>OX387242.1:5000000-10000000 GCA_947561735.1 Cenchrus americanus
TCCTCGAGCCAGTCCATAAAATCAGAGATATCAATATCATCTGGAAGAGGAGCTGGACGAACACCATACTCATTCAAGGACTTCTGGTCAGCATAAAGCAACTTTAATCTTCCCAGAATTTCCGAAATTTGTTTCTTCGAAGATTCACCTTCGCCATCGCCGCTTTCTCAAGATCTACGATTTTCCGATCCTTCGAGCTCGGTGACTTGGCAAGGCCGGCGTTGTTGGTACGGAGATCTTCGGCAATCTTGGTAGCACGCTCTTGTTGTTGCCGAAGTTTCTCGATCATACTCGGGTCATCTTCGTGAGATTTCCGAACCTTCTCCCGAGTTCTTTTTTTGGAATCCTCGAGCGCGGCTTCGGCGACCTTCTTCTCGTCCCGACTCCTTTTCAAAGCCTCGGCCCGGCTCGGATACCTTCTTTTCCAGCTCTAGGTTCGTGGATTCCGCGAGACCAAACTTGCGCTCCAACTCCTTGGACTTCCGAGAAAGTTCCTCATTAATCTTCTCCTACTCAGAAAGTCGCTCTATGGCAACTTTCCCGAGCATAGAGTACTTGAGAGTATAGTCTTCATGGAAGCGCGCAAGTTTCGAAGGAGAATAGGAATGCAACAGATTCTTGAATTCTGAAAAATTCAAGAATAAATCTCGAGTGAAAATTCTACGATCACGAATCGCACAAGGGGACAGTGAGAATCAACGAACCTTGCTTGCTGAAGTGCTGCATAGTGACTTGTTTGGTCGAACCCGAAGAGGCCTTCCCCTGAGGTGAAGGGGTAGTTTCGGAGATAGATAGAGGCTTTTTTTCGGAACCTCGAGCGGCTTCTTCAGGTTGTTCCGACGCACCTTCTCCTGTTTCATCAACAATTGTGGACGATTTCCATAGAGTTAAAAACTTGGACGTCTTGCCCCCGACGCCAATTGTCTCGAAACCAACACGCAACAGTTTGCCGCGATGAGACGTACCAAAGCTTTTGTTAAAGGCAGCCAAGGAAGGAGAAGGCGCTTGGTCTTCGGGGACAACCTCCCGAACTTCGATCAATGGGATATTTTCGGAAGAAGGGCCATCCCTTTGAATGGTCCGCTCAAGATCACGGGCAAAGTCGGAGGAGACTTGATCAGCGGCAGTGACATCGGCGGCGGGGAATTTCGGCGGCGGCGGGGGATTCGGGGTGAGCAATAGTTTCGGCGAAAGCAACGGTGGGCTTCTCGGCGGCAGGCGGAGACGGCTCCCTTCGGACTTCGGGAGCAACATCCGAAAAGGAATCGATGTCGACGAACTCATTTTCGGAACCCGGCGGGACAAATGTCTCGAAAGTTAAATAATGGCCAGAGGAAAACACCTTTGGGACTATCTGGCTTCGTGGGAATGTCGTCGTCGAAGGCGGACGGAACTCGCCGGACTCCGGAGGAAGAAACCTTTTTCACAGCCTTCTTCAGCTTCTTGCGGCCCATCTCGGCAAGCCCGGAAGCAGCCTGGAGTTCAGCTTCTGAAGTTTGAGGTTCGGAGGTCCTTCGTTTACGCTTCGACGACTCGAGTGATCTGGTCCTCGAAGGCTTCACTCCCGAAGATGTTCCCTCGGTGGCAGGTGACAAGTTTCGCTTCGACGATCTAATTCGAGGAGCGTTGATTGGAGCGGCTGAGCAGCTGGCCACGGCGACGGCAGTAAGTTTCAGTTTCGGACCAGGGCTTCGAGAGCTGAAAAATTTGTCACCGCAGATCTCCGAAAAGACGCGGTTGATCTTCTTCTTGTGCTTCACCAGGGCCTTGTATGCTTTGTATTCGTTCATGGTATACTCGCCTACCATGACATTGACCTTCTTCTCAACTTCATCCATAAAATCCTTGGCGCTTTGGCCCTCACGAAGTTTAATCCCGAACTTCGGGAAAGGAACCTGCCGATCTGCCCGCCTTGACGTTGTAGTCCACGATTTCGGCAGGGGACCAGCCCTTCGAGATAGGCCAGATTCGCGCGGCGACGAATTCTTCGATGATGTCGCGGCCGCCGAGTATCGTGCTGTCCAGATGGAATGCACTCTCACAATTCCGAATTCCTAGGGCTCGCTGGTTGTACTTCCCCACATTCATTGCGGTGAGGGGCGTGATCGGACACGGCAACTTCGGCACATTGACCTTAAGGTAAAACCAGTAGGACTTCCAATCATCGGAGAGGTTGGTCTTGCGACGAGGGAGAAATCCGACTTCGGGTAATCCCTTGTCGGGTGTTCGGCGTCGGGTATTGAAGGTACGAAGCACGCGTGCGGCTATGATAGAATTGCCCGTCTTCGCCTTTCACAACTTCCGGAATAATCACCAGTTCGTAGAACCTGGTGAAGGCATCGATGGTAGGACTGCACCCGAAAGTCTTCAGAATCCAAATAAACTTTGATACTTCGAGAAAGGACGTCGGGGTAAGCTGGTGGATCTTCACTGAGAATGCATCAAGAATCGCCGCGAAGATCGGGATCACAAGGGAATCGCAGCCCACAGATGAAGAAGTCCCGAAAAACCACAATTTCACCAGGCTTGGGAGTAGGAATTGTTTCATCGAGTGGGGCGCGCCCGGCCCCAGGTGAGAAGAATCCAGCCTTCTCGTACTCACGAATGATATCGCTCGTCACCTTCGACTCTCCGAAGGCAAGCGAGGGCGGCAGGGGGCCAGAAGTCCTCAGCATAACGAGATCCTCCACCCCAGCATCCACATCCCCGACGTCTTCGCCGCCATCGGACCCAACCTCCCCGTCTTCGCGACTTCGGGAACCGCTAGGTGATCCAGCATCTTCGGCCGGTGCAGCACGATCTGCACTTTCGGCAGCTTGATCGAGTGGGAGACCGGCAGCGATCAACTCTTCAGTAGTCATAGGTCTAGCTGTATTTCTGATGCGAGCCACCTAGCAAACATGAGCAGTCAGACAATTTAGACTAATAGTCGAAAAAGAGCTACGAAAATCGTAACATTACTACACCAAAGTTAAACGAACTAACGAAACAACATAGCAAACATAAAGGAATACCTTAGAAAAACGCGAGCAAGGCCTGGAGTTCGCAAAACTTCTAGCAGAGAAAGCTAATTCCGCGAAGGAAGGAAAATGTGAAAATCACGAAAAGCGCGAGAGCAGTAAAAAATTTTTTAACAGCGCCGGCCCGCTATTTATAGGGCCGGGGAGGGGCAGTTTCGCGAAGTGCGCCTCGATTCAACCGCCTTTTGCTCCCTGGGCGACGCGTGTCCCCTCCGACGTTCCGAGGGTGACGTTTTTTACTAAATTTCCGAAAAGTTCGTGGAATCGGATCGTCGGAGTCAACCCGCTTCCCCGAGGGGCTAGTGTTGGGGAATTCAGGAAAATACATCACCCTCGAAACGTCGAAGTCTAATGGCATTCTCAAAGTATGTTTTTCAGGAGCAGGGAATGCGCGAATCCAGGAAGTCTGGGACCTGCGAAGTCTCGAGTTCGCGGATGTGCAGAGTTCGGGAAACTTGGTTCGGTGAAGAGACGGATTCATGAACACGCGGAAGCCCGGAATCTCAACTGTTGGCGGCCCGAATTTCGGAGATTTTCCGATTCGGGAATCCAGTGAAGACTCCGTTCGGGACTCGTGGCGCCGGGACATGCACGAACCTCGCCGGAAACGAAAGCCAATTCGGGAATTCGTTAAAGACCTAAATTCGGGAATTTCGGGTGAAGACATTCACGAATCACGAGAGAAGCAAAGTCAAAGTTGTAGTCCCAAAAAGTCCGGGTTTAGAGTGTGAACTAGTGGCGGACTTGTAAATGTGTAAGGGGGAAAAGACGTTCCCCGTGTGTGTTCACATTAGGAATATTCTCCGAGCCCGAGGGTGATATCGGAATGTAAAAGTCCCTTCGTCTCCCTATAAAAGGGGGCGCGAGGGCACGTGTAAACGGATTCAGACTTTTTTGGGACTCGTGCTACTTGCAGAGAGCATCTCAGTCTCTTTGCGCCCTAACTGTGTACTTGAACGTGTTGAGAACTCCACTCGTGTTTGGGTAGTTATCCGAATTTTTCGGGTATCCCCCAACAAAATGCTTGAGCAAATTGGTGGTACAGATCGAACTGGTTTGAGCTGAAGCTGCTCATCTACTTGAGTACCAACTACCAACTACTATCTACAAGACATGGCTCATGGAAATGCTGCCATATACGGCAGGCAACCTCCTACATGCTCCATTGACCTCGGCAAAAGCAAAAGAGAAGCAAGAGCTGAACAATTACCTAATTAACATGCAAGATCTAGTACGTGTTGTCTGCTCCGAGCTAGCAAGTTTCCAGCACCTCCGGATCCAGAGCGAGCCAAGGTTGAGGCCATCTCCATTAACGGATGGCTGAGGAAGAAGCCTGATCGTTCTCGCCACTGGTGGCGGATCTGGCCACCAGGACCTCGATCGATCGGTGAAGGCACGGGGCACCGTCGGAAATCGATCTGACGGGCTTAGGTTTGGTGGCGGGGATCTGGTTACAAAAGGCTCGATCTTTCAGGGTGAGAGGGTGTGGACTGAGGAGAGCCGTGGACTGAGGTCGTGAGGAGCAAAGGGACGGCGGCCTGCCTGTTCGGCTGGGAAGAGGGGAAGGAGTTGCGGCGACGTACGCCAACGGGAAGAAGCGCGCGGCTTGAAAATTTGGAGCGGAGCACGTGAAACGGAATCATGCGTTGTCTAGGGCAGCGGCGCCACTTCCATTTAATTCTTCCTTCGAGGAATTATTATTTTTCTTTCTTTCTTTTGTTTTGTCTCGTCTCTTCAGCGGATTCCCTTTTTATTGTACTGCGTGCAGGCTTCGTAGTTTGCAGTGGACCATCAGACTCAAAACAATTAGGGCATGTACAACAGTACAGTCAGCTGTTGTTTATTTGACGCACAGATAGCTAAAAAGACAACTTGTACAATGAGTCGTCTGTTTGGCCATCTGCAAAGCTTTTAATTCATCTTTCAACACATAAATCATGATGATCATGCACACATTTGATCTTTGTGGGTATTTTGGAGGCTCCACTTCTTGAAGCATCATCCTGCGCCATTGAGCAACATAATGGAAGAGAGAAATTTTGTCTGAACCAATCCTTTGTTATACAACAATCACCTATGTAACTGATGAAATGCATGCAGCCATAGTTGGTAGAATGCATGCAGTCAGATCACAAATGATTTCTGCCGTTCACATAGGATACACACAACGCATTTCAGTTCACACATCAATTCTGAATTCTAAGACAAACTAGGGTTCAACTGCCATTCAGTTCACCATATCATAGTTCAGATTACAAATAAAAAAAGTCCAACTCTAAATGGAAGATAAATCATACAAATGAGACAAACTAAGCATTGGTCCAACTCTGACTTTTTATCACCACAGCAAAATAGCATAATTCAGATCAACATACCTGCAAGATATATCATACAGAGTTCACCATCGACACAAAAAAGTGGCAAGCTTAACAGAAACAAGTCAAATGGATGACTGCATGAAACATTTTGCTACTAACCTCAACTGTAATTAGAAAATATTTTCTTCTTCAAGCACCTCAATATATTTGCATGATCTAACTTTTCTTCTTCAGACATCAATGAGACATCTATTGCTACAAGGTTGTTATATGTCTCAAACACCCTAGCTTCAAGTTCTAATTTTCTTGCCTCCATCTGCACCTCTGTTGCATCCTTTTGCACCTGTTCTTCACATTTTGATTAATTGTCATGTAGATCCAATTTCACATCAGTTCTTAAAAGGAAAGGTTATTATAGAATAAAAATAAAAGAACTATGCCACTTCTCCACTTCATTTCACACAAGTATTCCATCTCACTAGTTTCGACCTCTCCACTCCCAGAACAAGCAAGATCACACTTGCACACACAAGCACACATGTAAAGAGTTGAAGCTGTCATCCATAGGAATTTTTTGCCGTCCAGAGAAATTGAAGCCCAAGTCTTAGTGATCAGTCAAAGTTCAGCAGGTCATAAACTAGTTTTCCATCGACAGAAGGAACGTTGTTGCAAACTGCAGTTCAGACTACAACTGAACCTTAAACCTAACTGATAAAATGACACCTTGATCCAACCAATAGCCTTCTTGATCAAAACATCCCACATCATATTAACAGAATACATATTTCAATACAATTCGTCCAAAAAAAATGCAATTGCTAACATATAACTGAACATTGAGTTCATCCACAGTGCAATTGCTGCTTACAATAAGGATGGTAGTGACTCTGAAACTATGTCAGACATCACATATAGACTTATAAATATAGATAGTTGAAGCTGTCATCCAGAAGAACTTGAAGCTGCCATCTTGAGCAAAAATAGATTTCTGTTACTTGCTCAAAATGTATCTTATTTCTGAAACTAATCAGTCTACTGCATAAATAATAGTTGTAAATCTCATGAAAATTTTAAATAGAAGAACATCTACAATTCTAATGTCTCTTCCTGTACACACTGCTATTTATCTTTGTGACAAGCTAAAGGAAACAGCTTTTCCGAACAAGTCAAACTACTTATTCACATAAATTATTTCGTGGGAATATATCACCATCAGTTCTTGGCACAAAAGTCATGTTCTCATACTACTTTTCCATAGAAAGCTCTATAACATGAGCAAACTATTTTAGGCATAATTTGACCGCAGTCACTTATTCAGAACAAACTCCTAAAAATTGACAGCAAGAGGATGCATCCATGGATTAGCAATCGAACTACCACCAGTTGTGACGGCACCGGCACCGGCACCTCTCTATCTCACCTCTGCTTGCGACGGCGGCGAGAGCCTCCCTGCTCCAAGGCATGGCAGAGCTCGGGCGGATCCGGGTCGCCCTCCCTCTGCCTGCGTTGGGGCAGAGTTCGACGTAGGGGTGGATCCGGGCCGGTCGCGGGGCGCGCGACGCCTCACCGGGTCCTCCTGCGCCTGTGAGCCGCCGGGGCGCCATCCCTCCTTTACTGCTTTTCCGCCGGCAAGTGACCCAGCCTCCCGCTCCGGAGCTGCGCCGACGCCGTGGTGCTCCCTCTGCGGGCTCCCTCTTGGTGCCATATTCTCGCAGCGCACGGGATCGACCTTCATCGTCGACTAGCGTACAACGGTGCTGAGGCTCGGCGGCAAAGCCTGGGAGCACGAGCCCCCGTCGTCCTTTCGCGAGACGACGATGCGGTCGTCGCTAGGCTTAGGTGGGGTGTTTTCTGCAAAACTG
The DNA here is from genome assembly GCA_947561735.1 of Cenchrus americanus. Classification (NCBI taxonomy): domain Eukaryota; kingdom Viridiplantae; phylum Streptophyta; class Magnoliopsida; order Poales; family Poaceae; genus Cenchrus; species Cenchrus americanus. The sequence continues at coordinate 5,007,201 of OX387242.1, forward strand.
TCGGCTCGCAGACGGCTTAAGGACGGGCGTTGCACGTGCCTTTACCCCCTCCCTTCTTGTTTATAAGGCGTGAGCTAACATGCATGGCACGGCCTTCTAAATCATACTCTGACTATTTATTTCTTTTATATTATATTAGTTATGGTTATGAATTTATATCATTGGAAAGTACATTTGATTACAAAACCAGCCATGTCAAATTTACATGGCAAAACGAAAAAAAATTGATGGATAATCTATTAGTCAAAGATGATAAAGTTGGAATCTCGTTTTACGTGTGCGCCTTATAAATGTGAGAACGGAGGGAGTAACTAACTACTACACTACATGGCAACAACTTTTTACAAAGTTGCAAGTACCAATTTACAAAGTTCAGTATAAAATCAAGGAAATGTTGATGAGCCTATTGAATAGTGTGCGGCTCGTAGATGGAATAGTGTTATGCAAGAAGAAATACGTCGAAACAAGTTGAGCTGAAATAAAACGAACAGGCTCTTAGATTTTGCCTTTGTATTTTATTTATTCATGCTGCATCGTTTGTTTTTACTATGCCTAGAACTAGGGTTTTTATTTTTGTTTTCGGCATTGTTTAGCTCTCAGCGAAATGAACTTATTTCGAAAATTTCAAAGTAAATCTTTGGATGAATATAATGATTTTCGGGTGATTAGTAATTTAGGTCATATGACCGATAAGACAAAAGGCCCACAAGTGTTGGCCGAGCTTGTTTAGGTGTCAGAAACTCATCTAACATCGTACATGGAATGGATATTATCATATTGTTGTGATCCGGAGATCAACCACGAACAATAAGGAAATAACTCAAATAAGATTCGAAGGGAGGAAAACTTGTACTCTCTTACTCTTTTCGCAATTGTGAGCCCCCTTTACAAGAACGGGTCGGCCTCCTTTTATAGAGAGCCAGACCGAGTTTTACATTCCGAATAACTTTATATGAAATGAATCATTGCAAAATGTACTAAACTAAATATGAGATTTTACATCATGGCATTCACGCAATCCACACCTTGCCAAACTCGCGCCGCAGATTGCGCCGCGTCTCCAGGCAAAAGCATGTGCTACTGTCGGGTGAACACTTTTCCTGGACGTCCCTTCGTCCTAGCGATCCCTTTCCTGCAATCGAGCGCAAAAACGACAATGTGATGATGAAACATTAGAAATCAAAACTTCTAACCGAGAGATGCTGGACAATTTTTTTTTGAACTTTAGTTTTGTCCCATGGCTTTCAGCTCGGGAATAGACGAGACGAAAACCATGGATCAAAGGGTCGAAACCATGGGAGACGATTCGTGAGACGAAAGAGGTAGGACCAATCCTTTCGTGATGGAAAGATTCGCTCGGAGAACGTCGAGCGAATGCTTTTTGCTCCTCCCGGTTTCGACGCCGCATTATGACTCCCTAGAGCTGTAGTAGGATTGAGTCAAAAAAATAAGAGAATCCTTTTATGATAGATTCTGAAGAAAACAGACATTGTCACCATGTTTTTTTTTAACAACACATTGTCACCATGGTTGGTTGGCTTTTGAAACGCTTCGCTGGGATTTGATGGGCTCGCCGGCTCGGCCCATGAGCATATAAACCATAATATGGACTTGAATTAGTAAATCCTTCCTTGTTCAAGAAACTTGACCAAGGAATTCAACAGAAAAATAGAGATAACTTCAAAGAACATTGTCGTTGTTGAAGGATTAAAAGAATGATAAAAGCATTATAGTCTGTTGTGACACCATTATATTATTCCCATGTCGAATCGCTAGCTTCGAACTGGTTACGAATATAGAATTCCAAATGGGTCGTCCGTGCTTGACCCGCGTTGTGACACAAATGCTTGGCAACACAGAAGTCAAGACAGCACACCTCCCGATGTTGGGAAGATCGACAAATTATGCTGGGCAAATGCAAAGATACAGATTCTGTGAGAATGCGGGAGATTGCAAAACTAGTCAGTCTGTTCGTTTGGCTGGTGGCTAATGGCTGGTGCTGGTTTGTTGTGAGAGAAAAGTATTGTTGGCTGGTTACTGGTAGCTGGTTTGTTCTGAGAGAAAAGTACTGCTGGCTGGTGGCTGATAAGCCGAACGAACAGGCTGAAATTTAGGAACAAGTTCATTTTTGACCATTGAACTTTAGGTTTGGTTCGGTTTTGATTATCAAACTCCAAAATCGGGTATCTTTGATCATTCAACTACCAAAACTGTTCACGTTTGGCCACTCGATGGTTTTACTGACGCGAAGGCCACATTAAGGTGGAGCCCATGTGTCAATGTTACCCTCTCTCCTACCCGTCCACCCACTCGTCCAGTCCATCGCCTGTACATGCCATAACATGACACCCAGACAAGTTTTATGATTTTCGGACTTCGTTCGGAGTTTATAGGATTTACAAATACTTTTCCCACAAGTTGTTCATCATGGCACGGCAACAAGATGCTCGAAATTTCATGTGAGTTCTTAGATATGGCCTCAACATACACCAAATATAATGAATATCATTTTTTGAATTAAGAAATTTTATTACTTCACGCACCTGCAATTCGAATTCGAAGTATGTAAAAAATTCAACAAAAAGAAAAAATAATGAAATATACCAAAATAATTTAAAATTACCCCAAATTTGAACAAGAAGTTTCAAATAATGTGGATGACCTCAAAAAAATTAGGGCAAAAAAATAAAAAAAATCCCTGAGTGCCTGACCTACGGCGCTCGGCGAATTGACAACCCAACACTCCCCGCCGGCCCAAAAGAACCCGCATTCGGCCAACTACCATCCTTAGTGGCCCATCTGGTGGTCCACTATCTCCCCCAGAACCCTAGCTACTTAAGCCCCTCCCCCATCTTCGCACACACATCCTCCACTCCATCCACGCTGCCGCCTGCTCCCACCAACCTGCTCGGTCTCCTCCCATGGTGCCTCCTCCGGCCACCTCGCCTCCGGCCGCGTCCTCCTCTCTCTCTCCGCCGCCGTCCCCCTCCGGACTGCGGATCTACCGCCGCCTCCCTCCCTCCCCGTCGGCGCAGTCGCGCCGTCCCCCCTCCTCCCCCTACGCTCGCCCCTCACCTCGTGGCGAGGAGCAGCGGCGGGGCGAGGCACGGTGGCGGTGGATCCGGTCCCCCATGTGCCTCGACCTCCTCCCAGCGTGGCGCGAATCTGGTGGTGGTGCGGCGGAGCGGCCTCCTCCCGGATCCAGTGGTGGTGGCGGCGGTGGTGTTGGCGCCACCCCTCTCTCTGTCTCTCGCTATCGCTGGGTTGTGGCGTGCAGCGGCGGACGGGTGGTGGTGGCGACGTGTGGTGGTGGTGGTTCTGGTGGCGCCGTGCGCTGGTGGTGGTGGTTCTGGTGGCACGTGTGCGGTGGTAGTGGTGGATCTGGTGGCAGTTCTGGTGGTGGCTGTTGACGGTTCAAAACCGTGCTCAAGTTCATCGCAAGCCTACGGGTGACTTGGTGCCTTTTTCACCAAGGAGGGTCCTCCCTAGATTTGTCATTCTAAGGATCGGAAGCAAACCACTAAGGTTCTCTACCTAACCTACCGGTCTAACCCTATGTGAAGCATAGATCGCATAAAGGTTAATCATACATGCACGAAGGGATGTATGGATCACATCCACCTAGCCATAAAGATGAGCATCCAAAAGGTAAGCCTAGCCTATCGTCTTCTCGTTGCCGTTACGGCCAAGGTGACAAACCAATCTAAACCTATACTATGATAAGGATTACACTCGATATGGAGTAACCCGATATGGAGTGGTCCGATACACGTTCACTCGCCGCTTTCTCCTCCACCGTACTGTCACTACGCAAGGATATTCATCACCGAGCAACAACCTAGGTCCGTTCACTACTACGGTGTATCCGCAATACAAGACTAATCACCATGATTCAATCTAATCCTACTAAAGCCATATGGTAGCTACACATATGAATAAGCACAACTCGTAGTAGATCAAAGTATGACAAGATATGGTTACATCACCGAATGTTGAAGGTACAAGCGACTTGACGAATTCAAGTCACGGCTCCGAAACTCCACCATGGCTTCACCACGTAGGGCCAACCATGGCGGCTAGGGAATGGCCTAGGCCATCTCCTAGGCAACTCGAGGACTTGCGGCGGCCGCCGGCTTCCTCCCGGTGCTTCTCCTTCATCTCGGCGGCACAGTGTCACGGAGCTGACACCGGTCTTACTTCACAGTGCTGCATAGTGGCGGGGATGGCCTCCCCCAGGGGGTCGGTGGAACAGCACCGGGGCGTGATTCCCAGCCGTGTCAGAGTCATGGCGTGCGTCCTGTGGCGTCAGAGCATTAAATGCTCGCACGCGTGATCAGGAGCGGGGGCGTTGTGCGAGGGGGGCCCTCGAGTGAGGCGGACCCCGCCCGAGGGGGCGTGTACCCCTCGAGCGAGGCGGACCTTGCTCGAGGGGCGTTCCGCTCTGCCGCCCTGGCGGGCCACGGGGCCACTAGGACCGTGATCGTGTCGTGCACGTGCTTTAGGTTCGTGAGTTGATCCGTGATTTGCGTTTTTTGTGAGTTTTAAGCGGGTTTCCCTGGTTATTTAGGGGACCCTTATGGATGTCCCCGACAGGCGCATTGCCCGTTACCAAAGGCGATCTTCACCCGTTACCAAAGGCAGTTTTTCACGTAGTGATTGGTCCAACTAGAGTCCACCTCGCAACAGCATCTCTCCGGCCCGACGGCCCGCCTCGGCGCCGGGGGCGATCGAGCCTACCGTTCCATGTTATGTAGTTGCTTCACGGTGTGATCGAGTTTCATATGATCAAACTGTTGGGCAATTGGGTAAAATCTTGTCACCTCGGAACTTCAGAGGTATTAGTGTTCTCGAGAATTCTGTGATATGGGAGAGAAAGAGTTAAACGGTGCGTGATGTTTCATAAATTCCGGAGATGCCGCTTTTACTTTTACGAACTAGGGTTCGTCCGTTCATATGATGCATGAATTGAACATTTTCTGACCCACTAGCGACATTCGGAGGAAACATTCACAGAAGGAACATGAGTTCTTGATGCTTGTGTGTCATTTCAGGGAAAGGAAATGGACTGAACAAGTTCTGCAGCATGTCCTGTTCTGCTGACTATTTGCGGTTGAAAATTTTGACATCTTGTTTTTTTTGTGCGAAGCCATCTTGTTTCACAGTGTTGGAGGAAAACTGACTGTTAGACATTCTCCAGCAAGTGCTGCAAACCGGCCTACATCTGCAAAATGCAGATCCTGGGCGCACTATTCCGCTTCCAGCAGCTGCCGCAAGGGTCGCTGCATTTTGCAGCGACACCCCCCCCCCCCACACGCATCCTCGAGGACTCTCTCTCCTTTCTTCATCTCTTTGTGCGCCAACTACCACACCCGCCTCGCCTCCTCCGACTGCCTCGCCTCCTCTGCGCCCTCTCCCCACTCCTCCTCCGTCCGCCGGCCAAAGGCGGAGAGCACCGTCGGGGACCGGATGCGGCGGAGACAGATGCGTGGACCGCCGCCGCACGGAGACGGAGGAGGCGCAGATGGAGGAGGAGCTCCACGGCCTCTTCTTTCCTCGACGGAGGTGGAGGCCAGCGAGTTGCCTGACGGCGAGCTCCGAGCTCCGACGCGTGCTCCTCCAGCCAGATCCCGCGTGCATTGACTTCTCCGCTGCTTGGCTCGACCTGGACGCCTCCTTCCCCATGGTCGATTCCCGTCGGAGGTGGGGCTCGATTCGTGGCGGCGGAGGGGCTCGATTCGCAGCGACATAGCTCGAGGAGCAGAGCCTCGACGACCTGCACTCCTCAAGCGTCGGCGACCGCCCTCCTCCACTCCCGGCACGCACTCCTTTGCGGAGGCAGGCACCCGCACAGCCGCGCCCGCCCACGAGCTTCTCCCTGCGAGTGGGAGCTTCCCCACGCGCTCCGCCCACAAGCTCCCCAACCTTCCCCACGCCGGCAGACGGACGCTGATGCAGTGATCACTACCGGAAACGGACTCGTCGCCGAGTGCCAGACCCTTCGCCGAGTGCAAAATGTCGGGCACTCGGCGAAGAGGGTCTTCACCGAGTGCCGCACTCGGCGAAGGACGACACTCGGTGAAGGTCCTCTTCGCCGAGTGCCTGACACTCGGTGAAGAAAAGCACTCGGCGAAGGACCTCTTCGCCGAGTGCCGCACTCGGTGAAGAAAGACACTCGGCGAAGAGGTATCTTCGCCGAGTGCCGTGCACTCGGCGAAGCCCGGCGCCGTTAGCGGCGTTCCGGCGCCCGCCGCCGTTGGCTTCGCCGAGTGCCTTCCGTCCGGCTCTCGGCGAAGATGTTAACGGGGCCCACCGGTCGGTTCCTCGGCCGACGACGGAGTTTGTTTTTTTTTTTAATTTTCTTCGCCGAGTGTCGGGGAGGCGGCGGCACTCGGCGAAGAGCCTTCTTCGCCGAGTGCCATGGTCCCGGCACTCGGCGAAGGCCTCTTCACCGAGTGCCTTCCTTGGCTCTCGGCGAAGAAGGTTTTTTTTTTTTGGAATTTGGCTCCCAAATTTTTTGTGTCCAACTCCTATGGCCACATGTTCTCCGTGCCAAAGTTTGGGAAATTTTTTTTTTGAATTGCTATATTTGCACGATTTTCTCTCGTTTAATTGCGTTTTTTCCGAAAACGCAAATTTGAACTCGCGCGTGCACCGAGTCTTCGAAAAAGTTGATTCGAAAAATGTTATTCATGTTATTGAGGGTACGAAAGGACCGAATCCAAGAGCCGGCGCGATCATTTGAACATCTCACGTGTGAAATGTGAACTTTCCGTTGCGCGTGCGCATCTATTAAATTATATAAAAATCAAACGGTGTCCGAAATTCACGAAACTTGACCAGGTGTCGTACTATGACACGTAGAGCCTACGCAAAAAATTTGAGACGATTCCGTGCACGTTTCGACGGACGGTGGTACAAACCCTGGAGTGCTCCCCGCCGCTACTTGGCCTATGATGCAAACTGAGCATGCTACTAACTGTCATGAAGATCATGGGACCATGTGACACGTCCATGCCCAAGAATCGCTATGCAAATGGCGTGATGGCCGGGCCGGACGTGTCACACGGTTTCATGGTTTTCATGTAATCGCTCACAGTACCGAGGCCACATGCTCATTTTGATTGTTCTTGGGTTCTCCTTTGCTCATTTTGAGCCCACATGCTATTTTTTCGAATATCGACAATTTTTCGTAATGTATGTTCTATCGAAGACTCACACTAGCTATGTGTTTGCTTGATTTTCGGGTTTGCACTACCAATAAGGAAGAGAAGGAAGAGAGGAGGAGGAGGAGGTGCGCGGCTCGCCCGCACCGCGTCGCCTCGCCACCGCCCCGACTCGTCACCGCCCCGCTAGCCTTACTTCACCGACACCGTAGGTATAATAACCCGGGCTCCGGACTCATGGTCGTACATCACGTAAACCGCTTAGGCGTCTCCCGTTCGAAACAGATACGGCTGAAGGTATGCAGATCTGTGCATACCTACGACGGTATACGTTTCGGATTGTCCACGTATTATGGACGGCTCGTGGATGCGTAGGTGTGGTTAGTTTCCATTGTCTGCTCCGATCGGGGACAGAGTTTCGGCATCACCTTCCAGTTGTTCTCCGGATACACACTCTCCTTGGTGGACGTGTGTCTGGAGAACAGCGGGGAGGTGCTGCCGAAATTCCGTCTCGGATCGGCGCGACCGTGGGAACGAACCACAACTACGCGTCCACGGGGTGGGATTAGGACCTATCCTCACCTATTACACAAAGTGGGGAACACCATGTAGGTGCACTTGTTGGTTACTTCATTATTCGGTTATACTTGTGCTAGAGGATGGAGGATCGTCGGTGGATGTACACGGGTCGGAGAAGCGCTCGTGATTACACCAATGAGTGGCGATTGAAGACGGATCGGTTCTTGGAGGCCGCATGGGGACGTGCGAGCGGTTGGGGGATTTCGGCTTCTTTTGTGCCCATGTCTTAAGTGTGGGAATAGGAGGAGGGTAGGCAAGGTTGAAATGGGTAAACATCTTTTGAAGCATGGATTCACACCGAACTATACCGTGTGGTTCCACCATGGTGAAGGCGGTCGTGTGAGAGAGGAGGTTGTCAGACCACGGCTCGAGCCTTTTGATGATGACGCCGGGGTAGCTGACATGTTAGATGATGCTCACCAAGCCCAGTTCGATGAGGCACGTGACAAGGAGGAGATGGAGGCAACCACCCGGCGTTCCTTGACATGATGGACTCGGCGCGAAACCCCTTCATGCTTTGCGACCACGGTCTCTCGCTTGGATGCCATTGGTCGCTTAATGGGGTTGAAGTCCGACCTAAACATGAGCCGAGATGGGTTCGATAAGATGCGACCATCATTGGCACTCGCTTCCACGGGCCACATCCCCGCCAAAGAGCATGTACGAGTCACGAAATTGTTTCGTGCCCTTAAGATGCCTTATGAGCGAGATACATGCTTGCCCGAATGGTTGTGTTCTATTTAGGAAGGCGCACGAAGATGCAAAGTACTTGTCCAAAGTGCAATTCCTCAAGGTACGTGGAGGTAGACTCGGTGATGGTGAGAAGAGGCGCCTTAACATCCCCGTGAGCATCGTGCGTTACCTCCGCCGTTTCTACCTCGGATCCAAAGGCTATACATGACCGAGGAAACCGCGAAGCAGATGACATGGCACAAGAAGGGCAAGCGGTACAAGCCAGACATGATGGTACATCCATCCGATGGTCAAGCATGGAGGTACTTTGATGACAAACATCGTGAGAAGGCAGATGAGGCTCGTAATGTACGTGTGGCGTTCGCAACCGACGGGTTCAATCCTTTTGGTTTTATGGCGGCCTCGTACACATGTTGGCCCGTGTTTGTTATCCCTCTCAATCTACCGCCCGGTGTTGCCCTTCAACAGCAAAACATAATCTTGTCGCTGATTATTCCTGGGCACCCGGGGAGTAAGATGGGTGTGTTCATGGAGCCATTGTTCGATGAACTGGTAAAAGCTTGGGACGAAGGTGTATGGACATACGACCGGGCTACAAAGTCAAGCTTCAAGATGCACGTGTGGTACCAGTACTCCATGCATGACTTCCTGGCATATGGGATATTCTGCGGCTGGTGTGTTCACGGGAAGTTTCCATGCCCAATATGCAAGGCCGCGCTCGTGTTCATCCGGTTGAAGAAGGGTGGCAAGTACTCGTCGTTCGACTTACATCGTCAATTCCTCCCTCCTGGCCACACGTTTAGAGATGACATCAAGAACTTCACGAAAGGTGCCGTAGTGACAGAACCTGCACCGCGGATGTTGACGGGTGCCGAGGTTCGTGCCCAGATAGAAGGTCTCGTGCCCAATGGAGAAGGTGGTTTCGTGGGATACGGTGAGCATCATATGTGGACTCATTTGTCCCGGCTTGACGAGGCTCCCGTATCATGATGACCTGCTCCTGCCACATAACATTGACGGAATGCACACTGAAAAGAATATCTCCGAGGGACTGTTTTGCACAATCATGGACAGTGAGAAGTCTAAGGACAACCCTAAGGCTAGAGTGGACCTGCAAGCGTTGTGTGATAGACCCAAGCAACATATGCAGCCTCCTAGATCTGGCAAGCAATGGAGAAGGCCAAGGGCCGATTTTGTGTTGACCCCCGCACAAAGGAGGGTAGCGCTTGAATGGATGCGAGAACTCGATGTTCCCCGATGGGTATGCGGCGAATCCGAGGAGGGCGGGAACTTGACTACTCGGCCGAGTGCATGGGATGAAGAGTCATGACTTCCACATATGGCTTGAGCGGCTTCTTCCGGCGATGGTTCGAGGCTTCCTCCCTGAGAATATTTGGCAAGTGCTGGCAGAGTTGAGCTACTTCTTCCGCCAACTCTGTGCCAAGGAGCTGTCTCTGACCGTCGTTGAGGCCCTTGAGAAAGCGGCACCTGTCTTGGTATGTAAGTTGGAGCAGATCTTTCCACCTGGCTTCTTCTTAGCGATGCAGCATCTCATTGTGCACCTCCCGTACGAGGCACGTATGTGGGGGCCCATGCAGTTCCGTTGGTGCTATCCAATCGAGAGAATTATAAAGACTGTTCGGGGCAAATGTAAAAATAAAGCCAGAATTCCGGCCTCCATAGCAGAGGCATGTTGTGTGGAGGAGGTGTCAAACTTCACAACCAAATACTACAACGAGAATCTTCCGAGCGTGCATAATCGCCTTCCTCGTTACAATGCTAGCGAAAATGAATCCAACCTCAGCATTTTCAAAGGCCAGTACGGAAGCGCAAGTGGTTCGACCAACAAGATGTTGAACAATGAAGAGTGGCGTAGCATCATGCTATATGTTTTGACCAACCTTGTGGAGGTGCGGCCGTACATTCGGTAAGTTCTCAATGAACTAGTTTTCATTACGGCCACACTATTCCACGTCCAACCCCACTTGTTTTTTTTTCTTGTTTCTGCGCAGAGAATTTATTCATGAATACTGGAGTGGCCCTGGGCGGCCGGACCGTGGGCAGGAAGATGCCCTTCTGTCACGGGGTGCCGGACAAGGGAAGCCAAATTTCACAAATTGGTTCAAAAGGAAGGCCCAAACCGATGTCTCTATGTGTGCCGAGTTGAGACATGTTGCAAACGGCTGTGATACTAGGGTTAGGTCATTTACCGGTTATGATGTGAATGGATGGCGCTTTCACACAACAGGCTACGAGCGAAGTCGCCCCCATCGGAAAACCACGAATAGCGGTGTCTTTACACCCGCACCGATGGCCTTGACTATTATGGAAGAGTTGAAGAGATATATGAGCTCTCATTTCATAATTACAAGCATAAGCTTCGTCATTTTCAAATGCCATTGGTTTGATCCTCATATAATTCGACGGACCCCGAATCTTGGGCTAATCGAAGTTCGACGGATTCCATCTATCCAGGAAAGGATCTCTATGTTGTGGCTCAACAGAGCCGTGCAAGTTTATTATTTGTCATACGCTTGCCGGACCAAGGAGTACCTTCGGGGTTGGGATATTGTGCATAAGGTATCGCCACACAACAAACTACCCGTCCCAATCGATGAGGATTACATCCCAACGAACCCAAACACACATGACGTAGAGTTCTATCAAGAGGACGGGCTAGAAGGGAGTTTTGAGATAGCCTTACCGGGACCTATGTTCATGGAGGTCGACAACGATAGGGCCGATGATCGGGACGATGGAGATGAGGTGCGAATGCGAATGACTTACGAATGCTCGACCGATTACATCTGGACGATGACGATAGTGAGGGTGTCGAAGTTGTTCCCAACTTGGATAACTTAGAAAATTTAGCTTACTTGGACAATGGAGATAGTGATGATGAGACCTGGGACCCAGCTAATCCCAGTGAGGATGATTATTTCTAATACATGTAATAACTCTGCATAATTCTAACTTGCTTACTTTAATCTAGTCTCGTTTATTAACCTAAGTATTTCTGCATAATTCTAACTTGGACCTTTCTATTTTTGCAGGTGATTCAACGAAGATGGCGGGCACCGGCGAGAGGTCGCTCTCGGCGTTTTACGCCGGTGCTGGACGGCCTAGTGGCGACGAGGCCGAGGGGTCGGCCCCCCGTCGGACGAGGGGTAGGAGGAGGGCCCGTCGGCCGCCTACGCACACACCTACGCCTACACCGGACGAGGTTCCGGTTGACGAGCGCCCGGTTGAGGACCGGGACAACGACGACGACCAGGAGCTCGCACCGAGGACGCCCACGGAGGAGCAAGGCGGCTCGGGATCCACTTCCACCGCAGCCCGTCAGCCCTACTCGCGAGGTCACTCGACCCTTCCTCCTATTCCGCCGCTCCGGGGCTACGGCCAGTGATTAGCCCCGCCGTCGACTTGTCAGGGTAAGTAACTTTACATGTTTCGCAACATCTTCATAAGATATATGTCTACTAATCATTTGCCTTTACTTGTGCAGGACCTGGGATCTCGTGTCTCCTGGAGATTCACGAAATGTGAACGGCGTCCTTGGTGCTCTAGTCCGGCAGCACTTCCCCGGCGTAGTTGAGTACCACGGGAGGAACGAGCCGGCCTACACGTTTGGCCACTACGCCGAAGCTGAGGATGACGAGTACGGCAACAAGGCAGAGCGGGTGAAGGCTGAGTTCTGGGTAAGTCTCCTACAACACAAATAATGCATGGATTCATCGCCTTTGTTAATATATTTTTCCAAATAATGCATGGATACATCACCTTTGTATGCGAGAGATACTTCCGGCCAATGGAGGGGACCGAGGCGGCGTGTGCGGAGAACCTCGTACGGGCGTGTAGGAAGCGTGTCACCGACATGCACTACGATGTGAAGGCGAGGCGAGGCCATCGCGTACTTCGCGTCCGTTAAATCGAGAGAAGCCGGACCCGAGTTGTGGCGAAGCGGACTACGCTCGGCTACGAGCGGTACATGCGGGTACATGGAGAATACGTGAAACGCTTCCTTTTATGATTATGTACCTTCAACTTCTATTTATATGTGAATTACTTGTTGACGTGTAGGTGGTGCCCTCTTGGTGTCTTGGCCGTGAAGACGCCTGGCAGATGATGGTGGAGAAATGGTTGAGCGCCGATTATCAGAAGAGCCACGACGAAGCCAGCGCGCGGCGGTTGATGATGGACGGGCCAGCACACCACCAAGGAAGCAGCAACCTCAACAAATACAAACAACGATGGGTAAGTGGATACTCATTTATGTGTTCTACCACTAAATTCGGCTACACTTGACATCATCTTGTTGTCTTCATCGCGACTTGCGGCAAATCCCGGGAGGACCTGCACGGACTACTCGGCGTCTTCGTCGGCCCACAAGGGCAAAGCGACGTCCGGCGTCACCTTCGCCGCCGACGATGGGCCCGAGGCGTACGGCAACCCCACCATCGGCGCCCGCATCCGTGAGTACACTTCGGCGGCACGGGAGTCCAGTGGGGAAGACTTCGATCCGAGCACCCACGAGTTCGATGGCACGCTCGTCATGAGGTTGGGACACGGCAAGAGGCACGGGCGGTTGTCTATCGGCAACAACCGCATCGACGCCACGGACCTCGCTCTAGCGAGCATCCGAGCGCGGAGCACGAGCTCGGACCCGCCCATACGCCGGCGGATGACCCCCCGCATCGCGCCGGATCGAACGGTACCGCAGGTTAAAAAAGTTCATACATTCGTCTTTAGGGTTGCGTTTGCGTTACTTAACCCGTTCGCTTCTATCTTGCAAGCCCGGTGAACGAGGCCAACGAGCGAGCCGCTCGTGCGAGCGGGGCCATCGCCGCCACCCGGGAAGGATGTTCGCGAGGCCGGACCGGCTCACCGCCTTCCTTGCCGCGTCGGGCTTCACCGTGCCGCCGTCGTTGTTTGGACCCTTGGTACCGACCGGACCTCCGCCGTCCGAGCGAAGCACCGCTACACTCCTGTGAGTACTTCAAGTTGATGCTTTTAATTCACAAGTCCATTACCTCCGTTACATCTAGCTAACTACATTGCCTATGCACAGCCTCCCTCGGCGGGTTCGAACAACCCACCCCAGGCGGCTCCAGGTGAACAAGCCTTCCCTTCGCCGGGCGTTCAGCACCCCTTCTTGTGAGCAAGGAGTGAACTTGGACTTGGACTTGTGTTATATGTTGTGGACTTGGACTTGTGATGGAATTTGAGAACTTGTCATGCATTTGTGATGGACTTGATGGACTTGATGGATTTGTTGACATATATATGTGATATATGTGATATATATTGTGTTTGATGCCATATATATGTCAAATATGTGATATATCTTCTGTTTGTCAAGGTTGAAGTCAAAAAAAAATTAAAAAAAAAATAAAAAAGGCCTTCGCCGAGTGCAATGGCACATTGCACTCGGCGAAGAACTGAAAACCACAGCATTCGGGTTTTCCCAGCTTCGCCGAGTGCAATGGCCATTGCACTCGGCGAAGGCACCTCTTCGCCGAGTGTATTTTGAAAAATACACTCGGCGAAGACATACCTTCGCCGAGTGCATTTTTAAAAATACACTCGGCGAAGAGGTGCCTTCGCCGAGTGCATTTTTAAAAATACACTCGGCGAAGAGGATTTTCGGGATTAAAAAAAAGGTAACTAAAAAACCGAAAACTATTTTTTAAAAAACTCTTCGCCGAGTGCAAATTTTAAAAACACTCGGCGAAGACACCGTTGACGGCGCTTGCGCCGTCACGGCGTCAATTCTTCGCCGAGTGTTTTCGAGCACTCGGCGAAGGCTTCACCGAGTGCCCGAGAAATTACACTCGGCGAAGAGCCTTCGCCGAGAAAAATTCGCCGAAGGCTCTTCGCCGAGTGTAACACTCGGCGAAGCCTTCGCCGAGTGTATTTTGGCCTTCGCCGAGTGCCTCCGGCACTCGGCGAAGAGTCCGTTTCCGGTAGTGGATGCCTCCCCTGAGCTCCTCCCTGTCGGCGCGGGAGGCAACTGCCGGGGTGCGATGCAGAAGGGGATTCGCATGCTGCTGGAGCGCGAGCAACTGTTTGCCTCTTCTCTCTTTCTCTCAAAACATGCTTTTGCAGATGGGTGTGGGGTTCTCTGCTGGAGACGGTCTTACACTCATGAAGGCTTCAGGTAAACTGCCGGTGGCGATGAAGTTTCAGGATAACTTTGAAAAACAGCTATTTAGACTTCAGAGCATTCCTAATTAACTACCGAGTCTACAACTGCTGTTCTGCACGTATACGCAGGCTGCAGGCCGCGATGTTCTGACTGATTACTTTCCTTCTTCTATAGTGCGTGTGACTGGGTCTCCTGTTCATGCAGGTTATATGTTCGAAATGGCCTTCAGGTAAGAACGGGATCTTCACTCTATTAGTTGACTACCAATAACCGAGCATAAGAATGGACTTATACTAGGCCAATTTTGCTATCACTACATTCAACTGAAAGGTTGTCGTACATATGTTCGTAGTACACGTGTTTGATAAAATGTGTGCAAGGAACATCCACCAACGTACTGGGCATTTCTAGTGTAGTGTGCTATACCTTACTGGCCGGCCGGAACCAGAAACTTAATCGGTCACCATACGCAGAGTTGACCTGAAGGCCTTCCAGTAGTGTGTGGCTCGATCGCCCCCGGCGGCGAGGCGGTCCGGCGGAGAGATGCTGCGACACTACCGGAATCGCGCTTTTGCCGTGCGCCGAATACGCACAGCACCGCATTTGCCGTGCGCATTTTGCCCAAGCGCACGGCAAAGGGCGCCCGGCGCATTTTTACCCGGCAAAGAACTTTGCCGTGCGCCTTAGGAAAAAGAAACGCACGGCACAGTTCGTTGCCGTGCGTAATTGTAAGTGCAATCAAGCCCTTTGAGGGTTTTGGTGATGTTGACCACACACTTAAAGAGCTAATGAGCTTTTGAGACTATTGTGCAGCATAGGGTTATTGTCACAGGTGCAAAAGAAAGAATGGAGACCCCTCAATTGAATGAAGAAGGATACCTATGCTACTTGGAGGAGTTTATTTATTTTATCTTTTGAATTTGAGTATATGCGTACGGCAAAGGGCGCCCGGCGCATTTTTACCCGGCAAAGAACTTTGTCGTGCGCCTTGGGAAAAAGAAACGCACGGCACAGTTCGTTGCCGTGCGTAATTGTAAGTGCAATCAAGCCCTTTGAGGGTTTTGGTGATGTTGACCACACACTTAAAGAGCTAATGAGATTTTGAGACTATTGTGCAGCATAGAGTTATTGTCACAGGTGCAAAAGAAAGAATGGAGACCCCTCAACTGAATGAAGAAGGATACCTATGCTACTTGGAGGAGTTTATTTATTTTATCTTTTGAATTTGAGTATAGGACAATCCGTACTATCAAGAGGGATACTAATGGTGAGTTAGGGTGGTTTCAAGTGCTCATAGTCTATCTTTCTTAAACCCTAATCCCCACCCCAAGGGAAGTGACCTGTAGCTGTTTTGCCCCTGCTGTTTGTTGTTCGGAGGTTTCGAAGTTTCTCTCGGAGGTTCCGACCGTACGGGCTACAGTCTGCAGAGATTTCAAAGGTCGGAAATTCCGAGATTTTTCTCGGAGGTTCCGAACTCTGGAATATAGTCGTTACTGTTCTGGATCTGGGGGTATTTATACCCCTTGGTCCCCCAACGATTATCTTCTTCTTCCCCATGCACAGTACGCCATTCTAACCTGATTCTCTCACCTGGCATTCACTCATAACCTACTCTTTTCCAAATCCTTGCCTAGCATTGATTGAGAGTGGATTCTTGAAGTGAGTTAGTGAGCCAATCTCTCTCTCCTTTGAACTTGAGCACTTGGAAGAACCCTAGCAAGCTTGGTGGATCTGTTACTCTTGGAGCCTAGCTCCTAGACGGATAGAGGTTCTTGGAAGCTCTCCAAACCGATTTGTGGAAGCTCCAAGGTGTTTGTATTACCCTTTGTGATTCTAGTGGAAAGCCTCCACCTATTACCCTAAGTGATAGGTGTGAGAGAGGAGTTGACCTTTGTGGTCCCTAGCCTTTGTGGCTTCCTCAACAACGTGCACGTAAGCAAGCCTTTGTGGCGAACTGAACCACGGGATAAATCTTTGTCTCGTGCATGCTCTTGTTTTACTTACTTGTTCATGCTTGCTCTTGACTAGATCTATTAGGGTTTGCTCCCGATCTATGTTGTGGTACCTTCCTAGCTTGTTCCTTGCTTAGAAATCTTCTTGCTAGGTCCTAAGTACCTCCTAGAATTTAGTAGATCTGATTTTCATCAAGTTATTCGCATCTCAAGTTATTTATGCTCTGTTCTAACAGTTGCCGGAAGTTCTGAGTTTATTCTCGTAGGCTGCCTCGTTCGGAGGTTCCGAGAATAATCTCAGAGGTTCTAGAGTCTGACAGTGTTTTCGCAGAAAAAGTTTAAATTTTGTGTGCAGGCCTATTCACCCCCCTCTAGGTCATATTGCCTCGATCCTTTCAATTGGTATCAGAGCATGTTATCCTTGTGAACACCTAACCGTGTGAGGATATGGTAAGTGGAGATGACAAGATAGAGGAGGAGGAGTTTGAGGACTTGCCGAGTGATGTTGAAGATGATGCTTCGGAGGTGGGGAACACCTCAGCCCAAGAGAAATTTGACAAGCTCAAGAAGGCTGTCAAAGAAATCTCTAAGGACAACGGCAAGAAAAGCAAGAAAGAGGACAAGAAGAAAGAGAAAGAAGAAGAAAAGAAGAAAGAGGACAGCAAGCAAAAAAAGAAGAAAAAGGGGAAGAAAGAAGAAAAGAAGAGAAGAAAGAGAACACCTTCACCTTCTCCATCACCATCCTCATCATCATCTTCATCTAGTGAGAATGGAGATGGGGATGACGAGTACTACGGCACAAGAATTCCCAAGAGAACACTCATGCCCAAGCCAAAGCCCAAGGCCAAGTCCAAGAATGACTATAGAAGCGTATCCTTTAACTATGATTCCTTGGAAACAAAATCTAAAGATGATATCACTATGCCCGTTGGCAAGTTACCTCAATTTGATGGGACTAACTTTGCCAAATGGAAACATATGATGAAAGCTTATCTAACCGGTTTGAGTTTGGAGTTGTGGAACATTGTTTGTGTAGGTTTTGATGATCCCAAAGACTTTGGAAACCTAACTCCATGTTATCACCGCAACATCAAAAGAAATGCTCAAGCTACAAACATACTTCTTAGTGCTTTGAGTGCTCAAGAGTACAACCGGGTTAATGGACTAGAGATTGCCAAAGAAATTTGGGACACCCTACTCATTGCTCATGAGGGTGTTGACAAAGTAAAGAAGTCCAAGATCAACATTTTAATGGCCGAGCTAAATAGGTTCACTATATTTGATGGAGAGGGGCCGCAAGAGATGTTTGATAGATTGATGGTCATAGTTGGAAAGATACGTGTCTTAGGTGGTGATGAGTTGGATGATCACTATGTTGTGAAGGTGATGTTGGAGGCCTTTTCTCCAAGGAATCCCACTCTAGTCACATTGATTAGAGAGAAGAAGAGATTCGAAGAGTTCTCCCCAAATGATGTTCTTGGAAGAATTCTCACTCATGAGCTAATGGACAAGGAGATTCAACATAGAAACAAAATTGGTGAGCTAGAAGCTAAGTTGAACAACTTGAAGGTCAAAGAGGTAGCTCTCCATTCCAACAATACAAGCAAGCCTACCTCTTCATCCAAGCACTCCACTCCATCCAAGCCCACTAAGTCAAAATCCAAGAAAGTGGAAGTAGAGAGCTCAACAAGTGACTCAAGTGAAGATGAAGATGAAGGCTCACATGTTGAGATTGGAGATATGGCCTTGTTCATGAAGACATACAAGAGAGGATTAAAGAAGCAAGGGTACAAGTTTGCCAAGAGGAAGTTTGTGACAACCCGCCCAGGAAAATACCGTACTATCGCCTAAGACCGATCCACTTTGGTCGTTAAGCAATAGTAAAGTATCATCCTGTCGTTGGTTGCCGGGTTAACGCCCGGTAAATCACTTGGACATCGAACAGAGGATCGATACATGCATTAAAACTCACGCGAAGGCGAGTCCAGAGTACAACATGGATTAAACATTTTATTACAAACCATTGTTCAAGGCATAAGATAAAAATTTCAGAGTTCGAAAATACAGCGGAATTAAAATAAACTAGCGCAACGGTAGACATCACAGGAGGCCATCCATGAGGTCCTTACTTGTCGTCACCCTTCTGATCAAGCACACCTGCAACAACAATTTTTAAAGCAAGGCTGAGTATACTAATACTCAACAAGACTTAACCGTCGGGTGATAACTACATCACCAACCTCTAGACATGAAAGGCTTTTGGCCGGTGGAGTTTCTTTTGCAGGAAAGCCACTAAGAGTGGATCCTTACTTTCAATCTTTTAGCACAAGTTCTAGTTGATTATCATTTCTAAATGTGCCATCTAATTCAATCAAAATTGGACAAGCAATTAATTCATCCAACCATATTTCTCGGGTTCCATCATTATGGGATATCATGGCCAGTAGAATAAGCAGTCTCGGATAACGGTGAGAGGCCGACAATCGATTGATTTAAACCTTGCAAGGTAGACCCAAACACACGGTCGGCTGCCCCCGCGAGGACAACTCCCCAGGCCGTCCCCATAAATCTTTGGGTTGGGATCGAATCTTACAGTCCCTGGTGCAGGCTATCCGGCATACCCCGCTAGATACCCGGAGTCACCATACACCACCCTTTCCGGTAGCTAGCCGGTAAGGACATTGCTCAAGAGTAGTAACAGTAGGATCCCGTGCCGCCTCATTAAGGTACTAGGCTTACCGGTCCCATTCCCGGCATATGTTTGGTACGTTCAAAAGCTTAGCCCACATGCCCACTGGACCGGAGCCCAATCCCATGCTCTTACCACATGAGCGATCCATTTAAGGATATCTTATGATTCCTATCTAGGAACCTATTCTCGCGAGTGACGAACATCACTCAACTTCTATCGGTCCTATAGCATGGCAGCTATCGACCTAGCATACTAGTGATAGAGCATAGGTACCTAGGGATCATGCGTCTAGGGTTTCAAATCAATTCCTGAAACGTAAATGCACAATCATAGCAAACATAATTACAGAATTTTTTAAAAGGCGGGGTTAATGATCCGGGGCTTGCCTTCGCTGGCAAGGTTGGCCTTGGGCCCTTCTGGACTGGGGTCCAGGTCTTGAGCTACGTTCACGCTCAGCAGCTCTTGGTCGGCACCTTCGTCTCCTCCTTCCGGTACGAGCGTACGTCTACTGGCGGAAAGGTCTACACGAAGATGCAAATGCAAGATTTATTCGACGGTTTTTACTTAAATCACTCACAAACCATTTTGACAATCAAGGGGTGTATTTGTTGGGCGCATTCACCTAGATAAGAATATATTCAACATACTCTTCCATAAAGGAGTAGTATGCAACTCTTTATTAAGTATTCTTTTTGATGGTGACTGTGTACATATATATGTAAATAATTTAATTTAATTCCATCAACAGTAGTGGGTAGGTACATTCAACCTTTTTAACATGATTTACAACCACACTCAAGTTACATGGGTGGTTGGGTGATTTCTCTTTATTGCACAATTTAATAAAGGTTTCTTTATACTTGTCATTTCATGTAAAAGCTTTTAATCATTTTCCTTTCACAATTAAGATATAAATGATATCTTTATCCTTGAATTAATTTCTTATCAGCATCTAGAATTAATTGTCTTTTAATTGAATTAGATAATATTTTCCAAGTAGGAAAAAGAATTAAATAAGGCTTTTCTTTATTTAATTTCTCTTTAATAGAAAAAGGGCTTTTAAGCCTTTTATTAAACAATTAAATTACCAAAATTACATGAGTGTTTCTTAGGCCTACTAGCATCTATACTGGTCCATTGGACCCACATGCAAGTGTTGGAGGCTAGGAAATTAAATATTATGGAAAATAACAAAGGTTATCTAGTGATTCAATTTAAATGCATAATAAAATAATTAAGCATCCAAATGACCTAAAATTTCTTGTGCATGCTCTCTGGTCCTAAAAAAGCTTAGAAAACCAACATGTTCACATGGAATCTCTACTGATCTTGTTTTGTTAATTTACCAAGGAAAACATGCATAATTTAAGAATAATTATTTCTCTCAATCCAAAATTCATGGTTAATTCACAAGATGTGTATTTTGGTATTACAAAACAGTGTGCACAAGTTGGGGTCAAGAACATAAATATATTTAACATGAAAAATCCTTTATTCAGTTCTGCCAGAGATAGAAAAACATTTTTATAAAAAGATTTACATGATAACTTTGTGCAATTTTTGGCATAGTAGCTGACATTGACCTAATACACAACATATCCAAAAATTAGCTACAGAGGAGTTATGGTTTTTTAGATATTGCAGATCTAGGGTTTTCACATTTGTATTTTTCATGCAAAAATTAAAAGGAATTAGCTCAGGCTAGAATAAAAACAGTTGTAGTATAAATCACCATGGATCCAACAAAATTGGTTTCACATTTTTCTGAATTTTCTGTGATTTTCTACACAATTTACAATTTTCAGCCATTTGGATTTACTTTTGGAGTTACCTTTTTGCGATTTGGACCCTGGAAAGAACTGAAGACTTGCAATGCGGCCCTTATGGCGGCCGGCCGGCGCGGGCTTGCCAATTCCGGCGAGCTCGCCGGCGCTTGCGGCCGGGGAAAGGGTGGAGAAGGGCTAGGGGTGTGCTAGGGCTCGATTTGCGCCGGTTTTGGGGGAGGCGGCTTGGCCGGCGCGCGGGCTCCGCGGCGGCGGCCGGCGGCCGCGCCGCGCGCCCGGCTCCCGGCGTGACCGGTGCCCGGCCGAGGCAAGGCGTGGCAAGGTCGGCCCCATCGGGGAGGCTAAGGGTGCTACTAGGCTCGTCGCTCGGGCCGCGGTAGCGTGCGGACGCGCGGCTCGGCGGCGGCGGCCGGGGAGGGCGGCGGCGGACGCTCGGGCGAACGGCGAGAGGAGGGGGAAAGGTGCACGCTACGTCGCTTGGGGGGGGGGCCTTAAGTACCGGCGTGTTAGCTCGCTCCTAGGGGAGGGCATCTCGTGGTACGGCGCGCCGGGGAGAGAGGGCCGCGGTTTGTCCGTTGGTCCGACGGGGGCTCGCCGGTCGGTCGGTGCGGCGCACGGCGGGCTCGCGGCTCGAGGGGGGGGATTCCCATGCGCCTTGGTGCGCGCGCGCGCCGGGGAAGGAGCGGAGCGGCGCACGGACCGAGGTATGGCGGCGGAGGGGCGGACGCGGGCGGCGCCGGCGGCGCGCGGCGGCGGAGTGCGCGCGCTCGCACGACGCGCAACGTCGCGCCTGGCGCGGCGTCGGCCGGCTGAAAACTGCAGAGTGACCCTGTTCAACCACCATTTTCTCCCAAAAATTGAATAAAAGTGCACCAGGCAATGAATAGGAAAGTTGTAGATCTAGCTACCCTCTACAACTTTCAAAAAGGCCATATAGTGTTTTTCTCAACGGATTTTGCAGGAACGTCGTGCCAACTTCGAATGTCGTCACGTTCTGGAAAACAGGAAAATCTGTCTTGCAAGGGGTTTTTTCACAATTTTCCACCCAAAATTTGAAATGCCAATCTACATGAAAGTTGTGTCCCTCAACAAGATCTACAACTTTCATAAAGGTAGATTTTGAAGTGTTTAGGTGAATTTTGGGGAACGCGGCAAAAGTTCCGGACGACATTCGCTGACGTCAACGGTCAAGCGGGGTTTGACCGTGTCTTTGACCAAGGGTCGACTACGGGTGTGCGTAGGCTTGGTCAAGGGGTTCATTGGGGTTCATTGGCGAGGTTTTCGGGTGATGGCCCAGGTTGACCTAGGTTTGACCGGGGTTTGACCGGTTTGACTCGGCTGATCCGGTCATTAGCGTTAATGACGGTGATTAAAAACCTAGGGCGTCACAGTCTACCCCCCTTAAGAAGAATCTCGTCCCGAGATTCGAAATTACAAGGGGAGGTGAAGAATGATTCGGGGATGGAAGTGTTACCCATGATTTTCAGTTGGCTTTGCTCCACTCGAGGACTTGGCTCGTTGTTGTTGATAGCAGATCCGGGGTTCTGCTTCTGCTGCTGGGGCTTCTCCTGTTTGGGGTTCGGGCACTTATTGGCAAAATGCCCAGGCTGTCTACAATTGTAGCACAACCGGGGAGGAAGATTTTTGGGTTGGGAGATCGGCTGCTGGGCTTCCTGGATAAGGCGGAGCCTTCTTTTCTCCTTCTTCTTTGCCCTCTTCGTGGTTCGCGAAGATTTTTCACTAGTAGGGAGTTGAGTGGCACTCCTAGGGTTACAGCTTCGTTTGCCCTTACGCGGACAAGTCTCCGTACAGGTAACTTCCCACTCACTTATGTCTATCTCAGAAAGTACTCGCTTGCTGGCTCGGATGGCATCCTCTTCCGCTCTAAGATCCATTGGTAGTCGAGAAGGTGGTAATATTGAGTCGGAGGCTCAGGGTTGATCTTGACTAACATACTCCTCCAACAAATTGAACAAACGGGCTTGTTCGACCATAGAGGCAGATAAGGACTGAGAGAGGCGTACGCCAAACTATTCGATATGGTTTCCCATAACGTCCTTGGATGATATCGTACACTATCCGGTTCGATCGAATTTTGCCCTTCTAATAGTTGAGTTATGCCGATAATGGCGTTTATGTCCCTCTGGGTGGGTACTTCTGGTGAACAGGGCTTGGAAGGTTGAAGCTTCGATTGCATCGGTGGCATTTGTTGCAGTTGTTGAGCCATTTGCTGTTGGGTCTGCAAGAGCTGGTACAACACTTCGGTATGTGCTGCTACGAAAGCTTCGGTCAACATTGTGGGCGGCGGTTGTGTACGATCGCCACTACCTGATGCTTCAAAATCATTGGGGTTATTCCACGCCGGTCGGAACATCTGAAATTTGAGTCCCTAATTAGCGCATGATCGGAATCTCACCCAAGCTTATAATTCGGACATATTGTACGAAACTTATTCACAGTAAGCAATGCAAACCGGACATTCCAACAGTCACAATATCAATTCGGTAAGACTTTGCCTACACACATCCCATGATCGGGAATGCAGATGGAACAAAAAGTACAAGGTGTGTCCTCTTACTATCTCATCGCCGTTCATGAGGAAGCGGACGATGAATGTGCACATGCACAGCTAATAGGAGACACAATCCTCCTACGATACAGAGGTACATCCCTAACACTGTCCAGCGGAACGATTCGAGCTCTTCCGAAGACGGAGTCATGGGTGGCAGCTTGGATTGATTTCTGCTTTCTGTCTACTCCGAGCTTCTTCTTGACGTCAGAAATGAAGACGGAGAACAGTTTGCTCGGGAAGATTGAAGTAGCTGGAAGAGGTACTCTAGTGGCAAGTAGCCAGGCTAGCTAGAAAAAGAACAAGAACAGTGATACTGCCGAGCTCTGATGGAAATGGAGCTTTCGTATCGGCGGTTCTTGGGTAAAAGGTTCCGTTTTATAGTCGATATGGGGCTGTAACGGTCAGTTGACCCAGTTGGTTATCTGGTGTATTCAACACGGAGCTCATCAAGGTCAGCTCACGCGATCACGGCGTCGTGAATACGGTTGCGGAAATCGATGGTAGAGCGACGTCATGGCGGTGTACGGTCGTGACACTGATGACGATGGGGCTCAACGGTCTAAATAATCGACTGTGATGTGGAGCGAAACGAGAAAGGCTTGGTGTACTACGCCTCACGCTGGTGATAGCAACACAGAGGAGCGTAGCATACAGCTTTGATCGATCCTGGGCGTACTTCCTTGTTTGAATTGAGAATTGGAATGTTAAGAGTACGGACCAAGAACGAATACACGATGGATGACTTCCCCAAGTTGACTATTCGAGAACCTTGACTGCTCAAGAGAAAGGTTTCTACTTTTATCGTTTCTACCTGGCTAGCAGGAAAAGGAATCGATGCTGCAAGATCGTCAAGATTCACGGCAAGGGACCAATTGGTCAAGGATTCCCAATAGGCCATTTACAAGGAAAGGAAGGCTAATGACAGAGTTCCACAAGTTCCTGTACGAAAGGTGACTTCAAGTGGGAACTTCAAGGAATAATCTTGCTCACACCTTTACTTATTTCGCCAATTTTTGAGGTTTTGACAACTCGTTCTTTTGAAAGCGTAACACTTTTCAAATTTGACGCGATGCATATGCTTGTGCAGCATGGTGCTTATGATGCACGTTAGTATGACTCAGTTACCCATATGCAGTGATGATTGGAGATGCAATCAACAGTAGGGGGAGGATCTGTGCGACGAGTTGCTATCTCACAACAAGATACCTAGCGCGCTCCTAGTGGCAGTCGTGTGGCTGCAGCACACACGATACCCTAGGTTCCGTCGCGGCACCTTTGACTATGAGGTAATGACATCACCAAACAAGAGAGATAGGGTAAGGGTACGGAGTTTCATGCGGATGCACGTTAGTATACCCATGCTTCCCAAATGCATATGCTATGCAGCGCATGCTCAAAAGCAACATTTTAATTTAAATCGCAAGGTTTGAGCAAGACCCAAAAGAACAATTTGAGGATTGAGTAATTGATTGGATCTGTGATTTACACGAAGTTGGTGGGGCACAGAACTTGATTGATCACAACTTAGCATAACTACTGCCTTACGAACATCATTGCTGAAAGGGATGTTTAATCAAGGCAGTACATCGATGAGAGTTTTCAGAATTACCAACAACATTTAGGATTATAAGGCAGACTCGCTGCAATGACAAGATTCCTAGTTCAACCGACAGCGATAGCTGACCAAGGTGGTCATGGTACACTAGGACTCCTCACAACACTGGATTCTTACGACTTAGAACTTTTATTCCCAATGGACCGACTTCCGTGGGTGGGATCTTCCACTCTGAAAGTCTACGGTGACTCAGGTCCAGACTCAATTCCGGATTCGCCCTGGATGTCTTCAACATCTTCTTCTTGTGCTGGTCCCGGAATGACAAGTTCTGGGGGTGGAACGGCTAGAGCTTCCAATTGATTTTCTAGTTCAAGCATATACTGATCGTTATGCTGCAACAAGAAATTCTGCTCATGGATGATCTCGGTTAACTCTTGTATCTTTGCCTTGTCCTTGCGTCTTTCCTTCCTGAGAGCAGCGATCATTGCTCGGGCTTCTTTCAACGCTTGAGCTGAACACTCTACTTCCTTAACTTTGTATCTATAGATTTGGTGTCTATAGAATACGCTTTCTCCCACCATTCGCAGATAGGTGTCGTACATAGCTTCTGAGAAGCGGACTGAGGTGACAAGATCAGGACTATAGTGAGAGTTGCTCTGGGCTGGAAGGATAGTTTCTCGTTCACCACCCGGTGCAATGTGTCGCTCGGGTACCGGAATGACTTTAGCTGCAAAGTTGGCTATCTCGGTCGGGTGCTTCCCACAGAAAGTGGTGAGTGCTTCGAGAGCAGCCTTCTGCACTGTGTCGGACAAGTTTCTTCCGTGTGCCATACACTCCCACTCATCCCAAGCAGGATGGGTCGGGCACGCTGAAATCTTCACCTTCACTTCACAACGAAGGAGTTGGCCTGTGGTCATGATCTCACGTGTCGAGTACTCTGGGTAAGTGGTGTACCCAAAGTCCTTTAGGGTGTCCCACAAAAGTGCAGGAAAACCACCCTCCTCGAGGTAGTTCACGAGAGTCCATGATTCCACATCAACCGACGTAGAGCCAGCGTTGTCCATCGGGACATAATGACAAAAGTGAGAATCGGGCGGGTGCGAGTGTACCAAGGTAACTCGATCCACGAATTGGGTAAGGGTTAAGGTATGGGGTAACCCTGCATACTTAAATACCATCGTATGCTGAGCTCAAACGAGCAGGCGTACCAACGATACAAGGTCTGGCAATCGGAGATCGAACATCCTACTCAAACCAGGGTTCGATACTTCCCCAATTGGCGTAGCAACTTGGCGAGGTTGTGAAACTTAATTGGGTACTCAACGTTGAGCTTAAGGAACTAGAAAGGTGCTGAACCAAGCAAGGTTCAAAGGTGCTAGGAGGATGTCAAGACAAGGTTGACTACCAAGCATACTTGCGGTAGACCAAGGTATGATCACGAACTTTGACGAGTGGAAACTGGGTTGGATTGAAGCAACCTAGGTTAAGATCATCTAGACGAAAGGTTCTTGGACCAGAACAGCAATTTTAAGCAACACTTTTACTAAATTTAAGCATGACAACACATTTACACCTAGAGAGGCTAGACAGAACAAAACACGCTATCACTATTTACTTCAGAGAGCACCAAAAACAGACATGAGTTCAGTTTAGGTTCTTTCACGACTTTTAACATGATGCAAGACGTCCTATTCGTCCTCACAAGGCAATCAAGCCAAAATTCGGAGTTAGCGCCGGTGGCACGGCACATACACGTATCTCCCTATAATATCTAGTCGAGATCTAGTCGATGCTTACTTAGAGACTTACGAACGAGGTTAGTGTACCTGCAGAAGATCACATAACACAACGAACCTTTCATGCCAGCACTCATGAAAGCGTCCACATACATTACCGTTTACTATAGAAACGACATCCATGCGTTAAGCCGCTGCATGGACAGCGTCCAACCTCGGACATTCTCCGTTTGAATGGAGTATATCCTTGCCTCGCATGAGCGACATGCGGAATGCTCACGTATGAAACACGTGGCAAGACACAACTCATAGCCAGACGCGAAGATGGGATCCGTGGAATGGATCACTCCATCAACCCTCGCAATTCCCGTGATGCGGAACAGCACACGTATAAAACACGTGGCTCCTAGTTTGGTTGTGCGAGAAAGTAAGTCTGACATAAAGTAATGTGCTGGAAGTTAGCAAAATAGACCATAGATTGATAAGCCACCTGAAAGAAACCAAAAATTTCCCTCTAGGGCCTCTCGGTCTAGTTTATCCTTAACGGACCAACGTATTTTGCAATTCAAACAATCTTGGCAAATTTTATTCAAAAATCATGTGGTTAGAGTTGTTAATTAAACTCTGCTGCATGTAATCGCTCTGATACCAGCTGTGACAACCCGCCCAGGAAAATACCGTACTATCGCCTAAGACCGATCCACTTTGGTCGTTAAGCAATAGTAAAGTATCATCCTGTCGTTGGTTGCCGGGTTAACGCCGGTAAATCACTTGGACATCGAACAGAGGATCGATACATGCATTAAAACTCACGCGAAGGCGAGTCCAGAGTACAACATGGATTAAAAATTTTATTACAAACCATTGTTCAAGGCATAAGATAAAAATTTCAGAGTTCGAAAATACAGCAGAATTAAAATAAACTAGCGCAACGGTAGACATCACAGGAGGCCATCCGTGAGGTCCTTACTTGTCGTCACCCTTCTGATCAAGCACACCTGCAACAACAATTTTTAAAGCAAGGCTGAGTAGACTAATACTCAGCAAGACTTAACCGTCGGGTGATAACTACATCACCAACCTCTAGACATGAAAGGCTTTTGGCCGGTGGAGTTTCTTTTGCAGGAAAGCCACTAAGAGTGGATCCTTACTTTCAATCTTTTAGCACAAGTTCTAGTTGATTATCATTTCTAAATGTGCCATCTAATTCAATCAAAATTGGACAAGCAATTAATTCATCCAACCATATTTCTCGGGTTCCATCATTATGGGATATCATGGCCAGTAGAATAAGCAGTCTCGGATAACGGTGAGAGGCCGACAATCGATTGATTTAAACCTTGCAAGGTAGACCCAAACACACGGTCGGCTGCCCCCGTGAGGACAACTCCCCAGGCCGTCCCCATAAATCTTCGGGTTGGGATCGAATCTTACAGTCCCTGGTGCAGGCTATCCGGCATACCCCGCGAGATACCCGGAGTCACCATACACCACCCTTTCCGGTAGCTAGCCGGTAAGGAGATTGCTCAAGAGTAGTAACGGTAGGATCCCGTGCCGCCTCATTAAGGTACTAGGCTTACCGGTCCCATTCCCAGCATATGTTTGGTACGTTCAAAAGCTTAGCCCACATGCCCACTGGACCGGAGCCCAATCCCATGCTCTTACCACATGAGCGATCCATTTAAGGATATCTTATGATTCCTATCTAGGAACCTATTCTCGCGAGTGACGAACATCACTCGACTTCTATCGGTCCTATAGCATGGCAGCTATCGACCTAGCATACTAGTGATAGAGCATAGGTACCTAGGGATCATGCGTCTAGGGTTTCAAATCAATTCTCGAAACGTAAATGCACAATCATAGCAAACATAATTACGAATTTTTTAAAAGGCGGGGTTAATGATCCGGGGCTTGCCTTCGGCGGCAAGGTTGGCCTTGGGCCCTTACGGACCGGGGGTCCGGGTCTTGAGCTACGTTCACGCTCAGCAGCTCTTGGTCGGCACCTTCGTCTCCTCCTTCCGGTACGAGCGTACGTCTACTGGCGGAAAGGTCTACACGAAGATGCAAATGCAAGATTTATTCGACGGTTTTTACTTAAATCACTCACAAACCATTTTGACAATCAAGGGGTGTATTTGTTGGGCGCATTCACCTAGATAAGAATATATTCAGCATACTCTTCCATAAAGGAGTAGTATGCAACTCTTTATTAAGTATTCTTTTTGATGGTGACTGTGTACATATATATGTAAATAATTTAATTTAATTCCATCAACAGTAGTGGGTAGGTACATTCAACCTTTTTAACATGATTTACAACCACACTCAAGTTACATGGGTGGTTGGGTGATTTCTCTTTATTGCACAATTTAATAAAGGTTTCTTTATACTTGTCATTTCATGTAAAAGCTTTTAATCATTTTCCTTTCACAATTAAGATATAAATGATATCTTTATCCTTGAATTAATTTCTTATCAGCATCTAGAATTAATTGTCTTTTAATTGAATTAGATAATATTTTCCAAGTAGGAAAAAGAATTAAATAAGGCTTTTCTTTATTTAATTTCTCTTTAATAGAAAAAGGGCTTTTAAGCCTTTTATTAAACAATTAAATTACCAAAATTACATGAGTGTTTCTTAGGCCTACTAGCATCTATACTGGTCCATTGGACCCACATGCAAGTGTTGGAGGCAAGGAAATTAAATATTATGGAAAATAACAAAGGTTATCTAGTGATTCAATTTAAATGCATAATAAAATAATTAAGCATCCAAATGACCTAAAATTTCTTGTGCATGCTCTCTGGTCCTAAACAAGCTTAGAAAACCAACATGTTCACATGGAATCTCTACTGATCTTGTTTTGTTAATTTACCAAGGAAAACATGCATAATTTAAGAATAATTATTTCTCTCAATCCAAAATTCATGATTAATTCACAAGATGTGTATTTTGGTATTACAAGACAGTGTGCACAAGTTGGGGTCAAGAACATAAATATATTTAACATGAAAAATCCTTTATTCAGTTTTGCCAGAGATAGAAAAACATTGTTATAAAAAGATTTACATGATAACTTTGTGCAATTTTTTGCATAGTAGCTGACCTTGACCTAATACACAACATATCCAAAAATTAGCTACAGAGGAGTTATGGTTTTTGAGATATTGCAGATCTAGGGTTTTCACATTTGTATTTTTCATGAAAAAATTAAAAGGAATTAGCTCAGGCTAGAATAAAAAAATTTGTAGTATAAATCACCATGGATCCAACAAAATTGGTTTCACATTTTTCTGAATTTTCTGTGATTTTCTACACAATTTACAATTTTCAGCCATTTGGATTTACTTTTGGAGTTACCTTTTTGCGATTTGGACCCTGGAAAGAACTGAAGACTTGCAATGCGGCCCTTATGGCGGCCGGCCGGCGCGGGCTTGCCAATTCCGGCGAGCTCGCCGGCGCTTGCGGCCGGGGAAAGGGTGGAGAAGGGCTAGGGGTGTGCTAGGGCTCGATTTGCGCGGTTTTGGGGGAGGCGGCTTGGCGGCGCGCGGGCTCCGCGGCGGCGGCCGGCGGCCGGCGGCCGCACGCCCGGCTCCGGCGTGACCGGTGCCCGGCCGAGGCAAGGCGTGGCAAGGTCGGCTGCGGGGAGGCTAAGGGTGCTACTAGGCTCGTCGCTCGGGCGCGGTAGCGTGCGGACGCGCGGCTCGGCGGCGGCGGCCGGGGAGGGCGGCGGCGGACGCTCAGGCGAGCGGCAGAGGAGGGGGAAAGGTGCACGCTACGTCGCTTGGGGGGGGCCTTAAGTACCAGCGTGTTAGCTCGCTCCTAGGGGAGGGCATCTCGTGGTACGGCGCGCCGGGGAGAGAGGGCCGCGGTTTGTCCGTTGGTCCGACGGGAGCTCGCCGGTCGGTCGGTGCGGCGCACGGCGGGCTCGCGGCTCGAGGGGGGGGATTCCCATGCGCCTCGGTGCGCGCGCGCACGGGGAAGGAGCGGAGCGGCGCACGGACCGAGGTACGGCGGCGGAGGGGCGGACGCGGGCGGCGCGGTGGCGGAGTGCGCGCGCTCGCACGACGCGCGACGTCGCGCCGGCGCGGCGTCGGCCGGCTGAAAACTGCAGAGTGACCCTGTTCAACCACCATTTTCTCCCAAAAATTGAATAAAAGTGCACCAGACAATGAATAGGAAAGTTGTAGATCTAGCTACCCTCTACAACTTTCAAAAAGGCCATATAGTGTTTTTCTCAACGGATTTTGCAGGAACGTCGTGCCAACTTCGAATGTCGACACGTTCTGGAAAACAGGAAAATCTGTCTTGCAAGGGGTTTTTCACAATTTTCCACCCAAAATTTGAAATGCCAATCTACATGAAAGTTGTGTCCCTCAACAAGATCTACAACTTTCATAAAGGTAGATTTTGAAGTGTTTAGGTGAATTTTGGGGAACGCGGCAAAAGTTCCGGACGACATTCGCTGACGTCAACGGTCAAGCGGGGTTTGACCGTGTCTTTGACCAAGGGTCGACTACGGGTGTGCGTAGGCTTGGTCAAGGGGTTCATTGGGGTTCATTGGCGAGGTTTTCGGGTGATGGCCCAGGTTGACCTAGGTTTGAACGGGGTTTGACCGGTTTGACTCGGCTGATCCGGTCATTAGCGTTAATGACGGTGATTAAAAACCTGGGGCGTCACAAAGTTTCCCAACAAGAAGAAGAGGACTTGCTACAATTGTGTAGGCACCGAGAATTTTATTGCTGATTGCCCTAATGAGAAAAGAGAAAATAGGAATGACAAGGGCAAGGGAAACTACAAGAATGATCAAAATCCACATTACAAGAGAAGAAACTATGGTGGAGAGGCTCATATTGGTCATGAATGGAATTCCGGAGATGAAAGCTCTAGTGAAGAGGAAGGGAAGAAAATTGCAACCGTGGCTATCAAGAGGCTTCCCTCTACCTCAAGGTTGTTCAACAACTTAACCGATGATGAAGAGAGCACATCCATTCATTGTCTCATGGCCAAGGGCGAGAAGGTAAAAAACTAACCCAAAACCCTCTCCTCAACCTAGTGATGAGTCGGAAATGGACTCTAGTGATGATACTAGTGATGAAGAAGCAAACCAACTTGTTCGTAAAATGGATGAGCAATCTAGAGATTTTATGGCTAGGCTAATAGTAGAACTAGAGAAAAGCCAAGACACTATTATCTCCGATAGAGGTGAGATTGAGGCTTTGCGTTTGGAAGTCAACCAAGCGGAGAGTATCATAGCTACTCTCAAGGAAGACCTTGCTGCCTCTCAAGCTCAATGTAATTCTCTCAAGTTGAGGAATGAAGAGCTTGAGGAGCAATATAGTCTCCTTTGGAGTAGCACCTCACATCCTTCGAAGGTAAAAGGCGACTCTAGTGCTTCTACTAGCAAGGGCTGTGATAGATGTTATCATATTGATATTGAATCCTATGCCACTAATATTGCTAACATGGAGGCCATGAAGAAAGAGATTGCTAGGTTGAACTCAATCATAGCTAGAGGATGCATGGGTGAAGAAAATAAAAGGGCAAGATTCACCAAGAAGAAAGTGTTAGAGAAAAGTAAGAATCCAGGCTTTGGATATGTTGAAGGTGGCAAGACCAATGAAAGAAAAATCATCAAAGAAAAAGAATGCTTTGAATTCAAGAGCTCTGGATTTCTGTTCTCCCAGACCCCGGAGGTTCCAACCTCCAAACCCGGAGGTTCTGGAGTCTGGAAGCCTCAAGCCACACAGACAGTCAAAATCGGAGGTTCCGAGAAAATTCTCGAAGTTCCGGGGTCTGTAAAGACAAGACAAAGAAGAAGAGCAAGGCTCAGAAGCCACATGTTTCCAAGACATCTAACACTTGTATGCAGGTTCAAAATCACCCAATAATGCCTAGAAGAAACTTGAATCCCAACAAGAGCAAGGCCCATGCATCTAGAGACATACCTCCTAGCTATGTGTTGAGACGCAACAACGTTGGTGAAGTTGTTGCCACGTATGTTGGAAATGAGTCCAACATATATGTGAAAAGATCACTATGGGTTCCAAAAGTTTTGGTTGCTAATGTGGAAGGCCCCAAGTCAAATTGGGGACCTAAAAGAAGGAACTAAATTGTTTTGTAGGCATACTCCTCCGGTGGATCAAGTTGGGTGCTTGATAGCGGATGTACACATCATATGACCGGAGAAAAGAGTATGTTCTCATCCTATCTCCATTTGGAAGGACCAAAGGAAACTATTGCATATGGAGGGGATACCAAAGGAGAAGTCATCGGCGTAGGTGATATCCCTATATCTCAAAACTATTCAATTACAAATGTTCTTCATGTTGATCTGTTGGGTTACAATCTATTATCCGTTTCACAACTTAGTGAGATCGGTTTTGATTGCCACTTCTTGGATAAGGGTGTGTCCATCATAAGAAGGGAGGATTCCTCTATTGTCCTTACGGGTCGCTTGAGGGGGAGGCTTTACCTAGTTGATCTCAACAAAAGTAAAGTTTCTCCCAAGACTTTTCTAGTGGCAAAATCTAGCATGGGTTGGCTATGGCATCGCCAACTAGCCCATGTTGGCATGAGGAACTTGGCCAAACTTTTGAAAGATGAACACATCCTTGGACTAACAAATGTACATTTTGAGAAAGATAGGATTTGCAAAGCGTGCCAAGCCGAAGTCGACTTTGTGATGCCGCGTGGAGCGGACTTTGATATGCGACTTTAGAAGTCGACTTTAGAATGCCACGCAGAGCGGACTTTGATATGCGACTACAATAGTCGTCTTTGCGCCGCGCAGAGCGGACTTTGAAATGCGACTTTGGAAGTCGACTTTAGTTTGCCGCGTAGAGCGGACTTTAAGATGCGACTAAAGTAGTCGACTCTGCGCCACACGAGGTGGACTTAAGATGCAAAAAACGAAAAGCACTTTCCGGAAAGCCAAAGCGAATGAAAAATCAGAGAAAACGAATAGTTTTGCCGCCGGAGCGGGCTTAAGATTGCGACCAAAGTCGGCTTGTGCCACCGGAGTGGGCTTGGGTGCGACCGTTAGCGTCGACTTGTGCCACCGGAGTGGGCTTTGGTGCGACCGTTAGCGTCGACTTGTGCCACCGGAGTGGGCTTAAGTACCTGAGCCATGGATTTCAGACCCAAGGTATAGTTGCCGCCAGAGCGGGCTTGAGGGTGCGATCGGAGTCGGCTTGTGTACCTAGGCCATGGATTTCAGACCCAAGGTATGGTTGCCACCGTAGTGGACTTGAAGGTGCGACCGGAGTTGACTTGCGTACCTGGGCCATGGATTTCAGACCCAAGGTATGGTTGCCACCGTAGTGGACTTGAAGGTGCGACCGGAGTCGACTTGCGTACCTGGGCCATGGATTTCAGACCCAAGGTACGGAGCGCGAGTACTTAAGGCACTTGGACCCATGGTACAAAGCGTGAAGACCACGTGCAGCTAGGTTCCATCGTCGCCAGGACCCGAGGGCCGCTTACAACTAGGTTCCATCGAAGCTTACACACGTAGTATGCCATCGAAGCAGGCGAAGATGCGACTTTAAGTTGCCGCACGGAGTGGACTTTAGAATGCGACTTTAGAAGTCGACTTTAGATTGCCGCGCGTAGCGGACTTTAGAAACTGCCTTTTAGGGATAGCCCCCGAGTTGATGAAGTAGACTCATGGTGACTTGATTGATATACCCCAAGAGTAGTCAGCAAAGTGTAGCTCCCGTGAAAACCCGCCGAGAAGCGTACACAAATGAGTAGTCGGCAAGTAGTCCTACATGATGAGGAGAACAAGCCAAAACAGTAATCATTTAAATAAATGACTTAGCTGTTGCCGCCAGTGCGGACTTGTAGATGAAGCCGTGGCGGTCAGCGATGGAGCCGCGACGGTTGTTGCTGAAGTTGACTAGTCAGTGTTGATTCCGACTAGTTGTTGGAGGTGTGACTGCCGTTCTCGACTAGTTTGGAAAACTAGTCGAGATGAATGGTCAACGCGATGCGACCGGAAGACGACGTCATGGCGGCGTGCGGCGTAATCGAAGTAGAGCCAGTGTTGCCGCGAGACAAGTAGTCGCACCCCACGGCGTGGCTGAAGTAGAGCCAGTGTGGCCGCAAGACGAAGTCACGGCGCATGGAGTAGTCGACGACGAGACTGCATGACACGGTGTAGTCGACGACGAGCCGCGCGACGTGCCGAGGCACCCGGACGCGCGGTGTAGTCGACGACGAGCGGCACGACGAGCCGCGTGACGAGTCGCGCAACGTGCCGAGGCACCCGGACGAGTGGTGGAGTAGTCGACGACGAGCCTGCGCGAGGCGGAGTAGTCGACGACGAGCGGCGCGACGAGCCGCGTGATGAGCCGCGCGACGTACCGCATGACGAGCCACGCGACGTGCCGAGGCACCCCGGACGCGCGGCGGAGGTGAAGTAGTCGACGACAAGCGGCGCGACGAGCCCCGTGATGAGCCGTGCGACGTACCGCATGACGAGCCGCGTGACGTGCCGAGGCACCCGGACGCGCGGCGAAGACGAAGTAGTCGACGACGAGCCTGCGTGAGGCGGAGTAGTCGACGATGAACGGCGCGATGAGCCGCGTGATGAGCCGCGCGACGAACGCATGAGGAGCCGCGCGACGTGCCGAGGCACCCCGACGCGCGGCGGAGGTGAAGTAGTCGACGACGAGCGGCGCGACGAGCCGCGTGACGGGCCGCGCGACGTGCCGAGGCACTCGGACGCGCGGCGTAGCGAAGTAGTCGACGACGAGCCGCGCGCGAGGCGGAGGAGTCGACGACGAGCGGCGCGACGAGCCGCATGACGAGCCGCGCGACGTGCCGAGGCACCCGGACGCGCGGCGGAGGTGAAGTGGTCGATGTAGATCGCTGCAGCCAGGAGAGTGCAGTGCATGACGAGGTTGACGTAGAGCATGTGTGGCCGGAGACGAGTAGTCGCGGTGCACGGCGAGGTTGACATAGAGCGCGTGCAGCCGGAGACGAGTAGTCGCGGTGCACGGCGAAGTTGACGTAGATCGCGTGCAGCCGGAGACGAGTAGTCGCGGTGCACGGCGAAGTTGATGTAGAGCTGATACGGCGTAGTCGAAGCAGAGCCGCTGCGTACGGCGGCAACGTAACCGTACTCCCGTACATCTCCGGTGTGCATCAAACAAGGACACTGTAGCTCCCTGGTAGCCTTTGGTGTGCTTGTAGCACAAATATGATGAAATTCCTTTTCAAGGATGCAAGCCACGAGGATTTTGTCTTATGCGTGAATTGTTTCTCCGTGTCAGACTTGGACTGGTGGCGCATGGTATTGATCGGCCTCGGGCTTTGATGGCATCTCCGGTTTTGATCAGGAAAGCAAGGTGTATTGTATGCTTCGGACTCGACAATGTCATTGGCATGAATTCGCCATCTAGATCCGCGTGCATATGGACGGTGGAGGGTGGGCAGGAGGCTATCCATTCACGGCGAGTTCGCTAAGTCTCCACGCCGTCGTAGCAGATTGACTTGTTGATGAGGTCGTTCGAATTCACCCGATGATCGTGACGATGGCCCCACGGTGGGCGCCAGCTGTCGGTGTTTAAACCTCTCGACCTCCATGGGAGGTACCCGCAGCAAGGTAGAAGGTGAGGATCGCCATGATCTGGAACCCGAAGGTACGCGCGAGGACACAAGACACAAGATTTATACAGGTTCAGGTAGCCGGAGTAGCTACCCTACATCCTGTTTGGAGTAGTATTGCGCCCTACGCTTGGTGTTGTTCCCCAGAGGGATTGTGGATGTTCGGCTAGGTACCCGGCCCTCCTTTATATAGTCCAGGGGGCGGAAACCTAGTCGGTTACAAGGCAGGAGTCCTAGTAGGATTACACAGAGCGAGTCCTAGTAGGAGTACAGGGGAATTCTAGTAGGAGTCCGTCTTCTACTCTTCCTCCTTCCTTGCATGAGTACCCGGGGTGTATGCCCGACAGCATCCTCACTACTTCAAGCCCATTGGAGCTCATTCACATGGATCTATTTGGACCGGTGGCCTACATAAGCATTGGCGGTAACAAATATGGCTTGGTTATTGTTGATGATTATTCTCGCTTCACGTGGGTGTTCTTTGTGTTTGACAAGAGTGAAGTACAAGGAAAGGTGAAGACCTTCATTAGAAGAGCACAAAGGGAGTTCGGGCTACCAATCAAGAAAGTGAGAAGTGATAATGGATCGGAGTTCCGGAACACCTATGTTGAAGAATTTCTTGATGAAGAGGGCATCAAACATGAATTTTCAGCACCTTATACCCCTCAACAAAATGGGGTGGTTGAGAGGAAGAATAGAACTCTTATTGAGATGGCAAGAACCATGTTGGATGAGTACAAGACTCAAGACATCTTTTGGGCCGAAGCTATCAACACGGCTTGCCATGCAATCAACCACCTCTATCTTCACAAGTTTCACAAGAAGACCTCCTATGAGCTTATCACCGGTAAAAAGCCCAAGGTGTCTTACTTTAGAGTGTTTGGGTGCAAATGTTTCATTCTAAACAAGAGGCCCCGAACCTCTAAGTTTGCACCAAAGGTTGACGAAGGATTCCTTCTTGGTTATGGTCCAAATGAGCATGCTTATCGAGTCTTCAATCTAACCACCGAAAGGATTGAAGTCACGGTAGATTTGACCTTTGATGAATCTAATGGCTCTCAAGTGGAGCAAGTTGACTTGAATGTTGTAGGTAATGAGAAGCCATCTTGTGAAGCAATCAAGCAAATGGTCATAGGTGATGTTAGACCAGTTGAGGCACAAGAGGAAGATGAGAACCAAGCTCAAGCTTCAACACCACTCGAAGGGCCAGAAGTCACTTGTTCAGGAGCTGTACATACTTCGGAGGTTCCAAGAAATTCCTTGGAGGTTCCGGGGTCTGGAAGTCCAACTCCACAAGACACCCAGAACCAGCAAATTAATCAGCAAGGGGATGTTCAAGCAAGTACATCTGAGCCCCGGGCTAGTGAAGATGATGAAGACCAACCTCTACACCAACCTCTTGGACCATCACATCCTCGTGTACATCAAGTCATACAACGGGATCATCCTGTTGACAACATTCTTGGGAGCATAAGGAGAGGGGTAACAACACGATCTCATCTTAAGAATTTTTGTGCATTTTACTCGTTTGTTTCCTCTCTTGAACCAACTAAGGTAGAGCAAGCTCTTGAGGATCTGGATTGGGTGGTGGCCATGCAAGAGGAGTTGAACAACTTTGAAAGAAATCAAGTGTGGGAGTTGGTGGAAAGGCCAAATACCAACATCATTGGTACTAAATGGGTCTTTCGAAACAAGCAAGATGAGTTTGATATTGTGACTAGGAACAAAGCAAGATTGGTTGCTCAAGGGTACACTCAAGTTGAAGGGCTAGACTTTAGAGAAACATATGCACCGGTAGCAAGACTTGAAGCAATTCGATTTCTACTAGCTTTCGCTGCCCATCATGACTTCAAGCTCTATCAAATGGATGTCAAGAGTGCATTTCTCAATGGACCACTCTCCGAAGAAGTATATGTTAAGCAACCACCGGGTTTTGAAGACCCCAAGCATCCTAATCATGTCTACAAACTTCATAAGGCGCTCTATGGGCTAAAGCAAGCACCAAGAGCATGGTATGAATGCCTTAAGGATTTCTTGCTCAAGCAAGGCTTTGAGATAGGCAAAGCCGATGCTACTCTCTTCACTAGAAAAGTTGATGGTCATACCTTTGTGTGCCAAATATATGTCGATGACATAATATTTGGTAGTACTAATGAAACCTTTTGTGAAGAGTTTAGTAGGGTGATGACAAAGAGGTTTGAAATGTCCATGATGGGTGAGCTCAAGTTCTTTCTCAGA
Organism: Cenchrus americanus; assembly: GCA_947561735.1. NCBI lineage: Eukaryota > Viridiplantae > Streptophyta > Magnoliopsida > Poales > Poaceae > Cenchrus > Cenchrus americanus. The sequence goes on from OX387242.1 coordinate 5,045,926, forward strand.
TTTCAAATCAAACAAGCTAAAGAAGGGACGTTCATATGTCAAACCAAGTATATAAGGGATATGTTGAAGAAGTTTGATATGGACAAGGCAAAGCCCATCAAGACTCCAATGCCTACCAATGGACACATGGACCTCAATGAAGAAGGGAAATGTGACGCCCCAGGTTTTTAATTACCGTCATTAACGCTAATGACCGGATCAGACGAGTCAAACCGGTCAAACACCGGTCAAACCTAGGTCAACCTGGGTCATCACCCCGAAAACCTCGCCAGTGAACCCTAATAAACCCCTTGACCAAGCCTACACACACCCGTAGTGGACCCTTGGTCAAAGACACGGTCAAAACCGGCTTAACCGTTGACGTCGGCGAACGTCGTCCGGAACTTTTGCCGCGTTCTCCAAAATTCACCTAAACACTTCAAAATCTACCTTTATGAAAGTTGTCCATCTTGTTGAGGGACACAACTTTCATGTAGATTGGCATTTCAAATTTTGAGTGGAATTTGATGAAAAACTTGATCGACTGACAGTACCTCTTGTTTTCCAGAACAGGCCGGCATTCAATGTTGGCACAACGTTCCTGCAAAATTCGTCGAGAAAAACACTAGACAGCCTTTACAAAAGTTGTAAAGGGTAGTTAGATCTACAACTTTCCTATTCATCATTTTGGGCACTTCTATTCAACTTTTTAGAGTTTTGTGCGTTCAAACACTGGTCCAGCGACACAACTTCGCCGCGCCGCGCCACGCCGCGACGTCGCCCGCGCCGGCCGCGTCGTGCGCGCCGCGCCACGCCGTACGCGCCGTACACCCGGCCCGCGTCCCCACGCGCTCCGGTCCCGAGGCGGCCGCGCGTCCCGAGGACCGCGGCCGAGGCCGCACTCCGCCCGAGCTCCCTTGGAGTCCGCGCGCGCCCGGACGTGCCGCGCGCACACGCCACCGCCGGCCGCCCGCGCCGCCCGCGCGCGCGCGCCGGCCGCGCGCGCGCGCGCGGCCGGCGCGCCCGTGGCGTGTCACCCCGCCCTGTTGCCCGTGCGTGCGGGTGTTGGACGTCGACTATAAAGGAGGCTGAACGCTCCGCTCGCTCACAGGCTGGTTTGCCGGTTCAGAGCCGCGCCGCCGTCGCCATTGGCGTGCCCCGCCGCGTTCTGTCCTGCGCCCCTTCCGCCACCAGACCACCACCCCGGAGACCTCCTCTAACCCCACCTGTAGCTCGCCGCCCCGCTCTCAAGTCCAATCGAGCCCCAGCCTCACCGGAACAGCAGACGCAGCGGCTGCCGTCCCTGGCCGCCGGCGTGCCTCGCTCGCCGGTGCCACCACCGCCCCCGCTCGGCGCCCAAACCGAGTTCCCTTAGCCTCTAGACCCCTCCCCGGCACTTCCCCGGCCAAGCCCGGCGGCGGCTCGCCGGAATTTGGCCTCCCCGCGCCGGCCAGCCGCGCCCAGGACCACATTGCAAAACGAAGTTTCTTTCCGAGGGCCTCACTGCAAAAGGGTAACTCAAATAGTAAAAGTGACTTTCCTGTTTCTTGTAAATTGCGTAGAAAATCGTAGGTAAATAAGAAAAATGCGAAACCAATTTTGTTGGGTTCATGGTGAAATATCCCACAACTTTTGTTATTCTGGCCTGAGCTAATTCCTGTTAGTTTTTGCAAAAAAAATACAAATGTGAAAACCCTGGATCTGCAATATCTAAAAAAACGTAAATACTCTGTAGCTAATTTTTGGATATGCTGTGTGTTAGGTCATGGCTAGCTCCTATGACAAAAATTGCACAAATGTATGATATAAATCTTTTTATAAAAATGTTTTTCCCTTTCTGGCAGATCTGCATAAATGATTTTTCTAGCTAAAAATAATTATGTTTTTGCCACCAACTTTTGCACACTGTCTTTTCATTCCAAAGCACACCTCTGGTGAATTAATCACAAATTTATATATACCAGAAATAATTATTATTGAATTATGCTTTATTTTCTTCAAAAATTCATAACTCAAGTTCTATAATAGTTCTAGGTATATGTGCTGCACCAATAGGCTAGTTTTGAGCCATATAGCATGTGTGAGAAAGTTTGGATCAGTTTGTTGAGTAATTATTTTTGTGTGCATTTACCTTGTCCTTCTAGATAGCTTTTTGTTATTTTCAAAAATAATTAATTTCTAGCCATCCAATGCTCGCATGTGTGTCCATTGACTTGTTATAGGTGTTTAGGGTATAAAACACCCTTCCAATGAATTTTACTAATTAATTCCATGAATAAAAGCTATGTAGGTCATTAAAGGCTTAATAGTCATTAAAGGGGAGAAATCACCAAACCACCCTTGCTAACTTGTGTGTGGTTGTAAATGATTTAAAAAGCTAAATGCACCTACCCACTACTGTTTGTGAATTTAAATTAAATTATTTACATATATATTTACACAGTTACCATCAAAAAGAATATCTAATAAAGATTCACAAATGGTTCCTTTTTGGAAGAGTATGCTAAATGTATTTCTTATCTAGGTGAATGTGCCCAACAAATACACCCCTGATTGTCATTTATGGTTCGTGGTTAATTCAATTAAAAATCATCACATAAATCATGCATTTCATATTCGTGTAGATCCTACCGACGGTAGACGGACGTTCATGCCGGAAGGAGGGAACGAAGGTGCCGACAAGGAGCTGCCGTGCGTGAACGTAGCTCAAGACCTGGACCCAAGTCCAGAAGGGCCCAAGGCCAACCTTGCCATCGGAGGCAAGCCCCGGATCATTAACCCCGTCTTTTAAAATTATGCAATTATGTTTGCTATGATTGTGCATTTACGTTTCAGGAGTTGATTTGAAACCCTAGATGCATGATCTTTAGGTACCTATGCTCTATCACTAGTATGCTAGGTCGATAGCTGCTATGCTATAGGACCCGATAGAAGTCGAGTGATGTTCGTCACTCGCGAGAATAGGTTCCTAGATAGGAATCATAAGATATCCTTAAATGGATTGCTCACGTGGTAAGAGCATGGGATCTGGGCTCCGGTCCAGTGGTTATGTGGGATAAGTTTTTGAACGTACTAAGCACATGTCGGGTATGGGACCGGTAAGCCTAGTACCTTAATGAGACGGCTAGGGATGGAACTGTCACTACTCTTGGGATTCGCTCTCACGGCTAGCTACTGGTGGTGTATGGTGAGTCTGGCTGTACTGGGTGGGACATGCCAGATAGCCTGCACCAAAGACTGTGGCCTTTCATCCCGACCCGAGGATTTTTGGGGACGGACTGGGACAGCTGTACCTTTGTGGGCAGCCTACCGTGTGTTTGGGTCTACCTTGCAAGGTTTAAACAATCGATTGTCGGCCTCTCACCGTTATCCGAGACTGCTTACTCAACTGGCCATGATATCCCATAATGATGGAACTCGAGGAATATTGTTGTATGAATTAATTGCTTGTCCAATTCTTGATTGAAATTAGATGGCACATTTAGAAATGGTAATCAACTAGAACTTGTGCTAAAAGATTGAAAGGAAGGATCTACTCTTAGCAGCTGTTTAGCAAAAAGGAACTCCACCGGCCAAAAGCCTTTCATGTCTAGAGTGTGGTGATGTAGATATCACTCGACGGTTAAGTCTTGCTGAGTATTAGTATACTCAGCCTTGCTTTAAAACTGTTGTTGCAGGTGTTGTGACCGGAAGGGTGACGACAAGTAATGACATCACGGATGGCCTCCTGTGATGTTTACCGTGCGCTAGTTTAAATTATTTTCGCTGTATTTTCGAACTCTGAACCTTTACTCCATGTCATGAACAATGGTTTGTAATAAAATGTTAAACTCATGTTGTACTCTGGACTCTCCTTCACGTGAGTTTTAATGCATGTGTCGATCCTCTGTTCGATGTCCAAGTGATTTACCGGGCGTTAACCCGGCAACTAACGACAGGATGATACTTTACTATTGCTTAATGACCAAAGTGGATCGGTCTTAGGCGATAGTACGGTATTTTCCTGGGCGGGTTGTCATAGGAAATCCATGGACCAAAAGGTATATTGCTCCATGATCGGCTCTCTTCTTTACTTATGTGCATCTAGGCCGGATATTATTGTTAACACCAAAATTTGGTAAGGTAAGGAGTCTGACTTGTGGGTCCAACTCGGTGAGGAATCCGTCCGGCGGAAGGAAGGTTTCTTCAGATGAATCCGGCAGAAGAGTCCGCAGTCGGCAATTTGCTTCCGTTCGGCAAGGAAACTATTGCGCTGATTTTGCGGGATTGCGTGGTGACGTGGCCCGAGCGGAAGGGATGAATGGATGGATAAGCGATCGCACTTAGAGATAAATTAGGTATCGAATCCATTCGAGGTCATGCTTAACAGGGTATAAATATGGACCCTGAATGTATGTAACAGACATTCGAAACATTCTCAATACAAACCGGCTTTACGCCAAACCCTTGAGTCCTTTGTCGTGTCGTCGAGTTCTTTGAGAGGGTTCATCGATCCGTCGACCTCCGTGAGTACCGGCAACCTTGTATCATGTCTAGTATCATGCGGTGGATTTAGATCTGATGCAAGTAGTCTTGTTACCATGCTTAGTGTCATGCGGTAGATTCAAGCTTGGTTCAAGAGGGTTTCTTGTTAGATCATGAGCCATGCGGTAGGCTAAGATCTAGCTTGAAGCTAGTTACCGGCTCTATTGAATTTTGGCAAGATTCAATATATTCATTAAGTTATCCCGTGTTGCTTTGAGTTTTTACTTTATGTTTACATTCATGTAACACTTCTTTGCCCAATCTAGATGGGTTTGGATCGGTTCTATCTTCTTGATGATCCTTATGTGAATCAAGTTCACACCCTTGGCTTAAATAGCACGTGGATCACATGTTCCCTGATAGCCGAAACCGAATCGATTTAGGTTGTCACGTGTTGCGGGTTCAAGCTTGCCAAATCTTGTATAAATCTTGAAAGAAGCTGGGTATCATGCGGTAGATGCAGGTTTTTGGGTTGTTTTGGAGCTAGTCATCCGGTGGATTAGATTTCAATCCAATCTGATAGATTTATCTTGTTTGGTAATGTTCGTTCCTTCTTCATGGACCCCGATTCGGCTGTTCAGCCGTATTCGGTTATGCTTTCACGAGTAAAACGCGTTCATAAGTTGTGTTTTAAATATCGTATGCCTTTAGCTTTCCATATTTAGATTGTATCATGCGGTGGTGTCGGGCATACACCCCGGGTACCGCAAGGAAGGAAGCAGACAGACTCCTAGTAGAATTCCCCTGTACTCCTACTAGAACTCGCTCTGTGTAATCCTACTAGGACTCCTACCTTATAACCGACTAGGAACCCGCCCCCTGGACTATATAAAGGAGGGCCGGGTACCTAGGAGGACATCCTCAATCCCTCCGGGGAACAACACCAAGCGCAGGGCGCAATACTACCCCAAACAGGACGTAGGGTGGCTACTCCGGCTACCCGAACCTGTATAAATCTTGTGTCTTGTGTCCTCGCGCATACCTTCGGGTTCCAAATCATGGCGATCCCCACCTTCTACCTTGCTGCGGGTACCTCCCATGGAGGTCGAGTGGTTTAAACACCGACAGCTGGCGCCCACCGTGGGGCCATCGTCACGATCATCAGGCGAATTCGAAGGACCAAATCCTGATCAATCTACTCGGTGCAAACGGATTCCAATTCGCCGAGTTTGAAGTTCTCCATGTCAACTCGCCGTATCCGAGAGAAGCACATGAACCAAGTGGAAACAGCGCCGATTCCTTTTTTCCGCCTCGGTTCCCAAGTCGTCGGGTTGGAGATCAAGATGGACACATCACTGTCCAAATCCGAATCAAAGTGGAGCGATCCGGCGGCCTCACGCATCCAGGCCAAGATTCCAAGCTACCAAGGATTCTCCGAGTTCTTTGCTCCATGCACCTGGAAGACGTACACAGCTACGACTATGTCAACTATGTCGTACCGGCTCTACATCTACTTCACCGTGCACCGCGACTACTCGTCTCCGGCCGCACGCGCTCTACGTCGACCTCGCCGTGCGCCGCGACTACTCGTCTCCGACCGCACGCGCTCTACGTCGACCTCGCTGTGCGCCGCGACTACTCGTCTCTGGCCGCACGCGCTCTACGTCGACCTCGCCGTGCGCCGCGACTACTCGTCTCCGGCCGCACGAGCTCTACGTCAACCTTGCCGTGCGCCCGGGTACTCGTCTCTCGGCCGCAGCGGCTCTACTTCAACCTTGCCGTGCGCCGCGGGTACTCGTCTCTCGGCCGCAGCGGCTCTACATCGACTACGCCGTACGCCGCCACGACGTCATTTTCTGGGCGTACGACTACTTCGACTACTATCTCGACTAGTAAACTAGTCGAGAACGGCTTTCGCGGCATCGACAACTAGTCGGATCCACCTCCAACTAGTCGACTTCAGCTCCAACCGTCGCGGCTCCATCACCGATCGCCACGGCTTCGTCGACTCTCGTCCACGAATCAAGCTAAGTCACTTATTTCAATAATTATTTTTTCTTCGGCTTGTTTTCCACATACAGGAACCAACGCCAAAGACTACTCCGTGTACGCCTCTCAACGGCTACCTGCCAGCAGAGCTACACCGTGCCAGCTATTCCTTGGGGATGTTGACTGCTGCCACAGGCTTGGTGCACCAAATTAGGAGGCTCTTGCCACGAAGTTTCGTGTACTGAGTGCTGGAGGCGCACAACTACACCCTGAGGAGGCACTGCGCAATCCTGCTCTCCGCCATGCGGAACAACGAGCAATCACGCTCTCTCTTGTCGCCATGCCGACTACCTTCGTCTACCTCTTAATGGTCTCGCTACAGTAGCACACGCCTTGATCCGCGCAAAGCCTCGGCTCTCCTGTCATGCCTCCACGCCCCCAGCGGCTATGGCTAAACAGCGACCACAGAGACCGGGCGCTTAAACCAGCTCTCCTGTCATGCCTCCACGCCCCCAGCGGCTATGGCTAAACAGCGATCACAGAGACTGGGCGCTAAACCGCATCAGGCTAACTACTCGACGCCTAACGACCACAACAAGAGCATGACACATGACATTTACATCTATATTCATATTTGTATTTGTCATTTGTAGATTCAATTTCTACAAATATGCTACGCATCTCTACTTTCAGGTCAAGCTTCGGCAACGACTTCCAGTACGCTCCGCGTACCTCCACCGGCGCGGTTAGTTCCCAACTCGGGGGCTACGCACCAAATTACTACTCGATGACAACTCGAGTAGTCTCCGCTAGCTCTCTAGCTCGGGGGCTCGGCACCAACAACTACTCGATGTGGCTCCTACGGCTCACCTGGCGACGAGCTCGGGGGCTGAACGCTGCAAGAGTACTCGGATGATGGCTTTCGCGAACACTGAAGACCCTTGGATTGATTACCTAATCATTTCAAGGCTCGGGGGCTGCTATGCTACACCCATCATTCAAATTTTTCAAGACGGGAGATTTGGAATCAAGATTGACCCTCAGCTAGAGTCTGCAACTCAACCTAAGGCTCGAGGGCTACTCCATATGGAGTGCGATTTTGCAACCGCACTTCCATATAATCTCGACTTCAAGACTGATGAGCTAGACCACCTTCCAGCCTCGCGGCAGTTCAAGTACTATTGAAGACTTCTCCAAGCAGTACTCGAGGATGCTCAAGAACTACTCGAAGAGGCTTCAAGACTACTCGAACTACTACTCTCGACTCCAACGTGCTCGGGGGCTTGTCGGGCATACACCCCGGGTACCGCAAGGAAGGAAGCAGACAGACTCCTAGTAGAATTCCCCTGTACTCCTACTAGAACTCGCTCTGTGTAATCCTACTAGGACTCCTACCTTGTAACCGACTAGGAACCCGCCCCCTGGACTATATAAAGGAGGGCCGGGTACCTAGGAGGACATCCTCAATCCCTCCGGGAACAACACCAAGCGCGGGCGCAATACTACCCCAAACAGGACGCAGGGTGGCTACTCCGGCTACCCGAACCTGTATAAATCTTGTGTCTTGTGTCCTCGCGCATACCTTCGGGTTCCAGATCATGGCGATCCCCACCTTCTACCTTGCTGCGGGTACCTCCCATGGAGGTCGAGTGGTTTAAACACCGACAGGTGGATAGATCTATTTGTGGATGGTGGTTTGATATCAAGCAAGTTGTATCATGCGGTGGATAGATTTGTTTGATATCATACCTGACGGGTTTTAAAGTGCATAGACATGCGGTAGACTAGCGCTTTGGACCTATGCATGCTTGTTTATTACATATTTATGCTCATGCTTTTACTTCACTTATTATCTTAATGTTGTTTATCACGGGGATCGGTCATGGCTTTGCGCACGTGCACTTTTATCCAAATAAAGACCGATCTATCGTCATGCTTACGTCATCTATTCGGCTATGTTACTTTTTTGCACTTTAAAGCCTTGAATGGTTTCAGTTTGCTGGCAGATAGCTTCTTATAGCTATATGTCATCTCACTTGGCTTTCTAGCCGTAAATATGGAACTGTCTGGTACCACCCGGCAAGTTCCAAGCTTTGGAATTTAACTACTTTGTCTTTTGTTAATTTTCAGGGAAAATTGACTGGCACGTCTTGTGATCTCTTCGCGTGTGAAGCTAGCTTGTTCGGCTTGCTGTGTGCTTGGCGTGAGGTGCAGATTTTACGTCAACAATTATGCTTAGTGTGTGCACGTGTGCTAGATTTCAAGCTAACCCGAAAGAGTGCCATCTCATGGTCGTAAAGAGAATCTTGAGATATCTAGTACATACCCCTAACCTTGGCTTGTGGTATCGTAAGGGCTCCACTTTCGATCTACTTGGCTATTCGGATTTCGATTATGCCGGTTGCAAGGTAGATAGAAAGAGTACATCGGGGACATGCCAATTCCTTGGTAGGTCCCTAGTGTCTTGGAGTTCTAAAAAGCAAAACTCAGTAGCCCTTTCCACCGCCGAGGCCGAGTATGTTGCAGCCGGCGCATGTTGTGCTCAACTACTTTGGATGAAGCAAACCTTAAAAGATTACGGATGTCACTTTTCCCATATCCCACTCTTGTGTGACAATGAAAGTGTGTTGACGGTTAATGATTGTATCAAAGTTCGTTTGTGACTCGCAAGCGGACAAGTCTCCCGTCGTAGTCAAGGGACCCTTCTTCCCTCGAGTGGTGAACCCAAGGTATCGAATCCGTGGAACAAATGTGTGATGCAAGAGTTGATCTAGTAAAGCCAAGTAACTTCAATCTTTGGTAAAAGAGAAACCCTAATGCATCTAGATAAGAACACAAAACAAAGATAAATCTAATCTACTAAAGACCGGAGAAAACAAAGTAAGATTGGGTAGATAAACCGATCTAGAGGGATCGGGGTAAGCCTTTTGTTGAAGTTCCAAGCAAGAGAAGAAGTAGCAAATCGAATCTTAATAGAAGCCTCTTTAAATCGTGGTTTCCCGTCCAAATCCGAAAACATCCGCCTTTCGAGACCCCCGTTCTGTCACAACGTATCCCTATTCATGCGGGGAGCTTAGGGCGAGTCAAAAGACAAGTCGAGATTCTTTCGGAAGATCCGGCGTGTACCTCTAGCCACCGCGGCTACAAGAACACCCTATGTAATCTATCGTACGAATAGAATTGGAATAAGCAAAGCCGATCGAAAAACGAAATCTTCGAGGAAACACTTGATCGCTAAGAAAAGATTCAACTTGATAATTCAACTATGACAATGATACATACACAAGATCACCACCGGGATCCTTCCTTGATCTTGCTTCTAGCTCCGGAACTCCGACGTGGTCTTCCATGCAAGGTTCCCACGTCGGCTAGGGAAACCCTAGTCAACTAGCTCGACCCTCTCCTCTCCGACATGGTGTCCCTCTCTTCTCTCGCTCCTCGGCGGCCGAAGACGAAATCTTCTCCCCGTGGCTCTCGGTCGGGGGACTATAAATAGCCCGATTGGCGGCTAGGGCAAAGGAGAGCACGTTTGGGCCCAAAATGGGCCCGGGCCGACCGGATCGGGCCGGCCGTCCCGGGCCCATTTAGGCCCGGCCCCGTGGGCTCCTTTGCCCCACGTCGGTTCCCTTGCTTCTCGGATGTTTCCCCCTTCTGCATGTAGGTCCATGTCGTCGGTTTCTCTCCGAATTGGACTCAACTCCTTGTCTTGCAAGATTCAGCACTTTTCTGGTCAGGTCCCTGGAGTTTGTCGTCTTCTCGGATCAAGTCCCCGGCTTCTTGGAGTTAAGTTTGCTTCATTGCATGACTTGTTCAGGGCTTCAAGGTCTTGTCATGAGGTGCTTGATGAACTTATCCCGAAAGCCTTGCATTCAACACTAAAACCCTGCATAAACATTAAACTCCAAAACCGACATGCACACGTGAACTTGTTATACCACGGGGGTTAGTACCAATGGATAAGGTATAAAACTCATGCCAACACCGAAGGTAAACTCATGGCTAGGTTGACGGATTTTCACCGTCAACATCTCCCCCATGCTTAAACCTTGCTCGTCCTCGAGTAAGCCTTCGATGGATATCACCATTGCCAAACAATGTTTAAACTTTGCACTTGATTACACATGAGAAAACATAATGCTCTCAAAATTTTAATTCATTAAAGTTCCATAATGCACTAGCCTTCATCCCTACGGAGGGTAGATTCTTATTAAGCTTATCCCACAAGTATTAACATGCTCACAAAGTTTTACATAGATCTCAGAATTTTTGAAATAAAGAACGAGATAAAGGAAAGCTAAACCAAATTCACAAATTAAATCATCTCGTGTATTGCTCATAAACTCTCATCTCACTTGTCTCTCAAGCCTATATATTCTACTCCTTTCCCTCTCATATATATGTGGTAGGCTTTATATGGAGCTTTGGGAAAGTTTAGTCCTAACAAGATTTTATAAATGAGGTGTTGTCAAAACAAGACAAGCTTCTCATGGTCTTACCGAGACTCGTCAAAAAGGTCATTGGAAAATAATGTTAATCAAGGAGGGGAAAGAGAAAAATACACACACTTTAGATGAGTGGACATGTGCAAATGGCAAAGAGTGATCCCGAGGCACAAAGGAAGTCCTCGTTATCGGATTGCACATGGTTGGAAAATGAGAATGGATCTTTTAAACTTGAAGCCTTGATTGCACTCTTAGAGAACCGGGGAGTTCACTTTACGCACATATTTTTTTCTTTTTCTCATATTTCTCATTCTTTTCTTTCTTTCATTCATATTTTTTTCTTTACCTTGAAAGTCATGAATATCGCTGGATTTTTTTCTTCTTTCATCATCATTTTTTTTAAAAAAAAATATTCCCCTTTTAACTCTAAAACTGCACCGTACCTACCTCCTCCCCCATGCTTAGACGTTGCTCGTCCTCGAGCAAAGAGGCGAAAAATAAGGTAGGTACCGGAGTATTTTTCCTTGGAGAGATACTTGAAATCTTCAATGTCGGCACCGTCTTGCGATCTTCCTTGAATTGATGATCCATTCTCAACAATAGGTTGTGGTCAAGGAGGTAATCACAAAAGATGATATTTGGTTTAAGGGTGGATATCCGGCGAAGTTTGTGAGATCACCGATGCGGGGATACACAATGCACGGATAAAAGGCTAGCAAAAAGATAGATACGCAAAAACGGAATGACCAGCTTCTTAGTCTCGGGCCAGAGAAATCATGGCCTGTAATAACTCACTCAAAAATAAATCTTGTACACTAAGGTTTATGCACTCAAATATATATAAGGCTTTGGATAGGTTGAGCAACACACAAGTGATATTTGTGACAAGGTTAGCGATATTTTTGAGCATAAAAGCCATCTTTAATCTATTCATAACTTGAGAGCACATAAAACACTATGGGTCTTTATTTTAATCATAACCTCCGCTGAAAATTAAGCTAGTATTTAAATAAATTCAGATCTGTATTTTTAAGAGAGCACTAGCTTAAACATGCATAAATCAATTACAAAGATGAACAAAGCTGCAATTTTAATCATATATCATCATGGCACGAATTTTGTAACTTTTCCAATGATATAATCAAGGTGGTGTCTTTATTAATGATGACATCAAGTTGAAATACATACTGGAAATAAACTAACATGCTTGCTGAAATTTAAATAAAAACAGAAAATACTACGCAAACACACATAAGCAAAAGCTGAAAATTGCAGAGAAAAAGAAAAGAAAAGAAAACTAAAGTTCCCAAATCTTCTAGTCCTCCGCCAGTGGTTGATGTTGATGATCTTGATAATAATACCCTTGCTCATAATATGATTGGACATTCCCTCCGACGAATTGATTTGGCTCCACGAGGTGAAGGCGTCCGAGCTCGTAGGCAATATTTGCGTTTCCTTCACCAAGTTGAGCTGCGTTAGCTTGGATGGCTGCGATGTTTTAAGCGTTTCTTGCAGCATACCCTCCAATTATGGCCATGCTTTGTTGTGGTTGGGGATGATGAGCGTAGGACTCCGCGAAGTTAGCGTTGGGCACAACATAATTTTGTGGGGGTACCGGTGCACCACCCCCCCATGCTTGTCCTTGTGACCCTCCGTAATAACTTGGCGGAGGAGGGACCCCGCCGAATGGTTGCACATTGGGTTGTGCTCCACTCGCTTGTGCGGAGGATGTTCCCTCCTCTACGATTCTTCCTCTTTTGTTCTTCCTTGCAGGGACAAGTAATCCCTCTTCCAACCAATCTTCTCTTCCTTCATTGAAAAGCCTAAGCCTCTCGTTGGGAAGAGGTAGGTTCACAATGGCCAACCGATAACCTCCTCTCTCATCTCCACTAATGTACTTGCCTTGCAAATACTCAATGCCGAGAGAGGTACCACGCAAAAGGTGAGCGGGGTTTCTTGCGATCCCCGGCCGCAAGGAAAAGGCCAACATGGAGAGGTAACACCCCGAACCAATATTACCCGCCCCCGATGTTGCTTCACAACACCAACGGTTGATCATGAGGTAAGAGGGGTCTATTGGCTGCCTGGCAATTAAAGCCGAGTATAGCCAATTCAACTCCGTGTCGCTCACCTTTGTTTCCTTCATCCTCCCCAATACCCTCTTGCACATCCAAGAGTGAAATATCCGGATAATGGGGTTGCGGATGCAATTGCGTTGTTGATGGGCTTCTCCGGAGATCATGTTCCAAAATCCCGCTAACATGCCGGGTGGCACGTCAACTTTCTCCGGAGCTCCCTTGTGGAATCCAAGCAGCTCCCTAACGTGCTCGTAGGGAACCACTTGTTGGACTCCCTCCAAACGGAATGACAAGCTTTGCATCCCATCATCATCAATGATGGGTGCAATAGTCATCAAAATTTCCAAGGCGAACCCCAAGTGGGTGTCCACCGATACTCCGTTGGAGAACTGCACCCATCCAAGGTGCCCCAAACATATAGTATATGTCGGTGCCAAAACCCAAGGTGTAGAGTGTCGAACTCGACGTTGGGCACAAGCCTCTTCTCAAGATTGGAGAGCCTCTCCTTCTCCTCCGCCGACAAGATGATGAAGCCGTACGAAGAGTACGTCGGGGTGTAAGGAGGTGGCGAGGTTGAGTGAGTCGATCGTCGTGGTGGCGCGGGCTGCTCCTCCGTGTGCCCACGAGGTTCGGTAAAACCTCATGGAAGTGCTTCTTGCAGCTCTCATACCACCAAGGAGGAGAGCATCGTTCCTCCTCGGTGGTGCCGTATCCGTCTCCATGCTCCGGGGAGACTCGGAAACCGAGTGCCTCCTCGAAGACGTGGTTGATGACGGCTTGGACGACGAACTCTTCTTCTTGGAGAAGAGACTTGTGGTTTCTTCCACATGGTTGCTGCACTCTTTTCTTCAATTAAAACTCCGGGTTGCAACCGGTAACTAGGCACTTAAACTTTTTGATTCGGATCTGGACTTTGAGTGGATTAAGGATGTGGATTTTTTTTTTCTTGAGCTATCAAGCTTGGGAAGGTTGGCTATGTCTACGGAGGTTTTGAGCACACAAACTTGAACACACAAACAAAGGAAGGAGAGGGAAGCTTGCACACGCAGAAAACGGGAGCCGGGGGGGCTCCTTATGTAGGTGAGGCCGGCCTCGGTGCTCCTCCCCGCCTCGTCTTTCTTCCAAAGCACGATCATTTCACCTCTCGCAACTTTCCCCGCCCGCGTGCTCCACGAGTTGCACCGCCCAAACGCTCTCGTCCACTATTGGTCCTTCCACTTGATGCTTCATGTTTTGGGTCATGTCCATGCTCCCTAGCTCCACTTGCTTCACATGCCACCATGAAATTCCTACAAAGTTGATGCTTGCTGCCCACCATGCTTGTCTTTCGCATGTGAAATTGGTGAAAGTTGATGAAAGGGAATCCAATGGTGCATGCATGATTACTAGATTGCCTCCATTAAGGTGTGTTTAAGGTTAAGCACTCCTCTAATTCGAAATTTAAAATATTTTTCAGAGCCATGCAAGAGCTCGAACATAATTTTAGAGAAGTTTTTAAACCATTAAAAACAAATGCAAGTCGAAAATATTTTTTTTACGTCGATTTCGGTCTCACCGGTATAGTTTGCCTTCATCGGTTGAGAGCAGACTTTTTCCCGGCTTGATCATGGGGGCATAGGTTTAGGTTCTAATTTTGGCTAGATAAGATAGATTTTGAATAAAACAAAATTAGAATAGGCTTAGAAAAATTCTAATCCTAGAGAAACCAAGGATACGGATTTTTAAAACCAACCAAAAGTTTTGATTTCTAGGTTCACGCGAGTTCTACCACGTGCTGAATTTTATTAACACATAGATATAAATCGTGGCTCTACTCGTGTGGTTTTAGCATGAAAAATAAGTCAACCTCAGCACCATAATGAGGGTGAAAGGTTGAGTTAGGTTCTGAAATTATTTGGTTGAGGTTTCTCGAAAAGAAAAGAACAAACAAGCACATAGGAGGGTTCATGCAAAGGGTTTATGATAAAGCAAACATTCAATCAAGAATTATGTCTCTAATATTGTTCAACCACTTCTAAGTCTAATGTCTTTGCGTAATAAAACTCAAAAACTAAATTATTAAAAATACTCGAAAAACCCGGAATCGGGTTGTCCTCCCGTAGCTTATTCTTGACTTGACGAAACGGGTTGCCTCCCGCCTAGCGCTTCGTTTATAGTCCATGGCTAGACTTCTTCACTTGATTACTTCGGATCAACGCTCTTTGCGGGCGTTGCAATCTTGGGTACCCACTTTGGCTTAGTCAATTTTTTTTTGGTCTTCACAGGCTGGCTTTGTCCTTGGTCTTGACGGATGCAACAACTTCCTTGTGGCTCGGCATCTCGAACTCTGGTCTTCGGTTGTGATCTTCATGGTCTCTAGTGTAATTCTTTACTCCGGAATGAGCTTGAGTAGCCATCGCCGTCTTGGGACCTTGGAGTTGTCTCGGATATTCTTCTTCGTTACCCATCGGGCGCCCGGCAAGTTGTCCCACTTGCGTCTAGCATCTTCATCACGATGAACACTTCACGTATAGAGCTTCCGACCTCCGTCTCCTTGCCATCTAAATTCTTCAATATTTTCTCCATAGCCTCGAACTTAGTGACGGCGTCCTTGGACATGGTCGTACTCCACACACTCCTTGCATGAGGATCTTGCTTCGGCGGCCTTTAGGTGTTGAGCTTCTTTCTCCATCTCCATCTTCTCCATCCTCCTCTTAAGTAAACCGATATGCCACTCAAGGAATCGACTCGTATGCATTCGGCTCTCGCAATCGTCATGCGGATAGTTGAGACTTTGATCTTGAACGGCCTCCCGGCGTCTTGAAGGTTTATGATAGGTAGATCAACGATGTCGGGGTGCGCAGCGCTCCGGTGGTTGAGGTTGATCTTCCTTTGGACTTGGAGGTGGTGATTCCCTTGGAGATTTCGACGGTCCTTCGACTTCAACTTTTGAATCTAGGGTTTCCACCCCTTTAGCTTGTGTTGCATGTCACCTTTGCCTGTAAAGTTTTCCTGGATCATCCACAAAAAAGTTTGGGTTTCTTGGAGAGGTAGCCAACCATCTCCGGTTAGGGTTAGCAATAAGCAAAGTATGCAAAAACTAGAAAGGAAAAATAAATCTATGAAAACTAGGGTTAGACAAACTAGATTAGATGTATTTTGAGGATGATCAAAATTTAGTAGATGCAAAAATAAAAACAAAAAGAATACTGAAAATTACGAAAAGGTAATAAAAAACCAAATCTTGATCACTTGTTCCCCGGCAACGGCGCCAGAAAAAGGGGCTTGTTGACGGTTAATGATTGTATCAAAGTTCGTTTGTGACTCGCAAGCGGACAAGTCTCCCGTCGTAGTCAAGGGACCCTTCTTCCCTCGAGTGGTGAACCCAAGGTATCGAATCCGTGGAACAAATGTGTGATGCAAGAGTTGATCTAGTAAAGCCAAGTAACTTCAATCTTTGGTAAAAGAGAAACCCTAATGCATCTAGATAAGAACACAAAACAAAGATAAATCTAATCTACTAAAGACCGGAGAAAACAAAGTAAGATTGGGTAGATAAACCGATCTAGAGGGATCGGGGTAAGCCTTTTGTTGAAGTTCCAAGCAAGAGAAGAAGTAGCAAATCGAATCTTAATAGAAGCCTCTTTAAATCGTGGTTTCCCGTCCAAATCCGAAAACATCCGCCTTTCGAGACCCCCGTTCGTCACAACGTATCCCTATTCATGCGGGGAGCTTAGGGCGAGTCAAAAGACAAGTCGAGATTCTTTCGGAAGATCCGGCGTGTACCTCTAGCCACCGCGGCTACAAGAACACCCTATGTAATCTATCGTACGAATAGAATTGGAATAAGCAAAGCCGATCGAAAAACGAAATCTTCGAGGAAACACTTGATCGCTAAGAAAAGATTCAACTTGATAATTCAACTATGACAATGATACATACACAAGATCACCACCGGGTCCTTCCTTGATCTTGCTTCTAGCTCCGGAACTCCGACGTGGTCTTCCATGCAAGGTTCCCACGTCGGCTAGGGAAACCCTAGTCAACTAGCTCGACCCTCTCCTCTCCGACATGGTGTCCCTCTCTTCTCTTGCTCCTCGGCGGCCGAAGACGAAATCTTCTCCCCCGTGGCTCTCGGTCGGGGGACTATAAATAGCCCGATTGGCGGCTAGGGCAAAGGAGAGCACGTTTGGGCCCAAAATGGGCTCGGGCCGACCGGATCGGGCCGGCCGGCCCGGGCCCATTTAGGCCCGGCCCCGTGGGCTCCTTTGCCCCATGTCGGTTCCCTTGCTTCCCGGATGTTTCCCCCTTCGCATGTAGGTCCATGTCGTCGGTTTCTCTCCGAATTGGACTCAACTCCTTGTCTTGCAAGATTCGGCACTTTTCGGTCGTGTCCCCGGAGTTTGTCGTCTTCTCGGATCAAGTCCCCGGCTTCTTGGAGTTAAGTTTGCTTCATTGCATGACTTGTTCAGGGCTTCAAGGTCTTGTCATGAGGTGCTTGATGAACTTATCCCGAAAGCCTTGCATTCAACACTAAAACCCTGCATAAACATTAAACTCCAAAACCGACATGCACACGTGAACTTGTTATACCACGGGGGTTAGTACCAATGGATAAGGTATAAAACTCATGCCAACACCGAAGGTAAACTCATGGCTAGGTTGACGGATTTTCACCGTCAACAAAGTGCCATAAAACTTGCAAACAACCCCGTAAGCCATTCTCGCACAAAACATATAGACATCCGTCATCACTTCTTGAGAGACCACGAAGCCAAAGGAGATATCGTTTTAAGTCATGTGAGCACCGACAAACAACTAGCCGATATCTTCACTAAACCTCTCGATGAGTCAAGGTTTTGTAGTTTAAGGAATGAACTAAATATTCTTAATTCTCGTTGCGTGGTTTGATCTCTAGCATGCCATAATTGTTTGCTTCAAACTAATTGTATTCTCTGAAAATTTGCTTGAAAAAGTGGGTGTGAAAACACTATCTTAAAAGGCTTTTCAAAATCTACTTTCATATCCCTAACTTGTCTTAAGTGGCTGTAGTTGTGTGTGTGATTGCTTGTTTTTCTAGCCACTTGAGTCAAGGGTACCATGACCCAAGGATATCAGTTGATAAAAGGTTCAAAATCTCAAAAAGGAGTGAAAGTTAACTGTCTCTGGAATTCAAGTTTCGGAAGCTCTGAGGAAATCTTTGGAGGCTCCGGGCCTCGGAAGCTCTGAGAAAATCATCGGATGTTCCATTCTTTACAGACTTAACGCTCAGTCTCAACCAAAGGGCAGTTAGAAGGAATAAAGCATCTGCAGAGAATATTTGTTTACCTAGGGTTAACCCGCTGTTCCCTTTCACCGCGCAGTCAACTCTCTCAGATCCAGTTTACCGCGCCTCTCTCTCTCTCTCACCCGACGGCAACTGCACCGCACCTCTCTTCTCCATTGCATCACTATCGCCGCCTCCCTCGCCGCCGGTGACCACGCTCCTCGCGGGTTACACGCGCGAGGCCGTGCTTCCTTCTTCGTCGGTGGGTCGCAGCTGAGGAGGAACAAAGGAGATCTGCTCGGGTCCAGTACGGAGAAGAAGAAAGAAGCATCGATCTGCACCTTCACTCATCTGCCTTGTCGATCTCTGAGAAGCAGAAGGGAGCGACATTGCACCGTTATATCTATTCCGGCGAGTTGCTCCTCTTCAGCGCCACCAGATCTCTGATCTGGAGGTGGCCTCTGGGCTACGTCCCCTGGCGTAAACGCTTCTCAAGATCATCGTTTTCCATCTTCCTCATCTCACTCAAGGTAATCTGAGACAAAACCCTAACCCTAATTCCTAGATCCATATATTCTTAGGGTTCTAGACCTTGCAATTGTAGAATGCTGCTCTGTGCCATGTTCTGAATGCATGTGTTGCATGTGTAGATTAGATTTAGTTGAAAGTTGAATCAAAATTCAGAATACAGTAAGGATCACAGAGTCTCGGAGGTTCCGAGAAAATTCTCGGAGGTTCCGAACCCTGTAACCTACTGTAGGTTGACCTTGATTCAAAATTCCACTAAATTTCACTTCACTTGCAACACCTTTTGTCTTATCCGTCATAGCTTAATTCCATCATGTTTGCTCTTTTGGTTAAGATTCAGTTGAAAGTTGAATCAATAATTTGTCCCCTGTCAGTACACTGACTTCGGAGGTTCTGAAGTCTGTACTAACAAGTGACAGTCTGTTATTCAAAATTCCACTGAAGATTAATCAATTGAAGGTCATGCCTATCTGTGATCCACAGTCCTTATCTATCTTGATCCCATCCTTATCTGCTTCATGTTTCTCCCTGGCAGATGTCTGGCACTCCTGCTGACAAGACCTATGCCAAGAGGCAGAGGCCACCTTTTGAAACACCTGCTGGTGAAAGGGCATTCAATCTTGCAGCAAGAGAGGCTGTTGGTGGCAGTGGCAGCAGGGCATTCAAGCTTGCAGCAAGAGAGGCTGTTGCAGCAAGAGAGGCTGTTGGTGGCAGTGGCTTGCAACAAGGGGCATTCTCCTTGTGATCTGGGTCTGCTGCACATGTAGAGGACAATGGAGGTATAGAGGGAAAGACCATCCCCATAGAACTTGAGAATGATATGCCACTAGGGGAAATAGACTCCACCTACCTAAAGTATCACAAGGTGCTGCTCAAGAGACACCCTCCAACAAAGTATGACAACTCTGTGTACATAGAGCACACAAACTATGCTGGAGCAAGTTTCTTAGTCAAGAAGGCCAGAGAAGAGAATCCGTATGTGAATCCCAAGATGGAAGCAATAGACTATAGGTTCTGGTCTGTTTTCCACTTCAAATTCTATGAGACAGTCCTGAATACCAAGATGAAGCTGATCAAAATGAAGTGGATTGACTTTACACATCTAGAGGCGAGCGAGAGGAACTCCGTGAAAGAAGATGTGCTTGAGCTTGTGGACAAGTACAGGATGAGGGACATAATGAGTTTCAAGTATGACTGGAACATTGAAGTCTTGGCTCAGTTTCATGCAACTTTCTTTCATGAGGACAACAAAGAGACCATCCATTGGATGACTGAAGGTGTGCACTACAAGATTGATTTAATCACTTTTGCTAGACTGTTTGGGTTCAGCAAGGAAGACAGGGAGGCAGATATCATACCCTTTGAGGCACAAATGAACCACAGCAAAATTGCAGCTGCTTATGAGTATGATGAGCTGGCAGATGACTCCACCACTGCCATGAGATCTGTGTACTATGTGCTCAACAATATGTTCAGAGAAACCATCTACCCTAAAGGGGGAAGTGACTCAACTAGCCTTAGGAGATTTGCACCAAATCTGATAGCTAGGCTGCTGCCAGGAGCACGACCCTTTTCTGTTAGCAGGTTTATTTGGTATAACTTGGTGGAAGTGACAAAAAGTGGGAAATGCAATCTGCCCTATGCCCCATACATTATGTATATGATAGAGATGGTCTCCGGTGTGAGCTTCAAGAAGGATGCTGAGCATGCATCTTACCAGGTCAAACAGTGGCAGCACCAGAAAAAGCAACAAGTGGTTGAGGAGCACATTTTGAAGAAGGCCAGTTCCAAGCAGCACAAGTCTGATCCAGGAGAAGGACCCAGCAAGGCACCCATGCCCACTGGATTGCACAAGCTGAGGGGTATGGTGAGGGACACCTGGAGGTTCTGCAACTGGACAGCAAATCAGTTGTTTGAGCTCAGGGAGGACATGAACAGGCTGCTGAAGCACCAGGGGCTGTCCTTCAATGCCATGCTCCATCCTCCACCCATCTTTCCTTACTTTCCAGAGTACACCACCAGTGAGGATGAAGGTGAGAAGGACCATGCCACTCCTATGGCTGAAGATGTGCCTGCTGCTCATTCTGATGAAGATGAAGAAGATGTTGAGCCACTCAGTGCCAAGATGGCCAGATTAAGGAAAGAAGCTGCTGGCAAGAAGGCAATGGGAACTTCATCTGGTGTTAGGGTCAGAAGGAAGGCCACTGCTGGAAGACCTGTCAGAAGGCCTATTGACATTTCCTATGAATCTGGCTCTGATCTTGGGTCTGACAGCACTGCCCCTGAGGCTGAAGAGGATGCCTCTGACTCCAGTGATGAAGAGTAACTTCCCTAGGTCTAGTTCTAACTTCTTCTCTTCTTTTCTTTCCTTTTTGTTAAACTGTTGACAAAGGGGGAGAAATATGAAGATTGAGATGAATCTGAAGACCTGGAGCTTCTGGTGGGGATGGCTGGTGGCTAACAACAGGAAATTCTTTTGTTCTTTTGGTGAGATGAGAGTGCTAACTATTCTCTCATAAACTCCTTGGTGGTTAATGTTTGAACTGCTGTAAAGCTTTTTGCTTGCCTCTGTTGGCAAGCAGGGTCTGTTCATGGTCAACTGTGGGATGTGAAAACTTTAAAACCTTTGTGATGGATGTAATAGGGCTAGATGAGTTGGATGCTGTTATCTTTATCTAGCTGCTATTTCTGGTCATATTGATGCTTTGCCTGTGTATGGT
Source organism: Cenchrus americanus (assembly GCA_947561735.1). Classification (NCBI taxonomy): domain Eukaryota; kingdom Viridiplantae; phylum Streptophyta; class Magnoliopsida; order Poales; family Poaceae; genus Cenchrus; species Cenchrus americanus. The sequence continues at coordinate 5,067,371 of OX387242.1, forward strand.
TGTTTGCTGGAGTATCTGTTGCAGACCTCGGAGGTTCTGAGAATTTTTCCGGAGGCTCCAACTGCTGGAGGTTCCGGAAACTTTCTCGGAGGTTCTGAACTCTGCTAATAGATAACTCTCTGATTGTTTTCACATGTCATATGCATCACGTATTATCTGTTACACTTCTTTTGCACCCCTCGATGGCTTGAGTATAACTTTCTTGACACTTTTACTCACAATGTATGCAAATTAAATGTCAGTTAAGACATTTCACCCTATTCAAAAGGTACATGCATACATTGAGGGGGAGACTTGTACTCAAATCATCAAAAGCTCAATCTTTCAAATTAAATTGTAAACTTTAATTGGGTTGTCAACATTTACCAAAAAGGGGGAGATTGTAAGTGCAATCAAGCCCTTTGAGGGTTTTGGTGATGTTGACCACACAATTAAAGAGCTAATGAGCTTTTGAGACTATTGTGCAGCATAGAGTTATTGTCACAGGTGCAAAAGAAAGAATGGAGACCCCTCAGCTGAATGAAGAAGGATACCTATGTTACTTGGAGGAGTTTATTTATTTTATCTTTTGAATTTGAGTATAGGACAATCCGTACTATCAAGAGGGATACTAATGGTGAGTTAGGGTGGTTTCAAGTGCTCATAGTCTATCTTTCTTAAACCCTAATCCTCACCCCAAGGGAAGTGACCTGTAGCTGTTTTGCCCCTGCTGTTTGTTGTTCGGAGGTTCCGAAGTTTTTCTCGGAGGTTCCGACCGTACGGGCTACAGTCTGCAGAGATTTCAAAGGTCGGAAGTTCCGAGATTTTTCTCGGAGGTTCCGAACTCTGGAATATAGTTGTTACTATTCTGGATCTGGGGGTATTTATACCCCTTGGTCCACCAACGGTTATCTTCTTCTTCCCCCTGCACAGTACGCCGTTCTAATCTAATTCTCTCACCTGGCATTCACTCCTAACCTACTCTCTTCCAAATCCTTTCCTAGCATTGATTGAGAGTGGATTCTTGAAGTGAGTTAGTGAGCCAATCTCTCTCTCCTTTGAACTTGAGCACTTGGAATAACCCTAGCAAGCTTGGTGGATTTATTACTCTTGGAGCCTAGCTCCTAGACGGATAGAGGTTCTTGGAAGCTCTCCAAACCGATTTGTGGAAGCTCCAAGGTGTTTGTATTACCCTTTTTGATTCTAGTGGAAAGCCTCCACCTATTACCCTAAGTGATAGGTGTGAGAGAGGAGTTGACCTTTGTGGTCCCTAGCCTTTGTGGCTTCCTCAACAATGTGGACGTAAGCAAGCCTTTGTGGCGAGCTGAACCACGAGATAAATCTTTGTCTCGTGCGTGCTCATGTTTTACTTACTTGTTCATGCTTGCTCTTGACTAGATCTATTAGGGTTTGCTCCCGATCTATGTTGTGGTACCTTCCTAGCTTGTTCCTTGCTTAGAAATATTCTTGCTAGGTCCTAAGTACCTCCTAGAATTTAGTAGATCTGGTTTTCATCAAGTTATTCGCAGCTCAAGTTATTTATGCTCTGTTCTAACAGCTGCCGGAAGTTCTGAGTTTATTCTCGGAGGCTGCCTCGTTCGGAGGTTCCGAGAATAATCTCGGAGGTTCCGGAGTCTGACAGTGTTTTCGTAGAAAAAGTTTAAATTTTGTGTACAGGCCTATTCACCCCCCTCTAGGCCATATTGCCTCGATCCTTTCAGTAATGTGCGACGCACGGCAAAGAAAAGGTGTTGACGGCCGTCCACGGGGAGACGGCGTCACACCCTCTCTACCGTGCGCCGCTGAGCACGCACGGGAACGGTGGCACTCTTTGCTGTGCGCCACGTGGCACAACGCACGGCAAAGATTGGTCCATGGCGCACGGTGGACTACTCCCTTTGCCGTGCGTCGTGGCTCCAGGCGCACGACAAAGGTTGGTTCAGGCGCCCGGTGCACCAGTCCCTTTGCCGTGCGTCTGGTGGCAGGGCGCACGACAAATAATGGTCAATGTGCCGTGCGCCGCCCCAGGCGCACGGTAAAGGGACTGTTCTGTCAGCCCTTTTAGGTCAATTTACCGTGCGCTTGCCCCACGGCGCACGGCAAATTGACCTAATTTTTTTATTTTTTTTGTTTTTCATGTCCAAAAATTCCCAAAAACCATATACATGACATATATATCACAATATCCATCACAGGCATCATATATATCACAACATGCATCATATATGTCACAATATCCATCACAGGCATCATATATAATAATATACATCACAAATCCACACCGAAGTCCGAAGTTCATCGATAAGTGCACACAAAAGTCCACAATTCATCGACAGTGCACATAGTTCATCACAGTTCATAGACAAGTCCACAATGCAAATAAAAAGGTGTGGCTCACTGAGAAGGCGGCGTGCGGAACTCCGGTGGAAACAACTGTTGCTGGATCACCGGTGACAAGGCTAGGGACCCATGCAGAGTATTCGATGCTGCCGATATGTTCTTTGGAAAAAAAGTAAAAGGCATGTGAGACAAAGAAAGTTGTCCAAGTTATAATCTAAATTGTCTAAGTCTCTACTTTGTCTAGGTTTCAAAGTGAGTCTAAATCTCTACGTTCTCTAAGTCTCTAATGTTCGAAATTTAAGAAGAAAGATGTCAAGTAACCCACAGCAGGAGAACCGGCCATAGGGGGAGGGAGCATCATCGGCGTGGGCATCGGGGCATCACAGGTGGCGGGGACATCAGTAGACCACTCTGAAAAGCTTGCATTCATACTTGCATGTGCGCGGTCATCTGCGACTGTTGCATCGCCGCCCACTGCTGCATCGCCGCCTGGTGTGTGGCCATCGCCTGGGCCACCTGCTGGGCCACCTGATCGGCCACCACGCCCGTCTGTCGCCCCCTCTTGTTCTTCCACACGCTGCCCGACCGCGGTTAAGGCCACCTGCAATTGTTCATCCCAATGTTACAACGCAAAGTGAACATATGTAGAAATTCAGTAACTTGCCGTAAATTAGAAATAACCTTGAGTCGCTCCATCTCGGCCAGTGCTGCTGACGGCCGTGGGCGTATGGGAGGGGCATTCCCGGTGTCCTTTGCCTTTACCGCCGCGAGAGTGGGAGTACTGGCCGTGTCCAAAAGGCTGTCGCCAATGTAGTAATGGTCGTGCTTCTTCCCCCCACCAATCCTCATGACCGTCTCTCCATCAAACGATGCACGGATGGGATCCCACTCTGGCCCATGGATCTGCCTTCCCGTCTCCGCATATGTAGTGAAGCGGGAGTGGATGGAGGGATTGTTGTACGCCTTCGGCGGGTCGTCGGGGTTGTAGGTGGTCTCGGACGCGGTCGCCTTTCCCTTGTAGGCCAACATGTATGCCATCATATTGGTGCACTCAGTGTCTCCATGTGCCCGGGACTGAAAAAAATCAAGTTGATTAGAAATTAGATAGAATTGAGCTTTACAACAAAGAAATGGATCTTTTCATACCCATCTTTTCTTGTACTGTGCAGCCGTGAGGTTGCCTTGATAGTGTGTTGGGTACGTCATCAACAAACGCTTCTGGCGGCCAGCGTCGTGCTTCTCAATCCACTCCGGGCTTGTCACACCTGATTTTCCGAAGAAAACCAAATGCATATCATATGTGCACCAGGATCAAGTTTACACACATATGATAGACGTCATGAGTGAAATATCAATAAACAGCAATAAAATCGTACAAGAGTTAAACCATTACATTATCTCTTTATTACACTCAAACGTTAGACTCAAAGGTCTTTACAACGATCAAACGATAACTATGAAGACGCAACTCCATCTTCATCTTCCACAGGCATCTGACTGGGGGCACGCAAGCCTCAGAACTCCTCGTAGTCGCTGAAGTAACCTTTTCCAGTGATCTCCTCTGAACAGCGGGTAAGCAAGGGTGAGCACACTTATGGTTGGAGCTCAGCAAGTGGGGGAAGATGCAAGGCTATCAAGGACAGGCTAAGAGTTTACTGCGGTTAGCATTTTAATCGTTGATCAAATTTTTATTAGCAAGCACCTAATTACTAGATGTAAGTTTATACCAACCCACTTAAGCATTTAGGAAAGCATCTTCTCTCAAAACCCACAAGAAACCACGATTTAATTCCATCTTCAAGTTTATTAATCATGTGAGGGTCCAGGCCGCTCTTGACCGTGAGCACGGTCCGATCGATCGGTTTTACACTGCGAGAGGTTGTACACTTTACCCACAGTTCGTGTTCCCCATGTCGCCCGGGTTGATCAGACCCTTAAACACTTCCGAGGTGAGTGGCTAGGGGTCCACTACGAAGCCTTTACAAAGATATGCAGAAGACCAACAACCCACGACAGTTACAGCTCAGGGCGGACCATAACCCTCCCTAGTGGTCAGCACCTTAGCAAAGGCTGCTACCCCAAAAGAACCGGGCTATACCCCTGCAACCCCGAGCCCCCTGTGTTCCTTTCGGATAAGGTCACCAGTACAATCACACACCCAATTAATTGGCTAAGCCAGAGCCATATGGACTGTGATTGCACTGTTTTCCTGGGTGGTTCTCCATGTTCCGATTAAACCATATGATCTTGTTATTAACCATAAGCGCACACACATATATCACCAAAGTTATCAACATTCATCATTGCAAAAGATTCATTTAAACCATCCCAAGTTATAGAAACTAAGCATTTCTACCCAAAACATCTATTTAAAAGGGTTGTCCAAGGTAATGAGGGTAAAAGTCTAGTCATGTCCTTAAAAAGGTGATTTCCCATCAAATTTATGCAATACAACATTTAGATATAAACTTAGTTATCATGCAAGTTGTGTGGGACAAAAATAGAATATGCAGGGGGAGGAGTCCACTTGCCTTCCTTGCTTAAACACTGGAGTTCTTCTTCAAACACTTGCTCTTGATCTACTCCAACTGGTTGCTCACTCGAAACTGGCACGATGTCTACGAGCACACAAGAAAACATACAATAAATAAAACAATACACCAAGCAAAGGTAAACTGATCTGAAGGAAGAAACAGACAACAAGGTAGCTTTAAAGAAAGGTGGCTAGGAAAGATTAGGTGTAAGAACATAGTTGATTCACCAAAAGAGAACAAGGGTTGGCTCTAGGAACGCGAACACAGAAGCACTAGGAACTATCGGGAGCTTTGGATGATCACAAACAAGAGCTAGCTATGTGCTTGGTATATTTTTTAATTAAATAAAATTGTGTGCATAGGTTATTTCAAAGAAATAACCTATTTATAATTAAGCAAGTTATATTTGTATTTAAAAGACGATGTGAACCTAGTCCAATTTTTATTTACAAATATTCAAGTTTAGCTTATGCAAATTAAACATTTTAATTCAAAAGAAGCATGTAAAAGCATCTGGGCGCTTATCTTTATATTTCGAGTTATTCTAATCAAATTACAATTTAAAAACACATTTATATTCATATTAATCAAATTAACAATTTAATTAAGAAAACTCGAGATAAACCTATATTGCTTTTATTTAGGAAGCAAATTGCATAAACATTACTCAAATTAAGTTTGATTATAAAAACCGAGGTACACATCTAAGTAGCTTTTAATTATAAGAAATATTTAACTAGTATTAAGCATATTAACTTTCTTATGAAAACACGTGTTGAACTCTAACTAGGTTTTAATTAGAAAAGCATGCATAATAAGATTTAATCATATTTAACATTTAAATAAATTATAAAACAAGGAACATGTACAACATTGGTCCTATCACGTAGTTTTAGTTGATATGAGCCTAACGCAACTTGAAACGGTGGAAACAGAGCTAAAATGTGCAAGATACTGCCAAAACAAGGTTCTAAAACTGACGGGCTTGAGAAGACGGTCGCGTGGACTCCAAGAACGCTTAAAACGGAGTTAGGACGGAAAAGATATGGCTAAAACAAGTTTCAGGGGCTTTTCTGTGAAGAAGCAGGGCTTCCAGGGGCTTAACTGCAAGAAACCAGGGGCTAAAACATAATTACACATATAAACCGAAGGTTTATAGCGTAAAACAACCAGTTAGAACCTCGGGCAGGGAAAACAGAGAAGCTCAGGGGCTTAAACGAAGAAAACAGGACCTAACGGTGATGATCTATAAGGGTGGAAGGGCATGGTTATTATATTAGAAAGCACAGGGTCTTTTCTGCAAAAATCCCACAAACAGCTCAGGTTGACCGGTACTGATCCGGTTGACTCGGCTTTGAGCAGATCTGGACCAATGATCAGGGCATGTACGGTTGCGGAGAAAACAAAAGGCTCAAGGGCCTAAACGCAAAAGAAAGGACCTAAATGCAAGGATTTCTACTGGTGGGAGGGTATGGTTGTGATAAGGAGAAGGACAGGGGCCTAACCGCAAAATGGCGGTGACCACAAGCGTTTGACCGGGGCGGGGGCTGGATCTCAGCCGTTCATCGCGTGATGGACGGCTGGCGCGGCGCTGATGCGGGCATGGACCGCGCCGTGGACCACAGTCCACGGGTGCACGGTGCACCGGCCACATAAACGAAGGGGTACGCGATTAGGGCCATCGATCTTGGATCCGGTGGTCCTGGTGGCTTGCAAGCGACACGCGGCGATGGACAGCGGTGCACAGCCGATTCGCGGCGGCGCCGGTCGGAACACTCACCGGAGCTCGCCGGAGACGGCGGTTTAGGCGCCACGGTGCACCATTCGCGACGTAGATTGGACAAGGAGAAAGAGGAGGACGGCGCGGAGCTCACCAGGGGCTCGTTGACGGCGATGACGCGGTGTATACGACGTGCAGCAAAGAGGGGCGGGCGGGATCACGGGCGCTCGCCGCGGAGGTAGTTGCGGCCTCGGCTGCGTGCCTTCGAGGGTGGGGACGGCGTCCTGGGGGTCCTGCGAGTGCAACGGGAGAAAGAGATGGGTGAGAGCAGGGCGGACAGCGACGGGAGATGGCGGAGGCAGAGCGCTTCACCTCGGCGGCGGCGGCGATTCGTCGACGGCGAGAGCACTAGAGAGGAGGGGTGCCCTGAGAGGTGCAAAACGAGAAGCAGGGGCTCTGGCTCGGCTTATATAGGGGAAGGAAGGGAGAGGAACCAGCGACCGGCGCGGAGAAATGCCATCAATGGCCAGGGCACCGGCGGCTTCGACTTGAATTCAATGGGTGCCTTGAAGAGGGGGAAACGGAAGGAAATTAAGGAGAGAGGCGGCTCCGGTGCTTCAGTGTGTATTCAAGAGGAGGTTTGATGGCGGGGCGCAAGGGAAGGCAGGGAGATCGGCCGGCGGCGGCGCGGTTGACCCGGCAGGGGAGGAGCTGGAGGTAGGAGGCGACACTGACTGGTGGGGCCGGCCTGTCAGCGAGTGCGAGAGAGAGGAGGGGGAGTTGGGCCGCGCTGGCTTCGTGGGCCGGAAGAGGAGGTGGGCCAGCGGGGAAAAAGAAAGAGAGGGAGGAGAGCTGTTGGGTTGGGCCGAGAGGAGAGGGAGAGAGGTTTAGGGGTTTGGAGAGTTTTGTTTTTTTCAAAAACTTTTCAAATCTTTTCAAACTTTAAATTCAAACCTTTTTTTTAATCTTTTCAAACTTTCAAAACATTTTAAAGCTTCACACCAACAAACAAAAACACCATGCATTCAAATTATGATGCGCAAGCACTTATTGCTTCTAAATTATTAAAATGATATTTAAATATTTTAAAGGCCAAATTTATTTTATAATTTAATTAATCCTTAGAAAATTAAAACTAAAACACCTTGTTGCTTAAATTAATTTTGTGATGGAATTTTAGGGTGTTACAGGGCTGAACCACCTCGCCACTATGCGTTTCCAGCAGTCAGCATCGTTAACGCACCACCACACAGGCGTCTACACGTGATCAAGTGAACGAGATGTAAGAATATCATATTAAGCGATGTCCGAAAAGCTGAAATGCAATTTTACCTCCTCGTATTGCTCCTGGGTCAGCCTATAGGTTCGCGCTTCTGCTTTGGTCATCTTCTTTCCCCACTTTGCAGCGGAGTAGTTTATAACGCACTGAATTTGCGCCTCGTAGTGCATGTCCAGCACAAGCTTCTTGCACACCGTCTCCTGCACCTGCTCTTCCTTCTCCTCAAATCCACCAACCAACCTATATAAGTCCTGCATATAAAGCAGCAATGGATCCACAATCAATATTGCAAAAATGCCCGATAGAATATGATGAATTGAGAAAGACTTACCCACAACTCGGCCTTCACACGCTCTGCCTTGTTGGCGAAGCATCTATCGTCCCTCTCGAAAGTGTCGGTGGCTTTCTTGTAGTGTGCCCACGTCCAAGCCAACTCCTACCTGGTAGAATCACCCTCACCGATCCGAACGAGGCCTGGGAAGTGGTACCTCACCAAAAGACCCAGGATGCCGTTGACCAGGCGGTTGTGAGAACCTGGTTCGATGACTTCCCAACCCCTACCACAAGTAAAACAGATGAAATATTAGTATGTATTGCGATTTCAAGTTCTCAAAGGAGAAAATATTGACAAACATCTGAAATTACTTATCGTGTGCCTTCGGGTTTAATCAGCGGTCGTTGAGCAACCGGTATCGGCCTCTCCGGGAGTCGCGCGCGACCTCGCTGGTAGACGCTACCAATAGTGTCACCACTAGTGTCGTCCGCCTCGTGCTCCCTCCCACTAGCCTCCTCTGCCTCCGGCTCGTAATCCGCGTCCTGGGGTGGCTCCTCCTCCTGGGCCGGCTCCTCCCGGGCCGGCTCCGCCTGGGCCGGCTCCTCCTCCTCGTGCTCCTCCTTCTCCTGTCGTGCTCTTCTCTTCTTTGTCGTACCCTTGCTGGAGCCACCCTTCCCTGTCACCCTCCTGTATGCAGACGAGCACGAACGGTGAAGGGAGCCACCCACCATCTTCTGTCACCTGAAATTAAAAACAGTAGACAAGTCAATACGGGGACATAAGACATAATTAAAAATGAACAAGGAATAAGACATAATTGAAAATAACATAATATTTAAAATAATAATACAATAAGTACGAAGCCTACATGTATTAGTAATAAACATCTTCATGGAGATTATCAGGATCAGAAGTCTCATCATCACTATCACGCATGTCCTCCAGATATTCATCCGCTGGAGGAGCGTCAACATCTTGCCCGGCTGCGACTTTCTCAAGTAATACTACGTCGTCATCATCGTCAATCTCTTCTCCACCGTCATCTTTTACTTCCATTATTTCTAATGCTTCGGTTATGTCTATCACAAAATCCCCCGAGAGCCCATCTTCTTGGAAGAACTCTCCCTCATATGTATTTGGGTCTATGTTGTAGTCTTCATTGTTTGGGACAGGTAGTCTACCGTGTGGCGATACCTTGTACACAACGTCCCAGCCTTGTAAATGTTCGTCGATTTTGCACGGGTATGAGAGATAATACACTTGTGTGGCTTGTTGAGCCACAATGTAGACATCTTCTCCGTCATAGACGGATGACTGTCGAATTTTGACCAGTCCAACATCCTTGGTCTCTTGGGTTTGGTCAGGATCAAACCAATGGCATTTGAATAAGACAGGTTCGAGGGGCTTGCAACCAGGAAACGTGAGTTGACATATTTCTTCAACTATTCCATAGTAGTCTTTGCCATCAGTGCCTGTCGACCAAACTCCAGAGTTTGTGGTTCTTTGGTTCGCCCGACTCTGCTCGTGACTTTTTGTGTGAAAGCGGTACCCATTCACATCATAGCCGTCGTATGATGTGATCCTTAACTCACAACCAATGGAAACATGTCTCAACTCTGGATCCATCGACTTTTCGCTTTGGCCCTACAAGTAGAAGCAAGACGTATCATTGTAACATTCGCACCTACGAGGATTGTGTTATGTGAAACAAAAAGTATGAGGCTCTCCTAAATGATCGTACCTTCCGCTTGAACAAAGAAATGAAATCGTGGTCATCAAGAAGTTTATCAACTTCACCCGGCTTGGGTGGATTTCTTCCCCGCCAGAATTGACGGGTAAATTGTCTGTGCGTACGAGGAGGTTAGGTACTGTTATCAGAAATGGAAATGATGGATAACTAGTTTGTTGAGAACTTACTCAATATAGGGAAGCACTTCGATAAGGTTTTTCAAAGACATATATCATGATAGTGCGCCACTCATTATATTGCAAGTTCTGATAAGTTGCAACACTTGCTCTTCCGAGTTGCCCTTTGAAGAGGCTGAGGTTCGATTCATTTTCGTCGGCATTGTAGCGAGGGGTTGGATTATGCACGCTTGGAAAGGTGTCAGCATAGTATTTAGTTGTGAAGTTTGTCACCTCCTCAGTACAGTATGCCTCAGCAATGGATGCTTCAATTTTATTTTTGTTTCTAGTCATCGTTCGAAGAACCTTTAGTACTCTTTCAATTGAATAGCATCAACGACCATGTACAGGCCCCCCCATTCGTGCCTCGTACGGGAGGTGCAAAATCATGTGCTGCATCGGATTGAAAAAGCCAGGTGGATAGATCTTCTCCAGCTTACAAAGCAACACCAGAGCCGCTTCTTCCAATTTTTTCACCTGTTTCTTGGACAACTCCTTAGCACAAAGGATGCGGAAGAAATAGCTCAACTCTGCAAGCACTTTCCATATGTGGTCAGGTAGATAGCCTCGAACCATCATCGGAAGAAGCCGCTCGATCCATATGTGATAGTCATGACTCTTCAACCCATTTATTCGCATAGTGGTTAAGTTCACCCCCCTTAGATTCGCTGCATACCCATCGGGGAACATTAAAGTTTGGAACCATTCTAGTACTTCCTTCCTTTGGGGCTTGGTCAGGATGTATGGGGCTGCAGGCTTTTTCCATCTCTTCCCAGGTTTGGGTTTCGGAATGTTGTACTTTGGTCTATCGCACAGATCACTACAAAAAATCTTATCTTTTGTGACAAAATAGCTTGTGACGGGGTACCTTTTTGTCACAAAATGTTACTTTATATGACAATTTTTTATGTGTCGTCACAAACTAATGAGCCCGAGAACTATTTGTGACGACACTAAGAGTTATGTCACATAAAGGTACCGAGGTTCGTCACAAATTGTCGTAAGTCGGGACCCTACTGACGATACTCCTTTTATGACGGTGTCGTGTGTGATTATGTGACGTCTACATGGTGTCACACTAAGTAAGTTCAAAAAATGACCCTTCCCCATGACAATATACCCACTGCCGGGTGGACCCTCTCCTTCCCCATCTGTTGACCACTTTCCCCAACTGAATCGAGGGCGCAGGGGAGGGCGGCGAGCACCGCGCTGGGGACCGAATGACGGCGAGGGACCGGCAGGCTACCCCCTCCCTCTTCCCCATCGACGGCGGCGGCTCCCCTCTCCTCCTTCCCCATCGACGGCGTGGCGGCTCCCCTCTCCTTCTTCCCCAGTGGCGGCTCCCCTCTCCCTCTTCCCCGGAGGCGGCGGCGCGGTCCGCCCTAGAGGGGGCGGCGTGTTGCCCTCGACACGGTGGCTCCCCTCTCCCTCTTCCCCATCGACGGTGCGGCGGCTCCCCTCTCCCTCTTCACCATCGACGGCGCGGCAGCTCCCCTCTCCCTCTTGTCCCATCGACGGCGCGGCGGCGGTTGGGCGCTGCTGGCTGAGTGGAGGACGGCATCTCGGCAGTTGACAGCGCGCCGCAGCTCTCCCCGTGTGCCACCCACCCTCTTCCCTTTCCCGGATCCAACAAGTTCATTCTCAATCTTCATTTGTTCCGTCTTTCGAAGTGAATTAGTAGTGTTTTGTTTGTTGATTGATGTATATATAATAATAATGCATGTCCGAAAAGATAGAGACCGATTAGATGTAGTTATTCATATGTTTGATGCAGCATTAATTCGAATAGAAAACGATAGGGACTAATCGATGACAATGCTCTTGACGAGTGCCGCATCGAATTTTGGTTGCTTTCATTATCAATAGCTTGTTTCTTAGCACTAGGAAGTTGATCATCCACAAAGACCGGTATGGAATCAATTAATTTTGATGCAACAAAACAATGTGCACCGGGATTGTGGCCTTTGATACCCACCACCTGTTATTTAAATGTTTTAGTTTAAATCGGTAGATAATGTAGATGGCATTGGAACCGGTCGCGCTTACCTCGCCCAGAAACAAAGAGAAGTGATCAAGATCCTTCAAGTCAAGGCGCACACGCCGTCCCCCGGAGTGTTGAACACTAGAAAAAGATGTTTCGTAGTTAGCCAAAAGAAATAACAAAATTGTGACTAAGCAAAGATCATCACATGAATGAGTCCAAGAAGCACACTCACCGGCCCCGTAGCAAGATAGACTTTTCATTCAAATGTCCTTCCCCATCACAAGCTACCGTACCTACCGCAAACATTTTCTCCCGTAGTGGGCAAATAATTGGATATCCTATCAAGGAAAGTGGTGATGATAAGTAGTTAAAAAACAAGACTAGGCAAGGCAATTACCTCGAAGCAAGGGTATCATCTCGCGGTTCTCAACAAGACCCGGATGCGTAAAAACAAGCTTGCCGATTTTCGCATCCGGTCTTCCAACTAATTAAACTGGAAAAGGGATGTAGTCAAAGAGCAGATGCTTATGATAAACAAATAAAAAATACCAATGCCCTTACTCTGTCTTCCATTCTGTCATACATGAATCTGCAACCCTAGCACTGACAATGCCCTTACTCTGTCTTACATAAACTGGAAATTGGATATTCAGTATATTATAATGCTCCCTAGCACTGACTACTATCTTGTGTACCATGTCTCTCAGTTAGGCATCATGTCCCATGCTGCATCATCATGTACTACTGCTCGCACTCGGCGGTCGGCACTCGATATGATCGGATGTGTCGATCCGGAGGCACCGATCGATGAAGTGTCGAAGTTGCCGTTGATCAAGTGCCCATAATGTAAGGATAGGAGGGTGTTTCTCGCCACTACCACGAAATCGAAGCTAATCGTGGAAAGAGATACTTCAAGTGTCCTAGGCAAAGCTATGTGAGTGTTGTGACGATCGATTTTGTTTGGACCCTAATTTTCAATCTACATTGCCCACATTTAATTAATTTCCAATGTGGATGCAGGGGAGATGTCAGAGCTATTGGTTTGAGGAAGAATATGTGACCTATCTCGAGGATAATGGATATCTACCACCAGCTGAGAGGACGACAGAAGCACCCAAGGTCGTGGGAAAAATTGGAAGCTTAGAAGAAAAACTAAACAAGCTGAATGAATTGGCAGGAAAGAATGGCATGGCAACCTGCATTTGTTTATTCTGTGGATGTGTGAATGTAACACTATTTCTACTGTTGGCCATTAGCTTGGTTGTAGGTGTACTGTTGAAGTAGGCAAGAGTTGGACCTATTGTGCAAGTGATGCACTTTATGTATGATTATGGGCCTTTGTGGTAGCTTTTCTATTGAATTAGGCAATCCTATTGAAGACCATGTAGTGTTGAAGAACATGTACTACTAAACCCGTTGTGGTGGAATATGGGCCTTTTTGGTCTTGGACATGTTATGTTTGAAATAAAGATCCTTTTCTTGGATTTGAAAATTGTGTGGGTTCAAACTCAAGCGGATATGTGAAATTCATGTGTGGGTTCAAATTGTTGCAGCATATGTGTCACTTCCAAATACATTTTGTGACAGATTTGCAGTTTCCATGACATCATGTTGGGGTCATAAAACCCATGAATACATTTAAGGACAAATTACCTCGTGTGTGTGTGGGGGGGTGCTTGCCGTGGCTGATGCCGGCAGGTGGAGCAGCTCCTTCCGGCAGTCAAGATCCAGCGCCTCTGCAGGTGGAGCAGCTCCTTCCACCAAGCCAGATGCAGGCTCTACCACGGCACCCGTCGGTGGCGCCTCTGCTACAGTGCCGGTGAGGATGAGGAGTGGGGGATCGACCGGTGCGGGGGAAGAAGAGGTGCGCCACCTCCGCGGCTTCAAGTCCTGGTCGCCGGCAAGGGAGCTGTTTGGGGGGGGGTGGGGGCGGCATGGCAGTGGCCAAGCAGGCCACACTAAGCTTCGTAGCTCAAGTTAGAAGGCACGAGCAAGTGAAATAATGAAGCTCCCCTAAAAAAAGTGAACTAATGAAGCTTTGTGTCAATGACATGTGGACCCAATTGTATAGAGGCTTCAGTGCCAAGCGGTCCTTTGTGTCAATGACATGTGGACCCGGATGTTCATTTGCCTCTCTTCCTCCCGAGAAAATGTGAGATGCATTTGTTTTTTAATCCATGCCAAAATCCGGTAACAAGTTTTTCTCTTACATACTATCTCGAAATCTGTTGCTTTTTTTCCTAAAAATTTCTAAAATCATAATACATAAAACTGTGTGTGCATTTTTATCATATTTTCATGATACAAAGTTTGATCTAGTCATAAGTTTAATTTTAAAAAGTGTGCACATATAGACCACAATTACACACCCCAAACGACATGAATTGCAAAAGTCATGAATACGACATTTGTTCAACTAATGGAGACCAACAAATGTTATTTTGACACTTTGGCCATTTTCCAAAAAGAAAGTAAAGTGGTTCACAAAAAATACAATCTCTCTTATAGTTCCATGAACTTAGAGTGAGATATGTAGTTTCCATGAACAAAGTTAATGCACTTTGTCAAATGACAAAACATCAAAAACAAGAAGTGTGTATTTTCATGAGATATGCAATCTGTATGTTCATCACTTTTTGATTTGAAACTATTTACTACACCAAATTGCATATAATCCATTTACACATAAAACGATCAATGACAAGTGGACTGCCTCAACGAACCCCAACGAACGCCACGGACAATCCGGGCCCACCCGTCGAATGAAAATTTCACGGCGCCACCATCCTCTATCCCGCGCTATCCCTCTCGCCGACACACGGGACCCACCCCCGCCTCCCGCTCAATCCATCCTCGCCTTATCCTCTTGCCCGGTCGCAGATTGGGGAAAAATCCTCGCCGCCGCCACCACCGGTCCTCGCCGAGCACTCCTCGTCTACCACTCGCCGCCACCACTCCCTCGCCGACCGCTCCACTACCACCACTCGTCGCCGACCACTCCGCTACAACCGCTCCTCGTCGACCACAACCGTACTGCTTCCCTAACCCTAGCGACCGCCTCAAGCATGGCCGAACCCTAGCGACCGCTCCTCGTCCTCCCTGAACGGTCAAGACGTCCCTCCCAGCTCCGGCCGACCGCTCCTCGTCCTTAACCCGCTCACCCCGCACCGTCGGCCCCCACGCCGAACTCGTCGGTTAGGGGGGCCCGTCCACTTGGCTGCAGCAATCCGGAGCAGGCCGTCGTTCCGCTATCCTGCCGAGTCGCCTGCCTCGACGGCTACAACTAACACGGTGAGTAGGCTGTGATTTGCTTGGTTTTCCAGAGTGCGTTTTTGTGGCCGTCCATGTTGCCTTGCTCGTAATCTCCAAAACGACCATCTTGTCACACCCATGGGCCGCATGTGGAGAACTAGGATACTCACAGGCCTACGAGGTCCCTAACCCATGAATGATTGGAATTGTTCTAGGATCTGTGCATTTGTTACTCTAATTGTTCTAGGATCTGTGCATTTGTTACTCTAATTGTTCTAGGATCTGTACATTCGTTACTCTAATTGTTCTAGGATCTGTACACATGTTTGCTTGATTGACCTGGTTTAACATTAGTTAGACATACTACTTGTGATATTAACTTCATCCTATCAAATTGGTGTACCGATTTGTTAGTATTTTGTTCAATTGTTTTACGAAACCGAATCTAGTTTCGTTGTCTTCGTTCTTTGAAACTAAGTAATACCGAAATGTCAAAAACACGGTATGAGTTGGCCGGGGATGCAAATGTACGGAGAGTTCGAGAACGCTTTATGTCTCTCGGGTATTCCACTTTTAACTCAGGAAGTTAACGAGGCCTTTTCAAATATCAAAAAAAGCGAAGGGAAGACATTAGTGTCTGACAAGGCAGACAATGACAATGACTATGATCCATCCTCTGACATTGATAACCAATCTGACAGTGATGATGAATATGATGATGACCTCGGTAATGAGATCAATACTGAGGTGAGATGGATTACTAGGCCAATTAACAAGTATCCTGTCTGCGTATTTGAAACATGTTACATCGTTGTACTTAGTTAATGTAGTTCACAGTTGTTCATTAATTAATATGATGCTTGTTTTTGTTGGCGGTAGGAGCGATGGTTCCGGAACTCGCCCACAGCGAGAGGAAGCAAAAGGCGGCTCCAAACCGCCTACCACCACGTACACCGTCGAGTTACCGGACTACAAGCGGCCATGTCGCCCGGAGCCGTCCACCACCTAGGGAAAGACTGCCCTTGCCACCTAAGAGCAATCCGAAAGCCAACCCTAAATGTACTCCCATTTCCAGTGCTACCAAGATGCAAGGACACCTCACTACAAGTGGCAGCCATACCACTGAAACTACAAACATAGAGCCTCCTACTGCAAAAATCACCACTACCAGACCAGCCAAAATCACCACTACCAGACCAGCCATAGCCAATTCTGCACCTGTTCCGAACACATTGCCTAGGACTACATACACCAGGCAAACTGCAGCAATGTCTACACCTGGTGCAAACCCTTATGTTATTACTTCCAGATTACCTAACACCATTCCACCCATATCTACGCCTCGTGCAAACGCTGAGCATACTAGTGCACCCACTCGTGCCCTATTTACCGAACAAACTCCAGCAACTAGTATTAACCAACCAGTTAATAAAGATACCTCGCCAGGTGTACAAAGTTCTAGGCAAAGCAATGACATCAATGACTCAACCGAACAATTTGATGTTGCTTATTCGAAAGGATCATTCAAATGAAGGAGAGCCGGATGATGATTTAGTTCCGGGTAATCAATTAGTTTCTATAGTCTATGTCCACATGTGTGGCTATTATAATAACCCATTATGCATGTAATATACCATTGCAGCTCCTCCAAAGGCGATCCGCAAGCAAACCATTGGAGTTGTCTTAGAGAAGTTGATAAAGAGAGGAAACAAGCTATCTATTCAAGTGGGTCAAGGGAAGAAAAGACCTCGATGTGCCACTTCGAGCAAAGAAAGCTAGCATCAGAAACTGGTGTAGCTCTTAGAGACAAGCTTCCTATCTATACCTCCTGGAAGATGTATGAAGAAGATAGTGGGCCAGCTGAACTACAAAAAGTGCTTGAGAGAGTCGGGGTGAGACACCTTTTTAACTACAACTACTTTCTCTCATTACTTGCTCTACTACTGTCTAATAAATAATTTACGTGGTTGCGAGTAGGTTGGATGTGGATATTAAAAATGAGGGACCAAGTAAATCTGCAACAACTGATATCATTAAGAAGGGAGTAAGGCAACAGAGGTATCACCTGAAAAGGAAATACTTCGACGAGTCCCTAACTATGGAACAATTGTTGGCCAAAGAACCTCCACCTAAAATGAAGGAAGAGGAGTGGGTCAACCTTGTAATGTACTGGTGTGACCCCATGACTCAGGTCAATGCCCTGCTACACTGCTTTTGTTAATATGCAATCATCTGTGCATCTGAATTCAAAATATGTATTGCATTTGTGCATCTGAATTCAAAATCTGTATTGCAATTGTGGTGCAGGAGAAGTCTTTGAAGAATAAAGCAAACCGAAGCCAAGTGCAGCTACACCAAAGAAGCTGGTTCTAGGTCCTACATAGCACATCGATACGATCTGGTAATGTTATTGCTTTTACTCTTGAGGTGCTAAACCGCACTATTAGTGCTTTTTGGTTCAATATTGAACGAGCTTTAAGTTCATGTTATGTTGCATTGGTGTACATATTGCTTAAGCTGACATTGAACTTGTGAATAATGATGTATGCTGATTTATATTGTGAAAGGTTGATCAGGTTCAAATGAGTAGAATTATATCGTGCTTTTCCTCTAGTGAGTATCTATTTGTAGTGCTTCTCCTTTTGGAATTTATTTGGATAGTAAAACTTAGATAAATGATTGAATAGTGGGACAATGATATATTTTCTGACAACAATGTGGCAATCCTAATTCCTGTTGTATATGATTGAATAGCCATTTGTAGTGCTTTTGCTACTGTATATGTTAATTCTATACTACATGAACACCTTTTTTCCTAGTGTTTGGCTGGATCCTTTTGTTACTACTTGATGCAAACTTTGATGTATACTTCAAAGTAAACCAAGGTTTTTACATGCTGCAGAGGCAAAAATACAACAACATGGATCCAGATCCTGTAGATTTCTTTGGGGAATGTATGACTAGTGCCAAAAATGGTCGCACTCCTCTTGCTAATGAAATATATGTAAGTTACAAAAATGTTGGATACATCTACTGTACTCAAGCACATGCCTGTTTGAACACTATCATATAGCCTTGTTATTAAGTGCATCTTTTTTATGTAGGAACGGATGGTGGCAGAGAAGGAAAAAGAACCTGGTGAGGGAGAATCACAAAAGTCTCCCTCCAAGATTGTTGATGAAAGTCTTAGCCAGATCACCGCTCATCCACCTTTCTTCCTAACATTGGTGTCCCTCGACCATCAAAGACGGGAGGTCCTCAACAACCGCACTACAAGGACGCATGCAAGCTCAGTTTGAGGCAGCACTCCAAGCTGAAAGAGAAGAATCTGCTAGGAAGCAGGAAGAGTTGCAGGCACAACTTCAAGCTCAGCACGCCGCACTTGAAGAAAACCAGAATTTGCTCCTGCAGACCCAACAGGAAGTGAAGTGGATGCATAGCAAATTTGAAGAAACAAATGCACTACTACGAGCTGTCCTAAAACTTCAGAAAGAGTGAGGTAGGTATGAATGCAGTTTGTGAGTATCAGGCCTTCATGCCTGACCTTTTGGTACCTTGTTAGAACTTGCTGTCAAACTTTGTCTGGAACTTTGTAACTTTGTCTTTGGAACCATGTCTTGGAAGTGGAACATGTGAACTTGACTATGTGATGGATTGACAATCTATTTTGTGGGCGATGGAATTGTGATGACAATCGGGGGGTGCTTTGATCTTGTGATATGTAAATTATGAGTTATGTACTTGTGATGAATGATTGGGCCGTGATGCTATATATAAATGCGTGATATGTGAATAATGATGTCTTGTGATGAATGATGAATGTATATGTTTGTTGTCACTGAATCATGGGGGTTTAATGCCGTGACAAATTTGTGACACCCAACAATCGTCTCTATTTGTATGTAGACAGTGCATGAAACGTGACACAAACCAATCGTCACATAATCTATGGACACATACATGACTCTTCAAACCCGTCACAAAAAGTCCGTCACAACAGGACTTTTTTTGGAAGTGGTCGTTGCGACTGAACATTCTGTGACGCGTTGACTGCACTTTATGTGACAACATCAGCCGTCACAAAAGATACTTTTTGTGACGACGTTGGCGGTGTCGTCACAAAAGATCGTGACCTTTTGTGACGGCTGACCACGACATCGTCACGCGGTACTTTATGTGACGATCGTTTTGTGACGACGCTCGTGACGGGGCTGTTTCGTCACAAGGTATCTTCTATGACAGTTCTCTTACTTTACATGACAGTTTTGCTTTGTCATACAATCCACAAATTTTTGTAGTGGATTAGCTTGATCAAGTCTAGACTTAACATTGTCTTTTGACTTCTCAGTCTCCATGGTTGTGTGGAACAATGTCTCGGCGACATTCTTTTCCGTGTGCATCATATCAATGTTGTGCGGAAGAAGAATGTCACACATGTAGGGTAGCCTCCACAAGCCTGAAATCTGAGTCCAGTTATGCTCCAAGCCATATCCCTCATAACCACCTCCTTCTTTTTCCTTGAGCGCGTTGAACTGCGCAAGAATATCGGCACCTGTCAACATTAGTGGTGGGGGGTCTTCAACCGCAACACCTTTGTAAAGTTCTTGGTGTCCTGTCTAAATGGATGGTTCATATGGAGGAATTGTCGATGCAAGTCAAAACAAGACCTCTTGGCACCCTTCGGCAACCAGATGAACATTAAAGCTTGCTTGCATATTGGGCATGGCCACTTCCCGTGAACACACCATCTGCAGAATAACCCATACCCCGGATGGTCATGCTGGGAGTACATGTACCACACGTACATTTTGAAGTTTGTCCTTGTAGCTCGATCATAAGTACGTACCCCATCTTTCCAAGCACTTTCCAACTCATCAATCAAGGGCTGCATGTACACACTCATTTTATCCCTTGGGTATCCTGAAATTATCAAGGACACAAATACGAACTGCCACTTAAACATGATGCCAGGGGGAAGATTGAGGGGGGTAACGAACACGGGCCAACAAGTGTATGGCGCGGCCATCAGTCCATAAGGATTGAACCCATCTGTAGCCAGCGCCACACGTACATTTCGAGCTTCCGCAGCCTTGTCAGGATGACAGCTGTCGAAATATTGCCAAGACTCAGCATCAGCTGGATGTAGCATGATATCTTCACTACGGTATCGTTTGCCTGTTTTGTGCCATGTCATCTGCTTTGCAGTTTCCTCGGTCATGTACATCCGTGTGATCCTCGGTATGAATGGAAGGTACCGTAGGATTTTTCACTGGTACGTCGAGTTGCTTCTTATGACCACCGCCAGAGTCTAACTCGAGGTACCTAGAGGATTTACACTTAGGGCAGTACTTTGCATCTGCATGTTCTTTTCGAAACAAAACTCCTCTATTTGTACAAGCATCTATCGCCTCATATGGCATCTTAAGTACACGAAGGAGTTTCTGTGCCTCGTAACTGCTCTGTGGGAGACTGTGCTCTTTCGGAAGCAAAGTGCCAATAACTACCAACATTTCATTGAACCCGTCTCGACTGATGCCAAATTTGCACTTTAGGGGCATTAAGCGCCCGATGGCATCAAGTTGAGACACATCAGTGTGCTCGTGAAGTGGTTTCTGTGCGGAAGACAACATGTCATAATAAGCCTTCGCGGTTGGCTCTGGAGCTTCTTCCATAACTTGGTCAGGCCCTTTAACGAAGTTCCCTTGATGAAAGTCTTCTATCATGTCTCCGCACCCGGCTTCAGCATCAAAAGTCTCGATGCGTTGCCTCAAGACCTCTTCTCTCGCACGATGTGCTTCACCATGGCAAATCCACCGGGTATAGTTTTTCACAAACCCATGCGCCACAATGTGTTTACCCATCTTGAGCCTAGATTGGTATTTCGTATTTTCACACTTACTACAGGGACACAGAGCTTTATGTTGTCCTTTCTCAAATGCCTTTTTACAGAATGCATCCATGTTGCGTGCGAATTCAGCGGAGTACTCTCGCTTATTCCTCCAACCCGTGTACATCCACTCTCGGTTATCCATCCTTTAACTAGTGATATAACAAGTTGGTGCAAAAAAATAGAAATCTTAGGAGATTTTATAAAGTAGATTGCTTCTACACGTTGTCTATCATGCTAGTGGAAGGTAAAGATAGGTCCTAATCCCACCCGACGATGTGTAGACGGGTTTAGTTTCCATGCTCTACTCCGATCTGAGACAGAATTTCGGCAGCACCTCCCCGCTGTTCTCCAGATACACGTCCTAGAAAAGAGATTGTGTAACTAGAGAACAACGGGAAGGTGGTGCCGAAACTCTGTCCCAGATCGGAGCAGAACATGGAAACTAAACTCATCTACACATCCTCAGGCTGCCCAAAAAATGTGGACAATTCAAAACGGATACAATCATAGATATACAAGCATACGCATATCTACAACTGTATCCCTTTCGAACGGGAGACGCCTAATTGGGTTACGAGACCTAGGTAAATAAATTGCGGAGGAGGGGGTCATCTGCACATGCTCACCTAGTAGCTCGAACAGGCAACAACAACACGGTGACGTCCGAGGAAACGGCCGGGGCTACTCCTTCGACGGTGGATGCGGCGGTGGGCGCTCTCCTGCAAAATTAGACCAAGGCAACGTAGTTAGATAAAAAATTCGGCAGCACCTCCCCGGTATGGGAAGGTTTCAAAACCTGCAAAGAAAAGACCACGACACGAAGGTCGGGCCAAAAAACAAATGCACTTCCCACGGCTCGATGGTCGAACACATGAGACTTGTCATTCTTTCCACTTGAGCATAAGCAACATATACCACTAGTACTCAAATTTTATATTTTTGAGTTCAAGCTACTCATCACAAATTTAATCTTACATAGGTCATTGTCACACCCGATTTTCCGAAGGAAACCAAGTGCAAACCTATATGCATGCCAGGATCAAGTTTCATGCATATAGTGACAAATAAGTGTATACAGAAACAGTATCACGTAAGAAAAACAAAGATTATCAGAGATTTACGCTTAATCCTGGAAACGAAGGCTCCAAACATCACGGGCGATCGGCGGGGGTTGCGTACGCCTAGCACCGGCAACATCTTCATAGCGACTTCCTCTTTACGAGCAACAATGTTTATAGCAAGGGTGAGCACTTGTCGTACTCGGCAAGTGTGGGGAAAAAGAATGAATGCAAAGGCTTTATAGTGGACTGGGCTATAAGCATTTAAGCAATTTTAGTTGATCAAATTTTATTAGCACCCGATTACTAATAAAGTATGAGTTTATACCAACCCACAATTAAGCATAAAGATGGGAAATACGCCATAAGCACATGGCAAGCATAACCGAGAGAACACGATTTAAGTCCATCTTCAAGTTTAATTATCATGTGAGGGTCCGGGCCGCTCTTGACCGTGAGCACGGCTAATCGATTAGTTTTACACTCGCAGAGGTCGTACATCTTTACCCACAAGTCGCGTAAAAGTCCCGAAGAACTTTAAACCCAACCATGCGATGCCGATCGTGCATCATACCACCTTGCCGAGGTGTGATTGCATAGGGACGCTACGAGGCCGTTACAAAGATCCCTAGATGTAGGCGCCCGTTAGGTTACCCGGTCGGTGCAACGTATAAAGCTCCCGGACGAGTACCGTGTCTTAGCCAAGCCCACACCTACGCCCGAGCGGTCCATACGCCACTACCCGCCGGCCCCCAACCCTTATCGGGTAAAGCATACCTAACACCCAGTTCACTAATTAATAAGCCAAGACAGAGCCATATGTCTTGTGGTAGCACTGTTTTCCTGGGTGGTCGCTCCATGTTCCGATTAATCATATGATCTTGTATTAAGCATCCAAAGATATAACATAAAGGTATAACAGGATTCATCATTGTTGTTCATTAAAACCACCATAACCCAGGTATAGCATCTAAGCATAGCTACCCAACATAAAGATAAACCCGTTTGATCAAGGCACATGATAAATAACACTAGTCAAACCTTAAACATGGGTCCCATCATATTAATGCAAGCATATGCAATGAGTGATTAAACATAATTCTTAGGACAAAAGATCAAGGACACACTTGCCTTTAACCAAAGTAATGTCGTTGCTCAGAATCTTCAACTTCTTGCTCTTCAAAGCTTCTCGAACGGCGTTCACTCTAAGCGCATCAATCATCGGGCACAAACATACACAAAGCAAACAAACACATATACTAAGAACAAAGCACCAATCAAAAGAAAACTTTTAAAAGAACGCACTAAATGATAGGCT
The DNA here is from genome assembly GCA_947561735.1 of Cenchrus americanus. Lineage (NCBI taxonomy): Eukaryota > Viridiplantae > Streptophyta > Magnoliopsida > Poales > Poaceae > Cenchrus > Cenchrus americanus. The sequence goes on from OX387242.1 coordinate 5,090,904, forward strand.
TGATTAGATGGATCACTAAAGAACACAAAGTGTGCTTGGAAGGGAAAGGCTTGGTTAGCTTTAAAGAGATGGTTGCGGAAGATTGAGCAAGAACCGGAAAGATCACATTGAGATAGAGCTCGATTCTATGGTTACGCAACGACGAAAGAACGATAAAAACAAAACTAAGCTTGAAACTATCGTGAGATCATTATCAAACAACAAGAGACTACGCTTGGAATATTTTAATTAAGAAATCATGTAAAAGAATATTTCAGAGAAATACTCTATGTTACCACTAAACAAGTTACATTTAATTAAAGAAATCATGATAAACCTAATCATATTTTATTTATAACATTCGAGTAGAAGTTATGTCAAATTAACAATTACTTTAGAAAGATAAAGCAAGTATAAGATACCTAGATGAGTAACTTTATGTCACGTGTTAAACTAAACATATTTAATATTGAAAAGACATTTATGATGTCATTAGGCATATTAACTTTATTATGAAAACCGATGGACAACACTAAGCATCTTTTATTTAACAAAAACTAGTTATAAATAAGAATTAAACAAGTTACATATTAATTCAAGAAAACCGGGGTATATCCTAATCACTTTTATTTAAAAAAACTATGGAATAAGTATTTGTCAAAATTAATCATGCAACTTTAGTTTTAAAATAAGTAACGAGATACACATGCTAACGCACAAGTTATGGTGAAATGAACTATACAACGGCACAAACATACTATAACGGTACAAAAGCGGTTAGGAGGAACATGTCGGTGAAAGAATTACGAGATCGGAATTGAATGGAATAAGATATGAATTTTGAGAATAAACGAATAACTATTAAACATGATGGTGATGGGGCATACATTGCATGGCTAGAAGGAAAAAGAACGAGGCGAGAAAATACTAATCGGGTTGCACATACGTGAATGCAATTTGAGATAAATTGAATCATTATTGCTCAAAGTATGAGGTAAGCACGATGTCATCAAGCCACTTAGACAATAAAATAACCTTGGTGAAGGAATTGAGTGTGACTACCTTGCGTATGGACATGCATGACCATACGCAACTCATGCGACGACAATCAATGGTGGAAAAGCTATTGCTCACCATGCTTATACGTAGGCGGCTTAGCTCTGGAAAGAAAAGTCTGGCAAGCAACTCGATGCGCAGATGGAAGCAGCAAGAGAGCGGCAAATGCCGACGACACACGAAGGGACTTTCATGATAATCTGCAGGTACAACAACTATATACATCAGGACACGGCACGGGGAAACATCAGAGGCATGGTTTGACGGAAACACAAAACATACAAGGAAGAGTTGGGAATTGAAAACGATGGAGTGCTACCCACGACGATGATGTACTCAGCTGGCCGGAACCGAAGGCAAACGACGAAGACGGCGGCCAGCTCGATCGTTGCCTCGCCTCGGTGTCAAGATGGTGGTGACGCCACACAGAAGAGTCTCAGCTTGCATCGCAGAGCTACGGTGGTGGCTTGCAGCGACGAGTAGGACTAGATGGGTTATGGCAAAGCTTCAGATCGGGACACACTACAAGAGGGTAACATCCAAAACAAATTAAAACAAGGAGATTGGGACTGCCGGAGTTCTCACCATGGCAATCGGATCAATCTTGACGAGCTAGGATATCGATAGTTGGAGTTCGACTGCGGCTTGGATGTAGGTGTTCCCGCAACGGACGCACGCATTCTTCCGACAAGAATACCACGAGGACCGGCGGACGGAGATGGATCCGAGAGATTATGGGGGCGGACGGACTCCCGGCTGGTTTGAACCGGATGGCGGCGACGGCGATCGCTAGTGCGGCGCGGCACAAAGCGAGGATAGGGAGACGGCTAGGGTACGCACGGACGCGGGGCTCGGGTTTTATAGGCGTGGGATGCGAGGTTCCCCCGACGCGCACGCCAAGAAAGGGCGGAAACGGCGGCGCCGCGTGCTCGGCCTGCCATGGCCGCCGGCCAAATGGGCACGGCTTTGCGGGCGGGTCGGAGAGGACGGGGGTCGAGCTCACGGACACGGGCCGGGCCCAAACGATAGGATAGGTTTTATTATTTTCCGAAAATTAATTTTCAGTGCAAAACAAATTCAGAAAAAAATCTAGAAAATGTTTTGCGCACCAAAACCATTCCGAAAATCCCAGAGATAGATTGGATGACGGTGAGCAAGGATTTTTCAGGTAAATAAATTATTATTCTATAGATCAAAGATTTTCAAGGCCTAATGATGATCAATGAAGACAACCGAAAAGAAGTGAAGGAGAAGTGTTGATTATATTTTATTAAAGGAGAAGTCATAATTACCACATAAGCATGATGTCACCATGATGTCATCACCGGCAAGAGCAAGTATGAATGAGATACATGGCTTGGTTGCTTCTGTACAAGAACGTAAGTACCTTTACATGGTTACCATCTTAGTGTCCAGACCTCCCTAGCTTGTGCTTTGACCATGATGGCTAACGACGGCATGGCCGCAAGGAGACGGAGGTGGCTTCGGTGCGAGGCGAAGCAAGGATGTATACACACACGTACACGTGGGCGGGATAAAGCCAAGAGGTGTACGTGCACATCTCGGATGAAAGTGGCGGCCGTGCAAGGCACGATATCGTTGGGCTTGATTAATTCTTTAGGTGCGTTGCTTATACAAACCGGCTAAGCAACTTGTTTGGGCTGCATGGAGAAACAAACATTGGTAGCCTTGGTAGTGTGTAGCTCCATCAAGTATGCACGTACCATACAAGTGCTTGATGTTTACATGCATGAAGGCTTGCATGGTTGTCTTTGGAACGGATACGGGATAGGATCAAGCAAGGTGAATAGAAAGAAAGAATCAATGCTCAAATATGATGTAGCCATGACATCACAAGGGTAACGATAATGTGGCAAAAGAATTAAACGAGTAGACCACCTTCGATGGAAGAAAAAGACGAGAGAAGATGCATGTCGCTTTGAGCCTATCGGTGCCACCGTTTCTCGACAGAGGCATGAAGACTTGCTTTAGATCAAAGAATCGATTTATCGGAAGTCGCTTCTATTTTATTATACCTTGGGTGATGACATGTCGAGTCTTCTTGAGACAATGGGACTCGGTGCGAGATCACATCGTGCAAGATTGTAAAACATTCCAAGAGATGGATTTACATCTAAGAAGAAGGAGAGTATATTCCAGAAGAAGCTCGAAAATTCTCAGAAGGATTTGATCAGCACCTAAACGTATTTTAAAAGTCTTTTGCACGCATGAAAAGCCAAGATGCATCGACATGAATGCAACACGCATTGAACCAATTTATTTATTTCAGAAAATCAAACAAAGGTTTTTCTTTTCCTATAATAGCTTTCCTGTAAACAAAATAAATGTTGAGAATTTTTTAAAATTATGAGAAAATCGTTATTAATTATTCTTTCTATTCACATCCTGAAATTGGAAATTTCAGGGTGTGACAAATCTACCCCCCTTAAACGGAATCTCGTCCCGAGATTCGAAGAAAGAAGAAGCAAGGAGGAGGGAGATAAACAAGAACATTGTGATCGAAGTAGGTAGGCTGTCATCCTCTTTTGTTGATCGGTGTGAAACCTTCAATCTTTTTTTCGATGATTGTTGGAGTCTTCATCATAATGAGCTAGGTGGGACAAAAGCAAGCACAATGTGGGAAGGAAGGTAGAGTGATGTCTTCTTTTCTTCAACTTGCTCACTTCTAAATGATGACGGTAGCAGTAGAATTTACTTGTTGGTATTGGTGTGAGCTTTAATTTCTTCTTCTGAAGTACTTCATTTGATCCAAGTGGAGAGAAAGAAAGACAACAAGGATGTGGAAGGTACAAAAGAGAAACCCAACTAGGCAACTGATGCTATTGCAGATATAAGACCCACAATACACCAACACTCACATCAAAGAAGCGAATCAATCAATTTCGTAAAACCAAGCATCATCATGCAAACACTGAATTCCACCAATCAAGGCATAGCTAAGAGAACGATACTACACGTTGTTAATATAGTCAAGGGGTATCCTCCTAATAGATCAGATGTAGCTCCCAGAAGGAACCTCCATAAATAATGGATTTTTCCCAGATCAAGGAGTACAAAATTATGAGTTCAACCCAACTGGAATCACCTCAATCGGAGGTTTAGAACTCGAGATAGGAATTAAACAAGATGGCTATATCAGCAGTGTTGGCAGATTCTGAATGCTCCACTAATTCGTATGTATCTCCGTGGATACAAAACGAATACTACTGAATTTTGGACAGAGTAAAGCTGATGCAATTCCTGAAGAGTCAAGCTGATGCAATTCCTGAACTACTCCAATTGGATTTACCTCAATCGGAGGTCTATAGCCCAAGATATAGAATATTGAAGGTAACTAGGTCAGCAGAGTTTACAGATTCTGATAGCTCCAATGTTTCGGGCATAGCTCCTGGAACATGCACTGGATAGGGCTGAATTTTTGATAGAAATTCATTTATGAAATTTAGGAACTAACCCAACTGGTTTCATGTCAATCAGAGTTCTGTAGCTCAAGATAAAATTGAAACAGCACTGATGTGTCGGAGAGCTGCGCGAACAGATAGAATATTAAGGGTAACGGTTCTACCAATGAATCAAGGGGGTGTTATTGCTTGAAAGAATGGACAGATGAGATCGAAGAAATGTTCAAGGAGAGTGAAGATAAATATATAAGAATTCATGGTATGGAGATAAGAAGATGGTTAAGATGTGAGATCATTCATCAGAGAGGTCAAGGATAAGGTAAGGAGGGATTGTAGAACAAAAGAGGCATTGGGAAACGACCAATACTAGCTAGGCTTACGTCCTACAGTCGATACAGCTCTGATACCACTCTGTCACACCCGATTTTCCGAAGGAAACCAAGTGCAAACCTATATGCATGCCAGGATCAAGTTTCATGCATATAGTGACAAATAAGTGTATACAGAAACAGTATCACGTAAGAAAAACAAAGATTATCAGAGATTTACGCTTAATCCTGGAAACGAAGGCTCCAAACATCACAGGCAGTCGACTGGGGGTTGCGTACGCCTAGCACCAGCAACATCTTCATAGCAGCTTCCTCTTTCTGAGCAACAATGTTTATAGCAAGGGTGAGCACTTGTCGTACTCAGCAAGTGTGGGGAAAAAGAATGAATGCAAAGGCTTTATAGTGGACTGGGCTATAAGCATTTAAGCAATTTTAGTTGATCAAATTTTATTAGCACCTGATTACTAATAAAGTATGAGTTTATACCAACCCACAATTAAGCATAAAGATGGGAAATACGCCATAAGCACATGGCAAGCATAACCAGAGAACACGATTTAAGTCCATCTTCAAGTTTAATTATCATGTGAGGGTCCAGGCCGCTCTTGACCGTGAGCACGGCTAATCGATTAGTTTTACACTCTGCAGAGGTCGTACATCTTTACCCACAAGTCGCGTAAAAGTCCCGAAGAACTTTAAACCCAACCATGCGATGCTGATCAGGCATCATACCACACTGCCGAGGTGTGATTGCATAGGGACGCTACGAGGCCGTTACAAAGATCCCTAGATGTAGGTCGCCCGTTAGGTTACCCGGTCGGTGCAACGTATAAAGCTCCCGGACGAGTACCGTGTCTTAGCCAAGCCCACACCTACGCCCGAGCGGTCCATACGCCACTACCCGCCGGCCCCCAACCCTTATCGGGTAAAGCATACCTAACACCCGAGTTCACTAATTAATAAGCCAAGACAGAGCCATATGTCTTGTGGTAGCACCGTTTTCCCGGGTGGTCGCTCCATGTTCCGATTAATCATATGATCTTGTATTAAGCATCCAAAGATATAACATAAAGGTATAACGGGATTCATCATTGTTGTTCATTAGAACCACCATAACCCAGGTATAGCAACTAAGCATAGCTACCCATCATAAAGATAAACCCGTTTGATCAAGGCACATGATAAATAACACTAGTCAAACCTTAAACATGGGTCCCATCATATTAATGCAAGCATATGCAATGAGTGATTAAACATAATTCTTAGGACAAAAGATCAAGGACACACTTGCCTTTAACCAAAGTAATGTCGTTGCTCAGAATCTTCAACTTCTTGCTCTTCAAAGCTTCTCGAACGGCGTTCACTCTAAGCGCATCAATCATCGGGCACAAACATACACAAAGCAAACAAACACATATACTAAGAACAAAGCACCAATCAAAAGAAAACTTTTAAAAGAACGCACTAAATGATAGGCTTGATTAGATGGATCACTAAAGAACACAAAGTGTGCTTGGAAGGGAAAGGCTTGGTTAGCTTTAAAGAGATGGTTGCGGAAGATTGAGCAAGAACCGGAAAGATCACATTGAGATAGAGCTCGATTCTATGGTTACGCAACGACGAAAGAACGATAAAAACAAAACTAAGCTTGAAACTATCGTGAGATCATTATCAAACAACAAGAGACTACGCTTGGAATATTTTAATTAAGAAATCATGTAAAAGAATATTTCAGAGAAATACTCTATGTTACCACTAAACAAGTTACATTTAATTAAAGAAATCATGATAAACCTAATCATATTTTATTTATAACATTCGAGTAGAAGTTATGTCAAATTAACAATTACTTTAGAAAGATAAAGCAAGTATAAGATACCTAGATGAGTAACTTTATGTCACGTGTTAAACTAAACATATTTAATATTGAAAAGACATTTATGATGTCATTAGGCATATTAACTTTATTATGAAAACCGATGGACAACACTAAGCATCTTTTATTTAACAAAAACTAGTTATAAATAAGAATTAAACAAGTTACATATTAATTCAAGAAAACCGGGGTATATCCTAATCACTTTTATTTAAAAAAACTATGGAATAAGTATTTGTCAAAATTAATCATGCAACTTTAGTTTTAAAATAAGTAACAGGTGATACACATGCTAACGCACAAGTTATGGTGAAATGAACTATACAACGGCACAAACATACTATAACGGTACAAAACTGGTTAGGAGGAACATGTCAGTGAAAGAATTACTGAGATCGGAATTGAATGGAATAAGATATGAATTTTGAGAATAAACGAATAACTATTAAACATGATGGTGATGGGGCATACATTGCATGGCTAGAAGGAAAAAGAACAGGCAGAAAATACTAATCAGGTTGCACATACGTGAATGCAATTTGAGATAAATTGAATCATTATTGCTCAAAGTATGAGGTAAGCACGATGTCATCAAGCCACTTAGACAATAAAATAACCTGGTGAAGGAATTGAGTGTGACTACCTTGCGTATGGACATGCATGACCATACGTAACTCATGCAGCAGCAATCAATGGTGGAAAAGCTATTGCTCACCATGCTTATACGTAGGCGGCTTAGCTGCGGAAAGAAAAGTCGGCAAGCAACTCGATGCGCGGATGGAAGCGACAAGAGAGAGCGGCAAATGCCGACGACACACGAAGGGACTTTCATGATAATCTGCAGGTACAACAACTATATACATCAGGACACGGCACGGGGAAACATCAGAGGCATGGTTTGACGGAAACACAAAACATACAAGGAAGAGTTGGGAATTGAAAACGATGGAGTGCTACCCACGACGATGATGTACTCGGTGGCGGGAACCGAAGGCAAACGACGAAGACGGCGGCCGGCTCGATCGTTGCCTCGCCTCGGTGTCAAGATGGTGGTGATGCCACACGAAGAGTCTCGGCTTGCATCGCGAGCTACGGTGGTGGCTTGCGGCGACGAGTAGGACTAGATGGGTTATGGCAAAGCTTCGCATCGGGACACACTACAAGAGGGTAACATCCAAAACAAATTAAAACAAGGAGATTGGGACCTGCGGAGTTCTCACCATGGCAATCGGATCAATCTTGACGGGCTAGGATATCGATAGTTGGAGTTCGACCTGCAGCTTGGATGTAGGTGTTCCCGCAATGCACGCACGCATTCTTCCGACAACGAATACCACGAGGACCGGCGGACGGAGATGGATCCGAGAGATTATGGGGCGGACGGACTCCGGCTGGTTTTGAACCGGATGGCGGCGACGGCGATCGCTAGTGCGGCGCGGCACAAAGCGAGGATAGGGAGACGGCTAGGGTACGCACGGACGCGGGGGCTCGGGTTTTATAGGCGTGGGATGCGAGGTTCCCCCGACGCGCACGCCAAGAAAGGGCGGAAACGGCGGCGCCGCGTGCTCGGCCCGCCATGGCCGCCGGCCAAATGGGCCCGGCTCGCGGGCCGGGTCGGAGAGGACGGGGTCGAGCTCACGGACACGGGCCGGGCCCAAACCGATAGGATAGGTTTTATTATTTTCCGAAAATTAATTTTCGATGCAAAACAAATTCAGAAAAAAAATCTAGAAAATGTTTTGCGCACCAAAACCATTCCGAAAATCCCAGAGATAGATTGGATGACGGTGAGCAAGGATTTTTCAGGTAAATAAATTATTATTCTATAGATCAAAGATTTTCAAGGCCTAATGATGATCAATGAAGACAACCGAAAAGAAGTGAAGAAGAAGTGTTGATTATATTTTATTAAAGGAGAAGTCATAATTACCACATAAGCATGATGTCACCATGATGTCATCACCGGCAAGAGCAAGTATGAATGAGATACATGGCTTGGTTGCTTCTGTACAAGAACGTAAGTACCTTTACATGGTTACCATCTTAGTGTCCAGACCTCCCTAGCTTGTGCTTTGACCATGATGGCTAACGACGGCATGGCTGCAAGCAGACAGAAGGTGGCTTCAGTGCCGAGGCAGCAAGGATGTATACACACACGTACACGTGGGCGGGATAAAGCCAAGAGGTGTACGTGCACATCTCGGATGAAAGTGGCGGCCGTGCAAGGCACAGTATCTGTTGGGCTTGATTAATTCTTTAGGTGCGTTGCTTATACAAACCGGCTAAGCAACTTGTTTGGGCTGCATGGAGAAACAAACATTGGTAGCCTTGGTAGTGTGTAGCTCCATCAAGTATGCACGTACCATACAAGTGCTTGATGTTTACATGCATGAAGGCTTGCATGGCTGTCTTTGGAACAGGATACGGGATAGGATCAAGCAAGGTGAATAGAAAGAAAGAATCAATGCTCAAATATGATGTAGCCATGACATCACAAGGGTAACGATAATGTGGCAAAAGAATTAAACAAGAGACCACCTTCGATGGAAGAAAAAGACAGAGAAGATGCATGCTTTGCCGAGCCTATCGGTGCCACCGTTTCTCGACGAGGCATGAAGACTTGCTTTAGATCAAAGAATCGATTTATCGAAGTGCGCTTCTATTTTATTATACCTTGGGTGATGACATGTCGAGTCTTCTTGAGACAATGGGACTCTGGTGCGAGATCACATCGTGCAAGATTGTAAAACATTCCAAGAGATGGATTTACATCTAAGAAGAAGGAGAGTATATTCCAGAAGAAGCTCGAAAATTCTCAGAAGGATTTGATCAGCACCTAAACGTATTTTAAAAGTCTTTTGCACGCATGAAAAGCCAAGATGCATCGACATGAATGCAACACGCATTGAACCAATTTATTTATTTCAGAAAATCAAACAAAGGTTTTTCTTTTCCTATAATAGCTTTCCTGTAAACAAAATAAATGTTGAGAATTTTTTAAAATTATGAGAAAATCGTTATTAATTATTCTTTCTATTCACATCCTGAAATTGGAAATTTCAGGGTGTGACAGTCATCACATAGCTATGCATCACTACTCATTAACGAACGATAGATCATCATAGTAGTTTCATCTAAATGCGATAGAGGTTGAGAGAGTGCTCACCGAGAGGATGGCGTACGTGTCGAGACGGCGTGGTGTGAGATCACGGCCGGAGAGCACCACCCATCCTCCTTCTCCCTCTCCTCCTTCCCCCTTCTTCCCTTCCTTTCCTTCCCCATTCTTCCTTTCCTCCTCCTTCTTGCAGTGGTGGCCGGCCGGGGGAGGCGGGCACCGCCGGGGCGCCGCCGCCGAGCGGGGAGGCCGGGGGCGCGGATCCGGGCGCCCCACCCGCCGCAGCGAGGGACGGGCGGGGGGCGGACGGTGCGCGGCCCGGGGCGGGCGGGGGGGCGGCGGCGGTGGCGGTGGCGCACCGGGGGCGGGGCGGGGGCGCGCGCGGGGGGGGGGCGGGGGGTGGCGCCGGAGGCGGCGAGGGCGCGGCGGCGCGGCCACGGGCGGGAGCGGGGACGGAGGCGCGGCGGCGGCGGATCGGGTTAATTGGGGCATTTGACTCTAGGAAGAAACGGCCGGGAGATAGGGTTAACCCCAGTCTTTGCCGTGCGCCTCGTGTCACGGCGCACGGCAAAGAGCAGACCCAACCGGCCCCACAATCTTTGTCGTGCGCCTCGGGGGACTAGCGCACGGCAAAGACGGGCCCACCTGCCAGCCTTGGTGCCCAACCGAGCCTTTGTCGTGCGCCGCATGGGGCTGACGCACGGCAAAGATAGGCCCACCTGCCAGCCACCGGCCATGGGTCGACGCCCACAGTGCCTGACTGGCATGTGGGCCCGCAGCCTTTGCTGTGCGCCTCGGGGGTCTTGCGCACGGCAAAGACGGGCCCACATGCCAGTCAAGGTGACCAACCCTGCCTTTGCTGTGCCCCGCGTAAGGATGACGTACGGCAACGATCGGCCCAGCGACCGGCCGTAGATCGACGCCCACAGTGCCTGACTGGCATGTGGGCCCACTAGCCTTTGCCGTGCGCCTTTTGGGGATGGCGCACGGCAAAGAGGCTACATTGAATTTTAAATTTTTGTAAATATTATGCATAAATATTTAAATGGATGTAAAAATTACCATAAACTAACATGAGACAATTGCATGCTGTATGTTCACTAGAGAAAACGTTTTGAAGTCAAAACAAAATTCAAATTTTACTAAGTTTACAAACCAAAGGAGATCACTCTAAACACTTTAGAACTTCTAGTGAGATGCTTCAGTTTGTAAACACTATGCGTGATGATAAATTCAAAACCTTCCCTACTCTTTATCACAACTTTCCCATACCATATCATGACCTCTCGATGAATCTCATGATTTTCTAACTTCGTTTGCATTTTTTACAATTAAAAAACTTTACCAATGAACGTCGATTCTCATCCTTCGTAAATCAAATGTACATAATTTCAACCAATTTGGTCGGTAAGGTCTTAAAAAGGACTCGATTGCACGAATATCATTTTTCCACGAACTTTACCTTATCATTTCATGTACTTGCAGTTCAATTTTGATTTATGTGAAGAAAATCCTTTTAAGGAAAGAAATTCATAAAAAATACCAAATAAATCGAGATGAGTACCAATTTGAGATACAGAGTACAAAGTAATGCATTTGTAGTGGACAAATCAAAAGAAATAAAAAACTAAAGTTTTAAAATAATATTTGCCGTGCGCCGGCGAGAAACACACGACAAAGATATATCTGTGTCGTGCGTTTCATATAGGGCGCACGGCAAAGGCTAACGACCGTTAGCGTCCGCCCCCAGCCGTCCGCCGTGCCACGGGCGGCGCATGTGCCTGGGCCTCTTTGCCGTGCGCTACAGCCCAACGCACGGCAAAGAAATATGAAACGACGCACGGTAAAGATGTCTGCACCGTGCGTTTATAGGACCCGTGCGTCGTGTCGTAAGCGCACGGCAAAGAGAGGCCTTTGCCGTGCGCCTGATAGAAAGCTCCCGTCAAATCATTTGGCGCATGGCAAAGACCGTCTTTCCGGTAGTGCGAGTGGGTTCGGGTTAGACAAATGGCGCGTGCGGCGTGCCGGCCGCGCGAACATTTTTGCTTCGTCGCCGGCGTTTATATTAGGCGGCGGCCGCGCCGGTATATATGTTAATTGCTTTCACTTATCCTTTACTTGTACTTGTACTCAGCTCTCAACGGATAACAATCTTTACATAGCCCGCAACAAACACACCCCTTAACGGCCGGCCAAGGAAAATAAACAAGGTGAGTATCGGAACTCGGAAGAAGAGAACAGCAAGCAACGGCGCCGATGGCCATGGCTTCCCGCCGCCTTATTCTTGTTGCCGTCGCCGCCGCCGCCGCCTTGCGCTGCGCTGTGGCGGCTTTTCAGTGGCCGCCGCCGCCCGTTTGCTCGACCACGAACAACTACACGGCCGACAGCCAGTACAAGAAGAACCTGGACGAGCTCCTCGCCACGCTCTCTCCACGGCAGCCGTCGACAACGGCTGGTTCTACTTCTACAGCGCCACGACCGGGGAAGCAGGGCCCGACCAGGTGTCCGGGCTCATCATGTGCTGGCTGGACACCACTGCCAAGACGTGCCTCGACTGCCTTTCCGCTGCCGCCAACACCACGGCGCGCGTGTGCCCGGGAAGCCGGAGCGTCGACTTGCTGTACGGCAACTGCGTCCTCCGCTTCTCCGACGACACCACGATCCTGGGCACCGCGGACCTCGACAGCAACTACCCCGTGCAACTTTTCATCCCTAATGCGTCCTTAAGCTCCGAGGGCGTGCACGCGGCCTGGGTGTCGCTGAAGAGCAAGCTCAAGGGCGACCTCGCTGGATCATCGCCATTGCGGTTCGTCTACGCCACCGCTCCGTTCATGACCTCTGAGGAGATATACGGGCTGGCACAGTGCACGAGGGATCTCGACGCCAACGAGTGCTCCAGGTGCATCGACGACTACATCAGCCAGGTGCCAACAACTTTCTTCAAACGAACCGAGAACACTACCGACATCATTGGCGGTGCCATCATGGGGTACAGCTGCTACCTGCGCTACTTTCTCAGGGCGCTCGAGATCACCCTACCGCCTCCGCCTCCGCCTCCGCCTTCGCCTCGGCCAGGTAATTATCTTATACTCAGATCCCCTTGCTGCACCTGCTTCCTTCAATTTATCGATTGATATGCATGCATGCAGTTGGCCAATACACCGCAGGACCTTCATCGTCATCCAACAAGACCGGGATCGTTCTTATGGGCGTGTCCGTCGGCTCCATCTCGTTCTTGATAGTTGTGGCCTTCTCTATGTCTGCCCTTCTCCGGCGGCAATGGCGGAGGGAGGCCAAAATCCACGAGGAAACGAGGGCGATGGACATGGAAGACGAGTTCGAGAAAGGGACAGGGCCAAAGCGGTTTCGCTACAGCGAGCTCGCCATCGCCACTGCCAACTTTGCGGGCGACAGAAAGCTCGGGGAAGGCGGCTTCGGGTCGGTGTACAGAGGGTTCCTCAAGGAGATGAACCTTCACGTCGCCATCAAGAGGGTCTCCAAGGGCTCCAAGCAGGGGAGGAAGGAGTACCAATCCGAGGTGAGCATCATCAGCCGGCTGCGGCACCGCAACCTGGTGCAGCTCATCGGCTGGTGCCATGATGGCGGCGTGCTCCTGCTCGTCTACGAGCTTATGCACAACGGCAGCCTCGACACACACCTCTACGGCACCATCATCAGGAACCAACAAGCGCTCCCGTGGACGTCGAGGCACGAGATCCTGCTGGGGCTGGGGTCGGCCCTGCTCTACCTGCACGAGGGGTGCGAGCAGTGCGTGGTGCACAGGGACATCAAGCCCAGCAACGTGATGCTGGACGCGTCCTTCAACGCCAAGCTCGGCGACTTCGGGCTCGCGAGGCTCATCGACCACAGCCGAGGCTCGCACACCACGCTGCAGGCGGGCACTTTAGGGTACATGGATCCAAGCATGATCAGAGGCATGGCCAGCGCCAGCGCCCAGTCCGACGTCTACAGCTTCGGCGTCGTCCTCCTCGAGGTCGCGTGCGGCCGGAGCCCCGCTGTTGTGCTTGATGACACTACAGTCATCCACTTGGCGTGGCACGTGGCGGAGCTCCACAGCCAGGGAAGGGTCCTCGCCGCCGCCGACCCACGGCTGGACGGAGAGTTCGACGCCCGGGAAATGGAGAGCGTGCTAGTGGCCGGGCTGTGGTGCACGCAGGACGACCGGAACCTGAGGCCATCCATCAGGCAGGTCCTCAGCGTGCTGCGGTTCGAGCTGCCACTGCCAAGTCTTCCTGACAGGCCACCGGTGGCGATCTACAGGCCACCGGCTGGCCTGCAAAGTTCTGATCCGTCTTCTCAGGGGACAAACAGCGTCTCTGAAATGTCAACAAGCTTCAGGCCACTAGGTACAAATGCAAGAACTATCTAGCCGCTGTTCTGAATCGATCTTGTCTTATTGGGGCTAGATGCTTTCAGCATATATATATAACATGCACATAGTACCACTAGGTGCAAATGCAAGAATTATCTAGCCGATCTTATCTTATCGGGCCGGGCTAGATGCTTTCGGTATAATAACATGCACATAGTCGTGTTAAAGCAGATGAACTTGATAAAAAGGCCGAAACACAGTTGTTAAACCAACAAGAGATCGACCTTAAACAATGTGTTAAGGATAGGTTGGCGCAATTGCTTAGAGAGGAGGAAATAAGATGGTTTCAGAGGGCTAAAACCCTGGAGTTTCTGGAAGGAGATAGAAACACAAAGTATTTCCAAGCCAGGGCAAACGAAAAACGTAGAAAAACCAGGATCTTTAGACTCGAACAGGATCATGGAGTGGTGGAGGGGGCAGAGGCTTTAAATCAGTTTATTACTGATTTTTACAAAAAGCTTTTTAGCTCTGCTGCTCGGGGAGAGCTCTCACTAGATGAGAGTAGGAAAGAGGATATCCCTCAAGTTTCAACCGAGGAAAATGATATGTTGACAACAAAGTTTACAGAGAAGGAGATAAGGGAAGCTATCTTCCAAATGAAACATAATAAAGCCGGGCCAGATGGGTTCCCAGCTGAATTCTTTCAGGTCTTCTGGAGTGTGATCAAAGATGACTTGTTGGCTATGTTCGAAGAACTACATGAGGAAAAATTACCACTTTTCAGTTTAAATTTTGGAATTATTACTTTAGTTCCTAAACTAGAAGAAGTGACTAGGATCGAGCAGTATAGACCTATTTGTATGCTCAATGTGAGTTTTAAAGTGTTTACAAAGGTGTTGGCTAACAGAGTGTCATTGGTGGCCCCAAAAATTATTAGACCATCTCAAACTGCTTTTATGAGTGGTAGGTCTATTCTGGAAGGGGTTGTAATGTTACACGAAACGTTACATGAGTTAAAACGGAAGAAAATGAATGGAGTGGTTCTCAAACTAGACTTTGAGAAAGCTTACGATAAAGTTAACTGGCAATTTTTACAGCAAGCACCGAGGATGAAGGGTTTTTCACAGAAATGGTGTGGCTGGATAGAAAACACTATTAAGGGAGGAAGTGTGGGGGTGAAGGTTAACGATGAGGTGGGGCACTTTTTCCAAACCAGGAAGGGGCTTAGGCAGGGTGATCCTTTGTCGCCGATCCTCTTTAATGTGATGGTGGATATGCTGGCAGTTTTGATAGCAAGGGCTAGGGAGATGGGGCATTTTAGTGGCCTAGTTCCTCATCTAGTTGATGATGGGCTTTCCATTCTCCAATATGCGGATGATACTATCCTTCTAATGGAGGATGATATGGAAGGAGCAAAGAAATTGAAGCTGATTCTGGGTGCTTTTGAAAAGCTCTCAGGACTAAAGATCGACTTTCATAAATGTGAATTGTTCTGTTTTGGAGAGTCTAAAGACAAAGTAAGGGAGTATGTACAACTGTTTGGATGCAAGGAGGGAAGCTTTCCATTTAAGTACTTGGGTATCCCAATGAGCCCCGGCCGAATTAAATTAAAGGATTGGGCAATTTTGGAATCCAGATCCCAAAAGAGATTGAGTAGTTGGAAGGGAAAGCTTCTCTCTACTGGAGGGAGACTAGTGCTCATCAACTCCGTGTTATCGAGTTTACCGATGTTCATGATGTCCTTTTTTAGAGTTCCAAAGTGCATCCTAAAGAAGCTTGACTATTATAGGTCTAGGTTTTTTTGGCAGAGCGATGAACATAAGAAGAAGTACAGATTAGCTAAGTGGACCATTTTAAGCAAGCCTAAATGTGTGGGAGGTTTAGGTATTTTAAATTTGGAAATTCAGAATATTTGCTTGTTAAGTAAATGGATTTTCAAACTTCTAAATGAGGAAGGAGCCTGGCAGGATATGTTGAGAAATAAGTACCTCAAAACTAAGTCACTAGCTCAAGTGACTAGGAAACCGGGAGACTCACATTTCTGGGCCGGTTTAATGGACATAAAGGACAAGGTTTTGTCCCTTGGGCGGTTTGCCGTGCATGATGGTGAACAAGCTAGGTTTTGGGAGGATATTTGGATGGGGAACGAAGCACTAATGGTGAAGTATCCATCCCTATATCATATTGTTAGGAAAAAGCAGGTGTCGGTAGCTTCAGTTTTGCAATCCATTCCTCTTAATATCTCTTTTAGAAGGGCTCTAACGGGGAACGGTTGGAACTGTGGAGAGAGTTGGTTCGACAAGTTTGTGATGTTTCCTTAAATGGACAGCGAGATGTTTTCCGGTGGATTTTGACTAAAGATAAAAACTTCACAGTGGCTTCGATGTATAAAGTGATTATGGAACAGGGGGGAGTAGGAGAAACTGGTTTATCTGGAAACTTAAACTGCCTTTGAAGATTAAGATCTTTCTTTGGTACCTTAATCTTGGGGTTATCCTAACCAAAGACAACCTCCTTAAAAGGAAATGGAAGGGTAACTCTGATTGTTGTTTTTGCAGTTCGAAAGAATCAATTCAGCATCTATTTTTTGACTGCTATTTGGCTCGTTTGTGCTGGAATCTTGTCCAGATTTCTTTCGGTTTTACTCCTCCCACGAATGTTAGTGACTTGTTTGGTAATTGGCTTAATGGTTTTCATCGTAAGCTTAGGAACCAAATTATGATAGGAGCTGCGGCGTTGTGTTGGGCTTTATGGCTGAACCGAAATGAAGTGGTCTTCATAAGAACAAGCGCTAATAATTCCTTGCAGGTAATCTTCAGGGCAACGCATTGGATCAGGACGTGGTCTAAACTATCTAAAGAGGAAGAGACAGACCTTCTAAAGAGCTGTTGTTGCAAGTTGGAGGTGGCAGTAATGGATGTGTTCAGCAAGTTTGGTTGGAGTAGTAACAAACGTCTAGGAAGCTAGGTCATGGTCTAGCTTGGGTCTTGTTTTCCGTCTGCTTATACTTTTGTTCCAGTTCTTTTATCTCAGCTTGGGTGGCTGTAACCTTGGGCCTAATGGTTGTACTGATGCTGTCGGAGTCTGTAACTTTTTGGCTGCAAGCATTCACAAGTTGAATGTGGAGGCCGGATTTCCTTATTAGAAAAAACTTAGCCCCGAGACACACGGGGTTTTTTTCATACCGTGAGTTAAACGTGTTATTTACCAGTATTTGCCAAAAGTAATTTTCTTAAGTAAAATACTTATTTCTAGAGCAATGCAAGAATTGTATGAAAAAGAACTCGAACCTGTGGAGAGGATGTTTGGTTCCCGGTCGTAACGCACCATGAGTCCATGAGTAAAGTGAGGTAGGCACACCTGTCCGGTTGGTATTTGGTTCTCCAATAAAATTTTACTGCCACACATTTATTTGCATGTCATTTTACTTCTGTTGACTTGTCCTTTACCTGGTGGTGAGTGTGGCGAGTGGTGGCGGGTGTGATGAGCTTTCTCACCGCCTTGGCCGTGGCGACGCCACTAACGCCGCCACACTGTGCCATGACTGACTCAGTTCGGGAACCAGCGTGGTTCCTCTGAATTGATGAAGAGAAGCCCACCAAATTTGTGTCTGGGTGAACGGTGTCAGTGCAGTTTATCATTTTAGCAACCTTCACTGTAGCGCGCATACACTACCAGGGAACTCACAATTTGTACCGGTGGAAACCCTCCATTCCGTACTAATGTGGAGTTGAATTTGTACTGGGTGGCTCACCCGGTACTCATGTACCTCCTCCCATCAGTCTATTTCTCTCCTTCCCTTTTATTTTTTCCATTTTATTTTATTTTATTTTTCTTTTCTCATTTGCTTTCCAACTTTGCATACAACAATTTCATTATACACTTCTACTCAATTTAACACAGTGATTACGTTATACCCATATACTCCAAGTACTTCTCAAGAATCGATCATTCACACACAAGCAAGTTCCTCTGCATACAAACTTCACAAAAATCGAACAAAAATCACAAATCTCACGCATCACAGATTTCACATGTTTACAAGAATCACAAGATTCACTATCACACATATGCAAAGAAACACAAGAATCAAAGAAAACATTCTCTTCTCAGCGGGCATCTCACTCGGACTCGAGGTCGCGCCCCAAGACGGCCGCGCCGCCAGCGGGGAGGCCATGCCCCAGTCTGGCCTCGCCACCGCACCGCCTGTCGAGCCGGCCGCGTGCCGCGAAATCTCCAGAAGCCGGCCACGCCCGCGCCAGGGAGAACGCGCCTCCCGGCCAGGCCACCGGTAGGTCCCCCTGCAGAGATCCGAGATCGAGATGTGAGAGATGGAAAGGAGATGGATGAGAAGGAGATAGAGCAGCGAAGGGATAAGGAAGAGGGTAATGAGAGGATGAGAGAGGCCGCGTGTTGGGGTTTGTTACCGCTGGCAAGTAAATTTCTACGAATCGTGTGTCTATTTGGATGGTGGCAAAAGAGTCACAGGGGTTATAATGGTTCGGGCTCGGGGACCCTAGGTCTAGTTCAAAACAGTTTTCTTTGCGCCTAGTGTTTATAGTAGGGCTGTTGTGCCCAAGTCCCTACGGTGTGAGTTCGGTTCAAGCGAGTATGTGTGAACGTGTGTTCGAGTGTGGTATTCGCTTGAGCGCGTGTGTGTATGTCCTGCTCCTCCTTTTATAGTTGCAAGGGGAGCCATTGGGCCGACTTTTTTGCTTTTTGGCCCTTTTTGCGAAAGAAGTTCACAATTAGACCCCTGCTAGAAAGAATTCGGAAAATGGACCCTCAGCTCGGCGCCGCGCCTCGAGGTGCCGAGGTAACACGTCTCGGCGCCGTGGATCTTGGCGCATAGGTGGGAGGCTGCGCTGCCCGCGTGGCACGACGTGGTGGCGGACGTGGCGCCAGGCTCGGCGCCACGATCTGTCGCGCCAAGCTCGGCGCCCTGATCCACGGCGCCTACCTCGGCGCCCTGATCTGGGGCGCCGAGCTCGACACCCTGATCTGTGGCGCCGAGGTGCCTTCCACCTGGGCCCACCCCTTTCTTCCATCCCGCGACCCCATTCGAATCAAGCCTCCATCCGCATCCCCCGTGACCGCCTCCCCCGTCGCGTGCCCCGGCCGCCGGTGCGCCGCCTGCCACGATCGCCGGCCGCGGCCCACGCCCGTGCCGCCCGGCCCCGGCCTCGGCCGCCGCCGCGTCGTCCGCCGGCCCCCGCCCCCGGCCGCGCTCGTGCCGCCCCGGCCCGGCCTCGGCCGCCGGCGCGCCATCCGCCGCCCCCCCGCCCCGACCCGCTCCGCCCTCGCCCCCGCCGCCTAAGCCGCCCGCCCCCATCCGGCCGCTCCTTGGCGCCGGGGCGCGTCCCGCGGCCCGGCGCGGGCTCCTCTCGCGGTGCGGCGCGCGCGCCTATGCGGCGCGGCGGCTCGGGCGGCCTCCCGCGGCGCGGCCCTGCCGTCCCTCTCCTCCAATAGCAAGGTAAACACTAAATTCTTAATATTTCCATTTGTATTTAGATATTTAACCTAGGTACATAATTCATAGACTTAGGAAATAGAACAATTACTTAGACATATAAGTTGTCTATATAGAGATAGAGAGATACATTTGTAGAATTAGAGATATATGTATTTATAGACTTAGGGCAATTAGTCACGGACAAAAGAAATGTACTTCCAACTTATTTTTGTGAATTTTTGGTTGCAATTATAGATGGACAACCTAGTGACCATATATCATGGAGGTAGTGTGGAAAGAGACCGTTATGGAAATGTTGAGTTTCTTGAGATGCAATGTGTGCCTGTGCTATTCAATGATAGACCAAGTTTGAATGAGGTGATTTCAAGGGCTCGTGAGGAGTTACATTGTCCTAGACGTGATGTTGACATTGTAGTGGAGGGTGTAATTCACTTAGGTGCTCCACCTAATAATCTGAGGCGCATCATCCCAATTGGGTTGAGAATCAATGGGATAATTATGTGAGATCAGCACTTAAGAGTTAGTTGCAATGTTTGGATGTGGTAGTGCGCCCATTGCTTAATGCTCACACCCAACTGCCACGCACTGTCTCTCGTGTTGTTAATGAGACGATGCGAATTTTGGTTGATGCTGAATCAGCACCAAATGAGGTGAATATTTCTCAAGCACCAGGACATGATGGTGGGGCTGCTGGGCCAGAGGAGATTCCTTTGACACAGAATTATCCAAGTAAGTATTGGGAGCTCAAATTTCTTTGAATCTTAGGGTTTTCTCATCAATCATTTGTCTCATTGAGTACTTGTGTTTTGTGGTTTGCCATGTGTTGTAGGAAATGTTGCTGAAAATGCACGTGCACCTCCCATTCCCCCAAGTGAGCATCTTGATGATGGATTTCGCGCTTCGAATAGTGTCGAAGTTGAACCTCAAGCTATGAATGCAGAGGAGGCTCATGACATGGATGATGATGAGCCTTATTACATGAATGAGGAGGAGCCTTATGACATTGCTAGGGCCAGTGATTCTGATGATGACCGCCCAGTTCAGGAGCTTACAGAGAGTGATATTGAGCTCATGAAGCGTGTTCTCCCTGGTGTTGACATTAGGGTACACGAATTTAGCAATCTTGAATTATCCGGTTTGGCAATTGCAGAAGGACGGGATGCTGACCTTCTAGATGCTCCTGAGGCCAGTCACGACATGGTTATTGAGAAAGGCCTAGTTTTCAATGACCTTCCTACTTTGAAGAGGTGGTTGTAGCATTATGCAGTGATATGAAAGAGGCCATACAAGGTCTTACATTCGTATGCGGAGCGGCGATACACAGTTGTGTGCGACAAGGAAGGTTGTGATTGGAGGGTTTGTGGAAGGAAACAAAAGATCACCGGTAAGTGGAAGATCACAAAGGTTGTGGGCCCACACACATGTGTTGAACTTGAGCTTAGAAGAAGGCACCACCAGTTAACCTCCACACTGATTGCCAAGCGCATGTTGGAGATCTTGAAGGGACAACCCAATATGAAGGTGTCGACAATTATAAGCACAGTTAAGGAGATTTATGATGGTTATTAGATTACCTATGGTAAGGCTTGGAGGGCGAAGCAGGCGGCATGGAAAATGATCTATGGGGATTGGGAGACCGCGTATGAGAGGTTGCCTGAAGTTTTGAATGCAATCAAAGCAGTTAATCCCGGCATGCATTATGAGTACATGGCACATCCAAACAAGACTAAGGGTGGGTGACAAATTTTCTTTCGTGCATTTTGGTGCTTCCCTCAGTGTGTCGAGGCATTTAAGTATTGTCGTCCCGTGTTTTCGATCGACGGCACATTTCTTACAGGCAAGTACCTAGGCACACAGCTTATAGCCATATCATGTGATGCAAACAATATGTTGGTTCCTTTGGCTTTTGCTCTTGTTGAAAAGGAGAACAATGACAGCTGGGGGTGGTTCTTGAGGCTTGTCCGGATACATGTGGTCGGGCCTGGTAGGGAGGTGGGTGTCATATCTGATAGGCACGGGGGCATACTTAATGCTGTGCGTGAGCAGATGGAGGGATATCCACCTATACACCATCGGTGGTGTACTCGCCACCTTGTAGAGAATCTACTTCGAAAGGACGGTGTTAAGGATAATTTTGATCGCTTTATGATAGCATGCCGTCAACTTGAGGATATGCACTTTCTTGAGATTTTGGAAAAAGTCAGAACAACATCAAATGTAGAAGGTAGACAGTGGTTGTCCGGATTGATGAAAGATGTGCACAAATGGACTAGGGCTCATGACAAGGGTGGTTGGAGGTACGAGTTTCAATGCAGCAACATGGCCGAGTCATTCAATAAATTGTTGTTGGGTATACGTGCTATGCCCGTGAATGCTATTGTAATCTTCAGCTTCTATAAGCTTAATGAGTTTTTCAATGCTAGACATAGAGCCGCATTGGCGGAGCAGAGTGCTGGACATAGATGGGGTTGGAAGTCTAGAGACCATATCGATAAAGCAGTAGAAAGAGCATACACACATGAAGTTACATGTTTCGATCATGAACGAGGTTCCTACGAGGTAGTACAAATGGGTGGCACAACGTCAGATGGTGAGGTCCGAGAGTCGAGGCGACATGTTGTGGTCATCGATGATTTTTCAAGCACTTGTGGTGGACCAAGGAAATACCACTTTCCATGTTCTCATATGGTGGCAGCGTGCAACCATCGCAACTTTAGTTGGCAGAGCTTGATACCTCCTGAGTTTAGTGTTGAGAACCTAATTCGCACTTGGAGTCCTAGATTTGTGCCATTTCGTGATTCTGGAGAGTGGCCTCCATATGACGGTCCTAGGTACATTGCTGATGAAGATTATAAATGGCAGAAGCGCGGCACAAGGAAGAGGTCGAGACACAAGATGGTCATGGATCAGGTTTCTGGAAGAACTAGGCAGGGGAGAGAAACTCCTTTTCTTACTGACCCCGAGCTATATGAATGTGGGAAGTGTGGTAGATTGGGCCACAATTCACGCACTTGTCGTTGGCAAATTGCACAGGTGCAATTACATTAAATTCACAAAGTTTTCTTTGCACACCTCTACTTTGATGTTCGTTTCAAATTTTGTATTATTTTCATTCAGGTACTCATGTTTATTTCAAATTTTTTGCAGGATGGCGCAGTTCCATCTGCTGGATCAGGTGTACGACCAACACCACCGAGGACGTCTAGTGGCGGAGGGGCAGGTATGGGTCGCTTTTTTCAATTATTTTCTATTTCCACATGTTGTATGTATGATGAAATTACTCCATTCTAATTTGTAACTGTTACACAGGTCCTCCCGTCCTTCGTCCTAGAACCCACCATGGGTTCTTGGAGATGCAGTACGACGAGCGTTACACTCCCCTCCTTCAGAGAGCAGGCCTGGATGTGATCTCTTACTCGGTTCGACGTGGTTTGCCTAAGTTAAACCCGCCGGCTCTCACTGCACTGATTGATAGGTACATATTTATCACTGCATGTCACACTTCTTTAAATAACATTAATTTCTTTTCCATAACACTCTGACTAACTCTACTTTCCCAATCTTGCAGTTGGCGACCTGAGACACACGTTTCATCTACCGTTTGGGGGAGATGACAGTTACACTTGAGGATTGCCAGAAGATACTTGGCTTGCCGATTACCGGGATGGCTGTGATAGGGCCTTGTAGGTCCGATGGTTGGAGAGACCGAGTACAGGCCTTCCTTGGGCGCGACCTACCTCCTGCTGAGGAAGGGTCTCGTATGAGTGGGGTGCAATGGCATGTACGACGCTTCTACTACCTTAACCATGCGCCTTACCTAGTCATAACATGCCTTAGGGAATTTAGAAATTTGATTACAACATTCCTAATTAATCTAGTTGTACGAGAACTGCCCCGACAACATAGAGCCTCCGGAGTGTTGGGACGGCATATAGTAGTACCCAGCTGGGGGTGGAGGTGGAGGTGAAGGTGGAGGGGACCAATCTTTAGTTGGGGAGTGGATCTTGTTGTGCCATTCACAAGTGCAGGTGGAACATTTGCAACACCGATCGTCTCTTGCGGTAGACGATGGATCTGGAGAAGCCAGTGCCTCCGACAGCTCCCGCTTCAAGTTGTAGATGACGACGTCCTCCAAGTAGTCGATGTACTGTTGATAGGGATCAATAGCTGGTGGATCCACCCATTGTGAGAAACCGCAATTCTCTGGTTGGGTGGAGTACTGCAAAAGGTAAGAAAACATTAGCGAACCAAAGAAACATGATGAACAAAATTTTCTACATTGCTTCCCCACGCATATGGACAGTGCCAGAAGCAGCGACCAGAGTTGTTCCATCCCTCGTAGACTTGCATCACGCATAACTCACCGTGTGAACACCTAGGCCACAACACAGATTGCTTGGGTGCGTAACTTCTAACTTCACGCATGTAAGTGAAGTCACTCTTTCCTTTTAGTGGAAAATTGGCTACGAAATCTGGAGATTGTTGCTGCCACAACTCAGGACCGAAACCGTTTTCATCCCCACTCCAGGAAGTCATTGTTGAATGATGTGAGAAGGAAATGAGTGAAGGGTGGTACATATAGGTCGAAGAAGAATTTTGCCTGGGTGGTGGGCCATTCGATCCGTGGGAAGGGAAACACAGCAGTGACTCAGTGAAAACACACCCTACTACTAGGGCACTGTTGCGGTGAAAACACACTCTACTTCTAGGGTATTGCTGCGTTGTGGGCCAGTCGATCTGTGGGAGGGGAACGCGTCAGTGACTCAGAGGAAACACAGGCAACTATCTATATTGCAGCAATCTAACGAAGCACAAAGGCCGCAGAAAACACACTATAATACAGTTCGATTAAAATTCTAAAGGTTACATAACATGCAATCTAGAATTACTTGATACACTAGGACTCCAGAATTAATAATACTCTAGGTCTACTGAGTACAACGGGGGTATTTCCCCTTCCTTATGGCATCCGGCCCAGAAGCTTTGGCCCGACGAGCCCTCTCCCTCTTCCTCTCTCTATCGGTTTCACGAGCCTGGGCCGCTTCACGTTCTCTCATCTCCTGACGCTGGCGCATTTCCTTCTGCTCCTCCTTCTTTTTCTCCTCTCTATTTTCCCACTCAACCACGCGTAACCACCTCTCCCTTGCATCACGGGCTTCTCCCTCGACGTAGCTCTTGTCGAAGTCGGACTGCTCAGTATCTAGCCACTGCATGAAATCACAAAGAGGAGGTGGGGTCTTTTTCCAAAGACATGTCAGCAAATATTAAATCATAAATGGCCAATGAATAATTGAGAAATGAACGTAAGTCTTTACTTTTGCTCTAAGGTTGCGGTCGAATGGCTGGATCGGGTCGTGCGCATAGTTTGCGCACATGAAGAACCTCATCCCGTACACGTACCCCAGAACCTTGCACCTAACAACCTTGCAATTGTCACCGCAGAAGCACATAGGAGTGTGGATCCCGTTTGGCACCTCTACATTGACCTTCGTTTTGGTGAGGAGTTCTAAGTCCAACTCAGGACCCGAGGTAGCCATTGCAGCTGCAAAACAAGATGATAATTAATTCTAAAACAAACAAATAGTTTCTGATTTTAGTTTTACATTTTAGTTAATCACTTTAGTTTTACATTTTTCAAATATAAACTACACAAATTTTCAGTCTTAATAATCTTAGTGAACATACTTTTTCAAATTCCAAGGTGATTATTCAAATTCCAAGATGATATTTCAAATTTTAATGTGTTGATTCAAATATTTCAACAACTTACATTGCCAACAAATGAACTAATACAACTCATACCAAACTTATATTGCTTCAAACCCTAACTAACAAAGTGAATGTATATGACCTAATACAACTTATAAACAACAAATCAATGAGTTAAAATTGAGGAGGAATGAGTAAATACCTGCCTTGTCACAATCTACGGATCAAATCGAAGTTTTTATGGTCAAATCTTAGGAATCGAAATGTGGAGACGTAGGAGGGGAGGAAGAGGTAGAGAAAAACCGAGCAAGGTTCGGTTGGGAATAGGGGGGCAGGTTATGAAGGGGCTCCTCGGCGCCGTGGATCAGGGCGCCGAGCAAGGCGCCACAGATCAGGGCGCCGACGCCCTGGCCACGTCGGACGCCACGTTCGCACACAGTGGCCAGGAATTGTACCATCTCGGCGCCATGATCCATGGCGCCGTGACGTATAAGCTCGGCGCCGCGGTCCATGGCGCCGAGGTCAGGGTCCATTTTTTGAAATCTTTCCAAAAGGGGCGCATTAGTGAGATTCTTTTCAAAAAAGGGCAAAAAAAACAAAAAAGACGGGCCATTGGGAGGGGTAAAAACGACATTACAGTTGGTGTAACAGTGTCGAAGTGTTCGTTGCGTCGCTGATTTGCATCTGTATGTTGTGCTGTACGCGGACGACATGCCACTTCTGCTCCGCACAGAAGAAGATCAAGTGTCGCCTCAAGCGCGTTCTCGACAGCTTCACCGCCGCCACGGACCTCCATATTAACTTCCACAAGAGCACCTTCATCCCCATCGGTGTAGATTTTGGCCGGGCTGGGGAACTTGCCATGGTCATGGAGTGTCCCCTCTCTGCCTTCCCCCAAACGTAGTTGGGGATCTCTCTCTCCACCACCAAGATCACCACCGCGACGCTCGATGCCATCACTATCAAAGCTGGAGCTGGAACCTCTGCTCAGCCAGCTGCTAAACAACATGGTACAGAAGGTGGAAAAAGTGTGTAAGGGGCTTGTGATAGCCAGATCTTACAAGAAAGTCAGGTGCAAGACAGAAATGGAGAGAAACCCACTGAGGATAATATGCTAGTGGATAAAGATCAGGAGAAAGAAATGCCCTCCAGCCAGGACAGTGATGACAGTATTGCCTTTGATGAATTGATATCACCAGGTGGGCACTGGAACTTTGGCACCTTCCAAAAAGGAGAAATCAGAAATATATTTAGGTTACAGCTTAATGAAACAAACTCTGTAGCTTTCAATGAATATGGTTCAAACCTATTCAAAAGCAAGCTTGATCCTTTGACTGTCTTTGAGGCCAAGGTAGCTATGTCTATGGGAAAGGATGAGGCTAAAGGAGGGTTGGATGTCTCTGGAAAGGGGATGGAAAAGATGGAGGAAGAGAGGGCAGTAGGGGAAGACCCTGAAAGGAAACAATTAGAGGTTCTTAGCCAGCTGGGAAGCTCTCAAGATGCTCCTGAGTTTGATCTGTCCAGCCAGGACCAGTCCCAACCTGAGTTGAACTTGGTGGCTGTCAACAAGGAAGGGACTACAATTGACAGTGAGATAACCCCTGTTACAATTGACAGTGAAAGGGCTCCTGCTGGGGAGGTCATGGGGGTAAAGGGGGGTGTTGCAATTGAAGTGGGAAGAGCTCAAGTATCCCCTGACTGGGACAAAATAGAAGAAGGATTTGAGGAAGAAACCAACACTGAAAAGGTGGATGTCACACATGATGAGACTGAAGATAGAACAGACATTCTGAGGGAAACAAAGGGGGCTCCGAAGGGGGTTGGCAAGAGCTTTGAGAGATCAGTTTTTGAAGAGAAGGAAGTCAGGCAAAGTCAGAGAATCAAGGAGCAAGGACTTGGAGCTGTTAGCATCGCTGAAAAAGCTGCTCTCGCTGCACAAAAAAGAACTTGGAAGGTAACCACCTGAACTTAAAGAACTCCTTTGCAGTTCTTAACAATAATGAACTTATGGTT
Source organism: Cenchrus americanus (assembly GCA_947561735.1). Taxonomy (NCBI): domain Eukaryota; kingdom Viridiplantae; phylum Streptophyta; class Magnoliopsida; order Poales; family Poaceae; genus Cenchrus; species Cenchrus americanus. The sequence continues at coordinate 5,118,209 of OX387242.1, forward strand.
AGATCTAGGAAAATGGGGGTTAAGGTTGGAGTAGATGACCTAGCAAAATTTGATATTTTAAAAGACTTAGAATCTGCTAGGTCTAATCTGATGGACAGAAACTCTAATGAGATGGTAGTGGGGGCATGAAGCTGATGAAAGTTTTTCCTTGGAAGAGATAAAATATCTAGATTGGAAATCTGATGTATCCGAGGAGGAAAATTTCCAAATTGCATCTAGCAGGAAATCAAAAAAAACAAGAGAAAAACAAGAAAAAAAGAAGCATCAGGGGGAAAGTGGCCATCCTCTTGATGAGTCCACATCTCCTGTAAGAGGGGTACCTAGATCTCGCTCTAGGTACAACCTCAGGAAAGGCGCTGCTTGGGATAAAAATTCTTAAATGATAGGAGTTTTTTGGAACTGCAGAGGGGTGAGTAAAAAAGGGATGGGGACTGAAATTAAAAATCTTTTGAATGATACCAATACTGACTTTATTGGGCTTCAGGAAACAATGAAAAAAAGTATACAGACAAATTTTTCAGAAATATTGATCCTTCCAGAAATTTTGCCTGGCACTGGATGCCCTCACATGGCAGATCTAGGGGGATCCTTTGTGGGTTAAAAAAAGAAAACTTTGAAGTGATTTCTGTTATTGAACATGACTTTGCCATAGAAGCTGTGGTGATGGACAAAAAACTCAATCTAAAAATGAGATTGGGTACAGTGTATGGACCAACTCATGAGGAGAAGAGGGATCAGTTCTTAGGAGAGCTTGCAACTATCTGTTCTAAAGGTGACTTACCAATGATAATAGGAGGGGACTTTAATATCCTGAGATACAGTAGTGAAAAAATAAGAATTTCACTTCTAATAGGTATTCTGATATGTTTAATTGGATTATTAATTTTTATGGTATGAGAGAAGTTGCACTAATTGGTGGGAAATTTACCTGGAGCAATAATCATGCTGACCCAATCCTTGCAAAGTTGGACAGAGTTTTGATGAATGAGAAATGGGAAGATATTTTCCCCTGACAAATTTAAGGAGAAATCCAAGGTTGATGTCAGACCACAACCCTTTGCTGTTAAGTACTGAACAAAACACAGCTAAAAAAACAAGAAGCAGTTCTGTTTTGAAACTGCCTGGTTAAAACATGAGGAGTTCTTTGTGAAAGTTGGGGAAGTTTGGGGAAAGCCAGTTAATGCTCATAATGCTGTGGGGAAATGGATTATCAAAATCGGGAGAGTTAAAAAAATTTTGAAAGGATGGGGAAATAGCCTGAAAGGTCATGCAAGGAAATATAGGATGTCCTTGAGGGAGGAACTGGAAGAGATTGAGAAGCTGGAAGAAGAAACTATTCTACCAACAGTCCTGCTTGATAGGAAAACCTGTATACAGGCGGAGCTTCTTAAAATATTGGAGGAGGAAGAACTATATTGGCATAAGAGATCCAATGAGAATTGGTTGCTGAAAGGGGACAACAATACTACCAGATTGGAAATGGGAAAAAGAGAAAAAACACCATTTTTCATCTGGAAAATGAAGGTGAGAGCATAAACAGAGAAGAGGACATTATTAAGCATGCTACAGAATATTACAGGACCCTGTTTGGACCCTCTGAGAGTCCAATTTTCTCCTTGGAACCAGATTGCTGGGCTCCAAATGAAAAGATCACTGAAGAGGAGAATACACAGTTGATAAAACCTTTCTCGGAAGATGAAATCAAAAAAGTGATTAAATCAATGAAAAAGAACACAGCACCAGGGCCTGACCACATGCCCGTAGAGTTCTACCAAAGTTGTTGGGAGATAATCAAAGAGGATTTTATGGAAATGATGCAAGAATTTTGGGGACATGAGCTGGATATTGACAGACTGAACTATGGGGTAATTACTTTGCTTCCAAAATTAAAGGAAGCTGCGAAAATTCAACAGTACAGACCAATATGTCTCTTGAATGTCAGCTACAAAATTATAACCAAGGCTCTCATGCTAAGGTTTGAGGATTGCATGAGCAAGATTATATGTGTAAGCCAGAATGCGTTCATAAAAGGCAGAAATATCATGGATGGAGTGCTAAGCCTGCATGAAATCCTACATGAGACCAAGAGAAAAAACAAGGATGGGGTAATCTTGAAACTAGATTTTGAGAAAGCTTATGACAAAATCAGTTGGAGTTTCCTTTTTGATTCTATGAAGCAAAGAGGATTTTGTGATACTTGGTGTAACTGGATACAACAAGTAGTGTGCAGTGGGACCTTGAGTGTGAAGATCAATGATACCACGGGCAGCTACTTTAAAAGTAGAAAAGGTGTGAGACAAGGAGATCCCCTATCTCCCCTTTTGTTCAACCTGGCTATAGACTGCTTGGCAAAAATTGTACATCTAGCACAGGAAAACAACTTGATAAAAGGGCTCATCCCAAATATAATCCCTAAAGGGGTGGCTATACTCCAATATGCTGATGATACAATTTTATGCATGGATGATGAGGTGGAAACAATGACAAACATGAAAATCCTGTTATACATTTATGAAAAGATGTCAGGCTTGAAGATTAACTTTGGGAAGAGTGAAATAATTATGGTGTCTTTGGATGAGCAAAAAACCTTGTTGTTCTCTGAGTTGATAAATTGTGCTACTGGGTCTTGGCCTATAAAATACCTTGGTGTTCCAGTGTCTGGCTCTAGATTACATGTTAAAGACCGGATGTCTCCGAATGACAAGATACTTAAAAGGTTGGATGGGTGGCAAAGTACTTCTCTGTCTTATGGAGGCAAGCTGATTCTGCTAAATGCTTGCCTTAGCTGTATACCAACATATGCCATGTCCATGTACTTACTTCCAAAGACTGTGGTGAAGAAAATTGATATAACTAGGAAAAGGTTCTTCTGGCAGGGTGGGGCCAACAAGGGAAAATATCATCTAGTTAAGTGGGCAGTGATTACAAAACCAAAGAAAAAAGGAGGATTAGGGGTGAAGGATTTGAGGAAAATGAACATTAGTCTTCTGTGCAAATGGTGGTGGAAGCTGGAGAATGAGGAAGGACTCTGGCAGGAGATAGTCAGGAAGAAATATAAAGTGAAGGGTGGGATTGTTAATCTGAGAAATAAACAAAGTAATTCCCCTGTGTGGAATGACTTGATCAAAATTAAAGGTGTATATTTGGCTGGCAGAATTATGAAAATTGGGGATGGCAGAGATATTGATTTCTGGAGAGACCCTTGGTATGGAAGGGTTAATTTGATAGAAAAGTTTAGGGATTTGTATGATATAAGCAATGAACAGTGTGTTTCTGTGGCTGATATGGCTTAGAGGGGATGGAGGTTGACTTTCAGGAGGTGGCTTGATGTAAATGCTCAAAATCAGCTTAGATTACTCAGAGACATATTAATGTCTTGTGCCTTGGGGCAGCAGAAAGACAGACCAATCTGGGTCTGGGAGAAAAACAAACATTTTTCGGTTAAATCTATGTATGCTCATCTGTGTGAGGGGGAGTTGGGGGGTCTAATAGGAAAATCTGGAAAGCTAAAATCCCCCTAAAAATTAAAGTCTTCATGTGGTTAATGAATCAAAATGCTATCTTAACAAAAGATAACATGCTGAAAAGAAATTGGCGGGGAGACCAACATTGTAAATTTTGTAGTGAGGAGGAGAATATAAGTCATCTCTTTTTTAATTGTACCCTGGCCAAGTATGTGTGGAGCCTGACAGCCTGGGTGATCAGGGCTGACTGTAGGCCAAGTAACATAGGTCAGTTTTGGTTCTGGTGTGAGAGATACATGCCAAAGAACTCAAAGTTTTATATGGTTGGTCTTGCTGCAATTTGTTGGGCAATTTGGCAAGCGCGCAACAATGTCTGTTTTGAAAGGAAAAAGATTAGGTCTCCTACTGAGATCATTTGCTCTACCTCATCTTTTCTTAAATATTGGGCAGGTCTTCAAAAAGGAGAGGAAAGAGAGATGCTGGAAGCCGGAGCTGAGGCCCTCAAGAATGCAGCGCTACACCACCACCCGCAAGAGGAAGAGCAGGAAGAGTCCATGTCACACCCGGATTTAAGGACAAACCCGAATGCAAGAATACATGTGCGCCAGGATCAAGTTACACACATGCATCGACGCAGTGAATACCAAAACACAGTGTAAAGCGTAAAGAGAGTATTAAACAGTTATTACATGACCGAATGTCTCAACTAAACAATCGTTCGACTAGCTAACAGCGGAAAAGAAACACACGTAGAAGTCCTCCACAGGTAGCTGACTGGAGAACGGACGCCTAGAACCCATTGAACTCATCATTGTAGTCTTCAAAACGCCCATCTGAGCAGCAGCCGGGTAGTGTAGATGCAATAAATGAACAACAAGCATGAGCACATGTCGTACTCAACAAGGGAAAAGTTCTATAACAACATGCAAGGCTTTATGGTGGAAGCTGTTGGCTCATAAGCAAGTCAGCATTTTAGTTGGTCAAGTTTTATTAAGCAACTGTTACTAGCTAGTGTAAGTATATACCAAACCCAGATAATAAAATGCAACAGATCCATAAAATGTAATGCACAAGTTTAAAAGTTCCATCTTCCATAGAATTAATCATGTGAGGGTCCAGGCCGCCCTTGACCGTGGGCACGGCTAACTAGTTAGTTTTACACTCTGCAGAGGTTGTACATCTTTACCCACAAGTCGCGTAAAAACTCGAAAGAGTTTTAGACCCAACCATGCGGTGTTTGCAAGGCACCATACCACACTTCCGAGGTGTGATTGCATAGGGACGCTATGAGGCCGTTACAAAGATCCCCAGATGAAGGCTGCACGCTAGGTTACCAGGTCAGTGCAACGTATAAAGCTCCCAGACGAGTACCGTGTCTTAGCTAAGCCCACACCTGCGCCCGAGCAGGTCCATACGCCACTACCCGCCAGCCCCCAACCCTTATCAGGTAAAGCATACCTAACATCTAGTTCACTAATTAATAAGCCAAGATAGAGTCATATGTCTTGTGGTAGTACTGTTTTCCTGGGTGGTCGCTCCATGTTCCGATTAACAAGCATAAAGTGTTCTTGCATTACATGAATGATAGCATAAATAGAGCCATATTAACGAGTGTTCATTAAACCATCCCAAAACCACGTAAAGCGCTAGCAAGTGCTACCCAACATAAAGTAAACCCAGGTTGATCAAGGCATAGGATAGCAAAGCTAGTCGAACCTTAGTGATAGGACCCATCAATTTAATGCATAGCAGTAATAAACAACGGTGTAATTGAAATGCATGTTGTAATAGGAATTTAACGGGAATGCAGCAAGGACTTGCCTTCTACCAGCACCGGAAACTGCTCAGGATCTTGATACTCTTCAACAGCAGCGAAGTCCCCGAATTGCTCGTACGCTACGCTCCACACATCACATACAAGCATACAATGGAAACAAATAATAAACAGTACACCAATCATCTCAAACAGTAACAAAAACAACAGAAAACTATTCTACTCGTCGAGACGAACGCGTGGACATAAAGAACGCTAAAAACGGAGCTAAAACGACGAAGTTATGGCTAAAACAAGTTTTAGGACCAATCTGCAAAGAATTTTAAGTTTCCGGGCTAAAACAGAAGAAAACGGGGCTTAATCGTAAAGGTTTTCTAAGGTGCAAGGATATTTTTGCGAAACCGGGAAAACCAGGGGACTTTTAAGCAAAACAGCGCGGTTAAGTTTAAAGGGATGGATCTGATCCATCGGATCAAGATCGGACGGCTGGGGATCTATGCGGGCGGATAGGATAGGTTGACCGGTAAGGAAAAGGTTGACCCCGGGGATCAAACAGATCTGGCCCGTGGATCAAAGATCCGGCGGCTACGATCTCACGCACGCGCGCACGGCGGCGGGGGGAAACGGCCGGCGGGGAGAACAGGCGCGGCGGCGCGGGCGGCGGCTCGCCGGCGCGACGGCGAAGATGAGCTAGGGTGCTCCAATTGCGACGGGGACGGCGCCAAAATGACCCGGCAAGTGGCCCGCGAACACGACGGCGTCTTCCGTGGGCGGCGGCGCCAACGCGAGGCGGCGGACGACGGCGAAACGCGGCGGCGAGGACTCCCGGTGAGGCCGAGCCGGTGGCGCGGAGCACAACGGCGCGAGCGGACGGCGCCAAAACGTCCCTTACCTTGCGGCGAAGGCGCGGAGACGACCGCTAGGCGACGGAAGGCGGTGATAGCCCGGGTTCGCGGCGGCGGCGCGGACCGAGACGGCGGCGGCGCGAAGCTCTAGGGTTTGGCGACGCGGGCTTCCACGGCGCGGCGGCGGCTAAGGGGTTTTGGGGTTTAGGGCGGCGCGGGTCGGCGCCTTAAATAGGGGCGTGGGGCCCCTTGGCAAGCGGGCCCGTGGCACCCGACGCCGAGTCGGGGTTCAACCCGAGCTCGACCCCGGCTCGGTCGCGGGCGCGGCGGGCGCGAGGATGAAGCCGACGGGCGGGCCCCGCCGTCGCCCTCGGCGGGCGGCGGCGGTCGCGGTGGACCGCGGTGGGCCGAAGCCGGCCGGGGCCGGGGCGCAAGCGAGCGGATGCGGAGGGAGAGCTGGAGGGCCTCTGGTGGACTTCGTGTGCTGGGCCGCTGCAAAAACAGGGCTGGCAAGCTGGTTCTCTCCTTTCTTTTTCCTGTTTTCCAATTCTAATTAAACAAGCAATCAAGTTTTGAATTCAAACCAAGGTTTGAATCCAAACACCCAAAAACAATGCACCAGCATGAATGCAACAGTAAACTCCTGTATTTCTTTAATTAATTAATAAAAATGATTAAATGCCTATAAGAGCACAACGTCCTTATATTCCTTAAGCGAGATCGAAATGTTGCTAAGCAAATTTTAATCAAAATCAAGAAGTGGAATTTAGGGTGTTACAAATCCTACCCCCCTTAAGATGAATCTCGTCCTCGAGATTCGGATGGATCAAAGAGATGTGGATATTCTGCTTTCAACTCCTCTTCTCTTTCCCAAGTTGCCTCATCCTCTGCATGATTACTCCACTGCACCTTGCACATCGTGAAGGTCCGGTTTCTTGTAACCCGTGTCAATGCATCCCGAGAATCTTGATAGGCCGTTCAGTAATGGTGAGATCTTCCTTCACATCCAACCCATCCATAGGCAACGGTTCCTTATCATGAGGCTTGAGACCTCTCTTTAACTGAGAGATATGGAACACATCGTGCACATCTGCAAGCTGCGCGGGCAACTCAAGTCTGTATGCTACCTCTCCCACTCGTTGCAAGATCTGGAAAGGTCCAATGTAGCGAGGGGACAACTTTCCCTTCACCTTAAACCTGGCGCAAACTTTGATAGGTGACACCTTCAGATACACATAGTCGCCCTCTTGGAAAGATACATCTCTTCTCTTCCCGTCCGCATAACTTTTCTTCGTCCGGACCGAGCAACTCTCAAGTTCTCTCTCGATGATCCGAACCCCGCCTCTCTCGCCTCCTTGATGATGTCTCGTCCCAAACAACCGACTCTCACCCGTCCGACTCCGGTACAACGGTGTTCGCACTTCCTCCCATACGGTGCCTCGAAGGGTGCCATCTTCGGGTCCGGCCTCGATAGCCGTTGTTGTAAGAAAACTCAGCATACGACAAGCTCTTGTCCCAGCTACCACCATGCTTAAGAGCACATGCTCTCAACATATCCTCCAGAATCTGATTCGTCCTCTCAGTCTGACCAACTGTCTGCGGGTGATAGGCTGAACTAAAATGCAACTTCGTATCCATGGACTCATGAAGTTTCTCCCAGAAACGCGATGTGAACTGGGTACCCCTGTCAGATACTATCCTCTTAGGCACACCATGCAAACACACAATACGCGACATGTACAGCTCGGCCAATCGCACCTGAATGAGTAGTCTTAACCGGAATGAAATAAGCTACCTTAGTCAGGCGATCCACTATGACCCATATCGAATCATACCCAGCTGGTGTCCGTGGTAATCCCACTATAAAGTCCATACCGATTTCTTCCCACTTCCATTCAGGCACCTTCAATGGCTACAACAATCCAGCTGGCTTCTGATGTTCTGCCTTAACGCGATGACATGTGTCACACAATGCAACGTGAGCGGCTACATCCCTCTTCATCCCATACCACCAATACCTCTGCTTTAGGTCCTGATACATCTTAGAACTGCCTGGGTGGATGGAATAAGCTGAATCATGGGCCTCTCTCAAGATCGTCTTCCGGAGATCTCCCACATCAGGCACACAGATCCGATTCTTGAACCATATCGTACCCTGATCATCCTCAGTGAAATCCGGGGCCTTGCCCCTCTCCATGGTGTCCCCGATCTCCTTGATCTCCTCATCCTCCACCGTCCTTCGCGAACTGTCGCTCCGCAGTAGATTCTACCTCCAAAGTGACTCCCTCGGTCCGAGCGACCTATCCCCGCATTGAGTCCCTCGAACTCCCTCATCGCCTCGTCGGCACCGGAACACCAAAGCTGTATTGGCCTGTCCCTTCCGACTCAAAGCATCTGCAACCAGATTAGCCTTCCCAGGATGATACTGTATGTCTACATCATAATCCTTGATTAGCTCCAACCATCGGCGTTGTCTCAGATTAAGATCCTTCTGAGTGAAGATGTACTTTAAGCTCTTGTGGTCTGTGTAGATCTGGCACTTGGTCCCCATGATGTAATGTCTCCAAATCTTTAACGCATGAACCACAACTGCCAGTTCCAGATCATGTGTAGGATAGTTCTGCTCATGTTTCCTCAACTGCCTTGATGCATAAGCTATGACGTGTCCCTCCTGCATAAGAACACAACCCAAACCTTGTCTCGATGCATCACAGTAGATATCAAAGCCCTTCTACAAGTCTGGCATCACAAGCACTGGAGCGGTTGTCAACCTCTGCTTCAACTCCTCAAAACTCTGCTGACAGGCATCAGTCCACTTAAACTCTCTATCCTTCTCCAGTAAGGTGGTGAGAGGCTTCACAATCTTAGAGAACCCCTTGATGAACCGTCGATAGTACCCTGCAAGTCCAAGGAAACTCATGATCTCCTTAACTGTCCTCGGCGGTTCCCACTTCAACACATCTTCTACCTTAGCTGGATCGACTGAGATACCTCCATTTGTGATGATATGCCCCAGAAAAGAAACTTCCTTCAGCCAGAAATCACATTTGCTGAACTTGGCATACAACTGCTGCTCTCTCAACTTCTGCAAAACAGACCTCAAATGCTCCTCATGATCCTCCTCAGTCTTAGAGTAAACCAGAATATCATCAATAAACACCACAACGAACTTATCCAAGTACTCCATAAATACCTTGTTCATCAGATACATAAAGTAGGCAGGTGCATTTGTCAACCCAAAGGACATAACAGGATACTCGTACGGCCCATACCTGGTGGTGAATGCGCTTTTAGGAATATCCGACCATCCGATCTTCATCCGATGATAACCAGAACGCAAATCAATCTTAGAGAACACCTTAGCACCTCTCATCTGATCAAACAAGTCTTCAATGCGAGGCAATGGATACTTATTCTTGATAGTAACCTCATTAAGCAATCGATAATCCACACACATCCTCTGAGTACCATCCTTCTTCTCAACAAAGATAACTGGTGCTCCCCAAGGTGATTGTTGACGGTGTATTTTGGTGCACCTAGCATGTTCATTACACTTTGGTTTGGATTTGATTATGGAACTAACCCGCCACTAGGCACACTAATCATATAACAAGTTCATCTTTGTGCATGCATTTGGAAGTGTTGTGTTTATGTAGGAAAACATGGACATAAAGGACGGATTCGCAATAAGTTCAAAGGAGCATTCATGGAGTCTTGTTCGTGTTCATGAGCTTGCTGAAATTACTTCCAATGGTGGCGAGGACCGAAGTGCTACGAGGAACACCCCCGGGGATTGAAGCGTAAAAGATCGAACTTCATGCAAAGAGAGTCTCCATCTTGATCGCGAGAATAACAACGTCAAAATCATCCAAGTGGAGGGGGCAAAGTAGATAAGTGCACGAGGACCCACGGTGCAAAAAGGGCGACGTAACCGGCCGAAATCGGGCTCGGGCCGGCCGGCCCGGGCGGGCCGGCCCGCCCACTTCGGGCACCGTTTCGGTCCTGTCTTCCTTGCCCTCGAAGGATCTTCGACCCTAAAACCCCCGACGCGCCGCCAACACCGGGAGAGGAGTTTATTCGCACCAGAAGGCCATCCACAAGCTAGAGAGAGAGGAGGAGGATCTCTGGCGAGAGATCAACCACCTCGAAGGAAGCACCCTCTCGTGGAGAAGAAGGAAGACACCGGCGGAAGGGAAACCATGATCAACGGTGCCATGATCAGCACCTTGATGGGGTAATCTTCTCATTCGTCCATGGGTTGTAATCGATATTGAGATGTAATCGCACTTTGTCGGATTATCTATCTATCATCTTGTGTTGAACATACTTTAATGCTTAAGGCTTGCAACCGTGCCGTAGAGGGAGTACGAGCTCCAATGCTTCCTTGGATCCATTCAATACGCCGTGGCCATCAAAGGTCTAGTCATGAATACCTTCGCGTAGTGACAAGACGAGAGGAGGGAAAGGGCGAAACCGTGGTCACAACCCGTATAGATTAGATTGGTTTTTCATGTCTTTAAGCGATTGCATGCTCTAGTATCGTAGACCCGTGGGCGAGTGTCTTCTTCCTTGATCGTTTATCATTCTCTCTAGTGTAGTTTAGTGTTTTCTAGTATAATATAGTTAGGGTTTTAGTAGCTAGTGTGTCGTTGTTGATCGAACGCTTGTAATCCCCTTGCTCCGCGGATTGACAAGAACCTTGGGAATCCCGTGGTGAGAAAGGTGTGGGGTCCGTACGCTTGCGGATCATAGAGGGATACGTCTTTTATCCGTCAACAAGCCCCTTTTTCTGGCGCCGTTGCCGGGGAGCAAGTTAGTTTACATCGTTTGATTTGCATCTAACTTAGTTTTATATTTTAGTTCATCTTTTATTTGCTTTATCTAACATATATTATCAGAAAAACACTTGTTTCTTTTTTTTGTTTTTGTTTTTATCTTATTGTCTAGATGGAGTTCGTTAATCAACCCGTGGAAGAACCGGAGAAATCATTAAGGGATTACGCTAGCCCTCGATGTGAAGACATAAAGGTACAAGAGTCGGATTCGAAGCTCGAAGCGACCAAGTATGAAATTAAATCCAAGATCATGAAGATGGTGGCGGAAAACCCATTTGAAGGGATGGTTACGGAGAACCCATATAGACACATAAGGGATTTCACGACAATATGCAACACGGTGCGTCAAGAAGGAGTTCCCGATGAATGGTTCAAATGGAATCTCTTTCCCTACTCACTTGCCGGTAAAGCAAAGACATGGTATTCGGTTGCGTCCTTTGAAGTTGAAGGCAATTGGAACAAGTTGACAAAGAAGTTTTGCGAGAAGTTCTTTCCAATGAGCAAGGTTCAACATCCGAGGAGGCAAGTGATCAATTTCATGCAAGGAGAAGAGGAAGGGATAGACCAAGCCCGGGATAGGTTTAATGAATTAATCGAACAAGGACCAAAACTCGGCTTCACCGGTGACGTACTCTTGCATACATTTTTCTTTTCCCTAACCCCTAGTTGCATGCGACACGTCGAAATGTGTGCAGGTGGGGATCTCATGGAGAAAACACTCACGGAAGCCGCCCAACTTCTACAAAAAGTTAGTAAAGCGGCTGCCATGCGAAGAGATTGGGCAACAAGACTTGCGGAAGAGCCGGAATTTAATTCAAGGAAGAAAAAGCTTGCTGATTTTTCTAAAGAGGCAACCCCGGAAGTCACAAAAGAGAAGCCAATCATGGAAAAGCTTGAACAAGAACACATCAAGTCAAGAACTACACCAAACGTCGACTTCGTCACACCAAATGAGACGAACAAGAGAAGCATGTCAAGCGCGAAGCCACTAAGGGAGTTCGAACCAATGGATTGGGTTCCTATTGATTACGGAGAAGTATTCGACAAGAGAAGACCGTTCCCTAATCAAAAGGGAATGGCAAGAGCATTGGAAGTCGATTTCCCACCGGAGAAGAAAGCTGAAAATTCATACGACCTTGAAACCACCGGTGAGATTTTCGAAAAGCTCTTCGGAGATGACGTGGTGGATCCGGAACATATTGCCGAGGTGAAGAGGATCATGGGGATCAAGCCCGAAGCATCACCATACGCTCGCCTTGCTGAAATTTATTCGATCGGATCCGAAGAAGAAGAGAAGATGACGCCGCACTTGAGTTGCGAGATCAACGGAGTTCAATGCAAAGCCTTATGCGACATCGGAGCCCAAGTAAGTGTTCTATCTTCTAAAATTTACGATAAAGTTCAATACCACAACCTAGACTTAGCTCCAACATCAACGAAATTAATTATGGGAGATGGTAGAACTATCAAACCTCTAGGTATTGCCTGCAACATGAAAGTAAAAATCTCTAGAAACTATATACCAACCGATTTCTTTGTTATTGATGCTTACCATAGTAATTCTGATCATATAATCTTAGGTAGGCCTTTTCTTAAGTTGGTTGATGCTGTGTTAGATGCCGGAGAAGGCAAAGTAACAATGAACCTTAATGGAACAAAGTACACATATAACTTTCTTCGTGCTTCTAAACACCTTACTCCTTTTGTTGAAACCCTTAGAGACCCGCTGCAAAGAGCGATGGAAAATCAAATTAGTAATCAACAAGATGAAGAACTAGAGGAAGCGACAAAGGGCTTAGAGCCGCATGACGGTAGCGTGGAGGAAGAGAAGTTCGAAGACATAGGAGAAATCAAACCCGAGGAGCCACAAGTGCCCGAAGTAGACCTTAAACCTTTGCCCAAGGGATTAAAATATGAATTTTTGGGCCCAGACAAAACTTATCCAGTCATTGTGAGCGACGAGTTGAGCCCCGAAGAAAATGAAGCGTTGCTGATTTTATTAAAAAAACATAGGAAGGTGATTGGATATTCAATTAATGATCTCAAAGGTATTAGCCCAGCCTTTTGTACTCATCGTATACCAATGGAAGACCAATGTAAGCCTGTAGTGGACCACCAAAGGAGGCTAACCCATGCCATGCGAGAGGTAGTAAAGAAAGAGGTTATCAAGTTACTTGATGCCGGAATCATCTACCCGGTTCCGCATAGCGAATGGGTGAGCCCGGTACATTGTGTGCCGAAGAAAGGAGGTTTAACCGTGGTGAAGAATGAGAAAAACGAGTTGATACTGCAAAGAACCGTGACCGGGTGGCGGATGTGTATTGATTACCGTAAGCTTAACAAAGCGACGAAGAAAGATCACTTCCCCCTACCGTTCATAGACGAGATGCTCGAGAGTTAGCAAACCACGCTTATTTTTGCTTTCTCGATGGATACTCGGGGTTCATGCAAATTCCCATTCACCCGGAAGATCAACATAAGACAACGTTTACGTGTCCTTACGGAACGTTTGCATATAGGAGGATGCCCTTCGGCCTATGCAACGCTCCGGCCTCTTTTCAACGTTGCATGATGGCCGTGTTTTCGGAATTCATCGAAGAGATTGTTGAAGTGTTTATGGATGATTTTTCCGTTTACGGGAAGACGTTCATGGATTGCTTAGCAAACTTAGAAAAGGTCCTTACAAGGTGTGCGGAGGTAGATTTGGTTTTAAATTGGGAAAAATGCCACTTCATGGTTAAGCAAGGCATAGTGCTCGGACATGTTATATCCGAGAGAGGAATTGAAGTGGACAAGGCTAAGGTAGAGACGGTTGAGCAACTCCCACCTCCTACGGATGTTAAGTCCTTAAGGAGCTTTCTAGGCCATGCCGGATTCTATAGAAGATTTATAAAGGACTTCTCGAAGATCACTAAGCCTTTAACGCACCTTCTTCAAAAGGATGTGGCTTTCGACTTTGATGAGAAGTGTCTAGCGGCATTCCGGACCTTGAAAAATGCGTTGGTGAGTGCTCCCATCATCCAACCTCCGGATTGGAGCCAACCTTTCGAGATCATGTGTGACGCAAGTGACTACGCCGTAGGCGCGGTCTTGGGTCAAAGAAAGGAAGGCCGAGTTCACGCCGTTTACTACGCTAGCAAAACTCTTAGTGGGGCACAATTAAATTACGCCACTACGGAAAAAGAGTTGCTAGCGGTAGTATTCGCTTTCGAAAAATTCAGATCTTACATCGTGAACTCGAAAGTCATTGTTTACACCGATCACGCAGCTATAAAGTATTTCTTGGCGAAGAAGGAAGCTAAACCACGTTTGATTCGTTGGATCCTTCTTCTCCAAGAGTTTGATGTTGAAATTCGTGATAAAAAGGGGGTGGAGAATGTTGTGGCCGATCATTTGTCTAGGATGAATCGTGGACAAGATGATAAAGAGCCCATAGAAGATAAAATGAGAGATGACCACCCCTATAGAGTGCTTGATAAAGATACTTGGATGATCGACATCATTCGAGCAATTCGAAAGATGCCCCTCGACCATCTAGACAAAAACACTCAAAGGAAGATAATTTCCGAAAGTAAGAAATATTTTTGGGATGCACCATACCTCTTCAAGCTTGGCAATGATGGAGTGATGAGAAGATGTGTGCCAAGGGAAGAGAGGCTTGAGATTCTAAGGAAGTGCCACTCGGCGAGTACGGTGGGCACTATAGCCATTTTCGAACCGAAGCCAAGGTATGGTCGAGCGGATTCTATTGGCCGGAGATGCATGAAGATACTAAAAGATATGTTGCGTCATGCCCCGAATGCCAAAGAACCGAAACATCTCTCAAAGAAATTCTATGCCTTTGAAATACAACTTGCAAGTCGACATATTCGATGTATGGGGCATAGACTTCATGGGGCCTTTTAAAAACTCATTTGGATTCGAGTACATACTTGTTATGGTTGATTACGTATCCAAGTGGGTAGAGGCTATACCATGTCGTAAAGCTTCCACGGAGGAGTCCATCACTATGATCAAGAACGTGATTTTTCCCCGTTTCGGTACACCGAGAATCTTGATAAGTGATGGAGGAACTCATTTCACCGGAAGAACTTCAAAAGGTGCTTGTCCAAGTTGGGAATTGAGCATAGGGTCTCCACGGCCTATCACCCACAAACCAACGGACAAGCGGAAACGTCAAATAGGCAATTAAAAAGCATACTCAACAAGACCATAGAGAAGGGAGGCAAGGATTGGTCAAAGAAATTAGACGGAGCTTTATGGGCTTATCGAACGGCGTTTAAAACACCGATAGGTATGACCCCTTATCAATTCGTCTATGGAAAAGCTTGCCACCTTCCGGTTGAGTTGGAACATAAAGCCTATTGGGCGATAAAAGAGATGAACCTTCAGCGGTGGTGAAACGAAGGATTCAAATAAGCGAGCTAGAGGAGTTGAGGTTGAAAGCTTATGAAAACGCAAGCATATACAAAGAGAGAATCAAAAGGTGGTATGATAAAAGATTGAAGAAAAAAGAATTCAAAGAAGGAGATAAGGTCCTCCTCTACAATTCGAGGTTTAAAACCTTCGGAAAGGGGAAATTGCAAAGCAAGTGGGACGGACCTTATGTTGTGCATTCGGTGTTCTCCAACGGAGCGGTAACCATTATGGATATAAACGGCGATCAATTTGTGGTGAATGGACAGCAGCTTAAGGTTTACTACGAACCCGATGTCGTGCCCATTCATCATGTTGACGTCTTTACCATGGAGGAAGAGCCCGAACGTCCCGCCTAGGACAAAAAAACAAGGCACCAACTTCTGTAAATAATTTTTCTTTTAGTTCTCTGGAGTTTTTCGCGAAGATTTACTGGGCCAACTTTTTCCCATGGGCTGAGGAAGAAAAAAATAGGGCGGTGTGCAAAAAACGGACCGTCCCGCCCCCGAGGTAGGGTGGGCCGGCCGGCCCGGCCGGATCGGCCCGGTGGTGGCCCGGCGCCCGATGTCCCCGAATTTCGCCCGAACCGCTCCTTTTCGACTTCCTTGTTTGGTCGAAAATTTTAAGGGAAGTGTAAAAAAGGAAAATAAGGTTTCCGCAGCTTTTCCCTCGGGACTATATATTTGGCCGAATTGGGAGCTCGAGAATCAAACCTTTCAAGCAATGTGTTGCACCCTTGTAGCACCATTGAGCCTCCAAAAAGCTTAGAGTTGAAGGTAGAAGCCAAGAAGCCATCGATGGAGGAGGCGATGCGATGCGAGGTCAAGCTACCCGTCAAGAGGACCGCACGTATCCGTTGCGGAGGACGTGTCCCGACCGGAGCTCTTGCATCTCGCTACCCCGTCAAAGGAGAGAAGGTCCCTACACCCGTTCGAAGGTCGGCACGTCTCCAAGGCATCAAGCGCAAGGATTACAAGGAGGTGTCGCCGGAGCCTAAGGATTATGGGGATAGCGACTACTCCGACGATCGTAGCTCGAGCTCGTGGGCGGCTGCCGGTAGAGACGATGATGATTGGGCTGAGCATCCCTATGAAAGGACTCCCGAAGGCCCCAACGGCGACGGCAACGGCGGTGGCGAAGGCGACAACAATGGAGGTGGCGACGACGGTGGTGACAACGGTGGAGATTATGGCGACGACGACCCCTTCGGATTGCATCCGGTGTGCTGTCGAGTTTGCCGTCAATCCATCGCAGCTCTCTACGCGTCGGCCGACGAATGTCTTCAAACCATGGAAGCGATGAAGCAGCGTATGGAGGACTTGGAGCGCGTAGTTGAAGATGACTACAAGTTCCTTAACCACAACGTGCGCAAGCTTTTCGGCATGGTTGGAAACATGAGAGGCAAGTGGTGCAAAGCTTGCTTGAAGTACCACTAAATCTAGTTTTCCCCTTAGGATTTTTGTAAGATACGTGTTGACGGTTAATAATTGTATCAAAGTTCGTTCGTGACTCGCAAGCGTACAAGTCTCCCGTCGTAGTCAAGGGACCCTTCTTCCCTCGAGTGGTGAACCCAAGGTATCGAATCCGTGGAACAAATGTGTGACGCAAGACTTAATCTATTAAAGCCAAATAACGCAATCTTCAATAAAGAACCTAATGCATCTAAGTAAAAGACACAAAACAGATCTAATCTACTAAAAACCGGAGAAGACAAAGTAAGATTGGGTAGATAAACCGATCTAGAGGGATCGGGGTAAGCCTTTTGTTGAAGTTCCAAGCAAGAGAAGAAGTAGCAAATCGAATCTTAATAGAAGCCTCTTTAAATCGTGGTTTCCCATCCAAATCCGAAAACATCCGCCTTTCGAGACCCCCGTTCGTCACAACGTATCCCTATTCATGCGGGGAGCTTAGGGCGAGTCAAAAGACAAGTCGAGATTCTTTCGGAAGATCCGGCGTGTACCTCTAGCCACCGCGGCTACAAGAACACCCTATGTAATCTATCGCGCGAATAGAATTGGAATAAGCAAAGCCGATCGAAAAACGAAATCTTCGAGGAAACACTTGATCGCTAAGAAAAGATTCAACTCGATAATTCAACTATGACAATGATACATACACAAGATCACCACCGGGATCCTTCCTTGATCTTGCTTCTAGCTCCGGAACTCCGACGTGGTCTTCCATGCAAGGTTCCCCCGTCGGCTAGGGAAACCCTAGTCAACTAGCTCGACCCTCTCCTCTCCGACATGGTGTCCCTCTCTTCTCTCGCCCCTCGGCGGCCGAAGACGAAATCTTCTCTCGCGTGGCTCTCGGTCGGGGGACTATAAATAGCCCGATTGGTGGCTAGGGCAAAGGAGAGCACGTTTGGGCCCAAAATGGGCCTCGGGCCGACCGGATCGGGCCGGCCGGCTCGGGCCCATTTTGGCCCGGCCCCGTGGGCTCCTTTGTCCCACGTCGGTTCCCTTGCTTCCCGGATGTTTCCCCCTTCGCATGTAGGTCCATGTCGTCGGTTTCTCTCCGAATTGGACTCAACTCCTTGTCTTGCAAGATTCAAGCACTTTTCTTCGGTCGGGTCCCCGGAGTCCGTCGTCTTCTCGGATCGAGTCCCCCGCTTCTTGGAGTTAAGTTTGCTTCATTGCATGACTTGTTCAGGGCTTCAAGGTCTTGTCATGAGGTGCTTGATGAACTTGTCCCGAAAGTCTTGCATTCAACACTAAAACCCTGCATAAACATTAAACTCCAAAACCGACATGCACACGTGAACTTGTTATACCACGGGGGTTAGTACCAATGGATAAGGTATAAAACTCATGCCAACACCGAAGGTAAACTCATGGCTAGGTTGACGGATTTTCACCGTCAACATCTCCCCCATGCTTAAACCTTGCTCGTCCTCGAGTAAGCCTTCGATGGATATCATCATTGCTAAACAATGTTTAAACTTTGCACTTGATTACACATGAGAAAACATAATGCTCTCAAAATTTTGATTCATTAAAGTTCCATAATGTGCTAGCCTTCATCTCTACGGAGGGTAGATTCTTTTTAAGCTTATCCCACAAGTATTAACATGCTCACAAAGTTTTAAATGGATCTCAGAATTTTTGAAATGAAGAACGAGATAAGAAAAGCTAAACCAAATTCACAAATTTAAATCATCTCATGTATTGCTCATAAACTCTCATCTCACTTGTCTCTCAAGCCTATATATTCTACTCCTTTCCCTCTCATATATATGTGGTAGGCTTTATATGGAGCTTTTGGGAAAGTTTAGTCCTAACAAGAATTTATAAATGAGGTGTTGTCAAAACAAGACAAGCTTCTCATGGTCTTACCGAGACTCGTCAAAAAGGTCATTGGAAAATAATGTTAAATCAAGGAGGGGAAAGAGAAAAATACACACACTTTAGATGAATGGACATGTGCAAATGGCAAAGAGTGATCCCGAGGCACAAAGAAAGTCCTCGTTATCGGATTGCACATGGTTGGAAAATTGAGAATGGATCTTTTTATCTTGAAGCCTTGAATGCACTCCTAGAGAACCGGGGAGTTCACTTTACGCACAAATATATTTTTTTTCTTTCTCATTCTTTTCTTTCTTTCATTCATTCATTTTTTCTTGCCTCGTCATATATTCACCCATGACTTTCACAACGAAGTTTTGATTTTTTTATACCTTGAAAGTCATGAATATCACTGGATTTTTTTTTTCTTTCATCATTATATATATATTTTTTAAATACTCCCTTTTGAACTCTAAAACTGCACCGTACCTACCTCCTCCCCCATGCTTAGACGTTGCTCGTCCTCGAGCAAAGAGGCGAAAAATAAGGTAGGTACCGGAATATTTTTCCTTGGAGAGATACTTGAAATCTTCAACGTTGGCACCGTCTTGCGATCTTCCTTGAATTGATGATCCATTCTCAACGATAGGTTGTGGTCAAGGAGGTAATCACAAAAAAGATATTTGGTTTAAGGGTGGATATCCGGCGAAGTTTGTGAGATCACCGATGCGGGGATACACAATGCACGGATAAAAGGCTAGCAAAAAGATAGATACGCAAAAATGGAATGACCAACTTCTTAGTCTCGGGCCAGCAGAAATCATGGCCTGCAATAACGCACTCAAAAATAAATCTTGTACACTAAGGTTTATGCACTCAAATATATATAAGGCTTTGGATAGGTTGAGCAACACACAAGTGATATTTGTGACAAGGTTAGCAATATTTTTGAGCATAAAAGACATCTTCAATCTATTCATAACTTGAGAGCACATAAAACACTATGGGTCTTTATTTTAATCATAACCTCCGCTGAAAATTAAGCTAGCATTTAAATAAATTCAGATCTGTATTTTTAAGAGAGCACTAGCTTAAACATGCATAAATCAATTACAAAGATGAACAAAGCTGCAATTATAATCATATATCATCATGGCACGAATTTTGTAACTTTTCCAATGATATAATCAAGGTGGTGTCTTTATTAATGATGATATCAAGTTGAAATACAAACTGAAAATAAACAAACATGCTTGCTGAAATTTAAATAAAAACAGAAAATACTCCGCAAACACACATAAGCAAAAGCTGAAAATTACAGAGAAAAAGAAAAGAAAAGAAAACTAAAGTTCCTAAATCTTCTAGTCCTCCGCCGATGGTTGATGTTGATGATCTTGAGAATAATACCCTTGCTCATAATATGATTGGACATTCCCTCCGACGAATTGATTTGGCTCCACAAGGTGAAGGCGTCCAAGTTCAAAGGCAATATTTGCATTGCCTTCACCGAGTTGAGCTGCGTTAGCTTGGATGGCTGCGATGTTTTAAGCATTTCTTGCAGCATACCCTCCAATTATGGCCATGCTTTGTTGTGGTTGGGGATGATGAGCGTAGGACTCCGCGAAGTTAGCGTTGGGCACAACATAATTTTGTGGGGGTACCGGTGCACCACCCCCCCATGCTTGCTCTTGTGGCCCTCCGTAATAACTTGGCGAAAGAGGGACCCCGCCGAATGGTTGCACATTGGGTTGTGCTCCACTCGCTTGTGCGGAGGATGTTCCCTCCTCTACGATTCTTCCTCTTTTGTTCTTCCTTGCAGGGACAAGTAATCCCTCTTCCAACCAATCTTCTCTCCCCTCGTTGAAAAGCCTAAGCCTCTCGTTGGGAAGGGGTAGGTTCACTATGGCCAACCGATAACCTCCTCTCTCATCTCCACTAATGTATTTGCCTTGCCGCAAATACTCAATGCCGAGAGAGGTACCACGCAAAAGGTGGTCGGGGTTTCTTGCGATCCCCGGCCGCAAGGAAAAGGCCAACATGGAGAGGTAACACCCCGAACCAATATTACCCGCCCCCGATGTTGCTTCACAACACCAACGGTTGATCATGAGGTAAGAGGGGTCTATTGGCTGCCTGGCAATTAAAGCCGAGTATAGCCAATTCAACTCCGTGTCGGTCACCTTTGTTTCCTTCATCCTCCCCAATACCCTCTTGCACATCCAAGAGTGAAATATCCGGATAATGGGGTTGCGGATGCAATTGCGTTGTTGATGGGCTTCTCCGGAGATCATGTTCCAAGATCCCGCTAACATGCCGGTGGCACGTCAACTTTCTCCGGAGCTCCCTTGTGGAATCCAAGCAGCTCCCCTAACGTGCTCGTAGGGAACCTCTTGTTGGACTCCCTCCAAACGGAATGACAAGCTTTGCACCCCATCATCATCAACGATGGGTGCAATAGTCATCGAAATTTCCAAGGCGTACCCCAAATGGGTGTCCACCGATATTCCGTTGGAGAACTGCACCCATCCGAGGTGCCCCAACATATAGTATATGTCGGTGCAAAAACCCAAGGTGTAGAGTGCTTGGTCGTCGAACTCGACGTTCGGCACAAGCCTCTTCTCAAAATTAGAGAGCCTCTCCTCCTCCTCCGCCGACAAGATGATGAAGCCGTACGAAGAGTGTGTCGGGGTGTAAGGAGGCGGTGCGGTTGAGCGAGTCGATCGTCGTGGTGGCGCGGGCTTCTCCTCCGTGTGCCCACGAGGTTCGGTGAACCTCATGGAAGTGCTTCTCGCAGCCCTCATACCACCAAGGGGGAGAGCATCGTTCCTCCTCGGTGGCGCCGTATCCGTCTCCATGCTCCGAGGAGACTCGGAAACCGAGTGCCTTCTCGAAGACGTGGTTGATGATGGCTTGGATGACGACGAACTCTTCTTCTTGGAGAAGAGACCTGTGGTTTTCTTGGTTGCTGCACTCTTTTCTTCAACTAAAACTCCGGGTTGCAACCGGTAACTAGGCACTTAAACTCTTTGATTCGGATGTGGACTTTGAGTGGATTAAGGATGTGGATTTTTTTTCTTGAGCTATCAAGCTTGGGAAGGTTGGCTATGTCTACGGAGGTTTTGAGCACACAAACTTGAACACACAAACAAAGGAAGGAGAGGGAAGCTTGCTCGAAGAAACGGGAGCCGGGGGGCTCCTTATGTAGGTGAGGCCGGCCTCGGTGCTCCTCCCCGTCTCGTCTTTCTTCTAGCACGATCATTTCACCTCTGCAACTTTCCTGCCCGCGTGCTCCACGAGTTGCACCGCCCAAACACTCTCGTCCACTATTGGTCCTTCCACTTGATGCTTCATGTGTTGGGTCATGTCCATGCTCCCTAGCTCCACTTGCTTCACATGCCACCATGAAATTCCTACAAAGTTGATGCTTGCTGCCCACCATGCTTGTCCTTTGCATGTGGAATTGGTGAAAGTTGATGAAAGGGAACCCAATGGTGCATGCATTCAAACTAGATTGCCTCCATTAAGGTGTGTTTAAGGTCAAGCACTCCTCTAATTCGAAATTTAAAATATTTTTCAGAGCCATGCAAGAGCTCGAACATAATTTTAGAGAAGTTTTTAAACCATTAAAAACAAATGCAAGTCGAAAATATTTTCTTTTTACGTCGATTTCGGTCTCACCGGTATAGTTTGCCTTCATTGGTTGAGAGCAGACATTTTCCCGGCTTGATCATGGGGGCATAGGTTTAGGTTCTAATTTTGGCTAAATAAGAAAGATTTTGAATAAAACAAAATTAGAATAGGCTTAGAAAAATTCTAATCCTAGAGAAACCAAGGATAAAGATTTTTAAAACCAACCAAAAGCTTTGATTTCTAGGTTCACGCGAGTCCTACCACGTGCTGAATTTTATTAACACTTAAACATAAATCGTGGCTCTACTCGTGTGGTTTTAGCATGAAAAATAAGTCAACCTCAGCACCATAATGAGGGTGAAAGGTTGAGTTAAGGTTCTGAAATTATTTGGTTGAGGTTTCTCGAAAAGAAAAGAATCAAACAAGCACATAGGAGGGTTCATGCAAAGGGTTTATGATAAAGCAAACATTCAATCAAGAATTATGTCTCTAATATTGTTCAACCACTTCTAAGTCTAATGTCTTTGCGTAATAAAACTCAAAAACTAAATTATAAAAAAACTCGAAAAACCTGGAATCGGGTTGTCCTCCCGGTAGCTTATTCTTGACTTGACGAAACGGGTTGCCTCCCGCCTAGCGCTTCGTTTATAGTCCATGGCTAGACTTCTTCACTTGATTACTCCGGATCAACGCTCTTTGCGGGCGTTGCAATCTTGGGTACCCACTTTGGCTTAGTCAATTTTTTTGGTCTTCACGAGTGGCTTTGTCCTTGGTCTTGACGGATGCAACAACTTCCTTGTGGCTCGGCATCTCGAACTCCGGTCCTTCGGTCGTGATCTTCATGGTCTCTAGTGTGATCCTTCATCTCTCCGAATGAGCTTGAGTAGCCTTCGCCGTCTTGGGACCTTGGAGTTGTCTCGGATATTCTTCTTCGTTACCCATCGGGCGCCCGGCAAGTTGTCCCACTTGCGTCTATCTTCATCACGATGAACACTTCACGTATAGAGCTTCCGACCTCCGTCACCTTGCCATCTAAATTCTTCAATATTTTCTCCATAGCCTCGAACTTAGTGACGGCATCCTTGGACATGGTCGTACTCCACACACTCCTTGCATGAGGATCTTGCTTCGGCGGCCTTTAGGTGTTGAGCTTCTTTCTCCATCTCCATCTTCTCCATCCTCCTCTTAAGTAGACCGATATGCCACTCAAGGAATCTGACTCGTATGCATTCAGCTCTCGCAATCGTCATGCGGATAGTTGAGACTTTGATCTTGAACGGCCTCCCGGCGTCTTGAAGGTTTATGATAGGTAGATCAACGATGTCCGGGTGCGCGGCCCCCCCGTGGTTGAGGTTGATCTTCCTTTGGACTTGGAGGTGGTGATTCCCTTGGAGATTTCGACGGTCCTTCGACTTCAACTTTTGAATCTAGGGTTTCCACCCCTTTAGCTTGTGTTGCATGTCACCTTTGCCCGTAAAGTTTTCCCGGATCATCCACAAAAAGGTTTGGGTTTCTTGGAGAGGTAGCCAACCATCTCCGGTTAGGGTTAGCAATAAGCAAAGTATGCAAAAGAAACTAGAAAACAAAACAAATCTATAAAGACTAGAGTTAGACAAACTAGATTAGATGTATTTTGAGGATGATCAAAATTTAATAGATGCAAAAATAAAACAAAATCAGTACTGAAAATTACAAAAAAAAGCAATAAAAAATCAAATCTTGATCACTTGTTCCCCGGCAACGGCGCCAGAAAAAGGGGCTTGTTGACGGTTAATAATTGTATCAAAGTTCGTTCGTGACTCGCAAGCGTACAAGTCTCCCGTCGTAGTCAAGGGACCCTTCTTCCCTCGAGTGGTGAACCCAAGGTATCGAATCCGTGGAACAAATGTGTGACGCAAGACTTAATCTATTAAAGCCAAATAACCGCAATCTTCAATAAAGAACCTAATGCATCTAAGTAAAAGACACAAAACGGATCTAATCTACTAAAAACCGGAGAAGACAAAGTAAGATTGGGTAGATAAACCGATCTAGAGGGATCGGGGTAAGCCTTTTGTTGAAGTTCCAAGCAAGAGAAGAAGTAGCAAATCGAATCTTAATAGAAGCCTCTTTAAATCGTGGTTTCCCGTCCAAATCCGAAAACATCCGCCTTTCGAGACCCCCGTTCGTCACAACGTATCCCTATTCATGCGGGGAGCTTAGGGCGAGTCAAAAGACAAGTCGAGATTCTTTCGGAAGATCCGGCGTGTACCTCTAGCCACCGCGGCTACAAGAACACCCTATGTAATCTATCGCGCGAATAGAATTGGAATAAGCAAAGCCGATCGAAAAACGAAATCTTCGAGGAAACACTTGATCGCTAAGAAAAGATTCAACTCGATAATTCAACTATGACAATGATACATACACAAGATCACCACCGGGATCCTTCCTTGATCTTGCTTCTAGCTCCGGGAACTCCGACGTGGTCTTCCATGCAAGGTTCCCCCGTCGGCTAGGGAAACCCTAGTCAACTAGCTCGACCCTCTCCTCTCCGACATGGTGTCCCTCTCTTCTCTGCCCCTCGGCGGCCGAAGACGAAATCTTCTCTGCGTGGCTCTCGGTCAGGGGACTATAAATAGCCCGATTGGCGGCTAGGGCAAAGGAGAGCACGTTTGGGCCCAAAATGGGCCTGGGCCGACCGGATCGACCGGGCCGGCGGCCCGGGCCCATTTTGGCCCGGCCCCGTGGGCTCCTTTGTCCCACGTCGGTTCCCTTGCTTCCCGGATGTTTCCCCCTTCGCATGTAGGTCCATGTCGTCGGTTTCTCTCCGAATTGGACTCAACTCCTTGTCTTGCAAGATTCGACGACTTTTCCGGTCGGTCCCCGGAGTCCGTCGTCTTCTCGGATCGAGTCCCCGGCTTCTTGGAGTTAAGTTTGCTTCATTGCATGACTTGTTCAGGGCTTCAAGGTCTTGTCATGAGGTGCTCGATGAACTTGTCCCGAAAGTCTTGCATTCAACACTAAAACCCTGCATAAACATTAAACTCCAAAACCGACATGCACACGTGAACTTGTTATACCACGGGGGTTAGTACCAATGGATAAGGTATAAAACTCATGCCAACACCGAAGGTAAACTCATGGCTAGGTTGACGGATTTTCACCGTCAACAATACGACGAGGACGTCATATGTTTTAAGTGTGGGGGAGAGCTAGCCTTAGCTTTTGAACTTCAAGTTTAGGTTCGGTTTAATCTTCGTGTGAGAGTCTTAGTGTTTTAATGAGTCTTTAGTTTTCGATTCGGTTTTTAAATTTTTGCAAGTGTCTTAAATTAGTGTTGAGTCAAGAAAACCAAATAAAAAGAGTCTTTATATATATATCTTTGTGTTTTATGTATTGTTTATCCTTATTTACTTGTTTGCTTAATCTTCGATTCTTGATATATGAACACAAGTATATGGTTTGAAAAACGTTTACCGTGGTGCTTAGTGGAATCGCTACTACTTAAAGTACCCATACCGCACTTCGATCTTGAGCTTCACATGCTAGTTGTGCTATGTTCGATGCTAAAAATTGGAGGATTTCAGTTCTGAAAATCATTTAAAAACCCTTGTAATAAAGGTTAGCAAAACCTCTTTTTCCAAGTTGAGAGTAAGAAAAAATTCCTATCCAAAGCCAAGTTTATTTTTTTTCGCTCCACCATAAGTGTGATTAGCACGATGAGTTAGGCTAGGACCCTTCTCTCTTGGTGAGTTTTAATTTCAAGCAATTATCATGTCCTTGTGCTTATCTTTTGTTGCTAGCCTCGTCATTTATTCAGTTCATGACTTTCGCAACGAAAGTCATGAATATCGCTGAATTCCATACCCAACCCTATACATCTCTTTTGTACATCATATTCCTTGAACACATCCTATTTTCAAAGTTTCGTCTCGTCTCTAGCATGATTTATTTAAAATTTTCAGATTGTATGCATGTGAGGGAAGAGAGAATCGAAGGCTTTGAAAAGTTGTCAAGAGAGAGAAAAATAAAGAGAAAAAGTATGTGTATGGAAAAGAAAGAAAAAAAGAAAGAAAAATCATATGTGAATGAAAGAAGAGAAAGATGAGTTAGCAATGAAGATATGAGAGGGATGGATCAAGTGAAAGAAAAGAAAAAAAATAAAGTGTAAGGAAGGATGTCACGTTGATTGTGAGACGAAACTTTTACTCTATTTCCAACCATGTGCAATCCGACAATGAGGACATCATTGGTGCCTTGTAGTCACAATTTTCTTTTGCCCTTGCACATGTCCACCATTCTAAATCTTCTCATCCTTGATATCCCTACATATGGTTAATTCTCATGATCATTGGCTTTGAAAGGTAGACAACCATTAGAGGAAGTTCTTAGTTTGACAATACTTGTGTTGATTGCGCTAGCCCTACCTATAGCTCCACTTTATATAATATATGAGAGATTAATGGGAGGTGAGAGTTTTATAAAATTTGGTTAGGATAGCCACTTCATATGAGTGACTTGAGAGAGCTTGGAGAAAGGTTTTTGTCTAATACTTGTTGCGGGAATTTTTGTTTTGAAAATCATAAAAACCCTCCGATGGAAGCAAAGAAGTAAGTATGGCTGAAATTGAAAGCTTCGAGTGAAGAGTTTGAGTTGTGGGGTGAATCTTGACGTGGTAAAAATTCTAAACGCCCATGTTTATGTTTGATTATCATTACTTTGTGTTTATGAATTAAAGATGAAGGGATTGACTAACTTGTAAAGAAGGATAAGTGGTACACGATTACACTCCTTGGACGAAGTTCTTTTACGAGTACTTGCTCGAGGACGAGCAAGAGCTAAGTGTGGGGGAGATGTTGACGGTGTATTTTGGTGCACCTAGCATGTTCATTACACTTTGGTTTGGATTTGATTATGGAACTAACCCGCCACTAGGCACACTAATCATATAACAAGTTCATCTTTGTGCATGCATTTGGAAGTGTTGTGTTTATGTAGGAAAACATGGACATAAAGGACGGATTCGCAATAAGTTCAAAGGAGCATTCATGGAGTCTTGTTCGTGTTCATGAGCTTGCTGAAATTACTTCCAATGGTGGCGAGGACCGAAGTGCTACGAGGAACACCCCCGGGGATTGAAGCGTAAAAGATCGAACTTCATGCAAAGAGAGTCTCCATCTTGATCGCGAGAATAATAGCGTCAAAATCATCCAAGTGGAGGGGGCAAAGTAGATAAGTGCACGAGGACCCACGGTGCAAAAAGGGCGACCGAACCGGCCGAACCGGGCTCGGGCCGGCCGGCCCGGGCGGGCCGGCCCAGCCCACTTCGGGCACCGTTTCGGTCCCGTCTTCCTTGCCCTCGAAGGATCTTCGACCCTAAAACCCCCGACGCGCCGCCAACACCGAGAGAGGAGTTTATTCGCACCAGAAGGCCATCCACAAGCTAGAGAGAGAGGAGGAGGATCTCTGGCGAGAGATCAACCACCTCGAAGGAAGCACCCTCTCGTGGAGAAGAAGGAAGACACCAGCGGAAGGGAAACCATGATCAACGGTGCCATGATCAGCACCTTGATGGGGTAATCTTCTCATTCGTCCATGGGTTGTAATCGATATTGAGATGTAATCGCACTTTGTCGGATTATCTATCTATCATCTTGTGTTGAACATACTTTAATGCTTAAGGCTTGCAACCGTGCCGTAGAGGGAGTACGAGCTCCAATGCTTCCTTGGATCCATTCAATACGCCGTGGCCATCAAAGGTCTAGTCATGAATACCTTCGCGTAGTGACGATACGAGAGGAGGGAAAGGGCGAAACCGTGGTCACAACCCCGATAGATTAGATTGGTTTTTCATGTCTTTAAGCGATTGCATGCTCTAGTATCGTAGACCCGTGGGCAAGTGTCTTCTTCCTTGATCGTTTATCATTCTCTCTAGTGTAGTTTAGTGTTTTCTAGTATAATATAGTTAGGGTTTTAGTAGCTAGTGTGTCGTTGTTGATCGAACGCTTGTAATCCCCTTGCTCCGCGGATTGACAAGAACCTTGGGAATCCCGTGGTGAGAAAGGTGTGGGGTCCGTACGCTTGCGGATCGTAGAGGGATACGTCTTTTATCCGTCAACAGTGATGAACTAGGACGGATAAACCCCTTTTCCAATAATTCATTAATCTGTTTCTTAAGTTCTATCAATTGTGTACTAGACATTCTATATGGACGTTTATAAATAGGTGCAGTACCAGGTAATAGATCGATAACAAATTCAACATCTCGGTCAGGTGGCATACCTGGCAACTCCTCTGGAAACACGTCCGGGTACTCATTGACCACCCTGATATCCTCCAAAGCCTTGCCATCCAACTGCTGCACAGAACCTCCTGCATCTGACGGTGGATCAGCCACAAGTTCAATCTTTTCCCCGTTAGGACCAGTGAGAAGAACAGTCCTCTTAGCACACTGTATTGTCACATCATGTGTGCCCAACCAATCCATACCCAGTATAACATCAAGATCCTTTGATTCCAGCACTATCAAGTTTGCCCAGAAGTCTGCTCCCATGATCTTTAGTCTAACATTAGGACACATATATAAAGATTTCATATCCCCCCCTGGTGATTTAACTATCATGGTTTGTTTCATGTGACACATGGGTATGCTATGCTTGGCCACAAATTGAGCAGATATAAATGAATGAGAAGCTCCAGAATCGAATAATACTGATGTAGGGATAGAGTTGACAAAGAACATACCAAGCACCACTTGTGGATTCTCCTGAGCGGTCTCGGTACTCACGTGGTTCACCCTGCCACGGCCCTGACTCTGCTGCCCCTTGTTGCTCTGCGGGGTCTGGTTCCCGCTCCTCATCTGCTGCATCTGTTGATTCTGCACGGGGGTGCCTGGGGGTGCCTCTTAGGACAGGCATTAGCATAATGCCCAACCTCTCCACACTTGAAGCAAGTGTTGCCCGCGGGGGTGTGTGGTGCGCCTGGCCTCACGGGCGTACCAAGGGGAGCCATCGGACGGTGCTGCGGGTAAGCAGGGCGTGGAGTCTGCGGCCCTGGGCGCGGAACCGCCGGGGGAGTGCGCCGGAACCGCTGGCGATACCGCCGTGGCCGTTGCGATACGACCGCTGACCATAGCCTCCTGTCTGACCTCCTGGACGGAACGGAACTCCCGGCGGTGAGGTAAAGCGGGGACGAGTGTGGCTCCCAGACGGTCCCGGAGTGGAGGCCTTCCTCTTCAGTTCTCCCAGCTCTCTGCGCATGGACTCCAAGACAATGGCTTTGTCTAATAGTTGCTGGAAGGTTGGAAAGGTGTGAGATGTCAGCTGGTAACGAAGCGGTCCAGCCAAACCCTCCAAGAAGCGCTCCTGCTTCTTAGGATCATCAGCTACCTCCTTTGGTGCATAGCGAGACAGCTCGATGAATCTGTCTCGGTACTCTGCCACTGACATCCCTCCCTACTTGAGAGAGAGGAACTCCTTCTTCAGCCTCATCACCCCAGCAGGAATATGGTGGTTCCCGAAGCTCTCTGTGAACTCCTGCCAGGTGATGGTGTCGGGTGCAGCATGGGCGGTAGTGTAAGCATCCCACCATGCTCCTGCAGATCCCTGGAGTCGACCTGCAGCAAACAGGACCTTCTCCCTGTCATCACACTGAGCCGTGGTGAGCATCTTGCCCACGTCTTCGACCAATCATCGGCATCAAGTGGATCCGCAGCATGGGTGAAAACCGGTGGACGGTGGCTCATGAACTCCCCGTGCTCGTTCATGGGCGCCGGGCCGCCGTGGTGGTGGCCGAGGCGGGTTGTTAGCTTGGGCCTGCAGGTTGGCCACGGTGTTTATCGGATTCTCCAAGTAGGCCGCATCCGGTTCTCGGAAGAACCGCTGCATGGGATCCATTGGTGGCGGTGGTGGTGGCGGTGCACCGCCCGAACTGTTGCCTCGACCTTGACGAACCACCGGAGGCTGATCAACCCCCGATCCGGACCTGGTGTTTACCATCTGAGCGTTAGAAACACTGATTTAGATTATGACAGCAATTGAAAAAGCTGAAAAGATAAACAATGCTGAATTCCAGATTATGACAGATTCTGATAGCTGTAAAGAAACCAAGATATCTCTCTGTACCAGTAACTAAAAACTACGAATTTTTCTGGAGATATGGTGTATGAAATTACTGAACTAACCCAACTGGTTTTGCCTCAATCGGAGGTCTACAACTCGAGATATAAAATAATGAAGTTAGGTATGTCAGCAGGAATTGACAGATTTCTGTTGGCTTAATGTTTCGTCCATAACTCCCAGAATATAAATTGGATAGAGCGGAATTATTGACAGAAAATCATGTATGAAATTTGTGAACTAACCCCACTGGTTTTACTTAATTCGGAGTTCTGTAGCTCGAGATAAAATTAAAACACTACTGCTGTGTCAGGAAGTGACGCGAACAGATTCAACACTACAATATTCCTTAAGATAGATAAAGTATGATAGATAAAGAATTACGAATTTGCAAGATAAAGGATAGCTGGAACAGAACTTAAACCCACTAATCAAACTATATAACTAAACCAATGTCATTGTGGCATTAATCCACAACACATTGCAATCAAACAAAAATCCAACTCATAGATGTTCACAAACCAAGCATTCAAATACACCACTATCTAACACACCGATCCAACGTGTCGTTCTAACGATTACAGACTCGATAACTGAAAGATAAAGACTCCTAACACCTAACACCTATGGCCAAATGATCCTAGTGCGGGATCCAAGTGACCCATAGCTTGTCCTTGCGGGTCTTGGTGACATGGCAGGCCAGTTCTCTCCATCTTCCTGCACCTCTTCTTCATCTTGTCCCGCGATCACTGCCTTGAGCCTCTTGATCTCCCTACGGTCTTCATCTTGCTGGTCGCGGAGGTCTTGAAGCTCCATGAGGGTGTCATCCAAGTTGGTGTTGAGAGCTGCTACGTGTCCCACTTGCATGGCATAGCGTGCTCCCAAAGTTTCATTGGCCATTGGAATCTCACTGCCCACAGCTCCAGAGCGACGACGGGGTAGATCACCCCACACGGAGTTGGTGAGATGATGAGCCTCCTCATAGCACCACGCGGATAGAGCCCTCCTAGCTGCATCATCTCTCCCGGCGGCGAAGGTAGCTCTGGTAGCTAGAGCCTGGTGGACAACAACCTCATACAGTCCTCCATCCAGCGGGTTATCCTCCAAGATGCGCACAGACACATCCCACTGGGTTGGATAGCGAGGGTGAGTCCTCTTCAGTCCAACGTAGTCGATCGTCACAGGCCGAAGACGCCGGAAGAGCCTCCACAACTTGGACGGAAAGCGTGCATGCCCTCCATCATGGTGACAAATGACCACCTTCCACTTCTCTGGCGCTGGGTGATCCTCAGCATCTCCATCCTCTGGGTCAGAGTCCTCAGGGTCTGAGTGGTCATCCGGATCACCTCCTTGTTCTGGCTCTTCAGCTGGCTCCTCCTCTGGCTCTTGCTCTTCATCTGGCTCTTCTGGCTCATCATCCGACAGCTCAATGACAGCGGGCGGTGAAGCTTGCCCTGAAGCAGAGTGCACTTCACCTCCCTCTCCAGAAGCTTCCTGGTGCTCCTCACTGTCTGTGGAGTAGCAGTAGAAGTCCTGGTCCTCCAGGTACCTTGGAAAGCGGTAGGCACCTGAACGAGTGGTCTTCAGTCGGCGAACCATCTAAGATAGGTGAGACAATGCAGATTACTAAAAGAGACAAGGCCAAGCTTAGATAACAAAAGCAATCAAGGATAAGATTAAACCAAGATTAGATGTAATAAAATAGAATAAAGCAAGCTAAACTATGTGTGGCTTCTATTATTATTATAAAATCCTTAGTTTTCGACCAGTTCTAACTAGGCTAACGTCCTACAGTCAACACGGCTCTGATACCACTTTGTCACACCCGGATTTAAGGACAAACCCGAATGCAAGAATACATGTGCGCCAGGATCAAGTTACACACATGCATCGACGTAGTGAATACCAAAACACAGTGTAAAGCGTAAAGAGAGTATTAAACAATTATTACATGACCGAATGTCTCAACTAAACAATCGTTCGAGTAGCTAACAGTGGAAAAGAAACACACGTAGAAGTCCTCCACAGGCAGCTGACTGGAGAACGGACGCCTAGAACCCATCGAACTCATCATTGTAGTCTTCAAAACGCCCATCTGAGCAGCAGCCGGGTAGTGTAGATGCAATAAATGAACAACAAGCATGAGCACATGTCGTACTCAACAAGGGAAAAGTTCTATAACAACATGCAAGGCTTTATGGTGGAAGCTGTTGGCTCATAAGCAAGTCAGCATTTTAGTTGGTCAAGTTTTATTAAGCAACTGTTACTAGCAAGTGTAAGTATATACCAAACCCAAATAATAAAATGCAACAGATCCATAAAATGTAATGCACAAGTTTAAAAGTTCCATCTTCCATAGAATTAATCATGTGAGGGTCCAGGCCGCCCTTGACCGTGGGCACGGCTAACTAGTTAATTTTACACTCTGCAGAGGTTGTACATCTTTACCCACAAGTCGCGTAAAACCCCGAAAGAGTTTTAGACCCAACCATGCGGTGTTTGCAAGGCACCATACCACACTTCCGAGGTGTGATTGCATAGGGACGCTACGAGGCCGTTACAAAGATCCCCAGATGAAGGCTTCCCGCTAGGTTACCTGGTCAGTGCAACGTATAAAGCTCCCGAACGAGTACCGTGTCTTAGCTAAGCCCACACCTGCGCCCGAGCAGGTCCATACGCCACTACCCGCCAGCCCCCAACCCTTATCAGGTAAAGCATACCTAACATCTAGTTCACTAATTAATAAGCCAAGACAGAGCCATATGTCTTGTGGTAGTACTGTTTTCCTGGGTGGTCGCTCCATGTTCCGATTAACAAGCATAAAGTGTTCTTGCATTACATGAATGATAGCATAAATAGAGCCATATTAACGAGTGTTCATTAAACCATCCCAAAACCACGTAAAGCGCTAGCAAGTGCTACCCAACATAAAGTAAACCCAGGTTGATCAAGGCATAGGATAGCAAAGCTAGTCGAACCTTAGTGATAGGACCCATCTATTTAATGCATAGCAGTAATAAAAAACGGTGTAATTGAAATGCATGTTGTAATAGGAATTTAACGGGAATGCAGCAAGGACTTGCCTTCTACCAGCACCGGAAACTGCTCAGGGTCTTGATACTCTTCAACAGCAGTGAAGTCCCCGAATTGCTCGTACGCTACGCTCCACACATCACATACAAGCATACAATGGAAACAAATAAGAAACAGTACACCAATCATCTCAAACAGTAACAAAAAAACAACAGAAAACTATTCTACTCGTCGAGACGATCGCGTGGACATAAAGAACGCTAAAAACGGAGCTAAAACGACGAAGTTATGGCTAAAACAAGTTTTAGGACCAATCTGCAAAGAATTTTAAGTTTCCGGGCTAAAACAGAAGAAAACGGGGCTTAATCGTAAAGGTTTTCTAAGGTGGAAGGATATTTTTGCGAAACTGGGAAAACCAGGGGACTTTTAAGCAAAACAGCGCGGTTAAGTTTAAAGGGATGGATTTGATCCATCGGATCAAGATCGGACGGCTGGGGATCTATGCGGGCGGATAGGATAGGTTGACCGGTAAGGAAAAGGTTGACCCCGAGGATCAAACAGATCTGGCCCGTGGATCAAAGATCCGGTGGCCACGATCTCACGCACGCGCGCAGCGGCGGGGAAACGGCCGGCGGGGGAGAACGGCGCGCGCGGCGCGGGGCGGCGGCTCGCCGCGCGGCGGCGAAGATGAGCTAGGGTGCTCCAATTGCGACGGGGACGGCGCCAAAATGACGGCAAGCGGCTGCGAACACGACGGCGGCTTCCGGGCGGCGGCGCCGGCGCGGGGCGGCGGACGACGGCGAAACGCGGCGGCGGGGACTCCGGTGAGGCCGAGCCGGCGGCGCGCGAGCACAACGGCGCGAGCGGACGGCGCCAAAACGTCCCTTACCTTGCGGCGAAGGCGCGGAGACGACCGCTAGGCGACGGAAGGCGGCGAGAGCCGGGTTCGCGGCGGCGGCGTGGACCGAGACGGCGGCGGCGCGAAGCTCTAGGGTTTGGCGACGCGGGCTTCCACGGGCGGCGGCTAAGGGGTTTTGGGGTTTAGGGCGGCGCGGGTCGGCGCCTTAAATAGGGGCGTGGGGCCCCCCCGGCAAGCGGGCCGTGGCACGCGCGCGAGTCGGGGTTCAACCCGAGCTCGACCCCGGCCTCGGTCGCGGGCGCGGCGGGCGCGAGGATGAAGGCGACGGGCGGGCCCCCGCGCGTCAACCTCGGCGGGCGGCGGCGGTCGCGGTGGACTGCGGTGGGCCGAAGCCGGCTGGGCTGGGCTGCAAGCGAGCGGACGCGGAGGGAGAGCTGGAGGGCCTCTGGTGGACTTCGTGTGCTGGGCCGCTGCAAAAACAGGGCTGGCAAGCTGGTTCTCTCCTTTCTTTTTCCTGTTTTCCAATTCTAATTAAACAAGCAATCAAGTTTTGAATTCAAACCTAGGTTTGAATCCAAACACCCAAAAACAATGCACCAGCATGAATGCAACAGTAAACTCCTAAATGATTAAATGCCTATAAGAGCACAACATCCTTATATTCCTTAAGCGAGATCGAAATGTTGCTAAGCAAATTTTAATCAAAAT
This sequence comes from Cenchrus americanus, assembly GCA_947561735.1. Lineage (NCBI taxonomy): Eukaryota > Viridiplantae > Streptophyta > Magnoliopsida > Poales > Poaceae > Cenchrus > Cenchrus americanus. The sequence goes on from OX387242.1 coordinate 5,153,156, forward strand.
CAAGAAGTGGAATTTAGGGTGTTACAGTCCAGATCTGGGACGGTGCTTCTGCAGTAACCTGTTGGCTTGTCTAAAAAAGAAAATGGTGTTCGGGGAAGCCATGGCGTAGCAAGTTAAGGAGTTCGTCTGTCGCTTTTTGAGCCCTGTCTGGGTGTTGCAGTCCTGTCAGTTGCTGTAGTTTAAAACTCTCTCGTGTAAAACTCTGTTTTTTAGTGGTTGGTTTGTTTCGGGGAGGGGCCAGCCCTTTGAGCTGGAGCTCTCTACCGCTTGTGTCTATGGTCGGTTTGTCCGTTTGGTCAGTTTGGTTGTCGAGTTTTGTTATGGTGAACCTGAAACTCTGTAATTTCGTTACGATGGTAATGAAATTCGGGCATCGCCCATGGTAGAAAAAAAAGCTGAGCCGGCGGTGCCAGGCTGGCGCACATCGCTCCTCTCCAAAGCTGGACGCCTCACCCTGGTGGAATTTGTACTCACGGCGTAGGTAATCTATGCCATGGCCATCGTCTCCTTCCCTCTCACAGACTCACAGTGATGGCCAAGCTCGATAGTCCCCGCAAGGGGCTGTTCCGGGCCGGTGCCCCCAAATGTAGGCGGGGGCCTGCCAGGTGACATGAGAGCTTGCCTGTCACTCCAAGGAAGACGGTGGTCTCGGCCTGAAGGACCTCACCACCCTCAACAAAAGCCTCATAATGAAGCGTGTCCACAAGTTGTTAATGGGGGAAAATAATCCTTGGATGAACTAGATCCGCTTCTGGTATGATGAAGGCCGAGCTGATGACGATACTCCTTGCTGTGACATTAAAGAGCTTATTCCGGAGTACCGACGACTTTTATGACCGGGAAACCACCTCTTCCTGACATGATACTTGGTCGGAGGCCAGGGCTCTACAGCACGCCCTTCCGGCTCAGATCGGCTGGATCCGGGGAGGCATCCCGCACGCTTCCTGGCCGAGCTCGGATGCCGTGGGCCATGGCGCTCTGCCTCCGGCGGCAGGTGTCGGCGGCGCTGCCCACCATCGGTGCAGCGTCGGCATGGCAGCAGCGCTCCCGCTTGCGTTCTGGGCATGGCAGCAGCGCTTCCGCTGGCGCTTCGCGGCGAGGCGGTGAGCTTGCAGATCGACCCACATGCCGGCCGGGGAAGCGCTTCCGTCGGCATGCCAGCAACATGTGGGCAGGCCCGCCCGCGACACCTCCCCGGTCGTCGACGCCCGTGCCGGCAGCCAGAGCGCGAACGCGGCGTACGACTCGTGCGTCCTCCGGAGGTACTCCACCGCGCGCAAACCCCGGCGCCGCGTACGCCACTGGCGAGCCCATCACCTCGCGGGGCCTGGAAGGAGGCATGGCTGCCGCTGATGAGCAAGCTCACCGGCTGGAACGTGAGCGCCAAAACTCATTAATTAATTTCAGACACAGCAATAGTAGTTTTCTGAACAGTCAATTGTGGCCTGTTGACAATTTTTTGCGTCGTGCTCGAGAACGCAACGTTGAATCAGCGTGCGCGACAGTGCGGCGGCGGAGCATGAGAATCGGCTCCGGCCACAGCGACGCCAGCAAAAACGACCACCGACAGGACACCAGCGCCGGCGACGCAGCAATCCGCGACCCATTCGACCGCACACCAAACGTGTTTCTCTGAAAAGTTCACCGTACTCTAGTGAACACGGTAATCTGAACCTTTGAATTGGGAATAGTATACTACTATACTCCTCTTACAGTTAAAGATTTTTTTTTGTCATCTTGTTTCTTCCCAGTGGTGAAGGAAAACTGATTGACTGTTTACACAGCTGAAGGTGGTCAACTCTGCTGATGGGGACGAAGTTTCTTTGTTCGAATTAGTGTAACACACATGCCTACGAGCCTACAACTGAGTTTGAATGTTCGTCTCTTCCTGCCTGAATTCTGGGATGCAGACTGCAGTGTTGTTGATTCATCAGGCAAGCTCTGATTCATCCTGCATCTGCCTGAACTTTGACAGGAACAACCGCCCGTGGCGCATCCCGGGTGGTATCTGGATGAGGACCCGATCAAAACGACAATGACAGGAGCAGGTATGGTAAAAGACTGTATCTAATCCAAGTGCAGGCCGGCAACTGCGGTTTATTCATCCAAATGGGACTTCACATGGTCCAAAGCCACAATTTTATATCTGCTAGACTGAAACTTCAGAGCTATAAGCCACATTTAAACAGATATTGTACTACTGGCTGTACCACTGTTCTGAACCTTCCAAACAAGCCTAGGCCTGAAACCTGAAGTTCCTCAATTAACAACCAACAGAAATCTAGAATCGTCGGTGGAAAAAAGAAGAGAGAAAACAGCTGAGCTCTGCAAGAAATTGGCCTTTGCTTGGTACTGTGACCTGAACTCTGAAAAATCTTTGTTGACCCTCTATAGTACTCAAAACCAAGTCCTCCACTCTTCCATAGTCGTACAGCAGTTGAACAGCTCAAAACATCTGCCGGCTGCACGATTCAGAAAGAGAGCAACACCTCTGATCACTCCAAGAAAAAAAAAATTGAGGAAAGAGATCATAGAAGACAGCAAGCGACGGCGTCCCCAGCCGGCCGCCGCCGGCCATGGCCTCCCGCTCTCTCCTCCTCCTCCTTGCCACCGTCGCCATGCTCTTCGCCATGGCGTCTGGACAGGACGACGGCATCTTGCGGCCGGGCCGGCCTTCCTGCTCGACGACGGGCAACTACACCGACGGGAGCCAGTACAAGAAGAACCTGGACACCCTCCTGGCCGCGCTCCCCGCTGCGGCCGGCGACAACGGTTGGTTCTACAACGGCAGCGCCGGGGCGGGCGCCGACGAGGTGTTCGGCCTCATCATGTGCTTCGCCGACCGCAACGCGACGCAGTGCCTGGACTGCCTGACCCGGGCGCCGGCGGGGATCACGACGGTGTGCCCGGGCAGCCGGGACGTGGACGCGGCGTACGACGCGTGCGTGCTCCGGTACTCGGCGGCGCCGATCCCCGCCGACGCGGACCTCGGCTACGTGTGGGCCGTCTACGCGACCCTCCGCGGGGTGCCCGTCACCTCCGACGACGTGCGGAACGCCTGGGTGCCGCTGATGAGCAAGCTCACCGGCGGCGTCGCCGCCTCGCCGTCGCGGATCGCCAACGGCACCACGCCGTACTCGGGCCAGGGGTCGACGGAAATGTACGGGCTGGCGCAGTGCACCCGGGACCTTAACGCCAGCGAGTGCTCGAGGTGCGTGGCGAACTACACAGAGAGGCTGGGGAAGCTATTCCCCAACAACACCGGAGGCGCCATCAAGGGGTACAGCTGCTACCTTCGCTACCAGGTCGGAGGGTTCAGCATCACCCTGCCGCCGGCGCCAGCGCCGGCACCGCCGCCGCAGCCTACACCAGGTAACCATGCATTTCTTGCAACGAAGTAATGTATCGATCAATCGACCATGAACAAAAAATTGATGCAGAAGAACGACTTTGACCCGATCTTTCCTTTTTTCACCTCAATAGGACCACCGTCGCCTTCTAAGTCAGGGATCGTGATCGGCGTGTCCGTTGGCTCCGTGTCCTTCTTCATCATTTTTGTCTTCTCGATGTGGTTTCTTCTCCGGCGACGGAGGAAACGTGCTAAGCTAATTGAGGAAGCGAGGGAGAAACAGCTAGAACAGGGTAACTTCTTTGAGGACGAACCGGAGATGGAAGACGAGTTCGAGAAAGGCACCGGGCCAAAGCGGTTTCGCTACGGCGAGCTCGCCGAGGCCACTGAGAACTTCTCCGACAAGCAGAAGCTCGGAGAAGGTGGGTTCGGGTCCGTGTACAGAGGGTTCCTGAAGGACATGAACGTTCACGTCGCCATCAAGAGGGTCTCCAAGGGCTCAAAGCAGGGGAGGAAGGAATACGCCTCGGAGGTGAGCATCATCAGCCGTATCCGGCACCGCAACCTCGTCCAGCTCATCGGCTGGTGCCACGGCGGCGGCGAGCTCCTCCTCGTCTACGAGCTGATGCCCAACGGCAGCCTCGACACGCACCTCTACAGCAGCGACGGCGACGGCGACGGCGCCGTCCCGCTGCCATGGCCGCTCCGGCACGAGATCGTGCTGGGTTTAGGCTCGGCTCTGCTCTACCTGCACCAGGACTGGGAGCAGTGCGTTCTCCACAGGGACATCAAGCCGAGCAACGTGATGCTGGACGCGTCCTTCCACGCCAAGCTCGGCGACTTCGGGCTCGCCAGGCTCGTCGACCACGGCCGCCGCTCACACACCACCGTGCTCGCCGGAACCATGGGGTACATGGACCCAGAGTGCATGATCACCGGCCGCGCCAGCGCAGAGTCCGACGTCTACAGCTTCGGCGTCGTCCTCCTCGAGATCGCCTGCGGCCGCCGGCCCATGGTTCCTCGCCGCGGGGAAGAAGGAGAAGAAGACGACGTAATTCACATCGTGCAGTGGGTGTGGGAGTTCTACGGCAGGGGAGACATCCTCGACGCCGCCAACGCCCGGCTGAAAGGGGACTTCGACGCCGGCGAGATGGAGACTGTGATGGTCGTCGGGCTCTGGTGCGCGCACCCTGACCGGAGCCTGAGGCCGTCCATTAGGCAGGCCGTTAACGTGCTGCGGCGAGAGGCGGCGCCGCCGAGCCTGCCGGCGAAAATGCCCGTGGCAACCTTCATGCCGCCTAGGCACGACCTAGGTCCAGTTCAGAGGCCCAGGCACGACCTGCCTATCTTTCCGCACGATGGCCGTCGGGCCGGACCACTTTAGTGCCGGACCTGGGTCAGCTCGTCGTGCTTGGGCCAAATGGTCATCTGTAGTTTGCAGCCTTGTTGGTAGTGATTGCAGGCCTATTAGCTTGGCAGCGCAATAATCTCATAGATTTTTTAAGACGTGCAAAGAAGAGGAGAAATTTGAATAAGTACAACAGTCCTCTACCACGATAACAACAAACTCGAAAAGACAAAACTACAGCACAAAATTGGGAATACCCTCCACATGGCACAAGAAACCTATGAGTTTAGATCGGCAAATTGGTGTGAATGAACGGTGCATTGGAGGTGGAAAGTTATGTGAAAATACGTCCGCATGATGTGACCGGTGAACAGAGAATTGGGAGCCAATTGACCAAACTAAAGCCTGTTCGGTTGGCTGGTGGTGATGGTAGTCTTGGTTTGTTCGAGAGAAAATCTTCTTGGGCTAGTTCTTTGGTGGGCTTGGTTTGTTGTGAGAGAAAAATACGCTTGTACAGTATAGGCGATAAAGTAGCGAACGGGCGTGCGAAGCCAAATGTCGAGCTACCACACAAGTTTAAAGATAACATCACATACTTGAAAATAGAGCTACCACCTCACCACCAATGATAACCAAGAAAACACATGTTACTAGTATTATCAAAAGACTACCCTGAAGATCAACCTAGCAACAAACACCCTTCAGACAAAGATCATAAGACTGCTCATGGAAGAACATATCTGTGACGGAGAAGGGCACAACTCGCTGCCATTGCGAGTAGCGGTGGTGGCGACTAGCGATGACGAGACCACAAAGCAACCGGTAACAAGATGACATCGCAGGGGTTTGAGGGAGGCATGGCTGCCGGCCTGCCGCTGATGAGCAAGCTCACCGCCGGCGTCACGACCTCGCCGCTGCGGCTCGCCAACGAAACCGTGCCGTACTCGAGCTCGCAGGAGATGTACGGGCTTTGGGCTGTCGCAGTGCACGAGTGCCATCGAGGAGTAGATCCGCCATTCCAGCATTTGATCTGACCAGTTCAATGTGGCGGTTGACATTTTTACAGACTCCTGGTTAACTGTGCTGATGCCCCCCCAACACTTTTGCTGACCAATGTACCAAGAACGCGGCAACACAACCGAGAAATCCAACCGTTCTTCTCTTCACCATTTCAGCGTGACACAACTCTGAAAAGTTTTTGTTCGAAAAGGTGGCTGCTCTGAAACTTTCTCCTATGATGGGTGATTATCCAAATGGCATCTGACATGGTCCAAAGCTACAAATTTATCAACTTTATCTCTGCTAAGACTGCTGTGTATTTCCTTGCCAAGACATTCATTAATTGCAAAGCAGAAGACTAATAGCTTGCACAACTCTGCAACTTGTTAACTAATTCAAAAGGAAGGAAGAAAAACAGTATGCCGACTGCTGATTCGGAAAGGTTCCTCCTTTCTGTGTACTGAACCTGGAACCGAGTCAGAACTTGTAAATGAGATGTCAAAACCAGACTCTGCCATGATCGCACCCCTATTTGGTTTCTGAATTCTACACTACAAGAACAAATATCTTTCTGTTATGAACAAAAAATCGTCAGTTGATGCTACATTCAGTTGGTCTGTGGTCATTTCAGCAGTGTGGATGTCTCTGTCGTGCTGGACTCAGTGGTGCCGGTGGTGCTGCTGCTGCTGCCTGTCGCAACCGAAGATGTGTAGTAGGAAGCATCAGGTGGCGGCATGAAGGTGGCCACCGGCATCCTCGCCGGTAGGATCGGCGGCGGCGTCTCTCGCCGCAGCACGTTGACGGCCTGCCTGATGGACGGCCTCAAGCTCCGATCAGGGTGCGCGCACCACAGCCCAACGACCATCACTATCTCCATCTCGCTGGCGTCGAACTCCCCCTTCAGCCGGGCGTCGGCGGCGTCGAGGATGGATCCCCTGCCGTACAACTCCCACACCCACTGCACGATGTGGACCACGACGTCGTCTTCTTCCCCGCGGCGAGGCACCATGGGCCGGCGGCCGCAGGAGATCTCCAGGAGGACGACGCCGAAGCTGTAGACGTCCGACTCGGCGCTGGCCTGGCCGGTGACCATGCACTCCGGATCCATGTACCCCATGGTCCCGGCGATCACTGTTGTGTGCGAGCGGCGGCCATGGTCAACGAGCCTGGCGAGCCCGAAGTCGCCGAGCTTGGCGTGGAAGGAGGCGTCCAGCATCACGTTGCTTGGCTTGATGTCCCTGTGAAGGACGCACTGCTCCCAGTCCTGATGCAGGTACAGCAGGGCGGACCCCAGGCCGAGCACGATCTCGTGCCGCAGCGGCCATGGCAGCGGGGCGGCGCCGTCGCCGGCGCTGCCGTAGAGGTGCGTGTCGAGGCTGCCGTTGGGCATCAGCTCGTAGACGAGGAGGAGCTCGCCGCCGCCGTGGCACCAGCCGATGAGCTGGACGAGGTTGCGGTGCCGGAGCCGGCTGATGATGCTCACCTCGGAGGCGTATTCCTTCCTTCCCTGCTTTGAGCCCTTGGAGACCCTCTTGATGGCGACGTGAAGGTTCATCTCCTTCAGAAACCCTCTGTACACCGACCCGAACCCACCTTCGCCGAGCTTCCGCCTGTCGGAGAAGTTGTCAGTCGCCTCGGCGAGCTCGCCGTAGCGAAACCTCTTTGGCCCGGTCCCCTTCTCGAACTCGTCCTGCATCTCTTGCTCGTCGCCGATGAAGTCGCCCTGTTCCAGCTCCCACTCCATCATCTGCCGGGCGCGCTTTCGCCGGCGGCGGCAAAGGAGCCAGGCTGATAGCCCCAAAAGGATCAAGACACCGGCGGCGGCAGAAAGGCCGGCCACTAGTCCTGTGGAGACCGAGGGAGAAGGCGGTGACGGTGGCGGTGGCGAAGGCGACGGCGGTAGCGCCGCCCAGCTCGGCGGCAGGGTGATATCGAAGGCGCCAATCATGTACCTGACATAGCAGCTGTATCCCTTGATCGCACCGCCGGTATTGTTGGGGAACGTCTCTCGCAGCTGGCCGATGTATGTGGTGAGGCACCAGGTGCACTGCTCCGCCGTCAGGTCCCGCGTGCACTGCGCCAGGCCGTAAATCTCCTGCGACGAGCCGGAGTACGCCGCGCTCCCATTCGCGATGAGCAGCGCCGAGTCGGCGGCCGTCTTAGCGAGACGGTCCATCAGACTCGAGCGCGCGCCGTCGAGGCTTGCCTGGTCGACGGTGGCGAACCATTTCACGATGAACGCTTGGTCGGGGATCGCCACGGAAAAGAAGCTGGTGTTGGAGTACCGGAGAACGCACGCGTCGTAAGCCGCGTTCACGTTCCGGCTGTTCGGGCACACCGCCGTGAGCGCGGTGGGCGCACCGGCGAGGCACTGCTGGCACTCCGCCGCGTTGCGGTCGGCGAAGCACATGATGAGGCCGAACACCTCGTCGTCCCCCTTGCCGAAACTGCTATTGTAGAACCAGCCGTTGTCGCGGGCGCCCGATTGGAGGTCGGACAGGAGCCCGAGGATGTTCTTATGGTACTGGCTGCCGGAACTGTAGTTGCCCGTCGTGGAGCAGATAGGCGCGAACGGCTCAACGATCTTGTCGCCCTGACCATCTACCACGGCGCAGAGCGCGGTGAAGGCCGCGGCGACGACAAGGAGACGGCTGGCAGCCATGGCAGTTGGCCGGCTGAGGACGCCTCTGCTTCTTGACCCCTGCATCTTTGTGCGGCCGGTGCCCGGTGTTGAGTTATTTAGTGGTGTGATAGAGGACAGGACTGCCTTAGGGAGAAGATTCGATCGTTCTTAATTCTGATGAAGAGGAACCATTCAGAGACAGTCAGTCAGCGACTCCGCGTACTATAGAAGGAAAAGAAGGACCAAATTTCCGGCACAATTCAGATGGAGTCCGTTTTTTTTTTTGCAAGGAATCAACGGGGGTGGAGTGCACTCACCTGAATACTTCATTAAAAAAGCCGTAACTAAAAAAGGTCATGCTTGAGTTTTACAAGTCGACAAATGTCGGGATTACAAAACACAAGACATCGGAACAGGACTAGCTAAAAGAGCAATCTACAACCCGCTTTAGGCATTACAACCAAACGACATGTGCCAACTCCATCGAGACCAAAGTGCCACCCCCACCTCTCGTGACTACGCACACTGTGGTGCCGCCCCAACCCAACAGAGAAGGAAGCCCCGGAGGAATAAGGAACCACAAACCAAAGAGGGGGGCAAGAGCAGGGAAAACACACTGACCACAACTCCGTTTAACAGGCCGATCTGTGGAAAGAGCTAACAATGGCATCATAGAGGCGCATCTGGGCCTCCACCTACCGCCATCCAATGCCCTTCAAAGGGAGGAATTCTTAAAGGAGGGAGGGTCGGCTACTATGAACGCACCTAACATTTGATTGGATGACACCGTCAAAAGGAGCGCGACGACGAATCACAGGTGCCAAAAGCAAGCACCCCAAATAGAACTCGGACGAACCCGAATCAGCCATGCAGGATGAAGCCAAAGCTAGTGGGAGAAGAGAGTAGACCGTGGTGATGCTATGGATGGCGAATCATGCGAGGGTCAGAGACCTCCCCACACATCAGGCGTGGCTCTTTCGCTGCGAGACCGCCAACACCACAGGTCAAAGCATGCTCCAATGGCAGGGGATTGGCATGGACGATGAGCTTCCACCACATCAACCATGACAAGAACCTTGGTCGTAGCAAAAGTGTTGTAGGGACACTGGAACGTGCAAGGTGAAGAAACACCCCCTACGCAATGAGTGCAACACTTCCGTTGGACGAGAACCCAATGAGCAAGCTGCCAACTCTGTAAAGCTCCACACCGCTTGACAGCAAAATGCAAAAGGAGGAGTGATCACCATGAACGCACCTACGTGCTCCTTGATGATGAGCAGGTCCATTCACACAACCATAGTGCTAACAATTAGGAGACCCAGATGAAGGAGACGATGACGAGCATGCAAAAGAGGGATCCCCACCCAATAGGGGGGGTCTTATGTCGGGAATCCGACCTCTAGCCGTCGTCCGCCGAGTAGGCCCCCGCACCGTTGTGCCATAGGCAGTCGAGCGGAGGGATTCACCACGCACCACCCACTCGCATGAACCCACGCCGTGGGAAGCCAGATCCGGCGTGCGGTGGTTGGGGTAGAACTCGTCGATGACGGGACAGGCAGTCGCCTGCTAACTTGCGACCATGGAGCACGAAAGAGGTGGAGGAAGGGGGGCTGGGGGAGGGACGAGGCCATTGTAGGGGAAGTCGGGGACCCATGAAGCACTGCCCCCGAGCCAGCCGTCACACCACATTGACTGCCGCACGGGGGCATATCCGGTACAAGAGGCACCAGATCCGGGCCTAGGCATGCCAGATCTACCCCTTCCAGCTCTGGATGACGCTACCATGACTGACGTCGCTGAGAGCACGGAGAGGGGCGAGGAGGCATAGGCCGGTGAGCCCGAGTTCGTGGCCACCACCGCATAGCCAAGTCCGCCATCGATGCCATTGTCCTCCACACGTCTGCCGCCACGTGCTATCGAGTCCGCAAGGGCGGCGGGAGGCTCGTGGCCCATGTCTCCCTGCAGCCATGGTGGGAGGTCGCTGAGGCCAAGCGACACGTGTCGCGATGCGGGTCCCTACTGCTCTGGCCGAGGCTAGCGACGACCCCGACAGCGACTCCTCTACATCTGCCTCCGCCTCCCGAGTGCTGCCTTGAACTGTCGGCCACCTCTACAGCTCCGCCTCCACCACCCCGGACTGCCGCGCTTTCTTCCATCTGTACCCGCGAGGACGGGGTGGTTGGGTTTACCATGGAGTTGATTTAATGTTTGATGTACTGTAAAGTTGAGTTTAGGCTATCCGCACCGGCGTTCACTTTTGGTGTTTTCCCCGCACCAGTGTACTGGGAGGGGAGCGCTATATTCCGTTCGCGAGCCGGATCCCCTATACCTGGCGTCCGCTGCGGAAACGCCATGGTCCGACGTCGCGGGGTGGGTCCCGCACCGGCGCGCCATCCCCAACTGCCTGACGGTGGAGAGAGAGGCATCCTCCCCCACGCGCGCTGACAGGAGAGAAAGGGGGGGAGGAAAGGGAGGAGGCGGAGGAGAGCTCAAACGCAATGGCATGGAGGAGGAGGAGCGTCCTTCGACCGCCGCTGTCGCCACAGGGAGTTGCACCCAAGCTTCGACGTCCGCGCTGCGGAGCCCCTGCTGAATCTCGCCGTGGTGGAGCCCGAGGTTGATCCGGATCTCAGAGGATTGGCACGCGGCGGAGGAGGGGATCCGCGGCCAACCTCGCCTGATTCTCGGGAGGGAAGCGGATCTGGGTCAGCAGCACCCGCCGGCGGGCCGCTTCGACCTCCTCCACCCTCTGCTGTCGTCGTCGCTTGCTCCCGCCACGCTAGGGAGGAGGCCCACACCAGGGGGAGGGGCAGCGCCGGGGAGCCCGACGGGGAGGGGGAGGGAGGCAGAGCTGTGGAGGCGTGCGCGGCACGTTGGAGAGGAGAGGAGAGGAGGGAGGCGGGGTTCGGGTGCGACGGAGTGCTCGTTGAGGCGAAGCCTCGCCTGGGCAGCTGCGTGATGGAGCGGAGGCGCCGGTGTAGGAGTGGGGAGAGAATAGAGAGGGAGGGAAGGGGTAGGTGGGGTAAATTAGAGAGTATGACAAATGGTCCCTGCAGTGGGTAGTTGGTATGGAGTATGAAATACAGGGGATGATGGGTGCGGGGAAATTGATATTGTACTGTAAAATCTAGATGATGAGGTAGAAATACTGGGTATGATGAGTGCGGATAGCCTTACGGCGTGGTGGCGTAACGTTTAGCGTTGCACACTGCATGTGTTTTTACGGTAATTTTCTACGCTAAGAAGTTGACCGTACCGATATAGTAGGTGTGGCTTGGTGTTTGACTGTTTGTCTGAAGAAATGGGTGCTCGGACCCCGCTGCCTTGAACAACATCCGGGAAAATCCCCGTCTAGACTTTTCTTTTTTCTTTTTGCGAAAGTCTAGACTTTTCCGCCGAAGAGGGAGACAAACAAAAAAAAAAACTGATACGAGAGGAAAATAAATCCCACCAAACGTGTAGGCGGGCGCCGTTCGTCGCAATCTGCAGCAACAGTCCTTTTTTTATACTTTTACTAGTAATAATGCTTGTGCGTTGCAATGGGAGAAAAAAATTGCTCATCTCGTTATCGTCTGCCCAGGTCGAGATGTCACCCCGAAGCTTTCCGACCTCGCCGTCATCCTCGTTGCGCCTGTGCCACCCGTAACAACGCCCATCATCATCGTGTGGTGCCTCCAAAACCTTACAGTTGTAAACCTAAGCGTTCCACGGGCCGGACCGGGTTTGGGTCGGGTAAAAAAACTCGGGTTTTTCGGGTTGAGAAAATCCTACCCATGCCCATCCCATGGGATATGTCGGGCCTCAGTTTTCGGGCCAGGCTCGGCCCGGCCTTGGCTTGGGGTGGGCCGCCCGTGCATCTTATAGTGTAAAATAACTAAAAACAACATTTCGGCTCAGGCTCGAGCCAAAAAAATTTCGCGGGCTTCAAGATCTCTGCCCACGCCCGCCCAGTAAGGTTCGTGAGCAGGCCTAGCGCGGGCTGGGCCAGCGGGCCGGGTCGGGCTAAAAATGCTCATGTATATACCGTTGTCTGCCTGACCTCCCAAGTTGCACCATTATTTCTATTGTGCATGTGCCACCCTGTGATTGTCCCGCTGTCGTCCACAACTCCAACTCCCCCAACCTCGATGTCATCCACCCTGACGCCAACATATGTCCCTACCTTCACGACTTCATAGTCGCGCCCGCGTGCCACCCAGATCGTGCCATCACCGCACCACCCTAGCACCTCCCCGACCACACCATCGTCGACCCGACCTCACCTTCCCTAGCCATATCGTCGTCCCCGTTACGCACACCCTCCGTCCTGACCTTGCATGCCGTAGTCTGTGCCTCACTGTCGCCCACCTCAACCGTGTTGTCATCCTCCCGACCTCACCATCATGTTCGCGCCACCCCAACTTCCTTCATTGTCGCCAGCCCTAGCCTCGGCTTCTCAGCGACACCACCACCTCCACCGCCCCCATGCCTTCCCAGCATCATCAGTCCAAGTAAAAAATATACATATCATAAATATATTACACATGAATAGTTAATATAACCATGCATTATAATGGAAGAAAAATGATACGAAATTTTAAATTTGAGAGCACCATGTCAGAGAGGTCACCCAAATAATTTGAAGCTCAAATAAGATTAAGATTAAGATGATTAATAGGAAGTCTCCTGACTTTATTCACCTCACGCGCTGGCTTGCTGCTAAGAAACGTTGATGGGTCATTTGATAATGGGCTGCCTGGTGGCACGTGCATGCAGCCCTAGTTGGGCCCGATGGATGTTGTGTGCGAGAGACGTAGGAGATGTGGCCTGTCGTGCATGGTTTGACTCCGATTTTCTTTTCTGTTGCGGACGTAGTTGAGGCTGCCGATTTTCTCTCGGTTTTGCACGTCGATTACGAGTTCTTCACGGTTCAAGGTGACGGACGAAAAAACAAGCAGATACAATCCTTACTTTAATATTAGGTAGAGATTATACTTCATATATTTTTTCTACGAAAACTCCGTGTGTATCAATCAAGCGGAGCCGTTACCCAGCCGAGGAGCACGTCTGCACGGAAGCATGCATCCGTGAAGGGTCATGTCCGTTTGGCTTATCAAGTCACCAATCAGCAGTACTTTTCTCTCATAATAAACCAGCCATCAACAATCAGCCAACAGTATTTTTCTCTCGTATCAAAACAACACCAGCCATCAGCCGGCGGTCGAACGAACAGCCCAAAAGTTTGAGAAAGAAAGGACGGTGAGCCATGAGAGAGAACTTGGCAGGACCACACATCCAAACCTGCACGCTTCAGGATGCAAAGCCTGTGCTAATATTTTTTTAAACTAGCTAAAAGCTCGTGCGTCGGCACAGGCACAAAATATTGAAACAAAATAATATTATTAAAAATATATAAATTATTTGATCAACAAATTTTAGTAGCAAAATACGTGTTAAATATGATGTGGTTTAAAATCCAGCGTACCAATAGTCCAATACAATTTTTTTCGTACAATCATATGTACAGAGAATGCTATAACAATTCATATGCTTGGGCTACTGTGGCGTCCAAGATAATAACGTAGAACTTAAGGCATTAAGGTATATATGCTTCATCCATATCGTTTCTCAATTTATATGCAACGCTACGAGCATAGAAACTTAAATGAATAAAAATATCGTTCAAAACACATGTGATCGCGGTACCGGATACGAAGTACAAAAGAAAGACAACTCGCCACAAGATATATTCCTCCGCTAGGCCAGAAGCGATTTGTCCTGGCGGCTAAATCCGGTTTTTGCTGGCGAGCGCGGCACCCGTCAGCAACTTTGAGCCAGTAGAAATGGTCCTTTGTGCTGGCGGGTGGCCGGCCCGCCAGCACAGAGCCATTTGGTGCTGGCGGGTCACTTAAACGACCGCCAGCACAAATGTCATCAGAGCTGGCGGTTAATTAAGCAGCCCGCCAGCACAAATGCCATCATTGCTGGCGGTTGCTTAGGCCGCCCGCCAGCACAAAGGTCATCTTTGCTGGCGGTTGCTTAGATCGCCCGCCACAGAAAGCATTTTCCCCATTTCCTATATAATTCCACATAATTGTTTATTACTTGTATATAATTTGTTATTTTCGTCTATTATTTTTTCACATTGGCATTTGTATGCTAAATTCACTTTAATTTATTTTAATTTAATTTGTATTTAACCGCCAAATCGAAATATATGTCTCACAAACACATAATTCAAACTAAAATAAAAGATGTATACATAAGTCACATTACAAAACATTGTGCATAATAGATAACCCTAAGAAACCCATCTACGTAACCTTCTGCATCGTCTAATGTCAAAACTCCTTCTTTATCGAAGAATTCTCCATCCTTGTGGCAAATCTCACGTAGGATGAATCTCGCCATGTCCGCACAAATGTTGGTGATTTGATTGTCACTAAATTGCCCCCATGATCCCTCAATGGTATGCATCTGCGCGTAAACACAATAAATGAATATTGTTATGCATTACCATCGGGACCACAATTAGCACATACATAGTTGTGTACAAACAAGAGGCTTACGTCTTCAGGATTTGTCCGGTACCTCCCATTATTTCTCAAAACCTCACACACATAATATCCACATAGCACACTCCCAGGAGGTTGTCTGTAGCACTGCAAACAAATAAAAAATGATCGGTACTAATTAACAGAAGTGTACAACTCTGATAAAAATGATTGGTACTTATTAACAGAAGTGTTCTTACCCATTTGGCATGTCGTATCACCAATTTTTTCTTCTTGTGCTCCCCACCATTGAGTATGTATAGCCTATGCGTACTTTAAGGATACAAAGACATAAATTAGTAATATAATTTGAAATATAGCTGATACACGCAATAGTGATTATATATTGCACTTAGTTGTCTTACTTTCTTATAATATCAATGATTGTCTTGTAAGAAGCCGCTGAATAGTGTAATGAGTCGAAGACCCCCATAGTTCCCAACTTCGGAAACATGTGAAAGCAAATGAAATGATCACTGCATAAAATTAAAATAATTAATATAAATAGACTAAAAAATGAAGGCAAATGATGAAATAGTTATTAAAGGATCTTACTCGAAATTTAAGCAAACTTGATAGAGTCTGCCATCTTACGGTACTTGTGAGTCCTCTGAGATCCTTTCAGGTACACAAATATTGTACCATTCAAACAAACTACACAACCTGTTTTTCTTTTTTTCTGATCATACAAAGAAAATAGGGTAGTGTAATCATTAATGGTAACAAAGATAATTGCCTTAAGTGTGAATGTCTCCCTTCTGTACTCATCCCACATCTCAACCCCATGATTCCAAAACTTATCCATTTCTTCCATCAATGCCTCCAGGAAGACATCTATATCAATACTAGGTTGCTTCGGTCCTTGGATTAGAATGGTAAGCAAAAGGAATTTTCTCTTGTGACATAGCCAGGGGGAAGGTTGTATATGGTCATCAACACTGTCCATGTGATGAGCGTGCTGCTTCTTTCACCAAACGGATTCATACCATCTGTACTTAACGCGAACCTTATATTTCTTTTTTCTTCTCTAAACTTTTTGTGCTTGGAATCAAAGGTCCTCCACTGCCGAGCATCAGAAGGATGTTGAAGCTTCCCATCAGACTTCTTTGGGCGATCTGCGTGCCAAGTCATTAGTTCAGCGGTCCTTAGGTTCGAGAACAATAACTTTAGACGATCCTCCACCGGCAAGTACCACATCACCAATGCAGGGACTTTACGTTGAGTAGCAGTGTCAATACCAATACTATACTCCTCCTCAACTTGAGGAAATACACTTTTCTTTCCACCCACCTTCCTCTTCGCGCCTTTAGATGCAATGACCCGTTCCACAGCAAAATCGGCATTACTTTTGTAACGACTAGCATCGCAATTTGGACACTTCTCCAGTTCTGCATAGTCACCGCGGTACAATATGCAATGGTTCCTACACACGTGTATTCTTTGCACTCGCATCTTCAATGGGTTGATAATCTTCTTTGCTTCATATGTGTTTCTTGGGACCAAGTTAGGCTTCGGGAGTAGATTAGCCAACAAAGTAAGGAGTTCGTTAAAACTATTGTCCGACCATTCAAATTTTGCCTTCACAATCAGAAGATGGAGCATGAAACGCAACACGGTCCACTCCTTCCCACAACCCTCATACATACGGTCTTTTGCTGCCTTCTTTAGTGTCTCAAAATTTTCTAACCCTTTAGCACTCCCTAGCAACACCTCCGGTTTAATGTGGCGCAACATTTTTTCCACATCAACATCACATTTCTCGTTCACCTGTGGTGCATCTGTTTGATCATCATTTTGATCTTCACAGCCAAAAGCATCGTCCATCATGACATGATCATTTTCATCTGCATCTTCATCACCCACTTCATCATACCTGGTGCCGATGTCTGCATTGTTGAAAGTACTTTCTGCTTCACCATGATGGGACCAAGTTTTGTATCCTTTCACAAAACCACGCTTTATCAAATGCATATTGATGGAATTAATATCTTCCCACACAATTTTGTTCCAACAATCACAACGTGGACAATGTATTTGCTTTGTCCTAGAAATTTGGGCATGCTTCTGAGCAAACTCAAGAAAGTTTGTTAACTCTATCAAGAATGTAGATGAATTTCTCCATATACCATACATCCACGCTCTATGTTCCATCTTAAATAACCTATAAAAAATAACTCTATTATAAACTCCGTATGCTCTATGCTTCATTTAATATGTAAAAAACGGAAACAAAACTAAATTCGATAATTTTAATTAATGAAGCTAATATGTAAACTTGCTTCTATATTTGCAATAATAATTTAATATAATTGCTTCTATAATGTAAAATTGCTATTAATGACAAACTAATAACTTATATAATTTAATATGTAAACTTGCTTCTATAATTGCAAAAATAATTTAATATAATTGCTTCTATAATGTAAACTTGCTATTAATGACAAACTAATAACTTATATAATTTAATATGTAAACTTGCTTCTATAATTGCAAAAATAATTTAATATAATTGCTTCTATACTGTAAACTTGCTATTAATGACAAACTAATAACTTATATAATTTAATATAACTTGCTTCTATATTATGACCATTTAAATATTTTGCATCGACAAACTAATAATTTAAATCTAAAGCTATTTAAAAAATAAATCTCTAAATCAATATCTCTCTTCACTCCGCTCTCTCTCCTAGCAAACCCTAGTTCTAGATATAGATCTCTATCTACATATAAATCATGAATAAAAGGAGAAAACTAAGGTTAAAATAGCACAAACTCACCTTATATAGCCACCTCCTCTAAGAAAATCAAGAGCAAAACCTTCCCCCCTAGTTTTGGTGTTTTCCTCTCGGGCACAGCGCCATTGGAAGGTTGCTGGGAAGAAGGGGCTGTTCTATATTTATAGAAGGCACAGTGCTGTCGGGTGGCATAAGGCAACCGCCAACAGTAATCTCTATGCTGGCGGTGCCTTATGTTGACCGCCAGCACTGTGTACATTTATGCTGGCGGTCAGATTAAGCCACCCGCCAACACTAAATCTCTCCTGGCGGTCTCTTAAGCCAACCGCCAGCACACTTGTCGGAATAACTCCGGTCGGAACGCGGTTTGACTCACTCACTCACTCACTCACTCACTCACTCCCAACCCTAGCCGCCGCCGCAAGCGCCGCGAGCCCCCGCCGCACCGCAACCGACCCCCGCCCCCGCCACCGCCGCTCGTGAGCTTCGTCCGCGCGCCGCCGCCTCAGCCCCGCCAACTCACGCGACAGTAGCACCCGTGCACCGCGACCGCTGTCGCAGCTAGCTAGCTTGCGGCGGAGGAGGAGCTCGAAGAGGCAAACTGTCGACCCACTCTTCAACCTCCAGTTCCTCGACTGACGTCGAGCAGGTTCACCATCGCATGGCGAGCAGCTCCGTGGCGCCGAACCTTAGCCAATTCGTGCCTCTCCCCCTTCTGACCTACACGGCGTGTCGGCTCCGGTTTGTTTGGTTCAAGATGAAGTCAAATGGCGTCATCTACAAGTGCCCGAACTACCACGTGGTTTGTTTTTCATCTCATGCCCTAATTCATTTGATTAGTACTGATTCAGTTGATATAATATTAGTGATTATTAGTTGATATAATATTAGTAGGATTTGTTGATTATTATTGATTCGGTTGATATAATATTAGTATGATTTGTTGATTATTAGTGATTCGGTTGTTATAGAATTATCCACATTTGTTGATTATTAATGATTCGGTTGATATAATTTTATGTCTATAGAATTATCCAATTTATTGATGGAAGCCACATTTGTTATTTATTCTTTTAGGAGGACTCTAAAATCATATCAGGATGTTTATTGGGAAAATCAATACCTCCACCATTTGAAAAAAATTTCACCCTCATTTGGTGCCGCCAAACTATCAGACGTTCAACAATTTCGTTGATGCACCGGCAGAAGTGGCACCAGGAGCGGCACCATAACCGTCTAGTGTTCTGTATCCGCCGGGGCAGGTGCAGGAGCCACAACCAGCACCACAAGCAATTTCTGAAATTCTGGATCAATGGAATCAGATGAAGTGTGTCATTTCTGATATGAAGGTGGGGATGAGTGATTTGAAGATAGTGAGTAATGAAATGATGCTTGAACTTACAGACCATAGAGGGCAACTTAATGAAATTATGGCGGACATTGGTTATCGGAAGAAGCACAAGAAAAATCAAGGATTCTGCATGCAGGGCACCATCATCATTGTTGTGGTCTTGATAATAGGTTTAGTGCTTGGTAGCTATATCACAGCCGGACTGTATAATAAATTTGAGTGAGGCAAAGTTGTGTTGATTTGTGAGTGAGGCCCCTATTGTAGTGTACTTTAATTTATGTTGGTTTTAAGTGTGCTTTGAAACATTTGTCATCATGCATGTTGTTTGTGTGAAATAAACCTTTCTAAGGTGTTGTTTGTGTCGATATTTCAGTTTGAATTTGACTTGTCGTTGCTGTCCATGTTGAAATATTGGTGACTTGTATCAATTTCAAGCTATTTTCAGCTTCACTGTGTTGGCGGGCGCATATGAAAGCCGCCAGTAGTAAAGATCTCTGCTGGCGGTCGATATAAACCACCCGACAGCAGAAATGGGACCATTTGTGCTGGCGGTTGGCTCATGTAGGCCGCCCCCACTAACCTTCTATGCTGTCGGTCGACATAACTCGTCCGCCAGCATAAATGGTACCATTTGTGCTGGCGGGTGGCTTATGTCCCCCACCAGCAGTGATGCTTCGATGCTTGCGGTTGCTGGCCCGGCACCCCTGCGCCCCACTTTGCTAGTGGTTGATAGTTGCACCCGCAAGCACGCTAATTTGCTAGTGCCATGACAAATCGTTTCTGGCCTGGTGCTCGTTTCAAATTGTAGATTATTTAGACTGGGTACTTTTACATGAGTAACCACTTGATCAGAAAGAAAGACAACTCGCCACAAGAATATTTCTCCGTTTCAAATTTAGATTATTTAGACTACACATTTTTTATATGAGAAACCACTTTGTCAGAAATGCAAAGTCCTTAGATTGTAAAACTATGAGGTATCCACCGATAACCATGTAGTACTTGCAAACAAATCATGCGGTACAGAAAAATGCCGCAGTATTACATCGACAGTAGCATGCACCGCAGGAGGCAGGATGAGTATCGATAAAACATTTTCTGCAGGCGATGCATACACATGTCGTCCTATCACACCACATCATTTCTCATATTTCTGATTTAGGAGTTGCTTAGTTCTAAAAAAAATTAACAGTATTAAATGTAAATTAATGGCAAACCATTTCATAACCATAACGCCTCGACAATGTCGGCCCTATGATTTCAACTTTCAAGGGCTACTCGTTGCGACATCCTCTTTAAAGACTAGACCTAGTATAAAATCTTATAATATATACGCTATTTTCTTGCAAAACAAAAACAAATATATTTATATATTTTAATTTAACATGTTTGATAAAGGAACAAATGAACAATGTAGATTAAAACAATAGTATATTTGTACTTCTAGAATTAATATGATTACCTTATATTTGTACTTCATATCCAATTATCCATTAATTCTCTTAGGTGGTATCCTTAAATTCTAACACCTAAATTAGAAGAAAAAACGACTATAGGAAGAAAAAAGGACAAAGAACGTAATGCGTGATGCGTGAGATGGGCCGAAAACACGGTCATCTTCAGAAGAGCCGGCCGCCGCCGCCGCCACCGACCAGTCGGTGAGGCCGATGCGCTGACTCCCTGGTCGGCCGTATCGTGTTCCGCTGCCTCGCCGAGGCACGATTCCACGACGGCTTCGGTTTGGCCGGCCGAAGTTCTGAAGGCGGAGGGGTCTTCGTCTCCTTGAGGCTGCAATGCAGGTTTGCATCTAGAAGCCAGGAGGAGATCAGGAGCACGCAGCCGTGATCCTCTCCTAGCCGTGGCGTGACCTCACCGCCAGGAACGCCCCTGCGCCCACCGGCGCGCTCTCCTTTGCCGTGGCGCGACCGCGCCGCCGGGAGTCTCGCCGCCTCCTGCCGATGGGATGCTGGTGAAAATCGCACCCTCGATTCGAGCCAAACTTCACTGCATCACGGCGAGGGACATGGGTCAACCTTCGAAGGAGCCGGAGTGGTCTCCAACAATGGCGGAAATGTTAATCTCATCCACCGTTCTTCGCCCTGCGGCAGGCCGTTTCTGGGACCCTGACTCCGATTCGGAATGCGAGGACCTAGGAGACGCGGAGGAGCATCATCTACCGGAGTCTTTTTCGCCGGTGCCGCCACGGTCGGTCGCCGCCATGACAGCGCGACCCACGACGGGGCAGCGGCCGGCGCGGTCTTCCCCGTCTACGCCGATGCGCCAGGCCAAGCCGCCATGGAGATTGGTTTGGAAAGGTCCATTGCCGCCCGCAAGGATGTCGTCGGTTGCCACGTTTGGGGACTTTTTGCCGCCGGCGTTGAGGACGGAGGCGGAGCTTGGCGCCGCGTCGGGACCGACTGGGAACCCTGATCCGGTTTCGCGCCCGCCGCCGCTTCTTCAATCGTGCCCGCCGCTGCCGCAAGGCTCTCCTCCGCCCTCTAGCCGCCGCCGTCGCCTTGTCAACGCGACGGTCCCTCAGCACCTCCTCTCCCCCACGTCGTATCGCGATTCGCGACGCGTTGATGGCTGGGAGGGGCCGCTTCCACCGCCGGGGGCAGAAAGGCCATGGCGCCTCTGCTACCCAGCCTCGGGCCGCCGGCGGCCGTGGCGACCAGCTGCGTCGGCGCGGCGTCCTGCGGGGACGTGATGATCAGGCCGATCGTGGTGAGCAGCCGCGTGGGCGCGGCGTCCTGGCCGGCCGTGGGGAGGCTGACGGCGACCGCGTGGTGCGCGGTGCGTCCGCGCGGGGGGCCAGGTCGGGCCGTGCTCGCGGTCGTGGCGCTCGCAGTGATGATGGTTCTGACACTAGGCAGGGTGGTACCGTGCAGAAGCAGCCTAGTGTCGGTGCAAAAACGGAACTTGTAGCAGCAGATGGAGGGAAAGGGAAGCCCAAGTGCAGTGTGGAGTGTGTTATTTGCACAGATGACCACTTCACCAATCAGTGTCCTCTCCTCCGTGATCCAAAGCCATCCGTGGCGTACTGTGCTGCTTCGGATGACAATGGGTTTTTTTCCATATTCAGGCTGCAAATGAGCATGACATAGTTGCAGCTGATGTCTCTCCTGCCACTGCCCTCATCAAGGTGGAGTCTGGTGAAGTCTCCCAACAGCTGCTGCTGACTACGCTTGCACGGATCGTTCTGGTCACTTGGCGCTGGGAGGCGCATGAGGAGGGGCACAAGTGCTTTATTGTGCCTTTCCCTAGCAAGGAGGAGCTGACACGTATGGTTTCTATTGGCACTATCACCACAAAGAATAAGGAAGGTACCTTCTCCATTGAAGAATTGGTTGATGATGGTCAGCCAATAAAAGTCCTGGATCAGGTTTGGATGACTGTCACCAAGGTACCGCGTGCACTTTGTTCTTTCCTTCCTTTGTGGGCTGTTGGCACTATGATTGGAGCTACTCAGAAGGTGGACATCCACCACCTTCGACATACGGGGGAGGTACGAATCCTTGTGGCAGTTTTGGACATTAAAAAAATACCAAAATTCACTGATGTTTGTGTGAAGGGATGCATGTACCGCCTTTACTTCAAACCCGATGAGGAGGTGGCGAAAGCTGCAGATCCGGATGATGATGATGATGACCTGCTCACTGATGATGATAAGGGTAATGATGCGGATGGGGACCGGAAGATGAGGGATGCTAACCTCGCTCGGAACCCATAGGGTGGTCATAAGGAGGCTTCTTTTGCAAACCCCCAGTCTTCGGCACCCCAGAGCGGGAAATCTCATAGGCAAGCTACTTTGATCCAAGAGGCACTTGATATGGCTTGCGAGCAGCTGATGGATGAGATTAGCATTAAGGTCATGCTGGAGAAGGATCCTGTCATCCTATGGGGCGGAAAACTTACAGCTCGTTGACTGATGAAGAGCGGAGGCTTTGCAATGCTATGGTGTCACCTCCTGTTAACCCTCACCCTTTTATCTTTGATGTCTTTGAGCAGGCTGGTGTAACTCACCTATCTTCGGCCGGGGGAACACCGACACTCTTCTACCCGGCGTCTACGACACTCCCCGCTGAGGGGGAGGATGGAGGCATGCCCACCCCTATTCTATCAGGAGGGGCAGGGTCTCTGTTGGGGGCTGCCCCTCTCTTTGCCGACGAAGGGGGGTCGGACGATGTGGACTCGACCACTTCGGACGGGCCGACTCTCCCCACGGCAGGGGGGATGCTTCCCACTCCACTACCACTGAGGTGACAGTGGTGGCTGCAGCCGCTTCGGACGGGCTGCCCCCGACGGCTGGGGGCGCCTCCCTCTCCGCTGCCACTGAGGCGGTGGCCGCAGTGGAGGCGGAGTACACCGCTGCAGAGCTGGTCACCTGCGCAGCGCCGTTGCGGGTGATGGCACCCGCGCCTACTTCACCGGAGAAGGATGCATCTAGGATCGGTGGGATCCCTGCTAAGGGGGTCACCGCCATGACCACTTCCGAGGGGGCCGCAACCCCAGTTGGGGACGTGGCTGACCTGGCCACCAGCGCTGCACCGTGGCGAGTGGTGGCACCTGCACCTACGGCTGGGGAGGATGCCCCCAGGACACTACGTCAGAGCAGCAGGAACGCGGGTAGGGCTGACGAGCATACCCTACTCAAGGCGGAACGCCTGACGAAGAAAAAGAACCTCGAAGGTATTTCCTTTTCTAGCTTTTCAGATTCGCGCATTATTTCAAACCTTGGTAGGCTAGACATCAACACAAATACCTCAGGTGTAACTCGTCTTATGAACTTGGAGGTAGATAGATTAGTTGTCTGCGCTAACAAAAATAATAATGTTAACGCTAATGATCTATTAAGTGATGATGAAAGGGAAGAAAGACTGCATGAAGCTCTCAACCACGCTGGTGGTTTCCTAAACGAGAGCTTGTTTGATGCAGAGAATGATCATATTCTAGATCTCTCTCCTTTAAGTCGAAAGAAAAAAACTTAATAAGGCCAAGACAAAAAAACTAGCAATCTTCCCAAGAAGCCAAAACCCCCTTCAAAGATTATTATAAAATGAAAGGGGTATTCTGGAATAGCAGAGATCTTGCTGACTTGGCTAAACACAAATTTTTGGCTGAACTAGTTAGAGAAGAGCAGATTAATTTTATTGCTCTCTCCGAAACTGGTCGTGAGTCCTTTCCCGATCATGTCCTCAAAAATTTATGTGCTGGACGTGATTTTCTTTGGCACGCTATGGCTCCCCATGGCAGATCAGGTGGGATCTTGTTGGGGGTCGATCTTAGTGTGTTTGATATTGATGCTATCGATGAGGGGGATTTTTATGTGAAATTCACCCTTAGATACAAGTCAACTGACTTCAAGTTTGTCCTTTATTCGATTTATGGACCGGCTCAATCACAAAACAAGGCCGCGTTTCTTGTTGAACTCACTAATACCTACTCAAAGGAGAATCTTCCTTTTCTCGTTGGCGGGGATTTTAATATTATGCGAAAACCTGAGGAAAAAAGCTGTGGAGACTTTGATACTAAATGACCCTCCCTTTTTAATGATGTCATTGAGTCCCTTGATCTTAGGGAAATTGTCATGACAGGTCGCCAGTTTACTTGGGCGGGTGCAGGGGATAATCTGATTTATGAAAGTTTTAGCTAGTACGGAGTGAGAGTTAAATTTCCCCTTGGCTAAGGTCAAAGCTAGAGACTGAAACATTTCAGATCATACTCCACTAGGTGTGTCCACAGGTGCTTCCACTCACCAGTCCGGATCCAGACCCTTTCGATTTGAGAGGGGATGACTCTAAAAGGAGGGTTTTTACGACATGGTTGCAAATACTTGGCGATCAGAAAACTCTGGATCTTCTCCCCTACAGAGGTGACAATCCAAGATTCGTAGACTTAGGCAGCATCTTAGAGGCTGGGCGTCAAATTTGGTGGGCTCCTATAAAAAGGAGAAAAATACTCTTTTGACCCTACTGCAGGATCTGGATAAAAAAGTTGAAATTGATAGGTTTTCTGATCATGAGATCGATT
Source organism: Cenchrus americanus (assembly GCA_947561735.1). NCBI lineage: Eukaryota > Viridiplantae > Streptophyta > Magnoliopsida > Poales > Poaceae > Cenchrus > Cenchrus americanus. Next base: position 5,178,127 of record OX387242.1, read on the forward strand.
TAAAGCACTATCTTAAAGAGCGGCTCGTTTCGCTTTTGAGGGAGGAAAAGATTAAGTGGTATGAAAGAGCTAAGGTCAAAACTCTCTTGGAAGGGGACGCTAATACAAGGTTCTTTCACCTTGTTGCCAATGACAAACACTGTAAGCAGCTTATTTATAGGCTCGAGGATGACAATGGTGTTGTTGTTAATTCTGACCGTCTTAAATGCCAAAAATCTGTTCGGGGTCCCAGAGCATACGGAAATCACCTTGATGGAGGATCAGATTCATGATATTCCACAAGTATCCGATGAGGAAAATGAGATCCTCATTGCCGATTTCACTGAAAATGAGGTGAGAGAGGCGGTCTTCCAAATGGAGCATAACAAGTCTCCTGGACCAGATGGCTTCCCAGCTGAATTCTATCAGGTGTTCTAGGGGGTGATTAAAGATGACCTTTTGGCTATGTTCCATGATTTCCATAAGGACAGTCTTGACCTTTTTATCCTCAACTTTGGGATCATCACTTTAATTCCCAAAATTGAGAATACCACTAAGATTCAGCAATATAGACCGATTTGTGTCCTCAACATTAGTTTCAAGATTTTTACTAAAGTTGGAACTAACAGGCTGAATAAAGTAGCAAGGACGGTGGTGAGCCCAACACAAACTGCCTTCATGCCTGGTACGAATATCATGGAAGGTGTTGTTATTCTACACGAGACCATCCATGAACTTCATACCAAAAAATCTAATGGAGTCATTTTTAAGATTGACTTTGAAAAGGCCTATGATAAGGTTAAGTGGTCATTTCTCCAGCAGACTTTACGCATGAAAGGTGTTTCACCTAAATGGTGTAGGTGGATCCAAAACATGGTTTAGGGAGGGAGTGTGGGAATCAAAGTTAATGATGACATTGTACCATACTTCCAAACGAAACGGGGGCTCAGACAAGGGGATCCTATGTCTCCTATCTTATTTAACATCGTCACGGACATGCTAGCCCTGCTCATTAATCGAGCGAAAGCAGATGGGCAAATTAGAGGGGTGTTACCCCATCTAGTTGATGATGGTTTGTCTATCTTACAATACGCAGATGACACCATAATCTTTCTAGACCATGACCTTGAGCAAGCTAAAAATCTGAAGCTCCTTTCTTTTGAGCAGCTTTCGGGGCTGAAGATTAACTTCCACAGGAGTGAAGTTGTAACACCCGCGTTTTTAGCTCCAAATAAATCACCTAATAAATCATGCGTATTTTCAAAACTGACCCGCCGAGCTCAATTACCCCCCTTCAAACCCTAGCCGCTGTTCCCCCTCTCTCCCCGATGCGCGTACCGCGAATCCCGCCGGCACCGCACCCAGGCCAGCACTCATGCGCGCCTTCCCAACGCCGCGGTCGGCCACCGGCCGGGAATCCCGCGCACGCCGCGGTCCCGACGACCGGTCCGCCTCGCCATCACCGCCGTCCCGAAAAACGCGACGACGCCCGAAAACCGGGAAAATCCCGCAAAAACCCTTCCCCTAATTTCCCTAAAAATTTTCCAAGATTTTCTAAAAACCCTTCCCCTATTTTCTTTTCTTTTCTTTCTTTATTTTCCTTCCCTTTCTTTTCTTTTCTTCCTTTTCTTTTCTTTCCTCCCTTTTTCCTTTTCTTCTTTCTTTTTTTTTCTCCTTTCTTCTTTTCCTTTCCTTCTTCTCTCTCCTTCCCCTCCCTTCTCCTTCCTCCCGCGCGGCCAGAGCCCCGCGCCTGACTGGCGCCCTGACAAGGGTTGACCCCGGGCCCGCGACCCACCGCGCCGTGCCGCCAGCGGCGCGCGGCCCGCGCAGGGGCCGGCGCGGCACGCCACCGCGCCGCCCTCCCCTCCTCCCCCGCCGCGCACGGCCGGACGGGCCGGCGACCGCCATTAAAGGCGAGCTCGCCGGACACGCCACCGTGTCGCCCCTCCTCCCTTCCCCGAGCCCCCGCACGACGTGTCCAATCACACAAGCACGCAGCCCCACCGCGGTCGTCGGCCACGCGCCCCGCGCCGAAGATCGTCAACGGCGAGATTTTTCTCCACCACCATTGACGACCCTAGAAGCTCCTCGAGCTCGGCCGCTGAACCGCCATCCGCCGCCTATAAAAGGAGCCGGCCGCCCACCGGCCGCCGCACCACACCAAGACCACCGCCCCCTTGCACCGAGCTTTAGAGCACCGCCGCCCCTAGCGCCGCCGCCTCCCTCGGTGTGCCGCCGCCGATCCACCTCCTCAAGCCGCCCCTAACCAAGGTGAGCACGGTAGTGGCAATCCCTCGCTCCCCTCATTCTTTTCCCCTCGTCCCCCGGCCGCCGTCGGCCCCCGGAGGACGCCGCCCGGCCGCCGGACCGAGGCCCCCGCGCGGCCGCCCTCCCCTCGCCTCGTCTCGTTCGCGAGGTAGGGGATGAAGGGGCGGCTGTTTAGCCAAAAACCCCCTGTCATTTCCCCCATTTCCCCCACCGAGCCCCCTTCCTATTTCTCTCTCTCTTCTTTATCTAAATATACCCTAGAACTTAAGATTTTCCACCAAGACACCCCTGTTATTTTTAGGTAGGCCCCTAAGCTAGTATAATTAAACCCCCACCCTACCTAAATATTACCTTTAGGTCCTTTTAGTTCAAACTAAATGACTAACCGACCCTAATTAATTCTATAACCTCTCTTTAACCCAACATTCCATAATTAACCCTATTCCCGGTTAATTCCAAATTTACGCCATGCCTCCCCAGTTAGGTCCCCACCAAACCCTACACCAACCCCCCTTTCCCCAGGACTTATATATACCCCCTCCCCGCTCATTTTCCCCTCCGGGAGCTCGGCCGGATATATGTGTGCTAATATTGCTTGCTTGCCTGTGTGTGCGCTATAGCCGACGAAGGGAACGAAGGAAGGTACCCCGAGCCGGAGTTTGGAGCCGACTACTGCGAGCAGGAGCCTGAGGTCCCGAACGTCGAGCCGGCACTCCCCGAAGACTTCGAAGACGACAAGTTCACCCTCATCCTTTGATGCATGTTTCTGTCCTAGTTTCATAAATATACCCTATACCCGTTTATAAATTGCATATTGTTTTACTGCAAAACATGGTAGGATAGCCACCCTTGATTGCCATGATTGAACCTTGTTTTGGCCTGAATGTTTGCTTTAAAATGTGTGAGTGCTTTCAAAATGTGTGAGTGCTTTCAAAACGTGTGAGTGCTTCAAAAACAAAAAGGGGATATGTTTGGAAAATGAGTAAAGAACTGGGTAGACGGGATGGACGTGTGTGTCAGGAGTATGGGTGAGCTCGTACCTGTGTGGTTGAGCGTGCTGGGAGTTGTCCATCTTGTCGGTTAAGGACCGGGTTGCGTGACATCTCACCTGACCCAAATCATCGTACAACCACTCGACCGTTGTATGTGGCAACGGCTTAGCATAAACCCCACTAGTTAATCTACTTGCCATCTGGTGTGCGGGTGAGCAGCGGGGGGCCAAGGAGTAGGGGTACGCTCTGTGTGAGGTACGCCCTGGTTATGTGGTATAACCCCTTGGGTGCTTCCGTGGTGGCTCGTAGCATTAGCTAAGGTGGGTAATGGCTTTGATAGGATCCGTATCGGCACTGAGGTGTCCGTGTGACGGTACCCTACTTGTGGGTAAAGATGTACAACCTCTGCAGAGTGTCAAACCTATTCGAATAGTCGTGTCCACGGTATTGGACGAGTCACGGTGTGGTCACAAAAACTAGTGGTTGGGATGGGATGTTTTCCGGTGTGAGTTGTTTTCCGGTGATGTGTGTGTGGCTGTGTGCCGGGGCTACGACGGACGGGAAATCCGGTAGTTCCACAGTGGTTTTCCTAAAACAGTTGAGTCACTTTGGTTATGAAAATGATTTGCGAAAACCTTTTTGAAATGAACCCCTGCATGTGTAAGTTTGCAAAATGAACCTTAACCTGATCCTTGTTATACCTTATGCATGATTCTGCTGATAAGCCCCTCCGTGGGTGGGGTTGGATTTGCTGAGTACGTATGTGCTCACCCTTGTTTTACTAACTATTTTACAGAGGAGGATCCCGATTATATTCCCGAAGACGTCGAGTAGGTCGTCGCCCTACACCCAACCGTGCCTCGTGTACCCGTGGCCCCTACCGAAAGCTTCCATGGTGTGGTACTCTGAGGAGGCTATGGAAGCCTTTGCTATCGTTGTGTGGTCGTTAGCGTTTGTGTTGTTCCTTGTAGCGTTGGCACTACCGTGCCCTCTGTGTCGCCGTAATGTAAAAGACTGATTCCACCTGTTGTAATAAATGTGTTACCAGCCTCCTGGGACTGGTATTTGTGTCACATTTAGTCACCTCTGATGAGGGGACGCTTCAGAAGTCTTCTGTTATGGTGCGGCCAGAGAGATGGAAGCTTCCTATACTTCTCTCTTTGGTTGTAATTCGGGAGATTACCCTTTCAGATATTTAGGTATTCCGATGCACCATAGACAACTTCTAAATTCCGAATGGAGTAAAGTCGAAGAACACTTCCAGCAAAAGCTCTCGTGTTGGAAAGCAAAATATCTATCCTATGAGGGGAGGTTGGTTCTGCTGAATTCAGTGTTAAGTAGCCTACCCATGTTCATCATGTCCTTCTTTGAAGTTCCTAAGGGAGTTCTTAAAAACCTGGATCATTTCGGATCCAGATTCTTTTGGCAAGGCTCTGCTATTAAACATAAATATATACTTGTAAAATGGGACATCTTGTGTCGCCCCAAAGATCAGGGTGTCCTTGGGATTTTGAACTTACAGCTACAAAACAAATGCCTGTTGGCTAAGTGGTTAGTGAACCTTTTGAACATTGAAGGGACCTGACAATCTTTGCTAAGGAACAAGTATTTGAGAACCAAAACCCTCACGCAAGTATCATCAAAACCAAATGACTCCCACTTTTGGAGAGGACTCATGCGTATTAAAGATGAGGTTCTGTCTAACGGTTCTTTCGTTATTAAAGATGGAACCAACACGAGATTTTGGGATGATACGTGGATAGGTGATAAGACGCTCAAGGATACATACCCATCCTTATACCATATAGTGCGGGATAAGCATGTCACGGTTTCTAAGGTTTTGTCCTCTAGGCCCCTTAACATTTCTTTCAGGTGGTCTTTGGTGGATAACAACCTGAACCATTGGCTTCACCTAGTAGCTCGGGTCTCTAATGTTGTTCTGGTGGATGATAAAGACTATTTTACATGGTGGCTGACAAAAAGTGGTTTTTTCACTGTTCGGTCACTGTATCTACATGACATAGATACTTATCCACCTTTTCAGTATAGGAAGATCTGGAAGTGTAAAATACATCTAAAGATCAAAATTTTCCTTTGGTTTCTTCAGAAGGGGGTCGTTTTGACAAAAGACAACCTTGCAAAGAACAATTGGAAAGGGGCCCAGCAATGTGTCTGCTGCAATTTTAATGAGACCATTCAGCACCTGTTTTTAGATTACCCTTCCGCAAAAATGATTTGGAGCACTATTTTCTATGCTACTAATTTGACCCAGCCTAGATCCATTAGCCATATGTTTGGTACGTGGCTTAATAATCAACATAAAGACTATAAGCCCCTGATCTGGGTTGGTGTCGCTGCCATTTGCTGGGTTATTTGGAAATGCCGGAATAATATAGTTTTCAAAAAGACGAAGTTTAATTCGCTCTTGCAGGTTATTTTCATGGGAGCTTACTGGCTACGCTTCTAGGCCCAGTTGCAACATAAGGAGCAGGCTAAGGATACCCTCATCGCCATGAGCAGAAAATTAGAAGTCGTTGCTCTACAGATTGCTAATAGAGGATGGAACAATTTTTATCGTTTACCTTAGTCGGGGCTTGTTGCCGGTTACCGCTTTTTTTACCCTTTCGTGGACGGTTCTTTTGAACTCTGTAATAATTGGCTGTGTACATCTTCAGATGTAGAGGCCAGATTTAATTATCCAATATCTAAAAAAATATAATAACTATAATAGAAATCTGAAATACTATACAATACAAAAATATAAATAATTAGACCCGTTAAACACATTTTGAAAATTAAGGTAGGAGTTATGGAATGAGTTTCGTCATTAACCTACATTTAATCCTCCTAATTAGTGTCCAAAGATTAATGTGACTGGTAGTTGGTGAAATTTTGAAAACTCCAGCAGACGGAGGCAGGGGAGAGAAGATGTCAGGGTGTAAAATGGCTTTCTTTCTGCAAAGGAGGAGGAGGAGGAGGAGGAAAAGGATCTGTGGGTAAGGTATCTCATCCACAGACTATCGGATGGATGAGATTCATCGGCTAACAAAAGATGTAAGGAACCATGCATTTGAGACTTGTGGAATAATATCACGCATTGCTCGATCTTGTGCTTAGATTGTGTCAAATGGTACGCTGTGCCCTTCGGACGGACCACGTCCAAATGTCCGATGTCATCTGCATAATACGCAGCTAAGCGTGCAAAATGGATCAATAGGAAAAAATCGGACGCCCTCCCAACTGTCCATCAAATCTTGCATTTGATGTTTGGATGGTGGTCGCAACATGCTCGCCACAAGCTCGTAAGATCGCTCGCAACATGTACAATATGTCGGGAGAGGAGGGAGAGGGGCGCAACATGGAAAAAGTGTTCGCAACATGGGGGAAGTTGTTCGCAACATGGAAAAAGTGTTCACAATATGATGTTTGAATATTGGTCGCAACATGCTCGCCACAAGCTTGCAACATGTTCGCCACAAACTCGCAACATGTACACTATGTCAGGGAAGGAGGGAGGGGCGCAACATGAAAAAAGTGTTCGCAACATGGTAAAAAGGTGTTGGCAACATGGAAAAAGTGTTCGCAACATGAGAAAAGTTTTTCGCAACATGGAAAAAGTTTTCGTAACATGGGAAAAGGTGTTCGCAGTACGCTTCGCAATATCATGATCCGAAGGTTGATATTTTTCCTGATTCGAATCGTGTGGCTGGAAATATGTCCGATACCGGGCGCTAGCAGTTCCTTTTTTAAAACTTAAAAATGAATCAATGTAAAAATAAGCTGACTTGGCGATAAGAGGAGCTTGTACTAGTTTCAGACACGGGTACATGCGTGAATGCTTCGGAAAGTTCAGAGCTGTCAACTGTCATGGCAGCTAGCTGTCTACGTAATGGAGAAGAAAGTTCAGAGTTTGCCATCGTCAGGACTGCAACGGTTTGACCCATTCGGCAACGGTTTGACCGATTCGGTTGTCCCGCTGGTAGAGATGTTCATGTCCTCGGGTGCTTCCGAAGGCAGTGGCTGCTTCTTGATGGAGGTGGCCGGCCGGTCACGGTCGCCTGGACTGGCAGGATGGCGGCAGAGATGGTGGTTTGTGTTTGTTCTCAGGCGAAAGCAACTCGGTTTTCGACTGTAACCGGTAATGACGGTGCCATGGTGCATTGTTCTTTTTTAAGACTGTCTCTAGCAACATTGCCGATCGGCATCTGCAAAAACAGCTTCCGCGCAAAGGAGAGAGATGAGAACAATGCTGCCAAAAGACCAGTATTCCAACAGTCTAGCGCATCCCTTGCTGCATACCAGTAGGCGGTTAGTGTTGGAAATATGCTCTAGAGCCAACTAGATTTGATCTTCTAGTGGGTTCAGATTGATTTGATCCATTCTGACGGTCACGATCGCCTGGACTGGCAAGATGGCGGCAGAGATGGTGGTTTGTGTTTGTTGGGGCGAAAGCAATGCTCGGTTTTCGACTGTATTCCCTCCGTACTTTAAAGGACTGTCGTTTGCGGTTCCCGAGAAACAACTTCAATTAAGTATATATTAAAAATATTAAATTTTATGATATGTAATTAGTATAATTAGAAAGGTATTTGAATCTAGTTGTTCAATAAATTTATTTGGGGATACAGATGTCGCACGTATTTTCTACAAATCGAGTCAAAATTGTGTCACACACACCAACAACGACAATTTTTAGGGAAGGAGAGAGTAACCGGTAATGACGGTGTCATGGTGCATTGTTCTTTTTTAAGATTGTCTCCAGCAACATTGCCAATCCGCATCTGCAAAAACAGCTTCCGCGCAAAGGAGAGACCAATGCTGCCAAAAGACCACCATTCCAACAGTCTTGCGCATCCCTTGCTGCATACCAACAGGCGGTTAGCTCCCACGGCATCGAGGAGGAGCAAGGCGGAGGTGGCTGCCGATGGCCGAGGAGGAGGAGACGTACAACTGCTATCGCTTCTCCCCTTGCTGCTGCTCTTGCGCCTCCGGGGGCGAGGAGGCTACAGCGGCGGCGGCCGGGAAGCGGAGGCGGAAGCCCGCTCGGGCTCCCCGAGGCCGCGCTCCCCCGGATCTGCGCCACCTAGTTGCCGAGGAAGGAGGAGGCACAGTCCACCGCCGGGGCGAGGACATGTGTGTAGGACGGACAGAGTCCAACAAGAAGTGGTGGGATGTCATGTACAATCGACTGCATGCAGAGGAACTGATTTGGAGGAGAAGAGGAGGGGGCGATTACTCAACCCCGGTGAAATCCAAGCGGAGAGATTGACAGAAATTTGGGACGGGGAGGGAATAAAGCATACCACAGCACAACACCCCCACGAAGGATTGCGGCGGTCGGGGACGCTCGCCGTGCGCCGGTGCTGGGCTGCCTGCTACCTGGCTATGCGCGTGCAGCTTGCGGTCGCTGCTTTAGCGCGCCCGCCGTCGGGGTCCTCCGCCTCCGCGTCTCGCCCACCATCAGGGTACGCCGTGGTCGCAGGTCGTCTTCGCCATTGGGGCCCGGAGCAGCGCGGCAATGGCGCACGCGGAGCAGCAAGGAGGTCGCGAGGTGGAGGTAGGGGTGCCGAGAAGGAGGCAAAGGAGGGGAGCGTGCATTGCGAGGAAGATGTAGTTGGGAAACAGAAGAAGCGAAAGGAGAAAGATTCCCCGAGAATGAAGATGGAAAGCCTCTACCGCATTTTGTAGATAAAGATGCAATCACCCCTGGAGCGGCTACAATAGTGTTTTTTTTGCATTTTGCAGATGCAGAGGGGTTAGGGGATCCGCTGGAGACAGTCTAAGGCATTATCGCGCGAACCTCAACTTTCCAAGATAATTCCGAGTGAAAATCGAAGAACCGTTTGTTCGTGCGGCAGTGGCTGCGACCGCGAAGGACGACAATGCTTGCTGCCTGGCCCGGCGGACAACCGCCGCCGACTTGGCGCCCCTCTTGACGGCTTGAGTTTTGCCAGCTCGACCTCCAATTTTTTTACATTTTTCTTTCCTCTTTTTTTTGCAAAAATATATGGTCTGCAAATTTTTTTGCAAAACTATACATCTGGCACCGTGGGGGACGGCGGTAGAAGGCGCTACAGTACCGCGTGTGGACGTACCGCTGTGGGGCACGACGGTAGGTCCCTGCCGCCGTCCCCTACGACGCCAGATGTATAGTTTTGCAAATTTTTTGTGGGCCATATATTTTTGCAAAATTGAGGGGGAAAACTGTAAAAAAATATTTCTCGACCTCCAGCTACGCGCACACAGACATGCTACAGGCGCCTGAGATGAGGCCCGACAGGTCTGTGAGGCGGACGACACGCAGACATCGTGCGCGGCGGAGTGCGTGGCGTCGACGCAAAGCACGAGCGCGTCAGTGGAGACCAGCTCGTCGCTCGCGCCCAGCACCGCGATGAGCTCGGCGATGAAGCGCGCTGCACGCCTCCCGGATTCACCCGATCTGGAGCACACGAAGACCATCGGACGGGGCTCGGGGACCCAAGGGGTGGACGGTATTTCAAATACCGTCCACCCCTGTGTCGCGGCAGCCGCCACCTCCGATTCCGGCCGTGGCGCGCGGAGCTCCTCCGCGCTCAAGCCGTGCCTACCTTCCCAGTTCCCATACCCGTCGTCCTGCCTGACGGTCTGCTTGCAGTTATCACCACCAATATATAGTCCATCATCATCCATGGGATTGTGTTCAAGCACTTCGAAGTTCAGTCTCTCAGCTATAGAATTCCAAACGAGCCGCCCGACCCTAGCCCTAAATGGCACGGCACTAAGCGGCATGATGGACTCTTCATGCCGGGCCGTGTCGGGCGTAGTGCCTGACTGGCAGCCTAGGCATGGCCCTATGGCTGATTTTTCAGGTCGGACCGGCCCGACGCCAAAAACGGCCCGATGGGCCGGCGCCTGACCTGGCACTACAACGCATAGAGGAGGGGGTAGGGGCGCAGGGCATTGGCCACGGCGGCACAGCCCGCCACCACGGGAGGGGAGGGAGCGGCGGCGCATGTCGCCATGCGCGGCCACCACGACGAGGGCGGCGGCACGGCCCCGCCGGTGGAGCCACCACGGACGGTGGAGGAGGCGGCGCGGCACCTCGGCCCCTGCGGCGACGAGATGGGTTGGCGGCGCGGCGCGACGGCCACCGCGGGAGAGGAGGGGTGCGGCGCGGGGGGGGGTAGGGGAGGCGCCGCGACCACCGCCTAGCGCGGCCGGAGCTCCAGCCCTGGGCGCCAGTGCAGATCGAGATTGGGAAGGAGTCCATGAGCAGGGTGATGCGGCTAGAGGTGGGAGGAAATGAGGAGCAGGGAGGGGCGGCTGGAGTGGGAGTTGGAGGATGGGAAAATTAGGGTGTCTGGTATTTATATGGGAGATGCAAAATTATTATTGAGACACTTATCGGGCAGGCGAAAATCGGGTTGTGCCTCGGGCCGGCACTATAGGCCGAAGTGGCGGCCCAGGCACTATCGACCTATCGTGTCGGGCTATTGATCGTGCTTCGGGCCGTGCTAGGGCCTTGCTTTTTAGGGTCGTGCCTCGTGCTGTTAATCGTGCCCGGCCCATTTGGAATATTATACTCTCAGCAAAGGAGGAGTCTTGCGAAAGGGTCTGTAGCCTAGTGGTTACAAGAGCCCCGGTAGCACCTCAGGTCCTGGGTTCGACTCCCCGTGGGATTGAATTTCTCAGGATTTAATGACATTTGTGCTTTCAGTGGTAGGCGACGTTCCCGTCGACAGCGAGGCGCTTGTGTTGACTTCGTCTATCTTGAGGATTTGCCGGCACAGTCTTCGAAGATGCTCCTAGGGCACAGTCTTCATCAGAACTTGTATTTTAAAAAATATATTTTCCTTTTCGAAATGATGTACAAGTAAAATTGTAACAAACTCCAGTGGAAGCAATATTTACTACTCCACTTTTCAACTGAATGAAAGTCTTGGCTATGTAATTGATAGAACTGATATAAAATTGTCGCTTTCAGACATTCTAGCTAGATTTGGGACATTCTAGCTAGATGCCATTTGAACAATCGTCCATCATATATGAAAGTTCAGAGCTGCCACTTTTTTTGAAAACGAAAAACTCAGTTGTGTCATGCTTAGGAGAGGAACAGTTCATTTCTCAGTGTTGCTGCTGCGTTCTTGGTACATCAGTTCAGAATTCAGATTTCAATGTGTTCAGTGTGCAGTTAACAGAGACTGAGGAAGTTTCATTCAGCAGAAAGAAGAAGACAAAAACTTGGACGAAATTATACCTGAGCATTTTGAGCCCGGCCCGGGCCCAGGCCCGCCCACGAACCTTACTATACGGGCGTGGGCAGAGACCTTGAAGCCCGCGAAATTTTTTTGGCCCAAGCCCGGTCTGAAATGTTGTTTTTAGTTGTTTTACACTATAAAATGCGTAGACGGCCCGCCCAAGCCCGGGCCCACCGAAAATTGAGGCCCGATGCGTCCAGTGGGATGGTCATGGGTAGGATTTTTTCGGCCCGAAATAACAGAATTTTTTCAGCCCGGCCCGGCCCGAAAAATGCTCGGGTCTACACGAAATCAACTACTTCTAAGTGCAATGAGAAAAAAACTAGACTCGTTGGATTTTCTAAGTGCACGAGGCTTTGGTTAAAGGTCCTAGCGTTGAATCCATCCAGCAAAAAAATCACAGCCAAGTTCCCAACCGATCTTGACATGACTTGCGGTGCATTATAGATGTTTGCAACGATATTTTTTAAGAATATGTGTTGTTCTCATCTGAGCTCTACTTTTTTAGTCTATCTTGCTTCAGTGATTCATGGTTAGGTGCTTGCTCATGTATAAACTTGACTTTTTCCTTGTCACATGCTTAAATCATAATATATGATGAACTAGGGTGTCCCTTTCAGCAAAAAATTATTTGGAAATCGAAAATACCTTTAAAAATAAAGATCTTTCTTTGGCTCCACCAACGGGGGTAATATCAACAAAGGATTATTAGCAAAGGATAATCTAGTCAAGAAAAATTGGAAGGGTAGCAAAACATGTTGCTTTTGTGATAGTAATGACACAATAAACCATATATTTTTTTATTGTCAGCATGCAAAAGCTATTTTGAGGATTGTTTATGTTGCTACTGGGTTTATCCCACCCAGATCCATAAATCATATGGTACGGAATTTGTTAACATGCATAGATATTAAGACAATACGTTTGATATTTGTGGAGGTTGCTGCTCTTATGCGGGTGATTTGTTGTACTCAAAATGATATAATTTTTTGAGAAAAACATTCACCTCTTTTATGCAAGAGGTTTTCAGAGGAGCTTATTGGCTATGGTTTTGGTAACTATTGGGTAAGCAAGGTGTTGGAAGTCGTCGCTTTGGATATCTTTGCCAAGAATGGATGGAGAAGCAATAATAGATTCTGCTTGTGATTTTCCCTTTAGCGAACTTTAATTTTATTTCAGTGATCAGCTTTTGAGCTGAATTTGCTGTAAGAACTTGGCTGTGTGCGGTTGCACGCCGGAGACAATTAATTTCAGTTTCTAAAAAAAAGTATCACTTGTGGCGATGCTATTGCTATTTATGATCTACTAACTTACATCTTATTTATAGCCTTTGTCAGTATTTTGAGGCCTATATATTTGAGAAGCTTTGGTAGATTGTATATGCTTCAACATGCATTTGCACCCTCATGCTAGTCTTGATTCATGCATTGTCAACATGTCCCACAGGAAGGCCTACCAAAAAGCTCTCTGAAATTCGTTGGGCGCGAAATCACCTAGTGAAGACATTATTTGAATGTAATCAAGTCAACAATAGGTAATGTGGATATTACTGATTCCTTAAAAAAAGGTTGTTTTTGTCGGTGCGGAATGTGGTCCCGACACTAACCAGTAATGAGCGCCAAGGTCTATCCCTCAATGGTCGATGCTAAGCAATCAAAGACACAAGATTTATCCTGGTTCCGGCCAAGGGCCGTACGTCCAGCAGTGGTGTGCTCGAGGCACTATATTGCTCAGCACCGGGGGTGCCTGTAGTGGGGCGGCTACAAGCAAGGCGGGAGAGGAGGCGTGGCCTCCAAGTCCCTGGTGAAGTGGCTGAAGATGTTATGGGAGAATTGGGGAATGTATGTGTGGTGCGTCGTATGCTGTCTGTTGTCTTGTGTCCGTCTCTCCTGCGGCGGGGGAGTTCGCCTTCCTTTTATAGGCCAAGGAAAGGGCGAATTACATGCATGCCGCACTATTCAGCTACATGGGGAAAGTATGGTGCGCCGCGCGGTAGAGTAGGCGGCCGCCTTGACGGTCCTTGCCGCGATCCGGCCATCATGGAGTATCTTGTACCCGAACAGTGGTGGCTTCGAGGGTAGGGGCGTAGTGGTTGGCAGTGATGTCCTCAAGCGGGCTTGAGGGGGTTGCTGACGACGATCCGTACGGGGCACAGTGGCAGGCGTGGCGGCGTCCCGTTCTCGCACGCCTCACAGCGCTGGAGCTGTTACCACAGTGCCCGGCGTGGAGTTGTACGCGCGGGGGCGACCGCCTGCAGTTAACAGCGGCAGAGATGGCACCCCGCCAGCCTAGCGTCTTGACCTGGCCCTGCAAGGTCACGGGAAAGCATTTCGAGGGTGTGGCCGGCCCCCCTTCGAGGGCTCGGCATGTCAGCCGTACGGGAGTAGGCGGCGCGACGTCACAGGGCTGACACCGGCCATGTCGCACAGTCTCCCACAGTGGCGGGGATGGGTTCCCCCTATGGAGTTGGTGCAACAGGACCGGGGCGTGAGTCCCAGGCGCATGATGGCGCCGCCTCGCCGTTTGTCAGAGCATTAAATGCCCGTACCCGCGTGCGGGAACGGGCGTGCGTGTGCAAAGTGCCCTCGAGCGAGGCGGAGCCAGCTCGAGGGAGGCGTGTATCCTCGAGCGAGGCGGTACCCGCTCGAGGAAGGTGTGTATCCTCGAGCGAGGCGGAGCCCGCTTGAGGGAGGCGTATACCCTCGAGCGGGGCGGAGCCCGCTCGAGGGGACTTTTAAGTGAGCTGCCTTGGTGGGCCGCGGGGGCCACCGCGGCGTGGGCCGTGCCCCGTGTGTGTTTAAGAAAGATGCGTTTAACTTTGGTTTTTTGCAGGTTTTAAGCGGGGTTTCCCCATTTGTTTAAGGGGACCCCCAGGGCTGCCCCCGACAGTAGCCCCCGAGCATCTGCGGGTTCGCCGGCCAGGCTCCCGCAGATGCTGGACCCTACTGATAGGACGTCCTTCCCCCTGGTTCGCAAACGCTTTCCGTGGGGCCGCATCAGCGGACCCGCGGGTTTAGCCCCCGAAGCCCTGTAGGAGCGTGAGTGCTCCTGCAGGGGTTTTACCGCGGGAATTGGTCAGAGGGCGTGGTGCATATTCCAACCGGCATCGGCAATGTTTCAGCCGGCTTCGGTGACACACGCACAGCTGGCACTATCCGCGGCCGGCGCAATCCAGGGGGTGTAGCCGTGCGCCGAGCCCCCGAGCCTGGGCCCGTTCGAGGCGATCGGGTAGAGCTCTACGACTTGTTTTTTTTAACGCGCTCTCGCCGTCCCTCCGCGGGACGGAGGGTGAGGTTTCCGCAACCCCCATCGGTCGGGTCGCGGATTGCGGATTCCTCGTTGAGCTGTTAGTGGGTGGTTCGAGTGGACGCGCATGCCCCGTTCGATAAGGGTAGGCTGCGCGGTCCGGGGACGCGTCCATTAAAGCGCTTGCGTGGGTTTGCTAGGTGGGGCTCGGTCCCATTCGCTAGGGACCGAGGGCGCGGAAGCTCTCCCTCAATGGGATCCCCCGGCTAGCTGCCCTCGCTGGCTCTCGAACACGACATGTGGGGCACCCTCGAGCCGGCGGGCTCGAGGAACGGCTCGAATGCGCGTGCCCTCATCGTCCCTGACTCTGGTGATCTGGGGCACCTGTTCGAACCCGTCGAGGGTCAGGCTTCGAACCTCTGATCAGTAGGGCCGTGCGAGGTAGCGTCTAGGCGCTCCCGTCTTTGCATCTGCGAGTTTCGAGGGTCCCTGACCGTGTCAGCCCTCGAGACGCTGATCAGTAAAATAATGCGGGGTGGCGTCTAGGCGCTCCCGTCTTTGCATCTGCGAGTTTCGAGGGTCCCTGACCGTGTCAGCCCTCGAGACGCTGATCAGTAAAATAGTGCGGGGTGGCGTCTAGGCGCTCCCGTCTTTGCATCTGCGAGTTTTGAGGGTCCCTGACCGTGTCAGCCCTCGAGACGCTGATCAGTAGAGTTACGCATCGAGGGTACCTGCGGTGCCTGTTTACTTCAAACGGGCTCCGAGATCCCCAGCTGATGTTTGCTCCCTTTGAGGGTCGAATTTTTCTGAGCCAGGGGCTCGCGCCGCTCGAGGGTCTTCCTTACTTAGTAAGGGACCGAGCCATTTAATGCCCGCATTCGCGGCTGTAGTTTCGCGCCGCGGGCGCGCCTTTTTAGGCGCTGCAACCGCGCGCGTAGTGGGCGGCGTGGGCAGGCGGATGTGACCGCCTGCCACGGCCCTCCCGTTTCTATGCCGTGATGATGGCCTGGGAGCGGTTGCGTGGCCGCCGCGGTCATGGTGGGGCCTGTTCGTCAGCGAGGGAAGATTCCGTCTGCAGTTAATGCGCGCGGGGCGCACGTTCCGGAGAGCACGCCTGCGGCCTTTTAAATCTGATGAGGGGGGCGACGACGGTTTTTACCTTAGCATTCGCCATTCCTGCTCCTCGCGCTTCAGCCCCCGAGTCGTTTCGGCCACCGCATCTTTCTCCTCTCGGAGCCCTTCTTGTTCCTTGTGCTTCGCTTCCTCGCCCGCCCGCATGGCGCCCCAGCAGCCTCTCACCATCATCGATCCGTTGCCGTGGGAGCGCTCGTCGGCTACGCGGGCGGCCCCCGGGCCGGTACCGGGTATCCGCGGTCGGTGGCGGCGAACGAGGATGGACGGCCGGCCGAGTGGATCATGCCGCCGGGAAGGGACCACGCGCCCAATCCTCTGAACGGCTACGTGGTCAGCTTCATCCGCTTCCACGAGCGGGGCTTCATGGCGCCGGCGAGCCGCTTCATGCGGGCTCTCTGCTTCCACTACAGCGTGGAGCTCCACAATTTCGCGCCCAACGCGATCTCGCAGGCGGCCACGTTCGTCGGCGTCTGCGAGGGCTTCCTTGGGATCCCGATGAATTGGGATCTCTGGGTCCACCTCTTCCGCGGGGAGCTGTTCACGCAGTCGACGTCGGAGCCGAGGACCCGTCGCGCGGTGCGCGCCGGCGGCCTGTCGCTCGCCTTGCGGGGCCAGCACAAGGACGACTACATCCCCTGCACGATGACGACCAACAACTCCGGCTGGGAGCGGGGGTGGTTCTACCTCCGCAACGACGAGCCCGGCCTCCCCCCTACACCGGCTTGGTGCTCCGGGAGAGGCCCGACTCCTGGCACCATGGGGTGTCTCCGCTCCAGCACCGGAGGTGGTTGGATTCGCTCCTGACCACGCTGAGGGATCTGGCGGGCCGCGGGCTGACCGCGGAAGTCGTCCTCGCCCATCTCCACCACCGGCGGATCGTCCCCCTGATGGAGAGGCCGCTCCGCATCTTCGAGATGACCGAGGCAGCAGATCCCGTCGTGTTGGCGAGATCGCAGACGCTGCAGAGTCCCCTCCTACGGGATTACGCGGTCACCCGGGCGCGGAGCGCCGTCGACTCCAGGTCCGTGCGCACCGATGGGTCCCCGTGGGACCTCGAGATGTTTCCCACCGGCCAGCTGGTGAGTGGAGTTCTTGATTTCGTTTCGATTTTGTCAGTTCCCCGGGTTGTTGACACCTTTCAATGTTTCGTCTGCAGTTGGTGAGCGTGAGCGCCGCGAAGTCTGTGCCGCCCACCCCCCGCTCTCGCGCACTCGCGCGCGCGGCGCAGCGGCGCGAGCGGGAGCGAGTGGCTCGCAAGAGGGAGCGCGCGACGCGGCACAGGGAGCACCGCGAGCGGAGGAGCGAGGAGTACCGGCTGCGCAAGCAGCAGGGGCTCTCCTCGCCGGGGACCGAGGAGTACTCGTCATCGGACGAGGAGGAAGAAGAGGAGGAAGAGAAGAGGGGGCAGGTCCTCCCCGATAGGTGGGAGCCTGCACCCCCGTCACCGGAGCCGGCTCCGGTGACGCGGGGAGCAAGATCGCCCGGGGCGGGCGCGAGAGGCGCCCGCCGCCGGGCCATCGACAGCGGGAGCGGCGCGGACCGCGGGGCGCCGGTGCGCACCGCGGGGCGCGCACGGGCGATGCGCCCGCGCGCGGGGCGAGGCCCGCGCTCGCGGTGGAGGGCGGCCGGAGGTGCGGCGGCGACCGTGCCGGCCGCGCCCGCATCGTCGGCCGGGACCTCGAGGAAGAGGAAGCGCGCCTTCTCCTCTTCGAGGTGTGGGATTCGTCCTCTCGAGAAGTTGCGTGCCTAATAGGTATGGATTTGATGGTTTTCTCGTATTTGCGGAGGGTGGTGCCAACTGTGCCTCCCCTCGCACCGGCCAAGGTGTTGAGGGCGGACGCGTCCGTCCCCACCCGGCGGCGTTCGTCGAGGGCGCCGCGGGCGGGGGAGAGCGCGGCGGCGGCGGCGGGCGGGAGCTCACAAGGTGCGGGCGAGGCCCTCGAGGCCGCCGGCCGGTGGCTTCACCTCTCGCGCCGCGGCCGGCGGTCGTCGAGGAGCCGCGAGGCGCCGGTCGTGGTGGAGGCGCGGCCGGCGGCGCCGGTTGCGGCGCCGCCGCCGGCGGCGTCCACCGTGGAGGGCCACCCGGCGCCCACGATAGCGCAGACGCGGCCGGAGGCGGCGGCCGCGGCGCCGTGGCGGGAGCTCGCGGGCACGGAGGCGCGGGTGGAGGCGCAACAGGGGCCCGCACCCGCCGGCGGCTCCCGAGCGGTGGTGGTGGAGATCCCGGACGGCGACTCCCCGCCGCCCGGGTGGGACCAGTGGGTGAGCTTCCCCACGCCGTCCTCCGAGTCCTCGGAGGGGGCTCTTGTGAGGCGGCGGGATGGCCACATGGTGGCGGGAGGCCGAGGGCACGGCGCCGAGGCCTCTTCTTCTCGCGTCGGCCGCCCCGCTCCGGGAGAGGGGCGCGTTGATGGTCCGCCCGCCTTCGCCGACGCCCAGGAGGAGTAGGGGCTGTGGGAGGAGCTCCGCGACCAAGGCGCTGCGCTCAACCGAGCGTTGAACGAGGCGCTGCGGATCCACGGCGGCTCGGCGTGGCGCGTCTTTCAGGTGAGGCACCGTTGTCTATTTCTTTTGATTTCGTCGTCTTCATGTTTGTTCCCAGCGGCGCGACGCTCACCGGGTTTGGTTCGTTGGCGGCAGGAGCTCGAGCATCGCGCCCGCAACAAGTATGGCGCCTTTGATAAGATGAGCGCCGAGCTCCGCCATATCCAGGAGCAGGGTGACGCCTTTGTCGCACTCGCGGAGGCCCTGAGGACGCCAGACGGCTGGCTATCGTACCGGGCGGAGGCCCTGCGCGACCAGCTCCAGGAGTGCGAAAGGGAGGCCCCGGCGCGCCCCTCCACCCTCGAGCGGATTTGCACGGCCCTCATCGAGCGGGATGAGGCGCTGCAGCAAGCGCGGGGGGACCTGGAGGGTATGCGCACCCTGGCGACCAACTGGGAGGCGGAGGTGGCCGCCGTCCGCAACGACAACCTGGAGCTCCATTCGTTGCTCCGGGGGGCGCAAGCCCAGCAGGGTCAGGCTGAGGAGCGGGCGCGCGCGGCCGAGCAGAGGGCCAAGGAGGCCGACGAGCTGAAGGCCACCCTCGACGCCAAGGTTGCGGCACTCGCCATCGCGGAGGATCAGCTCCTGCAAGAACGTGCCGCCCGCCAAGGGGCCGAGGGGGAGCTCCAGCAGGAGCGGGCTGCTCTTGCCGACGCCCGGTCGGCGCTCGAGCGTGGGCGCATCACTCACGAGGCGGCACAGAAGTCGCTGGAGGAGCGGAACGCGGAGTTCTCGAGGCTCGAGGGCAAACTGGTGGTTCTCAGCATCACGAGCGCGAGCAAGGAGCAGGCCCTCAAGGAGCAGAGCGTCACCGTCGATGGCCTTCAGCAGGCGGTCGAGGCCGAGCGCCGCACCCTCGAGGTGGAGAGGAAGCAGGTCGAAGGTAGGTCACTGTTTGTCTTTTATTTTGCTGATTTTTCCTTAGAGGGTTCGTCCCTTTTTCTGATTTTTCTCTTGCTGGCAATGTTCAGGCCTGCGCACCGCGCTAGGGCACGTGACCGACCGGGCCGAGGCGCTACAGGCCTCCTACAACTCCTCCGAGCAGGAGCTGTTGGAGCTGCGCTCTGCGGCCCTCGAGACCTGCCAGACCGTGGAGGAGGGCGAGGCGCGCGGGCCGGGAGCTCGGCCGGCCGGCCGCCGCGCGCCCTTGGCGGGCACGTCTCTGGGCGCATGCGCCGGGCCCTTCACCTCGGCGTCCAGAAGGCTCTCGGAGTGGTGCGGTCTCACTACGAGATCAACTTCGAAGCCGTGGCGGAGGGCTACATCGTCCCCGAGGGCGTCGAGGATGAGGTGGCGATGGAGCGCGTGGACGCGCTGGCTGCTGACGCCGCCGAGGCGCTCGCCGAAGCCTTCGAGGAGTTCCTGTTCCCGGACGCCGCCGACGCCGATGCTCCTCAGGCCTGAAGATTGCTGGGCGCCAGGCCCTTTTTGTTTGTGCGTCAGTATGCGGGCCGCGTGGCCATGTAAAGAAACAATTGTTTTGTTTCAAACATTTGCGAAAGCGAAACAGTGTTCTTTAATTTATCACGCTATTTTGTTTCTCCTTCTTCCTGAGTAAATTCGAGTTAGGGAAGTTCGATTTTCGCTAGCCGCCTGTTGGGCCGGAGGCGAGAGAGAAGGGTCGTATCCTCGCCGAGGCGTAGGCTATCTCTGACTCGCGTGTCCTTTCCGCTAGGCTGCCTGCGCCCTGTTCAAATTATGCTCGAGGCCGAAGTCGAAACGTACTTAGCGCGTGTGGATTTTTGTGACAAAATGGGACCATTTTGGGGGGGGGGGGGGTGCCCCCCGTAGTATCCCCCGAGGGTGACTTGGGTTTCAGGGGAAAGCCGAGTTGCCCTTTTTATTGAACTGGTGATGTTTTACATGGTCGTCGCCAACTGGGGTGTTGGGCACGTGATTTACAACAAAAGGCTTGGAAATCCTATCTAGGGATAGAAGCGACGTAGCTGTTGGATGTTCCAAGCGTCGGTGAGTTCTTCACCGTCCTCGTTGGCTAGCTTGTATGTTCCGGGCTTGAGCACCTTCACCACGACGTAGGGTCCCTCCCATGGAGGTGATAGCTTGTGGCGTCCTCGGTTGTCTTGGCGTAGCCTTAGGACCAAATCCCCCTCGCTGAAGTCCCGCCGGTGTATCTTCCGTGCCTGGTAGCGCCTGAGGGACTGCTGGTATCTTGCGGAGTGCATTAAGGCCACGAGGCGCGCTTCGTCCAGCTGGTCCAGTGAGTCCTCGCGGGCTCGCTGGTTGGCATCTTCGTCATAGCCTCGTATCCTGGGTGACCCATATTCTAAGTCTGTGGGGAGGACGACCTCCGCGCCATGGACTAGAAAAAACGGGGTGAACCCAGTGGCTCTGCTTGGGGTGGTCCTTAGCCTCCACACGACCGCAGGCAATTCCTGGAGCCATTTTCGACCAGACTTGTTCAGCTGATCAAAAATTCTAGGCTTGAGGCCTTGTAGGATCATGCCGTTGGCACGCTCTACTTGACCGTTGGTCTGTGGGTGTGCCACAGCTGCCCATCCACACGGATGTGGAATTTGTCGCAAAATTCTAGGAATTTCCTGCCCGTGAACTGGGACCTGTTGTCGGTGATGATGGAGTTCGGCACTCCAAAACGGTGGACGATGTCGGTGAAGAACGTCACCGCTTGCTCAGCCCTGAGATTGGTGATGGGGCGTACCTCTACCCACTTGGAAAATTTGTCGATTGCGACCAACAAATGGGTGAAGCCCCCGGGCGCCTTTCGCAAGGGACCGACGATGTCCAGCCCCCACACGGCGAAGGGCCATGTGATGGGGATGGTCTGCAGGACGTGAGCGGGGAGGTTGGATTTACGGGCGTAAAATTGGCATCCCTCGCATGTGCGCACGATTTCGCTGGCGTCTGCGACCGCCGTGGGCCAGTAAAAGCCTTGGCGGAACGCGTTGCCTACGAGGGTACGGGGCGCGGCGTGGTGGCCGCATATCCCTGCATGTATGTCCCGGAGGAGCTCGCGCCCCTCGGGGATTGGCACGCATCGCTGCAGGATGCCGGAAGCAGCGCGCTTGTACAGCTCGCCGTCGACGAGGGCAAAAGACTTGGCCATCCTGGCGATGCGCCTGGCCTCGGACCGGTCCAAGGGGAGTTCCCCTCGGGCCATCTGTCGGTGTTTTAGACCGGCAACCTACTACGGGGAGTACCCGAAGTAGATGATTGTGACTCGCCGAGATCGGTAACTCGAAGGAAGAGACACGTGGCACACAATTTAGACAGGTTCGGGCCGCGAGGTGCGTAATACCCTACGTCCCGTATGCTTTGCGTAGCTACGGATTGATAGGGCACGATTACAAGATAGTGCAATGGTGCGCCGTGAGTTGTATGAGAGGAGATTGGATGAGGGGATCGGTCCCTGCCTCGCCTTATATAGTCGGGAGGAGGCGAGGGTTACAAGTCGGAGTAGGGAGAGAGTACTAGTCGAGTACGTCTAGGAGTCCTCTATACAGTGCGGAACATGTACAGCTCCCTAACCGAGTACTACTCCTGTGTAGTCCTTGTGCTCCACGCCTTCAGGTGCCGTGTAGCGCAAGCCGGGTAGTCCCAGGGGCCCACCGAGTAGTCGGTCCTGGTACCCACCGAGGCAGTGGGCCCAGGGAGGTCCATACGAAAAGCCCCCGAGTACTTTGTAGTCAAGAAGGATAGCTTCAAGTAGTCTTGACGGCCTTAACGAGTAGTCCTCAAGCGTCCCCGAGTGCTACAAGTCAAAAGTCCTCAAGAGTAGTCGAAGCATCCCGAGGCTGGAATGTACTCCAGCTGATGTTTGAGCAATCTTGAAGTCTTCTCGAGTAGTCCCAAGCGTCCTCGAAAACTGCCTTCGAAGGTCTTCAAAAACTGCCTGTCTTGTCGCGAAGCCAAAGCTGACACGGAGGTGCGACTTGTAAAACCGCACTCCGCATGGAGTAGCCCCCGAGCGCTGAGCCGCGGGCTCTGGCTGAGGGTCCATCTAAAGTCTTGGCAAGAAAATCCCGAAAAATCCGGAGAGAAAAAACCGAAGGACACGTGGCACGGAGCCCCCGAGCCTTGAGTCGAGTACTTCCTCTCGAATTGAAGGGTCTTCTTGGAGAATGTGTCCTGAGATGCTCTTGAGACTAGCCGCTTCCCAGGTAGTCGAGTAGAAGTAGCCGAGCCCCCGAGGTGAGGCACGTCGACTAGTAGAATACGAAGAGTCACACGCAGCCGCTGAGTCAGCCGCACGTGGACTTATCCAGCCGCCCGTTACGGAGCCGTTTTGGCTTATAAATAGAAGCCAAAACCCTTAGGGTTTTCACCCATTCGAGCCGCAGTCATTCCATTTGAATCTTGAAGCGAATCCACTCGCAGCGCCCACTGCCGCCGTAGTAGATCCAAGCGCATCGCCACCCGAGACCTTTAGGGTTGCCCCCGAGCGGATGCGAGTGAAGACGCCTTGCACTTGGAGGATGAAGCCGTCGCCGTCCAAGACGTCCAAGGCCGTCGGTGTCGGTGTTTTAGACCGGCAAACCTACCAAGGGGTACCCGAGGCAGTAGATTGTGCGGTGAGGATCGTGATCGGGAGACCGAGAACTCGAAGGTACGCGCGAGGACACGGGACACAAGATTTATACAGGTTCGGGCCGCCAAGGTGGCGAACCCTACGTCCTGTTTGGGGGATCAAGTATGGCGCCCTGCGCTTGGTGTTGGGTTGTCCCCGGAGGGATTGGGGATGTGCGGCTAGGTACCCAGCCCTCCTTTATATAGTCCAGGGGGCGGGTTCCTAGTCGGTTACAAGGCAGGAGTCCTAGTAGGAGTACACAGAGCGAGTCCCAGTAGGAGTACAGGGGAATTCTACTAGGAGTCCGTCTTCTACTATTCTTCCTTCCTTGCATGAGTACCCGGGGTGTATGCCCGACAAGCCCCCGAGCACGTTGGAGTCGAGAGTAGTAGTTCGAGTAGTCTTGAAGCCTCTTCGAGTAGTTCTTGAGCGTCCTCGAGTACTGCTTGGAGAAGTCTTCAATAGTACTTGAACTACCGCGAGGCTGGAAGGTGGTCCAGCTCATCAGTCTTGAAAAAATTTGAATGATGGGTGTAGCATAGCAGCCCCCGAGCCTTGAAATGATTAGGTAATCAATCCAAGGGTCTTCAGTGTTCGCGGAGCCATCATCCGAGTACTCTTGCAGTGTGTAGCCCCCGAGATAAGAGAACTGTATGAGCCACGTCGAGTAGTGATTGGTGAAGAGCCCCCGAGCTTGGGAGCGAGCGAAGCATGCTGAAGTTATCTTCAAGTAGCCCCCGAGCTGGAGAGATTCCAAGTAGTAGTTTGGCGTCGAGCCATGGAGCTTGAGAAGTAGTCGTGCCGTCAGAGCGGACTTTAGTTGCGACCGAAGTCGACTTTAGATGCCGGCGGAGCGGACTTTAGAATGCGACTTAAAAACCGAAGTCGACTTTGTGCCGCGCGGAGCGGCACTTTTGAGATGCGACTTGAAATCCGAAGTCGACTTTGTGCCGCGGCGAGCGGACTTTGAGATGCGACTTGAAAACCGAAGTCGACTTTGTGCCGCGCGGAGCGGACTTTGAGATGCGACTTTAGAAGTCGACTTTAGAATGCCGCGCGGAGCGGACTTTGATATGCGACTTTAGAAGTCGACTTTAGTTGCCGCGTAAAGCGGACTTTAGGTGCGACTGCAGTAGTCGACTTTGTGCCACGCGGGGTGGACTTAAGATGCAAAAAACGAAAAGCACTTTCCGGAAAGCCAAAGCGAATGAAAAATCAGAGAAAACGAGTAGTTTTGCCGCCGGAGCGGGCTTAAGATTGCGACCGAGTCGGCTTGTGCCACGGAGTGGGCTTAAGTACACGAGCCATGGATTTCAGACCCAAGGTACAGTTGCCGCCGGAGCGGGCTTGTGCCACCGGAGTGGGCTTGGATGCGACCGTTAGCGTCGACTTGTGCCACCGGAGTGGGCTTAAGTACCTGAGCCATGGATTTCAGACCCAAGGTACAGTTGCGGCCGGAGCGGGCTTGAAGGTGCGACCAGAGTCGACTTGTGTACCTAGGCCATGGATTTCAGACCCAAGGTACGGGTGCCACCGTAGTGGACTTGAAGGTGCGACCAGAGTCGACTTGCGTACCTGGGCCATGGATTTCAGACCCAAGGTACGAAGTGTGAGTACTTAGGGCACTTGGACCCATGGTACAGAGCGTGAAGACCACGTGCAGCTAGGTTCCATCGTCGCCAGGACCCGAGGGCCGCTTGCAGCTAGGTTCCATCGAAGCTTACACACGTAGTATGCCACTGAAGCAGGCGAAGATGCGACCGGAGTCGACTTTAAGATGCCGCACAGAGCGGACTTTAGAATGCGACTTTAGAAGTCGACTTTAGATTGCCGCGCGTAGCGGACTTTAGAAACTGCCTCCTAGGGATAGCCCCCGAGTTGATGAAGTAGACTCGCGGCAACTTGATTGATATGCCCCAAGAGTAGTCAGCAGAGTGTAGCTCCCGTGAAAACCCGCCGAGAAGCATACACAAATGAGTAGTCGGCAACAAGCCAAGAGAACAGTAATCATTTAGATAAATGACTTAGCTGTTGCTGCCTGGGCAGACTTGTTGATGAAGCCGTGGCGGTCAGCGATGGAGCCACCAGGGTTGTTGTTGAAGTTGACTAGTCAGAGTTGATTCCGGCTAGTTGTTGGGGGCGTGACTACCATTCTCGACTAGTTTGGAAAACTAGTCGAGATGAATGGTCGACGCGATGCGACCGAGGAAGATGGCGTCATGGCAGCATGCGGCGCACTCGAAGTAGAGCCAGTGTTGCCGCGAGACAAGTAGTCGCACCCCACGGCGTGGCTGAAGTAGAGCCAGCGTGGCCGCAAGACGAAGTCGCGGCGCACGGAGTAGTCGACGACGAGACTGCGCGGCGCGGAGTAGTCGACGATGAGCGGCGCGACGTGCCGAGGCACCCGGACGTGCGGCGTAGGCGAAGTAGTCGACGACGAGCCTGCGCGAGGCGGAGTAGTCGGCGACAAGCCTGCGCGAGGCGGAGTAGTCGGCGACGAGTAGTCGACGACGAGCGGCGCGACAAGCCGCGTGACGAGCCGCGCGATGTGCCGAGGCACCCGGACGCGCGGCGAAGAGGAAGTAGTCGACGACGAGCCCGGGCGAGGCGGAGTAGTCGACGACGAGCGGCGCGACAAGCCGCGTGACGAGCCGCGCGATGTGCCGAGGCACCCGGACGCGCGGCGGAGACGAAGTAGTCGACGACGAGCCCGGGCGAGGCGGAGTAGTCGACGACGAGCGGCGCGGCGACGAGCCGCGTGACGAGCCGCGCGATGTGCCGAGGCACCCGACGCGCGGCGGAGACGAAGTAGTCGACGACGAGCCTAGGCGAGGCGGAGTAGTCGACGACGAGCGGCGCGACGAGCCGCGT
This sequence comes from Cenchrus americanus, assembly GCA_947561735.1. Classification (NCBI taxonomy): domain Eukaryota; kingdom Viridiplantae; phylum Streptophyta; class Magnoliopsida; order Poales; family Poaceae; genus Cenchrus; species Cenchrus americanus. The sequence continues at coordinate 5,203,941 of OX387242.1, forward strand.
GACGAGCCGCGTGACATGCCGAGGCACCCGACGCGCGGCGGAGACGAAGTAGTCGACGACGAGCCCGAGCGAGGCGGAGTAGTCGACGACGAGCGGCGCGACGAGCCGCGTGACGCAGCCGCGCGACGTGCCGAGGCACCCGGACGCGCGGCGAAGACGAAGTAGTCGACGACGAGCCCGGGCGAGGCGGAGTAGTCGACGACGAGCGGCGCGACAAGCCGCGTGACGAGCCGCGCGACGTGCCGAGGCACCGCGACGCGCGGCGGAGGCAAAGTAGTCGACGACGACGAGCTCGCGCGAGGCGGAGTAGTCGACGACGGCGGCGCGAGGAGCCGCGTGACGAGCCGCGCGACGTGCCGAGGCACCCGGACGCGCGGCGTAGGAGAAGTAGTCGACGACGACGAGCCCGCGCGAGGCGGAGTAGTCGACGACGCGCGGCGCGACGAGCCGCGTGACGAGCCGCGCGACGTGCCGAGGCACCCGGACGCGCGGCGTAGGAAGATTGATTTCGCTTTGACAAGAGCAAGGCGACTTGCTTCAATGGATCTCGGCGAATCGACGAGTGGATTGATCTTGTTGACGAGGGTCCTTGGAATTCGCCCGGTGGTGATGATCACCCCTACCTGGCGCGCCAGCTGTCGGTGTTTTAGACCGGCAAACCTACCAAGGGGTACCCGAGGCAGTAGATTGTGCGGTGAGGATCGTGATCGGGAGACCGAGAACTCGAAGGTACGCGCGAGGACACGGGACACAAGATTTATACAGGTTCGGGCCGCCAAGGTGGCGAACCCTACGTCCTGTTTGGGGGATCAAGTATGGCGCCCTGCGCTTGGTGTTGGGTTGTCCCCGGAGGGATTGGGGATGTGCGGCTAGGTACCCAGCCCTCCTTTATATAGTCCAGGGGGCGGGTTCCTAGTCGGTTACAAGGCAGGAGTCCTAGTAGGAGTACACAGAGCGAGTCCCAGTAGGAGTACAGGGGAATTCTACTAGGAGTCCGTCTTCTACTATTCTTCCTTCCTTGCATGAGTACCCGGGGTGTATGCCCGACAGCTGGGAAGAAGAGGAGCCGTGCGGAGGCCGCCGCGGCTGCCACCGGAGCGGCGCCGCCCATGTCTCCACCGCGCGCTGATCCGAGCCGCGAGTGGTAGAAATCGAAGGTGAAGACGGAGGACTCGCGACCCCCCGCCGAACAAAGTGGGTTCATCAGGGAGAAGGAAGTCGACATGTGGAGATCCGCCGCGGGAGATCCATATCCGATGGAGAAGGCCGAAGACGAGATCCCGATGTTCTCGCGGTTCGTGGAGCGCGGTCTTGCGCTCCCAGCCAGCGACTTCTTCAAGGGGCTGCTCGGGTACTACGGGATCGAGTACCTGAACCTGAACCCCAACGACATCTTCCACACGTCGGTCTTCGTCCACTTCTGCGAAGCCTTCCTCGGAATCAAGCCGCACTGGGTGCTCTTCCGGAAGTTCTTCCGCGTCAAGCCGCGGCCCGCGTGCCTCCAACCCCGCAGTAGTCGGAGGGGCCGGCATCCGGGCGAGGGAGGACGCCGCGGAGCGACTGCACGGCGTACAAGCTCGTGGACTCCAACACGGACTGGAAGACCAGATGGTTCTACATCACGAACCACTACCCTGGCCTGCCGAAGCCGAGCGGACGGCAGCCCAGGCACCGTGATTGGTGGAACACGGAGCCCACCATGCAAGAAGGGATCCAGCTCCCCGAGCTGCTAGCACGCATCAAGGTGCTCAAGGAGGCGGGACTGAGGGCCGAGCACGTGGCCTTCAGTTTCATGAAGCGCAGGATCCAGCCGCTGATGGCTCGGGAGACCCTGGGCTTCGAGTACACCGGCGACGACGACGCGTCGCGGATGCCGGGAGGTGAGCTGGACGACAACGACATCGTCGAGAGGTTGTCGCGCATCTTCAAGGACATGCCGCCATACACGGCGTGCCCAGTCGAGGAGTACTCCGCCGCGCGCCCGCCCAAGGAGGTGAGTAGTCGTACTCCCCTCGTCGAGTAGTGAGTACTTGTAGTAGAGTTGCTGACGTCTTGCGTCTTGCGCAGGATGATGTGAAGCGGTTCGTCTCCGAGCCGCAGCCGCCACCGAGCGGGATCGAGATCCCGGTGGAGGGGAAGGTGAAGGAGCGCCGCGAAGTCGATGAAGGCGACGACACCGTCGTCGTGGAAGATACTTCCGATGACGACGACGAAGATGAAGAAACGTTGCAGGACCGCTTCCAGCTGCGGTCGAGGTTTAGCCGCCCGGGCTTGCCTCATGTGCCACTGGTTCAAGACCCTCCGGCTAGCCTGGAGGCTAGCCTTGCTGCGCCGCCACGGAAGCCGCGCAACCCCGCCAGGAAGCGGGTGACGAAGAAGCTAAAGGTCTCGGAGACCACGCCTCAGGAGGTAAGTCGTCTTGAGCAGAGTAGTCGAGTACCCGTTGTACGAGTACTTTGCTGACCAATAGTCTTCCTTTGCGTGCAGGAGGTGCCGCCAGCGGAGCCCGTCGAAGAGGGCGACGAGGGCGTGTGGGACCCGATGGGGGAACCGGCTGGAGGTCGTAGTCCAGCCCCCACTGTTGAAGAGCCGTGGACCAGGAGCGTCCCGGTGGTCGGTGGATGACCGCTCCTTAGTGATGAGTGATTGACAACGGGTGTTGGACCGACTCTTGGCTTAGTGCGCGAGTGTGTAGGCTGCGGCCTAGTTCGTGTTGTTGCGAGGGTGAAGAACGGGCGCGAAAGGTCTTCGGCCTTGAGGGGCCTCCGGGAGATGGAGAGACAAGTAGGCTCGGTTCGAGGGACCCGGTGGACGGCGGGGCGGGTGCGGGCCACATGGTGGCGACACAAGCAAGACGAAGTCATGGACAAGTGAGCCGGTGCACGGTGGCGGTCAAGTCAAGTGGTTTGGCGGGAGGCCGGACCGGGCACGCGGGGTTTGGTGGTTTGCCCACAAAACCATCGGCGGACGGTTTCTTGGTTTGGACCTCAAAACCAAGTCCGAGGGCCCAACACGACGGAGACGGGATCCGGGCGTGTCGGGAAGCTTCGAAGCGGAGGACACGCGGCGGGATCGCATGGCTTGCGTCGGGAGGGACGCGGGGTGCGGCGAAGGCGTGGCCGTCCGATGGCAAGACCCACAAACATTACCAAAATGCCCCTACGTGGGTTGTATCGCCGGTAGTGTAGATAGGGGTAGTCGAGTCATTTACCACTCCGGCGGGACCTGATATATAAGCCTGGAGTGTGTGTTGATGGCTCTCTCTCTCGGGACTAAGGGTTTGATTTCCCCCCCTTCTCTTTCTCATTTTCGTAGCCATTTTTCTTCCTATTTTCTCTAGGCTAGCATGAGAGCTTCATGAGAGATTTGTTGAGAGGGATGGATGCTAGGGCGGCATGCTAGACCTTGTGAATCTTTCCTGGTTTGTATAGAAGATTCGGGGTTGTTTTTCGTGCCTTTTTGTGTCTATTTTCGTGCCTTTGTTCTCGGTGTGATTCCGCGGATTTGAGTGAGTTTCTTCCCGGATTTCTTTGAGGAAAACATGGATAGATGTCTTGTGCATCTTTGTGCTTGATCTCGTGCCCTCAAACGCCGGAAACTACTTCGATTCGTGAGTTTTCGTTCGGTGCTCTAGGTTTTGGTGGTGCTCAAAGGATTCGCGATTCCCGGTGATTTAGGGAGTTAGGAGGCAAGATTTTTGGGCTATAGCATCCTTGTGTGACGCTTTTCAAGTACCCAAACCCTTGTCTCCACAGCTTTAACCGTTTGGGAAATCCGATGATGATTTGGGGGAGTTGACTTTCGAGGTCGGGCATTTTTCTGTTCTGTCCGAGCCTCGCGGACGGTCCGCGGCCTCCGGCGGACGGTCCGCGCGGGTCCCGGTTCGTCCCGTGTTCTTCGTGTTCTTGCTCGTCCTTTGTTTCGATCCGTTGGGTTTTTGGTTTTTGGTTGGACGAAGTTTCGGACAGTCCGCGGTGTCGGGCGGACGGTCCGCGGGTGCTAGGCGGACGGTCCGCGTGCTCCCCGCGGACGGTCCGTGGCACACGGGTGTCTTTGGGTCGTTCTGTGTAAATTAACGGACGGTCCGCGGCTAAGGTCGGACGGTCCGCGGCCCGGGTGCGGACAGTCCGCGATACCCGGCCGGACGGTCCGCGCGGCTCTTGTGGACGGTCCGCCCCTCTGCGCGGACGGTCCGCCGCAGCTCGTGTGCTTGGCTTCTTGGTTCGATTCCTTCCTCCCTTTTTCTAGTGCTTCCGCGTGTGCTTTGAGGAATCGTTCCTAAGGCTAGAGGTTGATCCATAACCTCGTGGTCTTGGCGATTGGTGCGTGATTCGATCCATCGCTCGTGTGTGACCGGGATTTGAGTAGGACATAGGCCGGGTTCTTTGGGAAGAATTTTTACCGGCTCCTATTCACTCCCCCCTCTCTAGTCGCCATCTGATCCTTCAATTGGTATCAGAGCTTGGTGCCGGATTCTTTGCGACTTTGACAAGTCTCGAATCCTAAGATGGCGTACGTTGAGCGGGGCGGTCCGCCGCACTTCGATGGCAAGGGTTACCACAAGTGGGCGGCTCGTATGATGATCTTTCTTCGAGGAAAGCTGTTGGATTTTATTGTGCTTGACAAGACCTATGCTATTCCGGTCAACATCCATACTCTTATGGTGACCGATGCCGATGCCAAGGCCAAGTATGAGGCTAATGCAAAAGCCGTTGATCACTTGTGCGGAGCTTGTGTGATCCGTAGTTTGAGCGTGTTCGCCATTTGAGTCTTGCTTGGCAAATTTGGGATAAGTTGTTGGTTGCTCACGGTGGTGATAACCATGTGAAGGCCCGCCTCTTTGTCTCTTACCGGATGCAATATGAGAATTTCACTCCACTTCCCGGTGAGGACATTGATGCGATGTTTCAGAGGTTCACCGCCATCGTGAACAACATGAAGGCTAATGTTGAGGATTTTCCGTATTCCGAGCATGATCAGGCTTTGAAGCTCTTGCATGTCTTGGATCCAAATGTTTGGGGTGCTAAGGTTGAGGCCATCAAGGAGTCAGGAAACTATTTGACTATTGAGTTGGATGACCTCTTTTCTAAGCTCAAGTCGGTTTGAAGTTGACGGAAGTTGCTATCCAAGCATGAGGGCTCGACCGACCATAGTCTTGCTCTTGTGGGAGGATCAAAGGGCAAATCTAACCCTTCCCGTCGACGCTTTTCTTTGTCCTCTCTTATGTCCATTCCGGATGAGGAGTTTGATGTGCTTTGGGCGAGGAGGAGCCGGCCTTGCTCTCAAGAAGGTTTGAACGACTACACGAGAGTCGGAGGAACGCAAGGCGGAGCTCAGGGACGTGCTACAAGTGTGGCAAGCGTGGCCACTTCATCGCCGAGTGCCGGAAGCGGAGGAGAACAAGTACAAGGTGAACGAGTACAAGGCGCACCCGAGGCGTGAAGACAAGTACTCCTCCAAGGGCAAGCACTTCAACAAGTCCAAGAACAAGGACAAGGACAAGCGGCGACCGAGCAAGAGCACCTACAAGAAGAACAAGGCAAGAGCGATGGTGGCCGGTGCGAGCGACGTCGACTCAAGCTCAAGCGAGGAGCGATCAAGCTCAAGCGGCGAAGATGAAGACGCCGGGAGGCGCGGTGGCAAGAAGAGTGCAAGCGGAACCTCGGCGGCCGGAGCCGTGTGGGCGCTCGAGGGCTTTTGTGGCATGGCCCATAGCTCGAGCAGCAAGAAGAGTGTGAAGGAGGACGGCGACTCCGACTCGGAGGATGAGGTAAACCGTGATCCCGACTCTTTGCTTGCCTGAGATTGCTAGGTTGAATGGTTTGCTTGATAACCGTGATAGTGTGCTTTGAGAGATGCCAAAAAGATGAGGAAAGATCTTAGGGCTCGGCTTGAGAATGCTAGTGAGAAAGTAGGAGAGTTAGAGTCAAAATTGCTTGAATTGAAACTTAAGAATGACTCTTTGAAACTTGCTCCTACTTCTCCCGATGATGTTGAATGTGTTGAATGTGATGCTTGGTTGAATGAGATCAAACTCGCTTAATGAGAAGAATGCGTCTATTTTGGCTCAACTAGATGCTCTTAGGGTGAACATGATGAACTTAAGGCTAGACCTACTTTGCTTGGTGCTTGCAAATCATGTCCTACTATGCATGCTAAGCTTGTCGATGCTCGTTCTACCATTAGTTCTTTGGAAGCATCTTTGAAATCTCCCGTTGCAAATGCATGTTCTAGCCGTGATGAAGTCACTTTGCGTAATCTTGAACTTACTTCCCGTTTGGATGTCATCTATGAGGAGAATGATTATTTGAGGAAGGTGTTGGGTTGGTTGTCCGGGCAGGAACCTCGGTTGAAAATCATGATTGAGGAGTTCAAGAGGGCGATGGTCGTGGTTTGGGGTTTGAGAAGTTGGGTGAGAAAGTGGGAGAAAACGGTGGGGAGAGTGTGTACGAGAAGTGTGTTGAGTCTAACCCCGGGTTTGAGGTGATCGGAGAGATCCAAGTCCCAATCCCAAAAGCACCCAAGAACTCTTTCACACCAAAGCCCAACCACCTTTGCAACAAGCTTGACACAACCCAAGATCCACCCAAATTCCCACCTAAGACAAATGATTTCCGGAAACCGTGAAGTTTGTGGGTGAGAAGGGTGAGAAGCCTAGAGAGAAGCCGAGCCAAAACCAAAACCCATCCCCTTCGGGTGTGAGTATTGTGGCAAGGAGAGGCATCTTGCGAGTTTTGCTACAAGAGGAAGAGGGATGAGAGGCTTGCTAGGGAGCAAGCAAACCGGGACGGTATCGCCGGCCCTCGCGGTATTCCTGAGCCTAGAGTGCCACTTCCACGGGGTGTGGGAAGTGTGAGGAGTGTTGGCAGGTTCCCACAGAGAGGTGGTGCTGGTGAGAGGTTTGGTCGGGCTCGTGGTGGTTTTGCTGGACGTCCTCCTACTCGTCCTCAGTACGGGTTTAGGGGAGATGATCGCAGCTTTGGGTTCCAGAGGAACTACGGACCACGTTTTCCCCCTCGTGGTGCTCGTACTCCTCCCATGGGACATGGGAAGTTTGGTGGCAAGGGAGTGATGTTTGCTAACCCCTCTTTTGAGCAGATGGCTCGACACTGGTTTAACTTTCTCAGTGCTAACCCCAGTGTCGAGTCGCTAGCTCATTCTCGTTCTTGTTTTTGACTGCAGGCAGGAGGCTTGGAGAACATTTGGTTGATCGACTCCGGATGTTCTCGACACATGACCGGAGATAAGAAGTGGTTCTCCAGCCTCACCCCAGTGAAGGAAAAGATGTACATTACATTTGGGGACAATGGACGAGGTAGGGTGCTGTCTGAGGGTGTTGTGCATGTGAGTGACAAGGTAACATTGAAGAGAGTGGCTCTTGTGAAGTCTTTGGGTTTTAATTTGCTTTCGGTTTCTCAGTTGCTTGATGAAGGTTTTGAGGTGCGTTTCAAGTCTGGCGAGTCTCGTTTGCTTGATTCTCGAGGTGATCTTGTTTGTATGATCATCCCCGAGGGTCGGATTTTCGTGGCTGATTTCTCTCGTTCTTTGGGTCCCGCTCGCCGTTTGATGGTCGGTCCGTCTTCTGATTTGTGGAAATGGCATAGGCGGTTGGGACACTTGAGCTTTGATTTGGTTTCCCGCTTGAGTGGCCTTGACCTTGTCCGAGGATTGCCGAAGTTGAAGTTTGAGAAGGATTTGGTTTGTGCTCCTTGTAGGCATGGTAAGATGGTAGCCACTCCCCATCCACCCCTGACCGATGTCATGACCGAGCGTCCGACGTAGCCGTTGCATATGGACCTTGTTGGGCCGGCTCGAGTTCGCTCGGTGGGTGGGAAGTGGTATGTCCTTGTTGTGGTGGACGATTACTCTCGCTATGCCCGGGTGTTCTTCTTGGAGGATAAGAGTGAGACTTTTGGCTTTGTTCGAGATCCGATCGTGAGGTTGAAAAACGAGAGGCATGGGAATGCTATTCGAGCTATCCGCGATGATAATGGCTCGAGTTCAAGAACTCTCGTTTTGATGCCTTTTGTCGTGATCTAGGTCTTGAACATCGGTATTCGACCCCTTATGTGCCCCCTCAAAATGGAGTCGTGGAAAGGAAAAATCGGACTCTTTGTGAGATGGCTAGGACGATGCTCGATGAGCACAGGACTCCTAGGAGGTTTTGGGGGTGAGGCGGTCAATACGGCTTGTCATGTTTCCAATCGGATTTTATTGAGAGCTTTCAAGAAGAAGACCCGTTATGAGCTTATGCATGGTCGGGCACCCAAGGTGAGTCACTTCCGAGTTTTTGGCCGCAAGTGCTTTATTTTGAAAAAGGGAAAACTCGACAAGTTTGAGGCTAGGTCTAGTGATGGTATTTTCTTTGGATATGCTAACCACTCTAGAGCCTATAGGGTGCTTAACCTTGAGACTAACAAAATCATGGAGACTTGCGAGGTGACCTTCGACGAGACAATGCCATGTACCTCTCTTGGCTTTGAATGTGCGGTGATGAAGAGATGGCCGAGGACCTCTTTGAAGAGGAGAAAGATGAAGCTGGAGATGATGATGGGGAGAACCATGCGCCTGAAGCTGAGCATGTACCCACTACTTCCCCTACGACCACTTTGGAGCATGGACCGTCTACTTCATGGACAACGACGGTGCAACAAGAGGACCAGGCGAGAGAAGCTGACATTGAGGGGGAGGTAGTCTCGAGGCGTGAGGCTCCCCGGCGGATTCAAGAAGTGCATCCCCTGTCGAAGATCATTGGAGACATCAATGAACGCACTACACGGTCGAGGTCCAGGAATTCCTCTCATTTTGCTCATGCTGCTTTTGTTGCTACTTTTGAGCCCAAGGACATTGGACATGCTTTATCCGATGCAAACCGGGTCAATTCTATGCATGAGGAGTTGGAAAACTTTGAGAGGAACCGGTGTGTGGGAGTTAGTTGAACCACCTCCAAATTGCCATCCCATAGGAACCAAGTGGGTTTGGAAGAACAAAGAGGGAGAAAATGGGATGGTTGTGAGGAACAAGTCCGGACTTGTTGCTCGGGGGTTTAGTCGAAGGAGGGGATCGACTATGAGGAGACCTTTGCTCCCCGTGGCCCGTCTTGAGGCAATTCGGATCCTTCTAGCCTTTGCCGTGGCTAAAGGGTTCAAGTTGTTTCGGATGGACGTGAAGAGTGCCTTTCGAATGGGGTCATAGAGGAGGAGGTGTATGTGAAGCGACCACACAGGGTTTGAGAGCGAGTTGTATCCACACGGGGTATACGGGTTGAAAAGGGCTCGTATGGGTTGAAACGGGCGCCCCGTGCTTGGTATGGGAGATTGAGAGGTTTTCTTTTGAGCGAGAGGGTTTGTGATGGGTACAGTGGATAGAACCTTGTTTCTCCTCAAGCATAGGAATGACTTGCCGATTGTTCGGATATACGTGGATGATATTGTCTTTGGTGGCTCGTCACATAACCTTGTTGCCAAGTTTGCGAGATGAGATGAGCAGGGAGTTCGAGATGAGCATGATGGGCGAGTTGCGGTATTTTCTCGGGCCGCGGATCAAGCAAGTGAAGGACGGTACATTTGTGCACCGGACCAAGTACACGAAAGACATGCGAGGAAGTTCCGGATGCAAGATGTGAAGCCGATGTCGACTCCCATGGGGGAGTACGACCACTTTGGATGCGGATGAAGATGGAGAACCAGTGGACCAGCGGGAGTACGGGAGCATGATCGGCTCCCTCCTCTACTTGACGCGCGACGAGGCCGGACATACGGTTCGGCGTGTGTCCGTGCGCTCGTTTTCAAGCTTCGCCGAGGACTTCACATCGACAGGCCGTCAAGAGGATTTTCGTGTACCTACGATCCCCCCTGGTCTTGGCCTTTGGTATTCTTCCTCCTCGACTCTGTCTCTTCATGGTTTTTCCGATGCGGATTTTTCTTGGGTTGTCGAGTCGAGAGGAAGTCTACTTCGGCACTTGTCGGTTTCTTGGTTCTTCGTTGGTCTCATGGTCTTCCCGCAAGCAGTCTAGTGTAGCTCAGTCTACCACAGAGGCGGAGTATGTTGCTGCCGCGAGTTGTTGTTCCCAGCTGCTGTGGATTTCATACACTTTGAGAGACTTTGGTGAGGAGTGCACCCAGATCCCACTTCGTTGTGATAGCACTAGTGCCATAAGCGTAGCCAAAAATCCAGTGCTTCACTCCAGAACCAAACATATAGAAGTGAGGTATCATTTTCTGAGGGACAATGTGGAGAAAGGAACCATTATTTTGAGCCATGTCCCTACCCAAGATCAGCTAGCCGACATCTTTACAAAGCCTCTCGACCAAGCTACTTTTGTGCGCTTGCGGGGGGAACTTGGGGTTTGTTGCCCTTTCTAGTTGTTTCTTGGGAGATTTCCTTTTTGTACCATATGTATCATACCATGTTTTACTTTGATGTATATACATGCTTTGTTTGATGTATAAACCATGGTAGGATAGCCATCTTGTCATATATCATGTTGCATTTGTGCCATATTGCATTTTAGGATGATGAGCTTCTTTCATATGCCATATTTGAGTCTCTTTGGCTATTTGTGAGATATTGGTTATATGTGTGGAGAAATGGTGATGTGAGGCTATGCTCTTGGAATATTTGAGATATATGTGTGGTGAGATAGCCCCTTTTGAGATAAATGCTTAACTTGACTAATTTTTTATGAAATATGCTCCACTCGTGTGTAGTTGTGTATCCATGTCACGGTTTGGTCTAAATGTGCTTTTCATGCTTAGATTGTGCTTGGATGCCTGTTCTTGCATTTGGGCCAAAGGCCGGATATCATTGTGAATGTTTAGCCTATGTTGCATTCATGGGGGAGCATAAGCTTCTTTTTGCCGCAAAGGCACTTCATGTACCATGAAATGAATCAATCTTGAAAAGAAGTGCATAATGCTTGAAAAATGCTCCATCCATCATGTCTATGTTTAAAATGTCTTATCTTTCACATATGGGTGCAAAACATGTTGCATGATGTTCACCAGTGGAGAAGTCTCCCCGAAGTGGACACATGGCTCATGAGCTTTGACATGACATGCTTTGCTTTATGGGTGTTTGCCATGATCTTTTGCTTTGAGAATTTGATATCCTTGTATGATCTTTAAATGGTATGCATGTTTGTGGCTCAAGTGTGACATGGATAGGCTTTTACATGTGAAGCGAGTCTTCTTTTGGTAAAAATGCTTAAATCTGAAAATTTTGCTTTGTCACATGCTTGTATTTTCATATATTACTTGTGGCAATGCTTTGACTATGCTATGATTCATGTGTGTGATCTTTGTCTCAATTGTAGCCTTTGACACTAGATTTGGCCTATTTGAGAAGCTCATGTAGATGTTTATATGCTTTGCTTTGCATTTCTGCATTTTCACCTTGATTCATACATTGTCAACAAGGGGGAGAAAAGGTGAGCTTAATGAAAATTCAGAAAAAGGTGAGCTGAAATTTGGAAGTGTGCATCCACGTGTTCAGGGGGAGGCATTTGTTCAGGGGGAGCTTTCTTGCTTGTTTTCGGTGTGGATTTTGTGCTTTGCTTGGCTTGTGACCTTTCTTTGCCTTTCTTCGGTTTTGGTCATGAGTTGAGCTTCCTTGTTTTTTTCTTTCTTCTTTCTTTCTCTTTCATTCTGAATTTCATTTCGCGTTGTGTGTTGTCAATGCACTCATCAAGGGGGAGATTGTGGACCAGGAGCGTCCCAGTGGTCGGTGGATGACCGCTCCTTAGTGATGAGTGATTGACAACGGGTGTTGGACTGACTCTTGGCTTAGTGCGCAGGTGTAGGCTGCGGCCTAGTTCGTGTTGTTGCAGGTGAAGAACGGGCGCGAAAGGTCTTCGGCCTTGAGGGGCCTCCGGGAGATGGAGAGACAAGTAGGCTCGGTTCGAGGGACCCGGTGGACGGCGGGGCCCAGGGTGCGGGCCACATGGTGGCGACACAAGCAAGACGAAGTCATGGACAAGTGAGCCGGTGCACGGTGGCGGTCAAGTCAAGTGGTTTGGCGGGAGGCCGGACCGGGCACGCGGGGTTTGGTGGTTTGCCCACAAAACCATCGGCGGACGGTTTCTTGGTTTGGACCTCAAAACCAAGTCCGAGGGCCCAACACGACGGAGACGGGATCCGGGCGTGTCGGGAAGCTTCGAAGCGGAGGACACGCGGCGGGATCGCATGGCTTGCGTCGGGAGGACGCGGGGTGCGGCGAAGGCGTGGCCGTCCGATGGCAAGACCCACAAACATTACCAAAATGCCCCTACGTGGGTTGTATCGCCGTAGTGTAGATAGGGGTAGTCGAGTCATTTACCACTCCCGGCGGGACCCGATATATAAGCCTGGAGTGTGTGTTGATGGCTCTCTCTCTCCGGACTAAGGGTTTGATTTCCCCCCTTCTCTTTCTCATTTTCGTAGCCATTTTTCTTCCTATTTTCTCTAGGCTAGCATGAGAGCTTCATGAGAGATTTGTTGAGAGGGATGGATGCTAGGGCGGCATGCTAGACCTTGTGAATCTTTCCCGGTTTGTATAGAAGATTCGGGGTTGTTTTTCGTGCCTTTTTGTGCCTATTTTCGTGCCTTTGTTCTCGGTGTGATTCCGCGGATTTGAGTGAGTTTCTTCCCGGATTTCTTTGAGGGAAACATGGATAGATGTCTTGTGCATCTTTGTGCTTGATCTCGTGCCCTCAAACGCCGGGAAACTACTTCGATTCGTGAGTTTTCGTTCGGTGCTCTAGGTTTTGGTGGTGCTCAAAGGATTCGCGATTCCCGGTGATTTAGGGAGTTAGGAGGCAAGATTTTTGGGCTATAGCATCCTTGTGTGACGCTTTTCAAGTACCCAAACCCTTGTCTCCACGCCTTTAACCGTTTGGGAAATCCGATGATGATTTGGGGGAGTTGACTTTCGAGGTCGGGCATTTTTACGTTCGTCCGAGCCTCGCGGACGGTCCGCGGCCTCCGGCGGACGGTCCGCGCGGGTCCGATTCGTCCCGTGTTCTTCGTGTTCTTGCTCGTCCTTTGTTTCGATCCGTTGGGATTTTGGTTTTTGGTTGGACGAAGTTTCGGACGGTCCGCGGTGTCGGGCCGGACGGTCCGCGGGTGCTAGGCGGGACGGTCCGCGTGCTCCCCGCGGACGGTCCGTGGCACACGGGTGTCTTTGGGTCGTTCGTGTAAATTAACGGACGGTCCGCGGCTAAGGTCGGACGGTCCGCGGCCCGGGTGCGGACGGTCCGCGATACCCGGCCGGACGGTCCGCGCGGCTCTTGTGGACGGTCCGCCCCTCCTCGCGCGGACGGTCCGCCGAGCTCGTGTGCTTGGCTTCTTGGTTCGATTCCTTCCTCCCTTTTTCTAGTGCTTCCGCGTGTGCTTTGAGGAATCGTTCCTAAGGCTAGAGGTTGATCCATAACCTCGTGGTCTTGGCGATTGGTGCGTGATTCGATCCATCGCTCGTGTGTGACCGGGATTTGAGTAGGACATAGGCCGGGTTCTTTGGGAAGAATTTTTACCGGCTCCTATTCACTCCCCCCCCTCTCTAGTCGCCATCTGATCCTTCAAGAGCTTCGGCGCAACTTGAGCGCCGCCCCCGCTCCGAAGAGAGCGAGAGGACCCGTGGCCGCCGCCGTTGGAGAGGTGGTGGCCTCAGGATCGCAGAGGAGACGTCCGCGCCGCCGCCGCCGCCGTAGAAGAGGCAGTAGCCACAGGGGCGGAGGAGGAGACGCCCGCCGAGGGTGGACTGGTTGATATTGCCAGCATCCTCGGTGCTCCGGCCGTGACCATCGTCTGGTCGAACTTGTAAGTACCATATCCTCACGAGTAGTACTTGCTGCAGTAGTCGATCTTTGTCTGACGACCCTCTGTGAATATTTCTGCAGAAAATCCACAGATCTGAGCTGGGATGGGGACGAGCCCTCATCAGCGGTGGCGGAAGAAGTCGTGCCGCCCGTCGAGGAGACCGCTCCCGATGCCCAAGCCGCGACTGAGCCCCCGGCTACCGAAGCGCCGCTGCCGGAGGCGAGTGTAGTCGAAGGTGAGTACCCTTCTTGAAGCTGCAGAGCTCCAGGATGAGTAGTCGTAGGCGCTAATGCACTTGTCGTTTGTTGGCAGGCGTTGAAGGTGGTGACATCCCTGCGGGGGTGCCAATGCGGGAGTTGACACCAGAGGCCCCAAAGGCTGCAGAAGGAGCCCCCGAGCCCATGGGGGAGGTCGTCGAGAAGTCCGCGCCGGGGGAGAGGCGGTCACCACGTCGCCAGAGATTGCTCTGGAGGTGGCTATCCGCTCCCCTGAGATTCAAGACGCGGAGCCCATCCGCTCTGCGCCGATGACGGAGGCTACCTCGAGTAGCCGCGGCGGGATAGAACTTCTGGCGGACGATCTCGTCGAGCCGGCGACGGTAGCCAAGCACCTGGAGGCGATCCGTCAAGCCGAGCAATGGATGAAGGTACGTAGCCGTAGCCTTGGAGTAGTCAATCCTTTGTCGTTGAGTACTCTTCGTGACTTGAGTTGTCTTGTGCAGGATGTCGCGGAGCGATCCCGCGAGAAGTCGAACCTGCTGCAAGGTTACGACGACACCGTACTCCGAGCAGAGGCCCTGGAGGAGCAGCTCGTGAAGTCGTGGAAACACGCGGCTGCCATGCAGTCAAAGCTCGACGCCGCCGCCAAGTATCACAACGACGTCATGGAGTTGCAGGCGAAGGGCGACGACTTGGTGCGGAAGAACAAGGGCCTCCACAACAAGAATAAAGGTACATCCTTCGACTTGTCGAGTACTTGTTGAAAGCCGAGAAGCATCTGACCCGCTGTTGCGTTGCTGTGTTGCAGAGCTTGAGGGCCAGGTGGAGCAGCTGAAGGCCTCGGAGGTGAGCATGAAGAACCTCTTCTACCGGGAGCAAGAAGCCCGCCAGGTACTCGAGCTCGACTACAAGGAACTCGCCTTCGAGTGCGAGAAGCACATGGAGCTGCGGATTGCTTCTGACAGGGATCTCGTCAACTGCTATAAATCTTTGCAGAAATTGAACGAAGACTGCGAGGCGTTGCGAGCCCAGTTGAAGGAGTTGGAGGAAGCCGCTCTCCCGATCGCGAGACTCCTGGTGCCGCACCGGGGCGGCCCCAAGATCGCTCCTCTGGTGGATCGACTCCGTGAAGCACCAAGCCGGCTGGCCGCCTACGTCAAGCATATGGCCAAGTCGATCCCAAGACAAGTCTTGGCCTTCATGAAGTCGTACTTCCCGAAGGCTCCAGTGGAGGTGGTCGCCGGCGGGGTAGCCGCCAACTGCTCCGATGAGCAGTATGCAGAGCTGCTGGAGCAGATGGCTCCCATCGCGGAGCAGGTAGCCGAGAAGCTAAACCTCCAGTAGCCCTGTAATAGGTAGCTAGTAGCCATAGTTGTACAGGAAGACAATTGTAATGAATTGTTCAAGTATCAATGAAATGAAATTTTCCAGCCATGTGTACTCGTAGTCGCGATCTCAGAGTGCGGAGCGCCCATCGTGGAGTAGGTGCGAGTAGTAGTACTCGACTTCAGTAGTCCCGTTGTAGGGAGTAGGCAGTAAAGAAGTTGATGAACGATCAATCTTTATTACTGAAGAAGTACACCTGGGTGACCAGGGCCGTAGTTACAAAGTAGTCGCCTGGACCCGAAGGCCGCTTACAGCTAAGTGGCGCTGGAGCGGGTAGCCGCTTGCAGCAAGTGATCCGTAGGTAGCCGTGTAGGCTGGATCGCAGATCCGTAAGTAGCCGCGCAGGCTGGATCTTGGAGTGTGGTCTCTTGGTAGACCGCTGCTAGAGTCCTTGACGCTCGTCGCAGCCCAGGGTCCGTAGGTAGCCGCACGGGCTGGACCCTGGAGAAGAGTAGTCCGGAGACTGGAGCCAGGACCCGGAGGGTCGCTTGCGGCGAGGGGTGTTGATGTAGTCGATTAGACTTGAACCCCAGGATAGTCGTGTAGACTAGGCGTAGAATCGACAGAGTTGGTCGACGTTCCACGAGTTGTTGACGTCTTCGCTTCAAGTGTTTGGAGGCGGTAGGAGCCCGGCCCGGTCACTTTTGCCACGGTGAAGGGGCCTTCCCAGGGGGAGCTGAGCTTGTGGAGTCCTTCCGTGTTCTGGATACGGCGGAGGACAAGATCTCCAACGTTGAAGGAGCGTTCCTTGACATTGCGATCATGGTAGCGTCGGATACCCTCCAGGTACCTTGCTGATTGGACGAGGGCGGCGCAGCGAGCTTCTTCGAGGTCGTCGATATCGACTTGTCTCGTCGTCTTCCGAGACGCCTTCGTCGTAGTGCTCCACTGCTGGCGAGTTCCATATGACGTCGGCAGGGAGGATGGCTTCGGAGCCGTAGACCAGGAAGTAGGGGGATTGCCCTGTTGGCTTGGATGGTTGAGTCCGCAGCCCCCAGAGTGCGTTGGGTAGTTCCTTGATCCACTTGCCCCCCTTTGGAGTTAGCAGCGTCGTGTAGCCGCTTCTTGAGGGCGTCGAGCACCATCCCATTGGCGCGCTCGACTTGTCCGTTGGCCCGTGGATGGGCGACTGAGACGTATCGGACGTCGATCCCGGCCGCTTCTCGCGGTACTCCCGCAACTCGGTGGTTGTTGAAGTTGGACCCCGGTGTCCGTGATGATGCGGTGGGGTAGCCCATAGCGGTGTACGAGTTCATCCGGGAAGTCGAGTACTCGTCGCCCTTGGGGCATGTGACCGGCTTGACCTCGATCCACTTGGTGAACTTGTCGATAGCCACCGGTACCCCGTTGAATCCTCCCCGGCGCCGTTGGCGATGGCCCAATCATGTCGAGCCCCCGGCGGGCAAAGGGCCGGGTTGGCGGTATGGTGACTAGCTTGTAGGGCGGGACATGTTGCGCTTGGCGAAGTACCGGCATCCTTGGCACCTTCGACGAGTTCTTCGGCATCGCCCGGGGGCCGTGGGGCCGCAGGAAAGCTCGCCGGAAAGCCTTGCCGACCGGCCGTGCGTGAGGACGCGTGGTTGCCGCAGACGCCCTTGTGGATCTCCTCCAAGATGTCCTTGCCTTCTTCGCGAGGGACGCACTTCATGAGTACTCCAGAAGATGCGCCCCGCTTGTAAAGCTTGTCCCCGACGAGGACGTAAGACTTGGCGCGGCGGACGAGTTGTTCGGCCGCGTTCTTGTCGGAGGGGACCTTCTGCTCGCTGAGGTAGTCGATGAAGGGTTGCCTCCAGTCCACGTCGATCATCATGACCTCCTGCCCAGCTGGTAGATGGGCTGGTACAGTGGTCGATGGCGCCGGCTCCGGGATGGATGGCGCGTGAAGCTCATGGACGAAGACGCCCGCGGGTACTTGAGCGTGAGTGGATCCGAGCTTCGAAAGGACGTCCGCTGCAACGTTGTTGTCGCGGACGATGTGATGGAACTCAAGACCATAGAATTTGTTCTCGAGCTTGCGGACTTCTAGGCAGTAGGCGTTCATGTTCTCCTTGTTGCGGTCCCAGGACTTGTTGACTTGGTTGATGACCACTGCGGAGTCGTCGTAGACTAGTAGCCGCTTGATGCCCAGTGAAGCCGCGAGGCGGAGCCCGTGTAGGAGAGCTTCGTACTCGGCTTCGTTGTTTGAGACCTTCCAGAAGATCTGCAGGACGTACTTGAGTTGTTCGCCCATTGGAGAGATCAGGAGTACCCCTGCGCCTGCGCCCTCGAGGTTGAGTGAGCCGTCAAAGTACATCATCCAATGCTCTGGTCGCACGGTGGGAGTAGGCAGCTGGTTCTCCCGCCACTCTGCCATGAAGTCGACTAGTGCTTGCGACTTGATGGTTGTGCGTGGCTTGAAGTCGATGGTGAGGGCACCGAGCTCGACAGCCCACTTGGAGATTCTTCCAGTGGCATCTTGGTTCCTCAGGATGTCGCCGAGCGGGTAGTCGGTGACGACGGAGACTGAGTACTCCTGGAAGTAGTGTCGTAGCTTCCGTGAGGTGATAAGTAGAGCGTACAGGAGCTTCTGCACGGGCTGGTAGCGAGCCTTGGACTCTGATAGAACCTCGCTGACGAAGTAGACTGGACGCTGGACCGGGTAGGCGTGGCCGTCTTCTTGCCGCTCGACAACGATGGCGATCGACCACGTGAGTAGTCGCGGCTAGGTAGAGCAATGAGTCGCTCGCCCTTGTGAGGAGCCGTGAGGATTGGTGGCTTTGACAGAAGTCCTTGAGCCGGGCAAGGGCTTGATCCGCCTCTCGGAGTCCACACGAACTTCTCGTGATGCTTGAGTAGTTTGAAGAAGGGGGAGGCCCCGTTCTCCTAGCCTCGAGATGAATCTGTTCGCGTGCCGCCATGCACCCCGTCGCCTTCGGACGTCTTTGATGCTCGTGGGAGCTTTCATGCTGGTGATGGCGGAGATCTTCTCGGGGTTGGCTTCGATGCCGCGCTGGCTGATGATGAAGCCGAGTAGTTTGCCCGAAGGAACGTCGAAGACGCACTTGTTCGGGTTGAGCTTCCAGCGGTACTCGCGTAGCGATGCGAAGGTCTCTTCAAGGTCGTCGATGAGGGTACTGGAGTCCCTGGTTTTGACAACCACGTCATCCACGTAAGCCTCGACGTTCTTGTTGAGTTGCCGCTTGAAGCAGACCTGGATGGCCCGTTGATAGGTAGCGCCGGCGTTCTTCAACCCGAATGACATGGTCGTGTAGCGCACGCGCCAAACGGGGTGATGAACGCGGTCTTTTCCTCGGTCTTCCTCCTTGATTGCGATCCGGTGGTACCGGAGTAGCGATCGAGGAAGCAGAGCGAGTCGCGGCCCCGCCGTGGAGTCGATGACTTGATCAATCCGCGGCAACCCGAAGGGGTCCTTGAGGCGCGTGCTTGTTGAGGTCGGTGTAGTCGACGCACATCCTCCACTCGTTCGAGTTCTTCTTGCGGACGAGGACGGGGTTGGCGAGCCACTCGGGATGGAAGACTTCTCCGATGAAGCCGGCCGCGAGTAGCTTGGCGAGCTCCTTCTTGATGGCATCCCGTCCGTCGTCGGCAAAGCGTCGGAGGTGTTGTCGCTTAGGGGTGGCCTTTGGGTCGACGTTAAGGCGGTGCTCAATCGGCTCCCCCGGGCACTCCCGGCATGTCCGTCGGCTTCCACGCGAAGATGTCGCGGTTAGCCCGAAGAAAGCTGATGAGCGCGTCTTCCTATTTGGGGTCGAGGCCGGCCCCGATGGTGGTGGTCTTGCTGGGGTCGCCTGTTCCGAGGTCGACCGTCCTGACGAGTACCTCCTCAGGTGGCTGAGGCTTGTTGGCGCCCGTCGGACTTCTGCGGGAATGTCGAGTTCGCTCGTGGCAAGCTTCTTCGACGCGGCGTAGACCTCCATCATCGCGTTGGGTACTTGGTTCGTGGAAGCGATCACCACGGCCTCTGTGTCGCAGTCGTGGGAGATCTTCAAGTCCCCTTGGAGGGAGAGTACACCGGCTGGACTTGGCATCTTGAGTACCAAGTAGGTGTAGTGGGGCACCGCCATGAACTTGGCGATGGCCGGTCTGCCGAGGATGGCGTGGTAAGAGGTCTCGAAATCCGCGACCTCGAATTTGATGTACTCGGTGCGGTAATTGTCCCGAGACGCCCCGAAAGTAACTGGCAGTACCACTGAGCCCAGTGGGATAGCCGCGTTGCCTGGGACGATGCCGTAGAAGGGCGTGCTGCTCTTGGTGAGCATGGGGGTGACGTCGAGCTTCATTTTCTTCAAGGTTTTGGTGAAGAGGACGTTGAGCCCGCTTCCAACGTCGATGAGCACCTTGTTGAGCTTGGAGCCCGCCACCGTTGGCTTCAGGACGAGGGGGAACCGTCCCGGTTCGGAGAAGCCGGTCCATTGGTCCGCGCGGGGAGAAGGTTATGGGTACCTCCGACCACCCGAGAGGGGCTCGGAACCGCCGGCTCAATGGACATCACTTCACGACGGGTAGCCTTCTCGCTCCCGCCTGGCCGGCGCTCCGCCGAAGAGGACGTTGACGGTCTTCTCGGGTTCTTGGAAGTCGTTGTTGTCGCCGTCCTTCTTCTTGCCCTTTTGGTCGTGAGGGTGCGGTGGCTCCGGCGTATCCTTCGGTGCATGCCCGAGCCGGTAGCACCGCTCGCAGTGTGGTTGCCGTTCGGATGCCACGGGCACTTCTCCTTTAGCGGGTCTTTGAACCCGCCGAGTTCTTCTTCGAGTTCCCTTTCGCAGGGCGCCGGATAGCCGCGACGGTGTTGTCCTGCTTGCGCTTGCGGTTGGGACCCGAGTAGTTGTCGTTGTTGTTGTTGTTGCGGCCACCTTGGTTTGCATTGCTACCGCTGCCGCCGCCCTGGTTCTGCTTGGACTTGCCGCGGATGGCATCGTATTTGGCGTTGGCCTTGTCCTCTTCATCCGCCCAGACGTGATCATGTCCTTGAGGTGGGGGATGGACTGGGGCGGCGACGACCGAAGTCCTCGAAGGTGCGGCGATGGTAGAGGCCGTCCCGGAAGAGGTCGATGACCTCCTTGTCGGTGACGTCGACGACGGTAGCGCGCTTGTCGAAAAGCGACGCATGTACTTGCGAGGGTCTCGCCCTCGTTCCTCGCTTGATCATGGCCGGGTCCATGCGAGTACCCGAACGGCCCATGGCGCCCGCGAAGTTGCTCGTGAACTCGCTCCTTCGGCCGGTCCCACTTGTCGATCGAGTGCTTGTCCGGCGACTCGAGCCATGTGAGTGGTGCTTGGTCCGGACGAAGGGGAAGTAGAGGCATTTGGTGTCGCGGTTGCCGCCGCCGCCGTTCTCGATGGAGAGGGCGTAGCATCGGAGCCACCGGATAGGATCTGCTTCGCGTCGTACTTGGTGATCCCCAAAGGCTTGAACTTGTCGGGGAGGAGTAAGTTGCGAAGTCGAGGTGAGAAGGCAGGGAAGCCGTCGCCCTCGGCGGCGGTGGTCGACTTCTTCCGCCGCGGCCTCCTCAATCTTCTCGGCGAGCGTCGTACCCGCCGTGCGAGGCGCCGGAGGCGTGGTCGTTCGCGTGGCCTCGGCCGCCGCGACCGCCACCGCCTCCCGGCTCTTCTCGTTGGCCCCGTGGTTGGAGGCCGCCGCCGCCGCCGCCGCCGCCGTCGTGGTCGTTGCCACCGCCACCGGCCGGAGCGCGGTGGGGAACAACTTCTCGGTCGCCTTGGTCTTGCCGTGAAGGTCCGCCGGCGTTGGAGCGGCGGCGGCTTGGCTCGGGCCGGAAGATCAGCCTCGAGTACGGTTGGGGCCGCATCGCGCCGCGACTAGTAGCTTCGTTGTCGCGGGGTTTGGCCGGAGGAGGTTGGTTGACTCGTTGTCGACCCGCATGAAGTAGGCCTCTTCGGCCGAGCTTGGCGATGACTTCTCCGAAGCACGTATGCCCCCGAGCCCGGCGTGCGATCGTTGTGATCGACATGAGGCAATCGCTCGGGGGTGGTGTGTACTCTCGCTCTCGACCGCCTCGAGAGCCTCCGCAAGGTTGCGGATGGGAAGGTTGTCTCCGAGCCGCCGCGTCGTTCGCTACGCTTCCCCGTTGCGTTCGCGTCGGCGTCCCCGTTGGCGACGGTCTCGTCCGCAGGGGTGCGCTGGCGGCCGGCTCGTCCGCGGAGATGTCCTCCGAGGTATCCGTCCTCGGCCCGTGCCTCGAGGGTCCCGGGTGTCGCCCGCGGCCATGAAGACTTGGCGATCGGGGGTGCCAAGGCCGGACTCGCAGGGTGCCACCTCGCTTGGTGTGTTTGAGTCGGCCGGGCTAGAGGTGTTCCCTCCGGAACCCGGTAGCGAGTCGATGTAGGCGACGTAGCGTGAGTCCCCCTTGCCGTGTCGGCGGGCTCGCGGTCCGGCCGCGCAGACGTATCTCCCGGCCGGCGTGGATTTTATAACCAGCCCCGAGGCTGGCCCTGACAAGAGAAGCTCAGTGGAGTTGTCTTCGGACTCGGGCTCCTCCGGGTCCGACCCGAAGTCGAACTCGTAGTCCGGGTTCGAGTAGAACTCGGAGAGAGGGCTGGAGTCCGGAGTGTGGTCGGGGACGGCGTCGGAGTCCGAGTTGTGCTCGGGTACGGGCTCCTTGCCGGCCCGACGCGAAGTGGGAGCCCCCGTGCGGGCCCGGGTGAGGGTGCAGGGGCCGCATGCGGAGGGCTCGAGCGGTGAGGAGGCCGCCTGCGATGGCTGGGTAGCCGGCTCGCATGCGATGGCCCATGGCGACGTCGGGTTCGAGTTGGAGACGGACTCGAGCTCGAAGTCAGCGTGGTGGTTGGAGAGCGAAATTTCGCCGAACTTGCCGGCGAGTTCGCCTGTGACAACTTCGGAAAGCGTCACAAAGCCTGTCTTCGAGTCGGGCTGCATGATTAGGCGGCGCTGGAAGGAACCTGCGCCATCAGCAGTGCAGACCCAGGCGCCGAAGACGAAGGTGTCGCCGCGGTTGAAGGCGACAGTTGGCTTGAAGTAGACGGAAGCCGTCGAGTTCGCCATGTGATCTCGAGCGAGAGCCCCTACCCGCGCGCCGCGTGTCGGTGTTTTAGACCGGCAACCTACTACGGGAGTACCCGAAGTAGATGATTGTGACTCGCCGAGATCGGTAACTCGAAGGAAGAGACACGTGGCACACAATTTAGACAGTCCGGCCGCGAGGTGCGTAATACCCTACGTCTCGTATGCCGCGTAGCTCGGATTGATAGGGCACGATTACAAGATAGTGCAATGGTGCGCCGTGAGTTGTATGAGAGGAGATTGGATGAGGGGATCGGTCCCCGCCTCGCCTTATATAGTCCGGGAGGCGGTGGTTACAAGTCGGAGTAGGGAGAGAGTACTAGTCGAGTACGTCTAGGAGTCCTCTATACAGTGCGGAACATGTACAGCTCCCTAACCGAGTACTACTCCTGTGTAGTCCTTGTGCTCCACGCCTTCAGGTGCCGTGTAGCGCAAGCCGGGTAGTCCCAGGGGCCCACCGAGTAGTCGGTCCTGTTACCCACCGAGGCAGTGGGCCCAGGGAGGTCCATACGACACCATCCAGGCGATATACTTGTCGCGCCAATCCGCCCTGATGGGGGCTGGCTCGACATCCATCACTTCGGCCTCGTCGGCGCCGTACCACTCGAGGAGGGAGAGCACGTACGCCTCGTTCGAGGGGTCCTCATCCATGGGCTCCGCGCCTGCTGGATTCGAGGGAGCCCCCGAGGGTTCCGTGTGGTTCGAGGGGTGCGGCTCGAGGGTGACGGAGGGCTGGGCGACGTCTCGGGAAAAGACGTTTGGGGGGACCGTGATCCGCCCAGACGCGATCTTTGCTAGCTCGTCCGCATCCTCGTTGTACCGGCGGGGCACGTGATTGAGCTCGATGCCGTAGAAGTTGTCTTCGAGGGCTCGCACGGCCTTGCAGTATGCTTCCATCTTATCATCGTGGCACCTCGCATTTTTCATGACTTGGTCAATCACGAGCTGCGAATCCCCCCGTACGTCGAGGCGCTTGACGCCTATCTCGATGGCGATCTTGAGGCCGCATAGAAGGGCCTCGTACTCAGCCATGTTGTTCAACGCGGGGAAGTGGAGGCGCACTGCGTACCGCATGTGTTCCCCGAGGGGTGACACGAAGAGCAGGCCCGCGCCCGCCCCAGTCTTCATCACCGAGCCGTCGAAGTACAGAGTCCAGCACTCTGCCTGGATCTGTGGCGGCGGCAGTTGCGTGTCGGTCCACTCGACGACAAAATCTGCCAGGATCTAGGACTTGACGGCCTTGCGCGGGGCGTAGGCAAGTGTTTCGCCCATCAGCTCCACCGACCACTTGGCAATTCTGCCCGCCGCGTCCGGATTGCGGATGATCTCCCCCAGCGGGAAGGAGGAGACCACCGTGACAGGGTGGGCCTCGAAGTAGTGGCGAAGTTTGCGCCGCGCAAGGACCACCTTGTACAACAGCTTCTGGACTCGAGGGTAGCGTATCTTGGTGTCGGACAAGACTTCGCTGATATAGTATACCGGCCGCTGGACCGGTAGGGCGTGACCTTCCTCCGCGCGCTCTACCACGATCACGGCGCTGACCACCTGGGTGATCGCGGCCACGTAGAGTTGCAGAGGTTCGCCGTCCCGTGGTGGTGTGAGGATCGGGGCGTGAGTCAAGGACTCCTTCAGCTTGTCGAGCGCCTCCCGGGCCTCGGTGGTCCAGGAGAAGCGCTCGTGCTTCTTGAGGAGGCGGTAGAGGGGCAAGCCTTTTTCTCCGAGCCGCGAGATGAAACGGCTCAAGGCGGCAAGGCACCCCAGCACCTTTTGTACTCCTTTGAGGTTCCAAATTGGACCCATTTGCTCGAGGGCCGCAACCTTTTCGGGGTTGGCCTCGATGCCTCGCTGGGAGACTATGTATCCTAGGAGCATGCCCCGCGGCACGCCAAAGACACATTTTTCGGGGTTCAATTTTACCCCGTTGGCCCGTAGGCAGCCGAACGCGATGCTGAGATCGCTGACCAGGTCGTCCGTCTTCCTGGTTTTCACGACGATGTCATCTACGTACGCCTCGACGGTCCGCCCGATGTGGTCTCCGAAAACGTGCTGCATGCAGCGTTGGTACGTTGCGCCCGCATTCCGGAGGCCGAACGGCATCGTGACGTAGCAAAACGTCCCGAACGGCGTGATGAAGGAAGTCGTGAGCTGGTCGGACTCCTTCATCTTGATTTGGTGGTACCCGGAGTAGGCATCAAGGAAACAAAGCAGCTCACACCCGGCGGTCGAACCAACAATTTGATCGATACGCGGCAAAGGAAAAGGAACTTTGGGACATGCTTTATTAAGACTGGTGTAGTCTATACACATCCGCCACTTCCCGTTCTTTTTCTTTACTAGTACAGGATTGGCTAGCCACGTAGGGTGGAACACTTCCTTGATGAACCCGGCCTCGAGAAGCTTCCGCAGCTCCGCTCCGATCGCCCGCCGCCGCTCCTCGTCGAAGCGGCGGAGCCGTTGCTGCACGGCGCGGGAGTGAGGCAGGATGTCAAGGGAGTGCTCGGCGACCTCCCTCGGGATGCCTGGCATGTCCGAGGGGCTCCACGCGAAGATGTCGGCGTTGGCGCGGAGGAAGTCGACGAGCACCACTTCCTATTTCGGGTCGAGGGTAGAACTGACCCTCAACACCTTGCCCTCGGGGGCAGCAGGGTCGAGGGGTATTTCCTTGGTCTGCTCCGCGGCCTCGAAGTTGCCGGCGTGCTTGGTGGTGGAGTCGAGGTCCTCGTTGACCATCTTCTCCAAGGTGGTCACCAGCGCTTCATCCAGCGCCAATGCTTCCGCGTGCTCGACGCATTCGACGTCGCAGTCGAACGCATGCTCGATGGACGAGCCCACGGTGATGACGCCGTTCGGTCCTGGCATCTTCATTTTGAGGTAGGTGTAGTTCGGGATGGCCATGAACTTTGCGTAGCAAGGCCGCCCGAGTATGGCATGGTAGGCGCCCCGAAACCCTACCACCTCGAAGGTGAGCATCTCCTTGCGGAAATTGCTCGGAGTGCCGAACCAAACAGGCAGATCGATCTGCCCGAGGGGCTGGACGCGCTTGCCCGGCGCGACGCCATGGAATGGCGTTGTGCTGGGCCGCAGCTGGTCCAACCCGATCCCTAGTAGGCGCAGCGTGTGCGCATAGAGGATGTTGAGGCTCCTGCCCCGTCCATCAGGACCTTTGAGAACCGCGCGTTCCCAATGACCGGGTCGACCACCAGTGGGTACTGGCCCGGGTTAGGGATGCGTTTTGGGTGATCCTCACGGCTGAAGGTGATGGCATCCTCCGACCAGTCAAGGAAGGAGGGAGGTGCCTTCTCCGCGGCGAGGACCTCGTGCTGCTCCCGCTTGCGCTGGCAGCTCGACATGTCGACGGTCGGCCCCCCGAAGATGAGGAACACGTTTTCCACGGCGGGGAAGCCGCCGACGTCGCCATCTCCTCCGTCCTTCTTGGCCTCTGCGTCCTTCGCGGCGGCGCGGCCGTAGAATTTTTTGAGCATATCACACTGCTCGAGGGTGTGGTTCACCGGAGTTCTGTGATAAGGACATGGCTTCTTCAGCATGTCGTCGAACACCCCCGGACCTCGAGGGGCCGGTCGAGGGCCCCGTCGAGCCGGGTCAACAGCAAGGGCCTCGGCGTCGTCGCCGTCGCGTCCCTGCTCGCGCGCCTCGTGGCGCGGCTTCTTCCCTTTCTTGCCCCGCTTGTCCTTCCGGTGGGGCTCCCTGGACTTGCCGCCCTCCGCGGGCGCGTCGTCCGAGCGCTTGCCCTTCTTGCCGTCGAAGATCGCCCCCACAGCCTCTTCTCCTGAGGCGAAGCTGGTGGCGATGTCGAATAGCTCGTTCGAGTCCGCCGGCGGGCTGCGCCCCAACTCGCGCACGAGATCCCGGCACGTGGTGCCCTCGAGGAAGGCATGCACAATCTCGGACTGCGCCACGCTTGGGAGCTCCATGCAGCGCTTGGAGAAGCGCCGTATGAAATCCCGGAGCGACTCGCCGGGCTTCTGGGTGCATGAGCGCAGGTCTCAGGAGTTCCCAGGGCGTACATACGTGCCCTGGAAGTTGCCCACGAACGTGCGAACCAAGTCTTCCCAGTTATGGATCTGTCTGGCCGGCAGGTGCTCGAGCCATGTCCGGGCTGAATCGCCGAGGTGCACGGGGAGGTTGCGGATGATGACCTCGTCGGCCGGTGGCCCCCGCCCGGGCGGCATGCTAGGCGGTAGTCGTTAAGCCACACGCGGGGATCTGTCTCCCCATTGTATTTGACGATGGTCGTGGGTTGGCGGAAGCGCTGGGGGAAGGCCGCCGCGCAGATCTCCCGGCTGAACACACGGGTCCCCGGGGGTTCCGGCGTCGGTGAGCGGTCTTCGTCGCTATCGTAGCGTCCACCCCGTCGAGGGTGGTAGCCTGCCGCCGCTCGCGCATCTGCTTTGCTCATCCGCCGAGTGTTGATGACGTTGCGGGCGTCGTCGTTCCGTGCCCTGCGCGTGTCGAGGAGCCGTTCCTTAACCGGTGTGCGTCCCGGGTTGGCGGGTCGCCCCGCCGCTCCGCCTGCGTGGACCGAGGGTTCGCCCCCCGCGCGCCCCCATCTCCCCCGCGCGTCTCCTTGCCGGCGGATGCGAGACGCCGAACTCTCGGCCCGCCGGGACCCGGCCGCTTGCTCGATGAGCGCCCGCGCCCTCACGGTGCGAGTTCCGCGCCTCGGGTGTCGAGGGGCGGGCATGGCCCGCGGCGGCGTCGCGGCGGCAATGAGCTTCTGGCTCGCTCGCGGAGGTGTGTCTGGGTCGTCGACGTTGAAGACGGTGTTGATGCGGTCGCGGGCCTGTATGCCTAGCTCCCGCGCGCGCTCGCCGCGCGCAGAGGCTTCCCCCGCCATAGAGGCGCGGAGCAACCGTACCGTTCGATACTCCTCCGCCAGCTTGGCTTCGAGTTCGCGGGCTTGGGCTAGCCGCGTGTCGATGTCGGCCCCAGCGGGGGTGCTTGGTCCCGCCGCCAGGCGTGGAGCGATCCCTGGGGCTGGTGTAACTTCCCCGTCGCCGGCGCCCGCTACGCCGATGGCGTTTGCTGGGTCGTTGGCGATGACGACGCAGCATTCCCGCGCGCGGTCGTAACTCCCGGTTCTTGAGTCGTCGGAGCAACCGAACCAGTAGTCCGTGGCGTCGAGAAAACACCTGAACATTACTGGGTCCGGCATGCCGGAAAAGTCCCACTCCGCGTATCCGTGCAGGTTGGCGGGTGGCAACGCGTCAAGAGAGCCTAGGGATGACTCATCGCCGGCGGAGGCGCTAGGATCCCTGACGATGTAGATGTGACGGCCAGGGGGAACCCGACGCATCGTGGTGTTGACATTGGCGTTGTAGGCCGTCGTAGCACCGCGCAGACCGATGGGGAAACGCGGCCCGGAGACCGCGCGTTCCCCCACCGGGCGGCGGCCGCCGTGCCGACGGGCACGCCGCGTTGGGAAGCGGCGCGTTCGGCTTGTTGCCGCTCCGACCGTGCCTAGCGTGAGCGCCGACCGAGCGGTGGCGACGCCGTGACGCCGACGGACCCGCGCGCGTCCGTGCCGGCGAGCATTTGCATCGTGGCGACGCGCGCGGCGGCGGGACCGGCCGGACCGCGCTTGGCGCCGCGCACGGAGCTCCTCACGGTTGGTGAGGCGCATCAGGTAGCCGTTCCCCGTGGCCTGAAAGTTCAGGCCCCCGAACCGGATTTCGAACCCGGCGGGGAGGGGGTCCGAGCTGCCCATGGAGTAGCGCGTACCGCGGTACTCGGTGCGAATTACCATGGAGGGAGTTGACGGTGGATTGACCTTAGGTGCTCGTTTGCCCCACGGTGGGCGCCAACTGTCGGTGCGGAATGTGGTCCCGACACTAACTAGTAATGAGCGTCAAGGTCTATCCCTCAATGGTCGATGCTAAGCAATCAAAGACACAAGATTTATCCTGGTTCCGGCCAAGGGCCGTACGTCCAGCAGTGGTGTGCTCGAGGCACTATATTCCTCGGCCTAGGGGTGCCCGTAGTGGGGCGGCTACAAGCAAAGCGGGAGAGGAGGCGTGGCCTCCAAGTCCCCGGTGAAGTGGTCGAAGATGTTATGGGAGAATTGGGGAATGTATGTGTGGTGCGTCGTATGCCGTGTTGTTGTCTTGTGTCCGTCTCTCTCGCGGCGGGGGGGAGTTCGCCTTCCTTTTATAGGCCAAGGAAAGGGCGACTTACATGCATGACGCACTATTCGGCCTACATGGGGAAAGTATGGTGCGCCGCGCGGTAGAGTAGGCGGCCGCCTTGACGGTCCTTGCCGCGATCCGGCCATCATGGCGTATCTTGTACCCGAACGCTGGTGGCTTCGAGGGTAGGGGCGTAGTGGTTGGCGAGGATGTCCTCAAGCGGGCTCGAGGGGGTTGCTGACGACGATCCGTACGGAGCACAGTGGCAGGCGTGGCGGCGTCCCGTTCTCGCACGCCTCACGGCGCCGGAGCCGCGACCACGCGTGCCGGCGTGGAGTTGTACGCGCGGGGGCGGCCGCCCGCGCTAACGGCGGCAGGGATGGCACCCCGCCGGCCTAGCGTCTTGACCTGGCCCTGCAAGGTCACGGGAAAGCATTTCGAGGGTGTGGCCGGCCCCCCTTCGAGGGCTCGGCATGTCAGCCGTACGGGAGTAGGCGGCGCGGCGTCATAGTGCTGACACCGGCCATGTCGCACAGTCTCCCACAGTGGCGGGGATGGGTTCCCCCTAGGGAGTTGGTGCAACATGACCGGGGCGTGAGTCCCAGGCGCATGATGGCGCCGCCCCGCCGTTTGTCAGAGCATTAAATGCCCGTACCCGCGTGCGGGAACGGGCGTGCGCGTGCAAAGCGCCCTCGAGCGAGGCGGAGCCTGCTCGAGGGAGGCGTGTATCCTCGAGGGAGGCGGAACCCGCTCGAGGGAGGCGTGTACCCTCGAGCGGGGCGGAGCCCGCTCGAGGGGACTTTTAAGTGAGCTGCCTTGGTGGGCCGCGGGGGCCACCGCGGCGTGGGCCGTGCCCCGTGTGTGTTTAAGAAAGATGCGCTTAGCTTTGGTTTTTTGCAAGTTTTAAACGGGGTTTCCCCATTTGTTTAAGGGGACCCCAGGGCTGTCCTCGACAGTTTTGTTCCCACTATTTTTGTTCCCATGAATGGAATTGTAAATTAACAAACACCGAACCATGTAATCATATGACAAACGATCGACATATACATGGTGAATTCTTGGTGCCCCTTTTGGTTTACACATCATCCGTCCGGCGCCATGCATGGAACTCTTATTAATTCTAGTGCACGCATGCGAAATTGGAAATCCAGAACCAAATCCAATTTTAGTGTTTCAAAGAGATGTATCCGTTCTTGATCATCCACTCCATGCTCCAGTAGTTGTTAACATTCTTAAGCGTCCAGTAGGCCCAGCCGAACGTAGCCTGTCCGTATACCTCTATCTGCATGTCACACCCTGAAATTTCCAATTTCAGGATGTGAATAGAAATAATAATTAAATAACGATTTTCTCATAATTTTAAAATTTTTCCAACATTTATTTTCTTTACAGGGAATATAGTATAGGAAAAGTCCTTTGTTTGATTTTCTAAATTAAATAAAAGATATGTGTGTTGCATTCATGCCGATGCATCTAGTGGTTCTTGAGTGCAAAAAAAAGGTTTCAAAAATGCGTTTAGGAGCTGTCCAAACTCTCCCGAGAATTTTCCGGATTTTTCCGACTTTATTCTCATTTTCCTTGAGCTATTTCTATTTATTAGAAGGCTCTAAAATCTTTTTCATGAGCACCAAATGCTTCATTTGGGTTGTTCATGTCTTAATCTATCTCTAGGAATTTTCCCCGGATTTTTTGTGATTTTCTCGAGTATTTTTCGTGCTTTAAAATAATTTACGTAATTTTTTCCGGATTATTTTTCGCACCGGAAATACTTTCAAAAAAAAAAACTATTCTATCAGGCCGGGCCGAGCCCGTGGGCTCGACCCGCCCGCGCCCACCCGCGCTCGCGGCCCGGCCCGCCATGGCCCATCGAGGCCCAACCGCCGCCGGCCTAGCCATGGCCGCCGCCGCCCGTGGCGGGGCCGGCCCCGCGACCGCGCCCCCATAAAAAGGGCGCCGCCCCCGCGCGCCTTGCCCTAGCGCCGCCGCGCCCCGCCGCCACCGCCTCCCTCGCTGCGCCGCGCGTAGCCGGCGCCGCCGCCGCCCGGAAGCCGAGTCGCCCGAGCTCGCCGCCGGCCGGTTCCGCCGACTCGGGTTCTCCCCGCCGCGGTGAGCGGTTCTCCGACTCCCCTCCTCCTTCTCTCCTAATTCCGTGCTTCGCCGTTGTCTCTAAGCGCCCCGAAACGCCGGCACCGCCGTCGGTCAATCTCCCTGTTCGCCGCCCATGGCAAGCCAGAGGAAGGGGATGAGTAGGGCGGTTTTGCAAATTGAACCCTGCGTTTTCGTGTAACTCTTTAGTTTTTTTTGTGTCTTTGCAAATCTGCAGGAAACCCCCTATACATATTAGATTCCTTAAGATCCAATCCATCCCAAGCCCTTTTGCAGATCTAACCCCTAGATTTTATCCATTCGCGAGCACTGTTTGATGTGTCTCGGGAATCTTCCTTGCTACTCCCTGAAATCTACGGTTAATCGCGAACAGGTCCCTGCAATCTTGTTTTGCTCACCAAATCTTCGTTTTAGCTCCGATTTAATCCGTTCAAGTTGCGTTAGGTCCATAATAATGTAAGGCACGCGTTAGTGGTGTGTTTTCACCATGTTTTGTTTCTGAAAATAAAATTAATATTAATTTTGATTAATGACTAGATATACATGTCTTTTCCAAATAAAAGCTATATAGATCTATATATCGTTTTTCCTAATCAAATTTAATTTGATTAATGATTACTTTACATGCTTTTATGAATAAAATCTAATTAGATCTTTTATTCGGTTTTCCATAAGTCAAATATTAATTTGCTTAATGATTAATTAACTTTTATAATTAAAAGTTGATTAGGCTTTTACTCCGCTTTATAAATACATGTTAATCTTGATTAATACCAATTTAATACTGTTTATGATAATAATATGATGAACTCGAATTACAAAGTTTCGTTTAGATTGTTCATATAGTTTAGTTTTTCTAAGTTAAATGTTTAATCGGTTTAATTCGTATATGAATCTTTATTAATAAAACTCGACTAGTTCTTTACACCGGTTTCATAAATAAAGTTTAATATTGCATTAATGTCAACATAGGGTATTTTATTTCTGAAATATCCTTTATATTTGTTTTGTTAATTAAAATGAACCTAGCTCATATCGTTGTTCTCTCATTTATGCAAAACGTTCGTTAGACGTTCTTTTCTCAGCTCAATCTAAGTGTAATCTTTCCGGTTCTTGCTCAATCTTTCACAACCATCTCTTTAAAGCTAACCAAACCTTTCCAAGCACACTTTGTATTCTTTAGTGATCCATCTAATCGAGCCTATCCTTTAGTGCGTTCTTTTAAAGCTTTCTTATGATTGGTGTTTTGTTCTTAGTATATGTGTTTGTTTGCTTTGTGTATGTTTGCGCCCGATGATTGATGCGCTTAGAGTGAACGCCGTTCGAGAAGTTTGGAAGAGCTTGAAGTTGAAGATATTCTGAGCAACTACTCTTTGGTTAAAGGCAAGTGTGTCCTTGATTTTGTCCTAAGAATTATATTTAATCACTCATTGCATATGCTTGCATTAATATGATGGGACCCATGTTTAAGGTTTGACTAGTGTTATTTATCCTGTGCCTTGATCAAACGGGTTTATTTTTATGTTGGGTAGCTATGCTTAGTTGCTATACCTGGGTTATGGTGGTTTTAATGAACATTAATGATGAATTATGTTATACCTTTATGCTATATCTTTGGATGCTTAATACAAGATCATATGATTAATCGGAACATGGAGAACCACCCAGGACAACAGTGCAACCACAAGGACTATATGGCTCTGGTCTTGGCCGATTAATTAGGGAAGTCTTTGTGTGGTTATTACTCGCATAGTAGGTTGGGGACGGAGGAATGCTTTTATGGCTCTTCTATTCCGGAGCGGTGATGGAACGGAAGACTCTATGGCTTACCGTTCGTAATAGAAGTGTGGTACGAAAGATAGCCTCTATGACATACTACTATGGACTAATACGCACGGGAGGACTCTTTGTAAAGGCCTCGTAGCGTCCCTATGCAATCACACCTCGGTAGTGTGGTATGGTGCCTAGCTAGCACCGCATGGTTGGGTTTAAAGTTCTTCGGGACTTTTACGCGACTTGTGGGTAAAGATGTACGACCTCTGCAGAGTGTAAAACTAATCGATTAGCCGTGCCCACGGTCACGGGCGGCCTGGACCCTCACATGATAACTGAACTTGAAGATGGACTTAAATCGTGTTCTCTGGTTATGTTTGCCATGTGCTCATGGTGTATTTCTTACCTTATGCTTAATGTGGGTTGGTATGAACTTATACTTTATTAGTAACCAGGTGCTAATAAAACTTGACCAACTAAAATTGCTTAAATGCTTATAGCCCAGTCCACTATAAAGCCTTTGCATTCATTCTTTTTTCCCACACTTGCTGAGTACGACAAGTGCTCACCCTTGCTATAACCATTGTTGCTCAGAAAGAGGATGCTACTTTGAAGTCTTGTGAAGATGTTGCTGGTGCTAGGCGTACGCAACCCCCGCCGATTGCCCGTGATGTTTGGAGCCTTCGTTTCCAGGATTAAGCGTAAATCTCTCGACAATCTTTCTTTTTCTTACGTGATACTGTTTCTGTATTCACTTTTATGTCACTATATGCATGAAACTTGATCCTGGCATGCATATAGGTATGCACTTGGTTTTCTTCGGAAAGTCGGGTGTGACAGAGTGGTATCAGAGCTGTATCGACTGTAGGACGTAAGCCTAGTTAGCACTGGTCGTTTCTTAATGCCTCTTTTGTCCTACAATCCCTCCTTACCTTATCCTTGACCTCTCTGATGAAGGATCTCGCATCTTAACCATCTTCTTTTCTCCATATCATGAATTCTTGTATATTTGTCTTCACTCTCCTTGAACATCTCTTCGATCTCGTCTGTCTTTTCGCTCAAGCAATAACACCCCCTTGATTGGTTGGTGGAAGTGTTACCCTTAACATTCCATCTATTCGCGGAGCTCTCTGACACATCAGCGCTGTTTTAATTTTATCTCGAGCTACAGAACTCCAATCGACATGAAACCAGTTGGGTTAGCTCACAAATTTCATAAGTGAATTTCTATCAAAAATCCAGCCCTATCCAGTACCTGTTCCAGGAGCTATGCCCGAAACATTGGAGCTATCAGAATCTGTAAACCCTGCTGACCTAGTTATCTTCATTATTCTATATCTCGGGCTATAGGCCTCCGATTGAGGTAAATCCAATTGGAGTAGTTCAGGAATTTCATCAGCTTCGCTCTGTCCAAAATTCAGCAGTATTCGTTTTGTATTCATGGAGATACATACGAATTAGTGGAGCATTCAGATCTGCCAACACTGCTGACATAGCCATCTTGTCTAATTCATATCTCGAGTTCTGAACCTCCGATCGAGGTGATTCCAGTTGGGTTGAACTCATAATTTCATACTCCTTGATCTGGGAAAAATCCATTATTTATGGATATCCTTGCTGGGAGATATATCCGATCTATTAGGAGGATACCCCCTGACTTCATTAACAACGTGTAGTGTCGTTCCCCTTTAGCTATGCCTTGATTGGTGGAATTGTGTGTTTGCATGATGATGCTTGGTTTTATGAACTTGATTGATTCGTTTCTTTGAAGTGAGTGTTGGTGTATTGTGGGTCTTACATCTGCAATAACATCGCCTGCCTAGTTGGGTTTCTCTTTTGTACCTCCCACATCCTTGTCATCTTTCTTTGTTTCAACTCACTAGAGGTGTTACGGAGGGAAGTCAATGGCGGATGCAAGATGAAGAAAAGAAGACATCACTCTACCTTCCTTCCCACCTTGTGCTTGCTTTTGTCCCACCTAGCTCATTCTGATGAAGACTCCAACATTCATCGAAGAAAAAGATTGAAGGTTTCACACCGATCAACAAAAGAGGGTGACCACCTACCTACTTCGATCGCAATGTTCTTGTTTATCTCCCTCCTCCTTGCTTCTTCTTTCTTCGAATCTCGGGACGAGATTCCTCTTAAGGGGGGTAGATTTGTCACACCCTGAAATTTCCAATTTCAGGATGTGAATAGAAATAATAATTAAATAACGATTTTCTCATAATTTTAAAATTTTTCCAACATTTATTTTCTTTACAGGGAATATAGTATAGGAAAAGTCCTTTGTTTGATTTTCTAAATTAAATAAAAGATATGTGTGTTGCATTCATGCCGATGCATCTAGTGGTTCTTAAGTGCAAAAAAAGGTTTCAAAAATGCGTTTAGGAGCTGTCCAAACTCTCCCGAGAATTTTCCGGATTTTTCCGGACTTTATTCTCATTTTCCTTGAGCTATTTCTATTTATTAGAAGGCTCTAAAATCTTTTTCATGAGCACCAAATGCTTCATTTGGGTTGTTCATGTCTTAATCTATCTCTAGGAATTTTCCTGGATTTTTTGTGATTTTCTGAGTATTTTTCGTGCTTTAAAATAATTTACAGAATTTTTCTGGATTATTTTTCGCACTGGAAATACTTTCAAAAAAAAAAAACTATTCTATCAGGCTGGGCCGAGCCCGTGGGCTCGACCCGCCCGCGCCCACCCGCGCCCCGCGGCCCGGCCCGCCATGGCCCATCGGGGCCCAACCGGCCGCCGGCCTAGCCATGGCCGCCGCCGCCCGGGGCGGGACCGGCCCCCGCGCCCGCGCCCCCATAAGCGGGCGCCGCCCCCGCGCGCCTTGCCCTAGCGCCGCCGCGCCCCGCCGCCACCGCCTCCCTCGCCGCGCCGCGCGGCCCGGCGCCGCCGCCGCCCCGGAAGCCGAGTTGCCCGAGCTCGCCGCCGCCGGTTCCGCCGACTCGGGTTCTCTCGGCCGCAGGTGAGCAGTTCTCCGGACTCCCCTCCTCCTTCTCTCCTAATTCCGTGCTTCGCTGTTGTCTCTAAGCGCCCGAAACGCCGGCACCGCCGTCGGTCAATCTCCCTGTTCGCCGCCCATGGCAAGCCAGAGGAAGGGGATGAGTAGGGCGGTTTTGCAAATTGAACCCTGCGTTTTCGTGTAACTCTTTAGTTTTTTTTGTGTCTTTGCAAATCTGCAGGAAACCCCCTATACATATTAGATTCCTTAAGATCCAATCCATCCCAAGCCCTTTTGTAGATCTAACCCCTAGATTTTATCCATTCGCGAGCACTGTTTGATGTGTCTCGGGAATCTTCCTTGCTACTCCCTGAAATCTACGGTTAATCGCGAGCAGGTCCCTGCAATCTTGTTTTGCTCACCAAATCTTCGTTTTAGCTCCGATTTAATCCGTTCAAGTTGCGTTAGGTCCATAATAATGTAAGGCACGCGTTAGTGGTGTGTTTTCACCATGTTTTGTTTCTGAAAATAAAATTAATATTAATTTTGATTAATGACTAGATATACATGTCTTTTCCAAATAAAAGCTATATAGATCTATATATCGTTTTTCCTAATCAAATTTAATTTGATT
The DNA here is from genome assembly GCA_947561735.1 of Cenchrus americanus. NCBI lineage: Eukaryota > Viridiplantae > Streptophyta > Magnoliopsida > Poales > Poaceae > Cenchrus > Cenchrus americanus. The sequence goes on from OX387242.1 coordinate 5,239,985, forward strand.
AATGATTACTTTACATGCTTTTATGAATAAAATCTAATTAGATCTTTTATTCGGTTTTCCATAAGTCAAATATTAATTTGCTTAATGATTAATTAACTTTTATAATTAAAAGTTGATTAGGCTTTTACTCCGGCTTTATAAATACATGTTAATCTTGATTAATACCAATTTAATACTGTTTATGATAATAATATGATGAACTCGAATTACAAAGTTTCGTTTAGATTGTTCATATAGTTTAGTTTTTCTAAGTTAAATGTTTAATCGGTTTAATTCGTATATGAATCTTTATTAATAAAACTCGACTAGTTCTTTACACCGGTTTCATAAATAAAGTTTAATATTGCATTAATGTCAACATAGGGTATTTTATTTCTGAAATATCCTTTATATTTGTTTTGTTAATTAAAATGAACCTAGCTCATATCGTTGTTCTCTCATTTATGCAAAACGTTCGTTAGACGTTCTTTTCTCAGCTCAATCTAAGTGTAATCTTTCCGGTTCTTGCTCAATCTTTCACAACCATCTCTTTAAAGCTAACCAAACCTTTCCAAGCACACTTTGTGTTCTTTAGTGATCCATCTAATCGAGCCTATCCTTTAGTGCGTTCTTTTAAAGCTTTCTTATGATTGGTGTTTTGTTCTTAGTATATGTGTTTGTTTGCTTTGTGTATGTTTGCGCCCGATGATTGATGCGCTTAGAGTGAACGCCGTTCGAGAAGTTTGGAAGAGCTTGAAGTTGAAGATATTCTGAGCAACTACTCTTTGGTTAAAGGCAAGTGTGTCCTTGATTTTGTCCTAAGAATTATATTTAATCACTCATTGCATATGCTTACATTAATATGATGGGACCCATGTTTAAGGTTTGACTAGTGTTATTTATCCTGTGCCTTGATCAAACGGGTTTATTTTTATGTTGGGTAGGTATGCTTAGTTGCTATACCTGGGTTATGGTGGTTTTAATGAACATTAATGATGAATTATGTTATACCTTTATGCTATATCTTTGGATGCTTAATACAAGATCATATGATTAATCGGAACATGGAGAACCACCCAGGACAACAGTGCAACCACAAGGACTATATGGCTCTGGTCTTGGCCGATTAATTAGGGAAGTCTTTGTGTGGTTATTACTCGCATAGTAGGTTGGGGACGGAGGAATGCTTTTATGGCTCTTCTATTCCGGAGCGGTGATGGAACGGAAGACTCTATGGCTTATCGTTCGTAATAGAAGTGTGGTACGAAAGATAGCCTCTATGACATACTACTATGGACTAATACGCACGGGAGGACTCTTTGTAAAGGCCTCGTAGCGTCCCTATGCAATCACACCTCGGTAGTGTGGTATGGTGCCTAGCTAGCACCGCATGGTTGGGTTTAAAGTTCTTCGGGACTTTTACGCGACTTGTGGGTAAAGATGTACGACCTCTGCAGAGTGTAAAACTAATCGATTAGCCGTGCCCACGGTCACGGGCGGCTCCGGACCCTCACATGATAACCGAACTTGAAGATGGACTTAAATCGTGTTCTCTGGTTATGTTTGCCATGTGCTCATGGTGTATTTCTTACCTTATGCTTAATGTGGGTTGGTATGAACTTATACTTTATTAGTAATCAGGTGCTAATAAAACTTGACCAACTAAAATTGCTTAAATGCTTATAGCCCAGTCCACTATAAAGCCTTTGCATTCATTCTTTTTTCCCACACTTGCTGAGTACGACAAGTGCTCACCCTTGCTATAACCATTGTTGCTCAGAAAGAGGATGCTACTTTGAAGTCTTGTGAAGATGTTGCTGGTGCTAGGCGTACGCAACCCCCAGTCGATTGCCTGTGATGTTTGGAGCCTTCGTTTCCAGGATTAAGCGTAAATCTCTGACAATCTTTCTTTTTCTTACGTGATACTGTTTCTGTATTCACTTTTATGTCACTATATGCATGAAACTTGATCCTGACATGCATATAGGTATGCACTTGGTTTTCTTCGGAAAGTCGGGTGTGACATTGCAGCTGTGCCAACCTCTGGTACTCGGCCTTGGTCGCATTCGGTACATTCCACACGGCCACCCACTCTCCTGCAAACCACAACGGTTTATATATATATATATATATATATATATATATATATATATATATATATATATATATATATATATATATATATATATATATATATACATACATACATCGTGAGAAAGCTTCATTAGTTTGCGTATTTATTTACCCACGAAGGAGAGGGGGGCGTTCTGTCGTCGTCTGGTGAGGCCCCTGAGGTCGGTTGCGTAGTTGGTCTTGATGAAGTCGATGTTCTGCTGCGCGGTCATGTTGGTGAAGGTGCTGTTGAACACGTAGTAGTGCACGTCGATGACCGCCCCAGGCAGCCCGCCGGTGAACCGGAGCAGCTCGCCGGAGTCCGCCGCCAGCCGGGTCGACATGACCACATAGGCCTTGGGCGCGTGCTTCCGCACGGCGGCATAGCCGGCCCTGTAGTACCTCACCAGGCTGTCCAGCGTCACGCCAGGAGCCATCGGCTCGTTCATCAGCCCCATCGCCAGCAAGCTCGGACTCGTCGCGTACCTGCAGGTTTGTTGGGCATCAGTGTTAGCAGGGGTGGAGCTGGGCAAAATCATGACTAGGGTTACTGAAGACACAATGTTAATTAGGTTGGGCTTCTAGTAGCTACAATAGTTTTGCATTGAGATTTCGGTCCAACACCTAGGGCCATGGCATAGTGGCCCTAGGTGGAGCTCTACCACTGGGTGGAATATCCAAAGACATTGGATTTGGAGCATTTTTTTTAAACGAAATTGGATTTGGAGCATTAATACATGGACACTTCGTAAGCATTTATCGTACAGGGCCATGTGGGTGCTCCCACCTCGACCCTGGGAGGGCGAAGTAGTACACCCACACAAAAGTTTGACTTCGCCCAATCCCGATCGCATCAAGGTCGGGCGCCTCCCAGCTCTCAGGGCGGACACTGTCTCGCCCAATCTCGACTGATCAGGGGTCGGAAAAGCTCGCCCGACCCTGGAAGCATGGGGCCCATGTGAGTCGTGCTATGTGTCTGTGTCACCAAGTACATGCTAGCATCGGAACACACACCTATAGCGTCGGATGTGTCAACACTATACCACCGCTCGAAAACCCCACAACTGGCCGCCCTTGGACGGGGCGAGGCCATTGTGAGTGACCTCAATTTTGTGTGTTGACTTGCACATTGATGGGGGGTGCAACTAACAACCGAGGATATGGGATTGATTTTGTGTGTTGATTTGAGATCGGTCAGTTCGGTCATGACCAAAGACCAAACAGAACTGACTGAATCCGAAATCGTCGGTGTAAGGAAATTTAAGTAACCGATCGATTCTCAATTTTGGATAACCGAATTTCATAAATGACTAAGGAACCGAACCGATGGTCTAACCGAATACCCACACCTACGAGCAAGCCTTTCTTTGAGTAAGCAGATTGCACGTGCAAGCGAGAGGTCGAGTGACAGAGCCTTGCTTGGATCGAAGGATTGGAATCACCAATAGAAAAGGAAAATCTACTGCAACTAAGGCGAAGTCTGGTAATAAAAAAGTAGACGTGTATGTAAAGATATATAATTGAGACAGTAAAGGTCTACTTTTTATATATAATACGAGGCTGATATTTATATGCTAGTTATTCAATTACGACAATATTGTCTTGAGTCTTGACATAAAAAATAAAACCAATAAACTACTAAAATAAACACGACTCAAGACAGAGTCGGACTCCATCCTAACGCAAGCTGTCAGATTCCAAATCCCGCTCCATTGGTTATGACAACGCCATATCAGCTGCTTTCTACCTTTCCTTCCATCGGCTTCTTGCTCCAGCACAACATCGGCTAGATATATACATGCATATATGCCATTACACACCCCCTCACTCGCACGCACCAGAGACCTGGGGGCACTTATCTCTCGCTCACTTGTAACTAACCTTCTACTGCAAACCAGGGGCAAAGCTCGCTGGTTTGCTCCTAGGGCAATTTACTGGAGACACTATTGCAGCTGGGACGGACCTTTTATAGCTCCAGTATTATGCAGTGGAGAATTTAGCCCAACATCTAAGGTCATGACCTTATTAGTGGTCTTAGACCCAGCTCCACCACTACTGCAAAATTATGTGATCAACATGCATGAGCAGCCACGAACTGACATATATAAGGGTCTATCGCCAGAACCAAAGATACGTCATTGTGTCAAACTCACACATCATCTGAGCCCGATGCGTAATTACAAAATCTACTGGTCGGATCGGTGGTTCGTAACACACCAACAATTTGATTTTTCAGATCATACATGACCAACAAAGTCACTGTGATGAGTAATGTGATATCACTGACCTGGAAGCAAGGAAATCGATCACCTGCACCGTTTGGGCGATGCTCGCGTCGGTGCTTCCCCACTCTTGAGAGCCATCCCTGGAGGCGCTGTGCTCGTACCCGTTCTGCGACCCGGGCGCCGCGTGCAAGTCGATGATCACCCACAGCTTGTATTTCCTGCGAATGCTCAGCAATAAATTAGTTGTATATATGATGCTTTCTAACAAGAATGTACGGTTTGAGAAAATTTATAATATTGTGTAAATTTTGGGCAGCAGGCTGCTTACTCTGCCCACTTGAAGGCCCTGTCCAAAGCATGGAGAGAGCCCCCAACGAAGGGAGCTGGGGGATTGGGGTCGCTGGCGATCCACCAGCCGACCGGGATTCGAACTGCGTTAAGCCCGTTTGAAGCGATGAACTTGAAGTCCTCCTCAACTATGAATGTGTTCCAATGATTCTGGCCAACAAGCGCTCCCCGAAATTAAATCAACATTCAAAGTTTCTTCCTCATATATGAACAAATTAGACAGTTTGGCATTCTTCAAATAATGTGTACAATAATGAAAATCCTGAAGATGAGTCTCACAGTACTGAAAACCTGAGCATTTGTCCAACACATTAGTACTGGTCGTATTTTGTCATGTACTGATGCATGAAATTAGTACAGTGTAACAATTGTCTGTCCTCGAAGGCCACGGCAACCCCCCCCCCCCCCACCCGGCTAACCACACCCCCGACGCCACTGCACCTCCGACCGCACCCCTGTCGCACCTTTACTCATTACCACCACACGCACGCCATCGTGCCCCCCATCGGCGCACCTGCAGATAGATACAAAGAGATAGGGAGAGGAGAGGTCGTGCCACGCATGCCGGACTACCGCCAACACACATGTCGTTGTACCTCCATCAATGTTCCATCAATATATATCGAGAGAGAGAGAGAGAGAGAGAGAGAGAGAGAGAGAGAGGAGGCAGAAGGGGAGGGGGCAACAAACAAAGGGGTGCAGAGAGGGCTAGTGGGAGAGTTAGGAGAAGGCTAGCCAGCAATGGTAAAGGGAGGGGCGGTGGTGCCTGGCGGAGGAAAGGGGGGGAGGAATGAGGAGAGGGGGATGGGGATGGTTGGGTGGCAGATGGGTGGGAGGAGAGGGCACAACATTGATTTGTCGTGTGCCAAAAAATCGACGACAAAGTGTGACTTTATCGTGTGTTGTCGTCGTGGCATACGACAAACTGACTCTTTTATGTGTGCCCGACAGAAAGCTTAAAAGCCAATTTCAGATAGTGGCTCCTATCTTGGTCTTTTCTCTACCCTATAAAAAGGGTCCACTTTGTTTTTTTAGTCATAGTGTTTGAAGTTTGGCTAAGTTTACAATAAAGAGTATCAATATTAAATATGTATGCTATATATTTCGTAATGAATCAAAGGAAACTCATCAGAAATCAAAAGCATTGATATATTTTTTTTATACAAATTTACTGAAACATAAGATGATTTGACTTGATACATGAGAAAACTAAAGGAGCACTCTTCGCGGGATGGACAAATTATGTCCTTTGCTAGAGCAATGTAGCGGAGAGAATCTAAACACGATAACCCTGGAATAAAAAAAAAGATGCCTAGACGGTACCTTGTCACTTCCATCGTTTGTCTCTTAATTATAGTACTCCTATACAGCATGTGTGTCACTTACTCTGTCTTATCCAATCACCGGCAGAAAACAAATTATTAAGACCTTTTGGTCAAACAATGCAATCACCGGCAACGTGGAGCACTTTTAGGATCCTTGGCTATATACTATATTGTTTAGTTGCGTAAATTTACGTGAATGAATAGTGTATTGGAGCGGAATTGACTTGAAAAGTTGTAGAGAATTGTGTACTGAAGCGCGCGTGCAGTGAGAAAAGTTGTGACTCAATGTGACGACAAAAATAATTCGACGTGTGATTGAATTGTAATACTACAAATTAAATTTGCAACAGGCCCTTGACTTACCCTGAGCACCGGCGCCGCTTTGGTGGTGCCGTAGCCGTTGCAGATCTGGTACTCGCCGTGCATGTCTCCGACGTTGGTCATCGCGAACACCGACGGGTCGTCGTCGCCCCACCAGCTCGTGCTCTCTCCGTCGTAGTCCGCCGTCACCGAGAAATCTCTCTTCACCTGCGTGCCATTGTTATTGTTATCCCAAGAGAGATCTACTCGCTGAAATCAGGGTTGGCTGACTTACCTGCAGGAAGCGGCCGTTGGGCGCCCTGATCCGGACCCTATTCTTGTCGCCGGAGTTGCGCACGATCTGGAACGTCTCCGCCGTCCCCGGCGATGCCGCTATCGCCAAGACCGCCCCGCTGCTCCCCACGCCGATGAACTGCTGGTTGAACACCCTGAAGTTGAAGGTCGTCTCGTCGATCCTCCACACCTGCGTGCACGTACAGATGCACACAACACACATATTAAGCGCAGGCTCGCACAAGACAAGCTGATGAAAATTAGCTAGTATACATATGCGTTCGTTTCAGACCTTAAACGTCGAATAGGAGGCATTGAGCTTGCTATTATCCGGCTCCGCGACGACGGCCGCGCCGCCTCCCATCACGGCGGTGAGGTTGGCGTTCCGTGCCTGCGACCTGAACTGCAGGCTCGAGCCGTCCTGCCGAACCGAAGAGGTGATTAAACCACGCCATTGCATTGCTCTGATGTGGTGCGCTCAAGAAGTAGTCACTGGGTGTGGTGTGCGGTCGATAGGCTAATTTAATTTACCATCAAGTCTTTGTTGACGATGCCGTCGAAGAGGGAGGGCAGGATCCAGCCCTCGATCACCAGCCATCCTCCGAGGCTCACCGCTCGGACGGGGAGTGCGGGGAGAGATGGGTCACGACGAGGCACGCTCGGCCGCTGCCCTGCCGGCGTGCTCGTCTTACCATGGGCGAGGGAGCAGAACGCCACCACCAACCAAAGGCGGCGCTGCAAGAAGAGTTGGTGGCTACCACCATGGCCGCCGCTGGCCATCTTCGGCTATGCCACTGCCCACTAGCCCACTACTCACTACAAGTCTACAACTAACTACAAGATGTGAAGAGGGGAGAGAGAGCTAGCGTTTGGATTATTGGTCGCATTGATGCGCGGTGTCGATCGATCGTGCTCTTATAAAACACACACGACCGATCTGACCGCGGTCGAGGCTCGACGACGACGACGACGACGTAGCAGTTGGCAGCGACATGGACGATATTGTTTGGGTTCAGCAACTTGTGTTAGTTTAGAATAGTGATGAGGAGACAGCAGCGCGTGGAGAGCGGAAAGGATCGATAGAGGACAACAAACACAGCTTAGAATAGTTTTGGGCTCGGGAATTCGTGTGCTGCGCGCGCTCATTACGAACACCGATTGGCGACAATTGACCCACGTGAAAGAGCCCTTTCCATCAGCTCTCGTGGGAGAAGAGAATTAATTATGACCGTGGCATTATTACAGTGAGGCATAATCCCTTCTTTCACTTTTATATAGTGCGCACAGAGCACCCATATAAAGATTTAAATTTTGCAATTTGTTATCACTGACCACCCAAAGTAGAATGAAGAATTTTGCTCACTGAATCCTCATTAAGGCGAATCCGAGAACGACTGAAAGAAGCAACAAGCCAAAAGCTCCGAGCATCGTCTACAACCGAGGAGACCACGGGTGCATTGAACAAAGATCGTACCTTGGAGGAGAATTGAATCCCATGACTTTGATTGAGAGACGAGGGATCCATCTTCCAAGAACAAAAGGAAATGGAAGAGGTGACATCGAGGAGAAGCAGGAGCGAGAGGCGCAGGGAGATCAGACCACGCCATGCCAGGCGGCCGGCGAGGTAGGAGCACTGTCCATCCTCGCCCTTGTATGCAACTTCTCCGAGGGAGAGACCTTTCATCCCTCGAGGGTATAATCGTGTGATGGTTCCGGGTCGCCGGCCTATGTCTCGTGTCATCTTGGGTAGGCCAAGTCGACGTAACCTCGACCTCGCCATTGATACTTGTTCATCCGCTCCCCCGCCATCGGGTACAATTCAATGTCATCCGTGATGTGTTGGCGGACTTCGTGGGAGAAGGGAATTAATTAATTATGACCGTGGCATTATTACAGTGAGGCATAATCCCTTCTTTCACTTTTATATAGTGCGCACAGAGCACCCATATAAAGATTTAAATTTTGCAATTTGTTATCACTAATTTGACTTCTATTTTTTATTTTTATTCTTACGATGTAAAATTTATATGGTTGGATTTTTAATTAAATATACTTTATCTTGATTACAGATTTCATAAGAAATATAATATATGATAAATAAAAGATCAAAGTGTTATATGGAAGATCGTGATATGTTTTACTATATATGCTTTGTAGAAAATGAATGAATGGAGTATCGCATAAATGACTCAACCCCATGATGAATTTGCAGAAAGGACGAGTAAATTGGTGTATTGTTCATAGGATGGGATGGTCTGGAGAGGAAAATTATACTTTAAATATCCAGGATTGATTGATCCGATAAAATCAGCCCAATCAAGATATGTAATCTTTTCTATTTAAAATAAATTATTTTAAGAGTTATCGTTCATCAAAGTTGAAAAACGTTTGACTTTGAGAAGGTCTAAACGAAGCTATATTTTGAGATGGATAAATTTTTAATAGTTAAAAATAGTGTAAATAATTATTTAATTAGCAATACTAAATTAACATCATACTGATTTATATTAGCGTTTTTTATCATATACGAATGCGAACAATCCGGATTTCCAAATATATTCTTATCCATGGTCGTTACCACTCATAACGTGTCAAGGGGTGGACAGTATGTCAAATACCGCCCACGCACCCCCGTATCGCGACAGCAGCCACCTCTAAGGCTCTGATTCCGACCGTGGCGTGTGGAGCTCCTCGGCGCTCAGACCGTGCCTATTGTTTCCTCTCCCCGTCGTCCTAACGGTCTGCTTGCAGCGCCGCCGCAGAGGTGACGAAACGCGTGTTTGAGATGATGACCATACTGTACCCCAACTGGGGTGAAGAATACACGCATGCTAGCGTCGTGGCGCGTCATGACTAGGGTTCTGGGATTCGATTGGGAAAATTTAATTTATCTAGATCCATAGTTTTTTTTGAAATGTCAAAATTAAAATTTCGAGGAAGACGCCGCCTCGAGCCACCAACATGTGTCGTACGTTTTCGGAAAAAAACAAAAGATGTGTCGCCGTCTACCCCATGCACCATATGGCCATCGGCGATGTACGTCGTGCATGTAAAGGACTGCTCCCTCCGTCCCTAAAAGATCGTTGTGGGTTTTCATGCATCAAGTTTGACCGAATTTGAAGAAAATACGTGACGCATTTGTATCTCCAAATAAAATTGTTAAAAACTAGATTCAAATACATATTTGTTAAATATTAATATATATTTCTAAATACTAAGTCAAAGTTGTTCCTCGGGAAACGAAAACGACAGTCTTTCACGGACAGAGGGGTAACAGCTTGCAGAGGCAAAACTCGCACCTTAGGAGTTAGGAGAGTGTGAAATCATATGTGGTGAGGTGAAGATTTGTTGGCTTCTTTTTATTCAAATGTTTGAGTGATGGGAGACTAACAAGAGGAATTGAAGAAGAGTGGGAGCCGGAAAAAGTAGAGAGAGATTGTGAAGGGGAGAAAAACAAAGTGAAAAGGTAGGGAGAAAAATAAAAGAAAAGGAAAGATTAAAGTATTTGCCACCCCCACACATATGCGTGTCAGCAAAAAAGACCTGAAGATTTGACGGTGAACTCTGGTGACTGGTGGTGAGAGCATCCATATTTCTCCAGACGACGGATCACGGCATCCCGAGCTCTTCCTTCCGCAACAAAAGCGGCAGGACGACCAATCGAGGACCATCCTTCGTTTTCTCTTCACCATTAATTCTTCATCTCGCACAGCACACACGACGGTTGACTACAATTCAAGACGACCGAGAAAGGAGACTGAGCTGTGTCTTAGTAACGGATGCAAATATGGAAATGGAATCCGAATTATCTGATATCCGTATTCGCTAAAATATAAATACGAATATATCCGTATTCGAATTTAAATGTGGTAGTTAAGTAGATACATCTGAATTCGTTTTTGTCGTTCTTTCTTTATCCGATTCCATCCATATTGGGTAATATCCGGTCCTATCCGTATTCGACTATATAAAATTGTAAGTTATCTCTATAACTAATAGAAAATTATGTTCAATAGAAAACTAATAATGGTAGTGTATAATTGAAAAAATACCCATAACTAATGGTTATGACATTAATTTTAGTATTAAAATATTGCATATATAAAAGAATTTAAAAGTTATATTTCAATTTATTGACCAATATAATTAATTTAAAAATAGAAAGTACATTAATATAAAGTTTAATTTTAACTACTCTAGTTTATTTATGTAATGATGAATATATTTTTATGTATTTGTATTATTTGTCTGATAAATGTATATATATATATTAAAAATATGTATTTGTTAATAGTTTTATTTTTTTGTATGATTAATTATTAAAATAAATATGGATGAATGTGATATTCTTAATGAGCGATCTCTGTTATGAACTAATACTTTAGTCTTTACATGATTTTCTAATTGTAAATTATCAATAAAGAAAATTGGTAAATGTTGTCTTCCAATCGAGTAAATACTGAATGTGTTTCCGAATTCGAGACATCCGTTTTGTATTCGTATTCAAGAAAATTCAAATATGTATTCATCTTCGAGTAAAAATGTGGTAAAAATTGTTATCTGAATCTGATTTCATGCGAATCTGATCTGTTCCCATCCTTAGTCTTCGTCGTTTCCGATCTCCTCCGCTTCGTACAACATGACGGTTGACAGGACCTCCGAAAACATTTCCTTTTCCCATGCATGCATTCATACACAAGGAAATTATAAGCTTTGAATCAACCCATAGGGGTGTTTGCTTCCTCATGACTAATTAGAATTATGGAGGAGTTCCGTCAAATCAAATGTTTGATACTAAAGTAGAAACATTAAACGTCTATTGACAACAACATTTCATAATTTCAAGCCTAAATAGCGAGACGAGTCTATTGAACTTAATTACTACATGATTAGATAATATTGTGCTATGACAAACATATACTTATAATAATTTAATTAGACTTAATAAATTTGCCTCGCGAATTAATGCAACTCGGGTTGGCTCTAGGCTATTGGTCTTTTTTGGGAAACAAGAGGATGATTCCCCTACTCATTAAATATATAAGTATAGAAAATACAATGAAATACAGAGTTCTGAAGTCTCAAGAAACACAAAAGGAAAAGGAAAAATCATGTTAGTTACATAGCAGTATCTATCCATGAAGGAATTGCAACTTTGGAACTTGTTTTTTTGCTCTTACAATAACTAGAGCAAATTCCTTCTTGAATCTGATCTTGACGATTTAGACTACTCCCTCCGGTTTGATAAATGAAGTCATTTTATATAAGGTTTGAGTCAAAAATTGAGAATATAAATCATGAATAACTTTTAAGTTGTTGAGTTTGGAAATGTGAAAACTACATGAATAGATTTGTTTTGCAAAATGCTTTCACAAAAGTATACATATGCTAGTTTTTAATAAATATTTTTATAAAAAATAAAAAAGTTAAAGTTGTACTTTGAAACTGTGTTGCTATCATAAATGACTTCATTTACCAAACCGGAGGGAGTATATGTTAATTGTCCTTCAAAGATGAGGTCATTACTTGCCATTCAAATGCTCAAGGATTATAATGCCCATGAAGAAAGGCACATGCAGTTCATCACGTAGAGAAACAAGGACATCAAAGGGATCGATAAGTAGATGTAGCAAGGACTAACACCTTTGACCAAAGGGGCATCTGAGAAAATAGATGTTCTAAAGTTTCTTCCACTTGGGAGCTGACATAGTACACATTCATATGAAGGTAAGGTCATGTTCTTACTTCTTAGAATGTTGCGAGTGATGAAGCGATCTTTCAGAAGAAAAAGAAAACTTTGTGCTTTTTTTGGAATGATGATTTCCATTACCAATTGAAACTTGGGTGCACATGTCTGTCGCCAACTAGATGTTTATATGCTCTGTTGCAGAGAATAATGGGGATCCCCAGTTGTAATTCCCAATGACATTTAGATCATTAGCAGGGGTATCATCCATATCTTGAGCAAGTGATAGGAGTTTACCAAAAGCCTCTGCAGAAATTGGCAAGTTTAAAAGGATGCCAATGTTTGTAACTTTTTTAGCTTTAAAAACTCAACTCCAACAGTTTCCTATCCCAAGTTGTCATTGTTATTTTTTTTGAAAAACAGAAAAAACCTTCTCCAGCAGTTCCCCATCTCAGGTTGTCATTTATCCCAAGTTGGGAAAAACCGACTGCCCGCGCGTATATATGCGCGCAGCAATCCACGGCCCTTGCGCCGCGACGACGACGACGATGAGGACAACGGTGACTACGACCACCCCGGGCATGGTCGGCACCTCGACTCCGGTTGCGGGGCGCCGGCGAGCCCTTCCCGAGGGACGAGAACTCGTTCCCCTCCGCGGCGGGCGTTTGGCGGCGGGAGGGTGTGGCATCATGCCAACCGGACCGGCCTGTGGCCTTGGCGGTGCAACTCACGGGAGCCGACGACCAAGCAACGTTGAACGCCAACCGAGTGCGAAACCTCTTCACCGCCCGAGCTCGCTTCACTTCGGCGTCTACGGCGGCGGCGGGTGAACGACCACCCTGTTCTCTTGTCTCCCACCTCGATCTTCACCGTGCGGAGCCGGGTTTCATCGATAAGGCGGCAAGAGCCGGCCGACAAGGGCGGGCCTCGAGCGAGAGGCTGCGGGGAGCGAGCACGGCCGGACCCGGTCCCGACGCTTGCTTTGTCTTCAACCGGCCGCGCGCCCCGGCTCCATGTTACTTTTCCCATGCGGGTGGATGAAGCGCCTTCCATAAGGGAGGTCGAATAGGCGCTCGACGCTTGGGCCCTTGACGGCCGGGGCGCGAGGGACACGCTTCCTCGCCAAGGACGCGGGAGCGACCCCCACCTTCGCGGTGCGCCGGAGGACATGGCACTCGGCAACAACGACGGCGGCGGCATTCGCAACAACGTCACCGACACCCTCTTCACCAACTTAGACCCGCCGCTCCCCGCAACAACCGGCCCCACGTCGCGGCCGCCAGCGGCGCGTTTTCGACATGAAGAGCGTCCGCCGTAGCGCCCGCCTCGCCAACCGCCCAGCCATTCCGGCGGTCGAGCGTGCCCAGAGGGTTCTCTGCCGCAAGCTTGGCATCCAGGAGGACGAGCACCCCATCGACGAAGTGCTGCGCGAATTCATCAGCATGTTCCAGGGTCCGCTACCGCAGCACATCATCGCGGCGCTTTCGGCACTCTTCGACCTGGAGGACGATGCTTCGCTGTCCAGCTCGATAATGCTTTGCTCCAGCACGCCGGCGTGGCCGTCGCGGATCTGGACATCGCCGAGGAGGTGGCCTAATGCTTCACACAAGCCCCGTGTCTCCTGTTTCTCCATGTATCACAATAATTCTAAGCTTAGGCGCCCTGCTGACTGCGACCTTCGGGCGACCTCTTTGTTTTTCTGGCAACACGATGCTCGCTTTAAGCCTGGCCGGCGGCCGACCTTCGGGTAACGTTTCGAACCTTCATCATTCGATCTTTGCGCACGGCAGCTGAACTCTCAAATTTCAACTTCACTAAATCGGTCATCTTACTTTGGGTTTTGCTTTGGCTTTTAGCCATTGGCGGAGTGGCACAACCCCCCAGCGTGGGCTGCTCCCTCAAGTTGTCCTGCCCTGATTGCACTTTTCCTCCTGCGAGCTTGTCCCTCTTTTTTCATGAGTAACCATGGCGTTGACATCATTTCATGGAACGTGCGGGGCCTAAATTCACCTCACAGATGCTTGGCTGTGCATGAAATGCTCGCGGATAACCCATGTCAGATCGCCTGCCTCCAGGAAACCAAACTTCAACTGATCGACCCGGGACTTGCCTCCTTCCTCGGCGCTTCACGGCTTAACAATTTTGCCTATAAACCAGCGGTTGGAACAAAGGGGGGCATCCTCTTGCTATGGAGCGACACCACGCCGGGATTTAACCGACATCTGCATTGGCCGTTACTCCATAACGGCTAACGTAACCCTGCGCCACACCTTGACCACCTTCAAACCGACCGCCGTGTATGGACCCTCGCGCCGCCCGAGAGAAGGATGACTTCTTACGACACCTTCGCCATCTCAAACCCGATGACGACTCGCGCCGGCTCCTCTCGGGGGACTTCAACCTAATCTATAGGGCGGCCGACAAGAACAACGAAACCTCAACCTCCGCCTCATGTCGCGCTTCGGAAGGACGGCCGGACTTTTGCGAGTTAAAGGAGCTAAGCCTACGAACGGGAAATACACATGGAGTAATGAGCGACGGCGGCCGACTGCGGTCCGGCCGGGATCGTGTCTTCTCGCAACCCGTGCCCGGGCTCTCTCCTTCGCTAACCGGGGCCTTCACGCCCGTCCTCCTCCCACTCCGATCATTGCCCCCTCCCTCTCTTGTCTAATCGAACGCTCCGCGACGACCAGCGCCTTTCAAATTCGAGAACTTTTGGACACGGTTGCCCCGCTTCCAGGAGGTTGTCGCCAGTGCGTGGCATGCACCGACATCGCACACCGAACCTTTCCATCGGCTGGGACACAAGCTTTTCTCCACGGCTCGAGCACTGAAGAGGTGGAGCGGCTCCCTCCTTTCGGACGCTCGTCTGAAACTCCTCATGGCTAAGGAGGTCATTCTACGTCTCGATGAAGCACAGGATACGAGAACGCTCTCCACGGCGGAGTTCAACCTTCGGACCAGGCTAAAGAGGCGCATTCTGGGTTGGCTTGTGGTCGAAAAGGCAAGGAAAAAGCAGAGTGCCAGGATCTCCCACATTAAGGAAGGGGACGCCAACACCCGTTTCTTCCACCTTAGAGCAAACGGCAGGAGGAGAAAAAACTTCGTTCAACGCCTGCGGGAGGGGAATCGCTGGCTAGTAAAGCACGTGGACAAGCAGCACCTAATCCAGAGGCATTTTGAGGAGATGATGCGACAGCCTCCACCGCGCAGCCGAGACCTTGCCTGGGCTGACCTCGCGCTGCCGGCAGTTGACCTCTCGTCACTTGATCGCCCCTTCACACACGATGAGGTTTGGCACGCGGTTTGCCTAATGCCACAGGACAAGGCCCCGGGTCCTGATGGCTTCACGGGACGCTTTTTCAAACTATGTTGGCCCATCATTCAACACGACATCATGGCGGCCGTACATTCCCTCTACAACTCTCGAAGCGACGGCCTAAACCTTCTAAACAAAGCAAACATCATTCTCATCCCAAAAAAAGATGGGGCCGATTCGATTGGCGACTTCAGACCCATAAGCCTCATCCACGGCATTGCAAAGATCATCACTAAAGTGCTCGCTCTACGTCTTGCTCCAATGACCAACGAACTGATCTCGCCCTGCCAAAGTGCTTTCATCAAAAGACGTAGCATTCACGACAACTTCTTATATGTCTGCAACCTCACTAGACGATTACACCGAACAAAATCTCCTGCCCTCCTGCTCAAATTGGATATCTCCAAAGCTTTTGACTCCGTGCGATGGGACTACTTGCTCTCGCTAATGCAACGCCGGGGCTTCCCGATACGGTGGACGAATTGGATCTCAGCCCTGCTCATGACTTCCACCTCACGGGTCTTGCTAAACGGCATCCCTACTGATCCCATACTCCATGGCAGAGGTCTGAGACAAGGGGACCCCCTCTCTCCCCTACTTTTCATCCTAGCTATCGACCCGCTGCACCGACTTCTACAGTTGGCCACAGAAAAAGGTTTTCTCAGCAAACTCAACGGGCGGGCGGCAAGATTTAGAATCTCCATGTATGCGGACGACGCCGCCATCTTCTTAAAACCTACTGTGCCGGACGTCACAAATCTTAAATCAATTTTGCTTAATTTCGGCTTGGTCACTGGGCTACAAACAAACCTGCAGAAGACAAGTGTGACACCAATCAGCTGTGATGGGATCAACATTAGCAGCATCCTCGCCGATCTCCCGGTTTCTCAGGCAGTCTTCCCCATCAAGTACCTAGGACTTCCGCTAACTCCAAGACGACTAAAGAAGATCGACTTCCAGCCTTTGGTAGACAAAGCTACAGGAAAATTGTCAACCTGGAACGGTCGAAATCTCACCCAGGCTGGTAGGGTCTGCCTGGTCAAATCGGTGCTTTCGTCCCAACCAGTTTACCTTATGACCGTCATCAAGCCGCCGGTCGAGGTGCTGCAGGAACTCGACAAAATACGAAGGCGCTTTCTTTGGGCTGGCGACAAAGCGTTATCGGGTGGCAAATGCAAAGTTAACTGGGCCAAAACAACACTGCCTAAAGATCTTGGCGGCCTGGGGGTGCTCCATCTGGGGAGTTTTGCGCGGGCCTTACGGCTTCGCTGGCTATGGCAGGAGTGGACTTCACCTGAAAAGGCTTGGATAGGGACAGGGGTACCCCGTGATGAGGGGGATAAAACTCTTTTTGCTACTTGCACCTCCATAACCATAGGCGACGGCTCCAGAGCAAGTTTCTGGCATTCGGGTTGGCTGCAAGGAAGCAGACCAAAGGACATCGCCCCGCTACTTTTCGCCAAGTCAAGAAAAAAGAGACGCAACGTGGCATCTGCAATCCATGAAAATACTTGGGTCCGCGACCTTCAACACCTCACGGGTCTCACTCCCGCCCACCTACTCGAGTTCGTGACACTTTGGAATCTGGTCGACCAATCCCGCCCGCAACCTCGGCGGGGAAGACAAGATAACCTCGGACCCCGACACCCAAGGGGGGAATACACCACATCATCGGCTTACGAGCACAATTCCGGGGCTATGCTACTAACCCAGCGCTGGCGGCCATCTGGAAGACTTGGGCACCCCAAAATGCAAGTTTTTCGCTTGGCTCATCTTGCAGGACCGCGTCTGGACGTCGGACAGACTTGCCCGGCGGCATTGGGATCACAGTCCTGTCGCCGCTTTGCGGAACCCCCGCGGAGACGGCGGTTCACCTCTTGGCTCAGTGTCGCTACACACTCAGGATCTGGTCCCTACTGGCCACGTGGATAGGCCCCCATTTTCCTCCTCCCACACGGTGGTTGCATAGCGCCTCACCAAACGGCGGTGGTTGCGGATCACCACGGTCCCGGACACGCCTCGCAAAGGTTTGCGCTCCTTAACACCGCTCGGTCGGTGGGAGATCCGGAAGGAGAGAAACAACCGCATTTTTGACCGACGAGGGGCTTTTGTGCCTTCCTTTGTAAATAGAATCGGGGATGAGGTCTCGCTGCGGATTGCTTTGTGGGGGCCAAAGATTTAGCGGGCACCGCTTGCGCGTGAGTGATACCCTTCAACGACGAGGCCGGCTTGCCGGCTTCTTTTTGTAACTTCTTGTCTTTTTTTTTCCTTTATATCAATGAAATATGCACTATCATGTGCCGTTCGTTCAAAAAAAAAATTGTATTAATATTAAGAAAAAATATAAACTGAATTTTACACTGTGGCAAAGGTCGCGCTCTCGCAAACACATCAGCACTCCCGGAGTACCAAAACATGGAGCACCAAAGCCGCATAAAAGAAGCCGACGGAGCCTACTGCAAATGTTTACAGTTGAAGACTCCAGGTCAACTCCCATAGAGGCGACATTGGAAGATCTTGTACTGTACAAAAAGTTTCATACAATGCATGTAAGGCTGTTTGAAGTAGCCAAGGAAGGCTTGGCTCTTTCAGTAACTCCCTCATCGAGCAGCAAGAAACGGCGTCCCCGGCCATGGCTTCCGGCCTTCTCCTCCTCGCCGCCGCCGCCGCCACCACGTTGCTCTGCGTTGTGGCCACGAGTAAGGATAACGGCAAGATCTTGCAGCCGTGGCGGCCCGACTGCTCGACGGCGGACAACTACACGGCCGACAGCCAGTACAAGATCAACCTGGACCAGCTCCTCGCCGCGCTCCCGGCGGCGGCCGGCGACAACGGCTGGTTCCACGAGGGCAGCGCCGGCGCCGGAGCTGACCAGGTGTTCGGCATCATCATGTGCTACGCCGACTACAACGCGACGGAGTGCCTCGAACTGTCTCACCAGGGCGCCCGCCAGCATCACCACGTTCTGCCCGGGCAGCCGGAACGTTAGCGCCATGTACAGCCCGTGCACCCTAAGGTATTCCGACACGCCATCCCGGCCACCGCGAACCTCACTGTCTTGTATATAGTGTACGAGGCCACACCTGGGGTGTCGGTCTCCCCGGAGGCCGTGCAGGCAGCCTGGGTGCCACTGATGAGCAACCTCACCGGCGGCATCACGACATCGCCGCTGCGGCTCGCCACCGGCACCGCTCCATACTCGAGCTCTCAGGAGATGTACGGGCTGGCGCAGTGCACGAGGGATCTAGACGGCGCGGAGTGCAGCAACTGCATCAACAGTTACACCGAATTCCCCAACAACACTGTAGGCGTCATCAAGGGGTACAGCTGCTACCTGCGCTACCAGGTGGCCAACAAGTTCAACATCACCCTGCCGCCGGCGCCAGCGCCGGCGAACCCAGCTCCAGGTAGCATTCCTTTAGCTGCACCTTTCTCTAGCGACGATCATTGAAGCAGTGAGGAATAGTTGCCCGACCATTTGCGCCTCCACTCCCAGGATCTTCATCGTCTTCCAAGACCGGGATAGTCATCGTCGGCGTGTCCGTCGGTTCCACCTTTTTCTTGATAGTCCTGGCCTTGTCCATATGGCTCCTCCGGCGACGGCGGCAAAGGGCTAAACTCCTCGACGAAGCGAAGGCGATGGAAGAGGAGTTCGAGGAAGGTACCGGGCCAAAGCAGTTTCGCTACGGCGAGCTGGCCATGGCCACTGATAACTTCTCCGACAAGCACAAGCTTGGAGAAGGCGGGTTCGGGTCGGTGTACAGAGGGTTCCTGAAGGAGACGGACCTTCACGTTGCCATCAAGAGGGTGTCCAAGGGTTCGAAGCAGGGGAGAAAAGAGTACGCATCGGAGGTCAGGATCATCAGCCGGCTGCGGCACCGCAACCTCGTGCAGCTCATCGGCTGGTGCCATGGCGGCGGCGAGCTCCTCCTCGTGTACGAGCTGATGCCCAACGGCAGCCTCGACACGCACCTCTACAGTGACGTCGCGCTGCCATGGACGCTCAGGCACGACGTCGTGCTCGGCCTGGGCTCGGCCCTGCTCTACCTCCATCAGGACTGGGAGCAGTGCGTTCTGCACAGGGACATCAAGCCCAGCAACGTGATGCTGGACGCGTCCTTCCACGCCAAGCTCGGTGACTTCGGGCTCGCCAGGCTCGTCGACCACGGGCGCTGCTCGCACACCACGGTGGTCGCCGGCACGATGGGGTACATGGACCCGGAGTGCATGGTCACCGGCAGGGCCGACGTTGAGTCGGACGTCTACAGCTTCGGCGTCGTCCTCCTCGAGATCGCCTGCGGCCGGCGACCGGCGGTGCTCGTGAATGAGGAAGACGACTACTACGTCCACCTCGTGAACTGGGTCTGGAACCTGTACGGCGGAGGCGACGGCGGCGGCATTCTCGGCGCGGCCGACGCGCGGCTCGACGGCGAGTTCGACGCTCGGGAGATGGAGACGGTGATGGTCGTCGGGCTCTGGTGCGCACACCCTGACCGGAGCCAGAGGCCGTCAGTCAGGCAAGCCGTCAGCACGCTGAGGTTCGAGGCGTCGCTGCCGAGCCTCCCCGCGAGGATGCCGGTGGCGACCTACTACTACAAGCCGCCCGTTGGTCTGCTGCAAAGTTCTGCTCCCTCTGCTCTTGAGCGAACTGCATGCAACTTGAACTAGCTTGAGTCGCGCCCATCACAGTTCACAGCACCTGAATCCTGATGCTGTCCCTGTCCGGGCTTTTGGCTTTTGTCTGAAGAACAGATATTCTTTTTGAACAATAGAATAATATTGGTGCTATGACTGTGTGGTATTGAGGTCCTTTTACGGTGCAAAATATGACTTGTACTACCGATTGAAAAAGACTTGTATGTTATAGAAAATAACCTATGGGTAAGGATCGACGGTTGAGATTAATTACATCTTTACGGTTTTTAAGTTGTAGTACAACAGTATTCATAGGTTGTATACTCGTATGAGTAGTATAAGGTTATTATCAAAATGTAAAATGATATTGTTGTAATATAAGAAATGAATATATGAATCGAGTGTGTCTCGGCTGAATGGGTTGCGGGGGGAAATTTTCCAAATAATATATTTTGAGAAAATTATCATTTTACTCGTGGTAAAAAACCGGTAATACTATCGTCGTACTACCGCAGACTCGTATTATGTGACGTAAAAGACCTCCATATTTAACCAAGAATTTCCAGCATAATTTACAAGTTTCAGGCTTTCAGCTACTGTAACAGGCGATTCCTTCTGTAGGTGTCAGAGGTAGATCAGACATGCATATTTCTATCTTGTGTTCAGTCCCCAGTTCTATACTTCTATGCTGTAGCAAACTGAAGTAGAGTAACGGCCGATTGGAGCTTCTCCTTTTCTCCGTGGAGATGCTGAACGAGGACTTAGCCTGTCTGCCGCCGCCCTTCACCGGCGGCCGCCGCCATGGCGCTCCCTCCGCTCGGTCTGGAAGCGTACGCCTATCCGTGTTAGATAATATGGTTAGCTTAGATAGCCATCGGCTATAGGATCGTGATAGTTTAGATAGCCATCGGCTATAGGATCGTGAGATCTTGCCCCGTAACACAAGTTGTACTCTAGCTTGTAGATCAAGATAGAATCATGTAAATCTTGGTAACATATCATGTAATCATGGAATGCTTGTAAGCCACGCCGGGGGGCAGTTCCCGGCTATATATAACACGTAACCAAGAGCCCAAGGGGATCAACTCTCGTTCCCTAAATTTCTACATGGTATCGAGCCAAATTCCTAGCGGATCTTCGTCATGGCGCTCCCCTCCTCCGCAATGCTTGCTGCTTTGTCTCCTCTCGCCTATCTTCCAATCACCGACAAACTCACCTGCAAGAACTTCGTGAAATGGGAGAGGCGGGTCCCGTCGGCACTAAGGGGTGCCCGGATGGCGAACTTCATCGACCCGGACGCCAAGGTGCCGGATCAGTTCCTTCCCCCCAAGGACGACAAGAAGGACGAGCCGCCGGTACTGAACCCTGAATGGGAGCACTGGATGACGAAGGATCAGCAGGTTCTCAGCTACCTGCTGAACGCGATCACGCCGGAGATCGGTGCGCAGATCACCAACGTGCACACAGCGGCGTCGGCTTGGACTTCCATTCGAGCCCTGCATGCATCGCAGTCCAGGGCTAGGATCATCAGCACCCGAATGGCTTTGGCCACTGCTTCAAAGGGTAACAGTTCGATTGCTGACTACTTTGTGAAGATGAAATCCCTGGCAGATGAAATGGCCGCCGCCGGCCGCAAGCTTGAAGATGAGGAGTTAATCTCCTACATCCCGACCGGGCTCGATCCGGAGTTCAATCCGGTTGTGTGTGCCGATCACCGCGCGGGTGGAACCCATCTCCGTTTCGCAGCTCTACGCGCGGCTCACGGCGTTCGAGCAACGCATCAAGACCCAATCCGGCCATCACCGGTCCTCCGTCAACATGGCGAACGGGGAGGACGTGGGAACCAGCCCAACAACGGTCGTGGTGGCGGTCGTGGCGGACGTGGCGGCTTTGGCCGTGGCGGCTCCCGGAAGGGCGGTAGCGGTGGAGGTGGCCGCGGCAAGGGCACGTTCCAGCCCGGTGTCTACTGTCAACTCTGCGACAAGGAGGGCCATCCGGCCCTACGCCGCTTCAAGAGGTTCGACGCATCCTTCCAGGGTGCACCTCGCAAGAGCGCTTCCTCGGCGATAACCAACTCGTACGGTGTCGACACCAACTGGTACGTGGACTCGGGGGCCACGGACCACATCACCGGCGAACTCGAGAAGTTGAGCTTCCGCAACAAGTACCACGGTGGTGACAATGTCCACACTTTGCGGATGGAGTAGGTATGAACATTTCTCATGTTGGTCGTTGTACCGTGCATTCCCCTAGTAGAGATTTCCATCTCGGTCGTGTTCTTCATGTTCCGCAAGCCCACAAAAGCTTATGCTCCGTAAACCGCTTTACTAGAGATAACAATGTCTTCCCGGAATTTCATCCCGACTATTTTTTGATTAACGAGCAGGAGACGAGGAAGGTGCTCCACAGAGGAAAATGTGAAAATGGCCTCTATGCGCTGCATGATTCAAATAAGCAAGTTTTTGTGTCTTCGAAAAAAGAGTTTTTGGTGCCACCAAGCTGCCGTCATCGGTGTGGCATCAACGCCTAGGACATGCTTCTTCTCGCGTAGTCAAGCAGGTTCTAGAGAAGAATCATTTTTCTGTTCTACAAGAGTCCAATAAAGATAGGGTATGTGATGCATGTCAACAAGGCAAGAGTCACCGTAACACCCTAAAACTCCATCACTAAATTAACTTAGCAACAAACGGCTAGGTTTAATTTCTTTAAGGACAAAAATAAATTAATAAACAAATTGGCTTTTAAAATATTTAAACATCTTAATTTAGAAATAATAAGTGTTTGTGCATCATGATTCGAATGCATGGATTTTTGTTTGATTGAAGTTTGAATGTTTGAAAAATGAATTTGAAAAGAAAGTTAAAAGAAAAAGGAAATCCTTTTCCTTCTCCCTCTCCCTCTCTTTTTCTTTCCCCGCCGGCCCAACATCCCTTTTCGGCCCGCAAACACCCCCGTGCCGTCGGCCTTTTTCTTTCCCCGCGCGCGCCGTCGGCCCAAGTGGCCCGGCTTCGCAGCCCCGCCGGCCCGCACGCCCTACTCTCCCTTTTCTTTTTGCGCCGAGACCGACAGGTGGGGCCCCGCGGTCGGGGAGCTCTTTCAACCTCCGGCCGCGGGTCGGCCCTCGCCCCATCATGGCCGCCGGCCGTTACCGGCCGTCTTCCCCGCGCCCCGCACCTTCAAACCTCGCTTTTAAGCCCGCAATGAAGCCCTCTCTTCATTCCCCCTCTTCAATCGACGGTTACCCCTCTTAATCCCCCCTCCCCCCTTAACTCCCCATCAAGGCCATGGCCGTTAATGGCCATGCCGCCGGGGAACCGCCTCCCGGAGCTCCCCCGGGCCTATTTAAGCGCCCCCAGAGCACCCCGCACTCCTCCCTTCGCTTCACACCAAGCCTACGCGCCTCCCATGCCCTAGCCGCTTGCGCCATCGTGTTGGACCGCCGGCCGCCGCGCCATTGCTCGTTGCCCGTGCTTCCCCGCCGTCGGTGAAACTCCTTGGTCTCTTCCGTTCGCTTCTCCTTCGAATTTGTGACCTAATTCTTGTACTCAATCGAACCCGCAGGCTCCCGTGCGCCCAATCGAGCTCGCCGTCGCCGCCCGTTGAGGATCGGCCGCCGGTGTCGATCTCCGCCGCTGCCGCCTTTTCCATCCAAACCTCGCCCACCGGAGCTCCTACACACTGTAAGGACCATATCCCCGCCCTCCTTTTCACTTGAACCCGACCGTAGGGCGCGCCGCCGCTCGCCGGCCGCCGGCCGTCCGCCCCCATGGACGCCGCGCCTCGGTCGCCGCTTATTTCTCCCGTGCGAGCGCTTGGTTAGGTTCGCAATGACCACGGCCTACGTGTAGAAGCTTTCCCCGCGCGTTTTCGTGGCCGGGAGCACTTGTTTGGTCGTCGCCGGCGACCCCGCCGCCGTGCGCCGCCGCCGCGCGAGCGCCGCCCCCCCGGCCGCGTGCGGGCGTGGCCGGCCGTCGGATCGACCATCCACGGCCCCGAGCCGTTTGACCCGCGGGTCAAACCCGCGTGTAACGGTCAACCGGGGGCATTTCTTTAAAAAGACCCCCGCTCTTTTATTTTCGCAAGCCGGTCCTTCCACCCCCATAAATCCTTTCATTTCGGTCCCGAAATTTATGTTCAAGCCCCCGTTTTATTAGAAAACCCTACCCGAGGTCCTTAACACCCTTTTTATAGTTTAAACCTTCTGTTTTTAAGTATATTTACGTTTTAGCCCCTGTTTTCTTGCTGTTAGGTCCCCGTATAGGTTAGTTTATCGCATTAGTCCTTATATCTTGTTTTTAGCATAACTTCTCCGTTATAGCTCCGTTTTTAGCGTTCTAGTAGTCCTTACGATCGTCTCGCCGAGCCCGTCATTTTAGTAGCATGTTTTCAGTCTTTAGGATTGATTGGTGATCTGTTTTATTTATTGTATGCTTTATGTGTGCATCGTAGATATCGTGCTCGTTTCAACCGAGCCACCTCTCGGGGACGATCGGGAGCGCTTGTTCGAAGAGGAGGAAGTTTTTGCTGTAGTTGAGGAAGGCAAGTGGTCTTCTCCCCCTGCATGTTCTCTTTTTGTCCTATATAATTGCATTATAAATAATGTTTACTTTTTGATACCTTTGCATTAATTTGACGGGAAAACCTTTTTAAGGACTTACCCGGATCTTTTACCCCGATCCTTGGCCTAGCCCCTTTTAAATAAAGTTTTGGGTAGAAAACGCTAGTTGCTTAACATGGTTGGTTAAATGGGTCTTTTATGGAAATGATACATGGTTTATAGTTAATATTTTGGGTAATGCAAGAACACCCGATTTAATCGGAACATGGAGAACCACCCAAAAAAACATGTGCAACCACGGTGTTACATGGCTCGACCTTAGCCGAATAATTAGGTGTGTGATCGTACTAGTGGCCCTTTTCCGAAAGGACCGGAGGGGGATCCGGGTTGCGGGGGTATAGCCCCGTCCTTTTGGGGTAGTAGCCTTTGCTAAGGTACTGACCACTAGGGAGGGTTATGGTCCGCCCTGATCTGTAACTATGCGGGTCGTTAGTCTTTTGCATGCCTTTGTAAAGGCTTCGTAGCGTCCCTATGCAATCACACCTCGGAAGTGTGGTATGGTGCTTGGCCGCATCGCATGGTTGGGTTTAAAGTTCTTCGGAGCTTTTACGCGAACCGTGGGTAAAGTGTGCAAACCTCGCGAGTGTAAAACCGATCGATCGGCCGTGCTCACGGTCATGAGTGGCTTGGACCCTCACATGATAAATAAACTTAAAGATGAGATAAATCGTTGTTGGTGAAGCTCGTTGAGCTTGGGTTGTTTTGGTACTTAAGTTTTCTTAAGTGGGATGGTACGAACTTACACATAGTAATTAGGTGTTCTTTAATTAAAACTTGACCAACATTAAAATGCTAACCGCCGCAAAACCTTAGCCTATCCTTGATAGCCTTGCATTTTCCCCCACTTGCCGAGCTCCAACCATAAGTGTGCTCGCCCTTGCTTATCGCCGTTCGCAGGAAAACTTTGGAGGGGAGTTCTATGACGACTTCGATGAGCCGTGAGGCTTGCGGACCCCCCGCTCAAGTGCCCGTGGGAGCGGAAGACGAGGACTCGACGAGTAGTTATCGTTTTCCGTTGTTAGAGACCTTCGAGTCTCCCGCATGAGTGTAATAAGTGGTTAAACTCTGAAATACGTTTGAATACTGTTTATGATATTTCACTCATTTTTGTCTATCATATGTGTGTGAACTGATCCTGGCGCACATATGAGATGCACTTGGTTCCTCTTCGAAAATCAGGTGTGACAGAGTGGTATCGAGCAGCGAGTGTTGATCGTAGGAATGCGACCTTAGTTAGAAATGGACGAAATTTAAGGATTCATGTTCTAGATCATTCTCGTCATCTTTCAAAACCACCTTATTTTCGCATAAAAAATCTAATTTGCTCTTGTTCCTTTGTTGAAAATTTGCATCATTTTGATTTCCTCTATGCCGAGTTCACTCTCTCTTAACGGATGGCCAGGACTCGTCGGATCGCCCGCAAGAGCACCGATGGTCGCCTTCCTTCGGGCGCTTGGCTCCACGCTACCCGGCGGTCCGGAGGAGGCACGGTGGAGGAGATGCAACAGGGAGGTTGGAGACTATCCGGTACGATTACGGCGGGAAGCGATGGAGCGAGGATATCGGGCAGTGCAGCATCAAGAAAATGATGAGGAGGATCCAGAGGAAATAGTGTTTGAGGATGATGGGACAAAGGAACATCCACAGCTATATGATGGAGTTTTTCTGGAGGTTAATGCAGATGGAGACATAATATTTCCACTAGAGGTTGAAGCTGTACCAGAACCAGATGTGGTAGAAGGAGAAGAGCTTGAACAAAATGCTGCAGGGAATGATCCAGATGACTCCGGAGATAATTCTAGTAGCAGTGAAGATAGTTCCAGTGAAGAAGATGATGAAAATGAGGATGCAAGTGAAGAAGAAGAAGAAGATGTGGACATAGAAGGATTGGAGGATGACAACAGTGCTGTGGGCAATGGAGAGGACAACAATGATAATCAGAATGAGGACAACAACAATAACAATGAAAATGGAGACCAGCAAGGTGATGAGCATAGGTATCACAGAGCTGAGTATCATGAGCATACCTACGTTGGCCCGGACGCTCCATTCTGTGAGCTATTGGAGGAACTGTTGCAGGAGATAGAGTATGCGGTGAGACCGTTGTACATCACCAAGCACTATGTAGAGTCGGGGATGAGAGATTATTATACCACGAGAGGTCCATGTCGGGGTTTCCACGGCACGGGCGGGAAGATGGAGGACCCGTACAATTCACCCCTCGCACACGCACATTTTGCCTCGAAGCGATGTGCTATCAACGATGCCGCGAGAAGAGCACTATGGTCTATCGACAACACATTCCGCGATCGCTTAGAAGGCACGGACTTCCGATTCGTCCCCGGCGAGTCGGTGGTACGTAAAACACCGTGGTACCTATGGGGGATTTCCGAGATAGCCGTGTTGATATACTTGCTAGAGTGACGGCAGCTCTTAACACAGACTTGGAGGGAGCGACAGCAGAGTTGGATAGGACACATCAGGAGCTACAGAATGCACAGGCAAGAATAGCTCGGTGGCAGGACAGCAGCCACCCGACGAAGCAGAAGCATCTTGTCCTTCCCGTTCGCCCCCACGCAAGAGACTTCGATACGGCACTCCAGCAGGAACCACTAGTCTTCAGTGGAATAGGAGCTAGGATATCCACCCTCTTTTTTGTTTTTCCGGTAGACGTTCCTGCGAGGACGAACGATTGTAATAAGTTGTTGATTGAACCATGTTTGATTTGGATCTTTGTGTGAGTGAGTTGTATTGTGGAGTGATGGCCACAAATGCAACAAGAAAAATCATGTTAAGTTAATGGTTAGTTAGGGTTCAATTCCAAGTTGTCTTCTACCTTACTTATCAAACCAAATCAATCGTACAAAATCTGTTCGCGCAGCTCCTTGACAGCACATCAATGTTTTTATCATAACTCAAGCTACAGAACTCCGATTGACCTAAATCCAGTTGGGTTGGTTCACAAAGTTTGTGGGTCAACCTCTGTCCAAAATTCAGCACCAAAGGATTAATGTACAGCGAGTTATAAACAGAACAATGGGGCTAACAGAATCTGTAAAACCATGCTAACACAGCAGCGGTGTTCGAATATTATCTCAAGTTGTGGGTTTCCAAATGGGATAAAACCAGTGGGGTTAGTTTCATAAATGGGTTCTACACAGCCTGGCAAAAGTTCATAATTTTTGAAGAAGGATACTATGGGATACAACTGTTTTATCGGAATCAACCAAATCTGTCACAGAAAAGAAAATCTTGCTGATTCCTTAATTCAAACTTACTTCTTTATACATCAGTTCGATATTCTTATCTGAAATATCTTTCTCTAACAATCAGATGGTAAACACCAGGTCAGGAGGAGGACAGGACGTCCCACCAGTTGTTCGGGCACACATAGCCAACCAGCAAAACCCGGTGCCACCTCCCCCGCCCAATCCCGCAATAGATCCCGCTACCCAGCAATTCTTCGCTGCCCAGATGCAGCTGATTCAGAACCTCACTGCCGCTGTGCAGAACATAAAAGCCCAGCAAAATCAGCCGCAGGCACCACCCCCACCACCACCACCCGCTCCGAGAGACAAGCATAAGGAGTTCATGAGCCACCACCCTTCCACCTACTCCCACTCAACCGATCCACTAGATGCCGATGATTGGTTGAAAACCGTTACCAAAAAGTTGGAGAGGGCTCAGTGTAATGACCGAGAAATGGTCCTTTATGCTTCGGACGCCGGAAGGGCGAGGCATTGGATTGGTGGGATGCCTACACAGCCGCTCACCCTGCGCCTAACACCATTACATGGCAGCAGTTCAGAGATGCTTTTCACGCTCACCACATCCCTGATGGGGTATTGAAGCTAAAGCAGAGAGAGTTCCTTGCTCTGAAACAGGGCAATATGTCTGTAAACGAATACCTTGACAAATTTACTCAGTTGTCTCGTTATGCTCCTGACGAGGTCAACACAGACCCAAAACGGCAAGAACGCTTCCTTGATGGATTGATAGGACCACTGAATTATCAGCTCCAAAGCCATACCTTTCCAGATTTCGCCACTCTGTTAAACAAGGCAATTGGCCTAGAGAACAAACGCAGAGAGCTTGGGGAGCAGAAACGCAAGTTTCAATCCCGGGGGTCGATCCGGCGACCATACCCGCCCACGCTACGGCTACCAACGAAATACACCATTCCGCCCGGAGGACATGGTGGAAAGCACCCACGAATATGCAGGCTGCAGCGTTCATTCCAAAGACCTCAACGATTCAACCCGCAAACTCCTCGCACCCCAAACTTCCAACGAACCGCCCGGCTCTTACCCCCGGTGCACCGGCAAGGAACACCACTCTGTGCGGCCCAATGGATGCTTCAAATGTGGCGATGTTGACGGTGAAAATCCGTCAACCTAGCCATGAGTTTACCTTCGGTGTTGGCATGAATTTTATACTTTATCCATTGGTACTAACCCCCGTGGTATAACAAGTTCACGTGTGCATGTCGTTTTTGGAGTTTAATGTTTATGCGGGGATTTAGTGTTGAATGCAAGACTTTCGGGATAAGTTCATCAAGCACCTCATGACAAGACTTTGAAGCCCCGAACAAGTCATGCAATGAAGCAAAACTAACTCCAAGAAGCCGGGGACTTGATCCGAGAAGACGACATACTCCGGGGACCCGACCGTAAAAGTGCTTGAATCTTCCAAGACAAGGAGTTGAGTCCAATTCGGAGAGAAACCGACGACATGGACCCATATGCGAAGGGGGAAGCATCCAGGAAGCAAGGGAACCGACCTCGGGCAAAGGAGCCCGCGGGCTGGGCCTAAATGGGCCCGGGCCGGCCGGCCCCGATCCGGTCGGCCCGAGCCCATTTAGGGCCCAAATGCGACGCCCTTTGCCCTAGGCGCCGATCGGGCTATTTATAGTCCCCCGACCGAGAGCCACGCGAGAGAAGATTTCGTCTTCGGCCGCCGAGAAGCGAGAGAGGAGAGGGACACCATCTAGGAGAGGAGAGGGTCGAGCTAGTTGACTAGGGTTTCCCTAGCCGACGTGGGAACCTTGCAAGGAAGACCACGTCGGAGTTCCCCGAGCTAGAAGCAAGATCAAGGAAGGATCCCGGTGGTGATCTTGTGTATGTATCATTGTTATAGTTGAATTATCAAGTTGAATCTTTTCCCAGCGATCAAGTGTTTCCTCGAAGATTTCGTTTTTCGATCGGCTTTGCTTATTCCAATTCTATTCTCGAGATAGATTACATAGGGTGTTCTTGTAGCCGCGGTGGCTAGAGGTACACGCCGGATCCTCCGAAAGAATCTCGACTTGTCTTTTGACTCGCCCTAAGCTCCCCGCATGAATAGGGATACGTTGTGACGAACGGGGGTCTCGAAAGGCGGATGTTTTCGGATTTGGACGGGAAACCACGATTTAAAGAGGCTTTTATTAAGATTCGATTTGCTACTTCTTCTTTTGCTTGGAACTTCAACGAAAGGCTTGCCCCGATCCCTCTAGATCGGTTTATCTACCTAATCTTACTTTGTTTTCTCCGGTTTTTAGTAGATTAGATTCGTTTTGTGTCTTTTACTTAGATGCATTAGGTCTTTTATCGATTATTGAAGATTACTTGGCTTTAATAGATTAATTCTTGCGTCACACATTTGTTCCACGGATTCGATACCTTGGGTTCACCACTCGAGGGAAGAAGGGTCCCTTGACTACGACGGGAGACTTGTACGCTTGCGAGTCACGAACGAACTTTGATACAAACATTAACCGTCAACAAGCCCCTTTTTTCGGCGCCGTTGCCGGGGAACAAGTGATCAAGATTTGATTTTTTATTGCTTTTTTTTGTAATTTTCAGTACTGATTTTGTTTTATTTTTGCATCTAATAAGCTTCAATCATCCTCAAAATACATCTAATCTAGTTTGTCTAACTCTAGTCTTTATAGATTTGTTTTGTTTTCTAGTTTCTTTTGCATATTTTGTTTATTGCTAACCCTAACGGGAGATGGACGGCTACCTCTCCAACAAACCCGATAATTTTGTGGATGATCCGGAAAAACTTTACGAGCTAAGGAGACGCGAAGCACATCAAGCTAAAAAGCTGGATTTTGTAGATTACGAGTCGGAAGACGAAGGATCGCAGGAATCTCCGGAGAATTCACCACCTCAAAGTCCGCGGGAGAACCGACGTCCACCGATGGGTGACCAACCACCGAAGAACGCAAGATTGGGGAGCTATGCACCCCGGACATCATCGACCTACCAATCTTGAACCTCGACGAGATCGGAAGACCGTTCGAGATCAAGACCTCAACAATCCGCATGGTGCAACATTCACCCTTCACCGGCAAAGAGGATCCGAACCTTCACCTCCAAGCATTCATTCAACTATGTCAGACTTTCAACATGGATGGGGTGACTCAAGATCAAATGAGGGCAAGGCTTTTTCCGTTTTCACTACTCGGGAAGGCGTTGCAATGGTTCCACTCTCAACCGGCGGAGACGGTGCAAAATTGGAACACGTTGATGAAGGCTTTCATGAAGGAATACTACTCACCGGGTAAAACTCAAAGCTTGCGTAATAAGATTGCCACCTTTGTTCAATATCCTACGAAACTATCTCGGAGGCATTCGAGCGCTTCAACGAGTACACCGGGCGGTTCCACATCACAAGTTCCCGAAAGAAGACCTCGTGCAAAAGTTCTATCAAGGACTCACCATGGCGTCAAGGACGATCATCGATGCATCGGCGGGAGGATCTATCATCGAGCTTACACCGACGGAAGCTTTCACGTTATTCAAGAAGGTCGCGGATAATGACACGTGGGCGTCATCCGGGCGCCTACACCCGGCTCAACCTATGGGGAACGTCAAAGGAGTCTTGCAAGTGGAGAAGGAAGACATACTTGAAGGCAAGATCGACTCGCTCATGAGGAGGTTGGAGAAGATGGAGATAGAAAAGAAAGAGGCTCAAGACTTGAAGGCCGCCGAAGCAAAGTCCACATGCGAAGAATGTGGAGAGTATGGCCATGTCCGCAAAGATTGTCCGGAGGAAGCCAAAGTGCTCGACTACATGAGGAAGGGAGAATTGCCGAACTTCCGCTACGGGCAAGGTAGGCCTCAATTTAATGCAAGCTCATCTATTCCTAACGCGGTTCCACTTCGGATACAATTGAAGGAGTTCATGGATGAGCAAGCTAAGATCAACAAGGACACCGTCACCAAGTTCAAGACCATAGACAAGGTGTTGGAGAACATCGATAGCAAAGTGACGGAGGTCGGAAGTTCCAATCATCAAGTACTCAACATGATGAAGATGCTCGAGACGCAAGTTGGACAACTTGCGGGCGCCCTCACTAATGATGAAGGGAAGCTTCGGGACAACCCAAATGTCCCGAATCGGCGAAGGCCATTCAAACACGTTCGGGGAAGGAGACCGAAGATCCGGAACGTACCGCGGGAGCAAGAAAGCCGAAACCGTCCACCGAGGTGGAAGGAGGCGCTAAAGAGAAGGTTACGGGGATCGTCACCGAGGAACCCGAATTTGAGATGCCGGAAGATGACACGAGGATACCGCAACTCAAGCCACGCTACTTCCGAGGTAAACTTGACAACCACTTTGAGAAGTTTGTGGAAGTTGTGCGTAGACTTAGCATCAACATGCCGTTACTAGATGCCCTACAAGTACCTACATATTCTCGTTACTTTAAAGACATACTTGCAAATAAATATGAGATAGCAACACTCGGGGTAGATCATGTCAAGATGTCCGAGGAGTGTAGTGCAGCTATTGCTTATGGGCCGGAGAAGCAAAAAGACCCCGGTGCCCTACAATTCCATGTTCGGTTGGTTCTTTCAACTTCGAGAAGGCGTTATGCGACCTTGGAGCTAGTGTGAGTGTCATGCCGAGGGATGTGTTCGAGAAGTTACGCCTACCGATGGAGCCTACGGGAATATGTTTGGAGGTGGGTGACAACTCCATTCGCTATCCCTTGGGCATTGCTGAAGATGTACCCGTGAAGATTGGACACCACTTCATCCCCGTCGACTTCGTTGTGCTTGAGATGGGAGAGAGGGAGAAGCCGCCGCTCATCCTAGGGAGGCCGTTCCTCAAGACCGTGGGAGCAACTATTGATGTTGGCAAGGGGGAGATCATGTTCGATATCAACGGAGAAAGGAGTTCCTTCAAGTTCCGTCCAAGGATTGAGGCATGCAACATGATTGGAGTGAAGATAGAACCAAAACAAACGGAGGGGCTGAAAAAGAAGAAGGAGCCGAAAAAAAGTGAACGTAACGAAAATTAAAGAAGGTGTTGCATCCGTCAAGACAAAGGAAGAGAAGCCGCTCGTGAAGACCAAAAAAATGACTAAGCCGGCCAAGCCAAAAGACAAGCCCGCGCCCAAGATGGTGCGGAAGTGGGTACCCAAGATTGCAACGCCCGCAAAGAGCGTTGATCCGGAGTAATCAAGTGAAGAAGTCTAGCTATAGACTATAAACGAAGCGCTAGGCGGGGAGGCAACCCGTTTCGTCAAGTCAAGTCAAGAATAAGCTACGGGAGGACAACCCGATTCCAGGTTTTTCGAGTATTTTTAATAATTTAGTTTTTGAGTTTTACTACGCAAAGACATTAGACTTAGAAGTGGTTGAACAATATTAGAGACATAATTCTTGATTGAATGTTTGCTTTATCATAAACCCTTTGCATGAACCCTCCTATGTGCTTGTTTGATTCTTTTCTTTTCGAGAAACCCCTCAACCAAATAATTTCAGAACCTTAGCTCAACCTTTCACCCTCATTATGGTGCTGAGGTTGGCTTATTTTTCATGCTAAAACCACACGAGTAGAGCCACGATTTATATTCAAGTGTTATAAAAATTCAGCACGTGGTAGGACTCGCGTGAACCTAGAAATCAAAGCTTTTGGTTGGTCTCAAAAATCTTTATCCTTGGTTTCTCTAGGATTAGAATTTTTCTAAGCCCATTCTAATTTTGTTCTATTCAAAATCTTTCTTATTTAGCCAAAATTAGAACCTAAACCTATGCCCCCATGATCAAGCCGGGAAAACGTTCGCTCTCAACCGATGAAAGCAAACTATACCGGTAAGACGAAAATCGACGTAGTCGAAAAATATTTTCGACTTACATCTGTTTTTAATGGTTTAAAAACTTCTCTAAAATTATGTTCAAGCTCTTGCATGGCTCTGAAAAATATTTTAAAATTCGAATTAGAGGAGTGCTTAACCTTAAACACACCTAAATGGAGGCAATCAAGTTTGAATTAATCATGCATGCACCATTGGATTCCCTTTTATCAACTTTCACCCACTCCACATGCAAAGGACAAGCATGGTGGGCAGCAAGCATCAACTTTGCAGGATTTCAATGGTGGCATGTGAAGCAAGTGGAGCTAGGGAGCATGGACATGACCCAAAGCATGGAGCATCAAGTGGGAGGACCAATAATTCAAGAAAAGGAGTGGACGAGAGCGTTTGGGCGGTGCAACTTGTGGAGCACGCGGGCGGGGAAAGTTGCGGAGGCGAAATGATCGTCTTTGGGAGAAAGACGCACCGAGGAGGAGCCGTTGGAGCCCCGGGCCGGCCGGCCTAGGCCGGCCGGCCTGCCCTATAAATGGTGCCCCCCGGCGCCCGTCTTCTGCAGGCAAGCTTCCCTCTCCTTCCCTTGTTTGTGTGTTCAAGTTTGTGTGCTCAGAACCTCCGTAGACTTAGCCAACCACCCAAGCTTGAGAGCTCAAGAAAAAATCCACCTCCCTAATCCACTCAAAGTCCACATCCGAAGCAAAGAGTTTAAGTGCCTAGTTTACCGGTTGCAACCCGGATTTTTAGTTGAAGAGAGAGTGCAGCAAGCATGTGGAAGAAGACCACAAGTCTCTTCTCTAAGAAGAAGAGTTCGTCGTCGTCCAAGCCGTCATCAACCACGTCTTCGAGGAGGCACTCGGTTTCCGAGTCTCCCGGAGCATGGAGACGGACACGGCACCACCGAGGAGGAACGACGCTCTCCTCCTTGGTGGGATGAGGGCTGCAAGAAGCACTTCCATGAGGTTCACCGAACCTCGTGGGCACACGGAGGAGCAGCCCGCGCCACCACGACGATCGACTCGCTCAACCGCACCACCTCCTTACACCCCGACACAATCTTCGTACGGCTTCATCATCATGTCGGTGGAGGAGGAGGATAGGCTCGCCAATCTTGAGAAGAGGCTTGTGCCAAACGTCGAGATCGACGACCAAGCACTCCACACCTTGGGTTTTCGCACCGACATAAACTACATGTTGGGGCACCTCGGGTGGATTCAATTCTCCAACGGAATCTCGGTGGACACCCACTTGGGTTACACCTTGGAAATTTTAATGACTATGGCACCCATCGTTGATGATGATGGGGTGCAATGCTTGTCATTCCGTTTGGAGGGAATCCAACAAGTGGTTCCCTACGAGCACGTAAGGGAGCTGCTTGGGTTCCACAAGGGCGCTCCGGAGAAAGTCGACGTGCCTCCCGGCATGTTGGCGGAATTTTGGGGCATGATCTCCGGAGATGCCCATCAACAACGCAAAAGCATCCGCAACCCCATTATCCGGATATTTCACTCTTGGATGTGCAAGAGGGTATTGGGGAGGATGAGGGAAACAAAGGTGACCGACACGGAGTTAAATTGGCTATACTCGGCTTTGATTGCCGGGCGGCCAATCGACCCCTCTTACCTCATGATCAACCGTTGGTGTTGTGAAGCAACATCGGGGGCTAGTGATATTGGTTCGGGGTGTTACCTCTCCATGTTGGCCTTTTCCTTGCGACCGGGGATCGCAAGAAACCCCGCTCACCTTTTGCGCGGTACCTCTCTCGGTTTTGAGTACTTGCGGCAAGGCAAGTACATTAGTGGAGATGAGAGAAGAGGTTACCGATTGGCCATTGTGAACCTCCCTCTTCCGGATGAGAGGCTTAGGCTTTTCACCGAAGGAAGGGAAGATTGGTTGGAAGAGGGAATACTTGTCCCTGCAAGGAAGAACAAAAGAGGAAGGATCGTAGAAGAGGGAACATCCTCCGCACAAGAGGGTGGAGCACAACCCAATGTGCAACCATCCGGCGGGGTTCCTCCTCCGCCTAGTTATTACGGAGGGTCTCAACAACAAGCATGGGGGGTGGTGCACCGGTACCCCCTCAAAATTATGTTGTGCCCAACGTTAACTTCGCGGAGGCCTACGCTCATCATCCCCAACCACAACAAAGCATGGCTATTATTGGAGGATACGCTGCAAGAAATGCTCAAAATATCGCAGCCATCCAATCCAACGCAGCTCAACTCGGTGAAGGCAACGCAAATATTGCCTTTGAACTTGGTCGCCTTCACCTTGTTGAGCCAAATCAATTCGACGGAGGAAGCGTTCATTCATATTATGAGCAAGGCTATTATTATCAAGACTATCAACATCAACCACCGGCGGAGGATTAGAGGACTTAAGGAACTTTAGTTTTCTCTTCTTTTCTATTTCTCTGTAATTTTCAGCTTTTGCTCTTATGTGTTTGCGTAGTATTTTTCTGTTTTTATTTAAATTTCAGCAAGCTTGTTATGCTTATTTTCAGTGTGTATTTCAGCTTGATATCACCTTTAATAAAGTCACCACCTTGATTTTTATCATTGGAAAAGTTACAAAATCTGTGCCATGTTGATATATGATTAAAATTGCAGCTTTGTTCATCTTTGTAGTTGATTTATGCATGTTTAAGCTAGTGCTCTCTAAAAAAATACAGATCTGAATTTATTTAAATGCTAGCTTAATTTTCAGCGGAGGTTATGATTAAAATAAAGACCCATAGTGTTTTATGTGCTCTCAAGTTATGAATGGATTGAAGATGTCTTTTATGCTCAAAAATATTGCTAACCTTGTCACAAATATCACTTGTGTGTTGCTCTACCTATCCAAAGCCTTATATATATTTGAGTGCATAAACCTTAGTGTACAAGATTTATTTTTGAGTGAGTTATTGCAGGCCATGATTTCTCGGCCCGAGACTAAGAAGCTGGTCATTCCGTTTTTGCGTATCTATCTTTTTGCTAGCCTTTTATCCGTGCATTGTGTACCCCCACATCGGTGGTCTCACAAACTTCGCCGGATATCCACCCTTAAAACCAAATATCATTTTTTTGTGATTACCTCCTTGACCACAACCTATCATTGAGAATGGATCATCAATTCAAGGAAGATCGCAAGACGGTGCCAACGTTGAAGATTTCAAGTATCTCTCCAAGGAAAATATCTCCGGTACCTACCTTATTTTTCGCCTCTTTGCTCGAGGACGAGCAACGTCTAAGCATGGGGGAGGAGGTAGGTACGGTGCTGCCTTAGAGTTCAAAAGGGAGTATTTTAAAAAAAATATATATAATGATGAAAGAAAAAAAAAATTCGGCGATGTACATGACTTCCAAGGTGAAGAAAGAAAAAAAATATATATATATATAAGAAAGAAAGAAAAGAATGAGAAATATAAGAAAGAGAAGAAAAAAAAATATATATTTGTGCGTAAAGTGAACTCCCCGGTTCTCTAAGAGTGCATTCAAGGCTTCAAGATAAAAAGATCCATTCTCAATTTTCCAATCATGTGCAATCCGATAACGAGGACTTTCTTTGTGCCTCGGGATCACTCTTTGCCATTTGCACATGTCCACTCATCTAAAGTGTGTGTATTTTTCTCTTTCCCCTCCTTGATTTAACATTATTTTCCAATGACCTTTTTGACGAGTCTCGGTAAGACCATGAGAAGCTTGTCTTGTTATGACAACACCTCACTTATAAATTCTTGTTAGGACTAAACTTTCCCAAAGCTCCATATAAAGCCTTCCACATATATATGAGAGGGAAAGGAGTAGAATATATAGGCTTGAGAGACAAGTGAGATGAGAGTTTATGAGCAATACATGAGATGATTTAAATTTGTGAATTTGGTTTAGCTTTTCTTTATCTCGATCTTCATTTCAAAAATTCGAGATCCATTTAAAACTTTGTGAGCATGTTAATACTTGTGGGATAAGCTTAATAAGAATCCACCCTCCGTGGAGATGAAGGCTAGTACATTATGGAACTTTAATGAATTAATATTTTGAGAGCATTATGTTTTCTCATGTATGGTCAAATGCAAAGTTTAAACATTGTTTAGCAATGATGATATCCATCGAAGGCTTACTCGAGGACGAGCAAGGTTTAAGCATGGGGGAGATGTTGACGGTGAAAATCCGTCAACCTAGCCATGAGTTTACCTTCGGTGTTGGCATGAATTTTATACTTTATCCATTGGTACTAACCCCCGTGGTATAACAAGTTCACGTGTGCATGTCGTTTTTGGAGTTTAATGTTTATGCGGGGATTTAGTGTTGAATGCAAGACTTTCGGGATAAGTTCATCAAGCACCTCATGACAAGACTTTGAAGCCCCGAACAAGTCATGCAATGAAGCAAAACTAACTCCAAGAAGCGGGGGACTTGATCCGAGAAGACGACATACTCCGGGGACACGACCGGAAAAGTCTTGAATCTTCCAAGACAAGGAGTTGAGTCCAATTCGGAGAGAAACCGACGACATGGACCCATATGCGAAGGGGGAAGCATCCGGGAAGCAAGGGAACCGACCTCGGGCAAAGGAGCCCGCGGGGCCGGGCCTAAATGGGCCCGGGCCGGCCGGCCCGATCCGGTCGGCCCGAGCCCATTTAGGGCCCAAATGCGACGCCCTTTGCCCTAGCTGCCGATCGGGCTATTTATAGTCCCCCGACCGAGAGCCACGCGAGAGAAGATTTCGTCTTCGGCCGCCGAGAAGCAGAGAGGAGAGGGACACCATCTAGGAGAGGAGAGGGTCGAGCTAGTTGACTAGGGTTTCCCTAGCCGACGTGGGAACCTTGCAAGGAAGACCACGTCGGAGTTCCCGAGCTAGAAGCAAGATCAAGGAAGGATCCCGGTGGTGATCTTGTGTATGTATCATTGTTATAGTTGAATTATCAAGTTGAATCTTTTCCCAGCGATCAAGTGTTTCCTCGAAGATTTCGTTTTTCGATCGGCTTTGCTTATTCCAATTCTATTCTCGAGATAGATTACATAGGGTGTTCTTGTAGCCGCGGTGGCTAGAGGTACACGCCGGATCCTCCGAAAGAATCTCGACTTGTCTTTTGACTCGCCCTAAGCTCCCCGCATGAATAGGGATACGTTGTGACGAACGGGGGTCTCGAAAGGCGGATGTTTTCGGATTTGGACGGGAAACCACGATTTAAAGAGGCTTTTATTAAGATTCGATTTGCTACTTCTTCTTTTGCTTGGAACTTCAACGAAAGGCTTGCCCCGATCCCTCTAGATCGGTTTATCTACCTAATCTTACTTTGTTTTCTCCGGTTTTTAGTAGATTAGATTCGTTTTGTGTCTTTTACTTAGATGCATTAGGTCTTTTATCGATTATTGAAGATTACTTGGCTTTAATAGATTAATTCTTGCGTCACACATTTGTTCCACGGATTCGATACCTTGGGTTCACCACTCGAGGGAAGAAGGGTCCCTTGACTACGACGGGAGACTTGTACGCTTGCGAGTCACGAACGAACTTTGATACAAACATTAACCGTCAACGGGCGAGTTGGGACATTATGCTAATAACCGTCCTAAACGTGGAATGCGGACTCCCCGGAGGAGTAATATTCGAAAGTTGGACGAGTCATCAACTCCGGCGCGCCACGGAAATGCGGGTACTCCGGGCAACAAAGCACGGCAAAATTATGTGCGCGGCGAGGGTGCACAACATGACTGTGGAGCAGGCACAGGACGCTTCTGGGGTTGTGCTTGGTACGTTCCCTATCGACTCTGTACCTGCTACAGTACTATTTGATTTGGGAGCAATGCATTCATTTATTACTGATCAGTTCGTAGCAAAACATAATATGCCTGTGAGTCCAATGAAGAAACTGTTGCTTGTTAGTTCACCGGGCGGTGATATGAAAGCCAATCATCTGTGCCCACAAGTAAACCTTAAAATTATGGGGATAGACTT
The DNA here is from genome assembly GCA_947561735.1 of Cenchrus americanus. Taxonomy (NCBI): domain Eukaryota; kingdom Viridiplantae; phylum Streptophyta; class Magnoliopsida; order Poales; family Poaceae; genus Cenchrus; species Cenchrus americanus. The sequence goes on from OX387242.1 coordinate 5,279,851, forward strand.
TCCATCCAATCTGGTAGTCCTAAAATCTTGGGGCATAGATGTAATCTTAGGGATGGATTGGTTAAGAAAGTATGATGGGGTTATCCGGTCGTGGGGAGAAATCGAGTTCACTTGACTAGTCCACAAGGGGACGAGAATAGAATTTATCGCAACACCGTCACCTGCGGGAAGGAGTTAGTGAATTCAATGAAAGGAAAAGTGCTGGAGGATATTAAGGTGGTGAATGAGTACCCGGATGTATTTCCTGATGACCTGCCAGGTATGCCACCTGACCGAGACATTGAATTCAGTATCGAACTCTTACCTGGTACTGCTCCTATATCCAAAAGACCGTATAGAATGGATGTTAAGGATTTGGCAGAATTAAAGAAACAAATAGAGGAATTGTTAAGTAAAGGGTTTATCCGTCCTAGTTCATCACCATGGGGAGCCCCCACACTCTTCGTAGATAAAAAGGATGGATCTAGGAGGATGTGTGTAGACTATCGATCTCTCAATGAGGTCACTATCAAAAATAAATATCCCTTACCCGGATCGAGGATCCGTTCGATCAAATGAGAGGGGCGAAAGTTTTCTCTAAGATAGATGCGCGATCCGGCTACCATCACCGAAGATCCGTATGGAGGATATTCCTAAAACGACTTTCACATCAAAATATGGTCTATATGAGTTCACGGTGATGTCCTTTGGATTGACCAACGCTCCAAGGCATACTTTATGTATCGATGAACAAGGTTTTCATGGAATATCTGGACGGGTTTGTGGTAGTATTTATATATGACATTCTAGTATTCTCTCGGAATGAAGTGGAACATGAGGAACACTTGAGACTAGTACCGCGAAACTTCGAGAGCATCGGTTATACGCCAAATTCAGCAAGTGTGATTTTTGGTTGAAGGAGGTCTCTTTTCTTGGGCACATTATCACCGACGGAGGAATTGCTCGTAGACCCGAGTAAAGTTCAGGATGTGCTGAATTGGAATCCACCTAAAAATGTACCAGAGATCAGGAGTTTCCTCGGTTTGGCAGGGTATTACCGACGGTTCATAGAAGGATTCTCGAGGATTGTAAAACCCCTCACTTCTTTGTTGGAGAAAGGAAAGGAGTTTAAATGGGATGATAGATGCCAATCTAGCTTTGAAGAATTAAAGAAGAAACTGACCACCGCACCAGTACTAATAATGCCTGACATACACAAAGGGTTCGATGTTTATTGTGATGCATCCAGGCAAGGTCTAGGATGTGTTCTGATGCAGGAAGGAAAAGTGGTAGCATATGCTTCTAGGCAACTAAGGAAGCATGAACAAAACTACCCTACCCATGACCTAGAGTTAGCGACTATAGTGCACACACTGAAGATTTGGAGACACTATATGATTGGAAATAAGTGTCAGATATTCACGGACCACAAAAGCCTAAAGTACATCTTTACCCAAAGAGATCTCAACCTCAGACAACGAAGATGGTTAGAGCTGATTAAGGACTACGATTTGGATATACAGTATCATCCAGGAAAGGCCAATGTGGTGGCGGATGCCTTGAGCCGTAAAAGTCAAGCAAACATGTTAGTAGCTCGATTAATGCCCCGAGAAGCTGTGTTGGGAAATGGCACAACTCAATGCGGGGATAGCTGCACCAAGCGAAAGTATGACCTTAGAAATTGAGTCAACTCTTGAACAAGAGATTAGAAAAGGACAATTGGATGACGAAAAGATTAAGGGATATAAGAAGTTGATTGAACAAGGCAAAGTTCCAGAATTCAGAGAAGATGAACAGGGAACCATTTGGTTTAAGAACAGGATCTGTGTACCGGAAATCAAACATCTTCGTGAGTCCATATTGAAAGAAGCACACGATTCAGCCCTCTCTATACATCCAGGAAGTACCAAAATGTACCAAGATTTAAAGCAGAAATATTGGTGGTACGGTATGAAGAAAGATGTTGCAGCTCATGTGGCACTGTGTGATATATGCCAAAGGGTAAAAGCGGAGCATCAAAGACCAGCAGGATTACTACAACCACTGCAGGTACCTGAATGGAAGTGGGAAGAGATTGGTATGGATTTTATAGTGGGATTACCACGTACACGTGATGGATACGATTCGATATGGGTAATAGTGGACGATTAACCAAAGTTGCACATTTCATACCGGTAAAGACCACATATTCGGGAACAAAGTTAGCGAGAACTATACATATCAAAGATAGTATGTTTGCATGGGGTTCCAAAGAAGATAGTATCGGACGGGGCACTCAGTTCACGTCCCGATTCGCAAAAATTACATGAGTCTATGGATACGAAGTTAAATTTCAGCTCAGCATATCATCCACAGACAGATGGTCAGACTGAAAGGACGAATCAAATCTTAGAAGATATGTTAAGGGCATGTGCCTTGAAACATGGTGGAAGTTGGGATAAAAGCTTGCCATACGCGGAATTCGCATACAACAATAGTTATCAGAGTAGTCTCAAGATGGCACCGTTTGAAGCTGCGTACGGAAGGAAGTGCGAACGCCATTGTTCGGAACCGGACGAGGGGGAGAGTCAACTCTTTGGTCCGGAAATAATAAAGGAGGCGAGAAAGACAAGTGCGGATAATTCGGGAAAATCTCAAGATTGCTCAATCTAGGCAAAAGAGTTATGCAGACCCTAAGAGAAGAGAAGTGATATTTGAAGTCGGAGATTATGCATATCTTAGAGTGTCACCTATCCGAGGTCTTCGAAGGTTTAATATCAGAGGGAAGTTATCACCTCGCTTTATCGGACCTTTTCAAGTCTTGGAAAGACGTGGCGAAGTAGCTTATCGGTTGGAGTTACCTGAACGCTTGGCAGGTGTTCATGATGTGTTCCACGTGTCTCAATTGAAAAAGTGTACAAGTGAGGTCGAGTAGAGCATTTACCATTGGAAGAACTCGAGGTAAAGGATGATCGACATACAAGGAACACCCGAGTCAAGATCTTGGATACCTCCGAACGGGCTACTCGCGGCAAGGTCATTAGGATGTGCAAGGTACAATGGAGTCACCATTCGAGAGGATGAGGCTACTTGGGAAAGAGAGGACGAACTTAAGAAAGAATTCCCTCGAAATTTGTTCTCTAATCTTCCTGAATCTCGGGACGAGATTCTCTTTAAGGGGGTAGGATTTGTAACACCCTAAAACTCCATCACTAAATTAACTTAGCAACAAACGGCTAGGTTTAATTTCTTTAAGGACAAAAATAAATTAATAAACAAATTGGCTTTTAAAATATTTAAACATCACTAAAATAATTTAGAAATAATAAGTGTTTGTGCATCATGATTCGAATGAATTGATTTTTGTTTGATTGAAGTTTGAATGTTTGAAAAATGAATTTGAAAAGAAATTTAAAAGAAAAAGGAAATCCTTTTCCTTCTCCCTCTCCCTCTCTTTTTCTTTCCCCGCCGGCCCAACATCCCTTTTCGGCCCGCAAACACCCCCGGTGCCGTCGGCCTTTTTTTTTCCCCGCGCGCGCCGTCGGCCCAAGTGGCCCGGCTTCGCGGCCGCCGGCCCGGCCACGCCCTCCTCTCCCTTTTCTTTTTGCGCGGAGGCCCGACGGTCGGGCCCCGCCGATCGGGAGCTCCTTCAACCTCCAGCCGCGGGTCAGCCGCGCCCCATCATGGCCGCCGGCCGTTACCGGCCGTCTTCCCCGCGCCCCGCACCTTCAAACCTCGCTTTTAAGACCGTAATGAAGCCCTCTCTTCATTCCCCCTCTTCAATCGACGGTTACCCCTCTTAATCCCCCCTCCCCCCTTAACTCCCCATCAAGGCCATGGCCGTTAATGGCCATGCCGCCGGGAACCGCCTCCCCGGAGCTCCCCCCGAGCCTATTTAAGCGCCCCCCGCATCACCCCGCACTCCCCGTTCGCTCCACACCAAGCCTACGCACCTCCCGGTGCCCTAGCCGCTTGCACCACCGTGTTGGACCGCCGCCGCCGCGCCATTGCCGTTGCCGTGCTTCCCCGCCGACGGTGAAGCTCCTTGGTCCCTTCCGTTCGCTTCTCCTTCGAATTTATGAACTAATTCTTGTACCCAATCGAACCCGCGGGCTCCCGTGCGCCCCAATCGAAGCTCGCCGTCGCCGTCCGTGAGGATCGGCCGCTGGTGTCGATCTCCTCCGCCGCCACCTTTTCCATCCAAACCTCGCCCACCGGAGCTCCTACACACCGTAAGAACCATATCCCCGCCCTCCTTTTCACTTGAACCTGACCGTAGGGGCGTGCCGCCGCTCGCCGGCCGCCGCCGTCCGCCCCCATGGACGCCGCGCCTCGGTCGCCGCTTATTTCTCCCGTGCGAGCGCTTGGTTACGTCCGCAATGACCGCGGCCTACGCGTAGAAGCTTTCCTGCGCGCGTTTTCATGGCGGGAGCACTAGTTTGGTCGTCGCCGGCGACCCCACCGCCGTGCGCCGCCGCCGCCGCGCGAGCGCCGCCCCCCCCGCCGCGTGCGGGCGTGGGCCGGCCGTCGGATCGACCATCCACGGCCACGAGCCGTTTGACCCGCGGGTCAAACCCGTGGATAACGGTCAACTGGGGGCAATTCTTTAAAGAGACCCCCAGTTCTTTTATTTTCGCAAGCCGGTCCTTCCACCCCCATAAAATCATTTCAATTCAGTCCTGAAATTTATGTTTAAGCCCCTGTTTTATTAGAAAACCCTACCCGAGGTCCTTAACACCCTTTTTATAGTTTAAACCTTCTAGTTTTAAGTATAATTACGTTTTAGCACCTGTTTTCTTGCTGTTAGGTCCCTGTATAGGTTAGTTTATCGCAGATTAGTCCTTATAACTTGTTTTTAGCATAACTTCTCCGTTATAGCTCCGTTTTTAGCGTTCTAGTAGTCCTTACGATCGTCTCAGCGAGCCCGTCGTTTTAGTAGCATGTTTTCAGTCTTTAGGATTGATTGGTGATCTGTTTTATTTATTGTATGCTTTATGTGTGCATCGTAGATATCGTGCCTGTTTCAACTGAGCCACCTCTCGGGGACGATCAGGAGCAGTTGTTCGAAGAGGAGGAAGTTTTTGCTGTAGTTGAGGAAGGCAAGTGGTCTTCTTCCCCTACATGTTCTCCTTTTGTCCTATATAATTGCATTATAAATAATGTTTACTTTTATGATATCTTTGCATTAATTTGACGGGAAAACCTTTTTAAGGCTTACCTAGATCTTTTACCCTGATCCTTGGCCTAGCCCCTTTTAAATAAAGTTTTGGGTAGAAAACGCTAGTTGCTTAACATGGGTTGGTTAAATGGGTCTTTTATGGAAATGATACATGGTTTATAGTTAATATTTTGGGTAATGCAAGAACACCGATTTAATCGGAACATGGAGAACCACCCAAGAAAACATGCGCAACCACGGTGTTACATGGCTCGACCTTAGCCGAATAATTAGGTGTGTGATCGTACTAGTGGCCCTTTTCCGAAAGGACCGGAGGGGGATCCGGGTTGCGGGGGTATAGCCCCGTCCTTTTGGGGTAGTAGCCTTTGCTAAGGTACCGACCACTAGGGAGGGTTATGGTCCGCCCGATCCGTAACTATGCGGGTCGTTAGTCTTTTGCATGCCTTTGTAAAGGCTTCGTAGCGTCCCTATGCAATCACACCTCGGAAGTGTGGTATGGTGCTTGGCCGGCATCGCATGGTTGGGTTTAAAGTTCTTCGGAGCTTTTACGCGAACCGTGGGTAAAGTGTGCAAACCTCCGCAGAGTGTAAAGGCGATCGATCGGCCGTGCTCACGGTCATGAGTGGCTTGGACCCTCACATGATAAATAAACTTAAAGATGAGATAAATCGTGGTTGGTGAAGCTCGTTGAGCTTGGGTTGTTTTGGTACTTAAGTTTTCTTAAGTGGGATGGTACGAACTTACACATAGTAATTAGGTGTTCTTTAATTAAAACTTGACCAACATTAAAATGCTAACCGCTGCAAAACCTTAGCCTATCCTTGATAGCCTTGCATTTCCCCCCACTTGCTGAGCTCCAACCATAAGTGTGCTCAGCCTTGCTTATCGCTGTTCAGAGGAAAACTTTGGAGGGGAGTTCTATGACGACTTCGATGAGCTGTGAGGCTTGCGGACCCCCGATCAAGTGCACCGTGGGAGTGGAAGACGAGGACTCGACGAGTAGTTATCGTTTTCCGTTGTTAGAGACCTTCGAGTCTCCCGCATGAGTGTAATAAGTGGTTAAACTCCGAAATACGTTTGAATACTCGTTTATGATATTTCACTCATTTTTGTCTATCATATGTGTGTGAACCGATCCCGGCGCACATATGAGATGCATTTGGTTTCTCTTCGGAAATCGGGTGTGACGGTCACCAATTGCCTTACCCCAAGTCGACTAGTGTGTCGGTGGTCCTTTGGACCTTATTTTTTTAGATGTATGGGGTCCTTCCCCCACTTCCGCCGGGTCTCACAACTATTATGTCGGTTTCATTGATGATTACGGCAAGTTTACCCGGTTTTATTTGATCCGACATAAATCTCAAGTGCTTGAATGTTTTCATAAATTTCAAATCTTAGACGAACGCCGATTTAATCGCAAAATTCTTGCGGTTCAAACAGATTGGGGTGGCGAGTATCGGTCTTTAAATTCTTTCTTTCAACGCATTGGCATCTCCCACCATGTTTCTTGTCCCCATGCCCACCGGCAAATGGCTCTGCTGAGCGCAAGCACCGACACATCGTTGAAATGGGGTTAACCTTGCTCGCTCATGCTTCGTTCCTTTAAAGTTTTGGGATGAAGCGTTTTCCACCGCCGTTTACCTTATAAATCGCCTCCCCTCTAAAGTGTTGAATTATGAAACACCGTTTGAGCGTCTTTTTAATCAAAACCCCGACTATAGCTTTCTTCGCACTTTCGGCGTGCGGTTTGGCCAAATTTACGGCCTTATAATTCTCGCAAGCTTGCTTTCCAATCTAAGCAATGCGTCTTCATTGGCTATAGCACTTTGCACAAGGGCTATAAGTGTCTCGATCCCAAGGAGGGCCGTGTTTATATATCTCGTGATGTTGTCTTTGACGAAAAGGTCTTTCCCTTTGTCGCGCTTCATCCTAACGCCGGTGCTCGCCTCCGCAAAGAAATAGAACTACTCGATATTCTTCTTCCTCCCTCTACTAGCCTCGGGGATGCACGCTTACGTGACTCGCATTTGCATGTTCACCCCGTGTCTAACCCCTCTATCGGTAGAGGTGCATCTGTTCATGTTTTAGGTAGCGCGAGACTCCAATCTCTCCTCGGAAACGGCTCCTTGCCGGGTGATTCGGGGCGTCATTTTATGTGCCCCCCGGGCGGGAGCCACGCGGCCGTCGAGGAGGATCTCCCTGACCCGTCCGATGCGGCGCCGGCTAGCACGGGCGAATCCGGGTCGGGACTGCTGCCGTCAGCTGCTGATGGGAGCCTCGATGGATCTTCTGCATCGCCTCCGTCGTCGTCTATGTCTTCGCGCGAGCCATCCCAGCCACAGACGGATCCGGCGGGTGGGGGGCATGCGCTGCCGGCCAACCCGACCGCCACTGTTGAGATTCTACCCTCCGGATCGTCTGCGTCGACCTCGCCTGTGCCTTCTTCTACACCGCTACCGATCGGCGTGTCACTCGCCTCCCGGCACGGTATTGTTAAGCCAAAAACACGGACCGACGGGATCGTTCGTTGGTGCATGCAAGCCTCTGTCTGCAGGGGAGAACCCACTTCACTTGATGCAGCTCTTGGTGACAAAAATTGGCGTGCGGCAATGGATAGTGAGGTTCAAGCACTGGCGCGGAATCACACATGGCATCTTGTGCCGCGTCCTAAAGGGAAGAACATAGTTGGGTGCAAGTGGGTTTACAAGGTAAAGCAGAAAGCAGATGGTTCCATTGATCGGTACAAGGCACGTCTAGTCGCTAAGGGATTCAAGCAACGGTATGGTGTTGATTATGAAGAAACTTTTAGCCCTGTTGTTAAAGCTGCTACCATACGCATTATACTGTCCATTGCTGTTTCTCGTGGTTGGTCATTGCGTCAATTGGATGTGCAAAATGCCTTTTTGCATGGGATTTTAGAAGAGGAAGTATATATGTTACAGCCTCCTGGTTATGCCGACAAGACACATCCTTCCTATGTGTGCAAAGCTGGACAAGGCGCTTTAAGGCCTCAAACGGGCACCCCGAGCATGGTATGCACGATTGTGTCGAGAGATTGGAGTCACTTGGTTTTCGGCATCCGAAGCGGATACGTCATTATTTTATTATGACAAGAATGATTACACTATGTTTGTGTTGGTTTATGTTGATGACATTATTGTTTCTAGTTCATCCTCTCAGGCCACTGATGCACTTCTTAAAGATTTGCAAGCTGAGTTTGCTCTAAAAGATCTAGGTGATCTACACTACTTCTTGGGTATTGAAGTGAAGAGCACTCCAAATGGCCTCCATATGTCACAAGAAAGGTATGCTCAAGATGTTTTGAGTCGATCAGGAATGGACAAGGCTAAAAGCGTAGACACTCCACTATCTACCTCAGAGAAGCTTAGCCTGGCAGATGGGAACTTGTTGGGACCTGATGATGCAACAAACTACAGAAGTGTCGTAGGTGCCTTGCAATATTTGACTTTAACCAGACCTGACATATGTTTTGCAGTCAACAAGGTTTGTCAATTCTTGCATGCCCCCACTACCTCACATTGGAGTGCTGTGAAACGCATTCTGAGATATATTCGGGGCACGATTGATACTGGGCTTCAGATTCGGAAGTCCCCTTCTATGATGATCAGTGCATTCTCTGATGCTGATTGGGCCAGTTGTGTTGATGATCGTCGATCAACTGGAGGATTTGCAGTGTTTATTGGTAGCAATTTAATCTCCTGGATAGCACGTAAACAGGCTACAGTGTCCCGGTCTAGTACTGAAGCTGAGTATAAAGCTCTTGCCAACGCCACCGCTGAGATGATGTGGGTACAAAAACTCCTCACAGAACTCCGCATTCGTCATCCTCCTGCAGCTCAACTGTGGTGCGACAATTTGGGTGCTAAGTATCTTTCTGCTAATCCTATCTTTCATGCACGAACAAAGCACATTGAAATTGATTTTCACTTTGTTCGTGAACGAGTTGCTCAAAAGCTCTTGGATATTCGGTTCATTAACTCTGGTGATCAAGTTGCAGATGGTTTTACCAAAGCAATTTCAGCTGAGAAAATGAGATTATTTCGTCGCAATCTTAACCTTTCAAGTGGCTAAGATTGAGGGGGATGTTAGATAATATGGTTAGTTTAGATAGCCATCGGCTATAGGATCGTGAGATCTTGCCCTGTAACACAAGTTGTACTCTAGCTTGTAGATCAAGATAGAATCATGTAAATCTTGGTAACATATCATGTAATCATGGAACGCTTGTAAGCCACGCCAGGGGGCAGTTCCCGGCTATATATAACACGTAACCGAGAGCCCAAGTTGATCAACTCTCGTTCCCTAAATTTCTACAATCCGTTCCGATGACTGGACAGGAAAAGGTAGGGATTTTGGCGGGTGCCATGCCAGAGCGTGCAAGACTTGCGCGCGCACGCCTATCCGTTCCGATGCCAGATCGTAACGCGTGCACAGCTGTCGCGGACAGTCGCGGTCCCGTGGCGGCATGGAGCGGCAGCTCGATCGCCTCTGGCGGCAAGGGGGAAGATTCACGAGACGTCAGGTTCCAGTGCGGCCTGGAGAGATGCTGCGAGACGAGCAGCTTGCTTGCTGCGTCGCCGGCGGTGTGCACGGCTCGGTGTGTTGCGACGGCGCCGGAGATGTGGCCTTCCAGCCTCGCGAGGAGGACGACGCGCAGGCCGTCGTCGTCATCGCGCACGGCACTGACCGAGCATGAGGCTGAGCGCAGCCTTGGAGACCAGAACGCTGACGCAAGCGCTACTGGCATGCCGACGCCGTAGAAGGTAGGAGCGTTGATCCTCGCCGCGCCGATGGTGACCAGCGCCGCCGGCGCCGACCGCGGTGGGTGATCATCCTCACCCACGCAGCAGAAGTCGACGCGGGTCACGGAGCTCGATCACGGACGCGGCCGGATCCATCCTTGCGGTGCAGGCCTGGCTCAGTGGCTGCTCGCCATGGCTCCGCGGCGTCGGAGAGCAGAGCGCGGCACGGTTCCTTGGATCCACCCGATCCGAGCCGCACCAAGACGATCGGACGGGGCTCAGACACCCGAGGGGTGGACGGTATTTGATCCCTGGTGTCGCGACAGGCCGACAGCCGCCGCGTCCGACTCCAGTCGTGGCGCGCCGGAGCACCTCCGCGCTCAGGCCGTACCTACCTTCTCCTCGCTGTCATCCTGACGACCTTGCAGTGTCGCCGAAGAGCTGGCGTTTGATACGATGACGACGACAACTACTACGATGACGGACCGCTGCGCTTGAGCTCGGTCAGCTAGACGCCAAGCTCGACAACAGCTGCGGCAGCGATTGCGGAGAGCTCTGGGCCTCTGGCTCGGCGACACGGACGTGGTGATATGATCTTGTAGTTTTGATGTTTCATTTTGTAATCCATTCCTAACTATTGTCACCATCAATCCATCATAAGTGGTTGTGGAATTGTGTTGAAGCATTTTCGAAATTTAGTCTCTCATCAAGGAGGAATCTTTCAGAGTCACCAAGACACCAATAGGCATCCGGTAAATTGATCGAAGACACATGGTAATTAACAAAGTCATTTCTTTCTTTTCATCAACTCATATATCAAGATCAAGTTGGTAATTGGCATGCACAAGCAGCACCTAGTGACACACAAACATGCTATCTGAGCCTAGAACTAACGTCTAACTTATGAGCAGGCACTTCTCTCATCTCTCTTCATACATGGCCTCTGGCTTTCGGGGCCATTTTGGGGTGGTGGGGCTTTACCTCCATCGTCACCACCTTGTTCTGTTCCAACCCTAGCATCATCAACATCTTTCCAGAAAATTCTGCACTCGCAACGTCGCATAGGGAAGCCGACGCAGCGGCCGCCATGCTGGTAGCCATTCCTCATGCATTGAAGGCTGCATTTTCTCTCAATGCAGGATCCCTTCACCTCGGCTCCTGCTTAGTGAAATCAAATGAACCAACCAATAATATGCAGTTAGTACTTAGTAATAATAATATAATGCAAGTATACATAGGGTGATTGTGATTGGATTCTGGATGTACTCTCTCTCCATCACTCACCGAAGGTCAGAAGAATCAGGACCAAAGGTCGTTGCTGCGATCTTGTTCTTCATGGCTAGACTCAAACTGAACAGACCTGAACTTTGTTTGATGAGGAGGAAGGGAAAGGATAGAAGCTACAATTTACTATGGTGTTTGGTACATGAATTGCCACCCTATATATCATGTGCGTTCGGAAGATAGATGTGCAAGTACATCTTTGGGTTTGGACAAAGTTAGATCAAGAGTATGATATCTAATATGGCTATATGGAGTTCCATATTAGATTTATGCAAACTTAGAAGAGATAGATTGGAGGAGAGCGGGCTGCAAGTCTATCTACAACACCACATGGGAGAGTTGGAAACAACTGCATCACATAATCTCATAAATTCGGTGAGATAATGAGATTGGCAACTATTAAATTATTATTAGCTCAAATAAATCAACTATCAAAGGTGCAGGCTACATATACCCACAGCTATGGGTGTGCTATTAGATTGTCTTAAGATGACATGGCAGCTATGGGAGTGGGCTGCAAAGTCTACAGACCTAGCTGGAAGATTGCTGCATCACAAACTATAATAAATTCAGGGCAGAATAGCCAAATTCATCCCTCATCTTTACCCAAAAGCTCAATTCCATCCCTGAACTTTGAAATAGGTCAGTTTAGTCCTCCAACTTTGGTTTTGAGTCAAAATTCGTCCCTAAGCTAATGTGGCGGTCCATGTTGGCGTATCCGTCAGCAAAGCTTGTCCCTTTACATGAGATAAATACATATCACCCTTATAGTATTGTCAAGTATATAAGTACTGCCCACAAATAGTACATAAATAAACCTTATCTTATGCACTACCATTTTGTTGTGTTTTTCATTAAATTTGACAATAATCTAACTGACGGATATGGCTAAAAATATGACAAATAGTATGACTGTAAATCGATATTTCGTTTTAAAGCATCAAAGTCCAATACTATAGTGGCAATATTGATCTAACTCAGTTAAAGGGCAAGCTTTGCTGACTAGATATGCCAACATGGACTGCCACATGTTAGGAAATAAACACGCCATAGGGTGTGTTCCCGGCGTGCACGTCGTGTGTGTACGCAGGGAGCCTGTGGTGGCGTTGAGTCTCGGGCGGTGCGGCGTCACCATGTGTCCGGCGGGGCGGCACGCGGGGAGTCCAGCTCGTGTACGTGTGTGTGTCACATACGAGTCTACGTAGCTAGGAAGATTGTTGTGTGTTTAGATTTAGTCGAGTTAGTTAGAGGAGGTGTGTGTGCATGGCGCCGGTTCGGGGAGAAGAGGCCGTGGCGTGCGGGTCGAGCGTGCGGCTCCTCGCGACGTTGCGAGCGGGTCTTCGGGATCGTGGCGCGGAGGCCGAATGTGGACGAAGCTCCGCATGTTGCCGGCCTATTTGTAAAGCCCTGCGCTCCTCTGTACTGCTTGCCGAGTCCAATGTAATCAATAGAAGCCAAGATACAGGAGCTCGTGCTCCGCGGCGTTCGTCGCCGGCAAATCTTTGTGCGTGTTGTCTCCCTCGCTGGAGTTCCGGTGCCCGCGAGTGTGAGTGAGATTGAGGGCTAGGCCCTCAATTGGTATCAAGAGCAAGGTTAGATCGCCAGAGATCCTTTTCCTCTCGCCGGGGGCGTACCGGCGGAGCTCGTCGGTGGCTGCGATCTGCAAAGCTCCGGACCGTGTGTCGGTTTGTGGAGATGAGCAGCGCTGAGGCTGCCTTCGTGAGGCGGTGCGGCGGCCGGCGTCCAGGCCGCACGGCTGGCGGAGCTACGGGCGTGTGGGTGCAGGCACAGGCGCGGCGCACATACGGCGTGGGCGACGATGCGAAGGCTGCGATGCAGGCCTGGAGGAGTGCTCCTGGTGGCCTGTTTGCGGTGGCAGTGAGCTGAAGGTCGCCGGTGGAGGTGCTCGGCAGCGGATCGTGTGTCGGTCCTGCCGGGCTTGATGTGCTCGACGACGTGTGTCGCGGAGCCGCAGAAGTCGGCATGTGTCGCCGGAGCCGTAGATGACGGCGTGTCCCGATGTCAGGCGTGTGTCGCCGGCGTCGATGGTACTCAGCGTGTCGCTGAGGAGCTCGACGTGTGTGTCACTGAGGAGCTTGGCGTGTGTCACCGAGCAAGAAGATGAAAGTCTGCGGCGTCGATCCGCGTGAAGGAGGCCGTGTCGTTCGGGCGAGCTAGTGGCTCACAATGACGCTGAGCGGGTGCTGCGGAAGACGGCGTCGCTGGAGGACAGGCGACATCGATGTGAAGAAGATCGAGTCCACCATGTCGTGTTTATGGGAGATTGTTAGGAAATAAACACGCCATAGGGTGTGTTCTTGGCGTGCACGTCGTGTGTGTCCGCGGGGAGAGCCGTGGTGGCATTGAGTCTCGGGCGGTGCGGCGTCACCATGTGTCTGGCGGTGGGCACGCGGGGAGTCCAGCTCGTGTACGTGTGTGTGTCACATACGAGTCTACGTAGCTAGGAAGATTGTTGTGTGTTTAGATTTAGTCAGAGTTAGTTAGAGGAGGTGTGTGTGCATGGCGCCAGTTCATGAGAAGAGGCCGTGGCGTGCGGGTCGAGCGTGCGGCTCCCTGCGACGTTGCTGAGCGGGGTCTTCAGGATCGTGGCGCGGAGGCTGAACGTGGACAGAAGCTCCGCATGTTGCCGGCCTATTTTTAAAGCCCCGTGCTCCTCTGTCTTCGCTTGCCGAGTCCAATGTAATCAATAGAAGCCAAGATACGGGAGCTCGTGCTCCGCGGCGTTCGTCGCCGGCAAATCTTTGTGAGTGTTGTCTCCCTCGGCCGGAGTTCCGGTGCCCGCGAGTGTGAGTGAGATTGAGGGCTAGGCCAACACCACATCAGCTTAGGGACAAATTTAGACTCAAAACCAAAGTTTAGGGACCAAACTGACCTATTTCAAAGTTCAGGGATGGAATTGATCTTTTGGGTAAAGATGAACGATGAATTTGGCTATTCCACCTAAATTCAGCAAGAGAATCAGATTGCATATGCAACCACAAAATTGGCTAGAGATACGGTGTAGTAGTATCCTTTTAATTTGGAACATTGTGCTGTGTAATGTAATGTCATTAAGTATGTACATGGTAGTATACTATTATGACCTTACAATCAAACTTTCTCGTGTCCACATGGTGAACTATGTCTTCGTCATGTGCTTTTTATGACACACAACGAACTATGACTTCGCCATGTGTTTTTTTTTGCACACGACAAAACAATAATTTCTTATCCTCGACCGTTAGGATTGGATATGGCCATTATGGTTTGTGGTGTGCCTTTTGCGGCACACGGCGAAAAAGCGACTTTGTCGTGTGCGTTCTATCGGCAAGCTGCGAAGGCGTGGCTTTGCCGTGTGCCTTTTGGAGGCACATGGCAAAAGAAGACAAAAAATCATCTTATGTCCTCCAAACCTTTCTCACTCCAAATACAACATGTGATACTTCATACTAAAATTTGGAATATTTTATATTTATTTGTTATATTAAACTAATTAATTACATTTTGAGAAATTTTTTGAATCAAATCAAATTTGAATTGAAAGTGATTCAAATAATATCATAAAATGTTTGAAAAATGATAGCCATATTATTTAGCACAATTGAAAGTCTTACCTATGAAATCAAAAGAAATTTTGATCATCATGACTAGAAAACACGACCACGAACTTATTTTCGAATGATTTTAAAATTAAAAAAGTAAATGAAGTCCGAAAGTTATGAAATTTATTCTTTTTAAAAAAATAAAATTATGAAATTTGTCAATATCTCATGATATCTTACGTGGAGGATGTGGTAAAATTTTGAGTGGGTTTCATAGATTTTGTCATATACTTCCTCCGTTCTTGTTTATAAGGCGCGAGCTAACATGACACGGTCTTCTAAATCATACTTTGACTATTCATTTCTTATATATTATATTAGTTATGATTATGAATTTATACTCATCGAAAAAGTACATTTGATTATAAATCCAACCATGTAAAATTTGAATGACAAAACAAAAAATAGACGGGTAAATTATTGGTCAAAGATGATAAAGTTTGAATCTCGTTTTACGTGTACGCCTTATAAATGAGAATGGAGGGAGTACTATCCTTACGAATGGAAACATCTCCAAAGAAGTTTCAAAGGTGTGTGGTTAGTTTGTCGATGAAGTGACGTTCAAATTGGAGTTTGATTATATTTCAAAACTTTTTATATAGACAGTATGCAATAGTGGTGGTCATGACGCACTCCGTGAACAGGGAGGCCATGGATCACCTAGGTGCGGGATCGTCGGCCGAGCTGCTCATGCCTGAGACGCTCAAGGGGCTCAAGGCCCTGCTCTCCATCTCTATGTACAAGAAGATGTGGTTCCCGGCCATGTTCTGCAAGGACTAGCTCAAGGTGATTCCTAGCCGTTTTCTCTTGTATGTGTTTTGTTATGTAATTAATAACATAGCATATGCTTTTATAGTTATTCTCTGAATTCAGTATTTATCGGTGGTCTATTTTTGTTGATGATTATGCTTGTGTTTGGTTGCAAGCAGGTGATGTTCACCAACAGAAAGGAGAGGATATATATGGAGCTGCTGCAGGGGCTGCTAGCCAGCACCATGGACGCCAAGATCCCTGATTTCCTACAGGTACCTTAAATTTCATATGAAATCAAACCACATGTTAATTTTTGGTAATTTTTCAGATTTATTTGATAATTTTTATGTATTAAGTACAATTATAAAAAATGTAGTTTATCGTGTATGTCTTTCTTCTAACGAAGATACACGACAAAGATTATATTTTTCCTCCATCATCACCACCTTGTTCTGTTCCAACTCTAGCATCGACAACATCTTTCCAGAAAGTTATGCACTTGCAGTATTGTCCACGGGGCCCCTCAACACAGCGGCCACCTTGGAAGCCATTCGCCACGCAAGTAAGGTTGCATTTTGCCTCATTGCAGGATCCCTTCACCTCAGCTCCTGCTCAGTGAAATCAAATGAACCAACCAATAAATCAATAGAAAGATTATGCAATTAGTAATAATGCAAGTATACACATGACAGGGTGATTGTGCTTTGGATCCTGGATGTACTCACAATCACTCACCAAAGGTCAAGAGAAGCAGGATCAAGGCCATTGCTGCGATCTTGTTCTTCATGGCTGGACACTCAAACTGAACAGGCCTGGTGAGCTTTGTTTGATGAGGGGATGAAGGGAAATGATAGAAGCTACAATTTATGTTGTTTGGTACATATATAGACACCCTATATAATTTATGTTGTTTGGTACATATATAGACACCCTATATATAGACACGTTCTTGGTTTTGGACAAAGCTAGATCAAGTATGATATCTAAGATGGCTATATGGAGTGTCATAAAGATTTAATTTATACAAACTTAGAAGAGATAGATAGATTTATAGCTACTGTATATGGATGTGCTATTAGATTTATTTACAGTTATGGGAGTGGGCTGCAAAGTCTACAGTCCTAGCTAGAAGATTGCTGCATCAAAAAACTACAATAAAATCGGCAAGGAGATCAGATTGGCAACCTTAAAAATGCTAGAGATACGATGAAGTACGTGGTATCCTTTTGGAGTAGTTTGCTGCATAATGTAATGTAAGTATATGGTAGTTTACTATTATGATATACAATCAAACCGACTATCACCAAGAATAACCTGGAAGTAAGAACATGACAGTTCACACTTCAGGCTTTGTGTGTTCGGTGCACAAGCAAGTCAGCAAAGGAGTAGGGTGTGGGACCAGATTTGCCAAATGAGGCTCGGGACCTCGGCATGCATGGTATTCATCCATTTCTGATGGTTTTTTTAGTTACCAGACGCCTTGATCTGAAAAACTCGAATTCAGGTGAAAACACCGATCAAGATTTCTCTATCATTGCTAGCATCATGCACGTTGAGATTCTATGAGATATGTTAGCGCATATAAAAATACCTGCATTAGCACAGTTGCACACCTCAATGCGATTTCTTGATTGCGGATGTGCGAAGATGAGAGTACACTATATATATGTGCATTACCATCTGCATACCACAAGATGGACTCAAATTCAGTGGGGAGATTGAAGGGCACGTACTCCAAATGTCGAAGCCTATCATATCATCCTTTTATGTCTTTCCATTCCCCAGTGACATCTCGGCCCAAGGCTTAATAAGATTTATAAGGATACTCATACCAACAAGTTGCAACTTATTTTCCGAAAACTCATCTCAAAACAACTCCAAAGTTAAGCTTATTTGATCTGGAGCGATGGGTGGATCCTAGAGAGCTGCCAGGCGTAGGCGAGTCCGGCTTTGGAGAGGCGGGTTGTTAGACTCCCCTTTTAATGTACTTAGAAAAGTTTTTGTAGGAAGCTGTCTTTCCAGCTTTCTTTCTTTCTTGTCTTTTGTGTTCCTAGATCAAAGATTTGAGTACTCGTGTAGTTTCTGGCTAAGTGATCAGATTTGTTTCTCAAGGTCGTAGGTGTCGGTGCAGAAAGTAGTCCCGACACTAACTAGTAAGATGCGCTGAGATCGGTCTCTCGATGGCTGGTGCTAAGCAACAAGAGGACACACGTTTTATCCTAGTTCCGGCCGTGGGTCGTACATCCAGCAGGTTTGCGCTCATGGCGCTATATTGCAATGCACCGTGGTGCTCGTAGAGGTGGCTACAAGCAAGACGGGAGAGGAGGAGAGGCCTCCAAGTCCCTGCTAGGTGATTGAGGCAAGTGCCAATATCAGAGGAGCAATCGTGCGTGAGAGAACATGATTGCGAGTCGTCCCATGCCCATAGCTGGGCGGACACCTCCTCCTTTTATAGACCAAGGGGAGGTGGCTTACAAGTGTGTCGTGTGGTCCTTCGTACAGAGTTTTGGTACTAGCGTGAAGTACTTGTGATTTGATGGTTGTCCTAATGAATCCTGATCCTTGCACGCGTTGTGGTGGCTCCTGTGCCAGCCCAGAGGCGGCTTCGAGGGTGGTCATGTCAACGCCCGCGTCAGGTCGTCGTCCGTACGCCGACTCAAGGGTCTAGCTGATGGGGGAACTTGGGTTGCACAGCGGCCGGCGTGGCGGTGTCCCGTCAGCACGGGTCCCCACAGTGTTGGGGTGGCTCTACAGTGCCCGGGATGGCAGCACAGCGGCGTGGATGGCCACACAGGGTCGGGGGTGACAGAGGGGACATGCTCCGTTCACCTTGTGTCACGGCCCCGTCCTGGACAGGTGCCGGGCTGGTGGCTGTACGCTCCTCGAGGGTGTTGTTGTCCCCTTTCGAGGGGTGCGGCGTGGAGGAAGGATGGGAGCAGGTGGCGCAGTGCCAAAGAATGATGCCGGCCATCCCGCACAACACCTGTACAGTGTCGGGGATGGATGTACAACGGTGGGTTGTTCGAACAGCGCCAGGATCTAATTCCCAGGCTGTGTCAGGAGATCAGTGTGGCGGGGATTCACCTTTGACCTGGGTGCCCACGGCACGTCGGAGCATTTAATGCCCCGGTCGGGAGAGCAGGTGGAGCGCCGCGGGCGGAGGGTGCTGACCTAAATGTTGTGCTCGTAGAGCTGTCAGTTCTTCTGATCAAGAATGTGCTGCTATTCTCCTTGTCGTTGAAGCATGCATGTGCAATTGCAAACTGTCATTCCTTCAGTATTCCTTCTGGAATGACCATTGTGTTAGCTGTCAATGCCATGTGGATAGGAATTTTATACTATGGGTTCCTTGGGAAATTCATCAGCTATTTTCTGCATTGGTAAGTTGGAATTCAGATGTTCTTGCTAAAATGGCAGTGATCACAAGTGTGCCCAGGCTATTTCAGTTCACTTCAAGCAGAATTAAATTTGTGCCTCAATGGCCTGTAATAATATCTGACATATGTCATATTAGCTGGATTCAGGCATCTCTTTCAATGTGGCTTCAGTTTACTGACAAAGAATGGCCAAAGGTGATTTTTGTGCTGTCAACTGCTAATTTGCTCAAGGTTGATTTAAATGGTCTCAATGAGATAATGCCAAGCCAGGCAAGAAAAACTTGCAATATTCTGCAGCTTCTTAATTGTAGGCCTGTCATACAATGGAGAAATATCACCATGTCTGCATCTTCAGTTTGGGAGTCTCCTGAATTTCTGGACACGGATGAATGCTGCTCAAGCTACAGGTTCATTTTTGTGATGCATATATCTCATTGCTCTCTACCTACCTTGACCAAGCAACAAGAGAAAAACATTGTTCCATCCGATTCAACAATATTAGTCACTCTGGATGGTGTCATAGGATTCACTAAGAGCAGCACAAAGTTCAATATGAGCATTGCAATGGTTTTTGCAGAATGTGATGGACACCTTTTCTACTTCGGAGAATGCATCAGTGGAGTTCATGCTAATGGCAGGTATCTTCTCCTAGTTGTGTTCTTTGCAAAGATCACAACCATCAAGTACTTGCAAGCTTCTGGGGACCCCGGTTGAGTTCTATTTCACATCGGCTTGGGGGCAAGCCGAATTTTAAGAAGGGGGAATGTTAGTAGCTCAAGAGAGACAAGGCCCAGGAAGATGAATCTACAGGCCATCGGCCCAATAAGGAGTATCCCCAGTGCTTGCATGCACTTCTATCGGGCCCAGCCCATGTACTTGCTGCTAGTAGTATTTAGTACCTAGAGAGGGTCAAGGGGAGGCATCGAATATTGATGTAACAAACAGATACATGTATCACCTTCTTCCTTCTCAAGCAGGTCCTCGTCGGACATCTGCGTTCTCCTTCTACCCTCGATTCCCATTCCTGCTTTTCGATCCCTGCTCCGATTCCTCCTCCCTATCCCTGCTATCCTCTGGTGTGCTAACACAAGCACCCGAGGGGTGGACGGTCTTTGATCCCCGGTAGGTGTCGCGATAGGCCGACAGCCACCGCGCCCGACTTTAGTCGTGGCGCGTCAGAGCACCTCTGCGCTCAGGCTGTACCGACCTTCCCCTCGTCGTAGTCCTGACGACCTTGCAGCGCCGCCGAAGAGCTGGCGTTTGAGACGACGACGACGGACCGCTGCGCTTGAGCTTGGTCAGCTAGACGCCAAGCTCGACAACAGCTGCAGCAGCGATTGCGGAGAGCTCTGGCTCGGCGACACGGACGCGGTGATATGATCTCGTAGTTTTGATGTTTCATTCTGTAATCCATTCCTGACTATTGTCACCATCAATCCATCATCAGTGGCTGCGGAATTGTGTTGAAGCAGTTTCGAAATTCAGTCTCTCGTCAAGGAGGAATCTTTCAGCGTCACCAATAGGCATCTGGTAAATTGATCGAAGACACATGGTAATTAACAAAGTCATTTCTTTCTTTTCATCAACTCATATATCAAGATCAAGTTGGTAATTGGCATGCACAAGCAGCACCCAGTGACGCACAAACATGCTATCTGAGCCTAAAACTCACGCCTAATTTATGAGCAAGCACTTCCCATCTCTCTTCATAAATGGCCTCTGGCTTTCGGGGCCATCTTGGGGTGGTGGGGCTTTACCTCCATCGTCACCACCTTGTTCTGTTCCAACCCTAGCATCATCAACATCTTTCCAGAAAATTCTGCACTCGCAACGTCGCATAGGGAAGCCGACGCAGCGGCCGCCATGCTGGTAGCCATTCCTCATGCATTGAAGGCCGCATTTTCTCTCAATGCGGATCCCTTCACCTCGGCTCTGCTTAGTGAAATCAAATGAACCAACTAATAATATGCGGTTAGTACTTAGTAATAATAATATAATGCAAGTATACATAGGGTGATTGTGATTGGATTCTCGATGTACTCTCTCTCCATCACTCACCGAAGGTCGGAGAATCGGACCAAGGTCGTTGCTGCGATCTTGTTCTTCATGGCCGGACTCAAAGCGAACGGACTTGAACTTTGTTTGATGAGGAGGAAGGGAAAGGATAGAAGCTACAATTTACTATGGTGTTTGGTACATGAATTGCCACCCTATATATCATGTGCGTTCGGAAGATAGATGTGCAAGTACATCTTTGGGTTTGGACAAAGTTAGATCAAGAGTATGATATCTAATATGGCTATATGGAGTTCCATATTAGATTTATGCAAACTTAGAAGAGATAGATTCCAGGATTGCGGTCCGCAAGTCTATCTACAACACCACATGGGAGAGTTGGAAACAACTGCATCACATAATCTCATAAATTCGGTGAGATAATGAGATTGGCAACTATTAAATTATTATTAGCTCAAATAAATCAACTATCAAAGGTGCAGGCTACATATACCCACAGCTATGGGTGTGCTATTAGATTGTCTTAAGATGACATGAAAGCTATGGGTGTGGGCTGCAATGTCTACAGACCTAGCTGGAAGATTGTTGCATCACAAACTATAATAAATTCAGGGCAGAATAGCCAAATTCATCCCTCATCTCTTTTCTTAAAAGCTCACCCCCCTTCCTCCCACGCCCGCATTCCCGGGGGTACGTGTCACTCGGCCCGTGATTTCGGCTACTTTGCGAAAAAAACCCCCCATTTTGCACGAAATCACGAAACCACCAAGGATATCCATAATGCACAAGTAGACACGTTCAAAACACTTCCACAAACACCCTCGGTCTAAACTTTATTTGTACACGAAGAAGCGGAGGCTTGTCATTTTACAAACACACTCCCGGCCATTTTTACGAACGCCCCGTCCCACCACTCCGACCCCAGCCCTAATACCCCCCACCCCCATCCCGGCGCCCGAACCCTAACCTCACTCCCGTCCCTCCCCTCCCCTTCCCCGCCGCCACCCTTGCTCTCCTCCTCCCCGCCACCGCCGTCTCCCTCCCTCGCTCTTTGCCGCCGCAGCCTCCCCCTCCACCTCTCCGGCGAGCTCGGTGCGGTGCAACCCCCGACCGGTGGGCGGTTGCGCGGCCGTCGGATCGGACTGCGGGATCCGAGCCTCTACCACCCCCCCCCCTCTCTCTCCCTCTCCTTCCTCCGCGCCTCCCTTCCTCGGATCCGGCGCGGTAAGGGCCACGGACGCCGGTGGCGGGGAGGCCTCCACTCCCGGTTCGCCGCCTACCTCCATCCCTTCACCCCCTATCCGCTCACCGCAAACCCCGACGCCAAGCCGCCACCGAAGAGGGCGACGAAGCAAATGAAGCGAGCGAGCGGCGGCGGTAGCGGCCCGCCGCCTCCCGACGCGGCTACCCTCTCGCCCGCTCGCGAAGCGATTCCTCCCCTTCATCGCCCGCGCGCTCCGGCCTTCTCCCCGCCGCTCGTACGCGCGAGTCCCGGCTCGGGCGATGTGGGTGGCGGGGGCCCCGACGAACTCCTTGAGATCTACGGCCTCCTCTTGGACCGCCTCGAGGCCATATCACCCTGCCTCGCGGGGAAGCCCCACTCCGTGCTTCTCCCGGCGGGGGCCGCTTTGTCTCCGTCGTCTTGAGTTGCGTGTCCACCTCGGTCGCGCCACCGTGGAAGCGTCGGCGCCCTCGGTGCCCTCTCGCTTCGCTCTCTTCACCCACCACGACCACAAAGTCACAACGAGGCGCCGCAAGTGTTGTTCCCACATTCCTCCCGGACCCCGACGAGTCTGGGGACGCCGGGCGGGGACCCCGAAGTCACCACCCTCTTGGTAGAGCTCATCGTCCGCCTTGCTAATTGTGCTAGCAAGGACGGGGTGAAGGAACTCGCCCGGTTTGAACGGGTTCTCGGTCCGGTTCGGCGGCTACGCCCATGGCTTCGTGAGAATGCTAACCTTGCTTTCGAATTCCCTTCATTAAATAAGAGAGATACCGAGTAGGCTTGTTCATGTTTGTGTGCGGGATTCTCGTCGATGACGTTAGCGAAAATATCACATTCGCTTGCTAATGCATTAACCCGCCGCACCTTTTTCTTGGTTGCTTTGAATCTTCAACTTTCGGAACCGATTTGATCCATAGGTTCCGTGATTCCACGATTGAAGAGTGTGTGAAGGAACAAATGATTGAGCGCTTGCTAGCTGTATGAATCATAATGAAATTTGCTGCCTATTGTTCCTCTACAAATAGGAGTCTTGTCCGGCGATTCATTATGGTACTCGTTTTTTATTTTCCTGGCTGCAGGTTGCCCGCAAGATTTGCTCTTCCGTAGATTTCGGTTGGGGAGGGAGCATGGAGCTTTTACTCCACGTGTTAAAAAAAGTCACCGATTCTCGTTGTAAGTGTAAAGGTAATCCCCCGATTCCTTTCCTCATGCTAACTATGAGGAAAATTTTAGTGAGGCAATGGAGGTTTTTTCCCCTTCTCTCAGCTGAAACTGTTTCTGTTTTAGTTGTATGTAGAACCCATTACCTTATTGATAACACTACTTCATGTTTTGGAGGAAATGAAAAAAAATCCCTTCACAAGTTAACTCAACTTACAATGTATCATTCAATTCACTATTGTAGTGGTGAATATTCTTGGTTGCTTCTCAAGATGTTATGCCTATTACAATCTTTTGTACGAAAGCATCATGTTACGTATTACGAAAACCTCTTAACATCGCTTATAGCTTGCATATTAACCATATAATGGGTCCGAGGGATATAGTCCATGGTCGTGGGATTTTTTTTATCCTCCCGTTTATGTTGCGGTGTTAAGTAATATTGGTGTCCGACGCTCGATAAGGAAGGAAGGATTGTTGGCAAACCAAAGTATACGGTATAAGGCTCATTCAAACATATTGCTTGTTGCTTGATCCGTTCAGAGCTTGTGTCGAACAGCTAGATGTGTTGGAAACTATGTAATTGACAAAACTTTTGTGCTCGGCAATGTTGACACTCAAAGCCTTAAAGGATTGTACTCACACGTTGTGTGAAACGGAGATTGCCCCGTTAGGAATTTTGGAGTGTATTTGTTGCTCTCGGACGCTTTGTATAGTGATGTTTTCATGTCTTCTTCAATGGTCATCATTTTGTTTAGGATAGGGCGCGCAACGCGCGCCGAATGTTCTAGTCTTTACCCAAAAGCTCAATTCCATCCCCGAACTTTGGTTTTGAGTCTAAATTTGTCCCTAAGCTGATGTGGCGGTCCATGTTGGCATATCCATCAGCAAAGCTTGTCCCAGCCCTTTACATGAGATAAATCCATATCGCCCTTATAGTATTGTCAAATGTATAAGTATACTGCCCGCAAATAGTACATAAATAAACCTTATCTTATGAGGTCTTTTACTGTACACAATACCACCCAACGGTAGTACAATGGTATTATCGGGTTTTTTCAGTTTTTTACTATGGGTAAAATGGTAATTTGCTCGATGTATATTGTTTGGAAAAATTTTCCCGCTCCCAAGGTTACATAAAAAGACTTTATTTCATATATTAAACAATATTATTTTGTATATTTCCGATAATACCCATGTACCACCCATACCACCTATGAATACCACCCATACCACGCTAAAAAAACCGGTGGTACAGAATTAATCTCAACTGTCAGATCCTTACATATAGGTCCTTTTATATTACATACGAGTCCTTTTCAACCGGTGGTACGGGGTGGTATTGTGTACTGTAAAAAACCTCTATCTTATGCACTACCATTTTGTTGTGTTTTTCATTAAATTTGACAATAATCTAACTGATGGATATGGCTAAAAATACAACAAATAGTATGACTGTAAATCGATATTTCGTTTTAAAGCATCAAAGTCCAATACTATAGTGGCGATATTGATCTAACTCAGTTAAAGGGCAAGCTTTGCTGACTAGATATGCCAACATGGACTGCCACATCAGCTTAGGGACGAATTTAGACTCAAAACCAAAGTTTAGGGACCAAACTGACCTATTTCAAAGTTCAGAGATAGAATTGAGCTTTTGGGTAAAGATGAAGGATGAATTTGGCTATTCCACCTAAATTCAGCAAGAGAATCATATTGCATATGCAACCACAAAATTGGCTAGAGATACAGTGTAGTAGTATCCTTTTAATTTGGAACATTTTGCTGTGTAATATAATGTAATTAAGTATGTACATGGTAGTATACTATTATGACCTTACAATCAAACCTTCTCGTGTCCACACGGTGAACTATGTCTTCATCATGTGCTTTTTATGACACACGGCGAACTATGACTTCGCCATGTGTTTTTTTGCACACGACAAAACAATAATTTCTTATCCTCGACCGTTAGGATTGGATATGGCCATTATGGTTTGTGGTGTGCCTTTTACTGGTACATGGCGAAAAACTTACGTTGTCGTGTGCGTTCTATCGACAAACCGCGACGGCATGGCTTTGCCGTGTGCCTTTTGGAGGCACATGGCAAAAGAAGACAAAAGAATCATCTTATGTCCTCCAAACCTTTTTCTCGCTCCAAATACAACATGTGATACTTCATACTAAAATTTGGAATATTTTATATTTATTTGCTATATTAAACTAATTAATTACATTTTGAGCAATTTTTGAATCAAATCAAATTTGAATTAAAAGTGATTCAAATAATATCATAAAGTGTTTGAAAAATGATAGTCATATTATTTAGCACAATTGAAAGTCTTACCTATGAAATCAAAAGAAACTTTGATCATCATGACTAGGAAATACGACCACGGACTTATTTTTGAATGATTTTAAAATTGAAAAAAGTAAATGAAGTCTGAAAATTATGAAATGTATTTTTTAAAAAATAAAAATTATGAAATTTGTCGATATCTCATGATATCTTACGTGGAGGATGTGGTAAAATTTTGAGTGGGTTTCATAGATTTTGTCATATATTATCCTTACGAATGTGTCGGTGCGGAATATGGTCCCGACACTAACCAGCAGATAGCGCCGAGGTCTATCCCTCAATGGTCGATGCTAAGCAATAAGAGACACGGGTTTTATCCCGATTCCCGCCGAGGGGGCCGTACGTCCGGCAGTGGTGTGCTCAAGGCACTATATTGCTCGGCACCGAGGTGCCTGCAGGTGGGGCTCACAAGCAAGGCGGGAGAGGAAGCGTGGCTTCCAAGTCCCCGGTGGAGTGGTCGAAGATATTGTGGGAGAATTGGGGAATGAGTGCACGGTGTGTCGTGTGCTCGATCGGAATGGATCCGTGTGTCCGTCCTCCCCCGTGGTCGGGGGGGTTCGTCCCCCTTTTATAGACCAAGGGGGAGGCGAATTACATGCACGCCGCGCTATCTAGCTACGTGGAGAAGCACGACGTGCTATGCGTAGAGTGGGCGGCCGTCCGGCGATCCTTGCGGCGATCCGGTCATCATGGCTCGACTTGTACCCGAACAGGTGGCGGTTCGAGGGTAGGAGAGAAGCAGCGAATGGCGGTGATGTCCTCCGATAGGCTCGAGGGAGGTGTCGACGCGCGGCACGTACGGCGTACGGGAGTAGGCGACCCGCGTTCCTTCCCAACGCGCTTCACGGGGCCGGAGTCGTTGCTACGGGGCCGGCGTGCGCCCGCACGCGCGGGTACGGCGGCCACGCCGTTGCGGTGGCGCGGATGGCGGTCCACCGGCCTAGCGCCTCCACCCTAACCCCCGTAGGGTCACAAGAAAGTGAATCGAGGGTGCGCCGGCCCCCTTTCGAGGGCTCGGCGCGTTAGCCGTCTCGGGGCGTGCGCACGGTGTCACGGGACCGACACCGCCGCGCCGCACGGTCCCCTCCCCACGCGTGGCGGGGATGGGCTCCTCCCCGGGGAGTTGGTGCGGCGGCACCGGGGTGCGAGCCCCGGGCGCATGATGGCGCCGTCCGCCGGCGTCGGGCGTTAAATGCCCGTGTACGGGGCCGGCGCACGCGTGAGGGGCACCCTCGAGCGTGGCGGACCCCGGCCGAGGGCGGGCGTACCCTCGAGCGAGGCGTAACCTCGTTCGAGGGGAAGCGAGCCCTCGAGCGAGGCGGAGCCCGCTCGAGGGAGGTGCTACCCCTCGAACGGGGCGGAGCCCGCCCGAGGGGAGCGCGTATCCTCGAGCGAGGCGGAGCCCGCTCGAGGGGATCTCTAAGAGGGCCGCCTTGATGGGCCGCTCGAGTCCCCCGTGGGCCGTTCCCCGCACGGTTAAGTGAATTGTGTTTTGGCCTTGTTGTGGGTTTTAGGAGAGGATTTCCCCGTTGTTTAAGGGGACCCCTAGGGTCGTCCCCGACGCAGCCCCCGAGCATCCGTGGGTTTGCCATTGAGGCTCCCGCAGATGCTGGAACCTGCTGATAGGACGTTCTTCCCTCCTTGTTCCGCGAACGCTTTCCGTGGGGCCGCGTCAGCGGACCCGCGGGTCTAGCCCCCCAAAGCTGCGCGGAGTGTGGGTGCTCCCGTAGGGGTTAACCGCGAGAATTTGGTCGCAGGGCGTGGCACATATTCCAACCGGCATCGGTGGTGTTTCGGCCCGGCTTCGGGGGTGCACGCGCCGCCGGCACCGTGTCTCCGGCGGGTGCGATTTCAAGGAGGTGTAGCCGTGCGTCAAGCCCCCGAGCCTTGGCCCGTTCGAGGCGATCGGGTAGAGCTTTGTGACTTGTTTTTTAACGCGCCCTCGCCGTCCCTCCGCGGGACGGAGGGTGAGGTTTCCGCAACCCCATCGAGCGGGTCGCGGATTGCGGATTCCTCGTCGAGCCGCTAGTGGGTGGTTCAAGTGGACGTCCATGCCCCGTTCGATAAGGGTAGGCCGCGCGGTCCGGAGACACGTCCTTGGAAGGGCTTGCGTGGGTTTGCTAGGTGGGGCTCGGTCCCGTTCGATAGGGACCGAGGGTGCGGAAGCTCTCCCTCGGTGGGATCCCCCGCTAGCGCCCTCGCCGGCTCTCGAACACGACATGTGGGGCACCCTCGAGCCGACGGGCTCGAGGAACGGCTCGAATGCGCGTGCCCTCGTCGTCCCTAACTCGCGATCCGTGGCGCCCTGTTCGAACCCGTCGAGGGTCGGGCTTCGAACCTCCGATCGCAGGGGCCGTGCGGGGCCGCACCCGGACGGCCCCGTCTTTTGCGTTCGCGGCCGTCGAGGGGTCCGGGCGAGCCGGCCCTCGAGGCGCCGGTTGGTAGCACGGCGCGGCATTGGTGCTTGCGGTGCCCGCTTTACTTCAAGCGGTGCCCCGGGCGACCCTCTCACGCGCGCGCCCTCTTTAGAGGGTTGATATCGTCTCGAGCCGAGGCTCGTGCCGCTCGAGGGTTTTACGTGGCATGGGTACCCGCCGTGTCCGCCTTACATCAAGCGGTCCCGGCGGCCTTCTCACATCGATATCCCATCGAGGGCCGTTTTCGTTTTGAGCCGAGGGCTCGTGCCGCTCGAGGGTTTTGCGCGGCATGGGTGCCGCGGTGCCCGCTTTACATCAAGCGGGGTCCCGGCGACCCTCTCGCGCCGATATCCCATCGAGGGTTGTTTTCGTTTTGAGCCGAGGGCTCGTGCCGCTCGAGGGTTTTGCGCGGCATGGGTGCCGCGGTGCCCGCTTTACATCAAGCGGGGTCCCGGGCGACCCTCTCGCGCCGATATCCCATCGAGGGCTATTGTCATCTCGAGCGGGGGCTCGCCCGCCTCGAGGGTTCTCCTTGCTTGGCAAGGGACCCGATCATTAAATGCCTCGCGGTCGAGGGCTGCGGTTTTTTGCGGCACGGGCGCGTCTTTTTAGGCGCGCGGCCCGTGCGCGCGCCTAGTGGGCGGCGTGGCGGGTGGACGTGATCGCTCGCCTCGGTCCCGGCGGGTCTTCGCCGTGATGATTGCTCGCCCGCGGTGATGTGGCCGCGGCGGTCGTGGTGGGGCCCACTCGTCGGCGTGAGGGGAAGATTCCCCGCAGCTAATGCGCGCGGGACATCCGCTCCGAGAGCTCGCCCGCGGCTTATAAATCCGAGGGGATGGGGAAACGGCGGTTTTTTACCTTAGCACCTCACCATTTCGCCCCCCTGCGTCTTCGTCTTCGCCTCGCTCTTGCCACCGCGCGGTGTCGCCATTAGAGCTCTTCCTCCGTTTCTCGTCATCCGCTCTTGCTTTTCTTCGTCCTTCCTCATGGCGCCGCCTCGGCCTCTCACGATCCCGGGAGCCGTACGCCCGGGAGAGGTCGACGGTGACGCCGCCGGCCCCTCGGCGAGCTGGTCGCCACCGGCCGGCGTCGGCGAACGAGGATGGCCACCGGCGGAGTGGATTGTGCCTCCGGCGGAGGACCGCGCGCCCAACCCGCCGGAGGGCTACGTGGTCGGCCTTTATTCGCTACCACGAGCGGGGCTTCAACGCGCCGGCGAGCCGCTTCATGCGGGCGATGTGCCACTACTACGAAGTGGAGTTGCACAACTTCGCGCCCAACGCGATCTCGCAGGCGGCCACGTTCGTGGGCGTCTGCGAAGGGTACCTGGGGATCCCAGTCAATTGGGAGCTCTGGGTACACCTTTTCCGCGCGGAGCTCTTCACGCGAGCCCACGACGGAGCCGAGGACCCGCCGCGCGGTGCGCGCCGGCGGGGATGTCGCTTGCCCCGCGGGGGGCAATTCAAGAACGACTACATCCCCTGCACCATGACGACGAACAACGCCGGCTGGGAGCGGGGATGGTTTTACTTGCGCAACGCCGAGCCCGGCCTCCCCCCTACACCGGTCGGGTGTTCAAGAAGAAGCCCAACTTGTGGAGCTACGGGGTGTCCACGCCCCAGCACCGGAGGCGGCAGGATTCGGTCCTGGGCGCCCTGAGGAGCCTGTCGGCGCAGGGGCTGAACGCGATGGGCGTCCTCGCCTTCCTCCATCATAGGCGGGTCGTGCCCTTGACGGAGAGGCCACTCTGCAACTTCGAGATGACGGAGGCGGCCAACCCTGTCGACCTGGCGCGGTCGCGGATGCTCCCGTCCCCGCTCGGGCGGGCGTATGCGCTCACCGGGCGCGGAACGCCGTCGACACCGGATGCCGCCGCGTCCGGACCGGTCCCCCGTGGGACCTCGAGATGCTCCCCACCGGCCCATTGGTGAGCGTAGTTCTTGATTTCGTTTTAGTTCTTTGTGTTGCCTTTGCCTCCCCGACGCGCCCTTGTTGCTCCGGTGTGCGCTGGTGAGCTTCACCGCCGCCAAGTCCGTTCCGCCCACCCCCCGACTCCCGCGCGCTTGGCGGGCGGCGCGGCCGGCCGAGAGCGGGAGCGGGCGGCACGCAGAGAGGGAGCGCGCGAGGCGACATCAAGCGCGCCGCGACCGGCGGGCCGCGGAGTACGGCGGCGCGAAGAGCCGGGGCTCTCCTCCCCGGGACCGAAGAGTACTCGTCCTCGGAGGAGGACGAAGAGGAAGAGGCCGAGGGGGAGGGCCCCTCTAACGGGTGGCGACTGCGCCCCCGTCGCGGAACCGGCGCCGGCGGCGAGGGCGGCATCGCCCGGGGCGGGCGCAACGGCGCCCGCCGCCGGCAATCGACATCGGGGGCGCGCGCGCGCCGGCGGGCGCTAGCGCGCTCCTCGGGGCGCGCACGGCGAGCGCGCCGGTGCGCGCATCGAGCGTGCTGCGCGCGCGGCGGCGTCGTCGGGGAGCGCGGCGGCGGCGCACCCGCACGCGGGGGCGAGCGTACCCGCGCGCGTGGTGGCGCCGTCGGGAGGCGCGGCATCGGGCGTGCCCGTGCGCGGGGGCGGGCGCGCCTTCGCTCACGGCGGCGCCCATCGGGAGGCGCGGCGGTAAGTGTGCCGGCCGCGCCGCCCTCATCCGCCGAGGCCTCGAGGAAAAGGAAGCGTGCCTTCTCTTCATCGAGGTAAGGGGTCCGCGCTTATGTTTTGGTCCGGTTTTCCGATGATCAGGCGTCCTGACCCTTTGTTTGTGCCTACGCGGGGTGGTGCCATCCGTGCCTCCCCTTGCACCGGCCAAGGTGCTGAGGACGGATGCGTCCATCCCCACCCGGCGGCGCTCGTCGAGGGCGCCGCGGGCGGGGGGCGGGCACGGCGGCGGCGGGCGAGAGCTCACAAAGCCCGGCGAGGCCTCGAGGCCTCGGCTAGCGCATCGCCCCGCCGTGGCGCGCCGGCGGTCGGCGAGGAGCGGCCGGCGCCGGCCGTCGTGGGGGTGCGAGGCGGCGGCGGCGGCGGTGGTGGAGGCGCGGCCGCGCAGGCCGCGTCGTGGAGCGGCGGAGCGAGCGCAACCCGTGGCGCCGGCCGCGCAGGAGGCGGAGCGGGCGCAACTCGCGGACGGCGCCCCCGTGGGATGCGGCGGCACGGCCCGAGAGGTGGTGGCCGTGGCGTCACGTCGGGCGCCCGCGACCTCGGAGGCGCGGGTGGAGGTGCCGGTGGGAGGCGCCGCAAGGGCGGTGCCCGCCGGTGGTTCCCGGGCGGAGGTGGTGGAGGTCCCGGATGACGACTCCCCGCCGCCGGGTGGGATCGGTGGGCTAGCCTTCCCACACGCTCCGCCGAGCCCCGGAGGGGGCCCCTCATGCGGCGGCACGAGGGGCACATGGTGGCGGGAGACCGAGGACACGGCGCCGAGGCCTCGTCCTCCGCGCCGGCCGCTCCGCCCGTGTGGAGGGGGCCATCGATGATCCCCCGCGTTTTGCCGACGCCCGGGGGAGCAGGGAGCTCGGGGGCGAGCTCGACGCCACGGCGCCACGCTCGACCGCGCACCGACCGAGGCGTGTGCAGGTCCATGGCGGCCCCGCATGGCGCGTCTTCCAGGTAGGGTGTCGTCGCTCGTTTTCCTCTTCTTCTTTTCTTCGTGTGCTGCTTTCATGCCGTAGTGCTTACGGATTTTGGTGTGTGGATGCCAGGAGCTCGAGCGCCGCGCCCACGACAAGTACGATGCGTTCGACCGGGTGAACGCCGAGGTCCACCAGCTCCGGGAGCGGTGCAGCGCTTTCGACGCGCTTGCCGACGCTCTCAGGTCCCCGGACAGCTGGCTGGCGTACCGGGCCCTGTCCCCGGCCTCGACGAGCCGCCCGAGAGCTCGAGGCAGGACACGCGCGCGCCGCTCGAGCCTCGACCGGGTGCGCGCAGCCCCTCATCGACCGTGATGAGGCGCCGTGGCACGCGCGCTCGGACTTGGAGAAGACACGGACGCTAGCCGCTAACCGGGAGGCGGAGGTGGCTACCGTCCGCGCCGAAACCCGGGAGCTTCGCTCGTCGCTTGAGGGGGCGCGGGCGCGGCCGCCGGGGGCCGAGGAGCCGGCGCACGGCCGGGAGCGGCGGGCCAAGGAGGCCGACGATCCGAAGGCCGCCCTCGACGCCAAGGCCGCGGCCCTCGTCACCGGCGAGGAGCGGCTCCCCGCAAGAGAGCACCGCCCGCCAAGGGGCCGAGGGGCGGCTCCGGCGAGAGCAGCCGCCCTCGTCGACGCCCGGCGCGCCGGGAGCGAGGAGC
Organism: Cenchrus americanus; assembly: GCA_947561735.1. Classification (NCBI taxonomy): domain Eukaryota; kingdom Viridiplantae; phylum Streptophyta; class Magnoliopsida; order Poales; family Poaceae; genus Cenchrus; species Cenchrus americanus. The sequence goes on from OX387242.1 coordinate 5,312,219, forward strand.
GCGCCGCCGACGAGGTGACGCGGAAGTCCTTGGCGGATCGGGACGCCAAGCTCTCCAAGGTCGAGGGCGAGGTCATTGTGCTCGGCATTGCGAGCGCAAACCGAGAGATGGCCCCTCCGGAGCGAGGGTGAGACCGTCAAACGCCTCGAGCCGACGGTCGAGGCCGTGCGCCGCGACTTGGAGACGGAGAGGAAGCAAGTCGAAGGTGAGCCGCGCTTCGGCTCTTGCCTTGTTGGTTTTTCCGTTAGAGGGTTTGCATCCCCATTTCGATCTCTTTTTTGTCTTGGCGATTCCGTGGCTTGCGCACCGCCCGGGGCACGCGGCCGAGCGGGCCGAGGCGGCTGCGGAGCTTCCTACAACTCCTCCGAGCCGGAGCCGGGGAGCCGCGGGTCGCGGCCCTCGAGACCCGCCGCGGCGTCGAGGAGGGCGAGGCCCGAGGCCGGCGGCTCCACGGCCGCCCGCTCGCGTGCCCTTGGTGGCCATGTCACCGAGCGGATGCGCCGGCGCCGGCACCGGGCGTCCGAAGGCCCTCGGAGTGGTGCGGTCCCACTACGAGGTTAACTTCGAGGCGCCGCGGAGGGCTACACATTCCCAAGGGCGTCGAGGACGAGGTGGCCATGGAGCGTGTGGATGCGCTTGCCGCCGACGCCGCCGGGTCGCTCGCCGAGGCCTTCGAGGAGTTCCTCTTCCCGGACGCCGCTGACGCTGCCGCTCCTCCCGCCTGAAAGCAGTTGGGCGCTAGGCCCGTTTTTGATGTGTATCAGTATTCTGGCCTCGTGGCCTTTTGTAAATAAACAAGTTGTTTCATGAACATAAACATTTGCTGTAAATGAAGTCATTTGTTTATCACGCTTTTTGTTTCTCCTTCCCCGAGTAGATTCTAGTTAGGGGAGTTCGATTTTCGCAGGGGGCCTGCTGGGTTGGTGGCGAGAGAGAAGGGCCATATCCACGCGGCGTAGGCTATCTCTGGCTCGCACGCTCCTTCCGCTGTGCCGCCTGCGCCCTGTTCGAATCGTGGCTCGAGGTTGAAGTAGGAAGCAAACTTAGCGCGCGTTGTTTCGTTTTTGGCGCGAAAAAATGGGACCATTTTGGGGGGGGATGCCCCCCGCAGTAGCCCCCGAGGGTAACTTGGGTTTCAAGGGAAAGCCGAGTTGCCCTTTATTAAGCTTAAAGCTTTTACATAGTTGCAACCAACTGGGGCGTTGGTCGTGCAGTTTTTACAACAAAAATACTTGGAAATCCTAGCTAAGGGTAGAAGCGACGTAGCTGTTGGATGTTCCAAGCGTTGGTGAGCTCTTCACCGTCCTCATTGGCCAACTTGTATGTGCGGGCTTGAGTACCTTCACCACGACGTAGGGTCCCTCCCATGGGGGCGATAGCTTGTGGCGCCCTCGGTTGTCTTGGCGTAGCCTTAGGACCGTGTCCCCTTCGCTCGAAATCCCGCCGGCGTATCTTGCGTGCTTGATAGCGCCTGAGGGACTGCTGGTACCTCGCGGAATGCATCAGGGCCACGAGGCGTGCTTCGTCCGGGCGGTCCAACGAGTCCTCGCGGGCTCGTTGGTTAGCATCCTCGTTATAGCCTCGAACCTTGGGCGACCCGTATTCTAAGTCCGTGGGGAGGACGGCCTCCGCGCCGTGGACTAGGAAAAAAACGGGGTGAACCCGGTGGCTCGCTCGGGGGTGGTCCTTAGGCTCCACACAACCGCTGGTAGTTCTTGGAGCCATTTCCGCCCAGATTTGTTCAACTGGTCAAAAATCCTGGGCTTTAGGCCTTGTAAGATCATGCCATTGGCACGTTCCACTTGGCCGTTGGTCTGTGGGTGCGCCACAGCTGCCCAATCCACACGGATGTGGAACTTGTCGCAGAACTCCAAGAACTTCTTGCCCGTGAATTGGGATCCATTGTCGGTGATGATGGAGTTTGGCACTCCAAAGCGGTAGACGATGTCGGTGAAGAATGTCACCGCCTGCTCTGCCCTTAGATTCGTGATGGGGCGCACCTCCACCCACTTGGAGAACTTGTCGATCGCGACCAACAAGTGGGTGAAGCCCCCGGGCGCCTTCCGCAGGGGCCCGACGATGTCCAGCCCCCACACGGCGAACGGCCATGTTACGGGGATGGTCTGTAGGGCATGGGCGGGCAAGTTGGACTTGCGGGCGTAGAACTGGCACCCCTCGCAGGTGCGCACGATCTCGCTGGCGTCCGCGACCGCAGTGGGCCAGTAAAAGCCCTGGCGGAACGCGTTGCCGACGAGGGTGCGGGGCGCGGCGTGGTGGCCACAGATCCCCGCGTGGATGTCCCGCAGGAGCTCGCGCCCCTCGGGAATGGGCACGCATCGCTGTAGGATGCCGGAGGCGGCGCGCTTGTACAGCTCGCCGTCGACGAGGGCAAAAGACTTAGCCATCCTAGCGATGCGCCTAGCCGCGGCCCGGTCCGCGGGGAGTTCCCCTCGAGCGATCCGGGCAATGTATTTTTCCCGCCCGCTCCGCCCGGACAGGGGCCGCCTCGTTGTCCATTACGTCGGCCTCGTGGGAGCCGTACCCCTCGAGAAGGGAGAGCACGTACGCCTCGTTCGAGGGGTGCTCGTCCATGGGCTCCGCACCCACCCCCGGATTCGAGGGAGCCCCCGAGGGTTCGTTGTGATTCGAGGGGTAGGGCTCGAAAGCGACCGAGGGTTGAGCGATGTCGCGCGCGAAAACGTTCGGGGGGGCGGTGATCCGCCCGGACGCGATTTTGGCAAGCTCGTCCGCCTCTTCGTTGTACCGGCGGGGCACATGGTTGAGCTCGATGCCGTAGAACTTGTCCTCGAGGGCTCGCACGGCCTTGCAGTAGGCCTCCATCTTGTCGTCGTGGCAGCTCGCGTTCTTCATGACTTGATCAATCACGAGCTGCGAGTCGCCCCTTACGTCCAGGCGCTTGACGCCTAACTCAATGGCGATTTTGAGGCCGCGAGAGGGGGGCCTCGTATTCGGCCATGTTGTTAGACGCGGGGAAGTGGGGGCGCACCGCGTACCGCATGTGTTCCCCGAGGGGTGACACGAAGAGCAGGCCCGCGCCCGCCCCCGTTTTCATCACCGAGCCGTCGAAGAACGAGTCCGCACTCCGCTTGGATGCGTGGCGGCGGCGGTGCGTGTCCGTCCATTCGGCGACGAAATCCGCCAAGATTTGGGACTTGACAGCCTTGCGCGGGGCGTAGGCGAGCGTCTCGCCCATCAGCTCCACGGACCACTTGGCGATCCTGCCCGCGGCGTCGGGGTTGCGGATGATTTCTCTTAGTGGGAAGGAGGAAACTACCGTGATGGGGTGGGCCTCGAAGTAGTGGCGGAGTTTGCGCCGCACAAGAACCCTTTGCGTACGGCAACTTCGGACCCGGGGGGTAGCGCGTCTTCGTGTCCGAGAGGACCTCGCTGATGTAGTAGACCGGCCGCTGCACAGGCAAGGCATGCCCTTCCTCCATGCGTTCCACGACGATCACGGCGCTGACCACCTGGGTGGTTGCGGCCACGTAGAGCTGCAGGGGCTCGCCGTCCTGCGGCGGCGTGAGGATCGGGGCGTGCGTTAGAGACGCCTTCAGCTTGTCGAGCGCATCCTGGGCCTCGGTGGTCCAGGAGAAGCGCTCGTGCTTCTTGAGTAGGCGGTAGAGGGGCAGGCCCTTCTCACCGAGCCGCGAGATGAAGCGGCTCAAGGCGGCAAGGCACCCCAACACCTTCTGCACCCCCTTGAGGTCCCGGATCGGACCCATCCGTTCGAGGGCCGCGACCTTTTCGGGGTTGGCCTCGATTCCCCGCCCGGGAGACGATGTATCCCGGGAGCATGCCTCGCGGCACTCCAAAGACACATTTTTCGGGGTTTAATTTGACCCCCATTGGCCCGTAGGCAGTTGAACGCGACGCCAAGGTCTCCAACCAGGTCGTCCGCCTTCCTGGTCTTTACGACGATGTCGTCCACGTATGCTTCGACCGTCCGCCCGATGTGATCCCCAAAAACGTGCTGCATGCAACGCTGGTATGTTGCACCCGCGTTTCTGAGGCCAAATGGCATCGTGACGTAGCAGAACGTCCCGAACGGTGTGATGAACGAGGTCGCGAGCTGGTCGGACTCTTTCATCTTTATCTGGTGGTACCCGGAATAGGCATCAAGGAAACAGAGCAGTTCGCACCCAGCTGTTGAGTCAACGATTTGATCAATGCGTGGCAAAGGAAAAGGAACTTTAGGACATGCTTTATTGAGACTAGTGTAGTCTATACACATCCGCCACTTCCCATTCTTTTTCTTTACAAGCACGGGGTTTGCTAGCCATGTTGGGTGGAACACCTCCTTGATGAATCCGGCCTCGAGAAGCTTTCGCAGCTCCGCTCCGATTGCCCGTCGCCGCTCCTCGTCGAAGCGGCGGAGCCGTTGCCGCACGGCGCGAGCGTTTGGCGAGGATGTCAAGGGAGTGCTCGGCGACTTCCCTCGGGATGCCCGGCATGTCCGAGGGGCTCCACGCGAAGATGTCGGCGTTGGCGCGGAGGAAGTCGACGAGCACCACTTCCTATTTGGGGTCGAGGGTGGAGCCGACCCTCAACGCCTTGCCCTCGGGGGCCGGAAGGGTCGAGGGGGACCCCCTTGGTCCGCTCCGCGGCCTCGAAGGTGCTCGCGTGCTTGGCGGCGGAGTTGAGGTCTTCGTTGACCATCTTCTCCCGGCGTGTTCACCGGCGCTTCATCCCGGCGCTAGTGCCTCCGCGTGCTCTACGCACTCGACATCGCGGTCGAATGCGTGCTCGATCGACGAGCCGACGGTGATGATGCCGTTTGGGCCGGCATCTTCATCTTTAGGTAGGTATAATTGGGGACCGCCATGAATTTGGCGTAACGGGGGTCGCCCAAGTATAGCATGGTAGGCCCCCTTGAATCCCACCACCTCGAAGGTGAGGGTCTCCTTGCGGAAATTCTTTGGGGTGCCAAACCACCTTCGGCGGTGTCGATCCGCCCCGGGGGTTGGACTCGCTTGCCGGGCGCGATGCCATGGAACGGCTTCGTCCGGGCCGCGGGCCGGTCCAATCCGATCCCCATCGGGCGCGGCGTATGCGCGTAGAGGATGTTGAGGGCTGCTGCCTCCGTCCATGAGGACCTTCGAGAACCGGGCGTTCCCGATGATGGGGTCAACCACCAGCGGGTACTGGCCCGGGTTGGGGACGCGGTTTGGGTGGTCCTCCCGGCTGAATGTGATGGCGTCCTCCGACCAATTGAGGAAGGACGGAGGCGCCCTCTCAGCGGCGAGGACTTCGTGCCGCTCCTTCTTGCGTTGGCGTGTCGACATGTCGACGGTTGGTCCCCCAAAGATGAGGAACACATTTTCGACGGCGGGGAAGCCGCCCGCGTCGCCATCGCCTCCGTCTTTCTTGGCCTCTCGCCTCCTTCGCGGCGGCACGGCCATAGAATTTCTTGAGCATGTCGCCTTTGCTCAAGGGTGTGATGTACGGGGTTTTGTGGTAGGGACATGGCTTTTTTAGCATGTCATCGAACACCCCCGGCCTCGAGGGGCCGGTCGAGGGCCCCGTCGAGCCGGGTCGACGACCGAGGGCCTCGGCGTTGCCGCCGTCGCGCCCTCGCTCGCGCGCCTCGCGCGCGGCTTCTTCCCCCTTCTTGCCCCGCTTGTCGTTGCGGTGGGGCTCCTTGGACTTGCTGCCCTCCGCGGGGCGCGTCCTCGGAGCGCTTGCCCTTTTTGTCGTCGAAGATCGCCCCCACGGCCTCCTCCCCGAGGCGAAGGCGGTGGCGATGTCGAACGGCTCGTTGGAGTCCGCGGGTGGGGGCTGCGTCCCGGCTCCCGCACGAGGTCCCGGCACGTGGTGCCCTCGAGGAAGGCGTGCACGATTTCGGACTGCGCCACGGCGGGGAGCTCCGTGCGGCGCTTGGAGAAGCGCCGTATGAAGTCCGCGGCGACTCGCCGGGCTTCGCGTGCGGGAGCGCGAGTCCCATGAATTTCCGGGCGCACGTATGTGCCCCGGAAGTTGCCCACGAACGTGTGGACCGGGTCGTCCCGGTTATGGATGCGGTCGGCGGGCAAGTGCTCGAGCCATGTCCCGGCCGCGTCGCCAAGGTGTAGGGGCGGGTTGCGGATGATGACCTCGTCGGCCCGGTGGCCCCGCCCACCGGCAAGCCAAGCGGTAGTCGTTGAGCCACACGCGGGGGTCCGTCTCCCCGTTGTACTTGACGATCGTCGAGGGTTGGCGGAAGCGTTGGGGGAACGCCGCCGCGCGAATCTCCCGCCGAACACACGGGTGCACCGGGGGCTCCGGCGTCGGGGAGCGGTCTTCGCCGGCCCGTCGTAGCCCCACCCCGTCGAGGGTGGTAGCCCCTTGTCGCCCGTGCGTCCGCCTTGCCGGTGCGCCCGGCATTGATGACGTTGCGGGCGTCGCCATCCGGCGCCTGCGTGCGTCGAGGAGTCGCTCCCCGGCCGGCGTGCGCCCTTGCTCGGTGGGTCGCCCCGCCGGTCCCCCCGCGTGCACCGAGGGTTCGCCTCCGGTGCGGCTTCATCGCCCCGCGCATCCCCCCCCGTTGGCGGACGCGTGTGGCCGAGCTCTCGGCCGCCGGACGGCCGCTTGCTCGATGAGAGTTTGCACCTCGCGGTGCATGTCTCGAGCCTCGGGGGTCGAAGGTGCCGGCATGGCCCGCGGCGGCGTCGCGGCGGCGACGAGCTTCGGCTCGCCGCGGGGGCGCGTCCGCGTTTTCGACGTTGGGGACGGTGTTGATGCGGTCGCGGACTGTCGGCCCGGCTCCCGTGCGCGTTCGCCGCGCGCGGAGGCTTCCCCCGCCATTGAGGCGCGGAGCGGCCGCACCGTTCGGTATTCCTCGCGCCGCTTGGCATCGAGCTCGCGGGCTTGGGCTAGGCGCGCGCGTCGGCGTCGGCCACGGCGGGAGTGCTTGGCCTCGCGGCCGGGCGCGCCGCGATCCCCGGGGTAGGTGTGACTTCCCCGTCTCCCGGTGCCCACCGCGCCCGCGACATTGGCCGGGTCGTTGGTGATGACGGCGCGGCCTCCCGCGCGGGGTCGTAGCTCCCGGTCTTGGAGTCGTCGGAGCGACCAAACCGATGGTCGCGCGGCGTCGAGGAAACGCCGGAACGCGGCCGGGTCCGGCACGCCGGAGAAGTCCCACTCCGCGTATCCGTGGCGGTTGGCGGGTGGCAACGTGTCGACGGAGCCCGGGGATGACTCATCCCCCGCCGAGGCGCGGGGTCTGAAGCGTCCCCTCATCAGAGGTGACCAAATGTGACACAAATACCAGTCCCAGGAGGCTGGTAGCACATTTATTACAACGAGGTGGAATCAGTCTTTTACATTACGGTTACAAAAAGGGCACGGTAGTGCCAACGCTACAATGAACAACACAAACGCTAGCGACCACACTACGATAGCAAAGGCTTCCATAGCCTCCTCAGAGTACCACACCATGGAAGCTTTCGGTAGGGCCCCCGGTACACGAGCACGGTTGGGTGTAGGGCACAACCTACTCAACGTCTTCGGGGATGTAATCGGGATCCTCCTCTCGTAACATAGTTAGTAAAACAAGAGTGAGTACATACGTACTCGGCAAATCCAACCCCACCCACGGAGGGGCGTATAAGCGATATCATGCATAAGGTATAACAAGGATCGAGTTAAGGTTCATTTTGCAAACTTACACATGCGGGGGTTCATTTCAAAAAGGTTTTCGCAAATCATTTTCATAACCCAAGTAACTCACTTGTTTTAGGAAAACCACTCGTGGATCTACCGGACTTCCCGTCCATCGTAGCCCGTGCACACGGCCACACTCTTCACCCGAGAAAACAACTCACGCCGAAATCATCCCATCCCAAACACTAGTTTTTGTGACCACACCGTGACTCGTCCAATACCGTGGACACGGCTATTCGAATAGGTTTGACACTCTGCGAGAGGTTGTACATCTTTACCCACAAGTAGGGTACCGTCACACGGACACCTCAGTGCCGGTACGGATCCTATCAAAGCCATTACCCACCTTAGCTAACACTACGAGCCACCACGGAAGCACCCAAGGGGTTATCCCACATAACCGGGGCGTACCTCACACGGAGCGTACCCCTACTCCTTGGTCTCCCGCTGCTCACCCGCACACCAGATGGCAAGTAGATTAACTAGTGGGGTTTATGCTAAGCCGTTGCCACATACAACGGTCGAGTGGTTGTACGATGTTTTGGGTCGGTGAGATGTCACGCAACCCGGTCCTTAACCTACAAGATGGACAACTCCCAACACGCTCAACCACACGGTACGAGCTCACCCATACTCCCGACACACACGTCCATCTCGTCTACCCGCTTCGGTACTCATTTTCCAAAAATACCCCATTTCCATTTTAAAGCACTCACACCTTTTGAAAGCACTCACACATTTTTAAAGCACTCATTTAGGCCAAAACAAGGTTCAATCATAGTAATCAAGGGTGGCTATCCTACCATGTTTTGCGGTAAAACAATATGCAATTTATAAAACGGGTACGGGGTGTATTTATAAAACTAGGACGAAGCATGCATCAAAGGGGGAGGTTGAACTTGCCGTCTTCGAAGTCTTCGGGGAGTGCGGCTCGGTGTTCGGGACCTCGGGCTCCCGCCTCGCGGTAGTCGGCTTCGATCTCCGGCTCGGGGTACCTTCCTCCGGCTATTCGTCGGCTATGGTATTCACACAAGCGAGCAAGCAATATTAGCACACATGTTTCCGGCCGAGCTCGGGGAGGGGGAAGTGAGCGGAGGAGGGGTATAAATAGGCCCTAGGAGAGGGGTTGGTTCGGCGGGGAGTCTTGTGGTGAAATTTGGATTTAATCGGAAATAAAATTGTGCATGAGATGTTAGGTTAAAGAGAGATTATAGAGGCTAAGGACCTATTAGTAATTTTTATTAATAGGGGAAGGGGTGATTATGATAACATAAACTTGGTTAGGGCCTGGTTTGTAAATTATTTAGGGTTTGGCGGCATTCAATCTACAATTAATTACGATCCGGGGGCTATTTGAAAAGAGTAAAGGGAGGGGGAATAGAGGCGGGGGCTCTTTAGGAAAAAGAAAGGGGCGGGGGGTTTTTGGCCTAACGGCCTCCTTCTTCCTTGCGATTCGGAACCGAGACGAAGAAAAAGGGGGGGGCGGCCCGTGCGGGAAGGCCGGCGGTGGGGGGTGCTCGCCGGCGGCTCCGGCCACGGGGACGGCCGGGGATGAGGGGAAAAAAGAGAGGAGGGCGAGGGGGACCCATTCCCGTGCTCACCTTGGGTCGAGGCGGCGCGAGGGGACGGCTCCACGGGCGGTGGCGGACCGGTGGTGATGTGTTAGTGGCGGCGGCGCTCTAGTGCTCGGGCAAGGGGAGGGAGGTGGCCGTGGTGAAGTGCGGCGGCCGGTGGGCGGCCGGCTCCTTTTATAGGCGGCGAATGGCGATTCGGCGGCCGAGCTCGAGGAGCTTCTAGGGTCATCAATGGTGGTGGGGAAAAAATCTCACCGTTGACGATTTCCGGCGGGGGCGTGGACGACGACCGCGGTGGGGGCACAGCGTCTTGTTGAGGAACCAAGTTGAGAAGTACCTTGGTTCGTGTGTGATGAGTGATTGACCGGGTGGTTTGAAGCTTTGTGTGTGTAGTGTTGAGTTGTGTTGTGTGTGTTTTATTTTGTGTATTTACCTTATTGTTTATGTGGTGTGTTGTCAATGCACTCGTGAGGAGTGGTTGACAACGTTGTGTGGACTGACTCTTGGCCTAGTATTGCGAGGTGCTTGGTTGCGGCTTGGTTTGCGTTGGTGCGGGGTGAAGAACGGGCGCGAAAGGTCTTAGCCTTGCGGGGCCTCCGAGGAGTGGAGAGACAAGTAGGCTTGGTTCGAGGGACCGGTGGCCGACGGGATCAAGTGCGAGCCGCATGGTGCAAGAAGAGCAAGACGAAGTCGTGGACATGGAGCCGGTGCATCGGTGGTGGCCAAGTCAAGGAACGAGGCAAGGCCGAGTAGACCGTCCGGTGCCGGAGGTGAAAGGCTTGGCGGGCTCGACGCTTGGCGTGGTGAGGCCGGGCCGTGTACGCGGGGGTTTGGTGGTTTGGCCACAAAACCATCGGAGGAGGGTTTCTCGGTTTGGGCCTCAAAACCGAGCCCGAGGGCTCCGGCGTGACGGAGACGGTATCCGGTGCGTCGGGAAGCTTCGAGGCGGGCGACACGCGGCATGATCTAGGTGCTTGCGTCGGGAGGACGTGAAGGCACGATGGATGCGCGGCCGTCCGATGGTGAACTTCATGTGTTGACCAAAATGCCCCCGTGAGGGCTTGTGTTGTACTCCTAGTGTAGGGGCACTTCGGTCTTTTCCGGAGGGCCTATATATAGGAGGAGGGGGCTGAAATTTCAGCCAACTCTTGGGCTAGAGGCCGTGGAACTCTTTCATTTTGGAGTGCTTTGGGAGAGAGGGAGAGAGGGGAGAGTGGCTCTTTGATTGGAGTTTTTTTGCCATCTTAGATTTGATTTCTAGGAGTGGCTTGTAATCGTTTGGACAAGATATTCATAGTGATTTCACCCTCTAAATCTTGTGCCAATCTTTCTATTCCCGAATTTCTTTTATTGCTTTTTTGGAGCTCTTTTTGTGCTATTTTCGTGCTTGTTTTCGTGCCTTTGTTCCCGGTGTGATTCCGCGGATTTGAGTGGGTTTCTCCCCGGATTTCTTTGAGGGAAACATGGATGGATGTCTAGTGCATCTTTGTGATTAATCTTGTGCCCTCAATCGCCGGAAACCACTTCGATTCAAGGATTTTTGTTCGGTGCTCTAGCTTTTGGTGGTGTTCAAAGGATCCGCGATTCCCGATGATTTAGGGAGTTAGGAGACGAAATTTTTGGGGTATAGCATCCTTGGTTGACGCTTTACATGTCCCCAAACTCTTGTCTCAACACTACTATCGGTAGGGAGATCCGGTGATGAATTGGGAGTGTTGACTTTCGAGGTCGAGCAGTTTTCAGTTCTGTTCGTGCTTGGCGGACGGTCCGCGAGGGCCAGGCGGACGGTCCGCGTGTACAGTGTTCTTCGCGTGTTCTTCGTGTTCTTGCGCGCCTTTGTTTTCGATCCGGTTTGGCTTTTGGTTTTTGTTGCAGCCAGTTTGCGGACGGTCCGGGCTTGAGTAGCGGACGGTCCGCGGGTGGCGCGGACGGTCCGCCGGCCTCGGCGGACGGTCCGTTTTTCTCGGGTCGCTTCGGTGTTCCGTGTGCTTTAACGGACGGTCCGCGGTGTACGGCCGGACGGTCCGCGGGGTTGGCGCGGACGGTCCGCGAGGGCAGGCCGGACGGTCCGCGAGGCTGCGCGGACGGTCCGCCCCTCTGTCCGGACGGTCCGCCGCAGCACCGGCGCTTTGCTCTTTGGTTCGATTCCTCCCTCCTTCATTCGTGCTTCCGCGTGTGTTTCTAGGACTCGTTGGTTTGGCGATTGGTGTGTGATTCGTTCCAACGCTTGTGTGTGACCGGGTTTTGACTAGGGTATAGGCCGGGTTCTTTGAGAAGAATTTTTACCGGCTCCTATTCACTCCCCCCCCCCTCTCTAGTCGTCATCCGATCCTTCAATTGGTATCAGAGCCGGTTGTGGATTCTTTTGGCTCTAACAAGTCTTGAATCCATAGGGTGACTAGAGGAAAGAGGTGCTTTTGCTTGCGACCTTGGTTTGCACGTTTTGAGTCCGACGATTTGGAGTTGTGTCCTTGGAAAACCATAACTTGAGGTACCTTCAGTAAAACGGGCATAACTTTTCACTCGGTGCTCCGTTTTGGCTCAAATTTTTACAGCGGTTTCGTGACTCCATTTGTAGGTGATCCATTTTGGGGTCTTCAAAAATTCAGAAAAAATCAACAAGATAATTGAAAAATCCTCATTTATGTCTCTTGCGGCTTTGTCTTGTTTCTTCTGGATTTTCTCTAGGCTTCATTTCACCTTATCTTGAGCTGAAATTTTTTGTGCCTCTATCTTTGGTGCTCCTTGTTCAGTGGTAAAATTTTGGGAAAAAGATAAGATCCTTTGCTATTGAACTCGTCAGTAGTTGTTAGAGATTTGAGGCTTTTTGAGCGCTTTCTTTGCATCGTTGCTTGTTCCTTGAGCTTGGTTTCGGCTAATCCTAACCGGTACTTTGTTTATGGCACCAAGTTCTTCTCCTTGTGGTTCTTTGAGCAGGAGGAGTATGGAGGTTGAGGCGGAAGCCGAAGTGGAGGAGATGATATCTCTCATCGAGGACTATCGAGATGGTGACATCAAGAAAGGCGAGCTCTACCACAAGCTAGGAGGCATGAACAAAGGTACACTTGCCAAAGCTATCTTGATCCTATGCAATAGGTTGGATGATGGTGAACGTGATTGTGGAGACTTGCATAGGAGAAACATAGATTTGTGTGATGCCTTGCATAGGAAGAATGAGAAGATGAAATGCTCTCTTACTAGGTTGAAATGTGGTATGGCTCATTGGATGTCTCGTGCTTTGAATTCTTGCACTTCTTTTAACACCATGCATGCTAAAAATGATGCTTTGATTGCTTTCATTGCATGCTTGAAATCTGAAATTAAGGTGTTAAATTTCAAAGCTTCTTTGTCTTGCAAATCTTGCGATGCCTTGTGTGCTGAAAATGAGAAATTAAAAGATGAAGTTAATTGGTGCAAAATGCATGTTGAAGTTTTTATAAGAGCATGCGACAATATTGATTTTGAGAATGATGAATTGAGATCATCTCTTGCTAACTTGCAATCTGAAATTGACTTGTTGAAATCCAATGCTTCTATGCCTTGCAACTCTTGTGTTGTTTTGAATGATGAGCTTGATATGGCTAGGAGTAAGATTGCTTTGTTAGAGACAAGTGCTTCTTTACCATGTGTTTCTTGTGAGTCTTTGCATGCTGAAATTAATGAATTAAAATTTACTCACACAACATGTGTAGATGATCTTGAGCATGCTAGGGCTGAAATTTGTGATATAAAATCCATGCCTTGTAGCAAGTGCTCTTTGTTTTTTGTAGAGGATGCTTGCCATACTTCTTGTGATGATGGTGATGATGCTTTGATGGGTGTAAATGATGATACTTGTTCATGTGGTCTCATTTGCACTTCATGCATTGATTTGGAAAGTGAAGTTTTGGCTTTAAAGAAAATGCGCGAGGATATGAGCGCTAAGTTGGTTGAGCATGATGAGATGAGTGCCAACCTTGAGAAAGAAAATGAACTCTTGCGTACCACATATGCTAAATGCATTGAAGAAGAAATCAATAACTTGAGAAATATGACATGTGGTACTTGTGAGCGCCTCAAGTCTCAAAATGAGGTTTTGCGCACAAGGTGCAAGAGTCTTTGTGGCAAGGGTTTGGATTCTCACTTCTCTTGTCACTCCGATGTTGATGTTTCTAAATTTGCTTCTTCTAAACCGGAGTCGACTTTTTCTCTTGAGTGTGAGTCTTTGGATGCTAGTAAGTGTGCTAGTGCTTTGCATAGCTCTCCCATAGCTACTCCTAAGCTTGTTGCTTCTTCCGGTGTTGCCCAAGGTGATTTGAATGGAAAGGGTGCCTCCCACATATTTGGAACTCATACTCCCAAGCCGAGGTTCCAATGCACCTTTTGCAAGAAGGATGGGCATACCGTTGAGTTTTGCTTTCGCCGTGTCAAGCACGAGCGACGTGTGCGTGCTAAAGCTTTTAAGAAGCCACGTAGTCTTTCTCATGGCACGTGTGATTCTAATGTGGACACCAAGTTAGATGTTGGGGTTGATGCTTCATGCTCTAAGTCCCAAGGGACTTCCCACTTACAAGAGAATGGTGATTCATCCACTCGAACCGTGCCTCTCGATAGGCCTTTGTACCATTGCTCTCACCGTGGGAAGGATGGGCATCAAGAGAGTTTTTGCTACCGCCGGCAAGGAGAATACGGCGAGGAGGTGCCTCTAGGCCTTTGGTTGCTCATAGCCTTTCTCATGGCATGAACACTTGTGAGCCTAAGAAGGCGCGATTTGTGGATGGGTCTTATGACACTCTTTCTAGTGAGTTAGGCCATGCTCGTGGACATGCTTCTAGTGTTTCTTGTGTTGGTCCGCGACATGCTTCCCGTGGTGCTTGTGTTGGTTCTTCTCCTACGACCCCGAAGGATCTTTGCCTTTTTACTTGTGGTAGCACTCGACTTTCCTCGCGAGTGACTTCTTTGAGGCATGGTTCCAAGGGTGTTCGAAAGACTTTTCATTCCAACCGGCATTTGCATCATGCTAACCCACATGATAGGTTGTGTGCACCACTTACCCGTGTGACCAAATCTTGGATTCCCAAGTACGTGCTTGCTAACCCTTTGGGATCCAAGGCTCGGTCTTTCTCGTCTCCTTGTGTGTAGGTATGGAGACGCGGTTGGAGAACATGAGCTCAATGGAGACATGATGGTTCTCCACACCGCTTTGGATGGCTCTTGAAAGCCTTTGTACACATGTATAGTGAGTTTTCTTTTCCCCTTGTCCTCTCTTGTATATACTTGTGTCTTGCTTGTGTGAAAACCATGGTAGGCTAGCCACCTTGTTCATGATAGCTTTGTGATCTTGAATATCTATCTTGCTATCTCTGTATGGTTTTATGGTGGGTGATATTTATGAACATCATGTCGTGCTTTATGGTTGATTACTCGGTTATGTCATGTTGTTCATCCATATCATTTTTGTCTAGCTCGATGGTACCTTTCTTGTTAGCATGTTTGTCCCCCATGTATCTCTTGTCTTGCTAGCTTTGTAATATATGTTGGTGGATGATCCATGTGATCTTGTATCATGCCTTTGTTTAGTTCTTGTATATTGTTTGGCATGTTGTTCTTTGGTATCTTTTTGGTTTAGTGTTGTACCTTGTTGACATACTTGCTTGCCCATGCTTATTCATATTTGTGGAATCATGTTACAATGCTCTATTTATGTTAATTGATATTATCAATGCTTTGTGTAGCATGTTGTGAGCTTTGCTTGGAGTTTTGGGCTTGTCTTGTCATCGAGTTGTGTTGTTGTTCCTCTTTTCGGTTGGTTTTAGAGTTTTTCCTTGCTCTTCCTTTTCCTAGTTTTTGCTTTGTTAGCTGCCCTTGGTTGAGGGGGAGCTTGGCTTCTTTTGATAGGGAATTTGATTCCAAGAAGGGTTGTGGCTTTAAGGTAGGTCTTTGTGATCCTTAAATTGGTATTCCTTCTATGGTATTCAATTGGGATCTTTGCGGTTTTGCAATTGCTACTTTTTCTATGGTACTCAATTGGGACCTTTGGTGGCTCTTCTCTCACTTGGAGCGATTCTTGGTTGATGTGTTCCCTTGTGAGCTTTATTGGTGTTAAGTCAAGTTCCTTGTCTCCCTATGCATTCTGCATTGCATATGTATCATATAACATGATGTATAGACTTTGGTAGGTTTGACATTTGTGTCTCGCATTTTGTCATATATCATGTTCCTTTTGATGTACATATCTACCTATGTTGCATTTGTATCATATTGCATTTTAGGATGATGAGCTTCTTCCATATGCCTCATTTGAGTTTCTTTGGCTACTTGTGAGATATTGGTCATGTGTGTGGAGAAATAGCTATGTGAGGCTATGCTCTTGGAATATTTGAGATATATGTGTTGTGAGATAGCCTTTTTGAATCAAATGCTAATCTTGACTAAATTTGATGAAATGTGCTCCTCTCATGTGTAGTAGTATATCCATGTCACTTTTTGGTCTAAATGTGCCTTTCATGCTCAGATTGTGCTTGGATGTCTCTTTCTTGCATTTGGGCCAAAGTCCGATATCATTGTGAATGTTTAGCCTATGTTGCATTCATTGAGTAGCATAAGCTTCTTTTTGCCGCAAAGGCACTTCATGTACCATGAAATGAATTAATCTTGAAAAGAAGTGTGAATGCTTGAAAAATGCTCCATCATCATGTCTATGCTTAAAATATTTTATCTTTCACATATGGGTGCAAAACATGTTGCATGATGTTCACCGGTGGAGAAGTCTCCCCGAAGTGGACACATGGCTCATGAGCTTTGACATGACATGCTTTGCTTTATGGGTGTTTGCCATGATCTTTTGCTTGAGAATTTGATATCCTTGTATGATCTTTGAATGGTATGCATGTTTGTGGCTCAAGTGTGACATGGATAGGCTTTTACATTTGAAGTGAGCCATCTTTTGATAAAATTACTCAAATCTGAAAATTTGCTTTGTCACATGCCTATATTTCCATATATTACTTGTGGCAATGCTTTGACTTTGTTATGATCCATATATGTGCTTTTTGTCTCATTTCTAGCCTTTGTCACTAAGTTTGGCCTATTTGAGAAGCTCATGTAGATGTTTATATGCTTTGTTTTGCATTTCTGCATTTTCACCTTGCTTCATACATTGTCAACAAGGGGGAGAAGAGGTGAGCTTACTGAAAAATTCGAAAAAGCGCATTTAAAATTTGGGAGTTTGCTCCACTTGTTCGGGGGGGAGTTTGCATTTGTGTAGGGGGAGCTTTGGTGAGTCTCCTTTGTTTGCTCGAGTTGTGCTTTGGTGGTTGCTTTTTGCTCTATCACGTGTGTTTAGGGTGAGCTTTGTATGCTCTTTGTCCCTAGTGCATGTGTTTAGGGGGAGCTTGTGAGCTTGGTGTGCTCTTTTCTCTATCTCATGAGTTTAGGGTGAGCTTTGTATGCTCTTTTGTCCTAGTTCATGTGTTTAGGGGGAGCTTGTGAGTTTTGTGCTCTTGTGCGGTGGTGTTGAGCCCCTTTGCCTCTTCTTGAGGAGCCGGCGGTTGACTTATGTTTTCGATTATCACATGATTGGTGTTGAGCCCTTTGTGCCTCTTCTTGAGGGATCGTGTGATTTCGCTTGTCCATGATCGGTGTTGAGCCCTTTGTGCCTCTTCTTGAGGGATCATGCATTCTTGTCTCGGTTGTGTCGAGCCGTTGCCCATGTCTTTGGGGACCGAGACATTGAGTTGGCCTTTGTGGTTTCTCTCATGCCAAGTGACCTTGTTCTTTGCTCTTGTGTGGTTTTCTTTCACTTGGATGAGGTGTTCGGTCTTTGCCCTCTCAAACCATTTCTTTGTGCTCACATGTTGTCAATCCGCTCCTCAAGGGGGAGAAATTTGGAAAATCAAGTTAATATGAACCTTGATTTGATGGTGATGAGCGGTTGACAAATGTTTTGGTAAGAGTTTTATGGCACTTTGGGTTGAGCATTTTGGTTTGATGGCTTTTAGGGATTGCATGTTGGTAGTGTGTCTCTTTGATTGCGCTTAGCCTTTGTGCTTGCTTTGGTTTCGAGAGGAATTTGTCGGAGCATGCTTTTATCCCTTCTCACTTCAAGTGGCCTTTTGTTTGCTTTTTATAGGCTTTGTGGCGCTTGAATGAGTTCTTATTTGCTTTTTGACCTTCTTTTGTCAATGCACTCATCAAGGGGGAGATTGAGGAACCAAGTTGAGAAGTACCTTGGTTCGTGTGTGATGAGTGATTGACCGGGTGGTTTGAAGCTTTGTGTGTGTAGTGTTGAGTTGTGTTGTGTGTGTTTTATTTTGTGTATTTACCTTATTGTTTATGTGGTGTGTTGTCAATGCACTCGTGAGGAGTGGTTGACAACGTTGTGTGGACTGACTCTTGGCCTAGTATTGCGAGTGTTGGTTGCGGCTTGGTTTGCGTTGGTGCGGGTGAAGAACGAGCGCGAAAGGTCTTAGCCTTGCGGGGCCTCGAGGAGTGGAGAGACAAGTAGGCTTGGTTCGAGGGACCGGTGGCCGACGGGATCAAGTGCGAGCCGCATGGTGCAAGAAGAGCAAGACGAAGTCGTGGACATGGAGCCGGTGCATCGGTGGTGGCCAAGTCAAGGAACGAGGCAAGGCGAGTAGACCGTCCGGTGCCGGAGGTGAAAGGCTTGGCGGGCTCGACGCTTGGCGTGGTGAGGCCGGGCCGTGTACGCGGGGTTTGGTGGTTTGGCCACAAAACCATCGGAGGAGGGTTTCTCGGTTTGGGCCTCAAAACCGAGCCCGAGGGCCTGGCGTGACGGAGACGGTATCCGGGTGCGTCGGGAAGCTTCGAGGCGGGCGACACGCGGCATGATCTAGGTGCTTGCGTCGGGAGGACGTGAAGGCTTGATGGATGCGCGGCCGTCCGATGGTGAACTTCATGTGTTGACCAAAATGCCCCTGTGAGGGCTTGTGTTGTACTCCTAGTGTAGGGGCACTTCGGTCTTTTCGGAGGGCCTATATATAGGAGGAGGGGGCTGAAATTTCAGCCAACTCTTGGGCTAGAGGCTGTGGTACTCTTTCATTTTGGAGTGCTTTGGGAGAGAGGGAGAGAGGGGAGAGTGGCTCTTTGATTGGAGTTTTTTTGCCATCTTAGATTTGATTTCTAGGAGTGGCTTGTAATCGTTTGGACAAGATATTCATAGTGATTTCATTCTCTAAATCTTGTGCCAATCTTTCTATTCCCCGAATTTTTGGGGTATAGCATCCTTGGTTGACGCTTTACATGTCCCCAAACTCTTGTCTCAACAGCTACTATCGGTAGGGAGATTCGGTGATGAATTGGGAGTGTTGACTTTCGAGGTCGAGCAGTTTTCTGTTCTGTTCGTGCTTGGCGGACGGTCCGCGAGGGCCAAGCGGACGGTCCGCGTGTACAGTGTTCTTCGTGTGTTCTTCGTGTTCTTGCGCGCCTTTGTTTTCGATCCGGTTTGGCTTTTGGTTTTTGTTGCGGCCGGTTCGCGGACGGTCGGGCTTGAGTAGCGGACGGTCCGCGGGTGGCGCGGACGGTCCCGCCGGCCTCGGCGGACGGTCCGTTTTTCTCGGGTCGCTTCGGTGTTCCCGTGTGCTTTAACGGACGGTCCGCGGTGTACGGCCGGACGGTCCGCGGGGTTGGCGCGGACGGTCCGCGAGGGCGGGCGGACGGTCCGCGAGGCTGCGCGGACGGTCCGCCCCTCTCGTCCGGACGGTCCGCCGAGCCCGGCGCTTTGCTCTTTGGTTCGATTCCTCCCTCCTTCATTCGTGCTTCCGCGTGTGTTTCTAGGACTCGTTGGTTTGGCGATTGGTGTGTGATTCGTTCCAACGCTTGTGTGTGACCGGGTTTTGACTAGGGTATAGGCCGGGTTCTTTGAGAAGAATTTTTACCGGCTCCTATTCACTCCCCCCCCCCTCTCTAGTCGCCATCCAATCCTTCAACCGTGTGATTGGACACTTCGTGCGGGCGCTCGCGGAGGGGGAAGGCGGCACGGTGGCGTGTCCGGCGAGCAAGCCTTAATGGCGGTCGCCGATTGCCGGGGAGGCGTGCTTTGCCGCTCTCGCTGCGAGCACGGGCCGGAGGGCGGTGCCGACTGCGGGGGGGCGCCGTCCGGAGGGGGCACCGGCCGGGCGCGCGCGGAGGAAGGGTCCCGGCCCCTGGTGTTCACGCGCGAGGGGGAAGGGGGGGCCGCGCGGGGGAGAAGCCGCGGTCGGGCTCGGCCCGGCCGCGGGAGGAAGAAAGGTGGGAAAAAAAGAGAAGGGAAAAGAAAAAGGAGAAAAGGGAAAAGAAAAAGAAGAAAAGAAAAAGAAAAATAGGAAAAGGAAAAAAAAATTCAGGGGAGAAAAATAGAAAAGGGATTTAGAAAATTAGGAGGATTCCTAGAAAAATTAGGAGAAGGGATTTTGCAGATTTTTCTGGGTTTCTCGGATACCGGCGTCAATTTCGGAACGGCGGTGATGGCGAGGCGGACCGGCCGGCGGGACCGCGGCGTGCGCGGGATTCCCGGCGTGGTGGCCGACCGCGGTCTTGGGGCGGCACGCGACGGGCGGCGGCCGGCGCGCGGGCGGTGCCGGCGGGATTCGCGGCACGCGCGCCGAGTGTGGGAGAGGGAGACGGTGACCCGGGGTTCCGAAAGGGGGCAAATGAGCTCAGCTGGACAGTTTTGAAAACACGCGTGATTTATTTGGTGATTTATTAGGAGCTAAAAACGCGGGCGTTACAAACCTACCCCACTTAAAATGAATCTCGTCCTCGAGATTCGGCTAAGTCTCGAATAGGTGGGGAAATTCTTTCCTCAGTGCATCCTCTCGTTCCCACGTAGCTTCTTCCACCCCGTGTCTACTCCATTGGACTCTGCATACCCGTACTTCGGTCGTTCTTGTCCGCTTGACCACAGTGTCTAAGATCTTGACGGGCACCTCCTGGTACCTAAGGTCTGGCTGTAGATCGATGGACTCTCTTGGTACTCGCTTTTCTTCCCGAGAACCTTCAAACATCGGCGTAGGCGAGAGATGTGGAATACTAGGTGTATATCCGCCATTTCTTCGGGTAGCTCCGGTTGATATGCTACTTGCTCCGACTTTCTTGAGCACTTTATACGGGCCGATGTACCGAGGGGCCAACTTCCCGTGTACTTGAAATCTTCGAGTCCCTCGGATGGGTGAAACCTTGAGGTAGACGAAGTCTCCTGGGTTGAAGCTCGCTTCACGCCTTTTCTTGTCTGCGTAGCTCTTCTGTCGGGACTGAGCGGCTTTCAACTTTTCTCGGATATCAGCTACTCGCTCCTCGGCTTCCTTTATGAGTGCGGGCCCAACCAGGGCACGCTCTCCTACTTCTGACCACATCAGGGGTGTTCTGCATTTTCTCCCGTATAGTGCTTCGAATGGCGACATTCCCAGACTTGCTTGGTAGCCGTTGTTGTAGGAAAATTCTGCATATGGCAGGCTCTGCTCCCAATCTTTGCCGTAGGTGAGGACGCATGCTCTCAACATATCTTCCAAAATTTGATTCACCCTTTCGGTCTGTCCGTCTGTCTGTGGGTGGTATCTTGAGCTAAAGTCTAGCTTGGTGCCCATGGCTGTGTGCAGGCTTTTCCAGAACCTAGAGGTGAACTGGGTCCCTCTGTCTGAGACTATTCTCGCTAGGCACTCCATGCGGCTTCACTATATTTTCTATGTAGAGTTTTGCCAACTTCTCTCCACCATAAGTGGTCCGTACGGGTAGAAAGTAAGCGACTTTAGTGAGTCGGTCCACGATCACCCATATGGAGTCATGTCCCTTCGAGTCCTTGGCAACCCTACTATGAAGTCCATACCTATCTCGTCCCACTTCCATACCGGGATTGGTGAAGGTTGCAACGATCCTGCGGCTTCGATGTTCGGCTTTGATCCTCGACAAGTGTCACAATGGGCGACGAACCGTGCAATGTCCGCCTTCATCCCATTCCACCGGTACTTCGCTTTAAGTCCATGTACATCTTGGTGGATCCCGGGTGAATGGAGTATGCTGAGTTGTGTGCCTCATCCATGATGGTCTGTCGGAAATCTCCACCTTCGGGCACGCATATCCTGTTCTTGTACCATAGGGTGCCTTGGTCATCTACCCTGAAGTCAGGGGCCTTGTTTTCTCCGGTATGCTTGCGGATCCTCATCAGATCCTCGTCGGCTCCTTGGGCCTTCCGGATCTTCTCTTCTAGGGTAGGCTGAACAGTCAGCTGGCGGATGTAGCCTTGGGGAACGATGTGTACGTTGAGTCGGGCCATCTCTTCTTGCAACTGGGCACTCTTGGGTGCCGCTTTCTCATAGGTTTTCCGGCTTAGGGCATCCGCTACTACATTGGCCTTCCCCGGGTGGTAGTGAATTTCTAGGTTATAGTCCTTGACTAGCTCTAGCCACCTTCTCTGTCTTAGGTTTAGGTCGGGCTGGGTGAAGATATACTTTAGACTCTTGTGGTCTGTGTAGATTTCACACTTGTTCCCGATCAGATAGTGTCTCCAGATCTTTAGGGCATGCACTACGGCTGCAAACTCCAGATCGTGGGTGGGATAGTTCTGCTCATGGGGTTTGAGCTGACGGGAGGCATATGCCACTACCTTCCCATCTTGCATGAGAACACATCCCAACCCTTGTCGGGAGGCGTCGCAATACACGACAAAGTCTCGTTGAATGTCGGCGGGGGTTAGCACCGGGGGTACGTGGTCAACCTCTTCTTCAACTCTTGGAAACTTCTTTCACAGGCCTCGGTCCAGTTAAACTTCTTCTCTTTCTTGAGCAGCTCTGTCATGGGCCGGGCGATCTTGGAGAATCCCTCGATAAATCTCCGGTAGTACCCTGCTAAACCTAGGAAACTCCTGATCTCACTCACGTTGGTTGGTTGCTGCCAGTTGGAGACTGTCTCAACTTTCCCGGGGTCTACAGCTACTCCTTCTGCAGTAAGTATGTGCCCAAGGAAAGATATTTTCTCTAGCCAAAATTCACACTTGCTGAACTTGGCGTATAGCTTGTGTGCCCTCAATTTTCCCAGCACTACTCGAAGATGTTGTTCATGCTCCTCCACGCTCTTGGAGTACACAAGTATGTCGTCGATGAAGACCACGACAAACTTGTCCAGCTCTTCCATGAACACCTTATTCATGAGGTTCATGAAGTATGCTGGTGCATTGGTTAGTCCAAAGGACATCACCGTGAACTCGTATTGCCCATAGCGAGTGACAAAGGCAGTCTTGGGGATGTCACTCTCCCTGATCTTGAGCTGGTGGTACCCTGATCTTAGATCCACCTTCGAGAAATACTTGGCTCCCTTCAGTTGGTCAAACAGGTCATCTATTCTGGGAAGAGGGTACTTGTTCTTAATAGTGACCTCGTTCAGCGAGCGATAGTCCACACACATCCTCATGCTCTTATCCTTCTTCTCCACGAAAAGCACTGGGGCTCCCCAAGGTGATGAACTTGGTCTGATGAACCCACTTCGCTGGAGCTCTGCTAGCTGCTTCTTCAATTCTGCCAACTCAGGGGCTGCCATCCTATAGGGCCTCTTGGCTATGGGCGAGGTTCCAGGGATAAGGTCGATTACGAACTCTATGTCTCTGTCGGGTGGCATCCCAGGGAGTTCTTCGGGGAACACATCTGGGTATTCTCGTACTACTGGGACATCTTCTATGGACTTGGCTTCTATGTTGAAAACCATTATATCCGGCCTGTGTCCCCGGGTGTGGCGAGTCACTTGTATCCCGTCCGGGTTGGTCGGGTGCACTATTTTATCGGCGCAACTTATGAGGCCATGGTGTTGGCTTAACCAGTCCATACCAAGGATCACATCTATCCCCTTGGATTTCAGTACTACCAGGTCTGCTAGGAACTCTACCCCACTTAAAATAATCCTTACCCGGGGGCATCCCAGTTGACAGTTAATGTCACCTCCGGGCGTTCGAGTTATTAGGGGTGCTTTTAGTAGTACTGTGGGTATGCTATGCTTTTCCACAAAGCTTGAGGATATGAATGAGTGTGATGCTCCTGAATCGAACAGTATGGTAGCCAAAACTGAGCTGACCAGGAACTCACCGAGTACCACTCCTTGTGCTTCTTGTGCCTCCTGCGCATTGATGTGATTCACCCGGGCGCGTCCATACGACTGCTGGGGCTGCCTCATCTGCCTGGTTGTTGGTGCTTTGTTGCCGAAGTTGTTGTTGCTTGCGTGCGGCATGCGGTTGGCTCCCGACGCAAGTGGCCTTGGTCCGTTTACCGAGTTGGAGTAGGTGGTTGAAGCGTCCCCTCATCGAGAGGTGACCAAATGTGACACAAATACCGGTCCCGGAGGGCCGGTAGCACATTTATTACAACGGTGGAATCGGTCTTTTACATTACGGTTACAAAAAGGGCACGGTAGTGCCAACGCTACAATGAACAACACAAACGCTAGCGACCACACTACGATAGCAAAGGCTTCCATAGCCTCCTCAGAGTACCACACCATGGAAGCTTTCGGTAGGGCCCTGGTACACAGGCACGGTTGGGTGTAGGGCACAACCTACTCAACGTCTTCGGGGATGTAATCGGGATCCTCCTCTGTAACATAGTTAGTAAACAAGAGTGAGTACATACGTACTCAGCAAATCCAACCCCACCCACGGAGGGGCTTATAAGTAGTATCATGCATAAGGTATAACAAGGATCAGGTTAAGGTTCATTTTGCAAATTTACACATGCAGGGGTTCATCTCAGAAAGGTTTTCGTAAATCATTTTCATAACCCAAGTAACTCACTCGTTTTAGGAAAACCACTGGGGATCTACCGGACTTCCCGTCCGTCGTAGCCCGGGCACACAGCCACACACACACCACCAGAAAACAACTCACACCAGAAAACATCCCATCCCAAACACTAGTTTTTGTGACCACACCGTGACTCGTCCAATACCGTGGACACGGCTATTCGAATAGGTTTGACACTCTGCAGAGGTTGTACATCTTTACCCACAAGTAGGGTGCCGTTACACGGACACCTCGGTGCGGTACGGATCCTATCAAAGCCATTACCCACCTTAGCTAACACTACGAGCCACCACGGTAGCACCCAAGGGGTTATCCCACATAACCGGGCGTACCTCACACGAGCGTACCCCGACTCCTTGGTCTCCCGCTGCTCACCCGCACACCGATGGCAAGTAGATTAACTAGTGGGGTTTATGCTAAGCCGTTGCCACATACAACGGTCGAGTGGTTGTACGATGATTTGGGTCAGGTGAGATGTCACGCAACCCGGTCCTTAACCGACAAGATGGACAACTCCCAACACGCTCAACCACATAGGTACGAGCTCACCCATACTCCTGACACACACGTCCATCCCGTCTACCCGCTTCTTTACTCATTTCCCAAACATATCCCCTTTTGTTTTTAAAGCACTCACACATTTTGAAAGCACACACACATATTTTTAAAGCACTCATTTAGGCCAAAACAAGGTTCAATCATAGCAATCAAGGGTGGCTATCCTACCATGTTTTGCAGTAAAACAATATGCAATTTATAAAACGGGTATAGGATATATTTTTAAAACTAGGACGAGAAGCATGCATCAAAGGGGGAGGTTGAACTTGCCGTCTTCGAAGTCTTCGGGGAGTGCGGCTCGGCGTCCGGGACCTCGGGCTCCTGCTCGCGAGTCGGCTCCGACCTCCGGCTCGGGGTACCTTACTCCGTCTACTCCGTCGGCTAAGGCATACACACACACAAGCAAGTAATATTAGCACTCACGGTTCCGGCCGAGCTCGGGGAGGGGAAATGAGCGGAGAGGGGGTATATATAAGTCCTAGGAAGGGGGTTGGTTCGGCGGGGGTACTACTGGGAAGGATGTGGTGAAATTTGGGCTTAATCGGGAATAAAAAGCGTGCATGAAATGCTAGGTTAGGGGGGGGTTATAGGGATTGAGGACCTATTAGTAATTTCTACTAATGGTAAAAGGGGGTGATTATGATAATATAAACTTGGTTAGGGCCGGGTTGTAAATTACTTAGGGTTTGACGGTGTTTAATCCATAATTAATTATTAACTCGGGGGTTATTTTGAAAAGAATAAAGAGAGAGAGAGAGAGAGAGTAGGGGCATGGGTTCTAGGGAAAAGGAAAAAGCGAGGGGGGGGTTTGGCAAAACTTCATCTTCTTCCTCCCCCTCACGGTTCGGAACGAGAGGATAGGAGGGGGCGGCGGCC
Organism: Cenchrus americanus; assembly: GCA_947561735.1. Classification (NCBI taxonomy): domain Eukaryota; kingdom Viridiplantae; phylum Streptophyta; class Magnoliopsida; order Poales; family Poaceae; genus Cenchrus; species Cenchrus americanus. The sequence continues at coordinate 5,337,641 of OX387242.1, forward strand.
GGCTCCGGAGGAGAGGGGCGCCGGCGGCTCTAGCCGCGGCGGCGGCCGGGGAGTAGGGCAAAATGGAGAGGGGGACGAGGGGATTCTTTCCCCGTGCTCACCTTGGGCGGGGGTTGCTCAGGGAGGCAGCTCCGCGGCGCGATTTGGGCGGCGGCGGAGGCTAGCGGCGGCGGCGCGATTGGTGGCGGTGGTGGAGCAAGGGAGGGCTGTGGAGACTTGGTTGCAAGGTGTGGAGCGGCGAGGGACCGCCGGCCCCTATTTATAGGTGCTTGGAGAGGCGGTAACTCCGGCGGGCTTCGAGCTCTAGGAGCTTCGAGCAATGGCGGTGGGGGAAGAAAATATCCCGCCGTTGACCCCCTTCCGGCAAGGCTCCCGGCCGGGATTCGTGGCGGGGAGTAATTGCGACGCGGTGGGATGGGATGGGTCGGTCCGGACGCGGTGGTGGCGGGCGGCGGGTCGCGGCGGCGGTGTATGGCGAGGTGACGGCTCCGTCGGGCGCCGGGGAGAGGTCCCGTCGCGGGCTCCGTGCTCGAGCAAGGAGGAGGGGAGGCCGGGCGCGGCGGGCGTGGGGGCCGTGGTGGCGTGCGGTGGGGGGCGCCGCCGGCTCGGGTCAACGGCGCCGCAGGCGCCGGCCGGGGCGCCGGCACGGCCGCGCGGGGAGGAAGGAGAAGGGAGGGGGAGGGAAGAAAGAAGGAGAAAGGAAAGAGAAAAGAGGAAAAAGGAAAAAGAAAAGAGGAAAAGGAAAAGGAGAGAAAAGAAAGAAGGAAAAGGGAAGGAAAGAAAAGGAAAATGGAGAAAAAAAAATAGGGAAGAGGTTGGAAAAATTAGGAAAATTGCTAGGGAAATTAGGGGAGGGTTTTGTGGGGTTTTTCCAATTTCCCGGGCGTCGGCGTGATTTCCGGGGCGGCGGTGATGGCGAGGCGGACCGGGCCGGCGGGACCGCGGCGTGCGCGGGATTCCCCGCCGGTGGCCGACCGCGACGTTGGGAAGGCGCGCGGGGGTGTGGCCGTGGTGCGGTGCCGGCGGAAAATGCGGCACGCGCGTCGGGGGAGGGAGAGAGAGAGAGAGAAACAGCGGCCGGGGTTTGAATGGTAACTGAGCTCGGCGGATCGGCTTTTGAAATTACGCATGATTTAATAGGTGATTTATTTAGGGCTAGAAACGCGGGCGTTACAAACCTACCCCACTTAAAATGAATCTCGTCCTCGAGATTCGGCTAAGTCTCGAATAGGTGGGGGAATTCTTTCCTCGGTGCGTCCTCTCTTTCCCACGTAGCTTCTTCCACCCCCGTGTCTACTCCATTGGACTCGCACACCCATACTTCGACGTCCTTGTCCGCTTGACCACGGTGTCTAAGATCTTGACAGCACCTCTTGGTACCTGAGGTCTGGCTGTAGGTCGATGGCCTCCACCGGTACTTGCTTATCTTCCAGAACCTTCAAGCATCGGCGTAGCTGGGAGATGTGGAACACTGGGTGTATATCTGACATTTCTTCGGGTAGCTCCAGCCGATATGCTACTGCTCCGACTCTCTTGAGCACTTTATACGGGCCGATGTACCGAGGGGCCAACTTCCCGTGCACTTGAAATCTTCGAGTCCCTCGGATAGGTGAAACCTTGAGGTAGACGAAGTCTCCTGGGTTGAAGCTCGCTTCACGCCTTTTCTTGTCCGCGTAGCTCTTCCGTCGGGACCGGGCGGCCTTCAACTTTTCTCGGATGTCCGCTACTCGCTCCTCGGCTTCTTTTATCGGCGCGGGCCCAACCGGGGCACGCTCTCCTACCTCCGACCACATCGGGGGTGTTCGCATTTTCTCCCGTATAGAGCTTCGAATGGCGACATTCCCAGACTTGCCTGGTAGCCGTTGTTGTAAGAGAACTCGGCATACGGCAGGCTCTGCTCCCAATCTTTGCCATAGGTGAGGACGCAGGCTCTCAACATATCTTCCAAAATTTGATTCACCCTTTCGGTCTGTCCGTCTGTCTGGGGGTGGTATGCTGAGCTGAAGTCCAGTTGGTGCCCATGGCTTTGTGCAGGCTTTTCCAGGAACCTAGAGGTGAACTGGGTCCCTCTGTCTGAGACTATTCTGCTGGGCACTCCATGCAGCTTCACTATATTTTCTATGTAGAGTTTTGCCAATTTCTCTCCACCATAAGTGGTCCGTACGGGTAGAAAGTGAGCGACTTTAGTGAGTCGATCCACGATCACCCATATGGAGTCATGTCCTTTCTGAGTCCTTGGCAACCCTACTATGAAGTCCATACCTATCTCGTCCCACTTCCATACGGGATTGGTAAGGGTTGCAACGATCTGCGGGCTTCGATGTTCGGCTTTGATTCTCGACGGGTGTCGCGGTGGGCGACGAACCGTGCAATGTCTGCCTTCATTCCGTTCCACCAATACTTCTGCTTTAAGTCCATGTACATCTTGGTGGATCCCGGTGAATGGAGTATGCTGAGTTGTGTGCCTCGTCCATGATGGTCTGTCGGAATTCTCCACCTTCGGGCACGCATATCTCGTTCTTGTACCACGGGGTGCCTTGGTCATCTACCCCGAAGTCGGGGGCCTTGTTTTCTCCGGTATGCTTGCGGATCCTCATCGGATCTTCATCGGTCTCTTGGGCCTTCCGGATCTTTTCCTCTAGGGTAGGCCGAACACTCGGTGGCGGACGTAGCCCCGGGGAACGATGTGTACGTTGAGTCGGGCCATCTCCTCTTGCAACTGAGCACTCTTGGGTGCCGCCTTCTCGTAGGTTTTCCGCTTAGGGCATCAGCTACCACGTTGGCTTTCCGGGGTGGTAGTGGATTTCTAGGTTGTAGTCCTTGACTAGCTCCAGCCATCTTCTCTGCCTTAGGTTCAAATCGGGCTGGGTGAAGATATACTTTAGACTCTTGTGGTCTGTGTAGATTTCACACTTGTTCCCGATCAAGTAATGTCTCCATATCTTCAGGGCATGCACTACGGCTGCAAACTCCAGATCATGGGTGGGATAGTTCTGCTCATGGGGTTTGAGCTGACGGGAGGCGTATGCCACTACCTTCCCATCTTGCATGAGCACACATCCCAACCCTTGTCGGGAGGCGTCGCAATATACAACAAAGTCCCGTTGAATGTCTGGCAGGGTCAGCACTGGGGCTGTGGTCAACCTCTTCTTCAACTCTTGGAAGCTTCTCTCACAGGCCTCGGTCCAGTTAAACTTCTTCTCTTTCTTGAGCAGCTCTGTCATGGGCCGGGCGATCTTGGAGAATCCCTCGATAAACCTCCGGTAGTACCCGGCTAAACCTAGGAAACTCCTGATCTCACTTACGTTGGTGGGTTGCTGCCAGTTGGAGACTGTCTCAACTTTCCCGGGGTCTACAGCTACTCCTTCGCGGTCAATATGTGCCCAAGGAAGGATATCTTCTCTAGCCAAAATTCACACTTGCCGAACTTGGCGTATAGCTTGTGTGCCCTCAATTTTCCCGAAGCACTACTCGAAGATGTTGTTCATGCTCCTCCACGCTCTTGGAGTACACAAGTATGTCGTCGATGAAGACCACGACAAACTTGTCCGGCTCTTCCATGAACACCTTATTCATGAGGTTCATGAAGTACGCCGGGGCATTGGTTAGTCCAAAGGACATCACCGTGAACTCATATTGCCCGTAGCGAGTGACAAAGGCGATCTTGGGGATGTCACTTTCCCTGATCTTGAGTTGGTGATACCCTGATCTTAGATCCACCTTCGAGAAATACTTGGCTCCCTTTAGTTGGTCAAACAGGTCATCTATTCTGGGAAGAGGGTACTTGTTCTTAATAGTGACCTCGTTCAGCGAGCGATAGTCCACACACATCCTCATGCTCTTATCCTTCTTCTCCACGAAAAGCACTGGGGCTCCCCATGGTGATGAGCTTGGTCTGATGAACCCACTTCGCTGGAGCTCTGCTAGCTGCTTCTTCAATTCTGCCAACTCAGGGGCTGCCATCCTATAGGGCCTCTTGGCTATGGGCGAGGTTCCAGGGATAAGGTCGATCACGAACTCTATGTCCCTGTCTGGTGGCATTCCAGGAAGCTCTTCGGGAAACACATCCGGGTATTCTCGTACTACCGGGACATCTTCTATGGACTTGGCTTCTATGTTGAAAACCATTATGTCCGCGCCTGTGTCCCCGGGTGTGGCGGTGTCACTTGTATCCCGTCCGGGTTGGTCGGGTGCACTACTTTATCGGCGCGGCTTATGAGGCCATGGTGTTGGCTTAACCGGTCCATACCAAGGATCACATCTATCCCCTTGGATTTCGGTACTACCGTGTCCGCTAGGAACTCTACCCCACTTAAAATAATCCTTACCCGGGGGCATCCCAGTTGACAGTTAATGTCACCTCCGGGCGTTCGAGTTATTAGGGGTGCTTTTAGTAGTACTGTGGGTATGCTATGCTTTTCCACAAAGCTTGAGGATATGAATGAGTGTGATGCTCCCGAATCGAACAGTATGGTAGCCAAAACTGAGCTGACCAGGAACTCACCGAGTACTACTCCTTGTGCTTCCTGCGCCTCCTGCGCATTGATGTGATTCACTCGGGCGCGTCCATACGACTGCTGGGGCTGCCTCATCTGCTGGTTGCCGGGGTTGTTGCCGAAGTTGTTGTTGCTGCGCACTGGCATGCGGTTGGCTCCTGACGCCAGTGGCCTTGGCCCGTTCACCGAGTTGGAGTAGGTGGTGGTGGGCGGCTTTTTAGCATAGGGGCGATTGGCGATGAAGTGCCGGTTTCCGGCCGGTTGAAGCACACTCGGGAGCCGTTGTTGTTGTTGTTGGTAGTGATCCGTCGCGGTGTTGTTCCGTGGGGGCTTCATGGTATTCTGGTTGTAGGAGGGCTTGAACTCGGGCTCGGGGGCTTGTGAGCTCGTGGCTTGGGTTTGGGTTCGTATCGCATAGGGGCTTGGAACCCGGACATGGGGTGTCCAAAGTTTCTCGGCCTCCGGGACCGCTCTTCTTGCTTGGCCTTGTGTTCCATGAATTTGCGCTTGTTCTCCTTCTTTTCTTCGGCCTTTGCTCTTTCCGTGAGGATTGCCATGTTCATAAGGGTGTTAAAGTCCGGGTAAATGCGAGGAGTCGGCGGGGTCCTCGGTTCGGAGTCGGCACCTTCTTGAACATCTCTTGCTTTTTGGAGTCTTTATCCACCTCCTCGGGGGCATAGCGTGCCGGCTCTATGAACGGTATGTGTACTCCTCCACGGACATGTTGCCTTGGCGGAGTTCGCGGAACTCGTACCGCCTTCCGCTTCGGTGTGGCCTCGGGATGTGGTAGTGGCGGAACTCCTCCACGAATTCATCCCATGTGATGGCGGAGGGATCCTTGGGCGCGGCGCGGTAATTCTCCCACCAAGCTAGGGGCCGTCCCGTGAGTTGGTGAGGCCGCCGGGAGAACCTTGTCATGGTCCTCGCAATGGAGGGGCTCCGGTTCCCTCGGGATGGCTCTCGGCCAATCGTCGGCGTCCAAAGGATTCACCGACCCACCGAAGGTGGGCGGCTTAGTCCTGAGGAACTCGATCAGCTTCTCGTTCATGCTCATGGCACGGGGTCTTGGACGGTTGATGGCATTGAAGATAGCCTCCATCAAGACAGTCTGGTTGGCCAAGACTTGAGCCAAGTCAATAGGCGGGGGTGGTGGTGGCAGGATTACATTCTCTCCTCCATCTTCATTTTGGTTAACCTCCTCGTTCGGGGGAGACGCTCCCTCCGATCGGCTTGCGATCCCTCAGCATCCGACCGGTGGGTCCTGACAGGGCGCCTGGAAACCATCTGTAAAGAAGCGGGTTTCTAAGAGATCTAGTTTTATGTGATGTTTAAGTGGATTATAACGGATTCCTTTCGAAAAGGCAGGGTTTATTCTGCCGGTAAGCACACAACAAGCACATAGCAAACAAGCCAGCACAAACAAGTTTTTATTACAACCGGCGAGGAGGATACATCCCGACTACGCGGACACACTACTCGACTAAAGGCTAAGGCGCGACTTGGACCGGTACGGCTTCATTCCCTGGGTCTTGGGGCACACTACTCGCGAGGAGAGCTGTCTTCTGGGGTCGAGTGTTCTTCCAGCGGAATGAGCAACTCGTCATCGTTTCCGCCTTCGGGGTCTCCGTTTACACCGGGGCCGTGCCTTTGCGGCTTCGGTGGTAGCTGTTGGGGGTTCGGTAACTGCTGGTGGTGCTGGGGGGGCTTCGATAGTTCCTCCCCATCCTACAAGGGGTGTTCCCAGCAGGACTTGAGGTTCTCCAATGGGCGGAACGGGCGTTCCGCCATGGGTCCATTCTTGCATGCGTTGGTCCTGGATCCTTCTGAGGCTTTCCTGGGCAACGGCTTCACTGCTTATGGGCTGCGGCGGTCCTTGCTTCGGCTTGAGCCACTCGGACCGGGTGCATCCGCACCGTGACTTCGACTTGCTCGGCCGGCTGATCTGTTCCCTCAAGTGTCTGGCTTGGTCATCAAAGAGCTTGTCCAGGGAGACAAGGTAGGCGACTACGTGGTATAGCAGGTCTTCTTGGTGGCGGCGTCGCTCCAAGTTCCTCATGCGGGCCTGCCAAACTGGGGTCCTGATGGCGGGAGGGAAGTACCTCATCGGTGTGGGGACGAGGTGCTCTTCGTAGATTCGGCACGGGTAGCGGAGGGCTTTTCGAGGGCCAAAGGATAGGTATCCCGTGTCGGAACCCCTGTGGCGGTCACGCGCCACGGCTCGATGTTGGTGTGGCGGTTGCTTCTAGCGACGGAGAGGACCACTCTACGGCGAAGAGTGCCGAGTTTCTCGTACTCTCTCGTCGTAGTACCTAGGGGCGCTCGGTGATGCCGAGGCGCTCCGGGGAGTGGATGAGCGGCGAGCAAAACCGAGCTCCTCCCGGAACACGCCTTGGGTCCATCCATCTTCCGCCATCCGAAAACAAAGATAGGGTTGAACGAGGTTGTGGTGGGGTACAAAAGATGGATAACTTTATTTAGTAGGAAGGTTGGGGTACATCCTTCGGGGTACACTTATTATTACTAGGACTCAACTTCTAGCCTAACACACCCTAGTCTTATCTTCAAGGTGATTCTTCCTCTAACCGGATACGACGCTTCTTCGGTGGAAGATCTTGCTCCGATATCTCGTCTTCGATCCGGGTTCCTTTGTCCCGGTGGGTTTCTTCGGGTTCGTTCTCTTCTCGCTCTGGCTCCTTCATCTCTCGCTTCTACGCTCCTTTAGTTCATCCCATAGGGCTTTATGGGCCAACGGCGTGCGCTCTCTTTCCCCGAGGTATTCTTGCTTTGTGTTGTGTAGTTCAACTTCGCTATGGTTGTCTTCACCCTTTCTAGTTCTATCCTCTCGTTCGGCTCTTTCCGCCCGTCGATCTGCTTGCTTCGGTTCTTTGGGCTTGCTCTCGATAAAGGTGGTCTAGGCCTCCGAGGTATATGGATAGGTGGGAAAGCGCCTCTTCTAAGTCTTCTTCCTCTCGTTCCAAACCTCTCATGCGATCAATCCACGAGCGTCCTCTTCCTCCGGAAGGTGGAAAGAATCCCATTGGAGTCCTTCGGAGGTGCCTGTCTATAAACCACTCGTAGGCGACGCGGGGCCTTCCGAGCAGCCTTGGGGTAGGTGTCGGCAAAGCGAAAACCGGTGGCGTTGACGTACCATGGCTCAATGTCGGGGTAAAGCGTGCTTCTTCCCACAAAGATCGGCGGCTTACACCGAAGGGTGCCGAAGCGTTCGTACTCCCGGTAGACGACCTCGGCGGGTCCCTTACTCCGACGCGCTCTAGGGCCGAGTAGCAACGAGGTTAGGGAGGCCGGTGGACGGGGCAAATTCCCCGTTCCACTCGGGGTTAGGCATCCGGAAATGGGCAAGAATCAAGGTAAGAATTTGGGAAAAGGTGAGTTTAGCAAAGGAAAGGTTAGAGGGGGCCGGAGGAGGTCTCGTATCCTAGGGGTCATGTCCTACGGCCAACCTACGGCTGCGATACCACCCGAAGCGTCCCCTCATCGAGAGGTGACCAAATGTGACACAAATACCGATCCCGGAGGCTGGTAGCACATTTATTACAACGAGTGGAATCGATCTTTTACATTACGGTTACAAAAAGGGCACGGTAGTGCCAACGCTACAATGAACAACACAAACGCTAGCGACCACACTACGATAGCAAAGGCTTCCATAGCCTCCTCAGAGTACCACACCATGGAAGCTTTCGGTAGGGCCCCCGGTACACGAGCACGGTTGGGTGTAGGGCACAACCTACTCAACGTCTTCGGGAATGTAATCGGGATCCTCCTCTGTAACATAGTTAGTAAACAAGAGTGAGTACATACGTACTCAGCAAATCCAACCCCACCCACGGAGGGGGCTTATAAGTAGTATCACACGGAGCGTACCCCGACTCCTTGGTCTCCCGCTGCTCACCCGCACACCAGATGGCAAGTAGATTAACTAGTGGGGTTTATGCTAAGCCGTTGCCACATACAACGGTCGAGTGGTTGTACGATGATTTGGGTCAGGTGAGATGTCACGCAACCCGGTCCTTAACCGACAAGATGGACAACTCCCAACACGCTCAACCACATAGGTACGAGCTCACCCATACTCCTGACACACACGTCCATCCCGTCTACCCAGTTCTTTACTCATTTCCCAAACATATCCCCTTTTGTTTTTAAAGCACTCACACATTTTGAAAGCACACACACATATTTTTAAAGCACTCATTTAGGCCAAAACAAGGTTCAATCATAGCAATCAAGGGTGGCTATCCTACCATGTTTTGCAGTAAAACAATATGCAATTTATAAAACGGGTATAGGATATATTTTTAAAACTAGGACGAGAAGCATGCATCAAAGGGGGAGGTTGAACTTGCCGTCTTCGAAGTCTTCGGGAGTGCGGCTCGGCGTCCGGGACCTCGGGCTCCTGCTCGCAGTAGTCGGCTCCGACCTCCGGCTCGGGGTACCTTACTCCGTCTACTCCGTCGGCTAAGGCATACACACACACAAGCAAGCAATATTAGCACTCACGGTTCCGGCCGAGCTCGGGGAGGGGAAATGAGCGGAGAGGGGGTATATATAAGTCCTAGGAAGGGGGTTGGTTCGGCGGGGGTACTACTGGGAAGGATGTGGTGAAATTTGGGCTTAATCGGGAATAAAAAGCGTGCATGAAATGCTAGGTTAGGGGGGGGTTATAGGGATTGAGGACCTATTAGTAATTTCTACTAATGGTAAAAGGGGGTGATTATGATAATATAAACTTGGTTAGGGCCGGGTTGTAAATTACTTAGGGTTTGACGGTGTTTAATCCATAATTAATTATTAACTCGGGGGTTATTTTGAAAAGAATAAAGAGAGAGAGAGAGAGGTAGGGGCATGGGTTCTAGGGAAAAGGAAAAAGCGGGGGGGGGGTTTTGGCAAAAACTTCATCTTCTTCCTCCCCCTCACGGTTCGGAACGAGAGGATAGGAGGGGGGGCGGCGGCCGGCTGCGGAGGAGAGGGCGCGCGGCGGCTCTAGCGCGGCGGCGGCGGGGAGTAGGGCAAAATGGAGAGGGGGACGAGGGGATTCTTTCCCCGTGCTCACCTTGGGCGGGGGTTGCTCAGGGAGGCAGCTCTGCGGCGCGATTTGGGCGGCGGCGGAGGCTAGCGGCGGCGGCGCGATTGGTGGCGGTGGTGGAGCAAGGGAGGGCTGTGGAGACTTGGTTGCAAGGTGTGGAGCGGCGAGGGACCGCCGGCCCCTATTTATAGGCGCTGGAGAGGCGGTAACTCCGGCGGGCTTCGAGCTCTAGGAGCTTCGAGCAATGGCGGTGGGGGAAGAAAATATCCCGCCGTTGACCCCCTTCCGGCAAGGCTCCCGGCCGGGATTCGTGGCGGGGAGTAATTGCGACGCGGTGGGATGGGATGGGTCGGTCCCGGACGCGGTGGTGGCGGGCGGCGGGTCGCGGCGGCGGTGTATGGCGAGGTGACGGCTCCGTCGGGCGCCGGGGGAGAGGTCCCGTCGCGGGCTCGTGCTCGGCGGTGAGGAGGGGAGGCCGGGCGCGGCGGGCGTGGGGGCCGTGGTGGCGTGCGGTGGGGGGCGCGGCTCGCCGGCCCGGGTCAACGGCGCCGGAGGCGCCGGTCGGGGGCGCCGGCCGGGCGCGCGGGGAGGAAGGAGAAGGGAGGGGGAGGGAAGAAAGAAGGAGAAAGGAAAGAGAAAAGAGGAAAAAGGAAAAAAGAAAAGAGGAAAAAGGAAAAGGAGAGAAAAGAAAGAAGGAAAAGGGAAGGAAAGAAAAGGAAAATGGAAAAAAATAGGGAAGAGGTTGGAAAAATTAGGAAAATTGCTGGGGAAATTAGGGAAGGGTTTTGTGGGGTTTTTCCAATTTCCCGGCGTCGGCGTGATTTCGGGGGCGGCGGTGATGGCGAGGCGGACCGGGCCGGCGGGACCGCGGCGTGCGCGGGATTCCCCGGCCGGTGGCCGACCGCGACGTTGGGAAGGCGCGCGGGGGTGTGACCGTGGTGCGGTGCCGGCGGAAAATGCGGCACGCGCGTCGGGGGAGGGACGAGAGAGAGAGAAACGGCGGCCGGGGTTTGAATGGTAGCGAGCTCGGCGGATCGGCTTTTGAAATTACGCATGATTTAATAGGTGATTTATTTAGGGCTAGAAACGCGGGCGTTACGGTGGTGGTGGGGGGCTTTTTAGCATAGGGGCGGTTGGCGATGAAGTGCCGGTTTCCCGGCGCTTGAAACACACTCGGGAGTCGTTGTTGTTGTTGTTGGTAGTGATCCGGGCCGGTGTTGTTCGTGGGGGCTTCATGGTATTCCGATTGTAGGAGGGCCGGGCTCGGGGGCTTGTGAGCTTGTGGCTTGGGTTTGGGTTACTGCTTGCATCGGAGCTTGGAACCTGGACATGGGGTGTCCAAAGTTTCTCGACCTCTCGGGACCGCTCTTCTTGCTTGGCCTTGTGTTCCATGAACTTGCGCTTGTTTTCCTTCTTTTCCTCGGCCTTTGCTCTTTCCGTGAGGATTGCCATGTTCATAAGGGTATTAAAGTCCGGGTAAATGCGAGGAGTCGGCGGTGTCCTCGGTTCGGAGTCGGCCCCTTCTTGAACATCTCTTGCTTTTTGGAGTCTTTATCCACCTCCTCGGGGGCATAGCGTGCCGGCTCTATGAGCGGTACGTGTATTCCTCCACAGACATGTTGCCTTGGCGGAGTTCGCGGAACTCGTCTGCCTTCCGCTTCAGTGTGGCCTCCGGGATGTGGTAGCGGCGGAACTCCTCCACGAATTCATCCCATGTGGTGGCGGAGGGATCCTTGGGCGCGCGCGGTAATTCTCCCACCAAGCTAGGGTCGTCCGGTGAGTCGGTGAGCTGCCAAGAGAACCTTGTCATGGTCCTCGCAGTGGAGGGGCTCCAGTTCCCTCAGGATGGCTCTCAGCCAATCGTCAGCGTCCAAAGGGTTCACCGACCCGCTAAAGGTGGGCGGCTTAGTCCTGAGGAACTCGATCAGCTTCTCATTCATGCTCATGGCACGGGGTCTTGGGCGGTTGATGGCATTGAAGATAGCCTCCATCAGGACAGTCTGGTTGGCTAAGACTTGGGCCAAGTCAATAGGAGGGGGTGGTGGTGGCGGGACCACGTTTTCTCCTCCATCTTCATTTTGGTTAACCTCCTCGTTCGGGGAGACGCTCCCTCCGATCGGCTTGCGATCCCTCAGCATCCGACCGGTGGGTCCTGACAGGGCGCCTGGAAACCATCTGTAAAGAAGCGGGTTTCTAAGAGATCTAGTTTTATGTGATGTTTAAGTGGATTATAACGGATTTCTTTTTGAAAAGGCAGGGTTTATTCTGCCGGTAAGCACACAACAAGCACATAGCAAACAAGCAAGCACAGACAAGTTTTTATTACAAACCAGCAAGGAGGATACATCCCGACTACGCGGACACACTACACGACTAAAGGCTGAGGGCGCGTCTTGGACCGATACGGCTTCATTCCCTGGGTCTTGGGGCACACTACTCGCGAGGGGAGCTGTCTTCTGGGGTCGAGTGTTCTTCCAGCGGAATGAGCAACTCGTCATCGTTTCCGCCTTCGGGGTCTCCGTTTTCCTGGGGCTGTGCTGCGGCTTCAGTGGTAGCTGTTGGGGGTTCGGTGACTGCTGGTGGTGCTGGGGTGGGACTTCTATGGTTCCTCCCCATCCTACAAGGGGTGTTCCCGGCGGGGACTTGAGGTTCTCCAATGGCTGGAACGGGCGTTCCGCCGTGGGTCCATTCTTGCATGCGTTGGTCCCGGATCCTTCGAGGCTTTCCCGGGCAACGGCTTCACTTGCTTATGGGCGCTGCGGTCCTCGCTTCGGCTTGAGCCACTCGGACTTGGTGCATCCGCACTTGTGACTTCGGCTTGCTCGGCCGGCCGATCTCGCTCCCTCAAGTGTCCGGCTTTGGTCATCAAAGAGCTTGTCCGGGGAGACAAGGTAGGCGACTATGTGGTACGGCGAGGTCTTCTTGGTGGCGGCGTCGCTCCAAGTTCCTCATGCGGGCACATGAACCGGGGTCCCGATGGCGGGAGGGAAGTACCTCATCGGTGTGGGGACGAGGCGCTCTTCGTAGATTCGGCACGAGTAGCGGAGGGCTTTTCGAGGGCCAAAGGATAGGTATCCCGGTGTCGGAACCCCCGTGGCGGTCACGCGCCACGGCTCGATGTTGGTGTGGCGGTTGCTTCTAGCGACGGAGAGGACCACTCTACAGCGAAGAGTACCGAGTTGCTCGTACTCTCTCTCGTCGTAGTACCTAGGGCGCTCAGTGATACCGAGGCGCTCCAGGGAGTTGATGAGCAGGCGAGCAAAACCAGGCTCCTCCTGGCACACGCCTTGGGTCCATCCATCTTCCGCCATCTGAAAAACAAAGATAGGGTTGAACAGGTTGTGGTGGGGTACAAAAGATGGATAACTTTATTTAGTAGGAAGGTTGGGGTACATCCTTCGGGGTACACTTATTATTACTAGGACTCAACTTCTAGCCTAACACACCCTAGTCTTATCCTCATGGTGATTCTTCCTCTAACTGGATACGACGCTTCTTCAGTGGAAGATCTTGCTCCAGTATCTCATCCTCAGTCTGAGTTCCTTTGTCCCAGTGGGTTTCTTCGGGTTCATTCTCTTCTGCTCTGGCTCCTTCATCTCTCGCTTCTACGCTCCTTCGAGTTCATCCCATAGGGCTTTATGGGCCAACGGTGTGCGCTCTCTTTCCCCGAGGTATTCTTGCTTGGTGTTGTGTAGTTCAACTTCGCTATGGTTGTCTTCACCCTTTCTAGTTCTATCCTCCCGTTCTCGCTCTTTCCGCCCGTCGATCTGTTTGCTTCGAGCCGCCGGGCTTGCTCCCGATAAAGGTGGTCTAGGCCTCGAGGTATATGGATAGGTGGGAGACCGCCTCTTCTAAGTCTTCTTCCTCTCGTTCCAAACCTCTCATGCGATCAATCCACGAGCGTCCTCTTCCTCCGGAGGGTGGAAAGAATCCCATTGGAGTCCTTCGGAGGTGCCGTCTATAAACCACTCGTAGCCGTCGCGCAGGCCTTCCGAGCGACCTTGGGGTAGGTGTCGGCAAAGCGAAAACCAGTTGCAGAGACGAACCATGGCTCTATGTCGGGGTAAAGCGTGCTTCTTCCCACAAAGATCGGCGGCCTTACATCGAAGGGTGCCGAAGCGTTCGTACTCCCGGTAGACGAACTCTGGCGGATCCCTTACTCCGACGCGCTCTAGGCTGAGTAGCAACAGGTTAGGGAGGCCAGGCTGGACGGGGCAAATTCCTCCGTTCCACTCGGGGTTAGGCATCTGGAAACAGGAAAGAATCAAGGTAAGGATTTGGGAAAAGGTGAGCTTAGCGAAGGAAAGGTTAGAGAGGGCCAGAGGAGGTCTCGTATCCTAGGGGTCATGTCCTACGGCCAACCTACGGCTGCGATACCACACCGAAGCGTCCCCTCATCGAGAGGTGACCAAATGTGACACAAATACCGGTCCCGGAGGGCTGGTAGCACATTTATTACAACGGGTGGAATCGAGTCTTTTACATTACGGTTACAAAAAGGGCACGGTAGTGCCAACGCTACAATGAACAACACAAACGCTAGCGACCACACTACGATAGCAAAGGCTTCCATAGCCTCCTCAGAGTACCACACCATGGAAGCTTTCGGTAGGGCCCTGGGTACACAGGCACGGTTGGGTGTAGGGCACAACCTACTCAACGTCTTCGGGGATGTAATCGGGATCCTCCTCTGTAACATAGTTAGTAAAACAAGAGTGAGTACATACGTACTCAGCAAATCCAACCCCACCCACGGAGGGGCTTATAAGCAGTATCATGCATAAGGTATAACAAGGATCAGGTTAAGGTTCATTTTGCAAACTTACACATGCAGGGGTTCATTTCAAAAAGGTTTTCGCAAATCATTTTCATAACCCAAGTAACTCACTTGTTTTAGGAAAACCACTGTGGATCTACCGGACTTCCCGTCCGTCGTAGCCCAGGCACACAGCCACACTCTTCACCCAGAAAACAACTCACGCCAGAAATCATCCCATCCCAAACACTAGTTTTTGTGACCACACCGTGACTCGTCCAATACCGTGGACACGGCTATTCGAATAGGTTTGACACTCTGCAGAGGTTGTACATCTTTACCCACAAGTAGGGTACCGTCACACGGACACCTCAGTGCGGTACGGATCCTATCAAAGCCATTACCCACCTTAGCTAACACTACGAGCCACCACGGAAGCACCCAAGGGGTTATCCCACATAACCGGGCGTACCTCACACGAGAGCGTACCCCTACTCCTTGGTCTCCCGCTGCTCACCCGCACACCCGGATGGCAAGTAGATTAACTAGTGGGGTTTATGCTAAGCCGTTGCCACATACAACGGTCGAGTGGTTGTACGATGTTTTGGGTCAGGTGAGATGTCACGCAACCCGGTCCTTAACCGACAAGATGGACAACTCCCAACACGCTCAACCACACAGGTACGAGCTCACCCATACTCCTGACACACACGTCCATCCCGTCTACCCAGTTCAGTACTCATTTTCCAAAAATACCCCACTTCCATTTTAAAGCACTCACACCTTTTGAAAGCACTCACATATTTTTAAAGCACTCATTTGGGCCAAAACAGGGTTCAATCATAGTAATCAAGGGTGGCTATCCTACCATGTTTTGCGGTAAAACAATATGCAATTTATAAAACGGGTATAGGGTGTATTTATAAAACTAGGACGAAAGCATGCATCAAAGGGGGAGGTTGAACTTGCCGTCTTCGAAGTCTTCGGGGAGTGCGGCTCGGTGTTCGGGACCTCGGGCTCCTGCTCGCAGTAGTCGGCTTCGATCTCCGGCTCGGGGTACCTTCCTCCGTCTATTCCGTCGGCTATAGTATTCACACAAGCAGGCAAGCAATATTAGCACACATGTTTCCGGCCGAGCTCGGGGAGGGGGAAGTGAGCGGAGGAGGGGTATAAATAGGCCCTAGGAGAGGGGTTGGTTCGGCGGGGGTACTGTGGTGAAATTTGGATTTAATCGGAAATAAAATTGTGCATGAGATGTTAGGTTAAAGAGAGATTATAGAGGCTAAGGACCTATTAGTAATTTTTATTAATAGGGGAAGGGGTGATTATGATAACATAAACTTGGTTAGGGCCTGGTTTGTAAATTATTTAGGGTTTGGCAGCATTCAATCTACAATTAATTACTGATCCAGGGGCTATTTGAAAAGAGTAAAGGGAGGGGGAATAGAGGCAGGGGCTCTCTTAGGAAAAAGAAAGGGGCGGGGGGGTTTTTGGCCTAACGGCCTCCTTCTTCCTTGCGATTCGAACCGAGACGAGAAGAAAAAGGGGGCGTGCGGGAAGGCCGGCGGTGGGGGTGCTCGCCGGCGGCTCCCGGCCACGGGGACGGCCCGGGATGAGGGGAAAAAAGAGAGGAGGGCGAGGGGGACCCATTCCCGTGCTCACCTTGGGTCGAGGCGGCGCGAGGGGACGGCTCCACGGGCGGCGGCGGACCGGTGGTGATGTGTTAGTGGCGGCGGCGCTCTAGTGCTCAGGCAAGGGGAGGGAGGTGGCCGTGGTGAAGTGCGGCGGCCCGGTGGGCGGCGGCTCCTTTTATAGGCGGCGAATGGCGGTTCGGCGGCCGAGCTCGAGGAGCTTCTAGGGTCATCAATGGTGGTGGGGAAAAAATCTCACCGTTGACGATTTCCGGCGGGGCGCGTGGACGACGACCGCGGTGGGGGCCGCGTCTTGTGTGATTGGACACTTCGTGCGGGCGCTCGCGGAGGGGGAAGGCGGCACGGTGGCGTGTCCGGGCGAGCAAGCCTTAATGGCGGTCGCCGGTTGCCGAGGAGGCGTCTTTGCCGCTCTGCTTGCGAGCACGGGCCGGAGGGCGGTGCGCGACTGCGCGGGGGGGGCGCCGTCCGGAGGGGGCACCGGCCGGGGCGCGCGCGGAGGAAGGGTCCCGGCCCCGGTGTTCACGCGCGAGGGGGGAAGGGGGGGGCCGCGCGGGGGGAGAAGCCGCGGTCAGGCTCGGCCTGGCCGCGGGAGGAAGAAAGGTGGGAAAAAAAGAGAAGGGAAAGGAAAAAGGAGAAAAGGGAAAAGAAAAAGAAGAAAAGAAAAAGAAAAATAGGAAAAAGGAAAAAAATTCAGGGGAGAAAAATAGAAAAGGGATTTAGAAAATTAGGAGGATTCCTAGAAAAATTAGGAGAAGGGATTTTGCAGATTTTTCTGGGTTTCTCGGATACCGGCGTCAATTTCGGAACGGCGGTGATGGCGAGGCGGACCGGCCGGCGGGACCGTGGCGTGCGCGGGATTCCCGGCGTGGTGGCCGACCGTGGTGCCTCGGGCGGCACGCGACGGGCGGCGGCCCGAGCGCGAGCGGTGCCGGCGGGATTCGCGGCACGCGCGCCGAGGGTGGGAGAGGGAGACGGTGACCGGGGTTCCGAAAGGGGGCAAATGAGCTCGGGCGGACCATTTTGAAAACACGCGTGATTTATTTGGTGATTTATTAGGAGCTAAAAACGCGGGCGTTACGGGTCCCTCGGCGACGAAGACGTGGCGGCCGGGCGGAACCCCGCGCATCGTCGTGTTGACGCCGGCGTTGTAGGCCATCGTAGCGCCATGCGGCCCGATGGGGATGTGCGGTCGGAGAGCGCGCGCCGTCCCCGCCGGGCGGTGGCGGTCGTGATGGTGGGCGCACCGCGCCGGGCGGCGGCGCGCTCGGCTGTCGCCGCTCGGACCGCGCCCGACGCGATCGGCCCGCCGGAGCGACGGTGGCGTCGTGGCGCCGACGGGCCCGCGGCATCCGTGCTGCGGGCGCCCGCGCCGTGGTGGTGCGCGCGGCGGGGGCCAAAGGCGCCCCGGCCCCGGCGGCGTGCGCGGAGCTCCTCACGGTTGGTGAGGCGCATGAGATAGCCGTTCCCCGTGGCCCGAAAGATCGAGTCCCCGAAGCGAATTTCGAACCCGGCTGGGAGGGGGTCCGAGCTACCCATGCAGTAGCGCGTAGCACGGTACTCAGTGCGGATCACCATGGAGGGAGTTGACGGAATGACCTTAGGCGCTCGCTTGCCCCACGGTGGGCGCCAACTGTCGGTGCGGAATATGGTCCCGACACTAACCAGTAGATAGCGCCGAGGTCTATCCCTCAATGGTCGATGCTAAGCAATAAGAGACACGGGTTTTATCCTGGTTCCGGCCGAGGGGGCCGTACGTCCAGCAGTGGTGTGCTCAAGGCACTATATTGCTCAGCACCGGGGGTGCCTGTAGTGGGGCTGCTACAAGCAAGGCGGGAGAGGAAGCGTGGCTTCCAAGTCCCTGGTGGAGTGGCTGAAGATATTGTGGGAGAATTGGGGAATGAGTGCACGGTGTGTCGTGTGCTACGATCGAATGGATCCGTGTGTCCGTCCTCCCCCGTGGGCGGGGGGTTCGTCCCCCTTTTATAGACCAAGGGGAGGCGAATTACATGCACGCCGCGCTATCTAGCTACGTGGAGAAGCACGACGTGCTATGCTGTAGAGTGGGCGGCCGTCCGGCGATCCTTGCAGCGATCTGGTCATCATGGCCTGACTTGTACCCGAACAGTGGCGGTTCGAGGGTAGGAGAGCAGCGAATGGCGGTGATGTCCTCTGATAGGCTCGAGGGAGGTGCGCGCGCGGGCACGTGCGGCGTACGGGAGTAGGCGAACGGCGTTCCTTCCCCGACGCGCTTCACGGGGCTGGAGTCGTTGCTACGGGGGCCCGGCGTGCGCCCGCACGCGCGGGTACGGCGCCCACGCCGTTACGGTGGCGGGGATGGCGGTCCACCGGCCTAGCGCCTCCACCCTAACCCCGTAGGGTCACAAGAAAGTGAATCGAGGGTGCGCCGGCCCCCTTTCGAGGGCTCGGCGCGTTAGCCGTCTGGGGGCGTGCGCACGGTGTCACGGGACGACACCGGCCGCGGCGCACGGTCCCCTCCCACAATGGCGGGGATGGGCTCCTCCCCGGGGAGTTGGTGCGGCGGCACGGGGTGCGAGCCCCGGCGCATGATGGCGCCGTCCCGCCGGCGTCGGGCGTTAAATGCCCGTGTACGGGGCCGGCGCACGCGTGAGGGGCACCCTTGAGCGTGGCGGACCCCGGCCGAGGGCGGGCGTACCCTCGAGCGAGGCGTAACCCGTTCGAGGGGGAGCGAGCCCTCGAGCGAGGCGGAGCCCGCTCGAGGGAGGTGCTACCCCTCGAACGGGCGGAGCCTCGCCCGAGGGGAGCGTGTATCCTCGAGCGAGGCGGAGCCCGCTCGAGGGGATCTCTAAGAGGGCCGCCTTGATGGGCCGTCGGAGTCCCCCGTGGGCTGTTCCCCGCACGGTTAAGTGAATTGTGTTTTGGACTTGTTGTGGGTTTTAGGAGAGGATTTCCCCGTTGTTTAAGGGGACCCCTAGGGCTGTCCCCGACGGAGAATGGAAACATCTCCAAAGAAGTTTCAAAGGTGTGTGGTTAGTTTGTCGATGAAGTGACGTTCGAATTGGAGTTTGATTATATTTCAAAACTTTTTCTATAGATAGTGGGCAATAGAGGTGTCCATGATGCACGCCGTGAACAGGGAGGCCATGGATCCCCTGGGCGCGGGATCGTCAGCGAGCTACTCATGCCCGAGATGCTCAAGGGGCTCAAGGCCCTGCTCTCCATCTCTATGTACAAGAAGATGTGGCTCCCGGACAGGTTCTACAAGGACTAGCTCAAGGTGATTCCTAGTCTTTTTCTCTTGTATGTGTTTTGTTATGTAATTAGTAACATAGCACATGCTTTTATAGTTATTCTCTGAATTCAGTGTTTAACGGTGGTCTGTTTTTGTTGATGGTTATGCTTGTGTTTGGTTGCAAGCAGGTGATGTTCACCAACAGAAAGGAGAGGATATATATGGAGCTGCTGCATGGGCTGCTGACCAGCACCATGGACGCCAAGATCCCTGATTAGTACCTTAAATTTCTTATGAAATCAAACCACGTGTTAATTTTTGGTAACTTTTCAGATTTATTTGATCATTTTATGTATTAAGTACAATTATAAAAAATGTAGTTTACTGTGTGTGTCTTTCTTCTAACGAAGACACACGACAAAGATTATATTTTTCCTCCATCGTCACCATCTTGTTCTGTTTCAACTCTAGCATCGACAACATCTTTCCGGAAAATTCCGCACTTGCAGTATCGTCCACGGGGCCCCTCAACACAGCGGCCACCTTCGAAGCCTTTCCCCACGCAAGTAAGGTTGCATTTTGCCTCATTGCAAGATCCCTTCACCTCGGCTCCTGCTCAGTGAAATCAAATGAACCAACCAATAAATCAATAGAAAGATTATGCAATTAGTAATAATGCAAGTATACACATGACAGGGTGATTGTGCTTTGGATCCTGGATGTACTCACAATCACTCACCGAAGGTCAAGAGAAGCAGGACCAAGGCCATTGCTGCGATCTTGTTCTTCATGGCTGGACACTCAAACTGAACAGGCCTGCTGAGCTTTGTTTGATGAGGGGAGGAAGGGAAAGGATAGAAGCTACAATTTATATTGTTTGGTACATACATAGACACCCTATATATAGACACGTTCTTGGTTTTGGACAAAGCTAGATCAAGTATGATATCTAAGATGGCTAGATGGAGTGTCATAAAGATTTAATTTATGCAAACTTAAAAGAGATAGATAGATTTATAGCTACTGTATATGGGTGTGCTATTATAGATTATCTCTTAATTAAGATGACATGACACATCTATGGGAGTGGGCTGCAAAGTCTACAGTCCTAGCTGGAAGATTGCTGCATCAAAAAATACAATAAATTCAGCAAGAGAATCAGATTGGCAACCATAAAATTGGCTAGAGATACGATGAAGTATGTGGTATTTTTTTGAAGCAATTTGAATGTAAAGCATATGGTAGTTTACTACTCCCTCCTTTCTCATTTACAAGGCGCGGGCAGACACGACACGGTCTTCCAAACTATACTTTGACTACTAATTCCTCTTATTATTTTATTTGAGGTTACGAACGTATAATCATTAGAAACTACATTTGAATACAAATTCAACCATGTCAAATTTACATTACAAAACAAAAAATATGATGAGTAAATTAGTAGTCAAAGATTGTAAAGTTTGAATCTTGTTATACGTGCGCGCCTTATAAACGAGAAGGGAGGGAGTAGTATACTATTATGATATACAATCAAGCCGACTATCACCAAGAATTAACATGGGAGTAAGAACATGACAGTTCACACTTCAGGCTTGTGTGTTCATTGCACAAGCAAGTTAGCAGAGGATTAGGTGTAGGACCAATGCAGATTTGCCAAATGAGGCTCGGGACCTCGGCATGCATGGCATTCATACATTTCTGATGGTTTTTTTCAGTTGCCAGAGACGCCTTGATCTGAAAAACTCGAATTCAGGTGAAAACACCGATCAAGATTTCTCTACCATTGTTAGCATCATGCACATTTAGAGTCTATGAGATCTATTAGCGCATATAAAAATACCTGCATTAGCATACTTGCAGACCCCAATGCGATGTGTCTTGCTTGCGGATGTGCGAAGATGAGAGTACACTGTATATATGCAAAGTAATGGCCACAAGCCCTCTCAATATCTCTTTCAGAAGAACTTTGGTGGACAACAAACTTAGAGAATGACTTAAATTAGTAGTAAGGATCTCACATGTTCAACTGGTGGAAGGCTCTGATTATTTTAAATGGAACCTAACCAAATCCGGAGTATATACTGTCCGGTCACTGTATCGCTATCTCATTGATACACATCCACCTTTTCGTCATGGGAGGATCTGGAAGATGAGAATTTCTCTAAAAATAAAGATCTTTCTCGGGTTCCTACAAAGGGGTTGTCCTAACCAAAGACAACCTGACTAGAAAAAATTGGAAAGGAAGTCAGCAATGTATTAATTGCAATAGGAATGAAAATATCCAACACCTCTTCCTTGACTACCCCTTTGCTAAAATGATTTAAAGAATCATCTTTTTTGCTACTAATCTGAACCAACCTAGATCTATCAGCCATATGTTTGGTACATGGTTGAACAACCAACATAAAAAGATAAAAGGTTTAATGCGAGGCCGACACGGTTGCGTTGTCTTGGGCTATCTGGCGTTGCCGGAATGATGTGATTTTTAAGAAAATGAAAACTAACTCTATTATGCAGGTTATTTTCAGGGGAGCATACTGGCTACGCTCTTGGGCCCACTTACAGTGTGACGAGCAAGCAAAGGACGCCCTCACTCTAATTAGCAAGAAATTAGAGATTATTGCTTTAGAGATCTCAATAGGGGGTGGAAGCACGTTTATCGTTTGCTTTAGTCTTTTTATCTTTTAAAGACTTTGTTTCTGTTTCAATTCTCCAAAAATGCTTTGCAATAATTGGCTGTGTACATCTCTGATGTAGAGACCGGATTTTGTAATCCTTTAGTAAAAAAATATGCATTACCATTTGCATATATACAAATTTCAGTGGGGAGATTGAAGGGCACGTACTCCAATTGATGTCCAAGCCTCTCATATCATCGTTTTATGTCTTTCCATTCCATGCTCCCCTTTTAATGTACTTAGAAAAAGGTTTTCTTCGAAGCTTAGTCTTTCCAGCTTTCTTTCTTTCTTTCTTGTCTTTTGTGTTCAGATTTGAGTCTAAGTACTCGTGTAGTTTCTAGCTAAGTGATCAGATTTGTTTCTCAAGGTCGTAGACATTCACATGTAAATGTTCATTCATGATAAGATGCATAACAAAAAAAATATGAATTTTAAAATGCCAAAAGGATATACAATTCGGAACGTATATAAATATCTTATCTCTCAAGTAGCACTCTAGAAATTACAAAAATGTGGATTTGGACCATGACAAATGCATTTGGATAATCTGTCAAGTGTCAACCATGTCGGCTTGCTTTTGGCTTAGGTCGAGTCCATTACGAAATTAACCTGCTCCTTTTACTGATTTTCTGTCAAGTGTCATATTTTTTTATGTTTTCTGTAAGTTGCGTGCGCCGATGGTCACTGCAAAAGACCATCAGATGTTGGAAACGTCCACATTCCTGACTTTTGTCACCATCAGTCCACACGGCGGAGTAGCTTCAGAGCCGTTTACCGTCGTAGAAGAAAGTTTCAGAGCTGTCATTTTTCTGAAGTAAAAAAATTTCAGAGTTGTGCCATGCTGTACGAAATGTGCCACACCGTCGAGGAGCAGTCGTCGTTGTCGTTGAGCCCATTCAGCACGGCAGCAGCACGGTTGTTGGCAGCTCTCAACTATTCATCAGTAACCCCCAGCTGCGAACCTGCGAACCTGTTGGTCGAGACCTACCTGACACCAACATTTTATCAACTTGCTGCACCAAGAGGAGACGGAGACGAAGACGAAGATGAAGAAATAAGGTGGTAAGGAACGGCGTCTCTGGCCATTGCCAACGACGGCCATGGCTCCTCCCCGTCTCGCTGTCGCCCTCGCCACCTTCGCTTTGCTCTGCCTCTGCGCCGTGGCTGCTGGTCAGGACGACAAGATCTTGCGGCCGTGGCCGCCTGACTGCTCGACGACGGACAACTACACGGCCGACAGCCAGTACAAGAAGAACCTGGACCAGCTCCTCGCCGCGCTCCCGGCGGCGGCCGGCGACAACGGCTGGTTCTACGAGGGCAGCGCCGGAGAAGGCGCCGACCAGGTGTACGGACTCATCATGTGCTACGCCGACTACAACGCGACGGGGTGCCAGGACTGCCTCTCCAGAGCGCCGGCGGGGATCACGACGGTGTGCCCGGGCAGCCGGAACGTTCGCGCCATGTACAACGCGTGCACCCTCCGGTACTCGGCGGCGCCGATCCCGGCCACCGCGGACCTCGCCGTCCTGTATATCGTGTACCTGAACTTCCCCGAGGTGGCCGTCACCTCTGAGGCCGTGCGGGCAGCCTGGGTGCCGCTGATGAGCGAGCTCACGGGCGGCGCCGCCGCCTCGCCGCTGCGGCTCGCCAATGGTAGCGCGCCGTACTCGACGCAGGACCAGGACATGCAAGGGCTGGCGCAGTGCAGCAGGGACCTCAACGCCAGCGAGTGCACGCGCTGCGTCAGCAGCTACGTCGGCCAGCTTGGGACGCTGTTCCCTAACAACAGCGGCGGCGTCATCAAGGGGTACAGCTGCTACCTGCGCTACCAAGTGGCGGCGCTCGACATCACCCTGCCGCCGGCGCCGGCGCCGGCTACGACGCCGGCAGCTCCAGGACCTTCATCGTCTTCCAAGACTGGGATCGTGATTGGCGTGTCCGTCGGCTCCGTCTCGATCTTGCTACTTCTGGGCTTCTCCATGTGGCTCCTCCTCCGGCGGCAGCGGCGGCGGAAGGATGCTGAACTCCACGAGGAAACGAGGACGATGGAAGACGAGTTCGAGAGAGGCACCGGGCCAAAGCGGTTTCGCTACGGCGAGCTCGCCGTCGCCACGGACAACTTCTCGGACAAGCAGAAGCTCGGCGAAGGCGGGTTCGGGTCGGTGTACAGAGGGTTCCTCAAGGACATGAACCTTCACGTCGCCATCAAGAGGGTGTCCAAGAGCTCCAACCAAGGAAGGAAAGAGTACGCGTCGGAGGTGAGGATCATCAGCCGGCTCCGGCACCGCAACCTCGTGCAGCTCATCGGCTGGTGCCATGGCGGCGGCGACCTCCTCCTCGTCTACGAGCTGATGCCCAACGGCAGCCTCGACAAGCATCTCTACAGTGCAGACAACAAATTGCCGTGGCCTCTCAGGCAAGTGCTTACGGCTGGCTGTTGTTGTTGGGAAAAGCTATATTTTTGTCAAAATTGAAAAAAAAAATGTCTTGGAAAATGTGCATTGCATTTCTTTTTGTTCATCATCAGTAGAAATATTTTTCAAAAAAAAAAGTTGCATTTATATAGGCACAAGATCGTGCTGGAGATCGCCTCGGCGATTCTTTACCTGCACCAAGAGTGGGAGCAGCGCGTGCTTCACCGAGACATCAAGCCGAGCAACGTGATGCTGGACGCCGCCTTCACCGCCAAGCTCGGCGACTTCGGGCTCGCCAGGCTCGTCGACCACGCCCGAGGATCCCACACCACGGTGGCCGCCGGCACGCTGGGGTACATGGACCCGGAGCGCAGGGCGAGAGGCAGGGCGAGCGCCCAGTCCGACGTCTACAGCTTCGGCGTCGTCCTCCTCGAGGTCGCCTGCGGCCGGAGCCCCGCCGTCGTGCTCGGCGACGGCGCCGTGATCCACCTGGCGTGGCACGTGGCGGAGCTCCACGGCCAGGGGAGGGTCCTCGCCGCCGCCGACCCACGTCTGGACGGCGGGTTCGATGCGCGGGAGATGGAGAGCGTGCTCGTGGCCGGGCTCTGGTGCACGCTGGATGACCGGAGGCTGAGGCCATCCATCAGGCAGGTCGCCGGCGTGCTGCGGTTCGAGCTGCCGCTGCCGAGGCTCCCGAGGAGGACGCCGGTGGCAACCTACAAGCCGCCGCCGCCGGAGGCTGGCTTGCTGAGCACTGATCAATCTTCTGTTGGGACAAACGGGGTCGTCTCTGAAATGTCGACGAGCTATTACTCTCTCCATCAGTAAACGGAAGGGATCCTAAGTTTATTTGGTCAAATTTACGGAGAAGGGAATTTTAACATCTGCCTCGTGACGATATAAGTAAACTATGGGAATATATTTCATAAATTTTGCCATCAACGAAATTTGACTGTGGCGGACTGGGGGTTGACAATTTTGCATCGGTGATCTGTGTGTTGGAGACTCCTGGTTATCTGTTCCTTTCTATTGCAAAACAACTGAAATCCAACCTTAATTATAAACAGGAACGGGGTAAACACGCTAACTATGATTGTCAGAGACGAATCCGACTCCGAACTGGGCCTGAGCAAACAAAAGCTGGCCCGTTCCTAACTGGGCCTGATCCAATATAAAGATTTCTCTTTTTTTTTCTTTCTTTACAAACAAGAAAGCCTTTTTGTTTTCTTTAGAATAATCTCAAACTCGACTGAGCGAACTCAACTGAGAGCCCCCGCCGCACCGCATCGAGAGAGAAGAAGCCGAACCCTCACGCCTCCTCCTTCCGACGAAGAAGGTCGCCGCCGCCGCCGACGACTCCCCCGGGCTCAGATCGAATTCCTCTCCCTCCGCCGGCAAGGTATGAAACGGATCCGTGTTCGTTAGCTCTCCGCGCGGGATCTGTTCGTCTCTTCTTCCCGTCGAGCTGTAGAATCAGATCGGGGTCCCCCGCCTCGCGGCTGGTTGCGGATTTCGTTTGCTGCGCTTGCCCTACTAGCCCTACCAGTCGAGCCGCCTGCTCGCTGAATTCCGCGTGCTTCCCTTCGGAAGGAAGCAGGTAGCGGGGACGCCTTCTTCTTTTTTTTTTCCCGGCGCAATCTGCGCGTAATTCGTGCGCCCCTTGCTCTGCTCTGAGTCGTGCTTGTGTGATGGCTCGCCGTTAGTTCAAGGAGCCACCTTCTCCTTTACCAGAGAGATGGTGGCACAGGGCGCCACGGGTTTCGCTGAATTACCTCAAACGCCGTGTTGTTCCTTGTGTCGTCTAGATCCATGGAGCTGTTTTGGTTTTATACAGAAGTGGTGTCCGGGTCCTTTCGGTTTTGCAATTGAGTTGTTTGTAATTCAATTGATTTATTTATGATACTGCAAACAAGCAAGCAAGCATAAAAAAAAAGAACCTTTCCCACCCAGTGCCTAGCCTGTTAGCTGTCATCTTGTAGCCCTCAAGGGGGTTTGCCACTCACAAATGTTTGTGTTGTTGATCGTGTAGGAAACATTATATTGATCTTTTAATGATTTTGAATGAAATAACATGGTTTTGGTACAATCATTCAAGATGAAAACAATGTGCTTGCATTTTTTCCCTGTCACTGAGTCCATGTCCATTGACGATTGACGTTTTACGTAGAAACAAACAGGCTCTCAATTGCAGTGTGGCATAGCTGCCTAGCTTATTCAGCACAATGTCTCACTTCGCTAATTGGTTTCTAAATCCTGAGCCCCCTTTTTTTGTTAGTTAGGGTAGTGCATGATTGCTGGTTCCATCCACATACATTTTTCATGTAGGCAGGATAAAACATCTGTATACTGTGACTAGTTATTGGTTTTCTGTGGAAATTATTTTACCATATGAGTAGACTTTCTTTTTGTACATGTGCTCATGTCCGGACCATATCCTGCAGTGCCTGTATTACTTATTCCTTTTACATTTTTGCCCATTTGTGTTTTATGTTCTAACCATGTGCAAACTCTCTTGTAATAGGGGGTGTCGATGTCTACTTCGATGCAATCTTCGTACCTTCCTGCTACCACTGAGTCGATATCAAAGGCTCAGGAGGCTAAGGATGCTTCTGAGTCCATCTCAATCCTCTACCGTGTGCTTGAAGACCCATCTTCTTCAGCGGATGCACTGAGAGTAAAAGAGCTTGCCATTACAAATCTGACAAACTACCTCACAAAAGAAAACAGAGCTGAGGATCTCAGGAGTCTTTTGGACCAGCTCATGCGCTTTTTTGCTTTGATCCCCAAGGCAAAGACTGCGAAGATTGTGCGTAGCATCATTGATGCTGTTGCTAAGATACCTGGAACTTCTGAGCTTCAGATCTCACTCTGCAAGGATATGGTGGCATGGACCCGTGAAGAGAAGCGTACCTTCCTCAGGCAGCGTGTGGAAGCAAGGCTGGCAGCCCTTCTGTTAGAGAACCAGGAGTATACCGAGGCCCTTACGCTCCTTTCTGGTCTCATCAAGGAAGTTAGGAGGCTGGACGACAAGTTGCTTCTTGTGGACATTGACCTTCTGGAGAGCAAACTTCATTTCTCCCTGAGAAATCTGCCAAAGGCCAAAGCTTCTCTGACTGCTGCAAGAACTGCAGCCAATGCCATTTATGTGCCACCATCTCAGCAGGGCACTATTGATCTGCAGAGTGGAATCCTTCATGCTGAAGAAAAGGACTACAAGACTGCTTACAGCTACTTCTTCGAAGCATTTGAAGCTTTCAGTTCTCTGGAGGATCCTAAGGCCATCTTCAGCTTGAAGTACATGCTTCTGTGCAAGATAATGGTCAATCAAGCTGATGATGTTGCAGGAATCATCTCTTCAAAGGCTGGCCTGAAATATCTGGGTCCTGATGTTGATGCCATGAAAGCTGTAGCAGATGCCTACTCCAAAAGGTCTCTGAAGTACTTTGAAACTGCTCTCCATGACTATAAGGCCCAGCTGGAGGAAGATCCTATCGTCCACAGGCACCTCTCGTCGCTTTATGATACCCTCCTGGAGCAGAACCTCTGCAGGTTGATCGAACCCTACTCGAAGGTGGAGATTGCACACATAGCAGAGATGATTGAGCTGCCGATCAGCCATGTTGAGAAGAAGCTCTCCCAGATGATCCTCGACAAGAAATTCGCAGGCACTCTGGATCAGGGTGCTGGCTGCCTCATCATCTTCGAGGACACCAAGACTGAGGAGATCTTCCCTGCCACGCTCGAGACGATCACAAATGTCGGGAAGGTCGTGGATAGCCTTTACATGAGATCGGCCAAGATCATGGCTTAAAAGACTTGGTCTGCTGTCAGTTTAGCTGACCTTACTTAGCTCTGCAAGTGTCATTTAATTCTTAATCTGTTTTCCTTTGTTTTGGGGGACCGTGGACCGTTCGAGCTACAATTGTGTCATGTTGCTCATGGAACATACTTTGTTTATGGGCAATCGAAGTACCGTTAATGCTTTGATGTTTTCTACTCTGTTATTTCGTTGATTCCACCGCAATTATATATACTGTTATGAAGGTTTGTGTTTGCTTCCTTGTAATAATGTGACAATTGTTGTCAGTAGGTACAGATTATAGTCACTTGGATGAGCCTGCTTTATTTGCACTTCACTTGTGAAATAAAGCATGCAATGTCAAGGATATCCTAATAATCATAGGCACAATGCTAGGCATCTGTCTGTAAATTGTACTTTTAAATAGCGGTAACCCTGTGAAGACTAAAATTGATGGGTGATTGATAAATCAAAATCCCTGACAGTGAGTAGCCAGTGCTGATAAAAGAGAAGCAAAAAGACCTTCCATTACAGGGCATGCAGGTTTATCCGACAAGTCATGCTTTAACAAGCATTACACGAGGAAGCCCAGTGCTCTCTTATTGCAAGATAACATCTGCAGAGCAGCTCTGTTA
This sequence comes from Cenchrus americanus, assembly GCA_947561735.1. Classification (NCBI taxonomy): domain Eukaryota; kingdom Viridiplantae; phylum Streptophyta; class Magnoliopsida; order Poales; family Poaceae; genus Cenchrus; species Cenchrus americanus. The sequence goes on from OX387242.1 coordinate 5,366,329, forward strand.
TACAAACTCTTACCAATAACGATATATAGTTACTAAAGCTTCATCGACTCTGCCGCAAGTTGTTTCACTAACTCTTAGAACTCATTCATCAACGCTGCTTCCTATCCCTTCACTGGTTGTACCTCCAAGCACAATAGCATAAGAACTTGAAAAGACACCCAGTATTTACAGACATAGGTGCAGGACCATCTCATTTGCAGGACGCACAACTGTATATCGGGCAACTGGTTAAAGGATCTCCAGGATACCGGATATACGAGGAGATGCATATCTGGAAGTCGCACAGCTCTATGCCACATTAAAGCATGTGTTGGAGCATTGGTTTAGAGTTCTGTGTATGGCCCTGATGGTGTTTGGAGTTGTCCTGCAGCAGCCCCCAATAAGGGCGGCCCCATCTTTGCACCATTCACTTACATAAGAAACAAAATCACCATCTGATACTCCAGTGCATTCCTGCAAAGAATATGAAACAAAATCACCATCTGATACTCCAGATTTGTTATCACTTGTGTTTGGTTAGAAATACAGAAGGATGGCTTAGGAAGAAACATTGAACAGGAGAATGAACAATGTGGGTCATACATGTGTATTCAGAAGGAAAAGGAAAGAGAGAATGCATCTCCCCTTCATCATGTTTTCCAAATACTAGACTGTAGCCATGTTGTTTGTAGTGAAAGGAAGAGACCACAATAAGTTGTGCTAGTACAATTTTCCTAGCACCTAGGTAAGGGCATGCGTGCATTTAACTTTCTAACTTTGGGGTTATGAAACCCCAAACCACATAGGTAAAGAGTACGAAAAGAAATAAAATCAGTTACTTCATTGTCATTTTTTCAATTTTGAAATAAGACAGCTGCTATAAGAATATAAGCTTGAGTGTGCCAGATGAACTTACCACCCACTCCTTTTTCTCACCATCATATCTTTCTCCACTGTTGGGATATATCAGAATAGGCTTGTCTGTGACCTGTGGTAATGCAACAAAGCAAGTCAAACAAATAGAACTGCAGCCTCCCCAACACAATGATCTGTGCAATGCAAGGGAAAACAAGCATAGAAATCATCGATATGCACTACGCATGCTGAAGAGAACTATATTTGTAATTGAGGGGCATAAGGTGGTGGATACCTTTCGAATGGAGAGTATCAGTCCATGAATAAATCTTGGAGGGGTGCAATTTATCCCAACCGCACAAACCTTGGCACACTTGTCAGCAATAGTAGCACATTCGATCAATGAGTCTCCACTGACAACATGAACCCCATCTTTTGAGTTGAAGGAAAACCATGCAGGGATATGTATGTTACATTCCTCAAGAAGTTCAACATATGCCTATATGACCAACAAGCCAACAATCAGAGACTTTTCACAAGGATGAGTATAAAATGCAAGGCAGAAGATTTAGATCACAAAATAGTAGACCTGAGCTTCCACTTTGTTGGGGATAGTTTCAAAAGCAATCAAATCAGGGCTTGCTTCAGCAAGAACCTGAAGCCTACGCCGATGAAAATCTTTCAGGAACTGTACTGTACCAGCTTCACCGTAATCCCCACTAGTCACGGCAAAACAAAAGTGAATGTCTAGCACAAGCATGCAAAAACATGTTCTGTGTAGTTAAGTAGCCAAATACCTGTACTCAGAGCCATCAGCAAGATAAGCCCCATAACTTCCTATAGAAGCCGCAACCAGAATAGGTTTTTGTGTGGGAGTGGATTGCTCCAAATGTTCCTTCAGGAACATCTCACGAGCTTCCTGTGCAATCTCGACACTCTTTGTTAATAAGTTTTCACTCTGATCTTTTGAGAAACCCTTTGACTCAAACCCTTGAATCGTGGCCTACAACACCCAAGATGACAATCAGTACGGTTGGCAAATTAAGATCGCATGAAACTAAAAAAGTAGGGTGTTTACAGCTTCCAACCTGATATGATGCTGTGATTATAATGTTTGCACCAGCTTCAAGGTAGTCCATATGGACCTGTTTCACCAAATACATAAAGGAACATTAATATCCTATTATACTGTGACAATATCAAGACAGCTATCTGCATATGAAAGAAAAAATATTTAAAAAACAAGATTCCAAAAAAAATATTAGGTAACTGCAGAGAGAATAAATGGAGATTTTTAACAACCTATTAGGATAAGAAATTGCTATCAAGCTCTGTTTTTTAATAATTTTGATAAAATCAAATATTAACCATACTGCTCACTAATAACCTAGCAGTTTATACATATTTAGTCCAGAACTATCTTCTAAATAAATTCACATAATCACCATATCCCGGGAAGTTCGTGTTCAGCCTCGATAATTGAAGCCACACATGGGTCCGAATTTCTGATAGATATACGAGAATGACTCAGTTGAGGATAAGTCTGGAACCTGGATAAGATCGAGGCATTAACTAAGCTGGACCAGCCGGTATTAACACATGATTGTGATGTGGCTATACAGTCTGTGCCCAAGACTAGTCAAGGGCAAGCTCAAAATCAAATTTGTTCCTAAAATGCTCACTAAAATTCAGTAGGAAGCATAAAATTGTCCATGAGAAAATTCGGCAGCAAGTAGGAACTTTATTCCAATCCCCACCACATGCACATATGCTGCTGTCCTGTTCATGTCGCGGCACTAGCCCTACCTACTCTAGTGGAGCTGTGGGGACATTTGCCATATTCTTTTTCTTTTTATGCGGCGTTCCTTCCGAGTTCCAACACCCTTGGAACAAGAAAATGCATACTTCCCCACTCACTTGTGACCCCGACGATATCATAATCATAACTTTGACTAGTGGATCAGTTTCATTAGTTAATTTCATTCCCAATCTAGGAAAAACAAAGGGGAAAAGATCGATTTTTTTTTGCAGCACGGCCGCATCACCGCGTGCTTTGGATTTTCCTCCAAGGAGAACAGAGGACCGAGGACGCAGATCGAACGAGTCGTGGGCAGAAAGTAGAACGCCCCCGGCGGATGAATCCGAAGGACACAGAGGGCGAGGGCTTGCCTTGCGGATGAGGTGCGGGGAGGCAAGGAGGCACTTGGCGCTCCAGAGCGGGTCGTTGAGGTCGGCGCCGTTGGCCTCGAGCTCCGTGGCCAGCCCGCCGTCCAGCACGAGGCGCCCGCCGCCGGCCTCCACCCACCGCCGCATCGCCTCCTCCGCGCCGCCTCCCGCCGTCCCCACCATCTCTCGCCTCGCCCTGGCTGCTGCTGCTGCTACAGGCTCAGCGGTCAGTGCCTTGTGCTCGCGGATTCGCGATGTGGAAACTGAATTGATGAGGGTTCTGGATTTGGATTTCGGCGTGGGGAGGATTTATAGGGGGAGCCGAGGAAGGAGAGCGGCGCCGGAAAGGTTGGGGGAGGAGGCAGCGTGCAATGCGATGGGCATGTGCTCGCCCCTGCTGACGAGTGACTGACAGCCTCACGGGGAGCAGCAGGGTTTATGGCTATCTCCAAACATTATCAACTTTATTATTATTATTTTCTTTTGAATTACATTAGATTTAAGAATCCTTTTTAAATACATTTAATAATCTGTCTTAGGAATGCATGAAATTGCAACATCAATTCTAAGCAAAATCACAAAGTCCAAATGTGGAAAATGGCATTTTTCTTTTTACAAACAGGCACGGGGTGTGCCATTTCATTGATAAAGAAGAGAGATGTACAAGTCGAGATCCGACCAATTTAAAAAAGGGCTTAATTACAATCTCGCGGCGAGGGTCGCAAGACCCTTCTCCCTTGCTACTATCCATGTTGATGCTTCACTCTTGATCTTGGTCATGCTGGTCGGTATCGATGATTGATGTCGATTAAAAACCTGGTCGTTCCTTTCGAGCCAAATCTCCCAGAGAACCGACATGGAGATGGAGCGTGTTGCTTTGCGGGGAATGTCCGGTGTCCTGGTGAGACTGGACCACCAGTGGAGCACGGACTCACTGTGTGGCCATTCATTCGGGTGCAGGTACCTCTGACCAGTCTAATTCGCCACCAAGACCCACACTCGCCACGTGTGGCGGCATTCCGCGACTAGATGGACTAGATGGTGCGTTGTTTCCATCGTCATGTGGCAGAGAGGACAAGTTGGGTTGTGGTCCCATTCTCTGTGTGCCAGTCTGTCCGATGTCCACACTCTATATTCTGCAGGAGAAGCCACACAAAAAATTTACATTTCGGGGTGCCCAGGTTTTCTAGATGGAAGCCAGGTCGGGAGTCTTTTCGTAGCCGATGAACTGGGGCTTGACACTGTTGAGTAGTTTCCATCACGTGTAAGATTCCAGGAAATGGTGTCCTCCCAGGGAGGGCTATGTCGGAGTAACTAGATTCCATAACACACAGAACTGTAGCAGGTGTGCCGTTGTGAAGCCGGACCGAGATGATTGAGATCACTGATCCATTTATTGTCCCATAGCGCGTACGCCACCGACCGTTTTTTTTTGTCTCGTTTTATTGTAGAGCAAAGGTGCTATATCCTAATCTCACGGCAAAAAGATTAGGAGGTGTTTAAATTCATGGTGAGCATTTTTACGTGTCACATCACGTATGTCACGAGATCTCGCAAGGGGGCTAGGGGAGTATGAAAATGAATAGGATACAAATGGATAATGCGGATAAAATGATAGATAGTTAATTTTTTTTTCTTCAATTGAATTCGAATACGAATACTGTCATGAAGTGTCGAATATTGATAAGCATCCTATTCAGATCTTAGAAATTCAACTTAATATATTCAGATACAGATATGATACAGATAAGTACGAATATTGAATGCTTGAATTTGGATACGAACGGTATCCATTTGGGTGTCTAACCCCTTCAGATGGTAGATGGACGATATATTTACCGGTTTCATTCCATGTGTTCAAATTTACGATGTGATGATGTGATGGGGCGAAAAGTTTTTGGAAGGAACTGGATGGAGGAAAAATTGCCGGCTCTTACAATCGTTAGTCCCCGAATCAATTATATTTTTAATTCTCCTGGATATTAGCAATTTGCACGCCTTTCTTCTGGCAATTGCATAGATACACGTTTACTCAATAGGACAGGTACCTCATGAATCATGATGTAGATTATCATGTCAGTCAATGATGTAGCCTATTAGGATGTTGGGTCATTTGGTGAGCTTAACTTGCTGAATATAGTTATGTAAAGTTTGCATTTTTCACTCAAGGACAGAGTTATGATTGAGTTCTAGAGAGGTCACTTCTTCTTTCTCCTTCAGCCTCCTCTTCTTCTTTCTCAAATTTGTAGAGGTTCTATAAAGTCGTATCTTTTATATGACAAAATATTCTTCATATATGATTAACATATCATTTGCGCGTGATGGAAGAAGCAATGCATAACTGATTTCAAAGAAGGAACAATATAGTGCAATATTAAAAAGTTATGTGAAGAATTAGAATAATCTTCCTTTTTGGTGTAATAAACTTTATCTGTTAGATGAACGTCTTAGGATGATATCTTTGTAAATGTTTATATTTTTCCGGACAACTATATGAACGTGATTGCCATTTTATCACACACGCCGTGGTCCTCCGTGAAAATTCATGATCATAAGTTAAAAATTATGTAGGGTGCGCAAGCATCTATCATTTGAGATTGATAGAGCAAGTGATTGGTAGGCAGAAAGTGGTGTTTATATTTGATATGAGAAGCACAGAAAACAAATGCACAGTATCCAAAAATCGATAATAAATGGTTATTACAAACTTGGTTGCGGTGTTTCAAAAAAGAAAAGTTCAGAGTGATAGTGATATGCTCTTGCTCTCTCTATCTCATAGCAGGCGAAAACTACGGTACAAAAATATCGCCCTTGATCAGTTGTCACTCTGTAGTCTGTCCGTAGTACCACAAAAAATCGCTATCGTTTCTCCCTTTTAACAAGACTACAAAAGAAAAAAAAACGTGATCATCCTCGTCAGCAACGAACCAAACAACGATAACGACGAAAGAGAATGGCGAGCACCCAAACTTTTGTCAGTTCACAGAGCGCCGGCGTACAGGCACGGTTCATTGCACCTACCCGCAAAAACGGCAGTTTGTGGTTGACACCTTTCCGTTTTCCGAAGACTGTGAAACCTGGTTTTTTTTCACCCTGACGACGCAGCAAAATCATGTCAGCATATGTTACAACATTTCAAAATACAAAGCTCATCATTAAGAATGCATAACCATAAGAATCATTTAAATCAGAGATACAAGTACAAAATAGTAATCATTTTAAGTTAGGAGGACTAAACTGTAAATAAAATGATTAAAATAGTTCTTGGATCTTAAAATGATTACCATTTTTCTTCATATCTTCGATTTAAGTGATTCTTGTGGGTATGCATTCCTAACTATGAGCTTTATATTTTAAAATGTTATTCATATTATTTTGTACTTGCTTATTTTACTTTTCATATATTGTTGTTTCTACATCACAACATAATAATAATATAACAAATAGTGATAAAATAGTATAAATAACATCTGAAAAGGCAAAGCTCACCATTATGAACATGTGACCGCAAGAATCAACGAAATCGGAAGTATGAGAAAAAAAGTAATAATCATTTTAAGATCTAAGGACTAAATTGTAAATAAAAAAATTGAAAACCGCCCATCAAAACCGCCCGATGGCTAAATTTGAACGGTTTTGACAGTTGGATGGTCAAAGATGTCCGGTTTTGAAGTTCGATGGCCAAAACCAAACTTAGCCTATAGTTGGATGGTAAAAAATGGACTTAGTCTTTGTGTTAATCCGCGTGTGCTCTACAAATATAATAATAATTACAGTAAAAGGTTTAGCATCTGGAGTGCTTATTATGAAACAATATTAGCTAGCATCGCCATTACCGCCCATCAATTAGATTCGCTGTCCGAATATAATGGCCCTCGTATTCTTCTCTCTTTTTTTTTCAGAAAAACAAATTAAAGACCCTCATGGTTTTTTTTTTACTTTTTGATAAAGAAAAGGCCCTCATGTGTTGTTTGGATAGCCAACAAACGCTGCTGGCGTGAAGCAACCACCACCCAAACAAAGGCCGCCGGATCTCAAAGTAAACCGGAGAAAGAAAAAGAAAAGAATTCCAAGACGATCCAACAACGTACGGCAAGGAGCATGCCGTGCATGCTCTCCTTGGTTGGCTCGCGCTCACCGCTCAAGACACGATATAAAATGAGGTGTTTGGTTTGAGTTAATCTATCATCTTCTCACTAATCACTATTATTGTTTAGTATGACGGATGGAGCCATTAAATCAAACGTCTCATGTAAAATGAATGAGGTGGTTCGTTGAACCAAACATGCTAAAAGTTTATTATTAGAGAAGTAAACGAGTACGTACGACTGTGCGTTATGAACATTCGTCATGTTAAAATTAATTAAATGAACGGAGTTGAGAGACGTTGAAAGGACATGGACACATGGTGGTCCCACTTCTCTATCCTGGGAAATAAAGCATCTAGGATAAAAGCTTACCTTGACTCGTACGTTCACGAACCTTGACAAGAAAAGGAAGCTACCCCTCCCAAGTCAAAAAAAAAATTTAATGCTATCAAGCTGTGGGGAATAATATAAATTAAAATACCGATATGCTTTTGCTTGGACTTTGGACTTTGGACTCTGGCACTGGCGCTCTGCATCTGCATGCATGTGGGGTGGAGTTAATTGCTCCTGAGAAAGAGCGCGCGAAAGTAGAACCTGGAACGTGCTTGTGTTTTTAATAGCTTATCTTGCAAATCACAAGCGAATATATGGGATATAACTTGGCGATTCTCCGCTGAGAAGAACAAAGCTGAAATAAGGCCTTCATTAGCATAGAGTTCAGCATCTGTTCTCACCGGCTGAACATATACACCGACCCTTCGTTCTTTGTGCAGCATCTTTCGTACTACCAAACTCTTATTTTTTTTCCGTCAACAATTAAAAAGTAGCCTATTTTTTTATATACACCAAATGGAACCTGGAACATGATAGTGTTTTAATAGCTTATCTCGGTAAGTAAGTGGCAATGGAACATATGCACTGCAATTCTGCGACTCCAGCAGGCTGGAGAGAGTGGACATGAAAATTCCATCGAGCCACGCGAAAAGGGTCCTCGGTTTCCACTAACCAACCAAAAACCTCGGTAGAGGCAAATAAAAGTGGTTTGTTACGAACTCGAGGGTGCCGAGAAAATCGCCGTACCTTGCTTCGAATTAACAAGACAAAAAAAAACGCCGTCGAATGATCTTCTGTTGTTTTGTATGGCAGATTGTTCCGAGAGGAAAATATTATGCGCTGATTTGCAGGGCACATTTGTTGTGAGACAACTGCGCAAGAAGCGGAAAGAAGAGAAACCGAACAGAGCCAGGGTCATCCCTGGTGTCTGCTACCCTGACTTGGTCCTGTTTGGAACCGCTTTGAGAAAAAAAAATGATTCTTAGATAAGATGTATAGATATGAAAATATTATTTATTTGAGAAGTAGTTTAGACTCACTTTTTGCGTTTTAGTATAAAAAAAATACAGGTAGTAGGAAGAAACGCAACGGAGAAGTTAGAGAAAAAAATTGTTTGACTTCTAGTCTTAGTTTATTTTTTTTAACTATAAATTGGAATTGAAATGTTACAAACACAGTTCTCCATGACATGGGACGCCGCATCGCCGCCGCGCCGCGAAACACTGTGGACTGGACTGGACCGTAGCGATGGCGTTTGTCGCGGGTGATGCCAAAGCCAAAACAGGGCTTGGCAGCGACGTCCGTTCGGTACGATCTCCTCCCCGACATGGGACGCGTCGAGGGAGAAAGAGACGTGCACGGTGGAAGGAGAGAACACAAAAGGATGGGTGGCGTGCACACGTAACGCATCCATTCCAAAATCCAAATGTGCTTTGCTTACTTCTGCCCCCTTTTTTTTTACAGGCAAAGACATGCTTGCCTAATTTGCTAAGTGAAAATCTTAGTCGATGCCCTGGAGAAGACGACGACGCCGAGACACAACCCTTCTCGAGTCATCATACCCGTTGCTTGCGGCGGCATTGGGTCACTTCCATTCTCATCACACTTAATTAAATCGCCCCTGCAAACCACGCAACAGCTCTGGAGCATCCCTCCACTCCATCCACAGCTGATGGTGTTTTTTTCTGTAACCCAACCCAACCATGTGGTGCATGTTGATTGCAGAATCATCCCGCCTATGCATACACGTAACATCAGACAAGGCTTGAGTTGGTGGTGGTGGGGTTGGGGTGGCAAGCAACGATGCTCATGTGCCAACCACACCAATTCCACGAGCCTTCCACCAATCAGGCACCTACCAATACCATTGCACTGCAACAGCAAGAGAGCTACGTACATCCAACCAAGTCAAAATAAATGCTATCAAAGCTAGTGGGGAAGATATACACACTTGCTGGTTTGCTCAAACGAACAACCTTGACCCTCGCTAGTATTCCATTAGCTTTATCTCAGAACGGAATTGATATGAACCACGTTGCGGGTGTCCAAATCCAGAAGTGCGACACACCCACAACTTCCATCCTGGATACTACCTAGTATATGGTTAACCTGTACACTTTACATGCCTCACACGCCCACAACACCCACGTGCCCAAGCAAAAGGGCCTGAGAGCAATAGAGGATGACCCGGACTGCATGCTAGGTTTTCGGTTTACCGCAAAATAGAGTGCGGACACCTGGCGTTGCTCCCCAACTTTCCTGGGAACACAACGGAAGTGCCGCGTTTCGCCCCTCATGTCAGCTATTCCAATTCAATGAGTACAGGTTTTCTTCTGTAAACTCCTAGGACCTCAATCTTAGTCTCATTCTCACTTTCGCTGTCAGGAACTTCATCTGGAATTGGTGACCTAGGACTACGGATGGCACCCTCGTTGAACATCGGTCTTTCCGGCGATACAATTGCAATCAATCCTTCTTTCTCAGTTTTTGAGATGTCAAAATCTGCTTTCATCGTGCCTTCTTCGTCTTTTGCGCTATCAGACTCTGACACAGCACACCCTGCAGTACGATCACCACGTCTGCTGCTGCTAGTGTGTTCCTCGTCTGATACAAACTCCATACTCTTGTCAGTGGATACACACTCCACACTTGCTTCTTCTGATGCTGCAGCCTTGAAGCGTTTTGTAGTCTTACCAGCATGTCCGATCTCCATGCTTGCTTCATCTGATTCTGCACCATTGTTACTATCACCAGCATCTCCAAACTCTTCACCTGCTTCTACTGGTTCTCCCAAGTCCCCACTTTCTTCTTCTGAATCTGAACCATATCCTTTAATTCTCTTACCAGCACCTCCAGACTCCCCAATTGCTTCTTCCAAATCTGCAACGTTGATGCCTTTGTTACTCTTACCAGCATCTACTGACACTCCACATTCCTCTTTTGAGGCTGCAACCTTGATGCCCTCATTGCTCTTGCCAGTGTCTCCAAAATCTACAGCCATTTCTGAACTGCCAAAAGGTGCATCTCCTTCTGATTCTCCACCCTTCATGCTATCTTCACTAGAAGAGCCATTGGATGCGGCTCCATCTGATATAGCATTATCCAGCCTGGCACTTTTAAACTCTCCCAGCAGCAGTGCTCTTATTCTCTGCCTTAAATCAGAAGCATCTTCAGGGTTGAACCAACTGCAACTAAACTGTGTAACAAACACAAGCTCAGAATAGAACTACCTCAAACAGTCTTGCAAAGCTCAACAGAAACAGAGGCGTAAGAACAGAACAAGTACAGAAAAGAGTTGGAAGGGCTAACCATGTCAAGTTTATCTACCGTGAACCTTTCTGGTGCCTCACTTATAAACCTTTCAATATAATAAAGCGTGAAGATGCCACAGTCGTACGCATTATTCTGTTGTGGAACCTAACAGTTGTTGAAAAATCATGTTAGATTGATTTGTGAATAAATTCTACCAGGTAATCACAATCTGGACAATTATTTAAATCAAAACATCTGTAAACCTATATACCAAGAAACAACTGGAAGCACCAGAGTGATACTTTGCAACATTATTCAACTGTTGGTACCTGAACTTTTTCCTTATGTATAATGCTTGGAAGATCCTCCCATGTTGCCTCCAAAACTGACGTTTCAGGGGAAGGATTCTTCTTTAAGTACCGCCATTCTTCGTCAAGGTATCTGCAACATTTGATGCCATCAGTGTTGTACAGAAGATGCCATCAGTGTTGTACAGAAGATGGCCAGCCATTTGCATGAAAATGACGCTGCAAGAAAGTTTGCTGCATTCTAGAATTCCTTGTGTCTGAATATTAAGGTTGAACAAAATAGCTAGATAAATATAGTTTATAGTTTAGATTGGTTACTTGCCTCCCAACTGTGTCCAAGATCTTCGTACTGCGATGCATCCCTAGGGAGTCAAGATGAAGTATGATTGGACCTAAAATACTCTCTTTTGCTGGCATGCAGATGATTACCAAGCTCCAGTGAGACCTGAATTACAAATGCAAAGAGGTAACATTTAATACACTATAAAAAGTACAGGTATCTCTCGAGAGAGCTGTGTGTCATCTCGTTAAGAAAAAAGAGTATCAAATGTACAACACACCCAACACACACACACACACACACAGAACATACTAAAGGACACACAATATGAAACCGAGAGCAGGAGCGCCATGCTATAAAAGATGGACAACGGCACCACTAGTGAGAATCTCAGACTGAGAACACAAGGCCCTGAGCTAAGGCTGCACACCATAGAACTCCCTCCAACTCTACTGTCTGCACGACCAAAGATGCATTCAGAGTAGCATTGTTGAAGACACAATCGTTGCATGCTTCCAAAGAATATTAGGAATCTAAGGAGCCACATTCCAAATCTAATATAATTTGAATAGATGCATGGCCCTAGGCATTTTGAAGCATGGATCCAAAAGAACCATGAAGCTTGCTAAATAGCCATTCACTAACTTATCCAAGTTTACCTTTGAGAACTAAGTATATTGCATGGATCTGAATTATAGTAATTTGGCTCATAATGTAAATGTCTTGTTTCAGTAACAACTTACATCCCATGGATCGGCAAGATGATGTATGCTGTATGGAATATATTGACACCTTTCCACCATCTTCTCAGCTTTGAGAAGTCACCCTAGAACAAAATTCAAGGAAAACATACATTTTCTAATCTTAGATATTATCTTTAAGTTAATACAAAAACATGTTGAAGAAACATGTAGCACAAAAGATAATGTCAAGACAAAAGAATGAGAGGAGAGAAAATCAAGAGGAAAGTTTTTATTCAGAAGTGAATTTTGTTCAAAAAAGAGGATAAAAAAATTCTGTAAATGACTGATGGGAAAACAGCGGAAATGAAATGGGTATTGAAATGCAGTTGACTGAAACTCAAATGTGTGCCAACCATTAAGCAGTCCCGATCGCAGGGATACAAGATAGAAAGTGGTGATTCCTCAAGAAAAACAAATAATTGGTTAATTGTAATACCTCACTCGAGCGGGCCAAGTGCAGTGGCAGAGTTTCTCTACTTGCAAACCAGCCTCAACAGAAGAAGCAAGGGTAAGGCTGTCTAAAGAAAGGACCTATCTCATATCAAGGAATAATAAAAACTCTGTATTTGCAAGGAACCCATCCTATCTCCTTTAAATCAAGGTGTCATGTTGTAACCTAGTCAATGGATGAACCGTGGTGGAAATGTTTTAATTCGCTGATCATTTTGGTTGTCCGGCTTTTCTGGAATCCAAGTACCTTGGCTGTGGTCCGCGATGAAAAGGTTCGCTCTGGTATTCGGCAGGAGCTTCTGCCTTGAGCTCCCTGATAATGTAAATCTGACAGGACCATATGTACGTTTAACAGTTTGAGTTGGGGATGCATGAGTGTATGTTCATTCATTGTTTCTCCCCACTATGCCTTTTGTACTAGATTTTTATTCCTTAATATAACAACGGGCAGCTCTCCTGCCAGATCGAGTATTATGTACCCAGAAGAGTAAAATTATCCCTTTTTTGCACAAAGATATAATGCAAATCATTTGGTAAGAGAAGTATGACTTCATGGCACAAAAGATCGTACCTGCCGATACAATGCCTCTTCAAGCTTTCCATAAAAGTATGTGTTAAATATGTAGAATTTGTCTCTGCAATCACCACTGCACAATATGTTCCTTTTTATGTTCCTGCACAGCAACATCATCAGAAGAAGACAGAATGGAACATAATCAGAATTCAGAAGTCCTAAATTTGTTTGGTCTTAATACCTCTCCGCAGATAGCATATTTTAGAGTTCACATAATACAGCTTTTAACAAATTCTGCAGCTAAATATCCCACAATAAGTAGTATGATGGCATTCAAGATATCACAATGTGGATCAGAAGTAAAAGAGCAAAATATTAACACCTACACATTACATTAGCAAACCTTGCATTCATCGCTTCTTATTTGTTTCAAAATTAAATGGCATGCTCAATAAGACTAAGAAAAAAGTGTAAATTTCATAGAGTAGGTTAATGCAAAGTTAAAATAGAGATATACTTACTGGATGTAGTAGTTTATCACCGGTGACGACAAAAATGCTCCAGGCTCAAGACAGTTAATATCAGAGCCCTTGAGCTCCACAGCTTCTGGATCATCTCTGTTCACATAATAAAGTCAAGAGAAGGTAAAACAACCATGAACTCATGACCTTCACAAAGAATGCAAAATATTCACCTTGATGGGTAGTAGATCTTTGGTTCATTCCTGAAAATATAATTGGCACATTTCAAACGTAAGCCAACAGCTCAGCTAACAGTGTAACATGTTGAATATAAAACTAGTGAGGACCTTACCGTCTGCCAGACATCTCACAATTTACTTCTCCCTCAGTTTGCATATCTTCATCGTCCAACAGAACCACATCTTGAACCTTGTAGGAAAATCATATCAATAAAAGTAAGGTATGGAAAAGCAGTGCTAGGATTACAGTACTATGAAAAAGTGTGGCACAGTGTCCAATAAATGCCTTGGTTCTCGCCAATGTTACATACGGCAGCCAAACTTATGAACAAATAATACCATGGCAAACTATTAAAGAAAGTAAGTATGGTATTGTCTATTAAAGGGAGTAATGACCACCCAACCTTCCTGAAGACAAAATCTAGTGAGAAATAGAAAACTTTGTAACCCCATGTCAAAACAAATAGTTTATTTTCTTCAATCTTCTTGGTATAGATTAAGTATCAGCATACTAACCTTTAGAGAATAAACGGAAGATGAAGCCTGATGCTGTTCCTTCCTCCTGCATAGAAGAATTGCAAATAGGCTGTTCATTGATGACACCTTATAACTGTAATACTGGTACATCATATACGACCACATGTGCATAATGTGCAAATGCTTTGTGCAACAGAACGAAGGCAGTAAATATCTTCAAAGGCATACAAATTTTCATGCCATGGATTATTTTCGTAACAAATACCAAATCATCGTAGCAGATAATATTATCAGTTAGAGTCTAACAACAAAAGAAACTTATCTCAAAGTTTGAAAGGAAACATGAATAACTGGTCCGTAAACACAAGGAAAACAGATGCCCACCTCTTGGTAAATCTATTGAAACTGGAATTTTCACTCTGCTGACATTTTCCATTATCAGACTCATCTGGATCAATGGCATGAACCCTCTGTAGCTTCCCAGAAACATGTGTCGAACATGGTTGGCGTTTGTACATCTTATCCACAGATATAGTCCTTTGGCTTTGGCGTTTGATCACAGGTAGCTGCATTCACAATTCTCCTCATTATAGAGCTTTTAAGAGATGCCTACCGGTCAGCAAGGATTCCATTTTAAAATAAAAAAAACACTGTATCATACCTGGCGATATTTGCTCTTTCTATCTAAATCAGGAGATGACCTCCCACGGTACTTGCGACCCACATCTTCCGCATCCGCATCCTCGTCTACAAACAAAATGACAAATCAGTGACAGTTTGGATCAGCGAACAACTGTGGCAGTATTAACGAACATTTCACCCCGATCGATTCTCCACATGAATAAGCCAGCATTTCCCTTCCCGCAATAAATCCGCTAACCCCATCACATGAGTTCCCCAATCCACCTCCTGACACTGGTAGATGCACAAGCTCAAAAACGAAAGTGACAGCAAGTGCCGGAGATCTTACTGAAGCTGAATGCATCCCCGTCAGCAGAATGACCATCCAGTCCCCGACGAGCAGCCTGCAAACCAAGCGAGCAAGGGGTTCTCTGAATAACCGACACAATGCAGCCCGAAAGGGGGAAGAAAAACCTACGCGCACACCTGCGGAATTAGATTGGGTACACAAACCCAACCAAAACTAACCCACGAAAATGCCAATCGATTCATTCATAATAATAAGAATAATAATCAGGCGATTCAGTCCGATTCGACACACGGCGGCTACACGAGCGGGGCGTGGGTACGCACCTTCGTGGCCGCGCGCGTCACCGGTCGGCGCGCCCCGCCGCCATCCTCCTCCGCCGCCACCGCGCCGCGGCTGCGCCCACCCAACACGCGCCGGCCGACGCCGCTGCGCAGCTCCCGGAACCTCCGTTTGGGACTGGGACTGGGCGTCCTACGCCGCTTGTCTTCGTCCGACGACGCCGCCCTCGCGGCGCCCCCCGCCCGCGTCCGCTTCCCCGCCGCCCCGGAGTGCGGCGCCGACGGAGGGGACTCGACGAACTCGACCTCGGTCTCGATGTCGGGGGCGGCTTTGTCGACGAACACTTTATCCCAGTCGATCTCGATCCGGGAGCGTTTGTGCCCCATCGCGAGGCCGCCGCCGCCGCCGCCGCCGATGGCCTGCGATCGCGGGGGAGGGGAGAGATTGGGGGTGGCTTTTGGGGGTTTGTGCGAGGGAAGAAAACTGGAGCCCCGGTGGGGGAAAAAAATGGAGGTCGCCGCCCGCTAATCGTTGAGCGAGACGAGATCATTATTCATTCATCAGTCTTACGCTGGAAGGAAGAGAGAGATTCGGCGGCCGGCCGCGGGTTGTGTGTTGCTGCTGGGCTGTATGGGCCGGTGATCAGTTAGTTAGTTAGGCCTAGGCCCACTAAGTAGTACGCGAACGCCGACCTGGTGGTGGTGATACGGCCCTACCGGTCAGAGTTCACCTCCGTAGCCAGAGACTTCTCCGTCCGTCCGTCCGTGCTCTCACAGTCTCACTGCTCTGCTGTCTGACTGCTGCGAACAGCTCTTCTCTCCTCTCCTCTCCGACGACGATTCGTGCTCGTCCAACCCTCGTGGGTGGTGGTGCACGGCCGGCGACGTGGTGGGTCCTCCTCCTGCGCCTGATCCCGCTCCTCATTCCTCTCTCTCGGATTGAGGCACGGTGGTGGCTGGGTTAGGTAGGGTTTCCGGTTCGGGGTCGTCGGGGGAGGGGCTCCATGCCCGGCGTGCTTACTAGTTACTACAGTGTCTTGCGGCGCGGCACTAGGCGCAGTGTCGGTGGCGGATCGAGGGTGGCGTGGGAATCCATCCATCCTCGAAGCTCCGTTTCCCCACACCCCTATAGGCTCCAGGCTGCCATTCGCTCGCTCGCCCGCGCCGCCACTGGCGGCTCCCGCAGCGGCGGCGCCGGCGGCCGCCCATGCCGGGTCCGCCGCGCTCTTCGCTTCTTGCTGTTGCTCGCATTCGCTGGTCAGCACTGGATGGCAGCGGGAGGGACGGTGGCTGCTCTTTTTTTCCCCCTCTCAGATTCGGCCGGCATCTGACGGCTTCTTTTCTACTATTTCGACATGCTGACCTGTGTTTCATCCGTGCTGATTGGTGTCGATTCTTGCTGATTTGGGCCATTTTATGTGCTGATAGCTGATTCGCCAAGTCCGTGTGCTGTGATTACTGCCCCCCCACAGCAAGTCTGCTTCTGGCTGAAGCTTATGTGCGCCAAGATCCAAGCCTAGATGCATCCCTCGAGAGGAGGCTCAGCCATGAGAGTGTGCCTCTAGGATAATGTCTGTGCTTACCTGTGTGATTGAAAGCATGGGCTCATCCTGTAGCAGACCTCATTCCGTAAACGAGGCCGAAGCTGCTGAAAATGCAAAGGTAAACTTGTCGTTTAGACCAAGTAAATGCTATTAGTAGGTTTGGATTTTTGAGGTGGTTAGCACTGAGCAGCTGCATTTGATTCCTGCTGATGCTCATTGTGTCTGTCTGTGTGTGTGTAGTCTGCTGACATCGACCGGCGGATTTTGCAAGAGACGAAGGCAGAGCAACACATCCACAAGCTCTTGCTTCTCGGTAATGCCAACTTACTTGAACTGAAGAGGTATTTTGTCATGTGAAGTATCTGTTGCTGTGTGGACTTTTGTCTTGGTAGTTTGCTGGATCAGTCGAAAGAGCTATCTCTATAGTTTCTCCCTAGCCAATTCCCTTTGTGTATCATTCAGACTTGAAAATGCTATGTTTGCATGCTGGTACATCAATAAGTTTATTTGACTGTCTTTCTTTGTAAGGTGCTGGAGAATCGGGAAAGTCTACAATATTTAAACAGGCAAGGCTCACACCATTCCTTTGTGGACCATAATTTATATGCTGTCAGCAGGTCACTTATATTCTCATTGCTCATTTGCAGATAAAGCTCCTTTTCCAAACTGGTTTCGATGAGGCAGAACTTAGGAGCTATACTCCAGTCATCCATGCGAACGTGTATCAGACAGTTAAAGTATGCTATACTAGAAAGGGTGTGTCATTTTTTTCGCTTACAGAATATTGGGGATTATGTAGGAAAAAATGACTGTAGATCGATATGCTGCTCTTATGGGGGTGTGTTTGCACATCTTTTGCCTTAGTGATGAGTTAAATGTGGACAGATTCTATATGAAGGAGCTAAAGAGCTAACCCAAGTGGAACCAGATTCCTCAAAATATGTTCTATCCCCAGATAATCAGGTTTGTGCCCTTGTTTTCTTCAGTAATTGGAGTTCCATTTTGGAATATAAAAACTTGGTTATTCTGAAATGTAATGATTCTGATGTGGTACGTCTGAGATGATTGCAATAGTTGAATTAGCCTGGAACTGTGCTGATCTCAAATGCATTATTATGCTTTACATTGTCACTTGCGCTAATGGAATAGTATCCCTTGAACATTAAATGGAACCAAATGGTAAAGGGGAGAAATGGTGTGCAACCATTCATTTATCTATTTTGCTTAGTTTTTCCAGCAAACCATTAATGTCGTTTGATAGCTGGAAACCTTGCTGATATATTTTATTGCTTGAGAGAAGAAGGCTAAGATTAGCATGCGTGACTAATTGTTGTTTGAAATGTTGGGCATTCAATTCATCTATCATGAGGTATTAAACATTGTTTTCGGTTTGTAGTTCTGAGGCTAAAACAGTTACCATATGTCACCTTGTAGGCATTGCAATGCCTTTGCTAGCTCATAGAAGCTTCTCATCATCCACCTTATTGAACTAGCGAAATGTTTTGGTTATTTATACTGCAACTTTATCCCAACTTCAGGAGATTGGGGAGGAACTATCAGAAATTGGTACAAAATTGGATTACCCGTTGCTGAACAAAGAACGTGTACAGGATGTAAGGAAATTATGGCAAGATCCAGCCATTCAGGTGAAAAATATTTTGAATTCATTTAAAGATTTTTTGTTGACGGTGAACCATTGAACAGAAAGCTAATTACTGAGAAAAGCATTTGTAGGAAACTTATTCACGCGGAAGTATTCTGCAACTCCCTGACTGTGCACAGTACTTCATGAGCAATTTGGACCGATTAGCTGAAGTAGATTATGTACCAACAAAGGTATGCAATTATACCCAATCTAAATCTTGGCAGCTTCATTTACAATTCTTTTTATATTAGCATAGTATTTTCTTTTGATTGTGTTTGAAGTCGCTGAATTGCATTAGAGACTGGGGTCAGATGCAAGATAGACATCCCTTTTCTTTTGCAGACCTTAGGAGTTAGGAGGCTATTAGTTTAAGTATTCGGGAGGGGGAATATACCTTTGAATTTCATTGGTTGGTTCCTTTGAGAACGTCCAAAACATAAGCATGGTTAGTTGGCTACATTACCCAAGACTATGTTTCAATTTTCGTAATGATGTTCCCTTCTCCTAAGAAAAAAAAATGTTAGATTGTATATTTGTTGAATCGTTATAGTGGTGCATCGTGAAGCAGCCTCTAAAGTAGATTCCACGGAATCATCTTGTTCTGGCCAAGTCATCCTCAAGGGTTTATAGAAAAACTTATCTTGTGTTTTGGTTTTCTTTTATGTGAATGCATCATATTATTTTGGTTCGTGCACATGGTTATTCGATAATAGGTCTTAAGGGCTCCCACTTTATCTATTGTACTTATTTAGGCTGGTTCTTTGCAGGAGGACGTGCTCCATGCAAGAGTACGGACGAATGGTGTGGTAGAAACTCAGTTTAGGTAAGCTGCTGACATGGTATTTGCATATTTCTTTTGATGTACTCTGTCCGGATGACAAACTAAACTGGTATTATTCAATATTATCCAGTAACAGATAGCTTTAATCTTCTAATTGGTATAAGTTTTTATTTTCCTACAGCCCTCTAGGAGAGAGCAAAAGAGGTGGAGAGGTCTATAGGTTGTACGATGTAGGAGGACAAAGAAATGAGAGAAGGAAGTGGATTCATCTTTTTGAAGGTGTTAATGCTGTAATCTTTTGTGCTGCCATTAGTGAGTAAGTACATTTTGATTGTTTACAATTCATTGACTTGAAGTTATCCTAAACTACCAAATTTTACTCGGAAACTGTTTCTTTAGAATTTGTCAAAGATGCAGAGCACCGCAAAAGGTTTGGTTTATAAGTTGCCGTGTACAAGTTTGAACCAAAGTTGAGCCCTGGCTGTTAATTTCAGGTACGATCAGATGTTATTTGAGGATGAGACGAAGAACAGAATGATGGAGACCAAAGAACTCTTTGACTGGGTCCTAAAGCAAAGATGCTTTGAGGTTTGTCTAAAATTAACTGATTCTTTTATGTTCTTATGCTAATTTTATGTCATAATGAGCCCTACGCCCCTACCTGATGCGATTCTGATTTCCAGAAAACCTCATTCATGTTGTTCCTCAACAAATTCGACATATTTGAGAGGAAAATACAAAAGGTAAAGGTCATCTGTTGACACCTATCAAGAGCTGAGTAACACTAAGTTCCCTTGTATACCAATAATTGTCTTACTTGTCATCCTTATATAGGTTCCTTTGAGTGTGTGTGAGTGGTTTAAAGACTACCAGCCAACTGCGTCCGGCAAACAGGAGGTTGAACATGCCTACGAGTGAGTGTGCTACTGCCTCTCTATACGAGCACATACATGCCGGAAAAACAACTTTTCCACTTTGCTATCCTACACCTGCATGTGGAAACTGCTGCTTATGGTCTAGAGGGTCAATTTACAGGTTCGTGAAAAAGAAGTTTGAGGAGCTCTACTTCCAGAGCAGCAAGCCAGACCGTGTAGACCGGGTGTTCAAGATTTACAGAACAACCGCCCTGGATCAGAAACTTGTGAAGAAGACATTTAAGTTGATCGACGAGAGCATGAGGCGCTCCAGAGAAGGAACTTGATCGAGCTTGTGTTGTTGCAAGTCATGAGAAAAGTAATTAGAATGGTGAGAGGAACAGAAAGTTTACAGTGCCACAGCTTTGCCTATTGTGATTCTTTGTGCATGGGGAACATTTTATTGATCTCTTGTGTTCTTCCACAAGCTAGCAATGGTATCTGCTACGCACCGTGGCCTCTGGTTGGCCGGTCAGGTGTTGAGGACAGGTATGGCGTGGTCACAGATCGGGATGCATTGCATTTTAACATCATGGCCATATGCATACACTTCAGGAAAACTGCATATTATGAGACTTTGGGCTCATTGCATTAGCATCCAGATTGAATCCATCTAATGGTTTGTCATGACCAACCTCTTCTTTCATCTGAATCAAGAGCTTGCCAGGCAGAAGCTATTCTAGTTTTCTGCTGTTGCAGTATTGGTTTCCATTGGTTTCAGAGTTAGATGAACTGATGATTGCTGATAGGATTTTGACCAAATTCAAAATGCACACCGTACTCCATGTCTCCATCCCAAATTTCTTATCACATATCGGATGGAAACCAACCTCTCCATGCAAACTATAGAAACTTCAATCCGAGTCACACGATGTTGATCCAACGGGGCGCTCGGAGGAGGTGGGAGGAGTGATGTGCAAAATCATCTTTGCAAATCACGCATCCCACCTCCCATGAATTTTGCAAATCACCCCTTCCACCTCCCCGTGAGCTCTCCCTTGGATCAAGATCGTGTGACTCGGATTGAAGTTTGCATAGTTTGCGTGAAGAGGTCGGTTTCCACTAGATATGTTCCTTTTGATCATAACCTTTTTTAGAGGGTTTTGATCATAACATTTGACCATTAGTCTCTATCACACAATTACATATCACTGTCAATTTGTTTTATTAAAAAATTATTGTAACTATGCAATATGTAAGTTATACTCAAAATATCTTAATTGATGAAATCACAAACAAAATAATTGATATATAACTAATTTTTTTAATAAGAGGAATGTTCAAATGTTGTGATCAAAAGTGTGACAAGTTAACCTGAGACGGGAGGGAGATTCCCGACTTCTAAAGCAAGCCCTAATTGTAGCATGCTGACACCGATGCAAACAGCGTAACTAACTTCCGGAGGCGATAGCGTTGACAATCCGGTTTTGTTTTCACCAGGCGACATGGCGTAACTAAAAAGAATAAGGGAAGAATATTGTCTGTGTTCTGTAAGGATGCACGCAGTCGCGTCTGTCGGCACCCGCAGAGCTACCTGCACCACCTGCCTGCAAAAATTACCCAACCTGCAGAGTCTGCTGACGTTTTGCCTAATTCCTGAGATATCCTGTCGGGTTCTGCAGAATAAAGAAAGCAGGCTTGCAGGTGCCTGCCGAAGTCTGCCAACAAAATTCATAACTTCGCCTCCGCTCAGGAGGCTCACTCTGTGAACGGCCGAACAACACTCCAACAGGCACTTGTGCTCCTTGTCACTTTCTCTTTCAGGGCCTTGTTGGAACATAGCATACAAAAGGATAAATAAGATCCATAATACACTTTATCCATAATACAACATAGTCGTGAGTATATCACCAGGGACATGTTGCCAACAGTCAACAAAATAACAATAACAGAGATGCATACACAAATCACACACATACTGAACGTTCACTCTTGGTGAGCATCTCTAGCTAAAAAACCTCCGGATGACGATTCTTGAATTTGACAAGTTACTACCGCAAATAGTACCGAGAGTACATCACAAGACCTCCGAAAGGTGCGAATAGATAGGACCTACAAGTTACCGAACACGAGAATCGACACGGTTTAAAGTTTTACATCACAAGTCCAAGCATCGATCTTTTGTAACTCCGGAAGACAGAGACATGCTCGGAAAAGTCTGTCAAGGAGTCATGGTTCATGATTTAACCATCTCTTCCCCCGATGGAACACACCCTGCAAAACTCCCGATGGAGCACACCCGCAAAACTCCCGGAGAAGTCAACATTCACCACACTAACATGGCTTGCGAGTAATGCCCGGAGAGAATTCATATCAAGTAGTTACCTAATAGTTTAAAAATAAATAGCTACCCAATACGACAAGCCATTTGTGCTTAATAAACTAGTTCACAAGAATTAGTTAAAAAGCCACATCATTAGTATATATCTAAAAGACAATGGAAAAACAGAACAATAAGGCACCATTGTGTACTGCACCATGCTGCGAGGTTTTGGAGTCAATGATATATACTCCTGAGCAGCTAATAAGCACACATGATGATTGATTGATCCATCTTCAGGCAGGATATTCTTTGCTAACAGATCACAGCCTCATTGCACATTAGCATTACAAGCAGCTAATAAGGGCAGCTAAACATCACGCTTATCTCTTAGGGAATGTGTGCATAGTCTGATCACAGCCTCATTGCACATTTGCAGTACGTACAAGGACAATGAGTACATGATAGGATGTCGTTTCAAAGAAAGAAATTAAGAAAGCGCGTCATGGCTACACACAGCAGAGGGACATAATGTCAACTAACCTAATAACCAGCGCCCCACTCATTGATTTTCAAACTGCTAACAGAAATAACACAGCCCAGATCACAAACCCACAAAAACTTTCATATATATGCTAATGAGTACGAGTGATGTGATATTCAGATACCATGCATATATCTGCTACCAACAAACAATTCCACAGTGTCACACAAGTCTTGTACGTCTACAGGCTACCCGATTTAGAGAATGAGACAATATGACAAGGAAATCTAACTGAACAGGACAATCAAGCCAAACTGATAGTACCCGATCATGCGAATCCAACCTTCCTCAACAATATCATTCAAGGTATCAATTTTTATGATGTCCAAGTAAGATGTACCTACAAAAAAGAAAAGTTAGTACAGTTTTTATGATTCAAATAAACAAACCAATGCAAAAAACGAGAAAAGCGAAGAACATATTACCTGCTTCCCTAATCCAGTTTTGGAAACAAATTAGAGCTTCAATGGTGTTGCCCGATAGTCTATTCTTATAGTCACCGACGATTCGTCCACTCGTACTAAATGCGGACTCGGATGCAACGGTAGATGCTTTGTGACGACAAATACATCACGTGCCATACGGGACGGAATGGGATATTTCGGTACGTGCATTTTCCACTAATGTAATATATCAAAATGATCACCATCACACGGGAATAACTCATCCCGAAGGTATCTATCAAGTTCTCCCGTAACTTTGTTACTTTGATAACTCATGTGTTGACTCCAGTCGGACCATGAGTGAACTTTTTCTGAATTGGCACTCTCACCTCCTTGAGCAGAATTATTGAAGGACTCTCCCATTTCAGATGAGTAACCGCTGTACAAACTTCTTATAGCTTTATCCACTTTATCAATATGAACCCTAGTTGTCTCTCCAAAGGCTTTGTTTAAGCGAAACTCAATAAATCCAAATTTGAATCGAGGATCAAGTATAACGGGTATGCAATTTGATAAGTATGAGATGTTCCAATATTTCTCAAACTTTGCCTTCATTTCTACAACCATTTTTGCAATAATTGGGTTTGGACTTATTTTGAACTCGAAATAACGAGTGGTCGCCTTTTTGAATACCTTTAACAAGTTACATACCACTTTAGCTCTTTAACATTCTTCACTTGAAGGGAAGTATATGTAGTTGGGGTCCTGCTTTCCTAACTCATAAAAAGCTTCTCCGAACGGCAAAGCCGACTCCAACATATCACGGGTAGAGTTCCAACGTGTCGGCACATCCGGTGTAGGACGACTCCCACATTCTATGCCGACCTCTCCTATTATCTCCTCAAATTTCTCTTTTCTAGATGTTGAAGCCTTAAGGTACTTCACGCTCTCTCTTATATCTTTGATGAATTCATCAATCACTTGGAGCCCATCTTTTACAATTAGATTTTTGACCACGGAAAATCTAATGATTCTCTTTTGAACTTTCCAATCTTCATCTATGTAGTGGCATGTGATAACCATATATCCGAAAAGATTCGATTAGATGTCCATATATCGCTTGTTAATGAGAATCTACAATTCCAACTACCAAACGGATCTTTTAGTGATGATTTGTGGTTCGAAAAGTCTCCATACAATTTTCTTTTATGGTTGTCCTAGAAACGAGACTCGGCAAGTGGGTTCAAGCCGAGGGAGTAAGTACGAAAACCTTCATATTCAACAAATGAGAATGGAAGTTCGTGTTGCACAATTAATCTAACAAGTTCACGACGAGTGATTTTTCGATCAAATTTCCAATTTGCTAGGGCAGCTGCCTCTGTAGAAAATGCTGATGATTTCAACTTCTGAACCATGTTATGCACTTTAAGCCTTTTTACACACAAACCCAAATGCCTATGAATGTGACTGTTTCCTGAATTTCGTGCAGCTGAAAATACCTCATAGCAGTGTTTGCACCGAGCTTGAATAAGTTTCCTACCATGATAGATAGGGTCCATATCCATCCAAATTTCTGATTTCAGCTTCCGTGCTTTACTTTGTACCGAAGAGGAACTCCGTAAAAGAAACATTGGTTCTCATTAAACAGATCAAAACTCTAAAGAGCATATATACAATGACAACGATAAAATGAGGACATAAACAACAATTACCGGGTAAACTTGTTTCTTCGTCCAAGTAAAGTGGGGCTGATGTAGAAGGGGATGGGGACCTCTCTACCTCTACCGGTGGAGGCGATGGAGAATTTCTCCGGCCATGTGCTATCACCACAGGGGACACCGCCAACCTCAATTGTACACTCGCCAACCTCAATTGTGGATTCCTTGCCAATGGAGACCTTCTCACCAAAGGAGACTTCTCTCGCCATAGGAGGTTTGAACCGTTTTCCGGTGTGGTCGTTTCTTTGTAAGTGTTTCTATGGGCCTCTTTAGTGGAGAGCTTGTGGAAGTTTTTTCCCCGACTTCCGGTAGCGAATGTTTTGTCCGCTTTGCAGCTGGTTGTTTGTTTGTACTTGTTTCAATGGGAATGGGCCTCTTCGGTGGAGAGTTTCGCTGAGATTTTTGTTGGGTTTCAGCACGAGAAGACTTCACCAATTTATTGCGCTTTGTCGCCGAAGAGCTGATAGGAGGTGGCCCGCTTGAGGAACCCCCAACATCTTGTAGTTCGGATGGTGAGGACACCGTTCCCATTGTATGCTGAAATGAGAGAAAAAATCCCAATTTATAGTGTCCGAAACAAATCATCCTAAACTATACAGTAAATTGCTAAATTGCTGAAGTGAATTGCAGAACTGACTGTGTATAGTATACCCAAATAACAACCGCAAGAACCTGCATTTAATAGGCTATGCAAGAAAATTTTTTCATAGTTTTTCATAGTTGTTTTCTGAATAGTCTGTCATGCACACACACAGGCTACAAGTGATTGTTCCTGATATCAGAATTCTTTCCTGATATCAGAATTCTTAATGTTAGAGACTTTCACTTTATTATATTTTGGTAACCAGTTAGAACCTCGCAGGCCTCTGCAGGAGCCCGCGTTGCCGATTATCGCAGGCGGGCCTCGCGGGCTGGCAGGTTCTCCTGCACCTGCGTGCATCCTTACTGTTCTGAGATCGAGATCGAGAGAGATTATCTATGCAACATGTGGGTAACAGAAAAATCTCAGAACTATACTGCATCACCTTGTCACAGACTTTCATTCTGTCAATATTCCTTCCATTTTTGCATCTATACTGATTATCTTCACACACCAAGAACGATCGAGAAGGATGCCATTCAATTTGCAATAATCCAGGCTACCACTTCAATTTGCAATAATCCAGGCTACCACTGTCACCACTCACCAGGTACCTCTAATGTGGAATTTCATGTCTGGTTGTCTGTTCTCCCTCCTCCATTACAGTAATCTTCCAAGAAGATACTTGATGCATGTATAGAATTGCAAAAGCTTTGTATCTATCCATGGGCAAGCCACATTTTCCTCACCATGCTTCAAGGTGACTAGCCTTCCAAGCAAACTTAGCAATTTTCAAAAAAAAAAAAGCAAATTTAGCAACACATACCACTAGCCTTCATTTGTTTACAACCAAACAGCCAAACATCACTACATTTGAGACTCCGAGGAGAGTTCATAATTCATATACTAGCTAGCACCTAGCAACTTTCCTAGGGCTAAATCAAAGATCACACATGATCCAACAAAAGCCAAGCCCTAAGGGCACTCCAATGGAGTATTAATGATAGTTTCTATCTCTATTAAATAGCTTGCCAACTAAGTAAAATGATGATGTGGCACCTTAATTGATGAAGAAAGAGAGCACAAATCATAGAAATGGTTTCCTCATGGAGAAACCATGTCTACTCTTGAACCAATGCACAAGAAACCATGAATTCGCCATTGGGAAGAAACCACTGGTTTCTATGGAGTTAATACAATGCTCCTCATTGGTCAAATTAGGGGAGAGAAAGAGAAAATAATTATTGCTCGAAGACACTACCACTGTGGAGAGTAGTTTCTATAGATGATTTCTTGTGCTATGGAAGTCGTGTTAGTTTCCACCATTGGGACTGCCCTAAGGGCACTACCAACCCGGACTCTATGTTAGAGTCCAAAGTCATTAATTACACCGCCACCTAGGCAAATTACTGATGTGGCAAGCAAAATTGCTGATGTGGCGAGCAATTTAATGATGGGAGGGAGGTAAAAACTTAGAAACAAAGTCTAAGTTAGACTCCAAGTCTACACGCAAAACGAAACCCATGCGGATCCCGTGTGGCTGCCCACATGTGTGATGTGTTCTCCTATTTAATAAAGATGGAGTAGAAGATCTAACGAAATATTAGATAGACTCCATGGTAGAAAATCTGCATTGGAGAACATAGTTTCTTATGATAGAGTCTTCGAGATATAAACTCAATGGGCGAGTTTGGGTTGGGAGTGCACTAATATATACCACATCTGGTTGAAATTTAAGGAAATTAAACTTCCATAATTAAACACATATATAGCATGTTTCAACCGACGATACTCCCCCCATCCTCCGGTCGGATACTTGCCCAGCAGACCAAACGGACACGGATTCAGTACCTTACCTTGAGTAAGTCACCATGAGCCTTACCTCCTTGCATCCAACGTCCAAACACCATCCAGCGGCTCCCAACGTTTCAGTTTAGCATTTCAAACAAAGGTGTCGCAGCAGTAACACAATACAAAGTAACACAATACAAAATAAGAACAAAATTTAATTTTAATTTTATTAATTGCCGACTCAAATTTGAAAATAATTTATGTAAAGTCCATAAAGGCTAATAACTAGAGTTTTTTTGAGAGGTTAACTATAGTATTTTCAGCTAATTATAAAGTGAAATAACATATTTTTAAAATGGCCGTTTGACACAGATTCGGTGGCTAGTCTAATGCCATGTATTAGTGGTTTGGAATTATACTCATGAATCCGATGATTTGTGAAAAAATTGTCATATGTCTTAGGCCTTATCTAGTTCGGTTTCGGATGCTAATTAGGAGAATTAGACATGATTTAATTATAAAGTAATTACAAAGATGGACTACAATTCGCGAGACGAATCTATTAAGCCTAATGAATCCATCATTAGTACATGTTTAATGTAGCACGACAAATAGATTCGTCTCGCGATTTCAAACGAGTTTTGTTATTAGTTCCGTTTCTCTACCTAAAAAACGCGTAAGGGCAACGCCGCTCCGTGGTTCTCGCCCCTCGGGCGTTCGCCGGCGGACCCACGGGACACTCACCCCACGTGCCGACGGGGGTGGGCCCCGCACCTCCCTCCCTTCGCTGCTTCCACCTCTTCCTCCGCGCCCGTCCTCTCGCACCCTTCGCGGTTGCATATGCGCCCTCGTCGCGCCGCCTCCGCCTCCCCCCATCGCATCCTCCTCCGCGCGCCGCCGCGCCCGCCGCCCTCCTCCCCTCCGCAACCGCCGCCCTCGATCCACGGCTCCACACGTCGTCTCCTCGCACCATCTCGCTCCACCCCTTCACACCACCGATTCCCCGCGCTCGCCTCCGCTCCGCGCCCCGGGCCGCCCTCCGCCGCATCCTTCCTCCGTGGACTTTTCCCCGCCCGTCCGCCGGCCGGCGAAGGCCGACCTCCTCCGCCTCATCACGGACCGGGACCGCGGACTCGAGACCCGGTCCGACCCCTCCCGCCTCGCCGACATCGTCGCCCGCATCGACGCGCTCGCCGCCGTATCACCCGGCGCGAACACCGTCTCCGACGCCGAAAAGCTCTCGGGGAACCCGGCGCCTCCTCCGGACCACCGAGCAGGGAGCGGCTATTCATCGTGCGGAACGCCCCCTTCTTCCGCACCGCCACCGGCGACGTGCTCCAAGTCATCGATGTCCCCGGCGCGCTCAACAACGTCATCACCTTTCCGCCCTCGGGGGCATTTGTCGTCAATGGCGACATCGAGGTCCGGCCGCCCCCGCCGAGTCAATTTTAGGGAGGTTTTTTTGGTGCTTGTTCCGTTGTTGGTTACATAGCATTTGTGGGTTTTTTTGGTGCTTGTTCCGTTGTTTGTTACATAGCATTTGTGTGATCATCACCTGGTCTTTCGTAACTGGATCAATTGACAAGCATTTTTTCCGTGGAACCCGGATGTGCTTCTTCTAGGTTCACACGCGCTTTGCCGAGAGGAAGCAAGCTCGGGAGGTACCTTTTCCACCTTTTCCATCCGGAGCTATTATATTTGAAAAAAATAGGTAGATGAATAAGCCATAAATATTTTATTCTCATCCGGTGAGTTTTTACAACTCCATGATATGTCTACTCCCAGCTTGATTTTGCGTATTACTTGGTGTCAACACTCGCTTTTGGAAAAATATTGCCATTTCATAGTTCATAATCATGGTGTTATGTTATGAAGTTGGAAGTTCAGTGGTTCTCCTAGACAAAATCCAACTCAGAAACTCCTTGAAAACATTATTGCAAAGGTACTCATCTTCCTGTCAGATTTCATTTCCTTGCTAATTTCTAATTTGCATATGTGATAACATAGTAAATAATTCTCACCAGGGCTTGTTCTGCCTTCAAGTTCATGCTAGCCACCACGCAACAAGGCAAGGGTTCTGCCAGCGATGCCTTTGTTCTATTCTACTGATTGTGTTAGCTTGTCAATTTATCAATTTCTTTGTTTTCGGCAAGTATAGTACAATTGTAAAATATGTAGGAGTTGCTAAAGAACCCATGATGCCCTACTGTTGACAATGACCTCTTCGGGTATGTCGTCATGGAACTTTTAACTTCTTATATGTATGACTTTTTATTGTTAAATATGGGAAGCTTGATGCACACATTATATTTATAACATATGTATATGAGATGCTAGATACATGGTGGTGAATACTTGAGTGTGTTCTGTAAGAATGCTATATGATGTGTTGGGGTTTAGTAGAATAGTTATTTATATTTTGGTTTGTCTTATTTCTTTATCTTGAAATAAACTTATGTTACGGATTACACCCTGTCTTCTCTTTACCAACAGGTACTGTCCTCTTTTTAGGATACTGGAACACCAACACAATCATGTATACTGATGAACATCAAGTACTCTGTTATTTAGGATAGTTAAGAGCATTTTTTATTTATCTTGTTACATTTTGATTCTTGATTTGTATGGTTTGCTTGTCATGCACATCTACACCTAATGTTTCAACAGAATTGTGCACTGTGCTTTAGAATAAATGTTTTTACATGACAAACTTTATGGCCCGTGGCAACGCGCGGGCACGATCCTAGTAATACTTCTAATTAGTGTCTAAACATCCGATGTGACAGATGAATAGTAGAAATTTTGCCAACTAAACAAGACCTGAGTTGACAATTAACAAAATTAAATTTGATTTCGGTTCATATTGCATTTTTTTGTTATCCGAATGACTTTCTTTTTGACTGAAATGGTGGGCTGCAAAACTGAGTTGCAGCGGAAAATGCTACAGTTAACCTATCCAAAATACTGTAGTTATCAGCCGTTATGGACTTTGCATAAATTATTTTCGAATCTGAGTTGGCAATTAATAAAATTAAAATTAAAATTTGTTCTTATTTTGTATTGCGTTACTGCTGCGACACATTTGCTTGAAATGCTAAACTGAAACGTTGGGAGCCGTTGGATGGTGTTTGGACGTTGGATGAAGGGGGTAAGGCTCATGATGACTTACTCAAGGTAAGGTACTGAATCCCTGTCCAGACCAAACATGGCAAGCAAGAAGACCAGTAGCTTCACTGGTTGCCTATCTCCATGAGGAGCCAGTCCTTCCTCATGTCGTTGGGCAGCGCCATGAGGCACCTGAACTGGCGAGCGTCGTGGATTAGCTTGCTGTAGGCTCTCAGCAGATCAGCACGGGGCAGGTCGGGTATCTCCTTGAGCGCCTCGTAGATCTCCTCCGGGGAAGAAGCAGCTGCCACCTCGCTGCTAGCTTCGTCTTCAGCCTGCGACGAGGAACGAAACGAAACGAAGAATGGCCGGCTGGTCAACGTTAATTAATCATCTCCGACGATGATCCTCCGCTAGCAGCACATCGTCGTAGCAGACTAGCAGTTGATGTACTGTATCTATAGTCTGAGATCGAATCGAACCCGTCTCTGGCGGCGTCTGCGGCGGCTGGAGCCGGACCCCTCCTCGTCCTCGTCCTCGGACGGCTCCGCGCGGCGGCGGCGGCGGCGGGCATCGCGCGCGGCGATGTCGAACCACAGCATGCCGAGGCCGGCGCCGGGCGTGTCCGCGAGGGGCGGAGGAGCTGCAGCTGCAGCAGCGACGCGCGGCGGGTTGTTCGCGGCCGGGACGTCGTCGAGCGGCGGGTCCTCGATGTCCGACGACGAGCCCGCGTTGTCACCCACCGCCGCCGCCGCCGCCGGGGCCGGGGGCGCCTGGTACAGGTCACGGTAGTAGGGCAGCAGCGGGTACCTGCGGTTGTGGTCTATCCCGGCCGCGCCGACACCGACAAAGTGCGCCAGCGCCGCCGGTTGCGGGTAGCGGTTGATGAGTGCGGACAAGTAGCCGCCTCGATCTCCTCGGGCTCCCCCCAGACCCGTCAAATAGTGGTCGACTCCGCCGCCTCCTCTCAGCGCCATCACCGCCGCCGCCGCCGCTGCTGTCGCCGGTTGCCGGTTTTGGTTGGCTCCAGCCAAGGCGCCGCCGCCACTTCTCTGCGGGTTGTTGTTGGCTCCGGCCGAGCCGCCACTGCCACCGCCGCCGACACCTCCCAGCGTCATCGCCGGCGCTGTCGTCGTCGGTTGCGAGTTGCCTGCCGGTTGGAACGAAAGCGAGGAGTAGTGAGATGCTGGGTTGCTGGGGCTTCGACGCAGGGGCGGAGGGAGGGGGGACTGAGGGGGGCTTGGCACCCCTAACAAGCTGCTAATCTCACACTAGATACTTAATATTCATTAGTCCATGCGTGCTAATCTCCCATTATTTACTTATTAGTATTCATTAGTTCATGTATTAAAGCTGTCTTTTCAAATTAGAGTTCAAAAATGCTTGCAATCTGCTTAGAAATTAAGTGTTTTTTGCAAATCGGTTAACTAAAATGCTAAATGTGACTAGTAAATGGTAAATTTATGGCTCGCCACGATATGGTTGATTTCCGGCTCCGCCCCCGCTTCGACGGTGAAGAGTGAAGAGTGAAACCGGAGGGGATGACACCGGAGGCCTCCGCCCGCGGTTTTTCACGGCCGTCAGCGGTCAGCCCCTCCGGCGACACGCGCCTCACATGGTGTCGCCGCTCTGCCACGTGGCGCGGCATGCGTGACTTGGCTTCACATTTGACTCCCTTTGACCGCTGCGCGTGCGGCGTAGTTGTGTGTGTTTAATTCGGGAGACCAGGTGAAAATGAAATGCTAGAATCTACTATATAGCTCATTTATCTTTTATATTACACCAATCCGTTTTAATGAAATATATAACATTTAGAATGTTCGTTTTCGAACTAACTAGTTTGATATATTCTTTGTTTATCTTAGCATAGGTCCGTTCTTGAATTCTTGTGATTTTCTTTTGTTTATCTTAGCACATATTCATTCTTGATATACTCTTGTGATTTTTTATTATAATTGTGATATGAAATTGTAGATCTATTATTATGAATGTGTGCATGGTTTTAAATGGCGGGTTAAGGCGTTTAGCGGCAGGACTGCCGTTACGGCATTTAGCGTGATATAGCCGGCTTTAGCGAGCTAAATGCCATAGCGGCCGCCCTTTCCAGAAGCTATATCCGGCTATAGCGGCAGCTATAGCCAGTTATTTAGAACCTTGAATGTGTGATTATGAATATTTGATTGTGGTTTAAGTGATTGAGCAGAGTGGGAGGAGAAAAGAAAATGAGGGATTTAGGAACGAAAGGAGACGGAGGGGCACGGACAGTGGCATTCCGGCTTCTGGGATGCTTCATAGCGAGGTAAGATCTAACTCCCTGGGTGGTGGAACCCGGGATATTTAACTATTTGTCACTCTTAGCTAGGGTCAATTAATATCCCTCTCATATTCACTCCACTCTCATGGGTGGCAAATCTGTTGCCACTCACCTCCATATGCTTCCTGTTCGGTTGGCTGGTGGCTGATGGCTGGTGCTGGTTTGTTGTGAGAGAAGAGTACTGCTGGCTGGTTGCTAGTGGCTGATTTGTTCTGAGAGAAAAGTACTGTTGGCTGGTGGCTGATAAGCCAAGCGAACAAGGGGCAATAGGTTAAATATTCCGTGGAACCCTCTTTAGTACCGATTGAGAGCTACCGGTACTGATGCCACCCTCCTATTAGTATCGGAGGAACAATGTCGGTTCCATACCCTGTATTACTGTAACATTTGAACTCGGTACTAATAGTTGTTTATCTACTATGGTGTATAATGTTTTAGATAGGATATAATTATGGCGCATCCACATCTGTACGCGTGTGTGCGGAAGTGATGCTTACATACACCTTATAAAAAGCACTTCTTTAAAAAAAGCACTTAATTATTAGATTAGTGTTACACCAAGTGAGAAAATCGTGTTGAAGTTGCAGTTTTTCTACGGCTCGAGTTACTGTTCATAAGGGTTTCAAATCTGTTTTTGTTTAATTTGCACTCAACATTGGAATGTCCGCCAATTACGAAAAATGTGTTCCCGGAAATAACGAACAACTTTCATATTGGTCGATTTTGAACTTCTATAGTGAAATTTGGAGAACGCGCAAGAAAACTAAATCAGCCTTTATCGAGATCTAGGGTTTGACCGTGATTTGGGATTTTTGACCAAGGTCTTTTGTGCAAATTTGTGACAAGACATGTCAAACATGCTTAGAAGCTAATTAACCTTGATTAACATAGCTAAAAAGTGTCATTAGCACAAATAAACATCAGGGATGTTACAGCCTACCTCCCTTAAAGGAAATCTCGTCCCGAGATTAGGAATGAAAAGATGAAAGTAGGGGAAGGAATTTACGATGCCTTGATTCTTACTGAGATAATATTCAGTTTCCCATGTAGCTTCTTCTACGGTATGACGGGTTGCCTTCGAGTTTTTCTTTCTTTTATATCAAGAATCCTCAATGGATGTTACACAACAGAGATATCCGGTTCAATCCAAGCATTAGCTTCTTCAATCACTTCTCTATCCGGTTCATGTGCACATTTCCTCAATTGTGATACATGAAACACATTGTGTACGGCAGAGAATCGCTCGGGCAGACGAATACGGTATGCCACTGGCCCACAGACTTGAATGATTTCATGGGGGCCGATGTAGCGAGGAGCTAGCTTTCCTTTCACACTGAATCTTTGGACACCCTTCGTTGGCGAAACTTTTAAATACACAAAGTCACCAACTTTGTATTCCCTAGGTGTCTTCCCTTGTCATAGTGACTTTTTTGTCTTTCTTGAGCAATTCTCAAATTTTCCTTGATTACCCTCATTTTCTCTTCGGCCTCCTTAACTAAGGCTGGATCAAAGAATTTCCTCTCCCCGGTCTGCGACCAGTTCAAGGGAGTGCGACATCTTCGTCCATAAAGAGCCTCAAAAGGTGCCATTTTCAAGCTGGCTTGATAAATATTATTGTAAGAAAATTCAGCAAAGGCGAGACACTTGTCCCAACTCTTATCAAAATGAATAACGCATGCTCGCAGCATGTCCTCTAGAATCTGGTTTACTCTTTCAGTTTGACCATCAGTCTGAGGACGATAAGATGAACTGCGTATGACTTTTGTGCCAAGTGACTTATGTAACTATTCCAAAAACGTGACACAAAGAGAGGTCCCCTATCAGAAATGATGGTCTTAGGAACACCATGCAAGCGAACAATGTGCTCAATATAAAGACATGCATAATCTTTGGCATCATATTTAGTGCGGTCTGGAATAAAGTGAGCAGTCTTTGTCAACCTATCCACGATAACCCAGATGGAATCATGCTTCCTAGATGTGAGTGGCAATCCGGACACAAAGTCCATACTTATGTCATCACACTTCCATGAAGGTATGGGTAGGGATTGAAGAGTACCGGAAGGTTTCAAATGACTTGCTTTAATTCTTTAACAAGTATCGCATTCCGACACATATTTGGCAATGTCCACCTTCATATTGGACCACCAAAAATTCTCCTTTAAATCTTGATACATTTTACTACTCCCCGGATGGATAGAGAATTTAGAGAGATGACCTTCATCAAAGATTTCCTTTTTCAACTCCCAATTATCTGGAACAACAAGGCGTTGCCCAAACCAGATTATGTCTTTCTCATCCTTCCAGAAGCAATCATGCTTAGGATTCTTTTCTAACAATTTTTGTTTAATTAAAAGAATACCCTCATCTTGAAGTTGAGTCTTAACAATTCTATCAAATAGGTTAAACTCCGCGGAAAGAGCATTTAGGCTTCCTTGTTCAACAATTTCCAAGTTTAGCCTTCTCAAATCCGCACATAGAGTGTCACTGTAAGGTTCCATTGATAGGCAATTGCAGTGAGCCTTGCGGCTAAGAGCATCTGCAACTACATTTGCCTTTCCAGGATGATAATGGACTTCAAGATCATAATCTTTGATTAACTCTAACCATCTTCTTTGCCTCATATTTAAATCAGATTGAGTGAAAATGTATTGGAGGCTTTTGTGGTCAGTGAAGATATTGCAGCGGGTTCCCATAAGGTAATGCCTCCACATTTTCAATGCATGAACAACCGCTGCTAGCTCTAAGTCATGTGTGGGATAATTCTTTTCATGAAGGCAAAGCGCTCGTGAGGCATAGGCAATAACCTGATTTTCTTGCATAAGAACACAGCCAAGACCCGTGCCTGAAGCATCACAATAAACTTCATATGGCCTTGAATTGTCCCATTGCGATAGCACCGGGCCGAAGTTAAAAGTTCTCTTAATTTTCGGAAAGCCTTATCACAAGCCTCACTCCACACAAATTTCACGCCTTCTTTAGCAACTCGGTCATAGGCTTAGCAATTTTAGAGAAATCCGGAATAAAACGACGATAATAACCAGCCAAGCCTAGAAAGCTGCGGATTTGATGAGATGATTTAAGAGGTTGTCAATCCATAACTTCTTGCACTTTGCTTGGATCGACAGATATGCCTTCGCTGGAAATAGTGTGCCCCAGAAATTTAACCCTATCCAGCCAAAACTCACACTTGGAGAACTTAGCATATAGTTTATGCTCTCTCTCTCTCAAGCATTGTAGGACAATGCGAAGATGTTCTGCATGTTCTTCCTCATTCTTGGAATAAATAAGGATGTCGTAAATGAAAACCACGACGAATTTATCCAACTCCATCATAAATACGGAATTCATAAGGTACATGAAGTAGGCTGGTGCATTTGTGAGGCCAAAAGACATAACCAAGAATTCATATAGGCCATAGCGAGTAGAAAGAGCTGTCTTGGGAATATCACTAGGCCGGATTTTAATTTGATGATATCCAGACCGAAGATCGATCTTAGAAAAGACCTTAGCTCCAGCCAACTGGTCAAATAGCACGTCAATGTGGGGCAACGGATATTTGTTTGTAATATTCACCGCATTGAGAGGTCGGTAGTCCACACACAATCTCAGGCTACCATCTTTCTTTTTCACAAAGAGGGCGGGACAACCCCAAGGAAAAGTGCTGCGACGGATATAGCCCTTATCAAGCAACTCTTGAAGTTGTTTCTTTAATTCTACAAGTTCTTTGGGTGGCATTCTATACGATCGCTTAGAAATAGGAGTGGTGCCAGGTTGTAGCTCAATGACATACTCAACTTCTCTATCTGGTGGCAAGCCAGGCAATTCATCGGGAAAGACATCTGTGTACTCGCATACCACTGGAATGTCATCAAGTTGAGTAGTTATGGCTGCATACACACATGAGCCTTTATGGCCTGTTGGGGGAAGGTAAAAAATTGAATTCCCGACAAAACAAGAGTTAATTTCTAACATTCTCTCAGAAATATCCAGGATAACTTTGTGCTGAGTCATCCAATTCATGCCTAGGATAACATCTACCCCATCCAGACTTAATGTGACAAGATGGGTTGGAAAAGTCTTGCTACCTATTTCGAGTGGTACCCTCAAGGCTACTTGATTTGAAGCAACCTTTCCACCTGGTGTGGCAACCATATAGGTCTGATTAGTATGACAGCACTTCAAATCCAAATTACTCACGGTTTTCACATTATTAAAGCTATGAGTAGCACCAGAATCAAATAATATAGTAATTGGACGACCACAGATAGAAAATGTACCCGTCAAGACTGGTGCTCCCTCTGACAGATCAACCACTTGGTGAAGTTTAAACGGCCTTGCTTCACTTGCACAGTTTGTTTCTTTCCCTGATGTCCAGCCTTAGAGCCTTGCCCCTGACTTTGCTAATGTTGCTATCGAGGGCGTGTGCACTTGTTAGCATAGTGCCCCAGCTGTCCGCAGTTGTAGCAACGGCGATCATCATTGTTGCGGGCAGGTGGGGGTGCACTAGGCCTAGGAGCAGTCTGCTGGGTGCTGCGATAGCCAAAGTTGCCAGACGGCTTAGACTGAGATTGCTTCATCACCCTGTGTCCAGATGAAGATGGTTGGGTGGCACCCTGCACATTCTTCTTCACAAACTTAAATTTCTTGCCTTGGCCACTGCCTGAAGCTTGATTGAACTTCCTCTTCCTATCCTGTTGAGCTCTCTTCATGGCGTCCTCCTGAGAGATTACCAAATTCACCAGCTCAGGATAGCTATCAATTTTGATTAAGTTCAACCTTTCATAGAGTTCTCCATCAAGTCCCACACGGAATCGCTCCATCTTTTTCTTATCAGTATCAACATGATAGTCCCCATACTGACAGAGACTATTAAACTTTTGGGCATACTGATAAACTGAGTCAGAGCCTTGCTTGAGATTCATTAGCTCTCTCATTTTCCTATCAACAACACCCTTAGGAATATAATGCTCTTTAAAAGCTTTTTTGAATTCTGCCCAAATTATCAGGTGACCCTGTGGCTGCATGGATTTGAAATGCTCCCACCAGATTAATGCTTCACCCCTCAGTTGCTGAGCAGCGAAGTCTGCCTTATTTTCTTCTGAGCAAGGCAGTGTGAAGATGGAAAACATGGCCTCTAGGGCTCTGATGAAAGCATCAGCCTCTACGGGCTCCTCTGCCTTGGTGAACAATGGTGGCCTCATTGCCCTAAACTTGTCATATGACATGACTGCATTAGGCCCATCTGGATTTGGCCCTTGATTATTGAAAGGCTGCTGCAACCTCTGTGCAGTTTGTTGTTGAGTCTGAAGTATTTGGCGCAACACCTCAGTCTAAGCAGCAATAAAAGCTTCTGCGGGTGTCATAGGTGGAGGCGCAGGAAGAGGACCATCACCACTGCCTCCCACACCCCGAGAGTCATTCTGTGTGTTATCCGACATCTGAAAAGTTGAACTTTCATTAGATACATATTCAAAACTTGCTTAATAGAATGCAAGAAGAATATGCATACGAAAATTCAGACATAGAAATTTCAGAATTCAGACATCATCACAGTCCTGAGTAAATAAATCATAAATCTCTGTACAAAAGTAAAAAATTTCTAAAATTTGGTCAGTATGTGTAGAATTTCATAATCTTCAACTTTGGTATTCAACTCCAGATCAGATTCATCTTTTACAGGAGGCGAAAAATTCAGTTTTCAAATTTCTGTCTAACAGTTTGGACAGCAGCCAGTAGCTTACTAAAAATTCGATATTTCTTAAACTACACATGCAAAAATGCTGAATTTTGGTGAGCATGACCATTATAAAATTTTGAACAACTTTGGTAGTCATTGCAAACTCCAGAAATGACCATAACTTCCTTCATTTCATTTCTTAGGCAGATTGCTGCCGGAAAGGTGATTTTCCACCATAATTTCAAGATTACAAAATTTGGTGGATCACCATTACATAGGGGTCACTATGTAGCTTCTAGCTACACAAAAGAATACTCTAAGTCAGTCTATCACAAAATCCAACAAAAAGGGCTAACAAGAGTACATGTCAAGTTTTAATACTACATCATCTAGGATCTAGCTCCTATGTACAAACTATGGAGAATTCCCCGCGACATGTAGGAATAGAGCGCCAAGCTCTGCTAGTTGAGTCCGGGAACGTCCTTAACCTCCTCTGGGTCCAGCTGGATCTCCATCTGCTCATCGTCTCCAATAGTCGGTGGGTGGTGCATCTGTTGGAGCATGCCCACCACACCCTCCAAGGCCTGTATATCGAGCTCGAGGTCCCCAACCTGCTCCTGCAAATGCTGGATGTGCTCAAGGTGCACAAGTCTCTAAGCATCACTGTCATCCAGCTGAGCCTGCAGCTCTTGCTGCCCAGCCTGTAAGTCCAGAACCTGCTGCAAGTGGTCACTCGCTCAACCAGAAACTGTAGTATCTGCCCCTGGAGATCAGCAATGGTCTGCATGGCCTTTACAAAACCATTGCGCTGCTCGGTGTAGAGACTGACAACCCAGCGGATGTACCATGTGGCTCTAGTGAGACGACTTGCCAAGTCATCCGTGATAAATCGGCGAAGGTCCTATAGAGCGTCCAAGGCCCTCAAGCACGTGCCTAGAGTCTGCACTGTGTCGTAGGGTGGCACAGTCTCGAGAAGTGTGGCTATATTGTCCATCCGGCCTAGCCACAAAGGATCGTTGGGGTCGAAGGCTGGAACCAACCCCAACGGTGTCTGAAGCATCTCCTGCGGACGGTGAGTGGAGAGAGCGTGGACCACCATCAAAACGGCCTACTCTACCGCCTCGAAAGCGCGGAAGCAGAGGAGCTCCATGCTCAAGTCTACCCACTCGGGGTGGCCCGGGTGGGGGAGCATAGTCACTCGAACTCTGCAGCTAGGTACGCCCAACTCGTACTCCACCCCCTCGTAGAAAGGAGGGGTGGTGTAGCCGACAGCACACAAGGCTCTCCACGCAATGCGTGTGAAGCCCTTCTACTACAAGCCCGTGGTGGCAAACATGCCATCAGCACTCACCGCAACAAACCCAGGGGCAGCCATTGTAAAATAATTACAAACACATGTTAGAACCCAAAAAAAGATGAGTTTAACATGCAATATGGCAAAACTGGCAGTTCTGAACAAAAATTCATAACTGAAAAACCAGTACCCAAAAATTTCAAATTTTTGTGAGCAACTCAACAATGTTATAACTCACATTTTTTTAGTCAAAGGTCGAACC
Source organism: Cenchrus americanus (assembly GCA_947561735.1). NCBI lineage: Eukaryota > Viridiplantae > Streptophyta > Magnoliopsida > Poales > Poaceae > Cenchrus > Cenchrus americanus. The sequence goes on from OX387242.1 coordinate 5,406,497, forward strand.
AATTCAGATTGGAAAAGGGTGGAAAATGTCCATTTTCAGAGTGCTGTTGCCCAGAAATTTCAGCAGGGCAGCACTTCACTAAAAAGACCATATCTCAAAGATTAAGAACCCTATGACCATGAGATTTTGACAACACAAAGTATGCTATATAAGAAACATTTTTGGTATAGATTCTCTGGTCAAATTCTTTTTGGAACTATATGTAAAAATTCGAGTTTTCTGACTAACTCATGATTTTGACAGCATTTCAGCATGACTTAGCCTAGAAATTTTTATCCTAACTTCAGTTTTAAACATCCTAAAATCATGAAAAATTCATGGAAGAAACTTAACTAGCTGATGAGCAATTTTCCTAAAGATCACCTAGTCAAAAACTTTCTAGATCATCCTTAGAAAAATTAGGACAACAAATAGACATACATTTGATCACATCACATAATTTACCAAACTAGCATGAATGGTCCTTAAGAATTATAAATTGACTTATAGATCACATATAAGGTGCATTAGGATCATTTTCAGTTTTGGTAGATTTTAACATGATGCAAGAGCGTCCTATACGTCCTTACCAAGCATTTAAGCTTAAAATCAAAGTTAGTGCAGGTGGCAGGGCATAAATACGTCTCTCCCTATAATAGCTAGTCGAAAACTATTCATTTCTTAATTACCGTACCTAACAACCGTGGTTAATGCACCTGCAGAAAATCACATAACATTAAGAACCTTTCGTGCCAGCACTCACGAAAGCGTCCACATTCATTACCGTTCACTATAGAAACGGTATCCATGCATAAAGCCGCTGCATGGACAGCGTTCTAATTAAGACTCTGACGTGACGTGAGTGCCTATTGGAATAGGCCCCACTCATCCCTCACGGACTTTCCCGTGGTACCATCACGTATGAAACACGTGACAAGACTCAGACGCGACGTGGCACCCATTGGAATAGGTCCCACTAGTCCCTCACAGGACTTCCCTGTGGTACCACCACGCATGAAACACATGATGACCTAGTATGGTTGTGCAAGAAAGTAAGTTTTGACAGGAATAAATGTGCTGGAAGTCAGACTAAATACAACCTAGAATACTAGCCATCTGAAAGAACCCAAAAATTCCCTCTAGGGCCTCTCGGACTAGATTAGACCTTAATGTCCTACTCTTTTAGCAAGATTATTAGTCTTGGCAATTTTTATTCTAAAAACAAGTTTGTTAAGGTATTTTAATTACTCTGTTGCATATCATCGCCTTGGTACGAGCTGTGACAGAACCGCCCAAAATAATTCCATATTATCGCCTAAGCCTGTCCACGTGGCCATTAAGCAATAATAAAGAATTATTCTGTCGCTTTCGCCGGGTAAAACCCGGTGGATCACTTACAATAGGATCGAGATATGCGCTAAGCCCACACGAAGGCGGGACTATATCGGAGACGTCGGGGCATCCGTACGCTGGAACCGAGCGTGCGTTGCACGTGGCCGGCGCTGTCCGGGGTGCGCGCACAACGCTCTGGAGCGCGACACAACGACGTCGACGACTAAAATCAATTTCGCGATTCAGTTTTCGAAATTACAAATCTCCAAAAATAAAAGTTGTAGAGGAGCTATAGATCTACAACTTTCACAAAGGGCGACATATGTTTTGATCAATAGATTTGTGGGAAAATCGTGTTGGAGTTGCAGTTTTTCCACGGCTCGGGTTACTGTTCATAAGGGTTTCAAATTTGTTTTTGGTTAATTTGCACTCAAAATTGGAATGTCCGCCAATTACGAAAAATGTGTTCCCGGAAATAACGAACAACTTTCATATTGGTCGATTTTGAACTTTTATAGTGAAATTTGGAGAACGCGCAAGAAAACTAACGCCCTGATCGTCGCTTGGCTTATCAGCCACCAGTCAATAGTACTTTTCTCTCAGAACAAACCAGCCACCAGCAACCAGCCAGCAGTACTTTTCTCTCAGAACAAATCAGCACCAGCCACCAGCAACCAGCCAAACGAATAGGCTGTAAATCAGCCTTTATGGAGATCTAGGGTTTGACCGTGATTTTGGATTTTGACCAAGGTCTTTTGTGCAAATTTGTGACAAGACATGTCAAACATGTTTAGAAGCTAATTAACCTTGATTAACATAGCTAAGAAGTGTCATTAGCACAAATAAACATCAGGGATGTTACAGCTAGAGTATCCAATTATATTATGTTTGGTTCCTTAACTTAGTCTAAATCTGGCTAGAAGTTAGCCTGGCCGGACTAGCTCAACCCGACTAGGCGCCATCTTTTGCATTATGCTGACATGTCTAAGCTTCTTATGCAAGTAACCAAACACGTAGAAGTTGCATTACGTAGAAGCCCTACTAGGATCCATCTTTTCCATTTTCTGTTGTATATGATCTCTTTTTAGTGTCATGTTTTAAGAATTTGTTATACATAGCTTTGGAGGCGATGTGGCATAAATTTGATTTTATTACTCCACATGTTACCACAAATGAACACCGTTATCACTACAGGATTCGGCCCCTTCGCCGAGAGGGAGGTTACTCTCGCCGAACGGGTCTTTCCTCTCGGTGAAGCCTTCACCGAGAGGAAGCTCTCAGCGACGGCCTCACGGCGCCGCTCCACCGGCGAAGAGCTCTTCGCTGAGAGTATGCAGGGCCCCTCTCGGCGGACATGTGTCGAGAGACCCACCTAGCTCTCGGCGAAGGGATTTTCAGAAAACAAAAAAAACAGCTCGGCCGGCCGACCCCACCGCCGCCCTAGCCCCACCACCACCGCCCGCCGCCGCCCCCACCACCGGCACCACCGCCACCGCTACCACCACGCCACCACTCGCCGTCTACCACCACCACACCGCGTCGCCGTCGCCACCACGCCGCGCCGCCGCCGCCACCATGCCACGCCACACATACACGGTAGGGGAGGATGCGCCGCGTTGAGCCGGCCGAGGTCGCGCCGCCGGAGTCGTCGAGGCCGCGCCACGCCGCGCCGGCCGAGGTCGTGCCGCCGGATTCGTCGAGGTCGTGCCGCGCCGGTCGAGGTTGCGCCGCCAAAGTCGTCGGGGCACGTCGCGGAGTCGTCGAGGCGCGTGGGGATCCACCGTCACCGCGCCTCGGCCCGCCGCCGCTCCTCGCCACGAGGTGAGGGGTGCACGAAGGGGGGAGGAGGGGGCGGCGCGCGCTACGCCGGCGGGAGGCGAGAGGTGGGGGAGTGGGCGGATCCGGTGGCGGCGGAGCCGGAGAGGTGGGAGAGGCGTCGGGGCCTTGACGGCGACCCGACGGAGGAGGCGGCCAGGCGAGCAGAGAGGAGGAGGCGGCGGCGGGGGAGAAGGAGGAGGGGTTACGGTTGCGGGAAGGGGGGAGGCGGGGCGTCAAATATATAGGGGGGACGTTGGGCCAGGTGGGCCGGCGGCCCAAGTTTGCTTCGCCGAGAGCCCAATAAATGGCTCTCTGCGAAGATTTTTTGTAATTTTTTTCTAAATTAGTTAAAAATAGTAAATAAATGAAAAAACTCAAAAACTTAACATTACACAAGATATGTTGTGTATTGCTTATAGAAAAGTTGTTGTGGTCAAACTCAAATTTAAATTTCTCTAATGCACCAAACCTAGTGACATTAGTTCAAACTCTCTTAAACTTCTCGTGACATGTTCTGGTTTCTAAACAGCGTACGTGTCAAAGTGCTCAAAATGTTCTCAACTTTTTTACAACAACCTCGACATATGATATAATGAGCGCTCGACAAAATTCGTGATTTTCAAACTTTATTTGAATTTTATACAATTTTAAAACCTTTCTACGACACGATCTTCATCATGATCAGAGAACAAAATGTTTGAAATTTAGTTTCATTTCGTGTACATGGTCTTAGAGATATCTCATTTTTCCAACAACTTTACTCTATGATTTCATGTACTTGCAGTTCATATCGGACGTCTTCGAAAAAATTACCTAGAATGAAGTAAAAATTTTAAATATAGCAAACAGAGATAAAATGGTGTCAAATTTGAACATATCTTTTGTATAAGTGCATGTTGATGATTAAAAAAATTAAAGGTGAAAAAATGATTTTTTTAAAAAAAATTCTTCGCCAAGAGCAAAGAAAATACTCTCGGCGAAGAATTTCTTCGTCGAGAGCCAGTCGGTTGACTCTCGGCGAAGAATTCTTCGTCGAGAGTTTTTTTTTTGCTCTCGGCGAACAAATTCTTCGCCGAGAGTTTTATTCTTCGCTGAGAATATTAATTTTACTCTCGCCAAAGAGATCTTCGCCGAGAGCACAAGATTAAGCTCTCGCCGAAGAATTTTGCTCTCGGAAAAGCCTCGGTTTCCCGTAGTGTATAATTGAAGAGAAGAAATAAAGGTTATTTCCACACGTTCTCACTAACAATGCTACATGCATGTCTAGAATTTTTCGACATATTTGTTACTGATTCGAAATGTGATTCCAATATTATTCAAAGATCAAACGATAAGGAGATTGAAGCAGTTTCACCCCTGTTTTTGTCGATTATTGCTAATAAGGGTCTAAATTTGCATGAACTGTGAATGCCTTGCGCATTTGTCTCTAAATTTCGATACTTACCCTTTTTCGATACTCACGTCGCAATGGGCAGGGGTTTGCTATAAGATGACACTTTTGGAAAAATATGTTAATTTCAAGTGAAGCTGAACTAAACCTAATAGATTACCTATCATGTATCATGTTCTACTGCCCTCCAAAAACACCTGATCCCATTTTAATGTGACAATATTTTCAGAACAGGATTTGTACATATTTGATGGTGATGTGGCACAAATTGATATTCTGCAGACTCCACATATTATCACAAACAAAGACCACTATAATTGAAGAGAATGTTTGTTCTCACAAATTGTTGGTGGAAATCGGGTCCGAAGGTGGACACCGACACAACAACCCCCTGATTGGTCTCCTCTCCTCCGAAGGGGTCATGGCCGAAGGCCCCCTCGGAGACGAAGGGAACGCTCAATGACCAACTCTACCTCCACTAAGCAGATCCTACTATATTACGATAGGATTACTTCTACTTCAACTACTACCACTTCTACTACTACAATTACTGCTTCGCACTACAGAAGAAAACGAAATGAACAGAACCGAAAGTTACACAATTGAACCAGACCTTCGGAGCTCTCTTATCATTAATGTGTGTCCGTTCAGTTACAAGGGAACCTCTATTTATAGGAGGCCCCCGGGAGTGATCAAACAACTCAATTACACCTTTTCCGTTCCTGACAAACGGCTTTACACGCTTTCGAAGGGTGTAACAGTAACTCCCTGCTTCGTACGGGCATCCAGCGTGTCTTCGCACGGTCGACCCTCCTTTACACGCGGCACCTTTTGTCTCTCCTTCGTACGGCAACCTTTACACGTCCGGCATGCTTACGTGTAACGGTGCCCTTCTGATAGAGCCATGGCCACCGTGCGCGCCGCACCTTCGGTGCCGAAACGGCCCACCGCGCTCCTGCGTCCATGAAAGGCCTCCGCGGCACATCACGCGACCCGCTCCCGTCCGGCATCGGAGTGCTTTCCGACAAACGGGTTTCTCGACCGTCCCGCCCCTTCGGCGCCGAAGCTCCGCAGCTCCGAACCGACCGCGGGCGAATCAGCACCTGCAAAACGGCACCCGCACACGCTTTCAAGTAACGTCAACATTCTCATCAGATCATTATTTCACACACTTGACCGCTTCGTACACATGGCACGAAGTTGACGATCCGCGCCGGCCGTGACTGAACGCTTCCGAAGACCATATTCCCCAACACAAATAAGCAACGCTACATTTGTGCAGAAATGGAACTAGCTGAGGGCATCAAACATTGCACAAGAAACATAGAAATAGCTGAAGACATCAAACATTGCACACCTAACTCCACATATTATCACCAATAAAAACCACTATAATTGAAGAGAATGTTTGTTCTCACGACAGGTCCTGTTTGTTTGCAGATTATGACGATTTTGGGTGGACAGCTTTCCATTTTTTTTATATCTGAAAGTCAGGAAAGCTTCCAAAGTTCATGCGAAAAGGCTTCTATCTTTCCACTTTCGGAGCTTTCCGACTTTCGAATATAGGGAAAGCTATCTATCGAAAATTGCTGTAAGCTACAAACAAAGACCTAAGCAAAACAAACAAGACCTAAGCAACGCTGCATATGTGGAGAAATTTATTTTAGCTGAGGACATCAAATATTGCACAGCAAACACAAAAATAGCTGAGGACATCAAACAGTGCACATCTAACGTATTGATAAAATGCATGATATTCAATTCGTGTGTGATATGCAGGGGCAAAACCAGCAAATTTCACTTGTTCTCGAGTCTCATGACAAGGCTACAAGAACGAGGTCTGAACTTGCAATGACACACACGGTGCACTACGGGAGAACCGTAATTCCCCGAGTGCTCGAAACTTCCCCGAGAGCCAAAAATCGGGCACTCGGGGAAGGCAATCTTCCCCGAGTGTTGCACTCGGGGAAGAATTGCACTCGGGGAAGATGGCCTTCCCCGAGTGCCTAAAAGGGCATGGCACTCGGGGAAGACAGGCACTCGGGGAAGGCCATCTTCCCCGAGAGCAACACTCGGGGAAGAAGGCACACGAAAAAGAAAAGGTGCATTTGACGGCGGCACTAGACGGAGCCGTTTAAAAAAAAATTGAAAACCCTCTTCCCCGAGTGCCTTGTCCCCGGCACTCGGGGAAGAGCCTCTTCCCCGAGTGCCTTGTCACTGGCACTCGGGGAAATATTTTTGTTTTTGTTTTTTTTGCCCCAATTTTTTTGTGAGGCCTTCAAACATTATTTAAAACTCCTTGCCCAAATTTGACTTACTTTTGAATTTTTTTGTTATATTTCGTTAGTTTTTCCTTTTTCTTGAATTTTTAGGCACACTTCAAATTTGAACTACAGGTACATGAAATCATATAATTTGGTGATTCAAAAAATGATATTCATGATATTTGGTGTATATTGAGGCCTTATCCAACAACTCACATGAAATATCGAGCATCTTGTTGTCGTGACATGACTAACAACATACGGGAAAAGTGTTTCTGAATTACAGAAAATCCGGACGAAGTCCGAAAAACACGTAACTTGTCGGGACACCGTGTTATCACATGTAGAGGTTGTGTGCAGCGGTTGAGAAGATTTCGAGCAAGTTGCGATGTGTGATGCCTGAAACCCAGACATCTCCACACGTGATCCATGTGATAACACACCGGAGATGTGTGAGTTGTAGGCATCAAACGTCGCAAAATTGCTCAAAATCTTCTCTAGTCTTGCACACAACCTATACATGTGATTACACAACTCCCTGACAAGTTTCGTGATTTTCGGACATCGTCCGGATTTTTTTTAATTTAGAAACACTTTTTTCCGTATGTTGTTAGTCATGTTACGACAACAAGATGCTCGATATTTCATGTGAGTTGGTGGATAAGGCCTCAATATACACCAAATATTATGAATATCATTTCTTGAATTGCTAAATTATATGATTTCTTGTACATGTAGTTTAAATTTGAGCTTTTCCAAAAAGTTCAAGAAAAAGAAAAAACTAACGAAATATAGCAAACAAATTCAAAAGTAAGCCAAATTTGGGCTAAGAGTTTTAAATATGTGGGAAGGCATCACAAAAAAAATTGGGGCAAAAAAAAAAAAAAAAAACAAAAATATTTCCCCGAGTGCCTTGTCACGGCACTCGGGAAATATTTTTGTTTTTTTGTTTTTTCCCCAATTTTTTGGGAGGCCTTAAAACATTATTTAAAACTCCTTGCCCAAATTTGACTTACTTTTGAATTTTTTTGTTATATTTCGTTAGTTTTTCCTTTTTCTTGAATTTTTAGGCACACTTCAAATTTGAACTACGGTACATGAAATCATATAATTTGGTGATTCAAAAAATGATATTCATGATATTTGGTGTATATTGAGGCCTTATCCAACAACTCACATGAAATATCGAGCATCTTGTTGTCGTGACATGACTAACAACATACGGGAAAAGTGTTTCGAATTACGAAAAATCCGGACGAAGTCCGAAAAACACGTAACTTGTCGAGACACCGTGTTATCACATGTAGAGGTTGTGTGCAACGATTGAGAAGATTTCGAGCAAGTTGCGATGTGTGATGCTCGAAACCCGGACATCTCCACACGTGATCCATGTGATAACACACCGGAGATGTGTGAGTTGTAGGCATCAAACGTCGCGAGACTTGCTCAAAATCTTCTCTAGTCTTGCACACAACCTATACATGTGATAACACAACTCCCCGACGTATAATAGAAGAATCAACGGAAAGCGAGCAAGAAGTGACACGAGAGATTCCGACAAGGGAGCAAGATTCCTCCCGGTAAATACAAAACATCTCCTATTGATCTCTTTTCGCATTATTACCCGTGCCAATTTGATCTTCCGATGGCTTGTAGGTGATTCCGAGCCGGTGCGCAACCTTTTGCGATTGCTTTGGGCTGCTATTGTGGAGAAATGGTTGGACGCGGACCGCGAAAGATGCACCAAGAGAAAAAAAGACCACCGTATGCCGATTCCAGGTGCACCTCACCACCGGGGCGGCGCCGGCCTCGGCCAAATATAAAAAGACATATGTAAGTCGACACCACTTGTCTAATATAGCCGCGTTCAATTCTAATTGATTCCTAACCACATGTTGGCTTTTTTGTAGGAGGCGGCGCACGGTGGCCGGCCAATTAGCCAACTCGAGGCGTATGCTCTCGCCCACATGGGCCCGGCAAAGTCCAACATCGAGTACAACCCCGATGCGGGCCCAGAGGCGTACACAAACTCCAGCGTCCACACCCGCCTTAGTTCGTACACGGAGGCATTAAGGTTAGTCCACGGGCCAGACTACGACCCGAGGTCCGAGGAACACCTTGATCCTGAGCTAGTGATGAGGATTGGGCAAGGCAAGAAGCATGGACGGTTCTACATTGGCAACGGCATCCTCGACACGGCCTCTACTCCTCCTCTCGACCGCCTACGAGCGGCCGAGCACGAGCTCTAGTGTGCCCATAAGCCGGCGGCCGACGGCGATAATGTCACTCCGGTAAGTATTCTCACTTTCATTAGTCGTTCTTTGACTTTGACTTTTACGTTCCTTAGCTCGCATTATTGGAACATTGGTGTCAAATATTGCGGGCCGAGATGCGGCGTCTTCGGCGGCGACGGGAGGCCTTGCTTGCCGAGCGGGCCCGGCGGGAGGCCGAGCGGGCCGAGCGGGAGGCCGAGCGTGAGAGGATGCAAGGTTTGCTCGCGTTCGTGCAACAACTTGGGTAGCAAGCAAGGTTTGCGGATCCCAAAGACAACCGCTTGCACCACCACGACCACCTCCACCACCTCGTCGAGAGTCCACCCCGGTCACCCCGGTGAGTATAAGCACAATTGTTTTACTTTTTGTGCTAATGCTTAGTGTCAAACCTAGTGTCGGCCTTCGTGCCTGATGTGTTGATTTGTCGGCCTTCGTGTCAGAGTTGTTGATTTGTCGGCCTTCGTGCTGGAAATGTGTTTGTCGGCCTTCGTGTCGACCTTCTTGCAGGTTTTGGAAACCTCCCCATGTAGGGGAGGTGCTGCCCAAATTTTCAACTTTTCTTTACAACTTGGATTTTTATCTTGTTACTCACGTGCAATTTCTTTTTATTCAGCGGCTCTCGGGGGCGTCGTCGAACCATGTCGGAGGGTCGCCGGGGACGCACGTCGGGGCATCCCCGGCCGAGCATCGCCGGGGTCGCACGTCGGGGCAGCCCCGGCGGAGCATCGCCGCGATCCCGCTTGTCGTGAGCCACCCGCGGACTCGTTTATATGTATTGCACTTGTGAACTTGGAATAATGTGTACTTTTGGATATGTGGTTTGTATGTGTACTTTTCGATATGTGGTTTGTACTTTTGTGCACTCGTTTTTATGTATTCCGGATATATTTGGTCACACTTTTGGATGTGTCGTTTTTCATTTATAAATGTGGTTTGTGAAATATTGAAGTTGAATTGTGATTTATATAAATATATGTTTTATTTGTCACACGGTAAAGCAAAAGAAAAAAGGAAAAAAAAAAGGAAGGGGTCTTCCCACTCGGGGAAGAGGAAATTAAAAAAAAAATGGTCACGGGCCTTCCCCGAGTGCTTAGGCACCTGGCACTCGGGGAAGACAAAAATAAAAAAAAACCAGAGCCTTCCCCGAGTGCCTTGGCAACTGGCACTCGGGGAAGAATTTTCAAAAAAAAACGAATTTCTTCCCCGAGTGTTGCACTCGGGGAAGAGGTTAAAAAAAAAGAAATTTATTCCCCGAGTGTTTGCACTCGGGGAAGAGTAAAAAAACCGTCGACGGCGTTAAATCTTCCCCGAGTGCTACCGTGGCACTCGGGGAAGTCTTCCCAAGTGTACGATTTTTGGCACTCGGGCTTCCCCGTGAGCCGCTTCCCCGGAAGATCTTCCCCGAGTGTTGCACTCGGGGAAGGCTTCCCCGAGTGCTTTTGGCTCTTCCCCGAGTGCTTGAGGCACTCGGGGAAGCAGGTGGCTCCTGTAGTGGTGCCTCAATAAGCCTCATATGCTTGCAATTTCCATGAGCAGCCATTCCTTTCTCATGCTTTTGGGGAGCACCATAAGAGATCTGAACCGGCGATCATCTCGGATAAGCATACTATAAGCTCGCAGCCGGTCAGCACGGGCCAATCTGGGTATATCTATGAGCGCCTCAAAGATCTCTTCAGGTGAAGTGTCTTTCGGTGCTTGTGGGGGTTCAGCTGCAGACTTCAAAGAAGCTTGAAGCGATTTGTTGATTTCACCGAGCATGTGGAGAAGTGCATCTTCTTTCTCAACATCTACAAACAGATGGGAGCACGAGCAGTAAATGAAATGACTGCAGCAGATAAAATAGCCACGTTCCTACTTTAACTCCATAAATTATTTTCAGAGGTGCGATTCAGTTTATATTGTGCAAAATTATCTGATCTCTCCTTTACGCAATTCAGGTCTCAGGAAGTTGCTTGGTATGAAAAAAGAGACAGAAATCAGGTTATCGGACCATCCTTTTTGTCCTTAATAAATCTGATTTAGTGATTCTCAAAAAAAAAATGATTTAGTGAATTTGATTCGCCTTGGAATGATCTAATGATCGAAACAGTCCACGGGTGTCAAAATCATACCAAGCTTGCGTGATTTCTTCGCAGCGGATGCAGAGCTACCATCGTGCTCGTCTTCCTGAAACAAGCCCACAGAAAAAAAAAGGTAGAATGATAACCAGAGCAAGATCTTCACAAACGTAAGTGAGCAGCCCACACAAACGTCAGATGAGAACCACGCAACGCCTGGGAGAGGGTTCGATCGGATTGGATCGGTAGGATGCGTAACCAACACGAGCGAACCTGGAAGGCGGCGGCGGTGGCGGCGGCGTGGACCGACGGCCGACGCGCGGGCGCGGCGGCCTCCGGCACCGCGCGATGGCGGCGACGCACGGGACGGTGGCGGCCGAACGTACATTCTTCGCCTTCGACGTTGGTATCGCAGAACACCTGATGCCAGTCTACCTGAAGCCGGGGGCGGGCCATTGCCGCCGCCCTTCTGCTACTTCCGGCCACGAGGAGGAGAGTAGCCCTGCTAATGGGTCGGGTGGGAATGGGGTTTTGGGGCGGGTGCTAAGATGGGGATTGCATGGGGCGGGTGCTAATGGGTTCTTTAGACTTGCGGGTTGGGGCGGGTTGGGTTTGCTGCCCCTGCGGGTTGGGTGCGGGGTGGGGATGAGTACTCCCACCGGCCGCGACTCGCCGCTCTCCTCCCGACCTCCCGCAAGCAATGCTGCAAGGGTGAATCCCGCCGCCGCCAGCAGCCGTCGGAAGGAACGGCGCGAGCCCACCCCGAAACTCCTCAAACCACCATCGGTGTTGTGCTGCCGGCAGAGCAGGACATCTGCGTCGGCCATGCGAGGGTACGAGCTCGTCAAGAGCGACGACGCGGGAGGCGCCCCGGGCCCCGATCTCGAGTCCGACGCCGGCGCCAACAGCAAGGCCGCGCCTTCCCCGCCCCCGCCGCCCGCTCTCGCGATCTGCACCCCGCTGCGGTTTCGTGCCCCGCGCCCCTCGTCCTTCTTCTTCTCCCCTCATCCTCCCCAACCGCCGTGCCGCGAGCAAGGGCGTCACGCTTGCCCGCTGGATTTGGGCGCCCGCTCCTAGATCCCACATCTCATTTTGCCTGCCAACCAATCAGGTAACCAACCTTTCTATTCATGATCAATCCACCCTGGTCGGTCAGGACGGGAACCAATCAATCGGTCGGGATTCGTGGCGAGTCATCATGACGGCGGCGGGCGGCGAGGGGCTGCGCCTGCGCCTGCACCTGCACCGGCGGCTGGGCCACGAATGGGTGCTGCAGCAGGCATGTCGCTGACGGCCGGTTCGCCGAGTTCTTCTGAAGGCAGAATCTAATGAAGTTCTTGAAGTCTGGCGAGGCGGTGCGCGGCGCCTGCGGCGAGTCGGAGTAGCAGATGGTGCACATGAGTGCTGCCCAGTCTCCCTGCTTGCCGAGCTTCTCACCGAGGGGGAAGCGGCCCAGGTAGAACTCGAGGATGCTGAGGCCAAAGCTCCAGATGTCGCCGGCGTAGCCATCGTAGGCGCCGTCGTTGAGCCGTTCAGCGGCGCGGAGCCAGCCGAGGTCGGTGGGGTGGGCGCGCCGAGCAACGCCGGGGCCGACAGCGCCCCCGACGAATACGTGCACGACGGCGCCGAGGACGGTCGGAGCGGCAGGGGCAGCGACACCGCGAGCGAGTTCAGGTCCTGGTGCGGCAGCGGCAGCGTGAGATCCGGGTGTTGGCGTGCCCGGCTCGCTCCGTTCGCTTCGATCTACTCGCTCGTTTCTGGTGATGCAGTGGCGCTCCTTCCACTCGCCAGCTTCGACTTCGACCCGGACGCGTACGTCACCGAGCTCGAAAGCCTCGCCGGCCTAACAGCAACAGCTCTTTGAGAGCAAACTCCTCTATTCCAGCAAACCCGCACAAACGGGGCGGGGCGGGGTGGATTTGTAGGTTTGCGGGTTGGGATGGGTTGACCAACCCGCAGTTGTACTCTAACTGTGGGTAGGGGCGGGTTTGGGGCGGGTTAATCCCCGTTAGCGAGCCTAGAGGAGAGACAGAGATATTTTGGGGATTCTAAATTGGCAAATCCTATATACCTTCCGGAAGGTGGGAAGCCCATCAACATTACGGTGTTTGAGATTCGTGCGGCTCACAGGAGCCGCGTGATCTCCTTCTTCCCCGGCCAGCGAGATAGGGCTGGGCGGGCTCGCATGGCTTGGCCGCCGACGAGATTAGGGCGGGGCAAGAGGTGGGGGGAGCGGCCGGCGGCGAGGTCGCCGTCTGCCGGGGTGGTGGTCGAGGCGACGGTGGGTTAGGTTAGGGTTCGGGGGTTGCCGGGTGGGGCGGGGCGGGCGGGCGGTGGGGGGAGCGGCGGGTGGCGAGCCGACCGGGGTAGTGGTGGAGGCGGCGGACCTAAGGGTTAAGGTTTCGGGGTTCGAGTTCGGTGGTCGTCCATGTCCGACCGACCTAGAAGGGGAAGGCGGGGGGCGGCCGGAGGACCGGCGATGGAGGCGGCTCGGCCGGCGGCGGATGCGCGGCGCTAACGCGCCGCCGGCCGGCGGGGCCGGACGGCCGGTGGGTCGACGACCGGCGGCGGGGGGCGACGAGGCAAGACGGGTTAGGAAGGGCGGGGGGCAACCGCCGGCCGGGGAGGTGGTGGGAGGAGGTGGCAGGGGCGGCGGCTCCTTGGAGAAGAAGCACAGTGATGGGACTTAGTGGGCTCGAAGTCCGTAGACTTATTCACCTTCCGGAAGGCATATAGGATCCCCCATTCCAAATTTGCCGCCGTCGGGAGGAAGGAAAATTTATCCGCTTTCGCGCGCGGGGAGTTTGGGTCGGGCCGATTAATAAGGCTCAGGCCCATTGATACATAAACAACTTGGGGCAGCCCGCAAACAGAGCGGGAATATATCTTCCGGAAAGGGATACTAAAACTTCCGATGTTTGAGATTCGTGCAAACATTTTTATCCACTACATCTACAAACCTTAGCATCCACCTTCCTGGCTCCCTCCGCCCCCACCCCGTGTGCCTGCTGCCCCCCTTGATGTGGGCACGTCCCGACACCTCCCGACGGTCGGGCGCCGGAGCACCTCCCTGCGCGTCGCCGACAAGCCACTGTAACCTCCACGCGGGACATCAGTGAGCCATATGCTTCTCCACCGTTACCGCTCCCGTGTGCCGTCGACGGCCGCCCCAGCCCTGCCTCACGACATTGGGGCCGCGGTCGACCGGTCGACTCGCCGCCGCCATCGGTACCGCATACAGAGAAGAACTCCAAAATGTTGGTTTTAAAAATGTTGCAACAATTTGTAAAATATTGACGAAAAATAATGTAAAATGTTAGCGAAAAAATGTTGGAACATTTTTGAAAAATGTTGCAACATTTTTTATTTAATAGTCATGAGGCACGATGGCTGAAAAATGAAACATTACATTTATATGGACTTTGGTGGGTTGGAAGTTACAATGCTTATCCACCTTCTGGTAGCAATATATGAGGCCCTCGAACAGTTTTTAAGATTTTTTCAACAAATTTACAAAAATATACCTCTATCCCAATATTTTGCAAAACTATAACATCGCCATTTAAAACGGTGGTAGGGTTACTACCGCCGTTTTAAACTATGAGTGGGACCTTCGGCTGTGGAAAACGACAGTAGGGGTTACTCCTACCAGCGGGTGGGGTGCGACACTGTAGCAGTCCCTACCGTCATTTCAAACAACGATAGGGACTAGTGCATCTTCAAAAATCGTAATCTTTTTATGAACTTGGATAGAGATAAACTTTATATGAAAATTGTAGCTTTCTTCGAGATCAACAACTTTGTAGTTCAAACTTTTCCATTTGAAGTCATCTTGAGGCTCAAATTTGTATGAATTTAGATGGAGAAAATTTGTTGTTCGTACTTTTTACATTTGAAACCATTTTGATGCTCAAATATCGACGCTATATTCAGATCTAAAATTTAACGAAATTTTGTACGCCAACATTGTATATCTTGACGGCATCTTGTAGTTCAAATTGTGTCTATTTGAATTCATTTTTGTGCTCAAATGATTGAGACAAGGTTTAGATTTGAAATTCACATTTGAAATCCATAATTTATCGAATATATGAGCCTCAAGATGATTTCAAATGGAAAAGGTTTGAATTATAAAGTTGTAGATCTCGATGAAAGATACAATTTTCATATAAATTTTCTCCATCTAAATTCATAAAAAAGGTTGCAATTTTTTGAAGATGCATTGGTCCCTACCGCCGTTTGAAACGGCGGTTAGACCGCTACAGTGTTGTGCCCCTACCAGCGAGGGCGGAACCCCTACCGCCGTTTTATATGGCGGTGGTGGTATAGTTTTCCAAAATATTGGGATGGATGTATATTTTTATAAATGTGTAAAAAATCTAAAAAAGAATCGTCTCTGTTCGGATTACTGTGATTAGGCAGCTTGCCGGAGAGGAAGGGATTCATTACATTCACATAGAATCGTTGTAAAGGTCTAATTTTGCATGAGCTGTGAGCCTGTGAATGTCGCGCATAATTCCCTCCAAATTTTGATATATTTACGTTTTTTTTTCTCCTGTTGAAATGCATGGACAAGTTTGTCAGTAAGATGGTACTTAAAAAAGAATGTAAATGTTAATCAAGCTCGACTAAACCCATAGATTATCCCGTTCTACTCCTATCCAGACCTGCATGTATGTTGAATCTGATGCCGTTTTAATGTAATATATTTTCAGAATCGTTTTTTTAGATTTGTTTTCATAATCGGTTATGCACACAGATTTGAAGGTGATGTGGAACAAATTTGATATCTTGCTTACTCCGCATTACCACAAATAAACACCACATGTTCGCACAAATAGGCAATGCTGAATCCGTGGTGAATTCGTACTAGCTGAGGGCATTAAACATTGCACAACTAACATATAAATAGGTGAGTACATCAAACATTGCACAACTAACATATTGACATTCGTGTCCGATACTGCAGGGCAAACTCAACAAGTCTCACTTGTTCTTGAGTTCCATTAGAAGGCTACAGAAGGTCTGAAATCCCTATCACACACATGGTTACTCGATGCTTCACGTGCTTCCAATTTCCATGAGCAGCCATTCCTTTCTCATGTTTTTGGGGAGCGCCATAAGAGATCTGAACCGGCGATCATCTTGGGTAAGCATACTATAGGCTCGCAGCTGGTCAGAACGAGCCAATCTGGGTATCCCTTTGAGAGCTTCAAAGATGTCTTCAGGTGAAGTTTCTTTCGGCACTCGTAGAGGTTCAGCAGGCTTCAAAGAAGCTTGAAGTGATAACAGTGATTTGTTAATTTCACCAAGCATGTGGAGAAGTCTGTCTTCTTTCTCAGTATCTACAGACAAAGGGGTGCAAACAGTAAATCAAATTAGCACAATTAGGCGTAAAGGATCACTGCAGCAGGTTGCAGAGATTTTGGGGATTCCAGATTTGCCGCCGTAGCAACGAAAAGCTTCGCGATTTCCCGCGCGGGGTGTTTTGGCCGGGCCGATCCTTCAGGCTCAGGCCCGTTGGTACAAAAACAACTTGGGCCAGGCCTATAAAAAAGGCAGGAGACGAAAACTTGCACGGTGGGTTGTATTTGAAATTTCTTTATATTTATTTTGCCTTGATTTTCGAAAAATAAATGGTCCAATAAAAAGTTTCGAGAAATATACATCTGGCGCAGTACCCTACGGCCAACCCGCGGTCCTAGCTGGTCGGAGACGGTGTCGCCATGGCCGCCTGTGACAAGCCTGCAACATCCGGTGTCGCTCCGCCCGCCGATGTCGCTCCGCCCGCCGACGGAGCCTGTGGCTGTGTCGGCTGAGTCCAAACCGGTGATGCCTGTGTAAACTGTGACGCGCCAACCTCCTCGGCCTGCTGCAGGGAATCTAGGGTCGCAAGAACGTCGCGGAACTCCATCTGATCCCATCACAGGTGCTCCTCGGTGGTCGTGTCGAAAGTAGGCTGGAACATAGGCGGAGTGGACGAGGAAGGAATATCTGTCGCCGGAAACTGAAAGACCGACGGTCCGGAACCTCCTAGCGGAAAGATCGGCGGCGGCTCCTGCTGTCGAGGCCCGGCTGTCGGAAAAGGCGGTGATCGCCCTGTACGATTAATATAGTATAATCACAAACACATAATAATTGCGTGCATTAGTTGAAAATAAGGTCTACTGAAAGTACCTGCGCCGGGGGGAGCAAACGGCCGCTGCACGTAGGTGTGCGGGCCCTGCGCCTGTGGGTGCTGCTGTGCCCTCGGAGCCGAGAAGCCGCCTGCAAAGGTGGCAGGCGTCGGTTGCGAAGCCGCTGTCGAGGCGGAGCTCGAGGACGACGCTGGGTGGCGCGAAAGGAGAGGAATCTCTACGGTTCTGGCGTAGTTCACGACGGCGGAGTACCTCACAGCAGCAATGATGATCCTGTCGTACGTACTCCGGTACTCCTGAGGCCCCTAGGTGAAGCACTGCTCCCATGCGGCCGATGCGAGCCGCACGATATCAGCCAGCACGTCATGCTGCGCACAAAATTAAAAACACATGTTATAATGAAAAGTCATGAATGTAATATGCTTGCAGTATCGTAGCTTACCGCTGTGTCGGCGGTCTGGTCTCGGCGCACCGGGTACGTCGCGTCGGCCGGGATCTCGTCGTGGTCCGGACGGTGGCGGTGGCGGGGGTAGCGAGCACGTACGTCACCCGCATCGCGTCCTCGGGAGGTACCACCGAAGGTACGCTACCCGGGCGGTGCTCGGTGACGACGTTCTGCTTGTGCGTCGCGGACGCCCACTCTGCCACGTACGGCTGCAGCCTGTCGACGAACGACGTCGCTGCAGGCACGCCCTTACGCGTCCACCTAGCATAGATGAAACATAAAATTATTGGCAACTGAATATTTGTAACGGAAAATAATTAGAACTGGCAAATGGTATCTCACATGTGCGCTGTAGGCGGCAGACGTGGCGCAACGGGTACTGGCGCCACCTGGAAAAGGCCAAACTGCCTCATCACCCGGTGGACGGCGTACTCCTCGACGTAGACGTCGAAGACCAGTCGTCACCTCATCATCCAATACGCCTGGTCTTAGGAGCATAGTCACCGTGTTTCCGGGTCGACCGAGTCGAGAAACGGGGACGAGGAACGGGGTATGATGATTTCCAATAGTATGGAACGAGAGGGGTATATAGCTTCAGCATATTTATTTTGGATCCGGGCCGCGATCCATGTTAAGTTGGGACGATGTTCGCGGAACGATGACAAGAACGAGGGAGAAGTGCAGTAGCAGATGAAAGGAAGAAGGGCAGGGGTCACCTAATAAAAGAGCTTCAAGCCTTCCGGATGGAGATTAATGGTGTAGGCGCTTCGTCTTCTGTCGCCTTGCCGTGATGCAGGCGCGCCGCACGCTGCTTGATTTTCCTGATGCGGTTGTCCCTTGGCCTTCCCGTTCCTCTTTCCTCCGGATCGCGTTCCATCGTCGTCCCACGAATCGTCCCCGTCCCGCGAATCGGAACAAAGTTCCTGGGACGCGGATCGCTGGCTCGTCCCGCGATCTCGGTGACTTAGCTCAGGAGCACAGGGACGAGAGCCCCTGTGGTGCGCGGGTAGTGACCATGGCGGGTGTCGGGGACGGCCTTTAGGGTCCCCTAAAACAACAAGGGGAATCGTGCTTAAAACCTGCAAAAAACCAAAACAACACATCTCTCACTTAAGCACACGCCCACGGCACGGCCCACACCGTGGCGGCCCCCACGGCCCGGGGAGTGGCCCGATCAAGGCCTCCCTCGAGCGGGCTCCGCCTCGCTCGAGGGTCTACACCTCCCTCGAGCGGGCTCCACCTCGCTCGAGGGTACACGCCTCCCTCGAGCGGGCTCCGCCTCGCTCGAGGCTCCTCCGCACGCGCACGCCCGTTCCCGCACACGGGTACGGGCATTTAATGCTCGACGGCGGCGGGGCGGCGCCATCATGCGTCCGGGGACTCACACCCCGGCCGTGTTGCGCCAACTCCCTAGGGGGAACCCATCCCTGCCACTGTGGGGGACTGTGCAACATGGCCGGTGTCAGCCCCGTGACGTCGCGCCGCCTACTCCCGTACGACTAACGTGCCGAGCCCTCGAAGGGGGGCCGGCCGCACCCTTAAAACGCTTTCCCGTGACCTTGCAGGGACAGGTCGTGACGATAGGCCGGCGGGGTGCCATCCCTGCCACTGTTAATCGCAGGCGGCCGCCCCCGTGCGTACAACGCCACACCGGGCACTGTGGTAACAGCCCCGGCGCTGTGAGGCATGCGGGAACGGAACGACGCCACGCCTGCCACTGTATCCCGTACGGATCCTCGTCAGCAACCTCCTCGAGCCCTCCCGGGAACATCACGGCGAACCACCGCGCCCTTACCCTCGAAGCTACCACCTGTTCGGGTACAAGATACGCCATGATGGCCAGATCGCGGCAAGGACCGTCAAGGCGGCCGCCCACTCTATGGCGTTGCACACCATACTCCCCCATGTAGCCGAAAAGTGCGGCATGCTTGTAATTCACCCTCTCCTTGGACTATAAAGGGAAGGTGAACTCCCCCGCCGCGCAGGGGATAGAAGACGGAAGACAACGGACACCATACGACACCACACACACACTCTCCAATTCTCCCACAACATCTTCGGCCACATCACCGGGGACTTGAAGGCCACGCCTTCTCTCCCGCCTTGCTTGTAGCCGCCGCACTATAGGCACTCCGGTCTTGAGCAATACGAAGGCCCCGAGCACACCACCGCCGGACGTACGGCCCCGGCCGAAACCAGGATTAATCTCGTGTCTTTAGTTGCTTAGCATCGACCATTGAGGGATAGACCTTGGCGCTTATTACTGGTTAGTGTCGGGACCACATTCCGCACCGACAGTTGGCGCCCACCGTGGGGCTCGCGAGCGCTAAATGGTCAAATCCACCGTCAACTCCTTCCATGGTGATTCGCACCGAGTACCGCGGTACGCGCTACTCCATGGGCAGCTCGGACCCCCTCCCCGCCGGGTTCGAAATCCGGTTCGGGGGCCTGAACTTTCAGGCCACGGGGAACGGCTACCTGATGCGCCTCACCAACCGTGAGGAGCTCCGTGCGCGACGTCAAGCCGGGTCCGCCCCGGTCGCCGGCGCGCGCATCGCCACGACGCAAACGCCCGCCGGCACGGACGCTCGTGGGCCCGTCGGCGTCTCGGCGTCGCCGCCGCTGCGGTCGGCGCTCACGTCGGGCACGGTCCGAGCGACGGCGGCCGAGCGCGCCGCCTCCCAACGCGCGCGCGCCGTCGGCACGACGACGCCCCGCTCCGGCGGGGGGAGCGCACGGTCTCGGACCGCGCTTCCCCATTGGTCCGCGCGGCGCGGCGGCGGCCTACACCGTTAACGCCAATGTCGGCTCCACGATGCGCAGGGTTCCCCCTGGCCGCCACGTTTTCGTCGCCAGGGACCCTAGCGCCTCCGCCGGCGACCAGTCGTCCCTGGGCTCCCTCGACGCATTGCCACCCGCCAACTTGCATGGGTATGCGGAATGGGACTTCTCCGGCGTGCCGGACCCGGTCCATGTTCGGGCGATTCCTCAACGCCACCGACTGCGGCTCGGTTGCTCCGACGACTCCAAAGACCGGAGCTATGACCCCACGAGGGAGGCCGCGTCGTCATCTCCAATGACCCGGCAAATGCCACCGGCGCGGCGGGTGCCGGCGACGGGGAAGTTACGCCCGCTCCGGGGACCGCTTCGCGTGCGGTTGCGGGGCCAAGCGCCCCCGGCTCCTTCACCCCCAACGGGGGCGGATATCGGCGTGAGTCGGCTCAAGCGCGCGAGCTCGAGGCCAAGGCGCGGCGAAGAGTACCGGACGGTGCGGTTGCTCCGCGCCTCCATGGCGGGAGAAGCCTCCACGCGCGGCGCGACGCGCGCGCGAGCCGGGCATACGGGCCCGCGACCGCATCAACGCCGATTTCAACGTCGACAACCCGGACACGCCTTCGCGAGCAAGCCGAAGCTCATTGCCGCCGCGCGCCGGCTCGCGGGCCATGCCCGCCCCCTTGATGCCCGAGGCGCGGAACCCGCACCGAGAGGCGCGAGGCGCTCATCGAGCAAGCGGCCGTCCGGCGAGGCCGAGAGCTCGGCGTCCCGCATCCGCTAGCGGGGGGACGCGCGGGGCGATGGGGGCGTGCGGGGGGGCGAACCCTCGGTGCACGCAGGCGGAGCGACGGAGCGCCCCGCCAACCCGGACGCACGCCGATTAAAGAACGGCTCCTCGACACGCGCAGGCAAGCACGGGACGGCGACGCCCACAACGTCATCAACGCTCGTCGGACGAGCAAAGCGGATGCGCGGGTGGCGGTAGGCTACCACCCTCAGCGGGGTGGACGCTACGATAGCGATGAAGACCGCTCGCCAACGCCGGAACCCCCGGGGACCCGTGTGTTCAGCCGGGAGATCCGCGCGGCGGCCTTCCCCCAGCGCTTCCGCCAGCCCACGACCATCGTCAAGTACAACGGGGAGACGGATCCCCGCGTGTGGCTCAATGACTACCGCCTAGCATGCCGGTGGGCGGGGCCACCGACGACGAGGTCATCATCCGCAACCTCCCCTTGCACCCTCGGCGACTCGGCACCGGACGTGTCTCGAACACCTGCCGGCCAGTCAGATCCACAATTGGGATGACTTGGTCCGCACGTTCATCGGCAACTTACGGGGCACATACATGCGCCCCGGGAACTCCCGGGACTTGCGCTCCCGTACCCGAAACCCCGCGAGTCGCTGCCGGGACTTCATACGACGCTTCTCCAAGCGCCGCACGGAGCTCCCGAGCGTGGCACAGTCCGAGATCGTGCACGCCTTCCTCGAGGGCACCACGTGCCGAGACCTCGTGCGCGAGTTGGGGCGCGGCCCGCCGGCGGACTCGAACGAGCTATTCGACATCTCTACCAGCTTTGCCTCAGGTGAAGAGGCCGTTGGGGGCGATCTTCGACGACAAGAGGGGCAAACGCACGGACGACGCGCCGCGGAGGGAAGCAAGTCCGGGGAGCCCCACCGAAAGGACAAGCGAGGCAAGAAAGGGAAGAAGCCGCGCCGCGAGGCGCGCGAGCGAGGACGCGACGACGACGACGCCGAGGCCCTTGCTGTTGACCCGGCTTGACGGGGCCCTCGACCGGCCCCTCGAGGTCGGGGGTGTTCGACGACATGCTTCGAAAAAGCCATGTCCATATCACAAGCCACCGGTGATCCACACCCTCGAGCGGTGCGATATGCTCAAAAAATTTTACGGCCGCGCCGCCGCGAAGGGCGTCGAGGAAAGGATGGGGGTGACGGCGACGCCGGCGGCTTCCCCGCCGTGGAGAACGTGTTCCTCATCTTCGGGGGGCCGACCGTCGACATGTCGAGCCGCCAGCGCAAGCGGGAGCGGCACGAGGTCCTCGCCGCGGAGAAGGCGCCTCCCTCCTTCCTTGACTGGTCGGAGGATGCCATCACCTTCAGCCGTGAAGATCATCCGAACCGCATCCCTAACCCGGGCCAGTACCCACTGGTGGTCGACCCGGTCATTGGGAACGCGCGGTTCTCAAAGGTCCTGATGGACGGAGGCAGCAGCCTCAACATCCTCTACGCGCACACGCCGCACTCGCCGGGGATCGGGTTGGACCGAGCTGCGGCCCGGCCACAACGCCGTTCCATGGCGTCGCGCCGGCAAGTGCGTCCAGCCCCTCGGGCAAATCGATCCGCTCGTGTGGTTCGGCACCCCGAGCAATTACCGCAAGGAGATGCTCACCTTCGAGGTGGTGGGGTTCTGGGGCGCCTATCACGCCATACTTGGGCGGCCCTGCTACGCCAAGTTTATGGCTGTCCCCAACTACACCTACCTCAAGATGAAGATGCTGGGACCGAACGACGTCATCACCGTGGGCTCGTCCATCGAGCACGCCTTCGACTGCGACGTCGAATGCGTAGAGCACGCGGAAGCACTGGCGCTGGATGAAGCGCTGGTGACCACCTTGGAGAAGATGGTCAACGAGGACCTCGACTCCACCACCAAGCACGCTGGCAACTTCGAGGCCGCGGAGCACACCAAGGAAGTGCCCCTCGACCCCGCTCGCTCCCGAGGGCAAGGCATTGAGGGTCGGCTCCACCCTCAACCCGCAATAGGAAGTGGTGCTCGTCGACTTCCTCCGCACCAACGCCGACATCTTCGCGTGGAACCCCTCGGATATGCCGGGCATCCCGAGGGAGGTCGCCGAGCACTCCCTTGACATCCTACCTCATTCCCACGCCGTCCGAAGAACGGCTCCGCCGCTTCGACGAGGAGCGGCGGCGGGCGACTCGGAGCGTAGCCGCGAAAGCTCCTCGAGGCCGGGTTCATCAAGGAAGTGTTCCACCCTACGTGGGCGGCTAATCCTATATTAGTAAAGAAAAAAGAACGGGAAGTGGCGGATGTGTGTAGACTTGTGACAACCCGCCCGGAAAATACCGTACTATCGCCTAAGACCGGTCCACTTTGGTCATTAAGCCATAGTACGGTATCATCCTCGTCGTTGGTTGCGGGTTAACGCCCCGTAAATCACTTGGACATCGAACGGAGGGTCGACACATGCATCAAACTCACGCGAAGGCGAGTCCAGAGTACAACGTGAATTAAACATTTTATTACAAACCATTGTTCATGGCATGAGAATAAGGTTCGAGTTCAAAAATACAGTGGAAATAATTTAAACTAGCGCATCGGTAAACATCACGAGGCCATCCGTGATGTCATCACTTGTCGTCACCCTTCCGATCAATCACACCCGCAGCAACAGCTTTAAAGCAAGGCCGAGTATACTAATACTCAGGCAAGACTTAACCGTCGGGTGATAACTACATCACCAACCTCTAGACATGAAAGGCTTTTGGCCTAGGTGGAGTTTCTTTTCTTCGAAACAAATTTGCTAAGAGTAGATCCTTACTTTCAAAATTTTAGCACAAGTTCTAGTTGATTACCATTTCTAAATGTGCCATCTAATCCAATCAAGAATTGGACAAGCAATTCATACAACAATATTTCTCGAGTTCCATCATTATGGGATATCATGGCCGCTTGATTAAGCGAGTCTCGGATAATGGTGAGAGGCCGACAATCGATTGATTTAAACCTTGCAAGGTAGACCCAAACACACGGTAGGCCGCCCCCGCAAGGACAACTTTCCCCTGTGCCGTCCCCAAAAATCCTCGGGTTGGGATCGAATCTTACGGTCCTTGGTGCAAAGCTATCCGCATACCCCGCGAGATACCCGGAGTCACCATACACCACCCTTCCCGGTAGCTAGCCTAGGTTAGGGAGATTTCTCAAAAGTAGTAATAGTAGGATCCCGTGCCGCCTCATTAAGGTACTAGGCTTACCGGTCCCATTCCCGGCAAATGCTTGGTACGTTCAAAAGCTTAGCCCACATGACCACCGGACCGGAGCACAATCCCATGCTCTTACCACATGAGCAATCCATTTAAGGATATCTTGTGATTCCCGTCTAGGAACCTATTCTCGCGAATGACGAACATCACTCGACTTCTATCGGTCCTATAGCATAGCGGCTATCGACCTAGCATACTAGTGATGGAGCATAGGTACCTAGGGATCATGCATCTAGGGTTTCAAATCAACTCCCGAAATGTAAATGCGCAATAATAGCAAACATAATTGCATAATTTTAAAAGTCGGGGTTAATGATCCGGGCTTGCCTTCGGCCGGCAAGGTTGGCCTTGGGCCCTTCCGGACTTGGGTCCGGGTCTTGAGCTACGTTCACGCTCGGCGGCTCCTTGTCGACACCTTCGTCTCCTCCTTCCGCACGAGCGTACGTCTATTGGCGGAAAGATCTACACGAAGATGCAAATGCAAGATTTAATCGGCGGTTTTCACTTTAATTACTTACAACCCATTTTGACAATTAAGGGGTGTATTTGTTGGGCACATTCACCTAGATAAGAATACATTCAACATACTCTTCCATAAAGGAACAATATGCAACTCTTTATTAATTATTCTTTTTGATGGTGATTGTGTACATATATATATAGATAATTTAATTTAATTTCACCAACGATAGTGAGTAGGTATATTTAACCTTTTTAACATGATTTGCAACCATCCTCAAGTTAACATGGGTGGTTTGGTGATTTCTCTTTTAGGAAGGTTATTGGTTGTACATGGGTGATTCTTTTTATTGCACAATTGAAATAAGGTTTCTTGTACTTGTCATTTCATGCGAAAGCTTTAATTCTTTTCCCTTCACAAGCAAAGATATGAATAATATTTTTATCCTTGAATTAATTCCTTATCAGCAATGAGAATTAATTATCTTTTAATTAAATTAGATAATACTTTCAAAAAGGAAAAAAAGAATTAAATAAGAGCTTTTCTTTATTTAATTTCTCTTTAATCTTAAAAAGGGCTTTTAAGCTTTTTATTAAGCAATTAAATTACCAAAAATTAAAGTAGTGTTTCTTAAGCCTACTAGCATCTATACTGGTCCATTGGACCCATATGTAAGTGTTGGATGCTAGGAAATTAAATATTATGGAAAATAACAAAGGCTAGCTAGTGATTCAAAGTAAATGCATATAAAAATAATTAAGCATCAAAATGATCCAAACTTTCTTGTGCATGCTCTCTGGTCCTAAACAAGTCTAAAGAGCCAGCATGTTCACATGGAATCTCTACTGAACTTGGCTTATTAATTTACAAAGTAAAACATGCATAAATCAAGAATAATTATTTCTGTTAATCCAAAAATCATGATTAATTCACAAGATGTGTATTTTGACATTACAAGACAGTGTGCACAAGTTGAGCTCAAGAACATAATCATAGTTAGCAGGAAAAATCATTTAGGCAGTTTCGAAAGAATGGAAAAACATTTTTATAAAAATATTTACATTATAACTTTGTGCAATTTTTTTCATAGGATCTAGCCATGACCTAACACACAACATATCCAAAAATTAGCTACAGAAGATTTATGGTTTTTGAGATATTGCAGATCTAGTTTTTTCACATTTGTATTTTTCGTGCAAAAACTAAAAGGAATTAGCTCAGGCCAGAATAACAAAAGTTGTAGAATAATTTACTACGAACCCGACAAAATTTGTTTCAGATTTTTCTGTGATTTTCTACGGAATTTACAATAATCAGGTCAAAGCTCAAGTACTATTTAAGATCTACTTTGCGGCCTAGGCCCTCGAAGTTTCTCGGGGTTCACAACTATACCCTTCCCTTTTGCGGTCTAGCCCTTAGAATTAAACGGAGCTTCGCAATGCGACCCCGGGGGCCGGCCGGCGCGGCTCGGTCGAAATCCGGTGACCGACGGCGCCGGGGTGCGGGGAGAAGGTGGGGGAAGACTCAAGGCTCACCTAGGGCTCGTTTTGATGGGTTGGAGGGGGCGTTGGAGGGCCGGCGGGAGAGCTCGGCGGCGCTCGGCGCCCTGCCGCCGCGCCGGCGTGAAATTCCGGTGAGGTGGGGCCGGGGTTGGGCAATGCGCGGCAGGGGAGGCTTCCACGGGGTCCCCGGGAGGTGTAGGCAGCTGGGACGGTGATGGGATGGAGGGGAAGTCGCAGCTCATCGCGCAGCCCCCATGGTGGCCGGCGGCGGGCATGAAGCAGTGGGGGAGGGGTCGGTGCGTCGAGGAAACGGGCGGCGGCGCGCCTTTAAGGGAGCGCGCGAGCGCGGAGCACGGAGAAGGGGCGGCGCGGGCGGGCGAGGACGACGGGGCAGCACCCGTGCGGCGTCGGGCGGGGAGGGCGTACGGCGGCGCTCGCTCGGGGTCACGGGCGGGCGGGCGGCGCGGGCTCGGGGCGCCTCGGCGTGCGTGCTGCCTCGGGACGAGCGGGCTGCATTGGGAAGGCGCGGTGCGGCACGTGGACCGAGGCACGGCGGAGGGAGGGCGCGGGGCGGCCGGCGCCCACGCGCGCACGGCACGCGACGTCGCGACACCCGGCGCGACGTCGGCCGCCGGATTTCAAACCGGCCTCGTTCGGATTAAGTTTTCTCCAAATTTTTGAATAGAACTTGGCCAAGCGGTGAATATGAAAGTTGTAGATCTAGTCACCCTCCACAACTTCTAAAAGGCTCTAGGGTGTTTTTCTCAACGGATTTTGCGGGAACGTCGTGCCAACATCGAATGCGGCTATGTTTTGGAGAACGGGAGGTACCCGTCGGTCGATCGAGTTTTTCACCAATTTCCACCCAAAATTTGAAATGCCATTCTACATGAAAGTTGTGTCCCTCAACAAGATGGACAACTTTCATAAAGGTAGATTTTGAAGTGTTTAGGTGAATTTTGGAGAACGCGGCAAAAGTTCGGACGACATTCGCTGACGTCACTGGTTAAGCCGGTTTTGACCGTGTCTTTGGCCAAGGGTCCATTACGGGTGTGTGTAGGCTTGGTCAAGGGGTTCATTAGGGTTCATTGGCGAGGTTTTCGGGTGATGACCCAGGTTGACCTAGGTTTGACCGGTTTGACTCGGCTGAT
Source organism: Cenchrus americanus (assembly GCA_947561735.1). Taxonomy (NCBI): domain Eukaryota; kingdom Viridiplantae; phylum Streptophyta; class Magnoliopsida; order Poales; family Poaceae; genus Cenchrus; species Cenchrus americanus. The sequence continues at coordinate 5,434,100 of OX387242.1, forward strand.
CCGGTCATTAGCGTTAATGACGGTAATTAAAAACACTGGGCGTCACAAGACTATACTAGTCTTAATAAAGCATGTCCTAAAGTTCATTTTCCTTTGCCGCGTATCGATCGGATCGTTGATTTGATCGCCGGGTGCGAACTCGCTCCGTTTTCTTGATGCCTACTCCGGATATCACCGGATCAAGATGAAGGAGTCCGACCGACTCGCGACTTCGTTCATCACGCCGTTCGGGATGTATTGCTACACCACGATGCCGTTTGGCCTCCGAAACGCGGGCGCAACATACCGGCGGTATATGCAACACGTTTTTGGAGACCACATCGGGCGAACCGTCGAGGCATACGTCGACGACATAGTCGTGAAAACCAGGAAGGCGGACGACCCGATTGCCAACCTCGGCATCGCGTTCGGCTGCCTACGGGCCAACGGGGGTAAAGTTAAACCCCGAAAAATGTGTCTTTGGTGTGCCGCGCGGCATGCTCCTAGGATACATAGTCTCCCAGCGAGGCATCGAGTCCAATCCCGAGAAGGTTGCGGCCCTCGAGCGAATGGGTCCGATTCGGGGCCTCAAAGGGGTGCAAAGGGTGCTGGGGTGCCTTGCTGCCTTGAGCCGCTTCATCTCGCGGCTCGGCGAGAAAGGCTTGCCCCTCTACCGCCTCCTCAAGAAGCACGAGCGCTTCTCCTGGACCACCGAGGCCCAGGACGCGCTCGACAAGCTGAAGGCGTCCCTGACCCGCGCCCCAATCCTCACACTACCGCAAGACGGCGAACCTCTGTACCTCTACGTGGCCGCGACTACTCAGGTGGTCAGCGCCGTGATCGTGGTGGAGCGTACGGAGGAGGGTCACGCCTTGCCCGACGCAAACTCCGCCACTACTTCGAGGCCCATCTCCGTCACCGTGGTTTCCTCCTTCCCGCTGGGAGAAATCATCCGCAATCCGAACGCGGCGGGCAGGATCGCCAAGTGGTCAGTGGAGCTGATGGGCGAGACGCTTGCCTACGCCCCGCGCAAGGCCATCAAGTCCCAAATCTTGGCGGACTTCGTTGCCGAGTGGACGGACACACGGTGCCGCCGCCGTAGATCTAGGCGAGTGCCGGACTCGTATTTTGACGGCTCGGTGATGAAAACGAGGGCGGGGCGGGCGCCTCGCTCTTCGTGTCGCCCCTCGGGGAGCACATGCGGTACGCGGTGCGCCTCCATTTCCCCGCGTCAAATAACATGGCCGAGTACGAGGCCCTACTGCGTGGCCTCAAGATCGCCATCGAGATAGGCGTCGGACGCCTAGACGTGTGGGGGGATTCGCGGCTCGTGATCGACCAAGTCATGAAGAACGCGAGCCGCCACGACAACAAGATGGAGGCCTACGCAAAGCCGTACGAACCCTCGAGGACAAGTTCTACGGCATCGAGCTCAATCACGTGCCTCCTAGGTACAACGAGGAGGCGGACGAGCCGGCCAAGATCGCGTCGGGTGGATCACTGTCCCCCGAACGTGTTTGCCCGAGACATCGCCCGGCCCTCCGTCGCCCTCGAGCCGCACCACTCGAACCGCGCGGAACCCTCGGGGGCTCCCTCGAATCCGGCGGGCACGAGCCCATGGATGAGGACCCCTCGAACGAGGCGTACGTGCTCTCCCTCCTCGAGGGGTACGGTGCCGGTGAGGCCGAAGCAATGGACGTCGAGCCGGCCCCCTGTCGGGGGCGGACTGGCGCGACAAATACATCGCCTGGATGGACCGAGGGGAACTCCCCTCGGACCGGTCCGAGGCCAGGCGCATCGCCGGGATGGCCAAATCCTTCGCCCTCGTCGACGGCGAGCCGTACAAGCGCACCGCTTCCGCATCTGCGGCAATGCGTGCCCATCCCCGAGGGACGCGAGCTCCTCCACGACATACACGCGGGGATTTGCGGCCACCACGCCGTGCCCCTCACCCTCGTAGGCAACGCGCGTTCCGCCGGGGCTTTTGCGGCCCACCGCGGTCGCGGATGCCGCCGAGATCGTACGCACCGCGAGGGGTGCCAATTCTACGCCCGCAAATCCAACCTCCCTGCTCGCGTCCTGCAGACCATCCCCATCACGTGGCCCTTCGCCGTGTGGGGGCTGGACATCGTCGGGCCCTTGCAAAAGGCACCCGGGGGCTTCACCCACTTGTTGGTCGCAATTGACAAATTTTCCAAGTGGGTAGAGGTGCGCCCCATCACGAATCTCAGGGCTGAGCAAGCGGTGATGTTCTTCACTGACATCTTCCACCGTTTTGGAGTACCGAACTCCATCATCACCGACAACGGGTCCCAGTTCACAGACAGAAAATTCCTGGAATTCTGCGACAAATTCCACATCCGTGTGGATTGGGCAGCTGTGGCACACCCACAGACCAACGGTCAAGTAGAGCGTGCCAACGGCATGATCCTACAAGGCCTCAAGCCCAGAATTTTCGACCGGTGAACAAGTCCGGTCGAAAATGGCTCCACGAATTGCTGCGGTCGTGTGGAGCCTAAGAACCACCCCAATCGAGCCACCGGGTTCACCCCGTTCTTTCTAGTCCACGGTGCAGAGGCCGTCCTCCCCACGGACCTAGAATATGGGTCGCCCAGGGTGCGAGGCTATGACGAAGACGCCAACCGGTGGGCCGCGAGGACTCACTGGACCAGCTGGACGAAGCGCGCCTCGTGGCCTTGATGCACTCCGCAAGATACCAGCAGTCCCTAAGGCGTTACCAAGCCCGAAAGGTGCGCCGACGGGACTTCAACGAGGGGGATGCGGGTCCTAAGGCTACGCCAAGACAACCGAGGGCGCCACAAGCTTTCACCTCCATGGGAGGGACCCTAAGTCGTGGTGAAGGTGCTCAAACCCGCACGTACAAGCTGGCCAATGAGGACGGAGAGGAGCTCACCAACGCTTGGAACATCCAACGGCTACGTCGCTTTTACCCTTAGCTAGGATTTTCAAGTCTCTTCGTTGTAAATCGCAAAAAGCCCAACACCCCAGTTGGCGGCTCAAATGTAAACAGCAACGAGTTCAATAAAAAGGGCAACTCGGCTTTCCCCAGAAAACCAAGTCACCCTCGGGGGCTACTACGGGGGCATCCCCCCCAAAAAATGGTCCCATTTTTTCGCAAAAAAACTATGTGCGCTAAGTTTGGTTCAACCTTGGCCTCGAGCAAAGTTCAAACAGGCGCGGACGACCTCGCGGAAAGGGCGCGCAAGCCGAGACGACCTACGCCTCCACGTGGACACGACCCTTCTCTCTTGCCCCCGGCCCAGCAGGTTGTTTGCGAAAATCGAACTTCCCTAACTCGAATTTACTCACACAAAGGAAGAAGCGAACGGCGCCATAAAAATAACAAACATCTTTTGCTCCACCAAATGTTTGAAACAAAACGGTTGTTTATTTACATGGCCACGCGGCCCACATACCGACACACAAACGAAAAAGGGCCCGGCGCCCGGCAATCTTTAGGCACCGGGGAGCATCGGCATCGACGGCGTCCGAAACGAGAATTCTTCGAAGGCTTCGGCGAGCGCCTCGGCGGCGTCGGCGACCAACGCGTCCACACGCTCCATCGCCACCTCGTCCTCGATGCCCTCGGGGACGATGTAGCCCTCCGCCACGGCTTCGAAGTTGATCTCATAATGAGACCGCACCACTCCGAGAGCCTTCTCGGACGCCAAGGTGCGAGCCCGACGCATACGCCCGAGACGTGCCCGCCGAGGGCGCGCGGGCGGCTAGCCGGTGAGCTTCCGGCCTCGCGCCTCGCCCTCTTCCACGGCTCGGCAGTCTCGAGGGCCGCGGAGCGCAGCTCCGGCGGCTCTCGCTCGGAGGAGTTGAAGGAGGCTGCGCGCCGCCTCGGCCCCGGTCGGTCGCGTGCCCCGGCGCGGTGCATAGGCCCGAGCATTACCGGCAAGAAAGAAATCGAAGGGGGGAACGGACCCCCAAAGGGAAGATCGGTAAAACAAGAGACGGAACAACAACTTACCTTCGACCTACTTCCTCTCCACCTCGAGGGCGCGGCGCTCGGCCTCGATCGCTCGCGTGCGGACGACGGTGTCGCTCTGCTCCTTGAGGGATTGCTCCTGGCTCGCACTCGTGATGCTGAGAACCACCAGTTCGCCCTCGAGCTTCGAGAACTCAGCGTTCCGCTCCTCCAGCGACTTCGCGTCGCCTCGTGAACAAGACGCTCCCGCTCGAGCACCGACCGGGCGTCGACAAGAGCGGCCCGCTCCCCGCCGAAGCCGCCCCTCGGCCCCCCCGGCGGGCGGTACGCTCTTGAAAGAGCCGGTCCTCCGCGATGACGAGCGCAGCAACCTTGGCGTCGAGGGTGGCCTTCCGCTCGTCGGCCTCCTTGGCCCTCCGCCGGCCGCGCGCGCCCTCTCCTCGGCCCCGGCTCGCCGGGCTGCGCCCCCGGAGCAACGAACGAAGCTCCGGGTTGTCGGCTGCGGACGGCGGCCACCTCCGCCTCCCGGTTGGTCGCCAGGGTGCGCATCCTCTCCGGATCCCCCCCGCGCTTGCTGCAGTGCCTCATCCCGATCGATGAGGGTCGTGCAAACCCGCTCGAGGGTGGAGGGGCGCGACGCGTCTCCGCCTTTTGCACTCCCCGGAGCCGATCGCGCGGGGCCACAACCCGGTACGACGACCAACCGTCCCGAGACCTCAAGGCTTTCGTGAGCGCGGCGAAGGCGTCACTCTGCTCCCCGGGAGACGGTGGAGCTCGGCGCTCATCCGGTCAAAGGCGCCATACTTGTCACGGGCGCGGTGCTCGAGCTCTCGCCGCGAGCAAACCAAAACCGGTGAGTGTCGCGTCGCAAGGATCAAGCGTGAAGGCGACGAAATCAAAGAAAGTTGGCGACAACGCCTCACCCGGAAGACACGCCACACCGGCCGTCGTGGATGCGCGCCGCCTCGTTCAATGCTCGGTTAAGCGCGGCGCCATGGTCACGGAGTTCCTCCCACGGCTGCTTGCTCCTCTTGAGCGTCGGCGAAGGCGGGCGGGCCGTCGACGCGCCCCTCTCCCGGAGCGGAGCGGACGGCGCGGGAAGAAGAGGCCTCGGCGCCGTGCCCTCAGCCTCCCGCCACCATATGGCCGTCCCGCCGCCTCACAAGTGCCCCCTCCTAGGACTCGGGGGACGGTGTGGGGAAGCTCACCCACTGGTCCCACCCGGGCGGTGGGGAGTCGTCGTCCGGAATCTCCACCACCGCCGCCCAGGAGCTGCCGGCGGGTGCAGGTCCCTGCTGCGCCTCCACCGACGCCTCCGCCCGGTGCCTCCGTGGCCGCGAGCTCCCGGTGCGGCGCCGCGGCCGCCGCCTCCGGCCGTGTCTCTACAACCGCGGGCGGCCGGCGGCCCTCCATGGCGGACGTAGCCGGCAATGCCGCCGCAACCGGCGCCGCCGGCCGCGCCGTCGCCTCCGGCCTCGCCTCTCGTCGCGGCCGCCGTCCGCCGCGCCTCCTCCGCGACCGGCGCCCGCCGGCTCCCTCGACAACTACCGCCGCGGCTCGGCGGGCGAGGCCGCCGGCCCCCGTGGCCTCAAGGCTTCGGCCGCGCCCTCGCGAACTCGCGCTCCCCCGTCGCCGCCTCGCTCGCCCCCCGCCCGCGGCGCCCTCGACGAGCGCCGCCGGGTGGGGATGGACGCGTCCGCCCTCAACACCTTGGGCGGGTGCGAGGGGAGGCACGGCTTGGCACCACCCTACGGAGATGCAAACAAATTGTTAGAACTCCCGCATGACGCTCACGCAACTTCTCGAGAGGACAAATCCCTCACCTCCAAGAGGAGAAGGCGCGCTTCCTCTTCCTCGAGGCCTCGGCCGACGATGCGGGTGCGGCCGGCACGGTCGCCGCCGCACCTCTGGCCACCTCCACCGCGCGCGCGGGCCTTGCCCCGCGCGTGGGCACATCCGCCGCGCACGCCTCCCGGGCGCGCGCGGCGCACCCCCGCGGCCCGCGCCGCCCCTATTGTCAATTGCCTGGTGGCGAGCGCCTCCGCGCCCACCCCAGGCGATGCTGCTCCTGTCACCGGAGCCAGCTCCGGCGACGGGGGTGCAGGCTCCCACCTGTCAGGGAGGGCCTGCCCCCTCACCTCCTCCTCCTCTTCCTCCTCCTCGTCCGATGACGAGTACTCCTCGGTCCCCGGCGAGGAAAGCCCCTGCTGCTCACGCAACCGGTACTCCTCGCTCCTCCGCTCGCGGCGCTCCCTCTTGCGAGCCACTCGCTTCCGCTCGCGCCGCGCGCCCGCGCGCGCGAGTGCGCGAGAGTGGGGAGTGGGTGGCACGGACTTCGCGGCGCTCACGCTCACCGGTACCGCGGATGAAACATTGAGATGTGTCAACAACCCGGGAAGCTGGAAAGATCGAAACGAAATCAAGAACTCCACTCACCAACTGGCCGGTGGGCGACATCTCAAAATCCCACAAGGACCCGTGGGTGCGCACGGACTTGGGGTCGACGGTGCTCCACGCCCGGGTAGCCACATAATCCTGTAGGAGGGGACTCTGCAGCGTCCGCGACCTCGCCAACGCGACGGGGTCCGCCGTCTCGGTCATCTCGAAGATGCAGAGCGGCCTCTCCATCAAGGGGCGATCCGTCGATGATGGAGGTGGGTGAGGACGACTTCGGCGGTCAGCCCGCGGCCCGCCAGATCCCTCAGCGCGGCCAGGAGCGAGTCCAACCGCTTCTGGTGCTGGGGCGGAGACACACCGTGGTGCCAAGAGACGGGCCTCTCCCAGAGCACCAGGCCAGTGTAAGGGGGGAGGCCGGGTTCGTCGTTGCGGAGGTAGAACCACCCCCGCTCCCAGCCCGCATTATTGGTCGTCATCATGCAGGGGATGTAGTCGTCCTTGCGCTGGCCCCGCAAGGCGAGCGACAGGACGCCGGCGCGCACCGCGCGGCGGGTCCTCTGCTCCGACGTCGACTGCGTGAACAGCTCCCCGCGGAAGAGGTGGACCCAGAGATCCCAATTCACTGGGATCCCAAGGAAGCCCTCGCAGACGCCGACGAACGTGGCCGCCTGCGAGATCGCGTTGGGCGCGAAGTTGTGGAGCTCCACGCCGTAGTGGAGGCAGAGAGCCCGCATGAAACGGCTCGCCGGCGCCATGAAGCCCCGCTCGTGGAAGCGGATGAAGCTGACCACGTAGCCACTCGGAGGGTTGGGCGCGTGGTCCCTTCCCGGCGGCACGATCCACTCGGCCGGCCGTCCATCCTCATTCCCCGCCACCGACCGGCGGTTACCGGCCGGCCCCCGGGGCCGGCCGCGTCGCCGACGAGTGCTCCCACGGCAATGGGTCGATGATGGTGAGAGGCCGCCGGGGCGCCATGCGAGCGGGCGAGGAAGCAAAGCACAAGGAACAAGAAGAGCTCCGAAAGGAGAAAGATGCGATGGCAAAAACGACTCGGGGGGCTGGAGAGCGAGGAGCAAGAATGGCGAATACTGAGGTAAAAACCGCCGTTGCCCCCCTCATCGGATTTAAAGGCCGCGGCGTGCTCTCGGAGCGTGCGCCCCGCGCGCATTAACTGTAGGTGGAATCTTCCCTCGCTGACGGGTGGGCCCCACCACGACCGCGACGGCCACGCAACCGCTCGCAGGCCATCATCATGGCGTAGAAACGGGAGGGCCGTGGCGGCGGTCACATCCGCCTGCCCACGCCGCCCACTACGCGCGCGGCCGCAACGCCTAAAAAGGCGCGCCCGCGGTGCGAGACTACGGGCCGCGACCGCGAGCAATTAATGGCCCGGTCCCTTGCTACGTAAGGAAGACCCTCGAGCGGTGCGAGCCCCTGGCTCAGGAAAATTCGACCCTCAAAGGGTGCAAACATCGGCCGGAGACCTCGGAGCTCGTTTGGAGTAAACAGGCACCGCAGGTACCCTCGATGCGTAACTCTACTGATCAGCGTTTCGAGGACTGAGACGGTCAGGGACCCTCGAAACCCGCAGATGCCAAAAAACGAGAGCGCCTAGCTGCCACCCCGCACGACTCTACTGATCAGCGTTTCGAGGGCTGACACGGTCAGGGACCCTCGAAACCCGCAGATGCAAAGACGGGAGCGCCTACCTGCTACCCCGCACGGCCCCTGCGATCGAGGGGTTCGAAGCCCGACCCTCGACGGGTTCGAACGGCGCCCCCGGATCACCGAGTCGGGGACGACGAGGCACGCGCATTCAAGCCGTTCCTCGAGCCCGCCGGCTTGAGGGTGCCCCACATGTCGTGTTCGACGACCCGGCGAGGGCGGCTAGCGGGGGGATCCCACCGAGGGAGAGCTCCCGCGCCCTCGGTCCCTAGCGAATGGGACCGAGCCCCACCTAGCAAACCCACGCAAGTGCTTTAATGGACGTGTCTCCGGACCGCGCAGCCTACCCTTATCGAACGGGGCATGGGCGTCCACTCGAACCACCCACTAGCGGCTCAACGAGGAATCCGCAATCCACGACCCGTTCGATGGGGGTTGCGGAAACCTCACCCTCCGTCCCGCGGAGGGGCGCGAGGGCGCGTTTGAAACAAGTTGCGAGCTCTCCCCGATCGCCTTGAACGGGCCCGGGCTCGGGGGCTCGGTGCACGGCTACACCTCCCGGGTTGCACCGGCCGCGGATAGCGCCGGTTGTGCGTGCATCACCGAAGCCGACCGAAACATCTCCGACGCCGGTTGGAATACGTACCATGCCCTTTGACCAAATCCCACGGTAAAACCCCCGCAGAGCACTCACGCTCCCGCAGCTTCGAGGGGCTAGACCCGCGGGTCCGCCGACGCGGCCCCACGCGAAAGCTTTAGCAGCCGGGGAGGGAAGGATATCCTATCGGTAGGTTCCGGCATCCGCGGGAGCCCCGGCCGCACGTCCGCGGATGCTCGGGGGCTACCGTCGGGGACAGCCCCGAGGATCCCCTAAAACAACTAGGGGAATCCTTCTTAAAACCTCGCAAAAAAACCAAAACAACACATCTCTCACTTAAGCACACGCCCACGGCACGGCCCACACCGTGGCGGCCCCCACGACCCGGGGAGTGGCCCGATCAAGGCCTCCCTCGAGCGGGCTCCGCCTCGCTCGAGGGTCTACACCTCCCTCGAGCGGGCTCCGCCTTGCTCGAGGCTCCTCCGCACGCGCACGCCCATTCCCGCACACGGGTACGGGCATTTAATGCTCGACAACGGCGGGCGGCGCCATCATGCGCCCGGGACTCACGCCGCGGCCCCGTTGCGCCAACTCCCTAGGGGGAACCCACCCCCGCCACCGTGGGGGACCGTGCAACATGGCGGTGTCGCCCCGTGACGCCGCGCCGCCTACTCCCGTATGACTAACGTGCCGAGCCCTCGAAGGGGGCCGGCCGCACCCTCGAAACGCTTTCTAGTGACCTTGCGGGGACAAAGTCGTGACGATAGGCCGGCGGGGCGCCATCCCCGCCACCGTTAATCACGGCGGCCGCCTCCGTGCGGACAACGCCACGCCGGCACCGTGGTAACAACCCCGGCGCCGTGAGGCATGCGGGAACGGGACGACGCCACGCCCCGCCACCGTATCCCGTACGGATCGTCGTCGCAATCTCCTCGAGCCCGCCCGGGAACATCACGGCCAACCACTGCGCCCCTACCCTCGAAGCTACCACTGTTCGGGTACAAGATACGCCATGATGGCCAGATCGCGGGAAGGACCGTCAAGGCGGCCGCCCACTCTACGGCGTTGCACACCATACTCCCCCATGTAGCTGAATAGTGCGGCATGCTTGTAATTCACCCTCTCCTTGGCCTACAAAAGGAAGGTGAACTCCCCCGTCGCGAGGGGACGAAGACGGAAGACAACAGACACCATACGACACCACACACACACTCTCCAATTCTCCCACAACATCTTCAGCCACCTCACCGGGGACTTGAAGGCCACGCCTTCTCTCCCGCCTTGCTTGTAGCCGCCCCACTATAGGCACTCCGTGTCTTTGAGCAATACGAAGGCCCCGAGCACACCACCGCCTGGACGTACGGCCCCCGGCCGGAACCAGGATAAATCTCGTGTCTTTAGTTGCTTAGCATTGACCATTGAGGGATAGACCTTGGCGCTTATTACCGGGTTAGTGTCGGGACCACATTCCGCACCGACAGCGGAGCGTACGGCGTCCACCGGACCTGGGCATCGACCATCCGGTCGATCTGACCATCGAAGTCCTTGTACACCTTCTTCGGCTGCTCCCCAGCCCAAACGTGCTGCAAAGAACAAGACAAGTTAAGTTAATTGAACTAAAGAACTCATAACGCGAAGAATCACGTAAAGGGAGGTCATTACCTTCCAGAGGCACCACGAGAGAACCCATGGTGGGGAGGTCCGCCGGGTCGGTCTTTGTCGGCTAGCGGCTCGTACTCCGAGAGGTCGACCCTGGGCCGACCGATGTTAAACCGCTCGTGGATCCACATCTGCAGCAGGAGAGGGCACCCCAGGAGGATCGCCGCCCTACTCACCGGCCTCGTCACTGCCGAACACAACCCACTATAGGCAGCTGCCAGAATAGCGCTGCCCCAGCTGATCTGGGGCATCTGCTCGAGGGGTGCGTTGACGATCCTATGAGCCCAGGGGATCATGCACCGCGACACGGAGTCTCCCGCTGACTCGCGAACGGTTTCCACCCGAACGAAGGACGGCACCCACCCGAACGACCGAAGCGGTGTAGACCGACGTCCGGTCGTCGGCATCGTCCGCCATGTAGTCAGCCTGCACACACACAAAGGTACGTCGTCACATTCGTTTAAAATGCATACAAACGTTGAAAATAAGAGTTAGAGTCATGTACGCTGAACTGCTGGATCCAAGTCCAGGTGGGCCCGTGGGTGCCAGCGAATGGCACGTACGGCGCCGGCGCGCGATCAATCTGAGGAATGTTCGCGAACCGAGCAAGGAAGTCAGTGTGCCACGTCACGGGGATGTCGATCGGCCCCATCGCCTAGCTAGCACATGGCACCTCCCAACATCGCGGCGTCCTCCAGACTGAGAGTCATCTCGTCGGTGGGGAAGTGGAACGTGTGTGTCTCTGGTCGCCACCGGTCCATGAACGTGGCGATCAGCGGGGCGTCGTAGTTGAACCACGTCAACCACTCTGCCCGGGGAACCTCAGCTCGTAGCCTGTCCCCCTCGACCAACCACGCAACAGGGAGAAGTCCTGCAACACGTAGCCTGAAAAAATATTAATTTACTTAACGCAATTACTACTGTAAAAAACAGAAATAAATAATAAATATGAATTACGTACTTCGGAATCCACCGCTGGTGTATGGGCATCAACGTGCGGGTCGTCCGACAACGTATTGTGCCGCGCGAACGCCCGAGAACAGCCAACACGTACGAGCGGTGCTGCCGGTCCACCGCCTCGTCGAACAACTCCGGTCGTACGTACTCCAGCGGTGCAGCCATAACTGCAAAAAACATAATTTAATCAATTTTTCCATTATAACAAATTTAAACAAATTATGTGAATATAAATATTTTTCAGCAAATTTTATAGCAATTTAACCTAATTATGTCAATTATAACCGTCTCTTAGAAGTTTAAAACAAATTTAAATGAATTATGTGAATTTAAACCATTTCTACGAAATTTACATCAATTAAATCTAATTATGTTAATTATAATCATTTCCTAGAAGTTTAAAAGAATTTTAAACGAATTATGTGAATTGAAACCATTTTCTACGAATTTTACATCAACTAAATCTAATTATGTCAATTGTAACCATTTCCTAGAAGTTAAAAGAAATTTAAACGAATTATGTGAATTTAAATAATTTTCTACAAATTTTATAGTAATTTAATCAAATTATGTCAATTATAACCATTTCCTAGAAGTTTAAAAGAAATTTAAATAAATTATGTGAATTTAAACCATTTCTACGACATTTACATCAATTAAATCTAATTATGTCAATTATAATCATTTCCTAGAAGTTTAAAAGAAATTTAAACAAATTATGTGAATTGAAACCATTTTCTACTAATTTTACATTAATTAAGTCTAATTATGTCAATTGTAACCTTTTCCTAGAAGTTAAAAGAAATTTAAACGAATTATGTGAATTTAAATAACTTTCTACAAATTTTATAGCAATTTAATCAAATTATGTCAATTATAACCATTTCCTAGAAGTTTAAAAGAAATTTAAATGAATTATTTGAATTTATTTTATTTTCTACAATTTTTACAGCAATTTAATTTGATTATGTCAATTATAACCATTTCCTAGAAGTTTAAAAGAAATTTAAACAATGTATGTGAATTTAAATAATTTGTTAGGAATTTTGTATGAATTTAATCTAATTATGTCAATTATAACCATTTCCACAAATGTTAAATGAATTAAAACAAATTATGTGAATTAAACTATTCTCTATGAATTTTATATCAATTTAACTAACCTAAGTTAGCTAAACTAAATTTCTAAACTAAATTTAACTAAGCTAAGTTAGCTAAACTAAATTTCTAAACTAAACTAAGTTAACTAAACTAACTAACTAAACTAAGTTAACTAAACTAACTAACTAACTATACTAACTAAACTGGACTAAATTTAGAAACATACCTCACTCAAAAGTACTCCGAAGTCCGAAGGGTTGAAAGCCGAATGTTTGGAGGAGTGAGAGAGGGGTCGGCGACAGGGGGTCAGCCTCTTATATAGCCGTGGCGCTGCCGCCGTGCCCCACTGTGCCAGGACGCTTCCGCCGTGGGGCACGGCGTTAGGTCTCGTGGCGCCGAAGGCCGTGGCGCTAGGGTTCCTGCCGCCGTGCCCCACATCAGCAGGAATCTAGCCCCACCGGGCAGTACAGCCGACCGTTGGTGCCACCCCTAACGCCGTGCCCCACGGCGGCAGGAACTCCTGCCGCGGTGGAGTACGACGCGAGATGTATATTTCTCGAAATTTTTGATTCGGCCATTTATTTTTCGAAAATCAAGGCAAAATAAATATAAACAAATTACCTGTATTATGCTTCTCCCCTGGACAAATTAGTCGTCCATGAAAGGATTTGGCCATAGGAATAAATGGATTTATAGGGATAATGGTCGTTAGCTTGCTGTTTGCCCTCGAATTTTGAAACTGTAGTTTATGCAAATTTGTTTGGGAAGGCTGTTCAAGCAACTTAGGGGCTGAAATAAATTTTATGGTCTGAAATAAATCTTATGGTAAACTACGAAGTTTTAAGGGACATTCAGATGTAGTGGGTCGCAACATTTCTTGATTGAGTTTAGGCCTTGTAGTTTCGGAGTTATGGATTTTTTAAATCGGCTGTAAGAATCTGACGAATTTCAGAACAGGTTTAGATCTAAAACTTGTTTAAGGATATATTGTCAATAGACACTATCCACGTTCATATGCATTGTCATATTCTGTGATTGAAACAGTATATGAGAGAATTGCTTGTGTGAGTGCAGCTGCGACAGATTTCTGTGGTATCTGTAGTCCGGTAGCAGTTGCTGAAATCCTGTTTATTCATAGGATGAGGCTCTGGCTCAGTTACGTTGAGGTTCTGGCAAACAGACGTAAGCTTGAAGGGGGCCTACCTAATTTTTCTTTTGAATGCAAGTCTGACCACTAGTACCATATAGTTCTGTTACTGTGAATCAGTTTGAACACTACAAGAAAGTGGCGTCTCGGAAATATTCCGAGCTGTTCTTGCAAAATATACTTTCATAAAAGTATACGAGTATGGAGGGACTACCATGGGGGTTGTCTTACTCCCCACGGGCCGAGTTTTTTTTTTTCATGAAAGCATTTCAGGTGAATTTCAGGTGATCTAAATCCCTCTCCCTAGGTACTCCTACCTTTAAGCTTGTGAAGAAATGGTTCAAGCTCACTCCCTATTGTCTACCAAATTTAGTCGTTTAGGCACCACATCATCAGGTACATTGCATTGACACCGGGCTGCTGTCTGAGTATACACAAACCATTATTCAAGCTGTAAAAGGGCACCAAAGAATCCTTCCTTCCATGTCAGCTAGCTGATCAAGTAGCCAACTGCGATGGGGATCCGGCCGTTCCGATGAGTCGCCCAACACGTGTCATTGATGAGTCCGCCTACGATGATCCGGATTGGAAGGTGTTTGAATGTGTAGCCCAACACGTGTCATTCTGATGCGCAGGAGAAAAATGATTCTTAATCACCTGCTTCATGTGCAATCCTTTACGGTTTCTATTCACTCGGGTGGTTGAATGCATGCAAGTTTTTCAGCTCATAAGGAGTTAAACATGTAGGCCATTTCGGAGTTATTTGCGACTAACTCACCCTACAAAATTATCCTCCTAAATGGTGCTAATTGGAGCTATTTTGGGTGAGACGACCCACATACAAATACTTTTCTCCCTCTCCCTCAAGCCGCATGGGATCCATCTCGCACGGTGCTCATCCAGACCTTCACGCCGCCAGCTTTCATTCGGACCTTCACGCCTAAACGCACCATCTCTGTGCACGTCGACCGGGGCGTACCACAGATGGCGACTGTAGACGGGAGAGCCGACATCCGCAACCTTCCCGTCCAGAGTACCCTTCTGCCAACACATATAAAGTTTTTCCCATAGGTTTCTCATATAAAGTTATTCCTTTAGGTTTCTCATAGACAAAAACATTTTGGCCAACAAACATGTGCCTATTGGACATTTTGCATGTCTCGTTTTCTCTCGCTCTCGACTTATAACACTTTGTAGGCTATCTTTTTTTTCTTGAGTTGGAGGCTATCTTTATTTTTTTATGCTTGAGTTGGAATCTATATTAGATTTAGTTTCTATGCGCATTACAATATGCAAGAGTAGAATCAGCTATGATTTGTTAGTTTGATTCGGAATTTGGATTCTCAATGGACAGGTTGCTAGTGCGGATACACATTCAACCACTTGGACCCACATGTCGGTGTCAAGGGAGGAGGAAGACGCACGGAAATCTATTTAGTGGCACAAATAGTAGTAAGATTCGAGTGGTCGAGAAGAGTGCTAGAGCAGATGGACTAGCAAAAATCAAGTATGAAGGGTGCGAGAGCAACAATGCAAGAACCAAAATATGACATCATATAATATGGACGCAGCTATATTACAGCTGGCTGCAATATAGTCTACAGGACAGCCTTGCCGCTTTTTAGTATTTTAGACAAAAGTTAGGCAACCCTTTCCATTTTTAGGTTCCGAAACTTTATTTCTTTCTGATGTTGTGGCGGCAACACATGTTGATGCGCAGATATCCACATAAACCGATTCCACACACCACACTTCGAGATACAAATATCCATCCAGGTCTTTTCCCCCCACCGAATCGACAAGAAAAAACATGGCAGCCCAGAAAATAGATTCGGGTGAATAATCTCCAAATCATCTCAAAGCACTTTGGACTAACCAAAATATATTGATAGTACATGCACATATTCACAGGTTCTTGCCATCCATCATGCCAAAAGATCACCCTCACAAATTCATGGATCTAAAAACAGGAGGAATTGGATCTAAAAAGGAAAAAAGTACAGCGACATGCAACTCCCCAGCTACCACAAATACAACACAAAAGACAGTTTGGATGGTTTTGCCTAAATGATTTCAATGATATGTACACTCCTGAGTTTTAGAAAACTGTCTGCAACACAAAATGGTGTAAATTGAGTTAGTAAACACAAAAAAGTTCAGTGATAGCATCGTGCTGCAAAAAGAAAAGTGTAATGTTGCAAAAATGCCAATCTTAAAGCATAGCAGTGGATCAAGCATTCATCAATCTTAGAGCATTCACATCATTAGTTTTCTTAAAGGCATGAATCTTTTCACGTTGACAGTGGCAACACATTTAGTCTAGAGCAGCGCTGCCGTTCATAGTTGATTGGACAATCAATAATGAAAAGGAGCTCCAAATGGATGGTTGCTAATAACATCATTATGATGTGAATTAATGACATAGATAGGGCCGTTCATACATGTGTATGATTGTTTCTCTTAATTGAGTTGCCTTTTGGAATCAGTTAAATTGATGGCTGATTGGTGCTAATTTGAAAACGTCTCCATGTTTTCCATTTAAAAAACGAGAAATATGCCATCTAGGAGTAAATATTGCAATTTACACATTAGCTACAAAAATAGTACCATTGTTGTAGTTTTGATCCATCTAGTCCTACAAGCCCGTGATAAATAGTTGTAGACAAATAAGAGGTTCTACATGTTTAGATGAATCCTTCATTAAGCTACATAAAACTGTTGAGATAAATCTTGTTGATCTAATAGCCATCATTAGTCCATGTATGGTAAAAATAGTAGTTGTTGTGTACTTGGTCAGTACCTAGACATAACACTGGCACCAACATATGTCCTCACTGATTGGATATGCTTGTGTCGAGAAGTTGGTCTCTCCCTCGTAATTGATTTCATGTTGGATGACCTGGGAATGTCATGACGGGAAGACACAAAATATCAAGAGATAATGTATATCAAAGAAAAGATCGTAAAAAACTTATGTATATCATGTGTTTTGCCTGACTAATAACAATACTTTTCCTGACTAACAATATTAATTTGCTTATCTAAGTACAGTGATTTGCCTAAAACATATAAATAGACCAATCCAAACTCTAAAATGACATGTACAAATGAAAGTAAAACCTTAACTAGCACACTGGAGGGGCAAATGCTGAAGATCAGTGGGTTGTGAGCTGCTCACTCCATGTATATCAAAGACAAAGACTACAAAAACTAGCTTATGTAGATCATATGCTTTGCCAGACTAATAACCGTACTTTGTCTGACTAATAATAGTAATTTGCTTATCTAAGTACAGTGATTTGTCTAAAACATATAAAATGGACCAATCCAAACTTTAAAACCACATGTACAAATGAAAGTAAAACCTTAACTAGCACACTGGATGGGCAAAATGCTAAAGATCACTAGATTGTGAGATGCTCACTCCTCGAATGCCTCACCTTCTTCCCAACATGCTACACCATCTTTGTGATTCTTCTAGGGAGAACTGTGCCCGTGGAAGTGACATTACATCGAACACTATGGGGATTTCTGTCGAGCGGCTGCAGCCTCAAGTATTCATCTTGCGATGAATACTCCTAAGGATGACCAATTGAAGATAAGCGCGGATATAGAGCAGCCACAGAGTACCATTGACAGCTTGGAATGGGGTATGTAAGTAGCAACGCTTGTTCGAAAAAAAGCAGCAACACAGAACTCAACGGCACTGGAAACGAAGGAATCTCTCGTGGTCTCCTCCTACTGTCGTGCTGCTGCTAGCAGGAAGTAGAGGCATATACATAGAAACCCAGGCCAGTATATTTTTCCTAATAAATTACATTGTTTCAGAGACATAGTTCAATGTAAAAATTAGTAACAATTGGTAACTAAATTGGTTAAATGCAAATGCTAAGTTGATGGTTCAATTGGTATAAATGACTAAGTACTGAATGGTTAATGTCGAAACTTGTGTTAGTGAGTGCCAGGGAACAAACAAACACTACCATTTTGATAAGTATGGAAGACTGTGTTGACGGTGTATTTTGGTACACCTAGCATGTTCATTACACTTTGGTTTGGATTTGATTATGGAACTAACCCGCCACTAGGCACACTAATCATATAACAAGTTCATCTTTGTGCATGCATTTGGAAGTGTTGTGTTTATGTAGGAAAACATGGATATAAAGGACGGATTCGCAACAAGTTCAAAGGAGCATTTACGGAATCTTGTTCGTGTTCATGAGCTTGATGAAATCACTTCCAAAGGTGGCAAGGACCGAAGTGCTACGAGGAACACCCCCGGGGATAGAAGCGTAAAAGATCGAACTTCATGCGAAGAGAACCACCATCTTGAACGCGAGGATAACATCATCAAAATCATGCAAGTGGAGGGGGCAAAGTACATAAATGCATAGGGACCCACGGAGCAAAAGGGGCGACCGAACCGGGCCGAAGTGGGCCCAGGCCGGTCGGCCCGGAGCCGGCCGGCCCAACCCGGTCCCGACGCCGGTCCGGTCCCGTTTCCTTGCACTCGAAGGATCTTCAACCCTAAAAGCCCCGAGGCGCCGCCAACACCGAGGAGAGAGTCATTCGCACCAGAAGGCCATCCACAAGCTAGAGAGAGAGGAGGAGGGTCTCCGGAGGGAGATCAACCACCTTGAAGGAAGCAACCTCTCATGGAGAAGAAGGAAGACACCGTCGGAGGGGAAACCATGATCAACGGTGCCATGATCAGCACCTTGATGGGGTAATCTTCTCATTCGTCCATGGGTTGTAATCGATCTTGAGATGTAATCGCACTTTGTCGGATTATCTATCTATCATCTTGTGTTGAATATACTTTCATGCTTAAGGTTAGCTACCATGCCGTAAAGGGAGTATAGGCCTCAATGCTTCCTTGGATCCATTCAATACGCCGTGTCCATCATAGGTCTAGTCATGAATACCTTCGCGTAGTGACAGTACGAGAGGAGGGAAAGGGCGAAGCCGTGGTCACAACCCCGATAGATTAGAATGGTTTTCATGTATTTAAGCGATTGCATGCTCTAGTATCGTAGACCCGTGGGCGAGTGTCTTTTATCTTGATATCTTAATTATTCTCTCTAGTGTAGTTTAGTTGTTTTCTAGCATAATAATAGTTAGGGTTTTAGTAGCTAGTGTGTCGTTGTAGATCGAACGCTTGTAATCCCTTTGCTCCGCGGATTGACAAGAACCTTGGGAATCCCGTGGTGAAAAAGGTGTGGGGTCTGTACGCTTGCGGATCGTAGAGGGATACATCTTTTATCCATCAACAAGCCCCTTTTTCTGGCGCCGTTGCTGGGGAGCAAGTTAGTTAACATCGTTTGATTTGCATCTAACTTAGTTTTATATTTAGTTTATCTTTTATTTGCTATATCTAACACATATTATCTAGAAAAACGCTTTGTTTTGTTTTTGTTTTTGTTTTTATCTTATTGTCTAGATGGCGTTCGTTAATCAACCCGTGGAAGAACCGGAGAAATCATTAAGGGATTACGCTAGCCCTCGATGTGAAGACATAAAAGTACAAGAGTCGGATTCGAAGCTCGAAGCGACCAAGTATGAGATTAAATCCAAGATCATCGAGATGGTGGCGGCAAACCCATTTGAAGGGATGGTTACGGAGAACCCATATAGACACATAAGGGATTTCACGACGATATGCAACACGAGTGCGTCAAGAAGGAGATGGTTCAAATGGAATCTCTTTCCCTACTCACTTGCCGGCAAAGCAAAGACATGGTATTCGGTTGCGTCCTTTGAAGTTGAAGGCAATTGGAACAAGTTGACAAAGAAGTTTTGCGAGAAGTTCTTTCCAATTAGCAAGGTTAAACATCTAAGGATGCAAGTGATCACTTTCATGCAAGGAGAAGAGGAAGGGATAGACCAAGCCTGGGATAGGTTTAATGGATTGATCGAACAAGGACCAAAACTCGGCTTCACCGGTGACGTACTCTTGCATACATTTTTCTTTTCCCTAACCCCTAGTTGCATGCAACATGTCGAAATGTGTGCAGGTGGGGATATCATGGAGAAAACACTCACGGAAGCCGCCCAACTTCTACAAAAAATTAGTAAAGCGGCTGCCATGCGAAGAGATTTGAAAACAAGACTTGCGGAAGAGCCGGAATATAATTCGAGGAAGAAGAAGTGTGCTGATTTTTCTAAAGAGGCAATCCCGGAAGTCACAAAAGAGGAACCAATCATGGAAAAGCTTGAACAAGAACACATCAAGTCAAGAACTACACCAAACGTCGACTTCGCCGTACCAAAGAAGACGAACAAGAGAAGCATGTCAAGCATGAAGCCACTAAGGGAATTCGAACCAATGGATTGGGTTCCTATTGATTATGGAGAAGTATTTGACAAGAGAAGACTGTTCCCTAATCAAAAGGGAATGGCGAGAGCATTGGAAGTGGATTTCCCACTGGAGAAGAAAGCGGAAAATTCATACGACCTTGAAACCACCGGTGAGATTTTTCAAAAGCTCTTTGGAGATGACATAGTGGATCCGGAACACATAGCCGAGGTGAAGAGAATCATGGGGATCAAGCCCGAAGCATCACCATACGCTTGCCTCACTGAAATTTACGCGATAGGATCCGAAGAAGAAGAGAAGATGACACCACACTTGAGTTGCGAGATCAACGGAGTTCAATGCAAAGCTTTATGCGACATCGGAGCCCAAGTGAGTGTTCTATCTTCTAAAATTTACGATAAAGTTCAAGACCACAACCTAGACTTAGCTCCAACATCGACGAAATTAATTATGGGAGATGGTAGAACTATCAAACCTCTAGGTATTGCTTGCAATATGAAAGTAAAAAATCTCTAGAAACTACATACCAACCGATTTCTTTGTTATTGATGCTTACCATAGTAACCATGATCATATAATCTTAGGTAGGCCCTTTCTTAAGTTGGTTGATGCCATTTTAGATGCCGGAGAAGGAAAAGTAACAATGAACCTTAATGGAACAAAGTACACATATAACTTTCTTCGTGCTTCTAAACACCTTACACCCTTTCCTCCCGAAGATGAAGAAGTAGAAGAAATAGATAGTCTTTGTTTTGTTGAAACCCTTAGAGACCCGCTGCAAAGAGCGATGGAAAATCAAATTAGTGATCAACAAGATGAAGAACTAAAGGAAGCAACAAAAGGCTTAGAGCCGCATGATGGTAGTGTGGAGGAAGAGAAATTCGAAGACATAGGGGAAATCAAACCCGAGGAACCACAAGTGCCCGAGGTAGACCTTAAACCTTTGCCCAAGGGATTAAAATATGAATTTTTGGGCCCAGACAAAACTTATCCAGTCATTGTGAGCGACGAGTTGAGTCCCGAAGAAAATGAAGCGTTGCTGATTTTATTAAAAAAACATAGGAAGGTGATTGGATATTCGATTAATGATCTCAAAGGTATTAGCCTTTTGCACTCATCGTATACCAATGGAAGACCAATGTAAGCCCGTAGTGGACCACCAAAGGAGGCTAACCCATGCCATGCGAGAGGTAGTAAAGAAAGAGATTATCAAGTTACTTGATGCCGGAATCATCTACCCGGATCCGCATAGCGAATGGGTGAGCCCGGTACATTGTGTACCAAAGAAAGAAGGTTTGACCGTGGTGAAGAATGAGAAAACTGAATTGATACCACAAAGAACCGTGACCGGGTGGCAAATGTGTATCGATTATCGTAAGCTTAACAAAGCGACGAAGAAAGATCACTTCCCCCTACCGTTCATCGACGAGATGCTCGAGAGGTTAGAAAACCACACTTATTTTTGCTTTCTCGATGGATACTCGGGGTTCATGCAAATTCCCATTCACCCGGAAGATCAACATAAGACAACGTTTACGTGCCCTTACGGAACGTTTGCATATAGGAGGATGCCCTTCGGCCTATGCAACGCTCCGGCCTCTTTTCAACGTTGCATGATGGCCGTATTTTCGGAATTCATCGAAGAAATTGTCGAGGTGTTCATAGATGATTTTTCCGTTTATGGGAAGACGTTCATGGATTGCTTGGCAAACTTGGAAAAGGTCCTCACGAGGTGTGCGGAGGTAGACTTGGTGTTAAATTGGGAAAAGTGCCACTTCATGGTTAGGCAAGGCATAGTGCTCGGACATGTTATATCCGAGAGAGGAATTGAAGTGGACAAGGCTAAGGTAGAGACGGTTGAGCAACTCCCACCTCCTACGGATGTTAAGTCCTTAAGGAGCTTTCTAGGCCATGCCGGATTCTATAGAAGATTTATCAAGGACTTCTCGAAGATCACTAAGCCTTTAACGCATCTTCTTCAAAAGGATGTGGCTTTCGACTTTGATGAGAAGTGCCTAGCGGCATTCTGGACCTTGAAAAATGCGTTGGTGAGTGCTCCCATCATCCAACCTCCGGATTGGAGCCAACCTTTCGAGATCATGTGTGACGCAAGTGACTACGCCGTAGGCGCGGTTTTGGGTCAAAGAAAGGAAGGCCGAGTTCACGCCGTTTACTATGCTAGCAAAACTCTTAGTGGGGCACAATTAAATTATGCCACTACGGAAAAGGAGTTTCTAGCGGTGGTATTCGCTTTCGAAAAATTCAGATCTTACATAGTGAAGTCGAAGGTCATTGTTTACACCGATCACGCAGCCATCAAGTATCTCTTGGCTAAGAAGGAAGCTAAACCACGTTTGATTCGTTGGATCCTTCTTCTCCAAGAATTTGATGTTGAAATTCGTGATAAAAAGGGGGTGGAAAATGTTGTGGCCGATCATTTGTCTAGGATGAATCGTGGACAAGATGATAAAGAGCCCATAGAAGATAAGATGAGAGATGACCACCTCTATAGAGTGCTTGATAAAGACACAAGGATGATCGATATCATTCGAGCAATTCGAAAGATGCCTCTCGACCATCTAGATAAAAACATTCAAAAGAAGATAATCTCTAAAAGTAGGAAATATTTTTGGGATGCACCATACCTCTTCAAACTTGGCAATGATGGAGTAATGAGAAGATGTGTGCCAAGATAAGAAAGGGTAGAGATTTTGAGAAAGTGTCATTCGGCGGAGTACGGTGGACACTATAGCCATTTTCGAACCCAAGCAAAGGTATGGTCGAGCGGATTCTACTGGCCGGAGATGCATGAAGATACTAAAAGATATGTTGCATCATGCCCCGAATGCCAAATAACCGGAAACATTTCTCAAAGAAATTCTATGCCTTTGAAATACAACCTACAAATCGACATATTCGATGTATGGGGCATAGACTTCATGGGGCCTTTTAAAAACTCATTTGGATTTGAGTATATCCTAGTCATGGTTGATTATGTATCCAAGTGGGTAGAGGCAATACCATGTCGTAAAGCTTCCACGGAGGAGTCCATTACTATGATCAAGAACGTGATTTTTCCCCGTTTCGGTACACCGAGAATCTTGATAAGTGATGGAGGAACTCACTTCACCGGAAGAATTTCAAAACGTGCTTGTCCAAGTTGGGAATTGAGCATAGGGTCTCTACGGCCTATCACCCACAAACCAACGGACAAGCGGAGACGTCAAATAGGCAATTAAAAAGCATACTCAACAAGACCATAGAGAAGGGAGGCAAAGATTGGTCAAAGAAATTAGACGGAGCCTTATGGGCTTATCGAACGGCGTTTAAAACACCGATAGGTATGACCCCTTATCAATTCATCTATGGAAAAGCTTGCCACCTTCCGGTTGAGTTGGAACATAAAGCCTATTGGGCGATTAAAGAGATGAACCTTGATCTCGATGCCGCGGTGGTGAAACGAAGAATCCAAATAAGCGAGCTAGAGGAGTTGAGGTTGAAAGCATATGAAAACGCAAGCATATACAAGGAGAGAATCAAAAGGTGGTACGATAAAAGATTGAAGAAAAAAGAATTTAAAGAAGGAGATAAGGTCCTCCTCTACAATTCGAGGTTTAAAACCTTCGGAAAAGGGAAATTGCAAAGCAAATGGGACGGACCTTATGTTGTGCATTCGGTGTTCTCCAACGGAGCGGTAACCATTATGGATATAAACGGCGATCAATTTGTGGTGAATGGTCAGCGGCTTAAGGTTTACTACGAACCCGACGTCGTGCCCCTTCACCATGTTGACGTCTTCACCATGGAGGAAGAGCCCGAATGTCCCACCTAGGACAAAAAACAAGGCATCAACTTTTGTAAATAGTTTTTCTTTTTAATTTTCTGGAGTTTTTCGCGAAGATTTACTGGGCCAACTTTTTCCCATGGGCTAAAAAAGAAAAAATAGGGCGGTGTGCAAAAACCCGACCGACCCGCCCCCGAGACAGGGGTGGGCCGGCCGGCCCGAGCCGACCGGCCCCGAGAGGGTTCCGGCGGCCGATGACGCCGAATTTCACCCGAATTGCTCCTTTTTGACTTCCTTGTTTGGTCGAAAATTTTAAGGGAAGTGTAAAAAAGGAAAATAAGGTTCCCGGGGCTTTTCTCTCGGGACTATTTATTTGGCCGAATTGGGAGCTCGAGGATCAAACCTTTCAAGCAATATTTTGCACCCTTGTAGCGACCATTGTGCCCCCAAGGAGCTTAGAGTTGAAGCTAGAAGCCAAGAAGTCATCGATGAAGGAGGCGATGCGATGCGAGCTCAAGCTACCCGTCAAGAGGACCGCACGCATCCGTTGCGGAGGGCGTGTCCCGACCGGAGCTCTTGCATCTCGCAACCCCGTCGAAGGAGAGAAGGTCCCTACGCCCGTTCGAAGGTCGGCACGCATCCAAGGCATGAAGCGCAAAGACTACAAGGAGGCGTCGCCAGAGCCTAAGGATTATGGAGGTAGAGACTACTCCGACGATCGTAGCCCGAGCTCGTGGGCAGCCGTCGGAAGAGATGATAACGACCTCGACATTTGGGATGAGCAGCCCAAAGAGAGGACTCCCGAAGGCCCCAACGGCGACGGTAACGATGGCAACGAGAGCGGCAACGACAATGGAGGTGGCGACGATGGTGGCAATGACGGTGGAGACAATGGCGATGAAGACCCCTTCGGATTGCATCCGATGTGTTGTCGAACTTGCCGTCAATCCATCGGGGATCTCTACACGTCGGCCGATGAATGTCTCCAAGCCATGGAAGCGATGAAGCAGCGTATGGAGGATTTGGAGTACGTAGTTGGAGACAATTTCAAGTTCCTTAACCATAACGTGCGCAAACTTTTCGGCATGGTTGGAAACATGAGAGGCAAGTGGTGCAATACTTGCTTGAAGTACCACTAGATCTAGTTTTCCCCTTAGGAATTTGTAAGATACGACGAGGACGTCGTATGTTTTAAGCGTGGGGGAGAGCTAGCTCGCTAGCCTTAGCTTTTGAACTTCAAGTTTAAGTTCGGTTTAATCTTCGTGTGAGAGTCTTAGCATTTTAATGAGTCTTTAGTTTTTGAGTGTGTTTTAAAATTTTTGCAAGTGTCTTAAATTAGTGTTGAGTCAAAGAAAATCAAATAAAAAGAGTCTATATATATATCTTTGTGTTTTATGTATTGCTTATCTTTATTCACTTGTTTGTTTAATCTTTGATTCTTGATATATGAACATAAGTATGTGGTCTCAAAAACGTTTACCGTGGTGCTTAGTGGAATTGTTACTACTTAAAGTATCCATACCACACTTCGATCTTGAGCTTCACATGTTAGTTGTGCTATGTTCAATGCTAAAAGTTGGAGGATTCAGTTCTGAAAATTATCTTAAAACCCTTGTAATAAAGGTTAGCAAAACCTCTTTTTCCAAGTTGAGAGTAAGAAAAAATTCCTATCCAAAGCGAAGTTTATTTTTTCGCTCCACCATAAGGGTGATTAGCACGATGAGTTAGGCTAGGACCCTTCTCTCTTGGTAAGTTTTAATTTCGAGCAATGATCATGTTCTTGTGCTTATCTTTTGTTGCTAGCCTCGTCATACATTCGGTAATGTGACTTTCACAACGGAAGTCACGTACATCACCGGATTCCATACCCAACCCTATACATCTCTTTGTACATAGTATTCCTTTAACACAACCTATTTTCAAAGTTTCGTCTCGTCTCTAG
Source organism: Cenchrus americanus (assembly GCA_947561735.1). Classification (NCBI taxonomy): domain Eukaryota; kingdom Viridiplantae; phylum Streptophyta; class Magnoliopsida; order Poales; family Poaceae; genus Cenchrus; species Cenchrus americanus. Next base: position 5,459,603 of record OX387242.1, read on the forward strand.
CATGATTTATTTAAAATTTCAGATTGTATGCATGTGAGGAAAGAGAGAATCGAAAGCTTTGAAAAGTTGTCAAGAGAGAGAAAAATAAAGAGAAAAAGTATGAGTATGGAAAAGAAAGAAAGAAAGAAAGAAAGAAAATTATATGTGAATGAAAAAAGAAAAAGAAAAAGATGAGGTAGCAATAAAGATATGAGAGGGATGGATCAAGTGAAAGAAAGAAAAAAAATAAAGTGTAAGGAAGGGTGTCACGTTGATTGTGAGACGAAACTTTTACTCTATTTCCAACCATGTGCAATCCGACAACGAGGACATCATCGGTGCCTTGTAGTCACAATTTTCTTTTGCCCTTGCACATGTCCACCATTCTAAATCTTCTCATCCTTGATATCCCTACATATGGTTAATTCTCATGATCATTGGCTTTGAAAGGTAGACAACCATTAGAGGAAGTTCTTAGTTTGACAATACTTGTGTTGATTGCGCTAGCCCTACCTATAGCTCCACTTTACATGATATATGAGAGATTAATGGGAGGTGAGAGTTTTATAAAATTTGGTTAGGATATCCACTTCATATGAGTGACTTGAGAGAGCTTGGAGAAAGGTTTTTGTCTAATACTTGTTGCAGGAATTTTTGTTTTGAAAATCATAAAAACCCTCCGATGGAAGCAAAGAAGTAAGCATGGTTGAGATTGAAAGCTTCGAGTGAAGAGTTTGAGTTGTGGGGTAAAACTTGACGTGGTAAAAATTCTAAACGCCCATGTTTATGTTTGATGATCATTACTTTGTGTTTATGTATTAAAGATGAAAGGATTGACTAACTTGTGAAGAAGGATAAGTGGTATATGATTACAACACCTTGGATGAAGTTCTTTTACGAGTACTTGCTCGAGGACGAGCAAGAGCTAAGCGTGGGGGAGATGTTGACGGTGTATTTTGGTACACCTAGCATGTTCACTACACTTTGGTTTGGATTTGATTATGGAATTAACCCGCCACTAGGCACACTAATCATATAACAAGTTCATCTTTGTGCATGCATTTGGAAGTGTTGTGTTTATGTAGGAAAACATGGATATAAAGGACGGATTCACAACAAGTTCAAAGGAGCATTTACGGAATCTTGTTCGTGTTCATGAGCTTGATGAAATCACTTCCAAAGGTGGCAAGGACCGAAGTGCTACGAGGAACACCCCCGGGGATTGAAGCGTAAAAGATCGAACTTCATGCGAAGAGAACCTCCATCTTGAACGCGAGGATAACATCATCAAAATCATGCAAGTGGAGGGGGCAAAGTACATAAATGCATAAGGACCCACTGAGCAAAAGGGGCGACCGAACCGGGCCGAAGTGGGCCTAGGCCGGTCGGCCCAGGCCGGCCGGCCCAACCCGGGCTCCGACGCCGGTCCGGTCCCGTTTTCCTTGCACTCGAAGGATCTTCAACCCTAAAAGCCCCGAGGCGCCGCCAACACCGAGGAGAGAGTCATTCGCACCAGAAGGCCATCCACAAGCTAGAGAGAGAGGAGGAGGGTTTCGGAGGGAGATCAACCACCTCGAAGGAAGCACCCTCTCGTGGAGAAGAAGGAAGACACCGTCGGAGGGGAAACCATGATCAACGGTGCCATGATCGGCACCTTGATGGGGTAATCTTCTCATTCGTCAATGGGTTGTAATCGATCTTGAGATGTAATCGCACTTTGTCGGATTATCTATCTATCATCTTGTGTTGAATATACTTTCATGCTTAAGGTTAGCTACCATGCCGTAAAGGGAGTATAGGCCTCAATGCTTCCTTGGATCCATTCAATACGCCGTGTCCATCATAGGTCTAGTCATGAATACCTTCGCGTAGTGACGAGTACGAGAGGAGGGAAAGGGCGAAACCGTGGTCACAACCCCGATAGATTAGAATGGTTTTCATGTATTTAAGCGATTGCATGCTCTAGTATCGTAGACCCGTGGGCGAGTGTCTTTTATCTTGATATCTTAATCATTCTCTCTAGTGTAGTTTAGTTGTTTTCTAGCATAATAATAGTGAGCGTTTTAGTAGCTAGTGTGTCGTTGTAGATCGAACGCTTGTAATCCCCTTGCTCCGCGGATTGACAAGAACCTTGTGAATCCCGTGGTGAAAAGGTGTGGGGTCCGTACGCTTGCGAATCGTAGAGGGATACGTCTTTTATCCGTCAACAGACTGTAACATGGTAGTTGATTGCTTATAACAACGATGGCCTACTAAACAAATTATTGACTACCTGAAAATCATATTTTTAACGAGGCCGTCGGGGGAGTAATGGTGGCCGGTTTGGAGGTGACAGCTCGCTGCCTGGTCTTCGTGTGTCAGGGAGAGGGAGGGGGCGCTGTTGCCTGGCGGACTGCGGGGCCGCCCCTGACGTGCTGCCTTGGAGAGCTCGGTCGGCCGGGAGGTGACCAGGGAGGGGACGCCGGTCTTGGAGGAGGGGGGCGCGGCCCGCCATGTCGCGACCGGGAGGCGCGCGAGGAGGGGGGGCGCGGTCGGGGCGCGCGGCGGGCCGCGGGAGGAAGAAGGGGAGAAAAAAGAAAAGAAAGGAAGAAAAGAAAAGAAGAAAAAGGAGAAAACTGAAGAAAATAAAAGAAAAAGAGAAATTGGAAGAGAAAAGAAATAGAAAATGGGAAAAGAAATTGGAAAGAGTTTTAGAAAAACTAGGAGAATTTCTCGGGAAATTAGAGGAAGGGTTTTTGTGGGTTTTCCGGTTTTTTGGGCGTCGGCGTAAATTTCGGGACGACGGTGATGGTGAGGCGCGCCGGCCGGCGGGACCGCGGCGTGCGCGGGATCCCCGGCGCGGTGGCCGACCGCGGCGCCGGGGCGGCACGCGTGGGTGATGGCCCGAGTGCGGGCGGTGCCGGCGGGATTCGCGGCACGCGCGCCGAGGGTGAGAGAGGGAGAAGGTGACCGGGGTTTCAAAAAGGAGGGGGGTAAATGAGCTCGGCGGGAAAGTTTTGAAAACACACGTGATTTATTGGGTGATTTATTTGGAGCTAAAAACGTGGGCGTTACACCATGCAAGTTGGTTATTCCATATGGAAGAAAACTAGATAAGTTTCGAGAAGTTGGGACAACCATGGCACTAACGGGTCGTGTGTTTCTGAATCCACCACCGCCAGAGTACGCATGGGTTCAAGTTGTTTCGGTTTCTGATGAGTCGTGCGAGATTGATATCCCTACTAAGGATGGGATCGAGCTTCTCGGTGATGCGAGAAACCAATACATACCGTGGCATCATCGAGATATCATACTTAATGCATCACCAAGTCCCTGCTTGCAACCTAGCCAAGAACGAGTACCCCCCCAGGATCCGTATGCCGCAATGGTCGAGTACACAATGGGTGGGGAACATGGAGGAGGTAACAATGACAACAACATGATGATTGTGGAGCGGGGAGTTAACAATAATGACAACAACATGCCTCTTGTTTGTACACAACTATGTATGATTGTGTTTGAGGTTTTAAGAAATAATGGGAGGTGCTCGGACGAATCCCGAAGACGTAAGCCTCTTGTTTGTACACAACTATGTGTGTGCTAATTATGGTCCCGATGGTAATGCATAACAATCTTCATTTGTTGTGTTTACGTGTAGATGCCTACCATTGAGAAATCATGGGGGCAACTTGGTGACAATCAAATCACCAACATTTGTGTGGACATGGTGAGATTCATCCTACGTGAGATTTGCCGCGAGGAAGGAGAATTCTTCGATAAAGAAGGAGTTTTGTCATTAGACGATGCGTAATGGTTACGAAGATGGGTGTCTTAGGGTTATCTATTATGCACGTGTTTTGTAATGTGACTTATGTATACATTTTTTATTTTAGTTTGGATTATGTGTTTGTGAGACATATATTTGGATTTGACGGTTAAATACAAATTAAATTACAGTAAATTAAAGTGAATTTAGCATACAAATGCCAATGTGAAAAAAATAATAGACGAAAACGACAAATTATATACAAATAATAAACAATTATGGGGAATTATATAGGAAATGGAAACCGCTAGCAAAGATGACCCTTGTGATGGCGGTTCACTTAAACGACCGCCACAAAAAATGGCATTTGTCTTTGGCGGCTCGCTTTAAGTAACCGCCAGACCGATGACATTCGTGTTGGCGATCGTTTAAGTGACCCGCCCGCACAAATGGCTCGTGGCGGCGGGCCGGCTACCCGCCAAGACAAAGAGCCATTTCTACTAGCTCAAAGTTGCTAGCGGGTGCCGCGCTCGCCAGCAAAAACCGGTTTTAGCCGCCAGACAAATCGTTTCCGGCCTAGTGAATCCAAACTTTAAAACCACATGTACAAATGAAAGTAAAACCTTAACTATCACATTGGATGGGCAAAGTGCTAAAGATCACTAGACCGTGAGATGCTCACTCCTCGAATCCCTCACCTTCTTCCCAACATGCTACACCATCTTTGTGATTCTTCTAGGGAGAACCGTGCCCGTGGAAGTGACATTACATCGAACACTATGGGGATTATTGTCGAGCGGCCGCAGCCTCAACTAATTCATCCTTCGATGAATACTCCTAAGGATGACCAATCGAAGATAAGTGCGGATATAGAGCAGCCACGGAGTACCATTGACGGCTTGGAATGGGGTGATGTAAGTAGCAACGCTTGTTCGGAAAAAAGCAACAACACGAACTCAACGGTCTGGAAACGAAGGAATCTCTCGTGATCTCCTCCTATCGTCGTGCGGCTCGCTAGCAGAAGTAGAGGCATATACATAGAATCCCAGGCCAAGATATTTTTCCTAATAAATTACATTGTTTCGGAGACATAATTCAATGTAAAAATTAGTAACAATTGGTAACTAAATTGGTTAAATGCAAATGCTAAGTTGATGATTCAATTGGTATAAATGACTAAGTACCGAATGGTTAATGTCAAAACTTGTGTTAGTGAGTGCTAGGGAACAAACAAACAACCATTTTGATAAGTATGTAAGACCGTAACATTATAGTTGATTGCTTATAACAACGATGGCCTACTAAACAAATTATTGACTACCCGAAAATCATATTTTTAACATAACGACCTAGGTTAAATTACTAAATTGAAAAGAAATAATAAACAATCCGCTTAGCTTCAACTAAATAAATGTTAGACCCGACTAAAAATAAAGGCACGGTGGTAAATTAAAGCTTGGGCTTCCCACCTTGCCCGGGCGACGGTATGCCGCAGCCTATCGATCCCGCATAGAAACCTAGCACGATGGCCGGTACACGAGAGGTGGGTGGATAGCGGCCGCGTGGAGCAAGGTCATGCCTTGTCCGTGGGCGGGGTTCAAGCAGCAGCGGCAAGACAACATGAGCACAACAATGACCCGTAAATAGAACGACGGCGGCGCGAGGGCCGAGCAAGCATCGCCGGTGAAAAAGAAAAGAGAGGTTGTGGTGTGTCTCACCGTGAGAACCGGAGGTGGTCGTTCAAGCATTTCCTCAAGCGCTTTTGTGGCCGGTGGAGGCTAACGGAGCAGGGGCCGTGGCCACGCTCGAAGACAACATGCGCGTCGGGGTCGTGGTACGGCGGTTCTACTTCCACGCCGAGGGCGCCGCCTTGCGCAAGACCGCTCCGGTGGCATCCACGTTGCGGCTCCTTGAGTGTGCCGCCGCGAGAACTCACCGGGGCGCCACCGTAGGAACTCGCGCAACGGGGGTCCGCGCGTGCCCCGGATCCACCTCCGCCGGAGAGCACCGCCCGCCGTGATCCACCACCGTGCAAGCCTCGCCGAGGAGCCGCCGTCACGCACCCACCGCGTGCGACCTTGCCGGGGCCGCCGTCGCGCGTCGTGGTCGTCGCGAGGCAGCAAGCCCTCGCTAGACCCGTCTCCGCAGTGCCTCCGGCCGCCGAGCCGTCGATGGGGCAGCCGCAACGCACGAGCCATCACCGGGGCTGCCATGCCGCCGGTGCCGCCGTCCCTCGCCGGGATCCGCCTCCGTCGCCATTGTTAGCGAAGGCCTCATCCGGTGGCTTGCTCGGCTGCCGCACGAACCGCACGACGCGCTCGCCGCAGGCGTTCCGGAGCTCCGCAACCGACGCACGCCCGCCGCACGCACAACGGATCACTCGCCCACGACTCGTTCCCCGGCGCACGCTCCTCCGCTTAGCTAGGGATGGCAGTTAGCCCGGAAGGGATCTTGTACTCTATATATGTACACTGTGATTGATCAATGAGAGGGCGGGTTTTGACTTCCAATTCTTCTTCTCTCGAGCCTTTCCTTTCTACATGGTATCAGTGACTGGGGAATCTGATCTCGAAAATCCTTTCGCATCCCCATTTGCTTCCGCTTCCATGGCCCATTCCCCTACTCGATCTGACTCCTCTGCTTCCTCTGATGGTTCTCCCAACATCGTCGTTCCACCCGCCCCAGCCACAGTCATTCAGCAGCTGAACCACGTTCCAATTGTTCTTGACCTCAAGGAGCCCAATTACTCACAATGGCGCTGCTTCTTCGACTCGGTCCTCGGCAAATTCGGTCTTGGACCGCATGTCTTCTCTCCGCCGCCGCTCACCGAGCGCGACGCGGAGTGGCTGCAGAACAACCACGCCGTCGTCAACTGGCTCTACACCACCATTGCCAAAAGCGTCTTCGACAACGTCTACAAGCCGGATTCCTCGCCTGCCGCACGCCGTCGGGACTTCATCACCTGCGTCCGTTCCAGCTTCACCACGTCAACAGGACAACACAACGTCGCCTGCATGGTCGTCTCCACCGTGCACAGCGTCAGCCACACCTTCGGCATCTACGGCACCCGCGCGCTCTTCGCCAAGCACTCCGTCGACCGCCACTGCGCAGCCTCTGCACCCTGCGTTCACGCCGGCGGCCGTCTGTTCGTCGTCCTCTCCACCAGCAGCATCCTCGCCGCCACGTTCGCCGTCGGCGTCCCGTGGTTCGACACCAAATCCTGCCTCCACCACCTCGCCAATGTCTAATGCTTCGCACCAGACACTGCCCGTGCCACCGACCATGCCCGAACCTACGCCACGCTACCCAGCACATCCCATGATCACACGTGCTAAGGCCGGGATTTTCCAACCCAACCGGCGATACGCTCTCGCTCATTCCACCACGCCTACGCCGATACCCACCTCCGTCCGCGCAGCGCTGCAACAGCCCCACTGGCTTGCTGCTATGGAAGCCGAATTCGCCGCTCTGCAGCGCAACCAGACCTGGACTCTGGTGGAACGACCACCCGGCGCCAAGGTCATCTCTGGCAAGTGGGTGTTCACCCACAAGTTCGGTGCCGACGGCACGCTGGACAAATACAAGGCGAGATGGGTCGTCCGCGGCGATCTCCAACGCGAAGGTATTGATTTCGGTGAGACATTTACCCCAGTCGTGAAGCCGGCCACGATCCGTACTGTCCTCACCGTCATCGCCTCCAAGCAGTGGCCGGCTCATCAGTTGGATGTTTCCAATGCTTTTCTACATGGCAACCTCTCCGAACGGGTGTACTGTCAACAGCCAGCAGGCTTCGTCGATCCCGATCGGCCGGACGCTGTCTGCTTGCTGTCACGCTCACTCTACGGCCTACGTCAAGCCCCGCGTGCGTGGTTCACGAGGTTCATGGAGTTTGTCACCTCGGTGGGCTTCACCCAGTGCCGCTCAGACTCATCCCTCTTCATCCTCCGCACGGCGACAGGCACGGCGTTCCTGCTACTATATGTTGACGACATGGTCCTTTCTGCTTCCAGTGACACTCTCCTCAAGCACATCATCGCCAAGCTACGTTCCGTGTTTGCAATCAAGGACATGGGACCTCTTCGGTATTTTCTCGGCGTCGACGTCAAGCGATCGAGTGAGGGCTTCTTCCTGTCCCAGGCAAATTATGTTGAGGACCTCCTGGAACGCGCTGGTATGTCCAACTGCAAGGAGGCTGCAACGCCAGCTGATGCCAGGGCCAAAGTCTCGGCCGAGGATGGCAGGCCACTCTCGGACGGATCGTTCTACCGGAGTATGGCGGGTGCGCTGCAGTATCTAACCCTGACGCGCCCAGACATCGCTTTCGCCGTCCAACAAGTATGCTTGCATATGCACGCGCCTCGTGATGTTCACCTCACCATGCTCAAGCGCATCCTGCGATATATCAAGGGCACGCCGCGTCTGGGAATCTTGCTACGCGCATCAACGTCCACAACGCTCACCGCGTACACAGACGCAGACTGGGCCGGATGCCCGGACACCAGGCGTTCCACTTCGGGCTTCTGCGTATTTCTTGGTGATTCCCTCGTGTCTTGGTCCTCCAAGCGGCAGAACACCGTGTCGCGTTCGAGCGCCGAGGCCGAGTACCGAGGGGTGGCGAATGCTGTCGCTGAGTGCACTTGGCTACGGAACTTGCTGGCCGAGATCAACTGCAACGTCGACACGGCGACACTGGTCTTCTGCGACAATGTCTCCACGGTCTACATGACTCGCAATCCGGTCCACCATAAGCGCACCAAGCATATTGAGCTGGATATACATTTTGTTAGAGAGAAGGTTGCTCTTGGCGAGGTTCGTGTTGCTCACATCCCTAGCACGCAGCAGCTAGCCGATGTTTTCACGAAGGGGCTTCCTACGGCGCTGTACCTGGACTTCCGACGCAGCCTCTGCAACCAGATCGACGACGACGCTGCATCTGCGGGGGGGTGTTAGCGAAGGCCTCATCTGGTGGCTTGCTCAGCTGCCGCACGAACCGCACGACGCGCTCGCCGCAGGCGTTCCGGAGCTCCGCAACCGACGCACGCCCGCCGCACGCACAACGGATCACTCGCCCACGACTCGTTCCCCGGCGCACGCTCCTCCGCTTAGCTAGGGATGGCAGTTAGCCCGGAAGGGATCTTGTACTCTATATATGTACACTGTGATTGATCAATGAGAGGGCGGGTTTTGACTTCCAATTCTTCTTCTCTCGAGCCTTTCCTTTCTACAGCCATCAAGGGATGATATTGGAGAATGAAGATAGACCGAGGTAATGTTGGGGCCCACGAGTTAAGGCTTAACTCGAAACCCGAACAATCCAATGATTTGGAATGATCCTCTCCCTAGTTTTTTATAAACATTTTGGTGGATCGTGACCTCAACATTCCGCCTTATGTTGAATAGAGAATGAGCAGGTTTGCAGTAAAAAAGAAAAGCCTGAGAAAAAACCTGGCTGTCGTCCATGAATACAATAATGCCAAACTCTCTATCCCAATGAAAGCTCAATTTTTAAATAACGTGATGGTTAGTTAAGAAGCTAGCCTAGCTCGTGTGTCATTAATTATTGTTAGCACAATTACGATGGCAAACGCTAAGGGCCTGTTTGGTACAGCTTCATGAGCCGCTTCACGAGCAAACCTTCACAACTTCAATAGCCAAACAACCCAACTCTCTCGCCCAACTCTCCGACCAGCTTCTTTGAAAACTCACTCTCACGCAGTTAAGCACATGGTGAAGCTGCAAAACATGGCTCTCTCCCCCGCTCATGAAGTTGCTCATGGAGTTGTTTTCTAAAAAAACAGCTCTATATGTGAAGTTCTAGCTGTGCCAAACGGCCCTAAGAGTGCGATTATTGATTTGGTGAGGAAGTAGTAGCCTGCACTACCCTGCTCAACAATTCCAAAATCCTCCAGCTGGCACAACGTAACGCGCTATTAGAGAGTGACACACACGTACGTAACACAAAGCTAGCTAAGGGTTTCAAGCAAATAAATCCACAGGCTGGCATTGCACAAGGTATCTATCTCTACTGTATAAAAGATAGTGTATAGGAGGATCGGAGCACCATCCACAGATGCAAATATATCCTGCGCTCTCTACTCTGCTCATGGCAACAACAAGAATGATGCTTCAGAGGCAGCAGCAGCAGGTGCTGGTGGCGATGTGCATAGCTCTCTCATCAGCCATACTAGCACCTGCTGCAACCCTCGACACCGCCGTCAGTGCTTCGACGCTCGACGCTGCAGGTAATCCATGACACAGTACATGTGCCTAGCTAGCTGCTTAATCAAGCGTGGTTCGCCGCGCGCCGCCGCTGAACGCAGGTGGTAACAATGTTTCAGCAGGAGCAACTGCCGCCGCCGCCGCTGCTGCTCCGACCCTCGCTCCTGCAACTCCAACTGCCGCAGCAGGTGGCGATGTATTCTTCGACACCATCCGCAGCCTATGCTGCCCGCCGCCGCCTGTGCTGCAGTCGACGCGGCACCGCGCTTGGTAGACCCAGCATCACACGCTCGCACCGCCGCATGCGCTCTGGCGCTTCCTGACCCGTACGAAAGCCGTGTGGAGTGTACAAGAGTCGGAGACTACACAAAGCCAAAGGGGATGCTGTCGGCCAAAAGACGCAAGAAATTGCTGGATCTTGCGCGTAAACGCCTCCCCAGGTTTTGCAAGATGAGGGTCCCCAAGGGCGTAGTACGCGGCGATGAACCTTTTGCGTTCCTCGCCCTCGACCCTGCGTCTGCATCTACGACTACCACTGCAGGTACGGTAATGTATTCTTTGACGTACACCATGCATGCATATGCCGGCAAACGTACGGTTTTGACGAATTTCGATCCATTTCGGTGGGATTTCGGTCAGATCTCGATCTATTTTAGGAATATTCGAATTTTGAAGCACTAAATTAGTTTCGGACCATCCCGGCCGAATCCCACACTACGGAAAACCGAACTTTGCCGTGCGCCCGGCGTTTGCCATGCGTCGTATTTTTTTATCCACGGCAAAGAACCTTTGCCATGCGTCGCTTTTTTTTTGCCGCACGGCAAACTAGCCGTCCATTACCACCCTTTTTTACTATTTTTAACAATTATGTGTCACTTAAACAATTTTCGCCGTATACGTCAAATTTGAACTGCAAGTGCATAAAGTAATGGAGTAAAGTTTGTGGAAAAATTATATTCATTTAATTTAATCATTTTTAAGACCTTACCCATGGAATTGGATGAAATTTTGAACATTTTTTCACGAATCATGAAAATCTACATGCGGTTGCACTATTTTTTAATTGTATAAAATGCAAAGAAAGTTTGACAATCATGAGATTCGTCAAGAGCTCATGATATCCTATGTGAAGCTTGTGATAAATCATATAGTGTTTTGAGCAAGTCGTCATGGATGGTGTTTAGAAACCGAAGTATCTCATTGGAAGTTTCACAGTGTTGAGAGTCACTTGATTAGGTTTGTAGCCGTAGTAAAGTTCAAATTTGAATTTGAATTCAAAGTTTTTTATTTATGTAATATAACTTATATTGTCTCATCCTAATTGATGGTAATTTTTCATATCCATTTGATAATTTTAGTACATTAACTATATTTATGAGGTGTGAAAATGCATAAATAAAAAGGGCTTCGCCGTGGGTCATGCACCCCGGCGCACGAAGAATCTTTGTCGTGTGCCTCGGAGCCAAGGCGCACGACAAAGAAACGGCCCACAAGAGCCCACGGAGCCGCAGCCCAATGGCCGGGCCGCCTAAATGGGCCGCGGACCGCTCCCGCATGGGTCGATTCTAGCCCATCAACGGTCGAGCGTCCGGGAGCCGTCGATCACCTCCTCGGCGAGATCTAATGGACACCCGCGCATTTCATTGGTCCCTTGAAACCCTTAGAACTATCCCCTTCCTCCCGCAACCTCCTTCCGTCCCCGGCGGCCTCCCTCCTCCCGCGCCCTCGCCCTCCATCCTCTCCCTCCCCGCGCCGGCGCCTCTCTCCCCTCGGCCCTCTCCCCCCCTCCCCCTCATGCACCTTGCGTCGGATCCGCCTCCTCCCCCTTTCTCCCCACATCACGGCGACGGATCCGGTGAGGCGGGCGCAGGACCCGGTGGTGGCGCCTCCTCTCCACATCGCGGCGGCCTGGTGCCTCCTCTACACGAGATCCAGCAGGCGGCGCCCCGGCCGCCCCCTCCCTCTCTCTCTCCGACGACGGCCGCCCCTCCCTTGCCTAGGTCGACACTCTGGCGTCCAGGTTCCGGCGAGGTGGGTGCGGGGATGCTCGGTGGGGAGACGAGGCCGGATCCGGGGACACGGTTCCCGGAGGTGTCCTCTCTCCGGCCGGATTCGCCCCCTCCCCTGTGGCCTCCTCCCCACGGCACGCGGTGGGCTTCACCTCCGGCACCGACGAGCGGGCTAGGTTGGCAGGATTCAACTCCGGTGCTGAAGAGTGGGCAGGGTCGACGAGCTTCAACTCCGACAACGATGACACCTGGTGATGGCGTCGCGGCGGGGCCGGCGACGTGGGGGAGGTGCATTACGAGGAGTCAAGGCCGGCGGCGGCGGGCGCAAGATCCGGCGGCTGCGTTGCGACATCCGGCGGCCTCGACGCTGTGGATGCTCCGGCGCGGTGGTGGCCAGCGGGCGGCGGACCCAGCATGTGTTTTTTGTTTCGTTTGTCGTGTGCTTTTTCTTTTTGCCGTGCGCCGGCCCTGACGCACGGCAAAGCGCGTTAGCCGTGGTTGTGATTTTAAAACGCCCTTTGCCGTGCGGTTTCGACGCGGCAAAGCCCCACTTTCCCGTAGTGCGAGAACCCTTGCCGGCCTTAGTCGTCGCCGATCGTTTGTTGACACAAGGAAACATATATATGCATGCAGGTACCGCAGGTGACGACGTATTCTACGACACCTTTCATCAGCTGTGCTTTGTTAGACCCCAGAAGATTGACGGCACATGCGGCCGGTTGCTGGACGTCGCCTGTGGTGCGCTGGTCGCGAAAACAAATGACCGCCTTAGTGACGTGACGAGCGGCACGTTTCGTCTCACATCCCTCGCAGGTGATGTGCTGTCGGGCTTGGGTCCGGCACCAGGAAACCGCACCGCCGCATGCGTGACGGCGCTTCACGAGCCGGGTCGCGGCGGCACCGGCAACATGTGTCAGTTCGAAAGCCGTCGCAAGAGCAAGCTAGCTGTCAGCGAAAAGGCGCAGGCAGCTGATGTCTCGTGCACGCGGACGCCTCGTCAGATTCTGCGGTTTCGAACGTGACGCCGTACCAGCGTGCAAACCCAAGCCTGCGGTCCGCGACGGCTCTAGGCTCCCTGACGACAGTCTCATTGTGCAAACCCAAGCAAACGGTCGGAGACGGCCACCTTGGACTGCTGCAGCGCCGGACTAACTGACAGGTGCCTCTGCCACCTCAAGAGGCAGCTGGGCAACAGCACCAACATCCAAGCTCCGTGCCTTCAGAAAAAGGAGCTGCAGGTCTGCAAGTGATAGATCGATCGACGAAGGACACCGAGCAGCTGCTGGAGGCCGGCTTGCTTGCTTGAATTTATATGAATTATTAATTTGTTATTTCCGTATGTTTGTACTATGTGAAATAAAATGTGTGTCCCACATTTGATCATGAATCCAGCTATTTATCTATTCGAATATTTTTGCTTTGTGTTGTCTCGCGTTCTTTCTCTTTACTCCCTCTGTGTCCCCGTTTGATAGTCGTTGTAGCTACAACATATATTGTGTCCCTTAGGGCAGTCCCAATGACAATAAATAAGGTGGTTTCTATCCCTCATAAATGAATGCTACATAAGCAAAACAGAGTATGTGGCAGGTAATAAATGAGGAGAGAGGGAAGAAATTGTAGAAATCGTTTCCTGCAGGAGAAACGGCGTCGACTCTCGCCCCAACGCACGTAGAAACGACGGAATCACCAAGGGGAAGAAACCGGTGGTTTCTTGGCCGCGCCGTGCCCCTTGCCGCGCACCCGCCTTGCTCGGACAAGGGAGCTCGCTCCTGCCAGCACGCTCACGTCGCTCGGTGGCGTCTTTATTTATTTATTTATTTATTTATTATGCTTGAGTTGGAATCTATATTAGATTTAATTTTTACGTGCATTACAATATGCAAGAGTAGGATCAACTATGATTTGTTAGTTTGATTGGGAATTTGGATTCTCGACGGACAGGTGCTAGTGCGGATACACGTTCAACCACTTGGACCCACATGTCGGTGTCAAGGGAGGAGGAAGACGTACGGAAATCTATTTAGCGGCAGAATAGTAGTAAGATTCAAGTGGTCGAGAAGAGTGCTAGAGCAGATGGACTAGCAAAAAAATAAGTATGAAGTGCGTGAGAGAGCAACAATATAAGCCAAGAACCAAAATATTCCATCATATATGTACATAGATTAGGAGGATACATATATAACGAGTGGCAGTTTTCAAGAGATACAGATACGCTACCTAGCTAGACACAGGTAATATATCGTGAGCACGGCGGTAGGTGCGGTGAGCCCAAAGCCAAAAGGCGAGCAGTCCGGCGATGACAACGGCGACAGCGCCGGCAAAGGCGACAGCCTGTGAAGCGTGACCGTCGACGGCGAAGTAGAAACTTAGAAAGAAAAGGGGCCAACCACCCAACAAGCCGAAGGCGTAGAGAGCGCAGCGCACGGCGGCGGGCGCGAGAGGCAGGGACAGGTTCATGTAGAGGCAGATCACGGCGGCCAGCATCGCGACGGGCGCCCACGCGACCAGGACCAGCAGCCGCCAGGGCTCGCGCTTCATCTGCCAGCTTCTTCGATCCGATCGGTAGGCGCCGTAGGCCAGGGCCAGGGCCACGGCGACGATGACCACCTGCAGGGAGACCGCCCTTGCCCATATACCTGAACGGGACATGCGGTCCCTGATGTTGGCTTCGCCAATCGTTGTCGAACAGCGCGGCATTTTGATTATATATATTGGATTGGATGCCTTCACAAATTAATCGATCCAATCCAACAGAGATCATATATATGATGATCGCATATGTGTGCACATAGACGATACTTTATAAGTATATATACACACACATATATATGTTGCGTACGTGCTCCATCAATCTTTTTTGGAAAGAAAAAAAGCTTTCCTTTTCATGTGTAGTAGTACACCTTCGCAATGCAAGTCAATAAGATCACGTATGTAGTACATATATAGCTACTTACAGTCACATATACTATATATATTATTTTTTTAAAAAAAAAGTCTTCCGGCTACCTTGTACGAGATATCTATTCCAAACTAACAAGTCCAATCCTAAAATACGGTACGGTGTTATTTCTTTCAAAGTCCAGTACGAAATAAAAGTCAATTTAGGCTTTGCCATATTTCAATACGGCGTGGAGTAAAGGAGGGAAGGCGGTCGGGTGCTTCAGTGTGCCTTAAAGGCCGGCTTGAAGGCGGGGAGGGGCGAGGAATGCGGGGAAACGGTCAGCGGGCTCGCGGTGGCGTAGAGTAGGGGAGGCGCAGGAGGTGGGAGGAAGAGCTGACATGCGGGCCCAGCTGGGCCGGCGGATGGGGTTGGGCCGCAAGAGAGAAGGTGCGCCCGATGAGGTGAGGTGGGCCGTCAGAGAGAGATGGGACGGTGGGCTGAAAGGGAAGAGGGGAAAGAGAGGGGTTTGGGGTGGATTTTCTCTTTTCTTTTTTTTCAAACTTTTCAAATCATTTTAAAAACTTTTAAACTTCACACCATCACATATAAACACCATGCAAACAAAATATAATGCACAAGCACTTGTTGCTTTTAATATTATTCCAATGATATTTAAATATTTTAGAGCCAAATTTATTTGATAAATTATTATTTCCTTAGAAAAAACTAAAACACCATGTTGCTACATTAATTTGGTGATGGAAAATTAGGGTGTTACAGTGAAGTGCATGGGGGGGATGGCCGGGGGCCAACGATCTACGAGTGGAGGCAATGCAAGGGGCAATGCAGGACGGTAGGAGAGGATCATCAGAGGAGGCAATGCAAGCAGCGTCGGCGTCCTCCGCAGGCGAAAGCGATCGGCCGATATTAGAAACCATAGAAGCGAAACCTTACAAGCGGGAGTCTAATGGAGATAAGTTATCTTGACGAGTATATTGGCAGCTGAAGGGTTCTTTCATCGGTGAGATTAGATAACGAGATGAGAGGAGCCCATGAGGGGCCTCACAATATATAGCTCCGGTAAGACGGTGCAAAGAGATTTTCGGTGAGGTTACCACCTCAGGCGCCTGTGTACCAACCAATAGGTACCGACCATGTAGATAGTTAGTATGTTACGGTGGTGGCCGCGCGATCTCCATCGTCATCGTCTAGCCTCACCGCCTGAGGAGCAACCACCGCGAGATCCTGCAGAGGCCTCACCGTCGGCCAAATCCAGCGGCCACGTCTCAAGCTCGACGCAGGGGAGAGAGAGCAACGACGATGCCCTCGCGGAGGGAGAGAACGGCGCTGACGTCCTCGTGGAGGCGGTGGTGGACGAGGTCAACAACGCGGCCACGGTTGAGGAGAGGCCTAGCACGCCATCCGTGCCGGACCTGATCTATCCCTATCCCCGCGGCTCCGCCTCGGGATCCTCCGCCTTTGAGGGACGCCTCCACTCGCCCTGCTCGCCGGAGAGGGAGGATCGGCGCCGTCATCGGTGGGGAGGCGATGGAAGGAGGGAGCAGGGGTCGCTGCCAGTAGGAGACCGGGACGAGCGGGGCACATGGGGGGAGAGGTGGGAATGTGAAATTAGGAAGAGAGTATAACGTGTGGGAGTCGGCACGTTGATCATGGTCACCCTTCTGACAGTGTCTTCATTCTTCTCCACTTGTGGGTGCTTCCTTCGAGGTGGTCGATCCCCCGGAGATCTCCCTCCTCTCTCTAGCTTGTGGATGGCCTCCTGGTGCTGGCTCTCTCCTCTGGGAATGGCGACGCCTCCAGGGTTTTAGGGTTGAAGATCCTTCGGGTGCAAGGAAAGGGGGGCTGAACCAACCCCTAGAATGGGTTGGGCCGGCCGGCCTGGGCCGACCGGCCCAGGCCCATTTCGGCCCGGTTCGGACGCCCCTTCACTCCCGTGGGTCCTCAGGTGATTATGCACTTTGCCCCTTCCACTTGCATGATTTTGACGATGTCATCCTCGCGTCCAAGATGGAGGTTCTCTTTACATGAAGTTCGATCTTTTACGCTTCAATCCCCGGGGGTGTTCCTTCGTAGCACTTCGGTCCTTGCCACCATTGAAAGTGATTTCATCAAGCTCATGAACACGAACAAGATTCCGTAAATGCTCCTTTGAACTTGTTTGAAATCCGTCATTTATGTCCATGTTTTCCTGCATAAACACAACACTTCCAAATGCATGCACATAGATGAACTTGTTATATGATTAGTGTGCCTAGTGGCGGGTTAGTTCCATAATCAAATCCAAACCAAAGTGTAATGAACATGTTTGGTGTAACAAAATACACCGTCAACAACGCCGGTGCGGAAAAAAAACGCTACCCACGTACTTCAGGATGTGTTCCGTTTGGCGTCCAGTACCCCGGTGCGGATAGCCTTCACTCGGTGCCTCGGTCACGTGATGGAGGGAGGATAGGGGGCTCGATCCAATGCCCTCTCCCTGGATCCGTGACGAGGACAGCTGAATCTCATCACTGGCGGCGGACGGAGCGCAAAATCAATGCTGCAACCGCGCACACGGATCGCTCCGCGGCGATCCGACCGGGTTGCCTACCTTCTTCCCACGTGCGACGTGTTTGCCGGTGGGCTCAACGTGGGTGTCGGCCCATGTGTTGGTTAGTGTTGACGTTTCTTTTTTTCATTTTTTTATACATTCAAATATTACACATAGTTGAATTAGTTGATTTTTATAAATTGTTTTGTGCTAAAAGTTATGCTTTCGTTATGAAAATGTTAACTCGTTGTTAAGTAACAAGTTATGCACATAACTCGTTGTTAAGTAACAAGTTATGCTCATAACTCGTCGTCAGAGAAAAAGTTATACACATAACTCGACGTTAGTAAAATAAGTTATGTCCATAGCTCGTAATTAGGAACAAAGTCATGCGCACAAATCATCGTTTGAGAAAAAAATTACGCATGACTCATCATTGAAAAAGTTATACATCGAACTTATGTATTCATAACTTATATGTACAACTTTCTCATGATACACATACTCCATCATAACTCTTGAGAATTTGATGTTAAAAAGTTATGGGTATAACTTATACGTATGTATCATATTTAGTTGGTATAAAAATAAAAGGAAAAAACAGATGAGCTAGCCTGCAGCGTGCGCAGCACTGAGAAGCTTGCGTGGTGCAGGGCGCCGGTGCATGTGAGGCCCCCTGCTGGCCGTGCCCAGGGTTAACTGAACCGACCGACCGGACCGAACCGGCGAGGTCCGGTACCGGTTGACCGGTCCGGTGGTCGGGAACCGGTCGGAAACCGGGTGAACGCAAATTTGAATTCAAATCGCGTAGTGCAATCGGTCCGGACCGGTATACCGACCGGTTTGAGCGGTATACCGGTCCGGTTCGGTGGTAAACCGGTCCAAAAAATGAAAAATCCGATTGAAAAAAAATGGTTCTCCGGAGTGAATTAAATGAGAATTTTGACATGAGTTATGTATATATTAATGTAAATGACCAAACCAAAGCAACAACGACATAGTCTCATACACAATTACAATAACATAGTCTCAACTCTCAAACTCTAAATGTCTCATACACAATCACAATAACATAGTCTCACACGGTAACACAAGACCCAAATACATTACAGAGTATCATATCCAAATAGACAATGACATAGTCTCATACACAATTACACATCAATAAAAGTTCAACGTTGAACTTGGAAAGGGAAGACCCCCATTTGGGTCGCCATCTGGTATTCTGCAATGGACATCACATTGATATCTCGCTCTCGAAGTAGGTTAGCTTTGTAGTCTTGCCAAGTGTAGCCCGTCCACGACGTTGTTGTCTGCCATTCTTGAACTAACATACTGTAAAAATGGGGGTCTTCCGATTCATACACCCAACTCGTCTGTGGCCGCATGCTCGGTGTCGGGTATGTGATAGTGAAAAGACCGGGAGGTATCGCTGTAGGAGGAAGAAGAGTACTGTGGAGTGTCATAATCCGTCGGTCCAACTGTTCTCCTCTGCGATTGCGGTGCTCCATGGTCTTGATCCTGGGTAGCATGTGTGAACTGAGTCTCCCCTGCATTCAACCATAAATCAATTCATATTTAGTACTTTGAGTGAGAAACATGTGTGTAATGAAAAATGCATGCAGGTGCAATGTATACCTGTGAAACGAACACCTATAGCACCACCACCACCACCACCACCACCACCATCGTCACCGTCATCGTCATCACCATCATCGACCGAACCGCTATCCGCGTACTCCCGATATGGTGGACTACGCCGACCATCCCCGTCATTAGTGGAGGTGTCACTAGTCACTGGTCTAGCTGCTTTGCCTTTTCCTCTTGTTTGTATTTGTTGTCGTTGACGCTTCGGGTCACTCGTAGTAGCCCCCTTATGCAACATCCTCTTCCCCAGGTGAGTGTTGCCCACATTTCGACGGGCCCAATCACTGATGCACGCATCCCCAGTAGTATCATGTAGATCTGAGTCATTTATATGATCTGTGACAATATGGGACGGGAGAGGGACGTCTCCGTCATCATCATCCTCATCCGGAATCGGACCCCGGCTAGACCTACCATATTCCATCCATTCCCGCAACGGATTATTGTGCTCATAGAATGAAAGGTGGGCAAATCGGTCAATGAAATCACCTTCGTCATGATCCGGAGGGCCGCAACTTCCGCAAGTCGCAAACGAAGGTTGTAGTTGACATAGACTAGCTTGTTAAGTTTCTTGTGGGACAAGCGATTCCGGACCTTTGTATGCAGCAAGGCAAAAGTACTCCAGTTGCGCTCGCATCCACTGGACGAACAACATTGTGAAACAAGCCGCAAAGCAAGCTTCGTAAGGTTCGAAGTGCTTGATCGATCCAAACAACATCCACCAAGCCGCTGCATGTGCAAAACAAGTTTGTAAGCAAAATATTGCAATATAGGAGTAAGAAGATGTTGTGGGGGAATAATTCTTACATGGCGACGTCTTTGGGTCCATCGCCATTTGCCTAGCCATATCGGTGCCAAACTCGCCAACCTGCGTGCGAAACAACTCAGCCTCCTGCAATGCTTGCACTGCCGTCTGGACATCCGTCATGCGCCCAAATGTATCCTTCAGTCCACGAAACATCTCTTGACTTGGTACCATGGTATATGTGTTAACACCAAAATTTGGTATGGGAAGGAGTCTGATTTGTGGGTCCAACTCGGTGAAAAAATCCGTCCGGAAGAAGGAAGGTTTCTTCAGAAGGATTCGACAAAAGAGTCTGTGGTCGGCAATTTGCTTCCGTTCGGCAAGGAAACTGTTGCACTGATTTTGCGGGATTGCGTGGTGACGTGGCCCGAGCGGAAGGGACGAATGGATGGATAAGCGATCGCATTTAGAGATAAATTAGGTATCAAATCCATTCGAAGTCATGCTTGACAGGGTATAAATATGGACCCTGAATGTATGTAATGGTATTCGAAACATTCTCAATACAAACCGGCTTTACGCCAAACCCTTGAGTCCTTTGTCGAGTTCTTCGAGAGGGTTCATTGATCCGTCGACCTCCGTAAGTACCGGCAACCTTGTATCATGTCTAGTATCATGCGGTGGATTTAGATCCGATGCAAGTAGTCTTGTTACCATGCTTAGTGTCATGCGGTAAATTCAAGCTTGGTTCAAGAAGGTTTCTTGTTAGATCATGAGCCATGCGGTAGGCTAAGATCTAGCTTCAAGCTAGTTATCGACTCTATTGGATTTTGGCAAAATTCAATAGATTCATTAAGTTACCCCGTGTTGCTTTGAGTTTTACTTTATGTTTAAATTGATGTAACACTTCTTTGCCCAATCTAGATTGGTTTGAATCGGCTTTATCTCTTTTGGTGATCTTTATGCGACTCGAGTTCGTACTCTTGGCTTTAATAGCACGTGATTCACATGTTCCCTAATAGCCGAAACCGAATCGATCTAGGTTGTTACGTGTTGCAGGTTCAAGCTTATCAAATCTTGTATAAATCTTGAAAGAACTGGGTATCATGCGGTAGATGCAGGTTTTTGGGTTGCTTTGGAGCTAGTCATCCGGTGGATTAGATTTCGATCCAATCTGATAGATTTATCTTCTTTGGTAATGCTTGTTCCTTCTTCATGGACCCCGATTCGGTTGTTCAGCCGTATTCGGTTATGCCTTCACGAGTGAAACGTGTTTATAAGTTATGCTTTAAATATTGTATGCTTTTAGCTTTCCATATTTAGATTTTATCATGCGGTGGATAGATCTATTTGTGGATGGTGGTATGATTTCAAACAAGTTGTATCATGCGGTGGATAGATTTGTTTGGCGTCATGCTCGACGGGTTTAAAAGTATCTAGACATGCGGTAGACTAGTGCTTTGGACCTATGCATGCTTGTTTATTACATATTTATGATCATGCTTTACTTCATTTATTGTTTATTGTTATTTGTACGCGAGGATCGGTCATGGCTTCGTGCATGTACAATTTTATTCAAAAAGAGATCGATCTATTGCCATGCTTACATCATCCATTCGGCTATGTTACGTGTTGCACTTTAAAGCTACCGAATGGTTTCCAGTTTGCTGACAGATAGCTTCTTATAGCTATATGTCGTCTCATTTGGCTTGTTAGCCGTAAATATGGAACTGTCTGGTACCACCCGGCAAGTTCCAAGCTTTGGAATTTAACTACTTTGTCTTTTGTTAATTTTCAGGGAAAATTGAATGGCACGTCTTGGAATCTTCTCGCGTGTGAAGCTAGCTTGTTCGGCTTGCTGTGTGCTTGGCGTAGGGTGCAGATTTTACGTCAACAATATGCATGCTTAGGATTTAGGACAGCAGCTGCAAAATTTAAATCGAGTCAGTTAAGCACAAAGTCAATTGTTTTGAAGTGTGAAACATAAAGTTGATACAATGGCACATGCTTACCTGCACCAACATATGTGCCTATGTAGACGTCACGAATCCTGGCTTCTAGAATATTATTATACTCATTCCAAGTGGAAGTATTACGACTGAAGAAAGACTCCATCTCCGCTTTCATATTTTGGAATTCCATCACCACATCACAGAGAGTGGGCCGCTTGTCCTGATCAGCAAAACGAAGGAACTTGTATACAGGTTGAACTGTGTCAATGATATATTTCAACGCATCCCACCACTCGATACAAGAAAACCGGGTTTGCATAAATCTCCCATCCTCGGTGTCCGCCCATTTGCTGTTTAAGAAATCGGGAGATGAACCCATTGTAGGAACTGCTCACATTTCCGATATATGCTATCCGAAACATGTAGTTCGTCCCAAAACGGGTGGCATTCCACTTCACCAACTCACCACCGATGGCGTTTCTCATCATTGTATTCAACTGGTCATGATTGTGTAACCAAGATGAAATTCGCTTGCATTGCTTGATTGTGCCAGAATGATCATACCTTTCAGCGATATCCTTCAACATCAAATTCACAGTGTGAGCTAGACAAGGTGTCCAAGTGATGTGCTCATACAACTCTCCAAGTCGATGACATGCTTTCTTGTAGTTGGCACCGTTGTCCGTGACTACATGCACTATATGCTCTGGTCCAATCTCCACCACCACCTTTTCAATCTCCTGGAAAATAGAAACAATTTTTAGTTACTTTTCCAAAAGAATACACGACTTGCAAAAGGTAGTTATGGGGGTACCTTCAGTAGGAATGTGGAATCTTGACTTTTGCCAGTTGCATCCACAGACTTGTGGAACCATGTGATCCCATTACAATAGACCAAAAAGTTGATCACACTCATCCTGGTCGGTCCAGTCCAGGAATCACACATCAATGTCACACCAAATATAGGCCAGTCCTGCTGGAACTTTGCGTACCGATCCTTCAAGTCTTTTTCATTTTGATCAAGGTACTTCCCATCAATATCCTGACCACTGGGTGATGCGATACCTTCACCTGCAACCATATAAAATTCATGAGAAACAAAAATGTAATCTCATATGTGTCATTGCAATGAAACAAAACTTACCCCACTTCTGTGTCTCCCTGACCGCGCTAACAAAGTATGGATTGTCAGCCTGTCTTCCAGGTACTCCCGCAATATGGAAAAACTTTGACCATGCTTTCCCTATAGCTTCATTTGCATTCTTCCCCTTCTGCGTCCAAGAGCCTGTATCAATCCTTGGTTGTGTCATTCCTCTTCTCCCACCTGCAGCTAAGTTATAATCTTCCACCACCACAGGATTGTCCCTCCACGAACCACCTCTTCTAAGCATCCTCTGCAAGGGATTCAACCCCGAAGAACCACTACCCCCTCCACGCTCGTAAGCACCTCCTCTCCGTTCCACCCTCTGTCGGTACTCTTCTTCCGCTCTCGACAGTTCCATGGCACACCGCACCTGAGCCTCCTCCTCATCTGCTTCATCCCCATTGTTTCCACGACCTGCAGCCTCCTCCCTTAGCAACCTCTCTCGAGCCCGGCATTAGTTGCATTCTTAGCACGGTCCAGAGTCACGCTGAAAGTACTCCCGAACATCTGGTGGTACATGTCTGCAATGTATCACCTCCGACCCGCGGTTAGCCAAATGCTGCTTCAATCTAGTTGCACCACCTCCTCCTTTCGTCGTATTACAATACTTGCATCGCCAGCCCGGATAAAGTTTTTCACCATGTTCCCATACAACATCTTTATCTCTTCCCGACATTGTCTACCTGCATACATAGACAATGACCAAAAATCAACCAAATAAATAAAATTATGTAAATTAAACCTCCTTAAATACACCTAAGTCATACATACAATCCTACATAAGTCATATACTCATATATATATATAGACATACATATGCAATCTACCAAAACATTATGTACATCTAAACCATCTAGAGTTCTAGACATACCTAAAAACCCTTTACACATCTAACTAATTTTTTCTTAAAGGACTTATCGACCTAAACCAAATGTACCTAAAGCATATATACAAATAAATAATAGGTTTCCTAAATCCTAACTGAACCCATTCATATCTACATGAAAAAGTAAGCTAAATCAAGAAATTGGAGGTGCTAACCTGTGCTTCTCCCCGCCTTGCTTGCCTCCGGCCACCCGCCGGGACCGGCCGGCCTACCGCCTCTCTCCCCGGCGGTATACCGAGCCGTCCGCGCGGTTAACCGCCCGGCGGCCGGTAGATCCATACCCGGGCGGCTTACTACGCGGTCGGGCGGCTAACCGGCGGTGGGGAGCGGCTCGGCGGCGGCGGGGGGCGGACGACGGCGGGCGGGGGTGGCGGACGGCAAGAGCGGGTGGCGGACTGGCTGTTTGAGTGGAGGAGGCAGGTCACGGGGTGGGGCGCAGGGGATATTTTGCCCTCCCCCGTCTTGGGCCGGACCAGGCCTGTAATGGGCCGATGTTTTTTTCTTTTTCTTTTTTGATTTAACTTCCAATTTATGCAAAATATACTTAACGGATGAATATTTGGAAAATTTTCACACCCTTACATCCGTCGTAAGGAGTAGTATTTTTAGGGATTTTTGGAGATTTTTTTATTTTTTTTTTGAATTCAAATTCAAAATTTTGAACTAGGGCGGTATCGAACCGGCCGGAACCGGGCCGGTCCGGTTCCACCGGTTCCCGCGGTATCCGGACCGGTTCCGGCCGGTTCCGTTAACCCTGGCCGTGCCCCTATGCCTGTGCGTGGGGCAAGGACTTCGTAAGTGTTTTTTCGCGACGGCAAGGTGCATGCAGCGTTTCTGTGGGGCCAAAGAGGGAATGCCACTGCGCATGTCGGAATTCGATCGCTGCGTTCGCTCGCAGCGCGCACTCGCTAATTAGTGTCTCCCGGGACGGGGCCGGCCGGGTGGAGAAACCGAGAAAAATGCGGTCTGATGGAAGGTGAAGGGATTGGAGCCGAATGGGTTGCGGTGAGGGAAAAAAGGGTGAATAGTGAAGAAAAAAACTGAAGTGTTTGGTTTGGGAAAAAAGGAGTTGTGATGGGAGAATAGTGCATTCGGCCGCGTGTACAAGTGATGGATGAAATGATAGTGAATATTTAGTTTAGAAAATATTAGAAAGACGTGGCTCGGTGTGATGGGTGAATAAGAAAAACCTTGTTTAGTTTCTCTACTGTCCTACTCACTTTACAGCCTAATGCGTTATTCACCGTCACACTGAATCACATCTTCTCTCACAATACGTATCCCAATACGCATTTTCCACGTCTTTCCATCCCAATACACTATTGGTTCCCACATATTTGGGCAACTAAACAGATCAGGCTAGGGGGGCTGACCATCCCTTGACTTTAGCAAGGATTCAGCGGACCGAGTACAGGTGGAAGAAAAAAAGAAAGTGCACAGCACCAGCACCGGTGGAAAGAAAAACCGGTACCTGCAACTGCAAGACCAGCAGACTCTGACGATTGCCCAGCTGCAACTGCAAGCGCCAAGCGGTGTGCGGCGCGGCGGCCGTGCTCCGACCCCATCTGCATGCGCACTACTACGAGCCGCGGTTATAATGTAACTCATTCCTGCGCTAATTAATTAATTAATGGGACATTGGTGTTTCTACTCATATTCTTAACACGAGTGGTGATTTTGACTCTGCTTTTTTGACTTTGCGGATTTGCCTCCATCTTTCGAAAAATGAATGTGCCATTTACCGCTGTGGTTTTGACGACAGTTAAGTAGGACCCAAATAAATGAATAAAGAAATAAGAAAAAAAATACTAAAATATAGAAAATGACCAAAAATACACTTGGCTACTTTTTTCGAATTAATCAAGACATCGGAGACACTAACAACACACGCACACTCATCCCTATGAACACAAGGGCACAAACTCTACCCCGGCCCTATGAGCATCTTCAAAGACGGGGGCCGAATCGGCAAATCCTCAAGATTGATGAAGTCACCACAAGCGCCTCGTTGTCTAGGCGGAGCTGCAACAAGGCACGCGGATGGGCCCTCGCGAAAGGCGGAGCCGAGGAGCAAGACGACGGAGCACCAAGCGGGCGGAGCCGCGGGCTCCGGTGACGTGCACGGAAGGCGCTGCAAGTGCCGGCGGCCTCGCATGGGGCCGCGCGCAGGGTTAAGCGAACCGGTGGGAACCGACCCGGAAACCGTGGGAACCGGTCGTACCGGTTCCGGTTCTGGTCGATTCCCAACCGGTCCAACATTTGAATTTGAATTCAAAATAAATGAAAAAATCTCACAAAATTCTCAAAAATACTTCAATGTGTGTAGAATCTAATGGTGTCAAAAACTTTCAAATATTCATTCCTTTAGTATAGTTTGCGAGCATTAGAAGTTCTAACTTAAAAAAGAAAAAGGAGAAAAAATTGGTCGGTTGAACTTCTAATACCCGCAAAAAAAACTAAATGCACTAATATTTGAAATGTTTTGATACCGTTAGCAATGAAAACATGGGCAGAAAACACCAATGCCCCCTTAATACTAGGGCATTCCCATCGAGGTGTACCATCATTACTTTTGTTTGTTCTCGAAATGGATCGGAATGGAGCCTTTTCCCCAAGCACACACAGCAAACACACACAAGACAAATTTAAGAGAAGCAAAAAAAAAAAGCAAATTAAAGCCAACTAATAATGTGGCAGCCAGCGCCATGGTCCAGTTCCTCTTGTCTCCTGCAGCGATGGAAGTCACGCACCGCCGGAAGGCAATGCAATTAGGGGGTGATTGGTAGCCCGGTGCACCATTTACTTGGATGGCCTTGTTCTAGCACTGTGTTTGGTTCCCTCTATGGAATGAAATTGATGCATGAGACCATTTATCGGAGGTTGTTTTGATACAAGTCATACGCCCAAATCGGGCTTCCCATGTGAGCCGGGACGGTGTGGTGAGGCGAGCGGACCGCATGGGAGACGACGCCATCCCTCCTGATGCAGGCGCGAGGATAGGGTTACCGCCTCTCCTTCTTCCCCACGGCGGCCGCCCCGCCCAGCCTTGCGCCCGCCGCAGCAGCTCTCGGTCATGGCGCCCGCCGCAGCAGCTCGGCCATGGCGCCCGCCGCTGCAGCCCGGTCATGGCGACCACATGTTGTCTCTCGCTCCCGCTACGCCTTGTGGGCCCGGATCTTGGATCAGCGGAGGCGGCGGTTTTGGCCGGCGGCGGTGGCCACGGCTGGCTCGAGCTGCCCTGCTTGCTCTGCTATGCTCCGTGGTAGGAGGAGGATGAAAGGAAAGTGAGACCGGTGGCTTGGGCTCTGGAAGGATAAGGAGCAGTACTGCAAGACTAATGGGGTGTTTGGGAGAGCTCCAAACAGCTCCAGATTCAAAAAAACGGCTCCACTCCATTTTTTTCCTGCCAAACACCGTAGCTCCAAAAACTCCAGATCCACGAAATCCATGAATCTAGCTCCCAACTCCACCAATTTCATGGAGTGCCTCAAGGGGTACTCTGCGAACACGTTTTTCATAAGAACTCGTGGAGTTGGGGGGTAATTACCCACCACTGCCACCGATTACACAACATACCGGTTCAATCTATTTCCCCCGACCGAAGCCGCCGCCCCCTCGCGACCTTCTTCCTGCCGTGACCTGCCGCGCACTCCTGGCCTTCACGGTCGCAGGAGGCGCGATCGCCGCCGCCTGCCCTTGTCCCGGCCGGCCGGACGGGCCGCCGGAGTTCACCGGAGATGAGCCGGCCGCCTCCCCCCTCCTCCTCCTCCTCTCGCCTACGCACGTCAAGTTGGGCTTTCTCGTCCTCCGTCTGTAACCCTAGACGGCTCCAACGGCAATGTAATGGAGGCCGCCGGAATTGAGGAGGAAAACGGGGCTGAGGTTGCGTTCCGGGAGGAGCCCTTGGGCCTGTTTTCCCAATCCGTAGGCGCGGGCGCGGGCGGCGGCCGGGCGGCACCCGCGCCCGGCCTAGGCGGGGGTGCCGGCGGCCTTGGCCGGGCGCCGCGGCAGCCATGGCGCGCCGCGGACGGCGCCCGCCCGGACCACGACCGGTCACGGCATCATTACGGCGGCATGGTGAAGAAACCGGCGGGCCGGGCGGGAGTGCGGCCGCCCGGCCGGCGCGCGGGGGCGGCGGCGGCATGGACAGAGTTAGCGGCCGGTCGGGGCGGGGGCGTTCCCGCCCGGGCAGCACTCGGCTCGTCCATGGACGCGGACGAGCCGGGAGGCGGGATGATGGGCGCATTTGAAACGGACCCGGCCCATTGGAGATGCATTTTTGGCGTCTCAAGCATCCGGTACCTCCGGTGCTCGCCGAAGGAAACGTGCTTTGCGTCAACCAAAGATGAGGTATGATTCGATGTCACATTTTACTTGTTATACTTGGTATTATCAGTTTTTTCTGCACATGATGAAAAAACTAGTTACCTGCACCTGACAAATGTGCTATCAGTTTATTTTTTATGGCATATATTTTTTAATAGGACGATAATGTGACTTGCATTTGTAAACATTGAAGCCCCTTTCTCTGATTTGACTTCTCATTAGCAGTAAACTCCTTGTTACACTTGAGAAATTTCTGCACATGATACTTGATCTTTCCATAGCCAACTCATCATTATAATCCAATGAGTAGTGAAGGACCAGTAGGATGAGGAAGTTCTGGACTGCTACTCCATTGTGATAGCACATAATGAACAATAATGAACACATGCTCAGAGATTATTGACAGCACAACACATTCCCAACAATCCAGTTTATTTTGTATGGCATATATTTTTTAATAGGACGATAATACAAGTGCATATATTTTTTAATTACTAGATTTTAAACTGCTGTCTTACGAATCATGTATAGGGAGATTATATTGATTGGAATGATGACAATACCACCCTTGTTTGCGAACTGTTTGCTGAACAAAAAAGAAAAGGAAATAGACCCAACACACACTTGAATAATGTGGGCTATGAGGAGGTGATTCATAGGTTTTACCAATGTACCGGTATCATGTTGAAAAAAAGTCAGCTAAAGAACAAATGGGACAAGTTGAAGACTGATTTGACCAATTGGAGAAAATTGATGAGGAAACAAACTGGAACTGGTTGGAATTGGAGCACAGGAACTATCAACATGGATAAAGAGTGGTGGAAAAAAACCAAATCTGTGAGCATCTAACATTTGTTTTCATTTGTTTTTTTCTAATAATACATACACTTGCTTACTGTAACCTAATTATGTAGGAGATACCTGGTGTTGGAAAATTTAAGAATAGACCTTTTCAAAATGAAGAATATTTGAAGGTGATGTTTGGGAACATCATGAATGAAGAGACTGATCATTGGAATCCTATGTCTTCCAACCCAATAATACCACCAAACAGTGTTCAGGATCATATTGATTTAGAGGATGAAGGGGAAGAGAATGGTGATGAGAATGGTGACGGTAATGGTGATGGGAATGGTGACGGTAATGCTGATTTTGGTGAAGAGAATTTGGAATTCTCTCCCACACCTACCAACAAACCTAAGAAAAAAGCTCACATTATTCTTGACAAACCTAACAAGAAGCCTAAAAGTAGCACTGGAGCAGTTATACAACAGAATATGTCAAAGATATCAGAGAGTGCTGTGGCTTTTGTATCAGCTAGGTTTGGAGGGATTAGTATTGAGGATGTCATGGGCCATGTCACTGCATGTGGGGCTGTTCCAGGGAGTGATGAGCACTTTGTGGCAACTGAGTTGTTTGTGAAGAAAAAACATAGGCAGATGTTTATGACTATCCCCACCAATGAGGATAGGTTCAATTGGCTGAAGAGGAAGTTGGACATGATGTTTGCAAAGTGATCAGTGTGGTCTATCTTTGTGATGTGGACAATTTTTTTATCCTTTGTGATGTGGACAATTTTTTTATCCTTTGTGATGTGGACAATTTTTTTATCCTTTGTGATGTGGGACAAATTATTTATCCTTTGTGAGGTGGACAAATTATTTATCCTTTGTGATGTGGACAAATTATTTATCCTTATCTGTCTATGTCATGTGGACAAGTTGTTTATTTTTTACTTCTTATTTGTTCTATGTCATGTGAACTTCTTATTTTTTACTTCGATAAATTATTTATCTATATCATTTATGCAGCTATCTAGCGATGATGATTCTGACATTGATGAAGAGGATGAGGATTTTTTTAAAATGATCTTTGGTGGTGCAATGATGGGAGAAATTTATCTGGACATGTTTATTAAAAAAAATCCTCCCAGGACGTCTACCACAAGTGGAATGGGGTTTATGTTGGAGCTTTTCAACACTCCAGGAGAATGCCATAGGCAATTGCGCATGAGCACGAGAGATTTTTTTCGACCTTCATAAGTTATTGGTTGAGAGGTATGGGTTTTGACTTCATCTCTACATATGTCATCTATTGAGAGTTTAGGTATTTTGTTATTCATTTGTTCGGGGAATGAGTCCAACGACGAAGTCAAAATAGATTCAAGCACTCTGGTGAAACAATCAGTAGAAAATTTGAGGAGGTTTTGTTTAGTTTGATGACCATGTCAAAGGATTTCATTAGGCCAATAGATCCAAATTTTCCTACAGTCCATAGGAGGATAAGGGATGACAAGCGAGCCTATCCATATTTCAAAGATTGCATTGGAGCACTAGATGGCACACACATTCGTGTCACACTACCACCTGATGAGCAAGTAAGGTACATTGGAAAGACAGGGATACCCACCCAAAATGTATTAGCAGTTTGTGATTTTGACATGAGATTCACATATGTGTCAACGGGCCAACCGGGATCTATGCACGACACAAGTGTGCTATACAATGCATTGAGTGTCGACAAGGAATTCTTTCCACATCCTCCACAAGGTAAATAGGTGTCAATAATAAATTTCCTTGCATTGACCATGAAAATATGTTGATATATTTTTCCATTTACAGGTAAATTTTATGTTGTCGATGCTGGATATCCTAATCGTCCCGGCTACCTTGCTCCATACAAGGGTGAGAGGTACCATATGCCGGAGTGGCATAGAGGTATGGAACCTAATACCCCGAAAGAAAAGTTCAATCGCAAGCATTCATCTATTCGTAACGTGATTGAGAGATCTTTTGGTTTACTCAAAATGAAGTGGGAAATTCTTTATAGAATCAAGAAATGCCCCATGTGGAAGCAAAAAATGATAGTTGTCGCTTGTATGGTCCTCCACAATTTCATTCGTGAGCATAACAGTGAGGATGCCGACTTTGCTCGATTCGACCGTGATCCAAATTTTATGTCTACAATACCGGATCGTTACAAACGAGATGCCGTCCCAGCAAATGCATCAGATACATCTACTCCGGAAGCGAGTTCGACTTCCATGGATAATTTTCGGGATGAACTTGCCACATCTCTTGCTATTGGTTGGAATAACTAGCTTGTAATCCAATTTGTACTTTTATATTTCTTAGGTACTGAGATTTTGTGAGTGCAAACTATTATTTGTTCATGTGGACAATTTCTAGTTCTCAATTACTTGAAGATATGTATTTATCGAAATCATTACTAGTTGAAATTGAAAAGGAAAAAAGACTCACGCACACCACACAGGCACACCAGCACACACGCACACAGTCACACACACACGCGCCATACACAGGCACACACGCCATGCACACACCCCATGCACAGCCACACACTACACACATGCACACACGCCATGCACATGCACACACTGCACACACGCCATGCACACACGCCATGCACAGGCACACACTTCACACACGCACACGCACACGCACACGCACAACACTACACACCATGCACAACACGCACTGCACATTGGAAAAAATTTGAGGGCAAAAGAGGGCAATCCATTCAAACTATCATTTTTCGAAGTTGGAGTTGCTATCTCTGCCAAACACATCTCTTCGGTTCCAAAGGGAAAGTCCAGCTCCACGGTGGAGCTGCAAATTGGTAGAGCAGCAGCTCCAGAGTTGGTTTGGTGGAGCCGGAGGCCTCCCAAACACGCCCTAAGAAAAGGAGGCGGTAACGAGCTCTGCTCCTGACCTCCTGTGCTCCTGCTAACTGAATGGTTCAGTTAAGGTGTCACGGTAGTGACAAGTATTCCACTTTATTCCTTGAATTAAAATAGCTAATGTTCTCTATTTTCTTCAACAAATAGACTATGATCAACTTTGCACTTCAAAGATTAGTTACCACCAAAGGTCATTACCACTTGCTGAAGGAATTTGTTTGCAAATCAGTCTTCAATTTCTCTGAAAACCATAGTTTCAGACTTACAAATTTTGCCAGGCGCCCATTGTCACAGTGTCAAGTGCCAATGTTGGGAGCTCTCTAAAAATTACTTATCTTCCACGTCTAGCTCAACAAATGAAAACTTAAGCTTACCAATGTACCAACATCCCATTTTGCTACTGAGGAGCCATTGAGCTTAAGAAAATCTCTCTGAAATTGCTTGCAAACATAGCTAATCCATACTGCTTTCAGTTTCAGACTTGGGCTGATTTCCAAGTGGCCGAAACAGAGCTATTGACCCATTTTGCGCCTCTTCAAAAATTGAGATTCTTCACCAAACTTCTCAACCCACTGGGCCAAGATAAAGTTTGAAGTTCGAACTTTATTTCCACTAAGTCACATTCCAAAGTTTACATACAATTTTTTCCAGAAACTGCAGTCGGAAACAGCTAATCAATAATGATTCCAGACTTGACCATTTTTCAGTTTTCAGGTGGTGAATAGTAACTTTCAATCTTTAAATAAGTATTATTTTAGGGCTGCTTATGTTCATTTGTTCCATCTCTAAGTAATTTATCCACATGTATCTATATTTGATCGTCTATACTAGATCATGCATGAAGTGGTGGTACGATCACCAATTCGGTACATGGGTGCTTGCACCTCTGTCCATGCACACAACCAATCAAGAGTTGTGCATTGAAACCATGCACCAAAATCGTTCATGCAGCAAACCAACATTCGTGCGGGATGAAAACCTAAAGTGCAACGAAACAAGACACCTTGTATCATTGTGTCCTGGCTGAGATGAGCCTGTACCACCCCTCCATCCCGGACCAAAACGTCTTGGGCAACCAATCACCCCCTTAATGTCCGAGCGAGTCCCTCCGGTACGGTGTGGCCGCCGGTTGGTTCAAAATTTCCTTGTCGGCTTTGTTTAGATGTCAGAAAAATTTACATTTTTAACGCACTGTAGCAAAAAGTAAATTTCGTTTTTTTGGTAAATATTGTCCTACCATTGCCAAACTAGACTCAAAAGATTCGGGTCGCAAAGGCCATCACAATTGTGTAATTAGTTTTTTATTTCATCTACATTTAGTATTCCGAATATATGTCTTTGAGGTTTCGGTGTTTCTGCCCCTACTTCATGCTTCAGTAGTGATTTTACCCTTACTTTTTTAACTTTGTGTTTTTGCCCTTGTAATTTTTGAATGAAGTTGCCGTCTACCCCTACTCTCTCACACCGTTTGGTTTGGATAGATTAAATGCCAAAGAAAAAAATAAGAAAGAAATGACACTCACACAAAAGACAACAATGCCCCTCGGTTCTTTTTAACTCCGGGCTCCCCGGCATCTCGATCCGTCAGCGGCCGACGGGCCAGCGCTGCCCCTCCCTTGCTCCCATCAGCGGCGTGCTCCCTCCCGACGGCGGCGTGCCCTCGTCCGTCGCATCTCCCCCTCCCTTCTCTTGCTGAACCCGCTACCCCTCCTCCCTCCCGGTGGACAGATATGACTTTCGTTGCTGCACTCTGACGATGGCTCCGCGAGTCTAGCCACGTGCGTAGTCGGTGGCTGAGGCTGACCACCAGTCCGTCCGCCGCCTCCACTGACACAACGGAGACGGAGAGCGGGCGACAGGAATCTGGGCAGCAGGCCAGCAGCAGTGCGAGGCATATGTGCTCATGAATAAGTCCGCGGGCAGCGTTTTTGCTCAAGGACGACAATGCATCTGAGCAACTCCAAGAGACTAGCTATTTTGACTTAACTAGCTAAAAAATAGAAAATTTGTCCAAAAACTCAATCCAACAGACTAGCTAAACTTGTCCTAGCTATCCTCCACTGGCTAAACCGGGGGCTTCGCTAGCCATCTTTGGCTAGCCAATCCCGCTAGCTATCCCTTTGTACATGAGTATGGCAGGTGGGACCCATTAGCGGTGGAACATATGGAGAGTTCATTTTAGCTAGTCTGTTGGATTTCATCAACATTTTACTAGCTATTTTATTTTACATACTAGCCAAATCAGTAATTTAGCTAGTGATATTTAGATAGACTCTTGGAGTTGCTCTTAATTTTTTTTAGAGTACAGACTTGTACAGTTGGGCTTGAAATATATATATGCAATTTTTCTAAGTGTTGTTTTTAATACTCTTTAACATGTCAAATTGCTATCGGAATTATTCATGTTGAAAAAGAAGAAAATCACAAAGTTCATAGAAAAGGAGGGGCAAATTTGTATGGGCAAAGTTGTCATTTCAGAGCTAGATTGACACTGTTAAGTTCTTCTAACGGAATAGGGGCAAACTCAGTCTTCGATTTAATGTGGTGGAGAGAGAGTGGAAAGAAGGAATTTTAGCAAACTAAACAAGGCCAGTCTCAGCCGCCGCATGTCATTCCCCATTCCTCCTTCCGCCTGCGAGCGCTAGAAACCAGAGAGCCAGGGAGGGAGAGAGAGAGAGAGCAGACGGAGATTGAGAGGGAGTGAGAGTCCCGCGACGCCGACGAGCTGCACCGTCGATACGGGAGTATGGAGCGGATCCCATTCTACATGCCATCCCCACCTTACACCCTACAGCCTTCGGGCCGCTTCGTCAACTCGAACCTACTCCCTGCAGTCCGCCGCCCCCCACAGCTAGTACCCGGAGCCCATCGAGTTCCACCAGCTGGGCGGCACCACGAAGCCCGCCCCCGCCACCTGGTCGGGCTAGTGGCGGAACTGAGGGGGGCATGCCCCCCCCCCACTAAAACAAAATTTTCTACTATATATTATATACATAGTATATATTTTTAGTCCAATACAGAAATACTAAGTCCATATGCCATCAGTGCACGTACACAGCAGGCCCAGGCAGCGGTCTGTAGGTTAGACTTGGAAAACGAATCGTTCATTGACTGGCGGCGACAACGGCGTTCCCTAGTATTTTGCATCTGCTATGTTCCTCGTGAGTCACGCCGACGATTCAGCGGAGCGCGAGCGGCGGGCACAGCGATGGCAAGGGCGCGACGCCAGGCAACAGTTCACTGGAGACCGACGGTGGCGATGGCTTGGCCGCGACCGCGAGGCGTGAGACATGGTGGGCAACGAGGACGGGGCAGAGGCAGTCAGGCATCATTGGCAGTTCCGTTGCATCTAATGTTCCTCCTCCCAATGTATTCCCTCCGGTTCCCTATTAGAAGTCGTTTTGGATAAGGTTTGAGTCAAACATTGGGAATATAAATCATGAATAATTATTAAGTCGTTGAGTTTGAGAATGTGAAAATCATATAAATAGATTTGTCTTGAAAATTACTTTCATAAGAATATACCTATATAATTTTACAATAAATATTTTTTATATAAAAGAGAAGTCAAAGTTGTACTTTGGTGACCGTGTCGCTGTCCTAAACGACTTCTAATAGAGAGCCAGAGGGAATAAGTAATATTTTCTCAATTTTATTCTTGTCACGTAATAATAGTCTAGGATATTCTGAATTTTCTTGTCACATAATAAGCGATAATAGACCATGCTACGAAACAAAATGAAACATGATTTTTTTAAGAAATTGCTTGGTACTCCGTATTGAGGGAAATTGTGATGAAGGTTAGGACGGATTCAATTATTGATGATTTTAATATGATGAATAAATAAATAAGATATATTGATAATTTTATCAATTTATTTATTTATTGTCGTTGCATAATTAAGTACTACATGGTCATAAATAGTAATTATATGTTTGAAACATTGTGTTCCGCCACTGGGTCGGGCGGCCACGGGGACATGGAGAACTACCCCGCCGCGCCGTCGTCGTCTCCGCACGTCACGATCCACCTCTTACCCGACGCCGGATCGCGCCACATCACCGTCGGCCACGTCCCCGGCGCTCCGTCGTCGCGCCACGTCCACATCGACATCTTCCCCAGCGCTCTGGAGCGCGGACCATGACACTCTCGAGCGCGGCCGCCGGAGCACGGACCGCGCCGCCTCGCGCCACGGGCTGGAGTGCCACCGTCGGCGCCAGAGGCACGGGTTCGCTGTACGCTGATGCATGCGGCGCACCATTTCGGCGCCGCGGCGAGGCTGATGGAGGAGGCCGAGCGCAGGCACCGCGACCCCAAGCTTGGGCTGGAGCGCCACGGCGGCGGCGGCGACGACGACGACGACTCACCGCCCTCCGGAGGCGGCGGAGGCGGCGGCGGCGGCGGCGGCGGCAACGACGACGACGGCGGCGGGGGTGACGGCAGCGACGCGGACGGCGTGCTTGACTGTCTGGGCTCGCTGGTGGACATGGTGTGCGGCAACGACAACGTGCTCAACTGCGTGGGAGGCCTCGCGGACATGGTGTGCGGCGACGGCGTCGGCGATATCATCACCTCGCTGTGCGGACTCGTGGGCAGCTTCTGCGGGTCCGGCTCTGGCCCCGGCGACGGCGACGTGGGCGACGGCGGAGGAGACGACGACGAGGATGAGGAGGTAATTGAGGTCCCGATCAATCATGCATCCTTCCCCCGCCGGATTTCTCCCCTCCCGTGCTTAATTCCGCTTGTGCGCTTCATCTGCAGCTTTTGGTGCGTCTCGTGAGCGCGCAGGAGTCATTTGTTGCAAATGTGGCTCTACATTTTCACGATGGTCCCGCCCATCATCGCCCGCGTGCTTCTGCCGGACCAGGTGATCTTCAGCAACACCTGGCTGTGGATGCTGTTCACCTACGGCGTCTTCTTCACAGTCGCATTCAGCACAATCTCCGTCCTCCTCTTCGGCTCATCCCGCACCCGCCTCTACAAGGTCCTGCGCGTGCTGTTCTTAGCCACTGGTCTCGCAGCGGGCACGATGGCCTGTTTGAAGCTGATCCCGGACCGCAGCAGCACGCTCGCCGTGGTTGGATCATGGGTTACCTTCATCCATATGATAGCTGGATACATGTTTGTGTGGTACCAGAGCTGCCGCAGCCGCGCGCGACCGTCGTCGTTGACGATGGCATGAGGATGCGCGCGGCACCATGCACGCTGCAAACAAGCCGCGCTGCCAAGCAAGCTTCACGCCACCACCGTGCACAGATCGATAGCGTCGTTAGTAGTTGATCTATATATATATATATATATATATATATATATATATATATATATATATATATATATATATATATATATATATATATATATATATATATATGCAGAGTCGTGATATGGTTTTGTTACACACTAGGATTATATACACACATACATACATACATGTCATGGTGATCCGTGAACTTGTTTCCGTTATGGTTTTGTCACTAGGACTATCTGTCATCGACATGGTTTTGTTACTGATTTGTATTCTGTGTTCCATTATTCCCTAATCTCTGAATTCTATGCTGAATAATCTTGGACAGTGCCATCCAATCTAGCTAGATAAGGTAGCAGGAAGTGTCGTGATTTGGTCTACACCAATTACGCAGAGCCTCTCTCCAATGCAGCGCATTCCTCAAGAGCCAAACATGCAAGCGCACGACGATAACAGCTTTCGGCAACAGTGCAGTTTCTTGCATCTGTAGCTGATCCCCCCCCCCCCCCCCCACAAAAAAAATGAAATTCAAAAGATTTTCATTCAGAAACATATGGCTAACAACGTAACTTTATAGACTAAAAAATTGTTGGATATATACGATAGAGGTAAGGCTGGCTGGAACCGGAAGCTGGGACTGGGAGCAGCAGCAAAAAGCAAGGAAACCGGCGGCATCGCATAGGCATAGCTAGCTACTCCCCCTAGGCCCTAGCTAGGCATGCATGCAGCAGGTCAGGTCGCAGCTAACCGGAGTAGTATGCGCATATATATATGCACGGGATGGGACCACCGGCATCAGACCAACCATCTGCAGGCCGGCCCGAGCACAGCAGCATGCAGCCCGGACTCTCCGGACGACGGCGTTTGGTGGCCGCCGGCGCCGGAGAGCTCCCATGCCGGAGCGGTTGGCCTCGTCGGGTCACCGCCGGCGTAGGCGTGCACGTGTGTTGCCTGCTGGCTCCGGTGGCGTGCCGCTGCTCGAACAGAAACACGTCCGCCATCAGCAGCTAAGCCCGAGCCCCCCCACGCTGCGCTGCGCCGGCCGGGCTCCAGTCCAGGAACCAGGACCCAGCCGCCGTCAGGCTTTGCGCATGATCAGCCTGTGTTGCCTGCTGTGTTTCCCTCCCTCCCACTCTCTCTCTCTCTCGGTCATTAAATATAGTACGGAGCATCTTCTTCCTCAGAAAAGAGCCATTTCAAAAGGAAGACGAGAGGGACAGGGCCCCTTGCCCATTTCGGCAAGGGCTTCCGGTTTTCCAAGCCGCGCGTGACCGGTGTGGTCTGGTCCCCTTATTTCTATGCTCTCTAAACGAGAAAAATGATGTGAGCTCAAATTCTATGGAATTTGCAACACGCAGCACTCAGCTAGTAGGTCATAAGGCAACCACCTTTTTTTTATAAACATGCTATCTCAAAGCATGCGCGTAGAAAATGCTAGTTTTGAGCAGGAACCAGAGCCTAGCACATGGAACGAATTTTTTGCGCAACAGAACCCGCAGCAGCTCATTGCAATGCACACGATGTGCAGCTAGAACTTTGGTTAGACAGACTTATAGCTGACATCACCACAATTTAGAAAAAGCTCAAATAACAAATTTGTTCGCCTACAGCCAAACTGAAAGTCACGGACATACTGTTCACTAGCCACGTGCCATCGAAATTACTCGGACTAACGCAGAAAAATCGAATTCCAAAGGTTACATATATCGAATAACTCATTTACATGCAGACTTAACTGACAAATATCGGTCTTGCCGTTATTGTATATATATCGCACTTGTACAGCAGTGTTCATTTATTTGATGTGACGGATGGACCGAAAAAACAATCGAGCAACCGGTCGCCCGGAGCGAGATCGGTGCTGCGTCCGACCGGGGAGCAGGGGTCCCGCACTTTCCCATGTTTTTATTTAATATCTGCTCCAGTTCTGAATATGCTCCTGTGGGTTGATTCGTATGATATGAGCTCGGTACAGTTAGGTGAGCTCACACAACTACGGATATTGGGTATCTTCTGTTATACAGTTGGACCAAATGATGCTACTGCGGCACTTTCGAAGATCCAAAGCTATGGTCGATCCAGAAGAGTTATGACTGTTTTACCGAACATCATGTTTTTTGGTTTTCCCGGGCCGGTACCAGATCCAATCTGCCGTCACCACGCATCCCATGCGCCTGGCACTTGACCTAGCTTCGATTCGACCAATCCAATTGATCTCCTTCTCGTTGTGACTGTGTTTACGTGTATCACTTAACTCCGATGGCGGAATTCCGACCGGTGCGAGTAATTCGTTACACGACCATCACGTAAGAACACGAAGCCGATCAAAACTTTGATCTACATGTGCATATCTCCATATGCACACATCCCGAATCTAAAACTTAGCAGCTACGGGCCTGATGCCACTGAAGGGATACGGGGTGGCTACGCTAGCGCAAAACAAAATTTTCCCCGCAAAACAGGAATTGCTGCTGTCAGAGATCACGGGAGGTAACCACTAGACGCGCAGATGCAGCGGATCCGTCTCGATGTAGACGAACACGTCGAGGGTAGCAGGCAGTGCAGTTGCTCACGTCCTTCTTGACTTGCACGTGCGGCTCGTCCGATCCAAGTGCTCTAGATGCAGCACCTCCAAGGTATCCACACGTACGGAGAAGGAAGCGACGCACGCCGGACTGCTAGGTCCGCGAGTGCGACGAGGAGAGAGCGTTGGCACCGCGGCTGCTACTTGAGAAAGTTGTGTCTTTTCAGGAGGGGTGTGGTCCATATTTATTGGGAGGAAAACCCCCCACACCATCGTCCATTAGCCATACGGGACTAATAGATGTTGTACCCCTTCCAACGCTAATGGGCTTTACAACATTTGTGGCCCATTAGGACTTTTACACCATAATGGATCAAATCCATCTGAATCCACTAGTGGATCAAATCCAGTTGGCTCTAGGGCATATTTCCAACACTACCGGAGTATTGGGTATCTTCTGTGCTGCGATCTATGAACATCCGTATTATACAGTTGGACCAAATGATGCTACTGCGGCACTTTCGGAAGATCCCAATTATTAATCTTTGTGTCACATCAAACGACCGTAAGTATACTTTCTCTCATCTTAATAGATTCGTGCATGATTCAATTTGCTCAAATGGTTGGAGATTGTTGCCTTGCTGCATTGGGGGACGATAGAAGGAGCACTGACCCACCTGCTTTATTTACTACTGGATTGAAGAAATCAGGACTTGAAGAGCATCGGTAGTCCGCGCGGCCGCACCAGCACCAACGGCCAAAGCTATGGTCGATCCAGAGTTGTCCACTTGTCCTCGACCAACATATTTAGATTTAGAAACCCTCCACATGTTTTTAGATTTAGAAATACTTCATTAAAGTTTATTATAAATACTAGTTTTATTTTTACCTTTAGAAATACTAGAATTTTCTATTTTTAGTAATACTACAAGTTTGTACTTTTGGATCAACTCTAGTTTTTTATAATGGAATATACTTTTATAAATACTAGAATTTTATATTTGTAGAAATACTAGAAGTTTGTACTAGTTTTTTTATACTAGACTAAACTTTGGAAATACTTTCAGAAATACTAGAATTTTCTACTTTTATACATGCTAGTTTTTAAAAACTTCATTATACTTTTACAAAGACTTTTAGGAAATACTTTTAGAAATACTTGCAAACTACTTTTCATCGTGCATTTGTGCAGGAAATAACACTATAAGAGAGACGACTTTTAGCCCAGTTGGTTAGGGCTCTAAAGACCAATTGAGACCAATGATGAGAGACAAAATGCTAACTTTAGTCTTTGTTGAACAAACCTAGACTAAATGGGGTCCTTTAACCTAGGTGGTATTACGACCCAGGACTAAAGGGGTTTAAAAAAAAAGTAGCAGGAGTGCGTCCGCGCCCCCACCTGCCTACTCTGTCATGCCTGCGTGTTATGAAGCTTCAATTTCACCTCCCCGAACACAAATTCAATTTGCACACATCAAGAACCATACAAGTTCTTCACCACAAGTTATATCTCTTGAACTCGTACAAATTAATTCATATCAGATTTACAAAACAAGAGTTCGATTTCATTCGCACAAAAGATTCATAATAGAATAAGTTCGATTTCACATTCACACACAAGATTCACAACACACAAAATTAGAAACAAAAAATCAATAATCTAAGAACTCACAACTCACAATCCGGACTAAAAGGCAGGGGCGTCCAAGGTCATTTCGAGCCATGTCGACATAAAGTGTTTAGTCTCAGGTCCAAAGTTGAATTGGGACTGAAAGGGTGTAGCAAAGATAGTTTCTCTAATACTTCAAGTTGTCCGCTCCCATGGTGCTGCTTTGCGCAAATAAACTCCAAATTCGTATGTATATGTATGCATGTCTAATCAGCCCCTCTTTGTTATTTTCGACGACCATAGCTTAGATATTTCTCTAAGAACATTATCATCACCTCCCTCCGAACTCGTAAGTTATGTCATTTAGGACATCATCATGCTTGCCAAGAAGCTTATAAGTAGAAAGAAGCTGGCCTTCCTTAACTGGTTTAAAAATATTGAGATGCCTACAGAAGCAAAATGGTTAATTGTAGGGGATTTTAATTTGCTCAGAGCTCCTGAGAATAGAAATAAGCCGGGAGGAAGTGTGGCAGAAATGTTTGCCTTCAATTCTGCAATTAGCAAGCTCAGTTTAATTGAGCTGCCTCTCAAAGGATGCAAATTTACTTGGACCAATAATCAGGAGGATCCTCTTTTGGAGAGATTGGATTGGTTCTTCTGCTCAAATGCCTGGATGAATTCCTTCCCAAACTCTTGGGCTACTGGGCTCTCTAGGGACATCTCTGACCATACTCCTTGCCTAATCTCAGCCACCACCAGAGTGCCAAAACCTCGCATTTTCAGATTCGAGAACTTCTGGCTTCATCACTCTGATTTTCCTGTTATCCTGCAGCATGGATGGAACTTGCCAACCCAGCAATCAGACAAAGCTAAAAATATTAATGCCAAGCTCAAGAACCTCAGGAGAGTTCTCAGGGCCTGGAAACTCCATTTGCCCAGTCTAGGGAAAACAATTCAAAATTGTAAGGAAATCATTCTATTTCTTGACATCATGGAAGAATTCAGAGATCTCACTATTGAAGAATGGAACTTTAGGACTATTATTGCACAACATCTTCAGGACCTCCTTCACCAGCAAAAGATCTACTGGAAGCAAAGGGGCTCAATTAAATGGGTTAAATTTGTGGATGAATGCACTAGGTTCTTCCATGCAAATGCTTCCTTCAAGCATAGTAGAAACACCATCTCCATCCTTAGAGATGACTTTGGGAAAGAACTTACAGAACATGAAGAGAAAGCCCATTTCATCTGGTCCTCCTTCAAGGAAAGATTGGGAATTTCTGAATTCTCTGGTTTGAACTCTGAGCTCACCTCCTTTATTACACCTGGTGAGGATATTGATTAGCTTCAAAGAGAATTCCTTAAAGAAGAAATTGACAAAATTATCATGAACTGGGGCAGTGGTCGGTGGCGCCGGCTCCGGGATGGACGGCGCGTGAAGCTCATGAATGAAGACACCCGCTGGTACCTGAGCGCGGGTGGAACCGAGCTTCGAGAGGACGTCTGCTGCAACGTTGTTGTCGCGGACGATGTGGTGGAACTCGAGACCGTAGAACTTGTTCTCGAGCTTGCGGACTTCTAGGCAGTAGGCGTCCATGTTCTCCTTGTTGCGGTCCCAGGACTTGTTGACTTGGTTGATGACCACTGCGGAGTCACCGTAGACTAGTAGCCGCTTGATGCCCAATGAAGCCGCGAGGCGGAGCCCGTGTAGGAGAGCTTCGTACTCGGCTTCATTGTTTGAGACCTTCCTGAAGATCTGCAGGACGTACTTGAGTTGTTCGCCCATTGGAGAGATCAGGAGTACCCCTGCACCTGCGCCCTCGAGATTGAGTGAGCCGTCGAAGTACATCACCCAATGCTCTGGTCGCACGGCGGGAGTAGGTAGCTGGTTCTCCCGCCACTCTGCCATGAAGTCGACTAGTGCCTACGACTTGATGGCTGTGCGTGGCTTGAAGTCGATGGTGAGGGCGCCGAGCTCGACCGCCCACTTGGAGATTCTTCCAGTAGCATCTTGATTCCGCAGGATGTCGCCGAGCGGGTAGTCGGTGACGACGGAGATCGAGTACTCCTGGAAGTAGTGTCGTAGCTTCCGCGAGGTGATGAGTACCGCGTACGGAGCTTCGCACGGCCGATAGCGGGCCTTGGACTCGATAGAACCTCGGCCGACGAAGTAGACCGGGCGCCGGACCGGGTAGGCATGGCCGTCTTCCTCGCCGCTCGGCGACGATAGCGATCGACCACGTGAGTAGTCGCGGCGAGGTAGAGCGATGGGCCGCTCGCCCTTGCGAGGAGCCATGAGGATCGGTGGCTTCGATAGGAAGTCCTTGAGCCGGGCAAGGGCTTGATCCGCCTCTCGGAGTCCACACGAACTTCTCTTGATGCTTGAGTAGTTTGAAGAAGGGGAGCCCCCGTTCTCCTAGCCTCGAGATAAATCGTTCGGTGCCGCCATGCACCCCCGTCGACTTCCGGACATCTTTGATGCTCGTGGGAGCTTGCATGCTGGTGATGGCGGAGATCTTCTCGGGGTTGGCTTCGATGCCGCGCTGGCTGATGATGAAGCCGAGTAGTTTGCCCGAAGGTACGCCGAAGACGCACTTGTTCGGGTTGAGCTTCCAGCGGTACTCGCGCAGTGATGCGAAAGTCTCTTCAAGGTCGTCGATGAGGGTACTGGAGTTTCTGGTCTTGACGACCACGTCATCCACGTAGGCTTCGACGTTCTTGTTGAGTTGCCTCTTGAAGCAGGCCTGGATAGCTCGTTGGTAGGTAGCGCCGGCGTTCTTCA
This sequence comes from Cenchrus americanus, assembly GCA_947561735.1. Taxonomy (NCBI): domain Eukaryota; kingdom Viridiplantae; phylum Streptophyta; class Magnoliopsida; order Poales; family Poaceae; genus Cenchrus; species Cenchrus americanus. The sequence continues at coordinate 5,503,548 of OX387242.1, forward strand.
ACCCGAAGGACATGGTCGTGTAGCGAGACGCGCCAAACGGGGTGATGAACGCGGTTTTCTCCTGGTCTTCTTCCTTGATTGCGATCTGGTGGTACCCGGACTAGCGGTCGAGGAAGCAGAGCGGGTCGCGACCCGCCGTGGAGTCGATGACTTAATCAATCCGCGGCAACCCGAAGGGGTCCTTGGGGCGTGCTTGTTGAGGTCGGTGTAGTCGACGCACATCCTCCACTCGTTCGAGTTCTTCTTGCGGACGAGGACGGGGGTTGGCGAGCCACTCGGGATGGAAGACTTCTCCGATGAAGCCGGCCGCGAGTAGTTTGGCGAGTTCCTTCTTGATGGCGTCCCGTCCGTCGTCGGCAAAGCGTCGGAGGTGTTGTCGCTTGGGGGTGGCCTTAGGATCGACGTTGAGGCGGTGCTCAATCGGCTCCCCCGGGCACTCCTCGGCATGTCCGCCGGCTTCCACGCGAAGATGTCGCGGTTAGCCCGAAGGAAGCTGATGAGCGCGTCTTTCTATTTGGGGTCGAGGCCTGCCCCGATGGTGGTGGTCTTGCTGGGGTCGCCTGTTCCGAGGTCGACCGTCTTGACGAGTACCTCCTCAGGTGGTTGAGGCTTGTTGGTGCTGTCAGACTTCTCCGGGATGTCGAGTTCACTTGTAGCAAGATTCTTCGACGTGGCGTAGACCTCCATCATCGCGTTGGGTACTTGGATCGTAGAGGTGATCTCCACGGCTTCTGTGTCGCAGTCGTGAGAGATCTTCAAGTCCCCTTGAAGGGAGAGTACACCAGCTGGGCTTGGCATTTTGAGTACCAGGTAGGAGTAGTGGGGCACCGCCATGAACTTGGCGATGGCCGGTCTGCCGAGGATGGCGTGGTAGGAGGTCTCGAAGTCCGCGACCTCGAACTTGATGTACTCGGTACGGTAGTTGTCCCGAGACGCCCCGAAGGTAACTGGCAGGACCACTGAGCCCAGTGGGATAGCCGTGTTGCCGGGGACGATGCCGTAGAAGGGCGTGTTGCTCTTGGTGAGCATATGAGTGATGTCGAGCTTCATTTTCTTCAAGTTCTTGGTGAAGAGGACGTTGAGCCCGCTTCCGCCGTCGATGAGCACCTTGTTGAGTTTGGAGCCCGCCACCACTGGCTTCAGGACGAGGGGGAACCGTCCTGGTTCAGAGAAGCTGGTCCATTGATCCGTGCGGGAGAAGGTGATGGGTACCTCCGACCACCTGAGAGGGGTCGGGACCGCTGGCTCAATGGACATCACTTCACGACGGGTAGCCTTCTGCTCCCGCCTGCTGGGCAATCCGCCGAAGAGGACGTTGACGGTCTTGTCGGGCTCCTAGAAGTCGTTGTTGTCGCCGTCCTTCTTCTTGCCCTTTTGGTCATGAGGGTGCGGTGGCTCTGGCGTGTCCTTGAGTGCATGCCTGAGTTGGTAGCACTGTTCGGTGGTGTGGTTGTCGTTTGGATGCCACGGGAACTTCTCCTTCAGCAGGTCTTCGAAACCGCCGGAGTTCTTCTTCGAGTTCCCCTTCGCAGGGCGCTGGATAGCCGCGACAGTGTTGTCTGGCTTGCACTTGCGGTTGGGACCCGAGTAGTTGTTGTTGTTGTTGCGGTCGCCTTGGTTTGCATTGCTGCCGCCGCCGCCGCCCTGGTTCTGCTTGGTCTTGCCGCGGATGGCGTCGTACTTGGCATTGGCCTTGTCTTCTTCATCCGCCCAGGACGTGATCATGTCCTTAAGGTGGGCGATGGACCTGGGGCGGCGACGACCGAAGTCTTCGAAGGTGCGGTGGTGGTAGAGACCGTCCTGGAAGAGGTCGATGACCTCCTTGTCGGTGACGTCGACGACGGTAGCGCGCTTGTCGAAAAAGCGGCGCATGTACTTGCGGAGGGTCTCACCTTGTTCCTGCTTGATCATGGCCAGGTCCATGCGAGTACCCGACCGGCCCATGGCGCCCACGAAGTTGCTTGTGAATTGCTCCTTCAGCTGGTCCCACTTGTCGATCGAGTGCTTGTCCAGCGACTCGAGCCATGTGAGTGGTGCTTGGTCCGAGCGAAGGGGAAGTAGAGGCACTTGATGTCGGCTGCCGCCGCCGGCGTTCTCGATGGAGAGGGCGTAGCACCTGAGCCACTGGATGGGATCCTGCTTCGCGTCGTACTTGGTGATCCCCAAAGGCTTGAATTTGTTGGGGAGGAGCAAGTTGCGAAGTCGAGGTGAGAAGACGGGGAAGCCGTCGCCCTCAGCTGCGGTGGTCGACTTCTTCCGCCGCAGCTCTTCAATCTTCTGGCGAGCGTCGTAGCCGCCCTGTGAGGCGCTAGAGGCGTGGCTGTTTGCGTGGCCTCGGCCGCCGTGACCCGCCGCCGCCGCCAGCCCTCCTCGTTGGCTCCATGGTTGGAGCTTCCGTCGTCGGCCGCCGCCGCCGTCGGGGCCGTTGCCGCCCCCGCCGGCCGGAGCGCGATGAGGGGCGACTTTTCGGTTGCTGTGGTCGCGCTGTGAAGGTCCGCCGGCGTTGGAGCGACGACGGTTTGGCTCGGCTGGGAGGTCAGCTCGAGTACGGTTAGGACCGTTGTTGGCGCTGCGACTTGTGGCTTCGTTGTCGCGGGGCCTGGCTGGAGGAGGCTGGTTGACTCTATTGTCGACCCGCATGAAGTAGGCATCTTCGGCGAGGTTGGCGATGACCTCTCCAGCGCGTATGCCCTGAGCTTGGCGTGCGATCGCTGTGATCGACATGAGGCACTGCTCAGGGGTAGTGTGTACTCTGCTCTCGACCGCCTCGAGAGCTGCCGCAAGGTTGCGGACGGGGAAGTTGTCGCGGAGGCGCCGGCGACGTTCGGCCGCGCTTCCGGTTACGCTCACGTCGAGCGTCTCTGTCTGCGGGGTTCTCGTTCGGTGGAGCATCGGCGAGAGAGCTCGTCGGAGGAGATGTCTTCCGTGTACTTGTCCCGAGCCGTGCCCGAAGGCCCCGGGGTGTCGCGGCGGCCATGAAGACTTGGCGATCGGGGGTGCCAAGGGCCGGACTCGGAGGGTGCCACCTCAGTTGGTGTGCTTGAGTCAGCCCGGGCTAGGGGTGTTCCCTCCTGGAACGGTAGCGAGTCGATGTTGGCGACGTAGCGTGAGTCTCCCCTTATCAGGTCGGCAGGCTTGTGGTCTGGCCAGTAGACATATCTCCCGGCCGGTGTAGATGTTATAACCAGCCCAGAGGCTGGCCCTGACAAGGGAAGCTCAGTGGAGTTGTCCTCGGACTCGGGCCCCTCAGGGTCCGACCCGAAGTCGAACTCGTAATCCGGGTTCGAGTAGAACTCGAAGAGAGGGCTGGAGTCCGAAACGCGATCGGGGGCGGTGTCGGAGTCCGAGTTGCACTCGGGTACGGGCTCCTTGCCGGCCCGGCGCGAAGTGGGAGCCCCCGTGCGGGCCGGCCGAATGTGGGGGCCACGTGCGGAGCGCTCGCGAGGTGAGGGGACCGCCTGCGATGGCTGAGCAGCCGGCTCGCATGCGATGGCCCATGGAGGCGTCGAGTTCGAGTTGGGAGCGGACTAGAGCTCGAAGTCGGCGTGGTGGTTGAAGAGCGAAATTTCGCTGAATTTGCCGACGAGTTCGCCTGTGACGACTTCTGGAAGCGTCACGAGGCCAGTCTTCGGGTTGGGCGGCATGGTTAGGCGGCGCTGGAAGGAACTCGCGCCGTCAGCGGTGCAGACCCAGGCGCCGAACACGAAGGTGTCGCCGCGGTTGAAGGCGACGGTTGGCTTGAAGTAGACGGGAGCCGTCGAGTTCGCCATGTGATCTCGGGCGAGAGCCCCTACCTGGCGCGCCAGCTGTCGGTGTTTTAGACCGGCAACCTACTAAGGGGAGTACCCGAAGTAGATGAATGTGGCCTCGCCGAGATCGGTAACTCGAAGGAAGAGACACGTGGCACACAATTTAGACAGGTTCGGGCCGCGAGGTGCGTAATACCCTACGTCTTGTATGCTGCGTAGCTCTGGATTGATTGGGCACGATTACAAGATGGTGCAATAGTGCGCCGCGGGTTGTATGAGATGTGTTGAGGTGATCCTAGAGATCGGTCCCTGCCTCGCCTTATATAGTCCGGGAGGCAGGGTTACAAGTCGGAGTAGGGAGAGAGTACTAGTCGAGTACGTCTAGGAGTCTTCCATACAGTGCGGGACATGTACAGCTTCCTGACCGAGTACTACTCATCTGCAGTCCTTGTGCTCCACGCCATCAGGTGCCGTGTAGCACAAGCCGGGTAGTCCCAGGGGCCCACCGAGTAGTCGGTCCTGGTACCCACCGAGGTAGTGGGCCCAGGGAGGTCCATGCAACAGTCCCCTGGACCAGATGGCTTCAATGGGGAATTCCTCAAAAAGTGCTTACCAGTCATTGCCCAGGACTTTTATGACTTGTTCAGTGCTTTTTATGTGGGTGATGTTTGTCTGAGAAGCATTAATTCCTCCTACATCATCTTAATTCCCAAAAAGGATTGCCCCATTTCCATTGGTGATTTCAGGACAATCTCTCTTCTGAACTCCTCCATCAAGCTAATCACCAAGATCCTTGCTGATAGACTTCAACAGGTTATAATCCCTCTCGTCCATGCCAACCAATATGGATTCATTAAGTCCAGAACTATACAAGATTGTCTTGCTTGGGCGTTTGAGTATATTCACCTGTGCAAAGCAAAAAAGAAGGAGGTGATAATCCTTAAACTGGATTTTGAGAAGGCCTTTGATAAAATTGAGCATCAAGCCATTTTACAGATCCTCCAAAGCAAAGGTTTTGGTCAGAGGTGGATTGATTGGATTAAAAACATTCTAGATTCTGGGACCTCCTCTGTCTTGCTAAATGGTGTGCCTGGGAAAGTATTTCACTGCAAAAGGGGGGTTAGGCAAGGAGACCCCCTTTCTCCTCTCCTGTTTGTGCTGACAGCAGATCTCCTCCAATCTATGATCAACCATGCAAAGAATCAGGGCTCTCTGAATCTCCCCATCCCCCTTGGGGCTGGATCTGATTTCCCAGTGGTGCAATATGCAGATGACACCCTTCTTTTTATTGAGGCCTGTCCCAACCAGCTGCTGGTCTTAAAGGACCTGTTAGCTTCTTTTGCCTCTGCCACTGGCCTCAGAGTGAACTACAATAAGACTGTGATGCTGCCCATCAATATTTCTCAAGAAAAACTGGAATCTCTGGCGAACACCTTCCATTGTCAGATGGGTAGCATGCCATTCACTTACCTTGGACTCCCATTGGGATCAACAAAACCAAAGATAATTGATTTCTTACCTTTAGTTAAAAAAGTTGAAAGAAGGCTTGTTTCGACTGCTTGCTTCTTGTCCCAGGCTGGGAGACTTGAAATGGTAAATTCAATCTTATCCTCCTCACTGGTTTATCACTGCTGCTCCCTGAAGTTGCACAAAGGAGTTGTCAAACAAATAGACAAATATAGGAAGCACTGTCTCTGGAGGGGCTCAGACCTTAATGCAAAAAATCCCTGCAAGGCTGCCTGGTCTAGTGTTTGTCTCCCAAAATCAGAAGGTGGTCTTGGGGTTATCAACATTTCAGTCCATAATGATGCCTTACTCTTGAAATTCCTTAGCAAATTTTACAACAAAGCAGACATCCCCTGGGTCAATCTTGTTTGGGACAATTACTATCAAAATGGGAAACTTCCTGGCCAGCAAAAGAAAAGATCATTTTGGTGGAGAGATATTATAAAGCTTACTAATTTGTTCAAAAGGGTGGCAACTCCGAAAGTTCAAGAGGGATCCACTATTCTCTTCTGGCAAGATCTCTGGAGTGAACAGATCCTGCAGCAGCAGTTCCCTGAGTTATTTTCCTTTGCTTTAAACCCCAATGCCACTGTTAAAAGAGTTCTCACTAACACCCAGCTGGTTCAAAATTTTCATCTTCCCCTCTCTTTGGAAGCCCATAATCAACTCATTTTGCTCCAAGGATTGATCTCTGAGCTTCAGCAACCTCTAGGACCTGACCTCTAGACCTTTTCTTGGGGAAGCTCCTACTCTTCTGCCAAGGCTTATAAACTTCTGATTGGGAGCAGACATGTTCATCCGGCGTTCAGATGGATATGGAAATCCAGCTGTCAAATGAAACATAAAGTCTTTTTCTGGCTTCTTTTGAAAGACCGGATTAACACCAGGGAACTTCTCCAGAAAAAGAATATGATCCTGGACTCCTATACATGTGACATGTGTATCCTGCAGAGGTTGGAAACGAGTGCTCATCTCTTCTTGCGGTGCAATTTTGCAAAGGCGTGTTGGAATTCAATTGGCATCTCATTTACTTCCACCAGAAGCGTCCCAGCCATCATCAACCAAATAAGACGACATCTTGCTGCTCCCATCTTCATGGAAATCATTATCCTTATGGCCTGGAGTATTTGGACGACTAGAAATGACTGGATTTTCAATCACACCGATCCCTCCACTGATAGCTGTAGAGATAAATTCTTACATGAATTTTCTCTTCTTGAGCATAGAACCAAGGCTAGATACCTCCCGGCCATGGAATCATGGCTTAGTTCCCTCTGATCCTCTTCTGTACTTGACTGGTCCTTTCTCCCCTTTTTTTTATTTTGCCCCTCTTAACTATTGTAATTTACTTACTTTCCCCCTTTTTTAATATTAATTTCCAGTAGGAGCTCCGGCTCCTCCTGTTCCTTCAAAAAAAAGAAAGAACTATAAGTCTGCTGGCTCTCGTGGAGCGAAGTGGCTCGGCAACAACACCACCCCCGGGTTCGATTCCTGCCTTCCTAGCGGCCAATTATTTTTAGGGGAATTTTGCGTAGCGCGTTAGTAGAAACTTAGAACCGCCTTACTCCAAATTTTTATATATATTTTTTATCATGATTTTGCAAAAATATATGGTCCGCCACAAATTTTGCAAAACTATATATCTGCCGCCGTGGCCCACAGCGTCAGTAGGAGCGCCAGTAGTGGGTTGAAGAGTATCTTGGCCCCCTAAGTGGGTTTTGGTGATATAATGATACACACCTAAGTGGCTAATGAATTTACCTAGTCCATGAGCAGGTATAAAAATTATGTATGGCATCAAGCACAGCTCGTTGTCTACACAAAAGGAAAGTGGTGCTCTAAAAGGATTCCTAAGAAGGCTCATTTATTTTTACTTTTGAATTTGAGTCCTAGGAATGCCGTACTATCAAGAGGGACATGGATTATGTCTTCCAAGGGTCGAACATGTGCTCTAGTTGCTAAAACAAAACCTATGAGAGACACCTTTGCACCAACACATACACGGGGATCTTTTCTTGGGTGCTGGCCTTGGAAGGCCGGAGTGTCCGGGTTTTACCCCGGAGACTCCGGACTTCCCGGAGACTCCGGGTTTATCCCGGATACTCCGGGTCATAAAGCCTCAACGGCTATATTCTGGGTGAGGGGGTATAAAAGCCCCCTCCACCCCTTCATTTACTCCTCTCCCTGCCTTTTTCGTCCTGAACTGTTGCAAACTTCATTTACTCCTCCCCTCTCTCCCTTTGGCTCAAAGTTGGTGAGATTTGTTGTGGGAGTTAAGGAGGATTTGAGAGCAAGGGCTTGGAGAGTGCTAGTGAGCTGATTTCCCATCTCTAGAGCACCTCGTTCTTCGCTTGGTTGGCAAAAATCGTGTTTGTTACTCTTGGAGCTTTGAGCTCCTAGCCGGCTAGGCGTTGCCTTGGAGCATCCAAAGGTTGTGGCTGCCCAAGGAAGTTTGTATCACCCCGACATTGAGTAAGTAACTCTAGCTCGATCTTCGTGGTCGCTAGAGGGAGGAAAGTGACCTAGGTGTAAAGGTCCACCCTTCGTGGGTACCTCAACGGAGACGTAGACCTCAAGGTGTGAGGTTGAACTCCGGTAACAAATCCTGTGTCTCTTGTGCTTGTTCATCTTGTTGCATGCTTGTTTCTTGCTTGAACACTTATCTAGGGTTTGGTGACGATCTACTTCGAGTTGAGGTTCCTACAGCTTTTGAGTGGATAAACAGGCTTGTCTCACCTCAGTGCATCACCTATTTTCACAGATTTACTTTTGAGCAAGTTTAAATCCTGACGATTTAATTCCCCCCTAGCAGGCCGGACTATCCGGACATTTTCCCGGATTCTCCGGATTTCCCGGAGTATCCGGAAAAATATCCGGAGTCTCCGGACCTGGGTCTAACAGCTGCGAAAAAGTTTGTGATTTTCAGTTTCGACTATTCACCCCCCTTCTAGTCGACATCTTGATCCTTTCATGGGTCCGTAGCCTTACCGCCGTGGGCCACGACGTTAGGGACCTAACACCAGGCGGCAGTGTGGCCCCCAGGTAACGCCGCAGGCCACGACGGTAAGGCACAGATACCGCCGTGGGCTGCGGCGGTAGGATTTTTTTAAAAAAATTCAATTGTTGAAGCATTGGTAAAACGACGAACCATTAATACTTAACGTCAAATTTAGATAAACGATTACAGCATTTGCAATGGCACGTGCGACACAATTACCCTAACTTTGTGCCGCTTTTGCTAGTCCTAACGTGCCTTAGGAAATTTAAATAAACGATTACAACAATTGTAGTTTAGTTGTACGAATAGTACCCAGAGAACCCGGACATCATAGACCCGCCGGAGTGCTAGGAGGGCATGTAGTACCCCGAAGGGGGTGGAGTTGGATCAGATGGTGGCGGGGTGGAGTTGCTAGTGGAGTGTTGTCCTTCTTTTCGTGCACGGGCCGCAGCACTGCTTCAGTCATCGCCGAGCGTTAATGAGCAGCATGATAAGTACTAGGCAACGACAATAGGATGCATAACCAACACGAGCGAACCTTGGCAGCGGCGGTGGTGGCGGGGGCGTCGGTCGACGGCCGGAGCGCGGCGGCCTCCGGCACCGCGCGGTGGCGGCGGCTCGATGCGGCACAGGAGATCTTCGGCCCCGGGATGGTGGGGGCGGCTCGAAGCCCCAAGCCGCGGCGCATCGCCCCCCTCCGCCGTCGTCCGGGCGGCGGGCGCCGTCCCGGGGTGGTAGAAGGTAAGCCGATCGGGGGAGGAGCTGGGGGTGCAGAACACGCTCTCCCAATCTATCTCGATCCGGGGGCGGAGGGTCATCGCCGCCGGCGCCGGCTATGCGAGACTTCGAGAGGGGGAGAGATTTGGGGTATTCAAGATTTGCCGCCGTGGCGAGGAAAAGCTTCGCAATTTCCCGCGCCGGGTGCTTGGGCCAGGCCGATTCTTCATGCTCAGGCCCGTTGATACAAAAAACAACTTGGGCCAGCCCGTGATCAACGCGTGTCTGTTCGGGTTCTGTACTCTCTCTGATCAGGCCTACAAGAGGAAAACTTGCACTTCGAGCCAGATTGGTGATTGGTTGATATTCCAAAGTCTTTTTTTTAGAATGTTCCAAAGTTGCCATACCAAAATTGGGGTACATTTGTCACTTCGATCTGCATGGCAATTTGCATTTTTGGAGGGAGGATCTTGCCATGGGTCCGTGCTGGCAGTTCGTGCTCATCTAACGCACATCTACTATAGGCAACCCACCAATTTTCTGCATTAAAAGATTGTGATTGTTAAGTTGCTTGTAAGAAACTGCCATCTACTCGAAATGTTCAATCAATCACGAACATGGAACATCTAGCTTCCCGATGATACATATGCTTTCACCTTCTTCCAGACAAATCCATAAACGGCCCATTTTATGATTCCATTAAACAAACCATTAAAAGAATGCAACAGCGAAACTAGTTCAAACTCTCTGTATTATGCACTTCTCACTGGTATTCACATTGATCACTATCAAACGAGCACCAACCATAACAAAGACTGTCAAGTTCTCTCCAACCAGCACAGCCAAGGAGCCATTTGGTACCCAATGGCACGAAGCAGAGGCTCGCATTTGGCTCCAACATTGTACAGTATATCGACAAGGAGGAGAGGAGGAAGGAAAAGCTGCAGGGGTTGTTTCTAAGGACCACGGGCTCTGAAGAAGCACAAGCACCCGCCCGCCTGGCCTTCCGGTATCATGCCGCCGCCCTTGCTCGTGTCGAGGGCCTCCAAGAGCCGCACCACCTCGTCCATGTCCGGCCGTTTGTCCGGGTTCGCGTCCCAGCACTTGCGCATGATGTTCGCCATCGCGCTCGGGCAGCAGCGGGGGATGTCCGGGCGAAGATTCTGCGCAGACAAACCATTACTCATTCTTTCTGGCCCCCCAATGTATGCTCAATACGCTTATTTAAGAAAGAAAATATGTTTAATACGTGGAACAGCGAAACAGCTATCGGCAGTGAAAGTCGGCAACTGAAAACGAACCTGATGAACAACAGCAGATGAGACATCTGCGAAACTGAGGTCTGGATATGGCATGTCACAGCAGTATATTTCCCATAAGCATATGCCAAAACTGTACACATCACACTTCCTATTGTATGGCTTCCCTTCAAGGACCTGCAGACACCAATTGCAAAGGAACAAATAATTACTTAGCCCGATAGAGTAAAATACAAAGGAGTAATTACTTAGAACAGAATGAACTAGCTAAAACTCTAACAGGGTAAAATACTTAGCCCGACAGAAAGGAAATAGAAAGGAGAGCATTTGTTTTAATACTAATCTTAAACAGTATAGTATACCTCTGGGGCCATGTAGCCAAGTGTGCCAGTCGCGCCTGTCATATCCTTTGGATTCTGAGCCTCAACACGAGCAACACCAAAATCAGCGATTTTAAGGTTCCGTTGTGTATCAAGTAGCATATTTTCAGATTTAACATCCCTGTGAACTATCTTTTTGGAGTGTAGATAGCTCAATCTGCAAAAAGAACAAAAGAAATGGTCATCATAAGATTTAATGTAAGAAAATGTATTGACATCAGCTTTACCCAACTTCTGATTATATAAGGGGGGTTTTGTATAGTTTGCTTACCCTCTGGCCAGATCCAATGCTATCTGAACCACAACCTTGTATGCAAGCTTCCGTCGCCTGTTCTTTATTAGATATTGTTTTAGTGTTCCACCAGCAAGATATTCTACCACAACACAACATGCTCTTGGCGGCAGCTCAGTATGGGAACTATTGGCTGGAATCTTAAGGTCTGCAGTACCCATCGATGCACCAATGAACTGCAACAAAGAAGTAAAGAGTAAACAAACTATGCGAGTGGATCACAAGAAGAAAGGTGCTATTGAAGAGCATAGACAACAGTGTGTCACATACTGCTAAAAGACACTAAGAAAAAATATTCACCTTTGTAACATTTGGATGGCTGAGCTCATGCCAGACAGCAACCTCCTGCTTAAATGATGCTCGCAGTGTAGCAGTTTCAGTTTCCGTTGCAAAGCCATCATCACCCCAATCCAATAGTTTTACTGTACACATCATGAGAAAAACAGAATGAACTAAAGCACATGAGAAGATCAGGACACAGTGATGCATGTGCAATTGGTAATTTATTAAAGTATCTGACATTCTGACTCAACAGTAATACAAAAGGTTTCATAATATCCAGATAAATTCATCCATTTGATAATAGGGTAAAAATGGGTACGGTGTATATTTGTCTAAAGGCTAACGTTCAGTGAAGTTGTCTATTTGTCTACAAGGCTATGGTGAAAAGATGTTTTTTAAGAACGGTGAAAGATGTATAACATCTCAGTCCTGTGTAGGAGGAGAGCTCAGGAACAGGACACCTGAATAAGCTCATGACACCAGAGGTCACAGATGCTCCCAAAACACGAAGCAGGCACCTGACGAAATGAAGTTACAACGGCTATTAACCTTAACCCACTAGTATTTAGGTTTTAGGATTTCATGATCAGAATCTCTGAGCTAAAGAAAAACCTGAATCCACAAAGGTGCAATACTTCATGTACATGAACTAGTGCAAAGAGAAAAATCAAGACCACTGATCATCGCACATCACTTGTGCTACAATACATACATAAATACACATTTGACATGTGTAAACATTAGAGTTTTATTTTCCATGAACAAGAAATGTTTTTAAATTCATATGAGAAAATTAAACAGAGCACCGCCAACTATTCGCTACAACAGGTATCCAATGGTAGAAGAGGAACAAAACAAGAACAATGAATATTCAGATCACATAAGAGCTAGCTGTTCCTGTTAATGGAACTAGGAAATCCTGTTACGAAAAAGTCCTAGCAATCATGTACATGTGCCAAACAGCCGACTGAATCAAGAATTGCATCATGTAGCTACTGGTTACACATATGTCCCAATTTTTGTTTTGACGGTCAACATATGTCCCATTTAACCTGCTGCTTGTATCAATCGTCCACCCTGCACGGGCGCACGGCCAGTATACCACTGGACTATCTACTGGAAACCAAGAATTATAAGCCCGGATAATCTATCTCATCTCATGCAGACAGCAGAAACGAACAACGGTGAGAGAAAACAGGGTACCTGCAACATCCTGCCCATCATACGTTCCGCGATACACCGTGCCGTAGGTGCCCTGCGCGATCACGTACCGAATCTCGAGCTTGGCGAGATCAATCTCCCAGTCCTCCCGGGGACCCTGGATGGACTTGCCCTTGTGCTTCTCCCAGGTCTTGGCCAGCTGCTTCTCCAGCTGGATGTCCAGGCTCTCCAGGTCAATCTTGTCGGCCCGCACGTAGCTGTCGTTCTTCGCCGCCGCCGACGCGCCATCGCCGGCGCTCGACGCCATCGCGGCCCGGGAACGGCCTCCGGCTTCCGAGAGCTCAACCTGCCTCCCTTGTCGGAGACTTGCAGCCTCCGCTGTGTTGGATGGAGCAGTGGAGCCCTCCACAGGACCTCTGCGCCGCCAGGGGCAGAGGCCGGGGTCGCAAATTCTGCATACACAAACAAGAAGCCAATGGCGTGAAGGGGCGGAATTGAAGGAGGCGACTAGGCGAGGCCCCTAAAATTCACGGGGCACGGACTGGTTACAAGCAACAGCTCCAGCACGCGGCAAGAAAATCGCTGCGGAATGGAGGGGATTGGAGCAAGGGAGGTGGAGGGAGAGAAAGATTCGGATTCGGATTTGGATTTGGTTGCAACTTTGCAACCAGCAACCGGACTAGCTACTCTGGTAGGAGAAAGGGAGATTCCTCCCGAGCAAGAGAGGGCGTGTGCTTACCAGCGGAAGGAGAAACCCGGTCGCCAGGTCCCGGTGGATCTGCAGCTCCAGCCCCAGCAGGCAGCGGCAGGGAGTAGGGGCAGAGCAGGAGGACGGCGAGGACCGGGGAAGAAAGAAGCGGGTAATTCGGTGACGCGCTCCGGTGAGGGGAGGTTATGGGATTAAGTAGGCGTGCGTGGGAGCCGGGAGGTAGCTGCGGCGACGGCGAGGCGGTGGGCGCCGGCGAGGTGAGTTTGGTGCGAGGAGGCCGGAGCGGAGCTGGTCAGCAGGCGGAAGAAGAACGGCGTTTCAGAAAGTTTGGCCCGCCGATTGTCAGGAGTGGGAATCTCCGGCAATAAATGTCAAGGATTAAACCACGTTTTCAACATTGAACAAAGGAACTTCTTCCATTTCCCCCCTATAACAAAAGGTAACTTTTTTAATTTTTTTCCTCGGAGAAATAAAGGAAGGAAATTTACATCTAAAATAAAAAGGAAAAGGTTTTTCTGGGAATTTAAAAAGAAAAAAAAAGGTTGGAACATGCTCCCAACGCTAGGGCCACGCGAGAAAACGTGGAGTGGACAAGTAGTTTACGTTGATGTCATCTGTGTAAAAGAGTAGAAGATAGTTTTTTCTACTGCCAGCACAAAATACTTAATATCGCAATAAACACTTAATATCATAATAAATACGGAGATAAGTCGAGCTCCAAGCGGAGGTTGGTAGCCGGAGTCGTTACTAGTGTCGTGGGGGTGGTGTGCGAGAGGTTTTCGAGAGAGGATCCATGGCGCCACCGCCACCACACAGCGGCGGAGAACGACATCATAGCAAGAGAAAAAGCGGGGAAACCCTAGACCCTCAATAGTCAGCGCATCGAGGAGGTTGGGTATGGAGAGGAATGCTTGTAAATCTCACCTTAAATTGTTTGACGAGATAAGAGCATGGATTTCGGATCGACCGAGAAAACAGATGAGTATGGAGTACAAAGGAAACAGGTGGGTTAGAATTTTTTTTTACCGAGGTTGGATGGTAACGATCTTCACCGGTGGCGGATCTGGACCGCCTCCTATAGACAGCCATGAAAGATAGTCCATGTGGTTATGCGTCCGAGGAAGAAAAGGAGAGGACTCTGCTTCCATTTTGTTTTTAACTGTAGTAGGGTCTGCTAGTGATGCTGGTATATCGTAACTCTTAAAGAGCAACACCATTTAATAGCGTGTCTCAAAATTTTTAGCTTCACTTTCGACCTTAGCGGCATGAATTTCATGGGATGTAGTAGTTTCATAAAAATAGAGAAGAGTTTCGTAAATAGAAATTATCATACTCTTTGATGAATTCCTATATAGATGGTATGTTTATAAGCACCTCTCTAGTAAGTAATAATGAATACCTAATGTTTTGAACAAAAACTCAACCAAACTTTTAAAATCCTGTCTGTTGATATCTCTAAAACTTTTTTCACTATTTTTAAAGTGTAAGTCTCATTTATTTTAATTGTATCCTAATGTCTAATATAGACTCAAAACAAGTCTATTATAAAACTAGAAAAATCATATGTGAATGTGATGATAGACCTATCTTGGAAGTATCCGAATAACTCCATTATTGGGCGAAGCCAGGAATCCCAATTACTCCCCTTGAGATTCGCCACTGATTATTGGTAACAGTAATGTAGTGTCATTCTGTAGGAAAACGATATCGTTGTAGTAGGGAGCAGGGTTCACGTTACCGTGGACCGGCCGGTTTTCGAAGCACAAAAACCGGCCCGGTTAAACGGTTAAAACGGGCCGGTTAACCGGTGTGGGGGCTGTTTTAGGTTCGGTTAGGGAGCGATTAACCGGTCGAAATCGCTACCGTACCGGACCGGTATTAGCGGAAACCGCGGAATTCCGAGCGGTTACGAACGGTAATTGGAACCCTGGTAGGGAGTTGTACAACAGAAGCCGTGTGCGCAATATACTACAAGTGTCACTCCTTTGGATCTCCTTCGTGTGTTGTGGTAATCTGCTACGATGAAATTGACATGTACAATACAGTACAAGACATTATTTTTCCTCAAAAAAGGTAATCCGGAGATATAGGAGTTAAAAAAAAGGTAAAAAGTTGATCGATCATGTAGAAAAGTATATCCTCTTCACGTACGAGTAGTATATGTATATATAGAATACAAAAAGACACATATGCATATGCATGATTCAACGCGCGCGCAATGATCGTTTCAACTGGATTTAATTTTCTTGGAACAACAAAGTCAAGAACCCTCTTATTATATTCAAGCAAAGTGCGTGGTTCACTCTTCTACGACCACTCGAGTGATGCTTCTTATTTGCTCGTACTACGTCGGTAGGTGCAAATCAACACCGTGTTCGTTTGGCTTATCGTACCAAACAAAAAGATTTTTCTCTCGATCAAACTAGCCATCAAGAATCAATAAAGAATACTTCTCTCTCAAAACAAACCAAGTATCGGTATCGCCACCAAGTGAAAACGGTAACGCGCAATAATAGGGTGCAACGGCAAATATAATGTCATCCGATCATCCACTTGGATGTCGACACGTTGCGACTAATACTGGTAGCCGTCACATTAGCTATATATAGTTAGAAATTAAATGTGATACATATATTTGACTGGACCCCTTACCTCCCTCTCTCTCTCTGTGTGTGCAGTGAGAGAGAGAGTCAATGACTAATAATTTACGATGTGGGAATTAGGTACCTAATGACGACATGATTTGGTTGTTGCTTGCATGCTCCCTCCTTCCGGGAATAATGCAAGCTCAAAAATTCATCGACCACGCAACCCCCTGATAAATAAGGGTACGTATATATAGTTACTATACTAGTTTCTTGGGAGCTTCTCCTCATCGGTCGGATATTCGGAGAACATGGCATCGTTTTTGGACTTGGTTCTTCGCGCTATTTGTTTGCTTACCAGTAGGCCTTGGTCGTCGGAGCTGACAAACTGAATATCCCCAATTCATGCAACAACAAAATATAGATGTATGGACCGAGACAGAATGGGCGGGCACAAGCGGTCTGGTGTCCCAGCCGATTGGTCAGACGACAACACTACTACGCCCAATTATACTACCAATGAATGGCAAATATGTACATGTTACGTACTAGGTGATTCCCTGGTCTGCGTGTTGCTGCGGGATTTGTGAGAGGTTTTCGAGCATAGCATGACACATGAATAATAACTTATATTTAATAGTGATATCTCTCATGTTTGATGCGAGAATTACTTTTAAGAGAAAAATTTGAACTTTGAAAGTATAATATTAAGATGATTGCAAGGCATCATTCTTTGGCAAACGACATTACCAAATGAAAACATATTCATTTTATTGATAGAGAATTGCTCTTAAATTAAATTATTTATCCTCCATGTATTCTACTGTGAGAATTTTGTAACGTGATCCTCGCAAAGACTTATAAATTGCATGCATAGATGTTATTAGTCACAAGAGATCATCACTATAAGAAATAAATAGATAGTCTAAGTGGATGACGACATGGAGGTAACGTGGATAGCTTGCACATGTTGAGAGAAATGACGAAGTTACGATCCGTGCGTGCTTTTATATATATGTATATATATATATATATATATATATATATATATATATATATATATATATATATATATATATATATATATATATATATATATATATATATATATATATATATATATATATATATATATATATATATATATTTCTTTTGCGTGGTCGCCGTCATGGGGTCTCTCGTCGTCGATGTCGTGTAAAGAATTGAAACAAAAGGTTGAACGGAACACCGTACCTGCGTCGTCGTTCAACGCTCTCCTCGTCGACGCCACGCCCGCACGAACCCCGTGTGCACACGTGCGGCGCGCGCGGAAGGCGAGCCCTGCACACGCACGCCTACCTACATCTAGTACAAGCTACAACCTGGGATGGGAGCATCAGGTTCGCTCCGTTTCGACGGCGACCCCCGGCCACGTACTGTGCACACGTCGCCGGGCACGTACGCGATCGATCTCTCTCCACCCGCAGGCTCTCCATCGGTCGTGCATGCGTTTCTGTGCCACGGAAATTAAGAAACGTCGTCGTCGGCTCGTCGCCTTCTGCGGCAGCTTAGCTAGCGTCGCCATGACGGCTGACCGCCGCCGGATCGAGTGCGCCGGCCGTCGTCGTCACACACTCACCGTCGCTTTCGGGCTGCGCCAGGGGAACTTGAACTCCGGCGCCGGCCAACTCGGCGCACGTGCAGCTGTCGTCGTCCCAGGCAAAAAGAGGAACAGAAGCCGGACGGGAGAGCGTACCTCTTGTTCGATTATTGGAGCATCATCCAATCCAACGACCAATGAATGAATCGAATAAACCTGCTGTGTCGTCGTCGTTTATTTCGTCCGTCTCTGCCTGCTTCTTCGGCCAGATACGACGAAGAAGACCACAAACAAAAATGAAAAGCTCACTAAATACTACTGGGCCGCGTCCTACTCGTAGCGGGCCGTATTGGGCTGCCAGGGTTTGCCATTTGGTGGGCTGCTGCTAGATCAAAAAGTGTTTTTGGGGTTTTTTTATATTTTTTTTGAATCATTTCGCAAAAATTATACTACCGTTTTGATTTTTTTTCAGATTTGGCAACCAACCGCCGTGCGCCACGGCGGCCGTCGTGCGCCATGGCGGTTGGGGACTAACCGCCGTTACGCACGGCGGTTGGAGGCCGGCCACGGCGGTTGGAGGCGGCCCACGGCGGTAGGGTCTTGCCGCCGTGGGCCACGACGGCACACAACGGCAAGACCCTACCGCCGTGTCCCACGGGGGCTTGAGTTATTTTAATTTTTGATTTTAATAAATCTAAGGGAAATTCAGGACACCATCTCCAACCTAAAACCTACCGTACGACGGTTGTTTTTGTTTTTAAATTTACCGAAAAAACAATACGATGTACAAAAGAAAAACAAAGTGACGTATAATAAAAATACTCATGATCACATATAGCAGTGCTCCTCTACAAACAATACTCGACCTAATCTAGCATCGCCTGGGCTTCTTGTGAAGCTTCAGAGCTCGGGCTGCGGCGTGCGTCTGGTCATGAGGGTACGTCAACAGGCCAGGAGGGTGGATCTGTCGACGCCTAGCATCACCCATCGCTGCGGTGTCTCCACCGTTGTCGTCGACCCTGCAACCTCGTGGGACGAACCTAGCTACCCTCCGCTCGCGCCGGGGAGTTGCCCCACCGCTCGCTCTTGGCGGCTACGAGGCTCTAGGCTGTGGCCCACCGTCGCTCCCGGCAACTTGTGACGCCCCGGTTTTTAATTAGCCTTAATAGCCGGTCAAAATAGTCAACGGTGGTCAAACCGCGGTCAACCCCGGGCCCTCACCTCGAAAAACTCACTAACCCACCCTAGTGACCCAAATTGACTAGCAAACAAACTAGTGGGGCCAACCCATGGTCAAAAGCTTGGTCAAACCCCTTGCCACCCCGGTGTCCACGGTGTCCGGAACTTTTGCCGCGTTCTCCAAAATTCACCTAAACACTTAAAATTCTACCATAATAAAAGTTGTCCATCTTGATGAGGGACACAACTTTTATGTAGATTGGCATTTCAAATTTTGAAGGGAAAAACTTGAAAATTTAGTTGCAAGGCGATTTTCTTTGTTTGCAAAACCATGCTGACATTCAAGGTTGGCATCCTTACAATTCCAATTCTGTGCAGAAAAACCCCATATAGCCTTTGTAGAAAATGTTAAGGGTAACTAGATCTATAACTTTGGTATTCATCACTTGGTCGACTTCTATACAAAAAAATGGAGCAATTTCATTTCAAAGTCGGCACCGGGGAAATGTTTTGGGCCGGAGCGCCGCGCGCCGCGACGTCGCGCACCCCCCCGCGCCGCCGCCGCCGGCCGCGCGCCGCCGGCCCCGGCTTCCGCGCCCACGCCTCCCGAGGCCACACCCGGCCCAAAGCGCACGCCGCCCGAGCCGCTCGCGTCCCAACACTCCTCCCCACCCCCAACACCGACCCAAACCGGCCCCTAGCCACCCTAGCACCCTTCCCCCGCCCTTCCCCGGCCAAGCCGGCGACGAGCTCGCCGGGAATTGCTCCAGCCGCGCCGGCCGGCCGCCCCGGGGGCGACATTGCAAAGAAAAGTTTCTTTCCGAGGGCCTCCCGCAAAAGGGTAACTCAAATAGTAAAGTGACTTTTCGATTATTATAAATTGCGTAGAAAATCATAGAAAAATCAGAAAAATGAAAAACCAATTTTTTTTGATTCGTGGTGAAAAATACTACAACTTTTGTTATTATCACAAGGTCTAATTATGAATACTGTTAACATGAAAACTACAAATGTGAGAAACCTAGATCTGTCATAACTTTAAATCTACAACTCCTCTGTGTCCAATTTTTGGATATGTTGTGTGTTAGGCCATGACTAGCTCCTGTGCCAAAAATTGCACAAAGTTATGTTGTAAATCGTTTTATAAAAATGTTTTTCCTTTTTTGCGAATCTGCATAAATGATTTTTGTAGCTAGAAATATTTACGTTTTTGTGCCCAACTTGGGCACCCTGTCTTGTTATGTCAAAATACACCTCTTTTGAATTAATCATGATTTGTGTCTTACCAAAAATATTTATTCTCAATTTGTGCATAAATTCCTTTGTAAACTAATGAACTAAGATCCGTAGAGTTTCAAGGTGAATATCTTTGGTTCTTTAGGCTTGTTTAGGACCAGAGAGCATGCATGAGAAAGTTGGGAACAGTTTGGTGCTTAATTATTTCTGTATGCATTTAATTTGAATCACTAGCTAGCCTTTGTTAATTTTCAATAGTATTTAATTTCCTAGCTTCCAAGCATGTCATGTGGGTCCCATGGACCAGGATAGGTGCTAATATGCATATGAAACACTTCTTAATTTGTGGTAAATTAAATTGCTTAATAAAAGCTTAAAAGCCAAATAAAATAAAAGAAAGCCCCTATTTAATTCTTTTTCCTTTTTGAAAGAATTACCTAATTTAATTAAAAGATAATTAATTATCCTTGCTGATAAGAAATTAATTCATGGATAAAAATATTACTTATACCTTTGCTTGGGAAGTAAAAGGACTACCCATTCACATGAAATGACAAGTACAATAAGAACCTTTATTCAAATGTACAATAAAAGAATAAGCCCATGTACAACTAATGACCTTCTTAAAAGAGAAACCCTACCTAGATGCTTGTTAAAGTGAATACGACCAACAAGGGTTGGATAAGACAACGGACTATCACATCGCCTAAACTTGCATTGCATTCCGTGTAGATCTTCGGACGGAGATTACTCCCTTGTCCGGAAACCGAGGAAGAAGGAGCGGAAGCTTCGCTGCAAGTATGTGGAAGTGCTCGACACCGAGGGTGCCCGAGGCTAAACTAGGCGACGAAGGCAAGCTCCGGTGCATCTAACCCAGTTTTTCAAATTCTTTATTCAGCTATCTATGGATGATTGTGCATTTACGTTTAGGAGTTGAATGAAACCCTAGATGCATGATCCCTAGGTACCTTTGTCCTTTCCAGTATGATAGGTCGATAGCTGCTAAGCTATAGGACCGTTACAAGTCGAGTGATGACCTCACTCGCGAGAATAGGTTCCTAGATAGGAATCACAATTTATCCTTAAATGGATTGCTCATGTGGTAAGAGCATGGGATTTGGGCTCCGGTCCAGTGGTTATGTGGGTTAAGTGTTTGAACGTACTAAGCACATGTCGGGTATGGGATTGGTAAGCCTAGTACCTTGATGAGGTGGCGAGGGATCCTACCATTACTACTCTTGGGATTCGCTCTCACGACAAGCTACGGTGGTGTGTGGTGACTCCGGGTATCTCGCGAGGTATGCGGATAGCTCGCACCAAAGACCGTAAGATTCGATCCCGACCCGAGGATTTTTGGAAACGGCACGGGAAAGTTGTCCTTTCGGGGGCGACCTACCGTGTGTTTGGGTCTACTTTGCAAGGTTTAAATCAATCGATTGTCGGCCTCTCACCGTTATCCGAGACTGCTTACTCCACTAGTCATGAGATCCCTAATGATGTAAGTTGACGAATATTATGCTTGATTAATTGTATTGTACAACTTTGTCTGTACTAGTTGGCTAATGTAGTAAAGATTAAACCTACTAGAATTTGTGCTAAAATCTTGAAAAGAAGGACCTACTCTTTGTTATTTTTTAGCAAAAGCAACCCGGAGCCAAAAAGCCTTTCATGGTCTAGATTTGGTGAAGTAGTTATCACCGACGGGTAAGACTTGCCGAGTATTAGTATACTCGGCCTTGCTATAATATGTTGATCCGAGTAATGCATTCGGTGATGTGTGGCCCGGAGAGATCCCGCCCGGCTGGGAGCTGGAGTGGGTGGAGGACGACTACTGAAAGCATCATGGTGTCTTCGCTTCCGTTAGTTTATTTCCGCTGCTTTCAAAAACTTTGAACTATCTCATTATGGCAAAAACTATGGTTTGTAATAATTAACCCCTTCGGGTACAAATTTGGATATTAATGATGTTGTATCTCTGGACTCGCCTTCGAGTGAGTTTTAGTGCATATATTCGATCCTTGTTGCTTTTCAAGTGATTTACCGGGTGTTAACCCGGAAACTAACGACAGGATGATACTTTATTATTGCTTAATGACCAAAGTGGATCGATCTTAGGCGATAGTACGGTATTTTCCTAGGCGGGTTGTCACACAACCGGGAGCCTCCCCGGCTACGTCCCTGCTCCCTCCTGAGTCCACATGGGTGGCGCGCCTCCAAGCTGCGTCCCTGCGAGCTCGTCCTGCGGCTGCAAAGCCTGCAACCAGTCGAAGTCGAGGGCCAAGTCGTCGCAGCCGGACCCGGACGCTCCGACCTAGTCGTCAGGAAGAGTGCCGACGCTGGAGTCGTAAGCTGGAAGAAATAGTAATATTAAATCACGTTTCCTAATTAATACAATCTAGTATTATAGAGTAGTGGTCAATACCTGGGTGAAAAGCAGCGGCGTGGGGCGAGGAAGGAACCAGTGCTGGTGCAGGTGCGGGTGCACACGTAGGCACAAGACCTCTGAGAGGAGCCCCCCTAGCGGAGACATCCTAAAGGGAGGATGCATCGGAGGGCGCGCTGGGTAAAAAGCAGCCGGGAAGGGTGGCTGTGATGAGGAACACAGTGCCGTGTGGGAACGACTAGTTGAGGCGGAGGTGCGGTACCGTGGAAACAGTGGTAGATCCGGGTTGCCGCGGTAGTTCACCGCGGCAAGGAACCTCCTGGTGATGGCACCCATCCTGAGGAACGTGTCCGCGATCTCCTGGTGTGACATCCGGTCCAGCCTCGCCGTCGAGTCGTCTACAATACGTGTTATTAGTAAATTGTAGATTGTAAATAATCATAAGCGAAAGCCGGTGGATTTTCAAACTCACTACCATGTCGTAGTGCTGATCCCGTCGAACCGAGTACGTGGTAGTAGCAAGCACCCTCGTCGCGTCCGGAAGCGGCGCTGCAGGCTGTGGTGGGACGTACATCACACACACCCGAGTCCTCGGGGTGTACCACTGGATGTAAGCCTCCCACGCCGTGTCGTCGTGGGGTCGGACCTCGTCGACCAAGTTCTCCAACGCGATATCTCAATGGTCCACGTACGGCTGCAACCTCTCAACCCAGGAAAAAGTGCCTGTAACTCCCATCTGCGACCACCTACGACGAATTAAACATATTTGTCAGCGTCTGAAATCTTTGAACGCCAAATAAAATTTAAAAATTTACTGGAACAGTGTGCACCACAGGCACATGCCACTCCTGGTAGCGGCCGAACTGCCTCAGCACCCTGTGGAAGGCGTACTCCTCCACGTACATGTCGAACATCAACGGCGACCTCGTCATCCAGTACTACTGGTTGCGGAAGCACAAAGTCGAGGGGCCCTGTGGTGCGCGGGCCGCGATAGCCTCCTCGGAGTAAGGCGTCCACCTGACGTCCGCGTCCATGAGAGCGTCAAACTGCCCGACGAAGTCCTTGTACGCCCTCTTCGTCTGGTCGTGGGCATACGAGGTATGCATACAAAACAAATGTGAACAAACTATACGAAGTGGAAAGACAAATTGAAAGTGAAAGGTAAGTAATTACCTTCCGAAGGCACCACAACGAGCCCATGGTGAAACGGACGCGTAGGGTCGTGGCCCTTTGGTAGGGGCTCGTACTCGTAGAGGGCCATGACTGGCCGACCAATCGCAAACTGCTCGTGGCACCAGAGCTGAAGAAGGAGAGGACAGCCGAGAAGGATCGGCTCCGCCGCACGACCCTTCAACACCCCCGAGCACAACCCCTGTACGCGATCGCAAGAACAAAGTTGCCCTAACTGATCTGGGGCACGCCGTCCAAGGTTGCGTCGGCAATCCTCCGAGCATGGGGGATCAGGTACCTCGCCACCGCGTCACCCTACGAACTGCAGAATAACACAAACCCAAACAGCCACAACAGGTACGCCTCGAAGAACCTGTCGACTGTCTCCTACTCGGTGTCATCTGCTAGGTAATCAGCCTGCACAAACAAAATCAAACATTAGTTAGTTTTATTGTCTCCATATAATCAAAACTGGAAAGAAATATGAGGTAAAGGTATGTACGCTAAACTGCTGCAACCAAGACAAGGTGGGTCCATGAGTGTTCGTGAACTCCTGGTACAGGGTGGGCGCGCGATCATTCCGAGGAACGTTCGCGAACCGAGCGAGGAACTCCGTACGCCAGTTAGCAGAGATGTCATCGGCCCTCAGCGGCTCGCCCTCACAAGGAATGCCCATCAGCAGCGACGTGTCCTCAAGGGTCACCGTCGTCTCACTGACGGTGAAGTGGAACGTGTGGGTCTCCGGCCTCCAGTGATCCAGAAGCGCGCTGAGGGAGAAGTCGTAATGGAAGTGTGTCATGCGATCCTTCTGCAGAATCGCATCACGCTGGCTGTCCCCCTGGACTAACCGCGCTACAGGAAGGAGTCCTGCAGCTCGCAGCCTGAAACAAATAATGTAATTTATTAGTTACAACTAAAAGATAAATGAAGGTACAAACAATAACACTATCAATTCACATACTTGGTAACCCAGCGGTCGTGGGTCGGCATCAACGTGTGCGTCCTGCAGCAACGCATGTGTCCAACATCCTCTCCGCAGACGACGGACAGGAACGAGCGGTGCCGGCGGTCGGTATCCCTGTCCAGCAACTCAAGCGTCATGTATGCCTCAAGCTCAGCACGAGCTGCCTGGGCCTGCGCCTCAGCCTGAGCTTGCGCCTCGGCTGAGCCTGAGTCTGGTCCATAGCTGCAGCTGCATACAAAAATTAAATATAGAATTTAAAACAGATAAATAGCTTTCTAGATTTTAAAATAAAAAACAAATTTTCTAGATTTTAAAACTGCAAAACTAAATTTCTAAACTTTAAAACTAATTATTTAAACTTAAAAACTAATTTTCTAGATTTTCTAAATAAAAAACTAAATTTCTAGATTTTCTAAGCTCAAAAACTAATTTTCCAGATTTTCTAAACTAAAAAAATAATTTTCTAGATTTTCTAAACTACCAAATTAAATTTCTGAAATAAAAACTAATTTTCTAGAACTTCTAAATAAAAAACTAAATTTCTAGATTTTCTAAGCTATAAAACTGATTTTCTAGATTTTCTAAATAAAAAGTAATTTTCTAGATTTTCTAAACTAAAAAACTAATTTTCTAGATTTTCTAAACTACCAAATTAAATTTCTAAAATAAAAAATAATTATATATATAACTAATTTTCTAGATTTTCTAAATAAAACTAAGTTTCTGGATTTGCTAAGCTAAAAAACTAATTTTCTACATTTTCTAAGCTAAAAAGCTAATTTTGTAGATTTTCTAAACTGCCAAACTAAATTTCCAAACTAAAAAAACTATTTTTCTTGATTTTTAAATAAAAAACTAATTTTCTAGATTTTCTAAACTAAAAAATTAATTTTCTAGATTTTCTAAACTATCAAACTAAATTTGTAAATAAAAAACTAATTTTCTAGACTAAAAAACTAATTTTCTAGATTTTCTAAATACCAAACTAAATTTTTATACTAAAAATATTAATTTTCTAAACTAGAAATCTAATTTTCTAGAGTTTCTAAATAAAAAACTAATTTTTTAGAATATCTGAACTAAGAAAATAATTTACTAAATCTAATCTAATTACTTAACTAAATTCTAAACTAATTAAATTAATAACTAAAAGATTAAATTACTAATAAAAAAGAGAGGAGAGAAGTTTACTTGGGGGCGAGGAGAGGAGGGGGGCGGCTTCCGGCGGCACGGGTGGGAGGGGCGGCGGCCGCCGTTGCCCCTTATATAGGTGCGGTAGCCGCCGTCCCCCACGGCGGTATCAATCTACCGCCGTGGCCCACGACGGGCGCAGCTCTTACCGCCATAGCCCAAGGCGGTAGGCTGCCACGGGCCCCGCTCTGCAACGGATCGTTGGCGGGCCCTTGCCACCGTGGGCCATGGCGGTTTCCTTGCTAACCGCCATGGCGCATGACGGTTGGTTGCCAAATCTGCAAGAAAATTCAAACGGTTGTATAATTTTGCAAAATGATTTAAAAAATATATAAGGCGTCTACTTCCAGTGCACCGTGTTGGTTGAGTATGACATGAAGATCAAGGCAAGCGGAGATGTTCGGCAAGACCTGCCGCTCATCGATGGGGTGGTCACTTGTGATGAGCTGACGTGGAATCAAGGCCCGTCCATTTATCGAATCAGGGGCGACGACGACTCTGGCGGCGGCGCTGCGGTGGACTTGAGTCAGGCACTGATTCGTGGGGCGGTGGAGGCCACTGTTGAGGTTTCAGTAAAGAACATGGCATAGACTTGCCAATATCCGGTGTCGTTCCTCCCCGAACCGGGGAAATTAAGCTCTTCCGAGGGCTCGTTGATGAGCCGCGAGCGCTAAACAAGTTTGTCATTGCAGTGGGGTTGACATCTGACCTGTTTCTATTGTTTAAGGATTCTTCTTCGGGTAGAACAGGTAAGTTTGCCTTCAGGGCAACGCCGCATGGCTGCATCAAGAAGCATCAAAATTTTGATTTTGCCACCTTTGAGGTTAAGGTTACCTGGTCAAATCTGCACTAGATAGCTTTGTGAGATGAATTCAAGCACAACACCTGTTGATTTAATTAAACTAAGTCAGTGGGACGGAACGGGCCGGGGGCACCCGAGGGATAGGGGCAGGGACAAATGGGTCCATTCACTTGGGATGGAGAAGGAAAAGGAAGAATAAAATCCTGAAATCATAGACAATGGTTGAAATCCCCCTAATAGAAGTTCACGTTCACAGGGTTATAGGATCGTGCCCGTGCCACAACCAGATTCGCAGCCTTTCCCGAGAGCGAGATGCTCTCGGCACAAGCACCTTTGCTCTCGGCACCGCTGGGCCAGCAAAGAGCCATATGCTGAGAGCTAAGACGTTCGTTCTCGACGCTAGCATCAGACGGTCCAACATTAGCAAAACACCCACCGCATATTTCGTATGTTGTCCGATGAAAATGAACTCCCAACACAAAAACAAAATCCCAGTGTAGTGAATGTTTCCGGAAACATTCCAGTTGAAATGCAACCATAATCATCATTACAACGGGATGAAATATTGCAAAAGTTTGTCCCAACATACAAAATCACTTACTGCAACATTGAAAAAATATGAAACATCACAAATCACTTTCTACAACATTGAAAAATAATCTATGCAACATCGGAAACCTCTTAATGCAACATCAAAATTCAAGCATCTCCAATAGTCGTTTTTTAATTTTTACTCTCTAAATCATCATTAGAGATCCAATTGCATAAAATCATTTTTATATCTTTTCACTTTGGAACAATTTTTCTATATCCTATGCGTACTCTCTAGAGAACTATTCTCATCTTCTATATTTGACTAGAGAAAAATCTGAAATGAAAAATGACTATATTTGGATAATTATTTAGATAAGTTGTTGGAGGGTAGTTTTTTTAACCAAAATTTATATGAAGAAGTTCATTTTGACCATTCAACTCTTGTCAAAGTTTTGATTTTGGGCTTTTGGCCATCAAACTCCAAAATCGGGTATTTTTTGGCCATCTAACTATTAAAACCGTTCAAATTGGCCATCAAGCGGCTTTGATGAGTGGTTTAAGTTTTCATTTACAATTTAGTTATTAGATCTTAAAATGATTATTACTTTTTGCCAGTATCTCCCATTTAGATGATTCTTATGGTCACTCATTCATAACGGTGATCTTTATCTTTTAAAATATTCTTTATAGTATTTTATCACTATTTATTATACTATTCTTATGCTATTGTGTAAAAAAATAATATAATCAAAGTAAAACAAATAGTTACAAAATAATGCAAACAATATTTTCATTACTATTTTTTAATATCCGATTTAAGTGATTCTTGTAGTCATGTGATTCTAATGATGAGATTTATCTTTTAAAATATTTTTCATATTATTTTTAATGTTTATTTTCTTTTTAATATTCATGTTTTTACAAAACAATAGAAGAATAATATAACAAATAGTGATAAAATACTATAAAGAAGATTTTGAAAGATAAAGCTCACCATTATGAACGAGTGACCACAATAATAATTTAAATCAGATGTATGGGCAAAAAATTAACAATCATTTTAAAATCGAAGAACTAAATTGTAAATAAAGAAAATTAAAATCACTCATCAAAACATCCTAATGACCAAATTTGAACGATTTCGATAGTTAGACGGCAAAAGATACCCAATTTCGGAGTTTGATGGCCAAAACCAAAATTTGGCAAGAGTTGAGTGGTTAAAATGAACTTTTTTCAAATATGTATTCCTACATTTAAAAAGGATACGAAGAGTCTCTTGAAGATGCTCTTACTTGGGCACTGCTTATAACTTCTAGGAGATTGGTGTTTTTACCTTGTGAAGTCGAATTGCGATTTTAACTTTGTTTTGTAACTTTACAATTTTACCCATAATTTTTAAAAAGATTTTGCTCGCCTCAGTTTTTTTTTGGATAAATAGAAAACCCCTTGACAATAATGCTAAAAGTCAAAACTTCCCCTTGTCCAGTCACACCCTTTCCAAGTTCCCACACATGGTGGGTGCTCGGAGGGGGGGGGTGTAATTTGGTCATGGGAGCTCCGGCGGTGCCGGTGAGCAGTGAGCTCGAGTGTCGATTGTTGATGCGTTCATAAAGGGGGAGGAAAGACAACACCGCGAGAGGCTAGCTGACGGTATACTCCATGCATTCTACGCTGAACCCCGGCCCGTGCTAACACCAGCTTGAAAAGAAGCAAATGCAAACATATGGATTTATTGACCAGGTAGGGAAATAAACATATTGGGGGATGAAGTCGCATTGCCAACATTAGACAATGAAGGTTTCATAAGCATTAATTTTCATGAAACATCACTATTTTTGTTGATGTACACTACGGGAGACAGGGACTTCCCGGGTGCAAGATGCACTCGGGGATGGACCAGTTGCACTCGGGGAAGCCTCCTTCCCCGAGTGCAACTCTCGGGGAAGAGAGTCCGGGGAAGCGCTCCACGGGGAAGCCGCCTTCCCTGAGAGCCGGAAATCGCACACTCGGGGAAGGCTTCACCGAGAGCCGTGAAAGCACTCGGGGATGAGATTTTGTTTTTTCAAAAAAAATCCCAAAAATCGGCATTGTGGCCCCCTCCGCCGCCGCCCGCCACCGCACCGTCCTCCGCCGCCGCCGCCGCCGTAGATCCGACCCTTCCGCTCCTGTCCGCCTTTGCGCCGTCGACGCCGAAGGAGGTCGCCATCGCCGTCGACCCGAAGGAGGTTGCCATCGCCATCGCCTCGTGCCCTAGTAGATCTCGCCGCGCCTGGAGAAGGAGGCCGCCGCCCGGAGGAGGGAGTGGAGGTCACTGCCGTCGGGGAGGGAGTGGAGGCCGTCGTCAGAGTGGAGGCCGCCCACCGTCGTGGCAGCCCGCCGTCGTGGAGGCCGCCCACCGCCGCCGTCGTGGAGGCCGCCCGCCGTCGTGGAGGAAGGTGGAGGCCGCCCGCCGCCGCCGTCGTGGAGGCCGCCCGTCGTCGTGGAGGCCGCCCACCGCCGTGGAGGGAGTGCGGCGGCGGATCCGAGTGGAGGGGGTGGAGCGCGGCGGGGATCCGAGGGGGGGGCGAACCGCGTGGAGGCGGTGGAGTGTGGCGGGGATGTGAGAGGGGGGCGACGACGGCGACCTGAGAGGGTGTGGGGGGGTGCAGGCCGTGGGGTGTGGGGGAGGGATTATATGTTTAGGGTTTTTATTGGGCCGGCCAGAGTAAACGGGTCGCGGCTGGCAATATGGGCCCCCCGGTTGGCCCCGAGTGCCGGTGTGCGTGGCACTCGAGGATTGTTTTTTTTGATTTTTTGCCTCAATTTTTTTTGTGAATTGATCCCACATTATTTGAAACTCCTTGCTCAAATTTGGGGTTATTTTGAATTTTTTTGGTATATTTCATTAATTTTTTGAATTTTGTTTAATTTTTTTAGCATACTTGAAATTTGAACTGCAGGTGCATGAAGTAATGAAATTTCTTAATTCAAAAAATGATATTCGTTATATTTGGTGTATGTTGAGGCAGTATCTAGGAAGACACATGAAATTTCGAACACCTTTTTGCCGTAACATGAGGAACAACTAGCAGGAAAAGTGTTTGTAAATTATATAAAATCCAAACGAAGTCCGAACATCATGAAACTTGTCTAGGTGTCATGTTATGACATGTAGAGGCTGTATGCAATAACTGAGAAGATTTCGAGCAAGTTGGGATGTCGGATGTCTCAAACCCAGACATCTCCACACATGATCAAGTGTGATATCTTGTGTGTAGATGTCTGGGTTTGAGGCATCCGACGTCCCAACTTGCTCGAACTCTTCTCAATTCTTGCATACAGCCTCTACATGTCATAACAAGTTTCATGATTTTCGGACTTCGTTTGGATTTTATATAATTTACAAACACTTTTCCTGCTAGTTGTTCGTCATGTTACGGCAAAAAGATGTTCGAAATTTCATGTGGCTTCCTAGATACTGCCTCAACATACACAAATATAATGAATATCATTTTTTGAATTAAGAAATTTCATTACTTCATGCACCTGCAGTTCAAATTTGAAGTATGCTAAAAAATTCAAGAAAATGAAAAAACTAATGAAATATACAAAAAAATTCAAAATAACCTCAAATTTGAGCAAAGAGTTTCAAATAATGTGGGATGACTTCAAAAAAAATGAGGCAAAAAAAATAAAAAACAAAAAAAATTCTTCCCCGAGTGCCTCACCCTAGCACTCGGGGGAGTGCTAGGATGAGGCACTCGGGGAAGAGGTTGGCTTCCCCGAGTGCTAAAGAAAGGCACTCAGGGAGGAGTGTTTTAAAAATATCTCCATTTTCCCACATCATTTTTTGTTCGCGGGTGCCTCTCTTCCCCGAGTAGGTCTTCCCCGGGTGCCTCTCTTCCCCGAGTGCCATGGACTATTAGGCACTCGGGGAAGACTCTCTTCCCCGAGTGCATTTGTTCCCCGAGTGCCCGATATTTGGCACTCGGGGAAGCCCGGAGCACTCAGGAAATTTCCATTCTCCCGTAGTGGTAGTAGCGTGTCTATAACAAAAAAAGAAGAAAAAATGTCATGATATGTGAGAGGAATCAAAACTCATGTGCCACTACAGTTAAATAGTTTCCAATCTAAATATAACGTGCAATAGAACTGTGCAGTGAGAGTGATCTTATATTACCTCCAGATTTTGAATCAAATACAATTGAAAATAAACCCAAGTCGGAAGGATGGTTCGGCACTACTCAGTAGGACCGTGGCAGAAAAAGTGCATGTAGTCGAGGAACTAAAGATTTGATATGATACAGTACTGTTGTTTCATGTCAAGGATGAGCAAAATCACAAACCAAGGGGGAAATAACAAATAATAGAGAGCACGCTCATTTTGCTACTGATTTAACAGTGCTAACTCATCTTAATGGAACAGGGGCAAGTAGTGTTTTCCCTGTACACTCAGGGCGAATAAAGCTCTTTCGGATTCCTTGTAGTGACACTGCGGTGACGATTTCCAGCGTCACGTCAAGTGTCAGGTGTGTTGGCTGCATCGTAGTGGTGTGGCCGATGGCGGTATTTTCATGGGCGTGCCAACTTCGCCGAGGTGGCGGCCAAGCGGGTCCGTTGCTGGCCCTAGGCCCTATATATAGGGCCCAGGCAGCTTTCACAAGTGATCCAGCTAGCTTTATCTGCTCGCTCTCCTTCCACGACCATGTCGATCTCAGCCGCTGCTACCCCAAGTACTCCTCCGGAGGTGGCCGGCGGCGTTACTACGGCCGCCGCCGCCGCCGTCTTCATCTGCGTCCTTTTGCTCCTCGGCATGGGTCTGCCACCGGCGGCGGCGGGGGTTGCGACGTGCAGCCATTACTGCCGCGCCAAGTGCTCCCTGGACTGCAAGGATCGCAGCAGCAGCGTCGTCTCCGTGTGCAGCACTAGGAACGCCGCCATCTGCAGGATCGCGCCTGAAGTATGCGACGAGTGCAGGGCTGGGATCTTCGGCGCGTGCTTCGGAGCTTGCTACGGCGATTGCACCGACGACTGCATCTGATCGTTAATTGCAATCGAGCAATTCGCAAAAAAAAAAAACAATGCAATTGAGCAGGCATCGATATGATCGATGTATGTATAGAATGGCACGTTGATATTGCAAATTAATTACAGGTTATGTTGTAGAGCAGTAGACCTCTGCGTTCATATGTATGGCGCTTATTCAAAAATCAGATTATCAGGTTGGGAAGTGCTGCAACAGGCGCAAGCTTCCTACCCTGGTACTCAAACTCGACTTCGCCAAAGCTTTTGATTCGGTGGATTGGGACTGCCTCACGGACGTCATGGTCAAACGTGGGTTCCCCCAACTTGGCGCCAATCGCGCATTGTTCGCTTTCGGCTTATCACCCACCAAATGCCAAGATCTTTCTCTCACAACAAATCGCCCACCAAAGAACTGGCCAAAGAAGATTTTTCCCTCGTGAACAAACCAAAGACTACCATCGCCCACCACCAAACGAACAGGCCGAATGGATCCGGGAGATGCTGGCAACGTCCAAGATCGCTTTTCTTGTCAATGGCACGCCTGGACCGTGGTTCACCCTGCAAGTGCGGGCTCCAGCAGGGGGACCCGTTGTGACCTTATCTGTTCCTGCTGCTGGTGGACGTTTTGCAACAGATGGTCAAGCAGGATGGGCGCCCTCATTCCAGCGAGCTCCAAAGCATTCTCCGGTGTTACCATCTGTTGAGCTCCGACCCTCCGCCTTTGCGCCAGGATCGGTGGCTGGCTGCGGGCAAGATGTGTGATCGCTTCCCCCTCCTCTACACACACGCGGCGAACACGGAGGTGTCGGTGCGTCGGGTCTGCGACAATGGCATCGAACTCTTCCTTGTCCCCAGGCTCACCCGTGTGGCTGCTGCCGAACTGGCTGAGGTGGACTCCCTGCTCTCCCAACTCTGCCTCCACGACGTTGCGTTCGGGCCCTGTCTACGACATCCGCATGGCCGCGACTGGGGCGGGGCAATGTGATTTCTCCCACTTCGCCTGGAAGAACAAGGCGCCGCCGCGCGTCCAATTCTTTGCGTGGCTCTTGGTCTAGGAGCGCATCCAATGCCAGAGCAACTTGCTAGCTGATGAAGAACGTCGTGGACACTGGGGAAAAAAAACTCTACCATCACCGCATCACAACATTGAAAAATAGAATACGTGATATGAGGAAATAGGATCTGCGATAAGAAATATCGATTTTGCAACATCTAAGACCGTGTGCTAAAATAGTTCTTAGCCATCTGATAAAAATATGGGGAAAAACAGCCGCAACATGTGTCCTACTGTTTGCAACATTCGATCTTATTACCACATTACTGTAGTATTGAAAAATGCAACATCACAAATCACTACCGGAAACGCGGCCTTTGCCGTGCGCCAAGGACGCACGGCAAAGGCCAGAACCCGCACGGCACGGCCTTTGTCGTGCGGATTTTGCTCAGGCGCACGGCAAAGGGCGCATGACGCATTTTTGCCCGGTAAAGACCTTTGTCGTGCGCCTTAGGGAAAGGCAACACACGGCATAGCTCTTTGTCGTGCGTAATATGTGACACACGACAAAGAGAAGGGGTTGACGGCCGTCTCGCGGGGAGACGGCGTCACACACTCTTTGCCGTGCGTCACCTAGAAATAAGCACGGCAAAGAAAAATGCAAAACTTAAAAAAAAGCCAAGGCGGGTTGGGGCCACCACCACGCCGTCGCCGGCCCTCCACTACATCTGCACCACCGCCGGGCCTCCTCCGTTCCCCACGCCAGAGCCACCAGACAGAGAGCCGTCGTCGTGGCCTGGGGAGGAGGCGTCGTTGCGCCGGGGGACGTCATCCTTGCGTCGGCCGAGGGAGGAGGCCGCCGCCGCGCTTGGGGACGATCTCCTCGCGTCGGCCCTCTCGCACCGGTGGCGGGGAAGCCTCTCGTCGCGCGGCGGCGAGGGGAGCCCCGCCTTAGATCTTGCTTCGGCCGGGCCGGCGCCGGATCCCACGGCCGAGGAGGGAGCCCCCGTCGCCGCACCGTGGAGCCCCGCAACACCTTGGGAGGGAGGGAGGAGAGGCTCGGGGGAGACGGCACCGGCGACCACAAGCCGGAGAGGGAGGCCGCCATGCGTTCGCCGCCGGCGCCCGCTCGCACGCCGCCGGCGTGGGCCCGCGCGCGCGTCGTCGTGCGCCCGTGCGCGTGCCGTCGTGCGCCCGTGCGCACCGCCGTCATCGTCGACGGTCGCCGGTGGAGGAGGAGGTGGGAGGGGGCGGCGGCACCATGGGAGGAGATGGGAGGGGGCGGCGGCGGCCGATGGGAGGGGGCGGGGACGAGGGCCGGGGGTGGGGCTAGGGTTTGTGGTTTAATAGGCCGGCGGTGGGGAAGGGGGGAAATGGGCCTCTGGGTCTTTGCCGTGCGTTTGACAAGAGGCGCACGACAAAGATTTCTTTGCTGTGCGCCACTTGTAAAACACACAGCAAAGCTATTTCTTTGCCGCGCGCCTCATAAAAAGCGCAGAGTATTTTTTGTTTGTCGTGCGCCGGCGCACGGCAAAGAATTTTTCTACGATTTTATAAAATTCATAAAATTTATCAAATAATTTTTTAAAAAATTATAAAATGAAGACAAGCCAATTTATGTTCTATATTGCTTATAGAAACAGGATTTGAAGTCAAAACTTAATTTGAATGTCGCGTCACGTACAAATCTAACCATATCTTTCGTGACTCTATGAAACACTCTGAAACTTCTAGTGAGATACTTCAGTTTCTAAACACCATCCATGACGACTTGCTCATAACACTCTATATGATTTATCACAAGCTTCACACAGGATATCATGAGCCCTAGACGAATCTCATGATTTTCAAAATTTGTTTGCATTTTGTACAATTAAAAAACATGGCAACCGCATGTGGATTTTCATGATTCGCGAACAAAATGTTCAAAATTCCACCCAATTTCATGGATAAGTTAATAAAAATAACTAAATTACATGAATATCATTTTTTCACAAATTTTACTCCGTTACTTTATGCACTTGCAGTTCAAATTTGACGTATGCGGCAAAAATTCTTTAAGTGACACATAATTGTTAAAAATAGTAAATTTATCAAGACATGCATAAGATTGAAATATAGAGTACAAAATAATTTTTTTGAGGTGGAGAAACAAAAAGAAGTACAAAAATTAAATTTTTTAACGACTGTTTATTGAAAAAGTGGAGGAAGGAAAAAATCTTTGCCGTGCGCCGGAAATTAAAACGCACGACAAAGACTAACGGCCGTTTATTGCAAAAGTGGAGGAAGGAAAAAAATCTTTGCCGTGTGCCCGAAATTAAAACGCACAGAAAAAAATCTTTGCCGTGCGTCAGAAAATAAGATGCACGACAAAGATTCTTTGTCGTGCGTTTTGTTCGGCGCACGGCAGAGAGCTTCTTTGCCGTGCGCCCGATAAAAGACGCACGACAAAGATTTGAATGCACGGCAAAGTCCGCGTTTCCAGTAGTGAATTAACTCTTACAACACCTTAAATCATGATGTGCAATATTCAAAATGACCTACCAAGATACCATGAAAGATAAACTATCCAACATCAAAGTGTTAACGCACGAAAGTATCAAATCATCTAATGCAACTTTGCTAAACAGCAAAAGTCTTACAAAAAAGAATGAAAACATTTGCAACATCTTGCATCAAGAAGTAACATATATCATAGGCGACCTGTTGCGACATTCAATGTTTGTTCTGTAAGGAATCAATGCTTATAGCCTAAGAGGGAGATAGGTGAATTAAGCAAACTTAAAATCCTTAGCTTATAGATTTCACTACTTTGCATAAAAAAAGATGAACCAGATCATGCTATCTACATGTGCAACTAAGTTTGGTCTAGTGACATTCCACCCACAAAAGGTTTTGCAATTTAGAGTCAATCCTGTCAAGATATCACTTTAGAGAGTAAATAAATATACTCAATTTGCAAATATGAAATACGAAAACATAAAGAAGTGGATCGGGAATGATGCAAACTTGAAGCATAACAATTAATCTTATGAATTTTGTTGTCAAATGCGACCTCTGGTCCACATTGGAGCTCCGCCAAGGAGATGCTCCCGGTCACAAGTCTCTACCGGTCAAGGTCTTGAGCTCACCACAAAGGCTATCGTGTAAGGCGGATAAGAAACTTGCCACTAAGGCAAGGTTCACCACTCCCTCTTTTCCGGTCACGTTGATACCATCTTCACTACGAAGCTTCTCCATGAAGAAAGAGGTCTCCCCGTGGTTGAGATAGATTAGTTACTCTTTTAATCATCATCATATTTTTAGTGATGTGGTATAGCCGAAGTTGAGCATCTTTTAAATGGTTTGAGCATAAGAGTTGTTGAGATATATTATTTGATATGCCACATGTTTTTTCTCTTCGAGAATCTCCAAAAGTCTTTTAAATTTTTACTCCCTAAATCATCATTTAGAGAGCCATTTGCATAAATCTGAAATGGAAAATGACTATATTTTGATAATCATTTAGATAAGCTGTTGTAGGGTAGTTTTTTTACCAAAATCTCTGGAAAAAGGTCTATTTTTTGACCATTCAACTCTTTTCAAAATTTGGTTTTGGCCATCGAACTCTAAAACCGGGTATTTTTGGCCATCTAACTATCAAAACCGTTCAAATTTGGCCATCGAGCTGTTTCGATAAGTGTTTTAAGTTTTTATTTACAATATAGTCCTTAGATCTTAAAATGATTATTACTTTTTGCCAGAACTCCGATTTAGATGAATCTTGTGGTCGCTCATTCACAACGGTGAGCTTTATCTTTGAAAATATTCTTCATAGTATTTTATCACTATTTATTATATTATTATTATGTTATTTTGTAAAAATAATAATATAAGAAAAGTAAAACAAAAAATTATAAAATAATACGAACAATATTTTAAAAGATACATTTCATCATTGCAAAGCATGACCATAAATTGGAGATACAACAAAAAATAGTAATCATTTCAAGATCAAAGGACTATTTTATTTACAGTTTAGTCCTTGGATCTTAAAATGATTACTATTTTTCCTTGTATCTCTGATTTAAGTGATTCTTGTACTCATGTGTTTGTAATGATGAGATTATATTTTAAAATATTATTCATATTATTTTGTAAATGTTTATTTTACTTTTTTATATTCGTGGTTTTACACAACAATATAAGGATAATATAACAAATAGTGTTACAATACTATAAAGAAGATTTTGAAAGATAAAGCTCACCATTATGAAAGGAGTGACCACAATAATATTTTGAATCTGAGGTATGGGCAAAAAGTAATAATCATTTTAAAATCTAAGCACTAAATTATAAATAAAGAAAATTAAAACCACTCATCAAAATGGCCTGATGGTCAAATTTGAACGATTTTGATAGTTAGATGACAAAAGATACCCGGTTTTTTGAGTTTGATGACCAAAACCAAACTTTGGCAAGAGTTGAATGGTAAAAAATTAACTTCTCCAAATATGTATTCCTACATTTGAAAGGATACGGAGAGTCTCTTGAGATCCTTCTAGTTGGGCATTGCTTATAACTTTCTAGGAGGTTGTCGTATTTACCTTGTGAAGTCGAATTGCGATTTTGAGATCCTCTTAGTTGAATTGCGAATAATGCTAAAAGTCAAAACTTCCCCTTGTCCAGTCATACCCTTTCCAAGTTCCCAACACACGGTGGGTGCTCGGAGGGGGACGTAATTTGGTCATGGGAGCTCCAGCGACACCGGTGAGCAGTGATCGAGCTCCGAGTGTCGACTGTCGATGCCTTCATAAAGGGGAGGAAAGACAACACCGCGAGAGGTTAGCTGACGGTATACTCCATGCATTCTACGCTGACCTTCAGCCCGCACTAACGTGGACATGAAAAGAAGCAAATGCAAACATCAAGGATTTATTGACTAGGTAGGGAAATAAACAGGGGCGGAGCTGCTTGAGCCATGGGGGTCACCGGACCCCGATGGAATATGACAAAACTATTGAAAAATACTGTTTAACACTGTTCATACATGCATTTGACCCCGGTATTTGATGAAGATGACCCTGGTGGTTCCATTTTCTGGCTTGGCCCCCGGAAATAAACATATTGGGGGATGAAGTTGCATCGCCAACGTTAGACAGTGAAGATTTCTTAAGCATTCATTTTCATGCAATCACTATTTTTGTTGATGTAGCAACGTGTTCATAACAAAAAAGAAGAATAAATGTCACGATATGTGAGAGCAATTTTATATCCACGAAACTCATGTGCCACCGCAGTTAACTAGTTTCCAATCTAAATACAACGTGTAATAGAACTGTGCACTGAGAGTGATCCTATATCACCCCCAAATTTTGAATCAAATACAATTGAAAATAAACCGACGGGAAGGGGACAAGTTGGAAGGATGGTTCGGCACTACTGTAGGACTGTGGCAGAAAAAGTGTACTAGAGGAACTAAAGATTTGATATGATACAGTAGTGTTTCAAAAAAAAAAAAGAAAGATATTATACAGTACTGTTGTTTCATGTCAAGCGATGAGCAAAATCACAAAACCAAGGGGGAAATAACAAATAATAGAGAGCACGCTCATTTTGCTACTGATTTAACAGTGTTAACTCATCTTAATGGAACAGGGGCAAGTTAACTAGAGTTTTGTTTTCAACCAGCAAAGGCAAAAACGCTAAAAAGGCAAAATGGATAGGCACAAGTACACCATGCGCATTGACAATGCATGATTGACCTCACCTCAGCGTGAAGTATGTATGATAATTGCATTTACTCCCTTCGTCCAAAATTACAACTTTTCTATATAAAAATATATGTGGTCAAAACAATTTAAGCTGATGTCCTCGGCATGCCTGAAGTAGGGCTAGTACGGACAGTGGAGGAACTGAGAAAAAAATTGTGGGGGGGGGGGGGGGGGGGCAAAAATTTGCCGATTCAATAATTTGCTAATTCATCCCATATTTTGCATGCATACAAAGCTGATTATGACTATATAATAGTTAATATGCAACGATAATACACAAAGACAAATAGTTTGCAGAAGTGATAAGTCTCATTTAAATTCCATTGATGCTCATTTTTTAACTTGTTTGAGATATGCTGAATTGTTGATATAAATTTAGGAAACAACGCTAATAATGGTTTGAGATGGAGGAGAAACACTAGCAAGAACGGAACTACTCGAATGCCTGACTGCCCCTGTCCATCATCGTTGTTGCCCGCCATAATTGTGTGCTCGCACCTCATAGTCTCGGCCAAGCCGCCGGCTGGCGTGGCCACGCTAGCACCTGTTCCTTCGCCGGCTTTCGACCTCGGCATCACACCCTCGTCGTTGGGCGTCGCTGTGTTGGTTTGGAGCTCTGGACGGAAACATATGCAAAACATAAATTCACGGAACAAAAACGTCCACTGAGTTGTCTGACTGTTATCTACTAATGCTTGAACTGCTGCTCTTCCATTGCAAACTGACTGCAGACTGCATTGCTATGTTGCCTGCTGTACCCCTGTGTGTGGTTGAGTATTTGGGCTACACAAAATATAGATACATACTACATACTAGTAAAAAAATTGTTGAGGGGGGGGGGGGGGCATGGCCCCCGCCGCCCCCTCAGTTCCGCCACTGAGTACGGAGGTAACCAAGTCACGTTGACCTCTACAGTGGCGAAGTCAAATTTTCGGTAGACACTAACAGACCCATGCGCTGCAACTCTGAAGATAAAATCACCGACATGATGGGACGGGCTGCCACCAGCAGCATGCACGCTCGTTTAGTTCGCAGAATGAAACTTGGTGAGGAGGAGCACGACCAACTCCAGCTCGCGGAACGACAGAGGTGGGAAAGATGAGTTGGAGGAGGAAGACGAGGGTGTTTTGGTAATTTCATCAGGGTTGAAGAGAGGGAAAGAGAGGAGAGTCCCTCTTTTTCAAAGAATTTGTGTCATCGATGCCAGTTTAAAAAGAGTTTGTGTCATCGATGTCAATTTTTGAAAGACTCTCAAATTGAGTGTTAAGAGCGTGGGATGTCCTAATTCGGTGTCATTTTTTGAAATTTCTCTTGCGCCGTGTGTCGGGGTCGAGCGGGCGCGGAGCGGATGAGCACGGCCGGGCCGTTGTGGGTCTAACACTCTGACTGGGATGCAGTGACGAATCCAGGATTAGAAGTAGGAGGGGCTGAATGCTTTCATCTACATGCTGACATTAGAAAAACTTCATTCATAACAATAAAATTCAAAAAAAGTTCAAAAAGAACTTCATTATTTTGCAGCAAGTAGGGGGGCTGGAGCCCCACCAGCCCCCTGCTGCTTCTGCCCCCCCCACCCCCACACACCACACACACCCACCAGCATCCTAACCTTGCTTGGCCTCCTAAATGTAATATATTAGAGATGCAAATAAGTTGATAGCAGCCAAACTTGGAGATGGCAAACACACTTCCTTTTAGTTTTAGCATGACACGTTCCCCGCTCCGTACTCTCACTTCACCCTGCCGTACGTACGTCTTCTTTCTGTCGCGTCGCCATCCCATAACCCTCCTCCACTGTTATCCAACGCTCCTCCCTTCCTGACACCTTGGCTGCCCAACTTCCCCTTGCCTAATTGCGCCCGCGCAGCGTTGTCGTCGTCGTGCTGCAGCACCAGCTTCATGGACGGTCGGGACGCCGCGTCCTCCCCGGTGCACATCACCCCGAGCAGGAACACGGCCACGGCATCCCTCACGTGCACGGCCCTGTCCCGGATGCCCCCGTCCACGGCCTTGTACCGCCGCCACGCGCGCCTGCACTACAAGCGCTTATTTTCACTGGAACAAAAAAGGGTCATGTCCAAATATATTTTGTTTCCAGAGAAAGATGCTTATCATATATATAGTAGGCTAGTAGCTGCATGTCAAAACCATTTTCCACACGTGGTTTGTTAATCACGCTGACACACCACGCTTATACGTACAGAATGATTCGCACGTGCGGTTTCCGTAAGCGTCCACCACCGCTGAAAACCCTTCTCCAAAATTACAGCTTACAAAAATTATTGCCGAAATAGCAGATCCTCCCCCCCTCCGTTCCAACTTATACAAGTTTATTAATG
Source organism: Cenchrus americanus (assembly GCA_947561735.1). Taxonomy (NCBI): domain Eukaryota; kingdom Viridiplantae; phylum Streptophyta; class Magnoliopsida; order Poales; family Poaceae; genus Cenchrus; species Cenchrus americanus. The sequence goes on from OX387242.1 coordinate 5,544,314, forward strand.
AGCCTATAGCCTAGATCAATCAGGATGACAGGATTGCAGGCTCCAAACTTACTTTGTCACCACCCGGCCTTTGCAGCTGCAGCTAGTTCTCCACCGTCAGGATCGGATCGAAGCACGCGTATCACAAATTAATTGTGTGCGCGGTCGGATAATAAATTAATAATGAGATCGAAGCAGTGTAGCATCGATGATGCGCGCATGCATGCATGGTAAGCTGATAATTAAGAAGACGCCCTCCGCTTTTAATTTTCTTCAGACAGAGGGGAAACAAAATAAACGAAATTCCGACCAAGAACGATAGGGCTAGATAGCCAGAACGCCCACGCACATATATACCTCTCGACCTCCCTCTATATTTCCCGAGCCCGCCGATCCAACGGCTACTTACATCCAAGAACGAAGGCGATCAAGAACAAAAGACTTCTTGATCTCCTCGGCAGGGCCACCGCCTTGGAGCCTGCCCGCGACCCGATCGAGAGCAAGCTTTCCGATCCGCCGATCACCCCGGAGGCCCGGGGTCGGAGGCTCGGAGCTAGTAGGATCCCCGCGGCCGCGGCCGCGGCCGCGGCCGCCCGGCGTGGCCCTCCGACACGAGAACCTCTTCTCCCCCGACGACGTACGTACGCCCCCCTCCTTAATCCCCTGATTCTGATTGCATCTACTCCTTTTCTTCCCGGCCGGCTTCCTCTTTGCCTTTTCTTCCCGCCCAGCTTCCTCTTTGCTCACCTCGATCTTGTTCTTGCACAGGTTCCGGCGGTCGGCGGCGGCAGGACGACCGGCGGTGTGGTAAGGGGCGCGCGGCTCGCTGGTGCGGGAGAGGATGGGCTCCAATAAGAGAGCCAAGAAGCAGCAGGAAGCTTGTCGTCGTCTGGAGAGACCACGAGTAAGCTTATTTCCCATCCTGGCGGGTGATGGGGTTGGGTTAGCACTAGGGCATGTATCTTCTTCCTCCTCTCTGCCGGCAATCGAGCAGCTCGTCCTCCCACGGTTACGCCTAGGGCTACGGCTAGTTTTTTTGTTTTTTGACCTTGGGCTGTTTTTTGTGTAGCTCCAGCCCAACACACAAAGAAAGGCCCACGTAGCGTGTTTCATGGGCCGGGTCCAGTATTAGGGTCATACACTCACACACGGACACGCACGGTTTGGGTGGGGGTGCTCGTCAGTCGGCCGCCGCCGCCGCCGCCGCGGCCAGCAGCAGCAGGGCGTCTGGGGTGCTGGCGTCGGGCGGCGCAGGAAGGCCGGCGGCCGGCCGCCCCTGTTACATCTTGTTTCTTCTGCTCGTTTATTTATATTTCCTCGCAAACTTTTCCTCTTCCCCACCTAAATGATTGTTGACCTTTCTTTATTTGGTTGGATTTGATGAAAATCAGTTCAATGTGCACTTTAGATGTAGGTGTGTCTACTAACACGCCTATTTCACTTTTGCAATCTTGCTTTTGCAGAACACTGTTACCCTTTGCCTGGATGGGGATGAAACCACGGTTGTTGAAAATTTCTTGAGATGCCAAGCCCATTACCAGTACTGGCTGATCTGCAACTCCGGATTCAGATACAGATATGGTGACAGGGTAGCTTACACCACCCCCTTGGATGGCACGTTTTACTATGTTGTTCGGTACAGGAAACGCTATGTAGTATTTGTCATCATGGCTAGAACAGCTTGGCTTATTGGGTTTTGCACAGAAAAGGGTTACTTCCAGGTGCAGTCAAAAGAGATACAAGGGAAGTATATGGACAGTGAGCATACCCACATTTTGCATTTTGATGGAAATCACAAGTCCATCTCCCGCAATGGTACTAGTAGCGTGATGATCAACCTAGATGCTACCAGGCGCCATTTTGACGAGCTATGCGATTACGATGGGCCTACATCTCGTTGTGATCCACATGGTTTCGCATCACACACTGGATATTTTGTCCTCCTCCTGATGGAGTCAAAATGCAAATTAACCTGCAAGAGACACTGCGCTGCCTTCATGGGAATTATCAATTTCAGATCTGAGGATGATTGGGTTAGTGATGCAATCACCAACTGGAGCTCTATAAGCCAACAGAGTATGAAATCCTTGGACGACTGCAGTTACAAGCCTACTGACTGTGGGATCAGACAACTAAAACTTCTGGATCACTTGATCGATGTCTTCTATTACCTACACGTGGATGGTTACTTCTGCGGGCTATTTGAGCACAAACCCATGGAGCCTGCCCCTAGAAAACTCACATGGGACCCTGTTGATGCTGGTGTTGGAGATGGAGATATAATGATCCATCGGGAGCCCGACACTTCTGGATCAATCAGAAGTAGGGGGGCGCGCAAGCGGATTTCTGTTGATGAATCCATGTCCCTTGAAGAAAGAAAGAAGAAAAAGCCTAAAGGCTTATCTGGTGGTGGCCTTGGAGGACCACCAGAGGCTCCAGATGCAGCCAGTGATCATGTAAGTTTGTATCTCTTGGGTTACCATGTGAATTTCACTTATGCATCCCTGTCCCTTTAATAATATTTCTTGGTTTACTCTGTAATGCAGAAAAGGAAATGTGATGCACTAATTAATCACCTTAAACTGATGGGTTTGGATGTCCCACTAGCCAAACGGAAGCCTGGAGTCTGGGAGCTAGAGCCCTCAGGCAAAAAGCACAAGGGAAGTACAGATATTGTGGAAACAAAGGATGACCTGGCTAACATGCCGAGGATGCTGGAACAGTTGTGTAAAGATGTGGGCAAGTATCATTTGGAAGTAGTTGTGAAGCCCGAGCCTCCAAAGGGTTTGGACAAAAGTTATGAAACATCAACTTCTTTAACTTCAGGCATCGTGCACTGCAAGTATCTGGAGCCTTTGGACAGAAGGGAAACTATCAACTCTTCTTCAACTTCAGACTGTAGCAAGGCCAAGTCCGTACTCAGTTCTGCTGATATTGCCTCTCTGGATGCTGACAATTTTGTCGATGACCCAGTCATCAATTGGGCTTTCGAAGATTTGATGCAAAACTTGAACCACAATGGAATTCATGATGTACTACTCATGGATCCTACAATGTCACACATATTCGCTTTTGATCCTGATGATACTGCTGGAACCTCTGCAGCCCACAGTTTATCTTCCAAACGGCTTGTGATGATACCAGTTAATAACAATACAAATCCAGACCAATATGGAGGTGGCACCCACTGGAGCTTAATTGTTTTTGATCAATGGACTCATTATGGTCCAAGACTACTGCATTATGACAGTGCTGGCAGCTTGAACTTCAAAATTGCACATAAGCTTTCTACCATGTTGCAACACCATCTTCCTATAGGAACAACCAAACTGGTACCAGCTAGAACTCCGCAGCAAGGCTATGATAATACTTCTGCACTTTTTGTCATTGCAATTGCGAGATGTATATGTGATTGGTGCAAGCGTGCTACTGCCGGCGGGCAAGAAGCAGACTGGAACCTTAAGCTGTTTATGGAGATTGATATTGAAAAAGTTGCCAAACTTAGGATTGAACTCCACAAAAAAGCTCAAGGACAAAGCCTGAAGACCCCTCTTTAGCACTTCATGGCACAAGTTGTTCAATGATGCGCATTGTCAGCGTCTATGCAAGTTGTTCTCGGAGGAGCTCATGAAACAACCCCTCTGGAGTCCGGAAGGTCTTCTTTGACTGTCATTTTGAAGCCTGTACTTCTGTTCTTTTGCTCTGTGCGGGCTCAAGCCCTGCAACTTGTACTGGAGGAAGTTGTTACTGTTAAAAAACATGATGTGCTTTCCATTTAGGTGATCCTGTCTTTCAAAAAATTACAGTGGAAGGTATTCAATTTTGCAGTTGTGACAACTTGAAGGATAGTTCAGGAGGAAGTTAATTTAACTTAATTGATAACCAAAATGTTGTACATATTTGAAAAAAAATCACCTTTTCTTTTAGTATTTCTTACAAGTGATGATAAGTGAGGACCTTGGTACAATTTGCAGTTTTGTACCTATACATTTAGAGCCACAAACTTGGAACAGGGGATCTCTGTTTTCACTCTCAAAAGCTCTGTTTTTATCCAGCGAGCGCTGAGCTGCCGCCTAATGCAGTACTTACAAATGAGTGATGACAATCTCAACGCAAGGGAAAGATTCATCATTATGATAGCCATAAACAAAATAAATCAACGAGAAGGGAAGGATTCATCAGTACTATCGACGACTGAATGAATAGTGTGCTCCTTAGTCTGTTACTTCTGCAATTGTTGAAAAGACCATTGGATGAAATCAACACCTCCCAGCGCCAAGATCACTTCATCAAAATTGTCCCTTGCCAGATTAGCGCAGGCAAGTCATTTAAGTCTTTCAAACAAGACATTTCTCTAACTAATTTTTTCGCACAAAAGTCCAAATTGATACTGCGATGTGCACGGGTCTTCTAAAAACAAAGATACTACGATGTGGACTTGTCAGCCAAAAGCAAATATCATTTTAATCTTCCGATGGTACCCCACACAAACAAAAAAGCTCTTCCATCACTGCATCACAGCATTGAAAAATAGTATGCTTGATATGAGGAAATAGGATATGCGATAAGAAATATCGATTTTGCAACATCTAAGACCGTGTGCTAAAATAGTTCTTCGCCATCTGACAAAATTATGGGGAAGAAAACAGCCGCAACACGTGTCCTACTGTTTGCAACATTCGATCTTATTACCACATTAATTTATTATTGAAAAATGCAACATCCCAAATTAACTCTTATACCGCCTTAAATCATGATGTGCAATATTCAAAATGACTTACCAAGACACCATGAAATAAACTATCCAACATCAAAGTGTTAACACACGAAAGTATCAAATCATCTAATGCAACTTTGCTACACAGCGAAAGTCTTACAATATATATATATATATATATATATATATATATATATATATATATATATATATATATATATATATATATAAGAAAACATTTGCAACATCTTGCATCAAGAAGTAACATATATCATAGGCGACCTGTTGCAACATTCAATGTTTCTGCTATAAGGAATCAATGCTTATAGCCTAAGAGGGAGGTGAATTAAGCAAACTTAAAATCCTTAGCTTATAGATTTCACTACTTGCATAAAAAACATGAACCGGGTCATGCTATCTAGATGTGCAACTAATTTTGGTCTAGTGACATTCCACCCACAAAAGGTTTTGCAATTTAGAGTCAATCCTATCAAGATATCACTTTAGAGAGTAAATATACTCAATTTGCAAATATGAAATACGAAAACATAAAGAAGTGGATTAAGAATGATGCAAACTTGAAGCATAACAATTTATCTTATGAATTTTGTTGTCAAATACGACCTTTGGTCCACATTGGAGCTCCGCCAAGGATATGCTCCCGGTCACAAGTCTCTACCGGTCAAGGTCTTGAGCTCGCCACAAAGGCTATCGCGCAAGGCGGATAAGAAACTTGCCACTAAGGCAAGGTTCACCCGTCCCTCTATTCTGGTCACCTTGACACCGTCTTCACTATGAAGCCTCTCCATGAAGAAAGAGGTCTTCCCGTGGTTGAGATAGATTAGTTACTCTTTTAATCATCATCATATTTTTAGTGATGTCGTATAGCCGGAGTTGAGCATCTTTTAAATGGTTTAAGCATAAGAGTTGTTGAGATAGATTATTTGATATGCCACATGTTTTTTCTCTTCGAGAATCTCCAAAAGTCTTTTAAATTTTTACTCCCTAAATCATCATTTAGAGAGCCATTTGCATAAAAATTATTTTTTATACCTTTTCACTTTGCAACAAATTTTCTATATCATGTGTGCACTCTTTAGAGAACTATTATCGTCTTCTATATTTGACCAGCGAACAATCTGAAATGGAAAATGACTATATTTGGATAATCATTTAGATAAGCTGTTGTAGGGTAGTTTTTACCAAAATCTCTAGAAAAAATTCCATTTTTGACCATTCACCTCTTGTAAAAATTTGGTTTTGGCCATCGAACTCCAAAACCGGGTATTTTTGGCTATCTAATTATCAAAATCGTTCAAATTTGGCCATCGAGCTGTTTTGATAAGTGTTTTAAGTTTTTATTTACAATATAGTTCTTAGATCTTAAAATGATTATTACTTTTGCCAGTACCTCCGATTTAGATGATTCTTGTGGTCGCTCATTCATAACGGTGACCTTTATCTTTGGTAATATTCTTCATAGTATTTTATCACTATTTATTATATTATTATTATGTTACTTTGTAAAAACAATAATATAAGAAAAGTAAAACAAACATTTATAAAATAATACAAACAATATTTTAAAAGATACATTTCATCATTGCCACAAGAATTACTTAAATTGGAGACATGACAAAAAATAGTAATCATTTTAAGATCAAAGGACTATTTTATTTACAGTTTAGTCCTTGGATCTTGAAATAATTACTATTTTTTCTTGTATCTCTGATTTAAGTAATTCTTGTACTCATGTGTTTTTAATGATGAGATTATCTTTTAAAATATTATTATATTATTTTGTAAATATTTATTTTACTTTTTATATTTGTGTTTTTACACAACAATATAAGAATAATATAACAAATAGTGATACAATACTATAAAGAAGATTTTGAAAGATAAAGCTCACCATTATGAAATGAGTGACCACAATAATAATCTAAATCCGATGTATGTGCAAAAAGTAATAAGCATTTTAAAATCTAAGGACTTAATTATAAATAAAGAAAATTAAAACCACTCATCAACATAGTCTGATTGCCAAATTTGAACGATTTTGATAGTTAGACGGCAAAAAATACCCGGTTTTAGAGTTTGATGGCTAAAACCAAACTTTGGCAAGAGTTGAATGGTCAAAAATTAACTTTTTCCAAATATGTATTCCTACGTTTGAAAGGTTATGGAGGTTCTCTTGAGATTCTCTTAGTTGGGCACTGCCTTATAACTTTCTAGGAGGTTGGTGTATTTACCTTGTGAAGTCGAATTGTGATTTTGAGATCCTCTTAGTCGAATTGCTAATAATGCTAAAAGTCAAAACTTCCCCTTGGCCAGTCATACCCTTTCCAAGTTCCCAACACACGGTGGGTGCTCGGAGGGGGACGTAATTTGGTCATGGGAGCTCCGGTGACACCGGTGAGCAGTGAGCTCGAGTGTCGACTGTCGATGCGTTCATAAAGGGGAGGAAAGACAACACCGCGAGAAGTTAGCTGACGGTATACTCCATGCATTCTACGCTGACCCTCGGCCCGCACTAATGCCGACATGAAAAGAAGGAAATGCAAACATCAAGGATTTATTGAGCAGGTAGGGAAATAAACATATTGAGGGATGAAGATGCATTGCCAACATTAGACAGTGAAGGTTTCTTAATCATTAATTTTCATGCAACATCACTATTTTTGTTGATGTAGCAACGTGTTTATAACAAAAAAATAAGAATAAATGTCATGAATTTTATGTCCACGAAACTCAAGTGCCACTACAGTTAACTAGTTTCCAATCTAAATATAAACGTGCAATAGAGTTGTGCACTGAGAGTGATCTTATATTACCCCCAGATTTTGAATCAAATACAATTGAAAATAAACCGACAGGAAGGGGAGAAGTTTGAAGGATGGTTTGACACTACTGTAGTCAGTGGCAGAAAAAGTGCACTAGAGCAACTAAAGATTTGATATACAGTAGTGCTTAAAAAAAAAGATATGATACAGTACTGTTGTTTCATGTCCAGCGACGAGAGCAAAATCACAAAACAGGGGGCGGGGGGTAATAGAGAGCACGCTCATTTTGGTACTGATTTAACAGTGTTAACTCATCTTAATGGAGCAGGGGCAAGTTAACTAGAGTTTTGTTTTCAACCAGCAAGGGCAGGCAGAATGGATACGTGTGGGGTATTGAGTATTGACAATGAATGATTGATCTCACCTCACCTCAGCGTGAAGTATGTTTGATAATTGCATTTACTCCCTTCGTCCAAAATTACAGTCTAATTTGACTTTTCTATATAAAAATATATGTGGTCAAAACAAATATTTAATTTGGAGAGAGGGGAGAGTAGATTGTACAAAAGTGATCAGTTAAGCTGATGTCCTCGGCATGCCTGAAGTAGGGCTAGTACGGAGCTGACCAAGTCACGTTGACCTGTACAGTGGCGAAGTCAAATTTTCGGCAGACACTGACAGACCCATGCGCTGCAACTCTGAAGATAAAATCACCGATATGATGGGACGGGCTGCCAACGGCAGTAGCATGCGCTTTGAAGCGAAGGATCAGATCAGACTCCAAGCTCGCAGGCACAGCAACCAGAAACCTATCCAGGGCGCAGGGCTTGTCAACGACGCCACGGAAGAGCTTGATCTCCTCCCCCAACGCCACCGGTATCTTTGTAAGAAGCCCAGACACGGACAGGTCGAGGCCGCCATTGCCACGCTGCTGCTGCGGCGGCGGCGGCGGCGGCGGCGCCAGTTCTTGGATCCAGACTTGTACCGTAGCCTCCATGGCCCTTGTGAGGCGTGCCCAGGTTATGTCCACCGCCCCGCCGCCGCGGATGCGGTATGCGGACGGCTGGTCGTTGCAGGTTTTCTCGCTGAAGATGGCGACCTCGTCGATGAGCGGCAAGTCCTGGCATTCCTCCTCGCCTCCCCGCTTGATCCTCACGTCGTATTCAAACATCACGCGAGCCTGCATGTTGACGCTCCTCTTGGGGCCGGGGAGGTAGACGAAGGGGTCCGAGTTGGGGTCCGGGATGACCAAGGGGTCTTCCCTGCCGCGGTTGAAGACGTAGTTGCGACGAGGGTCCATGAGATCACGGATGGCCATGAACCCGTACAGCTGGATGGGGCCGCCGGCGGCGGCAGCCGGTGGTAGCTTGGCGAGCTTGACGGAGAAGATCTGCAGCGTGGCGCCGCCCACGTGGCGCCCGCAGGACGTTGTTGGGGTCGGCGGGCACTCGGCGGTCGGAAGCGTCAGCCTCATCGGCTGCATCGAAGAAGCTGGTGTACGTAGCGACACCGATGTTATTAGATGATAATTAAACTGGAACCCTAAAAAAACACTCGAGATCAGGAGTGATCTACTGCTTACTTTCGCTGCTACTTTCGAGATTGTAGAGCCAGCGGAACACGTCGACTCTGGGCTCGTAGAGGGTTCCGTCACGGTGCTTGCTTCTCTCCATCACCACCACCGGCTCCACGCCATCTTCCCCGTCTCCGAGGAGATTGTTATCGTCGCCGGCTGCTCCTTCCGTCGTCGCCTTCCTTTTCCTAGGCTGCAACGGTGGCTCAACGTTGGCGTCACCCATCTACACGGTAGCGGCGGCCTCTCGGTCCGATCTCCGTCGTTTCGCTTGATTACCTTCCCCTGCTTACATATGTGAGTCTACTTATAAAATACTCCATGATGGTTGATGATGCAAACATACCCAATCTGATTCGGGTTCGATTCCTACGGCGACAAAAAAGCCGATCATGCACGCGCGGCGCGCGGGGGGCCGCAGCGTACGGCGCGGGGGCTAATCTATTCTAAAACCGAAAAAATTGTAAATTCTAAACCGTGCGTATAAATTAAAATTTCGATTTAAAAAATGGATTTCCTGTACCGATGCCTTTCAAAATAAAATCCCACTTGATTATGTTTTGATAAATATTTTTAAAATACTTTTGAAATATCAAGTATTAATTAATGTTACAACGGATAAGTCAAAAACAAGTTTGCATATCATCTGAAAAAAAAATCAAGGGTCGGGACATATCAAAGTATCGCTGAGAACAAATTATTATATAAAAAACAAATTTGTATGTCATATCGAACAAACAAAATAAAGGGTCTATTGTGTACCCATGCTAAAAAAAGAAAGAAACCATTTATGTAGAGATCGAAATCGATGCACCAAGATTACTACTATTCATACCGCGCTGACTCCTATATAGTACCATTTTCCATGCACGTATAGCCAAAAGTGGCTGGTGCTTTATGCATTATTTGCTTTTAGAAACATCCAAACCCGAAGGGACGGCAGATTACATGATCATGCTATACTCCTACAAGATGTATGTGCCAAAAAAAAAAACGCGTCGGATCAACATGAATTATGGTACACCTCCAGCAAGCCTTTTGTACCACAAGACTACAAGAGGGGTTGTGCCATCCATCCCTTGTCCAGGATACCAGTATGCAGCTGGGAGTTCATGGTCCAGCAGGTTGCTTGGCATTGCCTGCAGATTAACCCACCCGCCATCTGAATACCACGTTGTTGATAACCTCCTGAATCATCTGTGAATTGCTTGATACAGCTGTAGCGGGACAGCTTCTGGGACGCTCCATCTCAATTCGCAGTATTGTCCTGGAAAAGGTTGTTTTAGAATTCTGCTAAAAACTAGGGCTGGTGTGGAAGCAAACACGAATTTGAGTGGTAGTAGAATTTAGTTATGGAGACCCATCTTTGAGAAGCTGACACAAAATATGTAGCAAACACTACTGACTCTTAAAAACTTTTTGTATTCTAATTTGTGGCTGCAAGGGGAGCTCTGCTTTCTACTACTACATAAAACGCTGCGATCATTTTGGTGGGCTTTGAACCAACAACTCCACTACAGATAAGGCTTTACAGATACATTAATTATTGCTGCTGCTTGCTTTCCCCAGAGATCACAGCACGACTTTGATAACTGCTGTTGGTTCAAACCATTATTGATGGCTAAATTATATAAAAAGGTAGAAATAGGTGCGACAGGCGCTTGCTGCTGCTAATGACTCATGCTGTTATTACAATATACTGAGGCCACATGGCTGGAGCAGTTCAGACTGTATAACAGTCACATATTCTGATTTCTACACTCTTTTCCTTTCATTTCACTTAATCTTCTAAGTTGAATGCATTTAAGAAGTTCGATTACTATTGGTCTATCTCTGATGATGATGAAACTTAGCACTAACTTTGTGTTGCAACAAACACTTTCTAGGATATTATTAAAAAAACTACCACATACCTTAATTGTGAAAAGCACACTAGAGTCAAAAACTTGTTGGCCAGCAGTAACCTTCAGGCCCTCCACATATCCCGCACGAGGCGCTCTCACAACATGCTGAAAAGAGTAAAGAGATTTTAGCATTCATTGAGTTGGGCCAGAACTTTAAAAAATAACCGGCAAGATAGTTTATCCAGACCTCCATCTTCATTGCTTCCATAACCATGACAGGCTGCCCTGCCTCCACCTGTGCCCCATCTTCAAGCAGAACCTTCACGACCAAACCAGCCATCGGTGCCAGAACACTCCCTTTTGGATGTGACTTCCCCTCAGAAGCATGGCTATGTTGGGAGCTATCGTCAACTACATGCTCAGTTCTCCCAGTCTGTCTGTAATGGTGATGATGCTTCCCATGCCAAATGTGTATATGCTTGCTATTATCCTGCAAAAGTAAGGTGAACAATTTAGGGAGGGTAATACAGTCATCAGAAACTATCTATGCATCAGTTCACTTCGCTGTGGAAAAAACGTATTAGGTTAACCTTTGAATAATAAGCTAGAGTCACATCAGTTTGCAGGCCAGCAGCATCTACACGAAAATCATGGTCACCCTTGTGATCAACTTTGACATCCAAACCAGAAGTGCCATCTTCAGTCTGATCAACATAAAAATATAATTAGTGAAGCCACTGATTGAAAGAACAGGTGTGTTGTATTGTTAAAGCCCATTTCTAGTGGGTTCTTGAAGGCCATATGGTAAACACCATACACTATACTGCTCTGTCTTCATGTCAACAACGAAAACCAACTTCTAGCGGGTTTAGAAATACTCTCTTTGACTATGTAGGCCAAATGAGTTGTTCTGCCAGATTTTTCTTGTGCCAATCTATCATGTAAGAATGTATCAGGTTAGCCATGTGCCTATTAGAAACAGAGAGTACTAACCACCTTTCTGACATAGCTTCCATCAACTCAAGTTGAAATATGCAAAAAGTACATCAAATGTACTTCTGTCCTATGAAAAGTAATCACCTCAATGAAGTAGCTTCCATCAGGCTTATACGTAATGAACAGTTTAAGCAGTTTCTCACTGAATCCATCATGTTCTTCAAACTCCAATTCCAGTGGTTGCCTAGCAAAGTGATGCATCCTGAAAGGTGTGTTGTTGTACCATACAGACAGTGTCTTGTCAGCTCCTGAAAAGTACATACTGTGTCATTAACACATCATAACAGAAAAGTGTTGTAAAGGAAAAAAGCAAAATGGTTGGGGCTAACATACGTATTGATTCTTTAGATGTAATGTGATCCTTCTTGCAAATACATGCAGCAGCCAGAATTGCACCAAGCTCAGCTACATCGTGTGATTCACCTGAGGCCTTTGTAGAAGTACTCAACAGATCATCTTTATAACGCTCAATGAAGTGTGTGTCGACTATGCCTTTTTCAAAGGAACTATGGCTTGCAAGTTCTTGGAGGAAACCGACATTGGTTGGCAAGCCTGCAATCTGAATATTCACAAACCAAGGTATGACAGTGAAGTTATTATCAAAATGAATGCACCAGGATTCAATTTCTACACTTCTAAATTTCAATGGACTATTTCTTCATAAAAGATTTACTGTCATTGGAAAGCCACCCATTAAGAACTCATGGGAACGTTCAGTAGTAACCACCATAAAGAAAGTGTGCTTACTTTTGTATGGAAGGAGCATAGCAGAAGCAAAGAAATAAGGACATCATCTGAACTTGCGAAATTAACTAACATAGACTAAATCCACGCCTATATGCTTTGGTAACTAACAGAGCTATTGGAAGGCGAACTGTCCTGGAAGCGCTTATCAATGACAAATGGGTTGAAGACATTCGAGACTCAATTTCTATAGAAGCCCTGGTGGAATATTTGTCACTTTGGGATATGATTTCAGAGGTAGAATTGCAAGTGGGGGTGCAAGACAAGCATATTTGGCGTCTCACTAAATCTGGACAGTATACAGCAAGATCGGCTTATGAGGCCCTATTCCAGGGGGCTGTCTACTTTCGGCCTTTTGAAAGGATCTGGAAATCTTGGGCTCCACCTAAATGTTGCTTCTTTATGTGGTTAGTCGCGCATAATAGGTGTTGGACAGCTGATCAACTGGAAAGACGTGGTCTCCCGCATCCAGATAAGTGCCCTTTGTGTGACCAGGAGGAGGAAAACATTCAGCATCTGCTGATTCAGTGTGTGGTTGCAAGACAATTCTGGTACTACCTCTTCAATCAAGTGGGTCTTTCTCATCTCGCCCCAGCAGCCGCTGAATCTTCCTTCGACGATTGGTGGGAGAGTGTGGGAGCTAGCATTTCAGGAGAGGAATGTAAAGGGGTTAACTCCTTAATCATTCTAGGGGCTTGGTGTATCTGGAAGCACCGGAATAGTTGTGTCTTTGATGGGGTTGCTCCCAATGTTGCTGCAGTTTTGAACTTGGCCAGAGAGGAATCTCATCTGTGGAGTTTGGCTGGGGCCAAAGGTCTCGCTTTTCTCTCTATCAGAGAACCTGGCTAGGTTGTTCAGATCTAGGGTCCTGGGTTGTCCAATTTTATTTCCGGTGATTTAATCCTTTCTTAATCTGTGTGTGTGTGTGTGCTGGTGGAGTCCTTTTTGACTCCTTTTCTTCTATTGATACAATGATACGCAGTTCCCCTGCGTATTCGAGAAAAAATTCTACCGAATTATGTGTATGATTGTGAAGTCTTTTAAGATGACTAGAATTACATCAATGTGCGTGATGATAACTGGAGAAACCAACTATTGGGAAAAGAAAAGGATGCAAACAGATAATACATCCAAAGAAATGTGTCATTCTGGTGAACAGTTTATACCTGAAAGTTTGACAGACATTTCTTCAGCTTGACTAGTGCAGCACTGCGACTTTCACCCCATACTACAAGTTTGGCTATCATGGGATCATAATGCATGCTGACAGTGTCTCCTTCTTCAACTCCAGTTTCAACTCTTACTGATCAAGAAAATGTCACTTGTGCCATGCTGAAATGTAACTGCTAGTACAACGGTTCATAAGGCATCTGTAAATTTTACCTGTTGAGGCAGAAGGGACTGGTCTGTAGTGATGCAAGGTTCCTGTTGCAGGAAGAAATCCTCTTGGAACATTTTCAGCATATATCCTAGCTTCAAATGCATGTCCTAGATCAAGGCACACAGGTAGTTATTAATTAAGGAGTATTCTCACTTCAGATGACGCCATACATTTAAAAAGGCCAATATGTAAACACATTCCTTAGAAAAAGCTGGAGAGTGCCCCCAAGTTATTTTGCATGAACATTAGATGAACTAGCATAAGCATAACTGACTACAAACTTCAAAAATAAAAGCTCAATGCATTTCAAGAGAAGGCCACGAGGTAAACCATACATGATTTTAGAGAAAATGTTTTTATTGCTTATTACTAGACAGGATGGGTAATGCTGTTTGCGATAACAATAAAGAATACCATTTAAAGGGACCTGCTCCTGAGATAGTGGTAGGCGTTCTCCATTTGCAACACGTATTTGCCACTCCACAAGATCTTGACCAACGATCATCTCTGTTACTGGGTGTTCAACCTTCAGAGATCGATTTGCAAAGTGAGTTTTGTTTTAGCAAATGAGCTAATTAAGTGCTGTGCAACAAAAAATATGCAAGATACAAGAACACCTTAGATGGTTATCATAAATATACATAACCTGGAGTCGAGTATTCATCTCCATGAAGTAGAATTCTCCAGAAAGAGTGTCCACAATAAACTCCACTGTTCCAGCATTGTAGTAACCAACTGCCTTCAACACAAAGAATCCAATAAGTGACCCTGTATATAAAATACAAATGTTAAGCAGAATAACTACTAAGGACGAGTTAAAGAGGGAATCGAAGGAAGAATCACTTGTTTTGTAACAAATAGCATGGAAAATGTTAGATCGCTCGCAACTGTCAAGTATTACTACAGAAAAAAGGGGTTCAAACAAAACCAATAAACATAGATTTTAACTGACATATAGAAGTAAAAAAATTGCTTGCACATTTGTCATTCCATATATTGGTATGAAGAAGCTAGTTGGAAACTTGAGAGTTGATCTCTATAGGGTGAAAAAATAACTTAAAACTACAAGAATATGCTGAAAATATCAAATTTGTCTCGTGAATGATTTAATCAAGGCCTTTATACTAGGGATCAATCACCTTTGCTGCAGATACAGCAGCTCCACCAATATGAGACCGAAACTCATCTGTAACATTTGGCTGCACCATATATAAACCGAAAGCTGAATTAATGGTTTAGTTTGAAGCAAATTTCAGCACAATAGCAGCTAATAGAGCCTTAGAGCATCCTTGATAGAATTTACGGAAACAAAATTTCACGGCAACAGCAAACGAAGCCTTACAGCTGGAGCTTCCTCAATGATCTTTTGATGTCTTCTTTGAAGACTGCAGTCTCTCTCATAAAGGTATATTGCATTTCCATGTTGGTCGCCAAATACCTTGAAACAAAAGTTATTACAACAAAAGAAAAAAGGAGTTGTTGCATATCTACATTCTAAACATAAGATTTGCAGGAAAAAAAATTAATTGCGCATTACCTGGACTTCTACATGTCTGGGTTGAGTAATGTACTTCTCAATCAATAGTGTGTTAACACCAAATGATGCTGCAGCTTCCCGCTGAGCGCTCAGTACGGAATCCACAAAATCATCAGGCCGCTGAACTATCCTCATGCCCTTAAGAAAAGATATAGGATGAAATGGTTACAGTTGCTGATAAAATATGCAACTACAGAGCAAGCTTCTCTTGGTAAATGGAAAATTCAATAGCTACAGGGAACTTGAAACTCATATGCATTGCAAATTAGAGCGAGCATTTTCCTGTGGGAGAGAAATTTCAACATACCTTGCCCCCTCCACCATGTGTGGGCTTGATCAAAACTGGATAACCGATTTTATCTGCTTCCATTTTCAACAGCTCAATGTCTTGTTCAGCCCCGTGGTAACCTGGGACTAGCGGTACTCCAGCAGCACCCATGATCCTCTTGGATGCACTACATTTTTAGAAATTGTATTTAGAATGCATTGTTCCAAACCAAAAGAATTAACAATCTGTAAGCACGGCAGGCAGGGAGATGTTTACCTCTTATCACCCATATCTCGGATCGCAGATGCCGGCGGTCCAATGAATTTAAGCCCCTCAGCTTCACAGAGCTGCGCAAAATCAGCACTCTCCGAAAGAAACCCGTATCCCGGGTGGACAGCCTGCACAAACAGGCAAGTGTCTCAGAGACGTCCATACTTTGCTGCTGGGCTGCATCATGGCACACTTAAAAACTTCCAAACTGTTTTCTGATGACCCCTGTCCTTATATCTGCACCGGACAATACCATTTCGAAGCAACGAGGTGACAAATTATTAAGCGGCAGAATTGCAGAGCCTCACACGGTAGCTAGTGTGTGTTCACGGCGGCAGAATGGCGGCTCATTACAAGTATGCAGTACGCGCAGTAGTAACTGTACCAACCGTCTACGGAGCAACGATCATTGATCAGCAAGCGAAGTGACGCATTTCAATCAGGCGCAGGCGCGAACTGAACCGAGACTGACAGGGCTGCAACTTGAATGCAGCAACCAGCTACGAGGGACGGCGGAGGGTGGTTGGTTGGTTGGTGGATGGACAGACGGACGGGAAGCGAACCTGTGCGCGGGTGCGGTGTGCGGCGTCGACGATGGCCCTGGCGTTGAGGTAGCTCTCCCTGGCGGGCGGCGGGCCGATCCTGACGGCCTCGTCGGCGGCGCGCACGTGCAGCGCCCCGCGGTCGGCGTCGCTGTACACGGCGACGGTGGCGACCCCGAGCCGGCGCGCGGTGCGCATGACCCGGCACGCGATCTCGCCCCGGTTCGCCACCAGCACCTTCTCGATCCCCGCGCCCCCCGACGCCGCGGCAGCGGAACTGGGGGCTGAGGAGGAGGAGGAGGAGGAGGAGGAGGAGGAGGAGAGGAGCCGCGCGGCGAGGAGGAGCGGGAGCTGGGCTACGGGGGTGGCGGGGCTCCGGCCGCCGCCCCCGCGGCGGCGGAGGTGGAGGCGGAGCAGGCGGGAGGCCATCGATTTCAGCGGTGGCCGGAGACTACTAGTTCGAGCAGCTGGAGAAGTGAGCCGCGGCAGCAGTGAGCGAGCACGGCGGAGTGGCGCGGCGGCGGGGGAAATAATTCGCGGGGAACGGATGGGTTGGTGGGCCCGTTGGATAAGGGTGGTGACTGGTCAGACGGACGTGTCCCGGACGTCTCCTCCTCCTTCCGCCTCGTGTCGGGGGCTCGGGCGGGCGCGGATGAGCACGGCCGCTGTTGTGCGTCTGATGACTCGGATGGACTCCGTGCGTGTGCCGGTGCACCCGTTTTGCACAAGTGTTACTGCACAAGCGTTTACTTTCACTGAAAAAAGGTCATGTCGAAATATACTTTTTTTTTGTTTCCAGAGAGATGCTTATTATGTCAACCATCCTGTTCGTTTGAGTGCCGGTGGTGATATGCCACGATTTGATTTGTTCGAGAGAAAATCTTTCTTGATCGATTCTTAGTGGTTTTTAACGGGAGAAAATCTATCTGGCGATGGTGATAAAGCCCAAACGAACAGGGTGTGGTCGGAATGATTTGCACGTGCGCTTTTCGTAAGCATCCACCACCGCTGAAAATGCCTCTCCAATAATTGCAGCTATTGCACTGAGGCGGCAGGTCCTCCCCTCCATTCACAAGTTTATTAATGTTGTGATCAGGATGAAATTAGGAAATCCAGCCTACTCTACATTCCCCACGTGTGGTGTGCTACGCAATGCCTGCTGCCAAAGCAATCAATCACGATCTCACCCTGCTGCCCCCGTGCTGATAATTGCTATATCCAGGACCCAGCTTAGTTATCCTTCCTTGCAAATCAACGAGGCGAATCCCAAACTGCCCCCCCCCCCCCCCCCCCGTCCATGTCGTGTTCATGTCCTACAAACTCACCCCGATCAACAAACCTAACCAAACTAACAAACAATCATCATCCTAAATATGGAAGGCCCAGCCGCAACTGGCCGGCCTGTCGCACTAGAAATTGCGTTTAGTAAACAAAAAAAAAACCAAAGTTCATGAGCCATGAAGCACTATTGTGAACTGGATTCCAAAATTACAAGGTTCACAAACCAAATCCATCCCCTGTTAACATAACAGAGGTATAACCCCTGGCAATCATATTTTCATGACATGCTTAATAACGCATCAAAACCCGGTAGACAGCTAATCTCATTAGTACAAATCGAGCACCTAGTTTTCCAGATCTGCTAATTTATCCAGACATTTTAATGTAGTGTCCCTCCATTACTAGAACTCTCTTAGCCTGAATGCTCCTACTTTGCAACTGGAGCAGATACAAGATATGTACATCTAGATATCACCTCCTAAGTTCCTGGACTACAAAATAAACTACAAGGTGCAAAACTATATAAGGTTACAAATTGCCAAGAACACAAAGCATTGTTTCGTGTCCTACATCTAGCATGTAGCACCAACCAACTTCTACCTACTTTGCTATGTGGGGGGCCCAAAATACCAAAATCAGCATGAACTCATCAATCATATCACAAAGAACTTCAAAGCAGTTAACATAACAAAACAAGGTACAATGACTTTATAGGAGCTCCTTACTTGTCATGATCATGAACACCCAAGTAATTTTTGCAAAATCTTTCAGTGGGTGCAGAGCCAGATACAAACTAATGAACTGGTTGGTTGATGGATTTTTTTTCTGTCCGCATGTGGAATGCAGATTGAGGAGGTTTTATTACTACTTAAATAAGATAACTTAAACAAGAGCATATTTTGTTATCATCCAACTAACAATACCAAGAAAAGGATGTACACATCATGGTTAGTTAAATGGACTTCTTCTCATATATCGGTTTGCGCGATGTAGAATTTGTCTGTATAATAGCAATCTGGCCTAGTCATGCTGAATAACAATGAGTCCAGTCATGCTGAACAACAAGTCTAACCAACAAAGGAGAAACTGAATCAATACAGATGATGAAAGTGGGAGAAAAGACAGAAACCAAAAGTCGGAAACTTTCTGAAAAACTGACTGGTCATGCTGAAAATGTCAACCTAAATGATCTCAGTGAGAACATTCCACATTCATTTCACAGTCTTTAGTTTGAGAATCCTGACAAGAATGCAGAAATCAGGTTAACCTTAGCTTTGTTAATTATTCGATTAATTATACTTAGCTTTTAAGCATGAGCTTTCTATCAGTGAATGGTCCTCAAACAGTCAAAAGAGATTTAGTTTAGAGGTACAAAAAACATATAAACCTATGCAGTATGCAATACTAAGTTCTTAAGAGTTTGAAAAGAACTGTCAAGTCTGGTATGCTTCACCCCTATACCTAATACAATTGAATTGATCAATGTGTGGAAGTCTGAAATTTCACTGTCAGTACCTCAACTCAAAGCTTTCAGCAATTTGAAGTATAAAAATACAAAGACACAGAAATAGTATTAGTAAACAAGGTAGATGTCATGTCTAATGGAATATGGTAAGAAGGAAAAAACACATGAACTTCGTATATATTTTCTCTGAAGGCTTTAAGAGAAATCTGTGGACTGGGCTATCTTTTCCTCATTTTCTGTATAAGTCTATAGAGAAGTTCATAAAAAACAATGCTATTGTACATGGCATTTAGAAGCTTCAGAAGTGATCCACTGTTAGAAGCAGCAATATTAAAAATAAAAAACTGTAAAGTTGGCAAGCCATGAGAGCAGATGAGTTTACCTTGACATAAGGTGAACCGCTGCTGTACACATTCAAATTTATACTCCGGATGCCATAATATATGATTTTGGTGCATTTCTTTAGCTGAAATGTTGTTCATAAATACCCATGAGAATAGGGTCACACGTACAACAAAAAACATAGACGAATCTGCTTGATGCACCATTGCATACCCATCAATATTTCTATTAACAGTCAGAAACATAGGAGTCACGACTATGTATCCAATAGAAGTTGCTTGTCCCCATTGTCAACTTCACCATTTCTCAATTCTTTGGCTCTCATCAAAGATCCTTTGTCATCATAAACACCATGAACTTTATAATACCACACCATCTTTGACACATCATCCTGTGGTGAATTTATTTCCTGACGTTTGATAGTCTTGTGAAGTTCACAAAAGAACTTTGGATCTTGCAGCTTAATGTACTCTTGCAATAAAAGTTCATGGTGTGGTACCCAGTTTCTAGGGAAAGGTGTGTAGTCGCACGATGGAATTGATGACATGCGTGCAAATTGTACACCCTCAATGAAATCAACCAGTCCCATCCTCAAAAGATCAGAGTATTCTGGCGCATCATTCCTCGTGCTTTCTCTCAAAGGGCGGCTAAGATCCCGTGAAGCGATCTTGTAGACCTTAGCTCGAGACTTCAGTCTATACCTTGCCGCATAGAGCTTTGCCAGTGAGCTCCTTATGATATATGCACAGAACCCTACAATCTTCTTCCGGTTATCTGCATACCTGTACCAATCAGCCATGGTCTCGAGAAACTTGTTCATCTGTGAGTTAGTGTGTGCCTGCCCAGAGTACAACATTGGTGAACATGGCAATGGCTCAGGATCCCTGTCCCCCTTTACAAGCTCGAGTTTCCTAAAATGCCTAATGCACCTCTGCAAGCTCGCTGTTACAGACAACAATGTTCCCACACCCTTCTCACTGACAATGTTACCTCCGCTGGCAGTATATCGCAAGGTCGGGTAGATGACCCTGCGCGAGATCACATGATCCAAGAATTCAATCCCCCTTGTGATGTGCTCGATTTCAACCATCGAGTTCTCTGGCCTTAAACCAAATGTTTTGTCACAAAATTCCATCAATTCTCTCCTTATCTCAACTGCATCCTCCCTTGGCCCCCTGATCCCAATCAAGACATGCGAACCAAATCGAAGGAAATCCATCTTCCTTGTCTTATCCTTTCCAGCTGATGGGACAAACTCAGGCCAAGCGGGGTTGTGGCACCCCTCATCACCTGCCTCTTTGCAAATCGAATCATGCTTGGACGGGCAAAAGTACTCACTAATCTTCTCCTCCATCCACCAATCCAGCTCGTTAAGGCACACATTAGCAAGCAAAGGACTAATTATCCCACAATGCCCATAATTCGGCACATGACATGCCTGTTCAGGAGCAAAACCAAAGAAGAGCCTCAACCAATAAGGGTCAGGCTTGGGCTCATTCTCGTTAAGCACCTTCTTCTTCCTGCTCTTCCTGAGCACTTTCCTTTTCAGCCTCTTCTTGGCCAGCCCGTCGAGGTCCTTCTCTGGCGGCGGCACAGACCCAGGCCGAACAGGGGCGTTGAGGGCACACTTGAGCAACGACAGCACCTTGCGGTCGGAGACGGCCTTCTGGACACACGAAAGGATGGTTTCCGGCGAGAGCCCATCGACCACCGAGGTGAGGTCAGCGGAGACGAACCAGAGGTAAGCAGCGAAGCGGGAGCGGACGGCGCGGATGGCGGAGTGGGGCCCGCGTCCGGGACGGAACGCGTGCGACTTGGTGGAGAAGCGCGGCTCGAAGACGGGCTCGAGGAGGAGGAGGAGGAGCTCCTGGACGACGCGGTCCTGGAACGGCGGCGGCGCGTCGGCGAGGCGGGCCTCGAGCTTGCGGCGGGAGACGGGGACGGTGGAGGGCGGGTCGGCGGGGGAGCGGAGGAGGAGGTGCGCGGAGGCGCCCCAGGGGAAGGCGGGGTGGCGGCGGAGCGCGGCGGCGCGGAGGCGGAGGAGGCAGCGGAGGGTGTGGGGCGGGACGGCCTGGCGCGGCGGGAACGTGCCCGTGGCGTGGGCGCAGGCGCGCTGGTAGGAGAGCAGCCAGAGGTCGAGGCGGGAGGCGTAGCCGGAGAGGTTGGGGAACGGGGACGGGAGCGGGTGCGCGAACGCGCGGCGCCACAGCGAGGAGAGGAGGTCGATGGGGTCGTGGACGAGGAGTGCGTAGGGGTCGGGGAGCGGGCCGTCGTCGGCCGGTGGGGGCGGAGGAGGCGGCCGCCGACGCGGGGCGGGGTGGTGGTGGAGCTGGGCGGGGAGGAGGCGGCGGAGCGCCGCCGGGCGCGGCGGCATGGTGCGGGAGGTGGGTCACTGGCTCACGACCGTCTCATGGTGGGGAAACGGTGGGCTTGGCTTTGCGGGTGCGGCCCAAGGCCCAGGCTTCCAGCGCCTCACCCGCTGACAGGTAGGCCCCCCTCCCTACACGCACTGCGCCGCCCGAAAACCTGGGGGGTTCCCGCCCATGGCCGCCACGGGAAACGGTGGTGGGGCGATCGATGGCTTGGCTGGCTTGTGGGGAGGGAGTATAACAAACACTAGTCGTCTCGTCGCAGGCCCAGTAAAAACTAGTTGCTGCTGCTCTACTCATCATCAGTAGAGTAGACTAGGAGGCGGCGGGGAGGAGGGGAGGGGAGGGGGGGGGGGAGGGGGGGGAGGCAGATGCGGGAGGGCCCCCGCGGGGCTCGCCGGACCAGATGGACACGCCGGATAGGCCCCGCGCCGGCGCCGGCGCCGCCGCCGCCGCCGTCGAGGTCCGCATCTCGCGCGCCGCCGATTTTTTTCTGCTTCCTCAAATTTTCTCGGGTTTCGTTAGTGTTTTGTCAAAGGGGGTTTAGGGAATTTCGAGGGGGTTTCTAGGTGGGGGGTGGAGGAATGCTACGGATGGTGGCTGGATTGCTCGGGCCGGCGGCTGTGGATGGGGATTCGGCGCCCCGCTTTTTCGCTTGATTTGTTTTTGGGGGGGACGGCCGCGTTTGGGAGGGTGATTAGGGTTCTGATGCGCCGTCGCCGTTCCGCGATGTCGGATTCGAGGCCTCCAAAAGGGGGTGAGCTTTTCGGGGATTTGACCAGCACCTTGCCGGACCTTTGTACGTGTAGATGGACGGACCAATTGGCTTGTTGCTTTGGTGTGAGTCCCGCGGGGGGGTGACAGGTGACTGACGGTTTCGATTCTGGCCTCGTTTCCGGGAGATTTGACGGCCTCCGGTGCGTGCATTGCTGGGGAATGGAGGAATTAGTAAGCAGTGCTGGTGCTTAGATCCGCGAACACGCAGCAATGCCGGCTGATTTGACCGATTCGATGGCGTTTGCTGCCCTTTCTGCTCCGTGTGAAAGGTGTGTTCTTCAGAGTTTGAGGCTGCTTTGTGCCATTGGCTCTGCATTTAGCCTGGATGTGAGAGTCTGATAATGCACATTGCTAGGCCGTGGAAATGACTTGCCTGCTAATTAGGATCTGCTTTGTCTCAAGCCCCTCTCACTTCATTTCCTTGTGCAGCTGTTGCTACATTTTATCAGACCTGCTGTGTTGACTAATAATGCACAAATGGTTGACATTTTTTTTCTTTTGGTGAAACAACTGGTTTTGCAATTGGTTACTTAAGCCCACTCTAACACTTGTGAAGTTTCGATGAACTGATGATCCGTGGCTTACTCTTTTATCACTGGATTTTGCTGCATGCAGGATTCTCCTGTCTTTAATTTCATCAACAATCTCTCACCTATACCGCCACCTAAACCTTCAGACAGAGCACATAATGTGCAGCTATTCAAGTCATCGGACCTAGCACCCGTTTCTTCAATCTTTGCCTCTCCACATGTCAATCCAGCAAAGGAACCTAAGATTCTGATCAGGTGCTTACACATTGTTTCCCAGCTAATGTCTCCAGTTTTGCCTACCCGACTTGCTGCCTTACTGTTTCTGTTTCATGTTGCCAGGGATGATTCTGTTCAACTTCCTCAGGAACTGCACTCACCTAGCAGTGTCAGGACGCGTGTCGGATCCTCCATCACTTTTAGAATGATCAGGTGCAGAGACATTGTGTCAGACAACTGCAACACCACTTGTCACCTAAATGAGGCTTCAATTGATTCTTCGGACCATACATCAAACTCTGAAAGCCAATTGCCTCAATCCACACAGAATGGTGTTGGCAGTGTTGAAACTGACAAGGATCAATGTGCTGATGGTAAAACAGACCTTACCATATCCCAGGAGTGCACGGACCTAGAAGGTATGAACCTTGATGAGAGCGGTCCAGACAAAATGGATTCATCACATTCTGGGGTTGATCTTCATGAGAACCAGCTATCTGAACAGAATAAGGATGAGTCCGCAGCATATAATGGGGATTACATGATTACAAATCAAGCATGTGGTGATATGCTGACATTAGGTTTGCCATTTGGAACAGAAACACAGCCAGTGAATGATACACAAAAAGCTGAGAACTCCTACCCTGCTAAATCCTTGTTGAATGAAGAATCAAGTGACTGTTACACCCAAAATTCTGCGCATGAGCCTCATCAATACTGGACTGGGGCAGTGGAAGGGGCAGCAGTAAATTATACCCCCCAAGCGCTCCCTGGTGCATTACAAAGTCAGTTGATGCCATGTAACAAGCTCAATGAGCCCAGAGATTACATGCCAACTGAGCAAAATGTATGTATGCTTCTTGTTACCATCAAGTTTTGGACATACTTCCCATTTGTTTTACTGATGCATAGTAACTAAGTGCTGATTGGCCTAATTTGAATGCAATTACCCCTGCAATATATTTGTACATATAAGTTACTATGCACTTGAGAACTTTATATAGCAGAATGGATCTCAACAAATTTGTGTTGATTAGCTGTTATTATCTTGCGTCCCCTGTACATTTTATTGTTCTCAATTGCACAATCTTTGGGTTCATATTTTAACAACACTGACATAACTATTCAGTTTTTCTTACTTTATAGTGTTCTCTCTCAGTAAATATACTTTTGCATAATGATTTCTTATTTTATATGCGCCGATTTTACTGAAGTATCAATGCTTTTTCTCACACTTGTAAAGATGTTTTCTGCTTTTGCAGGCATTGTCACAGCATTTACGTGGCATGCGTAGGCGCAGCCTTTTCAATGAAAAGGCTGGGGCTAGTAATAAAGGTGTAGATAAAGCTTCAGATCGCCATTCTGTAAATTCAACTACCCCCAAATGCAAAACTATTTCTGGTGACAACAGCTCAAAGCCTCTGAGAACCCCTCCATGTGCATTGCCTGGTATTGGCTTGCATTTGAATGCCCTTGCTGCAATACCAAAAGAAAAAATAGTCTCCCGGGACATCACTATAAATGAATCCAGTAACTTGCCATGCCCTGCTGGATCTTCTCCGCTGCCGTATGAACAAAACATTATAAATGACGATTTTGCTCAAACAACTGATAATGTGAGTGCTGAACCTTCTAGTCAGGGTAGTCCCAAGAAGAAAAGGTACTATGTCTATGCCCATCATTTATGCCAACAGCATTGTTTCATTGGAAAATTCACGAAATGTAATAGTATTTTGCAGGCACAAGTTTGATAATGGTGATGGCACTTCATGCAAGCGTTGTAGCTGTAAGAAGTCAAAATGCTTGAAACTGTAAGGTTCCTTGCATCTTTTATAAATTTATTTATCCCCACCTACTGCATGTGACAGATTGATGAGTAAGTGAAATGAGTTTGAGTATTGGTTCCTTTGAGGTGTCAATATATGTTAAATGTGCTGTCTTTATTAGTAATTCTGGTTAGAATTAAATCTTTGATTATTAATCTATTCACGACTTCATGTTTTTATTGACGAAGATGCAGGTGCATCTGTCACTAACCCACTATTATCATGTTTTAATTACTGTAGGCTTTGGTCAGCAAATCATAGCAATAGGGCCTTTTCAAGTTGGGTTAGACTACGGATGAGTTCCAACAGGAGTGTTATGGTGGTTGCTGCGAGGGGAAGAGAGCTGCAAGTGGTGTAGTGTTAAAGTACGTCAGTGACCTATTGGGCCTGGACTGGCGTAGCCCATTAGTGTTAGGGTTTGTTAGAGATAAGTGTTGCTTGCTTAGAAGACCTGAGAGGAGATGTACCAATCTAATCAAACAAGAAATAGAAGGAACAACCTTCATCTTGCCCGGCTGTGGGCAGCAGCCACCGGCTGGTGTAATTTCTCGCTCCCTCAACCTTAATTCCCCACAGATCAGCCCCCAATCCTCGCAGCTCTCTTCCCCTTGCAGCAACCACCGTAACAAGGAGCCTGTTCTGAACTGGTTGCAATGCTTTGACTCTTTTGAAGGGACTTGCTCTATTTCTGACAAATCAGTAATCACACTGATAGATTAAATCTGTTAACATGATTTTCCTTTTTTCCTAATTCTCATGCAGTTACTGTGAGTGTTTTGCGGCTGGAGTATATTGTTCTGAACCTTGTACATGCCTAGGCTGTCTAAATAATGAGAGTAATATGGAAGCAGTTCTATCTACTCGACAACAGATTGAGTCTCGCAATCCATTAGCATTTGCTCCTAAAGTAATTCACACATCTGAGCCTGGCCTGGAATTAGGGGTAAGAGCCACTACCTTTATTGTACTTAGTTACTCCCTCCGTCCCAAATTATAAGTCATTTTATAGTCTCCAAAATGGTCCATTTTGCTTTTCTAGACATAGTGTATATCTAGATGTGTAGCAAAAGTTATGTATCTAGAAAGTCAAATTGACCTATAATTTGGGATGGAGGGAGTACTTCTTTTCTCCTCTGTTGCTAATATCATTACCTTCAATATTGTAGGACTTTAACAACAAAACTCCTGCTTCAGCTCGTCATAAAAGAGGGTGCAATTGCAAGAAGTCATCGTGTCTAAAGAAATACTGTGAATGTTTTCAGGTTCCATTTCCTACAACGATTTAATACTCCTTTTCTTTTTGGCCCCTTTATATCCATCTTATTGTTACTCTTCATCAAGGGTGGTGTGGGATGCTCCATAAGTTGCAGATGCGAGGGCTGTAAGAATGCTTTTGGAAGAAGGGAGGGTGAGTCAAATCCATATTCACGACCTTTTTTTTCTGGAAAGAAAAGGCTGCAACATCAACCTGCATGCTCTAAGATCGTAGTTGCATCTATGCTGTCTTATTCAATCTACAAATTACAAAAGCAGCTACCAGATCTTGCAATCATAGTACTAATAATAGGTCACATACAAATCAGTACTAATTGAATTTTTTTGTGGCCTCATGGTTGACCTTTCGACTTGAAAAATGTCATACAATCTATTCCCTCTATTTACCTATTAAGAGAAAGCAGGAAAAAAATAACTATGCACATATTAAATAGTTTGTATGGATCACCTCAGCGACCATTTCAATTGGTAGTCTGGTTATGCTGCTTTACAATTTGGAGTTGTGGTCTTTGTCTGCTCTTCAATACAATTCAGTTCTGCTGGGAATGATCATATAACACTTCCAAACATAATCATCAATAGTGGTGCTTTGATTATTGTAATAGTGTGCTTTAGTATTGTTTTCAACAAAAACTCCAGTACCAAGTAAACATTTCACAAGAGTAGCTTGGGTTCTAATGGTGTTTTGCTTGTTTCAAGCAAGATGCTTTCATTTAGCTATATAGAACATTTCAATGCTTGAGCTCTAAAAGGGTGCACATGTGGCACATACAACATTGAGTAAGCAAATAATAATCACTGTACTTGATCCAGACTTTTGGTTATTATATGGAGTTATAGTCTATATGGCTAGCTTAGCTGTTTCAGTTCTTGTTTCAGTAACCATGTCCTACATTTTGCTGCCCATAGAAGCTACTGTTTTTCTAAGGTCTTTCTTAACCTGATTCAAGGGGTTGCCGCGTTAAGCATAGAGGAGCCTAAGCAGGCATCAGAAGAAAACAATGCTTGTGTGAAAGAAGAAAAATGTGAAATCGACAAACAGCTTGTTATCCACCAAACTACTGACGTTGCTGTTGCTGAGAATTTACTGACAACACCTTCGATGGTGGAGTGCAGGTTTGTATGTCAGTTATCATGCATTTTGCACATCTGTTGCTCGAATCTCACCTCTCACACAGAACACTCGGCATTTTCACTTACCAGGCCCTTGGCTTGTCTTCCACCCCCAAGCTCCAAGAAACCAAGCTCCAAGAAGCCACGATCCTCAGCGAAATCTGGAAATCCTTCTCGGCTGTGCAACTCTCGAGCTCCTCTGAAGACTGATATTCTGCTCGCCCAATTCGGAAACTACGCAGAAGTGGTTCTTGGAGATAGCACAACAGATACCCTAAAGGGGGATTCATCTCCTCAGACTTCTGTCAAGGTTGTGTCTCCTAATAAGAAGCGAGTCTCCCCCCCACGGATGGGTACTGGACTGTCTCCAATCTGTAAGAGTGGCAGGAAGCTGATTCTCAAGTCCATACCTTCTTTCCCTTCCCTTGGTGGTGACTTGAACAATGAGGAATCAAAGAACAAGACACCAGCACCTTGAAAATTCATCTGGCACTTGTGGTAAACCTTTTTGTTCTTGGTTTTCATACGAGGACAGCCTCTGCTTTCTGTTTTTCCTTTTCGCAGTTGAGATGTCAATCCTTTACCAATCTCAAATCGCCTAACCTTTCTCTCTTCGTATACAGGCCCATCCTCTCGGTTCCTGTGCTCCCCCCACCTGCCGACTGCACCAAAACTATTTCAATCATGCTCTAGAAATTGATGAGCAACCAAGCAAGTTCCATTTCTCCCATTCTGTTCAGAGCTTGATCAACCATTTTTACGTACTGTTTGAATAATCCACTGCCTGCTGTCCACCTGTGGCATTTGGTCTGCTGGTAAATTATGTCGAGGCTTCGATAGCCTACCGCTGCCTGTCTGTACAATTTCATGTTATTTATGTTCCTTGTTGCATAGACACAAGCACTTTTTAAGACTTTATGTACCTGGGATCAAAATCTGAGGCTTTCATGTTCCTGATGGACATACTGTTATAAAGACCTACTATGTATGATGTATCTGAGACTGGAACAAGAACTCCCGGTGCTTGATCCCCTGCTTTTTTCTGTCAGCGAGCGTGATCTGATTATTTTTGTTATTATTAGTTACTATTTCCCAGCTCGGGCCTATGGCGTTGTAGTTTCCATTTGCACGGCACGTCCGAATGCGGTGGTACCTATGGACCAAGGTCACTTGACGGATATTTTCATGCACGTTCAGTCGATCAGGAATCAAGATCCTATGCTTGATCACTTTGAATCATCATGTACCTTAACTTTTAGATTGCACGATCCAGAGCATGCTGGATGTTTTTTTCTTCCCTGAACTGTGTCATTTATTTCTCGGTTTAGGATATGTTAATTTTCCACACCAATTTACTGCAGGATCCCAAGAGCTTCAGCATACTAGGATGTTGGGATTTGAAGCTGGTAATGATTTATTACCAATCACACGCTGCCAAAAAAAAAAGAAAAAAGAAAAAGGCAGCAGCCACTTTATGTCATGTGTGTGGTAATCACGTTTTATGACCGGGAAAAAGCCCCAGGACGGCACGGAAGGAAGCCGAACCGGATCCAAGGAGGAACCCGATCTGAGCCGTCCAGCTGCCGCGCACGAATCGCAAACCCCCCATTTCACCGGCCGGCGCCTCGTCCGGCGGCCTCGTGCGCCCCTTTCCGTCCTTCCTTCCTTCCTTCCCCCCGGGCGGGCTCCACCCCCACACACACCTCTCGCTCGCGCTCTCGCCGTCCCTTCGTCGCCACGGCGAGCCCCACGCCGCCCCAGCCGCCGCCGATCGGGGCGCCGCCGCCGGCGCCCGATCCGATGGACGCGGAGGAGGGGCCGCCGAAGCCCCCGCAGCCGGACCCCGCCGGATCGGAGCCCGACGACGCCCGCAGCACGCCTCCTCCTGCTCCTCCCCCGCCGCCACCTCCCGCCCCCGCCCCGGCTCCGGTTGTCCCATCCCCGGCCGCCGATGCCGCCGCTGCGCCCCCCACCTCCGTCTCCGCGGCCGTGTCGCCGCCGCCGGCGCCGGCGGCTGTGGCGGCGGTGGTGGAGTTGAACGGCAACTCCGACAGGAAGAAGAAGTCCGTGCGCATCCTGCCTTTTTCCCGTTCCTGCAAAAGTTTGGGCCGCGCCGCGTCCGATTTCCCTCTTTCGGTTCGTTTCGTTGCGTGCGGCTCGCGTAGTCGCGTCTGGTGCTTACTTTTCTGTGTTTTTTTTCCCGTCTCTTCCTTCCTTGGGTGGTGTGGATCAGGAGGAAAGCGGAGGATGGGGAAGGAGGGTGCAAGACGTGCAGCTGCAAGAAGTCCAAGTGCCTCAAGCTGTAAGTTTTCTCGTTCCTCCCGGGAATGCAGTGTGTCTCGTCCATTCCTTTATCACACAGCAGACGGATGCGTCACTGTGGAATGAAAGAGAGAACAAGTTTCATTTCCGCCCTTTTAGTCCAGCGTCTCATCCTCTGACCGATTGCGGTGTCTTTACCGTTTTTGAAATAGGTGCTTATTTTGTTTGCTATAGCTAACGAGTCTGTGTTGCTTAGATCTTACCGTCTGATGTTTCAAAGTTATGATGGTAAAAAACGTTTTTTGTTGATACTCTTTTTATTACAGTCTATTAGTGCCATGTAATTCTGTGTACCACTCATCATTTGGAGCGAGCTGAGTTTGGAGAAGGGGTTTACATGAATGTTGATGTCAGTGATAATTGAACAAACTAGGTTGGTTTATGCACAAACCTGTGGGTGCCAAGGGCCATACCATCTCCTGCACAAACACACACCCAAGCACATGTGTGCGCACACCTAGCTTGTTTTTTTTTCTTTTGATACTGAATTTAAGTTTTCTTTTGTGTGTATGATGATCTTTTGCATTATGCTGTAACAGTTACTGTGTGTGCTTTGCCTCTGGGTCACACTGTTCTGAATCATGTGGATGCGAACCTTGTCTTAACAAGCCAATGCAAGGGGTTCCAAGGACTGCACCAGTTTTACCTCTGAAACCTGTCCAAACATTGGAGATCGGTCAAGATTCAATGGTATGAATTTCTTCTTACATGAGCTCATCTATGTCTATTGATACACTCTTTCTTTCTTTGCTCATCCTGCTATTTAATGTCTTCAGGAACAAATTATAAGATCTCCTATGGATCTTATTAGAAGAAAATGCACCTGCAAGAAGTCAGGCTGCCTAAAGAAGTATTGTGACTGCTTCCAGGTTCCATATTCAGCTTTAACCTGTCAAATTTCATTTTCATCATGTGTCAGGTCATGATTATAAAAAAACATTCTTTTTTATTTGAAGGGAGGAGCAGGATGCTCCATCAATTGTAAATGTGAAGATTGTAGAAATCCGTTTGGGAGAAAAGGTAATACAATTAAGGAGCTGAACAGATGGGCTAGATTGCATGATATTAGAGTATAGTTACTTTCTATCAGATGTGTATGGCTTAGCTCAATTGTTTGTTACCTTAGATTGCACAAGTTCCCCTCAACTGCCAACTGGATAGGTATGCAGTAAATGTTGTGATCTTCAATGCCTGACTACCTTTCAAGTAAAAGAGTTGCTAAATATTTTTCATGTTCTAGCATCCTCAGGAATATTTTTTTGTGAGACTCAACTCCATAGCTCTGAATTTTGTTTGTTGTCTTTTATATGTACTTTTGGGAATTTTGTGAGACTAAATGATATTAGAGTATAGTTACTTCCATCAGATGTGTATGGTTTATAGCTCAATTGTTTGTTACCTTAGATTGCACAAGTTTCCCCTCCACTGCCAACTGGATAGGTTATTTGCAGTAAATGTTATAATCTTCAATGCCCGACTATCTTTCAAGTAGAAGAGCTGCCAGATATTTTCATGTTCTAGCATTCTCAGGATTCAGGAACATATTTTTCTTTTACAATCTGAGACTGAATGCCATAGCTTTGAATTTTTGTTGTCTTTTATTAGTATTGTTGGGAATTCTGCTTCTGCACAGATAGAATCAGTTTAGATAGCTGGTGAATTTTGTGCCATAGCTATGTTTTCATTTTTGTGGTTTGCTTGCTGCATTGCATTAATGATCTGGGCAGCTGATATAGATTTTTCTGAATTCCCAGAACAACACTCTTATTCCTGTATGTAGGGAGGTACAAACAACTGCTATACCAGAATATAAATCGGAACCATCAATACAATTTAATCATAAGAGCCAACCACCATACCTTTCTCATCTAAGCAATATGGCTTTAAATTTACTATGGTCCATTCTAACAAAAGTGACCGCCAACCTCATGGACTTTGCTCTTTTTGGCACAGCCTCATCTTCAATAATTCTTGGAGCTGGGGCTCTATTCTAAAATGTATGTTTAGACCATCTTTTTCTTGAAAAAAAATACAAGTCTGGATCTGACAGAGTTAAACACTTGGCCACCTTATTTTTCATGTTGTAAAGTCAAAACCACTCGATTTACCCCCTCTTTTTTTTAGGAAATTATATCTTGTTGATATGTTAGTTTACAACTTTATATTAACACATATTACTAGTGGCATTTATGAAATAATATGTATCTCTATAGCAATACAGTTTTTATGTAGCAGTTATGATAATGTATTGATGCTCAAGGTTAGTAAAGTTAAAAAAAAGGAGTAACAAATCACCACGTGTATGTTGATCGAGGGTCCTATCTAATTAGGTGCAGGTGTGCAATGTAAATTCTTAAGTATTGATTTGTCATAAACTGAATGCACTTGAGATCTTTTTATTTTGCTTGGGAAATATGAAGTCATAGTTAGAATCCATAATCTTCACGTTTAATGAAGAGGCTATTGCCAACTGGAATGAAAACTAGCACACTTAATTTATTGCCATTGAAGGACTTGACTTAATCAACCCTTGGTATGGTTGTACACTCCAATCATTTATCTGTAAATTCCTGTCACCTTCTTGCTTTTACAAAGCATGAAGATGAGGATGCCATTATTTGGATAAATTTTTTATAAAAGATGTCGTTTGATAACAATTATTATCAGAAATGAGTTGATACATGGAGTCTGAAGGTGTTTGGAAAGTCCACCCCAAATATGAGGATGTGATGAGAATTTGTGAACAAATATAGTGACCAATAGTTGCCAGTGGGGTCTGTATTTGTCAATGTAGTATATAAATTGGATTCTTGTGAAAGCGTGAATCAACAAATGGCCTAGTCCTAAGCTATACCAACCATTTCAACTGTTGTGAAATCTTGTATGAACTTTTTCAACAACTAAGAAATCTGGAAGAGGGAGCAAGGCACTCAACTTTGGGAAAGAAGAGTGAAGTAGGTCCACATCATGTTAACGCTAGTTGACCATCCCTGTTGTGCAAAATTTTTGTTGGTCCTATCTCGTGGTCACCTGCCCTTCTCCAGTTCAAGTTCGTCATAACTCTTCTAGCATGGTTCTTCCATGGCCTCTTTGGCCCGATTCCACTGTTGCCTAACCATCACCACTGCCCTATGAGTAGTGCCTATCTGTCTCCTTCTGTAGGACATTAGGATTTTGGGTTGCTTCTTGGTTCTGCTGTGTGCTATGCTTCTTTACTTCAGTACCTTAGTGCTAAGTGCTAACTGCAGGTGTTAATGCATGCCTTACTAAGTGTGGTAACTTAAGTAATACTTGTGTGCCCTAGGTTCCTAGCTGATGCCAGGTGACAAGTGTTATTTGGCATTATGGCATTGTGCAGAAAACTTAAGACATGTTAATATATGGCATGATGGCAATGTGTTGAAAACTAATGTTAGTAATGTATGAGTATGACAGATTAGTACAGGACGGTAAGTCGAAGTGTTACCATCTGGTACACACACTGCAATTTTTTTATTTCTTTTATTTTTTTTACATTGCTACTGCTGCTATGTTGTTGTATTGCTACTGATAGAGTAGAGGATTTACTCTGATTTATAATGCTGTTATGTTTGGTTCTATTTATTTGATTTCATTATTATTTATATTTCAATCACCTAACTCACCTTGGTGCCTAGTTGACTTAATTCTAGTGCCGACCTACCAGAGTGCCATGATAACACAGAACTAGAGACTCTGTAATGTCAGTATGGTAATTAAGTAATAGTGCAAATATAGGCTACCAAAGTAACATTTTTGTATTATGGCGCATTAAAGAATGGACTGATATAATTTTTGGTGGCTTCCAGAATAGTTTGATTTATTTTGCATATTGCTTAAGAGTACTAAAGGTTGGCCTGATATGTTATATTATTTTCTTTGGCTTCCAGAATAGCATGAATCATAAGTTTTCATTTTTGATGAAGAATGTGTGGGATGTTTTTTTTTATGATGGTTTGCTTGCCATTGGTTCCCCGATGGGACAAGCACATAAGCTGATATTCTTTCAAGCTGCTATTTTAATCTTGGTCCCAGACTAACATATTTTGTCCTCTTTCTTATCCTCCAGTTGGTGTTATTTTGGATGGTAAAAGTGCTCTTGCTGCGCCTGTACTGAATGAAAGAAATGGGGCAGAAGTTGACTCGAGTGATGATGAAGATGATTATTACATGAATCGACAGCTATCCCCAATCCCTCCATCTCCAGTATCCAGGGAGTCTTCATTCCAACAGGAGACACTAGTCGGCGTCGAAGTCCAGACCATGAACGGGCACCTCTACCCAAAACCACTGACTCAAGTGCGGCCTGAGCCACCATCCTGGCAGGTCACCCGGAGACCAGTTGAGGAAGTGCGTGGAGAACAATGGCGCTTCTCAAGGAGGCCAAGTGAGGACGGAACCTCTGATGCCATGGAAGCACATGCAGTGGTGGCCCAGAGAGACAACAAGAAGCCGGAGACCCATGTTGACAGGTTCAGCATCCCGAGGTGCATCGAGGTGATGAGTGCCATGGCGGACCTCTCTCCAGTTGAGAAGTCGCTGGCGCCCGACGTGTTCTTGGACCCGAGCAACCGGGAGATCTTCCTCTCACTGAGTGTAGATATTAGGCCCATATGGCTGAGGCGCAAGATGAAGAGCCTCGTTTAGCTAGAGATAGCGTGAGAAATTTTCGTCGGGGTATACCTTAATAAACCTGTGATGTACTGCTGTAGATATGGATAGCTTGATGATGAGTTATGAACTGGTGTATGTGCCGGGCGCTAAGTTATGGTGCATGTGGCTACGTTATAATTGGAGTCCAGCCTATTATTAGAATCAGCAATAAGTTGATCATGATCTTTGGCTACAAAAACCAGCAAGTTCTGAATTCTCTGATAGTGCACCAGCTGCCTCATTTGCTCTCGAGTTGGACTTTTCTGCTCCCTTCCTGGAGCAGTAGACAGCTATTCCTGAAATGCAAGAAGTCCACAAGTCTATCTGTTGCTGACTTGCTGTTCTCACTTGGCCAATGGTCAGAGTAGATCAGATATATGCACATATGTGCCATTGCCCAGGAATGCTATTGCATCCATGTTATGTGGCACTGTCAATGACTGATGAGATAAGCTTCATGGATTCTCCGTCCCATGAGGTGGTGTTGCGTGATGATGTGTCGTGTGTCCCCTGAACAGTGGCAGCGGCCGTGCTGTGCAAATGCAAACAGCTCAGTTGACGGGAACAACACCGGAGACAGGTACCATACCAATCAGGCTAGGCTTGGCCAGGAATCAGTGAATCACCAACCATCTGCATGTCCTTGGCCCAAAGAGACAAACCTGGGAGCATGTGAGCCATGGGCGCCGCCACCGGGCAGACCCAGATGGGGTGCCGGCCCCGGCCGGCCTCAACAACCACGTCGGCGGACTGATTGGCCGGCGGCGGCCACCGGATGATGGACCACGCCGCCGCTGGCCATCAGAAATCAGCAGGATGGAATGGTTGATGAGCCAAGAGGTCAAGATGGACGTTGTGGCTTCAGGTATCTCCTGTGACAAAGTCAGAAACTTGTTTTTGGTATCTAGGAAGCATCTAAAGGGTGCTGTGTTTCCCTGCTGTATTTGATGTTTTTTTATACTTGCACACAGTTATTGCTCTTTGTCCTAAATTGTAAGTTTTTTTTTTACCTTTTGTAAATACCAGTTGAATGTTCGTGAGTCACCACGCCTAATATTATTTGGAACCGAGTAAAATTATAGTGTATATGCACCTAACATGTTTGAGTCTTTGCTTACCTCAGTACATCAGAAATATTTTATCTTAGAAATAAAGCACTCAGCAGATACTCCCTCCGCCCTTAATAATATATAAGGTTTAGAACAAGCAAATTAGTTCATTTTTGAACCGGAGATAGTATGTTGCATCTTGTTAAATAACAAAAGGGATATATATTAATAATGTTCAGAATGATATGACTGAAATACACTCGTTTCAATGGCTTAGCTGCCTATCATTGGCCTAGATATGATCTCGTGACAATTCAAATGCTAAACACATACATGGAGTATTAAATATGAAAAAAAAACTAATTGTACAGATTACAATAACTTTATGAGACAAATCTACTGAGCCTAATTAGTCCATGATTTAACAATATTGTACTTTAGTAAACATGTTCTAGTGACGAATTAATTAGGTTTAAAAATTAAATTCGTCTCGCGACTTCCAGAAGAGTTTTGAAAGTAATATTTTTATTAGTATAAGAAGAACAACACTCCTTAAGACATCCCATGAAACATTCGATGCGGCACCGCAAAGTTTTCCACCAGCAAATTAAACAAAACCTAACATTCAACACATTTTGCTTCAACATCATAAACACTGCGTGACAAAATAGGTGCTTCGTCTTCCCAAATCTTTTCAGCAGAATCATATGATCCGACTGTCCAGCAAATTCCTTTTTCACAGTATAAATTTAAAGCGCACTGATGGGCGACGACTTGACGTGGTACAGTGCAGATGACAGGAACTTGTGTCGCCAAAGGCTGCTGCACCCCCCTCTGTGTTCCGTGCCGACATTCCGAACTGGAGGGCAAGATCATTTTAGGGCCTTTTTCTTGTTTTTCAAATAGCAATTCGGTTCGACATTGTACAATTTTCAGGAAAAAGTTTAGACGATCATGCACTAGATTTCGTACAAATAAAAATCAAAGCTTTGCGTACGTGAGTGCTATTACAGGTTTCAAAGCTGGTGGATGCTTGCAAAAGCGAAAATAGAGGGCAGGGTTTTCGGGGTGTAGGAATTGCAGGTTTGTGGGTGCATCATTCAAAAGGGATGGGATGTAGTGGAGGATCTGCTAGTAATAGAAAATAATTGTGAACAGAATTTTTTGTGGGAGAATGACTCAATTTCTAGTGCTAGTGAGGATGAAAACATAGATGCTTTAGAAAGTGAGGCAGTTAAACGGTTTTGTGGAGAATTAGTAGAGGAAATTTTTGATGATGACAGCTATCACCTAAGTAGTGATTTAAGGGCTGCATCAATAAAGAACAAGCCACGTGCTAAGACACGTAGGAAAAAGGCTTGCAAGGTAGCTCTAGATAAAAGCTTAAAAAAGGTGTACCGATGAAAGGAGTCTTTTGGAATAGCAGAGGTCTAGGAGACTTGGCTAAAACAAAATTTATCTCGGATAGTGTGTTAGAACAAAACTTAGATTTTGTTGCACTATTAGAGACAGGGAAAAAAGATTTCTCTCAACCAACGCTTAATAATTTATGCGCGGGGAGAGACTATATTTGGCATTGGTCAGAACCACATGGGCGGTCGGGGGGTATTCTTTTGGGAATAAACCTAGACAAGTTAGATATAGGATGCATTGATGAGGGAGATTACTATGTAAAGTTCCGTTTAAGAAACAAAAATGATGGCTTTCAATGGATACTGGTGGCCGTATATGGTGCAGCACAACCAGAGTTCAAAGAAAGTTTTCTCACAGAATTAGTACATGTGTGCAGTAAGGAAAACCTTCCCATGGTACTTGGAGGTGATTTTAATATCATCAGAAATCCAAGTGAGAAAAACAATGATAGATATGATGACAAATGGCCCTTCCTGTTCAATGCTGTCATAGATAGCCTTGACTTGAGGGAAATTGAAATGTCTGGACGAAAGTATACTTGGGCAAATTCGTTAGAGACACCAACATATGAGAGACTCGACAGGGTGCTAGTCAGTACAGAGTGGGAACAACAATATCCAATGGCAACGGTTGATGCGTTAACAAGAGAGATATCAGATCATACCCCCCTCCTGCTTAGTACAGGAGAGGATACTCAAACAACGGGACAACCACTATTCAAATTTGAATGCGGTTGGCTTCTGAGGGATGATTTTTTTTGATATAGTTTCGGATGTTTGGCAAAAGGAAAATAGGGGAGATACATCTCTACAAAGATGGCAAAACAAAATTAGGAGATTAATAAGACAATTCCTAAGGGGATGGTCTAGAAATTTGAAAGGCGAGTATAAGAAAGAAAAAGAAGAACTATTAAGAAAAGCGAAAGAACTTGACGTGAAAGCAGAGACGACACTGCTGGACCAAAGGGAACTTGACCTAAAACAAACCATAAAAGATAGATCGGCGACCCTCCTAAGAGAGGAAGAAATAAAATGGGCACAACGGGCCAAAACAACTAAGTTGTTGAAAGGAGACGAAATACTAAGTATTTCCAGATGGTAGCAAATGGGAAAAGGAGAAAGACTAGAATTTTCCGACTAGAACAAGAAGAGGGAGTAATCGAAGGGGAAGAGAATTTAAAAAAATATATAACTAATTACTATAAGGGCCTCTTTGGACCACAACAAGAGGGACAGCTCCGTATGGATGAGACGATGACTGCAGATATTCTGCAAGTGTCTCCGAGGAGAATGAATGTCTAACGAGAGTTTTACGGAAAAAGAAGTAAGGGAGGCGGTGTTCCAAATGAAGCATAATAAATCCCCGGGGCCGGATGGGTTCCCGGCGGAAATTCTATCGTGTGTTCGAGTCTTATAAAGAATGACCTAATGGCCATGTTTATAGACTTCCACTATGGTCAATTGCCCATTTTTAGTTTAAACTTTGGAATCATCACCCCGATACCGACATTAAAAGAGGTCAAGATGGTACAAGCAAAGATAGGCCTATCCGTATGCCGAATGTCGGTTCAAGATCTTTAC
The DNA here is from genome assembly GCA_947561735.1 of Cenchrus americanus. NCBI lineage: Eukaryota > Viridiplantae > Streptophyta > Magnoliopsida > Poales > Poaceae > Cenchrus > Cenchrus americanus. Next base: position 5,583,177 of record OX387242.1, read on the forward strand.
TAAGGTCTTAGCTAACGGAGTTTACGAAGTGGCGAATAGAACAATCAAACCGACACGGACGGCATTTTTGCCAGGGAGGTATATTTTGGAGGGGGTGGTCATTTTACATGAAACAATTCATGAATTAAAACGGAAAAAACAGAGTGGTGTAATACTAAAGCCGGATTTTGAAAAGGCATATGATAAGGTTAGGCGGAGTTTTTTACAACGGGCATTGAGAATGAAAGGCTTCTCACAGACTTGGTGTACGTGGATTGAAAAAATTGTGAGTAAGGGATGTGTGGGAGTACAAGTTAATGATGATATTGGACATTTCTTCCAAACTAAAAAAGGACTAAGACAAGGGGATCCTCTATCTCCACTACTATTTAACATAGTAGCGGATATGTTAGCGGTCCTCATTTCGAGAGCTAAAAATAATGATCAGTTTAGGGGACTAGTCCCACATCTGATAGATGGAGGATTATCGCACTCTCCAATATGCGGATGATACTATCCCGTTCATGGAAAATGATTTAGACCAAGCAAGGAACTTAAGATTAGTTTTAAACACTTTTGAGAAACTTTCGGGGTTGAAGATTAATTTCCATAAAAGCGAATTGTTTTGCTTTGGGGAAGCTAAGGAAAATGTGAGGCACTTTGTACAGATCTTTGGGTGTAAGGAGGGCTCTTTCCCGTTTAAATAACTAGGAATCCCTATGAACACACACAAACTCAGAAATAAAGATTGGAAGGAAATAGAGGAGAGATTTCAGAAAAAGCTGGCTAGCTGGAAGGGTAAGTTACTGTCGGCAGGAGGGAGGCTAGTTCTAATAAACTCAGTTTTATCTAGTTTGCCCATGTTTATGATGTCTTTCTTTAGAATACCTAAAGGTGTACTAAAGAGACTAAACTACTACGGATCTCGTTTCTATTGGCGAGTGTGATGAGCATAAAAAGAAATATAGACTTTCAAAGTGGAGTATTCTGTGCCAACCCAAAAGTCTAGGGGGACTAGGGATTTTGAACCCGGAGATACAAAATATTTGCTTGTTATCCAAATGGCTTTTTAAATTACTTAATGAGGATGGGGTTTGGCAAAATCTCCCGAGGAAAAAATATTTGAAAGATAAGGCTCTAACTCAAGTGAGTAAGAAGCCGGGGGATTCCCAATTTTGGACCTACCTAATGGAGATTAAAGATTCTTTTCTGTCCAATGGTTGTTTCAAGGTAAATAATGGGGAACAAACTAGATTCTGGGAAGATGAGTGGGTGGGAGGACAATCTCTGAAGAGTTTGTATCCATCACTGTATAATATCACAAGAAAGAAGAATGTAACGGTAGTAAGTGTGCTAAGCACAGTACCACTCAATGTATCCTTTAGAAGGGCGTTGCTGGGAAATAATTTAAATTTGTGGCTACAGCTAGTGGAGAGGGTGATGTTATTGGAGATAAATGAACAAAAAGACAATTTTAGGTGGAAACTAAACAAGAATGGGGACTTCTCAGTAAAGTCATATTATAAAGAACTTATGAGGGGGGGGGGGCAACACAACACTTGCAAGAATTTTGGAAGATAAAGATTCCTGAAAAAATTAAGATATTCCTATGGTACTTAGAAAAAGGAGTGGTGTTAACTAAAGACAATCTTGTAAAAAGAAAATGGAAAGGTAACAACAATTGCTCCTTTTGTGGCCATGAGGAAACCATACAACATCTTTTCTTCGATTGTCATGTAGCAAGAAATGCTTGGAATGCTGTAGCTATCACTTTTGATATAAGAAAACCAAACTGTACTTATGATTTGTTTCATGATTGGTTGAGTGGGTGGACTAAAACAAGTAAAAGACTCATGCTACTAGGTGCTGCTGCACTTTGTTGGGCAATTTGGCTAAGCCGAAATGATGTGGTGTTTCAAAGAACAACTCCTAACTCTTTCTTACAGGTGATCTTCAGGACGACGTTCGGGCACGAAGTTGGGCGCTACTCTCTAAAGAGGAAGCGAGGCTGAAAGTGAAAAGCAACTCAAGCAAATTAGAAGTCACCATCATGGAGATCTTCAAAAGTTATGGATGGAGAATGAGGAATAGAATCCAAGCTTGAGTTTCTTTTCGCCTTTAGTCCCATGTTTAGTGTCCAAGTACCTTTGCGTTTATGTTTGATTGCCTTAAGTTGAGTGGTGAACTTTTGTAATTGAGTAAGTCCGTATCGGGACAGCAACCTGAGTGTTGTGTAAACTTGACTTTTGTTGGCCATAAGCGCTCCTTGTGAGTTGCGGAGGTCGGTAATTCCATATTCTAAAAAAAAATCATTCAAAAGTCATGAGTGTTTCTTGTCCGAGAAAATCTGTACTCTGCATGTACTATCTACGTGCCATTTTTGTTTTTTCAGTTTTTGCCAAAACATATTCATAGAAATTACTCTTTGTGTTACGAGAAATTTCAGAGAGAGATGTTCATCTAACAAAATCTAAGGATGGAAGTATTAACAAGTATCAGAAAGTACCTGAAGGTAAAATACCATTTTCATAGAAAAGATAAAAAGGAAAATACTTGTAAGTACCGTACCATAGGTACTTCAAAGTGCCTCCCAATACTTTACAAATATCGTAACAAAGCTCTTGTGTTATTTATAAGCTGTTTGAATTAATGAGTTGGCAACTGAATTACCTAAGCTTTGCTTTAGGCAGAATTAGGAGCTCGTTTTTGTAGGAGCTCATCTGAGTTGCAAAACCTTCTGGTTAGGCAAATTGAAACAATCACAGTGCTTGTTCCAAAAAAAATACTCAAAAATCATGGGATGCCAAATAAGGTATAATTTTTGCATTTTGGTCTATTTTGAGTAAGAATTCCACATTTGGACCCCCGTGGGAAAGAATCCCAAAAATGGACTCATAGCACGGCGTCACAAGCCACGGCGCCGCGCTGTTGTAGAACGGCACGGCGCCTGTTCTACAACGGCGCCATGGTGTCGTTCTATGACACGTTGACGCCACCATTATCCGAAATCACCTAAAAAAATAGCACGGCGTCAAAAGCCACGACGCCGTGTCATGAGTCCATTTTTTAAATTCTTTCCCAAGGAGTCCATATGTAGAATTCTTACTTAAAAGAAAAGTAAGAAATGCAAAAATTATACCCAAATAAGAGTGGACTTGAAAAAAAAAATGTTTGTTTCGGTGAAATTCATGTTTCCCAATCCTGTTTTTACCAGCCAGATTGTCGCTCCCCACCGAGAGAGACCAAGAGAAGCTTTGTCGTCGAAGACTCGAAGTGGACGGAACAGGTGGGTCCGTCCCTCCCTGGCCCCACAGATCATATGAAATGAAGCCCAGTGAGTGGGCCCGGAACGTGGCTGGACTTGTTGTTGGGCAGCGTGTGGCCCACCTCGCCCGGCTTGTGTGGCACGCGCTCGCTCGCACTGACAGCAGGCACAACACCCATCGCCATCATCGCTGCTTGCTCCCCTTGGCACCTTTTCCACCTGTCCATGATCCCAACCTTTCCACTGCATGCGCAACTCCAGTTCTCCCTCCATGCTGCTGCATCTTCACTTCACCAATAATCCATGCATGTCTTGAGAGCTCGATCACTCCAAGAAGTTTTCATCTTCGGTTGGCTGGTGGTGATGGTAGTCTTCGCTTTTTCCGGCAGAGAGAAAATCTTCTTGGTACGTTCTTGGTGGTGGTTTGTTGTGAGAGAAAATCTTCTTGGCGGGTGGGTGATAAAGCCAATAAGCGGGGCGTAGTAGCATTCCAAGCTCCCTGCAAGACGAGTAAATGAGCAGAGACGACGTCTAGCTACACACGCTTGTAAACGTCTCCTACAGTGCCTTTCATGTGCGATTCCGGGAGAAAAGGTGTTTTTGGGTCCGCGCGCGAGATACCGGAGGAGGAGATCACAAGGGGCACGCTGAAGATGAGCAGGATCGTCGTCGATCGATCTCGTTCAGTGTGGCTGGCTGGCTGGCTGGCGATCGATCGATCGATGAAATAAAGGGAAGATTCATCGCTTTCTGTGTTGCTTGCTTGCTCTCACATCTCACATGGACGCACTGATTGCGAGAGCATGCATGCTCGACACTATTGTAAAGTTCCGGCCATATCATCCGAAATTGCTTGTATATTCGTGACATGTTGCACAGGCCTGTAACTTCGGTCGGCCGAAGTCTATCGAAGAACACGCGCGTACGTACATTGTTTGCACTTGCACCGTATCTATATACTTTTATGAAAGTATTTTACAAGACAAATCTACTCATGTAATTTTCACATTCCCAAACTCAACAACTTAAAAGTTATTCATGATTTATATTCTCAAAATGTTTGACTCAAACCTTGTCCAAAACGACTTCTTTTACCAAACTGGAGGGAGTATAGTATTATAAAGGCGGAATAGCCAATTCGGTCCCCGAACTATCACTCAAAGCTCAATTTCGTCCGTGAACTACGAAAATGACCGTTTTGGTCCTCAAACTTTCGCATCTGACTCACTTTCGTCCCTGAACTACAAAACGGTCGTTTGGTCCTCAAACTTTCGCATTCGACTCAAATTCGCCCCTGGCTGATAGCCAAATACCCTTTTTACCCTTCTCCTACCCCTACGTGTTGCTCGCTGCTAGCTGCTGGGGAACCCGCTGCTCTCTCTGCTCCTCAATGTCACTATCGTCTCTGCGAAGGCCGGCCCCTCCAGTCTGGCAACTTGTTGCCCCGCCAAATCAACCACATGCCAGCACCTCCTCCTGCGTCGGTTTGCGCAGATCTTATGCGCGTCCGCTGCTGAGGCGGGCCATGGATGGGGTGTGGGCACGCTCGGCGAAGGAGGCGCGAGGCCCATGCTCCATCTCAGCAATTCGCTAGCAGCGAGCGGTGCGCAGGTATAGGAGAAGGGTAAAAAGGGTATTTGGCTATCGACAAGGGATGAATTTGAACCGACTACGAAAGTTTAAGGACCAAAATGACTATTTTCGTGGTTCAGAGATGAAATTGAGCCGATTGCAAAAGTTAGAGGACTAAAACAACAGTTTTCGTAGTTCAGGAACGAAATTGAGGTTTAAGTGATAGTTCGGGCACTGAATTAACTATTCCGCCTACTATAAATTAAAGGACCTATATACTGCAAGCGAACAAACGCACAGTGTGATTGGATTAAGTGAAATATTTTAAAATTCATACCACACCTATCCATTGCGAGATTTATCTGCAAATCCAAACTAAATATATGTCTCATAAAGTGAGATGAGAGAAATGGATGGATGCAATTTGCAGCACATTCCAAGGGAAAGAGAACAAAGCTACTACTAGATTCATATATATAGTTTCGCAATTCACGGTGCACCCAAACCTAACCACATGCATGCTCTTGCTGCACTCGTCGTCGTCGTCCAATCATCCGGACATGGGTACTGCAGCCAATGAGCCATGGATTCGTTTGACGTACAGCTCAAGCGAACCAAATTTTAGTACGGGTAAAACCAGTCACGTCGCTGTCCCATCAAAATCGCCCAATAATTCGGCATCAGATAGGATCGGCGGAGCGGCTAGCTAGGTCAAACGGATCGAACAAAAAATACGGCTTTGATCACGGTCAGCTACAGCTAGTACACAACTTCAACTCTTCAAGCATGCACATGCTGCTTGCTTGATATATACTATATGGTGCATTTGTGCTCGTCGACACACTTGGCCTTTGGAAGATTAATTGTTGCTAGAGGAGGTCTCGCGGTCAATCCCCTAGTCCACGTTGTTGAAGCACTCACACAAGAGTATTGCTTCCCGGCCACCAATTCTCTCCCAAGAACACCAACTTGACTCGCCACAAAGGCTAGCCACTTAGGTACTTGTCAAGCTCCCTTGGTCATCTTGATGCCGCCTCCACTAAGGAGCTTCTCCACCAAGGAAGGGGGTCTCCACGTCCCCCGCACAAAGTGTCCTCGCCGCTCCACACCAAGCCGGAGGGTCGATAACGATTGCCGGTGAGCCATTTAGACCCCAAGGCTTCTGGCGAACCTTGTACAACTGGATTCACTCAAGAATCACCTCACAAGGTTGGCACAACCTTGCACTCACTCAGCTCTAAGCTAAGCCTAGCACTAAGCACATACACAAAAGCATGTACAAGTCTAAGGATGAGCAATTAAGCACTTGGATGGATTGGATATGATCTTGAATGTGTCTTGAACTCCTCTGCACTTCCACACAATCCAGCAACCTCAAATGGGTGAGTGGAGGGGGTATAAATAGCCCAAGGCATCAAATTAGTCGTTGGCTAACGTCCACTGAAAAAGGTACCGTCAGATGATCCGACGCTATATTTTCCAGGGCGTCGGTTCATCCGGTGCCCCTCCCATGTCACGTAGCCGTTGAGGTTCTCTGACACAACTGCTCCGACGCTATGCTCCGACGCTACGTCGGATCATCCTATGCTGAAGGCCTCGCGTCCAAGTCGCTACTGTTAGCTTCTAACTGACCGACGGATAGACCGACGCTAACCCTGACCAAGGCATCGGATCATCCGGTGCTGAAGGCTTCGTCTTGGCGCGTCTCTGTACAAATTCAAACTGAGCGTCGGATAGACCGACGGGGTCCCCACTCAGACCGTTGGATCATCCGGTGCTACTGTCTTCCTTGCTCTTCCTCTGCAACTCGTCCGACGCTACTAAATAATGGACCGTCGGTTCATCCGGCGGTACCTATGGTTTGACCCTGTGCACCAACTCGTCCGACTAGTGCACCGACACTTGTATTTGAGGGACCGTCGGTTCATCCGACGGTGTTTTCTCTTTTCCTTTTCTTGCTCGGTTTTGACCCTTGAAAAATACACTATCTTCTCAATTTGGCATATGGTTTTCTTGCATCCTTGGGACCTAGGAGTGTCTACAAAGACATGCTAAGACAATATGGTTAGTCCCAATGATCATGTTGTCTTGAATCACCAAAATCAAACTCGAACTAATGGCATATGAGGCCATGTTCGCTACAAATGTACTCTTTAATGATTATAAATTTATAATAATAGATAATGCAATATAAGATAATTAATGATGAAAGTTCAGTTTGGGAGATATTGTCATGTCATGCGCGCCTTGTAAACAAGAACGGATGGAGTAGTTGAGTAGATAGATAGGGACGCCGTCCAGTGGACGAAAATTTATTTTCCTTCCAGTGGTTTGAAAAACAACATGTACGTCCAAGGAATGGAGCAAGGAGCCTCCGTGGGTGCGAATATGCTAACAAAGGTACATATCCGAAGCTGAACACATTTTCATCTGAAACTGTTTAATTAGGTGCATGCACAAATGTGGCTAGGAGATAAATTATTAAATGCAAGCAAGATCATGCTACGACCTAAATATTTTTTTTTTCAAAATAATACTTCTGGGCATTCAAATCGATACATACTATAGGTAAATTGAGCTGGTTTGAATTTACCTAGTATTGTTTTTTTCAAAATAATACTTCTGGACATTATTGTACACACGAGTTTTGTATGAATTGACTAGTACGTATTTACAAACCAGCTAGTAAAGGTTTCAAGAAGGAAAAGTTTGGTGCCTCGTTAAAAAGTTCCGGGATGGATCGACGCATGAGAGAACGAAGATATAGAGTTCCATATGCATGGATCCCCTCTATGCTGAACAAGCACAGCTATGCATCAATGATAGTTTGGAGCAAAGGGGGTCCTCTTCAGTGTGTGTGTGTGTGTGTCCATCAATATCAGTGTGGGGGCTACACGTACTCTGACTCATCTTCTCCGTTGTACTTGCAAACTTGCACATGCTTCATTATTCCCCACTAATGCCCTTCACTTTAAATTGGCATAATGTATTTTATCACCACATGAGATTATTATTTTTTTTTACCATTTTGTGTCAATAAAAACGGTGCAAAGATTTACAAATAAAAATTGTAAAAAAAAAAGGTAGCCACAAAATCTGATGACATGCATGCATATTATTTGGTGGACCAATCAACAAGGATCGAAATGGTCTAATGTGATCTGTGATAGAGGCCTGACGGGAAAACTTGCATAGTAGAGTGTCGAATGCATGTGACCAAACAAGGCTACTGTGTGCCCATAATTAAGCCTATGAAGCTGCTTTCAAAAAAAAAAAAAAGTTTGGATTTTGACAGTGCACCGAATTGAAGAAAAATGCTAGCGGCTAGCTAGCTCTTTGCCGGCAACAAGGTCAAGCCGACAGTCCCCATTCCAAGCAATCTTTACCTCACTTTTTGTCCCCAAGTTAAAAGTCACGGTAGGCTTTTCGATAGCATTTTACAGTACGTCATAGTTTTAGATGAGATAAATTAAATCTAGCATTATTGTTCATTAATGAAGAATACTACAGGAAAACTTGCTAGCTATTGCCATTCACCCTTTACCATGTTATATATATATATATATTTTTTTTTTCTACCACAGTTACCTGCACTCATCATTTCATATCCAATTTGCACTAATATACTAAAGTTTTGTTCGCACTTTTGAGATTGCATAGACTTAAAAAGTACCACGATCCGCACGATCAATATTTAGCAAAGAATATCCTTTTTTTTTCTTTAGCTTTGACAAAGGTAGCGAACGAAAACCAATTATTCCAAAAGTTTTCTCGCGAGGAACTATTAAAAAAAACATGTACGTTCCTCATAATAATCCACTAGCCTGCAATGTGTACCATCCGAAAGCTATTTAATACGCATAGAATCTGGCAACAGTGTCTCTATCATGTCCATGTTGAACCTCGATCGACGCAGCAGTGTGTGTCCATGACATGCATGTGCTTATTTTGAGCGAGCCTGGAGGCATTCATAATCCTCCTGTCATCAACTCACCTGTCATTTAGTATATGTTATTTTCATAATATAGATAACATCTTAGCAAGAGAAGTAAGGAAAAACAAGACAATTTATTCGTTTTTTTTTTGAGTCAAATATGTGCTAGCGAACGTAATTCGATCATCAGCTGGTAAGATTCTTCGTAAAATGAACCTCCTTGCACTTAAACAATAATTGTGTCAGTGACGCGAGAGCCAAATGAGCTAGGTAGTAATCTTGGTATATATACGTAGAATGTAAGCAGGTAGTAGGAATGGCGATCTTTGATATACGCGAGAGAAGTACACACTACATGAACCAAAGTAACACAGCCATATATAAGCACAAAATAATTCCTAGAGAATATTCACTGGTCATCATCACCTGCTGAGCATTACGCTTCCCAGTGATGCCGCGGCTTTGCTGTTCAATTAACAATCATGTTAGCACTTAGCAGTGTGGTTGGAGTCTGTCCTATGGGGTTATTATAGAATAGAAGCTGCATTTCTTTAATTTGCAGCTAGCCTATCTACAAGCTGCGCCTTTTTTTTTGATGGAAAAAATAAAAGGATAAAATGTAAAGGCAGACAGCAGCCATCAACTGCGAGCAGAAAAGAAGACAAAAGCCAGCACGACCCATGTACTGGAAATCTGCAATGAAACTGGTGTGTGTGCCTGCCTGCTTGTATCGTTTAAATTATCCATCAGTGGGCACAAATGCTCTCTTAATTTTCTACCCTGCATGCATCCTCCTCGTTCCTGGCCATCATCCCTGACTCCACTGGGGGCACATGCTTAACACAACAAATGCTTGCCCTAAACAATGATTAGAGTTGGTGGTTGCATTGGTGCACGATCCTTTCATTTCACCCACACCATGCATGCATGCACAGTGACTAAGTACATGCTGCAAAATTACTATTTGTGTGCATAGATGCTGCGATCTACAATTCATGACTCATGGATATGCTATGCAGATGTAAGTGTGGAATGTAGATATTATCCTCTCTTTACACTTTGCAGCTCACTGCCAAAAATACCAACTCTACCACCTTGGCAAATAACGATCACCAAGGAAACAAAAATAGCTAGGTAGGATTAAAATACCAAAGAAAACTATTTACTTGGTGGTTGCCTGGTTGGGACATTTTATTATTGGCCCCTTAGCAAATTTAGCACGCACTGCAGAAGTTATCGCTAAACCACAGTCCAGAAAATAATCTTTGACGGCCACCTGCTAAGCAAATCATGTTTCCTTGGCACTTCACCTCTTGACGTACGGTAGACTGCCAAGGACAATTACTTTGGCAAACATATCTATATGCCTTGCGATTTTTGGCCCAACGTAAAGTACTGATTGTGAACTAGTCTTAATTTTGAAGTAATTTTATTTTAATAAAGTAATTTTGAAGCTACGAATAGTTCGAAGGAGGCGAGCCAAAAATTTCTAACCGTAACGTTGTATAATTGCAACGGTAATTCCAAGTCAACAAGCTGCTTTATCGTTTCATTTTGACTGCTTCCTCCTCATCTTCTCCGAAGAAACAACCGAAGCAGTCAAAAGAGCAAATCCCAACGTTAACAAATCGCAACAGACAAGACAATCACGCTAGTTCTTCCGTAGGAGTAGTAAACCGCAACGGTAAAAATAATATTTACAGTGACAGAGTAAATTTCTTAGCAAAAAAATGAAGGGTAAAAAAATTCCTCCAGAATTTGTGTCTGATGCACCATCACTGTTGGTACTGTCATTGTCCCCTGCACGTATCCCATCCCATCCAGAACAGTAAAAAAGTGAAAGTAACAAAGTGAAAAAATCATGTGGCCAAACAAAGCTAGTTAACCCCACTGTGATTCACACACACTGTTACTGTTACTGTTCTTTGCAGAACAAAGTACTCCTCCTCTCCCAAACAATTTTTTGCACTATCAAACTGATGTGCCTTAATCCTTGTCCTTTACTTTTCCTATAATAAATATAAATAAACAAACAATTAATACCCCCCATCACTCCCCCCACCCCTTCACCCCCACACTGACTGCTCTCCCATGATTGCAGAGGCTGCTCTCTTCTCCCTCTCTCTCTCTCTGAGCCCAGGAGTGAGAGCCCTCGGTCCCTCCCCCTCTCTTCCTCCCTCTGCTCGTGATGGCGGCGTTAATGTGGTGGTGAGAGTGATGATGGCGGCCTAGGGCTAGTGTGGGATGAGCAGCAGCTGCAGCTGCAGCTGGATCTCTGCCTGCCTCGGGGCTGCTGCAGCTCACCAAGATCTTCCCTCCATGGTAAGTGCCTTCCTCCTTCGATTCGGGTCTCGTAATTTAGGCAATGGCAGGCTGTTTCGCGAGAATCCCCACATCCGGGCTGGAAAAAAACTTGCTGGAGTTCTTTCCGTTTTCTGCACTGCGCGTTCGGCGATCTTGGGCGTGGAAAGAAAGATGCCATTTCCCCCCCGCTGTTCGTGTGCGTGTTCCCGCTATTGTTAGCCGCCTTCTCGTGTTCCTCGTGGCCATTTGCCAGGAGGGCTGCGCATCAATCTCCTCTGCCGAAATAGTCTCCTTTTGGCAGTATAGCAGCAGTATTTGTTTGTTCGGCGTCGGCCCTTTGGTTTTCCGGCCATGGATTTGGGTCTCTCTGCCCACTGTCTCTTCAGGAAAAATGGGGAATGCTTCTCCTGATGCCGTTCTTCTGACGCCAAAGATTTTGCTTTCCGTTAATGGCGGAAGCGCGGCGAGTCCGTCTCCGTCCTGCTTTTTTGGGTAATTTCTGGACCCCATTTTGCCCCCCACTTTTCACTGCAGAGATTACGCTAGGCAAATGCGGCGATTTCTCCCTTCCCTTCCACGGTTCTTGCGTTGTTGGTATTCAAATCCTCCTCGCTAGCAGCCGCAAAAGTAGCCGTTGCCTGGGTAGGATTCAGAGTTCTCGTTCCTTCTTCCTCCGGAGGATTCCCCACCCGCCCCTTCTTCTCATTTGACCCTGTCTCCAGCAGAGCATCCAGTTCACGAAATGCTGCCAGTGTGATCTCCAGCTCTTGGTGCAGGTGTGAGATTTTCTTGCCGTGCTCTTCTTTTGGTGATTTCAGGCCTGGGGTGGTTGGGGTCATGGGCGTTCATCTTTATTGGCGTTAGTTGCGGGGTTTCTTTTCACTGACCTCCTTTGCCCTTTTCTTTAACCATTGTTTGATGCGCCATTCGCAGCAGTGGAGGTAGCAGCTTCCGTCCTCCAGTGATTCGTTTACTTGCGTGGGCGTCGTAGGGTGAGATTCGAGCCGTTCTCGAGGATTCTCTTCTGTAAGTTTTGCTCAGTTTGTTTTAATTTTTTTTGGGTTTCTTTTTCCACTGAATGCGGGCTTTGGGGGTGGCAAAATCTGGGGCCATTTTCTGATGTTCAAGAAATCTTCAGCACATTTGGGGGTGCTCAGTTGTTGGTGGTGCCTCAGGATTTAGTCACTGAATCCCCTCAAACGGTCAAACATAACACCAGAATCTTTGGGAAAAAAATATGTTTCTATGTTTGAAGGCCGTTCCAGGCTGGGTCACTCGGTTTCAGAAGTAATTTATTGCATGAACGTGTAGCTAATCTGAATCTTTGACCGTGGTTTGGTGCTATTAGTGCCTCTAGGACTGTGTGGATATATAATAGAGTCATTCTTGCTATATGCTGCAACTTTGATCTGTGAACTTTCTTGGCCTCCCAGGGCGACCTACCATAATTGTCCCTACATCTCCTTTTCGGTTTTACCACTAAGTTCCAGATTACTAATGTCCTTTTGCCCATGGTGCTGATTTTGGAAGTTTCTGATGTTCTGCAGGTAGTTGGTTTGTAGTGGATTTTAGAGCAGATTGCATTCTAGTTGCTGGGATCTACAGGCAGGGGATTTGAAGTTGCAGAAGGTTTACTTTGAGGCCAGGTGGTGTTGTTCGGTTGGCTTAGCTGGCTTCGATGGCGATGTCGCCATCCAATCCAATGCGCAAGTACTCTTGGTGGTGGGATAGTCACATATCCCCGAAGAACTCAAAATGGCTCCAAGAAAATCTTACAGGTACACTTATATTCAATCACTATGGTGACTTAAGTTTCGGTCTAAAGTTATGGCTATCCCGTTCACTGGCAAAAGAAGTTATGTACTTAAACATGAGCACTAGGCTTTGTTACTAATTTACTTCAGAGTCATTGTAACGCGAAACAAGGACAGATTTTCCATGTTATCTTATTGTGTTCAATCCAACAGCTCTTGCCATAGGATGTTATGGGTTATGGGCTCATTGCATGATTCAATCAAGGGAGAAATGGGCTATCGTACAGTTATCTCTTAGTACTGTCTTTTTTAGTTTCAAGCATTTAACTGTTCGAAGCCCTGATTCTGATCTAGTGTTAGTGTCTTACATTCCATTTTTTGTGGAATGATCAGCAGATTTTGTTGAGGACAAGCACATAAACAATTTCACCTCTGGCATATAAGCTTATGTCATTTTAGCTATCTTATAACTGAACCACTACATTTGATCAAAGAAAATCGAATCCAATTGGGTACTATGAGAGCTAGCTTTCACCTAAAAAGTGACTAGATGTTGGCTGTCAAGTGTTGGGTGTTCTTGATGCTTTATTTCTCTTTTTGCTACATTTACTTGAAGCCTGGACTGACCAGTGTTTATTAATGTGTGGTCACACAGATACGGATAGCAAAATCAAAGTGATGATCAAGATTATCGATGAGGATGCTGACTCATTTGCAAGAAGAGCAGAAATGTATTATAAAAGGCGCCCAGAACTGATGTCTTTGCTTGAGGAGTTATACCGTGCTTATCGAGCTTTAGCTGAAAGATATGATCATGCAGCTGGAGAACTCCGGCATGCCCATAAAAAAATGGCAGAAGCATTTCCTGATGAGTTTCAGTTGGACTTTGATGATGATCTGCCAACAGAAACTGCATCTGCTGAATCTGAAACAGACAATCGTGACATGACTCCATTTTTTCTTTCATTCGTCAAGGCTGGTGATTCAAAAAAACGTGCTAAAGGTATTCCCTACACTGTTAAATTTCCTCAACAAGCTCAATATCCTAATACTTGAGGCAGATTAAACTAATATATTCGTGTTGCAGATGACCAAGATCACGAGAAGCTGCAGAAAGAGATATCTAGCTTGTCACAGGAAAATCAAGACCTCAAGAAGAAGATTTCATCAGTTTTAGAAAAGAGCAACAAGGCTGAATCTGAAGTGAGTTCTCTCAAGGCGGCCCTTGCAGATCAAGAATCAGAGACAGAAGCTGCATTTGCACAATGCCAGCAATCCAGTGATCGACTACAGAGCCTCAAGTCTGAAATATTGCATACCCAAGAGGAGTTCAAGAGACTTAAAGAGGAGATGGAAAATGGACTACAGAATTTGAGCACCACAGAGGAAAGGTGTCTTCTCCTTGAGAGAGCTAACCAGAATTTGCTTCTGGAGCTGGATAATCTGAAGCTTGCCTCAAAAGAGAGGCATGATGAGCTAAATGAGAAGCACATTGAGTTGGAGAAGCTTAGCATCTCTATACAAGAGGAGCAACTCAAGAGCATGCAAGCAGAAATGGCCCGGCTATCTTTGGAGAAGCAATTGGCACAAGCACAGGAGAAGCTAAGACTTTTGTCTCTTGAAAAGCATGGTGAAGCAAGTAAGATTGAGAACATTGAGGCAACCAAAGTTCAACTTCAAAAGGAATTGGACACTATTCGAGAAGAGAACAGAAAATTGGATGATCAAAACCACTCCTCTGCCTCTGTGATAATCCGTCTGCAGGATGAGATAATTTCTTTGAAGAATACGCAGAGGCGCCTTGAGGAAGAGGTGTCTCGTCATGTGGAGGAGAAAAGGGTGCTTCAGCATGAGCTTTCGTACCTCAAAGATAACAAGGGTGAGTTGGATAGGAAGCACTTTTCGATCAAGGAGCAAATCCAAGTGGTGAATTTCAATGTAGAATCACTCCAATCACTTGCACAAGAAGTGAGGGATGGAAATGTTGAGCTAAAGGAGACCATAAAAAATCATGAGGGTGTAAAAGCCTTGTATGTTGAAAATCTAATGCTACTGGAGAGGACGTTGGAGAAAAATGCTCATTTGGAGAGATCCCTTTCAGTTGCAACTACTGAAATTGAAGGATTGCGGGACAAGAAGGTTGCATTGGAAGAATCATGCAAACACCTGAATTCCAAGGTTAACGGCCATCAGTCTGAGAGAGCCATGTTTGTTGCACGGATTGAGGGTATTTCTCATACCATGGAGAAGCTATCAGAGAAAAATGTATTCTTGGAAAATTTGCTGTCTGACAATAATTCCGAGCTTGAGATCCTTAGAAGGAAGCTGAAAGATTCAGAGGAATCTACTCATACATACCGCAACCAGAATTCTGTACTTCGATCTGAAAAGAGATCTCTTATGCGTGAGGTATGACGCTTGAAATCTCTTGCTTTCTGGTTATTTTAATTGTAATTTCAAAACTATGTAAATTGATCCCTCGATACCTTAATATTGCCAGGTGGATAGCATCAACAGTGCTCTACTCAGTTTGGAAACCCAATATGCAGAGTTAGAAGGGCGATGCTTGGATCTTGAGCAGGACAGAAACAAGGCCCTAGATGAAGTGAACAAACTAGGAGAGCTGTTGAGGCTAGAAAAGGAAAGGCACAAAGAAGCCGCCAGCTCAGGCATGACTCAATCCAGTGCTATACAAAAGCAGATTAGTCTACTGCTAAAAGAAGTTAAGCACAAGGAGAACCAGCTTCAAGAGGAGGAGCACAAGATTGTTGAAGCTCAGACTGAGATTTTTATCTTACAGAGGTGCTTAGGTGACATGGCCGAAACAAACTCTGATGTTGTGGCTCAATTGCAGAAGCAACAAGAGGTATGCAAGGTTCTAGAGGAGAAAGCTGATTTCTTGTCACAACACAACCAGCTGCTGACAGAAGGGATTGGTTCTGTGATGGAAGTCCTGCATCTGGATGAGAAATATGGATCATTGGATCTAATGAAGATTGATGTAGTTGTGCAGCTCCTCTTGCATGAGATCAAGTGCCTGCTGAATACTATTTCTGATGCTCAGGATGTGAAGCAGAACCAGATCCTTGAGAAGTCGCTTGTTGTCACGCTTCTGGAGCATTTTGGGAGAGAGGTAGCTGACCTAAGGTCAGAAAGGAGTGTTCTGAAGCAAGAGTGGCAAGCAAAAAACGATGAGCTGGTGAAGCTGCAGATTGAAAGGCATGACCTTCTAAAGATAAGCTGCGAGCTACGTAAGGAGATGGAAGCTCGTAACCGCAAAGTGGATGAACTGAAGTCCGAGGCAAAGTTCTTGGTTAGACAACTCACAGAGCTGCAAGATTCACGGCAATCATTGCAAGCAGAGATTATCAAGTTGATAGAAGAGAACACCTCACTGTCTAGCAAAGTTTATGGCTCTAGTGAGAAGGAAAAGTCATTTGAAGATGATTTCAACACTCTTGTTGGTGAAGCAGTCAGGACAGATATCCTTGGTGTCATTTTTAGAAGCCTTCATGATGAGAGGACATCACAATTGCAGTGTTTGCATGAGGATTTTGGGTCTCTACATGCAGCAGGAAACGAGCTTTATCAGGAAATTAAGCTGATGAACAAGAAGCTTGGAGACCTACAACTCGAGAACAACTATCTTGAGAAGGAACTCAGTAGAACTCTGAGCATCTGTGACGGCTCTGGTGCAGAAATTTCAACTGGATCCAGAAGGCGTACAATGAGGAGAGACACCAAGCTGTTGAAATCTGGCAGGAAAAGCCAAGAGAGTGGACAAAACATGGAACAGCGAAAAGAAGTTGACAATGCTGGCCTTGAGAAATCGAACGAAATGCTAAGAGAGGAGCTCCAGAAGTTGAAAAGTGAACTGCATGTGCTTAGGAGCAAAGAACAGCCTGTGATTGATGTAAAATCTTGTGACGCAGAGATCACTAAACTGCTGGCCAACATGCAATTGGCCACTGCCAATGCGTCTCTCTTCAAGGAGAAGGTCCTTGAGCTCATTGTGACATGTGAAAGTTTTGAGATCAGTGACATGGTGCAGAAGGAGGTGTTGAAGGAGGAGATTACTCGGAGGAACTCTTATGTGGATGAGCTGAAGGATAAGCTAAATGCCGTGGAGATTGAGAACAGAAGGCTGAAGGTTGATCTGAATGGTGACTTCACACTGCTAGGAGCACTGCAAACTGAAGTTGATGCCCTGGAGAAACAAACCTTGTCGCTGGCCAAGGATTGCTTGCCACCAAGCATGCTCAAGGAGGTATGCTTATATTTGTACCATATTCTGTGTGCATTTTCCCTTCACTTTTCATGTTGAAGATCTAGTATATACTACTTGAGAAGTTTAAAATTTGTCTAACAAGCAGTCCCAGCATTTAGAAACTCTGATTTTTTAATGAGACGCATTCTGCTTATTGTTTCTGCCAGGAGAATGCATTGTCACCTCAACTGTCAAAGATTGCTGTGCGGCCAAGCGAAGATCAAAACGTGACGAAGATGGTGAAAGACATGGAGTTGCAGAAACTCCATGGAACGATCAAAGCCCTCCAGAAAGTTGTGTCTGATACTGGGGTCGTTCTGGAGCAAGAGAGGCTTGACTTTAACAACAGTCTCCAGGATGCAAGGAAGCAGATCGAGATGCTGAAGCTCAAGGAGATCTTGGACAGTGATGCCAGCGATGTGAACTACGAGCGCATGATGAAGGACATCCAGCTGGATCTTGTCCAGACTCCCAGCCGGCGTGCTGCCTCGCATGTCCGCCGCAGGAAGAAGAACTCGGTTGCTGGGCAGTCTGACGACAAGATGCTTGCGCTGTGGAGCGTCGACAGGGTGAGCAGCGGCAGCCGCAGGCACGACGTGGACCTGCGGCCACCGCAGAGCGAGGCGGCTGAGAACGACAAGGGCAAGAAGCGGTCGTCCTCTGAGCCCGTGGTGACCGTGAAGGATCTCGGCGTAGACAAGCAGGAGGTCCTCCCACGGCCTGTCGTCACCACGGTGGCAACCACCACGACGGAGCCGCAGCGGGAGTGGAAGAAAAAGGTGATCGACCGGCTGTCTTTGGAAGCGCAGCGGCTTCAGGACCTTCGGTCGATCGTCCAGGAGTTGCGTGCTGGTGTGGAGGCGTCATCAGATGCCGAGCTGGACGGCGTGAAGCTGCAGATGGCCGACGCAGAGGATGCCATCGAGGAGTTGATTGATGCTAACGGGAAGCTTTTGAAGAAAGCTGAGGAGTTCACGTCCGCGGCCGCGGGTGATGACGTGGACCTTCGAAGCCGGAGCCAGCGCAAGATCCTAGAGCGTGTGCGTAAGATGTCCGAGAAGGCCGGACGGTTGGAGCTGGAGCTGCAGAGGTTCCAGCACGCGTTGCTGCGACACGAGGAGGAGCGTGCGGCGCGGCGAGCAGCCAAGGCGGCCGCCACTGTGCAGGTGCAGCGGCGGTCGCGCGTGCAGCTGGTGGAGTACCTCTACGGGCGGCGGCGAGACAGCCGGCGACCCAAGCAGAAGAGCCGTGGGCCCTCATGCTGCATGAGGGCCAAGGCAATCGATGACTAACTCGAGCTCCCGCTTTCATCAGATCTTTAGAGGCTCACTCACAAGCAAGCTATTAAAACTACCCATGGTTAATTTTAGTAACCTTTGTCTTAAGAAATTTCGTTTTCTAGTAAATAATTAAGTGGACTAATTTTGAGGTTTAAAATGTAAATGGTAGTATTGTTTTCATCGTCATTAGTGAACTTTTTCGCCCTTAAAGAATTACGATGGTAATATGTCTCATTTTTATCTTGTGATAGTGATTTTGGCATCTTGTGATTGGAGAATCCTTCCAATTAAGAAGTTAAGCTCACTGCTTTTTATTTTATCGGAATTAGAACTAGGCTCTATCCATTTATTGGACGAATTTGTTGAGTAGGCATCAAGGTTAAATTGGAGTCTAAACATGGAAACGAAAGGGTCAGCCCCCTCTAAATTTAAAGCCAAGTTTCACCAGTAATAGAGAATGTTTATTTTTACTGTATGACCATGCATATATCAACCAACGAAATAAATGTTGTAGATACTATGATGAATACCAAAACAAAGTTAAAAAAATGAAAAGTACAAAAGCTGGACTAATGGCATTTGAAATGATCACCAGTTGATGTAGTTCCCTAGGTAGTTTTAAACATTTTAACGTTTTACCAAAAAAAAACCATGTCGGGAATTACAGGGGCACAGGCGCAAAACCAAAACAAACAATTTGTAGAAGCGTGCAAAGGATTGAGGACTACTTAATGTTCTGAAAGCAAGCATCTATCACCTAATTACAAAGCTCAAAGCTAGTGGTGTTCGCCAACAACAGTAAAATATGGATGAGCAAAAATAAATGTAGCTGATGAAAAAACTGCGGAACTGAAACATATATGATTGTATTTAATGTATGATTTCTAATACACATTAGGCTAAATGACAGGATATTATGTTAACATTTAGTGTTTCAAAAATATGAAAAACATGTCACTATGATCTCATCTCAGAAAAAATGTAAGAAACTAGCTAACACTAAGATCCATATCATATAAGATTAATATCCATATTTCCAGAAAAGTAGGAGTATGCTTCCAGCAGCAACCTAGGATCCTAGTAATTAACAAAAGAAGACAAATTTAATTTTAGGAGTTCATATCCTTGGACAGCCCTAGGGCCTGATCTTAGGTACCACATGCAAAGGATTTGAAACGCATGGCAAAAAGCTTGTTTGCCGTGTGTTTTCTCTTTGTCGTGCGCTCTGTAAAAAACGCACGGCAATGAAGCTCTTTGGCGTGCGCCCGAAATAAAACGCACGGCAAACACGGGTTTTCCCGTAGTGATTCAAATGTTAGTTTTAGGATCCTTTGGCAGCGGCTGCTCTGGTGGAATGGCTTCTCTAGAAGAGCTGAAGTTGTTTAAGAAAGCGCTTAGTAATCAGCTTCTTAATGAAAATATGAGTAATTTTATTATCAATTAATACTTGGAGGGGAGAAGAAGCCAGATAAGTCATTTTTCACGCTTCTCTTCTTTAGTACAAATCGAAAACAACTTCTTATAGTTTTAGGTTAGAAGTCGTTTTGTGACAACTTCTTTGGTAGGATTAAAAAAAGGTGAAGAAGCCCTATTAAAAGGCCCCTTAGAATTGCTCATACATTTTTTTCCATTGGAGGGAAATGTTTCCTAGATTTGTGTCAAAATTTGCCTAAAGTATTTTTTTTGGAAACTCTGCATTGTTTAGCTTCTTCTGTATGTGAAATAAAATAGTCACTATAGTATTTTTGTTGTTGCTTTCATTTTCACTTTTCATATAGTATTTTTTGTTGCTTTCATTTTTCACTTTTCATGGAATCATAGGAGTTATTACAGTCTCCCTCTATTTGAAAATGTAGGTTGTTTTAATTTATCTTGACTTAAACTTCTATAATGTTGATTTTTTTTAAAAAAGTACACAAGCATCAACAACATCATCACTTATTAAATATATCTTGCACGAAATATATCTCTGATTTATGTTGTGGTATTTATTTGGTAATATATTTATCAATATATTTTTCTACAAGTATAGTAAAAATTGGAGTGTTTTAAAAAGTAAAATGGTCTACTTAGAGGAGGTGCGGGGAGTAGTTCTCTCTACAAGGACTTCAGAGTCGGAAACCATGAAAAGAGATTCAGCATAACAACATCGTCTTATGCCATGCACTAGGCCAGAAACGATTTGTCCTGGCGGCTAAAACCAGTTTTTGCTGGCGGACACGGCACCCGCCAGCAACTTTGAGCCAGTAGAAATGGCCCTTTGTGCTTGACGGGTGGCCGGCCCGCCAACACAGATCAATTTGTGCTAGCGGGTCACTTAAACGACCGCCAGCACAAATGTCATCGGTCTTTGGCGGTTACTTAAAGCGGATCGCGGCACAAATGTCATCGCGTCTGGCGATCGTTTAAGTGAACTGCGAGCACAAGGGTCATCTTTGCTGGCGGTTGCTTAGACCGCCCGCCACAAAAAGCATTTTTCCCATTTGCTATATAATTCCCCATAATTCTTTATTATTTGTATATAATTTGTCATTTTGGTCTATTAATTTTTTCACATTGGCATTTGTATGCTAAATTCACTTTAATTTACTGTAATTTAATTTGTATTTAACCGCCAAATCAATATATATGTCTCACAGACACATAATCCAAACTCAAATAAAAAATGTATACATAAGTCACATTACAACACATTGTGCATAATAGATAACCCTAAGACACCCATCTTCGTAACCTTGCTTCATCGTCTAATGACAAAACTCCTTCTTCATCAAAGAATTCTCCATTCTCGTGGCAAATCTCACATAGGATGAATCTAGCCATGTCCGCACAAATGTTGGTGATTTGATTGTCACCAAGTTGCCCCCATGATTTGTCAATAGTAGGCATCTGCACGTAAACACAATAAATGAAGATTGTTATGCATTACCATCAGGACCATAATTAGCACATACATAGTTGTGTACAAACTATAGGCTTACATCGTCTTCAGGATTCGTCCGGTACCTCCCATTATTTTTCAAAACCTCACACACATAATATCCACATAGTACACTGCCAGGAGGTTGTTTGTAGCACTGCAACCAAATAAAAAATGTCGGTGCTAATTAACAGAAGTGTACCAACTCTGATAAAAATGATTGATACTTATTAACAGAAGTGTTCTTACCCATTTGACATTGCGTATCACCAATTTTTTCTTCTTGTGCTCCCCGCCATTGAGTATGTATAGCCTATACGCACTTTAAGGATATAAAAACATAAGTTAGTAATACAATTTGAAACATTAGTGATTATATATTGCACTTAGTTGTCTTACTTTTTTATAATATCAATGATTGTCTTGTAAGAAGACGATGAATAGTGTAATGAGTCGAAGACCCCCACAGTTCCCAACTTCGGACACATGTGAAAGCAAATGTACTTATCACTGCATAAAATTAAAATAATTAATATAAATAGACTAAAAAATGAAGGCAAATGATGAAATTGTTATTTAAAGGATCTTACTCAAAATTGTAAGCAAACTTGATAGAATCGTTATGTTGGTTTTTCCTCATGACCGTTGAAATGTATACAGACACATCGTGAAGTTTAGCTTTCTCGTAATTCTTTATTAATTTTTCTTTCTCTTCTGGTGTCTTTGCTTCTTCCTCTATTTTCTTTCTTAGTTCATCCCTCATTATGAACGTGTGTTGTGATTTGGTTACTTGTTGCGGGTCAATAAATGCTACCTTCCACCTCCCATTTGTTTTCTTTTCATCAGACGCTTGCATCCTGCAAAAAAGTTTATTTAGGATGGTAATAACAATACATATGGAATAGATTTGGATGTCGTATAGGGATGTTGACTTACATGGACCAAATGGTGACGAGATTGATGTCGAGTTTTTCACGACGGAACATCGCATGCAAATCGGGGAAATCGATTGCAACCTTCTGGTCATAAGAGCTACTGAACACCCATTTCAAGAGATTGGCGGTGATAGTGTGAATGCCTTGCTTCATGGCGTGCATGATCCAAGTATGCAGCCTCATTAATTCTGACGGCCCTTCGTTCAGTTGCCACCTAAACAAGAATGGTTTGCCATGCTCATACTTGCCGGGCACCTCATCCGACGAAAACATACTTATGTGCTCCTCCTTTTGTTTTTGTAAAGAGGTGCGGGATAAAGACTTTTCATCTGGCGCCTTCTTGAGTACTTGAACATTAGGTGATTCTTTACCGGATGTTGGAGCCCGTTTAGATTTATTCTTCAGTACTTTCAAGAACAAGTCAACATCAGATGATTTCGTCTTTGGTTCATATGAGTTTATCATCCGGTGTATTGTTGTTGGCGTCTTGGTTGCTGGAGGAGGAGATGGTGGTCTTGGACATGGCAGAGGAGATGGTGGTGCCCCTGCCCCCGATGTCGGAGGAGTTTGAGGTCTTTGATCGGATTTCGGAGAAGATGTCCCTGCCCCTGCCCCTAATGTCGGAGGAGTTTGTGGTCTTGGATCGGATTTCGGAGATGATGATGCTCCCCGCCCTCGCCCACCGATGCCGGAGGAGTTTGTGGCATGTTGTTGTCATTATCGTTAACTCCCTGCTCCACAACCATCATGTTGTTGTCATTGTTACCGCCTCCATGTTCCCCACCCATCGTGTACTCGACCATTGCAGCATCTGGATCCTGGGGGGGTACTCGTTCTTGGCTAGGTTGCAAGCAGGGACTTGGTGATGTATTAATTATGATATCTCGACGATGCCACAATATGAATTGGTTCCTCGCATCACCGAGAAGCGCGATCCCATCCTCAGTAGGGGATATCAATCTCGCACGACTCATCGAAACCGAAACAACTTGAACCCATGCGTACTCGGCGGTGGTGGATTCGGAAACACACGACCCGTTAGTGCCATGGCTGTCCCAACTTCTCGAAACTTATCTAGTTTTCTTCCATATGGAATAACCAACTTGCATGGTGTATCCTCTACAATGTCATCCACAAGATGCTTGGCGATAGCAATAGAACCAACACTACTTGTAGTCGGGATGGCTCCGATCTGGTCAAGCATCAAATTTGGAGGAACCTGTCCAGAACCGCCAGATACTAAATTCTCTGCACTTGGCCCAACAGAAGCTTGTTGTTGTTGTTGTTGTATGAAGAAGCCTATCAATTCTTGCTTGGCAATTTCTCTCATCTTGTCTTCAAGCTTCTTCTTATAACGGTCTCGCTTTTTCTGTACCTTCCGGATAAACACATTTTTCTTTCACTTTGGCCCATAATACATCCTTCGTAGCTTTAGGGACTGACTTCCAATTAGTAGTTGTGATCCAAGACGCCAATTGGTCTCTGACAATTGCACCGACGATGTTTCGAAACCTAGCAGCTATCCCCTTAGGTTCGACGGGCTCACCTTTGTCACCCAACCGTTCTATCACAAGTTGTCCTCTTTCAGGGATCTGGTTTCTTCTTCTATGACCACGTTTCCTTTTCAGGTTACTAGAACTAGTAGTACCCGAAGGTTCTGGTTCTGAAATGACTTCTGCCTCTTGGGCACGAATGTTAGATGCTCTACGATGTCGTCGCGGGGATCGGTCATTGTTCTACACATAAAACACTATTTAAAGTATATCTTAATTGAATAAACAAACATTAAGTTGAGTGAATGTGTCTGCAGACCTCATTATTGCTTGGTTCGTAATCAACATCATCGTCTTCGGGACGCCTACGAGGTCGTGGTTCGCTTGGTTCGTACTCAGAGGGAGTTTCATAGTCTCCAATTATACCACTATCACTAGATTCCTCCTCACCGGATTGTTCACTGTTAACATTTGATCATAGATAATCCATAGTCCATATTTATACAATAATCCATAGTCCATATTTATACAACAATCCATTTTTATAAAAAAAATCTATTTATCAACAATCCATATTCCATATTTCATTATTTCTACACCAAAACTAATAAAATTAAATCCATAGTCCATTTTATATAATAAATCTATTTAAAAATTAGACACAATCCATAGTGCTTACTTATAATAAATTTATTTATACAAAATGCATCATCCATTTATTTATACAAAATGTATCATCCATTTATTTATACAAAATGCATCATCCATTTATTTATACAACAAAATTAATAAAATAAAATTCATAGTCCATTTGTAACATTTTAAATCTATTCATCCACAATCAATGTAATTGCATTTATCCACAATCTATTTATCCACATTTTAAACACATGTAATTGCATTTTGAAAAAAAAGGAAAAAAAGACCAACCAAGCAGGGGCGGCGCCGCCGGCCCTATCCCCGGCCTCCATGCGTCCCGAGCGGTGAGGAGATGAGGTGTCGGTGGCGAGCGGGGGCGGCGGCGTCGGCGGAGGCGGCGGTGGTGCCTTGCCGGGCGGCGGTGGAGCGATCACCGACGGGTCCCGGCCGCCGGTTGGGGAAGCGGCCGGCGGGGAGGAGGACGCCATCCCGGTAGGGAAGAGGGGCGGTGGCGCTCGGTCGGCGGGGGCGACCGCGGACGACGCGCGCGGCGGCGATCCACGGGAGAAGGGGCGGCGGGGCGACCGCGGAAGACGGCGGGGTCCTCGCGGATGACGGCGGGGCGCTCGTGGAAGTGGGCGGGCACTCCCGGACGACGGCGGGGGTGGTCGGAGGGGCGGCGGCGGTCGGAGACGACGGCGGCGCTCCGCGGGAAAATTTGGCAGCCTGACGGCGTCGTTTCGTATTCGCGCCGGACGTAAAATTTTCGAGACCGTGTCTCGTGTATATATAGATGGAGTCACCACTGGCGGGCAACATAAGGCAACCGCCAGCGGTAGACCACCGCTGGCGGGTCACATAAACCAACCGCCAGCGGTGAACCTTACCACAGGCGGGTCACATAAGCAACCGCCAGTGGTGAGAATTCCCGCTGGCGGTTATCATAAGCGCCCGCCAGCGCTGTGATGAAAGAATTCAAACTTAACTTTTCAAATGCAAAGCTTTTCTAATGCAAATGACAAAACACCTCCTATACATAAATTCAAATATTTTATGATAAGTTTTGGAAGTTTCAAAGAGTTTTGAACATTTTCAAGCCAGGATTACAAATTTTCAAATTTTGGCAAACCACTATGCTGGCGGTTGACTTATGATAACCGCCAGCATAGTGTTTTTCCATAATTTGCAAAATTTGAAACAGGGGCTTAAATTATTCAAATTTCATCGAAACTTCCAATTTATCATAAAATATTTCAATTTAAGTATAGGGGGTGTGTTTTTATAAATAAGTCCTAGTTAGAAAAGGTTAGTTCAAATAGGTTCATACACCTAATGAGTTATAGGTTGTTTGACCCTAGTGTCTCATTTGAACTAACCTTTTCAAATTCAAACCTATTCTTATAACAAAACACCTCCTATACATAAATTCAAATATTTTATGATAAGTTTTGGAAGTTTCAAAGAGTTTTGAACATTTTCAAGACAGGTTTTCAAATTTTCAAATTTTGGCAAACCACTATGCTGGCGGTTGACTTATATATGATAACCGCCAGCATAGTGTTTTTCCATAATTTGCAAAATTTGAAACAGGGGCTTAAATTATTCAAATCTCATTGAAACTTCCCAATGTATCATAAAATATTTCAATTTAAGTATAGGGGGTGTGTTTTTTGTAAAATAAGTCCTAGTTAGAAAAGGTTAGTTCAAATAGGTTCATACACCTAACGAGTTATGGGTTGTTTGACCCTAGGGTCTCATTTGAACTAACCTTTTCAAATTCAAACCTATTCTTATAACAAAATACCTCCTATACATAAATTCAAATATTTTATGATAAGTTTTGGAAGTTTCAAAGAATTTTGAACATTTTCAAGCCAGGATTTCAAATTTTCAAATTTTGGCAAACCACTATGCTGGCGGTTGACTTACAAGTGATACAACAACACTAATTATATAAAGTCTTACAAGTGATACATCAAGCCTGACTAATAAGAAGGGCAAGTTTATCCTTTAACAATTCTCCCATCACAGTCTGTACGTAACCATGGCTTCTCCGATTTAGGAATGGTGGCTTCAATTTTTTTTTATTCTCTTCTCATGATCTGTGAACAAGACTAGTTCCTCGAACTGATTGTAATCCTCAACAACAATTACACCTTATACTCCTAGAATTCTTTGTTTTCCGGAGACGGCAATGTGCTTCTTCACATTCATAGGATCAGCTATGTAGAAAACTTGTGCAACACGCTCGGTGAGTACCCATGGATCATCTTTGTAACCTACATTTGCAAGGTCTACAAGTGTCAATCAATAATTGTCATCTGTGACGCCATTCGGGTGTTTGACCCATTGGCACCGAAACACGGGGAACCTGATATTCTCTCCATAGTCATGTTCCACCGGCAAGTACCACATCACCAATGCAGGGACTTTACGTTGAGTAGCAGTGTCAGTACCAATACTATACTCCTTCTCAACTTGAGAAATTACACTTTTCTTTCCACCAACCTTCCTCTTCGTGCCTTTAGATGCAATGACCCGTTCCACAGCAAAATCGGCATTACTTTTGTAACTATTAGCATCGCAATTTGGACACTTCTCTAGTTCTGCATAGTCACCGCGGTACAATATGCAGTGGTTCCTACATGCATGTATTCTTTGCACTCGCATCTTCAATGGGTTGATAATCTTCTTTGCTTCATATGTGTTTCTTGGGACCAAGTTAGGCTTCGGGAGTAGATTGACCAACAAAGTAAGGAGTTCGTTAAAACTATTGTCCGACCATCCAAATTTTGCCTTCACAATCAGAAGATGGAGCATGAAACGCAACACGGTCCACTCCTTCCCACAACCCTCATACATACGGTCCTTTGCTGCCTTCTTTAGTGTCTCAAAATTTTCTAACCCTTTAGCACTCCCTAGCAACACCTCCGGCTCAATGTGGCGCAACATTTCTTCCATATCAACATCACATTCCTCGTCCACATGTGGTGCATCTGTTTGATCATCATTTTGATCTTCACAGCCAAAAGCATCATCCGTCATGACATTATCATTTTCATCTGCATCTTCATCACCCACTTCATCATACCTGATGCCGATGTCTGCATTGTTGAAAGTACTTTCTGCTTCACCATGGTGGGACCAAGTTTTGTATCCTTTCACAAAACCACGCTTTATCAAATGCATCTTGATGGCATTAATATCTTCCCAAACAATTTTGTTGCAACAATCACAACATGGACAATGTATTTGCTTTGTCCTAGAAATTTGGGCATGCTTTTGCGCAACATCAAGAAAGTTTGTTAACTCTGTCAAGAATGTAGACGAATTTCTCCGTATGCCATACATCCACGCTCTATGTTCCATCTTAAATAACCTATAAAAGTAATTCTATTAATTATAAACTCCGTATGCTCTATGCTTCATTTAATTAATATGTAAAAAACGGAAACAAAACTAAATTCTATAAATTTAATTATTGAAGATAATAATTTTAATTACAAACTAATAATTTAATATGTATACTTGCTTCTATAATTGCAATAATAGTTAAATATAATTTAAATCTAAAGCTATTTAAATATGGAATCAGATGAAGTGTGTCATTTCTGATCTGAAGGTGGGGATGAGTGATTTGAAGATAGCGAGTAATGAAACGAGGCTTGAACTTGCAGACCATAGAGGGCAACTTATTGACATTATGGTGGAAATTGGCTATCGGAAGAAGCGCAACAAAAATCAAGGATTCTGCATGCAGGGCACCATCATCGCTGTTGTGGTCTTGATAATAGGTTTAGTGCTTGGTAGCTATATCACAAATTTGACCGTCAAAGAAATTTGAGTGAGGCAAAGTTGTGTTGATTTGTGAGTGAGGCCCCTAATATATTGTATTTTAATTTGTGTTGGTTTTAAGTGTGCTTTGAAACATTTGTCATCATGCATGTTGTTTGTATGAAATAAATCTTTCTAAGGTGTTGTTTGTGTTGATATTTCAGTTTGAATTTTACTTGTTGTTGCTGTCCATGCATGTTGAAATATTGGTGACTTGTATCAGTTTCAAGCTATTTTCAGCTTCACTGTGTTGGCGGGTGCATATGAAAACCGCCAGTAGTAAAGATTCATGTTGGCGGTCGACATAAGCCACCCGCCAGCAGAAATGGGACCATTTGTGCTGGCGGTTGGCTTATGTAGGCCGCCCCTACTAAACCTTCTATGCTGGCGGTCGACATAACTCGTCCGCCAAAGATAAATAGTACCATTTGTCTTTGGCGGGTGGATTATGTCGCCCGCCAGCAGTGATGCTTCTATGGTGGCGGTTGCTGTCCCGGCGCCCCTGCGCCCCTGCGCCCCACTTTGCTAGCGGTTGATAGTTGCACCCGCCAGCACGCTAATTTGCTAGTGCCTAGTGATGGGAGATTGTCATGTCGGTGGTGGGTGCACAACAGGAAACGCGTGCTTCGCCAACAGCGCTAAGCTGTTGGCGAAGACTCCAACCCTGTTGGCGAAGGCTTTCCCAACAGGGTTTCCGAGTTCCTGTTGGGAAAGAACCGTTGGCGTTTTAAGTGATGGGAAAGAGCTCTTCGCCAACAGGAACTCCGGCCCTGTTGGGAAAGCTTCGCCAACAGCCATGTGTGCCGTTGGCGAAGAGGGGACGCCGTCAGCTCGGATGCCGTTACCTTCGCCAACAGGGAAGCGACGGCTGTTGGGAAAGTCCGGTTGGCAAAGGGAATGACAGCTTTGCCAATAGCTAGCTTTGCCAACAGCATTGGTCGAAGCTGTTGGCAAATCCGCTGGACAAGGCTGTTGGCAAAGAAGCCCAACTTTGCCAACAGCTAGCTTTGCCAACAGCTTTGGGCCAGCCTGTTGGCAAAGCTGGGCGCGTGCTTCAGGGGAAGCCCATCTTTGCCAACATCCTGGCCCAAAGCTGTTGGCAAAGCTGGGCTATGTTGTTGGCAAAGCTGGGAATTTCCCCCCTTTTTTCTCTTTTTTAGCATTTAATTCACACATCAAATCCACACATCAGCATATGAACCAGAATACCACATATATATCAACAATATGCTCAAAGTGACTATCATGTGTTGGCTCATCTTGGTGAACCAATATCGAGAATATTTAAGTAACTGCACACTGTATAGTCAAATAGTTTGGTTATTGAAAGGTCCACTTATGTGAAGTTAATGCTTCAAAATGAGCCGTTCTAAGATTTGACTGACTGTATACTTAGTATGGTTGTGCTATCCCACAGCTATCAGTGAAATAAAGTTCCTACAGTTTGTACACTAATGAAACAAAGCACTGTAAAAATTGATGTAATAAAAATCCAAACAAATTGAATCAATATTTAGCGAAACTGAAAAATAATATAACAAGATAAGGGAACACACCATTGGGCGTATTTTCTTGTACAAGCTATAAGTTAATACTGGAGGGAACTTTACAAGTACATTGCCAATTGCATCA
Organism: Cenchrus americanus; assembly: GCA_947561735.1. Classification (NCBI taxonomy): domain Eukaryota; kingdom Viridiplantae; phylum Streptophyta; class Magnoliopsida; order Poales; family Poaceae; genus Cenchrus; species Cenchrus americanus. The sequence continues at coordinate 5,612,985 of OX387242.1, forward strand.
CTCCGTACACCAATATCTTGTAAAAATTGCACCTGAAAAAGATTTTTGCATAGATGTAGATGAGTCATATAACCAGACTTCAGAACATTCAGAACTATAAATCCCAGTAGCACACTTTGCAGAAATAAGTAAATACTTAGTCCCATTCGAGCTTTGAAGAGCAAGTCTGACAAATCAAACTAATTTGAAGGAGCAGCTCAACAAACCATAACAATTTTTCGTGGATACTACAAGCAGAAAATAGTGTGTGACAGCTAAAAAGATAAAAATATATTTCAAATCAACTAAGAAGTTACCTTCGGTGCTATCACTGTCTCCAAATCAAGACAGAATATTGTAGGTTGGACTAACAACATTCGCTTCATGCCATCCCGTGAAACATTAAGGTGATACAGATATTTCACAAGAGGCTTCCACCTTTCTTCAATGCTACAGGCCATAAGTTGTGGCTTGAAAGGCAATAGCCTCCCGAGTTCTTGAGTGCTCAGACCGAACTGTTTCAGATATTCAACCTGTGATCCAGAATGATATTTCATTACCAAACTCAAGAAATGAATATAACATTGAAACTAATTAGTTTATCAGAAACCTTCCAAAAGTATAAGGAAGGTTAGTCAATGAGTCCCTTATCAGTTCAAACCTCAAAGTAGATAGACAATTTCATATGGAACTCTAGACCTAAGACCGCATATTACTGATCAGCATGTTGATCCATCATACGAGTAGGGAACGTCCTCGTGTGACTGTGACTCAGTTTTGTTCAGCCTATTTTGCATAGTGAACTGATAAATAGAGACTGAATCATTCTGAAGGTCAATTCTTTATCTTTATTCTTCATATTAAGGAACAGAAAATGAACAACATAAAAGAGGGGCTAATAATCCTGCCAGTGTTTAGTCTGCAACGAAATAAGCACAGAAGTAGAACTAAACATAAAGCAAACACCTTACTGTTCATCTCTTCCAAGCTTAAAAATCCAAGAGCTCTTGGATAATCATAGACCATCGTGCCAAAATCCTTCTCATCCATCCCCATATCCGTATAAAACCTGACTCGTGTCTCAAGCTCATACATGGACATATTCAGTAGCTGCGGACATCTACTGACCACATAACCAATCCAGTCTCTCCTCACGCCACAGCTTTCCAAATAACCAATAATATCTTCCAACTCTTCAAAGCTTCGGTTCAGAAAAGATCAAACAGTTTGCAAGGACTCGCCCCAAAAAGTCTCCATTTACGTAAATTGACCTCAGCCACTTTATCATCGTCCTTACTTTCCCCAAATCGCCTGAACACGTGCAAACTACTCTGGCAATTTGGGGATATGTCATCGAATTGTGCTTGAACCACCTGAAGTATGCAATATGTAATCATCTCAATTGTAATTGGAGAAGAATTTCATAAGTAAACTACAAAAGTTGCATATTTTTATGATTTGCAATGCCTCTCGTAGCCGAATTATCGCAATTCTTGTGCAAACAGAACATAAATAGTCTGAGGAAACAGATGAATGAATGCAAAGCTGGGAACTTTACTTGACAAGCTCGACAAGGCCTGACTCCTGGATGTACGCCTTCGCCCGCGCGTTGAAGGACATGTGCGCGCGGTCGGGCCGGTCCCGCCGCATTGCGGCTGCCTCGACGACGACGCGGTCCACTAACGGCCCCATCCTCACCGTGAGGTTCTCCACGTACGTCAGGCCGCCGACCTTCCCGCCGCCGAGCGCGGCCACGAGCGCCTCGGCGGCCACCGCGCGGCGGACCTCGAGGGCGCGCGCGGGGCGGCGTCCTCCCGCCTCGGCGAGCCCAATAGAGGCGGCGGAGCTCGTCGGGGCGGGGTGGGGGCGCGGCGGGGCGGCGGGGCGGGGCGGGGGCGGGGGTGGGGCGCGGCGGGGGCGGCGGGCGCGGACCGCCGGCGGCGGCGCGGGGGGTGGGCGGCGGCGCGGGGGGTGGGGCGCGCGCGGGTTGGGTGGGGGGAGGGGGCGGGTCCGGTGGGGAGGGAGGGGGGGGCTGCTTTGTTTTAGGGTTAAAGTTTTTTGCCAACAGCCTATAGGTGCGGCTGTTGGCAAAGCTTTTTTTTATTTTTTACTGTGCCATCCTTCGCCAACAGCTGCGGTATTAAAGCTGTTGGCGAAGACACTTTGCCAACAGCATCACAAGGCTGTTGGGAAAGATTTTTTTCATTTTTGTTTTTTTCCTTTCAACTTTTTTGTGGGTCCTTCCTACTATAACTACTTCTCAACTTCAAAACTTGGGGATGTTTTGAGCTATTTAACTATATTTCGTTAATTATTTTCGTTCACTTGAATTTTTCGGCATAATTCAAATTTGAACTGCAGATGCGTGAAATAATGAAACTTAGGCGTTCGAAAAATGTTATTCATGTCGGGGAGTGTGTTTTGAGGTCGTGTCCGAAAGCTCACCCGAAATTTCGAAGTCCTTGTCCACGTAACACGACGGTCCAGGCGTGGTACAACCGTTTTTTAATTATATAAAATCCAAACGAAGTCGAAAAATCACGAAACTTGTCGGGGTGTCTTGTTATCGCATGTGGAGGCTCCGATAAACATTTGAGAAAGTTTGGAGCAAGTTGCCGCGTCAAATGCTCAAAACCTAGACATCTCTACCATGTGATCACTTGTGAGCACATGTGGAGATGTCTAGGTTTTGAGCATCCGACGCAGTAACTTGCTCCAAACTTTCTCAAATGTTTATCGCAGCCTCCACATGCGATAACAAGACACCCCGACAAGTTTCGTGATTTTTCGACTTCGTTTGGATTTATATAATTAAAAAACAGTTGTACCACGCCTGGACCGTCGTGTTACGTGGACAAGGACTTCGAAATTTCGGGTGAGCTTTCGGACACGGCCTCAAAACACACTCCCCGACATGAATATCATTTTTCGAACGCCTAGGTTTCATTATTTCACGCACCTGCAGTTCAAATTTGAATTATGCCGGAAAATTCAAGTGAACGAAAATAATTAACGAAATATAGCTAAATGTTGCAAAATGGGCCCACATTTAACCATGTGCTTGTAAACAATCTAGCAAGGCTACCAAAAAAGTTTGAATTCAAAATTCGAAAAAAATGAAAATTCTTTGCCAACAGCCGCAATCTTCGCCAACAGCCCCTACAAGGCTGTTGGGAAAGAAGGCTCTTCGCCAACAGCTTGGTAGCCCTATTGGCGAAGGGCTGCTCCCTTTCCCAACAGCTAACGGCGAAGCTGTTGGTGAAGCGGACGGCGTCGGTACCGTTTGGCCGCGCCGGGGCTTCGCCAACAGCTTTTCGTTCCCAACAGGAACGCTGTTGGGAAAGAACCCCTTCGCCAACAGCCGATCTTTGCCATCAGTCATTGGATTTTTGGCTGTTGGCGAAGATTTCTTTCCCGACAGCAGAGTTTTCCTGTTGGGAAAGATTTTCTTTGCCAACAGCTTAGGTCCTGGCTGTTGGGAAAGCTCTGAGCTGTTGGCGAAGCCACAGTTTCCTGTAGTGGTGGTGGCAAAAGTCGCTTCATGATCCTCTTCTTGAATTATTCTTGTATGTAGCCACACATATATAGTTATATGTTCTTAATGAAATACTCCCTCCCAATCCAACCGGGCGAGTTTATTTTTATTTTTATTTCTTTTCCTGCCTATGATGTCACAGGATCATAGTATTGTATTTGTTTCTGCTATATCAATGAAACACGCACTATCTTATGCGGTTTGTTAAAAAAACTCCCTCCGTATCATTTTACCTGTCACCACTAGTATAAACTAGAACAACTCAAAATAGCATGCAGCAGAGGCATTTCTCCTTTTTACCCCTGATTTAGCACCTGATCTCCTCAACTTCCTCTCAGCCGCCGCAGCAAGAAGTGCGATGTGTGAGAGATGGATGATTTGGACAAAGGGCAAAAAAGATAATTGCAATGTTTCCTCAATCTTTTCAAAGTCATCAGAAGCGTCAAGTATTTTGATATGAAGGGAATATATGCTAAGCCATTAGGCATGGCCGCGAGAGAAGCATAGAGGGGACGCATACATATATATAAATATGAATTCCCAATGACTTCTTTGCAACCGGCTGTCATTTATCCAACACCACAGCCGTCATTTATTCAACACCACAGCCGCACACCACCCACACACGACACTTCACAGCAACACCTATCCACTATCCAGGCATGGACCCCACACCAGATATACTCCGTGTCCCAGCACCCTCTATCACTTCTTCCGGCAGATTCACACATTCTTATCCTTTCCTCTCCCTGACCCAAGCGGCACTGACTCCGGCGGTTGGGCTCCCGCGACGTCCCTCCCAGCCTTGGCGCACGGTCCCTGGGAGACGCGTGCGGAGCAGCAGCCCTCGCGATGCATGGTGGCGCCCCCGGGGAGGCCACCACACGCACGACGGCGGCGCCCCCGCGGAGGCCCGCACACGCGCGGCGGCGGCGACACTCCTCGTCCCCTGTGACTGCGCCCCAAGCGGCGGCATCAGATGGTGGGGTCAAGGTAGAGCGCGGCGCTAGGCGGCGGCCGACGACGTGTATGAGTTGGAGGGCAGCAACGACACCCGACGGCGCGAGACAGGGAACCGGTGCCCGGTCCGTGTCGCGGCCGATGAGCCGTCGGCTCGGCCTGACGCCATGGGCATAAGCTCCCTGGCTCTATCTTCGGTGGTTGAGATAATCGCTTTTTGTGAGTTTTCCCTTGGTTCTGATTTTTTAGGCAATAACATGATTCAGCTTAGGCAACATATTATTCTAGAAAAGCAATGACATGGTTTCGAATAAGCAACTTTGCGCTTCATCAAAGTTTTTCTACGTCAATCACATGAACTGTTTTTTTATCAGATCCATGAATTAGCGTGGGGGTGTTTGTACTCCTGCGCCTGCTGCTGAATTCAGCCGACTTCGATCTTCGCCTGCTTTATTCCTTCTCCCTTTGCGTGCATGCTTGCTTAACTTGATGGAAATACTCCATGCCTTTGCGTGGCTTGCTGCTCTCCTCCTCTGCTCATTGTTCTCCTTCTAATCACTGTTGTGCTCTGGCCTTAAATGACCATGCTACTGATAGGTTGTTGGGGCTGCACACTAGCCATCACATTGTTCCCTTTTTAGTGAGGAATTTATGTGTGTGTTTTGAATGATGTTAACTTGCTTATCAATTTGTTCTAAATTGCTTCTGAGTTGATTGTAATATGGGTTTAGCTTTTAGCAAAATTGCTCAGCATTGCATGAGAAAAATAGGGTCAAAATATGTTGAAGTGAGATTTTGTTTTCAGCTTTTATTGAGGCTAAAATGATGGTGCAATCAGATTTTGAATTTGATGCTCGGTTGTAAAAAATTTATGTGTGTTTTTCAATGATGTGGACTTGCTCATAAATTTGTTCTAAATTGCTTCGGAGTTTATTGTAATATGGATTTACCTTTTAGCAAAGTTGCTTAGTACTACATCTACATGAAAAAAGTAGGATAAAAAAACATATTGAACTGGGTCTTGTTTTGAAGCTTGTGGAGAGAATAAGACAATGGTGCAATCAGATTTTGGATTTGATGCTCGGTTGTGAATTTATGGATTTTTTTATCAGTACTCTTTGCCGTTTTAATCACCGGTACTGATGGAATTACTTCTCATGTGCGGGACACGGTTTCGGTGCTGAAAAAGTAGTTTGCACAGTGCAGGGCTCGTTACCTTCCCAAAAAGTATTGACTGTACCGTAAACTATTTTACAGCCGGCTGTAAAATAGCTACGTCCATATGAATTTTGAGTTTAGTTGCACGAATCACCATTGCATACGGCATTATAGAAAATATGTAGAGTAAGTCACGTAAGAAGATATAATGGCATGAAACGAAACAAAATCAAAATGGACAGAGAAATAGACTGCCCTAATGTATGCATCTGGATGCATAGTAAAACCTATGAATTTAGAAAAGTCAAAGTGATTTACTATTTGAAACAAGAGAATAGTTTTATACAGTACATGCAGATGTTTGAGAATTGCATAGGGAGCGGCAAAACGTGAACCAAATAAATTAGTTCATTATTTATTAACTATATGTAAGGACGGAGGTAGACTGAAAATTAGGAGGAGGTAGTATTAATTTTGGAGGAGTTAGGCTATTTTTCATTAAGAAGAATAAATAGACACCCAAATTGGACATGGATGGATGGTTAGAGTGCACACCGCCCTAATAACCAGTTGAGCTAGTAGTAGGCTCACTTCCTAGTGGCAAAACTTTTGGACTATTAGGAACTTTGACGCCAACAAAGAATGAAAATATTCCACATAGTATAATTTAGTATACACAAATGCTCTCGCTGGGAAAGATTATCGATTGATCATATGCGTAACGCATAAGCTAACTATAGCTTGCAATTAAGGTACCTCTAGCTAGCGAGGCAGGTAACCAACAGCACGGTACGTGCGATCGAGCCAGACCCACCAGGCGACGAGGCCGGCGAGGACGACCGCCAGAACGCAGGCGAGGGCGACAAACGCCGCCGTGTGACCGTACACGACGACAGGGAACGCTACGAAGATCATCCCCAAAAAAGTGCCGATGCCGGCGACGGCGACGAGGGCGTCGAGCGCGGCGACCGGAGCGAGCGGCAACGACAGGTTCACGTAGCCCACCATGGCGTGGGAGAGCGACGCGTACGGCAGCCACGACACTGCGGCCAGCAGCCGCGGTAGGCTCCTGGCTACCTTCAAGCGGTAGAGGACGCAGCCCAAACCCAAGGCCAGGCCGAAAAAGAGCAGCTGCAGAAAGACTGACCATGCCCACAGACTCGAACGCGATATGCCGTGCTCCTTGTTCGCTTCCTCCACTGTTGTCGTCGAGGACGACCGATGACGACGCGCCATGGTAGCGATCAAGCCAAGGGGACTCAGCACGTACGTATATATATGAACATTACTCCCTATATTTATATATATAGATGTATAAGTATAACCTAACTTATTAAACTACGTGTATACCTTATAAAGGAACACATATCCTTTTAGAAGAGAATTTCCATAAAAGTGTGCACACGTTATTACATCTATCTATACTATAAGTCTATCTATATCTTCTCTATCTATACTATAAAGAGAGAAGACAATTGAAAACTTTTCTCACCTAATTCGGGTCCGCCTTACGCCTCACGCCAGACCCACCCGTCATCTAATTGTTGGACCGAAAGGGTGGAACGGCTATATAGAAATTCCAATTTGAAGAGCGTTTCTGCCCAAAAGGAATTGTTTTTGTCACCGATTACTTTTCTACCCACCGCGTACCCGCTAGGCCCACTTTGTTGTCGCTCCGACTGCCGGCGCACCCGCAGGCCCGCCTCCCAGGCTCCCATCGAGATCCCCGCGCCAGGGGCAGGGGCCACACCACCACGCGCGCTCGCTCCCCCCAGGCGCTCTGGGTCGACTCGATCCCGCCGCCGCCGTATGTACGCCGATCTGGGCGCCGCGCCACACGCGTTTTCGCCGTCCCTGCGTCGTCCAGCTTCGACCCACACCCGCCGCCGCCGCTCGGGCTGCCACCCAGGAAGGGCGGCCATCGGCGCTCCCACGACGACGACATCTCCCTTGGCAGCTTTATTAGGCAGCTCCTCATACAGCGCGTCGAGGGTCCATCGCAAGACTCCGGCCCCACGTCAGGCGCGAAGGTGCAGGTCCGGAGGCGGCGTCATGGCCGGCAGCCCGGCATCGCGAGTCGTCGATCTGCTAAGAATCCGACGTCGCGTCGGCGGAATCAGCACATCTCCTCCAACCATGTCGGCGGAAGTAGGAGAGTAGGTTTGTGTCAGAGCTCGAAGGCGGGAGATCGAGGTCAGACTGTCAGATGAGTGCATACCAGGCAACAAGCGTCGTGGAATCCGTGGCTACGTGGATCTCCGCCTCCGCCAATCAGGACATGATCCGTTGTCTTCCCAGTGGTACTTGATTTCGGGTCGGCACCGCCGCCTGTACGTGCGAGTGAGGCGGCAGCATGCAGCAGCTAGACTGCTAGAGACATGAGAGACAATGGGTCGTGATGAGCGTTTTGAGCTTCTTTCACCACCTGGTTCAATTGGGTGGTCTGATACTCGGATGGCAATGGCAGCAAGAAGAAGCTTTCACGCCAATGTCATATCAATGTCTGGTATATTTAATGTATAAAAAGACTTCACTTACTCTCCTCATAAACTATGTTTTGAATCAATTTACCTTCGACGCTTAAAAATATGTTAGTTGATTCAACATACCCGTAATGTGATTTATCATTTTTGTTTCTCCGTAATTTTAATTCGAGACTTTGTAGAGGGCAGTGGACATCATAATCTATACTGAAAAATATTTTATAAATTTTTCAACATTAGTTTTTATACAACTTTGTATTAAGAAACAAAATTTATTATTAATACCTTACCCTATCAAAATAGTGATGAAAAATCCATGTTATGTTTTTTAACATGTCTTATTTTGTTTGATATCATCTTACAAAAATTAAACTTCAAACTCCAATTGTGCATGGAGAAATGAAAAAAACAAATTGTGTTAAGGAGTAAATAGAACCGTATATCATAATTTAGGGAACCAAAAAATATTTTAAGGGGGGTTATCCAAACTTTTTTAAGGGGTCAAAAAAATGTTCAACGCGCATGTATTTTATAAAATATGTCAGAATTCAAATATATTGTGTTGTACAGTTCAAGCATGTTGATTCAGAACATAATATTTGCAAATAAATAAATTGTTAAGGATGCAAATTTTTTTTTGAGTATCGAGTTCGTCAAGCGGTAAAGAAGCATGCCCCTGGAGGACAATTTTTTAATTTTAACCTTTTTTTAAATTATTTTTAAAAATAACCCCTGGCGAACTTTATTTGCACCTGGTGACCCCTTTGGTCGCGCCTGGCGGCGTGGCGCGGTAGGCAGCCGCTGCCGCGCCACATGCGGCGGCACGACGACCCGCCACGCCGCGCGCGCCGCGCGCGCGCGCCGGGCGTGGGCCCGGCCCCCGCCGCGCCACATGCACCGGCGCGGCGGGGGCTGCGCGCGCGCCACCCCGCCCCGGCGCGGCGCGCACGGTCTAGAGGGCCCGCGCGGCCCCCTTCTTCCTCCTCTTCTCCCCTTTCTTCTCCCAGCCCGAGCCGCGCCGCCCACCAGTGCCGCCGCCGCCCGCCACCCCCCTATCCGGCCCCAAATCGGTGGATTTGGGGTGGGAAAAGTGGGGGAATTTGTTCCCCGCGTCTTTGTGAAGGTATTGAGCTACTTCTCTCCCTCTGTTACCATTGCATTGTGTAGATCGGAGTAGATGTTTGTTACCTAGGGTTAGGTATAGAAATTTTAAATTTAGACGAAATGCAATTAGTTTTAATGTAAATGATGATTAGTTCATACGCAGTAGTTTCTCTGCCCGTGTTATTGACGTGTATAACATGTTGCATGAATCGATTTAATGATATTATTGATGTCAAATGTTTAGGGTAGTTGATAATGGGTGTAGCTATTATATGGATGCACGTTTATTAGGGGTAATACCTAACAATTTTGTTGAATAACAGAATATGCATAATGTGCATGCATTTATATATATATAACTAATCGAGATGGATATAATTTTTGTTGAACACAATTCTAATGTTGCATGTATATTTATAATAAATCATCTATTCTAGTACTATATAGTTATGAAACAAGTTAGTTCATGAAGTTCTTTAAATTTTGTAGATGGACTGTTTTGTTCGCATGTTTCATGGGGGTGTAGTTAAAGAAAATTGAGAGTTTGAGAATATGACAGAGTTAGTAAAAACATTTGATGGTCCGCCAAGCTTTAAGGATGTAGTTGATTGTGCAATGGTCAACTATGGAGTTGGAATGCATGAGTTGTCATTTAGAGGTCATTTTGATTGTGGGAAGGCTAGAGCTCATTATGTGTTGATGAGCTTGTCAAGTGAAGAAAATTGGAATCGGTATAAGAAGGTAGTTGGTCAAGCTAATGTGTCATGTCTGGAGGTTGTGGTAGATATTACTCGTGGGCCTAGTGGTAATGTTTACATGAATGAGGAAGTGTCGTTTGAGGTTCTAAAAGGTACACAAGAGTCTACAATTTTGGAGGAGGACTTTGGTTGTAGGGAACCTAGTCGGGATGTTGGGATGGTGAATGATGATTTTCCCAATGATTGTTTTGAGCGGGAGGAAGAAACCATGGACGGTGATGATATATCTGACAGCTCTGAAGAAGGTGATTCGAAGATGAGTCGATGAGGAGCATGCGGAAGAGCAAAATGATGCCAATGCACATGCGGCTGAAGCACTCCTTGGTTTAAGTGAGGTTAACTTGGATGGTGTTCAACATGATTATGTTGCAGGACCCTCGGTGAACCATACAACCTTTGAAAGGGAAGTGCACATAAGTAGGCCGCCAGTGAACACTAGAAATTGTGAAAGTGAAGAACACGTACCTAGGTTCCCGGACAACACTAGAATTGGTGAGAGTGCTGAACACAACACCCAAGCGATTCTACTAGGTTCCCGGACAACACTAGAATCGGTAGAGCCATTTGTGATTCTACTAGGTTGTTCACAGAAGGAATAATTTATACCAGTGAGCCTGAGATACATGAGAAAATGATGTTTGACTCCCTGGGTGAACTTAAGTTTTTCTTGGCTTACTATGGAGTGAAGCATTATAGGCCTTTCACTGTGGTCCATTCGGACAGGAATCTTAGGTATGAAGTAATGTGCAAACAAGGGTGCATGTGGCGTGTATGGGCACGGCTGCAGAGAGGGACAGGGAAATGGAAGATTACAAAGGTTGTGGGACCTCACACATGTCGGTCGAGTCGAGTGAAGGGAGTTCACGCACAATTGACCGCAAGTTACATTGGAAGGTGTATCTTAGGCGTTGTTCGTGAGAATAGTGAGGTGACGGCCAACAATTTGATAGAGCGATATTGATGTTTGCTTGGATATCGTGTGAAGTATTCTAAGGCATGGTGGGCTAAACAACATGCAATTGTCTTGCTATGGGGCGATTGGAAAGAGTCATATGCAAAAATTCCAAGGGTCTTGAGAGCCATGAACCACTTCAATCCCGGGGTTAAATGGTTCCCTTACATGACCGGTTCTCGTGTTCTCGACGGTTGTGTTTTGAAGCCCGTCCTTCTACGTGTTTTTTGGTGCTTTCCACAATGTAAAGTGGCTTTCCAACACCGTCGTCCGGTGATACTTGTAGACGGAACCTTCTTGGCCGGCAAGTACGGAGGTACACTCATGAAGGCGATTCTTGTAGATCTCGAACAACAACTTGTGCCTTTAGGTTTTGCCTTGGCGGAGAGTGAGAATGACGACAGTTGGTCATGGTTCATGAGGCTCCTTCGCATTAACATACTTGGTCCAACGCGACAGATATGTATGATCTCAGATCGGCACCATGGTCTCATCAAATGTGCGAGCGACCACCTGGATGGGTATCAACCACTTGCTCATCGGTGGTGCATTAGGCACTTTGCCGCCAATTTGTGGCGTCGTCAAAAGAACAAGGAGGTAATAGGACAGTTGAAGTTGCTGGCATCAATACATACAGAGGACAAATTTAAGGAAGTGCACAAAGACTTAGTTAAGAACTTGAACGAGGAAGCTAAAGATTGGTTGGACTATGAAATGGAGGATAAGGACAAATGGGCTCAAGCATATGATGTCGGGGGTATGCGTTGGGGTATCTTGACAACAAACTATTCTGAAAGTGTCAACAACATATTTAAAGGAATAAGAAGTAGACCCGTCGCGGGGATCATTGAATACTCATTTGAAAAATGCAATGAATACTTTGTGAAAAGATGGCGGAATGCACGTGATTTGTTGGATAATGGGGGTAGAATTGGATCCTTTGCAGATGAGATAATGTATGATGCTGCTTTAAGATCTGTGAACCAACATGCAGAAGCATACGGTCCAGACAGAATGATTTATTCTATTCGAGGTTCTTCTACTACTAATGTTTGAGGGGAGAGTCATGGCAGTCGACACTATAGGGTGGACCTCCGGGCCGGTACTTGCACCTGTAACGGTCCTCAATTGTTGCATCTTCCTTGTTCTCACTTGATGATAGCTTGCAATGCTAGAGGTCTAGACTATGAAAATGCCATGTACATGTCTCCTTTGTTCTTTAGAGAACACACCATTAAGATTTGGGAATCCAGCTTTGAGCCATACCTTGATCCGTCACAATGGCCTGAATATGATGGCCCAGAGTACGTGCCACTGCCGTCTTTGAAGAAATTGAAAAAGGGTAGGAGGCAAAAGAAGCGTTTGAAAGGGGACATGGACGCGTGTCAAGGAAGGTTTGCCGCTGATTATGATATGGGTGATTTTGAAGCTGATGCAGACAAGATGACGTATCTTTTCTCAAAATGTCACAAAGAAATTAAAAACTGCAATTGTCGGAAAAGAAAATCGAAGGGCAAGAAAAAAGCAATGGGGACAAATAGAAGGATGGGTGCTTCCAACTCGAGGGTAGGTGTCATGGTAGTATGTTAGTAGGTGAAAAATTATGAAATTTTGTATGCAAGTTAAATAATTTTATATTTCTATATAGTTACCTTCAAATTTTAATTGTTGTTACTAACTACAAGTAAATTTTTTCAGGATGGCGCACCCCGTGTACCCGCTCCTTGAGGCTGCATATGATGGCAGCCATCGTGCACACCTTCTGGCCGACCTTCACGAGGTATTTACAAAAGCCTGAACTTAAGATCCAAATTTATTAGTTATTGTACCTCCTAGTTGTGTTTAATATGTAATAGTGTTAATATGTGAGCTAAGCATATTTCTTGCATTTTGAGGACTACACATTGCTAATGTTGTAATTATTGAATAATATGGGTGCGAAGGATGGTGACCTTTACCCAGGACCGCCGCGCCACAAGGCTGGGCGCGGCAGCTCAACATTGTCGCGCCATGCGGCCTGGCGCGGCAAGACTGCCCTGCCGCGCTTAAGTTTTACAAAAACCAGTACGCTCCCTCGGCCAAGATTCTAGTTGAACCGGTGGCGCGGCAACACGAACCTGCCGCGCCATGCGCAACGGCGCGGCAACGTTGCCCCGCCGCGCCGTGCGGTGTGGCGCGGCAGAGGAGGTCACGCGTAGCTCCTCAGGTGACATCACCAGAGGAGCTGTGCCGCGCCATGCGCGACGGCGCGGGAATACGAAGCAGCCGCGCCGCTCGATTTTTGCCTCGGGTCCACCCACAGCCATACTGGTTTTTGTAAAACTTAAGCGCGGTAAGGCAGTCTTGCCGCGCCAGGCCCCATGGTGCGGCAATGTTGAGCTGCCGCGCCCAGCCCTGTGGCGCGGCAGATTTAATCCATGTTCTTGCACCTAAGGGATATTAAGGATTTTGTTAATACGATTCCATGACTTTCTTGCAACTGCAAATGCCCGTCTCTTCCGTCCTAGTTGCCTAATCGAATGCCGGGGTCCGAGAATCCAATCCCACACCAATTTAGAGAAATGGGGTCCACCACACCCACCTCTCTATATAAAGGGGGTAGCCTCCACTCATCACTCACCTCCAATCCTCACAGGCAACCTCCACTCGTACCTCACCTCCATTTCTCCAGTCGTTTGAGAGTGTTGGTTGTCCGAGATGGCAAGAGGGTTTGGGTTTATGGATGTGAGGAGGGCCATGGAAGCCATGGAGGGGCATACCCAAATGATCCCAATAGATCCATACTCAGTTTGAACAAGAGGCCGAAAGGCGAGATCCCCCCAGAGTGCCATTGTGGCATGAATGCGGGATGCAAGGTCTCACGTGAAGATGAAACGTTTGGCAGGCGGTTTTGGTGTTGTCAAAACATCGATCAAGCTAAAAAGGAGCTTGCGGCATTGGTAGTAAGTGATACTGTTAAGTAGCATTGTACCTACTTCGTGGTGTTCATTTCTGACTTTGTATCTACGTGGCATATATTGAAGGGAAGCAGTAGATCTGTTGCTCCAAAGGTGACGAGGGAGTGCCACTTCGAGCAGTGGATCGACAACTTCATTAGTGGTCCAGATGCCGCGTTTCTGGCGAGGGGGAAGAAAATCGATGGAGACCCCAGCACTGAAGCTCTTGTGAAGAAGGAACTTGAGGACTTCAAGAAGTGGAGCGATGACTTCATCAGTGGTGCATGATTGTTGTTATGTGTAACACGTGCCATTGCTTGTGTGATTTAAATTTCCTAAGACGTGCTAGGATTAGTATTGGCACATGTGCCATGCATGTCATTGGAAACTCGTGTGATTTAAATTACCTAAGGCGTGCTAGGATTAGTATTGGCACATGTGCCATGCATGCCACCGCAAACTTGTGTGACTTAAATTCCCTAAGGCATGGTAGGATTAGTTGTGGCACATGTGCCATGCATGCCACTTTGCAAACTTGTTATGTAAGAGAAATGTCTAATGAAATAGCAATGGCCACAGTGTTGACAAAACAATTTGTAGTTCTTTAGACTTTTCAGTTTTTGCAGTTGAAATGATGCCTCACTGAAAAGGCTAGAGATTCCAAGGACCCTAGGGTTTCAGGAGTGCATAGATTTTTTCAGGGTGTTGTCAAATCAAATGTTGTACAGGACAACATGGCTCACTGAAAAGGCTAGAGATTCCAAGGACCCTAGGGTTTCAGGAGTGCATAGATTTTTTTCAGGGTGTTGTCAAATCAAATGTTGTACAGGACAACATGGCTCACTGAAAAGGCTAGGGAATCCAAGTAGGCTACTGTTTCATGACTGGAAAGGCATTTTCAGAGTGTTGTCAATTCAAATTTTAAAGCACACGTACATGACATAAGAGGAGCCTGGGGGCTGACATTCTTTGTAGTTGCAGCAGTAGCAATAGCACCTTGGAGAATAACATTATCGACTGGTGTTCTAGGTTCAGGCACATAATTTCTTGGAGTGTTGAACACACAAGGATTGCTTTGTTTAGGATGGCTTCTAACAGCAGGCTATGATTCAGGACTCAAACCAACTTCTTCGCACAAAGCAACATATTGGCACATCTGAAAAGTCATGTTTAAGCGACGACCGGAGTAGTAAAGTCCAACTCCCTCATAAACTTGCATTACACACAACTCATTGTGCATGCATCTTGGCCACTTTACTGGTTTCTTCGAATCGTACGGTCTAACATCCCGCAAAGATCGAAAATAACTCTTCTCTCTTGGTGGGAAGTACTCCTTACATTCGGGATCTTGTTCTGTCCACAAGTCGTGACCGAGAGAATTATCCTCACATGACAAGTCATCCATTGCTGGTTATTGTGAACAACAATGGTTAACTGAAGGGTGACATATATAGGGAAAGAGAAGAAGTGGTGGGCCATTCAATCTGTGGGAGAAAACACACCCTACCCCCTACCCTACTACATGTGATGTGAGTACAAGAAAACACACCCTACACCCTGCCACGGCTATATAAAGAGCGACAGCGACCGCAGTACTACCACACCTTGCAGGCTCCTCCCTCTCCTCACGGGCTCATCTTCTATCTTAGGTACGTTTCCTCTCTTTGTTAATTTAATGTAATCAGTTTAACTACTTCGAAATAATGTTCATTTTTTTAACAATAACTAGAGATGTCTACGGCTGCTGCCGGAGGGGGTGAGGATGGTAATGGTGGTGGTGATCCGAAGGGTAAAAACACAAATACAACACCTGATCCAAAGAAAATGACCACTTTTAAAAGAGGCATGCTTCGTTATCTGCAAGGAAAAACTGCAGATGCCATTGCAAGAGGAGAGGACCCCCCTTGGAATGGTCTTTATGCTCCGGGTCGTCTTTACGGTCCTGCAGCAAACCCGTCTGTTCCTAATCCACCAACTAAAAAAGGTACCAAGAAGGATAAACCTTCGTCATCACATCACAAGGATGGCTAAATATTGGAACTTTGTATGAGGTCGTTGTCTTTGACCATGCGGTGTTGTAATATTTGAGCTACTATTTCGTTTACATCATGCTAGTGTAATATTGTTCTAAGAAGACTAGATGTTGAATGTGTTGTAATAATGGAACTATTATTCCTAAATTTGTTATTTTTCTAATCTCCTGCTCCATTAATAAATATGCATGCAACACAACCAAACACATTTTTTCATTGAAAAAATAGTTCACTACAACACATACAACTAATTCTTAAGGACCATTCATCATCAACTACATCACATAACAAAGTGTTCACTTAATACAAAACTACCAAACACACTTGTTCATTGAAAAAATATTACACTACAACACATGCAACTAACACTTGAACACCATTCATCATCCTCCCACAATCATCTTACCTTTTCTGTCGGCCTCTGCCTTTCTAGCCGCTTCAACCCTCGACCTATCCCTGGACCTCTCCATCAATGCCTTCCACTCCTCTTCCTTTTTCCTCTTCTTCTCACTCTTCTCCTCTGCAGTCAACGGACGTATCCCCCGTTCTAAGAACTTCTCCCTGTTACAACGCCAATATGCCACAACTTTCTCGTAGTTGGCATAACCAACTACAAATTCTAGCTCCACTCCAGTTTCACGAACCATCTCATCACAAATTGGACCACTTAGATCCTCCTCTTCCGGTAAGGGCACACCATATTTTGCTCTTATCTTGTTTGTAATAGATTCGGTTTTAAACCTCCTCCCAGGTTCAGAAGTTCGTCCCAACTCTAACATTAACTCACGACGACCAAGAAATTGCTCCCAATCACAAGTCCGCCCCTCCTGCAAAATATAAGACCGTATCATACAAAGTTAAATCAAAATGAAGACAACCATGACGGTAGTTCTACCTAAATCAAAGAAGTTCACATCATGCTCACCCAAAAGTCTCCATATGCATTGCCACAAAACATTCCAAAACCGAGCTCAGATGGCACAACACCTTCCGTGGCTACTATGCCACACTTGCACCGTGAAGGTGGATAGCTAAGGCAAGGCCAAGCCTTCGTCCCGGATTCGAACTCTTTCACTTCAGATTCAGTTGGCCACTCCGATCTTGGTCCATGTATGTATTCATTGAAGTCACACCTAGGCCACCCACTCTGAAATGCAGAACAACCATTAATATCAATGAGTCATGCACATTTATAAAACTTAAATGATAACAAGGATATGCTTTTTACTTACAACATTCTTTAGGGAGCAACGAAAGAATGGTGTAAACTTATTTGGGGCCTCATTGTTTGGTCGTTGAAGATATGCACGCACTCCACAATCACACACTGGAGGGTTGTTAACTCGCTCAATGGCGGCCAACTGCTTCTCCTCATAAGTCATCGGTGGAGGATTCGGTGGAGGAGGAACCCATCGTTGAAACTCATGATATGGCTTCAAGACATGACTCGCATACGGGAAGAGACGTATCCTAGGATCAAACTTGTCGGGCCGTCTATCCACCGCAAAAAATAACAAGGAGGCTGCGGGGTGGTGCTTCCCTAATCCAACAACAGTAGAATGCTCTACCGCCGGTCACTGGCACACCTAGACTGTTTCACATAAGCCGACACACCACATAAACAATTGGGTACAGGGAGAGCTCGAGGCACAGGACCGTTTTCATCCCACTCTTCAGGATAACTTCCTTTACCCCTAACAATTGCACAGTAACGTGGGTTTTGGTGGCTCATGTCTACTAATCCTGCAACCAATGATATCAAAATGAACAATCACTTTCAACATATTTGCAACATTGTATTAAGCATGTAGTAAAGCAAACCTACACTAAAGCATGTAGTAAAGCAACGTATTTTCAACATATCAATAGATGGCACATTGTCTAATGAAACTTCCCAAAGCATAACTTTCAACACATCCAACATCTAACACATCACAATTTCAAATTATTGTCAAACCCTAGCTCACCTATACATGCAAAATACGGCAAAATTAAGTGCTAAAACTGAGATTAAATAAGGGCAATACCTTCCAAGGATACAGGGATCGATTTCCCACACTATCCCTGCCACAAATCGCCGGATACAGGGGGGCGGCGGCGGCGGCGGCGCGCGCGCGCACACAGGGAGCGAGGTCGGGGGGGAGAGAAGAGAGGGAGGAGGAAGAAGAAAGGAGGCCACGCGGGCCCTCTAGACCGGCGGCTGCCGCGCAGGGCGGGGTGGCACGGCGGCCACCCGCCGCGCGGCGTGCATGTAGCGCGGCGGGGCCGGGCCCACGCCCGGCGCGCGCGCGCGGCCGGCCGGCGTGGCGGGCGCCGCGCCGCCGCATGTGGCGCGGCGGCGGCGCCGGCTGCGCGCCACGCCACGCCGACGCGGCGCGGCCAAAGGGGTCACCGGGTGCAAATAAAGTTCACCAGGGGTTATTTTTAAAAATAAATTAAAAAAGGGTTAAAATCAAAAAATTGTCCCCCCTGGACAGCTTCATGGGGAAGCTCAACTTTGCTGCTGGGGATGAGTGGATAATTTTTTAATTTTAACCTTTTTTTAAATTTATTTTTATAAATAACCCACCGGGTGACCCCTTTGGCCGCGCCTGGCAGCGTGGCGCGGCAGCCAGCCCGCCGCCGTGCCACATGCGCGCGCGCGGCGCCCCCGCCACGCCGGGCCGCGCCGCGCGCGCGCGCGCGGCATGGGCCCGGTCTGCCGCGCCACATGCACCGGCGCGGCGGGGCCGCCGCGCCACCCCGCCTGGCGCGGCAGCGCCGGGTAAGAGGACCCGCACGGCCTCCTTTCTTCTTCCTCCTCCCTCTCTTCTCTCCCAGCCCGAGCTCGCTCCTCTGCGCAGCGCCACCGCCGGCCGCCGACCCCTTGTATCCGGCGATTTGTGGCGGGGATAGTGTGGGAAATCGATCCCTGTATCCTTGGAAGGTATTGCCCTTATTTAATCTCAGTTTTAGCACTTAGTTTTGTTGTATTTTGCATGTATAGGTGAGCTAGGGTTTGACAATAATTTGAAATTGTGATGTGTTAGATGTTGGATGTGTTGAAAGTTATGCTTTGGGAAGTTTCATTAGACAATGTGCCATCTATTGATATGTTGAAAATACGTTTCTTTACTACATGCTTTAGTGTAGGTTTGCTTTACTACATGCTTAATACAATGTTGCAAATATGTTGAAAGTGATTGTTCATTTTGATATCATTGGTTGCGGGATTAGTAGACATGAGCCACCAAAACCCACGTTATCGTGCCATTGTTAGGGTAAAGGAAGTTTTCCCGAAGAGTGGGATGAAAACGGTCCCGTGCCTCGAGCTCTCCCCCGTACCCAATTGTTTATGTGGTGTGCCGGCTTATGTGAAACGATCCTAGGTGTGCCAGGACTGCGGGTAGAGCATTCTACTGTTGTTGGATTAGGGAAGCACCACCCCCGGCAGCTCCTTGTTATTTTTTGCAGTGGATAGACGGGCCCGACAAGTTTGATCCTAGGATACGTCTCTTCCCGTATGTGAGTCATGTCTTGAAGCCATATCATGAGTTTCAACGATGGGTTCCTCCTCCACCTAATCCTCCACCGATGACTTATGAGGAGAAGCAGTTGGCCGCCATGGAGCGAGTTAACAAACCTCCAGTGTGTGATTGTGGAGTGCGTGCGTATCTTCAACGACCAAACATTGAGGCCCCAAATAAGTTTACACCATTCTTTCGTTGCTCCCTAAAGAATGTTGTAAGTAAAAAGCATATCCTTGTTATCATTTAAGTTTTATAAATGTGCATGACTCATTGCTATTAATGGTTGTTCTGCATTTCGGAGTGGGTGGCCTAGGTGTGACTTCAATGAATACATACATGGACCAAGATCGGAGTGGCCAACCGAATCGAAGTGAAAGAGTTCGAGTCCGGACGAAGGCTTGGCCTTGCCTTAGCTATCCACCTTCACGGTGCAAGTGTGGCATAGTAGCCACGGAAGGTGTTGTGCCATCTGAGCTCAGTTTTGGAATGTTTTGTGGCAATGCATATGGAGACTTTTGGGTGAGCATGATGTGAACTTCTTTGATTTAGGTAGCACTACCGTCGTGGTTGTCTTCATTTTGATTTAAATTTGTATGATACGGTCTTATATTTTGCAGGAGGGGCGGACTTGTGATTGGGAGCAATTTTTTGGTCGCCGTGAGTTAATGTTAGAGTTGAGACGAACTTCTGAACCTGGGAGGAGGTTTAAAACTGAATCTATTAAAAACAAGATAAGAGCAAAATATGGTGTGCCCTTACCGGAAGAGGAGGATCTAAGTGGTCCAATTTGTGATGAGATGGTTCGTGAAACTGGAGTGGAGCTAGAATTTGTAGTTGGTTACGCCAACTACGAGAAAGTTGTGGCATATTGGCGTTGTAACGGGAGAAGTTCTTAGAACGGGGGATACGTCCGTTGACTGCAGAGGAGAAGAGTGAGAAGAAGAGGAAAAAGGAAGAGGAGTGGAAGGCATTGATGGAGAGGTCTAGGGATAGGTCGAGGGATGAAGCGGCTAGAAAGGCAGAGGCCGACAGAAAAGGTAAGAGTGTTGTGGGAGGATGATGATTGGTGCTCAAGTGTCAGTTGCATGTGTTGCAGTGTAATATTTTTTTCAATGAACTAGTGTGTTTGGTAGTTTTGTGTTAAGTGAACACTTTGTTATGTGATGTAGTTGATGATGAATGGTCCTTAAGAATCAGTTGTATGTGTTGTAGTGAACTATTTTTTCAATGAAAAAATGTGTTTGGTTGTGTTGCATGCATATTTATTAATGGAGCAGGAGATTAGAAAAATAACAAATTTAGGAATAATAGTTCCATTATTACAACACATTCAGGATGTAGTTTTCTTAGAACAATATTACACTAGCATGATGTAAACGAAATAGTAGCTCAAATATTACAACACCGCATGGTCAAAGACAACGACCTCATACAAAGTTCCAATATTTAGCCATCCTTGTGATGTGATGACGAAGGTTTATCCTTCTTGGTACCTTTTTTAGTTAGTGGATTAGGAACAGACGGGTTTGCTTTGCAGACCGTAAAGGCCACCCGGAGCATAAAGACCATTCCAAGGGGGGTCCTCTCCTCTTGCAATGGTATCTGCAGTTTTTCCTTGCAGATAACGAAGCATGCCTCTTTTAAAAGTGGTCATTTTCTTTGGATCAGGTGTTGTATTTGTGTTTTTGCCCTTCGGATCACCACCACCATTACCATCCTCACCCCCTCTGGCAGCAGCCATAGACATCTCTAGTTATTGTTAAAAAATGAACAGTATTTTGAAGTAGTTAAACTGATTACATTAAATTAACAAAGAGAGGAAACGTACCTAAGATAGAAGATGAGCCCGTGAGGAGAGGGAGGAGCCTGCAAGGTGTGGCAGTGGCAGTACTGCAGTCGCCGTCGCTCTTTATATAGCCGTGGCAGGGTGTAGGGTGTGTTTTCTTGTACTCACATCACATGTAGTAGGGTAGGGGGTAGGGTGTGTTTTCTCCCATGGATTGAATGGCCCACCACTTCTTTTCTTTCCCTATATATGTCAGCCTTGAGGTAACCATTGTTGTTCACAATAACCAGCAATGGATGACTTGTCAGGTGAGGATAATTCTCTCGGTCCCGACTTGTGGACAGAACAGGATCCCGAATGTAAGGAGTACTTCCACCAAGAGAGAAGAGTTATTTCCGATCTTTGCGGGATGTTAGACCGTACGATTCGAAGAAACCAGTAAAGTGGCCAAGATGCATGCACAATGAGTTGTGTGTAATGCAAGTTTATGAGGGAGTTGGACTTTACTACTCCGGTCGTCGCTTTTGGCACTGTCCACGTGCCTGGGTAAGGAACACTACCACGAGTATTTCCATCAGTTTATTTAGGTAACTAAGATACTATTGTTCCTTGCAGTACTCGTATGACCCTAACAATTGTGGTTTCTCGCAATGGGTCAATCCGCCAGCTATTCATCCATATGAAGAGTACATCACGTACCTAGAAGGACGCATCGAGAAGCTGAAGCATGAGGTCGCGGAGGCACTTACTCCTCCAGATCCACCATCTAGCGACGACGCGCTATGCACCTGCAGATGTCACATGAAGAACAGTCCACCGTCAAGTCCATCCCCGCCACCTCCACCCCCGTTTGGGAACTACTACATGCCTTCCCAGGAATCGAGTGGTTTTGGCTCTATGTTATCCGGACAGTTCTCGTACAAGTAGATTATTAGTGTTGTAATTGTTGTGTAAACTACCTTATGCCATTTGCAGCTTTCAATTCAGAACCCCATCGTGATGAACATGATATGTCATATACGTGTGCTTTAAAATTTGAATTGACAACACTCTGGAAAAAGCTCGTCGCACTAACCGATTGAGTGACGAGGAGTGCCGGTGGACGTTGGGAGAAGGGGAATGCTGGATTACAGGGACTGTTTCTTCGGGGTTCCTGTAGCTCTTGCAGGTGTGTTTGCTTGTCTTTGTGATGTCCACAAGCTGCTTCCTTTTTTTGTAAGCAACGGTTCTGGTTGTCGAGTTGGGTGGAATGTAGTGGTCCCGGGGGGAGTTTGTTGACCTTGGTCAGCACTGAGGAGGCTTGTTGGGTGTCATTGTGTACGCCTTGGGTATAGTAGTTGTTTTTTTACAAAAAGTTATTGTTTTGCCTTCTGTACAAATATATAGTTGACAAAAGTGTTTATTTGTTAAACATGACTTTTGAGATGTGCAAATATGTTGCTCTGTGCGAAGAAGTTGGTTTGAGTCCTGAATCACAGGCTGCTGTTACAAGCCATCCTAAACAAAGCAATCCTTGTGTGTTCAACACTCCAAGAAATTATGTGCCTTAACCTAGAACACCGGTCGATAATGTTAATCTCCAAGGTGTTGTTGCTACTGCTGCAATTACAAAGAATGTCAGCCCCCAGGCTCCTCTTATGTCTTGTACGTGTGCTTTAAAATTTGAATTGACAACACTCTGAAAAAACCTTTGCAGTCATGAAACAGTAGCCTACTTGGATTCCCTAGCCTTTTCAGTGAGCCATGTTGTCCTGTACAACATTTGATTTGACAACACCCTGAAAAAATCTATGCACTCCTGAAACCCTCGGGTCCTTGGAATCTCTAGCCTTTTCAGTGAGGCATCATTTCAACTGCAAACTGAAAAGTCTAAAGAACTACAAATTGTTTTGTCAACACTGTGGCCATTGCTATTTCATTAGACATTTCTCTTACATAACAAGTTTGCAGTGGCATGCATGGCACATGTGCCACAACTAATCCTACCATGCCTTAGGGAATTTAAGTCACACAAGTTTGCAGTGGCATGCATGGCACATGTGCCAATACTAATCCTAGCACGCCTTAGGTAATTTAAATCACACGAGTTTCCAATGACATGCATGGCACATGTGCCAATACTAATCCTAGCACGCCTTAGGAAATTTAAATCACACAAGCAATGGCACGTGTTACACATAACAACAATCATGCACCACTGATGAAGTCATCGCTCCACTTCTTGAAGTCCTCAAGTTCCTTCTTCACAAGAGCTTCAGTGTTGGGGTCTCCATCGATTTTCTTCCCCCTCGCCGTAAACGCGGCATCCGGACCACTAATGAAGTCGTCGATCCACTCGCTCGAAGTGGCACGCCCTCGTCACCTTTGGAGCAACAGATCTACTGCTTCCCTTCAATATATGCCACGTAGATACAAAGTCAGAAATGAACACCACGAAGTAGGTACAATGCTACTTAATAGTATCACTTACTGCCAATGCCGCAAGCTCCTTTTTAGCTTGATCGATGTTTTGACAACACCAAAACCGCCTGCCAAACGTTTCATCTTCACGTGAGACCTTGCATCCCGCATTCATGCCACAATGGCACTCTGGGGGGATCTCGCCTTTCGGCCTCTTGTTCAAACTGAGTATGGATCTATTGGGATCATTTGGGTATGCCCCCTCCATGGCTTCCATGGCCCTCCTCACATCCATAAACCCAAACCCTGAGCCCATCTCAGACAACCAACACTCTCAAACGACTGGAGGAATGGAGGTGAGGTACGAGTGGAGGTTGCCTGTGAGGATTGGAGGTGAGTGATGAGTGGAGGCTACCCCCTTTGTATAGAGAGGTGGGTGTGGTGGACCCCATTTCTCTAAATCGGTGTGGGATTGGATTCTCGGACCCCAGCATTCGATTAGGCAACTAGGACGGAAAAGACGGGCATTTGCAGTTGCAAGAAAGTCATGGAATCGTATTAACAAGATCCTTAATATTCCTTAGGTGGTAGTACATGGATTAAATCTGCCGCGCCACAGGGCTGGGCGCGGCAGCTGAACATTGCCGCGCCATGGGGCCTGGCGCGGCAAGACTGCCTTGCCGCGCTTAAGTTTTGCAAAAACCAGTACGCTCCCTCGGCCAAGATTCAAGTTGAGCCGGTGGCGTGGCAACACGAACCTGCCGCGCCATGAGCGACGGCGCGGCAACGTTGCCCCGCCGCGCCATGTGGTGTGGCGCGGCAGAGCTCCTCTGGTGACGTCACCTGTGGAGCTACGCGTGACCTCCTCTGTCGCGCCACACCGCATGGCGCGGCGGGTCAACGTTGCCGCGCCGTCGCTCATGGCGTGGCAGGTTAGTGTTGCCGCGCCACTGGCTCAACTTGAATCTTGGCCGAGGGAGCGTACTGGTTTTCGCAAAACTTAAGCGCGGCAAGGCAGTCTTGCCGCGCCAAGCCCCATGGCGCGGCAATGTTCAGCTGCCGCGCCCAGCCCTGTGGTGCGGCAGCGCTGGGTAGAGGTCGCCATCCGTCGCACCCATGTTGCCAGGACTGCCACGCCGTAGGGGGTGGCGCGGCAGGCACACGTTGCCGCGCCGACGCGCATGGCGCGACAAACCTGTTGGCAGCCAGAAACACAAGTTTCTTCTGGTTTCTGCTGCCCTCTCAACTCGACGCACCTGCAGGAAATCAACAGAACTCATCCACTCATCCAGAAGCCAATATGGGGACACTTCCCATGCAGCAAACATAGTTTCATACAAAGTGCGTACATTCAAACATAGTTCGACACACAAACATCACACAAAGTCCTTAAGTTCAACATCCTAAGGCCAACAAATGCTCTGACAAAGTCCAGCACACACAGTTCAACATCCTAAGGCGTAGACATGCCTCCGACATAGTCCGGCACACACAAACATCACATATCGTCCATACGATCAACGACGGCGGCGGATTTGGTCCTCGGGGCTGAAAATTTGTTTAGGTCGGCGTTCCCTCCCCGGTTCTGTGTCCAAGACGTTGGCACTCCCAACTTCAGTGGGCCCACGTGGACGAAGGCCGCGGGCTTTCTTCGCAGGAGGTGGGCGAGGCTGCAAAAATTGGACAAAACACTATAGAAGAGCAAGGTATTATCAAATGCTGACTTCGAAGGAAATTTTTAGATTCATTACCTGACTCGTCGACTCTCCTTGTGTTTGAGTTGCGGGTGGGGCATCAAACAGTACGTCCATCGGAATCTCTGAGACGTACGTGGGGTCTCCACGCTCACTACCAGCTGCCGGTGAGGAGGAGGAGGAGTCTCCATCATCCTCATCACTGGGCTCAGGGGTGGCGATTTCCTTACCATGACCACGGCTGCCACTAGCAACAACACGACCTGCTGATGCCGACGCAGTGCGAGCGGTGCTTCGAGATGGGGTCCTTGTCGAGCTTCTAGCCCCGTGGTGAACTGGAGTACGGCGGGATCCTGAAGAAGTGGCCTGAACATTGCCGTCGTGGACAACATCTGGAGCCGCTATGCAGTTCAACTTCATTGCCATACGCCTGCAGCTCCTCCGGACCCTCTGCAACATGAAATTGGTACAAATTGAAGACATATTCAAAATATGGATAAACCTAAGCATTCGCCTTTTGAAAAGTAATACTACCTCTCGCAAAGTTGCGTAGGGCTCCACCTTCGGAAGCACTTGCATGTTCCATGGCCACTCCTGCCTCATTTGCAAGCCTTGCAAGTTGTTGTCCCTACAAAAAAAATCTTATTATAGATACAAATTATTAGAAACCGAAGTGATCAAACAACATTGGCTTGGGATAAATTTACCAAGTAATCGTGCAAAGGTGCTCGTTCTGGCTGTGTGCCCACACGTGTCAGGGTGTCGTACTCATCCACTATGTCGTCGTCGGAGTCTGAGGGGGCATCTTCAATGTGCTCATCCATCAAAGTTGGCTTGATCTTGGTTCTTGTAGAGGTATGGTACCACCTCATGTACTCTCTATGTGGTCCAGGACGCCAACCGGGACCATCTTCATGATCCATCCTCTGGCGATTGTTCCAAAGGTCCAGGTACCTAGCATGCTTCACCGTCCAATCATTCTCCTTGTATCTTTTTTGCCTGTTCACCCTGAAATACCAAAATTGCTTGTCACATTATTTACAAAGCAACTTATGCCATATGAGAATAATGGAAAATGTATCGAGTTGGTTTCTTACTTGTGCAAGGCTGGAACGGTGGACACACGCTCTGGAGGCGAAGGCTGAAGCCTCCCAAACTGGCGTAGCACCCTGTTTGGCAAATGCCACTCGACAACATAGTAGATGATGAGTGGCACTGTCGACCTCCACAGAAGCCTGTCTCTGTAACACATGGGTGAGAACTGGACGTGTTGAGGAAAGTCGCGGTCGTACGGTAGCCACTCAACCTACAAACATACAACATGTTTAGAGAAAATGTGATGAACAAAAATTTACAAATTGAACACGAACTAGCGGACATGGGTTTGTGCCTGTGCCTGAGTAAGACAGTCCAACTCGTTTGTGTAGAACTTGTACCTCCTTCCCGGAGGACCACGTACCGCTGTCGCTGTCTTCCACACAAACCCAAAAGGGGGTCGAGAATCCTGCCGATTCCAAGCCTGCAAAATATAACCAAAATTTGAAAGATTAATAATTCATGAATATAAGTTTGCATGAATAAAGAACAAAAGATTCGTATATACCTCAACTGGCCCGCGGTGTGGTCGGCCTACTGGAAGACGCTCCCAAATCCAAATCTGCAGGAGGTAAGCGCATCCACCAAGGTTCGCGTCCCGTCCACTCCGCCTACAGGCATCACATAGCTGCCTATACAGCCATGCCAAAACCGCCGAACCCCAACTGTAGCCACGGATATTGTCCCAATCCTGACCCAAAAGTGGCAGAACCATCCAAGAAACGGTGTTACCCGCAACATCTGGTAGCAGGAACGTGGCAACAAAGTGCCAAAGCCATACACGTGCGTGCCTCTCTACAACAGCCTGAGGAGCTCCCTGGGGGCATACGGTGAAGTGTTGCCTCAACCAAACTGTGTTCACTCCGGAGGTATTCTTCGACGCATCCCCCTCATCAGCATCTGGTGGTCTCACCCCAATGTGCAACTCAACCATGTCTCGCCAACCAAAGACTCGAATGATCCCACTCACCGCCCGGCCCCTCAAGTGGAAGACCAAGGATCATGGCGGTATCCCGCAAGCTCACCTGTCATCTCTCCGCACGGTAGGTGGAAAGAGTGGGTCTCCGACGCCATCGATCCACCAAGGCCGACAACAACGGCCCGTCCATCACAGGCAACCCACGAACCACGACCAAAGCAATGTCCAAGAACCCCGCTCTAGCCAAGTACGGGGTGTATCTCTCATCCCAAGGAAGTGGAAAGTGCTCTCGCACCCTCAACGGGTTCAAGTCCTGAAAAACAATAAAATTCAATAATTACAACACTAGCAATGTGTAGTCCTCAAAATGCAAGAAATATGCTTAGCTCACATATTAACACTATTATATATTAAACACAACTAGGAGGTACAATAACTAATAAATTTGGATCTTAAGTTCAGGCTTTTGTAAATACCTCGTGAAGGTCGGCCGAAAGGTGTGCACGATGGCCGCCATCATATGCGGCCTCAAGGAGCGGGTACACCGGGTGCGCCATCCTGAAAAAATTTACTTGTAGTTAGTAACAATAATTAAAAATTGAAGGTAAGTATATAGAAATATAAAATTATTTAACTTGCATACAAAATTTCATAATTTTTCACCTACTAATGTACTACCATGACACCTACCCTCGAGTTGGAAGCACCCATCCTTCTATTTGTCCCCGTTGCTTTTTTCTTGCCCTTCGATTTTCTTTTCGACACTTGCGCTTTTAATTTCTTTGTGACATTTTGAGCAAAGATACGTCATTTTGTCCGCATCAGCTTCAAAATCACCCATATCATAATCAGCGGCAAACCTTCCTTGACACGCGTCCATGTCCCCTTTCAAACGCTTCTTTTGCCTCCTACCCTTTTTCAATTTCTTCAAAGACGGCAGTGGCACGTACTCTGGGCCATCATATTCAGGCCATTGTGACGGATCAAGGTACGACTCAAAGCTGGATTCCCAAATCTTAATGGTCTGTTCTCTAAAGAATAAAGGAGACATGTACATGGCATTTTCATAGTCTAGACCTCTAGCAGTGCAAGCTGTCATCAAGTGAGAACAAGGAAGATGCAACAATTGAGGACCGTTACAGGTGCAAGTACGGCCCGAGGTCCACCCTATAGTGTCGACCGCCATGACTCTCCCCTCCAACATTAGTAGTAGAGGAACCTCGAATAGAATAAATCATTCTGTCTGGACCGTATGCTTCTGCATGTTGGTTCACAGATCTTAAAGCAGCATCATACATTATCTCATCTGCAAAGAATCCAATTCTACCCCCATTATCCAACAAATCACGTGCATTCCGCCATCTTTTCACAAAGTATTCATTGCATTTTTCAAATGAGCATTCAATGATCCCCGCGACGGGTCTACTTCTTATTCCTCTAAATATGTTGTTGTAACTTTCAGAATAGTTTGTTGTCATGATACCCCAACGCATACCCCCAGCATCATATGCTTGAGCCCATTTGTCCTTATCCTCCATTTCATACTCCAACCAATCTTTAGCTTCCTCGTTCAAGTTCTTAACTAAGTCCTTGTGCGGTTCCTTAAATTTGTCCTCTCGTATGTACCGATGCCGCAACTTCAACCGTCCTATTACCTCCTTGTTCTTTTGATGACGCCACAAATTGGCGGCAAAGTGCCTAATGCACCACCGATGAACAAGTGGTGGATACCCATCCAGGTGGTCGCTCGCACATTTGATGAGACCATGGTGCCGATCTGAGATCATACATACCTGTCGCGTTGGACCAAGTATGTTAATGCGATGGAGCCTCATGAACCATGACCAACTGTCGTTATTCTCACTCTCCGCCAAGGCATAACCTAAAGGCACAGGTTGTTGTTCAGGATCTACAAGAATCGCCATCATGAGTGTACCTCTCGTACTTGCCGGTCAAGAAGGTTCCGTCTACAAGTATCACCGGACGACAGTGTTGGAAAGCCACTTTACATTGTGGAA
This sequence comes from Cenchrus americanus, assembly GCA_947561735.1. NCBI lineage: Eukaryota > Viridiplantae > Streptophyta > Magnoliopsida > Poales > Poaceae > Cenchrus > Cenchrus americanus. The sequence continues at coordinate 5,642,304 of OX387242.1, forward strand.
AGCACCAAAAAACACGTAGAAGGACGGGCTTCAAAACACAACCGTCGAGAACACGAGAACCGGTCATGTAAGGGAACCATTTAACCCCGGGATTGAAGTGGTTCATGGCTCTCAAGACCCTTGGAATTTTTGCATATGACTCTTTCCAATCGCCCCATAGCAAGGCAATTGCATGTTGTTTAGCCCGCCATGCCTTAGAATACTTCACACGATATCCGGCAAACATCAATATCTCGCTCTATCAAATTGCTGGCCGTCACCTCACTATTCTCACGAACAACGCCTAAGATACACCTTCCAATGTAACTTGCAGTCAATTGTGCGTGAACTCCCTTCACCTGACTCGAACGACATGTGTGAGATCCCACAACCTTTGTAATCTTCCATTTCCCTGTCCCTCTCTGTAGCCGTGCCCATACACGCCACATGCACCCTTGTTTGCACATTACTTCATACCTAAGATTCCTGTCCGAATGGACCACGGTGAAAGGCCTATAATGCTTCACCGCATAGTCGCCCAAGAAAAACTTAAGTTCATCCAGGGAGTCAAACATCATTTTCTCATGTATCTCAGGCTCACTGGTAAAAATTATTCCTTCTGTGAACAACCTAGTAGAATCACATATGGCTCTATCGATCCTACTCAAGTCTCTGTCATTGCGAACAGAAGGGATTCCAAATTGGTACTGAGCTTGGGTGTTGTGTTCAGCACTCTCACCAATTCTAGTGTTGTCCGGGAACCTAGGTACGTGTTCTTCACTTTCACAATTTCTAGTGTTCACTGGCGGCCTACTTATGTGCACTTCCCTTTCAAAGGTTGTATGGTTCACCGAGGGTCCTGCAACATAATCATGTTGAACACCATCCAAGTTAACCTCACTTAAACCAAGGAGTGCTTCAGCCGCATGTGCATTGGCATCATTTTGCTCTTCCGCATGCTCCTCATCAGACTCATCTTCAGAATCACCTTCTTCAGAGCTGTCAGATATATCATCGTCGTCCATGGTTTCTTCCTCCCGCTGAAAACAATCATTGGGAAAATTATCATTCACCATTCCAACATCCCGACTAGGTTCCCTACAACCAAAGTCCTCCTCTAAAATTGTAGACTCTTGTGTACCTTTTAGAACCTCAAACGGCACTTCCTCATTTATGTAAACATTATCACTAGGCCCACGAGTAATATCTACCACAACCTCCAGACATGACACATTAGCTTGACCAACTACCTTCTTATACCGATTCCAATTTTCTTCACTTGACAAGCTCATCAACACATAATGAGCTCTAGCCTTCCCACAATCAAAACGACCTCTAAATGACAACTCATGCATTCCAACTCCATAGTTGACCATTGCACAATCAACTACATCCTTAAAGCTTGGCGGACCATCAAATGTTTCTACTAACTCTGTCATATTCTCAAACTCTCCATTTTCTTTAACTACGCCCCCATGAAACATGCGAACTAAACAGTCCATCTACAAAATTTATAACTTGTTTAATAACTATATAGTACTAGAATAGATGATTTATTATAAATATACATGCAAAATTAGAATTGTGTTCAACAAAAATTATATCCATCTCGATTAGTTATATATATATAAATGCATATTCTGTTATTCAACAAAATTGTTAGGTATTACCCCTAATAAACGTGCATCCATATAATAGCTACACCCATTATCAACTACCCTAAACATTTGACATCAATAATATCATTAAATCGATTCATGCAACAAGTTCTACACGTCAATAACACGGGCAGAGAAACTACTGCGTATGAACTAATCATCATTTACATTAAATCTAATTGCATTTCGTCTAAATTTCAAATTTCTATACCTAACCCTAGGTCACAAACATCTACTCTGATCTACACAATGCAACGGTAACAGAGGGGGAGAAGTTGGTCAATACCTTCACAAGGACGCGGGAACAAATCCCCCCACTTTTCCCACCCCAAATAAATCCACCGATTTGGGGCCGGAATGGGGGGGGGGGGGCGGCGGCACTGTGGGCGCGGCGCGGCTCGGGCTGGAGAAGAAAGGGGAGAGGAGGAGGAAGAAGGGGGGCCGCGCGGGCCCTCTTGACCCGGCGCTGCCGCGCCGGGCGGGGGTGGCGCGGCGGCCCCGCCGCGCCGGTGCATGTGGCGCGGCGGGACCGGGCCCACGCCCGGCGCGCGCGCGCGCGGCGGCCCGGCGTGGCGGGGCCGCCGCGCCGCCGCATGTGGCGCGGCGGCGGCCGGGCCGCCGCGCCACGCCGCGGCGCGGCCAAAGGGGTCACCAGGTGCAAATAAAATTCGCCAGGGGTTATTTTTGAAAATAAATTTGAAAAAAGGTTAAAATTAAAAAATTATCCGGGATGAGTACTCCCAAGCTGCCACTGCCTTCTCCCAGCGGCAGCCTCACCAGAAGTGGGAGTGGTTCCCTGGAAGGTGGGGCTGTGTGGCACTGTTTGATATGGAGTTCGCCAATGAAGAGTTCACTAATAAGTCTGAGAAGAAGAAAATCATGGCAAATGAGCAGTTTGTTGAGATAGCTCTGACCGATCTTAAGAGGGTCAAGAGGTGTGCATCTATGAAACCGATCCTAAGAGGGTCAAGAGGTGTGCATCCATTTCATGGTATCGTGTGTAGATTTTTCTCTTTTCCTGGAATTGAGCATTTTGATTTGTGGAAAATTTCAGGATTATTCCGGCGAATCGACAGTCAATAGCAAGGTCAAAGGAGCACGAAATGAGGTACATTTAGCAGCTTGAGCACAAGGTGCAGATGTTACGGACGGAGGCTACGACGCTCTCAGCATAGTTGACAATGCTGCAGGTTTGTTCTGTAGAGCTACCGAGCTGGTGGGGATTATCAGCCCGTTCGCTCGGCTTATCAGCCACCAGCCAGCAGTACTTTTCTCTCAGAACGAACCAGCCACCAGCAACCAGCCGCAACCAGCCAGCAGTACTCTTCTCTCAGAACAAACCAGCGCCAGCCATCAGCCACCAGCCAACCGAACAGGCTGTATATTTTGTGTTATGATTACATTTGTTTTTCTTCAATGAGCTACCCGTTGTTGTTCATCCCCTTCCAACAACCCGCCAGGCGTGAACTGCCGCCCCGCGATGCGGCTCCTCCTCGGCCTCCACGTACGCGCCGACGGATTACTAGCAAGACTCTGACTTCTCTAATTAAAGAACTCTATATATACAAACAATAGGACAAAATCACCCATAGGGTCGAACGCCTAAACGTCTTGTTCTTCTGAACCTACAGATGAAGCACACGTCACAATGGAGGGTTGTATATATGTTACTGTAATTTTTAATCTATTATTAATCATTTATAGATCTTTTTTCACACAAAAACAACATTATTAGTTGGTTTAATATTCCATCTAAAGGAAGTTGTCATGTGTCAATTCAAACATGGTGTTATCAATGAGGTGCTGAGCGAATAGGAAACAAAAGTGGATGTTAAGATGATTAACGAAGAGTACAACCAAGAGATCAATCTAGAGTTGGACAAATCGCAACAACAAGAAGAAATGACAATAGCTCAAAAAAGGAAAAGGGTGACAGTGAATGGCAGTCGGAGGCAAGAAAGAAGAGGATGAAGAATATGATGATAAAGACTTAAGGGAGGAAGAGCTACAAACATTATTCAATACAACATACGTAGAGTCGAAAATGAAGTCTTCACGTTCTTCCCAAAAGTACGTGTTTGACAAATCACAATAAGAGGAAGAGATGACGCTAGCTCAAAAAAGGAAGTGGCTGACAATGAATGGCAGCCGGAGGACGAGAAAGAAGAGGATGAAGAATATGATAATGAAGACTTAAGGGAGGAAGAGCTACAAACACTACTCAACACTGTTGGATATTTTGGTTTGACCTCGGTCAACCGACGAACTTGAGGATATGGGGGAGGGGTCCACTTCCCCTTAGACTCGGATTCGGCCCAACATTAACAAAGCCCGTTTGCCGTGATCGGGTGGCAAACCCTAAGTCTAATCGGGCTCGGCCCTGGGTCTACAGCGCTGCCTATATAAGAAAAGGGGACCCCTCACGGTTCCCTAAGGATTGACACGAGTTTCACGTGCATTCACACGTGAACCTTAACCCTAATCCACCCACCGATCGCTAAGAGCGCTGGAAGGCCTGGAAGCTCGAGCTCCGCGTCCTGGGCAGTGTCGTTGGCGTCCTGAAGGCCACCGATACCCTCAGAAGACGCTCAAGGAACGTCTACGCTACAAGCCCGACGTCGCTCTCGCCGTCGACTCCGTCACCGCTGAATCGGCCAACACCAACGCGATGGAGAACACCGCTGCTGGTATTCATAGCCAAATCTATACTTTATTTCCGCATTAGATTAATGTGTTAGATGTGATCTACGGTGAACTAGTAGATCCTGATGTATCTTGTTTCTAAGTATTGTTAGTTTTATTTTGACTAACAATTGGTTTCAGTCGCCTAGATCTAGATTGCCTAGATCCCTAGCACCAACCCTAAGTTTTTAGATCTGTTATGGTTCGGTTAGTGCTTTTTCAGAGGTGTTTTTAATGTTCTAGTCATGTTTTTAGATAAGTTTTAGTAGATCCATAAGTTTATATACTAGTACTTTCAGTTTAGACATGTTTTAGATCTAAGTTTTTTAGATCAGTACCTTTTAATTCTTAGATTAGATGGATCTATAAGGTTTTAATGCTTAGTTAAGTTCTTTATGTTTAGATTAAGCTCTTTTATGTTTACATCAGTAAGTTAAGAATGTTTTAGCTCGGTTTTAAGTCTCCGTTATCGAGTTAGGGTTTCGCGTGTACTAGATCTACACGTTTTCCTTTCCATATTTTAATGCCATGTCGCACTTTACATACATCTCAGAAGCAATTAGAAGGAGGGGAATATTGCTACTCACACCGGCAAACATCCCGACGAAATCCTAACCCGATCTAAGTTTCGGCAATAAGAAAAGATGCAAATAAGTAAATGCATAAGTAAAAAGAGGCCTTTCGCCTAGGCGGCAGAGCCGCCATCATCTCAGAGAGGTCACTGACCTCGGCGGCCGAGCCGCCATCACATTCAGAATCAAAAAAAAGCAAAGGGTCGTGGGGACGGCGCCGACCGGGGCATGAGTCGCCACCGGCCGACGCCGCGCCGCCACCTTGCCACCTCCCAAAACAGTGGCTCGCCATCAGGGAGACCGAAGGAGGACCTCGACGGAGCCGCGCGCATGAGTTGCACGCGGCGCCGGCGAGGAGCACCTTGGCCTCCGGCGTTCACACTTGGGGGGGGAGGCGCCGGTCGGCCGCCGCGGTAGAGCTTCGGCTCCCGCGAGCCGGCCGGCCGACGCCCCCCCCCCCCCCCCCCCTCCCTCGCTCCATCGCCCTTCTCCGTCACTAAGCTTTTGCGGTGGAGAAGAAAAAGGGGGAAGGGGAGGAGGTGCACCTTCGGCCGCCGGCGGCGGCGGCCGCGGCTCGGTGTCGGTGCGCGGGGCACGCGGCGGGCTGCTCGGCTCGGCCGGCCGCCGCGGCCTCCACGAGCACCGCGCCGGCGGCGCGTACCCGGCCGCCGCCTGGACGCCATCAGTGAGGGGGAGGGAGTGAAAATGAGCTAGGGTTTCACTCCCCACCCCCCTGTGCGGCTTTTATACGAGCCCGCCCCGCCATCACACGCTGTCCACCGTCGGATCTGGCGGACGGCTGCGATGCAGGCGGGGTGCGGGCGGCTGTTAGCTGGGCCGATTTCGCCCCGCCGCCCCGCCCGTAGGTTTTTGGGCCTAAGGCCCATTTCGATTCTGACCCACATATTAAGCCGAGCCGAGCCGAGCAAGCCGCGCCGAGCGAGCCGAGCCGAGCGAGCCGCGAGCCGGTTCCTCGCGGGCCGCGCTGGGCCGCAATTTTGCGCGCCTTTAGTGGGCCGCGCTGGCCTTTAGGCCGCGCGCCATGCAGGCCATAAGTGGGCCAGTTTTTGGGCCGCATCAGTTTCGGGTTTGATTTAAGTTTCGTATTTTCTTGTGAATTTTAGTTATTTTGCATTTAAGTTCAGTTTTAATTACTGCTTTTAAGTTTAATTACTGTTATAAGCTCAGTTATGAATCTGCATAAGTTATTTATTTTAAGATGTTGGTGTTGTTATTCACTGAAATTTAAGTTTAAATCCACCAATATACCTTGAGATGCCTCTAAATAAATGGAACCACCGGGAAATTTGTTTAGAGTAAACTTGTGATTATTTCTAACCACCGTTGTTTAATCATGAGTAATAAGATAAAGTTCGTTTGTTATCCCCACCGGTGATGCAAGTTGAATTTTATGCGTGATTTTAATCAGACCACCGTAGGGTTATTATCATGCTTTTATTCGCATTTCATTGTATATCAGTACTAAGATAAGTTTTCTTTGTCTTTGATTTCAGTGACTCAAGTCAACGCTGTTGCCTCCTACCTCAACAACATTGAGCCGCTCAATGGAGCGAACTTCCCGACCGGAAGGGCAAGGTCATGACGTGCTTGGCATGGAATGAGCTTGACGTGGCGTTCGGGGAGGATAAGCCTCGCCGCACCCACCGGAGGAGGTTCTTCGGGCGCTCTTGAGAAGTGGGAGAGGTCTAATCGCATGGCCATCATGGTCATGACTCAGACTATTAGTGTTGGCATTAAGGGTGCTATTCCCACTAAGGATGCCGACGGTAATGATCTGAGTGCTAAGATGCTCTTGGCTAAGATTGAGGAGAACTTCAAGAGCTCATCTAAGACTTATGCTAGTACACTGATCATGAAATTAGTCTCCTCTCGCATAATGGTCGAATGGCATAAGAGAGCACATCCTTAACATGTGTGACATGGCGAATAAGCTTAAGGAGATGCAGATGGAGATCTCTGATGGTTTCCTTGTGCATTTCATCATGACCTCACTCCCCTCGCCACAAGATGTCGCTTTTAAGATAAACTACAACACCAACAAGACTCGTTTGGTCCATCGCTGATTTGATCGGCCTATCGTGTTGAGGAAGAGGAGAGGCTTAAGATGGAGAAAATGAAGGATGTGGTCCACATGGTTGGCAATCTCTCTCTCAATGGCACGTCTAAGAATCAGCATGAGTCGGGCAGCAGTAAGCAAGGCAAGCGCAAGCATCCTAAGAAGAATGGGCACAAGTCAACTGGTCCTAGGAACGACTCTAAGTTCAAGCGTTCTAATCAGGAAAAGGACGGTAAGATGCTGTGTTCTTTCTGCAAATCACCTCAGCACCTGCAGAAGGCTTGTCCAGGCTTTAAGGAGTGGTGCAAGACTAAAGGTACCATTCAGTATGATTTTGTCTCTTTTATTGATGAATTATTCTTAGTTGATTATTCCCCTAATACCCGGTGGATTGACTCGGTGCCACCGTGCACATCTCTACTTCATTACGGGCATTCAAGACGATCCAAACTATAAGAAGGGGGGAGCGAAGCCTAAGAGTGGCTAATGGGAACGGAGTTGAAGTCGAAGGAGTTGGAAGTCTTCTCTTAGAGTTGCCTTGAGCGGCTTCCGGCTTAGTTTAGATGAAGTACTTTATGTTCCTAGTCTTAAGAGAAACTTGATTTCTGTTTCAGCTTTAGCGATTCCGGACATGTTTGTTCGTTTTATAAAGACAAGTGTGTGATTCAGTTTAATAATATCGTTGTTGGCTTTGCTTTGAAAGGCAAGGCAAGCTTTACATGCTCTCTCTCGGTGATAATACCGTAATGAATGTAACTAGTGTCTCAAATAAGCGTAAGCGGTTTAATGAGACTTCTTCGAAACTATGGCACTATCGTCTATGCCACATTTCGAGGGGGAGAATGGATCGTCTCATTAAAGATGAAATAATTGAGAACATAGATTTATCAGACTTAGAGCAGTGCATCGACTGCATTAAGGGGAAATACGCTAAGACAATTAAGAAAGATGCAACTAGGAGTACGGATGTATTAGAAATAATTCACACAGACATCTGTGGTCCGCTCTCTGTTACATCGGTAGATGGTTATGACTCGTTTATAACGTTTACTGATGATTATTCACGTTATGGACACGTCTATCCTATCCGTAAGCGTTCAGATGCATTAGAAATCTTTAAGATATATAAGAAGGAAGTTGAAAAACAACACAACAAGCCTATTAAGATAGTAAGATCGGATATGGGAGGTGAATACTATGGGAAACATGCGCGAGATGGTCAAATTAAGGGACCATTTGCTCAATACTTAGAAGAGAATGGCATAAGAGCTCGGTATGCTATGCCGGGCGATCCACGGCAAAATGGAGTTGCCGAGCGACGCAACCGTACACTTATGGACATGGTACGTAGCATGCTCGGTCATTCCGGTTGCTCCGTGAACCGTGGATGGAAGCACTTAAGACAACCGCTCACATACTAAATCGGGTTCCATCTAAGTCGGTTCCCAAGACACCTTTTGAGTTGTGGAATGGGAGGAAACCGTCTTTAAATTATTTAAAGGTATGGGGCTGCCCCGCAGGAGGCAAAGCCGTTTGATTCACAGCAAAAGAAATTAGACTCTAAAACGATAAGTCCGTCACTTTATAGGTTACCCGAGATAAGTCTAAGGGGTACAAATTTTATTGTCCCGGTCGTCACACTAAGTTCGTTGAGACCGGACATGCCGTGTTCCTAGAGGACTCGGTATTAGTGGAAGTTTTCCAAAGAGGGATATAAGTCCGGAAGAACTACGGGTTGAGCTTCCCGATCCGGAAATTCCGGATACAACGGAGGTATATCGGTTGTACCACCAATCATTCCTCGCTTAAGCGCACCACGCAACCGCCGCCGTTCGGCGAGAACACGTGGAGCCGCACCGTGATTCGTGCGCCAACCGCCGGGGCTAAGGCGCCACCGCTGCCGTTGAGACGGAAATAATTCCACAAGTGACTCATCGGGCGAACCGGTTCGAATCGGCCCATTAGTAAGACCTCGACGAGTAAGAAAGGTCGCTATCGATACCTCAATTTATGAGACATACTTAAGTGAAGACTTATATGATGTGGGGAAAAACGATGATCCCGCCAATTTTAAACGAGCGAGTTGAATGTGAGCATTCCACTAAATGGATTGAGGCCATGGAAGAGGAATTAAAGTCTATGAGTTCTAATAAGGTCTGGGATTTAGTTGAAATTCCTGATGGAGTCAAACCAATAGGCTGTAAGTGGGTCTACAAGGTTAAGCGTGATTCCAAAGGGAATGTCGATAAATTCAAGGCTAGACTCGTAGCAAAAGGATATACACGAGTAGAGGGAAAAGATTATAATGAGACTTTCTCTCCTGTGTCGACAAAAGATTCATTTAGAATTGTCATGGCACTTGTAGCCTATTTTGATATGGAGCTACATCAGATGGACGTTAAGACTGCATTCCTCAATGGTGAATTAGATGAGACTATTTACATGGCACAACCGGAAGGTTTCGCTATTAAGGTAAAGAACACATGGGATGCAGGTTAAGAAAATCCATTTATGGACTTAAGCAAGCGTCCAGACAGTGGAACCTTAAATTCGACCAAGTCATTAAGAGGTTCGGATTTAGGGAGAATGAGGTGGATAGTTGTATCTACGTTAAGTTCAAGGGTGGAAAGTTAGTAATTCTAGTACTGTATGTTGATGACATACTATTAGCTAGCAATGATAAGAATATGTTGCATGAGACTAAGAACTTCTTATCATCTCATTTTGATATGAAGGATCTCGGTGAAGCCTCGTATGTACTAGGCATTGAGATACACCGAAACAGAGCCCAAAGAGTACTAGGATTATCTCGAAAAGCATATATTGAGAAAATGCTTATAAGATATAATATGGATAAGAGTAGCATATCACCCGCCCCAATTCAAAAGGGTGATAAGTTTAGTGAAGAACAATGCCCTAAGAATGATTTTGAGAGAAGTAGGATGGAGAACGTTCCCTATGCATCTGCTGTTGGAAGCTTGATGTACGCTCAAGTCTGTACGCGTCCAGACTTGGCATTTGCAACCGGAGTATTTAGCAGATATCAGAAAAACCCAGGTTGGGCTCACTGGATTGGCGTTAAGAAATCAATGAGATATTGCCAAGGCACTAAGGATTACATGCTCACTTATAGGAGAACAGACAACCTTGTGGTTGAATGTTACACAGATGCCGACTATGCTGGTGATGAAGACGATAGAAAATCCACTTCTGGATATGTCTACATGCTAGCAGGGGGGCTATTTCTTGGAGAAGTCATAAGCAAGGAGTAACTGTCGCATCTACAATGCAAGCGAGAATTTGTGTCATGTTATGATGCCACGGGGCGGGCGGTGTGGCTTAAGAATTTAATTCCGGGTTTTAAGATTGTTGATAGTATCTCGAGACCTATCAAAATGCACCTTGCGATAATCGGTACGCGTTGTTCTTTTGCGCTAACGATAAACTAACGGGTGCCTCCAAGCACATCGATCTTAAGTATCGTATCGTAAAAGAAAGAAACCGGACCGCACGCTCGCATTGAGCACATAAGTACTAAGTTAAACATAGCGGATCCGCTCACCAAAGGTTTACCACCAACCCTTTATGAGAGACATGTCCCGAATATGGGTTTGGCAAATTCCTTTGATAAGGTCCCGGTTCGGGGCCATTAGTATCTCCCAAATAAGAATAAGTATCCCAACAAAGTTTTTCAGTTAAGACTATGGGTAATGTTGTCCCAGTGTGCCGAGGTGCTGCTGACGACGCATTGGTCTGGTACTTGCTGACTTACTAAGGAGGGATTTTAGTTTAGAAATAAGTTTTAGTTTAAGTCGTATTGACTTTCGGTCAGGGGGAGAATGTTGGATATTTTGGTTTGACCTCGGTCAACCGACGAACTGAGGATATGGGGGAGGGGTCCACTTCCCCTTAGACTCGGATTCGGCCCAACATTAACAAAGCCCGTTTGCCGTGATCGGGTGGCAAACCCTAAGTCTAATCGGGCTCGGCCCTGGGTCTACAGCGCTGCCTATATAAGAAAAGGGGACCCCTCACGGTTCCCTAAGGTTTGACAAGAGTTTCACGTGCATTCACACGTGAACCTTAACCCTAATCCACCCACCGATCGCTAAGAGCGCTGGAAGGCCTGGAAGCTCGAGCTCCGCGTCCTGGGCAGTGTCGTTGGCGTCCTGAAGGCCACCGATACCCTCAGAAGACGCTCAAGGAACGTCTACGCTACAAGCCCGACGTCGCTCTCGCCGTCGACTCCGTCACCGCTGAATCGGCCAACACCAACGCGATGGAGAACACCGCTGCTGGTATTCATAGCCAAATCTATACTTTATTTCCGCATTAGATTAATGTGCTAGATGTGATCTACGGTGAACTAGTAGATCCTGATGTATCTTGTTTCTAAGTATTGTTAGTTTTATTTTGACTAACAAACACAACATACGTAGATTCCAAAATGAAGTCTTCATGTTCTTTCTAAAAGTACGTGTTTGATTACATATATCGCGGGTCATGTCTTTCGTGATAAAGATGAAAGTTGAAGTTTTTGACATGTCCTTACATGAAGCAGTTAAATAATTGTCACTAATTGTTAAAATTTGAATAAAATGTGTCCTTGTAGTGGTATTTGTGAACTCTATTAAAGTTGAAATCTAATAATCATCGTACATTTTTAAGACAATTATTTTTATTCTATATTTTTAAGAAACATATGTGTGTGTGGCACTTGTCTACTGCCAGCTTTGCTTGCTTCCTAGCGTCAATGTCTTCATCCGGCAGTGCTCAAACATGATAAAATAATGATGGCCGACGATGCTCTGCTCGGCCAACGAATGGCGCAAGTTGTTACATACACGTGAAATATTTTTTGTTGCGGATTTCTAGACATGTGAGGCACACACATGACTTTGCTATATAAATATATTTTTTAGTTATTATCTTTTAGACAGGTGCGTGTCGCACGTGCATTTTACTAGTATGTATTAATAACCAAATAAAACAAACACGGGTGCGCCGCTTTTTTTTCTATAATCTGTTTTCCCCTACCTGAAAAACTATGAGATATCTATTCCAAAATTCGATTAAATCCAAAACCTGTGCGATTGTGGTTGGCACAAGTGTATTTTGAGTACTGGGATTGGGATAAGAATTCGGGACAAGTTTACAAACAGAGATGATGATCTAAGAATGCTCAAGAAACCTTTAATTTGAGGCTTCGTTTGGATGTAGATATTAGAGGGTATGGTATTGAATGGGTTTGAATGCCAAATCAACCATGATAATGAAATGTTCCCAATTCAAAATCTATTGTTTGCATGACATTGCATTGCCCTTTTAGAATTCAGAGAGCAGCCTAATTCACATACATTGCGCGCGGGCTGTCGCTTCCGGCTACAGCTTCGCCCAGCCATGAGCGAGCTGCCGCCGGCGGTCAATTCCTCCGCCCATGCACCAAATCTTGAAAGAAGACCTTGGAACTTGAGGGGGTGGGAGATCGCCAGATCTTGTAAGGGCGACATGGGAGGGAGCTTGCCGGATCTTGTACGCATGACAGGGGTGAGGGAGCTCGCCGGACCTTTTCCTATCTGAGGAATCAGACGACGGGACGAGAGGAAGGTGTCGTGCTAGGCCAATGCATCGGAATACAGAGGGATTGGGCTCTGAATTGGGGGAAGGTGCCCGCTAGTAGGAGTAATGCCACGTGGGTATTTGCCTCCGTTTCCTTTTCCAATTCGCTTGACGTCCAAACTGCAGCATTCATGACCATAAATTCCAATTCCCAATTCCATGCTTGAATGCCAACATTCAAACGCAGCCTGAGCTTTCCGTCACTCACATCCAAAATGAGCAGGTCACAAGACATTGCGACCTGAAACGAGACCACAGTGGTCTCAAAAAAAAAAAAAAAAAGAATTCGTCTAAAATTAGGATCTGCCCTGACCAAAGTCAAGATCTTCTCGGTGCTAATTAATCCAAGTTCGTATCCTTCCCAAAAATAAATTCAGTTATTTATAAAGAAACTTTTGTGGATTGGTTCTAAAGAAACTTTTAAGATTCCAATTCTCTTTCTAAGCCCACTCAAATTTGGTAAAAATAAGTTGATGACCAATAACCATGCATTGGAAACAAGATATGATGATTTTAGGGTTATTATATTCATACATTTTATTTAATAACAAATTTTATTTAAAATGGGCACGTTATTTTAGAGTTATTATATTCATACATTTTATTTAATAACAAATTTTATTTAAAATGGGCACGTTAGTACATATAAATAATTAACCAAGACAAGCACACATCGTACATCCTCTTTCTTTCAATAATCTTTTTTTTGCTCCCACCTGAAAAGCTATGGAATATTCTCAGATCATTCATGTTTTTAAACTTTCCTCCATCCACAAAATTCTCCTCTTTCTCTATCTCCCCTTTCCATGGGCTGCGGACAGCTGGGCCGCCGTTCCCCGTGGCCAGGGGCGGCAGAGCTCGCTAAGCACGGGCCGCTACTACCTCCACGGCCGAGGGTGCAGCTAGGCGTGGGGTCGCTAGCGGTGTGGTCTGCCATGGGCTAGGGCCACCGTATCACTCCTGACGGCTTCCTCCCGCCGACCGTCGAATGAGCTATGAGCGTCTACTAAGGTGGGCAGTCGGGCAGGGCGAGGGCGAACACAGTGGGGGACCAGTCGATGCTCCCCTGCGCTATGTTGCATTAGGTACCTCACGGTGTTGCAGCAGATTCTTTTTATGTTGCACAACTATATGCATGTTTCAATAATTAATTTCTTTTCGGTGTTTCATATGTTAATTTTCCATGTTGCAAACCTCTGCGATTTAGTGTTTCACCGTGTGAGAACCCGCGTAGGAAGTCGCCCGCAGGGACGCCGAACCCGCGCTCGATGTGCGTGAGGAAGACGACGGTCTCGTCGGTCCCCTCCATCGGGAACTCCTCTCCCGTCGCCGGCCTCCAACCGACCTGCATTTTGGGCCTCAGCAGCCCGCGGTTCGCCAGCGACTGGATCTGCTCTTCAGTCACTGTGGACGTCTCCCAGACGGTGCTTGGATCTGGGATGGGCGCCTTCTCCATCTTGCCCTCCTCGAAGCCGGTGCACCTGGATCTGAAGGTCACGAGCGACTTGGTTCGCATGCGCCGGCACGGCGGCGACAGACCTAAGCTCGGCGGCGCTGTTGCTTTCTCTGCGCACTGCGCGGCGGAGGAAACCCTAGCTCTGAGTGTAAATGGAAGCAAGTGGAGGCCCCTGGGCCGCGGATCAGCCTTATATAATCGGTCCCTAGCATCGCAACGGGCGGCGACGCCTCGAGGTCTATCCGACGTGATTCATGACGACCCAAAGGTCAGGCGCCTTCAACGGATCTATTGCCCAACGGCTCTTTCCGACCTAACGACTACTTGGCAGTAACGGCTAGTTCCGTGTGGGAATCTGTGTCCGCCGGCTTCCAAGCGACATTTTGACCGACGTGGACTCGCTATGCCCCACTTTAAGGCCCCCAACGTCAAAAATCCTGACTTAGCATTAAAGGTCGCCAGCGACCTACAAACGACCTGTTCTAGGTCGCCTAGGTTCCAGCAGCCTTAAGGTCGTCCCGACCTTCTCTCAAATGGGTTTGTCTCGCACCCCTTAGGCCCGGTTGCCTACTTGCCTTCTAGGTCTCTACGATCTACAGCGGCCCCCATATCAACGGCCTCGCGCTTAATGGCTCTACTGCCCGTTGATGACCTCCATGGTCCTACTTACAGCGCTTCGTTGCGGCCTCGTAGCTGCCAGGTCGATCCCGACCTGCACATCCCAGGGTTGACATCCCTGCATTGTGTCACTGCACAACAACCATGTTGATCCAGGTCGACACGGACTACCACGTCAGATGTTGTGACCTTCCTAAAGGTCGACGTATCGCCATAGCAGTACCGAGACCTTGGCCACGCCATTGTTGTCTCGGGCGCTCAATCACAACGTTCGACACGCACTAGTCGCTACACAACACTTGTGCATAAAAGCTTCGAAAGCTACAAAAGACCTTGTCCCAAGGCCAAGTTACAAGATACAAACATGTTAAAGGTCCTGATCTACCTTACATTGTGCAAGCGACGCAACCTAGATTGATGGAGCGCGTCGCAAGCTTTCTTTTAGCTTCAAGACCTCTTTGGAGCCCAACACCACCGACGAGGTCATGGCTGCCACACAGCCACGTGTACTCTAGCCCCAGAAGGTTTCCTGTGGAGTCCCATCTTTTGCTGGGGTGCTCTCACAAGATCCCAAATCGGGCCAGCGTCACCTCGAAGCTCTGCTATCGTGACGCCACAGTCCACGTCATGGCCTTAGGACGATCCCGACGCATCACAGTGGCTTCCAACACCATATTAGGCCTCTGCTCACAAGGTCCGTCAAGGCATGTACTGCCCCAAGTTGCACCTGGATTCTGCGCTGGGCGCGGGCAAAGAGTTTGGTGTTCTCCTAACTTCGCAAGCATTCTTCTAGCTCCAAGGGATGACATCTTAACTCTATACTCAGGCGGACGCACACAAAGCCAGTGCATGACTATATTATCAAGCGGTGTTTCCATGGTGTTCTCACTGGGTTTGGCTAGCCAAGGGTCCAGGCTACCTATTTATAGCAATGGAGCTCAGCATCGGTTACCATTCACCTCACTTATGGCGTGGCGGCCTTACCAGGACACTGTTTGCACGTGGAGCGCGTGTCTTTTGTCCGCTATCGGAAGCACTGGCACGTCTGCAGCAGGCTTGATGACACCTTTTCAGTTCTTGTCCTTTAGCGGTGGCGGTGGCATCTCTACACCGGGGCAGGTTCTGTGCCAGCACAGTGCGCCTGTGGGTCGCTAGGCGACAACAAGCTTGGTTACCCGGTGTTCCTTTGTGGAAATTCTCGTTGCTTTGTCTATTTTCCAAGAGAAGAGCATTTGTTTCCTAAGCATAGGGCTGTAGGTCGCGGACTTATTCTTCGAGCATCAACCCGACCTTCTAGGTGGCCTTACTACTCGGGGGCCACTCTACAAGTGCGTCTGTGCGACGCCCTCTTTTCTCTACGTCGCCTCGACCTACTGGAAGCACGCTTCCGTCACATCTCCGCTCGACCTCACTTTGGTCAGCGTTTAGACCTTGCTTGAAGGTGTGTTGGCTTCACCTGATTCCGGTCAGGTCGTCGGTTTCCTCAGGCAATGACAGCGCCTTGTCTTCACTTCAAGCCCCTAGACCTACTCTCCAGAGACTTGATGTTCGTCTTCGTACGCGCTCAGAAGGATTTTCTTTTTTTGATCCCCGTGCACCCTACGCGAACTCATTGACGCCACGTCTTCGCTTCGCATCGACGTGACTTCGCCTCCGCCACTTCGCCTACACGTCGATCAGGGGCTTGAGAGACATGGGTACCCATGGGTCCCCACCAACCAGGGTCCCAAAGGTCCCTGTCAAGTGGACCCGACCTGCCAGAAGCCTTACCGACCTGCAAGTGGGCCCAGAGACCTTATCTGCAACCCCGGCGACCTTGGAAGACCTTGGACGACCTTATCCAGACTCCGGAAGACCTGCCGGGCTTGTGGAGCAAGATTCTCCCTAGATCATGGTGGCGGCGCCGCCAGTAGGTCTGAGGATCGCGGGATCCTCTCTGTACTCTTGGAAGGAGACCTTCCTAAATCTGTAACCGACCCCGATGAGGGTTCACCGACCTCGAATGTAAACCCTAGCCCGCCAGCTATATAAGGCGGCCTAGAGCTCCATTCGAGGGGACTTCCCTTCCACGCATAACTGCACCACACTGGACGTAAGGTTTTACTCTCCGGAGGCCTGAACCAGTCTAAAAACCACCGTGTCCTTGCCATTCTCGCCGAGTTCCGAGTTCGATCCAACAACTACCACCTACGCTCTTAGGTCCCGATCCCCCATTAGTCAACCTACAACCGCTGGGTAGCTCCCTTGAGGATCTGTTCAGGTCTCGCCCCTGACACCGTGCTATATATAGATGTTGCAACATTTGCTTTTCATATGTTTCATCTTCTGCTATTTTTCTTCTATGTTGCAGCATCTGTGTTTCAGTGTTTCACCGGGTTTGGCAAACGTTGCATGAAGCACACATTCAATGTTGCAGCGGGATTTTTCTAACCGGTTCATGTCCGTGCGACACGGTTCTTATGTTATGGTGCGATTGCGCGAAGGTCGTGGCCGGCGAAGGCGGACGATGCGGAGAGAAACATGTGCCGATGGACAAAATTGGGATGCGGAGGGTGGGGTTCGATGGCTTCGATCCCTGGGCAAAGGAGAAGGATAAATTTAGGACAATCAAGCCGGATTATTCTCCTCCGAGCGGCCAGCGAGGGTCCGCGCACGATTCCCTGTTAATTCGCATGCTGTGTTCGTTGGCGGCCGGAAAAATCGCGCCGTTTGCGGGCTTCATTCGCTCGATTATTTTGGCGAGAATGAATTCCAAACGGAGCTAGACTGCTTATAGGTTTGGGATGCATATATTTCATCAGAGTTCACAGAATTGCATTCCCCTACCGCCATTATAGAATTCCAAATGGGCCGGGCACGATTAGCGGCACGAGGCACGACCCTAAAAAGCACGACCCGGGGCACGATCAATAGTGCTTAGTTCCGGCACGGCCCGATAGCCTTTTAGTGCCTGGGCCGCGACCCCAGCACGGCGGGCCGGCCCGAGGCACGACCCGATAGGGGGCGGCACGAAAGCGGCCCGGCCTCAGGCACGAATCTGGCCCAGCCTGCCAACAACCCATCTTCCCCTCCCCAAGCCCACCAATGATGCTACATATAAATAAAAAAAACCTAACCCGGCCTTGCGCCCCCTCCTCCTCCCGAGTCCCATACCGCCGCCGTCTCCCACTCTCCCTTCAGTCCAACCTCCGCCGCCGCCATCCGCCTGCTCCTCCTCCCTCCAACATCAGTCGTCGCCCGCTTGCGCCGCCGGCCGCGGGAGCCGGAGCTCCGGCGCATCCGCTTGGCCGCCGGCCGCGGGGGCCGGGGCTCCGGCCCGTGCACCTCGCGCCACCGGTTGCATCCGCGTGCGCCGGCGCCGCAGCCGCGGGGGGCGAGCTCGCCACCGGCCGCATCCGTGTGCGTCGCCCGCAATAGTGCCGGGCGGGTCACGGCCCATCGGGCCGTCCTCGGCGTCGTGCGGCCCGGCCCGAAAAATTGGCCATAGGGCCGTGCCCCGGCCGCCGGTTCGGCCCGACGCCCAACACGGCCCGGCACGAAAAAGGCTTCGGGCTGCATAGTGCCGGGCTGCATCGGGCCGGGCTGCATCGTGCCCGGGCCGGGTGGCCCGTTTGGAATACTATAACAGCCATCACGCGCGGCAACAAGAAGTAGTCCGGGAGTGTGTCTTGGCACCTAAACTCGAGGAAGAAGCAGTGTCTTGGCACTGCAATGGGCCGCTTCATTTGCCTCTCGATTTACACAATTAACTCTAGGGACACAAAAAAAAAAAAAAACTTTACTAGCTCTTGAACATCATGCCAAATTCCAGCAATAAGTACTGATCGTCCTCCTTCTAGCTCCTCTAGCATTCGTATCACCACATTGTTATCTGATTATTCAACAATGGCATGCATAATACCACATCTTTTCGCCAGTATGTATCAGGCCATCTCGCAAAGCTACTGCTTAAGCCATATCAGCACATCTTCCAGGTGATCATACCATTGTGCCTGAGCACATCGCCATGCTCATTTCTGACCACAGCTAGCCCCTTAGCTCCAGTTCCTCTCTCTGATGACTATCCGTCGTCCGTGTCGTAACTGACTGCTTTCCATTTACGTTTTTAGGGTCAATTAGCTGCTCTTCTTCTATCTTCCATTACTCGATCGTGTACTTAACTTTAGGGTTTATGAAATGGATATTCAGCCTATTATGAGGATGACGCCACTGGGCATAATTTTTATGCAAAATGGGTATTACTCAGTTCAATCAGCATAGTATATACTGTGTACTAGTTTTTTTTTAATGATTTGCTTGGAAGGTCGTCCTGCCTATCATTCTTAACTATCAGAATGCTCAAAAAAAAACTATCAGAATGTTAGGAAACAAATTAAAGGGTTGCATTGTGTGAAAGTTAAAATCCATCCAAAGTGCGGAAAAAAACTGCTTCCAAGTGTAAGAATGTGGCTGCATGCGGTCGTTGATGTGGGCAAAACATGTGGAGCTGCAAAAGATTATTGGATGCATGATGGTGATGATGTGTATGAGCTCTTGCTGATGAAGACTTGAATTAATGCTGTGCCTATGTGCAGATGCAATAATAATGCTAGTGCATGCAGCATGTCTGACGACGGAGAGCCTGCAAATTTGCATCAAGTAAATTAATAACCCGGCGACACAACAAATTAAGGGGATAAATAAGGTTCCTCGATCTTAAAATGCTCAACATGCCAAACAAACAAAGGTGCCAAATTAAACAGGCATCAATTTGCCGGCCCATATATATGAGATACGGCTATGACGATAGACGAAGCGGGAAAAGAAAAACGTCTTAACGAAGGCATAAACGACTACTTGCATTGTCATCGGCAACTGCACTATCACTCTATCAGTGGCGTATGTACTACGTACTTACTGGTTACTGCTGCGCGGTGTGGCGAGCTGGCATCAACCGAGCCGGCTGCGGCCCCATGGGATCCACGCGAGGAGGTAGAGGACCACGAGAGAGACGAGGCTGAAGGCGGTGCCGCCCCTCGCGAGCGTCGTCGGCGGGGTGATATTGATGCCCGCCGCGACCTCCGCGGCCACACGTACTCGCCACGAACAGGAGCGCCCGCAGGCACGTGGAAGTGCAGCAAGGTGAGCGGAATACTCTGGCAGACACGATAGTGACGAGTATGGCGAAGGCGACTCCGTACATGATGAGGAACCATGTCCAGGCAGGGGCGTCACCGCAGACGACGTCATCGGGCAGCATCCTGTAGAGCGGGTAGGGTGGGGTGGCGGCGACCACGACGTACAGGAGCTCATACACACGCTCGGCCATGTCCTGAAATCAGATTCGGAACCCAGAATTGATCGATCGATCGATCAGGAATAATTGAGTGAAAACCACAGTCCAGAGAAGGAAATAAATCGTGATGATGGATTCGTCGAAACCGAGCGGGTTGAAGAGAAGTAGAGAGCACAACGGTCTCACCTCGTCGTCGCGGCCGCCGTCGGTACCCGCGTCGGAGCCGCTGGTGGTGAGGATGGAGGGCGAGGCGGCGGAGGTCGCGGACGAGGAGGAGGAGGAGGAGGAGGAGGAGGAGGCGGAGGGCGCGGACGGCAGCCCCAGCTCGGAGTCCAGGTCGCCGCCGTGGGAGGAAGCCTCCCCCAGAGCCGAGGCGCCGCGCCGCACGCGGAACGCCGTCGAGAGATACCGCCCAGCGGCGGCGAGGTGGGAGGCGGCAAGGGCGAAGTGGTCGGCGGCGGCGGCGTAGTAGTAGCCGCGCGGGGCCCTCGCGGGGGCGGAGAGCGCGAAGCCGAGGTGGTCCGCGGCGGCGGCGCGTCGGGACGCTGAGGCGGAGGCGGCGGCAGCGGCGCGATCCATGTCGCGGGACGCGGGGAGAGAGCTAGGTTTGGCGCCGGTGCGGCGGGGAGGGGAGCTGGTGTGAGCAGTGAGCTGCTTGGTAGAGTGAGCGAGTGGAGTGTACTAGCTGCTATCGGAAGTGCTTTGTTATGGGCCGAGGGGAACTAGGCCGAGCTGGCCCAGAAAGGTTTGGCCCACAAATGTTCTTTAGACAAAGTTGCAGCTTATAGTGGAAATTTGTTTGTCCCATTTATATCTGAATCTTTTTTCAATATTTTTCAGTCATCTCTGAAATACTATTTCCCTTCTCTTTTTCTGTATCAGACTTGTGGTATTTTCGTTCTTTAATGAAAATGGGCTGAGCCCCAATTCGAAAATCTCTGAAATACTATACTATTTTAGTATTTCATAGCTATCTTCCAGTCTTTTTGTTATTCTATAGTATAAGCTGCTCTTTTTTTACAACAAGACTATTGATGTCTTGAATATTTTTTCAACTCATGTGTTTGTCGTGCGCTTTCTTTATGCGCACGGCAAAATATTTTTTGACCTAAGTATTTTCCCTAGGTCCCAAAATTGCTCTAAAAAAACTATCGTCACCTTTAAATATTTTTCAACTCTACGCATATAACATGTGATACATCATGTTAAAATTTGGTACATTCTTGTAGTCATTTGCTATATTTAACTAATTAATTGTATTTCAAGCAATTTTTTTGAAAGAAGTCAAATCTGAACTACAAGTGATGCAAATAATAGAATAAATTAAGTGGAAAAATGATATTCATGTTATTTAGCCCAATTTAAGACCATTTTCATGAAATCAAAAGAAATTTTGAACATCCTGACTAGGAAGTCATGACCATGATCGTGTGTCCAAAAGATTTGAAAATTCTAAAAAAATACAAATAAAATTTAAAAATTATGAGATTTGTACATATCTGATGATATCATATGCGAAGGCTGTAGTAAAAATATGAATGAGATTTGAACATTTTGTCATGTACGATGGTTAGAAATCGAGACACCTCCGATGAAGTTTCATAGAGTTACGAAAGATATGGTCAGATTTGTAAGAGACACGGCCTTCAAATTGCGTTTTGACTTCAAAACTGGTTTCTATAAGCAATAAGACAACATAACTTAATCTGTGTTAATTTTCTATTTTTTTCAAATTTATTGGATAATTTTATGAATTTTTAAAAAAATTTGAAAAAATTGTTTGTTGTGCGCCCTATTAAAAAACGCACGGCAAAAAGATCTTTGTCGTGTGTCTTTGCTCAAACGCACGGCAAAAAAACCCACTTTGTCGTGCGTGATAGTCAATGCACGGCGAACCCACCCGGCCCCACCTCCCAGCGACCCACACACAGCCAGGCCGGCACGCACACACGTCCACCTACACCCACGGCCCCACCTGCCAGCCACTCCCACGCAGGTCTCCCCACACCTACGACGAATAGGGGTTGTGGATCGTCAGATCGGACGACCCAAAATCACCCCGCCATCCATATAAAAACGCCCCACATCCTCCCCAAATCCTACCGCCCGCCCCCCCCCCCCCCCGCCCTTAGCGCCGCACACGCCTCGCGGCCCTCTCCTCTCTTCTCCCTCTCACCGGTTGGCACCCCCTCCTCCACCTCTCCCAGCGCTCCTCCCTCTCCATGGTGGCCGGAATCCGGTGACGCGGGCACGGGATCCAACGGTCCCGACACTCCTCCCTCTCTCCATCGCCGTGGGGGCAAGATCCACCGCCGCGCCGGAGAGATCCAGCGCGCGGCTCGCCCCGACGGGCATCACGGTCGCCCCCCACGGGCAGCACGGCCGATGGGTGGTGGTTCCTCTCCGACGACGGTGGGTGGTGGTTCCTCTCTCTCCGGCGGCTCCTCTCCGACGGCGCAACGGCGGGTTCGGTGGCAGTGTCGGGGAGCCTCAGCGGCGGCGGTGAAAGACACAGATCCGGCGCCTGGGACCTCCACGTCGGCCACCATGCTCGCCGGCCTTGCCAGATCCAGTGGCCATGTAAGTCCTCTCTCTCTTTCTCTCTATTTGTCTCTCTCTCTCTCACTCACTAGCTATTTCGGTCTCCGGGTGGTGGCGGTGGGTGGTGGTGGTGATGGTGGTGTGGTGGTGGTGGTGGTGTGGAGGTGGTGGCGGTGGCAGTCGCGGCCACTCCTCTGCGATGACGGGATCTGGCGGTGTCGGCTACAGTGGTGTGGTGGTGGCGGGCAGTGGTGGCGGCGGGGACCTTTGTATTTTTTTTATGTTTTTCAGAAATGTTTGCCGTGCGCTGAAGAACACGCACGGCAAAGAAAGAAATTTAGTTATCTGGTCTACGAATTTCTTTGTCGTGCGCCGTCTTTGACGCGCGGCAAAGGACCATTGCCGTGCGTGTGTTAAAAAAACGCACGGCAAAGTCCTTTTACCGTGCAAAATTCTGTCGTGTGCCATTTGCCGTGCGTTTCTTGCCCTTTGCCGTGTGCCCGAATCGCACGGCAAAGTCCGGGTTTCCCGTAGTGAATGCTGCAGAATTATGATACATGAAGGCTTTGTTCCACTTTTATTTTTCACGGGTTTATAATCTGTATTATTTTATTTCTATTCCATAAGGGTATACACTTGCTTTTATTGCCCGATCCAAATTATATGTTTCTTTTATCGCACATATTATGGTGTACTGCTACTCTACGCATCTTGTTCAGATTGAGATTCAGCGACTTGCCACCCTTGGAAAGCCGTCCATCACAAGATCAACGGTCAGAGCGGCATGTACAGTTCCTCCTCGCCTAAAGGACGCTTACGTGTGCTGCCGGCATGCCATAATTAAGAGATCACCATTTTGATGTACACATTGGATCTTTCAATCCTCTCTCTTGTGATGAAACTGACGTCCATACGAAGCTGGGTACTTTCCTGTAAATAGCCTCGATCTAGGATCACCTTCGTTCCACCTTCACTCTAAAATCTAAGACACTGATGTGGACCTTTGTGATTTTTATTTGTCTATCAACAGTTTCTTTAGAGAAAGATTGATAGAAACTTTTATTTTGCAAATACTGTCCTATAATGTTGAAAAAATTGCCATGTGATGTTTTCAGAATGTTTTGTGGTTTTCGAGGAGGAAGTATACACATATTTTTTTTTGAATGTTGCATATGCTACTATTTCACCACTATAAAAAAATATTATTAACAGATAATTAGGCGTTCCCTTTTCTTTGTATCCTCACAAGAGTCGCTATGATCACTTCATCAGTTGCCTCCTGCATGCCTAGGGGCAACTTACATTCCAGGAAACGTACAACAGTACAAGCCATGGATCCAAGCTCTCTTGCCAGGAGCGAAAGATGTTCACCACATTGGCTTCGCTGCAATATGCTGGGCCACTTGTAAGTGCAGGGGTAAAGCTTGTTTTGATAGAAAAACAATTAAGCATCTCGGATTGTTTGTGCGTGTGCTTTTATGTCATATTGGGCAGGTCTAGGCAGCGCTACTCTTCAACAACATGTGGCATCTTCTCGTAGTTCATCTAGCTTGAGTCAGGTTAGGTGAATTGACTGGTCTATTTCTGTGTAAGCCGTTTTGGTAATGGAAATAGTGGAGACCCCTTGAATAAAGAAAAGTCAGAAAATGGTCTGTTTCATCTTATATGAGCACTCGATCGAGGCCATATCACACAGTTATGTTGAGATATCATCAAAAAATAAACGGGATGTATTGAAATATGGCAAAGCCTAAATTGACTTTTATTTCGTACTTTTTTTAGAAAAAGGCCAGGAGGCCCAGCTTTGATTAAAGCTAAAATAGGACTGGGGTTACAAGTTTTTACAACAAAAGGGGTTCAAATAGTCCCACAAGGGGCACCACTCACTCTAAGAACTCACTCAAAAACCACAAACAAAGTAAGCTGTCAGGCCTGGGAGCAGAAAGAGATAGGAGCGATACAAGCCAGCAGCAGGCCGGAGCAGGAAGAGCAACTAGCCAGAGGAAAAGCTAGGAGCCCGAACCCTAACAGGACTAAAAGACCAAGAACTACTCCACTGCATACCCCTTTTTTGTCAGCCTTCATGCCTTAATGATGACAGTTGAAGATTCGGCTTTTGTATCACCTCGTCGATCCACTGTCGATCCATCTCCTTGTTCAAGATTCTCCACTTCTGCAGAAAGGAAATAGACCGAAAAATACCAACATTAGGTGAAGGAACCACTATATCTTGAAAGACAAACTCATTACAAATTAGCCACAAACTCCAAGCCACACTACTAAAAAGAAGGAGCACCCTCTTTGAAAGCCTATTAGAAACCCCTCTACAAAGGCAGAAAACATCCTCGGAGCAGATTGGTGATCTAGGCCAATCCATTACTTCTCTAACCGCACACCAACAAAACTTTGCCATTACACACTCAAAGAAGATACGTGTTGTAGATTCATGCAACCCACACAGCTTACATTCAATAGGACCAGACCATTCTCTTTTTTTCAATTGTTCAGTAGATTGAATTTTGTCATGTATAACTTGCCAGAGGAAGATTTTTATTTTTAAAGGGACTTTGGTTTTCCATAAGCATAGCATCCATCTGTCAGAAAACCCAGTGAAAGTAAGCTCATTGTACAAGGAAGAAGTAGTGAAATTTCCTGACCTCTCTAATATCCATCTAACAGAATCCTGTGAATTTGTTAGTTGGATTTCAGACATCATTTCCCTCAACTCAATATATTCTTGATTTTCTATATCTCCAAAATTTCTTCTAAAGGTCAAATTTAATTGATCTGAGTTCAACACTCTATGAGCAGACCACTCCTGTTGATTGCAAATAGTAAAGATCGATGGAAAGGTAATTTTTAAGGGGCATTCTCCAGCCCAGGTGTCCAGCCAGAATCGGGTTCTTTTACCATTTCCAACAATATATTTGAGACCTCTAGCACACTCATTTCTAATAGCCATCAGGCCCTTCCAGAATCAAGAGGAGTTGTTCTTCTTGCAGCTAAAAATGCCTTTTTCTCCTAAGTATTTTCTTCTCAACAGATTACACCAAATGTTTTCATCTCCATTCTCTATTTTAAAAATCCATTTTGCAAGCAAACAGATATTCATCACTCTAGTATTTGCAAATCCTAAACCTCCAGCTTTTCTAGGAGAGGCTAGCAGGTCCCAACTAGCCATATGATATTTCCTCTTGAGATTGGGACCGTGCCAGAAAAAGTTCGACCTCGCAGAATCCATTTTTTGGTGAATCTCGTCTTGTAACAAATAAATACCCATGGAGTAGTTTGGAATCGAGCTAAGACAGGATTGAATCAAAAAAGCTTTCCCTCCAGAAAAAAGTCCTACACTCTGCCAAGTAGGAAGCTTCTTCTCCACCTTTTGATATACATAAGCCAAATCCGAGCTTGACATGTGTTTATCATTGATCCACACTCCTAGATATTTCATGGGCAAGCTGCCAATATTGCAGTGGAACATATTAGCCACTCTGGATTGTTCTTCTACTGATCCACCTACAACTATAACATCACTCTTTTGATAGTTCACTTTCAGGCCTGACATGCTCTCAAAGCGGGAGGAATTTGGTATGGAGAATAGACTGTTCCTCCATTGCCAGGAAAATCATAGTATCATCTGCATATTGCAAATGAGAAAGACCTCCCTCTACCAAGTGGGGCACCAATCCTTTTATTTCACCACTCAACCTTGCTTTGTCAAGCATAGTACCAAGGGCATCACTGACCAAGTTGAATAACAATGGAGAAAGCGGGTCACCCTGCCTCAGACCTTTATGAGTATCAAAGAAATTTCCATGAACTCCATTAATTTTTATTCCCACTTTGCCACCCTCTACACATTGCTTAATCCAACTAATCCAAGTCTCAGAAAAGTTTTTCTATTTTAAAACCTCTATAAGAAAGCCCCAGTTCACCTTGTCATAAGCTTTTTCAAAATCCAATTTGAGGATAATCCCTCTAGTTACTTTTATTTCATACTGGACTTTGAAAGAAATAACACTGTATTTTAGGATTGGACTTCTTAATTTGGAATAGATATCTCGTACAAGGTAGCTATAAGAGATTGGACTTCTTAGTTTGAAAAGGATTAGAAAAAGGTTTGAAAAAAAAAGAAAACAGAAAACTCACCCCAAACCCCCGCTCTCTCTTTCCCCTCTTCCCTTTCAACCCATCGGCCTAGCTCTCTCGGCCAGCCCACCTCACCTCATCCGGCCCACCTTCTCTCTTGCGGCCCAACCCCATCCGCCGGCCCATCTACCCCTTTCCCTCTCTCCTCTCACCGCCACCCGGGCTCGCATGTCAGCTCTTCCTCCCACCTCCCCGCCTTCAAGCCGGCCTTTAAGGCGCACCGAAGCATCCCACCGCCTTCCCTCCTTTACTCCCCCTACCGTTTCTCTGATTTAAGGCCTCCCCTTGATTGCCATCAAGGCCACCGGCGCCTCCTTGGCCACTGATGGCCACTGGTGTGAACTTTTGTGTCGCAGGAAGTAACCTCGGAGCCGAGCGCTGAGAGAGAGGGGAGGACAGGGAGCTTTCTTGGTGGAGACAGGGAGGTGCCTACGGACGGCCGATCGCGCTTGCCACGCCCCACGCCATATTGAAATATGACAAAGCCTAAATTTACTTTTATTTCGTACTGGACTTTGAAAGAAATAACACCGTACCGTATTTTAGGATTGGACTTCTTAATTTGGAATAGATATCTCGTACTAGGTAGCTGGAAGACTTTTTTTTTAAAAAAAAATATATATAGTATATGCGCCTGAGGTGGTAACCTCACCGAAAATCTCTTTGCACCGTCTTACCGGAGCTATATATTGTGAGGCCCCTCATGGGCTCCTCTCATCTCGTTATCTAATCTCACCGATGAAAGAACCCTTCAGCTGCCAATATACTCGTCAAGATAACTTATCTCCATTAGACTCCCGCTTGTAAGGTTTCGCTTCTAAGGTTTCTAATATCGGCCGATCGCTTTCGCCTGCGGAGGACGCCGACGCTGCTTGCATTGCCTCCTCTGATGATCCTCTCCTACCGTCCTGCATTGCCCCTTGCATTGCCTCCACTCGTAGATCGTTGGCCCCCGGCCATCCCCCCCATGCACTTCACTGTAACACCCTAATTTTCCATCACCAAATTAATGTAGCAACATGGTGTTTTAGTTTTTTCTAAGTAAATAATAATTTATCAAATAAATTTGGCTCTAAAATATTTAAATATCATTGGAATAATATTAAAAGCAACAAGTGCTTGTGCATTATATTTTGTTTGCATGGTGTTTATATGTGATGGTGTGAAGTTTAAAAGTTTTTAAAATGATTTGAAAAGTTTGAAAAGGTTTAGAAAAAGTTTGAAAAAAAAGAAAAGAGAAAATCCACCCCAAACCCCTCTCTTTCCCCTCTTCCCTTTCAGCCCACCGTCCCATCTCTCTCTGACGGCCCACCTCACCTCATCGGGCGCACCTTCTCTCTTGCGTCCCAACCCCATCCGCCGTCCCAGCTGGGCCCGCATGTCAGCTCTTCCTCCCACCTCCTGCGCCTCCCCTACTCTACGCCACCGCGAGCCCGCTGACCGTTTCCCCGCATTCCTCGCCCCTCCCCGCCTTCAAGCCGGCCTTTAAGGCACACTGAAGCACCCGACCGCCTTCCCTCCTTTACTCCACGCCGTATTGAAATATGGCAAAGCCTAAATTGACTTTTATTTCGTACTGGACTTTGAAAGAAATAACACCGTACCGTATTTTAGGATTGGACTTGTTAGTTTGGAATAGATATCTCGTACAAGGTAGCCGGAAGACTTTTTTTTTAAAAAAATAATATATATAGTATATGTGACTGTAAGTAGCTATATATGTACTACATACGTGATCTTATTGACTTGCATTGCGAAGGTGTACTACTACACATGAAAAGGAAAGCTTTTTTTCTTTCCAAAAAAGATTGATGGAGCACGTACGCAACATATATATGTGTGTGTATATATACTTATAAAGTATCGTCTATGTGCACACATATGCGATCATCACATATATGATCTCTGTTGGATTGGGTCGATTAATTTGTGAAGGCATCCAATCCAATATATATAATCATGCCGCGCTGTTGGACAACGATTGGCGAAGCCAACATCAGGGACCGCATGTCCCGCTCAGGTATATGGGCAAGGGCGGTCTCCCTGCAGGTGGTCATCGTCGCCGTGGCCCTGGCCATGGCCTACGGCGCCTACCGATCGGATCGAAGAAGCTGGCAGATGAAGCGCGAGCCCTGGCGGCTGCTGGTCCTGGTCGCGTGGGCGCCCGTCGCGATGCTGGCCGCCGTGATCTGCCTCTACATGAACCTGTCCCTGCCTCTCGCGCCCGCCGCCGTGCGCTGCGCTCTCTACGCCTTCGGCTTGTTGGGTGGTTGGCCCCTTTTCTTTCTAAGTTTCTACTTCGCCGTCGACGGTCACGCTTCACAGGCTGTCGCCTTTGCCGGCGCTGTCGCCGTTGTCATCGCCGGACTGCTCGCCTTTTGGCTTTGGGCTCACCGCACCTACCGCCGTGCTCACGATATATTACCTGTGTCTAGCTAGGTAGCGTATCTGTATCTCTTGAAAACTGCCACTCGTTATATATGTATCCTCCTAATCTATGTACATACGAGAAAGTGTGGCGCGGCGTTGCGCACCATGACATGTAGCCTAGTGATGTGTAGGAAGGTTGTAGATATTTTACAGGATTTTAGATGTGGATTAATTCATTAAGAGTTTATGGTATTTCTTAATTAAAAAGCAGGGACCGTGGATTCATTATCATAGAAGTAGGGGACTTTTTCGCAAAATTTTTGAGTTGTGGTTAGATGCCATGTATTAGTTTCCGTAAAGTTCAGATTTGTTGGAGAAGTATGGATTGCGAGTTAATTATTATAATAAAATTACTGAGAGGTGGCTTGATCAAGGTATATGTAACACCCTGAAATTTTCGGATTTCAGGATGATAATAGGAAAATAACGAAACAACGATTTCTCATAATTCTAAATTTTTTTTCTCAACATTTTTTTTCTTTACAGGGAACTTAGTGTAGAAAAAACGATTGATTGTTTTTTCTATAATAAATAAAATAATTCTATGAGTATCCCTTTACTTTTGGTTTGCTTTTGCATTTGTTTTGTTTGAGTAAATAGTCTCAAAATCATAAAAAATCAAACTCAAATATCTCTCTCTATATATCTTTTCATGGTCCAACTCATCCTCTCTCTATCTCTCTTCCCGGTCCATCCAACACAAACCTTTGCTCGACCCGACAACAATAAGAGGCCATAGGCCCAGCTCTCCCTCTCCTATTGCTGACGGGTGGACCCCGCCTGTTTGGCTCGTATCCCTCATCTAGCATCCAATTAGAACCAAACTCGAGTCTGTGCACCGCCACTGACCATCCTCGGCCTATGCTCTAGGGCTCCGCCCCTGATCGCCTAGCTCTAGCGCGTCGTGCTTCGCACCCGAGCCGCGCACCCTCGTGCACCTGCACAATGCGCCGCCCGCCCGGCCGTTGTGTCCACTGCCTCTCAAGCCGCCCCTGCCCAGTTTCCCGCTCAGCCCCGCTTCACAACTCCAAGATCGTCAGCTTGTTTTTCGCCACCAGGCCATCTCCTTTTTCTCTTTCTCTCGCTGACAGCCCGGCCCCGCCGTCAAGCGCCCCTTCTCCCAGCTCTGCCTCGAGCCTATGTGCTGCATATGTTCCGCCGCACTGGCGCACCGCGCTTGCACCCGTGCCGCTCAGCCTCCTGGCGTCCTTCTGTCTCATGCGTCTCTCTCTTCTCTTCTCTCTTTCATTTGCACTATCGAGGCACAGTGAAACTGGCACCATGATTCACCTTCACTCCCCGTCCGTTTCTCTTCTTCATCATCACTGGCCATTCGAGGCCGGCTGTGTCACTACCCTTTCCCTCCCTTCGTTTGCTCCTGAGCCGCGTGCTTGTGTAGCGCTCAGCTCGCCTGGCGCTCGTGCCCGTCTGCCACACTGCATGCCTCGGCCGGCTTTGCTCGCTCGCGCCCGAGTTCCTGCATCACGCGCTCGCATCCACCTCCCTGGCCGTGCTGCTCGCTCTTCCACTGCAGCACCGCACACATCATGCTTCTTCCCATCCACATCTGGCCCACGCTGCCGCATGCCCATGTCGCTCGTGCCCGTGCGTTGTGCCAGCAGTCGAGCCGTATGTTACCGTGACGCTCGCCCTCCCGCACTCTCCGCAATGCGTCTACGCCGCTCCGCGCTACGCATCACGTCCGGCCGCACGTCCACTCCTACACGCATGCAACACATCGTGCCCATCCGCTTCCCCTCCCAGTAATTGTCACCCCCTTCAATTCATTGGTAACAGCTGCGGCAACCAAGGCCTTTGATAGCCGGCTACCATATCTGTCATAAACCCTCCACTGGAGCCGCCTCCGTTTCCTAGCCTGCGCCCAATAAAAAGGACCGTCCAAGTTTTTGTGTGTGCTACTGCATCTATCCCCATCTCGTGCCTTGCCGTGATTCTATATCGCACGCCGCCGCCGGTTGGCATTCATCGGATTCGTTGCGGCCATCCTCCCGGAGCAGGCTAGCACCACCACGAGCTCTGCGACGCCAAGCAGATCCCGTTCCACCAGTCTCCTCCGTTGTCTCGTCGCTGGAATGGCGCCCACACACGAGATTGCTCATAGCGCCGGCGTTCGTCTGTCTGTCTGCCACCGTCGAACCAAGATCCGGCCACTTCAACACCTTACCTGTTGGTGAGCACTCACACACGATCTCCTCTCCCTCCTCTTCTCTTTTCCATGCCTAAGTCGAAGTTCATCTTTGCCCAGAACTGCGGCGATAGGAGCGCCAGAATCACAACAGATAGCTGCCAGTCCGAGCCGGCCGCCGTCCACTGTCTCCATCAAATCCGACGAATTGAATGCCTCTGTATCCCTGCCGGTGAGCACCCCCACGCGGTCTCCTCATCCTCGTCTTCCTTTTCCATAGGTTTCTTAGCCAAGCATGTCTGTCTCTGTTGCTGCAGATCAATGACGCCATTCCATCATCACCTGACCATAGTTCATGCATGATGACGAACCACCACTGGCACTGATCTGTTCTAGATGCCCCGGCCTCGTCTTCTTCACGCAGCCGAGACGTCCATGACCGTCATGATATGCTGCTGGTGAGAAACCTGGCTGTGTCAATTCTCCTTTTCTCTCTCAAAGTCTCGACCTCACGTATAAGAATCTGTGTAGCAGTGCAGCTTCAGTGCCTGCTCTTCCTGTTTCTCCTCCATGCTTCATATAGGGACTAATTCGTTCCATATCTCCTGCATCAGTGTCTACTAATCCATCACGACCATCGT
Source organism: Cenchrus americanus (assembly GCA_947561735.1). Lineage (NCBI taxonomy): Eukaryota > Viridiplantae > Streptophyta > Magnoliopsida > Poales > Poaceae > Cenchrus > Cenchrus americanus. Next base: position 5,674,147 of record OX387242.1, read on the forward strand.
CGAGGATGTTCGCTAATATTTATGCAAGGTTGTGTTCGATGACTGAAGCTGCTGCTGCCATGTTTCTGTATCAAGTTATCGCTAGTGTCCATTCATCGGCTCCTCCTGGCCATTGTTCACCATCAATTGCCTTCATCACCCAAGGTACAAGCCCCATCCGTACGTCGTCTTGCAGTAGCTTTCTGAGCATGCATGCCTCTGTTCCAAGCAAGCCATGCATCTCACCACATGTTACATATTGTCTGGATACATAGCAATATCATATATGAACTCCAATAGTCGTTTTATTTTTGTTGACATCATCTTGCTAAGAATCATGTACGTGCACATGTGCTCCCTGTAGACAAGCATCAGAAGCTAATAAGTGCACCCTTTAGACAAGCATCAGAAACTAATAAACTTGTAGGTTCATTTATACGTTCAGCTCACACTACCTTGCTTGATGTCAGCATTTCATCATAGTGATGTCATATACACCCTGAAAAACATCTATCAGGTAATTCTGTAAATATCCATCTAGCATGTTATCTCTGATTCTCATTCTGATCGACCACCACATGCAGCAGTTGTTGCATGCAAACTTCAATAGTTTAATCCTTGATGAACTCATGATGACTATAATTTTCCATCCTTTGTCATGCTGTCGTGATCACAAACTGGAGCTTGCCAATGTTTTTGGCTAGTCATAACGCACTGATGATGCTAGCTAGTGTTGCCTTTTATATCATCATTCTTTTCAAATCAGTGTATGCATCCTATTCAATGATGGTCAAAAGCTAGCTGTAAACATGCACAGTAGCATGCAACTTGATGGCATACAACTAGTGTTCTGTACCTTTAATTTCTTATCATGAACACTTCTTTGCCTCAATAATAGTTATTCATGCTTCCATGTGCTTGCCGTAGGCAAATCAATACAAATCCACTTAATGATGTCGACATGACATCATGCTTATGTCATATGCCATCTTTTCCATCCAGAGCATATATGTTGTATAGATATGTATCTAGCCAGTGATCTAAGTCATGTCTCTATCTACTCTTTGATTTGTAAATTCCCACCCAATCAAGTGAATCATGATTAGATCCCTAATTTTTGTTTAGTCCATAGATCTCACGTTTAGCCCGTTTTAGCTCGTTTAGTTTAGTCTCACAATAAATAACACGCTAGACATGATGTTTAACATAAAATATGTTTTGAGAATATATCCTAATTTAATTTGATTAACGTCTACTGGAATGTCTTTTCTTAATAATAATTGATTAAAACCTATGTAACGGTTTTTATATTTAAGTATTAAATTGGCTAATATCCAGTAACATTGTTTTCTAATAAAATCTCATTAGATATACCTTTCGGCTTTTCATAATATAAATGTTAATTTGGTTAATATTTATCTAATGTGCTTTCTAAATAAAAGCTACATAGGTTGTACTCGGATTTATTAATCAAATGTTAATTTGACTAACATGATTATAAATATGTTTTTGAATTATAATTTGTTTAGTTCAACCTAAGATGTAAAGTCATACGCTTAGACGCTTTACATGCTTCTTCTAAAATTAAATATTTAATTTGCATAAATCATACTTGAATATTTATGAATAAAATTGGACTAAGTTCTACATGGTTCTTTTATATCTAAATATAACTTGATTAATTATAAATAGGTTATTTCTATGAAGTAACCTATGAACACAATTTTATTAAATTAAAATATATCAAGCATATAGTTTGTGTGTTATAATTTAAATCTCTCGATAGTTGTCTTTTCAACCATAGTTTCGTTCTCAGCGTTTCTTGCGTTTGTGTTCCTAGAACCAAACCCTATCCTCTTTTTAAGCCTTTTCTTGATTGGTGTATTGTTCTTAGTTGTTCTTGTTTGTCTGCTTTGCATGTGTTTGTGCCCGATGTTTGCTTCGAGTAGAAGATCAAGCTGTTGTTCGTAAGTCTTGAGGATCAAGAGTATCAAAGAGCAAGGGTGGAAGAACATAAGAGTAGTTTTTGTTGGAGAAAGGCAAGTGGACTTCTCCCCCTGCATATTCTATTTTTGTCCCACACAACTTGCATGATAACTAAGTTTACATTTAATGTTGTACTGCATAAATTTGATGGGAAATTACCTTTTTAAGGACATGACTAGAATTTTATCCCTATTACCTTGAACAACCCTTTTTAAATAAATGGTTTGGGGTAGAAATGCTTAGTTGCTATACCTTGGGATGGTTTACGTGAATCTTTTACAATATGATGAATGTTGATCATGATAACTTTGGTGATATATGTGTGTGTGCTTATGGTTAATAACAAGATCATATGGTTTAATTGGAACATGGAGAACCACCCAGGAAAACAGTGCAACCACAGTCCATATGGCTCTGGCTTAGCCAATTAATTAGGTGTGTGGAACTATCTGATAGCCTTATCCGAAAGGAACACAGGGGGCCGGAGTTGAAGGGGTATAGCCCGGTTCTTTTGGGGTAGCGACCTTTGCTAAGGTGCCGACCACTAGGGAGGGTTATGGTCCGCTCCGCCGTCTTTATCTTGTCGCAGTCGTTTGTCTTCTGCATACCTTTGTAAAGGCTTCGTAGTGGACCCCTAGCCACTCACCTCGGAAGTGTTTAAGGGCCTTGCAAACCCGGGCGACACGGGGAACACGAACTGTGGGTAAAGTGTACAACCTCTGCAGAGTGAAAACTGATCGATCAGCCGTGCTCACGGTCAAGAGCGGCTTGGACCCTCACATGATAATCAAATATAAAGATGGAATTAAATCGTGGTTTTCATATGGTTTTGAGATGACATGCTTTCCTAAATGCTTAAGTGGGTTGGTATGAACTTACATCTAGTAAATAGGTGCTTGCTAATAAAATTTGACCAACTTAAAATGCTAACTGCTACAAAACCTTAGCCTATCCTTGATAGCCTTGCATCTTCCCCCCACTTGCTGAGCTCCAACCATAAGTGTGCTCAACCTTGCTAAACCGCTGTTCAGAGAAGAAGAATCATAAGGAGAAGAAGGTGTATGATGTCTAGAAGATGGTGCTAGGCGTACGCAACCCCCAGTCGATTGCCTGTGAAGTTGGAGCCTTTGTTTCCCAGGATTCCGCTGTAAATCTCTGATAATCTCTCTTTCTTTACGTGATATTGTTTCTGTTATTCACTATGATGTCACTATATGTATGAAACTAGATCCTGGCATACATATAGGTAGCACTTGGTTTTCTTCAGAAAATCGGGTGTGACAGTATATGTCGTCAATTTTTCTGAAAGGTGAGAAATGTTAGTTTTTTTAAAAAAATTGAGGGGGCTTACGGAGGAGTGGTTGGACTACTATTTATTTTCGATAAAGTTTGAGTGGGTTCTATGTAATTGGCAACCCTCTTGGCATTCCTTCAAAGCTCTAGGGGATTTCGTAAAGCTGTGTGAGAGGCAGTTGAAATGAAATATTTTTTTAGAGTTTGAGGGGGTTTTCATAAAATTATCTTTGTGGGATGGACTACATATTAATTCTGATAAAGTTTTAGGGTGACTTTGTAAAAGTGGTAGCCTTGTTGGCATTCCTTCAAAACTTGAGGTGCTTTCCATAAAATTAAACCTGAGAGGTGGTTTGATCAAATACTATTTTCACGGAGTTCGAGGGGGTCTTTGTAAAATTACCTGAGTGATGCCTGGATTACATAATACATAGCCTGACACACACATTACACCGTGTCGGTCATAATGATTTACACCTAAATTTTATGTAAATAAAATAAATAAGAAGTTTATAAGATATTATATAATTTATGTAAATATATAGTTTTAGAGGACTATTTTTTCAGAAGTTAGAACACAAAGTCGTTTTAACTTAAAATTTTTTTAAGGAAAATATCGAATAATATAATTTATGAATGAAATAGGAATACATAATTTTAAAAAGTCCTTGTTAAGGTCTTTTCTACTTATAGGATGAGAGAACATAATTTTTTAACCATGAATACCACAATAGAATTGTGGGCCCCACAAACCAAAATTGTGGGTCCCACACGAATATCTCATGAATCCACGTGGGTCCCGCACGTGGGTCCCACCTAACCATACCGTGGTCCCACATGAACAGTATCTGTGATCTGTGGATGATCCGAGCCATCAATACGCGATCCAACGACTCACCTTTTCTCGATGACGTGGCGCAGGTCCCGCACGTGGGTCCCACCTAACCATACCGTGGTCCCACATGAACAGTATCTGTGATCTGTGGATGATCCGAGCCATCAATACGCGATCCAACGACTCACCTTTTCTCGATGACGTGGCGCAATGGGAGGGTAAAAATCTCCCCCACTTTAGGTCTTGTAAAGATATGGTGGAATATTTTGGTTCTTGCATTATATTGTTGCTCTCGCGCACTTCATACTTATTTTTTGCTAGTCCATCCCCTCTAGCACTCTTCTCGACCACCACTCGAATCTTACTACTATTGTGCCACTAAATAGATTTCCGTACGTCTTCCTCCTCCCTTGACACCGACATGTGGGTCCAAGTGGTTGAACGTGTATCCGCACTAGCACACCTGTCCAAATTCCCAATCAAACTAACAAATCATAGTTGATCCTACTCTTGCATGTTGTAATGCGCGTAGAAATTACTGCAACTCGTTATATATGTATGTATCCTCCTAATCTACTCCCTCTTATCGCTGTTGACTTTTTAACTTTGATCATTCGTCTTATTCAAAAAAAAATTATCGCAAAAGTGTAAAAGGATAATAACGTTGCAAGGAACTGAAACAAAAATGCATGGATCTTATGGTGGAGAGGATAATTAGCTTTTGTGCTAATATTGTTGATGGAGAGATGGCGGTAGGGAGAAGCTTACGGCCCGATAAACGGCAAGGCAGAACTTTAGTCTCATCAACGGTTACCCAGCGAATAATGTTGATAGCTTCATGGAGGCATAAACTCCTGGAGATAGATTGAGACACGAGAAATCAAAACAAAATATCCAGAGTTCATGAAAACAGATTTTAGAGCCTTTTAATAAAAATAGAATTAGCTCTAGGGAAAAGAGAATAAATTCTAGTAAAAACTGGAAAATTCTGGAAGAGTTTGGTCAGCACATAAGCGTGTTCTTTTAAAACATTTTTTAATCATGAAACACCAAGGTGCGCATCGGCATGAATGCAACGCACATCGAATCATTATTTGATTTCAAAAAAAATAACAAACAATTGTTTTTTTATACTAAATTACCTATAAGGAAAAATAAATGTTGGAAACTTTTTCAAATTATGAGAAATTGTTGTTTAATTATTCTTTCTATTCACATGCTGAAATTTCCGATTTCAGGGTGTGACAGCTCGTCGATGACGGACGTCAGCAGCCCTCAAGTCGAAGAGCTTGTTGTTTTTGTCGTTGGGGTCGCGCACGAGGTTGAAGTCGCCGAAGAACGTCGCACGCAGAGCCGCGTCGCACGACGCATTAGGTCTTGTGCCTATTCGCCTGGTGTCATTATATTTCACCGAGTGTTTTGATGTTGATCACTTGGTCGGTACGAGTCTACGGCTGATGATAGCTGCATGCTTGCATTCGCTACCACAACACAAGTTCCACAACTACTTTCAATTATCTATCTGGAATGAAAAAAAAACGGGGAGTCACTAAGCAGGCCCGAGAAGCTTGGTGGTAGCAGGCCCGGCCTTGTTTAGGGTCCGTTTGGTGGCTGTGGCTGTGGTTGTGTTGGTGAAGCAGATTAGCTGGTGAAGCGGAAACCGTTTTGGAGAAACGTTTGACAAAACAGCTTCTCCTGACTGTGGAAGGTAGTTCAGAGAGTGAAATGTCCAAAATACCCTTCCCTTTTTATTTTCTTTTTCCTATCCCCCTTTACACTTTCCTTCTCATTTTTCTTTTTTTATTTCTCCTCTCCCTTCCTTTATCCTCCACCGCACCTCTCCTTCCTCCCTTATCCTCATCCATTCGCCGGTCCTCTGCGCCGCAATGCACCCGCCGGCGCCGCCGCACCTCCCCTCGCCAGTCCTCCCGCGCCGCCGCTTGCGCCCGCCGCCTCCCACCTCACCCTAGCCTCCCTCACTCCGCCGTCGAGCTGCCCTGGCCGGCCATGAAGATGACCCGCGCGGAGTTCCCCGACCGGCCATGGAGACGGCCTGGATGGAGCTTGCTCTCCTCTGCGCCGTGCCGGCAGATCTAGACCGCACCGCCACCGAGCTCGCCGGCTCGCTCTCCACTGGCGAGTGCGCTGGCTGCTCCGGCCCGCCGACCTCCCTCGCGTCCCGCCACCGCGGGCCATCTTCCCCATGCAACATGCCCCCGACTGGCTCCACCGAGGGCAGAGCAGACAAAGGGCGCGCGGAGCGGGAGGCGCAGCGAGTGAAGCTGCGTTTTTGCAGCTTCCCCTCGGCGGAACCGCGCCAGAGAGCGTGTTTCCCGGCCGATTCGGGGGCGCGACTGTTTTGGGAGGGCGTTTGGCACAGCTTCGTGCGAAACAGCTCCCAAAGCTGCTCGCGAAGCTGTGCCAAAGGCACCCTTATATTACTAGTGTAATGCCTGTGTGTTGCTACGGACAGCTAAAAGACTATGCACATAACTGAGGCATTCATAAATATAATATCCACGCTAACGACAAGGTTTTCATCATTACAGAAGTCTCATGCAATTAATTAGCACGAAAATAATAAATCCTTCAAAATCCAAGATGGAAATCACAAGATTTTATTTTTTTCCCTTTTATACAATTGACATATTAGCATCAATTATGGTAGTGTGCAAAATTGACCCAAAATTTATCCCTTTGTATACCGATAAAACATCTACCTTTGTAACAATAAACAAATGGAACATGATAACTGTGAGGATTATGCACAATGATCATTGATATGAAGTAGTCTGCTCTATTTCAAATGCAAACAATCATCACAATAACAGAGATTATAAGCTGTTTCTTCTGAGCAGGCTCTATTTCATTCACATTTTGTCTCAAAGAAATCAGTTTAAATAGTGTTGGGCAAGTATGCACTCATTGAAAGGAATATATATACACACACATACACATATACATACTAATAGCCTGAAAAAATGTCTCAAAAATACTCGAACAAGCTCTGTAAATATTATCCTGGATGGCACAAGAGTCTGTCATCCACCTTTCTTGATATGTGCCTCTCATCCCATGCCAGATCGATATCAAGAGGGCTTTATTCTCACACTTCCTAAACAAATGGCAGATTAGCATCAAACTATTTTGCTTATTTTGGAGTAATAAACAAATAAAATGGGATAACTGTGAAGGTTATGCACCCTAATGCTAGTTGAAAGAAACCAACCTTGTGTTTTGAGGAATTTCATTCAGCAGATCACATATTCAAAGCAAAGCAGAGTAGTCAAGAGATCACATATTCACAGCCCAGCAAGCACACAGAGGCAACAACAGGCAAAAGAGATCACATATTCACAGTCCAGCAAGCACACAGAGGCAACAACAGGCAAAAGAGATCACCGCTGTGGTAGTGTGGCTGCCACAGAAGCTGCAGTAATGATAGGAACAAAGAACAGGTAGAGGGTGATATATAGAGTATGACGAGTGCGGATAGCCTAAGGCATCAAGACCCTTGCATCCATCCATCCACCAGGCAGTAGACCGCAGTCGGCCAAACCCGACCTAGAAGCCACATCAGGCGACACCCCACAGTTCCCAGCCCCTGCCGCCACCGGTGCAAGACAACGGATTGGCGGCGAGGCGGCACCGTAGAGATGGGAACCTGGGGCGACTGAGGGAAATCCTATACATCTTTTATAATGGCATACAGGTAAAAGGCTCCAGCGCAATGAATCAGAGAGACGACGACGGTGAGGCGAAGAAGGACGAGGAGGAAACAACGAGTGTACCAAAACGTCACTGACGGCTCAGCTCCCGTGCTGTCTGGCCACGCCCCAACAACCGGGACACGCCGCAGACACCCCCATGGTCCCCAACCCCAATCCACCCACTGCCGCAGCACCCGTGCATGGCCGAGGGCGACACGGCGGGGCAAGAGAAACAAAACTATGAATTGTACAGCAAGAAAATCTTGTTAGTATTGAAATAACACTAAGTGGGCTCAGCTTCACCTTTGGTCCATCATACAAGCCAATCCCTCGTACCTCTTCTTTGCACAATTTACTCATCGTAATATAAGTGGAACCGTGTCTTGGTTGCCACATATCTGAATGACCATCCTAGGCACAGAACCACAAACAATAAGAGATGGTTTAGGCTTCAAGAGGGGAGGGATCAGCTCAAATTAAATAGATACCCACAGCTGCCTTGATTGCTCAATGGCATGCAATTCAGAAAAGGTTGAACATCATCGCCCCTTATTAGCACTCCATTCATAGGTCACCCTAAATAAAATTTCACTTTCACTTACACGGGATACTTTGACAATGACCGAAGTAAGAAAACCCACCTCTTCTGCTTTCATGTGAACGTAAGTGTATTGCATAACTGGCAGTTCTGAAACTTCAAATGATTTCATCATAGGCTGTAAAGGTACAAAACCAACATAAAGAAATAAAATTATGAGGAGACAACTCTTATTTTGTGAGAGAACACTACACAAATATCTGCTATAGCCTATAAGTAAAATGTCAAAATTGTTACAGGAATATCATATAAATTATTTCCAATTGTGACAATACATATAACTCATCAAGTTCGATCCAAGTTTCCCAGTAACAAGATAATATTTCATAATCATACTCATAATTTTATAAAATCATTTTAATTTCTTACTGTACCTAAAGGTAAATATATAAATTGGTACTGAAGCATATAGACCTAAAGATAAATGATTTTAATTTCTTATTGCACCTAAAGGTAAATGAAATCTGCAGGTGCACTGACAGTTCAGTGGCTCAATGCTTTAAAAGATAGCTAGCAGGCCAGTTAGTTAAGTTGCAATCAGGTGCAGGGCATGACGGGCAAGCCAAGGTAAGCAGACAACTTATTTATAAATAGTATGTGACCTTATTTCTGAAGCAAAATATAAAATATTCACAGCATATTTACATTCTTTAAGAATGGTCCAATTGCAAACTTAACCAGCCCCAAACCTTACAGTAGTGAGTCATTCGACACGTATATGGTCAGTTTTTATGTGCAACACAAACACTACCTTGGCAAAAAAACCCAGTAATTAGGCAAATGGAATAAATGAAAAACAAAAATCTACACCAGTGGCACAATCAATTTAAAATATGGACCTAGTAAGGCAAAAGGATGCAACCTGTTTAAATATGTAGCATAGATTAAATCTCTTACTGGTTTATAGTCCCATTTCAATGATATTGCTGGAGAAAAAGGACCATCAATGATTGCTTACAATTTAGCGAGTTCATAAAAAATACTACTGTAACTTCTACGGAGGTGTTTGTGGTACAGTTTTGACTAACGAATCTAAGCCAACACTCAAACAATTAAAGTTTACGCAATACACAATAAATTTGAGTACCATTTGTAGACAGCAGCTGCCTCGCCGGCACCACCATTTTCTTCGCGTACCAGCCGCAAATAAGCAAAGTGCATACCTGCGAGGCAACAACGAAATGCAAAAGGAAGAATCAAAACAACAGAACAAGTCAAATTTCAACTTGCTAGTTGCGAGGGCAAACTGGGCCTGAGCGTGAAATTCAGTTACCGCACAAAATTTGGTTGTCGAAAACCAGGGGCACTACAATATAAAAATTTCACCATTCCCTCCAGTTGCAATGTCTCGAACAATCAGATCAAAATGCAAAGGTTAAATTGGCAACAAGCATAACTGCTTGGGTGCTGTCCTGCAATGACACTACATACAAAGGCAAATTATGCTACTCATCAAGTCATCTATATCATCTACCCCACCAAATTATGCAACAATTATCCCCAACAAACTATGCTACCCCACCAATACAGCAATGAAGAAGAGACCTGTTGTGGGGATAGCCGAAGCTATCGCACACAAACAATGAGAGAAAACTAAAGCTCAAGAACCAAAATCAAAGCACAGAACAAAGGACAGCCAAAAGCTCTTTTCTCAATAGTTGATTTCTCAAAAGTCGATCCCCTTTACAAGTGCCGTTCGTCTCCTTTTATAGGGAGGCGAACGGGCTTTTTACATTCCGAGAACACCCTTGTGTAAAACGAATCTAAACAGAATGTGCTAGGCTATTTCCGAGAAGTCTCCAATCAGGTCTCCATGTAATCGGCGCTTCATGATGTCATGCCGCAAATCGCGGCGCCTTTCTTGCTCTCATCACGTGCGCCTGTCGGGAGGAGACCTTCAATCTTTTGGAGATCCCCCTTTCGCCTAGCATTTCTCGTCACCTGAAACAAGGAATTCACATTCAAACTTGAAATCGTTAGGAGTTAGGGACGACGAAACCCCCCGAGCGAATCCCAGGCCAAGATTCCCTGAGTGAATTAGATTCACTCCTGGGGTTTCTTTGCGGGAGAAAACACTCAGCCTGATCGAAAACCCTAACGCCTTGGGTCTTTTGGAGCTCGTTTTACAGCACTGCTAGCGACGAAGGGTTCAGGCCAAAAGACGAATTCTGAAAAATGAGAAAAGATTCAAGGGCTCCTGGGATTTTGCCGCCGGGCCTTTCGCACGAGAATCCGAGCGACTAAAACACTCTTTTATTTTTAGTGTGCGAAAGGCTTGATTCCGAATCCCCCAACAAGACCATATGTCGACTATCCTCGTACCCCACGAATAATCAATCAAACCACCATATCTATCTTATTGCAATGGTGCACAACGAGAACAAAGGAATCGGAAGAGATGGGGAGCAGAAATGGATTTTATCTGTCATGAAGACGAACAAGGCGTTGGGCACCCTCTTGGGCTTGTTGGGGTCCTTGCCGGCCTTCCCCTTCCTACCCTTGGCGGCGAATCTGAGGAGGGAGAGGGAGCGGGCGGCGGGGGCAACGGGAGGATGCTGAGGGGAGGAAGAGAGTGGAACACAAGGGCAACCGTGAATGCCGGGAGCGCCCGCCCCTCTGCGCAGACTCACCGCCACAGCGCACACCTACCTCGCCTTGTTGCCGCCACCGCGCGTGCTGTGCAGGTCCGGTCGCGAGCGGTGCCCGCCGTGGAAGGGAGGTGTGACGCGGTGGGGGATTGAGGTGCGAGGCAGAAAGAGCACAGATGGAAAACGTAGCGAGGAACAGAGGGGCGTCGTCCGTGGCTGGATCCGCGCTCAGACGGTCGGGGGAGAGAGAGGGACGCCAGCAGCGCCGCCATGGGGAGGAAGGGGAAGGGACGCGATCTGAGACTGGGAGGCGAGCGGATCGGAAGGAGAGGGAGGGACGCCGAACGTGTCTGGGGAAAGGAGAGGGCGACATGTAGGGGGGTGGGGCGGCGCACGCATGTGGGACCGAAGAGGGCACGCGGGTGCGGGGAGGTGGGATTAGGGGCTGATGTCTGATCCGGATGAGCTGAGCTGTTGTTGGATCGTGGGTGAGTGAGAGAAAGTTGATGTTTGCAGCAATTTAAGCCTTTGGATCGTGGGTGAGTGAGAGAAAGGGGTTGTTTGCTGGTGCAATTAGTTGGGTGCACTTAGTTTGCTAATGACTGTTTGGGTGATTTGTTTGTGTGGCTTTAGGAAAGAATTAACTGGTGCATTTTATAGTAGTAGTGATTCTTTGTGAGGCCACTGTACATTCACTGTGCTACACTATGACATAGAAGCACTACAAAACTTTCAATGGGTATGCGCCTTGTAGCTAGCTAAACCCATTTTTACGCTATATGCTTATGCTAGCATAAATTTCTTTGATTTTCAAAAAAAAAGAGAAAAGAAAGCAAAATGTTGGAATAGTCTAGATATTCATGAACAAATATATATGGGACATACTTTTGAAGGATCCATGGCTCGTAGAAGGGGGTTAAATATGCGCCTTTTTTGAATTTCTAGAACGTGTAAAAACAATCTTAACCTAGAATCTAGTATTGTCCATCTAAAAAGGGGTTTTATACAAACTAAGCACACTAGCAAGAAAGGTCCTTAGCAAGATTCACACTAGTAAGTATGAAGCACCATAGTCAAGATATATGAGAAGTAATTGAGATGCACAATACAAAACTAGAGTAAGGAAACTTAAGTACGGGATATGTAAATGCTCAAAATTAGTGCAAACATGTACCGTCGCCGGACAAACAAACCAAAACCCGATGCAAAGTGCCAAAGACACCGATGCCCCTACTCCATTAAATGCTCCCGTTTTTGGCTATGTGCGGCGTGGTGTGTGGAGATCGCGAGGGCAGGTGTGTGGTGCATTTAATTGTGGTAAGCTAGAGCCTACAGTGCTGTCACGAACCGGGAACGACAGGGGAATGGCAGGAACGACACATATTAAGGGACACAATATATGTTGTAGCTACAACGACTATCAAACGGGGCACAGAGGGAGTAAAGAGAAAGAACGCGAGACAACTGTCGTATGGACCTCCCTGGGCCCACTACCTCGGTGGGTACCAGGACCGACTATTCGGTGGGCCCCTGGGACTACCCGGCTTGCGCTACACGGCACCTGAAGGCGTGGAGCACAAGGACAGCACAGGAGTAGTACTCGGATAGGACTCTGTACATGTTCCGCACTGTGTAGAGGTCTCCTAGACGTACTCGACTAGTACTCCTTCCCTACTCCGACTTGTAACCCTGCCTCCCGGACTATATAAGGCGAGGCGGGGACCGATCCCAGGATCACCTCATCCAATCTCAACTCACGGCGCACCGTTGCACCATCCCGTAACCGTGCCCTATCAATCCCGAGCTACGCGGCATACGGACGTAGGGTATTACGCACCTCGCGGCCCGAACCTCGTCTAAATTGTGTGCCACGTGCCTCTTCCTTCGAGTTACCGATCTCGGCGAGTCACATTCATCTACTTCGGGTACTCCCCGTAGTAGGTTGCCGGTCCAAAACACCGACACCGGCGCGCCGGGTAGGGGTTCTCGCTCGAGATCACATGGCGAACTCGACGGCTTCCGTTCACATCAAGCCAACCGTCGCCTTCAACCGCGGCGACACCTTCGTCTTCGGCGCACCGGGTCCGCACCGCCGATGGCGTGGGCTCCTTCCGCCGCCGCTTGATCATGCAACCCGACTCGAGGACGGACGCTTGTGACGCTTCCCGAAGTTGTCACGGGCAAGCTCGCCGGCAAGTTCGGCGAGATTTCGCCTTCCAACCTCCACGCTGACTTCGAGCTCGAGTCCGTCCCCAACTCGAACCCGACGTCGCCATGGGCCATCGCATGCGAGCCGGCTCCTCAGCCATCGCAGGCGGTCCTCTCTCCACGCCAGCGCTCCGCGCGTGGCTCCCGCGTTCCCAGCCGGGCCCGCACGGAGGCTTCTACACCACGCCGGGCCGGCAAGGAGCCCGTAACCGAGTACAACTCGGACTCCGACGCCGTCTCCAACCGCGTCTCGGACTCCAGCCCTCTCTCCGAGTTCTACTCGAACCCGGACTACGAGTTCGACTTCGGGTCGGACCCTGAGGAGCCTGAGTCCGAAGACAACTCCTCTGAGCTTCCCTTGTCAGGGCCAGCCTGCGGGGCCGGTTATAAGATCAACACCGGCCGGGGAGATACGTCTGCGGCCGGACCGCAAACCCGCCGAGCCGACAACGAGAGGACTCACGCTACGTCGCCTACATCGACTCGCTACCGTTCCGGAGGGAACACCACTAGCCCAAGCCGACTCAAGCGCACCAACCGAGGTGGCACCTTCCCGAGCCAAGCTTGGGTACTCCCGATCGTCAAGTCTTCATGGCTGCCGGCGACACCCGGGAACCTCGGTGCACGGCCGCGGACAAGTACCCGGAGGACATCTCCGCGGACGAGCGCGTCCGCGATGCCCCCGCGGACGAGACCGACGCCAACGAGGGACGCCGGCGCGAACGTAACAGGAAGCGCAACGAACGACGCCGGCGGCTCGGAGACAACCTCCCCATCCGCAACCTTGCGGAAGCTCTCGGCGCGCAGAGCAGAGTTCACACCACTCTCGAGCAATGCCTCATGTCGATCACAACGATCGCACGGCGAGCTCGGGGGCATACGGGCCGGAGAAGTCATCGCCAAGCTCGCCCGAAGAAGCCTACTTCATGCGGGTTGACAAGAGAGTCGCCCAACCTCTCCCCGGCCAAGCCTCGCGACAACGAGGCTACTAGTCGCGAGGTTGACCCCGGTCCTAACCGTACTCGGGGCGACATCCCAGCTGAACCAAACCGTCGACGCTCCACCGCTGGCGGACCCTCACGACAAGACAACGTCAACCGAGAAGTCGTCCCCCACCGTGCTCCGGCCGGTGGTGGCGGCAACGACCCCGACGGCGGCGGCGGCCGACGGCGGCGGCTCCAACCACGGAGCCAACAAGAAAGCCGGAGGCGGCGGCGCCGCGGCGGCCGCGGCCACGCGCATAGCCACGCCTCCGGCGCCTCTCACGGCGGGTACGATGCTCGCCAGAGAATCGAAGAGTTGCGGCAGAAGAAGTCGACGACCGCTGCTGAAGGCGACGGCTTCCCTGCCTTCTCACCCCGGCTTCGCAACCTGCTCCTCCCCGACAAGTTCAAGCCTTTGGGGATCACCAAATACGACGCGAAGCAGGATCCCATCCAGTGGCTCCGATGCTACGCTCTCTCCATCGAGAACGCTGGCGGCAACAGCGACACCAAGTGCCTCTACTTCCCCTTCTGCCTGGACCAAGCCCCACTCACGTGGCTCGAGTCGCTGGACAAGCACTCAATCGACAAGTGGGACCAGCTGAAGGAGCAATTCACAAGCAACTCACAACACAAAGCAAAAATATCCGAATAGATAAATAGCTGGATTCATGATCAAATGTGGGACAGACATTTTATTTCACATAGTACAAACATACGGAAATAACAAATTAATAATTCATATAAATTCAGCAAGCAAGCCGGCCTCCAGCAGCTGCTCGGTGTCCTTCATCGATCGGTCTATCACTTGCAGACCTGCAGCTCCTTTTTCTGAAGGCACGGAGCTTGAATGTTGGTGCTGTTGCCCAGCTGCCTCTTGAGGTGGCAGAGGCACCTGTCACTTAGTCCGGCGCTGCAGCAGTCCAAGGTGGCCGTCTCCGACCGTTTGCTCGTTTCAGTAAAAGTTTCACCAGGACGATTTAGTGCTTCAACCTCGTCCTCGCTCTTGATTACAGAGCTTCGCTCGATTGTGGTCTTGGCCTGCCTAAGAGTATCCAAACACTTTCTTGAAACAATGAGACTGTCGTCAGGGAGCCTAGAGCCGTCACGGACCGCAGGCTTGGGTTTGCACGCTGGTACGGCGTCACGTTCGAAACCACAGAATCTGACGAGGCGTGCGCGTGCACTAGACATCAGCTGCCTGCGCCTTTTCGCTGACAGCTTGCTCTTGCGAGGGATTTCGAACTGACACATGTTGCCGGTGCCACCGCGACCTGGCTCGTGAAGCGCCGTCACGCATGCGGCGGTGCGGTTTCCTGATGCCGGACCCAAGCCCGACAGCACATCAGCTGCGAGGGATGTGAGACGAAACGTGCCGCTCGTCACGTCACTAAGGCGGTCATTTGTTTTCGCGACCAGCGCACCACAGGCGACGTCCAGCAACCGGCCGCATGTGCCGTCAATCTCCTGGTGTGTAACAAAGCACAGCTGATGAAAGGTATCGTAGAATACGTCGCCACCTGCGGCAGGAGGAGGTGTCGTACCTGCATGCATATATATGTTTCCTTGTGTCAACAAACTGTCACACCTTGAAATTTCCAATTTCAGGATGTGAATAGTAAGAAAAAAAAATTAAACAACGATCTAGTCTAAATTTTAAAATTTTGCCCAGCTTTTATTTTCTTTACAGGGAATATAGTATAGGAAAAAAAATCCTTTGTTTGATTTTCTAAATTAAATAAAAGTTGTGTGTTGCATTCATGCCGGTGCATTTTGGTGTTTCTTGAGTGCAAAAGGGTTTCAAAAATGCGTTTAGGATCTGTCCAACCTCTCCCGAGAATTTTCCGGATTTTTCTGGAATTTATTCTCATTTTCCTTGAGTTTTTTCTATTTATTAGAAGGCTCTAAAATCTTTTTCATGAGCTCCAAATGCATTATTTGGGTTGCTCATGTGTTAATCTATCTCTAGGAATTTTCCTGAAATTTTTGTGATTTTCGGAGTATTTTTCGTGCCTTTTAGCAATTTCTAGACTTTTCTAGAAATTGTTTTCGCATTAAAAATGAATTCGAAAAAAACCCTACCTACCGGATTGGGCCGAGCCCGAGGCTCGACCCAACCCGCGTCGCCGCCGCAGGCCCGCGCGGGGCCCATCTAGGGCCGCATCGCGCCGCCGCCCGGGGAGGCCGCCGCCGTGCACGCGCCCCCATATAAGCGGTGCGCCGCCCCGGTGCGCCCTTGCCCTACCCGCCGCCTTGCACGCTTGCGCCGCCGCCCGCGCCCGCGCCCGCGCGCGCCGCTCGCACTCTGCAGCCACGCGCCGCCGCCGCCCTTCTGTGGCCGAGCCGAACCGCAGAGAAACAAGAACCGCAACGCCGTTGACTTCGTTTTCCGGCCGATTCCATCGATTTCCGCTGCGGGTGAGTACAGCTTCGGGTTCCTCTCGTTCTCCTCGTTCGATTCCAGGTCTCCTCCGGCCTCCTCGTCGCCCGTGCCGCCAGCGCCGCCGTTGGACAGGAGCCCCTGTCCATGGCCGGTTCCCCCTGTGTCCTGAGGAAGAAGATGGCAGTTTTGCTTTTGACCCCCTGCGAAATCCTGAAAATAACTAGATCCAGTTTGGTGTCTTGAAATCTTTGCTCTAAACCCCCAGATCTATTAAATCTTCACAACCAGATCCATCCCGAAACTTTTTGCAGATCTAACCCCCAGATTGGATCTATTCGCGAGCACTGTTTGATGTGTCTCGGGAATCTCCCCTGCTAACCCCTAAAAGCTACAGTTAATTATGAATAGGTCCTCCGATCTTGTTTCCTCCATATCTTCTGCGTTTTAACTCCGTTTTTAGCGTTCTTTATATCCACGCGATCGTCTCGACAAGTAGAACAACTTTTTGGCCCTGTTTAGTTCTGTTAGTACTGTTTGGTGATTGTTTCTTATTCTATTCCATTGTATGCTTGTATGTGAATGATGTGGTGCGTAGAAGACGGTTCGTTCGTGGAATACGCCGGAGTTGAAGATTTCCAAGATCTTGAGCAGCAGCAAACGTTGGTAGAAGGCAAGTCCTTGCTGCATTCCCATTGATCCTATTACAACATGCATTTTAATTACACCGTTATTTATTATTGCTTTGCATTAAATTGATGGGTCCTACTATTAAGGTTTGACTAGCTTTGTTTATCCCGTGCGTTGATCAACCTGGGTTTATGTTTATGTTGGGTAGACCGTGCTTAGTTGCTCAACTTGGGTTTATGGTGGTTTGATGAACAACAATGTTAATCTTGCTTTACTTATGATGTACCTTTCATTAAAAAAGATCACCTGTGTTAATCGGAACATGGAGCGACCACCCAGGAAAACTGTACTACCACAAGACATATGGCTCTGTCTTGGCTTATTAATTAGTGAACTAGGTGTTAGGTATGCTTTACCTGATAAGGGTTGGGGGCTGGCGGGTAGTGGCGTATGGACCTGCTCGGGCGTAGGTGTGGGCTTGGCTAAGACACGGTACTCGTCCGGGAGCTTTATACGTTGCACTGACCAGGTAACCTAGCGGGCAACCTTCATCTGGGGATCTTTGTAACGGCCTCGTAGCGTCCCTATGCAATCACACCTCGGTAGTGTGGTATGGTGCCTGATCAGCATCGCATGGTTGGGTTTAAAGTTCTTCGGGACTTTTACGCGACTTGTGGGTAAAGATGTACGACCTCTGCAGAGTGTAAAACTAACTAGTTAGCCGTGCCCACGGTCACGGGCGGCCTGGACCCTCACATGAGTAAACTATGGAAGATGGATTAAACTTGTTGCATTTATTTTCGTTCATGATGATGATGCTTATGTTAATCTTTGGGTTGGTATAAACTTACATTTGCTAGTAATATAGCTTGCTTAACAAAATTTGACCAACTAAAATGCTGATCTGCTATGCAACCACAAGCTTCCACCATAAAGCCTTTGCATGTTGTTATAGAACTTTTCCCTTGTTGAGTACGACATGTGCTCATGCTTGTTGTTCTTTTATATGCATCTACACAACCCGGTTGCTGCTCAGACGGACGCTTTGAAGACTATCCTGGAGAGTTTGGTGGTTTCTAGGCGAGCGTGCCACCAGTCAGCTGCCTGTGGAGACGTCCTTTACCCCTGCTAGTACTCGCTTATGTTACGTTTTTGAGACATTCGGTCATGTAATAAAGTTTTAATACTCTCCTTACGCTTTTGCACTGTGTTTTGGTATACACTGAGTCAACGCATGTGTGAAACTTGATCCTGGCGCACATGTGTTCTATGCATTCGGATTTGCCCTTAAATCCGGGTGTGACACAAACGATCGGCGATGACTAAATTGCCGTGCGTTCTGTCGAAACGCACAGCAAAAGCCACACTGTAGATTTTTTTCCCGGTAAACCAATTGTACCATACGCTTTAAAATCACATGCACGGCTCACGCGCTTTGCCGTGCGTATGGGCCGGCAAATAAAAAGCACCTGCCCGCGCGCCAGTTTGAGACGGCGGCCGCCGGCATTGCCGTGTGCCTCGCTCTTGTACGCACGACAAATGAAACAAAAAAACACATACCGGGCCCGCCACCTGCGGGCCACCACCACGCCCGAGCCTCCACAGTGTCGTGGCCGCCGGATGTCGCACCGGAGCCACCGGATCTCGCGCCCGTCGCCGCCTTGACTCTATCTCGGGTGCACCGTCTCGAGAGGGAGCCAGCGCTGGAGAGGGCCCGCCGCCGACAACCTTGACTCCTCGCAATGCACCTCCCTCACGCCGTCGGCCCACCGCGATGCCATCACCAGGTGTCATTAGCGTCGGAGTTGACGCCCGCCGACCCAGCCCACTCTTCGGCGCTGGAGTTGAAGCCCACCGCGCGCCGTGGGGAGGAAGCCGCAAGGGAGGGGCCGAATCCGGCTGGAGAGAGGACACCTCTAGGGACCGCGTCCCTGGATCCGGCCTCGTCGCCCCGCCGAGCATCCCCGTGACCACCTCACCGGAACCCAGACGCCAGAGTGCCGCCCTAGGCAAGGGAGGGGCGGCCGTCACCAGGGAGAGATGGAGGGGCGGCTGGGGTGCCGCCTGCTGGATCTCGTGGAGAGGAGGCGTCAGGCCGACGTGATGTGGAGAGGAGGCGCCGCCGCAGGATCCTGCGCCCGCCTCACCGGATCCGTCGCCGTGATGTGGGGAGAAAGGGGGAGGAGGCGGATCCGACGCAAGGTGCATGAGGGGGAGGGGAGAGAGGGCCGAGGGAGAGAGCTGCCAGCGCCGGGGAGGGAGAGGATGGAGGGCGAGGCTGCGGGAGGAGGGAGGCTGCGGGGGACGGAAGGAGGTTACGGGAGGAAGGGGATGGTTCTAAGGGTTTCAAGGGACCAATGAAATGCGCGGGTGGCCATTGGATCTCGCCAGGAGGTGATCGACGGCTCCAGACGCTCGACCGTTGATGGGCTAGAATCGACCCATGCGGGCGCGGTCTGCGGCCCATTTAGGCGGCCTGGCCATTGGCTGTTGGGCTGTGGCCTCTCGTGGGCCGTTTCTTTGTCGTGCGCCTTGGCTCCGAGGCACACAACAAAGATTCTTCGTGCACCAGGGGTGCATGACCCACGGCGAAGCCCTTTTTATTTATGCATTTTCACACCTCATAAATATAGTTATTTTACTAAAATTATCAAATGGATCTGAAAAATTACCATAAATTAGGATGAGGCAATATAAGTTGTATATTGTCTAAATAAAAAAATTGAATTCAAATTCAAACTGGAACTTTACTACGGCTACAAACCTAATCAACTCGCTCTCAACACTCTGAAACTTCTCGTGAGATACTTCGGTTTCTAAACACTATCCACGACGACTTGCTCAAAACCCTCTATATGATTTATCACAAGCTTCACATAGAATATCATGAGCCCTTGACGAATCTCATGAATTTTAAATTTTGTTTGCATTTTATACAATTAAAAAACATTGCAACCGTACGTGGATTTTCATGATTCGTGAAAAAATGTTCAAAATTTCATCCAATTCCATGGGTAAGGTCTTAAAAATGATTAAATTAAATGAATATAATTTTTCCACAAACTTTACTCCATTACTTTATGCACTTGTAGTTCAAATTTGACGTATATGGCAAAAATTGTTTAAGTGACACATAATTGTTAAAAATAGTAAAAAAGGTGGTAATGGACGGCTAGTTTGCCGTGCGGCAAAAAAAAGCGACGCACGGCAAAGGTTCTTTGCCGTGGATAAAAAAAATACGACGCACGGCAAACGTCCGGGCGCACGGCAAAGTTCGGTTTTCCTGTAGTGTGGGATTCGGCCGGGATGGTCCGAAGCGAATTTAGTGCTTCAAAATTCGAATATTCCTAAAATAGATGGAGATCTGACCGAAATCCCACCGAAATGGATCGAAATTCGTCAAAACCGTACCTTTGCCCCGGCATATGCATGCATGGTGTACGTCAAAGAATACATTACCGTACCTGCAGTGGTAGTCGTAGATGCAGACGCAGGGTCGAGGGCGAGGAACGCAAAAGTTTCATCGCCGCGTACTACGCCCTTGGGGACCCTCATCTTGCAAAACCTGGGGAGGCGTTTACGCGCAAGATCCAGCAATTTCTTGCGTCTTTTGGCCGACAGCATCCCCTTTGGCTTTGTGTAGTCTCCGACTCTTGTACACTCCACACGGCTTTCGTACGGGTCAGGAAGCGCCAGAGCGCATGCGGCGGTGCGAGCGTGTGATGCTGGGTCTACCAAGCGCGGTGCCGCGTCGACTGCAGCACAGGCGGCGGCGGGCAGCATAGGCTGCGGATGGTGTCGAAGAATACATCGCCACCTGCTGCGGCAGTTGGAGTTGCAGGAGCGAGGGTCGGAGCAGCAGCAGCGGCGGCGGCAGTTGCTCCTGCTGAAACATTGTTACCACCTGCGTTCAGCGGCGGCGCGCGGCGAACCACGCTTGATTAAGCAGCTAGCTAGGCACATGTACTGTGTCATGGATTACCTGCAGCGTCGAGCGTCGAAGCACTGACGGCGGTGTCGAGGGTTGCAGCAGGTGCTAGTATGGCTGATGAGAGAGCTATGCACATCGCCACCAGCACCTGCTGCTGCTGCTGCCTCTGAAGCATCATTCTTGTTGTTGCCATGAGCAGAGTAGAGAGCGCAGGATATATTTGTAGTATCTGTGGATGGTGCTCCGATCCTCCTATACACTATCTTTTATACGGTAGAGATAGATACCTTGTGCAATGCCAGCTGGAGGATTTTGGAATTGTTGAACTGGGTAGTGCAGGCTACTACTTCCTCACCAAATCAATAATCGCACTCTTAGCGTTTGCCATCGTAATTGTGCTAACAATAATTAATGATACACGAGCTAGGCTAGCTTCTTAACTAACCATCACGTCAATTAAAAATTGAGCTTTCATTGGGATAGAGAGTTTGGCATTATTGTAGTCATGGACGGCAGCAGGGCTTTTTTTACTGCAAACCTGCTCATTCTTTATTCAACATAAGGTGGAATGTTGAGGTCACGATCCACCAAAATGTTAAAAAAAACTAGGGAGAGGATCATTCCAAATCATTGGATTGTTCGGGTTTCGAGTTAAGCCTTAACTCGTGGGCTCCAACATTACTTCAGTCTATCTTCATTCTCCAAGCTAAGCATATTGTTTATTATTTCTTTTCAATTTAGTAATTTAACCTAGGCTGTTATGTGAAAAATATGATTTTCAGGTAGTCAATAATTTGTTTAGTAGGCCATCGTTGTTATAATCAATCAACTAAAATGTTACAGTCTTACATACTTATCAAAATGGTAGTGTTTGTTTGTTCCCTAGCACTCACTAACACAAGTTTCGACATTAACCATTCAGTACTTAGTCATTTATACCAATTGAACCATCAACTTAGCATTTGCATTTAACCAATTTAGTTACCAATTGTTACTAATTTTTACATTGAACTATGTCTCTGAAACAATGTAATTTATTAGGAAAAATATACTGGCCTGGGTTTCTATGTATATGCCTCTGCTTCCTGCTAGCAGCAGCACGACAGTAGGAGGAGATCACGAGAGATTCCTTCGTTTCCAGCACCATTGAGTTCTGTGTTGCTGCTTTTTTTTCCCCGAACAAGCGTTGCTACTTACATCACCCCATTCCAAGCCGTCAATGGTACTCCGTGGCTGCTCTATATCCGCGCTTATCTTCGATTGGTCATCCTTAGGAGTATTCATCGCAGGATGAATTAGTTGAGGCTGCAGCCGCTCGACAGAAATCCCCATAGTGTTCGATGTAATGTCACTTCCACGGGCACAGTTCTCCCTACAAGAATCACAAAGATGGTGTAGCATGTTGGGAAGAAGGTGAGGGATTCGAGGAGTGAGCATCTCACAGTCAGTGATCTTTAGCACTTTGCCCATACAATTTGCTAGTTAAGGTTTTACTTTCATTTGTACATATGGTTTTAAAGTTTGGATTCACTAGGCCAGAAACGATTTGTCCTGGCGGCTAAAACCGGTTTTTGCTGGCGAGCGCGGCACCCGCTAGCAACTTTGAGCTAGTAGAAATGGCCCTTTGTGCTGGCGGGTAGCCGGCCCGCCAGCACAGAGCCATTTGTGCAGGCGGGTCACTTAAACGACCACCAACACGAATGTCATCAGTGCTGGCGGTTACTTAAGCAGGCCGCCAGCACAAATGCCATTTTTTGCTGGCGGTCGTTTAAGTGAACCGCCATCACAAGGGTCATCTTTGTTGGCTGTTCCCATTTCCTATATAATTCCCCATAATTGTTTATTATTTGTATATAATTTGTCGTTTTCGTCTATTATTTTTTTCACATTGGCATTTGTATGCTAAATTCACTTTAATTTACTGTAATTTAATTTGTATTTAACCGTCAAATCCAAATATATGTCTCACAAACACATAATCCAAACTAAAATAAAAAATGTATACATAAGTCACATTACAAAACATTGTGCATAATAGATAACCCTAAGACACCCATCTTCGTAACCATTCTGCATCGTCTAATGACAAAACTCCTTCTTTATCGAAGAATTCTCCATCCTCGCGGCAAATCTCACGTAGGATGAATCTCGCCATGTCCGCACAAATGTTGGTGATTTGATTGTCACCAAGTTGCCCCATGATTTCTCAATGGTAGGCATCTACACGTAAACACAATAAATGATGATTGTTATGCATTACCATCAGGACCATAATTAGCACACACATAGTTGTGTACAAACAAGAGGCTTACGTCTTCAGGATTCGTCCGGTACCTCCCATTATTTCTTAAAACCTCACACACAATCATACATAGTTGTGTACAAACAAGAGGTATGTTGTTGTCATTATTGTTAAC
The DNA here is from genome assembly GCA_947561735.1 of Cenchrus americanus. Classification (NCBI taxonomy): domain Eukaryota; kingdom Viridiplantae; phylum Streptophyta; class Magnoliopsida; order Poales; family Poaceae; genus Cenchrus; species Cenchrus americanus. The sequence continues at coordinate 5,697,685 of OX387242.1, forward strand.
TCCCTGCTCCACAATCATCATGTTGTTGTCATTGTTACCGCCTCCATGTTCCCCACCCATTGTGTACTCGACCATTGCAGCATCTGGATCCTAGGGGGGTACTCGTTCTTGGCTAGGTTGCAAGCAGGGACTTGGTGATGCATTAAGTATAATATCTCGACGATGCCACATTATGTATTGGTTCCTCGCATCACCGAGAAGCTCGATCCCATCCTCAGTAGGGATATCAATCTCGCACGACTCATCAGAAACCGAAACAACTTGAACCCATGCGTACTCTGGCGGTGGTGGATTCGGAAACACACGACCCGTTAGTGCCATGGTTGTCCCAACTTCTCAAAACTTATCTAGTTTTCTTTCATATGGAATAACCAACTTGCATGGTGTATCCTCTACAATGTCATCCACAGGAGCTGTCGGCGGAGGCGGCGGCGGTGCTGTCGGCGGCGGCGGAGCAATCGGCGGCGGTTCCTGGCCGACGGTTGGGGAAGCGGCCCGCAGGGGGAGGACATCATCATGGTAGGGAAGAGGGGCGGTGGCGCTCAGGGAGGAGGTCGTCGGTCGGCGGGGTGCCCGCAGACGATAGTGCGGCGGCGGTCTACGGGAGAAGGGGCGGCGCCCTAGCGGAAGACGGCGGCGGTCCACGGGGAAGAAGGGGCGGGCCCTCGCGGACGACGGTAGGGCGCTTGTGGAGGTCGGTCGGGCACTCCTGGAGGACGGCGGGGTGGTCGGAGGGGCGGCGGCGGTCGGGGACAACGGCGGCGCTCGGTGGGAAAATTTGGCAGCCTGACGGCGTCGTTTCATTTCGCGCCAGACTTCGAAAATTTTCGAGAGCGCGTCTCGTGTATATATAGATGGAATCACCACTGGCGGGCCACATAAGGCAACCGCCAGCGGTAGGCCACCACTAGCAGGTCACATTAGACAACCGCCAGCGGTGATCCTTACTACAGGCGGGTGACTTAAGCGACCGTCAGTGGTGAAAATTCCCGCTGGCGGTTACCATAAACGCCCGCCAGCGCTGTGATTTGAAAGAATTTGAACTTAACTTTTCAAATACAAACCTTTTCAAATTCAAATGACAAAACACCTCCTATAAATAAATTAAAATATTTTATGATAAGTTTTGGAAGTTTCAAAGAATTTTGAACAATTTCATGCTAGGATTTCAAATTTTCAAATTTTGGCAAACCACTGTGTTGGCGGTTGACTTATGATAACCGCCAATATAGTATTTTTCCATAATTTGCAAAATTTGAAACAGGGGCTTAAATTGTTCAAATTTCATTGAAACTTCCCAAGGTATCATAAAATATTTCAATTTAAGTATAGGGAGTGTGCTTTTTATAAATTAAGTCCTAGTTAGAAAAGGTTAGTTCAAATAGGACTCTAGGTTTATACACCTAATGAGTTATAGGTTGTTTGGCCCTAGAGTCTCATTTGAACTAACCTTTTCAAATTCAAACCTTTTTTATAACAAAACACCTCATATACATAAATTCAAATATTTTATGATATTTTTTGGAAGTTTCAAAGAATTTTGAACATTTTCAGGTCAGGATTTCAAATTTTCAAATTTTGGCAAACCATTGTGCAAACCATAAGTCAACCGCCAGCGGTGTGTGTCTCACCGCTGGTGGTCTTTTAAGATGCCCGCCAGCATAGTGTTTTCCATAATTTGCAAAATTTGAAACAAGGGCTTAAATTGTTCAAATTTCATTGAAACTTCCCAAGGTATCATAAAATATTTGAATTTAAGTATAGGGGGTGTGTTTTTTTATAAGAAGTCCTAGTTAGAAAAGGTTAGTTCAAATAGGTTCGTACACCTAATGAGTTATGAGTTGTTTAACCCTAGAGTCTCATTTGAACTAACCTTTTTAAATGCAAACCTTTTTTATGACAAAACACCTCATATACATAAATTCAAATATTCAAACACTAATTGAAACCATAATTTCCATAATTTGAATTTAAGTATAGGAGGAGAGTCTCATTTCATCAAAACTTCCAAAACTCTCCTAAACTGATTGAAAGTCTTACAACAACACTAATTATATAAAGTCGTACAAGTGATACATCAAGCCCGATTAATAAGAAGTGCAAGTTTATCCTTTAACAATTCTCCCTTCACAGTATGTACGTAACCATGGCTTCTCTGATTTAGGAATGCTGGCTTCAATTTTCTTATTCTCTTCTCATGATCTTTGAACAAGACTAGTTCCTTGAACTGATTGTAATCCTCAACATCAATTACACCTTCTGCTCCTAGAATTCTTTGTTTTCCGGAGACGGCAATGTGCTTCTTCACATTCATAAGATCAGCTATGTAGAAAACTTGTGCAACACGCTCGGCGAGTACCCATGAATCATCTTTGTAACCTACATTGGCAAGGTCTACAAGTGTCAACCCATAATTGTCATCTGTGACGCCATTCGGGTGTTTGACCCATTGGCACCGAAACACGGGGAACCTAATATTCTCTCCATAGTCAAGTTTCCATATTTCCTCTATGAACCCGTAGTAAGTGATGTTGTTTCCGGATTTATCAATCGCATCTATGCGAACACCACTATTTTGATACGCAACACTCTTGTTGTCTTTCGCCTTCGTATAGTAGGTGTACCCATTAATTTCGTATGCTTGCCATGAGGTAACATTGCTTGATGGACCAGCCACCAACCTGGTCAACGTTGTGTCATCTATGGAATTTCCTTGAAATAGATGCCCATGTTCCTTTAACCATGATGGGAAACGACGCTTTTGCTCTTTGATGACCCAATCCTCGGTCCGACTATCATTTTTCTCATGAATCTCATTTTCGTGTTGCAAGATAAATGGCTCCACTATTGCAAGTTGTTACAGAACACTAGCATGTGCTTTCTCCAGTTGTTGGTTGTCCTCGTCAATGAATCTTTTCCTTCCAATGGTCCCTTTCCCTGACAATCTGCCTTCGTGTCGAGATTCCGGTAAACCGATCGCTCTATTATCTTTTATGTAGTCTATGCAACAATCAACACTCTCTTCTGTATGGTAGCTCTCGATCATGCTTCCCTCTGGAAATGCCTTGTTTCTCATGTATCCATTGAGAATCGACATGAACCGTTCGTACGTCCACATTTGATGAAAGTACATAGGTCCTAGTTCAGTAATTTGCTCGACCATGTGGATCATTAGATGTTCCATGATATCAAAAAATGACGGAGGGAAGCACATCTCGAGCTGGGCTTGAGTTTCTGACATAAACAGTTGAAGCCTTACCAACTCTACACAATCTACCACTTTCTGCGAAATGACGTTGAAAAAGTAGCATATCCTTGTGATGACCATCTTGAGGAATACTGGTTTGACAGCTCGGATCACAATCGCGAGAAAAACAGTAATCATCACATGACAGTCATGAGAGTTACAACCAGTAAGCGTCATGTCCTTCAACGAGACCAATGATCAGATGTTGGATGAGAATCCAGTAGGCACTTTCAGCCCGCACAAGCATTTGCAGATAGCCAACCTCTCATGTTCTGTTAAGTTGTAGCTAGCAGGTGGAAGGTACTGCTTACCATTAGGACGTGGTTGTGGGTGGAGTTCTTGCCTAATTTTTAGGTCAACAAGATCCTTACGCGACTTCAGTCCGTCCTTTACCTTTCCTGTTAAGCCTAAGAATCCCATTGTGCTTTCAAACACATTCTTCTCAAGATGCATCCCATCGATGGCATGGCGCACTGTCAAATCTTCCCAGTATGGCAAGTACTTAAAAATATAGACATCTTCTTGAAAGGCACATCAATGTTTTCTGTAGTTTCAGCCTCCTTCCTTCCCCTTTTTGAATTATCATCAACATCACCTTTTGATTTCTTACCAAGTTTAAACTTGACCTTCTGACACATTTCAAATACAGTTCTACCGGTGGCCGGTTGTGGGACAAAAGAGTCTTTCTCAATCTTTCCATCGAAATAGTCTGCCATCTTACGGTACTTGTGAGTCCTTAGTAGCCAGCGTCCGTGCCCCATATACACTGTCTTCTGAGATCCTTTCAGGTACACAAATATTGTACCATTCAAACAAACTACACAACCTGCTTTTTCTTTTTCCTGACCAGACAAAGAAAATAGGGCAGGGTAATCATTAATGGTAACAAAGATAATTGCCTTAGGTGTGAATGTCTCCCTTCTGTACTCATTCCACATCTCAACCCCATGTTTCCAAAACTTCTCTATTTTTTCCATCAATGGCTCCAGGAAGACATCTATATCAATACCAGGTTGCTTCGGTCCTTGGATTAGAATGGTAAGCAAAAGGAACTTTCTCTTGTGACATAGCCAGGGGGAGGTTGTATATGGTCATCAACACTGGCCATGTGATGTGCGTGCTGCTTCTTTCACCAAATGGATTCATACCATCAGTACTTAACGCGAACCTTATATTTCTTCTTTCTTCTCTAAACTCTTTGTGCTTGGAATCAAAGGTCCTCCACTGCCGAGCATCAGAAGGATGTCGAAGCTTCCCATCAGACTTCTCTGGGCGATCTGCGTGCCAAGTCATTAGTTCAGCGGTCTTTGGGTTCGAGAACAATCGCTTTAGACGATCCTCCACCGGCAAGTACCACATCACCAATGCAGGGACTTTACGTTGAGTAGCAGTGTCAGTACCAATACTATACTCCTCCTCAACTTGAGAAAATACACTTTTCTTTCCACCCACCTTCCTCTTCGTGCCTTTAGATGCAATGACCCGTTCCACAGCAAAATCGGCATTACTTTTGTAACGATTAGCATCGCAATTTGGACACTTCTCCAGTTCTGCATAGTCACCGCGGTACAATATGCAATGGTTCGTACACGTGTGTATTCTTTGCACTCGCATCTTCAATGGGTTGATAATCTTCTTTGCTTCAGATGTGTTTCTTGGGACCAAGTTAAGCTTCGGGAGTAGATTGGCCAACAAAGTAAGGAGTTCGTTAAAACTACTGTCCGATCATCCAATCTTTGCCTTCACAATCAGAAGATGGAGCATGAAACACAACACGGTCCACTCCTTCCCACAACCCTCATACATACGGTCCTTTGCTGCCTTCTTTAGTGTCTCAAAATTTTCTAACCCTTTAGCACTCCCTAGCAACACCTCCGGTTCAATGTGGCGCAACATTTCTTCCAATATCAACATCACATTCCTCGTCCACCTGTGGTGCATCTGTTTGATCATCATTTTGATCTTCACTACCAAAAGCATCATCCATCATGACATGATCATTTTCATCTGCATCTTCATCACCCACTTCATCATACCTGGTGCCGATGTCTGCATTGTTGTAAGTACTTTCTGCTTCACCATGGTGGGACCAAGTTTTGTATCCTTTCACAAAACCACGCTTTATCAAATGCATCTTGATGGTATTAATATCTTCCCACACAATTTTGTTGCAACAATCACGACATGGACAATATATTTGCTTTGTCCTAGAAATTTGGGCATGCTTCTGCGCAACCTCAAGAAAGTTTGTTAACTTTGTCAAGAATGTAGACGAATTTCTCCGTATGCCATACATCCATGCTCTATGTTCCATCTTAAATAACCTATAAAAGTAATTCTATTATAAACTCCGAATGCTCTATGCTTCATTTAATATGTAAAAAACGAAAACAAAACTAAATTCTATAATTTTAATTAATGAAGCTAATAATTTTAATGACAAACTAATAATTTAATATGTAAACTTGCTTCTATAATTGCAATAATAATTTAATATAATTGCTTCTATAATGTAAACTTGCTATTAATGACAAACTAATAACTTATATAACTTGCTTCTATATTATGAACATTTAAATATTTTGCACTGAAAAACTAATAATTTATCTAAAGCTATTTAAAAAATAAATCTCTAAATCAATATCTCTCTTCACTCCCTCTCTCCTAGCTAACCCTAGGTCTAGATCTAGATCTCTATCTACATAGAAATCATTAATAAAAGGAGAAAACTAAGGTTAAAATAGCACAAACTCACCTTATATAGCCACCTCCTCCATGAAAATCAAGAGCAAAACCTTCCCCCCTAGATTTGGTGTTTTTGGAGCTTTTCCCGAGCTCCTCTCGGGCACAGCGCCATTGGAAGGTTCTTTGGGAAGAAGGGGCCGATCTATATTTATAGAAGGCCCGGTCTTTGGCGGTTGGCATAAGGCAACCGCCGCGATCTCTCTGCGCGGCGGTGCCTTATGTTGACCGCGCCGATCGTGTCCATTTATGCTTGGCGGTCGGCTTAAGCCACCCGCCGACGCGATACCTCTCTCCGGCGGGCTATTAAGCCAGCGCCAGCACACTTGTCCGAATATCTTCGGTCGAAACGCAGTTTGACTCAACTACTCACTCACTCACTCACTCACTCACTCACTCACTCACTCACTCACACACTGACTCCCAACCCTAGCCGCCGCCGCAAGCGACCGCGAGCCCCACCGCAGCCGCAACCAACCCTGCCCCCCACCACCGCTGCTCGTGAGCTTCGCCCGTGTGCCGCCGCCTCAGCCGCTGTCGGCAAACTGTCGACCCACTCTTCAACCTCCAGTTCCTCGACCGACGTCGAGCAGGTTCACCGCCGTCGCATGGCGAGCAGCTCCGTGGCGCCGAACCTTAGCCAATTCGTGCCTCTCCCCCTGCTGACCTGCCCGGCGTGTCGGCTCCGGTTTGTTTGGTTCAGGACGAAGTCAAATGGCGTCATCTACAAGTGCCCGAACAACCACGTGGTTTGTTTTTCATCTCATGCCCTAATTCATTTGATTAGTACTGATTCGGTTGATATAATATTAGTGATTATTAGTTGATATAATATTAGTAGGATTTGTTGATTATTATTGATTCGGTTGATATAATATTAGTAGGATTTGTTGATTATTAGTGATTCGGTTGATATAGAATTATCCACATTTGTTGATTATTAATGATTTGGTTGATATAATTTTATGTCTATAGAATTATCCAATTTATTGATGGAAGCCACATTTGTTGTTTATTCTTTTAGGAGGACCCTAAATCATGTCAGGAAGTTTATTGGGAAAATCAATACATCAACCATTTGAAAAAATTTCACCCTCATTTGGTGCCGCAAACTATCAGACGTTCAGCAGTTTCGTTCGTGCACCACCAGAAGCGGCACTAGGAGCTGCACAACCGTCTAGTGTTGTGTATCCGCCGGGGCAGGTGCTGGAGCCACCACTGGCACCACAAGCAAATTCATAATTTTTGGAACAATGGAATCAGATGAAGTGTGTCATTTCTGATATGAAGGTGAGAATGAGTGATTTGAAGATAGCGAGTAATGAAATGAGGCTTGAACTTGCAGACCATAGAGGGCAATTTAATGACATTATGGCTTAAATTGACTATCGGAAGAAGCACAAGAAAAATCAAGGATTCTGCATGCAGGGCACCATCCTCGTTGTTGTGGTCTTGATAATAGGTTTAGTGCTTTGTAGCTATATCACAGCCGGACTGTCTAAGAAATTTGAGTGAGGCAAAGTTGTGTTGATTTGTGAGTGAGGCCCCTATTGTAGTGTACTTTAATTTGTGTTGGTTTTAAGTGTGCTTTGAAACATTTGTCATCATGCATGTCGTTTGTGTGAAATAAACCTTTCTAAGGTGCTGTTTGTGTTGATATTTCAGTTTGAATTTTACTTGTTGTTGTTGTTGTCCATGTTGAAATATTGGTGACTTGTATCAATTTCAAGCTATTTTCAGCTTCACTGTGTTGGCGGGTGCATATGAAAGTCGCCAGTAGTAAAGATCCCTGCTGGCGGTCGATATAAGCCACCCGCCAGCGAAATGGGACCATTTGTCTTTGGCAGGTTGGCTTATGTAGGCCGCCCCCACTAAACCTTATATGCTGGTGGTCGACATAACTCGTCCGCCAGCATAATGGTACCATTTGTGCTGGCAGGTGGCTTATGTCGCCCGCCAGCAGTGATGCTTCAATGTTGGCGGTTGTTGTCCCGGCGCCCCTGCGCCCCACTTTGCTAGCGGTTGATAGTTGCACCCGCCAGCACGCTAATTTGCTAGTGCCAGGACAAATCGTTTCTGGCCTAGTGATTAGTCCATTTTATATGTTTTAGACAAATCACTGTACTTAGATAAGCAAATTACTATTATTAGTCTGGCAAAGTACGATTATTAGTTTGGCAAAACATATGATCTACATAAGCTAGTTTTTGTAGTCTTTGTCTTTGATATACATGGAGTGAGCAGCTCACAACCCACTGATCTGAGGCATTTGCCCCTCCAGTGTCCTAGTTAAGGTTTTACTTTCATTTGTACATGTCATTTTAGAGTTTGGATTGGTCTATTTATATGTTTTAGGCAAATCATTGTACTTAGATTAGCAAATTAATATTGTTAGTCAGGAAAAGTATTGTTATTAGTCAGGCAAAACACATGATATACGATCTTTTCTTTGATATACATTATCTCTTGATATTTTGTCTTTTCCCGTCATGACATTCCCAGGTCATCCAACATGAAATCAATTACGAGGGAGAGACCAACTTCTCAGCACAAGCATATCCAATCAGTGAGGACATATGTTGGTGCCATTGTTATGTCTAGGTACTGACCAAGTACACAACAACTACTATTTTTACCCTACATGGACTAATGATGGCTATTAAATCAACAAGATTTATCTCAACAGTTTTATGCAGCTTAATGAAGGATTCATCTAAACATGTAGAACCTCTTATTTGTCTACAACTATTTATCACGGGCTTGTAGGACTAGATGGATCAAAACTACACCAATGGTACTATTTTTGTAGCTAATGTGTAAATTGTAATATTTACTCCTAGATGACATATTTCTCATTTTTTAAATTGAAAACATGCAGACGTTTTCAAATTAGCACCAATCAGCCATCGATTTAACTGATTCCAAAAGGCAACTCAATTAAGAGAAACAATCATACACATGTATGAACGGCCCTATCTATGTCATTAATTCACATCATAATGATGTTATTAGCAACCATCCATTTGGAGCTCCTTTTCATTATTGGTTGTCCAATCAAGTATGAACGACAGCGCAGCTCTAGACTAAATGTGTTGCTACTGTCAATGTGAAAAGATTCATGCCTTTAAGAAAACTAATGATGTGAATGCTCTAAGATTGATCAATGCTTGATCCACTGCTATGCTTTAAGATTGGCATTTTTGCAACATTACACTTTTCTTTTTGCAGCACGACGCTATCACTGAACTTTTTTGTGTTTACTAACTCAATTTACACCTTTTTGTGTTGCAGACAGTTTACTAAAACTCAGGAGTGTACATATCATTGAAATCATCTTGGCAAAACCATTTAAACTGTCTTTTGTGTTGTATTTGTGGTAGCTGAGGAGTTGCATGTCGCTGTACTTTTTTCCATTTTAGATCCAATTCCTCCTGTTTTTAGATCCATGAATTTGTGAGGGTGATCTTTTGGCATGAGGAATGGCAAGAACCTGTAAATATGTACATGTACTATCAATATATTTTGGTTAGTCCAAAGTGCTTTGAGATGATTTGGAGATTATTCACCCGAATCTATTTTCTGGGCTGCCATGTTTTTTTGTTGTCGATTCGGTGGGGGGAAAAGACCTAGATGGATATTTGTATCTCGAAGTGTGGTGTGGAATCGGTTTATGTGGATATCTGCGCATCAACATGTGTTGCCGCCACAACATCGGAAGGAAATAAAGTTTTGGAACCTAAAAATGGAAAGGGTTGCCTAACTTTTGTCTAAAATACTAAAAAGGGGCAAGGCTGTCCTGTAGACTATATTGCAGCCGGCTGTAATATAGCTGCGTCCATATTATATGATGTCATATTTTGGTTCTTGTATTGTTGCTCTCGCACACTTCATACTTATTTTTTGCTAGTCCATCTGCTCTAGCACTCTTCTCGACCACTCGAATCTTACTACTATTGTGCCACTAAATAGATTTCTGTATGTCTTCCTCCTCCCTTGACACCGACATGTGGGTCCAAGTGGTTGAACGTGTATCCGCACTAGCACTTGTCCATCGAGAATCCAAATTTCGAATCAAACTAACAAATCATAGCTAATTCTACTCTTGCATATTGTAATGCGCGTAGAAATTAAATCTAATATAGATTCCAACTCAAGCATAAAAATAATAAAGGTAGGTTCCAACTCAAGCAAAAAATACCAGATGCTGCAGTTGCTTGCAGAAGCGTGGCCGTGGCCGCGGAACCCGGATGCAGACAACCTACAACCATTTCTTTTCCGGTTTGGTTTCTGAGCACCCGACTAGTTTATTGGTAATGCTCCAGGGATAAACTCACTATAAACTCGATACTGTTCATTTGTTCGTCAGAGGTACTCGCACATGGACTTTGGCAAACTTGAAAGGCTGTGCTCCCAAGCCAAGAACATCTTACTCTGCATTGTGGGCCATATGTCCATGAACATTTCATCAAACTAGAAGCCAAAGTACTTGCTTAGTCACTCAAGTGCAAAATATTACAGAGCAGCATACTAATCACCCAACAAAAGCACGTCAACGCCCCCTCCCTCCACACACACACACACACACACAACCAGCAAACACAACCAACTAGTGCTCTGCTAAGGGCAGTCCCAATGGGACATTAATGGTGGTTTCCGTCTTCATTAAATGAAATACCACATCAGCAAAATGATGACATGGCAGGTTGATTAATGAGGGAAGAGATGAAAAATTGAGGAAACTGTTTCTTCTGCAAGGAACGATGTCTTCCCTCGTCCCAAAGCGCGTAGAAACCATCGAAATCCCATTGGGGAGAAATGACCGCCTCCTAAAGCTAACTTCCGGATCCGGTGTGCTGCAGCTGTGCCCCGCAGCCACGCAGGCTCGACAGTGATGAGTCCAGGTGAGCAAGCTCCAGCCGCCGTCCCTTGGCGAGCAAGCTCGGGCTGCGCCTCCGCCTCGAGCTCCGGCCACCATGCCCAGGCGGGCACACTCGGACCGTGCGCCCAGGGCGAGCGTGGGCCGCGACCGCCGACCGGTATGGTGCCCTTGCGTGCATACACCGGAGCAGGGCGGTCATGGAGCCATGGAGGGCGGCCTTCTTCGACCTCCCCAGATACTCCATGCTAGCAAGAGCTCCATAGGAGAATGGAAACCCCTCGAGATGGAGAATGCATAGGTTGATTCTTGAATTTGGAGGTAGGATTTGAGAGGGGAAGAGGATGAGCTCCTTTGTTCTTTCTGTTGTCTTAGCAAAGAACGTGAGGGGGGAGAGAGAGAGAGAGAGAGAGAGAGAGAGAGAGAGAGAGAGCAATGGGAGACATACACAACATCACAAGGGGAAGACGTGTGTGGCTTTGACGTCTTGTACATGAGGAGAGGGAGAGCGCACTACCAGACAGGACACACGAGCGCACACAACATCCTGGCTGCCAAAATGTGTTGATTGGTCCATTTACTGTTTCAGAAGTAGAAAAAATTTCCCCACTGGGAAGATTAATTTCTTGATACGAAGTCCTATGCTATAGAAATCATCCTAGTTTCCACCATTGGGACTACCCTAATAACTGCTGGTGCATTAACATGCTTGTGCCTGAAAGAGAAGAGCCAGAAGCAAAACCCGCCGCGGAATGCTATCCCAAAAAAGGTTGGTTCGTGGTCCTGGAGACAGTTTCGGGTGCCAAATGGGTGCTCTAGAGAATTTAAGAGGAAAGGAAAGGATCCTTTGGTCCTCTTTGACAGCCACACAAAGGACAGCTTTGTGTTTCTTTAGTTATTTATGTAATACAACCTATGTAAAATTGGACTTTCTTCTCCTCCAATGATTCGGTAGCGCTCCTGCCTTAATTTAAAAAAAACAAACATGAAGGACAGCTTGTGTGTATAAAGAGATGTCGGTGTACTGTATGTAGCTGGAGATGAAATGTTCACTCTGTTCTTTCTTCTTACATAATCGATTCTCGTGGATATTCTGAACAGTATGTGGTTTTTGTTGTGAGAGTGTCTTCCCTGTCGATGCAATGTAACTATGTAGTGCCTAAATTTGGGAGTGAGTTTGAATTTGTTCACAAGCTTGATGGTGTGTGCCTAAATTTAGAGAAAAGCTGGATGGGTGTCTCATGTGTGTGCATTTGTGCAGTCGTGCACCTGAAAAAAACAATCAAGAACAAATCACATTGGCCTCTGGCCCAAATAAATCATCGTATGGCCTCTGGACTAAGAAAAAAGATACATATAGTACGGCCTCTGGCACATAATGAATCCAACTGAGCAACTACTTCTTGTTTGTCTGCCCTAACTGACGAACTGCTTCTTGTTTTGCCTTCTCTATCTCAGCATGTGCGGCGACCTCATCGGCAGTGCACATACCAGCCGATTGCATAGACCACCACGAGATGGATCACGTTGATGGCGGGACCAAACTTAACCAGCTTGCTCTCCAGCGAGTGAGAACACACGGTAATTTCCACGGTCACCTCCGCAGACACGGCAAGCAGGAAGATGACACGCAGGAAAACCGTCATCGCAGAGCGTGAGCTCTCAAAGAGCATCATCGAAATGAGCGTCGTGGAATAGGAGAACAGAAGTGCATAAAACAACAACATCCAGAGCCCATATGTGGTCTGGAAGTATGGGTTTGCCGAGACATAGGCGGCCACTGGCAACGCGTAGTTGAGAAGCACCATTACGAACGCCCAGAGATGTTGCGTGCTCCAGAGCTACACACAGAACCAAGGGAATTAAAAACCGGCCGGAACACGCAGGGGATTGAACGTGCACACAGGGGATTGAGGAAAAGAGACTTCACGTACCTTCCTGTCGTCGTTGTTGTTGGTGGTGGTGCCACTACCGCCATCGGCATCCGATGAATCGAGCTCGATGTCGCCGCCATCCTCGGACCTGGCGGGATGTTGCCTCCCATGGTCCGACCTAGCGGTGGGGTCGGGCTCGACGTTGCAGCCGTGGAGGTGGGAGTTGAAGGCGTCGGGGTCCGGGTCGACGTTGCAGCCGTAGTGGTGGGTCAAAGATGCCCGACGGGTTGCAGTCGTGGTGGTGGGAGTAGATGCTGGACGGGTGGACTGTGAAGGGTGGGGTAGGGTGTTGGACATCTAACAAACTTTTGTATGGTATTATGTGCAATGAGAGCTGATGTTCTTGAAAAGTCTGCTAAAGTTCACATATATCTGGACTGAGCTTACGTGCCCACCACCTACTGCGTCTTGTTCATAATATTATTCATATTTTGTTCCTAAATTTGTAGCATTCAACTAGACAACTTTCTTTTAGTGTAACAAAAAAATGTTATATATCCATATATAAACAAAAGTGATCATGTTACCCCTAGTTATTCATATTAATTGTGATTGAAATCTGTATTGTCTACTTAGTTTTATTAGATTTTGAGTAAATGTATATGTACTAAAATCACATAACTCAATTTTATTGTTTGATTGTCTCAATGCACTTCTCCATGCACCTTTTTCTATTGTGGGACAAATTTGAAAGCTAAAGATTTTGTAACGGAGAGAGTATATATGTAGAAATTTCAATATCCAACATGTATAAAATATTTTGTTTAGAAACGTCTTTAAAAGTAGAAATTTCAGTACTCATCATATATAAAATCTTTTATCTAGAAACATCGTTATAAGGTATCATAGTCGCATTAAAAAACATTTTGAGAAAGGCTGGTTTGAATCCACCACAAGGGAGACTCTATAGCTATAGTCAAAATGGTTTTCCCAAAATTTATCCTGCTCGCATTTGTGGACCTTCTGAAATTAATTTTAAACATGCATGCTTCAGCTTCAAAGTATGTGCATGCCTCTGACCCTCTGTTGCTAGTTGTAAAAAATTAGCTGCCACGAATATGTTATTTATCTTAAGCAATCATTGGGCAACGACCCACCCAATTACTTGAGTCCACACTAATAAGAGTAATTGTGTTTCAACTTAGACAGTTTGAATAACTTCATTGTATTTTTCTGAGAACCATACCTTTTGCATGTTTGCATGTACTCCGTACTACTTTTGAGGAAGTAACTTGTTTAGTTGAGAATGTTGCTAGCAACTTTGTGCATTGTATCTTGTCATAAAGAGAGCAATATGTTTTGATGTGATGGATGAGTAGTGAAAAGTTGCACATAGTAATAACAAACATTTTTCATACATTCTTTATTTTGAGCGTGATAGAGTACCTTGTTTAACCAACTATTTGAAACCAATTTTAGGGACATGGATGCATTCACGGGAAGATATAAACCATTTCTTCCCCCCCACATGATTGCTTATTCGTGACTAAATAATTTCTTTCGAAGTTACCTTCCTTTGGTAGACATTTTGTATATCCATTATTACCTTCCTTCACCTATCATGAAATAATATCTCTAATCTATATCTCCTGTTGTTTCTTTAATTTTGATAAAAATTATCACTACTCTATTGTTTTTTTGTTATTAGGAGCAAACTACCAAAGGCATCTAGATAATATAGATGGAAACAAATAGGATTCGCATGGAATCAGATTCGGATAACACCTTTTTATCACATTTTTACATGAATACGAATACGGATTCGAGTGTTCTCGAATATGAATACAAAACAGATTCGAATTCATATACACATTCGTATATTTACTTGATTTGGAAGACAACATTTTCCAATTTTTTTATTGATAATTTACAATTACAAAATCATGTATAATGACTAAGGTATTAGTACATAACAAGTCTAGACAGAGATCGCGCATTAAGAATATCACATTCATCCATATTTATTTTAATAATTAATCATATAATAAATAAAACTACTAATAAATACATATTTTTAATATATATACATTTATCAAACAAATAATAAAAATACTTGAAAAATATTTTCATCAAGAGTAAAGTCCATTTTTAGCCATCCAACTCTTACCAAAGTTTGATTTTGACCATCCAATTCCAAAATCGGATATCTTTGACCATCGAAGTATCAAAATCGTTCATTTTCTACCATTCAGCGGTTTTGGAGAGTGGTTTTTGCTGATATGGAGGACATGTATATGTGGGACCCACTTGTCATCACCTCTCTCTATTCTCTCTTTTTTTTCTTTCTCCTCTCCCTAGTCCACAAGGCCTCACCGCCGCCACCATGGTCAGTCGCCATCGACCACCTGGACAACCCGCGCCACCTCTCTTCTATCTCATGCGCCACCCGCCACCCCCTGCCTCCCTAGTGCCGAACGTTGACATCCCCTGCGCCTCCCCACACCGCTTTCCCTGCACCGGCCTCGCCTGCTCCTCCCGAATCTGCCGCGGCTGGTGTAGCGCCTCGGCGGGCGCCAACAAGGACTTCATCTACATATGCTCCATGTACGGTCCAAAGGATCGAGGGGCTGGCGTGCAGTGGCGTGCAATGGCTGATGTGGGGACGGAGCTGAGCATTATCGCCAGTCGCTTCGATTCGCCAAGACGGAGCACCCATCCGGAGAACTGCCACCGCCTAAAGGTCTGCATCCCGGGCCGCGCCCAACCCGTCGGTCCCTGTCACCAATCCATCACCAGAATGCCGCCATGGCCTGGAGCCTGAGCCAGCTATTGTCAACCACCACCGACTGATTTTACGCCGCCTCCATCCACCTCAGCCAAAGGTGATCACCACCGTGAGTTCCCCATGGCCAAGCGAGGCCGACCGGGTGAGCTCGAGCTCCGCCGTCGCCGAGAGGCGCAGGGGTGCCCTGAGGCGTGGTTGATGGCCACCAGCGTAGGGGAGGCCAGCGTGGGGGAGGCGCGGGCGATGATAGTGTTCGGTGCTAGGGAGGCACGAGGGCCGGCAGTGGGTGGCGCAGGTGGCCAACGGCGACCACCCGTGGCGGCTGCAGTGAGACCGTGGGGACTAGGGAGAGGAGAAATAAAAAAGAGGAGAGAGAAAGGTGGTGACAAGTGGGTCGCACATATCTACGTGTCCTACACATCAGCAAAACCGCTCTCCAAAACCACTTTGATCGAAAATGAACGGTTTTGATACTTCAATGGTCAAAGATATCCGGTTTTTGAATTGAATGGTCAAAATCAAACTTTGGTAAGAGCTGGATGGCCAAAAAATGGGCTTTACTCTTTCATCAATACATAAATAAAATAGAGTAATTAAAATAAAATGTTACATTAATGAATTTTTATTATTAAAATTAATGATGACGGTCATTAAATTTAAATATAACTTTTAAATTGTTTTATGCATGCACTATTTTTAATATTAAAATTAATGTCATAATCATTAGTTATGGATATATTTTTTCAACTGTACACTATCATTATTAGTATTTTATTGAACATAATTTGCCATTAGTTACGGTGACAATTTTATATAGTGGAATACAGATAGTGTCGAATATTGCCGAATACAAATGTGGAATCGGATAGAGAAAATTGACAAAAAAAAAGTTCAGATGTATCCACTTTATTGCCGCATTTGAATTCGAATACGGATACTGATATCGTAGCGGATACGAATATCGAAAAATTCGGATTTCATTTCCATATTTCCATCCCTACTAGATAGCACAATGTGTTGGTGTTGAACCTTGTTGTGCTCTATTGGATCTGGAGGTTACTGATGGGAGAGAGAGGACATTCGATTATTCGGTACACAGGTCAATTACCATGTTATGATTTATCAAAAATTTCAAGTAGTAGTGTGCAATGGTAGAATGCTGCTGGTAGTTAAGTTGGTTTTTTATAGTGGTTAGCATTACATATTTTTTTTAATGTTCTTTGATCTTTTCTTGTTCTATAGAATGCGGTTAAACAAATCATTTACAGAGTCACTAGAACCCAAAATACAGATTTCTCAAATGTACAAATTTCCCCAATGACAAATGCAAATGTCAATAAAGGCTACTCCCTTTCACTGAGAAATGTGAAAACAGTTAAAAATAAGACAATCCAGTGGGACAGGGAGCCAAGGCGTGATTTGGATATGGGAAAAGTGTAAAAAAAAAGGTATATTGGCATATAACTTACACCCAAACATATAACTTACACCCAAACTACACTATATGACGAAATATCCGATGTGACATCAAAAATTTTCACCCCTAAATATTTCACCCAATTTACTCAACTGGTTTCTCCAAGAAGGCAGAAACAGAGAAATGGTATCTATCAGTCATTCTCTTTAATTTGAAGAACTCACTTGTACTTTTTGCTCGTTTCCTGCGGCCATACATGATACAAGATGAACAACACAGCCCCCTGAACTACACAAATGATCAGATAAAGTAAGATTAAACCCACTGCATAGCAATCTCTGAATTCAGGCAATCTTTTATATGGACGGCGAATAACGACCAATCTCTACAAGAACACCAGAGCTGAATTTAACTAGTGCAATGGGCGGAACAGGTCCTCATACGAAGCTCTGACTTCCTCGTCATCCCACTCCAGCCCATCCCACCACTCCCTTGAGCATTGTATCACACTGAGCCCTCCAACGGAAAGTTTCAGCTTCTTCAGATTTGGGCACTCGATAATCTTCAGGCTCTCCAGCGCCGGGAAGTGCAGCGTACATGTATTGCCGCTCAGCCTCCTGAACTTTTCCAGGCCATGGAGATACAGTTCTCTGAGGTTAGGGAAGGGTGTGATAACTCTACTAGATGCTTCCGAACCTGCTTGTTCTCCGTCACCTGCCGCAATGTCTCGCTCTTCACTGACAGTAACCAGCTCTTCCAGCCCATGGCAATACCAGATGAACAGCGATGAAAGATTCTGTATGCATCCTCCTTTGTAGATGATCTTTACCTTGTGGAGTCCTTGAAGGATGATATCATGCAGGGTTGGAAGGATTGGCTGCTCTTCATCTACAAGTTCAGCCCGAGCTTGCAAGATGTTGGCATGAGGGAGTGCATTGCTGCCAGCAGTTTCTTTGCTGCCATCAATTATTACCTCTGCTAAGTTGCTGCAACTCACAATCCACACTCTCTTCAGGTTAGTCATGTTCTTCCAGAGGTTGCTGGCAGGAAGCTCTATCTTGGTCATGCTGGAACAGGTCTTTAGCAGTAGGTTTCTTGTGGAACCAGCCAGGCGGAATGACCGAGACAGCCGCTCCAGGGCCTCAGACGATTGTATCGTGATGTCTAGCGCCCTGAGCCTACGCAGGGTCTCGAGCTCCTGAAAATCAACACCATTTCCACTCGCGCCAACCTTCCAATCTCCATAGCTGAGATCCATGTACAGGACTTGCAACATTGTGAGGCTGCATATAACACCACTCGGGATCGTCTCCAGTGGCATATGCGAGAGAAGCAAGAACCGCAGAGTTGCTAGAGATCCCAGCTCCCTTGGCAGGGACCTGATGTTTGTGTTGAACAAATCCAGGTACTGCAACTGAACCAACGAACTGATGCCTGAAGGTAATTCGCTGATCGAAGTATGTGACAAATCTAACACTCTGACAGATGGCATGAACTGGAAGAAGCCGTCGCATATCTTGTCCAACCCAGGGTTGCCTTGCAGCAACAAAGTCTTGAGTGAAGGGCAAGTAGGTTTCTCGTAGAGCTCAAGAATGTTGTTCCGCATGAAAGAAATCCGCTCAGCGTCGCTCCACTTCTCTGCGCCCGGCGCCTCCTTCAGCCCAACTCCAGCACGGACAAGCCATTTGGTCCCCTTGGTGCCAAAATCCGATGCGATCCATAGAGCCATGGCACGGACCATGGGATGCATTTTGACATGATCCTCATCTTCACCTTTCTCCAGCAGAGAAGCAATCTTGAGATCGCCAAGAAGATCATGCCCCTTGTTGTATATTTCATCCATCTCATCAGTGTACAAGTCATCTATGAACCCTTCACCAATGCAGTAGCCTATGATCCAGTCCTTGGAAATGGAGAACTCCTCTGGGAACAGTGAGCAATACAGCAGGCAGAGCCTTAGCTTGTCACTGGGCAAGTTGTCGTAACTCTTCTTGAGGGGCTCAAGAACATCAAGCTCCATGCCAAGGAGCTGCCATGGGGCAATCTTAAGCACAGTGACGGCGTGCTTCCACTCCTTTGCGGTGCGCTTGCTGGCCATCGCCCGACCAACAGTGATTAGCGCGAGCGGCAGCCCGCCGCACTTTGCGGCCAGCGCCTGCGCTTGTTGCCGGATCTCTGGGCTAGCACTCGTCAAGTGGTCGCCGACCTTGTCACGAAAGAGCTCCCACGCGGGCGCCCACGGCAGACACTCCATCTTGAGCTTGCGGCGAACGTCCATGCGATCGCACACGTCCTCGATCCTCGTCGTCAAGACGATCTTGCTCTTGGAGTTGTGCTTGGGCACCGGGATGCCGAGCATCCGGAGATTGAGTGGCTCCCAGACATCATCCAGCAGCAGCATGAAATTCATCTTGCTGAGCACCCTGTAGAGCACCGCGGCTCGCTCCTTGGGTGTCCGGTGGTTCTCCCACGACACGCCGAGCCGGTCGCCGACGATCCTCTGGAAGTCGTCGAGGTCGTAGTCCTTGCCGAGCTCAATGTAGATGGCGACGTGGATGTCGGGGGAGTTGATGAGGAACTCGTTGTTGAACTTGTTGAGCAGCGCGGTCTTACCGACTCCGGCGACGCCGTAGATGCCGACGACGCCGCCGACGTCGCCGCCGCCGTCCCGGACGCAGGCCTCGAGCTCCTGGAGCAGCGCGTCCCTGCCGAGGACGACGGGCGCGCAGGGGAGCTCCTCGAAGCGCAGCTGCACGAGGTCGTCGGCGACCTTGTGGAAGTCGGCCTTCTCCTTGAGCGCGGCGGCCTCGGCGCGCGTCTCGTCGGCCTTCTTGCTGAGGACGTAGGTGGCCCAGACGCCGGGGGCGTGCTCCGGGGGGAGCTCCACGCGCTCCTGGAAGTCGAGGACGATGTCGTTGGCGAAGCACTCGAGGACGGAGACGCGCTCGAGCCACCACGTGACCTGGCTGGTGGCCTCCATGCCCTGGCGCTCGGCGGCGGCGACCATGCGCTGGACGTCGTCGCGCTTGCTCTTGAGCTCGCTCATCTCGTCCACCAGCAGGTCGATGTAGTCGCCACAGGACATGGCGTAGCCGACGGTCCGCACCACGTAGTCCTTGAGCGGCCGGAACACCGTGTCGATGATGGACGCCAGGAACTCCATCGTCGTCTTCGCGAGCCGGATCGAACACCGGGATCTGATCTGAGCTCAGAGGGATGAGAGCGGTGGACAAGTGGTCGGTGTTATTGGTGGCGAATTCTTAGCAACGAAGGAACACAGTGAGAGAAGGGAAGAAACCAAGAAAACCGGCGGCTGCGGCTCCTGCAGACCGTCACATTGATGAGCGAGCACGCGGCGGGCTGTGTCCACCTGTACGTGCAGGCTCTCAAGTCTGACTTCTGTTCAGGATATGTAACGCTCCTTCTCTACTTTTAATCTTATTAACTCTCTCTATATCTCCAGACCGCACTGCTAAAAAATCGAGGATATCCTGCGCAATTCACCGTGCCCTCGCCGTGACGCAATCCGCGCTAATTGCAGCTGGCGCTAATGATGGCACTAATAAATTGGTTTGACTAGCTAAATCACTACCGGATTCGGGGTATTCGCCGAGAGCGGGGTTCCTCTCGGTGAAGGGCCCTTTCCTCTCAGTAAAGGCTTCACCGAGAGTGAACTCTCGGCGAAGGCCTTTCGGCGCCTTGCTACCGGTGAAGGCCTCTTCGACGAGAGCTGCCGGTCCTCCTCACGGTGGATTTTCGCCGAGAGACCAATATGGCTCTCGGTGAAGAAAATTTCATAAAACAAAAAAATGATCAGGGCACTGCGGGCCCACCGATCGGCCCACAGTGCCCTCCGCCGCCGCCACCTTCACCACCGGGTCGCCGCCGCCGCCTTCACCATAGCCCGCCACCGGCGGCACCTCCCCCGGCTCCCACCGACGCCACTGCCACCACGACGGCCACCCACCGTCGTCGCTGCCACCACCCGCCACCGCCGCCACCACATGCAACCACCGCCTCCACCACGCCACCACCACCAGAGCCGTCGTCTGCCACCTCTCCGCCGTCCACCACCTGTAGAAGAAACAGAGAGGAAGGGGGTAGGACCCGGAAGGAGAAGTCGCGCTCGCCGGAGAGAGGAGAAGGTGCGGCCGCCGGATCCGCTGCCGGGCGAAGAGGAGGTCGTGCACGCCGCAGATCTCCCCGCCGCCGAGGCCGCGCCCGTCGGATCCTCCGTCGTGGCCGCGCCGCCGGATCCGCCGCCGAGCGCTCGCCGGATCCCCCACCGTGGCCGCGCCCGCCGGATCCGCTCGCCGGAGGGAGGGCGCGCGCGCACCCGGCCGCTTAGGGCCGCCTCCACACCTCGCCCGCCGCCGCTCCTCTCCCGCGTGGCCGAGAGGTAACGAGCGGAGGGGGGAGAGGAGGGGCGGCAAGCGGAGGGGCGGCGTTGAGGGTGGCGGCGGCGTGGGAGGAAGGGAGGGGCGCCGGGGGTCGTGGTGAGCGGCGGCGTGGGAGGGAGGGCCGTCGGGGGTTGGGGTGGGTGGTGGCGTGGGAGGGAGGGAGAGGCGCCTGCGGCCGGTGAAGGCCTGGGCGTTATATAGGTAGGGTTCGGGTGGGGGTGTGGGGAGAGTGGGCCGCGGTAGATGGGCTAGGTGGGCCGGCTGTGGAGTGGAAATGGTGGGCCGGGGAGGGAGTGGGAGAGGTGGGCCGGCGGGAGAGCGGTACTGGTGGGCTTCGCCGAGAGCCCACCAGGTGGCTCTTGGTGAAGGGACCTCTTTGCTGAGAGTTTAGCTCTCGGCGAAGCCTCTTTGCTGAGAGTCTCATGAACATGAATCTCATTTTTCCAACAAATTTACTCTATGATTTCATGCACTTGTAGTTCATATCGGACCTATTCGAAAAAAATACCTAGAATGTATTAAAAATTTTAAATATAGCAAACAGAGATAAAATTGCGTCAAATTTGAACATATCCTTTATATAAGTGCATGTTGATGATAAAAAAATTTTGAAGGTGAAAAAGTGATTTTTTAAAAATTACTTCGCCGAGAGCAAGAAAAAAACTCTCGGTGAAAAATTTCTTCACCGAGAGAGTTATTCTTTTGCTCTCTGCGAAGAATTCCTTCACCGAGAGTTGTTTTCTTCGCCGAGAATTATTTTTTTACTCTCGGCGAAGAGCTCTTCACCGAGAGCCCAAGGTTTGGCTCTCACCAAAGAGTATTACTCTCGGCGAAGGCTCCGTTTCCCGTAGTGAATAATGAAAAAAAACAACAAAAACAACATTCAACAGCCTCGCTATCCTCCTCCATCCATCGCGCTCGTCAAATAATCCTTCTCGCTGGCTAAAAATGACGAGCAGGCCCCGCCTCGCAAAACCCCCGCCCGCCCTCCCTCCTGTGAATCCCGCTCCCCCCTCCTCTTCCCACGCGGGCAAGAAGCACCGCCTCCATCTCCGTCTCGTTCTCCACGGATCAACGGCAGTGCAGCGGGAGGAGGCGTTGGTGACGGCGGGAGCCCGCGACTCAACGGTGGTGCGGCAGCCATCATCACCAGCACCAACACCAGCCGGTCCCCAGTCCGCCGGTGGCCAAGCCACGGACGACACTTGGAGCAGGGGCAAGGGCAGGCGGCGGTATCGGGAGCTAGGGCAGGGGGCGTGCGACGGGAGTAGCGGCCAAGCTCTCCTCCGTCCTCCCTCCCGAGCATCACCGTCACTGGATTTGGCACCCTTCATGCCACAACTCACCACGGCGGCTCCTGCCGACAGCAATGGCGTTGCTGCCAATCCTCATGTCGTGCCCCTGCGCCCGCCGAGGCCGAGGACCCTACTGGGTTCGTGGTCTCCTCCTCTTCGTGGTAGTGCCAGCCCCGACGGCAACCGCCATCGTACCCACTGTCGGCGGCCACCGATTGGCCTTCGCTGGGGCCGTCCTGCAGAGAGGGACGGGAAGGGGTTAGAATAGAGCTGGGTGAGAAAAGGATTGATCCAAATCACAGATCCTAGGAATAAACATATGAAGATTTTGATTTTAGCTAGTCTATTGGATTTCATCAACTTTTTGCTAGCTATTTCATTTTACATATTAGCCAAATCAAGATTTTAGCTAGTGATTTTTAAAAAATCTCTTGGAGTTGGGAAAAAAATCATTTTCTATATATTTTCACTTTCCAACAACTTTTCTATTTCTTATGTGCACTCTCGAGACCATTCTCGTCTTCTATATTTGACTAGCGAAAAATCCGGGATAGATTATAGCTATATTTGGATGATCATTTAGAAAAGTTGTTGGAAGGCATTTTTTCATTAAAATCTCTATTTCTACCATTTAGAAAGAATATAGAAGGTAAAGCTTCACCGTGCGGTAGAAAGTAAAACACGGGTTGTTAATTAGAATCTTGCATTAGTTTTTTTTGTAATTTTTATTGGCATTATTTTCTTAAAAAATTGATTAGCATCGTCACCAGTTACCGTTGGTTCAGCTTTTGACCGCGCATATGCATGCAACTTTCACGTACCAACCCGACAATGACTCGGTGCTCCGCGTCGACAAGAAAGCCATCTTTTCTCGTGTTTTGCCATGTGTTTTTAGTTTTGCACACGTCAAGGTCATCTTTTGCCGTGTGTTTTTAGCACATGACAAAGTCATCTTTTGTCATGTTTCTTGCACAATCTAAGAAGTTTTTGCTGACTGTTTTTTCCTCGACAAAAAGAAAGTTTTCTTTTTCTCTTCTCACCTTAAAAAAATTCTACTCTCCACATACATTGTATGTGGTACTTCACGTTAAAATTTGGTAAATTTGTGTATTTGTTTGCTATATTTAACTAATTAATTGCATTTCAGATAATTTCTTGAATCAAATCATATTTGAATTGCGAGTTATTCAAATAATAGAATAAAATGAGTAGAGAAATTATGTTTGTGCCTGTGAAAGGGAAAGAAATTTCAAACATCTTATCCAAAAAACACGACCACAAACATGTGTTCGAATGTTTTCTAATTTAAAAAACAAATGAAGTTTGAAAATTATATCAATATATTATTATATCATAAATGGTGGTTGTGATAATTTATTTTACGAAACATGAGGGGTATGCCATATGGCCCTACTGGTTATATATCAAGAAGGTTGTGGTAAGAAAAAATTGAGTGGATTTCGTGCATTTTGTCATGTACGATACTTACAAATAGAAACATCTCTGAAGAAAAACCATGGGGTTGACAAGGATGTGGTTAGTTAGGTTTGGAGTGAAGTGACGATCGAATTTGGGTTTGATTCCAAAAGTTTTATATAGGCAATAGCCAATATAACTTGTTTTATGTGAAATTTTAGTAATTCTGAGAATGATGATTTTAACATATTAAATGCAATTACATAGATGTAATTAATATAGAGAATTACCGAGTCTAGATGACCTATAGGATTCCAGATATGAGTTTAACACGAGACCAAAATGGTTACACATCATTCATTAAGGATGCAGTTTGCATATGTCTCCACCAACGTATAGTAGGCTCTTATCTAGGGGCAAAAGCGGGAAAATGATTCAAAGATGCGACTCAGCGGTTATGAGATGGGGGTGTATGCATAAAACCACAAAAGCAACCTTTGCGACCTTTCATGTCACCTTGGAAGCTTGAAGTCATTGCTTCTTCCCACAATTTTTTGTTTCACTATAAATTTATAGCATTAATCGACAATCCTTATTTTAGTGAAACAAAAAAAATTATATATCCATATTTAAACATATACACAATAAATGTTCATTCTCTCCATGACAAAATAAGTGTTCATTTGGATTAACTTCAAATAATAGTACTTGTATGAAGTGACCATGTTGCCCCTAATTGTTCATATTAGTTGCGATCGAAAATTGTGTTGTCTACTTGGTTTTTTAGATCCCGAGTAATGCATCTTTATTAGAATCAGAGAACTAGCATCAAATGGTCATTTGATTGGCTCAATGCACTTCTCTATGCACCTTTTTTATGTGGGTGTTGGTTCAATTAGATGTGATTCATTAGGAGCTAAACGAACATTTTTTGCGGGGCAAAATATGAAAGCTAAAAGATTTTTGTGATGGAGGGAGTGCAATGTCAATATCCATCATGTATAAAATTTGTATCCAGAAACAAGTTTAAAAGTAGTAATGAAAACTTTTAGTATTCTATTTAGAATCTTACAAAAATTGATCAATATTATTAAATTTAAGTAAGAAAACTACACTTTAATACAGAAATATAAGAATGGGTGAGAAAGAAAGAATCAAGAGTTTATTATCCTCATTTTTTCCTTATTCTATAAGAATACTATAGAGGCTATTAATACATATTGAATACTAAAGTAAGATAGATTGAATAAAGAAAAAGGAATTTGTTCGAATGAGGGATTAAGGATCTATCTTAGTTTTCCCAAATAGCCCAAGCTACCCATTGCATATTGGCACTTGTTGAGTATAGAATAGGTCTCCTTCTCTTTATTCTAATTCTTTTTATTAATTGTGTGTATGATTTTTTACGCAAAGTCTTTTAGAGGTGGTGTTAGGAATGCTATGTTAATTTTACACTTTTTTAAATGTCTTAAGTACTTTTTAATATCAAGAGCACTAAAACAAGAAGGATGCACAAAAAGTATGTTTATATCCTTAGATATCCTTCTCACCTATATATATTTGATTTTCATAAAATTTACTGTTTCTATATGCTGTCCGACCATATCATGGTGCCTATATATGTCCAACTGTCATGCTTCTTCTTGATGACTGACACATTTTTCATTAAGGTGCGGAACAAATGCTTCACTTAGAACACAGACGCCATTAAATATCACAAACACATATGAAACAAAATTTTATATGCTTGGAATAAATGTATACCAAGAAAATTAGCATAGAAACTCATTACGATAAAATGCACAGAACATAGGTTGACTTATGGAACAAAATGTTACGCTCATTGAACAAAAAATATATACGTGTGGAACAAATTATAGGACTTGCATAACAAAAAATGTCTGCATGGAACAAATTGTTCTTCTAGAAAAAAATATACACATAGAGCAAAATCATAAACTTGTGGAACAAAAAATTAAATATTAGGGAAAAACATTATACTAGTAACAATAATGCCTACTCATGTGGCGCCTCGAAGCTCGTTCTATGTTCACTAGACGCTGGTAAGCCCCCTCCTCGAAAGATTCATGGAAGTTGAGGAGAAGGGGAATATGTGGAAAGAGAAATTTTCAAGTGCAAGAGAAATACTAAACACTTAGTATAATATACTAATTTCATGGATATATAATCTTGAGAATAAGGCAAGGCTTAAATGATGTTAAGAGATTAAGAAGAAAAATTAAAAGGGGCAAATAGAAATATACTGCACTATCATAGTCACATTTAAAAGTCATGCTGTAAAGAGGCTGGTTCGAACCACCACAAGTGGAGGGTTTTACTATTGTGTCAGGTACACCCATCGCTAATGTCTTATTTAGTTAGGTGAAGAAAATTATTGAAAATATCACATCGATTTTATCGATGCTAATTTGGACTAAACATAATATAATTATAACTTTTTATTAATTGTGTGTAAGATTTTTTACGCGAAGTCTTTTAGAGGTGGTGTTAGGAATGCTATGTTAATTTTACACTTTTTTAAATGTCTTAAGTACTTTTTAATATCAAGAGCACTAAAACAAGAAGGATGCACAAAAAGTATTTTTATATCCTTAGATATTCTTCTCACCTATATATTTGATTTTCATAAAATTTACTGTTTCTATATGCCGTCCGATCATATCATGGTGCCTATATATGTCCAACTGTCATGCTTCTTCTTGATGACTGACACATTTTTCATGAAGGTGCGGAACAAATGCTTCACTTAGAACACAGACGCCATTAAATATCACAAACACATATGAAACAAAATTTTATATGCTTGGAATAAATGTATACCAAGAAAATTAGCATAAAAACTCATTACGAAAAAATGCACAGAACATAGGTTGACTTATGGAACAAAATGTTACGCTCATTGAACAAAAAAATATACGTGTGGAACAAATTATAGGACTTGCATAACAAAAAATGTCTGCATGGAACAAATTGTTCTTCTAGAAAAAATTATACACATAGAGCAAAATCATAAACTTGTAGAACAAAAAAATTAAATATTGGGGAAAAACATCATACTAGTAACAATAATGCCTACTCATGTGCCGCCCCGAAGCTCGCTCTATGTTCACTAGACGCTGGTAAGCCGCCTCCTCGAAAGATTCATGGAAGTTGAGGAGAAGGGGAATATGTGGAAAGAGAAATTTTCAAGTGCAAGAGAAATACTAAACACTTAGTATAATATACTAATTTCGTGGATATATAATCTTGAGAATAAGGCAAGGCTTAAATGATGTTAAGAGATTAAGAAGAAAAATTAAAAGGGGCAAATAGAAATATACTGCACTATCATAGTCACATTAAAAAGTCATGCTGCAAAGAGGCTGGTTCGAACCACCACAAGTGGAGAGTTTTACTATTGTGTCAAGTCCACCCATCGCTAATGTCTTATTTAGTTGGGTGAAGAAAATTATTGAAATATCACATCGAATTTATCGATGCTAATTTGGACTAAACATAATATAATTATAAAACTAATTATAAAGATGAACTATAAATCACAAAACGAATCTATATATTAAGTCTAATTAAACCATCATTAGAAGATTCGTCTCACGAATTTACCCGAAGTTATGAAATGTGTTGTGTCATCAATCTACGCTTAATACTCCTAATTAGCATTGGAACATCTGACATGATACAATGGATGGTAACTGTTATGCCACAAGAAGAGAAGTCGCATGCTTATCCTTGTATGGCGCATGAGCCAAGCATATGCGAACAGGCAACCGAGTGCGTTTGCAGCGTCGGGTCGAAATTAAGGTGTGTTTGCTAGAGCTTCACTGATTCTGAGTTAAATGATTTTGTAGTGAACTCGATCTTCAAATGAGAATAGAAAATCACTTCAAAGAATTAAGCATAAACTCTTCAAAACAAAATGGATAATCAGTTCATAGAAATAATCAGTTCATAGAATTAGGAGAAGCTAGCTACCCCCTCCATCAAATTATAGTCTTTCATTTTTCTATATACATTTATTTTGTCAAACACTTAAGTATATATTTATATCTAGATACATAACAAAAGAAATACATCTAGAAAAACCAAAACGTCTAGTAATTTGGAATGGAGGAAATACTTTTTTTCAAGTTCAGTCTGCCCTCCGGTGGCCTCACCGGCGCCGGTAGGGAGAGGAGCGGGGACCCGTTTCCTCACAAGGTGGTGGTGAAGATGACGCTATGGAATAAGGTCTCTCCGGCCTCTCCCTACCTCGACGATGTTCTTTTCGGCACCGGCGAAGGGCCAGTGAGAGTTGGTTCTGCCAGATCTGTAGATTATCTTCAGATCTTTGCAGTTGGTGTGTTCGTCAGGAGATCCAGTTGGTTGTCCTTTGTTGGGGCGGTTTTGATCACTTTCTTCGATTTGTTCTTCGTCAAATTTTTGGTTCTTCAACCCACTGGTGTGGTGATGACGGATTGCAAGCCTGCGTTGCTTGAGGTGTTGCCCCAGCCGATGTTCTTTCAGCGTTTGCTAGATCTCGTTGTAAGCAGCGGGTGGTTTTTGTAGTCTTCAAAGCCTTGTGTGGCGATAGCGTTTGCAGGTGTTTCTTTCCCTTGTTGCCTTTCCAGCGCATTTTTGAAGCTCCGGTGGACGACGAACGTTGGAAGGAATAAGACGACCAGAGTGCTATTCATTGTAATTTTATTTTCTTTGCGTCGTTGTGTGTCAAGCTGTCTTTCCATTCTACCGTCAATTGTTTTCCTTGATATGAATCATATATGAGTACACCTTTTGGGTGTTTCTAAAAAAAATCAGTCTATCTTATCCAGGGGTAAAAGCGGGAAAATAATTCAAAACGCGGCTCAGCGGTTATGAGCCTGGGGCCATATGCGTAAAACCACCAAAGCCCTCCTTCCGCCGCGCGCGCATGCATGCTCCGAGAAAGCCGAGCGGCCGGACAAGTGAAGCGCGCGCGGCGCGATCGACCGTCGCGTCCCACCCCCACCCATTCCATTTCCGACCCACGCGCGCACGATCGACGGGATCATCGGAGACGATCGATCGATCGACGATGGCGGAGCAGCAGGAGGGCGACGCGGCGGACGCCGGGGTGGCGGTGCAGCTGATCGACGGCGAGGGCGAGTTCGCGAGCGAGGGCGCCGAGCGGTTCATGGCGGCCGCGGGCGTCGCCGGGTGCGGGCTCTCCTACGCCGTCGTCTCCATCATGGGCCCGCAGAGCAGCGGTACGTGTACGCATCGGGCTCCTTCCTTCGTTTCCGATCGACCGCGCTCGATCGACGACGATCGATCCATCGGTTCGGTTAGTTGTTGGTCGTCTCGTCTTGTCCGCCGATCGCGATCGGCGGACTACTGGCCCCGTGCGCGCGCACCGGCAACATGTTCGACGAAATGTTGGTGATGATCAGGCGATGGCTAGTGGGCTTCGCGTGGTGCGGTTATTAGGATGACTGCTTGTGTGCGAGGGTGTGTCGCGTGTGAATCATTAGTGTGTTCAGTTATTCCAAAACAACAACGAGCGTTTGAGTTGATCTGTGATCAAAACTCTAAAGTTTCTTCCATTCGAAAACCTATCCAATTAAAATGGGGCTTCCTTGAGCTTATTAAACCTGCTTGCATTTGTGGATGACATCTTATTGTCTCATCACTTCGCTCTGGAAATTTTACTAGTTACTCCACGCCCTATAGTAAGACATAGTACATGCAGTATTGCTACTTTCAGTAGTAAGCTATAATGTCAGTGAAACTTATAGGGTGATTTAATGATGTGGGTGACTTAGAACAGTCCATTGTTACTTTGCTGCCTGCCAGCATGAAGCTGTGAATTCACTGCCATTAATACGTTATTTATCTCAACAAAGCATTGGGCAATGTTTTCCCCAAGTGCCTGAGTAGCTGAGTCCACAGTACGAGATGTGTTTCAACTTAGACCTGAGTGGCTGAATACCTCTTGTCTTTCCTGACATCGAACTGTAAATGTTGTTTTCAATACAGTTCTTTAGCTGAGGTTGATAGCCTGATAGCCATACCTTTGCACAAAAGGATCCTATATGCATTTAGTGCTTTTTGAGGAAGTAATGTATACAAGTTTAGCAATAATTGTTTTTCATAGTATCTTCTTTACTTTGAGCAGGAAAGAGTACCTTGTTGAATCAACTATTTGGAACCAATTTCAGAGAGATGGATGCATTCAGGGGAAGGTATAAACCATTTATTCATGACTAAATATTTCTTAAGTAGTTCTCATCCTCTGGTAGTGTATACCCATTATTACCCCCTTCCCTTTTCATGAAAACACATCTCTAAACAATATCTACTATTTTTTATTTTTCTTGAACATGCAGACTATTTATTGTTACGCTGACAGAAAAATTATTACTGTTTTATTTTCGTTTGTAGGAGCCAAACTACCAAAGGAATCTGGATAGCACGCTGTGTTGGTGTTGAGCCTTGTACTGTTGTGTTGGATTTGGAAGGTACTGATGGAAGAGAGAGAGGAGAGGTAAGATTATGTAAACAGGTCAATTACCATGCCCAGTATCATTTAGCAAAACTTTCAAGTAGTAGTGTGCAATGATAGATGCTGCTGGTAGTTAGTTGGTTTTGCATAGCAGTTAGGGTTGAACATGTTTTCTTTTCGTTCTCTTATCTTTTAGTCAGCACCTAGAAATATTGGAATTTAGATCAAACAAGGCAAGTTTAAGAGATGTTTTGTACTTTGGTATTTAACATAGGATGTTCCACTTTGTCAAAAAAAAAAACTAATGTACACGAGAGTCATCAGATGTTCCTAATTGCACAGAATTTTCTTTTTTATTTTGAGGGAAACTTTGGAAAGATTTTATATTCCAAGATTCAGGCTCAGTCAACACTAGTACTTCCTTTCCTCCTGTCGTGGTTCTATCATGACATGGTATAGCCACATGAAAATTTTTCATAATAAAGTAAGAAATGTAAAGAGAATGATGCTCTTAATCTCCCAGTGAAATTAACTTTCTTGATTAGTACTATGTTTTAAAAAGGTGCCCTTACGTGAACGATGAGTTCAAGTTACTTGAGAATCGCGTGTGATAAGGCTTTTATGTATGTTTCCTTTTAGGAGGTTAGTTTTTAAACTTTCTTTTCTGACACGTTTCTTTTTTTTTGTCTCGTTTAGGATGACACTGCATTTGAGAAGCAAAGTTCGTTATTTGCTCTTGCAATTTCCGATATAGTTCTCATTAATATGTGAGTCACACTATATGATATTTGCGATTGACTTCTCTTATGATTTTGTTGAAGCTTTAGTTCTCACACTTACTACTACCATATGTTATCACTATCTGTATGTCTGTAGGTGGTGCCATGATATTGGCCGTGAGCAAGCTGCCAATAAACCGCTTCTAAAGACAGTATTTCAGGTACTCTTTGTTCTTTCAGGGTTAGCCTTATACACACAGTCCTGATCACCTGATGTAATTATAACATTTGGACATCTGAGTTTGTAGGTCATGATGCGTTTGTTCAGTCCTCGGAAGACAACACTACTATTTGTTATACGTGATAAAACCAGGGTTTGCCTCTTCTTTGTTATCTTGCATTCTTGAATGAATCTATTCAGAAGTGCAATCTTTGTTCCATTTACTTCAGAGTATCTCAGACACATCATCGTTTTCATGTAGACTCCACTTGAACATCTTGAGCCAGTTCTAAGGGAGGATATTCAAAAGGTGCTGGCATCCTTTCTTTTTCCTTCCATCTTTGTTTACTTGTCTATTGGCTTCCTCTAGTTCTAATATTGTCACAGGTTTGATCAGATATGGAACTCGGTTGCCAAGCCAGAGGCACACAAAGACACCCCTATCAGTGAATTTTTCAATGTAATCTATATATTTTTGTACATCTTTAAAAAGAAAAAAATGATTTTACTATAACATCCTTTTGTCAATATGAAGGTGCAAGTTACTGCATTATCCAGTTTTGAAGAAAAAGAGGATCAGTTTAGAGAACAGGTACTTTGAAGATCGCTTGAAACTTGTGAAGAATTTTATGTTTGGAAAGTACAGAAGAATGTGTCTAAGCAATTATTTTCAAGAACCTATGTTTACCTTGACCAGGTTCAACAACTTAGGCAGAGATTTTCAAACTCAATTGCACCAGGAGGTCTTGCAGGTGATAGAAGAGGAGTAGTTCCTGCTTCAGGTTTTTTGTTTAGTTCACAGCAGATTTGGAAAGTTATCCGAGAGAACAAGGATCTTGATCTTCCTGCTCACAAGGTACTTTTCTTTCCTGCTGTGCACTAAGTACCATACTACATTACTATACCACTTCACTCCAGGGTCATCTTTTTTTTTTGCATAAATATCAAATAATTTTCTGGTAAACAGATGGAATAGCTCTGGCAGTATATCTCCGCCATAGCTAAAATTTGTTGATGCAATTCTTCTCATAGCTATTTTCATTCTTCAGGGAAAAAAGTGTTAGTATTTCTAATTATCATGAGTGCGAAACAAAATCAATAACTCACGATTTATCATTGTGTACCAGCTAAAGTATTTAGCTGAGAATAAAGAGCTGAATATTTCTGCCTATGTAATATTAGATTTTTTTTAGGTAACAAAAACCTATTTATTGATGATTTAGTTCCATTTTATTTACCATGCAAGGTAATGGTTGCTACAGTTCGGTGTGATGAAATTGCAAATGAGAAGTTTGGTTGCATAGCCTCAGACACAGTAAGATCTTGCCACTTAAAGATCGTGCAACTACTGTACAGGTTTTCAGTTTTACAATTGTGTTTTTATATTTTTAGGAATGGCTAGATTTGGAGAGTGCTGTCCAATCCGGTCCAGTACCTGGTTTTGGGAAAAAGCTTGGCTCTATTGTGGATGTTCACTTGCAAGAGTAAGTCCTTGAGTAATTGGAGTCAATGACTCATTGACAACCTGAACCTGGTGGTTTGGTCAACATGATTTTCAATGTATCACTATCATATATATGCATTTTATGTTTCTATACATCTGCTAATAGACGGTACACATGCACTTAGTTCAATTTTCCAAACTCCCAATTTTCCTGCTCAAATGTATTAAACAAAAAGAGAAACCATGCGATTTATGTTATACTAATTAATACTTTGTGTCTCTGTTTCCTTGAATCCTCATCTAGAAATACTGACATGTTTATTTGCTCAATCAAAGTACTGGCACTGAATCTAGAAGTTGGTTACCTGGCTTTTATTGCCCCGGAGATCCAATATTTAGCTATGACAGCAAACTTCTGTTCATCAATAAAACTGAGAGGTGTGAGTCAATAATTTGTAGGTATGACAAAGAAGCTGTCTATTTTGATGAAGCTGTTAGGAAAGGAAAACGACAACATTTGGAGTCCAGAATAATGAATGTAAGGCACTAAGGCCTTCTTGTACATTTAATCTTCTTTTCTTACTCAAAATCTTGGTGTATCTTCCATTTTTCTTAAAAAATAAAAATATTATATGTCCTTCACTTTGTAGCTGCTTTGGTCCTTTCAAAAGTACATCTATCAGTGAGTGCATGCTTTAAATCTTAATTATGCATAAGTACCAATAGTTTTTTTTTCCAATTTATTTCTTACAGTTTCATTTGCTCCCTCTAATTTTATCCAAAATTCGTTGCAGCTTGTCCAACCTGCATTCCAGAAAATGCTGACTCATCTGCGCACGAAGGCTCTAGAAAAATTTAAAGCTGGTCTTAATTCATCTTTGGAGAGTGGAAAAGGTTTTGCGGCATCTGTTCGAGACAATACTGAATGCTCTATCAAAGAATTTGAACAAGGATGTGCAGGTAAACTTCATATACTGGTGTTATTTTCTACTCAACTGTTGGTAAAATGTACCCTTTCTAAAAAATACTCACTGGTAATTTGTTCTAAAAGTATTGTGTCTATATGACAATTAAATGATGTACTGGCCATTGAAATTGAATCAACCTAGCGTGATGACCTGCAAAGAATAACTAATTTTCTGTATTCAATTGGGTCGCATCTATTTCTTCTTATTCATTTTCTTATGCAATTTGTGAGTACATTTTTCACCTGTTTCTTTTGGTGTACCAATCCTTCAAATTGGTCCTGCATTTCTTCTTATTCATTTTCTTATGCAATTTGTGAGTACATTTTTCACCTGTTCTTTTGGTGTACCAATCCTTCAAATTGGTCCTGCAACCCGAAATCGATGCATCAATCTGACAAGCACTTGTATTCTAGATGCTGTAATCAAGCAGGCAAACTGGGACTGCTCTAAAATACTAGAGAAAGTCGGCCGTGATATTGAAGACCATGCACTTTCAGTTCGTGAAAGCAAGTTATCAGAATTGACAACCCATGCAAAGGTTAAGTATGGCAAGATGAAATAGAATTTAATTTACTAGCTTATCAATGCATAATTTGTTCTGGATTCATTTGCATATATTACTTGGTTACCATATGGTAATAATTACAGTTATTTTGTACTTGTAGGAGAAACTAAGAAAAGCTCTTGCTGAACCTGTGGAGTCTCTTTTTGATGCCGCAGACCAAACAACCTGGGCATCAATAAGAAACGTTTACAGACGTGAGACAGAGTCCATCCTACCAGAGTTTCTGAAAACCCTTTGTGGGTTTGAAATGGAATACGCGCCAGCAGAAGAAATGGCATCAAAATTAAGGGATTATGCCCGGAGTGTTGTGGAAAGTAAAGCTAAAGATGAAGCTAGCAAAGTATTGATCCACATGAAGGAGAGGTTGGCGAAATTCTCTATTGTCCTTCACATCAGTCACTTTATAAACTTTCTGACTGAGGGGGAAACCCTGACCATGTTTCCTGTTATTTCTAGATTCACAACGGTTTTTAGCCATGACAAGGATTCAATTCCAAGGGTCTGGTCAGGAAAGGAAGATGTCCGGGCGATAGCAAAGGAGGCTCGATCTGCGGTACGAAAACCATATTACATCTAATATGAAAATAATCATGAGCTCTTGTATTTAATTTTCTATTTGTAAAATGTACTTACCCTTATGTTGCAGGCGCTCAAACTTCTATCTGTAATGGTGGGCATTCGCTGGGATGACGAGCCAGACGGGATCGAAAGCATCCTCACTTCAACACTTCTGGAAGGCTCTGTTGTATCAAAGATTGCAAGTGCTGCTTCTGCCGATCCACTTGCTTCTACCACTTGGAAAGAGGTAATTTTGCTTTGGTCTTCCATCAGCAAACAATGGAATTGTATCTATGTATGTGACACCATTTTATCGAACTCTCGCACAGATTCCACCAAAGCAGACGATGATTACTCCTTCTCAGTGCAAGTCATTGTGGAAACAGTTTAAAGCAGAAACTGAGTTCACCATTACACAAGCAGTATCCACACAGGTGCGCATTTCCTATAATAGAGCTTTGATTTCTCCATTTCTCTTTTTGATGTTTGAATTTACCTTTTGTCTTTCACTACAGCAAGCTCACAGGCGCGGTAATAGTAAACTGCCTCCTCCTTGGGCAATTGTTGCCATCGCCATTCTTGGTTTCAATGAGATCATGGTGGTTCTGAGGTACTTTGGTAGCATTATGCTCTGTGCTTCTTAACATTCTGAATGATCACATGACAGTGACACTGCTATTCTTATTCTCTGCAGGAATCCAATTTATTTGTTCTTGCTATTTGTGGGCTACTTGATATTCAAAGCATTGGCGGTGCAGCTAGATGTCAGCAGAGAATTCCAAAATGGGGTGGTATGATCTTAAAACTTTGATGTAATGTTGAGTTTAATAATTGCAGTTCATTGTCATTGCAGTAGTTAAATTCTGAAAAATAACTTGCACTAGAGCTCTAGGACTTGATACAGTGATACCGCGGAAAAAAGAACTTTCAGCTTTTCTTATTGAAACGAGAATGTCATATCAGTTCTTCAGTTGAATCATCTATGTCCGTCCTGAATTGAGCTCATGACAAGTTAAACCGCTGCTATTATGTGTAGGTTCCTGGGATCATCTCTGTGTCGGCGAAGCTCCTGCCAACGATACAGAACCTGGTGAACAAAGTGGCAGCCGAGCAGCAACCGGCGCACCATCACCCTCCTCCAGCCATAGAACCCCCACAGCCGCAGATGCAGCCGCCGCCGCTGCTCCTGAGCCCGAGGAGCCCCATGAGCGAGCTGAGAAGGATGCACATGCCGCCGCCGAGCCCGCGCAAGGTAGCCTCGTCGTCACCATCCTCATCGTCGTCCTCCGCCGTGTCGTCTCCCAGGCACGTCGCCGATGACCAGAAGCCGAGGCCGAACGAGCCCAGCATCGCGGACTCCATAGTATGATCCATGCATGATGCGGTTTGACTCTGGTGCATATATATTGTAGTACTGATCGTAGCAAACTTAATTCTTCAGTACGCAATCAGATACAGGAGAGAAATAATGTACTAGCTGCTTTCCCTTGCAAAGCAAAGCTGCCATTGTTTTTGCAAGGAGGGGTGATCTGTAGATGGACAGTTTCTACCTGACACCATTCTTGAGCATGTATAGAAGCACATATAGATGTCCTATTCAAAAAAAAAATAAAAAAATCATTTATCTTTCCATAGTTGTCAGTAATTTATTTTTACTTGTAGACCCTCGAGGAAACAACATTTATCACTAGGATCGACGCTTTCAAATTGCTAGCAGCTCGATGCAAAATACTGCAATATGCATAGAAGACAAGGATGTCGCTGCTGTCTACAATGGCGCTGCCTCTGCGACGCCTGCAAGGAGCCAAAGACATGCCCCGTGCTCCCAGCCTCCCGAGACCGAGACCCCGTCTGCCACGGCACGGGGGGTGGATAAGCCACCATGTCTCTCTCGACTACGGGAGACGGGGCGGCAGGGCACATGGAGAGATTCGGCGTCGTCTACATCCCCAACGTGTGTGTCTCTGCCGCAGCCTCCTCACATGGCCGCTGCCGTTCTGGTATGGTAGCGGCCATAGCTGTGGCCGACTGCGAGAGATCACACGCACAATGGTGTTTTTTTTGGGGGGGGGGGGGGGGGGGGGGACAAAAAAAAGTCCAACGGCACTAGACGCCAAAAGAAATACATCATACACAAGGCTAGGTACATGGCATGTGAAAATGTGGTGTATACAATGCACATCGGTCAGGAGTTCAGAGTGGCATACACTAGTAGACATCTCTTGCAAATTCAGAGCAGGTGAGATAGTTTAGTGAAGAGGAAGAGTTGGGATCCAGGGGGATCCCAGCAGCAGCAGCATAGGATTCTTCAGCCTTATGTTCACAAGATGGGGGAGTGATGGAGACCCAACCAACCTACTGCCAACTGGATCTCCAGCACTCCAATTTAGCACTACATGATGACTGACAGTTATACATGATGATTAGGGTTACAACAAGGTTCAGGATCTTTGCCAGATCCTGGGGGGGCCATGGGGGTCCTACAGCTAACTCCTGGTTGCTGAACTTTACCTACATTGCAAAGCTGGGAATTGGCTAGAGGGGGTTGGAGAGTTTTAAGTTATGGCAAACACTGAGCTGGTGTTGCCTTCCACAAGCTAAAACTTGGATCCTAGCATAAGCTTAAACTACCTGAGCTTACTACATTGCGCGTTACAAAACTGGCGACTATGTCCATGTCCATACCGAAACGAAGTGGAGGCGGCTATGAGGCCGTCTCCATGAAGCTCTTGGTGAGCCAGATGGCAGTCTCCCTGGGAGACGCCTTCTCGGGGCCGAACGGCTTCAGCAGGATGCACAGCTCCTCGTACCGCTCCTGCTGCAGCAGCTGGGCGCTGAACTCCAGCAGGCCCTCCAGGGCCTCCGCGCGCTGCTGGTACGACGAGGTGTCGAACCGCTGCAGCCTCGAGTCGTTGGACCCTCTACTCGACGCCGCGGTGGCATTGCGACCCGAGGAGTCGCTCCCGTTGTCCCCGTCGCCGGTGTGCAGCACCTGGACCGTGTACTTGTCCTTGGTGATGGACCGGTTGATGGAGGGAGGCGTGGAGCACGAGCCGCGGCCCGAAGCTGGAGACAGCTTCTTGTTGTTGATGGGGGCCAAGGGGTCCTCCGATGAAGCCAGAGGGAATTCCGCGATCCTGTCGATTCGAGGTGCATTGACGGACACGTCTGGGGAGTCTAGCTGGTCCAGGATGCTGATGGTGCGGTTGCTTGGCGTTCCATATGTTGGCAGCGGGAGGGATGCTCTTCGAGTTGTACGTGCGCTTTTGTTTAGAGGTGTCCTTGAGGACAGCTGTACAGAGTGGAATACAAGTTTAGTGAGTATCAGATATACGTTCGTTTCAACATATATAAGAATGAAATTGGTAACATGGTCATGACATGCAAACTCGTGATGAAGCCAAACATTAGCATAATTTATAATAGGTAAATAAATGCATCATGATGATTGTTGAACTTCTGAGAATTATCTAACTTGGGGGCCACCAAAGTTCAACTAAAAGATAAGGTTATCAAGATTCAGATCAAAGCAGTATGAACATGTGCATCTTGTAACCGAGAATCAAGGCAGATTTTAAACAAACAGAGAGCACATGTTTGTCAGTACTAACAAAAGGCACACAGAACATAGAACAAGCTAATTGTGCAAATACCTCGCTGTGGTTTGTTCTGGTATAAGATGTTTTCGGAGGATCCAGCCGATTTCTAGTTGTCAATGACTTGGATGGAGTACTCTTGGGGGTCCTTAGAATGCCTGGTGTCTTTGTTATAACGGCTTTACTGGTAACCTCATCATCGACTTGACTGCTGTCAATGGAGAACTCTTTGACACTCTGAGTAGTTGTATATTCTTTGATGCTCCTAGTAGAGCTAATAGAGTTCCGCTCAGGAGATGGTTTGCAGAATGTTACAGTCCTCTCGTTTCCCAACGAGTTTCTTCTTGCCACCCTTCTTCGCACAGAATCAGTTGCGTCGCTAGCAAATGTCATCTTCTTAACTTTATCTGTCAGAGACTGATAGATTGGAGACATGTTGCGAGAAGGACTAGACTTCAACTGGACTTGAAGCACATAGGGCTGAAGATGTGGATGCTTTAACAGTTCTGCGGCCTGTATATGCCAGTTACACGATATTTTTCTATTAGGGTAAAAAAAATTACATCAGCATAAATATCAAACCAGTAAAAAAGGTGTTAAGGAATTACACTTGGTCTGTGCTCTGGACTTTTCCTTAGCATGCTCTTGATAAGCCCCCTACTGCATGAAGTAAAATACTTCAGAAACATGCGCCCTTCAAGCAAGACAATGGATAAGATGTAAATAAAAGAGAATATAATCCAATAGCAAACTTACAAGGCACCAGAATATCTCGTGGGCAATGGTGAAACTATCGACTTTGTGATTTTGTTAATCAGAGCTTGCATGTCCTGCCAAGGAATGGTGAAATGATACCTTAAGTTACAGGGTCGAAAGAAAATTGTAATCCAGTTATATGTATTTACAAATATCCAAATTGACAAGGTTTCAGCATATATACAATGCATCGGGTGTCTAGCAATATGTCCATGAAAAATCCTAATTTACTAATTTAAATGGCATACACATCAAAAACCAGGTAGATAATCACCTAACCTATCTATAAGCATATGGAGTATTCAGTAATAAAAGTATGAATGAAGCTTTTAGCTTAACCGTAAATTGCACCAACATACAAACCAATTAAATAGATATCTCCTGGAAAAAAATAGCCAAGGACTTACAAAAGCTTTAAATGCAGGCCTGAGAGCAGTCATTTCATATATGCAACATCCTGCAAAAAAACAATTTGGGTATTAAATCGCAAGTGTGCTATCTAGGTGCAGAAACATGATTTGTGACACTGAAGTGGTACACACCTAGGGACCAAATATCAGATTTGGTACCATATGGTATATCAGCAAGAAGTTCCGGGCACATATAACTTGGAGTTCCAACAACCTTTGTAGGAGCAACACAGTAATAAGCAACACCATCAAATACATGCAAGAAAACTAAAAAAGATCAAGTAAACTTACAGAAGATGCAAGGTCATCTGAAGTCAGTATTTTTGCAAGCCCAAAGTCACCTGCGTTTGTATATATTTAAAAGGGGGTCATCACTAGGATTGCTCAACTCATACATAAAGTATCGTACTTTTCTTGAGATTAAATCACTTACCAAGGCGTATACTTTGATCTCTGGCAATAAATATATTAGAGCACTGAAACAAATCGAGAAGTTTCAGTCAGTGTAGTTAATTACACAGCTTATAAAAATATTTAACAAGTATCATAATTATTCAAATCAAGCTCTGCTACTGACCTTCACATCACGATGAAGAATGTGATTTGCATGCAAATAATCAAGAGCCATGAGAAGCTGCACAAGCCACTTGCAGATTTTCTGGAAAATGAGCAAACAGTTGAGGGTCAGTTTTCTGGTTGCAGCGGACCAACCAAAAAAATATTAAAAATGAAAATAAGTTCAGGAGCTGCACCTCCTCAGAAAAGTGGTTGCCATTGGCTCTTTTGATAGCATCAGCCCTGGACCAATAAAGATTGTGTTAGCTAGGAAATAAAGGTCTGAACAAAATATTTGAGAAGACATTTAACCTCCAGGAAATACATACATGTCTCCTCCCTCACAGTAACCTATAACAATGCAAACATAGCAACCCTGAAATGAAGAAAAAATGAATGAGATGCAAAACAAGAAAATGTTTTCACCAAACCGTGCAATATGGTACCATTTAATAACTTTAGTTTGCCCTTCTGCCTACCTTTTCCACCCAAGAATCTCTGTACTCCACAATAAATGGATTCCTGACTGTTGCAATAAGCTGCATCTGCAAGATGATTTCCACCCAACTCATATCAGATCAGTCCATGGCATGGCTTGACAAAATAAAATGACATCATTATGATGAAGGCATGAACATGGTAATTGATCCAGCGACAAACTGATGGCAAAACTAATTGTTCTGTACCAACGAGAACGACATCAAAAGTCAAGTTGTGGAGAAAAAAGGCATCACACGCCTTGAAATCCTCCTTATGTACCAAATCTCAATAGGTAGCATGGACTAAGTACAAGATGCTAACCTCCTGATGAGCAGACCGGCGAGTGCGGTCCGTTTGTCGCGCAAGCCGTATCTTCTTGAGCACATACCTGCAAGATAGACTTAGCACAGTAAAAAATACTGAACAAAAACAGCTTAGCCCATGAATGAAAAACAGATCAAGCCAGGCTCACTTCTTCTTCTCCACCTTGTGCCTCACCAAAAGTGCAGAACCAAATGCTCCTTTTCCAATTTGCTCCAATACCTCGTATTGGTCCATCCTTTTGGAGTCTGCAGCCCACAAACAGCAAGCTTATCCTTGTTCTTCTACTGTCCTGAAGAAGAATAAACATTTTTTTCTGAGAAATAGTGAAGGTGAACTAACAAGTGCATTCAAGTACCCCCCATAAGTCCAATATCCGCACATGCCTAGCTCAAGATACTACTCTAAAGGACGTGAGCAACAACTTCAATTAAACATTGGTTCCAGTACAATTTTGGTTAAAACTATTCTGATGGAAAATAAAATGGAAAAAGAGTGGGCTCGAAAACGTGAAGCCACATGAAAGGGGACTGAAGAAAGGACAACTAGCCTGAAATTACGGACGCGAAAGCGCTCGGTGACAAAACTTGCCGACAACCCCAAAAACTCTGTTTCTGAAAACAAAGGGGTAGAAAAGAACGAGCTGTGAGCCGAAATGTCAGCCTCAGGAGCGCATCGTGATTGAAGAGGAGGGGGGGAATCAGCCCCGGCTCCTACCAACTTCAGTAGAAAGATTCTAACAATTGATTGACTGAATCCGAAATGCCAACTCCAATGACGCGTCAAAAATGTTCAGAGATACCGAAATGTGATCCCCCGAATCCAAGCAACCAAAAATCCAATCTTTTTTTGGGGGTGGTCCAGGAGCACAATCACCAACTCCAACAACACACTGGAACCACTTGGGCAACATTGCACGGAACAGAGGCAGCTATCCCACCATTCGAACTGATTGAGGAGCAAGAAAATTGAAAAGGGAAAAAAAAGGGAATCCTAGCCGAGCTCTGAAACCTGAACCACGAGCTCCATCCAATCCACAAGCAAGAACTCACCTGAACCACCGGAGAGATCCGGCACCAAGCGCTCCCAGCCTCCCTGGTCCGGAACTCGGAGGGGAGAAGGCTCCGGCGGCCGACGGCGTCACGCCCGCGGATCTCGCCGCATTTGATCCTAGACGGCGGCGTCGGTGGCGGCGGGAAGCGCGTGGGGGAAGAGTGGAGAAAGATGGGGGGGTTTTGGCGGGTTCAAACTCGCTGGGAGCTCCCCTTTCCAACCTAATCCCGCCCCTATATAGGCCAAAGGCAATGGGGGCGGAGGAGGACGACGAGGGAGAAGCCTCCCTAGGAGAGAGAAAGGGAGCAAGGCGAGAGAGGGAGGGAGGGGCAATGCCGTGATGGCTCTGACTGGAGAAGACTGATGAGTGAGGAGAGAGAGGGAGAGGAGGGAGAAAGAGGAGGGGGGGCTGTGTGGGCCCCACATGGTGTGGTCAAATTGGTCCTTTTTTCCTTTTTCTTTTGGATTTGCATCTGCTTGATGTGAGAACAAAAAGATGGTCATTAGTGTTTGTGAATATACTAAGGAGATAATGTGGTATCTACAAAGAGCATGACTGTATTGCTAATCATTATGGAGGTATGAACTTCAGTCCTCCTAGTCTTAGATGCTAGTAGCTAGAGAGATGGAAAAGTGAGAAGTCAGCCGACCTATCACTATTTTGTTTGGCATATTTATATATACATAGAAAGTTCGTAACAACCTCGCAGCAGGATTTTTTCTTACCAACTAGTATGAGAGTAAACATAAATCCAGTTAGGATCATTGTTGGTTAGACATTTATATAGTTTTAACATTGTCTTGCAAAGTATTATCATAGCTGGCCAACACAACACTTATATTACCAAGTTCATCCAAAAAAAAATACTTTCAATACATACATCATACATGCACCCTCTCTTCAAACTAGTATACTTTCACACGCATTCTTATCAGACTGCGCCGGTATCTTAACTATGAACTTGTATTTGTAATAAAATTTAAGGGGGGGTATACACTAGCTGATCTTTTTTTTTGTAAAAACTAGAAAAGAAAAGAAAAAAGGTTTACCTTAAACACGGGATAGTAATGACTGTAACGCTAACACTATAGTACTATGTATCACTGTAATCTGCAATCACCAGACCGAAAGGCATGCGGCACCCCGGTCAGCTAGTTCCACTAGCTCCGAGTTGGTTACATATAAAATTAGCACACACATTATTTAAATGCGTGATAAGCCAAAATCCTAACCTTTATTTTTTTTATACTAGCTAGAGGGATGATGGTGCATTAGCATAGCGTTGCAGGGGCAGTGATCATGCTATAGGCATAGCCATATCTATACTTTTTTTCCCCCGTGCAATCACCAAAAAAGCACAAGTTGAGTATTGCATCACATGACATACACCAAATCACGAACTTGCACTATATTATAGTAGTAAGTAGTCTACACAATATGCAGGCATCTTGGAAAAAAAAACACATAGTCTACATGCACACAAGAGGCCACTCACTGGCTGTGTAGCCTTTTTTCTTTTTTTGGCATCTCGTGACATGACCCCTTTTTTTTCTCGAAAGATTTGTGACATGACTTTTCACTAAAATATATATAGAGAGAGAGAGAGAAAGAGAGCACAAGATAGGGAGGGGGATCAGATCATCAGTGGCAATTGGCAAATGCA
Source organism: Cenchrus americanus (assembly GCA_947561735.1). Taxonomy (NCBI): domain Eukaryota; kingdom Viridiplantae; phylum Streptophyta; class Magnoliopsida; order Poales; family Poaceae; genus Cenchrus; species Cenchrus americanus. The sequence continues at coordinate 5,741,524 of OX387242.1, forward strand.
AATCAAGCAGGTGCACAGTATCCATTACATACCTAGCTAGTTTTCATCCTTTCTGGCACGCAACCTGTGTGATGTTTCTTGCCGCGGAATATTTGTGTTTCCTCAGCTCGACCGGTTGTTTTCGTTTCGCGGCAAGCAGAGCTGTTGTAATCAGAATCACAGTTTACAGCAGCTGAGAGCTAGTAGGGTGCAGTGGTTAAGTCGCTGTCACCCCTTGGAAAATTGCCCCGGTCTGAAAAGAAGAGTCATCCCTGGAAAATGACCCGGTGTTTAACCAGGAACATGCTGTAAATTGTATTGCATAAAGATAGGAACTTGCTGTAAATTGTATTGCATAAAGATAGGAACTTGCTGTAAATTGTATTGCATAAAGATAGGAACTTGCTGTAAATTGTATTGCATAAAGATAGGAACTTGCTGTAAATTGTATTGCATAAAGATAGCGCATGTTCCGTTCCCAAAAAAACGCTTTCGCACCGCACTGAATTGTATTGCATAAAGTTAGCCAAGCATTAGCTTATTGTTATCCCCTGCATGCCGGCTGATATATTCGAATATTTAGAAAAAAATAAATACGTAAAATAATATATCATATTTTAAAAAATAATGTTGCATGAGATAAAATAAAATAATAAAAATAAAAATAACTAGAATGGGAAATAACTGAATTACCTTCTCTCAGCTGAATTGCCTATGTTTTTTTAAGGTGATAAATTTTTCTATGTCTGTCCCCTCCAGTTTGGTAAATGAAGTCGTTTTAGGCAATGTTTGAGTCAAACATTGGGAATATAAATCATAAACAACTCTTAAGTCGTTAAGTTTGGAAAATGTGAGAACTACATGTATAGATTTGTCTTGCAAAATACTTTCATAAAAATATACGTATGTTAGTTTTTAATAATTATTTTTTTATAAAAATAAGGAGTCAAAGTTGTACTTTGGAGACCGTGTCGCTGTCCTAAACAGCTTAATTTACCAAACCGGAGGGAGTATGTGTCTATGCATGTGTACTCAGGCACGTTTAGTTTCCGAAATTTCCTCCATCTGCCCGTCACATTGAATGAACCGACACCGATTAGAATTTAAATATGGATTGATGACAAAGCCCATTCCATGATCCCACTTCAAAACTCGAGACGAATCTAGCCTAAATATGTCATGATCAGACAATGTTGTGCTACAGTAAACAATCTCTAATCTCTAATGATAGATTAATTAGGCTTCATGGATTCGTCTCGCGGTTTTTCGTTCGTCGGTGTAATTATTTCATAATTAATATATGGATCCTGAAAGGGGCATCCAAAAGAATTCCCCAAAAAAAATTGGGAACGACCAAACTAGCCTTTGGGAGGCATAATTAATATATACTCCATTCGTTCCAAATTAATTGTCGTTTTGACTTTTGTAGATGCATTTCATTTGCTATGACAAATCTAAGATATATATTTATGTCTACATGCATAATAAAAGAAATGTATCTTAAAAAAGCCAAAACGACGAGTAATTAATTTGAAACGAAGGGAGTAACCTTTCAAATTAAATTGTTATATAGTTAACACGGTCTGCAAAATATAATGTAATTATAAAACAAAATCGTTAAGTAAAAAAATAGAAAATGAGGTAGTAGTAGTAGTACTACATGTAAATATGGACGACAATGGGGTAAATGCATGGCGCGTACGTGCATGATACGAAATGAAATCCGACAGGGACCCCGGGGGGGTGCTGCTGCTACTGCTGGGGGGTGTGGTTGTGGTTGTGGTCTCACATGGAATGGAGTCGCGGCGGAATCCAATGCGCAAACACCCATTATTCGATAAAACAAAACCGGACGGGCGCATCCTCATGATACCAAAAGATACATCTCGATGCAGTGCATATGTAGGGCCTGTTTGGCAGGGCTCCGGCTCCTCCAAAAACGGCTCCGGCTCTGGCTCCTCTTGTGGAGTGGCTTCTCTGGTGGAGTTGAGTCATTTTAAAAAACGTTTGGCAAAATAGCTCCTCGGGTGGATTTCTAGTTGGAGCCAGGTGAAGCCACCGAAACGTGGCTTCACCTCCCCTTTGAAAGCCGCGAGGGGCTCCAGCTCCGGCTCCACACCTGGAGCCGGTGCAATTTACATCTTGTTTGGCGAGGCTCCGGCCGGAGCCGCTCGTGGAGCCGGAGCCGGAGCCCTCCCAAACAGGCCCGTAATGTAATGCTCTATATACATCTTTTCCCTCTCACTCTGTTTAGTTCTTAATCAACTTCTTATTTTTTTTTTGGTCACTAGGATCCGATCCTAGCTAGCTTCGCAACAATGTATAGGAAATGAAACGTCAACTCGATCGGTCGACTACAGGTGCAGTGGATCGTCATGCTGCTCGATCAGATCTGCGCTGCATGAGATCGATGCTCTGAGCTTGGCTCATGGGTTAATTGTTCCTGCATCTTGCATCTGCAATAACCCTTGTAATAAAATACGTATGTGTACTGCCTGCATTCCGTCATGGCTTTGTCTCTGTAAAAAATATCGGCTTGTCTTCTTTTTTTTTACCGATATATAAACATCAATCTACACGCCTAACTATGATACGATGGTAGCTCAGCGTAGCTCATCTGGTTATGTTTCAATTCCTATTCCTAGAATGAAATCTATATATATATAAGATCCCGTGCGGAAGGGTATGATCTGTGTACCTAAGCCGTGTTAGCTTTCAACCGGTGAAGTCATTTTGCATTCAAGATCGAGTATTTTTTTTTTGTGCAAAAAAGATGCATGTTAAGGTAAAGTTGCTTGTTGTATTAGGCACACTCTAGCTAGAAAATGGCACACTTGTAAAAAAAATGCACGCAACATTTTTTTTTTTTGCTATGGAAAATAAAAACAGAGTAGTAATCCACAGACAGATTCGGCCGGGGACGAGGATATAGATAGACATGGTCCATCTGAGATGAGATCTGCGTGCCGGATAGGTACTACGAAACCTCGACTACCCCAGGGACGCACTTGCAAAACTGCCTTCATTTACCTCATACCTCCCCGGCTCTTTTTTTTTCTTTTACCGCGCTTTTTTACTTATACTTTTGCCCCCCCCCCCCCCCCCACCCAAACAAAAAAGTAAAGGAGACGGTCCGTCTCCGTCCGTCAGCCTCCTGAAGTCCTCTGCACCTGATTCCATGGTAGCTTCTTTGAGAATTCCAAGTTGAGCCTTTGACTACTGGCTTTGCATCATCGGGTCACTTGCATCATGGTAGGGTGTCTCCTTCAATTTTTCTGCAGTTGCCTTTTGCCCTGGCTTTGCTCGACAAACGGGATGATTTCTCACGACCGGCAGGGGGTTTTACCGTACCACCGAAATGTCCTGGACGGTGCCGCCGCTTTGGGTCCCGCCCAACGAAGATGGGCCGCCGGCCGGTTGTGACACTGCTGCTGCTGCTGCTGCTGCTGCTGCCTGCTCAGGGGAGTGATAGAACACGCTGTGATGATCGAGTGTATTAGAAACTTCATAGTACACCCTAAAAACGAACGGTACTTTGGGTCCGTTCCTTTGGCTTATCAGCCGTCAGCCACCAGTACTTTTCTCTCTCAGAACGAACGAACCAGCCAGCAAATACTTTTCTCTCGGAACAAATTACCACCGGCCACCAGCCAAACGAGCAGGCTGGTGCTATCTTTGTTACATGTGTGTGTGTGTGATAAATGGAGTGGTAAATTGAGATCATCCTATTTGGGACACATTGTTGGCATTCAAATCAACTACTATTCAATAAAAAAGTTTTTTTTCTTTTTGAAATGGAGAGAAAGAAAAGAATTCCATTCAGTTGAGTTCAGGCAGCGACGGTACAGTGAGCTTGGAGGCAAATCATGGGGACGGGCTTTATCATTGTGTTTCGTTTAGCTAGATAAAGCTTAATTTATTATTGTGTTTCGTTTAGCTAGATAAAGCTTAATTTTGAAAAAAAATCTCAATCATACAAAAATGATCTAATTACTACCTTCCTAATTAAGTGATCAGATCCGATTTGTATGGCAAAACTTACTGTATTTGGCAAACAAATGAGGGTATTTGAGTCTTTTCATTCCACCACTAATACTTATGCTCTAGAAAAACTGGAATCACACTGTTCATGGGACGGAGTGAGTATATTTAGGAGTGAATTATTAGAATTCTTGGAGATGACCTTTTTTTTGTTCCTTCTATTTTTTGTATAGAAACTCCTTGTGATATTTTGTATAAAAATTGCAAAACTTCATATTTTGTATAGGAAGAAAAATATACTGGTACAAATGCTCATCGTGCTTGCGCAAAGGTTCGGCTAAACCTTGCACGAAACATCAAGTGGTATTTGTAGTTTAGGCAAAATTTCAAAAAAAAAAAAACAAAGTTTGGGCAGAAGGAGCTAGCTAGTACGCGTCGTTAACATTCCGTGGAACAGAATAAAAGCGGTCATCAATCAGATCGACGTCGCACGCGGCTACGCTAATCCGCCCGGGTCTCGTGCGTGCGTGCACGCATCATGCTTGCCGGCCGGCCGGCGCGTCCTCGGTGGGCGGTGGGCGGCGGCGCACGCCGGCCGCGGCCGGTACGTTACCGTGGCTTTGCGAAGCCACGACGCCGGCGAACCAACGCAGCAACTAGCTACTAGCTCGATCCGTGCTGCAGCAGCAACGCGCGCGCGCATCATGCGACGCCAACAGCTGTGGCTAACGTGGAAAAGCGAAAGGGGAGACGGCGGCGCACGAGATGGGTCGGCGAGGCGCGCGGCGACGATTGAGCGGCGTACGCCGGCGGCGAGCGTCGTTGCGTTGCGTGTGCGTGTGCGTGTGCGTGCACGGCGGCCGCGCGTGGCCCGGCCGCCGCGCCTGATGGTTGCAGCAGGGGAGCATGACGCCGTAGTGCGGACGGTGTCGATTTGGCTGGGTCTCTTGCGTGTCACGCCCTTCTTTTTCTTTTTTTTTGAGAAATGCTTTTACAGTTTTACTGCTGCCAGTGACAGGATACTACCGTCACAGATTCGACGCCACGTGGCAGCCGCCATCCGATCCTGCCCCCGTTCCGTTCGTTCCCCGTGGCCGGAGCAGGCAGACGCAACGCGCAATGGCACAAGTGAGCCGTCTCCGCCATTACTGCGGCGAAAGCTCCTGCGTTCCCCCTTGCCGGAGCAGCACCAGCAGCCGCCGCCGATCGATCGCACAACACACACAACCCCGCGCAGGTAGTACTACTCCTCCTGTACGACAGACACACGGGCACACACCATACTACACGCCGCCGCCGTAAATACCTCTCCTGCCACCACCACCACCACCACCACGCGCCATTAATGGCGCCAGACCATCAACCACCACCCCCTAGCTCCCTCCCTCCCTCCCTCCCTCCCTCCTACTGGCAAGCGCGTTCCCATCCGCCGCCGGCCGCTCACGTGCTCCACCGCTGCCGGCGCCGGCCTCGCCGGCCGGGGACGACGGCGACACCAGGCACCACCAGCACCGTGAACCAGCGCAGCTAGCTGAACCGATGGAGACGCGACGCCTGCCCCCGTTCTAGAATCTTAGGATCGTAGGAGGAGACATCACGGGCCTATTACAGTAGAGTGGTCGCTGCCTCTCAGTCACAGTATCACTGACTGCATGCACCCAACGAATGAACGAGCTGTTGTAACGCTGTAGTACTACAGCACGGAGGAAGATACCGTGACCACTCCCACTCTGCCTGTGTCACGGAACACACCACTGTTCTTCACCCAAATCCGCCTAGGTTTGCAGCTGTTCCTCCTCCAGCTCTTCCCATCACTTTGTCCTCCGCCTGATGGTGATGGCGATGCATGCGTGGCTTTGCCGTGCCTCCAGGGCACTCCATTACCATTCACCAGCAACCCATTTCTCCACCCAGTATAGGATTTAATAAAGCAACCAACCGTTAACCATCCCTTCATTTTTCTCAAGGATACACCAAAAAAAAACAGCCTCCAACCCCTCCTCTTCGAGCACCTCGGTGTGCGTGCTTAACAAATCAAATACCCGGATTCAATCAATTGGAAAACATGAAACCGCAGCACAACCGCAGGCCTTTTTTTTTGTACACACTGCAAATACAACAGCAGCACCACACATCTAGCAGCAAAATTTTCGAGTTCCTTGGTGCACGGAGAAAAAACCATTGTAGATCGATCCCACTGGTCACAAGTGTTTGGAGAACCCGCCTCTCACCATTCCCAGAAACACCCTGCCATCCCAGCCAAAAAAAGACCAAGATGGGTACCGATCAATTCATACTTTCAGCCTTGTTCATTTGCCTCTCCATCAAGCCGCTTCTTCCTTGAATATCCTGGGGAGGACCTCGTGGATGCCGATGTCCAAGGGCTCAGGGCTCCTGCACACCAATCAATAAAGGTACACAGGCACAGTACATCGTCAGTACATCCCCTGCCCTAATTCTTGTGACTACCATAAAGAGGAGGGAAGAGGGATTTTGATGGCTCTAGGCTGCCTATCCAACAGGTTAGCAAAGCAGGGAAAGCAAACCGGAGCGCATGAGCGGAGGGAGCGCGTACCACTGGAAAGTACACGGCGGTGCAACGGATAGCAGCATCTAAAGGTTACACAAAGTGGGGGGGTGCCTCACAAGATAATGGATAGCGCAAACAGCTGGTACACATCTCAGGAAAGGTGGCGGCAGATGGATATGCCAGGCTTGCCATTTCTGTTTTCCAGTTGCGATTACAGGCACACTTCGCCCGTGGTAACCTACCACATCAGCGACCTTACTACTGTTCATGTTCTGGTAGACGTGATCTTCTCAACATGGCAACAAACTGAACTTATGCAGCAGGGCATAGACAGCAATGGTAAGGTTAGCCTAAACTAGGAGGACTCTTTAGACTCCAGCCTTCAGCAACATTTTTATCATCAGTGTTTTTTAAATGCCAGTAGGCATTCCTGATACGTCCTTCTAGGCATTCCTGATATGATTGCACAGTACAATACTCAATTGAAGCCTATTTGGGAGTTCAAGCTAATTATAAATTGACTAGTTCCAAACTGACAGGCGATGAAAAAATGTAGCTACATAAATCTTATCTCAGAAAGAGAATTACCTGCACAATGTTCGACCCTTTTCTTTTGTGCTGGGCACAAACCATATCTTCCTTAGAGCTGGTGATTCGAATTGTACAAAGAACCCATCACTCTGGTCAAGCTTCCATTTTCTGGATCCTTGCCCTTTCCAGACCTGCATGTATGAATATATAGTAGACCATGTTAATCTTCCGCTTTCATTTTGGTACACACAAAACAATGTGACACTAACTTGTTAAGAAAAAAACCAACTGCCAGTGCCAAGCTAGCAGCAGTTAATTATGAAAACACATTCTTCACTAACACGTAAAAGAGTAATAGAGGGTGAATTGGACCTGTGGGTAGGAGATGATGCTCTTAGGTGCCACCATACAAGCAGCCTTTGCAAAAGAATCCTCCGCATATTGCCGCAAAAATGTGAAGCATTCACTGTGAGTTTGGGGTGACTCAAAGGCCTAGGGGAAAAACAATCATAAGGGTTTGTTATAGAAGTGGTTATAAGCTTGGTGCAATCTCGACTAACAGAAATTTAAGGGGGAAATAGGATAAAATCCAACAGATCCTAATCAAATTTCAAGATAAGTCTATGTCAAGTTGCAAAATAAACTATTCTGTAGCTGCATAGTACCTTGTCAATGTTTACCACGGGGAGATATTTTTGAGTATCAGTCTTCTGATCGTCGAGAAGAAAATTGACCCTTGGATCCACTTTTCCTGTGTCATGCCAATCCTTGATTGCTGATTCTATCACATTAACAACAAATGAAAAGATACCCTGTGCTGTTTCTACATCTCCATACTTTGCTGCCTGAAAAGAAAATAACGGAGAGTAACACATAAATGATGAAAGATGCCTCATATAAAGCAGTCTATTTTTTTGTCAACGCAACACTCAAACTGGTAGCATAAGTGCACTTCATGAATATAGTATACACTGGATACTGTTGCAGTTAATGGAAAATATCTCATTGATTAAGGTTTACCTATATTGGCATGATTGGAGAAAACACAATAAGATTTTACCTATATAGGCATGATGAACGAAAAACCAGTAACATGAAAATTTGAAACACCATGGAACAGCTTGCTTGATATCTTCTTGACTTCTTGTCAAGGCAAAATTATACATGCAGTAGCATTGAACAAAGAAGTAGCTTGCTGGATAAGTCATTAACCAACTATAAAACTCACCAATTCAGTTTTCAGTGACTCTAAGTTCTTCCCGATGTTAACATTGGAACGCATGCTCTCGACATCAAGAGCCCGCTTCTTTTCCCTTGCCAACTGAGAAAGCCTCTTGATTTTTCTCGAGACTTCTGTATTTTGTGGATTTAGCTGCAAAGCTATCTCAAAAGCAGATACTGCCTACACCATGGGGGAAAACTAAAAATAAGCTAAATCTGCATTTCATGGAGAAAACATCAAAGGAAATGGTTGGTATAGATATTGCAGATGATACAAATCTCATGCTGTAATTAAAGAGAACAACCAAAGAAGGAATGTCATGGTTCAGTCAAAATAGAAGGCCAAATTAGCCATCAACAGAACTACAGAAGTCAATGTTATTGGTCGGATACTAGAACAAGTTTTTTTTTACAATGTGTACAATGTAAAGGAGTAAAGCTAACCGAAGCAATTCTAAATATTCTTTATTATTTGAGTACTTCAGTCCATCAAATTATTATTGTTTTCATTACAATAAATATCACTGAACCATCTGAGCTCCCTCTACAGAAACTTTACAGCTAAAAAATGCAATCAATACACAAACTATTCAAACTTTATTTCTGGATTTGCTAAGGCATGTAAAGACTTACTCAAAGTTTACAAAACAAAGGGGGTAAAAGATTGCATCGTCTAGCAGCATTAAAAGAAAGTAACATTGGGGTTTCCTTTTAGTCTCACCTCTTCATAGCGCTCCATGGCCTCCAAAACACAACCTTTCCTGAAATGGCCCTATATTACAAAAGAGGATGGGCTGTGAAATCTGCCAGTCAATTAAATAAAGTGTAAATTAGAGGACAACCGTACAGCAATATACCTTCTCCCACTCTGGCTTCAGCTTGACTGTTGTCTCAGCATCAGCAAGTGCTTTGCTAAGCTTAACCAGCTGCAGGAAAGCTGCAGCCCGGTTGCTGGAAGGAATTTAATTCAAAAACATATTAGAACTTTTGAAGAGCATGTACAGCACAACAGAAGAAGTATGGCATAGATGCTCTTCCACAGAAGTTGCCGCTGGCTGTAGTCAGCTACAAGAAAGCAATTCAATTTCACGACTTTAAGTGTGTCCTGAAATAAAACACATGGTTCTCGGCTCAACACTGCACACACCATTATCAGGAAGCATATGGCTCTGCCTCTTATCCAAGGTGCTAACACCATACCCCTGTATAGGGGCCCTTAACTCATATACATCTACATTTCACAATTGATGCTGTGACGGGTTTTGGGTTCGGAATACCAAGTTATGTGCACAGAACCATACCATAAATGAACTTGAAACACAAACAGTTTCTATGCTTATTCAAAACTTTCAAATCAGTTGGTTACATGTGTAATATCATCAACAAGGAAGGAGAACACAGTTTTCATCGAATCTCTTAATCTATTCTGAAGTAAGCATACAAAAAGGAAGGGCCAGTTCATTTGAACATGAAGCGTTTTTTTCTTTCCTGTTAGGGAATGCTAAACGTATTGACACCCAAAAGTAACGCCTCTCAATCCAGCTACTTGGCACTCACGTGCGACAAATGGATTTTTTATCCGTGCACGGCAAAAGGGCGACCCAGAAACTGGCTCATTTGAGCCGTGCAGTTACACGGTCGGGCGTTTCCGTTGCAGTCTTGCGGACATTGACGTCATCAGCGAATAACGCCTCATCATCAGATTCAGGGTGTTAGTTATGTCACGGTTAGATTCAGAATCTTACTCCCGGAGCACTAGGAACGTAAGCCTTCCAATAGCACTCGAGGGTCCAACCAAGTGAGCTGAGCAGCTTAATTTTGCATTTTTCAACAGCCTGCGAGACAAGCCTTACAAATCAACCACAAACACACTCGCTTCCTCCTGGCCCTGAGGTTGTCAGCAGCCCCCAATCCCCCGGAATGGTCGCCGGCGCGATCCTACCTACACTCTCACGCCGCTCAAGGACGCAAACATTCGATCCAACACCAGGAATGAGCCCCGATCAGGCACACCGCGGGCGGGGCGCAATCTGCTCGTCACCCCCCACGCGAATCGGACGCACGACTCCACACCGCCGCTTCCCCCAAAAACGCAGGGCCGGGATCAGCCGCACGCGCAGGTTGGGGCTCACGGACGGCAAAGGATGAGGAGGGAGAGTGGAGGGAGCGGAGAGAAACCTGTAGAGGGTGGCGTTGTCGGGGTCGAGCTTGATGGCCTGCGTGTAGAGCGCGGCGGCCTTGAGGTAGCTCCCCGACTTGAACTGCTCGTTCCCCTGGTCCTTGAGCGCCGCCGACGGCGAAACCCCTTCTCCGCCGCCGCCCGCCATCGCCGCCGCCGCCGGGTCTTAGGGTTTTGGGCCCGGCCGCGAGCTCGACTCGTCTCTCTCTCTCTCTCTCTCTCTCTCTCTCTCTCTCTCTTCTTCTCACTTTGTTTTTTTCCCTTTTTCCAATTTCGCTTCGTATTTCGCATTTGTTTTTTACAAAGGACGTGAGAGCACGTGAGTGAGGAGGCTACGAGCTTACAAGTTCCGATACACCAAGAGAAATGTAGGAGTTTTTAGCAAAGCATAGAACGTGTTGTTTTTACTCTACTTCACACTAAAATCGTTTGTAGAGGGGTTTCACATTAAAGTTACAACTGTATTTGAACAATATTAAAAAAATTCTCGTATTTGCAATATCGTTTCGCTTGTTTGTTTTTTTTTTTTTTTGCCCGACAATACTTGAAGTTAGGCCCGTGCATTCCCGGATGCAATTTTTCGAAGCATGGCCTTTTGGGCCCAGCTATTGTTTGAGACAGTAATCCCACAGCCCATCTACTTCTTTATTTCCTATATTAGAATTTGCAAAACCCTTAGACACTAGAATTTGCGAATCATCCACTCTGCTAGTATAGACCGGAGATGGCGACGATGGAAGCATAGGTTAGGATTAGTGTTTCGGGATTGTTGGAGCTTCAATGGTCACTAGTCTCAGATAAGGTGGATATAACTGATGGTGCATAATAGAGTTAGGATTGAGAAATAAGAGGGAACAAGGGATCATGAAATTTTTGACATTTGTAGGGTGTTTACGGAGGTTTTCATGAATTTTTTACCGGGATAGGGGTTCGAGCCCCCCTCTCGTCGGCCCGCTGACTCTAACTCTGGGTGGTGACGATGGTTACCGCTAGAGGAGGTGGGACGGTGTGGTAGCACTGACAAGCAGGGACGTCGTCGGGAGAATAATGAAGGTAGAAGACTACTACCTCTCTTTCACAATGTGGTGCAGCTACTTCTAATGATATTTGTAAAACGAGATTGTTTTCTTTATATCTATCGAGTGCAACATTTACTTGGTTTATTCCTTTGCCACCCAACTCAGTTTCTTCTTTTTTCTGATATATAAAATAAATTTCATGATTATTTATTTTACTAGTGAAACTAAGTTGAAATTGTCACATCTTGTATCGGTTAAGCAAAAATCTAATGAATCTGTGACTGAATATATTAGAAGATTTAGAGACACTAGAAACCGATGCTATAGTTTGACAATTTCTGATAGAGATCTAGCTGATCTTGCATATTCTGGTTTGCTTGATATTCATAAAGAGAAGCCAGATGGTCAAGATTTCTTAGATGTTAGTCGGTTGTTGCAACAAACTTTAGCTAATGAAAACCGAGCAAAGGAATCTAAGAGTTCACAAAAAACCAATGAAAAGTCTAATCGTCCTATTTACTATGCATCTGATTATTCGGACGATGAAGGCAATGATGTTTTAACTGCTGAATTTGTATGGCCAAATAAAGATAAACCTAGCACTTGTGAATCTTTAAAGCCGGTCCGAAAGAATCGGGAAGAGGAGATTAAATACACTTTTGATGTAGCCAAGTGCGATAGGATTTTTGATGAGTTGTTGAAAGCTGAAAAAATTAAAATAGGTCATACTATACCTCTACTAGAAGAGTTGAAGAGACGTGCTTATTGTAAATTTCATAATTCTTATTATCATGCGACTAATGATTGCAATGTATTTCGTCGGCAAGTGCAATCGGCTATTAATGAAGGTTGTTTGACTTTTCATTCTATGCAAGTCGATCATAATCCCTTTCCGATAAACACTCTTGAATTAAACAATCCAAAAGTGCTAATTCGGTCGGATCAAGCCAAAAAAGCTAAAAGGAAAAAATGTAATCATTGGTGAGCAAAGGCCTAAAGCGAAAGTGCAGAATAAGCTACTGGAGGATACTCCCAAGGTTGCAGCGAATACTTCAACACTCGGGGGGCAAGGCAAGACGAAGAAGACCGGCAGCACGTCGATCGGTCTGACCGGTGCCCCAGACCGGTCTGATCGGTGTCCCCAAAGATGTCCCAAGGTCAAGAAATAGGTGAAGCCGACTTTCGAAGAGCTTTTGGCCAAGTACAAGAATAAAGGAGCAAGCCAAAAGCAAGAGGGCGGCCAAGTAAAGGTAAAAATTCAAAACTTTCAAAAAAAATCGAAATATACCTTGTTATTGTAAATCTCAAGAAAATTATGTTGTTGCACCTTATTCATATGTTGGACCGACCTCACCATGGTCCTGGTCATATCCTTGCTATTATTCACCTTTGGATTATGCTAATTTACATATGCGTTCATATATGATTCAATATCCTCCTACATATGTGAATCATAGTTCAATGCAAAGACCGATTGTTCTTGATAATAATTTGGTCAGGAGTGCATCCATTAACTCTAAAGGAGGCTATAAGGACAACGATGAATCAAAATACTCACAGCCGAGGTGGTGTACCTCAGGCTTAACTCATACACAAAAAAGAAGATTGCAACGGATGCGGAAGCAAGGATCAATGGAGAAACGAGCAGCGGTGATACCAGCAAGATCAACCATTACTAAGCAGGTATGGAGACCGAAACAGGTTGTTCCATGATTTGAGAGCAAGTTTATGGCCGATGAAGCAATTATCGCCCTTAGGAACAAAATATGGACGATGCATTGTTGATCATTGTCTTTAGTCAATTTTGATCTTTGTGAATGTTTTCTGGCACGCAAGCTTTACCAGAAAACAGGGGGCATATGTTCGCACCGGTGTGGTCAAAGACCATGAAAACAATTTGGACTTCACCATTGGATAGGTCTCGTCGAGTAGATCAAGATTCATATGTGGAACGTCCAAATCGGAGTTCGTATGAGGGAGATATAACTTATACAAGATCTGCACGCCAAGCACACCGGTATGATCGGTGCACCTGACCGGTCTGACCGGTGCCCCCGTGTCCGAACCAAAACAAGGAGTCCTCATAGATTTAGGCTTGTAAAAGGATTTCCTTGAGGGGCAAGACCTCCCCACCCTATAAATATAAAGGGCCACAACCGATTGAGGGATCCAATCGATCAAATCAATCTACTTTTATATTTTTTACTTTTTCCCTTTGCCTTATACTTTTCAACCTATTACTTGTTGTTCCTCCTTCGTCTATACATCGATTGAGGGCGTTCTAGGTGGCCTTGCCGACCCTAGAGCAACCCTACGTGCGCCGCCCCGACGGGATCCCACCCGGGCGACGTTTGGAGGTCTTCCGCCGATTCACCCCCGACAAAGGTCTGACCGGTGACCTTCACCGATCTGACCGGTGTGCAAAGGTCTGACCGGTGGCACACACCGGTCTAACCGGTGCCTACAAAGAGGTGTTGCAGCAAGCCCCTCTGCGTTTGTTGTTGGCCGTACACTTCTGCCAACAAATTGACGACAACTATGTTGGAACGGAGGGAGTACTTAGGAAGCGCTAGGTGAAGGACGTCGTCGGGAGCATAGTGAAGGCAGAAGATAGTGGCTCTTTTTTTCTTCTTTCTCGAATTTAGAGGGTTTAAGGAGGTTTTCATGAAATTTTGACTGGTAGAGGCTTGATCCCTGAAAGGATCTTGATGTCGCCTAGATGGGGGGTGAATAGGCGAGTTCTGAAAATCACCACTTAAAACAAATTTATCAGTGAATCCCGGATACTCCGGACTTTTCTCCGGAGTTTCTGGAAAGTCCGGAATCTCTGGAGAAATCTCCGGAGCCTCTGGACTGTCGCCTTCGCAGCGGAATGAACACACCGCCCAAAACCGGTGCCACCGGTTTTGCAAATCCGGTGCCACCGGTTTGCTCGGCGTTGTCTCCCCTCTTCTTCTCCTTCTTGTTTGCTTCTTTGGCTTGAACTTAAACTTGATGAATAGCTTAAGGATCAGTTCCTTGATGAATGTAGAATTCCTGCACTTCACAAACACTAGCAACCAAGTAGCTCCACCAATATGACAAGGGCAAGCAAGGAAAGATACAACAAGGTAAATGCGAGGTAACCAAAAGGAGACACAAGGATTTGTTTTACCGAAGTTCGGATTCACCACCGTGTGAATCCTAGTCTCCGTTGGGTGCTTCTCCTACCGAAGCCGGGTTGCATTCAACCCTTTTCCCGATCCACTAGATGGCTTCTTCCCTTGCGGAGGTGAAGCAAGACCTTCACAAACTTTCCCACGGCCCACCACACCTTGGGAGCTTATGGGCGACGCCTAGCCGTCTAGGAGGCAACCCTCCAAGAGTAACAAACGCCACGAAGATCTCTTGCTATGAACTCGAGTGCTCAAGGATGGATTAGCTCAACTTTCACTCAATCTTTCAATCCCTCACCCAAATCTCTTCTCTTCTCAAATCTCTTGCTATACTAGAGATGGGAGGGCTTAAAAGGGCTGTGGATATGTGTTTTTCATGTGGGGAACCAGCAGCCCCAAAAGGGAGAGGGTGAGGGGTATTTATACCATCACCCAAAAACTAGCCATTGGCTGTTAAGTCCCGGACACTCCGTAAAAAACCCCGGATACTCTGGAATCCCCAAAACTAGCCGTTAGAACCAAAAGTTCCGGACATTTTTCCGGAATCTCCGGAAAGTCCGGATTCTCCGGAAAATTCCCGGAGTATGCGAAGCTCCACTGGACAGCACAAGTCACCTCGGAGAAAAAGCCATAACTTTTTACTCCGAACTCCGAATTCGATGATCTTGGACTCTATGGAAAGCTTATTCAGAGGAGCATCCATTCCAACTGAAATTAAGCTCCAAAACCATCAGGTGCACGTGTTGTGAAAAGTGTTTCTCTCATGATAGCACTTGGGAGGTTAGGTTTGAGCACCGAGACAAAAGCAAAGCTATCCACGTTGCATCCCTCTTGATAGTACGGCGTACCTATACTCAAGATCGAATATAAATGCAATAAAAGAACTCTTGATCTTCTTCTTCAAGAAAAGCCATACTTGATCAATATATCCTCGCGAGAGATCCATCCATCAATGTCTCATTGGTTTGAGCACTTCTACCTTGAGATAGTGACTTTAATCTTTGTATAAGAATGAAACTCAATTCTTGATTAAGTCACCCTTCACATGACTCAATGAATATGTAGTGCTTCTTCATTGCTTCACTCGGTTAGGCTCGACTTGATACCTCGAAACTTTCCAAGCTATAGCCACTTCACCCTAGCCAAGCACATAGTCCAAGTCACTACTCGGCCAACCTTAGCTTAGTACCTCGTTGCTAATCCCTTGCTTGATTTCTTCATCCATTCGTTGCCAATTTGAGTTAAGCTTTGATTCAACATCAAGAGTGAAATTCTATTGAGATCATGCCTTCTTTTAATTTAAATATCCCTTTTTATTATAACAAGCTTTGTCCTTCAATAAGAGACCATCCAATGTTCCAAAATCAATATGCCTCTTTCTTATTCTTCATTAGCTTGCCATATACCATCTATATGCTTCATGGGATCACACATATCAAATATTATGACATTCATCATTGAGTCAAGCCATTTCACAATATGAGGCTAAAATCATGCCTCAACTTATCTTGTATACACATAGCTTGTTTTCACCATGTAGATAACCAATGTCATATATTTTGCCTTGTCATTTATATGTTACAACCTGCTCACATGCTTAACAAGGACATTAGATCTTTAATCTAGTTGTCAATCAATACACCAAAACCCACTTAGGGCCTAGATGTCTCTCAATCCCCCTCTCGCCCACCCACTGGCTCCACCTTTGGGTGGTGGCGATGGTTACCACTATAGGAGGTGAGGCGGTGCACTGGTAGAGGGATCAAGTCCCCCTCTCGCCCACCCACTGGCTCCACCTCTAGGACGAGAAGCATCTAGTTAGGAAACGCTAGGTGAAGGACGTTGTCGAAGGGCGTTGTCGGGAGCATAGTGAAGGTAGAAGATGGTGAGTGAGGGATGTCGTCGGGAGAGCATAGTAAAGGGAAGTGCTAGGTGAAGGACGTCGTTGGGAGCATAGTGAAGGTAGAAGATGGCGGACGGGAAGGACGTCGCCAGGAGCGAGCATAGTGAAGGTAGAAGATGGCGGGCGTCGTCAGGAGCATAGTGAAGGTAGGAGCACAGGGAAGGTAGAAGATGGCGCGCGTCGTCGGGAGCATAGTGAAGGTAGAAAATGGCGGGCGGGACGGATGTCGTCGGGAGCATAGTGAAGGTAGAAGATGGTAGGAAAGAAGAAACGCCCGTACTTCTGATGTATTTTTTTTGCAAATTACACTGTACAACGGAGACACTCACAATACACGCACACTCATCCTTACGAACACGCGCGCAAAACCTACCAATGGGAGCATCTTTAAAGACACAGACGAAGCATCCTCAATATTGACTCCCATGTGGAGTCAAACCATGACTTGTAGCCACTAGACGCCCTTTCACGACTTGAAATAACCAGACAGGAGCTGTTAAATATTGTGGCGTGAACAAACACCGCTCCATGCGGGAGAAGTAAATATAAAGGAGGGAATATAGATGAGTAAGATAGAATATTCTGTTTTGAAGGAGAAAATGAAGGGGTATGAGTGTGGATGGCGTGAACAAACACCGCTGCATGGAGGCATGGAGCCATGGACTTGCCCTGTATCGTCAAACTTTAGTCAATGAAAGTGTGCTCACTAAAATTCAATCACATTTCCTTTCTCAACCGAAATTGTCCAAAAACCTGTAGGCCCAATCCTAATGGCGCCTTCTGCTAAACAGTTGATGTTTCAGTTTGCACTTGCAAGTACCAGAACTAAGAATATCATATCATCACACTCACTCCAATACCAAATCATCACCACAAGGAAAAACAAAAACGCATTAATCTCCTACATCCACACTGACAAAAATCGGACACGCAAACACACCATGAGTCCATGATCGAAAGCCCCACTCCTCAGATTCGTCAGTCTATTCTCACTCCGTCACTCGCCAATACTGACTTGATCATCAGCTATGCCATGGCCCATGCACACTGCCACGGTGGCCGACGGTGCTCGACGACCCGCACTCGCTGCCGGGGAGCGACGAGACCGCGCTCGCGCGCGCCAGCGCCATGGCCCGCGACGCGCACCGCTCCACGCGCCCCGCGGAGCTCCGGGGCGCGCCGCAGGGCAGGTCGAGCGGGTCCAGCGACGCCCTCCGCCGCGCGCTGCTAGTCCCGCCCCCGCCGCCCGGCGGCCGCGGGTCGCAGCACGACGGGGACGGCGATGCCGCGGCCGTCGTGGACTCGGACGCCGACGAGTGGCGCTGCCGCGGCGCGCTCTGCGACCGCCGCGCCCTGGCGCGCGACGACTCCGTGTTCGCCATGTAGTTCGGGAACGCCGGCGGCGCGTGGGCGTGGTCGGCGCGCCACGACGATGCCGCGCTGCCACGCCGGCTCGCATCGCACGCGGAGGCGAACGACGCGTCGTCGAACCGCCCGCTGAGCGTCCGCGCGCTCGCGTCCGTCAGCGCCGACGGCGTCGGCGACACCTTCTGGTACAGGTCGGCCTTCGCCGGCGTGCGGCCCGGCGTCGTCGCGTAGCAGCTGCTGCTCCGCCGCGAGGCCGCGCCGACATTGTCCACCTCCACGATCTTGACGTTCTCCTCCGAGCCCCTCTCCACCGCCTCCTGCCGTGCCGAAAAAAACGTGATCTTTTCGTGCCACAACATGATGATCATGATCATCGATAGATCGCTTCCAAGAAGAACGGCAGTGCTCACCAGTGGCTTCCGGGACCGCGGGTGCTGCGGCGACCGGCGGCTCGGCGTTGGCCGCGGCGTGCCTGCTGCGAGCTGCTGCCCGGCGACGTCCGCCCCGAGGAGCCGCAGCCGCTCGGCGCGCGCGCGCCGCTGGGCGTCGACGAGCGCCTGCATCCGCCGGAGCGTCACGTTCGCCTGGCGCCGCACCAGCTGGCCCCTCACCATCGCCTGCAGCCTCACCATCCCTCGCAGCGCGCACAGCGCCTTCCTCGCCTGCGCAAATGGCGTCGCAAATCATTTCTCACTCCGGCAGAGAATTCGCCGGCGCCACGTACGGGTGTCGCACTGGCGCGATATATGCGGGCGGTCCAAGAACGTGCTTACCAGGTACGATCGGAAGGCCGACTGGATCCTGATCGCCGCCGCGGCCTCCTCATCCACACCGCCACCGCTCCTCCCCGACGACGGCGTTGGGAGCGAGACGACCGCAGCCGCGGCGGTCGCGACCTCGGCGACGGCGTGCTGCTCCTGCGCCACCGCGACACGCACCTCGGCCTCCGAGAAGCAGTGCGACGACGAGGACGCGAGCGGGCCCTGTGGCCCCTGGCCGCCGGACGCGCCCGCCGCGTCGACCTTAACCGCCGTCCCCGGACGCCGGAAGCTCCACCGCCTCTTCTCCCTCACGGACGGCGTTGCCGCAGCCTGCGCCGGCAACGGCGCCGACAGCACCGACTGGCAGTCGGCGTCCGTCCTGTCCTTGGCCTTCCTCCCCTTCCTCCCCGGCAGGAAGAAGTTTCTCAGCCACCTCCCCGCCTTCCCCATCCGCACTACAACCCTGCAACCGCCGCCGCCGCTAATAGCCGTACCACCGCGCCTCCGCCGCCGGCGCTGCCATCAAGCATTTGCAGTTTTGCACCGTCCGCTGCTGCAGATGCCGGAAAGTGGAAATTATTGTGACGGATCACATATCACTCATCACTCTCTGACGCCCACTTCGCTGCAGCCAAGAAGATTGTTCCACTGCCACCTCCTCTGATCTTGCTGCCCCCAGCCATGTGAGGAACTATTTACAGTCCTTCCAAGGCTTCAATTTCGTACCCGCCACCACAAATATGACTGCCGACTTCAATCGCATGAAATGGGGTGTAACTTCCCTACCATTTATACGAGACAACGAAAACCAGCCCGATTAGTCTCCTGCTAACCACCGATTACGGTTTCCAAATGAAGACGAACGGCAATGTAATCAACAGCGGTTAATGGTGCAATGAAGAACAGGCTAGAGAGTACAGAGAGGGTGTAGTAGGGTTTAAGGTGGGGGTGGTCACGGTCAGAGCTTTGCATGTGGTGAGTGAGACGAGATAGTACTTACCATCTTTTGCGATCAATGTGGGACACTGCTGCTGGTGGCTGGTGCTGCTACAATACAACAGTTTCATATGGAAGGTCCCCAGCACTGCAGGAGTGGCAAACAGTGCTCCACCATCTTCCAGAAAGGCAGGCAAGCTCCTGCAGGCTGTGACACATGGAGAAGGGGCTAGCTGCACACACAGGATTGCAATTTGCAGAAGAGTGCATGCAGCAACAAGTTCTTGCCTCCTCCTCAACCAATAACCAACCAATAAGCAGGCATTGAATTTTAGCAAGTTGCAGTACGACACTCGTTGGCTCATGATCCAAAGCAGACCTGCCCGGATTTACTGAAATCGTCTGTACATTTCGTCGAATCGTTTCGTCAGTACTCCTACATGCATGTAAAAAGATATATAAAACTATTATATTTGTATATTAGTATGTATGTATATGCAAGTATAGTACGCACTGCACTGACCTGCTGCTGCTGGTGTATATAAATGTGCTAGGCTGGACGTTGGAGCAGGAGCACTGTCGACGAGTGAAGAAGACAAGCAGGGACCATTGGGCCATGGCGGTGTCGTCCTCTTCCTCCGCCGTCGACGATTCAGTTCGAAATGGTGGAAGCTGAGGCCGATAGGCCAGGCCAGGGATTGGAAATTCGGAACTCTGTTCCCTCTCCCTGGTTCTCTTCTCTTCTCTGGGTGCGCACTGAAAATGCTAGCAGGAGTACCATCCATTGTTGATGTTCATGTGTACGTGTCTCTGCAGGAGTTTTGCTGGGTTCTCCTGGTAATCTGATCCAGGCGAGATGATGTTCTTGGCCCTCCGCCGTATCTCTGATGCCGGCCTGTTTCCGGCGAGCCAGCGCGGCAGCGCGTGAATGTCCTCGCCGTCCTCCGTTGCCGTTGGTCAGGCGGCGGCCGGAGCGCGCGAGCGAGCAGAGCACGGAGAGGCGTTGGTTGGATCGGAAGAGACGACGAGACGGCCAACTGCTGCTGTGACGATACGTCGTGCTCGCGGTCGTGGCAGAGGACCACGAGATCTTCCCCCGCTGGCCCCGGAAAGGACAAGGAAGGAGTGTGATGAGGTTTATTTGAGCTCTGCTTGACGTGAGGTCTTGTAACCTTCATTTCTTTCTTTCTTTTTACTTAGTTTTTCGCTTTTTTGTTCAAGTATGTGCTTGTGAACCAACATTCTCTCTTCTCTCAATGAAAAAGGAGGCGACTAAACGGAAAGTCCTCTCCAAGGGTTTTTTTTTCATATATACATGATCATTGAAAGGGTATGGACTTAAGTGACACAATTTAACAAGTTTGAGGTGCTGGATCTCGACTTTGCGGAATTCGTGGACCTAAGTAGCACACGGTGACAAATTTAAGGGCCTCCAGTGTATTTAACTCTTATATTTACTTGATGTATAGTTTTATCAAAGTGATATGTTTTATAAAATTTTGTTAAATAATAGTCAAAGACATGTGTCGTGCTACCGTACAAAATTTAGCTTATTTTGTGAGCGCGTGCACAATTTTGATTTTAAAGAATTGCGTATATATATAACTCAAACTATCAAAATTTCTTGCCTACATGGTACGGACTAACCTATAAATGTTTCGGTTCACTCTTTACCAAATTTGTTTAGTTTTCTACCCCTCTCTTTCTTCTTCCTCCTGCCTCTAGCTAACACTTCTTCATTTGTTCTTTCTTATAAAATTTGTAGTGGGCTACGGAGTACATAGGACTAGGGCGCTTATGCGAAAAAAAGCTCTACCAATTTCCACCAATGAGAAATTAATATGGGTCCTACATTTTTCCTGACAGACCCAGCTGCTGGAGCAACAGATATCCCTATGAATACACGCACTAACATTTCGTGGGGGGCCCTTTTCAGCTGCCATAGCGTGCTATTCAATACAACACATTTTTTTTTTGCGAATTACACAATACATCGGAGACACTCACAACGCACGCACACTCATCCCTATGAATACACGCACATAAACCCTACCCCTAGGAGCATCTTCGAAGACTGTGCCGGCAAATCCTCAAGATTGACGAAATCACCACAAGCGCCTCGCTGTCGACGAGAACGTCGCCTACCACTGAAAGCACAAACACCGTTAATTCCTGAGAAATTCGCTCCCACGAGAAGTCGAACCCAGGACCTGAGGTGCTACCGGGGCTCTTGTAACCACTAGGCTACTTGTGATGGCATATCACAAAAACTCTATATTTCCACCATTGTAGGTCGCCGAATACAATGCCCTGGAGTAACTTCGGCAAGATAGTGGCCTCGAGGAGTACGTCGGAAAGACAGTGGCTTCGAGGAGTAGTGTTACAAATTTTTTTTTCTTGCAAAATTTTATAACAGATTGAAACAAAATATGAAAAGTGGCTAGGGGTATATGCCCCCACTCTAGCTCCCCAGTGATTTGATAATGAATATGGTCATACTTAGTGTATCATAATGCAGTTAGTGTTACACTGAGAAGAAATCACGAGATTAATATATTGCATGCTACTAATTAATCACGGAAAATCAACTGGGACGGGAGGACATTCAGTCACTAAGCATCTGCAGGTGAAAGAGGAGAGATTAAGCTCATAGGAAAAGCAGCGTGCGTCAACAGGAGGGCTGCTGCCAGATCTAACGCCAGCGCGATCGGCCGCTACGAATGGTTCCGGGTCACCACAAGATCGCCTCTGGGATGGGAGGCCGGGCAGTGAACGACAGCGGGGGTTGCCGATGCACTGTGCGGCGAACGGTGCAGGACGGCGGTGCTGTGTTATTTACTGCTCGTGCGTGCCCAATAGAAATGAGAGGAATTTGGGGATCATATTTTTTGCGTAATTAATTGATACGCAAGAAAATTTTCTTGCCTGCTATATGGTACGAACTAACGTATAAGTGTCTCGATTCACTCTACCAAATTTGTTTGGTTTTCCACTCCTCTCCGTCTTCTTCCTCCCACCTCTAGCTAGCACCTCTTCATTGTTAGATAACTCATGTGCAACACATATATCATGTATATCTCTCTCGGTTGTAGTTTGAGTTAGGCTGGTTTCCTTAGAGATAGATCTTGTACTTGGAAATCAAGCCAAACCAACTACTAACCATGTCTCGTACGATTGGGCTTTGGTCCCTATATTAACATGCAACCCGCAGGCCAAGATAGGCAGCTCGGTTACTCTCCTTTTACATGGTAATCAGAGCCAAACCTTCCAAAAACACATCTACTTTGTCCTTCCATCCATGGCGTCCTCTTCCACCACAAGTGTCCTTCCTCCTCTCGGCGGCAAGGTCTCTGAGAAGTTGACGCGGGAGAATTATCTCCTATGGAAAGCCCAAATCATGCCCGCCATCCGTGGAGCCAATCTCGTGCCAATCCTCAATGGCACGTCGCAGCAGCCGCCAGCCACCATGGAGGTCGACAAGGACGGCAAGAAGATCGTCGTTCCCAACCCTGAGCATGAGCGATGGATGGCGCAAGATCAGCAGCTCTTGTCTTACATCCTCAACTCCCTCACCTCCGATGTAACATCCCTCAAATTTATTGAGGAACGTTAATTAATAAAAATGTGGGTTTAAAATTTTCGATGAATTATTTGAGTGAATATCAACTTCATTAAGGATGTCTTCCATTTCTCTCCCTTAGTTCCTAGATTTATTTTGAGCTAAATGAAATTCCTAGGAAATATAAAAATGTTAGTGTGAGAAACTTGGAGTTCTTTTGGTTTTATTTGGAATTTATTTGAGTGGGATTTCAAATTTGAATCTGCATTCAAATTTGAATCTAAATTAGAAAGGGGTTTGGAAGGAAATAGAAAAGGTAAAGGGGAAATGCTTCTGGGCCGCGAGCCCAAGATCTCGAAGTCCGCTGAACCACCCCCTTCTAATTTTCACAGCGCGCCGCGCCACCCTCTCTTTTTCCCTTTCCAGCCCATCGCGGCCCATTGACGCCGGCCCGCTCACCACCTACCGCGCCCGCGCCGGGTCACCGCCAGGTGGGGCCCGCGTGACGTCGCCCCCGGCGTCATCTCTTCTTCCCCCCCCGTCATCCTTCTCTTTTTCCCCTTTCCCCGTCGTCGCCACGCCCTTCCGCGCCGCCCCCTCGCCCGGCGCCCGTCCGAGCCCGCCGGAGCCATCCGCGCCGTCCACGCGTCCCGCGCCCCGCCATGCCCTATAAGAAGGCCGCCGCCGCGCCTCGGGGGCGCCCCAACCCTAGCCGCCACGGGGAGTCCTCCCCGCTCCACTCGCCACCGCCCGCCGGGAGAAGAAGGAGGAGGAGGAGGGGAGAAGAAGACCCGAGGCCCACCGCCGCCTTGCCGCCTACCTCGCGAAGCCGGAGGACCGCACGTGGGAGCTCGAGGACGCCGCGAAGCCAAGAACCGCGACGCCCTCGCTTCCTCTCTCGCTCCGCGCCGCCGTCCCCTTCCACGCCGACGACCCCCGCTTCCTCCGCTCCGCCCCCGCTTCACCGCCGCCCGCACGTCGGCCCGTGGCCACCAAGGTGAGGCGAAGCTTCCTCACCCCTCCGTGGTCGACCCGACCTTCGAGCCGAGGCGCTTCGTGATCGCACCGTGCCGCTCTTGCCGCCGCGCCGCCGCCGGTGATGTCGGCCTTCGTGCCGGCCGGGTCGCAATCTTGTGCGGCCGCCGCCGCCGTCGCCGCAAACACGCACACGCGCCGCCGTTTCCTTTTCGACCCCGCGCCATCCTCACCTCGCCGACGCGCGTCACGCCGCCGTCGTGCTCCGCAGCGCCGCGCCGCCGCCCTCGCTCGACCCTCGTTCCACCCGCTCACGAGCGCCCGCACCCACGCAAGCCCGGCGACACGACCGCCATGACGCCTCGGTCACCGTGCGCACGCACGCAGCCGCCCCGTGGCCGGAGCCGTGCTCGCACCGCGCGCCTCCACCGGCCGGAGCTCCGCCACGGCGGGCGGGAGCCGTTTCGGGGCGACCTAGGGGGAAAGGCCCCGGTTTAGGGTATCCTTGCGTCTTTAGGACCCTTTCGCGCAGCCCGCCCAAGAACGCCGGGCGCCGGGTTAGCGCCGTCGCCGGCGACCCTCACCGCGCCGCCGCCCGCGCCCGTCGCCGCCGCTCCCTCGTCTCGCCGCCGACCGTCCATCTTTGGCCGAGGCCGTCCACGATTGGGGCCAAGATCGAGCCTTTGCTACCCCTCGTCCATGTCCCGGCCGGCCGGTTGGCCCGGCCGAGCGCGCCCGCCGCCGGCGAGCCGCCGCCGCGCCGCCGCCCGTCACGGCATTCCGTCGAGCACCGTACGCGCGAGGGGGAAAACCCCCGGGGTTTAGCACGCACACGGGCGCACACACGCGCGCGTGACCGCGAGGTATCCGAGGGGATCCCCGTGCGCCCGCCAACCACGGCCGGGCCACACGGGCGCCGCACGGCCGCGCGCGCGCGCGGATCCACCCCCCGGATCCGGCCGTGCGCCGCGCCACGCGGGCGCCACGTGGCCGGCCACGCTAGCCGCCGCCGGCTTAAAGCCGCCGGCGTGGCGCCCACCTCGGCGGGCGTAGCCGCCCGCCGCCGCTTAAAGCTAGGTTTGAGCCGCCTTGAGCTACCCTATAGCTAGCTAAGAGTCTGCAATGTTGTATATGCGTATTTTAATTTCAGAAATGTATTTTATCTTTAGAAATTCATAATAAATCCGTTTTAACTCCGAAAAATATGAAACTTATTCTGAAAATCTTCTAAAAACCCAAACTCCGTGTTAGACTAGGGTTTGCATCTTTTTGGATCTTATTTGCTCTTATTTGGATTTAAGTTGCTTTAGGACCGCTATTCATTTTCTTTTTCGCGCTATTAGGAGCAGCAGGAGCCGGAGAGCTGAGCCAGGAGTACGACTACGCCGACGACTTCGCCGCAGAGGACTACCCGACCCCAGGTTCACGCCCGACTGATTCTGAACTACCAATTAGGCATTGCTGAGTAGTATTGCTAGCGCTTTACTTTATGTATGCATGTTGATGAACCTTGCACTGCCTCTTTATTTACCCTGTCCTTGATTGTCCTACCACTACTATATATGTTTATGAGGGCGTGTATATGCGCCGAGCTTCGCGATGCATGTGTTGGGATGGGAATAGTGGTTCTTGGCGTGTGTGGGGTAAAAACCGGCAGGAGAAGGCGTTTTGGGTACTTTGGCGGGGGTGAGCTCGAAACAACCGATCTGGGATCGGGGATAGGGGTACACTCCTCAGTGCATCCCTCCTGTTGCGGTTTTCGGAGCCTAGGTGTTGGGGTTTTACGTGCGCTTGGAGGACATGAGCTCGCCCCGGTCTGAAATCGAGTGGATCAACTTGTTTATAGGACATCGTACACACCACCCCGCCGAGAGTGGGGATAGGGCCGAGTTGAGCTCGGCAAGTGCGGAACCATACCTGCCTAGGAAGGATAGAGGGTATCTGTGGGGGAGCGGTGGAGGTGAGACCACCCTCTCAGAGCGTCTCCCGTGTGGCTACACGGGAGCATTTCACAGTTCCGGTGCTGTCTTCACTTCGGAGAGGACCGCTTTGAGGGCCGGATGCAGGGTGGGAACGTAACTACCGAGAGTTCGCCGGTAGGATGGGCTCGGTCGGCCGTACACCGACCGGGTACCATTCCGGGATGGGTACAGGTGTACACGCTCGCGCAGTCGTTCGATCTATAGCTATAGCCGCGTCCTCGGTCATGGACACTGCCTAGAAGACATGTTCGTTCCTCATGTTTTGGGATTTCTACCTTCCCCCTATAGGTGAGAGTGTGGTGAGCCGTGGTTACAGTCGGCTAGAGGAGAGAGGCTCAATTTACCTCGTCGATCCGGTTGTAATCATTGAGGTGCGAGGAGAGGAAGTTCTCGCATCGACCCTAGACAGGAGTAGGAGGTGGTGACGGGTCTTCTGGGTGACCAGGTGGATCCGGGCTGTGTTGAGAGACTTGGGTTATGGGCTATTGATGGAGATACCTTGATTTCACTCTGCTGCTTAGGAACCCCCAGCCGTTTCCTTGTCTACTCTCTTTTCCCTTTAGATGCTAGGCCACTTAAAGCCGCATACGGTTGGTGACGTGGACCTATCCCACTCCTTGGGGATAGACTTTGGGTGTGCGGGGTACGAGTCCGAGTTCGACTGCAACGCCGACGGATGGTACGACTGAGGGATACGTCGCTTCGCTCGAGTTGCCCTCGTGGCGGGAAGAATAAAGATGGAGACCCTTCTGAGAAGATAGCTACCGTTGCGTAGAATTTTCACTCTGATTCAGCCAAGAGGCTTGTAATGATGTACTCCATAATGGACTTGTAATAAATTAATGTACTCTTAACTTTATGTGATGCGATGTATGACTTTGTGTATCTATCTCGTGAGACGTTCGTACGCGATAGCCACCGATCCAGGGACTATCGCGATGGTACAGGATTCGGGTTTTCCATGAAAATCCGGGGTTTTACGTGTGGTACCGCAGCCATGCTTGACCGTAGCACGTATCCCTAGGAAAGGTCGATAGAAATAGGACTCTATACGCTCTACCTTTATAGTTATACCCTTGAGCTATGTTATAAAACTCATTCCCTCTTTGAAAACTTCTTACTCACCTGCGCTGACAGAAAATTTCTTGCGTTTCAGAGGAAATGGAGCACCAGGTCGCGGAGATCACCCCCGAGACGTGCGGGGCGATCTGCCACTGGATGGAGAGGGCCCTTCTCAGGCTTGGGGTCCCTCCGACCTACGTCACGTACCGCGCCGAGTACGTACCCACCGTGACTGGGCGGATGGTGCTCTGCACGGTCGCTGTGCTCCCTCACCCGAGCCTCCCCGGTTCAAGGGAGAGGTCCGCGCGGCGCCGCGCTCACCATCGCGACCGCGCCGGACGTCGCCCGCCGCCGGGCCCCCGGGCCGCCTTCTCGCACGCACCGCGCCTCCTTCGAGACCGGGACTCTTCGGGCCGCTACCCCCGGACTACCGGCACCTCGCACCGCTCGTGGACGAGTTCCTTCGTACGAGGGGATTCGGACGACGTCGACGCCGCTCCCTTCCGCGAGACCGACGAGACCCCGGTGGAGACCGCCGCCTACTTGGTCGACCTCGACAAGTACGCGCGCCAACCGGAGGACGAGTCACGTACCCTCTACGGCCGTGTCGTGGACGCCACCATCGACGCGCTCCCGCACCCGCCCCCCGCCGTGCCGAGCTGGAGAGAGAGAACACCGCTCTACGCCACCGTGTTCGCCAGCTCGAGTTGAGCCTCGACCGCGCGACCACTGTCCTGCTGCAGTCCGAGAGGGAGAGGGTGGACACCAGGGAGGAGATGCTGCACGCCAAGGAGGACCTACGCAGGTTGACCGCGAGTCAGAACAGGCTGAAGGACAAGCTCGAGCGCAAGGACGACCTGCTCACGGTGCGCGCTCACCTGCTCGGGTGTGAGCAGCTCAAGGTGGAGAAGCTGGAGAAGAGCCGAGCGGACAACATCGCCAACATCGTGTGGCTCACGCGCACGGCCGTCTACCTGAGAGACAAGGCTGAGAGACTGAGGAGGACTTGGGAGGACGCCGACTCGCTTCGCGTGGACGAGCTCTTCGAGCTCAACGGAGAGCTACCCCCCGAGTCTCAGCGTGAGATTCGCACCGAGACCTTCGAGCTGCACCAGTCACGCCTCAAGCTTCACCTGTGCCCGATGGCCCGTCTGCCGACCCCCGTCGAGACCGAGGAGGTTCGAGAGGCTCACGCCTTGGTGTCCCGGATCTTTTCGCCGGACTACCCCACCGAGGACCGCTACCCCGTCACGTACCAGAGGGCACGCACTGAGTAGAGAGCTGAGCAGGAGGCATGACCTAGAGTAGTGTTTTATGCTAGTAGTTTCCACGAGATGTTCCATGCAGCCGCGAGCATGTTCCGGTGCATGAAGAGAGTCATGCCACACCATGTAGACACTACCCTTTTGAGATTGTATCGATGTACTAGATCGTTGACTTGTTGCTGCTACCCCAAGGTCTGAGTCAGCCTCGGGGGAGCAAGTGTAATAATCATGTTTGCTGTGTGCTTGGATCTTAATGATGTTATTTGCGTCTTAATGCTTCTTCTACTTGAGTGTAGGTTATAATTAGAACTATTTTCTTGATTGCTTAAGACTCATGTGTGAGTTGGTGAGTGACGTGCGTAAACTTCTCTCTTTTCCCCTATGTTTTCAGAAGGATGTCGATCCGCCGCTCCAACCGGCTGATAGCCCGCCTCGAGGAGGCGGTGCGCCGAGGAAGAAGCCCAGCAGGGGCGTGGACGCGGTCGTGGCCGTGGCCGTCCACCCCTGCGTGGAGGAGCTTTGGGGGCTAGGGCCCGAGGTGACGGAGCACCGCCACCACCGCCCGAGAACCCTGAGGCCGAGGTTGCACAAGGAGCGGCCGAGCAAGGCCAGCCTGAGCCGGAACAGCCACCGCCACCCCCACCTAACCTGGTGGAAGTGATGGCGCTCCAGACTCAGCTGATGCAGAGGATGGCGGAAGCCATGGAGCACCGTGGCAACGGTGGGAACCGCGTCGCTCCGCAGGACGAGGACCTCACGAGGAAGATCGAGAGGTTCATCCGCCTGAAGGCCCCCACCTTCAGCTACTCGGATGACCCACTCGAGGCCGACGACTGGCTGAGGGTGATCGAGACCAAGCTCGACCTCACCGTCTGCTCCGACGAGGAGTGCGTCGCTATCGCCGCGCACCCGCCCGGGAGGGTCTTGCCAAGGCGTGGTGGGACAACTACACCGCCACCCACCCGAACCCGCCTTTCATCACCCGGGCCGGGAGTTCTCGCGAGGCGTTCCGCGAGCGCATCTTCCCCGATGAGCCGCCGGTCCGAAGGCGCAGGAGTTCCGCACCATGACTCAGGGTGCGATGAGGGTCGAGGAGTACGAGCGTCACTTCATGAAGATGATGCGGTACGCCCCCCGACGACACCAACACCGACCGAAGAAGCGGCTTCGGTTCCGCCGAGGCCTCCACCACGGCCTTCGCCGTGCGCCCGAAGGCAAGTGAGCACAAGTCCCCGTGCCATCTCGTCAACCGCGCCATCGCGGTCGAGGACGAGAGGAGGGGCCACGAGGAACGCATGAGGGGCAAGAAGAGGATGGGAGATCGGGATCGGCCCGACCGATCCTTCCGTGGCCGCGAAGCGGACGCAGCAACATGCCGAGGGGGAGCTACCGCCGGGGCACAACCACCCCGGGCATGGCTTCGGAGGCGCGGGACGTAGCCCGTTCCCCCGAGGGAGGAACCCCGGCTACCCCCGGCCAGACCGGGAGGCTACACTCGTGCTCCACCGAGCACCGCGAGACCCGCCGCGCAGAGGCTTCACCGTCACCTCGCTCGCGTGTGGCAAGCCGTGCCACAAGTCCTTCGAGTGCCCCGACAAGAAGGCCGCCGCGCCCCCGCGAGGGCACCGGCTCTAGGAGGCCGACCTCCTCGGCCGCGCCGCCGCCGGCCGCCGGCCGTGGGAGGCTGAACCACCTCACTGAGGAGGAGGCTGCCGATGCCCCCGACGTCGTGATCGGTAAGTTTTTGGTTTGTGGTACTTCTGCTCTGGTTCTCTTCGACACCGGTGCAACCGGGTCTTATATCACCTCTCGGTTCGTGAATAAACTCTCCCTCCCTACAACCACCCGAACGATGCCTATCCTCACGAGCTCTCCGCTCGGGGATATCCGATGCACCCTGCAGTGCAAAGGAGTGGAAGTGGTCATCCAAGGTCACACCTTCTATGGGGATCTTACCGTGCTGCCTTCCCATGGTATCGACGTGATACTGGGAATGGATTGGATCACTGCCCACAAAGGTGTCATCTCCACTTCGCCGAGGCTGGTGACACTACTACACCCTGACGGAACAAGGGTTACCTTCGAGCCGATGAAGTCTCGAGACATACCGGCCGTGTACAGCCTTCACACAAAGGCCATATCGGACGTACCGGTGGTCTGTGAGTATGAGGATGTGTTTCCAGAGGAGTTGCCCGGGTTGCCTCCTGATCGTGATGGGGAGTTCGTGATTAACCTGGTGCCGGGAACGGCGCCGATAGCCCAGAGTCCGTACCGTATGGCAGAGGTTGAGCTGAAACTGTTGAAGGCAGAGCTAGACTCGCTACTCGAGAAAGGGTTCATTCGGCCAAGTGCTTCACCCTGGGGTTCACCGGCACTATTCGTACCAAAGAAGGATGGAACGCAACGTCTGTGCGTCGATTACCGGGCCCTGATTGCGGTGACCATCAAGAACAAGTACCCATTACCCAGGATTGATGATCTGATGGATCAGCTAAGGCAAGCCAAGTACTTAAGCAAGATTGACCTCCGGTCAGGTTATCACCAGATGAAGATCCGCCCGGAGGACATCCACAAGACGGCATTCGTAACCCGCATGGGCGATGACGAGTACACGGTCGTGTCGTTTGGCCCGACCAATGCCCCGCATACTTCATGAACATGATGAACAAGGTCTTCATGGATGAGTTGGACAAGTGTGTCGTCGTCTTCATTGACGATATACCGGTCTACTCCCGCACGACGAAGAGCACGAGGAGCACCCGAGGATCGTCTCTGGGGAAGCTCGAACGGCATCGGTTGTACGCCAAGTTCGGCAAGTGTGAGTTCGGGATGGAGGAAGTCGCGTTTCGGGGGCATGTGTTGTCGCCAAAGGAGTTGCGCCGATCCGAGCAAGATTGAGGCCGTGTCCAAGTGGCAGTCACCGAAGTCCGTGACAGAGATCCGCAGCTTTCTCGGTTTGGCCGGATACTACCGCCGATTCATCGAGAACTTCTCTAAGATCGCCAAGCCCATGACAGAACTGTTGAAGAGCAACACACCGTATGTGTGGTCGGACAAGTGTGAAGCCAGCTTCCAAGAGCTCAAAACCCGTCTCACCACTACCCCGGTCCTGACCCTGCCCGATGCGAGCAAGGACTTCGTGGTGTACTGTGACGCGTCGAGACAAGGACTCGGCTGCGTATTGATGCAAGGAGGCAAGGTAGTGGCCTACGCCTCACGACAGCTAAGGAAGCATGAGGAGAACTACCCTACGCCCGACCTCGAGCTAGCCGCTGTTATTCATGCATTGAAGATATGGAGGCACTATCTGATGGGGAACAAGTGTGACATATATACTGATCACAAGAGTCTGAAGTATATCTTCACTCAGTCGGAGTGGAACCTGAGGCAAAGGAGATGGCTAGAGCTGATCAAGGACTACGACCTGGGCATTCACTACCACCTGGGTAAGGCAAACGTCGTATCCGACACTTTGAGCCGCAAGCACTACTGCAGCAACCTGATGGTGCGAGAGGAACAACCAGCCTTGCATGAAGAGCTGGAGAAGCTGAGCTTAGAGATTGTGGAGGAGGGGCAGTTGAACCAAATGCGGGTGAAGTACACACTCGAAGACCAGATCCGCCGAGCTCAGAAGGAGTGCCCAGAGATTCAAGAGGTAAAACGCCTGATGGAGAATGGAAAAGCAGCTGACTATCGCCTCGATGAACAAGGTACACTGTGGCTGAAGGACCGTATCTGCGTGCCTCAGGACAAGGAGATTCGGGACTCGATACTTAAAGAGGCCCACGATTCTCGATACTCGATCCACCCTGGCTGTACCAAGATGTACAAAGACTTGAAGGTACGGTTTTGGTGGGAAAAGATGAGGGAAGATATTGCGAATACGTCGCTCGATGTGACACGTGTCGGCCGAGTGAAGGCCGAACACCGAGAGACCCGCCGGACCGCCGCAACCGTCGAGATACCCACGTGGAAGTGGGATGATATCGCATGGACTTCATTGTGGGATTGCCGCGCACACGAAGGGAAATGACTCCATTTGGGTGATTGTTGATCGATTAACCAAGGTAGCACATTTCTTGCCAGTGAAGACGAACTACAGCGTGAGCCGACTTGCAGAGCTGTATGTGGACAACATCCTAAAGCTTCATGGGGCTCCGAGTAGCATTGTGTCAGATAGAGGGCCCCACTTCATCGCCCCGCTCCGGGAAAAGTTTGCACGCTTCCATGGGTACCCAAATCGAACTACGACACGGCGTTCCACCCGCAGCATCCGCGGCCGGACGGAGAGGGTGAATCAAGTACTAGAGGACTTGCTGAGAGCTTGTGTGTTGACCTATGGGTCCGATTGGGAAAAGAGTCTATCATATGCCGAGTTCTCTTACAACAACGGCTACCAGGCCAGCTTGAAGATGGCTCCTTTCGAAGCCCTGTACGGCAGAAAGTGTCGGACACCGTTGATGTGGTCCGAGGTGGGGGAGCGAACCTTTTTCGGTCCCGCCACCATTGTTGAGGCCGAGGAAAATGTCGCCAAGGTCAGGGAGAACCTGAAGATAGCTCAGAGCAGGCAGAAGAGCTACGCCGACGCGAAACGGAAGGATGTCTCGTTCGAAGTGGGGGATCACGTCTACTTGAAGGTGTCACCCCTCCGAGGCACGAAGAGGTTCCACATCAGGGGGAAGCTGTCCCCTAGGTACGTTGGGCCCTACCCTATTGTGAGTAAGGTCGGGAGGGTAGCTTACAGACTCGAGCTACCTCCGGAGCTTACGGGAGTACACCCGGTGTTCCATGTTTCCCAACTTCGGAAGTGTGTGGTCGTCGAGAAGAGAGTGCCTGCTCAGGCGCTCGACGTCCAGGAAACCCTGGAGTACTTGAAGTACCCGGTTCGGATCCTGGACTGGGCGGAGAAGTCGACCAGGAACACCACCGCGCGTTTCTGCAAGGTGTTATGGAGTAACCACTCCGAGCGCGAAGCTACCTGGGAGAAGGAGTCAGTGTTGAGGGAGAAATACCCTCATCTCTTCGAAGCGGAGGTAACTTCTTAATCTCGGGGACGAGATTCTTGTGAGGGGGGGACTCCTGTAACATCCCTCAAATTTATTGAGGAACGTTAATTAATAAAAATGTGGGTTTAAAATTTTCGATGAATTATTTGAGTGAATATCAACTTCATTAAGGATGTCTTCCATTTCTCTCCCTTAGTTCCTAGATTTATTTTGAGCTAAATGAAATTCCTAGGAAATATAATAATGTTAGTGTGAGAAACTTGGAGTTCTTTTGGTTTTATTTGGAATTTATTTGAGTGGGATTTCAAATTTGAATCTGCATTCAAATTTGAATCTAAATTAGAAAGGGGTTTGGAAGGAAATAGAAAAGGTAAAGGGGAAATGCTTCTGGGCCGCGAGCCCAAGATCTCGAAGTCCGCTTAACCACCCCCTTCTAATTTTCACAGCGCGCCGCGCCACCCTCTCTTTTTCCCTTTCCAGCCCACCGCGGCCCATCTGACGCCGGCCCGCTCACCACCTACCGCGCCCCGCGCCGGTCACCGCCGTGGGGCCCGCGTGGACGTCGCCCCCGGCGTCATCTCTTCTTCCCCCCCGTCATCCTTCTCTTTTTCCCCTTTCCCCGTCGTCGCCCACGCCCTTCCGCGCCGCCCCCCCCCCCGGCGGCCCGTCCGAGCCCGCCGGGGCCATCCGCGCCGTCCACGCGTCCCGCGCCCCGCCATGCCCTATAAGAAGGCCGCCGCCGCGCCTCGGGGCAGCCCCAACCCTAGCCGCCACGGGGAGTCCTCCCCGCTCCACTCTGCCACTGCCCGCCGGAGAAGAAGGAGGAGGAGGAGGGGAGAAGAAGACCCGGAGGCCCACCGCCAGCTCGCCGCCTACCTCGCGAAGCCGGAGGACCGCACGTGGGAGCTCGAGGACGCCGCGAAGCCAAGAACCGCGACGCCCCTGCTTCCTCTGCTCCGCGCCGCCGTCCCCTTCCACGCCGACGACCCTGCTTCCTCCGCTCCGCCCCGCTTCACCGCCGCCTGCACGTCGGCCCGTGGCCACCAAGGTGAGGCGAAGCTTCCTCACCCCTCTGTGGTCGACCCGGCCTTCGAGCCGAGGCGCTTCGTGATCGCACCGTGCCGCTCTTGCCGCCGCGCCGCCGCTGGTGATGCCGGCCTTCGTGCCGGGGCCGGGTCTCAATCTTGTGCAGGGTGCCGCCGCCGCCGTCGCCGCAAACACGCACACGCGCCGCCGTTTCCTTTTCCCGACCCCCCGCGCCATCCTCACCTCGCCGACGCGCGTCACGCCGCCGTCGTGCTCCGCAGCGCCGTGCCGCCGCCCCGCTCGACCCCGGTTCCACCCGCTCACGAGCGCCCGCACCCACGCAAGCCCGGCGACACGACCGCCACGACGCCCTCGGTCACCGTGCGCACGCACGCGAGCCGCCCCGTGGCCGGAGCCGTGCTCGCACCGCGCGCCGCCACCGGCCGGAGCTCCGCCACGGCGGTCGGGAGCCGTTTCGTGCGACCTAGGGGGAAAAGGCCCCGCTTTAGGTATCCTTGCGTCTTTAGGACCCTTTCGCGCCCGGCCCAAGAACGCCGGGCGCCGGTTAGCGCCGTCGCCGCCGCGACCCTCACCGCGCCGCCGCCGCTCCCCTGTCTCGCCGCCGACCGTCCATCTTTGGCCGAGGCCGTCCACGATTGGGGCCAAGATCGAGCCTTTGCTACCCCTCGTCCATGTCCCGGTCGCCGGTTGGCCCCGTCGAGCGCGCCGCCGCCGGCGAGCCGCCGCCGCGCCGCCGCCCGTCACGGGCATTCCGTCGAGCACCGTACGCGCGCGAGGGGGAAAACCCCCCGGGGTTTAGCACGCACACGGGCGCACACACGTGCGTGTGACCGCAGGGGATCCGAGGGGGATCCCGTGCGCCCGCCAACCACGGCCCAGGCCACACGGGCGCCGCACGGCCGCGCGCGCGCGGGATCCACCCCGAGATCCGCCGTGCGCCGCGCCACGCGGCGCCACGTGGCCGGGCACGCTAGCCGCCGCCGGCTTAAAGCCGGCGGCGTGGCGCCCACTTCGCGGCCGTAGCCGCCCGCCGCCGGCTTAAAGCTAGGTTTGAGCCAGTTTGAGCTACCCTATAGCTAGCTAAGAGTCTGCAATGTTGTATATGCGTATTTTAATTTCAGAAATGTATTTTATCTTTAGAAATTCATACTAAATCCGTTTTAACTCCGAAAAATATGAAACTTCTTCTGAAAATTCTAAAAACCCAAACTCCGTGTTAGACTAGGGTTTGCATCTTTTTGGATCTTATTTGCTCTTATTTGGATTTAAGTTGCTTTAGGACCGCTATTCATTTTCTTTTTCGCGCTATTAGGAGCAGCAGGAGCCGGAGAGCTGAGCCAGGAGTACGACTACGCCGACGACTTCGCCGCAGAGGACTACCCGACCCCAGGTTCACGCCCGACTGATTCTGAACTACCCATTAGGCATTGCTGAGTAGTATTGCTAGCGCTTTACTTTATGTATGCATGTTGATGAACCTTGCACTGCCTCTTTATTTACCCTGTCCTTGATTGTCCTACCACTGCTATATATGTTTATGAGGGCGTGTATATGCGCCGAGCTTCGCGATGCATGTGTTGGGATGGGAATAGTGGTTCTTGGCGTGTGTGGGGTAAAAACCGGCAGGAGAAGGCATTTTGGGTACTTTGGCGGGGGTGAGCTCGAAACAACCAATCTGGGATCGGGGATAGGGGTGCACTCCTCGAGTGCATCCCTCCCGTTGCGGTTTTCGGAGCCTAGGTGTTGGGGTTTTACGTGCGCTTGGAGGACATGAGCTCGCCCCGTCCGAAATCGAGTGGATCAACTTGTTTATAGGACATCGTACACACCACCCCGCCGAGAGTGGGGATAGGGCCGAGTTGAGCTCGGCAAGTGCGGAACCATACCGCCTAGGAAGGATAGAGGGTATCCGTGGGGGAGCGGTGGAGGTGAGACCACCCTCTCGGAGCGTCTCCCGTGTGGCTACACGGGAGCATTTCACGCTCCGTGTCGTCTTCACTTCGGAGAGGACCGCTTTGAGGGCCGGATGCAGGGTGGGAACGTAACTACCGAGAGTTCGCCGGTAGGATGGGCTCGGTCGGCCGTACACCGACCGGGTACCATTCCGGGATGGGTACAGGTGTACACGCTCTGCAGAGTCGTTCGATCTATAGCTATAGCCGCGTCCTCGGTCATGGACATTGCCTAGAAGACATGTTCGTTCCTCATGTTTTGGGATTTCTACCTCCCCCCTATAGGTGAGAGTGTGGTGAGCCGTGGTTACAGCCGGCTAGAGGAGAGAGGCTCCATTTACCTCGTCGATCCGGTTGTAATCATTGAGGTGCGAGGAGAGGAAGTTCTCGCATCGACCCTAGACAGGAGTAGGAGGTGGTGACGGGTCTTCTGGGTGACCAGGTGGATCCGGGCTGTGTTGAGAGACTTGGGTTATGGGCTATTGATGGAGATACCTTGATTTCACTCTGCTGCTTAGGAACCCCCAGCCGTTTCCTTGTCTACTCTCTTTTCCCTTTAGATGCTAGGCCACTTAAAGCTGCATACGGTTGGTGACGTGGACCTATCCCACTCCTTGGGGATAGACTTTGGGTGTGCAGGGTACGAGTCTGAGTTCGACTGCAACGCCGACGGATGGTACGACTGAGGGATACGTCGCTTCGCTCGAGTTGCCTGTGGCGGGAAGAATAAAGATGGAGACCCTTCTGAGAAGATAGCTACCGTTGCGTAGAATTTTCACTCTGATTCAGCCAAGAGGCTTGTAATGATGTACTCCATAATGGACTTGTAATAAATTAATGTACTCTTAACTTTATGTGATGCGATGTATGACTTTGTGTATCTATCTGTGAGACGTTCTGTACGCGATAGCCACTGATCCAGGGACTATCGCGATGGTACAGGGATTCGGGTTTTCCATGAAAATCCGGGGTTTTACATCCGACGTCCTCGCGCAAGTGGCAACTCTCACGTCGTCGGCGCCCGTTTGGGAGGTGCTTGAGACTATGTACTCGGCACAATCCCGTGCACGAATTACAAACCTCCGTATGCAGCTGGCGACCTGCAAAAAGGGCAGTATGACTGCCGCGGCATATTTCTCCAAGATGAAGAAGCTCGGTGATGAGCTAGCGGCGGCCGGCAAGGTGCTTGAAGATGATGAGATGGTCACTCTTATCCTCGCCGGACTTGACTTTGACTACAACCCGCTCGTATCTTCAGTCATGGGGCGCACCACGCCAATCTCGGTGAGCGAGTTGTACTCTCAGCTACTAGCTTTTGATTCGAGACTTGAGTTGCTCCAGGAAAACGGTGGTGGAGGCTATCAGTCCTCGGCAAACTCTGCTGGAAGAGGCCGGGGCAATTTTCGTGGTGGTCGTGGCGGTGGTCGCGGTGGACGCGGCGGCCGTGGCAACAATGGTGGCCTGGGTAATAGAGCCCCCAAGCAGGCGCATCAAGGACAAGGAGGGTCCAGCAACAAACTGACCTGTCAAATCTGTGGCAAGGGAAGTCATGAAGCGGCTGATTGTTGGCACCGCTATGATGAAAGCTACCAAGGTCAGGGCAATTCCAGGAGTGCAGGATCGGCTACTACCAATTATGGTGTAGACACGAACTGGTACATGGACAGCGGCGCCACCGACCACATCACAAGCGAGCTTGAGAAGCTCACTGTCCGTGACAAGTATCATGGGCAAGATCAGGTGCATACAGTGAGTGGTTCAGGTATGAAAATTAGTAACGTTGGTCGTACGATTTTACATACCCCACATCGAAACTTGCATCTAAAAATATTCTTCATGTTCCTGCCGCAAATAAAAATCTTGCTTCCGTTCATAAATTGACATCTGATAATGATGCACTCATTGAGTTTCACCCTAATCTTTTTCTTATAAAGGATCGGGTCACAAAGAGGGTAATTCATCAAGGCAAGTGTGAGGGTGGATTGTATCCTCTTCGGCTTCAAGAAGCCAAGTCACGGAAGCAGGTCTTTGGTGCAGTAAAGCCGTCTACATCAAGATGGCATAGTCGCTTAGGTCATCCTTCGTTTCCTATCGTTGAGCGTGTCAGTGTTTTAGACCGGCAACCTACTAAGGGGAGTACCCGAAGTAGATGAATGTGGCCTCGCCGAGATCGGTAACTCGAAGGAAGAGACACGTGGCACACAATTTAGATAGGTTCGGGCCGCGAGGTGCGTAATACCCTATGTCCTGTATGCTGCGTAGCTCTGGATTGATTGGGTACGATTACAAGATGGTGTAATTGTACGCCGTGAGATGAGATTGGACGTGTAGAGGGGTCCCTGCCTCGCCTTATATAGTCCGGGGGCAGGGTTACAGGTCGGAGTAGGGAGAGAGTACTAGTCGAGTACGTCTAGGTGTCTTCCATACAGTGCGGGACATGTACAGCTTCCTAACCGAGTACTTCTCCTTTGTATTCCTTGTGCTCCACGCCATCAGGTGTCGTGCAGCGCAAGCCGGGTAGTCCCAGGGGCCCACCGAGTAGTCGGTCCTGGTACCCACCGAGGTAGTGGGCCCAGGGACGTCCATACGACAGAGCGTGTGGTTAAAAATAATAGTCTTCCTTGTGTTAGTGATGAGAACTCTGGGTCCGTGTGTGATTCTTGTTTAAGAGCTAAAAGTCATCAGCTTCCGTATCCTAAGTCCACAAGTGTGTCTCATGCTCCTCTTGAGTTAATTTTCTCTGATGTCTGGGGGCCGGCACCAACATCGGTTGGGAGGCACACATATTATGTTAGTTTCATAGATGACTATAGTAAATACACATGGATCTACCTAATCAAGAAAAAATTTGAGGTTTTTGAAGTTTTCCATGACTTCCAGAAACTTGTTGAAAGGAAGTTTAATAGGAAGATAATCTCGGTCCAGAGTGATTGGGGTGGTGAGTATGAGAAGCTCAACTCATTTTTTTGACAAATAGAGATTTCTCATCACATTTCCTGTCCACACGCACACCAACAAAACGGATCAGCAGAGAGGAAACATCGACACATAGTTGAGGTTGGCCTTGCCCTTCTAGCAAATGCTTCTATGCCATTAAAGTTTTGGGATGAAGCCTTCCTCACTGCAACATATCTCATAAACCTTCTTCCTAGCAAAGTTATAAATTTTGACACTCCCGTTCAGCGTCTTCTTAATGAAACTCCTGACTATAGCTCTCTCCGAGTGTTTGGGTGCGCCTGTTGGCCTAATCTTAGGCCCTATAATGCTCATAAACTCTCCTTCCGCTCCACTAGGTGCGTTTTTCTTGGCTATAGCTCCCGTCACAAAGGATTCAAATGCCTAGAACCCAACACTGGAAGAGTGTATATATCTCGGGATGTGATCTTTGATGAGTCTGTCTTTCCCTTTGAAAATCTTCATTCAAATGCAGGAGCTAGGCTAAGTAAGGAGACCCTTCTACTTCCTGAGCATCTTCGTAATCCTAATAGTGGGGATGTAGATTGTATTGACTCACACATTACTAATACTCGTACCACTAATGAACCTCAAAGTGTTTCTAGAGAAGATGTGTTTCAGGATACACACGAAGATGCAGAGGATCCGGGCGTCTTTTTCCAGGTGGATGCGCCGGCAGAATCGGGCACGCGATCCCAGGCTGATCCGCTCCACGCCTCGGACGACTCCGCAGGGTCAGGACCCTCTCCGCCAGCGACGCGTGGGGGGGGGGGGGGGGGGGCAGAGCGTCCGCGCCGGCGGATGCCGTCGGAGCCGTTTCCCCGCAGGCCCCTTCGCTGACCGCAGCCGGCGGATCTTCTGCGGGGGCGCCTCTCACACCGACGGGGTCGCACGGATCCCCTACGACGCCCGCAAAGACTCCGCAACGCCGGAGATGCCGCCGCACGGATCACCCGCGCATCGACCGGATCCCCCGCGCCACAAGTCCCTGCTGCTCCTTCTGCTGCTCGCCCACACACACGTCTTCAAAGTGGTATAGTTAAACCCAAATTAATTACCGACGGGTGTGTTAGATGGTGCAATGCATGTGTAACAGGAGAACCAGCAACACCACAAGAGGCTTTGCAAGATCCCAAGTGGACAGAGGCCATGCAAGCCAAGTTTGATGCATTGATCAAGAACAAAACTTGGCGTCTTGTACCACCCAGCAAAGGTAAAAACATAATTGATTGCAAGTGGGTGTTTAAGATTAAAAGAAAATCAGATGGTTCAATTGAAAGGTATAAAGCAAGGCTGGTAGCTAAAGGTTTCAAACAACGGTATGGGATTGATTATGAGGATACATTCAGTCCAGTTGTTAAAATCGCTACTGGTAGACTGGTTTTATCAGTTGCTGTATCCAGGGGATGGAG
The DNA here is from genome assembly GCA_947561735.1 of Cenchrus americanus. Lineage (NCBI taxonomy): Eukaryota > Viridiplantae > Streptophyta > Magnoliopsida > Poales > Poaceae > Cenchrus > Cenchrus americanus. The sequence continues at coordinate 5,782,302 of OX387242.1, forward strand.
TTTAAGACAATTAGATGTGCAGAACGCGTTTTTGCATGGTGTTCTGGAAGAAGAGGTCTATATGAGACAACCACCTGGGTTCGAGGATGTGTCTGTGCCTAATTATGTGTGCAGGTTGGGACAAGGCAATTTATGGGCTTAAACAAGCCCCGAGGGCCTGGTATTCACGGTTGAGTACTAAATTTCTTGAGCTTGGTTTTCGTACTTCTAAGTCAGATACTTCCTTGTTTATTTATTCCAAGAAAGGCATTACGATATTTATGCTTATTTATGTGGATGATATTATTGTCACTGGAAGTTCCCAAGAAGCTATTGCTGTGTTACTTTGTGATCTTAAGCAGGAATTTGCTCTCAAGGATCTTGGTGATCTGAGTTACTTTCTGGGAATTGAAGTGAGAAAGGACAAGGAAGGTATAATTTTGTCTCAAGAAAAATATGCTCGAGATATCTTGGCTCGCGTAGGGATGTTGAAATGCAAGCCGTCGGCTACACCCTTGTCTACTTCGGAAAAACTGTCCAAGTATGAAGGTAACACATTGGACCAAGGTGATAGTACACGATATCGTAGCATAGTTGGAGGACTACAATATCTCACTCTTACTAGACCTGATTTGGCGTTCTCAGTTAATAAGGTTTGCCAGTTCTTGCACTCTCCTACAACTGTTCATTGGACAACAGTTAAAGGAATCCTTCGATATATTATGTATACTCTTGATATTGGGCTAAGAATCAGGAAATCTAATTCCACACTTGTCTGTGGATTTTCTGATGCGGATTGGGCAGGTAGCATTGATGACAGACGTTCAACAGGAGGTTTTGCAATATATCTTGGAAGCAATCTTATCTCATGGAGTGCAAGAAAACAAGCTACTGTTTCCCGGTCTAGTACAGAGGCTGAGTATAAAGCTATGGCTAATGCAACGGCAGAGGTAATCTAGGTAGAGTCTCTTCTGGATGAACTAGGAGTCAAGTTTAGAAGACCTTCACAGCTATGGTGTGATAATCTTAGTGCAACCTATCTGTCTGCAAATCCTGTTTTTCATGCACGTGCAAAACATATAGAGATTGATTTTCACTTTGTGCGAGAAAGGGTTGCAAAGAGACTATTAGAAGTCAGGTTCATTGCATCGAATGACCAAGTTGCAGATGGATTCACAAAAGCTTTGCCAACGCATAAGCTTGAAGTCTTCGGGAACAATCTTAACCTTGAGTCAAGACAAGTTTAGATTGAGAGGGGGTGTTAGATAACTCATGTGTAACACATATATCATGTATATCTCTCTCGGTTGTACGATTGGGCTTTGGTCCCTATATTAACATGCAACCCGCGCAGGTCAAGATAGTCAGCTCGGTTACTCTCCTTTTACATTCATTTCTTCTTTCTTATAAAATTTGTAGTGGGCTACATATGATTTTTGAATGGTATGAGGGGCTGGAGCCCTTCCACCCCATCGCTGGCTTGGCCCATGTATGTTGTATTAATACAAGGAAGAATCTAGTGTGATGATCAGGTGTTGCCTATCTTTAACTTCATTACAGTGTCAACCAGTGAAGATCTGGTCCAACTAGAGGCAAAAATGATACGTCGCCAGCGCCAATGTTGTGACTTGGATCTATATATATCATTTCGCGGAGAGCCCTTCTCAACCGCTATAGCGTGCCCATTCAATACAACACAGTTGTGGTGGCATATAAAAAAAACTCTATATTTCCGCTATACAGCCTGTTCGCTCGGCTTATCAGCCACCGACCAAGCAGTATTTTCTCTCGTAACGAACCGGCCATCAAGAACCGGTCGGCGATCTCTTCTCTCGGAACAAACCAAAGACCGACATCGGCCACCAGCCAACCGAACAGGCTGATAGTTCACTATTTGCAATATTGTACGTTGTCGAAGACAAATGAGCTAGAGTAACTTCTTCGGCAAGACAATGACCTCGAAGAGTATGTCGAAAAGACAATTTCTGGCCATGGTGATGCACTATAAATCTATACTATAAGGAGCGAAGACAATTGAAAACTTTTCTCACCCAAATCGGACCCGCCTTACCCCTCACGCCGAACCCACCCGTCATATGTTTTTGGAACTGGATAGGGTGGAAGGACTATGAAGTATCAAAAAATCACAATTTGGAGAGCGTTTCTGCCAAAAACGTAATGTTTTTCTCACCCACCCCGCATCTACCCCACCTTTCATACCCACGTGGACCCACATTTTTCTCCTAAGCTGCACACGATTTCGAGTTGAACCTTAACTTGAGTTCGTTTCCACCCGGCACAATTAAGTTCCGTAGCACGCCAACTCGCGGCCTGCTTTTGGCGGTGGTGTCGGCGGCCTGCCTCTGCCTGCAAGTTCCATACGAGCATTTGGAGTATTTGCATTAGAGCATCTCAAGTGGGGGCCTCTATATGGGCCTCTACTCCAAAATTTAGAGGTTAGGTGCAAAAACTCAACTCCAGCAGGCCCTCCAAATGCCCCTCCATTTTGCATGCCCCTCCAAATCTCCCCTCCAAGCCTACATTTCTGGAGGCCCTCCAAATCCACTCCTTCCGTGGGTCCCACCATTTTTTATATTTTTTCCTTTATACTGCCCCGCGGCTCCCCCCGCGGCGGCCCGCGGTGCGCACGATGCCGTCGAGGCGCGAGGGCGGGCGCGGCGGCGGTGACGTCGAGGGAGACAAGGACGGGGGTGTGAGGCCGGGTCCGGTGGCCCCATCCCCATGGCGTCGGCGTGCGCGCGGGAGTCGGGGGAGGAGAGGTCGCCGAGGCCGAGGCGCTCCGCAGTGGTGGCGTGCTCCGTGGTGGACGGCGGCGGCGCGGCGGTAGACGAGCGCGCCCTCCCACGGGGAGTCCTCGTCGTCGGATTCGTCAGATGCGGCGCCGTAGTCCTCCAGATCCAAGTCGACGGTGAAGAAGCCGTCGCCCTCGGCGGCGGAGGCGGAGGCCGTCCCCCTCGACCTCCACGACGGCGGCCTCCACGACGGCGGCGAATCTCCGTGGGAATCTCCGTGGGATGCAGACACTCACCTCGCCCTCCCACGGAGGCCCAGCAAGGAAAGGTTGGAAGTAGGGGCGCCGCCCCCGGCGGCGGACCGGCGAGACGCGAAGCTCCGCGTGGCGGCGGCGCCAACCGCAGCTCCCAACTCCTTTCCATCACCTGCCCCGTCCGCTACTCTGCCGCCCCTCTCATCGTAGCCGGCGGTCACGGCTCCCCACGGCGTCTGGCACGCCATCGGCATGCCGGAGCTCGACACCTAACTCCAGTCGTGCGGCCTCAACGGCGCCGGCCTCGCGGTCTCTGAAGTCTGAATAGCCGTCTCAAAGAGAGCAACGCGGCCGGTGGAGCACTAGGAATTTGCAAAGATTTTACAAGAAAAATTCCTCAGATCCAAACGACAATTTTGTGTTCCTGCAATCTACAACTAGCTTCGCTAGCTTCTTCCAGGGATTTTACCCGTGGGTCGGTTTGCTTTCAAGCATCTGCACATTTGCACAAGGTGTCGTTGTCGCAGCGGGGTGGTGGCTGCCGCGTGCCCGTCTTTCTTTTCCGGCGGCGGCGATGGCGACGACTCCACCGCACTCGCTGTCGACCCCAGACACCAGTAGCATTGGACGGATCCGACCTGATTTGTACCGTGCCAACCAGCTTCAGTTCCTACATACCCGTCCATGTAATTTGACAATCTGAATGTTCTAACCGCCGGCGATTCAGTTATCTGCAGAAGTGCACTGAACTGCAGCAGGCCGCGGCACCGGCGGACCAGAAGCTACCGAAGCTTGCCACCAATCTGCCGACCATGGAGGAGGTGAACGTCGAACCGGTCGAGCGCGCGTGCGGTGAGCTCGTCGGGCGAGGCGTCCGCATCAGAAAACGACGCAGGGAGCCCCAGGCGGAGCTCCTGCACGGTGCGCACTGAGCACCACACGGCAGTTCCGCTAGGACCCCTCCGTGATGTCGCCCGTCTTGGCCTTGGGGCAGATGCGGGCAGGGCTCGCCTTCGAGCGGCGAGCGCGGCTCCACATGCCGCGACTCCGAGCGCAGGAGAGCTCCGTGCAGCTGGGGCGACGGCGGCCGGAGGCGCAGAAGGTGGAGCAAAGCTCCGGCAACGGTCTTGGCTGAGAGGGAGCTGATGCGTGCGGCGTGGTGATGGACAATGGGTCCACCTCAAAATAGAGGCCTGAATGGATATCATTGCTGGAGTTGAGTTTCAATTTTGGACCTCTATTTTTTGCAGTTGGACCTCCAAATAAGTTTTAGAGGGCTCAATTTGCAGGTCATTGCTGGAGTTGCTCTTAGACAGGTTCAGCTTGAGATCACATCGAATGGTGGATGGAGCCGTGGACCATTCCGCGTACATACGCCAATGTTGTGACTTGGATCTATATATATCATTTCGCGGAGAGCCCTTCTCAACCGCTATAGCGTGCCATTCAATACAACACAGTTGTGGTGGCATATAAAAAAACTCTATATTTCCGCTATAGTTCACTATTTGCAATATTGTACGTTGTCGAAGACAAATGAGCTAGAGTAACTTCTTCGGCAAGACAATGACCTCGAAGAGTACGTCGAAAAGACAATTTCTGGCCATCGTGATGCACTGTAAATCTATAGTGTAAGGAGCGAAGACAATTGAAAACTTTTCTCACCCAAATCGGACCCGCCTTGCCCCTCACGCCGAACCCACCCGTCATATGTTTTTGGAACCGGATAGGGTGGAAGGGCTATGAAGTACCAAAAAAATCGCAATTTGGAGAGCGTTCCCGCAAAAAAAAAACGTAATGTTTTTCTCACCCACCCCGCGTCTACCCCACCTTTCATACCCACGTGGACCCACATTTTTCTCCTAAGCTGCACACGATTTCGAGTTGAACCTTAACTTGAGTTCGTTTCCACCCGGCGGCACAATTAAGTTCCGTAGCACGCCAACTCGCGGCCTGCTTTTGGCGGTGGTGCCGGCGGCCTGCCTCTGCCTGCAAGTTCCTCTTCCATACGAGCATGCATTTGGAGTATTTGCATTAGACAGGTTCAGCTTGAGATCACGTCGAATGGTGGATGGAGCCGTGGACCATTCCGCGTACATACACCTTCCGTGTCTCTATCAACATTTGACACATGTTAATTGCCTATTTGTATCTTCAAGGTGTGCATACCGTGCGTCATTGTCCATTTCCTGAAAAATATGCCGGAAAATCAGAAATCATCTGAGATACACGCGCGGTATTTAAATCAACCTAATGATTGGAAAATTATCTTCGTTTTGGACTCCTACCGCGGTGGATGAAATTTGTGTTCAAATTTAGAAGTATTCTTTAAACGTGGTCATTTCTTTTTGCAAGCGAGCCGCTGCCATCGACGTCGATCGTCATACCCTAGCGCTGCCGCTGCTGCTGCAACACGCTGCCCACGGCAAGGTGCAACTCCGGCCGTCGCCATCAACGTACATGTTGCCACGCTCCATGCATGGGGCGGCGAAGTGCGACGACACCCGTTCGCTGATCAACCACGCCGCCGCCACCCGTCGGACGCCACTGGAGCAAGGCGTCGCCACGTGCCATAAAAACACATGGCGGCTGTACCATGTTGATCGCTGTCTATGCTCCATCATTGATCCCATCTTGCTTTTTTGTAAGCTCGCTTCCTCTGGCATCAGTCTTTGACGAGATTAGATTAATTACTTTCTCTCTGGCCGTTTATCCGATGCCGATGAAACTAACACCAGCCATGCATGTACTGTCTCCTGAACCGTGCGCCAGCCGCCCGACCGCCAGCCATATGATCTGCGTGTTCCTTTCATCGAAGGTGAGCTGCCACTTAATTCTTTTGCTTCACTATTCTATTGCCTAAGTACCTGATGGTGTCACACCTACACCATGCTATAGTAGTATGATTATGTTATATATTATATTATCTGTCACATCTTATAAAATTAATATCTTATTCAATTATATTCTGATTTCAATAATTCTTTCGCTCATGTGTTCATGTGTTCATCTGAGTATGTAGATTAGTTTAGTACCGATTTTCAGTACTGTTTAGGATGACCGATGCAGTTTTTTTTAATTTAATTCATTTGTATCGGGAGACTCGAGTGCCACCTAAGATGTCGTCAGCCGCGTTTTGCCGAAGCATGGCACGGATGACGAGGTGCTGCGTGTGGCACTCGGCGAGCAGGGACGCCGCGGGTTGGCACGGCAAGCCCCGCGCGTTGAGGCGTGACAACGGTGAAGGTGGCCACGCGAAGGGTGCCTCCGGGGCACAACCGCGCGTGGAGAGTGGTTGTGCCGGCGGCCCGATCCGGTGGGCTGGAGATACTTACTACTATATATATGTTCTTGATTTTTAGTAACCATATCTAGGCACAAAAGTATATTGATACTTTTTGTTTGAGATTGTCTTGCTATAAAAGATTTCGGTACATGCATTGTGATAGACTAATGAACCGAGGAGATAAGAACTTGTCAGGCAAATTCGCTTTTACTTGTTGAAACGGTTGGTGCCAATGTTAGTAACATATCTGTACCTTCTAAAATTAAAAAAAAATAACACGTGCGTGTCGCACGTACACTTTACTAGTAATTATTTAATAAGTGTTGTAAAATTATTTTTTCTTACAAATTTGATAACAAATTGAAACAAAATACGAAAAGTGGCTGGGGGTATATGCCCCCCTCTAGCTTCCCGGTGATTGATAATCAATATGGTCATACTCAGCGTATCTAAGGGTGCCTTTGGTTGGGCTTTTTCCTGCTTTTGCTTTTACCAAATGCCAACAGCCCAACCAAAGGGGTTGACTGCCATCCAAAGTCATAGCTAAAAGCATTGTGTAGTACAAACTTGAAAGCACCTCCACCTACTTTTGTGTGCTTTCCTCCTACCCAAACGAATGGGGCCCGCCGAGCTAGGAACAATACAAACAACAACAGATGGCCCGTAAGCCTCTGCGAACACGTGTTGGGCCATATAACGATGATTAAAAATAGAGGCCTATATCTTTGTTTCCTCACTCGCCTCCGGTAATGGCCGTACGTGTGACGTACGGCCGGCTAGTCGTCGTCGAACCACCATCCGGCGCATGCATGCCTTGCCATGTCACCGACTTACTCCTGATACAACTCTACTGTAATTCTTGGCTTTAGTCTGCAAAACCTGCTGAAACTCCATCTACTGGAACCTTTGGCTAGCTTGCAATGGACCTTAATTTGGCGAGAGGGAAGTGGAGGCAAAACCAACACACTGACAGAGAGTATATATACTACCATGGCTTGTATCATGCGCCAAACTATATACCAGTAGAATGGAATGAAGCTAGGAAAGCAAGTGGTTGGAGCATGCTGGAGGAGATCATATCATATCATCCGGCATCAAGAAGCGGGTGGCATCAATCAAGTGTATCACGCGTCATCCTACCACTATACCGTACACAATTGTATTTGTCCATATACGACTTCAATAAAGAGATTATGTATTGATTATCCTCTTAATTCATCATTTGCTGTATTTTCCCCTCTCGCGGTAATTCTCTGGTGGTGACTTCGCTCTTGCTGCTCAGGCATGCATCACCACGTTCTAGATCACAAGTGTTTGGGGCGCGACACTCTTGCAGCCCAGTATGATGCTGGATGTTGCGGAAAAGTTTGAAGATTGCTTTCTGATTGCTTTCTAGATCAGGGCGCGGCTTCCGAGATGTTTGGCGAGTGGTGATGTGTGTGTCTCCTTAGTGTCTCTCCCTTGCAGGCGCCTGTCTTCTTGGGTTGTTTCTTATGTAGTGGTAGTGGTGTGGTGCTCTTCTTTGTTTCCTCGTCTTCCTTTCTGTTTCGTGTTCAAGGTGTCCCTCTTGTTTTCACACGCTTTAGAGGCTCTTCTAAAGTCGTGTTCTATAAAACTCTCTTCTCTTAATGAAAAATCATGTTTTGCACGTCTTAACACACACACACACACACACACACACGGTGTCGACGAAGTCTTACTTACGAATCTACAATGGTACACTCGTTGCATTTAGGGTGTGTTTGGTTAGGCTGTGGCTTGGGAAAAAAGTTTTTGTGGGTTGTGACTTTGAGAAAAGTAGCTTTGAGAAAGCTGTTTGGGATGGATGGAAGTCTGCTTGGTTAAGGTGTTGTGGCTTTTGGAAAAGTCCCCTCACTTCCTAGTGGGCCCCACCTGTCATACACAGGTACAATTTTCTTCTTCCTTTGGTCACCCTACAATGCTGCATAGGGGAGGAATCAGGGTTGTGGCCGCCACTGCCGTGGCCGCTCCCACGCGCTGGCAAGGCTGCGGCGGAGGGCTCCCGCGCGCCGGCTAGGCCGCGGCGGGGGTCGCTCCCGCGCGCCGGCAAGACCGCGGCGGCGGGTTCCCGCGTGCCGCCGAGGCCGCGGCGGGGCCGTTCCCGAGCGCCGACCGGCCGCGGCGCGGCGTGCTCCCGCGCGCCGGAGCCCTCCCGTCCGCCAGCGTGGTCGTGCAGGGAGCGCTTCGGTAGCGAGCCCGTGGCGACGCCGTGCCTGAAAGCGAGCGAGATGCAGAATAGAAAGCAAAAAAAAGAAACGAACCGGCAGTTGTGTAATCGGTGGCAAGTGGGTAATTTTTGACCCAAAAGTAGTGAAAGCAGGGGAAGGTGCTTTCAAGTTTGACCATATTGATACGCTGAGTATGACCATATTGATTATCAATCACCGGGAAGCTAGAGGGGGCATATATCCCCAGTCACTTTTCGTATTTTGTTCCAGTTTGTTATAAAATTTGTAAGAGAAAATAATTTTACAACACTCATTAAATAATTATTTATAGTGCATCACCATGGCCAGAAATTGTCTTTTTGTGGCGATACGTTGACCAGTCGTTGTCGGAAGAATCACAATGACATGGAGTTCTACCAATCAAACTCTGGCAGGCACTCCATGGGTCAATATTTGGCATAACCTTTTTTTTTCCCTTTTTATAAAAAAAAAGTGTCCGTGTGGAGTTTGGTCTCCTGCGACCAACAAATGGTCCAAGTCCAACATACATACACGCCTCTCGGAAATGGTACCTGCTGTGTGTCACGTACGGTGATATATAGTGAACCAAGTGGACGGGGTCAGTGTTTCTCCACGTACTACTCATCGTTGATAGTTTCCTGCGAGGGTACGTACTATATGATATATATATATATAGCAAAGTTACATGGACACTGCTGCTTGTACGTTGTAATATTAATGTTTCAGAATGTTAATGCAGATGTGAACTTGGACGGCGGAAAGGAGCCACCAAAACAATTAGGCCGCCGTCATTGCGTGGAGGAAGTCAGCAGCATGATGGTAGATATGTTGACATGCATATATGCCCAATATATCCATTCATATTTTGGGTGCAATAATTTCTAGCTGTACTACGCTTGTACTAGTAGTGGTGTGTTTCTTAAGTGCGAGTGCAGGACTACGTCGTCCTAATCCGTCGGCGAAGTGGTCTTGGTCGCATATTTCAAGACTTAATTGGAGTGGTTATTCAGTTTAGTCAACACACGAAATACCTTTGATTTACATCAGTTTAAATTAGTTCGATCGATCGGCAGACCAATTCGTCCTTCTCTTTTTACGTTTGCACCTCTCCACCAGGAACCATATAGCCGCATTTGCGTACCCGTACGTTGTAGTTGTAGGCAACAACTTCCTAATTTGTTCACTACTCGCGACGATGCTTTACATCCACAACATCGCCGTAGTACTACTAGTGCTCCCACTGCACTACATCCCTGCAATAAGTTGTGCGCCGCCGCCGCCGCCGACGACGACGACGAGGGACACCATCTCAGGTGACCAAGCACTCTCGATCGGCGACAAGCTTGTATCCAAAAATGGCAGGTACGCACTCGGTTTCTTCGAGGCCGGCACTGGCAGCAACTCATCCCAAAACACCAGCAGTGCTAGTTCCTCCTGGTATCTTGGCATATGGTTCGATAGTGTCTCCAAATTTACTCCAGCGTGGGTAGCAAATCGGGACAACCCCATCAAGGACGCCACCTCGTTGGAGCTAAGAATCTCCAATAGCGATGGAAACCTTCTTGTCCTGATGAACCAGGCGACTGGCCGTGCTGCTGTCTGGTCTACCAACACCACCCAAACAAACGAGGGGAAAAGCAACACCACCATTGTTGCTACTCTCCTAGACAGTGGGAACCTAATCATCATCACAAGGAGCCATAATTCCTCAAGCACATCACGCATTTTATGGGAGAGTTTTGACCACCCAACGGATACATACACTATTCCCTGGGGCTAAACTTGGATGGGATAGCATCACTGGTCTGAACCGCCGACTTGTCTCTAGGAAGAACTCGGCGGACCCCGCTTCAGGTGCGTACTGCGATGAGGTAGACCCCAGTGGTGCTAACCAGCTTGTCCTCTCACTATTGGTGAACTCATCTCCACCCTACTGGTCCAGCGGCGTGTGGAATGGCCAATACTTCTGCTCGATGATGCCAGAGATGTCAAGTAATCCGGGTTACACCAAGTCATTTGTTAGCAATACCCAGGAGAGGTACTACAGGTATGACTTGTTGGACCAGACGTATGTGCTGCATGTTGTGCTGGACGTCTCCGGCCAAGTGAAGACATTTATCTGGATTGAAGGTTCAGAAGATTGGGGTCTGATCGACGCCCAACCCAGAGCTCGGTGCGACGTGTATGCAGCCTGTGGGCCATTTTCCGTTTGCAACGATGATATTCTTCCTCACTGCACTTGCGTGAAAGGGTTCGGCATACGGTTCCCCCAAGATTGGCAGCTCGACGATCATACGGGTGGATGCAGAAGGAGTAATCCCACAGACTGCACTAAAAATGGAAGCACAGACAAGTTCTACGCTATGCCTTGTGTTAGGTTGCCCCAAAGTCCCCAGAAAATAATACAAGCTCGCACCATGGTTGAATGCTCACAAGTTTGCCTGGATTCTTGCTCTTGCACTGCCTACTCCTTCAACAACGACGGATGCTCCATCTGGCATGAAGAATTGGTTAACATTAGGCAACTGCAGTGTAGTAGCAATTCGGATTCAAATGGAGAGACTCTTTACCTTCGCCTTGCTGCTAAAGAAGTGCAGAGTTCACGAAGGAATAGAAGAGGGGGTTTTATCATCGGAGTTGTTGCCACTAGTACAAGTGTAGTTGCTTTAGGTTTGTTTGCACTCATCATGCTCATAACAATCCAGAGAAGCAAAAGGAAGAGGCGCTTTGGTCGTATGTTGAATGGTGCTCAAGGTTGCAATGGGATTATGGCATTCCGATACAACGATTTGCAACATGCAACCAGAAACTTTTCAGATAAGCTGGGGGGAGGTGGTTTCGGCTCCGTATTCAAGGGGTTCCTAAATGACTCGACCGCCATAGCAGTGAAGAGTCTTGATTGTGCTCATCGGCAAGGAGAGAAGCAGTTCAGAGCAGAAGTGAGCTCAATCGGAATCATCCAACATATTAATTTAGTTAGATTAGTTGGTTTCTGTTGTGAGGGTGCTAGAAGATTGCTTGTTTATGAACACATGCCAAATCGCTCTCTCGATACCCATCTTTTCCAGAGCCATGCTGCAGTACTGAAATGGAGCACCAGGTATCAAATAGCACTGGGAGTTGCTAGGGGATTAGCCTACTTGCACGACAGCTGCAGAGACTGCGTCATACATTGTGATATTAAACCGGAAAACATTCTTCTGGACGATTCTTTTGTTCCCAAAATTGCAGATTTTGGGATGGCCAAGTTTTTGGGAAGAGATTTCAGCCGAGCCCTAACTACGATGAGAGGAACTATAGGATACCTCGCGCCTGAATGGATCAGCGGAGTGGCCATTACGCCAAAGGTTGACGTTTATGCCTACGGGATGGTTCTACTGGAAATCTTATCTGGAAGGAGAAACTCATGTGCTTCATGTCCTTGCACTTGCGATCATGATGTTTATTACCCTGTACATGTTGCGCGTAAGGTTCTTGAGGAAGATCTTACGACCTTGTTGGACGACAGATTAAATGGCGCTGCCAATCCAAAGGAGGTTGAAACTATTTGCAAGCTTGCATGTTGGTGCATTCAAGATGGTGAGTCTGACAGGCCAACAATGGGTGAGGTAGTTCAAATCCTTGAGGGTCTGCTTGTAATCAACATACCCCCAATGCCAAGACTACTTCAATCACTCACTGGTGGCTCGCATTCCACATGCTGCTAATCCTCATTGATTTGGTGGGTTATGCATGAAAGTGTATTTGTGTGCTAGCCTTATACAACTATAAACTTGTTGTAAATATAGACTTGGTGGTTTGTACTGTAATTGAACCTTTTCAGTTAAATTCCAGTCATCCGATCAACAAAGCATAACATCTGCAGTCAGAGAAGCGTATATATCTTGCATTTCGTACTCTTGTCTCTAGTCTCTAGTGTAACATCTTTGATTGCTCCTTTGTTTTCAGCGACCAAACCCAGCGTGGCAGCGTGCTCCTAGCGTCCTGCTGCATCTTGTACTCTTGTGCAGGGTCTAAAAGCATCTACTCACCTAGAATGGACTAATTCCTAGTTGAGGTGCAACTAATTTTAAGTCTACCCACCTAGAATAATAGCAAATGCACTTTAAAGGGTGTCAATCGAGAAAGATGCGTAAAATGGACACTAATAATAATTAGTGTGAGAACAACAGGGAACATAAAAATAAATACCAAGCAATGATCTCGTCATCTAGTATTCTAGATGTGAAATTGCGGTACCAAAATCCCAATTAATGTAATGATTTTCTTGGGAGGGGGTATTGAATTGAAACTGGAGCTACAAAATGTCAGAGATTAGGGAGAAGATTGAAGGTAATTAGATAAACACATGAGAGGCGCTTGCTTGGCTGCTTTCTTACAGCTTAGAGCAACTCCAGTAGACTTCTTATTTGCCCCCCTACTCAAAAAGTAGGGGTTGAAAGCCAAAACATGAACTCCAGCAGACCTCCTACTCTACCACCCAACACTGTTCATGCCCCCTACATCGCCCCTCCGGCCCCTTCTCCCGAAGGCGGAGAGAGAAGGCCCCTACTCGGCGGTTGGCCGGTTCCCCCGCACGCCACCGAGCGGAGCTCGCTCCTCCCTCGTCGGTCCCTCCTATGGTGGCCACCGAAGCTCGGGATCCAGCAGCCGAAGGATGCGTTGCCTGCCTGGAGCTCGAGACGTCACGCCTGGAGCTCGGGAGGGCCCCTCCATGCGTCGCGAGATCCAGCGGCGGGGGAGAAGGAGCGCTGCGAGCCACGCCTGGGCGGAGGTGGAGGTCTCCTCGCGCCCGCACTCGCCGCCGGCTACGCGCCGACACCGCCGGCCGCGAGAGGCCCACGCCCTAGCCTGCTTTGCTCGCTCCGCTGAGGTTGAGTTCCCCTGGGCCGCACCGTGAGGTCCCTCCACACGCCGCACCGCGAGGCCCCTCAACAGCTGAAGCTTGCTGTGGAACTCAATTCGCCGCCCGTGCTCCATAACCAGAGCCCGCCGCGCCCTCCCGCTCCTCCCCGGCCCGCCGGACAAGCCCGCGAAGACGCCCCCGCCGCCTCCGCACCCGACCGGAACCGGCAATCTAGGTGGTCGATGGTGAGATGGAGTGCGAGGCGGTGGGCGGCGCCCGCGAGCTTGAGGGGCGCGTGGTGGGCCGCCGAGCAGGTGGTTGGAGAAGATGGAAGCGAGGCGTCGTTGACCACGGGGAGGGAGGGGGCGTTATGGTGAAAATATGTGACCCACTGACAAATGAGACCCACATGTCATATGAGAATATATGAGAATAGGGGCTTTGAAGAAGGGGTTATTGTTGGAGTTGGGTGAAAAAATAGGCCCCCAAAAAGTTGGGGAACCCCCTATTTAACAAGTAAGGGCCATGAAATAGGGGTTATTGCTGGAGATGCTCTTACAATCAGCGTAACGACGGGCCTGGACTGCATGAAGAGAGGAGTCGAGGTGCAGAGCCGCGTCGATCGGTCGACGCGCGTGGGCAGCAATCCGTCGGCTAAAGCAGCGACGGCGTGGTGTGACTAAGGGTCGTGTGGGCTTTTGATTTTGGGCCAAAAATTAAGGAAGAGTAGTGGACTTTTGGTGGGGGTGCTGGTCTTAAATGAATTTGACACTGAAATATAAGAAAAGGTTTGACACCGAAAAAAAATTATTTAACGAATGGCACAGGAATTTATATGCTAGACTTTTTAACCAAAGAATATCACTCTATGAGAGAATCCAAGTAGAGAATCAGAATACATTTTTTTAGAATTGAGAATATATTGATATTCTAGCTTTTGCATAAAAAAGAAACAAACCTTGTTGTTGACTAAAGAAGCACATAAGTGTAGCGAACATGGCCTCATATGCCATTTGTTCGGAGTTTGATTTTGGTGATTCATGACAACATGATCATTGGGACTAACCATATTGTTTGAGCATGTCTTTGTAGACATTTCTAGGTCCCAAGGATGCAAGAAAACCCCATGCAAAAATGCCAAAACAAAGGGTCAAAACCGAGCAAGAAAAGGAAAAGAGAAGACACCGTCGGATGATCCGACGGTCCCTCATTTACAAGCGTCGGTGCAATCGTCGGACGAGTTGGTGCACAGGGTCAAACCCTAGGTACCGTCGGATGAACCGACGGTCCGTTTTTTAGTAGCGTCGGACGAGTTGCAGAGGAAGAGCAAGGAAGGCAGTAGCACCGGATGATCCGACGGTCTAAGTGTGGACCCCGTCGGTCTATCCGACGCCCAGTTTGAATCAAGACAGAGACGCGCCAAGACGAAGCCTTCAGCACCGGATGATCCGACGCTTTGGTCAAGGCATAGCGTTGGTCTATCCGACGGTCTGTTGGAAGCTAACAGTACTGACTTGGACGCAAGGCCTTCAGCACCGGATGATCCGACGTGGCGTCGGAGCATAGCGTCGGAGCAGTTGTGTCAGAGAACCTCAACGGCTACGTGACGTGGGAGGGGCACCGGATGAACCGACGCCCTGGAAAAGCATAGCGTCGGATCATCCGACGGTACCTTTTTCAGAGCCTTTAGCCAACGGCTAGTTTGATGCCTTGGGCTATTTATACCCCCTCCACTCACCCATTTGAGGTTGCTGGATTGTGTGGAAGTGCAGAGGAGTTCAAGACACATTCAAGATCATATCCAATCCATCCAAGTGCTTAATTGCTCATCCTTAGACTTGCATATGCTTTGTGTATGTGCTTAGTGCTAGGCTTAGCTTAGAGCTGAGTGAGTGCAAGGTTGTGCCAACCTTGTGAGGTGATTCTTGAGTGAATCCAGTTGTACAAGGTTCGCCAGAAGCCTTGGGGCCTAAGTGGCTCACCGGCAATCGTCATCGACCCTCCGGCTTGGTGTGGAGCGGCGAGGACACTTTGTGCGGGGGACGTGGAGACCCCATTCCTTGGTGGAGAAGCTCCTTAGTGGAGGCGGCATCAAGGTGACTTGGACCATGTGCTTGGCTAGGGTGAAGTGGCTATAGCTTGGAAAGTTTCGAGGTATCAAGTCGAGCCTAACCGAGTGAAGCAATGAAAAAGCATTACATATTCGTTGAGTCATGTGAAGGGTGACTTAATCAAGAATTGGGTTTCATTCTTATACAAAGATCTAAGTCACTAGCTCAAGGTAGAAGTGCTCAAACCAATGAGACATTGATGGATGGATCTCTCACGAGGACATATTGATCAAAGTATGGCTATTCTTGAAGAAGAAGCTCAAGAGTTCTATTATTGCATTTATATTTGATCTTGAGTGTAGGTACGCCGTACTATGAGAGGGATGCATCACAAGGAGTTTTGATTATGTCTCAGTGCTCAAGTAACCCATGTGAGTTGAGAGAGACACAAAAAAAACCACACGTACACGTCTTCGGGTTTGACCCTGTGTCAAACCCGGTGGCACCGGTTTTGGGAAACCGGTGGCACCGGTTTTGTGTCAACCGGCCCAACGGCTAGTTTTGGGAAGTCCGGAGTATCCGGGGTTTTTCCCGGAGATTCCGGGTTTTAACTCCAACGGCTAGTTTTTGGGGAGTCGGGTATTTATACCCTTCAACCTCTACTGTTGCAAGCGGCTGTTCCTGAGGTTGCTAGAGTGCTTCCCTGCTATTCCTTGCTAAGCCAAAGCCTTTCTAGCTCTCCCCAACCCCTCTTTGTGAGGTTGTTTGATCTTTGCTAGATCTAGTGAGCTGGGTGGTAGAGAGAAACCTTTGTGAGCAACTCAAGAGCACTTGTATCCCTTGAGCACTGTTGGACGTCGTCAAGCTCGTGTGAAGCGTTTGTTACTCTTGGAGGATTGCCTCCTAGACGGTTAGGCGTCGCCCACAAGCTCCCAGGCAAACCTGGTGGCACCGGATTTGCAAAACCGGTGGCACCGGTTTTGGGCAGTGTGTTCATTCCGCTGCGAAGGCACCAGTCCAAAGATTCCGGAGATTTCTCCAGAGATTCCGGACTTTCCAGAAACTCCGGAGAAAAGTCCGAAGTATCCGGGTCTCACTGATAAAATTGTTTTAAGGAGAGCAACATGACTCCTTTAGCTTGGACCTCATTTTTTGTTTCCTTCGAAAGTACAGTGAATCCTACCATTCCTCTGGAATCGTTTTGGGCACTTCCTGCGTTCCAGACGCTAGCTCATGTCAGCAAAACAAAGGAATGTCATTGCTCCGGAATTCCTTTGAGAGAACTGCGATCCAGACGGGGCCTTAGAGTTTCAAAACCAACCTGAACAAGTTAGAATAATTATACTAAAAAAATTAGTTGTTCATGCATACTGATGGTGAATTGGTGATAGAGGTTGAACCGTCGCCGTGCCGTCCAATCCAGATCGTCATGTGGATGGGGTCTGGGGAATTAAGCGCACGTACGTGCATGCATGACCATGTGCGTGCGTGCGTGCGCGCGAGAGCGACGGGCAGCAGAGGGACCGGCCGTACCGATCGAGCCAAGCGGCCGTTTCGTTCGACTTTGATTTGACTCCGGCGGTGCTAGCTAGCAGCATGCAACCACGTAGGTGGTACAAGGATGGATGCCCGATCGATCTAGCACGTCCAATCAAACATGCACAAGTATCATCGATCGATCGATCGATTGAATCCTTGGGAGTTATTGGTCGCTCGGCGGCCGGTGCATTATTGCCACCCCTAAGCTCTGGTCCATGGCGAAGTGGTGCCAACCATCGTACAAGAGCGAGACGCCGGCCGCGGAACTGGCCGCGACTTAGCCGTCACCCGTCAGCTACCACTCAACAGTACTTTTTTTAAAAAAAACATCAAATCAGCACCACATATCATTTTTTTAAAAAAAACATCAAATCAGCACCACATATCAAATCGGCATCAACAACTAGCTAACCAGTGGTATTTTTTCTTCTCATAACGTATCAGCACTAGCTACCGGCCAATAAGGCATTTAATTTGGATTCAAACTCGCGATCTCAAGTCTCGAACGATCCTTTTACTTACTATCTGACCTACATATATACACAACATATGTTGGAGTGAGATACTATATACTATATGTTTAAGCAACCCATAGAGACGTACGCCCCCCCCCCCCCCCCTAATTTAGTCCTGATTTGTAGTAGCTACCGCTCGAGCTCGACTCACAGCGCACGCCGTGCATCGTGTGGAGCGACTTCATGGTCGATTGATCTCTAGCTAGAGTTGGGTTTCCAAGGTTGCAAGAGAGACCCAGCTACACATGTGTTATGTGTACTTCTTCTGTGTGTAATAATACAACATATGGCATCCGTACATGATATGACTCTCTATCAGCATCACCAGCCACATGTTTTTTTCTGTTTTGCTTTTTTGAGAGAATTTCTACCGTTTCTTTCCTTTTTTTTTCTTTTCTCTAAAGGGTCCCCCGTGGGCTTCGTCTAGAGGTCTCGAAAGTAGCCTTCAATTACAGAAATTAAGACACCCGACTAATAATTTCATGAATTTTGCTATAACTTTTTAAGATGTGAAATGCGATATTTTAATTTTATGGTACAACTCTTGATGTAGTGCCCGCATATATATGGCTAATCTGCATGAAGTAACTTACCACCACCGATGCATAGAGTCGTCTTCGATACATTTTAGTCAAATACATGTCTTATTTTGAATTTTAAATAGTTATAGAAGATAATTATTTAATAAGTGACACAATTTCTTTCCCACAAATTTTACAACATATATCGAAATAAAATATGGAAATCGACTAGGGCTTAGTTTGTAATCGGAGGAAGGCCCAACACATTTTTGTGGCCCACTGGCCTCCATCGATAGAGGTTGATGAACAATGAACGGGCGTCGGTGATAGAGGTGCCGTCCAATCCAGGTCATATGGCTGGAAATTAAACGCGCACGGACGCCCTCGCTGCGTGCATGGGCCATGCATGCCCACCCGTGCGCGGCGCGAGAGCGACGGGTGTATAATACGTACAGCATGGCATCCGTACGGGCAGCGCTAGTTAGGGCCTGTTTGGTGTCCTGCACGGCTTGGGCCTGCATCGCACTAACGAGCCATGCTCACCTGGGACAGGCTGAGTGCATGCAATGTATCGTGTTTGGTTAGTTGTATCTACTCAGTCTGGTTGAGAAGAGATGTTGTTTGGTTGCCTGTACGAAGTTTGGCTGCATGAGACAAAAATATTATAAATTTATAAATAACATTTTTATTTTACGAAAATACACTTCTAAAGTACTTACGATATCTAACAATGTGTTAATTATTTTTAAAACATCTTAAGATCACTTGATATTCACTAATCATACACTAATACTGTCATTAGGAGAGAAATAGCTGCACCCAGCCAGCCAGGCCCGACAGAGAAGATCGATTTGGGCGTAGCTAGGGAGCCTGGCCGCGGGGAGGGATTTGCACGCGGAGAACCTGGCTCGGAAGTACGTGCAGGCAACCAAACTACCAATCCCTGCACGCGGAGATGGTTGCACGGTCTGGTGCGGGACACCAAACAGCCCCTTAGCGACCGGGTGGCGAGGAGGCTTCCTAGCGACCGGTTCCTTCCCTTGCGAACTTTTGTTTTCTGGAAAGTTTTCGCTTCCCACGAGTCTTTATTATTGGAATATCATAACTTATACACACAATTTTGGTACATAACTTCGACTTATAAATTTTGTCAGATAATTATTAAGCATAAGTTTGATTCGCGCAAACTTGTGCGTACAACTTGTGTGCACAACTACTTGAAGAATAATTTGTGCGTATATATTTTTCCTCTAACGACAAGTTGTGTGCATAACTTTTTTTTTAAACGTCAAGTTGTGTGCATAACTTTTTCCATAAAAATGAACTGTGCACATAACTTATGTGTCACCTAGTTAGTAATAATAAACATGGCCGTGATGGAGTCCTATTTGAAAATAATAAAACTACTAATGTAAAATTTGAAGCAGACACATTAAGATGATTTCTTCGTATTGTTACATTGTTGAGAGAAATATAAATCAATGTTTTGCAGTGGGATGTTTGTGTATACTTTAATATAGATAGATATATAGATTTTTTAGATTGGAAGGTGCAAACAATTAAGAAGATGTGGTTGCACCATATGTGAGAAGTATATAGTTTAATATAGATATAGAATTAGCGATCAATGCATCTTGGTAGGGTGCTTAGTGGAAGATGACGTGACGCGTTGGTGGAGAATGACGTGACGCGTTGATGATTGGTGGGGTACTAGGTGGAGGGTGACATGGCGTGCTGCGATAATTACCAATCAATGCATCTCTGTGGGGTGCTTAGTGGAGGATGACGTTGAGAATTGAGATAACTCCTTAGTGGGGAGCGCTAATATAGTTTTGTATGATGATATGATGTACACACTTCCCATCAGAATTTCCGCTATTCATACCAACCCAGGCCTGGTTTAGATGGCTAAAGTTCCTAACTTTTTCCCACTCTCTCCATCACCTCACATTAAATACGCCAAAAGACACATGTTCGGAGTATTAAATTTAGGTAAAAAAATAACTAATTACACAGTTTGGATGTCCTTTAATTTGCGACACGAATCTTTTGAGACTAGTTAGGGCCATGGCAGGATAATATTTACCGCAAACAAATAAAATGTGATACAGTGTGCTACAAGAGTTCCAACAATTAAATTTGCAAATTTTAACTAAACAAGGCCTCTCTACAATCTCTAAATCCCCGTCCATATTCCCCTGCGTAAGCCCACCCCGGCACCCCGCAGCTCTCCCCAACCGACACACGCGCGGTTTCCACGACAGTGTCATCATCAATTCATCAGCACAAGCAACAGGCACATGAAAAGTTGGGCGAATATTCTCTCTACCTGCTGCAGCACAGGAGGATTAGAGCACGCGAGCTAGGGCGTGCCAGCCAGATGTTTATGTGAATTTAGAAACATGCATGTATTTTGTATATTCTTTGGGTTAGTTTTTATAATGACACAACTGTGGGTAATTTTTGTTACAATATAGTAAAATGGGTAGTTTTTAGAAGCTATACAGTATAAATTTAGATCATATGTATAGCTTTAGATCATATGAGAATTTATTATCAGAGATGATTGAATTCACAAATCAATCGATAGGGTCTGTGTGGCAAAGCTCGCAGAATCGATTCTCCGCTCATTAATCAGGCTGAAGCTCTACCAAATAGAAGTGTTGCCATATAGAAGTGATTCTTTGATGGTTCTGCTATGAAATGACTCTCCTTCTTGATTTTAAGAGTTTATATGCTAGAAGATTAAAAGGCCAGGTCACTTTCCGCCACTCCATGTGGAGAGCCAAAATTAAATAGTGATCTACCAA
Source organism: Cenchrus americanus (assembly GCA_947561735.1). Lineage (NCBI taxonomy): Eukaryota > Viridiplantae > Streptophyta > Magnoliopsida > Poales > Poaceae > Cenchrus > Cenchrus americanus. The sequence continues at coordinate 5,803,066 of OX387242.1, forward strand.
ACAGCCCTTTATAATTCCCCTCTTTACTTTATCACGTCTCTACTACTCCCTCCGTTCCAAAATTATAAGTCGTTTCAACTTTTCTGAACGCATAGATATTTATGCAGCTAGAGGTACTTTATCTCTATATGCATAATAACATTTATATACATGTAGAAAAGTTAAAACGCCTTATAATTTTGGAACGGCGAGAGTAAAACTGGATGGTGGCGCTTTATCATACCAATCAGCCTATAAACATGTTCGTAGTTTCCCTCCCAAGAATGCCTTTATATGCGTACAACATATTTAGCTGCATAATAAAAAAAATATGTGTATTAAAAATTGATAAAACAACGTACAATTTGAGACGAGGGGTCTGTATTTTTTTATTAAGCCTACTAGCTAGGAGCAGCATCTCCAATTCCTCGACGTGATCAAGTGCCATCTGCCGGGGCAGCCGGGCATGCAGAGGGGGCACAGCTTCAATTTTAATCCAGTTGCGCCGGCGATTGGCCCTACTTTCCGCGACACACACATTCCTCTTGCCTGCGACAGAACTGAGAACTCACTCATCCAAAGCAGCAGCTGATGCGAAAAGCCTCCTCTCTCGATCTCGCTGCGAAGTAGTAAGAACACAATATGCTCTGCAGCCACACAAAGCGGCCGGCGAGGCTTTGTCCGATGGAATCGAGGCTGAATAATCACTGCATGCATGCGACATGCTCTAGTACGTTATTGTCAGTTGTCACCTGCGTCGTCGTCGTCGTCGTCGTCTCCGGTCGGGGCAGAGAGCGCGCGCGCGAGGGAGCCGACGAGCGAGCTGACTGCTGAGCCATCATTGCGGTTGCAGGGGGCACGCGCGCGCCAGCTGGTCGATCGTCCGCGTGCGAGTAAGCTCGATCCGGCCGGCCGGCGAGGCAAAGTCATCGACTTGTGGAGGCACCGTTCGTCGGCGGCGGCTCAGCTCCTTCGCAGTGGCCGCCGAGCCGGTGTGGTCCTCGATCGATCGATCTCTAGCTAGCAGTAGCAGGGGCCACTTCACTTCAGCTAGCTGTACTCGTTGCCGAGTCTGTGAGATGATAGGATTCCATTGTACTACCTCTTGATGCTCATCTACTACGCGTCTACAGTGGCCGCGATCTGCACCACCGCTGGCGATCCTCATCACTCTCAGATGCTGCTGCTGCTGCTGCTGCTGCACAGAAGCAGGTCCAGCAGCAAGATGACTATTGAAACCAGGGCAGCAGGCAGAGCCTGGCAATCTGGCATGGCTTTATCTGTCGCCAGGGCTGCTTCGATCAATGCGACTGTGCTTGCGCGCACTGCATGCTGCTATCGTTGCGTGTCGCCACCTCTGGAAAAAATGGAAAAACAGGAGAGAAAAAATGGAAATTTGAGTGGTTTATTAGTTCGTCAAACTTGCGTGATTGTGTAGATTGAAATGGACAGTTGTGAAAAATGTTTGTGATATGAAAGAAGCTGTGACGGCTAAATAGGAGAACAGGCCCCTGTTTTGCATCTGCATGCAGTGGCACTGGGATTTGATTCTGGTGAGTGAACCCGGCATGCATGCATGCATGCGTTGACTCGCGTTGAACGTGGCCACGTCGACACATGCTGCCCGGTAAGGCGTCCAGCCGTGAACCCGAGCCATTCATTGACCACTCTTGAGCTAAGAGATGCGCCAAGAAGTGAACCTTAATTTTTTTTTTTTGCCATTTTTAATAGAAAAGTGTTACTACTTGCCAACAAGTGTGTCCTTTGAGTTTGGTCTCGCACCAAACGGTCCAACATACGGAGATGGTACTCTGTACACTCCGTTGTACTCCATGAACATACGGTCCAACATACGGGACTACTCCAGCTGGGGCCTGGGAGCAGGAGCCGCAGGACAGTGGGTAGGGTGACGGTGCGCCCGGACACTCCATGAACATGCAAGGAAGCTATATATCCCAGAACAAGTGCCGGCTATGGTCATGCAGTCACAGTCAGCACCAACAGATATACATGATACATCAGTGGTGGAGAGTCATGGAGAATTGGAGATAACACGATTTCGGTGCAAGTCAGCTGGGCCGTCAATTCGCTACCTCATCCGGGTGACCAAAGACATTGGTGCATTACACATTACAGTAGTCTCCATGGTGATGAAAAATCAGTTGGAGTAGACCACCCTAACTTAAAAGCTGGCCGGAGCACTCAAGCCAAGAAGAGCGAAGAGAAGAACCTCGTCACGTACTGCTTCAGAATCAGAGCCAAAACGTACGGCCAGCTAGCAACGCAAGCCTGACGGAGACCCTGAAGCAACCGCATCAACAGTGATCAACACACAGCAAAATCTGTCTGTCTCCACTCTCCAGCTTGTGTGTTGCGTGTAAATCGAATGTTGACCCGGCTGCTGCCGGGTCTCCCTGGCGGCCGGGTGGGCCAACCTTCCATTGACTCAGGCTACTGTTGCGCACACTGGAGCAAATAAAAGGACGCCGGCCAGTGTGCAGTGTGCATGGTCGAAATGGCTTTGACACTCGCCACGAGAGAGAGAGAGATCGATCGCGCCCGAGCGCGTCTGAGCTTTGACACTCTTGTACTTTAATCCTCTGTTTGAGCACGTCTGAGCTTTGACACTCTTCTTCTACTTCTTAAAAAAAATCGTGGCATATCTATCCGTCCAAATGACTTCTCATAAGCTCCAAAAATAAATCTTGTTGGTTTGCATCAACCGAAGCATAGGAGTATATATATGCATGGATAGGAATGATCAGCTGGTGGTGGTTCTAAACAAGTTCCAACCAACCAACCAAAGAAGAGGCTTTCATTTTCAGCACCTTTAAGGCCCAACAACCAACTCCTAAAACTGGTCCTAAAACAACACAAAAAACATCGATCATGATATGGCTGCAGTTTGAGGTTCAGAGTCCCAATGCAGCTCAACTACAACCATCTAGAGGTACTGTATAGCTGCTGCCGTTTATTCGATCGGCCACGTCATCGTTGAAGACTTGCAGTTGCAACGCGCACCATGCGTACGTCGTGTGTGTGTGTTGTGTGTGAGCGTGAAAAAGCCATGGCATGCTCAACAAAGTCGCCACCATGGTGTTGGTTCTCGCGCAAGCGGCCAAGACGGTTGGGAGCTTTTTCTCTCGTCATCTCCTGGGGTGTAGCGTAGCGAGGACAGGGAGGAGTAAAGCAGCACAGGGAAGAGAGCCGAAGGGTCAAAACGTCCGTGCGATGCAAACTGATGAACCATGGGACCTGTTTGGTTGGGGTGGACTAAATTTTAGCTCGCCTTTGACTGTTACTCCCTCCATGTTGTTATTAGAAGACGTTTATTACTGTGACAGGGTCACTTGTTTTTTATAAAAAGGTATTTATTCAAAAATGATATATTATACTTTTATGAAAATATTTTTCAAGACAATTCTATTATAGGATTTTTTACATCTTCAAACTCAATAACTTAAAAACTATTCATGATTTATAATCCCAATGTTTGACTTAAACCTTGTCCTAAGCGTCTTCTAATACCAATACGGAGGGAGTAATTAGATATATTAAACAAATGCAATTTACAAAGTTACCTGTCTCTACAAAATTACTTTCACAACCACTGCGCTAATTTGTGAGATGAATCTAATGAGGTGTTTGAATGTATGATTAGTTGACGGTTAGCATTATTACTTAGTAAATTATGAAATAATTAGGCTCGTAGATTCACCGTGTGAAGTTGTACTCATTTGTGAAAATATTTTGTAAATAAATTTTATTTATAGTACTCTAACTCTCTAACGACTGTTCGGGCCGGGCGTAGTGATGGTCAGTCTTTGGTTTGTTACGAGAGAAAATCTTCTTTGGTCATGTTTGTTCTTGGTGGCCGGTTTGTTGTGAGAGAAAATACTTTATTGGCCGGTGGGCGATAAGCCAAGCGAACAGGCCCTCCCGGGCTAAAATTTTGCCACCACAAACCAAACACGGTAGTAGCATTGTGCCAATAAGATGCATTTGGAGAAACCTTGAAGTGGCGTTTATATTTTATTTCAGTTACCGTGCAATCAATCTTGTTATTAACATGGTTGTGCTTTTATAGAGTGGTCGTTGGTTTTTATCTATCGTTGACTCTCCAATCATCTTTTTATTATCGTAGCCAACATGTGACCAGCTCTCTTCTTTTTAAATAAATACTATGTCTAAATATCATATATGTCGAGCGGATTTTCTGAGTATGAGATCAAGTATGGGCGTTGTCACTACTGAATATAGATTTTTTATCTTTCGGATTTTACAGCAAGCTGAAGAAATAAAATAGGAAAGGTAACTAGGGACATATGCCCTCCCACTACGTAGCTCCACCCACTTTGTCGACAACAGATACTATTGTCAAATCCGTAATAAGCGACTATTATCCTTATGCGGTGACTACGATCGCAAAATATCCATACATGTGCAAACAATTCATTAACATCATACCGTGTATTGAAGTCTGTTGGGGAATTCAGGAAAACCCGTCACCCTCGAAACGTTGGGTTTAAATAAATACTATGTCTAAATATCATATATGTCGAGCGGATTTTCTGAGTATGAGATCAAGTATGGGCGTTGTCACTACTGAATATAGATTTTTTATCTTTCAGATTTTACAACAAGCTAAAATAAAATAGGAAAGGTAACTAGGGACATATGCCCTCCCACTACGTAGCTCCACCCACTTTGTCGACAACAGATACTATTGTCAAATCCGTAATAAGCGACTATTATCCTTACGCGGTGACTACGATCGCAAAATATCCATACATGCGCGAACAATTCATTAACATGATACCGTGTATTGAAGTCTTTCATTCCTAGTACATATACGTATAGCCTTGGATGCTAGAATCAAAAACCCGTCTAGATAGGATCGATTTCGGGTCCCTTTGGTAGGGATTCTGCTCCGACTTGGGAGCCATTTTTGGAGAATCCCTACCAAAGGGTAGATGAAAACGACTCCGTCATGAGAGCCGCCGGGAAACTCGCTCTACGAGCACTTTGCGCGGCGCGGAGCCAAAAAAAGGTAGCTCCCCCCCGCTCCGCCCGTGCATCAGACATAGGGTTACCAAATTGCCCTTGACCTTCGCGGTAATAACAACCAAAATGCCACTACGATGGGGGCGCGGAGGAGGTCGACGGCGACGGGGGCGCGTAGGAGGCCAGCGGGAGCGGAGGGATTCATTGGAGCTCGCCGCAGCCCCAGGAGCCACTGTCCCCATGCTCCGGCGGCGGAGTTGGAGGCTGGGTACTGGCGGCTCGGGAGCGGGGAAGGCGGGGGCCCGGGGGCGGGGAAGGGCGGGGACCGGCGGCTCGGGAGCGGCGGGATCCGGTCGGCGTGCGCGCGAGATCCGGAGCTCCGCTGCAGAGAGAGAGAGAGAGAGAGAGAGAGAGAGAGAGAGAGAGAGAGAGAGAGAGAGGCGACGCGGGAGCTGGAGGTGCGCCAGCTACCTCCATGGCCGGCTGGCGGGGCGAGGGAGGTGGGAGGCGGGAAGAGCGCTGACGCCCGCCATTGGAGCGACGATAGGGATGCGAAGGGTGTGGAATGGGTGGCGGTGGAAATAACAGAGGGGAAAAGAAATTAAATAGAGAGAAATGAGGAGGAAAAGGTAAAAGAAAAAAGAAAATAAAAATAGTAAGAAATAAAGAAGAAACAAAAAGCAAGGGTGTTATAGACAATTCATCCTCTTATCCATGTTACACAACCAGGAGAAGCTGTTTTGTCAAACGTTTTCCTAAAACGGATTCAACGGATTCAGCCCCCCCCCAACAGAATCCGCTCCACCAACACAGCCACAGCCGCAGCCGGAGCCCTGCCAAACGCACCCTCATATAAAATGCTTATATGTTGTCGATCATTTCTGAGAGAGCGAGCCAACAAAATAATAGCAGTATCGAACTATTTTCAATGTAAAAAAGTATTATATCCAACTAAAAGATCAATGCTACTATCCTTATTAAATATACACGGCGGCTTGGTCCAAATAGCACGTATTTATTTAAAAAGTGCAGGAAATAATAAGTTGCTTAACAATCCATGTTACTAAATGACTCAAAGTTGGCACTAAATAAAAAGCTGCAAATTTTGAAGTAAAAAAAAAGCTGTAAGAATATCTCTCACACACTTTTATGCATAAAAACGGCTAACCCAATCTGCAGCCTCCACACTGTCACTCTCCCCAGTCTCTCTCTATAAAACCGCCCACTTCCCAAAAGCAACCACCGCACCGCGGCCTTCCTCCCTCCCGCTCCGCTCCGCTCGCCTTCGCCACCACCTTTCCGCCTTCCGTGCGCGCGCGCCCCACGCACGACACGACCGCGCGCACTGCCCACGCACGCACGCCCGTGCACAGCAACCGCCGCTCAAACTCCGATGACCGAAGCCGGCGGCGCCGCCAGGAGAGCAGGCGGCGGCGGGGACATCCCGCTCCGGCCGCCCGAGCCGCCGCGCGACCCGCTGGAGTTCCTGTCCCGGTCCTGGAGCGCGTCCGCGGCCGACGTCTCCCGCGCGCTCGCCGCCGCGCCCGCGCCGGCCCCGGCTGCGCTGGCAGCGACCGCCGCCATCGCCGAGGACGTTGCCGGGGAGCTCGACTGCGACGGCGCCGGCGCCTGCGGCGGCGGGTCAGCCACCGGGAGCTCCTTCTCCTTCGCGTCAGCGGCCACCTCGCAGCTCATCATGGACCGGATCATGGCGCAGTCGGTGCGTGCGTCCTCCGCCGCTATTTGTTGTTTCCTTCGTTTCATTAATAATAATAAACAAACAAAAATCCGGTCTTTTTAAAATTCAGCTATCCTCCATTCAAATACTTTTTTTGTCGAACTGGTTGGTTTGATTTCTTCGCATCCCCTCTGCCCCTGTTCTTCCTCCTGCCGATTACTAGCTTTCTTTAATGCCACGACCTGATGCCTGACTTCCCTCCCTGTACTCCTGGGGAGTAAAAAAGCGATGACAACAAGAACAAGACAAAAGCCGAGTTTTTTCTTGTTTCGAATCCTCCTCCACGATTCCACAAACAAACCAAAACTCCAAAAAAGAAGACGAATGTTTGTTGGTCTACTCCTGTTGCACGATTGACGCTCTGTTTTTTTCGGCGATTGGGGGTACTGAATTCGTAGCTGATGTGTTTCTTGTTTCGCTGGGCTGCAGCAGGAAGTGTCGCCGCTGACGTCCGGCCGGCTCTCTCACAGCAGCGGGCCTCTCAACGGCGGCGGCTCGCTCTCCGACAGCCCACCCGTCTCGCCCGAGATCGACGAAGCCAAGGTCTGTTCTTCCTCAGTCTCCTACTCTCCTCCCCCGGCCTAATTGATGGCTGTCGCATTAATTATCAATCCAATGAATCTTTTAAAAAAAACTGAATAATGGACTTGCTCGTTTCAGTTAATTAATCTGAATTTTCAGTAGTCTCTGCTTGCTAGGCACTGCATTTTTTTTCGTTTGTTTCCTCTGCATGGTAGGAGTAATATGGTATTAGCAGTAGCAGTAGCTGGCAGGCTCAGAAGATACGCTGCAAGCCTGCATCCGTCTCGTATGAGCTCTGCTGCTGCTGCATCAGTCATTTCTCTCAGCTCTGCAGGCTGTAATGAGCTGCTGCCTGCCGCTACCCCTCTGTTTGATGCTCTGCAATTGCCTTTGGAAACAGAGAGCTTATTTGTTTGCTTTCTCCTACGCGGGTGTGCGGGCGACAGACTTGGTCAAAGACATGTTTAACAAGGAAATGATTATTGGAGTAGGCAGATTAGTATGTTCTTAGCATATTCAAGGCTAGTAATTTCAGTTACTACCACTTACCAGAGTTGCATATTCAAGGCAGATTAGTATGTTCTTAGCATATTGGGGGTGGGGGGTCGGTCTACCAGCTTTTTTCTATCACAAAATTTTCCACAGGGACGGAAAAGAATCAAAGATTGAAAAAAGAGCTCGAACATAAACCTTTCTCTCCATCCGATGAAACACTCACTTTACTTCAATTCCATGTCTCTCCGAATCTACAGATTTGGAGGGCAGAGTGGCTGTGGCTGCATGCCAAAATCATTGGGCAATGCATTGTTAGAATTTGCAGACAAGACATGTACTAGTATGGGGATGAACATGAACGCCTTTTGCTGCTCTCACCTCACCTGTAGCATTTCCTCACCCAAAAATGGGAGGCCAAAACTTGTAGCCTTGTGCTTGTCACTTGTGCAAACCAAGCCATGGGTTCTTGCTCATGTCTTCCCCGTCTCCTTTTGCTGAATTCCTCTACTTGCCACTGCTGCTTCTGTTCACATGAGCTAGCTATCACAGCATTAGGGTTATCTAATGAGTCGGCAGCTTAGATAGAGTCCCGTTTTGCTTTTGTTCAGATTCAGAGTTTCAGACGGCCAGCCGTGCGTGGTGTTCGGAGAACACCTCTGGTTTTGGCGTCTGCACTTTTACCATTGACCATTGCTTGCCAGCAGCCAAGTTTTGTCTCACTGGTACGGAAAGCCTGAAACCTCATACGAATTCATGGTCAAAAGATACACTAGTATCTCACTGCATACAGCCACATGATCCTCTGCTTCACTCTCTGTTGCCAATCTTCAAACTAGTGGGTCACTCTGGGCATTCGGTTAACCGAAACCGATCGGTTCGGTTCTTCGGTTATTCGGTTAATTCGGTTACCAGCGAACCTAGAACCGATCGGTTCCTCAGAGAACTCGGAACCGAGGCTTTTCGGTTTCGGGTAATTCGGTTCGGTTTCGGTTCTAACCGAAAGGAACCGAAATTTTCAAAACATAAAAAATAGCACATTCAAATGCAAATTTTGACAAGATTTCATCTCTTTTTTATGCACCCAACATAGACAATTTAAGAAGCAATAAGCATAAAAGCGATACGACACATATATGTGTCAAATTCTAATGCAAACAAGCAATGTTCCACAAGCATCAAACATAACAATCACCTTTACTCGGTATTTTGGCCTCGTGCTAATATATATTTCGGTTAGTTCGGTTATTTCGGGTACCGAGCCACGGAACCGAATTAACCCGGGTTATTTCGGTTCCTGAGATCCGGGAACCGAATTAGGAACCGAAACCGATCGGTTCGGTTACTTCGGTTCGGTTCTCGGTTACTTCGGTTCGGTTCTCGGTTCTCGGTTTTTCGTGCCCAGAGTGACTAGTGGGTGATCTCACTGCAAACAGTGACCTGCAAGTCCTCGGCTCCTCCCTTGGACCTTGGTGTTTGCCCGGTTGCCCCTGATCTCTGGTGCCTTTGTACTACAAGCTCTGACCATGGTGGTGGGGTAGTGGGCCCTGGTGAGCTCCTCTGATGACCCTCTCCCTTGCTTGGCGCTGAAGAAGCTTTGATTCCACAGCTCGAGCTGCATGCAGCTGCACTCCAGCTCTGCAAGACTGCAACTGCAAAGGCTGCAAGCTGCAGCTCCTCTGCCCTTCTGGTCTCCTCCCCCCAGCAAGCAAACACTGCAGCCTGCCCAGTGCCCCCACAAGCTCCCTCCCCTCTCCATTGAAAGGAGCAGGAGTGCTTGCAGTTGCAGGCCTATGCAGTTCTTGCCTCACCACTTTGACCTTTTGTTAATCGCTCCCTTTTTGCACACTCGCCCCTCCCTGCCTTTCTTACCCCTAATCAAGTGTTACTGCCCCCCAGCTTTTACAGTCCTAATCTAATGATGCAGCCTTTTGCACTGTCTCCTCTTGAGCCTAATCCTGTCCTCTAAAAATGCTGTTGCTGTGTGTCTCTCCCCCTCATGATTGTGCCATGTGTTTGTGTTGGTTTGCTCTTGGTCAGTGACAGTGAGTGCTTGCTGCTGCTGCATGCTTTCGTTCCACAGGCACGCCCTCAGCGATTCCATCAGTGTGTGTGCCTAGGGAGCCTAGATTAACGTCATGGAAACACAATGATTTGCAGCGGTCAGTGAAAAAAGGAGGCCATGCTTTGCAAGGATTATTTACCGTTATACTGCTTCTATGAGTGGAGTTGTATGGCCTACTGACTTGGATGAATCCTGTCAACTCATAATCTGTTCAACTTCTGTAGCATGACGGCATTCATTTTGGGTGCCCCAAACATACCAAAGTTTCTTTTGATAGCAACTCTATGCAAAAAAAAAAATGCAATCTTTGATGAGCTGAACGGTAACTGAACAAATGCCTTTCTGAAAAAACAAAATGCAGTTCTGCAGACTGGCGAGCACGCCCAAGCCGCAGCCGTACGCCCGGGGCGGCAGCAAGACGGTGGGCCGGTGGCTCAAGGACCGGCGGGAGAGGAAGAAGGAGGAGACGCGCGCGCACAACGCGCAGGTGCACGCCGCCGTGTCCGTGGCGGCGGTGGCCGCGGCCGTCGCAGCCGTGGCGGCCGCCACCGCCGCGGCGTCGTCGTCGTCGGGGTCCGGCAAGGACGACCGCGGCGCGCGCACGGACATGGCCGTGGCGTCCGCCGCGACGCTCGTCGCCGCGCAGTGCGTTGAGGCCGCGGAGGCCATGGGCGCCGAGCGCGAGCACCTGGCCGCCGCCGTGGGCTCGGCCGTCAACGTCAGGAACCCCGGCGACGTCGTCACTATCACGGCCGCGGCCGCCACAGGTTCGCGTCGCGCCCAGCTGATTCCAACGGCGCCCTGCGGCATTTTTTGTTCGTTCCAGCTGGGAGTACTGACACGATCGCGTCGCGTTCTCTTTGAACTCTGTCGCAGCGTTGCGCGGCGCGGCGACGCTGAAGGCGAGGGTGCTGAAGGAGGTGTGGAACGGCGCGGCGGTGATCCCCGTGGAGAAAGGTGTGATGGCCGGAGGTGAGGGCCACAAGCACAACGGCCAGGTGAAGATGCAGCACCAGAGGGAGCTGGAGAGCAGCAACAGCAGCAGCAGCTGCTTCAGCGACGAGCTCGTGCTGGCGGAGGAGAACAACTTCCTGGGCATCTGCACGCAGGAGCTGCTGGCCCGCGGCACCGAGCTCCTCAAGCGCACCCGCAAAGGTACTAGGCAATTCGACCAATGTTCTTGGCTCATCGTCGCATTGTTGATCTTCAATTGCAGTCGTGCGGAGTAACTGACAGAGGTTGCTGCATCGTGTGCAGGATCGTTGCATTGGAAGGTTGTCTCCGTGTACATCAACCGGATGGGCCTGGTACGAACTGAAGCTCCCCTGTTCTTGAATAACCATTGATTTTTCATTTGAGAAATGCAAATTTGTAAAGAAAAAAAAGGTTTTGAAGCCTCAGCTGTGTTTGCCGTGTCTGCAGGTGATGCTGAAGATGAAGAGCCGGCATGTCGGAGGGACCATCACCAAGAAGAAGAAGAGTAAGGGTCCTGATTGCAAGCTGCAAAAACGTCCAACCAAACAAGCCATGGCGGCATGGCCGCGGGACGCAACGGTGGCGCTGACACTGGTTTGGATCGTGCAGGCGTGGTGGTGGACGTGTGCCGGGACGTGGCGGCGTGGCCGGGGCGGCACCTGCTGGAGGGCGGCGAGCACCGGCGCTACTTCGGCCTGCGGACGGCGGAGCACCGGGTGATCGAGTTCGAGTGCGGCAGCCAGCGGGAGCACGACATGTGGACCAGGGGCGTCGCGCGCCTCCTCGCCATCGCCGACGCCCGGAAGCGCGCCGCCTGACCTCTGATCAGATCAGATCAGATCAGATCGACAGCCACCGCCGCCGTCGTCCATACCATACCGGTGGCAGCGGCGGCTGGTCATAGGGTTGTCGTGCATGTAACTATCTATAGCTAGGGGATCTCAGTCTCATACTTTCATGTCGAGGGCTGTTGGTAGTGCAGGGATCAAGTTAGTTTCGCATGGTATCCCATCTCTCATGGTGGAATTGGTGAGAAATCGCAAGCGGTTTGCTCTGTCTGATGATGCTAGCTGTTGGTCTCACTTGTTAACTGATTCTGATTGCAATCTGAATGTTCAGTTCCCTCTTGCCTCTGCAGAGGGAAGGAAAGCTGGCCTTGCTTTGCCTTTGCTGCACTTTTTGTAAGGAAAGGTTAAGCATCAACTGGCAGGAAAAGAAACGAATGAATGACCAAGAATCAAGAGTCAATTGCCATTTAAGTAGAGACAGAAAATACTGAACCTAACCACACAAAGGATCGATTAGCGAAAATATGAGCTTGAACATTTCGACCTAGCTTAGCGGTGCCAACATTTCTTCATTCAGCTCCACCAAGTTGGTGTCCTCCACGAAATAGTTATTCAGAACATCAGATGGCAAATTTCCCATGAGGCTGAAAAGATGAAATGTATACAAATTAAAAGCTATCTCATTCGACTTCCATGCTCAATTTTTTTTTTGTTTTGCGCACTTGTACAAAGTACAAAGGGCAGCCCTGTTCTTGCTTTTTTATTTCATCAGCAGGGGCTGAAAGTTGTAACCCAAGCTACTCTGCATATAAAAAGAGGCACTACTAATAGTTAGCGCATAGACGCCGCGGTTCTTTGCAGTGAAAAGAATGGTAGAAAATAAGGGCTATCCACCCAAAACGCTATCACTTCGGGTTTTCACCAACTACTTGCCACATCAACCTCCGAACACTAATAAGAGTATTAAATGTAGATTAATGATGAAACACATTTCATAACCCTCACCTTAATTTTCGAGACAAATCTAACTAGTCTAATTATGTCATGTTTAGATAACGTCGTGTTACAGTAACCGATCTAATAACGTATTTAATTAGACTTAATAGATTCGTCTCGCAATTCCTGATCCATTTGTGTAATTATTTTTGCAACTAGTCTACGTTCAATACTCCTAGTAGATGTTCAAAGAGAACCCAAAAAATTCACCACTACAACTAAAAGAGCAAGAAATGGGACAGGTGACTGATAGGCCTTAGCATCACTTTTTTTCTCTCATCTAAAATTGAGCTTTGCTAACCAAGAATGAGAATGTGACAGACTGCCGAGGCTATACGCCGCTTCAGCAACACATACCCCGACCGTGGCCTGTGTGCCGTTGTGCGGCTGTGGGCCGCGTGGGCCCTGCCCTTTGCATGCAGGGTATACCGATTATTTGAGCCTCAAGATGATTTCAGATGAAAAAGATTGAACTACAAGATCTCATCGAAAAGTATAATTTTAAATAAAATTTATCTCCAGCTGAGTTTAAACAAAAAGATTACGATTTTTTGAAAACGTATGGTCCCTACTGCCGTATGAAACGACATTTGGGAATGCTACAGTACTGCACGGGGGAACACCCTCCGACCGTCGTTTCAATGGCGGTAGGACCGACCGCCAATGATAGTATAGTTATGCAAAACTTTGAAACTGATGTTTATTTTCGTAAATTCAAAAAAATAATATAAAATTTTAATTTTTTTCTGAGAGCAAAATTTAAAAAATTGGGGAAGGCGCGACGCGAGCGTGATTGGGCCCGCGGCATGAGGTAGTTTTCCTAGTCAGGCCCAAGTACGGTTACACGAAAAGCACAAAATCTTTTTGTATCCTGATCGTTATAGACAAGTTTTTGATCGAATTAATTCGTTTCCCACATCCCACAATTCATGCTCGTTTCCGTTCCTGAAATTCCCCCCAAAAATGTATTGCATTCATGTATTAAAAATACATTCGGACACCATATCAACACTATATTACTAATATATACCCTCCATCCTAAAATTGTAGATATTGTTATATTTTCTAATAAAGGCATAGTACTTACCGTTAGTGACAATTACGGATCATGGCTCTTATCCAACTCGACTCTATTATTTTTAGAGCATAATTGTAATAGTATAGCGTGGTTCTTTTTTTTTTTTGAAGCGAGTATAGCGTGGTTCTTATTAATCTTGATCTTTAAATTTGCCGATAAATTAGAACTAGAGCTATTTATTACCACCCGTCTGTGCATCTAGATATAGTTTGTAGATGTGTAACGGTATCTATTAACCTAAAAACCAAACCGATCTACAATTTAAAATGAAAACAAGTTAAAATGGAACGAATATGTTAATTCTCTTGAAATGGTGATTCATATGTATATTTGCCGACGGTGCCTACGTTGACTATAACACTATTAACATTGGTTGTTTAAGAATTTTTTCTCGAATCACACGGTACCTGACGAACACCCATTCCTACGAACACACGCATGCAACTTGTGAGCAATTTCGAAACAATGAGCCTACAAATCCTAAAGATTGACGAAGTCACCGTTAAAAGAAAAACGAAGAAAAGTCACCGCTAAAAGAAAAACGAAGAAAAACGTCACTTAAATCTTGAAACTAAAAAAACTACAACCATCATCGATATGGAGTCGAGGACTCGTACCCTACTGAGCAAGGTTCCAACACAAGGAATGTTACCAAATGAGCGTAAAATCACCGTGGATTCTTGTTGAGGTGCTTGGAGAAGGCACACTGCCGGTAGATGCCAAGGAAATGCAATCTCTCCTCTTCAAATGGCAGCATCCTTTCCAGCATCTTCTTCGTCTTGGTGTTGACAGAAAGAACCCAACCGCTTGGGTCTTGAGCTTTCGTCTTGGCAATCATGTAAACCACATCATCATCGTACAGATCCAGCGTGGGAAAGTGACACAACACGTTGTTCAAGGTCAGCGTGGGAAAGTGGCAGAACACTTTTTCAAATGCCACAGTGTACACTAGTCGTGTCACTTAATGTGGCGCGACTCAACTATTAGTCGTGCCACGGAGTTTGGCGTGACCAAAAGGGCTAGTTCTTGGAAATGTAGTTTGAGGTGAGTTATTTTTAAAATTTTAGTTTGAAAATGGTTAAAAATAAAAAAAATCCAGATTCACAAGGCACATGCCAGACCAATATGCTATCCTTATGAACAGATAGAATCATGCCCGTGCGTTGCTACGGGCTACAAAATATTTATATGTACGGAAGCATCCAACAAGATAATAATAATAATGTGAAACTAAGTATAAATATTTTTAAAATTACTTATTTTCCAAGAACATAATTACTGAATTAAACAAAGCAAGTTATGCCATGATATTCCAACGTGTAACACATGTCTATGCAAGAAAATATCAGCACAAATTGATCATGATCATGATCAATTCCACTGAATGAAACATCAAAAAAAAAGATAGTAGTGCATTGCCACAAACGAGTATAAACACAGAAAAGACAAACAATGGTCCTAGAAAGACAGTAAGTTAATCCTAGTGAGATCAAAAACCTGGGCCTCTTCTCCCCCTTTTTCTTCTCTCCCCCCTCTCCCCCCATCCACCCGCGAGCCCCCACCCCATCCATCCATCCTCTCGGTTCCCTCCACTCGACGCTTCTCCCGCTCCTAACCCCTAGTCCCCCCCACCCCCCTTCTCGCTTGCTACTCCCCCGCCGCCGCAACACCCCCGCGGCGGCCGGATCCGGGCGGCGGGGATCGCCCCCCCCCCACGGATCGAGCTCCCGATCCGCGCGGGGAGGTGGCGGCGCCGGAGCGCCGGGCCCCGAGAGGCCGGAGGCGGCGGAGGAGGGGGGCGCACTTCCGCGGTGGTAGATCCGCCGGTCCTGGCGCCCGACATGGACTCCTCCTCGGTCGAGAAGGTGAGCCCCGATCCGCGCTCCCCCCCTCCCCGCTCGATTCGCTGCCCGAATGGTGGTTTCCGGGTACTAATCAGGATTTTTCCCCCTTGCCTCTTCTTCTTCTGTCGCGGCTGCAGGGGAGCGGTGGGTCGACGGATCCGGTGGCCGGCCAAGATATTTTTTCTATGTATGAATTTGTTATGGATTTGGCTATTGCGACAAATTTCTTGATCCTTGTACTTGAATCGATTCGCTTCTCTCTTCCTCTCTCGATTTGCTCCCCTCTTCCTCGTGCTAGCCGTGCTTGTTCGTGTCAGTCGTATCGCCGAGCCGGTGGGAAAGCGGGTGCGGCGGCAGCTTCGAGGGTGTGGTGTGGAGGAGGCGCGGGGCTTCGACAGAATCGGCCCCACGTGTCGGCGCCCTCGCCCGTGGTTCTGCCGGCAGAACATGGGGGCAGAACCACGGGGTGGCGTTGCCCTTACAGTCTTTTTAGGGGTAGAGATACGGAGTGGTATCCTCAGAACATGGGGGCAGAACCACGGGGTGGCGTTGCCCTTACAGTCTTTTTAGGGGTAGAGATACGGAGTGGTATCCTTAGGCGCAGGTGGCGGGCAGCGACCCCACAACGATGCGGCCTAGTTAGCGTGCGTTGTTTGGAACTAGACATCGTACACAACGACTTTTGTATACTATTGAAAATTTGTGAATCAGATATTTATTTTTGAAAAATAAAAAAATATAAAAAATTCTGCAATATGCTATCCTTAGGAACATACAGAGTATTCAGTTGGAACATTTGATTTAAGGACTTTAATAAAAGATGTGTAAGAAAAGGGATGCAAGTTTAGAGCATCTCCAAGAGTTTGCCAAATTTTACTTGGCAAATCTTGTGTTTGGCCAACTTTTAAAAAGATATGTCAAGTAAAAAAATAGTTCATCTGCAACAATTTGGCATAATTCACTTGTCAAATCCAGATCTAATTTACATCAGGAATCCTGAGAGAAACAAAAATTTGTTTGCGCCCTTCCACCTCTTGAAAACTTACATCAGGAATCCTTTTCTACTCTTTATTTCTTTTTTCACCCTCCCACCTAGAGGGAAACACCGATGACAACCACGATCCGCGCGCGCATATATACACGTGCGGAGGTGAGTTTTGCCAAGTTTGTATTTTTGCCAAGTTGATTTACCAAATTGTTGGAGGCCAAATTTTCTTGTTTCGCCAAAATTAGATGGATGCTAAGTTGGTTTGCCAAACTGTTGGAGTTGCTTAGAAGATACAAATTGTATACGACCTGAAAAATATTCTTTACAAGTCCATCAAGGACTCACGGTTGTACCTTAGAGATATATTATGTTTACAAGCAGATATCATAGTTTGTATGGAACGTTTTATATATATGTGATGTTTTTATAATGGAAAGTTTATATATATGTGATGTTTTTATAATGGAAAGTTTCAAGAGGGTTATAGAAGCCGAATTTCGATCAATGTTATATGTGACATGTTTTGTGGTTAAAAAATGCCCCTTGGTCGGTGGATAGATGTAAACAAATTGATCTCAACTATTGCAGCTTAGTCATGCGTTCAATAGATGGCTAGATGTTCTTCCTTTTTCTGCCACACAAGCGTGAGGAGTATTATAAGTATATATGTTATTATATAAATGTAGATCATTTTGTGTTCACAGATATAGATAGTAGATAGTAGCAGCACACAATTCTTGGCCAACCATGGAAAAGTTTTTTTTCGGTAACAACCATGGAAAAGTTGGATCACAAGATGTGTTGTTCTTTATCTTCTACTATATCCTCCAACCCCTTGCTGGTCATATTCTACATAATAATTAAGGAAACCCAATTTTCTATGAAAAAACAATGATCCATAAAGACACAAAGGAAATGCAAACTCTCTGTCAATCGTTGATTGGCTCTTATTGCAGAAAGTACCAGAAGTTGATCCATGCACGATAGAACAATGAACACAATGTCTATGGATAGATATATTTCTTGAACACAACCACAAAAGGTCTGTCACTTACGGCCAGCCAGGTCCTCTCCTTAGAAGCATACAAGCCGAGATCTTTGCAGGGCCCCTTACTAGCGCAAGACACCAGCTTGTACCCTTTTGTTGTGCCGTTGTACCTCTCAATGCGGAACACAAAACTCTGTGGAAGTGGCATTGGGTAACCACGACCCTCGTCCTTCCCGACGGCCACACGATCACCACGTGGCTGCGATGGTGATGGGAATGGTGAGACAGCGTGCCAGTACATCGTTTGTGCGCATGTTGTGATGATGTGGAAGCTGATTGTGACATTGGTTGACTGAAAAATCTTCCCACTGAAAAGACGGTCATTAGGCAGATGGAATCGTATGGGGATGCCAACATCGGTCTCATTGGGTGCCTGGTACACCAAGTAATTGCAGCGCCGTGTAAGGAACATTCTGAGGCCGCCTCCGCTCCTATGTTCTGCTGGGAGAGCATAATAGGATTCCCCGCCATTCACCTCATGATTATCTGTGTCGTAGACTAGTTGGGCGCCATCGTCCTCAGCGTTGCAGCGGAAGGAGAAGGCGAGGAGTGGAAGGATGAGGAGGAGGAGATGCTTCATGGATGAAATGTTTGGGTCTGGGGTGTTTGTCTGATGCGTTGCCTCAAAAACTATCGAGGGGTGGGTTTTTATGGACACGACATGCTATAGGCTGCATTATATTAATTGTTTTCTTTTTTTTGGACATATAGGCAACCTATAGAATGATATCCCAAGATCACATTACATCCCATATGCTAAGGATAGTTCAAGATGCTATCCTGATGCAATATTTGTTTTGGGGACTCTATGGGTATCTAAACGATGTGACACCAAGTATTTTTTAATGTTTTATCAATTTTAGAAATGTGCACCGTACCTCCAAGCTCATCAGTGTACCTGCTAGTAGAAATTTGAGAAGAGAGGTTCTATATTAAATATTCTTTACAAGTCCATCAAAGGACTCACGGTTGTATCTTAGAGATAAATATTATGTTTACAAGTAGATATCATAGTTTGTGATATCTTCAACCATGGACTGTAAGTTTTGGTTTTCGCCCAGCTCAGCCCTACCAACATGTGGACGCACCAACGATTTGGCGAAGATTTTCGCCAACCCAGTTTTGCCCACGCATGGGGTGAAAATGAGCTGACATGGCTGTTGGCACTTGGGTGAGCCAATTCATTGCCGTCTAAGCAAACAACGGCCAAGGCATCGTGGGCACAACTTTTGACAGGGTGTGTGTTGGATCTGAACCAAACGAGCACTTTATCATAGTGTACCAAGGTTATATCATATCACAGTGCAGAAGCAGACCTTTTTTTTAAAAAAAAAATTATAGAACATCGTACATGTGAGATTTCATTGTTAAAGATGCTCCTCACTAGATTGAGGTGCGGCGGTAGATAGTACATATAATTTTGTATAACATATCAGAATAAAATATCCATTTGCTAATTGATAGAAGAGCCCATTCACCAGTCCATCAACCTACATGTTATTAGATAATTAGTTGCAATGCAAACATTTGAAATGTTTATAGGTAGATATATAGGATGTTTTTTCATAATGGAAAGTTTCAAGGGTTATAGAAGCTAGATTTCGATCTATGTTATGTGTGTCATGTTTTTGGTGGATTAATTGGGCCTTGGGCCACTTAGTCTCAATTAATCCTAAGAATTAAAAGGTCCACAAAATAAATGCTAGGGATTCAATCCCGCATTGAAAGCCAATGAGAATCTTAACTAACTTAAAGGGTGGACCACTTGTGAAGTTGGTAAAAGGAGAAGGGCGTGCCACACGCGCGCGCGCGCGCTCGCTCGCCTCGCCGGGCCGTGGCGAGACCGTGTGTATTAAAACTTAGCATGTCTAGTCCAAGGGATAACGGCGCACCAACCGTCCCGCCTTTGGGTACATACTAAACCTCCTCTGTGTAATTTTGTTCAAGTTTTATTTGAAATTTAATTTGAACACATGCACATGCTTTGCTCTCACTGGATCACTTATATTTGTCATGAACGTGTTATTAATTTCTGGAATTAAAATGTACCGAAAATTGCCTAATTGTCTAACAGTTTTATGGTTAAGAAATGCCCCTTGGTCGGTGGTGGGTTGATATACAAATTTTGATCTCAACTATTGCAGCTCAGTCATGCGGTGGCTAGACGATGTTCTCTCTGTTTCTGCCAAACGTGAGGACTTCTAAGAGTGCGTGGTCAATATAATAAGTAGCTAGATAGATATAATAGATAATTTTGTGTTCCATGATGTAGATATATATATATATATATATATATAGATGATAGCAGCGTCACAATTCTTGACCAGCCAAGGAAAATTTGGACCGCAATATATATGTGTTCTTTATTTTCCACTATATTCTCCAACCCTGCTGGTCAGATTCTACTTAATAAGAAGGAACCGAATTTCTATGCAAAAAATGATAACATAAAGACATCAAAGGAAATGAAAATTCTCTCTCAAAGGAAATGCGGAACACAAATCTGTTTGGCAGTGGTACTGGGTAGGACACACACCCTCGTTCTTCCCGACGGCCACGCGATACATGGTTGCGATGAACATCGAGAGGCCGACGTGCCAGTACGTCGCCTGTATGCATGTTGTGAAGACGTGGAAGCTGATTGTGACATTGGTGGACAGAAGAATCTTCCCACTAAAAAAAATGACCGTTTGCACGGTATAGGCTGGCCGGTACTAATTGCCAAGACAGTTAGTATCGGCCGCCACGCCCGGTACTAAGTTGCAATTTAGTACCGGTCGGTAACAACGCCCGGTGCTAAACTGCAACCACCCCACGTGGGAGTTTCTATCTATATATTGCGTGTGTACATCACGTATTTAATTTTGAGGAAAGTTCAAGGTGATACCCTTTATTAAAAAAATATTTTGGGAGCTCTAATTGGTAAAGGCATCTAATTGATGTGACCAGCCATCAACCTACCTGCTACAAATTTTAGAAGATGTGTTATAACTACAAACAGAAAGCATCTTAGAATCACAATTTGTGGGTCTGTGGTAGATTTTTAATCTTGAAACAAATCGTGCGCGGCATTTTTTTAAAGATGTCCCTAAGCACAATGCCAAACAATATGCCGAAATAAATATTTATTTTCTAATTAATTATAGAAGATTTAGTCGTGTGTAGATGCAGAGGCCATCACTATTTCCATTTTCTTAAAACAATAATTATTGCAGTCATGTTACAGTTTGGGGTTCAAGGAACAGAGAGCCCCTCATTATTGACCAGGAGTAATTGAAGAGTTCTCAAATATTATACAAAGTCACATGTATTATTTCCATTAGCAGAAAAAAGGACATCTGTAAATAAAGATGTGGGTGATTCAGCAGCAATGTCACCGGGGTAGGGTTTCTTCAATCTGTTCCGGTTCCAGCGCAGCACCAACAGATTCTGTTTCAGTGAGCCCTGAACCATTGGTCCCAATTGAGCTACTCCTCTTGGGGTGTGACAAGGTCTCCAGTTGCATGCTCTCCCTTAATCCCTCGGCGACCTCAGACATTGTGGGGCGGTCCTTTCCTGCCTGCTCTGTGCAACGAAGGGCCAATTCTGCAACGGTCCATAGGGAGTTGACATCACAATTTTCTTTTATACTTGGGTCAGTAACATTCTCGATATCTCCTTCAGAGAGTGTCCCCCGCACCCAATGTGCAAGGTTGGTTCTTTCAGTGTTGTTCACAGTGATGATAGCTGGACGGCCAGTAATGAGCACCAGGAGAACAACGCCAAAGCTGAAAACATCGCTCTTCTCACTCAAGTGAGAGGTGTTGTAGTATCTGCACATGGTAAATTAACAGTTACGTTAGGGTCTTTAAAATATTGCCGCGCTAAACTATTTCCCTTGGAGTAGTAAAATACAAGGCTCAAAGTATGCATACTCAGGGTCTAAGTATCCGAGAGTACCCGCTGGTCGGGTGGTAGTGTGTGTCTTTGTTTCACTACTGAAAGCCCTTGTCAATCCGAAATCAGCTATCTTAGCCTCCAGGTTTGAAGTTAGAAGGATGTTTTGGATCTTCACGTCTCTGTGTATTAAAGGAGGGCTGCACGACTTGTGTAAGTATTCCAGTCCTACAAGCACGGGCCATTTAAACTTGGATGAAAATCATACAAAGTTAGATCTGTAGTGCTGAATTAATATTCTGAACACAGATGGGCTGCTGCCCACATTGGGAAAAAAAAACTTTGTATACCGTAGGCAGAGTCCAATGCAATCTTTAGGCGTTCTAGCCATGTTAGGTTGAATTCAGCATGACAACCTTCCTTGCCTGCAAACAGAACAGGGGAATCTAGTTAGCATACAACCTTCCTTGCCTGCATACAGAACAGGAAAATCTAGTAAAATGATTTGCTGCTAGCCTAGTCCAGTGCAAGTTCAAAATGTATACATATTTTATTATAAATTGAGGTTTAGTTGTATCATGTTTTTAATGGAAGAGTTAGCCTATTTTGTCCCTAACATTCTCTCATGGCACCTATGATCTAGCTTACATTCCCAACACTCTCTTATTCCTTAGATCATGGTCCATGGCATTTATTAGGCTTGCTAATGTGATGGAACTCTCCCCATATTCCACAACCCGCACCAAATTAATTCTTTCAACCCCAAGCTTAAAAACTATGACCAAACCCCTTCTCACACAATACACTAGTATGTACATATGCACTCAACCCAACTTACCTAATATTAAGTTCCAACACATAATTGGCATGATGTGACTAGTAATTGATGTTTAAATCTTTAACCTTCGTAAGCTCTTTAGTTATTTTGGTCAATAAATTACTAAGTCACTGGTGGTTGATTTAGTTTTGTACTCATAGGTATTGTGTACGAAAAAAAATCCATTGGACCTGGATTTAGTTTTTTACTAATGTAGGGATAGTGCAAAATTACAAACCTTTCAGCCAGTTTTCTAGGTTTCCACCATCCATGTATTCATAAACAAGACCCAAATGTTTCCGATCCTTGCAATAGCCAATTAAGGTCACCAGATTTTTGTGATGAACCTTGGCTAAGTGCCGAGCCTGCAATATATATATTTCCAAGAAATTATATGATGACTGTACATATCCCTCTAATTGGTGTGCACAACATTAGTAATGATACATCACACAAGTAGTTGTACTGAATCAGCAGGTGCATGTGTACCTCAGCCAAAAACTCTGTATTCCCTTGTGACGATGTTTGTGACCTCATCTTGACAGCAACAAGAGTTCCATCCTCTAGCTTGCCACTATAGACAAGGCCAAACCCACCCTTCCCAATTACATTTTTGAAGTCATCAGTGATGACTCTGAGTTCCTTGTACTTGAATCTCCGGCTCTCAAATGGATTAGAAGCACGAGCCCCACCTTACCACACAATTCAGTCACTTTTCATGTTTTAGCTATTATACATATGCAATTGATATCAAATTGCAACCATCCAATGATTCAGAAAATTAAGCTCCCCTAGCAAATCTATAAAAATTCCATAATTAAACACAGTTTATTTACCTTGTCTTTTCTTTCTTTTGTGCCAAATGATGAGTAGAACTACAGCCACAATGATAATAGCTCCAGCAACTGGAGCAATAATCTCAACTATAGGTATTGCCTTGCCCTTCCTCCGGTTTGGACTTGGGTCACAAGTATGGTTTGTACATAGGTTTGGATTGTTGTCAACCCTAGAAAACACAATATTCATGTATGAAGTTTGTACTCTCTTCCATTCCAAATTAACAGATTCCATAAAGTGATACAATACAAAAAATAAACTGCAAGCAGGTGATGAAACCGTGTGAACCTTAGTGTCAGCACTCCTATCTGAGATCTTTGTAGCAGATTATTAGGTATTGATCCACTGAGGTTGTTGCTTGACAGATCCCTACAAAAGAAAAAAGTAAACATAAAAAGAGGAGTTTTGAGTATTATGGTTTACGTACAGTATGCAGTCGATCGTCAGGAAGGCTTACAGAAATGTAAGTGATGGCAGTTGACCTAGAAAATCAGGTATTGGTCCAGCCAGATTGTTGTGAGACAGATCCCTGGAGATCACAAAAGGTAAAATGAAACACTCAGCTTAAACTTACGGACGTGGGATTTTCTTCAGGACGAGTTTTTTCTACTCCCGGGAGTAGTTACTTCCATATTTATATCTCACAAATTATAAGGTATCTTTGCATACTTGAGGTTTCTAAAATAAGTATGTACACATACATGATTTTTAAAAGTGGTATGTGGACATACCCTCTTTTTATATATGAGGAAACATCTAGTTTGTGAACAAACTCCTATTTCTATATAGGAAATAGCATATATCACAAGGTGCAAAAAATTACGAGTTCCACTCAAATTTTTTCATGGTTATCACTTTGATAAATCTTATTTTAGGTATGTTTACATACTCCAATTGATAAAGATATTTTAAGGTACAGTAAATATTGCTGTTCTGGGACAAAATTTGCCCCGTGCCCTTTGAAAGAAAAGGCAGGAGCTCTGCCGCTCAATTAAGTATAGAAAAGAGAGTGTTTTATGTACATGTGGCACCCAATGGGCAAATCACATTGAACCCACTCTCAAAGATCCTCCTGTTCCTCTCCTTCCACAAGTTCCACATGATATATATTAGTACTCCATTGAAACATATGTGATCCTGTTTTTGGACTTTGTTTGCTGCATCTTCGCACCATTCGGCAATGGATGCAGGGTCCTGCTGCTGTTATGGACACCTTTGGTAGGAAGCTCCTGTGCAGGGGAAAGCCACCAAGGCTTCCACCAGCAGTTAGTTAGTTAAGATTATATTAGTTTATCCCTAATATAACTGTAAGAGCCTCTTCAGGAGAGGGTGAGATTGGTTGTAAACAACCTGCCATTGCTATCAGATTGAATAAACAGGCCATATCATTTGCGGTAGTTGCACCATGAGATTTTCCCAAGATAGCACAATGTTTCTGATGAGGCATCCCCACTTTTGTAGGTTGTCCGCCATTAGGACTTTGTTGTGAATTAAGATCCAAGCGTGTACTTTGCATTTGTTTTCTGCTTGCGCATTCCAGATGAGTTAATGCTTGAATTTCCGATGGGATCCTCTAAATTGAATCAAGTATATGCTGAACGTGTGGAGTAAACTCCATCAGAATTGTGTCCTGCACATCAGGCTGCAGCTGCACCCCTTGTAATCTAATCCAAAACCCGAAATTCTTGGATCTGTATTGTTGTAGCCACATGCGCCGGCAGCGAACTGATCCAATTGCCATTGCATAGTTCCTGGCTCACTGTCCCATTCTTCCAGCACACTAGCTGGAACAGGTGTGGTGCCAAGTTGGTGTCGTGCCTCTCCGTCAAGCCAATTATGATGCCAGAAGCGTGCCTTGTTACCGTTTCCAACTGTGACTGTGGTAGTAGAAGAATTGAAAAGGGGGCGGTCTGTTGTTGCATGGCACTTTCGTTCGCACACATGGCTTTGAGTCAGTCTATCCATTCCTGCCACAGCCATCGGAGGCAAGAGCCGTCCCAAATCTTCCCATGTCCGGCACTCCATTCCTCCCATCTCCTTAGGCATGCACACAGTCGGCCGATTTACCATGTCGTGTCCCTCATTGGCATTCTCATCTCCTTTCCAAAGGAACGATCTTACGATTTTATCAATCTTACCAGCTGCATGTAGACCAGTTGGTCATGGCGCTGGCATGGTATGCCGCCGGCCACAGTTGGGACCCCTCCGGGGGCGAATTTGTGGCTGCGGGTTGGTGTATTTGGTGCGCGTTGAAAAAAATCCCCTCGTTTGTCCCACGTCAAAGCACAGGTCTAAGGCTAGCCTAACCTCGCGGATGGTGCGGTGCCGTTGTGTATGGGAGGGATAGAGATTTGGGGATTTTATGGACCTGTGTGAGAAGGTCTTCTTAAAACACAGCCTGGGGGCCGTCATACCCCCGCAGGTTCAGTTTTTATGATTTTATCAATCTTCGTTCTTGCCCAAGCTGCAAGTGGGAACATTGTGAGGTGGTATGTCAGCATCGAAGACAGAACCGTGCTGACCAAGTTAGCCTACCTACTTTATTTAACAACTTGCCTTTCCAACTTGGCTGCCTATGGACCCTTTGTAAGGATCTTGTGTGTAGTTGTAGCCCCAGATAGCGGCACGTGCAGGATTCTCTAGCCTAGCCCAGTGAAGGAGGCTATAGGATATGGTCGAGGTTGATATTTTTGTTGGTGATATGTCCAAGAGGCAATCATAGAAATTTGGACTAAAACCCCAAAGGATAATTGATCCATGAGGGATCGGGTCAATTAATGGGCCTTTAACGTAGAAGCCCATTAACTCGGCCTATATATTTGAGAGAGGGGGATAGGGGGCGCCTACGCACCACACACCGCCCCTCTCCCAACTCTCCACCACGCACACGGTGCTAGCAAACCGGGGCACAACGTTCCTCTCCCGTACGTGTGGACTCCATGGAGGCTCTATTGTCTTGCTGCGCTGATCGGCAAATCAAGGTGGTGATCGAGGAGAGGACGAGGACACGATCCGATCCACTACTTCCTGTACATCAACACGCATCTACGTTGGAACGCTGCTCCAACTCTTCTTCCGCTGCATTGCGCGTCTAGTGGCAATGATCCATGATCTACTCGCAAGTTTCTTGGGTGATTCACTAGTGTAGCCTATCTGTTTCCCTTCATGGTATCAGAGTTGTCTTGAGTAGTTTTTGGTCTCGATCTTGCACATATAAGTGATATGTGATGATAGTAGATGCGATCTATTATTTTGCATGGTCTGTCATAACAGAATGGAACGGGTTAGATTAGATTGTTTTATGTGACCATGCACCTACAAATATTGATCGTTGTGTGGTAGGCTTTGCCAAAGCAAGGTGTCACCAACTATCATTATGAATAGGGAGTAGATATCGGACATCCACATGCATAGTATTGGTTTAATCAACAATGATATCAAAATAGTTTTGGGCTTTATGGCATAGAGTTGGGAGCCGGGGCATTGGATGCCACCCAACAAACAAGAGTCATATAGAGATATGATTAACAGGGTGTTGTTTACCTATGTCACTAATTTTCTAGCAATGAAGCCAAAGCTCACTAGATTTTTAGTGAATATGGATCTTGGACCACTATTTATCGATAGAGAGAAGATGATGTTAGTATAGTGGGAGCATCTTTTATTAAGTCAATTAACAGAAGATTGGTACATAACTTAGTGCCAAAACTTTGCTTTTTATCCTATGTTGTAGATCATATCTGCTAATAACAATTCTGGTTTTAATTAGCGATCTATGCTTGAGAAAGAGAAGCTCCATGGAGGCAACTTTATTGATTGATATTGCAACCGGTGAGAGAAAACTGAGTATGTTCTTGAGCAACCATACCCAGATGCTCCCGTTGATGATGCCAATGCTGCAACCCGCAGAGCTCATCAGAAGCATCGTGTGCACTCAATGTCAGTTGTCTCATGCTTGCCACTGTCCCTTGATCTAGAGTAGTATGAGCATGTGGATGCTCACATTATGATTGAGGAGCTGTGTGGAATGTTTGAGAACCAAGCAAGAGTCGAGAGGTACAACATCTCAAAAGCCTTGTTTGCGTGCAAGCTGGCAGAAGGTAGTCCGGTTTGTCCTCTCAAGATGATTGGTTGCATTGAGACCCTGGAAAAACTTGGTTCTCCAGGATGACCTGGCCGTAGACGTCATTCTCTAGTCGCTCCTAACGAGCTATGAGTCGTTCATCTTGAACTATCAGATTAATGAGATGATGAAAACATTGGCTGAGTTGCATGGCATGCTGAAGACAGCTATGAAAAAATCCAATCATATGATAATGGTTCATAAGGAAGAGGAAGTTTTGGATGCCTCCTAAGGGCAAAGGCAAGGAAAATGTCATTCCCAGTGAGCCTCCAAGCTTTAAGCGAAAGCTAAAGGGCATATCTGGTCCGTCTCTTGATGATGAATATGTAAGGGCAAGGAGCATTGGTATAGGAACTGCAA
Source organism: Cenchrus americanus (assembly GCA_947561735.1). Lineage (NCBI taxonomy): Eukaryota > Viridiplantae > Streptophyta > Magnoliopsida > Poales > Poaceae > Cenchrus > Cenchrus americanus. The sequence continues at coordinate 5,830,596 of OX387242.1, forward strand.
GAAGTACTTGGAGGTCATTCCCACTTCAGGTATGTATGTTATCGAAATTAGTATTGCTACATTTTCTAGTGATTCATGGGGATTGGATACCGGATCGATGATTCATACTTGCAAATCATTGCAGGAAGTGAGTAAGACTAGGAGGTTGGCAACAGACGAGCTGGATATTTGTGTCGGCAATGGAGCAAAGGTTGTTGTCATAGCGGTCGGCACATACTACTTGTCGTTATCCTCAGAATTAGTTTTGAAATTGAATAATTGTTATTGCATTCCTAGTTTAAGTAAGAACAATATCTCTTCTTCATGTTTGGAAGAAGGTGATGGTTAGGGGGAGATTGTTAGATAATCCAAGCTCGGCTTGTTGCATGGCATAGCTACAATAAAGGAGCTCATTCCTTGTCAGGTTGAGCGCATCTGTACCGGCCGTTGTTGCATGGCTTCATGCACCGGCCCTCCTTTCTTTCAGCAGAGTCGTAGGCTAGGTGGAGGTGATGGCCAAGTCTTTGAGTCGTGGGATGGCGCGATTCGTTCAGAGGCGTGGAGATCGCTGCGTCGTGGCATTGCATGCCGCAAGTTTCTCTGTAATTTGTTTCTATATATTGAGCAATAGAGTTCAGAAAAGGCCGGGTTAGTTCGGCACCAAAAGAACTGTGCGCATCCATTGGTGTTCCCTGAAATTCTTCAGTGTTCTTTAGGGAAGCTCGTGTGCGTGTGTGAGTTCAAGTGTTCACGGGGTGCAGGCCAACTTCTCCGGCGACGGGCGCCGGGAGTTGGCAGCAACAAGTATCTTTGGTAACTTCATTTTTTGCAGGGTCCACACCACATTTGATGTAAAGTAAATTGTCATGGATGCTACTTTACTTAATGTCATTGACAGGTGGACCTCGTGTTTGACTTGTTAGAGTTTTCTCGATGCATCCGAACTCCACTAATCCGTTTACTCTCACGTGCGACAAATTGCGACGCCGCATAGCTCCCTCTTCGCCCGTCCCTCCCTGTCCCCGTTCACCCACTGATAGCACATAACATCTGTCACCATGGCCGTGGTCCCTCGCCGCTTGTCTGCCTCTCGCGCTTGACCATGGCTCTGCTAATAACTATGACGATGACGGTGGCGAGTTCGTGTACATGGCTCGGCAGTATCTTTCCGATTGCAAGGCTGGCGTGCCACACCTCCTCAAGAACAGATGGCGTGCCCTGTGCTGATCTCCCAGGCGAAGCGAGGAACGGCCCGACTAGGCAAGGAGGCAGGTAATAGAAAAGGAAAAGCTGTCAATACTTACCGATGACTGTTGAATTGTGGCAAAGGATAAAGATGGCGGTCTCCTAGGTGCTCGTGTTTGATTACTTTGCGTGAGGACTGAGGAAATGTCAAAGAAGAGGGAAGCCACGATGCTTGGGTTTGATTAGAACAGCAGATCGTTGGATTGGACTAGCAAGAAGCTAGTGGATAGAAAATGTTGCTGTGCATGCTCCTGGATTTCCTGTGAGAAAGAAGAAAGATTGGGAGCTGAGAAAATTGAGGTGGATTCATGCCGTGTCTTTCTGCTTGAGTGGATAATAATCTTGCAAAAAAGGTAAAGGAGATAATCTGTTGATTCTGATTAGTGAAGAAGAAGCTAGCAATGAGGAGCAAGAGTTTCTGCTATGTGCCTGTACATGTTGCAGTGTCGCTTCGTGGAGAAGTACCAGCGAGAAAGAAGAAAATAGCAAAAGGAGCTGGTGCAACTTTAAACCCGTAGCAACACATGGGCATACTTGCTAGTTTTAATAAATCACTGTTTGTGGTGTTTGTGGTTCTTTTTCAGTAAAACACTGTAGGGGCCTCGATCCCTCCAGATCTTAAAAAACTGCACCTCTAGATTCTAAAAAAAACTGTAAAGGACTTACAAGTGCTGGAGCAATGTTAGTTGACCAAAAGATGGATCAATTTCACCAATTAATCCGCTAGATGACATATATCTGCAGCGAATGTTAAACCAAACATCACATAAATTTAAGTCCCCATTATTTCTTTTCCTCTATTAAGTTTTCATGTAGTAATCTCTACATGATACTTTAAAGCCTATGAATCAAGTGAACTTGTTTGTTTAGAACTTACAAGGCTGTTATTCTAGATGGAGCACTGGGAGTGTAGCTACAATTCACGCCAGCCCACGCAAAAGCTATTGGGGAACAGGGATCTCCTGCCCAGTTTCTCTTAACAAAAGTCTTTGTCTGGACGGCCATCATTGCAGTTGCTAATTAAGAAGAGAAAAGAAATTGAGAAAGATCATCAAGAAGACCAAAAGTTTAGTCAAGCGCTTATAATTGAATTAAAAAATGCATGCATGCTGAAACCGGTTTAGATGCACATTTATACAAATAATAGGTGATAGTCATAAGATACTGGTTGATTGGACTTACTAATATCCCTTGATTGACTCATTTTAGTTCACACACTGGCTAGAAAATAGTAAGCATAATGTTTTCATGCAAAATACAGCAACAGTCCTTTCACTTCAATGCATAAAAAAATACATTTATTGTCATTTTGATAGTACTTTGTGATCAGATCATTATAGCCAAATATCTAGCTCCTATCACTAATCTTAGTAATCTATTTGAAAAAATAGAGGTAATCTGGACAGCCAGTGGCTAAAAGATTATTACCATTAAAATTAGATGCGTAAATGTGATTTTCAATCAGATAAAGTTGCTGATGAGACTAAGAACATACCTACAGTGGCTTATACATCTCCACAGCATGCAGGGTAAGAAACTAAGAACGGTATTTATAGGAGTTAAGCGCAAAGTGTAATGTTTACAAGTATTTACTCCAAGTGTACAAGCTGTTCTTACCATCTCCAGAGTCAGTGGCGGTTTCATTCAGGGGTCGAACCAAGAATATCTCCATCCCGCTAATCAATGGGGGCTTGGAGTTTAAAGCTGGAACAAGGGATATGCCATGACTTCCTGATCCTTGCACAGTACCTGTAAGAACTGTAGTAGTCATTTGCTCTGGCCTGAAACCACTAGCTAATGTGGTATTATCCAGTAGCACATCGAACTGCCGAAACTCGTTCTGTTGTAAAGTCTCCACCTCAGCAAAATAGAGGACCACGAAGCACTTATCGTATAAATCAACACTCATAGATCCATCCAAATCCCAATATAGATCCATTGTTGATGAATTCACCAAGGTGGATACACTACGCATTACTGCAGATGGTGCATCATAGGTGTCATTGGGAGGGTTCTTGACATTCCCATCGATAGCATCAGGCACTATTGTCCAGGTAGGAACATCTTCATACCTCTGCCATGTCCTGTCATAACGGTCATCTGGGAACCTTACAAACCAGAAACAAACATTGAGCTCTGTTAAAAGCTTTGTCTATAACATAGGTCAAATAGAAACAAACATTGAGCTCTGTTAAAAGCTGTCTGTAACATAGGTGAAATAGAAGTTGTATATAAGCTTACCTGATGTGGCGATAGTTAGTTCCAAAGTGGTAGCGATTAAACCCAAAACCGACGGTGGTACGGAAAAAACTGAGCAGAACTAGAGATTGCGTTTCAGTGGAATTGGGGTAAAGATTTGGCTGGAGAAGCCTTAAGTCAAGCCCTGCAATGAAAGGAGTTCCAGACCCTTTGTTGACCAAACAGACTTGCAAGTAGTTAGCATGGGACACAGAGATCGTCTCAAATACGTATGCTGTACTTGAATTGACAATCCTCACTGTGGTCCAGTAGTTGACCCCGAGATAGAGGTCAAATATAGGGAGCCTGTTTAGGGTATCATAGTTCCCGTAGCCAAAGATAGCCCTCACTAGGTACTTGGCACCAGGGGTTAGGAACTTTATTGTGTAGCAATTGCGTGTCCCATTGGGGAAGTAGCGGATGTTCTTGTACCTATCAGCAAGATCAGGCTGCATGTTCTCCAGGTACACAGGGTGGATCAACCCTGCGTCTGTGAAACCCAAATCAGCCACATATGTTATGCCTGTCTTGTCATCTGTATACTTCGAACTTTCAGTATATCCACAGTCAATGCTTATAAAGCCTGCCAAAAAAAAACCGAGAGACATTGAAACAAGTAAGAACGTAAGCGTTACAATGTAGCTGTCTTAAGTGTGTAATAAGCCGGTAACAGAAATTAATAAATGGATCTCCATGCTATGATTAGACATTCATTAGTTTATCAGTTTCTTGATATACTAGATATAAGCGTACATGGTAAAAAGAGAACCTTTTTCAAGTTATGGAAAATAACACTGTACCAGAAGGCTAAGCTACACACTGCATACCGTGATTATCAAGCTGGGCATGATTAACGTCAATGAAGCTCAAACTCGACAAAGAGAATAACAAGGCAATCTTGGCCATCCATACACAAACAAGACAATCTCTTGACAACATTTCTTCCTGCATCGCCCAGCAAAAACTGGAGAGCTTAATAACCACTCTCAGCAGGGGCGTGGCATTTGTAGCAACTTATGCCATTGTTCTTGACGCCATGAACCAAGTGAATCCATATCCAAATCTAGCTGTTACACATGACACTGATGTTCCTTGATGCAAACACACATGGCTTAGCCTGTTAGCCACATAACCAACAGCTAGTACCAAAAATAGTAATATCTGTTACACGCGATGCGACGTGCGAACCTAGGCTACGACCTCGTCTCTGCACCATCCCGGTTCGGCACCAATGAAACGAAGCTAGGAGATGCAACTAGAACATTGTTTTTGCTCACCTTTGGCTAATTAACCAGGCTCCCCCTACAATGTGGTGAGACCAAATCAAAAGCAATGTAATGCCAAACAGGGTGGTGGTTTCAGTTTAATCTGGGGGCAATGCGGTGCTCTCTTGCTTGCTTGGTGCTGAAGAAGCTTCGATTCCACAGCTAGACCTGCAGCTGCACTCCAGGTCTGCAAGACTGCAACTGCAAAGGCTGCAAGCTGCAGAAACACTGCAGCCTGCCCACCCACTCCCATTGGAAACAGCATAATCTGTTCAACTTCTGTAGGATGGCTATTTGCAGAATGGCATTTCGTTTTGTGTGCACCAAACATATCAAAAAGTTTATTTCGAATTGTACGATAAACAGGCATGGTGGTGGACGCTGGACTTGACGACTTGTAGTCCCAATGTACCTTCAGTTCTGAGACTCCACATTTGTCTCCGCAAGGCATATCAGCATGATTTCCTATGCACTGGCTGGTAACATGTTACTTACGAAATCTTGTCCAATTAGCACCAACAACATGCAAATCACATAGCAGCTGAAATTCTAAATAGTACTTTAAAGGCAGTCCAGACTTACTGCACATATCACTTCTATTATATGGAGAAAGAATCAAAGATAAGCAGGCCGAAACCAAAATTAAAATATATAACCAAAATTAAAATACACACACACACACACACACACACACACACACACACACACACACACACAATCAGATTTTACTTTGAAATGCCGATGCAACATACAGTATAAGACATTATTGCCCACAAAATATCATAAAAAATGTGACCTACAGAACCTGTCAAGGATCACACCACCAAATTGCAAGTCACATGGTTATAGAAGCCTTTTTTTCAATATAGCAAAGTTACTTGTTCCAGGAATTAGTTTCACTACGTTACAAAAGAAATGCATGATCAAACCAAAATGAAACTGAAAAGCTTGACCTAAAAATGATAATACACAACAGACAGTACAATAATAATTGGGAATGGCAGCCATTAACTTCAGCTTGCATAATGATTGTGGCAAGTCGTTCTAGATAAAGACATAATAGTTAGTTTTTATTCTCAGGAGTCTTAGGGGTTTTATTAGCAATCGAGAGTCATAAATACTTTTGTAAACTCATCATTAGGGATTAAGCATAAACAAGTCAATTGTTTCCGGCTTCCTTTAGGGAGCCGAGCGACCTCTCTAGCCCTAGCCGCTACCTCCCTTCTCTCTCGCGCGCAAGGATCAGATGACGCCCCGGCGCTGTCCTCGCCGCCTCCCACTAATCATCCCTATTCGCTAAGGAACATCTCTGGTAGGATCAACAATCCTATCAACTTGGTATCAGCGATGTCAGGCCCCTTCCAATCCACCTACGCGCCGCCATCGTCGCAGCCCCTGGCGTCAGCGCCGATCTCCATGGCGCCACCGCCAATCTCCACCACGCTGCCGCTGTCCACCACGACGGCGCTCCTGCCGGTCACGTCCGCCGCACTAACCGCATCGCTGGGATCTTCCCCAAACCCCCATCTCCTGACGCACAAGGAGATGTCGCACTTGATAGTCAACCTCACCTATGGCCTGAGGGACCAGGGCGCCGCCATCAACGGGATCCGCGAGGAGTTGGAGCGGTTGCGCAAGTTCCTGATGGGCGACCCGCCCCGGCCACCTCGCCCGTCCCTCCCCATGACGTCCACGACGGTGCTCCCGACGCCATTCCCGGACTCTTTCACCGTCGCCATTGACAGAGCACCGGCCTCCACAGGCGTTCCGCTGCACCGCATGGCCTTCCCGCCATCGCCGTCATCGATTCCGCTGTGGTTTTTGGGCTCAACACAGGGCGGTGTCTTCTCGTCACCACCACCGCGCACAGCGGCGACGCCGCTGTCCTCTGAGTCTACCGTGGTCCTTGACGCACACGGTACGTCGGAGTTGATGGGACTCTGTTCCCATCTGTTACGGACACCCCGTCTTCTACAAGTTGGAATTCCCGACGTACGACGGCCTCGATGACCCGCTGAACTGGCTCAATCATTGTGAGTAGTTTTACAGCGGCCAGGCACCCCCGTCGTGGACTATACATGGCTAGCGGCGTATGGCCTAGACGTGGTACTTCACACTCGTCAGGACGAGGGGCGCCCGACGTGGGAATGCTTCATGGAGTTGTTGCATCTCCAATTCGGGCCGCCGGTGCGCGGCTCTCGCCTAGCGGAGCTGAGTTGCATCCAGTTCACGTCCACTGTGCAGGACTACACTGATCACTTCAACATGGTTCTCTACCACGCGAAGAGCTCTCGCCTAGCGGAGCTGAGATGCATCCAGTTCACGTCCACCGTGCAGGACTACACTGATCACTTCAACATGGTTCTCTACCACGCGAAGAACCTCGACAACTCATAATTCAACATCAACAACACATGGTGCACTTGACATGGCACACCTGTCAAGATACATCAAATGCAAATTTGTATTTATGCAGCAACTATGAGATCTCTTAAAACTACAAATCCATGAAATTGAAGTACTAATTTCTTACTATTGCACTCTTATAGACTCCATATATAATGCTTCTCGTAACTAAACTACACATAACTAACATATTTTTGTCTTGTGGTGGGAAGCCCGTAGCCTTGCTGATGTGGTTGGTGAAGTCACATTGCTACTCCATCCGTTTCATATTACTTGTGTATTACTTATCATTTTGTTTTTCTATAAATGCATTCATTTTGGTATGCACCTAGATATATAATTATGTCTAAATACATAATTAAAAAAATAGTATATTTAGAAAAGTCAAAATGAAGTAAAATGAAACGGAGGGAATACATGCGACTGAGATGTATCCTTTCCTTGGAAAAGGAGGAGAATTTCTCCGGCTTCTTGTTCCAGTGTTGACAGCAACGATCAACCGCTTGGGTCAGTAAGCGTCATCTTGGCCATCACGTAAACCATATCTTCGTTGTACAGATCCAGTGTGGGGAATGAGCTTACTGCTTACCACATTGTTCAGGGACAGCTTCTCCTCAGACTTCCAGATTGCAGGACAATTTTCGCCGAGAAAATTTTCCCTGCCTTGAAGAAGTCGGCGGCGGAGGAAGGACAGTTCGGGGCAGTGGACGGCGCAGAGGGTGAGTGCCGGCGGGTTGGTGACAGCGAAGGAGACCTCGATGTCGATGGGGTAGCCAGCGCTCGTCGCGGTTACGGCGGCGGTCGCATTGTCGCGGCGGCGGCCCATGTGCGCTACCGTGTCGAGCAGGACCCAGCGGGGAAGCCGGAGCAGCCGGAGGTCGAGGTGGAGGCGGAGGCGGCGGGATTGGGCATGGTGGGTCGGCGAGAGGCTGCGGCGGACGGCGGGATGGGGAGGCGCGACGCGAGTGGCGGCGCCGGCGAGGCAAGAGATTGAAATTTGTGAGTAGTTTGGATTGAGCCCACGGCGTGGGGTGGGTTGGTGGTGTCGGTTTACTTCCTTGGTCAAGCCCAAATACGGTTCACACTTCGAAAACAAATAAATCCCAGCTCAAATCCTTTTTATATATGTATTTTTCTACTATTTTCCAAAAATAAATGCTCCTCAAAACATTACCAAATCTATACACCTGCCTCCGTACGGCGTCAGGGTCCAAACGTCATACCACATGGCATTTGGACCAGTCAAACGTTGTGTGGCCTCCGGTGGTAGGACCTAGTGCCAACTGCCGGGGAGCGGGGCTGTCGTGGTAGTGGGCCCAGGAATATCGCCGTATGGCACGACGCTAGGGTCCCAAACGCTTTATTACACAGCGTTTGGACCCTGCCGTCGTGCCATACGGCGGCAGCCTCGAGCCTGCATAAGACGGCCAAGGCTGCCGCCACCCACGCGCCCTCCTCCTCCATTTTCCCCTCTCTATCATCTCCTCAGGCTTTGGAACACTTCAGATTCAAGTATTTTTCTACAACTAGCTCTTTTAACTTAGAATTAGTTTAGAAAAATTAGTTAGATAGGAAAGTTTAGAATTAGTTTAGAAAATTTGGAATTAGATTAGAAAGTTTAGAAATTCGTAGAAATAGCTGGAAATTACTATTAATTCTTGATAGAAATTGTTTTACATTCTTGAAATTCGTAGAATGTACTGCAAATTATTAATAATTCTTAGAAATCAATAGAAACTATTTTAAATTCTTGAAATTTGTAGAATGTGCTGGAAATTACTGTAAATTCTAAGAAATTAGTAGAAAATATTTTACATTGGTACGAATTGGTATAAATTGTTGGAAAATTCATAGAAATTCGTAGAAATAGCTGGAAATTACTTTTAATTTCTAGAAAATGTTGGAAATTACTAATAATTTTTTTGGAAATTACTTTTCATTTGTAGAAATTGCTGGAAATTACTGTTAATTTGTAGAAATTGTTGGAAATTACTGTTTATTCGTAGAAATTGCTGGAAATTACTATTACTTCGTAGAAATTCGTAGAAATTGATGAAAATAATTGTTTATTGGTCAAAATTTTCGGAAATTATTGTTAATTCTTAGAAATTCGTAGGAATTGCTGGAAATTACTGTTAATTCGGAGAAATTGCCAGAAAATTCTTAGAAATTAATAGAAATTGTAGAAATTTTTAGAAATGACTGTAAATTCATATAAATGTTTCTAGCAATTACTGTAAATTTATATAAATGTATACAAATTGTTCTTACAAATTACTTTAATAGTTTTGGGTATGGCTCAGACGCTAGTGGACTACGTGCGACTAGAGTTGTTTGACGAGGCGGTGGACCAGAGGCACCTCTCATATTGCTCAGCCGTTCTGGGAGAGATGCTCTACACACTACGTTGCAGGACTTCCCGGTACCTGATGCCCATACACCAACTTTGGATCCCTAAGTATGTAAATCGTTTTTAAATAATTTATCATTGTTTTTTATCGTATTTGTAATTAAATAAATTTTATTTTGTTGTTTTTTGTGTTTCAGACTACGCGTAGCAGGACTACTGCGTCTCGCGCGGTTAATCAAGGGGGACAAGCTACGGGCTCAGGTTTCTGATGGGCAGCGCATGACGCGCTCTAGTACGACTCCTCGCTGATCGCAGCATTTCTAGACTGGTGGCGGCCAGAGACGCACTCGTTTCACTTTCCCGTCGGCGAGATGACGGTCAGCCTGGAGGACGTCGTGATGTTGTTCGACCTTCCGTTGGGGGCGTCGCGATGGGGGGATATTGACGCCCCCAACACTTGGCAACTAGACTTCCTCACTCGGTTCGCGAACGTTCCTTGGAACGATCGCGCGCCTTAGCCTTACCAGCCGTTCAAGGACGTTGACCCCGCAGACCGTCACACGATGGGGTCTCTGTGGTGCCTCTGGAGGTAAGTCACATTGACTCTCGTTTTCTTCACGTAATTACCATTTTCAGCATAATTCACATTTTTATTTATATGCGGCACACTTGGGTTGGTGAGCAGACGAAGAAGTCCTACAAGAACTTTGTGGGCCAGATTGACATGATGACCGATGAGCAGGTCAGGTGGACGACGTACCCATAGGCTAGTATCAACAGGGCCTCTCGTCTCAGTGCTTCCGAGACCAGCAGTACTGGCGGACGACGAGGCACTTGGTGTTCGACATGTACGTCGAGCAGTACACGGTCCACAGGGTGATGAGGTAGTTCAGCCTCTACCAGGCGTCACCAGTGCCTGTTATGCACACTCTTTTGGCGGCAGTGCATAGGTAAGCCATTTGAATTTGTTAACATTTCAATGCGTTACAACATTGACTTCGTAATAAATTTGTTTAATTTGTGATAGATGGTGTGTAAGGGCATCGGAGTGTCGACACAGTGGGTCGAAAAGTTGCAGCCGTACGTGGCTCAGTGGGCTGATGCGCCGGATCACGTTGTCACCGAGGAGCGCCCCCACGACGATGCAGCCTGGACGGCATACCTCATGTGGTACATCCCCAGGAACCGGACGTGGGTGATGCACGTTCCTTCTGTCCTGCCACCGCCGCCGATCCCGGATCACCAGTGGCTTCATCCGTCTGGCACGTACCTGATGCGACGAGATCAGAACGCCGACACTGCGGTGAGTTTGGGGGTTCAATAATATTTTGTTCCGACTATTATTCATTATAACATGTGCTACTAATTTCGTCCGCAGCACTACGAGATAGTGGAGGTGCTGAGGATCGTGGCGAACGCTCGAGCGCGGTTGCAGACCATGGGACCTCTGGAGCATGACCAGATGTACCAGAGCATACAGGCGGTTGCCTCGAGGTACAATGTTGTGGTTAACTACAGTGGTACAGGGATGGTACCGTTGTATCCACGTCACCCCACGTCGTCCTCGAGCTCGACCTCGACTGCTCATTCGTACCAGTTGCCAGCGACCTTTTCACGTCCACATGCTGCTTTCTCGGTGCCGATGGCACCAGCTCAGCGGCCTTTTGCGGTCCACAGTTCAGGTATATTTACTCATGTGCTTCTAAACTAATACATAGAGTTGTTATTTGTCTCGTGTTATTGTAATATTAACATAATCGTATCTGATGCCACCCAGTCCTTTCACGTGGGCTCGATCAGCACATACGATGCCACTTGCAGCGGGAAACGTTCCTTCCTCGTCCACTAGACCTATTCCGCAGTAGCCATGTGACATCCTTAAATAACTCAATAATACTATTAATTAGCTTAACCAATACTATTCGTTGCAGGCCACGATGCGACCGCCACTCTTACTGACTCCGCCCTAGATGACGACACAATGGCGTTCGACTAGAACCCGATCTTCACAAGCCCTGGCGTCATTGGTATATCACAGTTACCTAATGCACCACTCCACGGGTCGCAGCAGACACAGGTGCTTGCAGGAGAGGCACACACGGCGGGACAGGCACAGGCGGAGGCAGGGTTGTCACAGATGGCGACACCTCCTATGGACGATGATCAACGCCGGATCATTAGACCACGTGAGACCCTGACATACGACCAAGACCACACGATGGCTGGTGCTTGAGCACTTAGGGGGAAGCGTGGCAGGCGGGTTTAGATTTAGTTGTGATTTTTTTGACAACACTACTCGATGATTATTTTAATTTAGTTGTGATTTTGCACTCATTGTTTCAATCGTTTTTTATATGCAACAAGTTATTTTAATTTCTATTTTTGTATGGTTGCTCTAATTTAATATTATATGGACATAAAAAAGATTTGGTGTGTATGGTACGACGTTTGTTGCTACCGCCACTTAGGTGGTGCGCAACGCCATAGCCCCGGCCCTGCCGTCGTAGGATACGACGTTTCGACCCTAACGTCGTATGGTACGGCGTTTGAATCCTTCCGCCATGGGGTATGGCGTTTGTTTCCTGACGCGTGTCATAGAGGGGCAGGTGTATAGATTTGGTAATGTTTTCGGGGAAATTTATTTTTGGAAATCATAGAAAAATAAATATATAAAAAATTCCAAATCGTTGCTCTCCAATAGCTAGCTACTGAGCATCTCCACTATCCTAAACCTCTTCCTAAGGAAGATGAGAAAAAATCCCTAGGGGGGAACAAACTCTTAATCCAGACTTCTGATTTTTTACAACTTGGGAAAAAACACCTCATTCCGTGTAAAGTTAGGAGTTGTGACTAATCTAAAGGTGGAAGAACGTAAAAAGAATAAAGAGTAGATAAGGGTTCATGATGCTAATGTGTAAGAGAGAATATATAAAAGTGGTTAGGATATTTAGGAATAGCATAAGACTCCTAATGTAAAATTATTTTCTATATTTTAGGAGTGTTTATTGGAAACTCTTGGAAATGATCTTCTTTATTACTTTCCATATTTTTAAGGAGTTGTAAAACTTCATTTTTAAGTGGAAAAAATTGAGTACTCTTTTATTTATGTACTCTATATCAAAATGTAGTATACATCATTCGGACATGATATCAATACCCGCATCTAAAATTTGTAAGTCGTTTACTTTTTATAAGTGCATAATTTCTTATTGTGTATCTAGATATAGTATGTGTCTAGATGCATAATAAAACCTATTAACCGAAAACTAAACAACCTACAATTTAAAACGCAACCAGTCTCTATCTCTACTCTAAAACACCTTGGTTTGATCTTGATTATGGAACTAACCCGCCACTAAGGACACTAATGATATAACAAGTTCAATTTTGTATGTGCATTTGGAAGTGTAGTGTTTTTTTAGGAAAACATGGATTAAAGGGACAATGTCACATCAAGTTCAAAGAAGCAAATGAGGAGGTCTGTTCGTATTCAAGTGCAAGGCGAATTCACTCCCAAAGGTGCCAAGGACCAAGTTGCTATGATGAAACATCCCCGAGACCAAGACGTAAAGATTGGATTTTATACCAGAAGACCCTATCTTCATCGCGGGGATGATGACGCCAATTATCCACATATGAAGGGGCAAAAAGTGAAAATGTCGAGAAAAGCCACGAGGAGTAAGATGGACCGGAGTGGGCCATGGGGCCCAGACCCTTGAGATTTGGAGATACCCATGAGATCAACTCAACCTGATATTCGCGCAGCCCAGAACAACATGATCTTTTGATGCAGATTCGGGGATTAAACGACCTCTAATGGCAAAACATTAAATACCAAAGTTGTGTCCCTTGTTGAGATCTTGGATTTGAGTATATGGAAAGCCCAATTCGGATCAAGGAGCTAGGATATATGTCTCTCGAAATACCTGTTGCGTAGACAAGTCTGAAATCAATCAGACATATTAACTTCCGAGACTATTTTGGAGATTTTATCTTCGTTTCCAAATAAAGCAATGAATACCAAAGTTAGAGATAATTTCATGCCACATAATCTGGACACTGAATTTGCATTATTTGGATTCCGGACGTGGGAGATTTGGCATCGACAAGCAAGGATTGTGAAACAGGAAAATCTGGGTGAGGCTGATTTTATGGAAACTAAGTTTGTGAGTATCATGCTACAAAATTCTAAGTAGTTCTTTCTCAATAAAATGAATGTGTTTTCATCTACATTGTTGTTTGCAAAGAATGTTGTGATGCAATCATATTAGTGTTTCTACTTTCAAATTGCATCCTCAAATTTTATAGAAATTCCCGTAGTGTATCACCTAGTATTTATTGAACGTCGTGTTCATCATTCAATCATCTTGTCGGTTAACAGCAAGGCCAAGCCCAAGAACGGTCCAGATGCGCAACATCCTATCCTTAGGAACATACGGGATAATTTCATTCCATCTAGGGGGACCCGCCAAGGCGACCCCATCTCACCTTATTTGTTCCTGTTAGTAGCGGAGGGCCTTTCATGCCTCCTAAATTCAAGAATTCAGTCATCAAACTTAAGTGGAATTAAAGTGTCGGCACCAGCTTCTGATGGTTAGCCACCTTCTCTTTGCAGATGATGGCATGTTGTTTTTAGAGCAAACAAGGAGAGTGTTGGGGTGGTCAAGGAGATTTTGGATGTTTATTGTTAGGTCAATCAATAAATTCAGGTGAATCATCTATTCACTTTGCTAAGGGTGTCGGTGGAAGTGTCCGTAATGATATTATGGGTAGTCTCGACTCTTGAGGTCCACAACATGGTGCTCAGCGAGAAATATTTGATTATGCCTACTGACGTTGGTGCTTCAACCAATGGTGCTTTCAGGTACCTCAAGGATAGAGTCAGGAACAAACTCTATCTGCCGGAGGGAAAGAGGTGTTAATCAAGGTAGTGGTGCAAGCAGTACCAACCTTTTCCATGTCTTGTTTCAGGCTTCCTAGGGGTCTTTGTCAACACATTGATGGTCTGTTAAGAGGCTTCTGTTGGGGAAGCAACGAAGGTAAAAGGGGGCCATGCTGAGTAGCATGTGAGGACATGATAAAGTCGATATATACTAGAAAGGCAACGCGGCCTTGCCGCATGAGGCCAGTGACATTCGTTGATTTGACAACATATTCTTTTTGCCAGTGTGGCGTATGGAGTGGTGGTTGTAAAGTTTGAGGGTGTTTAATTATGTTTGTGTGTTTTGCTAATTTGTGGGAAATTGAAGTTTTTTTTGGTAAAAGTCTGGGGTGTACGGGTGGGTTGTATCGAAGTTTGAGGGCTTTCTTGAGGTTAGGGATTGACATGTAAAATTTTGTAGGCAGTGGGGTTTAAGGGTGGATTGTTGCGAAGCTCGAGGACCTTTTCCGGAAAATCATGGGCTGCAAACATATTTTTTTCGGAACCTTAGGGGTGCATATGTAAATATTTTACCGGGAAGTTTAGGGAGTGATGTATAAGATTTCGTAGGCAGTGGATTGTTGCGAAGCTCGAGGACCTTTTCAGAAAATTATGGGCTGCAAACATAATTTTCCTGAATTTCAGGGATTCATAAGTAAAAATCCCTGGACCGTGGGCGCGATTTTTGTTAAGCTCATGGGCCTTTTTGCAAAATGATGGGTTAAAAAAATGTTTTCCCAAAAGTTTAGGGGTTCATATGAAAAAATCCTGGACCGCGGGCACTGTTTTTGGTAAGTTCAAGAGACTTTTTGCAAACGACCAATATCTGCCCGATGTGGACCGTTGATTGGGCTGATCCGACGGCCGGGAGAGGCCCGCGACGTGGCCACTCTCCCTGGCCACCTTATTGGCCCAGAATACTAGTAATAGATGGGTGGTTTGGGTTTTAGAAATATTGAATGTTTGATCTTGCTCTCCTTGCAAAGTAGGCATGGAGGATTCTCCAAGAACCGCAAACCCTCAGCGTGCACGAGTAATTAAAGTTGCTTACTTCCCCAAGACATACTTCCTCATTGTTGAACTAGGGGTGTCTCTATCCAGAGTTTGGAGAGTTATCATCGATGGGAAGGAGGTACTGCAACAACGAATTATCAAGAGGATTGGGACAGGTGAGGAAACTGAATTTTGACACGTACACTAACTAGATACCGAGAGATGGAATGCTTAGGCCAATCAGCTGCATGAGTAATGCACAATCGGCAAAGGTGTGTGACTTGATCGACCCTGTACAGAGGTCGTGGGATCTAGAGCAGCTGAAACTGCATTTTCTGCCCTTAGGCTGGGAGTTAATAGAGAAAATTCCCTTGCTGTTAAACATAAAACTAGACTTTTGGGCATGGCATTACGAGAAAATCAGGAGTATTCTCAGTTAGGTAAGCTTACCGGATGCTTGTACACACTCGAGAACAGATTGGATCGAACATAATGCTAGAAGATCATTTATTGAAGCAAATCAGAATGAGTGGGCCGAACTGTGGGACATAAAAGTTCTGTCTAAATTGTGAATTTTCTTGTGGAGACTCACATGGAAATCGATCCCAACAGGGGATGTTTGATATAACATACACATGGCTCAACACTGCAATTACACCATCTATTGTCAACCGGATTCATGGAGACATTCTTTGCTTGAATGCAACATGGCACGATGTGTCTAGGTGCTGCAAGGGGAGGAAATTCAGAACTTTGTGGTGCAGGCTCAGCAAGAAGATGCGCGAGGGTGGATTCATGAGGCCAATGCAGTTTTGAACTATGAAGATCTATCGAGGCTGATGGTGTCCCTTTGGGCTATTTGGTACGTAAGAAGGAAGGTGTTTCATGAGAACCTACGTGTTTCAGAGCCCGCTGCCGACTCATGCTTTCATCAAGCGTTTCATCTATGACATGGACACAGAGAAAATGAAAAAATCTAGCTCACCGGGGACACGCCCTCCGGTGGTGCCATGGATCCCCCTCCTTCAGTGCATATATGAAGATAAATGTTGACGATGCCTTGTCAAAAACCTCAAACCTAGCTGCAGTGGTTGTTGTGGCAAGGGATGAAGATAGGGATTTCTAGGGAGCATCGGCTCTTGTAACTGCCGGCGTGTCCTCTCCGGAAGTGGCGACAACGATGGCATGTCGGGAGGGCTTGGCACTTGCCGGGGACCTAGGCTGGCAGCAAATCACAGCTCCTTCTGATTGTGTGAATGCGGTACGTAGCATTCATGGCCTAGGCATGGGCTTCTACGGCCATATTGTGAAGGAAATCAAGAACGAGATGACGAGCTTTCAAGAGTTCATGTTCGTCCATGACAGGCAATAAACACATGGATGCCCACAATTTAGCCAGAAGCTCAGTGTATAATCTGGTAGGTAGATATGTTTGGTTTTTAGCTCCTCCAAGTGGAGTTTGTACTAGTTACAACTTAGATTAATAAAACTGGTGTATCCTAAAAAAAGGAACATACAAATTATTTAATTGGAACATTCAATTTAAGAACTTTAATTAAAAGATGTCTAAGCAAAGGGATGCAAGTTTAGAAGATACAGATTGTATACGACCCTGAGAGGTAGAAGAAGGAGGAGGAGGAGACCCCCCCTAAATTTATTCATAGATCCGTCCCTACACGGACTTATATCATATTTAGTGTATCAAGGTGGTTCATGGTTTGCAGAAGCGAAACTTTTAAAATCTACTATGGAAGTATGGAGTACATCATGTGAGAGATGTTGTTGAAGATGCTTCTCGTTAGATTGAAGTGCGGCCGTAGATAGCACATACAATTTTGTATAACACATCGAAATAAAATATCATTTTTCTAATTGATAGAGGCGTGCATTGACAAGCCCATCAACCTACATCTCAATAGATTAGTTGCAATGTAAATATTTGGAATGTTAATGTATATAGGTACACACACATATGTATGTATGTATGTATGTATGTATGTATGTATGTATGTATGTATGTATGTATGTATGTATGTATGTATGTATGTATGTATGTATGTATGTATGTATGTATGTATGTATGTATGTATGTATGTATGTATGTATGTATGTATGTATGTATGTATGTATGTATGTATGTATGTATGTATGTATGTATGTATGTATGTATGTATGTATGTATGTATGTATGTATGTATGTATGTATGTATGTATGTATGTATGTATGTATGTATAATGGGAAGTTTCAAGCGGGTTATAAGAATCTGAGAGTTCCGATCTATGTTACATTATATGTGTCATGTTTTGTGGTTAAAAATGCCCCTTGGTCGGTGGGTAGATGTAAAAATTTGATCTCAACTATTGCAGCTTATTAGTCACGCGTTCAATAGATGGATAGATGTTCTCTCTTTTTCTGCCACACAAGCATGAGGAGTATTATAGGTATCTAGATAAATATAAATGTAGATCATTTTGTGTTCACAGATATAGATAGTAGATAGTAGCAGCACAATTCTTGACCAACCACGGAAAAGTTGAATCACAAGATGTGTTCTTTATCTTCTATCTACCATAAGCACTTATTGTAGAAAGTACCAAAAGTTGATCCATGCACGACTAGAACAAATGGCACACATCCAACTTGGAAAATGCCTAAACAATTAACTCAATGTCTATGGATAGATATATTTCTTGAACACAACCACAAAAGGTGTGTCACTTACGGCCAGCCAGGTCTTCTCCTTAGAAGCATACAAGCCGAGATCTTTGCAGGGCCCCTTGCTAGCGCAAGACACCAGCTTGTACCCTTTTGTCGTGCCGTTGTACCTCTCAATGCGGAACACAAAACTTTGTAGAAGTGGCATTATTAGGTAACCCTTCCCGACAACCACAAGATCACCACGTGGCTGCGATGGTGATGGGAACGGTGAGACGGCGCCGGCGTGCCAGTACATCGTATGCCCGCATAGTGTGATGCTACTGAAGCTGATTGTGACATTGGTTGACAGAAGAATGTTCCCACGAAACAAACGGTCATTAGGCGGATGGAATCGTATGGGGATACCAACATTGGTCTCATTGGGTTCCTGGTACACCAAGTAATTGCAGCGCCCTTTAGGGAACATTCTGAGGCCACCTCCGCTCCCATGTTCTGCTGGGAGAGCATAATATGATCCCCCGCCATTCACCTCATGATTATCTGTGTCGTAGACTAGTTGGGCGCCATCGTCCTCAGCGATGCAGCGAAATGAGATGGCGAGGAGTGGAAGGATGAGGAGGAGGAGATGCTTCATGAATGAAATGTTTGGGTTTTGGGTGTTTGTCTGATGCGTTGCCTCAAAAACTATCAAGGGGTGGGTTTTTATGGACACGACATGCTATAGGCTGCATTATATTAATTGTTTTCTTTTTTGGACATATCTGATTGCTAGGCAGCCTATATATTGATATCCAAATATCACATTACATCCCATATGTAGAGGAGAGTTCAAAGATGATATCCTGATGCAATAATATTTGTTTTGGGGACTCTATGGGGTGTGACACCAAGTATTTTTTTTTTGTGTTTTATAAATTATAGAATGTGCACCTACAAGCTCATCAATCTACTCGCTAGAAATTTGAGAAGAGAGGTTCTATCTTAAAGATACGTTATCAGTACGAATAGGAAGCATCTTATAGGATTGCAATTAATTTTCAAGGTTTGCAACTGATTTTTTTAATGGAATGTAATATGTGTGATATTTTGTTAAAGATGTTGCATATTTCAGAATAAAATATGGAGTGTCTATTTATCTATCGATGTTGCATGTGTTATTCTCCCATGTTGCATAGTATGTCGACGTTGCAGATGTTATTCTCCCATGTTGTATAGTATGATTGAAACATGAAACTGTCGCAGTTTAGGACCTGGATAGTCCACACGGGTACCCATGTGGTTGATTTGTAGGTAGAGAGGGACCGAGAGCTAATAACGCTAATGGTTATGCACGAGATGCACACTGAACACAAGGGATTTAGCCTCCAGAGAGTAAAACCCTACGTTCAGTTATTGGTGGATTGTATTGCTCCAGAGGAACGGGGCGAATGGCGAACGTGTCCTTGAGAGGACGCCCTAGGCTGCCTTGTATAGCCTAACGGACCAGGATTACAAGGTCGATGGACCTAGAGTCCAGGTCGGTTACAACTTCGAAGTCTATCTCTATGGATTACAAACAACATCCCGTGATATCAGGTCTGATTGAGGACCAGGAGCGTCCCCGTGGTCGGTGGATGACCGCTCCTCAGTGATGAGTGATTGACAACGGGTGTTGGACTGACTCTTGGCTCAGTGCGCAGGTGTAGGCTGCGGCCTAGTTCGTGTTGTTGCAGGTGAAGAACGGGCGCGAAAGGTCTTCAGCCTTGAGGGGCCTCCGGGAGATGGAGAGACAAGTAGGCTCGGTTCGAGGGACCCGGTGGACGACGGGACTAGGTGTGGGCCACATGGTGGCGAGACGAGCAAGACGAAGTCATGGACGATCGAGCCGGTGCACGGTGGGGGTCGAGTCAAGAGGCTTGGCGGGAGGCCGGGCCGAGCACGCGGGGTTTAGTGGTTTGCCCACAAAACCATCAGAGGACGATTTCTTGGTTTGGGCCTCAGAACCAAGTCTGAAGGCCCAACACGATGGAGACGGGATCCGGGCGTGTCGGGAAGCTTCGAAGCGGAGGACACGCGGCGGGATCGCATGGCTTGCGTCGGGAGGACGCGGGGTGCGGCAAAGGCGTGGCCGTCCGATGGCAAGACCCACAAACATTACCTAAATGCCCCTGCGTGGGTTGTATCGCCAGTAGTTGAGTTAGGGGTAGTCGAGTCATTTACCACTCCGGCGGGACCTGATATATAAGCCATGAGTGTGTGTGGATGGCTCCCTCTCTCCGCGACTTAGGGTTTCATTTCCCCCTCCCATTTCTTATTTTCGTAGCTATTTTCTTCTCCATTTTCTCTAGGTTAGCATGAGAGCTTCATGAGAGATTTGTTGAGAGGGATGGATGCTAGGGCGGCATGCTAGACCTTGTGAATCTTTCCTGGTTTGTATAGAAGATTCGGAGTTGTGTTTTTCGTGGTCTTTTTGTGCTTGTTTTCGTGCCTTTGTTCTTGGCGTGATTCTGCGGATTTGAGTGGGTTTCTCCCCGGATTTCTTTGAGGGAAAGATGTATGGATGCCTTGTGCACCTTTGTGATTGATCTTGTGCCCTCAAACGCCGGGAAACCACTTCGATTCGAGGATTTTCGGTCGGAGCTCTAGCTTTTGGTGGTGCTCAAAGGATTCGCGATTCCCGGTGATTTAGGGAGTTAGGAGGAAAGATTTTTGGGCTATAGCATCCTTGTGTGACGCTTTTCAAGTCCCCAAACCCTTGTCTCTACAGCTTCTACCGTTTGGGAAATCCGATGATGATTTGGGGGAGTTGACCTTCGAGGTCGGGCTGTTTTCAGTTCTGTCCGTGAGGCGCGGACGGTCCGCGAGGGGACGACGGACAGTCCGCGAGGAGCCAGTTCGTTGGGCGTTCTTCGTGTTCTTGTTTCGTTTCGTTTTGATCCGGTTTTGTTTTAGGTTTTCGTTGCAGCCGGTTTGCGGACGGTCCGAGCTTCAGTAGCGGACGGTCCGTGGCCCGCACGGACGGTCCGCCCGGTCTTCGCGGACGGTCCATTTTTCTCGGGTCGGTTCTGGTGGTTCTGTTCGCTTTAACGGACGGTCCGCGGCTCGGGCGGACGGTCCGCGGCAAGGGTGCGGACGGTCCGCGGTACCTGCCGGACGGTCCGCTCGACCATCGCGGACAGTCCGCCCTGCCTGGCCGGACGGTCCGCCAGAGGCTGGCAGCTTTGCTTCTTGGTTCGATTCCTCCCTTCCTTTCTCGTGCTTCCGCATGTGCTTCAAGGAAACGTTCCTAAGACTAGAGGTTGATCCATAACCTCGGTGTCTTGGCAATTGGCGTCTGATTCGATCCATCGCTTGTGTATGATCAGGATTTGACTAGGGTATAGGCCGAGTTCTTTGAGAAGAATTTTTACCGGCTCCTATTCACTCCCCCCCCTCTCTAGTCGCCATCTGATCCTTCAATTGGTATCAGAGCTTGGTGCCGGATTCTTTGCGACTTTAACAAGTCTTGAATCCTAAGATGGCGTACGTTGAGCGGGGTGGTCCGCCGCACTTCGATGGCAAGGGTTACCACAAGTGGGTGGCTCGTATGATGATCTTTCTTCGTGGCAAGTTGTTGGATTTCATTGTGCTTGACAAGACCTATGCTATTCTGGTCAACATCCATACTCTTATGGTGACCGATGCCGGTGCTAAGGCCAAGTATGAGGCAAATGCAAAAGCCGTTGATCACTTGGTCCGGAGCTTGTGTGATCCTGAATTTGAGCGTGTTCGCCATTTGAATCTTGCTTGGAAAATTTGGGAGAAGTTGTTGGTTGCTCACGGTGGTGATAACCATGTGAAGGCTCGCCTCTTTGTCTCTTACCGGATGCAATATGAGAACTTCACTCAACTTCCCGGTGAGGACATTGATGTGATGTTTCAGAGGTTCACCGCCATCGTGAACAACATGAAGGCTAATATTGAGGATTTCCCTTACACTGAGCATGATCAAGCTTTGAAGCTCTTGCATGTCTTGGATCCAAATGTTTGGGGTGCTAAGGTTTAGGCCATCAAGGAGTCTGGGCAGTATTTGACTATTGAGTTGGATGACCTCTTTTCAAAGCTCAAGTCGGCTGAAGTTGACAGGAAGTTGCAATCCAAGCATGAGGGCTCGACTGACCATAGTCTTGCTCTTGTGGGCGGATCAAAGGGCAAAGCTAACCCTTCCTGTCGACAGTTTTCCTTGTCTTCTCTTATGTCTATTCCAGATGAGGAGTTTGATGTGCTGGGCGAGGAGGAGCTGGCCTTGCTCTCAAGAAGGTTTGATCGACTACACGAGAGTCGGAGGAATGCAAGGCGGAGCTCAGGGACATGCTACAAGTGTGGCAAGCGTGGCCACTTCATCGCCGAGTGTCCGGAAGCGGAGGAGAACAAGTACAAGATGAGCGAGTAC
Source organism: Cenchrus americanus (assembly GCA_947561735.1). Lineage (NCBI taxonomy): Eukaryota > Viridiplantae > Streptophyta > Magnoliopsida > Poales > Poaceae > Cenchrus > Cenchrus americanus. The sequence continues at coordinate 5,853,063 of OX387242.1, forward strand.
AAGGCGCACCCGAGACGTGAAGACAAGTACTCCTCCAAGGGCAAGCACTTCAGCAAGTCCAAAGGCAAGGACAAGGACAAGCGGCGACCGAGCAAGAGCGGCTACAAGAAGGACAAGGCGAGAGCCATGGTGGCCGGTGCAAGCGACGTCGACTCAAGCTCAAGCGACGTGCATTCAAGCTCAAGCAGTGAAGATGAAGATGCCGGGAGGCGCAAGGGCAAGAAGAGTGCAAGTCGGAACCTCAGTGGATTGAGCTGTGTGGCGCTTGAAGGCTTTTGTGGCATGGCTCATAGCTCAAGCAGCAAGAAGAGCGAGAAGGAAGACAGCGACTCCGACTCGGAGGATGAGGTAAATCGTGACCCCGACTCTTTGCTTGCTGAGATCACTAGGTTGAATGCTTGATTGACAACGGTGATAGTGTGTTGAGAGATGCTAAGAAGATGAGGAAAGATCTTAGGGCTCAACTTGAGAATGCTAGTGAGAAAGTAGGAGAGTTAGAGTCTAAGTTGCTTGAATTGAAACTTGAGAATGACTCGTTGAAACTTGCTCCTACCATTTCTGATGATGTTGAATGCTCTGAGTGTGATGCATGGTTGAATGAGATCAAGTTGCTTAATGAGAAGAATGCTTCTACTTTGGCTAAACTAGATGCTCTTAGGACTGAGTATGATGAGCTTAAGGCTAGACCCACTTTGCTTGGTGCTTGTAAATCATGTCCTACTATGCATGCTAAGCTTGTTGATGCTCATTCTACTATTAGCACTTTGGAAGCTTCTTTGAAATCTCCTGTTGTCAATGCATGCACTAGCTGTGATGAAGTTACTTTGCGCAATCTTGAACTTACTTCTGTTTGGATGTCATCTATGAGGAGAATGATTATTTGAGGAAGGTGTTGGGTTGGTTGTACGGCGGGGAACCTCAATTGAAAATCATGATTGAGGAGTTCAAGAGAGCTGATGGTCGTGGTTTGGGTTTTGAGAAGTTGGGTGAGAAAGTGGGAGAGAACAGTGGGGAGAGTGTGTATGAGAAGTGTGTTGTGTCTAACCCCGAGTTTGAGGTGATCGGAGACATCCAAGTCCCACTTCCAAAAGCACCCAAGAACACTTTCACACCAAAGCCCAACCACCTTTGCAACAAGCTTGACACAACCCAAGATCCACCCAAATTTCCACCCAAAACAAATGACTTCCAGAAACCCGTGAAGTTTGTGAGTGAGAAGGGTGAGAAACCTAGAGAGAAGCCAGAGCCAAAACCAAAACCCATCCCCTTCAGATGTGAGTATTGTGACAAGGAGAGACATCTAGCAGAGTTTTGCTACAAGAGGAAGAGGGATGAGAGGCTTGCTAGGGAGCAAGCAAACCAGGACAGGTATTGCCAGTCCCATGGTATTCCTGAGCCTAGAGTGCCACTTCCACGGGGTGTGGGAAGTGTGAGGAGTGTTGGTGGAGTTGGAGCTCAGGGTGGTAGGTTCCCACAGAGAGGTGGTGGTGAGAGGTTTGATAGGAGAGATGATGGTGTGCGTGCTGGTGAGAGGTTTGGTCGGGCTCTTGGTGGTTTTGCTGGACGTCCCCCTACTCGTCCTCAATACGGGTCTAAGGGAGATGATCACAGCTTTGGGTTCCAGAGGAACTACGGACCACGTTTTCCCCCTCGTGGTACTCGCACTTCCTCCATGGGACATGGGAAATTTGGTGGCAAGGGAATGATGTTTGCTAACCCCTCTTTTGAGCAGATGGCTCAACACTGGTTTAACTTTCTTTGTGCTAACCCCAGTGTCGAGTCGTTAGCTCATTCTCATTCTTGTTTCTGACTACAGGCAGGAGGCTTGGAGAACATTTGGTTGATCGACTCCGGATGTTCTCGACACATGACCGGAGATAAGAAGTGGTTCTCCAGCCTCACCCTGGTGAAGGAAAAGATGTACATCACATTTGGGGACAATGGACGAGGAAGGGTGATTTCTGAGGGTGTTGTGCATGTGAGTGACAAGGTAACGTTGAAGAGAGTTGCTCTTGTGAAGTATTTGGGTTTCAATTTGCTTTCGGTTTCTCAGTTGCTTGATGAGGGCTTTGAGGTGCGTTTCAAGTCTGGTGAGTCTCGTTTGCTGGATTCTCGAGGTGATCTTGTCTGTATGATCATCCCCGAGGGTCAGATTTTCAGGGCTGATTTCTCTTGTTCTTTGGGTCCTGCTCGCTGTTTGATGGCCGATCCTTCTTCTGATTTGTGGAAATGGCATAGGCGGTTGGGACACTTGAGCTTTGATTTGGTTTCTCGCTTGAGTGGTCTTGACCTTGTCCGAGGATTGCCGAGGTTGAAGCTTGAGAAGGATTTGGTTTGTGCTCCGTGTAGGCATGGAAAGATGGTAGCCACTCCCCATCCACCCCTGACCGATGTCATGACCGAGCGTCCGACAGAGCTGTTGCACATGGACCTTGTTGGGCCAGCTCGAGTTCGCTCGGTGGGTGGGAAGTGGTATGTCCTTGTTGTTGTGGACGATTACTCTCGCTATGCCTGGGTGTTTTTCTTGGAGGATAAGAGTGAGACATTTGGTTTTGTTCGAGACCTGATCGTGAGGTTGAGAAACGAGAGGATGGGAATGTCATCCGAGCTATCCGTAGTGATAATGGCTCAGAGTTCAAGAACTCTCGTTTTGATGCCTTCTGTCGTGATCTAGGTCTCGAACATCAGTATTCGACCCCTTATGTGCCCCCTCAAAATGGAGTTGTGGAAAGGAAATATCGGACTCTTTGTGAGATGGCTAGGACGATGCTCGATGAGCACAGGACTCCTAGGAGGTATTGGGCTGAGGCGGTCAATACGGCTTGTCATGTCTCTAACGGATTTTATTGCGAGCTTTCAAGAAGAAGACTCGTTATGAGCCGATGCTTGGTCGGGCACCCAAGGTGAGTCATTTACGAGTCTTTGGCTGCAAGTGCTTTATTCTTAAGAAGGGAAAACTCGACAAGTTTGAGGCTAGGTCTAGTGATGGTATTTTCTTTGGATATGCTAACCACTCTAGAGCCTATAGGGTGCTTAACCTTGAGACTAACAAAATCATGGAGACTTGCGAGGTAACCTTCGACGAGACAATGCCATGTACCTCTCTTGGCTTTGAATGTGCAGGTGATGAGGAGATGGCCGAGGACCTCTTTGATGAGGAGAAGGATGAAGCTGGAGATGATGATAGGGAGAACCATGCGCCTGAAGCTGAGTGTGTACCCACTACTTCCCCTACGACCACTACGGAGTGTGGACCGTCTACTTCATGGACAATGACGGTGCGACAAGAGGACCAGGTGAGAGAAGCTGAAGTTGAGGGGGAGGTAGTCTCGAGGCGTGAGGCTCTCCGGCGGATTCAAGAAGTGCATCCCCTGTCGAAGATCATTGGGGACATCGACGAACGTACTACACGGTCAAGGTCCAGAAATTCCTCTCATTTTGCTCATGCTGCTTTTGTTGCCACCTTTGAGCCCAAGGACATTGGACACGCTTTATCTGATGCAAACTGGGTCAATTCTATGCATGAGGAGTTGGAAAACTTTGAGAGGAACCAGGTGTGGGAGTTAGTTGAACCACCTCCAAATTGCCATCCTATAGGAACCAAGTGGGTTTGGAAGAACAAAGAGGGTGAGAATGGGATGGTTGTGAGGAACAAGTCCAGACTTGTTGCTCAGGGGTTTAGTCAGAAGGAGGGGATCGACTATGAGGAGACCTTTGCTCCTGTGGCCCGTCTTGAGGCAATTCGGATCCTTCTAGCCTTTGTCGTGGCTAAAGGGTTCAAGTTGTTTCAGATGGACGTGAAGAGTGCTTTTCTGAATGGGGTCATAGAGGAGGAGGTGTATGTGAAGCAGCCACCTGGGTTCGAGAGTGAGTTGTACCCACACAGGGTGTACAGGTTGAAAAGGGCTCGTATGGGTTGAAACGGGCGCCCCCATGCTTGGTATGGGAGATTGAGAGGTTTTCTCGTTGAGCGAGAGGGTTTGTGATGGGTACCATGGATAGGACCCTGTTTCTCCTCAAGCATGGAAATGACTTGTTGATTGTTCAGATATACGTGGATGATATTGTCTTTGGTGGCTCATCACATAACCTTGTTGCCAAGTTTGCAGATGAGATGAGCAGGGAGTTCGAGATGAGCATGATGGGCGAGTTGCAGTACTTTCTCAGACTACAGATCAAGCAAGTTAAGGATGGAACATTCGTGCACCAGACCAAGTACACGAAAGACATGATGAAGAAGTTCCAGATGCAAGATGTGAAGCCGATGTCGACTCCCATTGGGAGTACGACCACTTTGGATGCGGACGAGGACGGAGAACCAGTGGACCAGCGAGAGTACCGGAGCATGATCGGCTCCCTCCTCTACTTGACGGCAACGAGGCCAGACATACAGTTCAGCGTGTGTCTGTGCGCTCGTTTTCAGGTGTTAACACCAAAATTTGGTAAGGAGTCTGACTTGTGGGTCTGGTTCGATAAAGAGTCCGAGGAAGGATCTTTTCAGAGATATTCGGCAAAGAGATCTGCGGTCGGCTATCTGCTCCAGTTCGGCAAAGGAACAGGAGAGCGATTTTGCGGGATTGGACGGTGACGTGGCTCAATCAGGGAGAACGAATGGATGGATAGGCGATCAAGCTTAGAGATAAGTAAGGCAACGAATCCATTCGAAGTTGTACTTGACAGGGTATAAATATGACCCCTGAATGTATGTAACGAACACAATCATTCTTCAATACACACCGGCCTTACGCCAAACCCTAGAGTCCTTTTGTCGTGTCGTCGAGTTCTTCGAGAGGGTTCACCGATCCGTCGACCTCCGTGAGTACCGGCAACCTTGTATCATGTCTAGTATCATGCGGTGGATTTAGATCTGATGCAAGTAGTCTTGTTACCATGCTTCGTGTCATGCGGTAGATTCAAGCTTGGTTCAAGAGGGTTTCTTGTTAGGTCATGAGCCATGCGGTAGGCTAAGATGTAGCTTGAAGCTAGTTATCGGCTCTATTGGATTTTGGCAAGATCTAATAGATTCATTAAGTTACCCCGTGTTGCTTTGAGTTTTTACTTCATGTTTAAATTCATGCAACACACTTTTGCCCAATCTAGATAGATTTGGATCGGCTTCATCCTTTTGGGATCCTTGTACGAGTCGAGTTCGTATTTTAACACGTGGATCTTGTGCGTTCCGATAGCCGAAACCGAATCGATTTAGGTTGTTACGTGTTGCGGGTTCAAGCTTGCTAATGTTTGTATAAATCTTGAAAGAGCCGGGTATAATGCGGTAGATGCAGGTTTTTGGGTTGCTTTGGAGCTAGTCATCCGGTGGATTAGATCTCAAATCAATCTGATAGATTTATTTACTTGGTAATGTTTGTTCCTTCTTCATGGACCCCGAATCGGTACATTCTCACCGTATTCGGTTATGTTTCTTCACGAGTAGAACACGTGCGTTATTCATGCTTTAAATGATGTATGCTTTTAGCTTTCCATATTTAGATTGTATCATGCGGTGGATACATCTATTTGTGGAAAGTGGTACGGTTTTTCATGCAAGTTGTATCATGCGGTGGATAGATTTGTTTGATATCGTACCCGACGGGTTTTGAAGTACCTAGACATGCGGTAGACTAGTGCTTTGGATCTATGCATGTTTGTTTATTACATGATCATGTCCGTGCTTTACTTTATTCATTTATTTAATGCTAATCTTCATGGGGATCGGTCATGGCCTCGTGCATGTGCATCCTTGTTCAAACAAAGACCGATCGCTGTCATGCTTACGTCATCCATTCGGCAATATTACTTTTTCCCTTTACAAGTTCCCGAATGGTTTCAGTTTATTGGCAGATAGCTCTTCATAGCTATGTGTCATCCCATCTGGCTTCTTAGCCGTAAATATGGAACTGTCTGGTACCACCCGGCAAGTTCCAAACTTTGGTATCTAACTTCTTTATCTTTTGTTAATTTTCAGGAAAAATTGACTGGCACGTCTCGTGACTCTTTGCGCGTGTGAAGCCAGCTTGTTCGGCTTGCTGTGTGTTTGGCGCTAGGTGCACTTTTTGCGTCAACACACTTTTTGGCACGCCCGGTGGGACGACAGCCGAATAGGTCAAGATGCCTGACATCACGGACATCATGGACGTCAACCTTGAGGATCTCTCTCCCGAGCAGCGGCAGCAACTCCAGGACGCCATGGACCAGTTCCAGCAGAAATGTCTGCTGTCATTCAAGAAAAATAGAAGTGGCGTCCCGTACTTGAAGAACGAGATGCCCAGGGTGTTGCTGCCAGGGGAGAGCGATACCACGGCTCAGCAGGAGAAAGAGGAGTGCATGCGAGTATTCCAGGAATCTGCAGACTACATGTTGAGCAAGCACAACAAAGCTTTCCTCGGTGCGCTCCAGCAGATGATGGTGGCCGTCTTTGGCCCAGGCATGGAACAAGCGTTCAGCAAGGCACCCGTCCAAGGGGGCACCGTAGAGCTGGGCGAGTCAAGCTCTCGGCCCACCGTTACGGAGCCGGCCACATCAGCCTCCTCCTCAGAGCTCGGAAGTCAAGCGTTCCGGCCTCCTCCGCCCGAGGGTCCGGGGGTCGGCCGGTTCGGCCCCCCCACTACAAGCTTCGGGGGGGCGACCAATCCACCCCACCACCGCGCGGGGAAGCACGGGTCAACCTGTGCAACAGCCGAATCCGTACTAGCCTACGTATGGAGATCTAGCGTTCGGCTCGCCTGGAGCCCCACTTGCTTCCGGCCACAGGATTGCTCCGGCGAACAACGGGCTGCAGAGGAACTTGTACAGCGGAGGCTACCATGAGGTGGGAAACTATGGAGCATTTGACGCCTTCCCGCACCCAGGATGCGCGCCAGCTGCAGGCGCACAAGAGGACGACGCCCTGGCACGGAGGATGGCCGAGTTGATGCAAAATCAGTTCGGTCTCAAGCCAAAAATGCAGGGACCCGCCTATAAGCCGTCGTTCCCAGAATGGTACTACAACGTGCTCCTGCCGCCAAGGGTGAAGCCGCCGACGGAGTTCACGAAATTTTCGGGGCAAGACGACACGAGCACGGTGGAGCACATCGCTCGTTACCTAATGCAGCTCGGGGAGTGCTCAGCTGAGGAAACATTCAGGGTCCGCTACTTACCCGCATCACTGACAAGTCCAGCATTCCAGTGGTTCTCGTCCCTACCCCCTGAGTCAGTTTGCAGATGGAAGGATCTAGAGCGGAAATTCCACGCTCATTATTTCAGTGGCAGCTCGGAGAAGAAGCTGATCGACCTGGCCACCCTGAAGCAGAGGCACAGCGAGACGCCGCTAGAATTTCTCAGAAGATTCAGGGAGGTCAAAGGCATGTGCTTCTCGCTTAACTTGCCAGATGACCAGTTGGCTGATATGGCCGTCACCGGGATGCTGCCGGCCGTACGTGAGAAATTGTTTGGGATGGAGTTTGAGAACCTAGGCCAGCTATCGCAGAAGCTATCACTGATGAGCAACCAAGCGTATGGTTTCAAGAAGGATGCTAAGTTTGGCAAGCAGCATGATGTCGCTGGCATCTACAACCAGTTCTTAGACAAGGCTGATCTACTCGAGGATTCTGATGATGAATTGGATGTGGCCGATGCAGAGATCATGTGGGGGAAAGAGCCCTTGACGATGAACCAGCGCTGGGTCAAACAGACCAAGGGCGCCTACGATTTTGATATCACGAAGGCTGACAAACTGTTCGAGCTCTTAGTGAAGGAAGGCCGAATCAAGCTGCCCGAGGGGCATTCCATGCTTCGGCCCGATGGAGTTAAAGGGAAGCGTTACTATGGCTTCCACGACAGGGATTCGCACTCCATCAATGATTGCAGGGTCTTCAGGATGAGGATCCAGAAGGCCATCCAGGAGGGTCACCTTAAGTTCGACAACAAAATGAAGCTGGATGGCCACCCCTTCCCTCAGAACATGGTGGGCTTTTCTGTTAACATGATAACGGCCGAGGAGAAGGGAAAGGTCAAGGTCCTAACCTCAACCAGGGCTAGACAAGATGGAGCAGTGGACCCAGAGCGCCAAGTAACTCTGGAACAGATGCATGGTGAGGTTCCCCGCATTCTCAGGAGTCACGTCGAAATCGGGGAGTCATCCAGAGCTAAGCCCAGGGTGACCTCGCGCATCCTCCTCAACAAGTGGCAGCGCCAAATGGAGAAAGAGCGCTACCAGAAGCGACTCTACGAGGAGGAGAAGCGTAGAGCCGAAGAAGAGGCACACAGAAGGGACCAGGAGCAATACACGCGCGAGCAGGAGCGCGCGCACTGGGGATGTGCCTTCTTCAGGCATTGCTGGAATGAGGGTTTGAAGCTGCCCACGTTGAAGAACTGTCCTGAATGCAGTGACAGGTATTTTGAGTACAGGCAGGAGACTGCCAATCGCCGATCCGTCCACGAGAGAATTGGAAGGATCCACCCTAATGGGGATCGGCGCCAAAAAATTGAAGTCATCGATCATCCTAGGAAGTGGCAAGCTGACCTCAGGTGGGCTGATCAAGAGGAGGACGAGGACGACTACATCTGGCAAAAGGGGCAATGGTGCCCGCCCGGCCTGAGGAGAAGCCAGAAGAGACGGGTCCAGCGCTTGAGGAACCGCGAGCTGAGGCAAGCTGGGATCCAGACAAGGCAGGTGTGGCGCCCCAAGGATCAACCTGAAGGGTCAAAGCGTTCGGCTCCAACATGCATGGTATACTTTCTGCCGAACGAGTTCATGGCCCCTGCTAACCAGGTTATGCAGGAGGAAGCTTCCTTCGATGACGAGCAGACCGAAGGGATGATGGCACAACTGGTGCTGGCCAAGTAGGCAATCTTCGACAAGCCGGCCAAGAATCGACATATGAGGCCGCTGTACTTGAGAGGATACGTCAATGGCAAGCCATTGACCAAGATGTTTGTCGACGGTGGAGCGGCAGTCAACGTAATGTCGTACACCACCTTCAGGAAACTTGGCATGGGCCCGAGCGATCTGACGCCTACAAGCATAATCTTGAATGATTTCGCCGGAACCCTTCGGACACCAAGGGATGCGCTCACGTGGATTTGATGATTGGATCCAAGACGGCGCTCACTACCTTCTTTGTCATCGAAGGTAAAGGAGCCTACGGCCGTCTGCTTGGGCGGGACCGGATTCATGCCAACCGTTGCGTCCCATCCACCATGCATCAACGAAACTTATCCGGTGGGTGGACGATGAGATTGAGGTCGTCCAAGCGAGATGACTCCGTGAGCGTGGCAAACATGGAACCGGCCTTACGGGGAATACCAAGGTATTGATTGTTTCTCGGGGAAAGACTTGGGAGAAGGTCTGTTGAACTCCGTCGGCGGTGATCAACGGCCGATTCAAGCAATCGGCTCTTATAGCAATTTTTAATGGAGAACCCCGTAGATGGCACCGATGGCAAGTTGGGGCGAGGATTCATGTCGGTCGATAAATTAGAAGAGGTTGACATTGGAAGCGGTGATAAGCCAAGGCCGACGTTCATCGGTGCAAACTTGCGGCCCGGACTTCGGGGGGAATTAATTAAGCTTCCCAAAGAATACAAGGATTGCTTCGCCCGGGATTATTCGGAGATGCTGGATTGGATCGTTCCATCGTCGAGCATCGGTTGCCAATCAAATCTGGTTTCAAACCATATAAGCGACCACCCGGAAAATCTACAAGGATGAGGTATTGGCCGATGTGAAGAAGGAAGTTGAAAGATTACTTGATGCAAACTTCGTTCGGCCATGCAGATATGCGGAGTGGATTTCTAACATTGTCCCTGTATACAAGAAGAATGGAAAAATGAGGGTCTGCATAGATTTCAGGGACCTGAACAGAGCTACTCCGATGGATTTTTACCCAATGCCTATTGCCGATTTGTTGATTGACGCCGCAGCTGGACACAAGGTGATCAGTTTCATGGATGGCAATGCGGGATACAACCAAATCTTCATGGCAATAGAGGACATATCAAAGACGGCCTTCAGATGTCCCGACCATATAGGCCTGTTTGAGTGGATAGTCATGACATTTGGGTTAAAAAATGCCGGTGCAACTTATCAGCGAGCCATGAATTACATTTTTCATGAGTTGATCGACAAAATTGTGGAGATCTACATTGATGATGTGGTAATCAAGTCCCTAAGTCATGACACGCATTTGGAAGATGTAAAGAGGACCTTGGAGTGCACCCGGAAACATGGTTTAAAGATGAACCCGAACAAGTGCGCTTTTGGGGTATCAGCTGGAGAATTCTTGGGGTTTTTAGTCCACGAAGGAGGAATTGAAGTTGGCAAGAAGAGCATGAAGGCCATTGATGAAGTCGTTCCTCCAACTAATCTCAAGGAGTTGCAATCACTGCTCGGCAAAATCAATTTCGTGAGAAGATTCATTTCAAATTTATCACAGAAGGTTTTGCCATTTTCTCCATTACTGAAGCTAAAGAAAGATCAGAAGTTCACATGGGGCGATGAACAACAAAAGGCTTTCGATGAGATCAAGCAGTACATGAAGGAGCCACCAGTCTTTGGTCCCTCCTCGACTGACAAGCCTTTTAAGTTGTACGTGGCGGCCGATACCCAAACCATTGGATCGGCCCTTATTCAAGAATTTGAAGGAAAGGAGCGGGTAGTAGCATATCTTAGCCGAAAATTACTTGATCCCGAAACCAGGTATTCGGCTGTAGAGAAGCTGTGTCTTTGCGTGTACTACTCGTGTACAAAGTTTCAGCACTACCTATTGAATGCCGAATGCACCGTGTATTCCAAGTTTGATGTGATAAAACATATGTTATCTATGCCAATTTTGAACGGCAGGATTGGCAAGTGGATTTTAGCTTTATCAGAGTTCGAGTTGAAGTTTGAATCGGCAAAGGCCATCAAAGGACAAATCATTGCCGATTTTATAACTGAACATCGCGATCCGTCAATTGATTTGCTTGAGATTACCCCTTGGGCTTTATTTTTTGATGGATCATCATGTGGTAAAGGTGGGGGAGTAGGGATTCTACTGATTTCGCCTAGGGGTGAGATGTTTGAATTTGCCATCCCTATACAGCCCACTGTCACAAATAACCAGGCTGAATACGAGGCATTACTTCGAGGGCTTCAATACTTGAGAGAAGCAGGGGCCGTTTCAGTTGAAGTTTATGGAGATTCAGAGCTGGTGATCAAGCAATTGAACGGCCAATACGAGTGCAAAAGTGAAGCGCTGAGGAGTTACTACGAAGAATGCAGGGAAATCTTGAAGAGCTTCCCGTTGGTAACTCTACAGCACATTCCTAGGGAGCATAATGAAGAAGCAAACAGGCTAGCTCAAAGCACCTCTGGTTACAAAGAGAGTCAAGAGGCGTTTGCTGCGGAAGTGTGTGCATTGTGGGCGGATCTTGTAGAAGATGATTGGAGAAAAGAGATCGTTGATTACTTGAAGGATCCATCCCGAAAAGTCTCTAGGAAGCTCAGGTACAAGGCCATAAAGTTCGTTCTTCTGGATGATAATTTATTCTATAAATCGTTAGATGGGGTATTATTACGATGCCTGGGTCCAGAAGAAGCCAAGAACATGATGAGCGAAGTGCACGATGGGATATGTGGAGCACACCAATCGGCCTACCGTATGAAGTGGGTTATTAGACAAGCTGGATGTTTTTGGCCGACGATATTAGAGGACTGCTTTGAGTATTACAAGGGGTGTCAAGATTGCCAGAGGTTTGGAAATATTCAAAGGGTCCCCGCGTCAGCATTGAATCCCATCATCAAGCCATGGCCATTCAGGGGCTGGGGCATAGATCTGATTGGCCAAATTAATCCACCATCTAGCAAGGGGCATAAGTTCGTGCTTTTGGCTACAGATTATTTCACTAAATGGGTTGAGGCGATCCCACTGAAGAAGGTGATGTCAGAAAACATGATTGAATTCGTCAAGGAGCACATCATCTATCGATTTGGAATCCCTCAGACAATTACCACTGATCAAGGGGCACAATTCGTGTCACTGGAGTTCAGAGAATTTGCCGAAAGCATGGGGATCAAATTGTTTAATTCCTCTCCCTATTATGCCCAGGCTAACGGTCAAGCAGAGGCTTCTAATAAGATCATGATCAAGTTGATACAGAAGAAGATCGACCAGAAGCCAAGAAGGTGGCATTCGGTACTCAGTGAGGCATTGTGGGCTTACCGGATGGCCCCCCATGGAGCTACAAAGACTTCTCCTTACGAGTTGGTTTACGGGCACCACACAATTTTACCTTGGGAGATGCAATCAGATTCAAGGAGAGTGGTGTTACAAAAGGATTTGAGCTCCAAGGATTACAGTGGCCTAATGATGGATGAGCTAGAGGATCTACACATGATCCGTCTTAGGGCCCTGGAAAACATTGAGAAAAACAAGCTGCGGGTTGCCAAGTACTACAACAAGAAGGTAAAAGTCAGGCAATTCGCAGAAGGCGATTTGGTTTGGAAAGCGCTATTGCCGATTGGAACTAAGTACAGTGAATTTGGCAAATGGTCCCCCAACTGGGAAGGGCCCTTTCGTGTGGTCAGATGCGTCCCTGGTAATGCATACATATTAAAAACTTTGCTAGGAGAAGAATTTTCCGCTGCAATAAATGGAAGATATCTGAAGAAATATTATCCTAGCATTGAGATCGATCGATGACTACACACATCTGACACGGAGATAGCCGGTGCTCAAGAATGAGGCCGCCTTCAGAACAAGAAATCCATAAACAGAAGAAATGGCCAGTGCCTAGATGCATTGCCCTTAGCACAAAAACTACATTACAACTACTTCTTGCAGGTTTACATCTAACGACCCTGGTGGTCAGATCTTCGAGGAGGTGGGAAGCAGAAGGCGTGGAGAAAGAAGCGAAAGTATGATTCAATCTTTTCTTTGCTTCTTCTGCTGCTCCCTCTTCAGCTGTTCCAAGACCACCGTGACGGCAACTTGGAACGCGTGGGGGTGACCATGGTTCGCGGCCTCCACCAAGCTGTCCCAGGACATCTTCAGGTTGTTGTACCTGTCAGAGACATCTAAAGCGGAGGAATCGGTGTTAGGGGCAAGAAATCCAAATGCAGGCATAAGGTCAAGAAAAGGTCAGGAGCATTTACCCCCTACTAGTGCCTCCAGAGCCATGCGACGCTCGCGCTCGGCTTGGCAACGGGCGGTGATGTCCCTGAGGCCGTGCTCCAGATGCCGAACGCGGCGGCACAGTTGATGGCTGGTCCTCTGTTCAGGCGTGGCATCCTCTGCTTCGAGGGAGGAATCGGAGGAGATGTACTCAGCCACATCTTCGGCCCCGATGATTTCTTCAGGGAGCAAATCAAGACTGGAAGAGGAAAAGAAGAAAACATGAAGCACGAGATCATGTGGAGAACAAGGAATAGATCAAGGGAGAACTCACCTTCGAATCGTGCGCTTCTTTGATGAGCTGCTCTCCTGGGGTTGCTTGCCCTTGTCCATGGCCTTGGGGTTTTCTCCTCTAGAGACAGGGGAAGAGATGAGAAATGATGGATGAGTGTGCGAGTGGAGTTGCAGGGCATCCCGGCAGGCTATTTTATTGACCGAAGGGACGCGTCGGGAGTGATGACCGGCCAGTACACATTGTTGGAATACCAAACGGCAGGGTTTTCTCCCAGATGCGAAGGGTTTTTGCTTGAACAGTGCTTATGGATTGCTGAATCGGGATCTTTTTGTGGATTCTGCACCAAGGGGCAGCTGTTCTCGCGCGTTCGGCTCAAGATAGTTCCCGGATGCATTCAAAGAAAATAAGAACCATGGACGCAAATGCGAAGCAAAATCATAACGACACAAGCACAAAATTCAAAAAGTTCTTATTCATTGCCGATGATCAAACATCCCTAATACAATCTAGTCGAAAAGCATGTTCAGTACAGGTTGGGGATGAGTGATTTCGGCAATGGCGTCGCCGTGGCCATCGAGGCGCTCCAGGATGAGCTCGATCTCATCGATGTCCTCCGGCGCGCCGCCCCGGAAGCCGCGCGGCCTGGTGGAGTAGTCGACGTCCGTGTGCGTCGCCATGGCAGCTAGGCCCAAGGTGGTGCCCAAACGGACACCATGGGTGACCACCTTGTCGATGCGGTGCTCCACCGCGGCAAGACGCTCCGCCGGCGTGACGCCGCGGGCGTTCACCTTATCGGCCAGATGCTCCACCAGCGCCTTCAGCTGGTTGAGCTCAGCATCGCGGGCTGCAAGGAGCAAGAAGAAAAGAGATCAGCATCAAAAGCCGGGCTGGATCAATGGGCTGATTTCAGGGCCGTACCATCGATGGTTTCCAGCAGCTGTTTGCGCTGGTCTTCCCATTCTAGCTCGGCTATGCCCGCCTTCTTGGAGACGTCCTCCAGCTCACGCCGGGCCGTCTCCAGCTCCTCCTTGAAGCGGAGGGCATCGAGCTCCCCGTACGGCACGGGGGAGTGGCCGTCGGACTCCGAGGAGTCGTCTGGAAGGGGTTGATTGGCCGGCGCAGGAGACGGATTCCACTGAATCAATCTGAAAGGGAGATGATCGTCAAAACAAGAAAAGATCAAAGTTGAAGCAAAGAGGAGGAATCGACGATCATTGCCTCCGGCGCGCATTGGCGCTGCTCCCCTCTGCCTCGTCGGAGGCGCGGCGGCGGTTGAGGCGGCGCACCATGGTGGTTTGGGATGTGCACTGTTTGGAAAGAGAAAGGACTAAGATTGGAAAAGATTCGAGAGCTAAAAGGCCTGATGGAGAGCTAGGGGCACCTACGGTTGCATTTATAGGCCTGGCAAGATGAATCGTGGCTTCGAGTCGTGGCTTTGGATCGTGGCGCATATCCCAAGAAAATCGGAAGGTGGAAAGGTTTCCTTGGCCAGCCCGCCGGCGGGTCGCTTGGAGTTCTAGGCTGAGTCACATTCAGTTGAATGGCTCGGCCAAGGAGAGTCAAAGTGCCATTCGGGAGTTGGCGTTTCTCTGCCGAATGGGTCGTTCAACATTATATTTGAAGGTACGCAGAAGAAAAGAAATAAATTGCAAGAGAAATATCACAAGAGCGACCAATTCGGTTATACATCAATTAGAGCATTCAAATGTTCAAATATTTCGCAATCACGCCACGGGCGTTGGATGATGCTTGGTGGAAATTGTCCAACAGCTCCTGACAATCTTTTTGAGCACTAGACAAGGTGGTGAGTTCTGCATCGCATTGCTCTATCTTGGTGATAGCCGATTTTGCTTCCGCTTGGGTCTTTTCTATCAATCCAGGAAGCTCGGCTATTTTCTTTTTATCAGCCTCTATCTCAGCTGACAGGCTTCTCAGCTCCGCTTCTAGAACAGCTTTCTTGGCAATTTTCAGATCATAAGAAGTCTGCAGACTAGCTAATGTATCTTTGTGGCTCTCTGCTTGGGATTGTGCCCCGTTCATGGCGCGTTCAGCATCGGCTTTCTTCTTTTCAATAGCCGGGTGGGAGCGCAATCTCCTCAGAGCGTGCCTTATGGGCGCATAAAGGATGTCCAAGCCACAGATGGACACTAGAGAAGCTCTGACATCTTCAGGAAGTTCTTGGCTGATGGATTCAAGCATTTCCTCGAAGTGATCGAGATCCTTGAACTGGTCTTGTGCATCTCTTTCCAGCCAGGCAACGATTTCTCTAAGCTTTGCTAGCACCTCATCTGACAGAGGCTGGTGCATTTCTTCCATCGCCTCGGCAAATGGATTGTTCCCCGTTGGCAGGCTCGATGATAATGGGGCTTGATCCTAAGAAGTAGTATTGCCGAGTTAGGAGTGCTAAATGCAAAAGTAGCAGAGTTAAGTGCAATTGAGTACCTCGTGGCTGATTTCTTGAGCTGGGGTAAGATTTTGAGCAGGGGCAATCACAGGTGAAGAAGGTGTTTCAGGTAAAGCTGAAGCTTCCAAGTTAGAAGATGTTGATGCAGTCGTTGGTAACTCATGGGCTTCTGGCTGAAGAGGAGTTGGATCCACCTCTGTTGGGACTGTTGTCTCTGCATGACCAACAGGTGATCGTGCCCTTGGAGGACTTGATGGCTCCGGCTGGATTGGGAGATTCATCTCTGGAGAATTCATTGCTTCTGCAGAAGGTGATGAAGATGAGATCTCCACTGGGATAGGTAATTCAACCCTAGGTGGACTTGCTTGTTGAGCCACTGGGACATCCACAAGTTGTTCTTCCATTGTCTCTTCCGCAAGTGTCAAATTGAAAGGGTAAATGCCGGTGTTCATCCCGAAGAAAGGACGAGAGGTCATACCGAGTGGATGGGGCATTGGCGAGTTCGCACCGAAGGTCTCTTGGGCTGCGGTCCGAAAATGCACAAGGGATGATTTATCAGAACTAGAGTAACCTTGTGATCAAGAAAGCAAAAGATTTTACCTCAACAAGAATTTTCTTGACAGTTCTCCTCCTCTTGGCATTTGGAGGAGCAACCAGAGACAAACCTTGCCTCCTGTCAGCAGCAAGGCTAGAGAGGCTGGGGTCTGTTGTAGCAAACCTGGCCATTAACTGAGCCAGAGTTGTGGACTTGAATCCCGATCTTGAGATTGGGCCTACGGCATTGTAAGTGATATTCCTAGCTCGAGGGGCGAGCAATTGTGTTCGTGAGTAAGAAGATGAAGGTCGAATCATGATTAAAGAGGATATGTCGATCCAAAGGTTCATTATATTACCTCCGAAGTTGGCTGAAAATCGGGCATCAACTCGCACGAACGAGTGCACGGGCTCATTGAAGATATGATCATGGAATTCTTGCCACCAGGAATTGAAGGTGGGATGAGCTAAGGTTATAGGCACAAAAGGCCAGGTATAGACAGTGGGACTGCACACATAATTAAAAACTCTACTGCTGTGCATAAGCTCTTTGATTTCCTCCCTGGGCTTGAGGAATTCATGCAGAAATAGCCTTGGGGGCATCTAGCCGCACCCAAGTTGTCGAGCCATTACATTGGGCTGGTAATACTCATAAGTGCTATGATTCAGCCTTCCTCCATTAAATTCAGCCGGCAGTATACATGGGTGGATTATGATGTTGAAGATCTCTAGGAATCTCCCATCTTGACGTCCAGATTCAAAGGAGAATTCAACAGGGAAAGTCAAGGTGTCATTGTCCAGATAAGGAAGCCAGAGAGGATTCGGAAAGCCTTTGAAAAATAGCCCGAAAAGGCGGGCGATGTCTCGCCGAACAAGAACGATTGAAGCCGCTTCTCCATAATTACGGCATCCTCGGTGGCTTGGGGCTCCCCTTCAGGGTGATTGGATAAAGGGAAGAGCCTGGTGTTCAAATCAACACCAATGATCTGATGCATGTGGAGCTGCAGCCACATTTGAACAAACCACCAAGGACCATTGACACATGTTATCCTCTGGCTAGTAGACATTTGGGTGACAGTTTGGTGAAGCATATGGTATACACTGCCTAGGAGGAATTTTCCAAGGGGGAGACGGTTGCCACTGGCTAAATGAGATGCCATTGTGATGTGATTCAGGGTAGGTTCATTGGCTTTGCCACAGAAGACAAATCTGCACAGCCACATATTCAGGAATGCCCTATACTCGACATCACCAAGGGGGTTGTCTTTCATATGGCTCAGGATATACTGTTTGTATCCGTTTCCTGGCTTCACCCCTGTTTGCCGAGAAGAATTTTTGAATTTCCAAGGCTGAACAGACCCTGTGATGTCAAGGCCGGTGATCATATACACATCGGCCAGGGTTGGAGACATTGGGCCATGGCCAAAAAGGAAGGCGTTGACGCCGTTTGACCAAAAGTGGCAGGCTGCTATCAGGAGGTCTTCATTCTTGGGGGTCTCGGCCACGGATAACTCCAAGCATTGAGCAATACGGAGGGTATCCCAGTTTTTGGTCAATCCACTCTTGTCTGCAAGAATCCTCCGGTACCAAGTTTTCCAGCCTGCGATTGGAGGTAAAGGCCAATTCTTGAAGGCGTCTTGCCACCGAGGAGGTGGGGACAGAGCTGCTTTGAAAGGGATCCTCTGAGATTCAGCCGCGATGAAATCTTGAGGATCAGAGTTCCCTACAGGACCAAGGAAATAGGATCTCGAATTGGCCCCGGTGCGAATCAGAAGTTCAGTGGAAGGCTCCTGAAGAAAAAGCGGAAGAAGAAATCTCAGGTAAAATTGAAAACCTAAATGCCGAACGAAGCTTACGGGAGAGGAATTTACCTCAGCATCTTGGTTTTGAGCTGCCATTGGGGATTTGAGCTCGGAGCGAGGGGATCTAGGGCTTGGATCTAGATGAAGATTCCGGCGGATTGCGAAGAACAGGTGTTGATAGATTTGATTTGAAGTATTCGTGGCTGGAGTCAATTGCGGAACAAAATTACTTTTATCCCACAATTGAAGGGGCATGTGTTAACACCAAAATTTGGTAAGGAGTCTGACTTGTGGGTCCGGTTCGATAAAGAGTCCGAGGAAGGATCTTTTCAGAGATATTCGGCAAAGAGATCTGCGGTCGGCTATCTGCTCCAGTTCGGCAAAGGAACAGTAGAGCTGATTTTGCGGGATTGGACGGTGACGTGGCTGAATCAGGGAGAACGAATGGATGGATAGGCGATCAAGCTTAGAGATAAGTAAGGCAACGAATCCATTCGAAGTTGTACTTGACAGGGTATAAATATGCCCCCTGAATGTATGTAACGAACACAATCATTCTTCAATACACACCGGCCTTACGCCAAACCCTAGAGTCCTTTTGTCGTGTCGTCGAGTTCTTCGAGAGGGTTCATCGATCCGTCGACCTCCGTGAGTACCGGCAACCTTGTATCATGTCTAGTATCATGCGGTGGATTTAGATCGATGCAAGTAGTCTTGTTACCATGCTTCGTGTCATGCGGTAGATTCAAGCTTGGTTCAAGAGGGTTTCTTGTTAGGTCATGAGCCATGCGGTAGGCTAAGATCTAGCTTGAAGCTAGTTATCGGCTCTATAGGATTTTGGCAAGATCTAATAGATTCATTAAGTTACCCCGTGTTGCTTTGAGTTTTTACTTCATGTTTAAATTCATGCAACACACTTTTGCCCAATCTAGATAGATTTGGATCGGCTTCATCCTTTTGGGATCCTTGTACGAGTCGAGTTCGTATTTTAACACGTGGATCTTGTGCGTTCCGATAGCCGAAACCGAATCGATCTAGGTTGTTACGTGTTGCGGGTTCAAGCTTGCTAATGTTTGTATAAATCTTGAAAGAGCCGGGTATCATGCGGTAGATGCGAGGTTTTGGGTTGCTTTGGAGCTAGTCATCCGATGGATTAGATCTCAAATCAATCGATAGATTTCTTTACTTGGTAATGTTTGTTCCTTCTTCATGGACCACGAATCGGTACGTTCGGCCGTATTCGGTTATGTTTCTTCACGAGTAGAACACGTGCGTTATTCATGCTTTAAATGATGTATGCTTTTAGCTTTCCATATTTAGATTGTATCATGCGGTGGATAGATCTATTTGTGGAAAGTGGTACAGTTTTTCATGCAAGTTGTATCATGCGGTGGATAGATTTGTTTGATATCGTACCCGACGGGTTTTGAAGTACCTAGACATACGGTAGACTAGTGCTTTGGATCTATGCATGTTTGTTTATTACATGATCATGTCCGTGCCTTACTTTATTCATTTATTTAATGCTAATCTTCATGGGGATCGGTCATGGCCTCGTGCATGTGCATCCTTGTTCAAACAAAGACTGATCGCGGTCATGCTTACGTCATCCATTCGGCAATATTACTTTTTCCCTTTACAAGTTCCCGAATGGTTTCAGTTTATTGGCAGATAGCTCTTCATAGCTATGTGTCATCCCATCTGGCTTCTTAGCCGTAAATATGGAACCTGTACGGTACCACCGGCAAGTTCCAAACTTTGGTATCTAACTTCTTTATCTTTTGTTAATTTTCAGGAAAAATTGACTGGCACGTCTCATGACTCTTTGCGCGTGTGAAGCCAGCTTGTTCGGCTTGCTGTGTGTTTGGCTCTAGGTGCACTTTTTGCGTCAACATCAGGCTTCGCCGAGGACATCACATCGACAGGCCGTCAAGAGGATCTTCAGGTACCTACAGTCTACCCTGGTATTGGCCTTTGGTATTCGTCCTCCTCTACTCTTTCTCATCATGGTTTTTCCGATGCGGATTTTGCTGGTTGTCGAGTCGAGAGGAAGTCTACTTCTGGTACTTGCCAGTTTCTTGGGTCTTCGTTGGTTTCATGGTCTTCCCGCAAGCAGTCTAGTGTAGCTCAGTCTACCACCGAGGCGGAGTATGTTGCAGCCGCGAGTTGTTGTTCCCGGTACCGTTGTGGATTTCATACACTTTGAGAGACTTTGGTGAGGAGTGCACCCAGATCCCACTTCTTTGTGATAGCACCAGTGCCATAAGCGTAGCTAAAAACCCAGTGCTTCACTCCAGAACCAAACACATAGAAGTGAGGTATCATTTCTTGAGGGACAATGTGGAAAAAGGAACCATTATGTTGAGTCTTGTCCCTACCCAAGATCAGCTTGCAGACATATTTACAAAGCCTCTCGACCAAGCTACATTTGTGCGCTTGCGGGGGGAACTTGGGGTTTGTTGCCCTTTCTAGTTGATTCTTGGGGAATTTCCTTTTTGTACCATATGTATCATATCATGTTTACTTTGATGTATGTACATGCTTTGTTTGATGTATAAACCATGGTAGGATAGCCATCTTGTTATATATCATGTTGCATTTATAGGATGATGAGCTTCTTTCATATGCCTTATTTGAGTCTCTTTGGCTATTTGTGAGATATTGGTCATTTGTGTGGAGAAATGGTGATGTGAGGCTATGCTCTTGGAATATTTGAGATATATGTGTGGTGAGATAGCTCTTTTTGAAATAAATGCTAATCTTGACTAATTTTTGGTGAAATGTGCTCCACTCATGTGTAGTAGTGTATCCATGTCACGTTTTGGTCTAAATGTGCTTTCTATGCTTAGATTGTGCTTGGATGTCTTTTTCTTGCATTTGGGCCAAAGGCCGAATATCATTGTGAATGTTTAGCCTATGTTGCATTCATGGAGGAGCATAAGCTTCTTTTTGCCGCAAAGGCACTTCATGTACCATGAAATGACTTAATCTTGAAAAGAAGTGTGTATGCTTGAAAAATGCTCCATCCATCATGTCTATGCTTAAAATGTCTTATCTTTCACATATGGGTGCAAAACATGTTGCATGATGTTCACCAGTGGAGAAGTCTCCCCGAAGTGGACACATGGCTCATGAGCTTTCACATGACATGCTTTGCTTTATAGGTGTTTACAATGATCTTTTATTGAGAATTTAATATCCTTGTATGATCTCTGAATGGTATGCATGTTTGTGGCTCGAGTGTGACATGGATAGGCTTTTACATGTGAAGCGAGCCTTCTTTTGGTAAAACTGCTTAAATCTGAACATTTTGCTTGTCACATGCTTGTATTTTCATATATTACTTGTGGCAATGCTTTGACTATGCTATGATTCATATGTGTGCTCTTTGTCTCATTTCTAGCCTTTGACACTAGATTTGGCCTATTTGAGAAGCTCATGTAGATGTTTATATGCTTTGTCTTACATTCCTGCATTTTCACCTTGATTCATACATTGTCAACAAGGGGGAGAAGAGGTGAGCTTAATGCAAATTCAGAAGAGGTGAGCAAAAATTTGGAAGTTTGCATCCACATGTTCAGGGGGAGCTTGCATTTGTTCAGGGGGAGCTTTCTTGCTGTTTTCAGTGTGGAGTTTGTGCTTTGCTCGGCTTGTGACCTTTCTTTGCCTCTCTTTGGTTTTGGTCATGAGTTGCGCTTCTTTGTTTTCTTTCTTTTCTCTTTCTTTCTCTGAATTTCATTTCGCGTTGTGTGTTGTCAATGCACTCATCAAGGGGGAGATTGAGGACCAGGAGCGTCCCCGTGGTCGGTGGACGACCGCTCCTCAGTGATGAGTGATTGACAATGGGTGTTGGACTGACTCTTGGCTCAGTGCGCAGGTGTAGGCTGCGGCCTAGTTCGTGTTGTTGCAGGTGAAGAACGGGCGCGAAAGGTCTTCAGCCTTGAGGGGCCTCCGGGAGATGGAGAGACAAGTAGGCTCGGTTCGAGGGACCCGGTGGACGACGGGACTAGGTGCGGGCCACATAGTGGCGAGACAAGCAAGACGAAGTCATGGACGATCGAACCGGTGCACGGTGGGGGTCGAGTCAAGAGGCTTGGCGGGAGGCCGGGCCGAGCACGCGGGGTTTGGTGGTTTGCCCACAAAACCATCAGAGGACGGTTTCTTGGTTTGGGCCTCAAAACCAAGTCCGAAGGCCCAACACGACGGAGACGGGATCCAGGCGTGCCGGGAAGCTTCGAAGCGGAGGACACGCGGCGGGATCGCATGGCTTGCGTCGGGAGGACGCGGGGTGCGGCAAAGGCGTGGCCGTCCGATGGCAAGACCCACAAACATTACCTAAATGCCCCTACGTGGGTTGTATCGCCAGTAGTTGAGTTAGGGGTAGTCGAGTCATTTACCACTCCGGCGGGACCTGATATATAAGCCATGAGTGTGTGTGGATGGCTCCCTCTCTCCGCGACTTAGGGTTTCATTCCCCCCCTCCCATTTCTTATTTTCGTAGCTATTTTCTTCTCCATTTTCTCTAGGCTAGCATGAGAGCTTCATGAGAGATTTGTTGAGAGGGATGGATGCTAGGGCGGCATGCTAGACCTTGTGAATCTTTCCTGGTTTGTATAGAAGATTCGGAGTTGTGTTTTTCGTGGTCTTTTTGTGCTTGTTTTCGTGCCTTTGTTCTTGGCGTGATTCTGCGGATTTGAGTGGGTTTATCCCCGGATTTCTTTGAGGGAAAGATGTATGGATGCCTTGTGCACCTTTGTGATTGATCTTGTGCCCTCAAACGCCGGGAAACCACTTCGATTCGAGGATTTTCGGTCGGAGCTCTAGCTTTTGGTGGTCCTCAAAGGATTCGCGATTCCCGGTGATTTAGGGAGTTAGGAGGCAAGATTTTTGGGCTATAGCATCCTTGTGTGACGCTTTTCAAGTCCCCAAACCCTTGTCTCTACAGCTTCTACCATTTGGGAAATCCGATGATGATTTGGGGGAGTTGACCTTCGAGGTCGGGCTGTTTTCAGTTCTGTCCGTGAGGTGCGGACGGTCCGCGAGGGGCCGACGGACAGTCCGCGAGGAGCCAGTTCGTTGGGCGTTCTTCGTGTTCTTGTTTCGTTTCGTTTTGATCCGGTTTTGTTTTAGGTTTTCGTTGCAGCCGGTTTGCGGACGGTCCGAGCTTCAGTAGCGGACGGTTCGAGCTTCAGTAGCGGACGGTCCGTGGCCCGCGCGGACGGTCCGCCTGGTCTTCGCGGACGGTCCATTTTTCTCGGGTCGGTTCTGGTGGTTCTGTTCGCTTTAACGGACAGTCCGCGGCAAGGGTGCGGACAGTCCGCGGTACCCTGTCGGACGGTCCGCTCGGCCATCGCGGACAGTCCGCCCTGCCTGGCCGGACGGTCCGCCAGAGGCTGGCAGCTTTGCTTCTTGGTTCGATTCCTCCCTTCCTTTCTCGTGCTTCCGCGTGTGCTTCAAGGAATCGTTCCTAAGACTAGAGGTTGATCCATAACCTCGGTGTCTTGGCAATTGGCGTCTGATTCGATCCATCGCTTGTGTATGATCAGGATTTGACTAGGGTATAGGCCGGGTTCTTTGAGAAGAATTTTTACCGGCTCCTATTCACTTCCCCCTCTCTAGTCGCCATCTGATCCTTCACTGATTGGCGGCGCTTCTGACATCTTGTCTTGCACACCAAGCTTGGTGTCGTGTTCGGGGTTGTAGATAAGGCTGTTGGGCCCACTTGCAGGTCGGCAGGTCGTCTGACAGGCCAAACCCACTTGTCGTGGATGGCTGAGACCCCGGTAGGTGAAACCCATGGGGTGCCCATATCTCTCATAAATACCATTCAACTTGGAATCTTTTTTATTTGAAAGCTGAGCCAAATTCCGCCACTGCATCACGCCATGTAGCTTGCAAATCCTTAGCTGTCGAATTGCGTGACGTACAACTTTAGGTCGAGAGGAGCATGTGGGACCCACTATAAAGTGGAACCGACGTATTGTTAGGTGGGATCCTCATATGTAAAGTGGGCTCCATATGACCCACACAATCAAGCGGGACCCACATATTGTTAGGTCCCACATTATATTTAAAGAGGTGGGACCTACACATTGTTTAAGCGGGGCCTATGTGGAACCCACACATTCAAGTGGGATCCACATACTCTTAGGTGGGACCCATATTACATTTGAATGGTGGGACCTATACATCTGTCAGACTATTAGGTGGGCCCCATGTGAGACCCACTATTAAGGTGGGACCAACACATTTCAAGTGGCCATGTAGGACCCACACATTCAAGGAGACCCCACATATTATTTGGTGGGGCGCATCCTTTTGTAAAATTATCGATGATGATTTTGTATAATAACAATAGCTAATTTTTATGCTTTTTCATAAACTCGCAAACAATGCAAGATATTTTAATATCAATTATATCATATTTACCTTCAGATATGCCCTATACCATTATATCATATTTCCCTTCAGATATGCCCTATACCAATACTAATTATACGTCATCCGCTGGACCAGCTCATTGGTGCGCCCAGATTTTCTAGTAATACATTGAAATATTGTAAATAACACTAGAAACATCAGGCGAATCTATCACATTTCTTCACCTAAAACTAAGAATATGTTGAAACATCAAAAAATAATGCTTGCAACATCAAATGGTGATGGTGAAAGGGTCTTTAGCCTAGTGGTTAGAGAACTTGAGTAGCACTCAGCTGGCCCGAGTTGGACTTCGCGTAGAAGCAAATTAAACAAGACTTCAAGGTTGGAATAAAAGATTATTAAAAATTAGGTAGGATCTTCCCCTACTAACTCCGGTAAAAAACATCAAATGGCGATATTTGCAAAAATTGATAAATTTTCTTCTGAAAATATCTTGATATATGAATAGTAAAACTCATAATATATTTATTTCTAATTAACTATATAAGAACTATGTTGATGGTTGAAACGCGTAACGAACTTTGATCCGCAAGCGTACGGACTACTAGCCTTTTTCACCACGGGGTGATTCCCTAAGTTCTTATCAATCCGCAAAGCAAGGGGATTACTAGCGTTCGATCTAGCACTAATCTAATTGATGCAAACCTTTGGATGAAAGATTAATCTATAAACTAAAGACAATCTAATCTATGAACTAAGACAAGTCAAAACCAATCTAATCTAGGTCAAATGAGAGATGTGAGATACACAAGTTATGGAGAATGTTTGCCCATGGAGTCTAGGGTACTTGACGATGCAATCACCTAAACATGATAAAACCGATCTAATCTATCTAAACATGTGTCCTCGGTTTAGCATTTTCCCTCCCCTCATACTGTCACTACGTGAAGGTAATCTTTGCTAAACCTATTGATGATCATGATATGTTAACGCGATCCACGGGAGTGACCCGAAAAGCATGGCGACTAAACCTTTAGCATTAAGCCTCATCAACAAAGGAACGATAGATATTATGATCTAAACAAGAGTTGGTGACTACATATCAAGATCTATTACAACTCCATGGACAAACGATGGATCTACTCCATCAAGATGCTAAGCATGGTACCATTGAATGTGGTAGATGCATCCGATGAAGATCAATTCTCGTCGTCCTACAACTCTGGCGTCGCCGCGGCAAGGCCTCGGCGTCCTCCTCCTTGTGGTGATCTCCGGCGGCTCTCCGATGAATGGATGTCAATGGGGTAACCATCTTGGGGTGCCTAGGAGGTTGTATTTATGCTCTTGGGGTGCCTTGGGGCGTGCTCCACCTTGCCTTGCATGAGATCCTCCTTGGGAGAGAAGCATTGGTTTCCATAAAATCAGCCTCGTCTAGATTTTCCTGATTCACAGCCCTTCCTTGTCGGCACCATATCTCCCACGTCCGGACTCCAAATAATGCAAATTCGGTGTCCAGGTTGTGTGCCACTAAATTATCTTCAACTTTGGTACTCATTTCTTTCCTGGAAACAAAGATAAGATTCACAAAACAGCCACGGAAGATAATGTGTCTGATTTCGGACTTGTCTACGCTGCTGGCATTTTGGGGATCATATCTCCTAGCTCCTTGACCCGAATTGGGCCTTCCATATATCCAAATCGAAGCTATCGTCAAGGCCCACAACTTTAGTACTCAAACTTTTGCCATTAAAGGCCGTTTAACTCTCCGAATCTGCACCAAAAGATCATGTTATTCTGGGTTGCGAGAATATCTCTCAGGCTGAGTTGATCTCGTTGGTAAACCTTCTAGTCCCCAGAGTTTTACGTGTTAATGCTTCGGTCCTTGAGACTTTTGGAGTTGTGTTCACTTCATATCTTGACTTGTGACGGGCTTCATGATCTTCTCATAAAGTGCTTGATGAACTTATCCCGAAATTCTCCTCTTTAGCGTTGATTTCCTGCATAAACAATAAACTCCAAAAACCACATGCAAGTGTGAACTTGTTACATCATTAGTATGTCTAGTGGTGGGTTAGTTATACTTCAAAGATCAAACCAAAGAGTAACACGTGCTTTTGGTTGACATAAATCGACCGTCGACAAACTGGCCGTGTGTAATTGCAAAGGCATGTACCGTTTCCATTTTCTAAAAGAAAAGTAATTACAGAACTGCATCCACCGGCTGATCCATTAGTACTACCTCCGTTCATCAATTGTTAATGTTTTCGACCATGGATTGAACTAGGAGTGAACTAATCTACCCTGTCGGAGCGTCATCAATACAAAATGGAGGGAGTAGTATGTAAAGATTTCATATATATATATATATATATATATATATATATATATATATATATATATATATATATATATATATATATATATATATATATATATATATATATATATATATATATATATATACATATGTATATATATATATATCATATATATATACGTATAAAGGATATATACCGTACATATAATGGTGTAGCTTTAAGATTTATAGAAATCTGGATTTTAGAGAGAAAATATATGATTGTGTAAGTGCATCCACCTGCTGAATCGTAACGTCAACCTTACCAAAGTAGTATTACAGATATTTCATTTTTCGATAAGGGAAACTTCATTTATCTTAGAAAAGATTTCATATATAACTTATAAGTAGATACCATAATTTAAGTGGTATAGTTTCAAGGTTTGAAGAAGCTTAATTACAGCCTCTATGTACACTACACTACACAATGTAGGGGCGGAGCCAGCGGTGAGGTAGGCAGAGCTCAAGCCCCAACCCCCCTACCACTCGGAAGAAGAAGAGAAAGAGGAAGAAAAGGTGGTGGAAGAAGAAGGAAGAGGGTGGATGAGCCCCCCTGACTTCACCACTCACACAACGTGTGATGTTTTATGGTTTAAAATGCATTTTTGACCTGAAGTAAGATCCACCACTACTGCTCATCATCTGCGGTCTTCTCCATAGTTTACGCTAGCTAGCTGCCGGCCTTCTTTTGCATGTCTCTAAGGAAAATCAAAGCAACGTCCAAGGAAGATTCTCCTCAAAAAAAAAAACGTCCAAGGAAGATGCAAATGTGTCCAGAAGATGGGATAAATATCCATTTGCACTTTGTTTTTTTAGATAGAGATCCAACCACCTAATGGGCCATTTAGGGCGTGTTTGGGAGAGCTCCACGTAGCTCCAGATCCAAAAAACAGCTCCACTCCAAATTTTCTCCGCCAAACACACCCAACTCCAGCAGCTCCACCGTGGATCTGCTCCTGAAAAAAGGTGGAGCAGACCCCCAACTCCATGGTTTTCATGGAGTGCCTCAAGAGGTACTCCACCAGATCCAAGTTTCCTGGAGTTGGGCGAAATTACCCACCACTACCACCGATTAAAAAAAACGGTTCGTTATTTTTTCCTCTCTTTCCCTGCGGCCCGCACCTCCTCTTCCCTGTGCCGCTCGCGCGCATCTCCTCCCCGACGAGGTCGTGCCCGACCGACCGGCGGCGAGCATCCCCTTCCCGCGCCGCGCGGGGCCGCCGCCGCACCTCCCCTTGCCGCGCCGCGCGCAGGCCGGCGTCGCGTGCCCGCCCGCCCGACCCCGACATCACGCGGTGCCCGCTCGCGCCCGTGCCCGTCCGCCGCCGGCTTCTTCCCTACCGGTGCGCCGCCGACGACCCGCCCGTCCAAGCGAGGTCGCGCGCCGCGCGGAGCTCCACCCTTTCTCGCACCGGCGCCCCTCCCTCTCCTCGCGTCGGCGCTCCCTCCCTCTCCCGCTGCGGCGACTCCGGCGAGGCCGCGCGCGCGCCTAGGTGAGGCCGCGCCCCACCCGTCTCGGCGAGGTTGCACCGCGCGCACCGCTCCGGCGTGGCCGCGCCGCGCCCGCGCGGTGAGGCTGCGCCGCCCGCGGCCGGGCGAGGCCGCGCGCTGCCCGTCCGGCGTGGCCATGCCCGCCTACGCGGTGAGGTCGCGCGTGATCCCGGCGAGGCGGGCCGCGCCCGCCCGGCGAGGTCGCTCTGCTCCGGCGAGGCCGGGCCGCACCCGCCCCGGCGAGGCCATGCCGCGCCCGCCCCGGTCAGGCCACGGGCCGCATGCGTTCGGTAGAAGAGAAGGGGATTTGTTTTTCATTCTCTGATGACATGTGGGCCCTATATGTCATAGTGATGATGGCAAATCTGGAGTTGTACCAAACACTCTTTGGAATTACAGATCCACAGTGGAGCTGCTCCACGGTGAAATTTCGTGGATCTGCAGCTCTGGAGTTATTTTTGCAGAGCTGGAGCTCTCCCAAACACGCCCTTAGTCTTATTGGGCCAAGGCCAGCCAATGCACCTAGAAAATTTCGCTGCATCATTTCGTGTCGGGGAACAAGTACAATAATGCTCGTTTTGCTCAAAAAAAAAAGTAGAATAATGCTCGTGCACACAGGCACAAAATAGCAGTTCAATGGATATCGAGCAGCTTAAAATATGCAACATTTATTTTCATCCTTTTTTTGACAAAGAATACACGCAGTAGTTTGTTCCAAAACTAGATTCTGCTAATGCTTGTGCGCGAACTTGTCTCTCCGTAAGCTTGCTCCGCGACGATGTAACTAAATGTCTTCTCTTTAATACAATGATACACAACTCTAAATGTCTTCTCTTTAATACAATAGAATATGTTGTTTCTGGCACCACCTTTTTTTTAATATGGTACGTACATGATTTGTGGTATACTACTAACATATATAGCTTTCTAGATTACTCAAATTGGATTGGGTCCACTTGACCAATCAGAACATTTCTTATGGATGTATATAATAGCTGTCAGTTGGGTATGTTGCATTCAATATATTAACCAATTAAAAACATTTCTAGAACACCATGTATTTATACAACAGTAAAAGTGATGGATACGTCTTCTCCAAAACTCTACTTTTTTTTGTGTGTGTGCTCTCTCCAAAACTCTACTTCGCCAATTAGCAATGGTCCAACTGTAAATTGCGACCCATCCATCTACAATGACAAGGGCGACAATCAGTGGTGAAGCCAGCGGTGGGGCGGCCGGGTTTTGCCATGAAGCCCCACCCGAGCCCCCCTCTTCCATTTTTGAGGAGAAATAAGGAAGAAGAAGAGAGAAAATGAGAGAGG
Organism: Cenchrus americanus; assembly: GCA_947561735.1. Lineage (NCBI taxonomy): Eukaryota > Viridiplantae > Streptophyta > Magnoliopsida > Poales > Poaceae > Cenchrus > Cenchrus americanus. The sequence continues at coordinate 5,882,717 of OX387242.1, forward strand.
AAGAGGGAGAAGAAGGGGGAAGAGCCCCTCCTAGTAGCTAGAGCTGCCTTCGCCACTGGCGACAATGGTGCATCACTATGGCATGGCAACAAACTTTTACATGTAGTCCATGTACTTTTTGGCGAAGGAAAAAATTAGAAAAAGACACCGGCGATTTTGGATAAAGCCAAGGGTCCAAGGCATTTTGGCATATGTAGATGGCCGGCCGGCCGGCAACCTTTTGGAGCCACACGATTGCATGGCCAGCACTCCACGCCACCATCCACACACAGCTAGCACCAAGGTCCCAAGTCATTCATGAGAGGAACAGCTCCAAAAAACTACCCAAATTGCATGCACGGTGTGACGGGGAAGACGAAGGAGGGCATGATGGGGTGCCCCTCAATGCAAGCGTGCATGCATCGGAAAGGACACACACACACACAGGCAAATTAAAGGAGAGAGAAAGGGGGCATGCATGCATCGGAAAGGACAAACCTGTGGGCATCTTGTAACAAACTGGCCACCCAACCAAATCGCCATAAAGGAGTGCTTGGAGCGTTCCGTTCTTGCATGTGTATGTGCAGTGTGTGGCCCATGAATCTTCCAAGGGACCATGCAGAGTGCACTAGTACTTGGATCATCCATGCCCAGCCATGGCATGGGTTGTGGTGGTTAGAGATGCCAACAAAAAACTCCAACTAATTTCAGAGAGGGAGAGGGAGAGAGAGGAGAGGGTGGTTAGAGATGTCCTGCTTGCAAGGAAAGGTCAACAAGTACAGAGAGAAAACTCCATTTCATTTTTATTTGAGTATAAGTTCAAGAAAAAAAAGTTATTTGAGTACTAAACATCCAGCCCATAGTACAAGCTAGCAAGGCCCAAAAGAGGAGAAAAGTGTGTGCAATCATGCAAGGGGGTCATGAAAAGATGGACAGCAGTTTCACCCTTCAAGCAAAGAGGCAATCATTCAGCTGTACTCGTGCAGGCATATCTTGCAAGCAAACATTACCTCCCCAAATCCCCAGCTATCCAATCAAATGTCTTGCAATATAATCATACATATTAAACAAGAAGTAATCATGTATATGGTGAATCATAGCCACACTGGTCATAACAGTACATCTCCCATATTCTTACACAGGACGATTCCTGCATTCATGTGCAAGTATGTACTGAACCCAAATAGAAGCACAATCATTGTAGTTCTCAAATAAAGACCAGTAGTTTACAAATACACAGGAACCTCTGCATATGGCCTCTACTGCTACAAATACACACAAGGGTAAACAGAGATTTGCCCACTTGGTTCTGATCATTTCCTTCTTTCTGGTTATGGGCAATTGCCGATAGATTTCCAGATGACAGAATAAAGAAACACAAACCTGTTCGGCGTATTTACTGAGTATATATGAGGGAGCATTGCATAGCATTCTACTAGTACATAGGTCAGATCTCATGTGTGCAAATTAAAGCACAGTTCAAGTCATCGATTCAGACAAGCAGCCTGTTATTGAATCCAAGTAACTGAATCGGAACAATTTCATGCTTGTTAAAACAGCATACTTGGATTCAGGCGGTAGTATATAGCGCATCAATTTGTCACTGTTCGGCTTTACAAGTGGACGAAAGAATCAAGGGAAGATCCAAACAATAACAGATTCCTAGTGTAATAAAGAAACAAAATCGAAAGAGAGAAGCAAAAGAGTACAACAATAAATTGGCGAGTATTCATAAAATCAGCTCCAACAGAACAAAACTTGACCTGATCTGATCTATATATCTGATCTGAATCTCACCATATCTGATCCAGGTGCAGCTAGCATGATTTCTGCAAGAACTATCCTGATAAGGCACCAATCGCATGATTATTCAATGCATGGATAGAATTCTCAGCTAGGGTTTTCGATGTGCTCCCATCAGCAGATGAAACTACAGCATGACCTGATGCTTATTCCTCTTAATTTCCCCCTCATCTCCTGAATTCGTCCATGACAATCAGGCAGAGAGAGAGGTAAATTATATCATAACCATCAGATCATGCTGGCAGCTTCACCAACTTGTGGTGCACCAGTACCCTCTAATGGAGGAAGAAGAGCAGGAAGAAGATAAGTTTCAGATATGTGTGTGTGTGTGAGAGAGAGGCTGAGATATATAGAAGAACGAGATGTGAGAGACTGGAATTGCTGCCTCTCATATAATTTTGATATTTGTCCTGTGCATCTTTGTACGATGTCTGTTGCAAGGATAAGCCTGGGAGCTGGAGGAGATAGGGTGCGGCGTGGAGCTGATGGATGTACAGAAAAAAAATCTGATGAACTACTACTCCGTATATCAGATGGGGGTCCACAAGACAGTATGTAAGTGCGTTTGCAGAAACTGCTACCCAAAAATATTCACCAACGGTAATTGCAATTTCATCCTTGTTATTGTATCAATTGCTACTTGAAAATGCAAAGAAAATTACTACATGCAGAGTAATCTAAATAATTGCTTGCCATTGACATAATAAAAAAAAGTAGCTATAAAAACGGCCTTTTGGAAATGAAAAGGATTGGTTGGTTTTAATATAAAAATTGCTATACTGCAAAGAGAGATCAGCAGCGGATCATGCACTGACGATCTGCGTCCCAGTTTACAACTACAAGTTTTGGTCCTTTATTATATGCCTGGGACCATATTGTTGGATGAAAACTAAAAAAAATGCAAGATCAACGCTGAATTCACAACACACCAAGATCTGACCTCTGACGGTACCCACGATCGATCTGCACTCTGATCTGATCTACAGTTAATAACGAACTGCAACTGTGGCACATGAACCTCTCTTCACCAACAGTGACCCGGCTTTGGAAGCAAGAAAGTGACAAGACCATTACTCGGGTTGCACCTATATATAGCCTTTTATGCGGATCGAGATCCTTTTTCATTAGACATTGGCCATGCTTCAACTAATATATGCGAGCGAGCACACAAGGACAACTGTTGGAAAAAGATCCATGACCCTACGTCCGTCCGTAGTATATGTATAGTTTATGATAACTGAATTAAGGTTTTCTTAACAGTGCTGCAGCATGTAGTAGGGAGTATTTAATTTGTCATTAATTAGATGTCAAAACATGAACAGAAATAATACTTGATATCTAAAATAAACAAGCAGAATAATATATGTAGTATAGGCTGGAGCTTGGTTTGGTATCCATATCTATCAAATCACCATCTCCATGTAAGTGAGTAATTTGATACTACTAGTGTACTGTAGTGTGGTACTGTCTGGGACCAATTAAGTGATTCTGTTGGACTTTTTACAAAGAGACAACGTACTAGGTGGCTGGCTAGGAGAGGTAGGGGTCACTTAACTATGCTTCTTTCTTCAATCGAAAAGAAATTAGTGGAGTAGCTGCATTGCTGGAATCTAATATCAGATCGGCAGACATGATTATAAACTTGGAACTCACAAAAATATACTCCGATCCATCCAAGAAAGGCTAGGCTATTTCATCGGACAAATGCTACGCGTGAAAAATCACCCTTCAAACAATATTGTAAGCTTGGAACTCACACACATTACACTCCAACCAAAAGCGTCTAGTAGTCTAATATACTTATTGCGGAAATAATGCAACTACTTAATTAATTGTAGATGAAATATTGCAGATCGAGAAAATGTCGCAGGAAAGGGTCAGGGACCAAAGGAAGTTACCCGGCCGGCCGGCCTTAAACCATTCGGTTTCACGCAGAGAGAGAAGATATATATGCTCAACTTAACATTGTGAAGAAATGAGGCTGTCATGCATGATCTAACAATGATTTGCAGGTACACCAGGCAGATCAATCATCAGATTGTTGCGTGCAGTGTGTGCCGATGATGCCAACCAAAGCTAGATCATGCTGGCAGCTTCACTCATTCACATGAGCATTTGTATGCTGTATACTTGCTTCCTCTCCCAAGAGAACCACACGTACACCATTGCCTCAGAGATGCTAAGATCCGAAGATGCCAATGCAAAGCAGTACAAAGGCGGAGGAGAGAAATCAAACATGAAACTGAGAGAACTTGTGGCTGGAGAGAGATTTTACAAAAGAAATACAGCAGATCCAAGAGAAGAAAGTTCAGTTCACAAAGAACACCAGGCACACAAGACCAAGTAGGAGGAATGGAAGAACAGGCTAGATGGAGTGGCTAGCTCTGGACCTTTTGCCGTGGACGATGGACAAGAGCCGCCTGTATTTATAGAGGAAGCAGAGAGTGATGTAGCCATGGCACGATGGCAGTAGTGTCCATATACTAGCAAGCAAGTTTCGGTGATAGTAGTTTCTTTCAAAATTTTAAATTTTGTTTGATGTTTTATATGATATATATAATAAATAATTCCAGGCTATATATGGAGTAGGGTTTTAGAGTACGTCTGCATCAGAGGCAGAGTAGCTAGGGTGCGGCACAGCACAATGCAGTGCTGGCCGGTGCTGGGCTGCACAGGATCAAGAGTGAGCAATGAGCCAGCGTGCCTGTGCACGGCACATACACCTAGGGATTTACTACTCCTTTTATCGGAACGAGGTGATTGAGGGCCGGACATTTGATTAAACAATACACACAAACTATGGATCCCATTCTTGTCCTGCGCTAGGGCACATCGGCTAGCTAACGGCACCCATCTTCAACGATATGTAGAGAAACTACACCGTTAGATGAACCCATATTATTCATACTCCGTACAGTACATGATGAACCAATGAACCATGATTATTCCATGACACCATCATTAGACAATTCTCCTAATATAATTTTGTCGGTCCGGAAAGTAGTCCCGACACTAACTAGTAAGAGCGATGAGATCTATCTCTCGATGACCGGTGCTAAGCAACTAGTGACACTTCCTGTTCCGGTCGGGGCCGTACGTCCAGCAGTGGTGTGCTCGAGGCACTGCATTGCGTTGCACCGTAGTGTTTGCAGAGGGGAGCTACAAGCGTGGTGGGAGAGGAGGCAGGGCCCCCAGGTTCCTGAGGTTTGATTGAGGCAAGTGCCAATATCGTGGCGAAGGCAGTGAGCGTGAAGTGTGCTCTCTGTCGTCCCCCCTGCGGCTGGGGGGCTGCCCCTCCTTTTATAGGCCAGGGGGAGGCAGCTTACAAACATGCCACACTATTCTAATTACGTGTAGCAGTATGATGCACAATGTTGCAGAGTAGACGGCCGTCCTGGCGAATCAAGCTTCTGGCAGAGCGTCATGGCGTGCCATGTATCCGTCGAGGAGCGGTTTCGAGGGTGGCGGTGTGGGAGCTTCCCGTTTGGTCGTCGTCCGTACGCTGACTTGAGGGTGCAGCCGACGGGAGGCCGTAAGGTGCACAACAGCAGGCGTGGCGGTGTCTTGTCGCTCCGTACTCCCACAGCGTCGGGGATGGCGGTGCAGTGCCCGGGATGGCGTCGTGGTGGCGGGGATGGCCGCACAGGGCCGATGGTGACGGAGGAGACACGCCCCACTGGTCCGACGTCACGGCGTTGTCCTGAGCGAGCGCGGAACAGACGTCCGTCCCCTTTTCGAGGGTTCCGCCATCCTCCTTCGAAGGTGTCGCGCGCCGGCCGTACGAGAGTGGGTGGCACAGTGTCACGGAGCTGACAGCGGCCTTACCGCACAGTGCCGTACAATGGCGGGGATGGCTTCACCGGGAGGGTCGGCGGAACAGCGCCGGGATATGATTCCCAGGCGTGTCAGAGGAACGGCGTGGCGCGGATTCGTCTTTGACTTGGGCGCATGCATGCGTCAGAACATTAAATGCCCCGGTCGGGGGAGCAGGTACGGGGGCGGCGAGCCCGTGAGAGCCTCGAGCGAGGCGGAACCTCACTCGAGGGGGCGTCCAGCCCTCGAGCGAGGCGGAACCTCACCCGAGGGGGCGCCCAGCCCTAGAGCGAGGTGCAACCTCACCCGAGGGGGCGCCCAGCCCTCGAGCGAGGCGGGGTTTCGTTAGTGCGCATGTGCTCCTTGGGCGAAGCGGAGTTTCGCCCGAGGGTGGCTGGGGCTGATTGTTCTGGTGGGCTGCTGGGGCCGCCAGGTCCGTGGGCCCCTGCCGTTGGGTCGTGGTCATTTCGGGTGTGTTTTATAGTTATAAGTTCGTTTGTGTTTCGTTTTTTTCGAAAGAAAGTAGGTTTTTCCCGGTTGTTTAGGACCCGGGGTTGTCCCGGACAAATATAACCTCGGTGTGTACAATTTCACAGTGTTCACGAGTTTATCTTTATGAATTGCTCCATATGAATGACACAGGCGGAAATTGAGAAGGTATCTGTTGCCATACTGAAACCTCAAAAAGCAATACTAGCAAGTATGTAGAGTTTTTCTTTTCAAGAGCATGCACTGCTCTCTTTTTTTGTAAAAAAGGTGTTTTTTTTTAATTTGCACAGGCTGAACGGTGTGCATGAGACACGCATGCATGCAAACCTTGGCAGGCATGCGTAGCAATAGGATCAGACGCAGGCCTATACGTACTATGATAACTAGTTTATGCTTCCAATGCATGCTCTCATCTTTGACCTAGCTTTCTCCTGAACCTTTCTACGACCTCGCTTGAACACTATCCCCCTACCCTACCTCCATTAAAAATGTTGAGCTGAGCATGCATGACTAGCTAGCTACCCAGAGGAACCTAGCTATCTGATTATTTTTACGGACGGAAAAGTGGATCTAGAAGGTACTTGTTTCCGCAAAAAAAAAATTTGCAGCGTCTCCTTTTGATGATTTATCCCTCTCCTTCCTCATGAACAACGAATTATCCCTCTGTTTTCATCAGTTGTGGAGTTTGTTTTCCTCTCCGCTCCACAAAAATACCAATTATAAACTCTTACTTGACCCGTCCCTAAATATAAATATATGACGTTTATGACATGAAGAACTAAATTTCTTGTCCTAAACATATATTTAAAGACGGAGGGAGTATGTATGAATGATTTCTTCTACCCTACTACTCCTTATGATGAAAAATATATGGCGTTTAGGATATTGACACTCTTTGCAAGGTGACACTTTAATTACTAGCGGTAATATACACAATTAAACATCGCGGAACTACTTTAACTACCCATGTACTTTAGTTGTCCATAATATATGTATTTTCATGCATCTATTCATGGTTAAAGTTACGAAAAGGTCCACATTACAACATTGTTTCAATTTACCCCCCCTAGATTTAGCTATTTGGTTCAACTTACCTTGTAACGCAATTTGTCATTTTTGTTTCTCCATAAACAAGTTGCACTTTAATTTGAGACTTTGTAAGATGGTAGTATGTAGACATCATAATCGGTATTAGAAAAAGATATTTTACGATTTTTTCGTCATTAGTTTTTATACAATTGTTTATCTCAATGATAGATTTTATTATGAAATATACTACCTATCAAAATAGTGAAGAAAAGTTCATGATATGTTTTTTGATATATTGTCTACTATCATCTTGCAAAATTTAAACTTAAAACTGCACTTGCGCATGGGGAGGAAAACAAAGACAAGTGTGTTGAGAGGAGCAATTTAGATTTTTTTTTTGCCCCTTAAAGTTAAGAGAGTAATGTTTGCCCATTATAAATAATACAAACATGCATGCATACAAGTACTATTAGGCATGCATGGGTCTGTTTGGTAGAGTTCCGATCCGTCGTCTCATTCTTGATTCTCTATAGGAGTTGATCCCTATATATGAGAGAAACGATTTGGCTGTCAAATGATTTTATGGCTCAAAGTGATTCTCTTCGACTCTTTACCAATGCAACTGTGTGGTTGTTTCTTTTGAACGGAAAGGGCAGTTCTAACTTTGAAGTAATTAGCTGGTACCTCACACACAGTTGAAGTTAGCTGGTCTCATACCGGCCGGTAATGGCGTGCACCCGGTGTGAGAGAAAAAAAAAATGAAAAGAAACCTACAGATCGATCCGAGACGGAGAGGACACCACACTACATCGTGTTAGTGTGTAGCTGGCCGGCCGGGCGGCCTGTAGTGATCGATGATGAGCTAGGAAAAGGACCACACTGCATGCGTGCTGCAGGCGATGCATGCATACTACATAGATAGATAGATGGGTCCTGCCCTGCCCTGGAGAGCCTGGTGGTGGTTATATTGCTACTGGAGTAGTACAAAAAATGTGTGGCCTTTGCAAACGTACGCACGCGCCTCGTTGTAAAGCACTGCGACAAAGGTGGCCTGCTGGGAGATATGCATTGCATTTGTATCGCAGCAGTACATTTCACTCTCCAGGTCTAGCTCGCTGCTGCTAGGAGTTTATAGGGTTTTCCTTGTGGCCTTCCTTTGGGGACGATATGATAGATGGGAGCTGCTAGTGTGTAGTACTGTGCCGCTCCATTTCCAGGAAGAGAATCCTTACCAGTTATGTTGAACAGGTTGCTCTCAAACACATATTGAGAGCAGTATATGCCATGCCATGCCATGCATGATGTGACCTTTCCTCTAGCCACATGCAAGTCACATCACAGCTTGCATTGGTCAACCTGTTACTGACCCACTAGCACTACTGCAAGCTCCTACTCCTAGGCAGCAACTTACTAACAACATGCAGCTGGATCCATCACTTGCATTAATAATATGCCCTCCGTTCTCAGCTCCGATCCTTTGATAGAGCTAAACTTTTTTTTTTTTTTTTTTTGCTTTTGGTAGTCCCATTTGAATTTATTTCCACCTCGTGTTTGGCATGAGTAACTGCTCAATTCCGAGTAAAACTCTTCTAGGTATGACATAGTACTCCTATGATTCAATATTAGACGACAATTAGGGTTCATTTTTCGGCTTGGTCATTGTATCGCCAGAAAATGGAGTATACTAGGTAACTTTAGAGAAGAGTGTGTAGACAGTGGTCCAGCAGGCCGGCCAGGGAGGGGCGCGGCCGGCGTGCATGGCATTAGCCAATGGTACGCATGCATAGAAATGCTCTTTACCGGCATGCATGCATGCGTGTGAGAAGAAGCTAGCAATGCAAAAGACATAAGACCAGCTGCGAGCTCCCCATCAGCTACTTGTCCCCGGCCCCCTTGCATATATATTGCGACTACCAGTAGTACCTGCAGGGCTAGCTACTACACGTACGTACGGTGCCCACATATATAAACTAAGTAATTAAAAAAGTTCTTTTATTTGGTGTAAAGATAATATAGTATATACATATATATATATATATATATATTTATGCACGCAGTATCTGGAAGCAACGAACTTTATTTTATACGAGCTGAGCACGCGTGCTCACTCCGATCGACCCTTTAATTTGCACAAGCATATATATATGGCACGCGTGCTGCGTTGCGTGTCCTTCCTTACCCTGACTTTGCCGCCTGCATATATATCCGCGCAGCTATTTCTTCTTTCGTTCCAATTGTAGGCCGACTATTTTGACTCTTCTAGGTTTATATATCAGTATGCATTCAGACGTACGTGCATACTCTATGCATTCAGACGTACGTACATACTCTATATATATATATGTAGTTCATAGTAAAATTATTGTATTTTTTTTAGAAAAAATCAAAATGACCTGTAATTTGGGACGGAAGGAGCAGCACAATGAGCTGGGGGTTCCCATATATACTCTATGCATAAACTCTTGCCTTATTGCTTTGCTTGCACGCAGGTCGATCCATCTTCTTCTGAGTCGAAGCAAGAGGCCGATGAGCCGCGTCAGGTTGAATTAACACGTACAGCACAGGGTAGCACGCAGCTAGGAATTGAGGCTTGCATTGGGGGGGGGGGGGGGGGGCTTCCGTCGCTGTCGCATTGCCTTGCGCACGCATTGCCGCCGCGCGCGTCCAGGAGCTAGCTAGGGATCAGACAGACGACGATCGACGGCGATGTACACCATACCAACCAATGCAATGCATTGAGTAGCGAGCCCCATCTCTCTCTCTCTATGATGGCCAGCCGGCCGTCTGATGATCTGATCGATCTCAGGAGAGCATGTGGTGGTCCTCCTCCCTCGTCATGCCTGCAGCTACCTAAGCTACTACTAGTAGATGCCGCACTGCGTGCTCCATGTCGATCTGAAAGCGAGCTCACACCATGCAGATGCGCATGCTGCTAAGCTACTCCTGGACAGTAGTGGTGTAGTGCCTAGCTAGTAGCTGGCTAGGCTGCAGTGCAGCGGCCACAGCTAGCGAGAAGGCATGCAGCAGCACGCAGTAACGTTTTTTTTCTTTTCTTTTTGGTGCAATGAGAGTAAGACAGTAACGTGTGTTGCTGATCGGAAGCCATTGAATTGGCTACCAAGTCATTGTTCCATCTATAGTGGTGAACACAAAAAAAGTCGGACCTCTCGCCTGGGTCGCCCCTCGCGCGGAAGACCCCGACAAAACCCTAGTGCCGCTCAGCCCCCGCCCCCTCTCACCTCTCCACCACCTCGCCGTCGTCGGAGACGAGCCACCGCAAACGTGGATGCGCTCGCACAGGAAGGCGGCGGCAAGGCTTTCGCCAGGAGCGGTGCGGGCGACCCGCGCGGCGAGGGGGCTCGATAACCATGCATGCTGGCAGCAACGCGGTGGGGCGCAGTGGGGAAACGCGGAGGAGGAGCTCGGGAGGTGGAAGGCGCGACGCTAGAGATGGAAACGGATCGGATATGAATACGAAACGGATGTCTCGAATTCGGAAACACATTCGGATATTTACTCGATTTAGAAGACAACATTTACTAATTTTCTTTATTGATGAGTTACGGTTACAAAATCATAAAGTATTAGTACATAACAAAGATCGCTCATTAAAAATATCACAATCATCCCTATTTATTTTAATAAATAGTTTTATCATAAATAAAACTATTAACAAAAACATATTTTTAATATATATACATTATCAAACAAATAAAAAATACATGAAAAATATTTCATCAATACATAAATAAACTAGAGTAGTTAAAATTAAACTTTATATTAATTATCAAAATTAATTATATTGGTAAATAATTTTAAATTGTTTTATGGATGTAACATTTTTAATATTTAAATTAATTTCATAATCAATAGTTATGGATATATTTTTTTCAATTATACGCTATCATTATTAGTACTGTATTGAACATAATTTGCCACTAGTTATAGAGATAACTTACAATTTTATATAGTTGAATACGGATATTGCCGAATACAGATGGAATCCGATAGAGAAAAAATAGACAAAAACGAATTCGCATGTATCCACTTTAGTATAATTTTTGCATTTTAGACCTTTTTGAGTAAGAATTTTATATTTGGACCCCTGGGAGAAAGAATTCCAAAAATGGACCCATAGCACGGCGTTAAAAGCTACGGTGCTGTTGTATAATAGCACGGGTCATGGCGTCGTGCTGTTATACAATGGCGTCGTGCTATGCCACGTTGATGGTACCATCACCCGAAATCACCTAGTAAAATAGCACGGCGCCAAAAGTCATGGCCCCATTGTATAACAAAGCATGACGCCATGACCCATAGCGTCGTGCTGTTATACAACAACGACGTGGCTGTTCACCTCGTCACATTGGATGTATGTACACTAATTAGGAGTATTAAATATAGATTAATTACAAAACTAATTACATAGATGAAGTGTGATTCGTGAGATGAATCTTTTAATCCTAATTAATCCATGATTAGATAATGATGTGCTACAGTCATTATGGCTCCAAAAACAAAATGACCAGCACACTTGGAAACATGAGGGAAGTGGTGTTTTTTCTCCAAATCTACTGGCATGGCCTCCTTTTTAAGCGCAGTAACCTTTGAACAATAGAAGAGGTTTTGGAAATCTTTTGGCTCTTGAAATGCAAGATGTTTTCTTCTATCTTGCTATTAGGAAAATGTGCGGGATTGCAGATAGGTTAGCACAAAGAGGCCTTCTCTTCATGGTGAACAATGTGTAGTGTGATTGGAGCTGGAGGTGATGCAACAGCAACACATCTTGATTAAAGTTGTCCTAGAGCCAGCGGCGAATCTAAGATTTTAAGATAGGGTGGGCCAAAAGCCCATTTTTCCCTTCATCAATAGTAGCTACAGTGGTTGGAAGAGTAGAATCAGACTTTTGTGCGAGTTCATGGATGTTATATATATCTGGTTCCATAGTTAGAGGACCAAAATTGATTTGTTGTGATAGTGGAGGTGGTAAGATTTCTTTTAAGTAAATCAAGGGTTGGTGACTTTTGGGCTGAATCTTAGGGTGGGTCGTGGCCCATCTGGCCCACCCTTTATACAACCACTGCCTAGAGCCCACATTGCCTTAGAGGAATGAGAAGAGGTTCTCTGCACTACTACACAAAATGTTTGTAGGAGCGGACAGATCCGCATTTTCAGGTGCTGGTGCGAAACCCGCTCCTAGCCGTCAGTTTTAGAAAATAGATGTTTCCAGGAGTGGGTAAATGGTCCGCACGTGGAAATCCATTTGCAGGTGCGGGTGATGGTGTCATCCGCACCTAGAAACACCATTTCTAGGTGCGGATGGTGGGGTGGCCCGCACCTATTAATCGTTAAAAAACAAGAAACGTGGCTGCGTTAAAAATCTCAAAATAAATAGAAAAATATTTTTTAATGGAGGGACCCCACCGGCGAGCCACCCACCCGTCCCCGTCATCAAGTAGCAAGTCGCGTAAAGTCGCATCGCTACGCGGTCGCCAAGAGTCGAACCCGCGACCTTCCACCCTCGTGTGAAACCTCCTCTACCACTACACCACACACTCATAGTCCATATTCAATTTTCGTTCTACTCATATTATACTACACCAAGTGTAATTTTTTAGGATCTAAATGGATACAAATTAAAAACTTGTCAACTAAAAAGTTTCGTAACTCCCAAGATCTACAACTTTCATGTTGGGAGTTTCTCCATTCGAAGTCATTTACAAAATGTTAATTTCAAATTTGAGATATTCAAACTTAACTTTTCGTTGACAATATGATTTCAAATAAAAACGTAGAAAACTACAAAATTTCATAACTTCTCTATAGCTACAACTCTTATTTTGAATGTTTCTCCATTTGTGGTCGTTTGAAACATTCAAATTTTAAAATTTCAAAAATCCAGACGTACTTTACCTTGACAAAAGTAATTCAAATTAAAAATAATTCAACTACAAAGTTCTATAACTTCTAAAGATGAACAACTTTCATTTTGCTCATTTTCTCATCCGATATAGTGGTAGTAACATCCTTCATAAATCTTATACACCTCTCATGTAGTTTCCTGAAACTATACAAGAGATATAGGTTTTGCAAACAATCTCATAGTACTTAAATAGATATTTTGAAGTATTAAACAATATAAAATGAAAAACTTGTCAACTAATAAGTTTTAAGGTTATTTGGTTCCAAGGCATTACAATTTCTTGAGATTGGCGAAACGCCATTACTATTCGTCTTATTGGAGAAACTCCATTGCAAATCACAGGTACACACAAGTTTGCCATTTTCTACGCATGTCACCGCATCGGGCCCACTGTCAGGCGGCGTATTTGTGTATCAGAACACAAATGCCCCCGCCTCCATCTGGTATATGTCCAGCGTCCGTCGTCCCCACCCACCATGTCTCACTTCTGTCTCATCCCCCCTCTCCAGACCCTCCAGATCTCGCCACCGCCGCCCATTCTCGCTGTCGCCGCCTGTTTCCGACGACGAAAGCAATGGAGGCGTCGTGAAGGCGACAGACACATCTTCCCTGCCTCGTTGTCACACTGGTGCGGCGACGATGGAGGACGGCACATCGAGGTACCTCAATCTATCCCCAAACCCTAAGTCGCGATTTGTCAGTGGAGTTCATAGTGATTTGTCCCTCGTGTTCGTGTCGATTAGGTTTGACTCATGGCTTACACTTACATTTCGAGTTTGATTTTCTGCATTTCTTAGGGATGGGATGTTTGCGCTAGAGCTTAAAGTCCAAGCCTTTGCTTCCATAGACTCGGCTGGTAGGAAATCATACACAAAAGGCCAAGTTTTGAAGTGGGATGTGGAGTATGGGTCGATGACTTTGGATTTGCTGTTGAAATCTTTGACAACAGAGTTGAACCTAGGCACTAACCAGGAACCCACTGTTTGGTTTTATGACAAAAGATTGAATGAGGATTGCAGATTAGTTGATGAGGTTCAGATGGTGGGTTTCTTTGAAATGTATAAGGAGGAGATGACATGCCAGGTTGTAGTGGGTGTTTTCGATAGAGAGGAATTTTTTTTTGCATCACTGGAGACTATCTGTGTGGTTCCTCCTGGTGCAGATGCACAAGTAGAGCCTGAGGCACCGCCAGAGGCAGCTGGCAACATGCCCAAAGAACCCAATTCTAATGAGCCCCCTATTAATGTTGATGATATAGAGCCCGATAGAGAGCCTGACATGTTTGATAACCCTGAGGAATACGTGGGTATCAACGATGAGGGCATGTATGGTTCAGTTCCACCTGCTCCTGAATTTGCACAGCCATCTTACAATGCTAACAAGGAACCTCCTCCTAAATTTGCCAATGTTGAGGCAGAGGTCGATGATGATGATCCCTTGGAGGTTCATGTGTTACATGATCCTGAAAACCCAAAGATAGCTGAGGGGGAGTTTTTTCCTGATATCAAAACATTCTGGAAAGCTATCAGACACTTTGTTGTGAAGAGTGGCTTTGCTTTTGCTCCTGGTGTGAGGACAGACAAGGTAAGGTTCATAGCAAAGTGTGCTACCAAGGGTTGCCCTTGGAGAATTCGTGCATCTACCATTTGGGATAAGAAAACTGTACATGTACCATATGTGAGCTCGGTTTCAATTGTTAACAAATCATGCTTCATGAATGATTGACATGTGTTTTTTATCATGTGTGCAGATCAAGAAGCTTGGAGAAGATAACAACTATCCAACTACCAAACTTGTCGAAGGCAAAATGGCTAGTCAGGGATGGTGTGCAGACAGCTAGGTGAGTAGGTGAAGAAGAACCCAACAAAGGGAGCAAAGGAAGCAAAAGAGAAGCTTGAGAGTGAATTTGGTATAAAGTTGAAGTACTTAAAAGCTTGGTCTGGATTGAAGTTTCCCTTGAGCAAATTCATGGTACGTATGAGGAAAGCTTTCAACTCCTTTTCAATTAGGCTGCTCATTTCGAACAAGTTCCACCTGGTAGTCATGTAGAAATAGAAGTTGATAAGAAACATAGGTTCAAGAGGGTATTTGTTGCTTTGAAGCCATGCATTGATGGATTCCTAGCTGATTGTAGACCCTTTATAGGTGTAGATGCATCTTTCCTGCATGGCAACTCCTGTTTCCCTTGAGCAAATTCATAGTACATATGAGGAAAGCTTCCAACTCCTTTTCAATTAGGCTGCTCATTTAGAACAAGGTTTCACCTGGTAGTCATGTAGAAATAGAAGTTGATAAGAAACATAGGTTCAAGAGGGTATTTGTTGCTTTGACGCCATGCATTGATGGATTCCTAGTTGATTGTAGACCCTTTATAGGTGTAGATGCATCTTTCCTGCATGGCAAGTATACTGGACAGTTGGCTACAACCTCAGGTGTAGATGGACATAATTGGTTGTACCATATTGCTTATGTTGTGTTTGATGCTGAAGATGAAGACAATTGGGAATGGTTTCTAGAGAATTTGCACAAAGTCATAGGAGACCCACTTGGACTTGTTTTATGTTCAGATGCTTGTAAAGGTTTAGAGAAACCTATCATTAAGGTTTTTCCAGAGGCTGAGAACAGAAAGTGCATGAGGCACATGTATGGCAACTTCATGAAACACTATACAGGTGATGTTTTCACTGACCACCTCTATCCTGTTGCCAAAAGCTATACAGAATATATGTTCAAGTGGCACAGGAAGAAAATCTTTGAATTTGCTCCTGATGCAATTAACTACCTTGAAGAGAATCATGCAAGGATCTGGTACAGATGTGGATTCTCTGAGCTTAGCAAGTGTGACTACCTAACTAATAATGTGTCAGAGAGTTTCACTGCTCAGATCAAGCACTTGAAAGCACTTCATCTCTATGAGCTTGTAGACAGGATTAGAGAACTGATAATGGAGAAAAGGCACATCAGAAGGCACTTGGCATAGGGATGGGCAGATGGCATCTTACCTCAAGTTATGAAGGAACTTCATCTTATAAGTAAGAATCTTAAGGTAGTCAAGATTACTGTCAGTGATGAGCACTTTGCAGAGGTGATACTGCTTGATGACTGGAATAACCAGAGGAGGCACAGTGGATCTACAAAATAATAGTTGTTCATGCAGGCAATGGCAAGTCACTGGCAAGCCATGCAAGCATGCTTTGGCCTTGATTCTGTCAAACAGAGGTATGAAGATAGAGGACTTTGTGCATGAGTATTACTCTGTTGCAAAGTTTAGAGCTGCCTATGCAGGAAGAGTTGAGCCTTGCTAGATAGATCCTAGTGGCCAGAAGTGGATCTTGGTTACAAGGTTTTGCCACCTTTGCTGGGTAGAGCACTAGTCAGGCCTAAGGTTCAAAGGATAAGGGGCTCCATTGAGAAAAATAAGACCAAAAAGAAAGTGAGATGCAACAGGTTAGCTGACACCTTTACTTATATATTGTCATGCATCCATTTATGTTGTCATTCATCATCTAATTGTTTTACTTTACTAAGGTGCCGAGGTTTTGGGCACTTTGCCAAGACATGCAAGCTGCAGATGGTAGGAGAAGATGGTGAGATTGGTGGCAAGCCAAGCAAAGGAAGGAACAAGAGGTAAGTGCCATGCATCTGAATGCTATACTATCATGCATCTTAATTCTATACAGTCATGCATCCTAATTGAATGCTTTCACATGTACGAAGAGACAAGATGAGGACCAAGCAGGACCATCTACATGGAAGAAAAAGGGGAAGGCACCAAAGAAGAAGAAAACCCCAAAGAAGAAAAAGACACCCCTGAAGAAGAAACAGAAGAAGGATGCATCTGCTCCTCCACCTAAGGTTGTCAAGAGCCTGAGAGCCATGTTTGCTGATGAACACATGTAATGATGTGTTGATGTAATGATGTGTGGCAGTCAGTTATTTTGTGGGGTATTTTGTGCAGGTTACTGATGTCTGGCATATGAACTTGTTAATGGCACATGAACTTGTATGCTTGTGTTTGTGATGCCAGATGAACATGTGATAACATTCAGCTTTTGTAAATGAATGGTTTCTGAACCTATGAGTACTATATGTCATGATTTGGTTTCTGAACCTGTTAATGAATGTGATTCAACTGCCACGAATTGAAATGTGATTGAACTGGCATTCAAGTTGCATGACATTGCTTTGTGAACTGAAATTTTATTCCATTGACAACAAACACTTACAAACATCACCCATTACACAAAGTTGAACCTAATCATAGCACAACAGATACACTCACCATAGCACAACAGCAACAACAACAC
This sequence comes from Cenchrus americanus, assembly GCA_947561735.1. Lineage (NCBI taxonomy): Eukaryota > Viridiplantae > Streptophyta > Magnoliopsida > Poales > Poaceae > Cenchrus > Cenchrus americanus. Next base: position 5,900,060 of record OX387242.1, read on the forward strand.
TGATCATACTACCAGCAACATTGATCATACTACAATCACTACCAGTTGAACCTACTCATGGCAGAGCCAATAGCTACACCACAAATTGCTATTGTAACACAACCAAAACATACACCAACACAGATGGTTGTAATCTGCAGCTTATGCACTTGAACTCTCACTTCGCAAAGCTCAGTCACAATTTTGTCCATTCTCTGCTTCAGTTCATCCACAACTTCCTTCACTTCATCCACATCGGCCTCCTCACCACCATCATCAGAGCCACCATGAACTATGGTAACCACTATCCTCAGCCGTCCGTATGATCCTTCATACTGCTGCTCAGACATGATAAACCGACAAGTTGTTAGGTCACCCTGCATCAAACCTAAACCCTAGCCCCATGAACCAACAGACAAAAAACTCCAAATTTCACCCAAATTGAAGAGAAATTGACTTTCACAGAGTACGAGCACTTCAAAAACATTTGGCCGTAGGTCTTTTGTTGCTTGCTCTTTATTCGTACCAATGGCACACTGCAAAACAGGCACATCCCCTCTTGATTCACCCCTCTTCCCGTCCCGCTGCTTGAAGCCGCGCTGGTTGTCCGGTTGCTTGAAGAGCCTGCCCGCCTGAAGTGCATCGTCCACGGGTGGTGTTGGGTGACGTCGAGCTAATGAGGTGGTGGCGGTAACAATGGCAGGCAGGTGGCGACGAGGAGATCTGGAGAGGGGGGTGAGACAGGAGTGAGACGCGGTGGTGGGGACGACGAGCGCCGGGAATATACCGAATGGAGGCGGGGACATTTGTGTCCCGATACACAAATACGCTGCCTGACAGTGGGCCCGATGCGGCGGCATGCGTAGAAAATGGCAAACTTGTGTGTACCCGTGAATTGCAATGGCGTTTCTCCGATAAGACGAATAGTAATGCCGTTTCTCCAATCTCAAGAAATTGTAATGGCTTGGAACCAAATAACCCTAAGTTTTAGGTCTTTGAAATATAAAGTTTGTGTTTATCTGAGATCATACGAAGAAGTTATGATTTTTTTCCACGAGACCATTTCCCGGAGCGGGTGATGCCATCACCCGCACCTAGAAATCCATTTCTAAGAGCAGGTGTCATCATCACCCGCACCCGCGGGTGACGCCATCACCCACACCTGAAAATGATTTCCAGGTGCGGGTGATGGCATCATCCGCTCCCAAAAATGGTTTCTAGGTGCGGGTCTAGCTTCTACGGTGTCTCGTATTTTTCTTAGATCAGGTGGCAAAACCACCCGCTCATGGGAAAAAAGAGCGCTCTTAAAAATGTTTTATGTGTAGTAGTGCTGAGAGGTCCTAGAGAAAAGCTACATGATAAATTGACTTCCATGTATATCTTTAAGTGATAGTCAACTGTCATGATACATGTTTTAGAGCATCTCTAAGAGTTTGTCAATTTTCCTTAGCAAATCTTGTGTTATACCAATTTCTAAAAAGATGTGCCAAGTAAAAAAAAAGTACATCTCCAACAGTTTGGCATAATTCACTTGTCAAATTCTGATCTAACTTACATCAGGAACCTCGAGAGAGAAAAAATATGTTATGTTCTTCCACATCTTGAAACTTACATTAGGAACCCCAAGATAGAATCAAAATTATTTTTGTGTCCTTCCACCTCTTCTACTACGGAACAGATGCGTCATGGATATGCTCGCGCTGAGGGGAGGGATGTCAAGTTGTTATCGATGCCAAGTTGTTTTGCCAAATTGTTAGAGGCTAATTTTTCATGTTTTGACAAAATTAAAAGAATGCCAAGCTAAGATAGCGAACCTTTGGAGTTTTAGTGATGAATATCATTCCTTGTTCTATCAATGTTATCTCTTCAGGATCCGGAGAACTTCATTCCTTTTTGCATTAAGAGAAAGGAATAATTGGATCATACCGCTGAAAGATCCAAAAGTTTGATATATACCATTGATCTTATATGTCATTAACTCATTCCAACCCCACATGTTATTGACTTGCAATGGTATATATCTAACTTTGGAATCTTTGGAAATGCGTACATTCCGTCTATAACTGTATTGATCTTGTTTAAAAGGATACATACCCGACAAGAAGCAGTGCATATATAAATTATCAATTCGCGTTTCAAAAATACAAGAACTTAGCAAAAGAGGAAATACTGAGAAAGAAAAGCATATATAAATTATTAATTTGTGTTTCAAAAATACGAGAAAGTAGCAAAAGAGGAAAAACTGAGAAAATTTAGCCGGATGGTATTTTGGATTGGAATATAGACTCGTTATATGGATAAGAAATACATATAATAAGTACAATATTTTGTGCACTAATTTTTAAAATGTTTTATTGCCTGGATATAATTATATAAATACATAACTATTATTTACTAAATTTTTATGTTTATCTTATTTTTATTTTTATTTCACGTGCACGTGCACTCCCACTAGTTTTTAAAAAAACAAATAAACTTTGCAGCTACAGTAGGTCGGTCAATGGCAGTGTTTGGAAGGAGGGGTGAAAAAAGTGACATAGGAAATCTTACATGTATAGAGTACTAAATAAAGTCTATTTGCAAAAATTTTTAACGTATGAGTGCAACTTTGTTTAATACGCTTATTAATTAGTGGTCAAAGTCCAACCAAACACTGCCAAGTGCCAATACACATTCTTTCTCCCCGCCTCCCCGGTCACTACCCGTACGTCTCGCGAAAGGAGATCTCACTGACTTTTTTGACAACAGATCTCACTGATTTTGAATAGAATTCCAATTTCAAGCCGAGGGTGTACTCGTACACTTTTTACTCCAACTTTGAATATCAATATCTTTTGAATAAGTTAGTTAATTAAAGTAAAATGTGAATGTCTATCTCTATTGTCAAATGTACTTTTGATTTAACTTGTAGATTTATCAATTTGTAAAAATATTTGTAGAAAAGACGAATTGCCAAACGAATGAAAAAAAAGTCAATGGTGTCATATATATATTTAAGAATGGAGATAGTACTTCGTATCATAAATATATTATGTCGCTTTAGCTATTAACATGATCTGTAGGTGAAGTTTGTCTACCATATTTTCTATTATCAAAACACATAAGAAAATGAAAAAAAAATATTGTTGTTCCAACTCACTTCCTGGATATGGGTGCCACTTGTCCAAATTTGTCAATTGGCACGCGCAAGTAATAAACAACCCTCTCACGCATCATACCACTAATTGAGATCAACTTATTAACAGATCTTCCAGTTGTTCCTAGTGAGAAGCCAGATATTTCTTACGGCTATAGTTATTCCAAACAAAGCTCTAGGGCTCTAGCCTTATTCTCATCTGTTTTCTCTGGCATCTATCTCACTCTTACTAGCAAGTCTTGCAGCCTTACAGAAATTAGCAAGAACATCACAAAGACATAGTCATATTTGTTTCATGCCTTGTAGTGCTCCGCGCTCAAGTCACCCCATCTGACATTATACTTCGCGGCAAGATAGTGGGCACCAACAGGTCCACGGCTTCCATAAGGGTAGAGCTCAGGAGCTATCCGCTTCTCTTCCAACTCCTTCAAAAGAGGAGTGAACAGCGACCATGCAGCATCCAACTCATCTGAGCGGATGAAAAGCCTGCGCTCTCCTTCGATGGCGTCAAGCAAGAGCCTCTCATAAGCATCTGGTATCTCCTTTGAGTACCTAAGACATGTCATAGAAAACAGTTAAGGCAACTCAGGGATACTTGACAAGGAAGTGACAGATACAGGCATGAATTGATGAATTCATAAGCAAATATATGTTTAGTTGGTCTTAACCATCATTCAACCTGCCAAAAAAAGTTTCAGGAGGAAGAACTGACAGTTTAGGACTCACATAGCATATAGACATTACTGATAACTAGATATTATTCATATACCACAAAGTATTAAAAAATGGAAAGCATCACCAAAATATATTCTAAATTAAATCAAGAAGTAGCCAGGGAATTGAATGAAAAGTGAAGTGAGCGACTGCTGAAATAAAATCCATGGAAAATAACTGATATGATAGTAGTAATTTAGCCTAAACATAAACATAAACGAACAAAACTACAAAAGCATGCTCCAAAGGAAAATTGTGATGCTCATTGTGGTGACTGTGAATAGATAACTAATTTGGGTATACCATAAAATAATAATCCTGGTGTACAAATGTAATTGCTGTAAAATTGATCTTACCTTGCTGCATAATGGAGATTCAAGTTACTCCTATCTAGTCGCATTCCGAGACCAGGAATCTTGTTGTTAATCTTTAGGTAAATAGCTTCATCTGGTTGCACACGGATCACAAGCTCATTGGTGGCCCTATCAAGATCTGTGCCAAAACTCCCCTTATAGAGATTTCCAGGAACATGTCGGAACTGTACCCTAATTTCAGCTCTGTAATTTACATTTTCCATATAAGAATCTTTGGCATGCAAAATAACACAGCATAAGAGTTTTTTCCTCCTCTTCTTTTGACATGCAAAAGGAGATTTTGTGAACAAGCTCTTTTGTGTTGCAAATATAAATATTATTTTCAGAAACATAATCCAACTTGGGTTTCCTTATCTCATAGTCAGATGTGCTCTAATTACATATTTACATGAAAAGAACCTGCTTTTATAAGTAGAATATAGGCATCATCTGTTATGGTAAATATTTGATACATACCGTTTTGTATGCAAAGCTTTCCCAGCTTTCATAAGAAAGGGAACACCATCCCATCTAGCATTATTTATGAAAAGTGCAGCAGCAGCAAACGTCGGAGTCACACTATCCTTGGGAACTGTCTGGTCATCAGTATATCCAGGGTAGGTAATACCACCTCTTGTGTGGCTTTTATACTGTCCTATTACCACATCTTCCAGTTGCAACGGCTTCATGGAACGCAGAACTTTAACCTAGCAAACAGTACAGAACTAATGTAACACAACCCTTAAACGGTGAATGTACATAGACAATAAGAATATAAGATCAATATATTCTGCTTGAGTTATAGTCAAACATCATTTTGAATGGAACAAACAAAGAATCCCGGCCTTCCTAGCTAACTCTTTATTTGTGTGGTCATATCAAACACTTGAAGGAAGTAACTGCAATTTGTAAGCTAATATGTAATATTTCATAATTAAGTTTGTTATGGGAGTTGCACAAACCTTCTCATTTCGTATATCCTCTGCTTCCAAGCTAATAGGAGTTTCCATTGCAAACAAGGCTAGTATCTGAAGGAGATGATTCTGCATGATGTCTCGAATAATACCATAGCCATCGAAGTATCTGCAAATTGAACAATAAAATCAGATACAATCCTATGAATGTAACTCAGTTCAATTAAATAACCATCAAAATCATACCCTCCACGTCCTTCAGTACCAAAGTCTTCTGAGAATATAAGTTGCACATTTCTTATATATTGCCTTGACCAAAGAGGCTCAAAAACGAGATTTGAGAAGCGAAGGACAGATAAATTCTCCACCAGTTCCTTTCCCAAGTAGTGGTCAATCCTGTATAAAAAGAACATAAAATTCATAAGCTTTTCACAAGCAATTACTATACTGCAGTCTCTGCATTCCCTCTTTTCTTCACATTAGGTATGCTGCTTTGATATTTGCAGAGTATTGGGATCAACAAACAAAATTAAGTTAGCAGCTCCACAAAATGTCACAAATTCTCGCAGATGTTTGTATTACCTGAAAATTTGGTCCTCTACAAGGTACTGCTTCAGACCTCTTGTTAATGCAGCAGAAGACTCCGAATCGCGGCCGAAGGGCTTCTCAACAATTACCCTCGTCCAACCATTCACCGAAGATGCTGATTTGCTTGCACATTTTACGACATCCAAGAATATATTAGGAGGTATTGACAAGTAGAAAAGGCGGTTAGAAACTCTGGAACCCTGCAGAAGATGAACAAGGATTTGATCAGATCACAAATACATAGATCCATTTGAAGATTTTTGAAACATAAAAATTCTTCGTGCATCAGTTTTCCTAAAACAAAAGAGTTTTTCAATCATGCTCTGTAAACATCTACTCCCTCTCTCACTGAAAATGCAATCCTGATGTTTGAAAAAGGTCCCACAAAATAGTGAAATCCTAGTTATTGAACCATAACTACTGCCTAATTAAGTGTTCAAGTTTTATTTGCATGCCAAGATTAACTTCTGGCCGTGATTTTTGGCATCCTGGTTAGTTGCATGCGGCCAACAAATGAGAGCACGTGAGCCTTGTCACATCACCACTAATCTGTCTGGAAAAAAAAATAGGATTGCACTCTTCATGGGATGGATGGAGTATGATTCATAAAGTTTACCCGTACAGGCATTCTTGGTACTTTCTTTTTCATGAGAATGGATTTTGAAACATAGCAATTTGTATTGTATTAGCTTCTTCCACAGATCGAATTTTGCATTAGCGATTTGGATGAGATCAGATTCTGTGTACCATAAGTTTGTTGGTGCAGATATTCCCTCAAGGAATGTACATGCAAACTAAAGATGCTACATTTTTAGTGAGATGGAAACAGACAAGAAAGCACAAGTTTTGGACATTTTAAGTGAGATGGAAACAGACAAGAAACCACAAGTTTTGGAAACACCGTTTTGAGGGCCTGATTGGTTGGGAGCCAAATGTGCCCTGCCAAAATTGGGGCATGCCAAACATGAGCATGCCAAAAAATTTGTACCAAAATCTAAGCAAAAGTCATAGGATGGCACTTGTTTGAGTGCTAAATGTGGCAGCCAAAAGTTTGGTCCCCAATTGGTTTGATGCCAAAACACAATTGCCAAAATTATTGCGCTTTGCCCTCGTTTTGATTTGGCAGATTTTGGCGCCCAACCAATCAGAGACACCATCAGAAAATGAAATGTGAAAGAACAAGGATGACCAACAAATAAGGATGCCTAATTCAATGAAAAATCGATCTGGACAATTGGAAGCAGGACAACCATAGTTACAAATAAAATCCATGGTGCATTCTCAGTTTGACTTGGAAGAGAAAAATGCACAAACCTCATGCTGCTTTAGCTTCTTGTCTAGATCTACGAAATGCTCTTCTGAATCATACTGGCCTGAATGATAGAAGCATCTTTTCAGGAACTCCTCCATTTTCTCACTGCAGTTTTCCCTGGAAAGAGACAACACAGGTTGTGAACCACTGAGGAAGTGCATTTACAGTTAGAAAAAATGTTTTCCTAAAGAATTGCCACTCTAGTACCTTTTATCTATTCTGCAAGTGAGCGTTTTGCTGACCATGTTCCTCAGTTCAGAATCTGTCATCTTGCTTCGTGCATAGCCAAAGATGGTGAAATGCTAGGACAAAATACTGTAATTTAGATTTAACAAAACAAGAGTGGGCGCAACTGTTATCGTAATATGGAGATATATAGACATACCTTGGGAAGGCAATCTTCATAGTAGAGAGCAAAAAGGGCAGGAAATATCTTCTTCTTGGCAAGGTCACCAGAAGCTCCAACTACAGTTATGCTAACAGTAGAATCGTCATTCTTGGATAGAACGCTCAAGTCTTCAAATTCGTCCAGAGTGATTTCTGAAGGGGGGCCATTTTCCACCTTTGGTATGGTAGTAGGCGTGACTGCATTCTTCACATCAGCATCGACAAAGTCAGAAGAATCACTGTGTATCGAAAGGCATCATTCATCACACGAAGCATTCACAAATCACTCTGCACTGGACATTTTTCGATTATTCAAAAAAGAAACAGTGATTTTGTATAGCAACCAAAGTGTGCAAACCATGACATAGGGGCACCTTTTTACAATTAGTCAATCACTAGTAATGTTGTTTATCTTTTTCGTTGTGGTTCTTGTTGGGATTCATGAGTAGCGTACCCCCAAACATAAGGCTTTTTCTTTTGTTGCTGTTGAAAGAAAATAAATTTCTTCACTGGACGGTGCTAACTGGAAATGAAGAAAGCGTGCTAGAAGAGTGATGTAGTGGTTGCAAACTAGATAGAGCTAGCACCAACTGAATCATAAAGGGGAAGGAAATTATGACATACAACACTTTTGGATCTGAGATTCTGATGGACAAAATGCAAACACAAGGCAACATCCATGCACAAGAACAGAACAATGACATATCATCCATGCCCATAAGGCTCGGTTAGTCTTCCTCAACACTGTCCGTCCTCTAATGAAAGCAGTTATAGCACTAGAATTTGCTTGGTCTGAGCTCAGTTTTCCTCGACAGATAAAAACAGAAGTACTACTAAGCTGTTACAATGCGAGGCCCAAATTCATGGTCGAGTACTACTAAGGTGCTACGCAGGCAGTAGGATGCGTCTCCTAATTTCGTCCAAGCGCAGCAAGGTACCTACCACTCGAATTCAGGAAGAAAATAAAAAACACACAAGGCCATAGGCGAGAGCACATGAAAAGAGGGAGAGGGGGGGCACAGCACACACCTCCCCGCGGGGGCGCGACGGCCTGGATGCGCCAACACTCGACGGCGGCGGACCTCCCGAAGCCGCCGCATCTGGTGAAGGAGACCGCGGCCGCCGGGGCCTGTGGTGGCGCCGCGGCGCGTCCCGCGGGGCATCTCATACAGGAGAGCGCCATGGAGATGGAGTCGGGCGAGCGGGCGGGCGGCTTCCTCCTTTGGAAGAGAGAGACGAAGGGGGGATGAGGATGACCAGCTGGATGGAGAGGGGGCGGCTCGGGGTTTTATCGTGGGTACCGAAGGCCGGGCTGAGGAACAGATGCGATGCGACGCGACGCGACGCGACGGCCGACGGGGAGCTCTTGAGATCGCCGAGGGGCAGACGCCGCCACGCCGGGCATAAACGGGGTGGCGCAGCGCCGCTGCTCCTTGTTGGCCGCTGGTCGGGTCAAAAACGCAACAGGTGCGTGCTCTTTGCGCCTCTTGGCAGCTACCGTGGGTCCAGGGGTGGCCACGAAGGGCGTGTTTGATATGGGCCAAAAACCCGTCGACCAGGCTCCCCAGAGCTCCGCGACGTGTTTGATATGCATTGCACTGTTGCTCAGCCTGCCCCTTCAGGTGCAAAATCCCTTCTCTCCTGGCTCGCGCCGCACGCTCTCCAGCTTCGTTTCCAGAGAGCCAGGTCGTGGCCGAGCCGTCGTGGCCGATTTGAGGGGTTCGCTCGCTGTTGCTGGACTTCTTGTGGTCGGTGGGGCCCTGGCCGTGGCTGACGACGACGGCCGCCGCGGCGTGCGGCGTCGCCGTCGGCTCCCCGACGCGCCGCTTCCCTTGCTCCACGTAGTAGTGGTCGTCCGGCGCCTTGCGCGGCAGGCGGGACAGATGGTGAGGGCCCCGAGGGGCCGGCGCCGCCGACGCCGCGCCGCCCGTCGCGAGTAGGCGGGCCGGCGGCGCCGCGGGGACGACCACGGGGCTCGAGAGCGAGGAGCGAGGGCGCCGCGGCGGTGAGGCCGGCGAGCGAGGCCGGCGGCGTCGGCCGCAAAGCACCAAGAGGAGGCCGGCGAGAGCCAAGAGCGCGGCGACGGCGACGGCGGCGGCGTGTTTTTTCTGGATGCAAGCCATGACTGACGGCGGCGGCGGCGCGAGCATGGAGGCGGAGCTCATCCTCCATCCAACAACGAGGCGCGCGCGGAGGGAGGCGGCCTTGTCTGCGGCCTCTCGAGATTTCAAGAAACAGGAGGGCGTCCGCTCCGGCGGCGGCTCGGGCTCCGACCCCGCCCACGTCGGCGTCCCCAAGCCCGTTGGCGTCCTCCCGTAGTCCGCCGGCCGGCCGGCCGTGGCCCCGGCGCCGCGGAACGCCGACACCCCGACGAACATCTGGCGCCGCACCTCCGCCTTCTCCTCCTCCGGCTCGCTTGCCGCCGCCACGGCGGTGGTGGTGCTGTAGGAGCAGCTGGTCCTCGGCGTCCAGCAGGCGCGGCGGAGCTCCATGCACCAGGCCGACCAGCTCCAGACCAGCGAGCTCTCGGCGGTGCTCACCACTGCGGCGGGTGTGTTCGATGAAATGCCAAAGAGAGGGAAGGGGTGGTAAGGCCACCGAATGCCAATTGCAAGGTCACCCTATCTCAACCTGTGTGACATCAAACACGATCTCAATTGAACCTGGCTCATCTCATGCAAAGAAATCAAACAGACGCATATGTGCGATATGAGCCAGGCCATGGCTGGCCACAGCCATGGCCGACGAGCCTGGCCCTCCACGGCTCTCAAATCAAACACGCCCGAAAATGCTGTTTTGGAAACGCAGCGGTGGGTAGTCTTCAGACTACTTCGAATTTTCGACTTTTATATTCCAATTTCAGGCGATGGGTAATATACTTTTCCGAGAACATCGAATGATACTAGTACAAAATAGTAATCATTTTAAATCAGAGGTACAAGTACAAAATAGTAATCATTTTAAGTTAGGAGTACTAAACTGTAAATAAAATGATTAAAATAGTTCCTAGATCTTAAAATGATTACTATTTTTTCCTCATATATTCGATTTAAGTGATTCTTGTGGGTATGCATTCCTGACGATGAGCTTTATATTTTAAAATGTTATTCATATTATTTTATACCTGTTTATTTTACTTTTCATATATTGTTGTTTCTACATCACAACATAATAATAATATAACAAATTGTGATAAAATAGTATAAATAACATTTGAAAAGAAAACGCTCACCATTACGAATGCACGACCGCAAGAATCACCGAAATCGGAAGTATGAGAAAAAAGTAATAATCATTTTAAGATCTAAGGACTAAATTGTAAATAAAAAAATTGAAAACCGCCCATCAAAACCGCCTGATGGCTAAATTTGAACGGTTTTGATAGTTGGATGGTCAAAGATGTCCGGTTTTGAAGTTCGATGGCCAAAACCAAACTTAGCCTATAATTGAATGGTTAAAAATGGACTTTTTCCTATTTTTTTAATTCCACCGTATTATACTTTCCAAGAACATCGAATGATTATATTAATGTAACTACGATATCTCCTGTCATGCCCTGAGGGTCCGAATCTAACCCCAACCGAGCTCCCCCGCCGCCTCAGTCATGCCCGCGCCGCCGGCCGGCCAGAGCTCCTCCGTCGTTGTCGAGGAGGTCGTGCCGGGCGCCGCCCACTCCCCGCCGGTGGGCGGCGCCGGCGGCGGCGGCGGCGACGCCCGCGCGTCGGTCGCAGGCCGCATCGAGGCGAGGACGACCATCGCCAGCCCGCCGCGCGGCCGTCGCGGAGGACCGGGCTGGAAATACGGGCGCCTAACGCGGCGACGAGCAGGGAGATGATGAGGCTGCAGTGGAGCGCCGTTCTTGGCCACGACCGGCGTTGAGGGCGCCCATGCCCGACGTTGAGGCTGGGGCCGGGGAGCTCGCCAGGTCATCACAACACCCGCTGCCGGGGACGAGAAGCTCGGTGGTACGCGCCCCTGCACGCCGAGTCCTCACGGCGCCCGCGACCGGGGTGGAGCTCGCCTGGCCAGCTGTGCAACGAGCGTGGCCATGGCAGAGAGTGAGCTATTCTTGAGCTCCAGCTGTGCGGCAAGGCACACCCTGTTCTTGAGCTCACTTGGGGACACTGGCGCCGGCGCTGGCCGTCGACCCCTTCTCGTCGCGGCGAGCTCGGCCACGGACAAAGGAGACAGAGGAAGCGGCCTCCACCGCGCTCCAAGATCCGACGATGCGAGCTGCGCCTGCTCTGACCCGCCGCGACCACCGCAGGCGCAAGGGAGGCCAAGATTGACGCCCGCCGTCGCAGGCCCCATGCTCGAGGCACTCTGTCCGCTGGCTGAAGAGAAGGTCAGAAAGGAAAGGAGGGAGGGAGGTCGACGACAGACGTGGCGAGGTTTGTGCAGCTCACGTCGGCCGGAGAAGGTAGGAGTCGGCCGGAGAAGATAGGAGGAGGCGGAGTGCCGGAGAAGATGGGAGGGGGCGGTGCGCGTCGGGAGGAGTCGGCGAGGTCAACCACGACAGTGAGCTCCTCCGTCGTAGGGCCGTCTTCACTGCCGTTGCGTGCATGGAGGGCGGGCGCGGCCGCTGGCGTGGGGGAGGAGGGATGCGGCTGCCGGCTGCTCGCCGACGCGCTGGCCTATGGCCGCCCCCGCGTCGGAGAGGGAGACAACAGCGGAGAAGGGCAGAAGGGAGGTGGTGAGTGGGTGAAGTGGATGGTGGGGTCCACAAAGAAATAGAGGTCTGGATGGATATCCTTGCTGGAGTTGGGTGCTAATTTTGGACCTCTATTTTTTGTAGTTGGGTCTGCAAATAGGTTTTAGAGGCCTCAATTTGTAGGTCCTTGCTGGAGTTGCTCTAACCATGTGTATGGAGAGAGTAGCGGGGGCCAAGTTAGAGACTCGTTTGCGTGTGAAGAAGAATCTAAGCTAACTTCAAAATTACATGAGTAGGAGATATTTGGTAGTTTAAGTATTCTATAGAATTGTTCCCATTCTAGAACACACATTTGAGCTTGGATTTTAGCTGCATCAACGAGAAAGTTGATTTCTACTATTCCTGAATTGTCGTGCCTTCACCTCCGCGCGCGCGGCTCTCCATTGATGTCCATCTGCATGCCTCGCCCAAAAAGTTTACATCATCTAGAGCACCAGCAGACGGTAAAACAGGAAAGAAAATACTCGTGCTGGGGACAGCTCCTCTTCCAGTTGGCATCGTGTGTCGGTCGGTGAGGGTCAAACGAAATCCCAAAATAAAATACTGCTGATAATAGTCTGTTTCTGAATTGTTCAACGGGGTTGAACAACGTCCAACGCGGAGCACACACACTGTACGTAGTACTAGTATTCTCTTATTATTGCAATTAATCGATCTGCTGGCAAGTCAAGATCATGGCACTTTACTTGTCTTGTTTCGGAGCAAGTACTACGCCCTTAATCAGTCACCAATCGTCGTCATCCTTTGACGAGTTGATTAACAAACCGTTGATTAATCATCAGTTGTACAGGCAATGAATGATCGTTGAAGAAATGCCGGAGCCGGCCGGAGAAGTACGGAGAGAGAGGGAGATGCTGATGCTCCATCGGAGAAGGAAAATGGGGACGGAGACAGTTCACTCTTCATTGGTGGTGGGTGGCGGCCGCGGTTGCTCCGGCGGCGTGGCCGTCGGAGAGCATCATCATCCTGACGAACTCGTCGTAGTTGACCTGGCCGTCGCCGTCGAGGTCCGCCTCCCGGATCATCTGCTCCACCTCCTCGTCCGTCAGCTTCTCGCCGAGGTTGATCATCACGTGCCGCAGCTGGCAATCCACAGAGACCCGCATGCATGTCAGCCACACACAGAGAGAGAGAGAGAGGCCGCCCGAGACGGTGGCGGACCGTACCCACACGTCGGTGGCGCAGAGAAAAGCAACAACTGACTTATTACCTCGGTGGCGGAGATGTATCCGTTCTGGTCCTTGTCGAACACCTTGAACGCCTCGCGCAGCTCCTCTTCGGGGTCGCCGCCGTCCCCTCCGGCCCCTCCCCCGCCGGCGCCGGTCTTGCGCGCCATGAGGCCGAGGAACTCGGCGAACTCGATGGTGCCGTTGCCGTCGGCGTCGGCGTCGCGGATCATCTCGCGGAGCTCCTCCGCGGCGGGCCGCGTCCCCTGCAGCGACCCCATCACCGTCGCCAGCTCCTCCACCGTGATGCACCCGTCGCCGTCCTTGTCGAAGAAGGCGAACGCCTCCCGGAACTCCGAGATCTGCTCCGCGTTCAGCTGGTCCATTGTGCTATCGAGCAGGAGCGAGCAGAGCGTAGGAGAAGGAGCGAGCAGAGCAGAGCAGAGCAGGCTTCGAGGGACGGAGGGAGGGAGCGTCGGAGAAAGAAGACGAGAAGATTATAGGTGCTTGTTTGTTGGGGGTTTAGTGCGGCGGTGGAGGTGGGTGGCCGGCAAATTTATAGTGAAGTGACGGAGGAGCTACAGCTGCCTAGCGGTCTGAAATCTGAACAGGAAGGAAGAAGAAACGGGACGGGAGGAAGAAGAAGAGGAGCTGGCATGGCATTGACTTTTCAGCGCCTCCGACTCGGGTGGGCCCCCCGGCTAGGTATACTTGGTCAAAATGGAGATCAGCGTGTAGTATATTCTTTGCCTGCACAAATACAGTATATATATATGCGTTCAACGGCAGGAAAATCTGCGGTGGGGAAATCGCGACCAGAAAAAGAAAAGTGAGTGAGGAAAACACGTTCGAAATGAAAGTAGGAAAGCTCGAAAGTAGTACGATAATCCTGCGGTGAAAAGGCTTTTTCTGTTGCGCTTTTTACCTGTCAAATCAAATGCTGTGGATAATGAACACCGTCAGGTTTTGGAAATTAAGCGCAAAAGAAGTGTGTACGTACGTACGTACTCCAAAAAATGATCTGCTTTTCCTTTCAGCTCCGAGGAGAAGTGTGACTATGATATCAAGCGATTAGACGGAATCAAACTCGCCTTTTTAAAAAAACTGCTGCTACCGCCGTACAATTGGAGCTTCATTCGCTTATTTGCTTCGATTCCTCTTTCTTTTCGCTTTCCTCCTTATGTCACCCGCATTTGATATAATTTTGTCGTCGTACGTTTCACCAAGTCATGTTTAGATTATAATCTAAGTGAAGTTTTTGTCGTTTCTCGCTTTTTCACTTCTCTCGTAACTCAAATCTCTCAAGTGACTTACTTACCACACAAGTGGGAATCAATGAAAATAAACAAAGTATTTGCTTGTTTTTTTTTTACTTATTTTCACCGATAAATGAAAAACAAACGGAAACAAGCATCCTCTTCTAACTCTTCCCTTTAGTTACCTCCACCTCCGACCCACCGCCCGCACATGTACAGTAGCATATAGCGCCGCTCCATACATCCTGAAAAACGAAAAGGAAGGCGATCGAATTCGAGTTCGATCGTTCAATGCTTGCAAATCTCGATCCATATAACATGAAAAGGAAGAGATTTTTTTTTTGACTAAGTTCAAATTGTATTCTTTTCGTGCGGTTTATTAATTTGGACAAGAAAAGATATACTAAATAAATCATTTTAAAAAAAAAACCTCGAATTCTTGCGAATGAAGGGGCTAGGACGAACTAACGGGGACAAATTTCGTCCACTCGCGGTGACGGGTTTGAATCCACTGCACGGCATATATCTAGAAAATGGACGGATCACGCATGGAGAGTATGCTCTTGTTGGGACCGACCGGCCTTGGATTAGTATAATCGTGTGCCCGGAGTGTAGTGCACACGCTTAGCTGGTGACATGACACTCGAGAGACAGCAAGCAAGCATGCACGGAGATTAGTAGTAATTAATAATCCCTGGAGGTGCAGGAGCGCGTCCCCATGCATGCATGGATTGCAGGTGAGGAGAAGCTAGCCAGCCGCCAGCGCAGCGAGCTCCATGACGATGCATGCTGTGCACAGCTGGAGGGGCGGCGGCTGTAGGGCGACAGGGGAGATGAGGTGTCCGCCTCCACGCGTACAGCCGCGGATTCCATTCCCCCTCTCCCTCCCGTCGTCGTCTTGCTCCAGCCCCCCCAACCGTCCGCTTCGCTGCCGTTCGCTGCTGCTCGCTGCTTGGTATGGCTCCCTTTGAAACGTAGGGCACTAGGGCGTGACGTACGTGATCGGATCCGTAATGGTCTACGTCGCCACAAATTTGGTCCTGCAATTTACATTAATTGGTGTCGTATTGCAGTGGGATATGTTTGAATCTTGTATTATTGTAATACTGGATGTTGTTAAAATCTTGCGCAGTATGTTTGATTTCTCTCAGTACTGCCAAATGAAGATATTTATAACTTGCTGATGTGGGATGAATTTATATTCCACCCGGAGAAAAAGGAAGAGCATGAGAGAGATATGGATGTAAATGGGCGCAGGTTTACCTGCAAACCTGCTAAGCCCACCCGTGAAAAATTGTTTAGTGGACGCCTGCGGGTACTTGCGTTCTAGAATGCAGGTCGAGACGGACGTACCTGCGAAGCATGACGGGCTTAAGCAGGTAAGCCTGCAGACCTGCGCACAGCCTGCAACGGCCACATAGCCTGCCTCATCCCCGCGCTCAACAGTCAACACCCGCCAACGACCTCTACACCCATCCATGCCTCCAGATCGAGTGCGAAAATCAACTGGCACACTCATCCTAGGCAAGCCGGTAGCGCTGTGCTAGGGCCGCGGAGGCGAGGCTGCCTTCGATTCGCGGCGGCGACGCCCTGACTTGAGGATGAAGCTAGCCGCGCCACGTCCGGTGGGCACCTGCAGGCGTCTGCGGGACCGTGCTTTGCATCCTGCGCAAGCCCAGCAGGTAACGCGACAGGTGGACAAAAGCATTAGCGGGCGCCTGCAGAGTAATCAAATTCTTCGCGCAGGCTGACGCAGGTGCGTGCGCCTGCTTGCATCCTTATATCAGTATACCTCTTTTAATCATTTCAAATATCTTTCTCGATGACAAAAGGGTGTCCCTCTACTCCATCTTCAAGCATTTTACCATTTCGACGTGGTTCCAGCCAAACCTTTAAAACTTTGGCCATTAGGTTGTAGTTGCAGTTTTTTTTTGCCTCTCTTTTACAAATAAACCGTACAACTGTATGGCCTTCGAGGCTCTGTTTCATTATAAACTGATCCAAATGTTTTGTACCTATAAATGAGGGGTTTCTCACAGAAATCTAGCACTTCGTACTGGTCATAGAAATATGAATCCAACTCAGATTGTGATGAATTTGCACATATGTAAGATTTTTTTTTCATTTTTTCACGATTTTTCAAAAACAAATGCCTCCCACAAAGTTTTGCAAAACTACACTACCACCGCCGTTTGAACGACTATTGGGAGCTGCCGGTCGGAAGTTGTTTAAAACGGCGGTTGTAGCAAACACTGGTAAAACCGGCGTTTGCCCCGCGCACACGGGCCCAAGGGTGCAATCGCCAAAAGTATATCTACTACTTCGAGGACGTCGTCATCTACAACATGAAGTAGGATCTCGCACATGCACTGGCTCGTCCAAATCCACCATGTAGTGAAGACGACAGACTCGTGGCGGGACCTATGGAGTTCAAAACAAACACCGGTTGTGAGGACGAGTATTGCACCTGCCCATGCCACGAGGAGAAGAACAGCACTCCATCAGCAAGTCTATCCCCACCACCTTCACCCTCACCTCCACCCCCCCGCTAGAGTACTACATGCCTTCCTAGCACCCCAGCGGATCTATGTTCTCTGAGCAGTTCTCCTACCAATTAAATTAGGAATGCTGTAATCATTTTTCTAAATTTCCTAAGGTATGTTTTAGGATTAGCAACGACGAATAGTTAGGTTAGTAGTTGTCGATCGTACGTACCATTGCAAATTCGTGTGTTTTATCTCCATGTAATTCTCCTTCCTTTTAACTGATGTTATTCCTATGAATGATAATGACCCAATTGACTGATTTTTTTTGTTTTTAAAAACGAGCCGCCATTATCATTCATAGGAATAACTGGAGTGAGTTTGAGTTAGATTACTGGTGGTAGGTGATCGAGTTGGAAAGCTCATTTTCGTGAACCATTACGTGGGCATACGAACGACACGAAACTGGTCGGATGCACGTCGCCGTTGGTGAGGTAAGCGCACGTAGAGCAGCGGTCTGCCACGGTAAAGAACAAGCTAGAAGAAGTAATTGGTGGATAGTAGAGCGGGTAAAAGCCTCAGCGCTACTCGAGTCAGACCTGACTGTTGAACAATGTAATGGAACAGTACAAAGTGAAGTAGGAAAAGTGATTAACTTTATTGATGAACATAGTTTACATATATATAGTACATGCCCAAGGGGCAGTTTGTAGGATGTAAAGGCACTTGGTAACTGCCATTGGCAGTTGCTAATCATCCCTTCATTATCTTATAATTGATCATTAGAATATTAAGAATATTCTCAACACTCCCCCTGATCAATTATCTTCTGGAATCTCCAATGTTCATCATAGTTATTAATTCTTGAAAAACCCTGTGGGAAAAACTTATATATACATTGATATATCAGGATAAAACTCCTTAAAACCCAATGGGAAAATATAGGAGAAAACACCATGATAATCATGTGTATGCCCGTACAATATCATCTCTAAAAAAACCCCTGTGGGGAAAAACAAGATGATATGACATACATAATGCTGATATTGCCTCGTTAAAAACTTCATATGAGAAACCATCAAAGTAAAACTCATATAAAGAAAAGAGTACAATACGATGCACAAAGAATTTATTTATTCAAATTTACTCCCCCGGATTTCTGCAAGTCTCTCATACCTATTCTTTCAACACATTTATGAAATGATGAATATGGTAGAGATTTTGTGAATAAATCAAAGCAAAATTATCACATGACACAGTTGCGGAATCTTTATCCCCCATCTTGTTATAACTCATGGGGATAAGATAACTTGGGAGTAACATACTCGACAAGTTACACTTGATGTAACATGATTTCATTTGTGCAACACAAGCAAGATTATCTTCAAAGATAATTGTTAGTGCATCAAATGCACCAATTCCACATGATTTTAATATGTGGTCAATCATTCTGCGAAGTCAAACACACTAATGTGATGCTTCATGCTATGCAATGAACTCAGAATGGTTAGTGGAAGTGGATAATAAAGTCTACTTGGATGACTTCCAAGAGATAGCAGTTCCACCACTCATAAAGACAAAGCATGTCTGTGATTTGCTATTATGGGGATCAAATAGGTAGCCTGCATCCACATAGCCTAAAAGATTATGATTTGGATTTCTTTGATAGAACAATCCAAGATCTCTAGTGCCGTTAAGATACCTGAATACGATCTTAACTCCGACTCAATGTCGTTTTGTAGGAGCTGCACTATGTCTTGCTATTAGATTCACCGCAAATGCAATGTCCAGCCGGGTACTATTAGCAAGATACATCAATGCTCCAATGGCACTTAGATAAGGAACCTCAGGTCCCAAAATCTTTTCACCACCATCCTATGGTCTGAAAGGATCTTTCTCAATATCCAAAGATCTCACTACCATAGGAGTCTTACACGGGTTGGCTTTATCCATGTTGAATTTCTCCAACATTTTCTGAATATAAGTACCTTGGTATACAAATACCCCAGATGGTAAATGTTCAAGCTGTATGCCTAAACAAAATCTGGTTTCACCCAAATCTTTCATTTCAAACTCCGTCAGATGATGACGAGCTTCATTTATGTCATGTCTTTTACCAATGATATTAATATCATCAACATAGACAGACACAATGCTAATATACAATGTAGTTCTCTTGATGAAACCACATAGACAATCATCATTGATTATGTATCCATTATGCTTAAGGAATACTCAACCGATTGTACCACATTCGCCTTGATTGCTTTAAGTCATATCATGACTTCTGCAACTTAACACAAACATGTTGCTATTTGCCTTAGGATTTGATATACCTATTCCATCAGGAACATTCATGTATATCTTAGAATCCAATGACCCATACAAATATGTGGTCACTACGTCCATCAACTGCATAGATAGACGATTTTGTACTGCCAAAGATATTAAGTATCTAAATGTTATGCCACTCATAACTGGAGAATAAATTTTGTTGAAAATCAACATTAGGCCTTTGCGTAAAGCCTTTGCAACTAGCCTTGCATTATATCTCACCACTTCATCGTTTTCATTCTGTTTCCAAACAAAACAAGTTTATATCCAATAGGATGACACTAGGAGGTGTTGGCTTAACGCCAGAAAACACTTCCCTTAGTGAGCAAGACTATCTCTGTTTCTATTGCATCCTTTCTATGTGTTCCAGTCTGAGCGCATCAGGCACTCTACCATGGATTTTAGACCTGGATCACTTTGAAGGATTTCAGCAATTTATCAGTGAAATAATTGTCGACAATGATAATAAGACTCTCCAGTCTTTATGTAGTTAATGGCAAACCCTTTAATAGATCATCATGATTTCCCAAAACAATCGATCTAGGGTCTTCAGATTTCCCAGTCTCACAATTTATGCGCATATGTGAGCTGGGTAACAATCAAATCTCTCTCAAAAGAATTGATTACTAAAAGATTTATATCAACAAAAGTTGATCTTCGTTTACCACTTTCTTTTATTTCGTATCTTGCATCTTAGAATTGCCTCCCCCCTCTTGCGTCCAAGAGGGATTATTCGAGTGGTTATCTTTAGGATCTTCCACTCTTTCAGGCATGTTCCTTGCAAGATAAAAGGGTTTAACAACACCTTTGTAATTGGTAAACAAATTTGGCAGATTATTTGCAACACTTGCAAAACTATAAGTCTCTAAACATAAAGTTTAGTGCCCATAGTACGTGGATCATAAAGGACATGCTTCTCGCATTCCAAAGGACATGCTTCTTGCATGACACACCTTGAATTCTTTCAAGTAATTTGTTTTGGTTCAGCATTTAATTTCCCTGTAGCACATGTAGCGCATACAAATCCAAAGATTTTGGGAACTTTGCTTTATACAAATCAAGACCAATGGGATTGCCAATAATCTTCCTCATCATTCCCACTCTAGGATGACTTAGACTATCATGCCATGCTTGGAATGAATTTGCATTTCGGAAGATTACCTTATATGCAACAAAAATATAGGTTGTATGTATGTATAGAGCAATCCATATTCAAGGGATGGAATTTTCATAAATTTGTTTGCCATAGCCCGTAAGATTAGTGAAGTAAATTAATTCTTCTTTTCCATCTACATGTATTTCCACATGAAGACCATTCTTACGGATATCTTTATAGCATAGGATACAAGTTAATCCTGGATACAATAAGGTATCCTCTCTCATTAATTGAGCACTCTTAGGGAGAGTAATAGTGGTTCAAACTGAACCAACGATTGAAGCATCATACATTGATAATCTTTCATTCTCTTTTCTCAAGAGTCCGGAAAGATTCAACTCCCAAAGAATATATTTTCAAGTACCACTATTAACAATATATAATTCCATCCTAAATTGGATTGACATCAAATGTATTCTATAGTCTAATAAGAATGCATACTAAAGAAAACTTCTTATTAAACATATAGAAAAACATACATAATCACACAAATGTATTATAATATCCAACATATGAGTATGACATTACAATAAAAATGTATTCACAATACATCCATCACTAGCAAGTTTGCAATGCAACTCTTCAAATCACATAGAGTTTGCACATTATAAATTATTACAACAATTCAACAATCCCACACTATAATGAAATAGATAGTAGCTTCGGCTTGAGACAATTTATTCTAAGTCTCCAAACATGTCATTTGAGGTGAACTCCATGAGCATGTCATCAATACTTGGAAGGTTCTCCTTCATGAGATCTAGGTTGTCATTATTGTCTGAGCAACCCACTTCCTTAGTCACAGCAGGAGCAAGATTGAAATGTGCTTCATATCTTGGCGATTTGTGCTTGCTTTGATTTGCATCCTTTAAGGACTTTTGGTAGAGAGCTAGCAAATGCTTTGGAGTACGGCAATCTTTAGCAAAGTGATTGAAAGTGCCACATCTATGACATTTAGTGTCATTTTTGGCCTTAGCATCACCACCTCGCTTACCCTTGTGTTTGGGCTTTTGCCTTTTGTTGAAATTTTGCTTCTCGAGCTTGTTCTTTGGGTCACCAGAATTGGATCCCTTGAACTTTCTCTTACCCTGCACACTATGAGCCTCAGGTAGAGGTCCTGCACCAATCGGGTGCTTTTGATGGTTCTTCATTAGAAGCTCATCATGTTTCTCAGCCTGAGTCAATGTGTGGATAAGTTGAGAATACTGAGTGTATTTATTAGCCCGATACTGTTGTTGTAAGACTCGATCCGCAGGAAGCATGGTAGAAAGAGTTTTCTCAATCTTATCAGCATCCGTTGGTTCTTTCTCACAAAATTTCAACTTAGAGAAAATCTTATGAACATCATGATTGTAGTCTGCAACAGACTTGAAGTCCTGCAAACGCAAATGGTTCCACTCATGATTAGCCTCCGGCCAAATGAGTTCCTTCCGTCGATCATAACGCTCTTTAAGCGCAAGCCACAAAACATGAGGATTCATCTCCATAAGGTACTCTTGTTTGAGATCCTTATGGATGTAAAACCTTAATAGCATTAAGGCACCGTACTTCTTTTGTTCATCCAAAACGACACACCGCAAAGAGGCTCGCTAAGGTATGGCAAAAGTCCACGGGATGCAAAGCTAATTTTTATATCCGAAGCCCAAGTGGGATAATTGTGGCCATCAATGGCAAGTTCATCGAACTCTTTTGCCATGGCCATAGCCTACGAAGTAGGACCACATGATTCAATAATTCATTCATGAAATATAATCAAGTGGCTATAAAATGTTGTAATTAATGCAAATTAATTCGAATAGCATAACTCTTCAAGGATTAAGAAAAGTACAAGGTTAACAAATAGCATGTAAACCCTCAATTTTTTAATCTCATCAACTTGTATACATGGTAGATAGTCTCAAATGCCATAGGACATAAAGTAGATCAAAATGATAGGCAAATAAATTGCTGCCAAAGCATGGTCGTAATGCAAATAATTCATCATGAATTAAATGCAACCTCTGCTAAGGTCTCTATCACACCATGTGTATACTCAAGTTAATGATTAAGCATTTAATTTGGTAATCACTACAATAGTGTTAGCCAAAATTCTCAATGGTAATCACTTCAACAGTGTAAGCCATTGTAATATTTTTTATATTTAATCCTTGTTTTGGGAACATTCTACATGTAATCATCAATCTTCAAAATGAGCATGATGTAGACCTTTAGTAATAGACCGTCAAAATCCATATACATGGATATGATCTCTATCACATAATGTTTGTATCCCAAAATTTTGAGAAATGCATAAATTAATTGCAAAAATCACTAGTGAGTAAAATCACGGCATTGAGATGGTGTATGTGATAATAATTATTGCAATAACGAAAATTGAGTATGAAAGTGCATATAAAATGACACAAACATACTTGCATTCTATAATAGAATTCGAAATTGCATGTGTACAAATATAATAAAACATTTGTACGAATACATCATCACATGATAGATCTAGACTTAAACGAGTAGCAAGACTAAACAGTGATAAACAGCAGTAATTAACATAGTCTAAGGCTATGATTAAGGATTAAAACTGCTGTAATATTAAAAAAAATAGAAACATAAAAAATTGAAGATGGCCCGACTCAGTCGCACGGCCCAACCGGCCTGCGCTGCAGCCGCCGGCCCGCCCGCTCGCGCGCGGCCCGCTTTGCTAGGCCGGCCTTCCGCCGGCCGCGCATGCACGGCCCATGGTCGCCTAGCCCACCTAGCCCGCGCCGCCGCCGTATAAGAGGGTGACGATTAGGGTTTGCAACCCTAACCGCCTCCTCCCCCCGAGCCGCGCGGCCGCGGCCGCTCAAGGTCGCCGGCGCGCGCCGCCGCCGTTTGCTCCGCCGCGCGAGCTTCGCCTCTTCCGCGCCATTCCGCCGCCGGCCGCCAATTCGCGGTAGATCCGGCATCCGCCGCCGTCCATCCGCGGTCTCCACCGTCCGCAAGCCGCCGCGCACCCTCCGGTCACGGAAAGAAGGGGGCGGTGCGCCACGGACGGCAACGAGCCGCACCCGCGGCGGCCCCGCCCGGCACACGGACGACGACGCACGCGGGGCGGCTCCCCGGCGCGTCCTCGCCGGGACCGCGGTGGCGGTGGGGCGGCATGCGCCGGCGGTGGCCGGGCCTACTCCCCGCGGCGCGCCGGCGGGGCCACGCCCGGCGGCGAGGTCGCGCCTAGGCCGTGAGCCCGAGGCGGCCGGCGGGGGCGCGCGCACCACACGGTGGCGGGGGCCGCGCGAACTCCGCAAGTGAGACGCACGCCGCGGCGGTGGTGCCCATGCGCCGGCGGCTGGGGACTCGCGCCCGACGGTCCCCTCCCCCCGAGGAGGAGAAAGCTCTGCCTCCGCCGGTGAGCACCATGGACACCACGGGTCTCCCCAAGGAGATTCCGCAGCGTGGGCAACAGTTCTTTGCGGATGTAGTCGTGTCGAAGGTGAGGCCGAGACGACGAGCACGGCAGAGAACCATGAAGATCATGCGAAGATCAAGCATCGCGGGTGGAATGTAAGTCATCGGAGACATTGCTACCTTGCACTTGCGCTTTCCACTCCGTGCGATGAACGTCTGCTGTCACAAGCGACCACTGACAGGGACGTCCTTCTACTTCACGTATGGCCACCAGCGATCGAACTCCGGCGACCTTCTCAGCGACTCCGGCGAGGAACTCCTACGCCGGCGACTGCTCCCGGCCTTCTGTCTTCTCAGTGATCAGAGCGTGCTGATAACGTGTTGAACAATGTAATGGAACAGTACAAAGTGAAGTAGGAAAAGTGATTAACTTTATTGATGAACATGGTTTACATATATATAGTACATGCCCAAGGGGCAGTTTGTAGGATGTAAAGGCACTTGGTAACTGCCATTGGCAGTTGCTAATCATCCCTTCATTATCTTATAATTGATCATTAGAATATTAAGAATATTCTCAACACTGACGACGTGTAGTTCCTTGCAAACGGCCGGCCGTGTTCCGTACCCCGACGACTGGATCGCTTCAACCAGTTGGCCGGGTGGTCGGTACTGGTGGAGACGCATCATGCATGCTGGCAGCCGGGTTGATGCGTGTCTCGCGGGAGTGCCATCACGTCACGATCACATCCGATCCACATGCATGTTGATGTTGTGTGTGCCCTCGGTCAGCCGGCACCCCGCGCGGTCGCGCCATGTACGTACTGTGTATTTGTCAGCTGACTGGGAGCAGCTAGCGCCGGCCCGGCCGGCCGGCGGCGGGCCATGAGCCCATATGACCATGAGACTATGAGAGCACTCGATCTGCTAGGCCGACGAGCCGGCCGGCCGGCCGGGCGTCCCGTACCCCGGCCCGACGACAACGGCGCGCGGCTACTAGTCGCTGCATTTTGGTCGGACTCGGACAGCGAGCGAGCGAGAGGCCGAGTAGTGAACGCACACGCGGTGTCATGCATCGGGCGACAAGTTAGCTTGATTGGACCAGGTCCGGCGGTCTTCTTCGCTCTAGCTAGCTAGTACGTCTTACACGGTCGCCGGCCATGCACAGGTTCGCTGACGACGATGCGTCACTCACGCATCGTACGAATATGCCAAGTCAGGATACTGCACAACACATCATACCCTTGCATTGCGGGGCGGGCGCGTGCGAGTCTCCTCCGGCCGCCTCTCCGCGGCGCACGCACGCACGCACTCCTCCGGTCCGGCCGGTGCGTGCGTGCCCGTCGCCGGCGCGCGGCATTCAGATGACTGTTTTCGAAAAAATCATTCCGTTGACTTAGCTTGCCGGCCATTCTCCATCTCATCCGCCCAACTCATCAACCGTACGGCCGCACACGTGAGCCTCGATCGATTCCAGACCGGGCGACGGCCGACGCGGTTTCCACGCACCGCCGCCGACGGGCATCCATCGGTCCGTGCGCGTCCATCGCTCGTAGCTGCATGCTGATCAATCACTTTCTTTTTCTCTATCTTTGCTTTTATTTTAACTGATAAGGACACGAACAAATTCGGGAGGGGGCTCATGCCCCCTATCACTGCATACACCATCAAGCTCCAACCCTCCTACTAGCAATTTCGGAACCTTTACTACTAGTAGTAACAATGCCACGCGCATGCTATGTATTAATATACTCCCTCCGTCCCTAAATGTACGCATTTATTGACTTTTGCTGATCACGTTTAACCATTCGTCTTATTCAAAAAACCTCCCCTCTTTGACATGTTTTATCAAATGTATCACCTTGTTAATTCACTACCACTTTGATTGCTTTCCTTTTTCTGTCTTTGCATTTATTTTAACTAACGACACGAAGAAATTCGGGAGGGGGTTCATGCCACCGGTAGAGTGGAGGCTTTGGTTCGGGCCTTTAGTCCCGGTTCAACTTTGGAGTCGGGACTAAAGTCCTTTCGTCGACGTGGCCTGAAATGCTGGTTCGAGACAACCCCTTTAGTCCCGATTGGTATAACCAACCGTGACAAAAGGGCTGGCTCCCAACGTCACTTTCCCGCAATGATTGACGCGGACTTTTAGCACCGGTTGGTAATCCCACCCGGTGCTAATGCTTTAGTCCCGGGTGGAGTTTCCAACCGGGACTAAAAGATGGCGCCCTATAAATCCAGCTTCTTCTTCCTCTTTCTCTTGCCCGAGCTTCTCCCATCATTTGTTGTGATTAATTGTTTTTATATATTTTAGAGATGGAGAAAATAGAAATCTTAAATCCTAGGTGGGAGGAGCTAATGAGAGATGAGGTTATTTATATATTTTAGATTTAGAAAAAAGTGGTTGGCTAAACACTAGCATTGTCTTGTTATCTTTTATATTGATGTAGAGAAAATTGAATCTTACTTTTTATATAATGATACATAGAACTAATTATAATTTTACATTTAGCTAATTTTATAGAAGCTAGTTTATAAAAGTATGGTCATTAATAATGGAGATCAAAATGGCCATCAGGTGACCTCTGTATGTCATTGTATCACAAGTCCCAAGCTAAAACTAGTCAGCTCCTAGCTTTTGAACCTCTGCTTCAAACACATTTGTGAATTCACGTATTGTGTTGAGATGATCAACATGTTCATGAAAAATGTAGGTAGGCCCCCGGTTCTCATCATCTAGTTCATAGCAATATACATCATCAAATTCACCCTTCTTCATCTTTGTCTTTGTTTACCTTTTGATATAATGAAACATAGAACTTATTATAATTTTGCATTTAGCTAATTTTTTAGAAGTTAGTTTATAAAAAGTATGGTCATTAATAATGGAGATCAAAATGACCATCAGGTGACCTCTGTATGTCATTGTATCACAAGAAATGACCAGATGTATGTAGTTCACATAGGATGCAATGATTGTCGCGGTTGTGGTATAATGACATACATACAGATGAGGTCACTTGATGGCTATTAGAAAGCACAACATCAATAACTGGAGGTGTCATAAGGAAAGATCAATATGGAATGACAATAGTGGACCTGGCCAAGATTGATTTCAAAGATGAACCATTCGTCCTTACCGAACATGTGCATCAAGTTTTCTATGTCAAGGATATGACTAGCAAACTGAAGAATAAAAATCCCAAAGAAGAACCACAAGAACCAAAGCGACACATTGTTCTTACAGGTAAAAGAGTAATCCTCGAAGTCGAGGATAGAAAAGATAAATCAGATGACTATGATCAGTTCGATGGCATGCCTCCATTCGCTGTCGAAGTTGACCCAAGCATACCGCTTGGAGATGAAGAGACACCGTACTTACGTCACGACCATGACCAAGGAACTTTCATCAAGAAAAGAAACTTCAGTACTGTAATGTAATGATTAATGTTCAAATCATTTGTGTAATGTTGTATGAGTGTATTCCTTTATTTATTTGAACTAAAACTTGTTAAAGACTTTCAGATGCCCTGTGAGAAGTAACCACAAAGTTTGAGATTTTTTTTGAATTAGTTGAGCATTTTTCTTATGTCTTAGGAGACAAATATTGTCGAGTCCGAAAAGAAAGTAATTATTTCAACTATTAAATTATTTTTTATATAGGAAAGTTAAGGCTGTTAACACTTAACGAAATATAATTTTGCATGGTTCAAATATTAAACTTACCATTTTTTTTAAATGTTGCAAAGAGAAAGAATGAGAAAATAAGGAGGGAAAATGGGAAAATAATTAAAGTCCCGTGCAAAATAGCCCTTTAGTCCCGGGTGGTGTTACGACCCGAGACAAAAGGGGACCTTTTGTCTTGGGTGGTAACACCACCCGGGACTAAAGAGGGAAATTTTCCCTTTGGGGGGCTCCCACGCGAAATCACCCTTTAGTCCCGGGTCGTCTCACCAACCGTGACAAAAGGCCCCCCCTTTTGTCACGGTTCGTTACACGACCCGAGACTAAAATGGTGTCTATATATAAAAGCAGGGACCCTCGCCCTCCAGCACTTGGCCACTTTTTCGTTCCCGATCTGCCGCATTCGTCGTCGTCGTGTCCTCCTCCTCCTCTGCCGCCGTCATCCTCCCTGACCGCCGCCTTCCACGGCGCCCCCCGTCCTCTGCCCACCTGGGATTCTCCGCCGCCACCGGCCTCCCAGAATCCGCCGTCCACCTACCCGCCGACTCCCTCGCCCCGCCATGCCACCGGTCCGTCGCCGTCGGCCCCTGGAACGCGGGCGGCTTCCTCCCAGACCTGCCCCAGCCTCCGGGACTCCTCCTCCCCATCCTCCTCGCGTCGGCCTCCTCCCCATCCTCCTCCTCCGCGCCGTCATCCCCGCCATCGGGGCTCCACCACCGCCACGTGACGCGCGCCTTGTCGTCCGACCGGCCTGCACGTCGTTGCCTCCGCCCACACATCAACATCGTCGCCTCATCCTGCTGCCTTTGCCTTCAGCCTCACGGTTGTCCTCCCCCACACCGGTAGGGGCGCGCCCTCCACCCCGGCCGCCGGCAACTGGCATACACCAGCCTTGCCCGGCTTCCCCCAAATTTTAATTGGGTCTTGCTGACGCAAACAAATTAATTGTTTGCATCAACAATTTTTTTAATTTCATTTGAAGAATAAATTTATGTATAAAATTATACTAAGTATGTGTATAATATTTCTAATTAAATATGTTTCTCCCTAGCATCGCCGACCGCCATCTCTCCCCGGCTCCCCACTGCCTCCCTCGACGCACCCAGGATCCCGCGGCCGTCTCGCCCTGGCTCCCCACTACCTTCCTCGACGCACCCCAGGATCCCACCGCCGTCTCTCCCCTTCTCCTCGCCGACTGAGGTAGGCGACACTACCGATTCTAGAAATAAATTATTGTATATTCTCATAAATTCGTGTCCATTCATAGAAAATTACTATTTATTCTAGATGGATATTAGAAATACATAGAAATTATTTTATATTCTCGTAAATTTGTGTCGATTCATAGAAAATTAGTTCTTATTATATTTTCATGTATTATGAGAAAAAATAGTATTTCATAGTTTAGTCTTTCACTAGTATTTAATAATTAGGTATAATTGATATTAAAATTTAAATTTCATAGTTTAGTTCTTCACATTTTTAGCATGTGTACAAATAAGCAGCCAGTGGGAGTTGGGATGGTTGTTTAGGTAGAAATTATTAAATATAATTCAATGCATATTTTAGGTAAAATAATGGCAAGTCACTTTTTTGGTCGTGGTGGCGGTCGTCGAGGTGGCAGCCATCGAGGTGTCCTTGGTCCTCCTCCTCCAGGGATACACTTCACTCATGGCGTCATTAACTTGCCTATCGGTGATCGACGTCAAGGATCTACTCCAAACATAATAATATTCTTTCCTCTGTAAATAGGAATTTTATTACAAGAATAATAATTTTCATTTCATAACATGCAAAATATCGATCATATGAAGTGGTTCCGACATGTTCTCGATAATATTGGTGGTACCCCTCCTGTTGTACAATGTGCTATTGTCGGTCCAAACAACACCATTCAATTAAAAATCTCTTTTGACATACCTGTTCGAGGACCATTTCTCTCCTCGATGTCATCAGAACCCCGCACTCCAATGTTATCGATTGTTGGGGTAGCCCTTCACCATTTAAGAGGACTTATGAAAGGACCGCCATTCAGAAGTGCTTAGAACAACTTAGCGCTAATGGGTACTTTCTACCAGATAACTCTTATTTTCTAATCAAGGCACTCGAGGAGGGACAAAGTGTGACCACGACCACAAAGAGACTTTGTCGCCTGAATCATAATGACATGGTATGGAGCATAGAAATGTAATTGAGTATTTTTTAATTTACTTGTGCTACATTTTTTAACATTCATATTTTTCTTCACTTTAGAATATATTTGGTGAAACCTTCACGGCAATGAGTTTTCGTGCAATTCTAGAGCAAGCGTGTGATGTTTTGGGATTTTCTTACATGGAACCAAATCCGGAACCCACAAGAGATGCGAAGTTCCAGGCTCATCTTTCATTTTGCCCGCTGTTTCAATGGAACTCTCCACTGTTTGAGATTTATGGAAGTCCATGTGACCTGAGTGTGAAGCTAAGGAGAGTGCACTAATTCATGCTCTAGCATATATTAGTGAAGTTCCGGACTTCAAGATTGGAGACTTCAACTATATGGATTACCTGTTTAAGAAAAATGGAGGATCAGTGTGAAACATGTGTTTTGAGTGGATGTACCTTATGTTAAGACTTAAGTATTGATGTACCTTTTAATTTATGTGGTTTTGATGAACTTGTTGTCTTTGTTAATTTAGACTTAAGTATTGATGTACCATTTTATTTCTAATCTAACTGCGTATATGGTATATATAGACAGGTATATACATATATACAAGTTCAAATACGTATACATGCATATACGGGTTAGACAACAATTAGAATATACACTCAAATCGAAAACAGAAAAAGAAAAGAAACGAAACCCTTTAGTCTCGGTTGGTATTACCAACTGAGACTAAAGGGGTGGGCGCAGGTGTTGGCGTGCCCCCCTTTAGTCTCAGTTCGTAATACCACCCGGGACTAAAGGATCCTTTAGTCCCAGTTCATTCACCCGGGACTTGGGTTGGGGGGGGGGCTTTGTCTCTCATCATTAGTCCCGGTTGGACTTGAAAGACCTATTACTCTTACCAAACGGGACTAAAGGCCCTCTCCCTACCAGTGTGCCCCCTATCAGTGCATACGCCATCAAGCTCCAACCCTCCTACTAGCAATTTTGAAACCTTTACTTCTAGTGGTAACAATGCCACGCGCATGCTATATATTAATATATATGGTTACACCCACTTGTTGTACAAGAACAATTAATGCAGCCTGCAATTACCTTCAGTGCCTGATACTAATGAAGATGGATATATGAAGTTCTGCTAGCGAGGGTGGTGTTTGTTTCGCGACAATGGAGCGAGATACTTGCGATGTCGCAGAGCTTACCTAGGATGTTTGATCACGTGGGAGGAAGTAGGGATATGTACCAATTAGAGAATATGTGATTAGAAACACTACGAACTAAACAATTAAGGTAAAACCAAATAAAAAAAATATAGAACAAAGGGAATTGTGCAATTAGACCTAAAATTATCACATATGGTAGCTGAATGAATTTGTAGGTGTGTAATGACACATGCGTGATGTAATATGTGATTAATGACACCGGCATGAATTCGCAAAAAAAACGTGCATGCACCGATGGTATGACACCTACATGAATTCGATGGAAAGATTAGAGAGGTTACCATTTACCACCTGCAGTCGCAGGCAGAGATGGAAGAATAAGAGAGGTTAGCATTTACCATCTGGGGTGGATGAATGGACGGGTGGACGTGTCTATCATCAAAAATTTTCGATCCTCATAGTATAATAGAAATAGATCAGTAGGCTAACATGCCCCCTATCACTGCATATACACCATCAAGCGTTCACCTCTTACTAGTAATTCTGATACTTATAATGTGGGTAGTGGTTACAACTTTCTTTATGCAGGACAATGTGCATTCCACATTCACATCTTCATTTTTCGTACCACATATATGCATAAGAGTATAAACTAGGGACATAGGTGAAAACAACTCTTTTACCGATGCATATTTTTGCACGGAATGGAAACATAACTTCAAATACGGAAAATATGTGAACGATAAAGAAATATAGGAATGACAAATGTTTGCATGTATGAGTTTGGACTCTCGAACATATTGATTGTGTATAACTTCAAATACGGAAAATATGTGAACGATAAAGAAATATAGGAATGACAAATGTTTGCATGTATGAGTTTGGACTCTCGAACATATTGATTGTGTATCACGTTGAATTGTTGGAAATTTTCAATTTGGACCACTTTGTTACAAACGAACACAAATGTAATTTGAATTGTACAACCAACCAACCAACCCAGAGCACACGAAACAAGCACCAGACCGGAAAGGCATCATCTTGGATTGACATTAATTCAAACCTTGTAGGGTGAACACCTAGCACGAAAGACGTGACCTTGGATGTGTTGATAACATCACGGACCGGATCCGGAGAGGCTGGCCGGAGATCGACCATGGCGGCAGCTATGGTTAGGGTTACCTGACATTGGTGTGGTGAGGTGAAGGGAATAGAAGGAGAAGGGAGGAGAGGAGGAAGGATACGAATGGCCACATGCATCAGCAAAGTCGCTGGCCGCCGCCGCCAGCGGTGGTGGCGACGGCCGGCCTGCACAGGCGGGTTTCTGGCGGGGCTGCCTGGAGCCCCCTGAGTTGCTTCACTTATGCCTGTTGTTTTTATCCATTGTCCATATTCAAATCCACACCCACCTCAAATGGGGAGGGTATGAGTAGAAAATAATTATCCATTGAAGAAATGGGGAGGGTAGGGTGTGGGGAGGGTGCAAATAATCGATTGGGTATGTATATAATCTAGTACAAAACTAGTTATCCATTGGGTATGGGTGGGAATGGGGAGGGTAAGAAGTGGATAATAATTATTTGGATTTGGATATGAACAATAGTGGATTTGTCCATATGTTAGACAATTAGGCAATTTTCGGTACATTTTAATTCCAGAAATTATTAACAAATTCATGACAAATATAAGTGATCCCGTGAGAACAAAGCATGTGCATGTGTTCAAGTTAAATCTCAAATAAAACTCGAACAAAATTACACATAAGAGGTTTAGTATGTACCCAAAGGCGGGACGGTTGACGGAGTCAACCGGTGCGCCGTTATCCCCTGGAATAGACATGCTACTCGTGGAGGGACCTTGTTTGGTGTAGCCGTACAGAGTCGATGCAGTGACGAGTCGTTGCAGTGAAGTCCCACGAACGGCCTTCGGGAAGTAGTCGTTCGCGTAGTCGTACTGGAAGTAGTCGTTCACGTAGTCGTACTAGAAGTAGTCGTTCACGTGGACAAGGATGTAGTCGTACAGGAGAGCGAGCAGGCGCGTACGGCTACGCTCCCCAAAAACCTTATCGCCCGCCTATCCCGAGCAGGATCGCTAGGCGGACGAGGTTCAGAGGCAACTGCTCACGCAAGCAGTGTGCGCGCAAAGCTTGCGTTGGGAATGGCGAGAGCAAAGAACACGGAGGGAGAAGAGAGAGGTCTCCTAAGCGGGAGTACCCGGTGTGAGAATGTGTGTCTGTGCCAGAGGATGGAGTCCTCTTATATAGGCGCAGAGGAGAGGAGAAGGGAATGAACCTGGACGCTGCTGACCACCATAATTCCCATTAAACGACAAGCACCGAGAATCGCCGTATTCAACGTCATCAGTTACCAGTAACGGTCGTTTTAATACAGAAGATTATGAATGACATGAATGTCCGACATGAATGACAAAAACAGTGCATACGCGTCACGGTCACGGCCTCGCCTCGCCTCGGCCACGGCCCGCGCGGCGCGGCGAGGCGAGCGAGCGCGCGCGCACGTGTGGCACGCCCTTCTCCTTTTACCAACTTCACAAGTGGTCCACCGTTGGTCCACCATTTAAGTCAGTTAAGATTCTCATTGGCTTTCAATGTGGGATTGAATTCCTAGCATTTATTTTGTGGACCTTTTAATTCTTAGGATTAATTGAGACTAAATGGCCTAAGGCCCAGTTAATCCAACAATCCCCACCAAGAATTTCAAGGTACACAAAGAAATGTCATCTTCTCAACTCTTGTTTTGATATACTGACTTTATGGTGTAGACTGTTAAGTTGAACATCCACCTGAGACAAAAGCTACACTCATTCACAACTGACCAATGGACTAAGCCTATAATTGGCAGTTTCGTGCAAACAAGTTTGACTAGAGCCCCTTGCCAGTACTAGGCTGCTATAAGCATCCCCTCGGGTTGGAGCGTATAAGTCATACTCCGTGCCTTTCATGGGTGTCTAGAGATCACCCTATCTCATAGATTGTGACTAGCAATCAGACCCATATAGGTGCAATCCTTTAAGATGTTCTGTAGGCCAACATCTTTGCTCCTCTTTGAGCCACTCGGATCACATTAAGGTCTTTCACCAACCCGCCATACAAATTTTAGAAGAGAAATGCATCTCTACTGGAATGAGCCCTTTACAAAGGTTCTCTTCTCTCTGTTAAACAGTAGTTTGTTTCACTATCCTAATTCACGGGATCTCCGATCACATAGGACAGGTTACCACTACTGAATAACGCTGACGGGTCTCAAGCCCAATTCCCTGGATGCATTGTCTATCACATTACGTGAAAGACCCTTTGTGAATTGATCTCGCCGGATTCTTAGCCGTTTGGATGTAGTCCAAGGCTATCACTCCGGAGTTTCTCATTTTCCTGACAGATTTCAGCCGCCTCTTTACATGCCTAGATGACTTCATGTTGTCCTTTGAACTATTCACCTTGACAATCACCGTTTGATTATCACGGTTCATGAGGACCGCCGGTATCGGTTTTTCAACTACCGGTAAATCCATAAGGAGTTCACGAAGCCATTCAGCCTCAACTGTGGCGGTGTCCAATGCAGTGAGTTCTGCCTCCATAGTTGATCTCGTTAAGATGGTCTGCTTGCAAGACTTCCAGGAGACAGCGCCACCTCCAAGTGTAAACACATATCCACTTGTGGCTTTAATCTCATCTGCATCAGAGATCCAATTCGAATCACTATAACCCTCTAGTACCCTAGGATACCCAGTATAGTGAATCGCGTAGTCCATTGTTCCTTTCAGATAGCGCATTACCCGTTCAAGAGCTTCCCAATGAGCATCTCCTGGGTTAGACACGAATCGACTCAGTTGCTTACGAGATATGCGATGTCGGGTCTAGTAGCACTAGCTAGGTACATTAGTGAACCAATGATTTGGGAGTATCTCAGCTGATCTCTCATTATTCTTATGTTTTTCCTTAACATTTTACTAGCATCATAAGGTGTTGGAGCTGGCTTGCAGTCGTTGTAACCAAAACGACTCAAGATTTTCTCCACATAATGAGATTGTGTAAGAACAACCCCACCATCACTTTCTCTCACTAGTTTAATGTTTAGAATCACATCAGCCTCTCCCAAATCTTTCATCTTGAAGCTTTGAGACAAGAATTCTTTCACTTCCTTAATCGCATTAAGGCTTGTCCCAAATATCAGTATGTCATCTACATACAAACATAGGATCACTCCTTCGCCCCCACCATAGCGATAGTACACACATTTGTCAGCTTCGTTCACAACAAAGCCAACTGACGTTAAAGTTTTGTCAAACTTCTCATGCCATTGCTTAGGAGCTTGCTTAAGACCATACAAAGATTTTACCAATTTACACACCATCCCTTCTTGACCTTTTACTACGTATCCATCTGGCTGATCCATATAGATCTCCTCCTCCAACTCTCCATTTAGGAAAGCCTGTCTTAACGTCCATCCGGTGAACGATAAGACCATGGGAAGCCGCCAAGGAAAGTAGTACTCGAATAGTGGTCAATCGGGCAACTGGTGAGTAAGTATCGAAAAAATCTTCTCCTTCTTTATGAGTATAGCCTTTAGCCACCAGCCTTGCCTTGTACTTATCAATAGTACCATCAGGCCTAAGCTTTTTCTTGAACACCCACTTGCATCCTACAGTTTGCACCCATAGGGACGCTCCACAACCTCCCAAGTACCATTAGACATAATAGAGTCCATCTCACTCCGAACTGCTTCCTTCCAATAGTCAGCATCCGGAGAGGAATATGCCTCTTCAATGGTTCTAGGAGTGTCATCCACGAGGTACACAATGAAATCATCACCAAAGGACTTTGCAATCCTCTGTCTCTTGCTCTTTCTAAGAGCTTCATTGCCATCCTCCTCAGGATTTTCCTCATGTGGTTGTTCATTGTGTTCTATCAAAACAGCAGGTTCTTTGAGTTCATTATTAATAGACAATTCATGACTAAATGTGCTATCTACCTCTTTCATAGGAAAAATGTCCTCAAAAAATGTAGCGTCTCTGGATTCCATGATGGTGCCAACATGCATATCAGGTACTCCAGACTTCACTATTAAAAACCTATAACCCACACTGTGTAGAGCATAACCAAGAAAGATACAATCGACAGTTTTAGGTCCTAGTTTACGTTTCTTGGTTATAGGCACATTCACTTTGGCCAAACATCCCCAGGTCAGTAAGTATGAAACTGTTAGCCTTTTCTTTTCCCATTCCTCGAGTGGTGTTATCTCTTTGTTCTTTAAAGGAACACGATTCAGGACATGACCTGCAGTCAATATAGCCTCACCCCAGCATTCCTTGGAAAGTCCCGCTGTGTCTAACATGGCGTTAACCAAATCAGTTAGAGTGCGGTTCTTTCTTTCGGCTACCCCGTTTGATTGAGGTGAATAGGGAGGCGTCCTCTCATGAATTATTCCGTGTTCCTCACGAACGCGGTGAAAACATTAGAAAAATACTCTCCACCACGATCGGACCTAATTCTTTTGATCTTTCTCTCAAGTTGGTTTTCTACTTCACTTTATAGATTTTAAAGTATTGTAATGCTTCATCTTTAGACTTCAACAAATAGATATAGCAAAATCTAGTACAATCGTCTATCGAGTCATGAAAAACTTTTTACCACCTTTTGTCAACACACCATTCATCTCGCATAAATCGAATGAATTAGTTCCGGAGGAGCCAAGTCTCTCGCCTCGGCAGAAAAAAATGAGGCTTGCGAGGTTGTTTTGATTCAACGCACACATGGCACTTAGAATTTTTTACTAAGGTAAATTTCGGAATTAAACTCAAGTTTGCAAGACGCATCATACAACCAAAATTAACATGACAAAGTCGCGAATGCCAAACATTAGACTCATCATTAACATTCGAAACATGGTTCACAACTTTATTACAATCATATGACAAAGAAAAGCGGAACAAACCTCCGCTATCATAACCTTTTCCAATAAAACTTCCAAACTGAGAAATTACACATTTATTGGATTCAAAGACTAATTTAAAACCATCTCTACATAGTAGAGACCCGCTGACTAAGTTCTCCTTGATAGTAGGGACATGCTGCACGTTCTTCAATCGAATGATCTTTCCCGAAGTAAGCTTCAGATCGACCGAACCAACACCAAGAACACGCGCATGTGATCCGTTTCCCATCAACAAGGAGGAAATTCCGCCCGCCTGGTAAGAGGAAAACAAGGAAATGTCAGCACAAACATGAATATTAGCACCCGTATCAATCCACCAATCAAGTGACTGACATACTGAAAGAACTGTAGGTAAAAGATTACCGTACCCCGACGTTCCACCAGTCTCACTAATAACCATGTTGGCACTCTTGCCATCTTTCTTATCCTTGCGATCCGGACACTTTGCAGCGAAGTGTTCCGTGCTACCACAACAGTAGCACTTTCCAGTTGGCGGCTTTTTCTGCTTGAACTGAGCCGTCTGCTTAGCCTTTGATTGGTTTTGATGCGGCTTGTTCTTCTTTTTGAATGCATTGTTGTTCTTCTTCTGCACCAAGTTAGCACTAGAAGACCCAACAATCCCTTTACCATGTGTCTTATCCTTTGCTCTCGCCTTCTCTTCAACATCAAGAGTGCCGATAAGATCGACAACAGCAAACTCTTGCCTCTTGTGTTTGAGAGAGGTTCCAAAGTCCTTCCAAGAAGGTGGTAACTTGGAGATAATACCTCCAGCCACAAACTTGTCAGGCAACTTACATGGTGCATCCTTGCTATAGTTCTCAAGATCTCTAGCTAGCGCCTGAATCTCATGGGCCTGCTCTACCACAGAACGGTCTTCAACCATTTTGTAGTCATAGAGCTGTTCCATGACGTACAGCTCACCACCAGCATCAGAAACCCCAAATTTAGCCTCAAGCGCATCCCAAATATCTTTGCCACTTGGCGGCGGAAGGTACGTGTCCACAAGGTTTTCGCCGAGAACACTCAAGATGGCACCACGAAACAGGTTATCGGCTGCCTCGAAAGCCTTCTCCTCCTCTGGAGAAAACTGTTCGGGCTTCCCCTGTATGACATGCATGATGCTCATCGCTGTCAACCAATACGTAACCCTTTGCTTCCAACACTTGTAATTTGAATCATCGAAAACATTTGGTTTGAGCGTTGCAGCGAAACTAGTTACCGAAAGCCTATCAACAATATAAGGTTTTCGGATTGTTACACAATTAGCAATTTTCGGTACATTTTAATTCCAGAAAATATTAAAAAATTCATGACAAATATAAGTGATCCCGTGAGAACAAAGCATGTGCATGTGTTCAAGTTAAATCTCAAATAAAACTCGAACAAAATTACACAGAAGAAGTTTAGTATGTACCCAAAGGCGGGACGGTTGACGGAGTCAACCGGTGCGCCGTTATCCCCTGGAATAGACATGCTACTCGTGGAGGGACCTTGTTTGGTGTAGCCGTACAGAGTCGATGCAGTGACGAGTCGTTGCAGTGAAGTCCCACGAACGGCCTTCGGGAAGTAGTCGTTCACGTAGTCGTACTTGAAGTAGTCGTTCACGTAGTCGTACTAGAAGTAGTCGTTCACGTGGACAAGGACGTAGTCGTACAGGAGAGCGAGCAGGCGCGTACGGGTACGCTCCCCAAAAACCTTATCGCCCGCCTATCCCGAGCAGGATCGCTAGGCGGACGAGGTTCGGAGGCAACTGCTCACGCAAGCAGTGTGCGCGCAAAGCTTGCGTTGAGAATGGCAGAGAGCAGCAACACAGAGGGAGAAGAGAGAGGTCTCCTAAGCAGGAGTACCTGGGTGTGAGAATGTGTGTCTGTGCCAGAGGGTGGAGTCCTCTTATATAGGCGCAGAGGAGAGGAGAAGGGAATGAACCTGGACGCTGCTGACCACCATAATTCCCATTAAACGACAGTTACCAGTAACTTCTGTATTCAACGTCATCAGTTACCAGTGCATACGCATCACGATCACGGTCACGCCACGCCACCCCACCATAATTCCCATTAAACGACAGTTACCAGTAACTGCTGTATTCAACGTCATCAGTTACCAGTGCATACGCATCACGGTCACGGCCTCGTCGGCCGCGGCGCGGCGAGCGAGCGCGCGCGCGTGTGGCACGCCCTTCTCCTTTTACCAACTTCACAAGTGGTCCACCGTTGGTCCACCATTTAAGTTAGTTAAGATTCTCATTGACGTTCAATGTGGGATTGAATCTCTATCATTTATTTTGTGGACCTTTTAATTCTTAGGATTAATTGAGACTAAATGGCCCAAGGCCCAATTAATCCAACACCATACCCTCCCCAGTGGAAGGCTTAGCTTCACACAGGGGAATAATCTGTTTTGAAAGATCACAAGGACTAAACAAGAAGCGACCTTCACAGCAAAGAGCAAACCAAAAAAATAGGTGATCGATGATTATTAGTTATTAGTTAATGATGTAGTTGCACTGCAGCAGCTGCAACTGCGAGAGAGATAATCTTCATGGTAGAGATGTATGCAGCTGGAAGTTTTGTTTTTTTATCACAAGCAACGCACCAAATATTGGGATGTCCTGAATCCTCGACAGTAATCAGAATTTTATTCAGGATCGAATACATGATATAGGAGAACGAAGGGTAAAGAAACATAACGAAAGCTTCATAAAGCATTATTTCATCTCATGTGTTTTCATCACGAAACAGAATACACATCACGCCGACGACGGAGATATCTGCGTCGAATTGTCTCGTTCTCGGCAGCAGCACGTAGCATAGAATTTGGTTGGCGGATTGGCAGGGATGCAGAGTACATCAAAGTGTTTGAACCCTCGATTGAAAGAACATTCTTCTGAACATATAAGGTTGTCGCATGGGTTCATGTTGTAGCACTCCACTGAAAATGGTGTAGTGCAATGCATTAGAGAGAGCTCATAGAAATATATATGGATAAATCACTGCAAAAAACGTAAACCCCAAGAAATATATGCATATATTCTTGTGCCTGGGTATATATGAACTCTTACGTCGTGTAATGCGACATGATGACAAGGCGGCCATAGCCATGAAACCTAAGAATGCCAGGCATAGCGCCTTAGTATCCTTCTTGAGAAGAGCCATATGGGAGAGCTTTTTCTTAATTTAATTGTGTAGCTGGCAGATGTCGTCGTTATCTGTAATTTTCTATGTTTGTTGAGTTGTTGTCTGGCCATACTTATATAGTGCGGAGGGTTGAAGAAAATCTGGGAGGTTAATGATCCTACCATTCTTTCACTGCTAGTAAATTAATATTTGCTAGTATAGTACGGTTCATGTCACTCGTAATTTTTAGATATCTTTCAATGGCTGCTTTATATACCACTCCTGTACTTTCATAAGAGGATACTGTGCTAGCTAATTAGTCTTAATACATTAGGTCACTGCTAGGAAAACAATCATTAGTACTGGGTCCAAAACCCTATTAGTATCGGTTTTGGACCCGATACTAGCTGATCGGTACTAATGTGAGGAGGACATTAGTACCTGTGTCCAATAACGGGTACTAATGTCCCCGTCCCCGTCTATCCGCTCGGCTCCGTCCGCTCCGTCATCTGTCCTTTCTCTGTTTCCTCCGTTATTATTTTTTAATTTTCCTTTTCTTTTCTTTTTTCTCATTCTTTCTCATCTAATATTCATCTCATCTCATCCATATTCAACAATTCACAAATCACAATTCATCCATATTCAAACCAAAGTCATGAGATCTACAATAAATACCAAATCACAAGATTCATAACAATCTCACAAAATACATCTCATAATAACCACAATCTCAACAAGAATCACCATCACATATTTCATGAGAACAAAAATGAACACAAAAATCGACATCACGCACGCGTAGGTCCCCGCGGCGGCCACCACCGCCATGCTGGCGGCCTTCGTCCCACGCTGCTCTGCGCCGGCGGCCGGAGTTCGGCTGGTCACCACCGCCGTGCCAGAGGCAGCGCCCGCTGAGCCGGCGGCCACCACGCCTGGCCTGGCCTCCGCGCTTGGCCCCCGCTAGCTGCCGCTGCCCTCCGCGCCGGCGGCGGCCTGGCCAGCGCCCCGCGGCCGCGGTCCTTGCTCCCTCGCGCTAGCGGCAGCCGCGGCCCCTGCTCCCCACGAGCCCAGGCCAACTGACGGCCTTCGTCGACGTGGACCCACTCCCTCGCGTGCCGCGACCCTGCATCCCGTCGCTAGTGGCCGCTCCACGGCAGCTGGATATGCACACAGAGAGAGGAGAGATGCAAGCTGGGAAAGAAACAGATGAGAATTGAGGAGAGTGAGATAACAGATCGAGGATGCCACTAGGCCAGGACTTAGAAAATTATCTGCCGTCGGGTGGGGATCGAGACGGCACAGTTGACGGTGGTTGACTTTTAGTACTGAGGCATGATTCACTCGGTACCAATGTGGTCCACATTAGTACCGGGTCAAGTTCTGACTCCGTACTAAAGTGGAGCTAGACGGGCCTTTCCTCCCACCCGGTATTAATGTTTGCACTAGTACCGAGTAAAAAAACCGGTACTAATGTTAAAATCTGTCCAGGACGAAAGGTTGATTCCTTAGTCGTGGGTGTGATTGAATCATACAAAACAATATAATCGGTACTATTCTCTTTAAACCACAGTCATCTGCGTCACCATCCTACTTCATCCACTCACATGCAATTTACTCCCCCGACGCGTCACCACCTAGCAGCGAGCGTCGTCGAGATCGTGCCGCCGGCGCGGTAGAGTCTTCTCGGGTGGTCGTTGGATGCTGCTACCCCTGCTTGCGCAGCTATGTTGATTGCCTTAGCTTTGGTGTAATAGCGTTCTCGATTTCAGTTTGTTTGTTCAGAAACAGGTGTAAAGGGCAGAGAAAAAACTTATGCCAAATTAAGGGTGCAGTTCAGTTAATTGTGTAACTGAATGTTAAATTCGGTGTCATAGTAATAATTAATGGTAGTCGATTGGGATAGCTATATCAAACGACCATACTGAATTCTGTTGTTAAACTACCATACGACGACCTCCAAACAGGAGCTGCGAAAGCCTTCCCGTCAACGTCGTCCTCAGGCTGTCCGCACCGGAGACTGGACCTCGACCGCAACGCGAACTGCCGTTCGCTTTTTCCGTTTATTTCCCCGCAGCGGGGGACGGTAAAACGGCCTGCACCGTTCCGTTCGACTGCCTCGACGCCAAATCCAGAGTCGGACGGGACGAACGGTATCACACCTCCCGCGGTGCCTGCCCCCAACCACCATGCCTTCGCGCGGATGCTCGGAAGGGAAGAGAGGGAAAGCAGATGTCCGGCGCCCAAAGCTCCACCACCGTCCACGCCATCGCTGCCACCACGACGTGGAGCTCCTCTGCGGCCGGCCGAGAGAGAGGACACAGCCGCCGGTGCCCCGAATCGAGCCGCCACCGTGGAGCTCCTCCGCCTCCGCCCACCCGCTCGACCCCGCCCCCCCGCTCCCTCCTCGCGCCGAAGACGGAGAAGGCCGCGCCGGATGTTGAGGCCGCACCGGAGGTGCCGCCTACGTGCCCCCGCGCCGCCGGCAATGGATGCGGCCGAAGGGGCGGCGGCCCGGAGGGAGAGACGGGGCGGCCGCCGCGCGAGCGGGGAAGAGGTCGCGGTCGGCCACGCCGGGGGAGCCGCTCGCCGGCCGGGGAGAGGGCGGGCGCCGGGGAGGGAGAGGACGCCGCCGGAGAGGGCATGAAATCGGAGAGCAGGGGGCGGCGCAATCTTGCCGCCCCGGATCTAGGCCGGTGCGGAGAGAAAGAGGGGAGAAAAAGAGGGGGAGAGAGAGAGACCGGTGGGGAGGAGAGAGACCGGTGGGTCCCACCGCAGTTGGTTGGTATGGAGTTTGAGATATAGAGGTCGACGGGTGCAGAAAAACTGGTATTGAACTGGAAAACATTGATGACTAGGCGGGAATATTCCTTTTAGGGGTTGGATTTGGAGGTTGACGAGTGCCGACAGCCTCAACGTGCACGATGTGGCCAGGGGGCTGCTACCCGGCGGGCAGTTAGCTTACCATCTGCAATATAAACTGGAACGTAACCATCTATGTGGCATCAAAAATCTCTCTTAAATCCCGCAGCAACGTACGGGGAATCACCTGGTTGTACTGGTATAATTTTGTCTCGAATAAAAGAGGATGTAATAATGTATTATACATCTAGCCTGTTCGGTTGGCTGGTGGTGATGGCCTAGTCTTTGGTTTGTTCGAGAGAGAAAATCTTCTACCGTTGGTTGCTGGTAGTTCTTGGTGGCTGGTTCGTTGTGAGAGAAAATCTTTACTTGTGCTGGCCGTGGTGATAAGCCGAGCGAACAGGGTGTTTGTATGCACTACCGAAAACAGCTAGAATGCAGTGTGCCAAAATATTCGCCGTGTGCAGGAACACGGACGGGCACAGGGCCTTTTCTTTTGCTCGACTTTCTTCATCCGCTTGACCTTTTTTGCCGAGTACTCCATTTTTTTTTGGCTCACGAAACGTTTGTGGAGTGCTCGAAAAAGGGCAAACGACAAACAGCCCTTTGCTAGCTAAGACTCGCTGTGAGACGTTTGCCATGAGCCTCACACGGCAAACTATTTTTCGTGTGTTTTCTTGCCTTCATTTGCCGTGTCATTTGCACTTCGTAAAGTATGTTTACCCCGTAGTCACTACGGGAATCCCGAAAGACGTCGAGTGCCCCAGGCACTCGAAGGCCTGAAAACACTCGGTGAAGTATTTGACGAGTGTTGCACTTAGCGTTGCCCACTTGGGGAACAACGTCTGGCACTCGACAAACCTTTGCTGAGTGCTAAAAAGGACACTGGGCAAACCTTTTCAAAAAATAGAAAAGTCACAACCACAGCGTCTCCTGCCACCGTCGTCATGACATCTGGCCTCCTATGCCACCGTGTCACACCAGAGACGCCTCCACCAAGCCGCGTCGGAGAAGCCGCCACCACACCACGCCGGAGTCGCCGCCAACACCGCCATCACGCGTCCACTCCGTCGTCACGCACATCATCCACGGAGCTCTACACTGTTCGTAGATCTGACCTTTGGCGGGAGATGTAATGGAGAGGGCTAGACCCGGTCGGCCACCGGCGATAGACCGGCTTCTGGTTACTATGAGAGATGGGGACTAGCAACGACGACGCAAGAGAAGGGGCACGACGGGGCTCTCCTGGGGCTGAATCCCATGGCAGAGCTTGCCCGGGAGCACGGTGCAGGGCGACGGGGTGTAGGGCGGTGACACTAGGCAGGGGCTGCATCGGTGGTGGGCCCGACATGCCAATTCCTACACTGTGCTGCCGCTGGTGCCTTGGCTCACGCTGGTGGTCCCGGTCACGCCACCCACTAGAGCTGCGGC
Source organism: Cenchrus americanus (assembly GCA_947561735.1). Taxonomy (NCBI): domain Eukaryota; kingdom Viridiplantae; phylum Streptophyta; class Magnoliopsida; order Poales; family Poaceae; genus Cenchrus; species Cenchrus americanus. The sequence goes on from OX387242.1 coordinate 5,944,282, forward strand.
CGGCCGTCTGCATCGCACAGCCCACTGAAGCCACGACCAGTCGTCCGCGTCGCTGCTAGCTGGACCCTGTCCTATGCCGCCGAAGGGAGGACAATGAGGTAGGCCCGCGCCGTCGGAGGTAGGGGAGCGCCACGGGAGGGGAGATGCGGGCGCTCGAGACGATTGGCGTTGGTGGTAGTGTTGGGAGAGAGACGGTGGTGGGAGACTGGAAGAGAGAGATCCGTGGGAGAGAGAAACATGGGTGGAGGGGGAAAAGGGGAGCTGACCGGGAGGAAGTTGGCCAATAAATAGGAGAGTGATGTTTGATGGCCCATGATTGATGATGTGGTGTGTTTGCCGAGTGTTTCTTTGGACACTCGGCAAAGAGTTTCTTTGCCGAGTGCCACATTAAACACTCGGAGACATTTTTATTTTTTCTAGCGGTAAGGTGTTTTTAGAACTGGTATTATGCCGGAAGGAGTTAACGACACAATGATTGTTCTTGTTCCAAAGTTTGCATATCCGGAGAAGCTTTCAAACTTCAGGACAATAAGTTTGTGCAACTTGCTAAATGCTTGGTTAACAGGCTGTAGCCTTTATTGGGTGAGCTAATTTCCCAAGCAAAAGTGCATTCATCCCAGGGCGCATGATTACCTAGTAGTGGCTATACCGTTCGCCTCAACGCGGGGTCTACGTCAAGGTGATCCTTTGGCGCCATATTTCTTCTTGTTTGTTTCCGATGCCCTTCCTGCTTTGCGCAAAGAGGTAGTACATGATAATGTGATTGAGGAACTGGAAATATCACGGCACACCCCCTGGGATCTCACACCTCCTATTTGCGGATGACGCACGCACTGCTTTTCTTTAAAGCTACTACTGAACAAGCTAGGTGAATCAAGTCCCTCCTCGACCGGTTTGAAAGGGGCACGGGACAGCAGTTGAGCCCAACAAAATGGTCATTACTCACTCGTGTGAAAGTTTGGAAAATTAAAGGTAGGAGGAGATAAGAGAGGTGCTTGGGGTAGAGAGGGTGGAATTTGAACCAAAATATATCTAGGCCTCCGGAAGGACGACGTACTGAAGAAAGAACACTTCCAACCATCGCATGAGCATCTCAGCAAGCGGATGATAGCGTGGTCTGAGAAGCACATGTCAGTGGATGTGAAAGAAGTGCACATATACTTGTGTACTTTTATGAAAGTAATTTTCAAGACAAATCTATCGGTACGATTTTCACGTTTCCAAACTCAAAGACTTTACAGTTATTTATGATTTATGTTCATAATGTTTGACCCACATCTTTTCCAAACACCATCTCATAGTGATGCAGAGGGAGTATAGCTTAATCGAGTTTCGGTCTGTGTAGAGCGGCTTGTTGCTCAAAATTGTAATGCTACTCTTGAGTAATCAATAAAGAGCTCTCCCCCAACCACCACCACACCACCACCAAAAAAAAGCGGCACTGCTAGCGCTCGGACGTCCGATCCGGGCGCCAGCGTCGGACGGGTTCGTGGCCGTTAGATTTTAGGATCCTCAATCGTCAGCCGTTAGATCTAAAGACTACAGGCAAATGTTGCGAGTGTGTTGCGAATGTGTTATGAAAATGTTGCGAACACGGTTGCTTGCAACATCCAACATCAGGAGTCTTTTTTCTCTCCACCCCATGTTGCGACTATATTACGGCTATGTTGCGACCCGTGTTGCGTGCAACATCCAACATCAGGAGTCTCTTCTCCCTTCTCCTCGACACAACACCCAACACCACATGTCTGCAACATCGAAACGCAATGTCCGCAACATTGAAAAATAAGGTTTGCGACACCCAATATCACATGTTTGCAATATCGAAACTCAACATCCGCAATATTTGCTAAATCACACTGAAACATTAAGATGCATATGTCGCAACATATTCAGATGAAACACAGAAAAGCAAATGTTGCAACATCATCAAAATAATAGTGAAAACATCTCAAATCACTTCATGCAACATCAAAATAGCACTAGGAGAAATCATCTCAAATCACTTCGTGCAACATCAGATACCACCAGATGAAACATCTCAAAACTCTTCATGCAACATCAGGAGACACAAACTGGAACATCTCAAAAACACTTCATCCACACGACGGGGAGGGAGCAACAGGTGGTGCGGTCACCGGGCGCGCCCCGTGAGGAAGCGTCGTCCACCCGCGGCGGCGCGCCCCTCCCCGAGGTGCGCGCGCAGGCGCGACTAGCCGCGGGGAGCGGCGGCACGGGCTCGCCCCCGCCCTCCGGCCGGCGGGGGAGAGAGCGTGCCGAAGCGGGCGCGGGGTGACGGATCTGGAGGCTGAGAAGCCGCTCCAGCAACCGCAGTGACCGACGACCTAGAGTTAGGGTTGGGAGAGGGAACAATCGGGAAGGCGTGAGACTGCCGCGCCGCCGGCCCGCCGCCGTCCTTGCCTCCCCTCGACGGCGGGGAGCTCCACCATGGCCACCGCGCGAGCTCTCCGTGCGGAGACGGCCGCGCGCCTCGCGGCCGCCCGCGCCGCCGGGGAGCTCCGGCTCTCGGCCGCGGGGGGCTCCGTCCCCGGGCGCGGAGGCGGATAAATGGTTGCGGGGCTCCACCTTGGCCACGCCGAGGGAGACGGGCGTGCGCCGGCGAGCTCCGCGGGGAGCGGCGCGCGAGCCGGCCGGCGAGCTTGTCTCCCGCGTCTGGCGGCACTGCTGGTGGCTTGAGCGAGCGACATATCGAAGAAGAGGATAAGAACGATGGTCTACAGAGATGGAAGATGATGCCGTGTCCGACGCATCGGGCCGCTGCGGGATCACACGGTGGGCAGGGCGTCCGATTTTTGAAGTCCGCCCGGACGCCCGAGTCCAAGCGTTTCCGAAAAAAAAGACGCATGGGGCTGGTTGCGTTCGCACGTGAAGAAGGTGGGCAACGGCGGATCGGCGAGTCTAGGGATGGCGAGCTATCCAATTTGGAGAGACATATGCATAATGTATTGGAGAGCTTTTTTCTCTGATAATAGTTAAATAAATTTAGCTTTGCAAAACCGTTTAGACAATCTCTTCGAGATGCTATTGCAACATTCTTCATTTCGCTATTGCAGCATTCTTCATTTCTCATCCTCCCTCTTGGTTCTTTTTAACTTGACGTCCCTACTTAGCTCAAATTTGAGCCAAGGAGGGTCATATAAATCAGAACAGAGGTGGTACCACCGTACCTATGCTGTACAATGAGCACATATTTTGTGCACCGAGCGGAAACATAACGTGAAACACGGAAAATGCAAACAATAAAAGAAATATGGGAATCGTAGTGTTTGTGTGCATGAGTTTGGACTCTGGAACATATTGACGTAGAATTGTTGAAAATTGTCTCTTCGGAGACATGGGATAAAATTGGAACGGAAATTTTCAATTTGGGCCGCTTTGTTACAAACGAATACAAATGTGCTTTGAATTTTAGAAACATCCAACCCAACGATTACACGGAACGACAAACACATGTATACGGAACCAATAAAAACGCAGGCTTCGAGTCCTCGATCGCTCAAGTGAATCCCGGCGCGGCGCCGGCGAGGAACCTCTGCGCGACGCGCTCGTACGGGAACCCGTCGGCGGCGGAGTTGTCCGCCGCCCAGACGAAGATGCCGTGCAGCCTCCCCTGCCGCCGCAGCTCCCGGCACGCCGTGAAGAACCCCTTCCCGGGCCCGAGCCCGCTGCTGGCCGGGTCCGTCCCGAACGCCACGAGCACCTTCCCGCCGCCGCCGGAGTACCGTCGGCTCTGCTCGTCGTAGTACCCCAGAAACTCCGCCACCGTGGTGTTGGAAGCGTAGGCGTAGAACTGGAAGTTGACGTAGTCGAACTCGCCGCCGTACCGGCGCCAGAGCTCCCCGTAGTGCGCCTGCACGTCCGGGTTGGCGAAGGGCGCGATGGAGGCGAAGGAGATGACGCCGAGCGCCCTGAGCGCGCGGACGAGCTGGCCGATGCACTCCGCGAAGACCTCCGGCGTCTCGCGCTCCCCGAAGTGCTCGTAGTCGATGTCGATCCCGTCGAGGCCGTACGTGGTGAGGATCTCGGTGAGCGACGTCACGGCGTTGCCCACCCAGGCGTCGACGGAGGAGGCCCGGAACGTCGCGTTCGCGCCGAGCACGGTGTCGCCGCCGAGGCTGAGCGCGACGCGGACGTTGTTGCCGTTGTTGGTGTTGCCGGTGCCGTTGCAGCCGGTGGTGCCGCGGAGCTTGGCGGCGGCGACGGCGGCAGGGGTGAGGTTGGCCTCGTCCCAGTAGACGACGAAGCGGCCGTCGGTGGGGTAAGCGGGAGCGGAGGCGTTGGCGGTGTCGTTGGCGGCGTAGTCGATGGCGAAGGCGAGGATGAAGTGGAAGTCGATGCCCGGGTGCACGGGCACGTCCGCGAACGTCACGTTCTTGCCCTCCGCGCCGATGTATTCCCGGAACAGCGGCCGCCGCGCTCCGCTCGACGCCGGGGCCGTCGTCCCGGCGACGACGAAGAGGAGGAGGAAAGGGAATAAGCAGGTTCTTACCATGGCGGCGGTGATCGTCTGATGAAGAGAAGCCATGGACGGATAGAGCTCGATCGAGGTGGCGAGATCGAGAGATGACGAAGCTGACGCGGCTCGTACGTGCACGTATTTGAAGGTGCGCGTGGGTCAGTGATGACTGGTGATGGTGAGCACTGAGCAGCTGGTGTTAGTGTGAGCGAGCTGGGAGACTCGGCTTGACGGGGTCAAATGACATGGCTTGGAGTTGGAGTTGATCTGAGTGGAGAGGCTGCCGGCGATCAACTTAACACGTACAACTGCCCCGCCGGCCGGCAACTACAACTGCAATGCTGAATGCGTGTCGGCATGCGGCGGCGTGTGCAGTCGTGCACGACGCGCATTGACGACATGCTTGCCTGTTGGCTACTACCGGACCACCTGGGCGTGAGCTGCGATGATGCAGGCCGGCCAAGGTCAATATTCGGTGTGATCCTCTAGGAACATATGCAAGGGTCTACATGGTCACGGCGGATACACCAATGCTTCGGCAGTAGTCAGCACAGCGAATGAGACAGTTTACAGCGATTAATGGAGTCGCGTCGCGTGACGTGTCGCACCAGCCATCGCTCGCCGGCGGCAGTTTTGTTAGCTCGCCGCCGCCGGTGCCGCAGCTAGGAGTGCCGCGCGTGCACCGGCCACCGGTGAGGCGGTGACTTGCCAGCCTGTGATCATGCGTGCCGCCGCGCGCCGCCGGGCCGATCCATCGTTTATGCACTGCACTGCATGTCGCACCGCGCTGCACCTCCACGCCGCCGCCGCCGCCGTTGCTCAAACTCAACTGCCCGGCCGCCCGGCTGCGGGCTGCCGCGTGTCTGCGCGAGGCGGCGTACGCGCACGACGCGCGTCGATTGCATGCGCCTGTTGGCTCCGCATGTGTGAGTTGCGAACTTGCGAATGCAGGCCACGATGGATATACGTATACACACTGCTAGCACTAATTTCGTCGTGCAGGAAGGTCCCAGGTTCAGAACACAGCGCAGCGCCTTTGCAGCCGGTTTTTTTTACTTTTTAGCCTTTTTTCGAAAGATTTTCACAAGTAGATCCTTTTTAGAAAGATTTCAAAAAATGGACCCTGAGCTCGGTGTTGGGGAATTAAGGAAAATTCGTCACCCTCGAAACGTTAAGTTTGACAAAGTTCTTGAGACATGTTTTCAGGAGCAGGAAACTCACGATTTTCGGGAGCCGGGAACCTGTGAAGCCTCGAATTCGTGAATGTGCGAAGTTCGGGAATCTTGATTCGGTGGAGAAATAGGGTCACGGACATGCGGAAGCCTGGAACCTCGAGCTGGCGGTAGCGCGAACTTCGGAGGACGGCCGATTCGGGAATATGTGGAGGACCCAGTTCGGAAAGTCACGCGCAAAGACATGCACGAACCGATGAAGAAGCGAAGGCCGATTCGGGAATCTGTCGAAGACCCAGTTCGGGGGTTACGCGTGAAGACATTCGTGAACCTGAGAAGAGGCAAAGTCAAAGTTGTTGTCCTAAAAAGTCCGGGTTTAGAGTGTGAACTAGTGGCAGACTTGTAAATATGTTAGACGAAAAAGACATTCTTATATGCGTTCACATTAGGAATATTCTCTGAGGCTGAAGGTGTTTTCGGCATGTAAAAGTCCCTTCATCTCGCTATAAAAGGTGGCGCGAGGGCACGTGTAAACGGACTCAGATTTTTGGGAACTCGTGCAATCTGCGGAGAGGATTACAGTCTCTCTGTGCTCTAACTTTGTGCTTGAACGTGCTAAGAACTCTCTCTTTTTCTCACGTGTTCGGGGACCCATCCGAATTTTTCGGGTAACCCCCCAACATTGGCGCCCACCGTGTTCCAGTCGAACAGAAACTCACGATGCCACCTCAGAAGAAATCCAAGAAGAACGTTCCAGCAGAGGCAAATCGAGACGACCACCATCCTACCCAAAGGAACGAAACCTCTTTCGTCCCTGAACCTTCCAACACAACAGACCAAGAACGAAGAGCAAAGCTTGAAGCTCTCATGAAGGCAAGAGCAGAAAAAACAGCTCATACCCAAGAACAACCTGCTGAACAGCAAGAATTTGAGAATGTGGATGATGATGATGACACCATAGACAGGGAGCTAGCGATGGTTCAACAAAAGATACAGCAGCTGCAGAAAGACAAAGAAAAGTTCACAGCTCAGTTGCAAGCGAAGAGAAAAATCTCTGAAAAGCTAGAACAGCTCAACAAAGCAAAAGAACAAATCGAAGCAATACAGAGAGAAATTGAGGAAATAAAAGAACAAGAAAACAGTTCCCTGTGGCAGGAATCACCGCACCAGAATTTTGGGCCAGCAAGAGAACCCCCGAAGGAAAACTTCTTCGCGGGAAACGCAGTCTCACATTTCGTGGATTCTTAATCACCACTGTCTATTGGGCTGCAAACAGCACCTTGGCCGCCGAAGTTTAAGCCTGTCTCTCTCCCCAAATACAACGGCTTCGGAAACTCCAGGCAATTCCTCATGAGATACGAATCAGCTGTGAATTCGGCAGGAGGGGATGATGTTGCACTGGCCAAATCATTCATCATCGCTTGCGAAGGACCAGTACTGAATTGGTACTCACTGCTGCCTCCACACTCAGTCTACAGCTGGGTAGACCTCAAGACAAAGTTCATGCAAGCATTCCAGATGTTCCATGACACAACAGCGGAAGCATCAGATTTGTATAACTGCAAGCAGAAAGACAGAGAGCCACTGCGGAACTTCGTGAGAAGGTTCATGCAACAAAGGTCTCAAATCCCCGAAGCTGATGACAAAACAACGATCAAGGCACTGATCAAAGGTCTCACTCCAGGGCCAACAGCTTCCCACCTCACGAGAAAGAAACCCAAGACGGTTGAGGAACTTTTTCGCGAATTGGAGGAGTACATTTTGTCTGATGACGACCACCGCAAGAGGGTAGCTGAGCGAAACGAGGCAAGACAGGGCAACAGAGACATGACATGGATGGCACCATCCCAACATCCGCGAAACGTCAACAACGTCGGAAACTCACAACCTGAACAAAGCAACAGACCAAGCACCAGGGGAGGATTCAATCCCAGAGGAAGGGGGAGAGGCAGAGGACCCTCAGGACTCACGAACCACAACCCAAAAGATCCTCACTTCTATTGCCAGTATCATGGGAGGGGCCACAACACCGAAGGATGCCCAGAAACAAAGAAAAACATGGCAAGAATTCAGCAAGAGAAGGCACTAATGAGCATCGCATCCTCAATGCCAAGCCAGTTTCGTCCGAACTTATAGCAGCCGCAATTCGTGAATCCACAGTCGAGCTCGGTCTCAGTTCAGCAATTCCCACAACCACAGTCAGCATGGCAGCCGTCGCAGCAATTTTTCCCTCAGTCGCAAGCGATCCAGTCAATCCAGCAACCACAACCCATTCGGGAAATCTTGCCACCACCTCCAGAAAGTTCGTCAAGACCTCAGTCAAGTTCGGGACCTCAGAACTCCAAGGCATTGCCATCGTTCGGGACTATCATGCCAATCACGGGTGGATCTGCTATGGAATTCGAGACCAAGAAACAGAGAAGCAATTATTTCAGGTCCGTAAACACCATTATCAATGACGGCCCAACTGCTCGCCCAGAGTGGGCAAAGGTGCCAATCACCTTCACAGAGGAAGATTTCAGGCTGGAATCCGCGATTCACAATGACGCCATGGTCATTGAGGTGAATATTGCTGGGTGGGTCATAGGAAAAGTCCTAGTTGACAATGGGAGCTCGGCGGACATCCTGTTCTTGAAGACTTTCGAAAAGATGAATCTAAGCCAGCACATGTTGGACCCCCCAGAGTACCCGCTGCAAGGGTTCGGAGGAAAACCCATCAAGTCGGTTAGAAAAATTTCACTCCCAGTTTCATTCGGAGATCTCGAGAATGCCAGAACGAAGAGCCTCACTTTCGATGTAGTTGACATTTACCACCCATACCTCGCAATTTTCGGCAGAGGTTTTATGAACAAGTTTGACGCTGTCATAAGGCAGCAGTTCTTATGCATGAAGATGCCTGCGCCCAAAGGGGTCATCATGGTGTTCGGCAATCAGCAAGAGGCCAGAAACATAGAAAAAGGCCACACGCTCGGCCAAACGAACGTGTACCAGCTGAAAGCAGCTGACGAGAAGAAGGAAACCTACGAAGAGCCTAAGTGGGACAAGGAAAAAAATGAGATAGCCGCAGAGGGAGAAACAAAGAAAGTGTATCTGGATGCCATGCCCGATAGAGCAGTCATAATAGGAGCCAACCTCAGCGCCGAAGAGGACAAGGACCTCGTACGATTTCTGAATAGAAACAAGGATGTTTTCGCATGGTCAGCTAAGGACCTGCAAGGTGTTGACAGGGATATCATCGAACATGCCCTGGAAACAAACGAAAAAATACCACCCAAGAAGCAAAAACTTCGGAAAATGTCTGAAGAAAAGGTGAAAGCAGTCGAGGCAGAAGTTCAGAGATTACAGGATGCACAGGTAATCAGAGAAGTCAAGTACCCGGTCTGGCTAGCCAACACTGTGCCAGTCAAGAAAAAAATGGAAAGTGGAGAATGTGTGTGGACTTCACCGATTTGAACAAGGCATGCAAGAAAGATGTCCCTTGGAGAGGGTAGACAAAATCGTGGATGATGCAGCCAATAGTGAGATGCTCTCGCTCCTGGACATGTTCTCTGGGTATCATCAGATCAGGGTTCGCAAAGAGGACGAAGAGAAAACAAGCTTCATCACTCCCTTCGGGACATTTTGCTTCGTAAGAATGCCAGAGGGGCTAAAGAACGCAGGATGTACATTTTCAAGAATGATAGCAATAGTATTACACCCGCAGATTCGGAGAAACATCTTGGCATATGTGGACGACATAGTTGTCAAAAGCGTTCAGAGGAAAGACCACATCAGTGACCTGGCGGAAACATTTGCGAACATGAGGGCAGCGAACCTGAAGCTGAATCCGGAGAAATGTGTATTCGGCATTCACAAGGGGAAAGTTCTTGGATGCCTAGTATCAACAAAAGGCATAGAGGCAAATTCCGATAAAATCAAGGCTCTAGTGGCAATGCAAGATCCAGTTTCAGTGAAAGATGTGCAGAAACTGACAGAGAGAGTAGCTACCCTTAACAGATTCATTCCCAGAGCCGCAGAAAGAAGCTTACCATTCTTCCAAGTCCTCAGAAGTGCTAAGAACTTCCAGTGGTCTGAACCTCAGAAGCGAGCTTTCCAAGAATTGAAGGATTACTTGTCCACCATGACCAAACTCTGTCCCCCTGAACCTAAATCGCCGCTTCTGCTATATGTGTCTGCATCAAATTCGGCAGTAAGCGCAGTGCTAGTGCAAGAGAAAGAGGAAGAAGGAAAGATCAGACAAATTCCCGTATACTTTGCTTCTGAAGCATTGTCTGGTTCCAAGATCTTCTACTCCGAGCTGGAAAAAATCGCATATGCGGTCATTATGGCAGCAAGGAAGCTAAGGCATTACTTCGAGGGTCACAGAATAAGAGTCATCACCAACCAGCCGCTGAATGACTTGTTCGCAAATAGAGAGGCATCCACCCGAATCATCAAGTGGGGCGCTGAGCTTTCTGAGTACGTGGTAGACTTCGAGAGAAGAAGTGCAATAAAATGGCAAGTGCTGGCAGATTTTGTCGTGGACTGGACTTCACCCATTCAAAACCTTGAGGAAGATGCACCCGAACCTTGGATAGTACAGTGTGACGGGGCCTGGTGTTACAAGGGGGTTGGAATTTCGGCTGTTGTGACGTCCCCGACGGGCGTGGTCATAAGATATGCAGCTCGGCTCGTATTCGCGAACAATGAGCATTCCACGAACAACACAACAGAATACGAAGCTCTTCTGTTGGCATTAAGGAAAATGAGAGCCTTAGGGCAACAGACTTTCATAATCAGAACGGATTCGAAAGTGATCCAAGAACATATCGAGAAAGAAAGCGAGGCCAGGAATCCTGTTCTCATGAAATATCTGGAAAAAGTCAGAGAAATGGAAAAACACTTCAAAGGGTACTCAGTTCAGCATATCCCAAGGGATGATAACAATGAGGCAGACAAACTGGCGAAAGCGGCAGCTAGAAATCAAGAGCTACCCCTAGATGTGTTCTTCGAAATCATCTGAGAACTGTCCATCAAGGATTCGAGAGCTAAAATCGTGAATGTAGTGGAGACCCCCGACTGGAGAGCAGAAATCATGGCTTATCTGAGAGGACACTATGAACCACAAGATGAGTTAGAGGAGAAAAGATTGAAGCAAAGGGTTCGGGGATATACAGTAGTGAATGGAGAATTATACAATTCAGGAGTCACTGAGCCTTGGCTGCGGTGCATCACCTCCGAAAAAGGTCAAGAACTTCTAAAGGAAATTCACAGCGGATTCTGTGGGGCGCACATAGGCACCAGGGCTTTGGCCGGAAATGCGATAAAGCAGGGATTCTATTGGCCCACCATAAACATTGATGCCAAGACATTAGTTCGGCAATGTGAAGCGTGCCAGAAAATGGCAAATCAACAGAATCTGCCTTCAATGCCAGTTCATCTAATTCCACCGACTTGGCCCCTGCAAAGGTGGGGAATGGACCTAGTGGGCCCGTTGCCAACAGCTCAGGGCAACTGCCGATTCGCAGCTGTTGCAGTCGATTATTTCACAAAGTGGGTGGAGGCAAAACTGCTCGCGAATATCACAGCAGCAACAATTCAGAAATTGTTTTGGCAGAACATAGTCTGCAGATTCGGGGTTCCTAGAGAACTAACTGTTGACAATGGCAAACAGTTCGACTGCTACACCTTCAAATAATATTGCAAAACCTTGGGCACTCAAGCGAGATTTTCATCAGTCTATCACCCGCAGTCCAATGGGGCAGTTGAAAGAGCCAATGGCCTGATTTTTTCGGGAATCAAGAAATGCTTGTTCGACTAGAAAAAGGGAAAGTGGGTGGATGAACTTCCGAAGGTAATCTGGTCTCACAACACCACAGTATCAAGAGCAACAGGTTTCACGCCTTTTCGCCTGCTTTTCGGCACTGAGGCTATGACACCGGAGGAAATCAAGAATGAAAGCATGAGGGTCTTGAAAGGAAAAGAGATAGAGAAAATTGATAAGAAGGTGGAAAAATACATGATCGAGCTGACAATCCTTGAAGCCGCAGAAAACATTGAGAAATACCAGAGAGAAACAAGGGCGTGGAGAGACAAGAAGGTGGTCGGGAAGGACAAACAGGCGATCTTGTGTTGAAAAGGAAGAAAAATTGGGAAAACCCAGGAAAACTTCATGAGTCATGGGAAGGGCCTTACATCGCCAGAGAAACAAACATGCCAGGGGCTTTTCGCTTAATGGAGCAAACTGGCGAAGAGTTGCCGTATTCGTGGAATGCTGACAGCCTAAAAAGGTATTATCCATGAAAACCCTAGTTGTAGCTAGATGTAACATATAGTAGTTTTTCATTTTTCGTAAGTTTGTATACTAGAAAACTAAAAAATCCGAATCACGTGTCTATAAGTGATTTCGGGAGAAAAAATTAGCTTTCCTTTTCATAGTTATGTTAGAATAAGAAGGAACGTACTCTTTTCCTTGCAAAGGGGGCTCTAAATCAAGAGGCAAGGTTTTTAATGAGGCAGATTCTATGTAAATACTTTTTGTGATATATGTATAAAAAGAATCTTCCCCCAAATCGCGTATTTTCAGAATTCTATCGTGAAAAAGAAGAAAAGTTCGTGGGAAAGGATTCGTGATAGCCAGAATTCCATCGTGGAAAAAGAAAAATGTTCGTGAAAAAGGCTTCGTGATAGCCAGAATTCCATCGTGAAAAAAGAAAAATGTTCGTGAGAAAGGCTTCGTGATAGCCAGAATTCCATCGTGAAAAAAGAAAAATGTTCGTGAGAAAGGCTTCGTGATAGCCAGAATTCCATCATGAAAAAAGAAAAAGTTCTTGAGAAAGGCCTTGTGATAGCCTGAATTTCACCGTGAAGAAAGAGGCCTGAAACAACAACAAGTTGTGGCCTAGAAAAATCCCATCCACGAAGGGATTCCCACCAAAAAGGCCTGAGACAACAAGTTGTGGCCTAGAAAAATCCCATCCACGAAGGGATTCCCATCAAAAAGGCCCGAGACAACAGTAAGCTGTGGCCTAAAATCTCATCCACGAAGGGATTCCCACCAAAAAGTTTGCATGATGATTTCGAGAAAGTGAATGCCTAAGAGGTTGCTTGTAAATTTTCACTTAGTGTAGTGTAAGAAAAGGGCAAGGGGATCATGCGGAGAATTGTAGAAAATCTTGGTTGAAGCAACTAAGGGTTGCAGTATAAACCGAGGCAAGTCTGCCGGTCGGGTCAAGTCCACAAAATTCGAAAACAAATTTTGTCGACTTGCGCAATGACGGTTGAAGTTTTCAAAAACTAACGAAGATTTCTCCTAAAAATATGCTCGAAATTCGTGAATAGTAAGCTTCGTCAACCTGCCTTCAAGTTTTCATGCAAAACGGCAAGGTGGGGGAGGGTGACGTTTTTCAAGAAAAAAACGTATTCATTGCCTTATTTGCATAAAAACTTCGGAATAGTTTATCAAGATTACAGCAGTTAGTACAAAAATTTAGAAAGAAAGCTCCACAACATGTCCTGGTTTACAAACATTGTCTTCGGCAATATCACTAGCATAAGTGAAGCCAGATGCGCCTGCTAAGGGGCTAAGGGGCTCCGTCTTCGGGATAGTCGTGGAGCGCGAAGAAGTGGATGCAGAGCGTTCCTTCTTACGAAACAAGAAAAAGGAAGAGAGATCAAAACAGCCCATAGAAAACTTAAGTGAGGCTTCGAGCCAAAAATCTGAGAAATCCTGTTCGAGATGAGCTCGCTTAAACAAGCGCCACGCTTCGCCGCTAACACACATCCTATCTCGATGAATTCGTAGCGGCATCACGTCCTGCGCAGGCCCAGCTTGCAGGACCTGCGCAGGTTAAAAGTTTACAAAACACTTGCTCAGAAAAGCTAAGTAAATTTACAAAGTATACAGACATCCTCTGAGGGTGTGCAAAGTTCGGACAAAACATTTAATTCGTGACATCCACCTTCGGAGAATTGTCATCGCGCCCGGAAGCTTGTCCGTCGCTGCCGTCCTCGTCGCTGCTACTACTGCTACTGCTGCTGCCGCTTCCCGAATTCCTTTCGCCTGAGTCGCTCGAATCTTCGCCGGAGGTTGACCCTTCGGGGGACGCAGCGACGTCCTCGCGATTCTCTTCCTCGTTCAACTGAGAAGGAAAAGCAAATGTAAGGAAAACTCGAGAAACTGAAACATCAATAGCCGCTGTAAGTGACGAAATCGTGCAAAAATTTACCTCAGCAAGTTTGGCGCTCGCAATGACCTTGACGGTCTCCTTCCCACTGGTCAACCAGAATTCCCTTGCGAACTTGTTCTTGATGGCCTGAACATCGGCATTAGCTCGAAGTATCGCAATGCTTGTGGCGCTGGGAATTGGGAGATCTTCTCGCGAAACTTCTCCAAGTCAGCGCAGTCGAAGTCATGAAGAATTTTCAAAATGCTCTCCACGGAGAAGGTAGCCGCGAAGTCACTAGCGCCGGAGATCACCTCAGTAAGGGCCTTGAACTCGGTCTCCATCCAATCCATGAATTCGGGAATCTCGATGTTATCCGGGAGAGGAGCCGGACGAACGCCAAACTCATTCAATGACTTCTTGTACCCCTCGTAAAGAAGTTTCAGCTTTTCCAGAGTTTCAGAAGTATTCCTCTTCGAAGCTGCATTCTCCTCCGCCAACGCTTTTTCAAGATTCTGGATCTTACGATCTTTTGTGCTCAGAGACTTAGCGAGGCTGGCGTTGTTGGTGCGAAGATCTTCGGCAATTTTCATAGCCCTCTCGTGTTTTCCCCGAAGATTCTTGATCACACTGAGGTCATCTTCGTGGGATTTCTGAGTCTTTTCAAGTTCCTTTCTAGATTGCTCAAGTGCCGACTCCACGAGCTTCTTTTCGTCTTGACTTATCTTCAAAGCCTCCGCCAACTCAGCCACCTTCTTTTCAAGTTCTATGTTCGCGGATTGCGCAAGGGCGAAGTTGCGCTTGAGTTCCTTAGATTTCTGGGAAAGCTGCTTGTTCACCTTCTCTTGTTCAACAAGCCGCTCTACGGAAACTTTCCCGAGCATAGAATGTTTGAGTGCATAGTCCTCCTGAAAGCGCGCTAGCTTCGAGGGAGAGTAGGAGTGCAAAAGATCCTTGAATTCTAAAAAAAATTCAAGAACAAAGTATCAGATCAAAATTCAAGAATCGGAAAAAGCACGAAAAGGTAGTGAGAAGGAACGAACCTTGTTTACTGAAATGCTGCATGGTCACTTGTTTCGCCGAACCAGAAGAAGCCTTACCCTGAGGAGAAGGGGTGGCTTCGGGAGTAGGATGAGGCCCTTTATCAGAACCTGAAGCAGCTCCTTCAGGTTGTCCCGAGCTCCCCCCTCCTGATTCATCAACCGTCACAGATGATTTCCACAGTGTTAAAATCTTAGAAGTCTTGCTCCCAACGCCAGTTGTCTCGAAGCCAACACTTAATAATTTGCCGCGATGAGACGTACCAAAACTCTTGTTGAAAGCAGCCAAAGAAGGAGAGGGAGTTTGATCTTCGGGAACAACCTCCCGAACTTCGACCAAGGGAACATGTTCGGTAGGATTCCCCCCCTTTGTACGGTGAGCTCAAGTTCCTTAGCGAATTCGGGGGAGGCTTCATCCCGAGAGCGAGCGGGTTGAGAGATATCGGCAGCAGGGGCTTCGACAGCAGCGGGGGCTTCGACAGCAGCGGGGGCTTCAGCGGGGACAGTAACTTCAGCTTCGGCAGTGGCCTCAGCATGTTGACGGTGAAAATCCGTCAACCTAGACATGAGTTTACCTTCGGTGTTGGCATGATTTTTATACCTTATCCATTGGTACTAACCCCCGTGGTATAACAAGTTCACGTGTGCATGTCGGTTTTGGAGTTTAATGTTTATGCAGGGTTTTAGTGTTGAATGCAAGACTTTCGGGATAAGTTCATCAAGCACCTCATGACAAGACCTTGAAGCCCCGTACAATTCATGCAATGAAGCAAACTTAACTCCAAGAAGCCAGGGACTTGATCCGAGAAGACGACAGACTCCGAGGACCTGACCAGAAAAGTGCTGAATCTTGCAAGACAAGGAGTTGAGTCCAATTCGGAGAGAAACCGACGACATGGACCTACATGCGAGAAGGGGGAAACATCCGGGAAGCAAGGGAACCGACGTGGAGCGAAGGAGCCCTCGGGCCGGGCCTAGATGGGCCCGGGTCGGCCGGCCCCGGTCCGGTCGGCCCCGGGCCCATCCAGGGCCCAAATGCCCCCTCCTTTGCCCTAGCCGCTAATCGGGCTATTTATAGCCCCCCGACCGAGAGCCTCGCGAGAAGAATTCGTCATCGGCCGCCGAGGAGCGAGAGAAGAGAGGGACACCATCTCGGAGAGGAGAGGGTCGAGCTAGTTGACTAGGGTTTCCCTAGCCGACGTGGGAACCTTGCACGGAAGACCACGTCGGAGTTCCCGGAGCTAGAAGCAAGATCAAGGAAGGATCCCGGTGGTGATCTTGTGTATATATCATTGTTATAGTTGAATTATCAAGTTGAATCTTTTCCTAGCGATCAAGTGTTTCCTCGAAGATTTCGTTTTTCGATCGGCTTTGCTTATTCCAATTCTATTCTCGAGATAGATTACTTAGGGTGTTCTTGTAGCCGCGGTGGCTAGAGGTACACGCCGGATCTTCCGAAAGAATCTCGACTTGTCTTTTGACTTGCCCTAAACTCCCCGCATGAATAGGGATACGTTGTGACAGAACGGGGGTCTCGAAAGGCGGATGTTTTCGGATTTGGACGGGAAACCACGATTTAAAGAGGCTTCTATTAAGATTCGATTTGCTACTTCTTCTCTTGCTTGGAACTTCAACAAAAGGCTTACCCCGATCCCTCTAGATCGGTTTATCTACCCAATCTTACTTTGTTTTCTCCGGTCTTTAGTAGATTAGATTCGTTTCATGTCTTTTACTTAGATGCATTAGGGTTTCTTTTATCGAAGATTGGAGTTACATGGCTTTATTAGATTAAGTTTTGCGTCACACATTTGTTCCACGGATTCGATACCTTGGGTTCACCACTCGAGGGAAGAAGGGTCCCTTGACTACGACGGGAGACTTGTACGCTTGCGAGTCACAAACGAACTTTGATACAATTATTAATCGTCAACACAGCAGCAGCAACAGGTAAAGACTCCTTGCGAACTTCGGGAGCAGCATCTGAAAAGGAATCAACATCCACGAATTCATTCTCAGAACCTGACGGACAATTATCTCGAAAGTTAAACAGAGGCCAGAAGCAGACACCTTTCTGGCTCACTGCTTCTACTAAGGCATCGTCTTCGAAGGCGGAGGGAACTCGCCGAACACCGACGGAAGAAACTTTCTTCACCGCCTTGTTCAGCTTTTTGCGGCTCATCTGGGCCAGGCCCGAAGCCGCCTGGAGCTCTGCATCCGAAGTTCGTTCAGAAGTCTTGCGCTTGCGTTTCGACGATTCTAGGGATCTTGTTCTGGAAGGCTTAACTCCAGAGGAAGTGCCTTCGCTGACAGATGATGAGCCTCCCTTCAAAGACCTTATTCATGGAGCATTGATGGGGGCAGCCGAACAACTGGCCACGGCAACTGCGGGAACCTTTAGCTTGGGACCCGGGCCTCGAGAACTGAAAGATTTGTCCCCGCAAACTTCGGAAAACACGCGGTTGATCCTCCTCTTGTGCTTCACAAGAGCCTTGTACGCCTTATACTCGTTCATGGTGTACTCGCCGATCATGACATTCACCCTCTTTTCTATCTCAACCATGAAGGCGTCGGCGCTCTGGTTCTCACGAAGTTTAATCCCGAACTTCAGGAAAGGAACCTCTTGAGTGGCCCAGTTGACGTTGAAGTATACGATCTCAGTGGGAGACCAACCGCTTGAAATAGGCCAGACCCGGGCAGCCACGAACTCTTCAATGATATCGCGACCACCAAGTATGGTACTGGCAAGGTGAAACGCACTTTCGCAGTTCTGAATCCCCAAGGCCCGCAGATTGAATTCGGCTGTGTTTACCGCTGTCAGGGGCGCAATCGGGCAAGACAAGGGGTGAGCCGGGCCAGTGTAGCCGGGAACTTCCAACATGTTGACCTTCAAGTAGAACCAATGAGAGTTCCAATCTTCGGTGAGGTTAGTCTTGTAGCAGGGAGCAATTTGAATTCGGGTAATCCCCTTTCGAGTGTTCTGCCGCCGAGTGTTGAAAGTGCAACACGCATGTTGGGTGTGATAGAACTCCCCGTCGCTGCCCTTGATAACTTTGGGGATAATCACCAGTTCGTAGAGTCTGGCAAAAGCATGGACACTAGGATTGCAGCCGAAGGTCTTCATGATCCAAATGAATTTCGATATTTCAAGAAAGGAAGTCGGCGAGAGTCGGTGGATCTTCACCGAAAAGGCGTCCAGGATAGCCGGCAGAATGGGATCGCAGGGGAACCGGAGTCCGCAGATGAAGAAGTCGCGAAAAACGACAACTTCTCCGTCTCTAGGGGTAGGGATTTGCTCATCAAGTGGAGCTCGCCCGGCGCCCGGAGGGAAGAACCCAGCCTTCTCGTATTCCCGAATCGTGTTAGCCGTGACCTTGGATTCTCCGAAGGCGAGTGAGGGTGGCAACGGTCCGGCAGTCTTCTCTTTAACCAAATCGCTGACACCGGCGTCCACATCCCCGATATCTTCATCATCATCAGACTGAACTTCCCCGTCTTCGCGACTTCTGGAGCCGCTAGGAGAACCAGCATCTTCGGTGGGTGCAGCATGTTCAGCACCCTCAACAACTGGGTCAATTGGGAGACCAGCTGCGATGAGTTCTTCGGTAGTCATGGGTCTAGCAGTACTTTTAACTCGAGCCACCTAACCAACAAAGACAAACATGCGAACCAATAAAAACAACATTCAAGAATGAAGTTCGTAAAACAAAAATATCACTACAGCAAAGTATGACAAGCAAGAATCGAAAGAGAGAAATAAGATAAAACCTTAGAGAGATGCGAAGAGAACCGGGAGTTCGCGAACTTTGCAGAAGAAGACGAAATTTCGCGAGCATGAAATATGCACGAATCGTAAAAAAGCAGGAAAGCTGTAAAACTTTTTAACAGCGACGGCCTTCTATTTATAGGGGCGGGGAGGGGTAGTTCCGCGAAACATGCCTCGATCCAACCGTTCTAGGGTTCCCGGGCGACGCGTGTCCCCTCCGACGTTCCGAGGGTGACTTTTTTTACTAAATTTCCGAAAGATTCGTGGAATCGGATCGTCTGAGTCAACCCGCTTCCCCGAGGGGCTAGTGTTGGGGAATTCAGGAAAACCCGTCACCCTCGAAACGTTAAGTTTGACAAAGTTCTTGAGACATGTTTTTCAGTAGCAGGAAACTCACGATTTTCGGGAGCCGGGAACCTGTGAAGCCTCGAATTCGTGAATGTGCGAAGTTCGGGAATCTTGATTCGGTGGAGAAATGGGGTCACAGACATGCGGAAGCCTGGAACCTCGAGCTGGCGGTAGCGCGAACTTCGGAGGACGGCCGATTCGGGAATTTGTGGAGGACCCAGTTCGGAAGTCACGCGCGAAGACATGCACGAACCGATGAAGAATAGAAGGCCGATTCGGGAATCTGTCGAAGACCCAGTTCGGGGGTTACGCGTGAAGACATTCGCGAACTTGAGAAGAGGCAAAGTCAAAGTTGTTGTCCCAAAAAGTCCGGGTTTAGAGTGTGAACTAGTGGCAGACTTGTAAATATGTTAGACGAAAAAGACATTATTATATGCGTTCACATTAGGAATATTCTCCGAGGCTGAGGGTGTTTTCGGCATGTAAAAGTCCCTTCATCTCCCTATAAAAGGGGGCGCGAGGGCACGTGTAAACGGACGCAGATTTTTGGGAACTCGTGCAATCTGCGGAGAGGATTACAGTCTCTCTGTGCTCTAACTTTGTGCTTGAACGTGCTAAGAACTCTCTCTCTTTTTCTCACGTGTTCGGGGACCCATCCGAATTTTTCGGGTAACCCCCCAACACTCGGCGTCGTGGATCATGGCGCCGAGCTTACATGCCTCGGCGCCACAGATCATGGCGCCGAGGTCTTGGGTCTGAAAACAATATCAGTTACCCTACTTTGAAATTCTTTTGTGAAGAAATTTGTATGTTTTCATGGTCAACAACATACACAAAATGTTTATTAAACATCATACTACATTTGGGATCCAAATTCTTTCAATGTATATATGAAAATTTTTTCAGAATAGAATTTCAAATTTGCATGCCTGTTAATGTTTTAAGGGTTCTCATCACTTAGAATTTTTCAGCGCATGAGTAAATGCCGACAGCAATACTTTCAATTTTGGAATGTCATTTTAAATATGTAAACTCGCTTAGTTTTTATCCACAAATGTTTTAAGATGTTAAACAAAGTTCATAGATTCCATTTTGCATGTGATTGTCCACATTTTACATACAAATTTCTTCACAAAAGAATTTCAAAGTAGGGTAACTAATATTGTTTTTAGGCCCAAGACCTCGGCGCCATGATCTGTGGCGCCGAGGCATGTAACCTCGGCGCCATGATTCACGGCGCCGAGCTCAGGGTCCACTTTTTGAAATCTTTCCAAAAAGGGTCTACTTGTGAAAATCTTTCGCAAAAAGGGTTAAAAAGCAAAAAAGACGGCCTTTGCGGTTGCAGGAAATAGCAACTTCCTTCCGGTCCGCAGTTATGCGTGCTGACGTCAAGGTGACGTGTCTTCTCCTCGGCCCGCGTGCCTCGCCGAGGCATTTGGACTGTTCGTTTGGCTGGTGGCTGATGCTGATTTGTTCTGAGAGAAAAGTACTGCCGTCCGGTTCTTTGGTGGCTGGTTTGTCTTAAGAGAAAATCTGCCACCTGCCGGTGGGCGATAAGCCAAACGAACAGGGCGATCGCTTGCCGGCGGCGACACGGTTATTAGCTCACCGCCGGCAGTGAGGCGCAGAGGCGCAAACACGCAGAGCAGAGGAATAGCAAACTAACCCGCTGCTCTCTGGTACGCGTTGCCGTGAGCCAAAATTCCCCCGACGGGCCGTCGGAGAACACGAAGCCATAGCCAGCGGCGGCCGGCAACAGAGCTAAGAATTTTTTTTCATATGTTTATTTTGCTTGATGTTCGAAAATAAATGGTCGAACAAAAAAATTTGTAGAAATATACATCTGGCGCCATACCCCACGGCGGCACGACGGCAGGAACGTTAGGGGTGGCGCCAACGGAAGGTTGTACTGCCCGGTGGAGCCAGATTCCTGCCGCCGTGGGGCACGGCGGCAGGAATCCTAGCGCCATGACCCAAGGCGCCGGAGCCCTAGCGCCGTGCCCCACGGCGGCAGGGTCCTAGCGGCAGCGTCAAAGGGGCCGAGCCCTGCCGCCGCCGGCCCCCTCCGTCACTTCTCTGAACCTTCGGTTTTCAACCCTTCAAAGTACTTCTAAGTGAGGTATGTTTCTAAATTTAGTAGTTAGTGTAGTTAGTTTAGTTAACTTAGTTCAATTTAGTTAGTTAGTTTAGTTAACTTAGTTTAATTTAGAAATTTAATTTAGTTTACTTAAAGTTAGTTAAATTTAGTTTAGAAATTTAGTTTAGTTAAGTTAGTTTAGTTTTGTTTAGAAATTTAGTTTAGTTAATTTAGGTTAGTTAAATAGATATAAAATTCATAGAGAATAGTTTAAATTCACAAAATTTGTTTTAATTCATTTGAAATTTTTAGAAAATTATTATAATGGACATAATTAGATTAAATTCATATAAAATTCATAGAAAATTATTTAAATTCACATAGTTCGTTTACATTTATTTTATACTTCTAGGAAATGGTTATAATTGACATAATTAGATTAAATTGCTATAAAACTTGTAGAAAATTATTTAAATTTAAATTCACACAATTCGTTTAAATTTGTTTTAAACTTTTAGGAATTGGTAATAATTGCATAATAAGATTAAATTGATGTAAAATTCATAGAAAATAGTTTATTCACATAATTCATTTAAATTGGTATTAAACTCTAGAAAATTGTTATAATTCGCATTAAATTGAAATAAAAATCGTAGAAATGGTTTAAATTTACAAAATTCATTTTTAGTGAGTATAATTAGAAAAATTGATTAAATTATGTTATTTTTTTTAGTTATGGCTGCGCCGCTGGAGTATGTACGGCCGGAGTTGTTCGACGAGGCGGTGGGCTGGCACCACCGCTCGTACGTGTCGGCTGTTCTCAGACGTTCACCCAGCACCATATGTTGTCAGACGACCCGCACGTTGATGTCGATACACCAGCGGTAGATTCCGAAGTACGTAATTCATATTTGTTATTTATTTCTGTTTCTTTACAATAGTAATTGCGTTAAGTAAATTAATATTTTTTCAGGCTACACGCTGCAGGACTTCTCCTCGATAGCGGCTTCGCAGCCGAAGCCTGCCACCTTTGCCGACAGCTTCTCGGCTCCGAGGGCACAACAATAACCACAGTAGCAGGGCCCGCACACCTACGTGCAAGTGTGCAACGACCGTTTGTTCCCCTCGACTCAGGTACTTTCAGTAGACCTTATTTTCAACTAATACACGCAATTATTGTGTGTTTGTGATTATACTATATTCTAATCGTACAGGGCGACCGCCGCCTTTTCTGATAGTCGGGCCTCGACAGTAGGAGTCGCCTTTTCCGATTTGTGCGCTAGGAGGTTCCAGACCACCAACCTTTCAGTTTTCGGCTGCAGATATTCCTTCCTCGTCCACTCCGCCTATGTTCCAGCCTACTTTCAACACGACCACCGAGGAGCACCTGGGCTGGGATCAGATGGAGTTCAACGATGTTCTCGCGACCCTAGATGCCCCGCAGCAGGCCGAGGAGGTTGGCCCGTCACAGTTAACACAAGCACCAGTTTGGAGTCAGCCGACATAGCCGACGGTCGGCGGAGGGACACCGGTGGGCGGAGGGACACCAGTGGGCAGAGGGACACCAGATGCTCCAGGCTCGTCGCAGGCGGCCATGGCGACACCGTCTCCCCGACCAGTTAGGACCGCGGGTGGTCAGGGCACCTGACCCCTAGACGTACGACCGGAACCAGACCTGGGCTGGCGCTAGAGCTGTTAGGCCGAAGAAGGGCCGACGCACTTAGATGTAGTACTACTTTTACCATGATTTTGTATAAACTATTTCCATCTACTCGTTGATTATGCTTACACTTATCTGTTTTGTCGTTTTTAAAAAAGGTTAAAAGTGTTTTAAAAAATGAAAAACTAAAAAAATTAAAAAAGGACCTAACGCCATGTGGCACGGCGG
Organism: Cenchrus americanus; assembly: GCA_947561735.1. NCBI lineage: Eukaryota > Viridiplantae > Streptophyta > Magnoliopsida > Poales > Poaceae > Cenchrus > Cenchrus americanus. Next base: position 5,967,191 of record OX387242.1, read on the forward strand.
TAGGGACCTGCCGCCGTGCCGCTTGGCGGTAGGGTCCTGGCTCCGCACCGCCCTGCCGCCAGAAGTGTTATCCTGTCGCGGTGCCTAACGGCGGCAGGGATGTAACACCGTGGGGTACGGCATAGGGTATGGCGCCATATGTATATTTCTCGAAATTTTTGATTCGACCATTTATTTTTCGAAAATCAAAGCAAAATAAATATAAAAAAATTCCAGAGCTAAGCTCACTTCCGTCGTCCGTTGTGCAGGCACCTCCTCGCCATCGTGGGCCAAAACCTCTGACGGGCCTGTGGCCATCTCAAATATTTGGGCCTCCACATGGCCCGCAAAACGCCACACCACCAACCAACCGACGGCGACCTGCGCGGTTCTGCAACGTCGTGCGGCGGTGACGTCACGCCGTCCGCCGCGCGCCGTCGTCACTCGCCGGAGACGGCGCCCCTCCTCCGTTTCGTTCCCGGCTGTCCCTCTCCTACCCTACCTCCTAGCTAGGAGACCCATCGTCTTCATCACACTGTACAATTCTATTGTAGCTCTGTCCTCGCCGTCGTCACTCGCTCGTCGCCGGCCTAGCATGTGTCCATCGCCGGCGGCATTCTGCCGACGAAGCCCGAACGTACAGTCCCAATGGGCCACTCGCAGCGTATTATATTAGCGCACAGAGATCGCACAGTCAGATACGGTCATACCTGGCACAGTTTCCCGATTGGCAGTTTACCATTGACGCCACCACCACAACTCGAATCGTCGGGAACAACTAACAGCGACAGCCACTGATCAACATGCACATAGTTTTTACACATCAATCTTTTGCATTTTATACCTCTTCTGCATATCACTCGTTCGTTTGGGCTTGGTGATGGTTGAGTCTTGGTTTGTCCTCGTAGAAAAGTCTTGGTGGTGACGTTCTTTGGTGGCACTTGGTTTGTTCAGAAGAAAATCTTGCGTGTCACGGTGGTCGATAAACGTTAACAATGGCCATTTGCTTGGAGATAAGTGTGTTGTACTTGTACCTGTAAGGGAGCTTCAAGTACACTTGAGTTGTTCAGTTCACACTGTCCCAAGTTTCAGCTTGACTTGAGCTCGCAGTGCAAACTTGAACCCAGTGCTGGAACAACGTACCAAATTAAAGCTTGTCGTCAGCTAGCTAGCTAGCACTAATCTTTCTGCCGCCAATCACCATTGAACAACAGCCACACAATAAGCTAAATCAGCTTGTTATTAGACCTACATCGAAGGCGATTTGTTCACCAATCACCCAAGTCAATAGTTCAATACAACATAAGCGCGAGTCGCTGCCAAATGCCACGGTCGTCGTCCCCGTCGCCGTCGTCAGACATCGCTCTGAAGCGCGAACAGTGACCGGGCGAATAATGGAAGGCCGTCGACAGCGAACCGAGATCTAATCCTAGATCCCCCGCTCACGGCGGCTGATCGGGCCCGGACGATCGATCTGCGTCGCCAAGTTGACGGACACGGCATTTATCATCTATAACATATATAGATTGACCCCAGCATCTGGATTATTGTCGTCCGTCCGTTGATTGGTTTATTCTCTGCTTTAGCCAGAGACTAGAGAGGAAGACGAAGGACTAACTGCTCCTGGACAACAGCAATAATTATATTAAGCTAGAATGTGATGCCTAGTTTCCATCTGCTGATAGCTACGTTTATTATTACTTTATTTGTGTAAAAACGGAGCTGAGCTTGTTGTTTGCATGCATGTGTCACATGTAATCGTTGAAGATTTCATCTCGCGCATGCGTGCTCGATCACTAGCTGCGTACGTGTTAATCTTGCTGTGAGTGTTGAGTTAAGAACCCTCTTCGGTGTGTAGTGGTGAAGCCAGGTTCAAGCCCCGGGGGGCTCTCCTATGCTTCTTCCACTTCTGACTCCTCTTTCCTTCGTTCTTTTGCTCAAAATGTGTGTGTGGGGGGGGGGGGGGGGGGGGGGGCACTACCGGGTTGAGAGCGGCATCAGAGTGGTTACGCGTAACCACATGGGGTGGGGTGGCACTTCAGTCTCGATAGAGTTGCCCAGCATGTCATGCCTAAGGTGAGTTGTGAATTGCTCTTTTAGCTCTGTAAGTCTTAGTACTAGTGTGATGTCTCGTGCTTTGTAATCCTGACATTGGTCGACTTGTAAAACTAAGATGTGACCACATCGGTTTGTGGCTTTTTTTGAATGAAACGTTCAGGTGGACTTGAGTTTGCTTGGAATTTCGGAGGAAGGATCAAGGGTGGATGTCTACCATCTAGCCATTTGGCTCCATTTTACCAAATTACTTCGAAAAATTGCACCTCACTTTTTTTAAACCGAAATTCTTGTTAACAACATATATAGCGGTCCCTGTGCTCATCTGGCCATGAGTTCATTTTAGTAGATGAGGCCCGGCCATAGCTTCAGCTTCTAAAATCTGCAAATTATATTACCTAAGCTAGCTCATGCCAAACTAACATGTCACCAACAACAATCAAGCCGGCCAGCCGATGATGATGAACGACTGCATTTCCCAACCTTCTTCCATTACGTTTAGGACCACTTGCCCTAATATAACTTTCCGAGGACAACAACATGTGACCTGCCAGCTGCCCTCTCATATCATAACCAAACCCCTCGATCTGTGACGGCAAACCTGAAATAGTTTTCCTACTGGTGAGGTGAGGTGAGGTGAGTTGGGGCCAGAGACTCTCTTGTTCTTGAGCCAAGGAAAATCCTACCCAGGAATCTAAATCTGCCCTAGTGGCGTCCTCGGGCCCACACTGCATGTCACGCCGGGCCCACGCCCCAGGGAACGTGTGGACAGGGGTGCCTGCTGGAGAGGGTGGTGGGCCCAGACCAATCACAAGGCTTGGAAGTTGACAGCATCAGGGTTTGTTGTTTGTTCGTTTGTTTGTCTCAGGGGGTTGCTGGGAACACTGAAGGGGTGCTGCCAATAATAGATCCAAATTAAGAGGCAAACATGTGGAGGGGGAAACTCTGAAGGATTCCACGCTGAATTTTTGAATGAAGGTAGGCCAAGTACAAGTAGTAGTAATGTAGTATATATATTGTTCAGTTGTGCTGAATAAAAGTTTGTGACCTCAGGATCCATGACTGAAAAGAGCTAGGAATGTGACCCAATGTATGAATTTGACACATTTGGTGGTGATTCATTCTGGTCTTGCTTGAAAGCAAAGTCAAGGTCGAGGAATTGACAATAGATGGCCGATATTTGCAGTTGCCGCTCCCAGCCCCCTCTGTCGTCTCCCACTTGCTTTAAAGTATGAAATCTGTGTAGATTTCCCGAAACAGGATGGTACAAGGAAATAGCAAACACCCAGAAGTAGAAAACGAGAATATTTCCCCAAAATTATGTAGATTCCGGGCAAATTTGTTTTTTCCTACCAAATATGACATTCTTCGATATGCAAAAATCATAATTTTGTACGTGTCCTATTTGATGCTACAAGTGCAAAATTTTGATGCCGGAATGAGGAATACGTCTTTTTTTTTTCAAGCAAAAACGAAAACATTTCCCCATTCAAGAGGAGAGTTATGATTGCCCTTGGTAGAACGATCCTATGAAACAACAGAGATATCTCAACAGATGTGAATACGTACTATGGTACTGATCGATTGAGTACTATGTCATTCGAACAAAAATGGGCCAGAGAGAGACATACCAAGAGATTTCTTCCGGACCACTCCCTTTTTCGTTATGTGATTTCTTTACAACAATTTTTTCATTATGTGATTATTTCTCTTTGAAAACCAGCCTACTATTGTAGAATGATGCATGCCTTGAATGAGGACAAAAGTATTTCCCATTCAAGGGGAGAATTATGAGCGATCCTTGGTAGAATGATCCTAGGAAACAAGAAAAATATATACCTCAAAAGATGTGATGGGCGTACACTGATTGAGTGGAGTGTGACATTCGAACAAATGGGCTAGACACACATATGTATATGGGCCCGTTTGGTACGAACTTCACGAAAGCACTTCTCACGAAATCCTTCACAACTTCAATAGCCAAAACAACCCCTCTCTCGACCAACTCTCTGCACAAACCTACTCGACAACTCACTCTCACATAGTTAAGCACATGGTGAAGCGCCAAAACATGGCTCTCTCCCCCACTCATGAAGTTGCTTCATGGAGTTATTTTCTAAAAAAACAAATTTCTGGTGGAAGTTCTAAATTTTGTCTGCAAGCAAAAACGGCCCTATATATAACACGCGACAGACTTTTTCAGGACCAGTCCCATTTTTTGTTATGCGATTTCCCTTTAAAAATTGGGAGCACAAATTAAAGAAAGTATAACAGGAACCTGAAATGCAAAAAAAAAAACACCCTTATGCTCTGTTAGAGGGAGATAACTCTTGATTTGAAATGTCCAATTTACCAATAAACACACATATCAAAAAAATCAAACACTATCCCATGTTAATTTGTTCACAAGTTCATAACTAATAGCTTGGACCTGGTTCCACTCTTTTGAGTATCAATGTGAGGTCGTCCAAGAGCATTTGACAACTTCAAGCGTTAAAATATTTTTTAAAAAAGAATTATTACTGTCAAAACATCATGTATATATAATCTCACATCTTATTTTAGAAGAACGATACACATGTTAGGTGATCAAACTGAGAAAGTCACCACTACGGGTGCAGAGATACCTCCACTGAGAAAGCAACAAGAATTTATCATAGTTTTGCCCAAACTTTGATACGAGCCAATCAAACTCTCTCGAATACTTTACTTGCCACATGCCAATCAAGCTGGGGAATATATACATATAAATTATAAAATGTTGTTGAACGCGAGGCACTAAGCATCCGATCGATCCATTGGTAACAAAACAAGCATTATTCGTAGATGCCTTCCCGGAAAATATCTCATCTAGTACTTTATCACCAATCAACTTTCTCTTCCACAAATTAAAGCATGGGTCCTAATGTCTGAAGAGCGAACGAAGGGCGGATCACGCAAAGGAGTTAATTAGATCCAAATGTATATAGCTTCAAATTCTAGATGATAAAGACAAAGCAGTGGAATTTGTTTATGATCTGACAAGGGCGTGCATATGGCAGTTCTCAGTTTTGTACTCTCGATCTGGTCTTATCCTTATAAGATCTGGATCATGCAAGTATGATTAACAGTGTAATTAATGGCAGTGAACCTGTGATTAAGGACACTATTTTGCAAGTATACAGAGATGCAAGTGGCCATCTTATCTAGTTCTGCGTTAAAATTTATGCCCGTATGTAAAATTTTGTAAATTTGGGCATGAGTGGTATATAAATTTTCTGTTTGTGTTATAGTTTATCCATTTGAAGGAACAGAGAAATCAAAAAGTGTAAGCCAAAATGGATGCTGCCAATGAGAACCTACTGACATTTAAGTGCTAGCTCAGTTTTTCTCTACGAAACAAAAATGATGTAATAATACTAGAGAACTAGAGCCATATATGAGATGACGACACTAAGACGTATATGGCCCACAAATCCTTTAAGATGCATGGCACCAAAAATCGCAGCATCATGAGAACCTACTGACATTATTATTTTTTAATTATTTGGAATTGTTATTCAGTATGATGTTCGCATAAGAAAACTTTAATATGTTACCATGGGCATGTTTGGATGGGGGTGTTAGTGTTAGTTTGAAGCAAACTAACACCCAAACTAACACTTTTCATCCAAACACATGTGTTAGTTTGGTGTTAGTTGGAACTAACACCCCCAAAAAAACTAACACCTTCAAGAGGTGGTAATTGGTGTTAGTTTGGTGGACCCCACCCCTTTTCTCTCTCCCTCTCCTTTTTCAAATGATTGGAAAAGTTACTTTAAATGCAAACTAACACCTCCATCCAAACATCCAAGGTGTTAGTTTTTTATGTGTTAATTTGGAGGTGTTAAAAACTACCACTACCACTAACACTAATCTATACCATCCAAACATGGCCCATGAATAAGTTTTTTAGGTATAGTATGACCAATTTTATCAACGCAAAAAAGGTGTAAAATAATCTTAGTTTGAGTCAACATGAGATCAACTTGCATGCCTCTTTTATCAAATTAATTCATATCATGCATGGATCTATGCATGCATTCTTCACAAACTTTAATTCGATCTCTCATTTTCGTTGTTGTTTATCCTTATAAAACTCCCATGCTCATATATATATGATCTTCTGTACCAATATATATGCAACGCAAGGGAAGGACTTATCATTTGGTTGTATTATAAATTTCAAATGTAGTTTATAGCCAATGCAAGTTATAAAATAAGACCTATCATGTCTTTGCTTAGTTATTTTTGATTGGTGGGAATAATCAAAATATTATAGTATACGATTTTTTTAAAGGGACAATGCAATGTAATCTGTTGATATCTTTGTTCATCCCCTTTACTTTTAGGAAAAGGTGGCACAGATGCCTTCTCTTGTCAGCATATCAGCGATGGAATAACATCTACCTTTAAAAGGGCCAGCACCAGTTAAAATAGCCCCAGTCACACTACCAGGCCAAGCTTGAATGTCCCTCAAGACTAGCAGGGGCCAGTAGCTCAATGACCCCTCACCAAATAAAGCTGCAAATCCACGGTGAAATCTAGAAGCTTCTCATTGCGCCATGCACGGCAGAGAAATTTACCTTACTTAAACATCATATTTGAAATATATATCATTTCATATATGATGTTATATGAACCCTTTCCCAAAGAGCTAAAGTTGGTTGGTTATCATAGTTAATTATATGTCCTCAATCAAATGCAGAGAATTGAAAGTTCATGATAAATCATCCAATTTATAAGTGCGTGGAATTTGTTACACTCAAATATCAAACTACAACTTTTAGCCACTAGAATGCATGGCCGCAATGTTTTTAAGAAAAATGAACATATATATCTTACTTGATCAGATAACCTACGACATGTTATCCGATCTGGCTAAAATGACTGATTATATTTTACCCGTGCTCCCAAGGACTGTAAAATAAATGGCTTTTTCAAAAGACACAATACTCCACACATAATTAAAGTTCTTTTTTTGAAATGTTTGAGGGAAGAGAACACTTCTTATCAGAGCCAAGATGATTACTTAATCTATATTTGGTCTTCCTGGCTTGTTTTTTTTTAAAAAAAATGGAAGTACTTATGCTCCACACATCAAATTAACTTTCACATGTGACTTGTGTGAATGTCAAAATATCAGTGTTTTGAATAGTAGGCTAGCTACAAGGCTACATATATGATTTAACGACAGATTTGTCTAGCCGTTAATAGTATCCTTATAACCCGCTATATATCTCTACTGCAGCATGGTGGCTCTTCGGAGCCGCTACAGCCCGTATAATGCTACTATACCTCGCTGTTGAAACCATCATTGCAAAAAAAAAAAAACATGAGTTTGTTGATGAACTGCTTGGTGCTCAACGATATCACTACGTACATGCCAACCCACAAATACTAACCTTGGTTAGTTAATCAAACCCAAGCTCTTCGATCTAATAATTAACAAAAAAAAAAAAACCACAAAAAATGGCAAGTTGCACGGCCAACTCATGACCCATATAAAAAGGCACCAACCCAACAGCTTCACCTAATGCCGTCGCCGTACTCATCGCCGTCGTCGCACTAAAGCTGTGCTCCAACCTTGCTGTGCTCTTGCCTTTGCTGTTGCTGTCGGTGTCGCCGCGCATGGACGCCATGGACAGCAAGAGCAAGGGGGTGAGCAAGAAGCAGGGCAAGAGCCTGCTCGGTAAGTACGAGCTCGGCCGCCTGCTGGGCCGCGGCACGTTCGCCAAGGTCTACCTCGCCCGCCCCGTCGCCGGCGGCGAGCCCGTGGCGGTGAAGGTGCTCGACAAGGCCGAGGTCATGGGCACGGCGGGCATGGCCCCCCGCGTGCTCCGCGAGGTCACCGCCATGCGCCGGCTCCGCCACCCCAACGTGCTCCGCCTCCACGAGGTCCTCGCCATGCGCGCCAAGATCTACCTCGTCATGGAGCTCGCGACGGGCGGCGACCTCCTCTCCAGGCTCGTCGCGCTCCCGTGGCGCCGCCTCCCCGAGCACGCCGCGCGCCGCGTGTTCGTGCAGCTCGTCGCCGCGCTCGCCTACTGCCACGCCCGCGGCGTCGCGCACCGCGACGTCAAGCCGCAGAACGTCCTCCTCGACGCCGACGGCAGCCTCAAGGTCTCCGACTTCGGCCTCTCCGCGCTCCCGGACTCGCTCCGCGACGACGGCCGCCTGCACACCGCCTGCGGCACGCCGGCGTACGCCGCGCCCGAGGTGCTACGCCGCAAGGCCTACGACGGCGCCAAGGCCGACGCGTGGTCATGCGGCGTCATCCTCTTCGTCCTCCTCGCCGGCCAACTCCCCTTCGACGACTCCAACATCGCCGACATGTGCCGGAAGGCGCACCGCCGGGAGTACGAGTACCCGGAGTGGGTGTCGCCGGCGGCGCGACGCCTGATCAACCGCCTGCTCGACCCGAACCCGGCGACCCGCGTCGCCGTCGAGGCGCTGGCGGCGCACCCGTGGTTCAAGCGCTCGCTCAGCGTCGACTCGCAGCTCGGCGGGCTGCTCAACGGCCAGCCGGAGCGCGCGCTGGCGTTCCAGGCGCCGGCGATGAACGCCTTCGACATCATCTCCATGTCGCCGGGGCTCGACCTGTCCGGCCTGTTCGACAAGAGGAACAGGGAGAAGAGGTTCATGACCACGGCGTCGCCGGAGCAGACGCTGGATCTTCTCGGGCGCGCGGGCGGGAAGCTCGGGTACGTCGTGGTGGGGAAGAAAGGGCTCGAGTGCCTGCCGCTCGGGGGCCTGTCAGGATCAGGCCTGGCCGCCATGACAGTTGAGATGTCGGAGGTGGCGCCGCCGCTGATGCTCGTCGAGCTGCGCCTCGAGGTGGCCGACGGCGACGGTGACCACGACGGCAAACCGTTCGGGTGGGAGGAGCTGAGGCATGAGCTAGGTGAGGTAGTTAGGGCTTGGCATAGTTGCCCAGAGTGAAAATCCCACTACTACAAGCGGACGCTGAGCTTATACAGATGCTCCTATTCGTTGCATGCAGGTGTGGACCCCACAGTGCATGCGGGTAGATTCTCCACTTCCAAATAGTTTATGCTACGTGGGCCCTAGTCAGTAAACATTCGCGAGGCAGAAATCTGGCCTCACCTCTGCCTGCCTCGCTCGATGGCGATTGGAAAAAACCCCTCCTAGCTCCTGCCTGACTGCCTCCCGTCCTAGCTCCTAGCTCCTGCCTGACTGCCTCGATTTTTTAAACTTGCAGATGCAAACTAATTATGTGAGGGCAGCCCTATTTAGTTCGAGTTGGTGCTGTTGTCCTAACACCTTTACTGTGCTATCTCGTTTGCCCAAAATCATATGAAATAAAAAGTATCTAAACCTTGACATCGGTCCCTTCTTCTTGTGTCCAACTTGAACAAAGTACCTTTTCACTTTTTTTATATCATGTTGTCTTCTTAATTTTCAATGTGTTGCATGACTAGTGTTGTTTCCTTTGTAGTCAATTTAAAGTAGGAGTTGATGAAAATGAAAGCAAGGCAAACTTTTTTTTTCTTCCTCCATTGTGTAGGTTGTCATGCTTAGTAAATAGAAACAGTTTCTGCACACCTTTAATAAATGTGAATCTTGAATATTGATTTTAGAACCCCTAAGAAACATTTCTGTACACCTATTGATTAGTGCTAGAAGGCTGTAACAAATATCATGTTGAGGTCCTGCTATTATTTTAGTATAAGTGTATCCCTAAATAGTCAGTAATTTTAGCTCCTTGAAGAATATGGAAGAAGTTGGAGTTGGAGTGGGTTGACTCGAAAGTGAGAGTTAGGGTTTCAGGGTGTGACCGGCAGATATTCCCGCGTGAGGCAAAAATTTCAGTCCCGCGCGTGAGGCAAAGCTAGACGAGGCAAAAATTTCAACCGGGTGAGGCGAGACGCACTCGCGAGGCAGATTTATTTGACCGGTTGTGGAGCCCACAAACATTTTATATCCTTCCATTCCACATGTAGTGTGGGGCCCTCGCCTGCATGCAACCAATCCGCGCGCGGGAATGAGCTCCGCGGCCGCTCATAGCAGTGGCAATGCATTTCTGCATAGTTGCCAAGATTTCTGACAAGGAGGCTGCTTGTAAATCACAAGAAATTCTTTTTTTTTGTTTTTTTTTGCAGCCTGGAGGTGTGTATGTGTAATAATATATGTTAGTGTGGTTAGTGAATATTTGCCTAGAATTATGGTGCTGTAGAAATGTTCATGTGAGTAAAATGCGGTGATATATGAGCAAAATGTTATTTTTGTAGTGAACAGATAAATTAAATTTGGAAATTACGGTACACCTTATAAGATGTTGTAGTGAAAGATGAACGAAAAATTTAAGGAAATTAAAATCTAACGTCTCCAATTTAGGAAAAAAAAACTTGCATCACCAGCTTTGAAGAAAACATCGACTTTGGTCTGTTCTATGAACAGTAGAGGAATTCGCATCTCTGTAAGGCAGAAGAACTTCATATTGCAGCAAGGTGAGCTGCTAGTAGATTGAGATCAAAATGTTCCTCCGATCGTGCATTCTGAATTTCAAAATCAAACAATGGTTAATTATCCATTTATCCTAACAACAAGTTTCTTTAATTTGTACACAATGATATAAATCAACTACTATATCATGGATTTGAGGCTTCTACTTGGATTAGGACAAAATTCCTCCTCTTTATACAGGATTCTGCATGTGCATAATTTTCCCCCTCATGTATTTATTCGGCCCTATGGATTTCCAGTCTCTGCTAGAGATGCACACCGCCTTACATAAAAATTCGACTTCTCATGCATTTTGTTTTGTTGGCAATGTTTTTTGTTTACTTAAATTGCATTTCTTGTCACTCAAAATAACGAAAACACATATAATAAAAAATATTGAATTAATGATCCATGCATGTGTTGAGTATTAAAAAATATATGCTCTTTCTAAATTCTAAGGTTTTGTCAAAGGTTGGATTAATTAGAAGGTACACCACCTCGATGAAGAGTGATTTGCAAAATGCTATACACATACTTTCGTTTTGGAAAGTTATGATTCCCAAATTGGGTGCCTTTTTCTTAATATCTTCATCACTCGTCGGGGGGCGGGACACAATGATCTCTAAACTTTTATTTTAAGAATAGACAATTATCATAACATCATCTCCCGTTAAATATATGTTTGATGCGTTTGATCAAGCTGTCAAAAACACGTAGAAAAAGCATTAAAAGATTAATCACATCTTTGGTCATCTAGACTCTATTACTACTGGGCACATTACTATGTTTTTCTTTTTGAAATTAATACAACGCTCTCTGTTGAACAAAGGAGACAAGCCGCAGACACTTACGCAGCAGTATGAGTATCTGCGCTAGTCCAGTATAACTTCCATCCTCGTGTATCAGTCAGAAGAGTTTCATGCACAATCCAAAGAATATGCAAGTTCACAATTGTTTGACTCACCAACTCATTGAAAATAATGCTGTTCCATTACATAAAACGATGTTCAGATTTCAGGTGCCTGAAGAAATAACCAAACTCTTTTTATTTGCTAGAGTACAATCCCTACGGCGTCTGAAGTACTAGGCATCACGGTTAGACATGCAACAACTAGAGCTGTCTTGTTCGGTCCAAGTTAGCAGTGGCAATTTAAACATACCGAATTGGGCATCATATACCGTCTTGTTCGGTCCAAGTTAACAGTGGCAATTTAAACATACCGAATTGGGCATCATATACCGCACCTCGAATCCCGGCATGCTCCCTCGCCATTGTGTTGTACAAGAATAAGCTCCTTGGCTAATTATTCTATGATTTTGCAACCACATCTGATATGTTTCCCTCTAATTTCTCATTATGTAGACTACATGCTTATCCTCGTGACCGCGTAACATTGCATAATAAAGATTCAAAAGAGATTACATATAGAGATGCGAAAGGATGGATAGTCAAAGCTTCTCTAATAATGCTCAATGAGGCTGATTTCCTAGTTGCCGCTGAATTGCTCTCATTATATATGACTAGCCCAAACTGTATCATGCCATTATTCCACCCTCCTCATACATTTCTTGAGCACCCTTCACGACTTTCACAAACCTAAGCACCTCGTTTCATGCAGTCCTCGTTTGTCTTTTGTTCCTTGCAATTTCTGTCTGCTGTCGACGGCAAGTGCATTTTCAACAGGTACAGTGACCCGCGACATGACAAAAATAAAAAATAAAAATAAAAAAAGATGTCTTGAAGTGGACCACTGGTCTCCTCTGGTAGTGGTTCACAAAGTATGCCCTTTTTATTGGCACACACCATCTTCTCTCAGCTTGAATTTGAAGTTACAACTGATCATTACATGAGCAACATTACTTGGAAAAAAGTTCCAATTAAACAAACACTTTATTGTTTCGACCAAGCTGGCTCCCGTACATTTGCAAAAGCAGAGATGAAGATCATTGCTGATCTCCTGAAACTTAACAACTACACACCTTTCTTGTCAGCAAGCAGACAAGATATCTTTCGGTAATATACAATTGCCATCCTCATCAACCAATCAGAAGAGTTCCATCCACAACCTGAGCACACTAGCTATACAGTGACCTGTTTGGCTCACTTTTGGTTCAATTCGTTGCAGTCTTGCAGCATGCTGGTACACAAAAGGATGTTCAGATGCATGTATTCAGGGACCGTGTCTGGTTCATATTTTGACAGAGCACAGAAAATGCCTCTGAATTATGCGACGCAAAATTTACTCCCTTTTCTAGAGTAACATGTGTACCTGTGTTCTGGCATATTGTTCCATGATGAGTAGTATTAAAGGAAAAAAAAGGTGAAGAAAATCCAAAGGGTCCCTTTCCATGGCTGAAGGTATCTTCTTCCTGCCAATGAGGCTTTTAGTTGAAAATACTAGTTGCAGCCTGGAGGATAGGCATGCTATCAGCCTATCCTGCATAAAGTGTGAGAGGGAGGCTTGTGTTCATGGCAACCGTTCTTTCTAAGGGTGTCATATTGTCATATTGATATCATAGCATTCCTAGAAGGTGACATACAGATGTGAACAGCATCAACTCGTAATTGTGCAAATGAGGGAGCTAAATATGCATGCTTCAAGGTCTTATGATCGTTTGGACACAAGTGATTCAAATAACTAACGCGGCGAATTACAACCACAAAAGGAAAAAAAATCTTTCTTGATGTGATGCAGTAAGGGACTAATTTCAGCTAATATTGATAACAGGAGCTGCTTAATTCACAACCGTGAAGCTTAGTTTTGGACAGGCATTGAGGGTGACACTTCAAGCAGACCTTCAGCACCTTTCAAGAGGGTGACAATCTCAAAGCCATTGTCAATTGTTGTTACTAACACTCAGTCATACTGCAGACAACCCTGATCTAAATTCAACTGATTGAGATTTTCCACTCATTGAATTTCTGCGCCTTGAAGGAGTGCTAGCTCTCAGCTGCAAAACTATGTATCTTGACCTGGCAAGCAATCATCATATAATGGACAAACCGGTACTGACAAGGAAGATAGCTTGCAAATTCAGCTCACCAAATTGGTTCAAGACACCGATGCGCGTTCTCACCAACTAAGATTTGTGTCTATCAAAGCATAAAAAGACAAGATCTAACTAAATATAAAAGGGAAAAAAACCTAAATCAACTAGAATTTGTGCCTATCAAACATCGCATTGTTGCGAAGAAAACTAATCCAACCAGTCCTAGAACAATCCAAAAACACGGTGTCCTCTCCATTATCGCTTCAACTAAACTAGCCCATGAGTGACCATGCTCCTCCTTCCTCATTGGAGGCATATAGAAGAATAAATTATCCTCCAGATGCTCCAAAAAGTGCAAGAACAACGTGTCATATTCATATTCGAAAAAAAAGTGTCATGTTCATACAACAGTTGCCCACATCATGATACCTTATCGAAGATTCTGTGCTTGGTTACTCTGACAGAGAGAAAAAAAAGTAACAGATCATTGTTGCAGAGCAATGCTCCCCTAAATGTAACAGATTTTTGTACTGCATTTTCTGGTTGTTAGTGGTCAGATGCAACTTTTTAAAGACTTTTGAGGCACTCTCTCAATTAATCTGAACTTCGTATTCTGCTCAAGGTTGCATAGTTGATTTAACTGCACGCTTTATAAAATTAAGGAATCATACACAATAGTGAAAATCACAGAGTATTATTAAAAGCTTCGTCATTTCTGACCTACTAGAAATTATGTCAACCAATCAAGTTCTCGAGGGGATCCAGCATATCTCCAGCCTGAAAGATACAGTACCTAAACAAAGTGAGAGGGGGACCTCTGTTCACTGCAATCGTCGGTTAATTCAGGGGTGTAGGCAAAGGCAAGTAACTGACTTGTCAGCTGATAACGTTGTACACCACGAAGGCCACTCAATGGATATCTGTATCTTTCTCAGCTTTGCAAGATCTGTTATTTTCAATAGCGAAACTACATGATGACTTCTGGGCATCAGGAAATGAACAATCCAGTACTAAGAACGAAGCAGGTAGCTTAGAAATTCAGCTACCTGCTAGCTTGCTCATTCTCTGAACTGACTTGGCCATTCGAAGTTCCAACCACAGTGATCTGTGAAGTGGTGAAAGAGACCAGTATTTGACTTAAGCTTGAATTTCTATCAGCATTTGACTTGGCCATTAACTCAAAGGTTCAAGGAACCCTTTGGGATATGAGATGCTATTAGAAGCGATTATGGATCAACACAAGGCTACAAGCACATCCAGAAAGGACAGAAAGGAAAAGGGGAAAAAAACAATGGCCGTATCAACTGGGATTTGTGCTTATCGACTAGAAATGCAGTGTAGTGTATGAAGGAACAGAGACGGTCCTAGAGGCTAGAACAATCCAAGACACGGTGTCCTCACCTTTATATCTCTTCAACTAAACTAGCCTATCTGCATGACCATTCTTCCTCAGTTTTGGTCGGAAGTGTAGAAGATAAATGTTACACCCACCAGATCAGATGTTTCAGAAAGTGCAGCATCAACTTGTCATATGCACATAGGAACAGCTGCGCACATCGCGATATGTTTTATTGGTAGCAGAAAGTGCTTGCTGAATGCTGAAGTAGTAGCATGCAGCAAGCAAGAAGCTAAAGGTTACCTAGCAAGCCAAGACAGAATGGAGAAGGAGCTCCAAGCCTCTATACAAGTCAATGATGCAGAGAAGTGCTCCCCTGCATGCAACAGCTTGTGCTCTGAGTTCCTGCATCTTGTAGCATGCCATGATGGTTCCTTGCACGCTGTCAGGCGATTTCAACAGCACCAAGGAGGAATTTGAGATCTGAATTAATTGGAAAATAAGAGGGAAAAAAAACGATCACTGTTCTAAAGAGTAGAGTGGAGCACTGATTGGGCTTAATTACAATGCGACAACACCGGGCTGGGCTGAATACAGATCGTGCCTCTGTATTAGGGCCCACCCACTGCAATTTGATCCGAAACCAACGAGCAAGACATAATTCCAGGAGAAACGATTACGCGTGCCATAGTGATCCTTGGACATAGTAATAAGCATTGTATTCAAGTGTATTATACTATTCGTTTTAAAAAATCGTTTTTAAAAAGTGTATTATACTATTACACGTGTGTGGTGGATAGAGATGATGCTAGTGGGTACCAGCAAGTTCATTTTCCCCCTTCTAAATCCAAAATAAATAAATGAACAGTTTGAGTGAGCTAGAATTGCGTGCATAGATAATGTGTTGATTATATATACACCGAATGAATAGGAGCAACGAAACAATGTACATTAGCATTGATAGAACGACGGATCGATCTTATCTATTGGTGATCAATATCAACTAGATGTATCCAAAAAAAAAATCATCAATATGTACAGTATAATAATTAGCACTCATGAGTCATGTCGTTGAAGGTTGTCACCATGGAGACGCTTGCATAACTGCGGCCATGATGGCTACAAGTCATCTTGAGTCCTATTCCTCGATTATTCCAAGTGAATTATGCTCTTTTTCTATGAAAAATAAGAGTCCACTTCTCTGAAAACACCAGTCAAAAAAATAACTTCACACACACACACACACATATTGACAGCCAAGATCCCTTGGTAATTGAGGTCAAATGAGTGTATAATAATTAGTACCTAAATGTTCCTCTGGTACTCTGAGTTCGAAAAGCAAGGTGATGAGCTAATTTCCCTCACATTTCACAAGCTCATTTGATTTGTTTTCCTCCAGTTTCTCACTCTGACATTGTACAGCCTATCCAATTAAAGATGGCATAACTATTCACTGTGAAAAGCATTACATTAATCATGGACCTGAGGCTGCTGTTTTAATTGGATAAATACTTGCTCCTGTCTTTACATATGAATTCCAAAATCTAAACTCATGTATGATATATGCTGGGCATGCCATATATTTCTCCCTTCTCATGCATTTTATCACAAGGTCGTTCATTCACTTCTCATTTATGTTATTGGCGGTGGTTTTCATTCACGTAAACCTGCATTTCTCAACACCCAAAATTAAATAAAGAAAACTATATATATTGAATTAGTCAATGCATGTATTGAACACACAAAAAAAATATTATCCTTCTAATCGACTCTGTAAGCTTGGAATAGAAGTTATAGTCCGATGATTCATGGTTACACGATTTCCAATTTGGATGTGTGTTCATCAATCATCAGTGGAAGGATAGCTTTTATTTTAAGATGAGATTATCATAACAACTCCCATTAAATATACTCCCGTACATCTAAAAGAGTATCCTAAAGATACCAAGCAGCTCAATGCATGTTCATCATCTAGCTAGACTCTATTTTACTACGATTCTTTCTGTGTTTTTTGTACTATAGTGATTTCTGTTGATGAAGAAGACAACAAGCTACGGCTGCTTTACATCAGTACGAGTATCTGCTAGTCAACTGAAAATCTTCAATCATGCATGGTGCACTACTCAGAAGAGTTCCTTGCATAATAATCTGAGTAAATTATGAAGTTAACTGTTCGGCTCACCCCTGTGGTTGCAAAATGCTATTGCGCTATACATACAACGTTCAAGGTTCAGATGTCAAGTGCCTGAAGGCACATTTAGAGCTCCTTCTAAAATTTTGAGCCTATAAACGGACATTATCACAAGATTTAGTTATGAACACGGCAAAGCTGCTAGTACTAGAGCCGCTGGCAGAGTAACAATCGTCCTGGACATCCTCGGATCCTCCTGTCCACAGTAGCCGTAAACGCTAGACAGAACTCTGGACATCCTCCTGTCCTGCATCTGCACTTTCTTTTTTGGAAATTTTGGATGGCAGTTGTACTAGTACATACTCAGCTAAACCTTGAGGAAGCAGCTGCACTTCACCCCTCGAATAGCTGCACTGTTAAACATATTGTAACTAAATATAGATGTGTAACTAAACATGGAGAGTCATGACCGGCTAAGGATTTTTAGGTTGTTGTACAAGTCACGGACTATGGTTGTAAATCAATCCTTTCCTAGAATATCTCTAGCCGGTCATAGTCTTCTCTATATATGCTTGTACCGCCATCTATTATCTGATTAACATGAAACCACCGAGATCTCTGAGTTTGGAGGCCGGTGTTCCACCCAAGGCTTCAAGTGCGCCTCTGACTTTTACATGGTAATCAGAGCGTAGGCGATTCAAGAATCGAGATCTCCATGGCGTCATCAAGCTCGACGACCAACTCGCTTCTCGGCATTCAAGTCACCGAGAAGCTCACCCGCCAGAACCATCAGATGTGGTCGGCGCAGGTTCTCGCGACCTTACGAGGCGCGAAGCTGGAGCGTTACGTCAACGGCAAAGCCGTCGCTCCCCCCTGAAGAAGTGAACGAGAAGGCAGTCGATGGCAAGGTTGTCAAGGTCGTCAATCCAGACTACGAGGAGTGGTTTGCCGTCGATCAGCAAGTTCTCGGCTTCCTCCTCGGCTCCCTGTCTAGGGACATCTTGGCGCAAGTCGCCATCTCAAGGACCGCCGCTGAAGCATGGAAGATGATCAGCGACATGTTCGCGTCACACACGCGTGCCCGTACCTCTAACGTACGCCTCGCCCTCGCCACGACGAAGAAGGAGAACATGACCGTAGCCCAGTACTACGGCAAGATGAAGGGGCTCGCAGACGAGATGGCTGCAGCAGGAAAGCCCCTTGATGATGAAGAGTTGGTGATGTATATCTGCAATGGCCTAGATCCAGAATTTAATCCATTAGTCTCTGCTCTTGTAACTAGGGTTGAACAATTGTACTCACAATTACTAAGCTTTGAGACTAGATTAGAACTGCAGCTTGGCACAGGATCTTCATCAGCCAATTCGGCAGGAAGAGGAGGTGGCAGTGGCGGGAACCAGCAGTCGCGTGGTTCTGGCCGCGGTGGTCGTGGGCGTTCAAACTTTGGTCGGGGCTCTGGCGGCCGTGGGTCTGGTGGGCACGGACAGCAGCAACAACCGCGCTACAATCAGCAAAACCAGCCGTGCAGAAGCTTCCCAACTGGTCCTACTGCAACCCACGACAACAATGGGCGCCCCATCTGCCAAGTCTGCTTCAAGACAGGACATATGGCGCTTGAATGCTGGCACCGTTTTGATGAGAACTACGTTCCAGAGGAACGACATGCTGCTGCTGCTATGAGTCTCTACTCCATGGACCAAAACTGGTACATGGACACTGGTGCTACAGACAATATAACCAGTGATCTTGAGAAGCTCACCGTCCGCGACAAGTACAACGGAGGCGACCAAATTCACACCGCAAGCGGTGCAGGTATGGAAATTAAACATATTGGTCATTCAATAGTTCATACCCCAACTCGTAATTTACATCTGAATAATGTCCTTCATGTTCCAAAAGCTGCAAAAAATCTTATTTCTGTTCATCGTCTTACTAAAGACAATTCAGCTTTCCTTGAATTTCACCCTGATTATTTTTTGATCAAGGATCAGGTCACGAAGAACACCATACTTAGAGGGTCATGCCGCAAGGGACTATATCCCCTTCCTCCTTCATCCACAATAAAGCAAGCTTTTGGAGTCATCAAGCCATCCTTTGAGAGGTGGCACAGTCGTTTGGGCCATGCTTCTGCCCCCATTGTTTCTAAAGTTATTAGTATGAATAACCTCCCATGTTTAGGTGAATCAAATAAAGAGTCTGTGTGTGATGCTTGTCAAAAGGCAAGAAGTCATCAGCTTCCTTATCAAAAATCGCATAGTGTTTCTACCCAACCTTTACAACTTATTTTCTCTGATGTTTGGGGGCCCTCGCCTTTTTGTGTTGGAAGAAACAGATTCTATGTTAGTTTTATCGATGACTATAGCAAATTTGTGTGGCTTTATCCTCTTAAGCATAAATCTGAAGTTTTCCAGAAATTTAATGAGTTTCAAAATCTTGTTGAAAGACTCTTTAATCGAAAGATAATATCAATGCAGACTGATTGGGGAGGTGAATATCAAAAATTGCATTCTTTTTTTGATCGCATTGGCATATCCCATCTTGTTTCATGCCCTCATGCTCATCAGCAAAACGGGGCTGCCGAACGAAAGCATCGGCACATTATTGAAGTTGGATTAGCTTTATTAGCTCATGCATCCATGCCTCTTAAGTTTTGGGAAGATGCTTTTATAGCCGCCACTTATTTGATATTGTACTCCCAGTCGAGTCATCAATTTTGAAACCCCTCTTGAGCGATTGTTTCAACAAAAACCAGATTATTCTTCCCTCAGAATTTTCGGCTGTGCTTGCTGGCTGAATCTTCGTCCTTACAATGCCCACAAATTTCAATTCCGGTCCACAAGATGTGTTTTCCTCAGCTATAGTCCTTTGCACAAAGGTTTAAGTGCTTAGATCCGTCTACAGGGCGAGTTTATATCTCTCGGGATGTCACGTTTGACGAAAATATTTTTCCGTTTGCCCAACTTCATCCAAATGCAGGAGCACGTCTTCGTCATGAAATCTCTCTTCTTCCTCCTGATCTTAGGCCACCAACATCTGATCAAAGGGGAGAACTATCGAATGATCATATGTTTAATTCTAACGATTCATGTGATGAAGTGTGTGCAGAAAATAGGGGGGATGCAACAAATTTTGAAGAATATGATGGCGCCGGTGCTGATTCGGTCCCAGGACCGATTCTGTTGCCGTCTGGATCAGGTGGCGCTGGCGCTGGTCCGCTCCAACCAGAGACCTCCACGACGCCAACAGAAGAGGATGAAGCCGGCGACGATTCGTCTGCTCCGACCGGCACAAATCCCAGGGAGGATTCTCCTGAGCCGCATTCACCTGTCCCTGGTTCATCTGCTCCGATCGCAGCTGAACCTGCTGGTGTGGCTCCTGCTGAGGAAATTACAACGCGCCCAAGAACACGACTACAGTCGGGGATACGAAAGCCAAAGGTATATACTGATGGCACAATTAGATACAGTTGCTTTACTTCATCAGGAGAACCACAAAATTTAAATGAAGCTTTTGGAAATAAACATTGGAAAGAAGCTATGGATTTAGAGTACTCTGCCTTGATGAAAAATAAGACATGGCATTTAGTACCTCCAAGAAAAGGGATTAATGTCATTGATTCAAAGTGGGTCTATAAGATAAAAAGAAAAGCTGATGGAAGTCTTGATAGATACAAAGCTCGTTTAGTTGCGAAAGGTTTTAAGCAAAGATACGGTATAGATTATGAGGATACTTTTAGCCCTGTAGTAAAAGCAACAACAATCAGAGTCATTTTATCTGTGGCTGTGTCAAGAGGATGGAGTCTTCGTCAATTAGATGTGCAAAATGCTTTCTTACATGGAGTTTTGGAAGAAGAGGTTTACATGAGACAACCACCAGGATATGAGGACAAATCTTTGCCTAATTATGTTTGCAAACTTGATAAAGCTTTGTATGGTCTTAAGCAAGCGCCAAGAGCATGGTATTCTAGATTAAGCATGAAACTACAAAGTTTGGGTTTTAAGCCATCACGAGCAGATACATCCTTATTTTTCTATAACAAGGGAAATATCAGCATGTTTGTTCTTATTTATGTTGATGATATTATTGTGGCGAGCTCAGTGCCCAGTGCAACTACAGCTTTACTCAGTGATCTTAATAAGGAGTTTGCTTTGAAAGATTTGGGTGATCTACATTATTTCCTTGGAATAGAAGTAAACAAAGTCTCTGATGGTATAATTTTGTCTCAAGAAAAATATGCTTCAGATATTTTGAAGAGAGTTGGCATGAGTGATTGTAAATCAGTAAATACACCTATGTCAACCTCGGAAAAACTTTCAGTTCATGAAGGAGATTTACTTGGTCCTAGTGATGCGACACAATACAGAAGCATAGTTGGTGCTTTACAATATTTGACATTGACAAGACCAGATATCTCTTTTGCAGTCAACAAGGTATGTCAATATTTACATGCTCCTACTACAGTTCATTGGTCAGCAGTTAAAAGGATTTTAAGGTATGTTAAACATACTATGAAGCTCAACCTTAAAATTGGGAAGATGTCATCTCTGTTGGTCAGTGGCTTTAGTGATGCAGATTGGGTTGGGTGTATTGATGATAGGCGCTCTACAGGAGGTTTTGCAATTTTCTTAGGCTCAAATCTTGTTTCCTGGAATGCACGCAAGCAGGCTACTGTATCAAGATCAAGTACAGAAGCAGAATATAAAGCGTTGGCCAATGCAACTGCAGAAATTATGTGGATTCAAATTTTGTTGTTGGAAATTGGAGTTCAAGAACCAAGAACAGCAAAGCTATGGTGTGATAATATGGGAGCTAAATATCTCTCTGCAAATCCAGTTTTTCATGCAAGAACAAAGCATATTGAAGTGGACTATCACTTCGTTCGTGAAAGAGTTGCAAAGAGATTACTTGATATTGAATATGTGTCGACAAGGGACCAAGTGGCTGATGGATTTACTAAACCATTAACTGTGCGACAATTAGAGATTTTCAAGGGCAATCTTAATCTAGAGAAGATTTAGATTGAGGGGGAGTGTTAAACATATTGTAACTAAATATAGATGTGTAACTAAATGTTGACGGTTAATGTTTGTATCAAAGTTCGTTCGTGACTCGCAAGCGTACAAGTCTCCCGTCGTAGTCAAGGGACCCTTCTTCCCTCGAGTGGTGAACCCAAGGTATCGAATCCGTGGAACAAATGTGTGACGCAAGACTTAATCTATTAAAGCCAGATAACTGCAATCTTCAATAAAGAACCCTATGCATCTAAGTTAAAGACACAAAACAGATCTAATCTACTAAAAACCGGAGAAAACAAAGTAAGATTGGGTAGATAAACCGATCTAGAGGGATCGGGGTAAGCCTTTTGTTGAAGTTCCAAGCAAAAGAAGAAGTAGCAAATCGAATCTTAATAAAAGCCTCTTTAAATCGTGGTTTCCCGTCCAAATCCGAAAACATCCGCCTTTCGAGACCCCCGTTCTGTCACAACGTATCCCTATTCATGCGGGGAGTTTAGGGGCGAGTCAAAAGACAAGTCGAGATTCTTTCGGAGGATCCGCGTGTACCTCTAGCCACCGCGGCTACAAGAACACCCTATGTAATCTATCTCGAGAATAGAATTGGAATAAGCAAAGCCGATCGAAAAACGAAATCTTCGAGGAAACACTTGATCGCTGGGAAAAGATTCAACTTGATAATTCAACTATAACAATGATACATACACAAGATCACCACCGGGATCCTTCCTTGATCTTGCTTCTAGCTCCGGGAACTCCGACGTGGTCTTCCTTGCAAGGTTCCCACGTCGGCTAGGGAAACCCTAGTCAACTAGCTCGACCCTCTCCTCTCCTAGATGGTGTCCCTCTCTTCTCTGCTTCTCGGCGGCCGAAGACGAAATCTTCTCTCCGTGGCTCTCGGTCAGGGGACTATAAATAGCCCGATTGGCGGGTAGGGCAAAGGGCGACGGATTTGGGCCCTAAATGGGCCTGGGCCGACCGGATCGGGCCGGCCGGCCCGGGCCCATTTAGGCCCGGCCCCGCGGGCTCCTTTGCCCGAGGTCGGTTCCCTTGCTTCCCGGATGCTTCCCCCTTCGCATGTAGGTCCATGTCGTCGGTTTCTCTCCGAATTGGACTCAACTCCTTGTCTTGCAAGATTCGCGCACTTTTCCGGTCGGGTCCCCGGAGTCCGTCGTCTTCTCGGATCAAGTCCCCGGCTTCTTGGAGTTAGTTTTGCTTCATTGCATGACTTGTTCAGGGCTTCAAGGTCTTGTCATGAGGTGCTTGATGAACTTATCCCGAAAGTCTTGCATTCAACACTAAATCCCTGCATAAACATTAAACTCCAAAAACGACATGCACACGTGAACTTGTTATACCACGGGGGTTAGTACCAATGGATAAGGTATAAAACTAATGCCAACACCGAAGGTAAACTCATGGCTAGGTTGACGGATTTTCACCGTCAACATCTCCCCCATGCTTAAACCTTGCTCGTCCTCGAGTAAGCCTTCAATGGATATCATCATTGCTAAACAATGTTTAAACTTTGCACTTGATTACACATGAGAAAACATAATGCTCTCAAAATTTTAATTCATTAAAGTTCCATAATGTACTAGCCTTCAATTCTACGGAGGGTAGATTCTTATTAAGCTTATCCCACAAGTATTAACATGCTCACAAAGTTTTAAATAGATCTCAAAATTTTTGAAATGAAGAACGAGATAAAGAAAAGCTAAACCAAATTCACAAATTTAAATCATCTCGTGTATTGCTCATAAACTCTCATCTCACTTGTCTCTCAAGCCTATATATTCTACTCCTTTCCCTCTCATATATATGTGGTAGGCTTTATATGGAGCTTTGGGAAAGTTTAGTCCTAACAAGAATTTATAAATGAGGTGTTGTCAAAACAAGACAAGCTTCTCATGGTCTTACCGAGACTCGTCAAAAAGGTCATTGGAAAATAATGTTAAATCAAGGAGGGGAAAGAGAAAAATACACACACTTTAGATGAGTGGACATGTGCAAATGGCAAAGAGTGATCCCGAGGCACAAAAGAAGTCCTCGTTATCGGATTGCACATGGTTGGAAAAAGAGAATGGATCTTTTTAACTTGAAGCCTTGAATGCACTCTTAGAGAACCGGGGAGTTCACTTTACGCACAAATATATATTTTTTCTTTTTCTCTTTCTCATATTTCTCATTTTTTTCTTTCTTTCATTCATTCATTTTTTTTCTTTCCTCGTCATATATTCAGTCCATGACTTTCACAACGAAGTTTTGATTTTTTTTATACCTTGAAAGTCATGAATACCGCTGGATTTTTTTTTCTTTCATCATTATATATATTTTTTTAAAATACTCCCTTTTGAACTCTAAAACTGCACCGTACCTACCTCCTCCCCCATGCTTAGACGTTGCTCGTCCTCGAGCAAAGAGGCGAAAAATAAGGTAGGTACCGAATATTTTTCCTTGGAGAGATACTTGAAATCTTCAACGTTGGCACCGTCTTGCGATCTTCCTTGAATTGATGATCCATTCTCAACGATAGGTTGTGGTCAAGGAGGTAATCACAAAAAGATGATATTTGGTTTAAGGGTGGATATCCGGCGAAGTTTGTGAGATCACCGATGCGGGG
Source organism: Cenchrus americanus (assembly GCA_947561735.1). Lineage (NCBI taxonomy): Eukaryota > Viridiplantae > Streptophyta > Magnoliopsida > Poales > Poaceae > Cenchrus > Cenchrus americanus. Next base: position 5,991,802 of record OX387242.1, read on the forward strand.
ATACACAATGCACGGATAAGAGGCTAGCAAAAAGATAGATACGCAAAAACGGAATGACCAGCTTCTTAGTCTCGGGCCAGAGAAATCATGGCCTGCAATAACTCACTCAAAAATAAATCTTGTACACTAAGGTTTATGCACTCAAATATATATAAGGCTTTGGATAGGTTGAGCAACACACAAGTGATATTTGTGACAAGGTTAGCAATATTTTTGAGCGTAAAAGACATCTTCAATCTATTCATAACTTGAGAGCACATAAAACACTATGGGTCTTTATTTTAATCATAACCTCCGCTGAAAATTAAGCTAGTATTTAAATAAATTCAGATCTGTATTTTTAAGAGAGCACTAGCTTAAACATGCATAAATCAATTACAAAGATGAACAAAGCTGCAATTTTAATCATATATCATCATGGCACGAATTTTGTAACTTTTCCAATGATAAAATCAAGGTGGTGACTTTATTAATGGTGATATCAAGTTGAAATACACACTGAAAATAAACATACATGCTTGCTGAAATTTAAATAAAAACAGAAAAATACTACGCAAACACACATAAGCAAAAGCTGAAAATTACAGAGAAATAGAAAAGAAAAGAAAACTAAAGTTCCTAAATCTTCTAGTCCTCCGCCGGTGGTTGATGTTGATAGTCTTGATAATAATACCCTTGCTCATAATATGGTTGGACGCTTCCTCCTTCAAATTGATTTGGCTCCACAAGGTGAAGGCGTCCAAGTTCAAAGGCAATATTTGCGTTGCCTTCACCGAGTTGGGCTGCGTTAGATTGGATGGCTGCGATGTTTTGAGCATTTCTTGCAGCATACCCTCCAATAATGGCCATGCTTTGTTGTGGTTGGGGATGATGAGCGTAGGACTCCGCGAAGTTAGCGTTGGGCACAACATAATTTTGTGGGGGTACCGGTGCACCACCCCCCATGCTTGTTGTTGAGACCCTCCGTAATAACTTGGCGGAGGAGGAACCCCGCCGGATGGTTGCACATTGGGTTGTGCTCCACTCGCTTGTGCGGAGGATGTTCCCTCCTCTACGATTCTTCCTCTTTTGTTTTTCCTTGCAGGGACAAGTAGTCCCTCTTCCAACCAATCTTCCCTTCCTTCGGTGAAAAGCCTAAGCCTCTCATTCGGAAGGGGGAGGTTCACTATGGCCAACCGATAACCTCCTCTCTCATCTCCACTAATGTACTTGCCTTGCCGCAAGTACTCAAAACCGAGAGAGGTACCACGCAAAAGGTGAGCGGGGTTCCTTGCGATCCCCGGCCGCAGGGAAAAGGCCAACATGGAGAGGTAACACCCCGAACCAATATTACCGGCCCCCGATGTTGCTTCACAACACCAACGGTTGATCATGAGGTAAGAGGGGTCAATTGGCTGCCTGGCAATTAAAGCCGAGTATAGCCAATTCAACTCCGTGTCGGTCACCTTTGTTTCCCTCATCCTCCCCAATACCCTCTTGCACATCCAAGAGTGAAATATCCGGATAATGGGGTTGCGGATGCAATTGCGTTGTTGATGGGCATCTCCGGAGATCATGCTCCAAAATTCCGCCAACATGCCGGGTGGCACGTCAACTTTCTCCGGAGCTCCCTTGTGGAATCCAAGCAGCTCCCTAACGTGCTCATAGGGAACCACTTGCTCGATTCCCTCCAAACGGAATGACAAGCTTTGCACCCCATCATCATCAACGATGGGTGCAATAGTCATTAAAATTTCCAAGGCGTAACCCAAGTGGGTGTCCACCGATATTCCGTTGGAGAACTGAACCCACCCGAGGTGCCCCAACATGTAGTATATGTCGGTGCAAAAACCCAAGGTGTAGAGTGCTTGGTCGTCGAACTCGACGTTCGGCACAAGCCTCTTCTCAAGATTGGCGAGCCTATCCTCCTCCTCCGCCGACATGATGATGAAGCCGTACGAAGATTGTGTCGGGGTGTAAGGAGGTGGTGCGGTTGAGCGAGTCGATCGTCGTGGTGGCGCGGGCTGCTCCTCCGTGTGCCCACGAGGTTCGGTGAACCTCATGGAAGTGCTTCTCGCAGCCCTCATACCACCAAGGAGGAGAGCGTCGTTCCTCCTCGGTGGTGCCGTGTCCGTCTCCATGCTCCGGGGAGACTCGGAAACCGAGTGCCTCCTCGAAGACGTGGTTGATGACGGCTTGGACGACGACGAAATCTTCTTTCTTAGAGAAGAGACTTGTGGTCTTCTTCCACATGGTTGCTGCACTCTTTCTTCAACTAAAAATCCGGGTTGCAACCGGTAAACTAGGCACTTAAACTCTTTGCTTCGGATGTGGACTTTGAGTGGATTAAGGATGTGGATTTTTCTTGAGCTATCAAGCTTGGGATGGTTGGCTAAGTCTACGGAGGTTCGAGCACACAAACTTGAACACACAAACAAGGGAAGGAGAGGGAAGCTTGCCTCGCAAGACGGGCGCCGGGGGGCGCCTTTTATAGGGCGGGCCGGCCGACCGGGCCGGCCGGCCCGGGGGTGCTCCGGCTCCTCCTCGGCGCGTCTTTCTCCCCGGCACGATCATTTCGCCTCTGCAACTTTCCCCGCCCGCGTGATCCACGAGTTGCACCGCCCAAACGCTCTCGTCCACTCCTTTTCTTGAATTATTGGTCCTCCCACTTGATGCTCCATGCTTTGGGTCATGTCCATGCTCCCTAGCTCCACTTGCTTCACATGCCACCATGAAAATCCTGCAAAGTTGATGCTTGCTGCCCACCATGCTTGTCCTTTGCATGTGGAATTGGTGAAAGTTGATAAAAGGGGATCCAATGGTGCATGCATGATTAATTCAAACTAGTTGCCTCCATTTAGGTGTGTTTAAGGTTAAGCACTCCTCTAATTCGAAATTTAAAATATTTTTCAGAGCCATGCAAGAGCTCAAGCATAATTTTAGAGAAGTTTTTAAACCATTAAAAACAAATGTAAGTCGAAAATATTTTTCGACTACGTCGATTTTGGTCACACCGGTAAAGTTTGCTTTCATCGGTTGAGAGCGAACGTTTTCCCGGCTTGATCATGGGGGCATAGGTTTAGGTTCTAATTTTGGCTAAATAAGAAAGATTTTGAATAAAACAAAATTAGAATAGGCTTAGAAAAATTCTAATACTAGAGAAACCAAGGATAAAAATTTTTAAAACCAACCAAAAGCTGATTTCTAGGTTCACGCGAGTACTACCACGTGCTGAATTTTATTAACACTTAAACATAAATCGTGGCTCTACTCGTGTGGTTTTAGCATGAAAAATAAGTCAACCTCAGCACCATAATGAGGGTGAAAGGTTGAGTTAAGGTTCTGAAATTATTTGGTTGGGGGGTTTCTCGAAAAGAAAAGAATCAAACAAGCACATAGGAGGGTTCATGCAAAGGGTTTATGATAAAGCAAACATTCAATCAAGAATTATGTCTCTAATATTGTTCAACCACTTCTAAGTCTAATGTCTTTGCGTAGTAAAACGCAAAAACTAAATTATTAAAAACACTCGAAAAACCTGGAATCGGGTTGTCCTCCCGGTAGCTTATTCTTGACTCGACGAAACGGGTTGCCTCCCGCCTAGCGCTTCGTTTATAGTCTATAGCTAGACTTCTTCACTTGATTACTCCGGATCAACGCTCTTTGCGGGCGTTGCAATCTTGGGTACCCACTTCCGCACCATCTTGGGCGCGGGCTTGTCTTTTGGCTTAGTTGGCTTAGTCATTTTTTTGGTCTTCACAGGCGGCTTCTCTTCCTTTGTCTTGACGGATGCAACACCTTCTTTAATTTTCGTTACGTTCACTTTTTTCGGCTCCTTCTTCTTTTTCAGCCCCTCCGTTTGTTTTGGTTCTCCCTTCACTCCAATCATGTTGCATGCCTCAATCCTTGGACGGAACTTGAAGGAACTCCTTTCTCCGTTGATATCGAACATGATCTCCCCCTTGCCAACATCAATAGTAGCTCCCACGGTCTTGAGGAACGGCCTCCCTAGGATGAGCGGCGGCTTCTCCCTCTCTCCCATCTCGAGCACAACGAAGTCGACGGGGATGAAGTGGTGTCCAATCTTCACGGGTACATCTTCGGCAATGCCCAAGGGATAGCGAATGGAGTTGTCACCCGGCTCCAAACATATTCCCGTAGGCTCCATCGGTAGGCGTAACTTCTCGAACACATCCCTCGGCATGACACTCACACTAGCTCCAAGGTCGCATAACGCCTTCTCGAAGTTGAAAGAACCAACTGAACATGGAATTGTAGGGCACCCGGGGTCTTTTTGCTTCTCCAGCCCATAAGCAATAGCTGCACTACACTCCTCTGACATCTTGACATGATCTACCCCGAGTGTTGCTATCTCGGAAGTAGCGTGGCTTGAGTTGCGGTATCCTCGTGTCATCTTCCGGCATCTCGAATTCGGGTTCCTCAGTGACGATCCCCGTAACCTTCTCTTTAGCAATTCCTTCCACCTCGGTGGACGGTTTCAGCTTCCTTGCTCCCGCGGAACGTTCCGGATCTTCGGTCTCCTTCCCCGAACGCGTTTGAATGGCCTTCGCCGATTCGGGACATTTGGGTTGTCCCGGAAGCTTCCCTTCATCATTAGTGAGGCGCCCCGCAAGTTGTCCAACTTGCGTCTCGAGCATCTTCATCATGTTGAGCACTTGATGATTGGAACTTCCGACCTCCGTCACTTTGCTATCGATGTTCTCCAACACCTTGTCTATGGTCTTGAACTTGGTGACGGTGTCCTTGTTGATCTTAGCTTGCTCATCCATGAACTCCTTCAATTGTATCCGAAGTGGAACCGCGTTAGGAATAGATGAGCTTGCATTAAATTGAGGCCTACCTTGCCCGTAGCGGAAGTTCGGCAATTCTCCCTTCCTCATGTAGTCGAGCACTTTGGCTTCCTCCGGACAATCTTTGCGGACATGGCCATACTCTCCACATTCTTCGCATGTGGACCTTGCTTCGGCGGCCTTCAAGTCTTGAGCCTCTTTCTTTTCTATCTCCATCTTCTCCAACCTCCTCATGAGCGAGTCGATCTTGCCTTCAAGTATGTCTTCCTTCTCCACTTGCAAGACTCCTTTGACGTTCCCCATGGGTTGAGCCGGGTGTAGGCGCCGGATGACGCCCACGTGTCATTATCCGCGACCTTCTTGAATAGCGTGAAAGCTTCCGTCGGTGTAAGCTCGATGATAGATCCTCCCGCCGATGCATCGATGATCGTCCTTGACGCCATGGTGAGTCCTTGATAGAACTTTTGCACGAGGTCTTCTTTCGGGAACTTGTGATGTGGAACCGCCCGGTGTACTCGTTGAAGCGCTCGAATGCCTCCGAGATAGTTTCTGTAGGATATTGAACAAAGGTGGCAATCTTATTACGCAAGCTTTGAGTTTTACCCGGTGAGTAGTATTCCTTCATGAAAGCCTTCATCAACGTGTTCCAATTTTGCACCGTCTCCGCCGATTGAGAGTGGAACCATTGCAAAGCCTTCCCGAGTAGTGAGAACGGGAAAAGCCTTGCCCTCATTTGATCTTGAGTCACCCCATCCATGTTGAAAGTCTGACATAGTTGAATGAATGCCTTGAGGTGAAGGTTCGGATCCTCTTTGCCGGTGAAGGGTGAATGTTGCACCATGCGGATTGTTGAGGTCTTGATCTCGAACGGTCTTCCGATCTCCTCGAGGTTCAAGATTGGTAGGTCGATGATGTCTGGGGTGCATAGCTCCCCAATCTTGCGTTCTTCCGGTGGTTGGTCACCCATTGGTGGACGTCGGTTCTCCCTCGGACTTTGAGGTGGTGAATTCTTCGGAGATTCCTGCGATCCTTTGTCTTCCGACTCCGAATATACAAAATCCAGCTTTTTAGCTTGATGTGCTTCGCGTCTCCTTAGCCTGTAAAGTTTTTCTGGATCATCCACAAAATTATTGGGTTTGTTGGAGAGGTAGCCGTCCATCTCCTGTTAGGGTTAGCAATAAACAAAATATGCAGAAAAAAACTAGAAAACAAAACAAATCTATAAAGACTAGAGTTAGACAAACTAGATTAGATGTATTTCGAGGATGATCAAATTTTAGTAGATGCAAAAATAAAACAAAATCAGTACTGAAAATTACAAAAAAAAGCAATAAAAAATCAAATCTTGATCACTTGTTCCCCGGCAACGGCGCCAGAAAAAGGGGCTTGTTGACGGTTAATGTTTGTATCAAAGTTCGTTCGTGACTCGCAAGCGTACAAGTTTCCCGTCGTAGTCAAGGGACCCTTCTTCCCTCGAGTGGTGAACCCAAGGTATCGAATCCGTGGAACAAATGTGTGACGCAAGACTTAATCTATTAAAGCCAGATAACTGCAATCTTCAATAAAGAACCCTATGCATCTAAGTTAAAGACACAAAACAGATCTAATCTACTAAAAACCGGAGAAAACAAAGTAAGATTGGGTAGATAAACCGATCTAGAGGGATCGGGGTAAGCCTTTTGTTGAAGTTCCAAGCAAAAGAAGAAGTAGCAAATCGAATTTTAATAAAAGCCTCTTTAAATCGTGGTTTCCCGTCCAAATCCGAAAACATCCGCCTTTCGAGACCCCCGTTCTGTCACAACGTATCCCTATTCGTGCGGGGAGTTTAGGGCGAGTCAAAAGACAAGTCGAGATTCTTTCGGAGGATCCGGCGTGTACCTCTAGCCACCGCGGCTACAAGAACACCCTATGTAATCTATCTCGAGAATAGAATTGGAATAAGCAAAGCCGATCGAAAAACGAAATCTTCGAGGAAACACTTGATCGCTGGGAAAAGATTCAACTTGATAATTCAACTATAACAATGATACATACACAAGATCACCACCGGGATCCTTCCTTGATCTTGCTTCTAGCTCGGGAACTCCGACGTGGTCTTCCTTGCAAGGTTCCCACGTCGGCTAGGGAAACCCTAGTCAACTAGCTCGACCCTCTCCTCTCCTAGATGGTGTCCCTCTCTTCTCTCGCTTCTCGGCGGCCGAAGACGAAATCTTCTCTCCGTGGCTCTCGGTCGGGGGACTATAAATAGCCCGATTGGCGGCTAGGGCAAAGGGCGACGGATTTGGGCCCTAAATGGGCTCGGGCCGACCGGACCGGGCCGGCCGGCCCGGGCCCATTTAGGCCCGGCCCGCGGGCTCCTTTGCCCGAGGTCGGTTCCCTTGCTTCTCGGATGCTTCCCCCTTCGCATGTAGGTCCATGTCGTCGGTTTCTCTCCGAATTGGACTCAACTCCTTGTCTTGCAAGATTCGGACACTTTTCCGGTCGGTCCCCGGAGTCCGTCGTCTTCTCGGATCAAGTCCCCGGCTTCTTGGAGTTAGTTTTGCTTCATTGCATGACTTGTTCGGGGCTTCAAGGTCTTGTCATGAGGTGCTTGATGAACTTATCCCGAAAGTCTTGCATTCAACACTAAATCCCTGCATAAACATTAAACTCCAAAAACGACATGCACACGTGAACTTGTTATACCACGGGGGTTAGTACCAATGGATAAGGTATAAAACTAATGCCAACACCGAAGGTAAACTCATGGCTAGGTTGACGGATTTTCACCGTCAACACTAAACATGGAGAGTCATGACCGGCTAAGGATTTTTAGGTTGTTGTACAAGTCACGGACTATGGTTGTAAATCAATCCTTTCCTAGAATATCTCTAGCCGGTCATAGTCTTCTCTATATATGCTTGTACCGCCATCTATGATCTGATTAACATGAAACCACCGAGATCTCTGAGTTTGGAGGCCGATGTTCCACCCAAGGCTTCAAGTGCGCCTCTGACTTTTACATGTACTATGCACACCCCTTGTTAATAAATAGTGTAACATCCTTTTGTTATGTATCTAGACATGAGTGTGTATCTAGAAAAGCAAAAATGTCTGGTAATTTGGGACGGAAGGAAGTAGTACGAGTGTTCATTACATGTTTAACCCAACATTGTGTTGTCCAAACACAAGCTGCTTGGACATTATCCTCACGTTTTGCAACCTGATCATACAAGGCAGGGAGAGCTGTGATGAGCATTACAACAAAAGAAAGAACAACTCACAACTACTGCCGCACTGCTCGACCAGTGCCACTACCGCGCTGCCACGCCCATGATGCACCACTCAACCGAAACTGCTTGCAGCTGAACATGAACACCATGTTCACTAAGATCTTGGCTCCAGTATTCGCTTCACACAGTCGGTGATTTCCTCAATCCCCTTCTCCCTTGAGAGCATCATCTGTTGCATTGTGTGTGTAGCGTAGATGAATGCGAGCAATGTAAAACAATATTGTCTACTAGATCCGTCCAATGAAATAGTCAATATATACATAATTATTACTCACGTCATTGGAGGAAGTGACCGTGGAGATGCTTGCATAATCATGGCCGCCTGAGAAGGTGATGCGCTCTACAATTACCCCAGGTCCCGTTCCTTGATCATTCCGTGTCTGAACAGCCTCCTGAACTGATCAATTATGCATGCGAGTGAAGTTTTTTCCTCCTGAGATGCAAACACCAGACAAAAAACATCATATTCAGTGCCACACTGCCACCATAACTATGATTGTTTTTCATTTGAAAAATAAGGGTTCACATCTCTATAACCACCAGGAGAAAAAATAACGAGTACAGTAATTTTATAATACCTAAATGTTCCTCTGGTACTCTGAGTTCCAAAACCAAGCTGATCGGTTAATTTCCCTCACGTTTCACAAGCTCATTTGATTTGTTTCCCACCAGTTTCTCACTGTGACATTGTATGGTCCACCCTACATATGGCATAAGTATTCAGTGCCACAGTGAGGAGAATTACATGAACCATGGTTTCAGGCACAGTAAAAGAATTACACGAACCATCGTTTCAGGCTGCTACTTGAATTTGATAAATACTTACTCTTATATATGATTCCAAGCTCATGTATTTATGACACACGATGGGCATGCCAAGCTCATGTATGACATATGATGGGCATGCCATATTGCCCCCTTCTCATGCATTTTATTCAATTCTGCATAATGCCCTTCATGCTCTTCTCTGATTTTTCATTTTACTGGTGGAGTTTTCGTTCACTGCTTAAGCTAAATCTATAACTCGTATATATGAGCTCCCCACTAGGGAGTTCTCTCAACATGCAAGCATGCCACCTCAACAGCCCCATTAAGACCATGATCCAGTGGTGGGCCCCATTATTTGAACTAGCTAAAAAATGTTATAACTCAAAAATCATAAAACAAAATTAAATTCTGATTACACTGTTGGATTCCTTTTAATAAATCCTTCAAAACAAGATCTCATATGAATATATTTTGATAAAATGACAAAAAGGCCCATCGATGGTAGTTGGTATAGAGTAAAGTGAAAAATAAAAATATGAAAAAGGAAAAGGAAAAGGAAAAGGAAGAAAAATAAAGAATAGGAGGGTGATAGTAATATTGTAACTCATAGATTTCTCCTACATACTTGTGGCAACACGTAGGGAATTGAGGAATATAAAGGAATAACAGCGTAGATAGTCATAGCAGAAACATAACGATCAGAACTTTTTTCATTTGACATCACGAAATATATCCATTTTTATATTAAATAGCTATTCCTTATATATTTCATCGCATAAGTTACACTCTGACAACTAGATTAATACTAACAGCAATCCTCATCAATATTACAAATTCAATTATTTTATAAGTATCCGCATCAATGTGTGGGGAACATTCTGTTTTGTATTGTATATGACTTCTCTCTTATGATCGGATGCACGAGGTTGCCGAAATTCTCTCTTATGATCATTGCATTTTTCTTAATTCCCACAGCAACGCGCGGGTGAGATTCCCCTAGTTTCTCACTGCCACGCACCCGCTGCCACCTGCACCGCAATCCTCCACTACCAGGAAACCCACCGGCGGAAGTAGGATTTTACACCTGCATATTCCCAAGTTTGTTGGACCATTTTACATGTGTGTTTATAACTCAAAAAATGGAAAATTGGACCCACTATTACCTACATATTTGACCCACTATACATACACCGCCGCGCCTCCTCCGCTTCGGCGCACGACGACCCGGTCCTCTGTTTCGGCGCCTGGCGGCCCAGCACCGCGCCTCCGCCTCTCCACCATACAGTGGTTCCATGCCGTCTCCTCTGCCTCGTCCCGTAATGGCCCTGCACTCCGTCTTCTCCTCGTCGTGTGACAGCCCAACGCCCATCGTTACGCGTCCTCCGAGATCCCGGGCCGGAGGGGAGCAAGACCCCAAAGCGGCGTTGTCGGAGCTCAGTGCAGGGCGAGGGGAACAAAAGCGGCGGCGTTGGAGCTTCGTCTGGGGCCGGGGTGGAGAGGCGAGGTGCGACGGATTAGGGGGTGAGAGGGTGAAAGACTATTACCTGCATATTTGAACCACTATACATATGAAGTATATTTGATCTTTTGTGAAAATAGTAGGGTATTCCCAGGAATACAGAGTCATCAAGGTGCATCATGCAAGAAATACGTAGGACTAGCCTCTGCCACGTAGGGCCAACCACCATCGCGACAAAGTCGTTGTCAACCTCAGATCACACTCATGTAGAGACCATTCGGCTTCTCTGTTGCTACAATATGTTATCATAATTTCCTTTTTCAAAGAACTATTCATATTCCCATCCATGCATATGGCCACATGAATGCTTACAATAGACTAGAGTACCTGCCTTCACAATATTTCACGGCAGCTAATAAGAAGCGCTCCAGGTGGTTCATGACGGCCTTGCACCCTTGCAGCCTAGTACTTCTATTGATTGTATAGGTGAGCTCTTCTATTACCATATCCTTCATTTTTCAACCGACACTTCTTGATTGGTTTCTTAGATTCATTTTACAGTGGATCAGCACATCATGGTGTGTAATTGCGATTGAATTCTGCAATAAGCACCAAATTTTTTCGTGAGCTCTTCTATTACCATCCTTCATTTTTCAACCGACACGATCGTATTCTGTTGATTGGTTTCTTTCCTTTTAAATACATTTTCCAGTGGATTATCACGACGTGTAATTGCGGTTGAACTCTGCAATAAGTGCCAAATTTTTTTAATTAGAAGGTTTAATTTAGACCTACTTGCATGTAAAAAAATATATATGCATGCATATCGATCCGGCTTCTTTGTGAGAGTCGTGTATCGTGTTGTGCATGTTGCTCACCGTGTTGACGAGGCTGTCAGAATTGACATAGCTGTTCCATTGAGATCCGAAACTGCTTGCAGCCCTTCGTGGGCAACGCTGCTGATCATGAGTAGCTTGCACATGCCTTCCTCGCCGTTTCACACAACCAGGGGTCTCACCGATAAAACGTTCTTGCTCAATGCCATCATCTGTTGCATAGACGTACGTGGCCACACAAGAAGGCGATGAGTGCTACAAGTCCTCCAGGTCACTCCTTGACCATTTCGTGCCTCACCAGCCTCCTGAGTTTTTGAATTTGGTTGGCGATCGAGTGACGGAGCTTTCTCCTAAGATGTGCAAATACCAGGAGAACACATCAAATTCAGTACCATCGTCGTAACAATGATTTTTTTAGGAAAAATAAGAGTTCAAATTCTGTAAACATCAGGCGAGAAAGAACTCCATATTGCGGTTGAACTCTGCAAGCACCAAAATTTGTTAATTATGAGGTTTAATTTAGACCTACACACATGTAAAGTTACCTGCATGCATGCATGCATCCGGCTCCTTTGTGAGAGCCGTGTTGTGTGTGTTGCTCACCATGTTGACGAGTCAGTTGCAATGGGCATAGTTGCTCATCCAGGTCCGAAACTGCTTGCCGCCCATCGTGGGCAACGTGTTCACTAGTACCTTGCACACACCCAGCTCGCTGTTTCACACCACCAGGGATCTCACTGATATACTTCTTACTCAAGGCCATCATCTATTGCATAGTCGTGGCCACACGAGAAGGCGATGACCACTACAAATTCTCCAAATCCTGTTCCTTCATCAATCCGTGCCTCACTAGCTTCCTGAATTGATCACTTTGGTTGAGAAGTGACAGTGCATCATCCTAATAAGATGCAAACACCATGCAAAGCATCATATTCAGTACCATCGTAACAATGGTTTTAGGGGGAAAAAGTTCAATTGGTGTGTAAACATCAATACAAAAAGAACTCCATATTGTTGAAATATAAGATGTTGGATCCCCAGATTGAGACCCAATGGGCTTATAATAATTAGTACCTAAATTAAATGTTCCTCTGGTACCCCGAGTTCCGAAAGTAAGCTGATGTGTTGATTTGCCTCACATTGCAAAAGCTCACTTGATTTGTTTTCCTCCAGTTTCTCACTGTGACCTTGTGTATTTTTCCCTAGAAGTGGCATAAGCATTCAGTACCACAGTGATAAAAAATACACCGATCATGGATTTGAGGCTTCTACTTGAATTGGACAAATAGTTACTCCCCTCTTTATATATGATTCCAACTCATCTATGGCATATGATGGTCATTCCCCCTTCTGTGCATTTTATTCAATGCTACACACTGCCTTTCATGCACTTATCATTTATTTTATTGGCGATGGTTTCATTCACTTAAGCTGAATTTGTCAACATCAAAACTTTTTTTTGTGTATGTTCAGAAACTAAGGGAATTTTCACCTTAAATTATTCGTAGTGATGGGTTGTCCATACCAGGATTTAGAGCAAAATCTTATTTTAGTGATTGTGCCTTCGCAGTTAGCACATCTTTCATTAAGAAGAAAACATTTTACAAACAATTCTTGAGACACCATAGGACTTGGCCAATCCAAGAGTCAAGGCGCGGGAACACTCTTTGTGTTTCAACTTTCAAGAATCTTCAACTAATTCAAACTGAATCCTTCACAAGTCGCTCTAAATGGATGCACTGATCCACCTGACACTCCGATCCCATCGACATCTCACAATGGCCATGCCCTCCTTGTTCCCGTGCCCCACTGCCCCTATCATCCATATGCTGCTACTTGCAGTAGTGGCCGACTCCAGATACGAGCCCGTAGAGCCGTAGACATAAACATTCATTTTAATCGTGCGCACCCAGCCGACCGAGGCCTTGCTACAGTGGCTTGAGTTCTGAAAGCAAGCTGATGTGTTGATTTGCTTCACATTGCAAAAGCTCACTTGATTTGTTTTCCTCCGGTTCCTCACTATGACATTGTGTATTTTGCCTAGAGATGGCATAAGTATCCGGTACGACACTGATAAAAATTACCCCCTCCGTCCCAGAATATAGCTTTGTTTAGACTTTTTCAAAGTCAAACTTTTTCAACTTTGATCAACAATAACTCTTGAAATAACTTATTTTAGATAGAGAACATTACATATTTTGGTAGTTGGTTTCATGGTAAATCTACCAATATCACTTTCATGTTGTTAATAATTATGATCATTTCGTTATTAATGGTCAAAGTTGAAAAAGTTTGACTTTGAAAAAGTATAAACGAAGCTATATTCTGGGACGGAGACAATTATTAATACTTACCGCTCTCTTTATATATGTTTCCAAACTCATGTACCATATATGATGGTCATGCCATGTTCCCCCCTTCTCATGAATTTTATTCAATGCTATAAACTGCCTTCATGCACTTCTCATTTATTTTTTTGGCGGTGGTTTTCATTCACTTAAGCTTGCATTTCTTAGCATCGGAACCTCTTTTCTTTTTATGTGTATGTTCAGAAACTAAGGGAATTTTCACCTTTAATTTGTAGTGGTGGGTTGCCCATACCACGATTTAGAGCAAAATCTCAAAGTATCCCTTTTGATGTGCAGAACAGTAGTTCATTGCATGGCCCCATCCATTCCTTTCGTGGTGATGGATGAAAGATTGTGTTATACTATGCTCATCCCAAATTATATGTCATTTTGGATAAATAATGCACCAAAGTCTATGTCTAGATTCATATTAACAATAGTATGTCTTGAAACCAAAATGATCTTAAGGTTCATTTGGCAAAATTTTCAGAGCTGATTCTCTGTTGATCCGCGGACATGGAAACTAACTCATCTATGGATCCGCGGGCTGTCCAGATAACGTGGACAATCCGAAACAGATACGGTCGTAGGTATGCACAGAAATGCATACCTCCAGCCGTATCTCTTTCGGACGGGAGACACCTAACTAGGTTACGCGATCTACGACCAGAAGACGGGTTATTCATACCTAGGGTGCCGGTGACGAGGCGCCGTAGTGATTCTCTGAAACAAATTAAGAGGCTAGGAGCTTAATGAAGTGATTCTCCATCCTGATTTTAAGAGTTTATATTAGAGAATCATCAAAGAGAATCACTTTGAGCCACAGAATCAGGGGCGGGCCCTGGGGCCGTTATTATTGATAATCTATACTATTTAAGGGTATAATCAATTACTTATGTCAAAAATAGGGCTGAAATAGTTAAATTTATATTCATTTTGAACCTTTGAAATGCCCTCTCTTGACATCTTGTGCCTGCCCCTACATAGAATACTCTTTATAGAATCATCTCCAATCTGGTGGCTGATGGCTGGTGCTGGTTTGTTCTGAGAGAAGAGTCTTCTTGCCGGGCCGGTTGCGGTCGGTTCTTTGGTGGCTGGTTCGTTCTGAGAGAAAAGTACTGCTAGCTGGTGGCTGATAACACAGTGTGGGGGCCTCCTGTGCCGCACCCCGCTGTCTCGCCCTGGGCGTCCGCGCTGTCTCCGGGGGTCGGGTCGGGTGGATCGCGCGTGCCCAGGCGGTCCCCCGGCGCCGACGGACGCCGCGGCCGTGGCACCGTCCTCCGTGCCGTCGTCGGCCGCCTTGGCCATTGATTTCCTCACCCTCTACCATCGCCTCAAGGTACTTTCCACTCGAGCAGCAGCAATTGCCTGAACCAACGCCGGCGCATGTGCTGGGAATGGAGATGAGCTCGCTCCTCCAGCCCTGTGATTCGAGCTCCTCCACTGCCAAATCGACCTCCGCCGGCGACAAATCGAGCTCCTCTGCCTGCCCCGCTCCTCCGCCGGCAAGCCCCTGCACCGCGGCTCGGAGTCCTCCTCCATCGGCGTTCCTCCTCCGCGCTAACCTCCCTCCTATGCGCCGCGCCGCGGCCCCCGCGCTCGCCTCCCTCCTTCTCCCCGCGCGCGGCCGGCCGTCTCCTTCTCCCCCGCGCGGATGCTTTCAAGGAGAGAGGGGATGCAAAATCCATTGGCATTTCCCCCACCCTTTGGCTCTTCTATAGGAGGGAGATCCGGCGATGCACAGTGCCAACTTGCGATGCAAACATGGAAATGCTACGCCTCTTCTGTTGGACACAGTCTCAAGTGAAGGTGCTCGATTTGGTTGCCGAGTGAAGGTGCTTTCTCTAGACGAAAATTCCAGGCAAAAACATCATATTCATTACCATCGTATAAGTAACTACTATGATATTTTAGAAAAAAAATAAGAGTTCACTTATCTTGAAACTACAAGCAAACAAGAACTCAATATCGTCGTTGAAGCGCAGATCGTTCCTCGGACTGAGACCAAATGAGAGTGTATAATATTTTGGTTGTCCACTCTCGTGGTACTCCAAATTCATCCACTAAAAGCAATATTCTTGTCTAGTAATCAAGATTTTACAATGCAGTACCAATTTTCCCGCACTCATCATCCCCTATATCTCGTACTCTATACCAACTATCAACTGCGGGGTACTGCATAGATATTTTTTTATCCCCCGGCCGGGCGGCCTCCCCTCCCAATCTCTCTCTCCTTCCCTCGCTCACTTCGCCCGCACCCGATCTCCCACGGCGATGGCCGACAAACGAGGAGCACCGGCGGCTGCACACGCCCCTTCCCTCCTCGATCTCTCTCCACCTCCCGCGCGCCGCAGTTGATGTTCCTCTGTTGTCCCGATGTCTGTGAAAGCTAGCTGATATGGGTTGATTTGCCTCACATTGCAAAAGCTGACTTGATTTGTTTTCCTCCTATTTCTCACTGTGAGATTGTGTATTTTTACCCTAGAGATGACATAAGTATTCAGTACACAGTGACAAAAACTTCACCGATCATGGATTTGAGCCTTTTTTTTTTGTGGTAACATGGATTTGAGCCTTTGAGGCCTCTACTTGAATTGGGAAAATGCTTACTCTTACTCCCGGGCCCTCTTTATATATGATATGATTCCAAACTCATGTATGACGTATGATGGTCATGCTGTATTTTCCCCTTCTCGTGCATTTTACTCAACAAATGCTACACACTGCCATTCATGCGCTTCTCATTTATTTTATTGGCGGTGGTTAGTTTTCATTAACTTAAGCTGCATTTCTCAGCATCCAAACCTCTTTTTTTGCCACTGGCTCTACTTACTTTCTCGATCTGCTTTGTTTTTCTTGAGCAGAACCACCACGACATGTTCCTACAATTGAGATGGTCATACGTTTTTTAAGGCCGAATGGCAGGTTTCCCGACATGTTCCTAGAGATGAGTTCTAAAAATATTTATAGGTGGTTTGGCTAGGAGACGAGGCGGAGACAATCTCTTCCTTTATCGAAAAGGAGCCAAGGGCGAGGAGTATTGACAGAATGAAACAAAAATTAGCTAAGAGGAACAGGAGATCAGTCTCCTAGCTACCTACTATGATGCTATTGCATTTTAGACGCAAAGATAAATTTACAAGGCAAACCTAAAATTTTTTTATGTAGATATTTTACCTAACTAATTAATTAAAGGAATATTATTGGACAGATAAAGTTTGAGTAAAAGGTCAATTGTGTCATCTTTACCTTACGAAACGGGGCAAATACCGAGGGAGGCTGGGTAACGGGTCCACGTCACCCGTTAGGGCGAGAGCCGTCTGATCCGGCAAGTTCATGATATCAACCGTTCGATCACGGTCGGTTCGGGTCCCCCGCCCATTAACGGAAACTCCGGAAACTCGCGAATCCTTGCGAACCACGCCGCCTGCAGCTCCACGTCAGGCCTCAGCCCGGTGCCGCCGCGCCTCCGGGGCGAGTCCAGGCCGGCGTCCGCCGCACCTCCAGGGCACGGCCCCCACAAATGCATAGTAATTTGTCGAAAAAAACAAAAATGACACATCCGGGTTAGTTGAGCTTTGCATAGGTACATCTATGTTTTAGGACAGATTTTGCTACGTATGCTTGGCACACAGCAAGAAAAATGTTGGCCGAAGTCGGTGGCTACCTAGGATAAAGATAACACGATATGCAAAAATAAATACCTCAAATAAAATTTATCCTACTACACTTGATAGATCAAGTCATACGAAAAAGACGCATCTACGCTGCAAGCAGACCACACATTGGCCAAACGCACCGACGACTCTCTAGGCACGGCACCCCATGCCAGCGCCTCCTCTGCAGAACCACACGACATAAAAGGAGTAAGGAAGGGAGGGACAAGAAGGGGAGGAGCAAAGCAATGCACTGGCCGGCCGCCAGGCTCGCCGGAGGACGCGCCTCTACCACCGATGCTTGTGCGCCGCCACGACCACGCCAGGGAGAGAGAGGGAGGGAGCTAAAAAAAATAAAGGAACGAGGGGATGAAGTTGAGGAGATAAGGATACATTTTTTTCAGAAAAAACCTTAGCCAAGAATAAAATCTCATCCAAAATTTGTGGATTTGAATAATTCCATAAAACACCCCATGAAGATTTCCTCCTTAAGATCCGGCCCAACCCCTTCCTCTTACAAAACTAACCCTATAGTTCTACCTATTAATAGCGCTTGTTCATTTGTTTGGAAAGACTTCCGTCTTAACCCGTGAACTTTAATAAAATTAGATTAGATACAAACCCTAAACATTTAACCCTTCACCATTTCTCTATTTTAACTTCAAATCAGATTACTCTTTTCCATGAAAGCGGCGTTATGACTTTTTACAATATATGGTATTCATTATGGTATTAAATATTACATACAAAATTTATGACCATACCCACAACAACGCAAGAGGTATTCCGATAAATATATTTATTCTTCTACGTTCTAAAATTTCAGATACAAAACAGTTCAATTTCATTCGTATTTAACGTTAAAATATGAAACCACATATATGAAACCATATATATGATCCATCTTAATAGTGACCACATAATAAAAAGACATCTTCTCTCATACCACGCTACACGAAACGGGTAATATTCCAAGCAAAAAACATGTCACGTGCAGAGATGATATGTGTCAAAACATAAAACTAATATATATACACACAAGTAGCAAAACTACAACATAATTAGACTTCTTTTAAAAGGCTCCGCCACTGGTCATCCGCGGCAACGCCACAAGGTTTTCTAGTATACTTAAGAATGGAGGTAGAACTATGCCAAAGAACATTGCTAAAGGTATTATACCTACTAGCTTACCTTTGGTACTAAAGTCTGAATTAAATATACTTATCTAACATGATTTGTCAATTATATTATATAATGACTTAATTAGCTATCCCTACCATAGGGTATCTATTCCTCTGAACCAACCTAATAACCAAATTTGTCCACTAGTTTTGTTTTCTACTACCTTCATGAGTCATGACATCTCGATAAACTATGACTTCATTTCATCACGCATTTGTCTAGTTTTTTAAATAATGTCCTCGTTTGGGCTCACTTTCTCAGTGGGATATCAAGGAGCTTTATAAACCGTACCAATCGGAGCCAAATAAGCTCACACAGCAAGCCCTCATCTCTTCTCAGTCAGCATCGTCTAAGCACATCATGCATTCAACCGTGCTCTTTCTGATCGTGGCGGCGATCAGCGCCGCCGCCGCGGTGCATGGCCACCGCCCGGCCGATGGCACTCCGGCCGCACGGTTCTGGGAGGAGGTCCTCCCGGGCACGCCGATGCCGGACGCCCTCGTTGAACTTGTCCAGAAAGGTGTTATAGCTTTTCTGGATTATTTTCGACCCTTGCAAAGTTGCAAAGCCTTCCTTTTTCAATCTTTAATTTCCCCTCATTATTGATTGCATATTTGCAACACATGCAGGAATCGATCACTCGCCGCTTGAGGAAAACTTCACTGGCCCCTACCTCTCCATCGGGATGTGCCTAGGTCACGTCTACGTGTCCGTTTGCAGCGTGGAGAGGGTGAAAAAGGCCGGGACAGGTCTCTTCTTCCACGAGGAGCAGGTGCGCGTCGGCACCACCATGACGGTCTCCTTCTCGCCGGCGGCGGTGCCGGCCATCCTCCCGCACGACGTCGCCGAGAAGGTCCCCTTCGGCGACCTCACGGCCGAGGACGTCGCTGCCCGGTTCGCCATCGCGCCGGGCTCCAACATGGCCGCCCAGGTCGTGGACACCCTCCGCGCGTGCCAGGCGCCGCCGTCCCACTCCCACTCCCACTCCCACGCCGGCGGCGAGCGGCACGCCTGCGCCGCGTCCCTGGAGGACATGGTGCGCGCGGCCATGCGCACGCTGGGCACGGCCGCCGCCGGCCGGGTGTGGGTGGCGGCGTCGGGGATCCCCCGCGCCGGCCTCCCGCTGCAGCCGTACGCCGTCGAGGCCGTCGTCCCGCTCACCGGCGACCACCACGTGGCCTGCCACGACGAGCCCTACCCGTACGCCGTGTTCCGGTGCCACAAGATCGGGCTGTCCATGACCAAGGCGTACGCGGTCACGCTACGAGGGCTCCGCGGCGGCCCGAAGGTGGCCATGGCGGTGATCTGCCACCTCGACACCTCCGACTGGAACCCGGCGTACCCGGCTTTCGAGATGCTGCACACCAAGCCCGGCGAGTCGTCGGTGTGCCACTTCATGCCGTACGCCAACTTGCTCTTCGGAGTGAAGGCAGCCAACGCCATGGAAAGCTTTTAGCATGCACTTCATATATGAAATGCAAGTACCACAAGTCCACAAACCGTTGCTCTCAACATTACTGCACACTACGTGTACGCGTGTTGGTGTATATCTTCAATAAGTGTGGTTTGAATATTGTGTCTAGCGCCGGCATCTTTGTACCACACATTTGTGTTTGTCAGATAAGTGCAAATATGTATTTGTGTCTTTGAAAAATAAATGTGCATTGTGTAGTGTTCACTCTCTTTTTTTTATGTGCCACTCTATCATGTTACTGGGAAACATTCTCACTGCTCCACATGACCAACAAGAATGACTTGAGGTTGTTTTTTTATTGTGCATTTGTGAGCTGCATCATCCAGCTACAAGTTAATGGTTCACTTCCCAAATTGAACTTGGAATCTTAAGTAAGCACATTATTACTTCTATTTACTGTGTGACACCATCTGCTTCTCTCGAGCTTGGAATCTTGGATTTGAAGTTACAAAGTTATGACTACAACATTACAAGGGTGCATAGTTTTAATTAAATAGCCCGCTATAGCCTTGCTATATCTTTTGTTAAAAAAATTGACCCTATGCTATTACCAATTGTTCCACTATGATCGCTAAGGATGCCTATTAATTCCGCTAAACAACTGACTTAGCCAAGAAATTTACTTAGTACCCCAAATCCTATCTTCAACTACTCCCTCCGTTCCAAATTATATATAGACTGTTTTAGCTTTATTAGATTAGATGATGTTAAGCATTTAGAGAAACACTATATGTCTAGATGCATAATAATATATATGAATGTAGAAAACCCAAAAAGACTTATAATTTGGAATAGAGGGAGTATGTTAATTGGTTGATGATGCTTAATATTCTTCACAGTAGACGACCAAAAGCCCATTATAAGCTAAAATCCTATGATAGCGGCACAAAACCCTAAGTGTAATAATCTTTAATTTTGAAGTATGAAGACAATGTCTCATATAGCCCTCGACATGCATATATAGTATTCCTATATAATCCATAGATCCATGTTTCCATGCATAATTATCTGAATTCTTTTTTCATATTTTTGTAAAACCACTAAATTAATGAAGTAGTTTCCACTATTCTGCTATAGCTTTCTATAGCTTCTAGAAAAGACTACTCCCTCCTTCAAAAAAGAATGTCATTCTAGAAATTTTAGGACAGATTATTAAGGAGGTCAAATGACCTCGATTGCCCCTATTTAGTTGCCATATTAGGTGCTAATTAACTGTTGCATGCCCACAAGCACATGCACACATGCCAAATTAAGTAAAACGTCATTCTTTTTGGACAAATTTTGAATCCTAAAACGTATTCTTTTTGGGAGGGAGGGAGTACCTCTTAATGACTTAGCCCGCTATTTAAAACATGGTAAGGGGTACATGCAAAATTTGGTTGCAGCTAATTTGTGTAAAAGATGGGGTTCTAGCACCGACCTATTTTATTTTTTAGGAACAAATTATTTATGCTATCATAACAACTCGCACTGCATATGTGTAAGTTAGGTTTGATCAAGATGCTGCCTGAAAAAGTAGTAAAGATACAGCTCATTTATTGATCATCACCTAATCTCCACTACCAGTAAGCATTCTTTTCAGCAAAAAAGGACATATATGCTTCAGTCACGGTGACTGCCGGCCTCCACAAATATGGAAAGCTAAGCTATTCCGTAGTTGGAAAGGTCATATTGGGAAGTCCTTCATCATTTTGTGGGCTCTGAGAGTGGGAAATCAAGTCACTACTTATGTCATAGATAGTGAGTAGTGCCATTCATTTAAAACGGGAAAATATTGTATACATTAAATTGAATTATATTTGCTGCAATATACTCTATACAACTGTTTCATAGTGGTTCAGTGCTTCCTTTCAATTTTTGTGAAAGGCGGACAGGGACAATATATGAAAGAAAAGAATTACGGAAGAGTTTGTTGGACAGTTTGTTGCCTTGAGAATATGCTTCAGTCACAAATATGGAAAGCTAAGCTATTCCTTAATTAGTTGGAAAGGTCATATATATTGAGAAGTCCTTCATCATTTTGTGGGCTCTGATAATTTAGATTAACCATAGTGGGAAATCAAGTCACTACTTATGTCATAGATAGTGAGTGCCCATTCATTTAAAACGGGAAAATATTGTATACATTAGGATGGCTCATAAAAAAAACAAGCACTCTAAAGATTCTCTAAATAAGAGTTGTTTACGTGCCCTCCGATCCAGGATGAATACTTGGACAGTTTGTTGCCTTGAGAATACTTTTTTTCCGGCTTGATTCACGAAGAATAGGATGAAAAGTTATCCCCAAATGTTGTAGAAGTGCAGAAACAACTTGTTGTCATGCTCACACGTACGGTTCCGTTCTTCCTGAATTCTAGGAGGAAGCAAGACGGGCAAAATAAATAAGCAGTGCTGCCCTGAATAATTCAACTTGAGCTCTGAGTTTCTGCATATTATTGCAGCAACCTGCATTGACATATGTAGTCCTCTAGAATCAGTGGATGCACATTACAAATTCCTGAAAAGTTTGAGAGTGAAGGGCATCATGATGTTTTTTATTTTTTATGTAGGAAATGAAGGCATGATATTTGACGTGCTAGAGGACACCAAAGAGGCCCAGAGTTCACAAATTCTTCAAGCCTATGCTATAATATATAAGCATTGTCTTTTTTTTTAAAGAATTACACAGTACAACGCAGACGCTCACAATACACACGCACACTTACCCCTATGAACACACGTACGAAAACCCTACTGCTATGAGCACCTTTGAAGGACTGAGCACCGGCAGATCTGGAAATTTTCGAAGTCACCACTGGCGCCTCATCATCGACGGAACGTCGCTTACCACTTAATGCATAACATCAGAAAATCCCGGAATAAATCTAGTGCGAGCACCAGGATTTAATCCTGGCCTACAAGCCCATTCGCATGTATAAGCATTGCCTAGTGACATGCTATGCCTTTGGGCCTAATTAGAGCAACTGATCGTGTTACAGGACTCTGGAACGGAAGAATTTATGGTTGGGCTGCAGGAATTAAGTCCACTTCTACGAAGCCTACGGGGCTTGCCTATGCATTGGTAGGAAAAAATCCATTCCACAACCTTTGTCTACAGGCGGTGTTTGGAATTCAACCTCCAACCACAAAATCAGATATTGGACACTCACAGATTATCAAAAGTGTCTGATTTACCCCCTCGACAGTTTCATGGGTGGTTTTCGCCAACGTGGCGCCACATACAACAGGCATTTGACTGAGTGCAAGGTGCCCAAAAGTCGAAACATACCTTATTGATTTTTATATATATATGAAATATGATGTTTATTGGTACCCTAATTAGTTAAAAAATAAGTTTATAGTCTAGTTCATGCCATGCATGTATTCGAGAACCCTGGGAGCATATAGGTAGTAAGAACAACATCAGTAATGCAGACTTAAAGTACCTTAGTACTCAGAGATTAAAATGCATCTCCAGCAATTCCCAGTAATCAGCGCCCCCCCCCCCCCCCCCCAAAAAAAAGCTACTCCAACATATATCCTCAATACTCTTTCTGCTTTTCCCAATAATTATTGTTGAGATTCACCAATAATTCACCCCAACTCTCCTGAAACACAAGGGTTATGACTCCCCGAATCACTACAAACAAAAACACATGAATTCAAGAAAATATGATGTGAGACTTATGCTTATTTTTCCTGCAAAATTTTGACGAAAGATTCCGTATTACAGGGGAGAGCAGGCACAGTCCAAATCTTGAGTCACATGCGTTTAGGGGTGTTGTCACGGGGGTGTGTTTGTCAGCATATATGGTGATGATGTGTGCACATCTTCGTCATCTTTGTGATAGTAAAAAGAAAATAGTAATTTAAGTTGGCTGAATAAATGTGTTTGACTGAGCCGGCGGTCTCTCATTGTGCTCTTTAAAATCTATTTTTATATTCGTTGTAATAACAAAGATTATGAGGGCTTGCATGTATATGCGATCATCCTTCATTGTCTTATTTAAGTTTGTGGAACATCGATAGATATTTTTTACTTAAGGAGGGTCACGCTATGATTATTTCCAAGCACAACAAAATTTCTCAAAGAGACAATTTTTTAATAAGATGAGCGATCAAACTTGAGGTCAAAAATGTAAAATGAACTATAATTTGGAATGAAGGGAGACAAATGTTTGAATGCTGCATTGGAAAAAATTCCAACTCATTCCATAGATAGAATATAGTATAAACAGAAACGCAAATTGACAATGTGTGCATTTTTTATGGTTGCTGATCATGGAAAATCAAATCAAACTGTTCTATAGTACAAATATAAATATAAAGAAATATAAAGATCAAATAATTTGAAAAACCTTTCTCACCCAACTCAAGCCTACCATACCCCTCACGTCGGACCTACCTGTCATCTAATTGGGGGAGTGGATAGGGTGGAAGACTAATAGAACCACAATTTAGAGAGCGTTTCTGCCAAAAAACGAAAAGATTTTGTTACCCGGTGTCGTCTTACCCACCCACCTTTACCCACACATCCACTGCTTCCTTTGCTTCTTCTGCTTCCTCTGCTTCTTCCTCACATCTACCGACTCCGACTCTCCCACCATGGTCGTCAGGCGTCTCCTCCTGCCACTGCTGGCCTCACGCCCATCGCCGACGTCTCCACCCACCCCAGTGCCACTGAAATTGAGGCAGAGTTGGCGGCAGAGCAGGGGGGAAACTCCACCTGGCGGCGCGGAGTAGCTGCAAGCGGTTGTGCGGGCAGCGCACGTCTGCAACGGATGAGGCTGGGGCCACTCCTGGCCTTCCGCCTGTCGCCCTCGGTGGTGGCGCAGGCAGGGCTCCATCGCAGAGGATGCTGGAGCTAGCAGCGGAGCGGCCTGGCTTGGTGGTGGCACAAGTCGGGCCGGCGGCGAAGTAGGAAGGGCTCGACGACGGCAGCACAGGCAACTAGTCCGACACCATGACTATCCTCTCTTGTATGGATGAGGGGCCCACACCACATCTCTTTAGCTGCTGAGAGCGAGGCAAGATCACCGAAGACGGTACCGCCGCCGTGGGCGCGGAAGGAGCTGGAGACGCCGCCGGACGAGCGCCTGGACACGCCTCCGGCCATGAGGTGGGATTGGGAGCCGTATGGCGCTGCCACGAGCGTCGCGACGTGCTCAGGGACTAGCAGCTCGCGCACGGTCGCCTGGGACCACCATTTGTTGGATTATTATTGGGCTTGGCCCATTTAATGACTAATAATCTCAATATCTCTTTTGTTTAAAACAAATAAAATCGACATGACTATTGACGTGGCACAGACTCAACTTATATGCTGGACATTATACCATCTCTATTGAGAAGTTGAGAAGGGGACAAAATGATGCCACACGCGCGCGCGTCGCCGCCGGCCGGCCGGCCGGGGCCGTGGGTGTGGGCGTGGCGTGGCGTGGCGAGGCGAGGCGAGGCGAGGCAAGCGACCTTGGGAGAGTAGGAGCCTCCGAGACGTTCGTCGGAGTCAGTGTTCGCCTGCTCGGGTGAAGACCGGCGATCACGTTTTTGGGGGAGTGCCTTCAGAACGACTACTCGCTACTGTTTGCCTTCATCTTCCTCGGTACGGCTACTGTTCGCCTTCATCTTCCTCGGTACGACTACTGTTCGTGATTGGAGCTGTGGGAAGGAACATCGGCACTGCTACCCCTATGCACTGCATCGAGCGGGACGACTACACCGACAAGTGCTATGTCGACTAGCACCGGCATGAATGCCGCTGGGTATAACATATTGTTTACTGTTTTCCACTTTATCCACATATTCGCATACTGTACTAGATCAAATCTTGTCATGAACTTTGTCACTGTTATGTTTCCTATTTTAATTTTCTGGATTAAATTACTTGTTAAATTGGCTAAATTTCCAACAATCCAAAAACGTGATATGACTTTAATTTTACGAAAACTGGCTTTGCGAGCATGCTGAAACCCAATGTTTTTGATGGCTCGAATTACAAGAGATGGCGCTAGAGGTGCATATTATGGATGACCTCCATGCACTGCTTCTTTGTGGTCGAACCTAGAGCTGTTGGTCCGCATACTCCTGAGGAGGATAATGTGTTCCATGATGCTGATGTGAGGTTCAGAGCAGGACTACTGAGCGTGCTTGGTGACACCATAGTTGATGCATATGTACCTCTGCAGTCTGGTAAAGAAATGTGGGATGTGGGATGCACTTGAACAACGCTATGGAGTTTCTGATGCTAGCTCTGAGTTATATATCATGGAGTAGTTTTGAAAGGATCTTGATGTCGCCTAGAGGGGGGGGGGGGGTGAATAGGTGAGTCCTGAAAATCACCACTTAAAACAATTTTATTAGTGAAACCCGGATACTCCGGACTTTTCCCCGGAGTTTCTGGAAAGTCCGGAATCTTTGGACTGGCGCTTGCGCAGCGGAATATGCACACTGCCCAAAACCGGTGCCACCAGTTTTGCAAATCCGGTGCCACCGGGTTTGCCTGGCAGTGACTCCCCTCTAACCTCCTTCTTGATTGCTTGCTTGAAATCAACTAAAGCTGGGTGAGTAGTTCAAAGTGAAGTTCTATGAAGAATATTCAATGCCTGCACTTCACAAACACAAACACCCGAGTAGATCGACAAATATGACAAAGAGCAAGCTAGGAATAAGAAGTAAGGTACATGTGA
Source organism: Cenchrus americanus (assembly GCA_947561735.1). NCBI lineage: Eukaryota > Viridiplantae > Streptophyta > Magnoliopsida > Poales > Poaceae > Cenchrus > Cenchrus americanus. Next base: position 6,018,252 of record OX387242.1, read on the forward strand.
GGTAAATCAACAAGAGACACAATGATTTGTTTTACCGAAGTTCGGATTCACCACCGTGTGAATCCTAGTCTCCGTTGGGTGCTTCTCCTACCGAAGCCGGGTTGCATTCAACCCTTTTCCCGATCCACTATATGGCTTCTTCCCTTGCGGAGGCGAAGCAAGACCTTCACAAACTTTCCCACAGCTCACCACACCTTGGGAGCTTATGGGCGACACCTAGCCGTCTAGGAGGCAACCCTCCAAGAGTAACAAACGCCACGAAGATCTCTTGCTATGAACTCGAGTGCTCAAGGATGGATTAGCTCAACTTTCACTCAATCTTTCAATCCCTCATCCAAATCTCTTCTCTTCTCAAATCTCTTGCTATACTAGAGATGGGAGGGCTTAAAAGGGCTGTGGATATGTGTTTTCCATGCAGGGAACCAGCAGCCCCAAATGGGAGAGGGTGAGGGGTATTTATACCCATCACCCAAAAACTAGCCGTTGGCTGTTAAGTCCCAGAAACTCCGGAAAAAAACCCCGGATACTCCGGAATCCCCAAAACTAGCCGTTAGATTCAAAATTTCCGGATATTCCGGACATTTTTCCGGAATCTCCGGAAAGTCCGGAATCTCCAGAAAATTCCCGGAATATCTGAAGCTTCACTAGACAGCACAAGTCACCTCGGAGAAAAAGGCATAACTTTTTACTCCGGACTCGGAATTCGATGATCTCGGACTCTATGGAAAGCTTATTCAGAGGAGCACCCACTCCAACTGAAAATAAGCTCCAAAACCATCAGGTGCATGTGTTGTGAAAAGTGTTTCTCTCATGATAGCACTTGGGAGGTTAGGTTTGAGCACCGAGACATAAGCAAAGCTATCCACGTTGCATCCCTCTTGATAGTACGACGTACCTATACTCAAGATCGAATATAAATGCAATATTAGAACTCTTGAGCTTCTTCTTCAACAATGGCCATACTTGATCAATATATCCTCATGAGAGATCCGTCCATCAATGCCTCATTGATTTGAGCACTTCTACCTTGAGCTAGTGACTTTGATCTTTATATAAGAATGAAACCCAATTCTCGATTAAGTCACCCTTCACATGACTCAACGAATATGTAATGCTTCTTCATTGCTTCACTCGGTTAGGCTCGACTTGATACCTCGAAACTTTCCAAGCTATAGCCACTTCACCCTAGCCAAGCACATGGTCCAAGTCACTACTCGGCCAACCTTAGCTTAGTACCTCGTTGCTAATCCCTTGCTTGATTTCTTCATCTATTCATTGCCAATTTGAGTGAAACTTTGATTCAACATCAAGAGTGGAATTCTATTGAGATCATGCCTTCTTTTAATTTAAATATCCCTTTTTATTATAACAAGCTTCTTCCTTCGATAAGAGGCCATCCAATGTTCCAATATCAATATGCCTCTTTCTTATCCTTCATTAGCTTGTCATATATCATCTATATGCTTCATGGGAACACACATATCAAATATCATGACATTCACCATTGAGTTAAGCCATTTCACAATATGAGGCTAAAACCATGCCTCAACTTATCTTGTATACACATAGCTTGTTTTCACCATGTAGATAACCAATGTCATATATTTTGCCTTGTCATTTATATGTTACAACTTGCTCACATGCTTAACAAGGACATTAGATCTTTAATCTAGTTGTCAATCAATACACCAAAACCCACTAAGGGCCTAGATGTCTTTCAATCTCCCCCTTTTTGGTGATTGATGACAACCTCGATTAAAGCTTACAAAAGATATTCAATAAAGCTTAAAAACTCAGATTTAGGTTGAGCTCCCCCTTAATATGTGCTATGAGTGGAATTCATGAAAATTGGCTTTAAATGCCTATTTTGCACATTTTCAAGAAAACATGGAGCTCCCCCTAAATCTCAGCAACAGTGGGGTGCAAAACAAGTGTGTGAACATTTAAACCGTGATGCATGCAATAAATAAGCACTCCAACACATAGAGCAAGAAAAGCAGTGCTGTCTGGCCAAACTCGGTGCCACCGAGTTGCCAAACTCGGTGCCACCGAGTTGCCAAACTCGGTGCCACCGGTTTTGCCCAGGCAACCCTGTCAAAAGCAATACATCACCCATATAAAATCACACTAACATGCAATTGAGTATTAATAAGCATGAAAAGGTTCACCACATATTTAAGCGCACATAACAAAGGTTCTCAAGTCCAATTGAAGCCAAAGAGAATTTATTACATGGGCCTGTTGCATTCAACAACCAAAACCGGTGCCACCGGTTCTGGAAACTCGGTGCCACCGAGTTTGCCTGACAGAAGGGATACTGAGGCTGAGACACACTGAAACCGGTGCCACCGAGATCTGGAAATCGGTTCCACCGGATTTGTGCAGATAGAGCAGATGCAGAACAGAGCAACAAGCTTTCAATCGACACTTCTCTCCCCCTTTGTCATTAATCACCAATAAAGGTCTTGGGGGTCTTGGACAGCTGCTCATGGTTCTTCTTCATCATCATCTTGAGACGGTTGCACAAACTGACTCGGAGGCATAAAGGGTGGTGGTGGCGGGAATGGAGGATAGTGAGACGACATTCCCTCATATGGATTGACTGAGCCAAAAAGTGTACCATAGTAGTATCCTCCTGCAGTACCTGAACTTCCTTGTGCATTAGGATCCATGGGAGGCATGCTAGAGGATGTGCCTTGGCCTTTTGTGCCCATGAAAGGAACCTCTGAATAAGACGATCTAGCACTATACACTCCTCCAAAGGTTGGATTGTAATATGAGTTTCCATAGGCTCTATCCCAATAGTCCTTGTTGGTTGCCGGATCAACTTGTTGTGATCTTTCCCAAATGTTCTCAAAGTTCTCCGGCTCACTCTCTTCCTCATCGGATGGTGCGTGTGGCATGGGAGGCCTATTTGTGGGAGAGGGATTTTCATACATGAGCCTTATCATCCTTGAATCTCTCTTCCTAAGTTGTCTTTCCTTGTGAACCGCATCATTTGCTTTCATGCAAGACCCACACCAAAAGTTGAACAATTTTCTAAGTGGGGAAGGGGGGCTTTCGCACTTGTTGCTGCCCACGTCCACGCCCTCGACCATGTGAAGGCCTTGCTGCCCTAGAAGGTGCAGCAGCTGCAGTGGGCTGTTCGGGGGCTTCTTGGCCTCCAAAATTTCCCTGTGCCCTTTCCAAATCAGCTAGAGATGGTCCCACAACATCATTCTTCAAGTGTAATGGCTTATGCTCATGATCATAGACAAATGTGTAGTTTGTGATGGTCTCAATAACATGCATGAGATAGGGAGCATATCCACAACTCTTTTGTGGCGAGCCGGAGATGGAATGAATTTCCTCCCAAATGTAGTCCACAACACTAAATTCCGGTTCACTAGGACACATGTGCCTTAACAAATCCCTTCCATAGTTTGACACATTTGATTGGTCCCCTTCCCTAGGAGCAAGTGTCTTTCTAAACATGCGGTGCAAGTATGCATAGAATGGTAGCATGCCATTGACTCGTCCAAAGTTCCACTCTTGTCCTGGGATATACATGAACTTCATATCTACCTTGTCCATGTCATGATCTCTATGGATCTTCATCCTTCCAAGATCTTCTTCATCAAAACCAAGTAGATATGCAAACTCAGTGATAGTGATGCCAAACCATTTTCCCTCGGTCATCCAATGCACAACTTTGTCATTCTTCCAAGTGGTGAAGTAACATGTGGCATAGAATTGTGCAATCACTTCATTGTTCCATGACTTGGCAAAGCCTATGATGTCATAAACATTTTTCCTCTTGCACTCCCGAATAATTTCAGCAATCTTCTGATCCTCCATGACTGACAAGAATCCCCAATCAATGTATTCTGAGCGAGCAATGGGGAAGTCTTTCTTGATGATGGCACTTGCATAATAGTCTTGATGAAATTTGGTGCCAAAACGATAATCCAAATTCCTTCCACCAACGGTCAAAGGATTCTTTTTCTTTTCCTTTCTTGCCCTCTCTGTCATACCCCTTCCCTTATAGTTGACTATGTTGCGGTGCTCAGGGTCAACGGGTGGCCTCATTCTCACATTGAAGTGAGTCACAACACCACTCTCAACGGGCTGCGGTCCAAAAACTGAGATGCCCTCATACTCACCATCACTGTCATCCTCTCCGGTGCCCTGACTATGCTCATGGCTAGCTGTGCGGATGTTCTTGCCCTTTCTCTTACGCTGAGCTGCTGCTGTAGGTAACTCAGGAGGGGATGGTTCCTGCCTGTATGGGCTCTCCTCCTCATCATCATCACTAGAGGTTGACTCAGGCTCGGAGTCCTCAATGCGCATAGCACCTCTAGGGAGATTAATTCTTCTTGCTGCCCTTTTAGACCTTCTCGGTGGCTCTGGAACATCTTCTGTGATTTCATGAGCACTGCTAGACCCTTCTCTTCTTCTAAACTCTCCCATAAACCATGTCAAACCTTGGATCTGTGACAAAAGATACATATTGTAACGACCCACCTCCCCGATGCCGGGCCCGCCTACACCTGGCAGCTCTCTAGGACTCCAAGAATATCCCCACAGACCAACACATGTCTTTCCTGCGCACTTTGTCCTCACTCATGCGCACCCGGGAAGGACTTCCCGGTCGGTCACCCATCGCTCCAAGCCAAGCACGCTTAACTTTGGAGTTTTTGGTGATGGGCTTCCGGAAAAGAAGTTGCAACTTGTTGGTATGAGTATCCTTATCAATCCTATTAAGCCTTGGGCCGGGATCTCACATACACCCCCCTTAGAAGATCAACATCCTCGTCGATCAACCCCAAGCCAGGAACGTCCTCTCTTGGCCACGTCCGTGGGTCCAGTGCCAGCGCGTGTGCCATGTTGTGTGACCCCTCAGGGCCCACACTAGCCATGCACACCATGCCTGCGCAACTGCGACCACACGCGCCCGTGAAACCGCGAGAGTCGGCTCTGATACCACCAGTAAAACCCCGGATTTTCATAGAAAACCCGAATCCCTGTACCATCGCGATAGTCCCTGGATCAGTGGCTATCACATACAGAACGTCTCACAGATGGATACACAAAGTCATACATCGCATCACATAAAGATAAGAGTACATAAAATTATTACAAGACCATTATGGAGTACATCAATACAAGCCTCTTGGCTGAATCAGAGTGAAAATTCTACGCAATGGTAGCTATCTCCTCAGAAGGGCCTCCATCTTTTATTCTTCTCGCCACAGGCAAACTTGAGCGGAGCGTCGTATCCCTCAGTCATACCATCCGTCGGCGTTGCAGTCGAACTCGGACTCGTACCCTACACACCCAAAGTCTATCCCCAAGGAGTGGGATAGGTCCACGTCACCAACTGTATGCAGCTTTAAGTGGCCTATCATCTAAAGGGAAAGAAAAGTAGGCAAGGAAGCGGCTTTGGTTTCCTGAGCAGCAGCAGCAGAGTATAAACAAGGTATCTCCATCAATATCCCCATATCCCAAGTCTCTCAACACAGCTCGGAATCACCTGGTTACCCAGGGGACCCGTCTCCACCTCCTACTCTAGTCTAGGGTTGATGCGAGAACTTCCTCTCCTCGCACCTCAATGGTTACAACCGGATCGACGAGGTAGATGGAGCCTCTCTCCTCTAGCCGGATGCAACCACGGCTCACCACACACTCTCCTATAGGGGGAAGGTAGAAATCCCAAAACATGAGGAACAAACATGTCGTCTAGCCAATGTCCATGACCGAGGACGCGGCTATAGCTATAGATCGAACAACTCTGCAGAGCGTGTACACCTATACCCATCCTGTAATGGTACCCGGTCGGTGTACGGCCGACCGAGCCCATCCTACCGGCGAACTCTCGGTAGTTACGGTCCCACCCTGCATCCGGCCCTCAAAGCGCCCCCCCGCAGCGAGAACAACACCGGAACTGTGAAATGCTCCCGTGTGGCCACACGGGAGACGCTCTGAGAGGGTGGTCTCACCTCCACCGCTCCCCCACAGATACCCTCTATCCTTCCTAGGCAGGTATGGATCCGCACTTGCCGAGCTCAACACGGCCCTATCCCCACTCTCGGCGGGGTGGTGTGTACGATGTCCTATAAACAAGTTGATCCACTCGGTTTCAGACCGGGGCGAGCTCATATCCTCCAAGCGCAAGTAAAACCCCAACACCTAGGCTCCGAAAACCGTAACAGGAGGGATACACTGAGGAGTGCACCCCTATCCCCGATCCCAGATCGGTTGTTCCGAGCTCACCTCCGCCAAAGTACCCAAAACACCTTCTCCTGCCGGTTTTTACCCCACACACGCCAAGATCCACTATTCCCATCCCAACACATGCATCGCGAAGCTCGGCGTATTAGACATATAAATACAGTAGTAGTAGAGCAATCAAGGACAGGGTAAACAAAGAGACAATGCAAGGTTCATCATCATGCATATATAAAGTAAAGCGCTAGCAATTCTACTTAGCAATGCCTAATAGGTATTTCAGAATCAGTCGGGCGTGAACCTGGGGTCGGGTAGTCCTCCGCGGTGAAGTCGTCGGCGTAGTCGTACTCCGGGATTAGCTCCCCGGCTCCGGCTGCTCCTAATAGTGCGAAAGGAAAAATAAATAGCGGTCCTATTGCAATTTAAATCCAAATAAGAGCATTTAAGAGCCAAAAGAGAGCAAACACCAACCCAACCCGGAGTTTAAGATTTTAGAAATTTTCTGGAAAAGGTTTTACAATTTTTGGAGTTAAAATGGATTTTATAGGATTTTTCAAAGGAAATAAACATTTTCTGGAATTAAAATAAATCACATCCCCCCTAAATAGGGCCAGCCGCACGGGATCCCCGGATCGCGGGTGCGGCCGGGATCCCTGCGGTCCACGCGGTGGCTGGCCCGCGACTGGCCAGCCGCATGGGATCCAAGGGCTGCTGGTGTGGCTGGGTTCCATGTGGGCAGGCGTGTGGCTAGGGGACGAGTGGCGGGCCGCACCGGATCCGAGTGGATCAGTTGCGGTCACTCCCACGTGTAGTCCCCGGTGTACTAAGGTTTCCTGCGGTTTTTGAGGACAGTGCAAGGTGTTCGACGGAATGCGCCTGAGGGTGACGGCGGTGGGACACGGCCTTGACGGCGGCGAGATCCCACAGTGCCATGCGCCTGGACTCCTCCCGGTAGCCCCGCGGACTCCCCTAGGGGTTGCTTGCTCGATGGTTCACGCACAAAAGGGCGACAGCGTTCGCGGCGTGGTCGGCGCCGGCGCGGCGACGACGACGAGGCGGCGGTGTGGGCGCCCTATCCCCGAGCGGTCGTGTGTGTGCGCGGGGGTAGCGCGTGCGCAAGGTGAGCCCCGGTAGGTGAAGGGGTTGGTTGAGACGGGACACGCAACGGGGTTCACGGCGGAGCCCGCTCGTCGCCATAGGCGGCGGCGAGCACGGCGCCCGCGGTCGGTTGGCGCAAACGCGACGGGGCTTCGGCGGTGTGCTCGGGGTGACCGAGGATGTGGCATCCCCTTCCCTTGGCGACCGCGCGCGCGACCCACATGGTCACGGTGAGGTCACGGCGGCGCGGCCTTCCTAGGCACGGCGGCGAGAAACGACGCAGCGCAAAAATGGACCAAAGGCCCGGCCTCGCCTCCGGGGTTACGCGCGCGCGCGTGCCGGGGTGCACGCGGCGCGAGGGCGTCGCGGCCCGCACGGACGCGCGCGCGCGCGTGCGCACGCGACGCGAATGCGACGCGAACGCGCCGGCATGGCGCGGCGGCGACCAAGACGGGGAGACATCCTACAGCTAGAGGGGCGGCTGGGCGGACGGTGCGCGCGTGTTGGTGAAGGCGGCGGCACCTGCAAGAAAATGCGTCCCAGCCTGGCACGAAGGCCGGCATCACCCGGCGGTGGCGCGGCGGCGGGGCGGCGGGGCGTTCCGCCTCGGCTCGAAGGCCGTGGCGTCCACAAGAGGGAAGAAACAGGCGTCCTCACCTCGGTGGACACTGGCCGAAGTGGTGCGCGGCGGTGAAGTGAGGTGGCGCGGCTTGCCGGCGAGGAAGAAGACGAGGCGGCGGCGCGACGTCGAGGAGGAAGGGGAAGTAGTGGAAGCAGACATTCACGGCGGGTCCGGCTCCTCCCTCGGGCGGCTCCGGTCTTCGCGGCGAACGGCTCCCCCGCGGGCGGCTTCTCTCCCCGCTCCTTCTCCTCCTTCACCCCCTTCTCCTCCGGCGGACGGTGTGTGCGGTCAGGGGGCGGTTCCCCTGGTGCGGCTAGGGTTTGGGGCTCCCTCCCGGGCTCGGCGGTGGCTTAAATAGGGCGGCGCGGCCCCGGGACACGTGGGCGGCCCGGATGCGCGGGGCGCGCGGCACGCCGCGGCGGCGAGCCTCGCGGTCGGCGCTCCCCCCGCCTTTGCCTTTGGGCGTCGGCCAAAGGTGAAAGGTAGGGGATGACGCGCTTGCGTCCACCGCGGGCCCGGGCGGCGGGGGCGCGGGACCCGCCGGTCGCCGACCCCGGGTGTGTGCGATAGGCGGCAGCAGTGCGGGGTGGGCGGGCCGGGGGGGCGGACGGCCGAAAGCGGGCGCCGTGGGCCGGTTGGTTGGTTGACGGCCCGTTCAGCATAGTAACGTTTTCCCTTTTTCCTTTAGGCTATTAAATTGATTCAAATTTGAATCCAACTTCAAATTTGAATCCACTCAAATAACACCCAAATAAAATCCAAAGGAAGATCCAACTTCTCACACTAGCAGATTATAAGCCCTAAAATTACTGTTGGTGCCAAAATTAAATCTAGGAATTTGGGGAAAGAAACAAGAAGACACTCTTATTTGATTCATGAGCACTCAATTTCAATTCAAGTTTTTGAAATTCACAATTTTGAATTCAAACCAAATCTGAGAATGTTAATTCGTGAATAAACTTTCCCTCCCTACAACCACCCGATCGATGCCCATTATCACGAGCTCTCCGCTCGGGGATATCCGATGCACCCTGCTGTGCAAAGGAGTGGAAGTGGTCATCCAAGACCACACGTTCCATGGGGATCTGACCGTGCTGCCTTCCCATGGTATCGACATGATACTGGGAATGGATTGGATCACTGCCCACAAGGGTGTCATCTTCACTTCGCCGAGACTTGTGACCCTAGTGCACCCTGACGGGACGAGAGTTACCTTCGAGCCGATGAAGTCTCGAGACATACCGGCAGTGTACAGCCTTCACACGAAGGCCATACCGGATGTGCCGGTAGTCTGTGAGTATGAGGATGTGTTCCCGGAGGAACTGCCCGGGTTGCCTCCTGATCGAAATGTGGAGTTCGTGATTAACTTGGTGCCGGGAACGGCGCCGATAGCCCAGAGTCCGTACCGTATGGCGAGGGTTGAGCCGAAACTCGTTGAAGGCGAGCCGGACTCACTACTCGAGAAAGGGTTCATCCGACCAAGTGCTTCACCATGGGGTTCACCGGCACTGTTCGTTCCGAAGAAGGACGGGACTCAACGTCTGTGCGTCGACTACCGCGCCCTAAACGCGGTAACCATCAAGAACAAGTACCCGCTACCCAGGATCGACGATCTGATGGACCAGCTAAGGCAAGCCAAGTACTTCAGCAAGATTGACCTCCGGCCAGGTTATCACCAGATGAAGATTCTCCCAGAGGACATCCATAAGACGGCATTCGTAACCCGGTATGGGCAGTACGAGTACACAGTCGTGTCGTTTGGCCTGACCAATGCCCCGACGTACTTCATGAACATGATGAACAAGGTCTTCATGGATGAGTTGGACAAGTGTGTCGTCGTCTTCATCGACGATATACTAGTCTACTCCCAAACCGCAGAAGAGCACGAGGAGCACCTGAGGATCGTGTTAGGGAAGCTCAGGCAGCAACAGTTGTACGCCAAGTTTGGCAAGTGTGAGTTCTGGATGGAGGAAGTCGCGTTTCTGGGTCATGTGTTGTTAGACAAAGGAGTGGCAATAGACCCGAGTAAGATAGAAGCAGTATCCAAGTGGCAGCCACCATAGTCCGTGATAGAGATCCGCAGCTTTCTCGGTTTGGCCGGATACTACCGCCGGTTCATCGAGAACTTCTCGAAGATCGCCAAGCCCATGACAGAACTCTTGAAGAGCAACACGCCGTATGTGTAGTCGGACAAGTGTGAAGCCAGCTTCCAGGAGCTCAAGACCCGTCTCACCACTACGCCGGTCCTGACCTTGCCCGATGCGAGCAAGGACTTCGTGGTGTACTGTGACGCATCCAGGTAGGGACTCGGCTGCGTGTTGATGCAGGGGGGCAAGGTGGTAGCCTATGCCTCGCGACAACTTAGGAAGCATGAGGAGAACTACCCTACACATGACCCCGAGCTAGCCGCTGTCATTCACGCCTTGAAGATATGGAGGCACTATCTGATGGGAAACAAGTGCGACTGTTGACGGTGTATTTTGGTGCACCTAGCATGTTCATTACACTTTGGTTTGGATTTGATTATTGAACTAACCCGCCACTAGGCACACTAATCATATAACAAGTTCATCTTTGTGCATGCATTTGGAAGTGTTGTGTTTATGTAGGAAATCATGGACATAAAGGACGGATTCACAATAAGTTCAAAGGAGCATTCATGGAGTCTTGTTCGTGTTCATGAGCTTGCTGAAATTACTTCCAATGGTGGTGAGGACCGAAGTGCTACGAGGAACACCCCCGGGGATTGAAGCGTAAAAGATCAAACTTCATGCAAACAGAGCCTCCATCTTGATCGCGAGGATAACAGCGTCAAAATCATCCAAGTGGAGGGGGCAAAGTAGATAAGTGCACGAGGACCCACGGAGCAAAAAGGGCGACCGAACCGGGCCGAAACCGGGCACGGGCCGGCCGGCCCGGGCGGGCCGGCCCGGCCCACTTCGGGCACCGGTTCGGTCCCGTCTTCCTTGCCCTCGAAGGATCTTCGACCCTAAAACCCCCGACGCGCCGCCAACACAGAAGGGAGGAGTTATTCGCACCAGAAGGCCATCCACAAGCTAGAGAGAGAGGAGGAGGATCTCCGGCGGGAGATCAACCACCTCGAAGGAAGCACCCTCTCGTGGAGAAGGAGGAAGACACCGACGGAAGGGAAACCATGATCAACGGTGCCATGATCAGCACCTTGATGGGGTAATCTTCTCATTCGTCCTTGGGTTGTAATTGATCGTGAGATGTAATCGCACTTTGTCGGATTATCTATCTATCACCTTGTGTTGAATATACTTTAATGCTTAAGGCTTGCAACCGTGCCGTAGAGGGAGTACGAGCTCCAATGCTTCCTTGGATCCATTCAATACACCGTGGCCATCAAAGGTCTAGTCATGAATACCTTCGCGTAGTGACAGTACGAGAGGAGGGAAAGGGCGAAACCGTGGTCACATCCCCGATAGATTAGATTGGTTTTTCATGTCTTTAAGTGATTGCATGCTCTAGTATCGTAGACCCGTGGGCGAGTGTCTTCTATCTTGATCGTTTATCATTCTCTCTAGTGTAATTTAGTGTTTTCTAGTATAATAGTAGTTAGGGTTTTAGTAGCTAGTGTGTCGTTGTTTATCGAACGCTTGTAATCCCCTTGCTCCGCGGATTGACAAGAACCTTGGGAATCCCGTGGTGAAAAAGGTGTGGGGTCCGTACGCTTGCGGATCGTAGAGGGATACGTCTTTTATCCGTCAACAAGCCCCTTTCTCTGGCGCCGTTGCGGGGGAGCAAGTTAGTTTACATCGTTTGATTTGCATCTAACTTAGTTTTATATTTTAGTTTATCTTTTATTTGCTATATCTAACATATATTTTCCAGAAAAACACTTGTTTCTTTTTTTGTTTTTGTTTTTATCTTATTGTCTAGATGGAGTTCGTTAATCAACCCGTGGAAGAACCGGAGAAATCATTAAGGGATTACGCTAGCCCTCGATGTGAAGACATAAAGGTACAAGAGTCGGATTCGAAGCTCGAAGCGACCAAGTATGAAATTAAATCCAAGATCATGAAGATGGTGGCGGAAAACCCATTTGAAGGGATGGTTACGGAGAACCCATATAGACACATAAGGGATTTCACGACAATATGCAACACGGTGCGTCAAGAAGGAGTTCCCGATGAATGGTTCAAATGGAATCTCTTTCCCTACTCACTTGCCGGCAAAGCAAAGACATGGTACTCGGTTGCGTCCTTTGAAGTTGAAGGCAATTGGAACAAGTTGACAAAGAAGTTTTGCGAGAAGTTCTTTCCAATGAGCAAGGTTCAACATCTAAGGAGGCAAGTGATCAATTTTATGCAAGGAGAAGAGGAAGGGATAGACCAAGCCCGGGATAGGTTTAATGAATTAATCGAACAAGGACCAAAACTCGGCTTCACCGTGACGTACTCTTGCATACATTTTTCTTTTCCCTAACCCCTAGTTGCATGCGACACGTCGAAATGTGTGCGGTGGGGATCTCATGGAGAAAACACTCACGGAAGCCGCCCAACTTCTACAAAAAGTTAGCAAAGCGGCTGCCATGCGAAGAGATTGGGAAACAAGACTTGCGGAAGAGCCGGAATTCAATTCAAGGAAGAAAAAGCTTGCTGATTTTTCTAAAGAGGCAACCCCAGAAGTCACAAAAGAGGAGCCAATCATGGAGAAGCTTGAACAAGAACACATCAAATCAAGAACTATACCAAACGTCGACTTCGCCGCGCCAAATGAGACGAACAAGAGAAGCATGTCAAGCGCGAAGCCACTAAGGGAGTTCGAGCCAATGGATTGGGTTCCTATTGATTACGGAGAAGTATTCGACAAGAGAAGACCGTTCCCTAATCAAAAGGGGATGGCAAGAGCATTGGAAGTCGATTTCCCACCGGAGAAGAAAGCTGAAAATTCATACGACCTCGAAACCACCGGTGAGATTTTTGAAAAGCTCTTTGGAGATGACGTGGTGGATCCGAACATATTGCCGAGGTGAAGAGGATCATGGGGATCAAGCCCGAAGCATCACCATACGCTCGCCTTGCTGAAATTTATTCGATCGGATCCGAAGAAGAAGAGAAGATGACGCCGCACTTGAGTTGCGAAATCAACGGAGTTCAATGCAAAGCTTTATGCGACATCGGAGCCCAAGTAAGTGTTCTATCTTCTAAAATTTACGATAAAGTTCAATACCACAACCTAGACTTAGCTCCAACATCAACGAAATTAATTATGGGAGATGGTAGAACTATCAAACCTCTAGGTATTGCTTGCAACATGAAAGTAAAAATCTCTAGAAACTACATACCAACCGATTTCTTTGTTATTGATGCTTACCATAGTAATTCTGATCATATAATCTTAGGTAGGCCTTTTCTTAAGTTGGTTGATGCCGTGTTAGATGCCGGAGAAGGCAAAGTAACAATGAACCTTAATGGAACAAAGTACACATATAACTTTCTTCGTGCTTCTAAACACCTTACTCCTTTTCCTCCCGAAGATGAAGAAATAGAAGAGATAGATAGTCTTTGTTTTGTTGAAACCCTTAGAGACCCGCAGCAAGAGCGATGGAAAATCAAATTAGTAATCAACAAGATGAAGAACTAGAGGAAGCAACAAAAGGCTTAGAGCCGCATGATGGTAGCGTGGAGGAAGAGAAGTTCGAAGACATAGGAGAAATCAAACCCGAGGAGCCACAAGTGCCCGAAGTAGACCTTAAACCTTTGCCCAAGGGATTAAAATATGAATTTTTGGGCCCGCACAAAACCTATCCAATCATTGTGAGCGACGAGTTGAGCCCCGAAGAAAATGAAGCGTTGCTGATTTTATTAAAAAAACATAGGAAGGTGATTGGATATTCAATTAACGATCTCAAAGGTATTAGCCCACCTTTTGCACTCATCGTATACCAACGGAAGACCAATGTAAGCCTGTAGTGGACCATCAAAGGAGGCTAACCCATGCCATGCGAGAGGTAGTAAAGAAAGAGGTTATCAAGTTACTTGATGCCGGAATCATCTACCCGGTTCCACATAGCGAATGGGTGAGCCCGGACATTGTGTACCGAAGAAAGGAGGTTTGACCGTGGTGAAGAATGAGAAGAACGAATTGATACCGCAAAGAACCGTGACCGGGTGGCGGATGTGTATTGATTACCGTAAGCTTAACAAAGCGACGAAGAAAGATCACTTCCCCCTACCGTTCATAGACGAGATGCTCGAGAGGTTAGCAAACCACGCTTATTTTTGCTTTCTCGATGGATACTCGGGGTTCATGCAAATTCCCATTCACCCGGAAGATCAACATAAGACAACATTTACGTGTCCTTACGGAACGTTTGCATATAGGAGGATGCCCTTCGGCCTATGCAACGCTCCGGCCTCTTTTCAACGTTGCATGATGGCCGTGTTTTCGGAATTCATCGAAGAAATTGTTGAAGTGTTTATGGATGATTTTTCCGTTTACGGGAAGACGTTCATGGATTGCTTAGCAAACTTAGAAAAGGTCCTTACAAGGTGTGCGGAGGTAGATTTGGTTTTAAATTGGGAAAAGTGCCACTTCATGGTTAAGCAAGGCATAGTGCTCGGACATGTTATATCCGAGAGAGGAATTGAAGTGGACAAGGCTAAGGTAGAGACGGTTGAGCAACTCCCACCTCCTACGGATGTTAAGTCCTTAAGAAGCTTTCTAGGCCATGTCGGATTCTATAGAAGATTTATAAAGGACTTCTCGAAGATCACTAAGCCTCTAACACACCTTCTTCAAAAGGATGTGGCTTTCGACTTTGATGAGAAGTGTCTAGCGGCATTCCGGACCTTGAAAAATGCGTTGGTGAGTGCTCCCATCATCCAACCTCCGGATTGGAGCCAACCTTTCGAGATCATGTGTGACGCAAGTGACTACGCCGTAGGCGCGGTCTTGGGACAAAGAAAGGAAGGCCGAGTTCACGCCGTTTACTACGCTAGCAAAACTCTTAGTGGGGCACAATTAAATTACGCTACTACGGAAAAAGAGTTGCTAGCGGTGGTATTCGCTTTCGAAAAATTCAGATCTTACATCGTGAACTCGAAAGTCATTGTTTACACCGATCACGCAGCCATAAAGTATCTCTTGGCTAAGAAGGAAGCTAAACCACGTTTGATTCGTTGGATCCTTCTTCTCCAAGAGTTCGATGTTGAAATTCGTGATAAAAAGGGGGTGGAAAATGTTGTGGCCGATCATTTGTCTAGGATGAATCGTGGGCAAGATGATAAAGAGCCCATAGAAGATAAAATGAGAGATGACCACCTCTATAGAGTGCTTGATAAAGATACTTGGATGATCGACATCATTCGAGCAATTCGAAAGATGCCCCTCGATCATCTAGACAAAAACACCCAAAGGAAGATAATTTCTGAAAGCAAGAAATATTTTTGGGATGCACCATACCTCTTCAAGCTTGGCAATGATGGTGTGATGAGAAGATGTGTGCCAAGATAAGAGAGGCTTGAGATTCTAAGGAAGTGCCACTCGGCGGAGTACGGTGGGCATTATAGCCATTTTCGAACCGAAGCCAAAGTATGGTCGAGCGGATTCTATTGGCCGGAGATGCATGAAGATACTAAAAGATATGTTGCGTCATGCCCCGAATGCCAAAGAACCGGAAACATCTCTCAAAGAAATTCTATGCCTTTGAAATACAACTTGCAAATCGACATATTCGATGTATGGGGCATAGACTTCATGGGGCCTTTTAAAAACTCATTTGGATTCGAGTATATACTTGTTATGGTCGATTATGTATCCAAGTGGGTAGAGGCTATACCATGTCGTAAAGCTTCCACGGAGGAGTCCATCACTATGATCAAGAACGTGATTTTTCCCCGTTTCGGTACACCGAGAATCTTGATAAGTGATGGAGGAACTCATTTCACCGGGAAGAACTTCAAAAAGTGCTTGTCCAAGTTGGGAATTGAGCATAGGGTCTCCACGGCCTATCACCCGCAAACCAACGGACAAGCGGAGACGTCAAATAGGCAATTAAAAAGCATACTTAACAAAACCATAGAGAAGGGAGGCAAGGATTGGTCAAAGAAATTAGACGGAGCTTTATGGGCTTATCGAACGGCGTTTAAAACACCGATAGGTATGACCCCTTATCAATTCGTCTATGGAAAAGCTTGCCACCTTCCGGTCGAGTTAGAACATAAAGCCTATTGGGCGATTAAAGAGATGAACCTTGATCTCGATGCCGCGGTGGTGAAACGGAGAATTCAAATAAGCGAGCTAGAGGAGTTGAGGTTGAAAGCTTATGAAAACGCAAGCATATATAAGGAGAGAATCAAAAGGTGGTATGATAAAAGATTGAAGAAAAAAGAATTTAAAGAAGGAGATAAGGTCCTCCTCTACAATTCGAGGTTTAAAACCTTCGGAAAGGGGAAATTGCAAAGCAAGTGGGACGGACCTTATGTTGTGCATTCGGTGTTCTCCAACGGAGCGGTAACCATTATGGATATAAACGGCGATCAATTTGTGGTGAATGGACAGTGGCTTAAGGTTTACTACGAACCCGACGTCGTGCCCATTCATCATGTTGACGTCTTTACCATGGAGGAAGAGCCCGAACGTCCCGCCTAGGACGAAAAACAAGGCACCAACTTCTGTAAATAATTTTTCTTTTAGCTTTCTGGAGTTTTTCGCGAAGATTAACTGGGCCAACTTTTTCCCATGGGCTGAGGACGAAAAAATAGGGCGGTGTGCAAAAAACCGGACCGGCCCGGCCCCCGAGGCAGGGTGGGCCGGCCGGCCCAGTCGGATCGGCCCAGGGGGTGGCCCGACGCCCGATGTCCCCGAATTTCGCCCGAATTGCTCCTTTTTGACTTCCTTGTTTGGTCGGAAAATTTTAAGGGAAGTGTAAAAAAGGAAAATAAGGTTCCCAGGGCTTTTCTCTCAGGACTATATATTTGGCCGAATTGGGAGCTCGAGAATCAAACCTTTCAAGCAATGTGTTGCACCCTTGTAGCAGCCATTGAGCCTCCAAAAAGCTTAGAGTTGAAGGTAGAAGCCAAGAAGCCATCGATGGAGGAGGCGATGCGATGCGAGGTCAAGCTACCCGTCAAGAGGACCGCACGTATCCGTTGCGGAGGACGTGTCCCGACCGGAGCTCTTGCATCTCGCAACCCCGTCAAAGGAGAGAAGGTCCCTACACCCGTTCGAAGGTCGGCACGCCTCCAAGGCATCAAGCGCAAAGATTACAAGGAGGTGTCGCCGGAGCCTAAGGATTATGGGGATAGCGACTACTCCGACGATCGTAGCCCGAGCTCGTGGGCGGCTGCCGGTAGAGACGATGACGATTGGGGCGAGCAGCCCTATGAAAGGACTCCCGAGGGCCCCAATGGCGACGACAACGGCGGTGGCGAAGGCGACAACAATGGAGGTGGCGACGACGGTGGTGACAA
The DNA here is from genome assembly GCA_947561735.1 of Cenchrus americanus. NCBI lineage: Eukaryota > Viridiplantae > Streptophyta > Magnoliopsida > Poales > Poaceae > Cenchrus > Cenchrus americanus. The sequence goes on from OX387242.1 coordinate 6,035,619, forward strand.
CGGTGGAGATTATGGCGACGACGACCCCTTCGGATTGCATCCGGTGTCTTTGTCGAGTTTGCCGTCAATCCATCGCGATCTCTACACGTCGGCCGACGAATGTCTCCAAGCCATGGAAGCGATGAAGCAGCGTATGGAGGACTTGGAGCGCGTAGTTGAAGATGATTACAAGTTCCTTAACCGTAATGTGCGCAAACTTTTCGGCATGGTTGGAAACATGAGAGGCAAGTGGTGCAAAGCTTGCTCAAAGTACCACTAGATCTAGTTTTCCCCTTTGGTTTTTGTAAGATACGACGAGGACGTCGTATGTTTTAAGTGTGGGGGAGAGCTAGCTCGCTAGCCTTAGCTTTTGAACTTCAAGTTTAGGTTCGGTTTAATCTTCGTGTGAGAGTCTTAGTGTTTTAATGAGTCTTTAGTTTTTGAGTCTGTTTTAAAATTTTTGCAAGTGTCTTAAATTAGTGTTGAGTCAAGAAAACCAAATAAAAAGAGTCTTTATATATATCTTTGTGTTTTATGTATTGTTTATCTTTATTTACTTGTTTGTTTAATCTTCGATTCTTGATATATGAACACAAGTATGTGGTTTGAAAAACGTTTACCGTGGTGCTTAGTGGAATCGCTACTACTTAAAGTACCCATACCGCACTTCGATCTTGAGCTTCACATGCTAGTTGTGCTATTTTCGATGCTAAAAATTGGAGGATTTCAGTTCTGAAAATTATATTAAAACCCTTGTAATAAAGGTTAGCAAAACCTCTTTTTCCAAGTTGAGAGTAAGAAAAAATTCCTATCCAAAGCCAAGTTTATTTTTTTTCGCTCCACCATAAGTGTGATTAGCACGATGAGTTAGGCTAGGACCCTTCTCTCTTGGTGAGTTTTAATTTCGAGCAATGATCATGTCCTTGTGCTTATCTTTTGTTGCTAGCCTCGTCATATATTCAGTCCATGACTTTCACAACGAAAGTCATGATTACCGCTGAATTCCATACCCAACCCTATACATCTCTTTTGTACATCGTATTCCTTGAACACAACCTATTTTCAAAGTTTCGTCTCGTCTCTAGCATGATTTATTTAAAAATTTCAGATTGTATGCATGCGAGGAAAGAGAGAATTGAAAGCTTTGAAAAGTTGTCAAGAGAGAGAAGAATAAAGAGAAAAAGTATGTGTATGGAAAAGAAAGAAAGAAAGAAAGAAAAAATCATATGTGAATGAAAGAAAAAAAAATAAGAAAAAATAAGGGAGAGAAAGATGAGTTAGCAATGAAGATATGAGAGGGATGGATCAAGTGAAAGAAAAGAAAAATAATAAAGTGTAAGGAAGGATGTCACGTTGATTGTGAGACGAAACTTTTACTCTATTTCCAACCATGTGCAATCCGACAACGAGGACATCATTGGTGCCTTGAAGTCACAATTTTCTTTTGCCCTTGCACATGTCCACCATTCTAAATCTTCTCATCCTTGATATCCCTACATATGGTTAATTCTCATGATCATTGGCTTTGAAAGGTAGACAACCATTAGAGGAAGTTCTTAGTTTGACAATACTTGTGTTGATTGCGCTAGCCCTACCTATAGCTCCACTTTTACATGATATATGAGAGATTAATGGGAGGTGAGAGTTTTATAAAATTTGGTTAGGATAGACACTTCATATGAGTGACTTGAGAGAGCTTGGAGAAAGGTTTTTGTCTAATACTTGTTGCAGGAATTTTTGTTTTGAAAACCATAAAAACCCTCCGATGGAAGCAAAGAAGTAAGTATGGCTGAAATTGAAAGCTTCGAGTGAAGAGTTTGAGTTGTGGGGTAAATCTTGACGTGGTAAAAATTCTAAACGCCCATGTTTATGTTTGATTATCATTACTTTGTGTTTATGTATTAAAGATGAAGGGATTGACTAACTTGTGAAGAAGGATAAGTGGTACACGATTACACACCTTGGACGAAGTTCTTTTATGAGTACTTGCTCGAGGACGAGCAAGAGCTAAGTGTGGGGGAGATGTTGACGGTGTATTTTGGTGCACCTAGCATGTTCATTACACTTTGGTTTGGATTTGATTATTGAACTAACCCGCCACTAGGCACACTAATCATATAACAAGTTCATCTTTGTGCATGCATTTGGAAGTGTTGTGTTTATGTAGGAAATCATGGACATAAAGGACGGATTCGCAATAAGTTCAAAGGAGCATTCATGGAGTCTTATTCGTGTTCATGAGCTTGCTGAAATTACTTCCAATGGTGGTGAGGACCGAAGTGCTACGAGGAACACCCCCGGGGATTGAAGCATAAAAGATCAAACTTCATGCAAAGAGAGCCTCCATCTTGATCGCGAGGATAACAGCGTCAAAATCATCCAAGTGGAGGGGGCAAAGAAGATAAGTGCACGAGGACCCACGGAGCAAAAAGGGCGACCGAACCGGGCCGAAACGGGGCTGGGCCGGCCGGCCCGGGCGGGCCGGCCCAGCCCACTTCGGGCACCGGTTCGGTCCCGTCTTCCTTGCCCTCGAAGGATCTTCGACCCTAAAACCCCCGACGCGCCGCCAACACGAAGGGAGGAGTTATTCGCACCGAAGGCCATCCACAAGCTAGAGAGAGAGGAGGAGGATCTCCGGCGGGAGATCAACCACCTCGAAGGAAGCACCCTCTCGTGGAGAAGGAGGAAGACACCGGCGGAAGGGAAACCATGATCAACGGTGCCATGATCAGCACCTTGATGGGGTAATCTTCTCATTCGTCCTTGGGTTGTAATCGATCGTGAGATGTAATCGCACTTTGTCGGATTATCTATCTATCATCTTGTGTTGAATATACTTTAATCCTTAAGGCTTGCAACCGTGCCGTAGAGGGAGTACGAGCTCCAATGCTTCCTTGGATCCATTCAATACACCGTGGCCATCAAAGGTCTAGTCATGAATACCTTCGCGTAGTGACAGTACGAGAGGAGGGAAAGGGCGAAACCGTGGTCACATCCCCGATAGATTAGATTGGTTTTTCATGTCTTTAAGTGATTGCATGCTCTAGTATCGTAGACCCGTGGGCGAGTGTCTTCTATCTTGATCGTTTATCATTCTCTCTAGTGTAGTTTAGTGTTTTCTAGTATAATAGTAGTTAGGGTTTTAGTAGCTAGTGTGTCGTTGTTTATCGAACGCTTGTAATCCCCTTGCTCCGCGGATTGACAAGAACCTTGGGAATCCCGTGGTGAAAAAGGTGTGGGGTCCGTACGCTTGCGGATCGTAGAGGGATACGTCTTTTATCCGTCAACAGCGACATTTATACTGATCACAAGAGTCTGAAGTATATCTTCACCCAGTCTGAGTTGAACCTGAGGCAAAGAAGGTGGCTAGAGCTGATCAAGGACTACGACCTGAGTATTCACTACCACCCCGGTAAGGCAAACGTCGTAGCTGATGCTCTGAGCCGCAAGCACTACTGCAACAACCTGATGGTACGAGAAGAACAGCCGGCCTTGCATGAAGAGCTGGAAAAGCTGAAATTGGAGATAGTAGAAGAGGGGAAGTTGAATGAGTTGAGGGTGAGATACACACTCGAAGACCAGATCCGTCAATCTTAGAAGGAGTGCCCAGAGATTCTAGAAGTAAAACACCTGATGGAGAGTGGTAAAGCAGCTGACTTTCGCCTCGATGACCAGGGCACCCTGTGGTTGAAGGACCGTATCTGCGTACCTCAGAACAAGGAAATTCGGGACTCGATCCTTAAGGAGGCTCACGACTCTCGGTACTCGATCCACCCTCGCTGTACCAAGATGTACAAAGACTTGAAGATACGATTCTGGTGGGGAAAGATGAGGGAAGATATTGCAGAGTACGTCGCTCGATGCGACACATGTCAGCGAGTGAAGGCCGAACACCAGAGGCCTGCCGGTCTGCTACAACCACTCGAGATACCTACATGGAAGTGGGATGACATGAGTATGGACTTCATTGTGGGATTACCGCGCACGCAGAAAGGAAATGACTCTATTTGGGTGATTGTTGATCGATTGACCAAGGTAGCACACTTCTTGCCCGTGAAGACGAACTACAGCGTGAGCCGACTTGCAGAACTGTATGTAGACAACATTTTAAAGCTTCATGGGGCTCCGAGGAGCATTGTGTCGGACAGAGGGCCTCAGTTCACTGCCCAGTTCTGGAAGAGTTTGCATGCTTCCATGGGCACCAAGCTGAACTACAACACAACATTCCACCCCCAGACTGATGGTCAGACAGAGAGAGTGAATCAAGTCCTGGAGGACTTACTGAGAGCTTGTGTGTTGACCTATGGGTCCGATTGGGAAAAGAGTCTATCCTATGCCGAGTTCTCGTACAACAACGGCTACCAGGCCAGCTCGAAGATGGCTCCTTTCGAAGCCCTGTACGGCAGAAAGTGTCGGACACCGTTGATGTGGTCCGAGATGGGGAAACGAACCTTTTTCGGTTCCGCTGCCATTATTGAGGCCGAAGAAAATGTCGCCAAGGTCAGGGAGAACCTGAAGATAGCTCAGAGCAGGCAGAAGAGCTACGCCGACCCGAAACGGAGAGACGTCTTGTTTGAAGTGGGGGATCACGTCTACTTGAAGGTGTCACCCCTCCGAGGCACGAAGAGGTTTCACATCAGGGGGAAGCTGTCCCCTAGGTACGTTGGCCCCTACCCTATTGTGAATAGGGTCGGGAAGGTAGCTTACCAACTCGAATTACCTCCGGAGCTTACCAGAGTGCATCCGGTGTTCCATGTATCTCAGCTTCGGAAGTGTGTGGTCGTCGAGAAGAGAGTGCCCGCTCAGGCACTCGACGTCCAGGAGACCCTGGAGTACTTGGAGTACCCGGTTCGGATCCTGGACTGGGCGGAAAAGTCGACCAGGAACACCACCACGCGCTTCTGCAAGGTGCTATGGAGTAATCACTCCGAGCGCAAAGCCACGTGGGAGAAGGAGTCCGCGTTGAGGGAGAAATACCCTCATCTCTTCGAAATGGAGGTAACTTCTTAATCTCGGGGACGAGATTCTTGTGAGGGGGGAGTTCTGTAACATCCTTAGATTTGGTTTGAATTCAAAATTGTGAATTTCAAAAACTTGAATTGAAATTGAGTGCTCATGAATCAAATAAGAGTGTCTTCTTGTTTCTTTCCCTAAATTCCTAGATTTAATTTTGGCACCAACAGTAATTGTAGGGCTTATAATCTGCTAGTGTGAGAAGTTGGATCTTCCTTTGGATTTTATTTGGGTGTTGTTTGAGTGGAGTCAAATTTGAAGTTGGATTCAAATTTGAATCAATTTAAGAGCCTAAAGGAAAAAGGGAAAACGTTACTATGTTGAACGGGCCGTCAACCAACCAACCGGCCCACAGCCGCTTTCGGCCGTCCGCCGCCCCGGCCCGCCCACCCCGCACTGCTGCCACCTACCGCACACGCCCGGGGTCGCCGACCGGCGGGTCCCGCGCCCCGCGTCGGCCCGGGCCCGCGGTGACGCAAGCGCGTCATCCCCTACCTTTCACCTTTGGGCGACGCCCAAAGGCAAAGGCGGGGGAGCGGCGGCCGCGCGAGGCTCGCCGCCGCGGCGTGCCGCGCGCCCCCGCGCATCCGGGCCGCCCACGTGTCCCGGCCGCGCCGCCCTATTTAAGCCGCCGCCGAGCCCGGGAGGGAGCCCCAACCCTAGCCGCACCAGGGGAACCGCCCCCTGACCGCACACACCGTCCGCCGGAGGAGAAGGGGGTGAAGGAGGAGAAGGAGGGGGGAGAGAAGCCGCCCGCGGGGGAGCTGTTCGCCGCGAAGACCGGAGCCGCCCGAGGGAGGAGCCGGACCCGCCGTGAACGTCTGCTTCCACTACTTCCCGTTCTTCCTCGACGTCGCGCCGCCGCCTCGTCTTCTTCCTCGCCGGCAAGCCGCGCCACCTCACTTCACCGCCGCGCTCCACTTCGGCCAGTGGCCACCGAGGTGAGGACTGAAGAGTATCTTGGCCCCCTAAGTGGGTTTTGGTGATATAATGACACACACCTAAGTGGCTAATGAGTTTATCTAGTCCATGAGCAGGTATTAAAATCATGTATGGCATCAAGCACAACTCGTTGACTACACAAAAAGAAAGTGGTGCTCTAAAAGGATTCCTAAGACGGCTTATTTATTTTTACCTTTGAATTTGAGTCCTAGGAATGCCGTACTATCAAGAGGGACAGGAATCATGTCTTCCAAGAGTCGAACATGTGCTCTAGTTGCTAAAACAAAACCTATGAGAGACACCTTTGCACCAACACATTCACGGGAATCTTATCTTGGGTGCTGGCATTGGAAGGCCGGAGTGTCCGGGTTTTTGCCCGGAAACTCCAGACTTCCCGGAGAGTCCGGGTTTAACCCGGATACTCCGGGTCATAAAGCCTCAACGGCTATATTCTGGGTGAGGGGGTATAAAAGCCCCCTCCACCCCTTCATTTACTCCTCTCCCTGCCATTTTCATCCTAAACTGTTGCAACCCTCATTTACTCCTCCCCTCTCTCCCTTTGGATCAAAGTTGGTGAGATTTGTTGTGGGAGTTAAGAGGATTTGAGAGCAAGGGCTTGGAGAGTGCTAGTGAGCTGATTTCCCATCTCTAGAGCACCTTGTTCTTCGCTTGGTTGGCAAAATTCGTGTTTGTTACTCTTGGAGCTTTGAGCTCCTAGCCGGCTAGGCGTTGCCTTGGAGCATCCAAAGGTTGTGGCTGCCCAAGGAAGTTTGTATTACCCCGAAATTGAGTAAGTAACTCTAGCTTGATCTTCGTGGTCGCTAGAGGGAGGAAAGTGACCTAGGTGTAAAGGTCCACCCTTTGTGGGTACCTCAACGGAGACGTAGACCTCAAGGTGTGAGGTTGAACTCCGGTAACAAATCCTGTGTTTCTTGTGCTTGTTCATCTTGTTGCATGCTTGTATCTTGCTTGAACACTTATCTAGGGTTTGGTGCCGATCTACTTCATGTTGAGGTTCCTACAGGTTTTAAGTGGATAAACAAGCTTGTATCACTTCAGTGCATAACCTATTGTCACAGATTTACTTTTGAGCAAGTTTAAATCCTGTCGATTTAATTCCCCCCTAGCAGGCCGGACTATCCGGACATTTTCCCGGATTCTCCGGATTTCTCGGAGTATCCGGAAAAATATCCGGAGTCTCCGGACCTCGGTCTAACAACTGCGAAAAAGTTTGTGATTTTCGGTTCGACTATTCACCCCCCCCCTCTAGTCGACATCTTGATCCTTTCAAGGACGCATGTTTCTTCCCTCTTGTGGACGCCACGGCCTTCGAGCCGTGGCGGAACGCCCGCCGCTCCGCGCCGCCACGCCGCCGGCCGGTGATGCCGGCCTTCGTGCCGGGGGGCCGGGACGCATTTTCTTGCGGTGCCGCCGCCTTCACCAACACGCGCTCGCCGTCCGCCTAGCCGGCCCCTCTAGCCGTAGGATGTCGCCCCGTCTTGGTCGCCGCCGCGCCGTGCCGGCGCGTTCGCGTCGCGTGCGGGCCGCGACACCCCTCGCGCCGGCGTGCACACCAGCATACGCGCGCGCGTAACCCCGGAGGCGAGGCCGGGCCTTTGGTCCATTTTTGCGCCTGCGCCGTTTCTCGCCGCCGTGCCTAGGAAGGCCGCGCCGTCGTGACCTTGCCGTGACCATGTGGGTCGCGCGCGCGGTCGCCAAGGGAAGGGGACGCCACGTCCTCGGTCACCCTGAGCACACCGCCGAAGCCCCGTCGCGTTTGCGCCAACCGACCGCGGGCGCCGTGCTCGCCGCCGCCCATGGAGACGAGCCGGGTGTTGACACAAAAAGTGCACTCAACGCCAATCACACAGCAAGCCGAACAAAGCTGGCTTCACACGCGCGGAGAGCAAATGACGTGCCAGTCAATTTTTCCTGAAAATTAACAAAAGATAAAGCAGTTAGATATCAAAGCTTGGAACTTGCCGGTGGTACCGACAGGTTCCATATTTACGGCTAAAGAGCCAGATGGGATAACACAATAGCTATAGAAAGCTATCTGTCAGAGATCCACGACCATTCGGGAAACCAAAAGGGAAAAATGACATTGCCGAATGGATGACGTAAGCATGACAGCAATCGGTCTTCGTATAAACAAAGATGCATGCGCAAAGTTATGACCGATCCCCATGAAGATTAACATTAAATAAATAAAGTAAAGCACGGACATGATCATGTATTAAATAAGCATGCATAGATCCAAAGCACTAGTCTACCGCATGTCTAGTTACTTTAAGATCCGTCGGGTACGATATCAAACAGACCTATCCACCGCATGATACGACTTGCATGAAAGACCGTACCACTTTCCACAAATAGATCTATCCACCGCATGATACAATCTAAATATGGAAAGCTAAAAGCATGCATCATTCAAAACATAAATAACGCACGTGATCTACTCGTGAAGAAACATAACCGAATGCGGCTGGACAGCCGATTCGGGGTCCATGAAGAAGGAACAAACATTACCACGTGAATAAATCTATCAGATTGATTTGGGGATCTAATCCACCGGATGACTAGCTCCAAAGCAACCCAAAAACTCGCATCTACCGCATGATACCCAGTTCTTTCAAGATTTATACGAACATAGCAAGCTTGAACCCGCAACACGTAACAACCTAGATCGATTCGGTTTCGGCTATCGGAAAGCATAAGATCCACGTATTAAAACATGAAACCTACTCGAACAAGGATCATAAAAGAGATATAGCCGACCCAAATCCATCTAGATTGGGCAAAGGTGTGTTACATGAATTAAAACATAAAGTAAAAACTCAAGATAACACGGGATAACTTAATGAATCTATTGGATCTTGCCGAAATCCAATAGAGCCGATAACTAGCTCCAAGCTAGATCTTAGCCTACCGCATGGCTCATGATCTAACAAGAAACCTTCTTAAACCAAGCTTGAATCTACCGCATGACATGAAGCATGGTAACAAGACTACTTGCATCAGATCTAAATCCACCGCATGATACTAGACATGATACAAGGTTGCCGGTACTCACGGAGGTCGACGGATCGATTGGCCCTCTCGAAGAACTCGACGACACGACAAGGACTCTAGGGTTTGGCGTAAGGCCGGTGTATTATGAGGAATGATTGTGTCTGTTACATACATTCAGGGGTCGTATTTATACCCTGTTGAGTACAACTGCGAATGGATTAGTTGCCTAATTAAGCTCGATCGCCTACCCATCCATTCGTCTCCCCCCGATTGAGCCACGTCGCCGTCCAATCCCGCAAAATCAGCTCTACTGTTCCTTTGCCGAACCGGAGCAAATAGCCGACCGCAGATCCCTTTGCCGAAAATCTCTGAAAATATCCTTCCTTCCACCAGACGGACTCTTTTCCGAACCGGACCCACAGGTCAGACTCCTTACCAAATTTTGGTGTTAACACATGCCCCTTCAATTGTGGGATAAAAGTAATTTTGTTCCACAATTGACTCCAGCCACGAATCTTCGAATCAAATCTGTCAACACCTGTTCTTCGCAATCCGCCGGAATCTTCATCCGGATCCAACCTTAGATCTCCCCGTTCCAAGCTCGAACCTCCAATGGCAGCTCAGAACCAAGATGCTCAGGTAAATTCATCCCCCGCAAACCTTGTTCGGCATTAGGTTTTCGATTTTACCTGAGATTTTCCTTTTTCGCTTTCTCTCAGGAGCCTTCTACTGAACTTTTGATTCGTACCGAGGCCAATTCGAGGTCTTATTACCTTGGTCCTGTGGGGAATCCTGACCCTCGAGATCTCATTGCCGCTGAATCTCAGAGAATCCCCTTTAAAGCAGCTTTGTCTCCACCTCCCCAGTGGCAAGATGCATTCAAGAACTGGCCTTTACCCCCAATTGTAGGCTGGAAGACTTGGTATCGGAGGATTCTTGCGGATAAGAGTGGATTGACCAACCTGGATGCTCTCCGCATTGCCCAGTGCTTGGAGCTATCCGTGGCTGAGACCCCCAAGAACGAAGATCTTCTGATAGCAGCTTGCCACTTTTGGTCAAACGGTGTCAACGCCTTCCTTTTTGGCCACGGTCCGATGTCTCCCACCTTGGCCGATGTATATATGATTACCGGCCTTGACATTACAGGATCCGTTCAGCCTTGGAATTTCAAAAATTCCTCATGGCAGACAGGAGTGAAGCCAGGGAACTGATACAAGCAATACATCTTGAAACACATGAAGGATAATCCCCTGGGTGAAATTGAATACAGAGCCTTTCTGAATATGTGGCTGTGCAGATTTGTCTTCTGTGGGAAAGCCAACGAGCCCACCTTGAACCATATCGTGATGGCATCTCATTTGGCCGGTGGCAACCGCCTCCCTCTTGGAAAATTCTTCCTCGGCAGTGTATACCACATGCTTCACCAAACTGTTACTCAGATGTATACTAGCCGAAGAATATCATGTGTCAACGGCCCTTGGTGGTTCGTTCAAATGTGGCTGCAGCTCCACATGCATCAGATCATCGGTGTCGACTTGAACTCCAGGTTCTTCCCCATGTCCAATCACCCTGAAGGAGAACCCCCAGCTACTAGAGGATGCCAGAATTACGGAGAAGCGGCCTCAACTGTCCTCGTTCAGCAAGACATCAGCCAGTTCTTCGAGCTATTCTTTAAAGGTTTCCCCAATCCTCTCTGGCTTCCTTATTTGGGCAACGACACCTTGACCTTCCCTGTTGAATTCTCTTTCGAGCCCGGCCATCAAGATGGGAGATTCTTGGAGACCCTTAATATCATAATCCGCCCATGTATACTGCCGGCCGAGTTCAATGGAGGAAGGCAGAATGTCAGCACTTATGAGTACTATCAGCCTAATGTAATGGCCAGGCAACTTGGATGCGGCCAGATGCCCCCAAGATTGTTCCTGCATGAATTCCTCAAACCCAGAGAGGAAATCAAAGAGCTGATGCAGGGCAGCAGAGTTTTCAACTATGAGTGCAGTCCCACTGTCTACACATGTCCTTTCATGCCCATAACCATAGCTCACCCCACCTTTGACTCCTGGTGGCAAGAATTTCACGATCACATCTTCAGTGAGCCTGTTCATGTATTTTGTGCAGAGTTGGTGCCTGACTTCCTGCCGACTTCAGAGGTAATATAATGAGCCTTTGGATCAGACATGTCTTCTTTATTCATGGTCCTGATCTTCATCTTCTTGTCCACAGAACACAGTGCCTGCCCCTCGAGCCAGGGTAATTGCTTACAATGCTGGAGGCCCAATTTCAGCACTGGGATTCAAATCCACAACTCTGCATCAGCTAATGGCCAGGTATGCTACCACGGATCCCGGCCTTTCTAGCCTTGCGCGAGACAGGAGGCAAGGCCGCATCCGATTGCCCCTCCAAGTGCTAAAAGGAGAAGAACTGTCAAGAAAGTGCTCGTTGAGGTAAAACCCCGTACCTTCTTGATTACCGTGTCATTCTCGTTCTTGATGACTCATATCATTGTGCATTTTCGGACCGCAGTCCAGCGGCCTTCGTAACCGCACCGCCAATGCCCCATCTACCGGTATGACCTCTCTTGTTCTTTCTTAAGGATGAGCACTGGCATTTACCCTTTCAATCTGACATTTGCAGAAGAAGCCATGGAAGGACAGCTTGTAGATGTTCCAGTGGTTCAACAAGCGAGTCCATCCAGAGTTGAATTACCCATCCCAGTGGAGATCTCATCTTCATCACCTTCTGCAGAAGCAATAAATTCTCCAGAGATGAATCTCCCAACTCGACCGGAGCCACCAAGTTCCCCAAGGGTGCCATCACCTGTTGGCCAAGCAGAGATAACCAACCCAACAGAGGCAGACCTGACTCTTCTTCAGCCAGAGACTCATGAGCTGCTAGTAGCCGCATCGGCACCTCTCAGCTTGGAAGTTTCGGCTTTACCTGGAGAATCTCCTTCACCTGGGATTGCCCCTGCTCAAGAAACCAGCCATGAGGTATCCATCTGCATTTAATTCTGGTACCTCGATATTTAGCATTCTTATTTTGGCAATGTTGTTTCTCAGGATCAGGCTCCATCATCATCAAGCCTGCTATCAGAGAGCAATCCAATTCGTTGAGGTGATGGAAAGAGTATACCAGCCTTTACCCGGATGAAGTCTTGTCAAAGCTCAAAGAAATCGCTGCCTGGCTAGAAAAAGATGTTCAGGATCAGTTCAATGATCTCCATCGCTTCGAAGAGATGTTTGAATCTATCAGCCAAGAACTTCCTGAAGACATCAAAGCTTCTCTGTCATCCGTTTATGGCTTAGAAACCCTTTATGCACCCGTAAGGCGTGCTTGGAGGAAATTGCGCTCACGCCCGGCCATTGAACAGAAGAAAACTGATGCTGAACACGCTATGAGCGGGGTGCAATCCCAAGCAGAGAGCCACAAGGATGCACTGGCTAACCTGCAGGCTTCTTATGATCAGAAAATTGCCAGGAAAGCCGCTCTAGAAGCAGAACTGAGAAACCTGTCAGCGGAGATAGAGGCTGATAAAGAGAAAATAGCCGAACTTCCTGGATTGATAGCAAAGACCCAAGCGGAAGCAAAATCGGCTATCACCAAGATAGAGCAATGCGATGCAGAACTCGCTGATTTATCCGGTACCCAAAAGGATTGCCAGGAGCTGCTGGACAATTCCCATCTGATAACATCCAGCGCTCGTAATGTGATTGCAAAACTTCTGAATGCTTGAATATCCTTAGTGATGTATAACTGAATTGGTCGTTCTTGTAATATCTTCTTGTGATCTGTTTCCTCTCTTCTGCGCATTTTCAAATATAATGCTGAACGACCCATTCGGTAGTGAAACACCAACTCCCGAACGGCACTTCGATTTTCTATAGCCGAACCAATCAACTGCACGCGGCTCAGCCTAGAACTCCAAGCGACCCGTCGGCGGGCTGGCCAAGGAAACCTTTCCACCTTCCGATTTTCTTGGGATATGCGCCACGATCCTCAGCCACGACTCGAAGCCACGATTCATCCCCGCCGGGCCTATAAATGTTACCATAGGTGCCCCTAGCTCTCCACCGGGCCTTCTAGCTCTCGAATCTTTGCCAATCTTTAGCCCTTTTGCAAACAGTGCACATCCCAAACCACAATGGTGCGCCGCCTCAACCGCCGCCGCGCCTCCGACGAGGCCGAGGGGAGCAGCGCCAATGCGCGCAGGCGGTGATGATCGTCGATCTTTCCTCTTTGATTCTAATCTTGATCTTCTTTTGCCTTGACGATCACCCCCTTTTTTCATATTGATTCAGTGGAATCCGCCTCGTGCGCCGGCTAATCAGCCCCTCCCAGATGACTCCTCGGAGTCCGATGGCCACTCCCCGGTACCGTACGGGGAAGAAGACGCCATTCGCTACAAGGCGGAGCTGGAGGCGTCCCGGCGTGAGCTGGAGGACGTCTCCAAGAAAGCGGGCATAGCCGAGCTAGAGTGGGAGGACCAGCGCAGACAGCTGCTGGAAACCATTGATGGTACGGCTTTGAGATTAGTTCTTGATTTCACCCGGCTAATCTTTTTCTTCTTGCTTCTTGTAGCCCGCGACGCGGAGCTCAACCAGCTGAAGGAGTTGGTGGAGCAGCTGGCCGAGAAGGTGAACGCCCTCGGCAATACACCAGTGGAGCGCCTTGCCGCGGTGGAGCGCCACGTTGATGAGGTGGCTGTCCACGGCGTCCGTCTGGGCACCACCTTGGGCCTGGCTGCCATGGCGACGCACACGGACGTCGACTACTCCACCAGGCCGCGAGGCTTCCGGGGCGGCGCGCCAGAGGACATCGAGGAGATCGAGCTCATCCCGGAGCGCCTTGATGGCCATGGCGACGCCATTGCCGAAATTACTCATCCCCAATCCGTGCCGAACGGTGCTCTTCGACTAGATTGTACTAGGGATGTGTAAATATCGGCAATAGATGAAGAACTTTTGAAGTTTGCACCGTTATGTGATGAATCCCTTTGCATTTTGCATCCGCGAATTTTGTTTTCTTTGAATGCATCCGGAACTATCTTTAGCCGAACGCGCGAGAACAACCTCGCCCCTTGGCGCAAAATCCACGAGAGGATCCCGGTTCGGCAATCCATAAACACCGTTCAAGAGAAAACCCTTCGCACTTGGTAGAAAACCCCCGCCGCTTGGTATTCCAACGGTGTGTGCGGCCGCTCATCACTCCCAATGCGCCTCTCCGGTCAATAAAATAGCCTGCGGGGTGCTCTGCAAATCCACTCGCGCACTCATCTATCATTTCTCATCTCTTCCCCTGCCTCTAAAGGAGAAAACCCCAACGCCATGGACAAGGGTAAACAACCTCAGGAGAGCAGCTCATCAAGGAAACGCACGATTCGGAAGTGAGTTCTTTCTTGACCTGCTCCTTGTTCTCCCGCATGATCTTGCGCCTCATGTTTTCCTCTCGTCCTTTTCAGCCTTGATTTGCTTCCCGAAGAAGTCATCGGGACCGAAGATGTGCCTGAGTACATCTCCTCCGATTCCTCCATCGAAGCAGAGGATGCCACGCCCGAACAGAGGACCAACCATCAGCTGCGCCGCCGCGTCCGCACCTCGGAGCACGGCCTCAGGGACATGTCCGCCCGTTGCCAAGCCGAGCGCGAGCGTCGCATGGCTCTGGAGGTATTAGTAGGGGGTAAATGTTCCTGACTCCTTCCTGACCTCGTGCTTGCACTTGGATTTCTTGCCCCTAATCTTGATTCCTCCGCTTTAGGTGTCTCTGACAGGTACAACAACCTGAAGACGGCTTGGGATAGCTTGGTGGAGGCTGCCAACCATGGTCACCCCCGTGCGTTCCAGGCTGCCGTCACGGTGGTCCTGGAGCAACTGAAGAGGGAGCAGCCGAAGGATTAAAGAAAAGATTGTATCATACTTTCGCTTCTTCCGCCACGCCTTCTGCTTCCCTCCTCCTCGAGGATCTGACCACCGGGGTTGTTAGACGTAGTCCTGCGAGGAACAGTTGTAATGTAATTTTGAGCTAAGGGCAATGCATCCGAGCACCGGCCATTTTCTCTTGTTCATGGATTTTGTTCTGAAGGCGGCCTCATTCTTGAGCGCCGGCTATTTCTTGTGCCAGATGTGTGTAATCATCGATCGATCTCAATGCTAGGATAATATTTCTTCAGATATCTTCCATTTATTGCAGCGGAAAATTCCTCTCCTAGCAAAGTCTTCAATATGTATGCATTACCAGGGACGCATCTGACCACACGAAAAGGTCCCTCCCAGTTAGGGGACCATTTGCCGAATTCACTGTATTTAGTTCCAATCGGCAATAGCGCTTTCCAAACTAGATCGCCTTCTGCAAATTGCCTTACTTTTACCTTCTTATTATAGTACTTGGCAACCCGCGAGCTTGTTTTTCTCGATGTTCTCCGGGGCCCCGAGACGGATCATGTGCAAATCTTCTAGTTCATCCATCATTAGGCCACTGTAATTCTTGGAGCTCAACTCGTTTTGCAGCACCACTCTCCTTGAATCTGACTGTATTTCCCAAGGCAGGATTGCGTGATGCCCGTAAACCAACTCGTAAGGAGAAGTCTTCGTAGCTCCATGGGGGGGCATTCGGTAAGCCCACAGCGCTTCACTGAGTACCGAATGCCACCTTCTTGGCCTCTGGTCGATCTTCTTCTGTATCAGCTTGATCATGATCTTGTTAGAGGCCTCTGCTTGACCATTAGCTTGGGCATAATATGGGGAAGAATTAAACAATTTGACTCCCATGCTTTCGGCAAAATCTCTGAATTCCAGTGACACGAATTGTGCCCCCTGATCAGTGGTAATCGTCTGAGGGATCCCAAATCGATAGATGATGTGTTCCTTGATGAATTCGATCATGTTTTCTGACGTCACCTTCTTCAGTGGGATCGCCTCAACCCATTTGGTGAAGTAATCTGTAGCCAAAAGCACGAACTTATGCCCCTTGCTAGATGGCGGATTAATTTGGCCAATCAAGTCTATACCCCAGCCCCTGAATGGCCATGGCTTGATGATGGGATTCAATGCTGATGCAGGGACCCTCTGAATATTCCCAAACCTTTGGCAATCCTGACATCCCTTGTAATACTCAAAGCAGTCCTCTAATATCGTCGGCCAAAAGCATCCAGCTTGTCTAATAACCCACTTCATACGGTAGGCCGATTGGTGCGCTCCACATATCCCATCGTGCACCTCGCTCATCATGTTCTTGGCTTCTTCTGGACCCAGGCATCGTAGTAATACCCCATCTAATGATTTATAGAACAGATTATCATCCAGAAGGACGAACTTAATTGCCTTGTACCTGAGTTTCCTAGAGACTTTTCGGGATGGATCTTTCAAGTAATCAACGATTTCTTTTCTCCAATCATCTTCTGCAAGATCCGCCCCCAGTGCACATACTTCCGCAGCAAACGCTTCTTGACTCTCCTTGTAACCAGAGGCGCTCTGAGCTAGCCTGTTTGCTTCCTCGTTATGCTCTCTAGGAATGTGCTGCAGGGTTACCAATGGGAAGCTTTTCAAGATTTCCCTGCACTCCTCGTAGTAACTCCTCAGCACTTCGCTTCTGCACTCGTATTGGCCGTTCAATTGCTTGATTAGCAACTCTGAATCTCCATAGATCTCAACTGAAATGGCCCCAGCTTCTCTCAAATATTGAAGCCCTCGAAGTAGTGCCTCGTACTCAGCCTGGTTATTTGTGACAGTGGGTTGTATAGGAATGGCGAATTCAAACATCTCACCTCTGGGCAAAATTAGTAGGATCCCTACTCCCCCACCTTTGCCACACGATGACCCATCAAAAAATAAAGACCAAGGGGTAATTTCAAGCAGATCAATTGACGGGTCACGATGCTCAGTTATAAAATCGGCAATGACCTGACCTTTGATGGCTTTTGCCGATTCGAACTTCAACTCGAACTCTGATAATGCTAAAATCCATTTGCCAATCCGACCATTCAAAATTGGCATAGATAACATATGTTTTATCACATCAAACTTGGAGTATACAGTGCATTCGGCATTCAACAAGTAGTGCCGAAACTTTGTACACGAGTAGTACACGCAAAGACACAGTTTCTCTATAGCCGAATACCTGGTTTCAGGATCAAGTAGTTTTCGGCTAAGATAGGCTACCACCCGTTCCTTTCCTTTGAATTCTTGAATAAGGGCCAATCCAATGGTTTGGGTATCGGCCGCCACGTACAACTTGAAAGGCTTGTTTAGCTGAGGAGGAACCAACACCGGCGGCTCCTTCATGTACTGCTTGATCTCATCAAAAGCCTTTTGTTGTTCGTCACCCCATGTGAATTTTTGATCTTTCTTTAGCTTCAGCAATGGAGAGAATGGCAACACCTTCTGTGATAAATTTGAGATGAATCTTCTTACGAAGTTGATCTTGCCGAGCAGTGATTGCAATTCCTTGAGGTTGGTTGGAGGAACGACTTCATCAATGGCTTTCATACTCTTCTTGCCAACTTCAATTCCCCCTTCGTGGACCAAAAACCCCAAGAATTCTCCAGCTGATACCCCAAAAGCGCACTTGTTTGGATTCATCTTCAAACCGTGTTTCCGGGTGCACTCCAAGGTCTTCTTCACATCTTCCAGATGGGTGTCATGACTTAAGGACTTGATCACCATGTCATCAATGTAGATTTCCA
The DNA here is from genome assembly GCA_947561735.1 of Cenchrus americanus. Classification (NCBI taxonomy): domain Eukaryota; kingdom Viridiplantae; phylum Streptophyta; class Magnoliopsida; order Poales; family Poaceae; genus Cenchrus; species Cenchrus americanus. The sequence continues at coordinate 6,053,242 of OX387242.1, forward strand.
CAGTTTTGCCGATCAACTCATGAAAAATGTAATTCATGGCCCGTTGATAGGTTGCACCGGCATTTTTTAACCCAAACGTCATGACTATCCACTCGAACAGGCCTATATGACCAGGGCATCTAAAGGCCGTCTTTGATATGTCTTCTATTGCCATGAAGATCTAATTGTAACCCGCATTGCCATCCATGAAACTAATCACCTTGTGTCCAGCAGCGGCGTCAATCAACAAATCGGCAATAGGCATCGGGTATCCATCCATGGGAGTAGCTCTGTTCAGGTCCCTGAAGTCTATGCAAACCCTCATTTTTCCATTCTTCTTATACACAGGGACGACGTTAGAAATCCACTCCGCATATCTGCATGGCCGAACGAAGTTTGCGTCAAGTAATCTTTCAATTTCCTTCTTCACATCGGCCAATACTTCATCCTTGTAGATTTTCCGGGGTGGTTGCTTATATGGTTTGAAACCAGGCTTGATTGGCAACCGATGCTCGACGATGGAACGATCCAATCCAGGCATCTCCGAGTAATCCCAGGCGAAGCAATCCTTATATTCTTTGAGAAGCCCAATTAAATTCCCCCTTAAGTCTGGCTGCAAATTTGCACTGATGAACGTCGGCCTTGGCTTATCACCGCTTCCAATATCAACTTCTTCCAGTTTATCAGCCGACATGAATCCTCGCCCTAATTTGCCATCAGTGCCATCTACGGGGTTCTCCATTAAAAATTACTATAAGAGCCGATCGCTTGAATCGGTGTTGATCACCGCCGACGAGTTCAACAGGACCTTCTCCCCGCCTTTCCCCGAGAAACGATCAATGCCTTGGTATTCCCGGCAAGGCCGGTTCCATGTTGGCCACGCTCACGGAGTCATCCGCCCGGACGACCTCGATCTCATCATCCACCCACCGGATAAGTCGTTGATGCATGGTGGACGGGACGCAACAGCTTAGCATGAATCCAATCCCGCCCAAGCGACAGGTCGTAGGCTCCTTTGCCCTCGATGACAAAGAAGGTGGTGAGTAGCGTCTTGGACCCGATCATCAAGTCCACGTGAGCACATCCCTTGGTGTCCGAGGGGTTCCCGCGAAGTCGTTCAAGATGATGCTTGTAGGCGTCAAATCGCTCGGGCCCATTCCAAGCTTCCTGAAGGTGGTGTACGGCATTACATTGACTGCCGCTCCACCGTCGACGAACATCTTGGTCAATGGCTTGCCATTGACGTATCCTCTCAAGTACAGCGGCCTCATGTGATGGTTCTTGGCCGGCTTGTCGAAGATGGCCTGCTTGGCCAGCACCAGTTGCGCCATCATCTCCTCGGTGTGCTCGTCGTCGAAGGAAGCTTCCTCCTGCATAACCTGGTTAGCAGGAGCCATGAACTCGTTCGGCAGAAAGTATACCATGCATGCTGGGGCCGAACGCTTCGATCCCTCAGGTTGGTCCTTGGGACGCCACATCTGCCTCGTCTGGATCCCGGCCTGCTTCAACTCACGGTTCCTCAAGCGCTGGACCCGTCTCTTCTGGCTCTTGCGTAGGCCGGGCAGGCACCACTGCCCCTTTTGCCAGATGTAGTCAATCTCGTCGTCTTCTTGATTAGCCCACCTGAGATCAGCTTGGCGCTTCCTGGGATGATCGATGACTTCAATTTTTTGGCGCCGATCCCCATTAGGGTGGATCCTTCCAAGTCTCTCGTGGACGGATCGGCGATTGGCGCCTTCCCCGCTCGTACTCAACATACCCGTCGCCGCATTCGGGACGGTTCTTCGGTGTGGGCGCCTTTAGGCCCTCATTCCGGCAATGCCCGAAGAAGGCGCATCCCCGGTGTGCGCGCTCTCGTTCGCGCGTGTCTCGCTCGTGGTCCCTTCGCGCGCCTCTTCTTCGGCTCTGCGTCGCTCCTCTTCGTGACGACGCTTCGGTAGCGCTCTTTCTCTATTTGGCGCTGCCATTTGTTGAGGAGAATGCGCGACGTCACCTTGGGTTTAGGCCTGGACGACTCCCCAATCTCGATGTGGCTCTTGAGAATGCGGGGGGCATCACCTTGTACTTGCTCCAGAGTCACCTGGCGCTCTGGGTCCACTGCTCCACCTTGCTTGGACCTGGTTGAGGTCAGGACCTTGACCTTTCCCTTCTCTTCGGCTGTTATCACATTGACAGAAAAGCCGAGCATGTTCTGAGGAAAGGGGTGGCCATCCAGCTTCATCTTGTTATCGAACTTGAGGTGTCCCTCCTGGATGGCCTTCTGGATCCTCATCCTGAAGACCCTGCAATCGTTGATGGAGTGCGAATCCCTGTCATGGAAGCCGCAGTAACGTTTCGCCTTAACTCCATCGGGCCGAAGCATAGAATGCCCCTCAGGCAGCTTGATTCGGCCTTCTTTCACTAAGAGCTCAAACAACTTATCAGCCTTCGTGATGTCAAAGTCGTAAGTCCCCTTGGTCTGCTTGACCCAGCGCTGATTCATTGTCAAGGGCTCCTTGCCCCACATGATCTCCGCTGCAGCTACATCCAATTCGTCCTCAGAATCCTCGAACAGATCAGCTTTGTCCAGGAACTGGTTGTAGATGTCAGCGACGTCGTGCTGTTTGCCAAATTTGGGGTCCTTTTTGAGGCCATATGCTTGATTGCTCATCAGAGACAACTTCTGTGATAGCTGGCCCAGGTTCTCAAACTCCATCCCAAATAGCTTCTCGCGCACGGCTGGCAGCATCCCGGCAACGGCCATATCGGCCAACTGATCATCTGGCAAGTTCAGCGAGAAGCACATGCCTTTGACTTCCCTGAACCTTCTAAGAAACTCCAGCGGTGTTTCACTGTGCCTTTGCTTCAGGGTGGCGAGATCAATTAGCTTCTTCTCGGGCCGCCGCCGAAATAGTGAGCGTGGAATTTACGCTCCAAGTCCTTCCATCTAGCCACCGATTCGGGGAGGCGGGGATGAGAACCACCGAAAAGCCGGACTGTCGGCCGAGGCGGGGAAGTAGCGAACCCCGAACGCCTCCTCGGCCGAGCATTCCCCAAGCCGCATGAGGTAACGGGCGATGTGCTCGACCGTGCTTGTCTCGTCCTCGCCCGAGAACTTTGTGAATTCCGTTGGCGGCTTCACCCTAGGCGGCAAGAGCACGTTATAGTACCACTCTGGGAACGGCGGCCTATAGGTGGGGCCCTGCATCTTTGGCTTGAGGCCGAACTGATTTTGCATCAATTCGGCCATCTTGCGCGCTAGGGCGTCATCTTCTTGCGCGCCTGCAGCTGGTGCGTACCCTGGGTGCGGGAAGGCGTCGAACGCTCCGTAGTTTCCCACTTCATGATAACCACCGCCGTACAAATTCCTCTGGAGCCAGTTGGTCGACGGAGCAATCCTCCGGCCGGGATCAAGTGGGGCCCCAGACGAGCCGAACGCTAGGTCTCCGTACGTAGGCTGGTACGGATTCGGCTGTTGCACAGGCTGACCTGTGCTGCTCTGTGGTGGCGGCGGGGGGTGGGCCGACCTCCCCGAAGCTTGCAACGGGGGCTGAACTGGCTGCCCCCCAGCGCCCTGCGGAGGAGGTTGGAATGCTTGGCTTCCGGAGCTCTGAGGAGGAGGCTGCTGCGGCTGGCTCCGTAGCGGCGGCTGGGAGCTTGATTCACCCAGCTCCACAGTGCTCTTCCCGACGGGCGCCTTCCCGAACGCTTGCTCCATGCCCGGGCCAAAGAAAGCCACCATCATCTGCTGGAGCGACCCGAGGAAAGCCTTGTTGTGCTTGGTGAGCATGTAGTCCGCTGACTCTTGGAATACGCGCGCGCATTCCTCCTTTTCCTGCTGGGATGTGGCATCGCTTTCTCCTGGCAGCAGCACCCTGGGCAGGTCGTTCTTCAGATACGGGACACCACTTCTGTTCTTCTTAAACGACATGAGACACTTTTGCTGAAACTGGTTCACGGCGTCTAGGAGCTGCTGATGCTACTCTGGAGAAAGCTCTTCGATGTTGACATCCATGAGGTCTGAAATTTCAGGCATCTTGAACCAATTCGGCTGTGGTCCCACTGGGCGTGCCAAAAAGTGTGTTGACGCAAAAAGTGCACTCAACGCCAATCACACAGCAAGCCGAACAAAGCTGGCTTCACACGCGCGGAGAGCAAATGACGTGCCAGTCAATTTTTCCTGAAAATTAACAAAAGATAAAGCAGTTAGATATCAAAGCTTGGAACTTGCCGGGTGGTACCAGACAGTTCCATATTTACGGCTAAAGAGCCAGATGGGATAACACAATAGCTATAGAAAGCTATCTGTCAGAGATCCACGACCATTCGGGAAACCAAAAGGGAAAAAATGACATTGCCGAATGGATGACGTAAGCATGACAGCAATCGGTCTTCGTATAAACAAAGATGCATGCGCAAAGTTATGATCGATCCCCATGAAGATTAACATTAAATAAATAAAGTAAAGCACGGACATGATCATGTATTAAATAAGCACGCATAGATCCAAAGCACTAGTCTACCGCATGTCTAGTTACTTTAAGATCCGTCGGGTACGATATCAAACAAACCTATCCACCGCATGATACGACTTGCATGAAAGACCGTACCACTTTCCACAAATAGATCTATCCACCGCATGATACAATCTAAATATGGAAAGCTAAAAGCATGCATCATTCAAAACATAAATAACGCACGTGATCTACTCGTGAAGAAACATAACCGAATGCGGCTGGACAGCCGATTCGGGGTCCATGAAGAAGGAACAAACATTACCACGTGAATAAATCTATCAGATTGATTTGGGGATCTAATCCACCGGATGACTAGCTCCAAAGCAACCCAAAAACCTGCATCTACCGCATGATACCCAGTTCTTTCAAGATTTATACGAACATAGCAAGCTTGAACCCGCAACACGTAACAACCTAGATCGATTCGGTTTCGGCTATCGGAAAGCATAAGATCCACGTATTAAAACATGAAACCTACTCGAACAAGGATCATAAAAGAGATATAGCCGACCCAAATCCATCTAGATTGGGCAAAGGTGTGTTACATGAATTAAAACATAAAGTAAAAACTCAAGATAACACGGGATAACTTAATGAATCTATTGGATCTTGCCGAAATCCAATAGAGCCGATAACTAGCTCCAAGCTAGATCTTAGCCTACCGCATGGCTCATGATCTAACAAGAAACCTTCTTGAACCAAGCTTGAATCTACCGCATGACACGAAGCATGGTAACAAGACTACTTGCATCAGATCTAAATCCACCGCATGATACTAGACATGATACAAGGTTGCCGGTACTCACGGAGGTCGATGGATCGATTGGCCCTCTCGAAGAACTCGACGACACGACAAGGACTCTAGGGTTTGGCGTAAGGCCGGTGTATTATGAGGAATGATTGTGTCTGTTACATATATTCAGGGGTCGTATTTATACCCTGTTGAGTACAACTGCGAATGGATTAGTTGCCTAATTAAGCTCGATCGCCTACCCATCCATTCGTCTCCCCTGATTGAGCCACGTCGCCGTCCAATTCCGCAAAATCAGCTCTACTGTTCCTTTGCCGAACCGGAGCAAATAGCCGACCGCAGATCCCTTTGCTGAAAATCTCTGAAAATATCCTTCCTTCCACCAGACGGACTCTTTTCCGAACCGGACCCACAGGTCAGACTCCTTACCAAATTTTGGTGTTAACACCGGGCTCCGCCGTGAACCCCGTTGCGTGTCCCATCTCGACCAACCCCTTCACCTACTGGGGCTCACCTTGCGCATGCGCTACCCCGCGCAGCACACACGACCGCTCAGGGATAGGGCGCCCACACCGCCGCCGCGTCGTCGTCGCCGCGCCCGCGCCGGCGCCGACCACGCCGCGAACGTCGTCGCCCTTTTGTGCGCGAACCATCGAGCAAGCAACCCCTAGGGGAGTCCGCGGGGCTACCGGGAGGAGTCCAGGCGCCTGGCGCTGTGGGATCTCGCCGCCGTCAAGGCCGTGTCCCGCCGCCGTCACCCTCAGGCGCATTCCATCGAACACCTTGCGCTGTCCTTGAAAACCGCAGGAAACCTTAGTACACCGGGGACTACACGTGGGAGTGACCGCAACCGATCCGCTCGGATCCGGTGCGGCCCGCCACTCGTCCCCCAGCCACACGCCTGCCCACATGGAACCCGGGCACACCAGCAGCCCTTGGATCCCATGCGGGCGGCGGGCGCGGGCCGGCCACCGCGTGGACCGCAGGGATCCCGGCCGCACCCGCGATCCGGGGATCACGTGCGGCCGGCCCTGTTTAGGGGGGATGTGATTTATTTTAATTCCAGAAAATGTTTATTTCCTTTGAAAAATCCTAGAAAATCCATTTTAACTCCAAAAATTGTAAAACCTTTTCCAGAAAATTTCTAAAATCTTAAACTCCGGGTTCGGTTGGTGTTTGCTCTCTTTTGGCTCTTAAATGCTCTTTTTGGATTTAAATTGCAATAGGACCGCTATTTATTTTTCCTTTCGCGCTATTAGGAGCAGCCGGAGCCGGGGAGCTGATCCCGGAGTACGACTACGCTGACGACTTCACCGCGGAGGACTACCTGAGCCCAGGTTCATGCCCGACTGATTCTAAAATACCTATTAGGCATTGCTAAGTAGAATTGCTAGCGCTTTACTTTATATATGCATGATGATGAACCTTGCACTGTCTCTTTGTTTACCCTGTCCTTGATTGCCCTACTACTACTGTATTTATATGTCTAATACGCCGAGCTTCGCGATGCATGTGTTGGGATGGGAATAGTGGATCTTGGCGTGTGTGGGGTAAAAACCGGCAGGAGAAGGCGTTTTGGGTACTTTGGCGGGGGTGAGCTCGGAACAACCGATCTGGGATCGGGGATAGGGGTGCACTCCTCAGTGTATCCCTCCTGTTACGGTTTCCGGAGCCTAGGTGTTGGGGTTTTACTTGCGCTTGGAGGATATGAGCTCGCCCCGGTCTGAAACCGAGTGGATCAACTTGTTTATAGGACATCGTACACACCACCCCGCCGAGAGTGGGGATAGGGTGGTGTTGAGCTCGGCAAGTGTGGAACCATACCTACCTAGGAAGGATAGAGGGTATCTGTGGGGGAGCGGTGGAGGTGAGACCACCCTCTCAGAGCGTCTCCCGTGTGGCCACACGGGAGCATTTCACAGTTCTGGTGCTGTTCTCGTTGCGGGGGGGGGGGGGGACCGCTTTGAGGGCCAGATGCAGGGTGGGACCGTAACTACCGAGAGTTCGCCGGTAGGATGGGCTCGGTCGGCCGTACACCGACCGGGTACCATTCCGGGATGGGTATAGGTGTACACGCTCTGTAGAGTTGTTCGATCTATAGCTATAGCCGCGTCCTCGGTCATAGACACTGGCTAGACGACATGTTTGTTCCTCATGTTTTGGGATTTCTACCTTCCCCCTATAGGAGAGTGTGTGGTGAGCCGTGGTTGCAGACGGCTAGATGAGAGAGGCTCCATCTACCTCGTCGATCCGGTTGTAACCATTGAGGTGCGAGGAGAGGAAGTTCTCGCATCGACCCTAGACTGGAGTAGGAGGTGGAGACGGGTCGCCTGGGTAACCAGGTGATTCCGAGCTGTGTTGAGAGACTTGGGATATGGGGATATTGATGGAGATACCTTGTTTATACTCTGCTGCTGCTGCTTAGGAAACCAAAGCCGCTTCCTTGCCTACTTTTCTTTCCCTTTAGATGATAGGCCACTTAAAGCTGCATACAGTTGGTGACGTGGACCTATCCCACTCCTTGGGGATAGACTTTGGGTGTGCAGGGTACGAGTCCGAGTTCGACTGCAACGCCGACGGATGGTACGACTGAGGGATACGACGCTCCGCTCAAGTTTGCCTGTGGCGAGAAGAATAAAAGATGGAGGCCCTTCTGAGGAGATAGCTACCGTTGCGTAGAATTTTCACTCTGATTCAGCCAAGAGGCTTGTATTGATGTACTCCATAATGGTCTTGTAATAATTTTATGTACTCTTATCTTTATGTGATGCGATGTATGACTTTGTGTATCCATCTGTGAGACGTTCTTTACGCGATAGCCACTGATCCAGGGACTATCGCGATGGTACAGGGATTCAGGTTTTCTATGAAAATCTGGGGTTTTACACATATGTGCCTTAGGAACAATTCTCTGCCACAAATATATGGAATTGAATTTTCTGGAGCCCAATTTGCAACTGAATCGGACAATTTGCACTGAAATCGGTGCCACCGAGTTGGGAAACTCGGTGCCACCGGGTTCAGCATGAACCCTAGATCATGCCCCTGATAATGCTGCCATGGAACACTTAAGCCATTGATTTGAATCTGTTCTAGGACCATATAGAAGCCATTCTACCAAAGGAATCGAAGAGATAGTCCCTAGAAAAGTAGATCGGGCAAAACCAAGACATGGGGTACCTTCCGACATGGTGAAAGTGCTACTGCAGCCAAGAAATGGAGGGGAATCCGGTCCAACCGAGTTGGAGAACCGAGATCTTGTCCCAAGCCTTGAAATCTTTGGTGGAATCCTCAAATCGCCAAGAAATCGCCTTTTCTTCCTCTCCTCTTTACTGTGCTGGGTCATGGGGTGAAAGGGGTGGTGAATGGGTAACTGTAGGGTGAGTCACGGGTCTTATCCTTTTACTGCCGACAGAAACCGGTGCCACCGGTTTTGGAAAACCGGTGCCACCGGGTTCTACTTAACCCGCGGACTTTTGTCCATATTTTCAAATATGTACTTCCTTTTTCATTCCTCTTTCTTTCTCTGCCCTTATATCCATTTTTGCACAGTCATTTGTCTCAGATATGGATTTGAGAGATTTTGATGAAATGAGAGAAATCCAAAGTTTGCAATCCCTTGAGATAAGAATGAGTAGCTTCTTTTGAACTTGAGACAATCTTGCCATTTATGGTTAGCCAACATTCAAACATGAGCAACAATAACCATAAACAACAAGACATGATCTAAAAGGTCAAGACTCAAAAAAACTTGCAAAAGGCACACCACCTACACATGCTAGCGAATTTTGAAATTCTATCCTAAGTCACAAAGAGTATGCAAATATTACTAGCCAAGATAGGTCTTAGCATATTTTGCTCATGCCTCTACTAAAATTTTCAGCCACGGTTAGAAAAACAAAATTTCCAACAAAAACTTGTGAGGCATCAACTAAATATCTAAAAGCTCATCACTACCACCAAGCAACAAATCAAGGTGATGCTAGCTCCCTTTGCACACCAAAACACACACTAGCAAGAATAGGGCCTAGATGCCCAAATTAATAACTTGAATTTAGGATTCATACCTTTGCCTTCATTCTAGATTTTCTCATTGAAGGACCGATTAGGCGACCAGAGAGGGGGGAGTGAATGGGAGCCGATAAAAATTCTTCTTGAGGGAGATTGAAACTCTGACAAGATGAACTAGCTCGGTCGAACCCCCGAAATCACACGCTCCACACTTGAACCTCCCGTTTGCCAAAACCACGTAGCCACTGGAGTGCTACTGGTCCTAGGAACAAACTCTACCAGCAACCACAACACACACGCAAGCACGACGGCGGAAACAACTCGAAAGCCGGCTAACCGGAGGGGGCGGTTAGACCGGGTATAGGGGGCGGTTAGACCGCCTCCACCGGCAACCAAGAAATCCTCCGAAACGCCTCTTCCGAGCACCAAAACTCACCACGGTTTCACCAACGAGAGATCTCTGGTCAAGGCCATGCTAGCTACCGGAAAATCTTGGCGAAAACCAAAACTTCACCCAAGGGCCTAGGGGCGGTTAGGCGGCTACCGGGGGCGGTCTAACCTCCTGTACCCGGCAACGAACTCCAACCAAGAACACCTAGCAAACCGCACGAGAATGACCCCAAATTTCACCCGGACGCTCCTGCGATCAAAGCGAACAAACTCACGAGAGGAAAATCCGGCAAAACAAAACTTTGACCCGGAAACACCCGGGCGGTTAGACCGCCCCCCGTAGGCGGTTAGACCGCCCCTTCCAGAAAACGAACCCGCGGGTGAAACCTCAACTTCCTCGCGCCCGATCTCCCGAATCACTCCACGGATTGCAGCCAAACTTCGGGAATAGCTGGGTTACTTCCTGGGCAACCTCTACCTCAAAGGAATCGACCCGAAACGCTCACAATCAAGAGGAATCGAAGAAATCGCTTCTCTAGATCAAGAACTCGCCCAACTCGAGAAACCACCAAATCGAGTCCGATTCAAAGGGGATTTGGGGGCAAAGTCACCAGCCAAAGAGGCACAAGAACCTCATACGTGACACCCACCAAAACCCCCAAGAAATCGTCCTCAAAACTCCGCCAAAAAGAGCTCCGAAAATCAACACAAAAGAGACGGGAAAACCACCATGATGAACAACGCCGAACCTTCTATACATGCCATGAATGGTTCGTACAAGGTCTAGCTTGCCACCCAAACATCCATCCCTCTCTCTAGATCTCACATGAAGCTCTCAAGCTAGCCTTCTAAAATCCTAAGGAAAATGGAGAATGAAAATGGAAAAACAAATGAGCTAGGGTTCCAAGAGTTGGCTGCCATCCACCCATCTAATGAGTATATATGGAGGCACCCAAAAGACTAAACTACCCTTCACTAATAACTAGGGATACATGCCCCTCGAGGGCGAATTTGGAAGTCTTCATGTCTTCACCATCGGACGGATGCCCGGCGACCGCAACCTGCTTAGCCTCGACGCAAGCCTTGCAATCCCGACGCGTGTCCTCCGCTTCGAAGCTTCTCGGCGCGGCGGCCGGGCGGTCGGACCGCCCCCCTTGGGCGGTTAGGACCGGCCTGGTGGATCCGACCGGCCCCAGGGCGGTCGACCGCCCCTCTCGGGCGGTTGAACCGGCCCGGGTGGCCGCACCTCCTCGTCGAGTCTTCGGCCTCGGTTTTGTGGCTCAACCGAGTAACCCGGTGGTTTTCTCGGTGAACCACCGCAAACCCCGCGAACTCGGTGTAGCCTCCGCCAATCTCCACTCATGACTCGGCTCCCACGTAGTCCCGGCTCGACCTTGGTTTTGAGGCTCTACCAAGAAACCGTCCACGACTTCATCTTGCTTGTTCATGCCACCATGCGGCCCGCACTTGACCCCACTGGCCACCGGGTCCCTCGAACGAAGCCTACTTGTCCTCTCCACACCTGGAGGCCTCACCGGCAACGACCTTTCGCGCTTGTTCTTCACCTGCACCAACACGAGTCAAGCCGCAACCTGCACCTGCAATACTTAGCCAAGAATCAGTCCACACAACGTTGTCAATCACTCATCACACAAGGGAGCGACCATCCACCGGTCCTCGAACCATACATGGTCCTCAATCTCCCCCTTGATGAGTGCATTGACAACACCCATGATTTGTAACCAAAGAGAAAAAGAAAAGAAAATAAACTACTAAAAGAAAAACTCCAACAAGTGATCGAAAGCCAAAGAAAGGCAAAGAGCAAGATCACTTGAAGAAGAACAAGTCTCGGACCCCTTAGGCAAGGGCAACGGCTCGACACATCCGAGACAAAACCATGCTCAAGCAAAGAGCAAAAACCACCAAAAGCACACAAGGCCACGAGCCAAAAACTCACACAAGAGCTCCCCCTGCACATATGCAAACTCCCCCTAAACCAATGCATGCAAGAAGGTCACTTGGAAATGCATGACAAAGAGCAAACCAAGCTCACACTGCATAGGGCCGTTAAACCGCCTGCACGGCCGCTTAAACCGCCCCTGGTCATGTGACCGCCCCAGGGGAGGTTAGACCGCCCCATGTGACCGCCCTGCAAAAACTTCTCTGAAAAATGCCGAACCACTTTGGACACCTTCCATTAGCTCCCAGGTGCCCAAATCATGCACACACTTCTCCCCCTTGTTGACAATGCATGAATCAAGGCAAAATGTGAAAACTTTCAACATATAGCTTCTCGAATATACAAAATTCATCACAAGGAGCTACACAAGTCCAAATGAGCAAGTTAGATACTCGACAGGTTCGTAATGACCTTAACTACGTGATCACCAAGTTTCACAACCATTGGACAAGGCTAAAAAGGATTTGAGTAATTTTGCGAAAAGTTACTCTCTCATAAGCAAATACCTAAACATGAGCAAAACATATCAAAATGGCAAAGCCACTCAAACTTCATGCTAGGACATCCATTCTAATCATAAGACCATCATAAACACCCACAAGCACCTCATGTCATGTCAAGGCCACCGAGCCATGTGCCTTCTCATTGGTAGGCATCATGCAACGGTTTAGCACCCAAAGAAAATTAATTTCAGCACATATGACATGGGAGCATATTTTCCAAGCATTTTTCATTTCATTTTCAGATTTATGATTGGTACATGAAATGTCTTTGCGACAAAAAGGAACTTATGCCCCTCCACAAGATTAAGCAAGAGGGCTAAACATTCATGATGGCAAATGAGCCTTTGGCCCCATATGATCAATAAACTAGCTATCCAACCACAAAGTAAGCATAGCAAAGCCACTAAAACATGTCAAGATCATGTAAAGGCATTTACACATGAGAGAGCATATATGTGACATTTTTCAAAAAATTAGCCATCAACCATGGATCATTCATCAAGATCATCAAGAGCTAAGCCAAACTAACCGTAGCATACCAAACAAGCTCACAAGAACATATATAGCAACCCATGGTAAACAATGTATATAGGAGAAGCTTTTCCTATCCAATGCATATGATACAAAATGCATGCAATCTAAGATACAAGGATGCCTATACATCATGTTACATATGCCATGCCAAATGCAATAAATGCACAAAGGAAAGCTATACATATGCTACACAAGGAGCTTCACCACCAACTTAGGAAACCAACCACACACACAAAGCTCACAAAAGACCGGCTCCTCGAGGGGAGGCAAAAAGGGCTCGACACCACCGGCAGGAGAGCAAAAGAGCACAAAACTCAGAAGCTCGCCCTAAACACATACACTAGGGCCAAAGAGCATACAAAGCTCACCCTACATACATGATATAGAGAAGGAGCAAAAACAAACCAAGTGGCTTGACCAAGGCCACTCACTCAAAGGTCACAAAGCACTTACCTTTATCATTTCTTCACAATTCACTCATCCTTGTCCAACATCCCCGAAAGTGATGCACCTACATGTCACCATCGGGGTATGAGGCCGAAGAACCACCCCCGATATCAACCAAATGTTCTCCGGGCCTCCCACCTGCAACTCAAAACCAAGAGCGAGAACGAGCAAATGACTCAACACTAGGGTTAGTCCCAAAGGTGTGAAACCAGTGTCGGGCCATTTCCTCAAAAGTAGGGTTAGCAACATTCATCCTACCCTGCCTATCAATACAGCGATCCATCCTGTCAAACCTATCAAACCTGGAATCACCATGGGAGCACCACTCCCATCTCACTGAAGGAGTACGAGTACCACGAAAGGGAAAGCATGGTCCGTAGCCCCTCTGAGACTCAAAACTGCGACCTCTCCCAAACTCGTATTGATCACGAGGTGGAGAACGTCTAGCGAACTCAACGCCACCAGACTCAAAGTGTCTACCATCTGCACCATGACCAAGGAAACTGAAACCACCAGCATCACGACCTCGAAAACGGAACGCCCGAAATGGGGGAGGGCCGGTCCCGACCGCCTAGCCGGGGCGGCCTCGACCGCCCTTCCTCGGGCGGGGGCCGGTCCCGACCGCCTAGCCGGGCCGGTCTGACCGCCCTCTCCCGACCACCACCGCGGCTACGGGATTTCTCATATCCCCATGCCGGATCCTTACGCACAAAGCCCTTTCCCTTAGGCAGTGGCATACGAGGCTCAGGCACACCATGAGAAGGGTCGTACCTGTCCTTGTTCGCCCACTCCTTAGCCATTCTCGCCTCTCTCTTTCTCTTATAGCAAAACTCTCTCTTGTGACCATCCTTCCCACAAAACTCACAATGGAGAAGGATTGGTTTGGGCTTAGGCTTGGGGTGAGACTCTTCACTTGGTTTCTCACTAGGCTTTTCACTAGGTTGGTTTGGCTTGGATGCTAACTTATCTTTGGGTGTGGGTTGTGGTGGAGCTGAAACATTCCCAAATTTCCTTTCTCTCTCACCACTGCTCTCACCAACCTTATCCAATCCCAAGGCCCAACCATCAAAGCGCTTACAGCTAGCAATCATCATACCAAGCTGAGGTTCTTGACTCGACAACCAACTCAGTGCTTCACGCAACTTATCATTCTCATCTTGCAAGCGACCCACACATTTTGCAAGATCCAAATTCTTCATAGCATGCATCTCACATGTAGAACAAGAAGTAGGAATAGGCACTTTCAAATCAGCCTCTAGCGAACCAATGCGAGAACGAAGCTCAACAATTTTCTCATGCAAACCCGGGCAAGAAGTGCAAGCACCAAGCAAAGTGGGTCTAGATTGTAGCTCAGCCAATTCAACCCTAAGCACATCTAGTTCCTCACACTTGGAGGCATACTTCTCCCTAAGATCGATCAAGTCGGCTAGGAAAGCGAGCAATCGGCACAATCATTTTCATCAGAAACAACAGGGCTAGCCTTAAGCGAATCAATTTCAAGCTTGCTATCAAGAACATGTGTTTCTAGCTCAGCCACTCTAGTCCTAGCATCCTCGAGCAAAGATCTAAGCTCCTTCCTAAGCTTCTTAGCCTCTCTAAGCATGTGATCGCGATTATCAAGCAAGTCAACCAACTCCTCATTCTCCTTGCGCAAAGAAGAGAGCTCATCACATACCTCATCCTCGGAATCCAAGTCCGAGGCGTCCTTCTGGCTTCTCTTGCTGCTCGAACTGCGAGCCATGCCGCAGAAGTCGTCCTTGAGGCTTAGGCCCGTCACACAAAGGCCGTTGAGATACTTGCCAAGGTTCTTCTTCTTCTTCCTCTTCTTCTTATCCTCTTCGTCTTCATCACTCGAGCTTGAAGACGTGTCCTCGGAATCAGACTCGATGTCGCTTGATCTCTTCATCTTCTCTCGAGACCGTGCCTTCTTCCCATGTCCATGATCCTTCTTCTTGGACTTCTTCCTCTTGTCCTTGAACTTGTGCTTGTCGTGGTTGTTCACCTTCGGACACTCGGCGAAATAGTGTCCAATCTTGCCGCACTTGAAGCATGTCCTCGTGTTCCTCCTCATGTTCACGCGGTTCTCGTGCAGCCTCTCGAACCGCCTCGTCAGGAGCGCCAGCTCGTCCTCTCCAAGCACGTCGAACTCCTCATCTGGCATAGACATCAAAGAGGACAAAGAAAACATCCCGGTGGATGGGTTAGTATTAGCCTTTCCTTTCAAACTACCGACGAGGGCGAGACTATGAGAGTCAGTCGGGCCCTCGATCTTGGCTGTCATGCCCCTATCCACCTCAGCCGACTTGAGCTTCGAGAACAGCTCGTTCACCGTCAGAGTGTCATACTTCTCCGACTCGACAATGGCCTCGAACTTTCCGCCCCAAATCGTACGATCCAAAGAGTGTAAGAGCTTGACCGCTCTATCATGATCATCGTACGGGAGCACGTCCACATTGGCCCTCATGTTGTTCACAACCACTGTGAACCTCTGAAACAAGGCATCGATGGACTCACCGGGGAGATGAGTGAAGTTCTCGTACTCTCTCCGGTAGGTCGCATACATCCGTGCCTGAACCTGGGCGTTCCCAACATGAGCCTCCTTCAACACAGCCCAAATCCTACAAGCTAAGTGCTTGGTGTGCACCCGATCGAACTCAGGCTGACACAAAGCACGAAACGAGTAGTCGACCGCCTTATTGTTGGCGTCGAAACTGTCCCTCGATCCTGGAGCAAGGAAATCAACCGGCTGGACATAGCCTGTGTCCACCGTGACATCCCAAAGGATCTGACCCTTTCCGCGGAGGAACGCACCCATCCGCTTGCTCCACATCTGGTAGTTCTTGCCATCGAAGTGTGGAGGACCCGAACCTCGTTCCTGGTACGCCATCCTTGGATCTTAGGGCGGTTAGAGTCAACAAAGACCCGAACCGGCTCGATACCACTTGAAGGACCGATTAGGCGACCAGAGAGGGGGGAGTGAATGGGAGCCGATAAAAATTCTTCTTGAGGGAGATTGAAACTCTGACAAGATGAACTAGCTCGGTCGAACCCCCGAAATCACACGCTCCGCACTTGAACCTCCCGTTTGCCAAAACCACGTAGCCACTGGAGTGCTGCGGTCCTAGGAACAAACTCTACCAAAGCAACCACAACACACACGCAAGCACCGACACGGCGGAAACAACTCGAAAGCCGGCTAACCGGAGGGGGCGGTTAGACCGGGTATAGGGGGCGGTTAGACCGCCTCCACCTCGCAACCAAGAAATCCTCCGAAACGCCTCTTCCGAGCACCAAAACTCACCACGGTTTCACCAACGGAGATCTCCGGTCAAGGCCATGCTAGCTACCAGAAAATCTTGGCGAAAACCAAAACTTCACCCAAGGGCCTAGGGGCGGTTAGACCGGCTACCAGGGGCGGTCTAACCTCCTGTACCCAGCAACGAACTCCAACCAAGAACACCTAGCAAACTACACGAGAATGACCCCAAATTTCACCCAGACGCTCCTCTGATCAAAGCGAACAAACTCACAGAGGAAAATCCAGCAAAACAAAACTTTGACCCAGAAACACCCAGGGCGGTTAGACCGCCCCCTGTAGGCGGTTAGACCGCCCCTTCCAGAAAACGAACCCGCGGGTGAAACCTCAACTTCCTCGCGCCCGATCTCCCGAATCACTCCACGGATTGCAGCCAAACTTCGGGAATAGCTGGGTTACCTCCTGGGCAACCTCTACCTCAAAGGAATCGACCCGAAACGCTCACAATTAAGAGGAATCAAAGAAATCGCTTCTCTAGATCAAGAACACACCCAACTCGAGAAACCACCAAATCGAGTCCGATTCAAAGGGGATTTGGGGGCAAAGTCACCAGCCAAAGAGGCACAAGAACCTCATACGTGACACCCACCAAAAACCCCAAGAAATTGTCCTCAAAACTCCGCCAAAAAGAGCTCCGAAAATCAACACAAAAGAGACGGGAAAACCACCATGATGAACAACGCCGAACCTTCTATACATGCCATGAATGGTTCGTACAAGGTCTAGCTTGCCACCCAAACATCCATCCCTCTCTCTAGATCTCACATGAAGCTCTCAAGCTAGCCTTCTAAAATCCTAAGGAAAATGGAGAACGAAAATGGAAAAACAAATGAGCTAGGGTTCCAAGAGTTGGTCGCCATCCACCCATCTAATGAGTATATATGGAGGCACCCAAAAGACTAAACTACCCTTCACTAATAACTAGGGATACATGCCCCTCGAGGGCGAATTTGGAAGTCTTCATGTCTTCACCATCGGACGGATGCCCGGCGACCCCAACCTCGCTTAGCCTCGACGCAAGCCTTGCGATCCCGACGCGTGTCCTCCGCTTCGAAGCTTCTCGGCGCGGCGGCCGGGGCGGTCGACCGCCCCCCCTTGGGCGGTTAGGCCGGCCCGGTGGATCCGACCGGCCCCGGGCGGTCGACCGCCCTCCCCGGGCGGTTGAACCGGCCCGGGTGGCCGCACCTCCTCGTCGAGTCTTCGGCCTCGGTTTTGTGGCTCAACCGAGTAACCCAGTGGTTTTCTGGTGAACCACTGCAAACCCCGCGAACTCGGTGTAGCCTCCGCCAATCTCCACTCATGACTCGGCTCCCACGTAGTCCCGGCTCGACCTTGGTTTTGAGGCTCTACCAAGAAACCGTCCACGACTTCATCTTGCTGTTCATGCCACCATGCGGCCCGCACTTGACCCCACTGGCCACCGGGTCCCTCGAACGAAGCCTACTTGTCCTCTCCACACCTAGAGGCCTCACCAGCAACGACCTTTCACGCTTGTTCTTCACCTGCACTAACACGAGTCAAGCCGCAACCTGCACCTGCAATACTTAGCCAAGAATCAGTCCACACAACGTTGTCAATCACTCATCACACAAGGGAGCGACCATCCACCGGTCCTCGAACCACACATGGTCCTCACTCACTTAGAGAAACTCACATAAGTTAACTTGCACTTTTTAGTCTTTCAATAACTTCCTCTTGTCACTTTTGATGAAAAATACCCATTGTGTGCTAAGATGACAAGAGAACACAAATATTAAAAGCACAAGCTCTAGTCTCACATTGGATGACTCTTTGAGAGTGGAATGGAAGTAAGTCACCCAACATGAAACCTCATAGAATGGGCTAAACTCCTCAAAGATATAGTGCACACATGGATATGTGGATGGAAGGGACATGTGCACTACCTTGGCCAAATATGTCCAAGTTAAGGAATTTAAACCATGCTATGGTGAGTAGCCAAAGATAAATGTAATCCAATCCAAAAATAAAGAGAAAGAGATACAATTACAGATATGGATTGGTGACCTCCTTGACATGTGGCTTGCTCACAACCAACACCCTTGCCATAAGAATCATTCAAGTGAAGAGTATAAATAAAATATTGAGACACCTCACACTTGAACTACACACATGAATCCTTGAAAGTGATGTTAGTACCAAGAGACACAAAATGTGAAGTGAGCTCCCCCTAAATAGGTGCATCAAGTATTTGAATCTTGAGAAGTGCACTTTTGACTCAATTAAAGCACTAGGGTAGCAAGCTCCACATTTTGGTCAAAGTTCATAAGCAAATAAGAATATGTGGAATGAGATCAAGAGTAGCTTACAAACTATTTTTGCTTAGTCCCCTTTTATTTTGAATCAAGAATAATGTGCCTTGAGGTATTTCCAAACATTTCCTTTCCAACCCTTGCTGATCCTGGGAAACTCGGTGCCACCGAGTTTATAAATCCGGTGCCACCGGATTTTCCCTGAGTTCTACAAATTTGCTTTTCTCAAGAGTTGACCATCCTTTTCTTGATTCTTTCTTGCTCTTTTAGCTCACATAAGTTCTCCTGCATGCACAAGTCACTCAATCCTTCTAGATGAAGCGGTTAATAGCATCAAATGGTATTTGACATAATTTTGCCAAAGAGAACATATATAGGTTGTCCACCTCATATGATCAACTAGCACAAGAGCAAGTTTTGCATATGTGAGTGAACAACAACAGTGAGAGGTACTTATCATGGGAGGAGCATTGAATAAGATTTCTTTGATTTATGTCACTTGGTCCTTTTCTATTGATGAGTCAGAAAATTTCTCTTGAGATATAGATGACTGAAAATTAATATCTTCTCAAGTGAACCAAGCTTTCAATGCTACTCCAAGTACCTGCAAAGTCCTTTTAGGCATGTTTTGGTACCCAACGTCCATTGGGTCCGACAAGGTTAGTGATCAAGGACTTAGGTACCCAAATGGCCTTTGTGCCCTTCCTTTGTGAAATAACCACTTTAGGGGCACTAGAGTCATTTGAGTTACTCCTAAGCTTCTCATTACTATAATGAACATGGTTGAGCTTAGGATTCTTACTATTGGGACAATCTTTACCAAGATGTCCCTTTTGACGACAGGTGTAGCAAATTTTGTGCTTGATGTTGCCATTGCCCTTTACACTTGTTACTGAGCCATTCTTCTCTCTAAATTTTTCTTGAGCCTTCAGAAATCCTTTGTTGAGCTTCACTTGTGGTTTCTCAGTGGAAACCGGTGCCACCGGTTTTGCAAACCCGGTGCCACCGGGTTTCCCTGAGGGAACCTTTGCCCGGTTGGTACAAGCTTCAATCTTGTGCCCTTTCTCATGACAACCAAAGCATCTTCTTTGAGAAAGACTTCTTTGCCTCTTTGATTGGTTTGAGTTGTCTTCTTGCTTGAATGAACACATGGATGCATAATGTCCCATGTGTGAGCACTTGTAGCACTTGATATGATCTAGCTTCTTTTTGTTGCTAATCTTGTGATCATTGATTTTGTGGCTTTGTTGAGAGATTGATCGAGTGACGATTATCCTCTTCTCAAGCTTCTTCACCATGGGCTCACGGTTATCTTGAGAAGGTTGCACCTTTTTTCCCTTCAACTTAGCCACCTCTTTCTTGAGCTTTTCGACTTCTTGCATAAGATCATCATTTTCTTGAGCAATGAAGTCATCACAAGATTCTGCAATCACACAATCATACCAAGAAGGTTTGCCTTTTGGGCCACATGGGTTAGCACAAGATATATCTTTTTCAACTTGAGTACAAGTGCTAGTGGTGCAACGAGGTGTGTAAGATTTAACTGAGTTTACCAAAACCTCATTTGCCACTTCTAGCAAAGTGTGTGATTCTAAAAGCCTCTCGTGAGATTATTTAAGTTCTATGTGAGTTCCTTGTAGTTTCACAAACTTGCTAGTGATTTCCCCAAGTTGGTCCTTGAGAGCTTAATTTCCCTTTTCCAAGGATGCTGCACAAGATAGAGAGTTAGTAGCACAAGCATATGCCTTGGTAATGTCCTCCTTGCACTTTCTAGACAAGGCATCATTTGACTCCTTAAGTTTCTTCAATTCTTTTTCAAAGGAGTCTCGATAAGCTTGTTCTCTTGTGAGCTCATCTTCTTGCCTTCTTACTCTCTTTATGAGCTCTAGCACATTCTTCTTGTCTTTCTTGGTCATCTTGTCAAGCTCGAAGTTAAATTGCTCAACTTCACTTCCCTTCTTCCTTCTACCTTTAGTCACTTGAGACTTGGAATCATTAGTACATAGTGAGGAAATACTATGGGCTGTAGATACCTCAATATTATTGTGCGATGTTGCTCTGAAGTCCAACGAAGAAAGTTGGTGTTGTCCACTGCCAAACCCGGTGCCACCGAGTTCTGAACTCGGTGCAACTGAGTTTGCCTGGTCAGAGGCAGCGGTAGCAATGTTGTCGCTCTTTTGCTTCGTGGATGAGGTCTTTGGAGGAGGGATGCAAGATGTTGATGTTGAGCACTCCTCTAGTGACTCCTCTTCATCTTCATCATCGTCATCATCGGCACTAGTCTACATGTCTTTGAGTGCCACCCAAATATGATGTGCATCATCGCAAATGTTTTCATTGTTGAAGATGAATTCCCGAATAACCTTGCTCACATTATTATACATGAGGTTAGTAATAGAGTAGTTATGGAGGACACTTTCCTTTTCCTCCTTTGATAGGTTGGACATGTCCTCACTATCAAAATCCTCGGGAAGGATGCTAGCCTCCACAACTCGTTCAAAAGGAAAACCCCAAGTATGTAATAATGAAGAACATGAGCAGACCAAGAAGAGTAGTTTGAGCCGTCAAACCGAAGAGGCTCAAACGATACCTCACAAGTAGTCGACATCCTTTTAACTCCAAGCGGTTAAGCTCGAATCGGAGCACCAGGCTCTGATACCAATTGAAAGGATCTTGATGTCTCCTAGAGGGGGGTGAATAGGCGAGTCCTGAAAATCAACACTTAAAACAATTTTATTAGTGAAACCCGGATACTCCGGACTTTTCCCTGGAGTTTCTGGAAAGTCCGGAATCTTTGGACTGGCGCTTGCGCAGCGGAATATGCACACTGCCCAAAACCGGTGCCACCGGTTTTGCAAATCCGGTGCCACCGGGTTTGCCTGGCAGTGACTCCATTCTAACCTCCTTCTTGATTGCTTGCTTGAAATCAACTAAAGCTGGGTGAGTAGTTCAAAGTGAAGTTCTATGAAGAATATTCAATGCCTGCACTTCACAAACACAAACACCCGAGTAGATCGACAAATATGACAAAGAGCAAGCTTGGAATAAGAAGTAAGGTACATGTGAGGTAAATCAACAAGAGACACAATGATTTGTTTTACCGAAGTTCGGATTCACCACCGTGTGAATCCTAGTCTCCGTTGGGTGCTTCTCCTACCGAAGCCGGGTTGCATTCAACCCTTTTCCCGATCCACTAGATGGCTTCTTCCCTTGCGGAGGCGAAGCAAGACCTTCACAAACTTTCCCACAGCTCACTGTTGACGGTTAATAGTTGTATCAAAGTTCGTTTATGACTTGCAAGCGGACAAGTCTCCCGTCGTAGTCAAGGGACCCTTCTTCCCTCGAGTGGTGAACCCAAGGTATCGAATCCATGGAACAATGTGCAACGCAAGGATTCAATCTAGTAAAGCAAGGTAAGCTATCTTATGAAGACAAGTTGCATCTAATCTACTAACTCATAAAGAAAACGAATCTAATCTACTAAAGAGGTAACAAGAGAAAGCAAGAGATAACCAATCTAGAGAGTCTAGATCATGCTTATGTTGTAGCTCCAAACAAGATAGATGAAGATAGAAAAGCAAATCTCATTAAAAGCATCTTTAAATCGTGGCCTTCCATCCGACTCCGAAAACGCCCGCCTTTCGGAACCCCCGTTCTGTCACAACGTATCCCTACTCATGCGGGTAGCCTAGGGCGAGTTCGATAGAACGAGTTGAAATCACTTGGCCGGTCCGGTATGCACCTCTAGCCACCGCGGCTACAAGAGCACCCTATGTAATCTAGCTATAGACTAGATCGTAAAAGAAGCAAAACCAAGAAGAAAACAAAATCATCGAGAAGGCACTTAATCGCTAGAAATCGGATTCACTTACAAACTTCACCATGAATGATTACATGAACAAGATCACCACCGGGCCCTACCTTGATCTTGATCCTCGCTCCGGAGCTCCGACGTGGTCTTCCATGCAAGGTTCCCACGTCGGCTAGGGAAACCCTAGACAACTAGCATGACCCTCATCTCCGAGGTGGTGTCCCTCAAGCTTCTCTGCTCCTCGGCGGCGGATTACGACTTGGATGATGCGTGGCTCTCGATCAGGGGGCTATTTATAGCCTGAGAAGCAATTAGGTCAAAGGGGAGGCCAATTGGGCCCCGAAAAGGGTTGGGCCGGCCGGCCTGGGCCCAATTCGGCCCATCTCGTGGCCTGCTTCGCCCGGTGTTGCTTCCCGCGTCTTCTAGATGTTCTCCCCTTTTGCATGTGGGCCCTTGACGTCGGTTTCTCTCCGAATTGGACTCAACTCCTTGTCTTGCAAGATTCAAGACTTTTCTCGGTTCGGTCCTCGGAGTTTATCATCTTCTCGGGCTTGGTCCTTGGGCTCTTGGAGTCATGTTCACTTCATTGCTAGACTTGTACCGGGCTTCAAGGTCTTGTCATGAGGTGCTTAATGAACTTATCCCGGAAGTCTTGCTTTCAACGTTAAAACCCTGCGAAAACACTTAACTCCAAAACCGACATGCACAAGTGAACTTGTTATACCACGGGGGTTAGTACCAATGGATAAGATACAAAAGTCATGCCAACACCGAAGGTAAACTCATGGCTAGGTTGACAGATTTTCACCGTCAACATCTCCCCCATGCTTAAACCTTGCTCGTCCTCGAGTAAGCCTTCGATGGATATCATCGTTGCCCTTTATTGTTTAAACCTTGCACTTGATCATACATGAAAAAAACATAATGCTCTCTATAGTTTAATTCGTTAAAGTTCCATAATGTACTAGCCTTCATCCCTACGGAGGGTAGATATTTAAGTAAGCTTATCCCACAAGTATTAACATGATCACAAAGTTTAAATAGATCTCAGAATTTTTGAAATAAAGAACGAGATAAAGAAAAGAGCTAAACCAAGTTCACAAATTTAAACAGCCTTGCATCTTGCTCATGAACTCTCATCTCATCATGTCTCTCAAGCCTATTTATTCTACTCTTTTCCCTCTCATAACACACATATATGTGGTAGGCTTTATATGGAGCTTTTTGGGAAAGTTTAGTCCTACCAAGATTTTATAAATGAGATGTTGTCAAAACAAGACAAGCTTCTCATGGTCTTACCGAGACTCGTCAAAAAGGTCATTGGAAAATGATGTTAAATCAAGGAGGGGAAAGAGAAAAATACACACACTTTAGATGATTGGACATGTGCAAATGGCAAAGAGTGATCCCGAGGCACAAAGGAAGTCCTCGTTATCGGATTGCACATGGTTGGAAAATGAGAATAGATCTTTTAATCTTGAAGCCTTGGATTTCCTAATGCACTTTAGAGAACCGGGGAGTTCACTTTACGCATACTCATATTTTTTCTCTTTCTCATATTTCTCCTTCTTTTTTCTTTCTTTCTTTCTTTCTTTCATTCTTTTTTTCTCATTCATTCATTTTTTTCTCTGTCATATATTCGGTAACGTGACTTTCACCTTGGAGGTCGCGTACATCGCCTTTGAATTTTCTTTCATTCATCATTTTTCATTTTTTTAAATACTCCCCTTTGAAATCTAAAATTGCATTGTACCTACCTCCTCCCCCATGCTTAGACGTTTCTCATCCTCGAGCAAAGAGGCGATAAATAAGGTAGGTACCGGAAATATATTTCCTTGGAGAGATACTTGAATTCTTCAATGTTGGCACCGTCTTGCGATCTTCCTTGAATTGATAATCCATTCTCAACGATAGGTTGTGGTCAAGGAGGCAAACACAAAACAAGATATTTGGTTTTAAGGGTGGATATCCGGAGAGGTTTGTGAGATCTCCGATGCGGGGATACACAATGCACGGATAAAAAGGCTAGCAAAAAGATAGATACGCAAAAACGGAATGACCAGCTTCTTAGTCTCGGGCCAGAGAAATCAAGGCCTGAAATAACTCACCCAAAAATAAATCTTGTATACTAAGTTTTTGCACTCAAATATTTATATGGCTCTGGATAGGTAGAGCAACACACAAGTGGTATTTATGACAAGGTTAGCTTTACATTTAAGAACAAAAATAAATCATCTTTAATCCATCTAAAACTTGAGAGCACATAAAACACTATGGGTCTTTATTTTTATCATAACCTCCACTAAAGATTAAGCTAGCATTTAGATAATTTCAGATTTGTATTTTTAAGAGAGCACTAGCTTAAACTTGCATAAATCAATTACAAAGATAAACAAAGCGGCAGTTTTAATCATATATCATCATGGCACAAACTTTGTAACTTACTAATGGTAAAAACTTGGTGGTGACATTATTCATGATGAAAATAAAAACTAACACACATGCTGAAAATTAAACTAACACACTTGCTGAAAATTAAAATAAAACTGAAAACACTACGCATACATAGGCACATCCAAGCTGAAAATTAAAGAAAAGGGGTAAAGGAAAGATAGCTAAAGCTCCTCCTCTCTCTAATCTTCCGCCGGTGGTTGATATTGATAGTCTTGGTTGTTGTACCCTTACTTGTAATAGGAACGCACCACTCCTCCTATGAATTGTCCAACGGTGCTAGGTGAAGGTGTCCAAGCACATAAGGGAAGATTGTATTCCCTTCACCCATTCGGTTTGCATTGGTTTGGACGGCTGCAATAATTTGCATGTTTCTTGCAGCGTATCCTCCAATGGTGGCCACATTATGTTGTGGTTGAGGAAGGTGTGCATATGGCTCCGCAAAGGCTACGTTGGGCACCGCAAAAATGGTGGGGGTATGGCTGCACCACTCCCCCATGCTTGCATTGGTACACCACCGTAGTAATTTGGCGGCGCCGGGGTTCCTCCCAATGGTGGGACATAATTTTATTGTGCACCTCCTTCTTTGGCCGTGGAAAAACCTTCTCCTACAATACTTCTCTTTTATTTTTTTTCTTCGCCGGCACAAGAAGTCCTTCCTCTAACCGATCTTCTTCCCCTCAAGAAAAAGTCTTAACCTTACTTCTGAAAGGGGCAAGTTCACCTAGGCCACTTTGAAGCCTCCTCTCTCATCTTCACTTATATATTTTCCTTTCTTCATATATTCCTAGGGAAGTCCCGGGTAGGAGATGATTCGGGTTCCTTGTAATACCCGGTTTTAAAGAGATAGTCAATATGGAGAGGTAACAACCCGATCTCCCGAATCCGATGTTGCTCACAACACCACCGGTTGATCATATGTGAGTGGGGTTGATTGGCTCCTTGGCAATCAAAGCCGATTAAAACCAATTCAACTCTGTGTTGGTTATCTTTGTCTCTCTCATTCTCCCAAAAATCCACTTGCACAAAAGTGACACACTTGGATGATGGGGTTCCGGATAGTATTTCTTCGTTGATGGTCTCCTCCCGTGATCATACTCCAAAAACCTTCCCATGTGCCTTCATTCACATCCACTTGTTCCAGAGCTCCCTTTTGAAAATAGGAGACACTCGCCCATGGGTCTACGATACTAGAACATGCAATCGTTTCGAACATGAAAACCAATCTAATCTATCGGGGATTGTGTTGAATGGATCCAAGGAAGCATTAGAGCCCTTACTTCCTTTACGGCATGGTAGCTAACCTTAAGCATTAAAGTATTTTCAACACGAGATGATAGATAGATAATCCAACAAAGTGTGATTACATCTCAAGATCGATTGCAACCCATGGATGAAAGGAGATTACCCCATCAAGGTGCTAGAAATAGCACCGTTGATCACGGTTACCCTTTCAACGGTGTCTTCCTTCTTCTCCACTTGTGGGCTCCCTCCAAACGGAATGAGAGACTCAGCACTCCTTCATCAAGGGTATGCACCATGGTTATGAGAATTTCCTAGGCGAATTCCTTGTGGGTGTTTGCCGACACTCCGTTAGAGAATTGCACCGGTGTCCCGTATGAAACCCAATATGTGGAAAGCTTGGTCGTCGATGTCGACATTCGCTACAAGCCTCTACTCAAGGCGAGCGAGCTTCTTCTCCTCCTCCTCCGTCGTTATGATAAACCCATTGGAATGCCACGGAGCGCATGGAGGTGGAGCGGATGATCGTGTCAAGTGGTGAGGTTGGACAGGCTCCTCCTCCATATGTTATTGAAGTTTGGTAAACCTAATAAACGAGTTTCGTGTGGCCCTCATGCCACCGAGGAGAAGAGTGTGGTTCCTCCTCGGCGGTGCCGTGTCCTCCTCCATACTCCGAGGAAACTCGGAAACCGAGTGCCTCCTCGAAGGGGTTTGATGGCTTAAACGACGATGATCCCTTCTTCTTCGGTGAAAAGGCTTGTAGTTTTCCTCCATGATTGCAGCACTCTCCCTCACAAATATATATCCGGGGTTTTCACCCGGTAACAAGGTACACAAATATTATTTTGGAGTCTGGACTTTGAGTGGATTAAGGATGTGATTTGTTGCACGAAACAAACGCGGTGGATGGCTAAGTCTAAGGTGGTTCCGGCCTACAAACTAGAGCACACGAACAAAGAGCTGGATGGGAGACTTACCTCTCTCCTCCTCTTGGCTCGGTTCTTCTCTAGTGCATTCATGTTGCTTCGTGACCGCGTGCACCTTCCAAACGTTCCCGTCCACTCCTTCGCCTGCATTATTACTCCTTCCACTTGATGTTTTCGCTTGATTCACTTCCATACTCCCTTGCCTCACATGCATCCATGATATTCCTACAAAACAAGGCCTTGGCTGCCCCCCCCCATGCTTGTACTTTGCATGTGGTTTGATAAAAGATGTTGGAGGGGCATCCCGTGATGTATCATGGTGCATGTATGATTAATTCAAACTAGATTGCCTCCCTTTAAGTATGTTTAAGGTTAAGTACTCCTCTAATTTCAAAGTTTAAATATATTTTTCAGAGACATGCAAGAGCTCAAGCATAAATTTAGAGAAGTTTTTAAACCATTAAAAACAAATGTAAGTCGAAAATATTTTCCGACTACGTTGATATCGGTCTCGCCGGTATAGTTTACCTTCATTGGTTGAGAGCAAACTTTTCCCGGCTTGATCATAGGGGCATAGGTCTAGGTTCTAATTTTGATTAGATAAGAGAGATTTTGAATAAAATAAAATCAAATGAGGCATAGAAAAATTCTAATCTTAGAGAAACCAAGGATATGAATTTTTAAACCAACCAAAAATCAAGATTCTAGGTTCACACGAGTCCTACCACATGCTGAAATTTAAATAACATCTAGATACAAGTCGTGGCTCTACTCGTGTGTTTTTAGCATGAAAAACAAGTCAACCACAACATCATAAAGAGGATGAAAGGTTGAGTTAGGTTCTGAAGTTTCTTTTTTTTGGTTGTGGTTTCTCGAAAAGAAGCAAACAAACACATAGGATGGTTCATGTAAAGGGTTTATGATCGAGCAAAATATTCAACCAAGAATTATGTCTCTAATATTGTTCAACCATTCTAAGTCTAAGGTTTTGCATAGTAAAATTCAAAACTGAATTACTTGAAAAGACTCGAAAAACCTGGAATCGGGTTGTCCTCCCGGTAGCTTATTCTTGACTCGACGAAACGGGTTGCCTCCCGCCTAGCGCTTCGTTTATAGTCCATGGCTAGACTTCTTCACTTGATTACTCCAGATCAATGCTCTTTGCGGGCGTTGCAATCTTGGGTACCCACTTTTGTCTTAGTCATTTTTTTTGGTCTTCACAGGCTGGCCTTTTCCTTTGGTCTTGACGGATGCAACAACTTCCTTGTGGCTCGGCATCTCGAACTCCGATCCTTCGGTCGCGATCTTCATGGTCTCTAGTGTGATCCTTCATCTCTCCCGAATGAGTTTGAGTAGCCTTCGCCGTCTTGGGACCTTGGAGTTGTCTTGGATATTCTTCTTGTTATCCATCGGGCGCCCGGCAAGTTGTCCCACTTGCGTCTAGCATCTTCATCACGATGAACACTTCACGTATAGAGCTTCCAACCTCCGTCACCTTGCCATCTAAATTCTTCAATATTTTCTCCATAGCCTCGAACTTAGTGACAATGTCCTTGTTGATCTTAGCTTGCTCGTCCATCAAGTCCTCGAATTGTGCACAAAGAGAAACCAAATCTTGAATGGACGAACTTGCATTAAATCGGAGTTACCTTGGACGTGGTTGTGCTCCACATACTCCTTGCATGTGGATCTTGCTTCGGCGGCCTTTAGGTGTTGAGCTTCTTTCTCCATCTCCATCTTCTCCATCCTCCTCTTAAGTAAACCGATATGCCACTCAAGGAATCCGGCTCGTATGCATTCAGCTCTCGCAATCGTCATGCGGATAGTTGAGACCTTGATCTTGAACGGCCTCCCGGCGTCTTGAAGGTTTATTCTAGGTAGATCAACGATGTCCGGGGTGCATAGCTCGATCTTGCACTCCGGTGATTGAGGTTGATCTTCCTTTGGACTTGGAGGTGGTGATTCCCTTGGAGATTTTGACGGTCCTTCGACTTTGGCTTTTGGATCTAGGGTTTCCAACCCTTTAGCTTGTGTTGCACGTCACCTTTGCCTGTAAAGTTTTCCTGGATCATCCACAAAAAAAAGTTTGGGTTTCTTGGAGAGGTAGCCAACCATCTCCGGTTAGGGTTAGTGATAAAACAAAAATCTAAAAAAGAAAAATTAGGGTTAACCAAAACTAGATTAGATTGATTTTTTTTCTTTTTGAGGATGATCAAACTTAAGAGATGCAAAAGGAAATCAAAAGAAAAACTGAAAAAATAAGCGATACTAGATCGGATCTTGATTGCTTGTTCCCCGGCAACGGCACCAGAAAAAGGGGCTTGTTGACGGTTAATAGTTGTATCAAAGTTCGTTTATGACTTGCAAGCGGACAAGTCTCCCGTCGTAGTCAAGGGACCCTTCTTCCCTCGAGTGGTGAACCCAAGGTATCGAATCCGTGGAACAATGTGCAACGCAAGGATTCAATCTAGTAAAGCAAGGTAAGCTATCTTATGAAGACAAGTAGCATCTAATCTACTAACTCATAAAGAAAACGAATCTAATCTACTAAAGAGGTAACAAGAGAAAGCAAGAGATAACCAATCTAGAGAGTCTAGATCATGCTTATGTTGTAGCTCTAAACAAGATAGATGAAGATAGAAAAGCAAATCTCATTAAAAGCATCTTTAAATCGTGGCCTTCCATCCGACTCCGAAAACGCCCGCCTTTCGGAACCCCCGTTCTGTCACAACGTATCCCTACTCATGCGGGTAGCCTAGGGCGAGTTCGATAGGACGAGTTGAAATCACTTGGCCGGTCCGGTATGCACCTCTAGCCACCGCGGCTACAAGAGCACCCTATGTAATCTAGCTATAGACTAGATCGTAAAAGAAGCAAAACCAAGAAGAAAACAAAATCATCGAGAAGGCACTTAATCGCTAGAAATCGGATTCACTTACAAACTTCACCATGAATGATTACATGAACAAGATCACCACCGGGGCCCTACCTTGATCTTGATCCTCGCTCCGGAGCTCCGACGTGGTCTTCCATGCAAGGTTCCCACGTCGGCTAGGGAAACCCTAGACAACTAGCATGACCCTCATCTCCGAGGTGGTGTCCCTCAAGCTTCTCTGCTCCTCGGCGGCGGATTACGACTTGGATGATGCGTGGCTCTCGATCAGGGGGCTATTTATAGCCTGAGAAGCAATTAGGTCAAAGGGGAGGCCAATTGGGCCCCGAAAAGGGTTGGGCCGGCCGGCCTGGGCCCAATTCGGCCCATCTCGTGGCCTGCTTCGCCCGGTGTTGCTTCCCGCGTCTTCTAGATGTTCTCCCCTTTTGCATGTGGGCCCTTGACGTCGGTTTCTCTCCGAATTGGACTCAACTCCTTGTCTTGCAAGATTCAGCACTTTTCTGGTTCGGTCCTCGGAGTTTATCATCTTCTCGGGCTTGGTCCTTGGGCTCTTGGAGTCATGTTCACTTCATTGCTAGACTTGTACCGGGCTTCAAGGTCTTGTCATGAGGTGCTTAATGAACTTATCCCGGAAGTCTTGCTTTCAACGTTAAAAGCCTGCGAAAACACTTAACTCCAAAACCGACATGCACAAGTGAACTTGTTATACCACAGGGGTTAGTACCAATGGATAAGATACAAAAGTCATGCCAACACCGAAGGTAAACTCATGGCTAGGTTCACGGATTTTCACCGTCAACACTCACCACACCTTGGGAGCTTATGGGCGACACCTAGCCGTCTAGGAGGCAACCCTCCAAGAGTAACAAACGCCACGAAGATCTCTTGCTATGAACTCGAGTGCTAAAGGATGGATTAGCTCAACTTTCACTCAATCTTTCAATCCCTCATCCAAATCTCTTATCTTCTCAAATCTCTTGCTATACTAGAGATGGGAGGGCTTAAAAGGGCTGTGGATATGTGTTTTTCATGTGGGGAACCAGCAGCCCCAAATGGGAGAGGGTGAGGGGTATTTATACCCATCACCCAAAAACTAGCCGTTGGCTGTTAAGTCCCGGAAACTCCGGAAAAAAACCCCGGATACTCCGGAATCCCCAAAACTAGCCGTTAGATTCAAAAGTTCCGGATATTCCGGACATTTTTCTGGAATCTCCGAAAAGTCCGGAATCTCCGGAAAATTCCCGGAATATCCGAAGCTTCACTAGATAGCACAAGTCACCTCAGAGAAAAAGCCATAACTTTTTACTCCGGACTCGGAATTCGATGATCTTGGACTCTATGGAAAGCTTATTCAGAGGAGAACCCACTCCAACTAAAAATAAGCTCCAAAACCATCAGGTGCATGTGTTGTGAAAAGTGTTTCTCTCATGATATCACTTGGGAGGTTAGGTTTGAGCACCGAGACATAAGCAAAGCTATCCACGTTGCATCGCTCTTGATAATACGGCGTACCTATACTCAAGATCGAATATAAATGCAATATTAGAACTCTTGAGCTTCTTCTTCAACAATGGCCATATTTGATCAATATATCCTCATGAGAGATCCATCCATCAATGCCTCATTGATTTGAGCACTTCTACCTTGAGCTAGTGACTTTGATCTTTATATAAGAATGAAACCCAATTCTCGATTAAGTCACCCTTCACATGACTCAACGAATATGTAATGCTTCTTCATTGCTTCACTCGGTTAGGCTCGACTTGATACCTCGAAACTTTCCAAGCTATAGCCACTTCACCCTAGCCAAGCACATGGTCCAAGTCACTACTCGGCCAACCTTAGCTTAGTACCTCGTTGCTAATCCCTTGCTTGATTTCTTCATCCATTCGTTGCCAATTTGAGTGAAACTTTGATTCAACATCAAGAGTGGAATTCTATTGACATCATGCCTTCTTTTAATTTAAATATCCCTTTTTATTATAACAAGCTTCTTCCTTCGATAAGAGGTCATCCAATGTTCCAATATCAATATGCCTCTTTCTTATCCTTCATTAGCTTGTCATATATCATCTATATGCTTCATGGGAACACACATATCAAATATAGACATTCACCATTGAGTTAAGCCATTTCACAATATGAGTCTAAAACCATGCCTCAACTTATCTTGTATACACATAGCTTGTTTTCACCATGTAGATAACCAATGTCATATATTTTGCCTTGTCATTTATATGTTACAACCTGCTCACATGCTTAACAAGGACATTAGATCTTTAATCTAGTTGTCAATCAATACACCAAAACCCACTAAGGGCCTAGATGTCTTTCAAGTTTCATGACTATCGAATGGTCGATGACCACTCGGTAGTAGAACAAGCTCATGAAATACAAGCACTAGTGAAAGATCTCGAGATGCATGGCTGTGAACTCCCTGACAAGTTTGTGGCTGGATGCATGATTGCAAAATTGCCACCTTCTTGGACAGAATTTGCAGCCTCTCTGAAACACAAGAGACGGGAGTTTAATGTTACTCAACTCATCGGTACTCTTGATGTGGAAGATAAGGCAAGGGCAAAAGATGTCAAGGGAAAGAAAGTTGCAGAGGGTGGTTCTAGCACACATGTGGTGCAAAAGAATCGTCCTAAACCACAGAAGAAGAAAAACCAGCAAGATGTGAAACCAAGAACACTACTTCTTTCAAGAAGAAGAAGAAGGACAAGGAGAAGGACAAGGAGAAGAAGAAAAACCATGTTCACTGATTTCACTTGTGGAAAGACTGGGCATTTTGCTAGAGATTGCCCAGATGCGAAGTGGAAGCCAAATCAAAAGAAATCAGTGAACATGGTTGAGGCTGAAGGAGAAACCTCGGGGTATGGTAATTCACTCCATACAGTTCTTTCAGTTTTTAATTTACCTGATTGGTGGATTGATACAGGAGCCAATATACATGTATGTGCTGATAAATCCTTGTTTTCTTCTTATCAGGTCGGGCGGGCTACCTCCTTGTTGATGGGAAACATAGCTCATGCTTCTGTTCGTGGTGTTGGTACGGTCGATTTGAAGCTTACTTCGGGAAAGACCGTGCAGCTGAAGAACGTGCAACATGTCCCCTCAATAAGGAAGAACTTGATTAGTGGCTCTTTACTTTGCCATGATGGTTATAAACTTGTTTTTGAGTCGAATAAATGTGTCTTGTCGAAGTTTGGCACTTTCATTGGGAAGGTCTATGAGAGCGGAGGCCTGTTCCGCTTGTCTCTATGTGAGAACAATGTTAAGTATGTGAACCATGTTAATAATCATTGTGAGGCAAATATTTGGCATTCGTGGTTATGTCATATTAATTTTGGTTGCATGTCTCGTTTAGTTGGTTTAAATTTAATCCTGAAATTTAATTTAGTCAAAAATCTTAAGTGCCATGTGTGTGTTGAATCGAAACAACCTCGCAAGCCTCACAAGGCTGCTGCAACGAGGAACTTGGCACCTCTAGAATTAATTCACTCTGATTTGTGCGAGATGAATGGTGAGTTGACTAAAGGTGGCAAAAGATATTTCATGACATTTACAGATGATTGCACTAGATTTTACTATGTATATTTGTTAAAATCAAAGGATGAAGCAAATACATTACTTTAAAATCTAAAAGGTCGAGGTAGAAAATCAACTTGAGAGAAAAATCAAAAGGTTATTGTCCGACTGTTGACGGTGTATTTTGGTGCACCTAGCATGTTCATTACACTTTGGTTTGGATTTGATTATTGAACTAACCCGCCACTAGGCACACTAATCATATAACAAGTTCATCTTTGTGCATGCATTTGGAAGTGTTGTGTTTATGTAGGAAATCATGGACATAAAGGACGGATTCGCAATAAGTTCAAAGGAGCATTCATGGAGTCTTGTTCGTGTTCATGAGTTCGCTGAAATTACTTCCAATGGTGGTGAGGACCGAAGTGTTACGAGGAACACCCCCGGGATTGAAGCGTAAAAGATCAAACTTCATGCAAAGAGAGTCTCCATCTTGATCGCGAGGATAACGGCGTCAAAATCATCCAAGTGGAGGGGGCGAAGTAGATAAGTGCACGAGGACCCACGGAGCAAAAAGGGCGACCGAACCGGCCGAAACCGGGCACGGGCCGGCCGGCCCGGTCGGATCGGCCCGGCCCACTTCGGCACCGGTTCGGTCCCGTCTTCCTTGCCCTCGAAGGATCTTCGACCCTAAAACCCCCGACGCGCCGCCAACGGACGAGAGGAGTTTATTCGCACCCGTAAGGCCATCTACAAGCTAGAGAGAGAGGAGGAGGATCTCCGGCCGGAGATCAACCACCTCGAAGGAAGCACCCTCTCGTGGAGAAGGAGGAAGACACGGCGGAAGGGAAACCATGATCAACGGTGCCATGATCGGCACCTTGATGGGGTAATCTTCTCATTCGTCCATGGGTTGTAATCGATCGTGAGATGTAATCGCACTTTGTCGGATTTTCTATCTATCATCTTGTGTTGAATATACTTTAATGCTTAAAGGTTAGCTACCGTGCCGTAGAGGGAGTACGAGCTCCAATGCTTCCTTGGATCCATTCAATACGCCGTGGCCATCAAAGGTCTAGTCATGAATACCTTCGCGTAGTGACAGTACGAGAGGAGGGAAAGGGCGAAACCGTGGTCACAACCCCGATAGATTAGATTGGTTTTTCATGTCTTTAAGCGATTGCATGCTCTAGTATCGTAGACCCGTGGGCGAGTGTCTTCTCTCTTGATCGTTTATCATTCTCTCTAGTGAGTTTAGTTGTTTTTCTATTATAATAGTAGTTAGGGTTTTAGTAGCTAGTGTGTCGTTGTTGATCGAACGCTTGTAATCCCCTTGCTCCGCGGATTGACAAGAACCTTGGGAATCCCGTGGTGAAAAAGGTGTGGGGTCCGTACGCTTGCGGATCGTAGAGGGATACGTCTTTTATCCGTCAACAAGCCCCTTTTTCTCGGCGCCGTTGCCGGGGAGCAAGTTAGTTTACATCGTTTGATTTGCATCTAACTTAGTTTTATATTTTAGCTTATCTTTTATTCGCTATATCTAACATTTATTATCGAAAAAACACTTGTTTCTTTTTTGTTTTTGTTTTTATCTTATTGTCTAGATGGAGTTCGTTAATCAACCCGTGGAAGAACCGGAGAAATCATTAAGGGATTACGCTAGCCCTCGATGTGAAGACATAAAGGTACAAGAGTCGGATTCGAAGCTCGAAGCGACCAAGTATGAAATTAAATCCAAGATCATGAAGATGGTGGCGGAAAACCCATTTGAAGGGATGGTTACGGAGAACCCATATAGACACATAAGGGATTTCACGACGATATGCAACACGGTGCGTCAAGAAGGAGTTCCCGATGAATGGTTCAAATGGAATCTCTTTCCCTACTCACTTGCCGGCAAAGCAAAGACATGGTATTCGGTTGCGTCCTTTGAAGTTGAAGGCAATTGGAACAAGTTGACAAAGAAGTTTTGCGAGAAGTTCTTTCCAATGAGCAAGGTTCAACATCTAAGGAGGCAAGTGATCAATTTTATGCAAGGAGAAGAGGAAGGGATAGACCAAGCCCGGGATAGGTTTAATGAATTAATCGAACAAGGACCAAAACTCGGCTTCACCGGTGACGTACTCTTGCATACATTTTTCTTTTCCCTAACCCCTAGTTGCATGCGACACGTCGAAATGTGTGCGGTGGGGATCTCATGGAGAAAACACTCACGGAAGCCGCCCAACTTCTACAAAAAGTTAGCAAAGCGGCTGCCATGCGAAGAGATTGGGAAACAAGACTTGCGGAAGAGCCGGAATTTAATTCAAGGAAGAAAAAGCTTGCTGAATTTTCTAAAGAGGCAACCCCGGAAGTCACAAAAGAGGAGCCAATCATGGAGAAGCTTAAACAAGAACACATCAAGTCAAGAACTATACCAAACGTCGACTTCGCTGCACCAAATGAGACGAACAAGAGAAGCATGTCAAGCGCGAAGCCACTAAGGGAGTTCGAGCCAATGGATTGGGTTCCTATTGATTACGGAGAAGTATTCGACAAGAGAAGACCGTTCCCTAATCAAAAGGGAATAGCAAGAGCATTGGAAGTCGATTTCCCACCGGAGAGGAAAGCTGAAAATGCATACGACCTCGAAACCACCGGTGAGATTTTTGAAAAGCTCTTTGGAGATGACGTGGTGGATCCGAACATATTGCCGAGGTGAAGAGGATCATGGGGATCAAGCCCGAAGCATCACCATACGCTCGCCTTGCTGAAATTTATTCGATTGGAT
Source organism: Cenchrus americanus (assembly GCA_947561735.1). NCBI lineage: Eukaryota > Viridiplantae > Streptophyta > Magnoliopsida > Poales > Poaceae > Cenchrus > Cenchrus americanus. The sequence goes on from OX387242.1 coordinate 6,089,523, forward strand.
CCGAAGAAGAAGAGAAGATGACGCCGCACTTGAGTTGCGAGATCAACGGAGTTCAATGCAAAGCTTTATGCGACATCGGAGCCCAAGTAAGTGTTCTATCTTCTAAAATTTACGATAAAGTTCAATACCACAACCTAGACTTAGCTCCAACATCAACGAGATTAATTATGGGAGATGGTAGAACTATCAAACCTCTAGGTATTGCTTGCAACATGAAAGTAAAAATTTCTAGAAACTATATACCAACCGATTTCTTTGTTATTGATGCTTACCATGGTAATTCTGATCATATAATCTTAGGTAGGCCTTTTCTTAAGTTGGTTGATGCCGTGTTAGATGCCGGAGAAGGCAAAGTAACAATGAACCTTAATGGAACAAAGTACACATATAACTTTCTTCGTGCTTCTAAACACCTTACTCCTTTTCCTCCCGAAGATGAAGAAATAGAAGAGATAGATAGTCTTTGTTTTGTTGAAACCCTTAGAGACCCGCTGCAAAGAGCGATGGAAAATCAAATTAGTAATCAACAAGATGAAGAACTAGAGGAAGCGACAAAAGGCTTAGAGCCACACGATGGTAGCGTGGAGGAAGAGAAGTTCGAAGACATAGGAGAAATCAAACCCGAGGAGCCACAAGTGCCCGAAGTAGACCTTAAACCTTTGCCCAAGGGATTAAAATATGAATTTTTGGGGCCAGAAAAAACTTATCCAGTCATTGTGAGCGACGAGTTGAGTCCCGAAGAAAATGAAGCGTTGCTGATTTTATTAAAAAAACATAGGAAGGTGATTGGATATTCAATTAACGATCTCAAAGGTATTAGCCCAGCCTTTTGCACTCATCGTATACCAATGGAAGACCAATGTAAGCCTGTAGTGGACCACCAAAGGAGGCTAACCCATGCCATGCGAGAGGTAGTAAAGAAAGAGGTTATCAAGTTACTTGATGCCGGAATCATCTACCCGGTTCCACATAGCGAATGGGTGAGCCCGTACATTGTGTACCGAAGAAAGGAGGTTTGACCGTGGTGAAGAATGAGAAGAACGAATTGATACCGCAAAGAACCGTGACCGGGTGGCGGATGTGTATTGATTACCGTAAGCTTAACAAAGCGACGAAGAAAGATCACTTCCCCCTACCGTTCATAGACGAGATGCTCGAGAGGTTAGCAAACCACGCTTATTTTTGCTTTCTCGATGGATACTCGGGGTTCATGCAAATTCCCATTCACCCGGAAGATCAACATAAGACAACATTTACATGTCCTTACGGAACGTTTGCATATAGGAGGATGCCCTTCGGCCTATGCAACGCTCCGGCCTCTTTTCAACGTTGCATGATGGCCGTGTTTTCGGAATTCATCGAAGAAATTGTTGAAGTGTTTATGGATGATTTTTCCGTTTACGGGAAGACGTTCATGGATTGCTTAGCAAACTTAGAAAAGGTCCTTACAAGGTGTGCGGAGGTAGATTTGGTTTTAAATTGGGAAAAGTGCCACTTCATGGTTAAGCAAGGCATAGTGCTCGGACATGTTATATCCGAGAGAGGAATTGAAGTGGACAAGGCTAAGGTAGAGACGGTTGAGCAACTCCCACCTCCTACGGATATTAAGTCCTTAAGGAGCTTTCTAGGCCATGCCGGATTCTATAGAAGATTTATAAAGGACTTCTCGAAGATCACTAAGCCTTTAACACACCTTCTTCAAAAAGATGTGGCTTTCGACTTTGATGAGAAGTGTCTAGCGGCATTCCGGACCTTGAAAAATGCGTTGGTGAGTGCTCCCATCATCCAACCTCCGGATTGGAGCCAACCTTTCGAGATCATGTGTGACGCGAGTGACTACGCCGTAGGCGCGGTCTTGGGACAAAGAAAGGAAGGCCGAGTTCACGCCGTTTACTACGCTAGCAAAACTCTTAGTGGGGCACAATTAAATTACGCTACTACGGAAAAAGAGTTGCTAGCGGTGGTATTCGCTTTCGAAAAATTCAGATCCTACATCGTGAACTCGAAAGTCATTGTTTACACCGATCACGCAGCTATAAAGTATCTCTTGGCTAAGAAGGAAGCTAAACCTCGTTTGATTCGTTGGATCCTTCTTCTCCAGGAGTTCGATGTTGAAATTCGTGATAAAAAGGGGGTGGAAAATGTTGTGGCCGATCATTTGTCTAGGATGAATCGTGGGCAAGATGATAAAGAGCCCATAGAAGATAAGATGAGAGATGACCACCTCTATAGAGTGCTTGATAAAGATACTTGGATGATTGACATCATTCGAGCGATTCGAAAGATGCCCCTCGATCATCTAGACAAAAACACTCAAAGGAAGATAGTTTCTGAAAGTAAGAAATATTTTTGGGATGCACCATACCTCTTCAAGCTTGGCAATGATGGAGTGATGAGAAGATGCGTGCCAAAAGAAGAGAGGCTTGAGATTCTAAGGAAGTGCCACTCGGCGGAGTACGGTGGGCACTATAGCCATTTTCGAACCGAAGCCAAAGTATGGTCGAGCGGATTCTATTGGCCGGAGATGCATGAAGATACTAAAAGATATGTTGCGTCATGCCCCGAATGCCAAAGAACCGGAAACATCTCTCAAAGAAATTCTATGCCTTTGAAATACAACTTGCAAGTCGACATATTCGATGTATGGGGCATAGACTTCATGGGGCCTTTTAAAAACTCATTTGGATTCGAGTATATACTTGTTATGGTCGATTACGTATCCAAGTGGGTAGAGGCTATACCATGTCGTAAAGCTTCCACGGAGGAGTCCATCACTATGATCAAGAACGTGATTTTTCCCCGTTTCGGTACACCGAGAATCTTGATAAGTGATGGAGGAACTCATTTCACCGGAAGAACTTCAAAAAGTGCTTGTCCAAGTTGGGAATTGAGCATAGGGTCTCCACGGCCTATCACCCACAAACCAACGGACAAGCGGAGACGTCAAATAGGCAATTAAAAAGCATACTCAACAAGACCATAGAGAAGGGAGGCAAGGATTGGTCAAAGAAATTAGACGGCGCTTTATGGGCTTATCGAACGGCGTTTAAAACACCGATAGGTATGACCCCCTATCAATTCGTCTATGGAAAAGCTTGCCACCTTCCGGTTGAGTTAGAACATAAAGCCTATTGGGCGATTAAAGAGATGAACCTTGATCTCGATGCCGCGGTGGTGAAACGGAGAATTCAAATAAGCGAGCTAGAGGAGTTGAGGTTGAAAGCTTATGAAAACGCAAGCATATACAAAGAGAGAATCAAAAGGTGGTACGATAAAAGATTGAAGAAAAAAGAATTCAAAGAAGGAGATAAGGTCCTCCTCTACAATTCGAGGTTTAAAACCTTCGGAAAGGGGAAATTGCAAAGCAAGTGGGACGGACCTTATGTTGTGCATTCGGTGTTCTCCAACGGAGCGGTAACCATTATTGATATAAACGGCGATCAATTTGTGGTGAATGGACAGCGGCTTAAGGTTTACTACGAACCCGACATCGTGCCCGTTCATCATGTTGACGTCTTTACCATGGAGGAAGAGCCCGAACGTCCCGCCTAGGACGAAAAACAAGGCACCAACTTCGTAAATAATTTTTCTTTTAGCTTTTCGGGAGTTTTTCGCGAAGATTAACTGGGCCAACTTTTTCCCACGGGCCGGGGACGAAAAAAAATAGGGCGGTGTGCAAAAAACCGGACCGGCCCGGCCCCCGAGGCGGGGTGGGCCGGCCGGCCCGGTAGGATCGGCCCGGGCGGGGCCCGACGCCCGATGTCCCCGAATTTCGCCCGAATTGCTCCTTTTCGACTTCCTTGTTTGGTCGAAAATTTTAAGGGAAGTGTAAAAAAGGAAAATAAGGTTCCCGGGGCTTTTCTCTCGGGACTATATATTTGGCCGAATTGGGAGCTCGAGAATCAATCCTTTCAAGCAATGTGTTGCACCCTTGTAGCACCATTGAGCCTCCAAAAAGCTTAGAGTTGAAGGTAGAAGCCAAGAAGCCATCGATGGAGGAGGCGATGCGATGCGAGGTCAAGCTACCTGTCAAGAGGACCGCACGTATCCGTTGCGGAGGACGTGTCCCGACCGGAGCTCTTGCATCTCGCAACCCCGTCAAAGGAGAGAAGGTCCCTACACCCGTTCGAAGGTCGGCACGCCTCCAAGGCATCAAGCGCAAAGATTACAAGGAGGTGTCGCCGGAGCCTAAGGATTATGGGGATAGCGACTACTCCGACGATCGTAGCCCGAGCTCGTGGGCGGTGCCGGTAGAGACGATGACGATTGGGGCGAACGGCCCTATGAAAGGACTCCCGAGGGCCCCAACGGCAACGGCAACGGCGGTGGCGAAGGCGACAACAATGGAGGTGGCGACGACGGTGGTGACAACGGTGGAGATTATGGCGACGACGACCCCTTCGGATTGCATCCGGTGTGTTGTCGATTTTGCCGTCAATCCATCGCAGCTCTCTACGCGTCGGCCGACGAATGTCTTCAAACCATGGAAGCGATGAAGCGAGTGTATGGAGGACTTGGAGCGCGTAGTTGAAGATGACTACAAGTTCCTTAACCGTAACGTGCGCAAGCTTTTTGGCATGGTTGGAAACATGAGAGGCAAGTGGTGCAAAGCTTGCTCGAAGTACCATTAGATCTAGTTTTCCCCTTTGGTTTTTGTAAGATACGACGAGGACGTCGTATGTTTTAAGTGTGGGGGAGAGCTAGCTCGCTAGCCTTAGCTTTTGAACTTCAAGATTAGGTTCGGTTTAATCTTCGTGTGAGAGTCCTAGCGTTTTAATGAGTTTTTAGTTTTCGAGTCAGTTTTTAAATTTTTGCAAGTGTCTTAAATTAGTGTTGAGTCAAGAAAACCAAATAAAAAGAGTCTTAAATATATCTTTGTGTTTTTTTGTATTGTTTATCTTTATTTACTTGTTTGTCTAATCTTCGATTCTTGATATATGAATACAAGTATATGGTTTGAAAATCGTTTACCGTGGTGCTTAGTGGAATCGCTACTACTTAAAGTACCCATACCGCACTTCGATCTTGAGCTTCACATGCTAGTTGTGCTATGTTCGATGCTAAAAATTGGAGGATTTCAGTTCTGAAAATTATATTAAAACCCGTGTAATAAAGGTTAGCAAAACCTCTTTTTCCAAGTTGAGAGTATAAAAAAATTCCTATCCAAAGCCAAGTTTATTTTTTTCGCTCCACCATAAGTGTGATTAGCACAATGAGTTAGGCTAGGACCCTTCTCTCTTGGTGGGTTTTAATTTCAAGCAATGATCATGTCCTTGTGCTTATCTTTTGTTGCTAGCCTCGTCATTCATTCGGTAACATGTCTTTCACAACGGAAGTCATGTACATCGCCGAATTCCATACCCAAACCTATACACCTCTTTTGAACATCGTATTCCTTGAACACAACCTATTTTCAAAGTTTCGTCTCGTCTCTAGCATGATTTATTTAAAAAATTCAGATTGTATGCATGCGAGAAAAGGGAGAATTGAAAGCTTTGAAAAGTCGTCAAGAGAGAGAAAAATAAAGAGAAAAAGTATGTGTATGGAAAAGAAAGAAAGAAAGAAAGAAAAAATATATCATATGTGAATGAAAGAAAAAAAAAGAAAAGAGAAGGATGAGTTAGCAATGAAGATATGAGAGGGATGGATCAACTGAAAGAAAAGAAAAATAATAAAGTGTAAGGAAGGATGTCACGTTGATTGTGAGACGAAACTTTTACTCTATTTCCAACCATGTGCAATCCGACAACGAGGACATCATTGGTGCCTTGAAGTCACAATTTTCTTTTGCCCTTGCACATGTCCACCATTCTAAATCTTCTCGTCCTTGATATCCCTACATATGGTTAATTCTCATGATCATTGGCTCTGAAAGGTAGACAACCATTAGAGGAAGTTCTTAGTTTGACAATACTTGTGTTGATTGCGCTAGCCCTACCTATAGCTCCACTTTTACATGATATATGAGAGATTAATGGGAGGTGAGAGTTTTATAAAATTTGGTTAGGATAGACACTTCATATGAGTGACTTGAGAGAGCTTGGAGAAAGGTTTTTGTCTAACACTTGTTGCAGGAATTTTTGTTTTGAAAACCATAAAAACCCTCCGATGGAAGCAAAGAAGTAAGTATGGCTGAAATTGAAGGCTTCGAGTGAAGAGTTTGAGTTGTGGGGTAAATCTTGACGTGGTAAAAGTTCTAAACGCCCATGTTTATGTTTGATTATCATTACTTTGTGTTTATGTATTAATGATGAAGGGATTGACTAACTTGTGAAGAAGGATAAGTGGTACACGATTACACTCCTTGGACGAAGTTCTTTTACGAGTACTTGCTCGAGGACGAGCAAGAGCTAAGTGTGGGGGAGATGTTGACGGTGTATTTTGGTGCACCTAGCATGTTCATTACACTTTGGTTTGGATTTGATTATTGAACTAACCCGCCACTAGGCACACTAATCATATAACAAGTTCATCTTTGTGCATGCATTTGGAAGTGTTGTGTTTATGTAGGAAATCATGGACATAAAGGACGGATTCGCAATAAGTTCAAAGGAGCATTCATGGAGTCTTGTTCGTGTTCATGAGTTCGCTGAAATTACTTCCAATGGTGGTGAGGACCGAAGTGTTACGAGGAACACCCCCGGGATTGAAGCGTAAAAGATCAAACTTCATGCAAAGAGAGTCTCCATCTTGATCGCGAGGATAACGGCGTCAAAATCATCCAAGTGGAGGGGGCGAAGTAGATAAGTGCACGAGGACCCACGGAGCAAAAAGGGCGACCGAACCGGGCCGAACCCGGGCTGGGCCGGCCGGCCCGGTCGGATCGGCCCGGCCCACTTCGGGCACCGGTTCGGTCCCGTCTTCCTTGCCCTCGAAGGATCTTCGACCCTAAAACCCCCGACGCGCCGCCAACGGACGAGAGAGGAGTTTATTCGCACCGAAGGCCATCTACAAGCTAGAGAGAGAGGAGGAGGATCTCCGGCCGGAGATCAACCACCTCGAAGGAAGCACCCTCTCGTGGAGAAGGAGGAAGACACGGCGGAAGGGAAACCATGATCAACGGTGCCATGATCGGCACCTTGATGGGGTAATCTTCTCATTCGTCCATGGGTTGTAATCGATCGTGAGATGTAATCGCACTTTGTCGGATTTTCTATCTATCATCTTGTGTTGAATATACTTTAATGCTTAAAGGTTAGCTACCGTGCCGTAGAGGGAGTACGAGCTCCAATGCTTCCTTGGATCCATTCAATACGCCGTGGCCATCAAAGGTCTAGTCATGAATACCTTCGCGTAGTGACGAGACGAGAGGAGGGAAAGGGCGAAACCGTGGTCACAACCCCGATAGATTAGATTGGTTTTTCATGTCTTTAAGCGATTGCATGCTCTAGTATCGTAGACCCGTGGGCGAGTGTCTTCTCTCTTGATCGTTTATCATTCTCTCTAGTGAGTTTAGTTGTTTTTCTATTATAATAGTAGTTAGGGTTTTAGTAGCTAGTGTGTCGTTGTTGATCGAACGCTTGTAATCCCCTTGCTCCGCGGATTGACAAGAACCTTGGGAATCCCGTGGTGAAAAAGGTGTGGGGTCCGTACGCTTGCGGATCGTAGAGGGATACGTCTTTTATCCGTCAACACCGACCGCGGGGGGGGAATACTTCTCAAATGAATTTTCTGAGTTCTGTGTGGAGCACGGTATAATTCATGAGAGAACACCGCCATACTCCCCACAGTCCAATGGGATTGCTGAAAGAAAGAACCGCACTCTAACAGATTTGGTTAACGCCATGTTAGACACTGCGGGACTATCTAAGGAATGGTGGGGTGAGGCAATATTGACAGCATGTCATGTTCTAAACCGAGTTCCCATGAAGAACAAAGAAATCACACCATTCGAGGAATGGGAGAAAAGGAGATTAAATCTCTTATATCTACGGACATGGGGCTGTTTGGAAAAGGTGAATGTGCCAATCAACAAAAAGCGAAAGCTTGGACCCAAAACCGTTGATTGTGTCTTTCTCAGCTATGCCATTCACAGTGTGGGCTATAGATTTTTAATTATTAATTCCAATGTGCCTGATATGGGGGAAGGCACAATCATGGAATCAAGAGATGCTACATTATTTGAAGATGAATTTCCCATGAAAAATGTACCTAGCACTTATAGTCATGATTCTGTATCACTTGAGACACCTGAACCTAAAAATATTGTTGTTGATGGATCTCATGAGAATATTCCTGAGGATGACAATGGTATAGTCACTCGAAAGAGTAAGAGGCGCAGGGTTGCAAAATCCTTTGGCGATGACTATATCATATACCTTGTGGATGAAACCCCCAAAACCATAGAAGAAGCTTATTCTTCTCCTGATGTGGACTTATGGAAAGAAGCAGTTCAAAGTGAGATGGATTCCATAATGTCAAATGGTACTTGGGAGGTGGTTGATCGTCCTTATGGGTGCAAACCTATAGGATGTAAATGGGTGTTCAAAAAGAAGCTCAGGCCTGATGGTACCATTGAAAAGTACAAAGCAAGGCTTGTTGCAAAAGGCTATACCCAGAAAGAAGGGGAAGATTATTTTGATACTTATTCACCTGTAGCCCGTCTCATGACCATTCGAGTGCTACTATCCTTGGCTGCCTCACATGGTCTTTTCGTTCATCAAATGGACGTTAAGACAGCTTTCTTAAATGGAGAGCTTGAGGAAGAGATCTATATGGATCAGCCTGATGGGTTTATAGCAAAAGGTCAAGAGGGAAAAGTGTGCAAGTTATTAAAATCTTTGTATGGCCTAAAACAAGCACCTAAACAGTGGCATGAGAAATTTGATAAAACACTAACATCAACAGGCTTTGTTGTGAATGAAGCTGATAAATGTGTATATTATCGGTTTGGTAGTGGAGAAGGTGTGATTTTGTGCTTATATGTAGATGATATTCTAATCTTTGGTAACAATGAGAATGTGATCAAAGAAGTAAAAGATTTTCTGTCTAATAATTTTGAGATGAAAGACTTGGGTGTGGCTGATGTTATTCTTAACATAAAGCTACATAGAGAAGAAGGAAATGGTGGGATTAAATTACTCTTGTGCAAAACCACTATGTGGAAAAGGTGTTGAGTCACTTTGGTTATAGCGAGTGCTCACCTGCTCCAACTCCTTATGACCCTAGTGTATCCTTGAGAAAGAATCGGAGAATTGCACGAGATCAATTGAGATATTCTCAAATAATTGGTTCACTTATGTATTTAGCTAGCGCAACGAGGCCTGATATCTCCTATGTTGTGAGCAAATTGAGTCGGTTTGTCTCAAACCCAGGAGAGGATGATTGGCAAGCTCTTGAAAGAGTATTACACTATCTAAAAGGAACCATGAGTTATGGAATTCACTATACCGGGTACCCTAGGGTACTTGAAGGGTATTGTGATGCGAACTGGATTTCTGATGCTGATGAGATTTATGCTACAAGTGGATATGTTTTCTCACTTAGAGGTGGCGCTGTTTCGTGGAAGTCTTGCAAGCAGACCATTTTAACAAGGTCAACAATGGAAGCAGAACTCACAACATTGGATACCGCCACAGTTGAAGCTGAATGGCTTCATGAGCTCCTGATGGACTTACCGGTGGTTGAAAAACCTATACCGACCATCTCCATGCACTGTGACAATCAAACAGTGATAGTCAAAGTGAACAGTTCCAAGGATAACATGAAGTCCACAAGGCATGTGAAAAGGCGGTTGAAGTTTGTTAGAAAATTGAGAAACTCCGGAGTAATAACATTGGACTATGTCAATACGTCCAAAAATCTGGCAGATCAATTCACCAAGGGTCTGTCACGCAATGTGATAGAATGTGCATCGAGGGAGTTGAGCTTAAGACCTAGTTGAAGCCACACCATAGTGGTAACCTATTCTATGTGACCGGAGATCCCGTGAAGTAGGATGGTGAAACAAGCTAGTGGTTGGCTGAGGGAGAAACCCCTTAATCAAGCTCAAACTCATTAGAGATGCACTGTTTCTCCTATTCTGTATGGCAGGTTGGATGAGTCCTTAATTTGACCCGCAGGGATGTTGTCCTACAGAACATCCTCAAAGGGACACACCTATATGAGTTTGACTTCTAGTCACAGTCTATGAGATGTGGGAAATCTCTAGATACTCATGAAAGGCTCAGGAAGTGTGACTTACACTACAAAAAATGTGGCGGTCTATGACGGTGATTTTTTTGTCATGGATCAGTGAAAAATCGTCATAAAACGGCTTTTATGACAAAATTTCATTTTGTCATGTATTGAGCATCATAGATTAAGCCTTGTGACGAACTAAGATTTTCGTCATAGATTAGCGTGATCCATGACGTTCTCAAGCCGTCATAGATTGGTGTAAAGCCCATTCAACCCAGCCCGAAGCCCAAAATCTATGACGAAAGGTGACCGTCATAGATTAACTTGCCACATCACTTATAGAGATGAGGTGGCTGCTGACGTGGCAGATGACGAGGCACTGACGTGGCGGGCACGAGGCAGATGACGCAGTGCTGACATGGCAGCCATGTGGCGCTGTTGTGGCTGCCACGTGGGGCTTAGTGGCTGCCATGTGGTGCTGACGTGGCGTCCACGTGGCGCTGACGTGGCTGCCATGTGGCTGCCATGTGTCGCTAACTTGGCGTCCATGTGTCACTGACGTGGCAGATGATGTGACACTTTGTAACCAGGTCTAATTTCAGCCCATATTCATTTCAGCCCATATACATTTCAGCATATATACATTTCAGCCCATATACATTTCAGCCCAACACAATAGCTAAAAAGATCGCCAAATTACCATATAAACCCAGATCAACCGAGATCATCAAATCAACAGATATCATCAGAATATTTTTTATATGTATACAACATATATCACCACAACCATAAATAGATCAAAACCCCAACATGTATCACCATATATCACCAGACTACATCAAAACTACCACAACCTTGCCACGCTTTGGCTCTGTAAAGTTTCCACCAAAAAGGTGAAGTTTCTCGTAAAGTTTGTTGCTTAGTTGGCTTGATTTTGACTCGGCAAAAGGTCCAATGTTGCCTCCAACTTAGCTTGCTTCGGCCGACTCGGTTGCATGACTTGAAAGATCATCAATTTTTTGCCGCCAACTCGGCATTTTTCCTCCTCTCCACTTGAAAGATGCATGAGTCGGATTCGAGAGATTGGTGCAAGCACATAAAAATAAAAATATCATAATTGACATGAGCAGGTAAAAGGCAAAGGACATTACTTGCTTTTAGAGTTTTAGTTCCCTGAAACACTACTCTCATCCAAAATGCTTAAAATTCCAGAATTATCAAAATTGAAAAATGGTACACCTAAGTGAAAAGGAACAATACTTGGTGGATCAGCTACTAGAGACAAAATCAGTGCTATTATAATGTGGTTGCTCAACAGCTACATAATGACTTGGAGATAAAAACAAACTACTTCCTGGCTACCAGAAATTGATTGCAGCTCACGAAACGATAAGGTAAGTCTATTAAAAAATGAAGCAGACATTTCCCAAAGCATACAAAAGAACTTTTATGGACGTGACGTACAGATCTTATGAGCAACACTTGAACTTGAAATAATTGGTGAATCAACCAAATCTTATACATAAAATTGTTGCATTGTTACGCAAAATAGTGATAGCTACCAGCAGCTATTGGAAATAAAAAAGATAATTTCAAAAACTTGCAATTGGCAGACACATATGTCAGTATTTTATTCCAATCTCATAAGGCTACTAATTTGATGCCTTCAGTTCCACATAGGAAAACCACAAACAATCTAACTATATGATAGCTATTTTCTGCTGTGTGCATTTACATGTACCATGTATATTTTCTGCAGTGCACATTTTCTATCAACTTGTGTGCAAAAATCTTAACGAACATGCAAAGGAGGTAATTCAATGTAATGCCAAGGTACCAATATAAAATGGATGCTAAATTGCTAACACCATATGGCAATCGAAATTATATGTTGAACAGAGAAGTACAAGTACTGAATAGATGAGTAACCCAGTCCAAATCAGCTCGAAGCAAACTAACACTAAACTTCAATTATGAAATTCAATTCTCTGAAGCATGCATATGGCAAAAAAGAAACAGATCCATAGGTACGACATGAACAATATCAACAATTATTAAAGGGCAAGGTGACGACTTCACACAAACATACTAAATGCTATAGTTCAAATGGAAAGTATACAAAAGTAACCTAGCACAAGCGGCTAGCAACAAGCGTACGGAACCACAAGCACAAGCAGCAGATGGCTTCACCAGATATTTAGAGGACACATAGGAGCTGAAAGAAGAGCAAAGAAGGGGAGAAGGAGCACTGAACCACTGATTCCGCTAGACCAGAACACCATCAGAGTTCTCCTCAATTTTCTCCTGCAGGAAAAAGAGAATTAGTCAATAGTTAGCATTTTACCACCATCAGGCATCAGCTTGCTGACTTTACAGACATACAGATACAGGGCAAAGAACAGAACTACGCACCTGGCACATAAATTGTGTCACTGCCTGATCACAACATTGCCCAGGAACGACATGCAAAGAAGAACAGATGGGGGATAGAGAGGATGACCTCGTCAAACATGTTGACATATAGGTGCTGCATCAACGTGGACTTGACAAAGCGATTGTCATACCAAAGACGACAAGGGCAATGTCGTGCAGCCAACCACTATGGACAGATCCAGCCACCTCCATAGATCAATCTAGCCACAACCATTATGGGACCTGAGAGGTTTCAAATAGAACATCCAGACTGAGAGATTAAGTGATAAACTAGTAGAGCCAGCCATAATTCTCCGAGCATCACTTAAAAGAAGGCAAGCTGAAAGCTAGAGCAAGCAACATGGCACTCAGTTACTTCCTGGTGAAGAGATTCAGCTAACTAGCAGAAAATTAAAGAGGAAATTGAGAGCTAGCTAACAGGCATGCAAAACTGACATGCAAAGCACGGCTTACTGATTGTGTATGGAATATGTATGTATCTACATGACCTATCCGGAAACCAACCATCATGAATTGTGCACAATTACTTAATCTACATGACCTATCAAGAAACCAACCATCATGAATTCTGCTTCTTTTAATTACTTTTCTGTTAATCTGATACACACATAGTGTTATAACATATTTAGTGAGCACCAAGTTTATAACAGATCGAGTAGTATGCAATGAAAACGATGAAAGAAATTGAGAACTAGTTACCACAGCTAGCTGATCATTCTTTCAAAAAGAAAATTTTGCTACAGCTGATCTACAGTACGTGCAGTACAGAAGAAAACGGAACAGCCAGCAGAACAGGGGATAGGCTGGGAAACAATTCACTCAGGTGGTTTGCTTACAATCGTATGGCCACAGCACCAAGTGATCACTAGATGTGTGCAGGGAAAACATATGGACAAATCAATTGAGCAAAAGACATCACATTCTGTTGCCAATTTAAATATAAGTACGCTAAATATAAGCTACACCAACTACTACAATCGGAGCAAAGCACTTTAGAATTTCCTGCAGTGTCCACAAGCGTATCTTACTGAAAGACAAAACTAAAAGTCAGAGCAAATGAGATCACAGCCAACATCAGCTCAAAGCACTCAGTCAGATTGATGAGTTCATCTGGTCAAATTCCCTTTTCCCTCGCCAGTTCAAAATATGCACTAAAATCGAAAAAAGAAAGGATGGTTCTCTGAATCTACCTACGAGCGAAACATTGAAAGCCTGGAGAACGGGAACCGCGGTAAAAAAACAATTTAAGAGTGGATCTATGGATGGCGGCGGGTGACCTGGGCTGGTGTCGGTGGAGCTCCAGTAGTTGCAGGAGCTGCGGCCGACGAAGGACGACGACCCGGAGAAGTTGACCTTGTCGGGGACAGCCCTAAGGGTCCCCTTAAGCAACTGGGAAATCCCCACTTAAAACCCGCAACAAAGCCAAACACGCCTCGACTAACCATGCAGGACATGGCCCACGCCGAGGCCCCAACGGCCCACCAAGGCGGCCCACACGAAGATTCCCTCAAGCAGGCTTCGCCTCGCTCGAGGATGCGCGCCTCCCTCAGGCGGACTCCGTCTCGCTCGAGGGGGCGCGCTGCCTCCGAGCGGGCTCCGCCTCGCTCGAGGGTCCGCTCCGCCCTCGAACGGGGTCCGCCTCGCTCGAGGGCGCTCCGCATGCGCGTGCCTGCTCCCGTACGCGGGCATTAAATGCCCTGACAAAGGCGGGGCAGCGCCATCATGTGTCTGGGGCGCACGCCCCGGTACCGCCGCACCAACTCCCCAGGAGGGAACCCATCCTCACCACTGTGGGGGAGCGTGCGGCACGGCGGTGCCCGCCCGTGACGCCGCGCGCCGCCTACTCCGTGCGGGCCGACGCGCCGAGCCCTCGAAGGGGGGCCGGCCGCACCCTCGACTTGCTTTCTTGTGACCTCGCGGGGTTAGGTGGAGACGCTAGGCGGTGGGGCGCCATCCCCCCGCCCTTGTTAACGGCATGGCCGCCGCCCCCGCCCGTGCGAACCCGCGCGGGCGCGCGCGCGGCTCCGGCGTGGAGCGTGCGGGAACGGGACGCCGCCTTACCTGCCATTGTGTCTCGTACGGGCCAACGTCAGCAACTCCCTTGAGCCCAAATAAAGACATCACAGCCGTCCGTTGCTCTTCTACCCTCGAAGCCGCCACTGTTCGGGTACAAGATACGCCATGATGGCCGGATCGCTGCAAGGATCGTCCGGGCGGCCGCCTACTCTACGGCATAGCACACCACGCTCCCTCACGTAGCTAAATAGCGCGGCACGCATGTGATTCGCTCTCTCCTTGGTCTATAAAAGGAGGACGAACCCCCCTGCCGTAGGGGACACGAAGACACACAGACATAACACCTTCAGCCAATACACCAGGGACTTGGAAGCCACGCTTCCTCTCCCGCCTTGCTTGTAGCAGCCCCACTACAGGCACCCGGTCTTGCCGAGCAATATAGTGCCTTGAGCACACCACTGCTGGACGTACGCCCCCCCCCCCCCCCGGAACCGGGATAAACTCTGTGTCTTCTATTGCTTAGCATCAACCATTGAGGGATAGACCTTGGCGCTTACTACTGGTTAGTGTCGGGACCACATTCCGCACCGACAGTTGGCGTCCACCGTGGGGCAATCGAGCGCCTAAGGTCAATCCACCATCAACTCCCTCCATGGTGATCCGCACTGAGTACCGTGGTACGCGCTACTGCATGGGCAGCTCGGACCCCCTCCCCGCCGGGTTCGAAATCCGGTTCGGGGGCCTGAACTTTCAGGCCACGGGGAACGGCTACCTGATGCGCCTCACCAACCGTGAGGAGCTCCGTGCGCAGCGTCAGACCGAGTCCGCTCCGGTCCCCGCTGCGCGCACCACCACGGCGCGGACGCCCGCCGGCGCGGATGCGCGGGCCCGTCGACGCCACGGCGTCGCCGCCGCTCCGGCCGGCGCTCGCGCCAAGCGCGGTCCGAGCGGCGGCAAGCTGAACGTGCCGCCTCTCAACGCGGCGCACCCGTCAGCACAACAACCATCGCTCCGACGGGGCAGCGCACGGTCTCCGGGCCGCACTTCCCCATCGGCCTCCGCGGTGCTACGACGGCCTACAACGCCAACACCAACACGACGATGCGCCGGGTTCCCCCCGGCCATCACGTCTTCGTTGCCAGGGACCCTGGCGCCTCCGCAGGCGATGAGTCATCTTTAGGCTCCCTTGACGCGTTGCCACCCGCCAACCTCCACGGGTACGCGGAGTGGGACTTCTCCGGCGTGCCGGACCCGGTCATGTTCAGGCGCTTCCTTGACGCTACGGACTACTGGTTCGGCTGCTCCGACGACTCCAGCACCGGGAGTTACGACCCCGCGCGGGAGTGCTGCGTCGTCATCGCCAACGACCCGGCCAACGCCACCGATGCGGTGGGCGCCGGCGACGGGGAAGTCACGCCTACCCCAGGGATCGCCCCACGCCCGGCCGCGGGGCCAAGCACCCCCGCCGGGGCCGACGTTGACGCACGGCTAGCCCGTGCTCGCGAGCTCGAGGCCAAGGCGGCGGAGGAGTATCGAACGGTGCGGCGCCGCTCCGTGCCTCGATGGCGGGGGAAGCCTCCGCGCGCGGAGAATGCGCGCGGGAGCTGGGCAAACAGGCCCGCGACCGCATCAACACCGACTTCAATGTCGACAACCCAGAGGCGCCTCCGCGGGCGAGCCAAAAGCTCATTGCCGCCGCGACGCTGCTGCGGGCTATGCCGGCACCCTCGACCTCTGAGGCGCGGAACCTGCACCGCGAGCTGCAGACTTTTATCGAGCAGGTGGCCGTCTAGCAGGCCGAAAGCTCGGCCTCGCGTATCCGCCAGCAGGGGGATGCGCGAGGAGACGTGGCTGCACAGGGGGGCGAACCCTCGGTCCATGCAAGTGAAGCTGCGGGGCGACCCGGCAACCCAGGACGCGCGCCGGCCAAGGAGCGGCTCCTTGACACGCGCGGGCGGCGGATGGCGACGCCCGTAACGTCATAAACGCTCGGCGCACGAGCAAGGCGGACGCACGGGCGGCGACGAGGCTACCACCCTCGACGGGGCGGGCGCTACGACAGCGAGGAGGACCGCTCCCCGACGCCGGAACCCCCGGGGACCCGCGTGTTCAGCCGGAAGATCCGCGCGGCGGCCTTCCCCCAACGCTTCCGCCAACCCTCGACCATCGTCAAGTACAACGGGGAGACGGATCCCCGCGTGTGGCTCAACGACTACCGCCTGGCGTCCCAGCTGGGCGGTGCCACCAGCGACGAGGTCATCATCCGCAACTTGCCCCTGCACCTCGGCGATTCAGCCCGGACATGGCTCGAGCACCTGCCCGCCAGCCAGATCCACAGCTGGGACGACCTGGTCCGCACGCTCATGGGTAACTTCCAGGGCACGTACGTGCGCCCTGGAAATTCCTGGGACCTGCGCTCCTGCACCCAGAAGCCCGGCGAGTCGCTGCGGGACTTCATACGGCGCTTCTCCAAGCGCTGTACAGAGCTCCCCAGCGTGGCGCAATCCGAGATTGTGCACGCCTTCCTCGAGGGCACCACGTGCCGGGACCTCGTGCGGGAGATGGGACGCAGCCCGCCCGCGGACTCCAACGAGCTGTTCGACATCGCCACCAGCTTCGCCTCAGGAGAGGAGGCCGTGGGGGCGATCTTCGACGGCAAGAAGGGCAAGCGCTCGGATGATGTGCCCGCGGAGGGCAGCAAGTCCAGGGAGCCCCACCGGAAGGACAAGCGGGGCAAGAAGGGAAAGAAGCCGCACCGCGAGGCGCGCGAGCAGGGGCGCGACGGCGATGATGTCGAGGCCCTTGCTGTTGACCTAGCTCGACGGGGCCCTCGACCGGCCCCTCGAGGTCCGGGGGTGTTTGATGATATGCTGAAAAAGCCGTGTCCTTACCACAAGACCCCAGTTAACCACACCCTTGAGCAATACGACATGCTTAAGAAGTTCTATGGCCGCGCTGCCGTGAAGGAGGCGGAGGCCAAGAAGGACGGAGGAGACGGCGACGCCGGCGGCTTCCCCGCCGTGGAGAACGTGTTCCTCATCTTCGGGGGACCCACCGTCGACATGTCGACCCGCCAGCGTAAGCGGGAGCGGCACGAGGTCCTCGCCGCGGAGAAGGCGCCTCCCTCCTTCCTCGACTGGTCGGAAGACGCCATCACCTTCAGCCGGGAAGACCATCCGAACCGCATCCCCAACCCGGGCCACATGCCGCTAGTGGTCGACCCAATCATTGGGAACGCGCGGTTCTCAAAGGTCTTGATGGACGGGGGCAGCAGCCTCAACATCCTCTACGCGCATACACTGCGCTTGCTGGGGATTGGGTTGGACCAGCTGCAGCCTAGCACGACGCTGTTCCATGGCGTCGCGCCCGGCAAGCGAGTCCAGCCCCTCGGGCAGATCGACCTGCCGGTTTGGTTCGGCACCGCGAAGAATTTCCGCAAGGAAACTCTCACCTTCGAGGTGGTGGGGTTCAAGGGCGCCTACCACGCCATTCTTGGGCGGCCCTGCTACGCCAAATTCATGGCGGTCCCCAACTACACCTACTTGAAGATGAAGATGCCGGGACCGAACGGCATCATCACCGTGGGCTCGTCAATCGAGCACGCGTTCGACTGCGACGTCGAGTGCGTGGAGCACGCGGAAGCGCTGGCGCTGGACGAAGCGCTGGTCACCACTCTGGAGAAGATGGTCAACGAGGACCTCGACTCCACCACCAAGCACACCGGCACCTTCGACGCCGCGGAGCAGACCAAGGAGGTGCCCCTCGACCCTGCTGCCCCCGAGGGCAAGGCGTTGAGGGTCAGCTCCACCCTCGATCCAAAATAGGAAGTGGTGCTCGTCGACTTCCTCCGCGCCAACGCCGACATCTTCGCGTGGAGCCCCTCGGATATGCCAGGCATTCCGAGGGAGGTCGCCGAGCACTCCCTTGACATCCTGCCTCACGCCCGCGTCGTGCAACAACGGCTGCGCCGCTTTGACGTGGAGCGGCGACGGGCTATCGGAGCGGAGCTGCGGAAGCTTCTCGAGGCCGGGTTCATCAAGGAGGTGTTCCACCCAACGTGGCTAGCAAACCCCGTACTTGTAAAGAAAAAGAATGGGAAGTGGCGGATGTGTATAGACTACACCAGTCTTAATAAAGCATGTCCTAAAGTTCCTTTTCCTTTGCCATGTATTGATCAAATTGTTGACTCAACGGCTGGGTGTGAATTGCTTTGCTTCCTTGATGCCTACTCCGGGTATCATCAAATCAAAATGAAGGAGTCCGACCAGCTCGCGACTTCTTTCATTACGCCGTTCGGGATGTTCTGCTACGTCACGATGCCGTTCGGCCTCCGGAATGCGGGTGCGATGTACCAACGCTGCATGCAGCATGTTTTCGGAGATCACATTGGGCGGACGGTCGAGGCGTACATGGACGACATCGTCGTAAAAACCAGGAAGGCGGACAACCTGGTTGAAGACCTTGGCATCGCGTTCGGCTGCCTCCGAGCCAACGGGGTAAAATTGAACCCTGAAAAGTGCGTCTTTGGAGTGCCGCGAGGCATGCTCCTAGGATACATCGTCTCCCAACGAGGCATCGAGGCCAACCCCGAGAAGGTTGCGGCCCTCGAACGAATGGGCCCGATCCGGGACCTCAAAGGGGTGCAAAAGGTGCTGGGGTGCCTTGCCGCCTTGAGCCGCTTCGTCTCGCGGCTCGGCGAGAAGGGCCTGCCCCTCTATCGCCTCCTCAAGAAGCACGAGCGCTTCTCCTGGACCGCCGAGGCCCAGGATGCGCTCGACAAGCTGAAGGCGTCCTTGACCCACGCTCCGATCCTCACGCCGCCGCAGGACCGCGAACCCCTGCAGCTCTACGTAGCCGCAACCACCCAGGTGGTCAGCGCCGTGATCGTGGTGGAGCGCATGGAGGAAGGGCACGCCCTGCCGGTCCAGCGGCCGGTCTACTACATCAGCGAGGTCTTGTCTGACACCAAGACGCGCTACCCTCAAGTCCAAAAGTTGCTGTATGCGGTGGTCCTCGCGCGGCGCAAGCTTCGCCACTACTTCGAGGCCCACCCCGTCACGGTGGTCTCCTCCTTCCCGCTGGGGGAGATCATCCGCAATCCTGACGCGGCGGGCAGGATCGCCAAGTGGTCCGTGGAGCTGATGGGCGAGACGCTCGCCTACGCCCCGCGCAAGGCCATCAAGTCCCAGATCCTGGCGGATTTCGTCGCTGAATGGATGGATACGCAGCTGCCACCGCCACAGATCCAAGCAGAGTGCTGGACTCTGTATTTCGACGGCTCGGTGATGAAAACAGGGGCGGGCGCGGGCCTGCTCTTTGTATCACCCCTCGGGGAGCACATGCGATACGCGGTGCGCCTCCACTTCCCCGCATCAAACAACATGGCTGAATACGAGGCCCTCCTCTGTGGCCTCAAGATCACCATCGAGTTAGGCGTCAAGCGCCTCGACGTACGGGGGGACTCGCAGCTCGTAATCGACAAAGTCATGAAGAACGCGAGCTGCCATGACGACAAGATGGAGGCATACTGCAAGGCCGTGCGAGCCCTCGAGGACAAGTTCTACGGCATCGAGCTCAATCACGTGCCCCGCCGGTACAACGAGGAAGCGGACAAGCTGGCCAAAATCGCATCCGGGCGGATTACGGTCCCCCCGAACGTTTTTGCCCGTGATATCGCCCAGCCCTCAGTCGTCCTCGAGCCTCACCCCTCGAGCCACACAGGACCCTCGGGGGCTCCCTCGAATCCAGCGGGTGCAGAACCCATGGATGAGGACCCCTCGAACGAAGCATACGTGCTCTCCCTCCTCGAGGGGTATGGCGCCTACGGGGCTGATGTGATGGACATCGAGCCAGCCCCTGTCAAAGCTGACTGGCGTGACAAGTATGTTGCCTGGATGGCCCGAGGGGAACTCCCCACGGATCGGGCCACGGCCAGACGCATCGCCAGGATGGCCAAGTCCTTTGCCCTCGTCGACGGCGAGCTGTACAAGCGCGCCGCCTCCGGCATCCTGCAGCGGTGCGTGCCCATCCCTGAGGGGCGCGAGCTCCTGCGGGATATCCACGCGGGGATCTGTGGCCATCACGCAGCGCCTCGTACTCTCGTTGGCAATGCCTTCCGCCAAGGATTTTACTGGCCTACCGCGGTCGCGGACGCCAGTGAGATTGTACGCACCTGCGAGGGGTGCCAGTTTTACGCCCGCAAGTCCAACCTTCCCGCTCATGTCCTGCAGACCATCCCCATAACATGGCCGTTCACTGTGTGGGGGCTGGACATCGTTGGGCCCCTGCGAAAGGCGCCCGGGGGCTTCACCCACTTGTTGGTTGCGATCGACAAGTTCTCCAAGTGGGTGGAGGTGCGCCCCATTACGAATCTCAGGGCGGAGCAAGCGGTGACGTTCTTCACCGACATCGTCCACCGTTTTGGAGTGCCGAACTCCATCATCACCGACAACGGGTCCCAGTTCATGGGCAGGAAATTCTTGGAGTTCTGTGACAAGTTCCACATCCGTGTGGATTGGGCAGCTGTGGCACACCCGCAGACTAACGGCCAAGTAGAACGTGCCAACGGCATGATCCTACAAGGCCTTAAGCCTGGAATTTTCGATCAGCTAAACAAATCCGGTCGAAAATGGCTCCAAGAGTTACCAGCAGTCGTGTGGAGCCTAAGGACCACCCCGAGCAGAGCCACCGGGTTCACCCCGTTTTTTCTGGTCCATGGCGCGGAGGCCGTCCTCCCCACGGACCTAGAATACGGGTCGCCCAGGGTTCGAGGCTACGACGTGGACGCCAACCAGCGAGCCCACTGGACCAGCTAGATGAAGCACGCCTCGTGGCCTTGATGCACTCCGCAAGGTATCAACAGTCCCTCAGGCGCTACCAAGCACGCAAGATACGCCGGCGGGACTTTAGTGAAGGGGATTTGGTCCTAAGGCTACGCCAGGACAACCGAGGACGCCACAAGCTATCACCTCCGTGGGAGGGACCCTACGTCGTGGTGAAAGTACTCAAGCCTGGCACGTACAAGCTGGCCAACGAGGACGGTGAAGAACTCACCAACGCTTGGAACATCCAACAGCTACGTCGCTTCTACCCCTAGCTAGGATTTCCAAGTGTTTTTTGTTGTAAAAATCACATAACCGACGCCCCAGTTGGTGACAACTATGTAAACGTCATAAGTCTAATGAAAAGGGCAACTCGGCTTTCCCCTGAAACCCAAGTTACCCTCGGGGGCTACTGCGGGGGGCACCCCCCCCCCCCCAAATGGTCCCATTTTCGCGCAAAAACGAAACAACTCACGCGCGCTAAGTTTGTTTTCTACTTCGGCCCCGAGCAAAGATTCGAACAGGGCGCAGGCAGCCTAGCGGAAGGAGCGCACGAGCCAGAGATAGCCTACGCCTCCGCGAGGATACGGCCCTTCTCTCTCGCCTCCAACCCAGCAGGCCACCAGCGAAAATCGAACTCCCCTAACTAGAATCTACTCAGGAAGAAGGGGAAACAAAAAAGCGTAATAAACAAAAGACATCACTTTACATTGGCAAATGTTTATAGCAAAAGTAATTTGTTTATTTACAAGGGCCGCACGGCTAGCATACTGATACACGAACAAAAACGGGCCTAGCGCCCGGCTGTCTTCAGGCGGGAGGAGCGGCGGCATCAGCAGCGTCCGGGAAGAGGAACTCCTCGAAGGCTTCGGCGAGAGTCCCGGCGGCGTTGGCAGCGAGCGCGTCCACGCGCTCCATCGCCACCTCGTCCTCAACACCCTCGGGGACGACGTAGCCCTCCGCCAGCGCCTCGAAGTTAACGTCGTAGTGGGACCGCACCACCCCGAGGGCCTTCTGGACGCCAAGATGCAGCGCCCGGCGCATGCGCTCGGTGACGTGGCCGCCGAGGGCGCGCGGGCGGGCGGCCGCCCGAGCTACCGGCCCGTGCCTCGCCCTCCTCCACGGCCCGGCAGGTCTCGAGGGCCGCATCTCGCAACTCCTGCAGCTCCTGCTCGGAGGAGTTGTAGGAGGCCTGCAGCACCTCGGCCCGCTCAGCCGCGTGCCCCAGCGCGGTGCGCAAGCCTGGAGTTGCCAGACGAGAAAGAAATCAGAAAAAGAGTGCGAACCCTCTAAAGGAAACCCAACAAAACAGGAGTCAAACAGTGGCTCACCTTCGACTTGCTTCCTCTCCACCTCGAGGGCACGGCGCTCGGCCTCGACCGCCTGCTCGAGGCCCCTGACGGTCTCGCCTTGCTCCTGGAGGGCCAGCTCCTGGTTCGCGCTCGTAATGCTAAGCACTATCAGCTCGCCCTCGACCTTGGAGAGCTCCGCGCTTCAGCCTTCCAGCGACTTCTGCGCCGCCTCGCGAGCGACGCGCTCCTGCTCCAGCGCCGACCGGGCGTCGGCAAGGGCGGCTCGCTCTCGCCGGAGCCGCCCCTCGGCCCCTTGGCGGGCGGTGTGCTCTCGCAGAGCCGGCCCTCGGAGGCGGCGAGCGCCGCGACCTTGGCGTCAAGGGCGGCCTTCAAGTCGTCGGCCTCTTTGGCCTTCCGCTCGAGCGCGCGCGCCCGTTCCTCGGCCGGCGGCTGCCGAGCTCGCGCCTCTCCGGAGCGACAAGTGGAGCCGCCGGTTGTCGTTGCGGGGCGCCGGCCACCTCCGCCTCCCGGTTGGCCGCCGGCGTGCGCACCTTCTCCCGGTCCGAGCGCGTGCGCCGCGGCGCCTCATCCCGGTCGATGAGAGGGCGTGCGGACCCGCTCGAGGCCGGAGGGGTGCGCGGGTCTGCCTCGCGCTCTCGTGAAGCGATCGCGCGGGGCCATGGCCCCGTACGACGGCGCCCACCATCCGGGGTCCCGAGGGGCGTCGGCGAGCGCGTCGAAGGCGTCGCACCGCTCCCGGAGCGGGTGGAGCTCGGCGGTCGCCTGGTCGAATGCGCCATACTTGTCACGGGCGCGGCGCTCAAGCTCCTGTCACCCACAAGCCAAAATCCGTAAGCATCATACTACAAGGATAGGCGCGCAGAAACGGAGAAAAAGGGAAGCAAGCAGCGGCACCCCACCTGGAAGACGCGCCACGCGGGGCCGCCGTGAATCCTCAGCGCCTCGTGCAACGCCCGGTCAAGCGCGGCGTCGTGGTTGCGGAGCTCCCCCCACGGCCCTCGCTCCCCCCGGGCATCGGCGAACGCGGGCGGATCGCCAACGATCCCCTCTGCACGGGCGGAGTGGCCGGAGCGGGAAGACGAGGCCTCGGCGGCGTGCCTTCGGCCCCCGCCACCATGTGGCCGTCGCGCCGCCTCACGTGGGCCCCGTCCCGGGACTCGGGGGACGGCGGGGGGAAGCTCACCCACCGGTCCCACCCGGCGGCGGGGAGTCGCCGTCCGGGATCTCCACCACCACCGCCCGGGAGCCGCCGGCGGCGCGCCGGCCCCTCGCGTCGCCTCCGCCGGCGCCTCCACTTGCGCCTCCGTGGCCGCGAGCGCCGACGCGGCGCCATGGCCACCGCTTCGGCCGCGCCTCCGCGACCACGGGCGCCCGGCCGCCCTCCTCGGCCATCGCGGGCCGCAACTCCGCCGCGGCCGCCGCCGCGGCCGCGCCTCCACCACGGCCGGCGCCCGCCGCTCCTCGACGACCACCGGCCGCGTGCCGCGACGGCCGATCCGCCGACCGAGGCCTCGAGGCCTCGGCCGCGCCCCCCGCGAGCTCTCGCCCGCCGCCGTCGCCGTGCTCGCCCCCGCCCGCGGCGCCCTCGACGAGCGCCGCCGGGTGGGAACGGACGCGTCCGCCCTCAACACCTTGGCCGGTGCGAGGGGAGGCACGGTCGGCACCACCCTGCACAAGTACAAACAAAAAATTGGAACGCCTGGTCGCCAGAAAACCGAACCCCACAGAAGAGCAAGCCCCTTACCTCGAAGAGGAGAAGGCGCGCTTCCTCTTCCTCGAGGCCTCGGCGGATGAGGCCGGCGCGGCCGACGCGCCCGCCGCCGCGCCTCCTCCGGCGTCTCCGCCGCGCGTGCGGACCCCGCCCGCGCGCGCGCGCGCGCGCGCGCGGCGGCACCTCCGCGGCTCGCGCCGCTCCCATCGTCGATTGCCCGGCGGCGGGCGCCGCCGCGCCCGCGCCCTAGGCGATGCCGCCCTTGCCGCCGGAGCTGGCTCCGGCGAGGGGGGTGCAGGCTCCCACCTATCAGAGGGGCCTTGCCCCCCAGCTTCTTCCTCCTTGTCCTCCTCCGAGGACGAATACTCCTCGGTTCCCGGAGAGGAGAGCCCCTGCTGCTCGCGCAGCCGGTACTCCTCGCTCCGCCACTCGCGGCGCTCGCGGTGCCACCTCGCGCGCTCCTTCTTGCGCGCCGCCCGCTCCCGCTCCCGTTCTTTGTGCCGCCCGGCCGAGCGCGCGGGAGTCAGGGGTGGGCAGAACGGACTTCGCGGCGCTCACGCTCACCAGCTGTAGGCGAGAACGTCAAAAGCACGTCAGGAGCCAGAGGCAACATCAAGAACGAAAACAGGGCCAAGAATCACACTCACCAGTGGGCCGGTGGGGAGCATCTCGAGGTCCCACGGGGGCCGGTCCCGGCGCAGCATCCGGGTGTCGACGGCGCTCCGCGCCCGTGTGAGCGCATACGCCCGCTCAAGGGGGGTCGGGAGCATCCGCGACCTCGCTAGCGCGACGGGGTCCGCCTCCTCCGTCATCTCGAAGACGCAGAGCGGCCTCTCCATCAGGGGCACGACTCACCGGTGGTGGAGGAAGGCGAGGACGCCCGCCGCGGTCAGCCCGCGTGTCGCCAGGTACTTCAGGGCGGCCAGGAGCGAGTCCAGCCGCCTCCGGTGCTGGACCGTGGACACCCCGTGGCCCCAGGAGTTGGGCCTCTCCCGGAGCACCAGACCGGTGTAGGGGGGAGGCCGGGCTCAGCGTTGTGAAGATAGAACCATCCCCGCTCCCAGCCGGCGTTGTTGGTCGTCATGGTACAAGGGATGTAGTCGTCCTTGTACTGCGTCTGCAGGGCGAGCGACATACCGCCGGCGCGCACCGCGCGGAGGGTCCTCTGCTCCGTCGTCGGCTGCGTGAACAGCTCCGCGCGGAAGAGGTGTACCCAGAGATCCCAATTGACTGGGATCCCTAGATACCCCTCGCAGACGCCCACGAACGTGGCCGCCTGCGAGATCGCGTTCGGCGCGAAGTTGTGCAACTCCACGCCGTAACGGTAGCAGAGCGCCCGCATAAAGCGGCTCGCCGGCGCTGCGAAACCGCGTTCGTGGAAGCAGACGAAGCTCACCACGTAGCCTTCCGGCGGGTTGGGCACGTGGTCCCCCGCCGGCGGCATGATCCACTCCGCCGGCCGGCCCTCCTCGTTCGCCGCCAGCTGGCCGGCGGAGACCAGGTCGCTGAGGGCCGCCCGGCTCACCGACGACCGCTCCCATGCGTACGGGTCGAGGATCGTGAGGGGCGGAAGTGGCGCCATGAGAAAGGACAAGGGATCCGGGGACGGAGGACGAGAAGAAGAAGAAGAGCTCTAATGGCGAAGGGCCGCGGTGGCAAGAGCGGGACGAAGGCGAGAGCACAGGGGGCAAGAATGGTGGAACGCTAAGGTAAAAACCGCCGTTTTTCCCTCCCCTCAGATTTATAAGCCGTGGGCGTGCCCTCCGGGGCGCACGTCCCGCGCGCATTAACTGCAGGGAATCTTTCTTCTCGCTGACGGGCGGGCCCCACCACGACCGCGGTGGCCACGCCACCGCGAACGGGCCATCATCACGGCGAAGAATGACGAGGGCCGTGGCAGGCGGTCACGTCCGCCTGCCCACGCCGCCCACTACGCGTGCGCGCGGCCGTGGCGCCTAAAAAGGCGCACCCGCGACGCGAAATCACAGCCTCGGCTGAGGAGCATTTAATGGCCCGGTTCCTTACAAAGTAAGGGGAACCCTCGAGCAGCACGGACTCCTGGCTCGGGAAGATTTCAACCCTCGAAAGAGTACAGGTGTGAGAAGGTCGCCTCGGGGCCCGTTTGAAACAGAACGGGCACCGCAAAGCACCCATGCCGCACCATTTTTACTGATCAGCGCCTCGAGGGTTGGCTCGCCCAGGCCCCTCGATGGATCGCAGATGCCAGGCCGGGAGCGCTCAGCCGCCGCCCCGCACCATCTTTACTGATCAGCGCCTCGAGGGCTGGCTTGCCCAGGCCCCTCGATGGATCGCAGATGCCAGGCCGGGAGCGCTCAGCCGCCGCCCCGCGCCATTTTTACTGATCAGCGCCTCGAGGGCTGGCTCGCCCAGGCCCCTCGATGGATCGTAGATGCCAGGCCGGGAGCGCTCAGCCGCCGCCCCGCACCATTTTTACTGATCAGCGCCTCGAGGGCTGGCTCGCCCAGGCCCCTCGATGGATCGCAGATGCCAGGCCGGGAGCGCTTAGCCGCCGCCCCGCACTATTTTTACTGATCAGCGCCTCGAGGGCTGGCTCGCCCAGACCCCTCGATGGATCGTAGATGCCAGGCCGGGAGCGCTTAGCCGCCACCCCGCACGGCCCTACTGATCAGAGGTTCGAAGCCTAACCCTCGATGGGTTCGAACAGGCGCCCCAGATCACAGAGTCAGGGACGACGAGGGCACGCGCATTCGAGCCGTTCCTCGAGCCCGCCGGCTCGAGGGTGCCCCACATGTCGTGCTCGAGAGCCAGCGAGGGCAGCTAGCCGGGGGATCCCACCGAGGGAGAGCTTCCGCGCCCTCGGTCCCTAGCGAACGGGACTGAGCCCCACCT
The DNA here is from genome assembly GCA_947561735.1 of Cenchrus americanus. Lineage (NCBI taxonomy): Eukaryota > Viridiplantae > Streptophyta > Magnoliopsida > Poales > Poaceae > Cenchrus > Cenchrus americanus. The sequence continues at coordinate 6,116,807 of OX387242.1, forward strand.
AGCAAACCCACACAAGCGCTTCAATGGACGTGTCTCTGGACCACGCAGCCTACCCTTATCGAACGGGGCATGGGCGTCCACTCGAACCACCCGCTAGCAGCTCAACGAGGAATCCGCAATCCGCGACGCGCTCGATGGGGGTTGCGGAAACCTCACCCTCCATCCCGCGGAGGGATGGCGAGGGCGCGTTAAAAAACAAGTCGTAAAGCTCTACCCGATTGCCTTGAACGGGCCCAGGCTCAGGGGCTTGACGCACGACTACACCTCCTGGGTTGCACCCGCCGGGGACAGCGCCAGTAACGCGTGCGTCACCGAAGCCGGCTGAGACATTGCCGACGCCGGTTGAAACATGTACCACGCCTTCTAACCAAGTCTCGCGGTAAACCCCTACAGGAGCGCCCACGTTCCTGCAGGAAATCGGGGCTAGACCCGCGGGTCCGCTGACGCGGCCCCACGGAAAGCGTTCGCAAGGCCAGGAGGGAAGAATGTCCCATCGGTAGGCTCCAGCATCTGCGGGAGCCTCAATGGCAAACCCACAGATGCTCGGGGGCTACTGTCGGGGACAGACCTAAGGGTCCCCTTAAGCAACTGGGAAATCCCCACTTAAAACCCGCAACAAAGCCAAACACGCCTCGACTAACCATGCAGGACATGGCCCACGCCGAGGCCCCAACGGCCCACCAAGGCGGCCCACACGAAGATTCCCTCAAGCAGGCTTCGCCTCGCTCGAGGATGCGCGCCTCCCTCGGGCGGACTCCGTCTCGCTCGAGGGGCGCGCGCGCCCCCGAGCGGGCTCCGCCTCGCTCGAGGGTCCACTCCGCCCTCGAACGGGGTCCGCCTCGCTCGAGGGCGCTCCGCACGTGCGTGCCCGCTCCCGTACGCGGGCATTAAATGCCCTGACAAAGGCGGGGGCGGCGCCATCATGCGTCTGGGGCGCACACCCCGTGCACCGCCGCACCAACTCCCCGGAGGGGAACCCATCCCCACCCCCGTGGGGGGACCGTGCGGCACGGCCGGTGCCGGCCCCGTGACCCCGCGCCGCCTACTCCGGTACGGCTGACGCGTCGAGCCCTCGAAGGGGGGCCGGCCGCACCCTCGACTTGCTTTCTTGTGACGAGGTGAGGTGGGGGCGGGTGAGTTTCCCACGTCGATGTAGATGCTGTCGTACTCCACACGGGCGCGCGTGCTGGTGTTGTTCACGGAGAGGGTTAGGACCAGCTCCACGCTTCGGTTGCCAGCGGTCATCTGGCTCCCCGCGCCGGCGACGGAGATGAGGATGCGCGCGGGGCTCAGCACGATGAAGAAGGCGGTGACGACCACCGCCGCGGCAAGGACCGCCATCAGAGCGACGAGGGCGACGCGGAGGAGGCCCCATTCACCATGGCTAGGGTTCGGGCTCTTGCGGAGGCGGAGTGCTTTCCCTCCCTTGGGCTAAGGCGAGGTGAGGAGCGAGTGGATAGCGAGGTGGGGGGAGCCGGTGCGAGGGGATAGGAGAGGGAGAGAGGGATAGGGTTTGGGGTGGTCTATATATGTCTGTTGTGTCTATTTTTGACCGTCGGATCGTAAGATCAATGGCCACCAACAGCTAGAGTTATGTGGGCTTTTTGGGCCATAATGGGCATGTTACATTCCTACTCTGCTTAACATTTTTCTTTTTCTTTTTCCATTTTTTGCAATACGGAACAATTCCAATTTGAACTATATGTATCTCAAATAAAATTTAAAAAAAATATCAAAATTATATTTTAAGTACTTCTGATATACTATACTCGTATTCTGAAAATATATGAAAGTTTCAAATGTTTCTTGTCATAATTCAAACTTCTACTTGCATATTTACTGTAAAATAATGATAATATAAAATCTAAAACTTCTTAAAAACTTCTAAAAATTGCCATGAAATCATTGTATTGATGTTTAAACTTGACATAAAAGTTTCATTGGATTCTGCAAAAAAGAAGTGTACATTGCTCACAAAATGAATGGATCCCTCATATTGTTTCATACATCTCAACATGAACTTTGATATTTGAACACCTCATAACGTTTTCAAACTCCATTACATCTAAAATTTGTACCCAAACATAAGTCAACCATGACTTTAACAATTATGAAGTTTAATTACTAATTGGCATGCAAAAAACATGTATTTATGTTATATGCTTTAATAGAAGGAAAAAAGCCCTATGAAGATTATACTATTAATAATAATTAACATACAAACAAATGAAATTATATGGAAGAACGTGATTTTAGAAAAAATTAGGAAAAAGAATCAACCGATTTGGAGTTCGTATGAGGAAGAAAAACAGTTTACAAGTTTTATCCGAAGATTAAAAACAGAAATTGCACTTGCTATGAACTGAGATGAACAAGTGTGTTTTCTCTTTTTAATCTTTGTCTAAAACTCGTAACTAGTTTTTCTGCCTCATACTAACTCCAAATTGGATGATTCTTTTTTCTACAATTTTCTAAAATCATTCTCTACCAAGATCTACAACTTTAACAAATAAAAGATGATTCTTTTTTCTGCCTCATACACGTCTCTCACATTCTTTCATACAACTCAACTTAAACTTTGAAGTTTGTGTACCATGGAGTATTTTCTTGCTCACGTACACCTCAATTCTGGACATAACCTTACATTTACTCTTCTATTAACATATGGGGATTCTCATTGCAATTTTTTCTTGCAAAAAAGTTATTATTTGTATTTTTTAAATCACTAATGAGTACACCTTTGTGAAAAAAGTTGCAAAATTGTTATATTATATGATCCCAATTTATTTTTCACATGTAACATACAACATAGAAGTTGTCACCTAGGAGTTTCAAAAAATTTCAAGTAGATTTGCTATTTTCTATCATTTAAATGATTTTCTACATGTTATACAATAATGATAATAATACCTAAAACTTCTTTATTAATTATGTAAATTGGCATAGAATCATTTTATGGATGTACAAGCTTGAAAAAAAGTTTCATAAGATTTTATGAAAATTGGAGTATACATTGTTCACAAACTATATAGATCTCTTACAATGTTTGATACAACTCAACTTAAACTTTGAAGTTTGTATAGTTATTTTTGTCGAAATGTTATGAAACTTTATTCTCAATCTTCAACACCCCTACAATGACTATATTCCAATTTCTAGAATTTTTGGAGAACATTTAGATATTATTGCTATTAATTTTTAATAAAGATGGAAGTAGAAGTACAAATTTTCTCTACCAAACATTTGAAATTTCAATATATTTTCAAGATATGTGATCTTAATGAATAGATGTTATCAGAAACTATTTTTTAAGATTTTTTTATGCATTAATTGAGACACATGTAGTTTAAATTGCAATTAATTTCGAGATGGTTTCATTAATTGCAGGAATTCATTTAATCAGTTTAAAATAGTAAATAGATTCAAAAATTCTTGAAAGTTGTACCAGATAACTTATATGCAGTATATTGAATATAAAAAATATATTTATATGTATAAGGTTAATTAAGAATATAATATTTGTGGGAAATGGTATGCTATGGAAAAAAGGTATGCTTTGGAAAAAAAGGTGAGGCCACTGGGTATCAAACCCATGGTCTCCTACTTGGGGCCCGTTAAGACAAACCACTGTGCTACACAAGGGATTTCGTTCATAGTGCTGCTCTTTATTCCCTTGTTGACTTGTTTCGGGGCTGGCAGCTGACGTGGCGCGGGGGTGCCTGTGTTATTACAAAATAGATGGATGCAACCAAAATCAACTAATGGTCTGTAGCATAGTGGCAAAGGGTGTCTCTAGGGAACCATGAGGTCCATGGTTCTAATTAAAATCTTTGCAGTATTTTATTTCCATTTTTTTCTATTTTATTTCATACACTCACTCTATTTATTTTCACACATGATCTATGACGAAATCTTTTATTTCATACGCTCATTCTATTTATTTTCCCACATTATCTATGACGAAATCTTATTGTTGTCATGGATGCATTGTGATATGTGACGAAATTGACACATCGTCATAGTGTTTGGACTTCTTATCGGGCTTCATATCCAACACTGTGAATTTATGACGAAAACAGACCATTTGTCATGGATGCAATGTGATCTATGACTAAATCTGATATCGTCATGAGAAGTTCGCCGTAGATCAAAAGATTTCTTGTAGTGTTATATGCTTCAAAACAAAGGGAATGTTTGTAGCATCCCTGTACCATGATATGAACTTTGTTGAAACTCATCTTCACGCAAAACTCTCAATTCAAGGCTTAGTCCATAGATCAGTTGTGAGTGAGTGGATTCATTGTTCTAGACGGAAGTTCAACTTCACAGTCTCCGTTGAAACTCAGGTATATCAAAAGTTGTGATATTGGTTTAAACCCTAGAGATAGGTGGGGATTGTTGGATTATTATTGGGCTTGGCCCATTTAATGACTAATAATCCCAATATCTCTTTGGTTTAAAACAAATAAAACCGGCATGACGAATGACGTGGCACAGACTCAACTTATATGCTGGACATTATACCATCTCTATTGAGAAGTTGAGAAGGGGACAAAACGATGCCACACGCGCGTGCGCCGCCGCCGCCGCCGGCGGCCGGGCCGGACCGTGGGCGTGGCGAGGCGGCGACGTGCGTGCCGGGACGGGACGGGAAATGTTTTTCCACTTCCTTTTTAATGCGAAGAGTTTCCATAAGTGCTGAAGCACACAACACGGAAAAGGTTTTTCCACTTCCTTTTTAATGCGAAGAGTTTCCATAAGTGCTGAAGCACTTCAACTCCTGGCACTACGTCGTCGGCGCCCCCTTCCCCTCCTGGCTTTTGGCTTACCCGAGAACCCCTATATATGGCCCCGTCTGGTCACCCTTCGGCATATAGACACAACACGCTGCACACTGACATTCCCGTCCCATGGCTTGCGCGCACAGGACCTTGGAAGAGTAGGAGCCTCCGAGACGTTCGTCGGAGTCAGAGTTCGCTTGCTCGGGTGAAGACCGGCGATCACGTTTCTGGGGAGTGCGTTCAGCACGACTACTCGCTACTGTTCGCCTTCATCTTCCTCGGTACGGCTACCGTTCGCCTTCATCTTCCTCGGTACGACTACTGTTCGTGATTGGAGCTGCGGGAAGGAAGATCGGCACTGCTACCTTTCTGCACCGCATCGAGCGGGACGACTACACCGACAAGTGCTATGTCGACTAGCACCGACATGAATGCCGCTGGGTATAACATATTGTTTACTGTTTTCCACTTTATCCACATATTCGCATACTGTGCTAGATCAAATCTTGTCATAAACTTTGTCACTGTTATTTTTCTTATTTTAATTTCTGGATTAAATTACTTGTTAAATTGGCTAAATTTCCGAACACCATTGGAGCAGGCAGATCGGCTCCCGTGGCCGGGTGGACGTGGGACGCCGCGACGAACGCAGCGCCATCGGGACCCGTAGCAACGGCCAACGATGAGGCCGTGCCGCGGCGTGTCGGCAGCCGGGAACTCGGCCGCTACGTACGTAGCGCGTGAGAGGATGATAGGCGGTGATCGACCGACGGTGGGGTGCCGCCAGGATGAGCTCTCCGCCTCCCCAAGGTGAGGAGGATGATGCCGCCATCGGCACCACGCGTCTGTGCGCCTGTGCCTCTGCTCGCGTGGCTCGTGAAGCAAGGTGACCTGCCCGGCTGTCCCTGGCCAGTGCAATGGATTTTGGACGTGCTCAGGTCGTCAGGTCCACTAGAACAAGCGTGACGCAATGTGGTTTGGTATTAACTTGTGACTCTGTGAGTGAGTAGTAATTAACTGACACTACTGGAAATTCAGGCTTTGCCGAGAGCCTTAACTCTCGGAAAAGGGCCTCAAACACTCGGCGACGCCTCTAGATAATCAAAATGGAGTTTGGCATGTAAATGAAGTTAGACATCTAAATTTACTTACATTCGCCCTTGGGGGCGAATCATTGGGTGGTTCTGAGGGAGCGGGGGTTGAGGGCCGACGGGAAATTTTTTCTCGGCCACGTTTCTTTGCCGAGCACCCCAGCTCCAGGCTCTCGGCACAGGCTGTGCCGAGAGCCCAAAGTGTGCCGTCGGCAAAAAAAGTAGCCGTTAACGGGGGGTCAAGATAACCGTTTTGAAAATTTCTCTACCGACGGCCGCGAGACAGGGCCGTCGGCAAAGACGGGGATTTTTTTTTTTGAAAATTTTGTGCCGAGAGCCCCGCGCAGAAGCCGTCGGCAAAGATGGTTTTTCTATTTTTGAAAATAATCATGTGCCGAGTGTCCGGTGCAAAGGCCGTCGGCAAAGACGGTTTTTTATTTTTTTAAAAAAAATTCTTTACCGAGTGCTTTTGGCAACTACTCTCAGCGAAGCTGTGAACACCCGACCTGGGAAGATTTTTCCCAGAGTTGCCGAGAGTAATTGCCAAAAGCCCTCGGCAAAGGCCCCTTTGCCGACGGCCCCTCTCAGCAAAGAGGCCTCATTTTGTTTTTTTGCTTTCCATATTGATAAACACACACACACACACACATATATATATATATATATATGACAATATCACATGCAACAATAGATAACACATATATATCACATCCACATGTTCATACACACCACATGTGTCCACAAGTTCATACACACCACAAGTCCATCGAAACAAGTCCACAAATCCACAAAGTGTCTCGAATCCAACGAAACAAGTTCAGAACATGATCAACTAAGTCCAAGGGCCTACGGTGAGTGCTCGTGTGGTGGGAAAGGTGGGATGGGCGACTGGAGGACTTGCTCACCACTTGGACCCTGTTGATTCGAACCCGCCGAGAAAGGCTGCACAAAGGAGACAAGATTGCAAGTGTTAGACATGATTAGACAGGAAAACCAGAAACTCTTTGGTATCATACTCACCGGAGTACCGAGGACTTGCTGTGTCGGAAACACCTGTGGGGGGAGTGATAGGAGCTAGGAGCCCTGGTGGTAGAGTCATACCACCTGACGTCGCAAGGTACGTAGTAAGTTCCTCGAACTTACTCGCCATTGCCTGCTGCGACCGGAAATACTCCTGCTACTGAGCCTGCTCCTGTGCTAGCTGGTCTGCTAGCTGCTAACGTAGAGCCCGCTCCTCTGCTAGCTCGACCTACAACATTTCGGTCGTGCTCGTATCAGGGGGTCAGACTCCGTCCTTTGTGCTCGGACGTCGGCAAGTCTCAGGCTGGAACTGTCGATGATGCCGTCACTAATCCACAACCTCCCGTGCTTCTTTCCTCCTCCCAAGGCCATGACTATGTCTGTATCAATGTCATGCTCACTCGGGTTGTAATCTTCCCTGTACTTCTACTTACAGGCCTCTGTGTACTCCGATGCGCCGACCGAAGCTAGGGTTGTTGTATGCCTCCGACCCGTCGCTCACACTGTAGGACACATCGGACGTCGCCTTGCCCTTGTGTGCCATGCACAAGGCATCGAAGTCCGAGCATTCCTGGCCAGGATGTGTCTTTTCCTACAAGAAAAGCAGGACGAAGATTAGTGTGATGAAACAAGTTTGAGCCTGAAAATAGATTAAAGAAACCGCGTACCCATAGCGCCTTGTACTCTGGAAGGCTCCGCTGGCCTTGGTGGTGTGATGGGCCCTCCATCATCAAACGCCTCTCGCGTGCAGTGTCGTGCGCCTGCTGGTAGTCCTCCGTGAACCACTTGTCCACCTCCATTGCCCACGCGTCGGCTTTGGTGTGGCTCCACCAAGGAGTCACCTGCACGTCACGTAGTAATTGATACATTAAAAGATCAAACATAACATAAGTAATATCAAAACATAGCTGGTATTCATGTACCTCAAGGAACTGCTCACGGGGCTTCTTCCTTGCCTATCTTTTGACCAAGCACCAACGTGTAGTAGGTTATCACGGCCTGGTGCTTTACCTCGTGATGCATGTCGATGACACGTTTCTTGCAGGAGTTCTTCAGGCACATGTCCGCTCTCTCCTCTTCGCCATCCTCACATCTGAAGAAGGTCTGCATACAAATACGTTGTCAAATTCATTATTTTAAGATTGAGTCAAACGAAAGTGATGTAACGAGAAAAAGGGAGCTAGAGTTACCCAAAACGTCCTCAGCACGCGCTCTGCTGTGTGGGTGAAGTCTCGGTCGTCACCTTAGCAGTAGTGGCCAAACGTGTAGGCTGGCTCTGTCCGCCCGTGGTACGAGACAATGCCGGGGTAGTGCTGCCTACACAGAAGCCCGACAATGCCGTTGGGCCTGCGTGAGTCGCCACCCGACACAACGATCCAGTTCCTGCACATGTCGAACAAAATATTAGTGAATCTAGATAATCAAAATGGAGTTTGGCATGTAAATGAAGTTAGCTATCTAAATTTACTTACATTCTCCCTTAGGGGCGAATCACTGGGCGGTTCTGAGGGAGCGGGGGCTGAGGGAGTCGTGCGGGGCCTCGCAAGTACACCTTCGCCGCCCTAGCGGCCTCCCCCGAAGAACCCGCACCCGAGGCGCCGTCCTCGGTCTCCGTCGGCTGGCCCTCACAACCGCCCTCGTCGTCGTCCTCCTCGGCCCCCCATGCACCATCCGTCGGCTTGGGAGGTGGCCTCCTAGCCCTCCTCTCTGACCCCTCCGCGTCGTCCTGCCCCTGTGAGGCGCTGTAAAAGGTGGACAAGGGCACCAGACGCCGGCCCTCGTCCACCTCCACCTTCGGTACTGGCCGTCGTCATCCGCGACGGTCGCCTGCCATCTTTTTCAGTCACCTGTGATCAACATATAAACAAAACAAAATTAGTATGGCATGTATAATAATAATGAGACATTCATGACAATAATGAAAACACAATTACAAAAGAACATAGTGCAAGAGCTTCACCATGATGCAAGATGGTTCTCCTTCCTGCCGTTCCTGGGAGGATGAGTGTGAGGACATGCCGGACATGGAGTGCTTCCGCCTGTGGTCCTGAGGGGCACATGTGCCTCAGTGACTCGAAGGACTACTCTAGCTCGAAGGATGCAGCTTCGCCGCTGACGCTGCCTTCGAGGAAGGGTAAGGCTGTGTTTGAGGCCAACAAGCACAAGTGGTTGCATCGACATCGTCATGGCAAGTGACCCACTGGCTTCACGGCAGTGGCTCGTCGTCTCCCACCCTGACATTTTGCCTCGTTGTGCCTCACCGGAGCGCACAGTCAGAGCTTGGGGGAGCCAGATGTGGATGGATTCTTCAGAGTGCACAACCGTCGCTGTGGCCGGACCTGCATCGTTGCCGAGGTCGCCAAGGGTTGTGTCGCCAGGGCTGGAGGGGTTATGCTTTAACTGCTTCTGGGAGGGACACATCAATGCGACATGCTACTTTCCGGCTAGGTGCTACTGCTGACGAAGAGAGGGGCATAGTGTTGCATCGTGCTCTTTCCCCGCTTGCCCCGCCCCACGGTGTTGGGGGCTAAGTGTCAGCGTCCCCAGGGGAGTTGGTGGTGAGGTACATATGCCTTCACCGCACGCATCATCAGCAATGTTGAATATGTTCCAAATTCAATGGCACATTATATTTCCTGACTTCGGACGTAGTGAAGCGAAGGCCCCTGCAATGCCGAAGGCCGGGCCAGAGAGAGGCGGGGGGCTTGCCCCCTGCGGTACGGTAAATATACCCTTGTTAGGGTTTCTACTCGGAGATTTGATTCATTCTCTTGAAAGAGACTGCATTAGCATTGTAACCCGACTTTTGATAATAGTGAGGAGTGTTTGCTAGTTGGCGCCCATGAGTTTTTCCCTTCCGCATTGTAGATTATGAGGCACTCCTGACCAAGGAGAAGATGAGAGGCATGATGTTTGATGGGACGTCGTCCTCCAAAGGCGAAGCATTAGATGTGAGAGGCAGATCTAGGCATAGATCCTCCAATGATAACAACAATCGTGACATGAGTCGTTCTAATGCGAACCACCTAAGAAGTTATGTAAGTACTGCAAGAAGAAAAAACTCATTTTATTGAGGATTGTAATAAGTTGCAAAATAAGGAGAAGGGGAAAATACCTTATGGTAACTATTGTCTCGGGTGTTGAAAACTCTGATTTAGAAGATAGTCTAGTTGTTTTTGCTGGTTGTGTTTCTGGTCATGATGAATGGATACTTGACTCCACATGTTCATTTCATATCTATAATAACACATATTGGTTTTCCTCTAAACCTATGCAGAAAAGAGATGTTGTGCTTATGAGAGATTATAACTCGTGTAACATTGTGGGCATCGGTTCAGTTTAGATCAAGGCACATGATGTCATGACATGAACCTTGAAAAATAAGAGATGCATACCAAGGGCGTCCAGAAATCTCATCTAGCTTAGTACTCTTGATGCAGAAGTATTTAGTTACTCCGCTTCAGATGGGGTTCTAAAGGTATTAAAAAGGTTCTCTTATTTGTTTGAAAGGTGATTTGCATTCTGCTTAGTTATTTGTCCTTAGAGGAAGTACTTTATATGGTTCTATTTCCGCTATTGCTGTTACTAATGGTCTAATGCTAACCAAGTAAGACTAACTTTTGGTATATGCGTTTGGGACATATGAGCGAACTTGGTATGGCAAAATTAATGAAGAAAAACCTCCTGGATGGATGCATTTTGAGTAAAATGAAGTTTTGTGAGCATTGTATTTTTGGAAAGGGTAAAATTCAATACCTTAGTTCATACCACCAAAGGTACTCTTGATTATGTATATGCTGACTTATGGGGTCCATCTCATAAGCCTTATCTTGGCTGTGCTCGTTACATGCTTACTATTATTGATGACTATTGTAGAAGGGTTTGGTCTTATTTTCTAAAAAATAAAGATGATGCCTTTACTGCTTTTAAGGATTGGAAAGTTATGATAAAAACGAAAAATGAAAGGAAGGTACAATTGCTTCTTACTAATAATGGTTGAGTGTTTTGTTCGGATACTTTTGATGATTATTGAAGGAAGGAAGGCATTGTGAGGCATCACACCATACCACATACTCCACAGCAAAATGGTGTGGCCGAGCATATGAATAGAATCATCATTTCGAGGGCTTGTTGCATGCTATCTAAGGCAAAGATGAGCAAGCATTTTGAGGTTGAAGTTGCTAACATCGCATGTTACTTGATAAATAGGCCGCCTTCTATTCCGCTAAATAAGAAAACTCCCATTGAGGTGTGGTCTAGTACACCTGCTAATTATTCATAGTTAAGAGTATTAGGCTGCACTGCTTATGCTCACGATCATGTTGATAATGGAAAATTAGAGCCTAGAGCTATTAAATGTCTTTCTTGATTATGGTTCGGGAGTTAAAGGATATAAATTGTGAAATCTTGAAATAGGAAAGTCTTTCATGTGCAGGAGTGTTGTTTTCAATGAATCTATGATGTTTAATGATAGTTTTTCCTCAGATCATGTTTCAGAAATTTTTAAAAAGGAGCTGCAAAGCATGCGAGTGGAGCATGTGGATGATGAGGAAGGCATGCAGGTGAAGCCAGTTGATGATCAGGCTGATAATGATGATCATGATGATGTTCAACACTCACCTCCGATTTTGTAGAATGAGGAGTTGCCTGATCCACCTATTGCGCATCGCAGATCAAAGAGGTGTTATGGGCCTCCACCATGTCTTATTGAAGAATGTAATTTGTCTTATTATACTTTGAGTTGTGTTGAACAAGTATTGAATACTCACGAGCCAACCACTTATGTTGAAGGCATTTCTTATTGTGATCCTGAGATGTGGATTTCAGCTATGCATGAGGGGATGCAGTCTCAGGAGAAGAATTGCACTTGGGACGTTGTTCCATTGCCTAAGAAGAAGAAGGCAGTCCTCTACAGATGGATTTTCAAGTTAAAGGAGGATTTATCTCAAAGTGAGCCTCCAAAGTTTAAGACAATGTTAGTAGCAAAAGGTTCGAATTAGATTTCTGATGTTGATTATAATGATTTCTTCTCTCCGATTGTAAAGCATAGCTCAATTTTTACATTCTTTAGTATTGTTGCTTCACATGATCTTGACCTTGAACAGTTAGATGTGAAGACTGCATTTTTGCATGGAGAGCTTGAGGAGGACATATACATGGACCAGCTTGAAGGGTTCACAATGCCTAGTAAGGAGAAGTATGTTTGCAAATTGAAGGGATCCTTGTATCCTGGCAAGGAGGATTTGTTCTCTATATATTTGAGAATAAATTTAGAATGCTAGAATGGACTATACTACATCAAGGAGGGTGTGAGTAAAGCTATAAAGATGCCCTCACTAATGGTATGCTATGGCAATTTACATGGTTCATGCATCAAATAGGAGTCAAGAGCATTTTTTTGAGACCACGCCAACGACGCATTTTCATTAAGCCGATCGAGTTATTAAAACAACAAAGAACAGGTAACACCGAGGTTACCGACACCAACACCAAACAAACACACCTTGAGGAAACCGAAAAGGGGCTACATTGTTACAGACTTTGTGATGGGCCTTGAGAAGCCAACTTTATTTACTACAAAGCCAGCAATGGGGTCAGAAGTCCCCTTCCTCTAGGCCCTCCAAATTGAGGTCCTAAGCTATCACGTCAAACTTTGTAAACATTGTTGCTTAAGCTCTGTCATGCCCCCCCAAGGCCACCTTGAAATTTTCTCAGTGTCAACATCCATAACATCCTCCTCTACTTCGTACCCAAGCTTTCTCAATAAGACCTTATGTGTCTATACTGTTGCATTTGCTACACGTGGTTTTGCCGCAATGCGACCACTTCACCTTAGACACTGAATTGAGATCGTCGTGCGGAACGATGTAGCCTCGCCCCTCCCCATTGATAAGTGAGGTTCGAATCGGGATGCAGATCTTAGCCTCGTGGCACAACACGAACAGGGTCTGCCTCCTCAACCGAGGGTGGCATACTATCAGTGCCTTAAGAATCTAGTTGAAAACAACAAGCTCCTAAGACATTGTTTGGGGCACATCGTGTACGATTGTACTGCCAAGAACATTTGCAGGTCCAGCCAACTCTATATGCACATATATTTCAGTCCACCAATTGATAGCCAAGCTGGTGTAGGTTCGGAAGGCTGGCCCAAGCGATCATCGTTTGGATTGTCGACTCTTCCAACCCACCAATCAGTATGCTCGATGGTCTGCGGCTTCTATCAGCTACGACCTCGTGCCTAGGTGATGACGGCCCAGGGTGTTATGCCATTTGTGACGGCATAGCCAACAATGCCCATGGATTTGAATCGAGCTCGGCAGGGAAACCGCATTTGCGGTCACCGATGTGACTGACTGGCTGCGTTGAACTCGCACCGTTGTTCACCGGGCCACCTCGCTGAGTTCTCGACTTATAGTGCCGGCACCACTATCCACTGGCTTTGGTACAGGAACCATGATGTTGATCGATCAGATCAGAACTCAAAGAGCGAAAGAGGAACAAATGCGAGCAGACGAGGCCCATCAAGTGTAGGAATAGCCCAATAGTCCTATCTAGCTTTGTATCACCATATTATGTACATATGTGTGTGTATTTCAAGTATTTTTATACTTCTTAAGGTATGGAAGCTGACATGGCTCGCCATATTGCCATATTGTTGCCTCCGCCATTGGCTTAGCACAGGCTTGGTGCGGTGGAGGTCGTGCGTCGAGAGATGGAGAGGTAGAGCAATGGCAGTTGCTCCTTCTTGAGCTCATCATCCAAGTGTCCCATCGCTCGGTCTTGGATCTACTGACGAAGTAGTGGAAGAAAGTGGCCAGTGAAGAAATCCCCTTACACAAAGAAATCTCCCTATCGTCGTCCATCTTCATCCTCAACCTCGTCACCCAAGAAGTCCTCGACAAGGACTGATGCCTTGATCACCATCTGATGATGCTCCTCTAGGCGACGATCGGTCACTAGCGGCCATGAGGTCAGCACCTCCGGAACGACTGGGACAGAGGTGGTCAGTACCGAACAGATTCAGCGGTGGCAGAGCACACCAAGCTCCGGGCCGGCCGGCCCTCTCCGAAGCCGACATTTGCGGGGAGGAGGATGGTGGCATTGGCACAACTGCACCCGAATGTTAGTTGCTGACCAGTCTTCAGTTAACATTGCGCCGATGTTGATGGTGAAATTCCGTCAACCTAGCCATGAGTTTACCTTCGGTGTTGGCATAACCTTTATACCTTATCCATTGGTACTAACCCCCTTTGTATAACAAGTTCGTTCGTGCATGTCGGTTTTGGAGTTTAGTGTTTATGCAGGGTTTTAGTGTTGAAAGCAAGAATTCCATGAGAAGTTCATCAAGCACCTCATGACAAGACCTTGAAGCCCGGTAGAAGTCAAGCAATGAAGTGAACACGACTCCAAGAAGCCCAAGGACCCAACCCGAGAAGACGGAAAACTCTGAGGACCTAGCTAGAAAAGTGCTAAATCTTGCGAGACAAGGAGCTTCGTCCAATTCGGAGAGAAACTGATGACAAGGGCCCACATGCAGAAGGGGGAAGGATCTAGAAGACTCGGGAACCAACGTCGGGCGAAGGAGGCAACGAACTGGGTCGAAATGGGCCCAGGCCGGCCGCCCAGCCCGTTTCGAGGCCCAATCGACCCCCCCCCCCCTTGACCTAGATGCCTCTCGGGTTATTTATAGCTCCCTGATCGAGAGCCGCGCATCAATCAATTCGTCATCCGCCGCCGAGGAGTAGAGAAGCTTGAGGGACACCATCTCGGAGATGAGGGTCATGCTAGTTGTCTAGGGTCTCCCTAGCCGATGTGGGAACCTTGCATGGAAGACCACGTTGGAGCTCCGGAGCAAGGATCAAGATCGAGGTAGGATCCCGGTGGTGATCTTGTTCATGTAATCATTCATGGTGAAGTTTTTATAGTGAATCTGATTTCTAGCGATCAAGTGTCTTCTCGATGATTTTGTTTTCTTCTTGGTTTTGCTTCTTCCCCAATCTAGTCTATAGCTAGATTGGTTAGGGTGCTCTTGTAGCCGTAGTGGCTAGAGGTGCATACCGGACCGACCAAGTGATTTCAACTATCGAACTCGCCCTAGACTACCCGCATGAATAGGAGTACGTTGTGACAGAACGAGGGCTCTGAAAGGCGGACGTTTTCGGAATCAGACCGGAGGCCATGGTTTAAAGATGCTTTTAATGAGATTCGCTTTTCTATCTTCATCTATCTTGTTTGGAGCTACAACATAAGCATGATCTAGACTCTCTAGATCGGTTATCTCTTGATTTCTCTTGCTACCGCTTTAGTAGATTAGATTAGATTAGATTAGATGTGTTTCCTTTATGAGTTAGTAGGTTAGATGCAATTTGGTTCTTCACAATCATAAGATAGCTTTCCTTGCTTTACTAGATTGAATCCTCACATGGCACATTGTTCTACGGATTCGATACCTTGGGTTCACCACTCGAGGGAAGAAGGATCCCTGACTACGACGGTGGATTTGTTCGCTTGCAAATCCATATGAACTTTGATACGATAATCTACCGTCAACAGTCGACCACCCCTAGGTGGGCCGGGCCACACGACCCAACGCGGTCCACTTCCTCCTCCTCCCGATGACGATGACGCTGGAGCGACGGACCGCCCAAACCCTAACCCTCTCCTCCCACTTTCTCCTCCCTCGCGCCCCACCGTGCTAGCTCGTCGTCGCCTCCCCATGGCCACACAACCTCCTCCCTGTGCCCGGCCGACCGGGGGAGGTAGGTAGGCCCGCCGACAGGAATGGTTGTCGAGCGGCTTAGGCCAGTCTCAATGGAGAGTTCACCGTCCCGGTTTCCAAGATGTGAAACTTTGGTATGAAATAGATGTCTCCCTCAATGCTTAGTTTCATTGCACAGTTTCATAGGCTCAAGGTCCCACAACCTCTCTCTCATTGTATGGTTTAATTGCATAGTTGCATGGTGAAACTCTATTTGTGTCTCAATGGGGGGTTTCACACAGTTTCCAACGCATGTGAAACTGTGCCCAACGGTTTCACCATGGTGAAACTCTTTCCTTCTCTCTCCTAAGGGTTTCATGCAAAAAGTGAAATTTTACTGATGTGGCGCTGTATTTAATGTGCATGAAACACTCATGAAACCCCCATTGAGACCGGCCTTAGTTGCGGTTGGCTGTGGTGGGGGCGGTCGGGCCATGTCGGGGCGAGGGGACTTCACCGGAGTCAGAGGAGAAGGTGGCGCTAGAGGATGAGGTCGACGGTGGTGGCGGCGGCCGAAGCAGGGCGGGGAGAGTGGAAGAAGGGGGCCACTACGGGCACGTTAGGGCTCGCCGGAGCTCCAGCGTGCCCTAGCATGCCCGCGCCTGTGAGGGCGGGGGGGAGAGGGTAGGGGATGGCGGGATGGAGAGGTCACACCGGTGCGGCCGCGTGAGGAAGAAGGAGGCGGGGCGGTGGGGTCGCACGGTCGGCTGGGCCGAGGCCTACCTAGGTCGTGGTGGTCGGCAGCTAACACTCCCCGACAACGGTGGGGGGCACCGGGGCGGCAGCACCAAGGAGGCCCTGCCATCACATCCCGCGAAGCTGCAGCGCTGCACCTTCCATGCAATCAGAGCTGGGCAGGGTGCTGGATCTCAACGACCGCTGCACTGCAGGCAGCAAGCGAACCACCAGCAGGTAGATCCGGCGTAGGCGGGGATGCCGAATCCGGTCTTGGCTTGAGCGATTTTGGCAGGGAGCCGGTGGACCTGATGATTTCGTGGATGGGGAGGCAGGGTTGAGTTCAGGTGGGAGAGGATCGGGGTCCGGTTCGTCCATCAACAGAACAATCTGTGCTTGCATTGCACGATGGGACTGGAGTCGAGAGCATTAGAGTACCCCATGGATGAGAACGGAATATGCCCGCAGCAGAAAAAAATGCAGCACTGGATGAAAACAGTATAATCTTAGGATTATGCATGAGCAAGACCGGGCCGACGCTTGCTAATAATTAGTAAGTAGTTTAGGGAGAACAAAGAGCTATGAGCACTCATAAGTTAAGCTGAAGGCGACGCCAGCAAAGGCTGACTGACACAACAGGAAACTGCGGCTTCGCCAACAGCCCCACGCTTTCCCAACAGCCAAGACCTGAGCTGTTGGCGAAGAAACTCTTTCCCAACAGGAAAATTCCGCTGTTGGGAAAGAAATCTTCGCCAACAGCCCAAAATCCTATGACTGATGGCAAAGTCCGGCTGTTGGCGAAGGGGTCATTTCCCAACAGCATTCCTGTTGGGAAAGAAAAGCTGTTGGCGAAGCTCCGGCACGGCCAAACGGTACAGCCGCCGTCAGCTTCGCCAACAGCTTCGCCGTTAGCTGTTGGCAAAGGGAGAAGCCCTTCGCCAACAGGGCTACCAAGCTGTTGGCGAAGAGCCTTCTTTCCCAACAGCCTTGTAGGGGCTGTTGGGGAAGATTGCGGCTGTTGGCAAAGAATTTTCATTTTTTTCGAATTTTGAGTTCAAACTTTTTTGGTAGCCTTGCTACATTGTTTAGAAGCACATTGTTAAATGTGGGCCCATTTTTTAACATTTAGCTATATTTCGTTAATTATTTTCGTTCACTTGAATTTTCCGGCATAATTCAAATTTGAACTGCAGGTGCGTGAAATAATGAAACTTAGGCGTTCGAAAAATGATATTCATGTCGGGGAGTGTATTTTGAGGCCGTGTCCCAAAGCTCACCCGAAATTTCGAAGTCCTTGTGCACGTAACACGACGGTTCAGGCGTGGTACAACTGTTTTTTAATTATATAAAAACCAATCGAAGTCGAAAAATCACGAAACTTGTCGGGGTGTTTTGTTATCTCATGTGGAGGCTGCGATAAACATTTGAGAAAGTTTGGAGCAAGTTACCGCGTCGGATGCTCAAAATCCAGACATCTCCACATGTGATCACTAGTCACTCACATGTCGAGATGTCTGCGTTTTGAGCATCCGACGCGGCAACTTGCTCCAAACTTTCTCAAATTTTTACCGTAGCCTCCACATGAGATAACAAGACACCCCGACAAGTTTCGTGATTTTTCGACTTCGTTTGGATTTTATATAATTAAAAAACAATTGTACCACGCCTGGACCGTCGTGTTACGTGGACAAAGACTTCGAAATTTTGGGTGAGCTTTGGGAAACGGTCTCAAAACGCACTCCCCAACATGAATATCATTTTTCGAACGCCTAAGTTTTATTAATTCACGCACCTGCACTTGAAATTTGGATTATGCCAGAAAATTCAAGTGAACAAAAATAATTAACGAAATATAGCTAGATAACTCAAAACATCCCCAAGTTTTGAAGTTGAGATGTAGTTATAGTAGGAAGGACCCACAAAAAAGTGGAAAGAAAAAATAAAAAAAATGCAAACATTCTTTCCCAACAGCTTTGCCATGCTGTTGGCAAAGGTGTCTTCGCCAACAGTTTTAAGGCTCAAGCTGTTGGCGAAGGTGTCGCAGTAAAAAATTGAACAAATTCTTTGCCAACAGCCGCACCCATAGGCTGTTGGCAAAGACATTAACCCTAAAAATCCCCGAGCCCCTTCCCCAGTTCACGCACAGGACACACATCACCTACCCCCGTCGCCCCCCCCGCTCCCCGCCGCCCCCCTCCCCGCGCGTCGCCCCCCCGGCCTACCCGCCGGCGAATCCGGCCGCCCCCCGCCCTCGGCCCGCGCCGCGCGCGCGCCGGCCCGCGCCCGCCTCGCCGCGGCCCCGCCCCCGCGCCCACCCCGCCGCGGCCCCCTCCTCCTCCCTCACCGACGCGGCCGTCCTCCCTCCCCCCCCCCCTCCCTCCCTCCCTCACCGGGCGCGGCGGCGTGCCCGGCCCCCACGCACGGCGCGGCCGGCCCCCACGGGCGGCGCGGCGGCCCCCACGTGCGGCTCGACCGCCCCCCAAGGGCGCGCGGGCCGCCCCCCACGCGCGGAGCGGCCGGCCTCCGCGGGGCGGCGCGGCCGGCCCCCCAAGGGACGAGAGACACTCGCGTCGTCGCGTGACGCTGCTCGCGCCGCCGTCGTCACCTTTCTCGCACCGCCGCCGTCGAGCCCCACCACGCCGGGCAGGTGCGCCTCCTCCTCCTCCTCTCCCTCCATCAACTCCACTACCTAATCTCCTCCTCACTCCTTTTCCCCCTGCTAGGGTTCGTCACCAGGCGGCATCGGTGGCGGCAGCGGCGACGGCGACTGCTGCTGCAACTCCAACCTCGATTCGGTTCTTCCAGGTGAGTATCCCCTCTCCTCCTCCTCCCTTCTTGTTGTTAGATCCACCAGCAGAGGTTCTGATCCGTTATCCAGCAGAGGCTCTACTATTCCAGTCATCCAGTGTGTCCTCTAGTACACTACTGGAGCGACGACCATGCATGAGCCAACCGTGAAAAAGAACCTAAATTTTCTATCTTGAGTACTTGACTGATGAAACTAAACTGCTAACATCCATGTGTTTTCGATTGATTAAAACTCTGTCATGACAAAAAAAAGAAAACCGCAACGCTGATGTTCTGATTGATTGAACTGGACAAGCATGTGGAATCCGCACGTTTTCTGTCATACTATCACTACTGCAACAATCTTGATGAACTTGGTTGGATTAGCTCTTTTTTTGAGAAGTTGGTTGGATTTGCTCTAATAATGATTATTTTCTGGCAATGTGTATGTATGCAGTCAAGGACACTCACCTCAAGGCTGACGGATTGTGGAACCACTCCTCTCGCAGATCTCAACATTTGGTTCTGCTCGGCTTGTCAGTTCTTTGCTTGTCTGGCTGCTAGTTCTTGCATTTTCCTAAAGATTCTAAGGAAAGGATATATCAAGGTATTGACTGTTAGGCTTCTCTCTTGAGATCACAACATGTTTTTCAGCTTTTCTGCAATCGCTGTGTGGATTTGTCTGATATCATGTTAGTTGGTGTGTTAGGGTTGTTTCTGATTGCAGTGTACAAAGTGAGGTAGTCTCTGATTGCAAAGTGAGGTAGTATAGTAGTTACTGAATAGAACCATATTGCTGTCAGTATTAGTTATGTCAGATGTTATTTCCTTTCATCAGTCGGTATAGTTTCTTTACTTGTAATTCTTTCAAGAGATACCTTATATACCTTTATCTGTATTCCCTAGGAATTCTTGATGAAGATGCCAAATTAACGGTACCAATTGGTTTCCAAGTTGCTGAGATCCCTCTGGTATGTGCAGCTTAATTTTCCTTCTGATAACTCCATGTGTCATGGAATGTTTTGAATCTACTACAATATAATTATGAAAATGTTGATGTGGCAAGTCATGGCAATACCATGATAGTTCTGCCAATCGTATCAAGTCTGCTTATTCTTGGATTTGGGTTTACAGAGTTTAAGGCACTTCCACCAACTGGTATCATTTGTGGACTACTAATCTTTGAGTTTCAGAATCACTCGTATATTTCTAGAAAAAAATGCATAGGCCACAGAACTCCTGCAATGAAAACCCAAAGTCAATTAAATTGTGGTCGATGTTCTCTAGAGCGGTCAAACTTTTATCCGACGGACCGCTCCATAAAATTTCAACTATGTTTGATGGTTGCTGCAAGTAGCACAAGAATTTGGGTACTAGATAACAAATCTGGCTGTTAAACAAATGTTAATACCTTTGGTTAATCAAAAACCTCTTTGAAAGTATTCTGAATGCTGTTAGCTCTCACAGATAAATTTATTAAGTAGGATAAAATGATTGTGTTATCTGAATCCCTTTTGTTGGAATGAAATATTTCAAAAGAAAACAAGGGCATTCTGCAGTTCTTAATTGCAAAGAAAAATACTGAGTATAATGTTTTGAAATAAAAACAGGGACCTGCATTGTTCTCGCAATTATTATTTCGACATAATACTTTTCAGGTTGCTGCTTATGTATTTTTTGCCTGGAAGACTGCCAGTTAAACTCTACTAACAGAAATTGTAGTGTAGTGAAGTATGTGATGTAGCCATGCATCCAATAGTGACATGCTTTACTTTGTGGCTAGACTTTTTGAGCAATTGTCGCCGTATACTATTTTATTTTTTTCCGATAACGCTTCCAATGTTTACCCTCACATATGGTGTACATTGTTACTAGCTCAATTGCGACTGATAACGCTCTGAAAGCATCTGAAAACCTGAAACTTGTGCTGCCCTGTTGGCCCTTTTTAGTGTTTTGTCACTTGCCTTTTGCATGCTCTTTTAGATCATAAAGATATGTTTGTCATTAATTTACCCTGTTCTTAAATGCTTTTCTAAATTAAAGGTGTTTTTTTGTTTTCTTTTACATTTGAGCAAAATTCTCATTGCATTACACTGCATGTGCGGGTTTGCGCTACATGTCGTGCATTATGTGCCCGGTTGTGAAGCCTGATTGCTCTTCACATCACATAATTATCATTGCTGTAATTCCTCTCGGTGATTCTGTATTATGTGCATGGTTTGCTAGGGAAAATTATTATTGTTTCGAGGACTGGAAAAGTGCCTTTTTTAATACTTTGTTGACCTTATCAAGAAGCAGGTACTGTAATGCTAATATTATTGCAGTATTGCTTGCTAGCCTTCATTTAAGTACACACAGAACCTAGGATTCTGGTTCATATGCTGATGTGTGGATTTGATGTGTGAATTAAATGCTAGAAAAGAGCAAAAAAAGGGGGAAAATTCCCAGCTTTGCCAACAGCATGGGCCAAAGCTGTTGGCAAAGCTGGGCTTTCCTCACCAGCCTTGCCACCTTTGCCAATAGCTTTGGGCCAGGCTGTTGGCAAAGCTGGGCTTCCCCTGAAGCACACGCCGGCTTTGCCAACAGCTTCGACCAATGCTGTTGGCAAAGCAAGCTGTTGGCAAAGCTGCCGTTCCCTTTGCCAACCGAACATTGCCAACAGCCGTAGCTTCCCTGTTGGCGAAGGTAACGACATCCGAGCTGACGGCGTCCCCCCTTCGCCAACGGTACACATGGCTGTTGGCGAAGCTTTCCCAACAGGGCCCGCGTTCCTGTTGGCGAAGAGCTCTTTCCCATCACCTAAAACGCCAACGGTTCTTTCCCAACAGGAACTCGGAAACCCTGTTGGGAAAGCCTTCGCCAACAGGGTTGGAGTCTTCGCCAACAGCTTAGCGCTGTTGGCGAAGCACGCGTTTCCTGTAGTGTGAAAACTCTATAGTGCATAATTGTAGTACAAAGTGAGCGATTTGTACCTGGAATCACTAGCTAGGTGTGCTAGCTCAAGGGCGACGAGAGCTGCACTTGACGATTTGTGGCAGCTCTTTCCTTACTCAATGTGCCTTTAGGCTCTACACAATGTGCTTTTGAGACCAGCAACAAAATCAGGTCCCACATGTACATCGAGGAGCGCATCTTAATTGTTGAAATGTGGAGAGAGCTAAAAAGCTGTAAGGATGGTTAGGTTAGTCGAGGATTTCATGTCCCGGTTTCCAGCACACCATATATTTTGAAAACATTGCAAAAGAGTTGTATCCCTATAAAACTCCCTCTACTCCCGTAAAACTCTGAACATCTCTCTCTTCATCACTACGGTGTCATGTCAAAATAATTAATGTGCATGAAACTCTATAAAACCTCCATTGATATTGGCCTTATAGCGGAAGAAGGGGCTCTTGATTTTTCTCTTCTCTATGCAGACATCACTTAGTATAAAAAGGACTCTCTCGCCTGCGTCGCTCCCCGCGCGGGCGACTTGGGCGAGCCAAACCCTAGCACCGCCCCAGACTTCTCCCCCTCCCTCCTCCACCTCGCCGCCGCCGGAGACGGGCCGCCAGAATGTCGTGCGCGCCCCCTAGGATGGCGGCGGCGAGGCTCTCGTCAGGGTGGGTCGAGGGTGACGCGCGCGGGGTGGGCGCTCGCGACTGTGTCGGCGGCGTTGCGCAACCATGGTTGAGGTGCCGGGGAGGTGGTGATGGATGGCTTGCAGAGGAGGGCTTCCCCCAGCGGCGCCGACTGGATCTGCGCGGTGGTGGCTGGTCGCCGGGCTTCGTCGACTTGGTGGCTTGGGGCGCTAGATCCGCCGCCCAGGTGTGTTGATCTGGTGCCCCCGAGTCCCGATCTGCGCGCCCTGGCGGCGGACGGGCGTGCGGCGGCGGTGGTGGCGGCGCAGGCGCGGCGGACGGCGCAGAGGGGTACTTCTCTAGGCGGCGGCGACGGCGGAAGGTGGTGGCGTGGTGGCATCGGGTGCGCGGCGGTGTCGTCGATCCCCGCCGGCGCCGGGGCTTGGGGCGCCGCCCAGGTGGCCTGTTCTGGGCTTCTGGCACCCTAGGGCCCGGGTCTGCACACTCCCTCGGCTGAGCATGTGGTGGTGGCGCGGCGGTTCGTGGCTGGCGGAGCCGCTTTGGTTCGCTGGCGGTGGAGGCGGTTGTGGTAGGAGTGGCTAAGGTGATGTGCTGCGTCACCGAGGTGCTCCCTCTCTCCTCTTCTTGTCTTCGGCGGCTGCTTGGCGCGGTAGCGGCGGCTGGCGGCACCGCCAGGCTTTGCTGCCGGCCAGGCCGTGGCAGGCAGCTGGTAGGCTGGTGTGGTGGTGGTGCGACGGCGGGTGCTTGCTGGAGGTTCGGCTCCTCCATGGTGGCGGGGCCAAGGTGGCCGGAGGTGCATTCTGTGGCACCATGGTGGTGCTATGGGGTGTG
Organism: Cenchrus americanus; assembly: GCA_947561735.1. Taxonomy (NCBI): domain Eukaryota; kingdom Viridiplantae; phylum Streptophyta; class Magnoliopsida; order Poales; family Poaceae; genus Cenchrus; species Cenchrus americanus. The sequence goes on from OX387242.1 coordinate 6,140,331, forward strand.
CCGGGTCACCTCTCCAGCGGGGTTCTTCGTTTGCTTTGTTCGTCTGCTTGCTCCTGCAGGTTAGGTTTTTTGTTCAGCCAGTGGGGGATGCTCCGGCGAAAGCCTTGGTGCCGGCGCCTCCGGGCGTCGATCTCCCCGTTGGGGGCACCACTAGGGAGTTGCTACAACCGCTGTATGAGAGGTCTCTGGGTGAAAACCCTGTTCACATGTGGACGAGCGTCAGCGGCGCCATTGGCGTCGCATCCTCCTTGGAAAAAATTTAATGGAACTTTTTATCATATTATAGTCCTTATATGCTATCCACGGATAACAGCATCACGTAACCGTGTAATCAAGTTTGCGTGACCCTTGTGATCCTGACGTCCGATCCAAAATCAATAACTAGTTTGGACCAACAATTGGATATCCACATCCAGAACCAGTCCAATTGAAGTTTCAACCAATGATGAAATAATAGACATTTAACCAATACTTAATGTAAGTATAAAATAGATTTTCTTGCATAAATCATAATCCAGCCAACAGTTCATTTGACAAACTTTGTATGTTCAAAAGACACATCACTAAAAACACGTACAAACTGAACCACGTCTTTCTTATTTGGAGATATCATGCACACATCCAAATGTGCAGCACACTAACAAAGATACGGTGGAGAAACAAAAAAGGTTGAAGAACCATGCATTGAGCCAACGGGCGCAAATGAATAACTATTTGTTCCTATGCAATGACCACTGCAAAGAGCCCATCAAGCCTAAACAAACAGAGTATGAAATAAATGTTAGTACCAGCCAACCATGTTCAAAATTGAAATGCATATGGTAAAATAAAATAAATGTATTTTACGTTAAACATAATCAATATATATCTTCCACAGCTGTTAATTTCTCATGGCTGACTAGTTGGATTTAGTTCGATCAGATAAAACAGGTCGTGGGAAAGTTAAGTCTGACTATAAATCTGTGGCTGGCTGGCTGCATGGCCAAGGAAAGGCGTCATAATTATGGTATTATCATACTGCACTCTTCACCACAAAAGTGTACAGTACTATGATAGGATAAGTCAAAACCCAGTGGAAAACATTATTAATTACTCACCCGTGCTTTAATTGTGAACTATTCCAGCACAATAATTACAGCAACACGCGCGTTTCAATGCATTACTTTTCAACTATAACAATAATTGTACAACATCAGGCAAGCCCTGAAGAAGCCTATAGAATTATACCTCAAAAAATGGCAAGAAAATAAACTATATGCGCACTAGGTTAATTGTAAACCTGAAACACGTTTCAATGCTGAAATATATATATATTAGAAGGGTCAAGCTTTAAACACTGATTTGAAATCTTAGCCAATAGTGTCTGTGTTGCATCAAAACATCAGAAAGTTAAAAGTCCATCTTAGACCCACACAACACAAGGAGTACAGAGATTAGATGCTAATGTTAACTGAGTTGTTACATAGCATAGAACCAAACAGCTCCAAACTCTATGATGCCTGAATTAGCAATAATATAATAAGCAAAAGAAAGACAACAGATTATATGAGAAAAAAGTGACAGGAGCACAAACTTACCCCAAGCCGCAGATCTTGCTTCACCAGCCAAATAGGATCTGTTGCAACACAAAACATGATCCCTTTGTTCCTACAAGAGATAAGGATTCAAGTTAGCTTGGATTTAAGAAAAAGGTTTTTTCCCAGCAGTATCAAAGTTAGTAGAATGGATTAAACAATATGTTAACCACCTCAACTTCTCCAAATAATCTGTGGGAGATAAAAGGAAAAAGGCAGACAGAGATGAGTGCTAGACGTACTTACCAGTAATTGCGGGAGCAACACGTAAAAATATGATGGATGAGTGTATGGGGGCTCGGAGGTGGTCTTCGGAAAACATCTCCATCGGTGGCTGGAGTCCAAATGTCACTAGCTAGGTCATATTGCTCAAGGTGAGCCGGACCTAGACAACCATACTCGACTGGCAAACTATGCAAGCAGATAATAGAGTTAGGCGAAATGTAAGGAAGTCCCTTACTCATCCCCTTGTTAGATGAGAATGAGACACTGAGACAACGTTCGTATACGAACAATGTGTGGTCTCCGATGCTCGTTACGGGCTCAGTTTTTCCGCTGATTAGGTCATTAAGTCTGTATACTACCAGCTTTGAACGAGAAACATCGTTGTAGACAACTAGCAAGAGCTCTGAGCCACATTCCACGAAGTTGATTGTGAAAAGAAATTTGTCCCTTGGACATTCGGCAATCTTTGCTGGTAGTGGAAGATGAGATGGTCCCTCATCGTCGGCATCTGGGCATGGTGGGTTAAACTGGTAGATGTATAGCTTACCTATGTGAACAGAAGTGACCTGCAATGCGTAGATTTTGCCTTGGAACGACACAGGTTTGAGCACAGGTTTGAACTTCCAGGCAGAGAGAGTCCACTGTTGGTCACCGGCAGTGGCATAGGCTACACTGTGCAGGAGTTTAAGGGCCAACATGACGGTGATGGCTCCAGTGGAGCTGACGGTGATGGAAGTGCAAACAGTCATGAGTGCGCTGCGCTTGCTTCGCTCGCTGTAGTTGCTAGGTTCCATCTGTGGCAGGAGGGATGCCAGGGGCGGAAGCTCTGTGACATCGCCGGTGAAGGGGTGGAGGAGGCGTATGGCAGTGTCATGGTCACGATGCAGGAGTAGGAGGCCGTCGACGGAGTCGAGGATGACGTGGTCGTCCAGGAGCGGGAGGTGGACGCGGACGAAGGCACCGGTGGAGAGATTGAAGAAGCGCACGAAGCCGTGGAGGTTAGGGTGGCCAGGGTAGAGGCCATGGCCCTCTGGCAGCATCATCCATCGACGCGGGTAGAAACGCGGGTCGAGGATGCCGCGGCCTTGGGGCCGCACGGTGCTTGCGCTCCAGTGGGAGCAGACGGCGCGGAACCGGACGTAGTCCTGCAGGTCGCCGGTCAGAAGAACCCGCCCCCCAATCAGCTCCACCAGATCCCCGTCCAGCGTCGCCCAATCCAGCAGGGACATCTTGCCGGCGTCACTGCTGCTCACGCGGCGGAGCTTGCTGTAGGGAATCATGATCTGCGGCAGATGTCTCTCCTCTGGAAACAACAACGGCAGATCGAGCCGATTAACGAAATCTCTCGCTGTCCGCAAAATATATACGGGGATCGGATCTGATCCAAACGAAAGAAATATATATGGGAAAAGACTTAGGAGATGAAGTCGGAATCCCCAATCGGCTGTGGAGTTAAATCTGAATTAGTCTTCAGACCTAGAAAGACCTAGAAGCCGCCACAAACTCCATGGGACTCGCTAGAATCAACCAATCAATCCAAAACCGATGGAAACATATGGAGGAAGTAACTCGTGGCCGGTGGCTGGTGCTGATTTGTTCTGAGAGAAAAGTACTAGTGGCTGGTTGCTAGTGGCTGGTTTGTTCTGAAAGAAAAGTACTGCTGACTAGTGGCTGATAAGCCAAACAAATTCCAGATGGAGGCGGCCAGGCGGGTGGGGGGTTTTGCTGGAGATGGGGCAGGCCGCAGGCGCGTGGTGGGCCTCGGCGGGTGGTCAGCGGAAGGAGAGACAGGCTTGGTGGTCAGCATAAGGCGTGGTGGGCTGAAATTTTTTTTTAGAGTAGTGGTGGGTTGAAGTTAGGAAGGCCTTTAACTTACATCGGGATTTTTTTATTTATTTTGCAAAATTATACAACAGTTTTAAATTTTATCAAATTTTGATATCCAAATGCCATAGCGCACGGCGGCCTATGTGCGCTACGGCGGTTGGGCCAACCGCCACGGGACCAACGGGCGGGAAGGCTAGCCACCGTGGGTCACGGCGGTTGACCTCTATTCGTCGTGGGTCACGACGGTAGGGATCTGGAACTGCCCCGTGTGTTTAGGTCCACCTTGTAAGGTTAATAATCGATCGATCGTCGGCCTCTCACCGCTATCCGGGACTGCTTAACTATACACAACTCACTTCCCTTTATGATGAAATTGAGAATTAATTTGGATATTGTTTAATTGTATTGCACAACTTTGCTTGTAGTAGTTGTCAATCTAGTAATGATTAAACAATTAGAATTGTGAGCTAAAACTTGAAAGTAAGGATATACTCTTTGTTGCTTTTCAGCAAAATAAGCCACTAGCCATAAAGCCTTCCATGTCTAGGAGCCCGGTGAATAATATCACCGTCGGCTAAGTCTTGCTGAGCATTTAGTATACTCAGCATTAGTACACTCAAACTCGGTGGAGATGTCTGGGTTTTGAGCATCCGATGCGGCAACTTGCTCCAAACTTTCTCAAATTTTTATCGTAGCCTCCACATGCGATAACAAAACACCCCGACAAGTTTCGTGATTTTTCAACTTCGTTTGCATTTTATATAATTAAAAAATAGTTGTACCAAGCCTGGACCGTCACTGTAACAACCCAGGAATCTAGGTGTGTGAATTTTGCGAAAATTTAAAACTTTTTGTTTGCTTTGGAGTGCTATCAATCTTTGAGCCAAAATTGCTAGCCACTCACCGAAATCTCCACTATTTTATCCTAATTATAAAAATTATATTTAAAATATGGTATAACAAGTGAGTTGGATCTTCTTTGATTTATTTGAAGTTCATTTGAGTGTTGTTTGAATTTGAATGGCAATCAAATTCAAACCCTTAGTCATCTAATTTGTTTTAATAGGCAAAGGCCAGCATAATCCTTGGGCCGCTATCTCTTTTCTCTTGCGTTGCAGCCGGCCCAACCCACTCAGCCTTTTGGCCCATCTAAACCCGCACCACAACCCTTCCTTCACCCCCTCTTACACCCGCTGACCGGTGGACCCCGCCACCGCCCGTACCCCTACCCCTTTACACCTACCCGCGAGCCAGCCAGCCCACCCGTGCTCGCGCCGCCGCCGGTCCCGCCGCACCCGCTCGCGCGGCGCGGGGGCGCGGCCGAGCCGCCGGCCGGCGCGCGCACGCCGAGGGGGCCAGGCGAGCGCGCGAACCGAGCCAGGTTAGGGAGGGGGAAACCCCTTTTTACCCCTGTGCCTTATCCCAGTGGCAACGTGAGAGAGGAGAGAGGACCGCCGCCGCCGCCTCGGATGCCAAGCGGTCCAAGCCGGGGGAGGGCACCGCCGGGTTTTCGCCTAAGCCTCACATCGCCGTGGTTTCAAAAGGGGGGAAAGAGGAGAGCCAGAGCCAACCGCCCCGCTACCAACCCACTTGGGGTTTTTGCCCCAACTCGGAGCGACCATCGGAGGGGGGGGAAGAAGGAGGCGAGAAGAGGGGAAGAGGAGCCGAGGGGGGAGAGTGACGCGCGCCGCCGCCGGCGCGTTCTCGCGGAGGCGGGACGTGTACGTGAGGAGCCGGACGAGGGGGAGGCGCCGTTCGTGGTTGAGGGGGAGCCGGACCGGAGCCGAGGAACGCGCGCCGTCGTGTACACCGACGCCGCGCCGCCAAGCTCGGCCGCGCCTACACCGTCGACCCACGGTGAGCACCGCGGTCACCTCCCGCTTCTCCTTGCGCCGGTCGCCATAGTTGAACTGCTCGTGCGCGTGCCTTCGAGCCGCCGCCCGAGCGCGCCGCGCCGCCGCCTCCCCATGGGCGACGCCGCGTCGCGACGTGTTAGCGGCAGCCTGGGGTCGTGGCAACCCCAAGCCGTGACGCCCCGGTGCTGTCGCTGTTTCTGTGGAGTTCTTGGCGCTTTTGCAGGTGGGCTGGGGGAACACCCCGTGTCGCGCCGTCGGGTGCCGCGCCGTCGTGCGCCGCGCCGAGCGCGCGACGCGCCGCCAGCCCGAGGTCAAGTGCGTCCTTTTCGCCGTGTCTCGTGCCGCCGTGAACCCGGCCTTCGTGCCGTGGATGTGCCGATGCGGGTGGAGGTGGGCGCGGGCGCCGGCCGGCCGCACCCATGCGCGCCATGGCCGTGGCCCCGCCGCCCGGAGAGCCGCGCGTGCGGCCGTGCCTCGCCGCCCGCCATTCTCGCGGCGCGCCGGCCTTGAGCCGTGCCCTTGTTTCGCGCAGAACGTGCGAGCGTATGACCCTACCGGCCGCACCCCGCGCGCCCCGGGGCTTCGCCCGCACCGGGGAGACGCGCCGCGCGTCGGGCGACGGCGCCGCGTCGCGCGCCGTGGCGAGCGTGCGGCGGACCGACCCTTGAGCCGTGTTCGCGTTCTGCAGTGTAGGTGTGTGTGCAAGTAACCCGCCCGGCCGCACCCCGGCGCGCCGTGGCGGGGAACTCGCCGGGTGGATGCCGAGCGCCGGCGACGCGCCGCGCGTCCGCCGCGCCTCCTCGCCGTTTCGTCGAGCACTTGGAGGGCATAGAGTGCTTTGCGCCGGATGGTGGGTTAATCGGGCCGCTAGCCAAGCTTGGGCCCTAAGCCCACCCGACCTTTAGTAGGCCGCCGCCCGAAGATAGGTTAGGGAGCCGGGGGGGCTTTCCGAACTTTAGAAGCCGACCCCGGCCGGGCTTTAGCTCTCGGGCCGTGCGGTGCCAAAACCCAACCCGGCAGGACCCGGTCCGCCGGGCCGCCCACGGCCCGGCCCGCGCTTTAGGCCTAGTCGCAGCCCGTCGGACCGGACCGCCGACGTCATGCGTGACGTCGCAATGTTTTTTCTCGAAAAACCTATTTCTCTTTTGTTTAAAAATTCCGGAAAATGTTTTTGACCTTTAAAAATTCATAATAAATTATAGGGAGCTCGTGAAAAATACAAAACTAATTTCTATAAACCCGTATTTGCGAAACCTTGCCGAATGTAGGTAGTTTGGGAGCTTTTGGATCTTCTAAATTGGATTTTATCCGGAGTTATTGCTTAGATGTGCACCGTTATCTTATTTTCGTGTCGAATCTCGTGCCGCGTACCCGAGCTTCGACCGGAGGACGTGGAGGACCCCGAGTACACTGCTCCGGACAGCGACTGCTTCGCCGGCAACGAAGGTGTCATGTCACTCCCAACCATATAGATCCCATGTTGATATTTAGCTGCTAGTGCTTTACTTTAATGCATTGTTCTGATGAATTGCATAACCCGTTTATTAGCCATGCCTTGATGCTTTGATATATCCTGTTCCTTGTTCTGCTACCTGCGGGACTAGCTACAGACCCCTAGCTAGTCCCTTACTTCAACTATCCATACTTTTGTTGTTTGATTATGGATGGTGCTCTGGGTTTGAGCTGAGATGTGGGTATCTCAGTGTGATTCTAGCGTGCGTTCTGGGTTGTGTACCCCTTGCTGTGTTTTGGCGGGAGCGAGCCGCTGGTTACTTGTGAACGGCTGCCGAGGGAAGATGCGATCTGGCCTCTTACCCAAGGGTCGTGTCGTGTGGGATGGAGATGTTGAGAGCTCGCTCTCGGCCCCTTAAGGACCGATCGTCAGTTGACCTTGTTTCGAATGACTACTTTCGTACAGACCGCCCGCCTTGTATTTGGCGGGGGTGCGGGGTGAGACTTGTAGTGGATAGCACCCCTCCCCGCCGGAGGATCGGTGTGATCGTGTCGGGAGTGGTCTCGTCCCTCCTTAGTAGACTTTGCCCCGGCGAGGCCGGGGAAGGGTTCCACGCCTTCGAGGGACCTCTCGCGGGTAGTATGAGCTCGCCGCGGAGGCCGGGCCCGGGCTCGGAGATGCGAAGGGTACTATCCACTTACTTGGGCTTCGGCCGTATGGTAGGGTCGGACTCCGGTGACGGCCGGTTCCGACCTATTCGGGCGGGCACGGTTGTACAACCTCCGCAGTGTTAAACCTATAGCTATAGTCCGTGTCCACCGGTTATGGACGGAGTCTTTCGATCTCTCACCCGACTAGATACACTTCTCTTGTGCTTCTTCTCTCCCCCGAGTGAGTGAGCCCGGCTGCGGCCGTTGAGATGTGGGGATAGGAGCCGGTGGGCCCCACATCGCAGATGAGAGTTGGGATTCTGGATCGTGGTTGAGATCCGGTGCTTTGGTGTGGAATTCCTTGAGCGGGGTGTGGACCCCTGAGGTGTGGACCTCGGAAGCGGAAGCTTCCCCGAGGTGAGGACCTCCTCGCTACTCTGCTTATCTTGTATGTTGCACTGCTGCTTTGCTTAAGCTTTCTACAGCCCCGTACTAGGGTTATCTCATGCATAGTAGATTATACACCGCTTTTGCCTCTTTGTTGGGAAGTCGACATGACCTACCCGCTTATCGGGTAGACCCCGATGACTCGACGCAGCCGGACTACGACTTCGACAACGACGGTTGGGTGGACTAGAGCTCTTCCTACACTTGAGCCGCTCGCGGATATGGTGTTTCCCGCGCTTTCATGGAGCCGCTTGCTAGACGTTTTATTTCGTTTTGATTCGAGTCCCCGCCGGACTTGTACCCGCATGTGCCGAAGAGATGTACTCTGATTAATGTAATAAAATAAATGTTGTACTCTATTCCTTTGTTTTTACTTTTCTGTATGGATTTTGGAATCGCTGAGACAGGGATTGCACGTGGTAGCCTCCTGGGACTACCACCGAGGTGCTAAGATTCGGGATTCCGTTCGCGGAAATCCGGGTCGTTTCAGTTGGTACCAGAGCCATGCTTGACTGTAGGACGAGCCCCAGGAATGGTCGATAGCATAGGAAGCCGTTTCTGAACCTTGAAACGTTATATAAACTCCTTGGCTTCCGTATGTATATAACTATACTTATATATATGCATTACCTTGATTAACTTTCACTAACTGCCTTACTAACTACGCTCTAACAACGTTGTGCAGATGGCGGAGACGACGTGGGTTTCCTTGGAGTCGGACGGCAAGAGCTACGGAGGCTTCTGCCACCTGCTGAGGGGAGTGCCCGGAGGCACAGGGGGGAGACCGACGGTGTCGCCTACAAGGGGAGGGCCATGGGGCACTTGGAGCAGACCCCCACCAACCCGACCGTCAAGGTGCCGGGCGGACCCGAGTGTGCCAGAGTTTGAGGAGGTAGAGGTGCACTGCTTCGAGAGTTCGGTCACGGAGGCGCACCAGACTGGAGCACGCAGGGCTCTCAAGAAGGTTTGTGACCTACTCAGGGAGAGGCTGAAGGACACACCGTTCAGAGTACTTCCGTCAGAGATCTTCGACCACGGTCGCTGGGACTCGAGTGACCGAGCACGGTACCTGGAGGTGACTCCAGTGGACGGGGAGGACCAGGCGATGCTCGCGGCCAGGCGGTGCATCCTGGCCCAGGACCAGGCACTGTTCTGGGCGGACGGGGAGGTACTGTACCTTCGGTGGAGGTGCGACGCTGCCCTGCGGCAGGTTCGGGACTTGGAGGAGGAGAGAGAGGATATACTCGACGAGCTGGAGGCGTCGCACGTGAGGAACGGAGAGCTAGTGCAGCTTGGGCTAGCAGCGGCCGCAGCCAGCACTGAGAGAGACTCCTGGAGGATCGCTACTTTGGAGGCACGGTTGAGGGCAGAGCGGGAGGCTCACCGGGCTTCGGTGGAGGCCGCGCGAGAGGACCGAGTGAGGCTGGCAGAGGCTCGAGACCAGGTGGAGTCGATCGGAGCCGCAGCAGTCGACTACCAGGTCAGGGTGTGGGACCTACAGGAGGCGAGCCGACACAACTACCACCACATGTGTTACCTGGGAGGACTGGTCTACGAGGAGAGGGACCGAGCAGACAGGACCCGCGCGGCCTGGGAGCGCTCCCGACCGCGAGGGCCGACGGAGCTGGAGGCGCTCTCCGCACAGCTACCACCCAAGAAGAGGCCCAGACTGAGGATGGAGACTTTCGAGCTTCCCCCGACGCTCCTACCACGAGTGCGGCCGTACCCGAGTGGTTCGCAGGACACAGCGGAGATGGACCGTGCTATCCAGGACACTCGTGACTACTACGGGGGACCGGCGATCAGGGTGCCGGGTTACCCAGGAGTCCACTCCCCGCCGTTCTACTCAGTTCCACAGGACACCGGCTCCGAGACACCTCAGAGTATTCAGTGATGGGAGTAGAGATCTTGTAGCAGATTCTAAGTAGATGTAATGAGTTAGGTGTAATGCTACCGTTCATGTGACATGCCTGTAGTAGCTACCCCATGATGTACCATGCGTTAGCAGGAAGTGTTGCCGTGTACCCTCGAAGGTCGTTGGAGTAAACCTCGAGGTGCACCCCTTTTGTATGGTGGCATTGATTGAGTGACATGGATCTTCATGGTTTCTTTCGAATTTCATGCTTCTTAATGTCTGTCTGAAATTTTGTGATTGTTAGCAGGATTACTCCATTATAGTTTATAACCTGATTAAATACATTCTCCCTACCACTACTAACTATTGCAACTGGAACAGATGTCGGGAGCAAGGAGGTCCGGGCGACTCCTGGCCCGTTTCGAGGAGGTCGCTGGGGACGACGGAGGGGAGGATGCCCCTAACCCAGCAGGAGCGAGAGGCCGCGGACGTCGTGGAGGTCACGCGCCACGAGGCGGGCTCCGCGGAGGCCGAGTAGGCCGAGTCGGCGGTCGAGGAGCCGCACGCGACGACGAGGGAGCTCAGGAGCAGGAGCTCGAGCACGAGCAGGTACCCCAGCCTGAGGGAGGAGCAGGCCAGGCTCAGGGACACGAGGTGCCACCACCGCCACCTCCCCCGAACTTGGCCGACGTGATGGCAGTGCAAACACAGCTGATGCAGACGATCACTCAGATGCTAGCCCAGAACAACAACAACAACAACAACCCTAGTGGCCAGAACCGCTACGCACCAGAGGGTTTCCAGAAGAAGGTTGAGAACTTCAACAAGCTGCGACCGCCTACCTTCGACCACTCAGCGGACCCGATGGATGCGGATAACTGGTTGCGTGAGATCGAGAAGAAGCTGGAGCTGACCGAGCTTACCGAGGAGGAGTGTGTGGATCGTGGCAGGCGCACCAGCTGATCGGCACAGCCAGTGCGTGGTGGGACAGCTACTGTGACTCGCACCGGGACCCGTTGCACATCGGGTGGGACGAGTTCGTGGAGGCCTTCAGGAGTCACCACATCCCAGACGCAGTGATGGATAGGAAGGCTGACGAGTTCAGGCACCTCAAGATGGGCAACATGTCAGTACAGGAGTACGCCAACCGCTACCAGGAGCTGATGAGGTACGTGCCAGAAGACACCGACACAGAGAAGAAGAAGGTCTACTGGTTCAGAAAGGGGCTGCACAAGGGTATGGCACACCACTTGTCCGCGCACGACTGCCCGACACTTCGCTCCATTATCGACAAGGCCCTGATAGTGGAGAGGTCAAGGCTTGAGTACATGGAGGTTCGTGGGAGCAAGTCCAAGCGCTCAGACCAGGCAGGACGTTCAGGACCACCTCAGAGGCAGAGGACAGGTTACGCTCAGGGTCACCAGACTCAGCGAGAGGCACCACGCCTCTCAGTCTCAGCCGCAGAGCAGAGCCCACCCAGGTGGGAGTGGAGGTCGAGCAGCTGGAAGCCGAGGCCACCACCGCGGGCGCCGGACGGATCCAAGGTGACATGCTTCAACCGCCGTCGGTTGGGCATAAGTCGTTTGAGTGTCCCCGGCAGGTACCACCCGTGGGAGTCGAGCCGCAAAGCACTCGGTTCCGGACTCCGGCCAAGCCACCAAGCACCAGGGAGGACAGCCACCCCGTACACGCAGAGGACCGCTCGGCCGCCGGCTACTCGAGGCCGTCGAACCACCTCACCGCGAGGATGCGAAAGCGAGTCGACCCGACGTCACACTTGGTGAGTTCCTTGTTGACTCGCCTTTGGCTATTGTTTTGTTTGATACTGGAGCTCAGTTTTCGTATATTTCTACCAAGTTTGCTAAAGAAAGGTCGTTACCAACTAAGCCTCGACCAAGGCCTATCTTGACTAGCTCTCCGCTAGGAGAGAAGAGGAGTACGTTAGAGTGCAGGGGAGTGAGGATGGTGTTTGAGGGATTACCGTTCACGGCGGACTTGACAGTTTTGGAGTCTACCGGGATAGACGTGATCTTAGGGATGGATTGGTTGGCAAAGCACAACGGGATAGTTTCTTGCAACCCCAGAGTGATACAGCTTGAACACCCCAGCGGAACTACAGTGCGGATCGAGCCTCAGAGTCCGAAGGTTGCTACGATGTTGTGCAACATGAGTGGGAAGGAGATTGAAGAGATCCCAGTGGTCCGTGAGTTTCCGGACGTGTTCCCAGAGGAGCTTACGGAGTTACCCCCAGACCGGGACGTGGAGTTTGTGATTGAGCTGATGCCAGGGGCGGGGCCCGTTGCAAAGAGTCCGTACAGGATGTCGTCCGACGAGCTGGACGAGTTGAAGAAACAACTCAAGAAGTTGCTCGAGCAAGGGTTTGTTCGGCCGAGTGCCTCACCGTGGGGTTCACCAGTGCTCTTCGTGGAGAAGAAAGACGGTACCAAGAGGATGTGCATTGACTACCGCACGCTCAACTCGATGACGATCAAGAACAAGTACCCTCTGCCCAGAATCGAGGATTTGTTGGATAGACTCAAAAAGGCAAGGTTCTTCTCCAAGATCGACTTGAGGTCGGGCTACCACCGATGAAGATCCGAGAGCGGGATATACCTAAGACAGCCTTCACCACACGCTACGGCTTGTACGAGTTCGTGGTGGTTTCTTTTGGGCTGACCAACGCCCCTGCTTACTTCATGAACTTGATGAACAAGGTCTTCATGGAAGAGTTGGACAGGTTTGTAGTGGTGTTTATCGATGATATCTTGATCTACTCGGAGACCACTGAGGAGCACGAGGAGCACCTGAGAGTCGTGCTAGAGAGGCTGAGGCAGCAGAAACTGTATGCGAAGTTCAGCAAGTGCGAGTTCTGGATGGAGAAGGTCGCTTTCTTGGGACACGTGCTGTCAGCAGAGGGGATAGCAGTGGATCCGTCCAAAGTTGAGTCGGTGACCAAGTGGGAGCAGCCCTTGAACGTGACAGATGTCAGGAGCTTCCTTGGGTTGGCAGGTTACTACCGGAGGTTCATTGAGAACTTCTCCAAAATTGCAAAGCCTATGACAGAGTTGCTCAAGAACAACACAAAGTTCGAGTGGTCGAGGCGTGTGAGAAGAGCTTCCGAGGAGCTCAAGAAGAGACTCACCACGGCTCCGGTGCTTACCTTGCCGGACATCAAGAAAGACTTTGTGGTCTCTTGTGACGCTTCAAAGCAAGGACTTGGTTGTGTCTTGATGCGGGAAGGGAAAGTTGTGGCTTATGCTTCCGGGCAATTCGAAGAAACACGAGGAAAACTACCCGACACACGACTTGGAGTTGGCAGCTGTTGTGCATGCGCTCAAAATCTGGAGACACTACCTGATAGGGAACAAGTGTGAACTGTTTTCCGACCACAAGAGCCTGAAGTACTTCTTTACACAGACCGAGCTGAACATGAGGCAGAGACGGTGGTTAGAGCTGATCAAGGACTACGACGTCGAGATCAACTACCACCCAGGCAAAGCTAACGTCGTGGCAGATGCACTGAGCCGGAAAACATACTGCAACAACCTCATGATAGAAGAGGAGCAACCTGCTTTGCATGAAGAGCTAGAGAAGCTGAGAATCGAGATTGTGGACCAAGGCCAAGTCAACGTGATGCAAGTGACCTACGACCTGGAAGAGCGAATCCGAACAGCCCAGAAGGGGTGTGCAGAAATCAAAGTGCTGAGAGAACTAATGAAGCAGGGCAAAGCAGAGGACTATCGGGTTGATGAACAAGGCACTGTGTGGTTGAAAGAACGGATCTGTGTACCACAAGACAAGGCACTCCGGGAGCAGATCATGAGAGAAGCTCACGACTCGAGGTACTCGATTCACCCGGCAAGACCAAGATGTACGAGAGATCCGAAGATCGAGTGCTGGTGGAAGGACATGAAGAAGGATATTGCACACTACGTGGCCTGTTGCGACACCTGTAGCAGAGTAAAGATTGAACATCAGAAACCTGCTGGTTTGTTGAAGCCGTTGGATATTCCAGTGTGGAAGTGGGAGGACATCTCCATGGACTTTGTGGTGGGACTCCCTAGAACACCAAAAGGAAACGACTCAGTTTGGGTCATAGTGGATAGGCTGACTAAAGTGGCTCACTTTGTGCCGGTGAAGACCAGGTATGCAACCGAGAAGTTGGCGGAGAGTCGTTCGTAGAGCACATACTCGGCCGCACGGGGCACCCGAAGTATTGTGTCCGATCGAGGGCCACGCTTGTCTCCAAGTTTTGGCGCAGCTTTCACAAGCCGATGGGCACCACACTCGGCTACGGCACACGCTTTCCACCCGCGGACGGATGGTCGGACGAGAGAGGGTTAACCGAGTCCCGGAGGACATGCTACGAGCTTGTGCACTCACCTATGGTACCGATTGGGAGAGCGGTTGCCGTTTGCGCAGTTCTCGTACAACAACGGCTTTCAAGCAAGCCTCCGGATGGCACCCTTCGAGGCACTTTACGGTCGGAAGTGCAGGACCCCGCTAGCTTGGTCAGAGGTTGGAGAGCGAGCTCTGTTCGGACCAGCAATCATTGAGGAAGCAGAAGAAAAAGTCGAGAAAGTTCGTGAGAACCTGAAAATCGCCCAAAGTCGACAGAAGAGCTATGCCGACAGGAGAAGGAGAGAGTTGACCTTTGCAGTTGGCGACAGAGTGTACTTGAAAGTCTCACCGCTCCGAGGAACCAAGAGGTTCTTGGTGAAGGGAAAGCTTGCACCGCGGTACGTGGGACCGTACCCTATCACCCGAAGGATTGGGAGTTTGGCCTACCAGCTTGCACTACCCGAGACAATGGCAGGAGTTCACCCGTTGTTCCACGTGTCACGGTTCGAAGAAGAGTGAGAGGGCAGTGGAGACAAAGCAAGTGCCCATGGAGTTGCTTGACTTGCAAGACAACCTGGAGTATACAGAATACCCTGAGAAAATCTTGGACAGAGCTGTCAAGGAAATAAGGAGAACAACCATTCCTTTCTGTAAAGTGTTGTGGAGCAACCATACAGAGCGAGAGGCGACATGGGAGAAGGAAGCCGATCTCAGGAAGGAGTACCCTCACTTGTTCACGGAGGAGGTCGAGGACTAAATCTCGAGGACGAGATTCTCGGTGGTGGGGGAGAATGTAACAACCCAGGAATCTAGGTGTGTGAATTTTGCGAAAATTTAAAACTTTTTGTTTGCTTTGGAGTGCTATCAATCTTTGAGCCAAAATTGCTAGCCACTCACCGAAATCTCCACTATTTTATCCTAATTATAAAAATTATATTTAAAATATGGTATAACAAGTGAGTTGGATCTTCTTTGATTTATTTGAAGTTCATTTGAGTGTTGTTTGAATTTGAATGGCAATCAAATTCAAACCCTTAGTCATCTAATTTGTTTTAATAGGCAAAGGCCAGCATAATCCTTGGGCCGCTATCTCTTTTCTCTTGCGTTGCAGCCGGCCCAACCCACTCAGCCTTTTGGCCCATCTAAACCCGCACCACAACCCTTCCTTCACCCCCTCTTACACCCGCTGACCGGTGGACCCCGCCAGTCAGCCGTACCCCTACCCCTTTACACCTACCCGCGAGCCAGCCGGCCCACCCGCGTGCTCGCGCCGCCGCCGGTCCCGCCGCACCCGCTCGCGCGGCGCGGGGCGCGGCCGAGCCGCCGGCCGGCGCGCACGCCGAGGGGGCCGGGCGAGCGCGCGAACCGAGCCAGGTCGGGGAGGGGGAAACCCCTTTTTACCCCTGTGCCTTTTCCCAGTGGCAACGTGAGAGAGGAGAGAGGACCGCCGCCGCCGCCTCGGATGCCAAGCGGACCAAGCCGGGGGAGGGCACCGCCGGGATTTCGCCTAAGCCTCTCATCGCCGTGGTTTCAAAAGGGGGGAAGAGGAGAGCCGAGCCAACCGCCCCCGCTACCAACCCACTTGGGGGTTTTTGCCCCAACTCGGAGCGCCCATCGGAGGGGGGAAGAAGGAGGCGAGAAGAGGGGAAGAGGAGCCGAGGGGGAGAGTGACGCGCGCGCCGCCGCGCGCGTTGTCGCGGAGGCGGGACGTGTACGTGAGGAGCCGGGACGAGGGGGAGGCGCCGTTCGTGGTTGAGGGGGAGCCGGACCGGGCCGAGGAACGCGCGCCGCCGTGTACACCGACGCCGCGCCGCCAAGCTCGCCGCGCCTACACCGTCGACCCACGGTGAGCACCGCGGTCACCTCCCGCTTCTCCTTGCGCCGGTCGCCATAGTTGAACCGCTCGTGCGCGTGCCTTCGAGCCGCTCGCCCGGGCGCGCCGCGCCGCCGCCTCCCCATGGGCGACGCCGCGTCGCGACGTGTTAGCGGCGCTGGGGTCGTGGCAACCCCAAGCCGTGACGCCCCGGTCGCCGCCCGTTTCGTGGAGTTCTTGGCGCTTTTGCGGGTGGGGCGGGGAACACCCCGTGTCGCGCGCGTCGGGTGCCGCGCCGTCGTGCGCCGCGCCGAGCGCGCGACGCGCCGCCGGCCGGAGGTCAAGTGCGTCCTTTTCGCCGTGTCTCGTGCTGCCGTGAACCCGGCCTTCGTGCCGTGGATGTGCCGATGCGGTGGAGGTGGGCGCGGGCGCCGGCCGGCCGCACCCATGCGCGCCATGGCCGTGGCCCCGCCGCCCGAGAGCCGCGCGTGCGCCCGTGCCTCGCCGCCGCCATTCCCCGCGCCGCGCCGCCTTGAGCCGTGCCCTTGTTTCCGCAGAACGTGCGAGCGTATGACCGTACGGCCGCACCCCGCCGCGCCCGGGGCTTCGCCCCGCACGGGGAGACGCGCCGCGCGTCGGCGACGGCGGCGTCGCGTCGCGTGCCGTGGCGAGCGTGCGGCGGACCGACCCTTGAGCCGTGTTCGCGTTCGCGGTGTGTAGGTGTGTGTGCAAGTAACCCGCCCCCGGCCGCACCCCGCGCGCCGTGGCGGGGAACTCGCCGGGTGGATGCCGCAGCGCGGCCGACGCGCCGCGCGTCCGCCGCGCCTCTCGCCGTTTCGTCGAGCACTTGGAGGGCATAGAGTGCTTGCGCGGATGGTGGGTTAATCGGGCCGCTAGCCAAGCTTGGGCCCTAAGCCCACCGACCTTTAGTAGGCCGCCGGCCCGGCATAGGTTAGGGAGCCGGGGGGCTTTCCGAACTTTAGAAGTCGACCCGAGTCCGGGCTTTAGCTCCCGGGCCGTGCGTGTGCCAAAACCCAACCCGGCAGGACCCGGTCCGTGGGCCGCCCACGGCCCGGCCCGCGCTTTAGGCCTAGTCGCGCCCGTCGGACTCGGACCGCGACGTCATGCCGACGTCGCAATGTTTTTCTCGAAAAACCTATTTCTCTTTTGTTTAAAAATTCCGTAAAATGTTTTTGACCTTTAAAAATTCATAATAAATTATAGGGAGCTCGTAAAAATACAAAACTAATTTCTATAAACCCGTATTTGCGAAACCTTGCCGAATGTAGGTAGTTTGGGAGCTTTTGGATCTTCTAAATTGGATTTTATCCGGAGTTATTGCTTAGATGTGCACCGTTATCTTATTTTCGCGTCGAATCTCGTGCCGCACCCGAGCTTCGACCAGAGGACGTGGAGGACCCCGAGTACATCGCTCCGGGACAGCCGATCGCTTCGCCGGCAACGAAGGTGTCATGTCACTCCCAACCATATAGATCCCATGTTGATATTTAGTCGCTAGTGCTTTACTTTAATGCATTGTTCGATGAATTGCATAACCCGTTTATTAGCCATGCCTTGATGCTTTGATATATCCTGTTCCTTGTTCTCGCTACTGCGGACTAGCTACGACCCCTAGCTAGTCCCTTACTTCAACTATCCATACTTTTGTTGTTTGATTATGGATGGTGCTCGGGTTTGAGCCGAGATGTGGGTATCTCGGTGTGATTCTAGCGTGCGTTCGGGTTGTGTACCCCTTGCCGTGTTTTGGCGGGAGCGAGCCGCCGGTTACTTGTGAACGGCCGCCGAGGGAAGATGCGATCCGGCCTCTTACCCAAGGGTCGTGTCGTGTGGGATGGAGATGTTGAGAGCTCGCTCTCGGCCCCTTAAGGACCGATCGTCGCTGACCTTGTTTCGAATGACTACTTTCGTACGCACCGCCCGCCTTGTATTGGGCGGGGGGTGCGGGGTGAGACTTGTAGTGGATAGCACCCCTCCCCGCCGGAGGATCGGTGTGATCGTGTCGGGAGTGGTCTGTCCCTCCTTAGTAGACTTTGCCCCGGCGAGGCCGGGGAAGGGTTCCACGGCTTCGAGGGACCTCTCGCGGGTAGTATGAGCTCGCCGCGGAGGGCCGGGCCGTGCTCGGAGATGCGAAGGGTACTATCCACTTACTTGGGCTTCGGCCGTATGGTAGGGTCGGACTCCGGTGACGGCCGGCCCGACCTATTCGGGCGGGTACAGTTGTACAACCTCCGCAGTGTTAAACCTATAACTATAGTCCGTGTCCACTGGGTTATGGACGGTCTTTCGATCTCTCACCCGACTAGATACACTTCTCTTGTGCTTCTTCTCTCCCCCGAGTGAGTGAGCCCGCCGCGGCCGTTGAGATGTGGGGATAGGAGCCGGTGGGCCCCACATCGCGGATGAGAGTTGGGATTCGGATCGTGGTTGAGATCCGGTGCTTTGGTGTGGAATTCCTTGAGCGGGGTGTGGACCCCCCGAGGTGTGGACCTCGGAAGCGGAAGCTTCCCCGAGGTGAGGACCTCCTCGCTACTCGCTTATCTTGTATGTTGCACTTTGTCGCTTTGCTTAAGCTTTCTACAGCCAGACTAGGGTTATCTCATGCATAGTAGATTATACACCGCTTTTGCCTCTTTGTTGGGAAGCTGACATGACCTACCCGCTTATCGGGTAGACCCTGGTGACTCTGACGCAGAGCCGGACTACGACTTCGACAACGACGGTTGGGTGGACTAGAGCTCTTCCTACACTTGAGCTGCCTGCGGATATGGTGTTTCCCGCGCTTTCATGGAGCCGCTGCTAGACGTTTTATTTCTGTTTGATTCAGTCCCCGCCGGACTTGTACCGCATGTGCCGAAGAGATGTACTCTGATTAATGTAATAAAATAAATGTTGTACTCTATTCCTTTGTTTTTACTTTTCTGTATGGATTTTGGAATCGCTGAGACAGGGATTGCACGTGGTAGCCTTCTGGGACTACCACCGAGGTGCTAAGATTCGGGATTCCGTTCGCGGAAATCCGGGTCGTTTCAGTCACTACAAGAAATCCTTATCCATGACGAAATTCTCATGACGTTTTTTGGTTTCGTCATAGATCACACTGCATCCATGATAAACAGTCAAATTTCGTCATAGATTCGCAGTGCTGGATATGAAGCCCGGTATGAAGTCCAAACACTATGACATTACGCCAATTTCGTCATATATTTCGTCACAGATCACACTGCATCCATGACAACCATCATATTTCGTCATGGAATAGCAGTGTTGGATATGAAGCCCGATATGAAGTCCAAACACTATGACGTTGCACAAATTTCGTCATAATCCGACCCACATTGCATTTCAACATTTCCTCATGATCAATACATTTAAAAAATCATATCATATGTGAAAATAATTAGAGATAATCACAATTAATAATTTAAAAATCTAAATTTTATTTTTTTCTAAAGCATATGATATTATATATTCATTATATAAATATACCTATATAGAGGCAAATAAAATTGGATTTCCGTTTTATAATTTCTTATAATTTACTATGATTTTCTAAATATTTAGTCGAAATAAATAAAAAAGAAAAAGACGAAACTGTTTTTAAAACCACACATAACCAAGCTCGGGATGTAATCTGGATAGTTTCAAAAGTTGAAGGATATGCTTTGTGTAGTTACAAAGTTTAGGGACGAAAACTAGACGTTAGCGAAAATTTAACCGGTGTCAAATTTACATGGGCTTGCTAACCGGAGTCAAAGTCTCTCGGTGGCCCTCTAAATACTTAACTTGACGAGGAAACAACCCCGAGCAACCAAACTAGCCCACTTTGCCCAACAGGCCGACCCAAATGAGCAGCCCAGTAGGCTGGCCCATGTTCGTGAAAATGGAGGGCCACGAGCAAACTTTTTGACATCCATGAGTTGGAAATTTAATTATTTCAAATAGACTTGTAGAAATTTATTTAAATGATAGAAAATAACAATTTGTTCAAAAAATCTTGAAACTTCTAAAAGACAACTTAAATGTGTTCTTTTACATGTGAAAAATATGTTTGGGTATATAAGATAATTATTTTCCAGTTAATGCTTAAAAGTTGTCTTAATTAGGTATTTGAAAATAGAAAAATATCTTTTTTTTGCATAATAAATGACAATGTGAATTCCCATGTGTTAATAAAAGAGTAAATGTAATGTTATGTGTAGAATTGAGATGTACATGACCAATAAAATACTTTAGAGTATACAAATTTCAAAGTTTAAGTTGAGTTGTATGAAATGCTGTGAGAGACCTATATAGTTTGTGAAAAATGTATACTCCAATTTTCACAAAATCTTATGAAACTTTTTTTAATCTTGTACATCCATAAAATGATTATATGCCAATCCACATAATATTTGGAGAAGTCTCTTAGTGCTTCTGCTTCCGCAATTAGGGCAGGCGCAACTAAGGTGAGACGTCGAGCTGAAGCTTTCATGAAATGGCCATCAGCATTGCGCACGACAGCTCACATTGCTCCCGAACAGTCAGCCGCACGGAATGCACCATCCGTGTTGATTTGATGTGACCGTCTGGGGGCAACCTCCATGCCTCTACTTTCTGAACCACAGCTTCAGTAGACTGTTTCTCGTCCGACAATAGCTGAAAACACACATCCACAGCCCACTCGATAGCTCGTCTCGGCTCGATAGTTCGTGGACGGAGCTTGGGGAGCTTAATACCAGTGAATTCCCTAAGCTTCGCCCTAAAATAATTGGGCATGAGTACACTCCACCAATGCATGGTAGGTGCTTTCCTCATCTGCTCCACAGCTATCACAAACTGCAAGCTGCTCAATGTGTCTATGGTGGAGATTAGCTTTAGAGGGCATATAGTCATGTGAAACGTC
The DNA here is from genome assembly GCA_947561735.1 of Cenchrus americanus. Classification (NCBI taxonomy): domain Eukaryota; kingdom Viridiplantae; phylum Streptophyta; class Magnoliopsida; order Poales; family Poaceae; genus Cenchrus; species Cenchrus americanus. The sequence continues at coordinate 6,161,275 of OX387242.1, forward strand.
CACCAAAACACACGAACTTTTGGAGGTACTTTCAAAGCCCAGAGTTTCCTCCAAAGTGGATTATTATTCCCGGTCAAATGCGCTGAGCGGCCTGTCTTGAAATCCCTTTCTTGAGCCTCCTTTTCAACTAGGAAACGGTAAGCAGAGCGCACTGAGTACAGACCGTGACACTCCCCCTCCCATGCCCAGATATTGTGACAGAACCGCCCAAAATAATTCCGTATTATCGCCTAAGCCGGTCCACAGGGCCATTAAGCAATAATAAAGAATTATTAAGTCGCTTCCGCCGGGTAAAGCCCGGCAAATCACATATAACATGATCGCTGATATGCGCTAAGCCCACATGAAGGCGGGACCAGAGTACAAAATTACATTACATAAAAGGTTCACAAGTTCGACATTATTACAAACCAGGTTTTTCATACATAAAAGTAAACATGATCAGAGTTTAAACAGCGGAAATAAAACTAGCGCATGATACACATGGGAGGCCATCCATGCATATCGCTCCTCATTATCGTTCTCCCATTCAAGTTCCCAACCATCTGGGATAGAACCAGACCAGATGGGATTACCTGGAAAACCACAAATTAAGCAAGGCTGAGTACTAATACTCAGCAAGACTTACCCGACAAAAATAAAGTAAGACTAGACATGCAAGGCTTTTTGGCTTGTGGGTTTGTTTTGCCAAAAGCGACTAAAAGTTGATCCTTACTTTCATGTTTTAGCTCAAGTTCTAGTATGTTAACCATTCTATGTGAGCACCTGCACTAAACAAGCATGTTGTGCAAACAATGTTAAACAGGTAACAGTATTAATACAAGATGTTCCATACATAAACATGGGGTAGCCAGTGGTCAAGCCAACTCAGATAACGGCGAGTGACCGACGATCGATCGATTTATATCCTTGCAAGGTAAACCCAAGATACAAGGAAGAAGTAGACCCCAAGAATTCAAATAAAAGCAAATGCAGGGTCTACCCCGACCAGGCGGTTCCCAACATCCCACAGTTTGGGATCAGACGCTACAAACTCTGGTACACGGTTATCCGGAGGGTCTAACCCGACCCGCTTCGGACTCACACACTATACCACGGGTAGCTAGCCCGGAGACACATCCCAAGCGGGTAGCTAGAAAGATCTCCGCCCGGTTCGGAAGGTACTAGGCTTACCGGTCCCATTCCCGACAAGCACTTGGTACGTTCAATAGCTTAGGACCAACACCATGCTACTCGGTCGAGACCGAACCCATTGCTCTTACCACATGAGAGAGTCAATTTAACCAACTTATGATTCCAACATAAGCATCCTATATCTCGCGAGCAATGAGTCATTACTCGACTTCTACCGTATCCTTAGAGCATGGCACTAGCGTTCCTAACATACTAGTAAAAGAGCATAGGAGTCCTAAGGATCATGCAACTAGGTTTCAAAACAACTCCTGAAACTTAAATGCACAAAGTAAAGCATAAAGTGCTGAAAAGTAAAGGACATGATTTTCATTTATAAAAGATGGGTTAGATGACACCGGTGCTTGCCTTCCTCAGACTCTACACCAAAACAAGCCTTTGGCTCTTCTGGACTTTGGTCCAGGTCTTGCTGCACACTAACTTGATTCAACTCTCCGCTGGCTGCTCCCTCCTCCTCCTGGGTAAGCGTGTATGTCCCGTCGGGAAGATCTACACGTTTACATGCACATGCATTAGATTATGGTGAATGTGGGAGAATTACCACAAAACCAACTCTTGTTGGACACATTCATCCAAACAACATTATTTTCTTACAAAAATTATTAGTGTGTGTGATAATAAACAAAACACTATTGTGATGGTGATTGTGTGCACATCTAAGCAATTTAAGTTACTTAACTTCACCAAACAGCATGGGGGTGTGTCTGAAATAACAAAAACAGAAACAAACATGAATTCACCATTTAGCACTTTTAAAAAATCCATTTATTTCTTTAATTATTCAAAACAAGCCTTTCTACCATAAATCCAAATTAAATAAAAAACACTTCAAAAGAGACTAATCTTTTGCACACGGCAACATATGCTTAATTTAAGCTCTCACACCAAAATTTGTCTTAAGATCATTTATACATTAATTTATACGAAAAAGACAATTTTCAGCCTAGTAAATCAACATTAATTCATATAAAAAGATTTAATAAACTTTTTGATCTCAACTTTATCCTACAGGTCAGGTATGCCAGAAATGAGTTTCTGACCAAAGCATAAGTGCAGATTCAAATTATTTTTCAGATTTTGAATTTAATCTCCTACACAAGATTAAATCCAAAACACCTATTAAACAATTCCCTAAAATCACATCCATCCTATCAGAGGTACTAATCATTAAGGCAAAGTCCTAGGCTGCACAGGTGCTCAAAGAAAAGTTCATTAAAGGGGCTATAAAAAACATCAAACTTATTCTAGCATAAAGCTTAAACAAATCATAACTGAAAAGTTATACATCAAAATGATGCAAACTTTTGCCACAGATCTAGACATGCTATAAAGAGCAACATATCCAAAATTCAAGTCCATAGCATGTGTATATTTTAAATCACACTAAAAACACTCCAAATTGAGTTTGAATTTTTAATTCAAAACTGTACAGAAAAACCCTATACATGTTTTCTAGAAAAGATAGATTTCTTCACCACGAAACCAACAAAATTGGTTTTGCATTTTTCTGGTTTTTGTACGAGTTTTAATGATTTTCCGAAGTTGCTTCTGTAACCCCTAAACGACCTTTACAGCTGGGTCCCTGGAAACTTGCATAAATCTCCCTGAAAATACCTTCTCTCTTGCAATGTAGTCCCCGGCGGGTCTGGACCTCGCCGGCGATGGAATTGGCGGCCGGCGGCGGCCGGTCCTCACTGGGGAAGGTGGCAGGGGTCACCTTTAGCCTTGCTAGGGTGGTGGCCGGCCTTGGCCGGACCGGAACGGCGCGGCGCCGCTAGCCGGCGGCGCGGCGCGGCTGGGCGCCCGCCGCGTCTCGCTCGCGGCCGGCGCCGGCGCGGCCTAGCAGGCTGGCGTTGGCGCGGTGGGGTTCAGGGAGATGAGGCGGCGCTCTAGGGGAAGAAGAGAGGGACCGCAAAGCCGGCCAGGTGTTGACGGTGAAAATCCGTCAACCTAGCCATGAGTTTACCTTCGGTGTTGGCATGAGTTTTATACCTTATCCATTGGTACTAACCCCCGTGGTATAACTAGTTCATGTGTGCATGTCGGTTTTGGAGTTTAATGTTTATGCAGGGTTTTAGCGCTGAATACAAGACTTTCGGGATAAGTTCATCAAGCACCTCATGACAAGACCTTGAAGCCCCGTACAAGTCATACAATGAAGCAAACTTAACTCCAAGAAGCCAGGGACTTGATCCGAGAAGACGACAAACTCCGAGGACCTGACCAGAAAAGTGTTGAATCTTGCAAGACAAGGAGTTGTGTCCAATTCGGAGAGAAACTGACGACATGGACCTACATGCAGAAGGGGGAAACATCCAGGAAGCAAGGGAACCGACGTAGAGCAAAGGAGGCCTCGGGCTGGGCCTGGATGGGCCCAGGCCGGCCGGCCCAGCCCTGTCCAGGGCCCAGTAAGGCTCCCCTTTTCCCTAACAGCCAATCAGGCTATTTATAGCCCCCTGACCGAGAGCCACGCATCATACAATTCGTCATCGGCCGCCGAGGAGCAGAGAAGAGAGGGACACCATCTCGGAGAGGAGAGGGTCGAGCTAGTTGACTAGGGTTTCCCTAGCCGACGTGGGAACCTTGCACGGAAGACCACGTCGGAGTTCCCGAGCGAAGCAAGATCAAGGAAGGATCCCGGTGGTGATCTTGTGTATGTATCATTGTTATAGTTGAATTATCAAGTTGAATCTTTTCCTAGCGATCAAGTGTTTCCTCGAAGATTTCGTTTTTCGATCGGCTTTGCTTATTCCAATTCTATTCTCGAGATAGATTACATAGGGTGTTCTTGTAGCCGCGGTGGCTAGAGGTACACGTCGGATCTTCCGAAAGAATCTCGACTTGTCTTTTGACTCGCCCTAAGCTCCCCGCATGAGTAGGGATACGTTGTGACAGAACAGGGGGTTCCGAAAGGCGGATGTTTTCGGATTTGGACGGGAAACCACGATTTAAAGAGGCTTCTATTAAGATTCGATGTGCTACTTCTTCTCTTGCTTGGAACTTCAACAAAAGGCTTACCCCGATCTCTCTAGATCGGTTTATCTACCCAATCTTACTTTGTTTTCTCCGGTCTTTAGTAGATTAGATTAGTTTCGTGTCTTTTACTTAGATGCATTAGGGTTTCTTTTATCGAAGATTGAAGTTACTTGGCTTTATTAGATTAAGTTTTGCGTCACACATTTGTTCCACGGATTCGATACCTTGGGTTCACCACTCGAGGGAAGAAGGGTCCCTTGACTACGACGGGAGACTTGTCCGCTTGCAAGTCACGAACGAACTTTGATATAATTATTAACCGTCAACACCAGGGAAGAGAAGGGGGCGGCGGTCCGGCTCTGGACGGCGCCGACGTTCACCAGACAGGACACGACGGCTTGTGGACTTGCGGTTTTTGGCACTGCGCCTGCGAAACGACGAGGACGAGGTAGGGGTGCCGGGAGAGGCCTCCGAGGCGGGGTCTTAGACCATGGCAATGCCAAGTGGTGCAGCGCGCGGGCGCCGTCCGTGGTGGCGTGAGGGCTGGCCGGCACGCGGCACGGGGCGGGATTCGGCGTCCGCGAGGTGTGGGCGCGTGTCCCGCTCGTGGGACCGCGGGCTAACACGGCCCGGCCGGCCCCACGCCCGGATGGGCCGAGGCGGCGCCGCATGCGCGGGGTGCTTGGCGCACCGGCGCACGGGTGCGCGGGCGGCCCGGCGACAAGAACCGTCGTTTCAATTCCGTTTGCCCGACTTCAAAATTGCATAACTCCCAAAAGTGACAACTAAGTAAAAAATCTCCAAAAACGAAAGTTGTAGAGAAACCATAGATCTACAACTTTCCCAAAGGGCGACATATGTTTTGATCAACGGTTTGCCCGGGAACGTCGGCCGAAGTTGCAGTTTTTCCACGGCTCGAGTTATCGTTCACGGCGCGAGCTCAAACCGATTTTTGGCCAATTTGCACTCAAAATTGGAATGTCCGCCAATTACGAAAATGTGTTCCCGAAAATAACGAACAACTTTCGTATTGGCCGATTTTGAACTTCTATAGTGAAATTTGGAGAACGCGCAAGAAAACTAAATCAGCCTTTAGTGAGATCTAGGGTTTGACAGGGATTTGGGGTTTTGACCGAGGTCTTTTGTGCAAAAGTGTGCCCAATTACGTCAAACATGCTTAGAAGGTAATTAACCTTGATTAATTCATGTAATTAATGTCATTAGCGAAATCAAACATCAGGGATGTTACAGCCTACCCCCTTAAAAGAAATCTCGTCCCGAGATTTAGGATTTAAAAGATGGAAGTAGGGGGAAAGAACTTACTTTGCCTTGATTCAAGAAAACCCGGATAATTCTCATTGAGATAATGTTCAGTTTCCCATGTAGCTTCTTCTACCGTATGATGACTCCATTGAATTTTATACATCTTTACAGATTGCCTTCGAGTTTTTGTTTCTTTTACATCAAGAACTCTCAAAGGATGTTCCACAATAGAGAGATCCAGTTCAATCCAAGCATTAGCTTCTTCAATCACTTCTCTAGCCGGTTCATGTGCACATTTCCTCAATTGTGATACATGAAACACATTGTGCACGACAGAGAATCGTTCGGGCAACCGAATACGGTATGCCACTGGGCCACAGGCTTGAATGATTTCATAAGAGCCAATGTAGCGAGGAGCTAACTTCCCTTTCACACTGAATCTTTGGACACCCTTGGTTGGCGAAACTTTTAAGTACACAAAGTCACCAACTTTGTATTCCCTAGGTGTTTTTCCCTTGTCATAATGACTCTTTTGTCTTTCTTGAGCATTCTCAAATTTTACTTAATCGCCCTCACCTTTTCTTCGGCATCCTCAACTAAAGCTGGACCAAAGAATTTCCTCTCCCCGGTCTGTGACCAGTTCAAGGGAGTGCGACATCTTCGTCCATAAAGAGCCTCAAAAGGTGTCATTTTCAAGCTGGCTTGATAATTGTTATTGTAAGAAAATTCAGCCAAGGCGAGACATTTGTCCCAACTCTTATCAAAGTGAATTACACAGGCTCGCAGCATGTCCTCCAGAATCTGGTTTACTCTTTCAGTTTGACCATCAGTCTGAGGACGATAAGTTGAACTGCGTATGACTTTTGTGCCAAGTGACTTATGTAACTGTTCCCAGAAACATGACACAAAAAGAGATCCCCTATCGGAAATTATGGTTTTAGGAACACCATGCAAGCGAACAATGTGCTCAATATAAAGACTTGCATAATCTTTGGCATCATATCTAGTGTGGACTGGAATAAAGTGAGTTGTTTTTGTCAGTCTATCCACGATAACCCAGATGGAATCATGTTTCCTAGATGTGAGTGGCAATCCGGACACAAAGTCCATACTTATGTCATCCCACTTCCATGAAGGTATGGGTAGGGGTTGAAGAGTACCGGAAGGTTTCAAGTGACTTGCTTTAATTCTTTGACAAGTATCGCATTCCGACACATATTTGGCAATGTCCACCTTCATATTGGACCACCAAAAATTCTCCTTTAAATCTTGATACATTTTACTACTTCCCGGATGGATAGAGAATTTAGAGAGATGACCTTCATCAAAGATTTCCTTTTTCAACCCCCAATTATCTGGGACAACAAGGCGTTGCCCAAACCAGACTATGTCTTTCTCATCCTTCCGGAAGCAATCATGTTTAGGATCCTTTTCTAGCAATTTTTGTTTAATTAAGAGAATATCCCCATCTTGAAGTTGAGCCTTAACAATTCTATCAAATAGGTTAGACTCTGCGGAAAGAGCATTTAGGCTTCCTTGTTCAACAATTTCCAAGTTTAGCCTTCTCAAATCCTCACATAGAGTGTCACTGTAAGGTTCCATTGATAGGCAATTGCAGTGAGCCTTGCGGCTTAGAGCATCTGCAACTACATTCGCCTTTCCAGGATGGTAATGAACCTCAAGATCATAATCTTTGATTAACTCTAACCATCTTCTCTGCCTCATATTTAAATCAGATTGAGTGAAAATGTATTTGAGGCTTTTGTGTTCAGTGAAGATATTGCAGCGAGTTCCCATAAGATAATGCCTCCACGATTTCAATGCATGAACAATCGCTGCTAGCTCTAGGTCATGTGTGGGATTATTCTTTTCATGAGGCCGAAGCGCTCGTGAGGCATAGGCAATAACCCGATTTTCTTGCATAAGAACACAGCCAAGACCCGTGCCTGAAGCATCACAATAAACTTCATATGGCTTTGAATTGTCCGCCGCGCTAGCTAGCATCAAGTTAAATGTTCCCTTAATTTTTGAAAAGCTTTATCACAAGCCTCACTCCACACAAATTTCACGCCCTTCTTTAACAACTCAATCATGGGCTTAGCAATTCTAGAGAAATCCGGAATAAAACGGCGATAATAACCAGCCAAGCCTAGAAAGTTGCGGATTTGATGAGCTGATTTAGGAGGTTGCCAATCCATAACCTCTTGCACTTTGCTTGGATCAACAGATATGCCTTCGCTGAAAATAGTGTGCCCCAGAAATTTAACACTATCCAGCCAAAACTCACACTTGGAGAACTTAGCATAAAGTTTATGCTCTCGCAAGCATTGTAGGACAATGCGAAGATGTTTCGCATGTTCTTCCTCATTCTTGGAATAAATAAGGATGTCGTCAATGAAAACCACGACGAATTTATCCAACTCCGTCATAAATACGGAATTTATAAGGTACATGAAGTAGGCTGGTGCATTGGTAAGACCGAAAGACATAACCAAGAATTCATATAGGCCATAACGAGTAGAGAAAGCTGTCTTGGGAATATCACTAGGCCGGATTTTAATTTGATGATAACCAGACCGAAGATCGATCTTTGAGAAGACCTTAGCTCCAGCCAATTGGTCAAATAGCACATCAATGCGGGGCAATGGATATTTGTTTTTGATAGTCACCGCATTGAGAGGTCGGTAGTCCACACACAACCTCAGACTACCATCTTTCTTTTTCACAAAGAGGGTGGGACAGCCCCAAGGAGAAGAGCTTGGGCGGATATAGCCCTTATCAAGCAATTCTTGAAGTTGTTTCTTTAGTTCAGCAAGTTCTTTGGGTGGCATTCTATAAGATTGCTTAGAAATAGGAGCAGTGCCAGGCTGTAGCTCAATGACAAACTCAACATCTCTGTCTGGTGGCAAGCCAGGCAATTCATCAGGAAAGACATCCATGTACTCACATACTACTGGAATGTCCTCAAGTTGAGTAGCTATGGCTGCATACACACTTGAGCCTTTATGGCCTGTTGGGGAAAGGTAAAGAATTGAATTTCTGACCAAAGGTGAGTTGATTTCTAACATTCTTTCAGAAATATCCAGGACAACTTTGTGCTGAGTCATCCAATTCATGCCTAGGATAACATCTACCCCTTCTAGGTACATAGTGACCGGATTAGTTGAAAAAGTTTTGCTACCTATCTCAAGCGGTACGCTTAAGGCTACTTGATTTGAAGCAACCTTTCCACCCGGTGTGGCAATCATATAGGCCTGCTTAGTATGACACCACTTCAAGTCCAAATTTCTCACGGTTTTCACATTAATAAAGCTATGAGTAGCACCAGAATCAAATAATATAGTAACTGGACGACCACAGATAGAAAATGTACCCATCAATACTGGTGCTCCCTCTGGCAGATCAACCATTGTGGTGAAGTTTAAACGGCCTTGCTTCACTTGCACAGTTTGTTTCTTTCCTTGCTGTCCAGCCTTAGAGCATTGCCCCTGACTTTACTGATGTTGCTGTCGAGGGCGTGTGCACTTGTTAGCATAGTGCCCCAGCTGTCCGCAGTTATAGCAACGGCGATCATCATTGTGGCGGGCAGGTGGGGGTGCACTAGGCCTAGGAGCGGTCTGCTGAGTGTTGCGATAGCCAAAGCTGCCAGACGGCTTAGACTGAGATTGCCTCGTCACCCAGCGTCCAGCTGAAGATGGCTGGGTGGCACCCTGCACATTCTTCTTCACAAACTTAAATTTCTTGCCTTGGCCACTGCCTGAAGCTTGATTGAACTTCCTCTTTCTATCCTGTTAAGCTCTCTTCATGGCTTCCTCCTGAGAGATGGCCAAATTTACCAGCTCAGGATAGCTATCAACTTTTACTAAGTTCAACCTCTCATAGAGCTCTCCATCAAGCCCTTCACGGAATCGCTCCATCTTTTTCTTATCAGTATCAACATGATAGTCCCCATACTGACAGAGACTATTAAACTTCTGAGCATACTGATAGACTGAGTCAGAGCCTTGCTTGAGATTTATTAGCTCTCTCATTTTCCTATCAACAAGACCCTTGGGAATATAATGCTCTTTAAATGCTTTCTTGAATTCTGCCCAAGTAATCTGGTGACCCTGTGGCTGCATGGATTTGAAATGCTTCCACCAGATTAATGCTTCACCCCTCAGTTGTTGAGCAGCAAAGCCCGCCTTATGTTCTTCTGAGCAAGGCAGTGTGAAGATGGAAAACATGGCCTCAAGGGCCCTAATGAAAACATCAGCCTCTAGGGGCTCCTCTGCCTTGGTGAAGAGGGGTGGCCTCATTGCCCTGAATTTTTCATAGGACACGACTGCATTAGGCCCTTCCTGAACATGGCCTTGATTGTGCCCAGGTTGCTGCAATGTTTGAGCAATCTGCTGCTGAGTTTGAAGTATTTGGTGCAACACTTCGGTCTGCGCAGCGATGAAAGCTTCTGCGGGTGTCATGGGTGGAGGTGGAGGAAGAGGAGCATCTCCACTGCCTCCCGCACCCCGAGAGTCATTCTGTGTGTTATCAGACATCTGAAAAGTTGAACTTTCATTAGATACATATTCAAAGCTTGCTTTAAAGAATACAAGAAGAATATGCATACGAAAATTCAGACTTATAGAAATTTTCAGAATTCAGACAGCATCATAGTTCTCAGTAAATAAATCATAACTCTCTGTACAGAAGTCGAAAATTTCTAAAATTTGGTCAGCATGTGTAGAATTTTATAAGCTTTAACTTTGGTATTCAACTCCAGATCAGATTCATCTTTTAAATGGGTCGAAAAATTCAGTTTCCAAAGTTCTGTCTAGCAGTTTGGACAGCAGCCAGCATCTTACTAAAAATTCAATATTTCTTAAACTACACATGCAAAAATGCTGAATTTTGGTGAGCATGACCATTATAAAATTTCAAAGAACTTTGGTAGTCATTGCAAAATCCAGAAATGACCATAGCTTTCTTCATTTCATATCTTAGGCAGCTTGCTGCCGGAAAGGTGTTTTTCCACCATAATTACAGATTACAAAATTTGGTGGATCACCATTACATAGGGGTCACTATGTAGCTTCTAGCTACACAAAAGAATACTCTAAGTCAGCCTAGCACCAAAATCCAACCAAAAGGGCTAACAAAGAGTACATGTCAAGTTTTCTACTACAACATCTATGATCTAGGTCCTATGTACAAACTATGGAGAGTTCCCCGCGACATGAAAGAATAGAGCACCAAGCTCCTCTAATCAAGTCCGGGAACGTCCTGAACCTCCTCTGGGTCCAGCTGGATCTCCATCTGCTCATCATCAACAATGGCCGGTGGGTGGTGCACCTGCTGGAGCATAACCACAACACCCTCCAAGGCCTGTATATCAAGCTCGAGGTCCCAAACCTGCTCCTGCAAATCCTGGATGTGCTCAAGGTGCACAAGCCTCTCAGCATCTCTATCAACCAGCTGAGCCTCGGACCCCGCCGCCCGGCCCCGTAAGTCCAGAATCTGCTGCAAGTGGTCACCTCGCTCAAACAGAAACTGGTGTGCCTGCTCCTGGAGCTGTTGTATCTGATCCTGAAGGTCAGCAATAATCTGCACAGCCTGAGTGTACTTAACATACTGCTCGGTGAAGAGGCCGACAACCCAGTAGATGTACCAAGTAGCTCCAGTGAGACGACCAGCCAAGTCATCTGCGATAACTCGACGAAGGTCCTGTAGAGCGTACAAGGCCCTCAAGCACGTGCCCAAAGTCTGTACTGTGTCGTAGGGTGGCACAATCTCGAGAAGTGTGGCTATATTGGCCATCCTTCCTAGCCACAAAGGATCGTTGGGGTCCAAAGCCAGAACCAACCCCAACGGTGTCTAAAGCATCTCCTGCGGTCTGTGGGTGGAGAGAGCGTGGAGCACCATCAAGGCTGCCGACTCCACTGCCTCGACAGCACGGAAGCAGAGGAGCTCCATGCTCAAGTCTGCCCACTCGGGGTGGCTCGGGTGGGGGAGCACAGTCACTCGAAATCTGCAGCTCGGTACGCCCAACTCCTCGTACTCCACCCCCTCGTAGAAGGGAGGGGTGGTGTAGCCGACAGCACACAAGGCTCTCCACGCAATGCGTGTGAAGCCCTCCCACTGCAAGCCAGTGGTGGAAAACGTGCCATCAGCGCCCACCGCAACAAACCCAGGGGCAGCCATCTGTAAAATAATTACAAACACACGTTAGAACCCAAAAATATGAGTTTAACATGCAATATGGCAAAACTGGCAGTTCTGAACAAAAATTCATAACTGAAAAACCAGTACCCCAAAAATTCCAAAATTTTGTGAGCAACTCGACAATGTTATAACTCACATTTTTGGTATTCAAAGGTCGAACCAATTCAGATTGGAAAAGGGTGAAAAAGGTCCATTTTCAGAGTGCTGTTGCCCAGAAATTCAGCAGGGCAGAGCTTCACTAAAAAGACCATAACTCAATACATGAGTACCCAATTACCATGAAATTTTCACCACACGATCTATGCAAGATAATGAACATTTTTTCTGTAGATTCTCAGGTCAAATTCTGTTTGGAACTATAAGTAAAGATTCGAGTTTTCTGCCTAACTCAGAATTTTAACAGCAATTCAGCAAGACGTAGGCTAGCCATTTTGATCCTAACTTCAGTTTTAAACCTCCTAAAAACATGAGAAATTCAGGGAGCAAACTTAACTAGGTGATGAACAATTTCCCTAAAGAGCACCTAGCCAGAAATTTTCTAGATAATCCTTAGGAAGATTTGGACAGCAACTAGTTAAATTTTGCTTAATCACACATCAAAGCATCAAACTAACATGATTGGTCCTTAAGAAACACAATTTAACTAAAGACCAAATGACACATGATTTAAGTTCATTTTTTTGTTCAATAGCTTTTACATGATGCAAAAAGCGTCCTAAACTTCCTCACAAAGCTTTTAAGCTTAAAAACGAAGTTAGTGCCGGTGGCAGGGCATATATAAACGTCTCTCCCTATAATAACTAGTCGGAAGCTATTCGTTTATTAATTACCGTGCCTAACAACCATGGTTAGTGTACCTGCAGAAAATCATAGATATTCAAGACCTTTTGTGCCAGCACTCACAAAAGCGTCCACATTCATTACCGTTCACTATAGAAACGGTATCCATGCATCAAGCCGCTGCATGGACAGCGTCCAACCTTGGACACCCTCCGTTTGAATGGAGTGTACCCTTGCCTCGCATGAGTGACATGCGGAATGCACACATATGAAACACGTGGCGACACACAACTCATAAACAGACACGAAGATGGGATCCGTCGAATGGATCACTCCATCAACCCTCTCAATTCCCGTGATGCGGAACAGCACACGTATAAAACACGTGGCTCATCTAGTTTGGTTGTGCAAGAAAGTAAGTTTTGACAGGAATAAATGTGCTGGAAGTCAGACTAGATACACCATAGAATACTAGCCACCTGAAAGAACCCAAAAATTCCCTCTAGGGCCTCTCGGACTAGATTAAACCTTAACGTCCTACTCTTTTAGAAAGATTATTAATCTTGGCAAACTTTATTCCAAAAACAAGTTTGTTAAGGTATTTTAATTACTCTGGTGCATATCATCGCTCTGGTACCAGCTGTGTCAGAACCGCCCAAAATAATTCTGTATTATCGCCTAAGCCGGTCCACATGGCCATTAAGCAATAATAAAGAATTATTAAGTCGCTTCCGCCGAGTAAAGCCCGGTAAATCACATACAACAGGATCGCTGATATGCGCTAAGCCCATAGGAAGGCGGGACCAGAGTACAACATTACATTACATAAAAGGTTCACAAGTTCGACATTATTACAAACCAGGTTTTTCATACATAAAAGTAAACATGATCAGAGTTTAAACAGCGGAAATAAAACTAGCGCATGATACACACGGGAGGCCATCCATGCATATCACTCCTCATCATCGTTCTCCCATTCAAGTTCCCAACCATCTGGGATAGAACCAGGCCAGATGGGATTACCTGAAAAACCACAAATTAAGCAAGGCTGAGTACTAATACTCAGCAAGACTTACCCGACAAAATTAAAGTAAGACTAGACCTGCAAGGCTTTTTGGCTTGTGGGTTTGTTTTGCCAAAAGCGACTAAAAGTTGATCCTAACTTTCATGTTTTAGCTCAAGTTCTAGTATGTTAACCATTCTATGTGAGCACCTGCACTAAACAAGCATGTTGTGGAAACAATGTTAAACAGGTAACAGTATTAATACAAGATGTTCCATACATAAACATGGGGTAGCCAGTGGTCAAGCCGACTCAGATAACAGCGAGTGACCGACGATCGATCGATTTACATCCTTGCAAGGTAAACCCAAGATACAAGGAAGAAGTAGACCCCAAGAATTCAAATAAAAGCAAATGCAGGGTCTACCCCGATCGGGCGGTTCCCAACATCCCACAGTTTGGGATCATGTAACACCCCGCCCACCAAAGCCGCACCGCCCAGCCCTTCCGTAGGGGCGAGCACGCGTACACATAGCACCCTGCTTACACTTTCGTCCTCGCTTCGTGTAAAAGGGTTAACCCGAGGGTGGTATGGCTGGTGGACAGAGGCTTATAAGTTGGCTCCACCCTTGCTCTACTAGCAATGTGGCACTAAACATGCGCACCTGCGCTCATGGGCCACTCATGGGCCATCCAAATTGGGTCGGGTGTGACATTCACCCCCCCTCAAAGAACCCGACGTCCTCGTCGGTCCAACTCACCCGTCCAGTGCCGACCCATACGCCATGCCATGTGCCCCATCCCAGGCCCACATCCGCATGCATATTTGCGCACACTGACCTGAGCAAATGTCCAGGAACCTTCCCTCTTAGCGCACGTCCGTACGTCCAGTGCCGACCCATATGCCATGCCGTGTGTCCCATCTCAGGCCCACACGCGCCATGCGCCCTATGTCCGCACACTGACCCGTACACGCAACCGCGAGGGTCGGCTCTGATACCATTTGTAACACCCCGCCCACCAAAGCCGCACCGCCCAGCCCTTCCGTAGGGGCGAGCACGCGTACACATAGCACCCTGCTTACACTTTCGTCCTCGCTTCGTGTAAAAGGGTTAACCCGAGGGTGGTATGGCTGGTGGACAGAGGCTTATAAGTTGGCTCCACCCTTGCTCTACTAGCAATGTGGCACTAAACATGCGCACCTGCGCTCATGGGCCACTCATGGGCCATCCAAATTGGGTCGGGTGTGACAGATCAGACGCTACAAACTCTGGTACACGGTTATCCGGAGGGTCTAACCCGACCAGTCCGGACTCACACACTATACCACGGGTAGCTAGCACGGAGACACATCCCAAGTGGGTAGCTAGAAAGATCTCACCCCGGTTCAGAAGGTACTAGGCTTACCGGTCCCATTCCCGACAAGCACTTGGTACGTTCAATAGCTTAGGACCAGCACCATGCTACTCGGTCGAGACCGAACCCATTGCTCTTACCACATGAGCGAGTCAGTTTAACCAACTTATGATTCCAACATAAGCATCCTATATCTCGCGAGCAATGAGTCATTACTCGACTTCTACCGTATCCTTAGAGCATGGCACTAGCGTTCCTAACATACTAGTAAAAGAGCATAGGAGTCCTAAGGATCATGCAACTAGGTTTCAAAACAACTCCTGAAACTTAAATGCACAAAGTAAAGCAATAAAGTTCTGAAAAGTAAAGGACATGATTTTCATTGATAAAACATGGGTTAGATGACACCGGTGCTTGCCTTCCTCAGACTCTACACCAAAACAAGCCTTTGGCTCTTCTGGACTTTGGTCTAGGTCTTGCTGCACACTAACTTGATTCAACTCTTTGCTGGCTGCTCCCTCCTCCTCCTGGGTAAGTGTGTATGTCCCGTCGGGAAGATCTACACGTTTACATGCACATGCATTAGATTATGGTGAATGTGGGAGAATTACCACAAAACAAACTCTTGTTGGACACATTCATCCAAACAATATTATTTTCTTATAGAAATTATTAGTGTGTGTGATAATAAACAAAACACTATTGTGATGGTGATTGTGTGCACATCTAAGCAATTTAAGTTACTTAACTTCACCAAATAGCAAAGGGGTGTGTCTGAAATAACAAAAACAGAAACAAACATGAATTCACCATTTAGCACTTTTAAAAAAATCCATTTCTTTCTTTAATTATTCAAAACAAGCCTTTCTAAATCCAAATTAAATCAAAAACACTTCAAAAGAGCCTAATCTTTTGCACACAGCAACATATGCTTAATTTAAGCTCTCACACCAAAATTTGGCTTAAGATCATGTATACATTAATTTATACGAAAAAGACAATTTTCAGCCTAGTAAATCAACATTAATTCATATAAAAAGATTTAATAAACTTTTTGATCTCAACTTTCTCCTACAGGTCATGTATGCCAAAAATGAGTTTCTGACCAAAGCATAAGTGCAGATTCAAATTATTTTTCAGATTTTGAATTTAAGCTCCTACACAAGATTAAATCCAAAACACCTATTAAACAATTCCCTAAAATCACATCCATCCTACCAGAGGTACTAATCATTAAGGCAAAGTCCTAGGGTGCACAGGTGCTCAAAGAAAAGTTCATTAAAGGGGCTATAAAAAGCATCAAACTTATTCTAGCATAAAGCTTAAACAAATCATAACTGAAACTATATACATCAAAATCATGCAAACTTTTGCCACAGATCTAGACATGCTATAAAGAGCAACATATCCAAAATTCAAGTCCATAGCATGTGTATATTTTAAATAACACTAAAAACACTCCAAACTGAGTTTCAATTTTTAATTCAAAACTGTACAGAAAAACCCTATACATTTTTTCTAGAAAAGATAGATTTCTTCACCACGAAACCAACAAAATTGGTTTTGCATTTTTCTAATTTTTCTACGAGTTTTAATGATTTTCTGAAGTTGCTACTGTAACCCCTAAACGACCTTTACAGCCGGGTCCCTGGAAACTTGCATAGATCTCCCTGAAATACCTTCTCTCTTGCAATATAGTCCCCGGCGGGTCTGGACCTCGTCGGCGGTGGAATTGGCGGCCAGCGGCGGTCGGTCCTCACTGGGGAAGGTGGCAGGGGTCACCTTTAGCCTTGCTAGGGTGGTGGCCGGCCTCGGCCGGACCGGAAACGGCGGCGCCGCTAGCCGGCGCGCGCGGCGCGGCTCGGGGCGCCCGGCGCGCTGCACGCGGCCGGCACCGGCGCGGCCTGGCAGGCTGGCATTGGCGCGGTGGGGTTCAGGGAGATGAGGCGGCGTTCTAGGGGAAAAAGAGAGGGACCGCAAAGCCGGCCAAGGAAGAGAAGGGGGCGGCGGTCCGGCTCTAGACGGCGCCGACGTTCACCAGACAGGACACGGCGGCTTGTGGACTTGCGGTTTTTGGCACTGCGCCTGCGAAACGACGAGGAAGAGGTAGGGGTGCCGGGAGAGGCCTCCGAGGCGGGGTCTTCGACCATGGCAATGCCAAGTGGTGCAGCGCGCGGGCGCCGTCCGTGGTGGCGCGAGGGCTGGCCGGCACGCGGCACGGGCGGGATTCGGCGTCCGCGAGGTGTGGGCGCGTGTCCCGGTCGTGGGACCGTGGGCTGACGCGGCCTGGCCGGCCCCACGCCCGGATGGGCCGAGGCGGCGCCGCACGCACGGGGTGCTTGGTGCACCGGCGCACGGGTGCGCAGGCAGCCAGCAGCAAACTGCTGTTTCAATTCCGTTTGCCCGACTTCAAAATTGCATAACTCCCAAAAGTGACAACTAAGTCAAAAATATCCAAAAACGAAAGTTGTAGAGAAACCATAGATCTACAACTTTCCCAAAGGGCGACATATGTTTTGATCAATGGTTTGCCCGGGAACGTCGGCCGAAGTTGCAGTTTTTCCACGGCTCGAGTTACTGTTCACAGCACAGTCAAACCGATTTTTGGCCAATTTGCACTCAAAATTGGAATGTCCACCAATTACGGAAAATGTGTTCCCGGAAATAACGAACAACTTTCGTATTGGCCGATTTTGAACTTCAATAGTGAAATTTGGAGAACGCGCAAGAAAACTAAATCAGCCTTTAGTGAGATCTAGGGTTTGACCGGGATTTGGGGTTTTGACCGAGGTCTTTTGTGCAAAAGTGTGCCTAATTACGTCAAACATGCTTAGAAGGTAATTAACCTTGATTAATTCATGTAATTAATGTCATTAGCGAAATCAAACATCAGGGATGTTACAGATATCTTCACGTGCTCTACCCAAAGGGATATGCAAAACCGCCTGTGCATCAATTGGAAGGAGATTTTGGGCTAGCATATGCTCATTCCAGGAAGCTCCATCTGGTTCCATCAGGTCGCTGACAATTTTTGCTGTCACGTCTTCCTTCCGACAAAGGGGTTTACGTCCTATAGCCCCCGGTATCCAGCGGTCAGCCCAAATATGAGTAGATTTTCCGTCACCAATTCTCCTAATTAGAACAGCCTCAAGGGCCGTTCTTCCAGCCAGGATAGCTCGCCATGTATGCGACGAATTTTTCTTCTTCCTCGCTGTTAGGAAATCCCCCTGATGGAAATACTTTCCCTTTATTAAGACCCGAGCACACAGGGAATCCGTATTGGTCATCAACCTCCAGCCCTGTTCGCCAAGCATAGCAGTGTTGAAGAGCTTGATGTTCTTGAAACCCATTCCACCATGACTTTTGGGCAGAGTAAGTTCAGTCCACCGCCTCCAGTGTAGTCTACGCTTATCAGACTTGCTGCTCCACCAATAGTTGGAGGTGACTGATGTAATCTTCTTACATGTTGCTGGTGACAGAAGGAAGCAACTCATAGAGTAAGTGGGGATTGCTTGCGCCACTGATTTTATCAAGGTCTCACGCCCAGCACCACTTAGCAATTTTCACCCCATCCCCCCATTAACTCGCTAATCTTTCCGGGTATATATTCAAAGTCCTCTTTGGTGCTACGCCCCACAGCTGTCGGAAGGCCCAAATACTTTTCAAATAAAGCCTCCGTTAGTATACCTGTAGTAGTTTTCATGTCTACCTTCATCTGATCATCACATTTGGAACTGAAGAAAATTGCCGACTTTGCCATATTTACCATCTGCCCCGAGCCTTGCTGATAGGAGCGCAAAATATCCATCAGCCTCTACCCACCCCTCTCACTGGCTTGGGTAAAGATGAGACAGTCATCAGCAAATTGAAGGTGTGAGACCCATGGAGCATGGATCCCTACTCGGACTCCTTTGGCCAGAAATTGCAGACCTGAATTTTTAAGCATGCAAGACAATCCTTCAGCACAAAGGAGAAATAAGTAAGCAGATAATGGATCACCTTGTCTAATGCCTCTGGTTGGTTTGAAAATATGGGAGAACTGATGGGAATCAGATTCGGTGACATTGCTCGGTGCCATTCTCGGTGACATTGAGTCACTGACGTGTGGGACCACTGACATGTGGGACCCACACGTCAGTGACTCAATGTCACCGAGAATGGCACCGAGCAATGTCACCGAATCTCAGTCCGAACTGATGGCCATTCACCCTCACTGATAGAGATACTGACTCTACACATTTCATGATAAGATTCACCCATTCTTCTCTGAAACCCAATTGAAGCATGATACGGCTTAGATACTGCCACTCAACACGATCATAAGCCTTGGCCATGTCAAGTTTAACTGCACATGCTCCAGTTTTCAATTTTTTGTTCTTCAAATAGTGAATTGATTCATATGCAACTAGAACATTATCTGTGATAAGCCTACCCTGTACGAAGGCTGACTGTTCCTCTGAGATGATATCATCCAACACTTCCCGGAGTCTGTGTCACACCCGATTTTCCGAAGAAAACCAAGTGCATACCTATATGCATGTCAGGATCAAGTTTCATGCATATAGTGACATATAAGTGAATACATAAATAGTATCACGTAAGAAAAAGAAAGATTATCAGAGATTTACGCTTAATCCTGGAAACGAAGGCTCCAAACATCACAGGCAATCGACTGGGGGTTGCGTACGCCTAGCACCAGCAACATCTTCACAAGACTTCAGAGTAGCATCCTCTTTCTGAGCAACAAGGTTTATAGCAAGGGTGAGCATTTGTCGTACTCAGCAAGTGTGGAAAAAGATATGAATGCAAAGGCTTTATAGTGGACTGGCTTAAATCATTTAGCATTTTAGTTGGTCAAATTTATTAGCACCTCATTACTAATAAAGTTTAAGTTTATACCAACCCACATTAAGCATAAGATAAGGGATACGCCATAAGCACATGGAAAGCATAACCAGAGAGAACACGATTTAAATCCATCTTCAAGTTCAATTATCATGTGAGGGCCCAGGCCGCTCTTGACCGTGAGCACGGCTAATCGATTAGTTTTACACTCTGCAGAGGTCGTTCATCTTTACCCACAAGTCGCGTAAAAGTCCCGAAGAACTTTAAACCCAACCATGCGATTCTAGCTAGGCATCATACCACACTGCCGATGTGTGATTGCATAGGGACGCTACGAGGCTGTTACAAAGATCCCCAGATGTAGGCTGCCCGCTAGGTTACCAGTCGGTCGGCAACGTATAAAGCTCCCGGACGAGTACCGTGTCTTAGCTAAGCCCACACCTACGCCCGAGCAGGTCCATACGCCACTACCCGCCAGCCCCCAGCCCTTATCAGGTAAAGCATACCTAACACCTAGTTCACTAATTAATAAGCCAAGACAGAGCCATATGTCTTGTGGTAGTACTGTTTTCCTAGATGGTCGCTCCATGTTCCGATTAATCATATGATCTTGTATTAAGCATCCAAAGATATAGCATAAAGGTATAACATGATTCATCATTGTTGTTCATTTAAACCACCATAACCCAGGTATAGCAACTAACCATAGCTACCCATCATAAATGTAAACCCAGGTTAACAAGGAATGATAATCAAAGACTAGAATAAACCTTAATAGGAACCCATCAAAACTAATGCAAGCAATGCAATGAGTGATTAAGTATAACTCTTAGGACAAAAGATCAATTACACACTTGCCTTTAACCAAGGTAATGTCATTGCTCAGAATATCTTCAACCTCTTGCTCTTCCAAGCTCCACGAACAGCGGTCACTTTAAACGCATCAATCATCGGGCACAAACATACAAAGCAGACAAACAAACAGACATACTAAGAACAAAACACCAATCAAAAGAAAGCTTTAAAAGAACGCACTAAAAGATAGGATCGATTAGATGGATCACTAAAGAACACAAAGTGTGCATGGAAGGGAAAGGCTTGGTTTGCTTTAAAGAGATGGTTGCGGAAGATTGAGCAAGAATCGGAAAGATCACACTAGATTGAGCTGAGAAAAGAACGTCTAACGAACATTTTGCATATATGAAAGAATAAGGATATGAGCTAGGTTCTTTTTAATTAACAAAACAACTATAAAGGATATTTTAGAAATAAAATACCCTATGTTGACATTAATGCAATATTAAACTTTATTTATGAAACCGGTGTAAAGAACTAGTCAAGTTTTATTAATAAAGATTCATTAAACCGATTAAACATTGAATTTAGAAAAACTAAACTAGATGAACAATCTAAACGAAACTTTGTAATTCGAGTAGATCATATTATTATTAAAACATTATGGTATTGGCATTAATCCAATTAACATTTATTAGAAAGGCCGATGTCAAAGCCTAATCAAATTTTAATTAGAAAAGATTAATTAACTATTAAACAAATTAACATTTAATTTATGAAAACCGAGATAAAGATCTAATTAACTTTTATGTATAAAAACATGTGATAGAAACATTAATCAAATTAAATTTGCTTATGAAAAACGATATATAGATCTATATTGCTTTTATTTATAAAAGGCATGCATAGCTAGTCATTAATCAAAATTAATATTAATTTTATTTCCAGAAAACAAAACATGGTGAAATCACACCGCCGACGCGTGCTTTATATTATTATGGACCTAACGCAACTTGAACGGATAAAAACAGAGCTAAAGCAAAGAAACTACGAGCAAAACAAGATTGAAAGGACGTAGTCGGGAATAACCGTAGATTTCAGGGAGTAGCAGAGGAAATTTGCAAGACACATTGAATAGTGCTCACGAAAAAGGATAAAGGACAGGGTTAGATCTATAAAAGGGTGTGGTTGGTCTTTATGTGTGAAAGTGGGATCTTTGTAGGGGGTTCTCTGCAGTTTTGCCAAGACACAAGAAAGATCTAAGATTTACAAGAAAATCCAGGGACTTAATCGCAAAACTGCCAGGCCTTCTTCTTCCTTCAAACCCACGCGCACAGGAGCTCCTGGCAGCTCCAAATCGCCGGCCGTCCGGCGCCGGGGGAGGTCGGGTGACGCGTGCAAGGGCGGAGGAGAAGCAGGCGGGGTCTAGGGAATGCTCATCGCGCATGGAGATGAAGGAAATCGGCGGATTCCGAAAAGGGCGGCGCCGGCGGTTGAATTCGGGGCGGTCGGATTTTGCGGCGGCGTCGGGGCTCCGGTGGCCTACAAGCTCGGATGAGTCACGGAAAAGGAAGAGGAGGTCAAGACGGTCGTGTGGAGCGGCTCACCGGCGGGGAAGGCCGCACGGGAACGACGGGAATTTCCGCCGGCGGCGGGAAGCCATGGCGGCCGGCTCGGGCAAGCACGGCGGCGGCGCGGCGGGCGCGGGCGGCGCGCGCGGCCGCTAGGGCTGCGCGCCGCCCTTTATAGGGCGCGGGGCACGGGGGCCGGGCGTGCATGCCTAGGCCCGGCCCCGGCCGCCGGCGCGCGGCCCGAGGGCCGGGGCGCCGGTCGGGCCTCGCCGGGCCCCGGATGGGCTCGGCGGGCACCGGCGCGTGTCGGCAGCTGGGCCGAGGTGGACTGGGTCGGGCCTTCGGGCTCGGCCCAGTTAGATAGGATAGGTTTGTTTTTTTCGAATTTCTGTTTAATGCCAAAACATTTCCAGAAAAATCTAGAAATGGTTTAAAGGCACGAAAAATACTCCAAAAATCACAAAAATTCCAGGAAAATTCCTAGAGATAGATTATGACATGAACAATTCAAATAAAGCACTTGGTGCTCATGAAAAATATTTTAGAGCCTTCTAATAAATAGAAATAGCTCAAGGAAAATGAGAATAAATTCCAGAAAAATCCGGAAAATTCTCGGGAGAGTTTGGACAGCTTCTACACGCATTTTTTTTGAAACCTTTTTGCACTCAAGGACCACTAAATGCATCGGCATGAATGCAACACACATAACTTTTATTTAATTTAGAAAATCAAACAATGGATTTTTCTTATACTATATTCCCTGTAAAGAAAAATAAATGTTGGACAATTTTTAAAATTATGAGAAAATCGTTATTTAATTATTCTTTCTATTCACATTCTGAAATTGGAAATTTCAGGGTGTGACAAATCTACCCCCTTAAACGGAATCTCGTCACGAGATTCGAAGAAAGAAGAAGCAATGAGGAGGGAGATAAACAAGAACATTGCGATTGAAGAAGGCAGGCAGTCTTCCACCTTTGTCGATCGTGTGGAGTCTTCAATCTTTTTCTTCAATGATTGTTGGGGTCTTCATCAGAATGAGCTAGGTGGGATAGTAGCATGCACAAGGTGGGAGAGAAAATATAGTAAAGTCTTCTTTTCTTCAACTCGCTCACTTTTACCTGACGATGGTGGCAGTAGGCCAGTAGCATTTGCTTGTTGACATTGGCGTTGTCTTCAATTCCTTCTTATGATGTCCTTCTTTAGAGCAGAGAGAAAAAGCAAGGATGTGGGAGGTACAAAAGGGAAACCCAACTAGGCAACTGATGTTATTGCAGATATAAGACCCACAATACACCAACACTCACTTCAAAGAAACGAACCAATCAAGTTCATAAAACCAAGCATCATCATGCAAACACTGAATTCACCAATCAAGTCATAGCTAAAGGGAACGACACTAAACGTTGTTAACAAAGTCAGGGGGTATCCTCCTAATAGATCAGATGTAGCTCCCGGCAAGGATATCCATAAATAATGGATTTTTCCCAGATCAAGGAGGCCAAAATTATGAGTTCATCCCAACTGGAATCACCTCAATCGGAGGTTTAGAACTCGGGGTATGAATTAAACAAGATGGCTAGGTTAGCAGTGTTGGCAGATTCTGAATGCTCCACTAATTCGTATGTATCTCCATGGATACAAAACGAATACCGCTGAATTTTGGACAGGGCGAAGCTGATGAAATTCCGGAACTACTCCAATTGGATTTACCTCAATCGGAGGTCCATAGCCCGAGATATAAAATAATGAAGGTAACTAGGTCAGCAGGGTTTACAGATTCTGATTGCTCCAATGTTTCGGGCATAGCTACTGGAACATGCACCGGATAGGGCTGAATTTTTAATAGAAATTCACGTATGAAATTTAGGAACTAACCCAACTGGTTTCATGTTGATCGGAGTTCTGTAGCTCGAGATAAAATTGAAACAGCGCTGATGTGTCAGAGAGCTGCGCGAATAGATAGAATGTTAAGGGTAACAGTTCTACCAAAAAATCAAGGGGGTGTTATTGCTTGAGAGAATGGACAGGCGAGATCGAAGAAATGTTCAAGGAGAGTGAAGATAAATATATAAGAATTCAAGGTAAGGAGATAAGAAGATGGTTAAGATATGAGACCATTCATCATAGAGGACAAGGATAAGGTAAGGAGGGATTGTAGAACAAAAGAGGCATTAAGAAACGACCAATACTAACTAGACTTACGTCCTACAGTCGATACAGCTCTAATACCACTCTGTCACACCCGATTTTCCGAAGAAAACCAAGTGCATACCTATATGCATGTCAGGATCAAGTTTCATGCATATAGTGACATATAAGTGAATACATAAATAGTATCACGTAAGAAAAAGAAAGATTATCAGAGATTTACGCTTAATCCTGGAAACGAAGGCTCCAAACATCACAGGCAATCGACTGGGGGTTGCGTACGCCTAGCAAGGGTGAGCACTTGTCGTACTCAGCAAGTGTGGAAAAAGATATGAATGCAAAGGCTTTATAGTGGACTGGCTCAAAGCATTTAGCATTTTAGTTGGTCAAATTTATTAGCACCTGATTACTAATAAAGTTTAAGTTTATACCAACCCACATTAAGCATAAGATAAGGGATACGCCATAAGCACATGGCAAGCATAACCAGAGAGAACACGATTTAAGTCCATTTTCAAGTTCAATTATCATGTGAGGGTCCAGGCCACTCTTGACCATGAGCACGGCTAATCGATTAGTTTTACACTCTGCAGAGGTCGTTCATCTTTACCCACAAGTCGCGTAAAAGTCCCGAAGAACTTTAAACCCAACCATGCGATTCTAGCTAGGCATCATACCACACTGCCGATGTGTGATTGCATAGGGACGCTACGAGGCCGTTACAAAGATCCCCAGATGTAGGCTGCCCGCTAGGTTACCTGGTCAGTGCAACGTATAAAGCTCCCAGACGAGTACCGTGTCTTAGCTAAGCCCACACCTACGCCCGAGCAGGTCCATACGCCACTACCCGCCAGCCCCCAGCCCTTATCAGGTAAAGCATACCTAACACCTAGTTCACTAATTAATAAGCCAAGACAGAGCCATATGTCTTGTGGTAGTACTGTTTTCCTAGGTGGTCGCTCCATGTTCCGATTAATCATATGATCTTGTATCAAGCATCCAAAGATATAGCATAAAGGTATAACATGATTCATCATTGTTGTTCATTTAAACCACCATTACCCAGGTATAGCAACTAAGCATAGCTACCCATCATAAATGTAAACCCAGGTTAACAAGGAATGATAATCAAAGACTAGAATAAACCTTAATAGGAACCCATCAAAATTAATGCAAGCAATGCAATGAGTGATTAAGTATAACTCTTAGGACAAAAGACCAATTACACACTTGCCTTTAACCAAGGTAATGTCATTGCTCAGAATATCTTCAACCTCTTGCACTTCCAAGCTCCACGAACAGCGGTCACTCTAAACGCATCAATCATCGGGCACAAACAAACAAAGCAGACAAACAAACAGACATACTAAGAACAAAACACCGATTAAACCGGTGTAAAGAACTAGTCAAGTTTTATTAATAAAGATTCATTAAACCGATTAAACATTTAATTTAGAAAAACTAAACTAGATGAACAATCTAAACGAAACTTTGTAATTCGAGTAGATCATATTATTATTAAAACATTATGGTATCGGCATTAATCCAATTAACATTTATTAGAAAGGCCGATGTAAAAGCCTAATCAAATTTTAATTAGAAAAGATTAATTAACTATTAAACAAATTAACATTTAGTTTACGAAAACCGAGATAAAGATTTAATTAACTTTTATGTATAAAAACATGTGATAGAAACATTAATCAAATTAAATTTGCTTATGAAAAACGATATATAGATCTATATTGCTTTTATTTATCAAAGGCATGCATAGCTAGTCATTAATCAAAATTAATATTAATTTTATTTTCAGAAAACAAAACATGGTGAAAACACACCGCTAACGCGTGCTTTATATTATTATGGACCTAACGCAACTTGAACGGATAAAAACGGAGCTAAAACAAAGAAACTACGAGCAAAACAAGATTGAAAGGACCTAGTCGGGAATAACCGTAGATTTCAGGGAGTAGCAGAGGAAATTTGCAAGACACATTGAATAGTGCTCGCGAAAAGGATAAAGGACAGGGTTAGATCTATAAAAGGGTGTGGTTGGTCTTTATGTGTGAAAGTGGGATCTTTGTAGGGGTTCTCTGCGGTTTTGCCAAGACACAAGAAAGATCTAAGATTTACAAGAAAATCCGGGGACTTAATCGCAAAACTGCCATGCCTTCTTCTTCCTTCAAACCCACGCGCACAGGAGCTCCTGGCAGCTCCAAATCGCCGGCCGTCCGGGCGCTGGGGAGGTCGGGTGACGCGTGCAAGGGCGGAGGAGAAGCAGGCGGGGTCTAGGGAATGCTCATCGCGCATGGAGATGAAGGAAATCGGCCGGATTCCGAAAAGGGGCGGCGCCGGCGGTTGAATTCGGGGCGGTCGGATTTTGCGGCGGCGTCGGGGCTCCGGTGGCCTACAAGCTCGGATGAGTCACGGAAAAGGAAGAGGAGGTCAAGACGGTCGTGTGGAGCGGCTCACCGGCGGGGAAGGCGCACGGGAACGACGGGGAATTTCCGCCGGCGGCGGGGAAGCCATGGCGGCCGGCTCGGGCAAGCACGACGGCGGCGCGGCCGGCTGCGGGGGCGGCGGCGCGGCCGCTAGGGCTGCGCGCCGCCCTTTATAGGGCGCGGGGCACGGGGGCCGGGCGTGCATGCCTAGGCCGGCGGCCCGGCGGCGGCGCGGCCTGAGGGCCGGCCTGCCGGTCGGGCCTCGCCGGGCCCCGGATGGGCTCTGGCGGGCCTGGCGCGTGTCGGCAGCTGGGCCGAGGTGGACTGGGTCGGGCCTTCGGGCTCGGCCCAGTTAGATAGGATAGGTTTGTTTTTTTTCGAATTTCTTTTTAATGCCGAAACATTTCAAGAAAAATCTAGAAATGGTTTAAAGGCACGAAAAATACTCCAAAAATCACAAAAATTCCGGGAAAATTCCTAGAGATAGATTATGACATGAACAATTCAAATAAAGTACTTGGTGCTCATGAAAAAGATTTTAGAGCCTTCTAATAAATAGAAATAGCTCAAGGAAAATGAGAATAAATTCCAGAAAAATCCGGAAAATTCTCGGGAGAGTTTGGACAGCTCCTACACGTATTTTTTTGAAACCTTTTTGCACTCAAGGACCACTAGATGCATCGGCATGAATGCAACACACATAACTTTTATTTAATTTAGAAAATCAAACAATGGATTTTTCTTATACTATATTCCCTGTAAAGAAAAATAACTGTTGGAAAAATTTTAAAATTATGAGAAAATCGTTATTTAATTATTCTTTCTATTCACGTCCTGAAATTGGAATTTTCAGGGTGTGACAAATCTACCCCTTAAACGGAATCTCGTCACGAGATTCGAAGAAAGAAGAAGCAATGAGGAGGGAGATAAACAAGAACATTGCGATTGAAGAAGGCAGGCAGTCTTCCACCTTTGTCGATCGTGTGGAGTCTTCAATCTTTTTCTTCAATGATTGTTGGGGTCTTCATCAGAATGAGCTAGGTGGGATAGTAGCATGCACAAGGTGGGAGAGAAAATATAGTAAAGTCTTCTTTTCTTCAACTCGCTCACTTTTACCTGACGATGGTGGCAGTAGGCCAGTAGCATTTGCTTGTTGACATTGGCGTTGTCTTCAATTCCTTCTTATGATGTCCTTCTTTAGAGCAGAGAGAAAAAGCAAGGATGTGGGAGGTACAAAAGGGAAACCCAACTAGGCAACTGATGTTATTGCAGATATAAGACCCACAATACACCAACACTCACTTCAAAGAAACGAACCAATCAAGTTCATAAAACCAAGCATCATCATGCAAACACTGAATTCACCAATCAAGTCATAGCTAAAGGGAACGACACTAAACGTTGTTAACAAAGTCAGGGGGTATCCTCCTAATAGATCAGATGTAGCTCCCGGCAAGGATATCCATAAATAATGGATTTTTCCCAGATCAAGGAGGCCAAAATTATGAGTTCATCCCAACTGGAATCACCTCAATCGGAGGTTTAGAACTCGGGGTATGAATTAAACAAGATGGCTAGGTTAGCAGTGTTGGCAGATTCTGAATGCTCCACTAATTCGTATGTATCTCCATGGATACAAAACGAATACCGCTGAATTTTGGACAGGGCGAAGCTGATGAAATTCCGGAACTACTCCAATTGGATTTACCTCAATCGGAGGTCCATAGCCCGAGATATAAAATAATGAAGGTAACTAGGTCAGCAGGGTTTACAGATTCTGATTGCTCCAATGTTTCGGGCATAGCTACTGGAACATGCACCGGATAGGGCTGAATTTTTAATAGAAATTCACGTATGAAATTTAGGAACTAACCCAACTGGTTTCATGTTGATCGGAGTTCTGTAGCTCGAGATAAAATTGAAACAGCGCTGATGTGTCAGAGAGCTGCGCGAATAGATAGAATGTTAAGGGTAACAGTTCTACCAAAAAATCAAGGGGGTGTTATTGCTTGAGAGAATGGACAGGCGAGATCGAAGAAATGTTCAAGGAGAGTGAAGATAAATATATAAGAATTCAAGGTAAGGAGATAAGAAGATGGTTAAGATATGAGACCATTCATCATAGAGGACAAGGATAAGGTAAGGAGGGATTGTAGAACAAAAGAGGCATTAAGAAACGACCAATACTAACTAGGCTTACGTCCTACAGTCGATACAGCTCTAATACCACTCTGTCACACCCGATTTTCCGAAGAAAACCAAGTGCATACCTATATACATGTCAGGATCAAGTTTCATGCATATAGTGACATATAAGTGAATACATAAATAGTATCACGTAAGAAAAAGAAAGATTATCAGAGATTTACGCTTAATCCGGAAACGAAGGCTCCAAACATCACGGGCAATCGGCGGGGGTTGCGTACGCCTAGCACCAGCAACATCTTCACAAGACTTCAGAGTAGCATTCTCTTTCTGAGCAACAAGGTTTATAGCAAGGGTGAGCACTTGTCGTACTCAGCAAGTGTGGAAAAAGATATGAATGCAAAGGCTTTATAGTGGACTGGCTCAAAGCATTTAGCATTTTAGTTGGTCAAATTTATTAGCACCTGATTACTAATAAAGTTTAAGTTTATACCAACCCACATTAAGCATAAGATAAGGGATACGCCATAAGCACATGGCAAGCATAACCAGAGAGAACACGATTTAAGTCCATTTTCAAGTTCAATTATCATGTGAGGGTCCAGGCCACTCTTGACCATGAGCACGGCTAATCGATTAGTTTTACACTCTGCAGAGGTCGTTCATCTTTACCCACAAGTCGCGTAAAAGTCCCGAAGAACTTTAAACCCAACCATGCGATTCTAGCTAGGCATCATACCACACTGCCGATGTGTGATTGCATAGGGACGCTACGAGGCCGTTACAAAGATCCCCAGATGTAGGCTGCCCGCTAGGTTACCTGGTCAGTGCAACGTATAAAGCTCCCAGACGAGTACCGTGTCTTAGCTAAGCCCACACCTATGCCCGAGCAGGTCCATACGCCGCTACCCGCCAGCCCCCAGCCCTTATCAGGTAAAGCATACCTAACACCTAGTTCACTAATTAATAAGCCAAGACAGAGCCATATGTCTTGTGGTAGTACTGTTTTCCTAGGTGGTCGCTCCCTGTTCCGATTAATCATATGATCTTGTATCAAGCATCCAAAGATATAGCATAAAGGTATAACATGATTCATCATTGTTGTTCATTTAAACCACCATAACCCAGGTATAGCAACTAAGCATAGCTACCCATCATAAATGTAAACCCAGGTTAACAAGGAATGATAATCAAAGACTAGAATAAACCTTAATAGGAACCCATCAAAATTAATGCAAGCAATGCAATGAGTGATTAAGTATAACTCTTAGGACAAAAGACCAATTACACACTTGCCTTTAACCAAGGTAATGTCATTGCTCAGAATATCTTCAACCTCTTGCACTTCCAAGCTCCACGAACAGCGGTCACTCTAAACGCATCAATCATCGGGCACAAACAAACAAAGCAGACAAACAAACAGACATACTAAGAACAAAACACCGATTAAACCGGTGTAAAGAACTAGTCAAGTTTTATTAATAAAGATTCATTAAACCGATTAAACATTTAATTTAGAAAAACTAAACTAGATGAACAATCTAAACGAAACTTTGTAATTCGAGTAGATCATATTATTATTAAAACATTATGGTATCGGCATTAATCCAATTAACATTTATTAGAAAGGCCGATGTAAAAGCCTAATCAAATTTTAATTAGAAAAGATTAATTAACTATTAAACAAATTAACATTTAGTTTACGAAAACCGAGATAAAGATTTAATTAACTTTTATGTATAAAAACATGTGATAGAAACATTAATCAAATTAAATTTGCTTATGAAAAACGATATATAGATCTATATTGCTTTTATTTATCAAAGGCATGCATAGCTAGTCATTAATCAAAATTAATATTAATTTTATTTTCAGAAAACAAAACATGGTGAAAACACACCGCTAACGCGTGCTTTATATTATTATGGACCTAACGCAACTTGAACGGATAAAAACGGAGCTAAAACAAAGAAACTACGAGCAAAACAAGATTGAAAGGACCTAGTCGGGAATAACCGTAGATTTCAGGGAGTAGCAGAGGAAATTTGCAAGACACATTGAATAGTGCTCGCGAAAAGGATAAAGGACAGGGTTAGATCTATAAAAGGGTGTGGTTGGTCTTTATGTGTGAAAGTGGGATCTTTGTAGGGGGTTCTCTGCAGTTTTGCCAAGACACAAGAAAGATCTAAGATTTACAAGAAAATCCAGGGACTTAATCGCAAAACTGCCATGCCTTCTTCTTCCTTCAAACCCACGCGCACAGGAGCTCCTGGCAGCTCCAAATCGCCGGCCGTCCGGGCGCTGGGGAGGTCGGGTGACGCGTGCAAGGGCGGAGGAGAAGCAGGCGGGGTCTAGGGAATGCTCATCGCGCATGGAGATGAAGGAAATCGGCCGGATTCCGAAAAGGGGCGGCGCCGGCGGTTGAATTCGGGGCGGTCGGATTTTGCGGCGGCGTCGGGGCTCCGGTGGCCTACAAGCTCGGATGAGTCACGGAAAAGGAAGAGGAGGTCAAGACGGTCGTGTGGAGCGGCTCACCGGCGGGGAAGCTGCACGGGAACGACAGGAATTTCCGCCGGCGGCGGGAAGCCATGGCGGCCGGCTCGGGCAAGCACGACAGCGGCGCGGCCGGCTGCGGGCGGCGCGCGCGGCCGCTAGGGCTGCGCGCCGCCCTTTATAGGGCGCGGGGCACGGGGGCCGGGCGTGCATGCCTAGGCCGGCCCGGCCGGCGGCGGCGCGGCTTGAGGGGGGCTGCCGGTCGGGCCTCGCCGGCCCCGGATGGGCTCGGCGGGCACGGCGCGTGTCGGCAGCTGGGCCGAGGTGGACTGGGTCGGGCCTTCGGGCTCGGCCCAGTTAGATAGGATAGGTTTGTTTTTTTTCGAATTTCTTTTTAATGCCGAAACATTTCAAGAAAAATCTAGAAATGGTTTAAAGGCACGAAAAATACTCCAAAAATCACAAAAATTCCGGAAAATTCCTAGAGATAGATTATGACATGAACAATTCAAATAAAGTACTTGGTGCTCATGAAAAAGATTTTAGAGCCTTCTAATAAATAGAAATAGCTCAAGGAAAATGAGAATAAATTCCAGAAAAATCCGGAAAATTCTCGGGAGAGTTTGGACAGCTCCTACACGTATTTTTTTGAAACCTTTTTGCACTCAAGGACCACTAGATGCATCGGCATGAATGCAACACACATAACTTTTATTTAATTTAGAAAATCAAACAATGGATTTTTCTTATACTATATTCCCTGTAAAGAAAAATAACTGTTGGAAAAATTTTAAAATTATGAGAAAATCGTTATTTAATTATTCTTTCTATTCACGTCCTGAAATTGGAATTTTCAGGGTGTGACAGTCTGTTTGCAATTACCTTCGAACAGATCTTGTACAATACATTACATTATGAGATTTGCCGAAATTGTGTAAGCTCTTGTGGATTCTTGACCTTTGGGACGAGGACAAGAACAGTGTTGTTCACAATTTCCGGCATGTCCTTCGAGGGGTGCACTGCTAGCGAGCCAAAGAGGAAGGTGTTGTCGGACGCATCTCAGAAGAAGGCGCTGGACGAGCCAGAGAGGGAGATCAAGCCCGGTCGCCGCGGGCCCGACTTGTTGTCGTCGTCCGCGGGTCGCCGAACCTCCTCCACGCGCTCCCGCTGCCAACGAACCTTCGACCCGCTCATCCTCTCCTCCCTCGATAGCTAGCTCGGGTCATGTTTTTCGTGAATAAGATGAAAGATAAAGTTCTTGACGTGTTCTTGTATGAATCGGTTAAATAATTATTTAAAGTTCAAATAAATTGTGTCCTTGTATGGTATTTATGAACTCCCACTAAAGTTGAAATCTAATACCTATAGTGTATTTTTAAAACAATTATTTTTATTATATATTAAAAGTCATGTGTGTCAGTGTGTGGCACGTGCCTACGGCGGTCGGCGGCCCAGTATCGCTTGCGTCCTGGCATCAATATCTTGGTGCTCAAACACAATGAAACAGCGATGGCCGACGATGCTCTGCTCAGAGCAGTGTGCAAAAAATAACATGGAAATTGTTCTAAAAATACGCACCATCGATACAAAAATAATCACACATGCTACTAGAGAATCCAGCACTACCATACAAATAAAGGGAGCAAATTGAAAAAAAAACTGGGGTGGTGTGTAGGACCCCAGCTCCCATGATAGTTTCTTTGAGCAATGGTCTTCATCGTCTTTTACCACAAGATCAATCAATCATCAGGTTGAAGAAGCAGGTGCACCTGGGGACACAGTCTGCTGATGAACCCCGGTAGAATCTACGCGATTGCTCGTAGACGATGCTGCTTTCTCTGGATGCCACAATTCACTCTTCTCGATGCCGCAGTGGCAAAGCAGTGCCCAGATGACGGTCAAGAACTCGTCTCCGGACTCGAGGTGCTTGGCATGTGCTTCTGCGTTGGTGCTTGGGGCGATGTGTACAAGTAAATTGACCCATACCTCAGCCAGGAGCCTCCAACGATGTTCTTCATGCTCACTATGTACCATTCTCTTGCCAAGTTGCACGCCTTGCTCCACTGTGTTTCCTGTCAAACTTATACTACCCTGGCCGCCTGCTGGTTCTACGACATCTCCTTGCAACGGTGAGATCAGCTTGCTGTAAATACTCTGCAGGGAGTCACATTGTTTCAGCATTTCTCGTGCATGCCAATGGGTCTCTCGGAAGACCTTCTTCGTCACCAAAACCGCATCGGGCAGCAAATCAGGCTTGGAAACAAGTAGGTACGTGCAGTACCGTGACAAGCTATTCGCTACCACGTAGTTCGTTCTGAGGTCACCATCCAAAAATCTTTCATCATCCACAAGGAAGTTTTGGGAGGAGCAGAACAACCTAGTCAGTGGCAGTAGTATTGCGGTGGATAGGAATCCGGGGTTCCACAGCAGGTCCATGCTGCCACGGTCTTGGGCGAGCCTCATCTCACAGATGCTCGTTGCAATGTGCAAGACAAGAATGACATCAGAGCACGTTGGAAGTTGGAGGCATGCCAACCAATACTGCGAACGCAGTGGTGTGAAGTACCTTGGTAGGGAGTTGGCCTCTTGGTTCATGTCACGGAGACTGCTGAGTGCCTGAACGACCTGGACTTCGGCAGAGAGTGGAGCGTTGATGAACTTCGGCCGAGTAGTGCCGTTGAATGACTGCAGGAGAACATACTGGCCCATCGTCATCATGACTGCATCATCCCCTGATTCTATTCGGCTAGAACTGACATACTTGCACAAATACAGTACTTTCGCCCAGTTTGATAGCGAGTACCTGACTATATCCCACACGTCCATGAACAAGACGTAGAACATGGCGACCCAAGTGATGATGACGTCAACATTAAAGGGCACTCGTACAGATACAGGCCTATACACATGTCGGATATCCACGGCGAGCCACAGAGCCATACCGGACCTGACAACTGACTGTAGGAAGGTGAAGGCAAGAGAGCGAAGCCCTTCCGAGAAGATGCTAGGGTAACTGGTGTGGAGGTAGTCATTGAGGAACATAAGATCTAGTTTCAAGATTCTAAATAGTGTCCTCTCGGCCCCATCATCGCTGGGGATGATCCGCGAGCAGATTAGCTTTCGGGTCATGTTAACTGACGCCACATGCAGTGGTGCTCCTTCCAGCCTACATCGGAGCAGTCGAGACAGCGCGAAGGCCAGGCACTGTTCCTTGAGCATTCCCCCCGCCCTGATCCAGCGTAGCTGTGGGCATCGCCAAATCATGTCCAAAGTAACCAGCGAACTTGAGCCGTCGTCGATACCTAGACTAGGCCCAGTAGTAGTGCCCCCATTGCTTTGCTTTGACTCTCCATACACCAAGTACCTGTATCCTTCCATTGTTGTAGGGTCACAGCCATCAGGGGCGAGGTTGCTGCTGCCCATATAGTCCTGAAGAAGTTCTGAACTTCGGCCAAGCCACAAGGATTTGGATATCATACGACGTGCATAGATTCTGTTGATGCTCCTCAGGACTAGGAAACTCCAAAATACCCAGAATGGAATGCGCCATGTCTTGGAGCCCTGTGTTATGCATGTTCATGTGTATGCCACGGCCAGAAGCTTCAAGATGATTCTCAATTCAGTGTATGTACCATACCCAGATAGGCTGTTGACACTAGCACGGAAATTAACCAGCACAAGGGCCCAGACTGGGAACAGCTTATTCTTGAGAGGTGCGGCCTGCATGGCCCCCAGAATGTACGCCAGTATCGAGTCACAGACAGCATCGAGGAGTTTCAAGCGACCTATGATATTGCGAAACCGCCGCCGGGAGAAGGTGACCAATACGAACATCATCATGTACAGAAGTAGAAGAAGTACCATTATGAATCTGATGCGAAGCAAGATGTAGGTCTCCTTATTCCATAGGATGAGAAAGTTTCTCAAGAGATCAGGCAGGCGTAACATTTCCATTTGCTGCAATAAGCGCCACGTCAACTCACCAGTACGACGACCCTGATCAATATTAACGGCCGGTTAAGTAACTTAAACAACGGTACTTATACTTGTAATATAATCCGGACACGTATATATACTTGTGTATAATCCAGCTCGGGCGGCCGGATGCATGCCGCGGACCAATTCAATTGTACCGCCCTTCCTGCTATTGGGAAGTGTTACGAGCATTAAATTTTCTGTCACTTCATTAAATTTATGAGGAGAAAGAATAGTGAATGTCATGAAATGAGAGAGGAAGGTCATCACCATGACCCTCCACTGGCACGGTTCTTAAGGTTCCAGTCTTGGTAACCGTGTGATGACCTTCTCCACTGAAACTGACGTAACAATAACATGCGACGGAACGTGCGGCCTGGTACCGTGAGCCAATGAGAAGAGGCCACATTAGAGCCGTACGGATTGCAACGTACGTCAGTCTCGTACCCAATTTATTTCCTGCGGCATAGCCCACGGGATTCAGTGCCGCATCCTCCCTCTCGCAGGTTACTCCCCTCTAACCACCACTTACTTGTGTATATAATGGATTTGCTTTTTTCTCATATGAATCAAATAAAAAGTTACCAAATACAAAGTTATATAACCTCTTGGCTCGCCTCTTGAGCGCTGCACTCGCCGGTGGAGGATGGTTCTCCTTCCCACCGTTCCTCGCGGATGAGTGTGAGGACATGCCGGACATGGAGTGCTTCCTCACCCGTGGTCCCGAGGGGCACATGTGCCTCAGTGACTCGGAGGACTACTCTAGCTCAAATGATGTAGCTTCGCCGCTGACGCTGCCTTCGAGGAAGGGTAAGGCTGTGTTTGAGGCCAACAAGCACAAGCGGTTGCATCGACATCGTCATGGCAAGCGACCCACTGGCTTTACGGCAGTGGCTCGTCTCTCCCACCCTGACATTTTGCCTCGTCGTGCCTCATCGGAGCGCCGGACCTCACTTGCATTGCACCCTGCCAGAGCTTGGGGGAGCTAGATGTGGATGTCTTCTTCAGAGTGCACAACTTTCGCTGTCGCTGGTCCCTCACACCACTGAGGCCACCAAGGGTTGTGTCACCAAGGCTGGAGGGGTTATGCTTTAACTGCCTCTGGGAGGGCCACATCAACGCGACATGCTACTTTCCGGCTAGGTGTTGCCGCTGCCGAAGAGAGGGGCATAGTGTTGCATCGTGCTCTTTCCCCCGCTTGCCCTGCCCCGCGGTGTTGGGGGCTAAGTGTCGGCGTCCCCCCGGGGAGTTGGTGGCGAGGCACATGAGCCTTCACCGCACGCATCATCGACAATGTTGAATATGTTCCAAATTCAATGGCACATTATATTGCTTGACTTCGGACGTAGTGAAGCGAAGGCCCCTGCAAAGCCGAAGGCCGGGCCAGAGAGAGGCGGGGGGCTTGCCCCCTGTGGTACGGTACATATACCCTTGTTAGGGTTTCTACTCAGAGATTTGATTCATTCTCTTGAAAGCGACTGCATTAGCGTTGTAACCTGACTTTTGATAATAGTGAGGAGTGTTTGCTAGTTGGCGCCCATGATTTTTTCCCTTCCGCATTGCAGATTATGAGACACTCCAGTCCAAGGATAAGATGAGAGGCATGGTGTTTCATGGGATGTCGTCCTCCAAAGGCGAAGCATTACATGTGAGAGGCAGATCTAAGCATAAATCCTCCAATGACAACAACAATCATGACACGAGTTGTTCAAATACAAACCACCTAAGAAGTTATGTAAGTACCGCAAGAAGGAAAAAACTCATTTTATTGAGGATTGTAGGAAGTTGCAAAATAAGGAGAAGGAGAAAATACCTGATGGTAACTGTTGTCTCGGGTGTTGAAAACTCCGATTCAAAAGATTGTCTAGTTGTTTTTACTGGTTGTGTTTCATATCTATAATAACAAATATTGGTTTAGTTCCTCTAAACCTATGCAGAAAGGAGATGTTGTGCTTATGGGAGATGATAACTTGTGTAACATTGTGGGCATCAGCTTAGTTTAGATCAAGGCACATGATGTCATGACATGCACCTTGAAAAATGAGAGATACATACCAAGGATGTCCAGAAATCTCATCTAGCTTAATACTCTTGATGCAGAAGTATTTAGTTACTCCGCTTCAGATGGGGTTCTAAAGGTATTAAAAAGGTTCTCTTATTTGTTTGAAAGGTGATTTGAATTCTGCTTAGTTATTTGTCCTTAGAGGACGTACTTTATATGGTTCTATTTCCGCTATTGCTGTTACTAATGCTACTAAACCAAGTAAGGCTAACTTTTGGCATATGCATTTGGACATATGAGCGAACTTGGTATGGTAGAATTGATGAAGAGAAACCTCCTGGATGGATGCACTTTGAGTAAAATGAAGTTATGTGAGCATTGTATTTTTGGAAAGTGTAAAATTCAATACCTCCGTTCATACCACCAAAGTACTCTTGATTATGTACATGCCGACTTATGGGGTCCATCTCATAAGCCTTATCTTGGCTGTGCTCGTTACATGCTTACTATTGTTGATGACTATTGTAGAAGGGTTTGGTCTTATTTTATAAAAAATAAAGATGATACCTTTTAATGCTTTTAAGGATTGGAAAGTTACGATAAAAAGGAAAAATGAAAGGAAGGTAAAATTGCTTCTTACTAATAATGGTGGAGAGTTTTGTTCGGATATTTTTGATGATTATTGAAGGAAGGAAGGCATTGTGAGGCATCACACCATACCACATACTCCACAGCAAAATGGTGTGGCCGAGCATATGAATATGAATAGAATCATCATTTCGAGGGCTTGTTGCATGCTATCTAATGCAAAGATTAGCAAGCATTTTGAGGCTGAAGATGCTAACATCGCATGTTACTTGATAAATAGGGCGCCTTCTATATTCCACTAAATAAGAAAACTCCCATTGAGGTGTGGTCTAGTACACCTGCTAATTATTCATAGTTAAGAGTATTAGGCTGCACTGCTTATGCTCACGATCATGTTGATAATGGAAAATTAGAGCCTAGAGATATTAAATGTCTTTCTTTATTATGGTTTGGGAGTTAAAGGATATAAATTGTAAAATCTTGAAATAGGAATGTGCAGGAATGTTGTTTTCAATGAATCTATGACGTTTAATGATAGTTTTTCCTCAGATCATTTTTCAGTAACTTTTACAAAGGAGTTGCAACATATCAGCGTGCGAGTGGAGCATGTGGATGATGAGGAAGGCATGCAGGTGAAGCCTGTTGATGGTCAGGAAAATGAAGTTGCTGATAATGATGCTCATGATGATGTTCAGCACTCACCTCCTATTTTGTAGAATGAGGAGCTGTCTGATCCACCTATTGCTCATCGCAGATCAAAGAGGAGTTACAGGCCCCCACCATGCCTTATTGAAGAATGTAATATGTCATATTATACTTTGAGTTGTGTTGAACAAGTAGAGAAGAATACTCATGAGCCATCCACTTATGTTGAAGGCATTGCTTGTGGTGATCCTGAGAAGTGGATTTCAGCTATGCATTAGGGATGCAGTCTCTGGAGAAGAATTGCACTTGGGACGTTGTTCCATTGCCTAAGAAGAAGAAGACAGTCCTCTGCAAATGGATTTTCAAGTGAAAGGAGGATTTATCTCAAAGTGAGCCTCTAAATTTTAAGACAATGTTAGTAGCAAAAGGCTAGAATTATGTTTCTGATGTTGATTATAATGATGTGTTCTCTCCAATTGTAAAGCATAGCTCAATTTTCACATTCTTTAGTATTGTTGCTTCACATGATCTTGACCTTGAACAGTTAGATGTGAAGACTGCATTTTTGCATGAAGAGCTTGAGGAGGACATATACATGGACCAACCTGAAGGGTTCACAATGCCTAGCAAGGAGAAGTATGTTTGCAAATTGAAGGGATCCCCTGGCAAGGAGGGTTTGTTCTCTATATATTTGAGGATAAACTTCGAATGCTAGAACATACTATACTACACGAAGGAGGGTGTGAGTAAAGCTATAAAGATGCCTCACTGATGGTATGGTATAGCAGCTTACATGGTTCATGCATCAAATAGGAGTCAAGAGCATTTTTTGAGACCACACCAATGACACATTTTCATTAAACCGATAGAGTTATTAAAGAAACAAAGAACATGGTGTCAGATGGTGAGATCTGGACAGCCCACGGGGGTGTTAATCCCTGTGGTTTATTTGTTCAGCGGGGAGGAGTCTAGGGCTAAGAACTCGAAGGTCGCACACGAGTACACGGAACACAGAGAACACGACGAGTTTATACTGGTTCAGGCCTCCGAAGAGTAATACCCTTCGTCCAGTTGTCGGTGTAGATTGCTTGAGGGTTGGTCGAGATGATGTTACAAAGGGATCGCCTCGTCCGCCTTATATTGGCCAGCGGATGAGGTCGGTTTCCAGACTCCTGATCGGTTACGACCAAGAGACCTAAGTCTACATTACACATCTTGCCATATCCCGTCGATCTGCTTTGGTCGTAATCCACCGAGGTCTTGTCTTGTCTTGTGCGCCAAGTCTTGAGGTCGTGACAGATCAGGTCGTCTGGGGAATCTTCTGGAAGGTCTTCGGGAGGTCGTGTGGGCTTGCCAACTAGGTCGGTTGGGCCCACTGACAGGTCGGCGGGTCTTCTAGTAGGCCGGACCCACTTGTCGGGGACGGCCGTGAGCCTGGTCGGTGGGGACCCAGGGGTACCCATGTCTCATACACGGTAACACCGAGGTTACCGACACCGACACCAAACAATCACACCTTGAGGAAACCGAAAAGGGCTACATTGTTACAGACTTCGTGATGGGCCATGAGAAGCCAACTTTATTTACTACAAAGCTAGCAATGGGGTTAAAAAGTCCCCTTCCTCTAGGCCCTCTAAATAGAGGTCCTGAGCCATCATGTCAAACTTTGTAAACATTATTACTTAAGCTCTGTCATGCCCCCTAAGGCCACCAGGAAATTCTTCTTAATGTCAGCATTCATAGCATTCTCCTCTACTTCGTACCTAAGCTTTCTCAATAAGACCTTATGCATCTATACTGTTGCGTTTGCTACACGTGGTTTTGCCGCAATGCGACCACTTCACCTTAGACACTGAATTGAGACTGTCGTGCGGGAACGATGTAGCCTCGCCTCTCCCAATTGATAAGTGATGTTCGAATCGGGATGCAGATCTTAGCCTCGTGGCACAACACGAACAGGGTTTGCCTCCTCAACCAAGGGTAGCATACTATCAATGCCCTAAGAATCTAGTAAAAAACAACGAGCTCCTAAGACACTGTTCGGGGCCCATCATGTACGATTGTACTGCCAAGCACATTTGCAGGTCCAGCGAACTCTATATGCACACATATGTCAGTCCACCAATTGATAGCCAATCTGGGGTGGGCTCGGAAGGCTGGCCCGAGCGAACATCGTTTGGATTGTCGACTCCTCCAACCCACCAATCAGTATGCTCGATGCTCTGCGGCTTCTATCAGCTACGACCCCATGCCTAGGTGCAGACGGCCAGGGCGTTGTGCCATTTGTGACGGCGTAGCCAACAACACCCATGGATTTGAATCGGGCTCGACATCCAAGGCGATGGAAACCGCATCTGCCGTCACCGATGTGACCGACTGCTGCGTTGAACTTGCACCGCTGTTCACCGGGCCACCTCGCTGAGTTCTCAACTTCTAGTGCTGGCACCACTAGTCGTGTGCACCGGGGGAGGTAGGTAGGCCCGCCGACAGGAATGGTTGTCGAGCGGCTTAGGTGCGGTTGGCTGTGGTGGGGGCGGTCGGGCCAGGTCGGGGCGGGGGGGGCTTCACCGGAGTCAGAGGAGAAGGTGGCGCAAGAGGACGAGGTCGACAGTGGCGGCGGCGGACGAAGCAGGACGGGGAGAGGGGAAGAAGGGGACCACTGCGGGCACGCTAGGGCTCGCCGGAGCTCCGCGAGCCCTAGCGTGCCCGCGCATGTGGAGGGGGGGGTAGGGGATGGCGGGACGGAGAGGTCACACCGGTGCGGCCGCGTGAGGAAGAAGGACGCGGGGCGGCGGGGTCGCACGGTCGGCTGGACCGAGGCCCACGTAGGTCGTGGTGGTCGGCAGCTAACACTCCCCGACAACGGTGGGGGGCACCGGGGCGGCAGCACCAAGCAAGCCCTGCCATCACATCCCGCGAAGCTGCAGCGCTGCACCTTCCATGCAATCAGAGCTCGGCAGGGTGCTGGATCTCAACGACCGCTGCACTGCAGGCAGCAAGCGAACCACCATCAGCAGGTGGATCCGGCGTAGGCGGGGATGCCGAATCCGGTCTTGGCTTGAGCGATTTGGGCAGGGAGTCGGTGGACCTGATGATTTCGTGGATGGGGAGGCAGGGTTGAGTTAACGTGGGAGAGGATCGGGGTCCGGTTCGTCCATCGACAGAACAATCTGTGCTTGCATTGCACGATGGGAC
This sequence comes from Cenchrus americanus, assembly GCA_947561735.1. Classification (NCBI taxonomy): domain Eukaryota; kingdom Viridiplantae; phylum Streptophyta; class Magnoliopsida; order Poales; family Poaceae; genus Cenchrus; species Cenchrus americanus. Next base: position 6,202,888 of record OX387242.1, read on the forward strand.
TGGAGTCAAGAGCATTGGACTACCTCATGGGTGAGAACGGAATATGCCCGCAGCAGAAAAAATACAGCACTGGATGAAAACAGTATAATCTTAGGATTATGCATGAGCAAGACCGGGCCGACGCTTGCTAATTAGTAAGTAGTTTAGGGAGAACAAAGAGCTATGAGCACTCATAAGTTAAGCTGAAGGCGCCGCCAGCAAAGGCTGTCTGAAAACTATCATTGTAGTACAAAGTGAACGATTTGTACCTGGAATCCCTAGCTTGGTGTGCTAGCTCAAGGGCGACGAGAGCTGCACTTGACGATTTGTGGGAGCTCTTTCCTTATTCGGTCCCAGAGAACTGAAGCCTCTTGTTATGGAGAGACAATGTAATCAACAGCAAGGTTTCCGCAGTTTGGTGCCTTTAGGCTCTACACAATGTGCTTTTGAGACCAGCAACAAAATCAGGTCCCACATGTACATAGAGGAGCGCATCTTAATTGTTGAAATGTGGAGAGAGCTAAAAAGCTGTAAGGATGGTTAGGTTAGTCGAGGATTTCATGTCCCGGTTTCCAGCACACCATATATTTTGAAAACATTGCAAAAGAGTTGTATCCCTATAAAACTCCCTCTACTCCCGTAGTACTCTGAACATCTCTCTCTTCATCACTACGGTGTCATGTCAAAATAATTAATGTGCATGAAACTCTATAAAACCTCCATTGATATTGAAGAAGGGGCTCTTGATTTTTCTCTTTTCTCTGCGGACATCACTTAGTATAAAAAGTATAACAAGGGGTTATCAGCCTAGAGATATTTATAAGCGCATTGGATGAGGGTGGAGAGGATCGAGATGAAATGAGAGACAAAGCTAGAGAAACAGGCTATATATATATAAGCTTATAAATAACCAGCTTACATGCACAAGAATCAAAAAATTTTGCTCTTAAGACACGTTGTGGAGGGGACTCATAAGGGCACTCCCAACCTAGACTCTACCCATGGAGTCTATATTTGGAAGACTCTATCACAAGAATCTATATTCTCCAATGCAAATTTTCACAAGAATCTAATATTTCTCTCGGATCTTCTACTCCCGCTTTATTAAATAAGAGGACACATCGCGTATGTGGGCAGCCACACGGGATCCGCACGGACTTCGTTTTACGTGTAGACTTGGAGTCTAACTTAGAGCATGTTTGGATCATAGGGACTAAAATTAGCCTCTAGCAGGAGCTAAACTTCCAAACGGGTGAGGCTAAAGTGAGGCTAAAATTAGTCTTGAGGCTAAACTTTGCTAGTAGGGGGTGGGGGAGCTAAAAGGGACTAAAATCTCATCTTCCTCTTTCCTCATTAATGACCACATGCATGCTGCCAATAGCTCCAAGCCATGGGAGAAGAGAGAGGAGAGAGGAAGAGGAGAGAGAAGAGAAAGGGAGAGAGAAATAGGGACTTTAATACTCTTTTAATACACTTTAGCTCTTGCTTCCAAACTAGGGGGTGACTAAAACTTTTTAGCCTGACTAATTTTAGTCATGAGACTAAATGTGATCCAAACATGCCTTTAGACTTGGTTTCTAAGTTTTCACCTCTCTCTCGTCATTAAATTGTTTGCCACATCAGCAATTTGCCTAGGTGACAATGTATTTAATGATTATAGACTCTACCATAGAGTCTGGGTTGAGAGTGCCCTAATAGTACCAACTGGGGTAGAGAAAATAATACTACCTCTGTCATTGAAACAATCAGTACAAAAATTTATCCACGGGTAACACCCCCCCCCCCCCCCGCGCATCTACATACAACATCGGTAACTCAGTAACTGTACAACTTAAAATGGTGAAACTCAAATCAAGTTAATGGTGAAACCCAAACATCGGTAACTGTACAAGTTGATGGTGAAACCCAAACATCGGTAACTGTACAACTTGATGGTGGAATCCAAACATCGGTAACTATGCAACTTAATGGTGAAACTCAACCATCGGTAACTGTACAACTTAATGGTGAAACTCAAATTAATTAAGGGTAATATGATCATTTGATAGCAATACTTAATCTATTCTAAACTTACGAATAATTGTTTTTCTAATAAAGCTTTCCCTGAAGGAATGGTCTCGAGGCTCTCAACTCGCTACACTTTATCAAGCTACTGCCCGATACACATGTGCTGCTCCTCCTCTCTCCTCGGTATCTGCTAGCCAAGTGACCGCGGGCCCGTTGGAGAAGGCATACCGCATACTGTACGAGACACTCTCATGTGCTGCATGTTGTCTCTAACTTTAACGAATGGACATGGTGTTTCCTCAAAAGAAGTGTGATAGTACGTATTAACTAATAAAGTTAATCTTTACTAAGAGTAATCAAACATGGCAGTACTATAAACATTATTATAGTTCATGGGGCCACCAGCCAAACAATTGAACATCTTTTTCTTGATTATTTCGTGGCAAAGATTCTTTGACAAGGCTTATTTGTTGTTTTTGTATTGTTCCACCTCTAAGTGTTACGAACCTTTTTGAAAGTTGGTACAAACGGAAAGGAAAAAAAAGCAAATATAGATTGCATTTTATTAACAGATCGAGTCAAAAGCCTTCTACTGGCCTATTTTTTGAAGTGTCACGGGAGGAAGCGTTCCCACCTAAATATATTGACATGAAATCAACATCTTCGTTTTTGGGGAAAATGCGGCCAAACCCTGTCGTCCAGTTAATTTTGGAAAATGTCACACCCGGATTTAAGGGCAAATTTCCGAGTTCCTGTTGGGAAAGAACCGTTGGCGTTTTAAGTGATGGGAAAGAGCTCTTCGCCAACAGGAATTCCGGCCCTGTTGGGAAAGCTTCGCCAACAGCCACGTGTGCCGTTGGCGAAGAGGGGACGCCATCAGCTCGGATGCCGTTACCTTCGCCAACAGGGAAGCGACGGCTGTTGGCAAAGTCCTGTTGGCAAAGGGAATGGCAGCTTTGCCAACAGCTAGCTTTGCCAACAACATCGGGTGAAGCTGTTGGCAAAGTCCTGTTGGCAAAGCTGGGCGCGTGCTTCAGGGGAAGCCTATCTTTGCCAACAGCCTGGCCCAAAGCTGTTGCCAAAGCTGGTGAGGAAAGCCCAGCTTTGCTAACAGCTTTGGCCTATGTTGTTGGCAAAGCTGGGAATCCCCCCCCTTTTTTTCTCTTTTCTAGCATTTAATTCACATATCAAATCCACACATCAGCATATGAACCAGAATACCACATATGTATCAACAATATAGCATATAAACCACATTTCGACATCGGTTTCGATCTCAACATGAATCCACACACCAAATCTTCGATACATGTCCATAATACACATAAAGTCATGAAACGAGTCCATACATGTCCAACATACACCAGGATGTCCAACACACATGTCCAAAATGTCCGACAAGTCCAACATACATGTCCAGGGGTCTAACATGCATCGCTACTAGTCCATAAGAGGTAGTCACAGGTACCTAGCTCGTGGCGTCGTCCCCAGGGGTCCCGACGCCGTCCCCAGAGGTCCCAGCGCCCCCACCTTGCTCCAACGCACACCACCCTGACTGAGCTTGTGGTTGTGGCTGTGCCTGAGTCCACCCTGACCCCTGCGGCGGGTCGTAGTGCCGAGGGGCGGGCGAGGCCCCCCGCTGCGTCCGCACACTTGCATTACAAATTATAAGAAATGTTACACTTGCATTACATGATGGTATCGGAAGATTTAACACAATCAAGCACTTAGTCTATATAACCGCATTTTGAAACAAAATATAAGAAATTTTACTTGTTGCATTATATGATGGTGTCGCAATATTTAACATCAGCTACCATAATGAAATATTTACTATTCCTACCATAACGAAAAGGTGGTTTGACTAATAATATTGCGGTACATATACCACAATTAACCATTACTCATAAGATTACCTGAGGAAGGTGGGGATATAAACCATTAACCATTACTCATTAGTGTACATATAAACCACAATTAGCCATTTCACTAGATTACCTGAGGAAGGTGAGGATATAAACCAGCAATGCACCCCTCTCGCTATAGCACCAAGAGATAACACGAGCTTCCCTTTCTTTCCAAGAATCATCATCTGTGCGAGCCAAATTTTGCTGCAATTACGAAATTGGTGTACTTTTTAACCAAAAGGCCAAATTTTGCTGCAATTACGAAATTGGTGTACTTTTTAACCAAAAGATGCAAGGTTCGAGTTCGAGGACAGACCATAACTCGCTTTACGGAGGGGATTACTTTTGCACTTTTTACAACCGAGAAAACTTTTAGGGGTGGATTTTAGGGTTTATGTTCCATGCTAGTTGACTGATGCTAATAAGAATTTTCGGTAACTATGGAGGGTTTTCACATTGGTTTCCAAGTAAACACAAAGCCCGACGAAGGGTTAAACAAGGGAATCGCAAACCACCATGCTTTTCCACAAGCCATGCAAAATGTCAGTTCAGGCCCCATTTAAGTAATTGTTTCAACAAAAATTGCTATACTAAACTAACAGAGTACAAGTTACCTCGATCAAAGGCATTAAAGCATGACTGGCCTGGAGTGTATAGAAAGCATAAGTGCCAGTCAAATAATTTTCAAACTTCCCTTATTAAGTTTAAACAGAGCTTCTATTTCCTATACACCCTTTTTCATTGTATACCTTCATAAAGTAGGAGTTACTAAGAGGGTGTTTGGATCCCACATGACTAGAGACTAGAGACTAGTTTTAGTCACCTTTAGTCACTAAACCTCCAAACACCCTTGACTAAAGGGTGACTAAAACTAGTTTAGTCTCTAGTCACCCATACCCCAACTTTTGGTGACTAAAACACCCTCTCTCACCTAATTAATTGCTCATACCATTAATTCTGTGGACCCAACAAGAGATAGGAGAGGAGAGAGAAAGGAGAGAGAAAGAACAATTTAATGTTAAGAACCATTAATGCTGACTAGTTTTAGTCACCTTCCAAAAGGGTTGTGACTAAAAAATTTTAGTCTCTAGTCTCTAGTCTCATGGGACTTGAGGGATCCAAACACCCCCTAACTTGCCTCATTAACATCTTCCTATTCATTCGACACAGCCCATCAGCAATGAATCATGTTTCACCTACTTGAGTTAATTGAAATCCCAACCCCACTCCCACCCCACGGGGGGAAGAAGAATGTTAATTACATACCAACATCACGTCCTGGCCTGCCCTTGTTCCATTTCACGTTTTTTTATTTCCTTTTTTCCGATTCCAAGTAGATAGATACAAAAGGGGGAAAACAAATGGAGACCCTAACCATGTGTTGAACAAAAATCTACATCTACATCTAGGAACAAAAGCAGCAGACTAAACAAGCTATGTACAGGCTGGGGGAATAACGGAGCGGGGAGGAGGGTGTATACCGGTGCAGATCCAGTCCCCGGCGCGGGGGAGCCACTTGGAGTCGCGCGGGGTGTTGGGGTCGACGAGGAGGCGCGGCTGCTTGCAGCGGTTGCAGAGGGAGCGGAAGGCGTAGTTGCGGTTGCCGCAGCCGCCGCAGTCCCAGTCGCCCTCCCGACCGCCCCCGCCGCCGGACCCCGACCCGCCCGACGACGAGCCCGCGCTCGCGCCGCCGCCTCCGGCCATCGGCGGTAGGTTGGGGCCTTGGGGGTGGAGGTGGGAATGGAGGAGGAGGTGGGGGATTTGGTTTGGTCGGTTGGGGGTGTGGGATTTGGGGGAGAAGAGAGGAGAAGAGAGGGAAGGAAGAAGGCCAGGGAGGGAATGAGGGAAGCCAGCGAGGATCTGGGCGGCGGCGGTGCAGGGGGGTGGGCGGCGGCGGCGCGGGGGTGGGCGGCGCGCGCGGGTCGGGTGGGGAGGGCCGAGGGAGGGGGCGGGTCTGGTGGGGAGGGATGGGCTGCTTTGTTTTAGGGTTAAAGTTCTTTGCCAACAGCCTATAGGTGCGGCTGTTGGCAAAGTCTTTTTTATTTTTTACTGCGCCATCCTTCGCCAACAGCTGCGGTATTAATGCTGTTGGCGAAGCCACTTTGCCAACAGCCCCACAAGGCTGTTGGGAAAGAATTTTTGCATTTTTGTTTTTTTTCCTTTCAAAATTTTTGTGGGTCCTTCCTAATATAACTACATCTCAACTTCAAAACTTGGGGATGTTTTGAGCTATTTAACTATATTTCGTTAATTATTTTCGTTCACTTGAATTTTCCGGCATAATTCAAATTTGAACTGCAGGTGCGTGAAATAATGAAACTTAGGCGTTCCAAAAATGATATTCATGTCGGGGAGTGTGTTTTGAGGCCGTGTCCCAAAGCTCACCCGAAAATTCGAAGTCCTTGTCCACGTAACACGACGGTTCAGGCGTGGTACAACTGTTTTTTAATTATATAAAATCCAAACAAAGTCGAAAAATCACGAAACTTGTCGGGGTGTATTGTTATCGCATGTGGAGGCTACGATAAACATTTGAGAAAGTTTGGAGCAAGTTGCCGCGTCAAATGCTCAAAACCTAGACATCTCTACCATGTGATCACTTGTGGAGCACATGTGGAGCTGTCTAGGTTTTGAACATCCGACGCGGTAACTTGCTCCAAACTTTCTCAAATGTTTATCGCAGCCTCCACATGTGATCACAAGACACCCCGACAAGTTTCGTGATTTTTCGACTTCGTTTGGATTTTATATAATTAAAAAACAGTTGTACCACGCCTGAACCGTCGTGTTACGTGCACAAGGACTTCGAATTTTCGGGTGAGCTTTGGGACACGGCCTCAAAACACACTCCCCGACATGATTATCATTTTTTGAACGCCTAAGTTTCATTATTTCACGCACCTGCAGTTCAAATTTGAATTATGCCGGAAAATTCAAGTGAACGAAAATAATTAACGAAATATAGCTAAATGTTAAAAAATGGGCCCACATTTAACAATGTGCTTCTAAACAATGTAGCAAGGCTACCAAAAAAGTTTGAACTCAAAATTCGAAAAAAATGAAAATTCTTTGCCAACGACCGCAATCTTCCGCAACGGCCCTACAAGGCCGTTGGGAAAGAAGGCTCTTCGCCAACGACTTGGTAGCCCCGTTGGCGAAGGGGCGCTCCCTTTGCCAACGGCTAACGGCGAAGCCGTGTGGCGAAGCCGACGGCGGCGGTACCGTTTGGCCGCGCCGGAGCTTCGCCAACAGCTTTTCTTTCCCAACGGAATGTTGTTGGGAAATAACCCCTTCGCCAACAGCCGGACTTTGCCATCAGTCATTTGATTTTGGGCTGTTGGCGAAGATTTCTTTCCCAACAGCGGAATTTTCCTGTTGGGAAAGAGTTTCTTCGCCAACAGCTCAGGTCTTGGCTGTTGGGAAAGCGTGGGGCTGTTGGCGAAGCCGCAGTTTCCTGTTGTGAATACATGTGCACCAGGATCAAGTTACACACATGCATCGACGCAGTGAATACCAAAAACACAGTGTAAAGCGTAAAGAGGGTATTAAACAGTTATTACATGACCGAATGTCTCAACTAAACAATCGTTCGAGTAGCTAACAGCGGAAAAGAAACACACGCAGAAGTCCTCCACAGGCAGCTGACTGGAGAACGAACGCCTAGAACCCATCAAATTCTTCATTGTAGTCCTCAAAACGCCCATCTGAGCAGCAGCCGGGTAGTGTAGATGCAATAAAGGAACAACAAGCATGACCACATGTCGTACTCAACAAGGGAAAAGTTCTATAACAACATGCAAGGCTTTATGGTGGAAGCTGTTGGCTCATAAGCAAGTCAGCATTTTAGTTGGTCAAATTTTATTAAGCAACTGTTACTAGCAAGTGTAAGTATATACCAAACCCAGATAATAAAATGCAACAGATCCATAAAATGTAATGCACAAATTTAAAAGTTCCATCTTCCATAGAATTAATCATGTGAGGGTCCAGGCCGCCCTTGACCGTGGGCACGGCTAACTAGTCAGTTTTACACTCTGCAGAGGTTGTACATCTTTACCCACAAGTCGCGTAAAAACCTCGAAGAGTTTTGGACCCAACCATGCGGTGTTTGCAAGGCACCATACCACACTACCGAGGTGTGACTGCACAGGGACGCTACGAGGCCGTTACAAAGATCCCAGATGAAGGCTGCCCGCTAGGTTACCTGGTCAGTGTAACGTATAAAGCTCCCGGACGAGTACCGTGTCTTAGCTAAGCCCACACCTACGCCCGAGCAGGTCCATACGCCACTACCCGCTAGCCCCCAACCCTTATCAGGTAAAGCATACCTAACACATAGTTCACTAATTAATAAGCCAAGACAGAGCCATATGTCTTGTGGTAGTACTGTTTTCCTGGGTGGTCGCTCCATGTTCCGATTAACAAGCATAAAGTGTTCTTGCATTACATGAATGATAGCATAAGTAAATCCATATTAACAAGTGTTCATTAAACCATCCAAAACCACGTAAAGCGCTAGCATGTGCTACCCAACATAAAGTAAACCCAGGTTGATCAAGGCATAGGATAACAAAGCTAGTCGAACCTTAGCAATAGGACCCATCAATTTAATGCATAGAAATAATAAACAACAGTGTAATTAAAATGCATGTTATAATAGGAATAACGGGAATGCAACAAGGACTTGCCTTCTACCAGCACCGGAAACTGCTCAGGGCCTTGATACTCTTCAACAGCAGCGAAGTCCCCGAACTGCTCGTACGCTACGCTCCGCATCATATACAAGCATACAAGGGAAACAAATAAGAAACAGTGCACCAATCATCTCAAACAGTAATAAAAGCAACAGAAAACTATTCTACTCGTCGAGACGATCGCGTGGACATAAAGAACGCTAAAAACGGAGCTAAACGACGAAATTATGGCTAAAACAATTTTTAGGGCTAATCTGTAAAGAATTTTAAGTTTTCGGGCTAAACTGAAGAAAACAGGACCTAACTGTAAAGGTTTTTCTAAGGTGGAAGGACCGGGTTGCAAAACTGGAGAAACTCGGGTTTTATTTGCAAAAGCGCGCGGCCAACGCTGAAGAGGTGGATCTCAACCACAGGATCACAATCGGACGGTGGAGATCTAATGCGGCGGATAAGGGTGGTTGACCGGTATTGACTAGTTTGACTCTGGGGTCAAACCGATCTGGGCCGTGGATCAAGGATCCGGCAGCCACGGTCTCAAGCAGGCAGCCAGCGGCCGGCGGCGGGGCGGTGCGGCGGCGCGGGCGGCGGCTCACCGCGCAATGGCGAAGTTGAGCCGGAGTGCTCCAATCGCGACGAGGACGGCACCGGGCGACGACAAGCGAACGGCGAGCACAACGGTGGCCTCCGGGGGCGGCGAGGGCGGCGCAACGCGGCGACCGGCGAGGAGGCGCGGCGGTGGAGCTCCGGTGAGGGAAACCCGGCGACGCGGCGCACGGGGACGGGTCCAAGCAAAACAGGCGGCTTCCTTACCTAGCGGTGAAGGCGCGGAGACGACGGCTAGGCGACGGAAGGCGGCGAGAGCTCGGGTTCACGGCGGCGGCGCGGACCGAGACGGCGGCGGCCCGAAGCTTTAGGGTTTGGCGATGGCGGCGGTAGGAGCTAGGGTTTTAGGGGTCGCGGCGGTGCGGTCGGCATTTAAATAGGCCGGGCGGCGGCCGCATCGGCTTGCGGGCCCGCGACCGGGCGCGTGCGAGCGGGGGAGTCCGGCTCGGGGTCGGGTCCCGGTCCCCGGTCCGTCTCCGACCCGAGGTCGGGGATGACGGGCGGGGCCCGCCCGTCGGCGAGAGCAGCCGGTCGGCGGCAGAGGTGGGCCACAGCTGGGCCAAAAATGCTAGCGGGCTGCGCGCGCAGGAGGGAAAAGAGAAGCGGTTGCGCTGGGCTTGGGCTGGAAGAGAGGGGTAGCAGCGGCGCACTGAGCCAAGGAGTGAAGGGGGCGTCAGCGGACTTAGCCAGCGCTGGGCCAAAACGAACACGGACCAGAAATGGGATAGGGGTAGAGGGAAAACAGGAGAAGGATTTTCTTTTTGAAAAACATTCAAACAATTGAATTCAAACAAGGATTTGAATTCAAACACTCAAAAACAATGCACCGGCATGAATGCAACAGTAAACTCCTATATTTCATTAATTAATTAAGAAAAGTGATTAGATGCCTATAAGAGCACAATATCCTTATATTCCTTAAGCGAGATCGCATTGTTGCTAAGCAAGTTTTAATTAAAATCAAACAGTGGAATTTAGGGTGTTACGGAAAACCAGACTAAAACCGTACAGCGGCCTCTACCCGGAGGCTAGCTAGGATGTACCTTGAATTCCAGCCCAGCCCGTAGTACCGTATTTATTATTTAGGGAAACGATGTCGACAGTGTCGTTCTGTACTTATGTTTGCTATTTATATATACGACAAAAGATTGGATATAGACAAGGAAGCATCCGGTCATACTTCATATGAGATTAATTAAAAATTGTGGATCACTAATCATGAATGTTGTTCCTTGCTCACGTGAGTCTACTGTGTAAATGAAAATTGTTCCTTGCTATGAAACCCTATCTTAATTCATTTCCATAAACTAGTTGTAGATTTGATTGTATGCATTTGCCTATTTTGTTTGTAAATTAATGAATTGCAAAGAGGAACCAAAAATCGATCTATTTTGTTGTTTGGAAACATAACAATCAAATTTATATTTATTTACTGATTTTGCAATGGATTATATATACCAAATTGTGCAAATATTTGTATGGCATACCCTATGTTCAAATCCTAGCTACGCCACTGGGTACATGCTTATAGATTTGAGTATGTGTGCATTGATGTGAGCATCTGCGTCTATATTATGCTTATAATATAAAAAATTATTGCATTCCTTTCCTCGAGTTCCAAAATTTACATATATGGCTATTGTTGTTTCCACTTTAGTTATATATCTCCAAGAAAGTAGTTAATACTTATTGCAAAATTTATCTATAAGATTATTAAGAAAATATATCTCATAGTTTCTATTTACTTTCCTATTATATATTTGCACGTCTCATAGTTTCTATTTATCTGAATAGGATAAACATTAAGAACCATTTTCGGCTAATATAAGTTGGATATAGGTATACATTGCATATACATGTCTTGGTACTATTATGGTGCCACAGCTAGCTCAGAGGCAGAGCAAAGGGCTCTATACACCAGAGGTTGGGAGAGGCAACAACAATGCAATCAGAGGCAGAGCAAGGCTTCTTCCCTTAATTTTCTGGCCATTCACAATTTCACATACCCCAGCTGGAACTAACATTCAGCACATAGCAATACTGAAACAGAAGCATGCATCCATTCGCATTCCTTCTGATGATGGTGGCCACCGGCACTGCCATGGTTGACGGCCACCCTGCCGCTAACACTCCGGCAGCCCAGTTCTGGGAGCAGGCCCTCCCGGGCACGCCGATGCCAGAGGCCATCGATCGCAGATCTTGTCCAGGAAGGTATATGGCTAGCTAAGAGTATCGTCGTGTTGACACGCATCACATACAGTACGTGTATGTCGTAAAAATCCATGCATGAAAGGGTTACCTAAATCCCCTGCCTAGCTGAATATATGTTGATCTGCCCTGCGCATGCAGGCATCGATCACTCGCCGCTTGTGGAGCACTACTCTGCCCTGCACAGCATCAGCCCGTGCATACTCACCAACACCATCTGCGACGCACGCACGGTGGCGGAGACAGGCCTCTTCTTCCACCAGTCGCAGCTCCGTCCAGGCAGCATCATGACGGTCTCCTTCCCGTCGGAGCGAGAGCCGGCGATCCTCCCCCGCGACGTCGCCGAGAAGGTCCCCTACAGCGACCTACAAGACGTCCTCGCCACCTTCAACATCCCGGCGGGCTCAGGCGAGGCTGCCCAGGTGAGGGACGCCCTGAGCAGGTGCCAGGCGCCGCCGCTCGCCGGCGAGGTCAAGACCTGCACCACGTCCCTGGAGCCACCGTGCGGAGCGCCGTCGACATGCTGGGCACCAACCGGGGCGTGTGGGCGGCGACGTCGGAGATCCCCGCCGGCGGCCTGCCGCGGCAGCCGTACGTGGTCAAGGGGGTCACCAGGGTCGACGGCGGCCGCTACGTGTCCTGCAACAAGGTGCCCTTCCCGTACGCCGTCTTCCAGTGCCACATGACGAAGCTAGGGTACATAGCTCATGTGGTCTCTCTAAGCGCCCTCCATGGGGGGCAGGAGGCTGCCATGCTGGCCTACTGCCACCTCGACACCTCCGACTGGAACCCGGCTCACCCGGCGTTTGAGGTGCTCAACACACACCCCGGTGGCTCGCCGGTGTGCCACTTCATGCCGTACGCCAATCTGGTGTTCGTGAAGACCAACAAGGACGGAGCATAGCTTGCCACACGCAATATCCATGTGCATGCACGTGTGCATTTTCTATGTGGTGTCTATTTAATAAGAGCTACTACTAGCTTATTTGCAGATATAAAGCTTGTAGTAAGGTGTGGCTTGATTGGTCTGAACTCTGAAGTAGTGCAAATGTGTTCATGCTCAAACAACTGTTATAATTCATTGTTGGTCCACAACTGTGACATGCATATGCGTTATTTGGAAACCGTTGTTATACGACTTTGTGATATATAGTTGCATTTTAAGGAAATGATTTTATACACATGCATGCTGTTAACAGAACTCGCAAAAGGACAACGATTAACATGCCACAAGCTAGATGACCCGAAGCGCATCCTACCAATCGTCCATAACTATTGCCACCACACACACCCCTCGTAGCTATGCTAAGGATCTGATTTGTACTTCGGTGTCATCAGTTGATCGACTCGGAGTTGTCTCTCTTTACTTCTCACTAGGTGGTTGACAACTCATGTAATCTCTCCTTGGTATATACCAATTATCTTATAATTTGTACTGTGTCATCATACTTTCAAGACGATCTTTTTGTTCATTTATGTTTCGGTGGTTTATTCATTTTTCTCAAATATGAGGGATGGAAACTAGGTACATTCCCACATCCACACTACTACAAATGTCTAACCACACGTACTGGGTAAGCACGGCTTGATCACTTTGTATATTCTAAACCCAAACCAGCACCAGTAGAAAACTCATCTTCCTTCCAACCCCTTAGCCCCAGATGATTTTGGGCCCAAAACTATTAGCCTCGGTTCTAAATTTCGTAGTTTGTGCCTAAATTTCATGTTGAAGATGTAGTCTCGGTTGGTGGATCCAATAGGTACTAAACATAACTTTTTAGTAGTAGTTGGATCCACCAATCGGGACTACATCATTTTTTTCTATTTCCTTGGACTCTTTTATCTCTCCCCACCGCTGGTGCCCTATCCCTGTCCTCGCACATGCCACTACTAGCCTCTCCTCCATCTCTTCTATCCTCCCTCCATTGGTCACCCGTCCTCCAAGCTACCTAGGGGTGCAAGTTGATTATAATGTGGTGCACCTCCGAACCTCTTTAGTGCAATTATTTGTACTACTTCTTCAAAATTTTAAAAAAGTAGTACAAATGATTGAACTAAAGAGGTTTGGAGGTGCACCTAATGGTTACCCCTTTGCACCCTTAAAGCTACCACCGGCCTCAAGGGGGGCTCCTTGACCTGGCTGCTAGACGTCGGCACACGAACCTGGCCGCCGAGGCATTGGGGACTACACTGAACATCGGTGCGCGGGGCCTCCCTGGGCAACCCTAGCCACTGGCCGCCATTGAATGTGGCCTCCCATGTTTTTGTGGAGGAGTTGGAGCTCAAGAAGAAAGTATGGTGGTGAGGTGGAGCAGCAGGTCACAGTGCGAGTAGGCACGGGGTGATGGTGCGAGCAGGCACGGGGTGATGATGTGTCTTTTTTTGGGAACCTATTTGATATTATTAATCACAATTGAAGAGGGTCTTTAGTCTTGGGTCATCCATCTGGGATTAAAGGAGTGTGCCTTTAGTCTCGAAAATATAGTCCCGGCTAGATATTGGAGATCTATATCTCTATCCAACTAGGACTAATGTCCGGTTTCTACCCGCGCAGCCACAACTTGGCTATGGGAGTAGTGAACCTTCGAGACAGTTAGCTTGTGCAAAAGATTGACTGCAAGCCATGATATAGCAGTTTGCACTAAGACAAACCTGAAAAAGAAATATCAGTCATAAATGTTTGATGCAATTTTGACTTAAAAAGCTAACACATTTAAATCAACACATGGGTGTAAAGATACCTCGACTGAGAGTAAGACAAATTTATCATATGTTTTGACCAAATGTCTAATGATCCAATCAAGACTTGGTTATTTTAGTGCAAAATCCGAATCAAGTTGGGGATTAGTATACATGGGGAATTGGAGATACGTTGAACAATGCTGCCACTGGTAAAAAATATATATGCTTCCCGACAAACAAATTCCTCATCTACTGTGTCACCTAGCATCAAGGTATCTATATATGCAGCAATATGATAGGTAGCAGCAACATAATATAGGCCTATTCTTTGTTGTTATTAATAATGTCCAAAAACCATGTGATTGCATAGCGCAGGGAGCAAAATCTTGGAAAAATTGATTTGATGTAGCAATGATTTTGTATTTAGTAAAAGACAAGCTTTATGTTCTTTATACCCTATCTTACATAAGCTACTTTGTATCTTTTACAACAAGGTCTTTTACGGTGCACAATATTACCCGGCGGTAGTATTGTAGTATAACTTTTTTGCTTGGGTAAAATGATAATTTGCTCAAAATATAAAATGGTAATTTGCTGAGAATATATTAACCCGCGTGAGATAAGGCTACATAAAAGATTTAATATGTTTGATATCATATATTACAACAATACTATTTTCACTAGTTCCAATCATACCCTTAAACTGCCCATACTACCTCGTGTCGACACTACCGCTTAAAAAACCGGTAGTGTTGAATTAATTTCAACCATCGGATTCTACAAAATAGGTCATTTTTTTATCACATACCAGTCCTTTTTAAACGGTAGTATAAGGCAATAATGTGCACCATAAAAGACCTCATCATGATGGGTATGTGATAAAACAACTTCGTTAACCTTTGCCGCAAAGAGAATTTGAATGTCTAGCTAACTGTATTCCTAGTGGTTAGTTTCCTGAGCGTTTCTTATTGTTAAGCTACAAGAAAATCCTTGTCAAGTGGACCAAAACAACCAACATATTTGAATGAATTGGCAGAGCTCCCAGAGCTGATTCTCTGCTGATTCTAGCAGGAACTCTGCCAAATAATTTTTCAGAGGGAAGTGATTAATTCTCTGCTGGATCTGCGAAGTGATTCTCTGAAATGAACTAAGGGGTTGGGAACTGAGAAGACTAGTTTCTCATGTTTATGTGAAGTGATTTTTCATCTTGATGTTAAGAGTTTATGTTATTAGGTAATAAAAAAATCGCTTTCAGACACATAATCATTTCTCTCAGAGAATCGACTCTCATAGATAATCGAAATCAAACAGAGCTCTACCAAAAAGATCCCAAGTCCATCTATCTGGGCAGAATTGCAGGAAACTGGAAAATTGACGTGTTGTGCTAGAATATAAGTGCACTTCTGTGAAACCTATCACTACGGGATACGCTTGCTTCCCCAAGTGCCAAATGCACTCGGGGAAGGGGCAAAAACACTCGGGGAAGCCTTCCCTGAGTGCAACACTCGGGGAAGAGCCTCCGGGGATGCCTCTCACGGGGAAAAGGTCTTCCCCGAGTGCCAAAAAATCGTACACTCGGGGAAGGCTTCCCCGAGTGCCGTCCTGACACTTGGGGAAGATTTAACGCCGTCGGTGCCGTTCGTTTGTTTTTTTTTGGAAAACCTCTTCCCCGAGTGCAACACTCGGGGAAGAAATTTGTTTTTTTATTTAATCCTCTTCCCCGAGTGCAACAATCGGGGAAGAATTTTCTCTTTTTTTTGAACCCTCCCCCGAGTGCCCCATCCCAAGCACTCGGGGAAGAAATAAGTTGGCTTTTATTTTTAAAAGCTCTTCCCCGAGTGCCCCTTGCGAGGCACTCGGGAAAGCCATTTTTTTGCTTTTCTGTGTGAACAAATCATACACACACAATCACAAAATCACAAATCAACAACAATATATCACAAACCACATTTATGAACTTACAAACAACAAAAGTATAAATATTCCATGTTCAGCTTTTAACCACTTAAGTGCTTTTTCATTAGCACTAAACATTAGGCAAATGGACAAAATGAAAAAAAACTACACAAGTCACAATCAGTGGTTCACCTACTAAGAAGAATCTATGTGTAGTAGAGAATAAGGTTGATCCAGTATTCCAGTGGTTCATCTGTGTTGTGCTCCAAAATTCAGTTCACCATGATAAGTTCCAGATCCAGAAAGCCATCCAAAGTGTTTAGCCCTTCTTTGCTTGATAAAGAAATGTAGTCCATAAAAAAGGTAGAACATAATACCAATAAGCCAAATTCTGTTTAAGCTGATCATGAGCTCCATATAGCATTTCACAACAAAAAAATGTTTTTCTAGAAATTTCAGATCCCATAGACTATTGTTTTTCATATATCTAAGTTGCAATGGTGCATAGTGCATTACATATACAAAAAATAGCATGGGTAGTTCAGTGATTATGATCCGTAGATCCAAAATATTGACATTCATGGTGACTTTTAAAGGCAAGCATATATGTCATGAGTATGTCTAGTGTTTATATACAAATACAACTAATCAGAATTTACCCAAGCATGATTCGAAATGGATAAAAAATACTTACCCAAAATTAATGAATAAATCCCACCACCCTAGGGTAACTGCACCACCTATTGGATACAGTGTAACTATCAGTTAAGAAGTCAAAAGGTACTATTGTACTCTCACCTATAGTTAAAGACTATGAAACTGGTATCCATTGTTCAGTTTACTACAAGAGAATACAAAAAATAAATAAGTGAATTCTCAAGAATTTGCTGTAGTATTCCAGCATAAATGTAAGCTATTTAGGTAAAAGGGAAAAAGGCCAAGTCATGTAATTAATTTACTTTATGAACAACAGCTAAGGTAATGATTCCCCTAATTAATTAGATTAAAAAAGGACGACGACCACAAACTGGTTCTTAAATAAAACATTGACCGAAATAATGCAAATAAAAAACAATTCTACTGGAGATTGCAAGTTCTATCATGAAGTTGAACTTTTGGACAGGATTTAAAAATGAACGGTTTGGTCATATTTATCTAATAAATTGGGAGAAGAGATAACCACAGATTGAATATAGTCTTAGAATCTTACTGGAAGCCTCTCCCAAATTGCTTCATCGTTTATAGTTTCTCCATGTCCAGGCATTAGAGTACCACACATCTTATTGAGAATAAAAAAGAGAAAGGAGTTACGGTAGCGAAAATTTGAGCAACCAAACGATGCACTAATAATAGGTGTGATTTTTTTGCATAACGGTTTCTGTCAAGTGACAAAAAAGAAAATGTGTGACATTCAATCGATACACAAGTTAGACACATAAAATTGCTACATACAGCAACTGGTTTACGTACTCTTGGGCACAGTAGAAAATGTATAGTGTAGTGATGCTCTCCAGAGAACAAAGCATTCCAAGTCAAAATTCCAAGTCCTGCAAGAAGGTGAAAAGGCCATGAAATTCAGTACAATTTTATAGAAAAAATCAAGAGAATAATAAACAGCTAAATAGAGCATGCTGTGTCTACTAACATCAGTTGATGTTCCATTTGACAGACATAAAGAAATGTACTCAGATGACAAGGTCTCAAGATTGCCAACATGTCAATGATAATAGGTGTAAATCACTACTGTAAAGTATATCCTTAACAAACCTACACAGAAGCAATGTTTCGATTAATAATAAACATAGGTGCACGCTATTGATTTTTAAAAGAAAAATTGGATATGCATCTCAGGAGATATACGAGCCTAAACTCTGGTGAGTCATCAAGGAAGTTAGCAAACTGCAGTAGCAATCAGTTAGTGTATCATACATACCAAATATTTTGATTCCCATATGAGCATATATTGGAGAGAAAAATCCATCCACAAAGCGAAAGAACCACCATGTCACATAGAATGTAACTGCAATCGGAAAGAGGATCACACTGCGAAAAAAATTGAGAAACCCCAATCAGTATTTACTAATAAAAGGTAGAGCCTCAAAAGAATGTACCCCATTCTAATATTTCCCTACTAACTACACAACACTACAATAACTTTTAATATGGCTACTGTGTGAAGAGAATATGATAAAAACATTATTTTCTCTCAAATTTCATTCTATGTTCATCCTTTACTAACAATAGTAGAGAAACAAAAGTGTTTAGGATAGGGAGAAGAAGCAGCAAACCTAGAAGTTCCTGGAGAGAATGGGGCCCATGGAGGCGGCGTCGAAGTCCATGGAGAAGGGGCACCCGCCGCCGCCAGGAGGGGCGCGGCGCACGAGTCCCCTGCTCCTCCGCCGCCCCACGGCAACCTCTGCCTCATCCACACAAGCTGGAGCAGGGGAGGGAGCCGGTGCCAGATCCAACCACCGCGGCCCCCCTTCCTCGCCTCGCCGGGGGTGGTGGAGCTCGAAGTCGAGCCGACGCGGGGCCGGGGCGCACCGGCGTGGCCGGGCGGGGCACGGGACCGGGGCACACCCGGCGGCCGGGGCGGGGCACGGGGGCGGGGTGGGGGCGGGCGCGGGGTGCTAGCGGGGGAAGGGGTGGGGGCGGGACGGTGCCGGTGGAGGAAGGGGCGTGGCGGCGCCGGCGGGGGAAGGGGCGGGGCGGCGGGGGTCCGGACAGGGGCACGAGGCGGGCGGGGTTAAGGTTCGGCGCGGGGTGGCCTATCGGGCCGGGAGGGGGCTTGTATGTGGCAGGGGATTTTTTTTCATCTCTTCCCCGAGAGCCGCCCGCTTGACACTCGGGGAAGGAGGCCTCTTTCCCGAGTGCCCCGTATCTGGCACTCGGGGAAGGGTCTCTTCCCCGAGTGCCACCAAAGGCACACGGGAAATTGTTTTTATTTTTTAAGTTTTTCTGCCCCATATTTTTTATGAGTCATTCCTACATTATTTCAAACTCGTTGCTCAAATTTGGTGTAAGTTTGATTTTTTTGTATATTTTGTTAAATTGTTTTTCTCGAATTTTTTGCCACACTTCAAAATCGAACTGTTGGTGCATTAAATAATATAATTTGGTAATTTAAAAAATGATATTCTTGATATTTGGTGTATATCGAGGCCTTATCCACGAACTCGCATGAAATATCGACCATTTTGTTGTCGTAATATGACAAACAACTTACGGGGAAAGTGTTTCTAAATTACAGAAAATTCGGACGAAGTCCGAAAATCATGAAACTTGTCGGGGAGTTGTGTTATCACATGTATAGGTTGTGTGCAAGAATAGAGAAGATTTCGAGCAGGCTGCGACGTCTGATGCCTAAAACCCAAACATCTCCGGGTGTGTTATCATACTGATCACATGTGGAGATGTATAGGTTTTAGGCACAAGACGTCGCAACTTGCTCAAAATCTTCTCAATTGTTGCACACAACCTCTGCATGTGATAGCATGACGGCCCGACAAGTTCTGTGATTTTCGGACTTCGTCCGGATTTTCTGTAATTTAGAAACACTTTTCTCGTAAGTTGTTCGTCATGTCACGACAACAAGATGCTCGACATTTCATGTGAGTTACTGGATACGGCCTCAATACACACCAAATATCATGAATCTCGTTTTTTGAATCGCCAAATTATATGATTTCATGTACATGTAGTCCCAAAAATTCGAGAAAACGAAAAAAACTAACGAAATATACCTACAAAATTCAAAATTGAACCAAACTTGAGCGAAGAGTTTTAAATAGTGTGGCAAGGCATCACAAAAAAAAATGGAGCAAAAAAACTAAAAAAATAAAAATATTTCCCCGAGTGCTTCCGCGTGACACTAGGGGAAGAGACCCTTCCCCGAGTGCTAGAGCATGGCACTCGGGGAAGACATTTTTCATTTTTTTTGGCAAACGGTTCCGTCCAAAGGCGCCGTCAAATGTGAATTTCCTTTTGTGAGTGCCACTCTTCCCCGAGTGTTGCACTCGGGGAAGATGACTTTCCCCGAGTGTCACCCTTCCCCGAGTGCCACGGGTTTCGTGGCACTCGGGAAAGCCTTACTTCCCCGAGTGCTTTTCTTCCCCGAGTGCCCGATTTTTGGCACTCGGGAAAGACTTCGGCACTCGGGGAATCTCGGTTCTCCCGTAGTGTATGGGCCTGGTTGAATGCATGTTCTTCTATTCAAAGAGGAAATCCAAAGGACGAGCTATGCATCCCTAGGGTTCGGTACTTGAACTTTAGCATTTTGACACCATGTGTGTCTTTTTGTGTGTGTGTGTAATAGAGGCCGGTGGAACAGCCCCAGCCCAGCACTTGGGTATCGCGCATTACTCCTCGTGTTGTGTGGCGCACCGCCACCACTGTGATCCATAGTGCGTACTAGGGGTTAGGATTTCGGGTACATAATCACCAACTGGTCATTATGATGATGTGCCTTATCAGTCGATGATTTCGTGCTTCCTGATATTGTAGCAGAAAATCTCTACCTAATATTAAAGCAATGATTGCTTCTGCACCTTTTTTTTCGTCCGTCCTGACAGGTGGGGCCCACCTGTCAGTCTCGTGTCTGTCGCTCTCCCCCCATCGTTCGCGCTCGAGCCCTCTCCGTCTCTCAGGCTGTCCCGTCGGCCATGCACCCAACCACCAGGTACTGGGAGTAGTTCATTGATAGGGCAAAGAGATGGGGAGGTCGACGCGCCTGCCGCCGCCAGGATCTTCTTGGCCCGAGCTTGAGCCGCCTTCGCCGGAGCATCCATGGATGAAAGCGACCCGAGCCACATGTGGAGAAGCGGAGGAGCAGTCCGAGATCTAGCAGATCCTGCACCGGAGAGGTTGAGGCTGCCTGCAACTGCTCCTCGGGTCGCGCCGTCACCCTTGCTCCGCGCGCCCGCACCACAATCCCGGCAGAGAAGAAGCTACTGCTCCAGATAGAGAGGTAGGGGTGCGTTACGGCAGTGCAGGGAGCTCCCACAGATCTGTGACGGAAGGGAGCTGGCGCAGAGCTCACTGGCGTCCGCGTGTTGACGGCTCCAAGTCGGAGAAAAGAGAGGGGTTGGGAGGGGCTCCGGCGGGGCTGGGAGAGGAAGAGGAGTCGAGCAGAGAGAGGAGTCGAGCCGGCGTACTCAACACTTGATGGAGGGAGGGCACGCTAGCTGCCCCGCAGCTCGGGAGGGTGAGGGGCGCCAAGCGCCATTGCTGCCCCTGCTCAACTACTCCTCCGCCGGCCTGGGATTGACACACACGAGAGAAGAGAGAGAGATCGATATGAGTCAACAGGAGAGTTCAGGATTGAGGGTCACGGGTTCACTATAGTCACAAAGATATCTTTGGTATTTTACAAGATGATCCTTAATAAAGATAGAAATTGTATATAACTTTTTAGGCAGATAATAACGACATGAACTAAATAGAAATTGTGTTGATTTTGAATTGGTTCCCGAAAAATGATTTCTTTCAAATTAGTTTCGGAATCAAATATAGGTCATTTGAATGGATTTTTAAATGAACATAGTAGTTGAAGGTGGATGAATAAAATATATAGTTGTTGAATATAGAATAGCACGAGTGCGAGAGAAGATGATGTAGAGTAAAAAAAAATTGGTTGGCGTACAAAGCTGATACGAGGCACGGACGATCATGAGCGATATTGGGATGACCCGGCCGCAATGGGAATGACGGTGAGGCTGGAGAGTTGCAAGGGGCCATGGTGTGACAACATGACCGACATCAACAATCATGGCTATTTGGATGGTAGGAAGCATAGTGTTTGGCTGGTAGAGAAAAATAAGCCAAAATAAGTCGTAACAAGCTGAGAACAGCCAGCCGAACATCCTGAATGGCGAGGTGAGTTAATATTTTCTCCCGTTGCAACGCACGGGCATAGCTGCTAGTAAATAATTACATGCGGACTGAAGATTACAGTGCAGGACGCCCTTTCTTCTAGGCCTCCCTCATGCAGGATTGATGTAGCATTGTTGTAAAATCTTTGCACCTTGCTTTTTTTTTGAAAGGACGGCAAGAGCTTTGCCGAATTTTTATAGAAGAGGAGAAACAAACATGTACACAAAAGGTAAAAACACAACTAGGACAACCAAGGCGGACCAGACTACCCGGCGCCGGAACCAGACTCCAGCGAAGAAAAACATAGAAACAGGGACTCAAGCAGCGAAGGAAACGAGCGAGACCACAACTGAGACCCAAAAAACAACTACGAGCCAACTAAAGGGGACAAAAAAAAAACGCCTGAGTCTGCTTGTGGTGATCTTGTCGCCAGATGGAACATTTGAACCTCTTCTCGGGTGAGGAATGCCACTTCCTCAAAAGTTTTTGACTCGATTGAAAGTCCGTTCTCTGTTCCGAACATTTCCTGGAAGTAGACGACACGTTTTAAATCTTAATGCAGGCATATTTCGTTGAATCAGTCTTTTTCGCCACATCGCGTATAAAGGGAATCGAACCCAACTCTTCCACGAACCCCCCACGAATGGTCCTCCCTTAACTCAATGAACTTTGAGAATTCCTTTGCCTAGTTTTTTTCTTTTCAGTTCTCATAAGTCCTTGACTAGCAGAAAATCAATACTTGACCGACTGCGTCACAGTGCTCAGGTAAAGTGGCAGTGGTTGAAAGCGAGCGGAAACGTCAGTGTTTTCTGTGCGTTACGATAGTAGTGGTGAAAGAAAATCCAATTCAAATATCTCAACGTAAAAGGAAAATCGGTCGATTCTGTTCTTTCCAGATGTTCCACCAGAAGGAAATGATAAGGCCATCAAAGTGTGCTTTATGGAGCTTCTGAAAAAGTTTTCTGCTTTTCTTCCATTATCCCAAAATTGAACTCGCGCTAGAGCTAGGCGGCAGGCCGGCTAGATTGTACCATCTGGTGAGTTGTTCCCAGACCTGCTTTGTGAAGGTGCAATCCTTGCAGAGATGTGTTGGTGTTTCCACGCACAACTTGCAAACCAGGTCATTGGGCCAGCCTTGTTTCTCGAGATCATTTGTCGTCAAAATCTTTTTGTGTAAAATGAGGGTGAAGAAATGACATTTGGGCTCGGTCTTTTTTTGCGACATATTGCTTTTACAAACTTACAATTCTATGAACATGAGGCCAGGGAAGGAGCAAGTATTTTGCAGACAAAAAGAAATGCATGTGAAACCCAATTTGTAATGCAGAAATTTCACGACAGATAAAAAAAGAAACTAGACTTGATGGGGTGAAGAGCCCCATTGTTTTCCATTAAGAAGAAACATTTCTTCAGGTCTAGAAAACCCTTGAACCCTAGCTACGTAGGCGAGTGGATTTTGTTAATAAAAACAAGAATCCACTTGAAAGGATCAAGATGTCGACTAGAGGGGGTGAATAGTCGAACCTGAAAATCACAAACTTTTTCGCAGCTGTCACTCCGGGAAATCCGGAGAATCCGGGAAAATGTCCGGATATTCCGGCCTGCTAGGGAGAGATTAAATCGACAGAAATTAAACTTGCTCAAAAGCAAATCTGTGAAAATAGGTTATGCACTGAGACGAAACAAGCCTGTTTATCCACTCAAATCCCGCAGGAACCTCAACACAAAGTAGATCGGCACCAAACCCTAGATATGTGCTCAAGATAGAAACAAGCATGCAACAAGATGAACAAGCACAAGAGACACAAGGAATTGTTAGCGGAGTTCAACCTCACACCTTGAGGTCTACGTCTCCGTTGAGGTACCCACGAAGGGTGGACATTTACACCTAGGTCACTTTCCTCCCTCTAGCGATCACAAAGATCAAGCTAGAGTTACTTACTCAATATCGGGGTGATACAAACTTCCTTGGACAACCACAATCTTTGGATGCTCCAAGGCAACGCCTAGCCGGCTAGAAGCTCAAGGCCACAAACACGAATTTTGCCAAACAAGCGAAGAACGAGGTGCTCTAGAGATGGGAAATCAGCTCACTAGCACTCTCCAAGACCTTGCTCTCAAATCCTCTTAAATCCCACAACAAATCTCACCAACTTTTAGCCAAAGGGAGAAGAGGGAGGGAGTAAATGAGGTCTGTTCAAGTCAGCACGAAATGGCAGGGAGAAGAGAGTAAATGAAGGGGTGGAGGTGGCTTTTATACCCCCTCACTCAGAATATAGTCGTTGAGGCCTTATGACCCGGAGTATCCGGGGTAAACCCGGAAACTCCGGGAAGTCCGGAGTCTCCGGGGTAAACCCGGACACTCCGGCCTTCCAAGGTCGGCACCCAAGAAAAGATCCCCGTGTATGTGTTGGTGCAAAGGTGTCTCTCATAGGTTTTGTTTTAGAAACTAGAGCACCTGTTCGACTCTTGGAAGACATAACCCTGTCCCTCTTGATAGTATGGCATTCCTAGGACTCAAATTCAAAATTAAAATAAATAAGCCTTCTTAGGAATCCTTTAGAGCACCATTTTCCTTTTGTGTAGTCAACGAGTTGTGCTTGATGCTATACATAATTTTAATACCTGCTCATGGACTAGGTAAATTCATTAGCCACTTAGGTGTGTGTCATTAAATCACCAAAACCCACTTAGGAGGCCAAGATACTCTTCAATCTCCCCCTTTTTGGTGATTGATGACAACACACTTATGTCATACAAGAGATAAACAATGAATGTTAAAAGCTTTTGTAATACTCCCCCTTAATATGTGCATTTTGATCGTGAATATCAATGATCCTATTGGGGCCAAAATTTTGCACAACAAGAGAAACATGAGAGTATTACAACAGTGGGGTGCCTGTGATGTGCAACAGATAAAAGTGAGATGCTTATGAAATATTATGCACTCAACAAATAAGTTATAGAAATCTGGTGCTGAAAAGTCCGGAGTCTCCGGGCCAGGTCCGGAGAGTCCGTGTTGACGGTGTATTTTGGTACACCTAGCATGTTCATTACACTTTGGTTTGGATTTGATTATTGAACTAACCCGCCACTAGGCACACTAATCATATAACAAGTTCATCTTTGTGCATGCATTTGGAAGTGTTGTGTTTATGTAGGAAAACATGGACATAAAGGACGGATTCGCAATAAGTTCAAAGGAGCATTCATGGAGTCTTGTTCGTGTTCATGAGCTCGCTGAAATTACTTCCAATGGTGGTGAGGACCGAAGTGCTACGAGGAACACCCCCGGGGATTGAAGCGTAAAAGATCAAACTTCATGCAAAGAGAGCCTCCATCTTGATCGCGAGGATAACGAGCGTCAAAATCATCCAAGTGGAAGGGGCAAAGTAGATAAGTGCACGAGGACCCACGGAGCAAAAAGGGCGACCGAACCGGGCCGAAACGGGCACCGGGCCGGCCGGCCCAGTCGGATCGGCCCAGCCCACTTCGGGCACCGGTTCGGTCCCGTCTTCCTTGCCCTCGAAGGATCTTCGACCCTAAAACCCCCGACGCGCCGCCAACACAGGAGGAGGAGTTATTCGCACCAGAAGGCCATCTACAAGCTAGAGAGAGAGGAGGAGGATCTCCGGCTGGAGATCAACCACCTCGAAGGAAGCACCCTCTCGTGGAGAAGAAGGAAGACACCGGCGGAAGGGAAACCATGATCAACGGTGCCATGATCAGCACCTTGATGGGGTAATCTTCTCATTCGTCCATGGGTTGTAATCGATCGTGAGATGTAATCGCACTTTGTCGGATTATCTGTCTATCATCTTGTGTTGAATATACTTTAGTGCTTAAAGGTTAGCTACCATGCCGTAAAGGGAGTAAGGCCTCAATGCTTCCTTGGATCCATTCAATACGCCGTGGCCATCAAAGGTCTAGTCATGATTACCTTCGCGTAGTGACAGTACGAGAGGAGGGAAAGGGCGAAACCGTGGTCACAACCCCGATAGATTAGATTGGTTTTTCATGTTTTTAAGCGATTGCATGCTCTAGTATCGTAGACCCGTGGGCGAGTGTCTTCTCTCTTGATCGTTTATCATTCTCTCTAGTGTAGTTTAGTGTTTTTCCTAGTATAATAGTAGTTAGGGTTTTAGTAGCTAGTGTGTCGTTGTTGATCGAACGCTTGTAATCCCCTTGCTCCACGGATTGACAAGAACCTTGGGAATCCCGTGGTGAAAAAGGTGTGGGGTCCGTACGCTTGCGGATCGTAGAGGGATACGTCTTTTATCCGTCAACAAGCCCCTTTTTCTGGCGCCGTTGCCGGGGAGCAAGTTAGTTTACATCGTTTGATTTGCATCTAACTTAGTTTTATATTTTAGTTTATCTTTTATTTGCTATATCTAACATATATTTTCCGGAAAAACACTTGTTTCTTTTTTGTTTTTGTTTTTATCTTATTGTCTAGATGGAGTTCGTTAATCAACCCGTGGAAGAACCGGAGAAATCAATAAGGGATTACGCTAGCCCTCGATGTGAAGACATAAAGGTACAAGAGTCGGATTCGAAGCTCGAAGCGACCAAGTATGAAATTAAATCCAAGATCATGAAGATGGTGGCGGAAAACCCATTTGAAGGGATGGTTACGGAGAACCCATATAGACACATAAGGGATTTCACGACAATATGCAACACGGTGCGTCAAGAAGGAGTTCCCGATGAATGGTTCAAATGGAATCTCTTTCCCTACTCACTTGCCGGCAAAGCAAAGACATGGTATTCGGTTGCGTCCTTTGAAGTTGAAGGCAATTGGAACAAGTTGACAAAGAAGTTTTGCGAGAAGTTCTTTCCAATGAGCAAGGTTCAACATCTAAGGAGGCAAGTGATCAATTTTATGCAAGGAGAAGAGGAAGGGATAGACCAAGCCCGGGATAGGTTTAATGAATTAATCGAACAAGGACCAAAACTCGGCTTCACCGGTGACGTACTCTTGCATACATTTTTCTTTTCCCTAACCCCTAGTTGCATGCGACACGTCGAAATGTGTGCGGTGGGGATCTCATGGAGAAAACACTCACGGAAGCCGCCCAACTTCTACAAAAAGTTAGTAAAGCGGCTGCCATGCGAAGAGATTGGGAAACAAGACTTGCGGAAGAGCCGGAATTCAATTCAAGGAAGAAAAAGCTTGCTGAATTTTCTAAAGAGGCAACCCCGGAAGTCACAAAAGAGGAGCCAATCATGGAGAAGCTTGAACAAGAACACATCAAGTCAAGAACTACACCAAACGTCGACTTCGCCGCACCAAATGAGACGAACAAGAGAAGCATGTCAAGCGCGAAGCCACTAAGGGAGTTCGAGCCAATGGATTGGGTTCCTATTGATTACGGAGAAGTATTCGACAAGAGAAGACCGTTCCCTAATCAAAAGGGGATGGCAAGAGCATTGGAAGTCGATTTCCCACCGGAGAAGAAAGCTGAAAATTCATACGACCTCGAAACCACCGGTGAGATTTTTGAAAAGCTCTTTGGAGATGACGTGGTGGATCCGGAACATATTGCCGAGGTGAAGAGGATCATGGGGATCAAGCCCGAAGCATCACCATACGCTCGCCTTGCTGAAATTTATTCGATCGGATCCGAAGAAGAAGAGAAGATGACGCCGCACTTGAGTTGCGAAATCAACGGAGTTCAATGCAAAGCTTTATGCGACATCGGAGCCCAAGTAAGTGTTCTATCTTCTAAAATTTACGATAAAGTTCAATACCACAACCTAGACTTAGCTCCAACATCAACGAAATTAATTATGGGAGATGGTAGAACTATCAAACCTCTAGGTATTGCTTGCAACATGAAAGTAAAAATCTCTAGAAACTACATACCAACCGATTTCTTTGTTATTGATGCTTACCATAGTAATTCTGATCATATAATCTTAGGTAGGCCTTTTCTTAAGTTGGTTGATGCCGTGTTAGATGCCGGAGAAGGAAAAGTAACAATGAACCTTAATGGAACAAAATACACATATAACTTTCTTCGTGCTTCTAAACACCTTACTCCTTTTCCTCCCGAAGATGAAGAAATAGAAGAGATAGATAGTCTTTGTTTTGTTGAAACCCTTAGAGACCCGCTGCAAAGAGCGATGGAAAATCAAATTAGTAATCAACAAGATGAAGAACTAGAGGAAGCAACAAAAGGCTTAGAGCCGCATGATGGTAGCGTGGAGGAAGAGAAGTTCGAAGACATAGGAGAAATCAAACCCGAGGAGCCACAAGTGCCCGAAGTAGACCTTAAACCTTTGCCCAAGGGATTAAAATATGAATTTTTGGGGCCAGACAAAACCTATCCAGTCATTGTGAGCGACGAGTTGAACCCCGAAGAAAATGAAGGGTTGCTGATTTTATTAAAAAAACATAGGAAGGAGATTGGATATTCAATTAATGATCTCAAAGGTATTAGCCCAGCCTTTTGCACTCATCGTATACCAATGGAAGACCAATGTAAGCCTGTAGTGGACCATCAAAGGAGGCTAACCCATGCCATGCGAGAGGTAGTAAAGAAAGAGGTTATCAAGTTACTTGATGCCGGAATCATCTACCCGGTTCCACATAGCGAATGGGTGAGCCCGTACATTGTGTACCGAAGAAAGGAGGTTTGACCGTGGTGAAGAATGAGAAGAACGAATTGATACCGCAAAGAACCGTGACCGGGTGGCGGATGTGTATTGATTACCGTAAGCTTAACAAAGCGACGAAGAAAGATCACTTCCCCCTACCGTTCATAGACGAGATGCTCGAGAGGTTAGCAAACCACGCTTATTTTTGCTTTCTCGACGGATACTCGGGGTTCATGCAAATTCCCATTCACCCGGAAGATCAACATAAGACAACATTTACGTGTCCTTACGGAACGTTTGCATATAGGAGGATGCCCTTCGGCCTATGCAACGCTCCGGCCTCCTTTCAACGTTGCATGATGGCCGTGTTTTCGGAATTCATCGAAGAAATTGTTGAAGTGTTTATGGATGATTTTTCCGTTTACGGGAAGACGTTCATGGATTGCTTAGCAAACTTAGAAAAGGTCCTTACAAGGTGTGCGGAGGTAGATTTGGTTTTAAATTGGGAAAAGTGCCACTTCATGGTTAAGCAAGGCATAGTGCTCGGACATGTTATATCCGAGAGAGGAATTGAAGTGGACAAGGCTAAGGTAGAGACGGTTGAGCAACTCCCACCTCCTACGGATGTTAAGTCCTTAAGGAGCTTTCTAGGCCATGCCGGATTCTATAGAAGATTTATAAAGGACTTCTCGAAGATCACTAAGCCTTTAACACACCTTCTTCAAAAGGATGTGGCTTTCGACTTTGATGAGAAGTGTCTAGCGGCATTCCGGACCTTGAAAAATGTGTTGGTGAGTGCTCCCATCATCCAACCTCCGGATTGGAGCCAACCTTTCGAGATCATGTGTGACGCAAGTGACTACGCCGTAGGCGCGGTCTTGGGACAAAGAAAGGAAGGCCGAGTTCACGCCGTTTATTACGCCAGTAAAACTCTTAGTGGGGCACAATTAAATTACGCTACTACGGAAAAAGAGTTGCTAGCGGTGGTATTCGCTTTCGAAAAATTCAGACCTTACATCGTGAACTCGAAAGTCATTGTTTACACCGATCACGCAGCCATAAAGTATCTCTTGGCTAAGAAGGAAGCTAAACCACGTTTGATTCGTTGGATCCTTCTTCTCCAAGAGTTCGATGTTGAAATTCGTGATAAAAAGGGGGTGGAAAATGTTGTGGCCGATCATTTGTCTAGGATGAATCGTGGGCAAGATGATAAAGAGCCCATAGAAGATAAGATGAGAGATGACCACCTCTATAGAGTGCTTGATAAAAATACTTGGATGATTGACATCATTCGAGCAATTCGAAAGATGCCCCTCGATCATCTAGACAAAAACACCCAAAGGAAGATAATTTCTGAAAGTAAAAAATATTTTTGGGATGCACCATACCTCTTCAAGCTTGGCAATGATGGAGTGATGAGAAGATGTGTGCCAAGAGAAGAGAGGCTCGAGATTCTAAGGAAGTGCCACTCGG
Source organism: Cenchrus americanus (assembly GCA_947561735.1). NCBI lineage: Eukaryota > Viridiplantae > Streptophyta > Magnoliopsida > Poales > Poaceae > Cenchrus > Cenchrus americanus. The sequence continues at coordinate 6,232,808 of OX387242.1, forward strand.
CAGAGTACGGTGGGCATTATAGCCATTTTCGAACAGAAGCCAAAGTATGGTCGAGCGGATTCTATTGGCCGGAGATGCATGAAGATACTAAAAGATATGTTGCGTCATGCCCCGAATGCCAAAGAACCGGAAACATCTCTCAAAGAAATTCTATGCCTTTGACATACAACTTGCAAATCGACATATTCGATGTATGGGGCATAGACTTCATGGGGCCTTTTAAAAACTCATTTGGATTCGAGTATATACTTGTTATGGTTGATTATGTATCCAAGTGGGTAGAGGCTATACCATGTCGTAAAGCTTCCACGGAGGAGTCCATCACTATGATCAAGAACGTGATTTTTCCCCGTTTCGGTACACCGAGAATCTTGATAAGTGATGGAGGAACTCATTTCACGGAAGAACTTCAAAAAGTGCTTGTCCAAGTTGGGAATTGAGCATAGGGTCTCCACGGCCTATCACCCACAAACCAACGGACAAGCGGAGACGTCAAATAGGCAATTAAAAAGCATACTTAACAAAACCATAGAGAAGGGAGGCAAGGATTGGTCAAAGAAATTAGACGGAGCTTTATGGGCTTATCGAACGGCGTTTAAAACACCGATAGGTATGACCCCTTATCAATTCGTCTATGGAAAAGCTTGCCACCTTCCGGTTGAGTTAGAACATAAAGCCTATTGGGCGATTAAAGAGATGAACCTTGATCTCGATGCCGCGGTGGTGAAACGGAGAATTCAAATAAGCGAGCTAGAGGAGTTGAGGTTGAAAGCTTATGAAAACGCAAGCATATATAAGGAGAGAATCAAAAGGTGGTATGATAAAAGATTGAAGAAAAAAGAATTTAAAGAAGGAGATAAGGTCCTCCTCTACAATTCGAGGTTTAAAACCTTCGGAAAAGGGAAATTGCAAAGCAAGTGGGACGGACCTTATGTTGTGCATTCGGTGTTCTCCAACGGAGCGGTAACCATTATGGATATAAACGGCGATCAATTTGTGGTGAATGGACAGCGGCTTAAGGTTTACTACGAACCCGACGTCGTGCCCATTCATCATGTTGACGTCTTTACCATGGAGGAAGAGCCCGAACGTCCCGCCTAGGACGAAAAACAAGGCACCAACTTCGTAAATAAGTTTTCTTTTAGCTTTTACGGAGTTTTTCGCGAAGATTAACCGGGCCGACTTTTTCCCATGGGGCGAGGACGAAAAAATAGGGCGGTGTGCAAAAAAACCGGACCGGCCGGCCCCCGAGGCGGGGTGGGCCGGCCGGCCCGGTCGGATCGGCCCCAGGGGGGCCCGACGCCCGATGCCCCCGAATTTCGCCCGAATTGCTCCCTTTTGACTTCCTTGTTTGGTCGGAAAATTTTAAGGGAAGTGTAAAAAAGGAAAATAAGGTTCCCAGGGCTTTTCTCTCAGGACTATATATTTGGCCGAACTGGGAGCTCGAGAATCAAACCTTTCAAGCAATGTGTTGCACCCTTATAGCAGCCATTGAGCCTCCAAAAAGCTTAGAGTTGAAGGTAGAAGCCAAGAAGCCATCGATGGAGGAGGTGATGCGATGCGAGGTCAAGCTACCCGTCAAGAGGACCGCACGTATCCGTTGCGGAGGACGTGTCCCGACCGGAGCTCTTTCATCTCGCAACCCCGTCAAAGGAGAGAAGGTCCCTACACCCGTTCGAAGGTCAGCACGCCTCCAAGGAATCAAGCGCAAGGATTACAAGGAGGTGTCGCCGGAGCCTAAGGATTATGGGGATAGCGACTATTCCGACGATCGTAGGGCGGCTGCCGGTAGAGACATTGACGATTGGGGCGAGCAGCCCTATGAAAGGACTCCCGAGGGCCCCAATGGCGACGGCAACGGCGATGGCGAAAGCGACAACAATGGAGGTGGCGACGACGGTGGTGACAACGGTGGAGATTATGGCGACAACGACCCCTTCGGATTGCATCCGGTGTGCTGTCGAGTTTGCCGTCAATCCATCGCAGCTCTCTACGCGTCGGCCGACGAATGTCTTCAAACCATGGAAGCGATGAAGCAGCGTATGGAGGACTTGGAGCGCGTAGTTGAAGATGACTACAAGTTCCTTAACCGTAACGTGCGCAAACTTTTCGGCATGGTTGGAAACATGAGAGGCAAGTGGTGCAAAGCTTGCTCGAAGTACCATTAGATCTAGTTTTCCCCTTTGGTTTTTGTAAGATACGACGAGGACGTCGTATGTTTTAAGTGTGGGGGAGAGCTAGCTCGCTAGCCTTAGCTTTTGAACTTCAAGTTTAGGTTCGGTTTAATCTTAGTGTTTTAATGAGTCTTTAGTTTTTGAGTCTGTTTTAAAATTTTCCGCAAGTGTCTTAAATTAGTGTTGAGTCAAGAAAACCAAATAAAAAGAGTTTTTATATACATCTTTGTGTTTTATGTATTGTTTATCTTTATTTACTGGTTTGTTTAATCTTTGATTCTTGATATATGAACGCAAGTATGTGGTTTGAAAATCGTTCTTCGTGGTGCTTAGTGGAATCGCTACTACTTAAAGTACCCATACCGCACTTCGATCTTGAGCTTCACATGTTAGTTGTGCTATGTTCGATGCTAAAAATTGGAGGATTTCAGTTCTGAAAATTATATTAAAACCCTTGTAATAAAGGTTAGCAAAACCTCTTTTTCCAAGTTGAGAGTAAGAAAAAATTCCTATCCAAAGCCAAGTTTATTTTTTTCGCTCCACCATAAGTGTGATTAGCACGATGAGTTAGGCTAGGACCCTTCTCTCTTGGTGAGTTTTAATTTCGAGCAATGATCATGTCCTTGTGCTTATCTTTTGTTGCTAGCCTCGTCATACATTCGGTAACATGACTTTCACAACGGAAGTCACGTACATCACCGAATTCCATACCCAACCCTATACATCTCTTTTGTACATCGTATTCCTTGAACACAACCTATTTTCAAAGTTTCGTCTCATCTCTAGCATGATTTATTTAAAATTTCAGATTGTATGCATGCGAGGAAAGAGAGAATTGAAAGCTTTGAAAAGTTGTCAAGAGAGAGAAAAATAAAGAGAAAAAGTATGTGTATGGAAAAGAAAGAAAGAAAGAAAGAAAAATCATATGTGAATGAAAGAAGAAAAAAAAAGAGATGAGTTAGCAATGAAGATACGAGAGGGATGGATCAAGTGAAAAGAAAAGAAAAATAATAAAGTGTAAGGAAGGATGTCACGTTGATTGTGAGACGAAACTTTTACTCTATTTCCAACCATGTGCAATCCGACAACGAGGACATCATTGGTGCCTTGAAGTCACAATTTTCTTTTGCCCTTGCACATGTCCACCATTCTAAATCTTCTCATCCTTGATATCCCTACATATGGTTAATTCTCATGATCATTGGCTCGAAAGGTAGACAACCATTAGAGGAAGTTCTTAGTTTGACAATACTTGTGTTGATTGCGCTAGCCCTACCTATAGCTCCACTTTTACATGATATATGAGAGATTAAGGGGAGGTGAGAGTTTTATAAAATTTGGTTAGGATAGACACTTCATATGAGTGACTTGAGAGAGCTTGGAGAAAGGATTTTTGTCTAATACTTGTTGCAGGAATTTTTGTTTTGAAAACCATGAAAACCCTCCGATGGAAGCAAAGAAGTAAGTATGGCTGAAATTGAAAGCTTCGAGTGAAGAGTTTGAGTTGTGGGGTAAATCTTGACGTGGTAAAAATTCTAAACGCCCATGTTTATGATTGATTATCATTACTTTGTGTTTATGTATTAAAGATGAAGGGATTGACTAACTTGTGAAGAGGGATAAGTGGTACACGATTACACTCCTTGGACGAAATTCTTTTACGAGTACTTGCTCGAGGACGAGCAAGAGCTAAGTGTGGGGGAGATGTTGACGGTGTATTTTGGTACACCTAGCATGTTCATTACACTTTGGTTTGGATTTGATTATTGAACTAACCCGCCACTAGGCACACTAATCATATAACAAGTTCATCTTTGTGCATGCATTTGGAAGTGTTGTGTTTATGTAGGAAAACATGGACATAAAGGACGGATTCGCAATAAGTTCAAAGGAGCATTCATGGAGTCTTGTTCGTGTTCATGAGCTCGCTGAAATTACTTCCAATGGTGGTGAGGACCGAAGTGCTACGAGGAACACCCCCGGGATTGAAGCGTAAAAGATCAAACTTCATGCAAAGAGAGCCTCCATCTTGATCGCGAGGATAACGGCGTCAAAATCATCCAAGTGGAAGGGGCAAAGTAGATAAGTGCACGAGGACCCACGGAGCAAAAAGGGCGACCGAACCGGCCGAAAGCGGGCCCGGGCCGGCCGGCCCGGTCGGATCGGCCCGGCCCACTTCGGGCACCGGTTCGGTCCCGTCTTCCTTGCCCTCGAAGGATCTTCGACCCTAAAACCCCCGACGCGCCGCCAACACGGGAGGAGGAGTTATTCGCACCGAAAGGCCATCTACAAGCTAGAGAGAGAGGAGGAGGATCTCCGGTCGGAGATCAACCACCTCGAAGGAAGCACCCTCTCGTGGAGAAGAAGGAAGACACCGGCGGAAGGGAAACCATGATCAACGGTGCCATGATCGGCACCTTGATGGGGTAATCTTCTCATTCGTCCATGGGTTGTAATCGATCGTGAGATGTAATCGCACTTTGTCGGATTATCTGTCTATCATCTTGTGTTGAATATACTTTAGTGCTTAAAGGTTAGCTACCATGCCGTAAAGGGAGTAAGGCCTCAATGCTTCCTTGGATCCATTCAATACGTCGTGGCCATCAAAGGTCTAGTCATGATTACCTTCGCGTAGTGACAGTACGAGAGGAGGGAAAGGGCGAAACCGTGGTCACAACCCCGATAGATTAGATTGGGTTTTCATGTTTTTAAGCGATTGCATGCTCTAGTATCGTAGACCCGTGGGCGAGTGTCTTCTCTCTTGATCGTTTATCATTCTCTCTAGTGTAGTTTAGTGTTTTTCCTAGTATAATAGTAGTTAGGGTTTTAGTAGCTAGTGTGTCGTTGTTGATCGAACGCTTGTAATCCCCTTGCTCCGCGGATTGACAAGAACCTTGGGAATCCCGTGGTGAAAAAGGTGTGGGGTCCGTACGCTTGCGGATCGTAGAGGGATACGTCTTTTATCCGTCAACAGTCCGGAAAATCCGGAAACTCCGGGAAAAAGTCCGGACATTCCGGGCTTCAGTACAGCAGAAAAATAACAGATTTCACATAGGTTTTCAATCTAGCATAAACTGTCCTTAGAAGATAAAAAGCAGAGAAAATCATCACAAGCACACAACCAAATTTCTCAAGCTCACATAGTCTCACACAAACGAAATTTAGAGTTATTACAAGCCAAATTCCAAATTCAAATACAAATACAATAGAGTTCATTGTTCCACAAGCACATAGATAGATAACTTCACTCCCCCTTTGGCATCAAGTGCCAAAAAGGAAGTGTGGAGCAGCGAAGTCACTCGTCGTCGTCGTCTTCCTCCTCTTCTTCTTCTTCATTGCCCTCCTCCTTCTCTTCCTCTTGGGCACCTTGAGCGTCCCACTCCGCAAAAGGGTCATCAAACTCGGGAAGCTCGCGGTAGGGATTGGTGGGAAGGCCAAGGTGAGACTTGATCTCGATGATGTCCCGGCGGTTCTCATTTGTCTCCGTGGCTATTGTCTTGCACATGTTGAAAATGCTCTTAAGAACCCTCTTTATCATGGAGCCACGGTGCCGACGGGGAGGTGGAGGAGAAGAGCGTGCAGCGGGCAAATCATCATGGCGAGGAGCTGCACTCGATGATCCAACATACTTACGACCTTTGGGAGGCCTCTTTGCACGATCACGGAGGTGGCGAAGCGGCTCATGGACAACATCCTTGGGATAACGGACATTTGTAACTCTCTCAATCATGTACAGGAGATAGGGGTCATATGGAAGGTGCTTCATTGGATCGTTCATGGCCCTCCTCAACTCATTCCAAATGAAGTCGAAGATACAAAATCCTTCTTCATCCGGGGCCATCCTATTGAGAAGATTTGGAGCATAGTATCTTAAAGTTGTAGCATCTCCTATCTTAGGATCAATAGTGGCACAAAAGAATTGATTGAGATAGTAGTAATAAGGATTGAGTTGGTCCGCCTTGCCCTCAATAGCCAAATCTCGGCTAGGAAACATGAAGGGGAGCTCTTTGGGCTTGTACTTGTCCTCATTGTGCACGGGAGAGCACCTCTCATCCTTAGAGCCAAGTCCCAAGAGCCCCCCCCCCCACCCCCCAAACCGGAAAACACACCCCTAGAGGAACAAGGTCATGTAATCAATGGTGCACTTTTGTCCTTGAGTCGTCCAAGTGATGGTGTTGTCATGGGGATTGAAGTAGTATGAGCAATGGAATTGAGCAAGAATTTCCTTATTCCAATTGTACCTAAATCCCATGATGTCATAGAGGCCCACTTCCTTGCATTTGTCATTGACGGAGTTGAACACAGTGTTGTTTAGCTCTTCATAATATTTCCAATCGATGTACCTCATTGGCACAATTGGAGCCATGTTCTTGGAAGCTAGCTTGGGATTGCGGATCACGGATTGATAGAAATCCCGATGAAAGTAACACCAAAACCTTGCCTCAAGCCCTTCCCCCTTGAGATACAAGTACACATTCTCCTCTCTTTGCTCCCTCACTGCTAGAGAGTTCCTTGAATAGTCCCTAATCATATGTTCAGCAAATCCAAGAACGGAACCGGGGTCCCTTAGCTTGATGGGAGTGTCAACGACTCGAACATTTTGTGGGAGGGTAGGAATGAGTCTAGGAGGAGTTTTAGGGCAGATGTGAGAGGCTACTCCTTGCTTGTGTTTAGGAGGAACTCGAGTAGCTGGACGGCTTTGATGGACATATGGGGCTTGATGGCTCTTTTTGGGATGGGGCTTGTAGCGGGGTTTTTCTTTAGCTGGCCCCTTTCCATGGCGACGAGGGGGCTCATGTGACTGCTCATATGTCTCGTCTTCTACCTCATCATCATCACTTTCAGTTCTCTCCTCCTCCTCCTCCTCTATCTCTTCTTCACTCCCTTCGGCATAGGAGGCAGGAGGGTCACCTCGCCTTTACCTAGAGCTGCGCTGAGATCCTTCATGCCCTAAGGCTTCTTGCACGGCCTGTAGAGCGGCGGGGTCGTGCCTAGCCTTGGTCCTCCTTTGGGTGGAGGGCTCCTCATTGTCACGACGGACCTTCACTCTCACCATCTGGATAGGTAAAAAGGATATGGAAGTGAGAGGTTATCAAGAGAGGAGACACACTACACTTGTGACTTATGGTTGCAGGGTGAACCCCGGATACTCCGGGAAAAAGTTCGGAGACTCCGGAGATTCCGGAGAGTCCGGGTTCTTCAACCCCGGAGTTTCCGGGTTTCGCAGCTGAAACCCTAAATCACAATGCAGCAAGATTTATCCATCCAAACTGAGAGGAAACGCAGATCTAGAGTCTATGGAGTATTTCCTACCTATTCCCTAAGAGGATACTACAAGGACTACGCTAGGGAAGTAGATCAGGAAAAACTCCTTTGAATATACCATGGGGAGAGAGGGGAGAAGGCTTGAATCCTTTGAAACTTGAGTAGATCCTTGATCTCCACGCCTTGGAGCTTTCACTCCCTCACTTTCACTCGATTTGGCTGGTTGGAAGAGGAAATCGCCCAAGGAGAGGAAGGGGGCGACGGGGGAGAGAAGGGGCGCAGTAAAAACTGAGTAGTGGTGAAAGAAGGATTTTTCACCGCGGTCAAAGGTTTTTATACCTTTACAACCCGGAGTCTCCGGGCTAGGTCCGGAATATCCGGGAAACCCGGAGTTTCCGGCCCCAACCCCGGAGATTCCGCTCCCCCTGAATCCAGTGAGCAGATTTTCAAGGAATTTGATTTTTGTATAGATTTGGAAGATTGCTTATGTGATATATGTGAGCCTGATCAGTATCAACACTTTGGACTAGCCACAAACAAGCAAAGGGAACAATAGTCCAAGTGTTGTACTCTAAAGATCCAAATTTTCAAAACAAATTCAATACATGCTTTTCACAAATCTTTTGCTTTCAAAAGTTCTATACTAGGTCACTCAAATATGTGCATGATCTCAAGCCAAGTTACGAGAATCCAAGATATTTAGCTCACTCCTCAAAGCAAAAAACCTTAGTTCATCAAGAGGCTTTGTGAAGATATCGGCTAGTTGCTTATCAGTGCTCACATGACTTAAAGCGATATCTCCTTTGGCTTCGTGGTCTCTCAAGAAATGGTGTCTTATGTCTATAGCTTTGTTCTTGAGTGGTTTACGGGGTTGTTAGCTAGCTTGATGGCACTCTCGTTGTCACACAAGAGTGGCACCTTGCTAAACTTGCAACCAAAGTCTCTCAAAGTGAGCTTCATCCAAAGTAGTTGAGCACAACAAGCGCCGGCTGCAACATACTCGGCCTCGGCGGTGGAAAGGGCAACGGAGTTTTGTTTCTTGGAACTCCAAGACACCAAGGACCTTCCAAGAAATTGGCAAGTCCCAGATGTACTCTTTCTATCTACTTTGCAACCGGCATAATCTGAACCGGAGTGGCCAAGTAGATCGAAAGTGGAGCCCTTAGGATACCATAAACCAAGGTTAGGAGTATGAACCAAGTATCTAAAAATTCTCTTAACGGCCATTAGATGGCACTCCTTAGGATTAGCTTGAAACCTTGCACACATGCACACACTAAGCATAATATCGGGCCTAGATGCACAAAGGTAAAGCAAAGAACCAATCATGGAGCGATATACCTTTTGGTCGATGCTTTTGCCTTCCTCATTTAGATCAAGATGTCCATTTGATGGCATGGGTGTTTTGATGGGCTTGGCATTGTTCATGTCAAACTTCTTGAGCATATCATTGGTGTACTTGGTTTGACTTATGAATGTACCATCCTTGAGTTGCTTGATTTGAAAACCGAGAAAGAATTTCAACTCGCCCATCATAGACATCTCGAATCTTTTAGTCATGATCCTACTAAACTCCTCAACCCAAACTTGATTAGTAGAGCCAAATATGATATCATCAACATAAATTTGACATACAAACAAATCATTGCCTTGTTTACGAGTGAAGAGAGTAGGATCGGCTTTGCCTATTTCATAACCTTTCTTTAAGAGAAATTCCCTAAGGCATTCATACCATGCTCTAGGGGCTTGCTTGAGCCCATAGAGCGCCTTATGGAGCTTGTAGACGTGGTTTGGAAGTTGAGGATCTTCAAAGCCCGGTGGTTGCTCAACGTAGACTTCTTCGGAAATTGGACCATTCAAGAAAGCACTCTTGACATCCATTTGATGTAGCTTGAAGTTGTGATGAGTGGCAAAGGCTAAGAGTATACGAATCGCTTCAATTCTTGCCACCGGTGCATAAGTTTCTCCAAAGTCTAAGCCTTCTACTTGAGTATACCCCTTTGCAACCAACCTAGCCTTGTTCTTGGTCACCACGCCATCTTCATCTTGTTTGTTGCGAAACACCCACTTGGTTCCAATCACATTTTGTTTGGGGCGTTCCACCAAGGACCAGACTTCATTCCTAGTGAAGTTGTTGAGCTCTTCTTGCATGGCCATCACCCAATCGGCATCTCCAAGAGCATCTTCAACCTTAAGAGGTTCCAACATGGAAACAAACGAGTAATGTTCACAAAATTTGCTAATCTTGAACGACTTGTTACCCCTCTACGGATGCTTCCAAGAATGTTGTCAATGGGATGATCTCGTTGAACACTTTGTCGAACTCTTGGATGTGGGTCAGAATCTTCTTCCTGAATCAATTCCTCAGTTTCTTGACTGCCTTGCGAGATTTCAGCAGCAGGCCCGGAGTCTCCGGACTTATTTCTGGAATTTCCGGAAAATCTAGAATCTCCGGGTTTTTGTCCGGATTCTCCGGGGTACGCAGTGGGAGGCAGGGCTGCTGCATCTTCAATTATGCAGTCCTCATCATCTTCTTCTTGAGGCTTGATTTCTCCAATAGGCATTCTCCTTATAGCCTTTTCAGTGGGTACTTCCTTGCCTACACACAATTCATCAACTTGCTCCTCTTGAGAGCCATTAGATTCATCAAACGTCAAGTCACACGTGACTTCAACACAACCGGTGGTTCTGTTGAGGACACGATAGCCATGAGCGTTTGAGGCATAACCAAGAAAGATACCTTCATCAACTTTAGATGCAAACTTAGAGCTTTTGGGCTTATTGTTGAGAATGAAGCACTTACAACTAAAAACTCTAAAGTAAGAGACATTAGGCTTTTTACCAATTAGGAGCTCATAGGCGGTCTTGTGGCGAAGCTTGTGAAGATACAAACGATTGATAGCATGACACGCCGTGTTGATTGCTTCCGCCCAAAAACTATCCGAAGTCTTGTACTCATCAAGCATGGTTCTTGCGGCTTCAATGAGAGTTCTATTCTTCCTCTCAACTATCCCATTTTATTGTGGAGTGTATGGGACGGAGAGCTCATGACCAATGCCTTCTTCATCAAGATACTCTTCAATGTTGGTGTTCTTGAACTCGGTGCCATTGTCACTTCTTATCTTCACATCAAACTCATTTTGGGCTCTTGTTGCAAATTTCTTGAATATTTCATGAACTTTGCTCTTGTCTTTCATAAAGAATACCCAAGTGTACCGAGAGTAATCATCAACAATGACAAATCCATACTTGTTCCCTCCAATGCTAACATAGGCTACCGGACCAAAGATATCCATGTGAAGTAGTTCCAATGGCCTTGAGGTAGATACTACATTCTTGGCGGGATGAGGAGCACTAACTTGCTTTTCGGCTTGACAAGCACTACAAATTCTATTTTTCTCAAAATGAACGTTTGTTAGTCCTAGGATGTGTTCCCCCTTTAGAAGCTTATTGAGATTATTCATCCCAACGTGAGCTAGTCGGCGATGCCAAAGCCAACTCAAGTTAGACTTCGCCAATAAGCATATATCAAGTTGGGCTTTATCCGATGAAAAATCCACCAAGTAAAGCCTTCCCTTGAGTTCACCCTTAAAGGCAACGGAGTCATCGCCCCTTCTAAAGACGGTCACACCCTCATTTGTGAACAAACAATTGTAGCCCATCTCACAAAGTTGTGAAACGGACAACAAGTTGTAGTCCAAAGATTCAACCAAATAAACATTGGAAATTGAATGATTGATTGAGGTAGCAATTTTATTAAGACCAACAATCGTTCCTCCACCATTGCCTCCAAAGACAATCTTTTCCGTAGGATTTTCAATCATGTGACAAGATGTAAACATTTTCTTCTCCCCGGTCATATGATTTGTGCATCCACTATCAACCACCCATTTTGTTCCACCGGAGGAGTATGCCTACAAAACAAATTATGATTGTGTTTTAGGTACCCAAGTGGATTTGGGTCCTAGAGTGTTAGTCACAAGAATCTTGGGCACCCACACACTCCTTTTAATCATTGTCCCTTTTGTGCGGGGTCCCACATACTTGGCAACCACCTTACCCTTGTGGTTCCAAGTTAACACATAATCGGCATAAAAACTATCTTGTGAAGCATGTGGTTTGGCCTTTTTGCTTGACTTGTTTGGCTTTGAAGGTGGTGCTTGAGTTGAAGTTTGGGTGCTCTTGAACTTGATAGGAGTGTTGTATCTAACTTGGTTGTCATAGTTCTTGACACCCTCATGCCGTGCACCACATTTCTTGTTCCCATACCTTTGGTGTGGTGGTTCTTGATGAATGGGATGGGGTCTTTTGTACCTTGTTCTTGCTTACCAAGCCCCTTCCCATCCACAAAGCCAAACTTCTTCATGTAGCTTGACCCAAAACCTTTGGTGTGGTTTTCAAACTCACCTCTCTTGGGTTCTTTCTTCTTTTCAATTATAAGAGAGTTTGACAACCTAGCAATTTCCTTTTTCATGGCATTCATCTCGGCAACATTAGTAGCGCAAGCATTTATATCAATCTTATAACATCTAGAACAACCATTGCTTGTTGATGCTTTAGAGAAAGCATCATTAGATGAAGTTTTAGCATTGTTCTTGAGATTGTCAAGTTGAACCTCTAACGCTATGTGACTAGTCTTTAAGCTATCAAAGCTCTTTTGAAGTTCAAGCTTTTCATCCTCAAGTTTCTTGCAAGCATCCTTAGCTAGGAAAGATTCCCTAGTTAATTCATCCACCAACAACTCATCTTTAGCTATGGATTTCTTGAGGCTAAGAATTTCCATCTCCTTTTCCTTGAGCGAGTCCTCTTGCACCTTGAAACCCTTCTTTTCAATTACAAGGGCATTCTCAAGGGCAATGGTTTTCTCCCGCTCAAGTCTAAAGAGTTCTTCTTGCACCTCTAGAGTTCCATCTCTATTCTCAATTTCTTTCATTAAAAACATGATTTTCTTTGTTGCCTTTTACCAAAGCTAGTAATCATTTTTTCAAGATCAAAATCATTTTTACTATCACCATCTAGGGGCGGGGTGGGAGTGTCTACCTTGGAGCCCCTAGCCATGAGGCAAGTGTGGGTGAAGTCATCTTCATCATCGGTGAGATCTTCAAATAGTGATGACTTGTTGATTGGTTCTCTAATGGATATGGTAGCAAGACCGGCTTCAATGTCGGAGTCGGAGATATCATCATTTGAATCCCATTCTTCACCCAAATGAGCTTCACCAACTTCCCTTCTCTTGTTCTTGTCAAACTTGTTGGTGTCTCTTCTTCTTACTTTTATGTTAGGGCAGTCCGCAATGAAATGACCCTCCTTGCCACAACCAAAGCAAGGTCTCTTGGAAGCTCTGTTCGTCTTGATCTTGTCCTTGTCCTTGTTTTTGTTGAAGAAGCCACTCTTTTTGAACATCTTGTTGAACTTCCTCACAAATAGAGCCATTTGCTCGGGAGTCATGTCCATGTCACTATCTTCATCACCTTCTTCCTCTACCACGGTCCTTGAGGTTGATGAGCTTGACCTCTTCTCCTTGCTAGATTCCTTGAGGGCTACTCCCTTGTTCTTCTCAAGTTGTTCATGCATCTTTGACATTTCTAGTGAGAGCTTGGACTCCTTGACGGTGATAAGGTGTTCTTCCATTCTTCCAATCACATCCGCCGGAGTAAACTTGTTGAACCCTCTCTTTTCCCTTATGAGAGTAGGGAGTTGAACATCCCTTTCCATGTAAGCGGAGAGAATCTTGTCAACCACTTCTCTCCTTCCCCATCTTGTACTTCCAAGTGATTTGATTTTGTTGATGATCTTGTTCAATCGGTTGTACATGTATTGAGGTGACTCATCATCTTTGATAACAAACCGATTGAGCTCACTTTCCAAGGCTCGAATCCTTCCTTCTCTTACTTGCTTTGTCCCTTCATGGTTGACGAACAAGATGTCCCACACTTCCTTGGCGGACTTCAACCCATCCACCTTGTCATATTCTTCGGACGTGAGTGAACTCTTGATGATGCGTATGGCTTGATAGTTTCTTTATATCTCATTTGCTTGATCTTGAGTTAACGTCGCATCACCACTTAGAAAGGTAATACCCCTGTTCACAATAGTCCAAAGTGCGGGATTCACCGCCATCAAATACTCCTCCATCGAGTTCTTCCACTTGGAATAGCCGGTTCCATCAAATTGGGGTATCTTCCCAATGTGGCTAGAACCCGATGGATGGTTAAAGGATAAGCGAGAGTAATCGAAAGAGGTTCGAGTATAGTCCCTTGATGTTCGTCGAGCGGAGCGGGTTGACCTTGCATCATTGAACTCCTCATCCTCACTATCGGAGGACTCATCACCTCGTCCATGCGCTTGATGACTAGTGCTTGCACCACGGGTGTTGTCTCCTCGAGGAGGGGGAGGCATGCCAACAACATTGTTGATGGGATCACCTTCGGTGAGAGGTAGGGCTTGATCATTTGGATTCGACATCTTCTCAACTCCAAGCGGTTAAGCTTCAAATATGGAGCACTTGGCTCTGATACCAATTGAAAGGATCAAGATGTCGACTAGAGGGGGTGAATAGTTGAACCTGAAAATCACAAACTTTTTCGTAGCTGTCAGATGCAGGTCCGGAGACTCCGGATATTTTTCCGGATACTCCGGGAAATCCGGAGAATCCGGGAAAATGTCCGGATATTCCGGCCTGCTAGGGAGAGATTAAATCGACAGAAATTAAACTTGCTCAAAAGCAAATCTGTGAAAATAGGTTATGCACTGAGACGAAACAAGTCTGTTTATCCACTAAAATCCCGCAGGAACCTCAACACAAAGTAGATCGGCACCAAACCCTAGATATGTGCTCAAGATAGAAACAAGCATGCAACAAGATGAACAAGCACAAGAGACACAAGGAATTGTTACCGGAGTTCAACCTCACACCTTGAGGTCTACGTCTCCGTTGAGGTACCCACGAAGGGTGGACCTTTACACCTAGGTCACTTTCCTCCCTCTAGCGACCACAAAGATCAAGCTAGAGTTACTTACTCAATGTCGGGGTGATACAAACTTCCTTGGACAGCCACAATCTTTGGATGCTCCAAGGCAACGCCTAGCTGGCTAGGAGCTCAAGGCTCCAAGAGTAACAAACACGAATTTTGCCAACCCAACGAAGAACGAGGTGCTCTAGAGATGGGAAATCAGTTCACTAGCACTCTCCAAGCCCTTGCTCTCAAATCCTCTTAAATCCCACAACAAATCTCACCAACTTTTAGCCAAAGGGAGAAGAGGGAGGGAGTAAATGATGTTTGTTCAAGTCAGCACGAAATGGCAGGGAGAAGAGAGTAAATGAAGGGGTGGAGGTGGCTTTTATACCTCCTCACCCAGAATATAGCCGTTGAGGCCTTATGACCTGGAGTATCCAGGGTAAACCCGGAAACTCCGGGAAGTCCGGAGTCTCCTGGGTAAACCCAGATATTCCGGCCTTCCAAGGTCAGCACCCAAGAAAAGATCCCCGTGTATGTGTTGGTGCAAAGGTGTCTCTCATAGGTTTTGTTTTAGAAACTAGAGCACTTGTTCGACTCTTGGAAGCCATAATTCCTGTCCCTCTTGATAGTACGACATTCCTAGGACTCAAATTCAAAATTAAAATAAATAAGCCTTCTTAGGAATCCTTTAGAGCACCATTTCCTTTTGTGTAGTCAACGAGCTGTGCTTGATGCCATACATAATTTTAATACCTGCTCATGGACTAGGTAAATTCATTAGCCACTTAGGTGTGTGTCATTAAATCACCAAAACCCACTTAGGAGGCCAAGATACTCTTCACTACTCCCGCGAGAAATCGAACCTGAGCCTACTGGTGCGACCATGCTACTTAGTCCCTAGAACCAACTCGGCTAGAGGTCCTTTCACAAATTTCATGAGATGGTCGCATGGTAGAACTACCGGATTCAGCCTAGTTACCGTGAGCCGGTTCCTCACGGCAAAGGACAGTTCACTCACGGCAAAGATTTTGTCATGAGTTGCCACCGGCAAAGGGCTCACAACACAGTTCTGCCAGCAAACAGCTATTTGCCGTGAGACTTCCCTCATGCCCACGTCACACATGTACCGTGTGTCCTATTTAGCTCGCGGCAAACTTATTTTAAACAAATAAAAAAGAAAAGAAGGCCCACATGTTGGGTACTGCGCCCCCACTGGCCAGCCACCGTGGTTCTGCCGCACGCCAGCACGGGAAGCTCGCCACCGCAGATGTGGTGCTCGCAGCCGTAGATGTGTTGCTGCCACACCAGAGGGGATGAAGAGGAGGCCGACGGGGTGCGGATCGAGCTTCCCCGCTCCTTGCTCCATGCGCAGCGGGTCCCTTGTCGGAGCGGTGGCCGCCACAACACCACGAGGCCACTGGGAAGAAGAGGTCGTCGTAGATGTCCCTGTAGATCTCGCCGTCGCAGATCTCGCCTTGGATCTCACCATGGATGAAGATGTCACCGACGGGTCCTCGGTGCTCTCCTGCGCCTTGCTCCACGTGCCAGATCCGCTGCCGGGAAGAAGGGGTCGCCGCAGATATTGGCACCGTAGATCTCGCCATGGATGAAGAGGTCGTCAAACCGGCTCACGACTTGCTCCATGCACCGGATCTGCCGCCGCACCTCGTTGGAGTGGAGGAAGAGGAGGCCGCCACCCCCTCCATGCATGCCCCCACGAGGCCTCCGGGAATAAGAGGTCGTCGCAGATCGAGCTCACCGCGTCGAAGGGGAGGAAGCGGAGGCCGACGGGGCACGTAGCTCGCCCGCACCTTGCTCTCACCGGAGGGGATGACGGGCTCGAGGGACCTCTACGTGTCGTCGCCTCACCTCGCCCCGCAGCTGCTCCTCACCTTCGGTGAGGGGCGAGCAGAGGGGGGAGGGGAGGGGAGGCAGAGGAGGGACCGGCCGCCGCTCCATGCACCGCCGGATCTGAGGGAGAGGAGGGAGCGTCGCCGGATCTGAGGGATAGGCGGGAGGGGATGGTTGCGGCATGGGCTGTCGAGCGGGGTGGCTGCGCTGTGGGGGAGGGGGCACCCTAGGGTTGCAAAGAGGAGGGGGTTCTTAAATAATCTAGGCGGGTTATTGGACCGGAGGAGGTTAATGGGCCATTAGCCCATAACCTGACTCTCGATTTCTTTTTAAAAATGATTAAAGTGTATTTAAATAGCTAATTATTGTAAACGACTTCAAATGAAAAAGTTGCCAAATACAAAGTTTCATAACTTCTTGAGATACACAACTTTCATATTGTGAGTTTCTCCATTCGAGAACATTTCCAAAATTTGAATTTTCAAATTAAAAAAAATCAAACATACATTCAAACCTAGTTTTTCTTTTGCAACATGATTTCAACTGAAAAAGTGCTAAACAACAAAGTTTCATAACTTTTCAAGATGTACAACTTATATTTATAATGTCTCTCAATTCCATATGTCATTTCAAAAATTCAAATTCGAAAAATTCATACTCCTTTTCGTTGATGAAAGTAATTAAAATTAGAAATGGTTCAACTATGAAGTTTCATAAATTTTCAATACCCACAACTTTTATTTTGGTCATTTGATCATCTCGTATTGTTGTAGTGATAATGTTCACAAATCCTATTCATCTCTCATATAGTTTCGTGAAACTATATAAGAGATATAGGTTTTCTAAACGAAATTAGTACATCTTTGTCAAATGAAGAAATGATCCTAATGAGAAGTGTACATCTTGAGAAGTAATGAAACATTGTAATTGAAATATTTTTATTTGAATTAATTTACTACTTCAATTTTTTTCAATTTACGATGAAGATCATTTTCCCGTAGGCTAGAAAAAAGTCTCACGGCAAAAAAGCTCTTCGCCGTATGATGCTTCGGCAAAAGAGCTTTTTGCCGTCGGCCACAAAAGTCTCACGGCAAACTTTTTTCCGTGAGCCGCTCTCGGCAAATTCCTTTTTGCCTTGAGCTGCTCCAATTGCCGTGAGTTTATCTGTTAGCCGTCTGGAAAAAGCTATTTTGCCGTGAGCCCAATTTTTGGCTCACGGCAAAACGCCTGGCTCACACCGGTAGTGGCGGCCAACAGACAAATTTAAAGAAAACACTAGGCCGGCTCATTAGACAAATGTGTCTCATACATATGTAATAAACAATAAACAATAATTCAATCCCATTTGGGGAAGCTGGATTGTGTGAAAGTGCAGGAGAGTGCAAGACACCTAGAAGATCATATCCAATCCATCCAAGTGCTTAATTGCTCAACCATAGACTTGCATATGCTTAGTGTATGTGCTTAGTGCTAGGCTTAGCTTAGAGCTGACTGAGTGCAAGGTTGTGCCAACCTTGTGAGCTGATTCTTGAGTGAATCAATGTGTACAACGTTCGCCGGAAGCCTTGGGGCCTAAATGGCTCACCGGCAATCGTCATCGACCCTTCGGCTTTGTGTGGAGCGGCGAGGACACTTTGTGCGGGGGACGTGGAGACCCCCTTCCTTGGTGGAGAAGCTCCTAAGTGGAGGCGGCATCAAAGTGACTAAGAGAGCTTGGCAAGTGCCTAGGTGGCTAGCCTTTGTGGCGAGTCAAGTAGTGCTCTTGGGAGAGACTTGGTGACCGGTAAGCAATACTCTTGTGTGAGTGCTTCAACAACGTGGACTAGGGGTGGCTTAGTGCGTACCGGTACCACGGGATAAATCACGTGTAAAGAGTTTGCTTCCTCTCATCACCTTTACGTTTCCACATTTTCTCTATTGCAATCTTTGTTTGCTTTTACTTTCCTAGAGTAGTGTCTTGCTAGGATTGGCTATAGGTTGCAAATCTTGTTTGGGATGAGAGTTTCACACTAGAACAACCTTAGTTGCACATCTAGATAGTATGTTCTAGTTTATCTTTGTGCAAAAATAGTGAAGCCATAGGTTAAGGTGTTAAGGTTGCCTAATTCACCTCCTCCCCCTCTTAGTCTACGAGCATCCGATTCCTTACATCTTTGGTCCACGAGTAATTAAGTGATTTAATATTATTAGCTAATTATGGGGTATCTGTTCCTTTTCCTAAAGAAAAATAAATAAATGAGGTATATATTCTTCTGAACCAGTCTAACAAATTTCGTCCACTAGTTTTATTCTCTCTATTACCTTTATTACGGCACCGAGACAAACTAGCTATAATATCAGCTAGCCAACCTTTTCAGTGAAGTTAACGTGCACATAGGAGCTTTGTATTAAAAATATATCCAGTACGTGTTTGATTCCTGTAAAAAGTATATCTATGTAGTTTTAGATTCGCGTTGAGTGTGTTTGATGTTACGTGCATGCTTTAATCACTGTTGTGATGGTAACAGTTGGAATAATAATCACTTTTTGCAAACTAGGAGGTAATGGGAAAAATATATGTGCTCTCTATAATTATGTTTTAATCTAAGCCGATTGCACTGCATTTTTCTTTTTCATTCAAAATTGTATATCACAATCTAATTTTTGATGTTGAAACTCTATATATCAGTTGAGGACAAGTAAATACCAAAAAAGAACAAGATGTTCAATGTACATATGTGTACTTATTCTCCTTCAAACTAAAACTTCTATGGGATGACAGCCCATTTAGAGATAATAAATTAAAGTAATCTACAAACAAAGCCGCTTAGATTATTTGGTCATGTTCCTTATGGTATTTGACTTATTTGTTTGCGCAATATTTTCCTCTTACAATAAATTAGCCGTGCAAATCAGCTGAAGCCGCTTTAAAAACTCCCCAACAGACTTTGTCCCACAAGGTTAAATAGAAGAATATCACATGGTTCGAGCCTTGGTATTGCGCGGGTCGTCACCTACTCAAGAGGAATAGCAAGTGGTTATTTATACCTGCAGCTCGCCTGGAGCCAGCAACCACCACGCAACCAGAGCTAGGGATGGCAATTCGGGTACGGGTGCCGGGTACCCGTCGGGTACCCGACCCGACGGGGACGGGCATGGGTACCATTTTTCACCCGTGGGTGGCGCCCATACCCAACCCGGCGTGAGGCGGGTACGGGGCGGGGATCTAATCTTACCCATGGGTAACCCGTGGGTACCCGTCAAACAATCACAAACTCAACAAAATATTTCAGTTTCAGCCCAACCTTCAGCCCAGCCCAACGTTCCTCATCCCACAGGCGCCGCCTAACCCTAAGTCAACAATGCTTTTTTTAAATATGTGCTATGAATGTGTGGTTTATCATGTGATGTGACAATGTGACTCCATTTACGCAATTATCATGTGATGTACCGATGTGACAAACTGACAATGTGACTATATTTATCATATGAATGTTTATTGTGTGAGATGTTGCAAAACTGAAATAATTTGTTGAATTGTGAATTTGTGATTGTGGTATGGAATAATGGCAATGTGTTTACGTTGTTGTACCCATGGGTAACCCGTTACCCGCCCGATACCCGGCGGGCACGGGGACGGGTAAGAAATTATACCCATGGGCACGGGGACGGGTAAGAAATTTTACCCACTGCCCATGTCGGGGCGGGCATGGGTATGCTCTACCCGCCCCAAACCCGCCCCATTGCCATCCCTAACCAGAGCTTAGAGAGCAATTAGCTAAGAGCAATACCCAATTAAAGCATGCATCCATCAACGCTCCTCCTGATTGTGGTGATCGCCGGCGCCGCCGTGGTGCACGGTCACCGTGTCACGAAAACTCCGGCGGCGGCACAGTACTGGCTGCACGCCCTCCCGGGCACGACGATGCCAGACGCCATTGCAGATCTTGTCAAGAATGGTAGTATTGTACTTATTCACAATTGGTCGGCATCGTCTGTTGACACTAATTGAGAACCTGAAAAGAAAATAAAATCCCTGATCGTTGATCTAATTTAATTTGTATCCTGAATTAACCTGAAGGCGTTGACCACTCGCCGCTTGTGGAGCACTACTCTGCACGGCCCAGCATCAGCGTCTGCACGATGTTCAACTCCGCTTGCAACCCACTGACAGTCGCGGAGACCGGCATCTTCTTCCACGAGGCGCAGCTGCGTCCCGGCAGCGCCATGACGCTCTCCATCCCGGCGTCGGCCGAGGCAGCCATCCTCCCCCACGGCGTCGCCGACCGCGTCCCCTTCGCCAACCTAGGCGACGTCCTCGCCACCTTCCACATCCCGGCGGGCTCCGCCGAGGCAACCGAGGTGAGGGACACCCTGATCAGGTGCCCAGGAGCCGCCCGTCGCCGGCGAGGTCAAGTCCTGCACCACCTCGCTGGAGAGCACCGTGCAGAGCGCCATGGACATGCTCGGCACCGTCGTCGACAGCGGTGATGAGGGCGTGTGGGCGGCCACGTCGGAGCTCCCCCGCGGGGGGCTGCCACGCCAGGCCTACATGGTCCAGGGTGTCGCCCCGCTGGACGGCGACCGCTACGTGTCCTGCCACAAGGTGCCGTTCCCGTACGCCGTCTACCAGTGCCACATCGCGGGGACGACGATGGGGTACAGAGCCTACGTGGTGTCTCTCAGCGGCCTCGGCCGCGGCGGCGGCGGCCGGCCGGCGGCGTCCATGCTGGCGTTCTGCCACGTCGACACCTCCAGCTGGAACCCGGCGCACCCGGCCTTCGAGATACTCAACACCCGCCCCGGTGGCTCGCCGGCGTGCCACTTCATGCCGCACGGTGACCTGGCCTTCGTCAAGAGGGCTGGACGAGCCTATTAGCTTTTGCTATAGAATTCCAAACGGGCCGCCCGGCCCTAGCCCGGCCCTAGCCCTAAATGGCCCGGCACTATGCGGCCCGATGGTTTTTCGTGTCGGGCCATGTCGGGCGTCGTGCCGACCTTGCGGCCCAGGCACGACCCTAAGGCCGTTTTTTTCGTGTCGGGCCGGCACGACGACCCGGTTGGCCCATCGGGCTGGTGTCGGCCCATCGGGCTCGGCCGGCCCGTCAACATGGCGTTGGGCGGTGGCGGGGGCTAGGGTGGCGGCCGCCGGCCGGCGCAGACCAGCGCAGATCACAACGAGCGCCCTGGTGCTCGTCGTGGTCCTCCAGGGCGGTGGCCAAATCGGAAGCTGAGAAGAGAAGAGACGGAGAGGGGGTGGCCGCCGGATCGGGAAACGAGAGAAGAATGGGGGGCGGCGGCCAGATCGGGAGACGATGGGAGAAGAAAGGGGGTCGGCGACGAGGAGACCTCCGCTCCATGCGCCTTCTCGCGATGCAGCTCCCCATCCAGGGTGCGACGGAGGCTGGAGGAGGAGCAGGAAGGGTGGGTGGGGGCATGGGGCGGCGGTGAGATTGGGAGGGCAGGGGGTGCGACGGGATTCGGAGTCAGCGGGAGGTGAGGGGGTCGCGACGGGATTGGAAGAGGAGGAGGGGTGGTGGCTGGAGTGGAGGGAGGGGAGAAAGATTAGGGTTTGAGGTATTTATATGATATTAGAAGTTTATTATCGGGCCGCCTATCGGGCCGGCAAAAATCGGGTCGTGCCTCGGGCCGGCACTATGGGTCGGAGTGGCGGCCCAGGCACTATGGACCTGTCATGCCGGGCCAGCCCTAGGCACTATCGATCGTGCCTAGTGCCGAGCTAGGTCGTGCTTTTTAGGGACGTGCCTCGTGCTGTCAATCGTGCTCGGCCCATTTGGAATTCTATAGCTTTTGCTATACATGCGCAAAATCTACGCACCGCCAAAACTATGAAGGACACGCACCCTCAAGTATTCTCATAATTAATTTGGATACCACGGTGGAATCTATTTAAATAACAACGGTGCGATTATTATATTACCAGCAAGATCTTAACGGGCTCGATCTTGTAGGTGTTGCTAGTACTGTTTGTGCGTGTGTCTGAACTGAACCTTCTGTTGTTGATGTTTTGGCCTACTAGTGCCAGACATACTAATTATTGTATATTGTTTGCAAGCATGTTCAAGTATCTAGCTTTTGTGGGCAGACATTGTTACCGTGAACCAAAATAATCTTACATATTATAATGTAATAATAAGGGGCTAATTTGCAAATAATGATTCGTGCAGTGATTGGTAAGAGAAATGTTTTAGTTTGACAATCAAAGATCACACTGTCGTGAAGAAAGAAACAGGGTGGTGTGCTCTCCTTGGCTAAACCATTATTACATTTTTCAAGTATTGGATTATGGTTTTAAAATAGATATTGCAACTCACTTAACTTGCACCATTCACCCTTAGGCCTTAGGGCAACTTTGGTATAGCCCCCGCTCCTCTTGCGGCTTCAAGCTGTGAAGCTCTGTACGTCAAACACTTTGATCAAAAACGGTTCCACTCTTAATTGGAGCATAACAGGCCTGGAGTGAGCCATTTTATTATGGAGAAAGACAAAGATTCACCAGGCACGACAATCTCCCTTGAGAACTGGCGGTGAGACCAGGGGTGGAGCTGGGGCTAAGGCCACTAGGGCCATGGCCTTAGGCGTGGGCCTTTTTTTTTATATTTCAACCCTTTTAAAATTAAAATTTTAAAAATAACCCTCTCCAAACAAAATTTTCAAGAAGTAGCCTCTCCCTACGCCTGTTGTATTGAGAAAACTGGATGTGCTTAATTCAGTTTTTGCAGGCAGTCATACGGACAAACTATTGAACTTGATAGTTCCAGGGTCTTTGCGTTGATAGAAAGTGGAAACATCTAGCTAATGCTTGGCTCTTTCGATAGAAAGGGCGCACGCAGTGGGCGTCGATAGGCTCACTATAGCGTTACACGTAGGAGAGAGATGGGATGAGAGAGAAGGAACCATCGCCAGCCCTGGCGAGAGCCGCTAGACGCACGCTCCCATGTTGAGCGGGCCCCATCACGTTCGGTATTTACAGAACCGATCGGTTCAGTTCTCCGGTACTCAGGTAAATTCGATTCCTCAGAAATCGGTACCGATCGGTTCCTAAAAAAACTCGATACCGATGGTGTTCGGTATCGATAAATTCGGTTCGGTTCCGATACTTACCAAACGGTACCGAATTGATCACAAAGAAGATGTAAGATCATGTTCAAAAACTAATTTACATTATTTCATAGATAATAATGGTGCAAAATACACATACATATAAAAGTCACATGAATATAAGTGTGAGTGCCAAAATTACATAATATAATAGTCTATAATAGTGCAATCAATAATATAATAACACTTAAACCTATCAAATTTCAGGTAACTTCGGTGCTTTCGGTAAGTTCGGTTCGGTTTCGGTATTTACCTCGGTACTTCGGTTCTTCAAAACTCGGAACCGAATATTTCGGTTCGGTTCTCGGTTCTCGGTATTTTGTGCCCACCCCTACTCACAGGTCATGGTCCAACCCTCCCCTGTTGCTTGTTGTCGGCCAAGGTGCCACCGGCAACGAGGGTTGGCGTGGGCGAAGGCGGGTTTTGGCGGCCAACGCAGTCTCGCGGAAGCCGAGCAGGCCACCGGCCGGTACAGATAGCAGGGCACCCCTGCCGGCGTTGCGGGCGGCGTGGAGTGGGGTTTCACTGGCGAGGCGGTCAGGGCAGAGCTCGTCCTCCCCACCACCGCCACGAGCCACGAGCACCTTCGTCGGAGGCGGACTGGACTGATCGAAGATTGGCTGCCGGTGTGGGCTGATGGGAAGGGAGGATGCCACTGCGGGCCCAGGCGCGGGCGCGAGGAGGTGCAGCGCGACGAGCGGGTGTAGGCAGGGTACGCCGACGGAGGGGATGGGGAAGGAGGACGGGGGAGATGCGGGATGCGGCCGAGGAGATCAGGAAGGAGGTTCGGTGGGGAAGAGGGTGGATGGTTAAAAAATACCGACACGTGGGACCTCTAATAAATGTTATAGTAAAACTATTAAATGGATAGTTTATTAACATGTCTATAGCTGACATGGACAAGATTACAGAGAACTTCTATCTATAACCATCGCTGGTGCCCTAAATGTCTATCGATCCCGCAGGTGTGCATCATTTTAGCAGTAAATACTACTCCCTACTTCCATGAATGCAACAACGCCGACCTCTTGCTGCAGCTCCAGGATCGAGGTGTCCCTCTCTCCAAGGATAGATTGCAGAGCCTCGACGTTGCAGCTCTCCGTCGTAGCCCGATGGGTGTCGCGGTCTTGCTCCGTGCAGAGCGGGCGTTCTCACACGTGAGAGCGCCCACCTGCAGCTCCTCCACCTGGGAGAGAAGATGGAGAACCTCTGGGCCCAGTTGTTCGTTCGCCTGATGGACCTTCTAGAGCTGGGCGTGTAGGTCGGCGAGATAGGAGACCTTGTCCCCCGCCTGCGTCCACAGTCGCTGCCCAAAAGAGGAAAAGAACCCAGATGAAGCACGAGCAAGAACAAAGAAATGGAAACGGCATGAACACGAACACACATACCTGCACTACAGCAGCCACCTGCTTCCCCGAGTGCCTCAAGCACTCGGGGAAGAGCCAAAAGCACTCGGGGAAGCCTTCCCCGAGTGCAACACTCGGGGAAGAGCCTCCGGGGATGCCTCTCACGGGAAAGAGGCCTTTCCCGAGTGCCAAAAATCGTACACTCGGGGAAGCCTTCCCCGAGTGCCATCCTCCCCCTCGGGGACGATTTAACACCGTCGGCGTCGACTCCCTTTTTTTACTCTTCCCCGAGTGCAACACTCGGGGAAGAATTTTTCTTTTTTTTTTTCAAAACCTCTTCCCCGAGTGCCCATGCCCAGGCACTCGGGGAAGCCCCCTTTGTTTTTTTAAAAAAATAGCCTTCCCCGAGTGCCAAATGCACAGGCACTCGGGGAAGCCCCCTGCCCTTTTTTTTAATATAGCCTTCCCCGAGTGCCAAGTGCCCAGGCACTCGGGGAAGCCACTTTTTTTTGTTTTTTTTTTTTGCTTTTCGTGTGAACAACAAATCATATATATATAGACACATAAACACACATCACAAATCAACACCAATATATCAAGAACCACATTTATATATCACAAATGACCAAATTTGTCTGGAGTCCACAATATATTGTTACAAGTAAAAGAACAACCAGATGAACGTGACTTACACAACACAATCGATTGAACTATTATAGCTCACGATACATGACACTTCCGTAAATTTAAGTTAAAAAACAAAACCAAAACAGGGATCTACTTTAGAGGCTATCCGTCAACTTGATCCGTAAAAAAAATTACCTGAAAATAGAAATAGAATCATAGCAACTTCCACCCACCGATTCAACTTCTCATCATACCAAAACTTGTTCTGGTACTCTTATTTTGCCTTCAAAAACAAAAATAAGATCTTAAGGTTAGTGTTGCATATAGTAATAACCTTTGGAGTTATTATTGACTCACAAGTATAGCTAACGAGTGGCTATTCTTAAACTTTAAAATCTTTGCACAGTATTATACACAAAGTTAATAAGGTTTCTAGCATACTGCATTTGTCATGAAAGAATCATCCATATCATTATATATAAGCTAACTGTTACCAGAGCATACAACTATAAAAAAGGTCAAAATTACATGATAGAGAGATATGTTATCTGAAATGACAAGCAAAACATAAAGCGTGCCATATCAGAAGTATCATTCACCAACAATCTGCAAAGTTGCGCTATCAAGTAGACATTGAACATGTAAAGCATCATGCAAATTTGACAATCATTAGGGCAAGGATTGTAGAGGTAATGTACCCGTGCACAACGAAGGCCTTGACATTGTACAAATGAATAACTCGTTATTTCTAAACAATAGATATATAGCAAATGTGAGGATAACATAAGCAATCAAGTAAAACATTACACTGAAGAAAGATGAATGAGTGCATGCCTTTAGTATGGATAAGTCATGCCGAATTTGGAAACAGCTCAAGTGACTAATGAGCATGCGATTTTCTGGAATCCTCTGATGGCATGGAAGCTATTGGTGATTAAACTACCAGATTACAGAGAAATGGTCCAAGTTTTCTTCCAAGAATTTAGTACCAGAATGTAAACTACCACCATTTTTTTCTGATTGGTTTACCCATTTAGACAGCAAAAAAAATGTAACCTGGTTTAAGGAAAATGAAGGAATATTACACTTGTTTCTAAGTCTTTGGTGTATCTATATGCTTAGAACATGCATATCACATCGAGTGACCAAGTATAGAGCAACTCCTAACAAAACAAAAAAAACAAAGGGTCACTCTGGGCGGTGCTTCGTAGTGAAACTTACCAGGTTATCTGACCTGAGTAGGCAAGTTAAAGATGTAAGTACCAAAATTTTAAACTTTGCACAGTGGTGGAGGGTTCTGCTCAGCGTTTAACCAGATGTTGCCGTGATATGTCGACTGATAAACACTGAGTTTCTAGAACAAAATTAAGCTGCCTTTTATCAATGTATCACTATATCAGACTGGCATGATAATCACTTTTTGTAAAACAGATTGGCATGTACAACAAAATTAAGCTGGCATGATAGATATCCCTTTTTGTGATTCAGTTGATGCTAATTGCTAACATGATCCTACATAAATCTTCTGCAAACGTTCATCTCTCATATATATATTGACGTGAATGCATATGATTCAGTGTATTCTGATCCTGGTTCAGTTTACATTTGATCCTTGCAAATTAATTACTTGCTACTGCACTACCCAATGCAATTTTCCAACCTATTGCCAGTAAAGGATTTGGGGTATTTGTTTGCCTCGCATCAACTCTAGACCGAATTTCATGAGATCCTAATTTAAGTACCATCTGGTGTCGTGGGTGCCCACGATGGAATTTCTGCACGAATTTTATTTTGTATATTGCATGTTTACTGTCATAAAGCTAGGCAATTAGGGAATATACATGTACAAAGCCTGAAAAAATGATGTTGATGGTGCTTTCGTCGAACAGAGTGACCACACTACTGCAATTGAGATTACTCAGGATCAGAAAAAAAAACACGTACGTGTACAGTACAGGGGCCGGGCCGGGGCGTGGAGGAGGGACCGGGGCGGGGGCGGCCCGGATCCGGCGGCCCGGCCGCGCCGAGTGGCCGGGGCGGGGCGGGCGGGCGCGCGCGCGCCGGTGCTCGGGCCGGGGGCCGGGGGCGCGCCGCGCGGGGCGCGAGGCCGGGCGGGGGCGTGGAGGAGGGGCCGGGCGGGGGCGGCCCGGATCCGGCGGCCCGGCCGCGCCGCGAGTGGCCGGGGCCGGGCGGGCCGGGGCGCGCGCCGGCGGCGGGGCGGTGGCCGGGGAAGGGCCGGCGGCGGGGTAGGGGGACGGGGCTTGGGCGGGGAGGAGTGGGCGGCGGCGGTGGCGGGCGCGCGCGGCCGCCGCACGGCAAGAGGGGCGCGTGGAGGCCGTCGCGTGGGCCGCCGTCTCCAGCCAACACACTCCCTTCCTCTGGCCCGGTCGCCGGCGGGAGGGAGGGCTGCGGCGGCAGATCTGCGGGCCGGAGGAGAACGGCAGCGGAGGGAGAGGAAGGGAGCCAGCTGCAGAGGAAGAGGGAGGAGGTGTGGGCGCGGCCGAAGACGAGGTGGCCGGGGGAGGAGGAGTGGCCGGGGCGCCGTGGGAGGAGACGGGCGCGGGATGGGAGGAGACGGGCGCGGGGTGGGAGCAGGCGGGAGAGACGACGGCGGAGAGGGACTGAGGGGAGGCAGGGAGCGGTTGGGGGGATGGGAAGGCGAGGGCGTAGGGGTTAGGCGGTAGTGGGCCGGCGGGGAGGTATTGGGCCGGTGGAGGAGTTGGTGGGTCGTCATTTCCCCGAGTGCAACACCACCTAGCACTCGGGGAAGCAGGCTCTTCCCCGAGTGCCTCCTTTATGGCACTCGGGGAAGCATCTCTTCCCCGAGTGCTACGGGAAGGCACTCGGGGAACTAATTATTTTGTTTACTTTTTTTTTGCTTCATTTTTTTGGTGCCTAAAAACAATATTATTTGAAACCCTTTTCTCAAATTTGGCTTAATTTTGAATTTTTAAATATATTTCGTTAGTTTTTTCGTTTTATCGATTTTTTGTCACACTTCAAAATTGA
This sequence comes from Cenchrus americanus, assembly GCA_947561735.1. NCBI lineage: Eukaryota > Viridiplantae > Streptophyta > Magnoliopsida > Poales > Poaceae > Cenchrus > Cenchrus americanus. Next base: position 6,261,140 of record OX387242.1, read on the forward strand.
ACTGCAGGTGCATTAACTAATATAATTTGTTGATTCAAAAAATGATATTCATGATATTTGATGTATATTGAGGCTGTATCCAGGAACTCACATGAATTGTCGAGCATTTTGTTGCCATGACATGACGAACAACTTACGGGAAAAGTGTTTCTAAATTACAGAAAATCCGTACGAAGTCCGAAAATCACGAAACTTGTCGGGGCATCGTGTTACCACATGTATAGGTTGTGTGCAAGAACTGAGAAGATTTCAAGAAACTTAGGATGTTGGGTGCCTAAAACCCATACATCTCCAAGTGTGTTATCACATTGATCACCTGTGGAGATGTCAGGGTTTTAGGCATCAGACGTCGCAACTTACTCGGAATCTTCTCAACTGTTGCACACAACCTCTACATGTGATAACACGATGTCCCGACAAGTTTCGTGATTTTCGGACTTCGTCCGGATTTTTTGTAATTTAGAAACACTTTTCCCGTATGTTGTTAGTCATGTCACGACAACAAGATGCTCGATATTTCATGTGAGTTGTTGGATAAGGCCTCAATATACACCAAATATCATGAATATCATTTTTTGAATCAACAAATTATATGATTTCGTGTACCTGTAGTTCAAATTTGAACTTTTCCTAAAAATTCAAGAAAAAGAAAAAACTAACGAAATATAACAAAAAACTTCAAATGTAAGCCAAATTTGGGCAAGGAGTCTTAAATAAAGTTTGAAGGCCTCACAAAAAAATTGGGGCAAAAAAAACAAAAAAAAAATAAATATTTCCCCGAGTGCCAGAAACTAGGCACTCGGGGAAGAGGCCTTCCCCGAGTGCCAGGGACAAGGCACTCGGGGAAGAGGTAGCCTTCCCCGAGTGCCTTGTCCGTGGCACTCGGGGAAATGTATTTGTTTTTTTGTTTTTTTTGCCTCAATTTTTTTGTGAGGCCTTCAAATATTATTTAAAACTCCTTGCCCAAATTTGGCTTACTTTTGAATTTTTTTGTTATATTTCGTTAGTTTTTTCTTTTTCTTGAATTTTTAGGCACACTTCAAATTTGAACTACGAGTACATGAAATCATATAATTTGGTGATTCAAAAAATGATATTCATGATATTTGGTGTATATTGAGGCCTTATCCAACAACTCACATGAAATATCGAGCATCTTGTTGTCGTGACATTACTAACAACATACGGAAAAAGTGTTTCTAAATTACAAAAAATCCGGACGAAGTCCGAAAATCACGAAACTTGTCGGGGAGTTGTGTTATCACATGTATAGGTTGTGTGCAAGACTAGAGAAGATTTTGAGCAAGTCCGCGACGTTTGATGCCTACAACTCACACATCTCCCGATGTGTTATCACATGGATCATGTGTGGAGATGTCCGGGTTTCGGCATCACACATCGCAACTTGCTCGAAATCTTCTCAACCGTTGCACACAACCTCTACATGTGATAACACGATGTCCCGACAAGTTTCGTGTTTTTCGGACTTCGTCCGGATTTTCTGTAATTCAGAAACACTTTTCCCGTATGTTGTTAGTCATGTCACGACAACAAGATGCTCGATATTTCATGTGAGTTGTTGCAAAAGGCCTCAATTTACACCAAATATCATGGATATCATTTTTTGAATCAACAAATTATATGATTTCGCGTACCTGTAGTTCAAATTTGAACTTTTCCTAAAAATTCAAGAAAAAGAAAAAACTAACGAAATATAACAAAAAACTTCAAATGTAAGCCAAATTTGGGCAAGGAGTCTTAAATAAAGTTTGAAGGCCTCACAAAAATATTGGGGCAAAAAAACAAAAAAAATAAATATTTCCCCGAGTGCCAGAAACTAGGCACTCGGGGAAGAGGCCTTCCCCGAGTGCCGTGGACAAGGCACTCGGGGAAGAGGTAGCCTTCCCCGAGTGCCGCCGACTAGGCACTCGGGGAAGAGCTTTTCCAATTTTTTTTAAACGGTTCCGTCTACTTGCGCCGTCAAATGCAACTTTTTTTTTCCGTGTGCTTGTCTTCCCCGAGTGTTGCGCTCGGGGAAGATGGCCTTCCCCGAGTGCTTTGCCCTTTCAGGCACTCGGGGAAGGCCATCTTCCCCGAGTGCATTTCTTCCCCGAGTGCAACACTCGGGGAAGATTGTCTTCCCCGAGTGCCCGATTTTTGGCACTCGGGGAAGCACGTGGCACTCGGGGAATTTTGCTTCTCCCGTAGTGCTGGTAAATCTGTGTCGCGTTGTTGGTGTGGAGCGTGAAGGCGTGGTGGAGCGCATTCTGCACGGAGAGGCCAACTTGGTAGAACTCCTGCCACAAGTTCTTTTCCGCCTCCGCGTGCCACACCAGTGTGTCCGGGAACCCAGGCTGATTGAGCCCCGGGTCCCACTCTTCGGGACCTTCACGGGTTGCGGGCTGGTGCGACGAAGACCCACCGGCTCCTTGCTCCACCCCGGCGCCGACCGCCGGCACTGGTAGCACCACCTGGCCACTGGGCCTCATCTGCGGCACCTCAGACCTGAGTCCAAGCGCCGCCTCTTCCCACCGATCGACGGCGCTGCTGCCCGCCGCCAGGGCCACATCCCTGACACGGGCTGAGTCCGCCTGCTCGACAGCGGCTACCGCTAGCGGGGCCGCCTCCACCACGCCGGTTCGAGGGGCCGCCCCCCTCGAACGGCTTCTGGACTCCATGCCCCCACCTAAGCACCTTGGTGGGCACGAGAGCGGGGATGATGGGTGTGCCCGTACGGCTGATAGAAAGGGAAGCTCCTAAGCTCTTAATGGGGCTGCTGAGGTGGCATGGTTGCATGTTGAGAGAACTCCCTAGTAGGGAGCTCCTATATAGGAGTTATAGATTATGGAGTATGTTGAAATATCATCAGGAAATAAACGGGACAGGAAATATGGCAAAATGTGGGACCTGAAATGATGGCAAAATCTAAATGGACATTTTTTTAAAAATTTCGGACTGAACTCTGAAAGGCAAATAATACTGCATTTTTTATTTCACTTTTTAATTGGGAATATATATATATATATATCTCGTAGGTATGTACAGTAGGAGACTTTTTTTTGGAATATTTGGTGAGTATATATAGTGTGTGTGTGTGTGTGTGTATATATATATATATATATATATATATATATATATATATATATATATATATATATATATATATATATATATATATATATATATAAAAAGAAAGAAAGATATATCGATGTCCATATATATGTATGTACCTATACTATAAATAGCACGCAACATAAGTATATGTCTATCGTCTATGCGCATATATATACATGCGATCGATGATCATATGATCCCTGTACTTTCGATCGGGCGATTTATTTGCTGTGAAGCCAGGAGCGAGCACTATCAATCATGTGGTCGACAACGATTGGCGAAGCCAACAGCAGGGACGGCCGTTCAGGTATATGGGCAACGGCGGTCTCCATGCAGGCGCTCTTCTTCGGCCTTGCCCTGTGCATGGCCTACGCCGCCACCCGATCCACCCAGATGAAGCGCGACCCCTGGCGGCTGCTGGTCTCTCTCGCGTGGGCGCCCGTCGCGATGCTGGGCACCGTGATCTGGACCAACATGAACCTGTCCCTGCCGCTCGCGCCCGTCGGCGCGCGCTTCGTTTTCGAGCGCGTCTACCTCTTGGCTGCATTTGTTGTCTTTATGCTAGGCCTCTTCTGCGCCGCCTATGGTCACGCTTCCCAGGCGGTTGTCCTTGCCGGCGCTGTCGCTGTCGTCATCGCCGGACTCCTCGTCTTTTGGCTTTGGGTTGATCGCTCGTACCGTGCTCAAGATATAATATTACCTGTCTAAGCTACTAGTTAGTGTACAGTATCTCTCTTGAAACTACGGAAACTCGTGTATCCTCTTCCTCTCAAGGAATTTTTAGGATGCTCTCCTTAGACTCACTAACCGGCCCAACAAGAAGCTGCGCTCGAATGCCCTCGACTTTGCATACGCACTTTGCCTCGCCGGCCGGTTGCATTGTCTGGAGGAGGGGATTTTGGCCGTGCACAGTAACTGTTGGACTTAGGGCCTGTTTGGGAGGGCTCCGGCTCCGGCTCCACGAGCGGCTCCGGCCGGAGCCCTGCCAAACAGTGTAAATTGCACCGGCTCCAGGTGTGGAGCCGGAGCTGGAGCCCCTCGCGGCTTTCAAAGGGGAGGTGGAGCCACGTTTTGGTGGCTTCACCTGGCTCCAACTAGAAATCCACCAGAGGAGCTATTTTGCCAAACGTTTTTTAAAACGACTTAACTCCACCAGAGAAGCCACTCCACCAGAGGAGCCAGAGCCGGAGCCGTTTTTGGAGTAGCCGGAGCCCTGCCAAACAGGCCCTTAGTATTATATGCCCGGTGTTTCTTTTAAAGTTTGCCATATATGGTACAATATGTCATCATGCCTTGCACTTGTTTTTGTGCTTACCGACGTTTTCCTAGTTTCTCGAGAATAGTCCAAGTTCAGGGCTCAAGTCCATAGAGATGAGCTGAGAATAATGATCACTTTCGATCGATGTAAACATCCATTAACAAAGCATTACATTTTTTTCCCAATGTTGTTTATCGCAACAAAAAAAATTCAACTTCAATTTGGTCCCTCAACTTCTGCGACGGCGTCTCCTGAAACTGTTCGATCCACTCAAGTGCGCAAGTCAACTGTCCTCAGCGCGCGGCGGCGGACTTGACGACCTTCCGGCCGGCGGCGCGACTGAGGTCTCTGCCTCTCGCGTGTCCCAGCCCAGCCTCGTCCTACTGCATGAACCCGAGCACGAGGCACTCGGGGAAGAGGCAAAAGCACTCGGGGAAGCCTTCCCCGAGTGCAACACTCGGGGAAGGGCTTCCGGGGAAGCGGCTCACGGGGAAGGGCTCTTCCCCGAGTGCCAAAAATCGTACACTCAGGGAAGGCTTGACCGAGAGCCACGGTAGCACTCGGGGAAGATTTAACACCGTCGACCGGATTTTTTTTAAAAAAACTCTTCCTCGAGTGCAACACTCGGGGAAGAAATTTCTTTTTTTTTTGAAATCTCTTCCCCGAGAGCAACACTCGGGGAAGAAATTCATTTTTTTAGAAAACGTCTTCCCCGAGTGCCTTATGCCCTTGCACTCGGGGAAGCTCCCTTTGTTTTTTTAAAAAAAAGCCTTCCCTGGCACTCGGGAAAGAATGGATCCTTTTTTTAAGAAAACTTCCCCGAGTGGGGAAGCCTCTTTTTTTTCTTTACCCTGTGAATAAGCACAAATAAACAACAATAAATATATCACAAAGCACATTTATGAATCACAAACGAACAAATATGTTTGGAATCCACAATATATTACAAACCATCCAAAAGTACACACTATTAAGTTCACAAGTAAATGTTAACTGTCCAGAATTTCAGAAAAAATTTGAAGTTACTGCTACATATATTTAAGATAAATATAAACATATTAAAGGATCAAGTTTCCCACTGTTGTTCAAATAGCATCACCATGGTCTGGAGGATACCTTCACATAAAAAAGAACTACAATGATCAGATAAGAACATTGTATTTATGCAGATAAACTAATATTGGTGTATGGTCCAAACTATAACTAAAAGCCTTCAGCACAAATTATCCATGAAGAAAATTGTGACTTTGCAATAACTTTAATAACTTAAAGAAAAAACTAAAAAATCATTCCCAGCTTTCCCTTTGTTTGGAAGTGGTTGCTGGCCAAATTACTAGATTATTGCATGATTGCTAGAATGCTTCATAAAAGCAAATAACAACTACTGAAGCCAAGATGCTCACACTCCTCTCAGTTACATGCTGACATCGATCATGTGCCGGCAGGTCAGATTTTGTTGGCCTAGTGTTAGGGCACACCAAAAAAGTAGCTCTTAATACTTCAAAATAACTTTCACTGGAACTTGCATAATGTCCTGGTATTTTATTGAACAATTTAGTCATGGACGCAATTAAAGTTTGGTGGGGTCTGTGTGCATGAGGCCTGTGGATTTATGAGAACACCAACACAGCAAACTTAAATTGTCCAATTTGTGTTCAGGTTCTAGCACCAAAATACATACTAGTTCCCATAAGAACCTAATCTAAAATACCATTATTGGTGTCAAAAGATGAGGGATGGTATGTCATGGTTACAGAAACATCATCGCCAAGGCATGATATATCGAAATCTGACTGAAATTGGATGTCTGATTCAAACAAAGAATTGACATGGAAGTCTAAGTAACACTGAATTAATCAGTGAAAGCATGGCCTGGCACTTGAGACATCGACATGGATCCAAGTGCATCAGTATACAAGAAAATGTAAATGTAACACTCATGAAAAAAACAAGCTGACATGAAATGAACAAAGGAAAAGGATAGCAGATTGCTTATAATAAAGATAGTAGATATATGGAAGCAATGCAATGAAAGAAACTTGGACAGTTGAGGATTAGACAGTTGTGTATTGTTTTGGCTACATATTGTTTAATTCCTCAAAAGAAGAAACATTTAAGAGTGGACAACTGGATATGCTCTTCAAAACACAAAAAATTACTCTAATCATTTGGCTCAATAAAATCATATTCAAATAACATCCTAAAACTTTAAGCCCCTTGAGTATGGTAAACATGTAAGATGGGAATTATCATACTCTGTGCCGGCAGGTACTTTTCCAGGATTATTGTCCATGAAATCAACAAACTTTACACCGTTTTTGTTGTTCCCTCCAATCATTTGAACTTTACACATTGACAACTAACACTTGCTACTTCCAGAATGATAATGCTCACCGAACAATTATAAAACAAAAGCTCATAGAACAATTATAAAACAAAAGCTCATCAAACAATTAATACTAATATTGATGAACTGCAAATGTTAGCTAAAAATGTTAATTATGGTTCAGACTATAATATATGATAAGTAATAATAAGCATAATATTCATCAGAAAAGAAATCAACTAGTTTTATTTTAATTCTAAACATGTAGCCACCAATTTTGAAAGTCCCAAAGATTAATATAAAAATGTAGAGTTCTGTTTATTGTAAAAATATGTGGCTGGGCCCTTCATTGATACAACAAGTCTTTTAGTCCCAAGCAGGTTGGAGGTTGAGCCCTTCAACATAAAATATGTTCATGTTTTGGATAATTTAAGACGGAAAGCTTCCAGCAACTTGATCTGATTTATAACTGACCTTCAAGATATTCCCTCTCTTCTTGTCAAGAACTAGTCCTCTGACCATGTATTTCCAATCAAACTCCCAAGTCAACAGCTGCATGATGAAAGAATAGTAAAATCAAATGCTGAGCCAAAACAAAGAACAAGGAATATGCTTTCATAAATTTCAATATGTAAAGATGAATTCTGAAATAAGGCACATGGCGGCGCGGAGGTGGGGGCGGGGTCTAGGGCCCGGAGGCTGGGGCCGGCGGTGGATCCAGCGACGCGGAGGCGGGGGAGGGGTCCGGGGCCCGAGGCGGAGGCCGGCGGCGGATCCGGCGGCGGGGTGGCGGGGGCGGCGTCCGGGCGCGCAGGCGGGGCCGGCGTGGACCGCGGGAGCGCGCGGGGGGGGGGGGGGGGGGGGGGGGCGCGGCGGCGTCTCCATCGGGGCAAGGGGACCTCGCCGCAGCCGGGAGCTCGGGGTAAAGAACGCCGGGAGGCGGGGGCGGCCGACGGCGGGGGGGGGGCACGCCGGCGGAGGCGGGCGGCGGCGGGGGTGGGGCACGCCGGCGGAGGCGGGCGGCGGCGGGGGGGGGGGGGCCGAGGTTCGGGGTGCGGGCGCGGCGCGGCGGCGTCGAGGGGATGGGGGATGGGGGCCGGGTGCGGGGGGGGGGGGGGGGGGGGTTGGGGCGGCGGGGGTAATAGTTTAGGGTTGGCTAAATGGGCCGGTGGGCAAAGTGGGCCTGCTGGGCCTTTCCCCGAGAGCCGCGGGGTGACACTTGGGGAAGGAGCCTCTTCCCCGAGTGCTACGTATATGACACTCGGGGAAGGGTCTCTTCCCCGAGTGCCAATGCTGACACTCGGGGATTCATTTATTTTTTTAAGTTTTTTTGACCCATCTTTTTTGTGATCCATTCCCACATTATTTAAAACTCCTTACCCAAATTTGGGCAAGTTTGAACTTTTTTAAGTATATTTTGTTAAATTTTTTTGGTATTGTTGAATTTTTTTCATACTTCAAATTTCAATTGCATGTGCATTAAATAATATAATTTGGTGATTCAAAAAATGATATTCATGATATTTGGTGTATATTGAGGCTTTATCTACGAACTCACATGAAATGTCGAGCATCTTGTTCTCGTAACATGATGAAGAACTTGCGGAAAAAGTGTTTCCAAATTACAGAAAATCTGAACGAAGTCCGAAAATCACGAAACTTGTCGGGGTGTCATGTTATCACATGTATAGGTTGTGTGCAATAATTGAGAAGATTTCGAGCAAGTTGGGACGTCGAATGCCTAAAACCCAGACATCTCCGTGTGTGTTATCACATTGATTACATGTGGAGATGTCTAGGTGTTAGGCATTCGATGTCACAACTTACTCGAAATCTTCTCAATTTTGTTACACAACCTCTACATGTCATAACATGACATACAGACAAGTTTCGTGATTTTCGGACTTCGTTCGGATTTTATATAATTTACAAATACTTTTCCCGCAAATTCTTGGTCATGATATGGTAACAAGATGCTCAAAATTTAATGTGAGTTCCTAGATACGACCTCAACATAGACCAAATATAATGAATATCATTTTTTGAATGATGAAATTTCATTACTTCATGCACCTGTAGTTCAAATTCAAAGTATGTAAAAATATTCAACAAAGAAGAAAAAAAAACTAATGAAATATATTAAAATAATTTAAATTACCCCAAATTTGAACAAGAAGTTTCAAATAATGTTTGAAGGCATCACAAAAAAATTGGGGCAAAAAAATAAAAAAAAACAAAAATATTTCCCCGAGTGCCAGTGACTAGGCACTCGGGGAAGAGGCCCTTCCCCGAGTGCCAGGGACAAGGCACTCGGGGAAGAGGTCACCTTCCCCGAGTGCTAGGACTAGGCACTCGGGGAAATATTTATTTTTTTGTTTTTTTTTGCCCCAATTTTTTTGTGAGGCCTTCCCACATGATTTAAAACTCTTAGCCCAAATTTGGCTTACTTTTGAATTTGTTTGTTATGTTTCGTTAGTTTTTTCTTTTTCTTGAATTTTTAGGAAAAGTTCAAATTTAAACTACATGTACATGAAATCATATAATTTAGCGATTCAAAAAATGATATTCATAATATTTGGTGTATATTGAGGCCTTATCCACCAACTCACATGAAATATCGAGCATCTTGTTGTCGTAACATGACTAACAACAAACGGAAAAAGTGTTTCTAAATTACAAAAAATCCGGACGAAGTCCGAAAATCACGAAACTTGTCGGGGAGTTGTGTTATCACATGTATAGGTTGTGTGCAAGACTAGAGAAGATTTTGAGCAAGTCTCAGCCAAAGCTCCATCCACATTTATCTTGATCTTCCCTTCATCCATGTTTTTGCTTTGTGCTCTGCCGATTGGCAACCACTGCTCTGTCAGTATAGATCGGTTTCTTCCCTTTCTTGTCACTGGTTGTTGTCGGACGGAACACAGTAATTCCTTGTCTTAACTCTTGACTTGCCATATTTGTATCCCGGTTCCACATGTAATTTTTCCATGTTTTTAAGCAGATGAGGATCAACAACTTCATTAGTGGAGAGAACAAATTGGGATTTGTTTCCATGCTTAGCATAGTACAAATTATAATTTTGCATAAGGTGCTGATCTTGACAACCTATATCATGGTTCTCTATATATGCTAAAATACTTTTCACTGGTGTAAATGTTGACGTACTGATAGACATAGTGCGTGCATGCATAGCTTAAGTTAGTGGGTGATTTACAATCTTTGAGGTATTGAGGTCTTTTACAACGCACAATACGACCCTGCACTAGTATATATGGTAGTATTACCGGGTTCTTACTGGATAAAATGGTAATTCCTCAAAATATATTATTTGAAAAAATCTCCCGCTGCCCATTAAGCCAAGACACACCTAATTCATATATTTCATTTCCTGTATTACAACAATATCATTTTACATTTCCAATGATACCCTGATCCTGCCATACGACCTATGAATACTACCGTACTACACCTAAAAAAACCGGTAGCGTAGAATTAATCTCAACCGGTAGCTAAAATGATACTCTGATTCTTACATATAGGTCTTTTTCTATTACATACGATCATTTTTTAATCAGTAGTATATGTCATATTGTGCGCCCTAAAAGACCTATGATTGGTTACGTTACCTATGTGGCAATTTAGATTCATATTTAGTCGTTTTCTAAAATTACTTTAGTATGGTATTCTAAATGTAAATGTAGTATGATACTTTATCTTATTTTTGAATAATAGTTGAAACTCAAGAAATATTAGTGGCAATAGCCGGGTGTAAGGAATCGGATGCTCGTAGTCTAAGAGGGGGAGGTGGGGTGAATTAGGAAAATTAAAAACTTATCATATGACTTCCACTAGTTTGCATAAAGAGGAATCGGATGCTCGTAGCCTAACAGGGGGAGGGGGTGAATTAGGCAAATTAAAAACTTATCATATGGCTTCCACTAGTTTGCATAAAGTAAACTAGATCAAATCTATCTAGATGTGCAATCTAAGGTTGATCTAGTGTGAAACCCTCATCCCAAAACAAGTTTTGCAACCTATAGCCAATTATAACATGATACTACTCTAGGAAAGTAAAGGCAAGCAAAGATTGCAAGAGAGTAATGCGGGAACGTAAAGAGGGATGAGAGGAAGCAAACTATTGACACGCGATTTATCATGTGGTATCGGTAGGCTCTAAGCCACCCCTAATCCACGTTGTTGAAGCACTCACACAAGAGTATTGCTTCCCGGTCACCAAATCTCTCCCAAGAGCACCACTTGACTCACCACAAAGGCTCGCCACTTAGGCACTCGCCAAGCTCCCTAGGCCACCTTGGTGCCGCCTCCATTAAGGAGCTTCTCCACTTAGGAAGGGGCTCTCCACGTCCCCCGCACAAAGTGTCCTCGCCACTCCACACCAAGTCGGAGGGTCGAAGACGATTGCTGGTGAGACACTTAGGCCCCAAGGCTTCTGGTGCACCTTATACAACTTGATGAACTCAAGAATCACCTCACAAGGTAGGCATACCTTGCACTCACTCAACTGTAAGCTAAGCCTAGCACTAAGCACACACACAAAGCATGTGCAAGTTTATGGATGAGAAATTTAGTACTTGGATGGATTGGATATGATCTCTCAGGTGTCTTGCACTCCTCTGCACTTTCACAATCCAGCAACCTCAAATGGGTGAGTCGAGGGGGTATAAATAGCCCAAGGCATCCAAACAGTCGTTGGTTAAAAGCTGCAGAAAGTAGTACCATTGGATAATTCGACGCTATGCTTTTCTGAGCGTCGGTTCATCTGGTGCTACTAGTCGTTGCCCTTCATTGCACATGACCGCTGACACAATTGATCTGACGCTTCATCCGACACACCGTCGGTTCATCCGGCGCTGAGGACTTCGCGGCCAAAACCTTACTGTTAGCTTCTTCGAGACTGTGAGATGAACCGCTGCTTCACCGTCGGTTCATCTGGTGCTACAGCTCCAGTCTTGGCGTATCTCTGTCTTGTTCAAATTTAGTCATCGGATAGACTAACGGTGCCCTCCGCCAATGGACTGTCGGTTCATCCGACGCTTCTGACTTTGCTGCTTTGGCTCTTCTATTCATCCGATGCATGTAGAAGGACCGTCGGTTCATTCGACGGCGCCAATTTATTCCAACCTCTGCGTAGTGTACCAAGTGTCCTGACGCTAGCTCCTAGGGTACCATCAGTTCATCCGACGGTGTCTTTTCTTCGTTTTCTTGCGTCTTCAACTTGCCATTATTTAACATGACATCACTTACTTAACATATCATCAATTACTTAACATACCATCACTTATAGCCTCAAAATATACACTAAGTCCTCATTTTTGCTATGAACATATTAACTTGAGCATGGTATGTTAACTTGTGGTATGACATGTTAACTTGTGCATGGTATGGGACCTAGGAATGCCTACAAAGACATGGTAGATAATGTGGTTAGTCCCATTACTTGTGTTAGCATGATCACCAAAATCAACTCGAATAAATGGCAAATAAGGCCATGTTCTCTACACGGGGCTGCCAGATGTGATCGACATGAAGGGTAAGAGCATAGTGGTTATAGGATGACAATCCGAGTCACCCGCTAATTAAAGCCGTTAGGATGGACCCAAAATCAAACACGGACAAAGTATTTTGTTGTTTATTTGTGAATTTGCTCTAGGTTTAATAGATAGAGTTTATTTACCATCGACGTCATAATGACGAAATATTCGCAAATGATGGGTTTTATTTCACTATCTAGCAGTAACTTAAAAGCTATTTTGTCTGCAGAGTGCCCCAGGGGATGCGGAAGCTCCCATCAAAGTGACCATGCATGACTTAGTGTATGATCTTGCGAAGATAATACTTGACAAAGAGTTAATTGCTCTAGATGACTCAGAACAAATGACTTGGAGTAGCCTTGACAAGCATTATAGCCGGCATATGCAGCTCATCAATTATCCGAAGCAGTCTATTAGTCTCAAAGAATTTCCAGGTAAAATTAGATCTCTCCACTTTACAGAGTGCAGTAAATTGCAGCTCGAAGATAAGTCATTCTCCAAATCCAAGTATTTGCGAGTCTTGGACATAAGTGGATGTTCCATCAACGGGAAATTTGTCCCAAGCAGCATATTGCTACCATCCTCCATTCAACATCTAGTGCTGCTAAGGTACTTGGATGCCACAGGCTTGCCAATCACAGCGCTTCCAAAATCTTTGCATAAACTTCAAAATATGCAAACTCTACTTCTGTCCAACTCCGCACTTGAATCTCTACCAGATAATATTTGTAGCCTTCTTAACCTTTGTTATTTGGACCTATCTGGCAATAGGAGCCTCAATAAGCTACCCATATCGTTTGGGGAGCTCTCCGCACTCTCGGTCCTCAAACTATTTGGATGTTCTAAACTTGATCAGTTACCTGAATCAATTCACAAGCTTAAAAGCTTACGGCACCTAGACATGTCAGGCTGTTGTGCGCTTCAAAAGCTCCCTGGCAAGTTTGGTAGCCTTCCAAAACTGTTGTTCCTAAACTTGTCAAATTGTTCCAAAATAGTCAAACTGCCTTACAGTGTTAACCACAAGTCTTTAGAACATCTAAACCTATCGAGTTGCCATGAACTATAAAGCCTACCTGAAGATTTTGGAAATCCTGACAAAGTCAAGTTCTTTACCTTTCTGATTGCTACAATCTAGAAGTGCTACCAGAGTCCTTTTGCCAATTGAAGCAATTGAAACACCTAGATCTTTCAGACTGCCACAATCTCAAAGAACTCCCTGAATGCTTCGGTAGCATTTCTGTGATTCATTATCTAAACCTAACAAGCTGTTCTAAGCTGAAAACGTTTTTTTAAAAGGAACAGGAGGAGCCGAGGCTCCTACTGGATGATATTAATAAAAGGAGATAGTAAATAAATTACAAAAAGAAAGAGAGGCAATAAAAAATAAATAGACAGGTACAGAAAAAATTAGAGGGAACTAAGCCATGATTCTTAGGGCTGGGAGGTAGCTAGCCTTGGCTCTATGCTTAAGAAGAGAGAATTCATGCAAGACTTTATCTCTACATCTATCAATGGAGGGATCGATATTATTGAAGATCCAGTCATTTCTAGTCGTCCAAATACTATAGGCCATTAGGATAATGATTTCCATGAAGAAAGGAGCTGCTAGGTGGCGCCTTATTTGGTTGATGATGGCTGGGACACTTCTTGTGGTGATAACCGAGATGCCAATTGAATTCCAACACGCCTTTGCAAAATTGCATCGCAGGAAGAGATGAGCACACGTTTCCAACCTCTGCAGGATACACATGTCACATGTGTAGGAATCCAGGATCATATTCTTCCTCTGAAGAAGTTCCCTGGTGTTAACACGGTCTTTCAAAAGAAGCCAGAAAAAGACTTTATGTTTCATCTGACAGCTGGATTTCCAAATCCATCTAAATGCTGGATGAACATGTCTGCTCCCAATCAAACACTTATAAACCTTGGCAGAAGAGAAGGAGCAACCCCAGGAAAAGGCCCATAGATCAGGCCCCAAAGGTTGCTGAAGCTCAGAGATCAACACTTGGAGCTCAATGAATTGCTGATGGGCTTCCCAAGAGAGAGGGAGATGAAAATTCTGAGCCAACTGGGGGGCATTGAGAACTGCTTTAACTGTGGCATTAGGGTTTAAAGCAAAGGAGAATAACTCAGGAAACTGTTGCTGCAGGATCTGTCCATTCCAAAGACTTGCCAGAAGAGGATTGTGGAGCCCTCTTGAACTTTCGAAATTGCCACCCCTTTAAACAGATTAATAAGCTTGATAATATCTCTCCACCAAAATGACCCTTTATTTTGCTGGCCAGGAAGTTTCCCATTTTGATAGTAATTCTCCCAAACTAGATTGACCCAGGGGATGTCTGCTCTGTTGTAGAATTTGCTAAGGAATTTCAAGAGTAGAGAGTCATTATGAACTGAAGTGTTAATAACCCCAAGACCACCTTCTGATTTTGGTAGACATACACTAGACCAGGCAGCTTTGCAGGGTTTTTTTGCATTAAAGTCTGAGCCCCTCCAAAGACAATGCTTTCTATATTTGTCTAGTTGTTTGATAACTCCTTTATGCAGCTTCAGGGAGCAGCAGTGATAAACCGGTGAGGAAGAGAGGACTGAGTTCACCATTTCAAGCTTCCCAGCCTGGAGAGGAAGCATGCAGTTGATAAAAGTCTTCTTTCCACTTTTTTCACTAGTGGTAAGAAATCATGTATCTTTGGTTTTGTTGATCCTAGGGGGAGTCCAAGGTAGGTGAATGGCATTCTACCAATTTGACATTGGAAGGTGTTAGCCAGAGATTTCAGTTTTTCTTGAGAAATATTGATGGGTAGCATCACTGTCTTATTATAATTCACTCTGAGGCCAGTGGCAGATGCAAAAGAAGATAACAGATCTTTTAAGACCAGCAATTGGGTGGGGGCCTCAAGAAAAAGGAGAGTGTCATCTGCATATTGCACTACTGGAAAATCAGATCCAACCCCAAGGGGGATGGGGAGATTCAAAGTACCTTGATTTTTTGCATCGTTAATCAAAGATTGAAGGAGATCTGTTGTTAGCACAAACAACAGAGGAGAAAGAGGGTCACCTTGCCTAACCCCCCTTTTGCAGTAAAGACTTTCCCAGGTACACCATTTAGCAAGACAGAGGAAGTCCCAAAATCTAGAATATTTTTAATCCAAGAAATCCATCTCTGTCCAAAACCTTTGCTTTGGAGGATTTGCAAACTGGCCTGGTGCTCTATCTTATCAAAAGCCTTCTCAAAATCAAGTTTAAGAATTATCACCTCCTTCTTTTTTGCTTTACACAGGTGAATATACTCGAACGCCCAAGCTAGACAATCTTGTATAGTTCTAGACTTGATGAATCCATATTGGTTGGCACGGACAAGAGGGATTATAACCTGCTGTAATCTTTCTGCTAGAATCTTGGTGATTAGTTTGATGGAGGAGTTTAGAAGTGAGATTGGCCTAAAGTCACCAATAGAAATGGGGAATCCTTTTTGGGAATTAAGGTGATGTAGGAGGAATTAATGCTTCTCAGACATACATCACCCTCATAAAAAGCATTGATCAAGTCATAGAAGTCCTGGGCAATGAGTGACCAACACTTTTTTAGAAATTCCCCATTGAAGCCATCTGGTCCAAGAGACTTATTGTTAAGTAAGTCCATGATAATTTTGTCAATTTCGTCTTTAAGGAATTCTCCTTGAAGCCAATCAATATCCTCAGTAGGTGTGATAAAGGAGGCTAGCTCAAAGTTCAGACCAGAAAATTCCGAGATTCCCAACCTTTCCTTGAAGGAGGACCAGATGAATTGGGCTTTTTCTTCATGTTCTGAAAGTTCTTTCCCAGTGTCATCTCTTAGGATAGAGATGGTGTTCCTGCTATGTTCGATGGAAGCATTTGCATGGAAAAACCTAGTACATTCATCCCCAAATTTAACCAATTTAATGGTGCCCCTTTGCTTCCAATAAATATTTTGCTGGTGAAGGAGGTCCTGAAGATGTTGTGAGATAATAGTTCTGAAATTCCAATCTTCAACAGTAAGATCTCTGAATTCCTCCATAATGTCAAGGAATAAAATGATCTCCTTGCAGCTTTGAATTGTTTTCCCTAGACTGGGCAATTGAAATTTCTAGGCCTTAAGAACTCTCCTGAGGTTCTTGAACTTGGCATTAATATTTTTAGCCTTGTCTGATTGTTGAGTTGGCAAGCACCATCCATGCTGCAGAATAGCAGGAAAGTCAGGATGTTCAAGCCAGAAGTTCTCAAATCTGAATATGTGGGGTTTTGGCACTCTGGTGGTGGCTGAGATTAGGCAAGGAGTATGGTCTGAGGTGTCCCTAGAGAGCCCAGAAGCCCATGAATTTGGGAATGAAGCCATCCAAGCATTTGAGCAGAAGAACCAATCCAACCTTTCTAGTAATGGATCCTCCTGTTTATTGGTCCAGGTAAATCTGCAGCCTTTGAGAGGCAGCTCAACTAAACTGAGCTTGCTAATTGCAGCATTGAAGGCAAACATTTCTGTCACACTTCCTCCTGGCTTATTCCTGTTTTCTGGTGCTCTGAGTAAATTAAAATCCCCTACAATTAACCATTTTGTTTCTGTTGGCATCTCAATATTTTTGAACCAGTTAAGGAAGTCCAACTTGCCCTCATGAGTGCAAGGGGCATATATGTTTGTCAGAATCCAGTGCTCTCCTGTGAGTCGGCAAACAAATTCAACTGATTGTCCAAAGCTGTTTTGAAAGGCTAGGGAACCCACAAAATTGTGAGCTTTCCAAATGATGATGCTGCCCCCAGATGCCCCCACCGAGGGAATAAATTCAAAGCTATCAAACGAGGGAGGGCGGAAATTTCTAAGGTACTGAGAATCAAAGAATTCTCTTTTTGTTTCCTGTAAACAAATAATGTCACAGCCAGATTCAGCAACTTTACACCTGATGGCATCCCATTTTCCTTCAAAGTTAATGCCTCTAATATTCCAGCTCAGGATTCTCCAGGATCTTTTACTATTGAGAGAGGGATTCATTTGGAAAACTTTAGTATAAAGAGAGGCTTCTGAGGGAGCACGACATCCCAGCCAAAGAGTGAAGAAATAACTGATGAGGCAAAAGTGTAAGCCTGAAGATAAACATTCAAAAAGCATAAAAGAGATTCAAACATAGGTCCATAACATCCATACAGTTATCATCGCCCACATAAATTCACCATCCATAAGAGTTTGCAGGAAAAGGCAAAATAGCCTAGGACAGAAGGAAACAAAATCTTCAGCCAAGGAGATTGGCTGGGAAGGGCCTGCTTAGGCTTAAGCTTCCTTATCAAATACATCATCTCCATCATGAACTTCATGGCTTCCAGTCTTCTGTTTTCTCTTCTTCTTCTTCTTCTTTGACTTCTTCTCTGACTGTTTTTCCCCAATTGCCTTGAATGCCTTTGGCTTGCTCTTTAGTGCTTTGTCAGTCAGCTTTTCATCAGGAAACTTACAGATGGAGCTAGCAATGGATCTTATCGAGTCAGTGGACAGCGTCGGGGGGTGGGCAAAGCATGCAAGGTAGTTTCTAGAAGAGCAGTAATCTTGCTTAAAGCCACCAAAGCGGCTTTTTAACCTGGGGCTTCTTCTGAAGGTTGTTTCCACAAGAGAGGGTGGCAAATCCTGGATGGTATCTGGATCAGAAGGGTCGAGAGCAGAAGGAGTCTTATAGATATTACAGTCTAGCAAATTCCCAGAAGGACAAGAGGATGGCAAGGCAAAATCCATGATATCATCAGAGGGAGAGGAGTTGACCAAAATCTTCTAGGTTGCAGAGATAAGAAACCCTTTGGCCCAATCAAAGCATTTGGGTTCCAGGAGCATAACCAGAAAAAAGAAGCCCAGCTCTTGGGGATCTGCACCACCATATCAGGTTTTCCCACTGGAGAAAAGTTTTTTGCCCAGAGCCTGTAAACATCAGCATTCAGCTTGTTGGACTGGGGTTGCTTTGAAAGCGAATGGACAGCAGCGGATCCATAATTGGCCTATCCAAGATTCTGACCAGGCCCACATTCAAATTCAAATTGAAATTAGTGGCGGGACGCTGGGGCATCACAACGGCATGGAGGTTTTGATCTTCTACAATCTGAGCAGCAATTTCTTCTTCATTCATCAACTCATCAGGCTGAATTTCAGGTTCAAGCAAGTTCTGGAGCTGCAATTCAGGCTGAGCATGATTTGTAGGGAGCAACACCTTTGGGAACTGGAAGTCATCATTCTCAGCCGGAGCTTCAAGGTTTAAATCAGGCAGGAGAGTGCCAGAAATTTCAGAGGAGGAGAAAACTGAGGACCCAACTTGTACTGATTGACTGGTCTGAGCATTGTCCTCCCCTTGGTCAAGAACTTGTTGATCGAGGTTTGGAGGTTGATCATCTACAACCATCTGATTTTGGATCAGGTCTTCCTCAATTGCATCTGCAGGCTGCCCATTCACAGCAGCCTGATGCTGTTGATCTTGATCAAGAATCTGTTCCTCCACATTTTCTAGGTTCAGATGTTGGCCCTTTGGCCAAAGTGGCCAATTGAGCTGCTGCTGATTCTGGAGTCCTTCCAGACCAATGCCAGGGAAGATGAAGTTATCATCCAAGCCCCCAGGGGGGTATATCTTCATCCTGAGGCATCCCTCCAAACAAATCCTGTTGGAGGATCTCACACTGCACAGTAAGAGATACCCCTTCAAAAAAATCCCCCTCCGAGCTGATGATGTAATGAGGGATGTCAATCAGGTCAGTCACTCTAGCCTTGATAATGATACGAGCTAACACATTGTCTCTTTGCTAGAACAGGAGTCTACCAAACATTGAAGCATCTCAATTTATCATATTGTGTAAGGTTTGAGAAGCTTCCTTCCTCATTTTGTAACCTGAAGCTTCAAACACTGTACATGAGTGAGTTGCAGAGTCTCCGTGAGTTGCCGGATGGTATTGGCAACATGAGTAGTCTCACCCTATTTGAGGTCAGCACTGGAGGGTTACATATAGATTGCCAGCTTGAGCTTTCCATTTCGAGTCATTTGGGGTTGCAAGAAAGGATAGAGCACCATGTACATAATGTACAGGAGGAGGATTATGGATGGTGTAGCAGTATAGTGAGACTTGGGAAGTTGACATGTCAATGCCTAGAAATTTATGGCCTTGATCTTGTCAAGCGTCCAGAAGATGCAAAGATAGCTAAACTGCGAGATATTCCAGATCTTCGGGAGCTAATCCTTAGATGGAGAGATAATACAGAGGACAGCAGACATGCAAAGGTATTGGGGAACCTTGTACCTCCACGGACTCTTAAGGGATTTGAACTACACGGCTATATGACCAGGAATTTCCCTAATTGGATGGTTGACATCTCCTCATATCTTCCTTATCTCACCTCCATCCATCTTGTTGGGTTAAAATCATGTGATTTTATTCCTCCATTGGGAAGGCTGCCAAATCTCAGATTATTGTCTATGTGGAACATTCCCAACGTCAAGAAAATCGGCAAGGAATTCTATGGAGCGGAAGGAACCTGCAAAAAGTTAAGAATTATTCTGTTAAAAGGCTTGTCAAACTTGGACGAGTGGTGGACAACACGGTCAGGTGCCGAAGATAACGAGTTCTTAATCCCTAATCTGCACCATTTGGACGTACACTTCTGCCCAAAGTCTTGAAGTTCCTGCCATGCCCCCCAAAAAGCATGTATTGGAGCTTGGGAATCAGCGATGAGGTGCTGCCCATACATGGATTTGGACGGCTTTCATCTTCTACTCTTCCTTTTCATGCTCAAATCTTGAGCCGCGATTTCTCTCACGATAAATGGGGTCGGCTTCAGCACCTTACCACCCTCGAGGAATTGAGAGTCATCGGCGGCAGTAGCAGCTTCTCGACCTTCAGATGGGGGTGGCACTGCAGATGAGATGGATGTGGCTCAACAGAGTTGAGCCGAACAGGCCAGGTGCTGGGCTGCCAACCGCCAACAACAACTGGATGGCAGCGTTGTTTGAGGCTTCTGTATCGGTGGAAGTAAACGATGGGCGATCTGTGCTGTTCTGGAAGGATCGATGGATCGACGGGATGTCTATTGAGCAGCTCGCTTAGAATCTGTTCCAAACCATTGCCAAGAGAACTAGGAACATCAGAACCGTCAGAGAGGCGCTAACTGATAGGCGATGGGTTAGAGACATCACAGCCGGGTTGACGGTGCAGATGCTGCTAGAGTATCTCAGAGTCTGGGACCTGGTGAATGGGAGATCCCTGAATGATCAGTCGGATGTCTTCAGATGGAAGTGGACGAGCTCGGGGCAGTACACCGCGTCCTCAGCGTATAGAGCTTTCTTCCTGGGACTAACTGAACAATTGGGGGCGAAGCAACTTTGGAAAAGTAAGGCGTCAAGCAAGTGTTGGTTCTTCTTGTGGTTGGTTCTTCATGGCAGATACTGGACGTCGGAACGTCTCCAACAGCACGGCCTAGCCAATCATGGCAACTGTGCTCTCTGTGCTCAGGAAACTGAATCCCTTGACCACCTACTGCTCCACTGCGTCTACAGCCGGGAAATTTGGTTCTGCATCTTCAGGAGGATGGGTTGGCTAACCCTGCTGCCGACGGACCAAGATAGCACCATCGGCTGGTGGCTTGCATCAAGGAAAAGAATCAGCAAAGTCTCCAGGCCCCTCTTTGATTCAGTCTTTACTCTGGTCGTCTGGCGGCTTTGGAATGAAAGGAACGAGCGGATTTTCAAGTCAACGACTAGTTTGCCGCACCGTCTCGTGGACAGAATAAGCGATGAGCTTCGGGACTGGTCAAACGCCGGATTGGTTGCAAACAGGATGGATGAGTAGTTCTTTTCCTTTCTCTGGTTTTAGCCTTTTAGGTGCCTGTGTGTTATAGCTGGGGTTTCCTACGACCTGGCTACCTTTCAGAGTAGAGTGTGGGTGGTCGCCAATTTTCTCTTGGCAATCGTGAACTAATCTCCAGTAATCTTTTGGTCGCTTTCCCCTTCTCTTAATGAAACACGCGCGCTGCGCGTTCTCGAAAAAAGATTTCTCACATCCCAAAAGTCGAACTTAATGGCCAAAGATTTGTGCTGGGACAACTCATAGAAAGATCGGAGGTATGAAAACTCCCAAATGCCAAGAAAATATCTGCTTTGTACATCTAACTATACTGTACTGGCTTCACTTGATCTTGGACCTCAGTGATTAAAAAAGGAATATGTTTTATTCGATACATTTGGTTTACATGACATGTTTTTTTTGACCAATGCATGCTTTATATATATCAATTAAGGTTGTTCTTTCTTGACTTATTTCTACTACGATTTATCCACAAACTTTCTTCAATATAAGTTCTTAGTCATCTTGCTATCAACTTGTGTCAATTTTCAACGCAAGTACTGAGTATTATGTTGTACCAAAATTTTTAGAGTGATTGACAAGCAAACTTGAGCAAATCAGAATCAGGCTAGCAGAACCAACTGGAACAAGTTAAGACCTGAAGGAATCATATATAGCACAACTTTGTAGAGAGGAGGAAATGGAAAGGCACTTCAAAGGTTACTCAGTCCAGCACATCCCAAGAGATGATAACAATGAGGCAGACAAACTAGCGAAAGCAGCAGCCAGAAATTAAGAACTACCCCCTGACGTGTTCTTTGAAATCATCAGAGAACCGTCCATCAAAGATTCGAGGCCAAAAATCGTGAATATAGTAGAGACTCCCGATTGGAGAGCAGAAATCATGGCTTACCTGAGAGGCCACTATGAACCACAAGATGAGTTGGAAGAGAGAAGACTCAAACAAAGGGCACGGGGCTATACAGTAGTAAACGGAGAACTATACAAATCAGGAGTCACTGAGCCTTGGCTACGATGCATCACCTCTGAAAAAGGCCTGGAGCTTCTCAAGGAAATTCACAGTGGATTTTGTGGTGCGCACATAGGCACCAGGGCTTTAGCTGGAAAGGCAATAAAGCGAGGATTCTATTGGTCCACCATAAATATAGATGCCAAGGCATTAGTTCGGCAATGTGAAGCATGCCAGGAAACAGCGAACCAACAGAATTTACCTTCAATGCCAGTTCACTTAATTCCACCGTCGTGGCCATTGCAAAGGTGGGGAATGGATCTAGTAGGGCCATTGCCAATGGCTCAGGGGAATTGCCGATTCACAGCTGTTGCAGTCGATTATTTCACAAAATGGGTGGAGGCAAAACCACTTGCGAACATCAGAGTGCCAACAATTCAGAAGTTCTTTTGGCAGAACATAGTCTGCAGGTTTGGGGTCCCCGAGAACTGACTGTTGACAATGGGAAACAGTTCGACTGTTACACTTTCAAAGAATATTGCAAAACATTGGGCACTCAGGCCAAATTTTCGTCAGTGTATCACCCACAGTCCAACGGAGCAGTTGAGAGGGCAAATGGCCTGATTTTTTCGGGAATCAAAAAATGCTTGTTGTACCAAAAAAAAGGGTAAATGGGTAGATGAATTACCGAAAGTGATCTAGTCTCACAACACTACAGTGTCAAGAGCAACGGGTTTCACGCCTTTTCGCCTACTTTTCGGCACTGAGGCAATGACACCAGAGGAAATAAAAAATGAAAGCATGAGAGTCCTGAAAGCAAAAGAGATTGAGGAAATTGATAAGAAATTGGAAAAGGACATGATCGAGCTAACAATCCTTGAAGCCACTGAAAATATTGAGAAGTACCAGAAAGAGACAAGGGCTTGGAGAGACAAGAAAGTGGTCCGAAAGGACATCAAAACTGGCAATCTTGCATTGAAAAGGAAGAAAAACTGGGAGAACCCAGGAAAACTTCATGAGTCTTGGGAAGGGCCTTACATTGCAAAAGAAACAGACATGCCAGGGGCTTTTCGCTTAATGGAGCAAACTGGCGAAGAGTTGCCATATTCGTGGAATGCTGACAGCCTGAAAAGGTATTACCCTTGAAAATTCCAGTGGTAGCTAGATGTAATATAGAGTATTTTTTCTATTTTCGAAAATTTGTATTCTGAAAAATTAAAAATCTGAATCATGTGTCTATAAGTGATTTCGGGAAAAAACGTTAGCTTTTCTTTCCTTAGCTGCATTAGAATAAGGAGGATCGTACTCTTTTCCTTGCAAAGGGGGCTCTAAATCAAGGGGCAAGGTTTTTAATGAGGTAGATCCTGTGTAAATACTCTTTGTGATATATATATAAAAAGAGTCTTCCCCAAATCGCGTAATTCGAGAATTCCATCATGAAAAAAGAAAAAAGTTCGTGAGAAAGGCTTTCTAATAGCCAGAATTCCATCGTGAAAAAAGAAAAAAGTTTGTGAGAAAGGCTTTCTGATAGCCAGAATTTCATCATGAAAAAAGAAAAAAGTTCATGAGAAAGGCTTCCTGATAGCCAGAATTCCATCATGAAGAAAGGAAAAGAGTTCGTGAGAAAGGCTTCCAGATAGCCAGAATTCCATCGTGAAGAAAGAAAAAAGTTTGTGAGAAAGGCTTCCTGATAGCCAGAATTCCATCGTGAAAAAAGAAAAAAGTTTGTGAGAAAGGCTTCATGATAGCCAGAGTTCCATCGTGTAAAAAGAAAAAAAGTTCGTGAAAAAGGCTTCTTGATAGCCAGTATTCCATCCGGAAAAGAAGACAAGGTTGTGAAAAAATACCCGAGACAACAATAAGTTGTGGCCTAAAATCCCATCCACGAAGGGATTCCCACCGAAAAGGCCTGAGACAACAATAAGTTGTGGCCTAAAATCCCATCCACGAAGGGATTCCCACCGAAAAGGCCCGAGACAACAATAAGTTGTGTCCTAAAATCCCATCCACGAAGGGATTCCCACCGAAAAGGCTCGAGACAACGATGAGTTGCAGCCTGAGTTTCCATCATGATAAGTAATGACGATTGCGGTTAAGTGAATGTGTGTGGCATTGTTCCAAAATTCTTTTTCCTTAATGAAAACTGCCGAAAAGTTTTTCACGAAAAAATCGTTCTGGCAAAAGGGCAAGGGGCTCGTGTAGAAATTCGTAGAAAATCATGGTTGAAGCAACTGAGGGTTGCAATATCAACCAGGGCAAGTGTGCCAAGAGGGTCAAGTCCACAAAATTCGAGAACAAATTTTGTCGACTTGCCTAGCAACATTCGAAGCTTTAAAGAATTTACGAAAATTTCTACAAAAGCGCGTTTGATCAGAGTATTCGAGAAGCAGTAGAGCTTCGGCAATCTATCTACAATTTTTCATGCAAAACGGCAAGTGGGGGAGGGTGACGTTTTTTCAAAGGAAAACGTCCTCATTGCCTTATTTGCATTAAAATTTCGAAACAGTTCATCAACAATTATATCGATAAGTACAAAGTCTAGAACGAAAGTTCGACAACATGTCCGGGTTCGCGAATATCATCTTCTGCAATATCGCTAGCATAAGCAAAGTTGAGCTCGTTGGCAGTTGGGCTAAGGGGCTCCGTCTTCGGAATCTTCGCGGAACTCGAATTCGCAGATGTAGAACCTTCTTTCTTACAAAGCAAGAAAAAAGAAAAAAGATCGAAGCATCCCATAGAAAACTTAAGTGAAGTTTTGAGCCAAAAATCGGAGAAATCTTGTTCAGGATGAGCTTTTTTGAACAAATGCCACGCTTCGCCGCTAACAAACATCTTATCGCGATGGATCCGCAGTGGTGTCACGTCCTGCGCAGGCCCAGCTCGCAGGACCTGCGTAGCATAAGATTTACAAAACAACTTGTTTAGGCAAAGGTTACAAATACCATGAATACACAAATGTACACGAATGACCGCGAGGGGCAAAATTTTCGATTAAATATAGTCCTAGACATCAACCTTCGGTGAGCCTTCTTCCTGAGCAGAGGGTTCGCCGCCAGCGTTGCTGTCATCACTACTGTCGCTTGAGCTTCCATCCTCCGAGTCGCTTGTTTCTTCCTCTTCAGTAGAAGACTCAGGAGATGCGACGCCTTTTCCTCGATTCTCTTCATCGATCAACTAAGAAAGCCATGGAGAAGCAGAGGCAATAAAAATCAGAAAAGCAAAAAATTCGCGAATTACCAGCGGCGAACGAAATAGTCCGAAAACTAACATGAGCAAGCTTCGCGCGCGTGATGCTCTTGACAGCCTCCTTCGCGCTTGCGATCCAGAACTCCCTCGCGAACCTGGATTTGATAACTTGCACATCGTCGTTTGGCCTAATTCTGGAAGTGCTCAAGGCGTCAGGAAACTGAGAAAGTTTTTCGCGAAATGTCGCGAGATCAGCGCGGTCGAAGTTATGAAGGAGCTTCAGGATACTCTCAATTGAGAAGGCTGCCACGAAATCGTTAGCACCAGAAATAACTTCGGGAAGGGCCTTGAACTCAGCCTCGATCCATTCCATGAATCCAGAAACTCCTAGGTCAGTAGGGAGAGGTGCAGGGCGAACGCCAAATTCGTTCAGAGA
Organism: Cenchrus americanus; assembly: GCA_947561735.1. NCBI lineage: Eukaryota > Viridiplantae > Streptophyta > Magnoliopsida > Poales > Poaceae > Cenchrus > Cenchrus americanus. The sequence continues at coordinate 6,286,795 of OX387242.1, forward strand.
TTTCTCGTACTCTTCAAATAAGAGCTTTAACTTGTCCAAAAGGTAGGAAACCTTTTTTCTCGAAGATTCCTTCTGTTCAGCCAGCACCTTTTCAAGATCTTGAACTCTTCGATCCTTAGCACTCAGAGACTTAGCCAAATCAGAATTGTTGCTGCGAAGATCTTCAACAGTCTTCAAGGATTTGTCGTGCTCTTTGCGAAGGTTTTCGATCATTCATAGGTCATCATCATGAGTCTTCCGAAGCTTCTCGAGCTCTTTTCGGGAAGATTTAGCAGCCTCCTCAGCAACCTTCTTTTCGTCTTGACAATGTTTCAGAGCATCCGCCAGCTCAGCTACTTTCTTCTCGAGGTCCAGATTCGCAGATTGAGCAATAGCAAAATTGCGCTTGATCTCCTTAGATTCTTGGGAAAGCTGTGCATTAACCTTCTCTTGCTCAACAAGCCGCTCAGCAGCAATTCTCCCAATCAATGAAGACTTGAGCGCATAAGTTTCCTGAGTTCTCGCAAGCTTGGACGGGGGGTATGATCGAAGAAGATCTTTGAACTCTGAAAAATTTTCATACATAAAGTCACGAACAAAAAATCGTAAAACGGTGAAGGATGAGAGTTATCGTAGAGAGGGACGAACCTTGTCTGCTGTAGTTTTTCATGATGACCTTCTTCCCCGAACTCGAAGAAGATTTACCCGCTGTTGGGGAATTCAGGAAAACCCGTCACCCTCGAAACGTTGAGTTTGACAAAGTTCTTGAGATGTGTTTTTCAGGAACAGGGAATTCACGATTTTCGGGAATCAGGGACTTACAAAGCTTCAGATTCGCGAACATGCGAATTTCGGGGGTCTTGGTTCGGAGAAGACGCGGAGTCACGAACACGCAGGAGCCCGGAACCTCTAGCTGGCGGAGGCGCGAACCTTGAAGGGCGGCTGATTCGGGAATCTGTCGAGAATCCAATTCGGAAGTCATGCACGGAGATATTCACGAACCGGCGAAGAAGCAAAGTCAAAGTTGTCGTCCCAAAAAGTCCGGGTTTTGAGTGTGAACTGGTGCAGGCTTGTAAATATGTTAGATGAAAAAGACATTCTTGTATGTGTTCACATTAGGAATATTCCTTGAGCTTGAGGGCATTTTAGGAATGTAAAAGTCCCTTCATCTCCCTATAAAAGGGGGCGCGAGGGCACGTGTAAACGGATTCAGATTTTTGGGAACTTGTGCAATCGACCGGGAGAATCGTTGTCTCTCAGTGCCCCTACTCTGTGTTTGAACGTGTCAAGAACTCTCTCTCTCTCTCTCTCTCGTGTTAAGGGAATCATCCGAATTTTTCGGGTAACCCCCCAACATTGGCGCCCACCGTGTTTCAGCCGAAGAAAATCTCACGATGCCACCACAGAAGAAATCCAAGAAGAACGTTCTGGCAGAGACAAATCGAGATGACCATCATCCTCCTCAAAGGAATGAAACCTCTTTCGTTCCTGAACCTTCTAACACAACAGATCAAGAGCGGAGAGTAATGCTCGAAGCTCTGATGAAGGCAAGAGCAGAGAAGACGGCTCACACCCAAGAACAACATACTGAACAGCAAGAATTCGAGAATGTCGATGATGATGATGACACCATAGACAGGGAGCTAGAAAGGGTTCAACAAAAGATACAGCAACTGCAGAAAGACAAAGAAAGATTCGCAAGTCAGTTGCAAGCAAAAAGAAAGATCTCCGAAAAGTTAGAACAACTAAACAAAGCAAAAGAACAAATTGAAGTGATACAGAGAGAAATCGATGAGATGAAAGAGCAAGAGAACAATTCCCTCTAGCAGGAATCACCACACCAGAACTCTGGGCCAGCAAGAGAATCCCCGAAAGAAAACTTCTTCGCGGGAAACAGAATCTCACACTTCGTAGATTCTGAGTCGTCGTTGTCCATTCGGCTGCAAACAGCACCTTGGCCGCCGAAGTTCAAGCCCGTCTCTTCCGAAATATAACGGCTTCGGAAACTCTAGGCAATTCCTCATGAGGTATTAATCAGCTGTGAATTCAGCAGGAGGGGATGATGTTGCACTGGCCATATCCTTCATCATTGCTTGCAAAGGACCAGTACTGAATTGGTACTCCTTGCTGCCTCCACACTCAGTATACAGCTGGGTAGATCTCAAGACAAAGTTCATGCAAGCATTTCAAATGTTCCACGACACAACAGCTGAAGCATCAGATTTGTACAACTGCAAGCAGAATGACAGAGAGCCACTGCGGAACTTCGTGAGAAGGTTCATGCAGTAGAGATCCCAAATCCCCGAAGCTGATGAAAAAACAACAATCAATGCGTTAATCAAGGGCCTCACTCCAGGGCCAACAGCCTCACATCTCACCAGAAAGAAACCCAAGACGGTCGAGGAACTTTTTTGTGAATTGGAAGCATACATCTTGTCTGATGATGACCATCGCAAGAGAGTAGCCGAACAGAATGAGTCAAGGCAGGGCAACAGAGACATGACATGGAGAGCACAATCCCAGCATCCGCGAAATGTCAACAATGTCGAAAGTCCACAACCTGAGCAAAACAGCAGGCCAAGCACCAGAGGAGGGTTCATGCCCAGAAGAAGGGGAAGAGGAAGAGGACCCCCGAGACCCACGAACCACAACCCGAAAGACCCTTACTTCTATTGCCAGTATCATGGAAGGGGCCACAGCACCGAAGGCTGCCCAGAAACGAAGAAAAACATGGCAAGAATTCAGCAAGAAAAAGCGCAATGAGCATCGCATCCTCAATGCCGAGCCTATTTCGCCCGAATTTCTGGCAGCCGCAATTCGCGAACTCACAACCAAGTCCAGTCCCAGTTCAGTAATTCTCGCAATCACAGTCATCGTGGCAACCATCGCAGCAATTTTCCCCCCAGTCGCAGGCAATCTAGTCAATTCAGCAACCTCAACCGATTCGGGAAATTTTACCACCACCTCCAGAAAGCTCATCAAGGCCCCAGTCAAGTGCAGGACCTCAGAACTCCAAAGCATTGCCGTCTTTCGGGACTATCATGCCAATCACGGGAGGGTCAGCCATGGAGTTCGAGACTAAAAAGCAAAGAAGCAATTACTTCAGGTCTGTGAACACCATCATCAATGACGGCCCAGCCGCACATCCGGAGTGGGCAAAGGTGCCAATCCCTTCACAGAAGAAGATTTCAGGCTGAAATCTGCGATTCATAATGATGCTATGGTCATTGAGGTAAACATAGCTGGGTGGGTCATAGGAAAAGTCCTAGTTGACAATGGAAGTTCAGCGGATATCTTGTTCTTGAAGACCTTCGAAAAGATGAAACTGAGCCAGCACATGTTGGACCCGCCAGAGTACCCATTGCAAGGGTTCGGAGGAAAGCCAATCAAGCCGGTTGGAAAAATATCACTCCCTGTTTCCTTCAGAGATCTTGAAAACGCCAGAACAGAGAGTCTCACCTTCGATGTGGTTGACATCTATCATCCGTATCTCGCGATTTTTGGCAGAGGTTTCATGAACAAGTTCAACGCGGTCATAAGGCAGCAGTTCTTGTGCATGAAGATGCCCGCACCCAAGGGGGTTATTACATTATTCGGCAATCAGCAAGAGGCAAGAAACATAGAAAAAGGCCACACGCCCGGCCAGACGAACGTGTACCAGCTGAAAACAGCTGACGAAAAGAAGGAAACTTACGAAGAGGCCAAGCGGGATAAAGAAAAATTTGAAATAGCCGCAGATGGTGAAACCAAGAAAGTGTATCTGGATGACATGCCCGATAGAGCAGTCACAATAGGGGCCAACCTCAGTGCCGAAGAGGACAGGGACCTCGTACAATTCCTGAACAAAAACAAAGATGTTTTCGCATGGTCAGCTAAGGACCTGCAAGGTGTTGACAGGGACATCATTGAACATGCCCTGGAAACAGACGAAAAAATACCTCCCAAGAAACAGAAACTTCGGAAAATGTCCGAGGAAAAAGTAAAAACAGTGGAAGTTGAAGTTCAGAGATTGCAAGACGTGTTGGCGCAAAAAGTGCACTTAACGCCAATCACACAGCAAGCCGAACAAAGCTGGCTTCGCACGCGCAGAGAGCAAATGACGTGCCAGTCATTTTTTCCTGAAAATTAACAAAAGATAAAGCAGTTAAATACCAAAGCTTGGAACTTGCCGGGTGGTACCAGACAGTTCCATATTTACGGCTAAAAAGCCAAGTAGGATGACACATAGCTACGTAAAGCTATCTGTCAAAGAATCGCGACCATTCGGGCAAACCGCAAAGGGAAAAGGAACACTACCGAATGGATGACGTAAGCATGACAACGACCGGTCTTCGTATAAACAAAGTTGTACGTGCGAAGTTATGACCGATCTCCATGAAGATTAACATTAAATAAATGAAGTAAAGCACGGACATGATCATGTATTAAATAAGCATGCATAGATCCAAAGCACTAGTCTACCGCATGTCTAGTTACTTTAAAATCCGTCAAGCACGATATCAAACAAATCTATCCACCGCATGATACGACTTGCATGAAAAACGTACCACTCTCCACAAGTAGATCTATCCACCGCATGATACAATCTAAATATGGAAAGCTAAAAGCATACATCATTTAAAACATAAATAATGTACGTGATCTACTCGTGAAAATATAACCGAATACGGCTGAACAGCCGATCCAGGGTCCATGAAGAAGGAACAAACATTACCACGTGAATAAATCTATCAGACTGATTTGGGAATCTAATCCACCGGATGACTAGCTCCAAAGCAACCCAAAAACCTGCATCTACCGCATGATACCCTGTTCTTTCAAGATTTATACGAACATAGCAAGCTTGAACCCGCAACACGTAACAACCTAGATCGATTCGGTTTCGGCTATTAGAAAGCATAAGATCTACGCGTCAAAACACAAAACCTGCTCGAACAAGGATCATAAAAAAGATATAGCCGATCCAAACCTATCTAGATTGGGCAAAGATGTGTTACATGAATTAAAACATAAAGTAAAACTCAAGATAACACGGGATAACTTAATGAATCTATTGGATCTTGCCAAAATCCAATAGAGCCGATAACTAGCTTCAAGCCAGATCTTAGCCTACCGCATGGCTCATGATCTAACAAGAAACCTTCTTGAACCAAGCTTGAATCTACCGCATGACACGAAGCATGGTAGCAAGACTACTTGCATCAGATCTAAATCCACCACATGATACTAGACATGATACAAGGTTGCCGGTACTCACGGAGGTCGACGGATCGATTGGCCCTCTCGAAGAACTCGACGACACGACAAGAACTCTAGGGTTTGGCGTAAGGCCGGTGTGTATTGAAGAATGATCGTGTTTTTGTTACATACATTCAGGGATCGTATTTATACCCTGTTGAGTACAACTGCGAATGGATTCATTGCCTAACTAAACTCGATCGCCTGTCCATCCATTCGTCTCCCCTGATTTGAGCCACGTCACCGTCCAATCCCGCAAAATCAGCTCTACTGTTCCTTTGCCGAACCGGAGCAGATAGCCGACCGCAGATCTCTTTGCCGAAAATCTCTGGAAATATCCTTCCTTCCACCAGACGGACTCTTTTTCGAACCGGACCCACAGGTCAGACTCCTTACCAAATTTTGGTGTTAACAAGACGCACAAGTAACCAGAGAAGTAAAGTATCCAGTCTGGCTAGCCAACACAGTACCAGTCAAGAAGAAAAATGAAAAGTGGAGAATGTGTGTGGACTTCACAGATTTGAACAAGGCATGCAAAAAAGACGATTTCCCCTTGGAAAGGGTAGACAAAATCATAGATGATGCAGCCAACAGTGAAATGCTCTCACTCCTGGACATGTTCTCTTGGTATCATCAGATCAGGGTCCGTAAAGAGGACGAAGAAAAAACAAGTCTCATCACTCCATTCGGAACATTTTGTTTCGTGAGAATGCCAAAGGGGCTAAAGAACGCAGGATGTACATTCTCAAGAATGATAGCAATAGTACTTCATCCCCAGTTACGGAGGAACATCTTGGCGTATGTGGACGATATAGTCGTCAAAAGTGTCCAGAGGAAAGATCACATCAGTGACTTGGCGGAAACATTCGCGAATATGAGAGCAGCAAATCTGAAGCTGAATCCGGAGAAATGTGTATTCGGCATTCACAAGGGGAAAGTTCTCAGATGTCTAGTTTCAATAAAAGGCATAGAGGCAAATCTCGACAAAATCAGGGCTTTGGTGGAAATGCAAGACCCAGTTTCAGTGAAAGATGTGCAAAAGCTAACAGGGAGAGTGGCTGCCCTTAACAGATTCATTCCCAAAGCCGCAGAAAGAAGCTTACCATTCTTCCAAGTACTTAGAAGTGCCAGGAACTTCCAGTGGTCTGAACCTCAGAAGCGAGCCTTCCAAGAATTAAAAGATTACTTGTCCAATATGACCAAGCTCTGTCCTCCCGAACCAAAATCGCCACTTCGGCTATATGTGTCTGCATCAAGTTCAGCAGTAAGTGTAGTGCTAGTTCAAGAAAAGGAGGAAGACGGGAAGCCCAAACAAATTCTTGTATACTTCGCTTCTGAAGCATTGTCTGGCTCCAAGATCTTCTATTCCGAACTGGAAAAAATCACATATGTAGTCATCATGGCAGCAAGGAAGCTAAGGCATTACTTCGAGGGTCACAGGATAAGAGCCATCACCAACCAGCCACTAAATGATTTGTTCGCAAATAGAGAGGCATCCACCCGAATCATCAAGTGGGGCGCTGAACTCTCTGAGTATGTGGTAGACTTCGAGAGAAGAAGTGCAATAAAATCGCAAGTTCTGGCAGATTTTGTTGTGGATTGGACTTCACCTGTTCATAATTTCGAGGAAAATGTACCTCAACCTTGGATAGTACAGTGTGATGGGGCTTGGTGTTACAAGGGGGTTGGAATTTCGGCTGTCGTGACGTCCCCAACAGGCGTAGTCATAAGATATGCAGCCCGGCTCATATTCGCGAACAATGAACACTCCACGAACAACACAACAGAATACGAAGCTCTTCTGTTGGCATTAAGGAAAATGAAAGCCTTGGGGCAGCATACCTTCATAATCAGAACGGATTCGAAAGTAATTCAAGAACATATCGAGAAAGAAAGCGAAGCAAGAAATCCTGTTCTTATGAAGTATCTAGAAAAAGTCAGAGAAATGGAAAAGCACTTCAAAGGGTACTCAGTCCAGCATATCCCAAGAGATGACAACAATGAGGCAGATAAGCTGGCGAAAGCAGCAGCTAGAAATCAAGAACTACCCCCGGATGTGTTCTTCGAAATCATCAGAGAACCGTCCATCAAGGATTCGAGGCCCAAAATCGTGAATGTAGTGGAGACTCCCGATTGGAGAGCAGAAATCATGGCTTATCTGAGAGGCCACTATGAACCACAAGATGAGTTGGAAGAGAAAAGATTGAAACAAAGGGCACGAGGCTATACAGTAGTAAACGGAGAACTGTACAAATCAGGAGTCACTGAACCTTGGCTACGGTGCATCACCTCCGAAAAAGGTCAGGAGCTTCTCAAGGAAATTCACAGTGGATTTTGTGGTGCGCACATAGGCACCAGGGCTTTAGCTGGGAAGGCAATAAAGCAGGGATTCTATTGGCCCACCATCAACATAGATGCCAAGGCATTAGTTCGGCAATGTGAAGCATGCCAAAAAACAGCGAACCAATAGAATCTACCCTCAATGCCAGTTCATTTAATTCCACCATCGTTGCCACTGCAAAGGTGGGGAATGGATCTAGTGGGCCTGTTGCCAACGGCTCAGGGGAATTGCCGATTCGCAGCTGTTGCAGTCGATTATTTCACAAAGTGGGTGGAAGCAAAACCACTCGCGAACATTAGAGCAACAACAATTCAGAAGTTCTTTTGGCAGAACATAGTCTGCAGATTCGGGGTTCCTAGAGAACTAACTGTTGACAATGGCAAACAGTTTGACTGCTACACCTTCAAAGAGTATTGCAAGACCTTGGGCACTCATGCGAAGTTTTCGTCAGTATACCACCCACAGTCCAACGGAGCAGTTGAAAGGGCAAATGGCCTGATTTTTTCGGGAATCAAAAAATGTTTGTTCGACCAAAAGAAGGGAAAATGGTTAGATGAATTACCAAAGGTGATCTGGTCTCACAACACTACAGTGTCAAGAGCAACAGGTTTCACGCCTTTTCGCCTACTTTTCGGCACTGAGGCAATGACACCAGAGGAAATTAAAAATGAAAGCATGAGACTCTTGAAAGGAAAAAAATCGAGGAAATTGATAAGAAAGTGGAAAAGGACATGATCGAACTGACAATCCTTGAAGCCGCTGAAAACATTGAGAAGTACCAAAGAGAGACAAGGGCTTGAAGAGACAAGAAGGTGGTCCGAAAGGACATCAAAACTGGCGATCTTGTATTGAAAAGGAAGAAAAACTGGGAGAACCCAGGAAAACTTCATGAGTCTTGGGAGGGGCCTTACATTGCCAGGGAAACAGACATGCCAGGGGCTTTTCGCTTAATGGAGCAAACTGGCGAAGAGTTGCTGTATTCGTGGAATACTGACAGCCTAAAAAGGTATTACCCATGAAAACCCTAGTTGTAGCTAGATGTAATATATAGTAGTTTTTCCATTTTCGCAAGTTTGTATTCTAAAAAACTAAAAAATCCGAATCACATGTCTATAAGTGATTTCGGGAAAAAACATTAGCTTTTCTTTTCCTAGTTGTATTAGAATAAGGAGGACCGTACTCTTTTCCTTGCAAAGGGGGCTCTAAATCAAGAGGCAAGGTTTTTAACGAGGCAGATCCTATGTAAATACTCTTTATGATAATGTATAAAAGAGTCTTCCCCCAAATTGCGTATATCCAGAATTCCATCGAGAAAAAAATAAAAAAGTACGTGAGAAAGGCTTCGTGATAGCCAGAATTCCATCAAGAAAAAGAAAAAAGTTCGTGAGAAAGGCTTCGTGACAGCCAGAATTCCATTGAGAAAAAAGAAAAAAGTTCGTGAGAAAGTCTTCATGAAAAAAGAAAAAAAGTTCGTGAGAAAGGCTTCGTGATAGGCAGAATTCCATCGTGAAAAAAGAAAAAAGTTCGCGAGAAAGGCTTCCTGATAGATAAAAGCGTAAGAAAAGGCCAGAGACAACAATAAGTTGTGGCCTAAAATCCCATCCACGAAGGAATTCCCACCGAAAAGGCCCGAGACAACAACAAGTTGTGGGCTAAAATCCCATCCACGAAGGGATTTCCACAGAAAAGGCCTGAGACAACAACAAGTTGTGGCCTAAAATCCCATCCACGAAGGGATTCCCACAGAAAAGGCCTGAGACAACAACAAGTTGTGGCCTAAAATCCCATCCACGAAGGGATTCCCACCGAAAAGGCCCGAGACAACAACAAGTTGTGGCCTAAAATCCCATCCACGAAGGGATTTCCACCGAAAAGGCCTGAGGCAACAATGGGTGAATATGTGAGGCGTTGTTTAAAAAAATTCCTTAACGCAAATAGCTGAAAGTTTTTCGTGATAAAATCATTCTGATAAAAGGGCAAGGGGCTCGTGCGGAAATTCGTAGAAAATCACGGTTGAAGCAACTGAGGGTTGCAATATCAACCAAGGCAGGTATGCCAAGCAGATCAAGTCCACAAAATTCGAGAACAAATTTTGTCGACTTGTGTAGCAACGGTTGAAGTTTTCAAAAACGTACGAGGATTTCTCCAGAAAGCGTGTTTGATCAAAATACTCGAGTAGTCAACTTCGTCAGCCTGCCTTGAAATTTTCATGCAAAACGGCAAAGGTGGGGGAGGGTGACGTTTTTTCAAAGAAAAACGCCTTCATTGCCTTATTTGCATAAAAATTTCGAAATAGTTCATCAATAATTACAGCAGTTAGTACAAAATCTAGAACGAAAGCTCGACAACATGTCCTGGTTTACAGCTATTGTCTTCGGCAACATCGCTAGCATAAGCGAAGTCGAGCGCGTCTGTTATGGGGCTAAGGGGCTCCGTCTTCGAAATATTCGCGGAGCATGAAGTTGTAGGCACAGAACTCTCCTTCTTACAAAACAAGAAAAATGAAGAAAGATCGAAGCATCCCATAGAAAATTTAAGCGAAGTTTCGAGCCAAAAATCAAAGAAATCTTGTTCGGGATGAGCTTGTTTGAACAAGCGCCAGGCTTCACCACTAACAAACATCTTATCCCGATGAATTCGTAGTGGCATCACGTCCTGCGCAGGCCCAGCTTGCAGGACCTGCGCAGGTTAAAGTTTACAAAACAACCGTTAAGAGAAACTAAGTGAATGTACAAATATACAGAGGCAGCCTCGAAGGTGTGCATAGTTCGGATAAAACATCTATCCCATAACGTCAACATTCGGAGAACTCTCATCGCGCTCAGAAGCTTGGCCGTCGTCGATGCCCTCGTCGCTGCTGCTGCTGCTGCTGCTGCTCGAACCCTCTTCGCCTGAATCGCTAGAATCTCCGTCGGTAGTAGACTCTTCGGGGGACGCAGCAACATTCTCACGATCTTCTTCCTCATTCAGCTGAAAAAGATAGAGAAACAAACGTAAGGGGAATTCAAGAAACAAAACTTCACGAACCAGTGTTGGTGACGAAATCGAACGAAAATTTACCTCAGCAAGCTTAGCACGTGCGATGACCTTAACGGCTTCTTTTCCACTGGCAAACCAGAATTCCCTCGCAAATTTGTTCTTAATAGCCTGAACATCTTCATTAGCCCAAATTATTGAAGTACTCATGGCGCCGGGAAATCGAGAGATTTTTTCGCGGAATTTCTCCAGATCGGCGCAGTCGAAGTCATGAAGAATCTTCAGGATACTCTCGACAGAGAAGGCCGCTGCGAAATCGCTGGCGCCGGAGATAACCTCGGAGAGAGCCTTGAACTCAGCTTCCATCCACTCCATGAATTTGGAAATTCCAAGATCAGCCGGAAGAGGGGCAGGACGAACGCCAAATTCGTTCAACGATTTCTTGTATTCCTCGAACAAGAGGTTCAGCTTCTCCAAAATATCAGACAAATTTTTCTTTGAAGCATCATTTTGTTCTGCCAGCGCCTTCTCGAGATCCAGAATTTTCCAATCCTTTACGCTCAGAGACTTTGCCAGATTGGCGTTGTTAACACGAAGATCTTCGGCAGTTTTCGAGGCCCTGTCATGCTTCTCATGAAGGTTTTCAATCAAACTAAGATCGTCTTCGTGAGTCTTTTGTACCTTTTCCAGCTCCTTCTTGGACTGCTCGAGCACTACCTCAGCAACCTTCTTTTCGTCCTGACAGATCTTCAAAGCCTCCGCTAGTTCGGCCACCTTTTTCTCAAGATCAAGGTTCGCGGACTGAGCAAGAGCGAAGCTGCGCTTGAGTTCCTTGGACTCCTGAGAAAGTTGCTTGTTCGCCTTCTCCTGGTCAACAAGCCGCTCGACAACAACTTTCCCGAGCATAGAATATTTCAGGGCGTAGTCTTCTTGAAAACGCGCCAGCTTCGACGGAGGTCCTTGAATTCTGAAAAATTCGCGACTAAATCTTAAATCAAAAATTCGAGAATCTGAAAAGTACGAAAGGTAATGAAAAGAAACGAACCTTGTTTGCTGAAGTTCTGCATGGTGACCTTCTTCGTCGAACTCGAAGAAACCTTACCCTGTGACGAAGGAGTGGTTTCGGGAGTAGAGTGAGGCCCCTTCTCAGAGTCCCGAGCAACTCCTCTGGATTGTTTTGAGCCCTCCGCTCCTGTTTCATCAACAAGTACAGGCGATTTCCACAGTGTTAAAATCTTGGACGTCTGGCTCCCGATGCTAGCTGTCTTGAAACCAACACTTAATAGCTCGCCGCGATGAGACGTACCAAAATTCTTGTTAAATGCAGCCAAAGAAAGAGAGGGGGCCTGATCTTCGGGAACAACTTCCCGAACTTCGAGCAAGGGAGCACGTTCGACAGGATCCTTCCCCCTTTGAACGGTGAGTTCAAGTTCCTTGGTGAATTCAGGGGAAGCCTCGTCGCGGGAGCGAGTGGGCAGAGAGACATCAGCAGCAGGGGCTTCGGCAGCAGCGGGGGCTTCAACAGAAGCAATGGTTTCGGTAGCAGCGGGGGCTTCAGCAGCAACAGGGGCTTCAGCAGCAATGACAAGTACAGCCTCCTTGCGAACTTCGGGAGCAGCATCTGAAAAAGAATCAATATCCACGAACTCATTCTCAGAACCCGACGGGCAATTGTCTCGAATGTTAAATCTCAACAGAGGCCAGAAGCAAGAACCTTTCTAGCTATCCGCTCCCACGAAGAGGTCGTCATCAAAGGCAGATGGAACCCGCGGAATCCCGGAAGAAGAAACCTTCTTCACCGCCTTCTTCAACTTCTTGCGGCTCATCTGGGCTACGCCGGAAGCCGCTTGAAGCTCAACGTCCGAAATTCGTTCGGAGGTCTTGCGCTTGCATTTCGACGACTATAAAGATCTTGTCTTAGAGGGATTAACGCCAGAGGAAGTGCTCTCATTGACAGCTGATGAACCTCGTTTCGAAGATCTTCTTCGTGGGGCATTGATAGGAGCAGCTGAACAACTAGCCACAGCAACTACGGGAACTTTCAACTTGGGACTTGGGCTTCGAGAATTGAAAGACTTGTCTCCGCAGACCTCAGTAAACACGCGGTTAATCCTCTTCTTGTGTTTCACCAGCGCCTTGTACGCCTTGTATTCATTCATGGTATATTCGCCTATCATGACATTCACTCTCTTTTCAACTTCGATCATGAAAGCATTAGCGCTTTGACCTTCTCGTAGCTTAATGCCGAACTTCGGGAAAGGCACTTCTTGAGCTGCCCAATTGACGTTGAAATACACGATCTCGGTGGGGGCCCAACCACTAGAAATCGGCCAAATCCGGGCAGCAACGAACTCTTCGATGATGTCGCGGCCCCCAAGTATAGTGCTAGCGAGATGAAAAGCACTCTCGCAGTTCCTAATCCCTACTGCTCAATTATTGAATTTGGCAGTGTTCGTGGCAATCAGGGGTGCGATAGGGCAAGACAAGGGGTTAGCTGGACCCGCATAGCCAGGGACTTCGGACATGTTGACCTTCAAGTAAAACCAGTATGAATTCCAGTCGTCGGTGAGATTGGTCTTGCAGCAAGGAGTGATCTGAATTCGCGTAATCCCTTTTTGGGTGTTTTGACGCCGGGTGTTGAAGGTACAACATGCGTGCTGAGCTTCATAGTATTGCCCGTCATCGACCTTGATAACATCGGGAGCTATGACCAGTTCGAAGAATCTGGCGAAGGCGTCGACGCTGAGATTTCGGCCAAAGGTCTTCATGATCCAAATAAATTTCGACACCTCAAGAAAAGATGTCGGCGAAAGCTGGTGGATCTTCACTGAAAAGGCATCCAAGATTGCGAGCAAGATCGGATCACAAGGGAATCTGAGTCCACAGACGAAGAAGTCCCGAAACACAACAATATCTCCATCCTCAGGGGTAGGGACTTGTTCGTCAAATGGGGCTCGCCCAGTGCCCGAAGGGAAGAACCCGGCTGCTTCATATTCTCGAATCATGTTGGCCGTGACTTTGGACTCTCCGAAGACAAGAGAGGGTGGCAGCGGTCCTACAACCTTTGCCTTAACCAGATCGCCAATGCCGGCGTCCACATCCCCGATATCTTCGTCGTCGTCCGTTCGGACCTCTCCATCCTCGTGACTCCTGGAGCCACTGGGAGAACCTACATCTTTAGCTGGAGGAGCGTTTTCAGGACCTTCAACAATCGGCTCAACTGGGAGACCAGCTGCGATAAGTTCTTCAGTCGTCATGGGTCTCGCGGTGCTTTTGACTCGAGCCACCTAATCAACAATGCAACAGGTACGAAGAAAATATAACAACCTTCGTGAATAAAACTTGCGAAACAGATAACCTAATGCAGTAAAGAGAACAACTAAGAATAAAAAAGAGCGAAAAGGAACGATACCTTAGAAAGACCCGAAGAAAGCTAAAAGCTCACGAACTCTTAAGCACAAGACGAGATTCCGCGAACAGAAACAGTTACGAATCGCAACAAAATCAGGAGAGCCGTAAAAATTTTTAACAGTGAAGCCTCCTATTTATAGGGACGGGGGGGGGGGGGGGGGGGGGTAGTTCCGCGAAACCTGCCTCGATCAGACCGTTGTAGGGTTTCTGGGTGACGCGTGTCCCCTCCGACGTTCCGAGGGTGACGTTTTATACTAAATTTCTGAAATATTTGTGGAATCGGATCGTGGGAGTCAACCCGCTTCCCCGAGGGGCTAGTGTTGGGGAATTCAGGAAAACCCGTCACCCTCGAAACGTTGAGTTTGACAAAGATCTTGAGATATGTTTTTCAGGAACAGGGAATTCACGATTTTCGGGAATCAGGGACTTACGAAGCTTCAAATTCGTGAACATGCGAATTTCGGGGGTCTTGGTTCGGAGAAGACGCGGAGTCACGAACACGCAGGAGCCCGAAACCTCGAGCTGGCGGAGGCGCGAACCTTGAAGGGCGGCTGATTCGGGAATCTGTCGGGAATCCAGTTCGGAAGTCATGCACGGAGATATTCACGAACCGGCGAAGAAGCAAAGTCAAAGTTGTCGTCCCAAAAAGTCTGGGTTTTGAGTGTGAACTGGTGGCAGGCTTGTAAATATGTTAGATGAAAAAGACATTCTTGTATGTGTTCACATTAGGTATTATATTCCTTGAGCTTGAGGGCATTTTAGGAATGTAAAAGTCCCTTCATCTCCCTATAAAAGGGGGGCGCGAGGGCACGTGTAAACGGATCTAGATTTTTGGGAACTTGTGCAATCGACCGGGAGAATCGTTGTCTCTCAATGCCCCTACTCTGTGTTTGAACGTGTCAAGAACTCTCTCTCTCTCGTGTTAGGGGAATCATCCGAATTTTCGAGTAACTCCCCAACACCCGCAGAAGTAGAAGCATTCTTCTAGGAAGAGTCAGCCACCTTCCTGGAGCCACAGGCAATTCCCTCAAGCGAATTGTCCGAACCTTCCCCCCTACTTCATCAATAAGTGCAAGCGATTCCCAAAGCGTTAAAGTCCGGGGGTGCCATCTCTATTTTTAGTCACTTCATGACCAACGCTTAGCAGTTCACCGTGATGTGATGTACCGAAGCTTTTGTTGAATGAGGCAATGGAGGGAGAAGGATCTTGACCTTCAGGCGAAGATTCACGAACTTCAATCAAGGGAACGTTGGCGACAGGATCTTCATCTTTATGGATGGTAAGCTCAAGTTCCCTGACGAATTCGGAGGAAGCCTCTCCCACCGGATCAGCAGGCTGAGAAGTGACAACTTTGGGGGCAGCAGCAAAAGGCTCAGCGACGGCGTCGGGAATAACCTCCTTCCGAACTTCAGGCGCGGCATCTGAAAAGGAGTCAATATCCACGAACTCACTCTCAGAACCCGATGGGCAATGTTCACGAAAGTCAAATCTCAACAAGGGCCAAAAGAAGGGACCTTTCAGCTCAGGTTCCGTGAAGACGTCGTCAAACGCGGAGGGGACTCACTGAACACCCGAAGAGACAACCTTCTTGACTACCTTCTTGGATTTTTTGCGACTCATTTGAGCGAGGCCAGAGGCTGCTTGGAGTTCGGCGTCCGAAATTTGTTCGGAGGTCCTGCGCATGCGTTTCGTCGATTCTAGAGACCTTGTCTTCGAAGGCTGGACGCCAGAGGAAGTGTTCTCGTCACTAGCTAACGGACCTCGTTTCGAGGATCTTCTCCTCGGGGCACTAATAGGAGCCGTCGAGCAACTGGCGACAGCAACCGCAGGAACCTTCAATTTGCGACCAGGGCGTCGAGAACTAAAGGACTTGTCGCCACAGACTTCAGTAAACACACGATTAATTCTTCTTTTGTGCTTCACCAGTGCCTTGTACGCCTTGTATTGGTTCATGGTATACTCGCCTATCATCAGAGTAACTCTCTTCTCAATCTCGACCATGAAATCATCGGCACTTTGGCCCTCCCTCAGTTTAATACCGAACTTCAGGAAAGGTACTTCTTGAGCCGCCCAGTTCTCATTGAAGTGCACGATCTCGTTGGGGGCCCAGCCACAAGAAATCGGCCAAATTTGTGCAGCAACGAATTCCTCGATAATGTCGCGGCCCCCAAGTATAGTGCTGGCAAGGTGAAAAGCACTTTCGCAATTTCTGATCCCTAC
The DNA here is from genome assembly GCA_947561735.1 of Cenchrus americanus. Lineage (NCBI taxonomy): Eukaryota > Viridiplantae > Streptophyta > Magnoliopsida > Poales > Poaceae > Cenchrus > Cenchrus americanus. The sequence continues at coordinate 6,302,961 of OX387242.1, forward strand.
TGCTCGATGATTGAATTCGGCAGTGTTCACAGCAGCCAGGGGTGCGATAGAGCAGGACAAGGGGTAAGCTGGTCCTTTGTAGCCAGGAACTTCAGACATGTTGACCTTCACGAAGAACCAGTACGAATTCCAGTCATCAGTAAGGTTGGTCTTGCAGCAGGGAGCGATCTGAATTCGCGTAATCCCTTTTCGGGTGTTTTGGCGTCGAGTGTTGAAGGTGCAGCATGCATGCTGAGCTTCGTAGAATTGCCCGTAGTCGACCTTGATGACATCGGGGACGATGACCAGTTCGAAAAATCTGGCAAAAGCATCGACGCTAAGATTACGGCCGAAGGTCTTCATGATCCAAATAAATTTTGACACCTCAAGAAACGATGTTGGCGATAGCTGGTGAATCTTCACTGAAAAAACATCCAAGATCGCGGGCAGAGTGGGATCACAAGGAAACCTAAGGCCGCAGATGAAAAAGTCCCGAAGCACGACAATCTCTCCATCTTCGGGAGCAGGGATTTGTTCATCCAGTGGGGCTCGCCCAGTGCCCGAAGGAAAGAACCCAGCCGCTTCATATTCTCGAATCATATTGGTCGTAACCTTCGATTCTCCGAAAACGAGAGAGGGAGGCAGAGGTCCACCAGCCCTTGCCCTGACCAGATCTCCGATGCCGGTGTCTACATCTCTGACATCTTCGTCATCCGTTCTGACTTCGCCATCCTCGTGACTCCTGGAGCCACTGGCGGCGGGAGAACCTCCATCTTCGGGAGGTGGAGCATTCTCAGGACCCTCGACAATCGGCTCGGCTGGGAGACCAGCTGCGACAAGTTCTTCAGTAGTCATGGGTCTCGCGGTGCTTTTGACTCGAGCCACCTAATCGACAGTTTTACAGAGAAGAAGAAATAAGAACAATTTTCGCGAATGAAGTTTAAAAAAATAAAAAACCTAATGCAATAAAAGAACAAATAAGAACTAAAGAGCGAAAGGAACAATACCTTAGAGAAGTTCGAAGAAAGCTGGAAGGTCGCAAACTCTGGAGCACAAGACGAGATTCCACGAAGAGGAAGAGTTACGATTCGCGACTAAAGCAAGAGAGCGGTGAAAAAATTTAACAGCGGAAGCCTCCTATTTATAGGGGCGAGGGGGGTAGTTCCGCGAAACCTGCCTCGATTAGACCGTTGTAGGGTTTTTGGGTGACGCGTGTCCCCTCCGACGTTCCGAGGGTGACGTTTTTTACTAAATCTCTGAAACGTTCGTGGAATCGGATCGTCGGCGTCAACCCGCTTCCCCGAGGGGCTAGTGTTGGGGAATTCAGGAAAACCCGTCACCCTCGAAACATCGAGTTTAACAAAGTTCTTAAGATATGTTTTTCAGGGTCGCGAACATGTGATTTTCAGGAATCTTGGACCTGCGAAGCCTCAGGGTCGCGAACATGCGGTTTTCATGAATCTTGGACCTGCGAAGCCTCAGGGTCGCGAACATGCGATTTTCAGGAATCTTGGACCTGCGAAGCCTCAGGGTCGCGAACATGCTATTTTCAGGAATCTTGGACCGGCGAAGCCTCAGGGTCGCGAACACGCGAAAGTCTAGAATCTCGAACCGGCGAAGTCACGAATTTCGGAGGACGGCTAATTCGGGAATCTGTCGGAAGTCTAGTTTGGAAGTCGCGAACGGGAAGATTCACGAACCAGTGAGAAGCAAAGTCAAAGTTGTCGTCCCAAAAAGTTCGGGCTTAGAGTGTGAACTAGTGGCAGGCTTGTAAATGTGTGAGATGAAAAGACATTCTTGTATGTGTTCACATTAGGAATATTCCTTGAGCTTGAGAGCATTTTCGGAATGTAAAAGTCCCTTCGTCTCCCTATAAAAGGGGGCACGAGGGCACGTGTAAACGAATTCAGATTTTGGAATTTGAGCCACCTGAGAGAGATTTTCAGTCTCCTTCTACTTTGCTATTGTTCCTGAACGTGTTTGCTGATCGCCCTCTCTTCCGTGTTCAGGGAACCCATCCGGATTTTCGGATACCCCCAACACATACCACCCTCGGATTAACCCTTTTACATGAAGCGAGGGCGAAAGTGTAAACAGAGTGTTATGTGTATGTGTGCCCGCCCCTACGAAAGGGTTGGGCGGTGCGGCTTCGGTGGGTGGGGTGTTACAATTCCCCCAACAATCGAGAAAAAGGAATGGAGTCTGCGACTCTGCGTTATCCTTCTTGAGCCAAGCTCTTGTTAACCCGTTTCCTAAATAAGTTGCTATAGTACCACGACGAAGTCACTCGTATAGTGAACTTGGTCACATTTGTTTTTCTACCAATTATATTTGCACACCCAAGAAATTGGACATCCATCAACTTGTCAGAATTAATCTTACCATGAATCAGCATAATGGAGGAACTTTGGAATCAAAAGCACTACCTGTTCAGCTTGCAGCACCATTGCATTTTCCAAACACAAGAAGGAAGATTGCTCTTACATGTTGAATGCATCATGAAGCTGCACTATTGTACATTTGTGCAGCACAACAGAATGTTCAGTCTGCAGAGTGCAGATTATTCAATGTGCAGGCAGAACAGCATATGACGAAGAGAAAGTAAACTGGAAACAATTGTTGACAATTAACCAAGCGTGCGTACTACAGATAACACATGTGACATTTGTGTGGCTACTGCAAAGTCCGCCACAAATGGTTAGTCAGTTTCCTAAAGAATGCCTCTTTTTCATGTTTTTCTGCAAGTCTCTTTTTTCAAGAATACATATCGTTTTTTGAATCTCATTTTCAATTTGAGGATTGTCCTTCCGTTCAGCAGCTGGCCTCTCTGCCTCCGTCAGCAGTCGAAGACTTTGATCACAGACGCGCCCCACCCTTACTTCAATCCCGCTTTTCTCAGTTTCGTGCTCCCACTCATTAGATTGCTGTTGTGTAGCGACCTTGCGTTGACGGAGTGAGGCAAACCGATCTCGAATTTCCTCTTCAATTACAACGCTGCTCTTCTCCCGCTCAGCTCGCCTTCTTACTGCCATCAACAGTCGACGCCTCTGTTCACAGATGCGTCCTGCCTCTTCTTTAATTTCCCTTCTCCTGTCCTCAGTTTCGTTTCTGCACTCTTCAAATTCCTTTTCAACAATGGCCTTGATGTCAAGGCTTATCCACTTTGAGCCCCTGCCGAAAACTTGTGGCCTCATGTTGTTGACACAGAGGGTGATGGTGTTCGGGTGCTCCGCGGCTTCTTTCCTCACGGCATCAATCGTCTCGCGGATGCCCGGGCCGTCACTTGTATAGTACTCGGAGCATCGGAGCGCGACCGTCTCGAGCCTGGGGAGATTCGTGATGCCCATGGAGTAAGCAGCTTGGCTTGCTGTGCCGGTATAGAACTTGAACTCAAGACGCTTCAGCTTGGGCATCGCTCCTTCCTCGAAGCTGATCACCCGTGGCAGACGGCTGTCGACGTAGAAAGTCTCCAGCTTTGAGAACCCTCCACTGGTGATGGCAACCGGCTCACGTGGGAGGACCTCGAGCCTCAGTAGGAGAGCCTGCAGGTTGGGCATCTGCGTCTTGAGAAACTCGAGGTCCTGCTGCACAAGTTTGCAGAGGCTGATATCTAAGGAGCAGGCATTGCACAAGTCTTGCTGGACCCACTGCGGTAGCTTCATGTGTCTCCCGGCAACTCTAAGCAGCGGAACATGTAGAGGTTCTTGGCACCTCGGGTTGAAAGGATGAAAGAACACGATGGGTAGGGCCAGCTTCCTGCAATTTGCTCCAGATGAGGAGGTAACCCTCTGTGGGTGTGGGATGGCGGTCAGAGGAAACTTGAGCATTTTAACGGAGTACATGCCACCGAAATGCACATATAATGGGTTTTGAACTTCCCAGAGTAGGTCTCTGACCTTGGTGCCTCTTACGTCCAGAGTCCTCAAACGCTGCAGGTTTCTGATTTCCTTAGGCAACTCCATCACGCATGTGTTTCTTACATCCAGATTCTCCAAACGCTCGAGTTTTGTGATTTCCCCAGGTACATCTTTGACCTTGGTGTAACTTATATCCAGAGTTCTTAAATACTGCAGTGTCCCAATTTCCTTGGGCACATCGCTGACCTTCGTGCCACTTACGTTCAGAGTCTTCAAATATTGCAGTCTCCCGATCTCCCTGGGCAGCGCCGCGACACTTGTTCTGCTTGCATTCAGAATTTCCAGAAGCTGTAGATTCCCGATTTCCTTGGGTAGATATGCGACCTCTGTGCAACTTATATCCAGTGTCTCTAAATGCTCAAGGTTCTCAACTTCCTTAGGCAGCTCTCTGACCTTTGTGCCACTTGCATTCAGAGTCTTCAAACGGCGCAGTTTCCCAATTTCCCTCGGTAGCTCTGTGACATTGGTGCCACTTATATCTAGTGTTGTAAGAAGCTGCAGTTTCTCAATGTCCTTGGGTAGCTCTGTGATCTTCGTGTCACTTATATTCAGAGTTCTTAAATGCTGCAGTTTCTCCAGTACCGTGGCCGTGGGTAGTTCACTGATACGTGTCCCCCTCACATCCAGGGTCTCAAGATTCCGGAGATTCCCAATATCCTCCGGGAGCGCCTCGACTGACGCCCACTTGAGACCAAGATACCTCAGCCAGATGAGCCCACATATATCCATGAGATGAGCGTTCTCAAGACCTCGGTTGCCAATTTCTAGCACTCGCAGCTGGTTAAACTTGGTGAAGGGGACGCCATCCAGTTGGGGCTCCGGACCAACAAGAAGGGATCGAGTACGAGAGAAATCTTCATCAGGACAGTGATCCGCGTAGAGGGATAGACGACGGACCTGCTTGGCACGTGAGCTGCTGCTCCCAGGATCAATGTTGTTGCGCCTACAGGCAACAAAGTTATCTTCCGTGGCTTTGCAAACAAGGCAAGCTAGAACTAGAGGGTGGACTCTGTATGTGCTCTCTCCTACAGGCTGCAACAGATTCATGCAGACAAATTTGTCAAAGTAATCTTCTGCTACTTCCTCGTTCCAAACAAATCCTTCCGCAATCCACATTCTGACCAAGCAATCCCTTTGAATCAGATAACCCGGAGGGTATATGCTACAGTACAGCAGGCAAGTCCTCGCGTCAACCGGAAGATGGTCGAAACCAAGTGATAAACTCTGGACAAGTGGTGTCAAGGATGGAGTACTCAGGAACCTTTCCATCACCATGTGGCTTGCCCATGTATCCCATTCCCCGTCATCACCTTGCAAATGCTGGCTATCTGCCCATGCTGAGGACAAACAAATTACAGCTAACGGGATCCCATCACACATATCCACAATCTTACTAGACAACCTCTTGGCATTGGCTTCAAGTACGCCTCCGTCACCGGACTTCTTTAGTATCATTTCCGAGAGTCTTGAAGCGTCCTGATAGCCAAAACTGTATCTGTGCAGCTGTGCACCATGTTCAGTTTGACACTTCTCAGCTATAGTTTTGATACGGGTCGTCATGATTATTTTACAGCCGAGGTTATTCTTTGGAAGAGCCTTTACGATGATTTCCCATTCTTCCCAATTCCATACGTCATCAATTATGACTAGGTACCTATAAAAAAATAAAAGAACAAAAGAAACTTTAACATTTGGACTATCTTTAAAATTTTGGAATGTTAATACTCACGTGACTTACCGAAGAAACAAAAATCCTATTACGCAAAAGAAAAGAAAACAACCAACCACTTGATTTGGTAGCCTCCATAATTGTAGGCATTGGATCTAGTTTTGTCGGTGTAGAGATTAGCCCTGACAATAACTACTGAAATACGCTGTGATCGGTCTCTCGATGGTTGGTGCTAGGAAATGTAAGGACACGGGTTTATCCTGGTTCTAGCCACGGACCGTACGTCCAGCAGATTGCGCGCGTGCCCTTTATTGCAAAGCACCAGGGTTGCCTCTAGAGGGGGGCTACAAGCTAGGTGGGAGAGGAGGAGGGTCCTCCAAGTCCCTGCTAGATGATTGAGGTGAAGTGCCAATATCGAGAGAGTGTGTGTGTGAGCGGGGTGTGGTAGAAAAATGATCCCCGCATAGTAGCTTGCATAGTGACGTGGTACCGGCGTGCAGTGCTTGCGGTTTGATAGATGTCCTGGCGAATCCCGGCCCCTGTGGGCGTCGTGGTGGCTTCCGTACTTGCTTTGAGGGTCTTATTGATGGGAGGGCTTGGGCTGTACAGGGGCCAGCGTGGCGGCGTCCCGTGAGAACAAGGCTCCACATCGCCAGGCGTGGCCCCATAGTGTCAGGGATAGCCGCATCGCGGAGGAGGTGACAAAAAAGATGTACTCTGCTCATCCCGCGTCACTACGTCGTCCTGGTCGCGCGCTTGGTCGTCGTTCGTACACCTCTCGAGGGTGTCCCCTTACCCTCTCGAGAGGCGCAGCGTGGGGTCGGAAGGACGAGAGTAGGCAGCACAGCATATGGGAATGACCCCGACCTCTCCGCACAACGAGCAAACAGTGCCTGCATAGCACCCATACAGTGCCCGGGAGGGTGGCACAGAGGCGGCATGGCTGCATAGTGCCGGGGGCGGATTCCCGTGCAGTGTCAGGGAGTTGGCATGGCGGGGATTCGACCTTTGACTATCGCGCCCTTGATGTGACGAGACAATTAATGCCTCGGTCGGGAGGTGTGCTTGAGATGCCTTAAGCCGAGGGGCGGGAGCCTCGAGTGAGGCAGACACCTACTCGAGGGGTGCTGATCCTCGAGCGAGGCGGAAATCTGCTCGAGGGGTATTTGACCCTCGAGCGAAGCAGGGGTTCGCCCGCGAGGCCTCCGACCCACGAGCGAGGCGGAACTTTGCTCGAAGGCGACTGGAGCACTCGCGTGGCGGGACATTAAGGCCGTTGTGCCGTAGCAGGTCGTGTGTTTTGTTAATGCCTTGGTTAAGTTGATTGGGGAAGTTTGTTTTGACGATTTATTATTTCTGGAAAGGGTGATTTTCCCAGTGGTTAGGGGACCCCTTATGGCTATCCCCGATAATAGCACCCGAGCCTTTGGAAAGATAATCAGAGGATTCTGCAACGGCTGAAGCTTTTGGTAGGACTTTCTTCCCCTCTGGATGTGTGTGACATTCCGTGGGAGCGCGCTAGCGCACACGCGGGTCTATCCCCCAAAGCCTTGGAGAAGTGTGCGCACTTGTGCAAGGTTTTAATTCTGAGCTTGCCAATCCGTGGGTCGTTTCTTTCAGCCGCCTCGGCGATCTACGTGTGCGGAACGGCGTCGACCCTTCCTGGGATGAATCCCAGAGGGTCCCCTCACTACATTTGAGGGGGGATGTGGCTTTTTTCAGACACGTCCAAAAGGTGTAGCCGTGCGATGAGCCCCCCGAGCCCGTATGGGGGCGATCGAGGCGAACTCTTCGACTTATTTGTGTGCCCCTCACCACCCTTCCACAGGGGGAGGGGTGAGGTGGTCCATGCTTCCCATCGAGCAGGTCACGAGTCATGGATGCCTCGTTGAGCTGCTTGCGGGTAATTCAAGTGGACGTCCGTGCCCCATTTGATAGGGGTCGGCTCGTGCTCCGGGGACACGTCCATGAGAGCACTTTACGTGGGTATGCTAGGAAGGGCTCGGTCCCGTTCGATGAGGACCGAGGATGCGGAAGCTCTCCCTCGATGGGATCCCTTGACTAGCTGCCCTCGTCTGGCCTTGAATACGAACTATGGGGCGCACCCAAACTCTTGAGTTCGGGGATTGGCTCGGTCGCGCATGCCTTGGTAGTCCCTGACTCTGTTGAACTGGAATGCCTGTTCGAACCTTTCGCAAGCCAGGACTAGGATTCCTGATAGGCACCATCTTCGGTCGTTCTATGGCGCCCATCGTACCCCTATGGGGTCGTGTATCAATCCACAGGTCAGTTGTGCCTCGTTAAGAGGTACATCTGTGGCGCTCAAAGAACCCCTATGGGGCCAAGCTTCGAGCCACTGGTCAGTAAGAATTTTGGGGCGAGGCGTCAGGCGCTCCTCCAACCATGCTTTCGAGGGCCATCTCGAGCAAACACGTTTGAGGCCGCCTCTGACCGCTCGAGCTACCCGTTAGGGGCCCATCGAGGGGTCGGGCCTTTATCCCCTGTTCATTGGGACCCACGGGGGCTCCTTCTCGCAGAAGGAAGCCCCCCCGTCCCTTCGTTTTCAGCCATGAACTCGGGTCAACCACGCGCGTGGGGTCATGGATCATGTGGCCTTTCGAAGAGCATTGCACATGCCTTTTTAGGTGACATGGAGATACTGCATGGCTGTTCACGCTTTTACCGCGTCGTAATGATAGCGTCCGCGCGCGCATGGTGGTTTTGGGACAGCGGGGCCCGGGTGACGTCCATCGCATTAACTGCAGCCGCGCGCCCCGGCCCTCGTCCGTTCGATCCCCCCGCCCCTTTCATTATAAAAAACAACGGGTGCAGAGAGGGAGTTTTACCTTAGACATTTTTCACTCATATTGCGCTCGCCTTCTCCTTCGTCTCACCTCCCGAGTTCGTGCTTTCTGGTAGTCTCCGCGTTCCTCTTCGTTCGCCATGGTTGAGTATCTAGAGGTCGGGCCGTGGGGTCGCTCCAATGTGGATACACACCTCCATGAAGGGCTCGTCACCAGCGGGCAACTGACGGCCAACACCGACTCGAGCAGGCCGGCGTGGATCGTTTTGTCGGCGCGGCATCAAGAGCCGCAACCCCCGGTGGGGTATGTGGTGAGCCTCGTTCGTTTGCACGAGAGGGGATTTAATGCTCCCGCCGGCTGGTTCATGTGGGGGTTATGCTACCATTACGGCATGGAGCTACACAACTTCTCCCCCAATGCCATGTCACAGGCGGCGACCTTTGTGGGCATTTGTGAGGGCTTCCTGGGCGTCCCCGTATCATGGGACTTGTGGCTCCACCTGTTTCGGGCCGAGCTCTTCACGCTGGCGGCAGGCGGTAAGGGTCGGCGTCGACCCGTCCGCACTGGCGGGCTCGTGATTGCGCTGTAGGGGAAGGGGGTCGGTGTATACCTGCCATGCACCATGACGAGCAACAATGCATAGTGGGACAGGGGGTGGTTGTACCTTCGCAACGATAGCGACAGCCTTCTGCCCTGCACCGTCAAGGTTCGGGACCACCGCCCGTTCCACTGGGGACCGGGGGTGTTGGACCCCGCATGGAGGGCGAAGCTAGCGCCCTACCTGAAGGCGCTGAAGACCTTGATCGATGCGGGATTGACCGCGGCGGCTATCCTCATGCAGTGCCACCATCAGCGGGTGGTGCCCCTCATGGAGAGGGCTCTTCTGATGGCGGAGGGCGCGGACCCCAACGCGCTAGCGTGGTCGCGGCAGCTGGCCGAGCCCATTGCCCCGATATACGCAACTCAGAGGGCGAGGCGTGTAGTGGACACCAGGAAGATCATGTGTAACCCTGACGAGGTGTTGTAGTCACCCCAGATGTGGCCCGATGACGGGTTCATCGCATTGGTAAGGGTTTTCTGCCAATCTTTCTAATTTTCAGTTTGGTTCCGACTTCGAGGGTCGATTCTTGACATTTGCGGCGCTGGCAGCCGCAGATGGAGATGAGCGCCTTCAGCTCAGACCCCCCTACGCCCAACTCCCATGCCGCAAACCGCGAGAAGCAGCGGGGGGCGAGGGCGAAGGCGGAAGCCGATAAGGCGAAGAAGAAGAGGCGCGGGGAGCGCCGCTAGGCCCAGAACCTGGAGTGGGTGCAGCGGGAGAAAGAAGGCCTCCCCCTTCCGCCGACCCCGGAGGATACGAGTAGCGGCAGAGACGTCGACGTCGTCTGGTCCTAGCTGGAGAGGGATAATGAAGAAGAAGGAGAAGAAGGAGAGGTAGTGCCTTTGGCCTTAGGGGCCAAGGGCAAGGAGGCGGCTATTCAGCGCCGTCGACGGTGCGGACCCGCGCCGCTTCGGCCTCCAAGGCGGGCGTGGAATTAGCCGATGGTGGCACCACGACGGGTGGCGCGCCCAACACGTGGGGCGCGTCGCCCGTGTAGGCCTCGAGGAAGCACAAGCACCACGACGGTAAGCATCATATCATGTTCATCTCATCTAGCCTGACTCGATCGAGGTCATGATTCCCCTTTTCCATTCCTCCAACCGCACTGGTGGCCCCATCGCACCTGAGTTGGCACCAACCAAGACACTGAGGGTGGAGGCGCGTGGGGCGATCCGCGCGACGCGGCCTCGCTCGGTGAGGTCGTCGCGGCCGGCGGTGGCATCGGCGCCTTCCTTTCTGTTGGTGACGTCGCAAGTCGTTCCGCGAGGGGGGAGCGGGCCCATGTGGCTGCGTCCCGGGTAGGAGGTGGTTCGAGGGGTGGATCCCCTTGAACGATCGGTGCGGTAGAGGTTCCAACCGTGGCAGACATGACCGTCCTGCGAGATGGGGCCCTGATGGAGCATGACGGAGTGCAGGCGGGCACTTCGCTCGAGGACACGTCTGGAGCGCCACCGCAGGGGGTCGGCTCGCAGGGGGCAAGCGCGTCGTCGTCGCGCCAGCGTAACTACGACGAATTCCTCGGCGATTGGTGCACCAGGCTGGATCATCCCTACGTCCCCTGGGATTCGGTGGAGCGCTCGCACGCAGAGTTTCTTGACTAGAGGTATTTCCTCGACGTGGGATCCCGAGTCCAAAAGCTGCTTGGCGAGGCCTCAAGGCTTCATAGAGATGTGGCGGCGTCGCTGTTTTGGGTTTGTGTACTAGTCTCGTTGCCTCCCTCGCTTTCCTCTTTTCCCTCTCAGTCGTGCATTGTCTGAGTCTTTCTCCATTTTACTTGTTTTGGCAGCGGCTGTGGGGCGATGCGGTTACTTCATCGCCAAGCTTCACACCGACCACGAGGTGGCGTGCCAGGAGAACAAGCACTTGGGCCCAGTAATGTAGTGCCTTCGCGAAGAGATGTACGAGACAAAGGTGCGCCTCGAATCAGTGAAGGGTGAGCTGCACCGTACAGAGCAGAAGGCCAAGGAGGCCGAGCAGCTTGCCGCCGTGCTGCAAGGCAAAGAGGGGGAGCTTCAGCTGGAGCGCGAGGCGCTTGGAGAGGCGAGGTCCCAGCTTGAGCTGATGGACACCGCCTTGCAAAAGCGCAGGCTCGCGCCGAGCGCAAGCATATGTCGTTGGAGGACGTGTAGGCATGCCTCACTCAGGCTAAGCAGAATGCGTAGGAGGCTGAGGGGCTCGCCACTACCCTGAAGCAGAAGGGCGACGAGCTGACGGCTGTTGAGGGCCAGCTCACCGAGGAGCGCACCGCTTGTGAGGGCAGTCTCAGCTCGTGCTGAAAGACACGGCTCTCCCCGAGGCCCAACCTCAACTTGAGCGGGAGCGCAAGGAGCTCGAGGAGGTGCGGGCCCAGCTTTCTCAGGCCGCGGAAAAGGCCCGGGAGTTTGAGCAAATGGGCGCCGCTCTCCAGGATACCCAGTCCCAGCTCCCGCTCGCGTGAGAGGAGATCAGGGGAACGAGGGACATGCTTCAGCAGTGTGATGCCTCGATCTCTCAGCTTCAACGGGACGTCGACACCGCGCGAGTCGAGGGTAAGTCTTGTCCTTTGTCCTTTTGTTTTTTCGTCGTGCTCTTTTGAGGCTTGATATTCGTTTTGGTGTCGCAGAGCTGTAGAAGATCTCGGCGGACCCTTCAGGGGAGATGCAATCTCTTCAGGTCGCCTGCAACGAGGCTCAGGGCGAGGTCAAGGCCCTGGAGGCCTCTGTCCTCGAAGTGTGCCACGAGCTCGAGGGGGCCGAGGGTCAAACCTCGGGTAGCTCGATAGTGAGCCGCCTGTGGTCCCTGGGTGGCTGGGTCACTGAGCGCCCGCGCGGTGCCCTTCGTCTTGGCATCCAGAAGACTTTGGGGCTGACCTCGAACCACTTCATCCTTGACTTCGGTCTGTTGTGGGACGGCTACGTCTTCAATGAAGGCGTCATGGGTGAAGACGCTGAGCTCGAAGCGGTGAGGGCGGTTGATGTGTCCATGGCGGATCCCGCCGCAGTCCTTACCGACATGTTCGAGGTGGACCTGTTCCCCGATGCCACTGAGGGTGAAGCCGCCGCCGCTCCAAGCCCATCAATGTTTTGTTAGAACTTTGGGTAAATGTCAGCCGTTTGTATAAACAATGCTTTGTGCCATGCGTAAGTTTATTTGTGAATTTTGTCTTATAAGTTATCATGTTTTCCTCGGGATTTTCGGGGTAATTTTGGCCAAGAAGTTAGCGCTCACGAGCCAACTTAGTCGTAGGGTAGAGAGGGGGATGCTTATCCTCTCGAAGGCGTCAGCAGTCCCGCGGCCCGGCTGGCCCTAGGCTTAGTTAATTAGTTCACGCTTGGCCTCTGTTCTCTCAAATGCTCGAGGCGTAACGTTTTGACATTTTTTGACATAAGGAAAGAAAGAAAGTTTTTCTTCAAAAAAGAATCTGGACACTCTGAGGGGAACCCCCTGTTGTAGCTCCCGAGGGGGACTTGGTTTGCATCGAAGCCCTGGTAGAGGGTAAAATTGAGTCGCCCTTTTTATTTTGAATATGAGATATACAAAAGAAGCTTGAAAATCTAAGGGTAGAAGCGATGTAGTTGTTGTATCTTCCAAGCGTTGTTGAGGACCTGGCCCTTCTCGTTTGCCAGCTTGTACGTGCCGGGCTTGAGCACCTCGGCGACGACGTAGGGCCCCTCCCATGGCGGCGATAGCTTGTGTCGGCCTCGGTTGTCTTGTCGTAGCCTTAGCACCAGGTCGCACTCACTAAAGTTCCGGTGCCGGATCTTTTGGGCTTGGTATCGCCAGAGTGACTGCTGGTACCTTGCTGAGTGCATCATTGCCATGTTGCGGGCTTCGTCCGCTTGGTCCAACGAGTCGTCGTGAGCCCGCTGGTTCAAGCCTTCCTGGTAGGCCCTGAGCCTGGGGGCCCTTGTACGTGACGGCCCTCCGCACCATAGACTAGAAAGAACGGAGTGAATCCCGTGGCTCTACTCAGGGTGGTTCGGAGGCTCCAAATGGCCGACGGTAACTCTTGAATCCACTTTCGACCAAACTTGTTCAGTTTGTCGAAGATCCTGGGCTTGAGGCCTTGCAGAATGATGTCGTTGGCATGCTCCACCTGGTCATTGGTCTGTGGGTGTGCAGCTGTCACCCAATTTACGCGGATGTGGTAGCCGTCGCAGAATTCTAGGACTTTCTTGCCGGTAAATTGGGTACCGTTGCCAGGGAGATCCTCGAACGCGGCCACATCGGTGCTGATGGATGAGGCATATGTTGCGGCGCAGTTGCGCATCCCATGGGGGAACTGTGGCCCTGCAGCCGCGTGTTCAACTACGGGAGGAGCCATCATGTCTGTTGGTGGAGGTGCGTCCCTCCGTGCTGCAGCGTGTGCCGCCCGGTGCCGCTCAATGCCCGCCTGGCACGAGCGCTGACCTGAGCGCCTGCGGCATCGGGACGTTGAGGCGGCCGCCGCTGCTGCCGCCAGTGCCGGGGCATCTGACGCCGATGTGTCAGGTATCGGGCTTGGCCCGGTCGACTGCCAAGGGTAGAGCTCATCCCGGTTGGTGAGGCGCATGAGGTAGTCGTTCCTCGTGGCCTGAAAGTTCAGGCTCCCGAACCAGATTTCAAATCCGGCTTGGAAGCAGTCGGAGCTAGCCATGGCGTACCTCCGGGACATCATCTTGGTGCGGATCACCATCGAGATTGCTGGTGAGGAGTTGATCACAGCGCGGCCCCCTACCTGGCGCGCCAATTGTCGGTGTTGATATTATCCCCAACACTAACTAGTGAAATTTGCTGTGATCGGTCTCTCGATGGTTGTTGCTAGGCAATGTAAAGACACGGGTTTATCCTGGTTCCGGCCACGGGCCGTACGTCCAGCAGATTGCGCGTGTGCGCTTTATTGCAATGCACCAGGGGTGCTAGTAGAGTGGGGCTACATGCTAGGTGGGAGAGGAGGAGGGTCCTCCAAGTCCCTGCTAGATGATTGAGGCGAAGTGCCAATATCGAGAGAGTGTGTATGAGCGGGGTGTGGTAGAAAAATGGTCCCCGCGGCTGGGCGGTCGCCTCCTCCTTTTGTAGGCCAAGGAGAGGCGGCTTACAAACGTGCCGCATAGTAGCTTGCATAGTGACGCGTGCAGTGCTTGCGGTTTGATGGATGTCCTTGCGAAGCCTGGCCCCTATGGGCGTCGTGGTGGCTTCCGCACTTGTTTCGAGGGTCTTGTTGACAGGAGTGCTTGGGTTGTACAGGGGCCGGCTTGGCGGTGTTCCGCAAGAACAAGGCTCCACATCGCTGGGACATCAATGGTCATTGTACATGCCCTAAGATGGCGGGACAGAGCATGGTGATGGCGGGCAGGGGCGGGGTTTAATGGCGGAGGTGCGCGCACACACACACGAGGTAAGGGGCGGAACTCAGAAAATTAAACGGCGGTTCATCAGAATAAGGATGGGGATTGAGGATGAAACATAGTAAGATAATGACGTGTAGGATCCTCTAAAATATCGGCTATGTCTACGAACCTCCAAGTGGGTGAAACATCACACGAAGCATGTATGGAATGGCAAGTTTCGGTAAGAGGTCCACCAATAATGATAAATTTGCAAATAGTCAATTTATAATAGCATATCTTCAAAATGTGCAAATTGCAGTGGCATATCGAATTAATCCTTAATTAAATGATGCTATTGACTTTTTTGTCTTTCGTAGAAGCATTTACGGGATTAGATAAATCTACAAGTTCAAACTTATGGCACTCAGTTTTACTTTAGGCCTTGTTTAGTTGTGGTAAGTCTAGCATCTTTTCACTATTAATCCATCACAAATGTTTCCTCATCCGTCTATGTAATTAGTTTTACAATTCTATCATGTTTCATACTTTTAATCTTCGATTTACAATTGCTACAGTAAAACTCTGCAAGTTCCGTGACGACCTAAAGAAGGGTCTTACTTAACTAATTGTTTGATTAACAAATATCATTGCTAAATTTCGAGCAAAAGGTTCGTCACAGTATCGTATATTCAAGGGCGGGAGTTGTATTTAGGACAAATGGACGATCACACAATAATATGGGAATCAGTGGGAACGGAGAGGATGTAATAAGGTTCGCGTACCTCTTGTCATCGAGGAAAGCTGATATGTCGTCGATGAGATTTTTTTCGGTGGCATCGCGGGCAGCAGAGGCAGACACTACTGTTGCACCATCTGCTGCCTGGCTGTGGATGGTACGCAGAATCCTCTTCATGTCGGGGCTTGGGTGCAACGACACGAAAGCCCGGCATTGGAACTGGTCTTTTACTGTCTGATACACCAGGTCCGCGAGAGTCGTTTTCCCCATCCCTGCGAACCCAACGACGCACACCAGTTCGTGCTTCTGCAGCAACTCGACGAGCTCATCCTTCTTCGCTTCCATGCCCACGAGCTCCGATGCATCCTTGCTGTGGAGGAAGAGAGCTCGAGGGTCGTCGCTGGTCAGCTCGCTTCTGTTGCGAACAATCTTCTGCATCTCGCCGCACCGGTTGGATACAACTTTGACCCTTTCCACCAATTCCTTGAACGGGCGGCCGTCGTCCCGCTGGATGAAGCTGCCGGCGTCGCCACGCTCCAAGCCATCTGTGAAGGCGTCGAAGCCGTCCTCCATGTCGTAGGACAGCTCCCGGGCCTCCGTCACCCAGTCCTTGCATGCCACGTCATCAGCCCCCCGTAGCTTCCCCAGGAGATCGAGGACGGGCTCGAGCTCGGATTTCATGGACACCATGTCTCGCCGGGTTCCATCCTGAAGCTTGTACCGATCATCGCCCAGCAGAGCGGTGAGCTTCACCAGGACGGGGCCCAACGATGCCCATGTCGCTGCGGTCACGCCAAACCGCTCCGTCTCTCTCGAGCTCTCTCTGCACAAAATCCGATGGTTTTGGTGGAATGGCATGGCAAAGCTTGTAGTTGGGAGGTGATTTTGGTGGAATGGGAATGGCGGCAGGGCAAGCTTTCTTCCAAGAGGAGCCTCTCTCTGTCTTTGGGTAGCTGGCCACATCCAGATGATATCAATTCCGATGATTTAACAAGAGAATTGAATTACTCTCCATTTTTAACTCATTCAACAGTAAATTAACGTGGTGCCATGTGGGCGCACGTAGCATTAGTACCGTTAACCATGGACCTTTTGCGCAGCTGATGCCCTCCAAATCTAATAATTGTGTTCCTGTAAGATTCCTTGAGTATGGAGGTCAAAAATTCAGAATAATTTGCCTTCGAAACAGGTAAAGAAATTACTCCATCTGTCCCAAAAAGAATGCCATTCTAGGAATTTTAGGACATATTATTAAGGAGGTCAAATGATCTCGATTGCACCTATTTATTTGTCATATTAGGTGCTAATTGATTGTTGCATGCCTACATGCATATGCACACATACCAAATTAAGTAAAACGTCATTCTTTTTGGGACGGACGGAATAAGTTGCTTGTTTCAGAGTCTAGATACAGACTGTACACGCTGTGAAGACCATGGGAAAATTAGATGCCATTCCCTTCATTTCGAACTGCAGGCTAGGATGATCTGATTTTTCTATGTTCACAGGGTCGTGCATGTGCAATAAGTTAACTTAGTAAAAAAATTTAACAATATTTTCATTGCAAGAATGAAGGGCAAATGCCGATTAAGTTTTTACGCAAGTCAATACTAGTCAGTAAGTTATTGAAGTGTTATTTTAGAAAGAATCATAAAACCTAAACATTGTTTATTAAAACGAAGATAAAACCTAAACATTGTGTATATCTACAAGTAGAAAAAATAATCATGTTTTCTTAAACCGAAATGACTTATAATTTAGGATTTTAATATTCACTCTGTTGGTCTGGTTGACAGAAGAGCAATCCAAGCTCCACCTCTTTTGCAGGTTCTATTCAGCAGCATGTATTGACTGTGGCACCGGGTGCAATGAAGTTAAAAAGGAGTCAATAATCCAAATTTGTCAAAATTTAGAGAACATCGGTTTCAATCGCCCTATATTTTTACAGATTTATTATTAATCTACTGTATTTGTATGGATTCTATGTTATGCCTGTTTTCATTTCCAAATCAGGGTAGTATCAATTATCCCTGGCAGCCACGTGGAGCTTGATTTAATCTAGGTCACTAGTTGGGCACAAAAAACGGGACTGCCTCCATACTCATAAAACATGTCGTTTAGGACAGCGACACGGTCTCCAAAGTATAACTTTGACTTCTTATTTTTATAAAAATATTTGTTAGAGGCTAACAAATGTATACTTTTATAAAAAGTGTTTCGCAAGACAAATCTATTCATGTAGTTTTCGCATTTTCAAACTCAACAACTTAAAAGTTATTCATGATTTATATTCCCAATGTTTGACCGAAATCTTGTCCAAAACGACATGTTTTACGAGTACGGAGGAGGGAGTATTACATATTTTTTCCAATTGATATAATAATTCCTGGCCATTCAACGCCCAGGAGCAGTGTGGCTTCTGTTTAACTGTCAATTGATGACACCAGCAGGCAGGTGAGCATTATATTCCAATCGATCAGCGGCCAGCTGGCGGCCTGATCCATGCCCCCCAATAATGCATGCCAGATACAACCAAAACGCTATACTAATATTTAATTTAATCCACGGGTCTGATGGAATTTTGAAAAGAAGACCAGGACCATATTGTCTCCATAACAAATGCAGGCGGCGGCAGTTCACATTTGCCACCAAAAACGGGGGGAATGAGAAAATAGGCTGTCGACGCCTTAATGCAAGAGAGCTACTCCATCCGATTCAGTATTAGAAGCCGTTTTGCACAACGTTTAAGTCAAACACTGAGAATATAGATCATGAATAACTTTTAAGATGTTGAGTTTGGAAATGTGAAAATCATACATAACTTTTCAATAAAATATTTTTATATAGAAAAGAGAAATCAAAGTTGTATTTTGGTGATCGTGTCAATGTCTTAAACGACTTCTAATTTTAAATCAAGTGAGTACCTAGGCAATATGGATATGACCATTCTGTTTTTTATCGTCATATTGATCAGATCCAAGGAGATTAATATGGTTACAACTTATGGTCGATGCGAGCAGTAATAATAGACAAGCTTGAGCTCGCCGGGCGCGTTGGAATCTTCTGCGGCCTGCCATCCATGTCCACATCCTGTTTGCTCGGAGCACCTAACCTAACAACCTCGCCTCCAGTAGTTAGAGATAATTGCTGGCTCCAAGGCAGATGCGTCCCGCTGTCACATTCATCTCAATAGTAAGAACTAATATAAAATATCACTTCTTCAATTAATGGTCTAATTTCTATACAATAATCAAAGTTTTCCGGGGCATTGCTTCTTCGAGGAGTTCTCCGGTGTCTAATACAAGAACTACATTACTAAAAAAACATTTGTAAGAGGCTCTGTTTTTATGAAAGTATTTTACAAGACAAATTTACTAATGTAGTTTTCACATTTCCAAACTCAACAACTTAAAAGTTATTCATGATTTATATTCCCAATGTTTGACTTAAATCTTGTCCAAAACGTCTTACCAAACCGGAGGGAGTATACAATAGAAACTGAGACAACTTTTATTCTTTGCGCCGCTTCATCACCAGCTAATACGTTCCCGAGGCGCCTCTCCACTCTGCCTGCCCCCATCTCTGGTATCTCTGGCATCTCCGGCCGGCATCAAGTCCCTCCCCCACAGGCTCTCGTCCCTCGAGCTCCACCTTTGTCCCTTCTGAGATCTCATTTCTTGCATCCTAGCCATGGCAGTTGATGTGGTTGACAAGATCATTCATCTTATTGCCCGTTGACCAGTTACTTTGCTGTCATCGATCGTCAAGAAGGCACCAAGGTACCATCCAATTTGACCATTAATTCCTTCTTCTTCTTCTGTTGATTTTTGATGACCTTCACATATATTGAGGGGGGCTAGTTAATTATGTTCAAGAGATGATCTACCGCTATCTATCTGCACTTTAATTTCACGGGTAGAAGAGGAGAGTAGTGCTGCTTGCTACATTTTCGCAGTAGTTTCTGTATGGAAACAGCTTATTCATCACGACAATTGTGAAAGTCTATCAGTGAGTGAGGAGAGACACTGCCTGCTGTATCTTCAGAATCTCTGGATATGTATCCCTGTCATCCAGTACCAGCTGGTTCCTCAAACGTTTAAGCTTTCTTCGAACAGCACTCATCCTTCGCTCCCCTTTTTCTTATGAAATACACCCTGCGTCATGAAAAACAAAGAGTGCCGTTTTCTTAAGAATAACTTCAAAAGCCACCTCCAAACTACTGGCTATGTTCTCTTTATTTAAACTCTGGCTTCAAATACAGGCTTTGTAGTATAAGCCGGTTTATGTGATGGGACTTGATTCAAGTTCATGCATTAGCTGGATTCTGCTGTATAAGGTTTATTGTGAGTTGCATGTATAGTATCAGTGAATATCTTACAGGTTTCTTTCTATCCGGACATCCCAGGTGGCAGGCAAAGGATCTTTGTATAAGTTCCTGATCTGATCACCTCTCGTCTCGGGGACTCAATAATTTCCTGCCTGCGCTCGCTACAGGTTCCGATTTGCGGTAAACTGCACACAGATCAACAAGATGGAGTTGGTGGTGGGTGCTTCAGAATCCAGCATGAATTCTCTGCTTAGCAAGCTGGGTAGTCTTCTGGCCCAGGAGTATGCTCTGATCAGGGGCGTCCGTGGTGACGTCCAGTACATCTACAACGAGCTGGCCACCATGCGGGCATTCCTCCGCGACCTCAGCTGTGCCCCGGAGGAGCAGGGCCATCGGATGAAGGACTGGATGAAGCAGATCCGTGACATGGCCTATGACTGTGAGGACTGTGTAGATGACTATGCCCACCGCCTCCCTAATGATTCCAACATTAGTGACGCCAGGTGCTCCTTCCTAGTCGGGATACTATATGACATCTCGACATGGTGGCCTCGCCGCGAAATTGCTTCCAACATTGCTGACCTCAAGATCCGGGCACAGCAGATTGCGGAACGACGCGAAAGATATGGAATCGACAACCCGAGCAACCGCAATGGCAACAGCTCTCGTGCCGCTGCATATGACATGGCAGAATTTCAGGTCGCCAGCCGTCAGCTCATCGGTATGAAGGAGCCTGTGGGGGTCACGGCTGACATGAAGAAGCTTGAGGAGTGGGTAAACAACCCTCATGAGGCACATGGTGTTCTGTCCATAATCGGATTCGGCGGCGTCGGGAAGACCACCATTGCCACAGCATTGTACCGGAAGGTCAGTAACAAATTTGAATGCCGTGCGTCAGTTAATGTGTCCCAGAACTACGATGAAGTTGCAGTCCTAAGGAGTATTCTGAAACAAGTCATGCCACGAGACAGAAATCAGGAGGACCACGGTATCAGGGAAGTCAGCTTGGAGAAGAAGGAATTAGCAGCACGCATTGTGAACACATTCAAGCTAGCTGTGCCATTCATCAGTGGCCACAAGCAACAAGGCAACAATGGGAACTCCGATGAAAAGCAGATCAAGGTTGAAACAATGGACCGTGACAAACTCGTCGATGAAGTAAAAAAACACCTAAAGGAAAAGAGGTACATTTAAATCCTTATTTGTTTTTTTAATATTGTTAATTGGTTACTAGATATGTTCAACGGTTTAGTTGATACCAGCTCGAGGAAATTAATACATGATATGATTCTAAAAAATTATAATGCATGAGGTACGAAACCCTGAAAGATCAATACTAATGAACAAACATAACAGGTCATGGTATCATTGTCACCGGCCCATCAAACCATACCCTTGTAAAAAATTTATAAATTCTCACTAGTGACCTCTCTACTCGTCCATCAACCCGTACTCCCAGATAACATCTTTAAAAGGCATAATTATTTCTTCCTCCGGTTGGGTAAAAGAAGTCGTTTAGCACAGCAACACAGTCTCCAAAATACAATTTTGACTTCTCTTTTCTATAAAAAATATTTATTGAAAAGTTATATGTATATTTTTATATAATTGATTTTCAAAACAAATCTATTGATATGATTTTCACATTTCCAAACTCAACAACTTAAAAGTGATTCATTATTGATATTCCTAATGTTCGATCCAAACCTTGTCCAAAACTAATTGTTTTACCAAACTGGAGGGAGTAGAATTCATGAAAAAGTTATGGCCCACAGCTATTGATCGGAAATGTATATTATGCACTCTCTCATCATAGAACATTCAAACAACACAATATAGATGCACACTTATCTTAATCAGATTGTATTTATTATGCACTCTCCCATCAAAAAATATTCAAATAACACAATACTTATATAGATGCGCACTTATTTTAATCACATTGTGGCAAACTTTAATCGGTAATTATCCTATACACATTTCATCCATATGTACAATTTTTTTCAATTTATATTGCACCTCCATACGTGTTTGATACATGCTTAGTTGAATCTTAATTTGTGCTATATGGTTGAAACGGAAATTGGTATTCTCATTGCTTCTTCCATACATGTATACATGATCAATGACACACACATCATGCAAATATACCAAATTGTTATTTTTATGTTAATAATTATATAAATAGTTAATGTACATACATAATTTTACTTCATATTTAAATTAGACGATTATTATTTATAGTAGCAGCTGGTTAAATTATATATAGCAGCTGGTTTGATCCCGAAAATTTATTCCCGAGGTCGGACTGGTAGATGAGCCGCCCCTGAAAATAGACTTCATTTTAAGGGACGCACCATAGGATCACCCACATTTTGGAAATAGCCATTTCCAGAAGTGAACAAGGCACACTCACCCAACTGTGAAATGAAAAAAATCAAAAAGCACTAGGGTGAAGTAAAAAGGAAAGCAGCAGCGGCTGGGGGATCGAAACAACAGAAGCCTAGAGTTGTATAATAGGACTTTGTTGCCCTCTTTGATTCCTACTTACGTTTAGCAAACCATCTCTTGATTCTTTCCTTATAAATGCTTGCATTGTGATAAGCTTTAAGCCTCATCTTCTCCAATTCACTTAATTGAACTCTTTGTTTATTCTCATAGCATCAACATCAAAATTTATCTCTTTTATGGCCCAATAATCTTTATGTTCAAGTTCAACAGGAAGGTGGCACGTTTTTTAGATAGACGAATATAGATAAGGGGTCATACCTCTAGATGTTTTGTGGGCTTCATATATGCCCATAATGCTCGTCTAGTTTCTTTGACCAATTCTTTTGTCCTTTAATCACTGTCATTTTCAAAATATCCTTGAGCTGCTTATTTGATGTTTTTGCTTGATCATTCATTTGAGGATGATAAGGTGTAGGAAGTCTATGATGGGTCACTTTGATTATGTTGTATTTACGACCAAAGAACAAATTGATCCAAAATACAACACAGTAGCAATAGTGGGGATCTTTCAAGTGCCAAGTGGTGGGTTAGTTTAGAAATATGCATGAAATCACTAATTAAATAGCACTAAAAGTGTGCCAATAATGAGCGTCAACAACGATCGCGAGCAACAAACAAAAACAACTTAGCCTTTTGTCCCAAGCAAGTTGGGGTAGGCTAGAGATGAAACCCACAGGAAACAAGGGTAGGAGAAGCACAAAGCACAAGAACACAAAACACAAAAGAAAAAGAAAGGATCATGTCTTAGGCACATTGATTGCAAGTCTCGAAGCACTTCTATCCATAACTAACTCTTTGGGGATGTCCCACTCCTTAAGGTCTCTCTTGACCGACTCATCCCAAGTTAGTTTAGGTCGACCTCTACCCCTCCTTACACTACCGACCCGGTCTAGCACTCCAATACGCACCGGTGCTTCGGAAGGCCTCCTCTGGACATGACCAAACCATCTCAACCGGTGTTGGACCAATTTTTCCTCAATTGGTGCCACCCCAACTCTATCCCGAATTTCTTCGTTTTAGACTCTATCTCTTCTTGTATGCCCACAAATCCAACGCAACATACACATCTCAACGACACTCAGTTGTTGTACATGTCGTTTCTTTGTAGGCCAACATTCAGCACTGTATAACATCGCTAGGCGAATCACCATTCTATACAACTTACCTTTTAGCTTTTGGGGCACCTTCTTGTCACAGAGGACGCTAGAAGCTTGTCGCCATTTTAGCCAACCGGCTGAAATTCTGTGCCTAACATCCTCATCAATGTCACCATCCTTCTGTAGCATCGATCCCAAATACCTAAAGGTCTCTTTCTTGGCCACCACTTGTCCGTCGAGGCTCACAACTCCATCTTCATGTCAAGTCATGCTGAAATCGCACATCATGTACTCGGTCTTGGTCTGCTGATTCTGAAACCTTTCGACTCTATAGCGTCCTTCTACAACTCAAGCTTCTCGTTAACCCCTGCCCTAGTCTGGTCAACTAGCACCACATCATCACAAAGAGCATACACCATGGGATACTACCTTGGATGTCCCTTGTGACCTCATCCATCACCAAAGCAAATAAATAAGGGCTCAAAGCTGACCCCTGATGTAGTCCTATCTTCATTGGAAAGTCACTAGTGTCACCACCGCATGTACGCACACACGTCACCACATCCTTGTACATATCCTTCATAAGGGTAATGCACATAGTTGGAACTTTGTGTTTTTCCAAGGCCCACCACATGACATTTCTTGGTACTTTGTCATACGCCTTCTCGAGGTCAATAAAGACCATGTGCACGTCCTTCTTTTTCTCCCTATACCTCTCCCTCAAATGTCGTAGCAAGAAAATTGCCTCCATAGTCGACCTTCTAGGTATGAACCCAAACTGGTTTTGGGTCACGCATGTTGTTGTCCTAAGGCGATGCTCGATAACCCTCTCCCAGAGGTTCATCTTGTGGCTCATCAGCTTAATCCCTTGATAATTAGTGCAACTTTGAACATCTCCCTAGTTCTTGAAGATCGGTACTAATACACTCCTCCTCCATTCCTCAGACATCTTAAAAAGCTTTGCTAGCCAAACTATGACTCTAGCACCCAAACATCTACACACCTCAATGGTGATGCCATCGGGGCCCATCGCTTTACCTCTCTTCATCCTCTTCAAAGCCTCCTCAATCTCTGCCTCCTGAATTCTCCTCACAAAACGTTTGCTGGTGTCATCAAAAGAGTCATCCAACTCACTAGTAGGATTCTCATCATCCTCATTAAATAACCTATTAAAGTACTCCCGTCATCTGTCCTTGATCTCCTCATCCCTCACCAGCAGTTGGTCTGTCCCATCCTTGATGCATTTGATATGGTTGATGTCTCTTGTCTTCCTCTCTCGGATCCTCGCCAACCGGAAAATGTCCTTCTCCCCTTCCTTCGTGCCTAGCCGCTGATAAAGGTCATCGTACGCCTGGCCCTTGGCTACACTCACCGCTCGCTTTGCAGTCCTCTTTGCTATCTTATAGCTCTCGATGTTGGTTGCACTCCTGTCGAGGTGGAGTCGGTTGAAACACTCCTTTTCCTTAATAGCTTTTTGCACCTCCTCATTCCACCACCAAGTGTCTTTCACCTCCTGCTTGCCTACCCTACTCACGCCAAACACTTCTGGTGCCACCTTCCGAACACATGTTGCCATCTTTAGCAACATGTCATTTACATCTTCTCCTTCTTCCCAAGGCCCCTCACCTAGCATCCTATCCTTGAACACTTGCGCCTCTACTCATTTAAGCTTCCACCACCTCGTTCTCGCAACCTCGGCACGATTGTCCTGGACGACACATACCCAAAAGCTAAAGTTCGCCACCACAAGCTTGTGTTGGGGAACAACACTCTCTCCAGGTATCACCTTAGAATCTAAGCAAGCACGTCTATCCTCCCTCCTTGCAAGGATAAAGTCAATTTGGCTTGAGTGTTGACCACTCCGAAAGGTCACCAGGTGGGATTCCCGCTTTCTAAAGAGGGTATTTGCTATCAACAAGTCGTAGGCCAACGCGAATTTCAACACATCTCCCTCTTGGTTCCTACCACCATACCCAAACTCCTTGCACTCACTCGAAACCAGCATTCGTCGCACCCACATGGCCATTGAGGTCTCCTCCTATGAAGAGCTTCTCCCTGATGGGCACGGTACTAACCATGCTATCCAAGTCTTCCCAAAACTGCCTCTTCACGCTCTGACTAAGACCGACCTGTGGGGCATAGACACTGATCACATTCAGAGTGATATCCGCAACTACCAACCGGACTAGAATAATCCAGCCACCTTGCCTCTTAACATCTAAAACTCCATCCTTAAAACTCCTATCGATCAAGATGCCCACTCCATTCCTACCCGACACTGCCCCCGTGTACCAAAGCTTCAAACTAGAACCCTCCACCTCTTTCGCCTTCTAACCCTTCCACTTAGTCTCCTGAATGCATAGGATATTTACACGCCTCCTAACTGCTCCATCAACTACCTCTCTTAACTTACCCGTTAAGGATCCTACGTTCCAACTCCCTAGACGAATCCTAGTTGGCCTGGCTAGCTTCCTTGCCCTTTGCACCCGTCGAGGAAAGTGCGAAGACCCTTGTTCACTTTTCACCACACCCGGGCGTAGGTGCAGCGTGCCACTAAGGTTGCAACAACCTGACCCTTGCTCACTTATCATCGTACCTAGATCACGATACGACGCGTCCCTAAGGGGGAGACGACCCGGCCCTTGCTCATTTAACACTACACTCAGGTTCTGATGTAGCGCGTCGCTAAGAGGGTTACACCCCCAACAAATTTCTTATGGGTTTCATATCCATTAGAGTGGCTGATTTCGCTGCTGGTTCGCCAGACCTAACGCGCCCTCCTCCTTTACCCGGGCTTGGGACCGGCTATGTTGAGATGACTCGAGAAAGTCTTCCAGTCAACCTAGGCAGAGTTAGCAACAATCACGAACATGATAAGATGAAATTCTGAAGGATAATCTAGGTTAACTTGCATACACACTCCAAATGGATATGTCCTTTGTGCTGTATAGTGTCTATATACTTGCTATGACTGTTGCAATTCTCCTACTATCATCATGCTACAGTAATCAACCATGGCTCAGGTAGACTATTACAACATGAAAATACTGGTTAAACTTTTAACCACAGCTACCACTGAAAACAATACTTCAATTCATATGATGATCACAAACATGCGAGATGAACAAATATTGATATAGAGCACAATAGAGTTCATGAGCATAATTAGAGGTGCAACACTAAAAGATCAAGATCCCCGTTTGATCCGAAGCATGAATGAAGCCTCCCCACCACCTCTCCCCCCTCCCCCCTGCCACACACACAAAGAAACAATGATTTATTTATGTTGATACAAATGTAGGATGTGTAGATTTTGGAAAACCTTGTCACCAAAGATGGAGGGGGGGAAGTCAAAACCCTATGGCCTATTGGCACAAGGTGGTTCTCCACCTTGACAAAGTTGTCGATGTTAGTCCAAACGAGGCCTAGTCTACTATATGCATGTTTACTATATTGTCTTGTGGAATCTAATCTACTATATGCATTGTTACTATCCAGGCTACTATTTACTTGTTATGTAAATCTAAGTTGGTTAGGACTTTAGATAGAAGATTGTTTCAGGAATCCATGACACATTAAACAATGTCATCTTTTGGTTTGGGTACTCTAAGCAAACTGAGTTTGACAACCAAAATCCAAAGTCTTGGTCAAGTGGACCAACCCCTATATGGAACTTCTTGTGCAGACCTTACTCATGTAGACTCTTAGTAGAACTGTTCTAAGTCTGTGCCCAAATCAAGCCTATAAAAAACCACCACTTTGTGTCGTGTTTTGCACACTGACTAGCACGAATTATATGAATTAGTAAAGAACGCCACTAAAATTAGTAAAAGTGCTCCTTAATGAATGCCCCCCCATCAATTTTATGATTTTGTTTGCCTTTTTACTTTTGGAGGCAAATTCATGCTAAATGTTTGTATTGTACTTTCCCTATTTGCAGCCAATGTGCTTAGGCTATTCGGAACTAATATAGTTGACATTGCTCCTCAAGCTTCTCCATCTTATATTCCGTTATGTTATTTCAACTCCCATTCTGCATACCTATAGGGTTCACTTTGTGTATTTTATTCTTTAGGTGGTCTACCAAAACTATTTATGCTCCAGTCCCAACAGCCACTTCATTAGCTGACCTAGCATTTGTGTATCCAGCCTAACTGAAAGTGAAAGGATCAGACCACTCTTCTTGTCATGCCCGTTTTCCTGAAGAAAACCGAATGCATCTCATATGTGTGTCAGGATTAGAATTTCACACATTTGATAGACAAATGAGTGTAATATCACAAGACAATACTTACAACATACAAAAAATACAATACTTACAACATACAGAAAAGGTTTATGAACTTTATTACACTCACAAAGGTCGACACGAAGGACTTTACACGAAAAACGATAACTATGACGATGTGACACCATCTTCATCTTCCACAAGCATCTAACTGTTGGATTGCATGCCTCAGAACTCCTCGTAGCCACTGAAGTACTCCTCTCCAGGGTTCTCTGAACAACATATGGAAGGATGAGTACACTTATGGTTGGTACTCAGCAAGGCCATAGAAATAACCGAAAAGCAATTTAAATCCATCTTTAAGTTCATTAATCATGTGAGGGTCCAAGCCACTCTTCACCGTGAGTACGATTGATCGATTAGCTTAACACTCTACAGAGAGCTTGTACACTTTCACCACAGTTCGCATAAAAGTTCTGAAGTACTTGGAACCCAACCATGCCTTTGCTGATCAGGAACAATACCACACTTCCGAGGTGTGATTGCATAGGGACTTTATGAAGCCTTTACAAAGATATGCAAAAGACCAACAACCGACATAGTTACGGATCAAGGCGGACCATAACCCTCCCTAGTGGTCAGCACCTTAGCAAAGGCTACTACCCCAAAAGGACCAGGCTATACCCCTAAAACCTCGATCCACCTTTGCTCCTTTCGGATACGGTCATCAGTACAATTGCTCACCTAATTAATTGTTTAAGCTAGAGCCATATGGACTGTGGTCGCACTGTTTTCCTCGGTGGTTCTCCATGTTCCAATTAATTTATAGTATTCTTGTATTAAAGCATAGGTAGAAGGATGGTTAGGGTCACTTGCCTTTCTCGAACCACAAGTTACTCTCTTCTTCTTCAAACCTTTGCACTTGCTCTTCCTCGATCAACACATTGTCTACGACCACACATGAAAACATACAATAAATAACACAGTGCATCAAACATTACTAAAAGACTAGAACACACTTCTAAAACTAACGTCCTTGTTGAGATGATCGCGTAGACACCAAGAACGCTTAAAACGGAACTAAGACGGAAAAGATATGGCTTAAACAAGGTTCAGGGGCTTATCTACGAGAAACCAGGGACCTGAACCTAATTATGTACAAAAACAAGAGGTCTAACATGTAAAAGATCAAGGCTGGACTGCGGAAGGGTTTCTATAGGTGGAAGGACATCATTGTGACATTAGAAACCTAAAGGGCTCTTTTGCAAAATGGCCATAGCTGGTGTGGGTGTTGATCGGTATGAGGTCGATTGACCCACGGCTTGGGCAGATCTGGGCCGCTCGCTCACAGATGGATGGTTGGCGACGGCTGCTGGTGGGAGGCGGCGACAGGCTGACTATGCACGGGGGCGCTGGGCGGCGAGACTCGCCGGCGAAGCTCGAAATCGAGCTCCCACGAAACTCAACGGGGTAAACTTCAAAACGAAGATAAGGATCTTGCGAACTTACCTAGGGACTTGGAGAGGAGGGTGAAGTGGCGGAGAAGGACATCAGGCGGGGCGGTGCTCTGGCGAGCTATGGCGCTCCGTCTTCGAGCAGGGCCTGTGCTGAGCGCAAGAGAGAGTGAGAGAGCGGGGGCGAGGTGCGGATTGGAAGAGGGCTCGGGGTCTTCCATTTTTTAGGGCCGAGAGGGAATGTGAGGGGCGCGGTGAGGCCGTGGTGAGGAGCTCGGTGGTCAGTGGCCATTATGGCTCGGTGGAGCTGGTGGGGCGGCGGTTGCGGTAGAGGAGGGGCGGTGGGGTGAGTGCGCACCGACGTATTGATGGAGAGCTCGGTGGAGGGAGGGGAAGAGCGGGGGAGGCTGGGGATGAGTGGCGGTGCGGTTGGCCATGTTGTCGGTGGGAGGTAGGGGAAACGATTGACAGGTGGGACCGGGGTGTCGGTGAGTGAGAGAGGGGAGGAGAGAGGTGGGCCGGCTAGAGGTTGTTTTGGCTAAGCTGGGTTGGGCTGGCGGCCTATCGTGGTTGGGCTGAAAAAAAAAGAAAAGAGACGGGAGGAGAAGGATAGGTGGGCCACGGAGGGGGAAATAAGGCTGGCGGCGCATGATTAGCATTGCAGGCCGAAAGGAAAAAGGAAAGAAAAACTGGTTTGAGAGATAGAGAGAAAGAGGGAGGGTTTGAGGGGTGTTTTGAGACTTTGAACTTTTGATCTTTTGTTTTTTTATTAAAAACCACACAACAACAAACAAAAACAAATGCAAAGGCATGAATGCATCAAAAACTTTGGTAAATTCTAAATTTAAAAGTTGTTTATATTAATTAAAGGAAAATTTATTTAGCCAAATTATTTAATCCTTAGAAAATAAAATCTATAGCATGTTGCTAGCATTATTTTATTGTGATGGAATTTTCGCGTGTTACACTTCTTCTCCCTTTCAAGTACCACCTCTCTTCTTCCACCTTTATAACCAGGTTAAATGTTTTATTGTCTGAGCACCTCGAGTCACCGCTAACCACTCGAAAATTCAGAAACCAGACCCTGCATGTAAAATTAAAAATGGCTCATTATCGAGCCACTCACATATTTAGTGATAACGCAATTGACTATTAGGCTTGGAAAAAAACACATGAGACAAGGATGTGATCCAATAATAGGATTGAAACTTGAAAAATGAGTGGAGACAAAATGTTAGCTCAAAAAGCGTTGCGTCATCTATATCTCGGACTGAGATCGAACTCAACTTGAGGGAGTTCGGACTCAACAGGATTAGAGCATAGAAATAGCATAAGATATGAGAGCTCACCATTTAATTCCCAAAGGAGTTTAACTCTAGGATATAGATTCAGTAATAATGGTTTAAATTATGAAATGTATGAACTGAGTGCATATTGAAACATGCACACAAATGAAACCCAAGGAAACTCAAAAAAAAAACATGAGAAAATGACACACAAGCATTGAAAACATTTTTGAAAAACAAAATAATTTACCCATTTTGAAGTTAACATCAGAAAGAGAGCTGAAAAGTTTTAAAATGGTTGCAAGGAATTTAATTAATAAAAAATCTCTAAATTTCTAAGATTTTTCAATTTGGAAAATACGGCGTTTTACAAAAACTATCCCTGCAGAAAAGATATATTTGATTTGTCTTAGGTTATCTCATCTCTAATATGCATTTTCTCCGCTTTTTGTTGACAGCTACCTGCTCTTAATTGATGACATATGGTCTGCAAAAACATGGGGGAGTATCAGAAATAGTTTGCCTATTGAGAATAATAAATGCAGTAGAATAATAGTGACTTCAAGATTTCAAGCTGTTGGTGCGGCATGCTCACCAAGTAGCCCAAGTAATATTCTGCATACAGTTGATTTTCTCAATGACGTTGAATCCAAAAGTTTGTTCAAACGAAGTCTCTCTGAATCCAAAAGCAGCAAAGATAGTGAAAAGGTACAGGACAAAGTCCCAGAGGAGATACTGAAAATATGTGGAGGACTGCCATTGGCGATAGTCAGTATGGCTGGTCTTGTAGCCTGCAACCCAAGCAAGCCCAGTGGTCACTGGGACAAAGTTTGCAAATCATTATTTCCAGAGAGTGTGACTGCTCTCTCCTTGGACGGGGTGACAAGGATACTTGATTTCTGTTACAATAATTTGCCGGGAGATCTCCAGACCTGTGCACTGTATTTGAGCATGTTTCCAAAAGGGTCCAAAATTAGCATGAAGCGTTTGACTCGTCGATTGACAGCTGAAGGTTTTGTTAGTGAGAAACAAGGGCTGACAGAGGAGGAAGTTGCAGAGACCTACTTTAATCAGCTCATGAGAAGGAAGTTAATACGTCCTGTGGAGCACAACAGTAATGGAAAAGTAAAAACATTTCAAGTGCATGACATGGTCCTTGAATACATCGTTTCCAAGACAACTGAAGAGAACTTTATTACTGTGGTTGGTGGCCACTGGATGATGCCACCACCCAGCAACAAAGTCCGTCGACTCTCCATGCAAAGCAGCGGTTCCAAGCATGAGAATATGACCAAAAACCTGAACTTGTCTCAAGTCCGGTCGGTGACTGTGTTTGGAAGCCTGAAGCAACTACCTTTCCATTCATTCAATAATGGAATAATACAAGTGCTAGATCTTGAGGGTTGGAAGGGTTTGAAAGAGAAACATCTGAAAAATAACATATGCAAAATGCTTGTGTTGAAATATCTAAGCCTCCGAAGAACAGATATTGAAAAAATTCCCAACAAGATTGGGAAATTGGAGTATCTTGAAACACTTGACATAAGGGAGACACATGTTGAAAAGCTACCAAAATCTGTAGAGAAGCTAAAACGGATCAGTAGCATACTTGGTGGCAATAAAAACCCACGGAAGGGCTTGAAGTTGCCTGAAGAAAAAATTAAGGAACCAGAAAAAAGTACATCGGCTCAGGAAATAAACAAGGACACAGTTACAAGTACGTCCACGCAAGAGAAAAACAAAGAGGGGATGAAAGCACTTCGTGTACTGTCAGGGATTGAGATTGGGGAATCAACAGCTGTCGATGGCCTTCATCAGATGACAGGGCTAAAGAAGCTTGCCATTTACAAACTCAGTATACAGAAAGATGGTAAAACCTTCACACAACTACATTCAGCTATTACGTACCTTTTCAGCTGTGGTCTGCAAACTCTGGCAATCAATGATGAATGTTCTGATTTTATCAACTCACTGGACTCCATGTCCGCACCTCCAAGGTACCTCGTCGCCCTTGAACTGTCTGGCAAGTTGGAAAGGGCCCCAAATTGGATCTCCAAACTCCACACTCTCAGCAAGTTAACTCTATCAGTGACAGTTCTCGGAACTGTCACTTTGAAGCTCCTGAAGGACCTGCCTTCATTGTTTTCTCTCACCTTTTCAGTTAGTGCAGCAAAGCAGAATCAGAGCGTCCTAAAGGAAATCCTTGAGCAGAACAAATCAGAGTCCGACGGGGAGATCTTTGTTCCAGCAGGATTCCCAAGTCTTAAGCTGATACGCTTCTTGGCACCCCTTGTGCCAAAGCTGGGATTTGGTGACAATGCAATGCCAGCACTAGAGATGATCCAGATGCGGTTTGAAGCATTCGAAGGTTTATTTGGCATCGACACATTGGAAAATCTCCGGGAGGTGCACCTTAGAGTTACTGGCCTAGCAGCAGAACTGAGCGGAAGTGATTTAGCAGAAAGGCAGGAAACAGAGACTCCTGAAGCAAAAGAAAGAAAGGAAGATGCTGAAATAACCAGATTCTTGGCAGAAGATTTGAAGAGCTACACTACTGATAAGCTGAAGGTAATCGTTGACTATATCATCAATACTTGAGATAGCAAAATACTATTGATGTCTCATTCACATGTATGGCTGGAGCTGCTAGCTACACTGCTTTTGTTTGTTGTGGTCGTAATAAAATGGGATATCCCAAAGGAACTATTGTAATCTCTATGTTGTGTTGTACACTATTACTTTCCTATTGGTACTATTGAACTCCAGGTATTAGTTTACTCTGATGAACTGATGTAATTCCTGAAAGATTGCTTGGGTTGGTTATTTAAGATAAATGAAGCAGTAGCTGTGTGTAACTGAATAAGATCACAGCTGGAGCATTATAACTAGTATTTGCAAGGATAATGTATGTGAATAAACTTCCTCTGATGAGGAAGCAAGAAGATTATAACCGCGATTACTGTTGGGGGGTTACCCGAAAAATTCGGATGACTGCCCTAACACAGGTGAGAGTTCTAAACACGTTCAAGTACAGAGTGAGAGCGCAAAGAGACTGTGATTCACTTTGCGAGTAGCACAAGTTCCAAAAAAGTCTGAATCCGTTTACACGTGCCCTTGCGCCCCCTTTTATAGGGAGACGAAGGGACTTTTACATACCGATAACACCCTTGGCCTCGGAGAATATTCCCAGTGTGAACGCATACAGGATTGTCTTTTTCATCCAACATATTTACAAATCTGCCACTAGTTCACACTCTAAACCCGGACTTTTTGGGACAACAACTTTGACTTTGCTTCTCTCCTGGTTCGTGAATGTCTTCGCGTGAAACTCCCGAACTGGGTCTTCAGCAGATTCCCGAGTTGGCCTTCGCTTCTCCGCTGGTTCGCGCATGTCCACGCGCCTGACTCCCGAACTCAGCCCTCAACAGATTCCCGAATCGGCCGTTCTCCGAAGTTCGGGCCATCGAGAGTTCGAGATTCCGGGCTTCCGCATGTTCATGACTCCACTTCCTCGCCGAATCAAGATTCCCGAATCCTGCACATTCACGAATTCGAGGCTTCACAGGTTCCAGGCTTCCGAAAATCGTGAATTCCCTGCTCCTGAAAAACATGCTTCGAGAACTTTGTTAAACCCAACGTTTCGAGGGTGACGGGTTTTCCTGAATTCCCCAACACTAGCCCCTCGGGAAGCGGGTTGACTCCGACGATCCGATTCCACGAATCCTTCGGAAATTTAGTAAAAAACGTCACCCTCGGAACGTCGGAGGGGACACGCGTCGCCCGGGAAACCAAGGACGGTTAAATCGAGGCGTATTTCGCGGAACTACCCCTCCCTGGCCCTATAAATAGCGGGCTGCCGCTGTTGAAAAATTTTTACAGCTTCCCAGCTTTTTCACAATTCGTGCATCTCTCTTTTTCGCGGAATCTGGCCTTCTGCTGAAAAGCCCGCGAGCTTCAGGTCTTCTTCGCGCTTTTCTAAGGTATTCCTTCACCTTTCTCTTTCAATTCTTAATTTTCACATTTTTGCGGTGGCATCTTTGTTTCATGAACTTTATTCTCGAATATTTTTCTTATTGCTTCGGGTATGTATTTCTTGGTTAGGTGGCTCGAACTAAAAGTACCGCCAGACCCATGACTACCGAAGAGCTCATCGCAGCTGGTATTCCAATTGACCCAGCTGTCGAAAGTGCCGAGCAAGCTGCACCGGCCGAAGATTCTGGTTCGCCTAGTGGTTCTCGTAGTCGCGAAGATGGGGAGGTTCGGTCTGACGGCGGCGAAGACATCGGAGATGTGGATGCCGGTGTGGACGATCTGATCAGGGCAAGGACCTCCGGCCCGCTGCTACCCTCACTCGCCTTCGGAGAGTCGAAGGTGACAAGCAACACGATTCGTGAATACGAGAAGGCCGGATTCTTCTCCCCTGGCGCTGGGCGTGCCCCACTTGATGAGCTGATTCCAACTCCTAAGGACGGAGAAATTGTGGTATTTCGGGATTTCTTCATCTGTGGGCCGAGGTTCCCTTGTGACCCCATCCTGCCGGCTATTCTCGACGCATTTTCGGTGAAGATCCACCAGCTTTCTCCGACATCCTTCCTTGAAGTGTCGAAGTTTATCTGGATTTTGAAGACCTTCGGCTGCAGTCCTAGCATCGACGCTTTTACCAGATTCTACGAACTGGTGATCATCCCCGAAGTTGTCAAAGGTGAAGATGGGCAGTTTTACCACAGTCAGCACGCGTGCTGCACCTTCAATACGCGACATCAGAACACCCGACAAGGAATCACCCGAATCCAGAGCGCTCCTTGCTGCAAGTCCAACCTTACCGATGATTGGAGATCTTACTGGTTTTATTTGAAGGTCGATATGCCAAAGCTGTCATGCCCGATCGCGCCTCTTGCCGCGGTGAATGTAGGGAAGTACAACCAGCGGGCCTTGGGAATCAGAAGCTGTGAGAATGCATTTCACCTGGCCAGCACAATACTTGGCGGCCGTGATATTATCGAAGAATTCGTCGCCGCGCGGGTCTGGCCTATCTCGAACAGTTGGTCCCTTGCTGAACTCGTGTACTACAATGTCAACTGGGCAGATCAGAGGGTGCCTTTCCCGAAGTTCGGGATCAAACTTCGCGAGGGCCAGAGCGCCAAGGACTTCATGGATGAAGTGGAAAAAAGGGTGAACGTCATGGTAGGCGAATATACCATGAACGAGTACAAGGCGTATAAGGCCCTGGTGAAGCACAAGAAGAAAATCAACCGCATCTTTTCGGAAGTTTGCGGTGATAAATTTTTCAGCTCTCGAGGCCCTGGTCCCAAGTTGAAACTTCCCGCCGTCGCTGTGGCCAGTTGCTCAGCCGCCCCAATCAACGCTCCCCGAATAAGGTCGTCGAAACGAGGCTCGTCGCCTGCCAGTGAGGGGGCCTCTTCGGGAGTCAAGCCTTCGAGGACTAGATCGCTGGAATCGTCGAAGCGGAAACGAAAAACCTCCGAACCTTGGACTTCGGATGCTGAACTCCAGGCTGCTTTGGGGCTTGCCCAGATGAGCCGCAAGAAACTAAAGAAGGCTGTGAAGAAAGTTTCTTCCACCGGCGTTCGGCGAGTCCCATCCGCCTTCGACGACGACACCTTCGCGGAGACAGATAGCCTTAAAGGTGTTTTCCTCTGGCCACTGTTTAACTTTCGAGACAGCTTGTCCGGTCGGTTCCGAGAATGAATTCGTGGATGTTGATTCCTTTTCGAATCTTTGCTCCCGAAGTTCAAAAGGCGACCGCTCCTGCCGCTGCTGAGAAGTCCATTGTTGCTGCTGATGTTGCTGCCCACACTGAGTCCCCTGCTGCTACCGAAGCCCCTGTTGCTGAAGTCCCTGCTGCTGACCAAGCCTCCTCCGAATTCGCCCAGGACCTTGAGCTCACTATTCAAAGGGGAGACAATCCTACCGAACATGTTCCTTTGGTTGAAGTTCGGGAGATCGTCCCCGAAGACCAGGCACCCTCTCCTTCCTTAGCCGCTTTTAACAAAAGCTTTGGTACGTCTCATCGCGGCAAGCTATTGCGTGTTGGTTTCGAGACAAGTGGTGTTGGGAGCAAGACGTCCAAGTTTTTAACTCTGTGGAAATCGTCCGCAATTGTTGATGAAACAGGAGAGGAGGCGTCAGAATGACCCAAAGAAGCTGCTCAAGGCTTCGAGAAAGGGCCTCTCTCTATCTCCGAAACCACTCCTTCGCCTCGAGGGAAAACCTCTTCAGGTTCGACTAAACAAGTCACCATGCGGCATTTTAGTAAGCAAGGTTCGTTCATCCTCACTACCTCTTCATGTCGTTCACGATTGTTGAATCTTGGTCTGAGACTTACTCCTGAATTTTTCAGAATTCAAGGATCTTTTGCATTCTTACTCTCCTTCAAAGCTTGCACGCTTCCACGAGGATTATACCCTCAAGCACTCTATGCTTGGGAAGGTTGCCATAGAGCGGCTCACTAAACAGGAGAAGATTAACGAACAACTTTCCCAGAAGTCCAAGGAACTGGAGCGTAACTTCACCCTCACGCAATCCACGAACCTGGAACTCGAGAAAAAGGTGGCTGAGTTGGCGGAGGCTTTGAAAATGAGTCACGATAAAAAGAAAGTCGCAGAGGCCGCGCTCGAGGAATCCAAGAAAGAGCTTGAGAAAGTTCAAAAATCTCATGAAGATGATCTGAGCGTGATTGAAAAGCTTCGGGAAAAGCAAGAGCGAGCTACGAAAATCGCCGAAGATCTTCGTATCAATAATGCCAGCCTCGCCAAGTCCCTGAGCGCAAAGGATCGCAAAATCGTAGATCTTGAGAAGGCGTTGGCAGAACAAGGTGAAGCCTCGAAGAAAAACACTTCGGAGATTCTGGAAAAGCTGAAACTGCTCTATGTGGAGTACCAGAAGTCCTTGAATGAGTATGGTGTTCGCCCAGCCCCTCTCCCGGATGACATCGATATTCCCGATTTCATGGATTGGCTGGAGGCCGAGTTCAAGGCCCTTACTGAGGTGATCTCCGGCGCCAGCAACTTCGCTGTTGCTTTCTTTCTCGTGGAGAGTATCCCGAAGATTCTTCACGATTATGATCGTGTCGACTCCGGAGAAGTTTCGCGCGAATCTCTCTGGATTCCCCAGCGCTACTAGTACCGCGATACTTCGAGCCAACTCCGACGTTCAAGCCATCAAGATGAAGTTCGCGAGGGAGTTTTGGCTGACTGGCGGGGAGGATGTTGTTAAGACCATTGCGCAAGCAAAGCTTGCTGAGGTAGTTTCTTTTGTCCGATTTCATGACTTATGTTTGTCGCAGATTTTTCAGTTTCTTAAACCTTCCTCACTTTTGCCTTCCTTTCTCAGCTGAAGGAAGAGGAGAACCAAGAGGGCACCGCCGCGTCTCCCGAAGGATTGACCTCCGGTGAGGGTTCGAGCGAGTCCGGTGAAGATGGCTCAGGTGGCAGCAGCAGCAGTAGCAGCAGCAGCGATGATGGCAACGACGGCGAACAGGTCCCCGAACGAGAGGAGGATTCGCCGAAGGTGGATGTTACAAATTGAATGATATGTCCGAAATTTTGGGTGAATTCGAGATTGGTTGTACATTCATGTAGATTCATCAAACTTTCCTGAACAAATGTTTTGTATATTTTAACCTGCGCAGGTCCTGCAAGCTGGGCCTGCGCAGGACGTGCTACCGCTGCGAATTCATCGGGATAGTATGTTCGTTAGTGGTGAAGCGTGGCGTCTGTTCAAGCGAGCACATCCCGAACAAGATTTTTCCGATTTTTGGCTTGAGGCCTCGCTTAAGTTTTCTATAGGTTATTTTGATCTCTCCTCGTTTTTCTTACTTCGTAAGAAGATTCGTTCCGCGTCTTCTACTCCGCGATCCATAAGAATTCCGAAGACGGAGCCCCTTAGCCCCTTAGCCGGTTCATCTGACTTCGCCTATGCTAGCGATATAGCTGAAAACAACGTTTGTAAACCAGGACATGTTGTAGGACTTTCATTCTAAATTTCGCACTGATTGCTGTAATTATTGAGGAACTATTCGGGAGTTTTGATGCGAATAAGGCAATGAATACGTTTTTTCTTGAAAAAACGTCACCCTCCCCCACCTTGCCGTTTTGCATGAAAACTCGAAGGCAGGTTCACGAATCTTACTATTACAGGATTTCGAGCACATCTTTTTAGGAGAAATCTTCGTTAATTTTTGAAAATTTCGACCGTCGTTGTGCAAGTCAACAAAATTTGTTTTTCGAATTTTGTGGACTTGCCCCGCACGGCAGACTTGCCTTGGTTGAAATTGCAACCCTCAGTTGCTTCAACCAAGATTTTTCTGCGATTCTCTGATGGAGCCCCTTGCCCTTTTCTTACAATGATGATACCTGAAAAATTTGCAACAATCTATACTGAGTGAGAATACGCAGGCAAACCCTTAGGCATTCACTTTCCCGAAATCATCATGTGAACTTTCTTGTGGGAATCCCTTCGTGGATGGGATTTTTCTAGGCCACAACTTGTTGTTGTCTCAGGCCTTTTCGGTGGGAATCCCTTGATGGATGGGATTTTTCTAGGCCACAACTTGTTGTCTCAGGCCTTTTCGGTGGGAATCCCTTGATGGATGGGATTTTCTTGGCCACAACTTGTTGTTGTCTCAGGCCTCTTTTTCGTTGATGGAATTCTGGCTGTCACGAAGCCTTTCTCACAAACTTTTTCTTTTTTTCTTTTTTCACGATGGAATTTCGGCTATCACGGAGCCTTTCTCACGAACTTTTTCTTTTTTTCTTTTTTCACGATGGAATTTCGGCTATCACGGAGCCTTTCTCATGAACTTTTTCTTTTTTCACGATGGAATTTCGGCTATCAGGAAGCCTTTCTCATGAACTTTTTCTTTTTTCACGATGGAATTTCGGCTATCAGGAAGCCTTTCTCACAAACTTTTTCTTTTTTCTCGATGGAATTTCGGCTATCAGGAAGCCTTTCTCACGAACTTTTTCTTTTTTCACGATGGAATTCTCGAGACACGCAATTTGGGGGAAGACTCTTTTCATATATATATCAGAAAGAGTATTTACATAGGATCCGCCTCGTTAAAAACCTTGCCTCTTGATTTAGAGCCCCCTTTGCAAGGAAAAGAGTACGGTCCTTCTTATTCTAGTACGACTATAAGAAATAAAACTAGTTTTTGCTCCGAAATCACTTATAGACACGTGATTCGGGTTTTTATCTTCCTAAAGTGCAAACTTACGAAAATCGAAAAACTACTACACGCTACATCTATCTACAACTAGGGTTTTCATGGATAATACCTTTTTAGGCTGTCGGCATTCCACGAATACGGCAACTCTTCGCCAGTCTGCTCCATCAGGCGAAAAGCCCCTGGCATATCTGTTTCCCTGGCTATGTAAGGCCCTTCCCATGACTCATGAAGTTTTCCTGGGTTCTCCCAATTTTCTTTCTTTTCAAGACAAGATCACCAGTTTTGATGTCCTTTCGGACCACCTTTTTGTCCCTCCATGCCCTTGTCCCTCTCTGGTATTTCTCAATGTTTTCTGCTGCTTCAAGTATTGTCAGCTCTATCATGTCTTTTTCCACCTTCTTATCAATTTCCTCTATCTCTTTTCCCTTCAGGACTCTCATGCTTTCATTCCTGATCTCCTCCGGTGTCATAGCCTCAGTCCCGAAAAGCAGGCGAAAAGGCGTGAAACCCGTTGCCCTTGAGGCTCGTGGTGTTGTGAGACCGCATCACCTTCGGAAGTTCATCGACCCACTTTCCCTTTTTCTGATCGAACAAACATTTCTTGATTCCCGAAAAGATCAGGCCGTTGGCTCTTTCAACTGCACCATTGGACTGTGGATGATATACTGATGAAAACTTCGCCTGTGTGCCTAAGGTTTTGCAGTAATCTTTGAAGGTGTAACAGTCAAATTGTTTGCCATTGTCAACCGTCAGTTCTCTAGGAACTCCGAACTCGCGAACTATATTACGCCAAAAGAATTTACGAACCGTTGTTTCTTGTGATATTCGTGAGTGGTTTTGCCTCCACCCACTTCGTGAAATAATCGACTTCTACAGCCGCGAATCGGCAGTTGCCTTGAGCTGTTGGCAACGGGCCTACCAGGTCCATTCCCCACCTCTGCAGAGGCCAAGTTGGAGGAATTAGACGAACTGGCATTGAAGACAGATTCTGTTGATTTCCCGTCTTCTGGCACGCTTCACATTGCCGAACCAACATCTTGGCATCGATGTTTATGGTGGGCCAATTGAATCCCTGCTTTATCGCCTTTCCAGCTAAAGCCCTGGTTCCTATGTGCGCCCCACAGAATCCGCTGTGAATTTCTTTCAGAAGTTCCCGACCTTTTTCGGAGGTGATGCAGCGCAGCCAAGGCTCAGTGACTCCTGATTTGTATAATTCTCCACTTACTACTGTATAGCCCCGAGCCCTTTGCTTCAATCTTTTTTCCTCCAATTCATCTTCGGTTCGTAATGTCCTCTCGGATAGGCCATGATTTACTCGCTCTCCGGTCTGGAATTTCCACTATATTCACGATTTGGGCCCTCGAATCTTTGATGGAGGGCTCTCTGATGATTTCGAAGAACACATCCGGTGGTAGCTCTTGGTTTCTGGCTGCTGCCTTCGCCAGTTTATCTGCCTCATTGTTATCATCCCTTGGGATATGCTGGACTGAATACCCTTTGAAGTGTTTTTCCATTTCTTTGACTTTTTCGAGATATTTCATGAGAACTGGATTCCTGGCCTCGCTTTCTTTCTCGATATGCTCTTGGATCACTTTCGAATCCGTTCTGATTATGAAGGTCTGCTGCCCCAAAGCTTTCATTTTCCTTAATGCCAGCAGTAGTGCTTCGTACTCCGTTGTGTTGTTCGTGGAATGCTCATTGTTCGCGAATACGAGCCGCGCTACGTAGCTGATGACTACGCCCGTCGGGGACGTTACAACAGCCGAAATTCCAACCCCCTTGTAACACCATGCTCCGTCACACTGCACCATCCAAGGTTCGAGTATATTTTCGTCTGGGTTCTGAGTGGGTGAAGTCCAGTCGACGACAAAATCTGCCAGAACTTGCGATTTTATTGCACTTCTTCTCTCGAAGTCTACCACATACTCGGAAAGTTCGGCACCCCACTTGATGATTCGGGTAGACGCCTCCCTATTTGCGAACAAATCATTCAGCGGCTGGTTGGTGATGACTCTTATTCTGTGACCCTCGAAGTAATGTCTTAGCTTTCTCGCTGCCATGATGACCGCATACTCGATCTTTTCCAGCTCGGAATAGAAAACCTTGGAACCAGACAATGCTTCAGAGGCGAAGTATACGGGAATTTGCCTGAGCTTTCCTTCTTCTTCTTTTTCCTGGACCAACACTGCACTTACTGCCGAATTTGATGCGGACACATACAGCAGAAGCGGCGATTTTGGTTCGGGAGGACAGAGTTTGGTCATGGTGGACAAGTAATCCTTCAATTCGCGAAAGGCCTGCTTCTGAGGTTCGGACCACTGGAATTTCTTGGCACTTCTGAGGACTTGGAAGAACGGTAGACTTCTTTACGCGGCTCGGGAATAAATCGTTGAGGGCAGCCACCCTCCCTGTCAACTTCTGAACATCTTTCACTGAGATTGGCTCTTGCATTTCCATCAGAGCCTTTATTTTGTCAGGGTTTGCCTCTATACCTTTCATCAAAACTAGGCATCCAAGAACTTTCCCCTTGTGAATGCCGAACACACATTTTTCCGGATTTAGCTTTAAGTTTGCTGCCCTCATGTTCGCGAATGTTTATGCCAGATCACTGATATGGTCTCTCCTCTGAACACTTTTGACAACTATGTCATCCACATATGCCAAAATGTTTCTCCGAATTTGCTGGTGCAGTACTATTGCTATCATTCTCGAAAACGTGCATCCTGCATTCTTCAGCCCTTCTGGCATTCTCACGAAACAAAATGTTCCGAAAGGAGTGATGAAACTTGTCTTTTCTTCGTCCTCTTTGCGAACCCTGATCTGATGATACCCAGAGAACATATCCAAGAGCGAAAGCATCTCACTGTTGGCTGCATCATCCACGATTTTGTCTACCCTTTCCAAGGGAAAATCGTCCTTCTTGCACGCCTTGTTCAGATCGGTGAAATCCACACACATTCTCCATTTTCCATTTTTCTTCTTAACTGGCACAGTGTTGGCTAACCGACCGGGTACTTGACCTCTCGATTACTTGGGCATCCCGCAACCTCCGAACTTCTCGCTTCCACGCTTTGACTTTTTCGTCGGACATTTTCCGAAGTTTTTGCTTCTTGGGTGGTATTTTGTCATCTGTTTCCGGGGCATGTTCGATTATATCTCTGTCAACACCTTGCAAGTCCTTAGCCGACCATGCGAAAACATCCTTGTTTCGTTCGGGAATCGTATGAGTTCACCGTCCTCTTCGGCGCCGAGGTTCGCCCCTATTATGACCGCTTCCGTCGGGCATGTCATCCAAATACACTTTCTTTGTTTCATCTTCCGCGGCTATCTCATTTTTCTCTTTGTCCCGCTTAGGCTCTTCATAGGTTTCCTTCATCTCATCAGCTGCTTTCAGCTGGTACACATTCGTTAGGCCGGGCGTGTGGCCTTTTTCTATGTTTCTGGCCTCCTGCTGATTGCCAAACACCGTGATAACCCCTTTGGGAGCTGGCATCTTCATGCATAGGAATTGTTGTCTTATGACAGCATCAAACTTATTCATGAAACCTCTGCCGAAGATCGCGAGGTATGGGTGATATATGTCAACTACATCGAAAGTGAGGCTCTCCGTTCTGGCGTTCTCAAGATCTCTAAAAGAAACTAGGAGTGATATTTTTCCCACCGGCTTGATGGGCTTTCCTCCGAACCCCTGCAATGGGTACTCTGGTGGATCCAACATGTGCTGGCTCAGATTCATTTTCTCGAATGTTTTCAGGAACAGGATATCCGCCGAACTCCCGTTGTCAACCAAGACTTTTCCTATGACCCACCCAGCAATATTGACTTCAATCACCATGGCGTCATTATGAATCGCGGATTTCAACCTGAAATCTTCTTCTGTGAAGGTGATTGGCACCTTCGCCCACTCTGGGTGGGCAGCTGGGCCATCATTGATGATGGTGTTCACGGATCCGAAGTAATTGCTTCT
The DNA here is from genome assembly GCA_947561735.1 of Cenchrus americanus. Lineage (NCBI taxonomy): Eukaryota > Viridiplantae > Streptophyta > Magnoliopsida > Poales > Poaceae > Cenchrus > Cenchrus americanus. The sequence continues at coordinate 6,346,015 of OX387242.1, forward strand.
CTCGCTTCTTGGTTTCGAACTCCATAGCGGATCCACCCGTGATTGGCATAATAGTCCCGAACGATGGCAATGCCTTGGAGTTACGAGGTCCCGAACTTGACCGAGGCCTTGACGAACTTTCGGGGGCGGTGGCAAGATTTCCCGAATGGGTTGTGGTTGCTTGGATTGACCGTATCGCTTGCGACCGAGGGAAGAATTGCTGCGATGGCCGCCATGCCGATTGTGGCCGTGGAAATTGTCGAACCGAGACGGAACTCGATTGTGGATACGCGAATTGCGGGCGCCGAAATCGGACGAACCCGGCTCCGGCATCGAGGATGCAATGCTCATCAGTGCTTTCTCTTGTTGGATTCTTGCCATGTTCTTCTTTGTCTCTGGGCACCCTTCGGTGCTGTGGCCTCTTCCATGATACTGGCAGTAGAAGTGAGGATCTCTTGGGTTGTGGTTCGTGAGTCCTGGGGTTCCTCTTCCTCTCCCCCCTTCCTTTGGGACCGAATCCTCCCCCCGGTGGTTGGCCCTCTTGTCTTGCCGTGGCTGGGAGTTTCCAACGCTGTTGACATTTCGTGGATGTTGTGGTGGTGCCCGCCAGGTCATATCTCTGTTGCCCTGTCTAGCCTCGTTTCGCTCAGCTACCCTCTTGCGGTGGTCGTCATCAGACAGAATGTACTCTTCCAATTCTCGAAAAAGTTCCTCAACTGTTTCGGGCTTCTTTCTCGTGAGATGGGAAGCTGTTGGCCCTGGGGTGAGACCTTTGATCAGTGCCTTGATCGTTGTCTTGTCATCAGCGTCGGGAATTTGAGACCTCTGTTGCATAAACCTTCTCACGAAGTTCCGCGGTGGTTCTCCTCGTCCTTCCGCTTGCGCTGCTACATTTGAGGCTTCGGCTGTTGTGTCGTGGAACATCTGAAACGCTTGCATGAACTTTGTTTTGAGATCTACCCTGCTGTAGATCGAGTGTGGAGGCAGCAGTGAGTACCAATTCAGTACTGGTCCTTCGCAAGCTATGATGAAGGATTTGGCCAGTGCAACATCATCTCCTCCTGCTGAGTTCACAGCTGATTCGTATCTCATGAGAAACTGTCTGGAATTTCCGAAGCCGTTGTACTTGGGAAGAGAGACAGGCTTGAACTTCGGTGGCCAAGGTGCTGTTTGCAGCCCTATTGATAGCGGCGATTCAGAATCCACGAAGTGTGAGACTCCGTTTCCCGCGAAGAAGTTTTCTTTCGGGGATTCTCTTGCAGGTGCAGGGTTCTGACGTGGTGACTCCTGCCACAGGGAAGTGTTCTCTTGTTCTTTCATTTCATCAATTTCTTTTTGTATTGCTTCTATCTGCTCTTTTGCTTTGTTCGAATCGCTCTAGCTTTTCGGAGATTTTCCTCTTTGCTTGTAACCGAGCCGCGAACTTTTCCTTGTCTTTCGCGTTGTACCGCCGTATCTTTTGCTTCGAACCATGGCTAGCTCTCTGTCTATGGCATCATCGTCATCATTGACATTCTCGAACTCCCCGCCGCTCGGCGGGGCCGTTCTTGGATGTGAGCTGTCTTTTCTGCTCTTGCCTTCATGAGGGCCTCGAGCTTTTCTCTTCGCTCTTGGTCTGTTACGTTCGAGGATTCAGGAACAAACGAGGTTTCATTCCCTTGGGTGAGATGGCGATCGTCCTGGTTTGCCTGTGCTGGAGCATTCTTCTTGGATTTCTTTTGAGGTGGCATCGTGAGCTTCTTTTCAGCTGGAACACGGTGGGCGCCAATGTTGGGGGGTTACCCAAAAAATTCGGATGACTGCCCTAACACAGGTGAGAGTTCTAAACACGTTCAAGTACAGAGTGAGAGCGTAAAGAGACTGTGATTCCCTTTGCGAGTAGCATAAGTTCCAAAAAAGTCTGAATCCGTTTACACGTGCCCTTGCGCCCCCTTTTATAGGGAGACGAATGGACTTTTACATACCGATAACACCCTTGGCCTTGGAGAATATTCCCAGTGTGAACGCATACAGATTGTCTTTTTCATCCAACATATTTACAAATCTGTCACTAGTTCACACTCTAAACCCGGACTTTTTGGGACAACAACTTTGACTTTGCTTCTCTCCTGGTTCGTGAATGTCTTCGCGTGAAACTCCCGAACTGGGTCTTCAGCAGATTCCCGAGTTGGCCTTCGCTTCTCCGCTGGTTCGCGCATGTCCACGCGCCTGACTCCCGAACTCAGCCCTCAACAGATTCCCGAATCGGCCGTTCTTCGAAGTTCGGGCCATCGAGAGTTCGAAATTCCGGGCTTCCGCATGTTCATGACTCCACTTCCTCGCCGAATCAAGATTCCCGAATCCTGCACATTCACGAATTCGAGGCTTCACAGGTTCCAGGCTTCCGAAAATTGTGAATTCCCTGCTCCTGAAAAACATGCTTCGAGAACTTTGTTAAACCCAACGTTTCGAGGGTGACGGGTTTTCCTGAATTCCCCAACAATTACCTCAAGGCCTCCTGAGCTTTTGGCACCTGACAATATCCTAAACGCTATCTTCAACTAGGATCATTCTGTTTTTGTATTACTTATTTTTACTAGAAGAGGCAAGCAAGCGGATGGCATACCGTCTCCCTCATTTTTGCGATAATTTTTTTGAATAAGATGAATGGTTTGGACGAAAAAGTCAACGGCGACAAGCAGGCCCGTCCCTGGGCATGTGCAACCGGTGCGGCCGGACAGGGCCTCCAAATGCAAAGGGCCTCAAATTTAAACTCCAATAATAGTGCTAGTGCTTAGCTAGATGGTGGTAGAAAAAATTAATCACTCTTTCGTAAAATCCTGGTGGAGTCTTGTAACCATTTCGTGAACAAATTCTCTCTCTTGCTTTGTAATGTATCCCTCTCTTCCTGATACTGAAGGTCCCGTTTAGTTAGAGTAGTGAAATTTCAATTTGGGTCCTCTTACAAGGTCTATTAGGACTATTAAACGTAGACTAGTTACAAAAATAATTACACAAATGAACCGAAAATTGCGAGATAAATCCATTAAGCCTAATTAATTCATCATTAGAGATTGGTTATTGTAGCACGACGTTGTCTAATCATGTGTCATAAGTAGGCTCGTTAGATTCGTCTCGAAAATTAAGGTAGGGGTTGTGGAATGAATTTTGTCATTAATCCACATTTAATACTCCTTGTTGGTGTTCGGAGATTGATGTGACGGCTAGTTGGTGAAACTTGTCTTTACACTTATATTCCCTCCGTCCCAAAATTTGTCGACTTTCAATTCATGTTTGACTACTCAATTTGAAACAATGAAACACCTTGACTTCGTCAGCCTAGTACTATCTATTGGTACTTCCAGGTACCATGTGATACTTTCACAGTTTGATTTTATCAGGTGGATAGCTCATGTTAATAACAACACAATAACATTTTCCTATTCTTGTTTGTAGAAGACAATACAACTGTGTGTTTTTCATAAATTTACCAACTTTTGATATATTTGGATCAGTTTTATGAGATGAGATGCAATCATTTCCAAAAAGGTTAATATTTTAGTTTAAATGGCGCTAAAATGGTTTGTCAAATAGTCAACCATATTCTTGATATATTTGATTGCTACCTAATATATTACAATCTATATACATTATTAATTTACTAACCCTCATTTTGAAATTTTGAACAGGGCCTCGGATTTTGCCGGGACGGCCCTGGCGACAAGTATTTCGATATGAAGAGAGTATTATGTATACATATTTACATTCTTCACATATCGATCGAGAAGTTAAAACTGACAAAGTGCTTGCTGCTGAAACTGCAGCAAAGTTTGCAATCTCCTGGTGACCTGCTTGGGAATAGTGGGTGAAGGCGATTTGGTGGGCACCCACTGGCGTGACCACGCTTCCTCTGCTGAGGCTGATCAGAGGTGGTAGATATAAAAACTTGCCGGGCCAATCATCTCCTTGCACACAGAGGCTCCTAATCGCGGATCGAAAAAACGTGTGCAGGAGTGTTGTCTGGTTGGGTTGGACGAACGTCGCGTGAGAGAGAAACCTCTGTGCTTTCACTTGTTAAGGCGAAAAGTAAGGCAAGCTGGTGAAGGCGAAAAGTAACGCGAAAAGTACTAGCGTTGTTCTTCTCCTGCTCAGCTCGCCTGTCTACTGCGGTAAATAGTCGATGTCTTTGTTCACAAATCAGTTCCGCCTTTTCTTTGATTTCCCTCTTCCTCTTCATGTTCTCTGTTTTATTTTTCAACTCATGGAATTCCTTAACCTCAAGGTTTTCGCCACTTGATCCCCTGCCCAAAACCTCTAAATCCATGTCGGTGACCCAAAGGGTGGCCTCGTCTGGACATTTCAAGGGCCAAACAGGTCGGAAAGTCCAGCAGCGGAGCCGGGTGCGGCTAGCCACCACCGAAGTGATGTTCGGTGGTGGCTAGCAATTGGAAAAGTCCCTGCGCGTCCGACTATTTCCGCGCGCAGCACATTAGAGACTTTCCATGTGCAGTGTATGTATGCAAGACCATGTGAGAGATAAGAGTGTGGTTACATGCAACGAAGGTGGTGGCTAGCAATTGGAAAAGTCTATGCGCGTCCGACTATTTCCGCGCGCAGCACATTAGAGACTTTCCATGTGCAGTGTATGTATGCAAGACCATGTGAGAGATAAGAGTGTGGTTACATGCAACGATAGCAATGATTGTTTGCATATGTTTGCGTAAAAAAGATTCCAAAATTCGACATCATTGTAATAGAAAACATGCACTAGTTCTTGATATCCATGAGGGAACTGATCCACAATTTCTCTGACGAAGTCCTTGAAATTGACGCCCGCCGCCACCTGCACCGCTTCCACCAACTCCGGCGACCCAATGGCGAACTTCCCCGTCAACCCGCGACCGTTCCTCGTCGCCGGTCTTGCAGTGGAGCACGGTTGGAACAGACCTGCCAGAGGAAGGATGGCGTTGGGCGGAGAACCAAGTCGCGAGCATGAAGATTACGCGATCGTCTCCATCAACCCAGCGCCAGAGGAAGCTGCGCAGCTCAGGCCGACTCTTAATCTGGTTTGTGACTTCCTTGAGCACACGCAGAGAGTTCAGATTATCGAGTCTCATCTTTCGCCTCTGGGTCTCGGCCTGATTAGATTGCGTACTGTTCCTCAACGTGACCAGTTGGTTCGCGAGTCACCTTTCAATTTTGGCCAGCATAGTGTGGTCACTGTCACTAAGCATGATGAAGGTCTCAATGCTAGGTCCTGTGCTTACACGCGTATTTGTTGGATCATGTTCTTGGCTTTTCCTCTGGACTTTCAGAAGGACCTGTTCATCAGAGCTGCTGTAGCTCCTTTCGGTCGCCTCCTAGAATGGTACAGGGATACCAATAAGTCGAGGATTTTGGTGCAAGTCCTTTTGTTAAGCTCGGATAGAGTTCCTCGTAGCTTGATTGTTTCCAGAGGTACTTTGATTGGTGGTGCTGGTCGTTCATGGACAGTGCCAGTGTACATCCTCAATGGACACTTCCCAGATGCTTTTCCTGCTGATGAAAACCCTGTTCCGATTGATGGTGAGCCTCACCCTGAGCACCCGCCTGTGCTGATGGGCCCCAACCCGATTGATCCGAACTGGGAAGAGGAGCAGCAGGGTGCAGCCCTGAACCTGGGGGTTTTTGGAGGAAACCCACATCCTGATGTGGTTAATCATCAAGCTATGCAGAATGCTCAAGGTGTGGTTGGCATGCAAGAGCAAGAAGGGCAAGATGACAATGCAGACAATGCAGTTGATGAAGCTGATGACCCATGGCCTGCCTGGGATCCTGTCATCTTGCCTGATCAGAACCTAGCAGTTCAACAGCAGGCAGAAGAACCTCCTCAGTTACCTCAGCACCCTGAAGCTCCCCAGGATCTGATTGACATTGACATGTCTGGATCCTCACTGCGTTTCCTTCGAGCAACATGGGTTGATATTGCTTTGGAGGATGTTTTCAATGGGATTCAATCTGACAACAGCTCTTCTTCCTCGAGCGATGCAAGTTCCCCTCTTGATGAAAGTTTAGCCAGATTTTTGGCCACCCAGAATCATTGTGCCACTATCTCTCTCTTTCATAGAAGAGACATTCCAAGCACAATCAATTCGCCAGCTCCTCTTTTCAGAACCTTTCAGATAGATCGATCCCTCCTGGAGAACCAGCCTCAGATGATGCAAGCTTCTCATCTTGTTGAACAGCACAGCACAGTCTCTGGACTTGAGATTGTTCCCTGGCAGCCTTGCTATCCTGCCCTGCTCCTAGATCTGTTACCTGACATTCTGAATGCAGCTAAGAGAAGGAGAATTATCACTGCTCCACGCTCCCCAGAAGCAGCTGCAGGCACCGGGCAGATCACGTCTGAGGTCAGCATTCAGACCAAGAGGACTGGGAGCTCTAGAGCCCGATCTCTTGCTCTTGCCACTTCAGTGTCCAATGCAGCCATCCCCTTGGTTCAGAGCAGTGTCAGGCGCAGTGCTAGAAACAACAAGGCTGATGGTTTCTGCGCTGTCATGCTTGACAAAGAACCCTCGAAGAAGCGCAAGATCAGTGTGATAACCATAGATGACTCAACAGGTGAAGCTGGACCGGTGCCGATCTCCCTGCTGCAGTCGTGGGGAATTGATTGTGGGGTAGCCCCTGAGGAGCTATCCAATGAAGCCCTGATGCAGACTCCATCTGCAGAAACAGCAATTCCAGATGATGATGATCAGAACAACATCTGAGCTCTTTACAGAAGATGCAGTGGGGCTTGTTGTTCTTTTGTTAAACTCTTTTATGCTTGAAAAAACTGTGTTCCTGAGCTTTTGCTTTGCTGTAGAACTGGTTTCTATAGCCTTGTTACTTTTCTTGTGGTCTTTTTATGGATAATCGTGTGTGGAATATACTTTGCTGGAACATACGTGGCCTAAATGGTACTGGCAAGTGTGATGCCATCAGAGATAAAATTGATGAATCTGGTTGTTCCATTGTTTGCCTTCAAGAGACCAAACGCGAAGATTTTGACATCTCTTTCATCAGAAAGTTTGCTCCTCGGCGATTTGATAGCTTTGATTTTGCTCCCTCGAACGGCGCCTCAGGGGGTCTTTTACTCATTTGGTGTAGCTCTACGTTCCGGGGTCAAATTATTGAAAAGAGGGCTTTTTGCATCACAGCTAGATTCACTTCCCTCCACAATGGGGATAACTGGTTCCTCTCCAACGTTTATGGTCCATGCGTTGAACCAGAAAGATCAAACTTTATCCATTGGTTTAAAAGCTGCGAGGTGACAGATCGGGTAGACTGGATTTTCCTTGGTGATTTTAACTTCTACCGTTCTCTGGGCAACAGAAACAAACCAGGAGGAAACCTCGCTAACACACTGGTTTTCAATGAAGCCATTGGACATTTGGGACTAATTGAGTTACCCCTAAAAGGAAGAGCTTTCACGTGGAGCAACATGCAGAACGACCCCCTCTTGGAACAGTTGGATTGGTTCTTCACTTCTCCTAACTGGACCATACATTACCCAAATACAGAAGTACTCCCTCTGGCAAAGATCACTTCGGACCATATCCCCTGTAGAATTGCAGTCAGCACTAAAATCCCCAGAAGTCCAATCTTCAGGTTTGAGAATTTTTGGACAGAACAAGAGTCTTTTCTTAACACGGTTCAGAGCAGTTGGAACAGTTCAAGAGAACTTAGCAACCCAACAAGGAACCTATCATCTAAGCTTAAGAAACTCAGAGCAGATTTGAAGTCATGGAGCAAGCATTTATCCAATCTGAGTCTTTTGATTAAGAATTGCAACACAGTCATCTGTTTCCTAGATCAGATAGAAGACAGAAGAGGTTTATTTAATCCAGAATTTAACCTCAGGTCTATCCTCAAAAGCCATCTCAGGAATCTCCTACATTACAAGAATTTATATTGGAGGAAAAGATTTACCAATAGTAGAATCAAGTTTGGAGATGAATGCACAAAATTCTTTCATGCAATGGCCACCATCTCACACAGGAGAAATACAATCACTCAGCTTCTGAATGATGGCATTTGGGTTCAAGATCATGCAGGTAAAGAAGGATTGCTATGGGTAGCATTCAAAAACAGGCTTGGAATCAGCATCCCAACCACTATGTTGTTCAACCTCCATCATCTCATTCAGCCCAGAGAAAACCTGGACAGCTTAGCCCTACCTGTCTTAAAAGAAGAAATAGATTCAATTGTTAAAAAGATGCCCACAGATAAGGCACCAGGGCCTGATGGTTTCAATGGGCTTTTCCTGAAGAAATGTTGGCATTTGGTAAAAGAGGATTTTTATAAACTCTGTGACAATTTCTTTAATGGCCAAGGCACTTTAGAAGGCATCAATAGCTCCTTTATCACCTTGATCCCGAAGAAAGACTGCCCAGAAACAGTAAATGACTACAGGCCTATTTCTCTTATGAATTTGTCCCCCAAGATGGTAACCAAAATTCTTGCAGATAGATTACAATTGAAGATAAGAGATTTGGTGCACAAAAATCAGTATGGCTTCATAAGGTCAAGAACCATCCAGGACTGCCTCGCCTGGTGCTTTGAGTATATCCACCAATGCCAACAGTCAAAGAGAAAGATAATTATCCTCAAGCTAGACTTTGAGAAAGCTTTTGACCTGGTAGAACATCAAGTGATCCTGAAGGTGATGGAGCATATGGGTTTTCCATTAGTCTGGATAAACTGGGTTACTAAAATCCTCAACTCAGCCACAACAGCTGTGCTGTTAAATGGTGTTCCAGGGAAATTTTTTAATTGCAAAAGAGGGGTGAGACAAGGGGATCCTCTTTCACCATTACTCTTTGTCTTAGCAGCTGAACTTCTCCAGATTTTAGTCAACAATGCCAAGTCTCTCAATCTCTTGAAGTTGCCTATCCCACAACCAATGGATGATTTCCCCATTGTCCAATATGCAGACGACACCTTGATGATTATGCAAGCAGATGCTCAACAACTTTTCTTCCTTAAATCCCTTTTGAACACCTTTGCTGAGTCAACTGGGCTCAAAGTGAACTTTAATAAGTCTCAAATACTACCAATCAATGTGGAAGAAGACGAAATGCAGAGGTTGTCCTTGACTTTTGGCTGCAGTATTGGATCCTTCCCTTTCACTTACCTTGGACTCCCAATGGGAACAACCAAACCAAAAATGGAAGATTTAACACCGATGATGGATAGAGTGGAAAGAAAGCTCTCGGGTTGTACAACCTGGCTTTCTTACACCGGAAGGCTACAGATGTTAAATGCAGCTATAACTCCCATCACCACTTATGCCATGTGCACAATCAGGTTACCCCGTGGAGTTATTGAAAACATTGATCGTATTAGAAAACAGTGCCTGTGGAGAGGGAACTCAGACAAAAAGAAAGGTGGAAACCTCGTAGCCTGGGAAACAGTGCAGCGGCCCAAGACCAAAGGGGGACTTGGTGTTATTAATCTCAGGCTACAAAATGATGCCCTGCTGCTTAAGCATCTTCATAAGTTCTACAATAAGTGTGACATTCCTTGGGTGCAACTAGTCTGGTTCAAGTACTATCGTAATAAGGTTCCTCATGCAACAAGAGAAGTTGGTTCCTTCTGGTGGAAGGACATTTGGAGGTTGAATAATATTTTCAGAGGATTTTCCTTCTGTGTCATTGGTGATGGATCCTCGGCTTGTTTCTGGGAAGACAGATGGACTGAGTCCATCCTCTCACGCTCCTTTCCCAGGCTAGCATCGTTCGCTAAATCTGACAGAGCTTCAGTTCAGGAGGTGGTAGAGGCAGTCAACATTGATGACATCTTTTGGCTACCTCTCTCTGATGAGGCCATGCTAGAGCTCGAGGATCTGCAGGAAATTCTGCAGGCCATTCAGTTTGATGAAGATTCAAATGATATCTGGAGACCTGTGTGGGGAAATGATTATTCGGCCAAGAAGTTTTATGATCATATATATAGTATGGTTGAAGGCAATCCTATCTTCAAAATTATATGGAAATCAAGGTGCATTCCAAGAGTGAAATTCTTCTTTTGGCTTATCCTGGTAGACCGTCTTAACACTAAGAATATGCTTTCAAGGAGACATATAGGAGAAAGAAGTGATGATTTCTGTGTGCTGTGCACTGCTGGTACGGAGGAAACAATTGAACACCTGTTGCTTTTCAGTGCTGGGATAGGATTGGTTTTCACTGGGACCTAAATCTTGACATTATTGATATGATCATCCATGCTCGACGAGCCAGCAACCTAAAATTCTTCACAGAAATAGTTCTTCTAGCAGCCTGGGAGTTGTGGAAAGTGAGAAATGACAGAGTCTTCAATAGAAGAGAACACTCCTTAGACATTTGGTTTGCTAATTTCAGATTCCAATGTATTGCTCAGTCTATTAGGTTTAAAGTTGATCTGCGATCAGCTTTTTGTGCTTGGTTAGATGCTTTTAGTTAATCTGTAAGTAAACCTTTTCTTTCCCTAAATTAATAAGAGTTTTTATACTGTGGGGATCTCCCCCACAGTGTTTCTCAAAAATCGAGACAATGAGGAATGAAATCAAATCAAACAAAAATTGAGAGGAGGAGCTCACCCTTTAGGAAGCCAGTCGGGCTGCCCCGGTGCCGTTGTCCCCATCCCGCCCGAGGGGGTGCGCGTGCGCACTCAAGCGCCATGCGGCGCCCGCGCCTGCCCGCCCGAGTGTGCGCGCCCTCGCTCGTGCTCGCTCGAGGGGGCGCACGGCCGCGGTCGGTTCCCGCGCCCGCCCGCCCGCCCGCGGGGCGCGCTCAAGCGCGTGCTGCGCCCTCGACGCCCGCCCCGCAGCGCCCACGCTCCGATGCCCGCCCAGCAGCACCCGTGCTCGCGCTCGATGCCCGCCCAGCAGCGCCTGGCTAGGGTTTCAGGAGTTGCCGCCGGCGGCTAGGTTTCCGGGTGGAGGAGAAAGAACTCGATGGAGAAAGCCAGAAAGGGTTCGGGTGCGGGTGAAGGGAGAAAGGCCGAGCTGGTCAGGATGGATGCGAGTGAGGGGTAAAATGGTCCGATCCGTTAAGAAACGGAGTCTGTTAACGCCGATACTGTTAAATTGTAGCGGAAATGGTGTACAACACATGGAAAAATACATGGTAGGGCATAGAGCTCAATTCTGCATTTCTTATGGCATAAAGCACATGAGCTATAATTTCTTAATTTCTTGTGGCACACAAGACATTTTCTCAAGCTTATATATATGATGAACAGAGAGTGACCCGGAAAAATATTGAGAATGACGAACAAGCGCGTGCGTACAGAAAATAATGAGTCGCATTGAGAAACGAAGACCCCAAATTCGAGGTGTTTTTAGCTAGTTTAGGTCCAGCAAACACATTCATAGTAGAGCATACAACATAAGTATAGTTCAATCCAAAGTTGCAGAAATTATTATTACATAAATTGTGTTGTCCCTGCTGCACAATCTCCAACATCGTGTATCAGTATCACTCCCTTGGCTCGGTGGAATATGGGTGGTTTGTCGCATTCTTCCATATCCCCAAACTCGCGTTACGCGTAGCAAAAAATCAGGAGCGAATTCCCCCTCTTCCGCGGTACTTGTCCCACTGAGCTCGCTTCTCTATTGCCATGATCTGTGCGTTCCGTCGTTCTTTAATATCCGGTTGTTTCACTGCTTGTTTAACCTCTCTCTCTAACACAGGAAACGATGCATTCATTGACCCAAATGGTGATCCCTTTTTTGGTGTGGTTGCCAACTTCTTTTCTCACACCGTCAATCGTGGCACTGATGCCCGGGCCATCACTTGTATAGTACCCGGAGCATCGGAAGACGACTTTCTCAAGACTGTCGAGATTCTTGATTCCCATGGAGCAGTCTTGACTTGTTGCTGGGTCACTGTAGAACTTGAAGTCGAGATGCTTCAGCTTGGGCATCGCTCCGCGCTTGAAGGTGACTACCCGGGGCAGACGGCAATCAACGTAGAACGTCTCCAGCTTTGTGAACCCCCCGCGGGTGATGGCGACGGTTGCCCGTGGGAGGACCTCGAACCTTAGTTTGAGAGCCTGCAGGTTGGGCATCTGCGTCTTGAGAAACTCGACATCTTCCTCCTCCAGTTTGCAGAGCCTGATATCTAAGGAGCAGACGTTGCACAAGTCTTTCTTGACCCACTGCGGTACTTTCATGTGTCTTGGGGCAGCTCTGAGCATCCGAGCTGCTGGTAGGACTTCACACCTCCCTCCCAAATGGTAGTTAAAGAGGACGAGGATGGATAGGTATTCCATGTACTTTGCTTCGGAGGAGGAAGTAACCACCCCTTCACCACCACTTGGGCTGATGTCAACCAGGCCAAACTTCACCACCACCCCTTCTTCCCAATTTTTCTTAACAACTAGTACACTCAATAACGGATTAATTCGGATCTTTGCTGCAGGGTACTACCTCTCTGACCTGCGTTTTACTTATGTCCAGAGTCCTCAGATGCTACAGTTTCCCAATTTCCGTAGGTAGCTCCATCCATGACCTCTGTGCGGCTTACATCCAGAGTCTCCAGGTGCTTCAGTTTCCCAATTTCCACTGGTAGTCTTCTAATATTTGTACTTGACACGTCCAGGGTCTGCAGGTTCTGCAGCCTCCCAATCTCTCGTACGTGGGAGCTCTGTGATTTGACGGCAGCTATTAAGAACAAGGTACCTCAGCCAGATGCTGAGCCCACATATATATATCCACCAGATGACCATTCTCTAGACGACTGCTTTTAATTCCTAGCACTCGCGCAGCTTCTTGAACACCTTGAAAGGGACACCATCCAGCTGGCATTTCTTGCCGGAAACAACAAGGGAACGAGTCTGTCTGGGACACCACATCCTCATCTACATTGCGATCCGTGCTGGTGAGAGAAAGACGACGACGGATCTGCAGTCTGGCATGCGATGGGTTGCCCGCCACATTGTAAGCAAGAAAATTATCTTCCTTGGCTTTGCAAATGAGGAAGGCTCGCTCGCATCATGGGGTGAACGTACAAAAACAACTTGCGAAGCAGCAGGTTCCTTGAGACAAGCTTGTCAAGGTAAGAATATGCTATTTCAACTTGCGAAGCAAATCCTTCGGCAACCCATTTCCTGACCAAGCATACCCTATCAATCCTATACCACGGAGGATATACGGTACAGTACAGCAAGCAGGTCCTCAGCTGAACGGGAAGATCATCGAAACCAAGGCTTAGACTCTGGACCAGTGGGTGCCAGGATGGAGTACTCAGAAATCCATCACCCAGAACGTGGTCATAATATTGCGGTTTGTACACAACTGCGCCTCGCTGACTAGCACATTTCTCAGCTATACTCTCCAACCGGGTCGTCATGATTAATTTACAACCCAAATTATTATTGGGAAGAGCCTTACGGATAACTTGCCATTCTTCCCAGTGCCATATGTCATCAATTACGACCATGTATCTATAAAAAAAAAAGGATGAAAGAAACATTAACGTTTAGGCCATCATATCTTATCTTACTATTACTAATTGATTGGAATGTTTACTCACATGGCTTGCTAAAAATACAGAATCCTAGAAATTCCCAAAGACATGCAAACCATCAATTCCCAAAGAGTTGAGCAAATTGATGTCAATTCTCACCCAAAGGAAAAACATATCTACCTCTCACAAAGGTCCCACTTGATAGGGCTGGGGCCACACAAAACGACGACGAACGACGAAACCGCGCGTATTCTAAATTGTTTCTGCCCGGAACGGAACAGCTATTTCTTTTGCACCACGAGCAGAGCTTACCTGCTCATGTACCCACCCCCGACCCACCCTTGTCAATCATGGCGCCTCAACCTCCTTTTCCAATCTCCTCACTCACGCGCATCCATCCTACTTCCTCACCCATCTTCTCCTCCTCCGCCCATCTGCCCTCTCTCCCCCAACGGCCTCCTCCCCACTCTGGCGTGGTGGGCCGGCCTCCGCGGCGCCCTCCTCCTGTGTCGCGGTGGACGGGTGGCGGCGACCCCGGCGAGCATCCATGGAGCAATGCGGCCTCTAGGGGGCGGGGCGGCATCCGAGAGTGGTGGGACTCCCTCGATCCGGCAATGACGGGCCTCCCTCAGTTTAGCAGCGGCCAGGATCCCTCGAAATGGCGATGCTAGCATTCATCCTCCCCAGCGAGATTGTGTGGTGGTGGAGGATCCGGCTAGCGGAGCAGGGCGGGGCTCCCTCGATTCGGCAGCGGTGCGACTCCACGGCTCGAGATGGAGCAGGAGCAGTGGCATCGGCTCCGATCCACCGGCGCCATTGCCTCCTCCCCATCTCCACGAGGCACCAGCCACCGCCGCGATCGCCACCTCCTCGTGCCTCGTCCGCGTCTCACCTCCACACTACGTCAATCCTGCGAGGGGTCACGACAAGTCCGCTGCATGGGAGTCCTGCGGGCTCGTCTCCGTCCCTGCCGTCATGATTGAGGCTGCCCACGTCAAGCAATGCGGTTCCTCCTTCCTGCCACCCGCAGTGGGAGTCACCGACCTTGACTCCTTCGGGTCCACCTCCCCGCACCTCGACTACCGCAACCACACCGAACCCTACCCACTCCTCATTAGATTCGTCCTGTGGCATTCCTTCCCCTCCCTTCGCGATCCCCACAACCCACAGTATCTGGTACGAGCAAATTTGATCTAGTCAGGTACATAAGCATTGGCGACAATGACGCCAACAAGGACAACAAACACCTCTCATGTTGTGGATCTCAGATGGCTCCACCAGCAACATACATAGGCAGTGGCGACAATGACGCTGACGATGTCAACAAACACCTCTAGGGGTTGCGGATCTCTGACTGCTCCACCAGCAGTGCTGCAGGTTCAGTTCATCTTGTACGTGTTTTGTGTTGTTAATTTCAGAGAATTTCTTAGTGACACCTAATACTCTTGGTCGGGAAAAATAGATATGCTCCACCAACAGCGTGAAAATTTGGAACATTGATTGATCCCAACCTTTGATTTTTGATAATGTTGGTGGGGGAAATTGATCTCATGCTACCTCTCTACTAATTAGTCCAGTGATCCAGGCGTGTCATCTACATTCTTCTTCATGATCGAGCACTTCTAAGTAACAGTGAGGACCTGTGTGCACCCGAGGACTGGTGGATGATCGCTCCATAGTGATGAGTGATTGATAATGTTGTCTGGACTGACTCTTAGCCTAGTACTGCAGGTGCAGGTTGTCGCTTGATTTGCATTGGTGCAGGTGAAGAACAAGCACGAAAGGTCTATGCCGTAGTGGCCTCCAGGTGTGGAGAGAAAAGTAGGCTTGGTTTGAGGGACCCGATGGCCAACAAGATCATGTGTGGGCTGCATGGTGGCAAGGAAGAGCAAGACGAAATCATGTATAGTTCCTTGGTTGAGCCTCAAAGACAAGACCAAGTCGGGACAACTGTGGCGGCCAAGTCTTAAGTGGGACTGGCGTGGAGGTCATACAAAGCCGATCCCAACTCAGTCAATCTAATGCTCTCATGTGCAGTAGTATCCGTCAGCCACTCGACCGATCATGATGCTAGCTCCACCAATTATGCAGACCACTTAGATCACCTTTCATCAGAGTCAACGTGGGGTTGTGAGCCACGAAGCAACACAACAAGAGCCAAATGTATACCAAGCTCTACGAATGATCATGAACCATCTTGCGAGTTCAAGATAGCTGACCCTAAACCTCAAAGCCCTTCAGTGGGACAACCGACTGTGCAGTCTCAAGTGGCTCATGGTACTACAATTGAACAACCAAGTCTACAACATTATTCTATAGCGAGACCATTGGCAGGATTGTCGATTCGACAGCAAGAGTCCTTTGAGGAATAGCCTCCACAAAGTCCATCGGCTGCCACTCGGCTGATGGAGCAAATATCTACTTAGGTAAGGACAGATTTGAAGTTGGACTTGGCTGATCAAATAACAGAGACGCTTCTGAATCACTTTGGATTGAAACTTAAGCAACAAGTCTACATGTATAAGGCCCCATACCCTTCTGCTTATGACCAGATCCCTTTCCCTCCGAGGTTTAAGGTGCTTGACTTCACCAAGTTCTCTGGTCAAGGTGAAACTTCCACGATGGAGCATATCGCTCGATTCATCATACACAGTGTGGAGATTCATCATGCACTCATGGTTCATTTGTTCTTATCATCTTTGTTAGGGTCTGCATTCTCATAGTTTACTTCATGTCCAGCCAATTCCATTATCAAATGGGTCGATGTGGAGCAGCAATTTCATACTTCTTTGTTGGTATTCACGAGATGAAGATTACAGACCTAACAAGGCTAAAGTAGAGGAATGGCAAATCAGTTGCTAGCTTCATTGAGGTTCAAAGAGGCCAGGAACAAATGCTATAGCTTGACTTTGGGAGATAACTAGCTGGCTAAATTGGCATTCCAAGGACTCTTACCCTCAATCAAGGAAAAATATACAACACAAGAATTTGAGAGTTTGAGTAAACTAGTACATCAGATGAGTTAGGAGGTAGTGAAGCCTTGTGAGCCTAAAAGGAATTTTTTAAAAAAGGTGACCTACATGGACTTCTCTGACTCAAATGATGAAGAAGCCGAGATTGGATTGACGGAGTGGGTTAGGAACAAGAAAATCAGGTCATGTTCTTTCGACAAAAAAGAACCAGAGAGACTCGGCCTCGATGTAACCAAGGCCGATAAGATATTTGATCTGCTGCTACAGCAAGGATAGATTAAGCTCTCCCATAATCATTCAATACCATCTGCAGAGGAGCTTATGAAGATAAAGTGCTGCAAATTGCACAATGCCACGTCACATTACACTAATGATTGTAAGATGTTTAGGCAGTAGATCCAATCAGTAATTGAGTAAGGGCGGCTCAAGTTTGTTGTTCCTACCAAAGCTGAAAAGTCGATGAAGATTGATCAACATCATTTCCCCACTAATATGGCTAAAGTGTCTGGAATGAATGCATTGCAAACCAAGTTGCTGACATTTCAATCGACTTGAAATAAATGAACTATTGATCCCAAAATACAAGCAACCACTGTTGATGTCAAAGGAAAGGGTCGTTGAAAAAGGGGGAGATCTAAGACCTCAACGTCGGTCGGTCACGTCCCAGATGTTGTTGGGTAAATTTCAGCGACAACAGGAGCAAGCAAGAGAAAGATTAGAGTGGGTGAGATGCAACGAAAGCCACTGGATACCCGTTCTTCATATACTACTAGGAGGAAGGGATTATGCACCCATCAACTGAGAATTGTCCCCTGTGCAATGGAGCTTACATCAGTAGCAATTCATCCCAAAGGCCTTGCTTTAATGATAGAAGGCCAACGATCAGGGGTCACTAAAATGATTGGAGAGTCCCAGTGATGATCAATAGGGGGCAAATCTAGCGTTCACGACTGGCTAGGGGGTAGAATCAGAAGCAGTCGGACAAGCTACAATAGGCTGGAAGAAATGGCCAATAGTAGAGTTCCCGATGAAGATGTGTTGTGTCATGCCCTTGACTGCTAACGTCGTGCACTGCATTTAGACGATGACAAGCCTAACAAACCTCAACACGTGATCAAAAGGCAACCACGGTGGTGTCCAAATGGCTTGACTAAATCACAAAAGTGAAGGGTCTAGCGTTTATGCCAATTGGAGTAACAAGAAGAGGAAGAAATGTGTGTCTTGGACAAAAAGAAGGTTCGATCACAAATTTGGCATCCCAAACCAATGGTAAATAATGATAAAAGAGAGGATGGGTCATCAGCTAGCGTGAATATGGTGTTTTCACTACAATAAGAGTTCATGGCCCCAGTCGATTCTGATACGTTTGGTGAAGAATTAGGATTCGTTCAGTTAACACTGTATCCAACTCTGGCTGACTTTGAAAATCCGGATGATGAGAAAATGCAGCACTTGAAAGCCTTATTTCTCAAAGGATTTGTGAATAGAAAGCCAGTCACTAAGATCATGGTGGATGGAGGAGCGACAGTTATGTCGTACACTATGTTGCGCAAGATCGGAAAAGGAGATGAAGACCTGACCGAGAAAGACATGATGCTGATGGATTTTGAAGGCAATATCTCACCAAGGAGTTATATGTGTCGACCTCACGATAGGCAGTAAGACTGTTCCGACTACCTTTTTCGTTATCAAATGGAGGGGTTCATTTAATATGTTTCTAGGTCGAGACTGGATTCATGCCAATTGTTGCATCCCCCATTATGTTGAGCAAATGCTCAATAATCATCACAAACAACTATATAATCGGTACCCACTACAAGTCCTACCCCATTTTTCTCAACATGCAAGCATTCCACATCATAACCCACTATACGTCATGTCACCATCCACCATACATCATGTCATCATCTACCAAACCATCTATTTATGTCTTCAACCGATTTTTGGTGGCTAATAGCATATATTTGTGAGTAGCACACGACAAAATTCCTGCACTTGAAATACATGTCACATCAATCATTTTAGAATAATTCACTCTCAACAAAATAACATTCTTTCATTTATAATGTTGTTTAGAAAATGAATGTTGTCATGCAATCACTTTGGTGTTTCTACTTTCACGTTGGTGTTCGAAATACTAGAATAACACATACCAAGTACTTATTAGGAACACAATCGGGAATGAAGTAGAGTGAACACAATCAGGAATGAAGTGGAGTGAAAATGGAGAGTTCGTACCGCTTTTCCGTGAGGGAAATTGATATGTCGTTGATGATATTCTGTTCGGTTGCAGCTTCGGTGCCACTGCCAGCAGACACTGCCCCATCTGTCACTTGGCTGTGGATGGTACCCAGAATCTCGGTCATGTCAGGCCTTGGGTGCAGCGACACGAAAGCCCGGAACTGGAATTGATCTCTTACTGCGTGATACACCAGGTCCGCAAGAGTTGTCTTCCCCATCCCTGCAGGTCCAACAATGCATACCATCTCGTGCTCTTTCAGCAATTGGATGATCTGCTCCTTGTGTTCTTCCATGCCCACGAGCTCTGATGCATCCTTGTGGAGGAAGTGAGCTCGAGGGTCGGTAGTTAGCTTGCTACGGTTGCAGATGGTATCACCAATCTTCTGCATCTCGCCGCACCGGTTCGTAACATATTTGACCCTTTCCATGAATTCCTTGAAAGGGCTGACCGTGTCTCCGCGCTGGATGAAGCTTGTTAGGGAAATAAGCACGCCATGGTCCGTTCCGTGCGTGCGTGAGTCCGTGTATGTGTGCGTCGTGTTCATGCGCGTGTGGGCGCCGGCAGAATCACTGCGGCGCGAACCAACGCGAGCACGACGTGCGCAGGGTCCGGGTCAGCGGCTGCGAGCTTGGCTCCGCCATTGGCGCGTTGCGTGGGTTGTAGGTGGCTGTTGGGTGAGTGGTGTGCGTGGAATAGGTCGTGCAGGAGGAGGCCGCCAAGCCCGGGACGAGCGAACGGCTCCAGGGCGAGGTCGAGCGGGTCCTGCGGACCGTGCGACGTGGGCGCAGTGGAGGCGAGCTCCCCGGCCTACAAGTAGCCCCCCGTGCTCCCCGAGTGTACATCTGCGCCGGGTTCCATTTTCGTTGTGAGTAGGCCAAGATACAAGGAGCGGTGGCTCCGCGGCGTTCGTCGCCGTTTCACCCCGTTTTATCGTTCATCTTCTTCCTCCTCGGGTCGTCGTCGTTTCTGAGCGCTAGAGTGAGAGGGAGGAGGTGCGGCCTGCGGGAACGCGTGTTCTCGGTCGAGGCCATCAATTGGTATCAAGAGCTAGGTTAGGAGATGAAGGGCGACGTGACTTCGGTGAAGGGAGACGGCTCAAGCTCTGGTGTCGTCGGGGAGCGCGTCACGCCCAACTCCGGCGTGGTGGAGCCGCCGCCGCCGACCAAGGGGAACTACCGGAGTGGTCCCTTGTCATGCGGTGTCTCCGGAGGCGCCAGAGCTGTGGGAGGTCGTCGAGAAGGAGAGCCATGACCGCGCCAAGGATCGGTGCACGCTGGCCGCGATCCTCCTGGTGTGCCGATAGAGATGAAGGCCGGGCTCGTCGTGAAGAAATCGGCGAAGGAGGCCTGGAGCTCCGTGAAGAAGATGCGCGGTGGCGACGAGCGCGTGGAGGCGGCCAACGTGCAGCGGCTGATGAAGGAGTTCGAGCTCCTGAGCTTTCGCGACGGTGAGACGGTGGGTGATTTCGCCGTGCGTGTCGATCGCCCGACCGCGCGCCTTGGAGATCACGGAGAGGTGCTCGACGATTCCCGCGTGGTGAGGAAGGTGCTACGCGCCGTCCCGAGGCGGCTCAAGCGGTGGCGGTATCCATCGAGATCCACGGCGACCTCAAGACCATGACGTTGGACGAGCTCGTCGGGCGGCACCGCAGTGGCGGAGGATGCGGACGCCGAGGACGAGCCGGCGGCCAAGGGCGGGAGCGGCGATCGGCCGCTCGCTCACCAAGGGCCAATGGGAGGCTCGTTCTCGCCGGCATGGAGGCGGCGGGCGTCGCGGCGGCGGCGGCCATGGAGGTGACCGCGACGAAGACGACGACGGCGCAAGCAGCACGAGTTCCGGGCGCAGGGGGAGTCGCTACCGAGGCCGGTGCTTCGATTGCGGCGCACGCGGACACATGGCAAGGGAGTGCCCAAAGAAGAACGAGAAGGCTCTGCTCGCCGGCGTCGACGAGGAGGCGACCCTCCCGTGAAGTTCTTCTCCACCATGTCGTGTTTAGGGGGAGATTGTTAGGGAAATAAGCACGCCATGGTCCGTTCCGTGCGTGCGTGAGTCCGTGTATGTGTGCGTCGTGTTCATGCGCGTGTGGGCGCCGGCGGAATCACCGCGGCGCGAACCAACGCGAGCACGACGTGCGCGGGTCCGAGTCAGCGGCTGCGAGCTTGGCTCCGCCATTGGCGCGTTGCGTGGGTTGTAGGTGGCTGTTGGGTGAGTGGTGTGCGTGGAATAGGTCGTGCAGGAGGAGGCCGCCAAGCCCGGGATGAGCGAACGGCTCCGGGACGAGGTCGAGCGGGTCCTGCGGACCGTGCGACGTGGGCGCGGTGGAGGCGAGCTCCCCGGCCTACAAGTAGCCCCTGTGCTCCCCAGTGTACATCTGCCGGGTTCCATTTTCGTTGTGAGTAGGCCAAGATACAAGGAGCAGTGGCTCCGCGGCGTTCGTCGCCGTTTCACCCCATTTTACTGTTCATCTTCTTCCTCCTCGGGTCGTCGTCGTTTCTGAGCGCTAGAGTGAGAGGGAGGAGGTGCGGCCTGCGGGAACGCGTGTTCTCGGTCGAGGCCATCAAAGCTGCCGTCGCCACGCTCCAAACCATCAGTGAAGCTGTCGATGCCATCCTCCATGTCGTAGGACAGCTCCCGGGCCTCCGTCATCCAGTCCTTGCATGCCACATCAAGATCAAACCTGCCCCAGAGCTTCCCCAGGAGATCGTGGACGGGCTCGAGCTCGGATTTCATGTACACGATGTCTCGCCGGGTTCCCTCCTGAAGCTTGTACTCATCATCACCCAGCAAAGCAGCGAGCTTCTTCAAGACCGGTCCCAAGGCCCCTGCCGCTGCGGTCACGGCAAACCGCTCAGTCTTCCTCACACTCTCTCCGCACAACTTCATGTCACAAGCTCGGTCTATGTTCATCTGTGTTTTGGGGGGGGGGGGGGGGGGGGGGGGGGCATGGCTGGGCAAGCTTTCTGCGAAGAGGAACTACTCTCTCTGTTTCGGTACCTGGCCACATCCAAATGATACCATCCGATGACTTAACAAGCGAATTTATTAATCTTCATTCAGTAGGAAATTAGGTACCCTGGTGGCATGTGGGCACACGTTGCTTAGCGTTAATCGTGGATCTTGCGCTCCTCATAATTCAATGGTATTCCTTTAATTGAGATTCCTTCGTCTGGGACAACTAAAACAACCACGCGTATATATGGAGCTCAAAATAATCAGTCTTCAAAACAAATACGTACTAGAGAAAGTTGATTGCTTCAAATCTAGCTACAGCTGTACACGTTGTGAACAAGATGGGAAACTTAGATGCGATTCCCTTCATTTCCAACTACAAGAAGGGCAATGCCAATTAAGGTATTACACAAGTCAAGACCAGTCAATGAGATTTTTAGGTGTTTTTGAACCCAATTCGCAAAAAAGAGTGTTTTTTAAACCGAACCAAGTAGAAGAGTTGCCGATTATATTGAAAGAAGATGACATTTAGAAGTAGAAAATCATGAATTTTGAAACCAAAATGACCTATGAAAATTAAGTCATATTTTTTTTCCAATAGTTATATAGGCTTCTATTGAACTACGAAATGATAACACCAGCAGGTAGGTGAGCTTTACATAAATTCCAATCAGCAGCTAGCTGGCAGCCTGATCAATACGGGTATTATAAAGTACTCACTCCGTTTGACTTTTTCAATCTCAAGTAGTTTGACCGCTCGTGTTATTAAAAAAATTTGTGCAAACATTGTCAAATTTAAGTCATTCTTGGATAATTTTTATTAATAAAGCAAGCCATAAAAAAATATATGGTATTTTGCATAATTTTTTGAATAAAAGATGAGGGAACTATATGGAACCGAGAGGGTACGCGCCCATCACATGTGTAAAGGGCCACATGCAAGTCAATGCCACTAGCAGGAGCTGGAGCACAAGGAGCTTGGTAAAACCAAATAATATTCCATCAGATTTGTGAGACAGAGGTGGCTAGAGGAAGCTTCACAAATCGGCAGGAGCTAGAGGAGCCAGCTCCTCTGCACCCTATAATGTTGTGTTAGGAGGAGCCGGATGCCCCAAGCGGTACCAAGCTGGCTCTTACTAGTCTCTATAAAAATTGAAAATAAAGACTGTCTACATCTTTGTTTACTATTCTATGGGTCAAAATGGGGTTCCTAGCTTGTACGGTGTACCTAAATAAATTAATTTTTGGTGAGTGATTAGCACAATATGTAGAGGGTCACGGTAGCATTAGGGGGGGCAAGGCCCTGCCCGCCCCCCTGTGGCTACGCCCCTGCCCGTTGTCACATCCATCTCCACAAGAATTAGTACTCCTTGGTATTGCAATAAGAAGACGTTTAGGACAGCGACACGGTCTCCAAAGTATAACTTCGACATATATTTTCTATAAAAATATTAATTGGAAAGTTATATATGTATATTTTTGTGAAAATAATTTACAAGACAAAACTATTCATACGATTTTCATATTTCCAAACTCAACAACTCAAAAGTTATTCAGGATTTACAATCATAATATTTGACCTGAATCTTGTCCAAAACGTCTTCTATGTGTAACTATTTGTAATACTGAGGGAGCATAAAATATCACTTCTTCAATGGTCTAATTTTTAAATAGTAATCAAAGTTTTGGGGGTATTGATTTCTTCCGGGACTTCTTCAATGTCTAAGATAAGAACTAGTATAAACTGGGGTCTAAAATTGAATTTGTTGCATGTTCATATATGTTCTCCTAGTATTGATGCGCATGAAAACGAGGGAAACCGCAATGGGGAGAAACCATGGGGTTTCTACAGATCCCGTATGTCGCCGCCGCCGAGCGCTCAACGCCCTTGCCATCCTCCCCCACGAGCTCGCCCTCCCTTCCTCAGTCCCCGCGCAGGTCAGGACACTGCGACCTGACTGCCGAGCTCTGGCCGCCAGATCCAGGCCGCCACGCCCCCGGTCGGTGAGATCTAGGCCGTCGTGGCCCTGGCAGGCAAGTTCGGGCCAAGATGCTGGTCGAGCACCAGCCGGCAGCCGCCACAACCCTGGTGGGCACGCCTAGCCACCTAGCCCACCGCGACCCGGCTGGCGAGCTCTAGGTCGTTGCGCCCCTTCCTGCCCTTCTTCCTATCCTTTGTGAGCCAGAGAGCAGCAAGGACGATGTCGCGGCAAGAGAAGGGGATGAAGACGGCGCCACGGCCTCTCCGGCCGCCACAACCATGGCGGGCGCGCCTAGCCGCCTAGGCCACCGCGACCCGACCAGCAAGCTCCAGGGCATTGCGCCCCTTCCTGCCCTTCTTCCTCTCCTTCGTGGGTCGGAGAGCAGCACGGCTAATGTCGCAGCTAGAGACAGGGATGATGACGACAGCGCCACGACCTCCACGCGGGCGCTTGCGTGCGCGCCCGCCGGATGTTGACGGTGTATTTTGGTGCACCAAGCATGTTCATTACACTTTGGTTTGGATTTGATTATGGAACTAACCCGCCACTAGGCACACTAATCATATAATAAGTTCATCTATGTGCATGCATTTGGAAGTGTTGTGTTTATGTAGGAAAACATGGACATAAAGGAAGGATTCGCAACAAGTTCAAAGGAGCATTTACGGAGTCTTGTTCGTGTTCATGAGCTTGATGAAATCACTTCCAATGGTGGCAAGGACCGAAGTGCTAAAAGGAACACCTTCGGGGATTGAAGCGTAAAAGACCGAACTTCATGCGAAGAGAACCTCCATCTTGGACGTGAGGATGACATCGTCAAAATCATGCAAGTGGAGGGGGGAAAGTGCATAATCACCTGAGGACCCACGAGAGCGAAGGGGCAACCGAACTGGGCCGAGATGGGCCCGGGCCGGTCGGCCCAGCCCACCCCGGTGGCCGGTTCGGCCCCCCTTTCCTTGCACCCGAAGGATCTTCAACCCTAAAACCCTGGAGGCACCGCCATTCGACGGAGGGAGAGCCATTCGCACCAGGAGGCCATCCACAAGCTAGAGAGAGAGGAGGAGGATCTCCGGAGGGAGATCGTCCACCTCAAAGGAAGCACCCTCTCTTGGAGAAGAAGGAAGACACCGTCGGAAGGGAAACCATGATCAACGGTGCTATGTCCAGCACCTTGATGGGGTAATCTCCTTATTCGTCCATGGGTTGTAATCGATCTTGAGATGTAATCATACTTTGTTGGATTATCTATCTATCTATCATCTTGTGTTGAATATACTTTAATGCTTAAGGTTAGCTACCATGCCGTAAAGGGAGTATAGGCCTCAATGCTTCCTTGGATCTATTCAATACGCCATGTCCATCATAGGTCTAGTCATGAATACCTTCGCGTAGTGACAGTACGAGAGGAGGGAAAGGGCGAAACCGTGGTCACAACCCCGATAGATTAGATTGGTTTTCATGTCTTTAAGTGATTGCATGCTCTAGTATCGTAGACCCATGGGCAAGTGTCTCTTATCTTGATATCTTAATCATTCTCTCTAGTGTAACTTAGTTGTTTTCTAGTTTAATCATAGTTAGAGTTTGAGTAGTTAGAGTGTGAAGGTAGATCGAACGCTTGTAATCCCCTTGCTCCGCGGATTGACAAGAACCTTGGGAATCCCGTGGTGAAAAAGGTGTGGGGTCCGTACGCTTGCAGATCGTAGAGGGATACGTCTTTTATCCGTCAACAAGCCCCTTTTTCTGGCGCCGTTGCCGGGGAGCAAGCTAGTTTACATCGTTTGATTTGCATTTAACTTAGTTTTATATTTAGTTTATCTTTTATTTGTTTTATCTAACACCTATTATCTAGAAAACCACTTGTTTCGTTTTTGTTTTTGTTTTTATCTTATTGCCTAGATGGCATTCGTTAATCAACCCGTGGAAGAACCGGAGAAATCACTAAGGGATTACGCTAGCCCTCGATGTGAAGACATAAAAGTACAAGAGTCGGATTCAAAGCTCGAAGCGACCGAGTATGAGATTAAATCCAAGATCATCGAGATGGTGGCGGCAAACCCGTATGAAGGGATGGTTACGGAGAACCCATATAGACACATAAGGGATTTCACGACGATATGCAACACGGTGCGTCAAGAAGGAGTCCCCGATGAATGGTTCAAATGGAATCTCTTTCCCTACTCACTTGCCGGCAATGCAAAGACGTGGTACTCGTTTGCGTCCTTTGAAGTTGAAGGCAATTGGAACAAGTTGACAAAGAAGTTTTGCGAGAAGTTCTTTCCAATTAGCAAGGTTCAACATCTAAGGAGGCAAGTGATCAATTTCATGCAAGGAGAAGAGGAAGGGATAGACCAAGCCTGAGATAGGTTTAATGGGTTGATCGAACAAGGACCAAGACTCGGCTTCTCCGGTGACGTACTCTTGCATACATTTTTCTTTTCCCTAACCCCTAGTTGCATGAAACACGTCGAAATGTGTGTAGGTGGGGATCTCATGGAGAAAACACTCACGGAAGCCGCCCAACTTCTACAAAAAATTAGTAAAGCGGCTGCCATGCGAAGAGATTGGGAAACAAGACTTGCGGAAGAGCCGGAATACAATTCAAGCAAGAAGAAGTGTGATGAATTTTCTAAAGAGGCAACCCCAGAAGTAACAAAAGAGGAACCAATCATGGAAAAGCTTGAGCAAGAACACATCAAGTCAGGAACTACCCCGAGCATCGACTTCGCCGTACCAAATGAGACAAACAAGAGAAGCATGTCAAGCGCGAAGCCACTAAGGGAGTTCGAACCAATGGATTGGGTTCCTATCGATTATGGAGAAGTATTCGACAAGAGAAGACCGTTCCCTAATCAAAAGGGAATGGCAAGAGCATTGGAAGTGGATTTCCCACCGGAGAAGAAAGCGGAAAATTCATACGATCTTGAAACCACCGTTGAGATTTTCCAAAAACTCTTTGGAGATGACATAGTGGATCCGAAACACATAGCCGAGGTGAAGAGAATCATGGGGATCCAGTCCGAAGCATCACCATACGCTCGCCTCGCCGAAGTCTACGCGATAGGATCCGAAGAAGAAGAGAAGATGACACCACACTTGAGTTGCGTGATCAACGGAGTTCAATGCAAAGCTTTATGCGACATCGGAGCACAAGTAAGTGTCCTATCTTCTAAAATTTATGATAAAGTTCAAGACCACAACCTAGACTTAGCTCCAACATCAACGAATATAATTATAGGAGATGGTAGAACTATTAAACCTCTAGGTACTGCTTGCAACATGAAAGTAAAAATCTCTAGAAATTGTATACCAACCGATTTCTTTGTTATTGATGCTTACCATAGTTATCATGATCACATAATCCTAGGTAGGCCCTTTCTTAAGTTGGTTGATGCCGTGTTAGATGCCGGAGAAGGCAAGGTAACAATGAACCTTAATGGAACAAAGTACACATATAACTTTCTTCGTGCTTCTAAACACCTTACACCCTTTCCTCCCGAAGATGAAGAAGTAGAGGTGATAGATAGCCTTTGTTTTGTCGAAACCCTTAGAGACCCGCTGCAAAGAGCGATGGAAAATCAAATTAGTAATCAACAAGATGAAGAACTAGAAGAAGCAACAAAAGATTTGGAACCACATGATGGAAGCGTGGAGGAAGGAAAATTTGAAGACATAGGAGAAATAAAACCCGAGGAGCCACAAGCGCCCGAGGTAGACCTTAAACCTTTGCCCAAAGGATTAAAGTATGAATTTTTGGGCCAGACAAAACCTATCCAGTCATTGTGAGCGACGAGTTGAGTCCCGAAGAAAATGAGAAGTTGCTGATTTTATTGAAAAAACATAGGAAGGTGATTGGATATTCGATTAATGATCTAAAAGGTATTAGCCCAGCCTTTTGCACTCATCATATACAAATGGAAGACCAATGTAAGCCCGTAGTGGACCACCAAAGGAGGCTAACCCACGCCATGCGAGAGGTAGTAAAGAAAGAGGTCATCAAGTTACTTGATGCCGGAATCATCTATCCGGTTCCGCATAGCGAGTGGGTGAGCCCGGTACATTGTGTACCAAAGAAAGGAGGTTTGACCGTGGTGAAGAATGAGAAAAACGAATTGATACCGCAAAGAACCGTGACCGGGTGGCAGATGTGTATCGATTATCATAAGCTTAACAAAGCGACGAAGAAAGATCACTTCCCCCTACCGTTCATTGACGAGATGCTCGAGAGAATAGCAAACCACGCTTATTTTTGCTTTCTCGATGGGTACTCGGGGTTCATGCAAATTCCCATTCACTCGGACGATCAACACAAAACAACGTTTACATGCCCTTACGGAACGTTTGCATATAGAAGGATGCCCTTCGGTCTATGCAACGCTCCGACCTCTTTTCAACGTTGCATGGTGGCCGTATTTTCGGAATTCATCGAAGAAATTGTCGAGGTGTTCATGGATGATTTTTCCGTTTATGGGAAGACGTTCTTGGATTGCTTGGCAAACTTGGAAAAGGTCCTCACGAGGTGTGCGAAGGTAGATTTGGTGTTAAATTGGGAAAAGTGCCACTTCATGGTTAAGCAAGGCATAGTGCTCGGACATGTTATATCCGAGAGAGGAATTGAAGTGGACAAGGCTAAGGTAGAGACGGTTGAGCAACTCCCACCTCCTACGGATGTTAAGTCCTTAAGGAGCTTTCTTGGCCATGCCGGATTCTATAGAAGATTTATTAAGGACTTCTCAAAGATCACTAAGCCTTTAACGCATCTTCTTCAAAAGGATGTGGCTTTCGACTTTGATGAGAAGTGCCTAGCGGCATTCCGGACCTTGAAAAGTGCATTGGTGAGTGCTCCCATTATTCAACCTCCGGATTGGAGCCAACCTTTCGAGATCATGTGTGACGCAAGTGACTACGCCGTAGGCGCGGTTTTGGGTCAAAGAAAGGAAGGCCGAGTTCACGCCGTCTACTATGCTAGCAAAACTCTTAGTGGGGCGCAATTAAATTATGCCACTACGGAAAAGGAGTTGCTAGCGGTGGTATTCACTTTTGAAAAATTCAGATCTTACATCGTGAACTTGATGGTCATTGTTTACACCGATCACGCAGCCATCAAGTATCTCTTGGCTAAGAAGGAAGCTAAACCATGTTTGATTCGTTGGATCCTTCTTCTCCAAGAATTTAATGTTGAAATTCGTGATAAAAAGGGGGTGGAAAATGTCGTGGCCAATCATTTGTCTAGGATGAATTGTGGACAAGATGATAAAGAGCCTATAGAAGATAAGATGAGAGATGACCACCTCTATCAAGTGCTTGATAAAGATACTTGAATGATCGATATCATTCGAGCGATTCGGAAGATGCCTCTCGATCATCTAGATAAAAACTCTAAAAAGAAGATAATCTCTGAAAGTAGAAAGTACTTTTGGGATGCACCATACCTCTTCAAACTTGGCAATGACGAAGTAATGAGAAGATGTGTGCCAAGAGAAGAAAGGGTAGAGATTTTGAGAAAGTGTCACTCGGCGGAGTACGGTGGACACTATAGTCATTTTCGAACCCAAGCAAAAGTGTGGTCGAGCGGATTCTTTTGGCCGGAGATGCATGAAGATACTAAAAGATATGTTGCATCATGCCCCGAATGCCAAAGAACCGGAAACATCTCTCAGAGAAATTCTATGCCTTTGAAATACAACCTACAAATCGACATATTCGATGTATGGGGTATAGTCATGGGGCCTTTTAAAAACTCATTTGGATTTGAGTATATCCTAGTCATGGTTGATTATGTATCCAAGTGGGTAGAGGCTATACCATGTCGTAAAGCTTCCACGGAGGAGTCCATTACTATGATCAAGAACGTGATTTTTCCTCATTTCGGTACACCGAGAATCTTGATAAGTGATGGAGGAACTCACTTCACCTGGAAGAATTTCAAAAAGTGCTTGTCCAAGTTGGGAATTGAGCATAGGGTCTCTACGGCCTATCACCCACAAACCAATGGACAAGCGGAAACGTCAAATAGGCAATTAAAAAGCATCCTCAACAAAACCGTGGAGAAGGGAGGCAAAGATTGGTCAAAGAAATTAGACGGAGCTTTATGGGCTTATCGAACGGCGTTCAAGACACCGATAGGTATGACCCCTTATCAATTCGTCTATGGAAAAGCTTGCCACCTTCCGGTTGAGTTGGAACATAAAGCCTATTGGGCGATTAAAGAGATGAACCTTGATCTCGATGCCGCAGTGGTGAAACGAAGGATCCAAATAAGCGAGCTAGAGGAGATGAGGTTGAAAGCATATGAAAATGCAAGCATATACAAAGACGGAATCAAAAGGTGGTATGATAAAAGATTGAAAAAGAAAGAATTTAAAGAAGGAGATAAGGTCTTCCTCTACAATTCGAGGTTTAAAACCTTCGGAAAGGGGAAATTACAAAGCAAGTGGGACGGACCTTATGTTGTGCATTCGGTGCTCTCCAATGGAGCGGTAACCATTATGGATATAAAAGGCGATCAATTTATGGTGAATGGCCAACGGCTTAAGGTTTACTACGAACCCGACGATGTGCCCCTTCATCATGTTGATGTCTTCACCATGGAAGAAGAGCCCGAACGTCCCGCCTAGGACGAAAAACAAGGCATGAATTTCTGTAAATAGTTTTTCTTTTAATTTTCTGGAGTTTCTCGCGAAGATTTACTGGGCCATCTTTTTCCCATGGGCTAAGGAGGTGAAATAAGGGCGGTGTGCGAAAAACCGGACCGGCCCGACCCCCGAGGCAGGGGGGCCGGCCCGGCCGGTCCGACCGGCCCAAGTGGGTCCCGGCGGCGGACGTCCCCGATTTTTGCCTGAATTGCTCCTTTTCGACTTCCTTCTTTGGTCAGAAAATTTTAAGGGAAGTTTAAAAAAAGGAAAATGAGGTTCCTAGGGTTTTTCTCTTCGGACTATTTATTTGGCCGAATTGGGAGCTCGGGAATCAATCCCTTCAAGCAATATTTTGCACCCACGCAACAGCCATTGTGCCCCCGAGGAGCTTAGAGTTGAAGCTAGAAGCCAAGGAGCCATCGATGGAGGAGGCGAAGTGATGCAAGCTCAAGCTACCCGTCGAGATCAAGAGGACCGTCCGCATCCGTTGCGGAGGGCGTGTCCCGACCGGAGCTATTGCATCTCACAACCCCGTCGAAGGAGAGAAGGTCCCTACGCCCGTTCGAAGGCCGGCGCGCATCCAAGGCATGAAGCCGAAAGACTAAAAGGAGGCATCGCCCGAGCCTAAGGATTATGGAGGTAGCGACTACTCCGACGATCGTAGCCCGAGCTCGTGGGCGGCCGCAGGAAGAGATGATAACGACCTCTACATTTGGGATGATGTGCCCAAGGAGAAGACTCCCGAAGGCCCTAATGGCGGCGGCAACGACAATGGTGGTGGCGACGACGACGGCGACGACGTTGGCAACGACGGTGGAGACAATGGCGATGACGACCCCTTCGGATTGCATCCGATGTGTTGTTGAGCTTGCCATCAATCCATCGCGGATCTCTACGCGTCGGTCGACGAATGTCTCCAAGCCATGGAAGCGATGAAGCAGCGTTTGGAGGATTTGGAGCGTGTAGTTGAAGACGACTACAAGTTCCTTAACCGCAACGTGCGCAAACTCTTTGGCATGGTCGGGAACATGAGAGGCAAGTGGTGCAATACTTGCTTAAAGTACCACTAGGTCTAGTTTTCCCCTTAGGAATTTTGTAAGATACGACGAGGACGTCGTATGTTTTTAGCGTGGGGGAGAGCTAGCTAGCTAGCCTTAGCTTTTGAGCTTCAAGTTTAGGTTCGGTTTAATCTTCGAGTGAGAGTCTTAGAGTTTAATGAGTCTTAGTTTTCGAGTGTGTTTTAAATTTTTGCAAGTTTGAAGTGTCTTAAATTAGTGTTGAGTCAAAGAAAATCAAATAAAAAGAGTCTTTATATATTTTGCGTCCTGTGTGATGCTTATCTTTATTCACTTGTTTGTTTATCTTTGATTCTTGATATATGAACATAAGTGTGTCGTTCGAAAAATGTTTACCGTGGTGCTTAGTGGAATTGCTACTACTAAAAGTACCCATACCACACTTCGATCTTGAGCTTCACATGTTAGTTGTGTTATGTTCAATGCTAAAAATTGGAGGATTTCAGTTCTGAAATTATCTTAAAACCCTTGTAATAAAGGTTAGCGAAAACCTCTTTTTCCAAGATGAGAGTAAGAAAAAAATCCTATACAAAGCCAATTTATTTTTTGCTCCACCATAAGTGTGATTAGCACGATGAGCCAGGCTAGGATCCTTCTCTCTTGGGAGTTTTAATTTCGAGCAATGATCATGTCCTTGTGCTTATCTTTTGTTGCTAGCCTCGTCTTGCATTCGGTAACGTGACTTTCACATTGGAAGTCCCGTACATCGCCGAATTTCATACCCAACCCTATACATCTCTTTTGTACATCGCATTCCTTGAACACAACCTATTCTCAAAGTTTCGTCTTGTCTCTAGCATGATTTATTTAAACTTTCAGATTGTAGGCATGCGAGAAAGAGAGGAGTTGAGAGCTTTGAAAAGTTGTCAAGAGAGGGAAAAATAAAGTGAAAAGGTATGAGTATGGAAAAGAAAGAAAGAAAGAAAATGTAAAAAAGTAAAGAAAGAGAAAAAATATGAGAATGAAAGAATGAAAGAAAAAGAAGAGAAAGAGAAAGGAGGAGGTAGCAATAAAGATATGAGAGGGATGAATCAAGTGAAAAAAAAGAAAAATAAAGTGTAAGGAAGGATGTCACGTTGTTGAGAGACGAAACTTTCATTCTTTTCCAACCATGTGCAATCCGACAACGAGGACGTCATCGGTGCCTCGTAGTCATAATTTTCTTTTGCCCTTGCACATGTCCACCATTCTAAATCTTCTCATCCTTGATATCCCTACATATGGTTAATTCTCATGATCATTAGCTTTGAAAGGTAAACAACCATTAGAGGAAGTTCTTAGTTTGACAATATTTGTGTTGATTGCACTAGCCCTACCTATAGCTCCACTTTACATGTTATATGAGAGACTTATGGGAGGTGAGAGTTTTATAAAATTGGTTTAGGATAGCCACCTCATATGAGTGACTTGAGAGAGTTTGGAGAAAGGTTTTTGTCTAATACTTGTTGCAGGAATTTTGTTTTTAAAATCATAAAAACCCTCCAATGGAAGCAAAGAAGTAAGCATGTCTGAATTTGAAGACTTCGAGTAAAGAGTTTGAGTTGTGGGGTAAATCTTGATGTGGTAAAAATTCTAAACGCCCATGTTTATGTTTGATGATCATTACTTTGTGTTTATGTATTAAAGATGAAAGGATTGACTAACTTGTGAAGAAGGATTAGCGGTACACGATTACAACGCTTTGGACGAAGTTCTTTTACGAGTACTTGCTCGAGGACGAGCAAGAGCTAAGCGTGGGAGAGATGTTGAGGGTGTATTTTGGTGCACCAAGCATGTTCATTACACTTTGGTTTGGATTTGATTATGGAACTAACCCGCCACTAGGCACACTAATCATATAACAAGTTCATCTATGTGCATGCATTTGGAAGTGTTGTGTTTATGTAGGAAAACATGGACATAAAGGACGGATTCGCAACAAGTTTAAAGGAGCATTACGGAGTCTTGTTCGTGTTCATGAGCTTGATGAAATCACTTCCAATGGTGGCAAGGACCGAAGTGCTAAAAGGAACACCCCCGGGGATTGAAGCGTAAAAGACCGAACTTCATGCTAAGAGAACCTCCATCTTGGACGCGAGGATGACATCGTCAAAATCATGCAAGTGGAGGGGGCAAAGTGCATAATCACCTGAGGACCCACGGGAGCGAAAGGGCGACCGAACCGGGCCGAGATGGGCCCAGGCCGGTCGGCCCAGGCCGGCCGGCCCAGCCCACCCCAGTGGCCGGTTCGGCCCCCCTTTCCTTGCACCCGAAGGATCTTCAACCCTAAAACCCTGGAGGCGCCGCCATTCGACGGAGGGAGAGCCATTCGCACCAGGAGGCCATCCACAAGCTAGAGAGAGAGGAGGAGTGTTGACGGTGTATTTTGGTGCACCTAGCATGTTCATTACACTTTGGTTTGGATTTGATTATGAAACTAACCCGCCACTAGGCACACTAATCATATAACAAGTTCATCTTTGTGCATGCATTTGGAAGTGTTATGTTTATGTAGGAAAACATGGACATAAAGGACGGATTCGCAATAAGTTCAAAAGAGCATTCATGGAGTCTTGTTCGTGTTCATGAGCTCGCTGAAATTACTTCCAATGGTGGTGAGGACCGAAGTGCTACGAGGAACACTCCCAGGGATTGAAGCGTAAAAGATCAAACTTCATGCAAAGAGAGCCTCCATCTTGATCGCGAGGATAACAGCGTCAAAATCATCCAAGTGGAGGGGGCAAAGTAGATAAGTGCACAAGGACCCACGGAGCAAAAAGGGCGACCGAACCGGCCGAAACCGGGCTCGGGCCGGCCGGCCCCGGGCGGGCCGGCCCGGCCCACTTCGGGCACCGGTTCGGTCCCGTCTTCCTTGCCCTCGAAGGATCTTCGACCCTAAAACCCCCGACGCGCCGCCAACACGAAAAGGAGGAGTTATTCGCACCGAAGGCCATCCACAAGCTAGAGAGAGAGGAGGAGGATCTCCGTCGGAGATCAACCACCTCGAAGGAAGCACTCTCTCGTGGAGAAGGAGGAAGACACCGGCGGAAGGGAAACCATGATCAACGGTGCCATGATCAGCACCTTGATGGGGTAATCTTCTCATTCGTCCATGGGTTGTAATCGATCTTGAGATGTAATCGCACTTTGTCGGATCATCTATCTATCATCTTGTGTTGAATATACTTTAATGCTTAAGGTTTGCAACCATGCCGTAAAGGGAGTAAGGCCTCAATGCTTCCTTGGATCCATTCAATACGCCGTGGCCATCAAGGGTCTAGTCATGAATACCTTCGCGTAGTGACAGTACGAGAGGAGGGAAAGGGCGAAACCGTGGTCACAACCCCGATAGATTAGATTGGTTTTCATGTCTTTAAGCGATTGCATGCTCTAGTATCGTAGACCCGTGGGCGAGTGTCTTCTATCTTGATCGTTTATCATTCTCTCTAGTGTAGTTTAGTGTTTTCTAGTATAATAGAAGTTAGGGTTTTAGTAGCTAGTGTGTCGTTGTTGATCGAACGCTTGTAATCCCCTTGCTCCGCGGATTGACAAGAACCTTGGGAATCCCGTGGTGAAAAAGGTGTGGGGTCCGTACGCTTGCGGATCGTAGAGGGATACGTCTTTTATCCGTCAACAAGCCCCTTTTTCTGGCGCCGTTGCTGGGGAGCAAGCTAGTTTACATCGTTTGATTTGCATCTAACTTAGTTTTATATTTTAGTTTATCTTTTATTTGCTATATCTAACATATATTACCGTAAAAACACTTGTTTCTTTTTTTGTTTTTGTTTTTATCTTATTGTCTAGATGGAGTTCGTTAATCAACCCGTGGAAGAACCGGAGAAATCATTAAGGGATTACGCTAGCCCTCGATGTGAAGACATAAAAGTACAAGAGTCGGATTCGAAGCTCGAAGCGACCAAGTATGAAATTAAATCCAAGATCATCAAGATGGTGGCGGAAAACCCATTTGAAGGGATGGTTACGGAGAACCCATACAGACATATAAGGGATTTCACGACAATATGCAACACGGTGCGTCAAGAAGGAGTTCCCGATGAATGGTTCAAATGGAATCTCTTTCCCTACTCGCCGGCAAAGCAAAGACATGGTATTCGGTTGCGTCCTTTGAAGTTGAAGGCAATTGGAACAAGTTGACAAAGAAGTTTTGCGAGAAGTTCTTTCCAATTAGCAAGGTTCAACATCTAAGGAGGCAAGTGATCACTTTCATGCAAGGAGAAGAGGAAGGGATAGACCAAGCCCGGGATAGGTTTAATGAATTAATCGAACAAGGACCAAAACTCGGCTTCACCGGTGACGTACTCTTGCATACATTTTTCTTTTCCCTAACCCCTAGTTGCATGCGACACGTCGAAATGTGTGCGGGTGGGGATCTCATGGAGAAAACACTCACGGAAGCCGCCCAACTTCTACAAAAAGTTAGTAAAGCGGCTGCCATGCGAAGAGATTGGGAAACAAGACTTGCGGAAGAGCCGGAATTCAATTCAAGGAAGAAGAAGCTTGCTGATTTTTCTAAAGAGGCAGCCCGGAAGTCACAAAAGAGGAGCCAATCATGGAAAAGCTTGAACAAGAACACATCAAGTCAAGAACTACACCAAACGTCGACTTCGCCGCGCCAAATGAGACGAACAAGAGAAGCATGTCAAGCGCGAAGCCACTAAGGGAGTTCGAGCCAATGGATTGGGTTCCTATTGATTACGGAGAAGTATTTGACAAGAGAAGACCGTTCCCTAATCAAAAGGAGATGGCAAGAGCACTGGAAGTGGATTTCCCACCGGAGAAGAAAGCTGAAAATTCATACGACCTCGAAACCACCAGTGAGATTTTTGAAAAGCTCTTTGGAGATGACGTGGTGGATCCGGAACATATTGCCGAGGTGAAGAGAATCATGGGGATCAAGCCCGAAGCATCACCATACGCTCGCCTTGCTGAAATTTATTCGATCGGATCCGAAGAAGAAGAGAAGATGACGCCGCACTTGAGTTGCGAGATCAACGGAGTTCAATGCAAAGCTTTATGCGACATCGGAGCCCAAGTAAGTGTTCTATCTTCTAAAATTTACGATAAAGTTCAATACCACAACCTAGACTTAGCTCCAACATCAACGAAATTAATTATGGGAGATGGTAGAACTATCAAACCTCTAGGTATTGCTTGCAACATGAAAGTAAAAATTTCTAGAAACTATATACCAACCGATTTCTTTGTTATTGATGCTTACCATAGTAATTCCGATCATATAATCTTAGGTAGGCCTTTTCTTAAGTTGGTTGATGCCGTGTTAGATGCCGGAGAAGGCAAAGTAACAATGAACCTTAATGGAACAAAATACACATATAACTTCTCGTGCTTCTAAACACCTTACACCTTTTCCTCCCGACGATGAAGAAGTAGAAGAGATAGATAGTCTTTGTTTTGTTGAAACCCTTAGAGACCCGCTGCAAAGAGCGATGGAAAATCAAATTAGCAATCAACAAGATGAAGAGCTAGAAGAAGCAACAAAAGGCTTAGAGCCGCATGATGGTAGTGTGGAGGAAGAGAAGTTCGAAGACATAGGAGAAATCAGACCCGAGGAGCCACAAGTGCCCGAAGTAGACCTTAAACCTTTGCCCAAGGGATTAAAATATGAATTTTTGGGCCCAGACAAAACTTATCCAGTCATTGTGAGCGACGAGTTAAGCCCCGAAGAAAATGAAGCGTTGCTGATTTTATTAAAAAAACATAGGAAGGTGATTGGATATTCAATTAATGATCTCAAAGGTATTAGCCTAGCCTTTTGCACTCATCATATACCAATGGAAGACCAATGTAAACCTGTAGTGGACCACCAAAGGAGGCTAACCCATGCCATGCGAGAGGTAGTAAAGAAAGAGGTTATCAAGTTACTTGATGCCGGAATCATCTACCCGGTTCCACATAGCGAATGGGTGAGCCCGGTACATTGTGTACCGAAGAAAGGAGGTTTGACCGTGGTGAAGAATGAGAAGAACGAATTGATACCGCAGAGAACCGTGACCGGGTGGCGGATGTGTATCGATTACCGTAAGCTTAACAAAGCGACGAAGAAAGATCACTTCCCCCTACCGTTCATAGACGAGATGCTCGAGAGGTTAGCAAACCATGCTTATTTTTGCTTTCTCGATGGATACTCGGGGTTCATGCAAATTCCCATTCACCCGGAAGATCAACATAAGACAACGTTTACGTGTCCTTACGGAACGTTTGCATATAGGAGGATGCCCTTCAGCCTATGCAACGCTCCGGCCTCTTTTCAACGTTGCATGATGGCCGTGTTTTCGGAATTCATCGAAGAAATTGTTGAAGTGTTTATGGATGATTTTTCCGTTTACGGGAAGACATTCATGGATTGTTTAGCAAACTTAGAAAAGGTCCTTACAAGGTGTGCGGAGGTAGATTTGGTTTTAAATTGGGAAAAGTGCCACTTCATGGTTAAGCAAGGCATAGTGCTCGGACATGTTATATCCGAGAGAGGAATTGAAGTGGACAAGGCTAAGGTAGAGACGGTTGAGCAACTCCCACCTCCTACGGATGTTAAGTCCTTAAGGAGCTTTCTAGGCCATGTCGGATTCTATAGAAGATTTATAAAGGACTTCTCGAAGATCACTAAGCCTTTAACGCACCTTCTTCAAAAGGATGTGGCTTTCGACTTTGATGAGAAGTGTCTAGCGGCATTCCGGACCTTGAAAAATGCGTTGGTGAGTGCTCCCATCATCCAACCTCCGGATTGGAGCCAACCTTTCGAGATCATGTGTGACGCAAGTGACTACGCCGTAAGCGCGGTCTTGGGACAAAGAAAGGAAGGCCGAGTTCACGCCGTTTACTACGCTAGCAAAACTCTTAGTGGGGCTCAATTAAATTACGCTACTACGGAAAAAGAGTTGCTAGTGGTGGTACTCGCTTTCGAAAAATTCAGATCTTACATCGTGAACTCGAAAGTCATTGTTTACACCGATCACGCAGCCATCAAGTATCTCTTGGCTAAGAAGGAAGCTAAACCACGTTTGATTCGTTGGATCCTTCTTCTCCAAGAGTTCGATGTTGAAATTCGTGATAAAAAGGGGGTGGAAAATGTTGTGGCCGATCATTTGTCTAGGATGAATCGTGGACAAGATGATAAAGAGCCCATAGAAGATAAGATGAGAGATTACCACCTCTATAGAGTGCTTGATAAAGACACTTGGATGATCGACATCATTCGAGCAATTCGAAAGATGCCCCTCGATCATCTTGATAAAAACACTCAAAGGAAGATAATCTCGGAAAGTAAGAAATATTTTTGGGATGCACCATACCTTTTCAAGCTTGGCAATGATGGAGTAATGAGAAGATGTGTGCCAAGAGAAGAGAGGCTTGAGATTCTAAGGAAGTGCCACTCGGCGGAGTACGGTGGACACTATAGCCATTTTCGAACCGAAGCCAAAGTATGGTCGAGCGGATTCTATTGGCCGGAGATGCATGAAGATACTAAAAGATATGTTGCGTCATGCCCCGAATGCCAAAGAACCGGAAACGTCTCTCAAAGAAATTCTATGCCTTTGAAATACAACTTGCAAATCGACATATTCGATGTATGGGGCATAGACTTCATGGGGCCTTTTAAAAACTCATTTGGATTCAAGTATATACTTGTTATGGTTGATTACGTATCCAAGTGGGTAGAGGCTATACCATGTCGTAAAGCTTCCACGGAGGAGTCCATCACTATGATCAAGAACGTGATTTTTCCCCGTTTCGGTACACCGAGAATCTTGATAAGTGATGGAGGAACTCATTTCACCGGAAGAACTTCAAAAGGTGCTTGTCCAAGTTGGGAATTGAGCATAGAGTCTCCACGGCCTATCACCCACAAACCAACGGACAAGCGGAGACGTCAAATAGGCAATTAAAAAGCATACTTAACAAGACCATAGAGAAGGGAGGCAAGGATTGGTCAAAGAAATTAGACGGAGCTTTATGGGCTTATCGAACGGCGTTTAAAACACCGATAGGTATGACCCCTTATCAATTCGTCTATGGAAAAGCTTGCCACCTTCCGGTTGAGTTAGAACATAAAGCCTATTGTGCGATTAAAGAGATGAACCTTGATCTCGATGCCGCGGTGGTGAAACGAAGAATTCAAATAAGCAAGCTAGAGGAGTTGAGGTTGAAAGCATATGAAAACGCAAGCATATACAAGGAGAGAATCAAAAGGTGGTATGATAAAAGATTGAAGAAAAAAGAATTTAAAGAAGGAGATAAGGTCCTCCTCTACAATTCGAGGTTTAAAACCTTTGGAAAGGGGAAATTGCAAAGCAAGTGGGACGGACCTTATGTTGTGCATTCGGTGTTCTCCAACGGAGCGGTAACCATTATGGATATAAACGGCGATCAATTTGTGGTGAATGGACAGCGGCTTAAGGTTTACTACGAACCCGATGTCGTGCCCATTCATCATGTTGACGTCTTTACTATGGAGGAAGAGCCCGAACGTCCCGTCTAGGACGAAAAACAAGGCATCAACTTCGTAAATAATTTTTCTTTTAGCTTTCGGAGTTTTTCGCGAAGATTTCTTCGGGCCAACTTTTTCCCATGGGCTAAGGAATAAAAAAATAGGGCGGTGTGCAAAAACCGGGACCGGCCCGGCCCCCGAGGGGTGGGGGCCGGCCGGCCCGGCGGACCGGCCCGGGGGTGGCCCGACGCCCGATGACCCCGAATTTCGCACGAATTGCTCCTTTTTGACTTCCTTGTTTGGTCGGAAAATTTTAAGGGAAGTATAAAAAAGGAAAATAAGGTTCCCAGGGCTTTTCTCTCAAGACTATATATTTGGCCGAATTGGGAGCTCGAGAATCAAACCTTTCAAGCAATGTGTTGCACCCTTGTAGCAGCCATTGAGCCTCCAAAAAGCTTAGAGTTGAAGGTAGAAGCCAAGAAGCCATCGATGGAGGAGGCGATGCGATGCGAGGTCAAGCTACCCGTCAAGAGGACCGCACGTATCCGTTGCGAAGGACGTGTCCCGACCGGAGCTCTTGCATCTCGCAACCCCGTCAAAGGAGAGAAGGTCCCTACACCCGTTCGAAGGTCGGCACGTCTCCAAGGCATCAAGTGCAAGGATTACAAGGAGGTGTCGCCGGAGCCTAAGGATTATGGGGATAGCGACTACTCCGACGATCGTAGCCCGAGCTCGTGGGCGGCCGCCGGTAGAGATGATGATGATTGGGATGAGCGACCCCTATGAAAGGACTCCCGAAGGCCCCAACGGCGACGGCAACGGCGATGGCGAAGGCAACAACAATGGAGGTGGCGACGACGGTGGTGACAACGGTGGAGATTATGGCGACGACGACCCCTTCGGATTGCATCCGGTGTGTTGTCGATTTTGCCGTCAATCCATCGCGGATCTCTACACGTCGGCCGACGAATGTCTCCAAGCCATGGAAGCGATGAAGCAGCGTATGGAGGACTTGGAGCGCGTAGTTGAAGATGACTACAAGTTCCTTAACCGTAACGTGCGCAAACTTTTTGGCATGGTTGGAAACATGAGAGGCAAGTGGTGCAAAACTTGCTTGAAGTACCACTAGATCTAGTTTTCCCCTTAGGATTTTTGTAAGATACGACGAGGACGTCGTATGTTTTAAGTGTGGGGGAGAGCTAGCTCGCTAGCCTTAGCTTTTGAACTTCAAGTTTAGGTTCGGTTTAATCTTCGTGTGAGAGTCTTAGTGTTTTAATGAGTCTTTAGTTTTTGAGTCTGTTTTAAAATTTTTGCAAGTGTCTTAAATTAGTGTTGAGTCGAAAAAATCAAATAAAAAGAGTCTTTATATATATCTTTGTGTTTTATGTATTGTTTATCTTTATTTACTTGTTTGTTTAATCTTCGATTCTTGATATATGAACGCAAGTATGTGGTTTGAAAACGTTTACCGTCGTGCTTAGTGGAATCGCTACTACTTAAAGTACCCATACCGCACTTCGATCTTGAGCTTCACATGCTAGTTGTGCTATGTTCGATGCTACAAATTGGAGGATTTCAGTTCTGAAAATTATATTAAAACCCTTGTAATAAAGGTTAGCAAAACCTCTTTTTCCAAGTTGAGAGTAAGAAAAAATTCCTATCCAAAGCCAAGTTTATTTTTTTCGCTCCACCATAAGTGTGATTAGCACGATGAGTTAGGCTAGGACCCTTCTCTCTTGGTGAGTTTTAAATTTCGAGCAATGATCATGTCCTTGTGCTTATCTTTTGTTGCTAGCCTCGTCATATATTCAGTCCATGACTTTCACAACGAAAGTCATGAATATCGCTGGATTCCATACCCAACCCTATACATCTCTTTTGTACATCGTATTCCTTGAACACAACCTATTTTCAAAGTTTCGTCTCGTCTCTAACATGACTTATTTAAAAATTTCAGATTGTATGCATGCGAGGAAAGAGAAAATTGAAAGCTTTGAAAAGTTGTCAAGAGAGAGAGAAATAAAGGAAAAAGTATGTGTATGGAAAAGAAAGAAAGAAAGAAAGAAAGAAAGGAAAAAATCATATGTGAATGAAAGAAGAAAAAGAAAAAGAGAGAAAGATGAGTTAGCAATGAAGATATGAGAGGGATGGATCAAGTGAAAGAAAAGAAAAATAATAAAGTGTAAGGAAGGATGTCACGTTGATTGTGAGACGAAACTTTTATTCTATTTCCAACCATGTGCAATCCGACAACGAGGACATCATTGGTGCCTTGAAGTCACAATTTTCTTTTGCCCTTGCACATGTCCACCATTCTAAATCTTCTCATCCTTGATATCCCTACATATGGTTAATTCTCATGATCATTGGCTTTGAAAGGTAGACAACCATTAGAGGAAGTTCTTAGTTTGACAATACTTGTGTTGATTGCGCTAGCCCTACCTATAGCTCCACTTTTACATGATAAATGAGAGATTAATGGGAGGTGAGAGTTTTATAAAACTTGGTTAGGATAGCCACTTCATATAAGTGACTTGAGAGAGCTTGGAGAAAGGTTTTTGTCTAACACTTGTTGCAGGAATTTTTGTTTTGAAAATCATAAAAACCCTCCGATGGAAGCAAAGAAGTAAGTATGGCTGAAATTAAAAGCTTCGAGTGAAGAGTTTGAGTTGTGGGGTAAATCTTGACGTGGTAAAAATTCTAAACGCCCATGTTTATGTTTGATTATCATTACTTTGTGTTTATGTATTAAAGATGAAGGGATTGACTAACTTGTGAAGGAGGATTAATGATACACGATTACACACCTTGGACGAAATTCTTTTACGAGTACTTGCTCGAGGACGAGCAAGAGCTAAGTGTGGGGGAGATGTTGACGGTGTATTTTGGTGCACCTAGCATGTTCATTACACTTTGGTTTGGATTTGATTATGAAACTAACCCGCCACTAGGCACACTAATCATATAACAAGTTCATCTTTGTGCATGCATTTGGAAGTGTTATGTTTATGTAGGAAAACATGGACATAAAGGACGGATTCGCAATAAGTTCAAAAGAGCATTCATGGAGTCTTGTTCGTGTTCATGAGCTCGCTGAAATTACTTCCAATGGTGGTGAGGACCGAAGTGCTACGAGGAACACTCCCAGGGATTGAAGCGTAAAAGATCAAACTTCATGCAAAGAGAGCCTCCATCTTGATCGCGAGGATAACAGCGTCAAAATCATCCAAGTGGAGGGGGCAAAGTAGATAAGTGCACAAGGACCCACGGAGCAAAAAGGGCGACCGAACCGGGCCGAAACTGGG
This sequence comes from Cenchrus americanus, assembly GCA_947561735.1. Taxonomy (NCBI): domain Eukaryota; kingdom Viridiplantae; phylum Streptophyta; class Magnoliopsida; order Poales; family Poaceae; genus Cenchrus; species Cenchrus americanus. Next base: position 6,389,046 of record OX387242.1, read on the forward strand.
CCTGGGCCGGCCGGCCCGGTGCGGGCCGTCCCAGCCCACTTCGGGCACCGGTTCGGTCCCGTCTTCCTTGCCCTCGAAGGATCTTCGACCCTAAAACCCCCGACGCGCCGCCAACACAGAAAGGAGGAGTTATTCGCACCAGAAGGCCATCCACAAGCTAGAGAGAGAGGAGGAGGATCTCCGGCTGGAGATCAACCACCTCGAAGGAAGCACTCTCTCGTGGAGAAGGAGGAAGACACCGGCGGAAGGGAAACCATGATCAACGGTGCCATGATCAGCACCTTGATGGGGTAATCTTCTCATTCGTCCATGGGTTGTAATCGATCTTGAGATGTAATCGCACTTTGTCGGATCATCTATCTATCATCTTGTGTTGAATATACTTTAATGCTTAAGGTTTGCAACCATGCCGTAAAGGGAGTAAGGCCTCAATGCTTCCTTGGATCCATTCAATACGCCGTGGCCATCAAAGGTCTAGTCATGAATACCTTCGCGTAGTGACAGTACGAGAGGAGGGAAAGGGCGAAACCGTGGTCACAACCCCGATAGATTAGATTGGTTTTCATGTCTTTAAGCGATTGCATGCTCTAGTATCGTAGACCCGTGGGCGAGTGTCTTCTATCTTGATCGTTTATCATTCTCTCTAGTGTAGTTTAGTGTTTTCTAGTATAATAGAAGTTAGGGTTTTAGTAGCTAGTGTGTCGTTGTTGATCGAACGCTTGTAATCCCCTTGCTCCGCGGATTGACAAGAACCTTGGGAATCCCGTGGTGAAAAAGGTGTGGGGTCCGTACGCTTGCGGATCGTAGAGGGATACGTCTTTTATCCGTCAACAAGGAGGATCTCCGGAGGGAGATCGTCCACCTCGAAGGAAGCACCATCTCGTGGAGAAGAAGGAAGACACCGTCGGAAGGGAAACCATGATCAACGGTGCTATGTCCAGCACCTTGATGGGGTAATCTCCTTATTCGTCCATGGGTTGTAATCGATCTTGAGATGTAATCATACTTTGTTGGATTATCTATCTATCATCTTGTGTTGAATATACTTTAATGCTTAAGGTTAGCTACCATGTCGTAAAGGGAGTATAGGCCTCAATGCTTCCTTGGATCCATTCAATACGCCGTGTCCATCATAGGTCTAGTCATGAATACCTTCGCGTAGTGACAGTACGAGAAGAGGGAAAGGGCGAAACCATGGTCACAACCCCGATAGATTAGATTGGTTTTCATGTCTTTAAGCGATTGCATGCTCTAGTATCATAGACCCATGGGCGAGTGTCTCTTATCTTGATATCTTAATCATTCTCTCTAGTGTAACTTAGTTGTTTTCTAGTTTAATCATAGTTAGAGTTTGAGTAGTTAGAGTGTGAAGGTAGATCGAACGCTTGTAATCCCCTTGCTCCGCGGATTGACAATAACCTTGGGAATCCCGTGGTGAAAAAGGTGTGGGTCCGTACGCTTGCAGATCGTAGAGGGATACGTCTTTTATCCGTCAACACCGAATGTCTAGCTACCTGTCGGCCTCGGCGTTGCCATGCGTGGGGAAAAGAGAAGCTGAGTGGAGAAACGAGTACACAGCCAAATTCACAAAGGAGTACACAGCCAAACGCACAGAGGATCCGGAGAGAACAAATTGGCATGCGCTAGATGATTGGTCAATTGTTTTTGTCTAAAGTTTTGATAGAAATTTTTTGCATTGTGGAGAAATAGTTTCTTGGCACAATGTCCTATACTGTGGAAACTGTAGTTGTTTAATGCACTGGACTGCCTTAAGGGCAGTCTCAATGCAAAAAAATCACAGTAGCTTCTATAGTGTTGGGTATAGTACCAAGACTACATCTTCACAGTGCAAATTTTTTTACCAGCACCCCGTAATAAATTTTGGCCAATCATTCACCGTATTCGGTCTCCATAGTCCATTTTCTATCCATGCTCTGGATCCTTTAGAGCACTCCCAACCCAGACTCTACCCATAGAGTCTCTCAAAGACTCTATCGCAAGAAACTATATTCTCCAATGCAGATTTTCTACCATGGAGTCTATCTAATATTCCTCTCGTATCGTCTACTCTAGCTTTATTAAATAAGAGGACACATCGCACATGTGGGCAGCCACATGGGATCCGCACGGTCTTCATTTTGCGTGTATACTTGGAGTCAAACTTAGACTTGGTTTCTAAATTTTTACCCCTCTCTCATCATTAAATTGCTTGCCACATCACAATTTGCCTAGGTGGCAGTGTAATTAATGACTCTGGACTTTACCATAGAGTCTGGGTTGGGAGTGCCCTTATGTGTTCAGGTCTTCGACTTCTACTTTCCAGCCATATCCCTTGTCTTATGTGTCCTGCTGCTGTTGATCTCCTCCTGCACAAGCTTCATCTTCTCAAGTGGCTCCATCACAGAGTCGATCATATCACCTATGATCAATGCCTTGTGCATCTATTGTTTTTTAGAAACAAGGCATATTTCATCGCGTCTTCACACAAACTGGAAGCAAAGACTTAGATTTAGATTTGATTTCTTCCAACCTTGCTGATCTTGGGCATGACGTGGCAAAACATCGAGAGACGGTCGTTGAGGCGCTTGCAGTGGCAGCGCTCGACCGTGAGGTTCTTGGACGGCCCAGCCAAGAGCGACAGCGTGCGGGCCGCGACGAGGTCCTGCCAAGCGCAAGGGTGGTGGCATGTGATGTAGATGTGTGCAACAACCGTCCTCACAGGCGAGGGGAACGGACGATGGGGGCGCTCGCAGTGGGTGAGTATATGCGAGTGGGACGACCATGGGGGGCGCTCGCGCGGGTGCCGGAGGACGAAGTAGCAAGTGGGCATGGTGGCTTGAGCTCGCAGAGTCGCAGGACAGAGCGCGGCGGCCAAGCTTGCCCATCGCGGTGCGTGCATGAAGGTCGGGGTGCGGTGTCCTAGGCTCTCCGGGAGTGGTGCTGCATCCGGGGCTCGATGGTTGGGGCACAACGGCCGGAGGTTGCTGGACGCGGTGTGGTGGCCTGGACTCCCCCTCCAGGAGGCAACGCCCTGTAAGTGCACTCAAGTCCTAAGTGAGTTTTGGTGATGTTGACCACACAATTTAAGGGACTAATAAGCCTTTGAGCATATGTGACAGGTCATCATATTGACAAGGGTGCAAAAGATGAAGTAGAGACCCCTAATTCAAAAGACAATGCTTTCTATTGCTCAAGACTAAGTTTAATTTCATTTATTTTAAGTTTTGAAATTGAGTATAGGACAAGTCGTACTATTAATAGTTGTGAGTGAAACCATGTGCATAAAAACCATGTCACATAAACATCTACCCAGCCACAAAAGCACATATCCCGGTTCTGTCAGCTGCCCACTCTTCATTTCAGTTTTGATAAAATCCTGAGGTTCCGAGTTTTTTCTTGAAGTTCAAGGAATTCATTTCTAACTGTTGGTCGTCCATATGAGGGAATATTTATACTCCTCTTCTTAGTAACAGTTCAAGACGGAGGACTCCAAGGCTATGGCGACATCGAAGAGTACGACTACAACTCTTGTTGTGGACGAGGAAGGTGAACATGTGGATCATAAGAAGTACTAGAGCATGACAGGCTCCCTCTTGTACCTGACGGCGACGAGGCTGGACATACAATTCAATGTGTGTCTGTGTGCTTGTTTTTAAGCTTCCCTAAGAGCAACTCCAGCAGCCTCCCTACTTGAACCCCTACTTGAAAAATAGGGGCTCAGAGCAAAAAACGCACTCCAGCAGAGCCCCAATCTCAGCCCCTAACACTGTTCACACCCCCTACTTGCCCTTTTCGACCCCTTCTCCCACGGGTGGAGAAGGGAGCCTCTATCCGGTGGTTGGTCGGTTCACCCCGCGTGCCACCGAGTGGAGTCACGGCCCACTTCTTCCCCGCGGCGCCGCCTATGGACAAAGTTGTGCTGAACCCTCCGCCGCCGTCCCTTGAGCTCCGCCCGCCGCCCCTTGAGCTCCGCCCATCGGATCTGCACCACCTTGGGACGGACCGAAGGTCAAGCTTCACCACGTCACGCATGGGCAGAGGTCTGACCGGCCTGAGCTCCTCTGTCGCTGCCTCCTTGGCCAGCTCCGTCCTTGGACCTGGAGCTCCGCCGCCGCCTCCCGTCCGAGCTAAGCTCGATTCGCTCGGCTGGAGGTTGATTCACACGCCCTGGAGGTCGATTCGCCGCCCTGGCTGCCTCCATGGCCGGCTCCGCCCCTAGACCTGGAGCTCCGTTGTCGCCTCCCATCCGGCTTGAGCTCGATTCGCTCGGACAGAAGTCGATTCGCGCGTCTTGGAGCTCGATTTTCTGCCCTGGAGCTTCCAGTTCATGGCGCCTCATCTCCTTCAATCCACCACCTCCGGCGGGCAAGCACGGTAGGGAAGCGGGCGCAGGCCTCCTCTGCTCCCTCCTCCGCCGTTGGAGCAGGGGGATCTGGCGCCGGTTAGCGCAGCAGGCCGGTCGCCCCTCCCCGCGCGGTGTCGGCAATGGCGCCGCCTGCCCCCATTGGCGTCTAGTGCATGTGAGAAGAGATGAGGAGGATTTGGGGGAAACGATAGAGGAGACCGACAGGTGGGTCCCATATGTCATATCCAAGTAGGGGGTGTGGAGTTAGGGTTATTGTTGGAGTTGAGGTTGAAAAACAGAGCCCCCAAAAGTTAGGGGAGCCCCTACTTGATAAAGTAGGGGCCTCAAATAGGGGCTATTGCTGGAGTTGCTCTAAGGACATCCCATCAGCAAGCTGTCAAGCGCGTCTTCAGGTATTTGCGATACACTCAAGATTTTGGGCTTTGGTACTCCGTGTCCTCTTCTTTGGCACTTCATGGTTTTTTCGAACGCGGATTTTGCCGGGTGTCATTTGGATAGGAAGTCCACTTCTAGGACTTACCAATTCTTGGGTTCTTCGTTGGTTTCTTGGTCTTCACACAAGCAGTTGAGTGTTGCACAGTCCACTACCAAGGCCGAGTACGTAGCTGCTACTAGTTGTTACTCTCAGCTCCTTTTATCACATAATCATGAGTGGCTTCGGTAGGAGTATACTCATGTTCCCCTCCCATGTGATAGCACAAGTGCCATAAGTGTAGCCAAAAACTCTGTCCTATACTCCAAAACGATACACATAGAGGTGAGATATATATCTTTTTCTGATAGACAACGTTGAGAAAGCGAAAATAGCTTTGATCCATGTGCCCACCCGAAACCAACTAGTGGATATTTTCACCAAGCCCCATGATCATGCAACTTTCACTCGTTTGCGGGGGCAACTTGGCGTGTGTTTTGGTTTCTTGAGTTGGTGGTGGGAGCTCCTTTGTAGCATATGTATAGCTTTCTGGTTGTGCGTTCATACATTTTTTATTGCATATGTATCATGATATATAGGCATATTTGTATCTCAGGTGTGCATTGCATTTGTAATATATGCATTTTTGGTGGGAAAGCTTGTCTTGATATGATATGGTTAAGTTTGGCTAAGCTCTTGATGGTCTAGTGTTATATTCATGTGAGAATGTTATGTTTTGGATCATGACTATTTTTTATTATGTCACTCTTAACTGTGATCATGACTATTTTTTATTATGTCACTTTGCTTTTTGTTATTACCATCTAGTTTTCTTTGTCATAAAGTTCAAAAAAATAAATCATTAAGTTTAAAAAACAACCCGCCGAAAAGCAACCACGGCAGTAGGTGGTAGATTCGAGATAGAGTATAATTAAATCACGTAGTATTAAAGTCGAAAAGCAACCACCGTGGTGGACGACAGATGCCGCGCTTATATAAAGGGCGACAACACCAGCCGTCCTGCCCGACCCTACCGCGGCCTCCCTCTCGCCACGGGCTGCTCGTCCCTGTTAGGTAAGTTTCCTCTCTTTCTATATTTTTGTAATTAGTTAAATTAGTTTAGAATAGTGTAATTAGTTAAATTAGTTTAGATTTTGTGTTACAGTAACTAGAGATGTCTACTGCTACTATCGGAGGGGGTGAGGATGGTAATGGTGGTGGTGATCGTGATTCCTCACACCACAAGAGGAAAAACACAAATGTGGCGCCTGATCTGAAGACAATGAGCAGGTTCGAAAGAGGCATGCTTTGATATATGCAAGGAAAAATTGCAGATGCCATTGCAAGATGAGAGGAACCTCCTTGGGATGCTCTTTATGCTCCACCAGACATGCATCATTATTTGCAAAGAAAAAATGCAGAGGCCATTGCAAGAGGAGAGGAACCTCATTTGGGCGTAGCCACCGTGGCCCACGGCGGTTAGGTCCAACCGCCTTGGAGGCCGCCCAATCACCGTGGACGCCCAACAATTGTCGTGGGCCACGGCGGTTGGGATGTAACCGTTGTGGCGTACGGCGGCTGCGACTAACCACCGTACGCCATGGCGGTTGATATATAGTTTTGATAAATTTCAAAACGGTTGTATAAATTTGTAAATTGAAATAAAAAATATATATATAATTCGCTAAATGCTGACTCATCAAAGCAAAACCCATCAGTTGCAAACAGGCCTGCCTCGGCCCATAGAGTGTAGCCCATTTCGGATATGCCCTTTCGGCCCAAATGACCACCTATAGCGCGGAGACGATGGATTGCGCCGCCCCCACACACCAAGGTCGTACCGAGCGTTAACTCCAGTCCCGGCGTTCGCCGGCGATCTCCCCGTGTCTAGAGCCAGTGAGCAGGGATCTCCAACAATGGAAACAGACGGTGAAAGAGGAGAGGTAGAGGAGAAGGAGGAAGACGACCTGGTGTGGCTTCTACCCGCCGACGCCCTCGCTAACGTCTTCCACCGCCTCCTAGTCGTCGACCTCGCCGCGTCCAGGTGCGTGCGCAAGGCGTGGCGCGACGCCCGCCGACTTCTGCTCTTGCACCTCCCGCAAAAGGGTGTGAGGCATTTCAACTTGTAGCGAACATGGCCTCATATGCCATTAGTTCGAGTATGATTTTGGTGATTCATGAAAACATGATCAATGGGACTAACCATATTGTTTATCATGTCTTTGTAGACATTTCTAGGTCCCAAGGATGCAAAAATACTACATGCCACATGTCTATATTTCAAGGGTCAAAACCGCGGAAGAAAAAGAAGGAAATTGACACCGTCGCATGAACCGACGATACCATCGGTGCATAGCGTCGGTGTAGTTGGTACACTACGCAACAGGCCAAACGAAGTTGACACCGTCAGATGATCTGACGGTCCGTTTTCTAGATGTGCCGGATGAATTGCAGAGGAGGAGCAGCAAAGACAGTAGCACCGGATGATCTAACGGTCTGAGTGAGGACACCGTCGGTCTATCCGACGCTCAGTTTAAATCAAGACAGAGATGCACCAAGACGAAGTCTTTAGCACTGGATGAACCGAAGCCTTGGTCAAGGAGAAGCGTCGGTCTATCCGATGGTCGCGTGGAAGCTACCATAGACGTTTTGGCTGCAAGATCTTCAGCACCGGATGAACCGGTGCACCGTCGGTGTAATGCGTCAGAGCAGTTGTGTCAGTGGATCCTCAACGGCTAAGTGATGTGGTGTAACACCCCGCCCACCGAAGCCGCACTGCCCAGCCCTTCCGTAGGGGCGAGCACGCGTACACATAGCACCCTGCTTACACTTTCGTCCTCACTTCGTGTAAAAGGGTTAACCCGAGGGTGGTATGGCTGGTGGACAAAGCCTTATAAGTTGGCTCCACCCTTGCTCTACTAGCAATGTGGCACTAAACATGCGCACGTGCGCTCATGGGCCACTCATGGGCCATCCGAATTGGGCCAGGTGTTACATTCACCCCCCTCAAAGAACCCGACGTCCTCGTCGGTCCAACTCACCCGTCCAGTGCCGACCCATATGCCATGTCGTGTGCCCCATCCCAAGCCCACACGCACATGCATATGTCCGCACACTGACCCGAGCAAATGTCCAGGAACCTTCCCTCTTAGCGCACGACCGTACGTCCAGTGCTGACCCATATGCCATGCCGTGTGTCCCATCTCAGGCCCACACACGCCATGCACCCTATGTCCGCACACTGACCCGTACGTGCAACCGCGAGGGTTGGCTCTGATACCATTTGTAACACCCCGCCCACCAAAGCCGCACTGCCCAGCCCTTCCGTAGGGGCGAGCACGCGTACACATAGCACTCTGCTTACACTTTCGTCCTCACTTCGTGTAAAAGGGTTAACCCGAGGGTGGTATGGCTGGTGGACAAAGCCTTATAAGTTGGCTCCACCCTTGCTCTACTAGCAATGTGGCACTAAACACGCGCACCTGCGCTCATGGGCCACTCATGGGCCATCCGAATTGGGCAGGGTGTTACATGTGGAGGGCACCGGATGAACCGACGCCTAGAAAAAACATAGCATCGGTTCATCCGACGCTACCTTTTTCTGTGGCCGTTAGACAACGGCTCTTTGGATGCCTTGGGCTATTTATACCCCCTCCACTCACCCGTTTGAGGTTGCTGGATTGTCTAGAAGTGCAGGAGAGTGCAAGACACCTAGATGATCATATCCAATCCATCGAAGTGCTTAATTGCTCATCCTTAGACTAGCATATGCTTAGTGTATGTGCTTAGTGCTAGGCTTAGCTTAGAGCTGAGTGAGTGCAAGGTTGTGCCAACCTTGTCAGGTGATTCTTGAGTGAATCAAGTTGTACAAGGTTCGCCGAAAGTCTTGTGGCCTAAGTGGCTCACCGACAATCATCATCGACCCTCCGACTTGGTGTGGAGAGGCGAGGACACTTTGTGCAGGGGACGTGGAGACCCCCTTCCTTGACGGAGAAGCTTCTTAGTGGAGGCGGCATCAAGGTGACCAAGGGAGCTTGACAAGTGCCTAAGTGGCTAGCCTTTGTGGCGAGTCAAGTGGTGCTCTTGGGAGAGACTTAGTGACCGGGAAGCAATACTCTTGTGTAAGTGCTTCAACAACGTGGACTATGGGTGGCTTAGTGCCTACCGATACCACGGGATAAATCGGGTGTCAAGAGTTTGCTTCCTCTCATCCCCTTTATGTTTCCGCATTTACTCTATTGCAATCTTTGCTTGCCTTTACTTTCCTAGAGTAGTATCTTGCTAGGATTGACTATAGGTTGCAAACTTTATTTTGGGATGGGAGTTTCACACTAAATCAACCTTAGTTGCACATCTAGATAGTACGTTCTAGTTTATCTTTGTGTAAAAATACTGAAATCATAGGTTAAGGTTTTAGTTTGCCTAATTCACCCCCTCCCCTTTTAGGCTACGAGTATCTGATTCCTTTCACAACTGCATAGTTCTGGGAGTTCTGGCTCAGGAAATTGTCAGGTGCCAAAAGGTACAGAGGCCTTGATGTAATCGCGATTACAATCTGCATGCTTCCTCATTAAATGAAATTAGGCGTACAGCTTGATGGTAGCCCTTTGTGCTGCCCTGTCCCTCTTGCAGCAGTTTTTATTCAGTGTTTCCTTCTTCAGCTTAACAAACTATACGTACACTAGTTTGACAGTTCATTCACGCACGTTATCTAAACAAGCTTGTTGGTGTTGCCATCCTTGCACAACGGGCGACGTAATGAACACTCCAGTGTTTATTCAGTCACACAGCCTAGCAATCTTTCAGGAACTACATCAGCTTAGCAGAGTAAATTAAGACATGAGTTCAATAGTAGCAATAGGGAATAGTGTACAACACAACAACAAGATTACAACAGTTCGTTTGGGATATCCCATTTTATTACAACCACAACAAACTCTAAAGCAGTGTAGCTACCAGCTTCAGCCATACATGAAGGAACGATACAACACTAATCAAGTGACAAGGAGAAACACAAAATGCAATGGGATGGATACCTCCCATCCATATTTATTTAGCAGATAACAACCGAAATATTTTGCTATCTCAGGCATTGACGATATAGTCAGCGATTACCTTCAGCCTCTCAGTACTGTAGGTCTTCAAATCTTCGACCAAAAATCTGGTTTCCTTTCTTTCTTTTGTTTCAGGGGTCTCTGTTTCTTGCGCTTCTGCTAAATCACTTCCATTCAATTCTGCTGCTAAGCCACTAACTCTGAGGTGCACCTCCCCGAGATTTTCCAGTGTGTCAATGCCAAATAAACCTTCAAAGGCTTCAAACCGCATCTGAATCATCTCTAGTGCTGGCATTGCATTGTCACCAAATCCCAGCTTTGGCACAATGGGTGCAAAGAAGCGTATCAGCTTAAGACCTGGGAATCCTGCTGGAACAAAGATCTCACCGTCGCATTCTGATTTGTTCTGCTCAAGGAGTTCCTTTACTGTGTCCTGGTCCTGCTTTGCTGCACTAAATGAAAAGGTGAGAGAAAACAATGATGGCAGGTCCTTGAGGAGCTTGAAAGTAGCAGTCCGGAAAACTGTCACTGATAGAGTTAACTTGCTGAGGGTGTGGAGTTTGGAGATCCAATCTGGAGGCCTTTCCAACTTGCCAGACAGTTCAAGGGCAACGAGGTACCTTGGAGGTGCGGACATGGAGTCCAGTGAATTGATAAAATCAGAACATTCATCGTTGATTGCCAGAGTTTGTAGACCACAGCTGAAAAGGTACATAATAGCGGAATGTAGTTGTGTGAAGGTTTTACCGTCTTTCTTTATGTTGAGCTTGTATATGGCAAGCTTTTTTAGCCCTGTCATCTGATGAAGGCCATCGACAGCTGTTGATTCCCCAACAATCTCAATACCTGACAGTACGCGGAGTTGTTTCATCCCCTCCTTGTTTTTCTCTTGTGTGGAATTACTTGTACCTGTGTCCTTGCTTTTTTTCCTGAGCCGATGTACCATTTTTTGGTTCCTTAATTTTTTTCTTGAGGCATTCTCAAGCCCTTCCGTGGGTTTTTACTCGCACCAAGTATGCTGCTGATCTTTTTTTAGCTTTTCTACATATTTTGGTAACTCTTTAACATGTGTCTCCCTTATGTCAAGAGTTTCAAGATGCTCCAATTTCCGAATCTTCTTGGGGATTCTTGCTATCTCTGTTCGTCTGAGGCTCAGATACTTCAACACAAGCATTTTGCATATGCCATTCTTCAGATGTTTCTGTTTCAAACCCTTCCAACCCTCAAGATCTAGCACTTGTATTATTCCATTATTGAATGAATGGAAAGGCAGTTGCTTCAGGCTTCCAAACACAGTCACCGACCGCACTTGCGACAAGTTTAGGTTTTTGGTCATATTCTCGTGCTTTGTTGCTGGGAGGTGGCATCATCAAGTGGCCACCAACCACAGTAATAAAATTCTCTTCAGTTGTCTTGGAAACGATGTATTCAAGGACCATGTCATGTACTTGAAATGTTTTTACTTTTCCATTGCTATTGTGCTCCACAGGACGTATTAACTTCCTTCTCATGAGCTGATTAAAGTACGTCTCCGCAACTTCCTCCTCTGTCAGTCCTTTTTCTCACTAACAAAACCTTCAGCTGTCAATCGACGAGTCAAACGCTTCATGCTAATTTTTGACCCTTTTGGAAACATGCTCAAATACAGTGCACAGGTCTGGAGATCTCCTGGCAAATTATTGTAACAGAAATCAAGTATCCTTGTCACCCCGTCCAAGGAGAGAGCAGTCACACTCTCTGGAAATAATGATTTGCAAACTTTGTCCCAGTGACCACTGGGCTTGCTTGGGTTGCAGGCTACAAGACCAGCCATGCTGACTATGGCCAATGGCAGTCCTCCACATATTTTCAGTATCTCCTCTGGGACTTTGTCCTGTACCTTTTCACTATCTTTGCTGCTTTTGGATTCAGAGAGACTTCTTTTGAACAAACTTTTGGATTCAGCATCATTGAGAAAGTCAACTGTATGCAGAATATTACTTGGGCTACTTGGTGAGCATGCCGCACGAACAGCTTGAAATCTTGAAGTTACTATTATTCTACTGCCAATATTATTCTCAATAGGCAAACTATTTCTGATACTTCCCCATGTTTTTTGCAGACCATATGTCATCAATTAAGAGCAGGTAGCTGTAAAGAAAAAGCGGAGAAAATGCATATTAGAGATGAGATAACCCAAGACAAATCAAATATATATCTTTTCTGCAAGGATAGTTTTTGTAAAACACCGTATTTTCCAAATTGAAAAATGTTAGACGTTTAAAGATTTTTATTAAATTCCTTGCAACCATTTTTAAACTTTGCCAGCTCTCTTTCTGATGTTAACTTCAAAATGGCTAAATTATTTTGTGTTTTTTTTTTGCAATTCTTGTGTTTCATTTTCTCATGTGGTTGTTTGAGTTTCCTTTGGGTTGTTACGTGCTTGTTTCAATATGCACTCAGTTCATACAGTTCATAATTTAAACCATTATTACTGAATCTATATTCTAGTTTAAACTCCTTTGAGAATTTAATGGCGAGCCTTCATATCTTATCTTGTGCTATCTCTATACTCTAATCCTGTTGAGTCCGAACTCCCTCTCAAGTTGAGTTCGATCTCAGTCTGAGATCTAGTTGACACGACTGCGCTCTTTGAGCTAACATTTTGTCTCTACTCTTTTCTCAAGTCTCAATCCTATTATTATTGGATCATATTCCTTGTCTCATGTGTTTTTCCAATCCTAATAGTCAATTGAGTTATCACTAATTATGTGAGTGGCTCGATAACGTGCCATTGTTAATTTTACACAAAGGGTCTGCTTTCTGAATTTTGAGGTGCTAAGATCATAAAATATTTATCCTGGTTATAAAGGTGGCAGAAGAGAGGCGGTACTTCAAAGGGGGTACAATCCTATCACTTTGAGTCAGGCTGAATACACAAATGCTAGGTCAGCTAATGAAGAAGTTGTAAGTTGTTGGTATTGGAGCATAAGGGTGTGTTTGGTTGGGCTTTTTGCTGTGGGCTTTGCACCCAAAAGTCAAAAGCCCAACCAAAGGGGTAGCTGTCACCAAAACTCAAAGTCAAAAGCAGTTTTTCATCTAGTGCAAATTTCAGCAAAGCCAACAGCACCTTAGACCCTACTTTCAGCTGCTTTTGGGGTAAAGAATTACTCACCTGCCACTGGTTATGAAACATACCACTTCATTTTTTTTCTTTTCTGTTCTCCTCCGACATAGAGGCCACTCCTCCCTCCCTCCCCTGGCGCGGCACGGTCGCCTCCCTTCCATCTCCGCCTCCGACGGGACGTCCCCCTCCCTTCTTCGGCCCCGACAAGGTGCGCCCCCTTCCCTTCTCCGACTCTATCCCTGGCTCCGGTGGGCGGGTGGGCGGCGAGCCCCATCTCCTCTCCTACTCGAGATCTGCGAGCAGGCTCGCGAGCTTGAGCTCTGGCTGTGCCTCTCGCGGGTGGGTTGTCGGCGAGTCCGCTCCCCTCTCATCCTGTACGCGAGCGCCGCCCCTTGATCTGATGAGCCCCTTTCAATTGTTTGTGGCGGTCCCGTCTGCTCCAGCTCCGGCAGGGCGACCCCGTCACCGCGAACTCCGGCGAGCACAAGGTCGGAGCGGCCCTGCCCCCGCAATCCGCGATAGCGGCGCATCTCCTGCTTGCACGGCCTTGGCGAGCTCCGACGGCCCCATAATCCCTCGTCATGTGGTGCCTTCACGACCGGACAGCGAGCCAAGGCCGCCACGTGGCAGCTGTCCGGAGAGGTCCAGGCCGGTGCACCTCGGCGGCGGACCACCACGATGAGCCCAAGCCCCTCCGTCCCTTATGGCCGACGAGCCCTCCCTCCCCTGCGGCTAGTGAGACCTTCTCTAGCGAAGCCTGCATCCTCCCGTCCCCTGTCCCTTGCAATGTGGGGAGGAAGAAAGGTTGAGAGCATGACATGTGGGGCCTGTTAGTAAGTGAGGTGACTTTTCCAAAAGCCACAACAGCTCAACCAAACGGACTTTCAACCATTCCACAGCAGATTTGTCAAAGCTACTTTTTCGAAAGTCACAGCCCACAACAACTTTTTTAAAAGCCACATCCCAACCAAACACAGCCTAAATGTTTTGGTAGACCTCCTAAAGAATAAAATGCACAAAGTGAACCCCATAGGAATGTATAATGGGAGTTGAAATCACATAAAGGAATATATGATGGAGAAGCTTGAGGAACAATGTGAACTATGTTGGTTCTGAATAGCTTGAGCACATTTGCTGCAAATAGGCAAAGTACAGTACAAGCATTTATCATGAATTTTCCTATAAAAGGAAAAAGGTAAACAAAATCAGAAAACTGAATGGGGGTGGGGGTTTGGGGGAGGTGAGAGTTGTCGTTCATTACGGAGCACTTTTACTAATTCTGGTGGAGTTTTTTACTAATTCATATAATATCATGCCAATTGGTGTGCTAAATACGATACAAAATGGTGTTTTTTATAGGCTTGACTTGAGCATGACTTATATCATTTGTAATAAGAGCCTACATGAGTAAGGTCAGCACAAGAAGTTCCATATTGGGGTTGGTCGACTTAACCAAGGCTTCCGGTTTTGGTTGGCAAACTCAGTTTGCTTAGAGTACCCGAACAAATGATGATAATGGTTAATGTGTCATGGATTCCTGAAACAATCTTCCATCTAGAGGAAGTCTTACTCGAAATGGATTTACATAACAAGTAAACCGTAGCCTGGATAGTAACCATGCATATAGTATATTATATTCCACAAGATAGTAAATATGCATATAGTAGACTAGATCTCGTTAGGACCAACATCGACAACTTTGTCAAGCTGGAGAACCACCTTGTGCCAATCGGCCCTAGCGTTTTAACTTCCCCCATCTGCATCTTTTGGTGACAAGATTTTCAACATGCCTAAATCATTGGGGGGGAGGCTCCATTCATGCTTCAGATTATAGGGGGGTCTTGATATCTTAGTGTTGCACCTGTGATTATGATCTTGAACTCTATTGTTCTCTATGTCAATATTTGCTCATCTCACATGTTTGTGATCATCATATGAACTTATGTAGTGTTTTTAGTGGTAGTTGTGGTTAATAGTTTAATCAATATTTTCATGTTATTAAAGTTTACATGCGCTATAATTGATTACTGTAGTGTGATGTAGTAGTTGAATGGGAAAAGTTGAAGCAAGTATGTAGACACTAAATGGCACAAAGAACATACATATGCATTTTTGGAGTGTGTATGCAAGTTAACCTAGATTATCCTTCAGAATTTCATCTTATCTTTCTCATGATCATTGTTGACGCATGTGTATTTTGGTGCTATTTAACTAGTGTTTTCATTCATATTTTTATGCTAACCCACCACTTGGCACTTGAAACATCCCCATTATTGCACATGTGTTGTATTTCGGATCAAGTTGTGCTTTGGCTGTAAATACAACATAATCAAAGGGATCCAACATTGACTTTCTACAACTTATCATCCTCAAATGAATGATCAAGCAAAAACTTCAAATAAGCAGCTCAAGGATATTTTGAAAATGATAGTGATTAAAGGACGGAAGAATTGGTCAAAGAAACTAGACGAGTATTATGGGCCTACATGAAGCCTACAAAACACCTATAGGTGTGACCCCTTATTTATATTCATCAATCCAAAAACGTGTCATCTTCCTGTTGAACTTAAACATAAATCTTATTGGGCCATAAAGGAGATGAATTTTGGCGTTGATGCTATGAGAATAAAAAAGAGTACAATTAAGTGAATTGGAGAAGATGAGGCTTCAAGATTATCACAATGCAAGAATTTATAAGGAAAAAATCAAGAGATGATTTGCTAAACATAAGAAGGAATTCAAAGAGAGCGACAAAGTCCAATTATACAACTCAAGGCTTATGTTGTTTCGATCCCTCTGTCGCTGCTGCTTTCCTTTTTACTTCACTCTAATGCCTTTTGATTTTTTTTCATTTCACAGTTGGGTACCGTGAGTGCAATGTTCACTTCTAGAAATGGCTATTTTCAAAGTGTGGGTGACGCGATGGTGCGTCCCTTAAAATTAAGTATATTTGCAGCGGCGGCTCACCTACAAGTCCGACCTCGGGATTAGATTTTTGGGGTTGAACCAACTGCTATATATAATTCAATCAGCTGCTACTATAATTAATGAGAGCGTATCAGGTGGAAACTAAGGTACTGGTGCAAAATATGGAAACTCTTATGTGAGACGTTAAATCTAGATCTAAAGGTCAGAGAGAGAGGTGGGAGCATTTTACACAAAACCGCCCGGCAGCCCCCCACTGATCAATGCACTTTTGCAAAAACACCCCTGCCCCCTCATCCCAGCGGGAGACCATCGTACGCACGCAGTGGACGCTGAGTCTTCTCCCTGGTCTATCTCTCCCTTCCTCTTCTTCCAAAGCCGCCGCCAGCCTTTTCCTGTTCCTCTGCTTTTTCTTCACAACAGCAAATCGGAGCAGCTCCCTTCCTGTTCTCTCTCCACGTAGGAAACCTGAAGAATGATCCAATCGATCTCCATAAGAAGCAAATAAGCTGCAACCTCTCATGTTTCTCCATTATGGGATTCAGCGACAGCAGCAAGCCACTCCATTATCTTGGTTCCTTTTCCGCAATTCCCCATCGAGCAATGGATGTGTGCTGCTTCTGTTGAACTCGCGAGTCGCCGCCACCGCATGATGGTCGGCGCTGGCGCCGCGATGGAGTTGGTTGTCCTCGATGCCGCGAAGGAGTTGGCTGCCGACGCCGCCATGGAAACTGTTAACACCAAAATTTGGTAAGGAGTCCGACTTGTGGGTCCAACTCGGTGAAGAATTCGTTCGGCGGAAGGAAGGTTTCTTCGGATGAATTCGGCGAAGAGTCCGCGGTCGACAATTTGCTTCCGTTCGGCAAGGAGACTCGTTGCGGCGATTTTGCGGGATTACGTGGTGACGTGGCCCGAGCGGAAAGGACGGATGAATGGATAAGCGATCACATTTATAGATAAATTAGGTATCGAATCCATTCGACGTCATGCTTAACAGGGTATAAATATGAACCCTGAATGTATGTAACAGATATTCGAAATCATTCTCAATACAACCCGGCTTTACGCCAAACCCTTGAGTCCCTTGTCGTGTCGTCGAGTTCTTCGAGAGGGTTCATCGATCCGTCGACCTCCGTGAGTACCGGCAACCTTGTATCATGTCTAGTATCATGCGGTGGATTTAGATCTGATGCAAGTAGTCTTGTTACCATGCTTAGTGTCACGCGGTAGATTCAAGCTTGGTTCAAGAAGGTTTCTTGTTAGGTCATGAGCCATGCGGTAGGCTAAGATCTAGCTTGAGGCTAGTTATCGGCTCTATTGAGTTTTGGCAAGATTCAATAGCTTCATTAAGTTATCCCGTGTTACTTCGAATTTTTACTTTATGTTTAAATTCGCATAACACCTTTTTTGCCCAATCTAGATTGGTTTGGATCGGCTTTAGCCCCTTGGATGATCCTTATGCGGTTCAAGTTCATACCCATAGCTTCAATCGCACGCGGACCACATGTTCCCTAATAGCCGAAACCGATTCGATCTAGGTTGTTACGTGTTGTGGGTTCAAGCTTACCAAATCTTGTATAAATCTTGAAAGAGCCGAGTATCATGCGGTAGATGCGGGTTTTTGGGTTGTCTTGGAGCTAGTCATCCGGTGGATTAGATTTCGATTCAATCGATAGATTTATCTTGTTTGGTAATGTTCGTTCCTTCTTCATGGACCCCGATTCGGTACTGTTCGGTCGTATTCGGTTATGCTTTCACGAGTGAAACGTGTTTATGAGTTATGTCTTGAATATTGTGTGCTTTTAGCTTTCCATATTTAGATTGTATCATGCGGTGGATAGATCTATTTATGGATGGTGGCATGATCCCAAGCAAGTTGTATCATGCGGTGGATAGATTTGTTTGGCATCACGCTTGACGGGTTTTAAAGTATCTAGACATGCGGTAGATTAGTGCTTTGGACCTATGCATGCTTGTTTATTACGTATTTATGATCATGCTTTTACTTCGTTTTGTCATCGTTGTTTATCACGAGGATCGGTCACGGCCCTGTGTACGTGCAATCTTTATCGAAATAAAGACCGGTCTATCGTCATGCTTACGTCATCTATTCGGTTATGTTACCTTTTTACATTTTAAAGCCCCGAATGGTTTCAGTTCTTTGTGAGCATAGCTCTTTATAGCTATATGTCATCTCATTTGGCTTCCAAGCCGTAAATGTGGAACTGTGCGGTACCACCCGGCAAGTTCCAAGCTTTGGAATTTTACTACTTTGTCTTTTGTTAATTTTCAGGGAAAATTGACTGGCACGTCTTGTGATCTCTTCACGTGTGAAGCCAGCTTTTTCGGCTTGCTGTGTGCTTGGCGTGAGGTGTAGATTTTGCGACAACACACTTTTTGGCACGCCTGGTGGGACCATAGCCGAAATTCAAGATGCCTGACATCGGTGACATTATGGATGTCAACATCGAAGACCTTTCTCCAGAACAGCAGCAGCAGCTAAAGGATGCTGCGGATCAGTTCCAACAGAAGTGCTTGCTATCATTTAAAAAGAACAGGAGTGGCGTCCCATACCTCAAAAATGAAATGCCTAGGGTTCTGTTGCCAGGGGAGAGCGACACTACAACTCAGCAGGAGAAAGAGGAATGCATGCAGGCGTTCCGAAATGCCGCGGATGACATACTAAGCAGGCATCATAGAGCTTTCCTGGGTGCATTCAAACAGATGATGGTGGCTGTTTTCAGCCCAAGCATGGAGCAAGTATTCAATCGAGCTCCCCTTTAGGGGGGGCACTGTGGAGATTGGAGAGTCCAGTTCTCAGCCGCCGCTGCGAAGCCGGCCCGGTCCGGCCTCCTCCGCGGAGCGTTGGGAGCCGGGCCGTCCCGGCCTCCTCCGCAAGGTGCCGGAGGTCGGCCACTTCGACCCCCTCTGCGGGCCGCGGAGAGGGCAACCGGTCCGGCCACCTCCGCGGGGCGGCACGGGGCAACCTATGCAACGGTCGAATCCATATCGGCCCACATATGGGGAGTTGGCGTTTGGATCGTGCGGAGCTCCGCTTGCTTCCGGCTACGGGATTGCCCCGGCTAGCAACGATCCGCGAAGAATGCGTACGGTGGAGGCTATCACGAGGTGATGAACTATGGTGCCATCGATGCTCTCCCTAATCCGGGCAATGGCCCAGCTACAGGCGTACAGGAGGATGATGTCTTGGCTCAGAAGATGGCCGACTTGATGCAGAATCAATTCGGCCTCAAACCTAAAATGCAGGGACCTACCTACACACCTCCGTTCCCGGAGTGGTATTACAATGTGATCCTGCCACGAAGAGTAAAACCTTCGACGGAATTTACAAAGTTTTCCGGACAGGATGACACGAGCACGGTGGAGCACATTGCTCGCTACCTGATGTAGCTCGGAGAGTGCTCATCTGAAGAGGCATTCAAGGTCAGGTACTTTCCCATGTCACTGACGGGCGCAGCGTACCAGTGGTTCTCATCTTTACCGCCCCAATCAGTTAACACATGGAGGGAGCTGGAACGGAAATTCCACGCCCACTACTTCAGTGGCTCCACGGAAAAGAAGCTCATCGACCTCACCACTCTGAAACAGAGACACAGTGAAACGCCCTTGGAGTTCCTTAGGAGGTTCGAGAAAAGTCAAAGGCATGTGCTTTTCGTTAAACCCGCCACATGATCGGTTGGCCGACATGGCCGTTGCAAGGATGCTTGTCGGTCGTGCGAGAAAAGTCGTTCGGAATGGAGTTCGATAACACGGGTCAACCGTCCCAAAAGGCGTCGTTAATGAGCAACCGGGCCTAGGGTTTTAAGAAAGACACCGGATTCGGCAAGCAACACGATGTAGCCGATATCTACAATCGGTTCTGGGAGAGGGCCGATCAAATGGAGGACTCGATGATGAACGGGACGTGGTCGCGCCGAAATCATGTGGGGGAAGGAACCATTGACCATGAATCGAAGACCGGGTCAAACGGACCAAGGGCACCTATGACTTCGACGTCACTAAAGCCGATAAGTTGTTTGAGTTCCTCGGTGAAGGAAGGCCGAATCAAGTTGCCCCGAGGGGCATTCCATGCTTAGGCCCGATGGAGTAAAGGAGAAACGTTACCTCGCGGCTTCCACGACAGAATTCTCACTCCATCAACGACCGCAGGGTCTTCGGGATGAGGATCCGGAGGGCTATCCGGAGGGTCATCTCAAGTTTGACAACAAGATGAAGCTGGACGGCCACCCTTTTCCCCAGAACATGATAAGCTTTTCCGTCAACATGGTGACGGCCGAGGAGAAGGGCAAGGTCAAGGTCTTGACCTCGGCCCGGGCAAGGCGAGGATGAAACAATAGACCCGAACGTCAAGTGACCTTGGAGCGAGTTCATGGTGAAGCCCCTCGCGTTCTCAAGAGCCATATCGAGATCGGGGAATCGTCCGGGGCCAACCCCGGGGTGACTACGCACATCCTCCTCAACAAGTGGCGGCGCCGGCCGGAGAAAGAGTGCTACCGAAACGACAACACGAGGAGGAGAGGCGCGGGCCGAAGAAGAAGCGCGCGGGGAGAGATCTAGAGCAATACACGCGCGAGCGGAGCGCGCGCATTGGGGATGCGCTTTCTTCGAGCAATTGTTGGAACGAGGGATTGAAGCTTCCTACTCTCGAAACCGTCCCGAATGCGGCGACGGATACTTTGAGTATAGGCGGGAGACCGCCAATCGTCGATCCGTCCATGAAAGAATTGGAAGGATATATCCCTATGAGGATCGGCGCCAAAAAATTGAAATCATTGATCACCCCGTAAAGAGGCGGGCTGATTTGCGATGGGCCGATCGAGAAGAAGACGAGGACGAGTACGTCCGGCAAAAGGGGCGATGGTGCCCGCCCGGTTTAAGGAAGCCAAAAAAGGAGGGTCCAACGCTTAAGGAACCGCGAGCCGAGGCGGGCGGGGATCCGGACGAGGCGGTGTGGCGTCCAAAGGATAAACTCGAAGGATCACACCGTTCGACGCCGCGTGTATGGTATATTTCTCGCCAAAATAATTTATGGCTCCTGCTAATCAAGTCGTGCGGGAAGAAGCGTCCCCGGACGATGAGCGACTTGAGCGACCGATGGCACAGCTCGGTGCTAGCCAAGCAAGCCATCTTCGACAAACCGACCAAAAATCGACACATGAGGCCGCTTTACTTGAAAGGATATGTCAATGGCAAGCCATTGACCAAGATGTTTGTCGACGGTGGAGCGGCGATCAACGTAATGCCGTATACCACTTTCGAAAAAACTTGGCATGGGCCCGGCGACTTGACACCTACAAGCATAATTACCGAATGATTTTGCGGGAATCCTTCGAGATACCAAGGGGTGCGCTCACGTGGATCCGATGATCGGGTCTAAAACACTTGCTCACAACCTTCTTCGTCATCGAAGGTAAAGGAGCCTACGACCCTCACCGCTTGGACGGGACTGGATTCATGCCAATCGCCGTGTCCCATCTACCATGCATCAGCAGCTCATCCAATGGGTAGATGACGATATCGAGGTGGTCCGGGTAGATGACTCCGTGAGCATTGCAAATGTGGAACCGGCTTTTCGGGAATACCAAGGTATTGACTCTCGGGGAAAAGGCGGGGAGAAGGTCTCGTTGAGCTGTCGGCGGCGATCAACGGCCGATTCAAGCAGTCGGCTCTTATAGCAATTTTTAATGGATAACCCCGTCGACGGTGCGATGGCAAGTTGGGGCGAGGATTCATGTCGGCCGATAAATTAGAGGAAGTTGACATTGGAAGCGGTGACAAACCAAGGCCGACATTCATCAGCGCAAACTTGCAATCAGACTTCAGGGAGGAATTAATCAAGTTACTTAAGGAATATAAAGATTGCTTCGCCTGGGATTATTCGGAGATGCCTGGACTGGACCGTTCCATTGTTGAGCATCGGTTGCCAATCAAATCCGGTTTTAAACCATACAAGCAACCTCCCCGGAAAATCTACAAAGATGAAGTATTAGCCGATGTGAAAAAAGAAGTGGAAAGATTACTTGATGCAAACTTCGTTCGGCCATGCGGATATGCGGAGTGGATCTCTAATATTGTCCCCGTCTACAAGAAGAATGGAAAGATGAGGGTCCGCATAGATTTCGGGGATTTAAACAGAGCTACTCCGATGGATGGTTACCCCATGCACGTTTGCCGATTTGTTGGTTGACGCCGTTCTTTGGGCACAAAGTTATCGGTTTCATGGATGGTAATGCGGGATACAACCAAATTTTTATGGCAATAGGAGATATATCAAAGACGGCCTTCGGATGTCCCGGTCATATAGGCTCTGTTCGAATGGATAGTCATGACATTTGGGTTGAAGAATGCCGTGCAACTTATCGGCGAGCCATGAATTATACCTTTCACGAGTTGATCGGCAAAATTGTTGAAATTTACATTGATGATGTCGTGATCAAGTCCTTGAGTCATGACACACATTTGCAAGACGTGAAGAGAACCTTGGAGCGCACCCGAAAGCATGGTTTGAAGATGAACCCAAACAAATGCGCTTTTGGGGTATCGACTGGAGAGTTCTTGGGATTCTTGGTCCACGAATGGGGGATTGAAGTTGGCAAGAAAAGCATGAAGGCCATTGATGAAGTTATCCCTCCAACTAATCTCAAGGAATTGCAATCACCGCTCGGCAAGATCAATTTCGTAAGGAGATTCATCTCAAATCCGTCACAAAAGGTTTTGCCATTTTCTCCATTGCTTTGAAGCTTAAGAAAGATCGAAGTTCACGTGGGGGCGACGAACAACAAAAGGCTTTTGACGAGATCAAGCGGTATATGAAGGAGCCACCGCATCTGGTCCCTCCGCGCTTGGACAAGCCTTTCAAGTTGTACGTGGCGGCCGACACCCAAACCATTGGATCGGCCCTTATTCAAGAGTTCGAAGGAAAGGAGCGGGTAGTAGCGTACCATAGTCGAAAGTTACTTGATCCGAGAGACCGGTATTCGGTGAGAGAAACTCGTGCCTATGCGTGTACTACTCGTGTACAAAATTTCGGCACTATTTGTTGAATGTCGAATGCATTGTATACTCCAAGTTCAATGTAATAAAACATATGTTATCTATGCCAATCTTGAATGGTAGGATTGGCAAGTGGATCTTGGCTTTATCGGAGTTTGAATTGAAGTTCGAATCGGCAAAGGCTATAAAAGGTCGGATCATTGCCGATTTTATAACCGAACATCGTGATCTATCAATTGATTTGCTTGAAATTACTCCTTGGGCTTTGTTTTTTGATGGATCATCGTGTGGCAAAGGTGGGGGAGTAGGGATTTTATTAATTTCACCCGAGAGGTGAGATGTTTGAATTCGCCATCCCTATTCAACCCACCGTTACAAACAATCAGGCTGAGTACGAGGCATTGCTTCGGGGGCTTCAATATTTGAGAGAAGCCGGGGCCGTTTCGATTGAGGTTTATGGAGATTCGAAGTTGGTGATAAAGCAATTGAATGGCCAATACGAATGTAAAAGTGATGCGGCGAGGAGTTACTACGAAGAATGCGGGGAAATCTTGAAGAGTTTTCGGTTGGTAATTCTACAGACATATTCCTAGAGAACACAATGAAGAGGCAAACGGTGGCTCAAAGCGCTTCCGGTTATAAAGAAAATCAAGAAGCGTTTGCCGCGAGAGATATGTACGGCGGGGATGGATCTTGCGAGAGGATGATTGGAGAAAAGAGATAGTTGACTACTTGAGGGATCCGTCCCGAAAGGTCTCTAGGAAGCTCAGGTACAAGGCCATAAAATTTGTTCTTCTGGATGATAATTTATTTTATAAATCATTAGATGGGGTGTTGCTACGATGCCTGGGTCCAGAAGAAGCTAAAAGGATGATGAGTGAAGTGCATGATGGGATATGTGGAGCACACCAATCGGCCTACCGCATGAAATGGGTTATCAGGCAGGCTGGGTGCTTTTGGCCAACGATACTGGAGGACTGCTTTGAGTATTACAAGGGATGTCAAGACTGCCAGAGGTTTGGAAATATTCAAAGAGTTCCTGCATCAGCATTAAATCCCATCATCAAGTCATGGCCATTCATGGGCCGGGGTATAGACTTGATTGGCCGGATTAATCCACCATCTAGCAAGGGGCATAAGTTTGTACTTTTGGCTACGATTACTTTACCAAATGGGTTGAGGCAATCCCACCGAAGAAGGTGACATCGGAAAACATGGTTGAATTTGTCAAGGAACACATCATCTATCGGTTTGGAATCCCTCAAACAATCACAACCGATTAGGGAGCCCAATTCGTGTTCTTGGAGTTCGGGGAGTTTGCCGAAAGCATGGGAATCAAAGTGTTTAATTCTTCTCCCTATTATGCCCAAGCTAATGGTCGGCGAGAGGCTTCTAATAAGATCATGATCAAGCTTATACAAAAGAAGATCGACCGAGAAGCCAAGGAGGTGGCATTCGGTACTCGGTGAAGCATTATGGGCTTACCGAATGGCCCCTCATGGAGGTACAAAAACATCTCCTTATGAATTGGTTTATGGACACCATGCGGTTTTACCTTGGGAGGTACAATCGGATTCTAGGAGAGTGGTCTTGCGAAAAGAATTAAGCTCCAAAGATTACGGTGACTTAATGATGGATGAGCTAGAAGATTTGCACATGATCCGTCTTAGGGCCCCGGAAAATATCGAGAAGAACAAGTCTGCGGGTTGCCAAGTATTATAACAAGAAAGTAAAAGTTAGGCAATTTGCGAAGGAGATTTGGTTTGGAAAGCGTTACCGCCGATTGGAACCAAATACGATGAATTCGGCAAATGGTCCCCTAACGGGAAGGACCCTTTCGAGTGGTCGGATGCGTGCTCGGCAATGCCTACATGTTGAAAACTTTGCTAGGAGAAGAATTTTCCGCTGCAATAAATGGAAAATATTTGAAGAAATATTATCCTAGTATTGAAATCGATCGGTGATCACCGGCATTGGGATTGCATGCATCTAATACGGAATAGCGGCGCTCAAGAACGAGGCCGCCTTCAGAACAAAATCCCCAAACAGAGGGAATGGCCAATGCCTAGATGCATTGCCCTTAGCACAAAACTACATTACAAATGCTGCTTGCAGGTTTACATCCAACAACCCTGGTGATCAGGACTTCGGGAAGGCGAGAAGCGAGAAGGCACCGGCGAAAGAAGCGAAAGTATGATTCAATCTTTTCTTTGCTTCTTCGGCTGCTCCCTCTTCAGTTGCTCCAGGACCACCGTGACGGCAACTTGGAATGCGTGAGGGTGACCACGGTTTGCTTGCCTCCACCAAGTCGTCCCAAGCCGCTTTCGGGTTATTGTACCTATCAGAGACATCTGAAACAGAGGAGTGGTCATTAGGGGCAAGAAACTCAGATGTGAGCACGGAGTCAAGAAGGAGTTGGGGATGTTTACCTCCTACTAATGCCTCCAAAGCCATGCGACGCTCGCGCTCGACCCGACAACGAGCGGTTATGTCCCGGAGGTCATGCTCCGAGTGCCGGACGCGGCGGCGCGGCTTGATGGCCGGTTCTCTCGCTCGGGCGTAGCATCCTCTGCTTCAAGGGAAGAATCAGAGGAGATGTACTCAGGCACGTCTTCGGTCCCGATGATTTCCTCAGGAAGCAGATCAAGGCTGAAAGAGGAAAAGCAGAGAGGAGGTAAAACATGAGACCACATTAGGAAACAAGAAGCAAGATCAAAGGAAAACTCACTCTCGAATCGTGCGTTTCTTTGGGATGCTGCCTTCCTGGGGCTGCTTGCCTTTGTCCATGGCCTTGGGGTTTTTTCCTCCGAGGACAGGGGAGGAGATGAGAAGTGATGGATGAGTGTGCGAGTGGATTTGCAGGGCATCTCAGCAGGCTATTTTATTGACTAAGAGAGTGCGTTAAGAGTGATGACCGGCCGGTGTGCATTAGTGGAATACCAAACGGCGGGGTTTTCTTCCGGATGCGAAGGGGTTTCGTTCGAACGGTGCCTACGGATTGCCGAATCAAGGATTTTCTACGATTTTGCGCCAAGGAAGGTCCGTTTTCGCGTGTTCGGCTCGGCGAGTTCCCGAATACGTTTAAGGAAAAAACAAGATTCACGGATGCAAACATAGAAAAAATCATCGCAAGACAAGCACGAGAATTAAAAGTTCTTTATTTATTGCCGATATCAAACATCGCCGATACAAGCTAATC
The DNA here is from genome assembly GCA_947561735.1 of Cenchrus americanus. NCBI lineage: Eukaryota > Viridiplantae > Streptophyta > Magnoliopsida > Poales > Poaceae > Cenchrus > Cenchrus americanus. The sequence continues at coordinate 6,415,122 of OX387242.1, forward strand.
AAAGAGCCCGTTTAACACAGACTGGGGATGAGTGAGTTCGGCAATGGCATCGCCGTGGCCGTCGAGGCGCTCCAGGATGATCTCGATCTCATTGATGTCTTCTGGTGCGCCGCCCGAAGCCGCGCGGCCGGTGGAGTAGTCGATGTCGGTGCGCGTCGCCATGGCGGCCGGGCCCAAAGTGGTGCCCAAGCGGATGCCGTGGGTGGCCACTTCGTCCACGCGGTGTTCCACCGCGGCAAGGCGCTCCGCCGGCGTGTCTCCGCGGGCATTCACTTTGTCGGCCAATTGCTCCACCGGCGTCTTCGCCTTGGTTGAGCTCGGTGTCACGGGCCGCAAAATACAAGATAAAAGTGATCGCTATCGAAAGCCGGATTGGATTAAGGAGCGGTTTCGCAGCCGTACCGTCAATGGTCGCCGCCCGCGCTTGCGCCGGTCTTCCCACTCCACTTCGGCTATGCCGGCCTTCTTGGAGACATCTTCCGGCTCGCGCCGGGCCACCTCCAGCTCCGCCTTGAAGCGGAGAGCATCAAGTTCCCCGTAGGGAATGGGGGAGTAATGGTCTGACTCCGAGGAGTCGTCCCACAGGGGTTGACCGGCCGGCAGAAGATGGATTCCATTGAATAAGCCTGAAACAGAGATGATCGTCAAAAACAAAAGGGAATCAAAGTCGAATCGTAAAGAGAAAAGTTGACGATTATTGCCTCCGACGGCACCGGCGCGACTCCCCTCCGCCTCGTCGGCCAGCCGCGGCGCCGGTTGTTGTCTGCTCGCCATGCTTCCGGGATTTGCGCTAATTGGGGGAAGAAGACTTGAGGTTGGCGAAGATTTGAGGGCTAAAGGCTTGATGAAGAGCTAGGGCACCTACGGTTTTCATTTATAGGCCCGGCGAGATAGATCGTGGCCTCGGATCGTGGCTTTAGATCGTGGCGCATATCCCAAGAAACTTGGAAGGTGGAGAGGTGTCCTTGACCAATCCGCCGTCGGGTCGTTTGGAGTCCAAGGTCCGAGTCGTATTCGGTTGACCGGCTCGGCTAAATGGAAGTCAAGGTACCGTTCGGGTATGGCACTTTTTGGCTATTGATTACCGAATGGGTTGTTCAGCATTGCGATTAAGGACGTGCGAGAGAAAAGGGAAAAAATAAATTTACGAAGTAAATGTTGCAAGGACGACCGCCCGGTTACACATCGGTCAATACATCTAAATGTTTAAATACTTTGCAATTACATTGGAGGCGTTCGATGTTGCTTGGTGAAAGTTCTCCATCCGTTCTTGATCATCTTTCCGGGCGTCGGACGGATGGTGAGTTCGCATCACATTGATTCACCTCGGCTACGGCCGATGTTGCTTCCTCTTGGATCTTCTCTATCAGTTCAGAAAGTTCGGCTATTTTCTTGTCATCGGCTTCTATTTCAGCCGACGGACTTCTCGGTTCCGCCTCCAATGCGGCCTTTCGGCGATCTTCAATTCACGAGCAGCTTGCGCATTGGCCAATGTCTCTTTGTGACTCTCGGTTTGAGATTGTGCTCCCTTCACGGCTTGTTCGGCTTTGGCCTTCTTCTCGTTCAACGGCGGGCGGGGAGGACATTGTTCTCGCAGCTCGTCTTATGGCCACGTAATGAATATCCGGACCGGAGATGGGTTCAAGTGAGGCATTGATGTCCTCGGGGAGTTCGCGGGCCGATGGGTCCGAGCATCTCTTCAAAATGATCAAGATCTTTGAATTGATCTCCTGCATCTCTTTGCGCCAGACAAAAATTTCCTTGAGTTTTTCTTGCGCTACCTCCGACAAGGTTTGAGGCACTCCTTCCCTTGTCTCGGCAATTGGATTGTTCCCCATTGGTGGGTTTGATGATGGTGGAGCCCGATCCCGAGAGAGTAATATTGCCGAATCGGGGGTATTGGAAATAAAGGATAACGGGATTAGGTACAAATGTTTACCTCATGCCTAACTTCCCCGAACCGGAACGGATTTTGTTCGGTTTCGGGGCGACCTCTGGAATCACCGGTGAAGGGGATGCTCTAGGAAAAGCCGAAGCTTCTATGTGAGTGGGTGCCGACGCGGTTTCGGCAACTCGGAAGCTTCGGCCGGAGAGGAATTGGGTTCACCTCTGCTAAGGTTGATGTTTCTGCCTGGCCAATGGGTGATTGGGCCCTTGAAGGACTTGACGGCTCTAGTTGGATTGGGAAATTCACCTCTCGGTGAGGTTGGTGTTTCGTCCGAGCGGGGGTGATTGAGTCCCTGATGAAGATGAGATCTCTACTTGGGGCAGATGGCTCAGCCCTGGGTGGACTCGTATATTGAGAGACGGGGACATCCACAAGTTGATCCACCATTGTTTCCTCTCGCAAATGCCGGATTAAGAATGAATGCCGTGTTCATCTTTAAGGAAAGGACAAGAAAGGTCATACCAATGGGATGGAGCATTGGCGGGTTCCGAAATTGAAGGCCGCCGAGTTCTAGTCCGAGATCACACAAGACGAGATTTATCGAAAAAGAGTAATCATGTGATCAAGAAAGAGGGAATCTTACCTCAATAAGGACTTTCTTGATGGTTCTTCTCCTCTTAGCAATCGGAGGTGCGATCGGAGATAGGCCTTGCCTCTTGTCGGTAGTAATCTTGGACAAAACCGGGTCCGTTGTAGCATATCCGGCCATCGGTTGAGCCGGGGTTGGTGATCTAAATCCCAATGCCTGAGATTGGGCCTACCGCATTGTAAGCAATCTCCCCGGTTAGAGGGGCGAGGCACCGTGTTCTCGTGGGCATAAAATTAAGATCATAGTTAGAGGAAGAAGTGTCGATTTGAGGAAAGGGATAGTGATGTTACCTCCGAAGTTGGTCGAAAATCGGCATCGGCTCTATACAAAATAAGTGTACGGGCTCACCGAAAATGTGATCATGGAATTCTTGCCACCAAGAGTTGAAGGTGGGGTGAGCTACCGTTGTAGGTGTGAAAGGCCGTGTGTAAACGGTTGAACCGCATACATACCGAAAAACTCGTTGGTTTGAGTAAGTTCTTTGATTTCCTCTCCGGGCTTGAGAAATTCATGTAGAAATAGCCTTGGGGGCATCCGGCCACATCCAAGTTGTCGGGCCATCATGTTGGGCCGGTAGTATTCATAAGTGCTTGTGGTTTAGCCTCCCTCCACTAAATTCGAGGAATTGCGGGAATGCATGGATGGATGAGGATATTGATGATTTCCGGAAATCTTCCATCTTGGTGTCCAAGCATCAAAGGAAAACTCACGGGGGGGGGGTTAAATTATCATTGTCCAAATAAGGGAGCCGAGAGAGGGTTTGGAAAGCCTTTGAAGAAAAGCTCAAAAAGTTGGGCGATATTCGATTGATGGAAACAGGTTGAAGCAACTTCTCCGTAGGTATGACATCCTCTCGGTAATCCGAATTTCCCCTTCATGATAGTTGGATGAAGGAAAAAACCGGGTGTTGAGGTCAACACCAACAATCTGGTGCATGTGCAGTTGAAGCCACATTTCTACAAACCACCAAGGGCCATTTACACACGCTATCCTCTGGCTGGTGTACATTTGGGTGACAGTTTGATGAAGCATGTGGTATACACCGCCCAGAGGTATTTTTAAAGGGGAAGGCGCTTACCACTAGCCAATTGTGTGGCCATTACAATATGATTCGAGTAGGCTCATTGGCTTTACCACGAAAGATGAACACCGCACCACACATATTCGGGAACGCCATGTATTCAACTTCACCAAGGAGGCCATCTTTCACGTGATTCTGGATATAATTTTTATATCCGCTCCCTGATTTAACTCCTGTCTGTCTTGTGGAACCATTGAAATCCCAGGGGTGGACAGATCCTGTAATGTCAAGGCCGGTAATCATGTATACATCGGCCAGAGTTGGAGACATTGGGCCGTGACCAAAGAAGAAGGCGTTGACGCCATTTGACCAGAAGTGGCAAGCCGCTATCAAAAGATCTTCGTTTTTGGGGGTATCGGCCAAAGACAGCTCCAAGCATTGAGCAATGCGGAGGGTATCCCAGTTTTGGGTCCTGATGCTCTTATCCGCAAGAATTCTTTTGTACCAATTCCTCCAGCCCGCAATTGGGGGCAAAGGCCAGTTCTTGAAGGCGTCCTGCCACAGGGGAGGCTTAGTTAAAGCTGCTTTAAAGGGGATCCTTTGGGATTCGGCTGCGATGAATTCGCGAGGATCAGAAACTCCCACAGGACCAAGGAAGTAGGATGTCGAATTGGCCTCGGTGCGAATCAAAAGCTCAGTAGAGAGCTCCTGAGAGAAAGCGGAGAAGAAATCTCAGGCAAAAATTGAAAATCTGAATGCCGAATGAAGCTTATGGTGGAGGAATTTACCTAAGCAGCCTAATTTTGAGCCACCATTGAGGATTTGAGCTCAAAGAAAGGGGATCTAGGGTTTGGATCTGAGCGAAGACTCCGACGGATTGCGAAGAGAGAGAACGGGTGTTGAATAGATTCGATTTGAAGACGTTGGTGGCTGGAGTCAATTCCAGAATAAAATCACTTTTATCCTGTAATTGAAGGGGCATGTGTTAACACCAAAATTTAGTAAGGAGTCCGACTTGTGGGTCCAACTCGGTGAAGAATCCGTTCGGCGGAAGGAAGGTTTCTTCAAATGAATTCAGCAGAAGAGTCCGCGGTCGGCAATTTGCTTCCGTTTGGCAAGGGGACCGTTGCGCTGATTTTGCGGGATTACGTGGTGAAGTGGCCCGAGCGGAAAGGACAAATGAATTGATAAGCGATCACATTTACAGATAAATTAGGTATCGAATCCATTCGAGGTCATGCTTGACAGGGTATAAATACGAACCCTGAATGTATGTAACAGATATTCGAAACATTTTCAATACAACCCGGCTTTACGCCAAACCCTTGAGTCCCTTGTCGTGTCGTCGAGTTCTTCGAGAGGGTTCATCGATCCGTCGACCTCCGTGAGTACCGGCAACCTTGTATCATGTCTAGTATCATGCGGTGGATTTAGATCTGATGCAAGTAGTCTTGTTACCATGCTTAGTGTCACGCGGTAGATTCAAGCTTGGTTCAAGAAGGTTTCTTGTTAGGTCATGAGCCATGCGGTAGGCTAAGATCTAGCTTGAGGCTAGTTATCGGCTCTACTGAGTTTTGGCAAGATTCAATAGCTTCATTAAGTTATCCCGTGTTACTTCGAATTTTTACTTTATGTTTAAATTCGCATAACACCTTTTTTGCCCAATCTAGATTGGTTTGGATCGGCTTTAGCCCCTTGGATGATCCTTATGCGGTTCAAGTTCGTACCCATAGCTTCAATCGCACGCGGACCACATGTTGCCTAATAGCCGAAACCGATTCGATCTAGGTTGTTACGTGTTGTGGGTTCAAGCTTACCAAATCTTGTATAAATCTTGAAAGAGCCGAGTATCATGCGGTAGATGCGAGTTTTTGGGTTGTCTTGGAGCTAGTCATCCGAGTGGATTAGATTTCGATTCAATCCGATAGATTTATCTTGTTTGGTAATGTTCGTTCCTTCTTCATGGACCCCGATTCGGCTGTTCAGTCGTATTCGGTTATGCTTTCACGAGTGAAACGTGTTTATAAGTTATGTCTTGAATATTGTGTGCTTTTAGATTTCCATATTTAGATTGTATCATGCGGTGGATAGGTCTATTTGTGGATAGTGGCATGATCCCAAGCAAGTCGTATCATGTGGTGGATAGATTTGTTTGGTATCATGCTTGACGGGTTTTAAAGTATCTAGACATGCGGTAGACTAGTGCTTTGGACCTATGCATGCTTGTTTATTACATATTTATGACCATGCTTTTACTTCATTTTGTTATCGTTGTTTATCACGAGGATCGACTCACGGCCCCGTGTACGTGCAATCTTTATCCAAATAAAGACTGGTCTATCGTCATGCTTATGTCATCTATTTGGTTATGTTACCTTTTTACATTTTAAAGCCCCGAATGGTTTCGGTTTTTGGCGGATAGCTCTTTATAGCTATATGTCATCTCATTTGGCTTCCTAGCCGTAAATATGGAACTGTCCGGTACCACCCGGCAAGTTCCAAGCTTTGGAATTTAACAACTTTGTCTTTTGTTAATTTTCGGGGAAAATTGATCGGCACGTCTTGTGATCTCTTCGCGTGTGAAGCCAACTTTTTCGGCTTGCTGTGTGCTTGGCGTGAGGTGCAGATTTTGCATCAACGAAACTATCCCCTACGCTGCTAATGAGCCAGCCTCCAGCCATGGAAACAGCCCCCGGTGCCATAGAGGTCGCGACTGCGGTGGCAGTCACCACCGCCGACAAGAACTCGGAGGACCTCGGGAGTAGCCGCCATGGAAACAACCCCCGGTGCCATGGAGGTCCATCGGCAAGAACTCGGAGGACCTCAGGAGTAGCCAGTGCTCGCCCAGGGCGGCCACGCGTTCCCGGAATCCGTCCTCATCCTCCAGTACCTCGAGGATGCATGGCCGGAGACCCGCCCACTCCTCCCCACCGATGTGTTCCCGCTCTTCCACGCTGCCTCCATGACTTCGAGGCCCTGTACGAGGTCCGCGAGACCATCCTGATCGTGGACCGCCTGCTCGAGTACACCCTCGAAGTCCGGCACATGCTGCTCGGCCTCATCGGCACCGCCATTGAAATAGCCCCGGCACCATGGACTCGGTCGGCTCCGCCGTGGAGGCCGCAGCCGCAGCCGACAACAAGAACTCCAGGGGGGTGGCGCACTCCAGGGACGACGCTAGGGGACTCCAACGGCAGCGGCGTGATCCAGGGTCCACGGCGTGTGTGCGATGGTCTTGCGTTGGGATGAGGACAGTGGGGGGCTGGTGGGCGGTTTTGTGTAAAATGCTCCCACCTCTCTCTCTGACCTTTGGATCTATATCTAACGTCTCACATTAGAGTTTCCATAGTTTGCACCAGTACCTTGGTTTCCACCTGATACGCTCCCATAATCAATAACCGTCTAATATAAATATGAAGTAAAACTATATATGTACATTAACTATTTACATCATTATTAACATAAAAATGATAATTTAGTATATTTGTATGATGTGTGTCATTGATCATGTATACATGTGTGGAAGAAGCAATGATAATACCAATTTCCGTTTCAAACATATAGCTCAAATTAAGATTCAACTAAACATGTATCAAACACGTATGGAGGTGCAACATAAATTGAAAAAATATAAATATGGATGAAAAGTGTATACTCCCTCCATCCCAAAAAGAATGACATTTTAGAATTCAAAATTTGTACCAAAAAGAATGACATTTTACTTAATTTGGCATGTGTGCATGAGCATGTAGGCATGCAACAATCAATTTTCACCTAATATGGCAAATAAATAGGGGCAATCAAGGTCATTTGACCTCCATAATAATCTGTCCTAAAATTCCTAGAATGACATTCTTTTTGGGACGGAGGGAGTAGGATAATTACTGATTAAAGTTTATCACAATCTGATTAAGATAAGTGTGCATCTATATAAGTATTGTGTTAAATGAATGTGTTATGATGATAGAGTGCATAATAAATATTTTTGATCAATAGTTGTGGGACATAACTTTTTCATGAATTCTAATAATTATGCCTCTTAAAGATGTTTTCTGGGAGTACGAGTTGATGGACGAGTACAGTGGTCACTAGCAGTATTTATAAATTTTTTTACAAGGTTATATGGATTGATGGACTGGTAACAATGATAGCATGACTTGTTATGTTACTCCCTCTGGTATAGCTTTAGCCAAGTGCAGAAAAGGAGTTGTCCAGGATTCGAACCAATGACCTCACACTAAGGATGAACTGCACTGACCAGTCGGCTAAGAAGAGGTTCATGGTTACAATGCACCCGTCACCATATTTATTAGGGGCAAGCATGGAAAATTACCCCAAATAAATGACTCTTTGATATGCGAAATCTGGTCATAAACGACTCCTAGAGCTGTACCGGACAGAGTACTTGATCAGTCTTGATCTTTCAGGGATTTCGTACATCATGCAATAAATTTTTTTTTTTGAGAACCACATCATGTATTAATTTCTCCAGCTGGTATCAACTAAACCGTTGAACATATCTAGTAAGCAATTAACAATTAAAAATAAATAGGGATTTAAATGTACCTCTTTCCCTTTAGGTGTTTTTTTACTTCATCGACGAGTTTATCACGGTCCATTGTTTCAACCTTGATCTGCTTTTCAACGGAGTTCCCATCATTACCTCGTTGCTTGTGGCCACTGATGAATGGCACAACTAGCTTGAATGTGCTCATACTGTGATCTGCTTGTTCCTTCTTCTCCAAGCTGACTTCTATACTTTGGTCCTCCTGATTTCTATCTCGTGGCCTGACTTGTTTCAGAATACTCTTTAGGACTGCAACTTCATCGTAGTTCTGTGACACATTAACTGATGCACGACATTCAAATTTGTTACTGACTTTCCGGTACAATGATGTGGCAATGGTGGTCTTCCCCACACCACCCAATCCTATTATGGACAGAACACCATGTGCCTCGTGAGGATTGTTTACCCACTCCTCAAGCTTCTTCATGTCAGCCGTGACCCCCACAGGCTCCTTCATAGCGATGAGCTGACGGCTGGCGACCTGATGTTCCGCCATGTCATATGCAGCGGCACGAGAGTTGTTGCCATTGCGGTTGCTTGGGTTGTCAATTCCATATCTTTCGCGTCGTTCTGCAATCTGTTGTGCCCGGATCTTGAGGTCAGCAATGTTTGAAGCAATTTCGCGGCGAGGCCACCATGTCCACACATCATATATTATTCTGACTACGAAGGAGCACATGACATCACTGATTGAATCATTAGGCCACATCACGGATCTGCTTCATCCAGTCTTTCATCCGATAGCCCTGCTCCTCCGGGCAGAGCTGAGGTCGCGGAGAAAGGCCTGCATGGTGGCCAGCTCGTTGTAGATGTACTGGACATCACCACGGACACCCCTGACCAGAGCATACTCCTGGGCGAGAAGGCCACCCAGCTTGCCTAGGAGAGATTTCATAGTTGCTTCTGAAGCACCTACCACCAACTCCATCTTCTTGATCTTTGTGCAGTTGCTACGAATCTGAAGCTTTTGCAACTTGCAAGCGCAGGAAACTATTGAGTTTCCGAGACCACCACTAGCCCGGATAACATCCTTGACCTGCCACCTGGGATGTCTGGATGGAAAGAAACTTGTAAAATGACTATTCATTGATAATATATGCAACGCGCAATAAACCCTTATACTACAAAATCCACCCATTGCATGAGCTTGAATCAAGTCTAACATAAACCTTATAGTGCCAAACCGAGTATTTAACCCCAGAGATTAAATGCAGTGCCACAGAAGAAGAAGAAGAAGAAAAGAAGAAGGTTTTACCCCAAATTAGATGGCACCTTGGGGTAAAACCCACTGAAGTAATTGGTCAATGGGCCAGAAGATGAATGATCTTGTCAGCCACATCAACTGCCATGGCTAGGATGCAGAAGGGTCGAGAGATTGGGGAGAGCAGGGAAAGTGCAAAGGAGGGAAATGTGCGGGCCTTGGGTTGACGCTTGAGATGCCGGAACGCGTGAGGAGGAGATACAGCTGAGATGGGGCAGAGGAGACGCCTCGGGGACGAAACCCAAAAGGGCCCTATTAGCTGGCGATGAAGCAGCGGAGAGAATCGAGAGGGCGCAACCTGCCTATTAAACTTTACTCGTTTGCCGTAGAAGTGCCCCTTCCATCCCAGTGTCCACTTCGGGTTTTCCCCGGTCAAACTATTTGAAATTCCATCAAATTTATAATGACATCAATATTTATAACACTAATTAAACAAGTATAATATAAAAATACATTATATAATAAATCTAATACAACTTGTTAGCCATCAAAACCATTGATATATTTTTCTCCAAATTTGATCAAAAATATAAAGTGGTTTGACTTTGGACAAAGCCAAAGATACTCTCTTTGCTGGACCGAAAGAGTACTGTTGAACAATGGTGATGTCAGAACAATATTTTGACTAGCATATATATATTTGTGAAGCTTAGCAAAACTAAAATGTGCTCTTATGAAATATTTATTCACAACGCAAAAAGTACATCTCGTATCATTTCTGAAATCTAAAATTCATTGTTTGCCGAGTGCAATCCTTGGTGCGCTCAGCAAACAAGCTTTTAGCCTGCGTGAAAAACAAAACTTTGCAAAATAATAGCACTTGGCAAACAAGCTTTTTGCCGAGGTTTTTTCTTTTTTTGCACTCAACGACCAAGCAAGTTTGTTGTGTGTTTTTTGTGCACTTGACAAACAAATAAAATTCTCCTTTTCTACCCTTCAAATTTTTTCTACTCTTCACATACAACATGTGGTACTCTATGTAAAAAATTGGTATTTTTTTATAATTAATTAATTAAGTAATTAATTGTATTTCAATCAATTTTGTGAATCAAGTCAAATTTCAACAGGAAGTGATTCAAATAATATAATAAAATTACTACAAAATAATATACATGTTACTCAGCTTAGGGAAAAGTTTATATCACCCCCTCGCCTATGGGGGTTGGATTACATAACCCCCAACCTATGAAACTGCCTATATCACCCCTTGAACTTTGCAAAATGGGTCAAACTACCCCCTACCGCAATTTCGAAAAAATCACAGTAAATCACAGAAAAATCATAAAATAGAAAATCCAATTGTGTTAGACTAAAAATGAGTAGATCTACACAGTGAACATATGCAGAAAATACGACTACAAACGTGTGGTAGAATGGTTTTTATTTTTTTAAAAGAAAATGAAGTTTGAATATCATGAGATTTGTCATAATTTATTTGTATTGTACGTGGAGGTTTATGGTGAAAATTGAGAAGGTTACACACATTTAGTCACATATGATGTTTACAAACCAAAGCAACTCAAAGGAACAATATTAGTGTTGAGAATGATTTGATAAGATTTGGAGTAAAATTAATGGTCGAATTATGGTTCGAGCACCAAATTTTTTTATAGGAAATAGAGAAGTTAGATTGTTTCATATGAAAGTTTGGTAATTGTTCGGAAATGTTTGATAATTTTAATATATTAAGTGCAATTATAGGATGTTAATCGATATAAAATGAATTTTAGCTATAACTGCAAAACATTATGAAATAATATGAACAGAAAAATCAAGTACATATTGTTGAGTGAATTTGACAAGGTTTTTTCAAAGTGCATTGGAATAACTATAGAAGAACATGTGATGCAAAAGATGGAGAAGGACACAATAAAAATGAAAAAAAGTTTGTCGAGTAACCGATCTCAATCTCGGCAAAGATGTGCATTTACTGAGTGCTCTGATCGCACTTTCGGCAAAGATTTTGTACTATATAATACCCCTGGCTCCCCTCTCCCACATACACAAACCCACTGGCCCCTTCCTTTCGCTCTCTCATCCTACTCTCCTCCGCCTCCCCTGCCTCTCTCCCTCCGTTTCGGTCGGCTTCCTCCTCCCTAATGGTGGTACGCTATTGAGATCCGACCGACCGATCCTCCCTCTCTAAGGTCCCTCTTATTTGGCTGCCACGAGGGCGCATGTAGACGACGGCTTTGATAGAGCCCGGAGCCGGCGGTGGTGGGCTTCGTGGTGACCAAAAACTTGTCCAAACTTTCCTATTAACATCTAAATTCACCTGTAGCCAAAAAGTATTTAAGCTATTCGTGTAAAATTTTCAAAAAGTATACCTAAAGTTGACTAGTTGACTCTATTTTCAGACTTAACATTTTTCATGTGTTGATTTAATAACACTTAGGCTATTTCAAAATTAGATTTCTCATTTTGTACACCATGATTTGTAGTGCACATAGTTAAAATGGAACGTATGCACTCTATAAATCATACACCTCGAGTTTCACAAATTTAGGAGCTCATTTGCTAATTTAAAGGAATAAATAAACACGGCTAAATGAGACCAGGACTCCCGGTCTGAGACTGGATCGATCCAGTCACGCCATGGAGCGTGGCGTGACTCGTGTATGCGTCGCGCCATGAAGTGTGGCGTGACTCCCTTCGCCACGTCAGATGCGATTTTGTCCAACGCCACCGTGGATATTAGTCGCGCCACTTCATGTGACGTGACTCAAGTATTAGTCGCGCCACGAGGCTTGGCGTAACCAAAAGGGCTACTTCTTGCAATTTTAGTTGACGAGGGATTAGTTTTAAAATCTTAGATTAAAAAGGAAAAAAAAAACCCAAGTCAGCTCTGGACAAGGAGGGAAGCAAAATGTTTCGGTCCCTGCAGCTGCTGAAGATTATTTCATCCGAAGACAAAAGGTAAGTCGCAAGATGTACTCAGTGACTCGTCACATCTTATATATCCCACACACGAAAGGCCTTCTATAACCTGTTCTGTTTTATTTGAGGCGCATTATGTATCGTCATCGTCACTTACCATGCCTCAGAAAAGAAAATAATCATAGCTGAAAGCTCTACTTATTTTTTTATTGCAGTGATGAATCATATTGGAAAAATTTTCCACCAAAATGAGCTCCATGCTGATGTTAACACAAAGCCTAAAGAAGTGTGCATTCATGTTTATTTACATTAAGAAGCTTAAGAAATGCAAAAGAATCAAAATTTGCAGCGCCACAACTCTGTTTACCGTAGAGTTATCTTTACAGAGTATATATATGCTACCTATCAGCAATAGATTCAGGTTTCGAGAATTTTAGTGCGGTATTGGCAAGGACGGAGGCAGCCGGTGGGGCGGGAGGGTCTCTAGCCCCCCTACTGCAGTGCACTCCACTAAGCCTTCTTAAACCCCTCCTAGAAATTTGAGCAGGAGGAAGAAGGAGAGGAGGGGCTGGAGGAGGAAGAACAGGAGTCAGCCCCTCATGCCGCCGGATCCTGGCTCCGTCCCTTATTGGCATGTACTGAACCTCCATGGATCTTCTTCTGCAGGTCCTCCAAGCTAGCGAAGGTCGTCGCAGTGAACCTGTCTCTCCATCTTGGTGCCTATCTCTGAACTGATCGTAGGAAATGTTGCATTTGGGAGGTCGAGCTTGATCTGATCGCTTTGAACCGCTAGAGCTCTCATTTTACCGAGTCAGATATGTAACAGCATGAGGACGGTTAAATCCGGTTTCTGTAATCGCCATGCGTCGAGCAGGTCGGAGCAGCATATGCACATCCGATCCCTGCAGCCTGCGTGCAGTGATGTTGCTTAATGTTCTTCTTGCCTGATTTCTAAGTGCAGGCGGGAAGAATGGTGAATGGTGTGCAGCTTAAACGTTAAGCAACAGTGTTACAGAGCAATTCAGTCATCGAGCAGCTCTCGTCACGGCAAAAATGTTGGTAGTACTCAGTACAGCGGCTAGAAAAGGGTCGTGGCCATTTTAGCACAATTTAGACTTGTCCAACTATTTTTCCAAACTCGGCAAACAATGATAAATTTTGGCATCATTGTCATGTATTTCTATAAAATTTGTTCTTTGATCTTTATACACAAGACACAACCCTCTCCCCGGCGGCAGTCGGCCGGCTCAGCGGCCACCCCTGCGGCAAATGACTTGATGCGGCGGCGTGCAATCGGCCCTCCCTTTTGCGGATCGAAAAGAAGGTGAGTCTCACTCTCACATAGTCACATCTCGTACTTCACTGATCTGAGATCTCCCTTCTCCTCCAAATCGTGAGCCCTTAGACAGAGGGGTTCGTTCGGCTCGCCCGGCACTTGTTCGACAGAATGCCTCTGCGGCTGTCGGTTAGTGAGAACTGAGATGAGGGAGCTTTTGGATTCAAGCTGCTGACAGATTGAGCTAGTTTTGGTCTACAGAGTGCGTTCGCTTTAACCCTCGGAAAAATAGTAGGATGAAGTTGCAGACTTGCAGTTTGCAGGCATACCTATGTTTTTTCTCCATTTTTTTCTATAAAAAACCAAAGGAGGTCTTAACTTACAGCCTTCCTTTACCAGTCTCGATAGTACTCGTTTAGAGGAGGCTAGCAGTCAGAACGAAATCTGCCATCTCCTCTGCTCCCGGTGCCTGAATCCCCCAGCAAGCATCCAGCTGAGGGAACGTTTTGTTCGCCCAGCGCATTGTTCAACGAAGTCGATCAGCGGGTATTGTCAAACGGATTATCACAGTAGGATCTTGAGAATTGAGATGTTGGTTGTCGCTACAAATTTTCTGACCTGAATAAGAGGAGCGTGAGGGTAATTTGCATCTCTGGTTCCTGTCATAGCCTTGCTGTGCAGAGCAGCTTCACTTTGTCCTCTGTTTAAAAAAAAAACTCGAGCTTTCTTGATCCACATATCTTTAAAAGTGTGCGTATACCTACTTTGACAAGCTATCTGGAAACCACATTCCCTTCTTTTAGTTAAACTATATAAGCTATGCTTTATCAAGGATGTAATTATGCTTCTCGCTTTCCCTGATTTGATGTACTGAAGATTCAAAGGCAGAGTACACTCACTCCACTCAAGGTATCGATGCTACGCCGTTTGGCAGGTGCCAAAGGCAACCTTACATATGCAGTGCAGGAGTTAACATCAGTCGCATCAGATCAGACCACCACACCACCACCGCAGAAGCTCCCACAAACACTTCAGCAGACAGCGCCCTGCTGCATCTCTCCTGTGAGCTCATCTGGTCAGCAGCGGCGACGGCGAGATGGCAAGCGCCGTTGCTGAGCTGATCGCCGGCAAGCTTGCCGGGCTTGGCTGGGATGAGGCCACCCTGATGTGGAGGTTCAAGGATGATATGGAGGGCTTGAAGAGGACCATGGTAAAGCTGAAAGCCTTCATGCACGATGCCGACCGGAGGGAGAGCGAGGATGGAGACACACGAGAGACGGTGCGCGTTTGGAAGAAGGATTTCAAGTCCGCCGCCTACGATGTCGAGGACTTGCTGGACAAGTTCGAGGCTATTGAACTCATTAAGCAGAGCCAACCCAAGGTAATAACTTCAAATTTTGGTACTGTCTTTCCTTCTTTTCGCCGCCCAACCCACATTTGCAAAATGCAAAGTATCTTTAAATCACTCATTTGTTGTCTGTGTTTTAAACTCCCTCCCTTCAAGTTATTACAAGTCATTTTGCTTTTTTTAGCTTCATAAATTTTGCTATGAATCTAGACATAATATATACATCAAAATACATAGCAAAAATTATGAATCTAGAGATCTAGATAAACAAAAATTACCTATAATTTACGAAGTAGGAAGTATGGATTTACGAAAGGTAAAGTTTTTGTTTTTCTTCTTTATCATATTTTATTAAACACTACTATAACTTTTTTAGTGTAAAATATGTTTTTCCTGAGAAGTGTATATTTTAAAATTATTTTTTATAAAAGCAAATAATTGAAATGGTATTATCTCATATGGTTTTAATTTGGAATCGTCTAAGGTATTATTTCCCACTGTTCTATTTGTCCTTCCCTTCTCTTATTCCTCTAAGGGAATTTTCTTTCTCTTATTACTATAGTTATCATTATCATGAGCTAGTGTATCTGGATGTCTCGTAATGTTATTCTCAAAAAAAAGATGTCTCGTAATGTTTGCTTAGCCTGTTTTGAAAACAGTTTTTAGTCTATTTATTATTACAGTAAAAGACGACGAAAAAGTGCACATAATGTCTCAATGGCTAATTGCTAGCAGAGACATTGTTATCTTTCTTATTTTATTGGCGGTCAATCCGTAGACTAGATCACCACCCATGTACTAGGGTAAAGAAATTCTTTACCACTTGCGCCAAACGCAGCAATGTCGCAGTAACCAAATCCTGTGAGGCCGGCGTATGTATTGTAGCCCATGTACGGCTTCAAATATTCTAGCTTCATTAAAAGTATTATTTCCAAAGTGTTATCCAAATAGACTTTCTGCGAGCTTGGGTTCTCAAGCATGCATCACCGACTTCTGCACTGTCTTAAATATTTTTTAAACTTAAAGTATGGTATTCTATATTGTAAATAATTTGTAACTGAAATAAAACTGTTACCTGGTGAAACAAAAAAAACATTGGAAACCTAAAGTATGGTATTCTATATTTTTAAAACCTAAGGTATGATACTTTAGATTTGGAGGGTGCGTCTTCCTTTCTTTTGGGACTGTTGATGCAATTAATTCAATCCCTAATAATTCAGTTTTCTGAAATTGGGACCGGGTATTTGCGAACTGCTTACTGCTTCCGATACTCTAACATCCTTGGTTGTGCTCTTGCAACCCACAAAGGAACATTAATTAAGTACCTTCAGTGTGTTTAAGAATTATAATTAATCTCACTTGTTAACGAAACGTGCATGCAAGTTGAAAATATGTCTATATTAAATGTTTCTTCCTATCAGAACAAAGCTATTTTACTGTCCTAGACGGCTGCAGTATCTAATGTATTACTTTTTTGGATGACGACTGCATTATCTTTTCTAAGACACACAGCTGCATTTTCTAATAATTCTCTATTCTCTTTTACAGATTAATCTATTATTTTCCTCCTACAATCCACTGTTAATGCAGTGTAGCCTGGCCCACAAAATGAAGACAGTGAAGGAAGCTTTAGACAGCATAGTGGAAGAGGGTGTTCGACTCAAACTTGTATCTGACAACACACCAACGTGGGCTAAAGAGAATAGAGATCAAGCTACAATTCCATGGACCAGTGTGGATACAGACATTGGAATGGTAGGTAGAGATACTGAGAAGGAAAATATAATGAAGCAACTACTCGAAAGTAAAGCAGAGGAGCATATCTCAATCATTCCTATTATTGGACTGGGTGGCTTGGGGAAGACAACACTGGCCCAAGCAATCTTTTCAGATAAGAGATCCAAAATCTTTGATCTAAAAGTATGGGTGTATGTGTCTAAGAAGTTTGATTTGCCCAGTATTGGAATGAAAATCATATCATCATTGAACAGGAGCACAGATAGTGGAACCGGTGAAAAATATAATCATCAAAATGGTGATTTACATACCATAATAGAACAGTTGCAAAATATACTACTTACCAAGCGGTATTTGATTGTTTTGGATGATATGTGGGAAGAAGGTGTCAATAATTTG
This sequence comes from Cenchrus americanus, assembly GCA_947561735.1. NCBI lineage: Eukaryota > Viridiplantae > Streptophyta > Magnoliopsida > Poales > Poaceae > Cenchrus > Cenchrus americanus. The sequence continues at coordinate 6,432,145 of OX387242.1, forward strand.
GAAAAGTTGAAGCTTATGCTAGAATACGGTGGAAAGGGAAGCAAAGTCATAATAACTACACGAATGCAGAGTGTAGTGGAAAAATTGGAAGTTGTTCTTGCAGGTCAGGTAATAATTCGCCCTGTGCGTGAGAGTGACTGGATCAATTTGAACAGTTTGTCAGTTGATGATTGTTGGAATGTAATGCGACAAACAGCACTTAGACAAGATGATGATGTTCGTGGATTCGAAGACATTGGGAGACAAATTGCTGAGAAGTGTGCGGGTCTACCACTACTTGCACGCTCCCTTGGATTTGTGTTGTCCCAGTATAAGTCTAGAGAGGCATGGGAAGACATAAGGGATAGGAAGATTATATTGGATATGAAAGAAGACCAAGGCACTTTGCAGAGCCTCATGTTAAGCTATTCCTATATGCCTTTTGAATTCAAGTTGTGCTTCACATACTGTGCAGTTTTTCTCAAGGGCTTTGTTATTGCTAGTGACCAGCTGATCCAGCAATGGAGAGCTATAGGATATATTCATAAAAAAATCGATGGAGATAATTGTATCAAGTATCTTTTGGGGATGTCCTTTCTTCGTGTTTTAAAGTCTTCTCAGGTCAGTACACCCATTTTTAACTTCCCAGTTGTTGGTTGAAGAAGAATAGCAATAAGCTACGCACTTTCAAGTTAAAATTCACAATCAACAGTAAGTTGTTAGGTTCGCAAAATTGCAGTGCTATGATATAGCACATTTCTTTATACAGATAGTGAATACTGATGGTTACAACATATGTTTTGTTGAAGACCTGTTATACTCCATACGTGTAGAGATACCTGGACTTCCACATTGCTTAAATTTTGTTGTGTTTTGGAAATATAGGGCTTTACATGGCTGTTTCATTTTCTAATAAACATAAAAATTTTAGTGGCATATCATCCGTGGTTATGGTCTTTTGCTTGCATCCATATCACAACTAAAACCCTTATCCTAACTAAAATTTGCACAATTGACTACATGCATATATATTATTTCTGGTTATGGTTTTTTTCCAAACTTTCTTCAGCATGCAAAGCTTCATAAATTAAGGAAGTGCAAGTGTATAGCAACTGAACAATATATATAGTAAACAAAGAGGATTGATAAAAACATTACCATCATATTATACAATATGAATAATTTGTGCTCCATTATCTGATTGATTCAAGTTTCAATATATAAATAATAAGTTTTGATAAAAAGTTTATTAAACACTGTAGTGATGATTTGATTTTCACTACTAACAGAAACAGTTGATCTATCTGCAGGATGCTCCAGAACATGCCCCAGCTAGTGACAAGCTCACCATGCATGATTTGGTGCATGATCTTGCGAGGTTGATACTTGAAAACGAACTTATTGTTCTAGATTCTCCGGAACCAATGAGTTCGTGTAAAGTTGATAAGCATTATGTCAGAAATGTGCACCTGAATAATTATCAGAACCAGTCAAAGGCTCTCAAGGAACTTCCTGGCAAAATTAGATCTCTCCACTTTACAGAATGCGGTAGATTGCAGCTTCCAGATAAGTCATTCTCAAAGTTCAGGTATTTGCGTGTCTTGGACATAAGTGGACGTTCCATCAAAGGGGAGCCTGTCCCAAGCAACATGTTGCTCCCATCCTCCATTCAGCATCTAATGCTGCTAAGGTACTTGGATGCCTCGGGCCTGCCCATCGCAACATTACCAAAGTCCCTGCATAAACTTCAAAATATGCAAACTTTAATTCTGTCCAACTGTTCACTTGAATCCTTACCAGATAATATCTGTAGTCTTATTAACCTTTGTTATTTGGACCTATCTGGTAATAGAAGCCTCAATAAGTTGCCCATATCGTTTGCGGAGCTGTCCGCACTCTCGTTCCTCAAGCTATCAGGATGTCCTAAACTTGATGAGTTGCCTGAATCGGTTCACAAGCTTGAATGCTTGCGTTACCTAGACATGTCAGGCTGCTGTGCACTTCTAAAGCTCCCTGATAAGTTTGGTAGCCTTCCAAAACTCTCGTTCCTAAACTTGTCAAATTGTTCCACATTGGCCAACCTTCCTAACAGTGTTAACCTCAAGTCTTTAGAGCATCTGAACATGTCAAGTTGCCACGAACTACAAAGCCTGCCTCAAGATTTTGGCAATCTTGACAGACTCAAGTTCTTAAACCTCTCTGATTGCTACAAGCTACAACTGTTACCAGAGTCCTTTTGCCAACTTAGGCATTTGAAAGACCTAGATCTTTCAGACTGCCACAATCTCAAAGAACTCCCAGAATGCTTTGGTAGCCTTTTTGAGCTTCATCATCTAAACCTAACAAGTTGTTCTAAGCTGAAAGAGTTGCCTGGGTCCTTTGGTGATTTGTCAAAGTTGAAGTATCTCAATTTATCATATTGCGTGAGGTTTGAAAAGATTCCTTCCTCATTTTTTAGCCTAAAGCTTCAAACACTGTACATGAGTGCCATGAAGAATCTCTGTGACTTGCCGGGTGGCGCTATGGGTATTGGCAGCATGACTAGTCTCACCCAATTTGAAATCAGCACTGAAAGTAATAAAATACAGGACAGGTATGCTCCTGCAATTTTCAGGTTTCTGAGGTTGCAGAAAAGGATAGTGCACAATGTACATGGCGTACAGGATGGGGATTATGGATGGTGTAGTAGTATAGTGAGTCTTGGGAAGTTGAGGTGTCAACGCCTACAAATTGATGGCCTTCATAAAGTCAAGCGTCCAGAAGATGCAGAGATGGCTAAACTGAGAGATAATCCAGATCTTCGGGAGCTAATCCTTACCTGGGGTTCGTATGGTAGAGAGAAAAAACTTAGAGATGCAGAGGTATTGGAGAACCTTGTACCTCCTCGGACTCTTGAGCAATTTCAACTAGATGGCTATATGAGCAGGAACTTCCCTAACTGGATGGTTGACATCTCCTCTTATCTTCCTTCTCTTACCTCCATCCGTCTCCGTGGGTTAGAATCATGCGATTCCCTTCCTCCATTAGGGATGCTGCCAAATCTCAGACTATTGTCCATGCATGACATTCCCAACATCAGGAAAATTGGCAAGGAATTCTATGGAGAGGAAGGAAGCTGCAAAAAGTTAAGAATTATTCAGTTAAAATTCTTGGGGAACTTGTCGGAGTGGTGGACAACACGGTCAGGTGACGAAGACGACGAGTTCTTAATCCCTAATTTGCACCATTTGGAAGTATTGGACTGCCCACAGTTGAAGTTCCTTCCATGCCCCCCTAAAAGCATGTATTGGTACTTGGACGACGATGAGGTGCTGCCCATACATGGATTTGGGAGGCTTTCATCTTCCACTCTTCCTTTTCGTGCTGAAATCTATAGCCGCCATTTGTCTCCTGATAGGTGGGGTCACCTTACCACCCTCGAGGAACTACTGGTCACGGGCAGCTGCAGCTTCCCAGCCTTCCCGGAGACAATTCCATGCTTCCCCTCTCTCAGACATCTGCGTTTGCAACTTTCCAGCCTGGACATGCTGCCAGAATGGCTGGGACAGCTCAATACCCTTGAAGAATTGTTCATCTTGGACTACGGCAATCTGACATCTTTGCCTGCAAGCATACAGAATCTTACCACCTTGAAGAGACTGGAAATTGAGCGATGTCCAAGACTTGTTAAGAGGTGCAAAGGGGAGGATGCCCACAAGATTTCTCACATCCTAGAAGTCAAACTTGATGGCCAAAGATTTGTGCCGGGGCAACTACAGAAAAGATCAGAGGTATGAAAACTCCCAAAAACCCAAGTAAATCTCAGCTTCATACATCTAACTGCACTGGCTTTACTCGATTTGGAACTCGGTGATTGAAAAGAATATGTTTTGCTTCGACACATTTGGTTTACATGACTTGTACTTTTTTTCCTGTACATGCTTAATGTCTGTGCTTTCTGTTCACAACTTCAGCCTTTTTTCTACACAAGTACTGAATATAACGTTGTACCATAACTTTTAGAGTGATTGACAAGCAAACTTGAGTGAATCAGAATCAGACTCGCAGAGCCAGCTGGAACAAGACCTGAAGGAACCGGAGCGCAACATGTAAAGCGGACGGTTTGCGGAGCAAATCAGACTGATCCAAATACATACACCATATATGCAGCCCTGAACAGGAAGTAGGGAAGCCAACTATTCTGGTCCCTGCTACTACTGCTGAAGATTTCATCTGAAGACAAAAGGCAAGTCGTAAGATGTACTCAGTGACTCGAGTCTCATCTTATCCCGTGTAAGAAAGGGCTTTCATAATCCCTTCTGTTTTATTTGAGGCACATTCTGTATTGTCATCGTCACTTACCATGCCTAATCATAGCTGAAAGCTCTACTTATTTATTTATTGCAGTGGCGAACCATATTGGAAAATTTTCCACCATAAGGATGCTAGACAAAATACAGTAGACGCAGTTGTTGTGCACCACCAACCTCCTGTAGAGTGCTGTGAATTTCAGTACCATCACAATTTCAGAGCAAGAAGCTGAAGAAAAAGAAGAGCAGCTGAATCATGCACCGTCCTTTCCAGTGTCTTATTTGTGTCATTCACAAAGTTTCAACTGTAAGTTGTATAATCCACTACAAGATCTAGCTAATAAAGGATCGAGCGATCATAGGATAGTGTACAAGTGGCAGTATGGATCTCACACAGATGTGTACAAGTGGCAGTATGGATCCCAAGTGGCACTAAAAGAACCATGTGCAAGTAAATACATTGCAGAATTTCGTATGATGTATTCATAAATCTGAGGTTACTACACCCTCAGATTCAAAACACGTCCGTTTAACCTTATAAGATAGTGTACAAGTGGCAGTATGGATCTCACCCAGATGTGGGTGCTGCGAGTTTCATAACACAAAACTTTGCTCCCTGGAACATCACAAGGCTGCTCATCACAGAGCAATCTTTATAACCCATGCATGTTACCTATGAGCAAAAGATTCAGGGTCTGATGAGAACGATGATGCAGTCGTGGAATGTATTGAATCTCCATGGATCCTCTTCTGCAGGTTCTCCAAGCTAGCGACACGTCGCATAGGAGCTGGCTTGGTGCCTATCTCTCCACAGGTCACAGGAATTGCTGCATTTGGGAGGTCAAGCTTGGTCTGATTGTCTTGAAGTGACGCCTGGAGAAAATGCTCCATGTTATCTTCAATGAGAACAGAAGCAGAAGCCGCATCAGATGCACATGAAGTCAAGCGCATGCTGCTCATGGGCTTGTCAGATGTGGTGGATAACAGGAGGGTTGTTCCAGTTAGTCTCCTGACAGCTTCCTCTGCTATGTTTACCTGAAAACAATAGTTTGATATCAAAATAAATTAGAAGGAAACTAGTTATGTCTATTTCTACAGCCTTTGGGCAGAGGAATATGAAGGCAGCTGTGGTTCACTTCACTCGTAACTCAACTAGAAATCTAATGGAATAGAGTTTTGTACAATGATTATCAACAAACATAAAGTTACCAGATAAAATAAGCTTATATGTAAAGGGATGGCGATATAAGATCGTAAAGACATGTTTCTTTTAATACATGATGGTGTGCAGTTTCGTTAAATTACTAGATTTTCATGAAGATCTTTGTTTTATAAAACTTGATTGAAACAATCATAGGATAAGCCAATTTTGACAGTTTACCTGGATATGTTAAAACTCTTAAACATGAACATTTTGAAAATTCAGAAACACCTCTACTCATGATACAACAATACAGAGTTGTACATGTACTCACACACAAGCATTATCAAATGTTTGTATGGTAGTGTCCTGTTTGGACTCCTCATGTGCGGTATTGATGTTCTCAAGAGATAGAACAGCCCTTCCACAAGGGCAACACCACAGGTCTAATTGGACACACACTTGGAGCACCGCAACATGGTATGGGCACTTTTAATATTTGTTTCATTTTACAACTCCTCACACCTGTAAGAAAACACTGTTATTCTTAAAAATCAAACTAAAACAAGAAAACAAATATCTGGATAAAACTGCAACAGGAAAAAGAAATAAACAAAATCAGTATATTCACATATATAGAATATCAGAAAATCTAATGGAAATATGTTTGTCCTTTTTTGGTACAGTTAAAAATCATTGTGAAATAAACCTGAAGTTACAGATTATCTAAAACAAAGAATCGTTCAATCTCATATTACTTTTTCTCCATCTTTTAGCCATCCAAGAAATGTAAACACTGATCTAGTCTCTGTGCAGAGCCTTAGTTTAAATAGCTGCAACTAATGTTCACTATGGAGAACAATAGTATGATAATATGCAAATTTATGCAGTTAAAAGTTTACAGCAAACAATAACAAACATGTGTGATGCAGTTAAGATGAACCAACCTTTCAAGTTTACAGCAAACAATAACAAAAATTTGTGATGGAGTTAAGATGAACCAACCTTTCTCCTCATAGTCTCAAGATCAACTGTAAGATTTCTATTGTTAAGGATTGCATCCTTGTATTTCTGAGTCATATCAGCCAAGCGCTTTAGCAAAGATGCATTCTCAGATGTTAACCTGGAAACCTAGAAAATGATGTAGTATAGATTAGCACGATTATCTTCACGTCAGATGGATATTAACTTGGGTATTCATCTGCCACAATTTGAAACCTGTGATTCAAGATCGGTCAGGTGTTCTTGCTTCCTCTTTCTGGATCTCCTAGCTGATTCTCGATTTGACAGCATTCTGGTCACATTGAAACTTAATTGAGTAAGTTCATCAATGAAGTGGTATTTTAAGCTTCCAATGCATAACAGGTTTCATGTAGAATCAAGGTAAAGGCAGCCAATTTAAACTAAGAGGAAAGTAATGGCAAATAAGTATGGGATTACTGGATCTGTTTACTTTTAACTGAATTACTTGAATGCCAGGATTATATTTATTACTCAAGCAATTTATAAAGTTTTTTATGGGTATGGACAATTGGACAGAGCTTGATGTGATTAGATCCTTACTGACTTCAAGGTAGTGGATGGTAGATGAAGGTAACAGGAAAATGGAAGTATGTACCTTCTAACAAGGTAAATCAATCTCTCACTTGCAACAAAATCAAGAAATGATTTCTATTTAGCATGATCAATATATTTTCCTCAAGAAACTCGTGTAACGCAACAATCTATGTTACCTCCTCATCTTCTTTGTATTGGTAGGGACAGTATTCTCCTCAAGATCACCATCATCATCTGATTGTTCCTTTGATGTGCCACTGTTAGCTGGCTTGCCTCGAAAATCATCATGGTCTATGATATTTGAGTTTGTAACTAAGTCTGCCCCATCTCCATTATCTATGTGTATGGACAAAGAAACCAAAACAGTGCAGTAGAATATGTAAAATACAATGGCAATGGTTCAAATGGTGACAATATGGTCTATGCTTTCCAAACCACACATGCAGGATATCTGCACACTGTTGTTGGATGCCCAGCACAACTCACTAAGACACTAACAGAATTGATGTCGGTGCTCAGATAACTGAAGCAGATCAGACTATTCATGTCTCAACATTATATCTGACCTCATCCACATTACTCATAGTTTAAGGGATGATTAATCAAACACCATATGTATGTCAACCAACCACAAAGCTAATCCAGAATTGATATTTATTTCTACTCACCTCTCTGATTCATTGGGCATTAGTTAACCTATTCTACTGAAACTTCTGGTGAGATCGGATCTTTATCTGTATTTAATTATCACAGAAGACTATATCCTCTAGCTGATGGTTCAGCGGTACTTGAACCAAGGCTGAGAATCAAGTGTACTAGGACCACTGAAGTTTGGTGTCTAATGTTCTATTAGAATGGTCAACAGGGTGAATATTGAATTGAATTGGATTCTACTTCTATCACACTTTGGCATTAGACCTCATGGCGGACCATATTTCGTTAACCAAAGGCTCTACTGCCTCCAAAATCTTCCTGCCAGGCCCTTTTGGCATAAACATTTTGCCCAAGTTCCTTCATAGACTGACATGTATGTAACTGTGAAAAGGTCATAAATACCATCAAAAGAAGCTTGAGAAATCAATTGTGAAGTATCTGAAGCTTGTGGGTTGGGGTAGCCCAACGAAGATTCTTGTGATTTAGCTTCCTGAAATGGACTTACATTAACATCACAGCAACAGAGCGGCAAGGGGCTTGGTGCAGCCAGTACATAAGGTTCCTATCACTGTTAAGCTCTGGAAAGCCACTAGTACTGCACATCCTTACCCTGTTACCCATATAGTAAGGAAAAAATAATATATTCATAGCTTGCAGTTTGGCATTGGTTGCAATGGTCATTATTAAAGGGTGCCCAAGGCCATCCTTTACATACATACAAAGCTTGCAGCTTTTAGGAACCATTGGTTGCAACGTCAGTATTAAAGGGTGCCAAGACCACCCCTTAAATATATTACCGAAATGGGAAATAAACGTGCGAGTTTGAGGACAACAGAAAAGGATATGCATCATGTTCTCTTACAATATCCAAATAAAAGTGGATATTCTGAGAATTACTGAATAACTAACTCAAGAAAAACAATGTACAAATTCATTCACATATAAGCTTCCTTTCGCTTTCAGACAGAAAAACAAAGAGGACACACTCTTTAAAAAAAATCTAAAAAAAAACAGAAGGAAATATCCTATCGGCTCGTGTCCGACACATCAGACTCATCAATCATTTGTGGTCAATGACTTTCCATCAAATATCCCGACGCTGTGTAACGTAGAGTGTCCAAGACAGACACCCTCCTAGCAAATTCTCCATAGACCAAATCTGTCATCCTACATGACAGTCATTGTCAGCACTACAAGACTCCTTTATTTCCTTTGGATCAGATCAGAAACTAATATCTGATACGATACAGTTTCCATGTGAAGTGGCAACGTTTGCATCTCGCCACTGCACAGTACTATGAATCTACGACTACGATGACGATGGCGTCATGGCGATGCTCGATCTTGGTCAGATTGTTCATCAAATGCCATAAAAGAAATGAACACGCACAGTGCCTTGTGTTCCTCTGTTTCTCATAGGCTTAGGGTCTAAATAAAAAAAACATATGTTACGAGTAGGTGCCATATGCTGTTGAGAATTTCTAATGTGGCCCCCGGCATCTCACTGACAGTGCAGGATTATGTTGACAAGTACGCAGACCAACCAAGCTAAGGACCTTTTTCAAGTCCCCAAACGAAGCAACCGTTTTTTTCTCCTTTGTGAGATTTCCCGAAAATTAGACATTTACAATGAAATTCGTATCCCTGATTCCTGAAACGGAGGGGTGGGGGTAACTGAAATGCTAGAACTTGCAAACTCAATCAAGCACACAAGCAGAGGAAATTGAACCACCAAAGACACAAGCAGAGAGGACCAAAGTTGAGCCAATCTTTAACGGAGTAGTAGAAACCGTACCATGGATTTGGCGACGGCGGCGCAGTACAGGTCGAGCCTCCTCTTGAGCACCGCCGCGTACGCGCCGGGGTCGCGGCCGCCCCCGCCCCCGCCCCCGCCGCAGGTCACCTCCACCACGTCGTCGTCGGCGCCGCCGCCGCCGCCCGCCATGCTTGGAGAGGAAAAAGTCGCTTTCTTTATCGCACCTCGTACCTCGGTGAGGGTGGGGAGGGGAAGGATGGAAGCTAGCTGGGAGCAATGGTGGACACCGGAGGGGAGGAGGCCCGCGTTTATACCGGCAGCGTTGATGGGTGGCCCGCCCTGTCCCCTGTGGCGAGTGGCGACACTGTGGGCCTTTTCCGGAAATGCCCTTTGGGATTCTCTCCTTCTTTTTTTTTTTATTCTCATTCTTCATGCCATTCTTAATGCCACCAGTAGAATTTGGAATTTTCAAATGCCGTGGAAGGTGTTTACAAGAGTGGAAAGGCTTTACCGTGACTGAAAATTTGGTTGATACATAACAATCAGTACGAGAAGTTTTGGCAAAATTTACCGAACATCATGAATGATTGCTTCAGTCAAAATGTATTTTGCATCCTACTAGGCGGGATCATGAAAAAAACAAGATAGGAGGGAAACTCATGCTAAGAGAGGGAGACCAGCCAAAATGAAATAGAAGGCTGAAACCTCTGTTGCTCTACTATTTTTTTTATTTCAGAAAAAAAAGAGCAACGGAGGTTTCTTCAGCTAAACTGTGAATTCATACGTTTGCAATAATATGGATTTTTCAGGATTAATAAAGTCAAGCAGTCAAGGTGTCTCTATCACACCTTTGCAAAAGGTAGCAAACTACCATCTTACCCCCTGAAACTTCTCTAGAATTTAGGTAAAGTTTAATCGAACATTAGCTTTAAAAGTATGCCCGGCATACCTTAAAACGGCTTGTGCTGATTTGTACGACTGATTTGTAAGTGCGGTTTCTTCTAGTTTTGCCACCTCCAGTGGCTTGTGCTCATCCAAAAAAAAATGCACCCCCCAACCAAAGCCCCTCTCTCCTCACCTAAAAATGCCTCTTTCAGCCACCAGTTTCATCCACAGATTTTTCAGGCTGACAAGTCAGTCAAGCAGACAATGTGTCCCCTTCCCTCACCACCATCAGCTCCTTCGTTTCATTCTCCTACTCCCTTGTAACAGCAGCAGCAGATAAGAGAGAGAGAAAAAAAATCAGGACCCCCAACTTGCAGGCCAAGTGGCGGGCGGATCGCACCCAACTGGGCCGGGCCCATGGGGGCGGGGGGCGTTTCGGTCCACGAAATGTGGATTTTTTTGCGCGGGGCCCACCGTATCTTTCTCTTGGCTGCCAGGCCTACCAAGTCAGCAGCCGAGACAGACGCTGTGGGGGAGACGAGGAAATAGTGGTCGGATTCAGAGCTCCTGATATTTCTTTTTTTCCCCCGTGGACACGTCGTCCGCCCCTATCCGCTATCAAAAGATCCCATGCCGTTGTTGGTTCATGCACAATGCTGCTATCTCGCGGCCTTGGCCTTGCTGCTGCCGTGCCATTTGTCCTCGGAATTTCGGTGATGCCGATGCTGCCCGGGAATATAGCTAAGGTTAGACCATCCGCACTCATCTAACTTCATATCCTCCTTCAAAACGGAATATGTCATCCTACTCATGTAGATTCTCTCCTTTATATTCACTTCACCCGCATCCATCGTCCTTTATATCTCCACTTTATCTCAACTACTCTCCGGCGGGACCCACACGTCAGCCTCACCCCTCCTTATCACCCCACCACCTACCCTCCTGCCCCCACCTCGCTCGTTCCGCCTTGCCTCTCCCCTGCTTCCGGCGAGACGACGAGCTGGAGGTGGCCGGCCTCCCCGGCGCTGGGGGTGGAGACAGGCGCCGCCGCACGCGGAGCTAGAGGGCGGCACGGAGCCGGAGTCCGGCGGCGGTGTTGTGCCGGGGAGGACGTCGGCCGAGGGGCTCACGAAGGGGAGCCGGGAGAGGAGGCCCGGCGGCCGCGGGGCGTGCCCCGCGCACGCCGCCGACGAGGCCGACGCCCGGGAGGTGGGGCTCCACGACCGTGGCGTTGGCCGCATCGCACCGGATGTCGGTCCGGGCGCGGGCGGCACGGACGCATTCCACCCCCGCGCACGCGCTCGTGCGGCCGCGTCTCGATGGGGCGGGCGGGCCCCCTCCCTCTCCCGCGCGCCGAGGCCGGGGGGCGGTCGGGCGGGCGGAGCTCCGGCGGGATGGGGCTCCGGCGGATCCGCGGTGGTCGACGGCGAACCGGCGCAAGGACGACGAGGAGGCTGCGTCAGGCTCGAGCTCGGGGAAGAAGCCATCTCCGGCGACCTCGAGATCGATCTTCCCCTGCGCGTCCATGGCCGGCGGCATCCGTCGCATCCATGGCCTCCCCTCCTGCTCCTTCGCCGGCAAGCTCCCTTGGGCGTGGCGCGGGCCTCCTCGCAGTCTGACATCCTCCCTCCCCTTCTCGTGCGGCGCGGCGGCGGCGCGGCTTCTCCCCTGCAGCGCCCTGGTGGTTGGTATGGCGCGGGAGCTGACGACATACGCGGGCACCACCTGGGATGAAGGAGGTCGCTTCTCTCCTTGATTTCGTGTCGACGGGCGGCGACCGGAAAATAAAGAACCTGCTAAAGGACGTCGCTGCAGGGGGGTAAACGCCATCTGTCTCCTCCAGGAGACGGATCCAGTCCCTAGTGCGGTTGGTCTTAGGTTTGTTTATCAGGAATCCTGGATTCGACGTGGGAGTGGTGCGCCTATTGTGGGTGACTGGCAATTGGCAATTTGGCAAAGTCATCGCGCCAATGGAGGAGGACAATGTTTCGGCGTAGGTCGACATTGGCGTCGGTGGATTTGGTGAGCTAGATTAAGGCTTTGTGATGGTGGGAAACATGATAAGTGGGGGGGGGGGGGGGATTGTAGACCGGTCTTCGATATGCACATGTGGCGGTCTATTATGAATACAATGCTTACCTTATTGCTTTTGTCTCAAACAACGTGTTGCTAATTTTGCCTTGTTTAGATGCAGGGACAAATTTGAAGAACCCAAATTTTACCTCATTATGGGGACTAAACAGTGTTGCAGTTTTTTTTTTCAAAATTTAAACTTTTAATAAAAATTGCATGGCTTCGGGAGGGGGGGGCTTGGCCCCCTATAAGAGCGACTCCAACAGCTTGGCAAACCAACTTGGCATCCATCTAATTTTGGCAAGACAAGGAAAATTTGCCTCCAGCAGCTTGGCAAATCAACTTGTCAAAAATAGAAATGAGGGTATCTATGGAAGAGAGATAGATCAACTTTATGTTTGTATGGGCTTGATTAGGACCAAACATATTAGTCCTGCAAAATAAGTTCATAACAATTTATTTTATTGTTTTGTCAAAAAAATAAATTATTTTCCTAGAATTGAAATAAATGAATTAGATTGATTTTTCGGTACCAAATCAAATGCCGAGGGGCTTTGGGGCCCCCTATGCCCTGGCTAAGCCGCTGTTTGGATGGTTGGCATGACATTTGTATGGGTCCTGGTCGAGTGTGTGCAAAAATCAACTTTCTTTTATAGGTCTTTCCCATATGACATTGTGAATATGTGTGACTTCATAGACTGAAGAGCCTTGCCCTGCCGTAGTGTCGTGAAACTGAATCCACGAGTTGGATGTGTCCCGCATACAAAATTCACATTTTGGATGGTGTCCTGTAAGTAAAATTCCCATTTCATTTCTCTCTTTAACGACGAGAGGAAACACAAACTTGATATAATAATTCCCTTTTTATTCCGAACTCTACGTCTACCAATTTTTACAATACGGCGGTTCGTTCAAACGAGACTGAAATTGAACTCACAATTTTGGGAGATAAAGTGCATTTATTTCAAGGTTTACACACAGCCCGCAGGCCGGGAAGAAGAAGAAAAGCCCGGGATCTCTTTCATTTGTTCACTGGGCCAAGACGAGGCCAGGCCCACTCCACCAACGTCGACGGCGCCGGTCGCCGGGCGCCTTCGACCTCGCCGCAGCCGCCACCAACTCCGTCCGCTCACGACCTCGGAGGAATGCAAGTAGCTGCAGCCTGCAGCTCTTTCCGGAAGGTATTCACGCTCACGCGCGTGACCGCTCGCTCGGATTGCGTGCCCCGTTGCATTTTTTCTCCACGATGCTGCTGTTGCATTTTAGGCATGCTATACAAGTATGAGGTCCAGATGTGAGTTCATACTACCGTATTATCCGGGCATTCGCAGTGACTAGAATGCTCAGAACTGGAGGAATAATCCCAGCACAACAACCTAGATGGTTTAGGACCATCTTTACAAACTTGGAGACAGCGTCGAAACTACGTTTGCCACAAGTCTGTTCATGGATGGTCCGGTCCACAGCAACCTTTGTTCATGGATGGTCCATATGGATACCTTTTTGGAGGTAATGTAGCCTTTCCAACTGGTCTGATGGTCTGAACTCTATCTCTTGCACATATATAGCTCTTGCGATATTATTGATCCGGTAGTCCCCTGCCGAAAAAAGTTGTTGTGCTGGGAGTCTGTTTGGTTGGTGATTCAGTTTTGGTGGCGCAGCAGAGTCGTCTGGTCAGTTTTAAACTGCTTTGACCACGAGGAAATTTGTTAAGAGTTAGGCAAAGTATTTTTTCTGTTCAATGGTGTATCATGCAGTGGCTGTCTTCTCTGTATGCAGCTCGGTCATGCCCTACAAATTACATTTTATTGTTGTGCTTTAAAACACTACTAATAGACGATTGCGTCGATATTAGCAATTGGCACCCGGACTCATGTACGAATTAGTCTCCTGCAGGCAACGACATAAGCATCGTGTTCTTTTCCTAATTTGCATATGTGCAGTTTCGTAAACTGAAGATTAGCGGTCTGACCATCTCTTCTTACAGCAGCCAATTTCAAATTGCTTTTTCGTATATCTACCGTTTTTTTCAAACTGAACTGAAGAAAGAGCCAGGAGATGGTGATCACATGGAGCTCTGATGGCAGCGAGAGAGTAAAAAACCATCCTTTAGCAAGGAGAACATGTGCGAACTCTGATCAAGATAAGCCTTGTGCACAAAACAGTATGTTTCTCTTATTTTCTGTTCAAGTCCATTCTGTAGCATTATTTGCTTACAAATATACCTATATTGCTATGATGATCCCCACTATTCAAATGTTTAAAGCTTTTCTCCTAGAACAATTTACGCTAATTAACATGTTTACCAACATCATTTGCTCTGTATGTATGGAGATGCTTGATGTCGAGATTGCACAAATGTGTGAGGGAAGGGCAATTACTGTTACCCACCTATAGTTAACATCTTGAAATCAGTGGGGTCCAAAGCCTGGTTTGTGTTGTTTAATCTGATCATATGGAGTTAGGGTAGAATCAATTAGAATGATGCAAAAGGCACCAAAAAACACAAAAGAGATGTTGGGTAGACAGATTATACTATTTCAAGATGTGTTCAGATCTGAATTTTCTTTGTCTTGAGTTCAGGGCTTCAGGCTCATCAGATCAGAGCCATGCATATATCCATCCCTGAGTCAGCAAGTCTCCCAGGCTCCCAGCACATACTCTAATTTCCACATCCAGCAGCACACCACACACAAACAGAGGCGATCGAGACCGAAAAGCCTCTCGCATCAACCAGCCAGCCTGTTCTTGCACACACACACACACACATACACACTATCCCTGAAGGCTGAAGGCCAATGAATGAATGCACTAACACCAAGCTCTGGTTGGACCTAACAGAAGACTGACTGACTGACTGACCCCAATCATGCAACCTCATTGCATTGCAGGGGTGGGGAGGAAACGCAAACGAAAATCTTCATTTCAGCAGGCAGACAGGGACCCTGCATCCCTCCATTCATTTCGCCGATGCTGCTCCATCATGGAGAGACCCCACCGCCTCGATCTCTCCAGGCTCTACGCTCTCCAGTGGCCGGCCGGGCTGAACCGGCGTCTCAGAAGATAAGGCAGGCAAAGCAAAGCTGGCCGTGAACGCCCTGAAGTTGGAAGCCTCCCCAACTCCTCGCCGGCGCCTTCTGCCTCGGATGCCCTCTTCGTCGTCTGGTCTCGGCCGGAATCGTCGCTCTCATGTGCGCCACATGTACCTTGTCGCCTGTCGGCGAGGCCACGGACAGCCGCATGTTACCGCTTGAAATCTGGATGGATTGGGCGATGCAAGTGTGCAGGGAGGGGGCAAGGCCCCCCAGATTCAGCTCTCGACCCGCCAGAACCTTGGGTTGGGTTTCTGTTTGAGGCCTTGACCGGCCAGCCCTGGCTGTGTGCCGCCGGCCAACTTGGGAGTTAGTTCTTGCCACTTGACATGTGCCAAGTGGAATGGCGAGGCGAGATTGGACTGGATCCCGTGCTGCTGCCCATCCTTGAGCATGTAAAATCTTGTGTATGTGCACATGTTTTCGGAGGTGTGCTAGCTCAGTGAGGATGAACAGATGTTAATTTGTGTTGCATGAATTTTGGTTCTCTCTTTTAGTTAGCATCATCCGTAAAGGAGTTAATAACTTATTGCTCGAGATTGAATGAGAAAACTTTCATGAGCATCAAGTGGACTGATAAACTGGATCTGTGGTTTCTTGCATTCCACAAGCAAAAGATGTTTGCTGTTCGTTGTTCTTGCATTGCACAACCAAAAGGGAAATATTTTCGATAGATGAACTTCATCAGAGAGGGGGGGAAACAGAAAACAGCCATGTTTTCCCCCCTCCTGCGCTTACAGAAAAAGGTGACAATGCAATCAAGCACTGGTAGATATAACTTAAAAAAGTGATGATCGATCTTTGGCTTTGTACAAACACACACATGGAGATGTCAAGCTCGAAATCTCCACTCCTTTTGTGTTGCTAATAACACCTACTAGCAGTGAGAAATGAAAAAGAAATTAGAAACAAAGTTGACCACCACACATCCACGCATGCATGCTCTTTGATAGATGCACAAAGCTCCCTCTCTTCTCTTCTCCATCTTGCAATCTTCTTGCATCTCTTGTCAAATATCCCATGATGTTGTGTGTTCTTGAAGATCGAGTCGAGTCAGACAAGGGGAGATCGATGGTGAAAGCACATGTCCATGCCTTGGAGATTCCAATTCCAACCCAAAAACAAAGAACAAAAGAATCTGCTCACGCACAAGACACATGCATCTTGGGATGAGATGATCTCAGTTGCTCTTCACTGACCCCAGGCCTCTGGCCTCGGATCCCTTCATGATCCTCAACCTCTTGCAGGTGCTGATGAACATGCTGCAAAAGAACCAAACATCATCAGACACCGTTTCAGGTACTTTGGAAAAATCTTGATCGATCGTATCTGCTGCATATGGAATCTGAGCGGTGAGCACTTACTCGAAGGGCACGTCTCCGACGAGCATGAGGTCGCCGTCCTTGTCCTCGTAGGTGACGGCGAAGTCGGAGGGGTTGACGGCCGGCGCGTCCCCGGCGGCGGCGGCGGCGCCGGAGAAGCCGAGGAACATGGCCTCCAGGGCCTCCCTAAGCTCGCGGTAGCCCTTGTACATCTTGAGGTCCACCTTCCTCAGGTAGGGCGCGCCGTCCATGCT
The DNA here is from genome assembly GCA_947561735.1 of Cenchrus americanus. NCBI lineage: Eukaryota > Viridiplantae > Streptophyta > Magnoliopsida > Poales > Poaceae > Cenchrus > Cenchrus americanus. Next base: position 6,449,147 of record OX387242.1, read on the forward strand.
CACCTTGACGAACAGCGCGCCGCCAGCAGCACCGCCACCGGCGGCGGCGGCGGCGGCCGGGGCCTTCTCCTCCGTCGCCGTCACCGGCGCCGGCTTGGTCTTCGCGGCGCTGCTGCTGCTCGACTGCTGGAAGCAGCTCTTCCTGTACGACCTCACCGGCGGCCATCCAACCACCTGAGCCCTGCAGCAGAGACAGTAACAATTTCAAAGCACGTTAGTTAGAACACGTACTGGCCGCCGGAGAAGGAGAGAAGGAGGAGGAGGAGGGGAACGGCCAGTCACTCACTTTGCTGCCGGCGGCGCGGTCTCGCCGTCGCGCTTCTTGGCGGCGGCGTCCTCCTCGGCGGCGGCGCCACCGGTGTTGTTCCCGTCGCGCTTCTTGCCCCTGGGCGTCGACGGCGGCGTCGGCAGCGCCTTCTGCTCCTCGGTTCCCGGCAGGCCGAGCCTCAGCTCCGTCGCCTTCAGGCAGCTGTCGACGTCGTCGGCGCCCACGTAGCTCGCTGCGGCGGCGGCGACCTCCATCGATCTCTTAGCTCTTCTTCCTCCTCAACCGGCGGCCGTAATTAAATTTAAACCTCTCCCTCCCTCCCTCCCTCCCTCCTCCAAGACGAAGCTGGTCTGAACGCTGTGTGAGCTGTGAGTTTGAGATAGATGGGGCTCGTGTGTGGGGGTGGTGGGGAAGCTTTATAGAGGAGCTAGCGGCGGCCATGGCGGCCGGGGTGGTGGTGGCCTGGTGGGCGTGCGAGCCAGACCATGCCATGCCACATCGGTCGCGCACGGGCAGGTGGCCGGGGCGACGCGCACGTACGTGCCAGAGGAGGGTTCAGAGGCCACACGCACACGCACGCGCACACTTGCGCTGCGGCGCGCGTAGAAACAGCTGGGGTGGTTGCGTGGCAGGGGTGCAGGCATGGGCGGCCTGCCGGGCGGACCCGCGACAGCCCGGGCCGACCCCAGCGCCCACACCACACCACACTACGGGATTGATTGATTCGTCGGGTCACGGGTCGATGCCACTGCACAACCACCAACACGTCTCCTACCCTCCTCCGTGTCACCGCTGCATGCTCTACCGGGTTAGCGGGTACTGGTTGTTCGTCTCGGCACAGCAGGGTCCGATCCGATCCGTTAAGCTATCATGAGTAGCTAACAATGTGACACTAGAATGAATGAATTATTCAGGTTCAACAGTTGTTAACCATTTGTTGGATGCCATTTTGAGCTAGTGGTTTTTGATGTAATAAGTCCAAAGAGCAAACCCTAACAGTCCGGCTACTGCGCCGGGCGGGTGCGGGCCGAGGACGGCGACCGAGCGGCACTACCCGGATCCATGTACTAGCTAGAAGGTTAGCTAGCTAGGATGATGATTAACATTAGCAAGAACCAAGAATATATTGTATCAGGAGCCAAATCAAAGTAAACAAGGTGTGCCGTTTTCGCCATGATTAGGACGCTATCATGAGAGATCTCGGGGGAGCATCTTTTGGCGCATACAATACTGCCCCCTCCTCCTCCTGCTGCCATCGCCTCCAATAAGATATGCAAAGGAACAATGTAACATGGTACTAGCATATATGCATGCTCACACACCCATTTGGCCATTTCTTTGTTCATGAACCATCATATCGATCTCTCCCCCCATCCATCCATCTATCCCTCTCCACTACTCCATGTTCCTCCTTTCTTCAGCCCTCTCTTGCTTCTTTTGGTTGGCGGCGGGGCCCGCGGGGCAGGCCTAGTGTGGTGTGTGTGTGTGTGTGATTTGTTTAGTTTAATTAGCTCGAAACCCGCCTCGCCCGCGAAAGCATCGTTAAGAGCGGTTAACGATGCTTTTTTAAAAAAATTAATCTTTGGAAACTGCTGTTGGGGGAAGTAGTGTAGTTAAGTTTGCAAGCTGGTAGTGCTGGTCCTTTAGCTACCCACCAAATTATAAAGCTGCTCTCTCTTTTTTTTCTATCTCTTTTTCTCTGGTGTGGTGGCGAGCAAGATGGTCCCCAGCTTTTGGGTAAACTATATACTACATTGCTGCTTAATCTGGTGATGGGATATCATACGGTGATGTGGTCCCCTAGGGTCCAAGACCCACGAAACTCTGGAAATATTGTCTGCTTTCCAGTAGTTTATTGATTGTTCATCCTTGTTTTGGACAGGGACAGGACCAAATTAATGCAAGCTTAGCTCATTTCATCGCATTTCATATTCGTGCAGTTGAAATCCAATTCAAAACAATAAGTTCAACGTCGTATATAGTAGTTACACATGTGTACAGTGAAGTCTTCTGTGCATACACACAATATATGTTCAATACCTGCAGTAGTAAGCATCAATAGTATATCTAGTGCTTATTAGATTATGTGCACTGGAGTATTGAACTGGTTTTTTTTCCCTACCATAGATAGTTATCAGAATATATTGGATTCCCCTGCCATGATCAGATCAATATTGCACCGAAATTTTGACCACCATGCATGTATATGTATTGTGGAGTCCATTTGACTATCTCGCGATCCAGGATACCTTGTGTTCCTGCAACCTCCTACACCGACGGGTTAGAATAATAGTGACCCCCTCCAGCAAAGAATCTTTTTGGATCGAATTCGCGGCGAAAAACGAGTGTGTGTGCCGGTGCTTGATTCTGAACCAAACAACAACACACTAGTTGCAGCTGTTGTAGACTTGTAGGTGGGTTTGAGCTTTTGAGCCTGCCTTTCAGACGCCGAAAGAAATTAAAAGTATTTGAGATCGATCAAATATAATGATATTGCAAGTACCGGCCATGTCGCCCACTGATCGATCACGAAGTTTCTTGGATTCCGGAGTGGAGAGCTCGGCGTTGGGGTGTGAGAGAGAGAGAGAGAGAGAGATGCATATAGAACATCACGCATATGATGCTTAATTGTTGATTACTAATTAGCATCAGTGGTTAAGTACGTACAGTGGGTTGGGGGTTTTAAAATGCGCAGAATCTTTTTTGGTTCGATCGAGTTTTGAGGCGGGGAATTAGGGCGGTGGCAGCATGTTTGACTGTTTGCTGCCGCTGCATGCTCGCTTGACCTGACCTAGCTGATGCACACACACACACACAGAGACATATGCATGCGTTGCATGATGCACTGCACCGACTAAATATTCGTGCTCAGCGGTGTTGGTGCACAAACCCCCTCCCATTAGAAAACTTCTCAGCGCGTGTACTTGGTGTCTTGCTACCTCCTTACACATGTACTTATTAACCCATTTGTTAATTTCTTCATGGTCTGGTTCTGGTTTGCCCTGTTTAATTTGTGCTGTAACAGAGCGATGCTTTGTGCCCGGTTGACGTACGGTGGGAGACCTTATCATGCATCATGCATATCACACTAACCATTTCATGCATGCATGTGGCATGTAGCTAGAGCATCATGTATACTTTTTTTTTTCACCCCTAGCTGCCTACTACTACTATGCTATACCAGCAGCTGCATGCCCACTGTTTCTCACTTGATCTGATTTTTTTAGCTACTCCCTCCGTTTTCAAATTACTTATCGTTTATTTTGACTTTTCTATATACATTTTTTTCAAACCACCATAGCTATGATCAGATCCAGGACGTGTTGGCTAGCTAGGGTCTAGGGATGCATGCATCATGCATGTTAGAGCCGTGTACATATTTTTCAACCAGTAGTGAAGCATGCAGGCACATGTTATGTTCATGCACTAGCCAGCTGCATGCCTACACTATACTAATAAGCTAAGCTAGCTGCTGATAATTTAGTAGTCTACTTCCTATATCTAATTAAAGTCCATTCTAAGTCAAATATAGTTTTACCTTTGACTATATAAATATCCAAAATTCATATAGACCGGCAACGAACTGGAATTGATATTGGAATGTTAATAAGTTCATAATAATGACAAGTATTTTTGTAGCATAGAGCACGCAACAATTCTTTGTGTTTAAGAAAATATCTCCTTGTACATATTGGTCGTTAAAATGATATATAGAAGGTCCACATAATGATAAGCATTTTTCATAGCATGTAGTAATTCTTTTCTAAAAAAATAGACAAATATTTTAATAAATATTGGTGGTTAAATAATGACATGTTGCATTGATCTGAATAATAACAAGATGACCGTGTCGATGTCCTAAACGAACTTATTACTTTTACATTTCCGATCCGACGATCTCTATACACACAAGTCAAGGAAAAAAGCATAATATCAGATTATTGGTCGATCGATCGCTCGGTATAATCCAAAAATAAACATGGCACTGATGAGATGAGAGGCAGACACTCTGAACCGGCCGGCCGGTAGACATGTAGTATGGCGAAACAGCCGCGCCAGGATGCAGTGGCTTGAAAGGTACGGAACGATGGATGGTCTCGTCACTCCAACGCACGCGCATGCCCACACTGTGCTGCTGGGAGAGCATTGACGACGACGACGGTCCAAACTAGACGACGACGTACGACGTGCACTCGACAGGCGAAGATGGGCCTTTTGGTAACGTACGTACGTGCCAACAACACACACTATATCTTGTGCACGCGTCCATGCATGCATGCACGTGTGTCTCGCTACTCTCACAACTCATCGCTATCCATCGATCGGTCTATAGGAAGCAGCAAGCTAATAAGCGTCAAGACGACGTCGCATGCTCGCATAGGATACGAAGCAATGCAACCCCTGTTAGTGGGGCGGACGACTTGTGTCACTAGTCGTTTCACAGCTAGCCGAGCTGGCGAGCTGTTGCATCGTGGCAGCAGCACCGTGGCGTCGTGTCAGTGCGCAGTTGCCGCGACGGGCCGGCCGAGATGCCAACCATAAGCATCGGAAAAAACGCCCGGGAAATGCTCCCGACTGTATGGCCGATGGGTAGTAAGCCAGGCGAACAGGGCGCGCAGGACGGACGGATCGGGCGTGCTTCACTAGTCCCTGTTACACAGCTAGCCTAGCTAGCTAGCTTGTATGCATCAGTACGTAGCCAGCAGCTACCTCGTGGCGTCGCTGTCAGTGCGCACGATTGCACGTAAGCGTCGCAATTACTTGGAAATTAAGACGACAGAGACATTGGCGAGCGAGCGAGCGAGCGTGTGCGTGCGCACGGAGACTTGCATTGGATGGACGACGTTGAGTTGGAACCACACGGATAAGATTAGCATGGGCCTACTGCTACACATATGCAACAACCCCTGCAAAGATAATAAATGACAACAATGACATAATGCGAAGATAAAAAAACAATGAAGGGGAACAATTAAAGAAATGACATTTATCTGTCGGCGGATTTTTTTTTGCTTATTTTTTCCCTCCAACAAAACTCTAACGATATGTTTGTCAAAAAAAAATCCAATCGAAGGAAAATAAGTGTTCTGGCGGTGAATTGAAGTAAAATACTCCAAAGATCGAATGTTCCAATCTAAGGAAAATAAGTGTTGCTGGCTGTGAAGGGAAATACTCCAATAATCATCCAGATTTATCTTTTGGATGAAATTGACCGCACCCCTTTGATGACTTGGTCCTGCCGTGTCAACGGTGGGCACCATTTGTACAGTCAGCATGGTAGGATTGTGTCGCACCTTCAATTCCGATCTATTATAAGAACTAGGCCGGTGATATCTCGCGCATTGCTGCGAGAATTTGTTAAACAAAATTTTAATGGTAAATGTGAAAGTAAAAACACCGAGGTGATTGCATGCAATGCAACATTCGTTTGTAAACAACATTATATATGAAAGCATGTTATTTTGTTGAAGGTGAATCATTCTAAAATATGATTGATCCAACGCATGTATTTCACGGGTCAAGTACATATGCGTGGAATTTTGTGGTGTGTTTTAGAGATGCATTGCATGAAGAATTTACTCACAAATATATGCTATTAGTTTTGTCCTAAAGCCTCGAGGTGTTCGAGAAAATTTCGAAATCATAAATAGAGTTTGGGATGTTCTTCCGCTGAAAACTTTCCTCGATTCTTGAATTTTGCTAATCCTTTTGGCATTGTCCATATGTTGAATATGGTATTCCAACCCGCCGCATAGCGGATGGTCGACAAGCCATAGTTCTCAAACCCGAAAATTTGTGGTTTGGGGATCTTGGTTGAGGCGTATATGACACAGAGTGTAGGTGGGTATTGAAATCCAAGGGCTCCACAAGTTTTAACTTACTAATAGTTGAAATCTAACATTTCTTGGGGGTTTCCACCGGTTTGTTTCTATTTTCGGGCTTCTTAAGAGGTTAAAGTCTCCAACAATGAGCCATAAAACCTCATCCGGCATTACAATATTTTTGAACCATCGAGAAAGGCTTGTTTCCCCTCATGAGAGCAAGGAGCATAAACATTGGTCAAGACCCAAGATTCACCGAGAGCTTGCAACAAAATTCCACGACGAGCAAATTCATTCAAAGGTTTGGTGCCCCAAGAATTTGGAGCTATCCCGTGCAATTAGAGAACCCCGATTCCCAACGAAGGCAAGAAGACAAAATCATCAAATCTATTAGGACAAATTCCTTAAGTAAAGTTGTCACAATTCGATAATATATAGTTGTTTATGATGATATGATGATGACGATTGTGTACATACAAATTCTTAGTGACGACGAGCTCACAAAATCATCGCCCCTCGTCTTCCATATCCTACATACATGCATGTAGCTTTATTAATTTTTTTGACCGAACCTTACATATGCATGGTGTCTAACATACATATATACATATGACATTGACCGAACCAGTCAGCAAGCCGCAGAGGGACAAGGACCGTAGTACCGTACCGCCTGCTGCGCTGCGTGCTTCTACACGACGAGTCCACGACCACGAGCGAGCCAGCTGTCTCAGGCACGTATACACTGACGACACGTGGCGTCCATTCTCACTGCACGTTTGCATGCATGCATGCATGCATGTGTGGAGCTAGAGTGGCCAAGTGCCCAGGTGCAGTGTACATACGTACGTACGTACCCAGCCTTTCGTCGTCACTGACCCCTCGCAGTCGCAGCAGGTAATTATATATAGTAATTAGGCATGCATTGAGCCTGATCGGCCGGCGTCTTGCCGTGGCGCCGGGTGACACGCATTCAAACGCCAGCTAAAACAAATTGAAAACGGCGAACTCATCGTGCATCACAGATCGACGATGTAGATGCACGCGTACGTTTACGTGTCCGTACGTCGACCGGTGGCGCGCGCGCGCGGTTCATCGCACTTGGCCGGCCACCGGCACCAGACAGGGACTCTGTACTGCTGTGCTGTGCTGTGCTGTGCTGTGCATCATCATACGCGAGTGATCTGATCTGAGGCCCGTGCACGAATGTCGACACGTACGTACGTACGGAAGCGCGGTGTGCACGTACGTATATATGCGCGTACGGACGTACGTGTGTACCCCCACACGTGCGTACGTACGTACGTACGTACAGGCCGCTGATGCGTGCCCCTAGTGCTGCTTGAGGCGTGCGTCCACGGTCCATGGAGACGCGCGGTGGTTAAGATTGACGAGGCTCGGCACAGTGCTACACCGGTGCTTATATTCTCCTTGATTTATTTTAGGATTCAACCAGTGCTAATTTTTTTTCCAGTGACAAGCTAGCTACCTAGCGATCGACGTGTCTATCGATCGACAGCGAGGTCTCAATGATGACTTCATCGATTTGAGGATCTACCAGCTCGGTTTCTTGGAGTTGTACGTTTGTAGAGTTACGTAGTATGTTCATGGAGCGCGGGGTTGAGATTTGACGGTGGACTTGAAAAAATAACATATTAGAGCAACTCCAAGAGTCTCTCTATAATTGTCGGTTTCTATTCCATTGACCGACCGTCCCCACCCGCTTAAATAGGTCCACGACCACAAGTGTGGATGCACAATTTCATGCACATACGTACGTAAATCATCTATAATAGTAAACTATCTTCTCTTGCGCGCCGGGTGGTAATGTCTTGGAGTAATAGTTGTTTTCTCTTTCTCTCTCTCCACTCTAACTTCTTCCTCCAACGAGAGAGTTCCACGAGCCCCCTAGAAATTATATTAGTTTCTTCTCAATGGTAATTTCATGGTTTCTTGGTGTATTGGTTCAACAGAAGACTTGGTTTCTCCTTGAAGAAACCATTTCTATGATTTTTCATCTCTTTCTTCATTAATTAGGCTGTCACACCACCCTTTTGATTAATTGACAAACTATTTAAGAGAGATAGAAACACCATTGATGCACCTGTGCAACCGCAAAGCCGGATGATGTTTTAATCAGCTTATTAGGTACCATTAACTTTTCCAACAAAAAAAATAAGAGATTTAATTTCCGAACTGTTATCGTTAATCGTCACTCTCTCTATACATTGCCTCGCTTCAATTTTCTTTATTATCTACTCTATATGAGATTTCAATATATACTATAACTTGTTGTGGATAGCGGTATTGTCTCCCATGAGCCATGACAATGCAAAATCTTGTGGTGTCGCCATACATGCCTGTCAGAACCGGATGGCGTGCAGCAGGTTCTAGAAAAGAGGGACCACCCACTGCACTTCATGTTCATGGGCTGGCACGAGACTCGGACCCATGCAATGCATGCATCGCCATCGCCAGCATGGACTCACTGACTGATCGACCGCAGGTCAGCGGCGGATCGTAGGCACGCTGGAGCCTCAGCTGACACGGATGCGTGGCCGTACGTACGTACGTGACAGGTGCATGCATGAGCATGAACGATCGAGCTACACTTCGATCTTCAACCTCTCGCCATTTCCATGGTCCCCCATCATCACGCTGTTCCCAACTTCTCATCACTGTACTGCTCAAATCTTGATTCTGCCATTGGCGTGTAGTACATGCATGCTTGCTGTATATGCTGGCCGGACGTATAATTGATGCATGGCTGTTCATTAGTAATTGGCGGCGGGTCTGTCCTCCTGTCAGTGTGTAGGTGTTTCTCTTGCTCCCTGCTTGGCACTCTCTCTCTCTCGATTTTCTTTTTTGTAATAGCCACAAGGTCAAAATCCACCACGGTCCGAGTGCTTCTTCAACCTCCGGCTTTGTTTAATTTCCCTTCGTTCTTCTTCTTCAACCTCGTTCATTCCTTTGCTCCAAGAATATGCACACTAACACTAACTACAGTTCGCGTGTAGTATTCGTGACATATCAACGGTATATTTAATTGCGTATAGTCATATACACACAAGAAATTAATCAAAATATTTAGGAAATAACAATGGAGTTAAAGAAATGTGCAATGTTAATTGCGGCTGTAGTTGGGGTAGCTAGCATAGTAGTAGCCAATAGCCCTAGCTTGTTCGACGACAAGATGCGCGGTTCAACGTGGAGTATGGCACACTCCAAGGGACCGCCCACTGTACCCACATTCAAGTAGGAGCAGCAGCCAGCCACTAGCTGCCTACCACCTTCATTATCTTTTTTTCTCTATAACTATATATTCACCCGAAATAAATCGTTTGAAATTATTTGTCGTTTTAGATACATTTATTTTGTTATACACTAGACTAGATATATACTTATGTTTAGATAAAAAAAAACAAGTACCATTTAAACGGAGGGAGTACATACATGCATACTCTCTATGCACTATATCCTTCCTAATTTCCTGTATATATATCCGTGTTAGAGTTTCTTTTTTTTTTGCCCATAAGAATACAGATAATTTGGATTTCCAGACATTCAATATTCATCCCAATTCCCAAATATATAATTTTGCTCTTGTTTCTATTGTTGCTTCGACAATAAACATTAATTACTATATTATACATTAATTATGTGCGTCCCGCGTACGGTATACGTACGTGGCTAAGGTGCCGATCGAACGATCAGCTAGCTATCTAATACATGCATGCATGCATGCATGCATGCATGCATGACGCACTAGCTAGCAACACGAGCTAAAAGGTGTATGTGATGTCAGCATCAAGCTCGCACGTGTGGTGTCCTCGATTTGATCCCGTTCATGTGTGCACGGCCCGTGCATGACCTGCACTTACAATTCCTTACGAGTCAGCTACCTAGCTCATCGCCCTGCTGCTTTCGATTTCACCGACGACGGCCCTACACAGATTTTTCCATGAGCTGTAATGTAGTCTCATCATATCATCTCGTTTGGCCACGAAGACTACATGAGTGCATGACGGAAGATCCGAAAATATATATAGGAATTGCATGCGCGTACGTGCCAATGGCGGACGGCATGCACTCCTCCGGCGGCCGGCCCGCCGGAGCGAGAGCTCGAGTTTGCGACTGTGGGCGGCGGCCGGAAACGAAACTCGCGGGTCCACTTGGGCGTGCGCACGGCGTGCCGTACGTGGTGGACGAAGGAATGCTGGAGCGGCGGCGCCGGAGCTGGGGGATCGGAGGACACACGGCCGGGGGAACACGCCGGCAGGCTCACATGGCCGCCGCGCCGTCCGTGTGGGGGGGGGGGGGGGGGGGGGGGCCACCGGCCAGAACATCGTCACGTGTGTACATGAAAACCTGACCCCACCACCCACCCGTGAGAACAGTTCATAGCGTATCTATTTCTGGCATGAGTCTTAGCAAACACAAGATTAAGAAAACATACATCAACATCACGAATTAAGCGTACAGTAATAACTTAGTTGATTAGGTTCTTTATTATATAGTAAAGTATAGTGATCTGGGTTTAAGTTTCTAACACGGTATGAGTGCTCGTTTTTTTAAAAGTTATTTGGTAAATTATCGGAACATTTCTATTGACATGTGTCTATGAACTATGATAACTCCATTGATCCTAAGATATATTTTTTAAATTAAAGCATGAGCATTGCTATGTCATATAAGAAGAAACAACATTGTTACATAACGGGCCGAAGCACACACCACCACACGAACAAACCCATGAACAGAAACAAACGCACTCGACACACCACCATCCACATCCAAATGGGAGAGAAGACCTAAACAAGCTGCTGATACCTGCGCCGTCGTCACCAACGTTGTGCCACGCCAATGCGCAACCCACTGCAAGCACCAACAGCCCCCAGAGCTCCTCCACCATGGGATTGTCATCCTCAAACTGCACATACCTGCGTGTCGATCTCTCAGATCCAAAAAAGCTTCAGCACACACTCCCACCACAGCACCTGGGACGCCCACTGATCCTGGCCACTCTGCGTGGGGGCCTCGCCTCACCCACCGCTTCCCTCTCTGCCAAGGACTCACGTAACAACCGCCGCGAAGGGAGCATCTCCTCCACCCTGCCGTCACTGAGGTCATCACCGCACCAAGCACAACAGCGCAAGTCTTCCAACACCCATGGGCCCTCAGCACCCCGACAGCAACACGAACCAACGAGCTTCCAGCAGCACCACCGACCAGCTCCACCATCACCACTGGCGACGGGGCTCCAACCACGACGCCTTCAAGAAGGTTACGATGCCAGGCGCCGCCATCGCACGTCCAGAAGGACGAGGTTTTCACCCTTAGAGCCCCCCGCAACAAGGAGGTAATGCCTCACCATGATACCCCCAGCAGGGAGACCGACACCCCAAGAGCGTCGCCATCATGCCCACCGTCACCGATGAGGACTTTCACCCGACTGCACTACTCCATTAATCTTAAGATATACCAGTGAACCACGTGAGATGTCACTAGACCCAGAAAATCGAAAAAAATACTCCAAGAAAAGAAATTAATTTTATTACGACATGCTATTTTTTCCATTAATTCATTACCTTTGAGAATCAGTCATGGTCTTCTAGAGTGTGTTTCACAAGGGAAAATACATCTTAAAAAATATGGTAATGGTTCGTGCCAAAAGAGATAAGTGGAGAAAAAACAATGGAGTAGCTACCGTTGGTTGTTACCAACTACTCCCTCGGTCCCGCAAAGAATGTCCTTTTAGGTTTATCCTAAGCGCCAAACACATTATTTCATATTTAACTAAGTATACAATGAAGAGTATCACTAAATATAACACTAAATATGTATGAAACTTTCCAGGCATCAAAAGTATTATTCATATTTATATAAATTTGGTCAAACATATATAAGATGACTTAACTCGTAGTATAAAACCAAAATGAGGATTGAGGCAGTAACTAGTAACTAAGAAGATTTTTAATTTAAAATGTAGGGAAATACATAATTAAAGAATTTTTTAAGTGCATATATTATCTAAAGAGAACATTAAACAATCAAATGGTGTTGATCTCTCACAAACAGCTCATGGTAGCATCATCATTGGTGCCATGAACCATAACATCATTGCGTTACTATCTACGACACTATTAGAACTTGTTTTCTTTGAGCCTGGCTAGAGTTGCCTGGCTCAGGCAGTGCTCCCAAGTGTCCGATTTCGATCGCTTGGGGTTGAGATCGTTGTCATCCAGACAAACCTTGTCATCATAGTTGATGAACTATTCATATAGTTGTAATTTGCGACATTTTTATGTTTGGAGCCTAGTCCCAAAGTGCACACATCATATAGTTGTAGTTTGTGGTATTTTTATGTTTGGAGTACAAAGATTAATGTGTGTATATCAAAAAGTGGAGGGGGCACATGCCCCTCTCGGTCCATCCCATAGTTGTTGTGATATAATAGGTACTAGTGACTAGATTGTTCCTTTTAGTTTTGGTCCAGTGTTGTCTCTAATTACTCGGTATATATAGAGAGCACCGGAAGCAAATTCAAGGTCCCTACTAGATTTTAGTCTGGAGCATAGCTCTCATCGTGGTGACTGTTAGTGAAAAGGTATCTAGTCTAATGGTTAGAATATACCTGAGTAGCATCTAGCAGGCTCATGTTTGACTTTTCGTGGAAGTGAATTAAGTAAGTTTGAAACAAAAGAATATTAAAATAGGTTGGAGCTTTCAGAAAATATGGTGATTGCTAGTGGATGAAGAGAAGCTATAAGGCAGTGTGTCAGTGAAAACTGAAAAGGGTTCATAATTTCTGCAAAATTAAATAGAACAAGTTTCTTGAATTTTGATAAGAAAAACATAAATTTTAAATTAGGAGGATAAGTTATAGACTCATGGTACAATGGTGTAATTTTTGCTTTTTGTGACAGGTCAATGGTGGAAATCTTTCTTTTAACAAACTTTGATGATTTTAAAGATGAAAGTGCATTTAGACTTCTAGTAAATGTTGTCTGACTAATGACAAACAATTCATGAACTAAGAGCATCTCTAAGAGTTTGCCAAATTTTACTTAGCAAATCTTATTTTGCCAACTTCTAAAAAGATATACCAAGTAAAAGAAGGTTTCACCTGCAACAATTTGGCATGATTCACTTGTCAAACCCAGATCTAACTTACATCAAGAATCCCGAGAGAAATAAAATTATGTTGATGCCCTTCCACCTCTTGAAAACTTACATCATGACGGATAACAACCACGATCGGCGAGAAGAGTTTTGCAAAATTTCTATTTTTGCCAAACTGTTGGAGACTAATTTTTCATGTTTTGCCAAAATTGGATACGGATGTATACATGCCTATGTGTGTGTGTTAAAAGAAAATCAAAGGGGAAAAAATCATGTGGGACCAGCCGGTCAGTTGGACCCACCCGGGGTAAGTGGTCCCCACCGCATGGTCATTTTCACGCGTGTGGCTTCCAGCTGGTGACCGGACCGGACCGGACCGGACCGGACCAAACCACACCCCCCCCCCTTTTCATGTCCTCTCGCGACTGCATGCATGCCCCCCAGGATCGCAATTATTTGGACCAAATTGCACACATCCCTCTCACGACCAATTATCCAACTATTTAGCGCTCCAGTGCTGTGAAAAGGAAAATAGCGAACTGATTGAGAAACCTAAATTGTTCCGACTTGAAATTATGGATGCATGTGGTGATGTTTTTCTTAATTTAGAAAAAAAACAGAAATGCCAAATGCCTATATATATGGAATGGACGTCTTTTAAGTGTGTTATGCCAAACTATACATACTCCTTTAAAAAAAATATCAGTGTGTCATTGTAGTGACTTGATGATGCCACTGCTCAAAATTGGTGATGCTTTAGTTCGGCTAATTGTCACTGTTCACCCATCACATCGAAGTGTGTGTTGCTCTCTCTATACACACGGTCTAGCAAATTGTCACTATTCACTAATCACATCGAAGATAATTTACCGAACTAAACAAGGCCAAGAAAAATTAGGAAGTGTGTTAAGTATAGAAGAACTCATTGGTTTGGTGTGGCTAGCTGGGTAATAAAGCTTAAAGTGTAGCTACATGCGTGCCTAATTGCCTAGGAAACTAGTATAGGGAGAAATCTGACAGCTGCCACAATCCACAAGTGGATTCACAATGTGTTTTAGTATGTCTAAAGCAGCAATAATCTCCTTTTGTGTGTATGTTGGACGCTGGGGATCGGAAAAAAGTTGATTCTCAAATGGATTTTTTGTTGACATGGCCAATACAATAGCAGCTTTATATATTAGAGAGAGAAAATTTGGATAAGTATATTTATTGATGGTGACGCAAAAGATATAATCTAAAATGAAGTGGAATTATTTGGTCTGAATTCGCAACCGTACCATCAGTTGGTTTCTGGGAGAAAAAGAAAGATCAACCACTGTTGATGCAAAACTGCAACATTAATATTTAAAAATAGATATTAATATTTATGGTGCAAAATTAATATCATCAAATAGATATTCGAATCTAGTTTTTTATAAAATTTATTTCGAGACACAAATGTTGCACGTATTTTCTACAAATCCGGTCAAACTTGTGGCACTAAAACCCACAACGACACTCTTTTGGGGACGGAGGAAGTACCTGCTAGCTCAGCTGACACACGAGCAACTGTTGTTGTGGTATCTACTCCGGTCCGTACTTTAGGTCATATGGAGTACAAGTGTAGACATTTGTGTATTTTTTATCGTTGTTAATGTCGGTGCGGAAAGTAGTCCCGACACTAACTAGTAAGAGCGCTGAGATCTATCTCTCGATGGTCGGTGCTAAGCAACTAGGTGACACGAGATTTATCCTGGTTCCGGCCGGGGCCGTACGTCCAGCAGGGGCGAGCTCGGGGCACTGTATTGCGTCACACCGTAGTGCTTGCAGAGGGGTGCTATAAGCGAAGCGGGAGAGGAGGCTGGTCCTCCAGGTCCCAGAGGTACTGATTGAGGCAAGTGCATATCGGGGTGAAGGCGGAAAGCGTTCGAGTGAGCTCTATCTGTCTCCATGTCCCTCTGCCCCCTGCAGCTGGGGGACTGCCCCTCCTTTTATAGGCCAAGGAGAGAGCAGTTTACAAGTGTGCCACACTATTTTCCTACGTGTGGAGGCATGGCGTGCAGTGCCACGGAGTTGATGACCGTCCTGGCGAATCTTGCTCCTGTTGGGGCGTCGTGGCGAGTCCTGTGCCTGTACAGGAGCGGCTTCGAGGGTGGTGGTGTAAAGGTTGCTCATCCGGCCGCCGGCCGCGTGCTGACTCGAGGGTGCCATTGACAGGAAGCCGCACGAGGCACAATAGCGGGCGTGGCGATGTCCCGTCCCCGTGCGCCTTCACAGCGTCGGAGATGGCGCTGCAGTGTCCGGAGTGGTGTTGCAGTGGCATTGCAGTGGTGGGGATGGTCGCACAGGCCTGATAGCGGCGGAGAAGACCGTTCCCGCCAGCCTGACTTCACGGTGTAGTCCTGTGTAGACATGGAAAAAGTATTTGCCCCCCTTTGAGGATTTCGCCGTCCCCCTTCGAGGGCTCGACGTGTTAGCCGTACAAAAGTGGGCGGCACAGTGCCACGGAGCTGACACCGGCCTCTCCGCATAGTGTCGTACAGTGGCAGGGATGGTCTTGCCCGGGGAGTCGGTGGAACAGCGCCGAGGCGTGATTCCGAGGCGCGTGGGGGTCGTGGCGCAGACCTGCGGGTGTCAGAGCATTAAATGGTTCGGACGTGCGAGCAGGTGCGGGGGCGGCGTGCGCGTGGGGACCCTCGAGCGAGGCGGCCCTTGCTCGAGGGGGCACTCGGCCCTCGAGCGAGGCGGACCTCTCCCGAGGGGCGCGCAGACTAGTCGCTCTGCTGGGCCACAGGGGCCACCAGGGTCGTGATCGTGTTGTGTGTGTGTTTTGGGCTCGTGGGCTAGTTTTCGTTTTGCATTTTTTTTTACGAGACGAGATGTGTTTTCCCCGGTTGTTTAGGGGACCCGATGGCTGTCCCTGACAATTAAACATATTTTTTTCCTATCGAGAATATCCAACTCTCAAAATCCAGCTCTGCCACTGGGGCAGAGGGAGTAACTTTGAAACCGCCTCTCGATATTGCCATATGCCCCCTATCCATCAAGATTTATTACATTCTTGAGCCCATCTCTTACCCCCCATGCAAGTATATTCAGCACTACAAATACAAAGAATACACAACTACTAATACGAGCGGCTCCTACACCACATAGGCATATATAATACAACGCACCCTTTGAGAGGATCCACAAGAGAAAACCTCTGTTTTTTGCAGGGTGGTATTTGCAAAAGTTTTGCGGCCGTGCATTATGATGGCCCTATTATTCTACACACCCACACCCTGTAGTAGGCAATTATTACTCGTGGCCCCTCCCCCGTTACCTCCCTTCCTCTTTATCTATTTCCCCTCCATTTGCATTTGCACGCCTTTACACTGCAAATTGCGAGCAAAGCCTCCTCCTACCACCACAGTACACCCTCTTCTCTCAAAGCCAGCAACCGAGCAAGAAGCCAGCCAGCAAGCAAGAATCATACATCCGAGGAAGAAGAAGGTAGCGAGCAAGCTTATTAGCAAGGTGGCCGCGGCAGCAATGGCGGCGGACCTGGGGTTCGAGGAGACGGAGCTCCGTCTGGGCCTTCCCGGCGGCGGCGGAGGCGGCGGGGGTGACGGCGAGGGGGCAAGGAGCGCCTCCGTCAAGAGGGGCTTCGCCGAGACCATCGACCTGAAGCTGAAGCTGGAGCCGGCGGCCGCGGCCGTCGTGACGACGGCGGAGGACGAGGAGGCCGACGCGGCGGTACTACTACTGGCGGCCAACGGCAAGGACGCCGCGGCGGCGGACGAGTCGTCCTCGCCGGCGGCCGGGAAGATGAAGAGGTCCCCGAGCCAGAGCAGCGTCGTCACCGCCGCCCAGCAGCCCGACCCCGCCGAGAAGCCGCGCGCCCCCAAGTACGTGGTCGTCGTCGTCGTGCCCACGCACTCACTCACTCCCTCACTTCCTCCAGCTTCCTTCTTCTTGATGATCTCCGTCCGTATACGTGCATGCTTTGATTAGCTAACTTAATGATGATCTTCCATGCCATGATGCATGTGTAGATAGCTAATTACCCGCCTTTTGAGCAAATTTAACCCTACCCTAGCTAATAATCTCGCAGTCAACAGCCTAAATCATCACGCACACGACTGACTCTCTCTAGCTCTTTTCCTGCCGCCGTGATTGTCTCGTGCCCGTGCAAGAAGGCCATATGTCGTAAATGTAAACATATATTGTTCATGTCCAAGTACAAAGCAAATTAACGCTTCGAACTTTAAGAGAAAAGATACCAAACATTAATTTATATATAGTTATATATAAATCGTGAATAATTCAAACTTGTTTTCAAAACACAGGTAGCAAACTCTAAAGATCGATCTTTGCAAAGCAAAAGAAACGCAAAAACTAAACTTTGCATATACGGAAACTAAATTTCGGAGTGCGAAATTAAAACCGGTAGCTGGATCTAGCTAGGGCGGGCGGATAATTAGTTTAGTTTATAGTAGTTTGATGGAAGAACGCGATGCAACCGGGCAGAAGCCGGAGCGAGGGACGACAGCGGCATGTTACGTGTGGGGCACCGGGAGACAGCGCCTAGTGCCGACACGATAAAAGAAAGCCACGCCTGCTGCCTTTCTCTCTTTAGTTAGTTTAATCTCTCTCTCTCTCTCTCTCTCTCTCTCTCTCTCTCTCTCTCTCTCTCTCTATCTATCTCTCTCTCTCTCTCTCTCTCTCTACCCCCTCTCTTTCTGGCACAGTGTCATTTTTGTCCACATCAACATCATATTTTCCACATCACTTGCCTGTTGATCCTGATCGGGTCGGTCGAGGCTTACAAAGTTTTGTTTCTGTTACTCTTTTATTGCCCATACTGCCCTTGCATGGCAATGGCATGCAGCATGGTCCTAAGCTACTACATTGGGTTCACCACCGTTCACGGATCACCGTTCTAGATCTGCCTGTCCTCCTGTCCCCCCGTTTTTTTTTCCAAATACATAGTTTTTATCATCTTTTTACAAATAAATATATATATATAGTGGTTATATTGATAGAACTCTATACATATCTATTGTGAAAAGTATGTGAATGTACAAATTTTACATATGAACATAATTAAAAGGGGGGGGGGGGTGATAAAATAAAGGTGGCAAATTGGAAGGTGGGTATGTAGTACACACTAGACTCCATGTGCCACCACAAAAGGTTCCCCCTTTTCCATGAAAACAATTGGACACCTCTCCTCCCCAATAGCACCATGGACCACTGGATGAGCTAGCTGATGATGTATATAGTTCTATCTATACGCATGTAAATATATGTTCGCTCCAAAGTAGAAAAACAAGATATAGCAGTAAATATATAAAAAGTTGAAGGCAGAAAGGGTGAGAGAATATCTCGGGTGCATATGCAAATACTACGCAATTTGCACTAGATTAATGGACTGCTGGGAATCTAGCTTAGTGCGTACGTGTCAGTGTGTGTTTCAACCGGCCTAGTGTTAGCGTTGTTTTGACAGAGATTAGCTAGAGAGAGATGTCGATCGACTAGTTGGTAACTAATTAATTCTTCTGCATGCATGCTGCAGGGCTCAGGTGGTCGGATGGCCGCCGGTGCGCTCGTTCCGGAAGAACATCATGTCCGTGCAGTCCGAGAAGGGCAGCAGCAAGGACGCCGCCGACGGCGACAACAACAAGTCCTCGCCGGCGCCAGCCGCCGCGTTCGTCAAGGTGAGCTTGGACGGCGCGCCGTACCTGCGCAAGGTGGACCTCAAGATGTACAAGAGCTACCAGGAGCTGTCCAAGGCGCTCGAGAAGATGTTCAGCTCCTTCACCATTGGTACTACATATATATACCACATACTTCATCATGTGTGAATTTATCATTTCATTATTAAGTTCACCCCCCCAAAGAAAAGTGCCTAATCAACCACAGTCCACAACAGATAGTCTTTGTTAGAAAACACGTTAAAGTAAGTAAATCTTTCTTGTTCATGCAACATGTTCAAGTATATTGCATTGCCCGCCTAGCTTTTCTCACCAGCTTATTACTACTTGTTCTTATTTCTACGCGAACAACAATGTAGTCATGGGTGAAACTATACACATAGGCAAAAGTAACTTAATTATATATAATCACCGTACCAACGCACTCCATGATTTTTTGCACGGTTGGGTTGGAACTTTGGGTGTATGATTGCACGCATTGGCACCGGCATGTGTGGTGGTGGTGGTCACCATGTGGTTTCGCCAGTGGTGCACTCGCTCCATGATTTGCATATATCCTTGGTAGGTGCATGTCTGCCCTGGCTGGCATAATGCCCTTGTCCCTCCCATTCACCCAACACACAGATCATCACCAAACTGATCCAGAATCTCCATCTCCTCCTCTCCAACTGCAACCATCTACTCTATCTCTGCTACTGCTAGCTGCCTGCTGTGCGTGTAGCTCATGATCATGTGTGCACGCTTCAGTAGTTTAGCTAGCTCTCGATGGGCAGGGCAGCAGTTCGTTGGGCCATCATTGCCATGTGCTGTTCTTGGACCTCCATGTCTAAACTAATCCACGTGTTCATCGGCGTGCACATATCTTATCTTACATAGAAAAAGGATCAAATATACAATAATAGACAATGATAGATGATGTGTGGCTCATCAGCAACAGCAACAACCACAGATTTGCATTGTCTGCCCTAAAAAACCATTACTAATTGCAATAGTTTAGTTTCCAAAGTGCAGCTCTATTGCCAGTTGGTTGCGGTTACAGATCCTCAGCGCCTTGACTTGGATTATTCAATTCAGGATCAAATTTAATTTGTGATTATTTTTTTTTATTCTCTACTGCGACGATGGATGGTTCAGGAAGCTGTGGGTCTCAAGGGATGAACGGCATGAACGAGAGCAAGCTGGTGGATCTGCTCAACGGCTCCGAGTATGTGCCAACCTACGAGGACAAGGACGGCGACTGGATGCTCGTCGGCGACGTCCCATGGGAGTAAGCACCAAACCTTCTTCATCCATCCATCCATGCATTCTTCTTCCAAAGTTCTGAAAAATTCCATTTCATTTCAGGATGTTCGTCGAATCGTGCAAGCGCCTTCGGATCATGAAGGGATCAGAAGCCATTGGCCTCGGTTAGTATTAATAATAATCTGATATTTTTTTTCATTTTGTACTTGGCTTTATTATTTGTATAAGTTCTCGGATTATTAGTAGCAACTTTGGAAGGTGAAATCACAGTGCACAGCAACTCGATCATTTGGCATCTTCTGTTTTTCAGCACCAAGGGCCATGGAGAAATGCAAGAACAGAAGCTGAACACATGCATGCATATGGGTCACCAGATGCAATGCAACAAGAACCAAGTCTCTGTAGCTTTGCAGCTCTGCTCGTCTCTGTATCATACTCGTCCCTGTTCTCCAAGCCTGTACCTCCTGATCAGTGAAGTCATTTTGGTGTGTCAACTGTGCTATCAGTTCCAGTGAGTCAGCCAGCCAGCCAGCCAGTGAGTCAGTCAGTGTTCAAGTCTCATCTTGTCATATACAAAAGAGAGAAGCCATGAACATGTACCTGTCCTATAACAATGCTGTCCTTTTGCTCTACCTGTTCCCTCTTTTTTTTCACTTTTTGGGCACAAAATGCAAAGGCACCCTGCTTCTAATGAAGGGGCCCTTTTGCATCTTGTCCACCAAAAGCTGTTTAATTATATTGCCATGGTGTGTCAATGGAACAAATAATTGTTGCAGTTAAGCTGTTATAAAAATGTATTGTATGAGCCTATCTTTATTTATGTTGCAATTTTCAAATTATCTCGGTGACCTGGTGTCAATGGAATCACAAGAGGACAGATAGATAGATAGATAGATAAATTCCATGGTGAGAGAGATTATTTGGAGATGCTTTGCTTTGTGGTGGATAGACATTGCACTGTTTTGCATACCTGTCCTTGTGTGTTTTCTATATGTTGAGCCAACTATGAGACAGGAGCATGGCATGTGCACAGTGATGGGGCACTGTGTTTTTATATGTGCGTATATGCATCAACCACTGCAAAAATTTCCCAGCTTCTCACTACTATTATGAGGCATCACACTTTGGCTGCATCTTCTGCTGTCTGCTGGGGAGTGCTATTCTATACATGCCAGTGTTTGGTACATTGTGCCCCATGTCCTGAATGATAAAGGGATGCAAACGCAAGGGTGGCTGCTGCCCAAAGTTGAGCTGTTGTTTTGTGTTTTCTAGAGAGAGAGAGAGAGAGAGACAGAGAGAGAGAGAGGCCTTGTGCATTGGAGTGCTGGAAGTTGTTGCCATGATTTTTGGGAACTTTCAGCTGCACCTTCCTAAGTAGCAATGAGTGTCTCCCAACTAAAGGTGCTTTTGCATGTGTTTAATTAAGCAAAACATATTTTGCTTTGGAGATCATGTCCCCTAACAATGATGGCAGGCCAGCTTTGAGTCTTTTCAAGTGCCTGCTCCTTGTCCAGCTTTTTATTTCGAGACAATCTGAGCTGCTGCTTGTACCAAGAAATTGTCCACTACACAGATGTTGATAACTACGGATAAGCATTCTGTTCTTTTTTTTCTGCCTGCCCAAAATCGATGCAGCATCTTTTGATGGACTACTGGTAACTTGTCTCCCAAGGTTACAACATGTTTTGTAGTACATGGAGTGTTCACCATCGAAGCGCGAATATAACTTTTAAGAACCATGCATGGTTCTGTTAAAAAATGCCAAATAAATTATTCGATAATCCCTCGACTGTACATCATGAAGGAATTTTATTACATGCACATAATCACCATGGAATGTTGGAAATGGGCGGCCATTCAGCTTATTTGTATGTACAAGAATATCCATTCTCCATGGAGACAACCTGTTGGTGCCATCCATCTCAACATCACTGGAGCCATGATCCTATTTCCTATCAAAGAAACGGAGTCTAGCTTGAGAAGTTCACTGATCTGATTACAAGATCAGCATTCTTTCTTGATTCCATGATAAGCTCTGCATTCGGGCGGTCGTTGTACGAGATCTGATTCACAAGACAATAAGAACTAGCAATATTCAGAATCTGTGCATGGATGAAATTGACAGTGCATCAGTGTTTACAGCTGAAAATGGTTAGCAGCATAAGTTCGGTTTTCTGGGAAACCCATACGACCGTGCACTTCCAGAAATGCTAGGGGGCATCATTTTGGTCATTTAGTGCAAATGGTTGCAGAAGTCAAAAAAAGAAAAGTTCAAAGGACGTAAACCAGCCTTCTTGAAAGGAACTGCAGTGCGGTTTTATTTGAATTCATGTATGCATGTACGTGTGGTTAGGACAAGGTTCATGTGAAAGGAAATTACCCTCCATGCTGCTACATTTGGCTCTTTTCCTGGCAAGAGAAACAAAAACAAAAAATGAATAGGATGCATAAATAAAATCCGGCTGAAACAGTAAGGGTACGTCAAGCAAACCTGTTGCTATATGTCTCTTGAGCACTCTTTGCATGGAGACATCAATATCAATGTCAATGAACCTAAGAGTATCAAAAAAAATGTCAATGACATAAGAAAGTAACTTTGTCCATTAGAAACCACTATTTTCACTCCAAGGTCTAAACTACGTTTTTCTTCTTTGAGATGGTGAAGGGAGATAAAAAGATACTCCGTTTGTCCCTAAATAAGTGTCGTTTGCGCTTTCTAAGAAACAACTTTGACTAATTTTATATTAAATAATATTAATACCTATGATACATAATTAGTATCTTGGAAACATATTTGAATCTAGTTTTTTAACAAAATTATTTGGAGACACAAATGTTGCACATATTTTCTACAAACAGAGTCAAACTTGTGGCACACACACCAACAGCGACACTTATTTAGGGACGGAGGGAGTATATATTAGTGCGACTTATGGTTGCAAAGTCTGCAAACTCACCATTTCTCATCAAACAAGTCTCTAACTTCCCTCCAGACATCTTCTTCCAATAATAGATAATTCCCTTCCACAATCACTATTTTGTGCCTGCCAACATCATGGTAATTAGCAACCAGCATGTGTCACACCTGTACTTAAATTAACTGGAGCATTAAGGAGCCGGGTTTTATGCAGGACAGCAGGAATGCAGCTGTTACACATGGAAGAATTAACATGACAGACAGGGTACAATCTGACAAGAAGCTAACCATTCATGAGTAAAATGGGAAATTAGCAGTAGTTAATATGATCACGTGATTGTGATAAAGAATAGCTATTGCATAAACTCCAATGTTAGGAGATGCTAAGATTAAGTTGATCCAAAAGATTTTAGAAAAGTGTGTCCAGCACCTTTGACCAAATGTATGAACAGCTCAAGCATAGTAGACATTTGAGTCTGTGAAGTTAACTTACTGTGGTTTTACAAATATGTCGTTCTCAACTGGGTCACCAACACCATGATCAAATGATGGAGCATAAACTGAACCCTACCAAAGCAAGATGTTTAAAGGATCAGACCAAATACTATGCGCACTCAAGAATTCATATTGCAGGATGTTGGTAGATACCTCTGTTCTTAGGGTCTGTAGACATTTTAAAAAAAGTGATGGATTGAATGTCCATGGAGCTAAAATTAATAACTACAATGTTAGTATTTATACAAATAAAGGTTAAATGAAACGACCAAACAGGCAAACAGAAACACTACACACCTCCTCTTCTTGCATGTGCTTCCTTTGGATCCTGCAGGGTGCAGGCACAAGAGTGTTAACAATTTGAGAAAGGAACTGAAATTCAGGTATGGGTTACCCAAAAGATAACAAACCTCCATTGCATCAAGCTGTGCACGATACAGGTGGAAACCATCCATTGGAAGCATTGTAGCAATTTCCTCGGTAGGAAGCAGTGCCCCACTGCCCTTTGCATGGGACCAAAGCATATTAACACGTCGAACAACTTCACAGGCAACTGTGGACTTGCCTGCACCAGGTGGGCCAGCTAGACCGACAATGTATCTGCCAAGACAGGTAGAATCAAGTGGTTTAACAGAATATTACTATTGAAAATTTCTTAATAAGATGCGCAAGCAATGTCTAAAAATTCATTAACATGTTGATTTCCACAAGTAAAAGAAAGAAAGAAATGTATTATTTTAATGTTCTTCTCATGCTAAACAGATCTATTTGTTCCCAAGCTAGGTGACTGAAGGATCTCTGACAGAAAAAAGGCTATAAATTCTATTGGAAGTAAATTGACCAAAAATGGTTGGACATTGCTAGTTTGTGACTTATTATTTTCCCAAACAAAAATCAAGAGCGAATAGTAAATAGACTATAAAGTTGCTGGCGATGTTCAAGAGCTAACATGTCCGATACATTCAAAACCAACAGCATAAACCAGCTTTGATCATTGCACATTTGCAATAGAAGAAAATGATTGTCTGGTAATTTGTCCCAAAACAGCACCAATAGAAAAAGGCTTACTTTGTGTCAAGATCTTCAATATTCTTCAAGACAGAAAGAAGGTGTTCAGCCAAAGCATCATATACCTCCTCCATCGACCTTTAAGTTTAGAATCAACATATCAGTATGCCAATTACCTAAGAGTATAGCTCGTCTACTGATAATCAAAGTTCAGAAGATCAAGCAATTGCCGATATAATCCTTAAGACAAATTGCCCCAAAACAGGCCTAACCAAAGAAACTAATGACAAAAAAACAATTTGCAAGCTGGTCATGGAAACATAGACATGTCCAAAGCATTGCTAGTATGCTAGATATGATCCAGTTTGAATCACTAGTCCAAAAGAAAAGAATAACTCTGCATGGGCTGATGCAAAAAAATAAGAAGCCATTTGTTTATTTTTCATAGCATCAGCTAATTTTCTAGCATTTCATAAATATCTCTTGTTCTGATCTGAAAAGTCAGCAATTCAGCAGATTCTTCTGGGAATTTCTATATCGAAACAAAATGGTCAAATTTGCTAGCTGGAACATGGGTGGACTATGGCTAAGGCTGCCAGTGGTCTGAGAACTGCACCAAATCCGCACTACACCAGCGGCTAAATATATCACTGATCAAACTTCACCACACCAAATTGCATGAGTTCACAGTTGAGTCGAACCAAACCGCGAGCCTTTCAAAACCAGAACCAAACCGAACTGCATGCCTCCTTACAGTTTCCACCCCCCATTTAGTAACGATACACACTGACACGCAGTGCTAGCTTCCTCTCGTTCCAATATCTGGATCACAAACCCTACCAGCTGGAGCCAACGTGCAGGATGAGGAGACGGCGGCCGAGGACCAGCCAGTGAGATGGGCAAGGAAAGGATAGCGACAGCGACCCCGTTCTCAATCGGACCGAACCGGACCAATCTAATGTGAAACAAAAACTAAACCAAACCAGTCTACTAAACAACTCTGACCCATTTACCAGCAATCCTAGCCAGCCCAGGTAGGAAATCAAACCAGTTAAACCGGGCTCAGCCCGAACCACTACCAGGCTTAACTATGGCATTATCAACTCAAAAGTGAGCAGGCTATTACATCGACTAATATGACACTTAATTACTGTGACAAAAGCTAGAATCACCAGAAGACAATGGTAAGCTAAAATCCTAAGTTTTATTTCATTCTATGACACATGTTCCCAGTTGACCTGCCTGGCAATGGTCAAATAATAATTTATCAGTGTTATAGGCTTATAGCTGAATCAGGAATGACAAATGAGAGAATGATTTTCACACAAAATCCAGCGAAACCCCAAGAGCAGAAAAGTGCAATGCCAGGGCCACCATAATGCAGTGGCAATGAACATTTTTCCCAATTACTAAATGAGCTTACTTGGCTTCAATCTGCGGAGTTTTCTGTCTCTGATAGCAAGGGACCTGAAATGCAATGCTAGAGGTCAAGCATAATGAACAAACACACATAGCAAACTGTGCACAAGATGAAGGGGGGGAAAAAGCAGCTCACATTTCGTTTCTTCCTGTCTGCGTCTTGAAAGCTTGGCCGCTGAGGAAATGCCGGCTGGAAGCTGGCACGGATTGGAGGCACCACCCTCATCATTAGTCTGCTTCTGACAGCATAACTCCTACAAGCCACGAACCCTGCAGAGTCAGCGAGATCATGCTTTTAGTTAGCACTAGCCGGCAGCCACGAGGCGCAATGGCACAATCCCAATAAAATCACAAGGTCGAAAACTCGAAAGCTGCAGGATTCAGCATGCCAGGGATTCCAAATCTGCTCAATTCCAGCCGATAGGCCACACTCGCAACTTCCCTGGATGAAGTCGAAGCAGAGGCAGATTGCGAAGCAGTAAAATTACTCTACAGGCCTACTTGGTAGGGGGGTTGGAGCAAATGGTGGAGGCGGGGATCGACGGATCTCTTACCCGCCGCGCCGGGGCCAGGCCGGCAACATGACGGCGGCCGGAGCAGCCGCGCCTGCGCCTGCGCCGGCGCCGCCGTGGACGCCAAGGAACTCGACAGCAACTCCATGGCTGATCCCTCCACTCTCAGACTCCCTCGATCCAGCGGGATCAACTGACAAGGACGTGCAGGGTGCGCCGCCGCCGAAACCGAATCGGAATTCGCTTTTAGACGGAATCGGAGGGCAACGCAAAATACAGAAAAAAAACGAAAGCTAAACTGAATCCGAGTGTGACTTTTGCAGATGAGCCCTCTTGCTTGCAGCATATTGACTGACGCGGGCATCTGACTAAATAAAACCACATAGGAGGACCTGGCTGTAATGTGTTCTAGCTCACAGACACAAGCATACAGGCAGGCCAGGATTTCAAACAATCTGGTGATGGAAAGCATAGCAGTTATTGTCCAGGATGGTCAAAACAATGGTTTGAGAGAGTACAGCAGGGCCTGCTTGCACAGTTATTGTTCTACAGACTCCACAGGTTTAACACACGAGAGAATTCGACAGCATAAATAACAGTACTACAACTACAGGTACACACTAGATGGAACATACAAAGTCTAGGGAGGCAGAGGCTTGCTCTACTCTGCTTCTTCCACGGCGACGGCGACTCCCGGCGCGGATCGCCGGCAGCTGGCTGAGCCACCTAGGTGAGATGAACGGTGCACTGGCTCTTCCGCGGCCTGCCCCATTTCTCCTGCTCCTCCAACTGCAGACAGGAAAACAGAGTGGTGGTAAATTTTCTAGCTCAAGGTTTGGTCAGATCAGAGGGTCTATGCAAGTGCAGAGAGTGACTATTACCTGTTCTATCATGAAGTGGGGGACGTGCACGCGCTTCGACCCGTCCGCCAGCCGCTTGCAGGGCAGACGGGGCTCTGCAGCTGCAAACTCGTTCAGGACCTGGTTCCTGATCGCACCTATCAGCATGTCACGGCACCCGTTGACGTGCACATCTTTCAGCTTTGGGCACTGGATCAGGAGCCGTTCTGAAACAGGGTTTTCAGAAGGATGTTAGTGCTTTGTGCAGATGATTGGTACTTCTTGAACGATCTACTGCCTGCATTTCAAAACCCTGAAAGAAAGAAACAGGGGAAGCATCGCATCCTGAACGCACCTGGATGGAGATTTGTGCAGGAGTTGAGGTTCAGATCAACCAGCTCCGGGCAATTCACATACAGGGCCTGTCACCCAGGAAAGTGGTATTGAGCACACTGGTTTTACTATGTGCATGAACCAGAATAATGATGCGTTAACAATCGTGTACAGCATTTGGACACTCACCTCGATCGCTGAACAGCCCCAGAGGCTGAGTTTCTTCAGGCTGCTGTGCTTTATGATCAGCTTCTGGTAACTAGGCTGCTGCTTTTTCTGGGTAGGCAATTTAGAGCAGAATTTGATACCCCCAGTTAGATCACCGAAATATGATCTCCCATCTTCAGGCTGGGGTTTAGCACACATGCTCTTGCCACAGTCCAGGAGTCGAAGGAGTGGCAATTGTGCAGCAGCCACCTGGACCCCAGCTGCACATTCAGAGAAAATAATTTGTTAGCATATTTGCTGTTACAAGCATTGAAATAAAGAAATCTTTTCAAATAACCAAGTACAAAGAACACAGCTATGTGGAAAGCTTACATGAAGTGATGTTTGGGCACAATGCCATGAGGAGACGGGTTAGGGTGTTAGGGAATGCATTGCAGATCATCCCAAGTCCATTGTCAGTAATGCTAGACCTGGACATGTAAGCATGCCAAAGTCAGATACATGAAGTAACTTTCCAACAGAACACGAAATGAGCAGTTTGGGCGTGAAAACATTTGGTTATTCGACATTGGTTCTTACCCGCTTAAATCAAGCAACTCCAAGCTTGCATAAGAACGAACAATAGATGCAACAGCTGCATCTGTTATTTTTGAACCCAGAACCAAAGACAGCATGCACAGGCCCCTGGTGAAATGATAAATAAGGATTAATAGGTCATCAAACTGGAGTCATATCAAGATCTATATATCATAGGTTCAAAAAGCAAGGATCACAGCAAGATGTGAAGAACTTCAGGTACCTGAGATCAGCACTCTCTAGAGCAAACACAGCTTCATTGCATAAGCGAATTGATGAGATGTGCATGTTTCTCAAGTTTGGGCAGGTCCGGCCCAGACTATCCATTAGAGCAACCAGATCAGTAGAATCATTATTTTGTTTGGTAAAGTCCAGTGAGAGCTCATTCAAATTAGGGCAGTTCATGACCTGACAAGTGGATAACCCAATGAATTTATACAAGATAACATCAAAGAATTGCACAGAGAATAATTGCAGAGTACCCCAACTTACCGCTTTATTAAGGGAACAAAGACCTGATAGCCAAAGGGTTGAAAGGCTTGAAGAGCTAATATTCAGAAAACCGAGACTGCTACAGCCATCTAATTTAAGAACTGAGAGTGATCGCTTCTCTGAAACAAACCTAGATAGCTCATCCCTGCACAGAATAGAACATGTCAGTTAGACCACCCAAACCTGGACTGTTAACACTACTGATATGCAGACAGTTTTTCAGATGATATGGTGACAATAAACAAACACATTTAGAGTAACACTCTGAAATTACATATCTCCAGGCAGTAGCGCTAAGTTTGGTAATGCACACTCGCAAAGGTGTATGTACTATATAATAATCATAAACTCTCATATTCCATAAGGTGCAGCTATGCAAATCATACAGAATTATGTGCAACAGAACAAAATATATAGAGAGATGAGGCTCAAAATAGATTTAGTACAAGGAGTTTTCAGCATACCCAGATATCCTGTTGACTGCATTATTGGCCATGTTGATATCCAGGGCTTGTAAATTAGGACAGGAAAATGCCACACATGCAATCATCGTGGCATCAACATCACTGCAAAAAAATTGTACAAACAGAACAATTGGTTAGAGCAAAACCCTCACAATCAAGAGACTGTAGCATAGAATTTCTACAGTTTAGTCACACACATAAAGAACTAGATCTAGACTACCTATTCACTGTCAGAAGGCCCAAAGCAAAGTTAAGATTTCATTTTTACTTGAATTGTGATCGAGCAAGCAGGCAGATGATATCTGCATTTTGGTCACGTTTAGAACAACAGGAATCCTAACTCCTGACAAAAAGGATACTAGATCTGCCAAATGATACTCTTGATTTGCATAAAGAGTATGCAAAGTCTCTTAAATTACCAGATGAAGAAAAGCGTCCTCAATGCCAAACTAAATTCTGCATCTGCTGGCCATAGTCAGATATTCAGATCCCTTTTACCATCACTACTGATTTTTCAGCCTTATTCCCTAGCTCCTCAAAAGGCCAAGTGGCATTTCTGCATCAACCACACACTAATTCTGCATCAAAGCCACGAGCTAACAGATCTGTGCTTCACACTCTCAGATCAAACCAGATTTCACAGCACCCTGCCTAGAATTAGGAAATCCCCCAAGAAAACCACATCTAGCAAGAATGAAGTTCATATAGTCAGATCAGATCAAATCAGATCGCTCCCAGCAAGCATAGATCGTAGACAGCACCACCCTTGCTTTTCCTTGCTGACTTGATCTTACTGCACGATTGTGTATTCAGAATCTAACCAAAGCACCGATCAAGGATCTACAAGGAGATAGATCTCACGGCACCAGATCAGATCACACATATGCATTCAGAAGCCAAACCTAATAGAACAGCCGTGCAATTCCACTAGTTCAGTCGAGTCAGGCTAAGGCGAATTCAGCTAGAATTTTCCACGTTCGTTCGTTAGCCCCCCCTCCCCATTTCGATCGAGCAAAGGTTATTACTTATCAGCATCGAATCCCATGCCGCCGTGTGTCCCGATCCGGTAACGCGAGCGCCACCCGGAGACCAACTCATCGATCTCGGATGCGCCGCCGAGCCGATCGGACGGATCCGTGGGGTGTTGGTCAGTCACTTTTGTCAGAGCTGCTGCTGTTGCTGTTCGAGTTCTTGTTTCGTGTTTCGTTTCCCTCACCTGTCCATGCGGAGCACGAGCCTGGCCAGCGCCGGGCACCGCGCCATGAGCGCGCCGACGGGCCTGACGGAGGCGGCGCGGAGGCGGACCTCCTCGGCCCCTCGCCACACGCGGCGCGCGCAGTCCCGCCAGCCGCGGCTGACCCCGGCCGCCGCCGCCACGCCGCGGGGCGCCATCCGGCGCAGCACCTCCACCACCACCTCCCCGGGCGCGCGCCGGCCCGCGCCCAGCTCGACCCACCCCGAGTCCGAGTCCGCCGCGTCCTCCTCGGCGTCCGCCGCCGGCGCCTCCACCCTCGGCCTCTTCCTCGCCGGAGCGGCCGCCGGCGGAGGCGGGAGCGGCGGCGGCGCGGCCATCGCCACCGGCACCGCGTTCAGCACCACCACCACCGCCTCCTCCCGATCCGCCTCCGCCGCCGCCGCCGTCGACACCGCCGGGTCGTCGAACTGCAGCGCGCGCCGGGGCTTGTTCTGCTGCTGCTGCTGCTGCTGCTGCTGCTGCTGCGTCGGCGGCGGCGGCGGGGGTTGGGGTTGGGGTTGGGGTTGGGCGTCCCCCGCCTTGCCGCCTGCCCCGGGGACGTGGCAGACGTGGCCCTTCTTGGGGAGCCCGCACCGGCCGCAGTTGTAGCTGCCGCGGCGCTTGGGCACGGCAGCTGCCGCGGCGGCGGCGGGGACGGGGGCGGAGGCGTCGGAGGCCATGAGGGGTGGAGGCAGGCAGATCTGGCGCGCGGGTGGGTGAGCCGCCGAGGTAGGATGGGGTAGGGTTGGATTGGGGCGGGGGACTGGGAGGAGGATTGGGGGGAGCGGGCGGAGGAGAGCGCGGGGTGGGGAAATAGAGGGAGGGAGAAGAAGGCGGGAGATTGGCGCGCGCGAGCTTGGCGCCATTCCCTCCTGCGCGCGAGTTCCTTTTTCGCTCGCTCGCTCTGTTTTTTTCTTTTTTTCTTTTTTTTTTGGAGTTTTCGCGCCGGCGGGCTCCCGGTTGGTTTCGTTTTCGTGGTCGGGCGGGGCGGCGGGTGCACGTGCACGCGGTGCCGCCCGCCCGTGGACGCGGTCCACTACTGAGGTGGCGGCGGGAGGGGGGGTTTGTGCTGAGTTGGCTGGCTGTGTGACACTGTGACAGTGGGCGGGTTTTGGTGAGCCATGGACCTAGCTCTTCTTGACGGGTTGGGTTGGTCATGATGGTTTTTTTACTCGGAAAATTGGGCACAACATGGTATAATTGCTAAAGAGTGGAAGACTGACGTGCGCTATACCTTAGATATACCGCGCGATGGTATATCTAAGGCATAGCGTCCACGACAAAGGCGGTTGTGGAGAAAATGCTATATCATTGTGTGTAATGCTTTCCCACGCCATGCGTTGTCATGCTAGTCTTTTTCTTCCTCCCCCGTAAGCGTAAATACGTCGGCAAACGGCTAATTCTTTGTTGCTCTAGAAGGAGGGCGCTACATGATGTTGAGATTTCGTATAGAGTGTAGTTGAAGGTTTCATGCTGAAATATTAATAATATCGTGATTAGAGTAGATGTGCTCGGATATTTTTCTCCTTTCGACGTAATCAATTGTTTCGCACCAAATCGAAGATTAATACTGCTAGCTAATATGATATGGCATCAGAATCAATCGAAATGAATGGCATGAGCTGACCTGGTCCATTGTTGAGGCTCGCTAATGTAAGACCACATTTTTTACCCCATGTTTGTCTTCGATATTGGTGGTGACACCGGCCACCATCATTGGCCATACAATTGCCCCCAAAATTGCATAAACTTGTGTGTTGGAGAATATTTTGTTTACACGTAAATTTGATCTAACATTTCAGTGTAAACGGGCAAGACCCAGAACCAAGGACAAAGCTTGTGAAGGATAATAGCTAGGTGATCCAAAGGGGACCTAGGCGGTCAGCCTAAGGTATTTTTTAACCAATGATGCTTATATTCGATGAATGAAAATCCAGAAGACTTTTTTTTAAAGCGTCAACAGGAGCAGATCTCGCCCACTTGAACATTTCATTATCAAGCCACCAGCCAAAAGTCTGGTGACATATTTACAAAGGTATGACAAATCAACAAATTACAGAAAAGGTTGCAAGCACTAAGGAACAAATACAAAGAGGGAACAGGCGAACACAACACAGAACATTACATTCCACCGATCGTCAATCGGCGCCACAACCGAGCAGCATGCTTGCCAACTTCACCAGGGCCGAGGTGCATCCTCCAAACCCGTCGCAGCTATGGCGCCCTGTGTGCTACCCTCCATCGACTTGTGAGAGTTCGCCAATAGGACGGGGGCTAAGGGTAGTCGAAAACAACTTGACCAAAGTGTCGTCGGAAACGACGATCTCCCTTCGAGCTGAGGGCAACACCAAAAGGAGCACATCCGGGCGTCGCAAACCGCCCTCCAACGCCCTTCGAGGGGAGGAATCCTCAAAGGAGGGAGGGTCGAACAAGGGCGAACTTTCACCTCTGTCACACCCGATTTCCGGAGGGAAACCAGATGCATCACATATGTGTGCCAGGATCTAGTTCCACACATATGTTAGACAAAATGAGTGTAATATCATAGACAGTAAAAACGTAACAAGGGGTTTAACAACTTACTACACTCATTCGGAAGACACGAAGGTCTTTAACATCGGAAAACGATAACTACACGACGAGTCTTCGTCTTCCGCTTCCACAGGCACTTGACTGGGGGAGACGCATGCCTCAGAACTCCTCAAAGTCGATGTAGAACTCTTCACCATTGTTCTCTTCTGAACAGCGGTAAGCAAGGCTGAGTACACTTATGGTTGGTACTCAACAAGTGGGGGAAGATGCAAGGCTACCAAGGATAGGCTATGGTTTTGCAGCGGTTAGCATTTTAGTGTTGGTCAAACTTTTATTTAAAGAACGCCTAGTTACTAGATGTAAGTATATACCAACCCACTTAAGAAAAACTTTACAACAAAACTTCCCAAAGCTCATCGAGCTTCACGAAACCACGATTTATTCTCATCTTCAAGTTTATTAATCATGTGAGGGTCCAAGCCGCTCATGACCGTGAGCACGGCTGATCGATCAGTTTTACACTCTGCAGAGGTTTGCACACTTTACCCACAGCTCGCGTAAAAGTCCCGAAGAACTTTGAACCCAACCATGCGATGCTGATCAGGCATCATACCACACTTCCGAGGTGTGATTGCATAGGGACGCTACGAAGACTTTACAAAGGTATACAAAAGACTAATGACCCGCATAGTTACAGATCAGGGCGGACCATAACCCTCCCTAGTGGTCAGCACCTTAGCAAAGGCTGCTACCCCAAAAGGACCGGGCTATACCCCTACAACCCGGATCCCCCTCTGCTCCTTTCGGAAAAGGGCCATCAGATCAATCGCACACCTAATTAATTGGCTAAGGTCAGAGCCATGTAACACTGTGGTTGCGCATGTTTTCTTGGGTGGTTCTCTATGTTCCGATTAAGCCATATGATCTTGTATTACCAAAAGCATCATCGTTCAACATACAAGCCTTTATCTTGGAAAACCATTTTATCCAACCCAAGTTGAGCAACTAGCATATTCTACCCAAAAACATTCATTAAACAGGGTTGATCCAAGGATTGTGGGTAAAAGTCTAGGTAAGTCCTTAAAAAGGGTGTTCCCATCAATTTAATGCAATAACATAATAAATATAAACTTAGTTGTCATGCAATTACATAGGATAAAATAGAATCATGCAGGGGGAGAAGACCACTTGCCTTCCTTGCTTAAACACTAAGGTTCTTCTTCTTCAAACACTTGCTCTTGATCTACTTCAACTGGTTGCTCGCTTGAAACTGGCACGATGTCTACGAGCACACAAGAATACATACAATAAACAAAACAATACACCAAGCATGAAAAGCTTAAAGGGAAAACGAGGGTTTGGGTTTAGGAAAGCGAACACAAGGAACACTCGGAACTATCGGGAGGTTTAGATGATCACAAACAAGAGCTAGCTATGCGTTTGATATCTTTTAATTAAGTAAAATCATGTGTATAGGTTATTTCGAGAAATACCCTATTTATAATTAAGCAAGTTATATTTGTATTTAAAATACGATGTAGGCCTAGTCCAATTTTACTTATAAATATTCAAGTATGATTTATGCAAATTAAACATTTAAATTTAAAAGAAGCATGTAAAAGCATCTAGGCACTTATCTTTATATTTCGAGTTATTCTAATCAAATTATAATTTAAAAACACATTTATATTCGTTTTAATTAAATTAACATTTTAATTAAGAAAACTCGGGATATAGCCTATGTTACGTTTTAGTAGAAAGCAAATTGCTTAATCATTAATCAAATTAAGTTTGATTATAAAAACCGAGGTATACATCTAATTAACTTTTAATTAAAAGAAATGTTCATTTAATATTAATCATATTAACTTTCTTATGAAAACACGTGTTAAACTTCTAATTAGATTTTAATTAGAAAAGCATGTGTAATAGGATTTAATCATATTTAATATGTAAATAAAATATAAAACAAAGAACATGTACATCATTGCTCCTAACGTGTACTTTGAGTTTATATGAGCCTAACGCAACAAGAATGAGGTTAAACGGAGCTAAAACGCTAGATCTATGGACTAGACAAGGCTGGAAGGACCTAATTGCGATTAACTATAGATCGGGAGGGTTAGCTGATGAGTTTTGCAAGACACTATCAATAGTGCTCGCAAAAGGAGTATAATACAGGGGCTAGCTGGTAAAAGAGCCTGAGTGGGATTTATGTGCAAAAGGTGGGATAATTCTAGGGGGTTACGGGTAAAAGTTGCAAGACACATGCTATAACACTTTGGTTTAGAGTTCCATGAGGACTAAAAGGCAAAACTGCCATGTCTTCCTTATCCTCACGGTGATGAGGATGATTTTATCCTGAACGCCATGGCGGGGCAGACAAGCTGCTGGCCGGCCAAAATCAGCAGCGTCCTGGGCGAGAAGAGGCGCGAGCGAGTAAGGGAAGGTGGACGGGAGATCGAGGGGATCACATGGGACTGCTCACCTGCGTCGGGGAGAGACGGAGGTTGCCGGATTTTTGCAGGAGCACGGATGGCGACGGAGAAGAAGGCCGGCGCGGGTTCCAGAGGCCGGCGGTGCTCCGGTAGTTCTCCGGCTACGGGAAGGGGCAAAATGGATGCAGTTCGACTGAGTGGTTCTTGTGGTGGCGCTGGTTTATTCCAATGACACATGTACGCGGTGGATTGGGCGGCCGCCAGTGACGCTTTGCTTCAGGCCATATAGACGGCTGGCTCGGTCAGGGAGCTCATCGGCGGCAGGATGCAAACAGCGACGAACGGCGAATGTGCGGCTTAGTGTCGTGGTCCTCGTGGGGATGCTGGAGTGCTCCGGGATGGTTCCTAGCAAACGAATCGACGGGGCAACTGGCTGCCGGAGCTCTGTTTCGATTTGGGCAGCAGTGGTGTTGCGGCGCAAGAGATGGCGCGAGATTAGGAGCGGGCGAGGGAAGCGCAGGGGTGCAAGGGACCTCGAGCTCACCCTTTATAGGCCAAGAGAAGGAGCGGAGGCGGCACTGGTGGGAGACGAGATGGCAGCGGTGGCTGGCCTTCAATGGCCTTAATGGAGCCCGATTAATGGCATTCAAGAGAGGGAGCCTTGATTAGGGAGAAACGGAAGGGAGATTAAGGAGGGAGAGTGAAGCCGAGGATTAATTACCTTAACGGCAGCGATTCAAGGAGGGGAGGCGCGGGTGACGCGGGGCAAAGGCCGGCGGCGGCGCTGACTGAAGCACGGGAGGAGAGCTAGAGGTGGGAGGAGGAGCTGACGGGTGGGCCCGAGCTGTCAGCGACTGAAAGAAAAATAAAAGGGGAAGAGGGAGATGCTGGGCCGGCGGTTCAGCTCGGTGGCCTGCGTGGTGCGATGGGCCGCAAGCGCGCATGTGAGGGAGAGGGAAGGCCGACGGCCTGCTCGGCTGCGGGCTGAGAAAAGAAGAAAAGGGTGGGCCGGCTGGGCTGGAACGGGGAAGGGGAGAGAGGGTTGGGAGGTTTTGTTTCTTTTCTTTTTTTCCTTTTCTTTTTCAAACCCATTTTTAAACCAATTTCAAACCTTTTTAGATTCAAAACTTTTACATCTTTTCAAATTCAATTTTAACACAAATTTGTCCAACTATTTTAAAGGCTTTTCACAAACCATTTTTAACAACTTTTCAAACATATTTTAAATTCAAACCTTTACACAAATTTTCACAAACTATTTCACAATTATTTTTAAGGACTTTTTCACAAATATTTTAAGACTTTTAAAACCACATCACAACCAAAACTCATGCATTCAAATCATGATGCACAAGCACTTATTGCTTCTAAATTATTAAAATGATAATTAAATATTTTAGAGACCAAATTTATTTGATAAATTAATTAATCCTTAGAAAATTAAAATCTAAAACACCTTGTTGCTTACATTAATTTGGTGATGGAATTTTAGGGTGTTACAACCGCCCGACATAAGATTTGGTATTTCATCAACAAGGAGAGCTCCGACAAAGTAGAGGCGCCAGCAGTGAACACCTAGGAAGTCACCAAGGAAGTAATCAAGTGACCATTCGAAGAATTTGCAAACCTCCTTGCTCACCGAGCGCGACGCTTTCGCTGCATGATCGCAAGCAACACAGAGACAGGGCATACTCTAACAGGAGAAGAACTACATGTTGGAAGCAAGCAACACTGAAACCGCTGAACTGTGCAAAGTGCAGAATAGGGATGGCAGTCCGACCCGTGGGTGCGGGTGCCCGCGGGTGCCAGACCCATTGGGTGCGGGTGTGGGTGTCAAATCGCACCCGTGGGTGCACCCACACCCGCACCCGTAATAAACCGGGTCGGGGCCGGGTGTGGATTTCCACCCGTGGGTGACCCATGGGGCCCATAAAATAGCAAATCTCCACAGTTACACCTATTGAATGTATTCCCAATCTACTTTGATTGTCTTGTACTGAGTGTTGATGACCTTTTATTCTGCATGATGATGTACTGATGTACTATAATCTACTTGGATTGTCTTGTACTGAGTGTTGATGACTTTTTATTCTGCTTGATTATGTACTGGTGTACTATGATTATGATGAAAGTTTGGTTTGCTACCATTATATTTATACATTGAATGTTGTATTGTCAGACCCAACGGGTGCCCAGCACCCGGCGGGTGACCCGAGGGTGTGGGTGTGGGTGTGAAAATCCACCCTTTAACTTGATGGGTGCGGGTGTGAATTTCTTTGACGGGTGTGGGTGTGGGTGTGATTTTGCTACACCCGACCCACACCCACCCATTGCCATCCCTAGTGCAGAAGCACCCCTGCGCATCGAGCGTAGCACTTTCATTGCACATCATCCGAGGTACAAGGTGCCGACTCTGCCAAAGCTCAAAACCACTCCTCGGCAAGAAGAGTTGAGAGAACAACCACCACAGACGTACCTCAACCCCCTCGGTGATGAGTAGAATGGTTCACGCGACCACCACGCCAACCAGATGAAGAACCAGCAAGAGACGACGAACACACATGGGGGGAATGGAGGATTTGGCGGAGCAGCCCCAAACCTCTGAGCGGATGCACCAGATCTGGCGAAGGGGGCGCCGAGCCATGCTCCACCTGCCGCCGACGAGCCCTCCCAGTCGCATCTGCAGCACGTCGAAGGGGGAACCACGACTTTGCATGCACATCCAGTGACGCCATCTGACAACTCCAACAACAGCACTGGCGAAACACTTGTCACACAGGGGGAGGGAGGACACAACCGTCGGCTTCAGCACGGCGCAAGTCGTTGCCGCTTGTTGACGGTTAATAGTTATATCAAAGTTCGTTTAGACTTGCAAGCGGACAAGTCTCCCGTCGTAGTCAAGGGACCCTTCTTCCCTCGAGTGGTGAACCCAAGGTATCGAATCCGTAGAACAAATGTGTGACGCAAAAGATGATCTAGTAAAGCCAAGTAACTTCAATCTTCGGTAAAAGAGAAACCCTAATGCATCTAGATAAAAGACACGAAACTAATCTAATCTACTAAAGACCGGAGATAACAAAGAAAGATTGGGTAGGTAAACTGATCTAGAGAGATCGGGTTAAGCCTTTTGTTGAAGTTCCAAGCAAAAGAAGAAGTAGCAAATCGAATCTTATAAGAAGCCTCTTTAAACCGTGGTTTCCCGTCCAAATCCGAAAACATCCGCCTTTCGGAACCCCCGTTCTCTCACAACGTATCCCTACTCATGCGGGGAGTCTAGGGCAAGTCAAAAGACAAGTCGAGATTCTTTCGGAAGATTCGGCGTGTACCTCTAGCCACTGCGGCTACAAGAACACCCTATGTAATTTATCTTGAGAATAGATTTAGAATAAGCAAAGCCGATCGAAAAATGAAATCTTCGAGAAACACTTGATCGCTAGGAATAGATTCAACTTGATAATTCAACTATGACAATGATACATACACAAGATCACCACTGGGATCCTTCCTTGATCTTGCTTCTAGCTCCGGGAACTCCGACGTGGTGTTCCGTGCAAGGTTCCCACGTCGGCTAGGGAAACCCTAGTCAACTAGCTCGACCCTCTCCTCTCCGGGATGGTGTCCCTCTCTTCTCTGCTCCTCGGCGGCCGATGACGAATTGGATGATGTGTGGCTCTCGACCCCGGGGCTATAAATAGCCCGAATGGTGGCTAGGGCAAAGGAGGGAGCAAACGGGCTCTGGACAGGGCTGGGCCGGCCGGCCTGGGCCCATCCAGGCCCAACTCGCGGCCTCCTTTGCGTGGTGTCGGTTCCCGAGTCTTCTAGATGCTTCCCCCTTCTGCATGTAGGTCCATGTCGTCAGTTTCTCTCCGAATTGGACATAACTCCTTGTCTTGCAAGATTCGACACTTTTCTGGTTTGGTCCTCGGAGTTTGTCATCTTCTCGGGTTGAGTCCCTGGCTTCTTGGAGTCAAGTTTGCTTCATTGCATGACTTGTACGGGCTTCAAGGTCTTGTCACAAGGTGCTTGATGAACTTATCCCTAAAGTCTTGCATTCGACGCTAAAATCCTGCATAAACACTAAACTCCAAAACCAACATGCACAAGTGAACTTGTTATACCACGGGGGTTAGTACCAATGGATAAGGTATAAAACTTATCCAACACCGAAGGTAAACTCATGGCTAGGTTGACGGATTTTCACCGTCAACATCTCCCCCATGCTTAAACCTTGCTCGTCCTCGAGTAAGCCTTCGATGGATATCATCGTTGCCCATCAATGTTTAAACCTTGTACTTGATCATACATGAGAAACATAATGCTCTCAAAATTTTAATTCGTTAAAGTTCCATAATGTACTAGCCTTCATCTCTACGGAGGGTAGATTATTAATTAAGCTTATCCCACGAGTATTAACATGCTCACAAAGTTTAAATAGATCTCAGAATTTTTGAAATAAAGAACGAGATGAAGAAAAGCTAAACCAAGTTCACAAATTTAAATCATCTTGTATATATTGCTCCTGAACTCTCATCTCACTTTGTCTCTCAAGCCTATATATTCTACTCCTTTCCCTCTCTTAACATATATGTGGTAGGCTTTATATGGAGCTTTGGGAAAGTTTAGTCCTACCAAGATTTTATAAATGAGATGTTGTCAAAACAAGACAAGCTTCTCATGGTCTTACCGAGACTCGTCAAAAAGGTCATTGGAAAATAATGTTATATCAAGGAGGGGAAAGAGAAAAATACACACACTTGAGATAGGTGGACATGTGCAAATGGCAAAGGATGATCCCGAGGCACAAAGGAAGTCCTCGTTATCGGATTGCACATGGTTGGAAAATTGAGTATGGATCTTTTAATCTTGAAGCCTTGAATTTCCTAATGTACTTTAGAGAACCGGGGAGTTTACTTTATTTTTACTTTTACACATACTCATATTTTTTTCTTCTTTTTCTCTTCTTTCTTTCTTTCTTTCTCATTCATTTTTTCTCTTCTCTTTCTTTCATAAATTTTTTTATTTGCTCCCCTTTTGAACTCTAAAAATTGCATCGTACCTACCTCCTCCCCCATGCTTAGACGTTGCTCGTCCTCGAGCAAAGAGGCGATAAAGAAGGTAGGTACCAGAAATATTTTTCCTTGGAGAGATACTTGAATTCTTCAATGTTGGCACTGTCTTGCGATCTTCCTTGAATTGATGATCCATTCTCAACGATAGGTTGTGGTCAAGGAGGTAATCACAAAAGATGACATTTGGTTTGAGGGTGGATATCCGGCGAGGTTTGTGAGATCTCCGATGCGGGGATACACAATGCACGGATAAAAGGCTAGCAAAAAGATAGATACGCAAAAATGGAATGACCAACTTCTTAGTTTCGAGCCAGAGAAATCATGGCCTGCAATAACTCACTCAAAAATAAATCTTGTACACTAAGGTTTATGCACTCAAATATATATTAGGCTCTGGATAGGTTGAGCAACACACAAGTGATATTTATGACAAGGTTAGCGATATTTTTGAGCATAAAAACCATCTTCAATCTCTTTATAACTTGAGAGCACATAAAACACTATGGGTCTTTATTTTAATCATAACCTCCGCTAAAGATTAAGCTAGCATTTAAATAAATTCAGATTTGTATTTTAAGAGAGCACTAGCTTTAACATGCATAAATCAATTACAAAGATAAACAAAGCGGCAATTATAATCATATATCATCATGGCACAAATTTTTGTAACTTTTCCAAAGGTATAATCAAGGTGGTTCCTTTATTAATGATGAAATCAAGCTGAAATACAAACTGAAAATGAACAAACACACTTGCTGAAATTTAAATAAAAACAGAAAATATTACGCAAACACACACAAACAAAAGCTAAAAATTACAGAGAAAGGGAAAAGAAAAGAAAACTAAAGTTCCTTCTTCCTCCTAGTCCTCCGCCGGTGGTTGGTGTTGATAATCTTGATAGTGGTACCCTTGCTCGTAGTAAGGTTGGACATCTCCTCCAACGAATTGATCCGGCTCCACTAGGTGAAGGCGTCCAAGCTCATAGGCAATATTTGCATTGCCCTCACCAAGTTGAGCCGCGTTGGCTTGGATGGCTGCGACGTTTTGCGCATTTCTCGCAACATACCCTCCAATTATGACCACGCTTTGTTGTGGTTGGGGATATTGTGCGTAGGGCTCCGCGAAGTTTACGTTGGGCACCACATAATTTGGTGGGGGTACCGGTGCACCACCCCCCATGCTTGCTCTTGTGGCCCTCCATAATAACTTGGCGGAGGATGGATCCCACCGAAAGGTGGCACAACATTGGGTTGTGCACTACCTGCTTGTGCGGAGGAGGATCCCTCCTCTACGATTCTTCCTCTTTTATTTTTCCTTGCCGGGACAAGGAGTCCCTCTTCCAACCAATCTTCCCTCCCTTGGATGAAAAGCCTAAGCCTTGCATCCGGAAGGGGTAGGTTCACCGTGGCCAAACGAAAACCTCCTCTCTCATCTCCACTAATATATTTGCCTTGTCGCAAGTACTCAATGCCGAGAGAGGTCCCACGCAAGAGATGTTCGGGGTTTCTTGTGATCCCCGGCCGTAGGGAGATGACCAACATAGAGAGGTAGCACCCCGAACCAATATCTCCCGCTCCCGATGTTGCCTCGCAACACCAACGGTTGATCATAAGGTATGAGGGGTCTATTGGCTGCTTGGCAATTAAAGCCGAGTAGAGCCAATTCAACTCTGTGTCGGTCACCTTCGTCTCCCTCATCCTCCTCAATATCCTCTTGCACATCCAAGAGTGAAATACTTGGATAATGGGGTTACGGATGCAATTGCGTTGTTGGTGGGATTCTCCGGAGATCAATCTCCAAAATCCATCTAACATGTCGGGCGGCACGTCAACTTTCTCCGGAGCTCCCTTATGGAACCCAAGTAGCTCCCTAACATGCTCGTAGGGAACCACTTGTTGGACTCTGAAAGACATCTAGGCCCTAAGTGGGTTTTGGTGTATTGATTGACAACTAGATTAAAGATCTAATGTCCTTGTTAAGCATGTGAGCAGGTTGTAACATATAAATGACAAGGCATAATATATGACATTGGTTATCTACATGGTGAAAACAAGCTATGTGTATACAAGATAAGTTGAGGCATGGTTTTAGCCTCATATTGTGAAATGACTTGACTCAATGATTAATGTCATAATATTTGATATGTGTGATCCCATGAAGCATATAGATGGTGTTGACGCAAAATGTGCACTTAACGCCAATCACACAGCAAGCCGAAAAGCTAGCTTCGCACGCGCAGAGAGCAAATGACGTGCCAGTCAATTTTTCCTGAAAATTAACAAAAGATAAAGCAGTTAGATACCAAAGCTTGGAACGTGTCGGGTGGTACCAGACAGTTCCGTATTTACTGACTAAGAAGCCAAGCAAGATGACATGTAGCTATGTAGAGCTATCTGTCAAAGAATCACAACCATCCGGACCATTATAAAGGAAAAAAGAATACTGCCGAATGGATGACGTAAGCGTGACGACGATCGGTCTTTGTATAAATAGAGATGCAAGCATGAAGTTATGACCGATCCCCGTGAGGTTTATCATTAAATAAGATGAGGTAAAGCACGGACATGATCATGTATTAAATGAGCACGCATAGATCAAAGCACTAGTCTACCGCATGTCTAGGTACTTTAAGATCCGTCGGGTACGATCACAAACAAATCTATCCACCGCATGATACAACTTGCATGAAAAACGTACCACTTTCCGCAAATAGATCTATCCACCGCATGATACAATCTAAATATGGAAAGCTTAAAAGCATACATCACTTAAGACACAAACAATGCACGTGATCTACTCGTGAAAACATAACCGAATACGGCTGAACAGCCGATCCGGGGTCCATGAAGAAGGAACAAACATTACCACGTGAATAAATCTATCAGACTGAATTGGAAATCTAATCCACCGGATGACTAGCTCCAAAGCAACCCAAAAACCTGCAT
This sequence comes from Cenchrus americanus, assembly GCA_947561735.1. Classification (NCBI taxonomy): domain Eukaryota; kingdom Viridiplantae; phylum Streptophyta; class Magnoliopsida; order Poales; family Poaceae; genus Cenchrus; species Cenchrus americanus. The sequence continues at coordinate 6,492,717 of OX387242.1, forward strand.
CTACCGCATGATACCAGGTTCTTTCAAGATTTATACGCACAAAGCAAGCTTGAACCCGCAACACGTGTCAACCTAGATCGATTCGATTTCGGCTATCGGAGAGCACAAGACCCACGCGTCAAAACGCGAAACCTGCTCGTATACGGATCTTAAAAGAAGAATAGCCGATCCAAACCCATCTAGATTGGGCAAAGGTGTGTTACATGAACTAAAACATAAAGTAAAACTCATGATAACACGGGATAACTTAATGAATCTATTGGATCTTGCCAAAATCCAATAGAGCCGATAACTAGCTTCGAGCTAGATCTTAGCCTACCGCATGGCTCATGATCTAACAAGAAACCCTCTTGAACCAAGCTTGAATCTACCGCATGACACAAAGCATGGTAACAAGACTACTTGCATCGAGATCTAAATCCACCGCATGATACTAGACATGATACAAGGTTGCGGTACTCACGGAGGTCGACGGATCGATTGGCCCTCTCGAAGAACTCGACGACACGACAAGGACTCTAGGGTTTGGCGTAAGGCCGGTATGTATTGAGGAATGAACGTATCTGTTACATACATCCAGGGATCGTATTTATACCCTGCTGATTACAATTGCGAATGGATTCATTGCCTAACTAAACTCGATCGCCTATCCATCCATTCGCTTCCTCTCGATTGAGCCACGTCACCGTCCAATCCCGCAAAATCGGCTCTCTTGTTCCTTTGCCGAACCGGGAGCGGATAGCCGACCGCGGATCCTTCCGCCGAAAATCTCGAAAATATCTTTCCTTCCACCGGACGGACTCTTTTTCGAATCGGACCCACATGTCATACTCCTTACCAAATTTTGGTGTTAACACATGCCCCTTCAATTGTGGGATAAAAGTAATTTTGTTCCACAATTGACTCCGACCACGAATCCTTGAGCCAAATCGTCAACACCTTTTGCTTCTCCGCAATCCGCCGGAATCTTCGTTCGGATCCAACCCTAGATCCTCTTCGTTCCGAGCTCGAACCTCCAATGGCAACTCGAACCAAGGCTTTGCTCGGGTAAATTCATCCCCCGCAAACCTTGTTCGGCATTAGGTTTTCAATTTTACCCGAGATTTTTCTTTTCCGCTTTCTTCCGGAATCTTCCACTGCTCTTTTGATTCTCGTCGATGCCAATTCGCGAGTCTTACTACCTTGGTCCCGTGGGGAATCCCGATCCTCTAGATCTCATTACTGCCGAATCTCGGAGAATCCCCTTCAAGGCGGCTTTGTCCCCACCTCCTCGGTGGCAAGATGCGTTCAAGAATCGGCCCTTGCCTCCAATTGCGGTGGCCGGAAGACTTGGTATCGGAGGATTCTTGCGGACAAGAGTGGATTGACCAATCTGGATGCTCTCCGTATCGCTCAATGTCTGGAGTTATCCGTAGTCCGAAACACCCAAGAATGAAGATCTTCTGATAGCCGCATGCCACTTCTGGTCAAATGGCGTCAACGCCTTCCTTTTTGGGCATGGCCCAATGTCCCCAACCTTGGCCGATGTATACATGATCACCGGCCTTGATGTCACCGGATCTGTCCCGCACCGGAACTTCAAAAATTCTTCACGCCGGACGGGGGTAAAACCGGGGGAATGGCTACAAGCATTATATCCCGAAGCACATGAGAGATAATCCCCTTGGCGAAGTGGAATACGAGCTTTTCCGAACATGTGGCTATGCAGATTTGTCTTCTGTGGCAAGGCCAACGAACCCACTTTGAATCATATTGCAATGGCGATTCATCTTGCCAGTGGCAATCGCCTCCCTCTGGGAAAATTCCTCTTGGGCAGTGTATATCATATGCTTCATCAGACTGTTACCCAAATGTACACCAGCCAGAGGATCACACGCTTCAATGGCCCTTGGTGGTTTGTTCAAATATGGCTGCAGCTCCATATGCATCAGATTGTCGGCGTCGATTTGAACTCCAGGTTCTTCCCTTTATCCAATCCCCCCGAAGGAGAGCCTCAAACTACCAGAGGATGCCAAAACTATGGAGAAGCAGCTTCAACTGTTATCATCCGGCGGGATATCATCCAGCTCTTCGAGTTGTTCTTCAAAGGCTTCTCCAATCCTCTTTGGCTTCCTTATCTAGGCAATGACACTCGACCTTCCCTGTCGAATTCTCTTTTGAGCCCGGCCATCAAGATAGGGGATTCTTGGAGATCTTTAATATCATAATCCGCCCATGCATATTACGGCCGAGTTCAATGGAGGGAGGCGAATGTCGGCACTTATGAATACTACCAGCCTAATGTAATGGCCAGACAACTTGGATGCGGCCAGATGCCCCCAAGATTGTTTTTGCATGAATTCCTCAAACCCGAGAGGAAATCGAGAACCGATGCAATGCAACGAGTTTTCAACTATGTGTGCGGTCCACTATCTATACACGTCCTTTTGTGCCCGCAACCATAGCTCACCCCACCTTCAACTCATGGTGGCAAGAATTCCATGACCACATCTTCGGTGAACCCGTTCATGTATTCTCGTGCGGAGTTGGTGCCCGATTTCTCGCCGACTTCGAAAGGTAACACAATGAGCCCTTGGATCAAGCACTTCTTCTTTACTCATGGTCTTCACCTTCATCTTTTGTCCACGAGAACACGCTTACTGCCCCCCTCGAGCCGGGGCAATTGCTTACAACGGCGAAGGCCCGATTTCGGCACTTTGGGGTTCAAATCCACAACCCTGCAGCAATTAATGGCTAGGTATGCTACCACAGACCCCAGCCTTTCTAGCCTTGTCTTTGCGGACGAGGCAAGGTCTGCACCTGATTGCCCCTCCAAGTGCCAAAAGGAGAAGAACTGTCAAAAAGGTGCTTGTTGAGGTAAAACCCTTTACCTTCTTGATTACCAGGTCACTCTGTTTTTGATGGATCATATCATTGTGCATTTCCAGACCAGAGCTCAACATTCTTCAGAACCAGCGCCTGCCAATGCTCCATCCACTGGTATGACCTTTACTGTTCTTTCTCAAGGATGAGCACTGGCACTTACTCTTTCAATTGGACACTTGCAGAAGAAGCTGTGGAAGAACAGCTTGTAGATGTTCCGGTGGTTCAACAGGCGAGTCCATCCAGGGTTGAGTTACCCATCCCGGTGGAGATCTCATCTTCATCACCTTCTGCAGAAGCAATCAATTCTCCAGAGATGAATCTCCCAACCCAACTGGAGCCAGCAAATTCTCCTAGGGTGCCATCGCCTATTGGTCAAACAGAGACAGCCAATCCACCAGAGGCGGCAGACTCAACTCCTCTCCAGCCAGAAACCCACGAGCTGCCAATGCCCGCATCGGCACCCCTTAGCTCAGAAGTTTCGGCTCTTCTGCGGAGCGTCCTCTTCACCTGCGATTGCCCCTACTCAAGAAACCAGCCATGAGGTAACCACCCGCACTCAATTCTGGTGCCTTGGTGTTTAGTATCCTTAATTCGGCAATGTTGTTTATCAGGATCAAGTTCTATCATCGCCGAGCTTGCCATCAGAGAGCAATCCAGCTGCCGAGGTGATGGAAGGAGTGTTCCAGCCGCTGCCAAATGAAGTGCTGTCCAAGCTCACAGAAATTGCCGCCTGGCTAGAGAAAGATGCTCAGGATCAGTTCAATGATCTCCATCATTTCGAAGAAATGTTTGAACCCATTAGTCAAGAACTCCCTGAAGACATTAGAGCTTCTCTGTCATCCATCTATGACTTAGAGCCCCTTTACGTACCCTTGAGGCGCGCTTGGAGGAAATTGCGCTCCCGTCCGGCCATCGAGAAAAGGAAAACCGATGCTGAACAAGCCATGAACGGGGCACAAACCCAAGCAGAGAACCACAAAGATGCATTGGCTAACCTGCAAGCTTCTTATGATCTGAAAGCTGCTAGGAAGGCTGCTCTAGAGGCCGAACTGAGAAGCTTGTCAGCGGAGATGGAGATTGACCAAAAGAAAATAGCCGAACTTCTCGGATTGATGGCAAAGACCCAAGCGGAGGTAGAATCGGTGTCACCGAGAATAAAGCAATGCGATGCGGAGCTCAACGACCTATCCGGTGCCCAACAAGGCTGCCGAGGAGATCTTTGGACAATTCCCGTTTGATAATATCCAATGTTCGTCGTGTACTTGCCAAACTCCTGAATGCCTGAATTCTTATTGATGTACAATTGAACTGGTCGCTCTCGTAATATCTCCTTGTGATTTGCTTCCTTTCTTTTGCGTTAGCAATGGAGAGAATGGCAACACTTTCTGCGATAAATTTGAGATGAATCTTCTCACGAAGTTGATCTTGCCGAGCAGTGATTGCAATTCCTTGAGGTTGGTTGGAGGAGCGACCTCATCAATGGCTTTCATGCTCTTTTTGCCAACTTCGATTCCCCCTTCGTGGACCAAAAACCCCAAGAACTCTCCAGCTGACACCCCAAATGCACACTTGTTTGGATTCATCTTTAGGCCATGCTTCCGGGTGCATTCCAAGGTCTTCTTCACATCTTCCAGATGGGTGTCATGACTTAAGGACTTGATCATTACGTCGTCAATGTAGATTTCCACGGTCTTGCCGATCAACTCATGAAAAATGTAATTCATGGCCCGCTGATAGGTTGCACCGGCATTTTTCAACCCAAACGTCATGACTATCCATTCAAATAGGCCTATATGACCAGGACACACCGAAGGCCGTCTTTGATATGTCTTCTATTGCCATAAAGATCTGATTGTATCCCGCGTTGCCATCCATGAAGCTAATCACCTTGTGTCCGGCGGCGGCGTCAATCAACAAATCGGCAATAGGCATCGGGTATCCATCCATGGGAGTAGCTCGTTTAGGTCCCCGAAGTCTATGCAAACCCTCATTTTTCCATTCTTCTTATACACAGGGACGATGTTAGAAATCCACTCCGCATATACGCACGGCCGAACGAAGTTTGCGTCAAGTAATCTTTCGATCTCTTTCTTCACATCGGCCAATACTTCATCCTTGTAGATTTTCCGGGGTGGTTGCTTATATGGTTTGAAACCGGGCTTGATCGGCAACCGGTGCTCGACGATGGAACGATCCAATCCGGGCATCTCCGAGTAATCCCAGGCGAAGCAATCTTTATATTCTTTGAGAAGCTCAATTAAGTTCCCCCTGAAGTCTGACTGCAAATTTGCACTGATGAACGTCGGCCTTGGCTTATCACCGCTTCCAATGTCAACTTCTTCCGGCTTATCGGCCGACATGAATCCTCGTCCTAACTTGCCATCAGTGCCATCCACGGGGTTCTCCATTAAAAATTACTATAAGAGCCGATCGCTTGAATCGGCCGTTGGTCACCGCCGACGGGTTCAACGGGACCTTCTCCCCGATCCTTTCCCCGAGAAGCAATCGATGCCTTGGTGCTCCCGGAAGGCCGGTTCCATGTTGGCCACGCTTACGGAGTCATCCGCCCTCCGGACGACCTCGATCTCGTCATCCACCTTTGGATAAGGTTTGTTGATGCATGGTGGATGGGACGCGGCGGTTGGCGTGAATCCGGTCCCGCCCAAGCGGCGGGTTGTAGGCTCCCTTGCCTTCGATAACGAGAGAAGGTGGTGAGCGACGTCTTGGACCCGATCATCAAGTCCACGTGAGCGCATCCTTTGGTGTCCGAGGGATTCCGGCGAAGTCGTTCAGGATGATGCTTGTAGGTGTCAGATCGCTCGGGGTCATGCCAAGCTTCCTGAAGGTGGTGTACGGCATTACGTTGACTGCCGCGCCACCGTCGACGAACATCTTGGTCAATGGCTTGCCGTTGACGTACCCCCTCAAGTACAGCGGCCTCATATGACGGTTCTTGGCCGGCTTGTCGAAGACGGCACGCTTGGCAAGCACCGGTTGTGCCATCATCTCCTCGGGCGCTCGTCATCAAAGGAAGCTTCCTCTCGCATAGCACACGGTTAGCGCGGGAGCCATGAACTCGTTCGGCGGGGAAGTATACCATGCATGTAGGGGCCGAACGCTTCGATCCTTCTGGCTGGTCCTTGGGGCGCCACTTCTGCCTCGTCTGGATCCCGGCTTGCTTCATTTCGCGGTTCCTCAAGCGCTGGACCCGCCTCTTCTGGCTCTTGCGTAGGCCGGGCGGGCACCACTGCCCCTTCTGCCAGACGTGGACATCCTCGTCCTCTTCCTGATCAGCCCACCTGAGATCGGCTTGGCGCTTCCTGGGGTGATCGATGACCTCAATTTTTTGACGCCGATCCCCATTCGGGTGGATCCTTCCAAGTCTTTCGTGGACGGATCGGCGATTGGCAGTTTCCTGCCTGTACTCGACATATCTGTCGCTGCATTCGGGACAGTTCCTCAATGCAGGCAGTTTCAGGCCCTCATTCCAGCAGTGCCTGAAGAAGGCGCACCCCCAGTGGGCGCGCTCCTACTCGCGCGCGTGCTGTTCTTGATTCCATCTGCGCGCCTCCTCTTCAGCCCTGCGCTGCTCCTCCTCGTGACGACGCTTTTGGTAGCGCTCCTTTTCCATACCGGCGCCGCCATTTGTTGAGGAGAATGCGTGACGTCACCTTGGGTTTAGGCCTGGACGATTCCCCAATCTCGATGTGGCTCTTGAGAACGCGGGGGGCGTCGCCCTGCACTTGTTCTAGGGTCACCTGGAGCTCCGGGTCCACTGATCCACCTTGCTTGGACCTGGCTGAGGTCAGGACCTTGACTTTCCCCTTCTCTTCAGCTGTTATCGCATTGATAGAAAAGCCGAGCATGTTCTGAGGGAAGGGGTGGCCATCCAGCTTCATCTTGTTATCGAACTTGAGGTGCCCTTCTCGGATAGCCTTCGGATCCTCATCCCGAAGACCACCGCAATCGTTGATGGAGTGCGAGTCCCCCTGTCATGGAAGCCGCGATAACGTTTCGCTTTGACTCCATCAGGCCGAAGCATAGAATGCCCCTCAGGCAGCTTGATTCGGCCTTCCTTTACCAAGAGCTCAAACAACTTATCAGCCTTTGTGATGTCGAAGTCGTAGGTCCCTTTGGTCTGCTTGACCCACCGCTGATTCAATGTCAAGGGCTCTTTACCCCACATGATCTCCGCTGCAGCTATCTCCAATTCGTCGTCAGAATCCTCGCACAAATCAGCCTTGTCCAAGAATTGGTTGTAGATGTCAGCGATGTCATCTTCGCTCGCCAAACTTGGGGTCCTTCTTGAGGCCATGTGCTCGATTGCTCATCAAGGATAACTTCTGCGATAGTTGGCCCAAGTTTTCAAACTCCATCCCAAATAGCTTCTCGCGCACGGCCGGCAACATCCGGCGACGGCCATATCGGCCACCGATCGTCGGCAAGTTCAATGAGAAGCACATGCCCTTGACTTCTCTGAATCTTCTAAGAAACTCCCGGCGGTGTTTCGCCGTGCCTACTCGCTTCGGGTTGGCGAGATCAATCAACTTCTTCTCGGAAGCTGCCGCCGAAGTAATGAGCGTGGAATTTACGCTCCAAATCCTTCCACCTGGCCACTGATTCAGGTGGCAAGGACGAGAACCACTGAAAAGCCCGGACCCGTCGGCCGAGGCGGGGAAGTAGCGAACCCTGAACGTCTCCTCGGCCGAACATTCCCCAAGCTGCATGAGGTAACGGGCGATGTGCTCGACCGTGCTTGTCTCGTCCTGCCCAGAGAACTTTGTGAATTCCGTCGGCGGCTTCACCCTCGGTGGCAGGAGCACGTTATAGTACCACTCTGGGAACGGCGGCTTTGTAGGTGGGGCCCTGCATCTTTGGCTTGAGGCCGAACGATTCTCGCATCAATTCGGCCATCTTGCGTGCTAGGGCGTCTTCCTCTTGAGCGCCTGCAGCCGGCGCGTACCCTGGGTGCGGGAAGGCATCGAACGCTCCGTAATTTCCCACTTCATGATAACCACCGCCGTACAAATTCCTCTGGAGCCAGTTGGTCGACGGAGCTATTCTTCGACTGGGGTCAAGTGGGGCCCCGACTGAGCCGAACGCTAGGTCTCCGTACGTGAGCTGGTACGGATTCGAGCGTTGCGCGCAGGCGACCCGCGCCGCTGCTCGTGGTGGCGGCGGGATCGGTTGACTTCCCCGAAGCTTGCAACGGGGGCCGAGCCGGGCCCCCCCGCCGCCTGCGGAGGAGAGGCCGGAATGCTTGGCTTCGGAGCTGCGAGGAGGAGGGCTGCTGCAAGCGGCTCCGTAGCGGCGGCGAGAGCTTGATTCACCCGGCTCACGATGCTCTTTCCGGCGGACGCCTTCCCGAACGCTTGCCTTGCGCCCCGGCCAAAGAGGGCCACCATCATCTCGCTGGAGTGACCCGAGGAAAGCCCGATTGTGCTTGGTGAGCATGTCGTCTACGACTCTTGGAACATCCGTGCACATTCCTCCTTCTCTCGTTGGGTTGAGGCATCGCTCTCTCCCGGCGGCGGCACTCTGGGCGGGTCATTCTTTAGATACGGTACACCACTTCGATTCTTCTTAAACGACATGAGACACTTTTGCTTGAAATTGATTCACGACGTCCGGGAGGCTGCCGATGTTGCTCGGAGAAAGCTCTTCGATGCGACATCCGGGAGGTCCGAGACTTCGGGCATCTTGAACCGATTCGGCACTGTTGTCCCACCGGCGTGCCAAAAAGTGTGTTGACGCAAAATGTGCACTTAACGCCAATCACACGGCAAGCCGAAAAGCTAGCTTCGCACGCGCGAGAGAGCAAATGACGTGCCGATCAATTTTTCTCGAAAATTAACAAAAGATAAAGCAGTTAGATACCAAAGCTTGGAACGTGTCGGGTGGTACCAGACAGTTCCGTATTTACGGCTAAGAAGCCAAGCAAGATGACATATAGCTATGTAGAGCTATCTGTCAAAGAGTCACAACCATCCGGGCCATTATAAAGGGAAAAAAGAATACTGCCGAATGGATGACGTAAGCGTGACGACGATCAGTCTTTGTATAGATAAAGATGCAAGCATGAAGTTATGACCGATCCCCGTGAGGTTTGTCATTAAATAAAATGAGGTAAAGCACGGACATGATCATGTATTAAATGAGCACGCATAGATCAAAGCACTAGTCTACCGCATGTCTAGGTACTTTAAGATCCGTCGGGTACGATCACAAACAAATCTATCCACCGCATGATACAACTTGCATGAAAAACGTACCACTTTCCGCAAATAGATCTATCCACCGCATGATACAATCTAAATATGGAAAGCTAAAAGCATACATCACTTAAGGCACAAACAATGCACGTGATCTACTCGTGAAAACATAACCGAATACGGGTGAACAACCGATCCGGGGTCCATGAAGAAGGAACAAACATTACCACGTGAATAAATCTATCGATCGAATTGGAAATCTAATCCACCGGATGACTAGCTCCAAAGCAACCCAAAAACCTGCATCTACCGCATGATACCCGGTTCTTTCAAGATTTATACGCACAAAGCAAGCTTGAACCCGCAACACGTGTCAACCTAGATCGATTCGGTTTCGGCTATCGGAGAGCACAAGACCCACGCGTCAAAACGCGAAACCTGCTCGTATACGGATCTTAAAAGAAGTATAGCCGATCTAAACCCATCTAGATTGGGCAAAGGTGTGTTACATGAACTAAAGCATAAAGTAAAACTCATGATAACACGGGATAACTTAATGAATCCATTGGATCTTGCCAAAATCCAATGGAGCCGATAACTAGCTCCAAGCTAGATCTTAGCCTACCGCATGGCTCATGATCTAACAAGAAACCCTCTTGAACCAAGCTTGAATCTACCGCATGACACGAAGCATGGTAACAAGACTACTTGCATCAGATCTAAATCCACCGCATGATACTAGACATGATACAAGGTTGCCGGTACTCACGGAGGTCGACGGATCGATTGGCCCTCTCGAAGAACTCGACGACACGACAAGGACTCTAGGGTTTGGCGTAAGGCCGGTGTGTATTGAGGAATGAACGTGTATGTTACATACATCCGGGGATCGTATTTATACCTGCGATTACAATTGCGAATGGATTCATTGCCTAACTAAACTCGATCGCCTATCCATCCATTCGCTTCCTCTCGATTGAGCCACGTCACCGTCCAATCCCGCAAAATCGGCTCTCTTGTTCCTTTGCCGAACTGGAGCAGATAGCCGACCGCGGATCCTTCTGCCGAAAATCTCTGAAAATATCTTTCCTTCCACCAGACGGACTCTTTTTCGAATCGGACCCACATGTCATACTCCAGACCAAATTTTGGTGTTAACAGATGGTATATGGCAAGCTAATGAAGAATAAGAAAGGGGCATATTGATTTTGGAACATTGGATGGTCTCTTATTGAAGGACAAAGCTTGTTATAATAAAAAGGGATATTTAAATTAAAAGAAGGCATGATCTCAATAGAATTTCACTCTTGATGTTGAATCAAAGCTTAACTCAAATTGGCAACGAATGGATGAAGAAATCAAGCAAGGGATTAGCAACGAGGTACTAAGCTAAGGTTGGCCGAGTAGTGACTTGGACCATGTGCTTGGCTAGGGTGAAGTGGCTATAGCTTGGAAAGTTTCGAGGTATCAAGTCGAGCCTAACCGAGTGAAGCAATGAAGAAGCATTACATATTCATTGAGTCATGTGAAGGGTGACTTAATCAAGAATTGGGTTTCATTCTTATACAAAGATTAAAGTCACTAGCTCAAGGTAGAAGTGCTCAAACCAATGAGACATTGATGGATGGATCTCTCACGAGGATATATTGATCAAGTATGGCTTTTCTTGAAGAAGAAGCTCAAGAGTTCTTTTATTGCATTTATATTCGATCTTGAGTATAGGTACGCCGTACTATCAAGAGGGATGCAACGTGGATAGCTTTGCTTTTGTCTCGGTGCTCAAACCTAACCTCCCAAGTGCTATCATGAGAGAAACACTTTTCACAACACGTGCACCTGATGGTTTTGGAGCTTAATTTCAGTTGGAATGGATGCTCCTCTGAATAAGCTTTCCATAGAGTCCAAGATCATCGAATTCGGAGTTCGGAGTAAAAAGTTATGGCTTTTTCTCCGAGGTGACTTGTGCTGTCCAGTGGAGCTTCGGATACTCCGGGAATTTTCCGGAGAATCCGGACTTTCCGGAGATTCCGGAAAAATGACCGGAATATCCGGAACTTTTGGATCTAACGGCTAGTTTTGGGGATTCCGGAGTATCCGGGGATTTTTCCGGAGTTTTCGGGACTTAACAGCCAACGGCTAGTTTTTGGGTGATGGGTACAAATACCCCTCACCCTCTCCCTTTTGGGGCTGCTGGTTCCCCACATGAAAAACACATATCCACAACCCTTTTAAGCCCCCCCATCTCTAGTATAGCAAGAGATTTGAGAAGAGAAGAGATTTGGGTGAGGGATTGAAAGATTGAGTGAAAGTTGAGCTAATCCATCCTTGAGCACTCGAGTTCATAGCAAGAGATCGTCGTGGCGTTTGTTACTCTTGGAGGGTCGCCTCCTAGACGGCTAGGCGTCGCCCATAAGCTCCCAAGGTGTGGTGAGCTGTGGGAAAGTTTGTGAAGGTCTTGCTTCACCTCCGCAAGGGAAGAAGCCATCTAGTGGACCGGGAAAGGGGTTGAATGCAACCCGGCTTCGGTAGGAGAAGCACCCAACGGAGACTAGGATTCACACGGTGGTGAATCCAAACTTCGGTAAAACAAATCCTTGTGTCTCCTGTTGGTTACCTCGCATTTACCTTGTTGTATCTTTCCTTGCTTGCCCTTGTCATATTGGTGGAGCTACTTGGTTGCTAGTGTTTGTGAAGTGCAGGAATTCTACTTTCATCAAGGAACTGATCCTTAAGCTATTCATCAAGTTTAAGTTCAAGCCAAACAAGCAAACAAGAAGGAGAAGAAGAGGGGAGACACTGCCAGGCAAACCCGGTGGCACCGGATTTGCAAAACCGGTGGCACCGGTTTTGGGCAGTGTGTTCATTCCGCTGCGAAGGCGATAGTCCAGAGACTCCGGAGATTTCTCAGAGATTCCGGACTTTCCAGAAACTCCGGAGAAAAGTCCGGAGTATCCGGGATTCACTGATAAATTTGTCTTAAGTGGTGATTTTCAGGACTCGCCTATTCACCCCCCTAGGCGACATCAAGATCCTTTCAATTGGTATCAGAGCCTGGTGCTCCGATTCGAGCTTAACCGCTTGGAGTTAAAAGGATGTCGACTATTTGTGAGGTATCGTTTGAGCCTCTTCGGTTTGATGGCTCAAACTACGATTCTTGGTCTGCTCATGTTCTTAATGTATTAAATACTTGGGGTCCTCTTTATGAGCGAGTTGTGGTTGCTAGCATCCTTCCCGAGGATTTTGATAGTGAGGACACGTCCAACCTATCAAAGGAGGAAAAGGAAAGTGTGCTCCATAACTACTCTATTACTAACCTCATGTACAATAATGTGAGCAAGGTTATTCGAGAATTCATCTTCAACAATGAAGACATTTGCGATGATGCACATCATATTTGGGTGGCACTCAAAGACATGTATACTAGTGCCGATAATGACGATGATGAAGATGAAGAGGAGGAGTCACTAGATGAGTGCTCAACATCAACATCTTGCTCTCATCCTCTAAAGACCTTATCCACGAAGCAAAACAGCGACAACATCGCGACCACTACCTCTGACCAGGCAAACTCGGTGGCACCGAGTTCAAAACCCGGTGGCACCGGGTTCGGTAGTGATCAACACCAACTTGCTTCAACGGACTTCAGAGCAGCATTGCTCAATACCATTGAGGTATCTACAGCCCCTAGTACTTCCTCACTATGTACTAATGACTCCAACTCTCAAGTGACTAAAGGTAGAAGGAAGAAGGGAAGTGAAGTTGAGCAATTTAACTTCGAGCTCGACAAGATGACCAAGAAAGACAAGAAAAATGTGCTAGAGCTCATAAAGAGAGTAAGAAGACAAGAAGATGATCTCACAAGACAACAAGCATATCATGACTCCTTTGAAGAAGATTTGAAGAAGCTTAAGGAGTCAAATGATGCCTTGTCTAGAAAGTGCAAGGAGGACATTACCAAGGCATATGCTTGTGCTACTAACTCTCTATCTTTTGAAGCATCCTTGGAAAAGGAAAATCAGGCTCTCAAGGACCAACTTGAGGAAATCACTTGCAAGTTTGTAAAACTATAAGGAACTCACATAGAACTTGAATATTCTCATGAGAGGCTTGTAGAGTCACACACCTTGCTAGAAGTGATAAATGAGGTTTTGATAAACTCGTTTAAATCTTACACACCTCATTGCACCACTAGCACTTGTACTCAAGTTGAAAAAGATATATCTTGTGCTAACCCATGTGGCCCAAAAGGCAAACCTTCTTGGTATGATTGTGTGATTGCAGAATCTTGTGATGACTTCATTACTCAAGAAAATGATGAACTTATGCAAGAGGTCGAAAAGCTCAAGAAAGAGGTAGCTAAGTTGAAGAGAAAAGAAAAGGTGCAACCTTCTCAAGATAACCGTGAGCCCATGGTGAAGAAGCTTGAGAAGAGGACAATCGTCACTAGATCAATCTCCCAACAAAGCCACAAAATCAATGCTCACAAGATTGAGGACAAGATGAAGCTAGATCATATCAAGTGCTACAAGTGCTCACGCATGGGGCATTATGCATCTATGTGCTCATTCAAGCAAGAAGACAACTCAAACCTATCAAAGAGGCAAAGAAGTCTTGCTCAAAGAATATGCTTTGGTTGTCATGAGAAAGGGCACAAGATTGAAGCTTGTACCAATCGGGCAAAGGTTCCCACAGGGAAACCCGGTGGCACCGGGTTTGCAAAACCGGTGGCACCGGTTTCCACTGAGGAACCACAAATGAAGCTCAACAAGGGATTTCTGAAGGCTGAAGCAAAATTCAGAGAGAAGAATGGCTCAGTGACAAGTACAAAGGGAAATGGCAACATCAAGCACAAAATTTGCTACACTTGTCGTCAAAAGGGACATCTTGGTAAAGATTGTCCCAATAGTAAGAACCCTAAGCTCAATCATGTTCATTATAGTAATGAGAAGCTTAGGAGTAACTCAAATGACTCTAGTGCCCCTAAAATGCTCATTTCACAAAGGAAGGGCACAAAGGCCATTTGGGTACCTAAGTCCTTGATCACTAACCTTGTCGGACCCAATGCACGTTGGGTACCAAAACATGCCTAAAAAGACTTTGCAGGTATTTGGAGTAGCATTGGAGGCTTGGCTCACTTGAGAAGATATTAATCTACATCCATCTTTATCTCAAGACAAACTTTGTGATTCATCAATAGAAAAGGGCCAAGTGACATAAATCAAAGAAATCTTGTTCAAATGCTTCTCCAATGATAAGTACCTCTCACTGTTGTTGTTCTATCTCATATGCAAAAACCCGCTCTTGTGTAATTGATCATATGAGGTGGACAACCTACATATGTTCTCTTTGGAAAACTTGTGTCAAATACCATTCGATGCTATTAACCGCTTCATTTAGAAGCATTGAGTGACTTTTGCATGCAGGAGAACTTATGTGAGCTAAGGGAGCAAAGAGAAATTAAGAAAAGAATAATCAACCATTGAGAAATGCATAAGTGCCAAATTCTAGAAGAATCCGGTGGCACCGGATTTGTGAACTCGGTGGCACCGAGTTTCCCAGGATCAGCAAGGGTTGGAAAGGAAATCTTTGCAAATACCTCAAGGCATATTATTCTTGATCCAAAAATAAAAGGAGACTAAGCAAATATAGTTTGTGAGACACCTTTGATCTAATTTCACATATTCTTATTTGCTTGTGAATTTTGACCGAAATGTGGAGCTTGCTACCCTAGTGCTTTAATTGAGCCAAAAGTGCACTTCTCAAGATTCAAATACTTGATGCACCTATTTAGGGGGAGCTCACTTCACATTTTGTGTCTTTTGGTACTAACATCTCTTGCAAGAATTCATGTGTGTAGTTCAAGTGTGAAATTTCTCAATGTTTTATCTATACTCTTCACTTGAATGATTCTTATGGCAAAGGTGTTGGTTGTGAGCAAGCCACTTGACAAGGAGCACACATTGGGTATTTCTCATCAAAAGTGACAAGAGGACGTTATTGAAAGAATAAAAAGTGCAAGCTAATTTATGAGGGTTTCTCTAAGTGAGAAATCATGCAAAATGAAGGCAAAGGTATGAATCCTAAATTTAAGTTATTAATTTGGGCATCTAGGCCCTATTCTTGCTAGTGTGAGTTTTGGTGTGCAAAGGTAGCTAGCATCACCTTGATTTGTTGCTTGGTGGTAGTGGTGAGCTTTTAGATATTTAGTTGATGCCTCACAAATTTTTGTTGGAAATTTTGTGTTCTAACCGTAGCTGAAAATTTTAGTAGAGGCATGAGCTAAATATGCTAAGACCTATCTTGGCTAGTAATCTTTGCATGCTCTTTGTGACTTAGGATAAACTTTCAAAATTTCACTAGCATGTGTAGGTGGTGTGCTTTTTGCAAAAAAATTTTTGAGTCTTGATCTTTTAGATCGTGTCTTGTTGTTTATGGTTATTGTTGCTCATGCTTGATTGTTGGCTAACCATAAATGACAAGATTCTCTCAAGTTCAAAAGAAGCTACTCATTTCTATCTCAAGGGATTGCAAACTTTGGATTTCTCCCATTTCATCAAAATCACTCAAAATCCATTTCAGAGATAGAGGGTTGTGCAAAAATGAATATAAAAGGCAGAGAAAGAAAGAGGAATGAAAAATGAAGTGCAGAAATGAATTTATGGACAAAAGTCCACGGGTTAAGTAGAACCCGGTGGCACCGGTTTTCCAAAACCGGTGGCACCGGTTTCGTCGACAAGACACGGGATATACCCGTGACTTACCCGATTCTGATCACCCACTTCACCCCATTTGCCCCCCTCTCTCTCCCATGACTCGAACAGTAAAAGGAGAGGGAGAGAAGGCGATTTCTTGGCGATTTGAGGGTTCCACCAAGGATTTCAAGGCTTGGGACAAGATCTCGGTTCCCCAACTCGGTTGGACCGGATTCCCCTCCATTCCTAGGGCTGCAGCAGCCTCTCTCACCATGTCGGGAGGTACCCCATGTCTTGGTTTTGCCCGATCTACTTTTCTAGGGACTATTTCTTGGATTCCTTTGGTAGAATGGCTTCTATATGGTCCTAGAACAGATTACAATCATCGGATTCAGGATTTACTGGCTGCTTTTCAGAGGCACATTTTAGGGTTCATGCTGAACCCGGTGGCACCGAGTTCCTCAACTCGGTGGCACCGGTTTCGGTGTTGAATTTCTGGTTCAGTTGCAAAAGGGGCTCCTAAAAATTCATTTGCATATACTTGTGGCAGAGAAATGTTCCTAAGACCCGTATGTATCTCCCTTGTTCACAGATCCGAGGTTTGACGCGGTGTATGGGAGAATACAACCTAGAACAAAGAATGCAAGTTTTGAGTTCAGAAGAAGAGAAGGAACTAGCAGCACTCATGAGATCACAGAAGATGTTCCAGAGCCACCGAGAAGGTCTAAGAGGGTAGCAGGAAGAATTAATCTCCCTAGAGGTGCTATGCGCATTGAGGACTCTGGGCCTGAGTCAACCTCTAGTGATGATGATGAGGAGAGCCCGTACAGGCAGGAGCCATCCCCTCCGGAGTCACCTACAGCAGCAGCTCAGCGCAAGAGGAAGGGCAAAAACATCCGCACAGCTAGCCATGAGCACAGTCAGGGCACCAGAGATGATGACAGTGATGGTGGATATGAGGGCATCTCAGTTCTTGGACCACATCCCGTTGAGAGTGGTGTCGTGACTCACTTCAATGTAAGAATGAGGCCACCCGTTGACCCTGAGCGCCGCAACATAGTCAACTATAAGGGAAGGGGTATGACAAAAAGGGCAAGAAAGGAAAGGGAAAAGAATCCTTTGACCGGTGGTGGAAGAAACTTGGATTATCGGTTTGGCACCAAATTCCATCAAGATTATTATGCTAGTGCCATCATCAAGAAGGACTTCCCCATTACTCGCTCAGAATACATTGATTGGGGATTCTTATCAGTCATGCATGATGCAAAGATAGCTGAAATTATTCGGGAGTGCAAGAAGAAAAATGTCTATGATATCATGGGTTTTGCCAAGTCATGGAACAGTGAAGTGATTGCACAATTTTATGCCACATGCTACTTCACCACATGTAAGAACGACAAAATTGTGCATTGGATGACCGAGGGAAAATGGTTTGGCATCACTATCACTGAGTTTGCATATCTGCTTGGCTTTGATGAAGAAGACCTTGGAAGGATGAAAATCCATAGAGATCATGACATGGACAAGGTAGACATGAAGTTCATGTATATCCCGGGGCAAGAATGGAACTTTGGACGAGTTAATGGCATGCTACCATTCTATGCATACTTGCACCGCATGTTCATAAAAGACACTTGCACCTAGGGAAGGGGACCAATCAAATGTGTCAAGCTATGGAAGAGATTTGTTAAGGCACATGTGTCCTAGTGAGCCGGAGTTTAGTGTTGTGGAGTACATTTGGGAGGAAATTCATTCCATCTCCGGCTCGCCACAAAAGAGTTGTGGATATGCTCCTTATCTCATGCATGTTATTGAGACCATCACAAACTACACATTTGTCTATGATCATGAGCATAAGCCATTCCATTTGAAGAATGATGTTGTGGGACCTTCATTAGCAGATTTGGAAAGGGAACAAGGGAATATTGGAGGCCAAGATGCCCCCGAACAGCCCACAACAGCTGCTGCACCATCTAGGGCAGCAAGGCCTTCACTTGGTCGAGGGCGTGGACGTGGGCAACAACAAGTGCAAAAGCCCCCTTCCCCACTTAGAAAATTGTTCAACTTTTGGTGTGGGTCTTGCATGAAAGCAAATGATGCGGTTCACAAGGAGAGACAGCTTAGAAAGAGGGACTCTAGGATGTTAAGGCACATGTATGAAAACCCCTCTCCCACAAACAGGCCTCCCATACCACATGCACCATCCGATGAGGAAGAAAGTGAGCCGGAGACCTTTGAGAGCATTTGGGAAAGATCACAACAAGTTGATCCGGCAACCAACAAGGATTATTGGGATAGAGCCTATG
This sequence comes from Cenchrus americanus, assembly GCA_947561735.1. NCBI lineage: Eukaryota > Viridiplantae > Streptophyta > Magnoliopsida > Poales > Poaceae > Cenchrus > Cenchrus americanus. The sequence continues at coordinate 6,510,792 of OX387242.1, forward strand.
GAAACTCATACTACAATCCCACCTTTGGAGGAGTGTATAGTGCTCGATCATCTTATTCAGAGGTTCCTTTCATGGGCACACAAGGCCAAGGCACATCCTCTAGCATGCCTCCCGTGGATCCTAATGCACAAGGAAGTTCGGAGTCTTTGCGGTGGATACTACTATGGTTCACTTTTTGGCTCAGTTAATCCATATGAAGGAATGCCATCTCACTATCCTCCATTCCCGCCACCACCACCCTTTATGCCTCTGAGTCAGTTTGTGCAACCGTCTCAAGATGATGAAGAAGAAGAACCATGAGCAGTTGTACAAGACCCCCAAGACCCTTATTGGTGATTAATGACAAAGGGGGAGAGAGGTGTCGATTAAAAGCTTGTTGTTCTGCTCTGTCTGCACAAATCCGGTGGAACAGGTTTCCTGATCTCGGTGGCACCGGTTTTGGTGTGTTGCAGCATCCCTTCTGCCAGGCAAACTCGGTGGCACCGAGTTTCCAGTAACCGTGGCACCGGTTTTGGCCGTTGAATGCAACGTGCCCATGTAATAAATTCACTTTAGCTTCATCTGGACTTGAGAACCTTTGTTATGGGTGCTAAAATGTGTGTTGAACCTTTTAATGCTTATTAAGACTCAATTGCATGTTAGTGTGATTTTATATGTGTGATGAATTGATTTTTGACGGGTGCCGGGCAAAACCGGTGGCACCGAGTTTGGCAACTCGGTGGCACCGAGTTTGACCAGACAGCACCGCCATTTTCTTGCTCTATGTGTTGGAGTGCTTTTTTTATTGCATGCATCACGGTTTAAATGTTCACACACTTGTTTTGCACCCCACTGTTGCTAAGATTTAGGGGGAGCTCCATGTTTTCTTGAAAAATGTGCAAATTGGCATTTAAGGCCAAATATTGTGAACTCCATTCATAAGCACATATTGAGGGGGAGCTCAACCTAAATCTGAGTTTTTAAGCGTTATTGAATATCTTTTGTAAGCTTTAATCGAGGTTGTCATCAATCACCAAAAAGGGGGAGATTGAAAGACATCTAGGCCCTAAGTGGGTTTTGGTGTATTGATTGACAACTAGATTAAAGATCTAATGTCCTTGTTAAGCATGTGAGCAGGTTGTAACATATAAATGACAAGGCATAATATATGACATTGGTTATCTACATGGTGAAAACAAGCTATGTGTATACAAGATAAGTTGAGGCATGGTTTTAGCCTCATATTGTGAAATGACTTGACTCAATGATGAATGTCATAATATTTGATATGTGTGATCCCATGAAGCATATAGATAGTATATGGCAAGCTAATGAAGAATAAGAAAGGGGCATATTGATTTTGGAACATTGGATGGCCTCTTATTGAAGGACAAAGCTTGTTATAATAAAAAGGGGTATTTAAATTAAAAGAAGGCATGATCTCAATAGAATTTCACTCTTGATGTTGAATCAAAGCTTAACTCAAATTGGCAACGAATGGATGAAGAAATCAAGCAAGGGATTAGCAACAAGGTACTAAGCTAAGGTTGGCCGAGTAGTGACTTGGACCATGTGCTTGGCTAGGGTGAAGTGGCTATAGCTTGGAAAGTTTCGAGGTATCAAGTCGAGCCTAACCGAGTGAAGCAATGAAGAAGCATTACATATTCATTGAGTCATGTGAAGGGTGACTTAATCAAGAATTGGGTTTCATTCTTATACAAAGATTAAAGTCACTAGCTCAAGGTAGAAGTGCTCAAACCAATGAGACATTGATGGATGGATCTCTCACGAGGATATATTGATCAAGTATGGCTTTTCTTGAAGAAGAAGCTCAAGAGTTCTTTTATTGCATTTATATTCAATCTTGAGTATAGGTACGCCGTACTATCAAGAGGGATGCAACGTGGATAGCTTTGCTTTTGTCTCGGTGCTCAAACCTAACCTCCCAAGTGCTATCATGAGAGAAACACTTTTCACAACACGTGCACCTGATGGTTTTGGAGCTTAATTTCAGTTGGAATGGATGCTCCTCTGAATAAGCTTTCCATAGAGTCCAAGATCATCGAATTCGGAGTTCGGAGTAAAAAGTTATGGCTTTTTCTCCGAGGTGACTTGTGCTGTCCAGTGGAGCTTCGGATACTCCGGGAATTTTTCGGAGAATCCGGACTTTCCGGAGATTCCGGAAAAATGTCCGGAATATCCGGAACTTTTGGATCTAACGGCTAGATTTGGGGATTCCGGAGTATCCGGGGATTTTTCCGGAGTTTTCGGGACTTAACAGCCAACGGCTAGTTTTTGGGTGATGGGTACAAATACCCCTCACCCTCTCCCTTTTGGGGCTGCTGGTTCCCCACATGAAAAACACATATCCACAGCCCTTTTAAGCCCTCCCATCTCTAGTATAGCAAGAGATTTGAGAAGAGAAGAGATTTGGGTGAGGGATTGAAAGATTGAGTGAAAGTTGAGCTAATCCATCCTTGAGCACTCGAGTTCATAGCAAGAGATCTTCGTGGCATTTGTTATTCTTGGAGGGTCGCCTCCTAGACGGCTAGGCGTCGCCGATAAGCTCCCAAGGTGTGGTGAGCTGTGGGAAAGTTTGTGAAGGTCTTGCTTCACCTCCGCAAGGGAAGAAGCCATCTAGTGGATCGGGAAAGGGGTTGAATGCAACCCGGCTTCGGTAGGAGAAGCACCCAACGGAGACTAGGATTCACACGGTGGTGAATCCGAACTTCGGTAAAACAAATCCTTGTGTCTCCTGTTGGTTACCTCGCATTTACCTTGTTGTATCTTTCCTTGCTTGCCCTTGTCATATTGGTGGAGCTACTTGGTTGCTAGTGTTTGTGAAGTGCAGGAATTCTACATTCATCAAGGAACTGATCCTTAAGCTATTCATCAAGTTTAAGTTCAAGCCAAACAAGCAAACAAGAAGGAGAAGAAGAGGGGAGACACTGCCAGGCAAACCCGGTGGCACCGGATTTGCAAAACCGGTGGCACCGGTTTTGGGCAGTGTGTTCATTCCGCTGCGAAGGCGACAGTCCAGAGACTCCGGAGATTTCTCCAGAGATTCCGGACTTTCCAGAAACTCCGGAGAAAAGTCCGAAGTATCCGGGATTCACTGATAAATTTGTCTTAAGTGGTGATTTTCAGGACTCGCCTATTCACCCCCCTAGGCGACATCAAGATCCTTTCAGACTCCCTCCGAACGGAATGGTAAACTTTGCACCCCATCATCAAGGATAGGTGCAATGGTCATCAAGATTTCCAAGGCGAACTCCTTGTGGGTGTCCGCCGATACTCCGTTGAAGAATTGCACCCATCCAAGGTGCCCCAACATATAATATATATCGGTGCCGAAACCCAAGTAGTTGAGTGCTTGGTCGTAGAAGTCGACGTTGGCCACAAGCCTCTTCTCAAGACGAGAGAGCTTCTTCTCCTCCTCCTCCGACAATATGATGAAGCCATATGAGGAATATATCGGAGTGTATGGAGGTGGCGCGGTTGAACGGGTTGATCATCGAGGTGGAACGGGCGGCTCCTCCGTGTGCCCTTGAGGTTCGGTAAACCTCATGGACGTGCTCCTTGTTGCCCTCATGCCACCGAGGAGGAGAGCGTCGTTCCTCCTTGGTGGTGCCGTATCCTCCTCCATGCTCCGAGGAGACTCGGAAACCGAGTGCCTCCTCGAAGACGTCGTCGACGATGGCTTGGATGACGATGAACCCTTCTTCTTAGAGAAGAGACTTGTGGTTTTCTTCCACATGGTTGCAGCACTCTTCTCTCCACTAAAACTCCGGGTTGCAACCGGTAACTAGGCACTTAAATCTTACTTCGGATGTGGACTTTGAGTGGATTAAGGTTGTGGATTTTTTGAGCTATCAAGCTTCGGAAGGTTGGCTATGTCTACGGAGGTTCTGGGCACACAAACTTGAACACACAAACTGAGAAAGGAGAGGGAAGCTTGCCTGCAGAAAACAGGAGCCAGGGGGCTCCTTAAGTAGGGGAGGCCGGCCGGCCTGGGCCGACCAGCCTGGGTGGCTTGGTGCTCCTCCCCGCCTCGGCTTTCTTTCAGCATGATCATTTCTCCTCCATGACTTCCTTGCCCGCGTGCTCCACGAGTTGCACCGCCCAAACGCTCTCGTCCACTCCTTTTCTTGCATTATTGGTCCTTCCACTTGATGCTTCATGCTTTGAGTCATGTCCATGCTCCCTTGCTCCACTTGCTTCACATGCCACCATGAAATTCCTGCAAAGGCATGCTTGCTGCCCACCCATGCTTGTCCTTTGCATGTGGTCTAGATGAAAGTTGATGAAAGAGTATCCAATGGTGCATGCATGATTAATTTAAACTAGATTGCCTCCCTTTAGTGTGTTTAAGGTTAAGCACTCCTCTAATTCGAAAATTAAAAATATTTTCAGAGCTATGGAAGAGCTCAAGCATAAATTTAGAGAAGTTTTTAAACCATTAAAAACAAATGTAAGTTGAAAATATTTTCCGACTACGTTGACATCGGTCTCACCGGTATAGTTTGTCTTCATTGGTTGAGAGCAAACTTTTCCCGGCTTGATCATGGGGGCATAGGTTTAGGTTCTAATTTTGGCTAAATGAGAGAGATTTTGAATAAAACAAAATTAAATGAGGCTTAGAAAAATTCTAATCTTAGAGAAACCAAGGATATAAATTTTTAAACCAACGAAAAGTTTAGTTTCTTGGTTCACGCGAGTCCTACCACGTGCTGAAATTTAATTAACACCTAGGTATAAGTCGTGGCTCTACTCGTGTGTTTTTAGCATGAAAAATAAGTCAACCACAGCACCATAATAAGGATGAAGGTTTGAGTTAGGTTATGAAATTATCTGGTTGTGGTTTCTCGAAAAGAAACAAACAAACACATAGGAGGGTTCATGCAAAAGGTTTATGATAAAGCAAAATATTCAACCAAGAATTATGTCTCTAATATTGTTCAACCACTTCTAAGTCTAATAAAACTCAAAACTAAATTATTAAAAAGACTCGAAAAACCTGAAATCGGGTTGTCCTCCCGATAGCTTATTCTTGACTCGACGAAACGGGTTGCCTCCCGCCTAGCGCTTCGTTTATAGTCTATATCTAGACTTTTTCACTTGATTACTTCGGATCAACGCTCTTTGCGGGCGTTGCAATCTTGGGTACCCACTTCCGCACCATCTTGGGCACGGGCTTATCTTCCGGCTTAGTCATTTTTTTGGTCTTCGCAGGCGGCTTTTCTTCCTTTGTCTTGACGTACACAACACCTTCTTTGATTTTCTTTACGTTCATTTTTTTCGGCTCCTTCTTTTTCAGCACCTCCTTCTTCTTTGGTTCTTCCTTCACTCCAATCATGTTGCATGCCTCGAGTCGTGGTCGGAACTTGAAGGAACTCCTTTCTCCGTTGATATCGAACATGATCTCCCCCTTGCCAACATCAATAGTAGCTCCCACGGTCTTGAGGAAAGGCCTCCCAAGGATGAGCGGCGGCTTCTCCCTCCCTCCCATCTCGAGCACCACGAAGTCAACGGGGATGAAGTGGTGTCCGACCTTCACGGGTACATCTTCGGCAATGCCCAAGGGATAGCGAATGAAGTTATCTCCCAACTCCAAACACATACCCGTAGGCTCCAATGGTAGGCGTAGCTTCTCGAACACATCTCTCGGCATGACGCTCACACTAGCTCCAAGGTCGCATAACGCCTTCTCAAAGTTGAATGAACCAACGGAACAAGGAATTGTAGGGCACCCGGGGTCCTTTTGCTTCTCTAGCCCATTAGCAATAGCGGCACTACACTCCTCGGACATCTTGACATGATCTACCCCGAGTGTTGCTATCTCATATTTATTTGCAAGTATGTCTTTAAAGTAACGAGAATATGTAGGTACTTGTAGGGCATCTAGTAATGGCATGTTGATGCTAAGTCTACGCACAACCTCCACAAACTTCTCAAAGTGGTTGTCAAGTTTACCTCGGAAGTAGCGTGGCTTGAGTTGCGGTATCCTCGTGTCTTCTTCTGGCATCTCAAATTCGGGCTCTTCGGTGACGATCCCCGTAACCTTCTTCTTAACAACTCCTTCCGTCTCGGCGGATGGTTTAGGCTTCCTTACTCCCGCGGAACATTCCGGGTCTTCGGTCTCCTTCCCTGAACGTGTTTGAATGGCCTTCGCCGGTTCGGGACTTTTGGGTTGTCCCGGAAGCTTCCCTTCATCATTAGTGAGGCGCCCCGCAAGTTGTCCCACTTGCGTCTCGAGAATCTTCATCATGTTGAGCACTTTATGGTTGGAGCTTCCGACCTCCGTCACCTTGATGTTCTCCAACACCTTGTCTATGGTCTTGAACTTGGTGACAGTGTCCTTGTTGATCTTGGTTTGCTCGTCCATGAACTCCTTCAATTGTATACGAAGCGTAAATGAATTCGGAATGGATGAGCTTGCATTAAATTGAGGTCTACCTTGCCCGTAGCGGAAGTTCGGCAATTCTCCCTTCCTCATGTAGTCGAGCACTTTGGCTTCCTCCGGACAATCTTTGCGGACATGGCCATACTCTCCACATTCTTCACATGTGGATCTTGCTTCGGCGGCCTTCAAGTCTTGAGCCTCTTTCTTTTCTATCCCCATCTTCTCCAACCTCCTCATGAGCGAGTCGATCTTGCCTTCAAGTATGTTCTCCTTCTCCACTTTCAATACCCCTTTGACATTCCCCGTGGGTTGAACCGGATGTATGCGCCCGGATGACGCCCATGTGTCATTATCCGCGACCTTCTTGAATAGAGTGAAAGCTTCCGTCGGCGTAAGTTTGATGATAGATCCTCCCGCCGATGCATCGATGATCGTCCTTGACGCCATGGTGAGTCCTTGATAGAACTTTTGCACGAGGTCTTCCTTCGGGAACTTGTGATGTGGAACCACCCGAGTGTACTCGTTGAAGCGCCCGAATGCCTCCGAGATAGTTTCCGTAGGATATTGAACAAAGGTGGCAATCTTATTACGCAAGCTTTGAGTTTTACCCGGCGAGTAGTATTCCTTCATGAAAGCCTTCATCAACTTGTTCCAATTTTGCACCGTCTCCGCCGGTTGAGAGTGGAACCATTGCAAAGCCTTCCCGAGTAGTGAGAACGGAAAAAGACTTGCCCTCATTTGATCTTGAGTCACCCCAACCATGTTGAAAGTCTGACATAGTTGAATGAACGCTTGGAGGTGAAGGTTCGGATCCTCTTTACTGGTGAAGGGTGAATGTTGCACCATGCGGATTGTTGAGGTCTTGATCTCGAACAGTCTTCCGATCTCCTCAAGGTTCAAGATTGGTAGGTCGATGATATCCGAGGTGCAAAGCTCCCCAATCTTGCGCTCTTGCGGTTGGTCACCCATCGGTGGAAGTCGATTCCCCCGAGGACTTTGAGGTGGTGAATTCTTCGGAGATTCCTTCGATCCTTTGTCTTCTGACTCCGAATCTACAAAATCCAGCTTTTTAGCTTGATGTGCTTCACGTCTCCTTAGCCTTTAAAGTTTTTCTGGATCATCCACAAAATTATCGGGTTTGTTGGAGAGGTAGCCGTCCATCTCCTGTTAGAGTTAGCAATAAACAAAATATGCAACAACTAGAAAGTAAAAATAAATCTATGAAAACTAGGGTTAGACAAACTAGATTAGATTTATTTTGAGGATGATTAAAGTTTAGTAGATGCAAAAAGAAAAACTAAAAGAAAACTGAAAATCACAAAAAGGCAATAAAAAATCAAATATTGATCACTTGTTCCCCGGCAACGGCGCCAGAAAAAGGGGCTTGTTGACGGTTAATAGTTATATCAAAGTTCGTTTAGACTTGCAAGTGGACAAGTCTCTCGTCGTAGTCAAGGGACCCTTCTTCACTCGAGTGGTGAACCCAAGGTATCGAATCCGTGGAACAAATGTGTGACGCAAAAGATGATCTAGTAAAGACAAGTAACTTCAATCTTCGGTAAAAGAGAAACCCTAATGCATCTAGATAAAAGACACAAAACTAATCTAATCTACTAAAGACCGGAGATAACAAAGAAATATTGGGTAGATAAACCGATCTAGAGAGATCGGGTTAAGCCTTTTGTTGAAGTTCCAAGCAAAAGAAGAAGTAGCAAATCGAATCTTATAAGAAGCCTCTTTAAACCGTGGTTTCCCGTCCAAATCCGAAAACATCCGCCTTTCAGAACCAATGTTCTGTCACAACGTATCCCTACTCATGCGGGGAGTCTAGGGCGAGTCAAAAGACAAGTCGAGATTCTTTCGGAAGATCCGGCGTGTACCTCTAGCCACCGCGGCTACAAGAACACCCTATGTAATCTATCTCGAGAATAGATTTAGAATAAGCAAAGCCGATCAAAAAAACGAAATCTTCGAGGAAACACTTGATCGCTAGGAATAGATTCAACTTGATAATTCAACTATGACAATGATGCATACACAAGATCACCACCGGGATCCTTCCTTGATCTTGCTTCTAGCTCCGGGAACTCCGACGTGGTGTTCCGTGCAAGGTTCCCACGTCGGCTAGGGAAACCCTAGTCAACTAGCTCGACCCTCTCCTCTCCGGGATGGTGTCCCTCTCTTCTCTGCTCCTCGGCAGCCGATGACGAATTGGATGATGCGTGGCTCTCGACCCCGGGGCTATAAATAGCCCGAATGGCGGCTAGGGCAAAGGAGAGAGCAAATGGGCTCTGGACAGGGCTGGGCCGGCCGGCCTGGGCCCATCCAGGCCCAGCTCGCGGCTTCCTTTGCGTGGTGTCGGTTCCCGAGTCTTCTAGATGCTTCCCCCTTCTGCATGTAGGTCCATGTCGTCAGTTTCTCTCCGAATTGGACATAACTCCTTGTCTTGCAAGATTCGACACTTTTCTGGTTTGGTCCTCGGAGTTTGTCATCTTCTCGGGTTGAGTCCCTGGCTTCTTGGAGTCAAGTTTGCTTCATTGCATGACTTGTACGGGCTTCAAGGTCTTGTCACAAGGTGCTTGATGAACTTATCCCTAAAGTCTTGCATTCAACGCTAAAATCCTGCATAAACACTAAACTCCAAAACCGACACGCACAAGTGAACTTGTTATACCACGGGGGTTAGTACTAATGGATAAGGTATAAAACTTATGCCAACACCGAAGGTAAACTCATGGCTAGGTTGACGTATTTTCACCGTCAACACCGCTGCAGGGAGGGCCCAACGATAGCGGCAAGCAAGAGACTGCACAGGGGGTCTGGAAGTGCACAAATGCCGAGGTGCCACGGGAGGCTGAGCCACCCGCGTCGGGCGCCTCTGCATGCGGGGAGTCACGTCGTTGTGTGGCGGGCGTCCGTGTAGGGAGCCCCATCAGGCCCCCGAGCTCCGCCATGGGCCGCAGCAGGTCGGCCGCTGCACCCGGGCACCGAGCCCCACCCGCACCAGGAGGCTGCAGATCCGGGGTAGTAGGGGCGTGTCGGTGCGGAAAGTTGTCCTGGCACTAACTAGTGAAAGCGCTGAGATCTATCTCTCGATGGCCGGTGCTAAGCAACTAAGTGACACGGGGTTTATCCTGGTTCCGGCCGGGGTCGTACGTCCAGCAGTGGTGTGCTCGAGGCACTATATTGCGTTGCACCGTGGTGCTAGCAGAGGGGGGCTAGAAGCGAGGCGGGAGAGAAGGCCAAGCCTCCAGGTCCTAGAGGTTTTGTGATAGAGGCGGGTGCCAATATCGTGTGAAGGCGGAAAGCGTATAAGTGAGCGCTATCCGTCGTCCCCCGCGGCTGGGGGACTGCCCCTCCTTTTATAGGCCAAGGAGGAGGCAGTTTACATCGTGCCGCGTTGTTTCGTCTACATGTGGAGGCATGGCGCTCAGTGCCGTGGAGTAGATGGCCGTCCTGGCGAATCTTGCTTCTGTTGGGACGTCATGGCGAGTTTTGTGCTCGTCCAGGAGCGGCTTCGAGGGTGGCGGTATAGGGGTCGTTTGTTCGGCGGCCGCCCATGTGGTGATTCGAGGGTGCCGTTGACGGGAGGCCGTACGGGGCACAGTAGTGGGCGTGGCGATGTCCTGTCCCCGCACGGTTCCACAGCGCCAGGGATGGTGATACAGTGCCCGGGATGGCGTCGCGATGGTGAGGATGGCCGCACAGGACCGATGGCGACGGAGGTGACCGGTCCTGCTGTCCTGACGTCACGCGTAGTCCTGGGCAAACGTGAAAAAGGTGTTTGTTCCCCCTTCGAGGGTTCCGCCGTCCTCTTTCGAGGGTGCGGCGTGCCGGCCGTACGGGAGTGGGCGGCACAGTGCCACGGAGCTGACACTAGTCTTGCCGCACAGCGCCGTACAGTGGCGGGGATGGCCATACCGGGGGAGTCGGTGGAACAGCGCCGGGGCGTGATTCCTAGGCGTGTCAGAAGCGTGGCGCGGACCTGTAGATGTCAGAGCATTAAATGGCTCAGTCGGGGGAGCGGGTGCAGGGGTGACGGTCCCGTGGGAGCCTCGAGCGAGGTGAACTTCGCCCGAGGGGTGTTCAGCCCTCGAGCGAGGCGGACCTCACCCGAGGGGGCGCTCAGCCCTCGAGCGAGGAGGACCTCTCCCGAGGGGGCGGTTAGGCCAATTGTTTAGGTGGGTCGCGGGGGCCACCGGGGCTGCAATTACGTTGTGTGTGTTTTGGGTTTGCGGTTTAGTTTGCGTTTGCGTTTTTTACGAAATAAGATGGGTTTTCTCCGGTTGTTTAGGGGACCCCTATGGTTGTCCCCGACAGGGCGCGGATCTCACGTCTGGGAGGACGGAGCAGACCTCGTCGGCAACCTTGGAGGACCCTTGTCGTCGACAATGGAAGGAGAAAGAGGGGAAGGAGGAAGAGTGGAAGGAGGAGCAGAAACGCTGCGGCACCGGTTGTGCGGGGCCGCTGCTGGCCGACGCCGACGGCCGTCGGGGTGGAGGGGCGTCTCGAGTCGCCCTGTGCGAGCGGCTCTGGAGACGGACCGAGGCTCTCGTTTCAGGTTCTTAATTCAGAAGACTTAGAGGCTAAGTATACGACGATTTGGTGAGTTATACTTCATCTAACTTATCCACATATTCTATTACAAAAAATAGGTTAATTCCTAATTTTACATCTAAATTACTCAATATTGTATTATTGAAAACATCTTGAGTATGTACTAAAAAACATTTTGAGTATTCACCGGGGGAGAAATATGAAATATATATCTGAATGCACATTACTTCACTATTGTAAATTACCTATTTCTACCATTGTTAATGTAGATCATATATAAGATTTATATTGGAAGTGATGAGATATTGATTCCCATTTTAAATGTATATCTCAAATATTTCAATTGAACACATGTCAAGCACATATAGAGGTGTGATGTAAAGTTGAAAGAATACAAATGTGGATGGAAAAGGTGTTTAAACAAGGTCACGCAATAACTTTTTATTGTAGTTGTAGTCCCCACTTTCACATGAACTAGCAAACTTGCTCGTGCCTTGCAACGGGAAAGAAAAAACATTAGCTCACAAGCTCCCTGCCCAAAAATATTATTTGCTCACAAGCACTATTTTTATTGAGAATGATGCTGCGAATGTATGGAATAATAATACCATCAAGTATGAAAACTTTCTTCTTAAGGGAACTTTACATGAGGTGTGTGTGTGTACCACTTTGTCCACACTCCACACTTTCTTCTTTTGGGTCAAAATTAAGCGGACGATTTCAGATAGATTCATCTCCAAACACCTCAAATCTATCATAACAAATACAAAAACATAATTAAAACAAGTCATACAACCTATAAAACACAAAATTCATCTCTAAGCTGTTTAATGCTTTATATGTAGTTAAAATCATCTACTGTTTTTTACATCATTGTGTGGTTTGAAGGTACTGAAATCAATTGCATCACTGTGTTCTCTACAATGGCCGATTTTTTTTATTTTATCTCTCGTACGCCCCACACGTCATTCTCCATTCTCTCATGTCTCTGCTCCGATCCAATAGCCTGACTGGCATCGCACTGCTGCTCGCCTACCAAGCGCCCTCCGGTCAGCACCCTGCCACTCCACCCACGCTCGGAGGAGCTCTCCCGGCACTCGCGCTCGGCGGATCTCGCCTGTGGCCAGCAGGGACTGCGTGCGGCGGGCTCGCCCGAGGTCAGAGGGCTGCACAAGCGACCGGAACAGGCAGATCCGCCGGACGGCCGGCGAATGGATCACGCATCCAGCCAGCGAGCACAGTAGGTGGACGGACGATTTGCAGCCGTGCTTGCTGATCCCCGCACGCCTTCTTCGCCGACCTCGCGGCGGAGGAGCTTGCGCGGTAACCATGGCCGGTGGCGCCCATGTACGGCTTGGCTCGCCTGATGTCAGAGGAGCTCACAGGCAAGCGGAACAGGTGGATCAGGTGGGCGCGCGGGACCCGAGCTGCCCGTCCGCTGGGGATGACGACGCTCTAGGTCAAGGAGGCGAGGACCCGACCACCTTCGCAGCGCCTAGAGGTGGATCTCGGCAGCACTCGAGGTCGATGGCGGCCCTGCTCAAGGTTGACACGTGGGGCGGGCCGTAGGCAAATCCTCTCGCCATCGTCTCTCGGTGTGCGCAACACTGTAGGCCAGAACGTGCCCCTTCCTCTTTTTTGTGCAACCCTTCCTCGGCAGACCAAGCGTGACCGACGGAGAAGCAGAGGACCCCTGCAGTTGGCTCGCCCTCTCCTCTTTGGCAGCGCCAAGCAGACAAAGCGCGGTCGGCGACACCCCCGTCCCCGGCCAACCCTGGCGGTGGGCTGGCAGCAACAGCTCCTGCCTCCATCTCCGAGCGGCGGAGGAACAGGGGCACGCGGCCATCCCCATGTGTGCGGCACGACGGCAGCAACAGCACAACTGTTGCCTCGAACTCCTGACGACGTCCAAGACCAGCTCGGGCGGTGGTGGGGTTCGCGCCGGCGGGTTCGGTACTCCGGTGCGTCGGAAGGGAGAGAGAAGGAGGCAACGGGGAGAAACTGGCGGACAGAAGGGAGGCACGCGCGGGGATCCGAGGGAGATAGAGACAGAGCCAATGACGAGTGGGTCCCACCTGTCGGGACGGACGAAAAAAGAGGCAGAAGCAATCCTTGCTTTAATATTAGGTATTCACATGAATATATTTGTCCGTACAGATGCACGGATTACTGACGGAGTACTTATTGATATATACTACGATGCGTACTATAGTGTGTGGAATAGAAATACTACTTCATTCGTTCCAAATAGTAGGTCGTTGGACTTTTTTACCTCAAGTTTGATTGTTTGTTTTATTTAAAAAATGCGCAAAATGTCACATTTTTTGTTGTGATTGTCTCTATTAATAAAAGTTTTTAAAAATTATCTTAAACCCGACTATGTTTGCACATAATTTTTGAATAAGAAGAACAGTCAAATTTGAGTTAAAAATATCAAACGACCTGCAAGAGTATAAATCACAGGAAAATATTCGGTGGAAATGTGAAAACCACCTTAAAAATCATACTTCGAAAATTTCAAAAAATTGAAATGATGCACATCAGTTGTGTATCTATAGATTTACTTTGTTGCAAAAGTTGAGATGCAAACTCAATGTAGAAAAATTCTTACGAAAATAACAAATTTGGAGTGCAAGTGCACTACAGGACAAAATTTTTGGGCCTGTGTGTTCAATTCATACGCACATGGATTTTGTCATTTTCATATGATTTTTTATATAACCAGTTTGCATCTCAACTTTTGCATCAAAGTAGATATATGGACAACTTATAAATATGCATCGTGCCAAATTTTTTGGAGACTTCTAAATGTGTTGTTTATAGTGGTTTTCTGGTTTCCACCGAGACGATGGTTTGCACCGAATATCTTCCCATAAATCACTCCCTATAATTTGCACTCCAGAATCAAAGCCGTGCATACGGTGGTAGTGAGTAGCAGCAGCTAGCGAACGTTTTGACAGCGTGGCGGTAGAGGGGCACGTACGCGACCACGCCGCCATCTCCGGCGGCCGTCGGCACGAGGTAGACGGCACCCTCCGCCGGATGGGGAGTGCCGTAGGTGGGAACGTAGTGGAACGGCTTGCCGGTGCCGAAATCCAGCTGGTCGTAGAACGGGACCCCCATCAAGCTGTACACCTCGACGTTGGTGCGCGCCACCGGCTCCGACGAGCCGGTGGCGGTCCGCACCAGCCCTTCCCGCTCCACGGCCCCGGAGCTCGCGAAGTCGACGAACGACCGGAAGTAGCGGTCGTCGACGCCGGCCACCGCCTGGGAGATGAGCTCCGCGACGCGCGGCAGCGCCGCCAGGTCCAGCAGCTCGCGCACCGTGGTGGCCGGCCGTGCCCAGAGAACGACGTTGCCGGTGTATCCTTCCGGCACGCCCGGGTTGGTCATCCGGCCGCGCCCGTTCACGGCGATGTGCAGCGTGGTGACCTCGTCCATGCCCAGCCCGCGCGCCGCCGTGACGCACCGCCAGAGGTGCGCCACCACGCATTGCGCGGTGCTGTACGGCCTGCTGCGGCGGCGGCGCTCCCCCACCGTCGTCGTTGGCGACGGCGACGCTAGGGACTTGAGCCGGGAAATGAACTCCGGGCTGAAGTGCACTGTCTCAACTACCACGTCATCATCGGCGGAGCCGCCACCGTTGCCATTATTGTCTGATGCCATCTTCTTCTCTTCTTCGCGTGGCTTAAACTCGACGCCGCGGTGCTCGAACTCCACCAGCGGTGGGTCCCGGGGCATGAGGAACGCCGACGATGCCAGGCTCCGGCGGCCACGCACGGAGGCGGCGGCGCCAGCAGTGCCCAAGCAGGACACGCCGCGGACGGCTTGGCCCCATGCCGCAAGGCAGGTGGTGATGGCAAAGCCGTCGGAGATGGAGTGGTGAATGTTGTATCCCACGGTGAAGGAGCCGCAGGGGAACCTAGTGACCTGGAGCAAGACTAGCTCCTCGGCACCGTCTGTCACACCCGGTTTTCCGAAGGAAACCAAGTGCATACCTATATGCATGCCAGGATCAAGTTTCATGCATATAGTGACATATAAGTGAATACAGAAATAGTATCACGTAAGAAAAAGAAAGATTATCAGAGATTTACGCTTAATCCTGGAAACGAAGGCTCCAAACATCACAGGCAGTCGACTGGGGGTTGCGTACGCCTAGCACCAGCAACATCTTCACAAGACTTTAGAACAGCTTCCTCCTTCTGAGCAACAATGTTTATAGCAAGGGTGAGCACTTGTCGTACTCAGCAAGTGTGGAAAAAGATATGAATGCAAAGGCTTTATAGTGGACTGGGCTATAAGCATTTAAGCAATTTTAGTTGGTCAAGTTTTATTAGCACCTGATTACTAATAAAGTATAAGTTTATACCAACCCACAATTAAGCATAAAGATGGGAAATACGCCATAAGCACATGGCAAGCATAACCAGAGAACACGATTTAAGTCCATCTTCAAGTTTAATTATCATGTGAGGGTCCAGGCCGCTCTTGACCGTGAGCACGGCTAATCGATTAGTTTTACACTCTGCAGAGGTCGTACATCTTTACCCACAAGTCGCGTAAAAGTCCCGAAGAACTTTAAACCCAACCATGCGATGCTGATCAGGCATCATACCACACTGCCGAGGTGTGATTGCATAGGGACGCTACGAGGCCGTTACAAAGATCCCTAGATGTAGGCTGCCCGTTAGGTTACCTGGTCAGTGCAACGTATAAAGCTCCCGGACGAGTACCGTGTCTTAGCCAAGCCCACACCTACGCCCGAGCAGGTCCATACGCCACTACCCGCCGGCCCCCAACGATGCTATTGCGGATATAAGACCCACAATACACCAACACTCACATCAAAGAAGCGAATCAATCAATTTCGTAAAACCAAGCATCATCATGCAAACACCGAATTCCACCAATGAAGGCATAGCTAAGAGAACGATACTACACGTTGTTAATATAGTCAAGGGGTATCCTCCTAATAGATCAGATGTAGCTCCCGAAAGGAACCTCCATAAATAATGGATTTTTCCCAGATCAAGGAGTACAAAATTATGAGTTCAACCCAACTGGAATCACCTCAATCGGAGGTTTAGAACTCGAGATAGGAATTAAACAAGATGGCTATATCAGCGGTGTTGGCAGATTCGAATGCTCCACTAATTCGTATGTATCTCCGTGGATACAAAACGAATACTACTGAATTTTGGACAGAGTAAAGCTGATGCAATTCCTGAAGAGTCAAGCTGATGCAATTCCTGAACTACTCCAATTGGATTTACCTCAATCGGAGGTCTATAGCCCAAGATATAGAATATTGAAGGTAACTAGGTCAGCAGAGTTTACAGATTCTGATAGCTCCAATGTTTCGGGCATAGCTCCTGGAACATGCACTGGATAGGGCTGAATTTTTGATAGAAATTCATTTATGAAATTTAGGAACTAACCCAACTGGTTTCATGTCAATCAGAGTTCTGTAGCTCAAGATAAAATTGAAACAGCACCGATGTGTCGGAGAGCTGCGCGAACAGATAGAATATTAAGGGTAACGGTTCTACCAATGAATCAAGGGGGTGTTATTGCTTGAAAGAATGGACAGATGAGATCGAAGAAATGTTCAAGGAGAGTGAAGATAAATATATAAGAATTCATGGTATGGAGATAAGAAGATGGTTAAGATGTGAGATCATTCATCAGAGAGGTCAAGAATAAGGTAAGGAGGGATTGTAGAACAAAAGAGGCATTGGGAAACGACCAATACTAGCTAGGCTTACGTCCTACAGTCGATACAGCTCTGATACCACTCTGTCACACCCGGTTTTCCGAAGGAAACCAAGTGCATACCTACATGCATGCCAGGATCAAGTTTCATGCATATAGTGACATATAAGTGAATACAAAAACAGTATCACGTAAGAAAAAGAAAGATTATCAGAGATTTACGCTTAATCACGGAAACGAAGGCTCCAAACATCACAGGCAGTCGACTGGGGGTTGCGTACGCCTAGCACCAGCAACATCTTCACAAGACTTCAAAATAGCTTCCTCCTTCTGAGCAACAATGTTTATAGCAAGGGTGAGCACTTGTCGTACTCAGCAAGTGTGGAAAAAGATATGAATGCAAAGGCTTTATAGTGGACTGGGCTATAAGCATTTAAGCAATTTTAGTTGGTCAAGTTTTATTAGCACCTGATTACTAATAAAGTATAAGTTTATACCAACCCACAATTAAGCATAAAGATGGGAAATACGCCATAAGCACATGGCAAGCATAACCAGAGAACACGATTTAAGTCCATCTTCAAGTTTAATTATCATGTGAGGGTCCAGGCCGCTCTTGACCGTGAGCACGGCTAATCGATTAGTTTTACACTCTGCAGGTCGTACATCTTTACCCACAAGTCGCGTAAAAGTCCCGAAGAACTTTAAACCCAACCATGCGATGCTGATCAGGCATCATACCACACTGCCGAGGTGTGATTGCATAGGGACGCTACGAGGCCGTTACAAAGATCCCTAGATGTAGGCTGCCCGTTAGGTTACCTGGTCAGTGCAACGTATAAAGCTCCCGGACGAGTACCGTGTCTTAGCCAAGCCCACACCTACGCCCGAGCAGGTCCATACGCCACTACCCGCCAGCCCCCAACCCTTATCAGGTAAAGCATACCTAACACCCAGTTCACTAATTAATAAGCCAAGACAGAGCCATATGTCTTGTGGTAGCACTGTTTTCCTGGGTGGTCGCTCCATGTTCCGATTAATCATATGATCTTGTATTAAGCATCCAAAGATATAACATAAAGGTATAACAGGATTCATCATTGTTGTTCATTAAAACCACCATAACCCAGGTATAGCATCTAAGCATAGCTACCCAACATAAACATAAACCCAGGTTGACAAGGAAAGATGACAAAGACTAGGCAAACCTTAATAGGACCCATCAATATTAATGCAAAGCAATGCAAAGTGATTAATCATAGTTATTGGGACAAAGATCAAGGACACACTTGCCTTTAACCAGAGAGTAATGTTGTTGCTCAGAGTGTCTTCACTTCGTGCTCTTCAAAGCTTCTCGGACAACGTTCACTCTAAACGCATCAATCATCGGGCGCAAACATACATAAAGCAAACAAACAAGTATACTAAGAACAAAGCACCAATCAAAAGAAAACTTTAAAAGAATGCACTAAAGGATAAGCTCGATTAGATGGATCACTAAAGAACACAAAGTGTGCTTGGAAGGGAAAGGCTTGGTTAGCTTTAAAGAGATGGTTGCGAAAGATTGAGCAAGGACCGGAAAGATCACATTGAGATAGAGCTCGAATTTATTGGTTACGCAAGCACAAGGAACGCTGAAAACAAAACTAAGCTTGAAACTATCGTGAGATCATTATCAAACAACAAGAGACTACGCTTGGAATATTTTAATTAAGAAATCATGTAAAAGAATATTTCAGAGAAATACTCTATGTTACCACTAAACAAGTTACATTTAATTAAAGAAATCATGATAAACCTAATCATATTTTATTTATAACATTCGAGTAGAAGTTATGTCAAATTAACAATTACTTTAGAAAGATAAAGCAAGTATAAGATACCTAGATGAGTAACTTTATGTCACGTGTTAAACTAAACATATTTAATATTGAAAAGACATTTATGATGTCATTAGGCATATTAACTTTATTATGAAAACCGATGGACAACACTAAGCATCTTTTATTTAACAAAAACTAGTTATAAATAAGAATTAAACAAGTTACATATTAATTCAAGAAAACCGGGGTATATCCTAATCACTTTTATTTAAAAAACTATGGAATAAGTATTTGTCAAAATTAATCATGCAACTTTAGTTTTAAAATAAGTAACAGGTGATACACATGCTAACGCACAAGTTATGGTGAAATGAACTATACAACGGCACAAACATACTATAACGGTACAAAACTGGTTAGGAGGAACATGTCAGTGAAAGAATTACTGAGATCGGAATTGAATGGAATAAGATATGAATTTTGAGAATAAACGAATAACTATTAAACATGATGGTGATGGGGCATACATTGCATGGCTAGAAGGAAAAAGAACAGGCAGAAAATACTAATCAGGTTGCACATACGTGAATGCAATTTGAGATAAATTGAATCATTATTGCTCAAAGTATGAGGTAAGCACGATGTCATCAAGCCACTTAGACAATAAAATAACCTGGTGAAGGAATTGAGTGTGACTACCTTGCGTATGGACATGCATGACCATACGTAACTCATGCAGCAGCAATCAATGGTGGAAAAGCTATTGCTCACCATGCTTATACGTAGCTGGCTTAGCTCTGGAAAGAAAAGTCTGGCAAGCAACTCGATGCGCAGATGGAAGCAGCAAGAGAGCGGCAAATGCCGACGACACACGAAGGGACTTTCATGATAATCTGCAGGTACAACAACTATATACATCAGGACACGGCACGGGGAAACATCAGAGGCATGGTTTGACGGAAACACAAAACATACAAGGAAGAGTTGGGAATTGAAAACGATGGAGTGCTACCCACGACGATGATGTACTCAGCTGGCCGGAACCGAAGGCAAACGACGAAGACGGCGGCCAGCTCGATCGTTGCCTCGCCTCGGTGTCAAGATGGTGGTGACGCCACACAGAAGAGTCTCAGCTTGCATCGCAGAGCTACGGTGGTGGCTTGCAGCGACGAGTAGGACTAGATGGGTTATGGCAAAGCTTCAGATCAGGACACACTACAAGAGGGTAACATCCAAAACAAATTAAAACAAGGAGATTGGGACCTGCTGGAGTTCTCACCATGGCAATCAGATCAATCTTGACAGGCTAGGATATCGATAGTTGGAGTTCGACCTGCAGCTTGGATGTAGGTGTTCCTGCAACAGACGCACGCATTCTTCCGACAGCAATACCACGAGGACCAGCGGACGGAGATGGATCCAGAGATTATGGGGCGGACGGACTCCAGCTGGTTTGAACCGGATGGCGGGCGACGGCGATCTGCTAGTGCGGCGCGGCACAAAGCGAGGATAGGGAGACGGCTAGGGTACGCACGGACGCGGGGCTCGGGTTTTATAGGCGTGGGATGCGAGGTTCCCCCGACGCGCACGCCAAGAAAGGGCGGAAACGGCGGCGCCGCGTGCTCGGCTCGCCATGGCCGCCGGCCAAATGGGCCCGGCTCTGCGGGCCGGGTCGGAGAGGACGGGGTCGAGCTCACGGACACGGGCCGGGCCCAAACCGATAGGATAGGTTTTATTATTTTCCGAAAATTAATTTTCGATGCAAAACAAATTCGAAAAAAAAATCTAGAAAATGTTTTGCGCACCAAAACCATTCCGAAAATCCCGAGAGATAGATTGGATGACGGTGAGCAAGGATTTTTCAGGTAAATAAATTATTATTCTATAGATCAAAGATTTTCAAGGCCTAATGATGATCAATGAAGACAACCGAAAAGAAGTGAAGGAGAAGTGTTGATTATATTTTATTAAAGGAGAAGTCATAATTACCACATAAGCATGATGTCACCATGATGTCATCACCGGCAAGAGCAAGTATGAATGAGATACATGGCTTGGTTGCTTCTGTACAAGAACGTAAGTACCTTTACATGGTTACCATCTTAGTGTCCAGACCTCCCTAGCTTGTGCTTTGACCATGATGGCTAACGACGGCATGGCTGCAAGGAGACAGGAGGTGGCTTCAGTGCCGAGGCAGCAAGGATGTATACACACACGTACACGTGGGCGGGATAAAGCCAAGAGGTGTACGTGCACATCTCGGATGAAAGTGGCGGCCGTGCAAGGCACAGTATCTGTTGGGCTTGATTAATTCTTTAGGTGCGTTGCTTATACAAACCGGCTAAGCAACTTGTTTGGGCTGCATGGAGAAACAAACATTGGTAGCCTTGGTAGTGTGTAGCTCCATCAAGTATGCATGTACCATACAAGTGCTTGATGTTTACATGCATGAAGGCTTGCATGGGCGTGGCTTGGAACGGATACGGGATAGGATCAAGCAAGGTGAATAGAAAGAAAGAATCAATGCTCAAATATGATGTAGCCATGACATCACAAGGGTAACGATAATGTGGCAAAAGAATTAAACAAGTAGACCACCTTCGATGGAAGAAAAAGACAGAGAAGATGCATGCTTTCTGAGCCTATCGGTGCCACCGTTTCTCGACGAGAGGCATGAAGACTTGCTTTAGATCAAAGAATCGAGATTTATCGGAAGTCGCTTCTATTTTATTATATCTTGGGTGATGACATGTCGAGTCTTCTTGAGACAATGGGACTACGGTGCGAGATCACATCGTGCAAGATTGTAAAACATTCCAAGAGATGGATTTACATCTAAGAAGAAGGAGAGTATATTCCAGAAGAAGCTGGAAAATTCTCAGAAGGATTTGATCAGCACCTAAACGTATTTTAAAAGTCTTTTGCACGCATGAAAAGCCAAGATGCATCGACATGAATGCAACACGCATTGAACCAATTTATTTATTTCGAAAAAATCAAACAAAGGTTTTTCTTTTCCTATAATAGCTTTCCGTAAACAAAATAAATGTTGAGAATTTTTTAAAATTATGAGAAAATCGTTATTAATTATTCTTTCTATTCACATCCCGAAATTGGAAATTTCGAGGTGTGACAAATCTACCCCCCTTAAACGGAATCTCGTCCCGAGATTCGAAGAAAGAAGAAGCAAGGAGGAGGGAGATAAACAAGAACATTGTGATCGAAGTAGGTAGGCTGTCATCCTCTTTTGTTGATCGGTGTGAAACCTTCAATCTTTTTTCGATGATTGTTGGAGTCTTCATCATAATGAGCTAGGTGGGACAAAAGCAAGCACAATGTGGGAAGGAAGGTAGAGTGATGTCTTCTTTTCTTCAACTTGCTCACTTCTAAATGATGACGGTAGCGGAGAATTTACTTGTTGGTATTGGTGTGTGCTTTAATTTCTTCTTCTGAAGTACTTCATTTGATCCAAGTGGAGAGAAAGAAAGACAACAAGGATGTGGAAGGTACAAAAGAGAAACCCAACTAGGCAACTGATGCTATTGCAGATATAAGACCCACAATACACCAACACTCACATCAAAGAAGCGAATCAATCAATTTCGTAAAACCAAGCATCATCATGCAAACACTGAATTCCACCAATGAAGGCATAGCTAAGAGAACGATACTACACGTTGTTAATATAGTCAAGGGGTATCCTCCTAATAGATCAGATGTAGCTCCCGGAAGGAACCTCCATAAATAATGGATTTTTCCCAGATCAAGGAGTACAAAATTATGAGTTCAACCCAACTGGAATCACCTCAATCGGAGGTTTAGAACTCGAGATAGGAATTAAACAAGATGGCTATATCAGCAGTGTTGGCAGATTCGAATGCTCCACTAATTCGTATGTATCTCCGTGGATACAAAACGAATACTACTGAATTTTGGACAGAGTAAAGCTGATGCAATTCCTGAAGAGTCAAGCTGATGCAATTCCTGAACTACTCCAATTGGATTTACCTCAATCGGAGGTCTATAGCCCAAGATATAGAATATTGAAGGTAACTAGGTCAGCAGAGTTTACAGATTCTGATAGCTCCAATGTTTCGGGCATAGCTCCTGGAACATGCACTGGATAGGGCTGAATTTTTGATAGAAATTCATTTATGAAATTTAGGAACTAACCCAACTGGTTTCATGTCAATCGAGTTCCGTAGCTCAAGATAAAATTGAAACAAAGCACCGATGTGTCGGAGAGCATGCGAACAGATAGAATATTAAGGGTAACGGTTCTACCAATGAATCAAGGGGGTGTTATTGCTTGAAAGAATGGACAGATGAGATCGAAGAAATGTTCAAGGAGAGTGAAGATAAATATATAAGAATTCATGGTATGGAGATAAGAAGATGGTTAAGATGTGAGATCATTCATCGAGAGGTCAAGGATAAGGTAAGGAGGGATTGTAGAACAAAAGAGGCATTGGGAAACGACCAATACTAGCTAGGCTTACGTCCTACAGTCGATACAGCTCTGATACCACTCTGTCACACCCGGTTTTCCGAAGGAAACCAAGTGCATACCTATATGCATGCCAGGATCAAGTTTCATGCATATAGTGACATATAAGTGAATACAGAAACAGTATCACGTAAGAAAAAGAAAGATTATCAGAGATTTACGCTTAATCCTGGAAACGAAGGCTCCAAACATCACGAGCGATCGGCGGGGGTTGCGTACGCCTAGCACCCGCAACATCTTCACAAGACTTCAAAATAGCTTCCTCCTTCGAGCAACAATGTTTATAGCAAGGGTGAGCACTTGTCGTACTCAGGCAAGTGTGGAAAAAGATATGAATGCAAAGGCTTTATAGTGGATCGGGCTATAAGCATTTAAGCAATTTTAGTTGGTCAAGTTTTATTAGCACCTGATTACTAATAAAGTATAAGTTTATACCAACCCACAATTAAGCATAAAGATGGGAAATACGCCATAAGCACATGGCAAGCATAACCAGAGAACACGATTTAAGTCCATCTTCAAGTTTAATTATCATGTGAGGGTCCAGCCGCTCTTGACCGTGAGCACGGCTAATCGATTAGTTTTACACTCGCAGGTCGTACATCTTTACCCACAAGTCGCGTAAAAGTCCCGAAGAACTTTAAACCCAACCATGCGATGCTGATCAGGCATCATACCACACTTGCCGAGGTGTGATTGCATAGGGACGCTACGAGGCCGTTACAAAGATCCCTAGATGTAGGCTGCCCGTTAGGTTACCTGGTCAGTGCAACGTATAAAGCTCCCGGACGAGTACCGTGTCTTAGCCAAGCCCACACCTACGCCCGAGCAGGTCCATACGCCACTACCCGCCAGCCCCCAACGATGCTATTGCAGATATAAGACCCACAATACACCAACACTCACATCAAAGAAGCGAATCAATCAATTTCGTAAAACCAAGCATCATCATGCAAACACTGAATTCCACCAATGAAGGCATAGCTAAGAGAACGATACTACACGTTGTTAATATAGTCAAGGGGTATCCTCCTAATAGATCAGATGTAGCTCCCAGAAGGAACCTCCATAAATAATGGATTTTTCCCAGATCAAGGAGTACAAAATTATGAGTTCAACCCAACTGGAATCACCTCAATCGGAGGTTTAGAACTCGAGATAGGAATTAAACAAGATGGCTATATCAGCAGTGTTGGCAGATTCTGAATGCTCCACTAATTCGTATGTATCTCCGTGGATACAAAACGAATACTACTGAATTTTGGACAGAGTAAAGCTGATGCAATTCCTGAAGAGTCAAGCTGATGCAATTCCTGAACTACTCCAATTGGATTTACCTCAATCGGAGGTCTATAGCCCAAGATATAGAATATTGAAGGTAACTAGGTCAGCAGAGTTTACAGATTCTGATAGCTCCAATGTTTCGGGCATAGCTCCTGGAACATGCACTGGATAGGGCTGAATTTTTGATAGAAATTCATTTATGAAATTTAGGAACTAACCCAACTGGTTTCATGTCAGAGTTCTGTAGCTCAAGATAAAATTGAAACAGCACTGATGTGTCGGAGAGCTGCGCGAACAGATAGAATATTAAGGGTAACGGTTCTACCAATGAATCAAGGGGGTGTTATTGCTTGAAAGAATGGACAGATGAGATCGAAGAAATGTTCAAGGAGAGTGAAGATAAATATATAAGAATTCATGGTATGGAGATAAGAAGATGGTTAAGATGTGAGATCATTCATCAGAGAGGTCAAGGATAAGGTAAGGAGGGATTGTAGAACAAAAGAGGCATTGGGAAACGACCAATACTAGCTAGGCTTACGTCCTACGATCGATACGGCTCCGATACCACTCTGTCACACCCGGTTTTCCGAAGGAAACCAAGTGCATACCTATATGCATGCCGGGATCAAGTTTCATGCATATAGTGACATATAAGTGAATACGTAAATAGTATCACGTAAGAAAAAGAAAGATTATCGAGATTTACGCTTAATCTCGGAAACGAAGGCTCCAAACATCACAGGCAGTCGACTAGGGGTTGCGTACGCCTAGCACCAGCAACAACTTCACAAGACTTCAGAGTAGCTTCCTCCTTCTGAGCAACAATGTTTATAGCAAGGGTGAGCACTTGTCGTACTCAGCAAGTGTGGAAAAAGATATGAATGCAAAGGCTTTATAGTGGATTGGGCTTTAAGCATTTAAGAAATTTTAGTTGGTCAAGTTTTATTAGCACCTGATTACTAATAAAGTATAAGTTTATGCCAACCCACAATTAAGCATAAAGATGGGAAATACGCCATAAGCACATGGCAAGCATAACCAGAGAACACGATTTAAGTCCATCTTCAAGTTTAATTATCATGTGAGGGTCCGAGGCCGCTCTTGACCGTGAGCACGGCTAATCGATTAGTTTTACACTCGCAGAGGTCGTACATCTTTACCCACAAGTCGCGTAAAAGTCCCGAAGAACTTTAAACCCAACCATGCGATGCGATCGGGCATCATACCACCTTGCCGAGGTGTGATTGCATAGGGACGCTACGAGGCCGTTACAAAGATCCCTAGATGTAGGCTGCCCGTTAGGTTACTCGGTCGGTGCAACGTATAAAGCTCCCGACGAGTACCGTGTCTTAGCCAAGCCCACACCTACGCCCGAGCAGGTCCATACGCCACTACCCGCCAGCCCCCAACGATGCTATTGCAGATATAAGACCCACAATACACCAACACTCACATCAAAGAAGCGAATCAATCAATTTCGTAAAACCAAGCATCATCATGCAAACACTGAATTCCACCAATGAAGGCATAGCTAAGAGAACGATACTACACGTTGTTAATATAGTCAAGGGGTATCCTCCTAATAGATCAGATGTAGCTCCCGTAAGGAACCTCCATAAATAATGGATTTTTCCCAGATCAAGGAGTACAAAATTATGAGTTCAACCCAACTGGAATCACCTCAATCGGAGGTTTAGAACTCGAGATAGGAATTAAACAAGATGGCTATATCAGCGGTGTTGGCGGATTCCGAATGCTCCACTAATTCGTATGTATCTCCGTGGATACAAAACGAATACTACTGAATTTTGGACAGAGTAAAGCTGATGCAATTCCTGAAGAGTCAAGCTGATGCAATTCCTGAACTACTCCAATTGGATTTACCTCAATCGGAGGTCTATAGCCCAAGATATAGAATATTGAAGGTAACTAGGTCAGCAGAGTTTACAGATTCTGATAGCTCCAATGTTTCGGGCATAGCTCCTGGAACATGCACTGGATAGGGCTGAATTTTTGATAGAAATTCATTTATGAAATTTAGGAACTAACCCAACTGGTTTCATGTCAATCGAGTTCTGTAGCTCAAGATAAAATTGAAACAGCACCGATGTGTCGGAGAGCTGCGCGAACAGATAGAATATTAAGGGTAACGGTTCTACCAATGAATCAAGGGGGTGTTATTGCTTGAAAGAATGGACAGATGAGATCGAAGAAATGTTCAAGGAGAGTGAAGATAAATATATAAGAATTCATGGTATGGAGATAAGAAGATGGTTAAGATGTGAGATCATTCATCAGAGAGGTCAAGGATAAGGTAAGGAGGGATTGTAGAACAAAAGAGGCATTGGGAAACGACCAATACTAGCTAGGCTTACGTCCTACAGTCGATACAGCTCTGATACCACTCTGTCACACCCGGTTTTCCGAAGGAAACCAAGTGCATACCTATATGCATGCCGGATCAAGTTTCATGCATATAGTGACATATAAGTGAATACGTAAATAGTATCACGTAAGAAAAAGAAAGATTATCGTAGATTTACGCTTAATCCCGGAAACGAAGGCTCCAAACATCACAGGCGGTCGACGGGGGTTGCGTACGCCTAGCACCGCAACATCTTCACAAGACTTCAAAATAGCTTCCTCCTTCGAGCAACAATGTTTATAGCAAGGGTGAGCACTTGTCGTACTCGGCAAGTGTGGAAAAAGATATGAATGCAAAGGCTTTATAGTGGACCGGGCTATAAGCATTTAAGCAATTTTAGTTGGTCAAGTTTTATTAGCACCTGATTACTAATAAAGTATAAGTTTATACCAACCCACAATTAAGCATAAAGATGGGAAATACGCCATAAGCACATGGCAAGCATAACCAGAGAACACGATTTAAGTCCATCTTCAAGTTTAATTATCATGTGAGGGTCCAGGCCGCTCTTGACCGTGAGCACGGCTAATCGATTAGTTTTACACTCGCGAGGTCGTACATCTTTACCCACAAGTCGCGTAAAAGTCCCGAAGAACTTTAAACCCAACCATGCGATGCCGATCGGCATCATACCACCCTGCCGAGGTGTGATTGCATAGGGACGCTACGAGGCCGTTACAAAGATCCCTAGATGTAGGCTGCCCGTTAGGTTACCCGGTCGGTGCAACGTATAAAGCTCCCGACGAGTACCGTGTCTTAGCCAAGCCCACACCTACGCCCGAGCAGTCCATACGCCACTACCCGCCAGCCCCCCAACGATGCTATTGCGGATATAAGACCCACAATACACCAACACTCACATCAAAGAAGCGAATCAATCAATTTCGTAAAACCAAGCATCATCATGCAAACACCGAATTCCACCAATGAAGGCATAGCTAAGAGAACGATACTACACGTTGTTAATATAGTCAAGGGGTATCCTCCTAATAGATCAGATGTAGCTCCCGGAAGGAACCTCCATAAATAATGGATTTTTCCCAGATCAAGGAGTACAAAATTATGAGTTCAACCCAACTGGAATCACCTCAATCGGAGGTTTAGAACTCGAGATAGGAATTAAACAAGATGGCTATATCAGCGGTGTTGGCAGATTCGAATGCTCCACTAATTCGTATGTATCTCCGTGGATACAAAACGAATACTACTGAATTTTGGACAGAGTAAAGCTGATGCAATTCCTGAAGAGTCAAGCTGATGCAATTCCTGAACTACTCCAATTGGATTTACCTCAATCGGAGGTCTATAGCCCAAGATATAGAATATTGAAGGTAACTAGGTCGAGCAGAGTTTACAGATTCTGATAGCTCCAATGTTTCGGGCATAGCTCCTGGAACATGCACTGGATAGGGCTGAATTTTTGATAGAAATTCATTTATGAAATTTAGGAACTAACCCAACTGGTTTCATGTCAATCGAGTTCTCGTAGCTCAAGATAAAATTGAAACAAAGCACCGATGTATCGGAGAGGCAAGGCGAACAGATAGAATATTAAGGGTAACGGTTCTACCAATGAATCAAGGGGGTGTTATTGCTTGAAAGAATGGACAGATGAGATCGAAGAAATGTTCAAGGAGAGTGAAGATAAATATATAAGAATTCATGGTATGGAGATAAGAAGATGGTTAAGATGTGAGATCATTCATCGAGAGGTCAAGGATAAGGTAAGGAGGGATTGTAGAACAAAAGAGGCATTGGGAAACGACCAATACTAGCTAGGCTTACGTCCTACAAGTCGATACAGCTCTGATACCACTCTGTCACACCCGGTTTTCCGAAGGAAACCAAGTGCATACCTATATGCATGCCAGGATCAAGTTTCATGCATATAGTGACATATAAGTGAATACAGAAATAGTATCACGTAAGAAAAAGAAAGATTATCAGAGATTTACGCTTAATCCTGGAAACGAAGGCTCCAAACATCACAGGCAGTCGACTGGGGGTTGCGTACGCCTAGCACCAGCAACATCTTCACAAGACTTCAAAATAGCTTCCTCCTTCTGAGCAACAATGTTTATAGCAAGGGTGAGCACTTGTCGTACTCAGCAAGTGTGGAAAAAGATATGAATGCAAAGGCTTTATAGTGGACTGGGCTATAAGCATTTAAGCAATTTTAGTTGGTCAAGTTTTATTAGCACCGATTACTAATAAAGTATAAGTTTATACCAACCCACAATTAAGCATAAAGATGGGAAATACGCCATAAGCACATGGCAAGCATAACCGAGAGAACACGATTTAAGTCCATCTTCAAGTTTAATTATCATGTGAGGGTCCAGGCCGCTCTTGACCGTGAGCACGGCTAATCGATTAGTTTTACACTGCGCAGGTCGTACATCTTTACCCACAAGTCGCGTAAAAGTCCCGAAGAACTTTAAACCCAACCATGCGATGCTGATCAGGCATCATACCACACTGCCGAGGTGTGATTGCATAGGGACGCTACGAGGCCGTTACAAAGATCCCTAGATGTAGGCTGCCCGTTAGGTTACCTGGTCAGTGCAACGTATAAAGCTCCCGGACGAGTACCGTGTCTTAGCCAAGCCCACACCTACGCCCGAGCAGGTCCATACGCCACTACCCGCCAGCCCCCAACGATGCTATTGCAGATATAAGACCCACAATACACCAACACTCACATCAAAGAAGCGAATCAATCAATTTCGTAAAACCAAGCATCATCATGCAAACACTCGAATTCCACCAATGAAGGCATAGCTAAGAGAACGATACTACACGTTGTTAATATAGTCAAGGGGTATCCTCCTAATAGATCGATGTAGCTCCCGAAGGAACCTCCATAAATAATGGATTTTTCCCAGATCAAGGAGTACAAAATTATGAGTTCAACCCAACTGGAATCACCTCAATCGGAGGTTTAGAACTCGAGATAGGAATTAAACAAGATGGCTATATCAGCGGTGTTGGCGCATTTCGAATGCTCCACTAATTCGTATGTATCTCCGTGGATACAAAACGAATACTACTGAATTTTGGACAGAGTAAAGCTGATGCAATTCCTGAAGAGTCAAGCTGATGCAATTCCTGAACTACTCCAATTGGATTTACCTCAATCGGAGGTCTATAGCCCAAGATATAGAATATTGAAGGTAACTAGGTCAGCAGAGTTTACAGATTCTGATAGCTCCAATGTTTCGGGCATAGCTCCTGGAACATGCACTGGATAGGGCTGAATTTTTGATAGAAATTCATTTATGAAATTTAGGAACTAACCCAACTGGTTTCATGTCAATCGAGTTCTGTAGCTCAAGATAAAATTGAAACAAGACCGATGTGTCGGAGAGGTCAACGCGAACGTATAGAATATTAAGGGTAACGGTTCTACCAATGAATCAAGGGGGTGTTATTGCTTGAAAGAATGGACAGATGAGATCGAAGAAATGTTCAAGGAGAGTGAAGATAAATATATAAGAATTCATGGTATGGAGATAAGAAGATGGTTAAGATGTGAGATCATTCATCAGAGAGGTCAAGAATAAGGTAAGGAGGGATTGTAGAACAAAAGAGGCATTGGGAAACGACCAATACTAGCTAGGCTTACGTCCTACAGTCGATACAGCTCTGATACCACTGTCACACCCGGTTTTCCGAAGGAAACCAAGTGCATACCTATATGCATGCCAGGATCAAGTTTCATGCATATAGTGACATATAAGTGAATACGAAAAATAGTATCACGTAAGAAAAAGAAAGATTATCGAGAGATTTACGCTTAATCTCGGAAACGAAGGCTCCAAACATCACGGGCCGATCGGCGGGGTTGCGTACGCCTAGCACCAGCAACATCTTCACAAGACTTCAAAATAGCTTCCTCCTTCGAGCAACAATGTTTATAGCAAGGGTGAGCACTTGTCGTACTCGGCAAGTGTGGAAAAAGATATGAATGCAAAGGCTTTATAGTGGGCCGGGCTATAAGCATTTAAGCAATTTTAGTTGGTCAAGTTTTATTAGCACCTGATTACTAATAAAGTATAAGTTTATACCAACCCACAATTAAGCATAAAGATGGGAAATACGCCATAAGCACATGGCAAGCATAACCGAGAGAACACGATTTAAGTCCATCTTCAAGTTTAATTATCATGTGAGGGTCCAGGCCGCTCTTGACCGTGAGCACGGCTAATCGATTAGTTTTACACTCGCGGAGGTCGTACATCTTTACCCACAAGTCGCGTAAAAGTCCCGAAGAACTTTAAACCCAACCATGCGATGCGATCGAGGCATCATACCACACTTCGCCGAGGTGTGATTGCATAGGGACGCTACGAGGCCGTTACAAAGATCCCTAGATGTAGGTCGCCCGTTAGGTTACCCGGTCGCGGCAACGTATAAAGCTCCCGACGAGTACCGTGTCTTAGCCAAGCCCACACCTACGCCCGAGCAGGTCCATACGCCACTACCCGCCAGCCCCCAACCCTTATCGTGTAAAGCATACCTAACACCCAGTTCACTAATTAATAAGCCAAGACAGAGCCATATGTCTTGTGGTAGCACTGTTTTCCTGGGTGGTCGCTCCATGTTCCGATTAATCATATGATCTTGTATTAAGCATCCAAAGATATAACATAAAGGTATAACAGATTCATCATTGTTGTTCATTAAAACCACCATAACCCAGGTATAGCATCTAAGCATAGCTACCCAACATAAACATAAACCCAGGTTGACAAGGAAAGATGACAAAGACTAGGCAAACCTTAATAGGACCCATCAATATTAATGCAAAGCAATGCAAAGTGATTAATCATAGTTATTGGGACAAAGATCAAGGACACACTTGCCTTTAACCAGAGAGTAATGTTGTTGCTCAGAGTGTCTTCACTTCGTGCTCTTCAAAGCTTCTCGGACAACGTTCACTCTAAACGCATCAATCATCGGGCGCAAACATACATAAAGCAAACAAACAAGTATACTAAGAACAAAGCACCAATCAAAAAGAAAACTTTAAAAGAATGCACTAAAGGATAAGCTCGATTAGATGGATCACTAAAGAACACAAAGTGTGCTTGGAAGGGAAAGGCTTGGTTAGCTTTAAAGAGATGGTTGCGAAAGATTGAGCAAGGACCGGAAAGATCACATTGAGATAGAGCTCGAATTTATTGGTTACGCAAGCACAAGGAACGCCGAAAACAAAACTAAGCTTGAAACTATCGTGAGATCATTATCAAACAACAAGAGACTACGCTTGGAATATTTTAATTAAGAAATCATGTAAAAGAATATTTCGAGAAATACTCTATGTTACCACTAAACAAGTTACATTTAATTAAAGAAATCATGATAAACCTAATCATATTTTATTTATAACATTCGAGTAGAAGTTATGTCAAATTAACAATTACTTTAGAAAGATAAAGCAAGTATAAGATACCTAGATGAGTAACTTTATGTCACGTGTTAAACTAAACATATTTAATATTGAAAAGACATTTATGATGTCATTAGGCATATTAACTTTATTATGAAAACCGATGGACAACACTAAGCATCTTTTATTTAACAAAAACTAGTTATAAATAAGAATTAAACAAGTTACATATTAATTCAAGAAAACCGGGTATATCCTAATCACTTTTATTTAAAAAACTATGGAATAAGTATTTGTCAAAATTAATCATGCAACTTTAGTTTTAAAATAAGTAACAGTGTGATACACATGCTAACGCACAAGTTATGGTGAAATGAACTATACAACGGCACAAACATACTATAACGGTACAAAACTCGGTTAGGAGGAACATGTCGATGAAAGAATTACTGAGATCGGAATTGAATGGAATAAGATATGAATTTTGAGAATAAACGAATAACTATTAAACATGATGGTGATGGGGCATACATTGCATGGCTAGAAGGAAAAAGAACAAAAGTGAGAAAATACTAATCGAAGTTGCACATACGTGAATGCAATTTGAGATAAATTGAATCATTATTGCTCAAAGTATGAGGTAAGCACGATGTCATCAAGCCACTTAGACAATAAAATAACTCCGGTGAAGGAATTGAGTGTGACTACCTTGCGTATGGACATGCATGACCATACGTAACTCATGCGACGAAGAATCAATGGTGGAAAAGCTATTGCTCACCATGCTTATACGTAGCTGGCTTAGCTCTGGAAAGAAAAGTCTGGCAAGCAACTCGATGCGCAGATGGAAGCAGCAAGAGAGCGGCAAATGCCGACGACACACGAAGGGACTTTCATGATAATCTGCAGGTACAACAACTATATACATCAGGACACGGCACGGGGAAACATCAGAGGCATGGTTTGACGGAAACACAAAACATACAAGGAAGAGTTGGGAATTGAAAACGATGGAGTGCTACCCACGACGATGATGTACTCACCGTGGCCGGACCGAAGGCAAACGACGAAGACGGCGGCGGCCTCGATCGTTGCCTCGCCTCGGTGTCAAGATGGTGGTGACGCCACACGAAGAGTCTCGGCTTGCATCGCGAGCTACGGTGGTGGCTTGCGGCGACGAGTAGGACTAGATGGGTTATGGCAAAGCTTCAGCATCGGGACACACTACAAGAGGGTAACATCCAAAACAAATTAAAACAAGGAGATTGGGACCCGCCGGAGTTCTCACCATGGCAATCGGATCAATCTTGACAAAGCTAGGATATCGATAGTTGGAGTTCGACTCCGCAGCTTGGATGTAGGTGTTCCTGCAACAGACGCACGCATTCTTCCGACAGCAATACCACGAGGACCAGCGGACGGAGATGGATCCAGAGATTATGGGGCGGACGGACTCCAGCCTGGTTTGAACCGGATGGCAGCGACGGCAGTACTGCTAGTGCGGCGCGGCACAAAGCAGGATAGGGAGACGGCTAGGGTACGCACGGACGCGGGGCTCGGGTTTTATAGGCGTGGGATGCGAGGTTCCCCTGACGCGCACGCCAAGAAAGGGCGGAAACGGCGGCGCGTGCTCGGCCGCCATGGCCGCCGGCCAAATGGGCCCGGCCCCATTGGCCGGGTCCGAGAGGACAGGGTCGAGCTCACTGACACGGCCGGGCCCAAACCGATAGGATAGGTTTTATTATTTTCCGAAAATTAATTTTCAGTGCAAAACAAATTCGAAAAAAATCTAGAAAATGTTTTGCGCACCAAAACCATTCCGAAAATCCCAGAGATAGATTGGATGACGGTGAGCAAGGATTTTTCAGGTAAATAAATTATTATTCTATAGATCAAAGATTTTCAAGGCCTAATGATGATCAATGAAGACAACCGAAAAGAAGTGAAGGAGAAGTGTTGATTATATTTTATTAAAGGAGAAGTCATAATTACCACATAAGCATGATGTCACCATGATGTCATCACCGGCAAGAGCAAGTATGAATGAGATACATGGCTTGGTTGCTTCTGTACAAGAACGTAAGTACCTTTACATGGTTACCATCTTAGTGTCCGTACCTCCCTAGCTTGTGCTTTGACCATGATGGCTAACGACGGCATGGCCGCAAGGAGACAAGAGGTGGCTTCGAGCGTCGAGGCAAAGGCAAGGATGTATACACACACGTACACGTGGGCGGGATAAAGCCAAGAGGTGTACGTGCACATCTCGGATGAAAGTGGCGGCCGTGCAAGGCACAGTATCTGTTGGGCTTGATTAATTCTTTAGGTGCGTTGCTTATACAAACCGGCTAAGCAACTTGTTTGGGCTGCATGGAGAAACAAACATTGGTAGCCTTGGTAGTGTGTAGCTCCATCAAGTATGCACGTACCATACAAGTGCTTGATGTTTACATGCATGAAGGCTTGCATGGCTGTGCTGGAACAGATACGGGATAGGATCAAGCAAGGTGAATAGAAAGAAAGAATCAATGCTCAAATATGATGTAGCCATGACATCACAAGGGTAACGATAATGTGGCAAAAGAATTAAACAGTAGACCACCTTCGATGGAAGAAAAAGACAGAGAAGATGCATGCTGCTGAGCCTATCCGTGCCACCGTTTCTCGACAGAGGCATGAAGACTTGCTTTAGATCAAAGAATCGCATTTATCGAAGCCGCTTCTATTTTATTATACCTTGGGTGATGACATGTCGAGTCTTCTTGAGACAATGGGACTCGGTGCGAGATCACATCGTGCAAGATTGTAAAACATTCCAAGAGATGGATTTACATCTAAGAAGAAGGAGAGTATATTCCAGAAGAAGCTGGAAAATTCTCAGAAGGATTTGATCAGCACCTAAACGTATTTTAAAAGTCTTTTGCACGCATGAAAAGCCAAGATGCATCGACATGAATGCAACACGCATTGAACCAATTTATTTATTTCAGAAAATCAAACAAAGGTTTTTCTTTTCCTATAATAGCTTTCCTGTAAACAAAATAAATGTTGAGAATTTTTTAAAATTATGAGAAAATCGTTATTAATTATTCTTTCTATTCACATCCTGAAATTGGAAATTTCAGGGTGTGACATCGTCACAGCTCGGGTGCAGCTCCAGGACCTCAGGCTCCACCCGCGGCGCTGACATGGCGACGGCGGCGCGAAGCGCGACGTCGGCCGACGCCTCCACGAGCCGCACTCCGGCGTCGTTGAGGAGGATCGCGCGCTTGCCACCACGGCCACGGCCAGCGTCCGTGACCAGCCGGCCAGCCCACTCACGGCACTCGACCAGCATCTTTGCCAGCCCGGCTTCGAGCGCGTCGGCGGGCGGCGCCGGTGGGTGGAAGAAGAATATGCCGGGGATGTACTCGTCGTGGGTCACCTCATCGAACACGGTGAGTGGGATTACGACGGAGGTGGTAGTGGCTGCCGCCGGAGTATCCCCGTCACTCGCGGAGCAGTAGGCCGGCGGCTTGACGGACTTGGAAGTGTGCACGGTGATCTTTTTTTTTTTTGATGGGAAGCCCTCTGCCGATTTTATTTCATAGCAATAACACTTACATCGCTTACCAGAGGCTCCATAATGAACCCAGGTGGCTCACTATCGCCAATTACAAGACAGTGTGCATACTAGTGGTCCTCCTAGATTTGGAAAAAATTAGCTTATCCACAAGCAAACTACCGAGTGTGTGTGTGTGTTATATATATATATATATGTGTGTGTGTGTGTGTGTGTGTGTGTGTGTGTGTGTGTGTGTGTGTGTGTGTGTGTGTGTGTGTGTGTGTGTGTGTGTGTGTGTGTGTGTGTGTGTGTGTGTGTTCAATGTAGGATGGATAAGGGCTGGTCCTGAGGTTTTTTTAGCCCAAATAGTCAAATACCGAGTTCTAATTTCTCTTTGGTACTGTTGTCCGACTAGTATTGGACAATCAGTACTAAACCCCTGTTTGGCAGGGCTCTGGCTTCTTAAAAACAACTCCGGCTCTAGCTCCTTCGGTGGAGTGGTTTTTCCAGCTCCGGCTTCTCTGGTTAGAAGAACGTTTGGCAAATCGGCTTTTCCTTGACGTTGAAACTTGATAAACAAAGTAAAATGACTATATCGCTCTTCCCTTTTCTTTTTCTTTTTTCCTCTTTTATTTTTTTATTCTCTTCCTCCTGGTATCTCTCCCTCGCATCGCTTTGGTCTCCCTGTTCTCCTCATCTCTCCCGGCGGACAAGAGGACCGGAGCTCCTTCAAATCCCTGCAGATTCGGGCTGGTGGTGGCGATGGAGGCTCGACCTCTACGGCAGCCAACGGCGGAGATCCAGGGCGGCGACCTCGACCTCGCACACGAGCACTGTTTCCTCCCCGTCCGCGAGCCCCTCCACCAACCACGCCGGGCCCTGCACTTGAAGAGGCCGTTGCAGCGTATAGGTACCCTCCTCCGCCGCTCAAGCATGGATCGGCATCCGACGGAGTGGATACATGGCGACACCTCTATTTGCCGTCAGGGTTGGGGGTTCAGGGGGTAGTTTGGGCGACGAGAGAGCGGAGCCGCGCAGAGCCTCGTTTTGCTGGCTCCTCCTCTCCTTCGAGAGCCCCGAGTGGCTCCGGCCGGCTCCACACCCGGCCGCAGGGATTTGCACCGCTGGCAGGGGCTCCGGACGGAGCCGCCGTGGCCCCCGCCGAAACAGGGCCTAAAGGAGTCATTTAGCATCTATATAATCAGTATTGAAAGGGAGGTGTTTAGTACCGAGTGTGGTTTGCAAGTCGTACTAAGAGCAACTCCAACAGACTAGCTATCTTGGCTTAACTAACTAAAAAAATAGAAAATTTGTCAAAAAACTCAATCCAACAGACTAGCTAAACTTGTCCTCGCTATCCTCCGCTAGCTAAACCGGGGGCTTCGCTAGCCATCTTTGGCTAGCCACTCCGGCTAGCTATCCCATCGTACATGAGTATGGCAGGCAGGACCCACTAGTGGTGGAGCATATGGACAGTTGATTTTAGCTAGTCTGTTGGATTTTATCAACTTTTTACTGGTTATTTTATTTTACATACTAGCCAAATCAGAGTTTTAGATAGCAAGCAACGCCTAGAGTCTCTATAAAAATCACCAGCTAAAACTCTGATTTGGCCCACACGCCGCCGTGCCGCACCCCTGCGCTGTCGCGCCGTCCCCGCATGTTGGTGGGTGGTCGCGGCCCCACGGGCCGCCCACCCACACGGCCGGGCGGACACTGCCCCGCCCTGTGCGCCACTAGGTGCTAAAGGGTATGACCATTTAGTATCAGATAGTGTGCAAAACCGGCACCAAAGGGTAACCTTTAGTACTGTGTGTGTTACCCACACACACCCTGAGCCTGGGGTTAGAAGTTGTTTCCCATTAGTGAAAAGTCAGGCCTTTTAAGAAACATCAAAATTATAAAAATTATCCATATGAAACAGCTGGTATATGTTATCTTAAAACATTTTTGTAACATTTATAGATATGGAAGTCATTGATGATGTATTTCTTGATCAATATTAGTTTGTCAAAAACTATCAATCAATACATCGATCGGAAGACGGTGATGTTAAAAATTAAAAAGAATAACAGAAGGCTACGAGAGTACAGTGTCGACTCAAAGTAAACAATATAATTATGTAAAACTCACATTGGCAATGGTATCAATCATTATTAACCAACGTCCACCGGTCGATTTTCCATGAACATCGTCGCTCCTATGCTTTCACCATGTACAACATAGACAAGCAAAATATATTCAGTCCTCGGAACAAACATCTCTAATCTTTTCTCGCAGGTATATATATTACAGCCTTTGGGTATTACTGTCAAACGCAGAGGGACATAACTAGTAGATGCTCACGCCGTTCGGGCACTGCAAAATGTACCGGGCGCCTTCACATGCCTGCCTGGTGTCAAATCATTGGGTCAATCCAAATTGCAACAGTTGCTGATTTGCATCATCGCCGGATAGATAAGATCCGAAAACGTGAAACGGCACACCGCACACACGACGTTGGGAGGTGAAAGACGGAGGGTTTTGGCAGATTGGTCCTTGTGATTGAACCACTTCCTTTTTGCCAAGTCGTTGTGATCGAACAGGAACCTACCATGCATTAATTATTGAAAGTCATGTTTTACCTACTCTATATATCCTACGTGTAAGGTTCTTCTCATCTCCCATAAAATCTACTGTTTATCCATCACATCCAATCTACGGACACTAAAGTATTCGACGTAAACTAATGACAAAACACATTCTATGTAACCCCTACTCAAACCTTGTGACAGAATCTATCGAGCTCAGTTATACTATGATTAAACAACGTTACGCGGCCTAAACAATCTCTAGAAACATATTGGTTAAGTTTAATGAATATGTCTCGTGATTTCTGTTTCACAATTAATTTTGTAATCAGTATATATTTAATACTTCTAACTGACCTTATTTTAGTTGTCCAAAAATAACTCCAATCAGATGTTGTTGCCATCAGAGGGTAGTCAATTTATCCTCACCTTGCATTCCCTATCTGGCCCGGTTGTCCAACGCCCGTATCACAGCACACTCTTGTGGATTCTTGACTTAATCCTTTTGGTACCTCATCTTCCTTTAATTCCCTCTTTCTTAATTGAAACACAAGCGGGGTGTGATACCCTACTAGTTATATCTTACGTATCTGCTAATAAAAAGAAAATTTTACAAGGAGTAAAAAAATATTAAAAGATATTGTGAGCCATTCTACTATATGAGGTGTATACTTCGTCTTTGAACCATGGATAACATGGTGAATTCATACTTGAAACTAGACTTTGAAACTTATATTTGAAGAGGATGTCGCCATGCTGCCGGACACGCACACGATCTACATCATACAACGTCGAAATGAGGTATATAAGGATGAGTTGGAAAGGGGACGACACAGCCATCAAATTGGTTCTGATCGGAGCTCCAAAATATTGGTGGATCATGCTATTTGACCACGAAAAGGTGTTGTGTCACCTATTTTTTGACCAAGTTGGTCTTGTATCGAGTCCGACCCATGGCATGTTGTGGGCACCCACTCTGGCACGCCCCCAACCAAGGCGCCCTCCGTGGGCTATTAGACCTTAGTAGCCGCTGCCGTTTAGACTTGGGTTTTGCTTAGAGTTTTCTACCGTCGACAATCGCCGTTTTTTGTTTGAGAAACCCCAACTTCGTGTGAGAATCATTCCTTTGCAGATCGTCACTATAATTTGAGAGCTGCTTCTTTCGAGTTATTGCTTATGTTCTTCATTTCGTAGGTAGGGATTTAGCCTTCGCGGCAAGGTCAACCGAATTGTGGCACGGTTAATAACCAGAGGAGTTGTGGTGCTAAGGTTGCAGGAGTTCGGATCTTTGGATCTGAAACCGGATCGGTGTGTCGCACTCCACCCAAACAAGTTATCCTCTCCTGATGGAAAATCGAGATTCAACCTTTGCAATTTTTAAGGCACCCAGACATATCAAGATTCAAACTTTGCAATTTTTAACTACTAATTTAACTATTAGTTTTCTAATTCTATCTTATAAACTTTATATGGTCGGACTTGTAATCGAATATACTATACAATATTCTTCATTTTGTAACCATAAATAATATAATATCTGATAAGTCGATGATCAAAGTATTATTTGGGAAAACCGTGCCAAGCCATCACATGCCTTATAAACATAGATGTGGGGAGTATTCTAGAACATAAGGACACTTATCTTCACAGAGAAATGTTCAGATATCGGCGTCAAAAAAGAAGAAATGTTCAGATATCCGATTATTCGAGCACTGGTGGGCGAAATGGCAGTTAAGGAAAAAGTGCTAAATTGTCCCATCATGTGGTTCAGAGCAGAAAACACATGTATAAAAAAATATAAAAAATAGGTAGGAGCTTTTCATGTTCACTTAGGTAACAAATAATTTTTTTACGCACCATTATTTGCATTCATCAAAATTTTTTAAGATTCACCTACCTTTTTACTAAAAGTGTACGATAGTTAGCCTAAATTGTTGGTTTTTGAAAATAGAACAAAACTTAGTCATATTAGATATATTAGATCTCATGTTGTAGTCTTAATTGAAAAATACCATATGGCTCAGTTGGATTTTATATTGGATGCATATAATGAGAAAAGATAAGAGTTTTCTACATGACACATCCTCATGATGGTCCATGGATGTCAAACAATGGAAGATGGGTAAAAGAGGGGAAAATCATTTTCCTTGAGGTAAATATTTACCCCTACCATCCAAACAATGCCATTGTTGAGAAAAGATAAGTACGTTTCTACGACACATCCTCATCATGTGCAGTTGGCTCCTCCAGCACAAGTCCAATTATTAATCTACACGCAATTTTGATGGTCCATGTGGTGTTGCATGGATGTCAAACAATGGAAGATGGGTAAGGGGAAAAATCTGTGGAGGATAGGTAGAACTTCCGTTCATTGAAAAAAGGAACAATGCGCGATACTTACATTATGACCTCAAAAAAATAAGGGTCTCCAAATAAATCTCCAACTAGTACTGCTTGACAAAGGTTAAGAAATATGAAAAAAAACTGCACACATGTACTTCTTCCGTCCTTTAATATATATATATATAAAGACAGGGACTACTTATCAAAGCTCAACACCTTTTTTTTAAGAGAGACACCACAAAGACATCTCATATTTGAGCCGGTACAAAAGAATGACAAACTTGACACAAAACGACGCAAAGAAAATAAAATTACAATGAAGAACGTTATGGTCGTCTTCTTCCTTTGATTGTTCTTCGTCGAGCATAAACATAATTTTGTTTCTCCCTTAATGTAAGTTAGATATGGGTTTGACAAGTGAATTATGTCAAACTGTTGGAGATGATCTTTTTTTTACTTGTCATATCGCAAAACACAAAATCTGTCAAGTAAATTTTGGCAAACTCTTGGAGATGCTCTTATTTTAATTTATTTCGGTTTGTTTCCTTACACACAATACTATTGACACACCCAACCGAACACTGTTCATTCTACTAGCCGAGCATATCTATTCTTTCATCTCACGTTTTCTCGTGTAACACTATATTAGTTGGAAAGTGATGTTTCAATATCTTTCCGTATTAGATGGAAAGTGGTGTTTCGGTTTTTTTTTTTTTGGTCTAATCGCCGGATGATTGATGAAAACGTTTCAATATTATTTTTGTGCGGATAGTAATTTTGCAAATCTTTCTCTCCAACATTCATTTCTGCGAATTCGTAAAATGAAAATATAAAAATTCCATGGACATCCTTGACGCTAGCTGAACTTTGTTTGCAAATTCTGACGGCCCGTGTAACTCCTGGTCCATTTGTAGTCCCAAGAAGAAAGAAAGAAAGAAACTGGGTCTGAAACAAAACTACTACCTAGGCCGTCGGGCGTGGGGGGAGCCCATGCAAAAACTTCTCTGGCCTGAATTAGTTAAGGCCCATTCTGGTTCCCTTAAATGGGCCTACGAAGGAATCCTTAGATTAGGCCCAACCGACTGTGTCCTCTTACAATATCGCGAAGGAGATATATATCATGCTATATGACATGACTGACACACACGCACTGGCACCGTACGAAGGTTCGTACCGAATTTAAAACCCCTGCAACCGAAAAGAACCAGTTTCGCGCGTATTTTATTCGAAATCAAGCAGCAGATGAGAGCCTCTGCAACCGCAACGTGACATGTTTGAGCTGCAGCGAATGGTGGGGGGACAGGAACAAAACATACGAGCTCCCTCGTGGGGTTGAGATGCGTGCTAGATGCCCTCGGTTTCTTAGATCCTCTGCTTATCATTGTTTTTACGTGATGCTCCAGATCGTAAATTGCTATGTATCTATGGCATGCATACATCGTATCTGTACGCATAATAAATCAATGAGCTCTAAAAGAATAAAACGAGGGGATCACTAATCTACTCTACGCGATATTACGAGGTGCGATATTACTTACATGATTACCTTCGCGCGCGTGACATTTGAGCGAGTGTACAGGGGAGTCAGCGAGTGTGCGTGTGATCGTCACGGTGTGTGTTTTCTTTTTTTTAAAAAAAAGAAAGATTGTTCGTTAAATAACGTCGGTTTTGGAGTTTAGTATTTATGCAGGGATTTTAGTGTTGAATAATTGCTAAAGATTTCCTAAAGCAAGATAACAAGGTAACATAGAAAAGGGAAAAAGATTGACGCAAGATAAGACTAGATAAGCAAGGTAGAATACCAAGGATGGGGGTAAAATCAAGGATAGGTATAAGTTAAGTAATGGAATTAAAGCATAGACTCGGGAGTAAAGCATGGCGTTCTAGATGGTTATAATCCTGGAAGATCGAAAGAGTTTCTAACTGGGCTGAACGTCCTACAGTCGACTCTCGCCCGAGTACGAAAAGCTGTCATCCAGATCCAGAAAAAGGAAGAAAGTGACGAATGCAATAGTAACACACTGTGCGCCGGGATCGGGGAGTTTCACACATGCGTGGCGCGACTCAAGGAGTATACCAAAACACAAAGGTGTAAAAGCGTAAAGAGAGTATTAAAACTTTATTACATGACCGAATGTCTCGTAGAGTCGGAACATAAGCGAGTACTAGCAAGCCGTCGGCGGAAGGACGTCTCCACAGCGAACTGACCGGGTGGCACGCTCGCGTAGAAACCACCGAACTCCCCGAGAAAGTCTTCAAAGCGTCCGTCCGAGCAGAGAAAACGGGTTGGAGTAGATGGCATATAAAAGAACAACAAGCATGAGCACATGTCGTAGGCTCTGACAAGGGAAAAGATCTAGTAACAACATGCAAAGGCTTCGTGGCGGATGTTCCGTGGTTGCAAGATCGAGGGTAGGATCCCGGTGGTGATCTTGATTCATGTATGTGGTCAATGTTGTTATTAGAGCAAGCCTTTATTACTAGCAAATGTAAGTTTATACCAACCCAAAGATTAACATAAGCATCGTCATCATGAACGAAGAAGTCGAAATGCAACAAGGATGTTAATCCATCTTCCATAGTTTTAAGTCATGTGAGGGTCCAGCGTGTCGCTCTGGACCGTGAGCACGGATAATCGATTAGTTTTACACTTCGGTGTGGGTCGTACATCTTTACCCACAAGTCGCGTAAAAGTCCCGAAGAACTTTAAACCCAACCATGCGATGCCGATCGTGCACCATACCACACTACCGAGGGTGTGATTGCATAGGGAGGGCTACGAGGCCGTTACAAAGATCCCCGGCTGGTAGGTAGGCGCCCGCTAGGTTACCTGGGGGGGGGTGGCAACGTATAAAGCTCCCGGACGAGTACCGTGTCTTAGCTAAGCCCACACCTACGCCCGAGCAGTGCATACGCCACTACCCGCGGGCCCCCAACCCTTATCCGCCGTAAAGCATACCTAACACCCGGTCACTAATTATTAAGCCAAGACAGAGCCATATGTCTTGTGGTAGCACTGTTTTCCTGGGTGGTTCTCCATGTTCCGATTAACACAGGTGATCTTGTTTAATGAAAGGTACAACATAAGTAAATCAAGATTAACATTGTTGTTCATCAAAACCACCATAAACCCAAGTTGAGCAACTAAGCATGATCTACCCAACATAAACATAAACCCAGGTTGATCAAGGCACAGGATAAACAAAACTAGTCAAACCTTAATAGTAGGACCCATCAATTAATGCAAAGCAATAATAAATAACGGTGTAATTAAAATGCATGTTGTAATAGGATCAACGGGAATGCAGCAAGGACTTGCCTTCTACCAACGTGTGCCGCGCTCGGCAGCACCTTGGAAATCTTCAACTGCCGGGCGTTCTCCACGAACGAACCGTCTTCTACGCACCACATCATTCACATACATGCATACAATGGAATAAAATAAGAAACAATCACCAAACAGGACTAACAGAAACTAAACAGGGGGGGGCAAAAAGTTGTTCTACTCGCGAGACGATCGCGTGGATATAAAGAACGCCGAAAACGGAGCTAAAACGACGAAGTTATGGCTAAAACAAATTTTAGGACTAATGTCGTAGAATAAAACTTAAGTTTCGGAATCA
Source organism: Cenchrus americanus (assembly GCA_947561735.1). Classification (NCBI taxonomy): domain Eukaryota; kingdom Viridiplantae; phylum Streptophyta; class Magnoliopsida; order Poales; family Poaceae; genus Cenchrus; species Cenchrus americanus. The sequence continues at coordinate 6,554,960 of OX387242.1, forward strand.
CGGCGAAGGAAAACAGGACCTATTCATAAAGGTTTCTTAAGGTGGGAGGACCGGGTGGGTGCCATTCTAGAAAAACCAGGGCGTGGTTTATTTGCAAAAGCGAGGGTGCGCGTGCGGCCCAGCGGGCAAGGGGTGGTGGTGGGCCGCGTGAGGCCGGGGGGGGGGGCTTCCTTTTTCTATTTCTATTTCCTCCTAAAGCAAGCAAACACAAATTTGAATTCAAAACAAGACTTGAATCCAAACACCCAAAAACAATGCAACGACATGGATGCAACACATACAACTATTTATTTAAGAAAGGATTTTTTTATACTATATTTCCTGTAAAGAAAAATAAAAGCTGGGCAAAATTTTAAAATTTAGAATAAATCGTTGTTTAAGTTTTCCTTCATATTCACATCCTGAAATTGGAAATTTCAGGGTGTGACACATGTCGGTTTTGGAGTTTAGTATTTATGCAGGATTTTAGTGTTGAAAGCAAAACTTCCGGGATAGGTTCATCAAGCACCTCATGATAAGACCTTGAAGCTCGGTATAAGTCAAGCAATGAAGTAAACATGACTCCAAGAAGCCCAGGGACCAAACCCGAGAATATGAAAAGTTCTGAGGAACCAGCAGAAAACTGTCGAATCTTGCGGAACAAAAAACTTCATCCAATCCGAAGAGAAAGTGACGACAATGACCCACATGCATGCGTGGAAGACTCTAAAAGACTCCGGAACCGCGACACCGGCGAAGGAGGGCCGCCGGCCGGGCGGAAGTGGGCCGGCCGGCCGCCCGCCCCCATTTCTAGGCCCCGGCCCCCCCCCCTTGACCTAACCGTCGTTCGGGCTATTTATAGCCCCGAGGTCAGGCGCCACGGATCAACTCATTCGCCATCGGTCGCCGAGGAGCAGAGAAGATAGGGACATCATCTCGAAGAGGAGAGGGTCGAGCTAGTTGACTAGGATCTCCCTAGCCGGCGTGGTAACCTTGCAAGGAAGACCACGTCGGAGTTCCCGAAGCTAGAAGCAAGATCGAGGTAGGATCCCGGTGGTGATCTTGATTCATGTATCATGTAATGTTGAATTATCACATTGCAATCCGATTTCTAGCGATCGAGTGTTTCTCCTACATCTTTGATTTCAATCGGCTTTTCGTATATTAAGATCTATTCTCGAGATAGATCACCGAGGATGTTCTTGTAGCCGTGGTGGCTAGAGGTGCATGTCCGACCTTCTGAGAGATTTCAACTTGTCCTTGGACTCGCCCTAGACTAACCCGCACGAATAGGGGTGCGTTGTGACAGAACGGTGGCTCCAAAAGGCGGGCGTTTTCGGAGTCGGTCGAGAAACCGTGATTTAAAGAAGCTTTTTATGAGATTGAACTTGTTTACTTCTCCTTTGCTCGGAACTTCAACGAAGGCTTGATCCAATCTCTCTAGATTGGTTTATCTACTCCCCTCTATCTCTCGCTACCTCCGGCTTTCATAGATTAGATCTGTTTTCATGATGTTCTTTAAGATTAGATACATAGGATTCTCCTTTTGAAGATTAAAGTTCTCGGCTTTATTAGATTGATTCTTGCATCGCACATTGTTCCACGGATTCAATACCTTGGGTTCACACTTGAGGGAAGAAGGGCCCCTTGACTACGACGGAGGATTTGTCCGCTTGCAAGTCCACTTGAAGTTTAATATGTATATACACTGTCAACAACTACTCACCGGCCGGTTGTTTTGGGACTTTAACACGACCAAACTACTACACAAGACAACGACAGAGAGAATATAGAACATCCGCAGCACCCACCCACAAAACCGCATACTTGTAGCTATTGATCCCACCGTCGGGTTCCAGCGTCGAAAGAGAAACAAAGGGGTAGACACCACCACACTAAGAAGACCACTGCTATGCAGAACCCTTCGCCGAAGTGTCGCCGCATCAATGCAAGCTGCCTCACGGGATGAAATGCACCGAGATCGAGCAATCACAACACGCGAGGGCCTCATCTCGTTCGTCGTTGGACTCCCCCCTCTCTTGTGCGCGGAGGCTCACCACGGTCGCCACAAAGCTTCATGCCCCGGCCTCATTTCATGAGTAACCGTCAAAACAACGAGTAGAAAGGCCCCATCCACTAAGATCACCGTCAAACAACAACGCTCTCTGCTGGAGTACGTGTAATGCTAAGCGTTTAGACGACGACACACCAAGTGTACAATTTCTCTTTCCTGCTGCTGTTAATACTAATATAGTTTTTCTCTTTTTGATCGCCGTTTGCAGCGTGTCCCGGCCCGTGTGCAGTGTACTCGTTACATTTGACATTTGATGATCGATCGACGAAGAATACGTTTCGACGATAGAAAAGAAAAACAGCATGGTACTTTACGTGCATCAGCGTGCATGCCAACGGACCAGATTTGAAAAAAAAAGGTTTACCAGCTTAAAAAAAGATTTGAAAAAAAGGTTTGCCCTTTGCCCCCACACATTTTGAAAACTGAGCAACTTGGTAACGGTTGCACGTACAAAGAGTACTGTACTCCCCAATAAAAGAAAAGTTGGCACCCTGCTGGTCCCTGGGATACGTGCAAACCAAACGAGAATATCGTTTCTAGCACAAGCTAGCACCTCAAGTTTAAAGATGATCCTGGCAGATATGCTAATATAACACCCAAAATCTTGCTTCATTTAGACAAATCCGAGTGGATACTATAAAACTAATGATCATTTCTTCAGCCCAATCCTTTCCTTAATTTTTGGGCTGCTTAGTTGGACAAACTCACTCAACTTATTCGTATCAACCTGTCACATCGAGTTACATCCTCTCTCTCTCTCAACATGCGATCTAATGAAAAAAAAATCTATTATAACACTATTCATACACACAATTTGCCGAACGAAATGGTCCCGACTCATCAACAAATTTCCTTAAACAAGCAGACGGTCATCACCTTTAGCATGACTCTCCATGGGATGGGAGATCATGCCATCATGCATGGCAGTGGAAGCATGCCATAAACATGGCTCCGGGACCCACCCCACCCACACACGCACAACACAGCGGTCGCGGCAGGTGAAAGTTAGCAGGCCGTTGGAGGCGAGGCGCGACGACCACCACCGCACGGCCACGGCGTGCAGGTCGGCGGCGGCCCCCACCGCCGTAATTAATCAAAGCCGGCCAGCCGGCCGGCCGGCCTCCGGCGGGTGATAACAACACAACGAACGACTCGGCGAGGATTATCGGATGACATGGCTAAGCTAATTAACGGTGAATATTAATCAAGCCGAAACGTTTCGTTGATTCTCTTGCTCGTTTGATAAGTTGCCTCAGAGATTCGAACTAGGAGGGTGCGGTGAATCTCCTAGCTCCCGCCACGGCCACGCCATTGCTAGCTGTTGGTTGCAGGTTTGGCAGCCAGCAGGTTGCACCACGCGCGCCTCTAACCCTAAACCTAACCACAGCCAGATTGAGCTGCTGCTGCTGCCTGCTGGCCTGCTGGACCATGCATGATGATGCGTTGCAGGATCCCCATCCATCCATCCATCAGTGTCCATGCTGCTGCATGGCGGCCTATGGTGGTGGCATGGTGGGTGAGCCGGAAACAGATCGGAGGCCGCCGCCGCCGCCGGCCGGCCGGCCGGCACATCACGTGGTGGCCGTTTTATTCCGCGCAAGCGTGTGCCTGCCGACTGCGTCTGCTGTGCCTTGTGCGTGCCTGCCGACAGGTGGCATCAGGTTCCGATGGTACGCGGCAACACTGCAGCAGTACGTGTTCTCCGTCTGCATGCTCTGAAATACGTACTACTACTAGTATAATTAGGATCGGATGTGGATCTGAGTTGATTGCAAATTATGTTTTCTGTTGGACTATCACAATGCAAGCAATGTATGTACCGACACTTTTTTGTTTGTTTGTTTGCAGCACGGATATTATACCTTGATACATAATGGAAACTTTACTGAAGTATGTGAATTTTTCTCTCTCGAAATAACCTTAGGATTTGAAGAAACAAGGGGAGTGGAATATGAACGAAGACTGAATTTTTGAATCTAAGAATGGGTGCGTCGTACTACGTACGTGCGCCGATCTCGTAGAAGAAATGGAGGGGGGTATTAATTAATTAATCAAGTCCACTGCAGTGTTAAAGCTTTCGTTGACTTTGATAACTCATACACTACACAATTTTTCCATCACTAGCGCCACCGTTTCTGAAGAAAATCTGTCGACGTTCTTACATGTACTACGTTTACCGGCTATAGCTACTTATTAATTCACGGCTGGAGATGGATCGATCGAGGAGGTCTTCACTGACTGCACACAACCAACAACAACTGGATCCCATCTCAGCTCCCGTCAGTGTTCAAAATCTGACGAGCTCGCTAGCTAGCTAGCTAGAGCCAAAAGGGGGACAGCGATGATGACCAACGGCAGCCTTTGACATGCCTGAAAAGATACTGAGCTAAGTAGTACGTGATTAAAGTGCTTAACCACGCACTACACTGCCTCCCTACTGCTCACCTTTCCGTACAATTAATTAATTACTTAAGACGAGCTAGTAGTAGCTAGGTAGCTAGCACAGGAGGGGCGTGATGAACGAGCAGACGCCGTTGATTGCTCGGCCATGCCCCCACTGCGCGCACGCATGATGATCTCTCCTCCCAGAGATCCCCCCTACCTCCCCACCCCCCCCCCCCCCCCCCCCCCCCCCCCCCCCCCCCCCCCCCCCCCCCCCCCCCCCCCCCCCCCCCCCCCCCCCCCCCCCCCCCCCGGGCCCGGGCGCCCCCCCCCCCCGAAGAGGGGGGGGGGGGGCCGGGGGGGGGGGGCCGCCCCCCCCCCCCCCCCCCCCCCCCCCCCCCCCCCCCCCCCCCCCCCCCCCCAACCCCCCCCCCCGCCACGGAGAGATATAAGCGGGGGGGGGTTCAACTTTTCCTTTATTTTCCCATTTATTCTCACAATAGTAACAAACAAAACCAAAAATAAAAAAAAAAAACTTTTAATAAAAAAACCCAACCAAACATAAAAAAACAAATCATTCCCAAATACCTCCCATACCAAAAAAAAGCACCCGCCCCCCCGCCCACACCTCCCCCCCGTGGATCGCCACACCCACCACCCCGATGACAAAACAAAAAAAAATCACAAAAAAAATCCAACAATAATAAAATTAAATTCCAAACAAAAACAAAACAATAAACACCTAAAAAATATAAAAAAAAACAAACAAAAAAAAAAAAAATAATAAAATCCACACCACGCTGGAATGGGTAGAAAAGAATATCTTTAATTTTTACTATAAAACAAAAAAAAAAAAATCTACAAGACGCGCCGCCGCCGGAGGTTGGCCGCACCCTAATACCCAAATTAAATACAATCAACGAGGCCGGCGGCCGGGCCGATGGCCTCACATGGCCACTAGCACGGTAGCACCACCACCGTTAGGTCCCTTTCCCTCTCACTCACTCGCTAACCAGCGGGATCGCATCGACGTACGACGCGCGCGCCCGGTAGGAAGATGCCGCTCTCGCTCGTACATTTATATATATATATATATATATATATATATATATATATATATATATATATATATATATAAAATATATATATGTATATATATAAGTATTTGCCCACTAACTTTATATATATGCGATCGTGCAGTGCAGTGCAGTGCGGGGGGACAGCTCACGCACGGCTTGATATTCCCTTTGGCTCGCTCAACCCCCCCTTGGCCTGGTGGTCAAACTTGAGTTTAGACTAATATTTCAGGCCTACGTGCTAACAAATGCTAGATTACTCGCTAATTGCTAGAATAATGCGGGCTTTTGAATTTTCAATGGGGGTTTGTTTATTAGTAATTTTTTCCGCATTTGTTTATTCATGCTAGACTCGTCGTCGTCGTCGCAGCTAGCATCTATAGCTGATATGGTTTGCAAAAAAAAAAAGAAGGAAGCTTGGAGTTTAGTCCATGGGGAGCTGGTAGCACGTGTACGCCACGCCTTTGTTGCGCACAGCTCACTGTGGCGACGGGGGAAAGAAATATCGAGGATCGATTTCACTAAAAAAAAATCAAGGAGATATTTGTTACACACAACCTATAAGGGCTTCAGCTACTATGAAGAACTCATCAAGCCAATTAGGTTGGCATGGCATGGCATCCAACGTGCTTAATCAAAACCAACTCAATTTTGACAAAGTAGTAGATCGAGAGAGGGTGTTGTCGAGTCTAGTGCCATACTGACCAATCATGGATCAAAACAATATGCACGTACTCCGCCTTTCTTTTCAGCCCATAAACACAAAAAAAAAAAAAAAAAATTTTTTATCAAAAAAAAAAAACACCACCCACAAAAAAAAAATATTGTCACGTGCAAAAGAATTATGCAAAAGAAGGGGAGAATGCATTCGTGTAAATCTTTCACCAAGCTTCCCGTGCTCTCTGCCCTAACACCATCTAATCGTAAGCTAGATTTTTCTTTAATTTATCTGTTACTCAAAACGTGCAAAAAAAAATCTATGCAAAAGAAGGGGAACCTTACCACCTTCACAAAGGTCTGCTTAATTAATTTTTTACATTGTGTCAAAATGACTCTAATGTTTGCAACAGAATTCAATTTGACATAAATGGTTATCATGCATGGAGGCACCACCCGGTGACCATTATTTTGGTGATAATAATAACCTCCTTTTTTTATGGAGTGATAAGATTCTTCTTGCACTGGCTCACTATTTTTAGTCGGGCGCCCTTTGATAGTTGCGATCTTTTTATGTCTCCTCATTACATGAGTTTGGGAGTGTGTTTTGTTATATGGACAGTAGAAGGATATATGGACAGTTATGTACCGGTGGTGAACGACTCAACAAGTTTATGGACCCAAAAATGCATTTTCAGAGTTAATAGAACTAAGTGACACGCCCTTACAAGTTGATGGACCACCGGCGCATTTTACTCTTGTTTTCCACTATTGTAACAAAAAAAAACATGGCGACTAACATTCTCCCTATTGCTTGTCAACTTGATGTGGATATATCATATATCAATGCGCCAATATATTTGTTAAGTCAGTGCCACTAAATGTTCATGTAGTATCACGCATTCAAGTCACATCTTGGGAACCATGTGTTATGCACAAATTGGTTAGAATAATGCAATCCTAGGTAAAATAGATTCTACACGATCATATCACTGGGAAAAAGAACAACGTTAGCCTCACCGAAAACTTTTTATTTGAAAATGTTTGACTCGATGGATTTGAAGTGAAACTCATGGTGCAAATAGTATAAAACGTATATTATGTGGTACGTATAGGAGCCGAAGTTGCACGCGGCACGGTTTGCTAACAATTGAAACAAAGTTGAAGAATTATTATAAGAAAAAAAAAAAAAAAATTAAAACTAAAATAAAAATAATTAAAAAATTATAGGTATTAATATTTTTAAAAAACCACCAACAAAAACATAAAAACGTAATATTTGTAATTTTGGTATATATACACCCCCCTCTCCTCTCCCCCTCCTATAAAAAATAAAAAAAAAAAAAATAAAAAAAAAAAACAAACAAAAACAACAAAACAAACAAAATTATATTTTTATAAATTAATAAAAAAAAAAAAAAAAAAAACACAAACACAAACACAAACAACAAAAAAAAAAACATAGTACTCTCTTAAGTCTTAAGGTAAGCCAAGTTAGAGTGAGCCTGTCCACTCTGATAAGGTAACCACTCCTGAAGTTATAAGATGGTGATAGATACGAAAGCAATTGTGGCAATATGGAACCCGATAAGTTTTGGCACTTACTATTTTAAGCACGGTAATTTACCACTCATCAATAAGGTTAGAAATCTGTAAACGTTTTGATTTGATATACTAGTATAAATGTTCTCACTAGACGTTCATCTTTTTTAAAAATAAAGATCTAAGTAAAGAAATAAACCAAAAAAAAAGTACCCCTTGGTTTTATTTTAAGATTACCATGCATGAATTTGAGCTTATAGTTAGACATTTGAATTGTGGCGCATGGAAAAAATATTTGAGTCAGGGGAAGCAACGTTCTCCAACTACACCATTTATTTTCGCATCTTCGGTTTGTTGCGAGTTGCATGCATTTTGAGCTTTCTAATTTAAGAGCTGTAGGCCCAGATCAGCGGGATGTATATATACTGCCCCATTTTTGGTATGGGAACTTCTTCCATGTCTTTTAGTTACCAAAGAACACACATGGCACATAAAACACTAGAAGTTTCCTTTTTACTAGCTACCATGAAAAAATCGGTACTAGGTTCCAGTATTTTTATTGAAAAATACCATCAGAGCAATGCTATCTCAAAAGAGTAAAACACATGATTGTGATTTAAATCGACACAAATACATAAGGATGGGGGGTTCCTGTATAGATGACTGTACCCACATGCCTAGCACAAATAATTTGGAAATCATTGGCACACCAGTCTGAATTCTAGAACACTGCACAATTCAAGAAACAAACAGTGGATGGAGTGGAGTGCAAATCCTCCAAAATTTAAACCAGCACTGTATCTCTTGACCAGATCCTCTAAGAAAAAACAATTTTAAAAATTTAAAAAGGTGGAGTATACTACCAAACCATGGAGTCTATCTATGACCATGCAGAGACGATGAAAAGGACCCCATTGTCAAAAGAAACTCCTCAATCATGCCACCAAGTTTTGCCGTGCAGGCCGAAAACAAAAAAAAATCAATAATTTCCTCATGTCCTGTCCCCCACCGGCTTCTGCTCAGTCTGTTCCCCATATGCGTCACTGATTAAATATACACGCCAAAAAGAATATCTTTATACTACTAGTACTTTTTAAAATTTCTACGGAAATAAACGAATAGTAAAATTACATCCCTTGCCCTAAATACCCTTGCGGGTAAGCTGTCTCTCCCCTCCTCCTGTGCTTGCTGGTTTGTGGCGCCCCATCGTTTTCGGCCTATTTAAGGCACCCATTCCCCTCCATTCCTCTCCTTCCTCCTCATCCAGGGCAGCAGCTCCACTCAAAGCTTTCAGAGCTTTCTTTTTTCTTGTTTTTGTTTTATTTTCTTGGTAGGAGTAACAATTTAGTTCCTGGCCTTCCTCTTCCCCTCTCTCCATATCCTAGGAGAGAGAAATCCAGAGGCAAAAGCTTCAGGTAAACATCTAATACTATCTCGCTTCCCCTTCTGTTCTTGTTCTTGTTCCTGTTCCTGCACCCAGTTCATGTTTGATGGTAACATACCCTGCAAATCTCTGGAATCTGTGCACGCACCCACTCGTTTCATCTGCAAAGAACACACCTCCCTGCACAAATCTGTTTAAAGTTTGGATTTTATGAGCTTTTACTCTCACAAATCCTTCTCAAAGCTTCACCCCCACCCCACCATACAGTCTTTTGTTTTGTTTGTTTTTGTTTGCTGTTTTTAGCCTCTCGAAGCTCAGATCTGTCGAAATATTTCGCCTTTTTTTTTGTTAGCTAACGATTACTTGTGATGTTCCTTGTTCTTGCAGGATTTGTGTAAATTCTAGATCCACTAACCAGAAAACCAAAAGAAAAAAAAGAGAGAGAAGATGAGCCACTTCGCCGCCATGAAGAGCCCCCTTCCCGTCGCTGCGTCCGCCGCCGCGTCCGCCGCCGGCGACGCCAAGAGCCCGCTCTTCTGCCCCAAGCCGCGGCGGCCCGCGGCGCCCCTGCGGTGCCACCAGAGCGGCGGCTACTCGGACGCCGGTGTGGACCTGCTCGACCTCCTCCTCTCAAAGGTGGGATCTTTTCTCCTCCTCACCTTCAGATCCGCGAGTTCCTGCATGATTTTTGTCACCTAGTACCACAAGGCGCTAACGAGTCGGTGTCCGGTTCTTGGCAGCAGGGCGAGGAGAGCAGCGGCCTCGTGGCGGCGTCCCCGCAGCCGCCGCTGTTCTGCGGCTCGCCGCCGCGGCGAGCTTCGAACCCGGTGGTCCACGACAGCCGGTTCGGCATGGACTACCCGCCGCCCATGCCGGTGCCCCTGCCGGGGCTGCCGGCGGTGGTTGCCGCCGCCCCGGTGGCGGTGGCGGTGGCCCGGCCGAACCCGCGCCCGTCGGTGGCGCCGTCCATGTCGCCGCGCGGCGCGTCGTGCGCCCGCGCCCGGTTCGCGTTCCAGCCCGCCGCGGTCCGTGTCGAGGGTTTTGACTGCCTCGACCGCAGCCGCGGCGGCCGTGGCCATGGCATCACCGCCATGGCCTAGATGTGCATACAACACCAAGTAACAACCCTGAGAAACCCCCTCCTCACACTTTCTCCATGGTGCAAGAAGCTTTTCTTTTGCTACCACAAGCTCCTGGAGAGAGAAAGAGAGGAGGGGAGAAAAATTTGAGAGGATCAATTCGTCCTAAATTTAACCCCTAAAAAACTATATAATCCATCCCATCCACCCACCCAATCCACCCCACAACTATAATGAGTTTAGGTAATTTTACCACAGATCTTTTTGTATGTAAATAAAGTTTCAGGTTCAGGTTCCTCATGTAAATTTGGGAGCACTAGCTTTGGGGGGAAGAGAAGAGAGAATTGGTAGGAGATCTAGAGAGAGAGGAGCAGGGGCAAAGGGCACATCCAAAAAAAAAGGTTAAGAGAGCCCTCTTTGTCTTGGATTAATCAAAGCTTCCTGATCTGTCCCTGCCGTCTCTCTGGGAAGGAGGAGGATTTATTAGCCATTGGATTAGGTGGGGAAGGGAGGTTGGGATTAGTTAGGTAATCTGTCCTAGTTCATCAATCAATGATGCCCTTCTTTTTTCTTTTTACTTTTGGTTTTTGATGGAATTGTTTTTGCACCGTCCGTCCGTCCGTCCGTTCCATGCAACCAAAGAAATTTCCAAGGCCATGGAGAATCTGTACAAAAGAGTGAGTGGCTACTACAGTCAGAGAGCAGCAGCATCTATCTAGGTTAAAAGTCAGTCAGTCAGTCGATGAGCTGAGTCGAGAGAGATGATGAATTGATGATGAGTATTATTTGTGATCCTTTTGGATTTTTGTATGTATATTGTAATATCCTTCCTGCTGGATGTATTTCCAATGAAGCAACCTGTATAATATAATATTATTATGATTATCATCACAGCACCACCCTGGATTTCAGAATTCTGTCGTTTGATTATAGTACATGGTGGTTGAATGGTCCAATGTCAGTTCATGGACCCATGAGAGCAACACATGGTTTTCCTCCATGTGCTCTGAAGCCAACCAAGCACGCAGCAGGTGATAAGGACGGTGACGTGTCAATGCCTCGCCTGCTGCTGCTGCTGCAGCTTGGGGGCTGCTTGACTCGTGGAGATTAGTGGCTGCCTGATGGCAATCGTTAAGCAGACGGGAACGAGATTACCATCCTGACCTCCTCCTTCGTGCTTCCCGGGCCGGGCGGCTGTCGTCTTCCTCTGAATTTTCTCCACCCTTGTTCATGTCGTTATCTCCCAAGATATCGAGCGAGGCCTCCTCTCACTGATTTCCCTCTTTCTAGGGTTAGTCAATGGGGGAAATCAGTGTGCTGTGCTGTGCTGTGCTGTGCTGTGAGTGAGATCGATGGCTGGTTTTTGAAAGCAGCTGGGAAAATTGGCGAGGACAAAAGGACATGGTGTGTGTGTGTGTGGCGTGTTGTGGTGGCAGTGTGGCTGGCTGCTGCCCGGCCGGAACGCGTGTGATGTGATGCGTCTCTTGGAGCGGCCACGCCTGGAAAGAAAGGGCAATAGCAGAGGTCAAAGCCATGGAAAGGTGCGAGCTGCAGAGGAATACTGCAACGGCTTGGTGCTCCTCGAACGGTGGCGTCGTTGAGCAGGAAAAGGGGATTCAAACACGGCATGCTACTAGCCTAGGAGCACCTCAGCACGAGTACTTTTCCAGAGTTCTGCGGTAGTAGACGAATAGCCAGTGATGCAGTGACGTTGGCCTGCTGGCTGGTTGGAGTGGAGAAGTGGCAAAGCGAAACCTCATTTCAAACGCAAGTGGATTTAAAAATTCCCGAGCACTTGCCGCTACCGCTAGACAAGTTCGAAAGGCCAAAGAGGCGCGGGAGTCCTGTAGTAGTAGTAGTACTATCTGGCTATCTGAATCCCTCTGAATCGGCATCACCAGATGCTGCCAAGCCAAGAGGAGGTCTGCCAAACAAATTTTCAAGCACAAGTGATTTCGTACTGATCCTGAAATTAATTAGGGAGCTAAGAAGCTGGAAAAACTAGCTTGTTCTTCATGGAGCTGGAGCGCGTGGGCAGCTCAGGCTCAGCTGGGGCATTGGTGGTTGACACGTACCAGTACCGGGTGGTACTCGGCTACCGGGGAGCGACGGCGACCCCCGGGTGGGGCCCACACGTGACTAGATCCCATCTCATCCCATGCGGATGCGGCTGTGGGTGCGTGAGCCGTGACTGTGCGTGCGTGCGTGCGTGCAGAATAAAATTATGGTTTCTTTGGACGGCTGGGGCTGCTGCCTGCACTGCAGCCGCCGTGAATTCGAATTCGAATTCGAAACGGCCGCTAGTAAAGATTCCTGTTTGTTTGCTTAAAAATTCGCGGCAGCTTATGGCCGTGAAAATTCGACAAGTTTCATGTGCAAATTCCAAAATTAAAAAAAAAAACTGAGTTTGTACGAAAAGCTCGAAAACTTAACTTTTTTTTTAGCTTTTCTGAGTCCAGAAAGCTAAACATATACTCCCTCCGTCCGTTTTTGAGCTACGTATTGACACAACTTACCGAGACCAAGGCAGTAGCGCACGCGGCCGCGTCGCATTAAAACGATGTGCAAAATCCCTTCGGCTTCTCCCCCGCGGGCTACCAAAAATCAACTCCGTGATCTCTTCCGCGATCCCTCCTCCTCCGTCTCCTCACCAACGGGGCCACCCAAACTTCCGTCTACCTGATCCCCTATCTTTCCCTCGGCCAGGACTTGCCAAAACTGGCGCCCCTTTCCCTTGCCCGCGCCAAAAACGTGATCCCTTCCATCAATGGCGCCGTTTCCTCCCAAAACAGATCCAAAATTTCATCCCCAAAATTTTCTCCCCGCGCCATGATCGATTTGAACCGAGATCTCTGTCCAATGGCCCTATATATACCCCCACCGATGTGTTGAAGGGGATCCATCTCGGGTTCCGCCATCTTGCCATCATCCATGGCGAACGAGTAGTACTCGATCCGAATCTTGAGCCACCATCGGATGATTTAGAGCAAAACGATCCCATCGATTGGGATGGCATTGAAGAGTGGGATGGTCCCGCCCATGAGCTCGATTACAACCTTGTGTGGCATGATGCGGATGAAGTTGTGTGGCATGATGCGGATGAAGGTGAGTGCGGTTCGATTGCAAATTGTGTGTATAGTTTCGTCGATTGGAATGACAACACCGATTTGCTTTTCTTCTTGGCTTTTCTTCCTTGCGTATCGATTTAGATGGACAAGGACGGGGGCCGGTGGTGGAGGAGAAGCCAATCATGAAGATGCGGAGGAAGCGGAGACGACGGAGGGGCTCTGCAAGATCAGGAGTATCTGCCGCTTCAGAAGGAGTGCAATCTGCTGGACATGAGGGTAAAGTTTATGCGCTTGAGATCATGCGTTTTCATCCAATAGTTTCACAATCAAGCATGTTTCCGTGTTGCCGGACGAGCTGCAGTAGCATGCCTGTTATCAGTAGAAGTATTGATCTGTTAGTTTCGACATGCCTGTTACCAATACGTAGCTCAAAAACGAACGGAGGGAGTACTATCCTAAAAGAGCTTTTCAAAATGAATACAGCTCTTCAACAAGCTCCGTAATCCGCAACTCAAACAAACATGAGCCAACACTGAGTTTCTTCTCATAGAGCTGGCTATTTTTCTTAAACCCAAAGCTACAATGTTATAAGGTGTATTGATTTTATATGTTACCTATGAACTTCCTTTTTTACATATTGTTTTTTTAAAATACACACGTTAACATGTATGCAAGCACATTCAACATTCATTTACATGAACACCCTCTTACGGAGGTATACAACTAGCCAAAGACTTTGAGCTTAACATGACCATTTTACCACAAGAATGACTAAGGTAATCTTTTTATTATGAAGTGGATCACTTGCAATAGTAGTCTATATAGTTGGGTCACTGACATATGAGATCATGCATGTATGCCAGTGACTACTAAGAGGAATCTCTTTCATCTTTTATGGTAAAAACCAAAGTCAGCGTTACTTTCCGCCGAACATGAATTTGTTTTTACAACTTATCCCCATGAGTATGAATAAACTCGTGCAATATGGTGCAAACCAAATTGCCCTCGAAATTGCATTCACAATTGTTCATTTTCCTATTCATATATTGCATGTTACTATGCTCCATTTTATTTGGCAATTTGTGTTGTTGTCGAATAGCTTGAATAATACAATTGTTGATTATTTGCTTCATTTGTTCACTAAAGCTCATCAATTAATTAAAGAGACTTTCACACTAATAAATGATTCAAGAATATTCAATGTGCTGAAACTTCTTTTCTTATGTGGGGTGACTACATTTTACCGTTGTATCTGGCATGGAACCATCGTGTCATCAATATAAGCATGTGTAAAATTATTCTGCTTATGACCTTATGTTTTCCACACCAAATGATCATCTTGTACATAGACATGTCATCATATATATAATCTCATGCGGGAGGAAAGTGAAAGGACTCCCATTTTTTTCTTAAGAGGGAGGAGGCTAAGGGGAGTTGTAGGGTTCCACAGCGACAGGGGGGCTCGAGCCCCCTCCCCCTCCTGGTACCTTCGTCACTGGTATCACAACACAGGATGGCTCGAGCCCTCCGCCGCACGCCACCACCACTAACTCCTCTTGTGCAGGAGTGGATGGTCCTAACTTCATGGCCCATGACTTACCATCTATATATATAACATTGTTGTCTCTTCAAAGCATCAAGACTTGGCGCTTCGGTCCCACTCGTTCAAATCGGTCTTGAACATGTGCTCTTTGGATGCTTAACAAGACACACTCTATGCCGAGGAAGATGACATTCAATGCAACAATTCCAATATATCAGTCACCATGGTTTCCAAGGCTGCCTCTTGGTGGCTAGTGCTCCTCAAGCAAGGCGAACATATGCTCTTTGGATGCTTACCAAGACACACTCTATGATGACATTCAATGCAACAATTCCAATATATCAGTAACCATGGTTTCCAGGGCTGCCTCTTGGTGGCTAGTGTTCCTCAAGCAAGGCGGAGGATTATTTTTACAGCACAAGGTCGGCCAATGCAAATGGTAGCAATGGATTTGTGTTCCAGATTTACAATTTCGTAGGTGTGACCCGTCTACGTGAGAAGGTTGTGGAGACGTACTTTGGACGCCCCTAGAAGACTTACTCAAAAGTAGTCTTCTAGTAGTGCTTCGTGGATGACATTATTCACCCTCTGGGGCTATCTCTCATAGAAGTGCTTCGTGGATGACATTAGTCACCCTCTGGGGCTATCTCTCATAGAACACCTCCAATCTCGACCTTGACAAGGCTATCTCTCATAGAACACCTCCAATCTCGACCTTTACAAGTTGTAATATGGTGAGTATAACAATACTAGACTTGGTTCTGATATTACAAGCAGGGTGATAAATTAGGATTCCACGTTGAAGAGTATCTTGGCCCCCTAAGTGGGTTTTGGTGATATAATGACGCACACCTAAGTGGCTAATGAATTTACCTAGTCTATGAGCAGGTATTAAAATTGTGTATGGCATCAAGCACAGCTCGTTGATGAACAAAAAGAAAGTGGTGCTCTAAAAGGATTCCTAAGAAGGCCTATTTATTTTTACTTTTGAATTTGAGTCCTAGGAATGCCGCACTATCAAGAGGGACAGGAATTATGTCTTCCAAGAGTCGAACAGGTGCTCTAGTTGCTAAAACAAAACCTATGAGAGACACCTTTGCACCAACACATACACAGGGATCTTTTCTTGGGTGCTGGCCTTGGAAGGCCGGAGTGTCCGGGTTTTCCCCGGAGACTCCGGACTTCCCGGAGACTCCGGGTTTATCCCGGATACTCCGGGTCATAAAGCCTCAATGGCTATATTCTGGGTGAGGGGGTATAAAAGCCCCCTCCACCCCTTCATTTACTTCTCCCTGCCATTTTCGTCCTGAACTGTTGCAAACCTCATTTACTCCTCTCATCTCTCCCTTTGGCTCAAAGTTGGTGAGATTTGTTGTGGGAGTTAAGAGGATTTGAGAGCAAGGGCTTGGAGAGTGCTAGTGAGCTGATTTCCCATCTCTAGAGCACCTAGTTCTTCACTTGGTTGGCAAAATTCGTGTTTGTTACTCTTGGAGCTTTGAGCTCCTAGCCGGCTAGGCGTTGCCTTGGAGCATCCAAAGGTTGTGGCTGCCCAAGGAAGTTTGTATCACCCCGACATTGAGTAAGTAACTCTAGCTTGATCTTCGTGGTCGCTAGAGGGAGGAAAGTACCCTAGGTGTAAAGGTCCACCCTTCGTGGGTACCTCAACGGAGACGTAGACCTCAAGGTGTGAGGTTGAACTCCGGTAACAAATCCTGTGTCTCTTGTGCTTGTTCATCTTGTTGCATGCTTGTTTCTTGCTTGAACACATATCTAGGGTTTGGTACCGATCTACTTCGTGTTGAGGTTCCTACAGGTTTTGAGTGGATAAACAGGCTTGTCTCACCTCAGTGCATAACCTATTTTCACAGATTTACTTTTGAGCAAGTTTAAATTTTGTCGATTTAATTCCTCCCTAGCAGGCCGGACTATCCGGACATTTTCCCAGATTCTCCGGATTTCCCGGAGTATCCGAAAAAATATCCGGAGTCTCTGGACATGTGTCTGACAGCTGCGAAAAAGTTTGTGAATTTCAGGTTCGACTATTCACCCCCTCTAGTCGACATCTTGATCCTTTCAATTGGTATCAGAGCCAAGTGCTCCACGTGAAGCTTAACCGCTTGGAGTTAAGATGTCGAACCCAAGTGATCAAGTCCCACCTCTCACCGGAGGTGATCCCGTCAACAATGTTGTTGGCACACCACCCATTCCTCAAGGAGGCAACACTCATGCCGCAAGCACGAGTCATCAAGCGCATGGACGTGGTGATGAGTCCTCCGATAGTGAGGACGAAGAGTTCGATGATGCATGGTCCACCCGCTCCGCTCGACGACCATCAAGGGATTATACTCGAACCTCTTTCGATAATTCTCACTTATCCTTTAACCATCCATCGGGTTCTAGCCACATTGGGAAGATACCCAATTTGATGGAACCGGCTATTCCAAGTGGAAGAACTTGATGGAGGAGTATTTGATGGCGGTGAATCCCGCACTTTGGACTATTGTGAACAGGGGTATTACATTTCCAAGTGGTGATGCGACGCTAACTCAAGATCAAGCAAATGAGATACAAAGAAACTATCAAGCCATCCGCATCATCAAGAGTTCACTCACGGCCGAAGAATATGACAAGGTAGATGGATTGAAGTCCGCCAAAGAAGTGTGGGACACCTTGTTCATCAATCATGAAGGGACAAAGCAAGTAAGGGAAGGAAGGATCCGAGCCTTGGAAAATGAGCTCAACCGGTTTGTCATCAAGGATGATAAATCACCACAAGACATGTACAACCGATTGAACAAGATCATCAACAAAATCAAATCACTTGGAAGTACAAGATGGGGAAGAAGAGAAGTGGTTGACAAGATCCTCTCTGCCTACATGGCAAGGGATGTCCAACTCCCTACTCTCATAAGGGAAAAGAGACGATTCAACAAGTTCACTCCGGCGGATGTGATTGGAAGAATGGAAGAACACCTTATCACCGTCAAGGAGTCCAAGCTCTCACAAGAAATGTCAAAGATGCATGAACAACTTGAGAAGAACAAGGGAGTGGCCCTCAAGGCATCTAGCAAGGAGAAAAAGTCAAGCTCATCAACCTCAAGGACCATGGCCGAGGAAGATGATGATGAAGATAGTGACATGGACATGACTCCCGAACAAATGGCTCTCTTTGTAAGGAAGTTCAACAAAATGTTCAAGAAGAGTGGCTTCTTCAACAAGAACAAGGACAAGGACAAGATCAAGACCAAGAGAACTTCAAAGAGACCGTGCTTTGGGTGTGGCAAGGAGGGACATTTCATCGCGGAGTGCCCTAACATAAAAGTAAGAAGAAGAGACACCAACAAGTTTGACAAGAACAAGAGAAAGGAAGTTGGTGAAGCTCATTTGGGTGAAGAATAGGACTCAAACGATGATAGCTCGGACTCCGACATAGAAGCCGGTCTTGCTACCATAACCATTAAGGAACCAATCAACAAGTCATCACTATTTGAAGATCCCACCGATGATGAAGATGACTTCACCCACACTTGCCTCATGGCTAGGGGCTGCAAGGTAGACACTCCCACCCCGCCCCTAGATGATGATAGTGAAAATGATTTCGACTTTGAAAAAATGATCACTAGCTTTGGTAAAAAGGCAACTAAGAAAATCATGTTTTTAATGAAAGAAATTGAGAATAGAGATGGAACTCTTGTGGTGCAAGAAGAACTTTTAAGACTTGAGCGGGAGAAAACCATTGCCCTTGAGGATGCCCTTGTAATTGAAAAGAAGAGTTTCAAGGTGCAAAAGGACTCGCTCAAGGAAAAGGAGATAGAAATTCTTAGCCTCAACGGAGACGTAGACCTCAAGGTGTGAGGTTGAACTCCGGTAACAAATCCTGTGTCTCTTGTGCTTGTTCATCTTGTTGCATGCTTGTTTCTTGCTTGAACACATATCTAGGGTTTGGTGCCGATCTACTTCGTGTTGAGGTTCCTACAGGTTTTGAGTGGATAAACAGGCTTGTCTCACCTCAGTGCATGACCTATTTTCACAGATTTACTTTTGAGCAAGTTTAAATTCTGTCGATTTAATTCCTCCCTAGCAGGCCGGACTATCCGGACATTTTCCCGGATTCTCCGGATTTCCCGGAGTATCCGGAAAAATATCCGGAGTCTCCGGACTTGTGTCTGACAGCTGCGAAAAAGTTTGTGAATTTCATGTTCGGCTATTCACCCCCCTCTAGTCGACATCTTGATCCTTTCACACGTCATTGATGCAATTGAAGTTGAGAACTTTACAATATCAATCTTCATTAATGAACTGGAGTGGGTACCCGAGACTGTTGTTCAATTCAAACATGATCTGGAGTTGGTACCCGAGAATGTTGTTCAGTTCAAACATGATCTGGAGTTGGTACCCGAGACTGTTGTTTAGTTCAAACATGATGTTTGATAACTCAGTTATGTTGTTCTTGACCAACAACAGAGCCAACAGTGGGCTTGGTGGGGCTCAAGCCCCCCCCCCCACACCCACCCACATGTACATATATCATTATTTCAATTTTGTCCGTGTAATATATTTATATACCTTGAATCATAGATCTTAGCTTTATGTTGCCTGCAAATGCTTCTTTCTATATTATGCCATTTTAAGAAAACTGTGGTGTAAAAATGATTTGTAGTGTGTTCTATACATGCCTTCTGTTGGCTGTGAAATTTATTGAAGCAAGAGAAGGTTGATGCGACTAATGATGTCCTAGCGCACCATTAATCCCGCGTTAGAATTTATCTAATTCAACTTATGTTTGCCGGTTATTGCAAATTTCTTATGGTATAGTACATTCTATCAGGGTTCCCCAAATCGAACCCGGTCCGGTTTGCCGACCCCCAAAAACCGGGCGGAAAACCGAGCAAACCGCCGTGTAAATCGGACTCCACGGTTTTGCCTGATTTTTTAGGTGCGGTAGGGACCGGTCGGTCATTTTTCAAACCGGGCCGGACCGGTAGGACCGGGAACCGGTGGGAACCGGCCCGGTTCCCACCGGTTCGGGGAACCCTGCATTCTATATCGGATTAACTCGTAAATCTTAGCATCAGAAAATATACACCATACTACTCCATGACACAGTTACAATTATGCTATTCAATTTCTTCTTTCGCATTGTGACCGCATCAAAGCGCGGGGTTTTGACTACTCGTCTGCATTAGGGCTTGTTTGGGAAATGGAGGAATCAAGTGGATGGAAGAGGATTGAAGGGGATTTTAGGAAATTTTGACTTACAGGAGAGCATGATTGGTGATGAGTAATGTTGCTGAATGCTCACGGCCTTGCGCTCTGGAGCGGTACTACTCTGTCCCTAAATGATAATCGTTAGGAAAGCGTGTCTTTGAGGGGAATCACTGTTTTCTTGGCAATCAACAAAAAAGGGACCGAGGAGTACATTGTAACTGCAATCCACAATCCCCGAAAAGAAAACCTGCAGTCCACAAACGCATCAGGCTCGTTGACCAGAGAGAATCGAAGCAACTTGCCTTTTTAATACTATCGTTTTCCTGTCATTCTATTTTCTCCTTGGGTTCGTGTGAATAAAGGCTGTCTCCACGGCGGTGCGATCCCAAGGAATTATATTCTCTAGTATAGTGAGATAAAAAAAGGAAACAAAGCAAAAGGATAAAAGAGAGCTCCAATCGTGTCGACCGGAGAGCGCACACGATCTACTCCATATATTCTACTATACGGCAACCGGATAGATGCTCCCATGTTTGCATTTTGCTACTTTCGATAAACTCGACATTCTGAATTTTTGCTAATGATAAACAAAAAAAAACGAATCAGATTTTTATATAAATCAGTGCAAAAAAAAAGCAAAGGAAAAAAGAAGAAGAAGAGCTCCAATCGTGTCGACCGCGGAGCGCACATGATCTATTCCCTATATACATAGCAACTGGACAGATGTTCGCGTATTTGCATTTTTGCTACTTTCGATGAATTCACCTTTTTAAACTATGAGTCACTGCAAATAACCAAACTTTTTTTAAAAAAACACGAAAGCGACACAGAAATCAGTGCAGTATAACTAGAGAAGCTGATCCGAGCAGAATTAATGGGGAGTTCACCAACAGAGTTGCAAAACAAACCTCAGCTCAATACCAAAACGACAACAAGGTGCACCTGCCATTTGTACAATCTCAGTCTTCTAGGCCACAACATCCTAACAAACTGTAACGAAACTACGAGAGCAACCTGCCCGTTATTTTCTTTCTCCCCCCCTTCTCAAACCTGATTATTTCTGGGTGTAGTAGACACTGTATGTACTCCAAAGTTGAAGCCAATGATCCATGGAAGTCGGGGGCAGGCGCTTGTCGGAGGTCCAGGTGCGGTAATGGATTCAGAAGAGTGAAGACCAAATTGGTTTAACTACTTCTTCAGGCACCTGTTATTATTGACTAATGAGCGCTGTGGGTTCAGCTGCCAAACCTCACTGCCTTGCATGTAACAGCTGGGTTTCGGATGTCGTCTTGGCTTTGAATCAACCGGATCTCCAAGCTGCTGGTTGACGGGTCAAAGCCAGCCCTTTTATAATCCTCCACAGTTCTTTTTAGCAGCGCCTGCCACAAGGTTTCAAGTGTTAGGACTATGAATATCCAGGCGTAACAGTTAACTGCTCAACACTTACTATCAAGGTCTAGCATCTGTCACAGGGGTGCCCCGGCTGGTGTTAAAGACTTAGGCGCTTTAGAGGAGTTAGGAGTTAATGCAGTTATGCTTTTGGCTGTCAATTTGAAAAGGGTGTGAACGTAACTATCAAAACCCAAAGTTTGTAAACCCATTTTTTAATGCAAAATGACACAGTTCTTTTGCGTGTTCGAGAGAGCACCTGAACTAAACCAGATACTGCAACAATTTAAAATGGCATGAGGGATATACAGGATGAAGGGTAGGCAGGAAACATACAACTAGCATGAGGCTATGAGAACTTTGCCCTACCTACATTTCAATTGAGATTCCCATCTTAGTTAAATAAACTAGATATCTAATACAACATGCTGCCTAAATTCAACATACATAAGGCATACAGGACATGCTAAAATGATTGATCATAGTATAGAGCAGCACGAAAGATACCTGCAAACTGGATACTGCCAGTTCCGCTGCTGTCTCCAGGCTATCAGGATATTTCTGTATTCATCACAAGCAGACAACCATGTATTAGAAAAAAGAAACCATGATAAGATAAGAACATCTATAAGAACATCAACAAACTTTCCCCAAGACTTACATTACTCCACCCTAGTAGAAGAGCAGTCGTTAAATCTCCAGTCCCCTGCAAAAGCGTTATGAAGCCAGGTGATACAAGTGATGACTACTAGTAACCCTATAAACACCAAGCTTGCAGTGCAGAACATTTTGAAAGGTCAACCCACTTCTCTCCTGTAATTAGGAGAAACTTCACAAGCATGACTCTTTGTGCACTTGAAACATTTCATCTGAATATTAGTTCACATAATCATGCAATTGTCTCCCGAATTTCCACCATCCTTAATGACACCAACGTTAATGGCAAAACCTACCCTTAGTATCACATATTTGAAGCTTGTAACCCATTTTGTGTGCTAATATATTTTGTACTTCCCATTTGTGACATTCGTCCAACTTCAACATCCCACTAACATTCTCAGTTTAAATGGACTAATATAGGAAACTCCTACATGAACTGGTCCACAATAAATCAAACAATCATATTCCTTACTCCACACTTCAATCTACAAGTGGACAATACAAAATAGAGATATATCAACATACCGTAAAATATGCAGGTATCTTTGGTATCTCAATCTTAAATTGTTCTGGCGGTTGTCCCTGAAAAAAAAGGGGGTCAAAAGTACATCCCCTGTATGCATATGATATTATCATATCAAATAAATCGCATTTCGAACCAAATTATACCCATCTGCAAAAGTAATCCTGAGCTAGACCTATCCCCCGTGTCAATCTATTATTGTGATCATTACAAGGCAGAACTGCCTTGCATGTCAATCTGAGAACTATCCAATGTAGTGCACATGGCCTAGTTGACCACTATTCAACATGAATATATCAAAGCTGTGGGATATCCTACTGCATGGACTGGTCAGTAGTTCATAGCCAGCCCAATTTTTTCCAGTAGACGACTTCAGTAAGTTGTGTGTGCAGGTTCTGTTGGATCTCGATTTTTTTTCCTGTGTGCACATACCTGTGCATTCTGCTTAGGAGACTCACGTGGATGCCTAGGTAAGCTCAATATATTTTGTATCCTACATACTTTGTTGAATACTTCCCCCCCTCTAATAAAATAAAAAAAGTCCCTACCGCGAAGTATCCACCCCCACATCCACACCGAAACCCCCCGCCCCACACAGAAAAAAGAAAAGAAGAAACAAAGAAAAAAAAAAAAAAAAAAACCCCACACAAAACAAAAAAAAAAGACACCACAAAAATAAAAAAATAAAGAGAAAAAAAAAAAAAAAAAAAAAACAAATAAAAAAAACGATAAACAGAAAAAAAAAATAAAAAGTAAAAAGAAGAAATAAATAATATAATCAAACAAAAACAAGCAGCGCCGAGTTATAATACTAATAAAACTAACACAAAAAACAAAAAAAATAAAAAAAATAAAAAATAAAAAAAAAAAACAAAAAAAGACAAATTAGAAATATATAAAAAAAAATAAAATGAACGGAGAGAGACACGATAGCCCAAAACAAAACAAATTCGTAATCGTAAAGTGATAATATACAAAAAGTAATAAAGAAAAAAAAGGAAGATATAAGAAGCACAAAAAAATAACGAAGAAAAGCCACCAAAAACGAAAAAGACAAGTGAGGGACACGAGAACTAATAACCCAAAAAAAAAATAAACCCACAAAGAGAAAAAAAGGTAGGAGAAGGTGTCGAGTAAGTGCGACAAAAAAAATAACAAAAAAAAAAAACAAAACAACAACATTACCCATAACTAATTATGACGATGGAAGATGTACAAGGGACATCAAGGTATATCCTAGGTTATCCTTGTATATCATGTGTGTGATTAAGTGAGGAAGAAGAAGAAAAAAAAGAGGGTATAAATAGGAAGTAAAAAGATAAAAAAAAAAAGGGTTAAAAAGTTAAAAACAAAAAGGAACAATAATAGGACATGAGGTCGAAGGGGACGGAGAAGCCCTCGTGGGCAAGATGACAAAAAATGAAAATAAGTATTAACTATAATAAAAATAATAGAGAGATGATAAGAAAAAAAAAAAAGAATAAAAATAAAACATGAAATTAGAGAAATCGACCAACGGCCTCCGCCCCCCCAAAAAAGGTCCCGAACCAAAAAGGTAAATTTAAAAAAAAAGGGATTCCCCAGAATGCGAGTGTGTCGACAAAAAGACAAGACCAAAAAGAGGGGAAGGGATTTTTGGGGTTGGCAGGGGGAAAAGGAAAGAAAATAATATAGAAGGGGGCGGCAGAAAACCCCCATTTATTGGTAAGCCAACAACCACCCCCCCCCGCCCCGGTGGCGGCGCGCAGACGAATAAAATTAAAAAAAAGTCCAACGCACCCACACGATGTATGATGACCCAAAACAACCAAGAGTAAAATTACTACACCACTTAGTTTTAAATAGGGGGTGGGGGATCCCCACCCCCCCCTCCCCCCCCCCCCTCCCACCCCTCCTCTTCCTTATTTTGAGGTACCCCTTACTTTCACATCCCCCCCCCCCCCCCCACTTGCTGGGACAAAAGGCAAATTTGTTGTTGTTGTTGTTGTTTAAAACTTCCCTTTTTCATATGTAACTCAAGTACATTGCTAGTATCATGTAGATAGATGCCAATTGCATAATAACCCCGTTGCAAGTTTACCTGTGTTTTTTTATGACTTCCTATAAGGAGAAGCTTGCCTCCAATAAGTGCGCTAGTTATAACCACCTGCAAGCAACCAAACACATCCACACACACTACTTCATTACCAACTCTTTGAAAGGGTGAAAATGAAACAAAAGAAGGGAACCATAGAGGTCATCCTAATTCCTATGTAGCACATTAAAAACATGTCATGGTTTATTTATATCTATTAGATAAGAGTCACACCTTCCGTGGTCCAGCACTATGGAGGGTATTGCAAGCTGTCAAGCCATCTTGTTCAGTGGTGATCCTGTAAGTATACATTAATCAAGAAAAAAAAGGAAGAACACAAATCAGTCTTTCAGAAGAAAAGCATGGTTACCTCAATCCAGTAAGTAGTTCAACCTCGAATTGGTTAGGTGTAAGCATTGAAGCAACTGGAACAACCTACAGATGGTTTCATGATAAAATGAACAGATTAGGATGGTAAGATATATGGGCCCATGCAAACCACTATGAACATTATGTAAGAATTAGTCCTAGAAACAGCACATTTGAAATGCGACGCCCTGGCCTATCGCATAGCTTTTACTCCATATCTCGGTAACAAAGGGGAAAATAAGCTAACAAGACTAAGTTCTGGTCCAAATGAAAGTTAGGGTTAGCCAGGGCACATAACTGGTAAACTGGTATAACTAATCAGCTCTACAGGAGATATTATAGAACCAGTTTAGTCTACGGAAGGGTCAAAAGGAACAGTATAGAACCCAAGAGCACCGCATGTTGGCATATAGTGAAAGCATGTTCGTGGCACTAGTATTTGTGATTAATAACATCGTTGAATGCTAAAAAAAATCTTAAGGACAAGCAGTTCCCATAAGTTAGCACCATATGATGAGATAATCACAGAACAATAAAATAGCATAATTTACCTTCTGTTGATAAACAGATATTAGATCCTGAGGAACGTACAATTTTCCTTCATCACCTAGAACCGGGTCACAAACTGCAACATGTTTGCAATTAGCGAACATGAAATAACCATTTTTAGCCAGTATCTAGTTACAAAAATAATTCAATATTTATTAAAGAAGAAATAAGCATACAAATAATGAAAGGTGAAAAAGATTACCATATACAAGATCAGGATTGACTGTTCGTAATTTACCAACAACTTGTAGCACAGTATCTAAAAAGGAAACTGAGCCTATATAACCTGAGAACCATAAACAGCATGTCACTTTGTGTGTAAGGAACCATATTTTTTCAGCAGTGGAAATATACTAATATTTGCTTGCAATTATGAGTAAATATCAGAAATGTCCGAGCAAGTAATCAAATTGCTCTTTCCTTGGGATGAAGGGTGGGTAAGTTTAGTTAGAAAAAGTCACAATAGCTTCACCTGTTAATAAATGTGTATAATGGAGTAACTGATTTTCCTCCAGTCCTTCAATAAGGTCCCAGAGCTGTTTGCCATCGAGAACTTGACCTCTAAATGTTGGGTATCCTGAGAGAACACATAACGGGAATTATTTAGGTGTCCCAAGGAAATTGCACATGTGATTATATATGATGAGCCTGTACCTGTATGATTAGAAAACTGTACAGAGTTTATTGGATCCACATCAAAGCCAAGTAGTTGCAGGGGAAAGACGGCTGATTTGTTGCCAACATACCCCTGAATCAATGCAATGAGAGCTTAAGCTGACAGCCGAGCATACATATCAAATCGGGAAGTGAAAATGCTCAGCAATTCCCTACTCTGAAACAAAATCTACGCAGTTATATTATGTCTAAAAAAATCCCCAATGAAAGAATCCGACACAACCAGAAGTTCCGGTGGGGAACCAAACTCGTGCTCGCCCTTCACACAAAAGACAAAGCAGTCATAACTCATAACAACTGATCCCTCACGCGACCATCGTGCCACTGCTTAGCAGGTGACAGTCACACCAATGGCATGAGCGCGCACGGGTGCACCTGGGTGCACCATGTATATATATGGCATCAGCTCATCAAGGGAATATTGCAAGGACCCCAACTTTACACCTATCCTTCCAAAAATCGTCCAGTGAACTGGTGCACGGCGTGTTCTGGACTCCACAGAGCAGTGTTCTTAGCCAGCCAGCCTACATGTAGCACACACAAAAATCCTAGCTTTTCCTCCCAAATCCATCCACCACTCATGCTGGTCACAGGGGCGCAAGGCTACAGCAATATACCAACACACAAAGGCATAGACATACTAGGTGGATAGGCGAAGAAGTCCGGAGTCCCGTCAGGGGTTGAGGCCCTGCGGGGAGGAAGCAGGAACGCAACCAGCACATTTACATATGGATGAGGAGGGGCAGGGCAGGGACCAGGTGCCGGACCTGGACGGTGTGGGACTGGATGCTGAGCACGCGGCCGGTGTCGGACGGCAGCGCGACGGACAGGATCGGCGGCCGCGCCATCTTCGGCTGCACCGGCACCGCCGCCGCCGCCCTCCTCCTCCTCCGCCCCTGCAGCAGCGGCGCCCACCCGAACGCCTCCCTGCAGCACAAGCGCGGCGCAGCAACACGCACCGGTTGGCACGGATCAATCACTCCCCCCGGTCAAAAGCAGAAAACTCAACCACGACGAGTCGAGGTCGGCGGGGAGGAAGGAAGGAGACGAGGAGGAGCAGGAGGAGCAACCGAATCCGCTAAGCCTCCCCCTCTCGATCCCTCCCTCCCGAGTCCCGACTGACCTCCTCACCTACTGCTGCAAGGTTTGACTAAAAACGAGGCGATTGCTTGTTCAATTTCGCATCTCTCTGGAATTTGTTTATGGCAGCCGTGGATGGAGAGTGGCGGGTCTGCCACGCACCTCACCTGGGGGAGGAGCGGGAGCGAGGGGCGGGGCCCACAGCTCCAACGAGGGGCACGCGCGAGGGAGGAGGAAGGGGAGCGGCGGCGGCTGGCGGCGGGTGGAGGGCGGCGGCGGCGGCGGCAGTCATGCGACGGCGCGGGGGGGGGGGGGGGGGCGGAGCTCGGGAGGGATCCGGGGGGAGCGGTGTCAACCGGTGGATGGCGATGGGGTCGTACGGGCGGACAGCTTGTCGGGATCTGGGCCGTCCGTTACGAAAGGGACGGAGCGGATCCCGTCGGTGGGCCTCCTCGTGCTGCTCGCTCGTCGTCGTCGTGTGGGAAAAAGATCACGACGACGGCGGGGCTTGACGAAACGAGCGAGGTGTGGGTTGGGTCTGGTCCACAGTTTTACAGTTTGGGCCCACAGATTTTTTAAATATATTTTTTCTTTGATTTTCGAAAAATAAATGGTCGGCAGCGTCACCGTGTATAAAGGGGCGACCGCTGCCGCCGCCTCGTATGTTTCTAAATTTAGTCTGGTTTAATTAGTGTAGCGGTATAGTTAGTTAGGTTAGTTAACTTAGTTTAGTTTAGAAATTTAGTTTAGTTAACTTAGGTTTAAATTGATATAAAAAATAGTTTAAATTCTCATAATTGTTTTAATTCATTTAAAATTTCTAGAAAATAGTTATAATTTACATGATAAGATTACATTGATATAGACTTTGTAAAAAATATTTAAATTCACATAATTCGTTTAAATTGGTTTTAAACTTCTAGGAAATTGTTATAATTCACATAATTAGATTAAATTGATATACAATTTGCATAGGAAATGGCTACGACGCCCCGCTGATCGCCGCGTTCATGGACCGGTGGCGACCAGAGACCCACGTTCCACTTCCCTGTCGGCGAGACGACGCTCAGTCTGGAGGACGCGGCGATGTTGGGAGGACTGGCGTGTGCTGGCGAGGTGATAGGGCCGATCGACATCCCCGTGGCGTGTCGCGCTGACTTCCTTACTCGGTTCACGAACGTTACTCAGAACGATCGCGCGCCAGCGCCGTACGTGCCCTTCGCCGACACCAATGGGCCCACTTGGACTTGGATCCGGCAGTTCAGTGTACATGATTCTAACTCTTATTTTTAATGTTTGTGCATTTTAAACGAATGTGACGACGGACCTTTGTGTGTATGTGCAAGCTGACTACATGGCGGACGATGCGACGTCCCGACGTCGAGACGGTGGTTTTGGAGGTCTACCTGCTCTGGTTGTTCGGGTGGGTGCTGTTCTGCGAGTCAGCGAGAGACTCGGTGTCGCGGTACCTGCTCCCCTGGGCTCAGGAGATCGCCGACGCACCCCTCGAGCAGATTGCCCCATATCAGTTGGGGTAACGCTGTTCTGGCAGCTACCTACATGGGGCTGTGTTCGGCAGTGTCGAGGCCAGCGAGTAAGGAGGGAATCCTCCTGGGGTGCCCTCTCCTGCTGCAGATGTGGATCCACGATCGGTTCGACATCGGTCGGCACAAGGCCGACCTCTCGGAGTACCAGCCGCTGCCCGACGGCACCGACCCAGCTGACCTCCCCACCATGGGTTCTCTGTGATGCCCCCGGAAGGTAATGACATCCTTTATCGTTTTCTTCGCATTATGAGTTCTTTAGTTCGATTCACTTAACTTTTCATATTCTTTGTAACACGTTTGGGCTGGGGAGCAGCCGAAGAAGGCGTACAAGGACTTCGTTGGTCAAATCGACCGGATGGTCGATGCCCAGGTCCGTGGACGTCGTACGCTCGTGCCATTGTCGTTGCCCGCGCACCACGGGTGCTCCCGAGCCCGTGCGTCTCGGATGACGCGGCGACGCGCGACGACCGGTCTTCGACGTCTACGCGAGGAGTACGCCGTCCACCGGGTGATGAGGCGGTTCGGCCTCTTCCGAGAGGGCGCCCGATGCCGGCCGCGCCGCGTCTACCGCCTACAGCGCACAGATGAGCTACCATTTGCCAGTTATAATTATTTTCCGTTACAAATATTATGTTGCCAATAATTTTATGTTTCATCTATGCTAGGTGGACGTGTAAGGGTGTGGATGCGGCGACGTCGTTCGTCGACAGGCTGCAGCCGTACGTGTCCGAGTGGGCGTCCGCGACGCACGAGCATAACATCGCCACCGAGCACCGCCTACACGACGACGACGCCTGGGTAGCATACCTTCAGTGGTACCTCCCGAGGATGCGGGCGCGGGTGAAGTACGTGCCTGCTACCCCGCCACCGCCACCTGTCTCGGACCACAACAGGATCCTTTCGGACGCGACGTACCCGGTGCGCCGAGACCAGGCCGCTAACACAACGGTAAGCTACGATACTGCAAACATATTATATTCATATGACTTTTCATTATAACATATAACATGTGTTCCTAATTTTCTAAGCAGCACGACGTGCTTGCTGAGATCGTGCAGCTCGCATCGGCTGCGATGGTGTAGTGCTTTACCTGGGGGCCTCAGCAGCACCAGAGCACATACGACGGGATCGTCGCTGCCGCCATGAGGTACTCCGCCGTCGTGAACTACGCCGGGGCCGTTGAGATTCCTCTCCTTCCGCGCCACCCAGCGTCGTCCTCGAGCTCCGCCTCGACAGCGGTTTCGCCACCGACGCCTGCCACCCTTGCCGGCGGCTTCTCGGCTCCGATGGCACAACAACAGCCACAAGCGCAGGGCCCGCACACCTACGTGCAACGGCCGTTTGTCCCCCCGACACAAGTACTTTTAGTGGACCTTATTTTCAACTAATGCACGCAATTATTGTGTGTTTGTGGTTATACCTATACTCTAATCGTACATGGCGCTCGCCGCTCTTTCCGACAGCCAGGCCTCGACAACACCTACAACGCCACTGATCTTTCCGCTAGGAGGTTCCATACCACCAGCCTTTCAGTTACTGGCAGCAGATATTCCTTCCTCGTCCACTCGACCTATGTTCCAGTTTGCTTTCGACACGACCACCGAGGACCAGCTGGGCTGGGATCAGATGGGGTTAGGCAACATTCTCACGACCCTAGATGCCCTGCAGCAGACCGAGGAGGTTGGCCCGTCACAGTTGACACATGCACCGGTTCGGACTCAGCCGACACAACCACAGGGCGGAGCGACACCGGTCGGCGAGCGACGGTTGGCGAGCGACACCGGCGGGCGGAGGGACACCGAATGTTGCGGGCTCGTCACATGCGGCCATGGCGACATTGTTTCCCGACCGGCTCGGACGCGGGTGGTCGGGGCACCCGACCACGAACGTACGATCGGGACCACACACTGGCCGGCCCTAGAGTCATTAGGCGAAGAGGCACCGGCACATTTAGATGTAGTACCACATTTACCATGATTTTGTATAAACTATTTGCATCTACTCGTTGATTATGATATTCCCTTGTGATTATGCTTACATTTATCAGTTTGTTATTTTTAAAAAGGTTAAAAGTGTTTTTAAAATGATTTTTTTTCAAAAAATAAAAAGGTCCTACCGCCACGTGGCACGGCGGTAGGGCCCGCCGCCGTCGTGGCGGCGGGGCGGCGGGGTCTGGGAGAAGTGCTCTCTGGCCGGTGCCCCGGGCGGCAAGGATTTAACGCCGTGGGGCATGGCAGCAGGACCTGCCGCGTGGGGTTTGGCGCCAGATGTATATTTCTCGAAATTTTTAATTCGTCCATTTATTTTTTGAAAATCAATTACCCGCAAAAAAAATCAAACAAAAAATATTAAAAATTCGGGCCGCACAACTGGTGGAGGCCTGATTGTGGGCCCAAAACATACTTGGATGTCGCCTCTCATGGGCCCAAAGGATGTCTCCGATGGAGGTATTGGGCCCACGTGGTACCCAACGACGTACTAGGCCCAGTAGCATCCTGCTCACGTGACCACGTCGCCGACGCTGACGGCTGACGGCCGGCCAGTCCTGTGGCAGCAAACAGGTCGTCGGCTCGCCGCTGACCCTGACGACAGAGCGTCTGCGTGTGGCAGTGTCCAATGTGTCAGTATGTCCTCTCTCTCTCTCTCTCTCTCTCTCGCTCATCGAGCATGGATATATCCCTCTGTCTCTCTCAATGAGCAAAAGGAGAAAAATTCCGAAAACTTGACAATAATAAGATATAATATGAGAAAAAAATATGTGATTGTCTTAAAACCAAGTATTTATAAATAAATGCAGGCTTATATATAAAGTTATTGTAAACAATGCACTGCTTAATTTTTCCACTTTGAGATTGGATTTTCTTTGTTGTGTGATGGGTGTTGGCTCAAATATTAGAATACGGGCGCACATGATTTTCTAGCTTCCTGTTTCATACATCACACTTTTGTGGTTATTTGTAGGTTAAACTCATGATATTAGATCTATCACTGATCTAAGGGATCATGTGCTAGTAGAGAGGCTCCTTTGCACCTTGCTATCATCAATTTTAATTAATGTCTATTGCAGCACAAGGACCATGCACAAACCATTTTTCCTTGAAAACCAAAATTCATACAATAAAGACAGGATCATCTTTACCTAAGTCGTAGAGTAGACATAATGTGCGCTATACGTGATCTGTCCTCGTGCATGTCATCGAACAAATGATGGCCACTGCTATCTTTATTGTTCTAGCTACTATCCATACAATGTAATATGAGACATGACCATGTCAGTTCATGTAAAAAAACAAAGCAAAATAAAATGTAAGCTTAACCCTCCTAGTTGCAAAGTAATCTTAAACGTCATGATGTCACATGTATTGGTATTTACTTTTAGACCGTGGTTTCGGTCTTCATACGTTGCACCCTCCGTCATCCTTAGCCATGCATGTCCGTTACCGGGGCCAATAATAGCCGCCAAAATTTCCGCCGGAGTTAGGATAGTATGTCGAGCGTTTCATCTAATATATTACTACCTCGGAAAATTTATTTTTTACTCATATTATCGTTCTAGCATACTAGATTAGAGTTCATTACAATCGAACAATCTTAGTAATTTCAACGTGAGCACAAAAGAAATCTAAAGCAAAATATCTCTATGAAAAAGAGAGAGGAAAAAAAATGAAAATGAACTAGCATTCACCACAAATAAACTACAAGAAAAGGGAAAAAACTACATTTTCTTAAAAAAACCCTCCTAGTTGCAAAGTAATCTTAAATGTCATGATGTCACATGTATTGGTATTTACTTTCAGACCGTGGTTTCGGTCTTCATACGTTGCACCCTCCGTCATCCTTAGCCATGCATGTCCGTTACCGGGGCCAATAATAGCCGCCAAAATTTCTGCGGGAGTTAGGATAGTATGTCGAGCGTTTCATCTAATATATTACTACCTCAGAAAATTTATTTTTTACTCATATTATGGTTC
Organism: Cenchrus americanus; assembly: GCA_947561735.1. Classification (NCBI taxonomy): domain Eukaryota; kingdom Viridiplantae; phylum Streptophyta; class Magnoliopsida; order Poales; family Poaceae; genus Cenchrus; species Cenchrus americanus. The sequence continues at coordinate 6,587,789 of OX387242.1, forward strand.
TAGCATACTAGATTAGAGTTCATTATAATCGAACAATCTTAGTAATTTCAACGTGAGCATAGAAGAAATCTAAAGCAAAATATCTCTATGAAAAGGAGAGAGGAAAAAATGAAAATGAACTAGCATTCACTACAAATAAACTACAAGAGAACATTTCTTAAGAAAAGCTACATTTACTTTTAGACCCTCCTAGTTGCAGAGTAATCTTACGTGTTATGATGTCACATGTATTGGTCTTTACTTTTGGACCGTGGTTTAATTTCGGTCTTCATACATTGCACCCCCCGTCATCCTTAGCCATGCATGTCTGTTACCGGGACCAATAATAGCTGCCAAAATTTACGCGGGAGTTAGGATAGTATGTCGAGCGTTTCATCTAATATAATATTACCTCATAAAATTTATTTTTAGTCATATTATCATTCTACATACTAGATTAGAGTTCATTATAACTGAATAAACTTAGTAATTTTAACATGAGCATATAAGAAATCTAAAGCAAAATATCTCTATGAAAAGGAGAAAGAAGAAAAAATGAAAATGAACTAGCATTCACCACAAATAAACTACAAGAGATCATTTCGTAAGAAAAGCTACATTTACTTTTAGAGCCTCCTAGTTGCAGAGTAATCTTACATGTCATAACGTCACATGTATTGGTCTTTACTTGTAGACCGTGGTTTCAGTCTTCGTACATTGCACCCTCCGTCATCCTTAGCATGTCCGTTACCGGGATCAACAATAGCTGCCAAAATTTCCGCGGCAGTTAGGATAGTATGTCGAGCGTTTCATCTAATATATTATTACCTCAGAAAATTTATTTTAGTTCATATTATCGCTCTAGCGTACTAGATTAGAGTTCATTATAATCGTACAATCTTAGTAATTCCAACATGAACACAGAAGAAATCTAAAGCAAAATGTCTCTATGAAAAGGAGAAAGAAAAATAATAAAGAATTACCATCCACCACAAACAAACTACAAGAGAAGTAAAAAAAACTACATTTACTTCAAACAAAATAAACCTACAAGAGAACAAAAAGTTCATGCAAGATGCGAATGCACATCAAACAAAACCATCACGCACAAGGGAAAGTTGATGACAGCATTACGTAAATCCAAACACGTCGGTTTTATTCCTCTTCACACGAAAAGCAGCGCAGAAAAGAAAAAAAAACAAAGAAAAAGGGTGAAGAAGAGCGAGATAAAAACCACCCCCTGTTCCTTCATTTGCCTTTCGTCCTTCAGCTTCTCCCCTCGATAAGCACGTAAATAAATTTCGTTTTTTTTCTGCCTTCATCCTCCTCTGCTCCAACTCCCGTCTCCGCCTCCACCTCTGCTCGGCGTCGTCCTCCTTCGATCTCTCCTCCCATTTCCACGCGGAGGGGAGGCGTCGGCGCAATAAAGGCGGCGCCTTTGCTCTCGCCTCTCCCCCGGCATGCGGAGCTAGACTCGCGGCTGGGGCCCACGCCATGCAGACTACCGGGCCCGCATCGCCGAAGCAGCCGCCGGCCGAGGCCGAGGCGAAGGTTGAGGAGGGGGCGGGGGTGAAGGATGAGGAGGTGGTGAAGGCGGATGCCGCGGGTGAGGAGGGGGAGCAGCGGGAGGAGGAGGAGGAGGAGAAGGGAGGGAGGGGAGGAGGCGGGCGGCAGCCGCGGCGCCGGCGCGGCGGCGGCGGCGGCGGCGCGTCGGGGGACGGCGCCGTCGTGATGGTGAAGCGGGAGCTGCTCGCGCGCTGCATGACGTGCCAGCTCTGCCGCCGCCTGCTCCGCGACGCCACCACCATCTCCGAGTGCCTCCACACCTGTGAGTCGTCCCTCCTTTTGCTCCGCCTTTGCCTGCCCCGCCGATCCCGGCGGGCTCGAACGCCCGCATCCCCACGACGGTTCCGCGCGTTTCTACGGGAACTTCCCGCGACGGCGATTCGATTCGACGCGCGCCCCCCCGTTCTTGGGGCTGTTCCGGATTCGGCCGCCCGGGTCCCGGGGACGTGGGTTGGTGCCGTCGGCGTCGATTCGTTTCCGGCGATCCGGCAGGGCTTCACGGCCGGCCTTCCGGGCCTTCATGCGCGATTGCGATTCTCGACGTGCGTGACTTCCGAGTTGTGCTGCGGTTTCGCCGCTGGATTCTACGTAAATCTAGTTTGGGTTGACCATGTTTGGTAGCTTCCTTGCTTTCCATTCTTGCCTTATCAGGCTGAGCTGCAATTCGGTTTATTCAAATCTTGATGCAATGTTGCATCAATGCTGGGCCTCAGCATGCTGATTTTACGTAGGCTTTGAATCCTGGGTTGTTGATTGGCCATCTTTGCCCCCAATCCGTGGAATGCTTTGGCTCCTGTTGAGATAATGTCCAGGTGATACTGTTCACAACGTTATGGAAGCTTCCAATGTGTGATTTGAGTTGCCTGCCAGTTTGTCTGAGTCATTCACATTAGGACACCCCCCCCCCCCTCTCTGTGTGTTCAATGCAACTTCAGCAGATGCATGCCTGTAATTACTGGAGCTATATAGAAATTTGTTAATGCCACAATGTAGAATCATAGACTGTAAATAGCTGCAACCTATCTGATTACTCAGCATGCAAGGGTAGGTTGCTGTATCTGTTGATTCTGTGTGTGCTCTTGAAGTATTAAGACCTATGATTTGATTCTAGCATTTGAGAACTTAAGGTTTACTTTGTGTTTTGACCCTCTGGTTCTATTTCCAAATGGATCTGAGCATTTCATGTTATGTAGTCCATTCTAGTGCAAATGACAACCACTTTTGTTCATTTGCATGCATCATATTACTTCTCATGACATGGATATAATGCTGTATGGAACATTCTTGATGTTTTTGATGGAGAGGAACTTCTGTGAGGACAACAAATTCCTTTTTTATACGAAATGAAGCATTGCATTGTGCCCTGTATAATTCTCTATATTGTGAAATCCTGACCTCTGTGTTCTTTGGATTATGCAGTTTGTAGAAAGTGTATCTATAAGAAGCTAAATGATGAGGATCTAGATCATTGCCCAGTATGCAAAATTGATCTGGGCTGCACTCCAGTTGAGAAGCTGAGGTATTCTTCTTGTGACCTTTCTTTTTAAGATTTATTGTGAGACACTATGTGTTTAGTTGTATTCTGGTTTGCTTCATTCAATGGTCTTGTACTTTTCTTCGGAAATACACATTTATCAGCACTACTTTGACTTCACAGCTAAGTTTCTTAGATTTTGTACTGTTAGCATATATTTCCATTGGATAACAAGATGGCACAACAAAACTTAATTAAAAAACCATTGTAATAGATAGTTGCTCTGAATTACAAATAGTAACAAACAAAATTAGATACAAGCTACAAATTCTACAGTTCAAAGCATTCATGTCACTTTTTTGTGGATAAAGCTTGAACATTACTGTGTTGCTCCTGCATATAATTTAGAGCTACGTTTAGGAATTGTTGCACTCTAGAGAATAGTATGCGTTCTCTGCTATTTTGAATTCTCTGAGTTTGATGCCAAAAATGAATATTTTACCATGAAGCTCTTCGCAAGAACTCTTATGAGTTCCCTCCAGATATGCATTATGTGGTTAAACCCTGGCGTTCATTCTCATCCGTCATAATTTGTTTCTAGTAGTTATCTGATATCATTTTGAGCTTTACTAACACAAAACATAGCAGTTATTGCACTGCTGTAGAAGTTAGTATAGGCTTATTTTGTTTCTAGTAATCATCTGACATCATTTGATCTTTACTAACACAAAACATAGCAGTTATTGCACTGATGTAGAAGTTATAGGCTTGTATTGGTGAGACTTCACATTGTTATTAGATCAAAGAAATGCTTGTCTTTTGAAACCTGGTTTGGCTATTTGACCCAGAGAACTTCTATTTCTTTTTCAGCTTGTACCTTACCCCTCTCCTTTCTAACGTTTTGGTACAATGATTTCAGACCTGATCACAATATACAAGATGTGAGGTCAAAAGTTTTTCCATTCAAAAGAAAGAAGGTTAATGCTGAAGAAGCTGAATCTCCCATTACGCTACCTGTTAAAAGGAAGGAGAGGTCTATTTCCTCGTTGGTGGTCAATACACCTAGAATAACACCAGCGGGTTCAACAGGGCGGCGAACAAGAGCAGTTACCAGGAAGGCTGCTGCATTACGCGGCCTTGGTCCTATCATTGTGGACCCTTTGAAAAAGGATAATGATAACTCAAATAAGCAAACTGATAATTCAAGCTTGCTTGATAGTTTGAGCAAAGTGCCTCAAACAAGAAGACAGGTAATAAAATACTCCCCATATTAGTTGTGTATCTTTGGAGTATAATGTTGCATGAACGTGCACCAGAATGAATCAATGGAAGCAGTGATTTGACGCTCACATTTGCAGGTATTGACAAATGGGGATACATTAAGTCATCCCTCTGGTAAAGATAAAGCAAGTGATAATAAGGACCTGGATAAGTCAGAGCTCTGGAAACCTTTGAATTGCCTTGTAGACCTTGCAAGCAAAACAAAGCCCCGAACAAGTGCACAGAGTCTAGCTTTTAAGGGAGATAAGCCCAGTGAATCTCCCAGTACTGAACATCCTAGCAAAGCAAAGGCTAGGGAGCCTCCTCAGAAGTCCAAAGTTGAAGATGACAAGAAGGATGATCCTGAGCCAATAGTCCTGCTTAGAAAGAAAGGGCCTGGCCGGAAGAGGAAACACCCCCTACCTTCAGCAAATGCCGCTTCCAGTGCTGCAGCTATGCAGAAGGGGAAGAAATCCATCCCAATATGGTTTTCATTAATTGCCTCATTTGACCAGTAAGTCCCATCATAGTATCAGTTATCATAACTTTAGTCAAAGCAATATATATGATGTGTTCTATCCCTGATCTTCCTTTATCTTATTGTTTCCAGGAAAGGCGACCCTCCCTTGCCTCAGATACCTGCACACTATTTGAGAATAAAGTGAGCTTACTCTGTTCTGCTACTAATGTACTAATAGTTCTCTTATATTAATTACTTTCTAACACACATCGAACATTGAAGTTCTTGGCATCGAATCATTATGATATATATATTTATAATAGATCAGCATCAGGCAGGCAAAAAGAAATGAAAACTTATAATTTAATTGGTCATAGGTGATGTCATACATCTTGGCCTAACTGAAGAAAATGCATAATGCTCATAAGTTAAAAATATAACCTGTGTGGTGCATGTGTCTACATTCCTTACTCTCAGTTTAGCTATCCAGTCTCATAATTTTGGTTCCTGGAACAAATAGCATGGTTAATCTTTAGTCAGGGGCATTTCCTGTGGGGGCATCTTTTAGTTGCCATAAGCTTCTCAGCTGCTATCACTTTATTCATGCATTATATGCAAATACATTAGTCAGCCCAGATCAGAGTTTACTTGTCTTGGTAAGTCTACAAAGATCTCATAGTTTGATCTTGACCATGTCACGATCACTACTCTTAGTTTGTTACAGTTGCGGTGGCAGAGCTGTTAATTCATTGGGCAGCTATTTGTTTTATTTGAATGAACTATCTTGAAGTTATTTCAACTGTGTCTAATGCATTACCAAATGTAGGGATGGAAGCATACCTGCATCATCCATCCAAAAGTACATCATGCAGAAGCTCGGTCTTCCAAGTGAATCTGAGGTAATGTTTCTACCAATCTATACTGTTTAGTGACTATTTTGCTGTGCAGTCTTGAAATTTGTAAGCAATCCATAGAATTTGCAGTGAAAATGCTGCTTACATTGCTGTTGAAACTGGCATGTTCCAGAATAGAGTACATCTCATCTTAGAAACCTAGGTGTACGGGGGTGGATATGTTGTCTGTTCTTCTGTTGCAGTTAGAAGGCTACACGCTTTTCAGTTTTGATTTCTTAATATCGCAACTTGCCTCAACATTCTCAATCCTGCTGTTTCCAGGTTGAAATAAGCTGCTGTGGGCAGTCAGTGAACCCTGTTCAACCCGTGCGTAACTTGGTGGAGCGGTGGCTGAGGGTTGGCCCGGTGCGCCCTCTGCAAACGGTAGTAGGCTCCTCTGGGGGAGATTATGTGATGGTGATAAGCTACGGGCGGCCAAGGTCTGCATAATTGTAGATCGTACCGTGGCCGACCTGCTGATCTCCTACAGTTTGCACAAGGTTCACTCTCCTGAAAAAGAGACAACCAAAGATAATAGGGTTTGAGCGCCAACATATATACTCATCAGTATCTGCACTCTGCAGACAAGCCCTCGCTGTTGTATTTCATCCTCTCGCTGATGCAGCTAGATGATGATGCTCCGTTCTTCAAGAATTTGTTTGTTCTTTCGTTGTTACTATAATACAGATGTGATTAAAGTCATTATGCTTTTTTAGAGTTCGTTATGTAGGCTGTGAAAATTGACTTTTAGGTCGGGTAAACAGAGCTCAGATCGTTAACCTGCAATTGGAAGCTGGCAGCAATGGATGAATGGCTACATGGAACTGAAGCTTCTCCAGTTTTCTCTCTTTTTTACTTTTTTTCTCTCTGAAACAAAATGTAATGTAGTTTCGTTAGTTGTCTTGAACTGAAACTGCTGTGATACCCAGATGTGATTTGTTACTGACTATCGGAACTGCTGTTATTCCGCTCGATTTGTGCATCATTATACCCTTCTACAATGATATTTTTTTTGCCTTGGAAGAAGGTTTGCCATCTGACGCAGTAACTTGTACCCATCTTGGGCTTGTCCAAATAACATCCTGTTCATTCATGCCCAACATCAGTCATTTTCAGCAAGGGCTGCAGAGGATCTGGAGACTTGATGACCATTGCCACCATTTCTGACTGTCCGGCGATACACTGCAATGTAGCATGTGCCTCATTGAACGCGAACTGGCCAGTGAGCGGGAGGGCATTTTCGTCCAGATTGATTGATTGGTTGGTTGCATTCAAATTGGAGCAAACGGTCTGCATTGCAGCATTGGTACCCGATTGGTAAGCTCGACGGAGTGGCAGAAATCAGAGCATCACGACTTGAATTTGAAACGAGTTCAGTTTGGAATGGTTTGGGGGGGGGGGGGGGGGGGGGGGGCGTCCAACGGCAGGAGGAAAACGAAGCCGGAGGGCGGCGGGCAGGTGGCCGTGTTTATTGTTTTCTTGCCGGAGGAGCGGCGGCGGTGGCGATGGGATGCAGTGTCCTGTCAACGTGTTATGACTGACGAGACGAAAAGCCGCGACCATCACCAAGAGAAGGAAGTTAACTCCTGACTTTAAAAAACCTGCGAATCCCGACTTCACCCGCCGAATGGATTTTTTTTGCGGTACTGCTAGCGCCTGGACGTCCGATCCAGGCGCTAGCGTCGGACGGGTGCTGCGCCGCACGATATGGATGAAGGCCTCTATCAACCGTTGATCGGGGGGCGACGCGCGGGGATGTTGCGAAAAACTTTTACGATGTTGCGAAAGAGAGTGTTCAATGTTGCGACCCGTCGTCCGTGCAACATCCAACGAGAGATGTTTGCATCGATGTTGCGAGTTTGTTTGTGGTATGTTGCGAGCAGCATGCGTCCAACATTCAGTGTTTCGGAAAAAAAGTACAGGGGGCGCACGGGTGCCCACCAGTTTCACGCATTCACACGTTCCCCAACCAGTTTCACGTCTTCCGTTTCCCCATATGCAACATTGGGATCATGAAAAAAGAACTTTGAAACATGAACAATGAGATACTGCAACATCGCGATTTTACTTGTGCAACATCAATCATGAACGTCTCACCAACCGGATATTGCATGCAACATGAATGAAACACTAATGCAACATTCAAAATAACCATTACAACACTAGATTGTTTCATATGCACCCAGTGGCGGAACCAGGAATTTTCAGTAGGGGGGGCCGGCTAAACCAACATCATTGACATCTCGCCTATAATCTTTAATTTGCAGCATAGTATTATCAACACCTTCCTGATCTCAAGTAGAATGGCAAATAACGCATGAGAATCAGTTAGTGAGTCGCAGAGCGAAGCTGGTAGCAAACCCCAATGTAATTGTGGTCAGCAATAATTAGATACATGTTTTCTAGTTTTCATGTTACACAAAATTAATACATAGATCCGAAAAGATGATATATACTGAGGAGGAAAATCAAATGGATACAAGTAGTAACTATGCCTAATTATATATATATGATTGGAATGTATTGCCCAGCAGTGCATTCCCCCACTGCAGGGGATTATTATGTCTAGTAGAGCCGGCGGTCCAGCTGCTCAACAATGCTTCTATATAGAGCTTATTGATTGGAACTTAAGTCACATCTTAACATTTACATGTAATAAATACCTCAAATAGTTTATGTCTGACTTTGGACTTTGAATTGGATTGGAGATACAGTTCTAATCGTATCACTCAAATACTAGCTCATCACTCAAATACGCTCTAGAGCATGCATGTAATACAGGGGGTTCAGAGTTTTTTCAGTGTGATAGGGGGGCCGTGGCCCCTACCAGCCCCCCCTTGGTTCCGCCACTGTATGCACCATCCATATAAACAATCTCTGACGTGCGAAGAACGTTAATGCAACATCGATTGACAATGGTTGAAACATACTAAAAGAACTCAGTCATGAGGAATGACGATTGCAACATAAGAACATTGTAAGCTGCAACATTCAAAAAATATAGATGCGACATCGGTGGAGAACGATTGCAACATCGGTAGAGAATGTTTGCAACATCCGTAGAGAACGTTCGCAACATTAGAAACTCATGTACTCCAACATTCAAAAAACATTGATGCAAACATCGGTAGGCACAAATGCAACATCTGTAAAAACCAATTGCAACATCCGTAGACAGTGATTGCAACATTGCAAAAAAACAAATCTCAAATGCACAATGCGAGAAGGAGGGGACCACCCATCACTGCGACGACCGGCTCGGCTCGCCTCGCCGGGGGAAGCAGCGACCCGGCCGCGCCCCTAGCGCGGGAGAGGGAAGAGAGCTACCACCGGCGAGCCGACGGACCGCCGCCTTCTCCCCCACCCCCCGCGTGCAAGCCGTCGTCGCGCGCGCTGCCGGATCCGTGTCGGGAGCGGCCGGATCCACGCCGGGGCGGTCAAGCTCCGGCGGCGACCGCGCTAGCCGGCGGCCGACGCGGAGGCCCCGGCGAGAGTCGCGCCGGCCCTAGGGCGCCGCTCCGGCTCCGTGGCGGCGTTTGTGCGCGGAGTGGTCGAGGTGGGTGGAGTGCGGCAACGCCATCACCTCCACCCGGCCCGGGGCCGCGAACCGGGGGCCGTCGCCGTGCTCGTCGTCGTCGTCGGGGCACCGGGGAGCAGCCGTTCCCTGCGTCCGCGCGGATGGATGTTGAAGTAGCAAAAAATGGATGGAGAAAAGAATGAGTGATGGAGGGCGTCCGTGTGGTGGTGCGGATAGGGATAAGGTCGTAGTGGGCCCCCTCCTTATGTGTCGCCAGCTCAAGCGTCCGACGCAGGACGCGCGTCCGGACGTCCGGACACGAGCATTACCGTTTTTTTATAAACCTCCTGTGAGGAAACCCGAGCCGACCGGGTGTTGAACGCGGGCGGCTGGTGAGCTCATCTTCCGCACCAACCAACCAAGTCAGCGCTCGTTCTCAAACAGCCGCCGTTTTTTAAGAAAGAAAGTTCGTGGGGTTGGGTTAAGATTGCTCCACGATTTTCGAGGAGGAATCTAATCCCGGTTTAGAAAATCTTCTAATTTTTGGAAGAGATGTTTTTAAACCAGCGCCTTGTTCGCTTGGCTTATCAGCTATCAGCCACCAGCAACCAGCCAGCAGTATTTTTTTCGCAGAACAAATCAACACCAGCCACCAGCCAAACGAACAGGCTGCAGTTCTGTAAGTTCAGAACAACGAGGAATGGAACTTGTGTCTCCAAATTGCGACCATACCTCAATCCCTCTTAGCAACCAGGCGAGAAGAATTTTTTGACCAAAGGCCCTCTAGCCTAGCTGATTAAAGCCTTCGAAGGACTGAGGTATTGGCATATGGTCGCAACTAAGACATCCAAATTTGATTCTTTGTTGAAGTGAATTTATGATTTTTTTTAAAAATCAGGTTGCAAAAAGCGGGTGAAAAGAATCTCCTCGCCGGTAAAGTCGGAATTCGAACATTTTCTAGCTTAGTTTTCTATTTTTTTAAATCCTGAAGCAAAAAATAGGAATAATGCCTCTTGTCCACACGCATCAGGTTGAATCCAAGTAAATTTGTCCCTTTTTTTCCTCACTGCTAAATCCAAATGCGCAACTTCGATTTCTAGGGTCTAGGCGGCTAGTAGGCTCAGTTCCCGTCTTGTAGAAAAATAAAAAATAAATCACACCCAGTAAGGACAGCACTAGCAAAGAGGCCCACCGTTTTCTGCATCGTCCGGCCCATCACTCACTGATGCTCAACCTCAAGATTGGACTAGGCCCAGTAGGCTAGCACTATGTTATAGAGCCTTCAAACAGACCGATAACCGATTTTTCTCTTTTTTTACATTTTTTTTCTTTTTTTTGCAAAATTATATGGTTGGGAAAAAATTTGCAAAACTATACACTAGTGCCGTGGGGACGGTGGTAGGGACCTACCGCCGTGCCCCACGGTGTTAGGGGCGTGAGCGGTACTGTAGTGCCTGCTACCGCCGTGCGCCATGGCGGTAGGGGTCAAGTCCGTTTTCAAATTTTTTTAATTGTTTTTGTTAGAACTCGGATGGAGGTAAACTTTATATGACAATTATAGCTTTCGACGAGATCTACAACTTTGTAGTTCAAAGTTTTTCTATTTGAAGTCATCTTCATAGTCAAATAATCGATAAACTATGCAGATCTCAGTTTGCAGTTTTCAGATCTGAATAGTGTATCGACTATTTGCGTATGAACATGACTTCAAATGGAAAAACTTTGAACTACAAAATTGTAGATCTCATCGAAAGCTACAATTTTCATATAAAGTTTACCTCCATCCGAATTCATGTAAAAAAGTTACAATTTTTTTGAACATGAACTGAAAACCGAGATCTCGATATGAAAACTGAGATCTGGATAGTATATCGATTATTTGACTATGAAGATGACTTCAAATAGAAAAAATTTTGAACTACAAAGTTGTAGATCTCATCGAAAGCTACAATTTTCATATAAAGTTACCTCCATCCGAGTTCAAAAAAAAATTGAAAACATACTGAACCCCTGTCGCCGTCCCCCACGGCGGTAGCCGACACTACAGTACCGCTCGTGCCTCTAACGCCGTGGGGCAGGCGGTAGTGCCGCCGTCCCCCATGACGCTAGATGTATAGTTTTGCAATTTTTTTCCGGACCATATATTTTTGCAAAATTGAGGAGGGAAAATATAAATTCTCGATATCCAGTCCAGCCTAACAACACCAAGCCTTGTGTAAGTTTTTTTTATCAGAGCCTTGTATAAGTTTTTTATGTGATGCTTGGTGTAATGTTGTTCGCTTTACAAATCCTTTCAAATGTGATAAAAAATAATCGTTTCAAATATGTGTGACAGTTGTAAACTAAATCACGTCATTCTCAATGCAGATTTTCAGTTAGGGAATCCCTCATTGTTTATTCGATGATCGACAAAATAACCTGAATCCTTTCCAAACAGGTCCCAAAATAGTGTTTGCTTGCTTGCTATAAATCCTACTTATATGATGTAATCATGTAACTTATTTTAGTATTTGACTAAAAAACCTCAAAAAGAGATAGGAAGGGAACGGAGGGTTAGCATAGAGTGTATTTGGTTGGTTGTACCATCTGGTTCATTTACGAAATGATTTATAAAATAATAATGATTCTTTTGTTTGGTTGAGTGAATTGTACGAACTTAATTAATTATTCAGGTTGTGTGATCTGTACCAACTTATTCAGTTTAAAGTCATCCTACTTAATTAATTATTCTACTAGTGAAAATGAACTATATGGTACAAGCAAATTGGTTGAACCCCACCAGGATCATGCAGACATGCATCAGGTGGTGCATGCAACCAAGCACCTTCATACAAATATCAAACAATGTCAAGATAATGACTCCTTCAACTTTTGAATATATGACGTCAGAGAAAAACTAATTAGTTCAAAAATAAATCAACTAGTTGTTTCTAAACATCATGTAATTAAAAGTGGAAGGAGTATCTAAGCTGTGCAACGAGATTTTTTTCTTTATATATAGTACTTTCTGCATGGAGATCAAAATAGTACCGGACACGCACTGGCGGACCCAAGGCCCGGCTAGCCTGGGCCGGTGCCCGGGCTCGTCGTCTATGGGCCCTTAAGGTCAAGTACAATTTCACGGGAGGAGAGGGCACGGGAGAAGGGGCACGGGGAACGAGAACGAGCGCTTGTTACTTAGACTTTGTTAGTTGCCCGGGCTTGTCAAATTTCCTGGGTCCGCCACTGCGGACACGTCAAGGTGGAAGCGACGACGAGGTACAAAGGCGAGAAGGGAGAGACGATGAGTGGTAATTAACTTCACCTGATCACCTCCTTATCACTTTGTGCAACCAACCAAATATGAACGTAGCAAATCAAACTATCTTTAACTCACCAACCAAACAACAGTTTATATTGGTTTAACCTGATCAAAAATTAACCTGTGTTAGAAATTAGTGCAGCCTATAAAGCCTACCAAACCACAGTCATAGCTTGTCTAAAAAAATAAAAAATAAATAAAAAACACTGTCACTCCCAGCAAATTCTGCGAATCGACAGCCTGTTCGTTTGGCTGGTGGCAGATGGCTGATGCTGATTTGTTCTGAGAGAAAAGTACTGCTGGCTGGTTGCTGGTGGTTGATTTGTTCTGAGAGAAAAATACTGCTGGCTGATGGCTGATAAGCCAAGCGAGCAGGGCGCGAGAAATAGGCTACGCCCCTAGGCTGAACTGTGTGGGCTTGGACGGTACAGGGCCCCCAAACTTTCTCATTCAGCCGATGTAGACTAGCATCTGGCGGCCCTTTTAACCCTGGTCGGGCGCGCGGCGGTCGCCTTTCTGCCTCGTCGTTTCGTTGTCCGTCGGTCTTAGAATTTTTTATATTTTTTCTTTGATTTTACGAAAATAAATAATCGGATTCAACATCGGTAGAAATAGTCTCGAACCGCCGTTTGAAACAGCAGTTAGACTCCAACTGCCGTTTGAAATGGCGGCAGGAACCTACTCCCGCCTCAAATGGCGGTAAGTACCTGCCAACCGCCATTTCAAACAGCGGTCGGAAGATCCCCCACTTGGCCCGCTGGCCAGGAACCTACCGCCACGGCCAACGGCGGCAACAGTCCAATCGCCGGTTTAAACGGCGGTAGACCGACCGTTGGGACCAACCGCCATTTGATTCGGCGGTAGGTCCTACCGCCAAACCAACCGGCGGCTGGGCCGCGCCTATATAAGGGCCCCCTCCCCCTTCTCCTCTTCTTTTCCTCCTCAGGGTCCATCAGGTATCTTTCCGATACTTTTCTCGTATATATAGTAAATAAGGTAGAAATAGTTTAGAAATCCTAGAAATAGTTTAGAAAAATCTAGAAATAGGGAATTATAGAAATAATTTAGAAGTTATAGAAATACTATAGAAATTCCTAGAAAAACTTTAGAAATTATAGAAAAACTTTAGAAATTATAGAAATACTTTGGAAATTGTAGAAATACTTTGAAAATCTCTAAAAATACTTTAGAAACTATAGAAATAGTTTAGAAATTGTAGACATACTTTGGAAATTCCTAAAAATATTTTAAAAATTGTAGAAATGCTTTGGAAATTCCTAGATGAGGAACCGACCCACCACATGAGGGCTGCACAGAGGGCGGCGACAACAGCGAGGAGGAAGGGCACCAGGGCCTGCCACGACCCACGAAATGCGGTCGTATTTAGATTTGTATTTGGACACTTGTCGTGTACATTACTTTGTTTGTTCTAATTATTTTATGTATTTTTGTATTCAGTTTCCTGTTATTTCGCATTTATAGTATTGAGAAAACAAAAACCAAGAAATCAAAAAAAAAGGAAAAAGACCAAAAACCTCTTACCGCTAGTTGCATCAGCGATAGGCTTAATGAAATCGCCATTTCATTTTTCAACTGGGCGGTAGCTACCTGTCAGCTTGCCGCCACCCAAAAAGGTCTTGCCGCCAATATTGCAATCCTACTGCTAGTGAAACGGAGGCAAGTCCTTACCGCCAGTTGAAACGGCAGTAGGAAACGGAGGTTCGAGGCTATTTCTGCCAATGTCGAATCCGACTATTTATTTTCGTAAAATAAAAGAAAAAATATAAAAAAATTCGTCGGTCTTGATGTCGAGTCTCGGGCGGCGCAACTGCCGATTTGCCGGTGGCGAGGACTAGGCACGGGCGAGCGACATTCTTCGATCCCTCTGCTGCTGCCCGCTAGACGCTTGCTGGAGCCTGGAGGCGGCTGGACGGTGAACTAACCGGCAGCGGCAATTCATTCATTCAAGGTAGTCTCTTTTTTCTTCCATCGGTCAATTCTAATTAACCTAATCATTCATTCATTCATTCATTCATTCATTCATTCATTCATTCATTCATTCATTCTAATTAACTTAATTTTTCTCCCTTTATATTTGTGTGTGTGCATCTTGGTCAAGACGTGTGCTCAAGTATCGAAGCCATGGCAGAAAGGTACGCAAATAAGATTAAAATAGGAGGTGTGATTCTTGATATATTTCATTAGCATACAATAAATTTTACTATATATGTGTTATTTTATTAGTCTATTTCATTCCCTACTTTAGATCTTCGTCAAGTTATTGGTAGTAACTTGATGTGAGCTTTTGTGTTGTTTGTCATAGAAAGTCCAAATTACTTACCTCAAGTATAACAAAAGTCTAGATAACCTCACAAGCTATTTCTTCGTTCAATTTGCCTCGTAAACTATATTATTTGGTTCAATTTACCTCTTTAACACAATTTGTCTTTTTTTCTTCTTTATCACAAGATGAGTATTGATTTGAGACTTTGAAAGATGGTAGTGTACATCATAATCTATATTAAAAAAATAATTTATGAATTTTCACCATTAATTTTTATATAACTCTGTATCTCAACGATAAATTTTATCATTAAATACACTACCCTATCAATATAGTGATAAAAAATTCATACACTACCCTATCAATATAGTGATAAAAAATTCATGATATATTTTTAAACATGTTCTATGTTGTCTGTTATCATCTTGTAAACTCTGAGCTTAACAAAAACGATAAACTATATTAAGGGTAAGGGGTAAACTGAACCAAAGAAATAATTTGGTGGATTATCTAAACTTTTGCTATAGTAATTTGGACTTTTTTCAAACCTTGCTGATATGTTAGTGCTGAACTGCTGACTTGACTCGGAAGTCTCGATAACTGATTTGAATTTTCTTTTGTTTGCGAGTGATCACCTAAGTTATTATGGTCTTGATATGTTAGTCGCATTTACCGGTAAAGTTGAAAGCATAAGAGCCGGCCACGATATTGTACTAGTGGCCCGCCAAAGTTGATTACAAGACCACAAAATTTTAAAAGAATCCATCTCCAACCGTTTGTCAAACAAATTTAACATTCATTTAATTTTAGCAAAACAAGACAAATTAACCTCCAACAATTTGACAAACCAACTTGACAAAAATAGAAATTTGACAAAACTCACATTCCCATGTGGAAATATATGCGTGTCGATTCGGATCTGTTTTGCTAAAATTAAATGAAAAAAGAGGTGGGAGAGTGAAAAAAGAAATAAAGAATAGAGAAAGGTTCCTGATGTAAGTTTCCAAGAGGTGGAAGTGCATAAACATAATCAAATTGTTCCTGATGTAAGTTAGACTTGAGTTTGACAAGTGAATTATGCCAAACTGTTGGAGACAAGCTCTCTTTTTTACTTAGCTCATCATTTTAGAAGTTGACAAAACACAAGATTTGTCAAGTAAAATTTGACAAACTCTTGGAGATGCTCTAAATATTCTCTAATATGAAAACATCTTGATATCCATTCGGTCCATCCGTTAGATTCCGATAAAAAAACTCGACGTGCGAGGGGCAAGCCGCCCCGAGCATTACAATAAGTAGACCTATCACATAGGTGGAGAAAACCCCCGAACCCCTAACCCACCCTTACACGAGGGCGCTGTAACCCTGTGAGCATGGGTCAGGACGTTCCACGTGCTTTGTGAATTGGCGGTAGGCGAGGGAATTTTTTCCCTCTAACCCAAAAAATCGCTTCCACCGAGAGTCGAACTCGAGGCCTAGAGTGGTGCCTCACACTCTTGTAACCACTCAGGCAAAGAAGATTCGCCGTTTGATTCCAATCACTAACAATAATGCACATCAGATCTATTCTATTTTCAAAAGAAGTTACCTACCATGACATTATAAAAAATAGTCTAAACTAAATTATATCCTATGCCATTATAAACATATTTAAACTAATCCCTTTATTTTCATCTAAATGACATATATATGGGAATATAGGGAATGAGCCAATGAGGAGAGCAAAATGGTTGATTTCACAAAACAACCACCTCATAAGAAAAGAATAAGAAGAAATGAACTAAGAGATGAGACTACTGTACTGTACGAGTTGTGGTGCACAAGTTAAGAACTCGGGTCTTGATGGAAAGATTATTTCCAGGGATTTCCTCTCTTCATCATTTGGCATGCTTCCGTCCTTGTGCACATTGGTCCTGACAAGACTGAGTTTACCAACAGAATTATTGGAGTCAGTTTTTTCTCGGATCGAAGACATAAAAAATCTGAGAAGCTTGCAATTCTAAGAATGTGACTTATCCATGACAATACCTTCCTCCACGGAAAATTTCAAAAACTTGACAAGTTTAGAGATTGCTTTTACCAACATCACAACACAAACATTACCAGCAATTGCCAATATAAGGAACTTGAATTTTTTGACCATTTTTACATGTGGTTGCTCAGCGGGGCAACTGCCATCCGCAATTGGGAATATGACTAGCTTGGAAAAACCGCTCATCTAGGATTGTCAGCTCTCTGGGCCCATACCACAAGAAATTGGTGCAGTAAAGAAATTGACATCACTGGCACTATTCACCACTGGTCTTTCTGGCAGAATACCAAGTTCAATTGGTAATTTGACTGAGCTGATCGTGCTGAACCTTGGTGATAATTATCTAAGCGGTAAGGTTAGCTCTCTCATAAGGTTTAAACTAATTTATGTGAAAACTCCCACGAAATCTAACCACTTGGCGCTTGCTACTAGCAAACTTCTAAAAGTTGCAGTGTTCTGTCTGTTGTTTGTATTTCTGTACAAATTCTTGTCAATTAACAAACAACACTATAGTCCATCGCTGCAGAAATTTGTTCTTTACGAAGGCATGATAATTTAAAATTGCATAAGCTTGATTGTGAAAGGATAAATTAGGAATAAAATAATCTGTCAACCCATGCTCCTGCATAGGGTCAATAATTTTGAAAGAAATATTTTTTTTGGTAATTCAAGAAAAAATTAAGATAGAGAAATTGTGATTGTGTGGAATAATAGATTTATTAGGGTTATGCAAGGGTACATCAATATATAGGCACCCCTGAGATTGGTTTATAGAAACATTACCAATCTCAGGATATCTTGACTAATTAGAGGGTCACGGCAGGTAACTGGCCTTAGTCACACATACACATATCCGAGAGTTAGGATGATTACATTCTTTCGAATAAATATGGTTTAATATTTTTTTTAAAAAATCAAGGATTTATTTATTTTCCAGTGCATTCTAGTGAGTATTAACGTGGAGGAGAATCCAATTAATATAGTATCTCTTTGTTTGATTTAAGTTTTTTGGTCTGTTTTAGTTTATTTGCGCACCACTTTGTATTACAACAATTAAAACTTAATAAGATAAGCATTTTAAAACCATAAAACCAATATTAAGTTGAAGTACAATCTTATTTTTCTTATAGTAAAGTGCATCAGAGTGCTTAACTTTTGTTTTGGATTTTCGTTTAGCTCCATGAATTCTCATAATGAGCATCTAGATTCTTAAACTCTTGAGTGATTTTTTCTAAGTGAGAATCTTGGTCCATAATATACCCAAAGTGAATGTAGAGTGAACCACTTGAAATTTTCAAATACTTAAATGTTTTATTAATGGCGCTAAATATTTATTGGGGCCTCCGCTATACAATTGTGAGATTTTTGTAGTTTATATGAAAAAATCAGTGGAATCTATGATCCACTTAGTAGCTTCATTACAAGCCTTCGTAAGGTAGGTGTTGGCTCCCCCCCCTCTGATAAATGTTCACTTTCAGAGATCATATAGAGTTTATGGGCCTTTTTCATAATTTAGGAAAAGTTTAAGGACTCTTGATATAATTTATTCTTATGATAGACCATAGAAAGCAATATAGGATCGTGCCCTCGATCGGATGATGAGACAAAAAGTAACACACTCGCATCATGGTATTTTTACATAACCATTCGTTTTGTAATCCAAACAATGCACATTCTCCAGTGACAACTAGCTAGTAGTTCAAGAAGTTTTCAGTCCAACTAGTACAGAAATCATGTATGCAGTACTAAATTCCTTTATGGTTCCTAAAAAAGAACTTAAATTATTTAGAGGTTCAAATTAGGAAGAATAAGAAAGATATATTTATATTAGTTTTAATTTGCCATAATGGCCGCCGTAGAGCATACTTTAATTTCATTCACACCTTTGATGCACTCTCAACTTTCCATATAAAGCATAAACTTTCTGCTACTCAAATTTCCCTTCTTTGTGCAGGAGAAATCCCAACATCTATTTTCACCATTCCAATGCTACAATACCTGGATCTATCATATAATGAACTTTCTGGTCCTATACATGACTTTGATGGGGCGACATCTCACTTGAAGAGTGTACTGTTGCAAATGAATGAATTGTCAGGGCAGATTCCCCTGTCATTGCTTGCACTCCCAAATTTGACACAACTCGATATATCCAAGAACAACTTGATGGGCTCAGTGGATCTTGCATCATCACTATGGAGGTTAGAGAACCTCACTGTTTTAGGTCTTTCACACAATAAGCTGACTGTAACGGAAGGGTTATCTACCTCTACATATCCCTCTCGGCTTGTGGGACTAGGACTTGCTAGTTGCAATATGACAAAAATACCAAACGTATTGATGTGTCTTAACCATATGGTTTCTTTGGACCTTTCAAGTAATAAAATAAGCGAGGATATACCAAACTGGATATCACAGAGATGGAGCTTTGATCTTCAGGCATTAAATCTTTCACACAATTTTTTCACTAGTATGGAACTCAATTTGTACATTATCCCATCCAGGCATGTTTTGGTGGCCTTCGATCTTAGCTCCAACAAACTCCAGGGACATATTCCTATGCCAAGCTCGTCAGCTATCTTCTTGGATTACTCAAATAATATGTTCTCTTCTCTTCTTCCAAACTTCACATTATACCTTAGCTCTACTCAGTATCTTAAGTTGTCTAACAACAACATAAGTGGTCATTTACCACATTCGATTTGTCGTTCACCCCTGCAAATCCTTGACTTGTCGTATAACAAATTTAGCGGACTGTTACCACCATGCCTGATGGAAAATGGATTGGTTATATTAAGTTTGAGGGAGAATCAATTCAAAGGGATGCTACCTTCCAATATTTCAAGTGGTTGTTCTGCTGAAACAATAGATTTGCATGGCAATAAGATTGAAGGTCAGCTTCTGAGGGCATTATGTAATTGCACTAACTTGAAGGTTCTTGACCTTGGGATGAATCAAATTGTAGATACCTTTCCATTCTGGCTCCTTGTCTTGAAATCCAACCATTTCCATGGTTCAATATGATATATTAACGATGAGATATCTGCAGAACACTTCTCAAGCTTGCAAATCATTGATCTAGCCTCAAAAGATTTCTCGGGCACTTTGAATCCACAATGGTTTGAAAATTTGAAATCATTGAAGAAGTATAACAATACCGGACAAATCATAGGCCGTCACAACATAGCAATTACTGGTGTATTTTACCAATACTCAGTCTCAATATCATACAAAGGGTCCTTAGTGACAATTGACAAGATCTTGACTACCTTAACAGCAATAGACATATCAAAAAATGCACTGGAAGGTACCATTCCTGCATCGATTGGAAATCTTATTTCTCTACTTGTACTAAATATGTCTCACAACACCTTCAATGGAGCAATTCCACCCCATCTTGGTGGCATCGCTGCTTTGGAGTCCCTAGACCTGTCTTCAAACATGCTATCAGGTGATATTCCACAAGAGCTAACGAATCTCACCTTCCTTAGCACCTTGAACCTGAGCAACAACCATTTGGATGGAAGGATACCACAATCACATCAATTCGCAACGTTCGACAACATGTCATTTGATGGCGATGCAGGGCTCTGTGGATCTCCTCTATCCAAACAATGTGGCACTCCAGATACTTGAACTGAAACAAATATGAAGAGCTCCTCTAGTAGTGCTGATGTTGTTCTATTTCTCTGCGCTGGTGTGGGATTCAGAGTGGGATTTGCAGCAGCTCTTATAGTGGTGAAACTGGGTTGGCTCAACAAGTGGTTCCGTATTTTAAGGATTTTATGAACTTGACCAGTTGTTTGTAATTGTAAGTGTGATTTACCAGAAGCTAGGGCGATGCAAAGGAGGTGCAACATGTCATGCGCGCACAATTAGTCATTGTTGACGCTGAGTTTGGGTGGCTGTGAGAATTGATGTTTAGGTTGGGTAAGTGGATGAAGGAGATTGGAATCGAGTCGTGGATAGGATCAACTACGCTGCTTTCTATTGATCACGACATTACACATATATATACATGTACAAAGGGGTCATGCCCGTGGAGATGAGGACCGAGTCCTGCGGACGCGAGCGTAGCGAGCGGCTGGCATGGGCGGCTGGAACGCGCGTCGTGCGCGAAGAGCGCGCAACGGGCGTGCAGGCCTGGGCGTCGGGCGCGGGCAAGACGGAAGTGTTGACGCGGTGGCCACGCATGAATCCCGTCGGGTTCGGAGTGCCGTTGGCGATGAAGTTCAGCTGTTCAACACCCTCCGCAGTCATGACGGCGGTTCACTGACGGCGAGGCTGTTTCTGAACTCTACGAACAACACACGAGGGAGCCCTTTGGTGAAGACGTCGGCGAGCTGGCGTGTCGTCGGGATGTGCAAGACGCGAAGTTCGCCAAGAGCCACCTTCTCTCGAACAAAATGGATGTCAAGCTCGATGTGCTTTGTCCGGCGATGATGTACTGGGTTCTTCGACATGTAGACGGATGAGACGTTGTCGCAGTAAGCAATTGTCGCCTTGGGGATATTGAAGCCGAGCTCGCCGAGGAGATGCTGCAGCCAGGTGCAATCAGTGACGGCATTGGCGATGCCGCGGTATTCCGCCTCCGCGCTGGATCGCGATACCGTCGGCTGTCGTTTTGATGACCACGACACCAATGACTCGCCGAGGAAGACGCAGTACCCGGATGTAGAACGCCGTGTGTCGGGGCAGCCGACCCAATCGACGTCTGTGTATGCGGTGATGTCCGAAGGTGAGAAGCCGTGAAGCCGCAGCCCGAACGATGATGTCCCCTTTACATAGCGTAGAATCCGCTTGATCAGAGACGAATGACAGTCGCGAGGTGCATGCATATGCAAACAGACTTGCTGAACTGCGTATGCGAGATCTGGACGCGTGAGGGTTAGGTACTGCAGGGCGCCGGCCATGCCATCTGATGCGGAATGATATTTTCTTAGCCTTGAAGGTTTCCCATCTGATGCAGTAACTTGTACCCGTATGCTATAGGCTTGTCCAAATATGCTTGCAACATCGTGTTCATTCATGCAGCAGAGGATCTGGAGAATTGATGACCATCGCCACCATTTCTGATTGTCCGACGATACACTGCATGACAGCATGTGCCTCATTCAACACTAACGAACCGCTCAGTGAGCAGGAGGGCATTTTCGTCAAGATTGATTGATTGATTGATTAGTCGCATTTCAAATTGGATCAAACCCTGGCTAGCAGTGCATGAGCCAGAAATCCAAAGCAGGACGGCTTGTGTAGCTTTACGGGTAGGGAGACCCAGGATGAGCCCGATCAGACGATCGACATGGCTTGTTCGCTACATCGAACAACCAGCGAGCTAAAGAGTGACGTGGTCCTATCCGTTAGCCCGATTTATAGAAGATTTCAGATGGAGTGACTATTTTTTCAATTTTTTGAAGTATTTATTTATTCATATGTCCAGACATTGTTTTTTTCTTTTTAGAAGAGTTGGGCCGAGTGGGCCTTTCTTTGTTTACCTCAGGCCGTGTCTCCTCACCACCCACCCAACGAGCACGACGATTCATCAATTCGAGCCACACCAGCCCAGACCCAGCATCACCGCCACCAGCGCTTCCACGCGACCTCAATGGCCGGAAGCCGCCGCCGCCGCCGCCGCCGCCGCCGCCATCAAGGAGCGCGGTCGTCGCAGAAGGGCGTAGAATCCTCGCCGCTGGAGGATGGCACTCTCAGCACCAGGTCTGCAGCCTGACCCGAACCCTAACCGTTCATCTCTCTTTCTTTTCCCCCGTCTGCTTCTCAGTTAGGGCGTATCTATTTCCTGAGAGGATGGGGGTGGATCCATCAGTCAGTCAGTAGTCTTTCTTTAGTCAACAGTAGCGAGCTCATCGATCAGTGTATTACTGAAATGTCTAGTCTTGGCGTCCAAAAGACAGAAGTGTCGAATCTTTTTGGACTGTGTGGGAAATTTAGTGTATTTTTTGTTGATGAAATGTTGTGCCATTTGGACTAACTTGCAGTGATACTCTTAGGGTATTTCTGGTCAGTTATTAGCAGTGGGGCAGTTCACAGTTGGTGGACTGGCTTCTTTTGCACTGGCTTTCTTTAACTTGGGTCTCCACTCCTGTTTGGATGCACTTCAGCCCACCCCAATCCTCAATTCCTCCTAACCCATGTGGATTAGGGTGGATTGGAGTGCAAATACCAAAGGAGGCTTTGATGAGCCTAGCCCGTTTGGAGATTATTCTGATTTGTCTATCCAGATCAGTTCTACTCCCCCCAATTCGATGTGAAAGACAACCAGTTTGAGGATTCCGTTAGATGTCTGTACCTATTGTGAGTAATCTTGGTCATGCCTCTGCGTTGAACTTTGGTCTCTTGGTTTAGTGATGAGGTGAAACTCAATGTCGAATTTGATTTTGATGGATAACTTTGCAGTGACCCTGAGTACTCTCATGGAATAAGCTACTAAAAGAATCAAAGCTATTTTTTTAAAAAAGAAAAGAATCAAAGCTATCTGCATAACCCTGGGAAGGGATGACTGCCCATTTAATATTGTGGAAATGTATATTTATCATGTGGTGTAACTCAGTTTATTTACTTGATATATTGTATCCATAGTAGAATAAGAAAAAAAGAGTGCCTCTCATTTCACCACGTAGTCTCAAATGTATCTGGTCATCCTCATAGTTATGGGGCTGCTAGGAGCAGTTCTCACTTCTGTTTACTGACCTAGTAAATACATTATTATAGAAAGGCACATGAAAGTTGCCTGGGTAAGAAGAAAATCACTGTGCTTTTATGCCAATTCATATTTATTTGAGGATAATGTACAAATCACCCCCTCTGCCATGATTTGAAAAATATACAGTTATACGTACCATTGGTACGGCAAAAGAATTCTAGTTATGCTATTGTGGAACGAAAACAAGCTCTATGTTGCTCTGATATATCTTGTCCTGATTAAAGTTTAGCATGTCAAGATAGGCCACCATGCTTGTTGTTCATCTGCTGCATTTTCTACAGTGTATTAACTCCCAACAGTGTAATTCTATTATGTTTCAGTTCTTTGTTCTGATCCATTGTTACTGAATTTCTATGTGGCAGAGAAATGACCATTATGGAGAAGTCAGGCTGTGCTTCACCTGGGCCTTATGTTTGTGCAGATCTCGTAGACAACCTGCTTCATGAAATCATTATTCTCATGAACTCATTCCAGGACTTCCTTGCTTTTACCGGCATCTGTCAGTCTTGGCGTGCAGCAGTCTCTTCCTTCCCTTCTGTGTATGCTTTCAGCTTCCCACCTCTCCACCTTGAACCAGATGGCCCTTATGTCCCTCCGCATAGCAAAGGTATCAAACCCCTCAGTTTGTCTAACTGCAAATGGAAGCTCAGTGACATTACCAAGAAAAAGCTTTCCCTTCAATGTTCAGTGCCTGAAAACACTCCAAATGAAATGCACTATCTGGGCTGTTCACATGGGTATTTTATCTTTACATGTGAGAAGCACTGCCTCCTTGTCGATGCATACACTGGTGCCAAGGTGAAGGCCCCTGAACTCCCATGCAAAAACGATCTTGGTTACTTTTGTGGCATAGGCATCCTTACGGGTCCATTCAGTTCACCCAACTCACGCCTCCTCCTTTTCTCAAGGGTCTCCATGTTTGAGTGGCGTGTTGGAACAAACTCCTGGTCAGAGCATCCTCTTGATAATGGGCATGAACGCATCTATCAGGTTGTGTCCTTCAAAGGTCATATCCTTGTCATAGATGCTCTTATGAGGCTTCACACTATCCAACTAACACCTCAGTTCAGCATGAAAGAAATAGAAGCTACGTGGTGGTCTGTGGGGAAGCTGCCTCGTAACACATGGTTGGTGGTCTGTGGTGACATGCTTCTCATGGTTAATCTCACAATTGCTTCTCTTCCCTCACCTGGCAGCCCGGTTAGGTTTGGCATGTCCAATGGCCACATTAGGTTCTTTGAGGTCTTTCGCCTTGACTTCTCAGTGGAGCCAGCCGAGTGGGTACAAATGGACAAGGTGGAAAACCATGCGTTGTTTCTTAGCCTGGACAGGAGGAACCCCACATTTTCTTGCATGAACCCCGAGAGGTGGGGAGGAAAGAGTAACTGTGTTTACGTTGCCAAGCTCCTTGATGATGCTAATCGAGAAGAGACATGGACCGCGCTGGAGGTTGGTCAGTCAGTGCCCCACCACCGCATAGTTGACACCATGATGTATAATGATTCATTCCCATCGGACTACAGTCACATCGGTAGCCTCTGGCTGTTCCCTAGTCTGGTTTATGGCGACAGCCAGTGATCATGTTGGCCTTGCAGGGTTTTGGCTTGCCTTGGGCACGCCCTGGAGTCTGAGGTTGCTCTTTCCTTAGTTTCAGTTAGCAAGGTTGATGTGACTCAAAACAGTTTCCTCAGTTGGACCAGCGTTTTGTGTTTACTAGATGTGTATTGGGCATGCCTGCTTGAATCTGGTGAAGATCTGAACATCAGAATTGCATTTTGCACTCGGCATTTGAACCTTGATACTTGTGCACTTCTAAATCAAGACTGATGGTTTTCATGTTCTGTTACTATTTTCTGTTGCTATTCTGTTTATTGTTACTGGAGCATGATAAAAAAAATTGGAAAACAAATTACGCACAGCTTGTACCCTTGTACCGAGTTGTTATTGACAGCTCCTTTGTTGTTTCTGCGCTTCCATGCATTTCCCCTTATTTCAGTTTTCTGCGTTTCCATCGCTGTTTGGCCGTGCATTTTCTCAAGTATTCAATACAAGTATACTATTGTGTTTAATCTGGTAATCAGTTTTTTCTCTACGGCATGACAACTGGGAAAGTAATGGCAGCTAGTACTTCATCTACAAGCTGCTGTGCTGTGCTAGTACTACACCTCACTTCCTGCTTGCACCGATGGTGAGGAGCACATCCATCGTCGTCTGCTTCAGGTAGCACTTCCGAATAATAGTGAACAAGAGTGCAATGGATATTAGCTGAAGCAAAATACTCTGAATATTAGCTGGACGCTAAGCATTAACAGGTGAACGAATCCTAAGGCACGGTCGAAAAAAATCACACCCGAGCCACCACCGTTTCGCATCGGCCCATCCTTGATGCTCAAGAATGGATTAGGCCCAGTAAGGCTACACCATGATATAGAGACGGATTAAGTCCTTTTGACCCCCCTCATGTATTTGGCGAGTTCGGTTTCCCCCCTGCTGTTCAAAACTGGGCATTCGAGACCCCTCATCTCCCAAACCCGTACGTTTTTCCTCCCTCAGCTGTTTTCCTAGTTGTTTTTGGGCCGCTGCTCGCCGCTCCACCTCCACGACGCCGCCTGAGAGGGAGGGAGAGGAGGGCTAGTGTTGGAGCTGGTAGCGCTGCTGCCATGGACCGCCATGGCCACTCCCGAGGCCAGCGCAGCAGCCCAACGCCATGGTTGTGGCTAGATCTAGCCGCCACCACGCGAAACTCGACCAGCTCGTCGTCTCCACTGGGCCGCACCGCACCGGGTGAGCACAGCCAAAGGAGCCACCGCTGCTCCGAGCTCGAAGCCGAAGGAGAGGGGCTGGAGGCGAGGGGCTGAGGCCGCCGATACCCCTACCCAAGATCCGTCGCTGTGCAAGAGCTCCGCCCCCGCCCGCGACCTTGGTCGCCCAGCAGGAAGGGGAGCTCCGCCCACAACCCTGTGCTCACAGATCCACCGCCGGAGGGAGGGAGCACCAGGGAGGGGCGAGATCCGTCGCCTACTTGCACCTGTACGCTCGTCGCTACAAGGCCCGCCGACCAGCCATCGCTGGGGAGGTGGGGATGAGGGGTGGTGCGAGGCCCGTCGGCCGACAACGGGATTGAGGTGGCGGTGTGGGGGTGGGAGAGAGAGGGGAATGGGTGGGAGGGACCGGGTGGGGAGGGTAAAATGAGGGAGAGAATGACGAGTGGGTCCCACGTCAGGAAAACAACCGATTGAGGGAAAACACACGGGTTTGGAAGATGAGGGGTCTCGAATGCCCAGTTTTGGACAACAGGGGGGAAACCGAACACGCCAAATACTTGAGGGGGGGTCAAAAGGACTTAATCCTATAGAGCCTACAAATAGATTGATATCCAGTCCAGCCCAACACCAGCCCATGGATAAGTTTTTTTAGAAAAGCTTGTATAAGTTTTTGATGTGATGCTTGGTGTAATGATGTTCCCCATATAAATCCTTTGTTTTTTAGAATAAATGTGACTAAAAAAATAATCCTTGCAAAAATGTGTGACAGTTGTAAAGTAAATCACGCCATTCTCAATGCAATTATTCCGTTAGGGAATCCTTCTTATTGTTTATTGGATGATCCACAAATAACCCAAAACCCTTTTCCAGAAATAATTCAATTGTTTGTTTGCTTGCTATAAATCCTAATTTGGTTCATGTATGAAATGGTTCAAAATAATAATGATTTTTTTGTTTCTGGTTGGGTGAGTTGTACCAACTTATCCAAAATAAAACCATCCTCCTTATTTAATTATTCTACTAGTGGAAGTAAATCATATGGCACAAGCAAATTGGTTGATCCATACATGTATCAAGTGGTGCATGCAACCAAACACATTTATAAAAATATCACACTATATCAAGATAACGACTCCTTCGACTTTTGAAATATATGATGTCAGAGACAAACTAATTAGTTCAAAAATAATTTAACTAGTTGTTTCTAAACATCATATATATAATTACAAATGGAAGGAGTATCTAAGAAAAAGCTAGGCCACTGGGGTAAGCCCTTCTCCTGACCTAGAAAACCCTCGAACCATAATTTCTTTGGTAAGAGGATTTTTTTTAAAAAACCAGCTCCATAATTCACTACAATGAAGAATCGAATCTGGCTCTCCCGGTTGCGACCATATATACCTCAGCCCCTTTAACCAACTAGGCTAGAGGAACTTTGGTAGTAGTATCTAAGCAGTGCAGCAAGAATTTTTTTACTAGTTTATAGTACTTTCTGCATGGGGATCAAAATAGTGCTGGGACATGTACTCCATAAGTAGCACATTTTACGTTATATGATTCTTTGATACGCTTTGATATTTCGAGTTTCAAGATGGGGGGATACGCTTTGATATTTCGGTGCCAAAGAAAAAGTAGGCTACCACAGAACGAAAATTACCATTGAAAATTCCACTGTTCTTGGAAAGTAGGCTCCTTTTGTCTCGCTCTTACTCCCACCTTCTCTACAATATGGGATGCCATTGTGCCACAAATGGTACTGGCGATCATTTTAGCAAACAACAATAACAATTGAATTGCTATGCAAAATGAGAATTAGTGTGCTTGCAGATAGTCTGGTACTGTTTTACAAATAGGAATAGCGCATGAGTTGGAGGAGCCTCCTCGCTCGAGTTTGATTAGTGATCCATGCTTGAACTTGAATCAGCCGAGGAGAGGAAGGGGATGTGAAGGCGATGATGGAGGCGAGGAATGGTGCGTCGAGGAACTTGAATAGCGGCGGCGGCACGCGTCAAGGTGGAAGCGAGGATGGGGCGCAGAAGAGAGTGTGGAGAAATGCATGACCACCTTGTTTAGAATTATACAGTACAACGAAGACACCCACAACACACGCACACTTACCCCTGCAGTGGAAGAGCTGGGCTGGGCCGATGACTAGGGCCTACTAGAGCTACGGTGTAGAAAATAGGCTGTATTTTGCTCTGCAATACATTCAACAGTGCGCTACAGTGTGGAGAAAACGAACCGACGACTAAGGTCGAGGCCAGGGCCGCAGCTCCGCCTCTGCACCCTATGAACGTAAGTACATAAACCCTACCTCTATGATCAACTTCGAAGACTGAGCCAGCACATCCTCAAGATTGACGAAGTCACCACAGATGCCTCGTTGTAATGGTACGTCATTAAATCCTGATAAATCATGATAAATTGACAGTTAACCAACAATTCATCCATTCAACGATTCAAGGCTATCTCTCTTTTCTTTCATCGGTCAATTCAAATTAATCTAAATCATTCATTCCTCATATGGACTAGTCGTATCCCTTAATTTTTCTTTTTTTGTCCCTTTCTATTTGTGTGCACCAGTTGGATTCAAGACGTTTCACTGTTGAAGGATCAAAGCATGTCTGTGCAAATATCGGTAAGGCCCATGCACCACTTTAAAAACATATACTATAATCTACTACTTAATTAATATTAAACAAAATCACCTAGATTTTTGATGTTGGAGAATATTCTTTTTGTATTATAATAAAAATTTACAAATATATTTGCAAACCATAAACTCTACTTAAAAAAATTCTACCTAATTCGCCATGTCCTACATGTGCCATTGAAACATAATAGTTAAAGTACACAAATATATGATTCTAATTATATATTTATGTACGTTAATGCTAAGATAGAAAGTACTGACACATGATCTAGATGCATTTTTTTAGTAACAAATAACTAGGGACCTAAAAAGTTTGCATTCCATCAAGGTGATCTACATGCATAATCAGTGTCACCATGTTGACATGTATGTATGAAGTGATAATTTCTATTTCTCTTTCACAAAAAAAGATAATTCCTATTTGTATATTATAAATTCAATGCTCAAACTAAGGATTAACAAAATGCCAAACATGTATGGAGGTGCGATGCAAAGTGAATAAAAATATTAAAGCAGATAAAACGTGTATATGTAATTAAAAATGAAATTATATAAAGATAAGTAGATATATATGGACATTGTTTGAGAATATTTAAGAAATCATAGAAAGAAAGCTAAGTGCTAATTTAAATTATTAATTATGAACCATTATTTTCATGAAACTATTTTTCAAAAAAAAATATAATACTTATGTCTAGCCCGTGCGGTAGTAGCATGCATGGGTTGATAGACTAGTAAGGTTCAATAGCTATGCTTATTAATACACTTCATTACGTTGCACTATATATATATTAGTTTTATATCTGTTTCACTCACGTAACAGGCTCCACTTTAGATTTTTGTACGGGCCCATACACGTTTGGACTTTGGACTTTAGATTTATGTGCGAGAGGATAGGATCTCATTTTCCGACCTCGCCGATACGTTAGTGCTGACTTGACTTACAAGTCTCGATAGTTGCATTTACCTACACTTCACGGCACACAATAATACTGCCAATCTTCCATTATTGGCAAAGTTGAAAGGTACAAAAAAAAGGCCGGTCACAATCTTACTATCAAGTGGCCTCCAAGTTGATTACGTGACCACTGAATAAAAAAAAACAATCCATAAAGTTCTCTAAATATTGAATACACCCCGCTATCAGTTCAATCTGTTAGATTCTCTGATCACTAACAACAATGTCCACAGGATCTATCCCGTTTTCTAAACAAATTACCCGCCTATTGTATTATATATCAAAAAATAGTCTAATGTGAAGTCTACTCTATCCTATGCCATTACAAAAATAAATTAAACAAATCCGCTAACTTTCATCTAAATGACATATGACGACGATAGAGGGCGAGGAGATAAATAAATCGTCGTCGTTTCACATAAACTACCAATTAATCTGTACAAATTAAGGAAATGGAACTAATATGAGATAACTTTAAACATCACTCATTATAAATATTATGTAAGGAATCGGATGCTCGTTAGCCTAAGAGGGGGAGGGGGTGAATTAGGCAACTTAAAACCTTAACCTACAGCTTCACTAATATTACACAAAAGTAAACTACAACATACTATCTAGATGTGCAACTAGGGTTGTTCTAGTGTGAAACTCCCATCGCAAAACAAGGTTTGCAACCTATAGCCAATCCTAGCATGATACTATTCTAGGAAAGTAAAGGCACACAAGGATTGCAATAGAGTAAATGCGGAAACGTAAAGGGGATGAGAGGAACCAAACACTTGACACACGATTTATCCTGTGGTATCGGTAGGCACTAAGCCACCCCTAGTCCATGTTGAAGCACTCACACAGGAGTATTGCTTCCCGACCACCAAGTCTCTCCCAAGAGCACCACTTGACACGCCATAAATGCTAGCCACTTAGGCACTTGTCAAGCTCCCTTGGTCACCTTGATGCCGCCTCCACTAAGGAGCTTCTCCACCAAGGAAGGGGGTCTCCACGTCCCCCGCACAAAGTATCCTCGCCGCTCCACACCAAGCTGGATGGTCGATGACGATTGCCGGTGAGCCACTTAGGCCCAAAGGCTTCCGGCGAACCTTGTACAACTAGATTCACTCAAGAATCACCTCAGAAGGTTGGCACGACCTTGCACTCACTCAGCTCTAAGCTAAGCCTAGCACTAAGCACATACACAAAGCATATGCAAGTCTAAGAATGAGAAATTAAGCACTTGGATGGATTGGATATGATCTTCAATGTGTCTTGAACTCCTATGCACTTCCACACAATCCAGCAACCTCAAATGGGTGAGTGGAGGGGGTATAAATAGCCCAAGGCATCAAACTAGCCGTTGGCTAACGACCACTGAAAAAGGTACCGTCGGATGATCTGACGCTAAATTTTCCAGGGCGTTGTTGACGGTTAATAATTGTATCAAAGTTCGTTCGTGACTCGCAAGCGTACAAGTCTCCCGTCGTAGTCAAGGGACCCTTCTTCCCTCGAGTGGTGAACCCAAGGTATCGAATCCGTGGAACAAATGTGTGACGCAAGAGTTGATCTAGTAAAGCCAAGTAACTTCAATCTTTGGTAAAAGAGAAACCCTAATGCATCTAGATAAGAACACAAAACAAAGATAAATCTAATCTACTAAAGACCGGAGAAAACAAAGTAAGATTGGGTAGATAAACCGATCTAGAGGGATCGGGGTAAGCCTTTTGTTGAAGTTCCAAGCAAGAGAAGAAGTAGCAAATCGAATCTTAATAAAAGCCTCTTTAAATCGTGGTTTCCCGTCCAAATCCGAAAACATCCGCCTTTCGAGACCCCCGTTCGTCACAACGTATCCCTATTCATGCGGGGAGCTTAGGGCGAGTCAAAAGACAAGTCGAGATTCTTTCGGAAGATCCGGCGTGTACCTCTAGCCACCGCGGCTACAAGAACACCCTATGTAATCTATCGCGCGAATAGAATTGAAATAAGCAAAGCCGATCGAAAAACGAAATCTTCGAGGAAACACTTGATCGCTAGGAAAAGATTCAACTTGATAATTCAACTATGACAATGATACATACACAAGATCACCACCGGGATCCTTCCTTGATCTTGCTTCTAGCTCCGGGAACTCCGACGTGGTCTTCCATGCAAGGTTCCCACGTCGGCTAGGGAAACCCTAGTCAACTAGCTCGACCCTCTCCTCTCCGACATGGTGTCCCTCTCTTCTCTCGCTTCTCGGCGGCCGAAGACGAAATCTTCTCCCGCGTGGCTCTCGGTCGGGGGACTATAAATAGCCCGATTGGCGGCTAGGGCAAAGGACGACGGATTTGGGCCCAAAATGGGCTCCGGGCCGACCGGACCGGGCCGGCCGGCGGCCCGGGCCCATTTAGGCCCGGCCCCGTGGGCTCCTTTGCCCGAGGTCGGTTCCCTTGCTTCCCGGATGCTTCCCCCTCTCGCATGTAGGTCCATGTCGTCGGTTTCTCTCCGAATTGGACTCAACTCCTTGTCTTGCAAGATTCGGCACTTTTCCGGTCGGTCCCCGGAGTTTGTCGTCTTCTCGGATCAAGTCCCCGGCTTCTTGGAGTTAATTTTGCTTCATTGCATGACTTGTTCGGGACTTCAAGGTCTTGTCATGAGGTGCTTGATGAACTTATCCCGAAAGTCTTGCATTCAACACTAAAACCCTGCATAAACATTAAACTCCAAAACCGACATGCACACGTGAACTTGTTATACCACGGGGGTTAGTACCAATGGATAAGGTATAAAACTCATGCCAACACCGAAGGTAAACTCATGGCTAGGTTGACGGATTTTCACCGTCAACATCTCCCCCATGCTTAAACCTTGCTCGTCCTCGAGTAAGCCTTCGATGGATATCATCATTGCTAAACAATGTTTAAACTTTGCACTTGATTACACATGAGAAAACATAATGCTCTCAAAATTTTAATTCATTGAAGTTCCATAATGTGCTAGCCTTCATCTCTACGGAGGGTAGATTCTCATTAAGCTTATCCCACAAGTATTAACATGCTCACAAAGTTTTAAATAGATCTCGGAATTTTTGAAATAAAGAACGAGATAGAGAAAAGCTAAACCAAATTCACAAATTTAAATCATCTTGTATATTGCTCATGAACTCTCATCTCACTTGTCTCTCAAGCCTATATATTCTACTCCTTTCCCTCTCATATATATGTGGTAGGCTTTATATGGAGCTTTGGGAAAGTTTAGTCCTAACAAGATTTTATAAATGAGGTATTGTCAAAACAAGACAAGCTTTTCATGGTCTTACCGAGACTCGTCAAAAAGGTCATTGGAAAATAATGTTAATCAAGGAGGGGAAAGAGAAAAATACACACACTTTTGGATGAGTGGACATGTGCAAATGGCAAAGAGTGATCCCGAGGCACAAAGGAAGTCCTCGTTATCGGATTGCACATGGTTGGAAAATGAGAATGGATCTTTTTAACTTGAAGCCTTGAATGCACTTTTAGAGAGCTTAGGGAATTTACTTTACGCACATTTTTTTCTTTCTCATATTTCTCATTCTTTTCTTTCTTTCATTCATTCATTTTTTTTCGTCATATATTCAGCCCATGACTTGCACAATGAAGTTTTGATTTTTTTATACCTTGAAAGTCATGAGTATCACTGGATTTTTTTTTCTTTCATCATCATTTTTTTTTAAAAATATTCCCCTTTGAACTCTAAAACTGAACCGTACCTACCTCCTCCCCCATGCTTAGACGTTGCTCGTCCTCGAGCAAAGAGGCGAAAAATAAGGTAGGTACCGGAATATTTTTCCTTGGAGAGATACTTGAAATCTTCAACGTTGGCACCGTCTTGCGATCTTCCTTGAATTGATGATCCATTCTCAACGATAGGTTGTGGTCAAGGAGGTAATCACAAAAAATGATATTTGGTTTAAGGGTGGATATCCGGCGAAGTTTGTGAGATCTCCGATGCGGGGATACACAATGCACGGATAAGAGGCTAGCAAAAAGATAGATACGCAAAAATGGAATGACCAGCTTCTTAGTCTCGAGCCAGAGAAATCATGGCCTGCAATAACTCACTCAAAAATAAATCTTGTACACTAAGGTTCATGCACTCAAATATATATAAGGCTTTGGATAGGTTGAGCAACACACAAGTGATATTTGTGACAAGGTTAGCAATATTTTTGAGCATAAAAGACATCTTTAATCTATTCATAACTTGAGAGCACATAAAACACTATGGGTCTTTATTTTAATCATAACCTCCGCTGAAAATTAAGCTAGCATTTAAATAAATTCAGATCTGTATTTTTAAGAGAGCACTAGCTTAAACATGCATAAATCAATTACAAAGGTGAACAAAGCTGCAATTATAATCATATATCATCATGACACGAATTTTGTAACTTTTCCAATGATATAATCAAGGTGGTGTCTTTATTGATGATGACATTAAGTTGAAATACAAACTGAAAATAAACAAACATGCTTGCTGAAATTTAAATAAAAACAGAAAATACTACGCAAACACACATAAGCAAAAGCTGAAAATTACAGAGAAAAAGAAAAGAAAAGAAAACTAAAGTTCCTAAATCTTCTAGTCCTCCGCCGGTGGTTGATGTTGATGATCTTGATAATAATACCCTTGCTCGTAATATGATTGGACACTTCCTCCGACGAATTGATTTGGCTCCACAAGGTGAAGGCGTCCAAGTTCAAAGGCAATATTTACGTTGCCTTCACCAAGTTGAGCTGCGTTAGCTTGGATGGCTGCGATGTTTTGAGCATTTCTTGCAGCATACCCTCCAATAATGGCCATGCTTTGTTGTGGTTGGGGATGATGAGCGTAGGGCTCCGCGAAGTTAGCGTTGGGCACAACATAATTTGGTGGGGGTACCGGTGCACCACCCCCCATGCTTGCTCTTGTGGCCCTCCGTAATAACTTGGCGGAGGAGGAACCCCGCCGAATGGTTGCACATTGGGTTGTGCTCCACTCGCCTGTGCGGAGGATGTTCCCTCCTCTACGATTCTTCCTCTCTTGTTCTTCCTTGCAGGGACAAGTAGTCCCTCTTCCAACCAATCTTCTCTCCCTTCATTGAAAAGCCTAAGCCTCTCATTGGGAAGGGGTAGGTTCACTATGGCCAACCGATAACCTCCTCTCTCATCTCCACTAATGTATTTGCCTTGCCGCAAATATTCAATGCCGAGAGAGGTACCTCGCAAAAGGTGGTCGGGGTTTCTTGCGATCCTCGGCCGCAAGGAAAAGGCCAACATGGAGAGGTAACACCCCGAACCAATATTACCCGCCCCCGATGTTGCTTCACAACACCAACGATTGATCATGAGGTAAGAGGGGTCTATTGGCTGCCTGGCAATAAAGCCGAGAATAACCAATTCAACTCCGTGTCGGTCACCTTTTTTTTCTTCATCCTCCCCAATACCCTCTTGCACATCCAAGAGTGAAATATCCGGATAATGGGGTTGCGGATGCAATTGCGTTGTTGATGGGCTTCTCCGGAGATCATGTTCCAAAATCCCGCTAACATGCCGGGTGGCACGTCAACTTTCTACGGAGCTCCCTTGTGGAATCCAAGCAGCTCCCTAACGTGCTCGTAGGGAACCTCTTGTTGGACTCCCTCCAAACGGAATGACAAGCTTTGCACCCCATCATCATCAATGATGGGTGCAATAGTCATTAAAATTTCCAAGGCGAACCCCAAATGGGTGTCCACCGATACTCCGTTGGAGAACTGCACCCATCCGAGGTGCCCCAACATATAGTATATGTCGGTGCAAAAACCCAAGGTGTAGAGTGCTTGGTCGTCGAACTCGACGTTGGGCACAAGCCTCTTCTCAAGATTAGAGAGCCTCTCCTCCTCCTCCGCCGACAAGATGATGAAGCCGTACGAAGAGTATGTCGGGGTGTAAGGAGGTGGCGCGGTTGAGCGAGTCGATCGTCGTGGTGGCGCGGGCTGCTCCTCCGTGTGCCCACGAGGTTCGATAAAACCTCATGGAAGTGCTTCTTGCAGCCCTCATACCACCAAGGAGGAGAGCATCGTTCCTTCTCGGTGGTGCCGTATCCGTCTCCATGCTCCGGGGAGACTCGGAAACCAAGTGCCTCCTCGAAGACGTGGTTGATGACGGCTTGGACGACGACGAACTCTTCTTCTTGGAGAAGAGACTTGTGGTCTTCTTCCACATGGTTGCTGCACTCTTTTTTTCAACTAAAATTCCGGGTTGCAACCGGTAACTAGGCACTTAAACTCTTTGATTCGGATGTGGACTTTGAGTGGATTAAGGATGTGGATTTTTTTCTTGAGCTATCAAGCTTGGGAAGGTTGGCTATGTCTACGGAGGTTTTGAGCACACAAACTTGAACACACAAACGAGAGGAAGGAGAGGGAAGCTTGCCTGCAGAAAACGGGAGCCGGGGGGCTCCTTATGTAGGTGAGGCCGGCCTCGGTGCTCCTCCCCGCCTCGTCTTTCTTCCAGCACGATCATTTCACCTCTCGCAACTTTCCCCGCCCGTGTGCTCCACGAGTTGCACCGCCCAAACGCTCTCGTCCACTCCTTTATTGGTCCTCCCACTTGATGCTTCATGTTTTGGGTCATGTCCATGCTCCCTAGCTCCACTTGCTTCACATGCCACCATGAAATTCCTACAAAGTTGATGCTTGCTGCCCACCATGCTTGTCCTTCGCATGTGAAATTGGTGAAAGTTGATGAAAGGGAATCCAATGGTGCATGCATGATTACTAGATTGCCTCCATTATGGTGTGTTTAAGGTTAAGCACTCCTCTAATTCGAAATTTAAAATATTTTTCAGAGCCATGCAAGAGCTCGAACATAATTTTAGAGAAGTTTTTAAACCATTAAAAACAAATGCAAGTCGAAAATATTTTTTTATTACGTCGATTTCGGTCTCACCGGTATAGTTTGCCTTCATTGGTTGAGAGCGGACATTTTCCCGGCTTGATCATGGGGGCATAGGTTTAGGTTCTAATTTTGGCTAAATAAGAAAGATTTTGAATAAAACAAAATTAGAATAGGCTTAGAAAAATTCTAATCCTAGAGAAACCAAGGATATAGATTTTTAAAACCAACCAAAAGTTTTGATTTCTAGGTTCACGCGAGTTCTACCACGTGCTGAATTTTATTAACACTTAAATATAAATCGTGGCTCTACTCGTGTGGTTTTAGCATGAAAAATAAGTCAACCTCAGCACCATAATGAGGGTGAAAGGTTGAGTTAAGGTTCTGAAATTATTTGGTTGAGGTTTCTCGAAAAGAAAAGAACAAACAAGCACATAGGAGGGTTCATGCAAAGGGTTTATGATAAAGCAAATATTTAATCAAGAATTATGTCTCTAATATTGTTCAACCACTTCTAAGTCTAATGTCTTTGCGTAATAAAACTTAAAAACTAAATTATTAAAAAGACTCGAAAAACCTGAAATCGGGTTGTCCTCCCGGTAGCTTATTCTTGACTTGACGAAACGGGTTGCCTCCCGCCTAGCGCTTCGTTTATAGTCCATGGCTAGACTTCTTCACTTGATTACTTCGGATCAACGCTCTTTGTGGGCGTTGCAATCTTGGGTACCCGCTTTGGCTTAGTCAATTTTTTTGGTCTTCACAGTCGGCTTTGTCCTTTGGTCTTGACGGATGCAACAACTTCCTTGTGGCTCGACATCTCGAACTCCGGTCCTTCGGTCGTGATCTTCATGGTCTCTAGTGTGATCCTTCATCTCTCCCGAATGAGCTTGAGTAGCCTTCGCCGTCTTGGGACTTTGGAGTTGTCTCGGATATTCTTCTTCGTTACCCATCGGGCGCCCGGCAAGTTGTCCCACTTGCGTCTAGCATCTTCATCATGATGAACACTTCACGTATAGAGCTTCCGACCTCCGTCACCTTGCCATCTAAATTCTTCAATATTTTCTCCATAGCCTCGAACTTAGTGACGGCGTCCTTGTTGATCTTAGCTTGCTCGTCCATCAAGTCCTTGAATTGTGCACAAAGAGAAACCAAAACTTGAATCGATGAACTTGCATTAAATCGGGGTTACCTTGGACATGGTCGTACTCCACACACTCCTTGCATGAGGATCTTGCTTCGGCGGCCTTTAGGTGTTGAGCTTTTTTCTCCATCTCCATCTTCTCCATCCTCCTCTTAAGTAAACCGATATGCCACTCAAGGAATCCGACTCGTATGCATTCAGCTCTCGCAATCGTCATGCAGATAGTTGAGACCTTGATCTTGAACGGCCTTCCGGCGTCTTGAAGGTTTATGATAGGTAGATCAACGATGTCGGTAGGTTGATCTTCCTTTGGACTTGGAGGTGGTGATTCCCTTGGAGATTCCGGCGGTCCTTCAACTTTTGTGTTGCACGTCTCCTTTGCCTGTAAAGTTTTCCTGGATCATCCACAAAAAAGCTTGGGTTTATTGGAGAGGTAGCCAACCATCTCCGGTTAGGGTTAGCAATAAGCAAAATATGCAAAAACTAGAAAGGAAAAATAAATCTATGAAAACTAGGGTTAGACAAACTAGATTAGATGTATTTTGAGGATGATCAAAGTTTAGTAGATGCAAAAAGAAAAACAAAAAGAAAACTGAAAATTACAAAAAGGCAATAAAAAACCAAATCTTGATCACTTGTTCCCCGGCAACGGCGCCAGAAAAAGGGGCTTGTTGACGGTTAATAATTGTATCAAAGTTCGTTCGTGACTCGCAAGCGTACAAGTCTCCCGTCGTAGTCAATGGACCCTTCTTCCCTCGAGTGGTGAACCCAAGGTATCGAATCCG
The DNA here is from genome assembly GCA_947561735.1 of Cenchrus americanus. Classification (NCBI taxonomy): domain Eukaryota; kingdom Viridiplantae; phylum Streptophyta; class Magnoliopsida; order Poales; family Poaceae; genus Cenchrus; species Cenchrus americanus. The sequence goes on from OX387242.1 coordinate 6,626,447, forward strand.
TGGAACAAATGTGTGACGCAAGAGTTGATCTAGTAAAGCCAAGTAACTTCAATCTTTGGTAAAAGAGAAACCCTAATGCATCTAGATAAGAACACAAAACAAAGATAAATCTAATCTACTAAAGACCGGAGAAAACAAAGTAAGATTGGGTAGATAAACCGATCTAGAGGGATCGGGGTAAGCCTTTTGTTGAAGTTCCAAGCAAGAGAAGAAGTAGCAAATCGAATCTTAATAAAAGCCTCTTTAAATCGTGGTTTCCCGTCCAAATCCGAAAACATCCGCCTTTCGAGACCCCCGTTCGTCACAACGTATCCCTATTCATGCGGGGAGCTTAGGGCGAGTCAAAAGACAAGTCGAGATTCTTTCGGAAGATCCGGCGTGTACCTCTAGCCACCGCGGCTACAAGAACACCCTATGTAATCTATCGCGCGAATAGAATTGAAATAAGCAAAGCCGATCGAAAAACGAAATCTTCGAGGAAACACTTGATCGCTAGGAAAAGATTCAACTTGATAATTCAACTATGACAATGATACATACACAAGATCACCACCGGGATCCTTCCTTGATCTTGCTTCTAGCTCCGGAACTCCGACGTGGTCTTCCATGCAAGGTTCCCACGTCGGCTAGGGAAACCCTAGTCAACTAGCTCGACCCTCTCCTCTCCGACATGGTGTCCCTCTCTTCTCTCGCTTCTCGGCGGCCGAAGACGAAATCTTCTCTCGCGTGGCTCTCGGTCGGGGGACTATAAATAGCCCGATTGGCGGCTAGGGCAAAGGACGACGGATTTGGGCCCAAAATGGGCTCGGGCCGACCGGACCGGGCCGGCCGCCCGGGCCCATTTAGGCCCGGCCCCCGTGGGCTCCTTTGCCCGAGGTCGGTTCCCTTGCTTCTCGGATGCTTCCCCCTTCGCATGTAGGTCCATGTCGTCGGTTTCTCTCCGAATTGGACTCAACTCCTTGTCTTGCAAGATTCAGCACTTTTCTGGTCAGGTCCCTGGAGTCTGTCGTCTTCTCGGATCAAGTCCCCGGCTTCTTGGAGTTAATTTTGCTTCATTGCATGACTTGTTCAGGACTTCAAGGTCTTGTCATGAGGTGCTTGATGAACTTATCCCGAAAGTCTTGCATTCAACACTAAAACCCTGCATAAACATTAAACTCCAAAACCGACATGCACACGTGAACTTGTTATACCACGGGGGTTAGTACCAATGGATAAGGTATAAAACTCATGCCAACACCGAAGGTAAACTCATGGCTAGGTTGACGGATTTTCACCGTCAACAGGCGTCGGTTCATTCGGTGCCCCTCCCACGTCACTTAGCAGTTGAGGTTCTCTGACACAACTGCTCCGACGCTATGCACCGACGGTGTGTCGGATCATCCGGTGCTGAAGACCCCGCGTCCAAGTCGCCTCTGTTAGCTTCCAATCGACTGTCGGATAGACCGACACTTCATCTTGACCAAGGCGTGGGATCATCCAATGCTGAAGGCTTCATCTTGGCGCGTCTCTGTCTTGATTCAAACTGAGCGTCGGATAGACCGATGGTGCCCCCACTCAGACTGTCGGATCATCCGGTGCTACTGTCTTCGCTGCTCTTCCTCTGCAACTCGTCCGACGCTACTAAATAATGGACCGTCGGTTCATCTGACGATACCTAGGGTTTGACCCTGTGTACCAACTCATCCGACGATTGCACCGACGCTTGTTAAATTGATACCGTCGGTTCATCCGACGATGTCTTTTCTTTTCCTTTTCTTGCTCGGTTTTGACCCTTTGTTTTGGCATTTTGGCATGTGGTTTTCCTGCATCCTTGGGACCTAGAAGTGTCTACAAAGACATGCTAGAACAATATGTCTAGTCCCAATGATCATGTTGTCATGAATCACCAAAATCAAACTCGAACTAATGGCATATGAGGCCATGTTCGCTACAATCTCCCCCTTTTTGGTGATTTATGACAACACAACCAAAGCAAGCATAAATTTGCAAGAATTGAGAGAATTAGAACCACTTACACTTGCTTGGATGCTTACCATCATCCAAACTCCCCATAGATCAAACTTCCCCTTTTTGATCTTATGTTCGCATTCTCCCCCTTTGGTCTCATATCCTTGAAATCACTCGTAAGCATCCATGAGCCCACTTGTAAGCTTAAGCCACAAGCTTGCTTTGGTCTCACATTCTCCCCCTTTGGAATAAAATCTCCAAAAAGTCCAAAGCAAAATGGGTCCAATAAAGCTAGCAAGTCCTAGCAAACATAGCTCAAGGAGAAATGTTAAATATAAGGGAGAAAGCCGCATGAACCTTGATCCATATGTATGATATCAATGAAGATACCACATGTGAGAATAACTAAGGTGGATCACAAACTCATGAGACTAGCATGATACAAAGTAAGATCCCCCTAAGTGTGTGCACAAAAGGGTACCACTTGTAAGACAAGGGTAGTGAGAAACAAGTGCACAACTACAAACTTGAAAGACAAGGAAGCTTAGAGCATATCATGCAAGGAGGTAGCTTAAAGCACAAGAGATAAGACAAATGGGTTCTTGTTACATTACCACTTGTAGATATCACTTGTAGTCTTTTGGTCATTGCATACCTCCGGGGGTTAATCCTCTCTACCTTGTTGGCACCACATGAGATGAGCCACTTGGAGATGATATCACTAGATGACACCACTTGAAAGAAGCTTGCATACACGACACTTGGGGTACCACAAGGATTAGGAATGTATGAGTACATTGACTTTGAACTTATATAGAGACATAAGCTCGCAAGGGCATGACTCAATAGCATGAAGCTCATATTGCTATATTCACTCTTTTAGAGATGTTAGATCATATTGAGAGTGAAATAGCATTCTCTTAGAATGAATTACCGCACCGGAACACGTCGCCAAAGGACTACATAAGATAAGCTTGAAACAATGTTAGTCCTATAACCTAACCATAGGATGAGTTCCCCCTAAATGTGTGCATTTAGTGTTTGAATGACCAACCAAATGTATGCACATTGTTTATGGAAACAAAAGGGAAGCTAACCCTATAGCTTGCTCATGATGCAAGGAGAAAAATATGAAAACATGCACCATGAAAGAACAAGTGTAGCTTTCCTACACACTAATCAAACCATGTAAGTTGCTCATGGGTTAGCACATGACACAAGCAACCTACCATATGTAAACAATGCAACAAATGCAACCTTAACAAGGTAATGGAGCTACAATGGTACAAGAGATAGGTACTAGTTTCCATTACCTCAACCGAGGAACTTGGGCAACACATGTCCAACTTGCAAGCTTGGCTTATAGGCTTGAAGCTTCTCATCTTGATTGTGCCAAGCCTCCCAAGTCCCCATCCTCAAGGCCTTCAAGTGTCCTTTGGAACCCAAACCATTTGAGGCCCCTTCATGTTGATGATGACTTACTTGGGCACCCAAATGGGTTGGTTCCTACCCCGCTCTTCCTTCATCTTCCCAACCTTGTGTGCAACAACCTTGCCATTAGCCTTCTTCTTGATGACGTAGGTGTTGCTCTTGGTCTTGTTCTTGCGGTTGGGCTTGGTGCAGATGAGGGAGCTCTTCATGGTGGGCTTCAACTTCTTCTTCTCGCCCTTGTCCATCTTCTTGACAAATTGAGGGCATTTGTAGAACTTGTGCCCTTCTCCATGACACTTGTAGCAAGTCACGGTTGCACCCTTATCAAGCTTCTTCACCATGGGATCACGGTTATCTTGACAAGGTTGGACTTTGCCCTTCATGTCTTGAGAGATGTCCACTTGTTCCTCATCGCTCTTGCCCTTGCCCATCAAGCTTCCAACCTCTCTCGGAGCCATTTCACTTCTTGCCGGAGCTCATCATTTTTCTTGCCTATGAGACAATCACATTTTTCTACAACAACATTCTCATTGCAAGATGGTGAGCAAGATTCATCAATTAAATCAATGCAAGAAGTTGAAACATATACCTTGGAGATAGGAATTGCACAAGGGATAGATGATTCATTAAGCTCAAAGGAATTACTTGTTTCAGTCTCATTGCTCTCAAGCTTATATTTTAGCTCATCACACTCCTTGCTAAGCAATTTGAATTTGCACAACAAATGTTCATAATTTGTAGCAAGGGTTGCACTAAGATCATTGAGAGCATTGAGTTCTTTAATTTCATTAGCTTGTTTCTTAAGAATTCCTTTTTGCTCATGGACTAGCTCAACAAGATCATCGAGAGAGGTGGTGTCGGATTCGTCATCACTTACATTGCTCTCCATACCTTTGGCCATAAGGCACATGTGTAGTGATGACGGAGGACCTTGCATGAAGCGGGTGGTGAAGTTCTTTCTTGATTCATCACTTGAGGTAGAAGAACTTGATTCTCCACCACTTGTCCACTCACGGATGGTGATAGTTTCTTCTTGCCTTGGTCTCCTATCCTTGACCACCTTCTTCTTGGGCTTGTGCTCGATCTTGGTGAATTTGATGTGTTGATGATGACGCCCTTCTCTCAAGTGGATGTTGTAGCCGTACATGTTGACTTTCTTCACATACTTTAAGATCTTCTTCACGTACTCGGCCACCATAGATTCAACCTCTCATCACTTGAGGAATCTTCATCGTCACCATCATCACCATCATCCTCGCTTGAGCTTCCATGAGTAGTCATCCTACTCAACATCTTCTCTTGTTGGCTTGAGAGAGCATGGATTGTAGTTGGAGAAGATGGTTCTTGGGGCTTTTCTTGGGGCGCCTTCTTTGACTTGGGCATAAGTTGAAGCTCATGTGCCATGATCTTGCTCAAGATATGAGATGGCTTCAAATCTTCGAGCTTCTTCTCGTAGATGATTGACTTCACCAAGTCATAATCGGGCTTCCGGAGATTTTGAAGGATCTTGCGGTTGATGTTCAAGTCCGTGATGTCCTTCACACCTAAAGCATTGATCTCATTGACAAGCACATTTAGGTGTGAGTACATAGATTCGACATTTTCATTAGCAAGTTGCTTAAAGCTATTGAATTCCTCAAGGAGACAACCGTAGCGTTCATTAGCAACTTCTTTTGAACCCTCATTTTGCTCCTTGATGGTTTTCCATAGCTCATGAGCATTTTCACAAGTAAAAACTCTATTGAAAACGCCTACATCTAGTGAGGACAAAATGATACTCTTAGCAATTACATCAAATTGCTTTTCTTTTCTAGTACCATTTTTCATGCCCTCATCGGTGACTCTCCAAACATCAAAGTCCTTTGCTTGGAGATAGGCCTCCATGAGAACCTTCCACCGAAGATAGCCCGTGCCATCGAAATGTGGAACCAAACCTATGGTATCCACCCCTTTCATTCCTCTAAAGAGCAACTCACTAGGCGGTGAGCCTAACCGTTCCAATGAGCCGGTTTTCACAAATTACCAATCGAATTGGCATTTCCTTGTGACGGAAGTGAGTCCCGGCTCTGATACCACTTGTAAGGAATCGGATGCTCGTTAGCCTAAGAGGGGGAGGGGGTGAATTAGGCAACTTAAAACCTTAACCTACGGCTTCACTAATATTACACAAAAGTAAACTAGAACATACTATCTAGATGTGCAACTAGGGTTGTTCTAGTATGGAACTCCCATCCCGAAACAAGGTTTGCAACCTATAACCAATCCTAGCATGATACTACTCTAGGAAAGTAAAGGCACGCAAGGATTGCAATAGAGTAAATGCGGAAACGTAAAGGGGTTGAGAGGAAGCAAACTCTTGACACGCGATTTATCCCGTGGTATCGGTAGGCACTAAGCCACCCCTAGTCCACGTTGAAGCACTCACACAAGAGTATTGCTTCCCGGCCACCAAGTCTCTCCCAAGAGCACCACTTGACACGCCACAAAGGCTAGCCACTTAGGCACTTGTCCAGCTCCCTTGGTCACCTTGATGCCACCTCCACTAAGGAGCTTCTCCACCAAGGAAGGGGGTCTCCACGTCCCCCGCACAAAGTATCCTCGCCGCTCCACACCAAGCCGGAGGGTCGATGACGATTGCCGGTGAGCCACTTAGGCCCCAAGGCTTCCGGCGAACCTTGTACAATTGGATTCACTCAAGAATCACCTCACAAGGTTGGCACAACCTTGCACTCAGTCAGCTCTAAGCTAAGCCTAGCACTAAGCACATACACAAAGCATATGCAAGTCTAAGAATGAGAAATTAAGCACTTGGATGGATTGGATATGATCTTCAATGTGTCTTGAACTCCTCTGCACTTCCACACAATCCAGCAACCTCAAATGGGTGAGTGGAGGGGGTATAAATAGCCCAAGGCATCAAACTAGCCGTTGGCTAACGACCACTGAAAAAGGTACCGTCAGATGATCCGACGCTAAATTTTCGAGGGCGTCGGTTCATCCGGTGCCCCTCCCACGTCACTTAGCCGTTGAGGTTCTCTAACACAACTGCTCCGACGCTATGCACCGACGGTGCGTCGGATCATCCGGTGCTGAAGACCCCGCGTCCAAGTCGCCTCTGTTAGATTTTAATCGACCGTCGGATAGATCGACGCTTCATCTTGACCAAGGCGTCGAATCATCCGGTGCTGAAGGCTTCATCTTGGCGCGTCTCTATCTTGATTCAAACTGAGCGTCGGATAGACCGATGGTGTCCCCACTCAGACCGTCGGATCATCCGGTGCTACTGTCTTCGCTGCTCTTCCTATGCAACTCGTCCGACGCTACTAAATAATGGACCGTCGGTTCATCCGACGGTACCTAGGGTTTGACCCTGTGTACCAACTCGTCCGACGATTGCACCAACGCTTGTTAAATTGATACCGTCGGTTCATCCGACGGTGTCTTTTCTTTTCCTTTTCTTGCTCGGTTTTGACCCTTTGTTTTGGCATTTTGGCATGTGGTTTTCTTGTATCCTTGGGACCTAGAAGTGTCTACAAAGACATGCTAAAACAATATGGTTAGTCCCAATGATCATGTTGTCATAAATCACCAAAATCAAACTCGAACTAATGTCATATGAGGCCATGTTCGCTACATATTATTAGTTAAGTCATCTAAAGATTACGTGTCAATGTGTGAGATTGCCTGGGGAACAACACAAATGTACTTAGTACTTGATTACACCCAAGTAGAGCACTGTAGGCCGCACCGTAGGCCACTCTCAATGAGGATCATCACACAGTTACCAAGACTATAATCTTAAGAACTGTGTCAGTGGAGGGTCATGATGATGACCCTCCTCTCTGTTTTCATGACACTCTACCTCCCTTCTCTTCATAAATTTGCTGTTGTGGCATAATATTTAATGTTCGTGATCCTCCTATGTCACTCTCCACCGAGAGGGTGTTTGGATCCATGGGTGACTAGAGACTACAGACTAATTTTAGTCACCAAAGTGACTAAACCTCCAAACACCCCTGACTAAAGGGTGACTAAACAGTCACCCCTCACCCAACTTCTACTCAGTATCCCCTCTCTTACCTAATTAATTGCTCCTCCCATTAATTTCGTGAACAATTTAAAGTTAAAAACAATTAATACTGCAGGGGCTGACTAAAAAGTTTGTCCGACTAAACTCTAGTGAGGTGACTAAAAGGATCCAAACACCCTCTGAGACTAGCCTAAAAACTAACTTCCTTCTCGGTATCAAGAATTCACGTGTCTGTCGCTGATGTGCAATGATACAGCTCGCAAAGGAAAGGGAACCTGGAGCAACGGTTGATGCCAATAATGCTAGCTGTCACTCACCCTATTACCACTACAATGAGCTTGCAGAGCTTTCATCTCACGATCACACATTAATATGCAACATGCCGTCGTGTACTCGCAACAAAATCGGCGACTTGGAAATTTTTAAAAGACATGATATCCATCGTGACGGCAAATACAATATTCTCCTATATAAGGGCACTGTGTGCACGTCATGGAGCTTTGAGCACATCCTGTTTCTTCTTCGTATCCTTGTGTTACCAGCTAGACAATTAGCGCATGGCTTCCATTGGTTGGGCATTGCTGCTCTGTCTTGTACAGCTCCACCTCCACACACTCGTCGCCTCCAGCGTCCTTGCTGATGGCAATCTAACTCACCACTCTACTCCTTCCTTATGCCGTCCAGATCAGGCTAGCACTCTGCTTAAACTCAAGAAGTCTTTCAAGTTCCACGATTACTACTTCTACGACTCATCAGATTCCATCACCACTCTTCCGTCTTGGCAAGCTGGCACAGACTGTTGTCTCTGGGAGGGCGTCGGCTGCAGCAATTCGTCGGGACATGTCACCGTGCTCGACCTCGGTGGGTTTGGCTTGTACAGCAAAGGCATTGACCCAGTGCTCTTTAATCTCACCTCCCTCAGGCTGCTTGACCTGAGCATGAATAACTTTGGTGACCAGCAGAGGTACGAGCTCCCGTCAGTTGGGTTTGAGAGGTTGAGTTCGCTTACCCACCTCAACCTCTCAAGTTCAGGCCTCACAGGTCAGGTACCTGTTGGCGTTAGCAAACTCACGAACCTTGTCTCCTTAGATCTTTCCTATAATGTTTATGGTACCGGTAGAATGAGCATGCTTAATTTCCAGACCCTGGTGGCTAATCTTAGCAGTTTGAGAGAGCTGTACCTTGATACTGTGAGTATATCTTCTACCACAGAAGATTGCTTCAAAGCTCTAGCTAAATTTGTGCCACGTCTGCGGGTTCTTAGCTTGGGGGGCTGCATGCTCCAAGGTCATATACATCGCTCTCTCTCAAGGCTGCAATCTCTAGTCATCATCAACCTCAGCGACAATCCTGTTATCACCCCAGGTCCGTTTCCTGAGTTCTTCATGAATTTTCTCAGTCTCAGGGTACTCCGACTGTATGGAATTAATCTTAAAGGGCGGTTCCCTCAAGAAATGTTTCAGTCAAAAGATCTAAGGGTGCTGGACTTGTCCGGGAACCTACATCTCACCGGGCACATGCCGAACTTTGCTAACGCTGCTTCTATAGAGACATTGAGCATAGACGGGACCAACTTTTCCTATGCTAAATCAAGCTATTTTAGCAATTTCACGGCATTGACGGAATTAGGTCTTGATGGAAAGATTATTTCCAGGGATTTCTTCTCTTCATCATTTGGCATGCTTCCGTCCTTGTGCACATTGGTCCTGACAAGACTGAGTTTACCAACTGAATTATTGGAGTCAGTTTTTTCTTGGATTGAAGGCATACAAAATCTGAGAAGCTTGCAATTCTACGAATGTGACTTATCCATGACAATACCTTCCTCCATGGAAAATTTCAGAAACTTGACAAGTTTAGATATTGACTCTACCAACATCACAACGCAAACATTATCAGCAATTGCCAATATAAGGAACTTGAAATCTTTGACCATTTTTAGCGGTGGTTGCTCAGCGGGGAAACTGCCATCCGCAATTCGGAATATGACTAGCTTGGAAAGACTGCTCATCGCGGAGTGTCAGCTCTCTGGACCCATACCACAAGAAATTGGTGCAGTAAAGAAATTGACATCACTGGTACTATCCACCACTGGTCTTTCTGGCAGAATACCAAGTTCAATTGGTAATTTGACTGAGCTGATCGCGCTGAGCCTTGGCGATAATTATCTAAGCGGTAAGGTTAGCTCTCTCATAAAGTTCAAACTAATTTATGTGAAAACTCCCACGAAATCTAACCACTTGGCACTTGCTACTAGCAAACTTCTAAAAGTTGCAGTGTTTTGTCTCATGTTTGTATTTATGTACAAATTCTTGTTAATTAAGAAACAACACTAATGGAGCTAGTGCATTCATCATGAAATTTATTCTTTGCAAAGCCATGATAATTTTATATCACATAAGCTTTATTGCGAAAGGTTAGGAGAAAAATAATAGTCCATGAACTCATGCTCCTGCATGAGGTTTCTAATTTTGGAAGAAATAATTTTTAGTAGTTCAAGACCCATGAGAACATTAAATCACATAGTTAATAATCAAAATTTTTGTTTACCTTGCGCATACTCTCTCTCTCTCATGTAGATTTATGCCTATCTTTATCTTATTGTGATATACTTTAGTTAACAGTAACTATGTACACCTTTTCATCCACATTTATATTTCTTTTCCCACTTTGCATTGCACCTGTATATGTTTGACATGTATCAATTGAACCCTTTGGGCTATATGTTTAACATGGAAATTGATATCATCACTTCCCATACATGTATGTATTCATGGTCTATATGGTGATACTATACACACATCATTCATGTGCTATTTGATATATTAACAATGGCAGAAAAGGGTACTTTAGAATCGTATATCGATGTTCTTTGGGATGTTTTGTTTTATAACAATAGATGTGGATTTAGATATAGATTTAGTGTGTTTTTTCTTACTTTCATATGTCAAATTGCATAATTTAAATTAGATTTAATGGGTAATATTTTCATAATATGATTCTCTGAGAGAGTTTTGATTGGAGTTTTACATCAACGTTAACAAGATGGGCATTTGCAAACTGTGAGAACCAATCAAGTGGTTGAGAGAAGTTTATAGTCAATGTTCACATAAACGCTAAACGGTAGTCATTCGGTCACCCCTCACGTAGCAAGTAGAGCCTGTACATTGTGTGTACACAACATGTTTTGTAATATCACAATAAAACCCATACTTATACAAAGCTTAAAAAGTACAATTGACTGAATATCAAAACATAAGCTAGGTGTAACTAGTTGATGGTTTACAAATCAAATATCAAATGGTATATTTTTTTGAGCAAACACCGTGGGGCAAAGCCCCCCAGCAACAAACAAATATATTGCAAAGAGATAAATAGGTCTTACAAGCGCCTATCCAGAGGTTAGGAAAACAGAAACACAAAAGAGAAAATAGAGAAACTGTACAATAGCAGGAGGGGCAGACAATTAGTTGTAGTTCATACTATCCTATTGCCTAAACGTTGTTTAAAATGGTCCACTTGTTGTGAAAAACTGTGTAATCACTGCTTTGTGCACACCATTTAGTCCGTGTAGGACCTTTTTACTGTGTAATCGCCATTTAGGCCCTAAACTACATGGTAGGCCATCAAGTAACGTATAAACATCCTACACGACTGTGTAGACAAAAAATGCTTATAGTGAAGTGCATTTTGAGTTTTTAAACCTTTTCTGAATTCTTGTTTAGCATGAATTCTCTAGGTGAGCATCACATACGAAAACTCTTAAGTGATTCATTCCAGGTGAGGATACAAATCCATAACCGCCCATTAAACTCTTAGGTGATTCATTCCAAGTGAGAATCTAGGTCCCTAATTAGGCCCAAAGTGAAACTAGAGTGAAGGAGAGTGCATGAGTTTAGTGTGGAGGAGAGTGCAGGAGTTGCATCAACAAAATAGATTAACTAGTCCATGACTCGAGGTCTTGGGCCTCAATAGTCAATAAGTTAGTCATCATATATACTGCTGGTTGGAGCTAGATGATGATCACATAGTTTGGTGGTCTGCTTGTGCTTTCACGTGCCACGTTGGGCTGCGGGGGGTGCATGATTATGAGGTGAGGGGGTGCATGTGTGGTAAAATCATGATTAGTACTGATTTTATTTTTTTGGTGGGTGCATTTGCACCCCCACGGACTATATAGATTCGCTCATGTGCTCAACATCGACTATTATAGCCAATTAATACAAATATAAATATTTTTCTTATCCTTTCCAATTTGAACCTCTAAATAATAAAGGTTATTCTTTGAGGGAACCATAAAGGGATTTAGTATTACATGCATGGTTTTTTGTCACTTGAGAATGTGCGGTGGTTGGCTTGATAACTGAATATTTATGTAAAAAACCATCATGCAAGTGTGTAAGACTTTTGGTCTCATCATCCATGCATTCTCAAACTTATATAAAGCATAAACTTTCTGGTACTCAAATTTCTCTTCTTTGTGCAGGAGAAATACCAACATCTCTTTTCAATCTTTCGAGGCTACAAATCTTGGATCTATCAAATAACCAACTTTCTGGTCCTATACATGAATTTGATGGGGCATCTTCACACTTGAAGATCGTAGACTTAGAAATGAATGAATTGACAGGGCAGATTCCCCAGTCATTGATGGTACTCTCGAATTTGACACATCTCAACATATACGGGAACAACATGATGGGCTCAGTGAATCTTGCATCATCACTATGGAGGTTAGAGAACCTCACTTTGTTAGATCTTTCGCATAATTTGTTGAATGTAACTGAAGGTAGTAACTCCTCTACCTATCCTTCTGGGCTTGCAAGACTCAGACTTGCTAGTTGCAATATGACAAAAATACCAAACTTATTAATGCATCTTGACCACATGGTTGATTTGGACCTTTCAAGTAATAAAATAAGTGAGGATATACCAAATTGGATATGGGAGAGATGGAACTATAGTCTCATGTCATTAAATATTTCACACAACATGTTCACTGGTCTAGAACTCAATTCATATATTATCCCATTCACTAATACCATGAACACTTTCGATCTTAGCTCCAATAGGCTCCAAGGACGAATTCCTATGCCAAGCTTGTCAGCTCAGTTCTTGGATTACTCAAATAATATGTTCTCTTCTCTTATTCCAAATTTCACATTATACCTTAACCTTACTACATATCTTAGGTTATCCAACAATAACATAAGTGGTCACTTACCACATTCAATTTGCAATTCACCCCTGGAAATCCTTGACCTGTCGTATAATAATTTTAGTGGATTAGTACCACCATGTCTGATGGAAAATAGATTGAGTATACTAAATTTGAGGGAGAATCAGTTCAAAGGTATGTTACCTTCCAATATTACAAGTGGATGTTCTCCTGAAACAATAGATTTGCATGGCAATAAGATTGAAGGTCAGCTTCCAAGGGCATTACATAATTGCACTAACTTAGAGGTTCTTGACCTTGGAATGAATCAAATTACAGATACATTTCCATTTTGGCTAGGGAGGCTTTTGAATCTTCGTGTTCTTGTCTTGAGATCCAACCGGTTCCATGGTTCAATAGGTTACCTCGAAGATGAGAGATCTGGAGAACACTTCTCAAGCTTGCAAATCATTGATCTAGCCTCAAACAATTTCTCTGGCACTTTGGACCCACAATGGTTTGAAAATTTCAAATCATTGAAGAAGTATAATAATACAGGACAAATCATTCGCCATCGAAACCAAATAACATCTAATGGTGGATTTTACCGAGACTCAATCACAATATCATACAAAGGTTTCATGGTAACATTTGAAAGAATCTTAACTACCTTAACAGCAATAGACATATCAGACAATGCATTGGAGGGTACCATTCCTGCGTCGATTGGAAATCTTGTTTCGCTACATGTACTAAACATGTCTCACAATGCCTTCAGTGGAGAAATTCCACCACAGCTTGGTGGCATCACTGCTTTGGAGTCCCTGGACTTGTCTTCAAACATGCTATCAGGTGGGATTCCACAAGAGCTAACAAATCTTACCTTCCTTAGCATTTTGAACTTGAGCAACAACCAATTGGATGGGAGGATACCACAATCACGTCAATTCGCAACGTTCGACAATAGCTCATTTGATGGCAATACGGGGCTCTGTGGATCTCCTCTATCCAAACTATGTGGCACTCCGGATATTCGAACTGAAAAAAGTATGAAGAGCTCCTCTGGTAGTGTTGATGTTGTTTTGTTTCTCTTCGTTGGTGTGGGCTTCGGAGTGGGATTTGCAGCAGCTATTATAGTGGTGAAACTGGGTTGGCTCAACAAGTGGTTCCATATTTTAAGGATTCTATGAACTTGACCAGAATGCGCCCAGTTGTTTGTAACTATAAGTGTGATTTACCAGAAGCTAGGGCGATATAAAGGAGGTGCAACATGTCATGCGCGCATAACTCTGAACTTCATGTTCTACGGTTGCCGCTCGATCATACATTATGGTTATGTTACCCTTAGCACACAAAGATAAGTGCTGTTGTTTGGATGTAATTAATTAATCTAGCAGAATTGAATCTTGTTATCACTTGGCAGAACTTTGGCTCACTAGCTAGTACTTGCCGGTCATGTATGCCATTATCATTGAGGTCTTTTACGGTACACAATAGCACCCAACGGTAGTATGGAAGTATTGTCGGTTTTTTCAGATTTTACTATGGGTAAAATGGTAATTTGCTCAATGTGTATTATTTGGAAAAATTTCCCCACTGCCAAGGTTAAACAAAAAGACTTGATTTCACATATTACAACAATATTATTTTGTATATTTCTTATAATAACCATGTACTACCCATACCACATATGAATACCACCCGTACCACGCTAAAAAACCCGGTGGTATAGAATTAATCTCAACCGTTAGATCCTTACATATAAGTCCTTTTAGAGCATCTCCAAGAGTTTGCCAAAATTTACTTGGCAAATCCTGTGTTTTGCCAACTTCTAAAAAGCTATGCAAAGTAAAAAAAGAATTCATCTCCAACAGTTTGGCATAATTCACTTGCCAAATCCAGATCTAACTTACATCAGGAATCCTGAGAGAAACAAAATTATGTATGTGCCCTTACACCTCTTGAAAAACTTACATCAGAAATCCTTCTCTATTCTTTATTTCTTTTTCACCCTCCCACCTAGAGGGAAACAACGATGGCAACTACGATCCGCGCGCGCATATATGCGCGTGGGGAGGTGAGTTTTGCCAAGTTTCTATTTTTGCCAAGTTGGTTTGCAAAACTGTTGGAGGCCAATTTTTCTTGTTTTGCCAAAATTATATGGATGCCAAGTTGGTTTGCTAAACTGCTGGAGTTGCTCTTATATTACATACAAGTCATTTTCAACCGGTGGTACAAGGTGGTATTGAGTACCGTAAAAAAACCTCTTGTCGTTGACCAGAATTATTTTTCGTCACATTGGCATCTTTGAAATGATAAGTATACACATTTTGTTTTAGGAAAATGATAGAAACACACCTGAAATTAGTCATTGTTGACGCTGAGTTTCGGTGGCTGTGCGAATTGCCATTTAGGTTGGGTAAGTGGAGGTCAATCCTTGACAACCACTTGGAAGTTGGGAGTGATGATGAATGGCGACATTTACGGGACTTCAGATTCTTCAGTTCTCTTTTTTCCCTTTTGATTTTTTGGTAATGTAGTTTTGTTAGTTGTCCTGAAGAACCTGAACTGAACTGTAGTAGTGGCTGATCGAGCCGACGACAAATGCATGAGCTAGCTACTTGCGAGTAGTAGGTTGATCATGGCTGACGATGCACACGTCGTGCATGAGCATATCCACCTTTTCCCTTTTTCTCTAAATTTACTATAAATATAACTATTTGAAGGATTTTATCTAAAATAGGGCACAACCAATCCAGCAATATAACAGAGCCATCTGCATAGATATATGCACAACAATATTGTCTCTCCAATCCAATTCAGATATTGGAGGGAAACAATATGCCTGCGAATGCCGCCGTGTAGCATCTCCAGATGGCCAACGCGGAACTCGGCGTGGGGAGGATGGTTCGTTGCAGAGTAGATGCGTTGCTTCATTTTTGATGAGGTCCGACTGATGCTCCAAGTAGAATAACACATCTCTGTTCAATTGATTTGCAGCAGGGATGCATTGTAGCCTAATAAGGGGAACCATGCATGAGATGCGGAGCAACGCAAGATGCTTACAATAGACTATGCCATTTCGCAGAGCATCCTCTGCTCATGATCGAAGTTGTTATGCTTTAGAGTTCGTTATGTAGGCTGTGAGAATTGACTTTTAGGTTGGGTAAACAGAGCTCAGATCGTTAACCTGCAATTGAAAGCTCGCAGCGATGGGTGAATGGCTACATGGGACTGAAGATTCTCCAGTTTTCTCTTTTTTACCTTTTTTTCTCTGAAAAAATGTATTGTCGTTTCGTTAGTTGTCTTTTACTGAAACTGTTGTGACTATCGGAACTGCTGTTAGTCTCCTCGATTTGTACATCATTCTACACTGATATTTTTTTTAGCCTTGAAGGTTTGCCTCTGATGCAGTAACTTGTACCCATAGGCCATAGGCTTGTCCAAATATGCTTGTAACATCGTGTTCATTCGTGCTGCAGAGGTTCTCGAGAATTGATGACCATCGCCACCATTTCTGACTGTCCGGCGAAACACTGCATGACAGCATGTGCCTCATTCAACACATTAGGTGGGACCCACGTAGATCATAAGTATTCGTATGGGACCCACGTTAGGTGGGACCCCACACATTTTTGGTTTGTGAGACCCACAATTCTATTATGGGATTCATGACTAAAAAATTATGTTTTCTTTCTGTAAGTGGAAAAAAAGCCTTACCAACGATTTTTAAAATTACACTATTCAATATTTTCCCTTAGATTTTGTTCGGTTACAAACAACATCTCAAATTATATTATTCAACCTTTTCTATTGAATTTGTGTTCTAACTTCTTCGGTGCTCTCAAAACTATATATCTACATAAATTATATATAATATTTTACAAAATTCTTATTTATTTTATTTACATAAAATTATGATGTAAATCATTATGACCGGCACGGTGTAGCGTGTGTATCAGCCTATGTAGTATGTAATCCAGCCATTGCTCAGGTAATTTTACAAAGACCCCTTCGAACTTTGTGAAAATAGTATTTGATCAAACCAACTCTGAGGTTTTGTGGAAAGCACCCTCAACTTTTGAAGGAATGACAACAGGGCTGCCACTTTTACAAAGTCACCCTAAAACTTTATCAACATTAATATGTAGTCCACCCCACAAAAACAATTTTATGGAAACCATTCCAATTTTGCAAAAATATATTTTCATTCGAACTGCCTCTTAGACAGCTTTACGAAAACCCCTAGAGCTTTGAAGGAATGCCAAGAGCACTCAAACTTTATCGAAAATTAATAGTGGTCCAACCACTGCTCCAACATTTAAATTAAGCCCCCTCAAGTTTTAATAATAACATTTTTTTAACCCACCTTTCAGAAAATCTGACGACATTTACCTTGATCAAGCCACCTCTGATGTAATTTTATTATAATAATTACCCGCGATCTATACATCAACAAACTAGAACTTTATAGGAACTAATACATGGTCCACAGTTTTTTATGGAAAAGACCATAAACTTTCTACAAATCTAACCACAACTCAAAATTTTGTGGAAAAGCCCCCTAACTCTATCATAATGAATCCACGGTCCCTGAACTTTAACTAAGAAATACCATAAATAAACTTTTAAGGAATTAATCCACAACTTAAAATCTTGTAAATATCCACAACTTTCCTATCAAGGCAACGTATCAGGTGGAAACCAACCTCTCCATGCAAACTATGGAAACTTCAATCTGAATCACACGATATTGATCCAACGGGGCGCTCAGAGGAGGTGGGAGGAGTGATTTGCAAAATCACCTTTGCAAATCACGCCTCCCACCTCTCATGAATTTTGCAAATCACCCCTTCCACCTCTGATGAGCTCTCCCTTGGATCAAGATCGAGTGACTCAGATTGAAGTTTCCATAGTTTGCATAAAGAGGACGGTTTGCACTAGATATGTTGCCTCCTATCAATCACTGGGCTACATGTTATGGTGCGGCAACACCGCGGCAGTCTTTGTAGTGTAATATAAAATGAGCTAGGCAACCAAACATTGTTTTTTCCTGATTTTTTATTTTATTAATCATTTTGCAAAATTACACGACCGTTTGAAAATTTAGCAGATTTGGCAACCAACCGCCGTGCGCCATGGCGGCCACCATGGGCCACGGCGATAGCACCTCCAACCGCCGTGACCCACGGCGGTAAGATGGCCGACCGTTCGGAGTGGGCCCCGCGGCAACCTACCACCGTGGGCCATGGCGGTAATAAGAGCTGCGTTTGTTGTGGCCCACGGCGGTAGGAACATACCGCTGTGCGGGACGACGGCCACCGTCCCCCCACCCCTACTGCCGCCTCCTCCTCTCCGGCCGCCGCCCCCCTCCTCTCCTCTGGTAAGTTTTCTATTTTTTATTTTTTAGTTAATTTAATTAGTTTAGATTTCGAAAATTAGTTTATAGATTAGGAAATTTAGAAATTAGTTAATTTAATTAGTTTAGATTTAGAAAATTAGTTTTATAGATTAGAAAATATAGAAAAGTAGTTTACCTGTTCTATAAATTGTAGAAATTACATTAGCATGTGTTGAAAATATAGAAAATTAGTTTATTAGTTTTAGAAATTGTAGAAATTACATTAACATGTGTAGAAAATATAGAAAATTAGTTATCAATGCTAGAAATTACTTTAGCACATGTAAAAAGTATAGAGAATTAGTTTGCCAGTTCTAGAAATTGTAGAACTTTAGCACGTGTAGAAAATCTATAAAATTACTTTATCTCGTTTCTAAATTGTAGAAAATACTTTAATTTCTTTAGAAATTCTAGAAAACTAATTTATCTGTTCTAGATATTGTACAAATTATCAAAATTACTTTGGTTTGTTTAGAAAATGTATAAAATGAGTTTATCTCATTTAGAAATTGTAGAAAATACTTTTATTTGTTTAGAAAATCTTGAAAATTAATTTATCTCATTTAGAAATTCTAGAAAATTAATTTTGTGTTCTAGATATTGTTGAAATTATCGAAATTACTTTAGTTTGTTTAGAAAATGTAGAAAATGATTTTACCTCGTTTACAAATTGTAGAAATAGTAAAAAATACTTATCTAATTTTTTAATTGTATATTTAATTTTTGTATGCAGCTGCAGCTATGACCAGACTCAGGCTCAGGCTCAGACCCAGGCTCAGGCTCAGGCTGAGGCTGCTCGTGCTGAGCTTGAGGAGTACGTGACACCTCAGTTGCTGGACAGGGAGATCAAACGTAGGCACCGCTCGTTCTTGTCCGCCATCCTTAGAGAGGATGTTGGACATGTGCGTTCCCACACAACACGCACGTTGCTGCCGATCCACGACCTTTGGGTTCCCAAGTATGTGAACTGATGCTATGTTATTATTTGTACCTTCATTTATCCTTTTGTTGTAACTAGTAAATTACGTTTTTTGTTTCAGGCTACGCACTGCAGGACTCCTGCCTGTAGCGTGGTTAGTCTAGGGGGACAACCAGCGCGACACAATTCCTCGGAAGGATCATGTTAACACCAAAATTTGGTAAGGAGTCTGACTTGTGGGTCCGGTTCGAAAAAGAGTCCGTCTGGTGGAAGGAAGGATATTTTCAGAGATATTCGGCAAAGAGATCTGCGGTCGGCTATCTGCTCCGGTTCGGCAAAGGAACAGTAGAGCTGATTTTGCGGGATTGGACGGTGACGTGGCTCAATCAGGGGAAACGAATGGATGGATGGGCGATCGAACTTAGAGATAAGTTAGGCAATGAATCCATTCGCGAGCTTGTACTCAACGGGGTATAAATATGACCCCCGAATGTATGTAGCGAAACAATCATTCCTCAATATACACCGGCCTTACGCCAAACCCTAGAGTCCTTTGTCGTGTCGTCGAGTTCTTCGAGAGGGCTTATCGATCCGTCGACCTCCGTGAGTACCGGCAACCTTGTATCATGTCTAGTATCATGCGGTGGATTTATATCTGATGCAAGTAGTCTTGTTACCATGCTTCGTGTCATGCGGTAGATTCAAGCTTGGTTCAAGAGGGTTTCTTGTTAGATCATGAGTCATGCGGTAGGCTAAGATCTAGCTTGAAGCTAGTTATCGGCTCTATTGAATTTTGGCAGGATTCAATAGATTCATTAAGTTACCCCATGTTATCTTGAGTTCTTACTTTATGTTTTAATTCATGTAACACACCTTTGCCCAATCTAGATGGGTTTGGATCGGCTCTATCTCTTTTATGATCCTTGTTCGAGTAGGTTTCATGTTTTAGCACGTGGATCTTGCGCTTTCCGATAGCCGAAACCGAATCGATCTAGGTTGTTACGTGTTGCGGGTTCAAGCTTGCTAATGTTTGTATAAATCTTGAAAGAGCCGGGTATCATGCGGTAGATGCAGGTTTTTGGGTTGCTTTGGAGCTAGTCATCCGGTGGATTAGATTCCCAAATCAATCTGATAGATTTATTCACTTGGTAATGTTTGTTCCTTCTTCATGGACCCCGAATCGGCTGTTCAGCCGTATTCGGTTATGTTTCTTCACGAGTAGAACATGTGCATTATTTATGTTTTAAATGATGCATGCTTTTAGCTTTCCATATTTAGATTGTATCATGCGGTGGATAGATCTATTTGTGGAAAGTGGTACGGTTTTTCATGCAAGTTGTATCATGCGGTGGATAGATTTGTTTGATATCGTACCCGACGGGTCTTAAAGTAACTAGACATGCGGTAGACTAGTGCTTTGGATCTATTCATGCTTGTTTAATACATGATCATGTCCGTGCTTTACTTTATTTATTTATTTAATGTTAATCTTCATGGGGATCGGTCATGGCCTCGTGCATGCATCCTTGTTCAAACATAGACCGATCGCTGTCATGCTTACGTCATCCATTCGGCAGTGTTACTTTTCCCCCTTTGCGAGTTCCCGAATGATTGCAATTCGTTGGCAGATAGCTTTCTATAGCTATGTGTCATCCCAGTTGGCTCTTTAGCCGTAAATATGGAACTGTCTGGTACCACCCGGCAAGTTCCAAGCTTTGATATCTAACTGCTTTATCTTTTGTTAATTTTCAGGAAAAATTGACTGGCACGTCTTTTGCTCTCTGCGCGTGTGAAGCCAGCTTTGTTCGGCTTGCTGTGTGATTGGCGTTGAGTGCACTTTTCGCGTCAACACACTTTTTGGCATGCCCAGTGGGACCAACAGCCGAATAGATCCAAGATGCCTGAAATCGCAGACCTCATGGATGTCAACCTTGAAGATCTGTCTCCAGAGCAGCGGCAACAACTCCAAGACGTCGTGGACCAGTTTCAACAGAAGTGTCTGCTGTCGTTTAAGAAGAATAGAAGTGGCGTCCCGTATCTGAAGAATGAGATGCCCAGGGTGTTGCTGCCAGGAGAGAGCGATGCCACATCTCAGCAGGAGAAGGAGGAATGAGCGCGAGTATTCCAAGAATCAGCAGATTACATGCTTAGCAAGCACAACAAGGTTTTCCTCGGATCGCTCCAGCAGATGATGGTGGCCATCTTTGGCCCGGGCATGGAGCAAGCGTTCGGCAAGGCACCCGTCCAGAGGGGCACCGTGGAGCTGGGTGAATCAAGCTCGCAGCCGCCGTTGCGAAGCCGCCCACGGCCGGCCTCCTCCTCGCAGCTCGGAAGCCGGGCGTTCCGGCCTCCTCCACGGGCGCCGGGGGGCGGCCAATTCGGCCCCCGTTGCAAGCTTCGGGAAGTCGGCCCGGTCCCGCCGCCACCACGGAGCAAAGCACGGGTCGGCCCGTGCAACGGCGCCGATCCGTACCGGCCTACGTACGGAGACCTAGCGTTCGGCTCGTCGGGGCCCCACTTGATCCCGGCCGGAGGATTGCTCCGTCGACCAACCGGGCTGCGAAGAATTTGTACGGCGGTGGTTATCATGAAGTGGGAAACTACGGAGCGTTCGACGCCTTCCCCGCACCCGGATACGCGCCGGTGCCGGCGCGCAAGAGGATGACGCCCCGGGCGCGCAAGATGGCCGAATTGATGCAAAATCAGTTCGGCCTCAAGCCAAAGATGCAAGGACCCGCCTATAGGCCGCCGTTCCCAGAATGGTACTACAATGTGCTCTTGCCGCCAAGGGTGAAGCCGCCAACAGAATTCACAAAGTTCTCGGGGCAAGACGAGACGAGCACGGTCGAGCACATCGCTCGTTACCTCATGCAGCTCGGGGAGTGCTCAGCCGAGGAGACGTTCAGGGTCCATTACTTCCCCGCCTCACTGACAGGTCCAGCATTCCAGTGGTTTTCGTCCCTCCTCCCCGAATCGGTTGCCAGATGGAAAGACTTGGAGCGGAAATTCCACGCTCATTATTTCAGTGGCAGCTCAGAGAAGAAGTTGATTGACCTTGCCACCCTGAAGCAAAGGCACAGCGAAACGCCGCTGGAATTTCTTAGGAGATTCAGGGAAGTCAAAGGCATGTGCTTCTCGCTGAACTTGCCAGACGACCAGTTGGCTGATATGGCCGTCGCCGGGATGTTGCCGGCCGTGCGCGAAAAGTTATTTGGGATGGAATTTGAGAATCTGGGCCAGCTATCACAGAAGCTATCGCTGATGAGCAATCAGGCTTATGGCTTCAAAAAGGACGCCAAATTTGGCAAGCAGCACGACGTCGCTGACATCTACAACCAGTTCTTGGACAAAGCTGATCTGTTCGAGGATTCTGAGGATGAATTGGATGTAGCTGCGGCAGAGATCATGTGGGGGAAGGAGCCTTTGACAATGAATCAACACTGGGTCAAGCAGACCAAGGGAACTTATGATTTTGACATCACAAAGGCTGATAAATTGTTCGAGCTCCTAGTAAAAGAAGGCCGAATCAAGCTGCCTGAGGGGCATTCCATGCTTCGGCCCGATGGAGTTAAAGAAAAACGTCACTGTGGCTTCCATGACAGGGATTCACACTCCATCAATGATTGCAGGGTCTTCAGGATGAGTATCCAGAAGGCCATCCAGGAGGGTCACCTCAAGTTCGATAACAAGATGAAGCTGGATGGCCACCCCTTTCCTCAGAACATGGTGGGCTTTTCTGTTAATGTGATAACAGCCGAGGAGAAGGGGAAAGTCAAGGTCTTGACCTCAGCCAGGTCTAGGCAAGGTGGAGCAGTGGACCC
Source organism: Cenchrus americanus (assembly GCA_947561735.1). NCBI lineage: Eukaryota > Viridiplantae > Streptophyta > Magnoliopsida > Poales > Poaceae > Cenchrus > Cenchrus americanus. Next base: position 6,649,157 of record OX387242.1, read on the forward strand.
AGAGCGCCAGGTGACTCTGGAACAGGTGCAAGGTGACGCCCCCCGCATTCTTAAAAGTCACATCGAGGTTGGGGAATCATCCAGAGCCAAGCCCAGGGTGACATCGCGCATTCTCCTCAACAAATGGCAGCGCCAAATAGAGAAAGAGCGCTACCAGAAGCGGTGCTACGAGGAGGAGCAGCGCAGAGCCGAAGAAGAGGCGCGCAGAAGGGACCAAGAGCAGTACACGCGCGAGCAGGAGCGCGCACACTGGGGATGCACCTTCTTCAGGCATTGCTGGAACGAGGGTTTGAAGCTGCCCACGTTGAAGAACTGTCCTGAATGCAGCGACAGGTATGTTGAGTACAGGCAGGAAACTGCCAATCGCCGATCCGTCCACGAGAGACTTGGAAGGATCCACCCTAATGGGGATCGGCGCCAAAAAATTGAAGTCATCGATCATCCTAGGAAGCGCCAAGCTGATCTCAGGTGGGCTGATCAAGAAGATGACGAGGATGACTACATCCGGCGAAGGGGCGGTGGTGCCCGCCCGGCCTACGCAAGAGTCGAAGAGACGGGTCCGGCGCTTGAGGAACCGTGAACCGGCGGCCGGGATCCGGACGAAGCGTGTGTGGCGCCCCAAGGACCAACCGGAGGGATCGAAGCGTTCGGCTCCAGCGTGCATGGTATACTTTCTGCCGAACGAGTTCATGGCTCCTGCTAACCAGGTTATGCAGGAGGAAGCTTCCTTCGATGATGAGCAGACCGAGGGGATGATGGCACAACTGGTGCTGGCCAAACAGGCCATCTTCGACAAGCCGGCCAAGAACCGTCACATGAGGCCGCTGTACTTAAGAGGATACGTCAATGGCAAGCCATTGACCAAGATGTTCGTCGACGGTGGAGCGGCAGTCAATGTAATGCCGTACACCACCTTCAGGAAGCTTGGCATGGGCCCGAGCGATTTGACGCCTACAAGTATCATCTTGAACGACTTCACCGGGAACCCCTCAGACACCAAGGGGTGTGCTCACGTGGACTTGATGATCGGGTCCAAGACGCTACTCACCACCTTCTTTGTCATCGAGGGCAAAGGAGCCTACAGCCTCGCTTGGGCGGGACTGGATTCATGCTAACTGTTGCGTCCCATCCACCATGCATCAACAACTTATCCAGTGGGTGGACGATGAGATCGAGGTCGTCCAGGCAGATGACTCCGTGAGCGTGGCCAACATGGAACCAGCCTTCTGGGAATACCAAGGCATCGATTGTTTCTCAGGGAAAGACTGGGGAGAAGGTCCTGTTGAACCTGTCAGCAGTGATCAACAGCCGATTCAAGCAGTCGGCTCTTATAGTAATTTTTAATGGAGAACCCCGTAGATGGCACTGATGGCAAATTAGGGCGAGGATTCATGTCGGCTGATAAACTAGAAGAAGTTGATATTGGAAGCGGTGATAAGCCAAGGCCGACGTTCATCAGTGCAAATTTGCAGCCAGACTTCAGGGGGAATCTAATTGAGCTTCTCAAAGAATACAAGGATTGCTTCGCCTGGGATTATTCGGAGATGCCTGGATTGGATCGTTCCATCGTCGAGCATCGGTTACCAATCAAGCTTGGCTTCAAACCATACAAGCAACCACCCCGGAAAATCTACAAGGATGAGGTATTGGCCGATGTGAAGAAGGAAATTGAAAGATTACTTGATGCAAACTTCGTTCGGCCATGCAGATATGCGGAGTGGATTTCCAACATCGTCCCTGTGTACAAAAAGAATGGAAAAATGAGGGTTTGCATAGATTTCAGGGACCTGAACAGAGCTACTCCGATGGATGGATACCCAATGCCTATTGCCGATTTGTTGATCGACGCCGCTGCTGGACACAAGGTGATTAGTTTCATGGATGGCAACGCGGGATACAATCAGATCTTCATGGCAATAGAGGACATATCAAAGACGACCTTTAGATGTCCTGGTCATATAGGCCTGTTCGAGTGGATAGTCATGACATTTGGGTTGAAAAATGCCAGTGCGACCTATCAACGGGCCATGAATTACATTTTTCATGAGTTGATCGGCAAAATTGTGGAGATCTACATTGATGACGTGGTGATCAAGTCCTTAAGTCATGACACCCATTTGGAAAGTGTGAGGAAGACCTTAGAGTGCACCCGGAAGCACGGTTTGAAGATGAATCCGAACAAGTGCGCTTTTGGGGTATCAGCTGGAGAATTCTTGGGGTTTTTGGTCCACGAAGGGGGAATTGAAGTTGGCAAGAAGAGCATGAAGGCCATTGATGAAGTTGTTCCTCCAACCAGCCTCAAGGAATTGCAATCACTGCTCGGCAAGATCAACTTCGTAAGAAGATTCATTTCAAATTTATCACAGAAGGTGTTGCCATTCTCTCCATTGCTGAAGCTGAAGAAAGATCAGAAGTTCACATGGGGCGACGAACAACAAAAGGCTTTTGACGAGATCAAGCGACATGAAGGAGCCGCCGGTGTTGGTTCCTCCTCAGCTAAACAAGCCTTTCAAGTTGTACGTGGCGGCCGATACCCAAACCATTGGATCGGCCCTTATTCAAGAATTTGAAGGGAAGGAACGAGTGGTAGCTTATCTTAGCCGAAAACTACTTGATCCTGAAACCAGGTATTCGGTACCGTAGAGAAACTGTGTCTTTGCGTATACTACTCGTGTACAAAGTTTCGGCACTACCTGTTGAATGCCGAATGCACTGTATATTCCAAGTTTGATGTGATAAAACATATGTTATCTATGCCAATTTTGAATGGTCGGATTGGCAAATGGATTTTGGCTTTATCAGAGTTCGAGTTGAAGTTCGAATCGGCAAAAGCCATCAAAGGTCAGGTCATTGCCGATTTTATAACTGAACATCGTGACCCGTCAATTGATCTGCTTGAGATTACCCCTTGGGCTTTGTTTTTTGATGGATCATCGTGTGGCAAAGGTGGGGGAGTAGGGATCCTACTGATTTCGCCCAGAGATGAGATGTTTGAATTCGCTATTCCTATACAACCCACTGTCACAAATAACCAGGCTGAGTACGAGGCATTACTTCGAGGGCTTCAATACTTGAAAGAAGCTGGGGTCGTCTCAGTTGAGATCTATGGGGATTTAGAGTTGGTAATCAAGCAACTGAACGACCAATACGAGTGCAAAAGTGAGGCGCTGAGGAGTTACTACGAAGAATGCAGAGAAATCTTGAAGACCTTCCCATTGGTAACTCTACAGCACATTCCTAGAGAGCATAACGAGGAAGCAAACAGGCTGGCTCAGAGCGCCTCTGGTTACAAAGAGAGTCAAGAAGCGTTTGCTGCAGAAGTGTGTGCACTAGGGGCGGATCTTGCAGAAGATGATTGGAGGAAAGAAATCGTTGATTACTTGAAGGATCCATCCCGAAAGGTCTCTAGGAAGTTAAGGTACAAGGCCATAAAGTTCGTTCTTCTGGATGATAATCTGTTCTATAAATCATTAGATGGGGTATTGCTACGATGCCTGGGTCCAGAAGAAGCCAAGAACATGATGAGCGAGGTGCACGATAGGATATGTGGAGCGCACCAATCGGCCTACCGTATGAAGTGGGTTATTAGACAAGCTGGATGCTTTTGGCCGACGATATTAGAGGACTGCTTTGAGTATTACAAGGGATGTCAGGATTGCCAAAGGTTTGGGAATATTCAAAGGGTCCCTGCATCAGCATTGAATCCCATCATCAAGCCATGGCCATTCAGGGGCTGGGGTATAGACTTGATTGGCCAAATTAATCCACCATCTAGCAAGGGGCATAAGTTCGTGCTTTTGGCTACAGATTATTTCACTAAATGGGTTGAGGCGATCCCACTGAAGAAAGTGACGTCAGAAGACATGATCGAATTCGTCAAGGAGCACATCATCTATCGATTTGGGATCCCTCAGACAATTACCACTGATCAAGGGGCACAATTCGTGTCACTGGAGTTTAGAGAATTTGCCGAAAGCATGGGAATCAAGTTGTTTAATTCCTCTCCCTATTATGCCCAGGCTAATGGTCAAGCAGAGGCTTCTAATAAGATCATGATCAAGTTGATACAGAAGAAAATCGACCAGAAGCCAAGAAGGTGGCATTCGGTACTCAGTGAGGCACTGTGGGCTTACCGGATGCCCCCCCATGGAGCTACAAAGACTTCTCCTTACGAGCTGGTCTACGGGCATCACGCAATTTTGCCTTGGGAGATGCAATCAGATTCAAGGAGAGTGGTGCTACAAAAGGAGTTGAGCTCCAAGGATTACAGTGGCCTAATGATGGATGAGCTAGAAGATTTACATATGATCTGTCTTAGGGCCCTGGAAAACATCGAGAAAAACAAACTGCGGGTTGCCAAGTACTATAACAAGAAGGTAAAAGTAAGGCAATTCGCAGAAGGCGATCTAGTTTGGAAAGCGCTATTGCCGATTGGAACTAAATACAGTGAATTCGGCAAATGGTCTCCTAACTGGGAAGGACCTTTTCGTGTGGTCAGATGCGTCCCTGGTAATGCATATATATTGAAAACTTTGCTAGGAGAAGAATTTTCCGCTGCAATAAATGGAAGACATCTGAAGAAATATTATCCTAGCATTGAGATCGATCGATGATTACACGCATCTGGTACGGAGATAGCCGGCGCTCAAGAATGAGGCCGCCTTCAGAACAAAAATCCATGAACAGGAAAAATGGCCAGTGCCTGGATGCATTGCCCTTAGCACAAAAACTACATTATAACTGCTTCTTGCAGGATTACATCTAACAACCCTGGTGGTCAGATCCTCAAGGAGGAGGGAAGCAGAAGGCGTGGAGGAAGAAGCGAAAGTATGATGCAATCTTTTCTTTAATTCTTCGGCTGCTCCCTCTTCAATTGTTCCAGGACTACCGTGACGGCAACTTGGAACGCACGGGGGTGACCATGGTTGGCGGCCTCCACCAAGCTATCCCAGGCCGTCTTCAGGTTGTTGTACCTGTCAGAGACATCTGAAGCGGAGGAATTAAGGTTAGGGGCAAGAAATCCAAGTGCAAGCACGAGGCCAAGAAGGAGTCAGAGACATTTACCCCCTACTAATGCTTCCAGAGCCATGCGACGCTCGCGTTCGGCTTGGCAACGGGCGGACATGTCCCTGAGGCCGTGCTCCAAATGCCGAACGCGGCGGCGCAGCTGATGGTTGGTCCTCTGTTCGGGCGTGGCATCCTCTGCTTCGAGGGAGGAATCGGAGGAGATGTACTCAGGCACATCTTCGGTCCCGATGATTTCTTCGGGAAGCAAATCAAGGCTGGAAGAGGACAAGAAGAAAACATGAAGCGCGAGATCATGCGGGAGAACGAGGAGCAGATCAAGAAAGAACTCACTTCCGAATCGTACGCTTCTTTGATGAGCCGCTCTCCTGGGGTTGCTTACCCTTGTCCATGGCGCTGGGGTTTTCTCCTCTAGAGACAGGGGAAGAGATGAGAAGTGATGGATGAGTGTGCGAGTGGGTTTGCAGAGCATCCCCGCAGGCTATTTTATTGACCGAAGGGGCGCATTGGGAGTGATGACTGGCCAGTACACACTGTGGGAATACCAAACGGCAGGGTTTTCTACCAAGTGCGAAGGGTTTTTTCTTGAACAGTGTTTATGGATTGCCGAATTGGGATCCTCTGTGGATTTTGCGCCAAGGGGCAGTTGTTCTCGCGCGTTCGGCTCAAGATAGTTCCCAGATGCATTCAAAGAAAATCAAGATTCACGGATGCAAAATGTAAAGGGAGTCATCACAGAACAAGCGCAGAATTCGAAAGTTCTTCATTTATTGCCGATATTTACACATCCCTAATACAATCTAGTCGAAAAGCCTGTTCAACACAGATTGGGGATGAGTAATTTCGGCAATGGCGTCGCCATGGCCATCAAGGCGCTCCAGGATGAGCTCGATCTCCTCAATGTCCTCTGGCGCGCCGCCCCGGAAACCGCGCGGTCTGGTGGAGTAGTCGACGTCCGTGTGCGTCGCCATGGCAGCCAGGCCCAAGGTGGTTCCTAGACGAACGCCATGGGTGGCCACCTCGTCGACGCGGTGCTCCACCGCGGCAAGGCGTTCCGCCGGCGTGTCGCAGCGGGCGTTCACCTTCTCGGCCAGCTGCTCTACCAGCGCCTTCAGCTGGTTGAGCTCAGCATCGCGGGCTGCAAGAAGCAAGAAGAAAAAAGATTAGCACCAAAAGCCGGGTTGGATCAAGAATTAATCTCAGAGCCGTACCATCAATGGCTTCCAGCAGCTGCCTGCGCTGGTCCTCCCACTCCAGCTCGGCTATGCCCGCTTTCTTGGAGACGTCCTCCAGCTCACGCCGGGACGCCTCCAGCTCCTCCTTAAAACGGAGGGCGTCTTCTTCCCCGTACGTCACCGGGGAGTGGCCATCGGACTCCGAGGAGTCATCTGGGAGGGGTTGATTGGCCGACGCACGAGGCGGATTCCACTGAATCAATCTGAAAAAAGGGAATGATTGTTAAGGCAAGAAGAAGATCAAAAGTAGAATCAAAGAGGAGGAATCAACGATCATTGCCTCCGGCGCGCGTTGGCGCTGCTCCCCTCGGCCTCGTCGGAGGCGCGGCGGCGGTTGAGGCGGCGCACCATTGTGGTTTGGGATGTGCACTGTTGGCAGAAGGGCTAAGATTGGCAAAGATTCGAGATCTAGAAGGCCTGGTGGAGAGCTAGGGGCACCTATGGTTACATTTATAGGCCTGGCAGGATGAATCGTGGCTTCGAGTCGTGGCTTTGGATCGTGGCGCTGTTGACGGTGAATTTCCGTCAACCTAGAGTACTTGTTATACATTGGTTTCGATTATGATTTGCAACTAACCCGCCACTAGGCATACTAATGATGTAACAAGTTCACACTTGCATGTCGATTTTGGAGTTTGTTGTTTACGCAGGAAATCTACGCTAAAGAGGAGACTTTCGGGATAAGTTCACCAAGCACTTTGGAAGAAGATCATGAAGCCCGACAAGAGTCAAGACACACGATGAACATGACTCCAAATGACCCGAGGACCGAAGCGTCAGCGTGCAAATCTTCAGGGACTCAACCAGAAAACAGCGAAGCTTGCATAGCAAGGATTCAATCCTTAACCGTGAAGGAAACGACGTCAAAGGCCCACATGCAAGTGCACACGAATAAGGGATCACGCGAGAAGCAACCGGGGAGGAAACCGGGCCGAACCGGGCCGAAATGGGCTCGGGCCGGCCGGCTGGGCCGACCGGCCCAGCCCACTCCGGGGGTCGGTTCGGTCCCCCCTTTGCCCTAGGTGTTCGTCTATTTATTCCCTCCGCCGCCGTCGACCGACACATCGAACAAATCATCCTACCGACGCCAATCACCGAAAACCGCCGCCGCAAGATGAGGGAGAGAGTTAGATGAGCTCGTCGCAAGGATCAACGCCGGTGGAGAGAAGGAAGCAAGAGGAGGACTCCAAGCCGCCGGGTCTAGGGGTGTTCCCAAGCTCCATCGCCGCCATCTTCATCGACGACGTTCTCCGGAGTCTCCATCACCCCTATGTGCTTCAATCCGTGTAAGATGATGGGGTAATGTCTCCGTTCATCCCTAGGATTAGATGGATACATGCTATGTGATCGCTACTCGATTTGTGGTTTCAATCTATTGTTTTCATGTTGATGATGCTTTGATGATTAAGGTTAGCTACCATGTTTTTCGGGCGTATGATATCCGCTACTCCCATAGATTCCATCAACATACCGTGTCCATCATAGGTCTAGTCACAAATACCTTCGCGTAGTGACGAGACGAGAGGAGGGAAAGGGCGAAACCGTGGTCACAACCCCCGGTAGATTGGTTTACCGCTTTCGTGTAGTAGATGCATACCATGTTATCCTAGATCCTAGGGAGGGAACGCTTATCTTTCTTGCTCACTCTCTTGTGTTCACCCCTTTACCATCTAGTTTAACCCTAGATTTGATTGATCAACTTAACTTAGATTAACTTAGGTTAGATAGTCTTTACTTTTAGATTAATACTCTCTTTCAAAGGTTTTCCATTCAACTAGATTAGTACTTGGTTAAGCGCTAGTAATCCCCTTGCTCCGCGGATTGACAAGAACCTTGGGAATCCCGTGGTGAAAAAGGTGTAGGTCCGTACGCTTGCGGATCGTAGGTGGATACGAGTTTTATCCGTCAACAAGCCCCTTTTTCTGGCGCCGTTGCCGGGGAGCAAGCCAGTTTGCTACGGTTAATCTAGTATTAATTTTGTTGATTACTAACACCTAACCCTTGTTTTCTAAAAAAAGAAAAAAAATCTTTTTGTTTTTCTTTCTACTTTTCTTGTGCCTAGATGAATTTGTTCACCTCACCATTGGAAGACGAAGAGATGTCGCTAAGGGAGCTAGCAATGCCGTCAATGGAAGACACTGAGATGCAAAAATCAGATTTGACGTTTGCTACAACCCACTATGAAGTGAAGCCTGGAATCATCAAGTTAGTGGCGACAAAACCATTTAGAGGATTGGAGGATGACAACCCATATAGACACATTAAGGAATTCACGATGTTATGCAACACGGTGCAACAAAAAGGAGTTCCGGCCGCTTGGTTCAAGTGGAATCTTTTTCCATTCTCTCTCGAATATGAAGCGCGAAGATGGTACACACTTGCGTCCGTTGAAGCAAAAGGAAATTGGGATGAGCTAGTGAAGAAGTTTCTTTTGAAGTTCTTTCCCATAAGCAAGGTCCAAGACTTAAGGAGGCAAGTGCTCACTTTCAAGCAAGGAGAGGATGAAGGAATTGATGAAGCATGGGACCGTTTTAATGAACTACTTGAGCGAGGCCCGAACTTGGGATTTTCCTGTGACTTGATGTTGCATACCTTTTATTTTTCACTAAACCCTAACTCGTCTCGTTTTGTAAGCATGTGTGCAGGCGGTGATATAATGGATAAAACAATTAGTGAAGCCGCACAAATCTTACAAAGGATAAGCAATGGACAAAGAACAATACGAGATTGGCAAAGATGTTGTCGAGAGGAGCAAAATGACAAAATCAAGCCCAAGGTGCTTGCTGAAATTTCTGAAAAAGATGAACCGAAGGTCAAGGAAGATGAACCGACCATACAAGAAAGTGAAGATCCACTTCCCAAGGTAAGAGAAGTCATTTCGGATGTTAAAAATGTTGAAACTAACATGAATGTAGGCCGAAGTATGTGGAATGCTAGACCATTGGCGGAGTTCAAGCAATCCGGTTGGGTTCAAGTTGATTTCGCCCCACTAATCAACTACCGAAGGAAGGAGGAATGCCGACACGTTGCCAAACTAGTTGAAGATATATTTGATCAAGAGATGAGTGGAGAGTCGATCCAAAAGATGTTTGAAGAAGAAAGAGAAGAAGGAGATGAAGGATGGATCGACCGGTTTGACAACTCAAAGATTTATGATGAAGGAAGAGAAGAGTACAACCGTGATGAGCCTAGTGACTCAAAGGATAAATGGGAGGAGATAGGACTCAAGCTAGATGATAGCTTGTGTGCTATTGAAGCCTACACACTAGCAAATCAAGACATGGAAGTACTCAAGGATGAAGGAAAGAGTGAATCAACAATGAGCGATCTTAACGACATGTGGTACATGGAAGATAAAGAAAGCAACATACAAGTCTTTGAAGATGAAGATCTGGTTGATAAAGAAGACTTCAAAGAAGAGATGAATGCGTACATAGTTGAAGGATTACATGTTCCACATGATGAGTTGAAGAAACTGCAAGATGGTGATGAAGAGGCAACTACACTTGTTGAGATTGATTCGCCTTCAACACCGCTAGATGAACCAAATGTCACTCTTGTTGAAAAATATCTAAGGCCAAGGTACGTGCTGAAATCTCAAGATATTATTGGTATTGATGTTGATAAATTCAAATACTCATGCTCAACCAATAGTATGAATGATAGTTTAATGTCTATGCCTTGTTCCAATAGTGATCATGTTGATAGGCTAGATTTTCTTGAGAATGAAAAAGAGGAAACATTTATGTTTGATCCAATTAATCTCACACCTAAACAACCCTTGCCTAATGATGAGCTAAGTGCTATGCATGAAACATATGCTTCTTTTATTTACACCTTGACTTGTTGCTACAATTCACATGTGGTGTTAATTATGGACGCGTATGTTTACAATAAGTTTTGTAAATCTCGATCATGCTTTGCGCTTGGTCAAGCTAATGACCTTAAAGAATCATATGTCGGGAAAGGCCCGATTTTCACTAACCATGTAGACAAGGCTTGAATAATGAAAAAAAAAGAAGTCATGCCTAAAAGAGTTGCAAGATAAATCATCAACCTCTCCGAATCCCGCGATGGATGCTGCTGTCTTCATCAATTTGAGAGCTTGTTCAGAGGAGTACAAATGAATAAAATGAGATATTCAGAAGATCCATCAAATTACCATTCCAACGCATCAAGAACCAACAAGTTTGAAGACCCGTGCAAGGAGTTATGGAGGAAACATTGAGCGTTGCGCGTTCTGAAATTTCAGGACAGATTTCATCGCCGAAGTAAAACGGACGTAACTCTCTTGTCCGGAGTCCGATTTGAGCATATAAAGACTCGTCGGAAAGGAAATTTTGTGCACTGTACAATGGAGTAGAGCTTGAGTATACTTTCTGTTCTGGACATTAAAAAAAAATTCATGGAGTGAAGGCAGCACCGAAGGATGATAAAGAAGGAGATAACGATGAAACAAAAGGATGCTTTGGGCAAGTCTTCTATAAGTGATCAAGCACAACATGGGAAGTACATTAAAGCTGCATTGGTACCTTTTATTCTTGCATGAAGGGCCATGGCTATGCAACGAAAAGAAGGTATGTGAGAAAGTCGAGCTCTATGACTTTAAATGAAGCGCTTTTCGGGAGGCAACCCGTTTCTTTATATTTTTACTACTTTCTTAGAGAAAATAAAGAATGGCACTATCTTATGATGATCAACTTGTGGTTATTAATCTAAGTTCAGTTTTCCTTTTTAGAACCACCATCATGTTCATGATCATATTTATTTATTTGCATGCATTGCATTTTGTTGTCCTCGTGATGTTTCTTTGTGTATACATGTTTTGCACATAGTTGGCTTGGTTGTTTTATATACTTAATGATGTATGCTTCATTTTCCATGTTAATATTTCATAAGGCATTATGAGTATTTTCCTTTTGTGATCTTGTGTAAACGTGGTGTTTAAACATGATTGCGGACCATCATCGTTAAGTTCGATAAACCTAGCTGGCTTTTCATATGTTTTCATGTTGCTTTGGTTAGTTTATAAGCTTTGCAATGCGCTTAATTTTTCTTGTGCTATAAGAGTTATTGATTTAGGGATAGACATGGTGTTTTAACCCTAGATATATAAACCTTTATGGCTATGGAGAAATTCGGCAACCTAGTTGTAAACATGGTGTTTAGAACTAGGTGAAAACATTGTCTTTGTTTATATGCTTTCCTATCATGTGCATACACACCTTGCACCACGTACACTCATTAGGTTTTTATTCCTCATTAAACTAATTATGCCACAAGTTAAGAATCTTAGGAGACATTGTTGGATTGTTGGCAATTCTATCTACTCCCAACCGTCACCTTGGGGGTAGAATGTGCGTTTAAAATGTCTTACAGGCAAGATAAAGACTCTCACTACAAGGAAATTGAAGGATGGCTAAGAAGTGCTTTGTCTTCTTCTTCCATGACTAGCAAAATGCTAAGCATGGGGGAGACCCTGAATCTTCAACATGGAAGTGCAACATGACACTCTAGAAGATAGAATGATAAAGATCGTTAACATCTCCGGATCAATGCGCAAGAAGCTATCGATCTCATCAAAATTCTGCATGGTCTCAAAGGGAAAACACTGGATATTTTTGGATATTTAGAAGCCCTATGAAGTTACGATTCCAACAAATCAAGAATCAAGACAATCGGAGGTTCCTACAAGCGGTTATGCCCGAATCACCGAGTGCAACACGTCCTGAAATCAGTTTTGGACAGCACGCAGCGCTGAAGTAAAACGGACATAGCTCCCTTGTTTGAACTCCGTTTTTTATGAATGACCACATGTTGGAAAGGTAATTTCATAAACTTTTCAATAGAGATATATTTCGATATATTTTCTGTTTTGGACAGAGGGGGAAATCCATGAAAAAGAGACAGCAAGGAGATGATGAGAACAAGAAAGAGGAGATGGTGATGACAACATTGAAGAGAAGGGTGACCAATGACTCCATTAAGCATACAAGATCAAATTCAGAAGTTTAGGAGCATTAATAAATCAAGACAAAAGCAAAAGCCACATCGATACATGGAGATGTCGGAAGAAGGCAACGAAGAATTACAAAGGATGGTAACATCTCCATGGACCTTCTCTTTTCCAAACACAAATGCTTGTAAGTATGCCTTCAACATCAACTAGGTGCAACCTTTTGTTTTTCTCTTCAAATAATTACATGGCTACTAGGAGGACAACCTAGGTTTCTTTTTACTTTCAATAGATAAACATGACCATGTGTTCACCTCGATGTTCTATATTGCCTATGCTTACGGAAAGATGATGAAAGTTGCCGCTTTGTTTTACCTACATGAAGTTATACATGTCTTGGCTAATTGCTCTCTATAATATGATTTGAAATTAATTTAAATATCGACTCTTTTATTTGTGGAGGTGAAATGACTATGCTCTAGACCCACATACATATCTTTGCTCTTTGATTTAAGTTTATGGATAGCCGGATAACTTGTTGTTTTTATGAAAACTTAACTTTTATGCTATCTACATATTTGTGATGCTCTTGCAAAGTTCTACCTACCAAAGCCATATACATATATGTTTTATGATAACAAAACCCGTAGATTGCAAACATATGTTTTGATGAGTTGGATTAGGATTGATTTCTATGGTTCGAGACTAAGAAGTCGGTCATTCCTTTGTGTAACTTTTTCATGCTAGCCTTTTTGTCCATGCATTGTGGGTTTTCACATTGAAAATTTCACAAACTTCGCTGGGCATCCACCCTAAACCAAAAACATCTTTTTGTGATCACCTCCTTGTCCATAACCCAATTTGAGTATGGAGTAAAATTCTCGATGGAGATTCAAATATTCCACAAGATTATGGAATTTATACTTACTTTAGCAGTCATTTCCCCTCTCTTTTATGCTCGAGGACGAGCATCGTTCAAGCATGGGGGAGGAGTCATTCTCTGACACAAATGCTATGTAAGTATTATGTTGCAAAAAGTTTTGAGGAGCAAAAGAAAAAAAGAATAAAAATGAAAAATGAAAAAAATATGATAAGAATAAAAGAAAAGTAAGAAAAATAGGAAGAATAAAGTGAAAAAAAAGAAAGAGTGAAAATGAGAAGGAAATAAAATAAAGAAAAAAATAAAGATGCTCCTCGGTTCTTTTTGCTTCATAAGTTCTCAAGTGCCTTGATGACAAATCCATACTCAAATCTTCCAACCATGTGCAATCCGATAACGAGGACTTCACTCGTGCCTCGGGATCATCCATTTGCCACTTGCACATGTCCACTTATCTAAATGTGTGTGTTTCATCCCTCTCTCTCTTTCCAACATTTATTTTCCATGGCCTTTTTGACGAGTCTCGGTAATTCCAATAGACCTCTCTCTTAATTTGACAATATTTCGGATATATGTTTTGCTAGGATTGTTTTTAACCATCCAAGCTCCACATAAGCCTTCCACTATCACATATGAGTAGAGTAGGTTGAAAATAATCTAGTATAGGCTTGAGTGACTTGATGAGATGAGTGTTCCATGGGCTCTTGCAAGAGATTTTCACTTATGTTGGATATGCATCTTTTTGAAAATCTTCCATGTGACAAGGTAATGGTTTGAAGTTCACTCAAGTTTGAGAGCATTGTGTTACATGTGGCTTGTTCTTTATTGTTAGTCTATCTTCCATAATGAAAAAGAAGCCGGTCACAACTTGAGCTTTAAAAATAAATTCTTAAGAGAGCAATTTGTCTCGTCATGAATGACTAAGTGCAGGGATAACATTGGAAGGCAACGCTGATTTCCCTTTTAAGCAAGGACCACTTACTCGAGGACGAGCAAGGTTTAAGCATGGGGGAGATGTTGACGGTGAATTTCCGTCAACCTAGAGTACTTGTTATACATTGGTTTCGATTATGATTTGCAACTAACCCGCCACTAGGCATACTAATGATGTAACAAGTTCACACTTGCATGTCGATTTTGGAGTTTGTTGTTTACGCGAGAAATCTACGCTAAAGAGGAGACTTTCGGGATAAGTTCACCAAGCACTTTGGAAGAAGATCATGAAGCCCGACAAGAGTCAAGACACGCGATGAACATGACTCCAAATGACCCGAGGACCGAAGCGTCAGCGTGCAAATCTTCAGGGACTCAACCAGAAAACAGCGAAGCTTGCATAGCAAGGATTCAATCCTTAACCGTGAAGGAAACGACGTCAAAGGCCCACATGCAAGTGCACACGAATAAGGGATCACGCGAGAAGCAACCGGGGAGGAAACCGGGGCCGAAACGGGCCGAAATGGGCCTGGGCCGGCCGGCCTGGGCCGACCGGCCCGGCCCCCCCCTCCGGGGTCGGTTCGGTCCCCCCTTTGCCCTAGGTGTTCGTCTATTTATTCCCTCCGCCGCCGTCGACCGACACATCGAACAAATCATCCTACCGACGCCAATCACCGAAAAACCGCCGCCGCAAGATGAGGGAGAGAGTTAGATGAGCTCGTCGCAAGGATCAACGCCGGCGGAGAGAAGGAAGCAAGAGGAGGACTCCAAGCCGCCGGTCTAGGGGTGTTCCCAAGCTCCATCACCGCCATCTTCATCGACGACGTTCTCCGAGTCTCCATCACCCCTATGTGCTTCAATCCGTGTAAGATGATGGGGTAATGTCTCCGTTCATCCCTAGGATTAGATGGATACATGCTATGTGATCGCTACTCGATTTGTGGTTTCAATCTATTGTTTTCATGTTGATGATGCTTTGATGATTAAGGTTAGCTACCATGTTTTTCGGGCGTATGATATCCGCTACTCCCATAGATTCCATCAACATACCGTGTCCATCATAGGTCTAGTCACGAATACCTTCGCGTAGTGACAGTACGAGAGGAGGGAAAGGGCGAAACCGTGGTCACAACCCCCGGTAGATTGGTTTACCGCTTTCGTGTAGTAGATGCATACCATGTTATCCTAGATCCTAGGGAGGGAACGCTTATCTTTCTTGCTCACTCTCTTGTGTTCACCCCTTTACCATCTAGTTTAACCCTAGATTTGATTGATCAACTTAACTTAGATTAACTTAGGTTAGATAGTCTTTACTTTTAGATTAATACTCTCTTTCAAAGGTTTTCCATTCAACTAGATTAGTACTTGGTTAAGCGCTAGTAATCCCCTTGCTCCGCGGATTGACAAGAACCTTGGGAATCCCGTGGTGAAAAAGGTGTAGGTCCGTACGCTTGCGGATCGTAGGTGGATACGAGTTTTATCCGTCAACAAGCCCCTTTTTCTCGGCGCCGTTGCCGGGGAGCAAGCCGGTTGCTACGGTTAATCTAGTATTAATTTTGTTGATTACTAACACCTAACCCTTGTTTTCTAAAAAAAAAGAAAAAAAAATCTTTTTGTTTTTCTTTCTACTTTTCTTGTTCCTAGATGGATTTGTTCACCTCACCATTGGAAGACGAAGAGATGTCGCTAAGGGAGCTAGCAATGCCGTCAATGGAAGACATTGAGATGCAAAAATCAGATTTGACGTTTGCTACAACCCACTATGAAGTGAAGCCCGGAATCATCAAGTTAGTGGCGACAAAACCATTTAGAGGATTGGAGGATGACAACCCATATAGACACATTAAGGAATTCACGATGTTATGCAACACGGTGCAACAAAAAGGAGTTCCGGCCGCTTGGTTCAAGTGGAATCTTTTTCCATTCTCTCTCGAATATGAAGCGCGAAGATGGTACACACTTGCGTCCGTTGAAGCAAAAGGAAATTGGGATGAGCTAGTGAAGAAGTTTCTTTTGAAGTTCTTTCCCATAAGCAAGGTCCAAGACTTAAGGAGGCAAGTGCTCACTTTCAAGCAAGGAGAGGATGAAGGAATTGATGAAGCATGGGACCGTTTTAATGAACTACTTGAGCGAGGCCCGAACTTGGGATTTTCCCGTGACTTGATGTTGCATACCTTTTATTTTTCACTAACCCCTAACTCGTCTCGTTTTGTAAGCATGTGTGCAGGCGGTGATATAATGGATAAAACAATTAGTGAAGCCGCACAAATCTTACAAAGGATAAGCAATGGACAAAGAACAATACGAGATTGGCAAAGATGTTGTCGAGAGGAGCAAAATGACAAAATCAAGCCCAAGGTGCTTGCTGAAATTTCTGAAAAAGATGAACCGAAGGTCAAGGAAGATGAACCGACCATACAAGAAAGTGAAGATCCACTTCCCAAGGTAAGAGAAGTCATTTCAGATGTTAAAAATGTTGAAACTAAAATGAATGTAGGCCGAAGTATGTGGAATGCTAGACCATTGGCGGAGTTCAAGCAATCCGGTTGGGTTCAAGTTGATTTCGCCCCACTAATCAACTACCGAAGGAAGGAGGAATGCCGACACGTTGCCAAACTAGTTGAAGATATATTTGATCAAGAGATGAGTGGAGAGTCGATCCAAAAGATGTTTGAAGAAGAAAGAGAAGAAGGAGATGAAGGATGGATCGACCGGTTTGACAACTCAAAGATTTATGATGAAGGAAGAGAAGAGTACAACCGTGATGAGCCTAGTGACTCAAAGGATAAATGGGAGGAGATAGGACTCAAGCTAGATGATAGCTTGTGTGCTATTGAAGCCTACACACTAGCAAATCAAGACATGGAAGTACTCAAGGATGAAGGAAAGAGTGAATCAACAATGAGCGATCTTGACGACATGTGGTACATGGAAGATAAAGAAAGCAACATACAAGTCTTTGAAGATGAAGATCTGGTTGATAAAGAAGACTTCAAAGAAGAGATGAATGCGTACATAGTTGAAGGATTACATGTTCCACATGATGAGTTGAAGAAACTGCAAGATGGTGATGAAGAGGCAACTACACTTGTTGAGATTGATTCGCCTTCAACACCGCTAGATGAACCAAATGTCACTCTTGTTGAAAAATATCTAAGGCCAAGGTACGCGCTGAAATCTCAAGATATTATTGGTATTGATGTTGATAAATTCAAATACTCATGCTCAACCAATAGTATGAATGATAGTTTAATGTCTATGCCTTGTTCCAATAGTGATCATGTTGATAGGCTAGATTTTCTTGAGAATGAAAAAGAGGAAACATTTATGTTTGATCCAATTAATCTCACACCTAAACAACCTTTGCCTAATGATGAGCTAAGTGCTATGCATGAAACATATGCTTCTTTTATTTACACCTTGACTTGTTGCTACAATTCACATGTGGTGTTAATTATGGACGCGTATGTTTACAATAAGTTTTGTAAATCTCGATCATGCTTTGCGCTTGGTCAAGCTAATGACCTTAAAGAATCATATGTCGGGAAAGGCCCGATTTTCACTAACCATGTAGACAAGGCTTGAATAATGAAAAAAAAAAGAAGTCATGCCTAAAAGAGTTGCAAGATAAATCATCAACCTCTCCGAATCCCGCGATGGATGCTGCTGTCTTCATCAATTTGAGAGCTTGTTCAGAGGTGTAAAAATGAAGAAAATGAGATATTCAGAAGATCCATCAAATTACCATTCCAACGCATCAAGAACCAACAAGTTTGAAGACCCGTGCAAGGAGTTATGGAGGAAACATTGAGCGTTGCGCGTTCTGAAATTTCAGGACAGATTTCATCGCCGAAGTAAAACGGACGTAACTCTCTTGTCCGGAGTCCGATTTGAGCATATAAAGACTCGTCGGAAAGGAAATTTTGTGCACTGTACAATGGAGTAGAGCTTGAGTATACTTTCTGTTCTGGACATTAAAAAAAAATTCATGGAGTGAAGGCAGCACCGAAGGATGATAAAGAAGGAGATAACGATGAAACAAAAGGATGCTTTGGGCAAGTCTTCTATAAGTGATCAAGCACAACATGGGAAGTACATTAAAGCTGCATTGGTACCTTTTATTCTTGCATGAAGGGCCATGGCTATGCAACGAAAAGAAGGTATGTGAGAAAGTCGAGCTCTATGACTTTAAATGAAGCGCTTTTCGGGAGGCAACCCGTTTCTTTATATTTTTACTACTTTCTTAGAGAAAATAAAGAATGGCACTATCTTATGATGATCAACTTGTGGTTATTAATCTAAGTTCAGTTTTCCTTTTTAGAACCACCATCATGTTCATGATCATATTTATTTATTTGCATGCATTGCATTTTGTTGTCCTCGTGATGTTTCTTTGTGTATACATGTTTTGCACATAGTTGGCTTGGTTGTTTTATATACTTAATGATGTATGCTTCATTTTCCATGTTAATATTTCATAAGGCATTATGAGTATTTTCCTTTTGTGATCTTGTGTAAACGTGGTGTTTAAACATGATTGCGGACCATCATCGTTAAGTTCGATAAACCTAGCTGGCTTTTCATATGTTTTCATGTTGCTTTGGTTAGTTTATAAGCTTAGCAATGCGCTTAATTTTTCTTGTGCTATAAGAGTTATTGATTTAGGGATAGACATGGTGTTTTAACCCTAGATATATAACCATCGAACAAATCACCCTACCGACGCCAATCACCAGAAAACCGCCGCCGCAAGATGAGGGAGAGAGTTAGATGAGCTCGTCGCAAGGATCAACGCCGGCGGAGAGAAGGAAGCAAGAGGAGGACTCCAAGCCGCAGGTCTAGGGGTGTTCCCAAGCTCCATCGCCGCCATCTTCATCGACGACGTTCTCCGGAGTCTCCATCACCCCTATGTGCTTCAATCCGTGTAAGATGATGGGGTAATGTCTCCGTTCATCCCTAGGATTAGATGGATACATGCTATGTGATCGCTACTCGATTTGTGGTTTCAATCTATTGTTTTCATGTTGATGATGCTTTGATGATTAAGGTTAGCTACCATGTTTTTCGGGCGTATGATATCCGCTACTCCCATAGATTCCATCAACATACCGTGTCCATCATAGGTCTAGTCACGAATACCTTCGCGTAGTGACAGTACGAGAGGAGGGAAAGGGCGAAACTGTGGTCACAACCCCCGGTAGATTGGTTTACCGCTTTCGTGTAGTAGATGCATACCATGTTATCCTAGATCCTAGGGAGGGAATGCTTATCTTTCTTGCTCACTCTCTTGTGTTCACCCCTTTACCATCTAGTTTAACCCTAGATTTGATTGATCAACTTAACTTCGATTAACTTAGGTTAGATAGTCTTTACTTTTAGATTAATACTCTCTTTCAAAGGTTTTCCATTCAACTAGATTAGTACTTGGTTAAGCGCTAGTAATCCCCTTGCTCCGCGGATTGACAAGAACCTTGGGAATCCCGTGGTGAAAAAGGTGTAGGTCCGTACGCTTGCAGATCGTAGGTGGATACGAGTTTTATCCGTCAACAGGCGCATATCCCAAGAAAATCAGAAGGTGGAAAGGTTTCCTTGGCCAGCCCGCCGACGGGTCGCTTGGAGTTCTAGGCTGAGCCGCGTTCAGTTGATTGGTTCGGCTAAAGAGAATCAAAGTGCCGTTCGGGAGTTGGCGTTTCTCTACCGAATGGGTCGTTCAGCATTATATTTAAAGGTGCGCAGAAGAAAGGAAACAAATTGCAAGAAAATATTACAAGAACGACCAATTCGGTTATACATCGATAAGGACATTCAAGTGTTCAGAAGTTTTGCAATCACACCACGAGCATTGGATGTTGTCAGACGGAAATTGTCCAGCAGCTCCTGGCAATCTTTTTGGGTACCAGACAAGTCAGTGAGTTCTGCATCGCATTGCTCTATCTTGGTGATAGCCGATTTTGCTTCCGCTTGGGTCTTTTCTATCAATCCAGGGAGCTCGGCTATTTTCTCTTTGTCAGCCTCTATCTCCGCTGACAGGCTTCTCAGTTCTGCTTCTAGAGCAGCTTTCCTGGCAATTTTCAGATCATAAGAAGCCTGCAGGTTAGCCAATGTATCTTTGTGGCTCTTTGCTTGGGATTGTGCCCCGTTCATGGCATGTTCAGCATCGGCTTTCCTCTTTTCAATGGCCGGGCGGGAGCGCAATTTCCTCAAAGCATGCTTTATGGGTGCATAAAGGGTATCTAAGCCATAGACAGATGATAGAGAAGCTCTGATGTCTTCAGGAAGTTCTTGGCTGACGGATTCGAACATCTCTTCGAAGTGATCAAGATCTTTGAACTGATCTTGAGCATCCTTTTCTAGCCAGGCAGCAATTTCTTTAAGCTTTGATAATACTTCATCTGGCAGAGGCTGGTGTACTCTTTCCATCACCTCGGCAGCTGGATTGCTCTCTGATGGCAGGCTTGATGATGACGGGGCCTGATCCTGGGAAGCAGCATTGCCGAGTTAAGAGTGCTAAACGTTGAGACAGCAGAGTTAAGTGCAGATGGATACCTCATGGCTGGTTTCTTGAGTAGGAGCAATCACAGGTGAAGGGGGTGCTCCAGGTAGAGCTAAAGCTTCCAAGCTGGGAGGTGCTGATGCAGCTGTTGGTAGCTCGTGGGCTTCTGGCTGATGAGGAGTCGGGTCTACCTCTGTTGGGATGGTTATCTCTGCTTGACCAACAGGTGATTGTACCCTTGGAGGACTTGATGGCTCCGGCTGGATTGGGAGATTCATCTCTGGAGAATTTATTGCTTCTGCAGAAGGTGATGAAGATGAGATCTCCACTGGGATGGGTAATTCAACCCTGGATGGACTTGCTTGTTGAACCACTGGGACATCTACAAGCTGTTCTTCCATGGCTTCTTCTGCAAATGTCAAATTGAAAGGGTAAATGCCAGTGTTCATCCTTAAGAAAGGACAGTAGAGGTCATACCAGTGGATGGGGCATTGGCAGGTACTGGTTCTGAAGGCTGCTGGGCTCTGGTCTGAAAATGCACAATGATATGATTCATCAAGAACAGAGTAACCTGGTAATCAAGAAGGTAAAGGGTTTTACCTCAACAAGCACTTTCTTGACAGTTCTTCTCCTTTTAGCACTTGGAGGGGCAATCAGATGCAGACCTTGCCTCCTGTCAGCAGCAAGGCTAGAAAGGCTAGGATCTGTTGTAGTTGTGGATTTGAATCCCAGTGCTGAAATTGGGACTTCAGCATTGTAAGCAATTTCCCTGGCTCGAGGGGCAGGCACTGTGTTCTGTGGACAAGAAGATGAAGGTCAGAATCATGAATAAAGGGGACATGTCTGATCCAAAGGTTCATTGTATTACCTCTGAGGTTGGCAGGAAGTCAGGCACCAACTCTGCACAGAACACATGGACAGGCTCACTGAAGATGTGATCGTGGAATTCTTGCCACCAGGAGTTAAAGGTGGGGTGAGCTATGGTTGTGGGCATGAAAGGACAGGTATAGATAGTAGGGCTACACACATATTGGAAGACCCTGCTGCTGTGCATACTTTCTTTGATTTCCTCCCTAGGCTTAAGAAATTCATGCAGAAATAGCCTTGGGGGCATCTGTCCACATCCAATTTGCCTGGCCATTACATTAGGCTGATAGTATTCATAAGTGCTGACATTCAGCCTTCCTCCATTGAACTCGGCCGGTAGTATGCATGGGCGGATTACGATGTTGAGAATCTCTAAGAATCTCCCATCTTGATGGCCGGGTTCAAAGGAAAATTCAACAGGGAAGGTCAAGGTGTCGTTGCCCAGATAAGGAAGCCAGAGAGGATTGGGGAAACCTTTGAAGAATAGCTCGAAAAGCTGGCTGATGTCCTGCTGAACAAGAACAGTTGAAGCCGCTTCTCCGTAATTCTGGCATCCTCTGGTAGCTTGGGGTTCTCCTTCAGGATGATTGGATAAGGGGAAGAACTTGGAGTTCAAATCGACACCAATGATCTGATGCATGTGGAGCTGCAGCCACATTTGAACAAACCACCAAGGGCCATTGACACATGCTATCCTTTGGCTGGTATACATCTGGGTGACAGTCTGGTGAAGCATATGGTATACACTGCCCAAGAAAAATTTTCCCAAGGGAAGGCGGTTGCCGCTGGTCAGATGAGACGCCATTGCGATATGATTCAGGGTAGGCTCGTTGGCTTTACCACAGAAGACGAATCTGCACAGCCACATATTCAAGAATGCTCTGTATTCAACGGCACCCAGGGGATTGTCCTTCATGTGTTTCAAGATGTAATTCTTGTATCCGTTCCCTGGCTTCACCCCTGTTTGCCGTGAGGAATTTTTGAAGTTCCAAGGCTGAACAGATCCTGTAATGTCAAGGCCGGTGATCATGTATACATCGGCCAAGGTTGGAGACATTGGACCGTGGCCAAAAAGGAAGGCGTTGACGCCATTTGACCAAAAGTGGCAGGCTGCTATCAGGAGGTCTTCATTCTTGGGGGTCTCAGCCACGGATAACTCCAAGCACTGGGCGATACGAAGGGAATCCAGGTTGGTCAATCCACTCTTATCTGCAAGAATCCTTCGATACCAAGTTTTCCAGCCTGCAATTGGGGGTAAAGGCCAGTTCTTGAACGCGTCTTGCCACTGAGACGGTGGAGACAAAGCTGCTTTGAAGGGGATTCTCTGAAGTTCAGCGACAATGAAATCTCGAGGGTCAGAGCTCCCCACAGGACCAAGATAATAAGATCTCGAATTGGCCTCAGTACGAATCAAAAGCTCAGTAGAGGGCTCCTGGAAGAAGAGCGGAAAAGGAAATCTCAGGTGAAATTGAAAACCTAAATGCCGAACGAGGCGTACGGGGGATGAATTTACCTGAGCATCTTGGTTCTGAGCTGCCATTGGAGTTTTGAGCTCGGAACAAGGGGATCTAGGGTTGGATCTGGATGAAGATTCCGGCGGATTGCGAAGAACAGGTGTTGACAGATTTGATTTGAAGTATTCGTGGCTGGAGTCAATTGTGGAACAAAATTACTTTTATCCCACAATTGAAGGGGCATGTGTTAACACCAAAATTTGGTAAGGAGTCTGACTTGTGGGTCCGGTTCGAAAAAGAGTCCGTCTGGTGGAAGGAAGGATATTTTCAGAGATATTCGGCAAAGAGATCTGCGGTCGGCTATCTGCTCCGGTTCGGCAAAGGAACAGTAGAGCTGATTTTGCGGGATTGGACGGTGACGTGGCTCAATCAGGGGAAACGAATGGATGGATGGGCGATCGAACTTAGAGATAAGTTAGGCAATGAATCCATTCGCAGTTGTACTCAACAGGGTATAAATATGACCCCTGAATGTATGTAGCAGAAACAATCATTCCTCAATATACACCGGCCTTACGCCAAACCCTAGAGTCCTTTGTCGTGTCGTCGAGTTCTTCGAGAGGGCTTATCGATCCGTCGACCTCCGTGAGTACCGGCAACCTTGTATCATGTCTAGTATCATGCGGTGGATTTAGATCTGATGCAAGTAGTCTTGTTACCATGCTTCGTGTCATGCGGTAGATTCAAGCTTGGTTCAAGAGGGTTTCTTGTTAGATCATGAGTCATGCGGTAGGCTAAGATCTAGCTTGAAGCTAGTTATCGGCTCTATTGAATTTTGGCAGGATTCAATAGATTCATTAAGTTACCCCGTGTTATCTTGAGTTCTTACTTTATGTTTTAATTCATGTAACACACCTTTGCCCAATCTAGATGGGTTTGGATCGGCTCTATCTCTTTTATGATCCTTGTTCGAGTAGGTTTCATGTTTTAGCACGTGGATCTTGCGCTTTCCGATAGCCGAAACCGAATCGATCTAGGTTGTTACGTGTTGCGGGTTCAAGCTTGCTAATGTTTGTATAAATCTTGAAAGAGCCGGGTATCATGCGGTAGATGCAGGTTTTTGGGTTGCTTTGGAGCTAGTCATCCGGTGGATTAGATTCCCAAATCAATCTGATAGATTTATTCACTTGGTAATGTTTGTTCCTTCTTCATGGACCCCGAATCGGTACATTCGGCCGTATTCGGTTATGTTTCTTCACGAGTAGAACATGTGCATTATTTATGTTTTAAATGATGCATGCTTTTAGCTTTCCATATTTAGATTGTATCATGCGGTGGATAGATCTATTTGTGGAAAGTGGTACGGTTTTTCATGCAAGTTGTATCATGCGGTGGATAGATTTGTTTGATATCGTACCCGACGGGTCTTAAAGTAACTAGACATGCGGTAGACTAGTGCTTTGGATCTATTCATGCTTGTTTAATACATGATCATGTCCGTGCTTTACTTTATTTATTTATTTAATGTTAATCTTCATGGGGATCGGTCATGGCCTCGTGCATGCATCCTTGTTCAAACAAAGACCGATCGCTGTCATGCTTACGTCATCCATTCGGCAGTGTTACTTTTCCCCCTTTGCGAGTTCCCGAATGATTGCAATTCGTTGGCAGATAGCTTTCTATAGCTATGTGTCATCCCAGTTGGCTCTTTAGCCGTAAATATGGAACTGTCTGGTACCACCCGGCAAGTTCCAAGCTTTGATATCTAACTGCTTTATCTTTTGTTAATTTTCAGGAAAAATTGACTGGCACGTCTTTTGCTCTCTGCGCGTGTGAAGCCAGCTTTGTTCGGCTTGCTGTGTGATTGGCGTTGAGTGCACTTTTCGCGTCAACAGATCACATGACACGCTTCCAGTACGACTTGTCCCTTTTCAGCGCGCTTCTGTACCACTGGAGGCCGGAGACCCACATGTTCCACTTCACCGTCGGCGAGATGACAATGACTCTTCAGGACACGTCGCTGTTGATAGGCCTTCCTTGTGAGGGCGAACCATTGGGTCCTGCGGACATCTCCACTGAGTGGTGTATGTAGTTCCTCGCTCGGTTCGCGAACGTTCCTCAGAACGATCGTGCCCCCGCCCAGTACTAGGAGTTCGCGAACCCTCATGGACCCACCTTGACTTGGTTGCAACAGTTTAGCATACGTACTTTTACCTCATATTTCTCTTCGGTTTTGATTATATGGAGACAATAAAACTAACGTTTGATTTTGCTTGTGCAGGTTGATTACCTAGTAGATGACGCCGAGCAGGAGACAATCGACATGTTCTTCGAGGTGTACGTATTGTGGTTGTTGGGGTTCGTGTTGTTCTGCAGTTCCCAGGGTGACGCGGTGGCGAGGTACCTGATCCCCCACGCTCGGAGGATCACCGACGCGCCCTTGGATGCCGTGCCCTAGAACAGTTGGGGGCTTGGGGCATCTCCATTCTTGCGAGTGTGTACAGGGGCATGTGCTCGGCGGTGTTGAAGGGTCGTTCGGCGGAGCCAATCCTTCTCGGCTGTCCTCTCCTTCTTCAGCTTTGGTGCCACGAGAGGTTTGCTATTGGTCGGCCAGTCGTTCCCCTCTACATGTACGAGCCCCTGCCAGAGGGCCATGACCCGCGCGACCGTTTCACCATGGGCTCGTTGTGGTGCCTTCAGAAGGTAATTTCTTACCTTACACTTTTAATTTGTCTTTCCATTTCGTCTAGTTTGTCCAATCGACATTTAGGGTTCACATTTGGTTTGTATGCATACCTCGTATGCCCACGACTGTGACACCCTAAAATTCCATCACTAAAAATTCACCTAGCAACATGTTAACATAATTTTAAGGATTTAAAATGAAATGCTAATTAAATTGAGCTCTTAATTATTTAATTTAATTTAATTAATCTAGAGACAATAAGTGTTTGTGCATCATTATTTGTCTATGCATGGTTTTTGGTTGCTTGTGTGAAGTCTAAAAAGTTTATAAAATGTTGTGAAAAAAGTTTGAAAAGATTTGATTTGAATTTGAATTCAAATGGTTTGATTTGAAAAGGATGTAAAAAGGAAAAGAAAAAAAAGAAAACCTCACTTCTCTCTCTTTCGGCCCAGCGGCCCACCGGCCCATTCTTCCGTTCCCCGCAGCGGCCCGCGTCTCCCTCTCTTCTTTTCTTTTTCCCGCGGTCGCTGACACCGGGGCCCCACCTGTCGGCGCTCCCTTCTCCTTCCTCCAGTGCCCCCCTTTCTCTGTTCAATGGTGCCGACCGGGGATACCGCCGCGCCCACGCCTCCTCCGCTTTCCCCCTTCCAACTACGGGCTCCAATCAAGAGCCGTGATCCTCGCGCACGTTTCCCCTTCAAAATTTCTGTTTCTCCCTTTCCCCTTCCTTCTTTATGCCGTGGAGTTGCCGGCCGTTAATGGCAAGCTTGCTGGCCGCCGCACCCTTCCGCTTCCCCTCTCTCTCTCTCTGTCCCTATTTAAGACGAGCCCGAGCTCTTGCCCTCCCCTTTGCACTCACACCACTCCTTCACGCGCTTGAGCACCACATATACCCAGCGCCGCTGCCCCTGTCTTCGCCGCCGCTGGAAGAGCTCGCCGCCGGTGAAGGGTCCCTTTCTTCTTCTCCTTTTCCTCTCGGATGATGCAGCCGTGGCTCAGGGAGTCTTCTCTTGCCGCAGGTTCACGTTCTCGACGTCTCCTGGAGCTCCTACCCCGTCCGCCGGAGCACCGCCCCGAGCTCTTCGCCATCGTTGAACTTCGTCGCCGTCATCTCTTCCTCGCCGGAAAACGCTTCTACTCCGTCTCCGTGTGGTAAGCGTCACCTTCTCGCCATTCCTTGACCTTCACGCGCACCGTAGCACCGGTGCCCGCACGCCAGCGAGGTTAGCGCCACCCCCTTTCGGTGTGGGTCGTCGTGATTGCCAGGACCGCCGTATTTTTGGCTTGGTTACGTGCGCATTTGCTCCAGTTACACATAGAGACCGCCATTGGTCGTTTTAGTGCCCTGTTGCACGATCTAGGGCTGCGCCGGCGAGCCTCCGCCGTGTGTCGCCGCACTCCGGCGCACTCGCCACCGCGCCCCATTCGCACACGTCCTTAGCCTTTGGATCTCGCGCAGATGGTTGTTGCCGGTGAAAATCCGTCAACCTAGCCATGAGTTTACCTTCGGTGTTGGCATGACTTTTGTATCTTATCCATTGGTACTAACCCCCGTGGTATAACAAGTTCACTTGTGCATGTCAGTTTTGGAGTTAAGTGCTTACACAGGGTTTTAACGTTAAAAGCAAGACTTCCGGGATAAGTTCATTAAGCACCTCATGACAAGACCTTGAAGCCCGGTACAAGTCAAGCAATGAAGTGAACATGACTCCAAGAGCCCAAGGACCAAGCCCGAGAAGATGATAAACTCCGAGGACCTAGCCAGAAAAGTGCTGAATCTTGCAAGACAAGGAGCTTCGTCCAATTCGGAGAGAAACCGACGTCAAGGGCCCACATGCAAAAGGGGAGAGGATCTAGAAGACGCGGGAAGCAACACCGGGCGAAGGAGGACACGAACTGGGCCGAAACGGGCCCAGGCCGGTCGGCCCAGCCTGTTTTGGGGCCCAGTCGGCCTCCCCTTTGACCTAGTTGCATCTCTGGCTA
This sequence comes from Cenchrus americanus, assembly GCA_947561735.1. Taxonomy (NCBI): domain Eukaryota; kingdom Viridiplantae; phylum Streptophyta; class Magnoliopsida; order Poales; family Poaceae; genus Cenchrus; species Cenchrus americanus. The sequence goes on from OX387242.1 coordinate 6,676,669, forward strand.
TTTATAGCCCCCTGACCGAGAGCCACGCATCAATCAATTTGTCATCCGCCGCCGAGGAGCCGAGGAGCTTGAGGGACACCATCTCGGAGATGAGGGTCGTGCTAGTTGTCTAGGGTCTCCCTAGCCGACGTGGGAACCTTGCATGGAAGACCACGTCAGAGCTCCGGAGCGAGGATCAAGATCGAGGTAGGGCCCCGGTGGTGATGTCGTTCATGTAATCATTCATGGTGAAGTTTGTAAGTGAATCCGATTTCTAGCGATTAAGTGCCTTCTCGATGATTTTGTTTTCTTCTTGGTTTTGCTTCTTCTACGATCTAGTCTATAGCTAGATTACATAGGGTGCTCTTATAGCCGCGGTGGCTAGAGGTGCATACCGGACCGGCCAAGTGATTTCAACTTGTTCTATCGAACTCGCCCTAGATTACCCGCATGAGTAGGGATACGTTGTGACAGAACAGGGGTTCCGAAAGGCGGGCGTTTTTAGAGTCGGATGGAAGGCCACGATTTAAAGATGCTTTTAATGATATTCACCTTTCTATCTTCATCTATCTTGTTTGGAGCTACAACATAAGCATGATCTAGATTCTCTAGATTGGTTATCTCTTGCTTTCTCTTGCTACCTCTTTAGTAGATTAGATTAGATGTGTTTACTTTATGAGTTAGTAGATTAGATGCAACTTGTCTTCATAAGATAGCTTACCTTGCTTTACTATATTGAATCCTTGCGTTGCACATTGTTCCACGGATTTGATACCTTGGGTTCACCACTCGAGGGAAGAAGGGTGCCTTGACTACGACGGGAGACTTGTCTGCTTGCAAGTCTAAACGAACTTTGATACAACTATTAACTGTCAACAAGCCCCTTTTTCTGGCGCCGTTGCCGGGGAACAAGCAATCAAGATCCGATCTAGTATCGCTTATTTTTCAGTTTTTCGTTTTTGATTTTCTTTTGCATCTCTTAAGTTTGATCATCCTCAAAAGAAAAAAAAATCAATCTAATCTAGTTTTGATTAACCCTAATTTTTCTCTTTTCAGATTTTTGTTTTATTGCTAACCCTAACCGGAGATGGTTGGCTACCTCTCCAAGAAACCCAAACTTTTTTGTGGATGATCCAGGAAAACTTTACATGCAAAGGTAACGTGCAACACAAGCAAAAAGGTTGGAGACCCTAGATTCAAAAGTCAAACTCGAAGGACCATCAAAATCTCCAAGGGAATCACCACCTCCAAGTAAGACGCCGGAAGGCCTTCAAATCAAGAGGAGGATGGAGAAGATCGAGATAGAGAAAGTTGTTGCATCCGTCAAGACCAAAGGACAAAGCCAGCCTGTGAAGCCCAAAAAAAATGACTAAGCCGAAGTGGGTACCCAAGATTGCAACGCCCGCAAAGAGCGTTGATCCGAAGTAATCAAGTGAAGAAGTCTAGCCATGGACTATAAACGAAGCGCTAGGCAGGAGGCAACCCGTTTCGTCGAGTCAAGAATAAGCTATCGGGAGGACAACTCGATTCCAGGTTTTTCAAGTCTTTTTTAAATATAATTCAGTTTTGAATTTTACTACGCAAAACATTAGACTTAGAATGGTTGAACAATATTAGAGACATAATTCTTGGTTGAATATTTTGCTTGATCATAAACCCTTTACATGAACCATCCTATGTTGTTTGCTTCTTTTTCGAGAAACCAAAACAAAAAAAAAGTCAGAACCTAACTCAACCTTTCATCCTCTTTATGATGTTTTGGTTGACTTGTTTTTCATGCTAAAAACACTCAAGTAGAGCCACGACTTGTATCTAGATGTTATTTAAATTTCAGCATGTGGTAGGACTCGCGTGAACCTAGAAACTTGATTTTTGGTTGGTTTAAAAATCCATATCCTTGGTTTCTCTAAAGATTAGAATTTTTCTAAGCCTCATTTAATTTATTTTATTCAAAGTCTCTCTCATCTAATCAAAATTAGAACCTAAACCTATGCCCCCATGATCAAGCCGGGAAAAGTTCGCTCTCAACCAATGAAGGCAAACTATACCGGTGAGACCGATATCAACGTAGTCGGAAAATATTTTCGACTTACATTTGATTTTAATAGTTTAAAAAATTCTCTAAATTTATGCTTGAGCTCTTGCATGGCTCTGAAAAATATTTTTAAATTTCGAAATTAGAGGGGTGCTTAACCTTAAACGCACTTAAGGGGGGGGGGCAATCTAGTTTGAATTAATCATGCATGCACCAAGTCCACCAAGTCCACATGCAAAGGACAAGCATGGTGGGCAGCAAGCATAAACTTTGCAGGAATTTCATGGTGGCATGTGAAGCAAGTGGAGCAAGGGAGCATGGACATGACTCAAGGCATGAAGCATCAAGTGGAAGGACCAATGAGTGGACGAGAGCGTTTGGGCGGTGCAACTCGTGGAGCACGCGGGCAGGAAAGTTGTAGAGGCGAAATGATCGTGCTGGAAGAAAGCCGAGGCGGGGAGGAGCACCAGGCCACCCAGGCCGGTCGGCCCAGGCCGGCCGCCCCCTACTAAGGAGCCCCCCGGCTCCCGTTTTCTGCAGGTAAGCTTCCCTCTCCTTCCTCAGTTTGTGTGTTCAAGTTTGTGTGCCCAGAGCCTCCGTAGACATAGCCAACCGTCCCAAGCTTGATAGCTCAAAAAAATCCACACCCTTAATCCACTCAAAGTCCACATCCCGAAGTAAGATTTTAAGTGCCTAGTTACCGGTTGCAACCCGGAGTTTTAGTGGAGAGAAGAGTGCAGCAATCATGGAAGAAAATGTCACACCCGATTTTACAAGGAAAACCGAATGCATCTCATATGTGCGCCAGGATCATTTACACACACATGATTAGACAAAACGAGAGTAATACCATTGCTGTAACAAAATGTACAAGAGTTTAAACCAGTATAACATCCTTTATTACATCCATAAGGGTGGACTCGAAGGTCCGAACAAAACGATAACTAAACGACGACGAGCAACTCCATTGCTGACATCCACAGGCATGATGACTGGGGGATCCGCATGCCTAGAACTCCTCGAAGTCACTCCGGTACTCGTCCTCGCCTCCGACGTTCTCCTCTGAACAGCGGTAAGCAAGGGTGAGCACACTTATGGTTGGAGCTCAGCAAGTGGGGGAAAATGCAAGACTATCAAGGATAGGCTATGGTTCACAGCGGTAAGCATTTTATAAGTTGGTCAAGTTTTATTAGCAAGCACCTAGTTACTAGATGTAAGTGTATACCAACCCACTTAGCCCTTAAAAGAAACCTCAAACCAAACCTCCAACCCATGATTTGCATTAATCTTCAAGTTTATTAATCATGTGAGGGTCCAAGCCGCTCGTGACCGTGAGCACGGCTGATCGATCAGTTTACACTCTGCAGAGGTTGTACACTTTACCCACAGTTCGTGTTCCCCATCTTGCCCGGGTTAGCTAGACCCTTAAACACTTCCAAGGTGAGTGGCTAGGGGTCCACTACGAAGCCTTTACAAAGGAAAGAAGAGAAACCAACAGCCCGCAACAAGTTCATACAAGAAGGAGCGGGCCATAACCCTCCCTAGTGGTCAACACCTTAGCCAAGGTCGCTACCCCAAAAGGACCGGGCTATACCCCTTCAACTCCGGCCCCCTGTGCCCCTCTCGGAAAAGAGCTATCAGCTACCCCACTCTCCTAATTAATTGGCTAAGCCAGAGCCATGTGGACTGTGGTTGTACTGTTATCTTGGGTGGTTCTCCATGTTCCGATTATATCAAGTTATCTTGTTAAAGCACAAGCATATACATAAACGAAACTGAGATGTATAACATAAACAAGCATAACCACACTTATGTTGAGCAAGCTAAGCATTTATCTACCCCAAACATTTGTTTAAACAAGGTTGATCAAGGTAAAATGATAAAGCATCTAGTCAAGTCCTTAGCTAGGTGTTTGCCCATCAGATTTATGCATATCAACAGAAATAGTAAACATTGTTTAGCATGCAGTGACATAGGTTCAAAAAGATTATGCAGAGGGGGAAATCCACTTGCCTTCCTCTACAAGCTGGGTGAATTCCTCTTCAAAGACAGGTTCTTCCGGATCACTTCCGACAGGGAGCTCAGACGAAACAGGCACGATATCTACGAGTCAAACATGGATAACAATCAATAAACAAAACAGTACACCAAACAGTAATAAAACTGGTAAATTTACTGTTTAAAAGATTCTACTCGTCGAGACGATCATTTCGATATATAGAACGCTAAAAACGGAGTTAAAATGAGAAAGATATGGTTAAAACAGTTTTCAGGGGCCTATTCGCAAGAAAACAATGTTTACAGGGTTGTTTATGAATAAATTCAGGGGCTAAAACATTTTTATAAATTAAATCAGAGGGTTTATGTGCAAAAAGAAGTGAAAAGGGCTTAAAACAGAATTAAATAGGGTAGACAGGGGCTAGTTTGCAAGAATCAGGACCTAACTATAATTATTCTCAAAGGTGGAAGGACCGGCTTGCTAATATTTGAAATCCCAGGGACTCTTAAACAAAACCGCCACTCCACACCGTGGATCTGAGATCCAACGGCGGATGGCGCATGGGTGCACCATGGACCCGGCCGTGGGCGCGGTCCATGGGTTCACCGTGGACCCGTCCACTTAAACTGAAGGGGTACGTGATCCCCATCGTCCAAGCGCGATCCAACGGTCCTGGACGAATGCATGCGGCGGGCGGCGGCGATGTCGCCGAAACGGAGCGGCGCGGCGGCGCGGGGGCAGCGGCTCGCCGCCGCGTGAGCTCGGGGTGAGCTCCCGGCCGTCTCTTCGACCACGGGTTGGGGCAAAACGACGCGGGGACGCTTGCGCACGTGCTCGTGAGGTCTACGGGGGCGATCGGGCCTCACCGGCGGCCAGCACCGTAAGGGGGCGGCGCAGTCACTCCGGTGAGCTCGGGGACTTGATGCCGTGCGCGAAACAAGGAGAATTGGGCGGGGGAAAACACTTACCACGCACAGGGGATGACAACGGGCCAACGGGTGGAGAGGAGGCGGCAGCAGAGCGGCTTGGTGACGGCGGCAGCTCGGGCGGCGCTCCGGCGAGCACGGGCGCGGCCGCCACGGGCGTCGAGGGCGTGAACCCTCGCAGGCACACGAGCTTGTCAAGCCCCCCGCGAACCTAATGGTCAACGGAAACGGGCAGAAGGCTTAGCCCTTCACCGGCGGCGACGAGACGACGGCGGCGGCGGAAACCAAGGCGGCGGCGCTGTAGAAATTGGGCTCGGGCTCGGGGCGTGTGTGTTGCAGAGGCGAAAGGGGAGCCAAGGAGCGCGTGAGCAAGCTTATAAGGGCCCGAGGGAGGGAAGTGAAGCGGCTAGGGGACGGGGCGGCGGCGGGTTGCCATTGATGGCCGGCGGCCATCACGGCTCGATGCAAGGAAAGGGGGAAACGGCCCCCAATTGATCACGGGCAGTTACTTGCCTTAATTGGCGGTGCTCGGGGAGGAAAAGAAGGAAGGGGAAGGGGCGGGGGCCGAGCGGATTCTGCGGCGTGCGGCGGCGGCCGGCGCGGGCGCGGGGAAGAAGAAAGGAAGGAGTGGGATAGAGGCTGACGGGTGGGGCCCGCCTGTCGGCGCCGCTGAAAAAAAGAAAAGGGAAGGGGAGGAACGGTGGGCCGGCGGGGAACACTGGGCTGGGCTGTTTGGGCCGAAAAGGTAAGGGTGCGGGGTTTTGTTTTTTTTCTCTTCTTTTTAAACCTTATTTTCAAATCCAATTTCAACTCAAATTCAAATCAAACTTTTGCAAACCTTTCTCAAATATTTTATAGACTTTTTAGAAACCACTCAAGCAACAAAACCATGCAAGCCAAATGATGATGCACATACACTTGTTGTTTCTAAGGTTATTAAATTATCTTTAATATTTTTAGAGCTCAATTTTATTTAGCATTTTAATCTCCTTAAATCCCTAAGACAATATTAAGTTGCTAAGTGATTTTAGTGATGGAATTTTAGGGTGTCACAGAAAACTACAAGCCTTTTCACCAAAAAAAGAAGGGATCATCATCGTCTAAGCCATCATCGACAACCTCTTCGAGGAGGCGCTCGGTTTCCGAGTATCCTCGGAGTATGGAGGAGGACACGACACCGCCAAGGAGGAACCACTCTTCTCCTCGGTGGCATGAGGGCTACACGAAACTCGTTTATGAGGTTCACCAAACCAAAAGGACATATGGAGGAGCCGCCCGTCCAACCTCACCACTCGACACGATCATCCGCTCCACCTCCATACGCTCCGCGGTATTCCGAGGGGTATGTCATCATGACGGAGGAGGAGGAGAAGAAGCTCGCTCGCCTTGAGTAGAGGCTTGTAGCGAACGTCGACTTCACAGACCAAGCTCTCCACATATTGGGTTTTCATACGGGACACCGGTGCAATTCTCTAACGGAGTGTCGGCAAACACCCACAAGGAATTCGCCTAGGAAATTCTCATAACCATGGCGCATACCCTTGATGAAGGAGTGCTGAGTCTCTCATTCCGTTTGGAGGGAGCCCACAAGTGGAGAAGAAGGAAGACACCGTCGGAAGGGTAACCTTGATCAACGATGCTATTTCTAGCACCTTGATGGGGTAATCTCCTTTAATCCATGGGTTGCAATCGATCTTGAGATGTAATCGAACTTTGTTGGATTATCTATCTATCATCTTACACCGTGACCATCATAATTCTAGTCATGAATACCTTCGCGTAGTGAGAGTACGAGAGGAGGGAAAGGGCGAAACCACGGTCACAACCCCCGACAGATTAGATTGGTTTTCATGTTCAAAATGATTGCATGCTCTAGTATCGTAGACCCATGGGCGAGTGTCCCCTATTTTCAAAAAGGGAGCTTCGGAACAAGTGGATGTGCATGAGGCACATGGGAAAGTTTTTGGAGTATGATCGCGGGAGGAGACCATCAACAAAGAAATACTATACGGAACCCCATCATCCAAGTGTGTCACTTTTGTGCAAGTGGATTTTTGGGAGAATAAGAGAGACAAAGATAACCAACCCGGAGTTGAATTGGCTTTACTCGGCTTTGATTGCCAAGTGGCCAATAGACCCCACTCACCTATGATCAACCGGTGGTGTTGTTAAGCAACATCGAGTTCGGGAGATATTGGTTCGGGGTGTTGCCTCTCCATATTGGCTATCTCTTTAAAACCGGGTATTACAAGGAACCCGAATCATCTCCTACCCGGGACTTCCCTAGGAATATATGAAGAAAGGAAAATATATAAGTGAAGATGAGAGAGGAGGCTTCAAAGTGGCCTAGGTGAATTTGCCCCTTTCGGAAGTAAGGTTAAGACTTTTTCTTGAGGGGAAGAAGATTGGTTAGAGGAAGGACTTCTTGTGCCGGCGAAGAAAAAAATAAAGGAGAAGGATTATAGGAGAAGGATCTTCTATGGCCCAAGAAGAAGGTGCACAACAAAATTATGTGCCACCATCTGAAGAAATTCCGGCGCCGCCAAATTACTACGGTGGTGTACCAATGCAAGCATGGGGGAGTGGTGCAGCCATACCCCCACCATTTTTGCGGTCCCCAACGTAGCCTTTGCAGAGCCATATGCACACCTTCCTCAACCACAACAAAATGTGGCCACCATTGGAGGATACGCTGCAAGGAACGTGCAAATTATTGCAGCCATCCTAACCAATGCAAACCAAATGGGTGAAGAAAATGCAAACGTCGCTTATGTGCTTGGACACCTTCACCTAGCACCGTCGGACAATTCATAGGAGGAGTGGTGCATTCCTATTACAAGTAAGGGTACAATAACCAAGACTATCAATATCAACCACCGGCGGAAGATTAAGAGAGAGGAGGAGCTTTAGTTATCTTTCCTTTACCCCCTTTTCTTTAATTTTCAGCTTGGATGTGCCTATGTATGCATAGTGTTGACGGTTAATAATTATATCAAAGTTCGTTTGTGACTTGCAAGCGGACAAGTCTCCCGTCGTAGTCAAGGGACCCTTCTTCCCTCGAGTGGTGAACCCAATGTATCGAATCCATGGAACAAATGTGTGATGCAAAACTTAATCTAATAAAGCCAAGTAACTCCAATCTTCGATAAAAGAAACCCTAATGCATCTAGGTAAAAGACACGAAACGAATCTAATCTACTAAAGACCAGAGAAAACAAAGTAAGATTGGGTAGATAAACTGATCTAGAGGGATCAGGGTAAGCCTTTTGTTGAAGTTCCAAGCAAGAGAAGAAGTAGCAAATCGAATCTTATAAGAAGCTTCTTTAAATCGTGGTTTCCCGTCCAAATCCGAAAACATCCACCTTTCGGAACCCTCGTTCTGTCACAACGTATCCCTACTCATGCGGGGAGCTTAGGGCGAGTCAAAAGACAAGTCAAGATTCTTTCGGAAGATCTGGTGTGTACCTCTAGCCACCGCGGCTACAAGAACACCCTATGTAATCTATCTCAAGAATAGAATTGGAATAAGCAAAGCCGATCGAAAAACGAAATCTTCGAGGAAACACTTGATCGCTAGGAAAAGATTCAACTTGATAATTCAACTATAACAATGATACATACACAAGATCACCACCGGGATCCTTCCTTGATCTTGCTTCTAGCTCCGGGAACTCCAACGTGGTCTTCCGTGCAACGTTCCCACGTCGGCTAGGGGAACCCTAGTCAACTAGCTCGACCCTCTCCTCTCCGAGATGGTGTCCCTCTCTTCTCTGCTCCTTGGCGGCCGATGACGAATTGTATGATGCGTGGCTCTCGGTCAGGGGGCTATAAATAGCCTGATTGGCGGCTAGGGCAAAGGGGGGCCTTACTGGGCCCTCGACAGGGCTGGGCCGGCCGGCCTGGGCCTGCCGGCCTGGGCCCATACAGGCCCAGCCAGAGGCCTCCTTTGCTCTACGTTGGTTCCCTTGCTTCCTGAATGTTTCCCCCTTCTGTATGTAGGTCCATGTCGTAAATTTCTCTCTGAATTGGACTCAACTCCTTGTCTTGCAAGATTCAACACTTTTCTGGTCAGGTCCTCGGAGTCTGTCGTCTTCTCGGATCAAGTCCCTGGCTCCTTGGAGTTAAGTTTGCTTCGTTGCATGACTTGTACGGGGCTTCAAGGTCTTGTCATGAGGTGCTTGATGAACTTATCCCGAAAGTCTTGCATTCAACACTAAAACCCTGCATAAACATTAAACTCCAAAACTGACATGCACACGTGAACTTGTTATACCACGGGGGTTAGTACCAATGGATAAGGTATAAAACTCATGCCAACACCGAAGGTAAACTCATGGCTAGGTTGATGGATTTTCACCGTCAACATCTCCCCCATGCTTAAACCTTGCTCGTCCTCGAGTAAGCCTTCGATGGATATCGTCATTGCCAAACAATGTTTAAACCTTGCACTTGATCATTAATGAGAAAACATAATGCTCTCAAAATTTTAATTCATTAAAGTTCCATAATGTACTAGCCTTCACCTCTACGGAGGGTAGATTCTTATTAAGCTTATCCCACAAGTATTAACATGCTCACAAAGTTTAAATAGATCTCAAAATTTTTGAAATAAAGAACGAGATAAAGAAAAGCTAAACCAAGTTCACAAATTTAAATCATCTTGCATATTGCTCATGAACTCTCATCTCGCTTGTCTCTCAAGCCTATATATTCTACTCCTTTTCCTCTCATAACATATATGTGTGGTAGACTTTATATGGAGTTTTGGGAAAGTTTAGTCCTAACAAGATTTTATAAATGAGGTGTTGTCAAAACAAGACAAGCTTCTCATGGTCTTACCGAGACTCGTCAAAAAGGTCATTGAAAAATAATGTTAAATCAAGGAGGGGAAAGAGAAAAATACACACACTTTAGATGAGTGGACATGTGCAAATGGCAAAGAGTGATCCCGAGGCACAAAGGAAGTCCTCGTTATCGGATTGCACATGGTTGGAAAATGAGAATGGATCTTTTTAACTTGAAGCCTTGAATGCACTCTTAGAGAACCGGGGAGTTCACTTTACGCATACTCATATTTTTTTCTCTTTCCCATATTTCTCATTCTTTTCTTTCTTTCTTTCATATATATATATATATATATATATATATATATTCTTGTGAGACCTTCACCTTGGAAGTCACGTACATCACCTTTTAATAATTTTTTTTTCATTCATCATTTTTTAAAAAATATTCCCCTTTGAACTCTAAAACTGCACCGTACCTACCTCCTCCCCCATGCTTAGATGTTGCTCGTCCTCGAGCAAAGAGGCAAAAAATAAGGTAGGTACCAGAAATATTTTTCCTTTGGAGAGATACTTGAAATCTTCAATGTCGGCACCGTTTTGCGATCTTCCTTGAATTGATGATCCATTCCCAACGATAGGTTGTGGTCAAGGAGGTAATCACAAAAGATGATATTTGGTTTAAGGATGGATATCCGGCGAGGTTTGTGAGATCTCCGATGCGGGGATACACAATGCACGGATAAAAGGCTAGCAAAAAGATAGATACGCAAAAATGGAATGACCAGCTTCTTAGTCTCGGGCCAGAGAAATCATGGCCTGCAATAACTCACTCAAAAATAAATCTTGTACACTAAGGTTTATGCACTCAAATATATATTAGGCTTTGGATAGGTTGAGCAACACACAAGTGATATTTATGACAAGGTTAGCGATATTTTGGAGCATAAAAGACATCTTTAATCTATTCATAACTTGAGAGCACATAAAACACTATAGGTCTTTATTTTAATCATAACCTCCACTGAAGATTAAGCTAGCATTTAAATAAATTCAGATTTGTATTTTTAAGGGAGCACTAGCTTAAACATGCATAAATCAATTACAAAGATGAACAAAGCTGCAATTATAATCATATATCATCATGGCACAAATTTTGTAACTTTTCCAATGATATAATCAAGGTGGTGTCTTTATTAATGATGACATCAAGTTGAAATACAAACTGAAAATAAACAAATATGCTTCCTGAAATTTAAATAAAAACAGAAAATACTACGCAAACACACATAAGCAAAAGCTGAAAATTACAGAAAAAAAGAAAAGAAAAGAAAACTAAAGTTCCTAAATCTTCTAGTCCTCCGCCGGTGGTTGATATTGATGATCTTGATAGTAATACCCTTGCTCATAATATGATTGGACATTCCCTCCGACGAATTGATTTGGATCCACAAGGTGAAGGCGTCCGAGCTCAAAGGCAATATTTGCATTGCCTTCACCAAGTTGAGCTGCGTTAGCTTGGATGGCTGCGATGTTTTGGGCGTTTCTCGCAGCATACCCTCCAATTATGGCCATGCTTTGTTGTGGTTGGGGATGATGTGCGTAGGACTCCGTGAAGTTAGCGTTGGGCACCACATAATTTGGTGGGGGTACGGGTGCACCACCCCCCCATGCTTGCTCTTGTGGCCCTCCGTAATAACTTGGCGGAGGAGGGATCCCATCGAATGGTTGCACATTGGGTTGTGCTCCACTCGCTTGTGCGGAGGATGTTCCCTCCTCTATGATTCTTCCTCTTTTGTTCTTCCTTGCAGGGACAAGGAGTCCCTCTTCCAACCAATCTTCTCTCCCTTCGGTGAAAAGCCTAAGCCTCTCATTGGGAAGGGGTAGGTTTACTATGGCCAAACGATAACCTCCTCTCTCATCTCCACTAATGTATTTGCCTTGCTGCAAATACTCAATGTTGAGAGAGGTACCACGCAAAAGATGGTCGGGGTTTCTTGCGATCCCCAGCCGTAAGGAGAAGGCCAACATGGAGAGGTAGCACCCCGAACCAATATTTCCCGCCCCCGATGTTGCTTCACAACACCAACGGTTGATCATAAGGTAAGAGGGGTCTATTGGCTGCCTGGCAATTAAAGCCGAGTAGAGCCAATTCAACTCCTTGTCGGTCACCTTCGTCTCCTTCATCCTCCCCAATACCCTCTTGCACATCCAAGAGTGAAATATCCGGATAATGGGGTTGCGGATGCAATTGCGTTGTTGATGGGCTTCTCCGGAGATCATATTCCAAAATCCCGCTAACATGCCGGGTGGCACGTCAACTTTCTCCGGAGCTCCTTTGTGGAATCCAAGCAGCTCCCTAACGTGCTCGTAGGGAACCACTTGTTGGACTCCCTCCAAACGGAATGACAAGCTTTGCACCCCATCATCAAGGATAGGTGCAATAGTCATTAAAATTTCCAAGGCGAACCCCAAGTGGGTGTCCGCCGATACTCCGTTGGAGAATTGCACCCATCCAAGGTGCCCCAACATATAGTATATGTCGGTGACAAAACCCAAGGTGTAGAGTGCTTGATCGTCGAACTCGACGTTGGGTGTAACACCCGAAAAATTCCATCACAATAAAATATTGTTAGCAACATGGTTTAGTTTTATTTTCTAAGGATGTAATAAATTTGAATAAATAAATTTGCCTTTAAATTAAATTAAACAACAATTAATAATTAGAATCAAACAAGTGATTGTGCATCATGTTGAAATGCATGAGTTTTGGTTGTGGTGTGGTTTTAAAAAGGTCTTAAAAAAACACTTGAGAAAAAGTCTTAAAAAAATTATTGTGAAAAGTCCTTAAAAATAATTGTGAAATTGGTGTAAAAGATTGAAAAAAAAAGAATGAAAGTTTGAATTTAAAAAAATGCTTGAAAACTTGTTTAAAAGGTTTTCTAAAAAGCCTTAAAATATTTGAATAAATTTGTGTTAAAATTTGATTTGAAAATATTTGAATTTGAATTTGGTTTGAAAAGGATTTGAAAAGAAAAGATAAAGAAAAGAAAAAAAAAAGAAAAAAAACAACCAACCCAACCCAGCTCCCCCCCGCGGCCCACTACTGTTTCGGCCCATGCGGCCCACCCCGCCGCCTCCCTCCCTCTCCCCCTCTCAACCGCTGACGTGTGGGGCCCACACGTCAGGGGCTTCCCCTACCTCCAGCCGGCCGCCCCCCTTCTTGCCCGCGCCGCCGCCGGTGTCTCCATCCCCGGCGCCGCTTTCCCCGCACCCCGGCGCCGCCTCCTCGCCTTCCCGCGACGCTCCGCCTCCCCACCGCACTCATCCACCGCCCCTTCCTCTCCCAAAACGGCACGCACCGAGCCGCCACCGCACCCGCACGCCATTAATGGCGCCGGCCGCCCACCGAGCTCCCAATCCACCGCCTCCGCGCCTTTCTACCTCCCCTCTCCGGGCTATAAAGGGCAGCACCATCCCCCGCACCACCCGCACCACTCTCCCTCCTTTTTCCCCGCGCGCAGCACTGCCACGCCCGTGAAGGTCGCCGGAGCTCCGCCCCTCGCCGTCGATCTCCTCCGCCGGCGCCCCTAGCTTCCTTCCAAGGCCGCCGGTGAGTTCCCCGCCTCCTCCTCTTTCTCCTGGTGTTTTTCCCGCGCGATTTGGTGCCCGGGAGGCCCCCGTTGGCCTCCTCCGGCGAGCCCCGCCGCCCGCGCGCCGCCGCGCCGCCGCCCGGCCGCCGCCGCTAGCCGCCGCGGCCGTCCGCCCGCCGCCGCCGTCGCCTACAAGCCACCACAACCGTCCGATCAAAATCCACGGCCCGCATTAAAACCGGTCCATACCCCTTCGCCGGTCCACGGTGGACCATGGACCAGTCCACCGGCGCGGTCCACGCGCTTGCGTCACGCCGACGTCACCACCGCGTCGGCACGGCCGCGTAGAAAGCCGCCACGTGTCGCTCCCTTGGCTCACCCGCCGGCCGTCTTGGTTGTTTTGCGTAAAGAACCCCGAGATTCCGTAAATTACAAAAATATCCTTCCACCTTTATAAAAGCCTTACAACGAGGTCCCGATTTTTATATCTAGGCCCCTGCAGTCCTTAGTTTCTATGTTCTTTAGCCTATCCTTAACCTTTTACATATTAGACCTTCTAGTTTCACACATATTTATGTTTAGGTCCCTGAAATCTTGCAGAAAACCCCCTAAACTTCCAGTTCTTTTACAATTTAGTCCCTGAACCTTGTTTCAGCCATAACTTTTCCATCCTAGCTCCGTTTTACGCGTTCTTGATGTCCACGCGATCGTCTCTCCGAGCCCGTCATTTCTAAAAGCTTGTTTTAGCCTTTTGGTAATGTTTGATGTATTGTTTTATTTATTGTATGTTTTTCTTGCATGATCGTAGCCAACACGCCGTTCGAGGAAATTCAAGTGCAGAGCTTTGCAGATAAGGAAAGTAGCTTATCGTTGGAGAAAGGCAAGTGACCCTAACCACCCTTCTACCTATGCTTTAATCAAGAACACTATAAATTAATCGGAACATGGAGAACCACCCAGGAAAACAGTGCAACCACAGTCCATATGGCTCTGGCTTAGCCAATTAATTAGGTGTGCGATTGATCTGATGGCCCTTTTCCGAAAGGAGCAGAGGGGATCCGGGTTGCAGGGGTATAGCCCGGTCCTTTTGGGGTAGCAGCCTTTGCTAAGGTGCCGACCACTAGGGAGGGTTATGGTCCGCCCCGATCCGTAACTATGCGGGTCGTTAGTCTTTTGCATATCTTTGTAAAGGCTTCGTAGCGTCCCTATGCAATCACACCTCGGAAGTGTGGTATTGTGCCTGATCAGCACATGTGTGGTTGGGTTCAAAGTTCTTTGGAACTTTTACGCGAACCGTGGGAAAAGTGTGCAACCTCTCGCAGTGTTAAACCGATCGATCGGCCGTGCTCACGGTCAAGAGCGGCCTGGACCCTCACATGATTAATTGAACTTAAAGATGGATTAATATTGCTTTCCGGTTATTTCGTGGCCTTGCCGAGTACCAACCATAAGTGTACTCATCCTTGCTTACGCCGTTCGCAGAAGAACCCCGGAGTGGAGCACTTCACCGACTACGAGGAGTTCGAGGATGCGGTCAACCGCCGGATGCTCGTGGAAGATGAAGATGGAGTCGCGTCTTCATAGTTATCGTTGTTCGTGTAAAGACCTTTGTGTCTACCATCGTGAGTGTAATAAAAGTTAATAAACCTTTTCTGTATGTTTTGAGCAGTGTCTTGTGATATTACACTCATGAGTCTATCGTATGTGTGAAATTGTGATCCTGGCACACATATGAGATGCATTCGGTTTTCTACGGAAAATCGGGTGTGACAGAGTGGTATCAGAGCATTGCTGACTGTAGGACGCAGCCTCAGATAGAAATGGTCGATATTAAGGTCTCTCTTTCTAGGAAGCCCTTCTAACATTCAAAATATCTTATTTACGCTTAAAAAAATATTTTATTCTTTATTCTCTAAACAAAATCAAATCTTTTGTTTTCTTCTACACTGAGTCTGATTCTTGATCTTCCACCATGAATTACCACACGTGCTTTATAGGATAGATTCATAGGTTGCCTACCCTCTTATCAGTTTCGTTTCGATAGAGCCGTTCTTGTGAGGACGTACGATGTTAATGCTTGTTGATTGTAAACATGCATGATTTGGATCTTTGACATGATTGAAATGTTTTTGTGGAGTGATGGCCACAAATACATCAATAAAATAATTAAAGTTAAAATTTGAATCTTAGCCCCTTTTCTCTGATTCACCTTTATCTTCCTGTCGGAAAACTTTTCTCTCTAACAATCAAATGGTAAACGTCAGGTCAGGAGCTGGACAGGATATTCCGTTCGTCATCAATCGACTGAATCAAGTTCCCTCCTTCACAAGAATTAGCAATGGATCCCGCGATGCAGCAGTTCTTTACGGAACAGATGCAGTTGATTCAGAACCTCACCGCCACTGTCCAGAATCTACAAGCACAGCAGAACCAGCCACCACCTCAAGGACCCCCACCACCTCCACCACCAGTGAACAAGCATAGGGAATTCATGAGCCACAACCCGCCCACTTACTCTCATTCTGTAAATCCCCTCGATGCCGATGATTGGCTCAAGACCATCAACAAGATGCTGAATATCACCCAATGCAATGATCGTGAGAAGGTTTTGTATGCCTCAGGACGTCTGGAAGGTGCAGCCGCTGATTGGTGGGATGCTTACACCGTCGCGCATGCCGCCGCCGACACCATTACTTGGCAAGAGTTCCGGAGAGTTTTCGTACACATCACATCCCACCTTGGTGTGAAGAAGTCGAAGAAGAAGGAATTTCTAGCTCTAAAGCAAGGCAACATGACCGTTAGTGAGTATCCGGATCGGTTTACTCATTTGTCCCGCTATGCACCGGATGAAGTCAACACGGATGCAAAGAGACAAGAACGCTTTCTTGATGGTTTGATAGGTCCACTTAACTATCGGTTGCGAGCCACACATTTCTTAACTTTCGGATGTTGCTCAATAAGGCTATAGGCTTGGAAAATAAACGCAAGGAACTTCGTGAACGAAGCGCAAGTTTCAACCTCAAGGTCAATCCAGCGAGAACACCCGCCCTCGTTACAACTCATCGCAAGACTCTCGGTTTCGTTCTAGCACACCGGGCAGAGGCCATGGACGAGTCGGCGGTATCGTTCGTTTGATGAACCCGAAGAATCCAACCCAATGACACCTCGGGCTCCAAATCCTCATCGAATCGCTCGGGTGCACCAAGAAGGAACACTACTCCAGCTTCACCCCGGTGGATGCTTCAACTCGCGGAGAATTAGGACACTATGCCGCATTTGCCCTCGGCGCAATATGCGGACACCCCGCAGAGATAATAGAGGACAACAGAACAATATGCATGGTAGGGTGAACCATGTGACAGTCGAAGAAGCTCAAGGAGACAAAGATGTTGTGCTTGGTACGTTTCTTATCAACTCGTACCCGCAATGCTTTATTTGATTCCGGGGCATCGCATTCATTTATTACCGAACGATTCGTGACAAAGCATGATGTACCCAAGAGTTCCATGAAGACACATTTGCTAATCGGTTCCCCAAACGGTGAAATGAAATCCACCTATGTATGCCCACGGTCAATCTTAAGATCGAGGAGATAGATTTTGAAGCGGACTTAGTGATCCTAACATCCAGTGGAATAGATGTGATCCTTGGTATGGATTGGTTAAGCAAGCATGATGGAATCATTTTGTGTGCCAAGAAGTCGGTGCTCTTAACTACCCCGCAAGGAGATAGGATTGAGTTTGCCGCTACAAGCCCGAAGAAGAAGGAGAAGTGAACAAGCTCTGTGATAGTAACCCATCATCTATCAAGAACATCTTGTATCTCCTCTTGTTTCCCGATCCCTCCGAATCTCGGGACGAGATTCTTTTTAAGGGGGTAGGATTTGTAACACCCGAAAAATTCCATCACAATAAAATATTGTTAGCAACATGGTTTAGTTTTATTTTCTAAGGATGTAATAAATTTGAATAAATAAATTTGCCTTTAAATTAAATTAAACAACAATTAATAATTAGAATCAAACAAGTGATTGTGCATCATGTTGAAATGCATGAGTTTTGGTTGTGGTGTGGTTTTAAAAAGGTCTTAAAAAAAACACTTGAGAAAAAGTCTTAAAAAAATTATTGTGAAAAGTCCTTAAAAATAATTGTGAAATTGGTGTAAAAGATTGAAAAAAAAAGAATGAAAGTTTGAATTTAAAAAAATGCTTGAAAACTTGTTTAAAAGGTTTTCTAAAAAGCCTTAAAATATTTGAATAAATTTGTGTTAAAATTTGATTTGAAAATATTTGAATTTGAATTTGGTTTGAAAAGGATTTGAAAAGAAAAGATAAAGAAAAGAAAAAAAAAGAAAAAAAACAACCAACCCAACCCAGCTCCCCCCCGCGGCCCACTTGTTTCGGCCCATGCGGCCCACCCCCGCCGCCTCCCTCCCTCTCCCCCCTCTCAACCGCCGACGTGTGGGGCCCACACGTCGGGGGCTTCCCCTACCTCCCGGCCGCCGCCCCCCTTCTTGCCCGCGCCGCCGCCGGTGTCTCCATCCCCGCGCCGCTTTCCCCGCACCCCGCGCGCGCCTCCCTCGCCTTCCCGCGACGCTCCGCCTCCCCACCGCACTCATCCACCGCCCCTTCCTCTCCCAAAACGGCACGCACCGAGCCGCCACCGCACCCGCACGCCATTAATGGCGCCGGCCGCCCACCGAGCTCCCAATCCACCGCCTCCGCGCCTTTCTACCTCCCCTCTCCGGGCTATAAAGGGCGCACCATCCCCCCGCACCACCCGCACCACTCCCCCTCCTTTTCCCCCGCGCGCAGCACCGCCACACCGTGAAGGTCGCCGGAGCTCCGCCCCTCGCCGTCGATCTCCTCCGCCGGCGCCCCTAGCTCCCTTCCAAGGCCGCCGGTGAGTTCCCCCGCCTCCTCCTCTTTCTTCTCGGAGTTTTTCCCGCGCGTTTTGGTGCCGGGAGGCCCCCCCGTTGGCCTCCTCCGGCGAGCCCCGCCGCCCGGCGCCGCGCCGCGCCGCCCGCCGCGCCGCCGCTAGCCGCCGCGGCCGTCCGCCCGCCGCCGCCGTCGCCTACAAGCCACCACAACCGTCCGATCAAAATCCACGGCCCAGATTAAAACCAGTCCATACCCCTTCGCCCGGTCCACGGTGGACCATGGACCAGTCCACCGGCGCGGTCCACGCGCTTGCGTCACGCCGACGTCACCACCGCGTCGGCACGGCCGCAGAAAGCCGCCACGTGTCGCTCCCTTGGCTCACCCGCCGGCTGTCTTGGTTGTTTTGCGAAAGAACCCCGAGATTCCGTAAATTACAAAAATATCCTTCCACCTTTATAAAAGCCTTACAACGAGGTCCCGATTTTTATATCTAGGCCCCCGCGATCCTTAGTTTCTATGTTCTTTAGCCTATCCTTAACCTTTTACATATTAGACCTTCTAGTTTCACACATATTTATGTTTAGGTCCCTGAAATCTTGCAGAAAACCCCCTAAACTTCCAGTTCTTTTACAATTTAGTCCCTGAACCTTGTTTCAGCCATAACTTTTCCATCCTAGCTCCGTTTTACGCGTTCTTGATGTCCACGCGATCGTCTCTCCGAGCCCGTCATTTCTAAAAGCTTGTTTTAGCCTTTTGGTAATGTTTGATGTATTGTTTTATTTATTGTATGTTTTTCTTGCATGATCGTAGCCAACACGCCGTTCGAGGAAATTCAAGTGCAGAGCTTTGCAAATAAGGAAAGTAGCTTATCGTTGGAGAAAGGCAAGTGACCCTAACCACCCTTCTACCTATGCTTTAATCAAGAACACTATAAATTAATCGGAACATGGAGAACCACCCAGGAAAACAGTGCAACCACAGTCCATATGGCTCTGGCTTAGCCAATTAATTAGGTGTGCGATTGATCTGATGGCCCTTTTCCGAAAGGAGCAGAGGGGATCCGGGTTGCAGGGGTATAGCCCGGTCCTTTTGGGGTAGCAGCCTTTGCTAAGGTGCTGACCACTAGGGAGGGTTATGGTCCGCCCTGATCTGTAACTATGCGGGTCGTTAGTCTTTTGCATATCTTTGTAAAGGCTTCGTAGCGTCCCTATGCAATCACACCTCGGAAGTGTGGTATTGTGCTCGATCGGCACATGCGTGGTTGGGTTCAAAGTTCTTTGGAACTTTTACGCGAACCGTGGGAAAAGTGTGCAACCTCTCGCAGTGTTAAACCGATCGATCGGCCGTGCTCACGGTCAAGAGCGGCCCGGACCCTCACATGATTAATTGAACTTAAAGATGGATTAATATTGCTTTCCGGTTATTTCGTGGCCTTGCCGAGTACCAACCATAAGTGTACTCATCCTTGCTTACGCTGTTCAGAGAAGAACCCTGGAGTGGAGCACTTCACCGACTACGAGGAGTTCTGAGGATGCGGTCAACCGCCGATGCTCGTGGAAGATGAAGATGGAGTCGCGTCTTCATAGTTATCGTTGTTCGTGTAAAGACCTTTGTGTCTACCATCGTGAGTGTAATAAAAGTTAATAAACCTTTTCTGTACGTTTTGAGCAGTGTCTTGTGATATTACACTCATGAGTCTATCGTATGTGTGAAATTGTGATCCTGGCACACATATGAGATGCATTCGGTTTTCTACGGAAAATCGGGTGTGACATTGGGCACAAGCCTCTTCTCAAGATTAGAGAGCCTCTCCTCCTCCTCCGATGACAAGATGATGAGGCCGTACGAAGAGTATGTCGGAGTGTAAGGAGGTGGCACGGTTGAACGGGTCGATCATCGTGGTGGCACGGGCTGCTCCTCCGTGTGCCTTTGAGGTTTGGTAAACCTCATGGACGTGCTTCTTGCAGCCCTCATACCACCAAGGAGGAGAGCATCGTTCCTCCTCGGTGGTGCCGTATCCGTCTCCATGCTCCGGGGAGACTTGGAAACCGAGTGCCTCCTCGAAGACGTGGTTGATGACGGCTTGTAGGACGACGAACTCTTCTTCTTGGAGAAGAGACTTGTGGTTTTCTTCCACATGGTTGCTGCACTCTTTTCTTCAACTAAAACTCCGGGTTGCAATCGGTAACTAGGCACTTAAACTCTTTGCTTCGGATGTGGACTTTGAGTGGATTAAGGATGTGGATTTTTTTGAGCTATCAAGCTTGGGAAGGTTGGCTATGTCTACAGAGGTTTTGAGCACACAAACTTGAACACACAAACAAAGGAAGGAGAGGGAAGCTTGCCTGCAGAAAACGGGAGCCGGGGGGCTCCTTAAGTAGGGGAGGCCGGCCGGCCTGGGCCGACCGGCCTAGGTGGCTCGGTGCTCCTCCCCGCCTCGGCTTTCTTCCAGCACGATCATTTCGCCTCTGCAACTTTCCTGCCCGCGTGCTCCACGAGTTGCACCGCCCAAACGCTCTCGTCCACTCCTTTTCTTGCATTATTGGTCCTTCCACTTGATGCTTCATGCTTTGGGTCATGTCCATGCTCCCTAGCTCCACTTGCTTCACATGCCACCATGAAATTCCTGCAAAGTTGATGCTTGCTGCCCACCATGCTTGTCCTTTGCATGTGGAATTGGTGAAAGTTGATGAAAGGGAATCCAATGGTGCATGCATGATTAATTCAAACTAGATTGCCTCCATTAAGGTGTGTTTAAGGTTAAGCACTCCTCTAATTCGAAATTTAAAATATTTTTCAGAGCCATGCAAGAGCTCAAACATAATTTTAGAGAAGTTTTTAAACCATTAAAATCAAATGTAAGTCGAAAATATTTTTCGACTACGTCGATTTCGGTCTCACCGGTATAGTTTGTCTTCATCGGTTGAGAGCAAACTTTTCCCAGCTTGATCATGGAGGCATAGGTTTAGGTTCTAATTTTGGCTAAATAAGAAAGATTTTGAATAAAACAAAATTAGAATAGGCTTAGAAAAATTCTAATCCTAGAGAAACCAAGGATATTGATTTTTAAACCAACCAAAAGTTTTGATTTCTAGGTTCACGCGAGTCCTACCACGTGCTGAATTTTTTATTAACACTTAGATATAAATCGTGGCTCTACTCGTGTGGTTTTAGCATGAAAAATAAGTCAACCTCAGCACCATAATGAGGGTGAAAGGTTGAGTTAGGTTCTGAAATTAGTTGGTTGAGGTTTCTCGAAAAGAAAAGAACAAACAAGCACATAGCAGGGTTCATGCAAAGGGTTTATGATAAAGCAAACATTCAATCAAGAATTATGTCTCTAATATTGTTCAACCACTTCTAAGTCTAATGTCTTTGCGTAATAAAAAACTCAAAACTAAATTATTAAAAATACTAGAAAAACCTGGAATCGGGTTGTCCTCCCGGTAGCTTATTCTTGACTCGACGAAACGGGTTGCCTCCCGCCTAGCGCTTCGTTTATAGTCTATAGCTAGACTTCTTCACTTGATTACTTCGGATCAACGCTCTTTGCGGGCGTTGCAATCTTGGGTACCCACTTCCACACCATCTTGGGCACGGGCTTGTCTTCCGGCTTAGTCATTTTTTTGGTCTTCACAGGCGGCTTCTCTTCCTTTGTCTTGACGGATGCAACACCTTCTTTGATTTTCTTTACGTTCATTTTTTCGGCTCCTTCTTTTTCAGCCCCTCCTTTTGCTTTGGTTCTCCCTTCACTCCAATCATGTTGCATGCCTCGATTCTTGGACAGAACTTGAAGGAACTCCTTTCTCCGTTGATATCGAACATGATCTCCCCCTTGCCAACATCAATACTAGCTCCCACGGTCTTGAGGAAAGACCTCCCTAGGATGAGCGGTGGCTTCTCCCTCTCTCCCATCTCGAGCACAACGAAGTCGACGGGGATGAAGTGGTGTCCGACCTTCACGGGTACATCTTCAGCAATGCCCAAGGGGTAGCGAATGGAGTTTTCTCCCAACTCCAAACATATACCCGTAGGCTCCATTGGTAGGCGTAGCTTCTCGAACACATCCCTCGGCATGACACTTACACTAGCTCCAAGGTCGCATAACGCCTTCTCGAAGTTGAAAGAACCAACCGAACATGGAATTGTGGGGCACCCGGGGTCTTTTTGCTTCTCTAGCCCATTAGCAATAGCGGCACTACACTCCTCGGACATCTTGACATGATCTACCCCGAATGTTGCTATCTCATATTTATTTGCAAGTATGTCTTTAAAGTAATGAGAATATGTATGTACTTGTAGGGCATCTAGTAATGGCATGTTGATGCTAAGTCTACGCACAACTTCCACAAACTTCTCAAAGTGGTTGTCAAGTTTACCTCGGAAGTAGAGTGGCTTAAGTTGCGGTATCCTCGTGTCTTCCTCCGGCATCTCAAATTCGGGTTCCTCGGTGACGATCCCCATAACTTTCTCTTTAGCAACTCCTTCCACCTCGGTGGATGGTTTAAGCTTCCTTGCTCCCGCGGAACGTTCCGGATCTTCGGTCTCCTTCCCCGAACGTGTTTGAATGGCCTTCGCCGATTCGGGACTTTTGGGTTGTCCCGAAGCTTCCCTTCATCATTAGTGAGGCGCCCCGCAAGTTGTCCAACTTGCGTCTCGAGCATCTTCATCATGTTGAGCACTTGATGATTGGAACTTCCGACCTCCGTCACCTTGCTATCGATGTTCTCCAACACCTTGTCTATGGTCTTGAACTTGGTGACGGTGTCCTTGTTGATCTTAGCTTGCTCATCCATGAACTCCTTCAATTGTATACGAAGCGGAACCGCGTTAGGAATAGATGAGCTTGCATTAAATTGAGGCCTACCTTGCCCGTAGCGGAAGTTCGGCAATTCTCCCTTCCTCATGTAGTCGAGCACTTTGGCTTCCTCCGGACAATCTTTGCGGACATGGCCATACTCTCCACATTCTTCGCATGTGGACCTTGCTTCGGCGGCCTTCAAGTCTTGAGCCTCTTTCTTTTCCATCTCCATCTTCTCCAACCTCCTCATGAGCGAGTCGATCTTGCCTTCAAGTATGTTCTCCTTCTCCACTTGCAAGACTCCTTTGACGTTCCCCGTGGGTTGAACCAGATGTAGGCGCTCGGATGACGCCCATGTGTCATTGTCTGCGACCTTCTTGAATAGCGTGAAAGCTTCCGTCGGTGTAAGTTCGATAATGGATCCTCCCGCCGATGCATCGATGATCATCCTTGACGCCATGGTGAGTCCTTGATAGAACTTTTGCACGAGGTCTTCTTTCGGGAACTTGTGATGTGGAACCGCCCGGGTGTACTCATGGAAGCGCTCGAATGCCTCCGAGATAGTTTTCGTAGGATATTGAACAAAGGTGGCAATCTTATTACGCAAGCTTTGAGTTTTACCCGGTGAGTAGTATTCCTTCATGAAAGCCTTCATCAACGTGTTCCAATTTTGCACCGTCTCCGCCCGTTGAGAGTGGAACCATTGCAAAGCCTTCCCGAGAAGTGAAAACGGAAAAAGCCTTGCCCTCATTTGGTCTTGAGTCACCCCATCCATGTTGAAAGTCTGACATAGTTGAATGAATGCTTGGAGGTGAAGGTTCGGGTCCTCTTTACCGGTGAAGGGTGAATGTTGCACCATGCGGATTGTTGAGGTCTTGATCTCGAACGGTCTTCCGATCTCCTCAAGGTTCAAGATTGGTAGGTCGATGATGTCTGGGGTGCATAGCTCCCCAATCTTGCATTCTTGCGGTGGTTGGTCACCCATCGGTGGAAGTCGATTCTCCCGAGGACTTTGAGGTGGTGAATTCTTCGGAGATTCCTACGATCCTTTGTCTTCCGACTCCGAATTTACAAAATCCAGCTTTTTAGCTTGATGTGCTTCGCGTCTCCTTAGCCTGTAAAGTTTTTCTGGATCATCCACAAAATTATCGGGTTTGTTGGAGAGGTAGCCGTCCATCTCCTGTTAGGGTTAGCAATAAACAAAGTATGCAAAAACTAGAAAGTAAAAACAAATCTATAGAAACTAGGGTTAGACAAACTAGATTAGATGTATTTTGAGGATGATCAAAATTTAGTAGATGCAAAAATAAAAACAAAGAGAAAACTAAAAATTACAAAAAGGCAACAAAAAATCAAATCTTGATCACTTGTTCCCCGACAACGGCGCCAGAAAAAGGGGCTTGTTGACGGTTAATAATTATATCAAAGTTCGTTTGTCACTTGCAAGCGGACAAGTCTCCCGTCGTAGTCAAGGGACCCTTCTTCCCTCGAGTGGTGAACCCAAGGTATCGAATCCGTGGAACAAATGTGTGACGCAAAACTTAATCTAATAAAGCCAAGTAACTCCAATCTTCGATAAAAAACCCTAATGCATCTAGGTAAAAGACACGAAACGAATCTAATCTACTAAAGACCGGAGAAAACAAAGTAAGATTGGGTAGATAAACCGATCTAGAGGGATCGGGGTAAGCAAGAGAAGAAGTAGCAAATCGAATCTTATAAGAAGCTTCTTTAAATCGTGGTTTCCCGTCCAAATCCGAAAACATCCACCTTTCGGAACCCCCATTCAGTCACAACGTATCCCTACTCATGTGGGGAGCTTAGGGCGAGTCAAAAGACAAGTCGAGATTCTTTCGGAAGATCCGGTGTGTACCTCTAGCCACCGCGGCTACAAGAACACCCTATGTAATCTACCTCGAGAATAGAATTGGAATAAGCAAAGCCGATCGAAAAACGAAATCTTCGAGGAAACACTTGATCGCTAGGAAAAGATTCAACTTGATAATTCAACTATAACAATGATACATACACAAGATCACCACCGGGATCCTTCCTTGATCTTGCTTCTAGCTCCGGGAACTCCGACGTGGTCTTCCGTGCAAGGTTCCCACGTCGGCTAGGGGAACCCTAGTCAACTAGCTTGACCCTCTCCTCTCCGAGATGGTGCCCCTCTCTTCTCTGCTCCTTGGCGGCCGATGACGAATTGTATGATGCGTGGCTCTCGGTCAGGGGGCTATAAATAGCCTGATTGGCGGCTAGGGCAAAGGGGGGCCTTACTGGGCCCTGGACAGGGCTGGGCCGGCCGGCCTGGGCCCATCCAGGCCCAGCCCGAGGCCTCCTTTGCTCTACGTCGGTTCCTTGCTTCCTGAATGTTTCCCCCTTCTGTATGTAGGTCCATGTCATCAATTTCTCTCCGAATTGGACTCAACTCCTTGTCTTGCAAGATTCAGCACTTTTCAGGTCAGGTCCTCGGAGTCTGTCGTCTTCTCGGATCAAGTCCCTGACTCCTTGGAGTTATGTTTGCTTCGTTGCATGACTTGTACGGGGCTTCAAGGTCTTGTCATGAGGTGCTTGATGAACTTATCCCGAAAGTCTTGCATTCAACACTAAAACTCTGCATAAACATTAAACTCCAAAACCGACATGCACACGTGAACTTGTTATACCACGGGGGTTAGTACCAATGGATAAGGTATAAAACTCATGCCAACACCGAAGGTAAACTCATGGCTAGGTTGACGGATTTTCACCGTCAACACGTAGTATTTTCAGCTTTACTTTAATTTTTAGTTTTTAGTTTAATTTTCAGCGTGTGTGTTAGTTTTTATTTTCATCATGAATAATGTCACCACCAAGTTTGTGCCATGATGATATATGATTATAATTGCCGCTTTATTTATCTTTGTAATTGATTTATGCATGTTTAACCTAGTGCTCTCTTAAAATACAAATCTGAAATTATCTAAATGCTAGCTTAATCTTTAGCGGAGGTTATGATAAAAATAAAGACCCATAGTATTTTATGTGCTCTCAAGTTTTAGATGGATTAAAGATGATTTATTTTTGTTCTTAAATGTAAAGCTAACCTTGTCATAAATACCACTTGCGTGTTGCTCTACCTATCCAGAGCCATATAAATATTTGAGTGCAAAAACTTAGTATACAAGATTTATTTTTGGGTGAGTTATTTCAGGCCTTGATTTCTTTGGCCCGAGACTAAGAAGCTGGTCATTCCGTTTTTGCGTATCTATCTTTTTGCTAGCCTTTTATCCGTGCATTGTGTATTCCCACATCGGAGATCTCACAAACCTCGCCGGATATCCACCCTTAAAACCAAATTTCATCTTTTGTGTTTACCTCCTTGACCACAACCTATCATTGAGAATGGATCATCAATTCAAGGAAGATCGCAAGACGATGCCAACATTGAAGAATTCAAGTATCTCTCCAAGGAAAAATATTTCCGGTACCTACCTTATTTATCACCTCTTTGCTCGAGGACGAGCAACGTCTAATCATGGGGGAGGAGGTAGGTACGATGCAATTTTTAGAGTTCAAAGGGGAGTAATTAAAAAAAAGTTCAAAAGGGGTGCAAATAAAAAAAATCAAAACTCCAAGTTGAAAGTCTCGTGACCGAAAGAATGACAAAAAAATGAATGAATGAAAAAGAATGAAAGAAAGAAAGAAAGAAAAGAAGGAGAAATATGAAAAAGTGAAAAATATGAGTATGTGCAAAAATAAAATGAACTCCCCGGTTCTCTAAAGTGCATTAGGAAATTCAAGGCTTCAAGATTAAAAGATCCATTCTCATTTTCCAACCATGTGCAATCCGATAACGAGGACTTCCTTTGTGCCTCGGGATCACCCTTTGTCATTTGCACATGTCCACTCATCTCAAGTGTGTGTATTTTTCTCTTTCCCCTCCTTGATATAACATCATTTTCCAATGACCTTTTTGATGAGTCTCGGTAAGACCATGAGAAGCTTGTCTTGTTTTGACAACATCTCATTTATAAAATCTTGGTAGGACTAAACTTTCCCAAAAAGCTCCATATAAAGCCTACCAAATAAATAAATGCTATGAGAGGGAAAGGAGTAGAATAAATAGGCTTGAGAGACAAGATGAGATGAGAGTTCATGAGCACGATGCAAGGTGGTTTAAATTTGTGAACTTGGTTTAGCTCTTTTTCATCTTGTTCTTTATTTCAAAATTTCCGAGATCCATTTGAATTTTGGGAGCATGTTAATACTTGTGGGATAAGCTTAATGAAATATCTACCCTTCGTAGGGATGAAGGCTAGTACATTATGGAACTTTAACGAATTAAACTTTTGACAGCATTATGTTTTTTTTCATGTATGATCAAGTGCAAGGTTTAAACAATGAAGGGCAACGATGATATCCATCGAAGGCTTACTCGAGGACGAGCAAGGTTTAAGCATGGGGGAGCTGTTGACGGTGAAAATCCGTCAACCTAGCCATGAGTTTACCTTCGGTGTTGGCATGACTTTTGTATCTTATCCATTGGTACTAACCCCCGTGGTATAACAAGTTCACTTGTGCATGTCGGTTTTGGAGTTAAGTGTTTACGCAGGGTTTTAACGTTAAAAGCAAGACTTCCGGGATAAGTTCATTAAGCACCTCATGACAAGACCTTGAAGCCTAGTACAAGTCAAGCAATGAAGTGGACATGACTCCAAGAGCCCATGAACCAAGCCCGAGAAGATGATAAACTCCGAGGACCTAGCCAGAAAAGTGCTGAATCTTGCAAGACAAGGAGCTTCGTCCAATTCGGAGAGAAACCGACGACAAGGGCCCACATGCAAAAGGGGAGAGGATCTAGAAGACGCGGGAAGCAACACCGGCGAAGGAGGACATGAACGGGCCGAAACGGGCCCGGGCCGGTCGGCCCGAGCCGGTCGGCCCGTGCCGGTCGGCCCCGGCTTGTTTTGGGGCCCAGTCGGCCTCCCCTTTGACCTAGTTGCATCTCTGGCTATTTATAGCCCCCTGATCGAGAGCCACGCATCAATCAATTCGTCATCCGCTGCCGAGGAGCCGAGAAGCTTGAGGGACACCATCTCGGAGATGAGGGTCGTGCTAGTTGTCTAGGGTCTCCCTAGCCGACGTGGGAACCTTGCATGGAAGACCACGTCGGAGCTGCGAAGCGAGGATCAAGATCGAGGTAGGGCCCCGGTGGTGATCTTGTTCATGTAATCATTCATGGTGAAGTTTGTAAGTGAATCCGATTTCTAGCGATTAAGTGCCTTCTCGATGATTTTTGTTTTCTTCTTGGTTTTGCTTCTTCTACAATCTAGTCTATAGCTAGATTACATAGGGTGCTCTTGTAGCCGCGGTGGCTAGAGGTGCATACCGGACCGGCCAAGTGATTTCAACTTGTTCTATCGAACTCGCCCTAGACTACCCGCATGAGTAGGGATACGTTGTGACAGAACGGGGGTTCCGAAAGGCGGGCGTTTTCGGAGTCGGATGGAAGGACACGATTTAAAGATGCTTTTAACGAGATTCGCTTTTCTATCTTCATCTATCTTGTTTGGAGCTACAACATAAGCATGATCTAGATTCTCTAGATTGGTTATCTCTTGCTTTCTCTTGCTACCTCTTTAGTAGATTAGATTAGATGTGTTTCCTTTATGAGTTAGTAGATTAGATGCAACTTGTCTTCATAAGATAGCTTACCTTGCTTTACTAGATTGAATCCTTGCGTTGCACATTGTTCCACGGATTCGATACCTTGGGTTCACCACTCGAGGGAAGAAGGGTCCCTTGACTACGACGGGAGACTTGTCCGCTTGCAAGTCTAAACGAACTTTGATACAACTATTAACCGTCAACAAGCCCCTTTTTCTGGCGCCGTTGCCGGGAACAAGCAATCAAGATCCGATCTAGTATCGCTTATTTTTCAGTTTTTCGTTTTTGATTTTCTTTTGCATCTCTTAAGTTTGATCATCCTCAAAAGAAAAAAATCAATCTAATCTAGTTTTGATTAACCCTAATTTTTCTCTTTTCAGATTTTTGTTTTATTGCTAACCCTAACCGGAGATGGTTGGCTACCTCTCCAAGAAACCCAAACTTGTTTGTGGATGATCCAGGAAAACTTTACAGGCAAAGGTGACGTGCAACACAAGCTAAAGGGTTGGAAACCCTAGATTCAAAAGTCAAACTCGAAGGACCATCAAAATCTCCAAGGGAATCACCACCTCCAAGTCAAGACGCCGGAAGGCCTTCAAATCAAGAGGAGGATGGAGAAGATGGAGATAAAGAAAGTTGCTGCATCCGTCAAGACCAAAGGACAAAGCCAGCCTGTGAAGACCAAAAAAATGACTAAGCCGAAGTGGGTACCCAAGATTGCAATACCTGCAAAGAGCGTTGATCCGAAGTAATTAAGACAAGATCATCTATAATTTAAATGGAACTTGGAGAACCACCCAAGACAACAGTACAACCACAGTCCACATGGCTCTGGCTTAGCCAATTAATTTGGAGAGTGGGTTAACTGATATCCTTTTTCTGAGAGGGGCACAGGGGGCTCGGGGTTGCAGGGGTATAGCCCGGTTCTTCTGGGGTAGCAGCCCTTGCTAAGGTGCTGACCATTAGGGAGGGGTATGGTCCGCCCTGAGCTGTAACTATTGCGGGCTGTTGGTTTCTCTTCTTTCCTTTATAAAGGCTTCATAGTGGACCCCTAGCCACTCACCTTGGAAGTGTTTAAGGGTCTAGCTAACCCGGGCAACATGGGGAACACGAACTGTGGGTAAAGTGTACAACCTCTGCAGAGTGTAAAACTGATCGATCAGCCGTGCTCACGGTCAAGAGCGGCTTGGACCCTCACATGATAATCAAACTTAAAGATGGATGTAAACCGTGGGTCTTGTGGGTTTTGGTTTGTGATGTCTTTTAAAGTTAAGTGGGTTGGTATGAACTTACACTTAGTAACTAGGTGTTGTTAACTAAAACTTGATCAACTTATAAAATGCTTACCGCTGTGAACCATAGCTTATCCTTGGTAGCCTTGCATGTTTCCCCCACTTGATGAGCTCCAACTATAAGTGTGCTCACCCCTTGCTTACCGCTGTTCAGAGGAGAACATCGGTGAGGAGGAGCACTGGAGCGACTTCGAGGAATTCTAAGGCATGCAGACCCCCAGTCATTACGCCTGTGGAAGCTGAAGAAGGAGCTACTCGTTTTTAGTTATCATTTTGTGCTTGGACCTTCGAGTCCACCCGTCTGAGTGTAATAAAGAATATTGTATCAGTTAAACTCTTGTACATTTTTATTACTGCAATGGTATTACACTCTATTGTCTATCATGTGTGTGTGTGTAATTTGATCCTGGCACACATATGAGATGCATTCAGTTTTCTTTGTAAAATCGGGTGTGACAACGACCAGACGAAGAGGGTGTACAAGACTTCGTCGGGCAGTTCGACGCTCTCATGAACGCGGACGTCAGGTGGACGCCCTACTCAGAGGAGGTTGTTGTGGTCTGCGCAAGGGGCTCTCGACGTTGTGCTTCTGAGACCACCGCTACTAGATGAGGAGGTCGCTGTTGCTGTTCGACATGTACGTGGAGGAGTACACTGTCCACAGGGTGCTGAGGCAGTTCGGCCGCTACCAGGAGTGGCTTGTGCCTGTGGTGCACACTGTTCTGAGCGCCCACCACAGGTGAGTTCTCCTAAATTTTTAAATTTAATTCAGCGTTCAAAGATTTCAGACGCTAACAAATATGTTTAATTCGTCGTAGGTGGTCACAGAGGGCAGTTCTGGGTCGTGTTTCTTGGGTTCAGAGGTTGCAGCCGTACGTGGACGGTTGGGCTATCGCGCAACAGAACGTCATCACGGAGGACCAGCCCCACGACGACACGACGTGGGAGGCGTACATCCAGTGGTACACCCCGAGGACTCGGTCACGTGTGATGTGCGTCCCACCATAGCAAGCAACACCGATCCGAACGCGGTGCGGGCGCTCGTTTCTAGTACCGCGTACCTAGTTCGACGGGATCAGCACTACGACACGGCGGTGAGTTTGAAAATTTACTGCCTTTCATTTATGGTACCATTTACTAATAATTTCTTTACTAATAATTTCTTTTGTAGTTCAACGTGATTGCAGACCTTTCACATATTATAGAGGACTCAACGGCGAGGCTGACCCAGATGTCACACCAGAAGATCGCGGAGACGTTCCACATGATGGGTGCCATCACCACGAGATTCCTTGCCGCGGTCAGCTACCGCGGCAACCCGGCTCTACCACTATTTCCACGGTACCCCTAGGCGTCCTCCAGCTCTGCCTCGACTGGTCATTCCCACGCGGCACGTCGTCCTCGTCACGACCACCCTACCAGGCAGCTTTCGACGCAGCGCGCCCTCCGGCGCATCCTCCATTGAGGATGTCTCCGCTAGGGGGGCCTTCTCTCAGAGGTCCTGTGCCTACACATGCACCAGCACCAGGAGGGCCAGGACCGGCACCATGAGGACCCACACCTGCACCTGCACCTGCACCAGTACTAGCAGCAGTAGCAGCACGAGCAACAACACCGGTTCCTACCTCGTCCCTTGGCGCTGCTCTTCTGTCAGGTATTGACCACTACTCTATGTCGAACCATATACAAATACTAGATTGTATTAATTAGAAAGCGTGATTTAATAATACTATTTCTTCCAGTTTACGACTCCAGCATCGACACTCCTACCGGAGACCTAGGGGACCAGGCCGGAGCGTCCGGGTCCGGGTACGGTACTCGTGGTGCTGCCCGACCTCCCGCGACCGGAGTGGGAGGCGCGACACCTCTCCTCGACCAGATCCGCGACGAGAGGATTAGGGAGGGTCGGCATGCCCCTGCTCGCGCGCTAGAGAGGGGAAGGGAGAGAGAGGACAGAGGAGAGGCCACCGGTGGCGCCATCGTCGCGGGGAGGGGAGAGAGGTGGGCCATACAGAGTGCGAGAGGGGGAGAGAGAGGGCCAGCCGTCCAGGCAAAGTGCGAGAGGGAAGAGAGAGGGTGAGCGGTTGGAATGCAGCGAATAGAGAGAATCCCAGGAATGCGGTTGTACGGGGAGGCCACCGCAAAATGCAGCAGCGGTTGCGGCTCCTGTTGGATCCGCTGCATTGCATGTCCCTTCCTCATTTTGAGGACGCGGGAGGGAATCTGGGACCCGCTGGAATCAGTCTCAAACAGATTGATATCCAGTACGTCCAGCCCATCACCGGGCCTTGTAGAAGTTTTTTATGTGATGCTTAGGGTGATGTTATTTCCCATATAATCCTTTCAAATGTGATTAAAAAAATAATCCTTTCAAATACGTGTGATAGTTGTAGACTAAATCACGTCATTCTCAATGCAATTATTCAGTTAGGAATCCTTTTGACCCCAAAATCTTCCAATCAGTCTTAAAATACAATGTTTGCTTGCTTGCTATAAATCCTACTTAGGGCATGTACAACAGTATAGACAGCTGCTGTTTATTTGACGCACACAGACAGCTAAAAAGACAACTTTTCTTCTTCAGACATCAATACGACATCTATTGCTACAAGGTTGTTATATGTCTCAAACACCCTAGCTTCAAGTTCTAATTTTCTTGCCTCCCTCTGCACCTTTGTTGCATCCTTTTGCACGTGTTCTTCACATTTTGATTAATTGTCATGTAGATCCAATTTCACATTAGTTCTTAAAAGGAAAGGTTATTGGAGAATAAAAATAAAAGAACAATGCCACTTCTCCACTTCATTTCACACAAGTATTCCATCTCACTATTTTCGACCTCTCCACTCCCAGACCAAGCAAGATCACACTTGCACACACAAGCACAACATGTAGAGAGTTGAAGCTGTCATCCATAGGAATTTCTTGCCATCCAGAGAAACTGAAGCCCAAGTCTTAGTGATCAGTCAAAGTTCAGCAGGTCATAAACTAGTTTTCCATCGACAGAAGGAACGTTGTTGCAAACTGCAGTTCAGACTACAACTGAAACTTAAACCTAACTGACAGAATGACACCTTGATCCAACCAATAGCCTTCTTGATCAAAACATCCCCACATCATATTAACAGAATACATATTTCAATACAGTTCGTCCAAAAAATGCAATTGCTAACATATAACTGAACATTGAGTTCATCCACAATGCAATTGCTGCTTACAATAAAGATGGTAGTGACTCTGAAACTACGTCAGACATCACATATGGACTTATAAATATAGATAGTTGAAGCTGTCATCCAGAGGAACTTGAAGCTGCCATCTTGAGCAAAATAGATTTCAGTTACTTGCTCAAAATGTATCTTATTTCTGAAACTAATCAGTCTACTGCATAAATCATAGTTGTAAATCTCAGGAAAATTTTAAATAGAAGAACATCTACAATTCTAATGTCGTTTCCTGTACACACTGCTATTCATCTTTGTGACAAGCTAAAGGAAACAGCTTTTCCGAACAAGTCAAACTACTTGTTCACATAAATTACTTCGTGGGAATATATCACCATCAGTTCTTGGCACAAAAGTCATGTTCTGATACTACTTTTCCATAGAAAGCTCTATAACATGAGCAAACTATTTTAGGCATAATTTGACAGCAGTCACTTATTCAGAACAAACTCATAAAAATTGACAGCAAGAGGATGCATTCATGGATTAGCAATCGAACTACCACCAGTTGTGACGGCACCGGCACCTCTCTATCTCACCTCTGCTTGCGACGGCGGCGAGAGCCTCCCTGCTCCAAGGCATGGCGGAGCTCGGGCGGATCCGGGTCACCCTCCCTATGCTTGCTTTGGGGCGAAGTTCGACGTAGGGGTGGATCCGGGCCGGTCGCGGGGCGCGCGACGCCTCACCGAGTCCTCCTGCGCCTGTGAGCCGCCGGGGCGCACATCCCTCCTTTACTGCTTTTCCGCCGGCAAGTGACCCAGCCTCCCGCTCCGGAGCTGCACCGACGCTGTGGTGCTCCCTCTGCGGGCTCCCTCTTGGCGCCATATTCTCGCAGCGGCACGGGATCGACCTTCATCGTCGACTAGCGTACAACGGTGCTGAGGCTCGGCGGCAAAGCCTGGGAGCACGAGCCCATGTCGTCCTTTTGCGAGACGACGATGCAGTCGTGGCTAGGCTGAGGTGGGATGTTTTCTGCAAAACTGTCGGCTCGCAGACGGCTTGAGGACGGGCGTTGTACGTGCCCTTATAGTCTTCTAACAAATCATCTGGACAACTTTCTGATTTGAAATTTATTATTTTTATATCTCACAAACGAAGTCGAGTTTGAAAAAAGAAATTTTCGAAAGTTGTGTATCATCATATCATCTACATGGTGATTTTTATGAATTTAGACGACTTTTTGTTGTGAATTGCACAGGTTTTATGAAGCTTGTCGTTTCCACTAGATACATTCACATCTTATTTTGGTATTTGACTAAAGAACCTCAGGGCCGGGAGAGATAGGGAGAGAGGGAGACGAAGGAAGAGGGAGGGTTAGAACATCTCCAAGAGTGTCTAATTTTTTTCCTCCTAAAAACATGAAGTTTTACAACTCCTAAAAAAGTGTTGGAAGGAATAAAGAAGGTCATTTTCAAGAGTTCCTAATAATTATCTCCTAAAATATAGAAGGCAATTTTACATCAGGAATCTTATACTATTTCTAAATTATTCTAACCGCTTATATATATATATTCTCTCTTGTACATTTACATTTATATCCTATAAAATTTAGGAGGATATATTAGGAGTTGTTGGAGAAGGATTTTTCTAATCTTACTAAAAATTAAGGATTAATAAAGGGTCTAGGATACTCTTGAAGATTCTCTTACATACAATATTACACTATATCGAGATAATGACTCCTTTGACTTTTAAATATATGATTCAGAGACAAACTAATTAGTCAAAAAATAAATTAACTAGTTGTTCTTAAACATCATATAATTAAAAATGGAAGGAGTATATAAGTAGTGTAGTTAGAAATTTTTATTTTTTTCTAGTTTATAGTACTTTTCGCACATGCTGGGGATCAAAAATAGTACTGGGACATGTACTCATAAGTAGCACATTTTGTGTTATATGATTCTTGGTTTTACAATAAAACTGGTAACTTAATTGAAGACCAAAACTAATGCCATATTGTGAGGCAACCGTAGAAAAATTGGGGCTGGTGCATGGATTTCTTAGAAACCTCTTTCAAGTTTTAAATGCCACGACTAACAGGGTTGAAATATGGGGGGTTATGCATGGCTTGACATTTCTGTGCCAAAGAAAAAGTGGCTTACAAAATTTACAGTGAAATATGGGGTACGTGCCAGTGTGCCACAGATGGTACTGGCCCAATGGGAGCTGGCGATGACTTTTAGAAAACAATAATTGAATTGATTTGCAAAATGAGAGAGTTCATTTTGTCACTCTAGTCTGGCGTTCTAGCCCTCTACTATGTAAGGAATAACATGTTCCCGCTTATGAGTAGGGGGAGCCTCGCTTGAGCTTTGATTGGTCCATGCATGCTTGAACTTGATTGAGCTGAGATGGAGGCGGCAGCAATTGATGGAGGTTAATTGGGTATGACGCGTTGAGGAGAGTAGCAATGCTAGCGGCATCAAGGTGAAGCAATGATGGTGCGTGGAGGAGAGAAGGGTGATGGAGATGATTGGTAATAACTTGACCTCTAGAAATATACAATATCATCTTATCACATTGTTTTTTTTAAAATAAATCTTATCACATTCAACATCCATCCAAACGTGCGCATAGCAAACCAGACTATTTTTAGCAAGTCAAACATGAGCATGGAAAACCAGACTATATTTAGCCAACCGACCAAATATAAGCAATTTTGCATTGATTTAACTTGATCGAAATTGGCATGGGTTAGGATTGTCCTAGCTACAAACTAGTGCAACCTATTAATTTTTTTTGAGGGAATCAACGGGGTCAAGAAGACCCACCTGAACAAATTTCATATTCCATCAAAGTACGCTTACAAGATCAGACATACGTCTCTCATCATAAGGACACAGAAAAAGAAAGGGGGACACAAAGGATTACATCGCAACACACCCACCCGACACCTAAACAAAACTAGAGAAGATCCTGTTCAATGAAACACAATTTATCACCGAGCAAACTAAGAGGTAGACAATCAAGACAGAGCAACCAACGCGTGAAGACATCTAATTCACCTTGATTGGCCTTGACCACCTGCATGAAGCCATAAGAACAACATTCCATTTTGCCACATCATACAAGAGACTATCAACACACACTGGGGGAAGGATGCCCCGGGGGGAGATCACTGAAGTTAGGGACCATGAGCAAACCCGGACATAGTGGAGGACGATGACGCAGGAGCAAGCGGAGAAAGCTTGCCAAATGGAGCAGCTGCAAACAATTCCTGGTTATCCAGAACACCACCAACAATTTACCCCTCATACGGGAGTCTGATCTCTGGACCTACATATCGGGAAATGCCTTGTTCTCAATAGCCAAAGCTTATAAGACTTTAATTGGGCAAAGAACCATCCATCCCGTTTATAAATGGTTGTGGAAATCCAAATGTCAAATGAAGCACAAAGTCTTTTTCTTGCTACTGCTAAAAGATAGAATCAGTACTAAAGGTCCGCTCAGAAGGAAGATGTTCACACCCAAAATTGGCAGGTATCATCCGACCAGTCAGACCTATGGGTCCCACCGGTCAGACCAATGTGGTTAAAGTCCACGAAATACTATTTGGACTTCACCATGGATAGGTCTCATCGAGTAGATCAAAATCCATATGTGGAACGTCCAAATCGGAGTCCGGATGAGGGAGATATGACTTCTCCAAGATCTACACGCCGGATGCACCGGTCTGACCGGTGCTCCTCACCGGTCAGACCGGCGCCTCCCCGATTCCGAGCTAAGTTGAGGAGTCCTGATAGATTAGGCTTGTAAAAGGATTTCCTTGCGGAGCAAGACCTTCCCACCCTATAAATATAAAAGGCCACAACCAATTGAGGTTCATCATCCAATCGATCAAATACATTTACCTTTTTATTGTTTCGTGTTTACTTTTATCTCTTCCCAACTTTTCCAATCTACTACTTGTTGTTCTTCCTTCGTCTCCGCAACATCTAAAGGCGTTCTAGGTGTCCTTGCCAACCCTAGAGCACCCCTATGAGCGTCTCCCTGACGGGATCCTGCCCGGGCGACGTTCGGAGGTCTACCGCAAGAATCTCACCGGCGACCTGTCTGACTGGTCTACCTCACCGGTCTGACCGGTGTCGACGCAGAGGCACTGCAACAGCTGCCTTTGCGTGTTGTTGTCTCCAAAAGGTGCCAACAAATTGGCGACTCCGCTGGGGAACGGAGATCTGGCTATTTTAACCGATCTATCCAACTCCGACGACATGTCTCAGTGTGAGCTAGACAAGGGCAACATCATCGACTTCACGGATGAAGAGCTCTCACTTGAAGATCGTCAAGCTATGGAGCACTTCATGAAGCAAAGGGCCGAACGAGATCGCCAAGAAGTAGAAAAGCTCATGAAGCAGAAGGCTGAAGAGGATCGACTTCACTACTTGTCGCACTTCAAGAAGACTCGCGAAGGCAAGGTGAAGAAGATCAAGGACATCACCTTCGACACTCCACTGCCTGAGGTACCACCCAATGTGAGCACATCATCGTCTCCATCCTCTTTTGTTACTGTCAATGATCTTACTACTGTGATAGATAGATTTCGTTTGTCTATGATTGAAAATAGGCAAAACATGGTAGATGAGAGTCTAGGTAAACGAGTAGAGGGTGATGATAATGTTGCATCTGGTTCTAAAACTGTGGCACCTCAGACCCCATCTATTAATTCATATGCTGTGCAAATAATTAATCCTCAGTATTGTATTCCATTGAATTATTTTGCGGGACAAACACCACTGTCGTTGTTTGGTCAGAACAGACCGGTCTGACCGATGGGTCTGACCGATCAGACTGGTGCCAGCACCATGGTGCCTTTTCCCTCGTCTCCGGAACCTATAGTTACTATTCCTCCCGTCCAGGCTGCTTCTGGCCGATCTGGTGGGAATACTTCAGTAGCTCAAGGTGTTCCAATTATGGTTTCGTTTGAGACAGGCGTTGGGTATGGTTACGCACCTAATCCCCAAGTTAATAGTCGTTTGAGACAGCCGAATATGATGCAATCGAATGCTTCCACTACGCCAATGCCAACCACCATCCAGGAAGTCATCGATAGGTTTAATGCTAATCTTGCTAAACAAATGAAAGATGACTATGGGATAGAAGTAAAAAATAAAAATCTTTCATATCGAAAACCGCATCCTTCTAGTTTTGATTCGGTTCCGCATCCCATTGGTTGGCGTTGTCCTGAATTTGTAAAGTTTAATGGGGATGATAGCAAAACTACGTGGGAGCATGTTAGTCAATATCTTGCTCAACTAGGAGAAGCTAGTGCTATAGAAGAAATAAGAGTGCGTTTATTTTCTTTATCTTTAACTGGCAATGCTTTTTCATGGTTTGCTTCATTACCTGTTAACTCTATTCGTACTTGGGAACAATTAGAACAAAAATTTCATGACCACTTCTATAGCGGAGATAATGAGTTAAGGTTGAGTCATTTAACATCGGTAAGGCAAAAGCTTCATGAACCTGTTACTAGCTATATAGAAGGTTTAGAGAAACCAAAAACCGTTGT
The DNA here is from genome assembly GCA_947561735.1 of Cenchrus americanus. NCBI lineage: Eukaryota > Viridiplantae > Streptophyta > Magnoliopsida > Poales > Poaceae > Cenchrus > Cenchrus americanus. Next base: position 6,715,342 of record OX387242.1, read on the forward strand.
TATAATCTTGTTATCTCTGAAAGGGATCTTGCTGAATTAGCTTTTAATGGTTTGCGATCCCATATTAAAGAAAAAGGGTCATGAATTTATTGATGTTGCCCAAGTCTTAGTAAGAGCTTTAGCTCATGAGAGCCGAAGCAAAGATACTCGGCTTAAATCTGATTGTCCTAACATGCATATGCTAGATTATGAATCATCGGACGATGAGAGTAAAGAAGTGTGTGCTGCTGAATTTACTTGGTTACCTAATGATAAAGCAAACACTTGTGCTTCTCTTAAGCCGGCTCATAAGAGTCGGGATGAGATGAAATTTACTTTTGATGTGGCTAAGTGTGATAAAATATTTGATGAGTTATTTAAGTTGGTAAAATTAAGATGTCTCACACTATACCACCTATTGATCAACTAAAAAGACGTGCATATTGTAAATTTCATAATTATTTTTCTCATGCTACCAATGATTGCAATACTTTTCGTCGGCAAATACAATCGACCATTAATGAAGGTCGTTTGAAATTCCATGAGATGCAAGTCGATGAAAATCCTTTCCCTAATAGTCAATGTTGCCCTACACAATACACGATACACGATCGGTCACTCTTCGTTTAGTGAATAGTCAGACTATACGGTTGAGTAAACAGACAAAAAAACAAATTGCATGGGATTAAAAGGATTAAACGGCCTACACATCCAACACGGTTAACTGCTGAGTAGCATTTAAACGTCGTGTAAACAGCCTACACGACCGTTTGCGGCAACATTGCTAATAGTGCCTTTGTTAATGCTCTTGAGTTTCAAATCCTAAGGTGCTTATTCAGCCGGATCAAGCCGAAAATGCTAAAGGAAAGAATGTGATCATTGGAAAGCAAAGACACGACGAGAGGCAGCCTCTGGAGGTGATCCCCAAGGTTTCAACGACTTCAACGCTTTGGGGGCAAGACAAGATCAAGACGGCCGGTACTGCATCGACCGGTCTGACCGGTGCCCAGACCGGTGCCTCCAGAAAGGTTTAAGATGCTCCAAGCCCAAGAAAAAATGAAGGCCGAGTTTTAATGAGCTCTTGGCCAAATATAAGAGGGAAGGAGCTATTAAGGATCGAAGTAATCAGCCAATCGGTGCTAAGGGCGTAAAAGCACCACCAAGACATAAAGGTATTCATCACCAACGAGGTAACTTTTCACAATGTCCTTTTGTTGGATCTGTTATGCCATCGTCTTGGTATTATCCTTGCTATTATTCACCTGCTGATTATAGTAGTATGTACATGAATTCATATATGATTCAATATCCTGTTGCATACTCAAATTATAATGCATTACAAAGACCGATTGTTTGTAATAGCAATCTGGTCAAAAATAATGTGTGTACTACTATTAAGTGTAACATCCTTGAGTTTTCTTGTTTGTAAAAATGTGGAATTTCAAAAACTTTATTTGAATTTGAGTGCTTATGAAATAATTAAGGATGTCTTCCTTTTTCCCTTCCATAAAGTCCTAAACTTTTAATTGACTCAACCCATAAATATTAGGACATATAAATGCTAGTGTGAGAAGTTGGAATTTTGTTTGGATTTTATTTGGGTTTATTTGTGTGGATTCAAATTTGAATTGGAATTCAAGTTTGAATTAAATAGAAAATAGGAGTAAGTTAACTAGGAAACCTTAACCTCCCTATGTGGGCCGCAACCAACCAATCATCCCATCTTCCCCTTTCGGCCCAAGCGCGGCCCACGAACGCCGCCACCTACTGCGCTCGGGCTACACCCGCTGACCGGTGGGACCCGCACGACGCTGCGCTGACGTTGGCATGACATCACCGTCGTCACCCTCCTCTTTTTTTCTTTAGTGACGCCGGTGGGCCGAGCGCCGCCGCGCGCGGCCGGGGGCGTCGTCGCGATGCGGCCGCGCGCCCGTCCGCACATCCGCGTCGTCCACGCGTCCACCGCCTCCCGTCGCTATAAGTAAAGCACCACCGCGCCACCCCGCACTCCGAACCCTAGCCGCCTCGGGGGATTCCATCCCCCTGTCCACACCATCGCACACCAGAGGAGAAGGAGAAGGGGGGAAGAGGAGAAGGAGAACGGAGGCGCCCGGGGGAGCGTTTCCCGCCGCGAAGCCGGAGCCGTCCGCAAGGAGGATCCAGACTCGCGGGAGCCGTGCACACCTGCGACCCCCCTGCTTCCTCGACTTCCTCTTCACCATGTCGCCCCTCTGCTTCCCCTACCAGCGTCGCAGCCTTCCTCGTCACCGCGTCGCGTACCTCTTCACCGACGCCTTCACCGCCTGGCCCCCTTGGACCATTGGTGAGCACCGCGTTCCCCTTTCCTCTGTGGCGCTTGGCCGTCGAGCCATGGACGCATGCCGACCTTGTGTGCTGAGAACGACCTTGTGTAGCACCGCGCCGCCGCGCTTGCCGCTGAGTGATGCCGGCCTTCGAGCCAGGCTGGGATGCTTCTCTTACAGGTGCCACTACCCTACACCGACGCGCGTGCGTCGTTCTGCCGGTCCCTTCTTGCTTCTTTTAGTCGTCGTAGCGCCACCGCCGTCCTGGCCCGCCGTCGTGGCCTCGACGTCGGCGCGCTCACGTTCCCGCTTGCGTCTATGTGATCACGCCTGTCACCACGCGGTTGTGCACCCCGCACGCATGTGCGCCTGCCAGGGAGTTCGAGGCCGGGCCTGTGGCCCCTTTTCCCTTGCGCCAGACCTCGCTGGGAGGCTGACCGCCGCCGCGTCTCGAGGCGACCTCGCCGGGGAGAGCTTCTCACCCCGGGGACGCGAGCGCCAGGTCACCGTCGAGCGCACGCAGCCTTTCTTGCGAACGCACGTGCAAACCCTCGCCCGCCGTGGCCACTCCAGCCGCGCCGCCGAGCTGCTCTGCCTCTGCCACCGTGTCGGTCCGCGCCTACCCGCGCTCGCCGCTTCCCTCCTACCCCGTGCTGCACAACCCAACGCACGCACGCGTACCCAATCACCTTCTCGTGCACGTGCTCGCCCTTGTGTCAGCGCACGCATCTGGACGCCGCATGCAACCCCAGCCTCACCGTCGTCAGCCCTGCGCCCGCCGCCGCGCCGGCCATGATCTTAACCCACCATGCAGGTGTTCGCCTTCTAGGCCCTTTTTTTCGAGCCCTAGCAAACCGGTAGGACACCGCAGACCTCGTCGTGGGACACGTTGTCCAGGCGCAATCGAACCTCGTCGCTGGTGAGACCAACCCGAGCCACCGCTCCATTGGGGCATTTCACCGAGCACGTGGCGGTCAACTCTAAAACCCAATGGGTTTTCCTGCACACACCGGCCCACATGCCGTGATGGCCGCAAAGGATCCGAGCGATCCCATGCGCCCGGCCACACCCGGCCAAGCCACACGCGCACACGCACGGTGCCGCAGTGATCCGCCCAAGGATCGGCTGCGTCGCGCCACACCAGCCGCCCTGCTGGCCGCCACGTCGGATCCCGCCGGTTTAAAGCCGCCTGTGTGGTAGCCACGCATGCTGCTGCAGCCTGCCTGCAGTTACCTTACAGCTAGCTTTAAGACCTAGAGAGCCAGCCAGTAGTCAGCCTATAGTCTGTGCTATTGTGTATGCGTATTTTATTTCCAGAAAACTATTTTAACTTTGGAAAATCTTAGTAAATCCATTTTTTCCCTGAAAAATACAAAACCTTTTCCAGAAATTCTTTAAAATATTAAACTCCGTGCTAGGCTAGTGTTTGCTCTCTTTTGGCTCTTAATTGACGTTCTTTCGGAGTTAATTGCATTAGGGCTGTTGTTTATTTTCTTTTACGCATTAATAAGAGCAGCTGGAGCCAGGGAGCTGAACCCGGAGTACGACTACGCCGACGATTTCGCCGCGGAGGACTACCAGACCCCAGGTACACGCCTGATTGACTTTGAAAACCTATTAGACATTGCAATATAGATTGCTAGCACTTTACTTTATATGCATGTTGATGAACCTTGCACTGCCTACTTTAAATATCCTGTCCTTGATTGTCCTACCACTATATATGTATATAAGCGTATATATACGCTGAACTATGCGATGCATGTGTTGGGATGAGAATAGTGGATCGTGGCGTGAGTGGGATAAAACCGGCAGGAGAAGGCGTTTTGGGTACTTTGGCGGGGGTGAGCTCGAAACAACCGATCTGGGATCGAGGATAGGGGTGCACTCCTCATTGCATCCCTACTTTGACGGTTCTCGGAGCCTAGGTGTTGGGGTTTTACTTGGGCTTGGAGGATATGAGCTCGCCCCGGTCTGAAACCGAGTGGGCAGACCTTTTCACGGGACCTTTACATAGACACCACCCCGCCGAGCGTGGCGTTAGGGCCGAGTTGAGCTCGGCAAGTGCAGAACCATACCTGCCAGCAGGATAGCGGGGTATCAGTGGGGGAGAGGTGGAGGTGAGACCACTCTGTCAGAGTGACTCCCGTGTGGCCACACAGGGGCATTTCACAGTTCCGGTGCTGTCCCTTCTGAGGGGGGGGGGGCGTTTTGAGGGCCGGATGCAGGATGTGACCGTAACTACCAAGAGTTCGCACGGTAGGATGGGCTCGGTCGACTGTACACCGGCCGGGTGCCATTCTGGGTTGGGTTCAGGTGTACACACTCTGCAGAGTCATTTGATCTATAGCTATAGCTGCGTGCTCGGATATGGACATGTCCCATGAAGGCTTTGTTCTCATGTTTTGGTATTTCTACCTTCCCCCTACAGATGAGTGTGGTGAGCCGTGATTGCAGACGGTTAGAGGAGAGAGGCTCCATCTACCTCGTTGATCCGATTGCAATCATTGAGGTGTGAGAAGAGGAAGTTCTCGCATCGACCCTAGATAGGAGTAGGTTGTGGAGACAGGGCCCTGGGTGACCAGGTGGTTCCGAGCTGTGGGGTTGGGAACTTGTTGGAGATATCTTGATTATACTCTGCTCCTGCTGCATAGGAAACCCGAGCCGCTTCCTTGTCTCTTTTTCTACCTTTAGATGTTAGGCCACTTAAAGCTACATACAATTGGTGACGTGGACCTATCCCACTCCTTGGGGATAGACTTTGGGTGTGCAGGGTACGAGTCCGAGTATGACAACAACGCCGATGGATGGTACGACTGAGGGATGCGTCGCTTCACTCAAGGATGCCAGTGGCGAAAGAATAAAAGATGGAGACCCTTCTGAGACGCTAGTTACCGTTGTGTAGAATTTCACTCTGATTCAGCCAAGAGGCTTGTAATGATGTACTCCATAATGGACATGTAATAAATTATGTACTTTTACTCTTATGTGATGCGATGTATGACTTTGTGTTATTATCTGTGAGACGTTCTATACGTGATGGCCATTGATCTAGGGACTATTGCGATGGTACAGGGATTCAGGTTTTCTATGAAAATTCGAGGTTTTACATGTGGTACCAGAGCCATACTTGACCGTAGCACGTATCCCTAGAAATGGTTGATATAGTTAGGACTCTATATGCTCTACTTCTATATTTATACCCTTGAGCTATGTTACAAAAACTTATCCCTTTTCGAAAACATCTTACTCACCTGCGCTAACTAAAATTTCTTACGTTTCATAGGAGATGGAGCGCCAGGTTGCTGAGACCACCCCCAAGACATGCGGGGCGATCTGCCACAGGATGGAGAGGGCCCTTCTCAGGCTTGGGGTCCCTCCTACCTACGTCACGTACCGCGCCGAGTACGTACCCGCCGTGACATGGCAGATGGTGCTCTGCACGGTCGCCGTTCTCCCTCACCCGAGCCTTCCAGGATTCAAGGGAGAGGTCTGCTACAACACTGCGCTCACCGTCACGACTGCGCTGGACATCGCCTGCCATCAGTCACTGTGCTGCCTTCTCGCTCAGTACCGCGCCACCTTCGAGTCCGGGACGCTCCAACTTCTACCCTGGGACTACTGGCACCTCGCACTGCTTGTGGATGGAGTCCCTTCGCACGAGGGGATTCAGGACGACGTCGACGCTGCACCCTTTCGCGAGACCAACGAGACCTTGGTGGAGACGGCCAGCTACTTGGTTGACCTCGACAAGTACGTGTGCCGCCTGGAGGACGAGTCACGTACCCTCTTCGGCCAGATCAGAGACGCCACTGCTGACGCCCACCAGTACCAGCCATGCCGTGTTCAGCTAGAGCGAGAGAACAGCGCACTACGCTACGGTGTTCGCCAGCTCGAGCAAAGCTTCGACTGCTCGACCATCGTCCTGCTGCAGTCCAAGAGGGAGCGTGTGGACGCCCGTGAGGAGCTGCTACACGTCAGGGAGGACCTCCGCAGGCTGACAGCGAGTCAGAACAGGGTGAAGGACAGACTTTAGAGCAAGAACAACATGCTCACCGTGCATGCTCACCTGCTCGGCTGTGAGCGGATCAAGGTGGAGAAGCTGGAGAAGAACACAGTGGAGAACGTCGCCAACTCCGCGTGGCTCACGCGCACGGCCGTCTACCTGAGGGACAAGCAGACTGAGGACGAGTTGGGAGGACGCCAATTCACTTTGTGTGGACGAGCTCACTGAGCTCAACAAAGAGCTACCTCTCGAGTCGCAGCGTGAGATCCGCACCAAGACCTTCGAGCTGCACCAGTCCCGTCTCAAGCTTCACCTGTGCCCGATGGCTCGGCTGCTGACCCCCGTCGAGACCGAGGAGGTTTGAGAGGCACACACCTTGGTGTCCCGGATCTTTCCACCGAACTACCCCACTGAGGACCGTTACCCCGTCTTGTACAAGAGGGATCGCACCGAGTAGAGAGCCGACCGAGGGCATGACCTAGAGTAGTGTTGTATGCTAGTAGTCTCCATGAGTTGTTCCATGCAGCCGCGAGCATGTACCGGTGCATGAAGAGAGTCATGTCACACCTTGTAGTCACTACCCTTTTGAGCATGTATTGATGTATTAGAGTGCTGATTTGAGCTGCTACCCTAAGGTCTGAGTCAGCGTCAGGGAAGCATATGTACTAATCATGCTTGATGTATGCTTGGATCTTAATGGAGTTATTCGTGTCTTAATGCTTTTTCTCCTTGTGTGTTGGTTATATAATTAGTCTTATTTTCATGTTTGTCTCAGACTCATATGCGTGTTGGTGAGTGACGTTGTGTAAAGCCCTTTTTCTTTCCCGCGTGTGTTTTCAGAAGGATGTCGATCTGCCGATCCAACCAGCTGATGGCGCGCCTCGAGGAGGCTGCTGCCGAGGAGGAAGCCCCACAGGGCCGTGGACGCAGACGTGGCCGTGACGCCGCACTTGGACGTGGTCGTGCACCAGCCCGTGGCCATGGACGCCCGCCCCTACATGGAGGAGCTTTGGGAGCTCGAGGCCGAGGTGCCGGAGCACTGCCACCGCTGCCCGAGGGTCCAGAAGCTGAAGCTGAGCATGGAGGAGCCGAGCAAGATTAGGAGCAAGACCAGCCTGAGCCGGACCAGCCTCCACCACCCCCACCTAACTTGGTGGACGTGATGGCGGTCCAGACTCAGCTAATGCAAAGGATGGCAGAAGCCATGGAGCACCGTGGCAACAGTGGAAACTGCGCCACTCCGCAGGACGAGGACCTCGCGAGGAAGATCGAGAGGTTCATCCGCCTGAAGGCCCCCGCCTTCCGCTACTCGGATGACCCGCTCGACGCCACCGACTGGCTGAGGGTGGTCGAGACCAAGCTCGACTTCACCGTCTACTCCGACGAGGAGTGCGTCGCCATCGCCGCGCACCAGCTGGAGGGTCCTGCCAAGGCTTGGTGGGACAACTACACCGCCTCCCACCCGAACCCAGCGTTCATCACCTGGCTGGAGTTCTGCGTGGCGTTCCGCGAGCAGTACCTACCCAGCGAGATGCTGATCCAGAAGGCGCAGGAGTTCCGCACCATGACTCAAGGTGCGATGAGGGTCGAGGAGTATGAGTGCCACTTCATGAAGATAATGCGGTACGCCCCCAACGACACCAACACCGACCAGAAGAAACAGTTCTGGTTCCTGCGAGGCCTTCACCACGGCCTTCGCTAGGGACTGAAGGCGAGCGAGCTCAAGTCCCTTCGCCACCTCGTCACCGCGCCATCTCGGTCGAGGACGAGAGGAGGAGCCACGAGGAACGCATGAGGGGAAAGAAGAGGACGGGAGATCGTGATCACCACGATCGATCCTTCTAGAAGTCGAGGAGCAGACAGAGCAACATGGCCCGTTCCCCGGAGGGAGGAACCTCGTCTACCCCAGCAGACTGGAGGCTACAATCGTGCGCCGCCGAGCACCGCGAGACCTGGCGCGGGAGGCTTCACCGTCACTTGCTTCGCCTGTGGCAAGCCTGGCCACAAGTCCTACGACTGCCCGGGCAAGAAGACCACCGCTACACCCGCGAGGGCACCTGCTCCAGGAGGCTACGGTGAGGAATGACTGGGTATTTAATGGGGTTCATCCAACAGTACCGGCTTGCAAGCAAAACATCATGTCTGAGGTTTCCTTGCTGCTTCATAGGATTAGACCAGATAAGGCATCTGCTATATTAGTTTGGCTTAATACGTTGTAACTTCTTTATGGGTCTGGTTGGTGTCTTCCTTTACTCTTTTCTCAGTTTTTCTATGGATTTTGTAATCTCTGAAAGTACCTTTTAATTTATTTTACTTGCAGTAGGGGTTCTGCTCCTCCTGTTTCTCTCAAAAAAAATGGAGCAGCTGCAAATAAAGAACAGTAGGTGAAGAATTAGAGACCAAGAGAAGTTGCAGATGCTAAAGAAGGAGGGCAAGTTGTGCGAGGTGGAGCACCTCCCCGCGCACCGGGCTCGGTTCTCACTGCATAAACACCGACAATTCTTCTGTTGAGGCCACACACACACACATGTAATGAAGTCATACTCGAGCCTCCGACCGTAGCCCCGCGCGTCCCCCTCGGTTCCCCTCCCCCTCGCGTGCACCCCGTTTTTTCCCCCGGCCTGGCGCGCGAGAAAAGCGAACAGAGGACCTCCCCTAACTGCTGTAACGTCGTGTCGCAAAAAAACAGAGGCACCTGCAATGGTTCCTCGCGAGTCCCTGCCGCGGTGCTGGCCGCCCCGGCGAGCGGAGGCGCTGGGCAGGGGATCAGCGAGCCCAGGGGTCGAATGCGTCTGCCTCCCGGTTGGGATCGAGCGAAGTAGCGGTGTCGGACGTCGGGAGGCGGACTGTCCGCTGCCCGGTCAAGCTGCTGGTGCGGGTATGAATCGCCGGAGATTGCAATTCGATGTGCCAATCCACGTCGACAGTGATTCAGTTCCAGCACCTTAGATTGGAGCGGAAGGAAGCACGGCGCAAAGGCTGTGCTCGTCGGAGGATGGTCGCAGTATGGTGACTCGTGGGCCGTCCTCATCAGGAGGGGCGACGACGAGTGAGATGCTACTGGGCCATGGGATGAGGACGCCACCAAGGGATTTGAGAGTGCTTAATGAAGTTGGGACAAGCGCCGGTGGGACATCAGGGCGGATTATGCTGACACACAAGAAGCAGCCACCATTACTGCTGGGATGTCCAACAGGGGTATGCTGACGCCGCTAGAAGCTGCGATAGCAGAGGGAATTGAGACTCCTGAGGAGGAAGTACGGTTCACACATGTAAGTTTTGCTTGTCTCAGGCGAGCTGAGTGCTATCGTTGTTTCTAGCAGTGCATCCACCAATTGATTGTTTCTCTTCAAGTTGTATATCAAGTCAGTTTGTAGTAGCATTGCAGTCGATTTTATTCAGGCTCTGTCCATCAATGAATCAACTGATGATACTAGCCTGACAGACAAGCTAAAGAAACTAACTGGAGGGCACGGGCTTTGTAAGATGTTAAGGAAACGAAATATCTGAACTCTTCTTTTATGAATTAGTACTGACTTAACAATGGGCAATATTTCATAACATTTTGTAGCTCTAACTATCATCTCAAATTAGAAACTGGACAACTGTAGCTGTGCAGTAGAATAAACTGACAGCACATTGGTCCTTTTAATAGTTATTAGCTATAAGACAGGGACTAATTAGAATATTTTTTCATATGATCCTTTAACTAATTCTAAGGGACCTTCATGGTGAAGGCATACTATGCAAAGGATAAAAAGGACATCTTTAGAAGCCATACACATGTCTTGGTAAACTGAGATTGATGTCCTAGATCTACAAATAACAGTTTGGTAAACTAGCGCACGGGCATGGTGCAGTATACCCATATGAATCAGCAACAGCATATATTGTTTTGGAGTTGTTACTGTCAATAAGTTAGGCCATGACATGGGTACCCACATGAGCTTCCATCATCTCATCAAGTAGAATGTTATTAGATTTGATGTCACGGTACTGCAGCAATATACCGTGCTTGGAGCAGTCCATCCGCGGATTGAATGTTAAACTGTAGGGTGTCCTTGGAGTCATGGGTACTGAGTGTATTGCAATCAGTTTTTTGGTAATGCACTGACCACCAAGAGCGAGTCATTCCACACTGGTCATTTCAGTGCATAACTGGAAAATGTGACAGGTAATTCAGGTTTATATATTGCTCTAATGACTTCTGTGCATGGAAGATTATTTTCTGAATTTTTGTAGCAATTGAGTAAAGTTTCAGTGATTTGAATACCTGAATTTTTCTCTTATCAATTTGCTGTCAAAAAATGTGCATATATGAGCGTAATAGACTACCAAAGAGCACACTCTACATAAAATTTTGAATGTGTGCTCATCCCCTGTTTTTAATAGAGCCCTAAATTAAAATACATGTAAATAGTTCATTGAATTGAAAACGTAAGTAAAGCACAGCTCATACGGAAGCATATAGCTGTGGGAAATATGTATTAAGCCTGTATCAAGATATCAATGAATTCAAAGTGATCAGTACTGATTTAAATTTCAATATTGCTTTAGATTTCTTTTTGCAAAGGGGTATTGTAGGGTCGGACATCTATATACCAGATGGAGTTGACAGATGATTTTTGTTATGTAGAAAGATGACATCCCGCCAGAGTTCATACCGAGGCAGGGCATGAGGTTCAGGACAAACAATGAAGCCAAATGGTTCTTCCGACGCTATGCTCTGCAAGCTGGTTTTGGTTTCAACATGGGGAACAAGAACCGTACTCTCGGATTATTAGGTTTTGTTGTGAGGGAAATTGGGAATTCTATAAGAAGGATTCAGGTTCTCCTCGGGTGAGGAACAAGACTTCATCGAAGTCCGGATGCATGGTCAAGATGAAGTTGAGCTACGAATATGATCGGTATCGGCAATTGGATGCAGCAGTGGTTGATTATGTGAACCTTGTCCACAACCACCCATTGCTTTCACCTGAGGAAGCTAAAAATCATAGGTCGCACAAGGTCAAAGATCCAGGTTTCCTGTAGTCTATTGATCAGTTGCAGGATTGTAATGTCCCACCAGCGAGTGTTAGTAACATAATTAGGGAGATGCACGGTGGGGCAGGAAATGTTTCATTTACAGAGCGTGACCTACAAAATCGGTAAGCCCTGTTGCTGCAAGGTTATAGGAGATGATGCTGCTTACAATGTTATTGATTATTTGTTTTGGTTGTGCAAACAGGAGAGCAGCGAATGTGAGGGAGGAAAATGCGAATGACATAAACAAGTTGCTACAGTTCTTCACAGATTGCCATTCCCAGAACACTCAGTTTCAGTGGGCGCCGAAGCTTGACAGCAATGGAGAAATACACAACTTATTCTAGAGCCATGCGAGCATGCAAGGCGAATATGCAGATTTCAGAGACGTGGTGACTTTTGATACCACTCATAAAACAAACATCTATGAAAAACCACTTGCAATCTTTGTGGGTGCCAACCATCATCTACAGAACACAATATTCGGTTGTGCTCTGCTTGGAGATGAGACACAAGACACATTTGAGTGGGTGTTCCAAGCCTTCAAAAAGTGCATGAAGACAAACAGGACTAGATGCATACTAACTGGTAAGCCCCATGTAAGAAGAAATCTTTGTCATTTATGCTGTTTATTAATGTGTTTTACAAATGTTAATAGAGTGTTTGAAAGAGATGAGTGGGACTAGGAAATGTTACTGATATTGTTCATGTTACAAATTTGCACAGATCAAGACAAGGCGATGGAAGGGGCAATAGCTAAGGAGTTCCCGGGGGTTAGACATAGGATATGTCGATGGCATGTGGTCAACAAGGTGATGCCCAACCTGAATGTGTTGTTCAAGGAGCATGCAGATAGGGACTTCAAGGAAAAATTCAACTCCGTCCTGAATCACCCTCTGACTCCGGTTGAATTCGAGGCAGCATGGGATGAACTTGTAGCTGAGTTTGGTCTCCGTGAGGATGCAACAATGCAAAGTTTGCACCAACATCGGCAAGATTTTATACAGGCCTATTTTAAGAATGAGTACTGTGGAAGGATGACTTCAACACAGCGCAGTGAATGCACAAATTTCTTGATAAAGAAGGGATTTGTGAACAAGAGGACATGTTTACATAGGTTTGCAAAACAAATGATGAATTTCATGCATACTAGGATGATTAAGCATTCTACATAGACATATCTAGCATCAGTAAGCATACCCCTTGCTAATTCTGAACAATAGGAAATAATTGGAGCATTTGTTCCTAGAAATAAATCTTTTTTATTCTACTATGTTGTTGGTGCAGAGCAAGACCCTGTCGAACACGAAGTGGATGTTTGAGATCCAACTGTCAAAGATGTACACTCGGGGTGTATTCAAGGAGTTTGAGGAAAGGATGGTAAACGCCACTGCATATGGATTTGCAGATGACCCAGAGGGTGGGGAGCATGACTTCCTGGTATATCACACAAATAAGCATAGAAAGATAACCTGGGGGCAACACCAGTTTAAGGTGAGAGTGGACAAAGAAAGGGATGATTACACGTATGAGTGCAAGGAGTGGGAACACAAAGTACTATAGAAGGGCAAGACATGTGGGGGAATATTATTTGTTAACCTTGAGATGAGAAATGAACATGAAAATTTTCCTTGCAGGTCTATTCTGTGTGCACCTACTGCGAGCCTTCATGCAACTCCAAGTTGATAAAATTCATGTGCGTTACATCCCAAAACGGTACATAAGGTTTGCAAGGAAGGACTTGGAGTTTGATAGGTGTGACTTGCAACTAGTAGGTGAAGACGGCAATACACAGAGCTATAGGACAAACCTGTTGATAACCAAGGCTATGCAAGTAGTTCGAGCTGGAAATATGTCAGGCCAAGCTTGTGAGAGAGGCCTGGAAGGGTTGAACGCCCTATGCAAGGAGCTGCAACAGATTCCACCCGACATTGGGCCAAGTGCTAGGAAGAAGGGGAAATCACCGGCAACGGTGGTAGATGATGCAATTTAGGAAGTTGGAGCTGGCAGGTAAAACCAAACTGTGGGGAGACATTTGATTTGAAAGAAATGACATCTAATTTAGAGTTTAAGAATTGATACGATATCTGTTGCAGGCTGGGGATGACTCTTTGGATCATGCGGAAGATGGGGTAGTGTGTGGAAGGATACAACAAAGTTTTGGAACGCAGCCACACGTATGGGGTCAAAATGTGTACTAAATTTGGTGGGATGCATCTAATTTTAGAACAACTTTTTGATTGCAATAATCTGGTTGTAATAATTAGATTTCTGTTAGATGTTAATTTCCTCATATGAAACACTGCCAATATTACTATGAAAATTCCTGGTAAGCATATCAATAGGGATAAAAAGTCCATTAAGTGGGTTGCAATTGCTACGAAATGAAGGGTACTGTTTCCACTAAGATCTGATAGCTAAACTTGTAGTAGGCAAATAATGTATATTATTCTGGAAGACATAGCTGATTCAGTCATTTACTAATTACAACAAATTGACAATGAGTAACAAGTGGCAACCAAGAGGTAGGTTCAAGCATTACAGCTGCATGTCCCTGGGAATTCAGTGTTCAAAAATGGTTTTTGCTATGGAGGTCTTGCTGCTGTATCCATCTGAAAATGGGGGTATATGTTAGCCTATCATTTCGACATTTGATATTCAATAGGTTTAATTAATTTTTTATGCTAAGTTGGACAACAATTCTTTCTCTTTTATATTGGAACTTGGCATCCTTTTACAGCTGATCCATGTAATGCCAGCAGACTGATATTTGAGGTTCCACACCATGTCAGATTGGAATTTTCATCAATTTAGCTGTGCATGTTTTATTAAGTAATTTCTCTCATGCTAAAACTGACACACTAAAGTAGCTTAAGATAGAGTAGTTTTCCTGAAATTGGGAAGAAGCAGGTGCAATATGCTAAATAATATACTGGAAATTATAGGTTGGCAAATTTGTAATATTGATAATTTTTGTAAGTGGACAGCAACTGCTAAAACAAAATATTAAGTACAACAGTTGTTAGGGTGAGATGGGTTTAAAGGACAGGTATGATGTTTGTACCCTTCGAAATTGATGCAGGTTTGTCAAGGTAGCAATGCAGATATAAGTAGGGAACCACCTGTCCGGGCGAAACCAAAGGGACGAAAGATGACGGAGACAGAAAAGCAGTCAGCTACTCTTGGAGCTAAAGGTCCAAAATTGGGGACGAGAAGGTGTCACGAGTGTGGCAAGTACACAACACATAACGCACGGACATGCCCAACTTTGCCACACAACCAGAAATGCCTCGGAGCTGTAAAATTGCTTGACAGGCCGATGGAATTGAGGGGGGCAGCGAAAGGCCGAGAACACGAGGGAGCGTGAGTCCAACGAGACTTTACGATGCGTTGGATAGTGGATCAGAAGATCATGATGATATGGACATAGACAACTAATCAGAAAATGTGGGTCTTGATTCCGTGATGTCATGTATGTACATAGTGATATTATGAGGGTAGACAGGCAGACGAAAATTTGTGAAATTGATTCCGTACATTGTTATTGTGAATCAATATATTGTGCTGCAACAAGGGAAATCGTACTAAATTATTCCATAGTTACTTAAAAAGGTAACATTTTTTGTGTCGGCAATATTTGAGACTGTTAACTAAAAACAGACAGACCTGATGTGTCATCAAATTAATAATTGGGAAATGCCAAACGCCTAGTGTCACAACACAAATCTATTGGATTGGATTGTGGTGATGCTACGAATTATTTGTCGCACTTGCCTCCTATCTGCAACCTCCATTTCCTAGGGATGGGCATTGTGCACGGGTGTGTCCTTGGAAACTACAAATGTCACAACATTCATCGATTTCGTCATCCCAGACATCTATGCAAGCGCAGTTGTACCAGTGGTTTTCATCAGACATCTCTTCATTGCTTGGGAACCATGCAATAATCTTGGTTTTCTCCGCTTCCGGTATATTATTGTACACATTAGATACTGCATCGAGATGCATCTTCCCAATAGCTTTTTTTGTATAGCAATCGTCTACGCATGCTTTTGGATAGGTGTCACACTCTGAAATTTCCAATTTCAGGATGTGGATAGAAAGAATAATTAAATAATAATTTTCTCATAATTTTAAATTTTTTCCAACATTTATTTTTCTTTACAGGAAATATAGTATAGGAAAAATCCTTGTTTGATTTTCTTAAGCAAATAAAAGTTGTGAGTGTTGCATTCATGCCGATGCATCTTGGTGCTTCTTGAGTGCTAAAGGTTCAAAATGCGTTTAGGAGCTGTCCAAACCCTCCCGAGAATTTTCCGGATTTTTCTGGAATTTATTCTCATTTTTCTTGAGCTATTTCTATTTATTAGAAGGCTCCAAAATCTTTTTCATGAGCACCAAATACTTTATTTGGATTGTTCATGCTCAACTCTATCTCTGGAAATTTTTATGGAATTTCTGTGATTTTCGGAGTATTTTTAGTGCCTTTAAACAATTTCTAGGTTTTCCTGGAATTGTTTTCGCACTGAAAAATTAAATTCGGAAAATAAATAAACCTTACTTTCTATTTGGGCCAAGCCCAACCGCGGAAGTCCGCCCGTGCCCCCTTATCTCCTTCGCCACCCACCGCAGAAGGCCGCAGCCCAGATTCGCTTGCGGCCCAATACAGCCCAACCGGCCCCCTCCTCTCACGGTCACTGACAGCGGGTCCCACGCTGTCATCCCCTACCTCCGGCGTGCTCAACCCGGACTCCATCGCGCCGCCGCCGTCTCCGCCTTGGACACGCCTCCCTAGGCGTGGCCCGCATGCCAAGAGGTTCCTGGTCCTATTTAAGCCGCCGCCCCCACCGCTAGGCCGCAACCGAGCCCTAGCCGCGCCGCCCTCGCGCCGTCGCCTGCAGTGCGCCGCCGGCCATGGCCAGAGCACTGCCGCCACACGATTCCGCCGCTCGAACCGCCATAGTCGAAGCCGACGAGTCCAAGAGCTCCGCCGCATCGCGCTGCATCTCCTCAGCCCCTCACCGTCACCTCCTCAACGCCGGAGAATCGCCGCCCCTTGCGGACCGAGCCGGCCGCCATGGCTGGCCGTCGTCGGACGTCTGCCACCCCTCCCCGTCCAAGGTAAGCAACCCCTTGGGTTCCCCTCGGTCCCCTCCCTCTTCTCCCCAGATCGCTGAGCTCCTTGAGCCTCTAGGTCCCCGTATCGCCGCCATCGGCATGAAGACCGTCGCCGGCCGCCCACACCCCGCCGCCCCTCTCTGAATTCCGGCCGCCCTCCTTGTCAAAGCCGTCGGTGAGCCCGCCCGTGGGGTCCCCTAGACCTCCTTTTCTTTCCCCCCCACTCAATCGAGCCCTAGGCGCTCGAATCGCCGGCGAAGGGAGCCACCCGCGCCACTCGCGCATCTGGCCAGAGCTTGAAGAAGCTCTTGGTTGTTTTGCGTTTAAACCCTTATGGATCTCTGAAATCTCTAGATCTATTTATGTGTCTTGGCAATCTTCCTTAAAACCCCCTAAAAGGATTCCCCTTTCACTCATAAATCCATCCTGGACCTCTTGCAAGTAAACCCTCGAGTTTATATACATAATTATGTATATGCCCTGAGTTTTCGCAGAAAAGTCCCTGGAAGTTTCCAATCTTCACATCTAGGTCCCCAGATCTTTAAAGAGCCATATCTTTCCCGTTTTAACGTAACTCCGATTTCATCCGTTCAAGTTGCATTAGGTCCATAATAATGTAAAGCACGCGTTAGTAGTGTGTTTTCACCATGTTTTGTTTTCTGAAAATAAAATTAATATTAATTTTGATTAATGTCTAGTTACACACGTCTTTCATAAATAAAAAGCAATATAGATCGATACACCGTTTTTCATAATCAAATTTAATTCGATTAAAGTTTCTCTCACATGCTTTTGTAAATAAAATCTAATTAGATCTTTTACCCGGTTTTCCATAAGTCAAATATTAATTTGCTTAATGATTTATTAACTTTTATAATTAAAACATGATTAGGCTTTTACTCCCGCTTTATAAGTAAATGTTAATTGTGATTAATACCAATATAAATGCTGTTTTTAATAATAATATGATCTACTCGAATCACAAAGTTTCGTTTAGATTGTTCCTATAGTCTAGTTTTTCTAAATTAAATATTTAATTGATTAATTCATATATGAATCTTTATAAATAAAACTTGACTAGTTCTTTACACCGGTTTTGCAAATAAAATTTAATTTGCATTAAATCCAACTTAGGATACTTTTCTTTATGAAATATCCTATCATATGTTTTGCTAATTAAAATAAACCCAAGCTTATGGTCTTGTTCTCTCATAAATGCAAACCATTCGTTAATCGTTCTTTATCAAGCTCTGTCCCAGTGTCTCTGTTGTAGAGCTAGCCTTCTTTCAAGCTCCAGATCTTTCCAATCCTAGTACATGCCATCCTATCGTAATTGTCTTTTATGTAAGACAACTATGCTCTTTCAGTTCTTTGATCCAGCCTTGTGCAGCTATCTTTCTAAGAATCAGTGTCTCTGTCATCTAGCTGTTTTCTCTTCATCCTAGTTCTCCTTGTAGGCTAGTCTTCCTAGATCCTAGCCTAAGGTTTCTTGTGCGCTTGATAGTTCGTTGCTACCGTTCTAGTTCGTTCCACCTTAACTTGTACGTTAGCATGTGTATCACCTGTTACTTGTTTTAACATTAAAGATGCATGTTAATCTTGACTAATTCTTATTCCAATGCTTTTATAAATAAAAAGTGATTAGGTTCTAATCCGGTTTTGTTTAATCATAATGTAATTGGTTAATCCCTATTCATAACTAGTTTTTCTAAATAAAAGATGTTAGAGTTAAACATCGGTTTTTATAATAAAGTTAATATGCCTAATGACATCATAAATGCCTTTTCAATATTAAATATGTTTAGTTGAACACGTGACATAAAGTTACTCGTTTAGATATCTTATACTTGCTTTATCTTTTTAAAAGTAATTGTTAATTTGACATAACTTCTACTCAAATGTTATAAATAAAAATATGATTAGGTCTATCGTGATTTCCTTAATTAAATGTAACTTGTTTAATGGTAACATAGAGTATTTCTCTGAAATATTCTTTCACATGATTTCTTAATTAAAATATGCCAAGCGTAGTTTCTTGTGGTTCGATAATAATCTTTCGATAGATTTGAGCTTAGTTCCGTTCTCAGTGGTTCCCTCGTTTCTTGCGTAACCATTAGAATCGAGCTCTATCTCAAAGTAATCTTTCCGGTCCTTGCTCAATCTTCCGCGACCATCTCTTCAAAGTTAACCAAGCCTTTCCCTTCCAAGCACTTTGTGTTCTTCAGTGATCCCTAGAATCGATTGTATTCTTTAAGTGCTTTCTTTAAAGCTTTGATTTGATTGATGTATTGTTCTTAGTATATGCTTGTTTGTTTGCTTTGTATGCTTGTGCCCGATGATTGATGCGAGTAGAACGAACGTGGTTCAAGATCTTTGAAGAGTGTGAAGGTGAAGATATTCTGAGCAACTACTCCTTGGTTAAAGGCAAGTGTGTCCTTGATCTTTTGTCCCAATAACTTTATTAATCACTATCGCATGTGCCTTGCATGAATTTTGATGGGCTCCTGTTAAGGATGACTAGCCTCTTTTGACCATTATCTTGAACCTGGTTTTAATTAATATTGATGGTAGCTATTGCTTAGTTTGCTCAACTGGGTTGGTAATAATCAACATGTATATCATTTTATGCTCTATGTTCCTTTATGATAATTTTTAATACGAGATCACTGTGCATTAATCGGAACATGGAGACCCACCCAGGAAAACAGTACAACCACAAGAACTAATGGGCAATGGTATTGGCTGAATAATTAGAAACTTTAGCTTGGGGTGATCTTACCTGATAAGGACAAGGGATCGGCGGTACTGCGAGATATGGACTCGCTCTAGCAGGGGGTTGGGTGAGTTATTCTTTTTATGGTGGGGGTATCGACCTGCTAGGGGACTTTATACCTTGCTAACTGATCCGGACCTTGTGGGTCACAACTTGCTGGGGAACCTTTGTAAAGGCCTTGTAGCGTCCCTATGCAACCACACCTCGGTAGTGTGGTATGGTGCTTGGCCGGCATCGCGTGATTGGGTTCAAAGTTCTTTGGAGCTTTTACGCTGCTTGTGGTGAAAGTGTACAACCTCTGCAGAGTGTAAAACTAATCGATTAGCCGTGCTCACGGTCAAGAGCGGCCTGGACCCTCACATGATAACTGAACTTGAAGATGGACTTAAATTGTAATATGTGTTATGGTTATGCTTGCCATGTGCTCATGGTGTATCTCTTATCTTTATGCTTAATTGTGGGTTGGTATAAACTTATACTTTAATAGTAATCAGGTGCTAATAAAACTTGATCAACTAAAATGCTAAATGCTTATAGCCCAGTCCACTATAAAGCCTTTGCATTCATTCTTTTCCCCACACTTGCTGAGTACGACAAGTGCTCACCCTTGCTATAAACAATGTTGATCAGAAGAAGGAAGCTACTCTGAAGTCTTGTGAAGATGTTGCTGGTTCTAGGCGTACGCAACCCCCCCAGTCGATTGCTTGTGAAGTTTGGTGCCTTCGTTTCTAGGATTAAGCGTAAATCTCTGATAATCTTCCTTTTTCTTACGTGATATTGTTTCTGTTATTCACTTATGTCAACTATATGCATGAAAATTGATCCTGGCATGCATATAGGTTTGCACTTGGTTTTCTTTGGAAAAACAGGTGTGACAGAGTGGTATCAGAGCTGTATCGACTGTAGGACGTAAGCCTAGTTAGCACTGGTCGTTTCTTAATGCTCATTGATCTACAATCCATTCTTACCTTATCCTTGACCTCTCTGATAAAGGATCTCACATCTTAACCATCTTCTTTTCTCCATAACATGAATTCTTGTATATTTATCTTCACTCTCCTTGAATACCTTTTCGACCTCGCCTATTCATCCCCCCAAGCAATAACACCCCCTTGATTTCTTGGTAGAACTGTTATCCTTAACATTCTATCTGTTCGCGCAGCTCTCTAACACATCAGCGTTGTTTTAATTTTATCTCGAGCTACAGAACTCTGATTGACATGAAACCGGTTGTGTTAGTTCCTAAATTTCATAAGTGAATATCTATCAAAAATTCAGATCTAACCAATATATATTCCAGGAGCTATGCTCGAAACATTGGAGCTATCGGAATCTGTAAACTCTGCTGACCTAGTTACCTTCATCATTTTATATCTTGGGCTATGGACCTCCGATTGAGGTAAATCAAATTGGAGTAGTTCAGGAATTTCATAAGATTCACTCTGTCCAAAATTCATCATTTTTGGTTTCATATACAGAGAGTTATGCCCGAAACTTTGGAGGTTCCCTAATATGTCAACACTACTGACATAGCCATCTTGTTTAATTCATATCTCGAGTTCTAAACCTCCGATTGAGGTGATTCCAGTTGGGATGAACTCATAATTATGGCCTCCTTGATCTGGGAAAACCCCCTTATTTTTGGAGATCCCTGCTTGGAGATACATCTGATTTATTAGGAGGATACCCTCTGACTTAATTAACAACGCGTAGTTCGTTCCCTTAGCTATGCCTTGGTTGGTGGAATTCAGTGTTTGCGTGATGATGCTTGGTTTTGTGGCATTGCTTGTGTTGGTTCTTTGAAGTGAGTGTTGGTGTATTGTGGATCTTACATCTGCAATAACATCAGTTGCTTAGTTGGGTTCTTCTTTTGTACCTCCCACCTTCTTGCTCTTTCCATCCTTTCTCTCTACTCTTAGGTCTATCACGAATACTCAGTCAGATGGAGAGATCCAACACAAATCATGAAGATAAAGATAATGAAGGCAACATCAACATTCCTCTTGCAACCTCATCATGGGAACGCAAGATGTTGGAATATGTCGCTGCACAAACTCAACTTTTGCAAGCAATGGCCCAAACCATGGTTAAGATTCATCAGTCCATTACAAAGCAAGCTTCACTCCCTAAAGCCCACAATACTGTCACCAATGATAGCTATCAAAACATGACTCCTCCACCATTTGATAAAGAGAAGCTACCAGTTATGCCGACTCAAGTCTTACAAGGAAGGATGCAGCCTAGCACAACCTACTTTCATAATAAAATGGCCAAAGATAGAGTTCCAATTGGGCCAGTGAAGAGACAAGTTGCTGAGGCATGGAAAAAAATTTAAGGAAGAAGAAGAAGAAGCATGAAGCACTGAAACTAACAATGGAGGAATAACATGAGGTTAACGAGGCTCCAGATATGTGTCCGTGTGGTGAGCACCATGGTTTTCATGTCCTAGAAGGAAGCTAGTCTTATGACAGCAGAAGCTCGCCAACATAACCCTATAGATATCAATAAGCAGAAGATGTTATCCACCCAAGAGCCAACTCAAGAAGAAGGTTCTCAAGCTGAAGGTCATACTCAAACCCTAAACCTTGGTGATTGGATTATCATTTGCAAGGAATACAAACCTGGTAGACGCAAGCAATCTAACAAACAAAACCATAGAACAAGACGAGAGAAGAAGTTATCACATTTAGGGGCAGATAATGGTACTAAACCTGGTGCCGGCAAACCCCAGCCTAAGATTGTTCGACCTATATATGTCACTCCTATCAAGAAGAATCCTGATGCACACGTTGATCTACCAAGGACTATGAAGGAGCAAAGTGAAGAATGGAGAAATCACAGTGATAGAAGAATGGATAAGTTATAAGTGGGACCAGACTATATATTCCTATGAGCTATGAAAAATAGAAGAGCATATTTGGTGTGCTTGTGCAAGGAAGGTCGATATGAAGAAAGTTGATAAGCTTTGGATAATACCCCCATGAGTCTTTGTTTCTTGCTAACCTTTTTCGAATCTCGGGACGAGATTCATTTTAAGGGGAGTAGAGTTGTCACACTCTGAAATTTCCAATTTCAGAATGTGGATAGAAAGAATAATTAAATAATAATTTTCTCATAATTTTAAAATTTTTCCAACATTTATTTTTCTTTACAGGAAATATAGTATAGGAAAAATCCTTGTTTGATTTTCTTAAGCAAATAAAAGTTGTGAGTGTTGCACTCATGCCGTTGCATCTTGGTGCTTCTTGAGTGCTAAAGGTTTGAAAAATGCGTTTAGGAGCTGTCCAAACCCTCCCGAGAATTTTCCGGATTTTTCTGAAATTTATTCTCATTTTTCTTGAGCTATTTCTATTTATTAGAAGGCTCCAAAATCTTTTTCATGAGCACCAAATACTTTATTTGGATTGTTCATGCTCAAATCTATCTCTGGAAATTTTTATGGAATTTCTGTGATTTTCGGAGTATTTTTAGTGCCTTTAAACAATTTCTAGGTTTTCCTGGAATTGTTTTCGCACTGAAAAATTAAATTCGGAAAATAAATAAACCTTTCTTTCAATTTGGGCCAAGCCCAACCGCGGAAGTCCGCCCGTGCCCCCTTATCTCCTTCGCCACCCACTGCAGAAGGCCGCAGCCCAGATTCGCTTGCGGCCCAATACAGCCCAACCGGCCCCCTCCTCTCACGGTCACCGCGACGGCGGGTCCCACGCCGTCATCCCCTACCTCCGCGCGCTCAACCCGGACTCCATCGCGCCGCCGCCGTCTCCCCGCCTTGGACACGCCTCCCTAGGCGTGGTCCGCATGCCAAGAGGTGCCCGGTCCTATTTAAGCCGCCGCCCCCCACCGCTAGGCCGCAACCGAGCCCTAGCCGCGCCGTCGCCGCAGGTGCGCCGCCGCCATGACCGCAGCACCGCCGCCACACGATTCCGCCGCTCGAACCGCCATAGTCGAAGCCGACGAGTCCAAGAGCTCCGCCGCGTCGCGCCGCATCTCCTCGGCCCCTCACCGTCACCTCCTCAACGCCGAGCATCGCCGCCCCTTGCGACCGAGCCGGCCGCCATGGCTGGCCGTCGTCGGACGTCTGCCACCCCTCCCCGTCCAAGGTAAGCAACCCCTTGGGTTCCCCTCGGTCCCCTCCCTCTTCTCCCCAGATCGCTGAGCCCCTTGAGCCTCTAGGTCCCCGTATCGCCGCCATCGGCATGAAGACCGTCACCGGCCGCCCACAACCCGCCGCCCCTCTCTGAATTCCGACCGCCCTCCTTGTCAAAGCCGTCGGTGAGCCCGCCCGTGGGGTCCCCTAGACCTCCTTTTCTTTCCCCCCACTCAATCGAGCCCTAGGCGCTCGAATCGCCGGCGAAGGGAGCCACCCGCGCCGCCCGCGCATCTGGCCAAAGCTTGAAGAAGCTCTTGGTTGTTTTGCGTTTAAACCCTTATGGATCTCTGAAATCTCTAGATCTATTTATGTGTCTTGGCAATCTTCCTTAAAACCCCCTAAAAGGATTCCCCTTTCACTCATAAATCCATCCTGGACCTCTTGCAAGTAAACCCTCGAGTTTATATACATAATTATGTATATGCCCTGAGTTTTCGCAGAAAAGTCCGTGGAAGTTTCCAATCTTTACATCTAGGTCCCCAGATCTTTAAAGAGCCATATCTTTCCCGTTTTAACTCCGATTTCATCCGTTCAAGTTGCGTTAGGTCCATAATAATGTAAAGCACACGTTAGTAGTGTGTTTTCACCATGTTTTGTTTTCTGAAAATAAAATTAATATTAATTTTGATTAATGTCTAGTTACACACGTCTTTCATAAATAAAAAGCAATATAGATCGATACACCGTTTTTCATAATCCAATTTAATTCGATTAAAGTTTCTCTCACATGCTTTTGTAAATAAAATCTAATTAGATCTTTTACCCGGTTTTCCATAAGTCAAATATTAATTTGCTTAATGATTAATTAACTTTTATAATTAAAACGTGATTAGGCTTTTACTCCGGCTTTATAAGTAAATGTTAATTGTGATTAATACCAATATAAATGCTGTTTCTAATAATAATATGATCTACTCGAATTACAAAGTTTCGTTTGGATTGTTCCTATAGTCTAGTTTTTCTAAATTAAATATTTAATTGATTAATTCATATATGAATCTTTATAAATAAAACTTGACTAGTTCTTTACACCGGTTTTGCAAATAAAATTTAATTTGCATTAAATCCAACTTAGGATACTTTTCTTTATGAAATATCCTATCATATGTTTTGCTAATTAAAATAAACCCAAGCTTATAGTCTTGTTCTCTCATAAATGCAAACCGTTCGTTAATCGTTCTTTATCAAGCTCTGTCCCAGTGTCTCTGTTGTAGAGCTAGCCTTCTTTCAAGTTCCAGATCTTTCCAGATCCTAGTACATGCCATCCTATCGTAATTGTCTTTTATG
Source organism: Cenchrus americanus (assembly GCA_947561735.1). Classification (NCBI taxonomy): domain Eukaryota; kingdom Viridiplantae; phylum Streptophyta; class Magnoliopsida; order Poales; family Poaceae; genus Cenchrus; species Cenchrus americanus. Next base: position 6,739,980 of record OX387242.1, read on the forward strand.
TAAGACAACTATGCTCTTTCAGTTCTTTGATCCAACCTTGTGCAGCTATCTTTCTAAGAATCAGTGTCTCTGTCATCTAGCTGTTTTCTCTTCATCCTAGTTCTCCTTGTAGGCTAGTCTTCCTAGATCCTAGCCTAAGGTTTCTTGTGCGCTTGATAGTTCGTTGCTACCGTTCTAGTTCATTCCACCTTAACTTGTACGTTAGCATGTGTATCACCTGTTACTTGTTTTAACATTAAAGATGCATGTTAATCTTGACTAATTCTTATTCCAATGCTTTTATAAATAAAAAGTGATTAGGTTCTAATCCGGTTTTCTTTAATCATAATGTAATTGGTTAATCCCTATTCATAACTAGTTTTTCTAAATAAAAGATGTTAGAGTTAAACATCGGTTTTTATAATAAAGTTAATATGCCTAATGACATCATAAATGCCTTTTCAATATTAAATATGTTTAGTTGAACACGTGACATAAAGTTACTCATTTAGATATCTTATACTTGCTTTATCTTTTTTAAAGTAATTGTTAATTTGACATAACTTCTACTCAAATGTTATAAATAAAAATATGATTAGGTCTATCGTGATTTCCTTAATTAAATGTAACTTGTTTAATGGTAACATAGAGTATTTCTCTGAAATATTCTTTCACATGATTTCTTAATTAAAATATGCCAAGCGTAGTTTCTTGTGGTTCGATAATAATCTTTCGATAGATTTGAGCTTAGTTCCGTTCTCAGTGGTTCCCTCGTTTCTTGCGTAACCATTAGAATCGAGCTCTATCTCAAAGTGATCTTTCCGGTCCTTGCTCAATCTTCCGGGACCATCTCTTCAAAGTTAACCAAGCCTTTCCCTTCCAAGCACTTTGTGTTCTTCAGTGATCCCTAGAATCGATCCTATTCTTTAAGTGTGTTCTTTAAAGCTTTGATTTGATTGATGTATTGTTCTTAGTATATGCTTGTTTGTTTGCTTTGTATGCTTGTGCCCGATGATTGATGCGAGTAGAACGAACGTGGTTCAAGAGCTTTGAAGAGTGTGAAGGTGAAGATATTCTGAGCAACTACTCCTTGGTTAAAGGCAAGTGTGTCCTTGATCTTTTGTCCCAATAACTTTATTAATCACTATCGCATGTGCCTTGCATGAATTTTGATGGGTTCCTGTTAAGGATGACTAGCCTCTTTTGACCATTATCTTGAACCTAGTTTTAATTAATATTGATGGTAGCTATTGCTTAGTTTGCTCAACTGGGTTGGTAATAATCAACATGGTTATCATTTTATGCTCTATGTTCCTTTATGATAATTTTTAATACGAGATCATTGTGCATTAATCGGAACATGGAGACCCACCCAGGAAAACAGTACAACCACAAGAACTAATGGGCAATGGTATTGGCTGAATAATTAGGAACTTTAGCTTGGGGTGATCTTACCTTATAAGGACAAGGGATCGGCGGTACTGCGGGGTATGGACTCGCTCTAGCAGGGGGTTGGGTGAGTTATTCTTTTTATGGTGGGGTATCGACCTGCTAGGGGACTTTATACCTTGCTAACTGATCCGGACCTTGTGGGTCACAACTTGCTGGGGAACCTTTGTAAAGGCCTTGTAGCGTCCCTATGCAACCACACCTCGGTAGTGTGGTATGGTGCTTGGCCGGCATCGCGTGATTGGGTTCAAAGTTCTTTGGAGCTTTTACGCCGCTTGTGGTGAAAGTGTACAACCTCCGCAGAGTGTAAAACTAATCGATTAGCCGTGCTCACGGTCAAGAGCGGCTGGACCCTCACATGATAACCGAACTTGAAGATGGACTTAAATTGTAATATGTGTTATGGTTATGCTTGCCATGTGCTCATGGTGTATCTCTTATCTTTATGCTTAATTGTGGGTTGGTATAAACTTATACTTTAATAGTAATCGAGGTGCTAATAAAACTTGATCAACTAAAATGCTAAATGCTTATAGCCCAGTCCACTATAAAGCCTTTGCATTCATTCTTTTCCCCACACTTGCTTGAGTACGACAAGTGCTCACCCTTGCTATAAACAATGTTGATCGAAGAAGGAAGCTACTCTGAAGTCTTGTGAAGATGTTGCTGGTTCTAGGCGTACGCAACCCCCCCAGTCGATTGCTTGTGAAGTTTGGTGCCTTCGTTTCTAGGATTAAGCGTAAATCTCTGATAATCTTCCTTTTTCTTACGTGATATTGTTTCTGTTATTCACTTATGTCAACTATATGCATGAGAATTGATCCTGGCATGCATATAGGTTTGCACTTGGTTTTCTTTGGAAAAAAAAGGTGTGACAATAGGTTGTCTGAATCCATGATTAAACTATCAGCATGGTTGTGATCATTCGATGGTGGACGCTATATATAGCTGGGTGTCGTTACTTGGTCGACCTGGAGGATGTTACGAAGATCCAAAGCTGGAGAGCATGCCATAACCGTGGGAGAAGGATGGTCGAGCGAGAACATTTTAGTCTGGCGCATGCCTTGACTAGTGGAGTCTAAAAATAGCATGGTAAAGTTGAAGCATGAATCTATTACTCCAGGATGAACATGCAAGCCATTACTCGAAATAGTGAGTGAATCATTCAATTGTAGAACTCTATTTATAGTGTCTTTGACAGCATATAAGTGACATTAGTTGTTTGTGCTAGATCAAAAAAGCTGCTTCTACAATATCTCCACCCCACCTTCACAGCTCCGTCGTAATCAGCCTCAATGTCTAATTCCAGGTTCGGTTCTGCTAATGAATACTGGGGTTATTACGAGAACAAATGGGTCTTGCGGGATGTTCCAGATATATGCGAGAGCAGTGATAAGAAAGAGCAAGATCGATACAACGATTTGCTAAGGAAAAACGCCAAGAGACCGGTGAAGGTACATTAATCTTGCACCATATTATTGATCAAGTAAGTTGTGTAATTTTGCGTTCATGCATTATGATAAACTTTGTTGTTGCGCAGGACACAGTACCAGATTGTTCAAGGCACAAAGAGTTCAAAGAAATGATGATGGGATTTGAGTACGAAGAACAATGCCTAGTGAACGGGGAACTGGCGGACAAGCTGGCGAAGAATGGAATTACCGATGGAGTGATTGTCATGGTGCAGTCCAAGCTTGATCTTGGCAATGCAAAGCGATGGTAAATTGAATACCTTACAGGGAAAAATACGTGGCATTAATTATATGTTGTTGGTGTATGCAGGCTAATGAGGACACGGAGGTTGAGGAGGTCAGCAATAAGCCAAAAGGTTCAAAGTGACACCGATGAGGGCAGTAAAATATGTCACTCGAAGTGGGTTTTTTATCGAGTTTGAGAGGGAATCAGCAGGAGTGAATAAAAGAGAAACCAAGTACTGCACGGAAACAAATTGTAATTCCACCAGATGCTTGATAGTATTTAGAAATTAATGTTTAAATAAACCACAAGTAGGTTTGTGTCAAGGATCTGTGCAGTACTTGGTTTCTCTTTTATTCACTTCTGCGGATTCCCTCTCAAACTCGATAAAAAAACCCACTTCGAGTGACATCTTTTACTACCCTCATCGGTGTCACTTTGAACCTTTTGGCTTGCTGCTAACCTCCTCAACCTCCGTGTCCTCATTAGCCTGCATACACCAACAACATGTAGTTAATATCACGTATTTTTCCATGTAAGGTATTCAATTTGCCGTCGCTTTGCATCGCCAAGATCAAGCTTGGACTGCACCGTGACAATCACTCCATCGGTAGTTCCATTGTTTGCCAGCTTGTCTGGCAGTTCCTCGTCCACTAGACATTGTTCTTCGTACTCAAATCCCATCATCATTCCTTTGAACTCTTTGTGCCTTGAACAATCTGGTACTGTGTCCCGCGCAACAACAAAGTTTATCATAATGCATGAACGGAAAAATTACACAACTTACTTGATCAATAATATGGTGCAAGATTAATGTACCTTCACCGGTTTCTTGGCGTTTTCCCTTAGCAAATCGTTGTATCGATCTTGCTCTTTCTTATCACTGCTCTCGCATATATCTGGAACATCCCACAAGACCCATTTGTTCTCGTAATAACCCCAGTATTTCTTAGCAGAACCGAACCTAGAATTAGACATCGAGGCTGATTACGACGGAGCTGTGAAGGTGGGGTGGGGATATTATCGAAGCAGCTTTTTTGATCTAGCACAAACAACTAATGTCACTTATATGCTGCCAAAGACACTATAAATAGAGTTCTACAGTTGAATGATTCACTCACTATTTTGAGTAATGGCTTGCATGTTCATCCTGGAGTAATAGATGCATGCTTCAACTTTACCATGCTATTTTTAGACTCCACAAGTCAAGGCATGCGCCACACTAATATGTTCTTGCTCGACCATCCTTCTCCAACGGTTATGGCATGCTCTCCAGCTTTGGATCTTCGTAACATCCTCCAGGTCGACCATGTAACGACACCCAGCTATATATAGTCTCCACCATCGAACGATCACAACCATGCTGGTAGTTCAATCCTTGATTCAGACAGCCTATCCAAAAGTGTGCGTAGACGATTGCTGTACAAAAAAGCTATTGGGAAGATGCGTCTCGATGCAGTATCTAATGTGTACAATGATATACCAGAAGCAGCGAAAAATAAGATTATTGCACGGTTCCCAAGCGACGAAGAGATGTCTGATGAAAACCACTGGTACAACCGCGCTCGCACAGATGTCTGTGATGACGAAATCGATGAATGTTGTGATATTTGTAGTTTCGAAGGACACACCCGTGCACAATGCCCATCCAATAGGAAATGGAGGTTGCAGATAGGAGGCAAGTGCGACAAATAATTCGTAGTATCACCACAATCCAATCCAATAAATTTGTGCTGTGACACTAGGCGTTTGGCATTTCCCAGTTATTAATTTGATGACACATCGGGTCTGTCTGTTTTTAGTTAACAGTCTCAAATATTGCCGACAAAAAAATGTTACCTTTTTAAGTAACTATGGAATAATTTAGTACGATTTCCCTGGTTGCAGCACAATATATTGATTCACAATAACGATGTACGAAACAAGCTGAATCAATTTCATGAATTTTCGTCTGCCTGTCTGCCCTCATAATATCACTATGTACATACATGACATCACGGAATCAAGACCCACATTTTCTGATTAGCTGTCTATGTCCATATCATCATGATCTTCTGATCCACAATCCAACGCATCGTAAAGTCACGTTGGGGTCACGCTCTCTCGTGTTCTCGGCCATTCGCTTCCCCCTCACTTCCATCGGCCTGTCGAGCAATTTTACTCTTGTTCATAGCTCCAGGTAGCCTCCCTGGTCCCATCTTGCTCCTCAAAGCTTCAAGGCGTTTCTGGTTGTGTGGCAAAGTTGGGCATGTCCGTGCGTTATGTGTTGTGTACTTGCCACACTCGTGACACCTTCTCGTCCCCAATTTTGGACCTTTAGCTCCAAGAGTAGCTAACTGCTTTTCTGTCTCCGTCATCTTTCGTCCCTTTGGTTTCACCCGGACAGGTGGTTCCCTGCTTATATCTGCATTGCTGCCTTGACGAACCTGCATCAATTTTGAAGGGTACAGACATCAAACCTGTCCTTTAAACCCATCTCACCCTAGCAGCTGCTGTACTTAATATTTTGTTTTAGCAGTTGCTGTCCACTTACAAAAATTCTCAATATTACAAATTTGCTAACCTATAATTTCCAGTATATTATTTAGCATATTGCACCTGCTTCTTCCCATTGTTACAATTTAGTCTCAGTTCCAGGAAAACTACTCTATCTTAAGCTACTTTAGTGTGTCAGTTTTAGCAAGAGAGAAATTACTTAATAAAACATGCACAACTAAATTGATTAAAATTCCAATCTGACATGGTGTGGAACCTCAAATATCAGTCTGCTGGCATTACATGGATCAGCTGTAAAAGGATGCCAAGTTCCAATATAAAAGAGAAAGAATTGCTGTCCAACTTAGCATAAAAAATTAATTAAACCTATTGTATATCAAATGTTGAAATGATAGGCTAACATATACCCCTATTTTCAGATGGATACAGCAGCAAGACCTCCATAGCAAAAACCATTTTTGAACACTGAATTCCCAGGGACATGCAGCTGTAATGCTTGAACCTACCTCTTGGTTACTCATTGTCAATTTGTTGTAATTAGTAAATGACTGAATCAGCTATGTCTTCCAGAATAATATACATTATTTGACTACTACAAGTTCAGCTATCAGATCTTAGTGGAAACAGTACCATTCATTTCATAGCAATTGCAACCCACTTAATGGACCTTTTATCCCTACTGATATGCTTACCAGGAATTTTCATAGTAATATTGGCAGTGTTTCATACGAGGAAATTAACATCTAACAGAAATCTAATTATTACAACCAGATTATTGCAATCAAAAAGTTATTCTGAAATTAGCTGCATATGGAAATTTTAGTACACATTTTGACCCCATACCTGTGTCTGCGTTCCAAAACTTTGTTTTATCCTTCCACACACTACCCCATCTTCCGCATGATCCAAAGAGTCATCCCTAGCCTGCAATAGATATCGTATCGATTCTTAAACTCTAAATTAGATGTCATTTCTTTCTAATCAAATGTCTCCCCACAGTTTGGTTTTACCTACCAGCTCCAACTTCCTAAATTTGCATCATCTATCACCTCCGGTGATTTCCCCTTCTTCCTAGCACTTGGCCCAATGTCGGGTGGAATCTGTTGCAGCTCCTTGCATAGGGCGTCCAACCCTTCCAGGCCTCTCTCACAAGCTTGGCCTGACATATTCCCATCTCGGACTACTTGCATACCCTTGGTTATCAACAGGTTTGTCATATAGCTCTGTGTGTTGCCGTCTTCACCTACTAGTCGCAAGTCACACCTATCAAACTCCAAGTCCTTCCTTGCAAACCTTGTGCACCGTTTTGGGATGTAACACACATGAATTTTATCAACTTGGAGCTGCATGAAGGCTCGCAATAGGTGCACACATAATAGACCTGCAAGGAAAATTTTCATGTTCATTTCTCATCTCAAGGTTAACAAATTCCCCCACATGTCTGGCCCTTTTGTAGTACCTGTGTGTTCCCACTCCTTGCACTCGCACGTGTAATCCTCCCTTTCTTTGTCCAGTCTAACCTTAAACTGGTTTTGCTTCCAGGTTATCTTTCTATGCTTATTTGTGTGATATACCAAGAAGTCATGCTCCCAACCCTCTGGGTCATCTGCAAATCTATATGCAGTGGCATTTACCATCCTTTCCTCAAACTCCTTGAACACACCCCGAGTGTACATCTTTGACAGTTGGATCTCAAACATCCATTTCGTGTTCGACAGGGTCTTGCTCTGCACCAACAACATAGTAGACTAAAAGAGATTTTTTTGTAACATGAACAATATCAGTAACATTTCCTAGTCCCACTCATCTCTTTCAGACACTCTATTAACATTTGTAAAACACATTAATAAACAGCATAAATGACAAATATTTCTTCTTACATGGGGCTTACCAGTTAGTATGCATCTAGTCCTATTTGTACCCATGCACTTTTTGAAGGCTTGGAACACCCACTCAAATGTGTCTTGTGTCTCATCTCCAAGCAGAGCACAACCAAATATTGTGTTCTGTAGATGATGGTTGGCACCCACAAAGATTGCAAGTGGTTTTTCATAGATGTTTGTTTTATGAGTGGTATCAAAAGTCACCACGTCTCCGAAATCTGCATATTCGCCTTGCATGCTCGCATGGCTCTAGAATAAGCTGTGTATATCTCCATTGCTGTCAAGCTTCGGCGCCCACCGAAACTGAGTGTTCTGGGAATGGCAATCTGCGAAGAACTGTAGCAACTTGTTTATGTCATTCGCATTTTCCTCCCTCACATTAACTGCTCTCCTGTTTGCACAACCAAAACAAATAATCAATAACATTGTAAGCAGCATCGTCTCCTATAACCTTGAAGCAATAGGGCTTACCGATTTTGTAGGTCACGCTTTGTAAAGGGAACATTTCCTGCCCCACCGTGCATCTCCCTAATTATGTTACTAACACTCGCTGGTGGGACATTACAATCCTGCAACTGATCAATATACTGCAGGAAACCTGGATCTTTGACCTTGTGCGACCTATGATTTTTAGCTTCTTCAGGTGAAAGCAATGGGTGGTTGTGGACAAGGTTCACATAATCAACCACTGCTGCATCCAATTGCCGATACCAATCATATTCATAGCTCAACTTCATCTTGACCATGCATCCGGACTTCGATGAAGTCTTGTTCCTCACTCGAGGAGAACCTGAATCATTCTTATAGAATTCCCAATTTCCCTCACAACAGCACCTAATAATCCGAGAGTACGGTTTCTTGTTCCCCATGTTGAAACCAAAACCAGCTTGCAGAGCATACTGTCAGAAGAACCATTTGGCTTCATTGTCTGTCCTGAACCTCATGCCCCGTCTCGGTATGAACTTTGGCGGAATGTCATCTTTTTACATAACAAAAATCAATCTGTCAACTCCATCTGGTATATAGATGTCCGACCCTACAATACCCATTTGCAAAAAGAAATCTAAAGCTATATTGAAATTTAAATCAGTACTGATCACTTTGAATTTATTGATATCTTGCTATAGGCTTAATACATATTTCCCACAACTATATGCTTCTGTATGAGCTGTGCTTTACTTACGTTTTCAATTCAATGAACTATTTACATGTATTTTCATTTAGGGCTCCATTAAAAACAGGGGATGAGCACAGATTCAAAATTTTATGTAAAGTGTGCTCTTTGGTAGTCTGTTACGCTCATATATGCACATTTTTTGGCAGCAAATTGATAAGAGAAAATTCCAGGTATTCAAATCGCTGAAACTTTACTCGATTGCTACAAAAATTCAGAAAATAATCTTCCATGCACAGAAGTCATTAGAGCAACATATAAACCTGAATTACATATCTCATTTTCCAGTTATGCACTGAAATGACCAGTGTGGAATGACTCTCTCTTGGTGGTCAGTGCATTACCAAAAAAACTGATTGCAATACACTCAGTACCCATGACTCCAAGGACACCCTACAGTTTAACAATCAATCCCCGGATGGACTGCTCCAAGCACAGTATTTTGCTGCAGTACCGTGACATCAAATCTAATAACATTCTGCTTGATGAGATGATGGAACCTCATGTGGGTACCCCTGTCATGGCCTAACTTATTGACAAGAACAACTCCAAAACAATATATCTTTGCCTTGCCGATTCATATGGGTATACTTGCACCATGCCCGTGTGGTAGTTTACCAAGCTGTTATTTCCAGCAATAGGACATCAAGCTCAGTTTACTAATAAATGTGTATGGCTTCTAAAGATGTCGTTTTTTATCCTTTGCAAAGTATGCCTTCACCATTATGGTCGCTTAGAATTAGTTAAAGGATCATATGAAAAAATATTCTAATTAGTCCCCGTCTTATAGCTAATAACTATTAAAAGGACCAATGTCTTTGTCGGTTTATTCTACTGCACAACTACGGCTTGTCCAGTTTCTAATTTGAGATGATAGTTAGAGCTACAAAATGTTATGAAATATTGCCCATTGTTAAGTCAGTACTAATTCATAAAAGAAGAGTTCGGATATTTCGTTTCCTTAACATCTTACAAAGCCCGTGCCCTCCGGTTAGTTTCTTTAGCTTGTCCGTCGGGCTAGTATCATCGCTTGATTCATTGATGGACGAGCCCGAATAAAATCGACCGCAATGCTACTACAAACCGACTTGATATACAACTTGAAGAGAAACAATCAATTGGTGGATGCACTGCTAGAAACAACGATAGCACTCGGCTCGCCCGAGACAAGCAAAACTTACATGTGTGAACCGTACTTCCTCCTCGGGAGTCTCAATTCCCTCTCGCTATCGCAGCTTCTAGCGGCGTCGGCATACCCCCGTTGGACATCCCGGCAGGAATGGTGGCTGCTTCTTGTGTGTCGGCATAATCCGCCCCCGATGTCCCACCGGCGCTTGTCCCAACTTCATTAAGCACTCTCAAATCCCTTGGTGGCGTCCTCATCCCATGGCCCAGTAGCATCTCACTCGCCATCGCCCCTCCTGATGAGGACGGCCCACGAGTCACCATACTGCGACCATCCTCCGACGAGCACAGCCTTTGCACCGTGCTTCCATCCGCTCCAATCTAAGGTGCTGGAATTGAATCACTGTCGACGTGGATTGGCACATCAAATTGCAATCTCTGGCAATAGATACCCGCACCAGCAGCTTGACCGGGCAGCGGACAGTCCGCCCCCCGACGTCCGACACCTCTACTTCGTTCGATCCCAACCGGGAGGCAGACGCATTCGACCCCTGGGCTCGCGGATCCCCTGCCCAGCACCTCCGCTCGCCGGGGCGGCCAGCACCGTGGTAGGGACTCGCGAGGAACCATCGCAGGTGCCTCTGTTTTTTGCGACACGACGTTACAGCGGTTAGGGGAGGTCCTCTGTTCGCTTGTCTCGCACGCCAGGCCGGGGAAAAAATGGGGGGCACACGAGGGGGAGGGGAACCGGGGGGGACGCGGGGCTACGGTGGGAGGCTCGGGTATGGAATAATATTCCATACGGAGCACGGTACAGGAGGGAGAGAGAACCCACCACAAACACCAGAGCAACAAGAAACAAGGGGAGAGGGGGGAGGAGGGGCGCAGCCTGCGGAACACATGCACACCAAGAACACACGCACATCATCAGACGTCTGCCATCCAGGGGTCTTCGAAGGCGGAGTAGGGATGTCGAGCAGAACGATGCCACCAGGGAGGGAACGACGAGGGCGCCACCATCATTCGTCTCTCTGGGAAGGATGCGACAAGCTTTCACTTTGCAGACCAAATGACATTGGGGCCACAGCAGCAACGCCTCCAGTGAGGTGAACTACGCCAACGAGCGCAGCCGTTGCTGAACCGACAAGGTTGGGCAAGGCTTTTTCCAAGCCCCAAAGCCAACTCCACGCATCCGGCTTCGAAGACTTGGACGCAAGGCGATCCGATGGTGCAGCCCAGGGCGTGGTAGGAGATGAGGAACAGCCACAGCCCGAAAAGGCACAGAGCGACCCTGACCAGCGACGAACACCAGGAGCAGCAAGGAAGAGCCGCAGCCAACCAAAACCGCATTCAAAATGCTGAGGGCACACGGGGCAACACCAGCCAGCCCGCCGAGCAGACCCGACGGAAGGCACCAATGAGCGCCGAAGACGCCAGCAGGGGAAGTGGAGTGCCCACCGACGCACCAGAGAAGGGGGGCAGTCGCTGGCAGGGTGTTGACGGTGTATTTTGGTGCACCTAGCATGTTCAGTACACTTTGGTTTGGATTTGATTATGGAACTAACCCGCCACTAGGCACACTAATCATATAACAAGTTCATCTTTGTGCATGCATTTGGAAGTGTTGTGTTTATGTAGGAAAACATGGACATAAAGGACGGATTCGCAACAAGTTCAAAGGAGCATTCATGGAGTTTTGTTCGTGTTCATGAGCTTGCTGAAATCACTTCCAATGGTGGCAAGGACCGAAGTGCTACGAGGAACACCCCCGAGGATTGAAGCGTAAAAGATCAAACTTCATGCAAAGAAAGCCTCCATCTTGGACGCGAGGATAACAACATCAAAATCGTGCAAGTGGAGGGGGCAAAGTACATAAGTGCGCGAGGACCCACGGAGCAAAAGGGGCGACCGAACTGGCCGGCCGGCCCAGCCCACTTCCGGCACCCGTTCGGTCTCGTTTTCCTTGCCCTCGAAGGATCTTCAACCCTAAAACCCCCGACGCGCCGCCAACACCGAGGGGAGGAGTCATTCGCACCAGAATGCCATCCACAAGCTAGAGAGAGAGGAGGAGGATCTCCGGTGGGAGATCAACCACCTCGAAGGAAGCACCCTCTCGTGGAGAAGAAGGAAGACACCGGCGGAAGGGAAACCATGATCAACGGTGCCATGATCAGCACCTTGATGGGGTAATCTTCTCATTCGTCCATGGGTTGTAATCGATCTTGAGATGTAATCGCACTTTGTCGGATTATCTATCTATCATCTTGTGTTGAATATACTTTAATGCTTAAGGTTTGCAACCATGCCGTAAAGGGAGTATAGGCCTCAATGCTTCCTTGGATCCATTCAATACGCCGTGGCCATCAAAGGTCTAGTCATGAATACCTTCGCGTAGTGACAGTACGAGAGGAGGGAAAAGGCGAAACCGTGGTCACAACCCCGATAGATTAGATTGGTTTTTCATGTCTTTAAGCGATTGCATGCTCTAGTATCGTAGACCCGTGGGCGAGTGTCTTCTATCTTGATCGTTTATCATTCTCTCTAGTGTAGTTTAGTTGTTTTCTAGTATAATAGTAGTTAGGGTTTTAGTAGCTAGTGTGTCGTTGTTGATCGAACGCTTGTAATCCCCTTGCTCCGCGGATTGACAAGAACCTTGGGAATCCCGTGGTGAAAAAGGTGTGGGGTCCGTACGCTTGCGGATCGTAGAGGGATACGTCTTTTATCCGTCAACAAGCCCCTTTTTCCGGCGCCGTTGCCGGGGAGCAAGTTAGTTTACATCGTTTGATTTGCATCTAACTTAGTTTTATATTTTAGTTTATCTTTTATTTGCTATATCTAACATATATTATCCGAAAAAAACACTTGTTTCTTTTTTGTTTTTGTTTTTATCTTATTGTCTAGATGGAGTTCGTTAATCAACCCGTGGAAGAACCGGAGAAATCATTAAGGGATTACGCTAGCCCTCGATGTGAAGACATAAAAGTACAAGAGTCGGATTCGAAGCTCGAAGCGACCAAGTATGAAATTAAATCCAAGATCATCAAGATGGTGGCGGAAAACCCATTTGAAGGGATGGTTACGGAGAACCCATATAGACACATAAGGGATTTCACGACAATATGCAACACGGTGCGTCAAGAAGGAGTTCCCGATGAATGGTTCAAATGGAATCTCTTTCCCTACTCACTTGCCGGCAAAGCAAAGACATGGTATTCGGTTGCGTCCTTTGAAGTTGAAGGCAATTGGAACAAGTTGACAAAGAAGTTTTGTGAGAAGTTCTTTCCAATTAGCAAGGTTCAACATCTAAGGAGGCAAGTGATCACTTTCATGCAAGGAGAAGAGGAAGGGATAGGCCAAGCCTGGGATAGGTTTAATGAATTAATCGAACAAGGACCAAAACTCGGCTTCACCGGTGACGTACTCTTGCATACATTTTTCTTTTCCCTAACCCCTAGTTGCATGCGACACGTCGAAATGTGTGCGGTGGGGATCTCATGGAGAAAACACTCACGGAAGCCGCCCAACTTCTACAAAAAGTTAGTAAAGCGGCCGCCATGCGAAGAGATTGGGAAACAAGACTTGCGGAAGAGCCGGAATTCAATTCAAGGAAGAAGAAGCTTGCTGATGTTTCTAAAGAGGCAACCCCGGAAGTCACAAAAGAGGAGCCAATCATGGAAAAGCTTGAACAAGAACACATCAAGTCAAGAACTACACCAAGCGTCAACTTCGCCACACCAAATGAGACGAACAAGAGAAGCATGTCAAGCGCGAAGCCACTAAGGGAGTTCGAAACCAATGGATTGGGTTCCTATTGATTACGGAGAAGTATTCGACAAGAGAAGACCGTTCCCTAATCAAAAGGGAATGGCGAGAGCATTGGAAGTGGATTTCCCACCGGAGAAGAAAGCTGAAAATTCATACGACCTCGAAACTACCGGTGAGATTTTTGAAAAGCTCTTTGGAGAAGACGTGGTGGATCCGGAACATATTGCCGAGGTGAAGAGAATCATGGGGATCAAGCCCGAAGCATCACCATACGCTCGCCTCGCTGAAATTTACTCGATAGGATCCGAAGAAGAAGAGAAGATGACGCCGCACTTGAGTTGCGAGATCAACGGAGTTCAATGCAAAGCTTTATGCGACATCGGAGCCCAAGTAAGTGTTCTATCTTCTAAAATTTACGATAAAGTTCAATACCACAACCTAGACTTAGCTCCAACATCAACGAAATTAATTATGGGAGATGGTAGAACTATCAAACCTCTAGGTATTGCTTGCAACATGAAAGTAAAAATCTCTAGAAACTATATACCAACCGATTTCTTTGTTATTGATGCTTACCATAGTAATCATGATCACATAATCTTAGGTAGGCCTTTTCTTAAGTTGGTTGATGCCGTGTTAGATGCCGGAGAAGGCAAAGTAACAATGAACCTTAATGGAACAAAGTACACATATAATTTTCTTCGTGCTTCTAAACACCTTACTCCTTTTCCTCCCGAAGATGAAGAAGTAGAAGAGATAGATAGTCTTTGTTTTGTTGAAACCCTTAGAGACCCGCTACAAAGAGCGATGGAAAATCAAATTAGTAATAAACAAGATGAAGAACTAGAGGAAGCAACAAAAGGCTTAGAGCCGCATGATGGTAGTGTGGAGGAAGAGAAATTCGAAGACATAGGAGAAATCAAACCCGAGGAGCCACAAGTGCCCGAGGTAGACCTTAAACCTTTGCCCAAGGGATTAAAATATGAATTTTTGGGCCCAGACAAAACTTATCCAGTCATTGTGAGCGACGAGTTGAGTCCCGAAGAAAATGAAGCGTTGCTGATTTTATTAAAAAAACATAGGAAGGTGATTGGATATTCAATTAATGATCTCAAAGGTATTAGCCCAGCCTTTTGCACTCATCGTATACCAATGGAAGACCAATGTAAGCCTGTAGTGGACCATCAAAGGAGGCTAACCCATGCCATGCGAGAGGTAGTAAAGAAAGAGGTTATCAAGTTACTTGATGCCGGAATCATCTACCCGGTTCCGCATAGCGAATGGGTGAGCCCGGTACATTGTGTACCGAAGAAAGGAGGTTTGACCGTGGTGAAGAATGAGAAGAACGAGTTGATACCGCAAAGGACCGTGACCGGGTGGCGGATGTGTATCGATTATCGTAAGCTTAACAAAGCGACGAAGAAAGATCACTTCCCCCTACCGTTCATAGACGAGATGCTCGAGAGGTTAGCAAACCATGCTTATTTTTGCTTTCTCGATGGATACTCGGGGTTCATGCAAATTCTTATTCACCCAGAAGATCAACATAAGACAACGTTTACGTGCCCTTACGGAATGTTTGCATATAGGAGGATGCCCTTCGGCCTATGCAACGCTCCGGCCTCTTTTCAACGTTGCATGATGGCCGTGTTTTCGGAATTCATCGAAGAAATTGTTGAAGTCTTTATGGATGATTTTGCCATTTACGGGAAAACGTTCATGGATTGCTTAGCAAATTTAGAAAAGGTCCTTACAAGGTGTGCGGAGGTAGATTTGGTTTTAAATTGGGAAAAGTGCCACTTCATGGTTAAGCAAGGCATAGTGCTCGGACATGTTATATCCGAGAGGGGAATTGAAGTGGACAAGGCTAAGGTAGAGACGGTTGAGCAACTCCCACCTCCTACGGATGTCAAGTCCTTAAGGAGCTTTCTAGGCCATGCCGGATTCTATAGAAGATTTATAAAGGACTTCTCGAAGATCACTAAGCCTTTAACGCACCTTCTTCAAAAGGATGTGGCTTTCGACTTTGATGAGAAGTGTCTAGCGGCATTCCGGACCTTGAAAAATGCGTTGGTGAGTGCTCCCATCATCCAACCTCCGGATTGGAGCCAACCTTTCGAGATCATGTGTGACGCAAGTGACTACGCCGTAGGCGCGGTCTTGGGTCAAAGAAAGGAAGGCCGAGTTCATGCCGTTTACTACGCTAGCAAAACTCTTAGTGGGGCACAATTAAATTACGCCACTACGGAAAAAGAGTTGCTAGCGGTGGTATTCGCTTTCGAAAAATTCAGATCTTACATCGTGAACTCGAAAGTCATTGTTTACACCGATCACGCAGCCATCAAGTATCTCTTGGCTAAGAAGGAAGCTAAACCACGTTTGATTCGTTGGATCCTTCTTCTCCAAGAGTTTGATGTTGAAATTCGTGATAAAAAGGGGGGTGGAAAATGTTGTGGCCGATCATTTGTCTAGGATGAATCGTGGACAAGATGATAAAGAGCCCATAGAAGATAAGATGAGAGATGACCACCTCTATAGAGTGCTTGATAAAGATACTTGGATGATCGACATCATTCGAGCAATTCGAAAGATGCCCCTCGATCATCTAGATAAAAACACTCAAAGGAAGATAATTTCCGAAAGTAAGAAATATTTTTGGGATGCACCATACCTCTTCAAGCTTGGCAATGATGGAGTGATGAGAAAATGTGTGCCAAGAGAAGAGAGGGTTGAGATTCTAAGGAAGTGCCACTCGGCGGAGTACGGTGGACACTATAGCCATTTTCGAACCGAAGCAAAAGTATGGTCGAGCGGATTCTATTGGCCGGAGATGCATGAAGATACTAAAAGATATGTTGCGTCATGCCCCGAATGCCAAAGAACCGGAAACATCTCTCAAAGAAATTCTATGCCTTTGAAATACAACTTGCAAATCGACATCTTCGATGTATGGGGCATAGACTTCATGGGGCCTTTTAAAAACTCATTTGGATTCGAGTATATCCTTGTTATGGTTGATTATGTATCCAAGTGGGTAGAGGCTATACCATGTCGTAAAGCTTCCACGGAGGAGTCCATCACTATAATCAAGAACGTGATTTTTCCCCGTTTCGGTACACCGAGAATCTTGATAAGTGATGGAGGAACTCATTTCACCGGGAAGAACTTCAAAAAGTGTTTGTCCAAGTTGGGAATTGAGCATAGGGTCTCCACGGTCTATCACCCACAAACCAACGGACAAGCGGAGACGTCAAATAGGCAATTAAAAAGCATACTCAACAAAACCATAGAGATGGGAGGCAAGGATTGGTCAAAGAAATTAGACAGAGCTTTATGGGCTTATCGAACGACGTTTAAAACACCGATAGGTATGACCCCTTATCAATTCGTCTATGGAAAAGCTTGCCACCTTCCGGTTGAGTTGGAACATAAAGCCTATTGGGCGATAAAAGAGATGAACCTTGATCTCGATGCCGCGGTGGTGAAACGAAGAATTCAAATAAGCGAGCTAGAGGAGTTGAGGTTGAAAGCATATGAAAACGCAAGCATATACAAGGAGAGAATCAAAAGGTGGTATGATAAAAGATTGAAGAAAAAAGAATTTAAAGAAGGAGATAAGGTCCTCCTCTACAATTCGAGGTTTAAAACCTTCGGAAAGGGGAAATTGCAAAGCAAATGGGACGGACCTTATGTTGTGCATTCGGTGTTCTCCAACGGAGCGGTAACCATTACGGATATAAATGGCGATCAATTTGTGGTGAATGGACAGCGGCTTAAGGTTTACTACGAACCCGATGTCGTGCCCCTTCACCATGTTGACGTCTTCACCATGGAGGAAGAGCCCGAACGTCCCGCCTAGGACGAAAAACAAGGCATCAACTTCTGTAAATAATTTTTCTTTTGGTTTTCTGGAGTTTTTCGCGAAGATTTACTGGGCCAACTTTTTCCCATGGGCTAAGGAAGAAAAAATAGGGCGGTGTGCAAAAAAACCGGACCGGCCCGGCCCCCGAGGCAGGGTGGGCCGGCCGGCCCAGCGGACCGGCCCAAGGGGGCCCGACGCCCGATGACGCCGAATTTCGCCCCGAATTGCTCCTTTTTGACTTCCTTGTTTGGTCGGAAAATTTTAAGGGAAGTGTAAAAAAGGAAAATAAGGTTCCCGTGGCTTTTCTCTCAGGACTATTTATTTGGCCGAATTGGGAGCTCGAGAATCAAACCTTTCAAGCAATGTGTTGCACCCTTGTAGCAGCCATTGAGCCTCCAAGAAGCGTAGAGTTGAAGCTAGAAGCCAAGAAGCCATGGATGGAGGAGGCGATGCGATGCGAGCTCAAGCTACCCGTCAAGAGGACCGCACGTATCCGTTGCGGAGGACGTGTCCCGACTGGAGCTCTTGCATCTCGCAACCCCGTCGAAGGAGAGAAGGTCCCTACACCCGTTCGAAGATCAGCACGCCTCCAAGGCATCAAGCGCAAATATTACAAGGAGGTGTCGCCAGAGCCTAAGGATTATGGGGATAGCGACTACTCCGACGATCGTAGCCCGAGCTCGTGGGCGGCCGCCGGTAGAGATGATGATGATTGGGATGAGCAGCCCAATGAAAGGACTCCCGAAGGCCCCAACGGCGACGACAAGGACGGTGGCGAAGGCAACGACAATGGAGGTGGCGACGACGGTGGTGACAACGGTGGACATTATGGCGACGACGACCCCTTCGGATTGCATCCGGTGTGTTGTCGTGTTTGCCGTCAATCCATCGCGGATCTCTACACGTCGGCCGACGAATGTCTCCAAGCAATGGAAGCGATGAAGCAGCGTATGGAGGACTTGGAGCGCGTAGTTGAAGATGACTACAAGTTCCTTAACCGCAACGTGCGCAAACTTTTCGGCATGGTTGGAAACATGAGAGGCAAGTGGTGCAAAACTTGCTTGAAGTACCACTAGATCTAGTTTTCCCCTTAGGATTTTGTAAGATACGACGAGGACGTCGTATGTTTTAAGTGTGGGGGAGAGCTAGCTCGCTAGCCTTAGCTTTTGAACTTCAAGTTTAGGTTCGGTTTAATCTTCGTGTGAGAGTCTTAGTGTTTTAATGAGTCTTTAGTTTTTGAGTCTGTTTTAAAATTTTTGCAAGTGTCTTAAATTAGTGTTGAGTCAAGAAAACCAAATAAAAAGAGTCTTTATATATATCTTTGTGTTTTATGTATTGTTTATCTTTATTTTACTTGTTTGTTTAATCTTCGATTCTTGATATATGAACACAAGTATGTGGTTTGAAAATCGTTTACCGTGGTGCTTAGTGGAATCGCTACTACTTAAAGTACCCATACCGCACTTCGATCTTGAGCTTCACATGTTAGTTGTGCTATGTTCGATGCTAAAAATTGGAGGATTTCAGTTCTGAAAATTATATTAAAACCCTTGTAATAAAGGTTAGCAAAACCTCTTTTTCCAAGTTGAGAGTAAGAAAAAAAATTCCTATCCAAAGCCAAGTTTATTTTTTTTCGCTCCACCATAAGTGTGATTAGCACGATGAGTTAGGCTAGGACCCTTCTCTCTTGGTGAGTTTTAATTTCGAGCAATGATCATGTCCTTGTGCTTATCTTTTGTTGCTAGCCTCGTCATATATTCAGTCCATGACTTTCACAACGAAAGTCATGAGTATCGCTGGATTCCATACCCAACCCTATACATCTCTTTTGTACATCGTATTCCTTGAACACAACCTATTTTCAAATTTTCGTCTCGTCTCTAGCATGATTTATTTAAAAATTTCAGATTGTATGCATGCGAGGAAAGAGAGAATTGAAAGCTTTGAAAAGTTGTCAAGAGAGAGAAAAATAAAGAGAAAAAGTATGTGTATGGAAAAGAAAGAAAGAAAGAAAGAAAGAAAGAAAGAAAGAAAGAAAAATCATATGTGAATGAAAGAAGAAAAAGAAAAAGAGAAAAAGATGAGGTAGCAATGAAGATATGAGAGGGATGGATCAAGTGAAAGAAAAGAAAAAAATAAAGTGTAAGGAAGGATGTCCCATTGATTGTGAGATGAAACTTTTACTCTATTTCCAACCATGTGCAATCCGACAACGAGGACATCATTGGTGCCTTGTAGTCACAATTTTCTTTTGCCCTTGCACATGTACACCATTCTAAATCTTCTCATCCTTGATATCCTTACATATGGTTAACTCTCATGATCATTGGCTTTGAAAGGTAGACAACCATTAGAGGAAGTTCTTAGTTTGACAATACTTGTGTTGATTGCGCTAGCCCTACCTATAGCTCCACTTTTACATGATATATGAGAGATTAATGGGAGGTGAGAGTTTTATGAAACTTGGTTAGGATAGCCACTTTATATGAGTGACTTGAGAGAGCTTGGAGAAAGGATTTTTGTCTAATACTTGTTGCAGGAATTTTTGTTTTGAAAACCATAAAAACCCTCCGATGGAAGCAAAGGAGTAAGTATGGCTGAAATTGAAGACTTCAAGTGAAGGGTTTGAGTTGTGGGGTAAATCTTGACGTGGTAAAAATTCTGAACGCCCATGTTTATGTTTGATTATCATTACTTTGTGTTTATGTATTAAAGATGAAGGGATTGACTAACTTGTGAAGAAGGATAGGTGGTACACGATTACACACCTTGGACGAAATTCTTTTACGAGTACTTGCTCGAGGACGAGCAAGAGCTAAGTGTGGGGGAGATGTTGACGGTGTATTTTGGTGCACCTAGCATGTTCATTACACTTTGGTTTGGATTTGATTATGGAACTAACCCGCCACTAGGCACACTAATCATATAACAAGTTCATCTTTGTGCATGCATTTGGAAGTGTTGTGTTTATGTAGGAAAACATGGACATAAAGGACGGATTCGCAACAAGTTCAAAGGAGCATTCATGGAGTCTTGTTCGTGTTCATGAGCTTGCTGAAATCACTTCCAATGGTGGCAAGGACCGAAGTGCTACGAGGAACACCCCCGAGGATTGAAGCGTAAAAGATCAAACTTCATGCAAAGAGAGCCTCCATCTTGGACGCGAGGATAACAAAGACTCAAAATCGTGCAAGTGGAGGGGGCAAAGTACATAAGTGCGCGAGGACCCACGGAGCAAAAGGGGCGACCGAACCGGGCCGAGTGGGCTGGGCGGCCGGCCCAGGCCGGCCGGCCCAGCCCACTTCCGGCACCCGTTCGGTCCCGTTTTCCTTGCCCTCAAAGGATCTTCAACCCTAAAACCCCCGACGCACCGCCAACACCGAGGGGAGGAGTCATTCGCACCAGAAGGCCATCCACAAGCTAGAGAGAGAGGAGGAGGATCTCCGGTGGGAGATCAACCACCTCGAAGGAAGCACCCTCTCGTGGAGAAGAAGGAAGACACCGGCGGAAGGGAAACCATGATCAACGGTGCCATGATCAGCACCTTGATGGGGTAATCTTCTCATTCGTCCATGGGTTGTAATCGATCTTGAGATGTAATCGCACTTTGTCGGATTATCTATCTATCATCTTGTGTTGAATATACTTTAATGCTTAAGGTTTGCAACCATGCCGTAAAGGGAGTATAGGCCTCAATGCTTCCTTGGATCCATTCAATACGCCGTGGCCATCAAAGGTCTAGTCATGAATACCTTCGCATAGTGACAGTACGAGAGGAGGGAAAGGGCGAAACCGTGGTCACAACCCCGATAGATTAGATTGGTTTTTCATGTCTTTAAGCGATTGCATGCTCTAGTATCGTAGACCCGTGGGCGAGTGTCTTCTATCTTGATCGTTTATCATTCTCTCTAGTGTAGTTTAGTTGTTTTCTAGTATAATAGTAGTTAGGGTTTTAGTAGCTAGTGTGTCATTGTTGATCGAACGCTTGTAATCCCCTTGCTCCGCGGATTGACAAGAACCTTGGGAATCCCGTGGTGAAAAAGGTGTGGGGTCCGTATGCTTGCGGATCGTAGAGGGATACGTCTTTTATCCGTCAACACGGGGGGAGGTGGCCGCGGCCACAAACGAGGAGGAGGGTCCGCGGTCGCCGGCGGTGGGGCCACGACATCGCAAGACGCCTTCAGGGGGGTCGACAGAGGCCAACAGTGAAGCCGCAGAGTAGCCGACGGCGAAACAGACGCGGAGGTTGGCGGGGGTGGCAGCGATGGAGAGGATGGCACGGGGGGGGGGGGGGGGGGGGGGGGAGGTGGGACCCACCAAGGACCCGCCGCAGCGTCGAGAAGCCACCGAGGGGAGAGAGACGGTCGGGGTCCCTGAGGTCACGCAACGGTCGCCTCGAAGGGAGCGACGACGGCCAAGGCAGGTCAGGGAGGCCCTGTACCCAGATCCACGTAGGGAGGAACACATGCGAGCCGGCGCGGAGGGAGGAGGGGCCGGGCCTACCCAGCCCAGATGTAGGTTTGACGCAGTGGGGGCCCGACGGTGGGGCGGTGCCGCCTAGCGTGCCGAGACGAGGAGGTCGATGATAGCCAAGGGCCGTGAGAGGCGCGAGTCTTCAGGGTGTCACCGGTGGAGTACGAGGTCGAAGGGTCGTCGCCGGAGGGGGTAGCGCGGATGGGGAGGAGGAGGTGCCGCGCCCCGACGCAGAGAGGTAGACAACATTGTCGGGCCCGGCCAACCCATATCTAGAGTTCAGCAGCCCGGCTCGCCGGCCCATCCTACCCACTCCGGCCAGAGGAGGGGAGGCGCCAGCCCCGCAAGAGGAGGCGTCGAGGATGGCCAGGGAGAGGGGGAGGGGCGGAGGTGGCGGCGGGAGGCAGCGCCGGGAGCACTGCTGCCAGCGACCGGAGTTGCCACCTCGGGGGTGGTGGTGGAGGTGAGGAGGGAGAGAGGGAGGAGGAGAAGGAAGGAGGGAGGGGGGAGCAGGAGAGGGCGGTAAGCATTTTACCGCAACCCATGCCGTAGTGCAGTGCGGATGGTCTAATGCAGGGCGGAGCTACAGTGATGCCCCTGTATTTTCGGGAATACCCAACTTTTTTGGAAGAAAAAAAAGTATACTTCAAGTATATATGTATACACATATATTATTTGACCTAAATTCTAAATCTCCAGTCCCAATTCAGTCCATCAATCGATCTGCGGCCGCGTCACCGTCCACCAGGCTAGCCCACTCGCCACCGAAGGCCCATCAGGCCCTCATTGCTGCCCTCACGGCCTCACCCCGCCACTCCACTCGCCAGCCAGGCCCAGGCAGCCTGACCAACCCGCACTGCTGGCGGCTCCCCTCTCGGGCGCTCTCCCTGTTCGGCGGCGACGGCGGGTGGCGCCGCGGCCGGCGCGACGTGGCGGGCCGGCGGCCGGCGGAGTCGCGTAGGCGCCGGGTGGTGGCCGACCGGGCCGGTTCCCGGTGGCGGAGGGGGGCCCGTGTCGGCGCGTCCCGCGGACGCGAGGCACGGGCGAGCCGCCGGCGCTCGGCGGCCGCACGCCCGCCGCCGCCTAGAACTGTTGTAACACCCTAAAATTCCATCACTAAATTAATATAAGCAACAAGTAATTATATTTAATTTTTCTAAGGATTAAATAAAATATCAAATAAATTTGTCCTTTAAAATATTTAAATATCATTTTAATAATTTAGAAGCAATAAGTGCTTGTGCATCATGATTTGAATGCATGGTTTTGTTTGTTTGTGTGAAGTTTTAAAAGTTTTTAAATTGATTTGAAAATTTTGGAAAAGAGTTTAAAAGTTGAAAAAGTTTGAAAGAGTTTAAACTTTTGAAAGTTTGAAAAAGTATTTGAAAAAAAAAGAAAAGTCAAAACCTCCTTTCTCTCCCTCTCTCTTTTTCCTCACCTAGCCCATCTCCTCTTTTCTCTTTTTCTCAGCCCGCAAGCCAGCGTGGCCCAGCCGACCTCCTTTCCTCTTGGTCGTTTCCCTTTTTCTCCTCAGCCCGCAAATCCCGCAGGCCGCCGGCCTCCTCTCTCTCTCTCTCGCGTGCTTGTGGCCCAGCACCCTCCCCGCGCGGCCCACGAAGCAGCCCGTGGCCCAGCAGCTTGCGCGACCCAAATCCCCTTCCTCCTTTCTTTTCTCACTGGCTCGCCACCTCACCATTTCTGCATGGCCCGGCTTGGTCCACTTAACCCGCGGACCAGCTCCCCTCTCCTCCCGTCTCTTCCGGTCACTGACCGACCGGGCCCACATGTCGGCACCATCCCCTACCTCTGGTTTCCCCCCTGCTTCAGCCAGCGCCGCCATCGGCCTTTGCCCCGCGTCACCCGCGCCTCCCCTCCTTGAATCACTGCCATTAAGGTGCAATTAATCCTCGGCTTCACTCCCCCTCCATTACTCCCATCGGTTTCCTCTCCATTCAAGCCTCCCTCTTGAATGTTTTGAAGCCACTGCCCCCATGGCCATTGATGGCCATTAATCTGGCCATGGCTCTCTGTTGACGGTGAAAATCCGTCAACCTAGCCATGAGTTTACCTTCGGTGTTGGCATGAGTTTTATACCTTATCCATTGGTACTAACCCCCGTGGTATAGCAAGTTCACGTGTGCATGTCGTTTTTGGAGTTTAATGTTTATGCAGGGATTTAGTGTTGAATGCAAGACTTTCGGGATAAGTTCATCAAGCACCTCATGACAAGACCTTGAAGCCCTGAACAAGTCATGCAATGAAGCAAACTTAACTCCAAGAAGCCGGGGACTCGATTCGAGAAGACGACAAACTCCAGGGACCTGACCAGAAAAGTGCTGAATCTTGCAAGACAAGGAGTTGAGTCCAATTCGGAGAGAAACCGACGACATGGACCTACATGCAGAAGGGGGAAGCATCCAGGAAGCAAGGGAACCGACCTCGGGCAAAGGAGCCCGCGGGCTGGGCCTAAATGGGCCCAGGCCGGCCGGCCCGGTCCGGTCGGCCCGTGCCCATTTAGGGCCCAAACCCGTCGCCCTTTGCCCTAGCCGCCAATCGGGCTATTTATAGCCCCCTGACCGAGAGCCACGGGGAGAAGAATTCGTCTTCGGCCGCCGAGGAGCAGAGAAGAGAGGGACACCATGTCGGAGAGGAGAGGGTCGAGCTAGTTGACTAGGGTTTCCCTAGCCGACGTGGGAACCTTGCATGGAAGACCACGTCGGAGTTCCCGGAGCTAGAAGCAAGATCAAGGAAGGATCCCGGTGGCGATCTTGTGTATGTATCATTGTCATTGTTGAATTATCAAGTTGAATCTTTTCTTAGCGATCAAGTGTTTCCTCGAAGATTTCGTTTTTCGATCGGCTTTGCTTATTCCAATTCTATTCGCGCGATAGATTACATAGGGTGTTCTTGTAGCCGCGGTGGCTAGAGGTACACGCCGGATCTTCCGAAAGAATCTCGACTTGTCTTTTGACTCGCCCTAAGCTCCCCGCATGAATAGGGATACGTTGTAACAGAACGGGGGTCTCGAAAGGCGGATGTTTTCGGATTTGGACGGGAAACCACGATTTAAAGAGGCTTCTATTAAGATTCGATTTGCTACTTCTTCTCTTGCTTGGAACTTCAACAAAAGGCTTACCCCGACCCCTCTAGATCGGTTTATCTACCCAATCTTACTTTGTTTTCTCCGGTCTTTAGTAGATTAGATTTATCTTTGTTTTGTGTCTTTTACTTAGATGCATTAGGTTCTTTATTGAAGATTGCAGTTATTTGGCTTTAATAGATTAAGTCTTGCGTCACACATTTGTTCCACGGATTCGATACCTTGGGTTCACCACTCGAGGGAAGAAGGGTCCCTTGACTACGACGGGAGACTTGTACGCTTGCGAGTCACGAACGAACTTTGATACAATTATTAACCGTCAACAAGCCCCTTTTTCTGGTGCCGTTGCCGGGGAACAAGTGATCAAGATTTGATTTTTTATTGATTTTTTTTGTAATTTTCAGTACTGATTTTATTTTATTTTTGCATCTACTAAACTTTGGTCATCCTCAAAATACATCTAATCTAGTTTGTCTAACTCTAGTCTTTATAGATTTGTTTTGTTTTCTAGTTTTCTTTGCATACTTTGCTTATTGCTAACCCTAACCGGAGATGGTTGGCTACCTCTCCAAGAAACCCAAGCTTTTTTGTGGATGATCCAGGAAAACTTTACAGGCAAAGGTGACATGCAACGCAAGCTAAAGGGGTGGAAACCCTAGATTCAAAAGTTGAAGTCGAAGGACCGTCGAAATCTCCAAGGGAATCACCACCTCCAAGTCCAAAGGAAGATCAACCTCAACCACCGGAGCGCTGCGCACCCCGACATCGTTGATCTACCTATCATAAACCTTCAAGACGCCGGGAGGCCGTTCAAGATCAAAGTCTCAACTATCCGCATGACGATTGCGAGAGCTGAATGCATACGAGTCGGATTCCTTGAGTGGCATATCGGTTTACCTAAGAGGAGGATGGAGAAGATGGAGATGGAGAAAGAAGCTCAACACCTAAAGGCCGCCGAAGCAAGATCCTCATGCAAGGAGTGTGTGGAGTATGACCATGTCCAAGATCAACGAGGACGCCGTCACTTAGTTCGAGGCTATGGAGAAAATATTGAAGAATTTAGATGGCAAGGTGACGGAGGTCGGAAGCTCTATACGTGAAGTGTTCATCGTGATGAAGATGCTAGACGCAAGTGGGACAACTTGCCGGGCGCCCGATGGGTAACGAAGAAGAATATCCGAGACAACTCCAAAGTCCCAAGACGGCGAAGGCTACTCAAGCTCATTCGGGAGAGATGAAGGATCACACTAGAGACCATGAAGATCACGACCGAAGGACCGAGTTCGAGATGCCGAGCCACAAGGAAGTTGTTGCATCCGTCAAGACCAAGGACAAAGCCAGCTGTGAAGACCAAAAAAATTGACTAAGCCAAAGTGGGTACCCAAGATTGCAACGCCCGCAAAGAGCGTTGATCCGGAGTAATCAAGTGAAGAAGTCTAGCCATGGACTATAAACGAAGCGCTAGGCGGGGAGGCAACCCGTTTCGTCGAGTCAAGAATAAGCTACGGGAGGACAACCCGATTCCGGGTTTTTCGAGTTTTTTTTTATAATTTAGTTTTTGAGTTTTATTACGCAAAGACATTAGACTTAGAAGTGGTTGAACAATATTAGAGACATAATTCTTGATTGAATGTTTGCTTTATCATAAACCCTTTGCATGAACCCTCCTATGTGCTTGTTTGATTCTTTTCTTTTCGAGAAACCTCAACCAAATAATTTCAGAACCTTAACTCAACCCTTCACCCTCATTATGGTGCTGAGGTTGACTTATTTTTCATGCTAAAACCACACGAGTAGAGCCACGATTTATATTCAAGTGTTAATAAAATTCAGCACGTGGTAGGACTCGCGTGAACTTAGAAATCAAAGCTTTTGGTTGGTTTTAAAAATCTTTATCCTTGGTTTTTCTAGGATTAGAATTTTTCTAAGCCTATTCTAATTTTGTTTTATTCAAAATCTTTCTTATTTAGCCAAAATTAGAACCTAAACCTATGCCCTCATGATCAAGCCGGGAAAAGTCTGCTCTCAACCGATGAAGGCAAACTATACCGGTGAGACCGAAATCGACGTAAAAAGAAAATATTTTCGACTTGCATTTGTTTTTAATGGTTTAAAAACTTCTCTAAAATTATGTTCGAGCTCTTGCACGGCTCTGAAAAATATTTTAAATTTCGAATTAGAGGAGTGCTTAACCTTAAACACACCTAAATGGAGGCAATCTAGTAATCATGCATGCACCATTGGATTCCCTTTCATCAACTTTCACCAATTCCACATGCTAAGGACAAGCATGGTGGGCAGCAAGCATCGACTTTGTAGGAATTTCATGGTGGCATGTGAAGCAAGTGGAGCTAGGAAGTATGGACATAACCCAAAACATGAAGCATCAAGTGGAAGGACCAATAAAAGGAGTGGACGAGAGCGTTTGGGCGGTGCAACTCGTGGAGCACGCGGGTAGGAAAGTTGCAGAGGTGAAATGATCGTGCTGGAAGAAAGACGAGGCGGGGAAGAGCACCGAGGCCGGCCTCACCTACATAAGGAGCCCCCGGCTCCCGTTTTCTGCGCAGCAAGCTTCCCTCTCCTTCCTTTGTTTGTGTGTTCAAGTTTGTGTGCTCAAAACCTCCGTAGACATAGCCAACCTTCCCAAGCTTGATAGCTCAAGAAAAAAATCCACATCCTTAATCCACTCAAAGTCCACATCCGAATCAAAGAGTTTAAGTGCCTAGTTACCGGTTGCAACCCGGAGTTTTAGTTGAAGAAAAGAGTGCAGCAACCATGTGGAAGAAGACCACAAGTCTCTTCTCCAAGAAGAAGAGTTCGTCGTCGTCCAAGCCGTCATCAACCACGTCTTCGAGGAGGCACTCGGTTTCCGAGTCTCCCGGAGCATGGAGACGGATACGGCACCACCGAGGAGGAACGATGCTCTCCTCCTTGGTGGTATGAGGGCTGCAAGAAGCACTTCCATGAGGTTTTACCGAACCTCGTGGGCACACGGAGGAGCAGCCCGCGCCACCACGACGATCGACTCGCTCAACCGCGCCACCTCCTTACACCCCGACATACTCTTCGTACGGCTTCATCATCTTGTCGGCGGAGGAGGAGGAGAGGCTCGCCAATCTTGAGAAGAGGCTTGTGCCGAACGTCGAGTTCGACGACCAAGCACTCTACACCTTGGGTTTTTGCACCGACATATACTATATGTTGGGGCACCTCGGATGGGTGCAGTTCTCCAACGGAATATCGGTGGACACCCATTTGGGTTACGCCTTGGAAATTTTGATGACTATTGCACCCATCGTTGATGATGATGGGGTGCAAAGCTTGTCATTCCGTTTGGAGGGAATCCAACAAGTGGTTCCCTACGAGCACGTTAGGGAGCTGCTTGGATTCCACAAGGGAGCTCCGGAGAAAGTTGACGTGCCACCGGCATGTTAGCGGGATTTTGGAACATGATCTCCGGAGAAGCCCATCAACAACGCAATTGCATCCGCAACCCCATTATCCGGATATTTCACTCTTGGATGTGCAAGAGGATATTGGGGAGGATGAAGGAGACAAAGGTGACCGACACGGAGTTGAATTGGCTATACTCGGCTTTAATTGCCAGGCAGCCAATAGACCCCTTTTACCTCATGATCAACCGTTGGTGTTGTGAAGCAACATCGGGGGCTGGTAATATTGGTTCGGGGTGTTACCTCTCCATGTTGGCCTTTTCCTTGCGGCCGGGGATCGCAAGAAACCCCGCTCACCTTTTGCGTGGTACCTCTCTCGGTTTTGAGTATTTGCAGCAAGGCAAATACATTAGTGGAGATGAGAGAGGAGGTTATCGGTTGGCCATAGTGAACCTACCCCTTCCGAATGAGAGGCTTAGGCTTTTCACCGAAGGAAGGGAAGATTGGTTGGAAGAGGGATTACTTGTCCCCGCGAGGAAGAACAAAAGAGGAAGAATCGTAGAGGAGGGAATATCCTCCGCACAAGCGAGTGGAGCACAACCCAATGTGCAACCATTCGGCGGGGTCCCTCCTCCGCCAAGTTATTACGGAGGGCCACAAGAGCAAGCATGGGGGGGTGGTGCACCGGTACCCCCACAAAATTATGTTGTGCCCAACGCTAACTTCGCGGAGTCCTACGCTCATCATCCCCAACCACAACAAAGCATGGCCATTATTGGAGGGTATGCTGCAAGAAATGCTCAAAACATCGCAGCCATCCAAGCTAACGCAACTCAACTTGGTGAAGGCAACGCAAATATTGCCTTTGAACTTGGACGCCTTCACCTTGTGGAGCCAAATCAATTCGTCGGAGGAAGTGTCAAACCATATTATGAGCAAGGGTATTATTATCAAGATCATCAACATCAACCACCGGCGGAGGACTAGAAGATTTAGGAACTTTAGTTTTCTTTTCTTTTCTTTTTCTCTGTAATTTTCAGCTTTTGCTTATGTGTGTTTGCGTAGTATTTTCTGTTTTTATTTAAATTTCAGCAAGCATGTTTGTTTATTTTCAGTATGTATTTCAACTTGATGTCACCATTAATAAAGACACCACCTTGATTATATCATTGGAAAAGCTACAAAATTTGTGCCATGATGATATATGATTTTAATTGCAGCTTTGTTCATCTTTGTAATTGATTTATGCATGTTTAAGCTAGTGCTCTCTTAAAAATACAAACCTGAATTTATTTAAATGCTAGCTTAATTTTCAGCGGAGGTCATGATTAAAATAAAGACCCATAGTGTTTTATGTGCTCTCAAGTTATGAATAGATTAAAGATGTCTTTTATGCTCAAAAATATCGCTAACCTTGTCACAAATATCACTTGTGTGTTGCTCAACCTATCCAAAGCCTTATATATATTTGAGTGCATAAACCTTAGTGTACAAGATTTATTTTTGAGTGCGTTATTGCAGGCCATGATTTCTCTGGCCCGAGACTAAGAAGCTGGTCATTCCATTTTTGCGTATCTATCTTTTTGCTAGCCTTTTATCCGTGCATTGTGTATCCCCGCATCGGTGATCTCACAAACTTCGCCGGATATCCACCCTTAAACCAAATATCATTTTTTTTGTGATTACCTCCTTGACCACAACCTATCGTTGAGAATGGATCATCAATTCAAGGAAGATCGCAAGACGGTGCCAACGTTGAAGATTTCAAGTATCTCTCCAAGGAAAAATATTCCGGTACCTACCTTATTTTTCGCCTCTTTGCTCGAGGACGAGCAACGTCTAAGCATAGGGGAGGAGGTAGGTACGGTGCAGTTTTAGAGTTCAAAAGGGAGTATTTTTTTTAAAATATATATATATAATGATGAAAGAAAAAAATTTGGCGATGTACGTGACTTCCAAGGTGAAGAAAGAAAAAATATATATATATAAGAAAGAAAGAAAGAAAGAAAGAAAGAAAAGAATGAGAAATATGAGAAAGGGAAAAACTTTTTGTGCGTAAAGTGAACTCCCCGGGTCTCTAAAAGTGCATTCAAGGCTTCAAGTTAAAAAGATCCATTCTCATTTTCCAACCATGTGCAATCCGTTAACGAGGACTTTCTTTGTGCCTCGGGATCACTCTTTGCCATTTGCACATGTCCACTCATCTAAAAGTGTGTGTATTTTTCTCTTTCCCCTCCTTGATTTAACATTATTTTTCCAATGACCTTTTTGACGAGTCTTGGTAAGACCATGAGAAGCTTGTCTTGTTTTGACAACACCTCATTTATAAAATCTTGTTAGGACTAAAATTTCCCAAAGCTCCATATAAAAGCCTACCACATATATATGAGAGGGAAAGGAGTAGAATATATAGGCTTGAGAGACAAGTGAGATGAGAGTTTATGAGCAATACACGAGATGATTTAAATTTGTGAACTTGGTTTAGTTTTTCTTTATCTCGATCTTCATTTCAAAAAATTTTGAGATCTATTTAAAACTTTGTGAGCATGTTAATACTTGTGGGATAAGCTTAAAAAGAATCTACCCTCCGTAGAAATGAAGGCTAGTACATTATGGAACTTTAATGAATTAAAATTTTGAGAGCATTATGTTTTCTCATGTGTAATCAAGTGCAGAGTTTAAACATTGTTTAGCAATGATGATATCCATCGAAGGCTTACTCGAGGACGAGCAAGGTTTAAGCATGGGGGAGATGTTGACGGTGAAAATCCGTCAACCTAGCCATGAGTTTACCTTCGGTGTTGGCATGAGTTTTATACCTTATCCATTGGTACTAACCCCCGTGGTATAACAAGTTCACGTGTGCATGTCGTTTTTGGAGTTTAATGTTTATGCGGGGATTTAGTGTTGAATGCAAGACTTTCGGGATAAGTTCATCAAGCACCTCATGACAAGACCTTGAAGCCCCGAACAAGTCATGCAATGAAGCAAACTTAACTCCAAGAAGCGGGGACTCGATCCGAGAAGACGACAAACTCCGGGGACCCGACCGGAAAAGTGCCTGAATCTTGCAAGACAAGGAGTTGAGTCCAATTCGGAGAGAAACCGACGACATGGACCTACATGCGAAGGGGAAGCATCCGGGAAGCAAGGGAACCGACCTCGGGCAAAGGAGCCCGCGGGCTGGGCCTAAATGGGCCCAGGCCGGCCGGCCCAGTCCGGTCGGCCCAGGCCCATTTAGGGCCCAAACCCGTCGCCCTTTGCCCTAGCCGCCAATCGGGCTATTTATAGCCCCCTGACCGAGAGCCACGTGGAGAAGAATTCGTCTTCGGCCGCCGAGGAGCAGAGAAGAGAGGGACACCATGTCGGAGAGGAGAGGGTCGAGCTAGTTGACTAGGGTTTCCCTAGCCGACGTGGGAACCTTGCATGGAAGACCACGTCGGAGTTCCCGAAGCTAGAAGCAAGATCAAGGAAGGATCCCGGTGGCGATCTTGTGTATGTATCATTGTCATAGTTGAATTATCAAGTTGAATCTTTTCTTAGCGATCAAGTGTTTCCTCGAAGATTTCGTTTTTTGATCGGCTTTGCTTATTCCAATTCTATTCGCGCGATAGATTACATAGGGTGTTCTTGTAGCCGCGGTGGCTAGAGGTACACGCCGGATCTTCCGAAAGAATCTCGACTTGTCTTTTGACTCGCCCTAAGCTCCCCGCATGAATAGGGATACGTTGTGACGAACGGGGGTCTCGAAAGGCGGATGTTTTCGGATTTGGACGGGAAACCACGATTTAAAGAGGCTTCTATTAAGATTCGATTTGCTACTTCTTCTCTTGCTTGGAACTTCAACAAAAGGCTTACCCCGATCCCTCTAGATCGGTTTATCTACCCAATCTTACTTTTTTTTCTCCGGTCTTTAGTAGATTAGATTTATCTTTGTTTTGTGTCTTTTACTTAGATGCATTAGTTTCTTTATTGAAGATTGCAGTTATTTGGCTTTAATAGATTAAGTCTTGCGTCACACATTTGTTCCACGGATTCGATACCTTGGGTTCACCACTCGAGGGAAGAAGGGTCCCTTGACTACGACGGGAGACTTGTATGCTTGCGAGTCACGAACGAACTTTGATACAATTATTAACCGTCAACACTCTCCCCCCTCCTCGCTCTATAAAAGCCCACTTGGAGCCCCTGCAGCTGCCCCCTTTCCCCACTCGCTCTAGCTCTCACTCCTCCCCATCCTTGCATGCGCGCCGACGCCGAGCTCGGCAAACCCTAGCCGCCGCCGGTTTCCTCTGCTCCCTCGCTCCCTAATCCTCCGTCTCCCCAGGTTTCCTTCGCGCGTTGGACTGCACGTCTATGCTGCAGCGCGACGCCTAGGAGCAAGAACCCGAGGCCGAAACCCCATCCTCCACGCGTGCCCGCGATCCCAACCGCCTGTGGCCAACACGCGTGAACTCCGTCGCTCCACCACCATCAGTGAGCCCCTGGTGAGCTACGCGCCATCCTTCACTTCCTCCTGTCCAAACCGCACTTGAAACAGAGCCGTGTAGCTCCAGATCGACCGAACTCTGGCGATGCTCTAGCGAAGCACCACTGTCCCACCGCCGCTCTCGCGTGCATGCGTCCCAGGCCGCCCGATCTGCGACCAACGGTCCAGATAAAATCGGATGAAACCCTCTTGGCCACGGTCCACCATGGACCCGTGGACCACGTCCACCGCCCGGTGCACAGCCGCGCCAGCCGTCCATCAGCGGATTGACGGCCCAGATCTCCCCAAGCCCCTGAGTCAAACTTCTGGTACCGGTCAATCCTTGGTCTCCGCCGTCACTTTGCACAAAAGTCCCTGCACTTTCAAATATTACATGCCGGTCCTCCCACCTATAAAGAACCCTTACATATGGGTCCTTTCTTTTATGTTTAGGACCCTAATCTCTTTAGTTTTTCTATTCAGCAGTCCACCCTTGATCTTTTACATGTTAGACATCTTCTTCTTACACATAATTATGTTTAGGTCCCTGGTTTCTTGCAGAAAAGCCCCTGAATCTTGTTTCAGCCATATCTTATCCGTCTTTTATCCATTTTTAGCATTCTTGGTGTCCACGCGACCGTCTTGTTGTTGACGGATAAAACTCATATCCACCTATGATCGGCAAGCGTACGGACCTACACCTTTTTCACCACGGGATTCCCAAGGTTCTTGTCAATCCGCGGAGCAAGGGGATTGCTAGCGCTTAACCAAATACTAATCTAGTTGAATGGAAAACCTTTAAAAGAGTATTAATCTAAAGGTAAAGACAATCTAACCTAAGTTAATCTAAGTTGATCAAACAAATCTAGGGTTAAACTAGATGGAAAAGGGTGGACACAAGAGAGTGATTAAGAAAGATAAGCGTTCCCTCCCTAGGATCTAGGATATCATGGATATGCATCTACTACACGAGAGTGGTAAACCAATCTACCGGGGGTTGTGACCACGGTTTCGCCCTTTCCCTCCCCTCGTACTATCACTACGCGAAGGTAATCGTGACTAGACCTATGATGGACACGGTATGCTGATGGAATCTATGGGCGTAGCGGATATCATACGCCTGAAAAACACGGTAGCTAACCTTAATCATCAAAGCATCATAAACATGAAAGCAATAGATTGAAACCACGAATCAAGTAGCAATCACATAGCATACATCCATCTAAACCTAGGGATGAACGGAGACATTACCCCATCATCTTACACGGATTGAAGCACATGGGCGTGATGGAGACTCCGGAGAACGTCGTCGATGAAGATGGCGGCGATGAAGCTTGGGAACACCCCTAGGCCAGTGGCTTGGAGTCCTCCTCTTGCTTCCTTCTCTTCGCCAGCGTTGATCCTTGCGACGAGCCCATCTAACTCTCTCACTCATCTTGCGGCGGCGGTTTTCTGGTGAATTGCGTCGGTACAATGATTTGTTCGATGGGTAACCATCTTAGGGCGCCTAGGGGGTTGTATTTATGTCCTTGGGGTGCCTTTGGGCGTGCTCCACCTTGGCTTGCACGAGATCCTACTTGGGAGAGAAGCAAACTTGGTTTCCATAAAATCAGCCTCGTCCAGATTTTCCTGATTCGCAGTCCTTCCTTTCCAGCGCAATATCTCCCACGTCTGGACTCCAAATAATGCAAATTCGGTGTCCAGTTTGTGTGCCACAAAATTATCTTCAATTTGGTATTCATTTCTTTCCTTAAAAACAAAGATAAGATCTCCAAATCGGCCTTGGAAGATAATCTGTTCTGATTTCGGACTGACTGCACAGCAGGGATTTCGGGGGCTATATCTCCTATCTCCGTTATCCGAATTGGGCCGTCCACATATCCAAATCGAAGGTATCGTCGAGGACCACAACTTTGGTAGTCAAACTTTTGTCATTAAAGACCGTTTAAGTCTCCGAATCTGTACCGAAAGATCATGCTGTCCTGAGCTGCGAGAATATCTCTCAGGCTGAGTTGATCTCATTGGTAAACATCCAAGTCCCCGGAGTTTTACGTGTTGATGCTTCGGTCCTTGGGTTGTTTGGAGTCTTGTTCACTTCGTGTATTGACTTGTGACGGGCTTCATGATCTTCTCTTGAAGTGCTTGATGAACTTATCCCGAAAGTCTCCTTTTTAACGTTAATTTCCTGTGTAAACAACAAACTCCAAAATTGACATGCAAGTGTGAACTTGTTACATCATTAGTATGCCTAGTGGTGGGTTAGTTGCAAATCATAATCGAAACCAATGTATAACAAGTACTCTAGATTGACGGAAATTCACCGTCAACACTTGTCAAGCCCGTCAGTTTTAGAACCTTGTTTTGGCTGTATCTTTTGCGTTTTAGCTCCGTTTCCACCGTTTCAAATTGCGTTAGGATCATATAAACTCAAAGTACGCGTTAGGAGCAATGATGTACATGTTCTTTGTTTTATAATTTATTTAGATATTAAATATGATTAAATCCTATTACACATGCTTTTGTAATTAAAATCTAATTAGAAGTTCAACACATGTTTTCATAAGAAAGTTAATATGATTAATACTAATTAAATATTTCTTTTAATTACAAGTTAATTAGATGTTTACCTCGGTTTTTATAATCAAACTTAATTTGATTAATGATTATGCAATTTGTTTTCTACTAAAATGTAACATAGGCTATATCCCGAGTTTTCTTAATTAAATGTTAATTTAATTAAATGAATATAAATGTGTTTTTAAATTATAATTTGATTAGAATAACTCGAAATATAAAGATAAACGCCTAGATGCTTTTACATGCTTCTTTTAAAATTAAATGTTTAATTTGCATGAATCATACTTGAATATTTATAAGTAAAATTGGACTAAGCTTACATCATCTTTTAAATACAAATATAACTTGCTTATTATTTATAAATAGGGTATTTCTCTGAAATAACCTATACACATGATTTTACTTAATTAAAACATACCAAGCACATAGCTAGCTCTTGTATATGATCATCCAAATCTCCCGAAAGTTCCGAGTGTTCCTTGTGTTCGCTTTCCTAAGACCCAAACCCTGTTTTCCCTTTAAGCTTTTCATGCTTGGTCTATTGTTTTGTTTATTGAATGTATTCTTGTGTGCTTGTAGACATCGTGCCAGTTTCAAGCAAGCAACCAGTTGAAGTAGATCAAGAGCAAGTTTTTGAAAAAGAAGAACCTCAGTGTTTAAGCAAGGAAGGCAAGTGGTCTTCTCCCCCTGCATGATTCTATTTTATCCTATGTAATTGCATGACAACTAAGTTTATATTTATTATGTTATTGCATTAAATTGATGGGAAACCCCCTTTTAAGGACTTAACTAGACTTTTATCCACAATCCTTGGATCAACCCGGTTTAATAAATGTTTTTGGGTAGAATATGCTAGTTCCTCAACTTGGGTTGGATAAAATGGTTTTCCAAGACAAAGGCTTGTATGTTTAACGATGATGCTTTTGGTAATACGAGATCATATGATTTAATCGGAACATGGAGAACCACCCAAGAAAACATGTGCAACCACAGTGTCATATGGCTCTAACCTTAACCAATTAATTAGGTGTGTGATTGATCTGATGGCCCTTTTCCGAAATGAGCAGAGGGGGGTCCGGGTTACAGGGGTATAGCCCGACCTTTTTGGGGTAGCAGCTTTTGCTAAGGTGCTGACCACTAGGGTGGGTTATGGTCTGCCCTGATCCGTAACTATGCGGGTCGTTAGTCTCTTGCATGCTTTTGTAAAGGCTTCGTAGCATCCCTATGCAATCGCACCTCGCATGGTTGGGTCCAAAGTTCTTCGGAACTTTTACGCGACCTGTGGGTAAAGTGTGCAAACCTCTGCAGAGTGTAAAACTGATCGATCAGCCGTGCTCACGGTTATGAGCGGCTTGGACCCTCACATGATTAATAAACTTAAAGATGAGAATAAATCGTGGTTTGATGAGCTTTGGGTTGTTTTGCTTAAAAGTTTCTTAAGTAGGTTGGTATATACTTACATCTAGTAACTAGGCGTTCTTTAATTAAAAATTTGACCAACATTTAAATGCTAACCGCTGCAAAACCACAACCTATCCTAGATAGCCTTGCATCTTCTCCCCATTGTTGAGTACCAACCATAAGTCCACTCAGCCTTGCTTACCGCTGTTCAGAAGAGAACATTGGTGAAGAGTTCTACAATGACTTTGAGGAGTTCTGAGGCATGTGTCTCCCCCAGTCATGTGCCTGTGGAAGCAGAAGACGAAGACTCATCGTGTAGTTATCATTTTCTGATGTTAAAGACCTTCGTGTCTTCCGAATGAGTGTAGTAAGTTGTTAAACCCGTTACTTTTTTATTGTCTATGATATTACACTCATTTTTTTAACATATGTGTGGAACTAGATCCTGGCACACATATGAGATGCATCTGGTTTCCCTCCGGAAATCGGGTGTGACAACTGCCTGGAGCCCCGACTCGGTGACTCGCCAACCGGTTGGATAGGTGAGTTGTGAGCACTGAGCACCCCCTACTTCGGCCAGACGGCCACGCAATGCAAGATTCAGACATTCAGTCAATGTCAATCCTTTTGTCTGAGTAGTATTTTTTTGCTGTACTTTGTAGATTGAACTTTCAAAATGAAGAAGATAATTGATATTGATTTGAAGACTTTGTGGGAGAGACATTCAAAATCTAGGAAGGTTGATGTAGGGTCAGGTTCCGGATTAGTAATACAGCTAGTTACAATTGAGAGCGCAGTTGTTCCTGCTGTTCAGCCACAGCCAGAGGCAGTTACAAATGCAAATGAGAGTCCAGTTCAGATTCAACTTACTCCAGTGGAGGTTGTGTGTAACGCCCGCGTTTTTAGCTCCAAATAAATCACCTAATAAATCGTGCGTGTTTTCAAAATTGTCCAGCTGAGCTCAATTGACTCCTTCCAATCCCTAGTCGCCGTTTCCCCTCTCACCCTCGGCGCGCGTGCCACAAATCCCGCCGGCACCGCCTGCACCCGGGCCAGCACCCACATGTGTCTTCCCAGCGCCACGGTCGACCACCGTGCCGGGAATCCCGCGCACGCCGCGGTCCCCGCCGGCCGGTCCACCTCGCCATCACCGTCGTCCCGAAAATCACGCCGACGCCTGGAAATCGTAAAACCCCGCAAAAACCCTCCCCCCTAATTTCCTAACCGTTTTTCTAATTTTCTAAACCTTTTCCCCTGTTTCTTTTCCTTTCTTTCCTATTTTTTCCCTTTTCTTTCCTTCCTTTTCTTTCTTTCTTTCCCTTTTCTCCCTTTCTTTTCTTTTTCTTCCCTTCTTTTCTTTCCTTTCTTTTTTTCCTTCCCTTCTCTCTTCCTCCTTTCCCCTTCTTCCTCCCGCGGCCGGCCCTGCCTGGCACCGCTGACCCGCGCGCCTGGCGCCCGAGCACGCCGGCCCCTTCCTTCCCCCCCCGCACGCCCGCCCCCCCCCCCCCCCCCACCGGTGGCCGTCGGGGCATCCCATCCGCCAGGACACGACGTGACCCTGCCGGACCGCCATTACTTCGAGTTGTCACACCACGGCGTTGCCGCCGCCGGCCGGTCCCGCCGGACTACCACCCCTACGCCACTTGCTTGAAGAGACTCAACAGCTGCTCGACGACCTCCGCCCCTGCCCGTGCCGTCCCGTCGCCGGCGGCCCGGGCCCGCCCCCCGCCCCCGGTCTTCTTTGCCGCCGCGACCTCCCTGCCACAAAAATCTCCCCCCGAACCGACCTCGCTCCGGCTATAAATAGCCCTGCCCATCACCACCACCGTTCCCCCCACGAGGAGCCGCCTCCACAGCGCGCCCTAGCCCAAGGTGAGTGAGGGAGGTGAATCCCCTCGTCGCCCTCTCCCTTTTCCCCCTCTCGGCCGGCCGCGGCCGTGGCGGGAGGACGGCGGGCCGCCGCCGCCCGAGCCTCCCCCGCCTCTGGCCGGCTGCGAACCAGGGAGGAAGAAAGGGGCATTTTGCCCAAAATCCCCTATCCTTTTCCCTTTTCCAGACTAAACCCCCCCTATTCCATCTCTCTCTCTCTTTTTCTTTCCAAGTAGCCCCTAGGTTAATAATTAATTGGAGATCAGATACTGTTAAGCCCTAAAAAAATTACAACCAGACCCTTACCAAATTTATATTATCATAATCACACCCTTCCCCATTAATAGAAATTACTAAAAGGCCCTTAGCCCCCATAACTTCCCAACATCCCATGCACGATTTTATTCCCGATTAATTCCAAATTTCACCACACCCTTCCCGGTAATATCCCCGCCGAACCATACACCAACCCCCCTAGGGCTTACATATTCCCCTCTCCATTTATTCCCCCCCCCCCCCCCCTCGAGCTCGGCCGGTAATATGTGTGCTTATATTGCTTGCTTGCCTATGTGTGCGCTATAGCCGACGGAGTAGACGAAGGAAGGTACCCTGAGCCGGAGATCGGAGCCGACTACTGCGAGTAGGAGCCCGAGATCCCGAACGCCGAGCCGGCACTCCCCGAAGACTTCGAAGACGGCAAGTTCAATCTCACCCTTTGATGCATGCTTCTGTCCTAGTTTTATAAACACAACCCTATACCCGTTTTATAAATTGCATATTGTTTTACTACAAAAACCTGGTAGGATAGCCACCCTTGATTGCTATGATTGAACCTTGTTTTGGCCTAAATGAGTGCTTTAAAAATGTGGGAGTGCTTTCAAAATGTGTGAGTGCTTTAAAAATGGGAATGGGATAGGTTTGGAAAATGAGTAAAGAACTGGGTAGACGGGATGGACGTGTGTGTCAGGAGTATGGGTGAGCTCGTACCTGTGTGGTTGAGCGTGTTGGGAGTTGTCCATCTTGTCGGTTAAGGACCGGGTTGCGTGACATCTCACCTGACCCAAATCATCGTACAACCACTAGACCGTTGTATGTGGCAACGGCTTAGCATAAACCCCACTAGTTAATCTACTTGCCATCTGGTGTGTGCGGGTGAGCGAGCGGGAGACCAAGGAGTAGGGGTACGCTCTGTGTGAGGTACGCCCTGGTTATGTGGGATAACCCCTTGGTTGCTTCCGTGATGGCTCGTAGGGTTAGCTAAGGTGGGTAATGGCTATGATAGGATCCGTACCGGCACTGAGGTGTCCGTGTGACGGTACCCTACTTGTGGGTAAAGATGTACAACCTCTGCAGAGTGTCAAACCTATTCGAATAGCTGTGTCCACGGTATTGGATGAGTCACGGGGTGGTCACAAAAACTAGTGTTTGGGATGGGATGTTTTCTGGCGTGAGTTGTTTTCTGGGTGAAGTGTGTGGTTGTGTGCCTGGGCTACGACGGACGGGAAGTCCGGTAGTTCCACAGTGGTTTTCCTAAAAACAATTGAGTCACTTTGGTTATGAAAATGGTTTGTGAAAACCTTTTTGAAATGAACCCCTGCATGTGTAAGTTTGCGAAGTGAACCTTAACCTGATCCTTGATATGCTCTATGCATGATTCTTCTTATAAGCCCCTCCGTGTGTGGGGTTGGATTTGCTGAGTACGTTTGTGCTCACCCTTGTTGTACTAACTATTTTTCAAAGGAGGATCCCGATTACATCCCCGAAGACGTCGAGTAGGTCGCTGCCCTACACCCAACCGTGCCTGTGTACCCAGGGCTTCCACATAAAGCTTCCATGGTGTGGTACTCTGATGAGGCTATGGAAGCCTTTGGTGTCGTAGTGTGGTCGTTAGCGTTTGTGTTGTTCCTTGTAGCGTTGGCACTTCCGTGCCCTCTGTGTCGCCGTGATGTAAAAGACTGATCCACCTATTGTAATAAATGTGTTACCAGCCTCCTGGGACTGGTATTTGTGTCACATTT
This sequence comes from Cenchrus americanus, assembly GCA_947561735.1. NCBI lineage: Eukaryota > Viridiplantae > Streptophyta > Magnoliopsida > Poales > Poaceae > Cenchrus > Cenchrus americanus. The sequence goes on from OX387242.1 coordinate 6,780,706, forward strand.
AGTCACCTCTGATGAGGGGACGCTTCATTGTGCCAGAGGTAGCAGCAAGTGATGTAGCAAGGCATGTGACAGAACCTGAAACAGAGGTAGCTAGCAATGATCCTGACATAGCAGCAGCAGTGACAGAGCAAGAGCAACCTTCCACTTGGTCTCCTATCAGAGATTGGTGTCATATTAGAGATGGGGATGATGAAGAGACAGAATATGACTCGAGTGATGAAGCTATTTATGACATTGATTTGCTTTCTCATGATCCTGGAAGGAGGATTCCAATAAAAAATCATGATGTCAATGAATGGAATTTTGTGATAAGGGGATATATTGTATTAAGGCCATGCCAACCACGCACCCACAATTTTCCTATAAGGAAAATTGGAGGTAAGCCTTGGCACTTCCATCCTAGTTGGTATGATGAAGTTCCTTGGCTTGAGTATAGTGTGGAACGAGATGCTGCGTTCTGTTTTATTTGCTACTTATTCAAGCATAAAATTAATAATTCCGGTGCAGATGCATTTGTGAATAGTGGATTTAGGAATTGGGCACATAAAAAAAAGGATTGCGACACATGTTGGTGGTATGATTAGTTTTCACAATGTGGCACAAGATAAATACAGTCACTTCATTACACCTAAATCAAATATTGTTGAGAACTTTGCTACCACCAATGAAGAAGAGAAGGCTAATTATATGGCCTGTTTAACCTATTCAATAAAGTGCATGAAGTTTCTTTTAAGGCAAGGTTTGGCTGCCCGTGGACATGATGAAAGTGAAAAATCATTGAATAAAGGAAATTTCCGTGAGATGCTGAGTATGCTAGCAGAAAACTTTGAAGAACTTGGTAAGGTGGTTCTGAATAATGCTCCAAAGAATTGTAAGTTGACTGCTCCTGAAATACAAAAACAGATTGCTAATTGTTGTGCCAAAGAGACTACTAAGCTTATCATAGAAGACATTGGTGATGAATATTTTGCAATACTTGCTGATGAATCTAGTGATGTGTACCAAAAAGAACAATTGGCTCTTTGTTTAAGATATGTTGAGAGGTTTCTTGGTGTTGTCCATGTTGAAAATACTACTTCCATACCACTTAAATCTGCAATTGAATCATTGCTTATGGAGCATTCTTTGAGCTTGTCTAAGGTTTATGGGCAAGGCTATGATGGAGCTAGTAACATGAAGGTCATGCTAATGGACTAAAGAAATTGATTATGGATGAGTGTCCTTCTGCCTATTATGTCCATTGCTTTCCACATCAACTCCAATCAACACTTGTGGCTGTTGCTAATAAGGAAAACCCATATTGTGTTTGGTTCTTTGAGCAACTTAGATTTGTGTTGAATATTCTTGGGAATTCATGTAAGAAGACACAAATGCTTAGAGTTGCTCAAGCTCAAAGAATTATTGAAGAACTAGAAATGGGTGACATTGAATCTGGAAAGGGTTTGAATCAAGAGATGGGTTTGGGAAGGCCAGCGGATACTCGTTGGGATCTCACTATAAAACTGTTATGCATGTCCTATCATTATATCCTTCGATTCACAAAGTTCTTGTGATGGTTGGCAATGATCTCTCTTTTGGTGCAGAATGTGCAAATGCACAAACAGTGTTGACAATAGTTCAGTCATATGAATTTGTTTTCATGGAACACTTGATGCAAACAGTTTTTGGGTTCACAGGTGACTTGAATCATGCTTTGCAGAAGAGGGATCAAGATATTGTTAATGCAGTTGAACTGATTTAATTAACAAAGTTTCAATTGAATCAATTGCGTCAGGATCCTGGATGGGATGATTTTCTTCAAGAAGTGCAATCTTTTTGTGTCAAGCATAAGATTAAGATCTATGATATGGACTCTTTTTGTCGGCCCGTTGGAAGAGATAGGAGATTCTTTATCAAAATCAAGAATCTGCATCGCTTCCATGTTGACATGTTTCTAAGTGTCATTGATAGACAACTACAAGAGATTAATGAGCGATTTGATGAGGTAAACACATATTTGCTCCTTTGTATGGCTGCATTTAGTCCTCTAGATAACTTTGCTAGCTGGGACAAGGACAAATACAAGTTGATTAAACTTGCACAATTTTATCCTAATGATTTCTCAAAGACAGAGATAAACCATCTTCCATTAGGATTGAAATTCTTCCTCACTGAGGTGCATATGAATAAAAATTTCAGAAAAGTGAAAAGTCTTACTGATCTTTCCATTATGATTGTCAAAGAAAAGATGGAAAATAGGCATGCAGTTGTTTACAAGCTTCTCAAATTGGTGTTAGTACTTCCAGTAGCAACAGCTAGTGTTGAAAGAATATTTTCCGCCATGAATTATGTGAAGAATAAGTTGAGAAATAAGATGGGAGATCATACTTGAATGATTGCTTGGTCACATTTATTGTAGATGTTTTTGAAAGTCAAGGGATGTGATATTATAAACCGTTTCCAAGCCATGAAATAACGTAGAATTAAAGCTACTCTTCCAAGCCATGAAGAAACCGAATAGAAAGTTAGAGAGGTCATGTAATTTCCTTTATGTATTTTGTAACTTTGTTTTGTATCATGAACCATCTTAATATTGAATGATTTGTACTTTTATTTCTTCGATGTTTGATACTGAAGTGAATAGTAATTTTTTCCATGTGAAGTGTGAACTTCTTATTCTGTTGGACTCGGAGGGGAATACCCGAACTTTCAAATCATGGCTCCGCGCCACTGGTCTAATGCCCACGCCGGAACAAACCGGCATGGTAGCTGGCCCACAAGGCAGTGACATGGTCCGTTGACCACGCAGCACCTCGCGGGCGCGGCCTCGCCCATGCAGCCACTCCCCCGCATGCTGCCGCTCCGGTGAGGCTCGCCTCGCAGCACGCTCGCACTAGTAGCTATGCGCCGCCCTGCAGGTGCCAACCGCGCCAAGCTGTCGGCCAGAAAACCAAGGCCACGATGACCACGACACCGCGGCGGAGGCACGCGGCGGCGGGCGGGGCCGGGGCGGGGAGTGGGCGGTGGTCTCCGCCAGTGGCGAATCTACGATTTTAGCTTAGGGTATGCCGCTCAAAAATTTCATATACAATTCGGTAAATCCATTTTATCAATTCGGTATATATTGTATAACGTAATTCGGTATATATATCCACTAAATAACACAATAATACTTAAATTCATGGAATAAGTAAAACCATCAAATATAAATAGTTTCAAAAGACACTGATAAATGTATATAGGCACAATAGAGTACCAAAGACTTACGGTGTTATTTTGCGGACGAATTTATTCTACACTTTCGAATGGACATAAATGTATTGATTATATCATCTTCATCAAATTTAAAGAACACATGATTTTTTTTAAAGCCAAAGAATAATTGAATCTCACCTTAACAATTGTGATCACAAATTCAACTAGATGTCGCTGCCGGTGCACTCAAAGGACTAGCATGCAACGGGGATGGCGGGCAGGGACGTTTGGTGATCTGGTGACCTGTGAGGGGTGCCTCGATCTGGATCGTAACGGCGGCACGACACACGGCGAGATGACGACGCATGAATGGCGTGTTGAAGATGCGATCCGAGTGTCTCGTAATTCCGTCCGTGCGTGAGTCCTTCCGTCCGCCGTCGCACATCGCATAGGTAGCGTGCCCCTCGTGGCCGCATGGGCCTGACGTACACTCGGCCTGCTTGCTCTAGTATGCTGTTGCTGCTTGGTTGGGCTTTGACAGTTTGACGTGTATGTTTATTTTTTTACCCCTAAATATGTATACATATACTTGAAGTTGCCAGAATCGCAGGGTATGCCGGTGCATACCCGGCATACCCTCTGGATCCGCCACTCCGCCGCCACCGATGCCGCCTGCGGCGCGGGCCGGGTGGAGACAATCGGTAAGCACCACCTGATGCGGCGGACGGGGCTGCCGGCGCGGGACCTCCGCGCGCTCGACCCGGTGCTGTCGTGCCCGTCCGGCGTCGTGGGCCGGGACCGCGCCGTCGTCGTCAACCTGCAGCCCGTCCGCGCCGTCATCACCGCGTCCGAGGTGCTCGTCCCCGGGCCACGGGACCCTGCCGTCGCGCCGCTCGTCGGTGATTTCCGCGCGCGCCTCGCCGCCGCCAACGCCTCTCCCGCGCCACCACCGCAGGAGGACGTGGGGGGACTAGCCTTAGCCTCGCCGCCAGGCGCAGGCAAGGCTCTGCCGTTTGAGTTCAGGGCGCTCGAGGTGTGCCTCGAGTTCGCGTGCAAGTCCCTCGAACACGAGGTGCGATCGATCTGTTTGCCTTTGTCAGTAATGTTCCCATTGCACGCCGAACTGCTAAACTGCTTATATATGTTCATGCTGCTTTGATTTGATCGAGTATAAATATATGTGCTAAAGATTCATCATTCCTGGAATTATTTTTTGCTTGATGCAACGACGCATTTCTCATCAGGCTTCCATGCTGGAGAAAGAGGTGTACCCAGCGCTGGATGCACTCACATCCAAAGTCAGCACTCTGAATCTCGAGCATGTTAGGAAACTAAAGAGCCGGTTAGTTGCGATTTCTGGTGGAGTTCATAAGGTCAGGGGTGAACTGGAGCACCTGCTAGACGACGATGCAGACATGGCAGCCATGCACCTGTCGGAGAAGCTCGCGTACCAAGCAGCTGGCCACTCGTCGAGATTCGACATCGCAAAAGAAGTCGGAGAGTCTGACGAAGAGATCAGGTACTGAATTCTGACCGGCGATCACCTTCACACTGATAAATGTATATAGGCACAATAGAGTACCAAAGACTTACGGTGTTATTTTGCGGACGAATTTATTCTACACTTTCGAATGGACATAAATGTATTGATTATATCATCTTCATCAAATTTAAAGAACACATGATTTTTTTTAAAGCCAAAGAATAATTGAATCTCACCTTAACAATTGTGATCACAAATTCAACTAGATGTCGCCGCCGGTGCACTCAAAGGACTAGCATGCAACGGGGATGGCGGGCAGGGACGTTTGGTGATCTGGTGACCTGTGAGGGGTGCCTCGATCTGGATCGTAACGGCGGCACGACACACGGCGAGATGACGACGCATGAATGGCGTGTTGAAGATGCGATCCGAGTGTCTCGTAATTCCGTCCGTGCGTGAGTCCTTCCGTCCGCCGTCGCACATCGCATAGGTAGCGTGCCCCTCGTGGCCGCATGGGCCTGACGTACACTCGGCCTGCTTGCTCTAGTATCTTTGTTGCTGCTTGGTTGGGCTTTGACAGTTTGACGTGTATGTTTATTTTTTTACCCCTAAATACGTATACATATACTTGAAGTTGCCGAGAATCGCGGGGTATGCCGGTGCATACCCGGCATACCCTCCGGATCCGCCACTCCGCCGCCACCGATGCCGCCGCGGCGCGGGCCGGGTGGAGACAATCGGTAAGCACCACCGATGCGGCGGACGGGGCTGCCGGCGCGGGGACCTCCGCGCGCTCGACCCGGTGCTGTCGTGCCCGTCCGGCGTCGTGGGCCGGGACCGCGCCGTCGTCGTCAACCTGCAGCCCGTCCGCGCCGTCATCACCGCGTCCGAGGTGCTCGTCCCCGGGCCCCGGGACCCTGCCGTCGCGCCGCTCGTCGGTGATTTCCGCGCGCGCCTCGCCGCCGCCAACGCCTCTCCCGCGCCACCACCGCAGGAGGACGTGGGGGGGACTAGCCTTAGCCTCGCCGCCAGGCGCAGGCAAGGCTCTGCCGTTTGAGTTCAGGGCGCTCGAGGTGTGCCTCGAGTTCGCGTGCAAGTCCCTCGAACACGAGGTGCGATCGATCTGTTTGCCTTTGTCAGTAATGTTCCCATTGCACGCCGAACTGCTAAACTGCTTATATATGTTCATGCTGCTTTGATTTGATCGAGTATAAATATATGTGCTAAAGATTCATCATTCCTGGAATTATTTTTTGCTTGATGCAACGACGCATTTCTCATCAGGCTTCCATGCTGGAGAAAGAGGTGTACCCAGCGCTGGATGCACTCACATCCAAAGTCAGCACTCTGAATCTCGAGCATGTTAGGAAACTAAAGAGCCGGTTAGTTGCGATTTCTGGTGGAGTTCATAAGGTCAGGGGTGAACTGGAGCACCTGCTAGACGACGATGCAGACATGGCAGCCATGCACCTGTCGGAGAAGCTCGCGTACCAAGCAGCTGGCCACTCGTCGAGATTCGACATCGCAAAAGAAGTCGGAGAGTCTGACGAAGAGATCAGGTACTGAATTCTGACCGGCGATCACCTTCACACTGATAAATGTATATAGGCACAATAGAGTACCAAAGACTTACGATGTTATTTTGCGGACGAATTTATTCTACACTTTCGAATGGACATAAATGTATTGATTATATCATCTTCATCAAATTTAAAGAACACATGATTTTTTTTAAAGCCAAAGAATAATTGAATCTCACCTTAACAATTGTGATCACAAATTCAACTAGATGTCGCCTGCCGGTGCACTCAAAGGACTAGCATGCAACAGGGATGGCAGGGCAGGGACGTTTGGTGATCTGGTGACCTGTGAGGGGTGCCTCGATCTGGATCGTAACGGCGGCACGACACACGGCGAGACGACGACGCATGAATGGCGTGTTGAAGATGCGATCCGAGTGTCTCGTAATTCCGTCCGTGCGTGAGTCCTTCCGTCCGCCGTCGCACATCGCATAGGTAGCGTGCCCCTCGTGGCCGCATGGGCCCGACGTACACTCGGCCTCGCTTGCTCTAGTATCTTTGTTCGCTGCTTGGTTGGGCTTTGACAGTTTGACGTGTATGTTTATTTTTTTACCCCTAAATATGTATACATATACTTGAAGTTGCCGGGATCGCGGGGTATGCCGGTGCATACCCGGCATACCCTCCGGATCCGCCACTCCGCCGCCACCGATGCGCGCCGCGGCGCGGGCCGGGTGGAGACAATCGGTAAGCACCACCCGATGCGGCGGACGGGGCTGCCGGCGCGGGGACCTCCGCGCGCTCGACCCGGTGCTGTCGTGCCCGTCCGGCGTCGTGGGCCGGGACCGCGCCGTCGTCGTCAACCTGCAGCCCGTCCGCGCCGTCATCACCGCGTCCGAGGTGCTCGTCCCCCGGGCCCCGGGACCCTGCCGCCGCGCCGCTCGTCGGTGATTTCCGCGCGCGCCTCGCCGCCGCCAACGCCTCTCCCGCGCCACCACCGCAGGAGGACGTGGGGGGACTAGCCTTAGCCTCGCCGCCAGGCGCAGGCAAGGCTCTGCCGTTTGAGTTCAGGGCGCTCGAGGTGTGCCTCGAGTTCGCGTGCAAGTCCCTCGAACACGAGGTGCGATCGATCTGTTTGCCTTTGTCAGTAATGTTCCCATTGCACGCCGAACTGCTAAACTGCTTATATATGTTCATGCTGCTTTGATTTGATCGAGTATAAATATATGTGCTAAAGATTCATCATTCCTGGAATTATTTTTTGCTTGATGCAACGACGCATTTCTCATCAGGCTTCCATGCTGGAGAAAGAGGTGTACCCAGCGCTGGATGCACTCACATCCAAAGTCAGCACTCTGAATCTCGAGCATGTTAGGAAACTAAAGAGCCGGTTAGTTGCGATTTCTGGTGGAGTTCATAAGGTCAGGGGTGAACTGGAGCACCTGCTAGACGACGATGCAGACATGGCAGCCATGCACCTGTCGGAGAAGCTCGCGTACCAAGCAGCTGGCCACTCGTCGAGATTCGACATCGCAAAAGAAGTCGGAGAGTCTGACGAAGAGATCAGGTACTGAATTCTGACCGGCGATCACCTTCACACTGATAAATGTATATAGGCACAATAGAGTACTAAAGACTTACGGTGTTATTTTGCGGACGAATTTATTCTACACTTTCGAATGGACATAAATGTATTGATTATATCATCTTCATCAAATTTAAAGAACACATGATTTTTTTTAAAGCCAAAGAATAATTGAATCTCACCTTAACAATTGTGATCACAAATTCAACTAGATGTCGCCTGCCGGTGCACTCAAAGGACTAGCATGCAACAGGGATGGCAGGGCAGGGACGTTTGGTGATCTGGTGACCTGTGAGGGGTGCCTCGATCTGGATCGTAACGGCGGCACGACACACGGCGAGATGACGACGCATGAATGGCGTGTTGAAGATGCGATCCGAGTGTCTCGTAATTCCGTCCGTGCGTGAGTCCTTCCGTCCGCCGTCGCACATCGCATAGGTAGCGTGCCCCTCGTGGCCGCATGGGCCTGACGTACACTCGGCCCGCTTGCTCTAGTATGCTTTGTTCTTGCTTGGTTGGGCTTTGACGGTTTGACGTGTATGTTTATTTTTTTACCCCTAAATATGTATACATATACTTGAAGTTGCCGAATCGCGGGGTATGCCGGTGCATACCCGGCATACCCTCCGGATCCGCCACTCCGCCGCCACCGATGCCGCCGCGGCGCGGGCCGGGTGGAGACAATCGGTAAGCACCACCCGATGCGGCGGACGGGGCTGCCGGCGCGGGACCTCCGCGCGCTCGACCCGGTGCTGTCGTGCCCGTCCGGCGTCGTGGGCCGGGACCGCGCCGTCGTCGTCAACCTGCAGCCCGTCCGCGCCGTCATCACCGCGTCCGAGGTGCTCGTCCCCGGGCCCTGGGACCCTGCCGTCGCGCCGCTCGTCGGTGATTTCCGCGCGCGCCTCGCCGCCGCCAACGCCTCTCCCGCGCCACCACCGCAGGAGGACGTGGGGGGACTAGCCTTAGCCTCGCCGCCAGGCGCAGGCAAGGCTCTGCCGTTTGAGTTCAGGGCGCTCGAGGTGTGCCTCGAGTTCGCGTGCAAGTCCCTCGAACACGAGGTGCGATCGATCTGTTTGCCTTTGTCAGTAATGTTCCCATTGCACGCCGAACTGCTAAACTGCTTATATATGTTCATGCTGCTTTGATTTGATCGAGTATAAATATATGTGCTAAAGATTCATCATTCCTGGAATTATTTTTTGCTTGATGCAACGACGCATTTCTCATCAGGCTTCCATGCTGGAGAAAGAGGTGTACCCAGCGCTGGATGCACTCACATCCAAAGTCAGCACTCTGAATCTCGAGCATGTTAGGAAACTAAAGAGCCGGTTAGTTGCGATTTCTGGTGGAGTTCATAAGGTCAGGGGTGAACTGGAGCACCTGCTAGACGACGATGCAGACATGGCAGCCATGCACCTGTCGGAGAAGCTCGCGTACCAAGCAGCTGGCCACTCGTCGAGATTCGACATCGCAAAAGAAGTCGGAGAGTCTGACGAAGAGATCAGGTACTGAATTCTGACCGGCGATCACCTTCAGAGTACTTCAGACAAGCTAGCAATTCCTGGAAATGGCACTCTTTTCAGTCTAGGGTCCTGATTTTCGCTTTGCATGATGAGCAGGGAAGAACTTGCTGGAAGCCTACTTCGTACGGATCGACGGCACCCTGAACAAGCTCTCCACTGTACGGCCCCGCAGCTTGCATTGATCGACGACGATGTAGTACTGAGAAGTGTTTGTTTAAATTCCTGGATCGACGGCGGAGTAATTAATGGAGTCGATTTTTGTTGACTAACTGAAGCTACGGGTGTACGTGGAGGACACGGAGGACTACATCAACATCATGCTGGACGACAAGCAGAACCAGCTGCTGCAGATGGGGGTGGTGCTGTCCACCGCCACGCTCATGATCACCGGCGCCATCGTCGTCACCGGAGTCTTCGGCATGAACATTCACATCGCGCTCTTCAGGATCACCGACACCTCCGTCTTCTGGAAGGCCACCGGCGGCATGCTCGCCGGAGCGGCCGCGCTGTTCGCCGCCGCCATGGTCTACTACCGGAAGAACGGGATACTGCGGTGAGCCGGCGACCGCCCGGCTCTCTTCTTTCATCGGCGCTAATGGTTGACTCTGGTTGTGTGTGTGTATATATATGTGCATCGGTTGCTCGCACAGTTTCCAAATATTGCATTTCGAAATGCCTTTGAGGGTTGTTTGCGTCTGAACTTCCAAATTTACCACCAATGCTTGCCGTGAAGAAGGCTCGAAAAGTTTGTTCATACCAAAACTGGCCGCTGCGAGGTGCCGCGGCGTCAAGGCGTGGCTTCGAGGCGGCAGCGCGTCCAGGAGCAGGGCGCCGTGCTTCTGCAAGGCCGCTGCTGGCGGAATACTAGCTATATAGTCACGGATGATTTCACTTCTTGCCATGTAGGTTGCTGCAAATTATGTTGCTATGGTGCCAAATGGGCAGATTGGGCATTTGATGTGTGACGTTCAGCCAGAGAGTTGGTTTGGCTGAATTAAGAGCAACTCCAAGAGACTAGCTATTTTGACTTTACTAGCTAAAAAGTAGAAAATCTGCCCAAAAATTCAATCCAACAGACTAGTTAAACTTGTCCTAGCTATTCTCCACTAGCTAAACCGGGGGCTTCACTAGCCATCTTTGGCTAGCCATTCCCGCTAGCTATCCCCTTGTCAGTGTTATCCTAAACGGCCTAAACGGCCCGTTTAAACGGGTTTAAACGCTAAACAGGATAACACCGTCTATGTCGTTTAGCCCGTTTAAACACCGTTTAGCCCGTTTAAATGCCATTTAGCCCCGTTTAAACAGGCGTTTAAACAGATTAAACGCTAAACGATGGTCGACCGACTTGTCTACCGTTTCCGTCTAGGAAAACATTGCCCCTTGTACATGAGTATGGCAGGCGGGACCCACTAGGTGGAGCATATGGAGAGTTGATTTTAGTTAGTCTGTTGGATTTCATCAACTTTTTACTAGCTATTTCATTTTACATACTAGTCAAATTAGTATTTTAGCTAGTGATATTTAGTGAGGCTCTTGGAGTTGCTACCTGATCTCCTACTGCATATTCCGTGTTGGATCAGGACAGGTATTTCTTCATGTTTGGTTGGTGTCAATGCACTGAAACATATTAAAAAACTGGAGTTAGTGATGCAAAGATAAATCGAATTGAAGTCTGTGTTCTGAAAAAACATCACGATTGGAGTGGGCGAAACAATGATAATTGATCTGAATACAAGATCACTGTGTTCAACTTCTTAGCCTCACCTTCGCCTTCAATGCATCGATATACTAGGCTACTTTGCCAAACAAACATAAAACTGAAATGACATTGTTTTTGACTTCCATGTAGTAGCAAGCAGGTTTGAGATGGACGTTTGTTTGCTGATTCCATCCGTTTGGCAACAACAACAGGTGATCCAGGGGCTTGATGAAGGGATCTTGTCAATGAAGGTTGGAGGACTACGGCGTTTGTATATACCTGGGCCACAGTAAGTACGTGCTATCAGTATAACCCTCTCAAACGGCCTTCTTACCCGGGAGGTACATCCTAGAGGGGGTGGTCATTTTACATGAAACGATACATGAGTTACACAGAAAGAGACAAAAGGGTCTTATACTCAAACTAGATTTTGAGAAGGCGTATGATAAGGTAAATTGGGATTTTTTGCAGCAAGTGCTAAGAATGAAAGGTTTTTCAGCCAAATGGTGTCAATGGATTGAGAAGGTGGTTGTGGGTGGTAGTGTGTGTGTGAAGGTTAATGATGAGATGGGACATTACTTTCAGACCAAGAAAGGGTTGAGACAAGGTGATCCTCTATCACCGATATTGTTCAACTTGATTGCTGATATGCTGGCCGTTTTGATTGAGCGGTCGAAGAACCGGGATTATTTTAATGGTTTAGTGCCACACTTAGTAGAAGATGGCCTTTCCATTTTACAATACGCAAGCGATACGATTCTCTTTTTGGAAGACGATTTAGAGAAGGCAAAGAACTTGAAAATGGTGCTATGTGCTTTTGAAAAGTTGTCAGGCCTCAAGATCAATTTCCATAAGAGTGAGTTGTTTACCTTTGGGGAGACAAAAAACAAGGCAGTGGAATATGTGGAATTGTTTGGATGTAAGGAAGGAGCTTTACCTTTCAAATATTTGGGTATTCTAATGAGTCATCGCAAACTCTTAAACAAGGATTGGAGAGGGGTCGAGGAAAGATTTCAAAGAAAACTTAGCAGTTGGAAGGGGAAATTACTTTCTTCAGGAGGGAGATTAGTTCTAATAAACTCTGCTCTCAAGTCTTCCAATGTTCATGATGTCCTTCTTCCGAATACCTAAGGGTGTTTTGGAGAAGCTAGATTATTATAGATCCAGATTCTTTTGGCAAAGCGATGAGCACAAGAAGAAATACAGATTGGCTAAGTGGGGTGTTTTACGCACTCCCAAAAGTCTTGGGGGACTGGGGATTGTGGATTTGGACATTCAAAATAAGTGCTTGTTGAGTAAATGGATCTTTAGGCTAGTGAATGAAGATGGTCTATGGCAAGAAATATTAAGAAAAAAATATCTTAAAACCAAGACTCTATCACAGGTAGAGAAGAAGAAGGGAGATTCACATTTCTGGTCGGGGTTAATGGAGATCAAGGATTTAGTGTTGGAGAGGGGCAGGTTTAAAGTGCAAGATGGAACCCAAACTAGATTTTGGGAGGATTTATGGATCAGAAATAAACCATTGATGAAGGAATATCCTTCGCTCTATAACATAGTAAGGAATAAGAACGCGTCGGTGGCTCAAGTATTAAGTACTATACCACTGAATGTCTCGTTCAGAAGAGCTTTGGTGGGGGATAATTGTAACACCCTAAAATTCCATCACCAAATTAATGTAAGCAACATGGTATTTAGATTTTATTTTCTAAGGATTAATTAAATTATCAAATAAATTTGGCCTTTAAAATATTTAAATATCATTTTAATAATTTAGAAGCGATAAGTGCTTGTGCATCATGATTTGAATGCATGAGTTTTGGTTGTGATGTGGTTTTAAAAGTCTTAAAATATTTGTGAAAAAGTCCTTAAAAATAATTGTGAAATAATTTGTGAAAATTTGTGCAAAGGTTTGAATTTAAAATATGTTTGAAAAGTTGTTAAAAATGGTTTGTGAAAAGCCTTTAAAATAGTTGGAGAAATTTGTGTTAAGATTTGAATTTGAAAAGATGTAAAAGATTTGAGTTTAAAAGGGTTTGAAAAAGTTTTGAAATGGATTTGAAAAAAAAAGAAAAAGAAAAAAAAACAAACCCCAACCCAATCCCCCGCGGCCCATCTCCTCTCCTCTCTTTCTTTTCCCCACGGCCCAGCTTTTGCTTCAGGCCCATCTAACCCGCCGGCCCACCTGCGCTCCCCCTCTCTCCTTCTCTCCCCGCCGACCGACGGGGCCCGCCCCGTCGGCCCCGTCCTCTACCTCCCCGCCGCCTCCCTCCTCCCCTGCCGAGTCAACCGCGCCGCCGCCGGCCGTTTCCCCATCTCCCGCGCCTCTCCCTCCTTCAAGTTCGCTATCAAGGCACAATAAAACAACCGGCTGCCGTCTTCCTCCTTTACCCCCAACAGTTTCCCCTTAATCAAGACCCCCCCCCTTGATTGCCATCAAAACCGGCCGCCGCCATCGGCCATTGATGGCCATTGCCCGGCCATCACCCCTTCTCCCCTCCTCGCTCTATAAAATCAACCCAAGACTCCTGCGGCTGCCCCTTTACTCACCTGCACCTCCCACATCCTCCTCCTCCCCCTCCCCCACACGCGCCGCCGCACTGGAGGTCCACCGCCGCCCGAAGCTCGGCCGCCGCCTCGATCTCCGCCACCGCCGCTTCCCCATCGACCAAGTTGCCTCCAACCCGTTGCTGTGGTGGTGAGCAAGCTCTCCCTCGCCTCCTTCTATTTTTCCTCGGGCCATAGCACCTCCCCGCCGTGAGCCACCCGGCCGCCGCCCGCCCCAAGGATGGGATGCCTCGGCCGTAGCCCAAGCCACCTCCCTGAACCTCTGGATGAGTTTGCCTTGTCCTCGCTCGCGCGTAGGAGCAAACCACGCCCCGAAATAGTGGCCGGGAGCTCGAGATCAAGCGAGCTCCGCGAGCCGCCGCCGTGCGCCGCCGTCCGCCCGCCGCCGGCGCCGCCGCCCCCCACCGCCGCGCGCGCATGCGCGCATCCCTAGCCGCCCGATCGCCACCAACGCCTCCGATTAAAAGAAGGCGCACCCCTTCGGCGGTCCCACCGTGGACCGCGGGACCGAGTCCACCGCCGCCCACGGCCGATCCCAACCATCCGATCCAAATCTAACGGCTCAGATCCGCCCGGCCCACGGGTCAACAGACCCCATACCGGTCAACCGCGGCCATTTTACAAAAAGAACCCCGCCCTTTCTAATATTACAAATATACCCTTCCACCAATGAGAACTCTTACAATTCAGTCCTGATTCTTATGTCTAGGCCCCTGATCTCTTTAGTTATTCTGTTAAATAGCCTACCCTTGACCTTTTACATGTTAGACCTCCTAGTTTCACACATAATTATGTTTAGGTCCCTGAAATCTTGCAGAAAACCCCCTAAACTTCCAGATATTCACAAATTAGTCCCTGAATCTTGTTTTAGCCATATCTTTTCCGTCCTAGCTCCGTTTTAAGCGTTCTTGGTGTCCATGCGACCGTCTTTTAAAGCCCGACAGTTCTAGAATCTTGTTTTGGCCGTATCTTTTGCGTTGTAGCTCCGATTCCACCGTTTCAAGTTGCGTTAGGCTTATATCAACTAAAACTACGTGATAGGACCAATGTTGTACATGTTCTCTATTTTATATTTTATTTAAATATTAAATATGAATAAACCCTATTTCACATGCTTTTCTAATTAAAATCTAATTAGAAGTTTAACACGTGTTTTCATAAGAAAGTTAATATGATTAATATTAAATGAACATTTCTTTTAATTAAAAGTTAATTAGATGTATACCTCGGTTTTATAATCAAACTTAATTTGATTAATGATTATGCAATTTGCTTTCTACTAAAATGTAATATAGGCTATATCCCGAGTTTTCTTAATTAAATGTTAATTTGATTAAAGTGAATATAAATGTGTTTTTAAATTATAATTTGATTAGAATAACACGAAATATAAAGACAAGCGCCTAGATACTTTTAAATGCTTCTTTTAAAATTAAATGTTTAATTTGCATAAATCATACCTGAATATTTATAAGTAAAATTGGAATAGGCTTACATCGTCTTTTAAATATAAATATAACTTGCTTAATTATAAATAGGCTATTTCTCTGAAATAACCTATACACATGATTTTATTTAATTAAAAGATATCAAACGCATAGCTAGCTCTTGTATGTGATCATCCAAATCTCCCGCTAGTTCCGAGTGTTCCTTGTGTTCGCTTTCCTAGACCCAAATCCTGTTTTCCCTTTAAGCTTTTCATGCTTGGTGTATTGTTTTGTTTATTGTATGTATTCTTGTATGCTCGTAGACATCGTGCCAGTTTCAAGCGAGCAACCAGTTGATGTAGATCAAGAGCAAGTGTTTGAAGAAGAACCTTAGTGATTAAGCAAGGAAGGCAAGTGGTCTTCTCCCCCTGCATGATTCTATTTTATCCTATGTAATTGCATGACAACTAAGTTTATATTTATTATGATATTGCATTAAATTGATGGGAACACCCTTTTTAAGGACTCACCTAGACTTTTACCCACAATCCTTGGATCAACCCTGTTTAATAAATGTTTTTGGGTAGAATATGCTAGTTGCTCAACTTGGGTTGGATAAAAATGGTTTTCGAAGATAAATGCTTGTATGTTTTATGACGATTGATTTAATCGGAACATGGAGAACCACCCAAGAAAACATGCGCAACCACAGTGTTACATGGCTCTGACCTTAGCCAATTAATTAGGTGTGCGATTGATCTGATGGCCCTTTTCCGAAAGGAGCAAAGGGGGATCCGGGTTGCAGGGGTATAGCCCGGTCCTTTTGGGGGTAGCAGCCTTTGCTAAGGTGCTGACCACTAGGGAGGGTTATGGTCCGCCCTGATCTGTAACTATGCGGGTCGTTAGTCTTTTGTATACCTTTGTAAAGGCTTCGTAGTGTCCCTATGCAATCACACCTCGGAAGTGTGGTATGATGCCTGATCAGCATCGCATGGTTGGGTTCAAAGTTCTTCGGAACTTTTACGCGAGCTGTGGGTAAAGTGTGCAAACCTCTGCAGAGTGTAAAACTGATCGATCAGCCGTGCTCACGGTCATGAGCGGCTTGGACCCTCACATGATTAATAAACTTGAAGATGAGAATAAATCATGGTTTGGTGAAGCTCGATGAGCTTTGGGTTGTTTTGCTTAAAAGTTTCTTAAGTGGGTTGGTATATACTTACATCTAGTAACTAGGCGTTCTTTAAATAAAAGTTTGACCAACATTAAAATGCTAACCGCTGCAAAACCATAGCCTATCCTTGGTAGCCTTGCATTTTCCCCCACTTGTTGAGTACCAACCATAAGTGTACTCAGCCTTGCTTACCGCTGTTCAGAAGAGACCAATGGTGAAGAGTTCTACTGCGACCTTGAGGAGTTCTGAGGCATGCGTCTCCCCCAGTCAAGTGCCTGTGGAAGCGGAAGACGAAGACTCGTCGTGTAGTTATCATTTTCCGATGTTAAAGACCTTCGTGTCTTCCGAATGAGTGTAGTAAGTTGTTAAACCCCTTGTTACGTTTTTACTGTCTATGATATTACACTCATTTTGTCTAACATATGTGTGGAACTAGATCCTGACACACATATGTGATGCATCTGGTTTCCCTCCGGAAATCGGGTGTGACAATAATTGGGATAGGTGGCTACAATTGGTGGGGAGTATCATAACAGTGCATCTTAATGAACACAGAGACTCCTGTTAACACCAAAATTTGGTAAGGAGTCTGACCTGTGGGTCCGGTTTGATGAAGAGTCCGTCTGGTGGAAGGAAGGATATTTTCAGAAGATATTTGGCAAAGAGATCTGCGGTCGGCTATTTACTCCGGTTCGGCAAAGGAACAGTAGAGCTGATTTTGCGGGATTGGACGGTGACGTGGCTCAATCAGGGGAGACGAATGGATGGATAGGCGATCGAGCTTAGAGATAAGTTAGGCAACGAATCCATTCGCAGTTGTACTCAACGGGGTATAAATACGACCCCTGAATGTATGTAACAGAGACAATCATTCCTCAATACACACCGGCCTTACGCCAAACCCTAGAGTCCTTGTCGTGTCGTCGAGTTCTTCGAGAGGGCTTATCGATCCGTCGACCTCCGTGAGTACCGGTAACCTTGTATCATGTCTAGTATCATGCGGTGGATTTAGATCTGATGCAAGTAGTCTTGATACCATGCTTCGTGTCATGCGGTAGATTCAAGCTTGGTTCAAGAAGGTTTCTTGTTAGATCATGAGTCATGCGGTAGGCTAAGATCTAGCTTGAAGCTAGTTATCGGCTCTATTGGATTTTGGCAAGATTCAATAGATTCATTAAGTTACCCCGTGTTATCTTGAGTTTTACTTTATGTTTTAATTCATGTAACACATCTTTGCCCAATCTAGATGGGTTTGGATCGGCTATATCTCTTTTATGATCCTTGTTCGAGTAGATTTCATGTTTTAACACGTGGATCTTGTGCTCTCCGATAGCCGAAACCGAATCGATCTAGGTTGTTACGTGTTGCGGGTTCAAGCTTGCTAATGTTTGTATAAATCTTGAAAGAGCCGGGTATCATGCGGTAGATGCAAGTTTTTGGGTTGCTTTGGAGCTAGTCATCCGGTGGATTAGTTTCTCAAATCAATCTGACAGATTTATTCACGTGGTAATGTTTGTTCCTTCTTCATGGACCCCGAATCGGCTGTTCAGCCGTATTCGGTTATGTTTCTTCACGAGTAGAACACGTGCGTTATTTGTGTTTTAAATGATGTATGCTTTTAGCTTTCCATATTTAGATTGTATCATGCGGTGGATAGATCTATTTATGGAAAGTGGTACGGTTTTTCATGCAAGTTGTATCATGCGGTGGATAGATTTGTTTGATACCGTGCCCGACGGGTTTTAAAGTAACTAGACATGCGGTAGACTAGTGCTTTGGATCTATGCATACTTGTTTAATACATAATCATGTTCGTGCTTTACTTCATTTGTTTATTTAATGCTAATCTTCATGGGGATCGGTCATGACTTCGTGTGCATGCATCCTTGTTCAAACAAGGACCGATCGCTGTTATGCTTACGTCATCCATTCGGCAATGTTACTTTTTCCCCTTTGCGGTTTCCCGAATGGTCGTAGTTCGTTGGCAGATAGCTTTCCATAGCTATGTGTCATCTCATTTGGCTTCTTAGCCGTAAATATGGAACTGTCTGGTACCACCCGGCAAGTTCCAAGCTTTGATATCTAACTGCTTTATCTTTTGTTAATTTTTAGGAAAAATTGACTGGCACGTCTTTTGCTCTCTGCGCGTGTGAAGCCAGCTTTGTTCGGCTTGCTGTGTGATTGGCGTTGAGTGCACTTTTCGCGTCAACACACTTTTTGGCACGCCCAGTGGGACCACAGCCGAATAGATTCAAGATGCTTGAAATCTCAGACCTCATGGATGTCAACCTTGAAGACCTTTCTCCAGAGCAGCGGCAGCAACTCCAAGACGTCGTGGACCAGTTTCAGCAGAAGTGTCTGCTGTCGTTCAAAAAGAATAGAAGCGGCGTCCCGTATCTGAAGAACGAGATGCCCAGGGCGCTGCTGCCAGGGGAGAGCGATGCTACATCTCAGCAGGAAAAGGAGGAATGCGCGCGCGTATTCCAAGAGTCAGCAGATTACATGCTTAGCAAGCACAACAAGGCTTTCCTCGGGTCGCTCCAGCAGATGATGGTGGCCATCTTTGGCCCGGGCATGGAGCAAGCGTTCGGAAAGGCACCCGTCCAGAGGGGCACCGTGGAGCTGGGTGAATCAAGCTCGCAGCCGCCGTTGCGAAGCCAGCCACAGCAGCCTTCTCCTCAAAGCTCTGGAAGCCAAGCGTTCCAGCCTCCTCCGCAGGGCGCTGGGGGGCAGCCAGTTCAGCCCTCGTTACAAGCTTCAGAAAGTCGGCCCGCCCGCCGCCACCACGGAGCAAAGACACGGGTCGGCCTCGCGCAACGCTCGAATCCGTACCAGCCTACGTACAGAGACCTAGCGTTCGGCTCGTCTGGGGCCCCACTTGATCCCGGCCGGAGGATTGCTCCATCGACCAACTGGCTGCAGAAAAATTTGTACGGCGGTGGTTATCATGAAGTGGGAAACTATGGAGCGTTCGACGCCTTCCCGCACCCAGGATACGCGCCAGCTGCAGGCGCGCAAGAGGATGACGCCCTGGCGCGCAAGATGGCCGAATTGATGCAAAATCAGTTCGGCCTCAAGCCAAAGATGCAAGGACCCGCCTATAGGCCGCCGTTCCCAGAATGGTACTACCATGTGCTCTTGCCGCCGAGGGTGAAGCCGCCAACAGAATTCACAAAGTTCTCGGGGCAAGACGAGACGAGCACGGTCGAGCACATCGCTCGTTACCTCATGCAGCTTGGAGAGTGCTCAGCCGAGGAGACGTTAAGGGTCCGTTACTTCCCCGCCTCACTGACAGGTCCAGCGTTTCAGTGGTTCTCGTCCCTGCCTCCTGAATCAGTGGCCAGATGGAAGGACTTAGAGCGGAAATTCCACGCTCATTATTTCAGCGGCAGCTCTGAGAAGAAGCTGATTGATCTCGCCACCCTGAAGCAAAGGCACAGCGAAACGCCGCTGGAATTTCTTAGAAGATTCAGGGAAGTCAAAGGCATGTGCTTCTCGCTGAACTTGCCAGACGATCAGTTGGCTGATATGGCCGTCGCCGGGATGTTGCCGGCCGTGCGCGAGAAGTTATTTGGGATGGAATTTGAGAACCTGGGCCAGCTATCGCAGAAGCTATCTCTGATGAGCAATCAGGCATATGGCCTCAAGAAGGACCCCAAATTTGGCAAGCAGCACGACGTCGCTGACATCTACAACCGCCCTCGGACAAAGGCGATCCGTTCGGGGATTCTGAGGATGAATTGGATGTAGCTGCAGCAGAGATCATGTGGGGTAAGGAGCCCTTGACAATGAATCAGCGCTGGGTCAAGCAGACCAAGGGGACTTATGACTATGATATCACGAAGGCTGATAAATTGTTTGAGCTCTTGGTGAAAGAAGGCCGAATCAAGTCGCTCGAGGGGCATTCTATGCTTCGGCCCGATGGAGTTAAAGCAAAACGTTACTGTGGCTTCCATGACAGGGATTCACACTCCATCAATGATTGCGGGGGTCTTCGGGATGAGGATCCAGAAGGCCATCCAGGAGGGTCACCTCAAGTTCGATAACAAAATGAAGCTGGATGGCCACCCCTTTCCTCAAAACATGGTGGGCTTTTCTGTCAATGTGATAACAGCCGAGGAGAAGGGAAAAGTCAAGGTCCTGACCTCAGCCAGGTCCAAGCAAGGTGGAGCAGTGGACCCAGAGCGCCAAGTGACTCTGGAGCAGATGCAAGGTGACGCCCCCCGCGTTCTTAAGAGTCACATTGAGGTTGGGGAATCATCCAGAGCTAAGCCCAGGGTGACATCGCGCATTCTCCTCAACAAATGGCAGCGCCAAATAGAGAAAGAGCGCTACCAGAAGCGGCGCCACGAGGAGGAGGAGCGCAGAGCCGAAGAAGAGGCGCGCAGAAGGGACCAGGAGCAGTACACGCGCGAGCAGGAGCGCGCACACTGGGGATGCGCCTTCTTCAAGCATTGCTGGAATGAGGGTTTAAAGCTGCCCACATTGAAGAACTGTCCTGAATGCAGTGACAGGTATGTTGAATACAGGCAGGAAACTGCCAATCGTCGATCCGTCCACGAGAGACTTGGAAGGATCCACCCTAACGGGGATCGGCGCCAAAAAATTGAAGTCATCGATCATCCCAGGAAGCACCAAGCTGATCTCAGGTGGGCTGATCAAGAAGAGGACGAGGATGACTACATCCGGCGAAGGGGCGGTGGTGCCCGCCCGCCTACGCAAGAGTCGGAAGAGGCGGGTCCGGCGCTGAGGAACCGTGAGTCGAAGCGGGCCGGGATCCGGACGAGGCGGTGTGTGGCGCCCCAAAGACCAACCGGAGGGATCGAAGCGTTCGGCTCCAGCATGCATGGTATACTTTCTGTCGAACGAGTTCATGGCTCCTGCTAACCAGGTTATGCAGGAAGAAGCTTCCTTCGATGATGAGCAGACCGAGGGGATGATGGCACAACTGGTGCTGGCCAAACAGGCCATCTTCGACAAGCCGGCCAAGAACCGTCACATGAGGCCGCTGAACTTGAGAGGATACGTCAATGGCAAGCCATTGACCAAGATGTTCGTCGACGGTGGAGCGGCAGTCAATGTAATGTCGTACACCACCTTCAGGAAGCTTGGCATGGGCCCGAGCGATTTGACGCCTACAAGTATCATCTTGAACGACTTCGCCGGGAACCCCTCAGACACCAAGGGATGTGCTCACGTGGACTTGATGATCGGGTCCAAGACGCTACTCACCACCTTCTTTGTCATCGAAGGCAAAGGAGCCTACGGCCGTCGCTTGGGCGGGATTGGATTCATGCTAATCGTTGCGTCCCGTCCACCATGCATCAACAACTTATCCAAAGGGGTGGACGATGAGATCGAGGTCGTCCAGCGCATGACTCCGTGAGCGTGGCCAACATGGAACCAGCCTTCTGGGAATACCAAGGCATCGATTGTTTCTCGTGGAAAGATCGGGGAGAAGGTCCCGTTGAACCCGTCGGCGGTGATCAACGACCGATTCAAGCGCCGGCTCTTATAGTAATTTTTAATGGAGAACCCCGTAGATGGCACTGATGGCAAATTAGGGCGAGGATTCATGTCGGCTGATAAACTGGAAGAAGTTGATATTGGAAGCGGTGATAAGCCAAGGCCGACGTTTATCAGTGCAAATTTGCAGCCAGACTTCAGGGGAACCTAATTGAGCTTCTCAAAGAGTACAAGGATTGCTTCGCCTGGGATTACTCGGAGATGCCTGGATTGGATCGTTCCATCGTCGAGCATCGGTTGCCAATCAGGCCTGGTTTCAAACCATATAAGCAACCACTCCGGAAAATCTACAAGGATGAAGTATTGGCCGATGTGAAGAAGGAAATTGAAAGATTACTTGATGCAAACTTCGTTCGGCCATGCAGATATGCGGAGTGGATTTCTAACATCGTCCCTGTGTGCAAGAAGAATGGAAAAATGAGGGTTTGCATAGATTTCAGGGACCTGAACAGAGCTACTCCGATGGATGGATACCGGATGCCTATTGCCGATTTGCTGATCGACGCCGCTGCTGGACACAAGGTGATTAGTTTCATGGATGGCAACGCGGGATACAATCAGATCTTCATGGCAATAGAAGACATATCAAAGACGGCCTTTAGATGTCCTGGTCATATAGGCCTGTTCGAGTGGATAGTCATGACATTTGGGTTAAAAAATGCCGGTGCAACCTATCAACGGGCCATGAATTACATTTTTCATGAGTTGATCGGCAAAATTGTGGAGATCTACATAGATGACGTGGTGATCAAGTCCTTAAGTCATGACACCCATTTGGAAGATGTGAGGAAGACCTTAGAATGCACCCGGAAGCACGGTTTGAAGATGAATCCGAACAAGTGCGCTTTTGGGGTATCAGCTGGAGAATTCTTGGGGTTTTTGGTCCACGAAGGGGGGATTGAAGTTGGCAAGAAGAGCATGAAAGCCATTGATGAAGTTGTTCCTCCAACCAACCTCAAAGAATTGCAATCACTGCTCGGCAAGATCAACTTCGTAAGAAGATTCATTTCAAATTTATCACGAAGGTGTTGCCATTCTCTCCATTGCCGAAGTCGAAGAAAGATCGAAGTTCACATGGGGCGACGAACAACAAAAGGCTTTTGACGAGATCAAGCAGTACATGAAGGAGCCGCCGGTGTTGGTTCCTCCTCAGCTAAACAAGCCTTTCAAGTTGTACGTGGCGGCCGATACCCAAACCATTGGATCGGCCCTTATCCAAGAATTTGAAGGGAAGGAACGAGTGGTAGCTTATCTTAGCCGAAAACTACTTGATCCTGAAACCAGGTATTCGGCTGTAGAGAAACTGTGTCTTTGCGTATACTACTCGTGTACAAAGTTTCAGCACTACCTGTTGAATGCCAAATGCACTGTATATTCCAAGTTTGATGTGATAAAACATATGTTATCTATGCCAATTTTGAATGGTCGGATTGGCAAATGGATTTTAGCTTTATCAGAGTTCGAGTTGAAGTTCGAATCGGCAAAAGCCATCAAAGGTCAGGTCATTGCCGATTTTATAACTGAACATCATGATCCGTCAATTGATCTGCATGAGATTACCCCTTGGGCTTTGTTTTTTGATGGATCATCGTGTGGCAAAGGTGGGGGAGTAGGGATCCTACTGATTTCGCTCAGAGGTGAGATGTTTGAATTCGCCATTCCTATACAACCCACTGTCACAAATAACCAGGCTGAGTACGAGGCATTACTTTGAGGGCTTCAATATCTGAGAGAAGCTGGGGCCGTTTCAGTTGAGATGTATGGGGATTCAGAGCTGTTAATCAAGCAATTGAACGGCCAATACGAGTGCAGAAGTGAAGCGCTAAGGAGTTACTACGAGGAATGCAGGGAAATCTTGAAGAGCTTCCCATTGGTAACTCTACAGCACATTCCTAGAGAACATAACGAAGAAGCAAACAGGTTGGCTCAGAGCGCCTCTGGTTACAAAGAAAGTCAAGAAGCGTTTGCTGCAGAAGTGTGCGCACTAGGAGCGGATCTTGCAGAAGATGATTGGAGGAAAGAAATCGTTGATTACTTGAAGGATCCATCCCGAAAAGTCTCCAGGAAGCTAAGGCACAAGGCCATAAAGTTCGTTCTTCTGGATGATAATTTATTCTATAAATCGATAGATGGGGTATTACTACGATGCCTGGGTCCAGAAGAAGCCAAGAACATGATGAGCGAAGCGCACGATGGGATATGTGGAGCACACCAATCGGCCTACCGTATGAAGTGGGTTATTAGACAAGCTGGATGCTTTTGGCCGACGATATTAGAGGACTGCTTTGAGTATTACAAGGGATGTCAAGATTGCCAAAGGTTCGGGAATATTCAAAGGGTCCCTGCATCAGCGTTGAATCC
Organism: Cenchrus americanus; assembly: GCA_947561735.1. Classification (NCBI taxonomy): domain Eukaryota; kingdom Viridiplantae; phylum Streptophyta; class Magnoliopsida; order Poales; family Poaceae; genus Cenchrus; species Cenchrus americanus. The sequence goes on from OX387242.1 coordinate 6,804,743, forward strand.
CATCATCAAGCCATGGCCATTCAGGGGCTGGGGTATAGACTTGATTGGCCAAATTAATCCACCGTCTAGCAAGGGGCATAAGTTCGTGCTTTTGGCTACAGATTGCTTCACCAAATGGGTTGAGGCGATCCCACTGAAGAAGGTGACGTCAGAAAACATGATTGAATTCGTCAAGGAGCACATCATCTATCGATTTGGGATCCCTCAAATAATTACCACTGACCAAGGGGCATAGTTCGTGTCACTGGAGTTCAGAGAATTTGCCGAAAGCATGGGGATCAAATTGTTTAATTCCTCTCCCTATTATGCCCAGGCTAATGGTCAAGCAGAGGCTTCTAATAAGATCATAATCAAGTTGATACAGAAGAAGATCGACCAGAAGCCAAGAAGGTGGCATTCGGTACTCAGTGAAGCACTGTGGGCTTACCGGATGGCCCCCCATGGAGCTACAAAGACTTCTCCTTACGAGTTGGTTTACGGGCATCACGCGGTTCTGCCTTGGGAGATGCAATCAGACTTAAGGAGAGTGGTGCTACAAAAGGATTTGAGCTCCAAGGATTACAGTGGCCTAATGATGGATGAGCTAGAAGATTTACATATGATCCGTCTTAGGGCCCTGGAAAACATCGAGAAAAACAAACTGCGGGTTGCCAAGTACTATAACAAGAAGGTAAAAGTAAGGCAGTTCGTAGAAGGCGATCTAGTTTGGAAAGCGCTATTGCCGATTGGAACTAAATACAGTGAATTCGGCAAATGGTCCCCTAACTGGGAAGGACCTTTTCGTGTGGTCAGATGCGTCCCTGGTAATGCATACATATTGAAAACTTTGCTAGGAGAAGAATTTTCTGCTGCAATAAATGGAAGATATCTGAAGAAATATTATCCTAGCATTGAGATCGATCGATGATTACACACATCTGGCACAAAGATAGCCGGCGCTCAAGAATGAGGCCGCCTTCAGAACAAAAATCCATGAACAGGAAAAATGGCCAGTGCCTGGATGCATTGCCCTTAGCACAAAAACTACATTACAACTGCTTCTTGCAGGATTACATCTAACAACCCTGGTGGTCGGATCCTCAAGGAGGAGGGAAGCAGAAGGCGTGGAGGAAGAAGCGAAAGTATGATGCAATCTTTTCTTTAATTCTTCGGCTGCTCCCTCTTCAGTTGCTCCAGGACCACCGTGACGGCAACTTGGAACGCACGGGGGTGACCATGGTTGGCGGCCTCCACCAAGCTATCCCAGGCCGTCTTCAGGTTGTTGTACCTGTCAGAGACATCTGAAGCGGAGGAATCAAGATTAGGGGCAAGAAATCCAAGTGCAAGCACGAGGTCAAGAAGGAGTCAGAAACGTGTACCCCCTACTAGTGCTTCCAGAGCCATGCGACGCTCGCGCTCGGCTTGGCAACGGGCGGACATGTCCCTGAGGCCGTGCTCCAGATGCCGAACGCGGCGGCGTAGCTGATGGTTGGTCCTCTGTTCAGGCGTGGCATCCTCTGCTTCGAGGGAGGAATCGGAGGAGATGTACTCAGGCACATCTTCGGTCCCGATGATTTCTTCGGGAAGCAAATCAAGGCTGAAAGAGGACAAGAGGAAAACATGAAGCGCAAGATCATGCGGGAGAACGAGGAGCAGATCAAGAAAAGAACTCACTTCCGAATCGTACGCTTCTTTGATGAGCCACTCTCCTGGGGTTGCTTACCCTTGTCCATGGCGTTGGGGTTTTCTCCTCTAGAGACAGGGGAAGAGATGAGAAATGATGGATGAGTGTGCGAGTGGATTTGCATAGCATCCCCGCAGGCTATTTTATTGACCGAAGAGGCGCATTGGGAGTGATGACTGACCAGTACACACTGCTGGAATACCAAGCGGCAGGGTTTTCTACCAAGTGCGAAGGGTTTTTTCTTGAACAGTGTTTATGGATTGCCGAATTGGGATCCTCTGTGGATTTTGCGCCAAGGGGCAGTTGTTCTCGCGCGTTCGGCTCAAGATAGTTCCCGGATGCATTCAAAGAAAACAAAATTCGCAGATGCAAAATGCAAAGGGAGTCATCACAGAACAGGCGCAGAATTCAAAAGTTCTTCATTTATTGCCGATATTTACACATCCCTAGTACAATCTAGTCGAAGAGCCTGTTCAACACAGATTGGGGATGAGTAATTTCGGCAATGGCATCGCCATGGCCATCAAGGCGCTCCAGGATGAGCTCGATCTCCTTAATGTCCTCTGGCGTGCCGCCCCGGAAACCGCGCGGCCTGGTGGAGTAGTCGACGTCCGTGTGCGTCGCCATGGCAGCCAGGCCCAAGGTGGTACCCAGACGGACGCCGTGGACAGCCACCTCATCAACGCGGCGCTCCACCGCGGCAAGGCGCTCCACCGGCGTATCGCCGAGGGCGTTCACCTTCTCGGCCAGCTGCTCCACCAGCGCCTTCAGCTGGTTGAGCTCCGCATCGCGAGCTGCAAGAAGCAAGAAGAAAAAGATTAGCGCCGAAAGCCGGGTTGGATCAAGAATTAACCTCAGAGTCGTACCATCAATGGCTTCCAGCAGCTGTCTGCGCTGGTCCTCCCACTCCAGCTCGGCTATGCCCGCTTTCTTGGAGACGTCCTCCAGCTCACGCCGGGACGCCTCCAGCTCCTCCTTGAAGCGGAGAGCGTCTTCTTCCCCGTACGGCACCGGGGAGTGGCCATCAGACTCCGAGGAGTCATCTGGGAGAGGTTGATTGGCTGGCGCACGAGGCGGATTCCACTGAATCAATCTGAAAAAGGGGAATGATAGTCAAGGCAAGAAAAAGATCAAAAGTAGAATCAAAGAGGAGGAATCAACGATCATTGCCTCCGGCGCGTGTTGGCGCTGCTCCCCTCGGCCTCGTCGGAGGCACGGCGGCGGTTGAGGCGGCGCACCATTGTGGTTTGGGATGTGCACTGTTTGCAGAAGGGCTAAGATTGGCAAAGATTCGAGAGCTAGAAGGCCTGGTGGAGAGCTAGGGGAACCTATGGTTACATTTATAGGCCCAGCGGGATGAATCGTGGCTTCGAGTCGTGGCTTTGGATCGTGGCGCATATCCCAAGAAAATCGGAAGGTGGAAAGGTTTCCTTGGCCAGCCCGCCGACGGGTCGCTTGGAGTTCTAGGCTGAGCCGTGTTCAGTTGATTGGTTCGGCTAAAGAGAATCAAAGTGCCGTTCGGGAGTTGGCGTTTCTCTACCGAATAGGTCGTTCAGCATTATATTTAAAGGCGCGCAGAAGAAAGAAGACAAATTGCAAGAAAATATTACAAGAACGACCAATTCGGTTATACATCAATAAGGACATTCAAACGTTCAGAAGTTTTGCAATCACACCACGAGCATTGGATGTTATCAGATGGGAATTGTCCAGCAGCTCCTGGCAATCTTTTTGGGTACCAGACAAGTCAGTGAGTTCTGCATCACATTGCTCTATCTTGGTGATAGCCGATTTTGCTTCCGCTTGGGTCTTTTCTATCAATCCAGGGAGCTCGACTATTTTCTCTTTGTCAGCCTCTATCTCCGCTGACAGGCTTCTCAGTTCTGCTTCTAGAGCAGCTTTCCTGGCAATTTTCAGATCATAAGAGGCCTGCAGGTTAGCCAATGTATCCTTGTGGCTCTCTGCTCGGGATTGTGCCCCGTTCATGGCATGTTCAGCATCGGCTTTCCTCTTTTCAATGGCCGGGCGAGAGCGTAATTTCCTCAAAGCATGCTTTATGGGTGCATAAAGGGTATCTAAGCCATAGACAGATGACAGAGAAGCTCTGATGTCTTCAGGAAGTTCTTGGCTGACGGATTCGAACATCTCTTCGAAGTGATCAAGATCTTTGAACTGATCTTGAGCATCCTTTTCTAGCCAGGCAGCAATTTCTTTAAGCTTTGATAATACTTCATCTGGCAGAGGCTGGTGTACTCTTTCCATCACCTCGGCAGCTGGATTGCTCTCTGATGGCAGGCTTGATGATGATGGGGCCTGATCCTGAGAAGCAGCATTGCCGAGTTAAGAGTGCTAAACGTTGAGATAGCAGAGTTAAGTGCAGATGGATACCTCATGGCTGGTTTCTTGAGCAGGGGCAATCACAGGTGAAGGAGGTGCTCCAGGTAGAGCTGAAGCTTCCAAGCTGGGAGGTGCTGATGCAGCTGCTGGTAGCTCGTGGGCTTCTGGCTGATGAGAAGTTGGACCCGCCTCTGTTGGAATTGTGGTCTCCGCATGATCGACAGGTGATTGTGCCCTTGGGGGGCTTGATGGTTCCGGCTGGATTGGGAGATTCATCTCTGGAGAGTTTATTGCTTCTGCAGAAGGTGATGAAGATGAGATCTCCACTGGGATGGGTAATTCAACCCTGGATGGACTTGCTTGTTGGACCACTGGGACATCTATGAGCTGTTCTTCCATGGCTTCTTCTGCAAATGTCAAATTGAAAGGGTAAATGCCAGTGTTCATCCTTAAGAAAGAACAGTAGAGGTCATACCAGTGGATGGGGCATTGGCAGGTACTGGTTCTGAAGGCTGCTGGGCTCTGGTCTGAAAATGCACAATGATATGATTCATCAAGAACAGAGTAACCTGGTAATCAAGAAGGTAAAGGGATTTACCTCAACAAGCACTTTCTTGATAGTTCTCCTCCTTTTAGCACTTGGAGGGGCAATCAGATGCAGACCTTGCCTCCTGTCAGCAGCAAGGCTAGAAAGGCTGGGATCTGTTGTAGCATACCTGGCCATTAGTTGATGCAGAGTTGTGGATTTGAATCCCAGTGCTGAAATTGGGCCTTCAGCATTGTAAGCAATTTCCCTGGCTCGAGGGGCAGGCACTGTGTTCTGTGGACAAGAAGATGAAGGTCAGAATCATGAATAAAGGGGACATGTCTGATCCAAAGGTTCATTGTATTACCTCTGAGGTTGGCAGGAAGTCAGGCACCAACTCTGCACAGAACACATGGACAGGCTCACTGAAGATGTGATCGTGGAATTCTTGCCACCAGGAGTTAAAGGTGGGGTGAGCTATGGTTGTGGGCATGAAAGGACAGGTATAGATAGTAGGGCTACACACATATTGGAAGACCCTGCTGCTGTGCATACTTTCTTTGATTTCCTCCCTAGGCTTAAGAAATTCATGCAGAAATAGCCTTGGGGCATCTGTCCACATCCAATTTGCCTGGCCATTACATTAGGCTGATAGTATTCATAAGTGCTGACATCCAGCCTTCCTCCATTGAACTCGGCCGGCAGTATGCATGGGCGGATTATGATGTTGAGAATCTCTAAGAATCTCCCATCTTGATGGCCGGGCTCAAAAGAAAATTCAACAGGGAAGGTCAAGGTGTCGTTGCCCAGGTAAGGAAGCCAGAGAGGATTGGGGAAACCTTTGAAGAATAGCTCGAAGAGCTGGGCCGATGTCCCGCCGAACAAGAACAACTTGAAGCCGCTTCTCCGTAATTCTAGCATCCTCTGGTAGCTTGGGGCTCTCCTTCAGGATGATTGGATAAGGGGAAGAACCTGGAGTTCAAATCGACACCAATGATCTGATGCATGTGGAGCTGCAGCCACATTTGAACAAACCACCAAGGGCCATTGACACATGCTATCCTTTGGCTGGTATACATCTGGGTGACAGTCTGGTGAAGCATATGGTATACACTGCCCAAGAAGAATTTTCCCAGGGGAAGGCGGTTGCCACCGGCCAGATGAGACGCCATTGCGATATGGTTCAGGGTAGGCTCGTTGGCTTTACCACAGAAGACGAATCTGCACAGCCACATATTCAAGAATGCTCGTATTCAACGGCACCCGTGGGATTGTCCTTCATGTGTTTCAAGATGTAATTCTTGTATCCGTTCCCGTGCTTCACCCCCGTTTGCCGTGAGGAATTCTTGAAGTTCCAAGGCCGAACGCATCCCGTAATGTCAAGGCCGGTGATCATATATACATCGGCCAAGGTGGGAGACATTGGACCGTGGCCAAAAAGGAAGGCGTTGACGCCATTTGACCAAAAGTGGCAGGCTGCTATCAGGAGGTCTTCATTCTTGGGGGTCTCAGCCACGGATAACTCCAAGCACTGGGCGATACGAAGGGAATCCAGGTTGGTCAATCCACTCTTATCTGCAAGAATCCTTCGATACCAAGTTGTTCAGCCTGCAATTGGAGGTAAAGGCCAGTTCTTGAACGCGTCTTGCCACTGAGGTGGTGGAGACAAAGCTGCTTTGAAGGGGATTCTCTGAGATTCAGCGGCAATGAAATCTCGAGGGTCAGAGTTCCCCACAGGACCAAGATAATAAGATCTCGAATTGATCTCAGTACGAATCAAAAGCTCAGTAGAGAGCTCCTGGAAGAAGAGCGGAAAAGGAAATCTCAGGTGAAATTGAAAACCTAAATGCCGAACGAGGCGTACGGGGGATGAATTTACCTGAGCATCTTGGTTCTGAGCTGCCATTGGAAGTTTTGAGCTCGGAACAAGGGGATCTAGGGTTGGATCTGGATGAAGATTCCGGCGGATTGCGAAGAACAGGTGTTGACAGATTTGATTGGAAGTATTCGTGGCTGGAGTCAATTGTGGAACAAAATTACTTTTATCCCACAATTGAAGGGGCATGTGTTAACACCAAAATTTGGTAAGGAGTCTGACCTGTGGGTCCGGTTCGATGAAGAGTCCGTCTGGTGGAAGGAAGGATATTTTCTGAAGATATTCGGCAAAGAGATCTGCGGTCGGCTATTTACTCCGGTTCGGCAAAGGAACAGTAGAGCTGATTTTGCGGGATTGGACGGTGACGTGGCTCAATCAGGGGAGACGAATGGATGGATAGGCGATCGAGCTTAGAGATAGGTTAGGCAACGAATCCATTCGCAGTTGTACTCAACAGGGTATAAATACAACCCCTGAATGTATGTAACAGAGACAATCATTCCTCAATACACACCGGCCTTACGCCAAACCCTAGAGTCCTTGTCGTGTCGTCGAGTTCTTCGAGAGGGCTTATCGATCCGTCGACCTCCGTGAGTACCGGCAACCTTGTATCATGTCTAGTATCATGCGGTGGATTTAGATCTGATGCAAGTAGTCTTGATACCATGCTTCGTGTCATGCGGTAGATTCAAGCTTGGTTCAAGAAGGTTTCTTGTTAGATCATGAGCCATGCGGTAGGCTAAGATCTATCTCGAAGCTAGTTATCGGCTCTATTGGATTTTGGCAAGACCCAATAGATTCATTAAGTTACCCCGTGTTATCTTGAGTTTTACTTCATGTTTTAATTCATGTAACACATCTTTGCCCAATCTAGATGGGTTTGGATCGGCTATATCTCTTTTATGATCCTTGTTCGAGTGGATTTCATGTTTTAACATGTGGATCTTGTGCTCTCCGATAGACGAAACCGAATCAATCTAGGTTGTTACGTGTTGCGGGTTCAAGCTTGCTAATGTTTGTATAAATCTTGAAAGAGCTGGGTATCATGCGGTAGATGCAGGTTTTTGGGTTGCTTTGGAGCTAGTCATCCGGTGGATTAGTTTCTCAAATCAATCTGATAGATTTATTCACGTGGTAATGTTTGTTCCTTCTTCATGGACCCCGAATCGGCTGTTCAGCCGTATTCGGTTATGTTTCTTCACGAGTAGAACACGTGCGTTATTTGTGTTTTAAATGATGTATGCTTTTAGCTTTCCATATTTAGATTGTATCATGCGGGTGGATAGATCTATTTATGGAAAGTGGTACGGTTTTTCATGCAAGTTGTATCATGCGGTGGATAGATTTGTTTGATACCGTGCCCGACGGGTTTTAAAGTAACTAGACATGCGGTAGACTAGTGCTTTGGATCTATGCATACTTGTTTAATACATAATCATGTTCGTGCTTTACTTCATTTGTTTATTTAATGCTAATCTTCATGGGGATCGGTCATGACTTCGTGCGCATGCATCCTTGTTCAAACAAGGACCGATCGCTGTTATGCTTACGTCATCCATTCGGCAATGTTACTTTTTCCCCTTTGCGGTTTCCCGAATGGTCGTAGTTCGTTGGCAGATAGCTTTCCATAGCTATGTGTCATCTCATTTGGCTTCTTAGCCGTAAATATGTAACTGTCTGGTACCACCCGACAAGTTCCAAGCTTTGATATCTAACTGCTTTATCTTTTGTTAATTTTCAGGAAAAATTGACTGGCACGTCTTTTGCTCTCTGCGCGTGTGAAGCCAGCTTTGTTCGGCTTGCTGTGTGATTGGCGTTGAGTGCACTTTTCGCGTCAACAACTCCTTTGTGTGGAGCTGCAGCAAGAGTTTCTCGGTGAAAGCCTTGTATAATGACATACTACTAAAGACAGGAACCCCTTCTAAATGCCTCACTTGGAAGGCTAGAATTCCCCTAAAGATAAAAATTTTTATGTGGTACCTTAGAAAAGGAGTAATCTTAACTAAAGATAATCTAGCTAAGAGACAATGGAAGGGGTGCACTCGGTGTTGTTTTTGTGATGAGAATGAGACCATTCACCACCTGTTCTTTAGATGTCCAATGGCTAGACTTTTGTGGTTTGCAATCAGCATTACTTTCGGTGTGTCTAAACCTGCAAATACTGCTCACCTGTTTGGTCCTTGGCTTAGGAGTTTTCCACCAAAGCAAAGGAATAAAGTGCTTGTTGGTGTAGCTGCTTGCTGTTGGGCCATATGGCTTAGTAGAAACGAAATTGTGTTTCAAAAATCAATGTCGAAATCAATTTTGCAGGTGATATTTAGGGGCACCTTCTGGATTAGGGGCTGGTCTATCCTCTCCAAAGAAGAAGATGTCAAGATGTTGAAGCGTATTAAGAAACGGTGGCGTTGGAGCTCTTCAACAAAAGTGTGTGGAATGTGTTCAAGCGTATTAAGAACTAGTGTCGTATGCTCATAATGAGCAGGATTTATCCTTTTGTCCTTGTTAAATGCGTCTGGAGTGTTTCTGTTCTAGGCGTGTGTGGTGGGTTGTAATGTACTGTCCATCCTACGGGATGCGTTTGGTTGTAGACAGTCACTTGTGGCTGTTGAGACCGGGTTTACTCCCTAATTAAAAAAAAAGCCTTGCGACATTGGAAAACCGAGAAAGGCAATGCAACCATATGGTGAAAATTCTTAGTTAAGCTATCTGTATCTGGACAGAGCAGTGATAGTTTTATTTTCTTGATCATCAACAGCTAGCGTTCCCTAAGGGTCTTACTTCAGCTCCAGGAAGACCAAGGTACCTCCTAGCAGCCCGGTCGTGTTCGATGTCAACCTACTGTACATACCAGGCCTTGACGACGAGTCAAAAAAACATTCCGCAGTGAAATATATCATTGTTATGCAAATTAGGGAGCATCAGTATAGAGAAAGATATATAAAGACATAGCAATAACATACTATATGAAAAAATATCAAATTAAGTTTAATACTTCAATTATGGAGATGTACATATAAGGTCCATGCAACACTTTAGAAACATATACTATAATCTACTACTTAATAAATATTAAACAAAATTGCCTAGATGTTTGATGTTGGAGAATATTCTTTTTGTATTATAATAAAAATTTACAAATATATTTGCAAACCATATAAACTCTACTTAAAAAAATTGTACCTAATTCGCCATGTCCTACATGTGCCATTTAAACAAAAATAGTTAAAGTACACAAATATATATGTGATTCTAATTATCTACTTATGTACATTAATGCTAATATAGAGAGTAGTACTGATTCATGATCTACATGTATTTTTTAGGAACCAACGACGAGGGGCTAGGAGCCCACCTAAAAATTTTGCTTTTCCATCAAGGTGATCTGCATGCATGATCGGTGTCACCGTGTTGACATGTATGTATGAACTGAAAATTCCGATTTCTATATTATAGATTCAATGCTCAAACTAAGAGCAACTCTAAAAGACTCTCTAAAAATCACTAGCTAAAACCCCGATTTGACTAGTATGTAAAATGAAATGGCTAACAAAAAGTTGATGAAATCCAACAGACCAGCTAAAATCAACTCTTCATATGCTCCACCGCCAGTGGGTCCCGCCCGCCAAACTCATGTACGAGGGGATAGCTAGCAGGACTCGCTAGGCAAAGATGGCTAATGAATGGAGGATAGAGAGAGGGCAAATTTAGCTAGTCCATTGGATTGAGTATTTGGACAAATTTTCCATTTTTAGCTAGTTATTAGCTAAGATAGCTAGTCTCTTGGAGTTGCTCTAAGGATTCAATTAAACAAAATAACAAACATGTATGGAGGTGCGATGCAAAGTGAATACAAATATTAGTGCACATAAAAAGTGTACAAGTAACCGCAAAAGAAATTATATAAAGATAAGTAGATATATATGGATATTGTTTCAGAATATATAAGAAATCAGAGAAACAAAGCTAAGCAATTTAAATTATTAATTATGAACCATTATTTTCATGAAATTATTTTTCAAAAGTATGATACTTATGTCTAGCCCGTGCGGTAAGTAGCATGGGTTGATAGACTAGTAAGATTCAATAGGTCCTGTCGGGGACAGCCCTGGGGTCCCCTTTAACAACTGGGGAAACCCCACTTAAGACCTGCAAAAAAGACCAAGGCCAAACACGCCTCGCTTAAACACACAGGGCATGGCCCACGCCACGGTGGCCCTGACGGCCCACCAAGGCAGCCCACTCAAAGATCCCCTCGAGCAGGCTCCGCCTCGCTCGAGGGCACACGCCTCCCTCGGGTGGGCTCCGCCCCGTTCGAGGGAGGACGCTTACCTCGAGCAGGCTCCGCCTCGCTCGAGGGTCCGCGCCGCCCTTGAGTAGGCTCCGCCTCGCTCGAGGGCGCTCCGCACGCGCACGCCCGTTCCTGTACGCGGGCACGGGCATTTAATGCTCTGACAACAGCGGGGCGGTGCCATCATGCGCCTGGGACTCGCGCCCCAGTCCTGTTGCACCAACTCCCTAGGAGGGAACCCATCCCCGCCATTGTGGGGGACTGTGCGACGTGGCCGGTGCCAGCCCCGTGCCGAGCCCTCGAAGGGGGGGGGGGGCGGCCGCACCCTCGATTTGCTTTCCCGTGACTTTGCAGGGTTAGGTCGAGGCGTTAGGCCGGCGGGGCACCATCCCTGCCACTGTTAACGGCATGGCGGCCGCCCCCGCGCGTACAATCCCACGCCGGGCACTGTGGCAACAGCTCCGGCGCTGTGAAGCATGCGGGAACGGGACACTGCCTTACCTGCTACTGTATCCCGTACGGATCGACGTCAGCAACCCCCTCGAGCCCGCCTGGGGACATCACAGCCATCTGCTGCACTCCTACCCTCGAAGCTACCACTGTTCGGGTACAAGATATGCCATGATGGCCAGATCACAGCAAGGACCGACGAGGCGGCCGCCTACTCTACGACGCGGCACACCACGCTTCCCCATGTAGCTAAATAGCGCGGCATACATGTAATTCGCTCTCTCCTTGGCCTATAAAAGGAAGACGAACTCCCCCGCCGCAGGGGACAAGACAAGGCAGAACAACAACAACAACACACGACACATCACACACTTACTCTCCAAATTCTCCCACAATATCTTCCGCCACTTCACCAGGGACTTGGAAGCCACGCTTCCTCTCCCGCCTTGCTTGTAGCAGCCCCACTACAGGCACCCCTTGCCGAGCAATACAAAGGCCCTCGAGCACACCACCGGCCGGACGTACGGCCCTCGGCCGGAACCAGGATAAACTTTGTGTTCCTGATTGCTTAGCATCGACCATTGAGGGATAGACCTTGGCGCTTATCACTGGTTAGTGTCGGGACCACATTCCGCACCGACAATTGGCTCCCACCTTGGGGCAATCGAGCGCCAAAGGTCAATCCACCGTCAACTCCCTCCATGGTGATTCGCACTAAGTACCGCGGTACGCGCTACTCTATGGGCAGCTCGGACCCCCTCCCCGCCGGGTTTGAAATCCGATTCGGGGGCCTGAACTTTCAGGCTACGGGGAACGGCTACCTGATGCGCCTCACCAACCGTGAGGAGCTCCGTGCGCGGCGCCAAGCCGGGTTCGTCCCGGCCGCCGCTGTGCACGCCATCGCCACGCGACGCCCGCCGGCACGGATGCCGCGGGTCCGTCGGCCGCCACGCCGTCGCCGCCGCTCCGCCGGCGCTCACGCCATGCGCGGACCGAGCGGCGGCAAGCCGAACGCGCCGCCTCCCCAACGCGGCGCACCCACCCCCCGCCGACGACCGCCACCCCGGCGGGGGGAGCGCGCGGTCTCCGACCGCGCTTCCCCAACGGTCTGCGCGGTGCCACGACAGCCTACTACGCCAACGTCAACACCACGATGCGCAGGGTTCCCCCTGGTCGTCACGTCTTCGTCGCCAGGGACCCCGGCGCCTCCGCAGGCGACGAGTCGTCCCTGGGCTCCCTTGACGCATTGCCACCCGCCAACCTGCATGGGTACGCGGAATGGGACTTCTCCGGCGTACCGGACCCAGTGATGTTCAGGCGTTTTCTCGACGCCACGGACTACTGGTTCGGCTGCTCCGACTATTCCAGCACCGGGAGCTACGACCCCGCGCGGGAATGCTGCGTCGACATCGCCAACGACCCAGCAAACGCCACTGGTGCAGCGGGCGCCGGCGACGGGGAGGTTACGCCCGCCCCAAGGATCACTCCGCGCCTGGCTGCGGGACCCAGCACCCCTGCTGGGGCCGACATCGACGCACAGCTAGCCCAAGCTCGTGAACTCGAGGCCAAGCTAGTGGAGGAGTATCAGACGGTGCGGTTGCTCCGCGCCTCCATGGCTGGGGAAGCCTCCGCGCGCGGTGAACGCGCACGGGAGTTGGGCAAACAAGCCCGCGACCGCATCAACGCCGACTTCAACGTCAACAACCCGAACACGCCTCCGCGGGCGAGCCAGAAGCTTATCGCCGCCGCGACGCTGCTGCGGGCCATGCCGGCCCCATCGACGCCCGAGGCGCGGAACCTGCACCGTGAGGTGCAGGCACTCATCGAGCAGGCGGCCGTTCAACAGGCCGAGAGCTCGGCGTCACGCATCTGCCAACGGGGGGACGCACGGGGCAACGGGGCCGCGCAGGGGGGCGAACCCTCGGTCCATGCAGGTGAAGCGGTGGAGCGACTCGCCAACCTGGGACGCGCACCGGCCAAAGAGCGGCTCCTCGACACGCGCAGGGCGCGGGACGGCGACGCCCGTAACGTCATCAACGCTCGGTGGACTAGCAAGGCGGATGTGCGAGCGGCGGCAGGCTACCACCCCCGGCGAGGCGGACGCTATGACAGCGATGAAGACCGCTCCCCGACGCCAGAGCCCCCGGGGACCCGTGTGTTCAGCCGGGAGATCCGCGCGGCGGCCTTCCCCCAGCGCTTCCGCCAGCCCACGACCATCGTCAAGTATAACGGGGAAACAGATCCCCGCGTATGGCTCAACGACTACCACCTAGCATGCCAGCTGGGTGGGGCCACTAGCGACGAGGTCATCATCCGCAACCTCCCCTGCACCTCGGCGATTCAGCCCGAACGTGGCTCGAGCATCTGCCGGCCAGCCAGATCCATAACTGGGATGATCTGGTCCGCACGTTCGTGGGCAACTTGCAGGGCACGTACGTGCGCCCTGGGAATTCCTGGGACCTGTGCTCCTGCACCCAGAAGCCTAGCGAGTCGCTTCGGGACTTCATACGACGCTTCTCCAAGCGCTGCACAGAGCTCCCAAGCGTGGCGCAATCTGAGATTGTGCACGCCTTCCTCGAGGGCACCACGTGCCGGGACCTCGTGCGAGAGCTGGGGCGCAGCCCGCCTGCGGACTCAAACGAGCTGTTCGACATCGCCACCAGCTTCACCTCAGGTGAAGAGGCCGTGGGGCCGATCTTCGACGGCAAGAAGGGCAAGCGCTCGGACGACGCGCCCGCGGAGGGCAGCAAGTCCAGGGAGCCCCATCGGAAGGACAAGCGGGGCAAGAAAGGGAAGAAGCCGCGCCGCGAGGCGCGCGAGCAGGGGCGCGACGGCGATGACGCCGAGGCCCTTGCTGTTGACCCGGCTCGACGAGGCCCTCGACCGGCCCCTCGAGGTCCGGGGGTGTTCGATGTCATGCTGAAAAAGCCATGTCCATACCACAAGACCCCAGTGAACCACAACCTCGAGCAATGCGACATGCTCAAGAAGTTCTACGGTCGCACCGCCGCAAAGGACGCGGAGGCCAAGAAGGACGGAGGAGATGGCGACACCGGCGGCTTCCCCGCCGTAGAGAACGTGTTCCTCATCTTCGGGGGACCGACCGTCGACATGTCGAGCCGCCAGCGCAAGCGGGAGCGGCACGAGGTCCTCGCCGCGGAGAAGGCGCCCTCCTCCTTCCTTGACTGGTCGGAGGACGCCATCACCTTCAGCCGTGAAGACCACCCGAACCGCATCCCCAATCCGGGCCAACACCCACTGGTGGTCGACCCGGTCATTGGGAACGCGCGGTTCTCAAAAGTCCTGATGGACGGAGGCAGCAGCCTCAACATCCTCTACGCGCACACGCTGCGCGTGCTGGGGATCGGGTTGGACCAGCTGCGGCCCAGCACAACGCCGTTCCATGGCGTCGCGCCAGGCAAGCGCGTCCAGCCCCTTGGGCAGATCGACCTGCCTGTTTGGTTCGGCACTCCGAGCAATTTCCGTAAGGAAACGCTCACCTTCGAGGTGGTGGGGTTCCGGGGCGCCTACCACGCCATACTTGGGCGGCCCTGCTACGCCAAGTTCATGGCCGTCCCCAACTACACCTACCTCAAAATGAAGATGCCGGGACCAAACGGCGTCATCACCGTGGTCTCGTCCATCGAGCACGCGTTCGACTGCGACGTCGAATGCGTGGAGCACGCGGAAGCGCTGGTGCTGGATGAAGCGCTGGTGACCACCTTGGAGAAGATGGTCAACGAGGACCTCGACTCCACCACCAAGCACGCCGGCAACTTCGAGGCCGCGGAGCAGACCAAGGAGGTGCCCCTCGACCCTGCTGCCCCCGAGGGCAAGGCGCTGAGGGTCAGCTCCACCCTCGACCCGAAATAGGAAGTGGTGCTCGTCGACTTCCTCCGCGCCAACACTGACATCTTTGCGTGGAGCCCCTCGGATATGCCAGGCATTTCGAGGGAGGTCGCCAAGCACTCCCTTGACATCCTGCCTCACTCCCACGCCGTGCAGCAACGGCTCCGCCGCTTCGACGAGGAGCGGTGGTGGGCGATCGGAGCGGAGCTGCGGAAGCTTCTCGAGGCCGGGTTCATCAAGGAAGTATTCCACCCTACGTGGCTAGCGAATCCTGTACTTGTAAAGAAAAAGAACGGGAAATGGCGGATGTGTATAGACTACACTAGTCTTAATAAAGCATGTCCTAAAGTTCCCTTTCCTTTGCCACGCATCGATCAAATTGTTGATTCAACAGCTGGGTGTGAGCTACTTGGCTTCCTTGATGCCTACTCCGGGTATCACCAAATAAAGATGAAGGAGTCCGATCAGCTCGCGACTTCATTCATCATGCCGTTCGGGATGTTTTGCTACGTCACGATGCCGTTCGGCCTCCGGAACGCGGGTGCAACGTATCAACGCTGCATGCAACACGTTTTCGGAGATCACATCGGGCGAACGGTTGAGGCGTACGTAGACGACATCGTCGTAAAGACCAGGAGGGCGGACGACCTGGTCGGCGACCTCAACATCGCGTTCGGCTGCCTACGGGCCAACGGGGTAAAATTGAACCCCGAAAAATGTGTCTTTGGTGTGCCGCGGGGCATGCTCTTAGGATACATAGTCTCCCAGCGAGGCATCGAGGCCAACCCCGAGAAGGTTGCGGCCCTCGAGCGAATGGGTCTAATTCGGGACCTCAAAGGGGTGCAAAAGGTGCTGGGGTGCCTTGCTGCCTTGAGCCGCTTCATCTCGCGGCTCGGCGAAAAAGGCTTGCCCTTCTATCGCCTCCTCAAAAAGCACGAGCGCTTCTCCTGGACCGCCGAGGCCTAAGACGCGCTCCACAAGCTAAAGGCATCCTTGACCCACGCCCCGATCCTCACGCCGCCGCAGGACGGTGAACCCCTGCAGCTCTACGTGGCCGCAACCACCCAGGTGGTCAGCGCCGTAATCGTAGTAGAGCGCACGAAGGAAGGGCACGCCCTACCGGTCCAACGGCCGGTGTACTACATCAGCGAAGTCTTGTCCGACACCAAGACACGCTACCCTCAAGTCCAAAAGTTGTTGTACGCGGTGGTCCTCGCGCGGCGCAAGCTTCGCCACTACTTCGAGGCCCACCCTGTCACGGTGGTCTCCTCCTTCCCGCTGGGGGAGATCATCCGCAATCCAGACGCGGCAGGCAGGATCGCCAAGTGGTCGGTGGAGCTGATGGGCGAGACGCTCGCCTACGCCCCGCGCAAGGCCATTAAGTCCCAAATCCTGGCGGATTTCGTCGCTGAATGGACAGACACGCAGCTACCGCCGCCGCAGATCCAAGCAGAGTGCTGGACTCTGTATTTCGACGGCTCGGTGATGAAAACGGGGGCGGGCGCGGGCCTGCTCTTCGTGTCACCCCTCGGGGAGCACATGCGGTACGCAGTACGTCTCCACTTCCCCGCGTCAAACAACATGGCTGAGTACGAGGCTCTCCTTTGCGGCCTCAAGATCTCCATCGAGATAGGCGTCAAGCACCTCGATGTACGGGGGGATTCGCAGCTCGTGATTGACCAAGTCATGAAAAATGCGAGCTGCCACGACGACAAGATGGAAGCATACTGCAAGGCCGTGCGAGCCCTCGAAGACAATTTCTATGGCATCGAGCTCAACCACGTGCCCCGCCGGTACAACGAGGAGGCGGACGAGCTGGCCAAGATCGCGTCCGGGCGGATCACCATCCCTCCAAACGTTTTTACCCGAGATATCGCCCAACCCTCCGTCCCCCTCGAGCCACACCCCTCGAGCCACGCGGAACCCTCGGGGGCTCCCTCGAATCCAGCAGGCGCGGAGCCCATGGATGAGGACCCCTCGAACGAGGCGTACGTGCTCTCCCTCCTCGAGGGGTATGGCGCCTACGAGGCTGATGTGATGGATGTCGAGCCAGCCCCCGTCAAGGCAGATTGGCGCGACAAGTATGTCGCCTGGATGGCTCGAGGGAAACTCCCCTCGGATCGGGCCGAGGCCAGGCGCATCGCCAGGATGGCCAAGTCCTTCGCCCTCGTCGACGGCGAGCTGTACAAGCGCGCCGCTTCCGGCATCCTGCAGCGATGCGTACCCATCCCCGAGGGGCGCGAGCTCCTCCGGGACATTCACGCGGGGATCTGCGGCCATCACGCCGCACCCCGCACCCTCGTTGGCAATGCGTTCCGTCAAGGCTTTTACTGGCCTACCGCGGTCGCGGATGCCAGCGAGATCGTGCGCACCTGCGAAGGGTGCCAGTTCTACGCCCGCAAATCCAACCTTCCTGCTCACGTCCCGCGACCATCCCCATAACATGGCCTTTCGCCGTGTGGGGGCTGGACATCGTCGGGCCCCTGCGAAAGGCGCCCGGGGGCTTCACCCACTTGTTGGTTGCAATCGACAAATTTTCCAAGTGGGTAGAAGTACGCCCCATTACGAATCTCAGGGCAGAGCAAGCGGTGACGTTCTTCACCGACATCGTCCATCGTTTTGGAGTACCAAACTCCATCATCACCGACAACGGGTCCCAGTTCACGGGCAGGAAATTCCTGGAGTTCTGCGACAAATTCCACATCCGTGTGGATTGGGCAGCTGTGGCACACCCACAGACTAACGGCCAAGTAGAGCGTGCCAATGGCATGATCCTACAAGGCCTTAAGCCCAGAATTTTCGACCAGCTGAATAAGTCCGGTCGGAAATGGCTCCAGGAGTTACCAGCGGTCGTGTGGAGCCTAAGGACCACCCCAAGCAGAGCCACCGGGTTCACCCCGTTTTTTCTAGTCCATGGCGCAGAGGCCGTCCTCCCCACGGACTTAGAATACGGGTCACCCAGGGTACGAGGCTACGACGAGGACGCCAACCAGCGAGCTCGCGAGGACTCACTGGACCAGCTGGACGAAGCACGCCTCGTGGCCTTGATGCACTCCGCAAGATATCAACAGTCTCTCAGGCGCTACCAGGCACGGAAGATACGCCGGTGGGACTTTAGTGAAGGGGATTTGGTCCTAAGGCTAAACCAAGACAACCGAGGACGCCATAAGCTATCACCTTCGTGGGAGGGGCCCTACGTCGTAGTGAAAGTGCTCAAGCCCGGCACGTACAAGCTGGCCAACGAGGACGGCGAAGAACTCACCAACGCTTGAAACATCCAACAGCTACGTCTCTTCTATCCCTAGCTAGGATGTCCAAGTCTTTTGTTGTAAATCACGTGACCAACACCCCAGTTGGTGGCAACCATGTAAACATCACCAGTTCAATAAAAAGGGCAACTCAGCTTTCCCCTGAAACCCAAGTTACCCTCG
This sequence comes from Cenchrus americanus, assembly GCA_947561735.1. Classification (NCBI taxonomy): domain Eukaryota; kingdom Viridiplantae; phylum Streptophyta; class Magnoliopsida; order Poales; family Poaceae; genus Cenchrus; species Cenchrus americanus. Next base: position 6,823,163 of record OX387242.1, read on the forward strand.
GGGGCTACTACGGGGGGCATCCCCCCCCCCAAAAAAATGGTCCCATTTTTCGCAAAAAAGAAACAACTCACGCACGCTAGGCATGTTTTCACTTCGGCCTCGAGCAAAATTCGAACAGGGCGCAGGCAGCCTAGCGGAAAGGACGCGCAAGTCAGAGATAGCCTACGCCTCCGCGAGGATACGACCCTTCTCTCTTGCCTCCAAACCCAGCAGGCCGCTAGAGAAAATCGAACTCCCCTAACTAGAATTTACTCAGGAAGAAGGAGAAACAAAAAAGCGCAATAAAGTAAAGAACATCATTCCACTTTCACAAACGTTTGGAGAAAAAGTGATATGTTTATGTACAAGGCCACATGGCCCGCACACTAACACATAAACAAAAAAGGGCCTAGCGCCCGGCTATCTTCAGGCTGGAGGAGCGGCAGCATCAGCGGCATCTGGGAAGAGGAACTCCTCGAAGGCCTCGGCGAGCGCCCCGGCGGCGTCGGCGGCTAACGCGTCCACGCGCTCCATCGCCACCTCGTCCTCGACACCCTCGGGGACGACGTAACCCTCCGCCAGCGCCTCGAAGTTGATCTCGTAATGAGATCGCACCACCCCCGAGGGCCTTCGGGACGCCGAGATGCGGCGCCGGCGCATGCGCCGGTGACGTGCCCGCCAAGGGCGTGCAGGCGGCTGGCCAGCGAGCTCCCAGCCTGCGCCTCGCCCTCCTCTACGGCCTGGCAGGTCTCGAGGGCCGCAGAGCGCAACTCCAGCAGCTCCTGCTCGGAGGAGTTGTAGGAGGTCTGCAGCGCCTCAGCCCGCTCGGCCGCGTGCCCCAGCGCGGTGCGCAAGCCTGAAGTTGCCAAGCAAGAGAGGGATCAGAAAAGGGGGCGAACCCTCTAAGGGGAAATCAGCGAAACGAGAGACAAATAGCAAATTACCCTCGACCTGCTTCTTCTCCACCTCGAGGGCGCGGCGCCCAGCCTCTACCGCCTGCTCAAGGCCCTTGAGGGTCTCGCCTTGCTCCTGGAGGGCCAGCTCCTGGCTCGCGCTCATGATGCCGAGCACCATCAGCTCGCCCTCGAGTTTCGAGAACTCCATGTTTCGCCCCTCCAGCGATTTCTGCGCCGTGTTGACGGTGAAAATCCGTCAACCTAGCCATGAGTTTACCTTCGGTGTTGGCATGACTTTTGTATCTTATTCATTGGTACTAACCCCCGTGGTATAACAAGTTCACTTGTGCATGTTGGTTTTGGAGTTAAGTGTTTACACAGGGTTTTAACGTTGAAAGCAAGACTTCCGGGATAAGTTCATTAAGCACCTCATGACAAGACCTTGAAGCCCGATACAAGTCAAGCAATGAAGTGAACATGACTCCAAGAGCCCAAGGACCAAGCCCGAGAAGATGATAAACTCCGAGGACCGAACCGGAAAAGTGCCTGAATCTTGCAAGACAAGGAGTTGAGTCCAATTCGGAGAGAAACCGACGTCAAGGGCCCACATGCAAAAGGGGAGAACATCTAGAAGACGTGGGAAGCAACACCGGGCGAAGCAGGCCGCGGGATGGGCCGATCGGCCTCTCCTTTGACCTAATTGCTTCTCAGGCTATAAATAGCCCCCTGACCGAGAGCCACGCAGAACCGAAGTCGTAATCCGCCGCCGAGGAGCAGAGAAGCTTGAGGGACACCATCTCGGAGATGAGGGTCGTGCTAGTTGTCTAGGGTTTCCCTAGCCGACATGGGAACCTTGCATGGAAGACCACGTCGGAGCTCCGGAGCGAGGATCAAGATCGAGGGAGGGCCCCGGTGGTGATCTTGTTCATGTAATCATTCATGGTGAAGTTTGTAAGTGAATTCGATTTCTAGCGATCAAGTGCCTTCTCGATGATTTTGTTTTCTTCTTGGTTTTGCTTCTTCTACGATCTATACTTAAGATAGATTACATAGGGTGCTCTTGTAGCCGCGGTGGCTAGAGGTGCATACCGGACCGGCCAAGTGATTTCAACTTGTTCTATCGAACTCGCCCTAGACTACCCGCATGAATAGGAATACGTTGTGACAGAACGGGGGTTCCGAAAGGCGGGTGTTTTCGGAGTCGGATGGGAAGGCCACGATTTAAAGATGCTTTTAATGAGATTCGCTTTACTATCTTCATCTATCTTGTTTGGAGCTACAACATAAGCATGATCTAGATTCTCTAGATTGGTTATCTCTTGCTTTCTCTTGCTACCTCTTTAGTAGATTAGATTAGATTCGTTTTCTTTATGAGTTAGTAGATTAGATGCAACTTACCTTCATAAGATAGCTTACCTTGCTTTACTAGATTGAATCCTTGCGTTGCACATTGTTCCACGGATTCGATACCTTGGGTTCACCACTCGAGGGAAGAAGGGTCCCTTGACTACGACGGGAGACTTGTCCGCTTGCAAGTCACAAACGAACTTTGATACAACTATTAACCGTCAACAAGCCCCTTTTTCTGGCGCCGTTGCCGGGGAACAAGCAATCAAGATCCGGTCTAGTATCGCTTATCTTTCAGTTTTTCTTTTGATTTTCTTTTGCATCTCTTATGTTTGATCATCCCCAAAAAGAAAAAAAAGAGTCAATCTAATCTAGTTTTGATTAACCCTATTTTTTCTTCTTTTAGATTTTTGTTTTATTTCTAACCCTAACCGGAGATGGTTGGCTACCTCTCCAAGAAACCCAAACTTTTTTGTGGATGATCCAGGAAAACTTTATAGGCAAAGGTGACGTGCAACACAAGCTAAAGGGTTGGAAACCCTAGATTCAAAAGTCAAAGTCGAAGGACCATCAAAATCTCCAAGGGAATCACCACCTCCAAGTCAAGACGCCGGAAGGCCGTTCAAATCAAGAGGAGGATGGAGAAGATGGAGATGGAGAAAGAAGCTCAACACCTAAAGGCCGCCGAAGCAAGATCCACATGCAAAGAGTGTGTGGAGTACGACCATGTCCAAGGTAACTCCGATTTAATGCAAGTTCGTCCATTCAAGATTTGGTTCCTCTTTGTGCACAATTCAAGGACTTGATGGACGAGCAAGCTAAGATCAACAAGGACGCCGTCACTAAGTTCGAGGCTATGGAGAAAATATTGAAGAATTTAGATGGCAAGGTGACGGAGGTCGAAAGCTCTATACGTGAAGTGTTCATCGTGATAAAGATGCTAGACGCAAGTGGGACAATTTGCTGGGCGCCCGATGGGTAACAAAGAGGAATATACGAGACAACTCCAAGGTCCCAAGACGGCGAAGGCTACTCAAACTCATTCGGGAGAGATGAAGGATCACACTAGAGACCATGAAGATCACGACCGAAGGACCGGAGTTCGAGATGCCGAGCCACAAGGAAGATGTTGCATCCGTCAAGACCAAAGGACAAAGCCAGCCTGTGAAGACCAAAAAAACTGACTAAGCCAAAGTGGGTACCCAAGATTGCAACGCCCGCAAAGAGCGTTGATCCGGAGTAATCAAGTGAAGAAGTCTAGCCATGGACTATAAACGAAGCGCTAGGCGGGAGGCAACCCGTTTCGTCGAGTCAAGAATAAGCTACCGGGAGGACAACCCGATTCCAGGTTTTTCAAGTCTTTTTAAATTTAATTCAGTTTTGAATTTTACTACGCAAAACATTAGACTTAGAATGGTTGAGCAATATTAGAGACATAATTCTTGGTTGAATATTTTACTTGATCATAAACCCTTTACATGAACCATCCTATGTGATTGTTTGCTTCTTTTTCGAGAAACCACAACCAAAAAAAAATTTCAGAACCTAACTCAACCCTTCACCCTCATTATGGTGCTGTGGTTGACTTGTTTTTCATGCTAAAAACACTCGAGTAGAGCCACGACTTGTATCTAGATGTTATTTAAATTTCAGCACGTGGTAGGACTCGCGTGAACCTAGAAGCTTGATTTTTTGTTGGTTTAAAAATCCATATCCTTGGTTTCTCTAAGATTAGAATTTTTCTAAGCCTCACTTAATTTTATTTCATTCAAAATCTCTCTCATCTAATCAAAGTTAGAACCTAAACCTATGCCCCCATGATCAAGCCGGGAAAAGCTTGCTCTCAACTAATGAAGGCAAACTATACCGGTGAGACCGAAATCGACGTAGTCGAAAAATATTTTCGACTTACATTTGTTTTTAATGGTTTAAAAACTTCTCTAAATTTATGCTTGAGCTCTTGCATGGCTCTGAAAAATATTTTTAAATTTCGAAATTAGAGGAGTGCTTAGCCTTAAAAGGAGGCAATATAGTTAACCTAACCATGCATGCACCATGATACATCACGGGATGCCCCTCCAACATATTTAAACCACATACAAAGTACAAGCATGGGGGGCACCCAAGGCTTTGTTTTGTAGGAATATCATGGATGCATGTGATGCAATGGAGTATGGAAGTGAATCAAGCGAAAACATCAAGTGGAAGGAGCAATAATGCAAGCGAAGGAGTGGACGGGAACGTTTGGAAGGTGTACGCGATCACGAAGCAACATGAATGCACTAGAGAAGAACCGAGCCAAGAGGAGGAGAGAGGTAAGTCTTGCACCCCACTCTTTGTTCGTGTGCTCTAGTTTGTAGGCCGGAACCACCTTAGACTTAGCCATCCACCGCGTTTGTTTCGTGCAACAAATCACATCCTTAATCCACTCAAAGTCCAGACTCCAAAATAATATTTGTGTACGTTGTTACCGGGTGAAAACCCCGGATATATATATTTGTGAGGGAGAGTGCTGCAATCATGGAAGAAAACTACAAGCCTTTTCACCAAAGAAGAAGGGATCATCGTCGTCTAAGCCATCATCGACAACCTCTTCGAGGAGGCACTCGTTTCCGAGTTTCCTCGGGGTATGGAGGAGGACACGGCACCGCCGAGGAGGAATCGCACTCTTTTCCTTGGTGGCATGAGGGCCACACGAAACTCGTTTATGAGGTTTACCAAACTTCAATAACATATGGAGGAGCCGCTCGTCCAACCTCGCCACTTGACACGATCATCCGCTCCACCTCCATATGCTCCGCGGTATTCCGAGGGGTATGTCACCATGACGGAGGAGGAGAAGAAGCTCGCTCACCTTAAGTAGAGGCTTGTAGCGAACGTCGACATCGACAACCAAGCTCTCCACATATTGGGTTTCACACGGGACACCGGTGCAATTCTCTAACGGAGTGTCGGCAAACACCCACAAGGAATTCGCCTAGGAAATTTTTCGTGACCATGGCGCATACCCTTGATGAAGGAGTGCTGAGTCTCTCATTCCGTTGGAGGGAGCCCACAAGTGGAGAAGAAGGAAGACACCGTCGGAAGGGTAACCTTGATCAATGATGCTATTTCTAGCACCTTGATGGGGTAATCTCCTTTCATCCATGGGTTTCAATCGATCTTGAGATGTAATCACACTTTGTTGAATTATCTATCTATCATCTTGTGTTGAAAATACTTTAATGCTTAAGGCTAGCAACCATGCCGTAAAGGGAGTAAGGCCTCAATGCTTCCTTGGATCCATTCAACACAACCCCCGATAGATTAGATTGGTTTTCATGTTCGAAATGATTGCATGTTCTAGTATCGTAGACCCATGGGCGAGTGTCTCCTATTTTCAAAAGGGAGCTCCGGAACAAGTGGATATGCATGAGGCACATGGGAAGGTTTTTGGAGTATGATCACGGGAAGAGACCATCAACGAAGAAATACTATCCGGAACCCATTATCCAAGTGTGTCACTTTTGTGCAAGTGGATTTTTGGGAGAACAAGAGAGACAAAGATAACCAACACGGAGTTGAATTGGCTTTACTCGACTTTGATTGCCAAGTGGCCAATAGACCCCACTCACCTATGATCAACCGGTGGTGTTGTTAAGCAACATCGAGTTCGGAAGATATTGGTTCGGGGTGTTGCCTCTCCATATTGGCTATCTCTTTAAAACCGGGTATTACAAGGAACCCAAATCATCTCCTACCCGGGACTTCCCTAGGAATATATGAAGAAAGGAAAATATAAGAGTGAAGATGAGAGAGGAGACTTCCGAGTGGCCTAGGTGAATTTGCCCCTTCCGGATTGAAGATTAAGACTTTTCTTGAGGGGAAGAAGATCGGTTAGAGGAAGGACTTCTTGTGCCGGCGAAGAAAAAAATAATAAAAGAAAAGAATTATAGGAGAAGGATCTTCTATGGCCCAAGAAGGAGGTGCACAACAAAATTATGTTCCACCATTCGGAGAAATTCCGGCATCGCCAAATTACTACGGTGGTGTACCAATGCAAGCATGGGGGAGTGGTGCAGCCATACCCCCACCATTTTTGCGGTGCCCAACGTAGCCTTTGCGGAGCCATATGCACACCTTCCTCAACCACAACAAAATGTGGCCACCATTGGAGGATACGCTGCAAGAAACATGCAAAATATTGCAGCCATCCAAACCAATGCAAACCAAATGGGTGAAGGTAATGCAACATTCGCTTATGAGCTTTGACACCTTCACCTAGCACCGTCGGACAATTCATAGGAGGAGAGGCGCATTCCTATTACAAGTAAGGGTACAACAACCAAGACTATCAATATCAACCCCCGGCGGAATATTAGAGAGAGGAGGAGCTTTAGTTATCTTTCCTTTACCCCCTTTTCTTTAATTTTCAGCTTGGATGTGCCTATGTTTGCGTAGTATTTTCAGCTTTGTTTTAAATTTCAGCAAGTATGTTAGTTTAATTTTTCAGCGTGTGTCTTAGTTTTTATTTTCATCATGAATAATGTCACCACCAAGTTTTTACCTTTGGTAAAGTTACAAAGTTTGTGCCATGATGATATATGATTATAATTGCCGCTTTGTTTATCTTTGTAATTGGTTTATGCATGTTTGAACTAGTGCTCTCTTAAAAATACAAATCTGAAATTATCTAAATGCTAGCTTAATCTTCAGCGGAGGTTATGATTAAAATAAGGACCCATAGTGTTTTATGTGCTCTCAAGTTATGAATAGATTAAAGATGTCTTTTATGCTAAAAAAATATCGCTAACCTTGTCACAAATATCGCTTGTGTGTTGCTCAACCTATCCAGAGCCTTATATATATTTGAGTGCATAAACCTTAGTGTACAAGATTTATTTTTGAGTGAGTTATTGCAGGCCATGATTTCTCTGGCCCGAGACTAAGAAGCTGGTCATTTCGTTTTTGCGTATCTATCTTTTTGCTAGCCTTTTATCCGTGCATTGTGTATCCCCGCATCGGAGATCTCACAAACTTCGCCGGATATCCGCCCTTAAACCAAATATCATCTTTTGTGATTACCTCCTTGACCACAACCTATTGTTGAGAATGGATCATCAATTCAAGGAAGATCGCAAGACGGTGCCAACATTGAAGATTTCAAGTATCTCTCCAAGGAAAAATACTCCGGTACCTACCTTATTTTTTGCCTCTTTGCTCGAGGACGAGCAACGTCTAAGCATGGGGGAGGAGGTAGGTACGGTGCAGTTTTAGAGTTAAAAGGGGAATATTTTAAAAAAAATGATGATGAAAGAAAAAAAATCCAGCGATACTCATGACTTTCAAGGTAAAGAAAAAATATATAATGAATGAAAGAAAGAAAGAAAGAAAGAAAAGAATGAGAAATATGAGAAAGGAAAAAAATATGCGTAAAGTAAACTCCCCGGTTCTCTAAGAGTGCATTCAAGGCTTCAAGTTAAAAAGATCCATTCTCATTTTCCAACCATGTGCAATCCGATAACGAGGACTTCCTTTGTACCTCGGGATCACTCTTTGCCATTTGCACATGTCCACTCATCTAAAAGCGTGTGTATTTTTCTCTTTCCCCTCCTTGACTTAACATTATTTTCCAATGACCTTTTTGACGAGTCTCGGTAAGACCATGAGAAGCTTGTCTTGTTTTGACAACACCTCATTTATAAAATCTTGTTAGGACTAAACTTTCCCAAAGCTCCATATAAAGCCTACCACACATATATGTTATGAGAGGGAAAGGAGTAGAATATATAGGCTTGAGAGACAAGTGAGATGAGAGTTCATGAGCAATATACAAGATGATTTAAATTTGTGAACTTGGTTTAGCTTTTCTTTATCTCGTTCTTTATTTCAAAAATTCTGAGGTCTATTTAAACTTTGTGAGCATGTTAATACTTGTGGGATAAGCTTAATAAGAATCTACCCTCCGTAGAGGTGAAGGCTAGTACATTATGGAACTTTAACGAATTAAACTTTTGAGAGCATTATGTTTTTTTTTCATGTATGATCAAGTGCAAGGTTTAAACATTGATGGGCAACGATGATATCCATCGAAGGCTTACTCGAGGACGAGCAAGGTTTAAGCATGGGGGAGATGTTGACGGTGAAAATCCGTCAACCTAGCCATGAGTTTACCTTCGGTGTTGGCATGACTTTTGTATCTTATTCATTGGTACTAACCCCCGTGGTATAACAAGTTCACTTGTGCATGTTGGTTTTGGAGTTAAGTGTTTACACAGGGTTTTAACGTTGAAAGCAAGACTTCCGGGATAAGTTCATTAAGCACCTCATGACAAGACCTTGAAGCCCGATACAAGTCAAGCAATGAAGTGAACATGACTCCAAGAGCCCAAGGACCAAGCCCGAGAAGATGATAAACTCCGAGGACTGAACCAGAAAAGTGCTGAATCTTGCAAAACAAGGAGTTGAGTCCAATTCGGAAAGAAACCGACGTCAAGGGCCCACATGCAAAAGGGGAGAACATCTAGAAGACGTGGGAAGCAACACCGGGCGAAGCAGGCCGCGGGATGGGCCGAATTGGGCCCAGGCCGGCCGGCCCAGCCCAATTCGGGGCCCAATTGGCCTCTCCTTTGACCTAATTGCTTCTCAGGCTATAAATAGCCCCCTGACCGAGAGCCACGCAGAACTGAAGTCGTAATCCGCCACTGAGGAGCAGAGAAGCTTGAGGGACACCATCTCGGAGATGAGGGTCGTGCTAGTTGTCTAGGGTTTCCCTAGCCGACGTGGGAACCTTGCATGGAAGACCACGTCGGAGCTCTGGAGCGAGGATCAAGATCGAGGGAGGGCCCCGGTGGTGATCTTGTTCATGTAATCATTCATGGTGAAGTTTGTAAGTGAATTTGATTTCTAGCGATCAAGTGCCTTCTCGATGATTTTGTTTTCTTCTTGGTTTTGCTTCTTCTACGATCTATACTTAAGATAGATTACATAGGGTGCTCTTGTAGCCGCGGTGGCTAGAGGTGCATACCGGACCGGCCAAGTGATTTCAACTTGTTCTATCGAACTCGCCCTAGACTACCCGCATGAATAGGAATACGTTGTGACGAACGGGGGTTCCGAAAGGCGGGCGTTTTCGGAGTCGGATGGGAAGGCCACGATTTAAAGATGCTTTTAATGAGATTCGCTTTACTATCTTCATCTATCTTGTTTGGAGCTACAACATAAGCATGATCTAGATTCTCTAGATTGGTTATCTCTTGCTTTCTCTTGCTACCTCTTTAGTAGATTAGATTAGATTCGTTTTCTTTATGAGTTAGTAGATTAGATGCAACTTACCTTCATAAGATAGCTTACCTTGCTTTACTAGATTGAATCCTTGCATTGCACATTGTTCCACGGATTCGATACCTTGGGTTCACCACTCGAGGGAAGAAGGGTCCCTTGACTACGACGGGAGACTTGTCCGCTTGCAAGTCACAAACGAACTTTGATACAACTATTAACCGTCAACACGCCGCCTCGTGTGCGACGCGCTCCTGCTCTAGCGCCGACCGGGCGTCGGCAAGGGCAGCCCGCTCCCCGCCGGAGCCGCCCCTCGGCCCCCGGCGGGCGGTACGCTCTGCCCGCAGAGCCGGTCCTCCGCGACGGCGAGCGCCGCAACCTTGGCGTCGAGGGTGGCCTTCAGATCGTCGGCCTCCTTGGCCTTCTGCTCGAGCGCGCGCGCCCGCTCCTCAGGCTGGCTCTGTTGAGCCTGCGCCCCCAGAGCAACGAGTGGAGCTCCAGGTTGTTGTTGCGGATGCCGGCCACCTCCGTCTCCCAGTTGGCCGCCAGGGTGCGCATCTTCTCCAGGTCCGCCCGCGACTGCCGCAGCGCCTAATCCCGGTCAATGAGGGCCGTGCAAACCTGCTCGAGGGTGGAGGGGCGCGCCGGGTCCTGCCTTACGCTCTCATGGAGCTGATCGCGCAGGGCCACGGCCCGGTATGACAGCCAACCGTCCGGAGTATTCAAGGCGTCGGCGAGCGCGTCGAAGGCGTCGCACCGCTCCCGGAGCTGGCGGAGCTCGACGCTCACTTGATCGAAGGCGTTGTACTTATCGCGGGCGCGGTGCTCGAGCTCCTGTCACCAACAAGCCGAGACCTGTGAGCGTCATGCTGCAAGGATCGCGCGCAAAAACGAGAAAAAAAACAAACAAAGAAAGCACACGATGGTGCCCCACCTGGAAGACGCGCCACGTGGGGCCGCCATGGATCCACAGCGCCTCGTTCTACGCTCGGTCGAGCGCGGCGCCGTGGTTGCGGAGCTCCCCCCATAGCTCCTGCTCCCCCTGGGCGTCGGCGAACGCGGGTGGATCGCCAACGAGCCCCTCTACCGGGGCGGAGCGGCCGGCGCGGGGAAGAAGAGGCCTCGGCCCCGCGCCCTCGGCCTCCCGCCACCATGTGGCCCTCTCGCCGCCTCACGAGAGCCCCCTCCCGGGACTCGGGGGGACGGCGTGGGGAAACTCACCCACCGGTCCCACCCCGGCGGCGGGGGAGTCGTCGTCCGGGATCTCCACCACCGCCGCCGGGAGCCGCCGGCGGGTGCCGGCCCCCGCGTCGCCTCCATCGACGCCTCCGCCCGCGCCTCCGCGTCCGCGGCCCCTCGCGGCGGCGCCGCGGCCACCGCCTCGGCCGCGTCTCCGCAACCGTGGGCGCCGGCCTCGCCCTCCACGACCGGCGCCGCCGGCCGCGCCTCCACCACGACCGGCGCCGCCGGCCGCGCCCCTCCGCCATGACCGGCGCCCGCCGCTCCTCGACGGCCGCCGGCCGCGGCGCGGCGGACGAATCCACCGGTTGTGGCCTCGGGGCCTCGGCCGCGCCCTCGCGAGCTCTCGCCCGCCGCGGCCGCCGCACTCGCCCCCCGCCCCCGCGGCGCCCTCGACGAGCGCCGCCGGGTGGGAACGGATGCGTCCGCCCTCAACACCTTGGCCGGTGCAAGGGGAGGCACGGTCGGCACCACCCTGCGCAAACACGAACAAACAGTTAGGTTCTTGATCGTCAGAAATGCAACCTCGCAAGAGAGCGAGCCCCTCACCTCGAAGAACAGAAGGCGCGCTTCCTTTTCCTCGAGGTCCCGGTAGATGACGCCGGCGCGGTCGGCGCGGCCGCCGCGCACCTCCCGGCCGTCTCCGCCGCGCGCGCGGCCCCGCCCCGCGCGAGGGCACGCTTGTCGCGCGCACCTCCCGGGCGCGCGCCGGCGCCACCGCGGCCCGCGCCGCTCCCGTCGTCGATTGCCCCGGCGGCGGGCGCCTCCGCACCCGCCCCGGGCGATCTTTGCTCTTGCCGCCGGAGCCGGCTCCGGCGGCGGGGGCGCAGGCTCCCACCTATCGGGGAGGCTCTGCCCCCCGGCCTCTTCCTCCTCTTCCTCCTCCGAGCACGAGTACTCCTCGGTCCCCGGAGAAGAGAGCCCCTGCTGCTCGTGCAGCCGGTACTCCTCGTTCCGCCGCTCGCGACGCTCGCGGTGTCGCTTCGCGCGCTCCTTCTTGCGCGCCGCCCGCTCCCGCTCCCGTTGCTGCGACGCCCGACCGAGCGCGCGAGAGAGGGGAGTGGGCGGATCAGACTTCGCGGCGCTCAGGCTCACCAGCTGCGAGCGAAACATCAAAGTGCGTCAAAAATCTGAAGTATCAGCAAAATCACAAACGGAACCAAGAATCCCACTCACCAGCCGGCCGGTGGGGAGCATCTCGAGATCCCACAGGGATCGGTCGCTGCGCAGGGACCAGGTGTCGACGGCGCTCCGTGCCCGTGTGGCCGCGTACTGTCACACCCTGAAATTTCCAATTTCAGGATGTGAATAGAAAAAAAATTAAATAACAATTTTCTCATAATTTTAAAATTTTTCCAACATTTATTTTTCTTTACAGGGAATATAGTATAGGAAAAATCCTTTGTTTGATTTTCTAAATTAAATAAAAGTTGTGTGTGTTACACTCATGCCGATGCATCTAGTGGTTCTTGAGTGCAAAAGGTTTCGAAAATGCGTTTAGGAGCTGTCCAAACTCTCCCGAGAATTTTCCAGATTTTTCTGGAATTTATTCACATTTTCTCCGAGCATTTTCTATTTAATAGAAGGCTCTAAAATCTTTTTCATGAGCACCAAATGCTTTATTTGGGTTGTTCGTGTCTTAATCTATCTCTAGGAATTTTCCTGGAATTTTTGTGATTTTCCGAGTATTTTTCGTGCTTTAAAATAATTTACTGATTTTTACGGATTATTTTTCGCACCGGAAATACATTCAAAAAAAAAGAAACCTATCCTACCGGGCCGGGCCGAGCCCGTGGGCTCGACCCGCCCGCGCCCGCGCCCGCCCGCTACGGCCCGGCCCGCGAGCCCGGCTAGGCCCATCGGCCGCCCGGAGGCCGGACCGGCCCGGCCGCCGCCGCCCGGGCGGGCATGCCTCGCGCGCGCCCCTATAAAGGGCGCCGCCCGCCCTAGGCCGCGCCGCCGGCCGCCCTAGCCGCCTCGCCCGCACCGCCGCCTCGCCCGCGCCGCCGCCGCGGGAAGCCGAGCCGGCCGCAACATCCGCCGCCGGTGTTGACCGCCGAAACCGGTCGCCGCCCTTCGTGTCAGCCGCAGGTGAGCGCGTGTGCGAGTTCCCCTCGATCTCCTCCCTCTTTTCCCCCATCCGGCCAGACCCCGGCCCCCGAGCCGCCGGAATCGAAGGCCACCAGAGCCGGCTGGAGCTCCCGTGCGCGTGACCAGAGGAAGAAGATGAAGTTCCTCTTTTGCGATTAGGTCCTTGCGGAAGCCTGTAATCCTCAGTAGTTTTTTGTGTCTTGCACCTTTCCTAGATGAACCCCTAGATCTATTAGATGTTTGCAACCAGATCCAACCAAAGCCCTTTTATAGATCTTACCCTGAGTTTTATCCTTTTTGCGAGCACTGTTTGATGTGTCTTGCGAACTTTCTTTGCTAGCCCCTAAAATCTATAGTTAATTGCGAATAGATCCTTTCAATCTTGTTTTGCTCATATCTTTTTCGTTTTAGCTCCGATTTAATCCGTTCAAGTTGCGTTAGGTCCATAATAATGTAAACTACGCGTTAGTGCTGTGTTTTCACCATGTTTTGTTTTCTGAAAATAAAATTAATATTAATTTTGATTAATGACTAGATATACATGTCTTTTCCAAATAAAAGCTATATAAATCTATATGTCGTTTTTCATAATCAAATTTAATTTGATTAATGATTACTTGACATGATTTTATGAATAAAATCTAATTAAATCTTTACTCGGTTTTCCATAAGTCAAATATTAATTTGCTTAATGATTAATTAACTTTTATAATTAAAAGTTGATTAGGCTTTTACTCCGGCTTTATAAATAAATGTTAACCTTGATTAATACCAATTTAATACTGTTTTTGATAATAATATGATCTACTCGAATTACAAAGTTTCGTTTAGATTGTTCATATAGTTTAGTTCTTCTAAATTAAATGTTTAATCGGTTAATTCATATATGAATCTTTATTAATAAAAATTGACTAGTTCTTTACACCGGTTTCATAAATAAAGTTTAATATTGCATTAATGTCAACATAGGGTATTTTATTTCCGAAATATCCTTTACATTTGTTTTGTTAATTAAAATGAACCTAGCTCATAGCCTTGCTCTCTCATTTATGCAAAACGTTCATTAGACGTTCTTTTCTCAGCTCAATCTAAGTGTGATCTTTCCGGTCCTTGCTCAATCTTTCACAACTATCTCTTTAAAGCTAACCAAGCCTTTCCAAGCACCCTTTGTGTTCTTTAGTGATCCATCTAATCGAGCTTATCCTTTAGTGCGTTCTTTTAAAGCTTTCTTATGATTGGTGCTTTGTTCTTAGTATATGTGTTTGTTTGCTTTGTGTATGTTTGTGGCCGATGATTGATACGCTTAGAGTGAACGCCGTTCGAGAAGCTTTGAAGAGCAAGAGGTTGAAGATATTCTGAGCAACTACTCTTTGGTTAAAGGCAAGTGTGTCCTTGATCTTTTGTCCTAAGAACAATATTTAATCACTCATTGCATATGCTTGCATTAATATGATGGGACCCATGTTTAAGGTTTGACTAGTGTTATTTATCCTGTGCCTTGATCAAACGGGTTTATCTTTATGTCGGGTAGTTATGCTTAGTTGCTATACCTGGGTTATGGTGGTTTTAATGAACAATAATGATGAATCATGTTATACCTTTGTGCTATATCTGTGGATGTTAATACAAGACCATATGATTAATCGGAACATGGAGAACCACCCAGGACAACAGTGCAACCACAAGGACTATATGGCTCTGGTCTTGGCCGAGTAATTAGGGAAGTCTTTGTGTGGTTATTACTCGCATAGTAGGTTGGGGACGGAGGAATGCTTTTATGGCTACTTCTATTCCGGAGTGGTCTTGGAACGGAAGTACTCTATGGCTGACCGTCCGTAATAGAAGTGTGGTACGAAAGATAGCCTCTATGACATACTACTATGGACTAATACGCACGGGAGGACTCTTTGTAAAGGCCTCGTAGCGTCCCTATGCAATCACACCTCGGTAGTGTGGTATGATGCTTGGCCGGCATCGCATGGTTGGGTTTAAAGTTCTTCGGGACTTTTACGCGACTTGTGGGTAAAGATGTACGACCTCTGCAGAGTGTAAAACTAATCGATTAGCCGTGCTCACGGTCAAGAGCGGCCTGGACCCTCACATGATAATTGAACTTGAAGATGGACTTAAATCGTTCTATCTAGTTATGCTTGCCATATGCTTATGGCGTACCTCTTATCTTATGCTTAATTGTGGGATGGTATATACTTATACTTGCTAGTAAATAGGTGCTAATAAAACTTGACCAACTAAAATTGCTTAAATGCTTATAGCCCAGTCCACTATAAAGCCTTTGCATTCATATCTTTTCCCCACACTTGCTGAGTACGTCAAGTGCTCACCCTTGCTATAACCATTGTTGCTCAGAAAGAGGATGCTACTTTGAAGTCTTGTGAAGATGTTGTTGGTGCTAGGCGTACGCAACCCCCAGTCGATTGCCTGTGATGTTTGGAGCCTTCGTTTCCAGGATTAAGCGTAAATCTCTGATAATCTCCGTTTTTCTTTCATGATACTGTTTCTGTAATCACTTTTATGTCACTATATGCATGAAACTTGATCCTGGCATGCATATAGGTTTGCACTTGGTTTTCTTCGGAAAGTTGGGTGTGACACGTACTCCCGCAGGAGGGGGCTCGGAAGCATCCGCGACCTCGCCAGCGCGACGGGGTTCGCATTCTCCGTCATCTCGAAGATGCGGAGTGGCCTCTCCATCAGGGGGACGACCCGCCGGTGGTGGAGGAAGGCGAGGACGATCACCGCGGTCAGCCCGCGCCTCGCCAGGTTCCTCAGCGCGGCCAACAGCGAATCCAGCCGCCTTCGATGCTGGACCGGAGACACCCCGTGGCTCCAGGAGTCGGGCTTCTCCCGGAGCACCAGGCCGATGTAGGGGGGGGAGACCGGGCTCATCGTTGCGAAGATAGAACCACCCTGCTCCCAGCCTGCATTGTTGGTCGTCATGGTGCAGGGGATGTAGTCGTCCTTGTACTGCCCCCGCAAGGCAAGCGACATCCCGCCGGCGCGCACCGCGCGGCGGGTCCTCTGCTCCGTCGTCGGCTGCGTGAACAGCTCCGCGCGGAAGAGGTGTATCCAGAGATCCCAATTCACCGGGATCCCCAGATACCCCTCACAAACGCCCACGAACGTGGCCGCCTGCGAAATTGCGTTGGGCGCGAAGTTGTGCAACTCCACGCCGTAGTGGTGGCAGAGCGCCCGCATGAAGCGACTCGCCGGCGCCGCGAAGCCGCGCTCGTGGAACCGGGTGAAGCTAACCACTTAGCCGCTCGGCGGGTTGGGCGCGTGGTCCCCAGCCGGCGGCACGATCCACTCGGCCGGCCGGCCCTCCTCGTTCGCCGCCGCCGACCGGCGGACACCAGATCGCCCAGGGCCAGCCGCGTCACCGTGGAGCGCTCCCACGCGTACGGATCGACGATGACGAGAGGCGGAGGAGGCGCCATGAAGAAAGGCAAAGGGACGAGGAACGAGGAACAGGAAGAAGGAGAAGAGCTCCGACGGCGAAAGGACGCTGTGGCGAGAACGAGACGAAGGCTGGAGCACAAGGAGCGGGAATGGCGAGTGCTAAGGTAAAAACCGCCGTTTTCCCCTCCCCTCAAATTTATAAGCCGCGGGCGTGCTCTCCGGAGCGCACGTCCTGCGCGCATTAACTGCAGGGAGAATCTTCTCTCACTGACGGGCGGGCCCCACCACGATCGCGGCGGCCACGCCACCGCTGACGGGCCATCATCACGGCGTAGAACCGGGAGGGCCGTGGCAGGCGGTCATGTCCGCCTGCCCACGCCGCCCACTACACGCGCGGCCGCGGCGCCTAAAAAGGCGCGCTCACAGCGAGAAACCGCAGCCGCGGCAGCAAAGCATTAAATGGCCCGGCCCCTTACCAAGTAAGGAGGACCCTCGAGCGGCACGAGCCCCTGGCTCAGAAAAATTCAACCCTCGAAGGGTGCAGGCGTCGGACGGTCACCTCGGGGCCCGTTTGAGATAAAACAGGCACCACAGGTACCGTTGACGCGCCATTTTACTGATCAGCGCCTCGAGGGCTGACGTGGTCAGGGACCCTCGAGGACTCGCAGATGCCAAGACGGGGGGCGCTTAGCCGTCACCCCGCACCATTTTACTGATCAGCGCCTCGAGGGCTGACGCGGTCAGGGACCCTCGAGGACTCGCAGATGCCAAGGCGGGGGGCGCTTAGCCGCTGTTGACGGATAAAAGACGTATCCCTCTACGATCTGCAAGCGTACGGACCCCACACCTTTTTCACCACGGGATTCCCAAGGTTCTTGTCAATCCGCGGAGCAAGGGGATTACAAGCGTTCGATCTACTATGACACACTTAGCTACTAAAACCCTAACTTACTATTAAACTAGAAAACAACTAAACACACTAGAGAGAATGATTAAGATATCAAGATAGAAGACACTCGCCCACGGGTCTACGATACTAGAGCATGCAATCGCTTAAAGACATGAAAACCAATCTAATCTATCGGGGTTGTGACCACGGTTTCGCCCTTTCCCTCCTCTCGTACTGTCACTACGTGAAGGTATTCATGACTAGACCTTTGATGGACACGGCGTATTGAATGGATCCAAGGAAGCATTGGAGCTCGTACTCCCTTTACGGCATGGTAGCTAACCTACACAAGATGATAGATAGATAATCCGACAAAGTGCGATTACATCTCAAGATCGATTACAACCCATGGACGAATGAGAAGATTACCCCATCAAGGTGCTGATCATGGCACCGTTGATCATGGTTTCCCTTCCGCCGGTGTCTTCCTTCTTCTCCACGAGAGGGTGCTTCCTTCGAGGTGGTTGATCTCCCGCCGGAGATCCTCCTCCTCTCTCTCTAGCTTGTGGATGGCCTTCTGGTGCGAATGACTGCTCTCTTCGGTGTTGGCGGCCCCTCAGGGCTTTTAGGGTTGAAGATCCTTCGAGGGCAAGGAAAACGGGACCGAACCGGTGCCGGAACTGGGCTGGGCCGGCCGGCCTGGGCCAGCCGGCCCAGGCCCAATTCGGCCCAGTTCGGTTGCCCCTTTTGCTCCGTGGGTCCTCGTGCACTTATGTACTTTGCCCCCTCCACTTGCATGATTTTGACGTTGTTATCCTCGCGTCCAAGATGGAGGTTCTCTTCGCATGAAATTCGATCTTTTACGCTTCAATCCCCGGGGGTGTTCCTCCTAGCACTTCGGTCCTCGCCACCATTGGAAGTGATTTCATCAAGCTCATGAACACGAACAAGACTCCGTAAATGCTCCTTTGAACTTGTTGCGAATCCGTCCTTTATGTCCATGTTTTCCTACATAAACACAACACTTCCAAATGCATGCACAAAGATGAACTTGTTATATGATTAGTGTGCCTAGTGGCGGGTTAGTTCCATAATCAAATCCAAACCGAAGTGTAATGAACATGCTAGGTGCACAAAAATACACCGTCAACATCTCCCCCACGCTTAGCTCTTGCTCTTCCTCGAGCAAGTACTCGTAAAAGAACATCGTCCAAGGTGTTGTAATCATATACCACTTATCCTTCTTCACAAGTTAGTCAATCCCTTCATCTTTAATACATACACGAAGTAATGATAATCAAACATAAACATGGGCGTTTAGAATTTTTACCACGTCAAGTTTTACCCCACAACTCAAACCCTTCACTCGAAGTCTTCAATTTCAGCCATGCATACTTCTTTGCTTCTATCAGAGGGTTTTTACGATTTTCAAAACAAAAATTCCTGCAACAAGTATTAGACAAAAACCTTTCTCCAAGCTCTCTAAAGTCACTCATATGAAGTGGCTATCCTAACCAAATTTTATAAAACTCTCACCTCCCATTAATCTCTCATATATCATGTAAAGTGGAGCTATAGGTAGGGCTAGCGCAATCAACACAAGTATTGTCAAACTAAGAACTTCCTCTAATGGTTGTCTACCTTTCAAAGCCAATGATCATGAGAATTAACCATATGTAGGGATATCAAGGATGAGAAGATTTAGAATGGTGGACATGTGCAAGGGCAAAAGAAAATTGTGACTACAAGGCACCGATGATGTCCTCGTTGTCGGATTGCACATGGTTGGAAATAGAGTAAAAGTTTCGTCTCACAATCAACGTGACACCCTTCCTTACACTTTATTTTTTTCTTTTCTTTCACTTGATCCATCCCTCTCATATCTTTATTGCTACCTCATCTTTTTCTTTTTCTTTTTCTTCTTTCATTCACATATAATTTTTTTCTTTCTTTCTTTCTTTTCCATACTCATACTTTTTCTCTTTATTTTTTCTCTCTCTTGACAACTTTTCAAAGCTTTCAATTCTCTCTTTCCTTGCATGCATACAATCTGAAATTTTAAATAAATCATGCTAGAGACGAGACGAAACTTTGAAAATAGGTTGTGTTCAAGGAATACGATGTACAAAAGAGATGTATAGGGTTGGGTATGGAATATGGCGACAAACGTGACTTTCATTGTGAAGGTCACGTAACCGAATATATGACGAGGCTAGCAACAAAAGATAAGCACAAGAACATGATCATTGCTCGAAATTAAAACTCACCAAGAGAGAAGGGTCCTAGCCTAACTCATCGTGCTAATCACACTTATGGTGGAGCGAAAAAATAAACTTGGCTTTGGATAGGAATTTTTTCTTACTCTCAACTTGGAAAAAGAGGTTTTGCTAACCTTTATTACAAGGGTTTTAAGATAATTTTCAGAACTGAAATCCTCCAACTTTTAGCATCGAACATAGCACAACTAACATGTGAAGCTCAAGATCAAAGTGTGGTATGGGTACTTTAAGTAGTAGCAATTCCACTAAGCACCACGGTAAACGTTTTTCAAACCACATACTTATGTTCATATATCAAGAATCGAAGATTAAACAAACAAGTGAATAAAGATAAGCAATACATAAAACACAAAATATATATATAAAGACTCTTTTTATTTGATTTTCTTGACTCAACACTAATTTACGACACTTGCAAAAATTTTAAAACACACTAAAAAACTAAAGACTCATTAAAAACACTAAGACTCTCACACGAAGATTAAACCGAACCTAAACTTGAAGTTCAAAAGCTAAGGCTAGCGAGCTAGCTCTCCCCCACGCTTAAAACATACGACGTCCTCGTCGTATCTTACAAAAATCCTAAGGGGAAAACTAGATCTAGTGATACTTCAAGCAAGTATTGCACCACTTGCCTCTCATGTTTCCAACCATGCCGAAAAGTTTTCGCACATTGCGGTTAAGGAACTTGTAGTCGTCTTCAACTACGTGCTCCAAGTCCTCCATACGCTGCTTCTTCGCTTCCATGGCTTGGAGACATTCGTCGGCCGACGTGTAGAGATCCGCGATGGATTGACGACAAGCTCGACAACACATCGGATGCAATCCGAAGGGGTCGTCGTCGCCATAATCTCCATCATCGTCACCACCGTCGTCGCCACCTCCATTGTCGTTGCCTTCGTTGCCATCGTTGCCGTCGCCGTTGGGGCCTTCGGGAGTCCTTTCCTTGGGCTGCTCATCCCAATCATCATCGTCTCTTCCGGCGGCCGCCCACGAGCTCGGGCTACGATCGTCGAAGTAGTCGCTACCCCCATAATCCTTAGGCTCCGGCGACACCTCCTTGTAGTCTTTGCGCTTGATGCCTTGGATGCGTGCCGACCTTCGAACGGGTGTAGGGACTTTCTCTCCTTCGACGGGGTTGCGAGATGCAAGAGCTCCGGTCGGGACACGCCCTCCGCAACGGATGCGTGCGGTCCTCTTGACGGGTAGCTTGAGCTCGCATCGCATCGCCTCCTCCATCGATGGCTTCTTGGCTTCTAGCTTCAACTCTAAGCTTCTTGGGGGCACAATGGTCGCTACAAGGGTGCAAAATATTGCTTGAAAGGTTTGATCCTCGAGCTCCCAATTCGGCCAAATAAATAGTCCCGAGAGAAAAGCCTTGGGAACCTTATTTTCCTTTTTTACACTTCCCTTAAAATTTTCTCGACCAAACAAGGAAGTCAAAAAGGAGCAATTCGGGCGAAATTCGGCGTCATCGGCCGCCGGGGCCCTCTCCGGGCCGGTCCGCTCGGGCCGGCCGGCCCACCCCGCCGGGGGCGGGCCGGTCCGGTTTTTGCGCACCGCCCTATTTTTTCTTCCTTAGCCCATGGGAAAAAGTTGGCCCGGAAATCTTCGCGAAAAACTCCGTAAAACTAAAAGAAAAACTATTTACGAAATTCATGCCTTGTTTTTGGTCCTAGGCGGGACGTTCGGGCTCTTCCTCCATGGTGAAGACGTCAACATGGTGAAGGGGCACGACGTCGGGTTCGTAGTAAACCTTAAGCCGCTGACCATTCACCACAAATTGATCGCCGTTTATATCCATAATGGTTACCGCTCCGTTGGAGAACACTGAATGCATAACATAAGGTCCGCCCCACTTGCTTTGCAATTTCCCCTTTCCGAAGGTTTTAAACCTCGAATTATAGAGGAGGACCTTATCTCCTTCTTTAAATTATTTTTTCTTCAATCTTTTATCATACCACCTTTTGATTCTCTCCTTGTATATTCTTGCATTTTCATATGCTTTCAACCTCAACTCCTCTAGCTCGCTTATTTGGATTCTTCGTTTCACCACCGCGGCATCGAGATCAAGGTTCATCTCTTTAATTGCCCAATAGGCTTTATGTTCCAACTCAACCGGGAGGTGGCAAGCTTTTCCATAGACGAATTGATAAGGGGTCATACCTATCGGTGTTTTAAATGCCGTTTGATAAGCCCATAAAGCTCCGTCTAACTTCTTTGACCAATCCTTGCCTCCCTTCTCTATGGTCTTGTTAAGTATGCTTTTTAATTGCCTATTTGACGTCTCCGCTTGTCCGTTGGTTTGTGGGTGATAGGCCGTGGAGACCCTATGCTCAATTCCCAACTTGGACAAGCACTTTTTGAAATTCTTCCCGGTGAAATGAGTTCCTCCATCACTTATCAAGATTCTCGGTGTACCGAAACGGGGAAAAATCACGTTCTTGATCATAGTGATGGACTCCTCCGTGGAAGCTTTACGACATGGTATTGCCTCTACCCACTTGGATACATAATCAACCATGACTAGGATGTATTCGAATCCAAATGAGTTTTTAAAAGGCCCCATGAAGTCTATGCCCCATACATCGAATATGTCGATTTGCAAGTTGTATTTCAAAGGCATAGAATTTCTTTGAGAGATGTTTCCGGTTCTTTGGCATTCGGGGCATGACGCAACATATCTTTTAGTATCTTCATGCATCTCCGGCCAATAGAATCCGCTCGACCATACCTTCGCTTGGGTTCGAAAATGGCTATAATGCCCACCGTACTCCGCCGAGTGGCACTTCCTTAGAATCTCAACCCTCTCTTCTCTTGGCACACATCTTCTCATTACTCCATCATTGCCAAGTTTGAAGAGGTATGGTGCATCCCAAAAATATTTCTTACATTCGAAGATTATCTTCCTTTGAGTGTTTTTATCTAAATGATCGAGGGGCATTTTTCGAATTGCTCGAATGATGTCGATCATCCAAGTATCTTTATCAAGCACTCTATAGAGGTGGTCATATCTCATCTTATCTTCTATGGGCTCTTTATCATCTTGTCCACGATTCATCCTAGACAAATGATCGGCCACAACATTTTCCACCCCCTTTTTATCACGAATTTCAACATCAAACTCTTGGAGAAGAAGGATCCAACGAATCAAACGTGGTTTAGCTTCCTTCTTAGCCAAGAGATACTTGATGGCTGAGTGATCGGTGTAAACAATGACCATCGAGTTCACGATGTAAGATCTGAATTTTTCGAAAGCGAATACCACCGCTAGCAACTCCTTTTCCGTAGTGGCATAATTTAATTGTGCCCCACTAAGAGTTTTGCTAGCATAGTAAACGGCGTGATCTCGGCCTTCCTTTCTTTGACCCAAGACCGCGCCTACGGCGTAGTCACTTGCGTCACACATGATCTCGAAAGGTTGGCTCCAATCCGGAGGTTGGATGATTGGAGCACTCACCAATGCATTTTTCAAGGTCCGGAATGCCGCTAGACACTTCTCATCAAAGTCGAAAGCCACATCCTTTTGAAGAAGATGCGTTAAAGGCTTAGTGATCTTCGAGAAGTCCTTTATAAATCTTCTATAGAATCCGGCATGGCCTAGAAAGCTCCTTAAGGACTTAACATCCGTAGGAGGTGGGAGTTGCTCAACCGTCTCTACCTTAGCCTTGTCCACTTCAATTCCTCTCTCGGATATGACATGTCCGAGCACTATGCCTTGCTTAACCATGAAGTGGCACTTTTCCCAATTTAATACCAAATCTACCTCCGCACACCTTGTAAGGACCTTTTCTAAGTTTGCTAAGCAATCCATGAACGTCTTCCCATAAACGGAAAAATCATCCATAAACACTTCAACAATTTCTTCGATGAATTCCGAAAACACGGCCATCATGCAACGTTGAAAAGAGGCCGGAGCGTTGCATAGGCTGAAGGGCATCCTCCTATATGCAAACATGCCGTAAGGGCACGTAAATGTTGTCTTATGTTGATCTTCCGGGTGAATGGGAATTTGCATGAACCCCGAGTATCCATCGAGAAAGCAAAAATAAGCGTGGTTTGCTAACCTCTCGAGCATCTCGTCTATGAACGGTAGGGGGAAGTGATCTTTCTTCGTCGCTTTGTTAAGCTTACGATAATCGATACACATCCGCCACCCGGTCACGGTTCTTTGCGGTATCAACTCGTTCTTCTCATTCTTCACCACGGTCAAACCTCCTTTCTTCGGTACACAATGTACCGGGCTCACCCATTCGCTATGCGGAACCGGGTAGATGATTCCGGCATCAAGTAACTTGATAACCTCTTTCTTTACTACCTCTCGCATGGCATGGGTTAGCCTTCTTTGGTGGTCCACTACGGGCTTACATTGGTCTTCCATTGGTATACGATGAGTGCAAAAGGCTGGTCTAATACCTTTGAGATCATTAATCGAGTATCCAATCACCTTCCTATGTTTTTTAATAAAATCAGCAACGCTTCATTTTCTTCGGGACTCAACTCGTCGCTCACAATGACTGGATAAGTTTTGTCTCGGCCCAAAAATTCATACTTTAATCCCTTGGGCAAAGGTTTAAGGTCTACCTCGGGCACTTGTGGCTCCTCGGGTTTGATTCCTCCTATGTCTTCGAATTTCTCTTCCTCCACACTACCATCATGCGGCTCTAAGCCTTTTGTTGCTTCCTCTAGTTCTTCATCTTGTTGATTACTAATTTGATTTTCCATCGCTCTTTGCAGCGGGTCTCTAAGGGTTTCAACAAAACAAAGACTATCTGTCTCTTCTACTTCTTCATCTTCGGAAGGAAAAGGTGTAAGGTGTTTAGAAGCACGAAGAAAGTTATATGTGTACTTTGTTCCATTAAGGTTCATTGTTACTTTGCCTTCTCCGGCATCTAACACGGCATCAACCAACTTAAGAAAAGGCCTACCTAAGATTATATGATCGAATTACTATGGTAAGCATCAATAACAAAGAAATCGGTTGGTATGTAGTTTCTAGAGATTTTTACTTTCATGTTGCAAGCAATACCTAGAGGTTTGATAGTTCTACCATCTCCCATAATTAATTTCGTTGATGTTGGAGCTAAGTCTAGGTTGTGGTCTTGAACTGTATCGTAAATTTTAGAAGATAGAACACTTACTTGGGCTCCTATGTCGCATAAAGCTTTGCATTGAGCTCCATTGATCTCGCAACTCAAGTGTGGTGTCATCTTCTCTTCTTCTTCGGATCCTATCGAGTAAATTTCAGCGAGGCGAGCGTATGGTGATGCTTCGGACTTGATCCCCATGATTCTCTTCACCTCGGCAATATGTTCCGGATCCACCACGTCATCTCCATAGAGCTTTTCAAAAATATCTCCGGTGGTTTCGAGGTCGTATGAATTTTCAGCTTTCTTCTCCGGTGGGAAATCCACTTCCAATGCTCTTGCCATTCCCTTTTGATTAGGGAACGGTCTTCTCTTGTCGAATACTTCTGCATAATCGATAGGAACCCAATCCATTGGTTCGAACTCCCTTAGTGGCTTCGCGCTTGACATGCTTCTCTTGTTCGTCTCATTTGGTGTGGCGAAGTCGACGTTTGGTGTAGTTCTTGACTTGATGTGTTCTTGTTCAAGCTTTTCCATGATTGGTTCCTCTTTTGTGACTTCCGGGGTTGCCTCTTTAGAAAAATCAGCAAGCTTCTTCTTTCTTGAATTGTATTCCGGCTCTTCCGCAAGTCTTGTTTCCCAATCTCTTCGCATGGCGGCCGCTTTACTAACTTTTTGTAGAAGTTGGGAGGCTTCCGTGAGTGTTTTCTCCATGAGATCCCCACCTGCACACATTTCGACGTGTTGCATGCAACTAGGGGTTAGGGAAAAGAAAAATGTATGCAAGAGTACGTCACCGGTGAAGCCGAGTTTTGGTCCTTGTTCGATCAATCCATTAAACCTATCCCAGGCTTGGTCTATCCCTTCCTCTTCTCCTTGCATGAAAGTGATCACTTGCCTCCTTAGATGTTGAACCTTGATAATTGGAAAGAACTTCTCGCAAAACTTCTTTGTCAACTTGTTCCAATTGCCTTCAACTTCAAAGGACGCAACCGAATACCATGTCTTTGCTTTGCCGGCAAGTGAGTAGGGGAAGAGATTCCATTTGAACCATTCATCGAGAACTCCTTCTTGACGCACCGTGTTGCATATTGTCGTGAAATCCCTTATGTGTCTATATGGGTTCTCCGTAACCATCCCTTCAAATGGGTTTTCCGCCACCATCTTGATGATCTTGGATTTAATTTCATACTTGGTCGCTTCGAGCTTCGAATCCGACTCTTGTACTTTTATGTCTTCACATCGAGGGCTAGCGTAATCCCTTAATGATTTCTCCGGTTCTTCCACGGGTTGATTAACGAACTCCATCTAGACAATAAGATAAAAACAAAAACAAAAACGAAACAAGTGTTTTTCTAGACAATATATGTTAGATATAGCAAAAAGATAAACTAGATATAAAACTAAGTTAGATGCAAATCAAACGATGTAAACTAACTTGCTCCCCGGCAACGGCGCCAGAAAAAGGGGCTTGTTGACGGAAAGACGTATCCCTCTACGATCCGCAAGCGTACGGACCCCACACCTTTTTCACCACGGGATTCCCAAGGTTCTTGTCAATCCGCGGAGCAAGGGGATTACAAGCGTTCGATCTACTATGACACACTTAGCTACTAAAACCCTAACTTACTATTAAACTAGAAAACAACTAAACACACTAGAGAGAATGATTAATATATCAAGATAGAAGACACTCGCCCACGGGTCTACGATACTAGAGCATGCAATCGCTTAAAGACATGAAAACCAATCTAATCTATCGGGGTTGTGACCACGGTTTCGCCCTTTCCCTCCTCTCGTACTGTCACTACGTGAAGGTATTCATGACTAGACCTTTGATGGACACGGCGTATTGAATGGATCCAAGGAAGCATTGGAGCTCGTACTCCCTTTACGGCATGGTAGCTAACCTTAAGCATTAAAGTATATTCAACACAAGATGATAGATAGATAATCCGACAAAGTGCGATTACATCTCAAGATCGATTACAACCCATGGACGAATGAGAAGATTACCCCATCAAGGTGCTGATCATGGCACCGTTGATCATGGTTTCCCTTCCGTCGATGTCTTCCTTCTTCTCCACGAGAGGGTGCTTCCTTCGAGGTGGTTGATCTCCCACCGGAGATCCTCCTCCTCTCTCTCTAGCTTGTGGATGGCCTTCTGGTGCGAATGACTCCTCTCTTCGGTGTTGGCGGTGCCTCGAGGCTTTTAGGGTTGAAGATCCTTCGAGGGCAAGGAAAACGGGACCGAACCGGTGCCGGAACTGGGCTGGGCCGGCCGGCCTAGGCCGGCCGGCCCAGGCCCAATTCGGCCCGGTTCGGTTGCCCCTTTTGCTCCGTGGGTCCTCGTGCACTTATGTACTTTATCCCCTCCACTTGCATGATTTTGACGCTGTTATCCTCGCGTCCAAAATGGAGGTTCTCTTCGCATGAAATTCGATCTTTTACGCTTCAATCCCCGGGGGTGTTCCTCCTAGCACTTCGGTCCTCGCCACCATTGGAAGTGATTTCATCAAGCTCATGAACACGAACAAGACTCCGTAAATGCTCCTTTGAACTTGTTGCGAATCCGTCCTTTATGTCCATGTTTTCCTACATAAACACAACACTTCCAAATGCATGCACAAAGATGAACTTGTTATATGATTAGTGTGCCTAGTGGCGGGTTAGTTCCATAATTAAATCCAAACCGAAGTGTAATGAACATGCTAGGTGCACCAAAATACACCGTCAACAGCCGCCACCCCGCACCACTCTACTGATCAGCGCCTCGAGGGCTGACGCGGTCAGGGACCCTAGAGGACTCGCAGATGCAAAGACGGGGGCGCCTAGCCACCACCCCGCACGACCCTACTGATTAGAGGTTCGAAGCCTGACCCTCGACGGGTCCGAGCAGGCGCCCCAGATCACCAGAGTCAGGGACGATGAGGGCACGCGCATTCGAGCCGTTCCTCGAGCCCGCCAACTCGAGGGTGCCCCACATGTCGTGTTTGAGAGCCAGCGAGGGCAGCTAGCCGGGGGATCCCACCGAGGGAGAGCTTCCGCGCCCTCGGTCCCTAGCGAACGGGACCGAGCCCCACCTAGCAAACCCACGCAAGCGCTTTAATGGACGTGTCTCTGGACAACACAACCTACCCTTATCGAATGGGGCATGGGCGTCCACTCGAACCACCCACTAACAGCTCAACGAGGAATCAGCAATCCGCGACCCGACCGATGGGGGTTGCGGAGACCTCACCCTCCGTCCCGCGAAGGGACGGCGAGGGCGCGTTAAAAACAAGTCGTAGAGCTCTACCCGATCGCCTCGAACGGGCCCAGGCTCGGGGGCTCGACGCACGGCTACACCTCCTGGATTGTACCAGCCGCGGACAGTGCGAGCAGCGCGTGCGTCACCGAAGCCGGTTGAAACATTGCCGGCGCCGGTTGAGATATGCACCACGCCCTCTGACCAAGTCTCGCGGTAAAACCCCTGCAGGAGCGCCCACGCTCCTACAGGGCTTCGGGGGCTAGACCCGCGGGTCCGCTGACGCGGCCCCACGGAGAGCGTTCGCAAGCCAGGGGGGAAGGACGTCCTATCAGTAGGCTCCAGCATCTGCGGGAGCCTGGACGGAGAACCCGCAGATGCTCGGGGGCTACTGTCGGGGACAGCCCTGGGGGTCCCCTTTAACAACCGGGGAAACCCCACTTAAGACCTGCAAAAAAGACCAAGGCCAAACACGCCTCGCTTAAACACACAGGGCATGGACCACGCCACGGTGGCCCTGACGGCCCACCAAGGCAGCTCACTCAAAGATCCCCTTGAGCAGGCTCCGCCCGCTCGAGGGCACACGCCTCCCTCGGGTGGGCTCCGCCTCGTTCGAGGGAGGACGCTTACCTCGAGCAGGCTCCACCTCGCTCGAGGGTCCGCGCCGCCCTCGAGTAGGCTCCGCCTCGCTCGAGGGCGCTCCGCACGCGCACGCCCGTTCCTGTACGCGGGCACGGGCATTTAATGCTCTGACAACAGCGGGGCGGCGCCATCATGCGCCTGGGACTCGCGCCCCGGTCCTGTTGCACCAACTCCCTAGGAGGGAACCCATCCCCGCCACTATGAGGGACTGTGCGACGTGGCCGGTGCCAGCCCCGTGACGCCGCGCCGCCTACTCCTGTACGGCTAACGTGCCGAGCCCTCGAAGGGGGGGCGGCCGCACCCTCGATTTGCTTTCCCGTGACTTTGCAGGGTTAGGTCGAGGCGTTAGGCCGGCGGGGCACCATCCCTGCCACTGTTAACGGCATGGCGGCCGCCCCCTCGTGTACAATCCCACGTCGGGCACTGTGGCAACAGCTCCGGCACTGTGAAGCATGCGGGAACGGGACGCTGCCTTACCTGCCACTGTATCCCGTACGGATCGACGTCAGCAACCCCCTCGAGCCCGCCTGGGGACATCACAGCCATCTGCTGCACTCCTACCCTCGAAGCTACCACTATTCGGGTACAAGATATGCCATGATGGCCAGATCACAGCAAGGACAGACGAGGCGGCCGCCTACTCTACGACGCGGCACACCACGCTTCCCCATGTAGCTAAATAGTGCAGCATACATGTAATTCGCTCTCTCCTTGGCCTATAAAAGGAAGACGAACTCCCCCGCCGCAGGGGACAAGACAAGGCAGAACAACAACAACAACAACAACACACGACACATCACACACTTACTCTCCAAATTCTCCCACAATATGTTCAGCCACTTCACCAGGGACTTGGAAGCCACGCTTCCTCTCCCGCCTTGCTTGTAGCAGCCCCACTACAGGCACCCCCGGTGCTGAGCAATACAGTGCCTCGAGCACACCACTGCTGGACGTACGGCCCTCGGCCGGAACCAGGATAAACCTTGTGTTCCTGATTGCTTAGCATCGACCATTGAGGGATAGACCTTGGCGCTTATCACTGGTTAGTGTCGGGACCACGTTCCGCACCGACAGGTCCTCTTATTAAGGGCTCTTTTACGGTAGACCCCACCACCAGGTGGTGGTATGCAGTATATAACTAATTTGGTAATGGTAAATAGGTAATTTTTGCAATATTTTAAGAAATTTGGCAAGCTCGTGCCGATAAAAAATTCATTATATGCCACAAGAAAATTTTGAAAAAAATCGTTTTGAAATTTGAATTGAACACCTTTTGTTTTTGAATTCTGAAACAATTTGGGCATACCACCGATACCACCTATGTATACCACCCTATATACCACAGGTGCAAGTTGTGGTGATATATATGCAATTAATCTCAACCGTCAGATCTTTCATACTTGTCCTTTTCCAACAGTGGTATAGGGTGACATGGTCCATCGTAAAAGAGCCCATTATTAAAACACTACATTACGTTGCACTATATATATTATTTTTATTTTTCTGTTTCACTCACATAACAGGCTCCACTTTAGATTTTTGTGCGGGCCCATACACGTTTGGAGGTCTGTGTATCGCGCGAGAGGATGAGGATCTCATTTTCCAACCTCGCCGATACGTTAGTGCTGAGTGCTGGCTTGACTTACAAGTCTCGATAGCTGACTTGAAGTCAGTGGCCTTGGTATGTTGGTTGCATTTACCTGCACTTCACGGCACACAATGCAAGGATACTGCCAATCTTCCATACCTCTACATACGCGCACCTCTTGTTGGAGCTCTGGGCACATCCTATTTCTTCTTTGTATCCTTTTAATTGTGAGTTGCCAGTTAGACAGTTAGCACATGCCTGGCTTCCATTGGTTGGGCATTGCTGCTCTGTCTTGTTCAGCTCCACCTCCACACACTCGTCGCCTCCAGCGTCCTTCCTGATGTCAATCTAACTCACCACTCTACTCCTTCCTTATGCCGTCCAGATCAGGCTAACGCTCTGCTTAAACTCAAGAAGTCTTTCAGGTTCCACTGCTACTCCATGTTTGGTTTATTATTAGAGTCCATCACCACTCTTCCGTCTTGGCAAGCTCGCGCAGACTGTTGTCTCTGGGAGGGCGTCAGCTGCAGCAACTCCTCGGGCCTTGTCACCGCTCTCAACCTCGGTGGGTTTGGCTTGTACAGCAAAGGCATTGACCCGGTGCTCTTTAATCTCACCTCTCTCAGGCTACTAAATATTGAGCATGAATAACTTTGGTGACCAGAGCTACGAGATTCCGTCAGTTGGTTTTGAGAGGCTCGCTTTGCTTACTCACCTCAACCTCTCAATTTCAGGCTTCAGAGGTCAGGTACCTGTTGATATTAGCAAACTCACCAACCTTGTCTCCTTAGATCTTTCCTATAATTTTTATGGTAATGACCTCTCGGAACACTATTTCCCGACCCTGGTGGCTAATCTCAGCAGTTTGAGAGAGCTGTACCTTGATATTGTGAGTATATCTTCTACCACAGAAGATTGCTTATGAGTACAACATGTTCCCGCTTATGAGTAGGGGCAGCCTCGCTTGAGCTTTGATTGGTCCATGCATACTTGAACTTGATTGAGCTGAGATGGAGGCGGCAGCAATTGATGGAGGTTAATTGGGGATGACGCGTTTAGGAGAGTAGCAATACTAGCGGCATCAAGGTGGAAGCAATGATGGTGCGTGGAGGAGAGAAGGGTGATGGAGATGATTGGTGATAACTTGACCTCTAGAAATATACAATATCATCTTATCACATTGTTTTTTAAAAAATAAAATTTATCACATTCTGCATCCATCCAAACGTGCGCATAGCAAACCGGACTATTTTTAGCAAGTCAAACATAAGCATGGCAAACCATACTGTATTTAGCCAACCAACCAAATATAAGCAATTTCGCATAGATTTAACTTGATCGAAATTGGCATGGGTTAGGATTGTCCTAGCTACAAACTAGTGCAACCTATTAATTTTTTTGAGGGAATCAACAGGGTCAAGAAGACCCACCTGAACGCTTACAAGATCATACATACGTCTCTCAAAAACGAGAGACGATCATTATGATACATAAGGACGCAGAAAAAGAAAGGGGGCCACAAAGGATTACATCGCAACACACCCACCCGACACCTAAACAGAACTAGAGAAGATCTTGTTCAATAAAACACAATTTATCGCCAAGCAAGCTAAGAGGTCGACAAGAATCAACACAGAGCAACCAACGCGTGAAAACATCTAATTCACCGATTGGCCTTGACCACCCGCATGAAGCTGTAAGAACAACATTCCATTTTGCCACACCATACAAGAGACTATCAACGCACATTGGGGGAAGGATGCCCCAGGGGGAGATCATTGAAGTTAGCGGCCATGAGTAAACCCGAACGAAGAGGAGGACGACGACACAGGAGCAAGCGGAGAAAGCTTGGCATACCATGGAGCAGCTGCAAATAAAGAACAGTAGGCGAAGAATCGGAGACCAAGAGAAGTTGCAGATGCTAAAGAAGGAGGGCAAGGGCCCATCGGGTTGTGCGAGGCGGAGCACCTCCCCGCGCACTGGGCGCGGCGCTCTCGCTGCATAAACACCGACAACATAGCCAAGATCAGGTGGAACAAAGGCTAGAATTCTTCAGTTGAGGCCACCCACACATGTAATGAAGTCATACAAACAAGCATAACAAGATTCGCTTTAATGAAAAATTGACACTTGGAACAAGCCATGCAAACTCAACGAACAATACATTACATTGTTGATGAAGAACATAAATTAATATACAAACTCACGGAACATGAAAACATACTGCAAATTAAACGAAATATAAATTTTAATATATATAGAGAATAAATCGTATAATTATTGATTCTTATATATATAGGTAAGAAAAGGAAGAAGGTAGTACAGCCGGACGGCCCTATGTGACGTGTCCGTTAGACCGTTTAAGTCAAACACCTGGCGCTGCCATTGAAGCATTGGACAGGACAAGCAGGTAATGCCCACGCCGGAACAAACCGGCATGGTAGCTGGCCTACAAGGCAGTGACATGGTCCGTTGACCACGCAGCACCTCGCGGGCGCGGCCTCGCCTGTGCAGCCACTCCCCTGCATGCTGCCGCCTCCGGTGAGCCACGCCTCGGAGCACGCGCGCACTAGTAGCTATGCGCCCCGCCGCGGGTGCCAACCCGCCAAGCTGAACCATGGCCACGCTGACCACGACACCGCGGCGGAGGCACGCGGCGGCGGGCGGGGTCGCGGCGGGGGAGTGGGCGGTGGTCTCCGCCTCCGTCGATGCCGCTGGCGGCGCGGGCCGGGTGGAGACAATCGGTAAGCACCAGCTGATGCGGCGGACGGGGCTGCCGGCGCGGGACCTCCGCGCGCTCGATCCGGCGCTGTCGTGCCCGTCCGGCGTCGTGGGCCGGGACCGCGCCGTCGTCGTCAACCTGGAGCGCGTCCGCGCCGTCATCACCGCGTCCGAGGTGCTCGTCCCCGGGCCCTGGGACCCTGCCGTCGCGCCGCTCGTGGGCGATCTCCGCGCGCGCCTCGCCGCCGCCAACGCCTCTCCCGCGCCACCACCGCAGGAGGACGTGGGCGGACTAGCCTCGCCGCCAGGCGCCGGCAAGGCTCTGCCGTTTGAGTTCAGGGCGCTCGAGGTGTGCCTCGAGTTCGCGTGCAAGTCCCTCGAACACGAGGTGCGATCGATCTGTTTGCCTTTGTCAGTAATGTTCCCATTGCACGCCGAACTGCTAAACTGCTTATATATGTTCCCATTGCACGCCTTTGTCAGTAATGTTCCCATTGCACGCCGCACTGCTAAACTGCTTATATATGTTCATGCTGCTTTGATTTGATCGAGTATAGATATATGTGCTAAAGATTTATCATTCCTGGAATTATTTTTTGCTTGATGCAACGACGCATTTCTCATCAGGCTTCCATGTTGGAGAAAGAGGTGTACCCAGCGCTGGATGCACTCACATCCAAAGTCAGCACTCTGAATCTCGAGCATGTCAGGAAACTAAAGAGCCGGTTAGTTGCGATTTCTGGTGGAGTTCATAAGGTCAGGGGTGAACTGGAGCACCTGCTAGACGACGATGCAGACATGGCAGCCATGCACCTGTCGGAGAAGCTCGCGTACCAAGCAGCTGGCCACTCGTCGAGATTCGACATCGCAAAAGAAGTCGGAGAGTCTGACGAAGAGATCAGGTACTGAATTCTGACCGGCGATCACCTTCAGAGTACTTCAGACAAGCTAGCAATTCCTGGAAATGGCACTCTTTTCAGTCTAGGGTCCTGATTTTCGCTTTGCATGATGAGCAGGGAAGATGACGAGGCCGAACAAGACGAGGACGATGGCGACCAAGGATCCATAGCCTTCACGCCCAAGATCGACGAACTGGAGAACTTGCTGGAAGCCTACTTCGTACGGATCGATGGCACCCTGAACAAGCTCTCCACTGTACGGCCCCGCAGCTTGCATTGATCGACGACGATGTAGTACTGAGAAGTGTTTGTTTAAATTCCTAGATCGACGGCGGATTAATTAATGGAGTCGATTTTTGTTGACTAACTGAAGCTGCGGGTGTACGTGGAGGACACGGAGGACTACATCAACATCATGCTGGACGACAAGCAGAACCAGCTGCTGCAGATGGGGGTGGTGCTGTCCACCGCCACGCTCATGATCACCGGCGCCATCGTCGTCACCGGAGTCTTCGGCATGAACATTCACATCGCGCTCTTCAGGATCACCGACACCTCCGTCTTCTGGAAGGCCACCGGCGGCATGCTCGCCGGAGCGGCCGCGCTGTTCGCCGCCGCCATGGTCTACTACCGGAAGAACGGGATACTGCGGTGAGCCGGCGACCGCCCGGCTCTCTTCTTTCATCGGCGCTAATGGTTGACTCTGGTTGTGTGTGTATATATATGTGCATCTGTTGCTCGCACAGTTTCCAAATATTGCATTTCGAAATTCCTTTGACTGTTCACTACCGGAAACGCGGCCTCTACCGAGAGCTCGCTTCTGTGCCGAGAGCCAGATCCCAAGCTCTCGGCACAGAGACGATTTGCCGAGAGCAAAGGGCTCAGCTCTCGGCACAGAAAGAACCCGCGGTACAGAGTTCCTGTGCCGAGAGGGAACAGTGCCGCCTCTCGGCACAGGCGCCCACCTCAAAGAGACAGCCAAGCACGTCTGCATTTACATGAGAAAGTAACTGAGAACATGAATTAATTCCAGAAATTTTTGTATTAGTAGGGAAAGATATCTGCCGGTACCTTGAGAGGAGCTTCTCTTTGAACATGAAATGGCAGGGAAACACCGAGCTTAGAACCACGCTTCCTCTTTGAGCTGGTAGTGAGAGAGCTAGATCGAGTGAGAAAGAAACTGGAAGTACATGAAATCATGATGTAAAGTTAGTGAAAAATGATATTCATGTTCATGAGGCATCTTCAAGACCAATTACATGAAATGACGCTAAATTTTCGACATTTGACTCTCTCATCACGAAACCTCGCAACTCGAACAAAATCCAAGAGACCGAATCCGCAAGCGCTCATCTTTCACTAGCTAGGTGCCATGCATGGGCCATGATCACCGCTCCCTCTTGAACCTCTCCTTGAAGCACATCTGCTCGAGCTAGCTCCTTCGTCCTCTCATCCAACACCATATTAGGCCTCCTCCTCTATCAACACCAACCAAACGAACCGCCTCCACGGTGACGCCGTGGTGTCGACCGGCCAATGGTCGAGTGCTCGAGTTGCGGCGCGCAGAGGCGCAATCGAGGCGGTGCGCGCGCGCCGGCCGTGTCGTGAGTTCCCAACGCAATGTGTCGCAGCCTTCGTCACGCCGTGTTTGCCTCGCCGGGTGGCCACCGTACGCGCATTTTGAACACTGGGACACGTACGTTGTTTAGAAACACGCACGGAGAGTTTCAACGAATTTAAACTAATGTCAATAGGTTTGGAATAATCTAAGGGAAATTCGAAATTGACTTTGAGTACAAGAACCCTTTTATAGTAATACACATCATCAGTGGTGACATATTGAGTTTTGGAAAATTTTCGTGTCCGTTTGCTAGTTTCTAAAATAATTTTGAATAAATAATTTTTACGTGCCGAGAGCATTGCTCTCGGCAAAGAGTCCCGTGCCGAGTGCTTCGCCTTAGCTCTCGGCAAATATTAAAAAAAAAATCATTTTTAGGTTTCCAAAGTTTTTCCTGGATCAACACACACTCCTACAAATCATATGCTCAAATTTCACATAAAAATATATATTTATTTTGTATTTAACAATTTTATTTCAGTCTAGCTAGTTTCTCCGTAGAGCTCCGATATGAACCGGAGGTGCATGAAATCACGAAGTAAAGTTAGTCAAAAAATGATATTTATGTTCGTGAAGCATCTTTAAGACCAATTACACGAAATGACGCTAAATTTTCGACATTTGACTCTCTCATGACGTTGAACATCGTGAGCTAGAACAATTTAAAATTTTTATAAAATTCAAATAAAGTTTGAAAATCACGACTTTTGTCGAGCACTAATGATATCATCCAAGGAAGTGGAGAAAAAAAATTGACAACATTTTGAACACCGGGGCACGTACGTTGTTTAGAAACTCGAACATCTCACGGGGAGTTTATAGGAATTTAAACTAATGTCACTAGGTTTGCAATCTAAGGGAAATTCAAAATTGACTTTGAGTACAAGAACATTTTTATAAGTAATACACATCATCAGTGGTGACATATTGAGTTTTGGAAAATTTTCGTGACCGTTTGCTGTTTTTTAAAATAATTTTGAATAAATAGTTCTGTGCCGAGAGCAATGCTCTCGGCAAAGAAGCCGCAGTGGGACCATCGAGAATCTGTGCCGAGAGCTAGACTATCTTGCTCTCGGCACAGATGGGATAACGTGCCAAGTGCCTGCGCTACTGCCATATGGGCCCCGCTCTCCCTCTGTGCCGAGAGCTAGATCTAAAGCTCTCGGCACGGGGGTAGCTCCGTGCGCCGCCATGTGGGCTCCGCTCTCCTCGTGTGCCGAGAGCTAGATCCAAAGCTCTCGGCACAGATGGTTACGGGCGCTGCCAGGTGGGCCCCACCCTCCCTCTGTGCCGAGAGCAATGGATCTGGCTCTCGGCACAGATGGAGAACGAGGCCCACTTCACAGTGCCACACAACACACACAACACACACAACACTTATCCCGCCCGCGATACACACACGCAACACACACACCGCACACCGCGCCCGCCCCGCCGCCGCGCCGCCCCGGCTCGCCGGAGCTCGCCCGCCCGCCGCGCCGCCCCGCCCCGCCACTCCTCGCCCGCCCGCGCCCTCCGCCCGCCCCGCCGCCGCCCCCGCGCACCGCGCGCCCGCCCGCCCGCCCGCCCCGCCCGCCCGCCGCCGCACCGCCCCCGCTTGCCCCCGCCCCGCCCCGCCGGCACCGCGCGCGCCGGCTCGTCCGCCGGCCGCCCCCCTCCCCGCCCGCGCGCCCCCTCGCGGCCTTAGCCGTGGGGAGGCCGCGGCCTCCTCCGGGCCTCCTCCTCATCGGTCAATAGTGAGTAATTTTAGTTATAGGTTTGAAATTCAAGTTAGGATAGAAATTTAGATAGAAATTTAGTTGTAGTTTTCAAATTTAGATAGAAAATTTAAGTTAGAAATTTCAGTTATCAAATTTTAGGTGTCTTGGTTAGCTAATTATTTTAATTATAATTTAAAATTCAAGTTAGTTAGGATTATTAGAAATTTTAGTTTCCTAGCAATATTAAGGAAGGTAAGACTAGAAGATTTAGTGTGCAATTTATAGATAGAATTCTTGCTAGTTAGCAATTAGCAAATTTATCGTGTCTCTAATTTTTGTTTTCATACATCTAATGCAATTCATTTTTATAGGAAGAGATGCCTTGATTTGCCGCACGTACCACGGAGGCTTTTTTTTGAGGAAGATGGGTGATTTGTCGATCTCCTAGGTGAGACTCGTGGCTAGCTTGGGGGCAAGACACGTGATTTGTCCGGCCATCGAGCCGTTGGAACTGTGCCCGTGTGTAGCCCGACCTTCGTGTCGTGCCTTTTGTTGCGGGTTTTGGAAACCTCACCGTACGGGGGAGGTGTTGCCGAAATTTTAACTAAACACCCATCATTGATCTATTTTTGCGGGGAAGGAGGCCTCGGTCGCCACCGCCGAAGGAGGAGTAGGGCACTCACATTGTCTCGGAGGCCCGGTCGACCCTGGTCTTGCTGCCAGCCTCTGCCTCACCATCGAGTCACTAGGTGAGCACGCCCCTTCCTCGCCATCGAGTTAATAGATGTCGTAGATCGCGAAACCTAGTTAGGCGTCTCCCGTTCGGAAGAGATACAGTTCGAAATATGCAAAACTTTGCATATTTATGGCTGTATCTGTTTCGAATTGTCCACGTTTTTTGGACAGCCGTGGATGCGTAGATGGGGTTAGTTTCTATGGTCTACTACGATCCGAGACAGAGTTTCGGCGGCACCTCCCCGTTGTTCTCCGGATACACAATCTCCCTAACGGGACGTGTATTTGGAGAACAGCGGGGAGGTGCTGCCGAAATTCTGTCTCGGATCAGAGTAGACCATAGAAACTAACCCCATCTACGCATCGACGAATGGGATTAGGACCTATCTTTACCTATTAGAATGTCTAGACAATGTGTAGGTGATGCAATGTTTTTTATATAACTCGTTGATATGATAGAGAATGGGTGACCGTCAGTGGATGTACAATGGATGGGCAAGTGCTGGTCGTATGACACAGGAATGGATTAAAAATGCTCAAGCTTTTCTTGATGAAGCATTTAGCAAGGTTAAAGGGCCTAAAGATAGGAAAACCACATGGTGCCCCCGCAGCCCGCCGTGGAAACTCACGTCGCATTACAAAGGTGGAGATGGCATCACATCTCTATAGGAATGGATTTACGAGAGACTATTCAAAGTTGACCCACCACGGTGAAACCGCCGAATGAGAGACGAGGTTGTGAGGCAACGCATCGGAGAGCTTGATGGTGATGTTTGGAGTACCACACATGATAGATGACTTTCATGAGGCACATTTTCAAGAAGAAAGTCGAGAGGAGGAACCGAGCCAAGTGCGAAGGCGTATTATGATATGTTGGCCGCAGACAAAAACCTCTTCACCAAAGACACTAAACTATCTCAATTAGATTCCATCGGCCGCCCGATGGCCGTAAAGTCTCGGCATAACATGAGTCGAGAATGCTTTGATGCTTTGCCGACCGTTTTCGACGACATGCTTCCCAAAGGTCACATTTTGCCGAAGAACATGTATGAAGCACAAAAAGTCCTTCGTGCACTTAAGATGCCATACGAGCAGATACATGCCTGTCCGAACGGATGCGTCTTATTCAGGAAAGAACATGAGAATGCGACGCACTGTCCGAAATGTAAAGCATCTCGGTTCATGGAGGTAGACTCTGCTGAGGGTAAAAAAATGCAACTCACGATCCCAGTAAGTGTCCTACGGTACCTCCCGCCCATACAACGGCTCCAACGGATGTACATGACCGAAGAAACTGCGAAGCAAATGAAATGGCACAAAACGGGTCGTCGATACAGTGATAACCTGACACATCCATCTGATGCCCTAGCATGGACAAAGTTTGATGAGAAACATGCTGACAAAGCGTTAGAGGCTCGAAATGTACGTGTTGCGCTAGCGACAGATGGGTTCAATCCATTTGGAATGACGGCTGCCCCGCACACGAGTTGGCCCGTGTTTGTTATCCCCCTCAATCTACCCCCCGGCATCGTCTTTCAACGACAATACATATTCGTGTCGTTGATAATTCCCGGATACCCGGGAGATAATATGTGTGTGTACATGGAGCCTCGATTGATGATTTGCTCAAGGCCTGGAATGAAGGGGTGACGACATACGACCGAGCTACGAAGACAAACTTCAAAATGCACGTGTGGTACATGTACTCCCTCCATGACATGCCGGCTTATGGGTTATTTTGTGGCTGGTGTGTCCACGGGAAGTTCCCTTGCCCAGTATGCAAGGCGGCTACGAGGTTCATTTGGTTGAAGAGGGGTGGCAAGTATTCTTCGTTTGACAAACATCGACAATTCCTGCTGCCCGACCATCCATTCGGACTAGATACCAAGAACTTCACGAAAGGTGTTGTAGTTAGAGATCCACCACCGTACATGATGACAGAAGTCTGAGATTCAAGCCGAGGTAGACAGAGTCTCGTGCTCAAAGAAGAACAACGTCGTTTTGAGGGATATGGTGAGAAACATGCTTGGTCTCAAAAGGCGGGTTTGTGGAGGCTACCCTATATGAAAGATCTTCTTCTTCCACATAACATTGATGTGATGCACACCGAAAAGAATGTTGCCGAGGCACTATGGGCTACAATGATGGATATAAAAGAGAAGAGCAAGGACAATGTTAAGGCTAGACTCGATCTAGAAATGTTATGCGACAGGCCAAAGCAAGTCATCCCGAAGGCTGTACCGGGAAAGACATGGAATAGGCCTAAGGCTGATTTCATCCTTAATAGGGTACAAAGGAAGGAAGTACTAGAATGGATGCAAAAATTAATGTTCCCTGATGGATATGCCGCGAATCTGAGAAGGGGAGTCAACTTAGTTACTCTTCGAATAAAGGGGTTGAAAAGTCATGACTACCACATATGGATCGAACGACTTCTTCCGTGATGGTTCGAGGCTATGTACACGAGCATGTGTGGCAAGTGCCGGCAGAATTGAGTTATTTCTTCCGTCAGCTTTGTGCCAAGGAGTTATCTAAGGTTGTGATTAACAAACTAGAAAAAGATGCACCTGTATTGCTCTGTAAGCTAGAGAAGATCTTTCCACCCGGCTTCTTCAATCCGATGCAACATATGATTTTGCACCTCCCGCGTGAGGCACGATTGGGGGGGCCCGTGCAGAACCGTTGGTGCTATCCAATTGAGAGGGTTCAAAAGGTTCTTCGAAGTACATGTAAAAATAAAAACAAAGTTGAAGCTTGCATTGCAGAGGCAGCTATTTTGCAGGAGGTGACAAACTTTACAACTAAATACTATGCTGAGCACCTTCCCAGCGTGCATAATCCACCTCCTCGGTACAATGCTGGCGCAAATGAATCGAAACTCAGCCTTTTCCGGGGCAGCTCGGAAGTGCAAGTGGTTCGACGTTCAAGACCTTATCTCTTGAAGAGTGGCGCACTATGACGATATATATTCTCGCGCAACCTTGAGGAAGTACGACCATACATAAAGTAAGTTGTCAATAGAGGTCCTCATTTCCTTTCTTGTATCTTGCCTCATCTCGCATCCAACCTGATTTGATTTGGTGCGGGAATTTATTGGGTCACTTCCGCGTCGGTCAAGGCCCCCTACCGACCACGATGAGGAAAACGTTCTTCTAAATGCCGATTTCATTTCTTGGTTCAAAAAGAAGGTAATATAGGTCGTACTCTAATATTAAAAGTAATTGAGCTCGCATTCAATATCACATTAACTGCAATCATGCCTGAACTTGCGAGCCAAACCGATGCGTCTATGAGTCCCGAGTTGAGACAAAGTTGCCGATGGTTTCTCCTTAAGGGTCAAGTCATATGCTCGCTTATGACGTGAATGGATATCGCTTTCACACGACACGACATGAGCGAGAAAAGGCCCAATCGAAAAACCACAAATAATGGAGTTTGTACACATGGCCAAACCGATGGGCTAGATTACTATGGAAGACTTGAAGAAATATATGAACTCGAGTATCGTGGTTGCAAACCTCTTAAACCCGTCATATTCAAGTGTCATTGGTTTGATCC
The DNA here is from genome assembly GCA_947561735.1 of Cenchrus americanus. Taxonomy (NCBI): domain Eukaryota; kingdom Viridiplantae; phylum Streptophyta; class Magnoliopsida; order Poales; family Poaceae; genus Cenchrus; species Cenchrus americanus. The sequence goes on from OX387242.1 coordinate 6,864,355, forward strand.
AAATGTTGTGAGACGAAACAAGAATCTTGGGCTAGTCGAAATTAAACAATCATCCGTGTACCCCGGACACGATGTCTATATTGTGGCCCAACAAACCACGCAAGTATATTACCTCTCATACCCTTGCAAAAAGGACAAGCGTCTCGGGGTTGGGATGTTGTGTACAAGGTATCGCCACACGGTAAACTACCTACCCCAAACGATGACGATTACCACCTACTAGATCCAAACACATATGCCGGAGAGTTCTTCCAAGAAGATGGGCTAGAAGGGTGTTTTGAGATAAACTTAATCAAGAGATCGAAATGGAAGTAGACAATGAAATGGACGTCAACGTCGATGATGCGAGAAGAGGTTGATAATGAAGAGGACTTACAATTACTTGAGCGATTACAATTAGGCATTGTCGGTGATGATGATGACATTGATCCTCCTTTGGAGCACGGCGTTGAGTCTTTGGAGATGCGTGATAGTGATGACGAGACTTATGATCCCGATATGCCGATCGTGATGAATATTTCTAAAACATGTAAGGTCCGTATTAATTGAAATTATGCTTCTAACTTTCTAGGAATCTTATTTACTACGATATTTCGTTTCTTATTTACTACGATAATTTGTTTTTTATTTACTAGGATAATTGTGTTTTCTAATTTTGTAGGATAAATTGTTTCTTCTTTACTACGACATTTGTTTTCTTATTTACTAATTGGTATTTACATTTAATTATATACTAACCGGTTTAATCTTGTCTATTTCGGGTGATTGATCAAAGATGCCAAAGAAGCCTACTCGTCGCGCCACTACGGTGAGGAGCATCAATGAGTTGTACCGGGCGGGGGTGGCGGCCGTTAGGAGGGTGACGAGGTCCCCGTCCGAGGCACCCACCTCGTCGTCCGGATCCGGGGCTCGGAAAGGTGCACCCACTTCGGTGCCGTCGTTGTCGGATGACGGGGATGAGGAGGATGCGGTGCGGGATGAGAGTGATGAGGAGGAAGAGTTGCGGCGGGGAGAGTGATGAGGGGGCGGGGGGTGCGGATCGGGATGAGGGGGAGGAGGCGCGGGATGAGGGGGAGGCCCATCGGGATGAGGAGGCGTATGAGCCCGAGGAGGAGGATGAGGAGCCGGGGTGCGGGGCGGGGGGGGTGCCGAAGGTCTATATCCGAGGCCCCGCTCGGCTTCCGGATCGACCCATACCGCTTGCCAACCGACCGGTTATTAAACCGAGAGGGACTACGGTAACTTATCACAACTTTTTTTCATCCGTTCGTTCAAACTCACGATTGAAACTAATAATTTGCGTGAAATCATTTTGGCGGGGGGTGGGAGGTCGTGACTCCGAGTGCTCTCATAATCGTCTTCCCAATGGCATCTTGGGCGTTTTGTGCGAGCGCACTACCCCGGGTTCGTGACGCTTGGGGAGGGAGAAGACGCTCGAGAGCGAGCTTGGTGACGACGTTTGACCACTACGCCCTCATGATCGATTTGCCTGATCCGACACAGAGGACGTTCCAGAATAAGGCCCGTCGGGTGGTTGGCGAGTTTTGGGTGAGTCTTCCTTGCAACAAATTGTATTTCTCAATAAATTGAATTAATTGGATATCCTTCAAGTATTAACATTGCTTCTACATGCGGGATTTCTATAGAGTCCTTGAGGGATATGAGGACCGAGCGGCCGAGTGTGCGATGTATACGTGTCGGAAGCTTGTGACAGATATGATGTACGAGTCACGTATCTCGCAAAATGTTGCCTACAAGGCTAAGTATGGTGAGAAAGTTAAAAAAAGGGACGTCCGAAACCTCGCGCCTCACTCGAGAACAATACATGGAGGTAAATGCGAGAAAATTACTATTATTCATTCTTCTCGGATTAGATATGCCAACCTTTATGTTCTTGTATGGTATCCACTTGATGACGTGCGGAGTGCCTCCGTGGTGGCTCGTCGAGATGCCTCGGGCTTGGAGTGCGATTGTGGACTTGTGGTTTGCGCCCGATTGGGAGGCAAAACACCTCGAGCGTCGGGAGAGACGTTTGAAGATGGCGGGACCGCCACACCATCAAGGCCCCCTTAACATCCGCGAGTATGCTCGTAGATGGGTATGTTAATCTATTTCTTTATTCTAACTCTCGCATCGCATAATTTACTTGTTTTCTAACTCTCGATTGTTTTCCTGCCGCCTAAGTCACATGAGAATCAAGCTTGCTCGAGCTCGAGGCATATGGTATGGCACACAAGGGCGGGGCGACGTCCGACGTCACCTTCAACCCCGACGACCCGCCCGAGGCGTACACCAACCCGACAATCCGGCCCCGCATCGCAAGGTACACCATGGTGGCAAGGCGGGTTCGTGGGCCGGACTTCGATCCGGTGAGAGAGCCTGCGGATCCGAAACCGTCGTCGGGATTGGAGAAGGCGAGAAAACATGGACGGTACTTCGTTGGCGACTCTCTCCCCGGTCCCGCGCGATGTTCCGACTCTCTCGCAGGTTCGATCTCGAGACAGGGGCACGAGCTCAGCCCCGCCCATAGAACGACGACCCAGTGTTACGGAGACCTTAAATGCTACCTTCCAGGTTATTTCTGTTTTATTCGTACTTCATTGATGTTTACATATGTTTCCTTGTATTCTAATTTTTGGATCAAATATTGTAGGCCCAACTTGCGCAGAGAAGGCGGAGCGGGAGAGGCGGGCGGAAGAGTCGCGAGGCAGGCCGCATGATTTGCACGTGAATTACCGAGAGGCGCTTAGATGCGATGCAAGAGTCCCAAAATCAGCGGATGGCCGCCATGCTCCGGTACATGCGAACCTTGGCCACGTGGTAGCGCCACGGTGCGGCTCCCTCCACCACCGCGGTGTTGGTCGCTCCACCTCCTCGACCGGCCGCTCTTTCTCCCGTGAGTTGCTTTCGAACCTAGCTTGCTCTTTTGTTTCTCGTATTGAGCTAGAACGACTTGATATAGATGCTTAAAAACTAGAATGACCTAGAATTACTCGTGGTGAGCTAGAAAACCTTGTACTTTCATTTCTTTCTTATTGTTGTATATAACTTATAATGTTAGCCAAACCTAGAATGACGTAGAAATTGAAAATGACTTGGTATACATGCTCATAATCTTGTATTATCATTTCTGATTTTCAATCATATGCAGAATCTGTCGGCGGCATCAAATGACGGGCCTGCGGGACACATGTCGCCGCCAGCTCCGCAGACTCAGTGGGGGATGCCGCTTGGCCCGTCGCCAGGACACGACATGTCGCCGCCAGCTCAGCAGACTCCGTGGGGGATGCCGCGTGGCCCGTCCTCTTGGCCTGGGGTGCCACGGTACGCCACCGGGGTCTGGGTGGGGGTCGTGGCCACGGCATCGCCCACCGCAGGTGAGTTGCCGGACTACCGAACTTTTATTTGCATTTCGACGACCAAACTTGCCCGTGCCATGTGATGACTATGTACCTTCGATAATTGTACGTGCATTTGGACCTTCGATAATTGCCATGTGGTGGTTATGTTTTATGTGCTTGTGATGGATAATATTAATTGCCTGTGATGAGTATTAACTGCCTGTGATGAATATTAACTGCCCGTGATGAATATTAACTCGCTCGCGATGAATATTAATTGATCGTGATGATGTATAAGTGACGAGGGTAACCATAAGCTTGCCGGAAAAAAAAAAAGCAATGCGTGCCGAGAGCCAAAGCCCGGGCTCTCGGCAAAGCGGGCTCGTGCCGAGAGCAATGGCTTTAGCTCTCGGCACGGAGGGACCGGGCCGGCGGCCCGGATAGGCTCGTGCCGAGAGCCCGCGGGCCCAGCTCTCGGCACAGGAGCCAAACGCGGGCCCACTTGTCGGCCGCGTGCCGAGAGCCGGCCGAAGGCTCTCGGCAAAGAGGTGGGGCCCACCCCCGCCCGGCGGACCCCCGACACCACTCCTGTGCCGAGAGCCGCCCACAGGCTCTCGGCAGAGAGCTCTTCTGTGCCGTGAGCTTTCGCGTGGCTCTCGGCACAGGAGTGGGGCCCGCAGCTCACGCCGTCAGTTGCGGACGGGCCTGTGACGAGAGCTAAATGGGCCCTCGGCACAGCTGTGCCGAGAGTTTGGCCCGTGGCTCTCGGCAGAGCCGCCTGTGCCGGCCCAGCGGTGCCGGGAGCGCTCTGCCGAGAGCTCCCTCTCGGCACAGGCTGTGCCGAGAGCAAACAGCCCTGTGCCGAGAGGATCGCGCTCTCGGCACAGCGGTCGATTCCGGTAGTGGTTGTTTGCGTCTGAACTTCCAAATTTACCACAAATGCGTGCCGTGAAGAAGGCTCGAAAAGTTTATTCATACCAAAACTGGCCGCTGCGAGGTGCCGCGGCGTCGAGGCGTGGCTTCGAGGCGGCAGCGCGCCCAGGAGCAGGGCGCCGTGCTGCTGCGGCCGCTGCTGGCGGAATACTAGCCATATAGTCACAGATGATTTCACTTCTTGCCATGTCGGTTGCTGCAAATTATGTTGCTATGGTGCCAAATGGGCAGATATTCGATAGGTGATTTGATTGTCACCAAGTTGCCCTCATGATCCCTCAATGGTAGACATCTGCACGTAAACACAATAAATGAAGATTGTTATGCATTACCATCAGGTCCATAATTAGAACATACATAGTTGTGTACAAACAAGAGGCTTACGTCTTCAGGATTCGTCCGGTACCTCCCATTATTTCTCAAAACCTCACACACATAATATCCACATAGCACACTGCCAGGAGAATGTTTGTAGCACTGCAAACAAATAAAAAATGATCGGTACTAATTAACAGAAGTGTACAACTCTGATAAAAATGATTGGTACTTATTAACAGAAGTGTTCTTACCCATTTGGCATGTCGTATCACCAATTTTTTCTTCTTGTGCTACCCGTTATTGAGTATGTATAGCCTATACGCACTTTAAGGATACAAAGACATAAGTTAGTAATACAATTTGAAATATAGCCGATACACACAGTAGTGATTATATATTGCACTTAGTTATCTTACTTTCTTATAATCTCAATGATTTTCTTGTAAGAAGCCTCTGAATAGTGTAATGAGTCGAAGACCCCCGCAGTTACCAACTTCGGACACATGTGAAAGCAAATGAAATGATCGCCGCATAAAATTAAAATAGTTAATATAAATACACTAAAAAATGAAGGCAAATGATGAAATAGTTATTTAAAGGATCTTACTCAAAATGGTAAGCAAACTAGATAGAATCCTTATGTTGGTTTTTCCTCATGACCCTTGCAATGTATACAGACACCTCGTGGAAGTTTAGCTCAACCACTCACTCACTCACTCACTCACACACACACTCGCTCCCAACCCTAGCCGCCGCCGCAAGCAGCCGCAACCGACCCTGTACCCCGCCACCGCCGCTTGTGAGCTTCGCGAGCGCGCCGCCGCCTCAACCATCGTCGACAAACTGTCGGCCCACTCTTCAACCTCAAGTTCCTCGACCAACGTCGAGCAGGATCACCACCGTCGCATGGCGAGCAGCTCCGTCGCGCCCAACCTTAGCCAATTTGTGCCTCTCCCCCTGCTGATTTGCCCATCGTGTCGGCTCCGGTTAATTTGGTACAAGACCAAGTCAAATAGCATCATCTACAAGTGCCCGAACAACCACTTGATTTGTTTTTCATCTCATGCCCTAATTCATTTGATTAGTACTGATTCAGTTGATATAATATTAGTGATTATTAGTTGATATAATATTAGTAGGATTTGTTGATTATTATTGATTCGGTTGATATAATATTAGTAAGATTTGTTGATTATTAGTGATTCGGTAGATATAGAGTTATCCACAATTGCTGATTATTAATGATTTGGTTGATATAATTTTATGTCTATAGAATTATCCAATTTATTGATGAAAGCCACATTTGTTGTTTATTCTTTTAGGGGGACCCTAACTCATGTCGGGAAGTTTATTATGAAAATCAATACACCAACCATTTGAAAAATTGTCACCCTCATTTGCTGCCGCCAAACTATCAGTCATTCAGCAGTTTAGTTGATGTAACGCCAGCACTAGGAGTGGCACAACCGTCTAGTGTTGTGTATCCGGCGGGGCAGGTGCAGAAGCCACTACAAGCAAATTCAAAATTTCTGGAACAATGGAATCAGATGAAGTGTGTCATTTTCGATCTGAAGGTGAGGATGAGTGATTTGAAGATAGCAAGTAATGAAACGAGGCTTGAACTTGCAGACCATAGAGGACAACTTATTGACATTATGGCGGAAATTGGCTATCGGAAGAAGCGCAACAAAAATCACGGATTCTGCATGCAGGGCACCATCATCGCTGTTGTGGTCTTGATAATAGGTTTAGTGCTTGGTAGCTATATCACGGCGGTTTGTCTAAGAAATTTGAGTGAGGCAAAGTTGTGTTGATTTGTGAGTGAGGCCCCTATTGTAGTGTACTTTAATTTGTGTTGGTTTTAAGTGTGCTTTGAAACATTTGTCATCATGCATGTTGTTTGTGTGAAATAAATCTTTCTAAGGTGTTGTTTGTGTTGATATTTCAGTTTGAATTTTACTTGTTGTTGCTGTCCATGCATGTTGAAATATTGGTAACTTGTATCAATTTCAAGTTATTTTCAGCTTCACTGTGTTGGCGGGTGCATATGAAAGCCGCCAGTAGTAAAGATCCCTGCTGGCGGTCGATATAAGCCACCCGCCAGCAGAAATGGGACCATTAATGCTGGCGGTTGGCTTATGTAGGCCCCCCACTAAACCTTCTATGCTGGCGGTCGACATAACTCGCCCGCCAGCATAAATGGTACCATTTGTGCTGGCGGGTGGCTTATGTCGCCCGCCAGCAGTGATGCTTCAATGCTGGCGGTTGCTAGCCCGGCGCCCCTGCGCCCCACTGTGCTGGCGGTTGCCAGTTGAACCCGCCAGCACGCTAATTTACTTGTGCCATGACAAATCGTTTCTAGCCTAGTGTGGAACCAGTCCGAGTCGGGGTCGAGCCCGCATCGCAGTCGGGGTCTACGACTTACACCGCAGGGTCGAGGGCTGGCCATCCCAAATGCCGACTCGTAAACCCTACGTTCTTCCTCACGCCGCCTCTCTCGTACTGCGACACACTGATGGTCGGCTTGCGCGGAAGGTTCAGGGGGCGCCATGGTCCTGGCCGCGGCGCTCCGGCGGATCACCATGGGCGGGGCGGCAGGCTCCGGTCGTGGCGCCCCTGATCGTAGCGCTTCTCAGGCCGCCGGTCAAGGGGGGTTCTCCCCAGTCGGTGCTGCTGCTGGCCGTGGGGGGCACCTCCTCCTGTGTCGGCTGACGGCCGTGGTGCGGTCCCTCGCAGCCGAGGTGAAGCTGGAACACAAGGCGCAACAGGTAGTTAAAGACACTAGTAGGTTAGGGGCCGTGGTCATCCTGGCCTTGACCCGGCCTTTGTTGCTGATGCCTCGGGGGTGATAGCCGATGATGATCAAGGCAAACAGAAGAGGAAGCGGAAGGACAAAGAAAAACTGGAGTGTACTATCTGCACCGAGGACAACTACACAAACCAGTGTCCGCTACTCCGGGTCCAAAATCGACGGTGGCTTTCTGTGGTGCTGCAGAGGATGGTATGGGTTTCTTTCAGATCCAGGCTGCGAGGAGTAACCAAATTGTTAACCCAGCCCAAGTTTCCTTTGCTGCATTGATCTCTGTGGCAACGGGCGAAGTTAATGCTCAGCTGATCTGCTCTGAGCTGGCGAGGATTATTCCTGTTCGTTGGGATTGGGAGGTACAGGATCTTGGGAATAAACCTTTTGTGGTACCGTTCCCAAGCAAGGAAGAACTGGAAAGGATGATTGCAATCCATACAATCACCACAAGGAATAAGGAGGGCACTTTAACTTTTTAGGAATTCGTTGATGATGTCCAGCCCATCAAAGTGTTGGAGCAAGTCTGGGTGACTGTCACCAAAGTGCCTCGTGCCCTTCATTCTTTTCTTCCTTTGTGGGTAGTTGGGTCCATCATTGGGGCCACTCTGAAGGTTGACATGTTACACCTGCGGGCAATTGGCCAAGTCAGAATTCTGGTGGCAGTCTATGAGGCTAAAAAATCCCTAAGTTCACTGATGTTTGTGTTGGCTGTAATGTTTATCGCCTCTATTTTAAGCCAGATGAAGTAGCTCATCATGATGGCTCCGATCCTGAGGAGGACGATTTGTTGAGTGATGAGGATGGTAACAACAAAGAGAAAGATCCTCATAACCCTGACTATGAGATGGGAGAGGCAAATCCGGAGAAGGAGTTGGGCGATCCCTCAGTAGGCCAGTCATAGCCACCAAAACAGCAACCCCAGAACTTAAATCAGAAGCAAGCCTCGCTGTTCCGGGAAGCGCTCGATTCAGCCTGTGATAAACTGTTCAATGAGATAAGTATCAAAGTTACGCTTGAGCCTGATGATGGGACTTCTAGGAAGAGTTATACCCCTTTGACTGAGGAAGAGTTGGGATCTTATAATGCTCTGGTGGACTCCCCTGCTAAAATCCTCAGTGTTCTTCCCACTGTCGCCGGAAACTCAGGTTGATGTTCTCTTAGCTAACTTTCAGCAGAGCAGGGATGATGTCGTCGAGCTCGTGAGGGATCCTACCTCACATGGGGTTCTTTCTCCGCTGGTGGTTCCTCGCCGGCATCCCCGACAACAGGGACTATGGCGGCCGAACTTCAGGAGGTCGGCATGGTACTCGTAGGGAGCCCTACTTCAATTTTTGCTCCCCCGCCTTCGTCGTCTTTGCCGACTCCACCTACTTTGGAGACCAGGGGAGTGCCTTCGAGCGCGCCATCGCCCACGCCGTTCGGAGTCCTGGTTGCGTCGTCTTTTGGTGGTGTAGAGGATACAGGCAGCGATCCTTGCGATGGCGTAGAAGATCCTGAGGGGGCAGCCACCTGCGCCTCGGGTGCCACCTGCGCCTCGGGTGCCACCTGCGCCTCGGCCGACGCGGGCGGCGGCGCTGCCGCGTCGGTGGACTCCCCCCCCCCCCCCTCGGGCGCCCGGCGACGACGTGGCAGCGGTCGGTTGGACCGGCGCTGCGCGGGAGGCCGCAGATGTCACTATCCACTATAAGCCATGTCAACATGCACCAAACCATATATTTATGTCTTCATCGATTTTCTGTAACTAATAACATGTTGTATTTCCGAGTAGCACGCCATAAATCTCACGCAGTTGAAATACATGTAGGATCAATCACTTAAGAACGGTTTTATCTCAACAAAATTAATATGCTTTCTTATATAATATTGTTTACAGAAGAATATCGCCATGTAATCGTTTTGGTGTTTCTAATTTCACATTTCACCTTAAAATTTTGTTTACACAGGCATATTGGTTCGGGGGAATGAGAGTTTTCAATGGCTCGCCGTGGTGGGAGGCTTGCCGTGGTGTGTCTCGGGCGCCCTCCCCTGACCTCCGATGATGGCTCGACGTGCTGTCCTCTCACGTGGTGATTCTCCTCCCTCTCGTCGTGAAGCTAAGTTCCTCCCCTTCTTCCCTTCCCTCTCTGGTGTTTTGCCCTTCTGGTTTGGTTTTCTTCCGGCGTGGTTGCGTCATGGAGCAGGACCTGGCTCCCCTTCTGGATTTTGACCATGGTATCTGCTTTGAGAATGAGCTTTACGATTGTTCTGGTCTCAGAATCCATGGCAACCCTGGTTGCAAACAGTTCTTCCTCCTGGCCACTTTTCGAAGATACTTGTTTCAGCTTAATGAGCGTTCTGTTGTGCTGGCTTTGCAATCTTGTCTCGGTGGTTCTGCTGAGGATTTTCAAGTCTCCTATCAGAGTCACAATCACTACAGATTTGTTGTCTCTAGCAAGTTCGTGGGCTTCAAAGTTTTTGATCTCCGCAGATTCATTGGTCGGTCTTTTGACATCTATTTTCATCTATGGAGCAATGGTGCTCCTCATTGGGAACGTGAGAAAAGATTATGGGAGAAAGCAGAAGAACTGCGCTGGTCCAAGGTTCTATCAAAGTCTCAATGTAAGAATCTGAAAAAAATCCAGGCTAAAAAAGTTCGTTTTGCTAACAGATTGGCTAGTGCCTCTCCCCCCAGGAAAGTTTGTTCCCAGGAGGCGTCTTTTACTTCTATTAAGATTGGTTCTATTGATTTGGCTATCCCTTTGAGCTCCTCTTCTTCGAGCCATTCTTCATCTTTCCCAGTTAAAGGCATTCTGAAATATCATAAGAATGGATCTTCTAGTGGTCACAGCAGTTCGACTGATCAGTGCTCTCCCCCTGATTCTCCTTCTGTTGATCGTCCTGGAAAGATAGCTGCTGAACATGCCCCTCATGATTCTTCGGTGCCTGGAGTTGATCATTTTCTTCAGCTTGTGAACGCTGAGCAGGCGAAAGGGTCAGATTCAAATCTGTCCTTAATGCGCCCCTCCTTCGAGGTTGCACCATTATTCGCAGCCGAGGTTGTTAAGCGTGCCAGACGCTTGGGAGGTTGCACTCGCTGCTTCAGCCTTAATCACCGCTGCTTCGATTGTGCTGCTGGCATTAGATGTGTGGGCTGTTTACATTTCGGCCACAAATTCAATTCTTGTGTGAACAGAGCTCGGCATGTGGGACGGCCCAAACGCGTTTGGCAGCCCAAGAGTCAGCCTAAGCCCAATGACGGAGTTGAAGAGGCGCAGCTAAACAGTATTTCTCCCCCAAATCGCGGCTCTATAGTTGAAAACCCCACTGAAGTTGCTCGTGCTCCTCCGTCCTCCATCCACATTGCTCCAAGATCATCGGAAGAAGTGGAGGCGGAGATGGCGAACTTCGCTGTTGATCCAGCGCCGTACATTCCGGAAGGCCTGGAGCTTGAGGATTGGGCTCGCCCTGCTCGTGGCAGAATCATCGTCAGTGCCAATATGCCACGAGCGCATGAAGAGTATGCTATCATTACTCTCGTCCCTCCCCCGCCGCCGCAAGATTTGTATGAGGCTATGGAAGAAGTGGTTGATTTTCTTGTTGAGGAGCGCCGTGCCTTTGTGGATTCTAGCTGTCTTTCGCCGTTGGGGCTCTGTCTGGTGCAGTTTCGGTCTCCTGTCACTAGGCAGGCTTTGATCAATCTCAGCCCCCTCCAACTGGATGCCAATCGGCAGATTATTGTTCAGGAGCATGATCGTGGTCTCGATCTGAGAAGCTGCCCTTTTTCTCGTACCTGCTGGATTATGTTTCTTGCTTTTCCATTGGATTATCAGACCAAAGAAATTATTTCTCAGGCAGTGGGTTATTTTGGCTCGGTGATCACTTGGACCAGCAATGCTCGATGCCGGTCGTGTATCCTTTTACGGTGTAAAGTCTCTCTTATTAGCAGAATCCCCAGAAGTTTGCTTATATGCCAGGGAACAACTATTGGAAATCATGGTTCCTCCTGGACTGTCCCGGTGTTTGTTCTTAGCAGTAATCCTACTGACGATTTCCCTGGTGATGAGGATCAAATTCCTCCTAATGGCAACCCACACCCAGCTAATCCTCATTTCCTTCATCAGATGAATCCTCAGGGTGAGAATTTGGGGTTCTTTGAAGATGTGGGCGATCTGGACAATATTCAGCAGGACAATATTGATCAAGGATGGGAGGCCCCCCAAGCTGGCGATCAGCAGGACAACATGCAGGGTTGGGGGCAATGGATTCAGCAGGAAGGGGAGCAGGTTGATGAGAATGTTCTTGCTGCTGTTGACCAGCTCGCTGAAGTTGCTATGGCCAATGCCATTGCCAATGGCGTCATGCAAGCCCCTGATTTTCCTCAGCACAGTGTCTCTGTCAGCAGTGAAACAAATGTGTTTTTCAGGGCCCAAGGATCCCCTATCACTCTGGAATTACCTCTACCTGAATTTGGGAGTGACAGAACTTTAGCCCTTTCTGATGGGAGTTTGCAATCCTTCAACAATGATTACTCTATCAGAGAACTTGCTGCCAGAATGAATATTCATACTGGCTTTGGTCCTGCACCTTCTGTTGAAATGCTCCTGCAGGAGCTTGCTAGGTCTGTCTCGGCTGTTCATGCCTCCCTTCCTATGAAGAGCCCCCTACCTAGCTCATGCTGGAACAACATCACTATGATGCCTGAACTGGACCCCTGGTTTCTTAACATGGATAATCTGAATTGGGGGAATAATGCTGAAGCTTCCTCCTCTGCTGGCCCTAGGTTGCGCAGGCTTCAGCTGATGGGCAAACCTTATGTTGAATTACAGCCAGACAAACAGCTTGTTCTTTACAATCAGGATTTTGCCAGAATGCAAATCCTTAAAAACATTCATCCCCCCTTTCTGGCTGCTGTTTCCATAGTTGGCCAGGATCCCCCCAGCCTATTTCTGATGATGTGTTCATGGAGTTCGAGGTGGATAAGGGGGCTTCTGATGATCAGGGTCCTGGCTACTTTGAAGATGGTGGTGCTGCTCCAGCTGATGGTATTGGTTCCCCAAGTCCTGTTTCCAAGAAGAAGAGGAAGAGTAGACCAAAAACTCCTATTGTTGATGATGAGGTTAGGAGAAGCTCTAGGCTGAGAAAGGAAAACCTCCAACTTCATATCCAGCTTGATAATGAACCTAGAAAGAAACCTGGAGAAGCCAGGAAATTTGTCTCCTTTTCTACTGTGGAAGATCTGAAGACTGCCATCATCTGCAGGTCCCTGGAAAATGACAAGGAAGTGGAAAGTGTTGATGCTATTGACAGCAATGTTCTCCAGCAGCTTGGCATCTCCTTTTGTGGCATTCCTCCTGTGGAGTTTGATGCTGAGGCTTCCCACACCCCAGAAGATTGATCAATGTTGCTTGTCTGTCTTAAGTTTGTTTTAGGCGGTTGGGGTCTTGCTTTTGCTGCTAGTTGTATGGTTTCCCCACATTTGCTGTTAATGTGGGGGTCCCTCTTGTTTACAGTCCTTTTCTTTGAACTTGATAAATGGTGGCTGAGCCATCATTTTCCTATCCCTGCTACTCTTTTTTTTTATCTTTAATGGCCAATAGATCTTGGAATATTTTATGTTGGAATGTTAGAGGCATCAATGACAAAGTTAAATGGGATGCCATTAGAAATAAGGTAGATGAGTGTTCTGCAAATATCTTCTGCCTCCAGGAGACCAAAAGAGAAAGCTTTGATCTGTTCTTTATTAGAAAATTTGCTCCCAAGAGGTTTGATAGGTTTGAATTTTGTCCCTCTATTGGGGCATCAGGTGGTATTCTTGTGTGCTGGGCCTCCTCTCACTTCTCTGGCTCTATTATTGAGAAACAGCCCTTTGCCATTAAGCTGGTCATGTCCTCGACCCACAATCTTGTTTCTTGGACCCTGGTGGTGGTTTATGGTCCCTGTGGACAGCCTGCTAGAGACATTTTCATTAATTGGCTGTTTAGTCAGACGTTCAATGATGATGACCTTTGGTTATTTATGGGTGATTTCAATTTCTATAGAAGCTCTGATAATAGGAATAAAGCTGGGGGTAACTTCAATGATACTGTCATTTTCAATAACATCATTAGTCACTTGGGTCTCATTGAGCTCCCTCTCAAGGGCAGGTCTTTTACCTGGAGCAATATGCAAGAGTGTCCTCTTCTCGGAACAATGGACCGGTTTTTTTCATCTCTGAGTGGACCATTTGTTTCCCCAACTCTGTTGTGCTTCCTTTGGCCAGAATTACTTCTGACCATTTACCATGTAAAGTTCAGATTGGTACTTGCATCCCTAGAGCCAACATTTTCAGATTTGAGAACTATTGGTTCAGACACCCCAATTGCTTTGAACAAATTTCTAATGCTTGGTCCATCCCTCCTAGATGTCAGAATAGTGCTCATGTAATCAGTGCTAAGTTTAAGATTTTGAGAAGGATTCTAAAGAAGTGGGCAAAAAGTCTTTCCAAGCTTGCCATGCTTATTGCAAACTGTAATGCTACTATTGCTTTCTTTGATAAGCTGGAGGAATTTAGACCCCTTTTCTTCCAGGAAAGAAATTTCAGATCTCTGTTAAAGAACCACATCAGAAACCTTCTTGCAATGCAGAATGACTATTGGAAGCAAAGATATACCCAAAGGGTGGTCCAGCTTGGGGATGAAAATTCAAAATTTTTTCATGCCATGGCCACTGAAAGATTTAGAAGGAATGTTATTTGTCAAATTGTGGATTCTAGTGGTAGAATGGTGTCTGACCACAGTGAGAAAAGTGCTCTTTTTTACCAAGAATTCAAAAGAAGATTGGGCAGCACTGTTGGCTGCTCCATGCAGTTTGACCTTGTTAATATCTTACCCCCCTGTCCAGGTCTGGATTCCCTCTGTCTCCCTTTCTCCAATGTCGAAATTGATAATATTATTCAGAACCTGCCAATTGGTAAGGCCCCAGGCCCGGATGGCTTCAACAGTTTCTTCTTCAAAAAAGCTTGGCATATTATTAGGCATGATGTTTATCTTCTTTGCAAGGAGTTCTTTCACCACAAGGTTGATCTTAAAAGTATCAACACCTCCTTCATCACCTTGGTCCCCAAAAAAGACAATCCTGAGACTGTTAACGATTTTCGGCCTATTTCTCTGCTCAACACGTCAATGAAGATCATCACTAAAATTCTTGCTAACAGGCTGCAGAATTTTGCCCTTCAAGTGGTTCATGAGAACCAATATGGCTTTATCAAAGGGAAGACGATTCAAGATTGCCTTGGGTGGGCTTTTGAGTTTTTGCATCAATGCCATCATTCCAGAAGAGAGATCATCATTCTAAAGCTGGATTTTGAGAAAGCGTTTGATTTAGTTGAGCACAGTGCCATTCTTCAGATCATGAATGCTAAAGGCTTTAGTCATAAGTGGATAATTTGGATTGAGGACATTCTGTCCTCTGCCACGTCTTTTGTTCTCCTTAATGGTGTTGCAGGCAAGGAGTTTAAATGTAAGAGGGGGGTCAGGCAGGGTGATCCTCTATCCCCTTTGCTTTTTGCTATTGCTGCTGATCTCATCCAGGGAGTTATTAATCTTGAATATAGGCAAGGCCGGCTGGCCCCTCCTTTTCCCATGAACCTGGAGGTCCCTTTTCCTATCATCCAATATGCTGATGATACGCTTCTCATCTTACAAGCTTGTGAATCTCAACTTTTGCATCTGAAAGAAATCCTGCAGCTGATCTCGACGTCCACTGGGCTTGTGGTTAACTATCATAAGTCCTGCATGTTACCCATCAATGTGGATTCTGACAAAATTTCTTCCCTGGCTAATTCCTTTGGCTGCACTGTGGGTGTGTACCCTTTCACCTATCTTGGGCTACCAATGGGTCTTACCAAGCCCCAAGTTAAGGATTATGCTCCCCTTATTTGCCGGATTGAGAGGAAGCTTTCTGCTAGTTCAATGTTCCTCAATCAGGCTGGTCGGTTACAACTTGTCAATTCGGTCATCTCTTCTCTTCCCACCTACTATATGTGCACCCTCAAGCTTCCTGTCACGGTGATAGATATTATTGACAAGCATAGAAAGAATTGTCTCTGGAGGGGTAATGACACTAGAAGAAAAGGCTATAATCTTGCTGCTTGGCATTTAGTTCAAATGCCTAAAGAGAAAGGTGGTTTGGGGGTTATTGATCTTAGTATTCAGAATGATGCTTTGCTTCTTAAGCAGTTGGATAAATTTTACAGGAAAGTCGATGTTCCTTGGATCAGGCTCATTTGGAAGAGGTATTACTCCGAGGATGTGCCCCACTTATCGAAGGAAAAAGGTTCCTTCTGGTGGAAAGACATTCTTAGACTTAACCCTGTGTTTAGGGGGATTGCCCGCTGTATTCCTAGTATGGGCGACACCATTGGTCTTTGGGAGGATCTCTTTGCTGGTGTGGTTTACTCTCATTCTCTGCCAACTCTTTTTCAGTTTGCCAAAGATCCCAGGATCTCTCTTTATAAGTTTAGGATGTCGGATTCTTTGATTAACTACTTCAGGATTCCCATGCCTAGACAGGCTTTCAATGAGTTCATCCAACTCCAGGATTTAATTGACAACTTTAACGCTTCCACTGATAATTCAAAAGATGGCTGGACTTATATTTGGGGTCGGCAGAGCTTTTCCTCTAGAAGATATTATCAATATCACTTCTCCTCTATTTCTACCCCCAGGACTATTCCTTGGCTGTGGAAGTCTGGTTGTATGCCTAAGATCAAGTTATTCATCTGGCTTCTCCTTAATGATAGGCTTAATACTCGGAATATTCTGAGAAGGAGGGGCAAGTTCTTGGAGGAAGGGTATAATTGCGTTCACTGTCTGGACCTCATAGAAGAGACTATGGATCATTTGTTTTTCTTTGGCTCCTCCTCGGAAGCTAGATGGTTTGCTGTTGGCATTTCCTGGGATGAGGGTGCTGACATTCATGAGAGAATCCTGATTGCTAAGCGTAACTTTGGATTACCATTTTTCATGGAGGTGGTGATGATTGGTGCTTGGTGCATTTGGAATGAGCGCAATGATCTGATTTTTAATGGGAAGCTGCCTTGCTTGGCCTCTTGGAAAGCTCAGTTCAAGAAAGAAGTTTTGCTCCACTTCTACAGAATTAAGCCCTCTTTGCATCCTGCTATTCGCTCCTGGTTGAACTCTCTGTAATTTTTTTGTTTCTCCTTCCTGCGGCTTGCTGTTAGTTAGCTAGTTCTTTTGTTAACTTTCCTTGGCCTAACTGCTGGTTAGGCCTTCCCTTTTGCTTGCTTGCCTGCTTGCTTGTAAGTCCTCCTGTACTCTTATCTTTTGTCGTAATATTATTTTCGTTGCCGGGGGGCTTTGCCCCACGGTTCTTGTTCAAAAAAAAATTCCTGTAGCAACGCGCGGGTTATCACCTAGTGACGAAAATAGTTGTGATGAATTCCTGTTTGAGCAGAAACAAACAGCAACAAACATGCATCCTTTCTAATATCTGAAGCTTCATTTTATTATGTCTGCGCAGTTTTAATAGAATTGATATTTTTTATTATATTATTATATATATTTATATGTCTGCAGTTTTATCCTTTTCTTTTTTAAAAAAATAGCAAGATGTAGTGCATTGCTAAGGCCAAAGATTACATTTTTTTAAAAACTTGTGATATATTTAAACTCTATGCTAAATTTGTACTGCACTCGGTGAACCTTTATAGTTTTGCTAGGAAACCAACAAAATTTTGAATTAACAAGGTTTCTTCTACTCAAATACTTATTACATTTCTAACAAACTTTTCTTTGTCCAATAGTTGCTTGATACAATAATAGATACATCCAGATAGCAATGAAAACGGATCATATACGAACCGATACTACGGATACAGATACAAATACAAATAATTTTTGCTTTCTCGGACTGAATTCTCATATAGGATTCAGATACAAATAGTAGATGATGTGTCGAATAGTGATATTCATCATATTTGAATCTTAGAAATCCAACTTTGAATATCCGGATACTAATACGGTATGGATAAGTACAGATATTTAATAATCAGATCGGATATGATCTTTACCATCATCTCTACGTGTAGAGGACTACCGCTGCTTACTGAGCACAAGGTTCACGTGTTAGTGTGGATCTTTTTGTCAGTCCAAGTAGCAATTGCGGCTAGCCTGCAACAATGCTGCTCATCATCCGAAGAAACTACTATTCGCCATTTGTATAATTTACTACTAAACATATTTTATTTTTTTCAAACCGTCAAATGATCCTTATGTTCGATAACTAAACAGATGGCTAGATAAAATAAAAATATTTTTTTTGAACTACACAGTATAAATAACGGAGACACTCACGATGCACACGCACTCACCTCTGTAAACCCATACATGTAAATATCACCCCAGTAGTCTTTTCGAAGACTAAGTGGACACATCCTCAATATTGACAAAGTCACCACACACACAAGGTGTCGATGGGAACGTCGCCTACCACTGGAAGCACAACTCTGTTAAATCCACAGGGAAACGAATCCAGGACCTGAGGTGATGTGTCTGGCCCAGGTGGGATTGGATTTATGGTAAGCCCGATGTACCCAGTTTGGCCTCTGCGCCCGAATTTCGATGCAAACTTAGCACCGTCCTTCGACGCACCCCTCAGGGAAAGGCCCAATCACCCCCAAAAGACTAGTCCATTAGGGGAAGGTGGCTCTCCCCTTTAAGGTGGCTTCCTCCTCCCAAGCTAATTAAGGTGGGACAATGAGGCTCACATGGTCGCCGTTCGATTACAACTGGGCCACATGGCCCATTTATGTTGCGTCTTTGCCAACGGGTAATAGTGGAGGAAGATGTCCTCATCATTCTCCCCTTCTTAACATGGGTCTAGCTCTGATACCAAATGATGAGTCCGGCCCAGGTGGGATTGGATTTATGGTAAGCCCGATGCACCGATTACGCAGTTTGGCCTCGGCGCCCGAATTTCGATGCAAACTTAGCACCGTCCTTCGACGCACCCCTCAGGGAAAGGCCCAATCACCCCAAAAGACTAGTCCATTAGGGGAAGGGTGGCTCTCCCCTTTAAGGTGGCTTCCAGCTCCCAAGCTAAGCAAGGTTGGACAATGAGGCTCACACATTCGCCGTCCCCATTTATGTTGCGTCTTTGCCAACGCGTAATAGTGGAGGAAGATGTCCTCATCATGAGGTGCTACTCAGACTCCTAAGCTACATTCTCTTTCGCATAAACATCACATTATGTACATCACATTATGTATGGATGCACGACAATGTATCCTATGGAAACTAACTTCATGTGCAAACTATGAAAACTCCCATCATAGCCTGGGGCGCGACCGCGGCGGCGCACGACGACTGCGGGGTGGCCGGCCTCAGCGGAGCGCGTGGAGAGGCTCGCCGATGGCCGGTCATGACACGCATAGCTCCGACGTGGGCGGTGGCTCGGCTCTCACACGGGCGGAGGCAGCACGAGGTTGAATTTGTTGTTGTTGAACTAGATGGACTGTTATTTGAGCTTCGTGTGAGTTATAATTTTGGTGAGTTATAATTTGATAAGAAAATATCTTCTGCAAAGCATCTAGGATACTCGTTGCGGCCTCCTATATGTCTTCCGGAAGATAGATAAGCATGCAAACGTCTAGCACACTAAAGTCCATCTAAATGATGTTTTTTATTTTTTCACCGGCCCACTTCATGACTATTAAATTAAAAAGTTTCAACATTTTTAAAATATGTTACAACATTTTTTCATCAACATTTCTAAGATTTTATCGTCAACATTTTACGAAATGTTGCAACTTTTTTTGGACCAAAATTTTTGTAACAAACATTTTTCAGAAATGTTCCACATTTGTAAGAAATGTTGGTTTCGTCAACTATTTTTTTGTCAGAAATGTTCCACATTTTTAAAAATGTTGCAATATTTTTTAGAAATGTTGGACAACATTTTTCTACATTTTTAGGCTTCTTCCAACATTATTCAAAAATGTTACAATATTTTTAAGAAATGATGGTTTTTTAACTATTTTTTGTCAATATTTTGCAAAATGTTGCAACATTTTTCTCCATCTTTTTCTAGACTTCTTCCAACATTTTTCAGAAATGTTACAATATTTTTTAAAAATGTTAGTTCCGTTAACTATTTTTTGTCAACATTTTGCAAAATGTTACAATATTTTTTGAAAATGTTGGATATTTTTACTTCTGGCGGCCCAACATTTTGACATACCGGAGCGCAGGCGCGGCGGCGCGCGGCGGCCATCCGAGGCGGTGCCGCGGTCGCGGAGCTCCCCGTGGAGGCGCAACCCGCCGGCCATGTCGCGCGGCGGGGAGGTCGCGGAGGCCGGCGGGGCACGCGTGGGGGCCGCCGGCCATGGCGGCGGCGCGCATGAGTGAGGGAGGTTGAAGAAGGCTAGGGTTAGTATTTCAAGGGCTGAGTGGACTGTTAGTTGGGTTTCTGGTGGACTATAGTTCGCTTGCGTAAAAAACTTCCGAAAGACATATAGGATTTCTGATTCCCGTTTCTTATTTGGGTCCAATTCAGAACCACTCTAATCATACTTGGACCGGCCCATCGTTTTTCTTTAGTAAGGGACCAGCCCATCCTGATGTACCAGTGTTTTAAAGGCCAGAACACCGTAGCATGCTCCTTTTCTGAGATTACCTTAAACTAAATTCTTAGCGTTTCAAGCTATCTTTCAAAAAAATGACATGCAAACAAATGGAAGTAGCGCCAACAATACTTTATTATTCAACACAACTTGCCGGGAAAATACATTATAACTGAACAAAGATAGGCAAATATTTAATTATTTGGTACGTTCTTTTCCAGTGTCTCTCATTCCTGCACCGTGTCATACTGTGTCATGCATGTGCGCCCTTTTGGTGTCGCTGATGGTGCGCGAGCGTCCTCTTGGTGGAACAATGTAGCCTGAAAATTAACACCAAAAAAGTATAACAACCCTCCCTTGTCAATATCATCCATTTGCCTAGCTGATCGATGTTGTGCACAAGCTGATTAAGAGTTTCTTACATTAGTCGATATAAACGAATAGCACTAGACCTCTTTAACTTACTTGCACATTTGGTTCCTGATGGCACCGGCCTGTGGCATTCATCCGCAAGGCAGACAAGCTTGGGCATGCTTATTTTTCTCTCATCATTGGCGTCCATGTGAGCACAGATGTAGGTCATATCAGAGCTTGTACAGGCCATAAGGCAGGAGTGATCCGCAGGACGGTAGGCGCCACCTCTTTTTATGAAATTGAAGCATCTCTTCACAAGATATTGTTTGGCCGTCGCACCGCGTACCTGATGTACCCTACACATGGTGCAAACTGAAGTGAAAACCAGGAGCAGAACGATCACTTTCATGGTCGTCATGGACACGTCACGTTGATTCTTCAGGACCAACTACAAAATGTTGCTGGAATCGATCCGTTTGTATACTGTGAAGTTATGCTTCTTTTTATAGCAGACGGTAAGCATAGCCTGACAACTATTTAATTTCCAAGAATCAAGAAAGGGATATATCTGTATCCTAAAGAAAAGCTCAGAATAAATGCTGACATATCCGTGAATAAATCTGGGTTATTACCACAGCGAAATTAAATGATTAAAAATCTTTGAATTGACATTGATGCCTCAGCGCGTACTACTTCTAAAGATATCAACTCGCAGTTCATTAATTATGGTATCCAACGCAGAACTCACTTAATTTCGATATTGTTGACACCTTTTATAGGATCAACAACCACAGGGCGGTTAGACCGCCTGCGGAGGGAGGTTAGACCGGGTAGGGCGGTCAGACCGCCTGTATGGGGCGGTTAGACCGGTTTGCCGGGATCAACCGGCGGTAGACCTACGAACGTCGACTCGGGAGGGACCCCGTCGGAGTTCATGCACGTAGGGTTGCTCTAGGATCGGCAGGCCACCTAGAACGCCTTCGGTCGTCGCGGAGACGAAGGAAGAACAGCAGATCGAGGTTGGAAGAGCTTGGGCAAAGAAATAAAAGTAAAGGCAAAACGATATATAGTAAATTGTGTTTGATCGATTGGATGATGCTCAATCGGCCGTGGCCCTTTATATTTATAGGGAGGGGAGGTCTTGCCCCATTAGGAGTCGAAACCCTTACAAAATCATGTCGAAATACAACTCCTAACCGGTTTTGGCAGGACGGGGCGGTCTAACCGCCTCTGCGACGTGCAGATCTTCTAGAAACCATATCTCCTTCATCCGGACTCCGATTTGGACGTTCTATATATGGATCTTGATGTACTCGATGAGACCTATCCAATGGTGAAGTCCAAATTGCCTTTTGAGTACTTTGACCAGGGCGGTCTTACCGGGTGGGCCCACCGGTTAGACACCTAATCTTGCGATGAGCTTTTGGCTCGCTCGTGGGGGCGTGCTTGGGGCGGGCATGGCCTGCTTGGGCTTGCTTGCCCGCGCATGGAGGCTTCCCCAACGATGGAGGTGCGAAGTAGTCGCACTGCGCGGTACTCCGCCGCGAGTTTGGCCTCGAGCTCACGCGCTTGAGCTAGCTGCGCGTTGATGTCGGCGCCCCTCGGCGGCGAGGTGGGAGGCGCACTCGGCCGCGCGCCCTGGTGTGGTCCGGTTCCCGGGTTGAGGGGGGCCTCTCTGTCGCCAGCTTCTGCCGCGTTT
The DNA here is from genome assembly GCA_947561735.1 of Cenchrus americanus. Lineage (NCBI taxonomy): Eukaryota > Viridiplantae > Streptophyta > Magnoliopsida > Poales > Poaceae > Cenchrus > Cenchrus americanus. The sequence goes on from OX387242.1 coordinate 6,886,401, forward strand.
GCGGCGTTTGCTTGGTCGTTGGCGATCACGACGAAGCACTCCCGCGCGGGGTCGTAGCTCCCGGCGCTGGAGTTGTCGGAGTAGCCGAACCAGTAGTCCGTGGCGTCAAGGAACCGCTGGAACATCACCGGGTTCGGCACACCGGAGAAGTCCCACTCCGCGTACCCATGTGAAGTGGCGGGTGGCAGCTCGCTGGTGGAGCAATGGTAGGACTCATCGTCGGTGGTGGCGGCGAGGTTCCTAACCGCCAGGATGTGGCGGCCGGGACGGCCCTCGCGCGCCACCACGTTGGGGCTGGCGGAAGAGGCGTACGCCATCGCGGCGTTGTGCATGCCGTGGGGGAACTGTGGTTCGGAAACCTCGCGCTCCCCCGCGGGAGCGGTCGGCATCGTGCCAGTGGTTGCGTCGTGTTGAGAGACGACGCGCACGACCCGACGTTGTTCCATCTGCGCCTGTCGAGAGCGCTGGCTGGAGCGTCGTCGGCGTTGTGGCGCTGAGGGGCCCGCAATGTCCGCTCGAGCGGGCGCCGGGGCTTCAGTAGCGGGTGTGACGGGAACCGGTCCCGGCCCGGTCGACCACCACGGGTGAAGCTCGTCGCGGTTGGTGATACGCATGAGGTAGCCGTTCCCCGTGGCCTGAAAGTTCAGGCTCCCGAACCGGATTTCGAATCCGGCCGGAAGGGGGCCCGAGCTGCCTATGGAGTATCTCTGGCCCTTGTACTCGGTGCGGATCACCATCGAGATGGCTGGTGGGAGCTGATCTTCAGCGCGCGTCCCCCTACCTGGCGCGCCAACTGTCGGTGCGGAAAGTAGTCCCGACACTAACTAGTAAGAAGCGCTGAGATCTATCTCTCGATGGTCGGTGCTAAGCAACTAGTGACAATGGGTTTTATCCTGGTTCCGGCCGGGGGCCGTACGTCCAGCAGGGGTGTGCTCGGGGCACTATATTGCATTGCACCGTGGTGCTTGTAGAGGGGGGCTACAAGCGAGGCGGGAGAGGAGGACGGGCCTCCAAGTCCCAGAGGTACTGATTGAGGCAAGTGCCAATATCGTGGTTGAGGCGGAAAGCGCGCAAGTGATCGCTGTTCGTCGTCCCCCGCAGCTAGGGGACTGCCCCTCCTTTTATAGGACAAGGAGGCGGCAGTTTACAAGCGTGCCGCACTATTTCGCCTACGTGTAGAGGCGTGGTGTACAACGTCGCGGAGTCGACGGTCGTCCTAGCGAATCTTGCTCCCGGCGGGGCGTCATGGCGCGTCCAGGAGCGGCTTCGAGGGTGGCGGTGTAGGGGTCTCCTGTTCGGCGGCCGCCCGTGTGAGGACTCGGGGGTGCCGTGACGTGAGGCCGTACGGCGGTACAGTTGCTGGCGTGGCGGCGTCCCGTCACCGCACGCTTCCACGGCGTCGGGGATGGTGATGCAGTGGCCGGGATGGCGTCGGGGACGGCGGGGATGGTCGCACAGGGCTGATGGTGAAGGAGGTGACTGGTCCCGCCGGCATGATGTCACGGCGTTGTTCCTGCACGGGCACGGCGTGGTTGTTCGTCTTCTCTTCGAGGGCTCCGCCGTCCTTTTTCGAGGGTGCGACGCGTCGGCCGTACGGGAGTGGGTGGCACAGTGCCACGAGGTTGTTGCTGACCCAGCCGCACGGTGTCGCACAGTGGCGGGGATGGCCTCGCCAGGGGAGTTGGCGGAGCAGTGCCGGGGCATGATCCCCGGGCGCGTAGTGGCGTGGATTCGCCTTTGACTAGGGCGACTGCAAATGTCAGTGCATTAAGTGCCCCTGCCGGGGCAGCAGGTATGGAGGCGGCGGGCGCGTGGTGCCCTCGAGCGAGACGGAAAACCGCTCGAGGGGGCGCTCGGCTCTCGATCGAGACGGGGCCTCGCTCGGGGAGGCATCCGGCCCCCGAGCGAGGCGGAATCCCGCTAGAGGGGGCGTCCGACCCTCGAGCGAGGCGGAACCTCACCCGAGGGAGCGACCGGTCCTCGAGGCACTTGTCCAATTTTACCATCACTGATGAATTCACAACACACGCCCTATGTACCTGATTTTTTTCGTTGCATTTTAGAGCATCTCCAATAATTCCCTTAAATCTTCCCAAAACCTGTTTTACGGAGAAAATTGAAAAAAAAACGAACTCCAACAGTCCCCATAAACCTCCCCCAAATTATTGGCGATGCGAATCGCGTCCCCCTCACCCCGCATATATTCGTGACATCACTTCACCCCCAATCGGCCCGCAGCCCCTCCTTGCCGCGCGCTATGGATGATTCCCACGAAAATTTCCACTGCGTGCGCTAGCAAACTCGCTTTCCTCTGAATGGCAGCAGGGCCGGCAGCGGCAGTCCGGGGCAACAAATGCAGCAACCACAACAGCTCCCAGTCCTCGAGGCGGAGGTCCATGTGTGAATCCCATGGTGCTCAAGGCAGTGCTCTACACCGACTCTGCCAGCGGACACAAAGACGGAGGAGGCAGAGGACGCCATGGCGATGGCGGCACACGAAACGATAACATTTTTAAAGAACCCTGTGAACCACGGCATTTTACAGCCTATTTTTTGTCGAGATCGGATACGTACAATTTGACTTGACCCGCTACCCTGTCAAAGATAATGCACGGACGTACCATGTCCACTCGATACATTCTCGATGCACTGTTAGAAGGGAGGTTTTTGTTCGGGCTTTTAGTCTCGGTTCAACTTCGGAGCCGGGACTAAAGACATTTTGTTGACATGGCCTGAAATGTCATGAGTGCTCACCCACTTTAGTCCCGGTTGATAACACGACCCGTGACAAAAGACCCCCGTTTAGTCTCGGTTCGTAACACGAACCCAGACTAAAGGGGGTGACCCTTTTGTCACGGGTCGTGTTATCACCCGGGACTAAAGGGGGGTCTTTTGTCACGGGTCGTGTTACCAACCGGGACTAAAGGGCCTCCCACGACTTAATATAAGAGGATAGCATCCTCTACTTAGTCAGATGGGCTGTGTAGGTGAGATGGTGAGGAAGCTACACGCGAGGTTGGAGGTCACTAGTTCGAATCGCCGCAACCGCGCACGTGTATATTTCGCGTGAAAAATCATGTGACTTGTGACTTGCGCGTGTGTGAGGGCCTCCAGGGGATTTTCAAAACAAAAATTTGACGCTGGTGTGCACCCCCCTTTAGTCGGAAATTTTTTTTGACGCTGGTGTGCACCCCCTGGTCCTTCAACCGGGACTAAAGGACCCCTTTTGTCTCTAATAATTAGTCCTGGTTGGACTTGAGAGACCTATACCCCTTACCAACCGGGACTAAAAGTCCACTCTTCACCTGTGATGTGCAATAATCACAGAGTGTCCAAATCGGATTTGGAAAAGATAATCCAGCACCGGCAGACCATTCCTCGAGCTGAATTTTATCACCATCGAAACCGCACGAGACAGGTTAATTACACATCAATCTGGAATAATATCTCTGACCGGCTCTGTTGAAAACCACTCTGAGTTTCGAGGCTGGCCACGCAGCAACAATCCTGTCCAGCTCAAATCACGACGGCGGCGCTGGGTGACGGTTTGACGGACTCAGGGTCTTCGCTGAAATGGCGGTCAGGCTAAGAGACGGCGAGCAGTACTTTTCTCTCACAACAAACCAGCCCACCAAAGAACCAACAAGAAGATCTTTCCCCTCGAACAAATCAGCACCAGACATCAGCCACCAGCCAAACGAACAGGCTGGGCGTGATGTAAAACTGTTTTTAAACCCCTGGGGGCTCCGCTAGCTGAGCATCCATCCAGCTCACACTTCCATTTCAAGTTTCAAGGCAAAAGACGCACCTTGATCGTAAAGAGATTGCCGTGTTGTGTTCTTCTGCACGGCAGAGGTACCCTACCCTTACCTTATTACGCTCTCTGCTTCTACTTCCTGTAACTCTCGTCAAGGTTTAGCCTTTCTTTTCTGTTCGCTTAAACTGAAGCAGAAACATAGCAGAAATTAATATTGTTGTAGATAACTGAATAGGATTGCAAGCAAGGACGCGACGTAACGTAGTTACACTAGTTTGACCATGTCGCACATAATAAGCCCCCAAGCTTATACTATTTTGCAGATGATAATTAATTGCTTGTGCCGTTACAAGCAGCCGGCGAAACTCTCCATGCCCGTGCTTATACTATTGCCGTTGCTGCTGCTGTGCTTTGGAGTTGAAAACATCCACTGCTCAACCGTTCATGAGAACAGCATAGATCTGCAGGCGCTGCTCGATTTCAAGCAGGGCATCACCAGCGACCCGTATGGAGCCTTGAGCAATTGGACATTGAGTTCCCACTTCTGTCGGTGGAATGGTGTCACGTGCACCTCGAAGCGACGACCATTGCGCGTCGTGTGGCTCGTCCTCACCGGGAAAAGTTTATCTGGCTCAATCAGCTCCTCTCTCGGCAACCTTACCTTCCTTGAGGCTCTTGACCTCTCCTCTAATAACTTCTTTGGTCCCTTACCTCTTCTTGGAGGCCTCCAACAACTGCAGTCCCTTTTTCTGTACAACAACAATTTGTCTGGAATCATTCCTGATGCACTCACGAACTGCTCCAACTTGACCTACATAGACATCTCTTCAAACTCACTGGTGGGTTCCATCATTTCTCCGAAATTTGGTCTGCTCACAAATCTAGTAGCGGTCAGTTTGGCTGACAATCAACTCAACGGAAGCATTCCAAGTGACATCGGCCATCTGCGAAAGTTAGAATACTTGAACCTAGGCAGAAACAGGCTTTCAGGCGGAATTCCAGCTTCCGTCTTCAGTCTTCCTTCTCTAAATTCTCTAGCTCTAGACAACAATATGCTAGACAAGGCATCACTGCCACCTAACATAGGAGAACTTCTCCCGAATCTCACTCAGCTTACCTTAGGAAATAACTCGTTTGAAGGTCCCATCCCAGATTCCCTAGGCAATGCTGTAAAGCTTCAAGTGATAGATTTATCATTTAACAATTTCTCAGGGCGAATTCCTGCTTCTTTGGGAAATCTTTCGAATCTGGCTATCTTAAACCTTCAACATAACCGGCTTGTAGCAAGGGACAACCAGGACTGGGAATTCTTGAATGCATTAAGAAACTGTACATCTCTGGAATATCTCTCACTCTCTAACAATAAGCTGCAGGGACCTATACCACCGTCAATCGGCAGCTTATCGACTAGCCTCCAATATCTGTTGTTGTCTGGAAACAGCTTATCCGGACAAATTCCACAGGGTATAGGAAATCTTAGTGGCTTAATTAGACTGGGGCTAGATGAAAACTATATTAGTGGTACAATTGAAGGATGGATTGGAAGCTTAAAAAGCCTACAAGTTCTAGTGCTCCAATCGAACAACTTCAATGGGCCAATCCCAAACTCAATTGGTAATCTTCAACAGCTTCAACAGTTGACCCTTGGGAATAACAATCTTCAAGGCTATATACCCTAGAATATTGGAAACCTTAAAGTTTTGCAAGCTTTCTGAGTCTTCGAACTATGTAGTCTTTTTGACGTTCTAGGAATGGCTTTATTTTGCTAATGATCAATAATGTTAAATTTAGTATGATGTAAAATCAGTAATAATCGCGGTATGATATGCTTTCTCTTGAGGGGTCTCAAGCCAGAACTTTTCTATTATTAAAAAAGCTAAAGAGCAAAATAATTTTGTCCTTTTTTTAATGAACGGGCACAGACTGTACTGTTTTTATTAATATGGCGCGAGAGTCAGAACACAGCGAAACGATATTGTCTTTTACACATTTAGAAAGGGGATTCGAGAAAGAACAAAAGATTTCATAAAGTACTTGTCAGTCAAACGTGGATGTCGCTATACATAATGCACCACACATATCACATTGTATGGGTCTAGTCCCGACTCCAAAGTTGAACTGAGACTAAAAAGAAAGACTCTATACTAGCGTCTACTTGCAAGTGTATCGTAACCTAAATAAAGCTAAAAAGCTGATCTACCTTACGGCCAAATCTTAGGCTACAGATATCATCTACTCTTTCGAAGTGTAAGAATGAATAGATGCTTCGCGTACCATTCAAGTGGCTGCTGAATGAATGAAGCAGCTGTTCACACACACACACACCGACACACACACTTTATAAGCTAGCATGTATTAGTTCTGCTACTTTTCCTATTGAACAATTTCATGGCTGTTTAGTTCTCTCATTTGCGACCCCAATTCACCATTTACCTGTCTCATCTTCTTCATCACATCATGCATTTCAATGCACACTTTTTCCACAACTTTCCATCCCACTATTTATTCGCGCAAATTTGATGAACTAAACACACCCTGGTCCCGTATGACATTGGCATTGGTCTCAAGAAGAAGTATGCCATTGGCATTCTTACTCAATGAACATACATACCTATACTTAATGAAAATGAACTTGAGGGTTTCCATATGTACAGCTAGGGTGGGATAATCTACAACACCTTCTTCAGTAATAATAACATTCAATTCAAGATTTCAAGCCACATGCCCCTGGCCATATCGCTAGATTAGCTAGTGATTTTATCCGCAATGTGTTTTCACCTAAAACCAGGTGTCTACCCACTCTCTAGTAGTCACTACTAGGTAGGGATGGATTCGGATGTCTGGAAATCCGAATTATCCGTATTCGTATCCGCTAAAAACGTTAATATGGATATCCGTATTCGTATTCGTTTTTAATATGGATGTCAGATGGATGTATTTGAATCTGATTTTCAGTATTATCTGAATTCGACATTATCCGAAATATCCGACAAAAATCCGACATATCCGACATTATTCGTATTCGCAAAAATAAAGTACCATAGAAAACATCTAAAATTTATTTATATTATTAAATAATAATTACCAATGATGTTAATTTTAATATTGCTAGTAAAATAATTATTTACACCATTTTAACTATTGAAAATTATATATATATATATATATATATATATGACAACTAACTAATTATGCTAACCTAATATTACTAAACTATATAATGATATTTTTAATTAATTTTGATGTGTCTAATCATAGTAATTTTAAATACATTATATTATTTAGCAAATAAATAAATTATATTTAAATGTATTTATGTACTTATTTGTACTTATAAAAGATGTTTATATATTTACAAAATTACTTCTTTTATATTTATTGTCATATATTAATTAATTACTTACTTAAATAACTAATTAATATGTTATTTGCAATATGATATCTATTATGTATAATGATCATAATTTACTCTCTACTCGTAACATGATTTGATCAATTATAAAACCATCGACAAAAGAAATTGATACTCATTATGACTCTATGCTGTAAATCGAGTAAGTATTCGAATGTGAATCCAAATTCGAAATATCCGTTTTGTATTCGTATTCGATAATATTCGTATTCGTATCCGAATTCAAAATAAAATGTGGTAAATAGTGACATCCGCATTTGTATCCGTGTGTATCTGATCCGAATCCATCCCTACTGCTAGGGAACCAAGCATTTGTCCCAGGCCATTTTTCTGTGCATACTAGTAATGTTGTATTATTCTTGCTAGATGCAAATGTTGATTAGTAGTGTCATTTCCCCGAGTAAAATTATGTACGGATGGTTGGTATGAGGGCAATTGGGCATATATGTGTTCTTTGGTACACTACGTAAAAAGCAAAGAAAGAAGACACTATCATTAGAGATGCGGTTTTAAAACACGTCTCCAATGACTTATAGGAGACGCTTGTTAAGATCACGTGTCTCCTATATGTCTATCAAAAACAGACATGTTTAACCCATGTCTCCTTTGTACTCACATAAGACGCATTTTATCAATCCATGTCTCTTTTGAGTTCTCTACTCATTGGAGACGTTGGTTTATTACACACGTCTTCTTTGTGAAGCATTAAAGGAGGCACATATGTGTAAAACGCGTCTTTCGTGAGTACGTTCGGACCCCAAAAAATTATAAGTCACAGTAATTCACGCTCTCGCATATTGCCCTCCGTCTCTCCATCGCGTCCCCAAACTATACCCGATTATTTTTCGGGCCGAGCCGGAAAAAACCCGGTTACGATACGTGAAAAACTCACTTTGGTAACGGGCACAGATTGCCTTTCGTAACGGGCAAAGCGCCCGTTACCGATCAAGTGCTACAAATGAGCCAAGAAAGGTAGCAGGCATATGCCCGTTACTGATAACACATATTCGTAACGGGCATCAAACAAAGACCGTTACCACAACTAACCACCGGTCACGTGATATGGCTATTTCTCTGGGCCCATAGAGAACTTTGGTAACGAGCACTAAAACCGAGCCCGTTACAATAACTCCACATCAGAGACGCGTGTTGTGTACCTACGTCTCCAATATCTCGATGAAATGAGACGCGTCTATTTCATGCGCGTCTCAGCACAACTAGGATTCATAACGGGCATCAAACAATAACCGTTACCACAACTAGTCACGTGAAAATGGCTGTTTCTCTGGGCCCACAGGCAACTTTGGTAATGGGCACGAAAACAGAACCCGTTACTGTGAAATCAACATCGGAGACGCGTGCTGTGAACCTGCCTCTTCTGTCTTGACGAACAGGCCAAGTTCTGGGGCCCATCGGTCAGTACTGGTAACGGGCTTTTACGTTGCCCATTACATTGTTGGCATGTTTGTAACGGGCGTTCCGAATGAGGCCCGTTACTCACTGATCAGTGTTTGTAACGAGCTTTAATTAACGCCCATTACAGATATGTATGCCACCCCTACAGTAACCTGCTGCCTGTGCTTATCGGCTGCATTCTGGAACCAGCCAGGATTTGGCAGCCATTAGGGGCTGCATCCTGGAACCAGCCAGGATATGACTAAATTCACAAGAATTAGATCCAGCATCCAAATTCACAGAAATCCACATAATTCACATGCATCATATGACAAAATTCAGCATCATCATCTCACAAGTAAAGAAGCATCACTAGCTTGACAACAATATCACATCAATAGTTAACTAGCTTGACAACAATAGCACAAAATTCATGGGACAAGGAGGAAAATAAAAATTTCTTAGTCACCATGTATAATATTAGCCCACATAGTTTCATCAGCATGAAATTTTCCTCTCCATGAGGAATGTGGCAATTCTTTCACGAACATAAACCAACATGGATTTGTGGAGAGGATGCTCATCTAACCCTAATATCTGGATATAACAATGTCACTAGTCAGCACACATATATAGGTGGTTACCAAACATGTGCAGTGCTAATAAGCAAGAACTGTGCTCAGTTGTAGGTTTTACAAATGAAGATCCCAAAAAAGTACCTCCATATCTTGGCCTATATCTTTTAATTTAAGCATGTGATAGGCACAATAGAAGCCGCAGAGTTTGGATTCAGCAGGTTGTTGGTGGCACTACAATAAATGTACAAAGAAAAATAGTGGTGATCGAGAAGAATTAAACTCAAGCTTTAGTACTAGCTTCCACATGAAGGAAATAAGTGGTATGTACCTTAACATCTTTGACATGTTCTAAGGTGCTAAGGCGCAACTTCTTTTTGCCGAAGTAACGTTCCCAACCCCTACAACGAAACATGCAACAATGGTTAGGGCACTATTAATTAATATATATACTCTGCACAGTTTGTTGAGGAACGTCCGCAGGTTAAGAAAGAAATAACTTACTCATAAATGATTTGTTCGAAAGGGGTAGTATCAGTCTTAACTCTCTTCAATGAACCAAGATAGTAGATCTTCTGCTGCTTCAGAACGATCGCCACTGCAATCCAGTGGTTCCTACTAAGATAAGCGGTAAGGAAGAGTTTCTTTTTAGCATATAGTCTGAAGGCACTACACATATATGACATAGAGAAAGCAAGAGTGGCATCTGTGCTGGTCAACGTTGTCGAGCAAAGGCATTTAGGATCAAGGAATCCAACTGCAGCGCCCTTCTTCTCAACTTCTACAACCATATTCCTATTAGTAAACAAAAACAAAGTGTAAAGAGGCCAAATACATGGTAAAGATGATGTGAGGCAAAAAGCACATTTCGATAGAGAATGATTAGTGAGAAGCAGATTAAATTTTCAAGCAACTTACAAGATGAAGCAGCAGAGAAGTGTCAGATCCAAAGCATCCAAGTTGAAGAGATCATACAAATCACTGAGTTGCACAGGTATCTGCTCGAGTCCGTTTGACGATTCGTCTCCTCTCTTAGGCCATGCATTGTTCCTGGGCCGAAGTGTGACCATAATTGAAGATTCATCATCTGACTTACCACGTTGCATGTAGAATGTTTGGAGCTTTCTGGTACAAGGAGCAGCCTTTTTGAGATCATCATCACTAAGAAGGCTCTTTCCGAATTTGTAATTTGGGTTAACCATAGCCCAAGGATTCTTCTGGGCGTTTTTGTCAGATCGCTTTGGGTTACTCATAGACCAAGGATTCTTCTTGGTGTTTTTCTCAGATCGCTTTGGGTTAGTCATAGCCCAAGGATGCTTCTCTGTGTTTCTCTCAGGTCGCTTTCTACTATGCATCTTAGAGGTTTTATTTACAACAATTTTCTTTTCCTGCTGCTTTGAGATGACTGTAGAATGTTTCTTAAGGGCTTGCTTGCCTGCTGTAGGTGGTGTAGAGCTTTTATTTTGGCAAGTTTCTCTTCTTGCAGCTTTGAAATGGCTGAAGGTTTCTCAAGGGATTTCTTGCCTACTGTATGTTGTGTAGAGATTTTATTTTGGTCAAGTTTATTTCCTTGCTGATTTGAAATGGCTGAAGGTTTCTCAAGGGATTTCTTGCCTAGTGGTGTCTCACCAGGAGCTATTACAGAGGTATTAGGCCCAGATGTACCTAAAGCTTTCTTTGAAATGTCTTCAAACGATTTATCAGCACCAGCCAACACATCATTTTGGTTGACTGGTAAGAGTGGTGTCTCACCAGGAGCTATTACAGAGGTATTAGGCCCAGATGTACCTGCTTTGGCATGATTGTTTTGAGCACTTTCGTTTGGGGGTGTAGGTTTTGTTGTTTCATGAGGAGGTGGTGGTGGTGGTGGTGGGGATGGAATATTTGGTGTCTCTTGCGGATGTGGGGATGCAAGTTTTCTATTTTTTCAGGACTAGTAGTAGGTGGAGATGGAATATTTGGTGTATCTTGCGGATGTGGGGACGCAAGTTTTTCTATGCTTTCAGGATGATGAGGAGGTGGGGATGCAAGTTTTTCAGGATGAGGAGGAGGAGGAGGTCCAAATGGAACGTCTTGTGGATGTGGGGATTGAGGAGGAGGAGGAGGAGGAGGAGGATGTGGGGAACCATGTGAGGAAGGAACTTGTACCGTACTAGGTGGACTACAAGAAATCTCTACCCCTGCGAACGAGATTTACATGTTGATGCTCCCTTGATGTCAATCTGACACCTTTTCCATTGTAACCTCTATCCTTCAGCTTGTAAAACGCTCGCACCTAGAAATGCATTCCTGGTGCGGGTCATGGCGTCACCCGCACCTGGAAATATTTCCAACAAAAAACGTGGGTGTGTTAAAAAGCTCAAAATAAATAGCAAATAAATAAATAAATAAATAAATAAGTCATGCATTTTTTCACGTAAAGTTGTGTCGCTACGCAGTTGTCGGGGTACAGAAAATGTTTGTAGGAGCGGCTCCCAGCGAACGCTTTTAGAAATAGCGATTTTCTAGAAGCGTGTAAAATGCCCCCACCTAGAAATGCATTTCTCGGTGGGGGTCATGGCGTCACCCGCACCTGAAAATATCATTTTTTCACATCAAGTCGTGCTGCGACGCGGTTGTCGGGGTTCGAACCCACGACCTCTCCCCTCGTGCGAAACCTCCTTTACCACTACACCACACACTCATATTATACTACACCTTTCATGACTTGTCAGCTATAAAGTTTCATAACTTTCTGAAATCTACAACTTTCATGTTGGGAGTTTTTCCGTTTGAGGTCGTTTACGAAATTTGAATTTCAAATTTGAGAGATTCAAATTTGAAATTCATTAACAATACGATTTCAAATAAAAAAGTTGTAAACTACAAAGTTTCATAACTTCTCAGTATCTACAACTTTCATGTTGAGAGTTTCTACATTTGAGGTCATTTGAAAAATTTAAATTTTCAAAATTCAAAAATTCAGATATACTTTATCTTGACAAAAGTAATTCAAATACAAAATGGTTCAACTACAAACTTCTTTGACTTTTGAAGATGAACATCCGATATAGTGGTAGTAACATTCTTCACAAATCTTATACATCTCTCATATAGTTTCATGAAACTATATAAGAGATATAAGTTTTCCAAACAATCTCATAGTACTTATATGGATATTTTGAAATATTAAACAATCTCAAATGCAAAACTTATCGACTACAAAGTTTTAAGTCTTGTCAAGCTATACAATTTTGATATAAAATTTGTCTTCATCCAAGATCCTATGAAGAAGTTATGAAGTTTTTAGCATGAGACCATTTCTAGGAGCGGGTGATGTCCTCACCCGCACCTAGAAATCAATTTCTAAGAGCAGGTGACATCATCACCCGCACCTGAAAAAGATTTTCATGTGCGGGTGGTGGGGTCACCTGCTCCTAAAATGATTTCTAGGTGCAGGTCTAGCTTACAGTGCCGCATATTTTTCTTAAATCAGGCGGTAAAATCGCCTGCTCCTAAAAAAACCATTGGCTCCTACAAATGTATTCTGTATAGTGGAAGGTGTCTGATGCTAGCGCCCAGACCGTTCCGGGCGCTAGCAGTTCCGAAGAAAAAACCTTGTTTTTCTTGACATGCACGTTGGCTCACTAGCCTGTAATTGCCGGTCACATATGTCATTAAACATTGACCAAAATTCTTCCTCACAGTTGCATCTTCGAGATGATAAGTACACATTTTGTTTTCGGAAAGAATGGTAAAGTGCCCCTGAAAGCCACTGTGATTTTTTTTGACAGACACCTAAAAAAGGTGTACTCATATCTGATTCATATCAAGCAAAACAAATGGCAGTACAAGGGAAGGGAAGGACAGCTTGACACACAATGATGCAAAGAAAATAAAATTACATTGAAGAGCACACTCTAGTCATCTTCCTTCCAAAGTTCGTCGTCCACCGAAGCTTGAAAAATGCACTGGAAAGGCAACAAGGGAAAGTAGCACCTGCAAACGTCATCGCCACACAAGGCTTTGAAGACCGCAAAAACCACCCGCTGCGTACAACGAGATCTAGCAAACGCTGAAAGAAATCAACTGGGGCAACACCCCAAGCAACGCAGGCTTGCAATCCGTCATCACCAAACCAGCGGGTTGAAGAAACCGAAACTTGACGAAGAACCGATCGAAGAAAGAGATGAAAACCGCCCCAACAAAGGACAGCCAACTGCATCTCCTGACGAGCACACAAACTGCAAAGATCTGAAGATAATCTACAAATCTGGCAGAACCGACTCTCACTAGCCCTTCGTCGGCGGGCCGGAAAGAACGTCATCGAGGTAGGAAGAGGCCGGAGAGACCTTATTCCATAGTGACATCTTCACTACCACCTTGATGTCGCTGGAAACCAAACCTAGAAAGAAAAAAACTAAACCTACGAAAGGAAATTGGTCCCCGCTTCTCTCCCTACCGGCGCCGGCGAGGCCACCGGAGGGCAGAGGAGGGGGACTGTCACACCCTGAAATTTCCAATTTTAGGATGTGAATAGGAAAAAAATTAAACAACGATTTATTCTAAATTTTAAAATTTTGCCCAGCTTTTTTTTCTTTACAGGAAATATAGTATAGGAAAAAATCCTTTGTTTGAGTTTTCTAAATTAAATAAATAGTTGTGTGTGTGTGTGTTGCATTCATGCCGGTGCGTTGTTTTAGGGTGTTTGGATTCAAACCTGGGTTGAATTCAAATTTGTATGCTTGCTTTAAAAAGGTAATAGCAATAGGAAAAAAAAGAAGCCAACCCCCTCCCAGGCCATCACCGCAGCCCACCACCGCCTCTGTCTCGGCCCGTTGCGTCGCGGCCCTTTTCATTGAAGTCTGCTCGTGCCCCCTTGACTCTCCCCGCGGCCGCGCGGTCCGTCCGTGCGGCCCGGCCCGAACAACGCAAGGCGACCCGGCCCGGCCCGCTTGCGCGCGCGCGCGCCGCTCCCGCCCACCGACGCGCGGGGGCCCGCGCGTCATCCCCCCTCCTCGCGCGGACGCGCCGCCGCGCACCCGCGGCCGAGTCGGGGTCGCACCCGAGGCCAACCCGACTCGGCGTCCGCGCCGCCCGGCCCCGGCCCACGGGTCCGCACGCCGAGGGCCTCCGCCCTATAAAGCCGCCGCAACCCCTCGGTTTCGCCCCCGTCGCCGAAACCCCTAATCACCCGGCCGCCCGCCATCCCCTTGCCGCCGCCGCCGTTGACCCGGCTTCCGCCGCCTCCCGTCGTCGAGCGGCCGTTTCCGCGCCTCCGTCGCTTGGTAAGGGAGCTACCGGTGCCGCCCGAAGATGTTCCCCGTGCCCTAACTCGCCGTGACCGGCTCGCCGTCGATGCGCCGCCGCTCATCGCCGCCCCCGCCGCGGTGCGCGTCGCCTCTCGCGGCGTTTCGAGGAACCGCGCCACGCCCGTTGACTTCCCCCGTGCCGCGCGCGTCGTTTTGGTGCAAACCGCGAGCCAAACCGTGCGGTGTAGTGCCTCGTTCGCCTCGCGCCGGCGAGCTCGCCGCCGCGCGCGCGCCGCGTCCCGCGTCGCCGCCCATCGCGCGCCGCCGCCTGCCGCTCGCGCAAGATCTGAGCCGCCAGATCTCCATCCGACGGCTCGGAACGCATCAACTCCCCGGTCAAAGCCACCAAGGCTAGTCAAACCGGCCCGCTTAGATCCTGACTGCCGGATCTCGATCCAACGGATCAGATCCACCCCCCCAGCGTAACCGCGCGCTTTCGTGCATAAAACCCTAAGTTTCTTCAGTTTTACGATCCGGTCCTTCCACCTTAAGAAACCTTTACCTATAGGTCCTATTTTCTTCAGTTTAGCCCGAAAACTTAAGTTTTATTTACAATTTAGTCCTAAAACTTGTTTTAATCATAACTTTGCCGTTTTAGCTCCGTTTTTAGCGTTCTTTATATCCACGCGATCGTCTCGACGAGCGAACGACTTTTTGCCCCTGTTTAGTTCTGTTAGTACTGTTTGGTGATTGTTTCTTATTTTATTCCATTGTATGCTTGTATGTCAATGATGTGGTGCGTAGAAGACGGTTCGTTCGTGGAGAACGCCGGAGTTGAAGATTTCCAAGATCTTGAGCAAGCAAAGACACGTTGGTAGAAGGCAAGTCCTTGCTGCATTCCCGTTGATCCTATTACAACATGCATTTTAATTACACCGTTATTTATTATTGCTTTGCATTAAATTGATGGGTCCTACTATTAAGGTTTGACTAGTTTTGTTCATCCTGTGCCTTGATCAACCTGGGTTTATGTTTATGTTGGGTAGACCATGCTTAGTTGCTCAACTTGGGTTTATGGTGGTTTGATGAACAACAATGTTAATCTTGCTATACTTATGTTGTACCTTTCATTAAACAAGATCACCTGTGTTAATCGGAACATGGAGAACCACCCAGGAAAACAGTGCTACCACAAGACATATGGCTCTGTCTTGGCTTAATAATTAGTGAACCGGGTGTTAGGTATGCTTTACCTGATAAGGGTTGGGGGCTAGCGGGTAGTGGCGTATGGACTGCTCGGGCGTAGGTGTGGGCTTGGCTAAGACACGGTACTCGTCCGGAGCTTTATACGTTGCACCGACCGGAGTAACCTAGCGGGCGACCTACATCCGGGGATCTTTGTAACGACCTCGTAGCGTCCCTATGCAATCACACCTCGGCGGTGTGGTATGATGCCCGATCGGCATCGCGTGGTTGGGTTTAAAGCTCTTCGGAGTTTTTACGCGACTTGTGGGTAAAGATGTACGACCTCTCGCGAGTGTAAAACTAACTAGTTAGCCGTGCCCACGGTCACGGCGGCCCGGACCCTCACATGATTAAACTATGGAAGATGGATTAAACTTGTTGTATTTACTTTCGTTCATGATGATGATGCTTATGTTAATCTTTGGGTTGGTATAAACTTACATTTGCTAGTAATATAGCTTGCTTAATAAAATTTGACCAACTAAAATGCTGATCTGCTATGCAACCACAAGCTTCCACCATAAAGCCTTTGCATGTTGTTATAGAAAGTTTCCCTTGTTGAGTACGACATGTGCTCATGCTTGTTGTTCTTTTATATGCATCTACACAACCCGGTTGCTGCTCAGACGGGCGCTTTGAAGATTTTCCTGGAGAGTTCGGTGGTTTCTAGGAGAGCGTGCCACCAGTCAGCTGCCTGTGGAGACGTCCTTTGCTGCTGCTAGTACTCACTTATGTTACGTTTCTGAGACATTCGGTCATGTAATAAAGTTTTAATACTCCCTTTACGCTTTTACACTATGTTTTGGTATACACTGAGTCAATGCATGTGTGAAACTTGATCCTGGCGCACATGTGTTCTATGCATTCGGATTTGCCCTTAAATCCGGGTGTGACAAAGTGGTATCAGAGCAGTGTTGACTGTAGGACGTTAGCCTAGTTAGAAACTGGTCGAACATAAGGATTATAACCATCTGGTAGCCATGCTTACTCCGTGCTATGCTTTAAATTCCATTCTTAATATACTTATCCTTGATTTTACCCCCATCCTTGGTATTCTACTTGCTATCTATCTTATCTTGGTCAATCTTTTCATTCTATACTGCCTTGTTCTTGCTTTAGGAAATCTTTAGCACCTATTCTATGCTCTCTAACCTTTCCCTGCCTTTACCCTACCTGTGTTCGCAGTATTCTCAGTTATCTAATGACCCTATCAGGTTCAAGCTAAAGATCTTTCTTAGGATCTAGGTTCTTTAGGCTTGTCCTTGTGAAATCGCTAGCCACGATCGACGATTAGGTGTGCTTAGTTTTGTGGTGTGTTTGAATGCTTGATCTTGTGTTAATGCTTGATTTGAATCTTTGACTGAGTGCAGTGTGTTGTGGGTTGATAACCACAATGACATTTGTTTAGTTTAAGTTTGCTTAGTTGGGGTTAATCTTTGTCTCAATCATCCTTTCATCTTGCACCTTCCTAATCCTTTATTAAATCTTTACTCATCTACCTTGCAATCTATCTTGCTGCAAATCTGTTCTCGTCAACCTTCGACATAACAATAGTGTTTTATTCATATCTCGAGCTACAGAGCTCCGATTGATGCAAAACCAGTTGGGTTAGTTCACAAATTTCATAACAAAGTTTCTGTCCAAAATTCAGCCCCATCCAATACATATCCTGGGAGCTATGCATGAAACATGGGTGCGGTCAGAATCTGTAAAACTCTGCTGACACATTAACTTCATTATTTTATATCTTGGGCTATAGACCTCCGTTTGAGGCAAATCCAGTTGGAGAAGTTCTGAAATTTTATGGGTGTTTTTCTGTCCAAAATTCAGCAATTTTGATTACATAATCAGAGAGGGATGCCCGAAACTTTGGAGTTACCTGAATCTGTTAGCACTGTTGACATACCCGACTTGTTTATTTTATATCTGAAGTTATAGAGCTCTGATCTAGATGATTCCAGTTGGGCTAGTTCCGTAATTTCATTATCTTTTACCGTTCAAAAGCTCATAATTTTTGGTTATCCACGTTGGGAGTTATACCTGAATGTTGGAAGTCGACAGAATCTGTCTTAAACTGGAAATCTGCGCCGCTTAATCTTTTGAGCTTTTCTCTTTGTGCAATCATCTAAGTCAATGTTCCTAACACTCAGATGGTGAACACAAGGTCCGGGTCAGGTGTTTATCAACCTCCAGTGATACGCCAAGGACGAGGCAGCAGCTCAGCCAGTGCACAACAACCACCAATGGATCCAGTCATGCAGCAGTTCTTCCAGAATCAGCTACAACTCTTGGAGAACCTGACCAACGCTGTAGCCAACCTGCAGGCCCAAGCCAACAATCCACCTCAGCCACCGCCACAGCAGCCGGCGCCCATGAACAAGCACAGGGAGTTTATGAGCCATCGTCCGCCAGTTTTCACTCATGCTGCTGATCCGCTTGATGCTGATGATTGGTTGAAGACCGTGAGCAAGATGCTCACCACAGCCCAGTGTGATGATAGAGAGAAGGTCCTATTTGCTGCAGGATGACTCCAGGGTTCAGCAGGAGCATGGTGGGATGCCTACACTACCGCCCATGCTACACCAAATGCCATCACCTGGCAGGAGTTCAATGAGAGCTTCAGGAACCATCACATTCCTGCAGGGTTGATGAGGCTGAAGAAGAAGGAGTTCCTCTCTCTCCAACAGGGGGGAATGTCAGTGACAGAGTACCGAGACAGGTTCATCGAGCTGTCTCGCTATGCACCAGAGGAGGTGGCAGATGACCCAAAGAAGCAGGAGCGTTTTATGGAGGGATTGGCTGGACCACTTCGGTATCAGCTGACATCTCACACTTTTCCGTCTTTCCAGCACCTGTTAGACAAGGCCATCAGCCTGGAGGCCATGCGCATAGAGTTGAGAGATTTGAAGAGGAAGGCCACTACTTTTGTGCCGTTTGGGAGCAGCACTCGTCCCCGTTTCATTCCACCGCAGGGAACAACACCCCATGTTGGAGGTTCAGGTGGTAACTCTGGGCAGAAACAGTTTCAGCGAAACAATCAACCTTTCAAGCACCCCATTCAAGAGTTGCAGCATTCCCCTCCACAGACTCCACGCCCCAATAACCAGCAGACTAGTCAGAACACCCCAGCAGGAACCCCAGTGAGACCTAGCGCGCCAAGTGCTCCTGTTGGCAATGCATGTTTCAAGTGTGGAGAGACTGGTCACTATGCTAACAACTGTCCTCAGAGGAGCGTCCCGAATACCCCAGTGCAGAATCAGCAGATGAGGAATGGAAACCAGACCCCGCAAAGCTCTAAGGGACAGCAGAGCTCCGCTCGTGGTAGATTGAACCACATAAATACAACGACCGTGTTGGGTATGTTCTCCGTCAACATTGTTTTCACATCAGTTCTACCTTATCTTCTCGAAATCTTTCTTTATCCTTCCGAATCTCGAGGACGAGATTCCTTTTAAGGGGGTAGATTTGTCACACCCTGAAATTTCCAATTTCAGGATGTGAATAGGAAAAAAATTAAACAACGATTTATTCTAAATTTTAAAATTTTGCCCAGCTTTTATTTTTCTTTACAGGAAATAAAGTATAGGAAAAAAATCCTTTGTTTGATTTTTCTAAATTAAATAAATAGTTGTGTGTGTGTGTTGCATTCATGCCGGTGCATTGTTTTTGGGTGTTTGGATTCAAACCTGGTTTGAATTCAAATTTGTATGCTTGCTTTAAAAAGGTAATAGCAATAGGAAAAAAAAGAAGCCAACCCCCTCCCAGGCCTTCACCGCAGCCCACCATCGCCTCTGTCTCGGCCCGTTGCGTCGCGGCCCTTTTCATTGAAGTCTGCCCGTGCCCCCTTGACTCTCCCCGCGGCCGTGCGCTGTCCGTTGCAGCCCAGCCCAGCAACGCAAGGCGACCCAGCCGGCCCGCTTGCGCGCGCGCCGCCGCTCCCGCCCATCGACGCGCGGGGCTCGCGCGTCATCCCCCCTCCTCTCGCGGACGCGCCGCCGCTCGCACCCGCGGCCGAGTTGGGGTCGCACCCGAGGCCAACCCGACTCGGCGTCCGCACCGCCCGGCCCCCGGCCCACGGGTCCGCACGCCGAGGGCCTCCGCCCTATAAAGCCGCCGCCACCCCTCGGTTTCGCCCCCGTCGCCGAAACCCCAATCACCCGCCGCCGCCGCCATCCCTTGCCGCCGCCGCCGTTGACCCGGGCTTCCGCCGCCTCCCGTCGTCGAGCAGCCGTTTCCGCGCCTCCGTCGCTTGGTAAGGGAGCTACCGGTGCCACCTGAAGATGTTCCTGTGCCCTAACTCGCCGTGACCGGCTCGCCGTCGATGCACCGCCGCTCATCGCCGCCCCGCCGCGGTGCGCGTCGTCTCTCGCGGCGTTTCGAGGAACCGCGCCACGCCCGTTTACTTCCCCGTGCCGCGCGTGTCGTTTTGGTGCAAACCGCAGCCAAACCGGTGCGGTGTAGTGCCTCGGTCGCCTCGCGCCGGCGAGCTCGCCGCCGCGCGCCGCCGCGTCCCGCGTCGCCGCCTTCTGCGCGCCGCCGCCTGCCGCTCGCGTAAGATCTGAGCCGCCAGATCTCCATCCGACGGCTCTGGACGCATCAACTCTCCGGTCAAAGCCACCAAGGCTAGTCAAACCGGCCCGCTTAGATCCTGACCGCCGGATCTCGATCCAACGGATCAGATCCACCCCCCCAGCGTAACCGCGCGCTTTTGTGCATAAAACCCTAAGTTTCTTCAGTTTTACGATCCAGTCCTTCCACCTTAAGAAACCTTTACGTATAGGTCCTGTTTTCTTCAGTTTAGCCCGAAAACTTAAGGTTCTTTACAAATTAGTCCTAAAACTTGTTTTAGCCATAACTTCGTCGTTTTAGCTCCGTTTTTAGCGTTCTTTATATCCACGCGATCGTCTCGACGAGCAGAACGACTTTTTGCCCCTGTTTAGTTCTGTTAGTACTGTTTGGTGATTGTGTCTTATTTTATTCCATTGTATGCTTGTATGTCAATGATGTGGTGCGTAGAAGACGGTTCGTTCGTGGAGAACGCTGGAGTTGAAGATTTCCAAGATCTTGAGCAGCAGCACACGTTGGTAGAAGGCAAGTCCTTGCTGCATTCCCGTTGATCCTATTACAACATGCATTTTAATTACACCGTTATTTATTATTGCTTTGCATTAAATTGATGGGTCCTACTATTAAGGTTTGACTAGTTTTGTTCATCCTGTGCCTTGATCAACCTGGGTTTATGTTTATGTTGGGTAGACCATGCTTAGTTGCTCAACTTGGGTTTAAGGTGGTTTGATGAACAACAATGTTAATCTTGCTATACTTATGTTGTACCTTTCATTAAACAAGATCACCTGTGTTAATCGGAACATGGAGAACCACCCAGGAAAACAGTGCTACCACAAGACATATGGCTCTGTCTTGGCTTAATAATTAGTGAACCGGGTGTTAGGTATGCTTTACCTGATAAGGGTTGGGGGCTAGCGGGTAGTGGCGTATGGACCTGCTCGGGCGTAGGTGTGGGCTTGGCTAAGACACGGTACTCGTCCGGGAGCTTTATACGTTGCACTGACCAGGTAACCTAGCGGGCAGCCTACATCTGGGGATCTTTGTAACGGCCTCGTAGCGTCCCTATGCAATCACACCTCGGCAGTGTGGTATGATGCCTGATCAGCATCGCGTGGTTGGGTTTAAAGCTCTTCGGAGTTTTTACGCGACTTGTGGGTAAAGATGTACGACCTCTGCAGAGTGTAAAACTAACTAGTTAGCCGTGCCCACGGTCACGGGCGGCCTGGACCCTCACATGATTAAACTATGGAAGATGGATTAAACTTGTTGTATTTACTTTCGTTCATGATGATGATGCTTATGTTAATCTTTGGGTTAGTATAAACTTACATTTGCTAGTAATATAGCTTGCTTAATAAAATTTGACCAACTAAAATGCTGATCTGCTATGCAACCACAAGCTTCCACCATAAAGCCTTTGCATGTTGTTATAGAAAGTTTCCCTTGTTGAGTACGACATGTGCTCATGCTTGTTGTTCTTTTATATGCATCTACACAACCCGGTTGCTGCTCAGACGGGCGCTTTGAAGATTTTCCTGGAGAGTTCGGTGGTTTCTAGGCGAGCGTGCCACCAGTCAGCTGCCTGTGGAGACGTCCTTTGCCGCTGGTAGTACTCGCTTATGTTACGTTTCTGAGACATTCGGTCATGTAATAAAGTTTTAATACTCTCTTTACGCTTTTACACTATGTTTTGGTATACACTGAGTCAATGCATGTGTGAAACTTGATCCTTGCGCACATGTGTTCTATGCATTCGGATTTGCCCTTAAATCCGGGTGTGACAGGGACCGTCGGGGAAGGATGTGGGCGGCGAGTGTGATATTGGATTCGGTTTTGAATCATGGAACTGCTGCAGCGTTCTGCTCGATTTGTACATGCTAAAAAGGAAAGGAAAAAAATCTAGATTGGTATCAGCTACCGGCTGGTTAGTGTGCGTTCATGCATCCCATGCTCTAGTAGTGGCCGATCAAGCAACGCATGAGTTATCTGCTAGCGATTAGCTAGTATATAGCCGTATAAGTCGATTATTTCCTGCTCATGCGTCTGTTGTGTAGTGTACAATGCAACAACCCTTTCCCTATGTAGCATGCATGGTATGTATGCGTGCTTAGCAACCTCTATATTTTGTTTGAAATAGGGCAAGGGGCTAGCTCCATTAATGCGCCCCCCCCCCCCCCGATCCATTTGAGATATCGGAGGAAACAACATGCCAACAATGCAAATGCTAGGGTGATTGAGGTTGACGACGACGCGGCTCACAGATTAGACAGTAGATATGACCTCTCCTAGTGGAGTTGTGACGAAAACAGTTGTGATAAATTCCTGTCTGAGCAGAAACAAACATGCATCCTTTTTAATATCTGAAGCTTCATTTTATTATGTCTTCTCCACTTTAATAGAATTGATCTTTTTTATTATATATTTATATGTCTGCAGTTTTCTCCTTTTCTTTTTTTTTTAAAAAAAGTTAGCAAGATGCGGCGCATTGCTGTCAAAGATTATATTTTTTAAAACTTGTGATATATTTAAACTCTATGCTAAATTTTTACTGCACTGAGTGAACCTTTACACTTTTGCTAGTAAACCAACGAAATTTTGAATCGACATGGTTTCTTCTACTCAAATACTTTATTACAATTCTAACATATTTTTCTTTGTCCAATAGTTGCTAGGTACAAAAATGGATACATCCGGAGGACTACCGCTGCTTGATGAGCACAGCGTTCACGTGTTAGTGTGGATCTTTTGTCAGTCCAAGTAGCACGTGTGGCTAGCCTGCAACAATGCTGCCATCATCCGAAGAAATATCGCCATGTGTATAATTTACTACCAAACATTTTATTTTTTTCAGACCGTCAAATGATCCCTAATGTTCGGTAACTAAACAGATGGTTAGAAAAATAAAAATATTATTTTTGTGAATTACACAGTATCACTGTAGAACGGAGACACTCACAATGCATACACACTCACCTCTATAAACGCACGCACGTAAAACCTCACTCATAGGAGCATTTTCGAAGACTAAGTCGGCACACCACCACAGACAAGGTGTCCAAGGGGCGTCGCTTACCACTGAAAGCACAACTCCGTTAAATCCACGGGAATTGAATCCAGAACATGAGAAGCTGCTCAGACTCTTTTAATCACTAAGCTACATGCTCTTTCGCGTAAACTTAACATTACACACTACGGGAAATCAGAGTTTTGCCGTGCGTCTTGGGCGCACGGCAAAGGCTAGAAAACGCACGGCAAATATCGAGGTGCACAACAGCTTTTTGCACGGTAGAGTCCCTTTGCCGTGCGCCTTCTCAAAAAACACACGGTTAACAATTTTTGCCGTGCGCCACGCCCGGCGCACGGCAAAAAAAGCTAACAGACCGCGGCCCAACTGAGACGGCGTCCAACGTCCGCTGGAGATGGCGTCCAACATCATTTGCCGTGCACCCGAGTTGAGACGCACGGCAAACAGAAAAAAAGAAAAAACAACATAGGGTGGGGCCCGCCGCCGGCTGGACACAACCACGTCAGAGCCGACCATCGGCCACCACCGCGCCGGGGACACGTTGCCGAGGCCGCCGCCCCTAGTCCGGATCCGCGCGGCCGCCCCTAGTCGGGATCCACGCCGCGCACGGATGGTCGCCGCCCTGCTCGAGATCCCCACCGGTGAGGGAGAGTAAAGGTCGCCGAAGCTGTCCGCTGGGGGGATCTTGGCCGCGGAGGGATCTTGGGGCCGCCGCCTACCGAGGTCGGGAGCTCAGGCCGCCGTCTCCCACGGCTAGGAGCTCGAGCCGCCGCCTCCCGCGGCCGGGGAGCTTCGCATCCCGCGACCGGGAGCTCGGGCGGCGAGCTCGGCCGCCGCCTCCCGCGGCCAGGAGCTCCGCCTCCCGCACCTCGGGAGCTCGGGCCGCCACCTCCCGCGCCCCGGGAGCTCAGCCGCCACCTCCCGCGGTGAGGAAGAGGCACGGAGGAGGTGGGGGCGCGAGGGTCGGGCCACGGATCCGGCCGCCACACGCCGGATCCGACCGCCACGCCCGGCCGTAGGGGAGGAGAAGGCCGTATCGAGACCGCCGCCGCTCGCCGAGGCCGGCCGGTCGCCGAGGCTGCCGCTCCGTTCGGTCGCCGGTCACCGAGGCTGAGGGAGGAGCGGCGGCGCATGAGGGAGGGAGAAGGAGCGGTGGCGGATGAGGGAGAGAGAAGGGGCGGCGGCGGGATGAGGGCTGCGCAGGGGGAGTGGAGAGGCAGGGTCTAGGATTGGGAGGGGAGATGTGTTGTTTTTATATAGATGGCAACCGCGAATTCTGACCATCAGATCGGAGATCAACGGCTGACAGTGATTGTGGGCCGGCGTGGTCCGTAAATGGGCTGGTTTGTGGGCCTTTGCCGTGCGCGGGGGACCTGGGCACACGGCAAACACTCTAGTTTGTCGTGCGTCGTACCCCACAGCGCACGACAAAGACTATTTTTAATTTTTGTATGTTCCCATGAAAGTGATATTCAAATTTTCTTAAATGTATTCAAAATTAGATGAAGCTTTAAATTGTATTCACAAACATGAAGTCTTTTTTAAAACTCATTTTTCTTTTTTGTTGAAGTTATTAATCAAATTCAATGCATGTCCATTTAAAATTACTTAATAAGAGTTAATATTCAAAAATTAGCAAATGGAAGCAAAAAATTACCATAAACTAATATGAGACAATGTATGTTGTATGTTCACTAGAGAAAAAGTTTCAAGTCAAAAACCAAGTTCAAATTTTACTAAGACTACAAACCAAGTGAGATGACTCTAAACACTATGAAACTTCGAGTTCGATGCTTCGGTTTCTAAACACTACGCATGATGAATTGTTCAAAACCTCTCTCTACTATTTTTCACAACCTTCCCATAGTATATCATGAGCTCTCAACAAATCTCATAACTTTTAAACTTCGTTTACATTTATACAATTAAAAAACATTTCAAAAACATGTGGACTTTCATTCTTTGCGAACAAAATATTTGAATTTCAAGTATTTTCTTGGGTAAGGTCTTAAAAAGGACTCAATTACATAAATAGCATTTTTTCACGAACTTTACTTTTTAATTTTATGCACTTGTGGTTAAAATTTGACTTAAACGAAAAAATCTTTTCAATGAAATAAATTCGTTAAAAATAGCAAAAAGATCGAGATGAGTACCAAATTGAAATATATATTACAAAGTAGTGTATTTGTAGTGCACAAATAGAATGAAGCCAAAAAATCATATTTTTTTGAAACTTTGTCGTGCGCCTCCACAAAACGCACGGCAAACACAAAACTTTGCCGTGCGCCTCCACAAAACGCACGGCAAACACAAAACTTTGCCATGCGTTTTGCTAAAGCCCACGACAAAGAATTTTTTCATAATTATACTTTATTCATAAAAGTCATCAACACAAGTTTGAAAAATTTTCGAAAATTAAAACAAAATAATTTATGTTGTCTATTGCTTATAGAAAATAAGTTTGAAGTCAAAACACAATTTGAATATATAACACGAATATAAGTTTTCCACTCATTTCATTCTATTACTTGAATCACTTGCATTTCATAATTATACTTAATTCATAAAAAATTGTTTGTTAAATATAGCAAATCAAAACAAAAAATCAACCAAATTTTACAATGATGTATGGGATGTTGTATGTATATAGTAGAAGAAATTTCAAGTTGAGAAGAATATTTTTAGGAGCAACTGAATTTGGGACTTAGGAGGCCAAAATACTTTGAAGAATATTTTTTAAGACGCGCGGCAAAGGGAGAAAAAAAAAGCCGGAGATGACGGAAGTTGGGAAAAAAATAGTTTGCCGTGCGCTATAAAAAACGCACGGCAAACTCAAGGGTTTGCCGTGCGCCAAAAAACGCACGGCAAAGAATTTTTTACCGTGCGTTTTTTTCTTTGCCATGCGTCCTTTATAAAACGCACGGCAAAATATCTCTTTGCCGTGCGCCATGAAAAACGCACGGCAAAGATTTTCACACACGAAAAGTGAGTTTTCCCGTGGTGACGTATGGATGCACGACAACGTATTTGTGGAAACCAACTTTGTGTGCAAAACTATGGAAACGAGCGTACCACCTAGTCCATGATCTGCCGTGATGACGTTGACAACATCATGGCCATCGCGCATTCGCGGTGCTCGGCGACAAGATCCCGACCTCACAGTGCCCGCGCCTCGCCGACGCGACGCTCGGGGCCTGCGGCGACCCGAGTGAGCTCTTTGTCCTCGGCGCGCGACTCTACAGGCTGGTGCTGCGGTGTTGCCACGAGCTCGTCGCCGTCGTTTGTCGCGCAAACAGGGGCTGCGGTGTTGGAGGGGAAGCGACTTGAGAAAGATGAAATGAGAGAGTATTAGGGTTGCATAATACTTCGATAACCATCGTTAGACACAATCAGGGATTACATATAGGCCATTAGGGGAGCCGCTAGGGGCAGGCCCATGGGCCATACGTGAACTGTCTAACACACCCCCACAGTCTGAACTAGGAGCGCTACGAATATTAAGACTGGATCTAAACTCTGTAAACACGGATGATGGAAGCCCTTTGGTGAAGATGTCGGCGTACTGCGAAGAGGTAGGAACATGCAGGACGCGGACTTCTCCAAGAGCAACACGCTCACGGACAAAGTGTAGATCGATCTCAACATGTTTAGTGCGCTGATGCTGAACAGGATTAGTGGAGAGGTAAACAGCACTGATGTTGTCACAATAAACGATGGTGGCTCGACGGGGAGGGCAACGAAGCTCACCAAGCAACTGACGCAGCCAACAAGCCTCTGCAACGCCATTGGCCACGGCACGATACTCTGCCTCAGCACTCGAACGGGATACTGTCGCTTGACGCTTGGAGGACCATGAAACCAGATTGTCACCAAGGAACACAGCATACCCGGAGGTGGAACGGCGAGTGTCTGGACATCCTGCCCAGTCTGCGTCAGAGTACACTGTGAGGTCAAGTGGTGCACTCCGGGAGAGATGAAGACCGAGGTCATGGCTGCCTTGCAAGTACCGGAGAATTCGCTTCATAGCGGCGAAGTGAGGCTCTCTGGGGTCATGCATGAACAGACATACCTGCTGGACTGCAAATGCAATATCTGGACGAGTAAAGGTGAGATACTGCAAGGCTCCAGCAATGCTGCGATAGTGAGTAGGATCTGTCACAGGTGTACCATCAGCTGACAATTTAGAGTGTGTGTCCAAACTCACGGCCGTTATCGTACTGGACGGCCTTAATGGAGGCACCAAACTGAGTACGTGTGTAGGCGAAGAAATGGGACAACGTCTCAAACGTCTCTGACTTGAGACGAAGAGGAAATGTCCAAGTGTAATGAGTGCAATCGTCCAAAACAACAAGATAATATTTATAGCCCGAAGCACTGAGAATAGGAGACGTCCAAAGATCACAATGAATAAGATCAAAAGGTTTAGATGCACGACTGGCAGATAGAGTAAATGGAAGTCTAACATGACGACCTAATTGACAAGCATGGCATAAAGGTTCAGTGGTGCACTTATTACATGAGATAACTTTGGAGCTAATAAGCTTGGACAAAGCGTCAGAGCCTAGGTGACCAAGACGACGATGCCAAATGGTGGACGTGGCAGTAGTGGCAGCAAGGGCGGTGGTGCTGGTGGCAGGTGGAACAAAGAACGGGTAAAGGTCACCCGAACTATTGCACCTGGCGATCACGCTCCGGGTTTGAAGATCCTTCACGAAAGACCGAACGGATCAAACTCAATGGAACAATTGTTGTCAATGGTAAAGCGGCGAACGGAAATTAAATTCTTAATAATGCCGGGAGCAACAAGAACATTAGAAAGAATTAATGACCGACCCGGCGTAATAAATGAAGAGGATCCGACGGAGGTAACTGGGAGGGACGCCCCATTACCGACAATGATAGATGAAGGATAGGAGGGTGGGGAACAGGGGAGGAGGTGAGTATACCAGCGGTGTTCGACATGTGGGAGCCGGCGCCCGAGTCCAGGTACCACTCAGCTGCTGGAGAGGGCACGTTGAGCGACATAGTGTTGAAGTTGTCGATCAGGGAGCCCTGGTTCCATGATCCACCGGCCACGGGGGTCCATGGAGCCTGCTGTTGCGCCATTGGTGAGGAGGGTACACCCCCATAGCCTAAGCCAGGAGGGGCACCCATCGAACCTTGCGGCGTGTAAGACACCGGCTGCTGCTGCATGTAGGGGTACGGCTGAGCATGGAAGGCAGCAGGCGGTGGTGGAGGACGAGGCAGTGCGCCACCGGGGCCATAGGGATGCGGCCAGAGCTGCACGGTGCCAGCCCAGGGGTTAGGTATAGGCGCCAGGGGCGGTGTTGGTCCAGGTCGAGGTCTGCCTGAAGATGCGCCTGACCCACCAGAGCCACCACCGCCACCACCGGAGCCATTGTTCTTGTTTTTCCCCCGACGACGATTGTTGCTGCCGTTGCCACGGCCGCCGTGGCCATCAGCGGTGCTGCCCGCATGCGCCTGGCCACCAGGAGCACGGCCAGAACCGCCACTATGCCCACCGGTTGAAACAGCAGGGGCACCTCCACCAGACGCGTAGAGAGCGGCGGCCGGAGGAGCAGCATCATCTGCGGCGGCGTCCTTGAGATCAACCTCCTCGAGCAGCAGGAGATTGCGCGCCTGATTGAACGTGGGGAAGGGGCGCTGCAGCTTCAAGTGTGACATCATATGACGGAAAGTGCCATTGAGGCCACGGATCAACGTCATGACCAACGTCCGGTCGCCGACAGGGTCGCCAAATTCGGCGAGCGAGCTCGCCATTGTCTCCAGCCGCCGGCAGTAGTCGGTGATGTTGAGTGCCCCCTGCCGGAAGTTGCGGAACTCAGCAGAGAGGAGGAGGGCGCGCGATTCACGTTGCCCTAAGAACTCGTCGTCGAGGACAAGCCAGGCGACGCGAGCCCGCGGTTCCTTGAGAAGGACCTGCTGCTGGAGATCGGGACTGATGGTGTTGTAGATCCACGACATCACCGTGCACTCCATCTGTGCCCAGGCCGAACGCGTGGGATGCACCTCGTCGGAGAGTACGTGGTCGGTGAGCGCGTACTTGCCGAGGGTGATGAGGAAAACCTTCCGCCATCGATCGTAATTGTTGGTGATGCGATCGAGAGTGATGGGGATGAGGTTCTTGATGTTGACGACCGCCAGGGCTTGGGCGTGAACGGCGGCGTGTTTGGCTTCAAGGGCGTCGAGGGCGGCCTCGCGTTCAGCCGCGGCCTGAGCGGCGGCGGCTTCGGCGGCCCGGCGTTGGCGGTCTGCCTCGTCAGTCGCCTCGGCCTGGCGACGCTCTTCCTCGGTTTGAGCCATGGGAGGGAGGGGAGGAGATAATGAGCCGGCGAGAGACTCTCAGCGGCGGCGCAGGGAGCACCGGCGAGAGGCACTGCGGCGGCGGCTCTAGCGGAAGCGGAGGGATCGTGAAACGACCTCTGATACCATGAGAGAGTATTAGGGTTGCATAATACTTCGATAACCATCGTTAGACACAATCAGGGATTACATATAGGCCATTAGGGGAGCCGCTAGGGGCAGGCCCATGGGCCATACGTGAACTGTCTAACATGAAAGAATAGATTATCTTTAACTAATTTATTTTTTAATTAATAAGTGGTGGAAAATCAAAACACTTGATACTTCCTCCTGATGCTTCAAAATACTACACGCACAAGCACACCAATAATACTATATTATTCAAGACAAGTTGCCCGGCAAAATACTGAACAAATGCTTGAGATTAAGGTTTCTCTCGATCACTTTTTTTCCACCGTTCATCATAGATCCAACGGTGGTTTTTCTATACTACACAGGAGAAGTGATTGATTTTTTCTTTTTCATCAATCACTTTTTGTTGCCGTGTGTTTTTTCATGAAGCGATTGAAAACTTTCAGTAACAAACTGAACCCTGTCTGTTTGGGTTTGTGCCGGGGACAACCATAGGGTCCCCTAAATAACTGGGCGAAACCCATTTTCTTTCGCAAATAACAAAACACAAACGAGCTCACAAATCGTAAATCACACCCAAGACGATCACGGACCGGTGGCAGGGGCCCACAGCCCTAAGCAACCTCGGCGGCCCACCAAAGCGATCGGCCCCGGCACCCCTCGGGCGAAACCCCGCTTCGCTCGAGGGGTACGCCGCCATATCACCAAGACTCCGCCTCGCTCGAGGGCTGGGCGCCCCCTCGGGTGCATATTTGATCGATTTTTTTTCGAATCATATTTGATCGATTCTGCACCCTTGAAAGTTACCAAGCTGATGGAGAGGTTCCAATTTCATAAATGGTTATGATATTTTTTTGACATTTACTTCATGGGAGTCTGCCTGCAAAGGTGAATAAATTTGATCATGGTCTAGTTGTGTTTGTCAAGTACGTGGCAGAGAGAGGGAGGATGAGTTCCATGATGTTACTATATGTAGTCTGACAGTCATCTTGCATCAGGCAACGTGGGCTATCAGGGTGCCACGGCCAAATAAAGGAAGGAAACCTCATGTAGTTGGGTCTTAAATGGTTATGAAATCTGTTAAGCATATAAGATGAAAGATGTATTCTTGGCATGTCGTGTGGAAAAGATATGCCAACAATGCAAATGCCCCACCTCCATACATGCATATTTTGTTTCCGGTCCATTTCAGCCTTGTTTGCTTTATCTAATTTGATTGAAAAATTTTGAACTGCTGTAACCCATATGCGAATTTCATTTGAAGACAGAGTTCATGCATGCATGTTCGGCCGATTGAGCCAACCACAATGCATGATCTAGCCTCTAGATCATGGTGTATTCGTGCCTACCTAACCACCCCTCGCTATATATAGCTGTTGGGTTGTGTTTGTGCTACGGCACAACCAATCTAATAGAATAGTAATGCCCTCCAATGATCAAAATCCATATATCCATATTTCTTTTCTGATCAATTTCAGATAGCGGAGGAAAACAATATGCCAACAACGCAAAGACCGCCACGCATAGGATTAAGTAAACCTCCGCCCGTGCAGATCTTCCACAGATAGCCAAAGCAGTCTTGAACGCGGATGATGCGAATGCGTCATGAGGATGACGGGGAGGGAGGGAGTGATCTGATGACAATTAAGCCTAATGTTCCAAGATTGTTCAGTTCGGTTCATTCTTATGGGCGATATAGTTTCTGAATTGCAAAGCTATACCATCTTGGATTTCATCTTGTTTTCAAACTCGTATGAATTTATGGCAACACACATGCTGTGTGATGATAAGTTTGTTGTCACACCCGATTTTCCGAAGAAAACCAAGTGCATAACTATATGCATGCCAGGATCAAGTTTCATGCATATAGTGACATATAAGTGAATACAGAAACAGTATCACGTAAGAAAAAGAAAGATTATCAGAGATTTACGCTTTATCCTGGAAACGAAGGCACCAAACATCACAGGCAGTCGACTGGGGGTTGCGTACGCCTAGCACCAGCAACTCTTCACAAGACTTCAAAGTAGCCTCCTCCCTCTGAGCAACATTGTTTATAGCAAGGGTGAGCACTTGTCGTACTCAGCAAGTGTGGGGAAAAAGAATGAATGCAAAGGCTTTATAGTGGACTGGGCTATAAGCATTTAAGCAATTTTAGTTGGTCAAGTTTTATTAGCACCTGATTACTAATAAAGTATAAGTTTATACCAACCCACAATTAAGCATAAGGGTAAGAGAAACGCCATAAGCATATGGCAAGCATAACCAGAGAGAACGATTTAAGTCCATCTTCAAGTTTAATTATCATGTGAGGGTCCAGGCCGCCCGTGACCGTGGGCACGGCTAATCGATTAGTTTTACACTCGCAGAGGTCGTACATCTTTACCCACAAGTCGCGTAAAAGTCCCGAAGAACTTTAAACCCAACCATGCGATGCTAGCTAGGCATCATACCACACTACCGAGGTGTGATTGCATAGGGACGCTACGAGGCCGTTACAAAGATCCCCGGATGTAGGTCGCCCGCTAGGTTACCCCGGTCGGTGCAACGTATAAAGCTCCCGGACGAGTACCGTGTCTTAGCCAAGCCCACACCTACGCCCGAGCAGGTCCATACGCCACTACCCGCCAGCCCCCAACCCTTATCAGGTAAAGCATACCTAACACCTAGTTCACTAATTAATAAGCCAAGACAGAGCCATATGTCTTGTGGTAGCACTGTTTTCCTGGGTGGTTCTCCATGTTCCGATTAATCATATGATCTTGTATTAAGCATCCAAAGATATAGCATAAAGGTATAACATGATTCATCATTGTTGTTCATTAAAACCACCATAACCCAGGTATAGCAACTAAGCATAGCTACCCAACATAAATGTAAACCCAGGTTAACAAGGAATAATCATAAAGACTAGGTAATCCTTAATAGGAGCCCATCAAAATTAATGCAAGCAATGCAATGAATGATTAAGTATAATTCTTAGGACAAAAGATCAAGGACACACTTGCCTTTAACCAAAGTAGTTGCTCAGAATGTCTTCAACCTCTTGCTCTTCAAAGCTTCTCGAACGGCGTTCACTCTAAGCGCATCAATCATCGGGCACAAACATACATAAAGCAAACAAACAAGCATATAAGAACAAAGCACCAATCAAAAGAAAACTTTAAAAGAACGCACTAAAGGATAGGCTGATTAGATGGATCACTAAAGAACACAAAGGGTGCTTGGAACGGCTTGGTTAGCTTTAATGCGATAGTCGCGGAAGATTGGGCAAGGTCCGGAAAGGTCACACTGAGATAGAGCTCGATTCTATCGGTTACGCAAGCGCAAGAAACACTGAAAACAAAACTAAGCTCGAAACTATCGTGAGATCATTATCAACAACAAGAGACTACGCTTGGCATATTTTAATTAAGAAATCATGTGAAAGAATATTTCAGAGAAATACTCTATGTTACCATTAAACAGGTTACATTTAATTAAAGAAATCACGATAAACCTAATCATGTTTTATTTATAACATTCCAGTAGAATTTATGTCAAATTAACAATTACGTTAGAAAGATGAAGCGGGTGTAAGATATCTAAACGAGTAACTTTATATCACGTGTTCAACTAAACATATTGATATTGAAAAGACATTTATAATATCATTAAGCACATTAACTTTATTATGAAAACCGATGTGTAGCACTAAGCATCTTTTATTCATAAAAGCTAGTTATAAATAAGAATTAAACAAGTTACATATTAATTCAAGAAAACCGGGGTATATCATAATCACTTTTATTTAGAAAAGCTATGGAATAAGTATTAGTCAAAATTAATCATGCAACTTTAGTTTTAAAATAAGTAACATGTGATCACATGCTAACGCACAAGGTTAAGGTGAACGAACGAGAACAGTAAAGACGGACTATCAAACGCACCAGAAACCTTAAGCAAAGGTTTAGGAGGACTAGGTTGTAGGGATAACATCTAGACAAAGCGAAACTGAACTAGCTGGTGAAGAAACTTGATGATAACATGATTGATTCTAAAGAGATGATTGTGGAAGGTTGAGCATGAAACAACAAAGAGTAAATAAACAGATGCTAACATATGAGCAGGGATTTTATGGACAAATAAAGGATTATTTTATAGATCAAAGATAACTAAGGACAAAAGATTAATGGGTTTTAAAGAACATGATGTGCGGGTGATGACCATTAAGCAAGATAGATTGGGGCAGTGAGCAAGGACTGGACTTTGTAGTTGAATAAAAGGTTATCTCTAGCTCAAAGATGATAATGCTAAAAGAGAGTTTCAACATGCTGAAAAGGAAATACGGAGGACATCTATTTGCTGTATGGGCATGACATCAGCATGATATCACAAAAGTGTTTAAACATAAAGAATGCGGCAAGAGGGAAAGTGGCCTTCTGGTATACGTACATGCATGCATGGCGTTGATAAATAGAACCATTATTATTGCTCAAGCATGATGTAAGCATGACATCACCAAGATATTTAAGCAATAC
This sequence comes from Cenchrus americanus, assembly GCA_947561735.1. NCBI lineage: Eukaryota > Viridiplantae > Streptophyta > Magnoliopsida > Poales > Poaceae > Cenchrus > Cenchrus americanus. The sequence continues at coordinate 6,920,589 of OX387242.1, forward strand.
ATAATGTGGCAAAGAATTTTATGGATGAAGAAAAGATTATTCTACCAAGGCAAAAGGATTAGTGGAGTTTCAGTATGATGTAAAGAAAATACAGAGAGAAGATACTACTTACGTAGCCATGACATCATAAGTATACTAAGCAATAAATAATGATATGCAAAGGAATTGATTGTCACTTGCCTGCTCGCATGCATACAGGACCTGTTAATTTGCATCTTGCCCTTACCGGCAGGCAGCAACAACGCGAGGCAAGCGCAAGCTGCAGCAGCTAGCTCGGCATGCATGCAACACTGCAGCAGTAGGGCACGACAGCAGGCAAGGCAGCGGCAACGACGGCTGTTGAGACCGATCTCGAACTCGAGGAGGACGATGGTTGTTGTTCAGAGTTCGAGCTTCAGCTTGGCGTGCAATGAACTCGTTCCTCCATCAACAACTTGGTGACGGCGACCTCGTGATGGATCACCTCGCCCGCGCCGGTCATGGTCAAGTTCTCCCCGGCGGCCAGCGTACATGAAGTCACGAACGGTGGACGGAGGTCGCCGGCAGCAACACAACTAGCGCAGGTCTTGATGAGATGCCGGCGGCGGCGGCTCGCAAGAGACATAGGGCACACGAAGGAACACAGATGGATTTGGGAATAAAGAGACCAAGATGATTTTGATGTAGCTTGCTATTTATAGACCTTTCATCAGGGTCAGTTTCGGTCGGATCGGAGTCCTGGTTCAGGTTCATCGCGTACGCCTGCAGCCACCTGATGAAAATCTACCTTGGTTTGTGTGTCTTCCGTTGATATGCAGGGCAAAGACCATTGTACTATAACATTTGCCCTAGAAGGAAATGACGACAGAGTGAAAGGAATCAAAAGATAATATAAGAAGATTTGGATTACGATGTTGTATAGGATCTTGAAAAGATAAGAAAACAGATTAACTAGCAATTAGATGATATAGAACACGGGACAGACAAAAGTAATACTTGGAGCTGGTGTATTAAATTACGTGACTGGATTTTGGAATTATATGAAGGCTAAATGAAGTTTCAAGATTATAAGGCGGAACTCCTCGCATATTAGCACATGGAGAGAAAGGCGGCTCGGCGGCGGTTGGTTGACCGGCGGCCGGGGAGCTTCAGGTGGCGGTCCGGTGGATGTCCGGCAGCGACGAGCGGAGCTCGGTACGCGGCTCGATGTCGCGTAGCTCTGGAAGGTGTCGGCTCCGTCCAGCGGTGCTCGCGGCGAAAACGACGATGAATAGTGGCGACGTGCGACTTGACCGGTGCGCTCGCGAGACGGCGAGACTCCGGTGACGGCACGACAACGGGACGAGGCGGCGAGTCGGTGGCGGTTCTGGCTCCGACTGCGCGGCACAGGTGAAGGCGGTGGGAGGCAAGCAGGGCGCGTGACAGCTAGGGCTCGGGCTCTGCCTTAAATAGGCGCGGTGGCGGCGCGCCTGGCGTGTGCGGCACACACGCCGAGGGGTGGCGGTGGCTTGGCGAGGCCGGCCTTGGGCTGCCGGGCCGGATGGGCTCGCGCGGGCCTGCGGCTGGGCCGAAGCGGACCGGGTCGAGCCTACGGGCTCGGCCCAGGTAGAATAGGAAATGTTTTTTTTTGAAATATTTTCCTGTGCAAAGATAAATCCAGAAATATCTAGATAAATCAATAAAGGCACGGAAAATATTCTAAAAATCCCAAAAATTCCAAGAAAATTCCTAGAGACACGTTGGGACATGAGCTATCCAAAAAAAGTGTTTGGAGCTCATGAAAAAGATTATAGAGCCTTCTAATAAGTAGAAATAGCTCAAATGAAAATGAGAATAAATCCCAGAAAAGTCCGGAAAATTCTCGGGGGAGTTAGGACAGCTCCTAATCGCATTTTTGAAACCTTTTGCACTCAAGAACCACTAGATGCATCGGCATGAATGCAACACACATAACTTTTTATTTAATTTAGAAAATCAAACAAAGGATTTTTCCTATACTATATTCCCTGTAAAGAAAAATAAATGTTGGAAAAATTTTAAAATTATGAGAAAATCGTTATTTAATTATTCTCTCTATTCACATCCTGAAATTGGAAATTTCAGGGTGTGACAAATCTACCCCCCTTAAACGGAATCTCGTCCCGAGATTCGAAGAAAGAAGAAGCAAGGAGGAGGGAGATAAACAAAAACATTGCGATCGAAGTAGGTAGGCTGTCATCCTCTTTGGTCGATCAGTGTGAAATCTTTAATCTTTCCTTCAATGATTGTTGGGGTCTTCATCAGAATGAGTTTGATGGGATAGGAGCAAGCTCAAGGTGGGAAGGAAAGTAGAGTGAGGCCTTCTTTTCTTCATCTTGCTCACTTTACCTAACGATGGTGACAGTAGCATTTGCTTGTTGACTTTGGTCTTGTCTTCAATTCCTTCTTATGATGTCCTTCATTAGAACAGAGAGAGATAGCAAGGATGTGGGAGGTACAAAAGGAAAACCCAACTAGGCAACTGATGTCATCGTAGGTGGAAGACCCACAATACACCAACACTCACCACAAAGAACCAACACAAGCAATGTCATAAAACCAAGCATCATCAAGCAAACACTGAATTCCACCAATCAAGGCATAGCTAAAGGGAACGTCACTACACGTTGTTAAATAAGTCAGGGGGTATCCTCCTAATAGATCAGATGTAGCTCCCAGCAGGGATCTCCATAAATAATGGATTTTTCCCAGATCAAGGAGTACGAAATTATGAGTTCAACCCAACTGGAATCACCTCAATCGGAGGTTCAGAACTCGAGATATGAATTAAACAAGATGGCTATGTCAGCAGTGTTGACAGATTCTGAATGCTCCACCAATTCGTATGTATCTCCATGGATACAAAACGAATACTGCTGAATTTTGGACAGAAATTAATGCATGAAATTCTGGAACTAAGCCAACTGATTTCATGTCAATCGGAGTTCGGTAGCTCGAGATAAAATTAAAACAGCGCTGATGTGTCAGAGAGCTGCGCGAATAGATAGAATGTTAAGGGTAACAGTTCTACCAATAAATCAAGGGGGTGTTATTGCTTGAGAGAATGGACATGCGAGAACGAAGAGATGTTCAAGGAGAGTGAAGATATATAAACGAGAATTCATGGTACAGAGATAAGAAGATGGTTAAGATGCGAGATCATTCATCAGAGAGGTTAAGGATAAGGTAAGAATAGACTTTAGATCAAAAGAGACCTTAGGGAACATCCGTTGCTAACTAGGCTTACGTCCTACAGTCGATACAGCTCTGATACCACTCTGTCACACCCGATTTTCCGAAGAAAACCAAGTGCATAACTATATGCATGCCAGGATCAAGTTTCATGCATATAGTGACATATAAGTGAATACAGAAACAGTATCACGTAAGAAAAAGAAAGATTATCAGAGATTTACGCTTTATCCTGGAAACGAAGGCACCAAACATCACGGGCGGTCGGCGGGGGTTGCGTACGCCTAGCACCAGCAACTCTTCACAAGACTTCAAAGTAGCCTCCTCCCTTCCGAGCAACATTGTTTATAGCAAGGGTGAGCACTTGTCGTACTCAGCAAGTGTGGGGAAAAAGAATGAATGCAAAGGCTTTATAGTGGACTGGGCTATAAGCATTTAAGCAATTTTAGTTGGTCAAGTTTTATTAGCACCTGATTACTAATAAAGTATAAGTTTATACCAACCCACAATTAAGCATAAGGGTAAGAGAAACGCCATAAGCATATGGCAAGCATAACCAGAGAGAACGATTTAAGTCCATCTTCAAGTTTAATTATCATGTGAGGGTCCAGGCCGCCCGTGACCGTGGGCACGGCTAATCGATTAGTTTTACACTCTGCAGAGGTCGTACATCTTTACCCACAAGTCGCGTAAAAGTCCCGAAGAACTTTAAACCCAACCATGCGATGCTAGCTAGGCATCATACCACACTACCGAGGTGTGATTGCATAGGGACGCTACGAGGCCGTTACAAAGATCCCCAGATGTAGGTCGCCCGCTAGGTTACCCCGGTCGGTGCAACGTATAAAGCTCCCGGACGAGTACCGTGTCTTAGCCAAGCCCACACCTACGCCCGAGCAGGTCCATACGCCACTACCCGCCAGCCCCCAACCCTTATCAGGTAAAGCATACCTAACACCTAGTTCACTAATTAATAAGCCAAGACAGAGCCATATGTCTTGTGGTAGCACTGTTTTCCTGGGTGGTTCTCCATGTTCCGATTAATCATATGATCTTGTATTAAGCATCCAAAGATATAGCATAAAGGTATAACATGATTCATCATTGTTGTTCATTAAAACCACCATAACCCAGGTATAGCAACTAAGCATAGCTACCCAACATAAATGTAAACCCAGGTTAACAAGGAATAATCATAAAGACTAGGTAATCCTTAATAGGAGCCCATCAAAATTAATGCAAGCAATGCAATGAATGATTAAGTATAATTCTTAGGACAAAAGATCAAGGACACACTTGCCTTTAACCAAAGTAGTTGCTCAAAATGTCTTCAACCTCTTGCTCTTCAAAGCTTCTCGAACGGCGTTCACTCTAAGCGCATCAATCATCGGGCACAAACATACATAAAGCAAACAAACAAGCATATAAGAACAAAGCACCAATCAAAAGAAAACTTTAAAAGAACGCACTAAAGGATAGGCTGATTAGATGGATCACTAAAGAACACAAAGGGTGCTTGGAACGGCTTGGTTAGCTTTAATGCGATAGTCGCGGAAGATTGGGCAAGGTCCGGAAAGGTCACACTGAGATAGAGCTCGATTCTATCGGTTACGCAAGCGCAAGAAACACTGAAAACAAAACTAAGCTCGAAACTATCGTGAGATCATTATCAACAACAAGAGACTACGCTTGGCATATTTTAATTAAGAAATCATGTGAAAGAATATTTCAGAGAAATACTCTATGTTACCATTAAACAGGTTACATTTAATTAAAGAAATCACGATAAACCTAATCATGTTTTATTTATAACATTCCAGTAGAAGTTATGTCAAATTAACAATTACGTTAGAAAGATGAAGCGGGTGTAAGATATCTAAACGAGTAACTTTATATCACGTGTTCAACTAAACATATTGATATTGAAAAGACATTTATAATATCATTAAGCACATTAACTTTATTATGAAAACCGATGTGTAGCACTAAGCATCTTTTATTCATAAAAGCTAGTTATAAATAAGAATTAAACAAGTTACATATTAATTCAAGAAAACCAGGGTATATCCTAATCACTTTTATTTAGAAAAGCTATGGAATAAGTATTAGTCAAAATTAATCATGCAACTTTAGTTTTAAAATAAGTAACATGTGATCACATGCTAACGCACAAGGTTAAGGTGAACGAACGAGAACAGTAAAGACGGACTATCAAACGCACCAGAAACCTTAAGCAAAGGTTTAGGAGGACTAGGTTGTAGGGATAACATCTAGACAAAGCGAAACTGAACTAGCTGGTGAAGAAACTTGATGATAACATGATTGATTCTAAAGAGATGATTGTGGAAGGTTGAGCATGAAACAACAAAGAGTAAATAAACAGATGCTAACATATGAGCAGGGATTTTATGGACAAATAAAGGATTATTTTATAGATCAAAGATAACTAAGGACAAAAGATTAATGGGTTTTAAAGAACATGATGTGCGGGTGATGACCATTAAGCAAGATAGATTGGGGCAGTGAGCAAGGACTGGACTTTGTAGTTGAATAAAAGGTTATCTCTAGCTCAAAGATGATAATGCTAAAAGAGAGTTTCAACATGCTGAAAAGGAAATACGGAGGACATCTATTTGCTGTATGGGCATGACATCAGCATGATATCACAAAAGTGTTTAAACATAAAGAATGCGGCAAGAGGGAAAGTGGCCTTCTGGTATACGTACATGCATGCATGGCGTTGATAAATAGAACCATTATTATTGCTCAAGCATGATGTAAGCATGACATCACCAAGATATTTAAGCAATACATAATGTGGCAAAGAATTTTATGGATGAAGAAAAGATTATTCTACCAAGGCAAAAGGATTAGTGGAGTTTCAGTATGATGTAAAGAAAATACAGAGAGAAGATACTACTTACGTAGCCATGACATCATAAGTATACTAAGCAATAAATAATGATATGCAAAGGAATTGATTGTCACTTGCCTGCTCGCATGCATACAGGACCTGTTAATTTGCATCTTGCCCTTACCGGCAGGCAGCAACAACGCGAGGCAAGCGCAAGCTGCAGCAGCTAGCTCGGCATGCATGCAACACTGCAGCAGTAGGGCACGACAGCAGGCAAGGCAGCGGCAACGACGGCTGTTGAGACCGATCTCGAACTCGAGGAGGACGATGGTTGTTGTTCAGAGTTCGAGCTTCAGCTTGGCGTGCAATGAACTCGTTCCTCCATCAACAACTTGGTGACGGCGACCTCGTGATGGATCACCTCGCCCGCGCCGGTCATGGTCAAGTTCTCCCCGGCGGCCAGCGTACATGAAGTCACGAACGGTGGACGGAGGTCGCCGGCAGCAACACAACTAGCGCAGGTCTTGATGAGATGCCGGCGGCGGCGGCTCGCAAGAGACATAGGGCACACGAAGGAACACAGATGGATTTGGGAATAAAGAGACCAAGATGATTTTGATGTAGCTTGCTATTTATAGACCTTTCATCAGGGTCAGTTTCGGTCGGATCGGAGTCCTGGTTCAGGTTCATCGCGTACGCCTGCAGCCACCTGATGAAAATCTACCTTGGTTTGTGTGTCTTCCGTTGATATGCAGGGCAAAGACCATTGTACTATAACATTTGCCCTAGAAGGAAATGACGACAGAGTGAAAGGAATCAAAAGATAATATAAGAAGATTTGGATTACGATGTTGTATAGGATCTTGAAAAGATAAGAAAACAGATTAACTAGCAATTAGATGATATAGAACACGGGACAGACAAAAGTAATACTTGGAGCTGGTGTATTAAATTACGTGACTGGATTTTGGAATTATATGAAGGCTAAATGAAGTTTCAAGATTATAAGGCGGAACTCCTCGCATATTAGCACATGGAGAGAAAGGCGGCTCGGCGGCGGTTGGTTGACCGGCGGCCGGGGAGCTTCAGGTGGCGGTCCGGTGGATGTCCGGCAGCGACGAGCGGAGCTCGGTACGCGGCTCGATGTCGCGTAGCTCTGGAAGGTGTCGGCTCCGTCCAGCGGTGCTCGCGGCGAAAACGACGATGAATAGTGGCGACGTGCGACTTGACCGGTGCGCTCGCGAGACGGCGAGACTCCGGTGACGGCACGACAACGGGACGAGGCGGCGAGTCGGTGGCGGTTCTGGCTCCGACTGCGCGGCACAGGTGAAGGCGGTGGGAGGCAAGCAGGGCGCGTGACAGCTAGGGCTCGGGCTCTGCCTTAAATAGGCGCGGTGGCGGCGCGCCTGGCGTGTGCGGCACGCACGCCGAGGGGTGGCGGTGGCTTGGCGAGGCCAGCCTTGGCTGCCGGGCCGGATGGGCTCGCGCGGGCCGCGGGCCGGGCCGAGCGGACCGGGTCGAGCCTACGGGCTCGGCCCAGGTAGAATAGGAAATGTTTTTTTTTTGAAATATTTTCCTGTGCAAAGATAAATCCAGAAATATCTAGATAAATCAATAAAGGCACGGAAAATATTCTAAAAATCCCAAAAATTCCAAGAAAATTCCTAGAGACACGTTGGGACATGAGCTATCCAAAAAAAGTGTTTGGAGCTCATGAAAAAGATTATAGAGCCTTCTAATAAGTAGAAATAGCTCAAATGAAAATGAGAATAAATCCCAGAAAAGTCCGGAAAATTCTCGGGGGAGTTAGGACAGCTCCTAATCGCATTTTTGAAACCTTTTGCACTCAAGAACCACTAGATGCATCGGCATGAATGCAACACACATAACTTTTTATTTAATTTAGAAAATCAAACAAAGGATTTTTCCTATACTATATTCCCTGTAAAGAAAAATAAATGTTGGAAAAATTTTAAAATTATGAGAAAATCGTTATTTAATTATTCTCTCTATTCACATCCTGAAATTGGAAATTTCAGGGTGTGACATTTGTCGAAAAAGATATGAGTGAGGTTGGATAGTGGTCAAAAGCTTGAATATATATCTTGAGGTCTTTTCCGGTGCCTTATATACTACTGCTTAGTAGTATATGGTATAGAGAAGATCCAACCGTTCATTAGCATGGGTAATTAAGTAATTATCACATAGTATTATTATTCTATCGGTACACAGTCTTTCTTCTCTTAATGAAAACCGTGGGGGTGGTCTTACCCCCACCAGGTTTTTTTTAATTGTTCAGGACACAAGAGGGCATGCTGCTGATTCCGAACTACACTCAACAGCATATCAGTGTTGCCGGGTTAGATTTCTGAAGTTATTTTGCTCTGCTCAGGTTTTCGTGGTAGTCACTGGTTTGTATGATGGGAAGCTGATGCACTGGACAGTCTGAATTCTTTTGCAAAATGAGTGAATGGCAGTATGGCTTACTCTATCTCTATTCAATTGGGATTAATAGGATTTGTTATTTTATTGCTTCAGTGACCTGCTTGCATGAAACTCAATACAGTATTGCTTACAACCGATGGAATAACAATTTGCACATTTCTTAAACATGTAACAATTTGCATGCGTTACCTCATATCTGAGTTGTCTAATCACTGCACCGTTGTTCAGAATAATCACGCCATGGTACGTTCCTAGTGATGCAAGTGCATGTTCGCGTGCCTGATGCGTTCCATGTCTGGTCAGGTTAGTTTGTTAGGCAATTAGGATACATATGCGTGCGGGAGTGTTGTGCATTGCATTCGAGTTTGTTAGGAGTCATGTGCGTGGCGCGGGTCCTGCGGAGAGGTGGCCGCCATGATCAGGAGCGTGGGCGCAGAAGTCATGAAGTCATGGTCGAGCACGTGCAGGGGAGCTCTCCGGCCTACAAGAAGCCCCAGTGCTCCTCCTCCGAGGTTTTACCTGTACGACCGGTTGAAAAAGGGCTCGTATGTAATAGAAAAGTACCTATATGTAAGGATCCGACGGTTGAGATTAATTCTATACGACTGGTTTTTTAGCTGTCGTATGGTTGTATTCAAAGGTCGTATGGGTAGTATAAGGGTATTATCGAAAATGTAAAATGGTATTGTTGTAATATAAGAAGTGAAATCTATGAAATGTTTTAGATAGTATAAGGGGGCAGCAGAATTTTTTTACCATTTTACCCATAGAAAACAATCGATAATACGACCGTACGACTGTTGGGTCGTATTGTGTACCTAAAAAACCTCCCTCCTTATACCCTGCCGGTTCCGTTTTATCGTGAAGAGGGCCAAGATACGGGAGCAATCGGCTCCGCGGCGTTCCTCACCATTGCTACTGTTCATCTTCCTCCTTGAGCTCCCTGTGTGAGCTGTAGAGATCAAGGCGAGGGGAGAGCTTCGGAAACGTGTGTTCCCGGCTATTTCCAACACGTGGCATCAGAGTCGGGCCATGAGATGAAGATCGGCGACTCTCCGATCAAGGGTGACAGTTCGAGCTCGGACGCCACCATGGAGCGCGTCGTGCCCGGCTCTGTGACAGAACCGCCCAAAATAATTCCATATTATCGCCTAAACCTGTTCACGTGGCCATTAAGCAATAATAAAGAACTATTGTGTCGCCTCTGTCGGGTCATGCCCGGTGAATCACTTACAACAGGATCGCTGACATGCGCAAAGCCGCGCCACCGTTCTGTATCGCCGGAGCATCCTCCGACCTCCGGACCGCCTTAAATGGGACCCTAAGTGAGCCTACACCACTTACCCACCCTTTCCTGGCTAAGCCCGGCCTTCTCCTCGCCGGAATCCGACCATCTCCACAGCTGGTCGCGCCAGGGACCACATTGCAATTGGAGTTTTCGTTCTAGGGGCCTACCTGCAATATCCAGGGACTTGGTTGTAATAAGATTCTATAGGGTTTCTGCTGCAGTTTCGAAAAATCGTTAAAATCGTAGAAAAATCATAAAAATGCAAATCAAAATTTGCTGGTCTCCTGGTGACAAAATCTATCTTTTCTGGAAAGGTTGTATAAGGTTGTTCTCTGTAGATTTTGAATTAAAAATCCAAATTCAGTTTGAAGTGTTTTTGTTATAATTTAAAATATGCTCACACTATGGAGTTGAAATTTGGATATGTTGTTCTTTGTCCCATGTATAGCCTTGTGAAAAATAATGACATATGTTTGATGTGTAGAGATTTAATTGTGATTTATGAAAGCTTATTAATAGATTTAATCTTGATGCTTTTTATAGCCCTTTTAATAAACTTTTCTTTAAGCACAAGTGCACCCTAGGGCTTTGTCTTAATGAATAGTACCTATGGTTGGATGGATATGATTTTAGGATGTGTTTTGGTATGTTTTCTGGATTTAATCTTGTGTAGGACTTTGAATTCAAAATTTGAAACATAATTTCAATCTCCACCTATGCTTTGGCCAGAGGCTTAGATTTGACATATATGAGTTGTAGTAGAAAGTGTAGATCAAAAAGATTAGTAAATCTTTTTATAAGATTTAATTAAGTGAATCTAGGATGAATTTCTTTTTTCATATAAATTAATTTATAGGTGATCTAGAGCTAAATTTTGGCATGTGAGCTTAGTTTAGGTATATGTTGATGTGTACTTAATTTTTATATGTGATTTTTTGATGAGAGGCTACTAGTTTTAAAGTAAATAACAAACTGTCATCGTTTTGTTTTATTTTTGAAATATGGTGATGTGGATCGGTTGAAAATTATTAGGACACACCCCTTGCTGTTTTGTGAAGTTAAATAATTTAATTTGCTTAAATATGTACACATTCACCATCAAAGTTAACCTTTAATTAACCTCTCACACCCTCACCATAACCTAATGCATATGCATATGAACGTGTAGATTTACTAGACGGGACTTATATGCTCACTCAGGAGGAGGAGAGAGAAGCTAGTGAAGAGGTGAACCAGCTTGGTGTGCAGCAAGACCTGGACCAAAGTCCAGAAGAGCCCAAGGCTAGTGCTAAAGTAGAAGAAGGCAAGCACCACAGTGGATATAACCTTTTTGGGATAATTCATATCTTTTACTTTTCAGTATTTATGTTGTGTTTTGTGCATTTAAGTTTCAGGAGTTGTTTTTGAAACCTAGATGCATGATCCTTAGGTTCCTATGCTCTTATACTAGTATGATAGACTCGATAGATGTCATGCTTTAAGAACACGATAGAAGTCGAGTGATGTCTCATTGCTCGCGAGATATGGGGTTCTTAAGTTGGAATCATAATATATGATTAAATGGACTCGCTCATGTGGTAAGAGCAATGGATCGGTCTCGACCGAGTAGTATGTGCTGGTTAAGCTTTTGAACATATCAAGCACTTGTTGGGAATGGGACCAGTAAGCCTAGTAACTTCTGAACCAGGGTGGGATCTTTCTAGCTACCCACTTAGGTTGCGTCTCTGGGCTAGCTACCCGTGGTATAGTGTGTGAGTTCCGGACTGGTCGAGATAGACCCTCTGGATAACTGTGTACCAAAGTTTGTAGCATCTGATCCCAAACTGTGGGACGCTGGGAACTGCCTAGTCGAGGTATACCCCGCATTCGATTTTATTTGGCTTCTTGGGGTGTACCTTCTTCCGTGTGTTTGGGTTTGACTTGCAAGGATTTAATCGATCGATCATAGGTCTCTCGTCGTTACATGAGACTGCTTAACCACTGGCTACCCCATCTTGTATTATGGAACAACAGGTTAAATTTTGATGCTTGAATAATAATATTGTTTGCACAAATGCTTTATTAGTTTGGGTGCTTACCTAGAATGGATAATATACTAGAATTGGAGCTAAAATTTGGAAATAAGGATCAACTCTTAGTCGCTTTTAGCAAAACAAACCCAATAGTCGAAAAGCCTTGCATGTCTAGTCTTATTTTTTTGTCGAGTAAGTCTTGCTGAGTATTAGTATACTCAGCTTTGTATTTGTTGTTGTTTTCAGGTAATCCCATCCGGCCTGGCTCTATTCTAGATGTTGGGAACATGAGTGGGAGAACGATGTTGATGAGTGATACTCTATGGATGGCCTCCCATGTGTATCTTCCGCTTAGTTTTATTTCCATTGTCAATCTATAAAACACTTTACTTTTATGTATGAAAACCTGGTTTGTAATAATGTAACTTTGTGAACTTTTATGTAATGTTGAACTTGTACTCTGGTCCCGCCTTCGTGTGGGCTTTGTGCATATCAGCAATCCTGTTGTAAGTGATTCACCAGGCATGACCCGATAGAGGCGACAGAATAGTTCTTTATTACTCTTTATGTCCACGTGAACTGACTTAGGTGATAAAATGGAATTATTTAGGGCAGTTTTGTCACAGGCTTCGGCGTGGTGGAGCTGCCGATGCTGATCAAAGGGGGCTACCAGGAGTGGTCCCTTGTTATGCAGGTGTCGCTGGAGGGGTTGGAGGTGTGGGAAGTCGTCGAGCAGGAGAGCAAGGACAGCGCCAAGGATTAGCGTGCGCTGGCCGTGATCCTTCGTGGCGTTTGTTGACGGTTGGTTATCGTATTAAAGTTCGTTTGGACTTGCAAGCGGACAAGTCCTCCATCGTAGTCAAGGGACCCTTCTTGCCTTAAGTGTTAACCCAAGGTATCGAATCCGTGGAACAATGTGTAATGCAATATCCAATCTAATAAGCGGAAAACACTTTGATCTTGAAAAGGGGTTTTGCATCTAATCTATGGAAGAACCATAAAACGCATCTAATCTACTAAGCACCGGAGGTAGCAAGAGAAAGAGATATAAAACCAATCTAGAGATTGGATTGGGTCTTTTGTTGAAGTTCCAAAGCAAAGAAGAATAAAGCAAACGAATCTCATAACTAGCCTCTTTAAATCGTGGCTTCCGTTCCAACTCCGAAGACACCCGCCTTTTGGAGCCACTGTCCTGTCACAATGCACCCCTATTCGTGCAGGTTAGCCTAGGGTGAGTCCAAGAAGAACAAGTTGAAAACGCTCGGTAGATCGGGTATGCACCTCTAGCCACCATGGAGCACCCTAAGCAATCTAGCTATAGACTAGATTGGGGAAGAAGCAAACACAAGCGAAGACAAAGTCATAGAGAAAGCACTTGATCGCTAGAAATCAGATTCAATCTTGAGAATTCAACACGAGAGTATAATACATGGACAAGATCACCACCGGGATCCTACCTCGACCTTGATCCTAGCTCCGGGAATTCCGACGTGGTATTCCATGCAAGGTTCCCACGTCGGCTAGGGGAACCCTAGTCAACCATCTCGACCCTCTCCTCTCTGGAACGGTGTCCCTCCCTTCTCTTCTCCTCTGCGGTGGATGACGAATGTATCTCCTTGTGGCTCTCAGCCAGGGGGCTATAAATAGCCCGAGAGGCGGCTAGGTCAAAGGGGGCGTCGAACCGGGCCCGGAATGGGCTGGGCCGGCCGGCCCAAGCTCGGTTCGGCCCCGGTTTCCTCCAGACTTGCTTCTTGCGCGATTCCTTATTTGTGTGCACTTGCATGTGGGCCTTTGACGTTGTTTCCTTTGCGGTTAAGGCTTGAATCTTGCTATCCAAGCTTCGTCGTTTCTAGGTTGAGTCCCTGAAGATTTGTATGTTGACGCTTCGGCCTCGGGTCATTTGGAGTCATGTTCATCGTGTGTCTTGACTCTTGTCGGGCTTCATGATCTTCTTCCAAAGTGCTTGATGAACTTATCCCCAAAGTCTCCTCTTTACCGTAGATTTCCTGTGTAAACAATAAACTCCAAAATCAACATGCAAGAGTGAACTTGTTATATACGGGGGGTTAGTTCTAGTGGTTAGAATAATAAATCAATGCCAACATTAAAGGTAAACTCATGGCTAGGTTGACGGAAATTCACCGTCAACAGTGTTCCGCTGGAGATGAAGTCGGGCTCGCCGTGAAGAAGACGGCGAAGGAGTCTTGGGACTCTGTGAAGAAGATGCGTGACGGCGACGAGCACGTGAAGGCGGCCAACATGCAGAGTTCGAGCTCCTGAGCTTCTATGACGGCGAGGTGGTGTCGGACTTCGCTCTGTGCGTCGACTATCTGACCGCGTGCGTGAGAGATCATGGGGAGGTGTTGGGCGACTCTTGCGTGGTCGGGAAGGTGTTGTACGCTGTCCCGAGGCGGCTGAAGCAAGTGGCGGTCTCCATCAAGCTCCATGGCGACCTCGAGGCCATGACTCTGGATGAGCTCGTCGGCCAGCTCTAGGTCGCGGAGGAAGCAGGCGTCGAGGACGAGCCGGTGGCCAAGACGGGAGGTGGTGACCAGTTGATGCTCACCCGTGCTCGGTGGGAAGCGCGTTCACGCCAGCATGGAGGCAGCGGGTGTCGTGACAATGGTGAACACGGTGGCAGTCGCGGAGGTGATGACGACGACGGTGGTAGCAGCACGAGCTCGGGGGATGGAGCCGCTAACTTGGGACCAAGAGTCGAGAGGCCGAGATTATCAAACTGTGGTGGCTTGACATGTGTCTGCAATTTGATGTGAATTAAGTTGCATTCTGATATCCTAAGTTGCAATCCTATATATATTACTGTGGACTTTGTAAAAGTGGCATGTCTCACAATTTTTCCCATGAATCGTTCATATGTATTATTGGTATTCAAATGTTTGGTTCAATTCACTCACGCTCTTCGGTAATTCTGAAACTGGTCCATTTGTTGAGATGTGGCAACAGTGAAGTTTGAGTAGGAGCTGTCAACATATTTAGGAGCAACAAATGACTTCACTGGCTGATAACAACCATCGTCAAACATGTAGACTCCACCTACAAATTTTATTGTAGATGCTTTAACCCTCGATGTTATTCATATGGATATGGAATTGCAGAGTGAGCTTCTCCATTTTTTGTTCCATATTTAAAAATAAATAAATATTGATTACCATTGAGACACTACTGGAAATCGGGGCTTTGCCGAGAGCCGGAAACTCTTGGCAAAGGCTATCAAACCGTCGGCAAAGGCTTTGCCGACGGTCGCTCTCGGCACAGGGCTCACGGAGAATTTTTTCTTGGCCACGGCTCTTTGCCGAGCACCCGAGCTCGAGGCTCGCGGCACAGGCTGTGTCGAGAGCCCACAGTGGGCCGTCGGCCAAAAAAAGTAGCCGTTAACGGTGGGTTAAGTTGACGGTTTTTGAAATCGTTTTTGCCGACGGCCTCGAGGTAGGGCCGTCGGCAAAGAGGGGGTTTTATTTGTTTTGAAAAAACCTGTGCTGAGAGCCCCTGGCAAAGGCCGTCGACAAAGGTTGTTTTTCTATTTTTTAAAAAAAAAACCTGTGCCGAGAGCCCCTGGCAAAGGCCGTCGGCAAAGACGGATTTTTATTTTTTTAAAAAAAACTTTATTTGCCGAGCGCCCCGTGCAACTACGCTCGGCAAAGCTTGGAACACCCGAGCTGGGAAAATTTTTCCCAGAGTTGTCGAGCGTATTTGCCAGGAGCGCTCGGCAAAGGACCCTTTGCCAACGGCCCCTCTCGGCAAAGAGGCCACATTTTTTTGCTTTCCACATTGACAAACACACACACACACACACACACACACACACATATATATATATATATATATATATATGACAATATCACATGCAACAATACATAACACATATATATCACATCCACAAGTTCATACACACCACATGTGTCCACAAGTCCATCGAAACAAGTCCACAAGTCCACAAATCCACAAAGTGTCTCAAATCCAACGAAACAAGTTCACAACATGATCAACTAAGTCCAAGGGCCTACGGTGAGTGCTCGTGCGGTGGGAAAGGTGGGACGGGCGACTGGAGGACTTGCTCACCACTTGGAGCCTGGTGATTCGAACCCGCCGAGAAAGGCTACACAAAGGAGACAATATTGCAAGTGTTAGACATGATTAGACAAGAAAACCAGAAACTCTTTGGTATCATACTCACCGGAGTACCGAGGACTTGCTGTGTCGGAAACACCTGTGGAGGGGGGACCAGAGCGATAGGAGCTAGGAGCCCTGGTGGTAGAGTCATACCACCTGACATCGCAAGGTACCTAGTAAGTTCCTCGAACTTACTCGCCATTGCCTGCTGCGACCGGAAATACTTCTGCTGCTGAGCCCGCTCCTGTGCTAGCTGGTCCTCTAACTGCTGACGTAGAGCCCGCTCCTCTGCTAGCTCGACCTACAGCATTTGACTTAAGTGTTTTAGTAATGCAAATCTAAGAATGTGTTTAAACATTAATATAACATGACTAGTGCATACCTCAAGGGCGTTCAAACGGCCCATCCCCACACTTGGCCGTGCTCGTATCTAGGGGTCAGAATCCGTCCTTCGTGCTCGGACGTCGGCAAGTCTCAGGTTGGAACTGTCGATGATGCCGTCGCCAATCCACAACCTCCCATGCTTCTTTCCTCCTCTTAAGGCCATGACTATGTCTGTATCAATGTCATGCTCACTCGGGTTGTAATCTTCCCCATACTTCTGCTTACATGCCTCTGTGTACTCAGCGATGTGCCGGCCGAAGCTAGGGTTGTTGTATGCCTCCAGCCTGTCGCTCACGCTGTAGGACACATCGGACGTCGCCTTGCCCTTCTGTGCCATGCACAAGGCATCGAAGTCTGAGCATTCCTGGCCAGGATGTGCCTTTTCCTGCAAGAAAAGCAGGACTAAGATTAGTGTGATGAAACAAGTTTGAGCCTCAAAATCGATTAAAGAAATCGCGTACCCATAGCTCCTTGTACTCTGGAAGGCTCCGCTGGCCTTGGTGGTGTGATGGGTCCTCACCTTGCGAAATAAGGGTATCAATTTCGTGTGGCTCTGGCAACCTCGATGCAGTCCAGAACTCACGGATGAATTCTTGTTTGTACGGTTCAACCTCTGGCGAGTTGAGCAGCACATATAGCATGATGCTACGCCACTCTTCATTGGTGAGTTGCTTGGTGGTTGATGCACTCACGCTTCCGAACTAGCCTTGAAAAAGGCTGAGTTTTGATTGATTTTCCACGACATTGTAACGAGGGGGGTGATCATGCACGCTAGGAAGGTTCTCTTTATAGTATTTTTCTATGAAGTTTGACACCTCCTCCACTATGTATGCCTCTGCAACTGAAGCCTCGATTCTGGCTTTATTTCTACATTTTTTGTGTACGAGCTTTAGAGTTCTCTCAATTGGGTAGCACCAATGGTACTGCACTGGCCCACCCATACGTACCTCGTATGGAAGGTGCACAATCATATGCTGCATTGGCAAGAAGAATCCAGGTGGAAAGATTTTCTCCAACTTACATAGTAACACAGGGGCCGCTTTCTCCAACTCTCTACATACGGTCCGAGAGATCTCCTTCGCACATAGCTGCCGAAAGAAATAGCTCAACTCTTCCAACACTTGCCATATATTCTCTGGGACAAAGCCTTGAACCATCGTGGGAAGAAGCCTCTCAATCCATACGTGGTAGTCATGACTCTTCATGCCATTTACTTGCATAGTAGTTAAATTGACGCCCATCTTCACATTATGTGCAAACCCATCTGGAAACCTAAGCGTCTTCATCCATTTAAGTACTTCCCTCCTTTGTTCAGTGGACAATACATAATCGGCCTTGGGTCTTCTCCATTTCTTGCGGCCTTCTGGAGGCCTCATCTCTAGATTTGGTCTATCACATAGTGTTGCAATGTCCACTCTAGCCTTAGGGTTATCCTTAGACTTATCGGTGTCCATGAGTGTGCCAAAAAGTGCCTCTGCGATATTCTTCTCAGTGTGCATGAAGTCAATGTGATGTGGCACAAGAAGGTCATCATGATAGGGGAGCCGTTGTAAGCCCGATTTATAACTCCACATATGTTGCTCACCATAACCCACATAACGACCACCTCCTTCATTGGCCACAAGAGCCTCTACATGAGCACGAACCTCGGCACCAGTCAACATCTGCGGTGGAGGTTGTGTCACTACAAGAACTTTTGTGAAGTTCTTCTTGTCTTGTCTGAATGGATGATCAAGAGGCAGGAACTGACGATGTTGGTCGAATGATGAATACTTAGCACCCTTATACCACCAGATGAACCTCAAACGTTCCTTGCATATTGGGCATGGGAACTTTCCATGAACACACCAGGCTGAGAACAATCCATACGCCAGGAAGTCATGAATAGAGTACTGGTACCAAACATACATCTTGAAGGTTGCCCTTTTAGCTTGGTCGTATGTCCATACACATTCCTCCCAAGCACTAATCAATTCATCCCACAAAGGCTCCATGTACACACTCATATTCCTCCCCGGGTGTCCATGAATTATTAAGGATATGAATATGGTGTCCCGTTGGAAGGCGACACCCGGGGGGAGATTCAGGGGTATAAAGAACACGGGCCAACATGTGTAAGGGGCGGTACTCTCCATAAGAAATAACCCATCGGTTGCCATGGCAACACGTACATTACACACCTCACCTGCTTTCTCAGGATGTTGTCCATCAAAGTATTGCCATGCTTCACCATTTGATGGATGTACCATCTTGTCAGGACTATACCGTATGCCATGCTTATGCCATGTCATCTGTTTGGCAGTTTCTACAGTCATGTAAAGTCGCTGGATCCTCGGCACGAAGGACAGAAGGTACCGTACGATCTTTTGGGCTATCAGTCTGCTTCATCTAACCATCTGCAGCTGGTACCTCTTCGAACCTCGAGGATTTGCACTTTGGACAGTGTGTGGCATCCGCGTGTTCCTTCCTAAATAGGACACACCCATTCACATAGGCATCTATCTGCTCATACGACATCTTAAGTGCTTTGAAGAGTGTTGTTGACTCGTACATGGACGTTGGTAAGGAATGGCCCTTTGGAAGCAAGGCGCCAACAATGACCAACAATCTATTGAAGCCTGCTCGACTGATGTTTAACTCGGATTTCACCCTTACAGCCCAATGGTGTCCAGTTGCGAAACGGTGGTGTTGTCGTGAAGAGGTATCTTTGTCGAGTCCATCATCTTGTACAACAACTTTGCCTCCTCCTCCATCGCCTCCTGATCACGGGTGTCATTGAAAAGTGCTTGGTGGGCATCTTCTAACATGTCTACAACCCCCGCATCATCATCACATGCCTCCGGGCGTGGTCTCACTACCTCCTCTCTCATATGATGTGCTTCACCATGGTAGATCCACACGGTATAGTCTTTGGTAAATCCATTGTACAGAAGATGTCGGCCCATATCCTCCTTGCTAACTCTCCTCTTGTTGTCACATTTTGTGAAGGGACACCAAACTAGCAAATGACCATGAGAATTGTCCCATGCAAATTCCAAGAAATCATTGGTCTTAACCTTCCATTCATCGTCAAAATCACGCTTACTTCTCCGGCCGGTGTACATCCACTAACGGTCCTCCATCCTTTATCAATCAGGAATGTGAACCATAAAATCCATGTACATCGTGATCCTACTATCTAATAGGTGAGTATAGGTCCTAATCCCACCCGCGGATCCATATATGAGTTAGTTTCCATGCCCGATCCGATCGAGGCAGAATTTCGGCAGCACCTCCTCGCTATTCTCTAGATACACGTCCGAGTATGGAGATTGTGTATGCAAAGAACAACAGGAGGTGATGCCAAAACTCTGCCTCAGATCAGACCAGGACATGGAAACTAACTCATCTATGGATCTGCGGGCTCTCCAGAAAACGTGGACAATCCGAAACAGATACGGTCGTAGGTATGCACAGAAATGCATACCTCCAGCCGTATCTCTTTCGAACGAGAGACACCTAACTAGGTTACGTGATCTACGACCATACGACCAGAAGACAGGTTATTCATACCTAGGGTGCCGGTGACGAGGCGCCGCAGTGCAGGCAGACCCACAACGACAACAAAGAAGATCAGGGCTGTCGAGGTACTCCGGCTTGCCTTCCACTAGCCCATCTCTGCAAAAAAGAAATGAAAATACAACTTAACTCAAAATTTCGGCAGCACCTCCCCTGCACAGTGAGGTGTCAAAACCTGCAATTAAGCATTCGACACGAAGGCCGACATCCAGATATATGCATTCTCATCGAACTCAACAAAGCATTGCCAATTCACATTCATATTCTAGTATTCTACCACTAGTTACCACTAGTCATTACCACTAGTCACATTCATATTCTAGTATTCTACCACTAGTTACCACTAGTCATAACCACTAGTCACATTCACATGTCGGCTCACCTTGCTCGGGCGGACGACGATAGCATGGGAGGGACGTGGATGGACGACGACGGCGGGGCTGTCCCGGGTGTTGGCCATGTGCTTCTCCCCCCATCTCGATCCTCCTTTCCTCCTCTCCCCTTCTCCTCCCTCTCCTTTTCCTCCACCTCCTACTCCATTGCTCCCTCTCCCTTCCTTCTCTTCTCCGGTAAGGGCAGGCAGGCAGGGGAGGGGGCTCGTGCGGGCGAGCAGGAAAGGTGGCGCGCGCGGCGGGCGGTGGCGGGGGCGCGGCGGGCGGTAGGGGCGAGCGGGAGGGAAGGGGAGGGGGCGCGCGGGTAGGGGCGGGGGCGTGCGGCGGGGGAGGGCGGGCGCACGCGACGGGGGAGGGCGGGCGCGGCGCGCGGTGGTCGGAGGGCGGGGGCACCGCGGCCGGAGGGCGGGAGCCGGCGGGCGGCGAGCGATGGGCGGGGGCCGGAGGGAGGGGGGCGGGAGGGCGGACGGCGCGGCGGGGGCGGCCGGACGGCGGATGGCGGGCCGTGGCGCGCGGTGCGGCGGTGGGCGGGCGGGTGCGGCGGCGGCGGTTGGGTGTGTGTTGTGCGTGTGTGCGTGTGTGACTAAGTGTTGGTCGTTCCACTGTGTAATGGCACTTCTTTGCCGACGGCCATCAGATCTGGCCATCGGCAAAGGTAACATAATTTAAAAAACGGAAATAAACCTTTGTACCGACGGCCGGATCGGCAGGCTGTCGGCACAGATGCGACCTGTGTCGAGCGCCCCCTCCCCAACTCTCGGCAAAGGTTGACCAGGGTTTACCCCAGTTGACTGGCATGTGCCGAGAGCCAGCTGGGGCCGTCGGCAGAGCACACGTCTGTGCCGACGGCCCACCCTCGGCACAGGCACCTTTGCCGAGGGCCCCACTAGGCTCTCGGCAAAGAAGTGATTTTTTTTAGTTTTTGAGTTGAGTTTTTTCTTTGCTAAAGGTACATTAGGTACAGCTTGATTTCTATTTTTGGTGTTTTTTAACAAATTTTTACTATATTTTATGTATTTTCGTCTTTTTTTAATTTCTCTGCATATTTCAAATTTGAACTGCAAGTCCTCAAAACAGTGCATGTATATGATTAGAAAATTGATATTGTTGCTCGTTAGTGTGAGTTTAGTCCTAATCTAGCGCCACGTGCCAAAATTCAAACATCTTTGTGCGGATCACATGTCCACTCACTTTCCTGCGAATCGTTTTCAAATTATATAAAATGCAAATAAAGTCAAAAAATCACGAAATTTGACGAGTTGTCATTATATCACATGTGTAGTCTGTGCTAAAAATTTGGAATGATTTCGTGGAAGTTTTAGTCACACACTGCACAAACCAGGAGATCTTTAGCATGTGATCATAGACAATGTCGTGGAGATACCCCATTTCCACAGTGCGTCGCGGAGACTTCCACGAAATCATTCCAAATTTTTACCACTGACTACACATGTGATATAACGACAACTCGTCAAATTTCGTGATTTTTTTGACTTTATTTGCATTTTATATAATTTGAAAACGATTCGCAGGAAAGTGGGTGGACATGTGATCCGCACAAAGATGTTTGAATTTTGGTACGTGGCGCTAGATTAGGACTAAACTCACACTAACAAGCAACAATATCAATTTTCCAATCATATACATGCACTTTTTTGAGGACTTGCAGTTCAAATTTGAATATTCACAGAAATTCAAAAAAAACAAAAATACATGAAATATAGTAAAAATTTGTGAAAAAAACACCAAAAATGGAAATCAAGCTCTAACTAATATACCTTTAGCAAAGAAAAAGCTCAACCCAAAAATAAAAAAAATTACTTCTTTGCCGAGAGCCTAGTGGGGCCCTCGGCAAAGGTTCCTATGCCGAGGGTGGGCCGTCGGCACAGACGTGTGCTCTGCCGACGGCCCCAGCTGGCTCTCGGCACAGTCTAGTCAACCGGGGTAAACCCTGGTCAATGCCTTTGCCGAGAGCTGGGGAGGGGGCGCTCGGCACAGGTCGCATCTGTGCCAGAGCCGACGGCACAGTGGACGGCAGCCCAA
Organism: Cenchrus americanus; assembly: GCA_947561735.1. NCBI lineage: Eukaryota > Viridiplantae > Streptophyta > Magnoliopsida > Poales > Poaceae > Cenchrus > Cenchrus americanus. The sequence goes on from OX387242.1 coordinate 6,942,885, forward strand.
ATGTGATGGCGCTCGCTCCTTCTCCAACGGTGCACTCCGTGCCGAGGGCTGACCCTCGGCAAAGATTTGATTATGCCGAGGGTCCCAGCCTGCCGACGGCTCGACCCTCGGCAAAGGTTGCAGTGCCGTGAGTGTTGTTGTGCCGAGTGCGGCGCTCTGCAAAGATTTTCGTTGCCGAGGGCCCGATAAAAAACTCTCGGCAAAGATAAGAAACTCTCGGCAAAGTCTGGAACCCTATGCAAAGCATGAGTTTCCTGTATTGAGATAAGCTTATTTTAACAATGGAAACCTCTCGAACGCAAATACCAAATATACAGTCTTGAACTGATGGTATCTCACCGAATTGCTCATCATTTGTCTGTTGCTGGTGATCCAGTCACCCACCTCTGGGAAGTTTCTGTGTGAAAGCAAAACTTAATGAAACCAGGAAATGATTCTCAACGGTTGATGAAGAAATCGTTGGCATGACCAAGTTGCTTGCTGCATGCATGAAGTAGTTCAAGAAGCCACTCGCCATCTTCTCGACGAGCATAGCGCTAAGCCAGAGGAGGCATGCCCAGCAAACGGATCCGGTCGCTCCAACCCACGCATCCAACACTTGCCGCATGTCCCCGCAGTTGGTCGCCGTTCGTGTGAGGAAGCTCCTCGGCGTCCACACGGTCTGACCGCCGCCGGTTGTCACTGTTTGCAACGGCGGGACCAGGGGGCCACGCGCCCCCCCCCCCCCCCCCCCCCAACACCGGTGAAATTTCTTAACCCTATGTCTATATTCTAGTGCCTCAAGTATCCAACACCTACACTTCAGTCTTCAGCTATCACTATCGTCCTTCACAGTTCACAGACTGACACATACGGTGCATGCTCATCTATAGCTAGGCAGTGTACTAGCTACTCCTACTCAACATCCAACCACAAGACCCCCCACAAGACTGTCTTCTAGTCTTCTACCTTGGCGCGCAGAATGCAGCGAGCAGCCTAGCAACCAGTCATGCAGTCAATAGTCATGCACTTGAGCACTCCAACCCTTGGCAAGCAGGCAATGCACATGCATATACGCTTCACGCATATATAGGCCATTAGGCATTCTCAAATGTCAAAATCTATTTTCCTTTGTCTTAATAAATGCACATAATATTTTAACAAAAACATAGCTAACCTAAATCTATTTTACTTTGTCTTAATAAATGCACATAATACTTTAACCAAAAACATAGCTAGCCTAAAAAGAATATATTTGATATTATTTTGCAATTGTGCCGTTTACAAAGCAATTCCCATATCTTGCAAAAAATTGACCATGCACATATACTATATCTTGATATATATATATATATATATATATATATATATATATATATATATATATATATATATATATATATATATATATATATATAAAATACGGGTTTTTTTTCATGTAGTACAATGTGTCTCACTGTTTTTTGGCCGGTCCTTCTAAGTACAATTTGTCAATCTTTTTCGGCCGACATCTTAGTATAGTATGATTTGTCAATCATTTTGGCCGGCTCCCCCTACTCAAAATTCCTGGTTCCGCCATTGACTATTTGTGCGGGCTCGAGCGCCGCCGTCATCCGTCGGACGGCCCCCCGCCGCCGAGGATGAGAGAGGAGAGGGAGAGACAGTGAGAGACAGGATCCAGTGAGTACAGAGAATACGATTTCCAAATGAATCCTTTAAATTTTTTTGTTGTGATAAGTGGGATTCCAATTCACAGATTATACAAGGTTGTAATTATAAAAGTTCTTTAATTTTTTTATTTTGGTAATACCCTTGTACCACCTTATACTACCTATCCATACCACCTCATGATGAGTTTTACGAAGTATACAATTAATCTGAGTCGTTGAATGTCTGTATACCTGTCCGATATAGTGCCCTAGTATAATGTCCGATATAGTGCCCTAGTATAAGTCACAGGAAAAGAGCCTGACTTGTTTTATGACAAGCTATATTTTTATTTTCAGGGGCTTTGTCAAAAATAGACCTGAAGCATTCGAATAGTGTGCATCACGCGATTGCAAACTAATTTGCAATATACCCTTTCAGCTTTCAAACCTTTTGACGATGCAGTTTCTTAGTCGGGTCAAATTCAGAACTAACACGCAGACCATACTCGCTTCTCGATCAGACAGTATGGGCACTGTTTGGATGGTAGGGGTAAATATTTACCCCAAGGAAAATGATTTGCCCCTCCCATTTGCCCCTACTAATATTTGCCTTTTGGGGTGTTTGGATGGAGGGGTAAATGTGGATGTGGATGAGAGAGGGAGAGCGGGACCCACCACAAATTTGCTCCAATTTGCTACCTTTCAGGGGTAAATGGAATTAGGGGGGCAAAACATTTGCCCCACCACATTTGCCCCCACATGTTTGGCACCTTAGGGGTAAATTGGCCCCATTTACCCAACCATCCAAACAGGCCCAATGGTTATGTTATCCTTTATATTAGGACAATTTTTTAATATTAACCTTTTTTAAAAATTAATTTTATAAATAACCCCTGGGCAACATTTTTTGCACCGGGTGACCCTTTTGGCCGCGCCACATGCGGCGGCGCGCGGCCCCCGCCACGCCGGCCGGCCGCCGCGCGCGCGCGCGGGCGTGGGCCCGAGCTTGCCGCGCCACATGAAGCGGCGCGGCGGGGCCGCCGCGCCACCGCGCCCGGCGCGGCGGCGCCGCATCAAGAGGGTCCGCGCGGCCCCCTTCTTCCTCCTCCTCCTCTCCCCTTTCTCTCCAGCCCGAGCCTTCCCGCGCGCAGAGCACCGCCGCCGGCCGCCGCCCCCCTTCCATCCGGCGATTTGTGGCGTGGATTGTGTGGGAAATCGATCCCTGTATCCTTGGAAGGTATTGCCCTTATTTAATCTCAGTTTTAGCACGTAATTTTGCCATATTTTGCATGTATAGGTGAGCTAGGGTTTGACAATAATTTGAAATTGTGATGTGTTAGATGTTGGGTGTGTTGAAAGTTATGGTTTAGGAAGTTTCATTAGACAATGTGCCATCTATTGATATGTTGAAAATACGTTTCTTTACTACATGCTTTAGTGTAGGTTTGCTTTACTACATGCTTAATACAATGTTGCAAATATGTTGAAAGTGATTGTTCATTTTGATATCATTGGTTGCAGGATTAGTAGACATGAGCCACCAAAACCCACGTTACTGTGCCATTATTAGGGGTAAAGGAAGTTTTCTCGAAGAGTGGGATGAAAACGGTCCTGTGCCTCGAGCTCTCTCTGTACCCAATTGTTTATGTGGTGTGCCGGCTTATGTGAAACAGTCTAGGTGTGCCGGGATCGCGGGTAGAGCATTCTCTTGTTGTTGGATTAGGGAAGCACCACCCCCGGCAGCTCCTTGTTATTTTTTGCAGTGGATAGACGGGCCCGACAAGTTTGATCCTAGGATACGTCTCTTCCCGTATGCGAGTCATGTCTTGAAGCCATATCATGAGTTTCAACGATGGGTTCCTCCTCCACCTAATCCTCCACCGATGACTTATGAGGAGAAGCAGTTGGCCGCCATTGAGCGAGTTAACAACCCTCCAGTGTGTGATTGTGGAGTGCGTGTGTATCTTCAACGACCAAACATTGATGCCCCAAATAAGTTTACACCATTCTTTCGTTGCTCCCTAAAGACTGTTGTAAGTAAAAAGCATATCCTTGTTATCATTTAAGTTTTATAAATGTCCATGACTCATTGCTATTAATGGTTGTTCTGCATTTCGCAGTGGGTGGCCTAGGTGTGACTTCAATGAATACATATATGGACCAAGATCGGAGTGGCCAACCGAATCGAAGTGAAAGAGTTCGAGTCGGGACGAAGGCTTGGCCTTGCCTTAGCTATCCACCTACACGGTGCAAGTGTGGCATAGTAGCCACGGAAGGTGTTGTGCCATCTGAGCTCGGTTTTGGAATGTTTTGTGGCAATGCATATGGAGACTTTTGGGTGAGCATGATGTGAACTTCTTTGATTTAGGTAGCACTACCGTTGTGGTTGTCCTCATTTTGATTTAACTTTGTATGATACGGTCTTATATTTTGCAGGAGGGGCGGACTTGTGATTGGGAGCAATTTCTTGGTCGTTGTGAGTTAATGTTAGAGTTGGGACGAACTTCGAACCCGGGAGGAGGTTTAAAACTGAATCTATTAAAAACAAGATAAGAGCAAAATATGGTGTGCCCTTACGGAAGAGGAGGATCTAAGTGGTCCAATTTGTGATGAGATGGTTCGTGAAACGGAGTGGAGCTAGAATTTGTAGTTGGTTACGCCAACTACGAGAAAGTTGTGGCATATTGGTGTTGTAACGGGGAGAAGTTCTTAGAACGGGGGATACGTCCGTTGACGCAAAGGAGAAGAGTGAGAAGAAGAGGAAAAAGGAAGAGGAGTGGAAGGCATTGATGGATAGGTCCAGGGATAGGTCGAGGGATGAAGCGGCTAGAAAGGCAGAGGCCGACAGAAAAGGTAAGAGGATTGTGGGAGGATGAATGGTGGTCAAGTGTCAGTTGCATGTGTTGCATTGTAATATTTTTTTCAATGAACTAGTGTGTTTGGTAGTTTTGTGTTAAGTGAACACTTTGTTATGTGATGTAGTTGATGATGAATGGTCCTTAAGAATCAGTTGTATGTGTTGTATTGAACAATTTTTTCAATGAAAAAATGTGTTTGGTTGTGTTGCATGCAGATTTATTAATGGAGCAGGAGATTAGAAAAATAAAAAATTTAGGAATAATAGTTCCATTATTACAACACCTTCCAATGTAACTTGCAGTCAATTGTGCGTGAACTCCCTTCACCTGACTCGACCGACATGTGTGAGGTCCCACAACCTTTGTAATCTTCCATTTCCCTGTCCCTCTCTGCAGTCGTGCCCATACACGCCACATGCACCCTTGTTTGCACATTACTTCATACCTAAGATTCCTATCCGAATGGACCACGATGAAAGGCCTATAATGTTTCACCGCATAGTCGAACAAGAAAAACTTAAGTTCATCCGGGGAGTCAAACATCATTTTCTCATGTATCTCAGGCTCCCTGGTAAAAATTATTCCTTCTGTGAACAACCTAGTAGAATCACAAATGGCTCTATCGATCCTACTCAAGTCTCTGTCATTGCGAACAGAAGGGATTCCAAATTGGTACTGAGCTTGGGTGTAGTGTTCAGTACTCTCACCAATTCTAGTGTTGTCCGGGAACCTAGGCACGTGTTCTTCACTTTCACCATTTCTAGTGTTCACTGGCGGCCTACTTATGTGCCCTTCCCTTTCAAAGGTTGTATGGTTCACCGAGGGTCTCGCAACATAATCATGCTTGAACACCATCCAAGTTAACCTCACTTAAACCAAGGAGTGCTTCGGCCGCATGTGCATTGGAATCATTTTGCTCTTCCGCATGCTCCTCATCGGACTCATCATCGAATCACCTTCTTCGTAGCCGTCGGATATATCATCATCGTCCATGGTTTCTTCCTCCCGCTCAAAACAATCATTGGGAAAATCATCATTCACCATCCCAACATCCCGACTAGGTTCCCTACAACCAAAGTCCTCCTCCAAAATTGTAGACTCTTGTGTACCTTTTAGAGCCTCAAACGGCACTTCCTCATTCATGTAAACATTACCACTAGGCCCACGAGTAATATCTACCACAACCTCCAGACATGACACATTAGCTTGACCAACTACCTTCTTATACCGATTCCAATTTTCTTCACTTGACAAGCTCATCAACACATAATGAGCTCTAGCCTTCCCACAATCAAAACGACCTCTAAATGACAACTCATGCATTCCAACTCCATAGTTGACCATTGCACAATCAACTACATCCTTAAAGCTTGGCGGACCATCAAATGTTTCTACCAACTCTGTCATATTCTCAAACTCTCCATTTTCTTTAACTACGCCACCATGAAACATGCGAACTAAACAGTCCATCTACAAAATTTATAACTTGTTTAATAACTATATAGTACTAAAATAGATATTTATTAAAAATATACATGAAAAATTAGAATTGTGTTCAACAAAAATTATATCCATCTCGATTAGTTATATATATACACGTGCAGATTACCCCTAATAAAATTGTTAGGTATTCAACAAAATTGTTAGGTATTACCCCTAATAAACGTGCATCCATATAATAGCTACACCCATTATCAACTACCCTAAACATTTGACATCAATAATATCATTAAATCGATTCATGCAACAAGTTCTACACGTCAATAACACGGGCGAGAGAAACTACGCGTATGAACTAATCATCATTTCCATTAAAACTAATTGCATTTCGTCTAAATTTCAAATTTCTATACCTAACCCTAGGTCACAAACATCTACTCCGATCTACGCAATGCAACGGTAAAAGAGGGAGAGAAGTAGGTCAATACCTTCACAACGACGCGGGGAACAAATTCCCCCACTTTCCCCACCCCAAATCCACCGATTTGGGGCCGGAATGGGGGGGGGAGGCGGCCGGCGGCGGGACTGGAGCGGCGGGCGGCTCGGGCTGGAGGAGGAAGAAGGGAGAGGAGGAGGAAGAAGGGGGGGCCGCGCGGGCCCTCTTGACCGGCGGCGCCGCGCGCGGGCGCGGTGGCGCGGCGGGACCGGGCCCACGCCCGGCGCGCGAGCCGCGGCCGGCCGGCGTGGCGGGGCTGCCGCGCCACCGCATGTGGCGCGGCAGCGGCTGCTTGCCGCGCCACGCCGCCAGGCGCGGCCAAAAGGGTTACCCAGTGCAAAAAAAAGTTCCCCAGGGGTTATTTGTAAAAATAATTTTTAAAAAAGGTTAATATTAAAAAATTATCCCGCGTGTAAAGATTGGTTTTGTGTGTGTAATCATCATGCAAAATTGAACCTTGTTATTATATTGATTGGCACTAGCTAGTACATATATACTTGCCGGCCCATGTATGCCATAATTATCGTTGACCAGAAATATTCTTCATCAGAGTGGCATCCTCGAGATGACGAGTACACAAATTTTGTCTTGCGAAAAACGCCCCTGAAAGCCACTGTGATATATTGGATTTCGGCTAGTTTCGATCATATTAGTGATTCATTCAGATTGAAGCGCGTGAGGGAACTGCTGCCATTTTCTGCTCGATTATTTGTGCATGCTAAAAAAAGGAACATATCAATTCCATGAGCTAGCTAGCTGCTGTTAGAGAGCAGTTATAGGTTGATCATTTCCTGCTCATGCGTGTAGTACAACCCCCTTTCCCCTGATGATGCGCATGCATCATGCAGAATATAATGCATGATGTGTATGGGTAATGTGTGCCTAGCTAACCTCTATGTAATAATCCATCCATTTAAGATTATAGATCATTTTAGCTTTTTTTAGATTCATAGAATTTTGTTATGCACTTATATATACTATATGTCTAGACGTATAATAATATTTATGCATCTAGAAAACTCAAAACAACCAATTATTTGGGGTGGATATAACAAAAGTCTCGATAAATTCCTAAAGTATTTTTAGTTTGGTTTACAGCAAAACTATATCATTTGTTCAATTTACCCCTTCACTGTGTACCTTTTTGTTTCCCCATGTACAAATGAAGTGTTAAGTTCAAATTTTGCAAGATGATAGAAGATATATCATAAGACATGTTAGCAAAAAACAATGATTTATTATTATTTTTTTGATAGCGTAGGATATTTAATAATAAAAGTTACCATTGAGATACAAATTATGTAATGATGAAAAAAATATATTTTAAAAATGTAGATTATGATGTCCACTATCATTCTACAAAGTCTCAAATTAAATTTTATCCTATGTATGGAGAAAAAAGATAAATTGTATTATGGGGGTAAGTGGAATCAAATAGGTATTGGAGGGAAACGATATGCCAATGATGCAAATGACACGCCTCCATATATGCATATTTAGTTTCTTCTGATCCATTTCAGCCTTGTTTGCTTTATGTAATTTGATTGAAAATAGAATTGAACTGCTGTACTACCCATATGTGAATTTTATTTGAATACAGTTGATGCATGCATGTTCTAAACCGGCCAATTGAGCCGACCACAATGCATGATCCAGCCGCTAGCGAGTAGTAGGCTGATCATGGCGTATACATGCCTACCTAGTTGCCTACCTATCCGCTCGCTGTATATAACTGTTGACGAGTTCTGTTTGAGCTATGGGACAATAATAAAAGAGAATAATAATGCCCTCGGATGATCCAAATCCTTATACGCCTATTTCGTTCCCAGTCAATTTCAGATATAGGAGGAGCCAATCAATTTCAGATATAGGAGGAAAACGATACACCAACAGCGCAAATGCGTTGGAGGTGGGAGAATCAATTTTAGATATAGGAGGAGCCAATCAATTTCAGATATAGGAGGAAAACGATATGCCAACAGCGCAAATGCGTTGAAGGTGGGAGAGGAGGTCTGATCACAAGCCTCACGTGTTCCGTTGGTACAGTTGTATGGTCGATATGGTTTCTGAATTGCAAAGCTATATCATCTTGAACACAAAACTGTATTTAATCTTCTATTCAAACTTGTAGGGTGGGCATTCGGTCATTTCGGTTCGGTCTATTCGGTGTTTGGGAATTTCGGGTTCTGTAAAAGTGAGTACCGAAGTTCTAAAAAGCATAATAGGAACCGAACCCGAATAAAGTGATTATTGTGGTTCGGTCTATCCAGTCCACCGAATTATCCGAATTTTCATAGGTATCCTTGTTACCTCTCAAAACTCTATGGTAGAAATTCAAATTCCCAACTCACTTCAAGTAAGGACTACTCGACGTAAGCAAGTAACTAACAAGTTCATGGAAAAAACTAAAATAGATCACAACACAAATTTGTAACATTCATAGTCTTAATCAAATTACGCAACCACTCCAATTATTGAATTTCGAGTTATTTGGTCTATTCTGTATATAGACCATAGGAACCGAAATCGAACCCGAGCCCCAAATTATAAAATTATCTAGGCCGAATCCGAACTTTGAAACCAGAATATACCGACAATTCGATTAATCTGTGTTCGGTTTGGTTTTTAAGTTTTAAGTTCAAAGTGTCCACCCGCTACAAACGCGTAAGAATTTTTGGCAACACACATGCGGAGTGATGTTAAGTTTGCCAAAAATAGGTTCGGTGTGCCCAAAGCTTGAATAAATATCTTTTGACTAGTTATTATGACAGTCTATATTTTTTATTTTTTCAGGGACTTTTTAGAAAAATATATATGATGCATTCAAATAGTGTGCATCACGTGATTGCAACTAATTTGCAACATCTTTCAGCTTCCAACCCTTGACATCCAGACCAAACCAACTGTTGCTGGTGCTAGGCGTACGCAACCCCCAGTCGATTGCCTGTGATGTTTGGAGCCTTCGTTTCCAGGATTAAGCGTAAATCTCTGATAATCTTTCTTTTTCTTACGTGATACTGTTTTTGTATTCCTTATATGTCACTATATGCATGAAACTTGATCCTGGCATGCATATAGGTTTGCACTTGGTTTTCTTCGGAAACTCGGGTGTGACACCAACTCAACACACTATTTCGATCAAAGGCATCCAACCAGCTTTATAGAAAGCTTAATAATAATACAAATGATCAGAATGTCGGGGTTACCAACTTACAAATTAGCACCCTCTCCATTGATCTAACTCTACTAATCAAACTAACTCTTCTAAATAACTCACATGTATCTACTAACAAACACCACTAGCGGAGAAGATGAACACGCGGCTGCAGCGAATCAAAACGAATTTCCAGTAACGTTTTCAAGGTGGACAATGTTTTCACCTCTAGAAGGCAGTCGTCGTAGTCGCGCCGCCCACATCCACCAGGTTCGGTGCGCGGCGCGCCGACTGCAGATCGGAGCCCAGCTGCGCGGCAGCCATCCCCTCAACACACTAGCCAGCCAAGCAAAGGATTAGCCCGTTTCCTTCGCAGAATTACATACACATCTTGAGAGACTCAAGTTCAGGAGGCTACTAGAATTTCTATACATAAACTGCCAGTAATGACCCGCAACTCGTCTTTACCTGCGTGATCAAATTCTGTGTTCTGTGGAATATGCATCCAGATACAAGTGCAAATAAAACAGTGCGCATCTCATGATTGTTTGACAGGAACGCAAAACAATCAAAAGCACAGCTTCATGCTAGTCTTTGCAGCATTACGTTGGACCTACGTATGATATAAGCACCATGTAGTGTTCAGAGGATAGTTAGTGTGATATGCGAACAGATGTGGCTACTCAACAGCTCAAGGGTTCGATCGGTCCATCTGAGCGAGCCGCCTTCTTCATAGCCTCCATGGCTTCCCTGCAAATTCCAACATTCAAAAGGGGAGTTCATGTTCCCATGGACCGATGGACCCAACTATGGTTAATAGCTGGGTGCAGCGAAAATAGGGAACAAATTAAATGCACTTGCCTTAACTCTTTCTTGATCTCGTCACTCGTAGGATCGAGTTTTAGTGCTTCCATGAAAGCGTCAACAGCTTCTCTGTAATTCTGGGCATAGAGATACAAACCACCAGGGGGAGATACAGTACAATTTGAGATTAGATTAGGTTGCCAGGCTAAGTCTGATGCAGCTGCTATATTGCCTACCATACCTTAATCAAACTGAGAGCTGCGCCCTCACGGTACCATGCCTTCGACCAATCAGGGCGCAACATTCTACATTGTAAAGCATCTGCCAGAGCTTGCTTTCCATCCCCCACCCGCAGCCAGCATAAGCTAAGGTTGGCAAACAGGGTGGCATCAAGCGGGTCCATATTTGATGCCTACATTAATAATGAGCAAGAACTCTGTTGATATCACACAATAGATTGAACAGGTTCTTTGGAATTAATTAAACATCTGTTGTGAGCAAACCACATGATTCAGACAGTAGCTATAGATACAAGAAAAACTAAGGTCCATTATTCATATCTCATGAGCAGATATTCTGGAACGTTGTCATGCAACAGTTTTGTATGGTTGCAATTAAGTAGGCACTTTAGATTGTGTAGAGCTTACCCTGTCATAGGAGTATATTGCTGAAAGGTATTCCCCGTTTGCAAAGAATTCCTTTCCTTTCGCCTTCATGTTGATGATATCATCTTCCATCGAAATTTCATCCTAAGTAAATTAAAATGTTAGGTAACACAAATAACCTGGCACATGAAAGATCATAAAATAAAAACTGCCAGACCCCACAATATTTCACTAAGAAGAGCTCAACCCCAGAGCCTGGCGAAGAAATACACATCCTAAAGAGCCCTGCTGCGTTAGCACTACTAGAAGCACCAGTTACAACAGAATGGATTAAGAAGTTAAAAGAAAATTATCAAACATAGAGAAAGAAGCATGACAACCTAATGAACTACTGCAGTCCAAACTAGCAAACATAGAGAACTGCATAAAGTATTAAAATGAACTCCAAATTAAAATGAAGCATAAAGTATTGACAACTGCATAGTGAACTACTGCAGTCTAATTTAGCAAACATGGACCAAACAATAAACTCCAGTACAGTAAGGGTTATGCTGAAATCCATTACATTACATACCACAGTCCTGAAAGGCATATATTTCGTGGTTTCAATAATCCCATCAACGCTCCAATCTGGCAGAGATGGGACTGGTCTTGTATGAGGAAAGAGAATTTCAACAAGCTCACGTCGTCCGCACTCTGCTGCGTGAATGATTGAAATTTTCCCGTGCTGCATTGTAAAGATAAAAATGGAAGAGGCAAACACAATCCCACATGTAGATAAAAGCAATTCAAGGCATTTTCTCTTACAGAAAATCAAATAAAGTCCTTGATATTATTAAGCAAATGTAGTGGAAATTTGAATTCTAATTGGAGTGACCTAATGCAGGAAATCATGTTAGGTGCCTAAACTAACACTTTGACCGTACATTACAAAAGGTCCCTCGGAACCTACAGGCTACCGGTACCAAGATTCTGAGATGCACTCGGTCCAAAAAAAATTCCGGATGCAAATGACACACGGTAACGTATCACTAGAGCAGTCAGCCACTGGATATCTCAAGAGATTAGCGCAATTGGATGCAAACCCCAAGATGCAGTTGAACACCGACCTACATGCTATACACTACTTGCATGAGACATGAACAGTCTATATTTTAGACAGCACACTTCTGCTCTCAAGTGACCTTGATTTTATAGTGCTACCCAGATATCAAATGGGCGATGGCTAAGAGATTATAACCCTCGCAATGTCAAGTAAAGAAAGAGCAGAGTTAAAGACAGCCATACTTACAAGGTCAGGAATGTTAGGGTCAGCTCCAACCTCTAGCAAAAACTTCACAATGTCGGTAAAACCATCATGAACAGCATACATTAAAGCAGATGGCCCAGAGGAACTTCTAAAGTTCACATCAGCACCAGCCTACACAATGGAAAATAGTTAGGTAGACTTTGAGAGGATTTTGAATGTAACCATGATACAGCTTCAAAGTTAGTACCAAGGCTATTTTATCTCTTCTCAACAGCTCCTTTAAAAAATAAGGACATATAAAGCAGAACGACACAAGAGAATACACAGTCTCATCGAACCTGAAGCAGTAGCTTCATGCATTTCATGGATTCCACGCTGCATGCCAGCACAAGCGGTGAAAAGAGATGGTGGGTAACTCCGTTGAGCTGCAAAGAGAAACGGTTTCAATAAAGAACTTCAACACAGATCCTTTTCTCGTCTATAGATACCAACTAAACTACCAACTCACGTCAGCACCATGCTCCAGCAGGATCTTCATAGTCTGATCCTGGTCCTTGACTGCGGCCATGTGCAGTGGCGTTCCACGGTGATCGAGAGGGTCCACAGGAACACCTTTGGACAGCAACAGCCTCACAGCCTTGCAATGGCCTGGAGGCAGAAAAGCACAACCCATACTTCAGATCAAAAACAGCCACAAGAGTTTACGCACAAGACAAAGTTCCATAGAAGTCCTGAGGTTTGGCTTACACACCAACTCTGCCGCATTGTGAAGCGGCATGGTGCCCCTTGTGGTGGGCGCCGCTGGGTCACCGCCGCAGCTCAGAAGGTACTGCAGGACGGTGACATTCCCATTGATGGAGGCCAGGAGCATCGGTGTAACACCTACATGAGAGAATCGAGAAGCATGCATCTCAGATGGAGTTTACCATAGCCGCCCACGCAATACTAAAAAATCACGGCACACGAACGTTCAGCGGAGGTGGAGTTAACATGGAGCCCCAATTCATCCACCAGGAACTTGCAAACCTCAAGGTGCCCCATACGAGCAGCGGCGTGGAGCACATTTTGCCCCTCATCATCCTTCACACCCCGCAAGTCCACCTTTTCCGCCATCTCTAACCAGAAGCAAGCCAACAGTCATATAAATAAAATCAACTTGAACTACTGATCACACAAACTGGAAAGGGAAAACATAGCTAAGAAAAACTTGCGGGAATGAGAGCCCGAATCAGGTTAGACGCGACCAAACCAATCTCAGTGAGCAATTTCGTCCTGAACCAGCATCTCCGCATTGACTGGCGAGGAAACGGGAGTAAACTGACATCGCTAATTAACCATGATTAATTAAATCGCACAAGCAGCAATTTAGTAAAACCCACAATAATGCGGTGGATCGCGCAAACTGGAGAGGGGGGGATTTTGAAGTGGCGTTGCAGTCATGAGAGCCCAAATCTGGGCGCGACCAAATCAATCCTGCTGGTAAACCCGTTAATTTGGTCCCGATCCCGTAGCAGCCTCTCCCGGGGAGTAAATCAAAGTAAACTAGCATCTAATTGCCTACGCCTAAGCCATGCTGAGCATCGGATTCCAAACCACCGGCCCCAAATCCGTGATACACTACCATACATGCGACTGCTACACGAGCGTTCAAACAAACATACATGCGACTGCTACACGAGCGTTCAAACAAACGGGCGAAACGCGCGCGGGGGGAGGAGGGAAGGTAGCGGCGGGCCGCGGGCGGGGGCGCTTACTCTTGAGGAGGCGGAGGTTGCCTTCGAGCGCGGCCCGAAGGGCGACCGTGGAGACGGATGGGGCGGGGGCCATGGCCGCTGCCCGCGGCGGCGGCGGCAGGTTCGGGAATGGTGGTCGGTGGGTTAGGGTTTTGCTTCGGAGTCGGAGAACGGGGAGTGGTGTTGGGGAACGGAAAGGTTGCCGTTTGGAGGCGGTTGGCGGGAACTTGGTGAGGCCTTGTTCGGCTGAAGGGGGTCAATTCTTCAAGATGATTAATTACCGGCAGGTATTGGGTGAATCCCCCTGTTGCCACCCATTCCCGGTATAGATGGCCAAAAAGCACGAGGCTCATGGGCCAGCCCAAAGCACGAATTTTTGGCCCGACACGAGCACGAGCCCAGCACGATTATTTCGGGTCTGGGCCGGCACGAGCACGACGTTGGGGCCGGGCCGGGCCGCAACCTCGGCCCATAGTGTCGCCCCGGCACGACACGAAAACAATCGGCACGACGCAGCCCATGTGTTGGCACGAGGCCCAATAGCCCACTTGGCCCAGCCGGCCCGATCGTATATAAAGAACACACATCTTCCCCTAACCCTAGCATTTCTCCCCCAGTCCCCACCTCCCTCATTCCTTCCGCAGCCGCAAGCAGAGCCACAGGCCGCAGCCGGCATCTCCACCGTCGCCACCGTCAGCCATTTCCGCCACCGCTACCGGCCAGCTCATCCTCGTCCGTCGTCCTTTCCTCGCCACACATGGAGGCGGCGCAGCCCACCTCTACCTCCTCGCACATGGAGGCGGTACGGCTGTGACGAGGAGGCACCTGCGGGTTGGGGCTTGCGCCTGGATCCGTGGCCCCTCCATGCGGTGGGAAGAGCACCTCGCAGCCGGATCTGTGGCTCGACCTCCACGCGTGGGGAGGAGGTTGTCGCGTCGCCGTCCCCTCTCCGGTAGCTGCGCTGCCGTCTCCTACTGTGGCCGCAACGATCTCCCCTCCCGCGGCCTCCTCTTCCTCTCCTTCTTCCCCTCTTCGGCTCATCGTGTCGCGGGCTGACACGGCCCAGATGGCCCATCGGGCCAGCTGTCGTGCCTCGGGCCGGCCCAGCCCGAAAAAATGGCCTTGGGCTAGTGCTGGGCTCCGAGTTCAGCCCATAGTGCCAGCACGACACGAGCACGAAGGCCATCGGGCCGCGTCGGGGCCGGGCCGCTTCGTGCCGGGCCGCGTCGGGGCCGGGCCGGGTTGGGGCCGGGCGGGCCAAATGGCCATCTATAATTCCCGGTATTGTTTAATTCCCTGTTAACCCCCGTTGTCCATATGTTGTTTGGATAAGGTGGGATCGGCAGGGATCAAAGTTTTAATTTCAGAACAATGCAACCTGTGTACACAAACATTATCAACTGACAACACTTACAGATGCATACAAATGCATTCAAGTCGCCTCCAGAGACCGAGAAACATAGTACTCTGCCAATTAAAACTTGGTGTCCATATGTTGTCAGAAAGATAGAACCACCATGTCCATATGCATACCAGTCCATCTCTACATTTCTGTGAATCTGTGAATAAATCACCCACCAAAAAGTAACAAATTTTCATGCACTAAGTCTAAACAATTGCAATCACTTGATTGTCTCACATATTTGAATAAACAACTTGATAAAAATAACATAAATGAAAACTCAAGTAGATCGCACACACAATCAGTGCATCACAGCTTCTTCTTTTGCTTTAGAAGCTTGTGCACTGCCGGCAGATCTTTATCCTGCATTGTTTAGAGGAACAAGTAGCCATCACTCATCAAGTTATGCATGTTAAGTTTGAGCAAGTAGACAGTCTGTTTCTGAAATCACATAACAACTCTGAAACGACTCATAATTTTACAGCCTACGCTAGCAGCAATAGGCACCAGCTGACTGTATGAAAATAGATTTGTTTAAAACATTATTTGTTGGCAAATACATGGGATATTCATTGTTTAGATTACATTTGCAGTATAGACCACTTAGCCAAATAATATAAGACCTGAAACTCCAAAGTATGCCCTGGGGATTAATTAACAAGGATTGTGGCACTGATACTTTCAGACTTACAGTCTTAATAAAGATATAAGTTAGCATATAAATCCTTATTAATATTGCATATGCTTTATCAATATAGATTCAGTGTGGTATTAACACTTTGTACAGTGAAGTTGGTGTACAAGGCATGTTGCTACTCTACTGTTGCAACCACATATTCAGCATGGTTTGAGATTTCAAATCTCGTGAGAAAAAAGACTGAGCAACATCTATGCAAAATGAGCATGGAAAATAGCATGAACATTTGAGGCACAAGGGGCAGAGGTCTGATATGCAAATGGCTGGACAAACTTCATCAGAGTATAACTTTGGTGCACAGTGCAAACGTGGACCCATAGTGTAAAAACAATGCAGCACAGAGAGAACACTTCAGAATTCAATTATATTAACTTGTTAGTGATGAAGGAATCATGTAGTTCCTTTCTTCATTTGTTCAAAAAAAAATAAACAAGTAAGTACAGCAAGCATAGGAAACATAAATATGAGGCACATGACAATATACGACAAAGAACACATAGCATACCTCCTAAGCCATCTCGCTTTTCAACCAGATGAATGCAACTTCTGGGTCCTCTTCATATGAGCTCAAGAAGATCTGTCTACTGTCAGGGTCCCTGAATATCTTGAATGAAGTAGCTTTTTCCTCTTTTGTCATTTCCATGGTGTTAACAACAACGACACATTTCTTGATTGAAAAATCATTAGCCTCACTTTTCTCCTTTTCTTCAGCTAGTTGAGTCGCTTCTTCCTCAGCTTGTTTGGCCCTAAAGCTGATGTACTTCTCCATCAAACCTTCGATGTTAGTAGTTTTCTTCTTCCTCTTTGGCTCTCTTTCTGGTGAGCTTCGAGCATCCCTTCTTAGTGGCAGCCGAGGAGGTTCTACTTCCCTTCTTAGTGGCATCTGAGGAGGTTCAACTTCCATGATTTCATCGTCTTCTTGGCCTACCCTTGTTTCTTGCAAATCTGAATTGGTTGCAGCTTCCAGGTTCTCAACATTGTACCTGTTCTCCACTTGTGTAGGTCCTATGACTTGATTGGAGGTGTAATTGTAAGTCCCTTCAGCTGTTTGACCTACACAAGAAAGTTTTGTTACAAAACATAGACATGCAAACCATATAGCAAAGGATGCAATTTGTGATGAGACTTACCATCATGAAGCTCACCCAAGGCCTCAAATAGTGGAAAGGACTTGTTGCGAAACTTCTTAGCCTTGGGATGGGATACAATGATATTTTTCCAAACGCCACGGACTTGCTGTGATCCTCCCTGCCTTTGCATCAAAATGTACTCCACTTTGTTTTGTTGCATCCTTCATCAACCGGTAGTCCCTTTTGAGCTCCTTTTCCTTCTCTTGTATCTGTGCCTTAGTGAAACTTACATAGTCCTCCCTCAGATGAAATTCAGTTACAATCTTATTCCAAGTCTCGGAGGGCCACCCATTTTGACCCCTATAATCAGGCGTCTTATGTTCATGAAGCAAGTCAACGAGAGTCTTCTCCAATGTTGGATTCCAAGCCGCTCTTACTTTCTCTACACAAAACAAGGATGAAACATTAGATTTTGTTTAACAAGTCACAAAACAAGGATGACACATCAGATTTTGTTTAACATGTCATTTGTGCAGCTTACCTTTTGGAGAACCTCCAGGTCTTTTTGGTTTTGGGGACGGCTTCTTTTGTGCACCTTTTGATAAAAACAACTTCGGAGAGCCTCTTCCAATCATGGTAACTTAACATGAAAAAACAAAGCAGATTTAACTTACAACCCACAAAAACATTCGTAGTAGTATATTTAACTTACAGCCCACAAAAACATTCATAGTATATTTAACTTACAACCCAAAAACATTCTTAATTTAGTACAGCCCAAAACATTCATAATTTATTACAATAAAGCGAGATCTAATTATTACAGCAAAAACACATTCATAATTTAATTTCTATTCGCCGGAAATCATTCCACATTTGTTGTGCTATCACATCTCTTAAATTATTTCCTTGGTCGGTGCTCTGATCATTGTCTTCATCACCATCAGGCAGGTTGACAAAATTTTCTGGAGGAATATTATCTGGTTGATTATCCAACCATTTCTCATCGCCCTTAAGTGATCGGATAATGTTATGCAGAATTGCAGCGGCCACTGGTATCTTGACTTGGTTTTTTATCTTGTGAAATGTGCCCACTTTGAGGATAGGGAAACGCTTCTTCAAAACACCTAAAGTCCTTTCAACATGATTTCTCAGTACGACATGTCGATGGTTAAACAACTCTTTGTAATTCTGGGGTCTACGGTGACCACGCCCATACTCCTTTAGATGATATCTAACCCCACGATATGGTGCTAGGAAAGAAGGGGTGTTGGCATAGCCACCATCAACCAAGTAGAACTTGCCCGGTGGTACTTGAAATCCATTGATGATTGCAGAAGTAAGAACTCTAGCATCTCGGGGATGCACCCTTCCCATCCGGTAGACATGAACGTGACATTAAGATCAAAATCGCATGCTACCATTACATTTTGGCTAAGTGTTCCCTTTCTGTTCCTAAATGGAGCAGCTTTGTCAGATGATATAGTGATGGGTACATGACTGCCATCAATTGCACCCAAGCAGTTCTTAAAGTAGGGATAAAATCTAGGATCTCTTTCAATTTTATGATGCACTTGACCAGGACTAGGAGGCTTCAAAAATCGATTGGCGAGGGTGGGAACAACTATGTCAAAGAAATGCTTTATGTGATGATGAAATGTATCGCCACTGTGCCCAAACTTTTCTTGAAGATCCTCAAATGAAGCATTGTGACTAAGCATAAACAAGAAGAACCCAAGCTTCTCCTCTACTTTAATCCGTGTATCACGAACCAATCCCTCCTTCCTAAGATAGTTCTTAACATGACCTTCCAGCAATTCCCGAACACGTTCCTCGCCTGATAGCTTCGATGTATGTCGCCGTATCTTTTCCCTCACTACACTAGAACTGGAACCCAACAGAGAGAGTGCGGGAAGGAAGAACAACATCATATCATCGTCCTCCTCATCTCTCCTCTTTCTAATCCGATCCCTTAAACTCAAACTCATTGCAAAAGTTAGGAGAGTAACGAGTCACCTCTAGGAGAGGGTACCAAATCCCAAGATGGTGGAGGCTCGTCCTCTCCGAGGCGAGACGGTGCAGGGATAATCTGCAGCAAATATTCAAATGTCAGCTGGTAAATAGCAAGCTGGTAAATATATCCAGAAGAATCTAAAATTAGCATCTGCTGCAGTTAATTTAAGTGCAGTTAAGCTTAGTTTATTTAAAAGGAATTGAAACAGCAAGCACATCATAAGAAATTTGAGCCATTCATACATGTAGCAATCAGTCGGCTGTAGCTAGCACACTACTAGCTAAGATAGATGCAAGCATCAGCATATATGCTGAAACAAGTAATCAGACAAACATGTAGTAGTATGTAGTTTGTGGTCAGACTACTTTGTTAAAAAAATACAGCATTTTGTTGGCCACGTACAATACAAGTGGACCATCATTTTGCTGGCCAGCCAAAGTTAACAGACATGCTTATGCCACAGTGGAAGTGCACATGTAGAAGTGCAGCTATCTCAATACTCAGCAAGCCAGTAACATCAACTAGCCACTTGACCTGGATACCTCAGCAAATTAACAGATTGGCTCATACTCCAGATCAAGAAAACTATTTTGGTTTTTGCCACAAAAACAACTAACCAATTCCAGCTCCATGGTTCAAGTCCTAAGCAATCTAGAAAATAAATTGCAGCTTGGTTCAAGGCATGACACTAGCTAAGCCTCATAATACTAAGCCTCATAACTAGCTGTACATATATACCACATTAGCACAGCAATAATGCAAATTAAAGCAATGCAAGCTGTACGTAGTACGTGGCTGAGAGCCTGAGATTAATTATTAATTATCCTGTCCGACCCGACCCGACCCGATCCCTAGCTAGTAGCTATTAGTAATCAAACAGAAGGCTAGCTGTCCATCTCATGTAACCAATGCAATAGGGCGCATCATCCTAGTAGGCAGCAACATGCACCCTGATGATGATCAGGCATGATGACCGGACAACACGGATACCACAACATCCATCCGATTTTAATTTGAAAGAGTACATCCCTCGATTAGACTACGCATTACATATGTGGGATAGATAGATCAGCCTATCAACAGAAAACTAACAATAAGCAACCTAAAAGAGATCAGCCATGCCAACACACAAGTGTCTACAATCAAATTCATCCATTCCACACAAGTTTAGGCAAAGAAGATGGATTAACCTGCCATGGATGACATGCATAAAACAGATACTCGGTGCAATTGAAATCCTACTTTCACATAGCAAAAAATAAGGACGGCATATCGAATTCCTTTGGCATCGATAATAAGAAAAAACCCATAATAGTATTCTTGAAGAGCGCAGATAGCATGAACTTCCTGCTTGTCCATATTGATTGAAAGCAAAAGGTTGAGCGGGGTTACGGTACGTTGTTTGGAGGTACATGTTTTTAGGATTGCTATACTATTATTAGATAGCACCAACTTATTTCGACCTTCGGGAAAAAAGGTATGCTACCGATAACGGAACTTCAGCAGGAAGCATTCTTGACCAGACATGGATCCACAAAACAAATTGAATCACCGCACACGCCAAGAAAGGTGGTGGGAGAGGAGAGGAGCGCAGCTCACCAGTGGAAACCCTAGTTCTTTCCCCTAGTACCGAATCAAGAAACCCTAGACAAGGGAGAGAAGAAACGAAGGGTAGGATGGGTGTGGCTCACCGGAGAGAAGACGACCGCCGGATGGGATGGTCGCGCCGGCGCCGTCGCCGCCGACCACCTGTACGCCACTGCCGCTACCGAGATGCCGTCGGGACGGCCAACGATGGGAGGGGTCGCCGTCCGAGCCGTCCTCCGCCGCCACCGCCCGCGCGTCGCCTCCCCCTCGCACGCGCGTCGCCGCCGGGCCGCCGCCGCCCGCGCGTCGCCTCGCGCGTCGCCTCCCCTCGCACGCGCTCGCGGCCGGGATTTTTCCCGAGAGGTCGTGGTAGATGATTTTTTCCCTGTGTCTACAAGCCTAGGGTGAGGGGAAGGGGTGGATTTGGGCCGGGATTGGGTTTCTCAGGGGGGTTAACCGAACGCAAAAAATCTTGTGGGGTGGAATTCTTCCCGGGCCGGGGTACCCCGTGGGTTGGGCCGCATTCCCGGCCGGGAATGGGCTAACCGAACAAGGCCTGAGGGGGCGCGCATAGCGTGCAGTAGAAGGAGCCGTAGCAGAAGAGGCCCAGCCCAGCCCAACCTTCCACCATTCCCCCCTGGGCTGGGTCGGTTGTGTTATCCACAAACAAAAACGAAAGGAACGTGATAGTTGGGCGATAATTTGTTGTATTTCTTAAATTGAACCAGAATTTGTACGTTTTTGAATTGGAACAGAATTTGGTGTTTTCTTTAATTGGATTGGACCAGAATTTGTTTTTGAAACTAAAATTTGTATTTTTTGTAATGCATGACAAAACTGACATTGTGCTGTTACCCGTCACAACCCTTGTATGCAGGTCTCGTTGCTTCCTGGCGCCTCACCCTTGCTGGACCAGAATTTGCTGTTTTTCTTTAATATATGACCGGAATTATCTGTAGGCTAAACGGACTAGATATCAAAATCGATTTTGGATGATAGATCGAGAATCCAAAAAGGAGTAAGGGCCCCTTTGGCAGGGCTTCGACTGTGGCTACTCTAGTAAAATGACTTCTTTGGTGAAGCTGAAGCCATTTTGTAAAAAGTTTGGCAAAATGGCTGCGGTTGTGATTTCTATGTCACATGTGGGGAAGAAGCCACGGGAAGCCACTATTTCTGGCTTCACCTCCGTAGTACAAATTGCAAAATGGCTTCTCCATGGCTTCAGCTTAGAAGCATTGGAGAAGCACTTGGAAAAACCCTGCCAAAGGGCCCCTCATTCATGAAGACAATCATTTCTTTGAACATGGTAGCTTTATTCAGAACTATTTGGAAATAAAGAATGGAAGTATAATGATAACATTTGTCAGACTTAATTTTTGCTTTTCCATTCTCCTTTTTATTCAGCGATTTAAGCTGAGAGGATGTAATAAATGAAGGTTGTGTACACTAAACTGTAGAGGCCATAAAATTACATTATCTAAAAAAAAGATCGAGAATCCAGCAAATCTACAGCATCATACTATCATGAGTTCAATTAGCCAGTTCATTGATATGCTTACTGCTCAAGTTCATCCATCGGCAGCCACAAGATTATCTTACAGTACGGTAGCTCATCTCAAAGGAGGAAAACTAGTCATTGCAGCAGCACATTTTTGGCAACACAAAAGTATCAGGCAGAGGATTAATTGTGAATGTGAGACGACATGTGAAGGGATGCAGTCCGCAGCTGAGCGGCTCTCTTCTTTCACCCCGCACGCGCAGCGCTACGCATGGCCTCTCTGCAGGTAAAACAAGAGCCGAAAGTCTGATAAGAGTTCCATTCACGTCATGAAACATATAGAATATGGGAAGAACATGGATTTGTTAGATGATCATTCTTTTTTATTGAGGAGAAAAAAAGAATGATCATCTAACAAATCACTGAAAGTAACAACAGACAGTGTTGAACAAGAGAGCTGCTACTACCTCAACTCTTTCTTGATCTCCTCGTTCGTCGGGTCAAGCTTCAGTGCTTCCTCAAATGCTTCAATGGCCTTTTTGTGGATCTGTGTGGAGCAAAAGAATGCCAGTACAGTGAGGCACATACATACCAGATCATAGGTGCAGAGATAAGAGCGGTTGGTTCATTGTAGGGCTGAATCAGGTGTGAAAATAACAGTGAGCTATATACCTTGAGCATGCTGAGAGCCGCGCCCTCTCGGTACCATGCCTTAACCCATTGAGGAGCCAATGTGGTGCATCGCCTAGCATCTGACAGAGCTAGCTCCCCTTCTCCCAGCCGCAGCCAGCATAGGCTCCGGTTGGAGAACAAGGTGGCGTCAAGCGGGTCCATCTCTATTGCCTTCATCACCACTCAACAAGAACTCAGTATTCTCAAGGATTGTTTGAGCATCGGCAAATTGATTGAACAGGTTATGTTAGCATTAGTTGTTAACTCTGCTATCTCATGTCAGGGGCTCATGGCAAAATGAAGGCGTATCCTTCATGTGTTCTTGAGCTACATTGTGTATAATCCCAACAAGTACACTGAATATTTTGGTTCGAGTAACCACCTGAGTATAAGAATAGATTGCAGCAACATAGTCCCCCTTTGCAAAAGCTTCCTTTCCTTCTAACTTGGCATCAACTATTTGTTTTGCCACTGACTCCTAAACACAGTAGCACATGTTCAGTTAATTCATGAGGTTCCAACAGTCACCAAAATTTATCCCGATAGCCAAATTCATAGAATCAAAATCATGCAAGTTTTCCTAACATACCTGAGGCTCAAGACGTAGATATTTCATAGTTCTAATAATCCCATCAGTATTCCAGTCTGGAATAGATGGGATTGGTTTTGTCAAAGGAAGTAGAATATTGACAAGCTCATGTTGCTCATGAGCAGCTGCTAGCATGATTGGTAAATTCCCACACTGCATTGTAACAATAAACATGGAAGTGGTGATACAGTCCAGAAAGAAAGCTATAAACAGTAGAAATTTCTCTCAGCAAAAAAGAATGGAATTTTGAAAGTTAAGATTTTTGTGAATTCATATAGATGGCATACATAGCCCCATATATTGTAAATGCATATAGATGAATTTGAAGGCAAACTAGCAAAAGTGCTCAGAATCTCAGTCACCTTGGGTTTATTTACCACTCACCGGGAATCAGATCAACAAAGGGCAATGAAATGAAACATCTTAAACTAAACCACCAAAGTAAACAAACAGCATAGACTAAAAAAGAGTCATTATTACCTCATCAAGAATATTAGGCTCAGCTCCAGCCTCTAGCAAAAACTTGACAATGTCAGTTAACCCCTCTTCAACTGCACAAAATAACGCAGGTCGGCCAGTTGGACCTTTCAAATTCACATCGGGACCAGCCTACAGGATTGAGAACACAAGTAGCTTAAGTTAACATATCTACAAATATCAACATGCCATCAAGAAGTTAACGCAACAAGTTACTGAACCTCAACCAGTAGCTTCACGCATTTGAAGGAGTGACCATAGCATGCGTACGCAAGTGGTGAAAGAATACGACTGGCAACTCTATTGGGCTGCAAAGGGAAGTGAATAACAGTTATAAGAGCTAGTCAGAAGACCGAATAATGATAAATAAGCATTTATGCAACCATATAATATTTTGCTAAAGTTACTACAACAAACGTGAAATTTCATGACTCATCAAGCCAGACAAAAAAAATTAGCCGGTGCCTATCTGAGGTGTTACTATGTGGCAAATTGTCAATGCAACAAGGCAATGTGATACTTGTAGCTTACATCAGCACCATGCTCCAGCAGGATCTTCACAGCCTGGTCATGGTCCTTTGCTGCAGCCAAGTGCAGCGGCGTCCCACGACGGTTGATAGGATCCACAGGAACACCCTTGGATAAAAGCACCCTTACAGCCTCGTGGTGCCCTGAAGGCACAAAAGATACATAGCATGCAGAAACTTTAAATAAGACACAGCCAGAGCACTTCCACAGAGCAATTATAGTTTGTGTGCAAATTAGTGCCCCCTATATATCATTTCAAAGAAATTCCTGGGACACAGGGTGAGGAACGCACCATGCTCCGCGGCGTTGTGCAGAGGCGAGTACCCCTTGTCATCAGGCACCAGTGGGTCGCTGCCACGGTCAAGAAGGTACTTCAGAACAGGGACAACATTGTCTGTCCTGTCCTCCATGGCATCAGTGGCGAGAAGGATTGGCGACTCGCCTGCAAGTGGAGAGCTTAGCTACCTCCCTACTTCCCAATCCATAAGACAGGAATCAGCGAAAGGCGGAGTATCAGTCCATTGAATTACCTTCTGCAGAAGTGTAGTTAGTGTCGAAACCTAACTCCTCAACCAGGAACTTGCAAAAGTCGAGCCGCGCTGCGACCGCAGCACAGTGGAGCAGGTTACGGCCCTTGAAGCCCCTCACATCCCGCAAGTCTATAGTTCTTGCCATTTCTACCAAAAACAAGGGGAAGCAATCAAATAGAGGACAAGTGCAGGGGAAGAAAGAGAGCATCAGAAGGTGCAGGCTTACCCCTAAGGAGGCTGAGATTGCCGTCAACGACAGCCCGGATGGCTGCTTCAGAGGGGCTGGGTTCCATGCCAGCAGCCTTCACAGGTGAATCTCCAGAGGTTCCAGAAATATTTTGGCATACCTCAGACTCAGACTGGAGATATTTCGTAGCTCTAATAATCCCGTCAACGCTCCACTCTTGTACAGATGGAATCGGTTTTGTTCGAGGAAGTAGAAGTTTGATAATTTCACGTTGTTCATGAGCAGCTGCTATCATGATTGGACTTTTTCCATCCTGCATTGTAAAGACAAAATGCAGGTGTCGATACAGTCCAGCATGAAGGTGAAAACCATATCAACAAATCATGTTTCCTTTTCTTTTAATAAAAAACATCTTTGGAAAATAGGATATTTGTGAATTCATACCAAATGTCATTGATTAATCCTACATATTATTAAATACTTAGAGCACAATTTGAAGAACTAGCAAAATTGCACCATTTTAACATCCATCCAATGCATAAGTGCTTGAAACTATACAAACTGTGGTAGACAAGCATTTATAAAATTTGAAATGTTGTGCTCTCAATCTACTGGCACCACTTATGCTTTTTTGTTGCTTTTTTTTAATAAGTAAAGAGCACTGTTTGATCATATATGAAGGAGAAGCATGCAGTGTTTTTACATCCACTGTGATACATAAATGGAACATGAAAACTCATGGTGCTCTAACATAGTCCTAACCATAGTCGCGAAGTTTTCGGGTCGAATGGATCGAGGAACGGGGTCGAGGGTCGAGGGTCGATACTTTTGAGTGCGTTTTACAAGGCAGGGGCGAAAATGACCTCGTGTTCCCGGGTTGGGATCGACGTTCCCAGGTCAAGGATCGATAACATCGACCCCGTTTTATGACTATGGTCCTAACCCACCCACATGTCTCCACAGGCCTTTCAAGACCACAAAGCGAATGCTACCAATTAATTGTTGAAAATACATATGAACATCATAAATGGTTTTTAGAGTGGAGTGAAACTAGTTCAGAATCTGAGACCTTGGCTTTATTCTACCACCAGACCATCAAAAATGCAAAGAGCAATGTGATTGTACGCCTCAGATATAAGCATCAAAGTAAATAAACAGCAAGCACAAAGAAAGAGCAATGATTACCCCATCATTAATGTTAGGTTCAGCTCCAGCCTGTAGCAAGAATTTTACAATGTCCATCATGCCATCTTCAACTGCCTGGAATAAAACAGGTCTCCCTGACGGACTTTTGAAGTTCACATCAGCACCAGCCTACAAAATTAAGAACACAAGTAGCTTCAGTAAACAAACAGAAACCGCAAAGAAGAAGTATAAGTCAACAAGTAATGCGACCTCAACCAATAGCTTCATGCATTTCAAAGAGTGGCCAAAACAAGCCGTCATGAGCGGTGAAATACCATGATTGACAACTCTGTTGGGCTGCAAAGGGAAATGAATAACCGTTATTATAGAGAAGCCATTCTAAATGTGCCAAATGGCCAGTGCAACAAGACAGCGATGAATGATAGTTGCGACTCACATCAGCGCCATGCTCCAGCAGGATCTTCACGACCTTGTCGTGGTCCATTGCCGCCGCCAAGTGCAGCGGTGTCCCACGTTTGTTGATAGGATCCACAGGAACACCCTTGGAGAGCAGAAGCCTCACAGCATCGTGGTGCCCTGGAGGGACAGAGAGATCAAATACAACCAAGGTTCATATGTATTGGAGAGCAGAAGCCTCACAGCATCATCAACATCAAGGTTCAGAGACTCTGAGACATTCAGTCAAACACAACCAGAGCACCTCCGGAGATCAAATGACCCCCCAAGGTATCCCTGAGATGGGTCGAGGCAGGGAGACGCACCGAACTCCGCGGCGTTGTGCAGCGGCGTGTAACCCTTGTTATCCGGCGCCGCCGGGTCGCAGCCGCGGGAGAGAAGGTACTGTAGCACGGGGACGATGTCAGCCTCGTCGTCGTCGGCCTCGGTGGCGACGAGGATCGGCGTCTCGCCTGCAAGGAAGATCGGAGCGTCTAGTCAGTGGTGGACTAGTGCTGGTGGTTGTCATCTGGCGGCGCAAGACACTAGCGGCGACACGAGGCGGCGCAGGAGCTGCGATTCGATTACCTTGCAAAGAGCGGGAGTTGGCGTCCAACCCGGCCTCCTCGACCAGGAACCTGCAGAACTTGAGCACCCCCGCTTTCGCCGCGAAGTGGAGCATGCTCCGGCCATTGACGCCCATCCCTCGCCGCAAGTCCATGGTCTTCGACAGTTCTACCAAGAACGGGAGGAAGGGATTAAGATTAAACACACACACGCAGAGAGAGAGGGAGGGTGCATTGTGGATTACTCTTGATGGGGCGGAGGTTGCCGGCGACGGCGGCCCGGATGGCGACCTCGAGGGGGCTGGGAGCCATGGCGGGCGGCGGCCTTCACGGGAGGAAATCTTGAGGGGTTCTAGAGGGATTTCGGCGCGATGGTTCCAGACGACGGATGGTAGGAATGGATTTATGGGGACTCGTGTTTGGGGGGGAAGAGGGCGGCGGCGTGGTGGTAAATGGCGGGAAACGCGAGGGGTTTCGCGCGGGACGGTGTCCACGTGGCCCCGGGGAGACGACGGGACGGGGGAGTGCCAAGTGCAAAAGAGAAAAAAAACAAATCAAAAACCCACACGAAGTCACCAATAAAAGAAGTGAAATTTGGATCGTTAAATGATCCCAAAATTAGATATAAGTATCACCACAAGTCAATAACATGTGAGGTTCACATGAGTCGATGATATGTGGGGTTAACTTTTAAATCTTTCAATGGCATGATCTAATCATTCCATAAAAGAAGGCGGTGAGATGAGGTTGGGTTGTACATGTGTAAGGCTCTGACCTCGTGTACATACTCCCTCTGTCCTGTAAAGAATACAATTATATCATTTGGAAAAATCACGCAAAGACTGTAATTTTAGAAAAAATATGCGTCTAATTATCTATCTAATTAAGCAATCAAATCTGATGTGCATGTCAAACTTACTGCATGTGGCTAAAAGAATAGGGGTAGTAGAGTTTTTTTACGTCACCACTAATCTGTCTTAGAAAAACTAAAATTGCGCTTTTTATGAGACGGAGGGAATGCAGTTCGGGCTCGAAAATTCTACCTAACTTTCAAAAATCCATATGGACTTTTGGTGTTTAGGATTCATTCAAACGATATTGCTCGTTAAGTCCTATGATCAACACCAATTTCCTCCTCCACTCCATCCCATCCTCTGCGCCGCCCCCACCACAGTGTTAACCCGCGCGCCGTCAGATTGCCTTCCGCGCGCGTTGAGGTCGCTCCTCCATGCGTCGTCGAGGTTGCGCGCCGCCACTATAGAGGAAGAGGATGTTGACTATTTTCTCAAATGTTGGATCTTGTTCGGGCATATGTTGATTCTTATTTGTTCAAATATTGAAATAGATATTGTAAAAAAAATGTTGAATATTGTAAAAAAAATGTGAATGTTGAATATTTCTAAATGTTGATTTATTTACAAGAAAATGTTGAATGTATTTTCTGAAATGAATTTAGTTGGATCTAGTAGTTGATCCCTGAGTTTAAAGCCATATTACTTATCCTTATATAGGAGCCCGATTTTTTTTAAAAAAAAGTTATATAGGGGCCCTGTTCCGACCAGCAGGCTATTGAATTCTACTCCCCCATTTCAAAAAAACTTGTCGTTGTTGATTTTTTTTTCAACTTTGATCGTTCGTCTTATTCAAAAATTATCGCAAATATGTAAAACCCTAAGTAAAACTTAAAATACATATAAGATTAAAACATACAACAAACAAAATAAATTGTACTTGCACAATTTTTGAATAAGACAAATGGTCAAAGTTGCAAAAGAAAGTAAATGGCGACAAGTATTTTGAAACGAAAGGAGTACCGAAAAAAATTTGTGTTTTGACAAGTGTTTTTTATTATTCTAAAAGAAAGTGTTTTTAGTTTCTACCTAGTTTGGCAACGTTTGTCCTATTTGTGAATGACCCAAATTCTATTATTATTTTTAATAATTGATTGACAAACGCCTCAAAAATTCCACGAACAGTTTTTTTAAGAGGAACCGGAAAGAAAGAGCTTTGCTGTTCACGTATTAATAGAGAAATAGTAAAATAAAAACTGACAGCCCGAAAATTAAAAAAAAAAGAAGTAAACAAACACTCTAATCCATTAAATCCGTTCATTGTGCTGTCATTGTCATTTCGTTGCAAGCCGACACAATCCCTGTTTGATGGCTAAATGGAGATGTTAGGTCATGATGCTCTCTAGAGCCGCGTGGCGGGGCCAACGGTGGGGAGGGGGCTGAAGCCCCCTACCACTCTTGCTTCCATGGAAGTTCCTCTACAAAATCTAGGAAAAGAGGAGAGAGGAATAAGAAAGAGAAGGAGAACACCTACCTCAATCCTAACTTCGTCATTGCAGGCGGAGTGAAGCAGAGCTAAATAATTAATGCAAATACTTGAGCTTATTAATTCAATGACTATATGACAACAAACAATTTATTCTCCAGTCTAATCTCCACCAAACTTGCGTCTTCCTCCTCCTCTGGCCGCCCGCCACTGCCAATCTTATGTGTCGCTTCAGCGACGGATCGGCGAGGTGTCACTAAAACGCGCCATCGCGGTGTTTTTTTTCTTTTTCGTTTTTTTCTCGTGGTCAGCCCGTCGCGGTGTTTTTTTTTTCTTTTTCGTTTTCTCTTCCTCGCGGTGTTTTTTTCTTTTTCGTTTTTTGCTCGCTGTTTTTTTTCTTTTGTTGACCGCGCGTTTTTTTCCTTTTTCGTTTTTTTGGTGTGAGGACATTTTTTCTTTTTCGGTTCGGTTTTTCTGTTCCCGCTTTTTCCCCCCTTCGGTTGGGCAACTGCGCAGACTTTTTTTTTCTTTCGTTGACCGCGCGTTTTTTCCTTTTTCGTTTTTTCGTGTGAGGACATTTTTTCTTTTTCGTTTTTTTCTTTTTTTCTTTTTCGGTTCGTTTTTTCTGTTTTCGCTTTTCCCCCCTTCAGTTGGGCAACCGGGCGGACTTTTTTCTTTTTCGTTTTTTCTTTTTCTTACTGTTCCGTCTTTTTACACACTAATAAAATAAGAATTCTACCAATTACAAGTTTTGAGCCTCGGACCTTCAGATCATATATCCTCATCGCGATTTTACATTGGAGATTGATTCATTCTCTAATCTTCATGTAAACCGCCACCATTGGTGGTATATAATCTGACTCTCGACACAATAAGTACTTAACAGTTGGCGCTCGTGGTTTCCCCCTGTCGTGTTAGTAGGATTTCCACATTAAATCTCGTATCCCTTTGCGGTTTGATATTTTACTTTCGTTGATTATTTCACCATCATTTGTAACATGGGGATGAACATGAACACCACCACCACCGCCACAGGAAAAGACAGGACATATCAAAGCATATGCGACGACGACGTTAGCAGCTATATGCTCGAAATATATACGTACGTGAGGCCTCTATTCAGTGCGGCATCTACATCTCGATTATCTCGGGTGATCAAAGCATACGTGTAAGTTGTCAATATATTTTTCTATAAACCTATTATGAATTATAATGATATGAGTTTTGCTAAAAGAACTTGGAAGAATGCATGATCAAAACGATCAGTCGATCGCATACGTTGCACAACACGGAACAGCTAATTAAACCAGAAAAACGGAAAGGGTGCTGCAGTAAATTTGCATTGCCTCCCAGAGACTCTGCAAAATCGCCAGGATAAGATGGTGAGGTGATCAATCAGTTCACTGCGAACGAGCAAAACAGGCAAGCTGAGATCGAAACTAGTCTTCGGGAAGCAAGTTGTGGACTTACTTACAGCTACATAGATCGATGGTAGAGGCAATTAGTAGGGTGTTACAACTTTACAAGGGATGATATAAAGATCGAGCATGGATGCAGCAGGCAGCAGCTCAAGGGTTGTGTTCTCCGGAGCAACCACAATTCCTCAGAGCATCAGTGGCCTCCCTACAAGTTCCAAGAATCAAACGCATAAGAATACATCCATAGATCGTAAAGTTGTATGGCAGGAGTTGGAATTTAGATGCACTGATGAGACACAGCAGTAGATGGAAAAAAAAAAAGAGCAGCATTACCTTAACGCTTTATTTATCTCGCCATTCGCAGGATCAAGCTTCAGTGCTTCCGTGAAAGCATTGGTCGCCCCTTCGTAATCCTGCACATCGAGAGGTGCCGCCAGGGCGAGATTCATGAGGCCGAGATCAGGTTATCTGAAACCTTGAGTTTGCAGCTGCTGTACCTTCAGCAAGCTCAGAGCTGCGCCCTCACGGTACCACGCCTTGGACCAACGCGGACGCACCCTTTTGCAATGTTGAGCATCAAACAGAGCATGCTCAGCATCTCCCAGCCGCAGCCAGCATATGCTCCGGTTTGCAAACAAGGTTGCATCATGCGGGTCTCTGTCCCTTGCCTGCAGTAACAGTCAGCAAGGACTCAGTTTCTCAGAAACAGAATCTGTTTGCATTAGAAAACATGGTAAACACAATTAATGACAGTGTAGTCCAAATTAGAAAACATGGAGCAGTTAATAAGCTCCAGTAAGTCGTGCAGGAAATTAAAAAGAAAAAAGTTAGATACCTGAGCTTTGAGAGGCAGATGTTTCATAGTATTAATAATCCCATCAATACTCCAGTTTGGCAGAGATGCAATTGGTTTTGTGCGAGTGAAAAGAATTTCGACAAGTTCACGGTGTTCAAGAGCTGCTGCTATCATGATTGGAATTGTCCCATGCTGCATTGTAACCAAAAAAGGAAGAGGTAAATAATCTGGTGCTAAACTTGAAAATCGTATAACCAATTCAATTATTTTATCTTTTACAAAAACAAAAAAAAAGAAAGAAAGAAAGAAAGAAAGAGAGAGTTATTCATTGATTCATCCCAATGGCAGTAATGGTTGTTGATATTCTTAAGCGAATAGAGCAGGTTTGAAGTGGAGTACCAGCAAAAATACTCCCTCTTAATTGTAGTTGGGGCAAGCAAGTGCTGGAAATCATAATACATGTACCTCAAGTAACATTTCGAAATTAGAATACCACAGTGTGCAGGAGGTTACAATCCGCATCGGGAGCAGAGGACGGCAAGGAAGAATATCAAACGTCTGATCGGCTATGGAACAAGATTGTAAAATGCAAAATCAGATTAATATGAGTTGTGGAAATACTAGAATCCCGGACAGAGTTTCAAAACTAGGAAAATCTTGCAAACAGATCACTGCACTCAAATAAACCCAAAAAGATGTACTTTGGGTCCCTTTGGAACCTTTGCCGGTCACTATTTAGCCTTTGCGGGGGCTATGCATTTGGAATGATTACTAATACTCAGCAAGACTTACCTGACAAAAGTTACCTTTAGACATGTAAGGCCTTTGGCTGGTGGTTTGTTTTGCCAAAAAGCAACTAGGATCATGGATCCTTACTTTCAATATTTTAGCTCAGATTCTAGTAAGATTACCATTACTATAATGAGCAACTAATGCAATCAAGAATTGTACAATACAATTATTTCACGCAGAAGAATTAACATAGTTCCATCATTAAGGGATATCTTGGTCAGTTGAATAAGTAGTCTCGGATAGTGGTGAGAGGCTAACAATCGATTGATTCAAACCCTTGCATGGTAAACCTAAACACACGGAGCGATGCCCCAACAGAGCCGACACCGACCAAACGGTTTCCAAAAAATCCTCGGTTTGGGATAATAGCTTACAGTCCCGGGTACAAGGCTATCGGGCATGCTTCCACCTACTACATCCAGTCTCACACATGTATCCTCCTCCCGGTTGCAAGCCGGGCAGGAGAGAGCTCAAGATTAGTAATAGTAAAATCATGTACCGTCTCATTAAGGTACTAGGCTTATCGGTCTCATTCCCGACAAGTGCTTAGTATGTTCAAAAGCTTAGCCCACGAAGCCACTGGACTGGAGCCCAAATCCCATGCTCTTACCACATGAGAAATTCATTTATAAATAGGGTGATTCCAAAAAGGAGATCCTATTCTCGCGAGTGACGAACATCACTCGACTTTTACCAGGTCCTTAGAGCATAGCATCTAACGACCTAGCATACTAGTAAAAGAACATAGGCACCTAGGGGTCATGCAACTAGGGTTTCATTCAACTCCTGAACGTAAATGCACATAGAAGAACAAAGATAGTTGCATAACTTAATCAGCATGGGTTAATGATAAACCGGGGCTTGCCTTCGTTGGCAAAGCTGGCCTTTGGCCCTTCTAGACTTTGGTCCAGGTCTTGCTCTACAGCGACATAGTGCACGTCCCTGTCAGCTCCTTCACCTCCTCCTTCCGGCACGAGAGTATAGCTACCGTCGGGAAGATCTACACGAGGATGCAAGTGCAAGACTTAATTGACGATTTGATTTAATTAATTACAAAACAATACATGACAACCATGGGGTGCATGGTTGACCACATTCACCTAGATAATAATACATTCATCATACTCTTCCTATAAAGGAACAATATGTGATGCTTTATTATCTACTCTTTTCAATAGTGACTGTGTACATATATATAAACAATTTAATTTAATTTACCACAAATAGTAAAGGGTTGGTTATAAACTTATTAGCAAGTTCCACAACACATACACATGGTCCTTAGGTGTGGAGTGTGGTTTTCCAATTTAATTTCTATATTAAACCTACAATGGCTTCTCCATTTTATTCAACAAAATAAATTATAAAACACCAAAAGTGGTGTTCCCTAAGCTCACTCGCCTAAAACAAGCCACTGATCACATATGTACACTTGCTTAAGCAATAAAAATAAATATATCAAATATAGCATTTCTAATTACCATAATCAAGATAAATGCATATAAAATTAAATAAGGCACTTCTAGACCCAAACTTTCTCTCACTGTTACTCTGGTCCAAAACAAGGCTAGGCCTCCAACATTTTCGTCTAGGGCTATTATGGAACTGGAGATATGCAATTACTTGTAAAACTAGGCATAAATCAAGAATAAATATTTCTGGCAGAGATAAAATCATGGTAAATTCCCCAGAGGTGTATTTCAGCATAAAAAGACAATAGCCAGAAGTTGAATTTATTTTAAGCTATAAAATTCATCTAGGAAGATTCATCAATAATACAAGATGAATCATATAAAAAGATTTACTCAACAACTTTCTGCAAATTCTGGTGTGGTGACTAAACATGGCATGAAGCACAACATATCCAAGAATCAGCTCATGAACACAAGTAGATTTGGTAGTACAACAGATCTAGGGTAGCTGGATTTCAATGTTTCATGCAAAATTTATCACACAAAAGTATATACATCTTTTACAAAAGTTGTAGTACTCATCACAAGGAAATTGGCAAAATTGGTTTCACATTTTTCAGATTTTTATCATAATTTCTATGCAATTTACAAGATGCAGGCAAAACACAAGAAAACTGAAGAATCTTTTTGCACTCAGGTCCTTAGGAACTTTTGAACTTCACAACCATACCCTCAGATCTAACACATAGGCCCTCAGGAGAAGATTCTTCACAACTGAGCCCTCCGGCAGTGGGCGAGCTCGCCGCCGGCGAGGTGGGGCCTGGGAGGGGCAACAAGTGGCGCTGGGCTTCGACTAGGCTTACCCGTGCTCGATTGATGTGCTTGGTTCGGCCAGAGAGGTCACCGGCGACCGGCAGCGGCGGAGCAGTGGCAACACGGCCGCGACGGCTCAAAGTCTGGAGAAGGGGGAGGCACGGCTGGGCAATGTGCGGCAAGGGAAGCTCCAACGTGACCTAGGCAAGGTGCTAGGAGGGTTGAAAGTCGCCTAGAGAGAGCGGAGCGGTGAACTCGTCGGTGGTTGCTCGGCGGCGGGCGCTGGAATCCGTGCTCCGGCGAGCAAGCAGTTCGGCCAGGGCAACAAATGAGCGTGTAGGCTCTAGTAGTGCGGGGAGAGGGCTAGGGTTGCTCAGGCGGCGCCGGGATCGAGCGGACCACGGAGCTCACCGGGGATGTGCCAATGGCAGCGGCAGCGGAGGCGGTGCTCGGTGCTCGCACGAGGAAGGCTCGGTAGGCTTTTATAGCTGGGCGCATCGAGGTGAACGCGTTCCGTGCGCGTCAAGGCGAAGGGAGTCATGGTATGGCTCGCAGCATGGGGTACGGCGGCAGGGGGCGGCGACGTGTGGGCGGCGGCGGGCCAATGGCCTAAGGCGGCGCAGCCGTCCGACAATTGGGGAGACCGCGTGGCACCGGCCAACGGGCCCACGAGCGTCACGCACAGAACCCCCGCGCGCGCTCGGTCCACCGGACACAGGACGGCCTCGGCGTGCGGTACAGCGAGTACGACACGGGCAGACACGACGCGCCAGCAACGTCGCGCGCGGGCGCGTTCCAAGGCGACAATTGTTTCAACGTAGCACTGTTGACAGCGTTTTTTCTCAAAATTTCTCAACAGAAGTGGACCAAGGCCTAATTAGTAAAGTTGTAGATCTCTTACCCCTCTACAACTTCTACAAAGGGCGCATGGTGTTTTTCTCAACCGTTTGTGCACAAATTACATGCCGACATTGCTGTTTCCTGGGCGCCAGTGAATAGTAACCAGAGACATTGACCAAGTTTTTTCACACATTTGCATTTCAAATCTCAAATGCCACTCAACATGATAGTTGTGTCCCTCGACAAACTGCACAACTTTTATATTGGGAGGATTTAAAGTGTTTAGGAGAAATTTGGATAGCGTGGCAAAAGTTCTCGGTGACATAAGAGGGTCAAAGGGGTTTTAGGGGTTTTGACTAAGGTTGCCCATAGTTGACCAAGGTTGAGTGGGTCATTAGGGGTTGTTGGTGATGTTTTCGAGGTGATAACCCAGGTTGACCGTCGTTTGACATGACCTGATCGTTAAGGTTAATAAACCCGGATGAAAACCTGGAGCGTCACATTTTTGACCCTTAGTCGTGAGTTCGAGGCTCGGATAATTTTTTAATTTTAACCTTTTTTTTAAATTATTTTTAAAAATAACCCCTGGGGAACTTTATTTGCACCCGGTGACCCCTTTGGCCGCGCCTGGCGTCGTGGCGCGGCGGCCCGCCCGCCGCCGCGCCACATGCGGCGGCGCGCGGCCCCCGCCACGCCGGCGGCGCGCGCGCGCGCGCGCCGGGGCGTGGGCCCGGTCCCCGCCGCGCCACATGCACCGGCGCGGCGGGGCCGCCGCGCCACCCCGCCCGGCGCGGCGGCCGCCGGGTCAATAGGGCCCGCGCGACCCCCCCCCCCCTTCTTCCTCCTCCCTCTCTTCTCTCCCAGCCCGAGCTCTCTCCTCTGCACAGCGCCGCCGCCCCCCTGTATCCGGCGATTTGTGGCGGGGATAGTGTGGGAAATCGATCCCTGTACGCTCCCTCGGCCAAGATTCAAGTTGACCTGGTGGCGCGGCAACACGAACCTGCCGCGCCATGCGGTGTGGCGCGGCAGAGCAGGTCACGCGTAGAGCAACAGGTGACGTCGGCAGAGGAGCTCTGCCGCGCCACACCGCCTGGCACGGCTGGGCAGCTTTACCGCGCCGTCTCTCATGGCGCGGCAGGCTCGTGTTGCCGCGCCACCGGCTCAACTTGAACCTTGGCCGAGGGAGCGTACTGGTTTTCGTAAAATTTTGCCATGCGCGTCGGCGCAGCAACGTGTGCCTGCCGCGCCCAGCCCTGTGGCGCGGCAGCACTGGGTAGAGGTCGCCATCCGTGGCACCCAAGTTGCCAGGACTGCCGCGCCGTAGGGGATGGCGCGGCCAGCACACGTTGCCGCGCCGCGCGCATGGCGCGGCAAACTCGTTGCCGCCCGAAACGAGAAGTTTCTTTTGGTTTCTCGCCGCCCTCTCAACTCGACGCACCCGCAGGGAAATCAACGTAACTCATCCACTCATCCGTAAGCCAATATGGGGACACTTCCCATGCAGCAAACATAGTTTCATACAAAGTGCGTACATTCAAACAAAGTTCGACACACAAACATCACACAAAGTGCTTAAGTTCAACATCCTAAGGCCAACACATGCTCCGACAAAGTCCGTCACACACAGTTCAACATCCTAAGGCGTAGACATGCCTCCGACATAGTCCGGCACACACAAACATCACATATCGTCCATACGATCAACGACGGCGGCAAATTTGGTCCTCGGGGCTGAAAATTTGTTTAGGTCGGCGTTCCCTCCCCGGTTCTGTGTCCAAGACGTTCGCACTCCCAACTTCAGCGGGCCCACGTGGACGACGGCCGTGGGCTTTCTTCGCAGGAGGTGGGCGAGGCTGCAAAAATTGGACAAACACTATAGAAGAGCAAGGTATTATCAAATGCTGACTTGGAAGGAAATTTTTAGATTCATTACCTGACTCGTCGACTCTCCTTGTGTTTGAGTTGCGGGTGGGGCATCAAACAGTACGTCCATCGGAATCTCTGAGACGTACGTGGGGTCTCCACGCTCACTACCAGCTGCCGGTGAGGAGGAGGAGGAGTCTCCATCGTCCTCATCACTGGGCTCAGGGGTGGCGATTTCCTTACCACGACCACGGCTGCCACTAGCAACAACACGACCTGCTGATGCCGACGCGGTGCGAGCGGTGCTTCGAGATGGGGTCCTTGTCAAGCTTCTAGCCCCGTGGTGAACTGGAGTACGACGGGATCCTGAAGAAGTGGCCTGAACATTGCCGCAGTGGACAACATCTGGAGCCGCTATGCAGTTCAACTTCATTGCCATATGCCTGCAGCTCCTCCGGACCCTCTGCAACATGCAATTGGTACAAATTGAAGACATATTCAAAATATGGATAAACTTAAGCATTCAGTTTTTGAAAAGTAATACTACCTCTGCAAAGTTGCGTAGGGCTCCACCTTCGGAAGCACTTGCATGTTCCATAGCCACTCCCCGCCTCATTTGCAAGCCTTGCAAGTTGTTGTCCCTACAAAAAAAATCTTATTATAGATACAAATTATTAGAAACCGAAGTGATCAAACAACATTGGCTTGGGATAAATTTACCAAGCAATCGTGCAAAGGTGCTCGCTGCCGTCGTGTGCCGACACGTGTCGTGGTGTCGTACTCATCTGCTATGTCGTCGTCGGAGTCTGAGGGGGCATCTTCAATGTGCTCATCCGTCAAAGCTGGCTTGATCTTGGTTCTTGTAGAGGTATGGTACCACCTCATGTACTCTCTATGTGGTCCAGGACGCCAACCGGCACCATCTTCATGATCCATCCTCTCGGCGATTGTTCCAAAGGTCCGGTACCTAGCATGCTTCACCGTCCAATCATTCTCCTTGTATCTTTTTTGCCTGTTCACCCTGAAATACCAAAATTGCTTGTCACATTATTTACAAAGCAACTTATGCCATATGAGAGTCATGGAAAATGTATCGAGTTGGTTTCTTACTTGTGGAAGGCTGGAACGGTGGACACACGCTCCGGAGGCGAAGGCTGAAGCCTCCCAAACTGGCGTAGCACCCTGTTTGGCAAATGCCACTCGACAACATAGTAGATGATGAGTGGCACTGTCGACCTCCACGAAGCTTCGTCTCGTAACACATGGGTGAGAACTGGACGTGTTGAGGAAAGTCGCGGTCGTACGGTAGCCACTCAACCTACAAACATACAACATGTTTAGAGAAAATGTGATGAACCAAAATTTACAAATTGAACACGAACTATTGGACATGGGTTTGTACCTGTGCCTGAGTAAGACAGTCCAACTCGTTTGTGTAGAACTTGTACCTCCTTCCCGGAGGACCACATACCGCTGTCGCTGTCTTCCACACAAACGCAAAAGTGGGTCGAGAATCCTGCCGATTCCAAGCCTGCAAAATATAACCAAAATTTGAAAGATTAATAATTCATGAATATAAGTCTGCATGAATAAAGAACAAAAGATTTGTATGTACCTCAACTGGCCCGCGGTGTGGTCGGCCTACTGGAAGACGCTCCCAAATCCAAATCTGCAGGAGGTAAGCGCATCCACCAAGGTTCGCGTCCCGTCCACTCCGCCTACAGGCATCACATAGCTGCCTATACAGCCATGCCAAAACCGCCGAACCCCAACTGTAGCCACGGATATTGTCCCAATCCTGACCCAAAAGTGGCAGAACCATCCAAGAAACGGTGTTACCCGCAGCATCTGGTAGCAGGAACGTGGCAACAAAGTGCCAAAGCCATACACGTGCGTGCCTCTCTACAACAGCCTGAGGAGCTCCCTGGGGGCATACGGTGAAGTGCTGCCTCAACCAAACTGTGTTCACTCCGGAGGTCTTCTTCGACGCATCCCCCTCATCAGCATCTGGTGGTCTCACCCCAATGTGCAACTCAACCATGTCTCGCCAACCAGCACTCTGAATGATCCCACTCACC
This sequence comes from Cenchrus americanus, assembly GCA_947561735.1. Lineage (NCBI taxonomy): Eukaryota > Viridiplantae > Streptophyta > Magnoliopsida > Poales > Poaceae > Cenchrus > Cenchrus americanus. The sequence continues at coordinate 6,982,539 of OX387242.1, forward strand.
GCCCCCCCCTCAAGTGGAAGACCAAGGATCATGGCGGTATCCTGCAAGGTCACTGTCATCTCTCCGCACGGTAGGTGGAAAGAGTGGATCTCCGGACGCCATCGATCCACCAAGGCCGACAACAACGGCCCGTCCATCACAGACAACCCACGAACCACGATCAAAGCAATGTCCAAGAACCCCGCTCTAGCCAAGTACGGGGCGTATCTCTCGTCCCAAAGAAGTGGAAAGTGCTCTCGCACCCTCAACGGGTTCAAGTCCTGAAAAACAATAAAATTCAATAATTACAACATTAGCAATGTCTAGTCCTCAAAATGCAAGAAATATGCTTAGCTCACATATTAACACTATTACATATGAAACACAACTAGGAGGTACAATAACTAATAAATTTGGATCTTAAGTTCAGGCTTTTGTAAATACCTCGTGAAGGTCGGCCAGAAGGTGTGCACGATGGCTGCCATCATATGCAGCCTCAAGGAGCGGGTACACTGGGTGCGCCATCCTGAAAAAATTTACTTGTAGTTAGTAACAATAATTAAAAATTGAAGGTAAGTATATAGAAATATAAAATTATTTAACTTGCATACAAAATTTCATAATTTTTCACCTACTAACGTACTACCATGACACCTACCCTAGAGTTGGAACCACCCATCTTTTATTTGTCCCCGTTGCTTTTTCTTGCCCTTCGATTTTCTTTTCCGACATTTGCAGTTTTTAATTTCTTTGTGACATTTTGAGCAAAGATACGTCATCTTGTCTGCATCAGCTTCAAAATCACCCATATCATAATCAGCGGCAAACCTTCCTTGACACGCGTCCATGTCCCCTTTCAAACGCTTCTTTTGCCTCCTACCCTTTTTCAATTTCTTCAAAGACGGCAGTGGCACGTACTCTGGGCCATCATATTCCGGCCATTGTGACGGATCAAGGTACGGCTCAAAGCTGGATTCCCAAATCTTAATGGTGTGTTCTCTAAAGAACAAAGGAGACATGTACATGGCATTTTCATAGTCTAGACCTCTAGCAGTGCAAGCTGTCATCAAGTGAGAACAAGGAAGATGCAACAATTGAGGACCGTTACAGGTGCAAGTACCGGCCCGGAGGTCCACCCTATAGTGTCGACCGCCATGACTCTCCCCTCCAACATTAGTAGTAGAGGAACCTCGAATAGAATAAATCATTCTGTCTGGACCGTATGCTTCTGCATGTTGGTTCACAGATCTTAAAGCAACATCATACATTATGCCATCCGCAAAGGATCCAATTTTACCCCCATTATCCAACAAATCACGTGCATTTCGCCATCTTTTCACAAAGTATTCATTGCATTTTTCAAATGAGTATTCAATGATCCCCGCGACGGGTCTACTTCTTATTCCTCTAAATATGTTGTTGTAACTTTCAGAATAGTTTGTTGTCATGATACCCCAACGCATACCCCCGGCATCATATGCTTGAGCCCATTTGCCCTTATCCTCCATTTCATACTCCAACCAATCTTTAGCTTCCTCGTTCAAGTTCTTAACTAAGTCCTTGTGCAGTTCCTTAAATTTGTCCTCTATATGTACTGATGCCAGCAACTTCAACTGTCCTATTACCTCCTTATTCTTTTGAAGACGCCACAAATTGGCGGCAAAGTGCCTAATGCACCACCGATGAACAAGTGGTGGATACCCATCCAGGTGGTCGCTCGCACATTTGATGAGACCATGGTGCCGATCTGAGATCATACATACCTGTCGCGTTGGACCAAGTACGTTAATGCGAAGGAGCCTCATGAACCATGACCAACTGTCGTCATTCTCACTCTCCGCCAAGGCATAACCTAAAGGCACAAGTTGCTGTTCAGGATCTACAGCAACTGCCATCATGAGTGTACCTCTGTACTTGCCGGTCAAGAAGGTTCCGTCTACAAGTATCACCGGACGACAGTGTTGGAAAGCCACTTTACATTGTGGAAAGCACCAAAAAACACGTAGAAGGACGGGCTTCAAAACACAACCGTCGAGAACACGAGAACCGGTCATGTAAGGGAACCATTTAACCCCGGGATTGAAGTGGTTCATGGATCTCAAGACCCTTGGAATTTTTGCATATGACTCTTTCCAATCGCCCCATAGCAAGGCAATTGCATGTTGTTTAGCCCGCCATGCCTTAGAATACTTCACACGATATCCAGCAAACATCAATATCTGCTCTATCAAATTGCTGGTCGTCACCTCACTATTCTCACGAACAACGCCTAAGATACACCTTCCAATGTAACTTGTAGTCAATTGTGCGTGAACTCCCTTCACCTGACTCGACCGACATGTGTGAGGTCCCACAACCTTTGTAATCTTCCATTTCCCTGTCCCTCTCTGCAGCCGTGCCCATACACGCCACATGCACCCTTGTTTGCACATTACTTCATACCTAAGATTCCTGTCCGAATGGACCACAGTGAAAGGCCTATAATGCTTCACTGCATAGTCGGATAAGAAAAACTTAAGTTCATCCAGGGAGTCAAACATCATTTTCTCATGTATCTCAGGCTCACTGGTAAAAATTATTCCGTCTGTGAACAACCTAGTAGAATCACAAATGGCTCTATCGATCCTACTCAAGTCTCTGTCATTGCGAACAGAAGGGATTCCAAATTGGTACCGAGCTTGGGTGTTGTGTTCAAGCACTCTCACCAATTCTAGTGTTGTCCGGAACCTAGGTACATGTTCTTCACTTTCACCATTTCTAGTGTTCACCGGCGGCCTACTTATGTGCACTTCCCTTTCAAAGGTTCTATGGTTCACCGAGGGTCCCGCAACATAATCATGTTGAACACCATCCAAGTTAACCTCACTTAAACCAAGGAGTGCTTCACCGCATGTGCATTGGCATCATTTTGCTCTTCCGCATGCTCCTCATCAGACTCATCTTCAGAATCACCTTCTTCAGAGCTGTCAGATATATTATCATCGTCCATGGTTTCTTCCTCCCGCTCAAAACAATCATTAGGAAAATCATCATTCACCATCCCAACATCCCGACTAGGTTCCCTACAACCAAAGTCCTCCTCTAAAATTGTAGACTCTTGTGTACCTTTTAGAACCTCAAACGACACTTCCTCATTCATGTAAACATTACCACTAGGCCCACGAGTAATATCTACCACAACCTCCAGACATGACACATTAGCTTGACCAACTACCTTCTTATACCGATTCCAATTTTCTTCACTTGACAAGCTCATCAACACATAATGAGCTCTAGTCTTCCCACAATCAAAACGACCTCAAAATGACAACTCATGCATTCCAACTCCATAGTTGACCATTGCACAATCAACTACATCCTTAAAGCTTGGCGGACCATCAAATGTTTCTACCAACTCAGTCATATTCTCAAACTCTCCATTTTCTTTAACTACGCCCCCATGAAACATGCGAACTAAACAGTCCATCTACAAAATTTATAACTTGTTTAATAACTATATAGTACTACAATAGATATTTATTATAAATATACATGAAAAATTAGAATTGTGTTCAACAAAAATTATATCCATCTCGATTAGTTATATATATATAAATGCATATTCTGTTATTCAACAAAATTGTTAGGTATTACCCCTAATAAACGTGCATCCATATAATACCTACACCCATTATCAACTAACCTAAACATTTGACATCAAAAATATCATTAAATCGATTCATGCAACAAGTTCTACACGTCAATAACACGGGTAGAGAAACTACTGCGTATGAACTAATCATCATTTACATTAAAACTAATCGCATTTCGTCTAAATTTCAAATTTCTATACCTAACCCTAGGTCACAAACATCTACTCCGATCTACACAATGCAACGGTAACAGAGAGAGAAGTAGGTCAATACCTTCACAAGGACGCGGGGAACAAATTCCCCCACTTTCCCACCCCAAATCCACCGATTTGGGGCCGAATGGGGGGGGGGGGGGGGGGGGGCGGCGGGCGGCGGGCGGCGGCGGCACCGGGCGAGGCGGGCGGCTCGGGCCGGGAGAAGGAAGGGGAGAGGAGGAGGAAGAAGGGGGGGGGGGGGGGGTCGCGCGGGCCCTATTGACCCGGCGGCCGCCGCGCGGGCGGGGTGGCGCGCGGCCCCCGCGCGCGGTGCATTTGTTGCGGCAGGACCGTGCCCACGCCCGGCGCGTGCGCCGCGGCCGGCCGGCGTGGCGGGCGGCCGCGCGCGCCGCATGTGGCGCGGCGAGGTCGCTTGCCGCGCCACGCCGCCAGGCGCGGCCAAAGGGGTCACCGGGTGCAAATAAAGTTCCCCAGGGGTTATTTATAAAAATAATTTTTAAAAATGGTTAATATTAAAAAATTATCCTCGAGGCTCACGGTGAATCCTTGGTTTCCCATAGTGAGAGAGAACACCCCCTCCCTCCTCGGGGTCCTCCTGCAATTTTAGCGCACAGCGCGGCAGCCATAAAACATTTTAAAGGTCATTGCAAAAGAATAAAACAATCAAACATAGATCGGAACAAGTCTTTGCAGCAGTTCATTGTCACTGGATATATTATAAGCCCTACAGGATACAGTGCTACATAGGATCGTTGATCCACCAGTTCATTGTCACTGGATATATTATAAGCCCTACAGGATACAGTGCTACATAGGATGATCGATCTGAGGCATATGAACAGATGCAATAGTTCAAGGGTTCTGTTCCTCGGGACGAGCACCGCACCCTAGAGCCTCAATGGCCTTCCTGCAAGTTTCATGAAACAAATGCCTAATCAGAATACCCCAACACATAATAATATAAATTAGGGAGAGAGAACTGAAAAGTTGCATTAGATGGAAAAAAATCAAACAAAAGCATTGCCTTAATGCTGTCTTGATTTCGTCACTTGTAGGGTCAAGATTCAGCGCTTCCACGAACGCATTAGCTGCTCCTTTGTAGTTCTAGGCATATAGAGAAAAAACAAGGCATAAGACACAAATGTAAGGACTATATTAGATTAGATTGTGAGGATAAATTTGATGTAGCTGCTACACTGTCTTGTATATGAGTACCTTCAACAAGCTGAGAGCTGCACCCTCACGGTACCATGCCTTTGGCCACCAAGGACGCATCATTTTGCATTTTTGAGCATCTAACAGAGCTTGCACTCCATCTCCAAACCGCAAAAAGCATAGGCTTCTGTTGGAAAACAAGGTAGCATCAAGTGGATCTATAGCCATCGCCTGCATTAACAATCAGCATGACCCTTTTTCTCAAGATACATGATTCCATCGTAAATCAGCATTAAAAAAAGAGGTCACTCTAGTTAATGGAGAATAAAGTACTCTGTCATAGATGCTAGGGACTACAGGTGTCAATGTACACAGGCAAGCGGAAAACAACCGTCTCCCAGGCATGATACATGTCCCCGAACTAACAACTATCCACACGTAGTTCACATTTTTATTATTTCAAACAAGTATCTGCTTCAGATTGGTTTCAACATTTACCATGCCATAGAAGTAGCTTGCTCCAAGGTAGTCTCCTTTTGCAAAGGCTTCATTTCCTCGTAGCTTCGCATCAGCAAGTGCCTGTTCTATCTCTGCAACCTATAAGTATGGAAAAATTATTAAGCACCAGTAAAAACAGGCTATGATGAAATAGAGAGACCAGTTAAGTACGTATACCTTGGAAGGCATGTATTTTACAGTAGTAATTATTCCATCTACACTCCAATTGGGCAGAGATGCGATTGGTTTAGTATGGGGAAAGATAACTTCAACAAGATCACGTTGCCCTTCCCGTGCTGCGTGCATGATTGGAATTTCACCGAACTGCATTGTAAAAACAAAAGATAATAGCATCTACAAGTCAACAACATAAAGATGCCCTTGATTACAGACCCACAATACACTAGTTGCTTGATGCTGTAGAATATATGTTCTGTATATACAACGCATGTCCAAAGGACCTACATATACTTACCATGTCAGGAATATTAGGGTCAGCTCCAGCCTTTAGCAGGAACTTGACAATGTCAGTTGAGCCATCGACGACCGCCTTCAATAAAATGCTTGATCCACAGGGACTTTTAAAGTTCACATCAGCACCAGCCTACAAATAGAATCAACGGTTTTCAGCGTGTAAGAATGGATGTCATGTTGAACAAATTAATAATTGAAAGCAACAAACACAAGACACAAGACACAAATAAAGTTTAAGTGGATAAGTAACTGTACTACCTCAACCAATAGCTTGATGCATTTCAAGGAGCCTTTGGCAAAACATGCCACCATAAGCGGTGAAACCATATTATTGGTAACCCTGTTGGGCTGTGCATAGGGAAACAAGGTCACAGTTTCAATACTAGTCAGATATAATGCTAGATCAATGAAAAATTATTCACATATACAAGGTGCCAGATCACGCAGCAAACTAGCTAGGTTGTTAGTCCTCAAGTGCAATGAGATACTTCACATATATCAATCCAATTGAGTTAAATGCAGCGAGGTAAGAGGGGAAGTAACAACTTACATCAGCACCATGCTCAAGCAGGACTTTCACAACCTGATCATGGCCCTTCCCTGCAGCCATGATCAGTGGCGTTGTGTAACGATTGTTGATGGGATCCACGTCAGCACCCCTGGACAGCAGCAGTCTTACAGCCTCGTAGTGCCCTGAATCAGAGGCAAGCACACAGTATATAATCTTGTGAATTGTGACCCGACATTACACGCAGTACAGGATTAAATGGAATTTGGAAAGGAGCTATAGGAATGCACCGCAATCCGCCGCATCGTGCAGCGGCTTGTTACCCATGGCGTCAGTCCTCCCTGGGTCGGCCGCCATGTCGAGAAGGTACCTCAGGACGCTCACTTTTCCGGCTTCCGCAGCGTGGGCAATCGGCGTCCCTCCTACAAGGGGAGTTTTTAAAAAAAAAACACACAAGGGAAGAATAGTTGAATACTGATGCGCAAGATTCAGTAACGCGGCGCACTCACCACTGGCGGTAGTGCAGTTGACATCAAGCCCTGATTCCTCTACCAAGAACCTGCAGATCTCGAGGTGTCCCTTGGCGGCGGCGAAGTGCAGGACATTACGCCCCCCAATGGGATCCTTGGCTTCCCGCAGGTTAATCTCGCTCGCCATTTCTAACGAAGAGGGAGCAGATTGGAGTAGAAATTAGCTTGGGGTCCGGTAAAAATGCAATCTTGAGGAGCAACGAAGGCAACGGCGGGTGCGCTTACTCTTGAGGAGGCGGAGGTTGCCGTCGAAGGCGGCCTGGATGGCGACGGCAGAGGGGTTCCAGCCCATGGCGTCGGCGCTGCAAGGGCCCTTCAGGAGTTCCGCAAGGTTTGTGGGCGGCGTGGTGTCGAGGAGAGAGAAAAGAAGACGAGGGGGCGAGAGATATTTGCATACTCCACTCCTTAAAATCGGGCTTCGTCCTTTTGCCATCCCACAATTGGATTTAGTTAAAATGCCATCCTCAATTGTGGACAAACCACATCAATGTCTTAACACATCAATGTCTTAACTGACCACATCCTTCATCAACCCCAATCACCTGCCGCAGCGCCTCCTCCCCGTCGCGCCCCTTTCCCCACAATCGGCACGAGGCACGACGGCGACCCTCCTCTCTCCCCGCGCCGCCCATCGTGTTGCCGCTCCGCCGGTGAGAAGGATGGGCTCGGGCCGCAGCCGGCAGCGCAGCCTCGCCCACGCACAGCAATGACGGAGCTCGGGCCGCGACCGGCGGCGCGGCACGCGCCGCGCACACCGGTGGTGTAGCTCGCCCGCGCACGAGCTCTGCATTGCGGCTAGCGGAGGAACGCCACTCATGCTCGCGAGGCGGGCGCGAACCAAGGGAGGTGAAGGCCTCGCCGCGAACGAGCTCCACATTGCGGCGGGCGAGGAAATCGGAGCGGTGCCCTAGGGTGCCATCGCGGAACTGCCGGCAGGGAGGAAGCTGTGGTTGCGACTTACGGCGTACTGCTCTGACCTCCGACGGGGGTGGGGGTGGGAGGGGGACGGGGAGGCCATGGCACGACCGCCGCGTGGAGGAGAAGGTCGCGGCCGGCGGCAGTAGCAGGAGGAAGCTCGGCGTGTGCGGAAGCAAGAGGAGCAGGGCGGGTGGCTGCGGTGCTTGGGTGAGGAAGAAGAAGGGTGATGGTATTTTGGTCCAAGAAGGCATTGTAGTGGTACGCACCCATATGAGAATGGCATTTCAGCGAAGCCATTTTGCGGCATGGCAAAGGGGCGAAGCCCACTTTTGAAAATGGCACAGATGCAAACTTTTCAAAGGACATTGGGCTTCATTGCTCTTTTACGGCAACTAGCGTAACACGTGATTTTTTATTTTTAATATTATTTATTATGATTTTACAAAAATAATTCCACGAATAACTTTTCAAGATTACCCTATCGTATACCTAAGTATTTTTGGCCCGGCCTGCGCCAGGCCCGCCCACAGACTTTACTAGACAGGTGTGGGCAGAGATCTTGAAGCCCGCAAAATTTTTTGGCCCGAGCCCGACCCGAAATGTTGTTTTTAGTTATTTTATATTATAAAATGTGCGGGCGGCCCGCCCAAGCCCGAGCTCGGCCTGAGCCCGACCCGAAAACTGCGGCCAACACGTCCCATGGGACGGTCATGGGCAGGATTTTCTCGACCCGAAAAACTTTAGTTTTTTCGGCCTGACCCGAACCCGGCCCGTGGAATGCTCAGGTCTACCATATCGAACCAGCAGGACTTAAGAAATTACATTTTGAACCGACCGGAAGTGGTATAATGCACCTACCGCCAATCGAAAAAGGTAGAGAACCTCGTCAACCTACCATTGGTACAAACGGAAACAGTTGGTCCATTTTTAAAAACTTATTATAACTTTCTTCATATGAACTCGGATAGAGATTATATGAAAATTCTAGCTTTCATCGAGATCTACAACTTTGTAATTCAAACATTTTTCATTTCAAATCATTTCGATGCTCAAATACTTGACCCGAGGTACACTATGGGGCACTCGGCAAAGACAAAAAAGAAAACCCTCGGCAAAGGGGTTTGCCGTGATCCGCGCTCGACAAACTTTGGCTGGCAAACAACCGAGGGCCATTTGTCGGGCACTCTGCAAATGTCTGTCTTGTGCCATATTTGACCCTCGACATAATTGCGATTAAAAGCTGAAAGTAATCACACTAAAGCTTGGGATCAGCAAGCCTGCAAGTAATTAATAACCAAATTCATTAAACCGAGACTTAGTTTACTTTGTCATCAGAAACATTACTAGGGCTAATAATTTGACCACTTAGCTATAAATGTATAATATAGGTAAGTACTAATTCTCTAAATTTAGTTCACAGATGTACTAATTTCCTGCCTAAGGTTACAGCAGGCAACAAAACACATTTTAAAGCTCATTGCAAGAGTAAAACAAGCTCTGCAGTGCTACATAAGATCTTTAATCCAACATATGCGAACAGATACAGCAGTTCAAGGGTTCTGTTCCTCGGAGCGAGCAGCACACCTCACAGCATCAATGGCCTCCCTGCAAGTTTCAAGATTTAAAAGATTAAGAATACCATTGTGGAAAATAAAATTGTATTTGAAGAGAATAAATTATGTGGTTGTATTACTCTCCAACCGATAACATTGTCAATTGGAGACAATAACTGAAAATGCAAGTACATGGACAATCATATAAGGTCATTGCCTTAATGCTGTCTTGATCTCGGCATTTGCAGGGTCAAGCTTCAGTGCTTCCACGAACGCATGAGCTGCTCCTTTGTAGTTCTAGACATATAGAGAAACAATAAGGGTAAGATACAAATGAAATAATCAGAGTAGATTGCAAGCATAAATTACGATGCTGCTACACTGCCTAGTATATACGTACCTTCAACAAGCTGAGAGCTGCACCCTCACGGTACCATGCCTTTGGCCACTTAGGACGCATCATTTTGCATTTTTGAGCATCTAACAGAGCTTGCACTCCATCTCCGAACCGCAAAAAGCACAGGCTTCTGTTAGAAAACATGGTAGCATCAAGTGGATCTATGGCTATCGCCTGCAATAACAATCAGCATGACCCAATTTCTCAGGATACATGGTGCCATTGTAAATCAGCATTAACAAAAAAGAGGTCACTCCAGTTGTAATGAACTATGAAGCGTAAAGTGCTCTGTGACAAGCGGAAACAGCAAGTGTCTCCCAAGCTTGATACAAGTCACAGAACTAACTATCCATCACATAGTTAACATTTTTATTATTTCAAACAAGTATCTGTTTTTTCAGATTGGTTTAAATGTTTATTACCATGCCATAGAAGTAGATTGCTCCAAGGTAGTCTCTCTTTGCAAAGGCTTCATTTCCTTTTAGCTTCGCATCAGCTAGTGTCTGTTCTTTCTTCGCAATCTATAAACATGCATGAAAGAATAATTAAGCACCAGTAAATATGGGTTATAATGAAAGAGAGACCAGTTAACTAGTTAAGTATATACCTTAGCGCTGGAAGGCATATATTTTACAGTAGTAATTATCCCATCAACACTCCAGTTGGGCAGAGATGCGATTGGTTTAGTATGAGGAAAGATAAGTTTGACAAGATCACGATTCCCTTCACGTGCTGCGTGTATGATTGGAATTTCACCTAACTGCGTTGTAAAGACAAAAGTAAATAACATCCACAACAATGGTAAAGATGGGCTGTATTGTTACAGACATACAGTACACTAGTTGCTTGATGTAGAATCTATGTTCCGTATAATGCACGTCCAAAGGGCCTACATATAATTACCATGTCAGGAATATTAGGGTCAGCTCCAGCCTCTAGCAGGAACTTGACAATGTCACTCGAACCATAAATGACTGGCTTCAATAAAAGGCTTGTTCCACAGAGACTTTTAAAGTTCACATCAGCACCTGCCTATTTATAGAATTGACGACAATGAAAAATTTAGCTTAGGCAAGTTTTCAACATGCAAACTTGGATGACGCATTCAACCAAACTAAATAATTGAAGCAACAAACACAAGACAATAAATGAAAATCTCCACTACCTCAACCAATAACTTGATGCATTTCAAGAAACCTGCAACACTTGCCCCCATGAGCGGTGAAGAAATATTATTGGCAACTCCGTTGGGCTGCATAGGGAAACAAGATCACAGTTTCGGTTACAAGTCACTAGTCAGATGCCAGATCAGTGAAAAATGATTCAAATAAGGTGCCAGATCACACAGCAAACTAGCTAGTTACCAATGCAACAAGGAAAGAGGGGAAGTAACATCTTACATCAGCACCATGCTCCAGCAGGATTTTCACAGCCTGATCATGGCCCTTTGACGCAGCCATGTTCAGTGGCGTTAGGTAACGCTTGTTGACAGGATCCACGTCAACACCCCTGTACAGCAGCAGTCTTACAGCCTCGTCGTGCCCTGAATCACAGGCACAAATACAGTAAGAGATGATGGCACACGATATTTAAGGGGTGTGATAAGCTTATGATCCTACATTTCACAAATCACAGGATTAAATAAAATTTGAAATGGAGTAAACGCACCGCAATCTGCCGCATCGTGCAGCGGCGTGTTACCCATGGCGTCAGGCATCGCAGGATCGCCACCGTGGTCGAGAAGGTACCCCAGGACGCTCACTTTTCCGGCTTCCGCGGCGTGGCCAATCGGCGTCACTCCTACAAGGGAAGAATAATAAGCAGCAGCACACAACTCTATACACAGCACTACTGAATACTGATTACTGAATAGTGAACGCTGATGCGCAAGCACAAGCGACCAAGCGCAAGATTTTTCAACCGAAGGCTTTCACCCAGTTTTATTCAAAGCTTAACCGTTGACGCGCAAGATTCAGTAACGCGGCACTTAATTACCATCGGCGGTAGTGCAGTTGACATGAAGCCCGGATTCCTCTACCAGGAATCTGCAGATCTCCAGGTGTCCCTTGGACGCGGCGAAGTGCAGGACATTCCACCCACCGGGGACCTTGGCTTCACGCAGATCAGTTTCGCTCGCCATTTCTAACGAAGAGGGATCAGATTGGACAAGATCATATTAGCTTGAGAAACCCAGTAAAGAACTAAAGATGCAATCTTGAGGAGCAACGGCGGGCGCGCTTACTCTTGAGGAGGCGGACGTTGCCGTCGACGGCGGCCTGGATGGCGACGGCGGAGGGGTTCGGGGCCATCGCGACAGCGCTGCAAGGCCCCTTCAGGAGTTCCGCAAGGATCGAGAAGGGTCTTTGCTTTGGGGGCGGCGTGGTGTCGAGGAGATGGGAAGACGAGGGGACGACGGGCATCACTGGTGCTTTATGGGGACTGACTGATATAGATGGCCAAACGGGCCGCCCGGTCCGGCCCTAGCCCTAGCACTATTCGGCCCGGCCCTATCAGGCCCGGCCGTATCAGGCCCGCTGCACCAGCCGGGCCGTGCCTGATAGGGCCACCGGGCCAAAAGAAGAGCCCAGGCACGGCCCTAGCATTCAAAAACCGTGCCGCGCCGTGCCCAGCGGCACGCCGGGCCTGATAGGGCCTGGCCCTATCAAGCACTAACTTGACAACCATACTTGATCACCTCAGAATTTTTCAGAGAACAAAAGACAAACATATATCAAAAGGAAGGGCATGTGCAATGGCTGCCTCATTAAAACCCTGCTGGGTAAAACTCACCCTTGTGAGAAACCCCAGCCAGGGAAAAAGAGTACAGCCTAGCCCATAGTTCATTGCATTCCAGAGTTCATTGTTTCAGATGTCGATTAGATCATTGCAGAATTAAAAAAACAAAACTAATCAAGATTAAGATCTTCAAATGCCTCTTCAAGCTCCTTGTCTTCAACATCATGTTGCATCCTTGCATCTGCAGCCTCCCAATCCTTCAAGCAGGTCAGCATCTCCACTGTCTCGAGCTTCAATCTTCTTCTCCTCTCTTCAATGATCCCCGGTCATATACTAAAGGTAGATTCGAAGAAATGGTAGACACGAACAGTTAAAATGTCTTTGGCCATGATAGAAAGAACTCGGATAAGTAAGTTTATGTTGATGCCACCGGTGCAACAAGTTAAAATCATCATTCATTTGACTAACCGTGTCACGGTCCAAGTAAGTAATCGCTTCGGAATTACCGTAACCAAGCAAGCGGTAGCGGCATGCGACAAAGAAGTTGCGGATGTATCTCTAGACAGATTAAAGGTAGAAGCTAGAGGAACATTACCGTAACCATCACAATCCATCATCATAAATCTCATCCCATGCGTACATTTTCTTACCGGATGAAGTAGAAGGAACATCAGTCATCCTCAACCTAACAAGACCAAACTTAGCCTCATATCTGTTATAAACATCAGTGAGTTTTGCCCTAGCACCAAGATGATATGTAGTGTAATCTGTATCTGTAAGGGTACCCAGCCTCCTCAAAACTCTAAGGAAACCTTTCATCTTGGCTCTAGGGTCCAATATGAATGCAAAAAATAAAGCAAAGGAATGTCCCTCCAATATTTATTGTACTTATCAATCATTGGTTGAACAACAGTTCTCAGGTGTTGGTCATTAGCATATCTTTTAAGGTGTATAGCAATCTTAACAAGATTATGCATCATCAGTGGAGATGTAGGGTAGTACACACCAGACAAAGCAACAGTAGCATTATAGAACAGTTCAAGAAATTGCAGTACTTTTTCAGCAATAATCCAATGCTCATCAGTTAACAAGAATGGAGCACCTTCAGCTCTAGGATAATGAGATTGTATGAAAGTAGTGAATGGAATCTTATGAGGGATCAAGTGTTTAAGCATCAGATAGGTAGAATTCCACCTTACCTCCATGTCCAACTGAAACTTTCTAGGTGTCACACCAGTGGCTATGCAGTAACTCTTATATGCAGCAATTCTCTGGTTAGACGAGTTCAGAAAGGAAATTGCAGTTCTAAATGCTTCAATTAAAGGCTTAAGAGTTTCAAGAGCCTCCTTAACAATAAGATTAATAATATGGCATGCACATCTCTGATGCAAAAACAATGAATTCACAGAAGCATTAGGATCATCATGAATCTCTAAACCCAAGTACCTAGACAGCAAAGGCCTAAGCAGACGCATAGCAGAACCATTAGATGAAGCATTGTCCAAAGTAATAGCAAACACCTTTTCAGTTAGGCCATAATCAGAAAGAACAGCAAGCACACGTTCAGCAATATTTTCCCCACTGTGGGAAACATCAATCAACACTAGACCAAGCACTCTCTTCTCTAACTGTCAATCAGAGTTAACAAAATGAGCTACAACACTAAGATAGTCCTCTTTGGCATTGCTAGACCAAATATCAGAGGTTAAGCACACACAATTAACAGCAGAACCAGATAAAGTCTCAACCAGCTTAGACCTTTTTTCAGTAAAAAACTTAACCATGTCTCTAGTTGTGGTTTGCCTAGAGACACCAGTAAAAGCAGGATTATGAGCAGATCTAATGTATATTTCAAAAGCATCAGTTTCACCCATATTTAGAGGAAGATCAAGCCTAGCAAGCAATCGCACAAGCTCAGTACGGGCACGCATCGCACAATACTCCCAATTACGCATACTACCATCAGGATTAAACGAAATCTGAGACTGAGACATGCGACTCTTTTCTTTACGCTTTGAACACCTATCTCTATGGCGAGTGAGGTGACCAGTGCCACTACCAGAGAGAGCAGAGTATTCCCTTGAGCAGTGGATGCATTTAGCACCGTACCTTACCTTCTTACCTTTGACAACTTTGTAGAGTTTCTTGAAATCTTGCCAGACGGGTGAGGTCGACGGGCGTGTGCGCTTGCCGTTGATCTCGGCGTCTGCCGGTTCAGGTGCCAGAGGCACACCATCACCGGCTCCGGCAACGGCAACGCCTCCGGCACCGGCTTGAGGAGCGTGGTCGTCTACGTCGATTGGAGATGCGGATGACCGGCTGAAGAGCTCCTCCCTGTTCTCGCGCATGTCGTTGTCGTCGTCCCCGTCCAAGCCGCACAAGCGCCGCTCGTCGTTGTCGTCGACCTCGTCGCTGTGGCTCCCGGAGCCGCCGCCGCTGCCCAGCATCTCGATCTCGACAGCTCCGGTAGCGCCGTAGCGGTAGGGTTAGGGTTAGTGTACAGATCCGGAAGGAGGGGATGAGGGGAGGAGCCGCCGGCCGCCGCGGTATGGAAGGAGGGGATGAGGATGAGGGGAGGAGCCGCCGCCCGCCGCGGCGCCCGGCCTTTATACGCGGGGCGCTGAGGGAGTGAGGGTTAGGGTACCATTGGTTGGACGGCCAGGATGGAGGGAAGGTGAGGAGGGGGGATCTGACGGTTGAAAATCGTGCCTGGGTTAGGCACGGCTTATTAGCCGGACCGGCCTGGGCTGGCACTGTGGGCCAAATTGGCGGCCCAGGCACGGCCTTAGTGGTGGGCCGGGCCAGGCCCGGGCACTATGGAGTACGGGCCAGGCCGTTCTTGGGCCGTGCTTTTTAGGACTGTGCTCGGGCCGGCCCATTGGACTTGGCCCATTTGGAATTCACTACTGACTGACTGCGAAGAAATACGGAAATTTTTATATTATTTTTTCTGATTTTTGAAAAATATATTATGGATTTCAAATTTAACAAAACTATACTACTACCGTTGTACCCCGTAGCGGGAGGGGCCACGGCGGTTGGAGGTGCTACAGTGTCCAACTGCCGTTGGCTACGGCGGTTGTGAACAGTACCCTTCGCGCGTGGGTATCGTAGCACCTGAAACCACCGTGCCCCACAACGGTAGGTTCAGTACGTTTTTTCAAAAAAATCGTAACTTTTTTGTATGAACTCGGATGGAGATAAATTTTATATTAAACTTATAGTTTTCGACAAGATCTACAACTTTGTAGTTAAAAGGTTTTTCATTTGAAGTCATGTTGTGGCTCAAATAATTGATATGTCATCCAGATCTGGATACTGAAAACGGAGATCTAGACAGTGTATCTTTTTTAGCCACAAGATGACTTCAAATGAAAAAAGTTTAAACCACTAAGTTGTAGATCTCTACAAGTTTCATATAAAGTTTATTTTCATCCGAGTTCATACAAAAAGGTTATGATTTTTTAAAATGGACTGACCCTACCGCCAGGGGCACGACGGTTGCAGGTGCTACAGTACCCTCGTGGAGAGTACTGTTAACAACTGCTGTAGCCTACGACAGTTGGACATTGTAGCACCTCCAACCGTCATGGGCCATAGCGGTTGGTCCCTACCACCATGGGTACTACGGTTGTAGTATAGTTTTGCCAAATTTGAGATCTATTGTATATTTTTTAAAAATCAGAAAAAATAATGAAAAAACTAAAAGATTCAGAAACGCGCGATTTGATAATCCGGTGGCCCATGGACGCGTTTGGAGGCAGATTCGGTGTTGTCAGGCCCATGGATCGGGCACAAGCACGAGCGGGGAACCTATATAACTTCTGGAAAGTGAAACTTGGAATGTTCAGATTTATCTCTACTCCTAAAAATGTGAAGAGGAGAAAAAAAATGGCAGGTAAAACCACGGTGGCTTCACCACGCCCGTGGCTCTGCCTGCGCTCGGGTCGTGACTCCCTTCGCTGCGATCGCAGGGCCCACCCCAGCTCGCGCGCCCTCCTCGCCTCCTCCAGTCCGCCGCCAGTTGCAAACCCACCCCACCTCGCCCCCAAAGTCCGAAGCCACCCGGTGCGCCCCGCCCCCGTCCGCCGCCGCGTCGTGTGCCCCCCGGTCCGCCGCCACCGCCCCGTGGATCCGGCGCCCTCCCCGCGGTCCGCCGCCGCCGCCCCGTGCGCCCCCTCCTATCCGCCATCGGAGCCACGGCCATCGACGTCCTCCCTCCACGCCGCTGTGGCCCACGCCGGAGCCGCCGTCCCTGTCCACGGTCCACAGGTGCCCCGAGTCCCGCGCCCATCCGCTCCTCCGCTCCTGCGACGAGGGCGGTAAGGTCTACATCCCCTCGCCAGGAGATGCCGGTACTCCACGCGGTAGGACATAGCCCGAAGATGGTTGCGGCGCCCACCGCCCATCGCCCTCGCCTGCGTTACTCCTCCTCACCGTCCTCCTCAACTCCCAGACCCCAGCGCGTAGGAATCACTCCGATCCACAGGGCCCTAAGGTGAGCGCTCACAATGTCCCCATCAAATCTTCTACGCGTAGAGGGTGGGATTCGGCTGGGGTTCAATTGTATTGAATCCTTGGGGCGGCGATGGACGGGGATTGCAGTATTCTAGCGGGGATAGCATAGGCGTCAATCCAATACATATGAATCATGGATTATTCTTTCTTGCAATTGCTGCAACGTGCAGGTTCTGCTCTTGAGTGCATGAATCCTGACAACCTGCCATGGACTTGGTGCGACCGGAGTTGGTGGCCATGGCCAGCTTGCGTGATGCCCCAGGCTCTTGTTCTTCGGCTAGCTTATCATGGTCAGCTCTCCCCCTTTGGCCTCGCCGCCATCGGAGCAACACACCAGCGATAACTGAGTGGGTCCATCTACTTCTCCATCTAGCGCATCGCTTCAGCCGCTAGGGCGAAGGACCTCTTCGCCTTCTTCGCTGCCTCCGCGGTATCCTTTGATTATTCAAGTTTCCTTGATTGATTTGTATTGTTACTATTTCTTTAGTCAAAAAATCTTTTTTAGCACGCGGTCCCACTAAATATGAATGTGTTTTGCTGTTCTTTCAGGATTATTAAAGCTCTACAAAAGATTATTAAACTTCCGCCTGAGGTTCACTAGCTGCTAGCAGGTGAGGTGGTTTTGTCTTGGGTACAATGTGGTCTGTCAGGATTATTAAAGCTCTGCCAAAGATTATTAATGCTTGAATAGTTTGGCATTGTCACCTCAGCCCGCCATAAGTAACAGTGTGGTCGATTGAGGTTTGATTTGATCTTTGCGATCAAACCTACTTGTTGTTCAGAACGGTTACTTTGATTTAGCTCAAATGACCAATGTCTGCACGACTGATTAGTCGTTTCTTGTTGGATATGATCTGGCTTATTAAAGTGCCTATTTAGTCGTGCATTGTCAAGCTTTATAATCTGGTTGAGTGGGACATACTTAATTACTGTCCTTGAATGATATTAGAACTCCATATCCAAGGTTGTGGCAATGCAATGTATATTTGATTATGCCATCTTCTATTTTACCTCAGTTATTTTTTATCCCATTGTTCTATGTTACCGACTTGAAAAGTTTTTCATAAGCTGAATTTTATTTTTGCATAGATTGGAACTACCAACCGTTAACTCGGATCCAAGAGGACTCATGGGTCCTCGAAGAAATCACCATCTCAGCTACAATTTTTGTAAGATTTTTTTTTGTGTGGACAAGAACAATAGTTCTATCTTTTGACAACCATGCTTGTACAGGTGCACTCACAATCTGGTGGAACATGTGCAGAGGGAATATCCTCTCTCTACTGGAGTGACAATCACACTGAATGAACCCAGTGAACCTCTGATTTTAAAATCCCTATACTAGCTAAATGCTCCTTTACCTCATATTCTAGCTGCAGAAATAAATCAGTTCAGTCTGCTTCCGACATTCCTTTTGATGCTATAGAGATGCAGGATGCTTCGAAAAATTTACTGTTGTTGTTCCTCAAATTTTTTTTATTTGAGGTGTGGGCTGATGCCACAAAATTGGCCATCAGTAATCTATATCCTTGCAATGACAGTTGGCTAGATGAGCCCTATAAGAAACACTCTTTTAAAACAGAGCTAAAATAATTCTTAAATCGAGATGCTGATATATATAATTTATGGATCCCGTAAAGATGTAGTAGGATGCTTTTAAAGGCACGCAAATCCAAAGTATGTGAATTACTGCCTTGGCCGCTCTTACTTCCCTAACTATTCCATCTTATGTATAGACAATGTGGATCCAGAGACAGCTACCTCCGAGCTTTATGTTGAAACTCAGATATGGAAGATGGCTAAAAAATCGTGGCCAGATTTGCAAATCAACACCATTGGTGATGCACATGATCATTTGCAATGCCACCAGGTCTGTGAAGATCATTTTCATTTCTCTGCGAATACATTTCTTTTGGTCACTACACGTACCAATGGGAATTTCAGACTATGTTTGTCCATATTGCACTTGCTTCTTGGCCTCTTACTCCCACTGCATTCTTGATCTGGGATGGCAAAAATAGGTCCTGCAGTGACGTCTTGGATGTTCAGTCACTCTTCATAGATAGTCGACCCCGCATTTTGAATGACTGTGTGCGGATCATGTGCTAACTAAATAACATTTTGCTTCATTAATCAAGCAAAACCGAGAGAGATGATATGAAAAAGGAATTGCATAATTGTAGCTTTATAGGCTTAGTTTCATCCAAGTTTTGCAGCAATCACTTGCATGAGCTAACACATGGAAAAGTACAATGCATTTATAGTCCATGAAAATTTAGTTGACCGATATGTTTTTACCTATTTGTTTGAGGGTGAATTGTGCGAATCTAAATTTCGGTCCATATTGGGGGGGGGGAGTAGGCTCATATTGTGTGTGTGTATATTCTGAACGAACAGACAAACTGATTTTTTTTCTTTTTGCAAATCGAATCACTTTATCTCTTCAATTTATAGTTGTTAATTCTTGCTACCTTACAGCACCTAATCTTTAATGTCCATGTGGCTACGACAGAATATGAGGCGTTGATGTGTGTGCCAAAGCAGCTAGAGAAGTGACAATGGATAGGTGCCTTTGATTTGTACTTATGGTGCTCAACTTATGTGAATGGTGCTCAATGTATGTGAATCGTGTCTTGTAATGAATTTAAGTCTTTCTATTTATTATGTACTATATAAAGTTATGACTATCTTACAAGACAAAAAAGTTACGACCAGTTAAGTTTATTTGCACCAAGCATTGTTTCTTTGCGTTGAAGCTATGTCTAACTTGTCATAAGATGTTTACACATGGTGTGATGTGTGCCTTTTTTTAAGCATCTCCTTTCAGCAATTGTTGGTGTTTCCTACTAATGATATATGAGGCATTTGCAGTGTTCAATCGTTTCATCGTCCAGCCACTGAAATATGTGCTTAATAATCAATGTGGATAAGCTGAGCACTGGAGAAAATTGGCTTTCTTAATTGTTGTTCTTGTTGTACCTGTACGTATGACATGTTGATACAAAAGTTCCATACCATGAAAATTATCTATGAAAAGATATTTGGAGGCCCGTAGTAACGCACGGGCATTTTACTAGTGCAATCATAGTTGTTGGAGCTCACACCCTCTCCTCCCTCTATAACCTACCTCCCGCCGCCACCACGTGCGGGGGCACGAACTCCAGCATGCCGAGCTCCGCCTACACCGTCGCGTGCCGCCGACCTCCCCCGTGCCGGCATTTCTCCTTATGCCGCTGGCAGCTCCTCCCTGACGCGCCCCCCGCGGAGGCAGCCCGTGCCTCCCCTGAGTGTCACATGCTCCACCGCCGACTACCAGAGGCACGCGCCGCTCCACCGCCCACCGACCGCCCTGTTCGCTTGGCTTATCAGCCACCAGCCAGCAGTACTTTTCTCTCAGAACAAACCAGCCAGCAGCAACCAGCCAACAATACTTTTCTCTCAGAACAAACCAGCACCAGCCATCAGCCACTAGCCATCCGAACAGGCTGGGAAAAAGGAGGAGAGGAAAAAATATCGTTTTTCCAAAAAAATGTTGACCAAAACGTTTTGGAAAAATGTTGGATTCAACATTTTCTCTAAACAAATGTTGGTGCAACTCTTTCTGAAAAATGTTGGTTTAACCCTTTATAAAAATGCCATTTAAACTTTTTTTTGAAACATATTGTAACATTTTTAAAATATTGTAACATTTTTGTATTAATAGTCATAAGGTGGGATGGTTGAAAACTAGTAACTAGCAACTTTAGATGGACTTTGGTAGGTTGGAAGTTTCTTTTTATGAAAAATGTTGGTTCAAACTTTTTGTTTGAAAAATATTATAATATTTTTCAAAATATTGTAGCATTTTTTAATTAATAATCATGAGGTGGGATGGTTGGAAACTATTAATTAGCAAGTTTAAGTGGGCTTTGGTGGGTCAGAAGTTTCAACTCTTATCCACCTTCTGGGAGCCGTATATGCCCCTCACCTCAAGCCCCAGGCTCGCGAGATAGGGGAGATGATGTTAAATTGAAAATTTTCGAAATTTAACCTCAATTTGTACGCCTAGTATAATTTTCAATTGCTAAGTATTTAGAAATATAACCCTAGGCATATAACCCTTATCACGTGAATTCTTTCGAATTGAGGGATTTTGACCTTTTTATTTTGGAATTTTCTTTTCATTTGTCTTCTCCAAACCAATTGAATAATGGACATAAGGGTCGTCTTCCTCCATCCGCCACTGACATGTAAGACCCACTTGGGGTCGTCTTCAACCTCTGAACAGACCACCCAGCTGTTGAAGAGCTGATCACAAGCGCCTGCGGAGGAGCAAGAGGAGCACCGACTCCGCGGTCGAGCTGCCTGACGCATGCTTGCTGCCATGCCCCATCGAGCTCTATCCACAGAGAGCTTGCGGTGGCTAGCCCCGTCGAGCTCCCAAATCGGGACGAGCGACGTCCATAGGGACAAGGCGACGGCTGGTCACAAGGACGAGTGTCAGCCATGGGGGTGAGCGGCGTCAACCCCCGACTAGCACCGACTAACCCCTGATAATTGCCAATTGGGGTGTGTGTGGGGGGGGGGGGGGGTCATGGTCGAACTGGAGGTGGAAGATGACTCAAGAGGTGAGTCTCACACGTTAGCGGTAGAGGGAGGAAAGAGAGGGTAATTATGTCCATTCAGTTGGTTTGGACAAGTGGAAGGAAAAAGGAAATTCCAAAATCAATAAAAAGGGTCGAAATCTCCCAAATCGAAAGAATTCGTGTGAGGAGGGTTATAATTTGAAAGAATTGTGAATTCGGGGCCGGGTTATAATCTCAGGTGGAGTTGTTCTCGCTGCCGTGGAGGGCAACATGGCGTGGCGCTTGTTGGCTCTGGCTTCAATCGAGTACGCGCGACTATATATGGCAACAGTCGTCATGGAGAAAAATTGAGCGCACACGTACAAAGCAAGTTTCTTGGAGAAATCTGAAGAGGGGTGCAAAAGGGGGCTAGTGAGTTGTTAATGGTAGATCCACTGGAGTTGAGGAAGATGAATGGAGCTTCTATCACAACATGAATCTGACGGCAAAAGCTTAAGAGGGTGTTTGGATCCCACCTGACTAGATGCTACTGACTAATTTTAGTCACCTTTAGTCACTAAACCTCCAAACACCCCTAACTAAAGGGTGACTAAAACTAGTCTAGTCCCTAGTCATCCATACCCCAACTCCTACTGACTAAAAGCCCCTTCTCTCTGCGATCCTCACCTCGGTCTGCGTGCCCGCTCCCTCATCCTCATCCCCGCGCGCCCCTTGGCCTCATCTTATCCGCACGGGAGGGCATGCGTCGCCGCCCTCCACCGCGCCGTCTCCGCCGCGCCGGCCTTCACCGCGCCATCTCCGTCGTGTCGTCTCCGCCTCGCCGCCCTCCACCACGCCATCTCCACCAGGCTGCGACACGTCCACCACGCTGCGACACCTCCGCCATCTCAAACTGCTGCAGGGCCACTCGATGCCGCTGATGCTGGGTCGATTCGCGACTTCCACGTGCGCCTTCTATTCCTGCAGATCCGGGTCATGCCACGCCACGCTGCCCTCCCCCTTCCCGCCCTCCTCCCTCCGCCGCGTCGCGCCGTTTGTAGATCTCGGGGGAGCAGGCGGCGGTGATGATAGGAAGCGCCTCATCTCTTCGCCGACGAGGAGGACGCCACCACCCCGACGTCGGCGGCCTCCCTAAACGACACTGCGTCGGCACCGCCCTGGGGCCGGGGGGCGAGGGTGCCCCCTCCGTTCCTGTGGGCGATGACGTGGGCGGTTGCGGTGGAGCTCGGGGTCGGGGCGCTCATCCTCGCCGTCATGCGCAGTGCCGCACTGCTTGTGGTGGCGGTGCTCCTCCCGTCGGCGCCCGAGCGCCTCCCGACGGCGCCCGTAGGCGGGGATAAGACTGAGATGTTGGCCCTTGACCTTGGCGTGAGGGAGAGAAAAGGTAGGGATAGGAGAGATAAATGGGAGGGAGAGAGAAGAATTTAAAGCTAAGAAATTTATTGCTGACTAGTACTAGTCATCCTCCAAACAGGGTCTGACTAAAAGATTTTAGCCTGACTAAACTTTAGTCACCTGACCAAAGGGATCCAAACACCCTCTAAATCGGGTGGTAATTGAACACTTAGGCCAGTGTCAGTGCACAATTTCATTGCACGGGTACCAGACTGTGAACTTGGTAACTGTGCCACAGGAGTTTCATGGTGATGAAACTCCTCTCACATATGATGAAACTCTTCCTTCTATCTCCTCATAAATAACTTGCCACAAGTAAAATTGGTGATGTGTCATGATAATTAATAAAATGCTCATGAAATCCTTCTTGAAACTCCCACTGAGATTGGCCTTAGGAAATCACACAGAACGTTGTGGCCAAGGCCAAACAAACAGTAAGTAGTCCAGAGAAACACAAAGGATTTTGTGAAATTAATGACATCAAAGTTTGGAAGAACTGCCATGCTTGCAAAAGTTGCAACCCAACTACAGCATCTCCAGAAGTTGTTTATAACGCTGTTAATACATAGACTGCTAGCTACTTCAATAATCCAGTCCATTGATACGCTTTCCACCTGGTAGTGGTAGCCACAAAATAAACTTACTGCTATATAAACTTACTTCTGAACTGCACTCAGAACTAGCACCAGTGGGTTTAAAGAGGGTTCTGAACAAAAGGTGATATGTGAAGGGATGCAGTAGCTCAAGGGTCCAGTTCAGAAGGCGCAGAGCTCCGCATGGCCTCCATGGCATCACTGCAGGTTTCAAGAATCAAAATCCTATTAAAAGTACAATTCACACAACATAAACCTAAGCTGTATCGAACAGTTGGCTCATTAGATGTCTGACATCCACTACGAACAGAGTCGTACCTTATTGCTTTCTTGATCTCGTCGTTTGCAGGGTCAAGTCTATGTGCTTCCTCAAATGCATCAACTGCTCCTTTGTAGTTCTGTGGATGGGAAAATGCCAACAAATTAAGATTGTACATGTTAAATTTGGCTGCAAGACATGTTTCAATGTAATGTAAGATATACCTTCAGCAGGCTGAGAGCCGCACCCTCACGGTACCATGCCTTGGCCCAACGAGGACTCAGCATTTTGCACTGTCGTGCATCTGATAGAGCTAGCTTTCCATCTCTCAGCCGCAACCAGCATAGGCTCCTGTTGGCAAATAAGGTTGCGTTGACATTGGAAGGATCTGTCAGCATTGCCTGCATTTAACGGTCGGCGAGAAATCAGTATTAATTTCAGGGTTTGTGAGAAAGCCGTAAATTGATCTCGAAGACCACTTCTATTAGCGCACTATTAGTTCAATTGCTGCGCCACCTGATGTTAAGAAAAAAATGAAGGCCCTTCCTTCATGTTTCCTGAGCATGATATTTCAGAACTACACATCTATGATTCACCCATTTTTATTTCCCAAACAAGTATATTGTACTTTGGTTCAAGGATATACCACAGAATAGTTGTAGACTGCAGCCAAGTAGTCCCCCTTTGCAAATGCTTCCTTTCCTTGTGACTTGGCATCAGCTACCCGTTTTTTCACTGACTCCTAAACAGGGTGGCACATGTTCAGTTCGACGCATGAAGTAAATTCAAGGAAAATGATAGTCACAAAAAACTTTTGCAGGTAAATTCAAATTCATGGGATTATAACCATGTATGTGATTTCTTCCATTAACGTAGAAAGCTTTGGAAAAGTGTGCTAACATACCTGAGGCTCGAACTGTCGATATTTCATAGCTCCAATAATCCCATCAATGCTCCAGTCATCAAAAGATGGAATTGGTTTTGTGTGAGGAAATAGAATCTCAACAAGCTCACGTTGTTCATGAGCAGCTGCTATCATGATCGGAAATTTGCCGTACTGCATTGTAAAGGAAAAAATGGGAGTGGTGAAAAAGTCCAAACTGAAGGTGAAAACTAAATCAACAGTTAGATGCTCCTTTTTCGCTTAACAACAAAGACAGATTTTTTTTTTGGGGGGGGGGGGGGGGGGCTACAGCATTTTTAATTCATTCCAATGATGAGTTGGTAGTCCTATATGCTGTTAAATACGTAGAGCAGAATTTCAACGAAAACTAACAAAGTTCTTTCTCGAAATCCAGTCAGTGATCAAGTTCTGGAAATTAACTAACAAAGCAAGTAGATGTAAGGATGTGCCTAGAAAAGCATTCTATTATAGTAATTTTGCGATGTGCTCTGGATCTATTGGTACAGCTTATGCTTTCAAGACCACAAAAACGCAAAAACTGGGAAGTAAAAAACTTGCTCAGAATCTCAAAGGCATTGACTATATTCCACCCAGGCACCAAGCCAATGCAATTGTAAACCTCAAATAAAAGCACCACAATAATCAACTGAGACAAAGAATGAGAATCTTGATTACCCCATCATGAATATTAGGGTCAGCTCCAGCCTCAAGCAAGAATTTGACAACGTCGGTTGACCCAAAGTCAACTGCATTAAATAACAAATGTGGTGCAGATGGACCTCTGAAGTTCACATCAGCTCCGGCCTACAAAATTGAGAACAGAGGTAGCTCCAGTAAAGATTGTTGACAAACATGAGCACCAAGAAGTTGGGAGTCACAAAGTAGCTGGACCTCAACCAGTAGCTTCATGCATTTCAAGGAGCAACCATAGAATGCCATCGTGAGTGGTGTGAAAACATTATTGGAAACAATGTTTGGCTGCCAAGGGAAACGAATTGCAGTTATGAACTTATGATAGTCAATTTGGTCAGTGAAAAAAACGATTATGCTTCAATAATGAATTAAGCCAGGCCGGAACATCAAGCATATATTCTGCCAAACCAAAATTTGTTGTCGTCTTTCCAAATGTATGTTATCCTCTGAAACTATATGCAATGACCACTTACATCAGCACCATGCTCCAGCAGAACCTGTAGAGCCTGGTCTTGGCCCTTGGCTGCAGCCACGTGCAGCGGGGTTCCAAACCCATTGAGAGGATCCACAGGGACGCCCTTGGACAGAAGCAGCCTTACAGCCTCGTGGTGCCCTGGAGGCACAAACTAAGTGAGACGATGGACAGCACGCGATCGAGAACTCCAAACCAAACACAACAGGATGTCCTGATATATCGATCAATGTGGAAATTCCAAATCCGAAAACCACAGATTCCTGAGACGGACGGATGAGACCGGAGGGCCAGCGAAGCGAGCGAGGAGAAAGAACGCACCATGCTCGGCGGCACGATGTAACGGCGTGCGCCCCATGGCGTCGGGCGCCGTCGGGTCGCCGCCGCGGCCGAGAAGGTAGCTCAGGACAGGAACGACGGCGTCCCTAACGGCCTCGGTGGCGACGACGATCGCCGTCTCGCCTGCAAGCGAATCAGCGTCGTCGATCTCAGTGTCATTGCCAGAGCCAACCGCCGCCGCTGCGCCGCGTACACAAGATCCAGAGATCGAGATGAGGATTACCTTCCGCGGAGGTGGAGTTGGCGTCGAACCCCAGCTCCTCGACCAGGAACCTGCAGAGGTCCAGCTGCCCCGTGGCGGAAGCAATGTGGAGTAGATTTCTGCCCTTTAAGCCCCTCACTTGCTGCAAGTCCATGTTCCTCGCCATTTCTAGCAAATAGCATGGATCATAGAGAGAGAGAGAGAGAGAGAGAGAGAGAGAGAGAGATGGTACCCTTGAGCAGGCGGAGGTTGCCGTCGACGGCGGCCTGGATGGCGACAGTAGCAAGATTTGGGGTCATCCGGTCATGGCGTCGTGGGGTTCGGCAAGGTTGGAGTCTTGGAGAAGGGCCTTGGATGGTGCTTGGCGTGGTGTTCCGTAGAGGAGAGAGGGGAAGACGAGAGGACGCGGGGTGTGCTGCTTTATGGCGAGTGAGGACTGAGCTGAGGCGAGTGCGCGCACTCCTACAGTCACACTGCCTCTTCGTCTTCCCACGAGGCCATGACTGTTGCCACTTGCCAGTAGCGGTAGCGGATGACTCGGCCCTTGCTTTCACACAACTAGCTAGGGAAAGGAAAATGCAAATCAGTTTTTCTTTTTAATTTAAATTTTCAATTAGTGTCTAAGTTTATAAAAAGTAGATAGACTGCACAGCCAGCAGTACTTTTCTCTCAAAACAAACTAGTCATCAACAACCAGTCAACAGTACTTTTGTAGCGAACATGGCCCCATTTGCCATTTGTTCGAGTTGATTTTGGTGATTCATGCTAACACAAGTAATGGGACTAAACACATTGTCTAGCATGTCTTTGTAGGCATTCCTAGGTCCCATGGATGTTACCACATGTTAACATACCATGCACAAGTTAACATACCATGCCCAAGCTAACATGTCATACCACAAGTTAACATACCATGAACATGTTAGATTACATATTTTGAGGCTATAAGTGATGGCATGTTAAGTATGTTAAGTTGAAGCAAAGATCCAAGTTAAAAACGCAAAAAAAGAGAAGAAAAGACACCGTCGGATGAATCGACGACGCCATCGGTGCATAGCGTCGGTGTAGTTGGTACACTGCGCAGGAGGTAAAATGAAGATGACACCGTAGGATGATCCGACGGTCAAGTTTCTAGATGCGCCGGATGAATTGCAGAGGAAGAGCAACGAAGATAGTAGCACCGGATGATCCGACGGTCTGAGTGTGGACATCGTCGGTCTATCCGACGCTCAGTTTGAATCAAGACAGAGACGCGCCAAGACGAAGCCTTCAGCACCAGTCACACCCGATTTTCCGTAGAAAACCGAATGCATCTCATATGTGTGTCAGGATCATAATTTCACACATATGATAGACTCATGAGTGTAATATCACAAGACGTTGCTCAAAACGCACATAAAAGGTTTATTAAGTTTTATTACACTCACGAGGGTAGACACGAAGGTCTTTACACGAACAACGATAACTATGAAGACGCAACTCCATCTTCATCTTCCACAGTATCAATTTCAAGCTATTTTCAACTTCACTGTGTTGGTGGGTGCATATGAAAGCCGCCAATAGTAAATATCCCTGCTGGCGGTCGATATAAGCCACCCGCCAGCAGAAATGGCACCATTTGTGCTGGCAAGTGGCCTATGTAGACCGCCCCCACTAATCCTTCTATGCTGGCGGTCGACATAACTCGCCTGCCAGCATAAATGGCACCATTAATGCTGGCGGGTGGCTTATGTCGCCCGCCAGCACTGATGCTTCAATGTTGGCGGTTGCTGGCTCAGCACCCCTGCGCCCCACTGTGCTAGCGGTTGCTAGTTGCACCCGCCAGTACGCTAATTTACTTGTGCCAGGACAAATCGTTTCTGGCCTAGTGAACACGGCCACCAGTGCCTTCAAATTAGAACTAACATATAGGCAAGCCTAACAAGTTGGAGAAAGCAGGGCAGAAGCAGAGGCGCCGCACCGAGCAGGTAGGCGTCAGCCGTCAGCACAACTGCCAAGGGTTCCCCAAGCCACGCCCACCATGGGCGGCAAGGTCCCAACTGGACAACACTATGACGACGAGCAGCAATGGGAGTTCACCACTGATCAATCACACTTGGCTAGCTCATCAGAAAATCATGCCCACTCCTATGCTCGACAATGGCTTGGGGCGGGTGGCAAATTTTGAAATGCCATTCTGAAACCAAACAAAGAGACCAGAGCAAGTGCAAATAAAAGCTGAAAGTAAATCACACTGAAGCTTACTTTCTCAATTCTCATAAGAAAACATTACTAGGGCAAATAATTGGATCTAGTTCATAGATATGCTTTTCTGCCTATAAGCTTACAGTTGCATATGCAACATAGAACATTTTAAAGCTCATTTGGAAGTCTGTGTAGCACTACATTGCCACTGGGTACATAAGCTGTGCAGCACGCCAGCATCACATTGGATCTTCAATCCAACATATGCGAATGGATACAGCAGTTCAAGGGTTCTGTTCTTCAGAGCGAGCAGCACACCTCAGAGCATCAATGGCCTCCCTGCAAGTTTAAAGAATCAAAGACTAAGAATACCGTTAACGGGAAAAAGTTGTATTTAAAGAGCGGAAAATATGAGGTCATATTACTCTACAATAGATAACATTCTCAAAAGGGAAATAACTGAAAAAAAATACAAGTACATGGTACACAATCAAATAAGATCATTGCCTTAATGCTGTCTTGATCTCAACATTTTCAGGGTCAAGCTTCAGTGCTTCCACAAACGCATTAGCTGCTCCTTTGTAGTTCTGGGCATTGAGATTGAACATGAGGAGAGGTTAGATTAAAACTAGACTGCAAGACTAAATTTAAAGAGAGCTGCTGCACTGCCTAGTATACCTTGAGCAATTTGAGAGCTGCACCCTCACGGTACCATGCCTTCGACCAACTAGGACGAATCATTTTGCATTTTTGAGCATCTAACAAAGCCTGCTCTCCATTTGCCAGCCGCAACCAGCATAGACTCCTGTTGGCAAACAAGGTAGCATCAAGTGGATCTTTCTCCATCGCCTGCATTAACAACCAACAGGGCTCAAATTCTTAGCATGTGGTTTGGTAAATCAGTATAACAACACTTCCAGAGATTTAATTTAACATCTAGTAGTGTGAGAAAACCGCATATAGATGTAATCTTATTTAATTATAGAAAAATAGTCAACTTCAAATTATGCCAGGGAATATGGACTAAGTGCTCTGTAACTTATGCAAGAGATTAAAGAGAAGTATCATACAGTATCAGCAGGCGGGAAACAACTCGAGCATGGTGTTTTGGAACGAAGAATCATCTATTATATGCAATACTTTAATTGTTTCAAACAAGAAAATAATTCAGATCGGGTTGGAGTTTCACCACTTTATATAAACAGGTTGCTGCAAGGAAGTCTCCTTTTGCAAATGCTATATTTCCTTGTGATTTTGCATCAGCAAGTACATGTTCTTCCATCAAACCCTCCTACAGACAATATCAAAGTTCCAAAGCATGGAACAAACATTGAGCTTCAGTAATATAAGATATGCCGAAAGAAAAGGCCAGTTGAATATGTACCTTTGCGTTGAAAGACTTAGATTTTGTAGTAGCAATTATCCCATCAACACTCCAGTTGGGCACATATGCAATTGGTTTTGTATGTGGTAAGAGAATTTCAACAAGATCACGTCGCCCGGCACAAGCTGCACAGATGATTGGATTTTCCCCAAACTACATTGTAAAGACAAATAGTAATGCAATCCAGTGAGAAATATGACCGGTATACCAATATGTATTAAAGATTTCCCAAATAAAAAGTTGCAAGAAACTGGTATGTTCCCAGTAATAAGGATTTGAAGGAAAGATAGAGAAATATTTTTTGTTTTCTAGTAAGAGTGGTGAAAATCTGGAAATCACACTAAATAAAGAATTCTCCACTCTTATTTACAGAACCAATTTCACACTACTTGCAGGGCATATGAACATCTAATCCGAACAATGCACTTCCAATGTCATGAGGTAACATATTTAACTTGTTAAATTAATCCTCAGCAATCAAGGTATACAAAAGGCCAAGCAATTGAACCTCAAAGCAAGAATATAAGAGCCAAACAGATCGACATAGACTTACTTCATCAAAAATGTTAGGGTCTGCACCAGCCTCTAGCAGGAACTTGACAGTGTTGATTGAGCCATCCATGACAGCCTTCATTAAAAGGCTTGGTCCATAGGGATTTCTAAGCTTTACATCAGCACCACCCTGTATAAAAAGTTAACAATGCAAAGCTTAGGTAGCTATAACGAAGCAGTTTTTAAGGTGTGATAATGATGACAAGTTCAACCAAACCAATATCTTGTTTGATTGCAGTTTGCATGTTGTTACAGTGTGCAAGCAAAGGAGAGGGGGGCAGCTAGACAATTTAGGACCTGGTTGTTTAAGCTTGCACATTATAACAACATGCAAGCTATCGTCCACAATCTGCGAGAAGAGCACAAGGGAAAAGTGATTGTACCTCAACTAACGCCTTCATGCATTTCAAGGAGCCTGCATAGCATGCCATCATGAGGGGCGGAAAAATACCATGGACAACTCTGTTGGGCTGCAAAGGGAAACATGATCACAGTTCAATATGTAAGATCGCTGAAAAATTGTTCAAAAATCATGGTGCCCGCCAAGTATTCTAGATCGAAGTGATGTGTTCTGAAATCTTTCAAGGATACCTATCCAATTAAGAGTTGCCCAGTAATGAAACAAGGTCACAGAGGAGGTAACAACTTACATCAGCACCATGCTCCAGCAGGACTTTGACAGCCTGATCCTTGCCCTTCCCTGCAGCCAAGTGCAGCGGAGTTCCACCACGACCATTGATGATGGGATCCACATCAACACCCCTTGACAGCAGCAGTATTACAGCTTCATTGTGCCCTGGAGGGACATGGAGATTAAGAGCCGGCATGCAAATTGTCCTCGATCTAAGCCTTTCATAGAAGGGAGGAACACACCGTTCTGTGCTGCATTGTGCAGCGGCGTGCGGCCCATGGCATTGGGCATCGCTGGGTCGCCACCGTGGTCAAGTAGCAACTGCAGGATGCTCACCTTTCCGGCAAACGCGGCTTGGGCTATCGGCGTGTCACCTACAAGGCAATCAATCATCCATAATCATCTAAGCGGAGGTCGGATATCTTTGCTAAGAATGGATGGTAATTATAAATAGACTTTTCTTATGATTATTTCTTTTATATATATCGTGAACTGTTATTTTTACTCTTGCTAGACCAGCTTTAAAAGCCACCGATTTAAAAGCTCAACTTGCTGCAAAAGAGTGGCCGGTCGCAAAGGTATGAAACAATTCCACTTTCAAAAAATACAATCATCTCAGCAAATGGTAGAAATTAATGCTCAAGACTCAGCAACGCGGCACTCACCCTCAGCAGTGGTGGAGTTGACATCGAGCCCTGATTTCTCCACCAGGAACCTACAGATCTCCAGGTGGCCATTGGCAGCGGCGAAGTGCAGCAAGTTCCAGCGTCTGGGGCCGCAGGCTCCCCGCAGGTCAATCTTGCTCGCCATTTCTAACAAAAAGGGAGAAAGATTTGACAAGAAATTAGCGTGACACACACCAGCTAGTGAAAGATGTACATATGCAGCGGCTCATCCGCAATCTTGAGGAGGAACGGCTGCGAGGGTCTGCTGCTTACTCTTGAGGAGGCGAATGTTGCCACTGACGACGGCATGGATGGCGACGGCAGAGGGGTTGTTCATGGCCATGGCGTCGGTGTTGGCAAGGGGATTCAGCAGGGTTCCGCGAGGCTCGAGCAGGGCTGCAGGGGGGGTGGTCTTTATGCGCGGCGTGGTGTTCTGTAGGGGAGGAGAGAGGGGAACGAAGACGAGGGGACGCCAGGCTTTGGCACTGGCGGAGAGGGGTGGTGCTTTTATTGGCGTGAGACGCGAGGAGTGCGCGCACTACTCCTGCTGACTCTCCAAGTCCACGACGGCACGCTGCTTCGAGCATGGAATAGCGGAAATGCAAATAAGTTTTTCCTTCAATTTTAATTGTCTCTCAGTAATTGTCTCTCAGTAAGACTGACCGCAACAATGGCCATGTTTGGATCCATGGGTTAGAGTTAGTTTTGGCTAGTTGGAGCCCAACTAGCCACAAAGTATCCAAACATGAGGGCTATATTGAGCTAGTTTGCATCTAACACACCCCAAAAAACTATCCCACCCAAGAGGTGCTTATTGGGGCTAGTTCATGTTGGGTCCACCAAAAAGTGACTTTTCTCTCTCACTCCACCCACACCTAATGATTGAAAGGGTACATTTAATGTCATTCTAACCCTTTCATCCAAACACCTCTAAAGCTAGAGCTAGTTTAGGGCTAGAGCTAGAGTTAGAAACTAGCTCTAGCTCTAACCCTGATGGAGTATCCAAACAGGGCCAATGATCTACATCCGCAAACAAGCCGCATGCAGAAAGAGAGAGAAAATCTCGTCGCTCAAAAATTCAAGGTTTCAAGCGGAGAGGCGGATCCCCTCACGCATCCGTTGGTAACTGTTGGCTCCCGTCCGAAAGAGGAGGAAGAGCGGCGCGGACCATGGACGGTGGCCTGAGCATAGGGCGCTTCTATCTCCCTTCCGAAAGGTAAGAAACCAACTTATCGCACGGCCCAACAAGATCCATTAGGCGTCGTCTTCTACCTCCAGCTTCTTCCTTTCACCACCGCCGCCGCCTCCTCCCACCACCTCCCCGGCTGGCGGCTCCCCGCCGCCGCACCGCCCACCCGCGACCCCGTCCTTCCTAACCCGCGCGCGCCTCACCGCCCCCCGCCGCCGGTCACCGGCCCACCGCCGCTCGACCCCGCCCGCCGCCGACGGCCGAACCGCCGCCGCCACCGGTCCTCCCCCCCCCCCCGACCTCCTCTTTCTATGGTCCGGGGACCATTGGAGCCCCCCCGAACCCCAAAACCCTAACCCTAAACCACCGCCTCTACCACCGCCGGCGCCCGGCGGCGACCCGCCGCCGTCCGCCCCCGCCCACCTCCCACCACTCCGGCGAGGACCTCCCCCGGCCGCGGTGACCCAACACCCAAAGGAGCTCGCAAGAAGACAAGGGAAGAAGAAGGAGGTGATCGTGTGGCCCACCGTGGCTGCACGAATCTCAAACAGTGAAAGTTTGAGCACCTTATGGCCTTCCAGAAGATATACAGGATTCACCCTCGCGCGTAGGCGTGGACGGCAACAACATGACCCCCACGTTCGGGTTGCCTGGCTGCGCTATTCAAGGAGATGGTATGTGCGATGTTGAGCGTCGACATCAGCTGAGTTGGCTCTCGCGCTGGGAGGTCACCCCTAGCTCCGCCGGCTCGGACCTCGCAAGGCCGGTGGTGCAGCCCCTCTGCACCCTGAGTTGGCTCTCGTGCCAGGGAGGCCTCCCTCAGCTCCGCTGGCTCGGAGCTCGCAAGGCCGGCGGCGCGGCCCCTCTGCTCTAAGTTGGCTCCCGCGTCGGGGAGGTCACCCCCAGCTCCGCGGCCCGGAGCTCGCAAGGCCGGTGGTGCGGCCCCTCCGCACCCGGAGTTAGCTCTCGCGCCGGGGAGGCCGCCCCCCGGCCTCCGCCGGCTCGGAGCTCGCAAGGCCGGCGGCGCGGCTCCTCTCGTGCCCTGAGTTGGTTCCCGCACTGAGGAGGCCGCCCCCAGCTCTGCCGGCTTCGAGCTCGCAAGGCCGGTGGCATGGCCGCTCTACAACCTTAGTTGGCTCCTACACTGAGAAGGCCACCTTGACCTCCGAGGGCAGCCGCCGACTGGAGCTGCCGCCCGCCGCGCCGACGGGAGCCGCTGTCACGCCATCCTTATTAACTCAAGGTGAGGAGACGAATGGGTTCCCCTCGTTGTCCTCTCCGTTTTCCCCTCCTTCCGCTCGTTGTAGCCATTGTGGCTAGAGGTGCATATCTGACCCACTAAGTGTTTTCATCTTGTCCTTTGGACTCGCCCTAGGCTAACCCGCACGAATAGGGGTGCGTTGTGACAGAACGGTGGCTCCAAAAGGCGGACGTCTTCAGAGTTGGAACGGAAGTCACGATTTAAAGAGGCTTTTTATGAGATTCGATTTGCTTTGTTCATCTATGCTTGGAACTTCAACAAGTGCTCGATCCAATCCCTCTATATTGGTTTTACCTATCCCTCTCTATCTCTTGCTACCTCCGGTGTTTCTTAGATTAGATTGGTTTTCTTGGTGTTTCCATAGATTAGATGCAAAACCCCTTTTCAAGATCAAAGTGTTTTGCGCTTATTAGATTGGATCTTGCATTACACATTGTTCCACGGATTCGATACCTTGGGTTCACACTTGAGGGAAGACGGGTCCCTTGACTACGACGGACCGCTTGCAAGTCCAAACGAAACTTGATACGCATATACACCGTCAACAGGTAGGAAAATAGCGAACAGAGCCGAACAGGGCCCTCAAACCATGCCACCGGATGCACCGACACCTTAACCTACTGGGCAGCGGTTCATCCGACGGTGAGGTTTTTTGTTTGCTGATCTAGTTCTCATCTTTGATCCAAAAAACGTCACACACAAGCCAACACAAGCACATTTTTAGACCAATTATGAGTGACAACCTCACCCCTTAAGCACATTTTAGGATTATATGACAAGCATTACATGATGTCGAACGCATCAAGCACATTTAATTCACTCGGAAACTTACAAAAGGTGTTTTCATCAAGAGGCTTAGTGAATATATACGCCAATTGCTCCTCGGAGCCAACACGACAATGTCCCCTTTTGCAACATGGATATATTACAAATTTTCCTAAAAAACAGAAAACATAAATGAATTATCATCCATTATTTCCTCTGTTGCCTTTTTTGCCTTGCCCCCTTTATTTCCCTTTTCCTTTTTTTGCATTTTGTTGGGGTGACATCTTTATGTCTGCTTCTTAGGTAGGGAGCTCCCTGTCAAGTATCTTTGGAAGAGTGAATGTATCGAAAGCTAGGATTTCATCAAATTTGTCGTAGTCTTGTTCTGCCATGATATTTTCAACTCCAAAAACACGTTTTTCCAAGGAGGCATAACATGTGTGCGTGTCAGGACGACCTTAGGGCACGTACAATGCTAGTTTGAGCTGTTTGCGAGCCGCATTTTCAAAGAAAACCCCCGACTCAGCTTAGCGACGACGGCACCCGTCGTCTCGCGGAAGGGCGACGGGGGCTCGTGCTCCCAAGACAAATTGTCGAGCCTCAGCACCGTTGCACAATCAAGCGACAGCCAAGGTGGATCCTGTGCGGCGTCCAAGCTTTGGTCCATCCGCACGGGAATACGCGACCGGGCGACGGCCGACGAGAGGGCACCGCGCCTCGCTGCAGTCCGCCACTACCGGCCGGCCGACCTTAAGAGAGGGAGAGAGAGAGAGAGCCGGCGGGGAGGCGGACCTGCTGCTCTCGTGAGGAAGTCGCCCACCTGCATGTCGTGCCGCTCGCCGGCGGGTGAGGTCGCACGCCCGCATGGCTGCGCTCCCGCACGCCTGCGAGGGAGCTCGCCCGCCGTTTACGGCGACCGCCGCGAGGCCCGCTGCAGGCATGCGGGCGAGCAAGCCCGTCATTCGTCTAGGCCGCTGCGGGCTGCGCCTGCCTACAGAGGAGCACTTGGGAGGGAGCAACGGAGTGCGTTTGGCGGCGTAGGAGAGAAGATAAGAAACCAGTGGATGTGCACGCAAACAACGTTTGGACTCTTTGTTTATTCATCACATGGCTATACACCTGCCAATCCATTGCTTATTGAAATGCAATTTGATTTTTCTTTTTTTGTTTTTCTTTTATTTCTTAGATTTTTTTATCCGTGATCCGTAAAAAATTACACAAACAAACCGCAACTTTACTAAATCGTATCATGTACTAGGAATGCCTATTAATATAGGTATATATTATATTAGAGTAATTTTTAAACTATTTTACATGAATTATTCTAATATCATGCTTTATCTCAGTTGAGCATCAAAATAGCTACAATGATCAAATGCGTACTTGATCACCATGATTTATATGCTAAAAGATGTATTAAATGTCTTACAGACAACCAAATAGGCGACTGATTGTACAAGCTATCTATTTAGTTGTCTATGTGTGTCAAAAAGACAGGAGTAGTCTACACTGTTGTACTTGCCCTTAAGGGATTGAAGACAGGTGATGGCCATGGTAATGGCGGCCGTTCCTGGTGAGAGATTGAAGGTTCCTGGTGTAGGAAGAGGATTGATTGCAGGTACCGAGCTTGCGAACGTGGCGAGCAGGACGCGCGGTTAGGGAGGCGGACGGGCAAGCATGTCGGAGACCGAGAATCGCGGCCCGCGAGGTATCCTGCTGCTCGGCGGAGCGCATGGGTGCGCAGAGTCGAGCGTAGCGCGTGACACGAGGTAGGTGGCAAGGGGCACATGGACATGACAGCCCGGCTTGCAGCGCATTGTGCAGGTGCACGAGGGTGCGCGCGCTCTGGTGCGAAGCATGACGCATGAGAGCTGGGCGATCACGAGCGGAGCCCTAGTGCATAGGCCGAGAATGGTCGGGAAAGAGAGATAGAGAGAGGATGAGTTAGACCATAAAAAGATATATATAGAGAGGGATATATTTGGGTTTGACCTTTTTATGATTTGATTTGAAAACTACTCAAACAAAAAAAAACAAAGGCAAAAGAAACTCAAAAAGAAAGCGACACTCATGCAATCATTTTATTTATTTTAGAAAAACAATCAATCATTTTTCCTATACTAAGTTCCCTGTAAAGAAAATAAATATGCACAAATTTTAAAATTATGAGAAATCATTATTTTATTATTCTTCAGGAAATTTCACATGGTTGCGAATCCCCACTAACTGTAGCTGCTCTTTCTTGATGCATGCATGTATTTTTTTTTGTTAGAGTGCCGATGAGCAATTAAAGGAATGCTTATAGTCTCCCACTTGATAAAATGATCTTACTGTATATATGACTATCGGATCTTTGCCTCGTGTTGGGCTATATAGCGAAAAGCCCTCGAATCTCTAGACATCACACATCGCAGGCAATACAAGATATATTAGTAGGGAGGAACGCACCTTGATACCGGCGTGTCACCCACCGCGTCCGGTATCCCTGGGTCGCCACCATGGTCGAGCAGGTACGTGTACCTCAGGGTGCTCATCTTTCCTCCCATCGCGGCGGCGGCTATCGGCGTCTCATCTAAAGGGGGGAGAATCCCGAGTCTCAGAGCACAGCAGCAGCTAGCGCACAAGACATTTCTTGGCACCACTCGACGATGATCAAGATTCAGCAAGGCGGCCAGAGCTCACCTGTTCGCACCTAAATTTGGCATAAGGCCGATCAGACTGACACCACCGGTCTGACTGGTGGGGCGTCCTGTGGCCGATCCGGTAATGGTCACACCGGTCTGACCGGTGGACCAGAGTCCGAGTAGAATTAAGGAGTACTTGCGGATTTCGAGTTGTAAAAGGATTCCTACCTCCCCACCCTATAAATATAAAGGGTCACGACCGTTTGAGGTGGCATCATCCAATCGATCATTACTTTTTACAATTTTTGTCTCTCAAACCCTAGCTTTTTCAACCTTGAGAAGTGTTGATGGTGTATAATCGTATTAAACTTCAAGTAGACTTGCAAGCGGACAAGTCTCCCATCGTAGTCAAGGGACCCTTCTTCCCTCGAGTGGTGAACCCAAAGTATCGAATCCGTGGGAAAATGCGTGACGCAAGACTTGATCTATTAAAGCCAAGAAACCTCGATCTTCGAAAGGTGAAACCCTAATGCATCTAATCAAACAACATCAAAAACGAATCTAATCTACTGAAAACCGGAGGTAGCAAGAGATAGAGGGGGATAGATAAACCGATCTAGAGAGATCGGATCAAGCCTTTTGTTGAAGTTCCGAGCA
The DNA here is from genome assembly GCA_947561735.1 of Cenchrus americanus. Classification (NCBI taxonomy): domain Eukaryota; kingdom Viridiplantae; phylum Streptophyta; class Magnoliopsida; order Poales; family Poaceae; genus Cenchrus; species Cenchrus americanus. Next base: position 7,020,986 of record OX387242.1, read on the forward strand.
AAAGAAGAAATAGCAAATTCAATCTCATTAAAAGCCTCTTTAAACCATGGTTTCTCATCCGAATCCGAAAACACGCGACTTTTGGAGCTACCGTTCTGTCACAACGCACCCCTATTCGTGTGGGTTAGTCTAGGGCGAGTCCGAGGACAAGTCGAGATCTTTCGGAAGGTCAGGCATGCACCTCTAGCCACCACGGCTACAAGAACATCCTATGTGATCTATCTCGAGAATAGATCTAAGATAAGAAAAGCTGATCGAAAACGAAGACTTCAGAGAAACACTTGATCGCTAGAAATCGGATTCAACTTGATACATCAACTAGTACATGATACATGAACAAGATCACCACCGGGATCCTACCTTGATCTTACTTCTAGCTCCAGGAACACCAACGTGGTCTTCCTTGCAAGGTTCCCACGTCGGCTAGGGAGACCCTAGTCAACTAGCATGACTCTCTCCTCTCCGAGATGGTGTCCCTCTCTTCTCTGCTCCTCGATGGCCGATAAAGAATGGATTGATGCGTGGCTCTCGACCCCGGGGCTATAAATAGCCCGAATAGCGGCTAGGTCAAAGGGGGAGGCGACTGGGCCCCAGAATGGGCCGGGCCGGCCGGCCTGGGCCCACCTCGGCCCAGTTGTCTGCCTCCTTCGCGTGGTGTCGGTTCCCGAGTCTTCTAGATCCTTCCCCCTTCTGCATGTGGGCCCTTGTCGTCAGGTTCTCTCCGAGTTGGACGTAGCTCCTTGTCCCGCAAGATTCGGCACTTTTCTAGGTAGGTCCTCGGAGTTTGTCATCTTCTCGGATTTGGTCCCTGGGCTTCTTGGAGTCAAGTTTGCTTCATTGCATGACCTGTACGGGGCTTCAAGGTCTTGTCACAAGGTGCTTGATGAACTTATCCCGGTGTTGGGGGTATCCGAAAATCCAGATCAGATCCCCGAACACAAGGGAGAGAACACGGAGAGCCGGAACCGGTGCAGCGAAGTGACAAAGAGAGATAGCGTGCTTCCCACTGAGTGCTTAAGCTTCCAAAGATGTCGATCCATTTACACATGCCCTCAAGCCCCTATTTATAGGGAGACCAAGGGACTTTTACATTTCGAAAACACCCTCGAGCTCGAAGAATATTCCTAATGTGAACACATACAAGATTGTCTTTTTCGCCTCATATATTTACAAGCCTGCCACTAGTTCACACTCTAAACCCGGACTTTTTGGGATGGCAACTTTGACTTTGCTTCTCACCGGTTCGTGAATCTCCCCGCTCGAGACTTCCGAACTTGACTTCCGACAGATTCCTGAATTGACCATCCTCCGAAATTCGTGACTTCACCGATTCGAGATTCCCGAAGATTGCATGTCCGCGTCCCCGAAGCTTTGCAGGTTCGAGATTCCCGAAAGCCGCCCGTTCGCGACTCTGAGTCTTCGCAGGTTCGAGATTCCCGAAAATCGCACGTTCGCGATTCTGAGTCTTCGCAGGTTCGAGATTCCCGAAAATCGCACGTTCGCGACTCTGAGTCTTCGCAGGTTCGAGATTCCTGAAAATCATAAGTGTCTTGCCCTTGAAAAACATATCTCAAGAACTTCATTAAACTCGACGTTTCGAGGGTGACCGGTTTTCCTGAATTCCCCAACACTAGCCCCTCGGGGAAGCGGGTTGACTCCGACGATCCTTCCACGAACATTTCGGAAATTTAGTAAAAAATGTCACCCTCGGAACGTCGGAGTGTACACGCGTCGCCCTGAAACCCTATAACAGTCTAATCGAGGTGGGTTTCGCGGAACTACCCCCCTTGCCCCTATAAATAGGAGGCTTGCACTGTTAAATTTTTTTACCGCTCTCTTGCTTTTCTCGCGAACTATAACTTTTCCTCTCCGCGAACGCTCGTCGCGTGCTCCGCCAGAATTCGTGACCTTCCGGCTTCTTTGAGCTTATCTGAGGTATCGTTCCTTTCGCTCTTTAGTTTTCGTTTGTTCTTTGCATTAAGTTTCTTATTTTGCGAACTTTTTTCATGAAAGCTTTCTTTCTTTATCCTCACCCTGTAAAACTTCCGAATAGGTGGCTCGCGTCGAAAGCACTGCAAGACCAATGACGACTGAGGAACTTATCGCGGTTGGTCTCCCAGTCGAACCAATCGTCGAGGGTCCTGAGAATGCTCCTCCTCCCGAAGATGGAGGCTCTCCCGCCGCTAGTGGTTCCAGGAGCCATGAGGATGGCGAAGTTAGGACAAATGAAGAAGACATCAGAGATGTGGATGCAGGCATCAGAGATTTGGTCACCGGGGGACCTCTTCCTGCATCCCTTGTCTTCGGGGAATCCAAGGTTACCATGAACTTGATCAGAGAATACGAAGCTGCGGGATTTTTCCCCTCTGGCACCGGGCGTGCTCCGCTTGACGAGCAGACTCCTACCCCTAAAGATGATGAAGTTGTCGTGTTTCGCGATTTCTTCGTGTGTGGCCTGAGGTTCCCCTGCGACCCGATTCTTCCCGCCATCTTGAAAGCTTTCTCGGTGAAGATTCATCAACTTTCACCGACATCTTTCCTAGAAATTTCCAAGTTCATCTGCATCATGAAGACCTTCGGGTGCAAGCTCAGTGCTGATGCTTTCGCTATATTCTTCGAGTTAGTTATTGTGCCGGACGTCATCAAGGTCGACGACGCGCGGTTCTACAAGGCTCATTACGAGTGTTGCACTTTCAACACTCGACGTCAGAACACCCGACGAGGGATCACGTGAATCCAGATCGTGCCCTGTTGTAAGACCAATTTCACCGAAGATTGGAGCTCGTACTGGTTCTACGTGAAGGTTGACATGTCTGGGATCGAAGGATATGAGGGACCGGCTCGTCCTCTATCTGGGCCCATTGAGCCCTTAACTGCTGTGAACACTATTGAGTACAATCATCGGGCCATGGGGATCAGGGCCTGCGAAAATGCTTTTCATCTTGCCAGCACCATACTCGGAGGCCGCGACATCATCGAAGAGTTCGTGGCTGCCCGGATTTGGCCGATCTCTCATGGCTGGTCCCCGAACGAGATTGTTTATTACAATGTTAATTGGGCCTCACAAGAAGTTCCCTTCCCGAAGTTTGGTGTCAAGCTGGTGGGTGGTCAAAGTGCCGACGATTTCATGCTTGACGTCGAGAACAGAGTGGCCCCCATGATAGGCGAATACACTATGAATGAATATAAGGCGTACAAGTTTCTGGTTAAGCACAAGAGGAAGATAAATCGTGTGTTCTCCGAGGTCTGGTGACAAGGCCTTTCCCTCGCGACGCCCAGGCCGGAAGGTGAAGGTTCCTGCAGTTGTTGTCGCCAGTTGCTCGGCTGCTCCTATAAGTGCTCCGAGAAAAAGATCTTCGAAATGGGGTGCTTCAGGTGTTGATGAAGGCACTACCTCTGGCATCAAGCCCTCCAAGACCAGATCCCTGGCATCTACGAAACGCAAGCGTAAGACCTCCGAACCAGTTTCGGACGCTGAGCTTCAAGCAGCTTCTGGCCTCGCCCAGATGAGTCGCAAGAAATTGAAGAAAGCGGTGAAAAAGGTTGCCTCTTCTGGAGTTCGGCGGGTTCTGTCTGCATTTGATGACGACCCCGTGGTGGAAGCGGCTAGCCAGAAAGGTTCTTACTTCTGGCCCTTGTTGGGATTTAACTTTCGAGACAAATGCTCATCGGGTTCTGAGAGTGAGTTTGTGGACATTGATTCTTTTTCAAATGCTGCTCCCGAAGTTCGTAAGGATGTTGTTCTTGACGTCGTTGCTGAAGCCCCTATTGCTGCTGCTACTGCTGTTGATGTCTCTCTGCCCGTTCACTCTCGCAATGAAGCCTCTCCCGAATTCACCAAGGAGCTCGAACTCACTGTTCACAAGGGTGAGGACCCTGTCCAGAATGCTCCTTTGGTCGAAGTTCGCGAAGTTATTCCTGAAGGCCAGGCTCCCTCTCCTTCCTTAGCCGCATTCAACGCGAGCTTTGGTACGTCTCACCGCGGTGAACTACTAAGTGTCGGTTTCGAGACAACTAACATCGGGAGCAAGACGTCCAATATTTTAACATTGTGGAAATCGCCTATGCTTGTTGATGAAACGGGAGGGGAAGGCTCGGAACAAAACGGAGGAGTCGCTCGGGACTCTGGAAAGGGGCCTCACTCTGTCCTGAGAAAGACTTCTTTGTCGCAGGGTAAAACTTCTTCGGGTTCGACGAAGAAAGTTACCATGCAAAACTTAAGCAAACAGGGTTCGTTTCTTTTCATTGCCTTTTGTACTTCTCAGATTTTCAAATATTCTGCTCAGAATTTAGTCACGAAATTTTTCAGAATTCAAGGACCTTCTTCATTCGTACCCTTCATCGAAGCTGGTGCGATTTCAAGAAGACTACACTCTCAAACATTCTATGCTCGGGAAAGTTGCTGTCGAAAGACTTGTTGATTAGGAGAAGAAAAACAAGCAACTTTCTGAAGAGTCCAAGGAGCTCAAGCGCAACTTTGCTCTTGCTCAATCCGCGAACCTTGATCTTAAGAAAAAGGTAGCTGAACTAGCAGAGGCTCTGAAGGTTTGTCAGGATGAGAAAAGAGTTGCTGAGGCGGCACTTGAGTAGTCCAAGAAGGAGCTTGAAAAGGTGCAAAAGACTCATGAAGACGATCTGAGACTGATCGAGAACCTACGTGCGAACCATGACAGGTCCTCGAAAGTTGTCGAAGATCTACGTGCTAACAACGCTGATTTGGCTAGGTCTTTGAGCACAAAGGATCACAAAATTCTAGATCTTGAAAAGGCACTGGCGGAACAGGATGACGCTTCAAAAAAGAACATTTCCGATCTTTTGGAGAAGTTGAAGCTTCTATTCGGGGAGTACCAAAAATCCCTGAATGAATTTGGCGTTCGTCCTGCCCCTCTTCCCGCTGACCTTGGATTCTCGGATTTCTTGGAGTGGATGGAAACAGAGTTTAAAGCGCTCGCCGAGGTTATCTCCGGCGCGAGCGATTTCGCGGCAGCCTTCTCTGTCGAGAGTATTCTGAAGATTTTGCACGACTTCGACTGCGCCGATCTAGCGAAGTTTCGCGAAAAAATCGCTCGATTTCCTGGCGCTATGAGTACCTCGATAATTCGGCCAAACGCAGATGTTCAAGCTATCAAGAACAAATTCGCGAGGGAATTTTGGATAGCCAGTGGGAAGGAAGCCGTTAAAATCATCGCACGTGCTAAACTTGCTGAGGTAAATTTTCGTGCAATTTCGTCGCCAGTGTTGGCTCGTGCCATTTTGTTCCTTGAATTCTTTTTACATCTGTTTCTCTACTTCTCTTAGCTTATCGAGGAAGAGAATCGCGGGAATGTCACTGCGTCCCCTGAAGACTCCACTGATGAGGAAGATTCCAGCGACTCGGGTGAAGAGGGCTCGAGCAGCAGCAGCAGCGACGATGGCAGTGATGACGGCCAGACTTCTGAGCACGACGGAAATTCTCCGAAGGTTGACATCACGGGATAGACATTTGTTCGAACTATTCGCGCCCACGAGGCTGCCTCTGTATATTTGTATATTCGCTTAGTTTTTCTGAATAGTTGTTTTGTAAACTTTAACCTGCGCAGGTCCTGCAAGCTGGGCCTGCGCAGGACGTGATGCCACTACTATCCATCGCGATAAAATGTTTGCTAGTGGCGAAGCATGGCGCTTGTTCAAAAGAGCTCATCCCGAACAAGATTTTTCCGATTTTTGGCTCGAGGTTTCGCTTAGGTTTTCTATGGGGTGTTTTGATCTTTCTTCTTTCTTCCTTCTTCGTAAGGAGGAGAGTTCAAGTGCTGCGAGTTCAAGTTTTTCGAAGGTTCCGAAGACGGAGCCCCTTAGCCCGATCGCCGACGCGCTCGACTTTGCTTATGCTAGCGACATTGCAGAAGATAATAGTTGCGAACCGGGACATGTCGTCGAACTTTCGTTCTAGGATTTGTACTTCTCAATGTAACTGTTGCCAAACTATTCTGAAACTTTTATGCAACTAAGGCAACAAAGACGTTTTCCTTGAAAAAACGTCACCCTCCCCCACCTTGCCGTTCTGCATGAAAATTTCAGGGCGAGTTAACAAAACTTTACTATTCTTCGAGCCTCTTGATTATGCACACTTTTTAGAAATTTTCACAAGTTCTGAAAACTTCAAATGTTGTGACGCAAGTCGACAAAATTTGTTCTCGAATTTTGTGGACTTGGTTTGTTTGGCATACTTGCCATGGTTGATACTGCAACCCTCAGTTGCTTCAACCGTAATTTTTTTTCTATGAATTTTGACACAAGCCCCTTGCCCTTTTATCAGAGCATTTTCTCGCGAAAAATTTTATCAATTTACGTTAATTAAAAAATTTTGAAAAATGCCACATACATTCACTTGACCGCAATCGCCATTGATTATCATGATAGAACTCAGGCTACAACTCATTGTCGTCTCGAGCCTTTTTGGTGGGAATCCCTTCGTGGATGAGATTTTAGGCCACAACTTGTTGTTGTCTCATGCCTTTTCGGTGGGAATCCCTTCGTGGATGGGATTTTAGGCCACAACTTGTTGTTGTCTCAGGCCTTTACGGTGGGAATCCCTTCGTGGATGGGATTTAAGCTTTGACGGAGCCTTTCTTCTTTTTACAATAGAACTCTGGCCATCAGGGGGCCTTTTTCACAAACTTTTCTTTTTTTACGATGGAATTCTGGCTATAAAGGAGCCCTTCGCACGAACTCTTCTTTTTTCACGATGGAATTCTGGCTATCAAGGAGCCTTTCACACGAACTTTTCTTTTTTCACGATGGAATTCTGGCTATCAAGAAGCCTTTCACACGAACTTTTCCTTTTTCACGATGTAATTCTGGCTATTAGGAAGCCTTCTCACGAACTTTTTTAACGATGGTATTCTGGCTATCAGGAAGCCTTTCTCACGAACTTTTTTCACGATGGAATTCTGGCTATTAGGAAGCATTTTTCGCGAACTTTTTTCACGATGGAATTCTGGCTATCAGGAAGCCTTTCTCACGAACTTTTTTCTTTTTTCACGATGGGATTCTGGAAACACGCAATTTGGGGGAAGACTCTTTATATATATATATATATATATATATATATATATATATATATATATATATATATATATATATATATATATATATATCACAAAGAATATTTACATAGGATCCGCCTCGTTAAAAACCTTGCCTCTTGATTTAGAGCCCCATTTGCAAGGAAAAGAGTACGGTCCTCCTTATTCTAATGCAACTAAGAGAGTGAAGGCTACATTACATCTAACTAGAACTTGTTTTTTCCTGAAGTCACTTATAGATACGTGATTCGGATTTCTTTGATTTTCAAAATGTAAATTTGCGAAAATGGAAGAAAAATATTTTATACTACATCTAACTACAACTGAAACCTTCAAGGGTAATACCTTTTCAGGCTGTCAGCATTACATTAATATGGCAACTCTTTGCCGGTTTGCTCCATTAAGCGAAAAGCCCCTGGCATGTTTGTTTCCTTTGCAATGTATGGCCCTTCCCAAGACTCATGAAGTTTTCCTGGATTCTCCCAGTTTTTATTCCTTTTCAATACAAGGTCTCTTGTTTTGATGTCCTTTCAGATCACTTTCTTGTCTCTCCAGGCCCTAGTTTCTTTTTGGTACTTCTCAATGTTTTCAGCAGCTTCAAGGATTGTTAGCTCGATCATGTCCTTTTCCACTTTCTTATCAATTTCCTCAATCTCTTTTCCTTTCAGGACTCTCATGCTTTCATTTTTGATCTCCTCTGGTGTCATTGCATCAGTGCCGAAAAGTAGGCGAAAAGGCGTGAAACCTGTTGCTCTTGACACTGTAGTGTTGTGAGACCAGATCACTTTGGGTAATTCATCCACCCATTTACCCTTCTTTTGGTCGAACAAGCATTTTTTGATTCCCGAAAAAATCAGGCCATTTGCCCTTTCGACTGCTCCATTGGACTGCGGGTGGTACACTGACGAAAATTTCGCGTGAGTGCCCAAGGTCTTGCAATACTCTTTGAAAGTGTAGCAATCAAACTGTTTGCCATTATCAACAGTTAGTTCTCTAGGAACCCCAAATCTGCAGACTATGTTCTACCAAAAGAACTTTTGAATTGTTGTTGCTTTGATATTCGCTAGTGGTTTTGCTTCCACCCATTTTGTGAAATAATCGACTGCAACAGCTGCGAATCGGCAATTCCCCTGAGCCATTGGCAATGGGCCCACTAGATCCATTCCCCATCTTTGCAGTGGCCACGATGGTGGAATTAAGTGAACTGGCATTGAGGGTAGATTCTGTTGGTTCGCTGATTTCTAGCATGCTTCACATTGCCGAACTAATGCCTTGGCATCTATGTTTATGGTGGGCCAATAGAATCCCTGCTTTATTGCCTTCCTAGCTAAAGCCCTGGTGCCTATGCGCGCACAACAAAATCCACTGTGAATTTCCTTGAGAAGTTCCTGACCTTTTTCGGAGGTGATGCACCGTAGCCAAGGCTCAGTGACTCCTGATTTGTATAGTTCTCCGTTTACTACTGTATAGCCCCGTGCCCTTTGTTTTAACCTTTTCTCTTCCAGCTCGTCTTGTGGTTCGTAATGGCCTCTAAGGTAAGCCATGATTTCTGCTCTCCAATCAGGAGTCTCCACAGCATTCACTATTTTTGGCCTCGAATCTTTGATGGACGGTTCTCTGATGATTTCGAAGAACACATAAGGGGGTAGTTCTTGATTTCTAGCTGCTGCTTTCGCCAGTTTGTCTGCCTCATTGTTGTCATCTCTTGGGATATGCTGGACTGAATACCCTTTGAAGTGCTTTTCCATTTCTCTTACTTTTTCTAGATACTTCATGAGAACGGGATTTCTTGCTTCACTTTCTTTCTCGATATGTTCTTGAATTACTTTCGAATCCGTTCAGATTATGAAGGTCTGCTGCCCCAAGGCTTTCATTTTCCTTAATGCCAATAGAAGAGCTTCGTATTCTGTTGTGTTGTTCGGAGTGCTCATTGTTCGTGAATACGAGTCGAGCTGCATATCTTATCACTATGCCCGTTGGGGATGTTACGACAGCCGAAATTCCAACCACCTTGTAACACCAAGCCCCATCACACTGTACTATCCAAGGTTCGGGCACATTTTCCTCGAAGTTCTGAATAGGCGAAGTCCAATCCACGACAAAATCTGCCAGAACTTGCGACTTTATTGCACTTCTCTTCTCGAAGTCCACCACATATTCTGAGAGTTCAGCGCCCCACTTGATTATTCTGGTAGATGCCTCTCTATTTGCAAACAAATCGCTCAACGACTGATTGGTGATGACCCTTATTTTGTGGCCTTCGAAATAGTGCCTTAGTTTCCTTGCTGCCATGACGACTGCATATGCAATTTTCTCCAGTTCGGAATAGAAGGTTTTCGAGCCGGACAAAGCTTCGGAAGCAAACTACACAGGAATTTGTTTGAGCTTCCCTTCTTCCTCCTTTTCTTGTAATAGCACCGCACTTACTACCGAATTTGAAGCAGACACATATAGCAGAAGTGGCGATTTCGGTTCGGGAGGACAGAGCTTGGTCATACTGGACAAGTAATCTTTCAATTCTTGGAAGGCTCGCTTCTGAGGTTCAGACCACTGAAAATTCTTGGAACTTCTGAGGACTTGGAAGAATGGTAAGCTTCTTTCTGCGGCTTTGGGAATGAATCTGTTAAGGGCAGCCACTCTCCCTGTCAGCTTCTGCACATCTTTCACTGAAACTGGATCTTGCATTTCTACTAAAGCCCTGATTTTGTCGGGATTCGCCTCTATGCCTTTTGTTGAAACTAGGCATCCGAGAACTTTCCCCCTGTGAATGCCGAATACACATTTCTCCGGATTCAGCTTCAGATTTGCTGCTCTCATGTTTGCGAATGTTTCCACCAGGTCACTGATGTGGTCTTTCCTCTGAACACTTTTGACGACTATATCGTCCACATATGCCAAGATATTCCTCTGTATCTGGGTGTGAAGTACTATTGCTATCATCCTTGAGAAAGTACATCCTGCGTTCTTTAGCCCTTCTGGCATTCTTACGAAACAGAATGTTCCGAAGGGAGTGATGAAGCTTGTTTTTTCTTCGTCCTCTTTGCGAACCCTGATCTGATGATACCCAGAGAACATGTCCAGGAGCGAGAACATTTCAGTGTTGGCTGCATCATCTACGATTTTGTCTACCCTTTCCAAGGGGAAATCGTCTTTCTTGCATGCCTTGTTCAAATCTGTGAAGTCCACACACATTCTCCACTTTCCATTTTTCTTCTTGACTGGTACAGTGTTGGCCAGCCAGACTGGATACTTTACTTCTTTGATTACTTGTGCGTCTTGCAATCTCTGAACTTCAGCTTCCACTGCTTTCACCTTTTCTTCGGACATTTTCCGAAGTTTCTGTTTCTTGGGAGGCATTTTGTCGTCTGTTTCTAGGGCATGTTCGATGATGTCCCTGTCAACACCTTGCAGGTCCTTAGCTGACCATGCGAAAACATCCTTGTTCTTGTTCAGGAATTGTACGAGGTTTCTGTCTTCTTCATCGCTGAGGTTAGCCCCTATTGTGACTGATCTATCCGGCATGTCATCCAGATACACTTTCTTGGTTTCACCATCTGCGGCTACTTCAATCTTTTCTTTGTACCGCTTGGCCTTTTCGTAAGTTTCCTTCTTCTCGTCGGCTGTTTTCAGCTGGTATACGTTCATCTGGCCGGGTGTGTGGCCTTTTTCTATGTTTCTGGCTTCTTGTTGATTGCCGAACACTGTGATAACCCCCTTGGGTGCAGGTATCTTCATGCATAAGAACTGTTGCCTTATGACCGCGTCGAACTTGTCCATGAAACCTCTGCCGAAAATCGCGAGATATGGATGATAGATGTCAACCACATCGAAGGTGAGACTTTCTGTTCTGGCGTTTTCAAGATCTCTGAAGGAAACAGGGAGTGATATTTTTCCAACCGGCTTGATTGGCTTTCCTCCGAACCCTTGCAATGGGTACTCTGGCGGGTCCAACATGTGCTAGCTCAGATTCATCTTTTCGAAAGTCTTCAGGAACAAGATGTCTGCTGAACTTCCATTGTCAACTAGGACTTTTCCTATGACCCACCCAGCTATGTTTACCTCAATGACCATGGCATCATTATGAATCACAGATTTCAGCCTGAAATCTTCTTCTGTGAAGGTGATTGGCACTTTTGCCCACTCCGGACGTGCAGCTAGACCGTCGTTGATGATGGTGTTCACAGACCTGAAGTAATTGCTTCTTTGCTTTTTGGTCTCGAATTCCATAGTTGACCCCCCCGTGATTGGCATGATAGTTCCGAAAGACGACAATGCTTTGGAGTTCTGAGGTCCTACACTTGACTGAGGCCTTGATGAACTTTCTGGAGGTGGTGGCAAGATTTCCCGAATCGGTTGTGGTTGTTGGATTCACTGGATTGCCTGTGACTGGGGAAAAAACTGCTGCGATGTTTGCCACGATGACTGTGGTTGTGGGAATTGCTGAACTGGGACTGAACTTGGTTGTGAGTTCGCGAATTGTGGCTGCCAGAAATTCGGGCAAAATTGACTTGGAATTGAGGATGCGATGCTCATTAGCACTTTTTCTTGCTGAATTCTTGCCACGTTTTTCTTTGTTCCGGGGCACCCTTCGGTGCTGTGGCCCCTTCCGTGATACTGGCAATAGAAGTAAGGGTCTTTTGGGTTGTGATTCGTGAGTCTCGGGGGTCCTCTTCCTCTTCCTCTTCCTCTGGGTGTGAATCCTTCTCTTGTGTTGGGCCTGTTGCTTTGGTCGGGCTGAGAATTTTCCACATTGTTGATGTTTCGCGGATTCTGGGATTGTGCCCTCCAAGTCATTTCTCTGTTGCCTTGCCGTGCTTCATTTCTTTCGGCCACTCTTTTGCGATGGTCATCATCGGACAAGAAGTATTCTTCCAGTTTATGAAAAAGTTCTTCAACCGTCTTGGGTTTCTTTCGCATCAGATGCGAAGCTGTTGGTCCTGGAGTCAAACCTTTGATCAGTGCCTTGATTGTTGTTTTGTCATCAGCTTCTGGGATCTGGGATCTCTGCTGCATGAATCTTCTCACGAAGTTCCGCAATGGCTCTTTGTCTTTCTGCTTGCAGTTATACAAATCTGATGATTCAGCTGTTGTGTCATGGAACATCTGAAATGCTTGCATGAATTTTGTCTTGAGGTCTACCCAGCTGTAGACTGAATGCGGTGGCAGCAAGGAGTACCAATTCAGTACTGGTCCTTTGCAAGAGATGATGAAGGATTTGGCCAATGCAACATCATCTCCTCCTGCTGAATTCACAGCTGATTCGTACCTCATGAGGAATTGCCTGGAGTTTCCGAAGCCGTTATATTTCGGGAGAGAGACCGGCTTGAACTTCGGCGGCCAAGGTGCTGTTTGCAGCCCGATGGACAGTGGCGACTCAGAATCCACGAAGTGTGAGATTCCGTTTCCCGCGAAGAAGTTTTCTTTCGGGGGTTCTCTTGCTGGCCCATAGTTCTGATGTGGCGATTCCTGCCACAGGGAACTGTTTTCTTGTTCTTTCATTTCATCTATTTCTCTTTGTATTGTTTCAATCTGTTCTTTTGCCTTGTTCAGTTGTTCTAACTTTTCAGAGATTTTTCTTTTTGCTTGCAACTGACTTGCGAATTTTTTCTTGTCTTTTTGCAGCTGCTGTATTTTTTGCTGAACTCTTTCTAGTTCCCTGTCTATGGTGTCATCATCATCATCAACGTTCTCCAATGTTTGCTGTTCAGCAGGTTGTTCTTGGGTGTGAGCTGTCTTCTCGGCCCTTGCCTTCATCAGAGCTTCGAGTTTCGCTCTCCGCATTTGATCTGTGGTGTTTGAGGTTTCAGGGACGAAGGGGATTTCATTCCTTGAGGAGGATGATGGTCATCTCGATTTGTCTCAGCTGGAACATTCTTCTTGGACTTCTTCTGTGGTGGCATCATGAGCTGTTCTTCGGCTGAAACACGGCGGGCGCCAATGTTGGGGGTATCCGAAAATCCGATCAGATCCCCGAACACAAGAGAGAGAACACGGAGAGTCGGAACCAGTGCAGCGAAGTGACAGAGAGAGATAGCATGCTTCCCGCTGAGTGCTTAAGCTTCCAAAGATGTCGATCCATTTACACGTGCCCTCAAGCCCCAATTTATAGGGAGACCAAGGGACTTTTACATTCCGAAAACACTCTCGAGCTCGAAGAATATTCCTAATGTGAACACATACAAGATTGTCTTTTTCGCCTCATATATTTACAAGCCTGCCACTAGTTCACACTCTAAACCTGGACTTTTGGGACGACAACTTTGACTTTGCTTCTCACCGGTTCGTGAATCTCCCCGCTCGAGACTTCCGAACTTGACTTCCGACAGATGTAACACCCGAAAATTCCATCACAATAAAATATTGTTAGCAACATGGTTTAGTTTTATTTTCCAAGGATTTAATAAATTTGAATAAATAAATTTGCCTTTAATTAAATTAAACAACATTTAATAAGTAGAATCAAACAAGTGTTTGTGCATCATGTTGAAATGCATGAGTTTTGTTTGTGGTGTGATTTTAAAAGTCTTAAAAAAATATTTGTGAAAAGTCCTTAAAAATAATTGTGAAAATTGGTGTAAAAGTTTGAATTAAATGTTTGAAAAGTTGTCTAAAAGGTTTTCTAAAAGTCTTAAAATAGTTCAGTAAATTTGTGTTAAAATTTGAGTTTGAAAACATGAAAAAGATTTGAATTTAAAAGGTTTGAAATTAGTTTGAAAAGGATTTGAAAAGAAAAGGAGGAAAAAAAAAACAAAAACCAATCTAACCTACCAACCCGGCCCAATCCCGCGGCCCAGCCAACTTCCGGCCCACGCGGCCCAAAATCCCGCGCCCTCTCTCCCTCCTCTCTCCCTCTCACAGACAAGTGGGGCCCACCTGTCGGGTTCTTCCCCTTCCTCCGGCCGCCGCCCCCCTTCTTCCCCCGCGCCGCCGCCGGCCCTCCCGCACCCCGGCGCCGCCTCCCCCGCTTCCCGCGCCGCTTCCCCTCCCCTCCACCGAGCTGCACATCAATGCGCAGTGCCCCGCGCACGAACCGCCTCGTCCCTTTCCCTCCCTCCACCACCGCACCGAGCGCCGCCGCCATTAATGGCGCCGGCCGCCACCAACCGCCGCCCACCGCCTCCACGCCCCTCCCCCTTCCCTCTCCACCCTATAAAGGGGTGGCACTACCTCCTCTTCACCCCGCACCACTTCCCCACCATTTTCTCGAGCGCAGCGCCGCCGCCGCCGGAGCTCACCGCCGGAGCCCCCACCTCGCCACCGATCTCCTCCTCCGCCGCGTTTCCCTCCCCTCCGACCCCTGGGTAAGCTTCCCCGCCTCCTCCTCTTCCTCCCCATGCGCTCGCCTTTGAATTTGGCGCACTGGAGCTCCCCCTTCCGGCCGTCGGCCGGCGAGCCGCCGCCGCCCCGTCTGCCGGCGCCGCCGCGGCCGGCCGCCTCCCCGCCGCCACCCGCCGCTCACACGCGACCCGGGCCATCCGATCGGCGCGGACGGCCCAGATTAAAAGGGACCGCGTACCCTTTGGGCGGTCCACGGTGGACCGGTGGACCGGGTCCACGGGCGCCGGTCCACACGCTTGCGTCAGCAGCCACATCATGCTTACGTCATGTTTGCGCCAGCCAGCCAATAGCGACCCGCCACGTGGCGCTCCCATAGCTCACCCGCCGGCCGCCCAGACATTTTTGCAAAAAGAACCCTTCATTTTCCATAATTACAAATATACCCTTCCACCTATATAAAAGCCTTTCAATCAGGTCCTTTCTTTTATGCTTAGGCCCCTGCAGTCCTTAGTTTCTATGTTCAGCAGCCCATCCTTAACCTTTTACATGTTAGACCTCCTAGTTTCACACATATTTATGTTTAGGTCCCTGAAATCTTGCTGAAAACCCCCTGGAAGTTTGTCATAATCACAATTTAGTCCCTGAACCTTGTTTCAGCCATAACTTTTTCATCCTAGCTCCGTTTTACGCGTTCTTGGTGTCCACGCGATCGTCTCTCCGAGCCCGTCATTTCTAAAAGCTTGTTTTAGTATTTTGGTAATGTTTGATGTATTGTTTTATTTATTGTATGTTTTCTTGCATGATCGTAGCCAACGCGCCGTTCGAGGAAGAACAAGTGCAGAGCTTTGCAGATAAGGAAAGTAGCTTATCGTTGGAGAAAGGCAAGTGACCCTAACCACCCTTCTACCTATACTTTAATCAAGAATACTATAAGTTAATCGGAACATGGAGAACCACCCAGGAAAACAGTGCAACCACAGTCCATATGGCTCTGGCTTAGCCAATTAATTAGGTGTGTGATTGTGTTGACGACCCTATCCGAAAGGAACACAGGGGGCTCGGGTTGCGGGGGTATAGCCCGGTTCTTTTGGGGTAGCAGCCTTTGCTAAGGTGCTGACCACTAGGGAGGGTTATGGTTCGCCCCGAGTCAGAATCGTCGTGGGTTGTTGATGCTTTTGCATATCTTTGTAAAGGCTTCGTAGCGTCCCTATGCAATCACACCTCGGAAGTGTGGTATTGTGCCTGATCAGCACATGCGTGGTTGGGTTCAAAGTTCTTTGGAACTTTTACGCGAACCGTGGGAAAAGTGTGCAACCTCTCGCAAAGTGTAAAACGATCGATCGGCCGTGCTCACGGTCAAGAGCGGCCTGGACCCTCACATGATTAATTGAACTTAAAGATGGATTAATATTGCTTTCCGGTTATTCCTGTGGCCTTGCTGAGTACCAACCATAAGTGTACTCATCCTTGCTTACGCTGTTCAGAGAAGAACCCAGGAGTGGAGTACTTCACCAACTACGAGGAGTTCTGAGGATGCGATCAACCAGTCAGATGCCTGTGGAAGATGAAGATGGAGTCGCGTCTTCATAGTTATCGTTGTTCGTGTAAAGACCTTTGTGTCTACCATCGTGAGTGTAATAAAAGTTAATAAATCTTTTCTGTACGTTTTGAGCAATGTCTTGTGATATTACACTCATGAGTCTATCATATGTGTGAAATTGTGATCCTGGCACACATATGAGATGCATTCGGTTTTCTACGGAGAATCGGGTGTGACAACAGATTACTAAATTGACCATCCTCCGAAATTCGTGACTTCACTGATTCGAGATTCCCGAAGATTGCATGTCCGCGTCCCCGAAGCTTTGCAGGTTCGAGATTCCCGAAAGCCGCCCGTTCGCGACTCTGAGTCTTCGCAGGTTCGAGATTCCTAAAAATCACACGTTCGCGACTCTGAGTCTTCGCAGGTTCGAGATTCCCGAAAATCGCACGTTCGCGACTCTAAGTCTTCGCAGGTTCGAGATTCCTGAAAATCATAAGTGCCTTGCCCCTGAAAAACATATCTCAAGAACTTCATTAAACTCGACGTTTCGAGGGTGACGGGTTTTCCTGATTTCCCCAACACCCAGAATTCTTGCTTTCATCGCTAAAACCCTGCATAAACACTAAACTCCAAAACCGACATGCACGAACGAACTTGTTATACCAAGGGGGTTAGTACCAATGGATACGATATAAAACTTATGCCAACACCGAAGGTAAACTTATGGCTAGGTTGACGGAATTTCACCGTCAACATCTCCCCCTTGCTTAAACCTTGCTCATCCTCGAGTAAGCCTTCGATGGATATCATCGTTGCCCTTCATTGTTTAAACCTTGCACTTGATCATACATAAGAAAACATAATGCTCTCGAAAATTTATTTCGTTTAAAGTTTCATAATGTACTAGCCTTCATCCCTACGGATGGTAGATTATTAATTAAGCTTATCCCACAAGTATTAACATGCTCCAAAGTTTAAATAGATCTCAGAAATTTTGAAATAAAGAATGGGGTGAAAAAGAGCTAAACCAAGTTCACAAATTTAAATCATCTTGCATATTGCTCATGAACTCTCATCTCATCTTGTCTCTCAAGCATATTTATTCTACTCCTTTCTTTCTCATAACATATATATATGTTGTAGGCTTTATATGGAGCTTTTAGGAACGTTTAGTCCTACCAAGATATTATAAATGAGATGTTGTTAAAACAAGACAAGCTTCTCATGGTCTTACCGAGACTCGTCAAAAAGGTCATTTGAAAACAATGTTATATCAAGGAGGGGAAGAGAAAAATACACACACTTGAGATAGGTGGACGTGTGCAAATGACAATAGTGACCCCGAGGCACAAAAGGAAGTCCTTGTTATCGGATTGCACATGGTTGGAAAATGAGTATGGATCTTTTAATCTTGAAGCCTTGAAATTTCTAATGCACTTTAGAGAACTGGGGAGTTCGCTTTATTTTTTTTTTACACATACTCATATTTTTTTCTTTTTTCTCATATATATATTCTTTCTTTTTCTTTCTTTCTCTTTCTCATTTTTTCTTTTTTTTCTTTCTTTCTCTTTCTCATTTTTCCTTTTTTCTTTCTCATCAAAATTTTTATTTGCTCCCCTTTGAACTCTAAAATTACATTGTACCTACCTCCTCCCCCATGCTTAGACGTTGCTCGTCCTCGGGCAAAGAGGTGATAGAGATAAGGTAGGTACCGGGAATACTTTTCCTTTGGAGAGATACTGGAAATCTTCAATCGTGGCACCGTCTTGCAATCTTCCTTGAATTGATGATCCATCCTCAACGATGGGTTGTGTTCAAGGAGGTAATTACAAAAGATGATTTCTGGTTTTAAGGGTGGATATCCGGCGAGGTTTGTGAGATCTCCGATGTGGGGATACACAATGCACAGATAAAAGGCTAGCAATAAGATAGATACGCAAAAACAGAATGACCAACTTCTTAGTCTCGGGCCAGAGAAATCACGGCCTGCAATGACTCACTCAAAAATAAATCTTGTAGACTAAGGTTTATGCACTCAAATATATATAAGGCTCTGAATAGGTAGAGCAACACACAAGTGATATTCATGACAAGGTTAGCATTACTTTTTAGGAATAAAAAACATCTATCTAGAACTTGAGAGCATATAAAACACTATGGGTCTTTATTTTAATCATAACCTCTGCTAAGGATTAAGCTAGCATTTAGATAAATTCAGATTTGTATTTTAAGAGAGCATTAGCTTAATCATGCATAAAACAAATACAAAGATAAACAAAGCGGCAATTATAATCATCATATATCTTCATGGCACAAATTTTGTAACTTTTCCAAAGGTAAAAACAAGGTGGTGTCTTTATTCATGATGAAAACAAACTAACATACATGCTGAAAATAAACTAACACACTTGCTGAAATTTAAATAAAAACTGAAAATACTACGCAAACACAAGCAAACACAAGCTGAAAATTAGAGAAAAAGGAAAAGAAAAGAAAACTAAAGCTCCTCCTTCTTCCTAATCCTCCGCCGGTGGTTGGTATTGATGATCTTGGTAGTTGTACCCTTGCTCATAGTAGGTTTGGATATCCCCTCCAACGAATTGATCCGGCGGTACTAGGTGAAGATGCCCAAGCTCATTGGCAATATTTGCATTGCCTTCACCCAATTGAGCCGCTTTGGATTGGATGGCTGCGACGTTTTGCATGTTTCTCGCAGCATACCCTCCAATTATGGCCATGCTTTGTTGTGGTATGGGGTATTGTGTGTAGGGCTCCGCAAAGGTTACGTTGGGCACCACATAATTTTGTGGGGGCATAGGTGCACCACTCCCCCATGCTTGCATCGTTGGCCCTCCGTAATAACTTGGCGGAGTAGGGATTCCTCCGAATGGTGGCACATAGTTTTGTTGTGCACCACCCTCTTGCGCGGAGGAGGATCCCTCCTCTACAATTCTTCCTCTTTTATTCTTCTTCGCCGGGACAAGGAGTCCCTCCTCCAACCAATCTTCCTTCCCTTGAATGAAGAGCCTAAGTCTTGGGTCCGGAAGGGGTAAGTTCACTTTGGCCACATGAAAGCCTCCTCTCTCATCTCCACTAATATGTTTTCCTTGCTTTAAATATTCAAATCTGAGAGGGGTCCCGGGTAGAAGATATTCGGGATTTCTTGTAATTCCCGGCCTTAAGGAGATGACCAACATAGAGAGGTAGCACCCCGAACCAATATCTCCCGATCCCGATGTTGCCTCGCAACACCATCGGTTGATCATAAGGTATGAGGGGTCTATTGGCTGCCTGGCAATTAAAGCCGAGTAGAGCCAATTCAACTCCGTGTCGGTCACCTTCGTCTCCCTCATCCTCCCCATAATCCTCTTACACATCCAAGAGTGCAATACTTGGATAATGGGGTTCCGGATGGAATTCCGTTGTTGGTGGGCTTCTCCGGAGATTAAATTCCAAAATCCATCCAACATGCCATCCGACACGTCAACTTTCTCTGGAGCTCCCTTTTGGAACCCAGTTAGCTCCCTAATTTGCTCGTAGGGAACCACTTGCTGAATTCCCTCCAAACGAAATGATAAACTTGGCACCCCCTCATCAAGGATAGGCGCCATAGTCATCAAGATTTCCAAGGCAAACTCCTTGTGGGTGTTTGTCGACACCCCGTTGGAGAACTGCACCCATCTAAGGTGCCCCAACATATAGTATATGTCCGTGCCAAAACCCAATGAGTTGAGAGCTTGATCATCGAAATCGACGTTTGCCACAAGCCTCTTCTCAAGACGAGAGAGTTTCTTCTCCTCCTCCTCCGACAATATGATGAAGCCATATGTGGAGTACCGCGGAGTGTATGGAGGTTGAGCGGATGAAAGAGTCGATCGACGAGGTGGGACGGGCGGCTCCTCCGTACGCCCTTGAGGTTCGGTAAACCTCATGGAGGAGCTCCTTGTAGCTCTCATACCACCGAGGAGGAGAGTGACATTCCTCCTTGGCAGTGTCGTGTCCTCCTCCATGCTCCGAGGAGACTCGGAAACCGAGTGCCTCCTCTAAGACGTCATCGAAGATGGCTTGGACGACGACGACCCCTTCTTCTTGGTGAAGAGACTTGTGGTTTTCTTCCACATGATTGCAACACTCTTCTCTCTACTATAATTCCGGGTTTCAACCGGTAGGTAGGCACTTCAAAAATTACTTTGGAATGTGGACTTTGAGTGGATTAAGGGTGTGAATTGTTTGAACAAACAAGCTCAGGAAGGATGACTATGTCTAAAGTGGTTATAGGCACAAAAACTTGAGCACACAAACTGAGGAAGGAGAGGGCTACTTGCCTGCAGAAGACGGGCATCGGGGGTGCCATTTATAGGGCAGGCCGGCCGGCCTGGGCCGACCGGCCTGGGGTGATTCTGGCCCCCTGGCTCTTTCTCCCAGCACGATCATCTCCCCTTCGTGACTTTCTTGCCCGCGTGCTCCACTAGTTGCACCGCCCAAACGCTCTCGTCCACTCCTTTTCTTGCATTATTGATCCTTCCACTTGATGCTCTGTCTTTGAGTCATGTCCATGCTCCCTTGCTCCACTTGCTTCACATGCCACCATGAATTTCCTGCAAAGTCATGCTTGCTGCCCACCCATGCTTGTCCTTTGCATGTGGTCTTGATGAAAGTTGTTGGGAGGGCATCCAATGATGCATCATGGTGCATGCATGATTAGCATAACTAGATTGCCTCCCTCTAAGCACATTTAAGGCTAAGCACTCCTCTAATTTCAAAAATTAAAAATATTTTCAGAGCTATGGAAAAGCTCAAGCATAAATTTAGAGAAGTTTTTAATCCATTAAAAACCAATGTAAGTCTACGCACAACCTCCACAAACTTCTCAAAGTGGTTATCAAGTTTACCTCGGAAGTAGCATGGCTTGAGTTGCGGTATCTTTGTGTCTTCTCCCGGCATCTCAAACTCGGGTTCTTCGGTGACGATCTCCGTAACTTCCTCCTTAGCAAATTCCTCCGCCTCGACGGATGGTTTTGGCTTCCTTGCTCCCGCGAAACGTTCCGGATCTTCAGTCTCCTTTCCCGAACGTGTTTGAATAGCCTTCGCCGATTCGAGACCTTTAGGTTGTCCCAGAAGCTTCCTTTCATTAGCGGATAGGCACCCGGCAAGTTGTCCCCTTGCGTCTCAAGCATCTTCATCATGTTGAGCACTTGATGGTTGGAGCTTCCGACCTCTGTCACCTTGCTATGGCCTTGAACTTGGTGACGGTGTCCTTGTTGATCTTAGCTTGCTCGTCCATGAAGTCCTTCAATTGTATACGAAGCGGAACTGAATTTGGAATGGATGAGCTTGCATTAAATTGAGGTCTACCTTGCCTGTAGCGGAAGTTCGGCAAATCTCCCTTCCTCATGTAGTCGAGCACGTTGGCTTCCTCCAGACAATCCTTGTGGACATGGCCATATTCTCCACACTCTTCACATGTGGATGTTGCTTCGGCAGCCTTTACATCTTGAGCCTCTTTCTTTTCTATCTCCATCTTCTTCAACCTCCGCATAAGTGAATCGATCTTGCCTTCGAGTATGTCTTCCTTCTCCACTTGCAAGACTCCTTTGACGTTCCCCGTGGGTTGAAACGGATGTGCGTCCGGATGATGCCCACGTGTCATTGTCCGCGACCTTCTTGAATAGAGTGAAAGCTTGAGTCGGCGTAAGCTCGATGATAGATCCTCCCACCGATGCATCGATGATCGTCCTTGATGGCATGGTGAGTCCTTGGTAGAACTTTTTCACGAGGTCCTCCTTCAGGAACTTGTGATGTGGAACCGCCCGAGTGTACTCATTGAAGCGCTCGAATGCCTCCGAGATAGTCTCTGTAGGATATTGAGAAAAAGTGGCAATCTTATTACGCAAGCTTTGAGTTTTACCCGGTGAGTAGTATTCCTTTATGAAGGCCCTCATCGAAGCATTCCAATCTTGCACCGTCTCCGCCGGTTGAGAGTGGAACCATTGCAAAGCCTTCCCAAGTAGAGAGAATGGAAAGAGCCTTGCCCTCATTTGATCTTAAGTCACCCCATCCATGTTGAAAGTCTGACATAGTTGAATGAACGCTTGGAGGTGAAGGTTCGGGTCTTCTTTATCGGTGAAGGGTGAATGTTGCACCATGCGGATTGTTGAGGTCTTGATCTCAAATGGCCTTCCGATCTCCACGAGGTTCAAGATTGGTAGGTCGATGATGTCCGGGGTGCATAGCTCCTCGATCTTGCATTCTTGCGGTTGTTCTCCCATCGGTGGAAGTCGATTCTCTCGAGGACTTTGAGGTGGTGAATTCTTCGGAGATTCCAAACTTGGTCTTCCGACTTCGAATCTACAAAATCCAGCTTTTTAGCTTGTTGTGCCTCGCGTCTCCTTAGCCTGTAAAGTTTTTCTGGATCGTCCACAAAATTATCGGGTTTGTTGGAGAGGTAGCCGTCCATCTCCTGTTAGGGTTGGCGATAAACAAAATATGCAAAAACGAAAAAGTAAAAATAAATCTAAGGAAACTAGGGTTAGACAAACTAGATTAGATTGATTTTGAGGATGATCAAAATTTAGTACATGCAAAAAGAAAAACCAAAAGAAAACTGAAAATTACACAAAAAGCAATAAAAGATCGAATCTTGATCACTTGTTCCCCAGCAACGGCGCCATAAAAAGGGGCTTGTTGACGGTGTATAATCGTATTAAACTTCAAGTAGACTTGCAAGCGGACAAGTCTCCCATCGTTGTCAAGGGACCCTTCTTCCCTCGAGTGGTGAACCCAAGGTATCGAATCCGTGGAACAATGCGTGACGCAAGACTTGATCTATTAAAGCCAAGAAACCTCGATCTTCGAAAGGTGAAACCCTAATGCATCTAATAAAAGAACATCAAAAACAAATCTAATCTACTAAAAACCGGAGGTAGCAAGAGATAGAGGGGGATAGATAAACTGATCTAGAGAGATCGGATCAAGCCTTTTGTTGAAATTCCGAGCAAAAGAAGAAATAACAAGTTCAATCTCATTAAAAGCCTCTTTAAACCATGGTTTCTCGTCCGACTCCGAAAACGCCCACCTTTTGGAGCCACCGTTCTGTCACAACGCACCCCTATTTGTGCAGGTTAGTCTAGGGTGAGTCCGAGGACAAGTCGAGATCTTTCGGAAGGTCAGGCATGCACCTCTAGCCAGCACAGCTACAAGAACATCCTATGTGATCTATCTCAAGAATAGATCTAAGATAAGAAATGCCGATCGAAAACGAAGACTTTGGAGAAACACTTGATCGCTAGAAATCGGATTCAACTTGATACATCAACTAGTACATGATACATGAACAAGATCACCACCGGGATCCTACCTTGATCTTGCTTCTAGCTCTGGTAACTCCGACGTGGTCTTCCTTGCAAGGTTCCCACGTCGGCTAGGGAGACCCTAGTCAACTAGCTCGACCCTCTCCTCTCCGAGATGGTGTCCCTCCCTTCTCTGCTCCTCGGCGGCCGATGACTAATGGATTGA
Organism: Cenchrus americanus; assembly: GCA_947561735.1. Classification (NCBI taxonomy): domain Eukaryota; kingdom Viridiplantae; phylum Streptophyta; class Magnoliopsida; order Poales; family Poaceae; genus Cenchrus; species Cenchrus americanus. The sequence continues at coordinate 7,044,386 of OX387242.1, forward strand.
TGCGTGGCTCTCGACCCCGGGGCTATTATAGCCTGAATGGTGGCTAGGTTAAAGGGGGAGGCGACTGGGCCCCGGAATGGGCCCACCTCGGCCCAGTTGCCTGCCTCCTTCGCGTGGTGTCGGTTCCCAAGTCTTCTAGATCCTTCCCCCTTCTGCATGTGGGCCCTTGTCGTCAGTTTCTCTCCGAGTTGGATGTAGCTCCTTGTCCCGCAAGATTCAGCACTTTTCTGGGTAGGTCCTTGGAGTTTGTCATCTTCTCGGGTTTGGTACCTGGGCTTCTTGGAGTCAAGTTTGCTTCATTACATGACTTGTACGGGGCTTCAAGGTCTTTTCACAAGGTGCTTGATGAACTTATCCCGAAAGTCTTGCTTTCAACGCTAAAACCCTGCATAAACACTAAACTCCAAAATTGACATGCACGAACGAACTAGTTATACCAAGGGGGTTAGTACCAATGGATAAGGTATAAAACTTATGCCAACACCGAAGGTAAACTCATGGCTAGGTTGACGGAATTTCTCCGTCAAGAAGGAGCATCAAGTAATGGCGACGGCGATCGGACTCTTACTCTTGAGGAGGTGGAGGTTGCCGTTGATGGCAGCCTGTATGGCGACGACGACGGAAGGGTCGTCGGAGCCCATGGGTATGGCGCTGCAAGGGCCTTCTGGGTTTGGAAAGGGCCTTAATATTTGCGGAGGTGAGAGGAAGAGGGGAAGATGAGGAGATGACGGGCTTGGCACTGGCGGTGGTGGGGAGGGGTGGTGCTTTATTATGGCGAGAGACGCAAGGAGTTTGAGTGGAAGACAACGCGTGGAATAGAGAACGGGAAGATGGCAAAATGTTGATTGACTCTGCTCTCCATGACTCCAGGTCCACATTGCTTTCAAACAGGCCTCGGGGAATGGGAAAATGCAAGTAAGTTCCTTGATTTATTTTTCTCTAACAACATGGTGTTTAAAGTAATATGTGTGAGCCGATTCTCCATGAAAGTGTTTAAGAGCAATGTATGTTATCTTCTACTCCCTTAGTTTCATCTAAAAATTATTGGTCCATATATTGAACTTTTCTAATTAAGTATGAACCTTTTACTATGCCTCCAGACTAGCTTCTCAGGTCGATGGAGTCGAGTAACGGGATAGAACTGTGAGAATCAGAGGTGCCAAAGGGATTGGTGGAAACGTCGTACCTCTCGCTGGTAGGCGCCTGCGTGTTATATATCGTGCGAGGAACATCCCCTCACGGGATTACATCAGCTAGGGATTGTTACAACAAACTCTATCTCAATCTCCTAGCTGGCCAACCAACCTATACACACGCACATGTTACACTTGTTACATGAGATACAATCTATTTGTCTAACACTCCCCCTCAATCACAAGCTCCTGAGGTTGAGATTATGCTTAAAATTTTCTAATTGCGGAACAGTAATGGCCATCTGCAACTTGATCTCCAGTGGGTACAAAATCAATTTGTAGAAGACCCCTCATCACCCTTTCGCTGACAAAGTGATAATCAACCTCTGTGTGTTTAGTTCTTGCATGAAAGACTTGATTGGATGACAGATATTTAGCGCCCAAGTTATCACACCACAGCTTGGCCATTGGAGGAATCTTGACATTGATCTCCTTTAATAAAGTTTGTATCCACATAATCTCAGCAGTAGCGTTAGCAATTGCCTTGTACTCTTCTTCAGTGCTCGATCTATAAATTGTGGCTTATTTCTTTGCACTCCAGGATATTGTTGACGGTGAAAATCCGTCAACCTAGCCATGAGTTTACCTTCGGTGTTGGCATAACTTTTGTATCTTATTCATTGGTACTAACCCCCGTGGTATAACAAGTTCACTTGTGCATGTCGGTTTTGGAGTTATGTGTTTACGCAGGGTTTTAACGTTGAAAGCAAGACTTCCGGGATAAGTTCATTAAGCACCTCATGACAAGACCTTGAAGCCCGATACAAGTCAAGCAATGAAGTGAACATGACTCCAAGAGCCCAAGGACCAAGCCCGAGAAGATGATAAACTCCGAGGACCGAACCGAAAAAGTGCTTGAATCTTGCAAGACAAGGAGTTGAGTCCAATTCGGAGAGAAACCAACGTCAAGGGCCCACATGCAAAAGGGGAGAACATCTAGAAGACGTGGGAAGCAACACGGGCGAAGCGAGGCCGCGGGATGGGCCGACTGGGCCCCGGCCGGCCCAGCCCAATTCGGGGCCCAATCGGCCTCTCCTTTGACCTAATTGCTTCTCAGGCTATAAATAGCCCCCTGACCGAGAGCCACGGAGAACGGAAGTCGTAATCCGCCGCCGAGGAGCAGAGAAGCTTGAGGGACACCATCTCGGAGATGAGGGTCGTGCTAGTTGTCTAGGGTTTCCCCCGGCCGACGTGGGAACCTTGCATGGAAGACCACGTCGGAGCTCGAGAGCGAGGATCAAGATCGAGGGAGGGCCCGGTGGTGATCTTGTTCATGTAATCATTCATGGTGAAGTTTGTAAGTGAATCCGATTTCTAGCGATTAAGTGCCTTCTCGATGATTTTGATTTCTTCTTGGTTTTGCTTCTTCTACGATCTAGTCTATAGCTAGATTACATAGGGTGCTCTTGTAGCCGCGGTGGCTAGAGGTGCATGCGGACCGGCCAAGTGATTTCAACTTGTTCTATCGAACTCGCCCTAAGCTCCCCGCATGAATAGGGATACGTTGTGACGAACGGGGGTCTCGAAAGGCGGATGTTTTCGGAGTCGGATGGGAAGGCCACGATTTAAAGATGCTTTTAATGAGATTCGCTTTTCTATCTTCATCTATCTTGTTTGGAGCTACAACATAAGCATGATCTAGATTCTCTAGATTGGTTATCTCTTGCTTTCTCTTGCTACCTCTTTAGTAGATTAGATTAGATTCGTTTACTTGATCATATCTTAGATTAGATGCATCTTTGTTCTTCAATAGATAGCTTTACCTTGCTTTACTAGATTGAATCCTTGCGTTGCACATTGTTCCACGGATTCGATACCTTGGGTTCACCACTCGAGGGAAGAAGGGTCCCTTGACTACGACGGGAGACTTGTCCGCTTGCAAGTCACAAACGAACTTTGATACAACTATTAACCGTCAACAGATATCAGATTTTGAGCCCAAGAAAACTGCATATCCTCTTGTCGATCTCCTATCATCTAGGGATCCTGCCCAATCTGAATCTGAAAAAAACACTAATTAACATAGAGCTACACTTCATTATTTTTAGTCCAATCTTGGTGTGTATCTGTAAGTGAAGCATATGCTCAATTACTTGCCTTTGAAACTCGCATGGATCTCTTAGGCAATGGCAACTCCGGGTCTTCTGCCAATATGGCTAACCGGGGTGGTTGAGGAGGTCTCGGTCGTGGTCGTGGTGGGAGCAACCGTGGTCGCGGCCAAGGAGGATGTGGGCGCAACACCGGGTCATCTCCTAATTCTTAGCGTCAAGGGGGCGACAATGGAGGAAACACTGGCCGCGGCAACAGTCGTGGTCCTGGAGGAAACAACTCCAAGATCCAGTGTCAAGTCTACCTCAAGTTCGGCCACTCTGCAGATTGGTGCTGGCACCAGTTTGAAGAGGACTACGTCCCAGAAGAGAGGCATGTTTCGGCGGCAATGAACTCCTACTCCGTCGACAACATGTGGTACACTGCCACGGGTGCCACCGATCACATCACGGGGGAGCTAGAGAAGCTCTCCTTCCATGAGAAGTACAATGGTGCCGACTAGGTCCACACCGCTAATGATGCAGGTATGAAAAATGGACACATTGGTCATTCTACAATTCGTACCCCTATTCGCAATCTACAACTCCGCAATATTCTTCATGTTCCTTCTACAAAAAAGAATCTCCTTTCAGTTCATCGTCTTGCATTAGACAATAATGTTTTTCTTGAATTTCACCCAAACTTCTTTCTTATAAAGGATCGGGACACGAAGAGCATTCTGGTTGAGGGGCCTTGTCGAAAGGGGTTGTATCCCCTTCCATCCGTAGCATCAAAGCAAGTTCTTGGAGTCAATAAAGTGTCTCCTGATAGATGGCACAATCGTTTAGGGCATCCCTCTTTTCCTATTGTTGAGAAAGTTGTTAGGAACAATAAACTTCCCTTTGTTTCTAAATTTAATAAAGATGTTGTGTGTGATGCTTGCCAAAGAGCAAAGAGTCATCAACTTCCCTATCCAATTTCGACAAGTGTTTCTACTCAACCTCCTGAGCTTGTTTTCTCTGATGTTTGGGGGCCGCACCTGAATCTGCTGGGCGGTTTAAATACTATGTTAGTTTCATAGATGACTATAGAAAATTTACATTGGTATATCTTCTGAAACATAAATCTGAAGTTCTTGATAAATTTTGAGAATTCCAAAGTCTAGTTGAGAGGTTCTTTAATCGAAAGATTATTGCGGTGCAATCTGATTGGGGTGGGGAATATGAGAAATTACATTCTTTCTTTACAAAGATTGGCATATCCCTTCTCCTTTCATGTCCCCATGCCCATCAGCAAAATGGTCCGGCAGAGAGAAAGCACTGACACATTGTTGAAGTCAGCATGTCTCTTCTAGCTCATGCACATATGCCTTTGAAGTATTGGGATGAAGCCTTTCTCTCTGTTGCCTATCTCATTAACCGTACCCCTAGTAAAGTCATTAACTTTGCGACACTTCTTGAGCGTCTTTATCATACTAAGCCAAATTATGCTTCCTTGCGTGTTTTTGGTTGTGCCTGCTGGCCAAATTTACGCCCTTATAATCATCACAAGCTTGCCTTTCACTCAAAGGAATGTGTTTTTCTTGGGTACAGTAATTTGCACAAAGGCTTTAAGTGCCTCGATATTAATACTGGGCGTATATACATCTCTAGGGATGTTATCTTTGATGAAGAGGTGTTTCCTTTCTCTCGCCTTCACAGCAATGCAGGAGCACGCCTACGGTCCAAAATCCTCCTTTTACCCACTTCCTTGAGAAATCCCAGGGATGAATCTGTAGTTGATCCTGTGTCTAATTCTGCTGGTGAAAATTCTAACTCATTTGGTGAAGAAACAGGTGTTATATCACATGCAGCAGATAATTCCAGCGCTCGCACAAACTCTGGAGTGGATCCTCCTTTTCTTCCGTGTCGATCGTCTTCGAGATCTACGTGTGGGATAAAAGTAATTTTGTTCCACAATTGACTCTAGCCACGAATCCTTGAGCCAAACCTGTCAACACCTGTTCTTCGCAATCCGCCGGATTCTTCGTTCAGATCCAACCCTAGACCCCCTTCGTTCCGAGCTCGAATCTCCAATGGCAACTCAGAACCAAGCTGCTCAGGTAAATTCACCCCTCCAAACCTTTGTTCGGCATTAGGTTTTCAATTTTACCTGAGATTTTCTTCTTCCGCTCTCTTCCAGGAACCTTCTCTTCGCTCTTCGATTCCTATTGAGGCCAATTCGCAGCCTTATTATCTTGGTCCCGAAGGGAATCCCGACCCTCGAGATTTTATTGCCGCCGAATCTCGGAGAATCCCCTTCAAGGTAGCTTTATCTCCACCTCCTCGGTGGCAAGATGCGTTCAAGAACCGGCCTTTGCCCCCAATCGCGGTCGGAAGACTTGGTATCGTAGGATTCTTGCGGATAAGAGTGGATTGACCAATCCGGATACTCTCCGCATTGCTCAATGTTTGGAGTTATCCGTAGCCGAGACGCCCAAGAATGAAGATCTTCGATAGCCGCATGCCACTTCGGTCAAATGGCGTCAACGCCTTCCTTTTTGGGCACGGCCCAATGTCTCCAACTTTAGCCGATGTGTACATGATCACCGGCCTTGACATCACCGGTCCGTCCCGGCCTTGGAACTTCAAAAATTCCTCACGCCGGACGGGGTTAAAGCCAGGGAATGGCTACAAGCAATATATTTCGAAGCACATGAGAGACAATCCCCTTGGCGAAGTTGAATATAGAGCCTTTTTGAACATGTGGTTATGTAGATTTGTCTTCTGTGGCAAGGCCAACGAACCCACTTTGAATCATATCGCAATGGCGATCCATCCGGCCGATGGCAATCGCCTTCCTCCGGGAAAATTCCTCTTGGGCGGTGTATACCATATGCTTCATCGACGGTTACCCAAATGTATACCAGCCGAGGATAACATGCGTCAATGGCCCTTGGTGGTTTGTTCAAATTTGGTGCGACTTCACATGCATCGATTGTAGGCGTCGACTTGAACTCCAGGTTCTTCCCCTGGTCCAATCCCCCTGAAGGAGAGCTTCAAGTCACCAGAGGATGCCAAAGCTATGGAGAAGCAGCTTCAACTGTTATCGTTCAGCAGGACATCATTCAGCTCTTCGAGTTGTTCTTCAAAGGCTTCCCCAATCCTCTTTGGCTTCCTTATCTAGGCTATGACACTCTGACCTTCCCTGTCGAGTTCTCCTTTGAACCCGGCCATCAAGATGGGAGATTCTTGGAAATCTTTAATATCATAATCCGCCCATGCATATTACCGGCCGAGTTCAATGGAGGGAGGCGAATGCCGATACTTATGAGTACTACCGGCCTAATGTAATGGCCAGGCAGCTTGGATGCGGTCAGATGCCCCCAAGATTGTTTCTGCATGAATTCCTCAAGCCCAGGGAAGAAATCAAAGAACTGATGCAGTGTAGCAAAGTTTTCAACTATGTGTGCAGTCCCACTGTCTACACATGTCCTTTTGTGCCTGCAACCATAGCTCACCCCACCTTCAATTCATGGTGGCAAGAATTCCATGACCACATCTTTAGTGAACCCGTTCATGTGTTCTGTGCGGAATTGGTGCACCGATTTCCCCGCCGACTTCGAGAGGTAACTCAACGAGCCCTTGGATCAAACACTTCTTCTCCATTCATGATTTTGACCTTCATCTTCCGCCCACGAACACGGTACTCGCCCCTCGAGCCGGGGTAATCACTTATAATGCCGAAGGCCCGATTTCAGCACTGGGGTTTAAATCCACAACCCTGCATCAATTGATGGCCAGGTACGCTACTACAGATCCCAGTCTTTCTAGCCTCGCTGCAGACAGGAGGCAAGGTCTACACCTGATTGCCCCTCCAAGTGCCAAAAGGAGAAGAACTGTCAAAAAGGTGCTTGTTGAGGTAAAACCCTTTACCTTCTTGATTACCAAGTCACTCTGTTCTTGATGGATCATATTCGTCGTGCATTTTCAGACCAGAGCCCAACATTCTTCAGAACCAGCACCTGCCGATGCTCCATCCTCTGGTATGACTTTTGCTGTTCTTTCTCAAGGATGAGCACTGGCACTTATCCCTTCAATTGGACATTTGCAGAAGAAACTGTGGGGGGACCACTTGTAGATGTCCCAGTGGTTCAACAGGCGAGCCCTTCTAGGGTTGAATTGCCCATCCCAGTAGAGATCTCATCTTCATTACCTTCTGCGGAAGCAGTACGTTCTCCAGAGATGAATCTCTCAACTCAACCGGAGCCGTCAAATTCCCCTAGGATGCCATTGCCTATCAGCCAAGCAGCAACGCCCAACCCAACAGAGGAGGATCCGATTCTTCATCAGCCAGAAACACACGAGTCACTGATTGCTGCACCATCATCTCCTGACTTGGAAGTTTCGGCTCTACTCGGGACGCCTCTTCCGTCTGCGAATGCTCCCGCTCAAGAAACCACTCATGAGGTGCCCGATTTCGCTCTTAATCTTGATACCTTGATGCTAGCATTCTCACCTCGGCAATGTTGTTTCCAGGGTCACACCCCGTCATCATCAAGCTTGCCGTCAGAGGGCCCATCAACTGCCGAGGTGATGAGAGAAATAAACCAGCCGCTGCCAGATGAAGTGTTGTCCAAACTCAAAGAAATTGCAGCCTGGCTAGAAAAAGATGTTCAGGATCAGCTCAATGATCTTCGCCATTTTGAAGAGATGTTTGAGCCCATTAGTCGCAAACTTCCCGATGACATCAGAGCTTTTCTATCGTCCGTCTACGATTTAGAGCCCTTCTATGTTCCCTTGAGGCGCACTTGGAGGAAATTGCGCTCCCGTTTGGCCATTGAAAAGGAGAAAACTGATGCTGAACATGCCATGAACGGGGTACAATCTCAAGCAGAAAACTATAAAGATGCCTTGGCTGACCTGCAAGCTTCTTACGATTTGAAAGTCGCCAGAAAGGCTGCTCTAGAGGCAGAATTGAGGAGCCTGTCAGCGGAGATGGAGATTGACCAGAAGAAAATAGCCGATCTTCCTGGTTTGATAGCAAAAACCGAAGCAGAGGTAGAATCGGCTGTCACCAGAGTAAAGCAATGCGATGCAGAGCTCACTGGCTTAGCTGGTGCCCAAAAGGACTACCAGGAGATCCTGGATAATTCCAACTTGATAATATCTAATGTTCGTCACGCACTCGCAAAACTCCTCAGTGCTTGAATGTCCTTATTGATGTATACCTGGACTGGTCGTTCTTGTAATATTTCCTTTGCGATTTGTTCCCTTTCCTTTGCGTACTTTGAGATGTAACGTTGAACGACCCGTTCGGTAGTGAAATGCCAACTCCCGAAAAAACACCTTGATTTCCTTTAGCCGAAACAATCGATCCGCACGCGTTTCAGCTTAGAACTCCAAACGACCCACCGGCGGGTTGGTCAAGGAAATCTTTCCACCTTCCGATTTTATTGGGACGTACGCCACGATCCACAGCCACGACTCGAAGCCACGATTTACCCTGCCAGGCCTATAAATGTTGCCATAGGTGCCCCTAGCTCTCCACCAGGCCTTCTAGCTCTCGAATCTTTGCCAATCTCTGGTCCTCTTGCAAACAATGGCACATCCCCAAACCACAATGGTGCGCCGCCTCAACCGCCGCCGTGCCTCCGACGAGGCTGAGGGAAGCAGCGCTAATGCGCGCGGCGGTGATGATCATCAATTTCTCCTCATCGATCCTCCTCTTGGTCTTCTTTTGCCTTGACGATCATCTCCCTTTTTCGGAGTTGATTCGGTGGAATCCGCCTCGCGCGCCGGCCAATCGGCCCCTCCCCGACGACTCTTCGAGGTCCGATGGCCACTCCCCGTACCGTACGGGGAAGCAGATGCTATTCGCTTCAAGGAGGAGCTAGAGGCGTCCCGTCTTGAGCTGGAGGACGTCTCCAAAAAAGCGGGCGTGGCCGAACTAGAATGGGAGGACCAGCGGAAACAGCTGCTGGAGGCCATCGATGGTATGGTTCTGATTCTTGATTCAGCCCAGCCTTTGATGCTAATCCTTTCTTGTTTGTCTTTTGCAGCCCGTGATGCTGAGCTCGACCAGCTAAAGGCGCTGGTAGAGCAACTGGCCGAGAAGGTGAACGCCCACGGCGACACGCCGGCGGAGCGCCTGGCCGCGGTGGAGCGCCGCATCGACGAGGTGGCCGTCCATGGCGTTCGTTTGGGCACCACCTTGGGCCTGGCTGCGATGGCGACACATACGGACGTCGACTATTCCACCAGGCCGCGTGGCTTCCAGGGCGGCGCGCCGGAGGATATCGACGAGATCGAGCTCATCCTGGAGCGCCTCGACGGCCACGGCGACGCCATCGCCGAAATTACCCATCCCCAGTCTGTGTTGACTAGATTGTACTAGGGATGTGTAAATGTCGGCAATATATGATGAACTTTTGGAATCTGCATTTGTTCCGTGATATTTCCCTTCGCATTTGCATCTGTGAATTTGTCCTCTTCGAATGCATCTGGGAACTGTCTTTAGCCGAACGCTCGCAAACAACTGCCCCTTGGCGCAAGATCCACAAAGGATCCCAATTCGGCAATCCGTAAATCTTGTTCAAAAGAAAACCCTTCGCACTCGGTGGAAACCCCCGCCGCTTGGTATTCCAACGGTGTGTACCGCCGCATCATCACTCCCAATGCGCCTCCTTGGTCAATAAAATAGCCCGTGGGGTGCTCGCAAATCCACTCGCACACTCCTCCATCACTTCTCGTCTCTTCTTCTGCTCGCTAGAAGAAAAAACCCCAACGCCATGGACAAGGGTAAACGGCCTCGGGGGAGCGGCTCGTCAAGGAAGCGTACGATTCGGAAGTGAGTTCTTTCTTGATCTGCTCCTTGTCCTTCTGCTTGATTTTGCGCTTCATGTTTTCCTCTGCCTCTTTCAGCCTTGATTTGCTTCCTGAAGAGGTCATCGGAACCGAAGATGTTCCCGAGTACATCTCCTCCGATTCTTCTCCTGAGGCGGAGGATGCCACGCCTGAGCAAAGGGCCATTCATCAGCTGCGCCGCCGTGCCCGGCACCTGGAGCGTGACCTCAGGGACATGTCCGTCCGCTGCCAAGCCGAACGCGAGCGTCGCATGGCGCTGGAAGCGCTAGTAGGGGGTAAACGCTTCTGTCCCCCTTCATGTTTGCATCTGGATTTCTTGCCCCTAACCTTGATTCTTTTGATCCAGATGTCTCTGACAGGTACAGCAACCTGAAGGCGGCCTGGGATAGCTTGGTAGAGGCCGCCAACCGTGGTCACCCTCGTGCGTTCCAAGTCGCCGTCACGGTGGTCCCGGAACAACCGAAGAGGGAGCGACGTACGAAGAAGTAAAGAAAAGATTGAATCATACTTTCGCTTCTTTCTCCACGCCTTCGCTTCCCTCCCTTAGGGGACTTGACCTTCGGGGCTGCTATGTGTAATCCCGCAAGAAACCGAGTTGTAGTGTAGTATTGAGCTAAGGGCAATGCATCGAGCACCGGCCATTTTCTTTTGTTCATGGATTTTTGTTCTAAAGGCGGCCTCATCCTTGAGCGCCGGGCCGTTTCGTGTCGAATGTGTACAATCATCGATCGATTTCAATGCTAGGATAATACTTCTTCGATATCTTCCATTTATTGCGGCGGAAAACTCCTCTCCTAGCAAAGTTTTCAATATGTATGCATTACCGAACGCATCCGACCACACGAAAAGGCCCCTCCCGGTTAGGGGACCATTTGCCGAATTCACCGTATTTAGTTCCAATCGGCGGTAGCGCTTTCCAAACTAGATCGCCTTCGCGAATTGTTTTACTTTTACTTTCTGTTATAGTATTTGGCGACCCGCGGCTTGTTTTTCTCGATGTTCTCCGGGGCCCCGAGACGGATCATATGCAAATCTTCTAACTCATCCATCATTAGGCCACCGTAATCCTTGGAGCTCAAATCGTTTTGCGGCACTACTCTCCTTGACTCGATTGCATTTCCCGGGGCAAGATCGCGTGATGCCCGTAAACCAACTCGTAAGGAGAAGTCTTTGTAGCTCCATGGGGGGCCATTCGGTAAGCCCACAGCGCTTCACTGAGTACCGAATGCCATTTCCTCGGCTTCTGGTCGATCTTCTTCTGTATAAGCTTGATCATGATCTTGTTAGAAGCCTCTGCTTGACCATTAGCTTGGGCATAGTATGGAGAAGAATTAAACAGTTTGATTCCCATGTTTTCGGCAAAATCTCTGAATTCCAATGACACGAATTGTGCCCCTTGGTCAGTGGTAATCGTCTGAGGAATCCCAAATCGATAGATGATGTGTTCCTTGACGAATTCGATCATGTTTTCGACGTCGCCTTCTTGAGTGGGATTGCCTCGACCCATTTGGTGAAGTAATCGTAGCCAAAAGCACGAACTTATGCCCCTTGCTAGATGGCGGATTAATTTGGCCAATCAAGTCTATACCCCGGCCCCCGAATGGCCATGGCTTGATGATGGGATTTAATGCTGATGCGGGGACTCTTTGAATATTCCCGAACCTCGGCAATCTTGACACCCCTTGTAATACTCAAAGCGAGTCCTCTAATATCGTCGGCCAAAAGCATCCGGCCTGCCTAATAACCCATTTCATGCGATAGGCCGATTGGTGCGCTCCACATATCCCATCGTGCACCTCGCTCATCATGTTCTTGGCTTCTTCCGGACCCGGCATCGTAGCGGTACTCCATCTAATGACTTATAGAATAAATTGTCATCCGGAAGAACGAACTTGATTGCCTTGTACACGAGCTTCCTAGAGACTTTTCGGGATGGATCTCTCAAATAATCAACGATCTCTTTCCTCCAATCATCTTCTCGTAAGATCCGTCCCCGGTGCGCTCACCTCTGCGGCAAATGCTTCTTGACTCTCTTTATAACCGGAGGCGCTGCGAGCCGGCTTTTTTGCTTCCTCGTTATGCTCTCTAGGAATGTCTTTGTAGGGTTACCAGTGGAAAGCCCTTCAAGATTTCTCTGCATTCCTCGTAGTAACTCCTCAGCGCCTCGCTTCTGCACTCGTACTGGCCGTTCAATTGCTTGATGACCAACTCTGAATCTCCATAAATTTCAACTGAAACGGCCCGGCTTCTCTCAAATATTGAAGCCCTCGAAGCAGTGCCTCGTACTCAGCCTGGTTATTTGTGACGGTGGGTTGTATAGGAATGGCGAATTCGAACATCTCACCTCTGGGAGAAATTAGTAGGATCCCTACTCCCCCACCTTTGCCGCATGATGACCCGTCAAAGAATAGAGCCCATGGGGTAATTTCAAGCAGATCAATCGAAGGGTCACGGTGTTCAGTTATAAAATCGGCAATGACCTGACCTTTGATGGCTTTTGCCGATTCGAACTTCAACTCGAATTCTGATAGAGCTAAAATCCATTTGCCAACCCGACCATTCAAAATTGGCATAGATAACATATGTTTTATCACATCAAACTTCGAGTATACAGTGCATTCGGCATTCAACAAGTAGTGCCGAAACTTTGTACACGAGTAGTATACGCAAAGACACAATCTTTCTATAGCCGAATACCTGGTTTCAGGATCAAGTAGTTTTCGGCTAAGATAAGCTACTACCCGCTCCTTCCCTTCGAATTCTTGAATAAGGGCCGATCCAATAGTTTGGGTATCGGCCGCCACGTACAACTTGAAAGGCTTGTTCGGTCGAGGAGGAACCAAGACCGGCGGCTCCTTCATGTATTGCTTGATTTCCTCGAAAGCCTTTTGTTGTTCGTCGCCCCATGTGAATTTCGATCCTTCTTTAGCTTCAGCAACGGAGAGAATGGCAACACCTTCTGTGATAAATTTGAGATGAACCTTCTCACAAAGTTGATCTTGCCGAGCAGTGATTGCAACTCCTTGAGGTTGGTTGGAGGAACGACTTCATCAATGGCTTTCATGCTCTTTTTACCAACTTCGATTCCTCCTTCGTGGACCAAAAACCCCAAGAACTCTCCAGCTGACACCCCAAATGCACACTTGTTTAGATTCATCTTTAGACCATGCTTCCGGGTGCATTCCAGGGTTTTCTTCACATCTTCCAGATGGGTGTCATGACTTAAGGACTTGATCACTACGTCATCAATGTAGATTTCCACGGTCTTGCCGATCAACTCATGAAAAATGTAATTCATGGCCCGCTGATAGGTTGCACCGGCATTTTTCAACCCAAATGTCATGACGATCCATTCAAATAGGCCTATGTGACCAGGACATCTAAAGGCCGTCTTCGAGATGTCTTCTATTGCCATAAAGATCTGATTGTATCCCGCGTTGCCATCCATGAAGCTAATCACCTTGTGCCCGGCGGCGGCGTCAATCGGCAAATCGGCAATAGGCATCGGTATCCATCCATGGGAGTAGCTCTGTTTAGGTCCCCGAAGTCTATGCAAACTCTCATTTTTCCATTTTTCTTATACACGGGGACGATGTTAGAAATCCACTCCGCATATCTCGGGGCCGAACGAAGTTTGCGTCAAGTAATCTTTCGATTTCCTTCTTCACATCGGCCAATACCTCATCCTTGTAGATTTTCCGGGGCGGTTGCTTGTATGGTTTGAAACCAGGCTTGATTGGCAACCGGTGCTCGACGATGGATCGATCCAATCCAGGCATCTCCGAGTAATCCCAGGCGAAGCAATCTTTATATTCTTTGAGAAGCTCAATTAAGTTCCCCCCCGAAGTCCGTCGCAAGTTTGCACCGATGAACGTCGGCCTTGGTTTATCACCGTTTCCGGTGTCAACTTCCTCCGGCTTATCGGCCGACATAAATCCTCGTCCTAACTTGCCATCAGTGCCATCCACGGGGTTCTCCATTAAAAATTACTGTAAGAGCCGATCGCTTGAATCGGGCCGTTGGTCACCGCCGACGGGTTCAACGGGACCTTCTCCCCGCTCCTTCCCGAGAAGCAATCGATGCCTTGGTACTCCCGGAAGGCCGGTTCCATGTTAGCCACGCTCACGGAGTCATCCGCACGGACGACCTCGATTTCATCGTCCACCCACCGGATCGTTGTTGATGCATAGTGGATGGGACGCGCGCGGTTGGCGTGGATCCGGTCCCGCCCAAGCGACGGGGCGTAGGCTCCCTTCCCTTCGATGACGAAGAAGGTAGTGAGCAACGTCTTGGACCCGATCATCAAGTCCACGTGAGCGCATCCTTTGGTGTCCGAGGGGTTCCGGCGAAGTCGTTTAGGATGATGCTTGTTGGTGTCGGATCGCTCGGGGTCATGCCAAGCTTCCCGAAGGTGGTGTACGGCATTACGTTGATCGCCGCGCCACCGTCGACGAACATCTTGGTCAATGGCTTGCCATTGACGTACCCCCTCAAGTACGGCGGCCTCATGTGGCGATTCTTGGCCGGCTTGTCGAAGATGGCACCGCTTGGCAAGCACCGAGCCGCGCCATCATCTCCTCGGGCTGCTCGTCGTCAAAGGAAGCTTCCTCCTACATCACCCGGTTAGCGGGAGCCATGAACTCGTTTGGCGGGGAAGTATACCATGCATGCGGGGGCCGGACGCTTCGATCCTTCCGGCCGGTCCTTGGGGCGCCACTTCGTCTCGTCCGGACCCCGGCTTGCTTCATCTCGCGGTTCCTCAAGCGTTGGACCCGCCTCTTCGGCTCTTGCGTAGACCGGGTGGGCACCACGCCCCTTCGCCGGACGTAGACATCTTCGTCCTCCTCTCCGGTCGGCCCCACACGAGATCGGCTTGGCGCTTCTGGGGTGATCTATAACCTCAATTTTTTGCCGCCGATCCCCATTTGGGTGAATCCTTCCAAGTCTTTCATGGACGGATCGGCGATTGCGATTTCTCGCCCGTACTCGGCATATCCGTCGCCGCATTCGGGGCAGCTCTTTAATGTGGGCGGCTTTAGGCCCTCATTCCGGCGGTGCTCGAAGAAGGCGCATCCCCGGTGGGCGCGCTCCTGCGCGCGCGCGCGTGCTTGTTCCCCGATTCCATCCGCGCGCCTCCTCTTCGACCCGCGCCGCTCCTCCTCGTGACGATGCTTTTGGTAGCGCTCCTTTTCCATCCGACGCTGCCATTTGTTGAGGAGAATGCGTGACGTCACCTTGGGTTTAGGCCCGGACGATTCCCCAATCTCGATGTGGCTCTTGAGAACGCGGGGGCGTCGCCCGCACTTGCTCTAGGGTCACCTCGGCGCTCCGGTCAACCGATCCATCTTGCTCCGGACCTCGGGCGAGGTCGGGACCTTGACTTTCCCCTTCTCTTCGGCCGTTATCGCGTTGATAGAAAAGCCGAGCATGTTCTAACGGGAAGGGGTGGCCATCCACCTTCATCTTGTTATCGAACTTGAGGTGCCCTTCTCGGATAGCCTTCCGGATCCTCATCCCGAAGACCCCGCAATCGTTGATGGAGTGCGAGTCCCCGTCATGGAAGCCGCGATAACGTTTCGCTTTGACTCCATCGAGCCGAAGCATAGAGTGCCCTTCGGGCGCCTTGATTCGGCCTTCCTTTACCAAGAGCTCAAACAACTTATCGACCTTTGTGATGTCGAAGTCGTAGGTTCCTTTGGTCCGCCCGACCCACCGCCGATTCATTGTCAAGGGCTCTTTACCCCACAAGATTTCTCTGCTGCAGCCTACCTCCAATTCGTCGTCGAATCCTCGCACAAATCGGCTTTGTCCAAGAATTGGTTGTAGATGTCGGCGATGTCGTGTTTGCTTGCCAAACTTGGGGTCCTTCTTGAGGCCATATGCTCGATTGCTCATCAAGGATAACTTCGCGACAGTTGGCCCAAGTTTTCAAACTCCATCCCAAATAGCTTTTCGCGCACGGCCGGTAACATCCCGGCGACGGCCATATCGGCCACCGATCGTCGGCAAGTTCAATGAGAAGCACATGCCCTTGACTTCTCTCGAATCTTCTAAGAAACTCCGGCGGTGTTTCACCGTGCTTTTGCTTCGGGGTGGCGAGATCAATCAACTTCTTCTCGGAATCGCCGCTCGAAGTAATGAGCGTGGAATTTACGCTCCAAATCTTTCCACCCGGCCCCCGACTCGGGCGGCAAGGACGAGAACCACCGAAAAGCCGGACCCGTCGGCCGAGGCGGGGAAGTAGCGAACCCGAACGTCTCTTCGGCCGAACATTCCCCAAGCCGCATGAGATAACGGGCGATATGCTCGACCGTGCTTGTCTCGTCCTCGCCCGAGAGAACTTTGTGAATTCCGTCGGCGGTTTCACCCTTGGTGGCGGGAGCACGTTATAGTACCACTGCGGGAACGGCGGCTCGTAGGTGGGGCCCCGCATCCTTGGCTTGAGGCCGAACCGATTCTCGCATCAATTCGGCCATCTTGCGTGCTAGGGCATCTTCCTCTCGAGCGCCCGGCAGCCGCGCGTACCCTCGGGTGCGGGAAGGCGTCGAACGCCCCGTAATTTCCCACTTCATGATAGCCACCGCCGTACGGATTCTTCTCCGGAGCCGGTTGGTTGACGGAGCTATTCTTCGGCCGGGGTCAAGTGGGGCCCCGAGTGAGCCGAACGCTAGGTCTCCGTACGTAGGCCGGTACGGATTCGCGCTGTTGCACGAGCTAACCCGTGCTTTGCTCCGTGGTGGCGGCGGGATTGGCCGACTTCCCGAAGCTTGCGGCGGAGGGCCGAACCGGCCGCCCCCCGGCGCCTGCGGAGGAGGTTGGAATGTCTCGCTCCCGGAGCTTTGAGGAGGAGGCCGCCGCACCCAGCTTCGCGGCGGCGGCCGAGAGCTTGATTCACCCGGCTCACGGTGCTCTTTCCGGTGTACGTCTTTCCAAACGCCCGCCCCGCGCCGGGCCAAAGAGGGCCACCATCATCTGCCGGAGCGACCCGAGGAAAGCTTGGTTGTGCTTGGTGAGCATGTTGTCTACCGATTCTCCGGAAGATCCGCGCGCATTCCTCTTTTTCTTGTTGGGTCGTGGCGTCGGTCTCCCCCGACGCAACGGCACTCGGGCGAGCTACTCTTCGGATATGGTACACCACTCCGATTCTTCTTAAATGACATGAGGCATTTTTGCTTGAAATTGATTCACGGCGTCTAGGAGGCCGTCTTTGCTCTCCGGAGAAAGCTCCTCGATGTTGACATCCAGGAGGTCTGAAACTTCAGGCATCTTGAACCAATTCGGCTGTATGTCCCACTGGGCGTGCCAAAAAGTGTGTTGACGCAAAATGTGCACTCAGCGCCAAACACACAGCAAGCCGAAAAGCTTAGCTTCGCACGCGCAGAGAGAAAGTGACGTGCCAGTCAATTTTTCCTGAAAATTAACAAAAGGTAAAACAGTTAAATACCAAAGCTTGGAACTTACCGGGTGGTACCAGGCAGTTCCATATTTACGGCTAAAAAGCCAGGCAAGACGACATGTAGCTATGCGAAGCTACCTGTCAAAGAACCATGACCATTCGGGTAACCGCAAAGGAAAAAAGAACATTGCCGAACGGGTGACGTAAGCATGACAACGATCGATCTTTGAAATAAACATGGATGCATGTGCAAAGCCATGACCGATCTTCATGAAGATTAACATTAAATGAAGTAAAGCACGGACATGATCATGTATTAAATGAGCATGCATAGATCAAAGCACTAGTCTACCGCATGTCTAGGTACTTTAAGATCCGTCGGGTACGATCACAAACAAATCTATCCACCGCATGATACAACTTGCATGAAAAACGTACCACTTCCCGCAAATAGATCTATCCACCGCATGATACAATCTAAATACGGAAAGCTAAAAGCATACATCACTTAAGGCACGAACGAGGCACGTGATATACTCGTGAAAAAAACATAACCGAATACAGCTGAACAGCCGATCCAGGGTCCATGAAGAAGGAACAAACATTACCACGTGAATAAATCTATCGATCGAATTGGAAACCTAATCCACCGGATGACTAGCTCCAAAGCAACCCAAAAACCTGCATCTACCACATGATACCCGGTTCTTTCAAGATTTATACGCACAAAGCAAGCTTGAACCCGCAACACGTGACAACCTAGATCGATTCGGTTTCGGCTATCGGAGAGCACAAGATCCACGCGTCAAAGACACGAAACCTGCTCTTGCACGGATCTTAAGAGGAAAAGAGCCGATCCAAACCCATCTAGATTGGGCAAGAGTGTGTTGCATGAATTAAAACACAAAGTAAAACTCATGGCAACACAGGGTAACTTAATGAATCTACTGGATCTTGCCAAAATCCAATAGAGCCGATAACTAGCTTCGAGCTAGATCTTAGCCTACCGCATGGCTCATGATCTAACAAGAAACCCTCTTGAACCAAGCTTGAATCTACCGCGTGACACGAAGCATGGTAACAAGACTACTTGCATCAGATCTAAATCCACCGCATGATACTAGACATGATACAAGGTTGCCGGTACTCACGGAGGTCGACGGATCGATTGGTCCTCTCGAAGAACTCGACGACACGACAAGGACTCTAGGGTTTGGCGTAAGGCCAGTGTGTATTGAGGAATGAACGTCTTTGTTACATACATCCAGGGATCGTATTTATACCCTGCTGATTACAACTGCGAATGGATTCATTGCCTAACTAAACTTGATCGCCTATCCATCCATTCGCTTCCTCTGATCGAGCCACGTCATCGTCCAATCCCGCAAAATCAGCTCTACTGTTCTTTTGCCGAACTGGAGCAGATAGCCGACCGCGGATCCTTCTGCCGAAAATCTCTGAAAATATCTTTCCTTCCACCAGACGGACTCTTTTCCGAATCGGACCCACATGTCATACTCCTTACCAAATTCTGGTGTTAACACTACGTTGCCAGACACGGTAGCTGGCAGGTCTGCCTCGACACCCGCCTCCTCCACGCCGCGCCAACCGGAGGCTGCCACGCCACCGCCTCCCTCCCCGCCTCGCCCTGCGGCTGCCACGACGCTGTCAGCGCGAGGGGGGACATGTAGGCGATAGCACCTACACCTGCACTGACAGCAACAGCGTCGGCAGAGCCGACCGTATCACCATCGGGATCAGCCCCAGCTGCGGCGGCGGGGGATTTCCCTGGATCTTCTGCGGCTGCTGCACCCGGGTCTCCTACGCTAACACCGTTTGGTGCGGCGGCTGAACTAGCAAGGTCACGCACTAGTCTTCAAGATGAAATTCGGAAACCAAAATTATACACCGATGGGCATGTAAGATATGGATTCTTTAGCTCAACTGGAGAGCCTCGCAATGCTGAAGAAGCCTTGAGTAGTAAAGTGTGGAAAGAAGCAATGGATGTTGAGTTTAATGCACTAATGAAGAATAAAACTTGGCATTTAGTTCCACCAGTTAAAGGGAGTAACATTGTGGATTGTAAGTGGGTGTTTAAGGAGAAAAGAAAGGCTGATGGTTCTCTGGATAAACAAAAAGTTCAGCTAGTGGCTAAAGGTTTTAAGCAAAGATATGGCATAGATTATGAAGATACCTTTAGCCCTGTAATAAAGATGTCTACCATTAGAACTATTGTCTATTGCTTTTTCGAAGGGTTGGAGTTTGAGACAGCTTGATGTGCAAAATGTGTTTCTGCATGGTATATTAGAAGAAGAAGTCTACATGAGACAACCACCAGGGTATGAAGACAAAACAAGGCCTAATTATGTGTGCATGCTGGATAAGGCTTTGTATGGGTTAAAGCAGGCACCACCGGCCTGGTATGCTTGTCTCAGTGCCAAGTTACTTGATCTTGGTTTTAATGCATCAAAGGCAGACACCTCCTTGTTTTATTTTAACAAAGGTGGAGTGACAGTGTTTGTTTTGGTTTATGTTGATGATATAATAGTTGCCAGTTCAACTCAAGAGGCTACAGAAGAATTGCTACGCAGTCTGAAGAAAGATTTCGCCTTGAAGGACTTAGGTGAGCTGCATTACTTCCTTGGCATCAATAAAAAAAGGCATGTGATGGCATTATACTATCTCAAGACAAGTATGCTACCGACTTACTTAAGAGAGTCAATATGGCTAATTGTAAACCTGTAAGTACACCCCTGTCAACAAGTGAGAAATTGTCTGCCTATGAGGGAACTCCATTGGGTCCAAATGATTCTATAAGTTATAGGAGCGTGGTTGGCGCCCTGTAGTATTTGACTCTTACAAGGCCAGATATATCTTTTGCAGTTAATAAGGTGTGCTAGTTTTTACATGCTCCTACAGAAACACATTGGTTGGCAGTAAAAAGAATTTTGAGATAGTTGTCATTGCAAGAAGGGCAGACACCACTGGATTGAACTCGATGTCAAGGCCGGAGAAGATGTACGTGAGGAGCTCTTCATATTCGATTGGCCTTCCAACAATGGCCATCTCATCTCACAGGGTACACATTTTTCCCACGTACTCGACGATAGATTGGCTCCCCTTGTTTGCTGTGGCGAGGGCGAGCCGTGTGTTGACGGCCCTGGCACGATTTTGTGAGGCATACATCGCCTCGATCACTGACCAGAGCTTTGCCACCGTGTCATGAGTGGCGACTTGGGAGAGCACTTCACGTCCAAGGGATCTGAGGACGAAGCTCAAGGCCTGCTGATCCTTGGTGTACCATTCTTCGTACGCTGGGTTGGAGATGACGATTTCTTGTCGGCGCTATCTTTGCCGATGGTCTCTTCAGCAGCTGCCGGCGTTGCGTCGATCAGGTGACCAACGAGGCGGGATCCTCTAACGGCGGCGAGGATCTGCGCCTTCCAAATGGCATGGTTGGTCTTGCCGAGCTTCTCGGTGACGGTGACGCCCACCAAGGGACTCACGTCGGCATTGTTGGACGAGGACGCCATGGGACAGTGAGAGGGATGTAAATGGGATCTAGTTGAAGGTAGAGGCTCTGATTACCATGTGAGAATCAAAGGTGCAGAAGGGATTGGTGGAAATGCCGTACCTCTCGCTGGTAGGCGCATGCGTGTTATATATCGCACAAGGAACATCCCCTCGCGGGATTACATCAGATGTGGTGGTGGCGGCCAGCCAGGGATTGTTACAACAAACTCTCTTTCAATCTCCTAGGTGGCCAACCAACCTATACACACGCACACGTTCCAACTTGTTACATGAGATACAATCTATTTGTCTAACAAGAACGTGGTATTGCATTTCTTGAATGAGTTTTACAGGATAGGGTTGAAAATAACCCCACATTCTCGGGATGGCATCAATGTTCCTGGGTCGAGGAACGATGCCTTCGACCCCCATTTTCTATAAATATGCTCTAGACATAATTTATATTTAGGTGAATAGTAAAGTTTATGAATCAATGTGCTTGTATTTTTCTTGATCTATTTTATTATTTTGTTGACTATTCTTTATAGGTAGAAAAATTCTATGAATGTAGAAAACTCAAAACGCTTAAAAATTTGGGGGTAGAAAGAGTACGCACAGCGCTTCATCCACTTTTTAGATGGTGTGGATAAGAGTAAAAAACAAACTTCATCATAGCTTATGGATTTATATTTGAAATTATTCATATATGATGCTAATTCTTCGTGCTACTAAAAACGTTAAGACCACAAGATATAAATAATACTTGGCCAAACCATGTCTTAATTTTTTAAAAGTGCATTGTACCTACCATATAACAATTTTCTGGTAGTATGACTTTGATCCATATATAAAATTGTAAAGGTTTGGAGATGAAATAAGAATTAGTCAAATTTGTGCATGGACGCTTTTGAGTGCATTAAGCTAGGTAAATGTTAAAAAAATATACTAAATTCATGAATTTATCATTTTTCGTTGATGAATTGAAAACGAAGAATTTTGATCAATTGTTCTTGAGATTTCTTTTAGATTAACCTATGATTATGCAGATCCAATGAGTACAAATGGACACATATCTACAATCCTTGTGGGACATCCTTGATTGATTCCATGCTTTACAACACCCTTTAACCATATTCTCTAAATGCGAGGCGATATGTGATGGGATGTGCAGCCGCTCAAAGGGCTCTGGTCTTCAGAGCATGCAGAGCTGCTCCCGCTCGCCATGGCCTCCATGGTCTCGCTGCAGGTTTCAAGAATCGAAAGCCTAATAAAATGCCATTCGCAGATCATGAAGCTAAGCTCTACGTATGGAAGAGTTGGCTCATTAGATATTTATTAGATGTCCATGCATGCTCCCATGGACATCTAACAAGAGTAGAGCAGGTACCTTATTGCCTTTTTCATCTCATGGTTCCCAGGGTTAAGGCTCGGTCCTTCCTCAAACGCATCAACTGCCCCTTTGTAGCTCTGTGGATAGGGAAATGGCAGCACCGTATAAGATCGATAAATCCGAGCCATTCGAATAATAGGAGAGATGAAATAACTAAATGAAAAGAAAACACCTTATCTCAATTATATGCCATTTTGCTTTTTCTAGATTCATAGATTTTGCTATGGATCTACACATAGCGTTTATTGAAGTGCATATATTGCAAAAGCTATGGACATAAAAATACCAAAACAGCATATAATTTGGGACAATACATGTGCTAGCTATTTCCATAGATATAGGTGGACCATGCATGTTTGCATACATGCACATTAGGATTCGTCTGCCCACAAGTTTGTTACATAGTACAATTGTGAAAATGCATGGTTATTATGTGCAGATTGTGCATGAGAACAAGTGCATATGGCGAGTCATACCATGTATATGCTTTCCTCTATTGACTTAGAAGCTTTGGAAAACTGTGCTAACATACATACCTGAGTCTCCAACGCTCCAGTCTGGAATAGATGGAATTTGCTTTGTCCTAGCAAGTAGGATTTCGACAAGCTCACGTCGTTCATCAGCAGCTGCTATCATGATTGGGATTTTACCATACTGCATTGCAAAGGAAAAATGGGAGTGGTGAAAAAGTCTATTATGAAAGGTGAAATGAATACAGAATTTGTAATTAGCAAAATTTTGAATTCATTCCAATGCATCTACAAACATATATACCATTTAATACATAAAGCAGAATTTGAAGGAAAATTAGCAATATTGCTCTCTTAAAATACAGCTGGGCATCATCAAGTGCTGGAAATTAGTAGATGTGCGGATCGGATGTGCCTAACACATGGGTTTTAGTAAATAATTTGAATAATATGACTGGACCTCCTGGCACAAATTATGCTTTCAAGATCACAATACAAAAGCTAAATGACCTTAAGTTTGCTATGAAAAGAAAAGGCTGATGACTAATTACTGAAAATACAAAAAAAAACAGCATAAAAGATTTTCACGGGAGTGAAACTTGCTCAGAATCTCAGAGATTTTGACTTTATTCTAACACCCAGGCATCAGATATGTAAAGGGGAGAGGAGGTTGTACATCTCAAAGTAAAGCAGAAAAGGAGATTGTACATCTCAAATTAAAGCACAAAAGCAATAAAGAGCAGAGAGAAAGAAATATCCATGATTACCCCATCATCAATATTAGGATCAGCTCCAGCCTCTAGCAAGAATTTGACAATGTCGATTAAACCATACTGAACTGCAGCGAATAACACGGGTTGCACATATGGACCTCTCAAGTTCACATCAGCACCAGCCTACAAAAAAAAGTATAATACAAGTATCTCAAGTGAACATTGCCTACAAGCATGAGGATGCTATCAATAAGTAACTGCACCTCAACCAGTAGCTTCATGCATTTCAAGGAGCATGCAGTGGCCTGGGAGCATCCAAAGAATGCTATCACGAGCGGTGGAAGAAAATGAGGGACAACTCTATTAGGCTGCCAAGGGAAATGATGAAAAGTAGTTATTACAGCTAATCAGGCCAGTAGTGGAAAATGGTGCTTTAAATACACGACCATCTGAGTGTTATGCCAAACCGAATTTAATTTGGAGCTGGTTCTTAACGTGGAACCTGCTACCAGTTAGGACCGGCTCCCTTCTATATGAGGCCGGGACTTGTGTTAAGGTGTGGATCCCACTATGTTTCCAAATAAACAAAATAAAACTTTTATCCTTGGCCTCCAGCCTCCTCCTTTCCAACTCTCCCTATGCCTCTTGTCTATCTACCTGCTGACAGCTTTTTACTTAGGAAATCATTTTTTTTATCCTTGAGGCTAGGGTCATAAGCTTGAGATTGACCTCAAGTCTTTTCTTCTTAAGGTCCCTCTTAAGGTCGACGCTAACGTATGAGGTACTCCCTCCGTCCTGAAATATAAGGCATTCTAGGATTTTTTAGGACAGATTAAAGAGGTGGGAAAATGTCACATATGCCCTTAGCCAATGATAATTAAAGGTAAGTTTTGAGTTAACAAGTGCAATATTTCGCAAGTCTTTAATTGAGTTAATTGGGTACTTACCAAAAACTTCTATGATGCCTTATATTTGGGGACAAATTTTGAATCATTGAATGTCTTATATTTCAGGACGGGGGAGTATACCTTAAAGTAAGCCTGCCACTGGGGAGGGTATGGACAAATCCACTCTTGTTCATACCCGAATCCAAATAATTATTATCCACTTCTTACCCTCCCCAATCCCACTCATACCCAATGGATAATTAGTTTTGTACTAGATTCTATACATACCTAATCGATTATTTGCACCCTCCCCACACCTTACTGTCCTCGTTTCTTCAATGGATAATTATTTTCTACTCATACCCTCCCCATTTGAGGTGGGTGTGGATTTGAATGTGGATAATGGACAAAAACAACAGGCCTACCTTAAAGCCCTTACGAACCCTCATCTACAACATTCTGGATGCTCTAATCGATATATAGTGAAACAACACAACAACAGTACTCACACTTACATCAGCACCATGCTCCAGTAGGATCTTCACAGCCTGGTCATGGCCCTTGAGTGCAGCCAAGTGTAGTGGCGTCCCACAGCGATTGAGAGGATCCACAGGAACGCCCTTAGACAGCAGTAGTCGTATAGCCTCGCAGTGTCCTGAAGGCACAAATGAAATGCACAACATGCAAAAGTTCCAAATCAAACACAACAGATGTCCTATAAGTGTGTTTGGTTGGGGTATATGCTGGGAATGGGAGATTTAGTGGAGTCTGGGGATTTAACACGCACCAATCACTTAGGTGGTAATTAGATATGAATTGTGGTTTAAAGGGAAGGTCGTACATCTTGACCATTAGTCGTGATCTATGATATGATTTCCAATCTTAGATTCATCAACTAAGCATGGGATCACAACTATATCTTAAAAGTAACCTCTTAATTCCCATCATAAACAAAATTTAAGGGACTACTACCTCCCTTCTCATTTATAAGGCGCGCACGTATAACAAAATTCAAACTTTACAATCTTTGACTACTAATTTACTCATCATATTTTTTGTTTTGTAATGTAAATTTGACACGGTTGAATTTGTATTCAAATGCAGTTTCTTATGATTATACATTCATAACCACAAATAAAATAATATAAGAGGAATCAGTGGTCAAAGTATAGTTTGGAAGACCGTGTCGTGTTTGTCCGTGCCTTATAAACGAGAAAGGAGGGGGTAATTAAGACTAAAATTCCAACTTCTAGTCTCCTGCACAAATTCCCTCTCTCAATCATGCAGTCCTCTCCCTTCGCTTCCCAGTTAGTAGTATACATATCGATCTATGCAAAATTCCAAAAAGATTCATGAGTTGGGTCAAATCGAGGGCAGCGGAGGAACGTACCATGCTCCACAGCATTATGCAATGGTGTTTTGCCACTGATGTCAGGCATCGCCGGATTGCCACCGTGGTCAAGAAGGTACCTTAGGATAGAGACGATGCCATCGGTCCCACCCTTCTTCGCCCCAATGGCGTCTCACCTGTGAGAGAAAGAGCAAGCTAGTAGTGGTTCATCCATCCAACACAAGATCCAGCGAGATGCGTACTACCTTCTGTGGAGGTGGCGTTAGTGTCAAATCCTAACTCCTCTACCAGAAACTTGCATAGTTCCAGCCTCCCTGTGGCCACCATGAAATGGAGCAGATTTTGGCCATTGGGGGCCCTTACTTGCAGCAAGTCCATATTGCTCGCCATTTCTAGCAAAAACATTGATGAGAGAGAAATAGATGAAGGGACAGAGAGAGTGAGATTGGGAGATAGAGGTTACCTTTGAGGAGGCGCAGGTTGCCATCGATGGCAGCACGGGTAGCGACCTCGAAGGGGTTGTCGGCCATGGCGGCTGTCGTCATGGGGAATTTTTGTGTCGAGAAATCACGAGAGCTTACACGAGTTTCTTGTTGACATTTAAAGAGGGGTGCAATTAATAAAAAGGGTGGAAGGTGGGTAGTGAGTTGTTACGGATAGATCCAAAAATACAATCACACATGATATTTTTTATACTATTTATTATCTTGCCATGTAAAGATTTAGCTATTAAGGAGAGATAGAGAACTTGTTTCTTTGCTAGAGAACAATTTCGACTTTTCACCAATGGGCCAAAAGCCCAAAGGTCCTACTGTTTCCGCCTGGGAGCGGTAGCCTCATTTCCATCGCCTCACTTGCCTATAGTTCCCACTTGAAATGGGGGCAATGCCTTTTAGTTTAATTCCGTTCGAATTTTGTTGTATTATGTAATGTAACTGAAATGAAATTTATTGTGTAAAATGAAATTTCAATAAAACAAAAAAGGAGCCTTCATGTCCCGTTATTGAGGGTTTTATTTTAAAAAATAGCTTTGCCAGGACTCCCTAGAAAAAATGCCTAAATTTTAAAGTAATCATAAAGGAGAATTCAATTCATGGAAAAAGAGCAACACCATATTCGTCTTCAAGAAAAATAGAAATTGCATTTTCATTATAGTTTGAATGAATGCCAATTACTTAGATATGCACATATCATTGGAGAAGCAAAAAGATCCACATGTCAGGTTTTACTAAAATTACTTGAAATTTGACAATATCTTTTTTCGATTGGATATGGCTTCCATAGACATATTTTATCAGCTCATCAACACCAATATCAATCCCAACTCTGACCCCATCCTAGCTCCACCCAAATCCCAACACGATATTTTTTGCATTGTGTTGCGCCTCAAACCTCAACACGGTGGGAGGCATGAAATCTCACAAATTTTAGGTCATGCTTGGGTGGCACAGTACTAAATTAAAATAGCCTATTGGCATGCCTGCAGCCCATTCTTCAAAAATTATTCAACTTGACTCCCATACAGGTTGGTATAACTAGGCATGCAAGAAAAGCATCAACATTTGTGTGAATCATGGTATTAGTTGGAATTAATACTACACAATGAGATCCAATATGACCATGTTTTGTTGTATTTTAAACATCAACATTTTAAATAAACTATTTCCACATTTTTTTTAACTTGGTGAATGTCTAAGAAAATAGTAGATCAAAAAAATGTTGGTGAATGTGAAAAGTTGATGAATGCCAAAAAAAAAACTTCCCCCGTCCTGAAATGTAAGGCATTTTGGTTTGTCCTAAGTCAAACTAGTCTAAGATGTCAATTTTTATAGTGAATTAACAACTACTATATCAAATAAGTAAACTATAAAAATATACTTCATAGTGGATGCAATGATATTCATCTCACAATGTAAATGTTATTGCTCTTTTTTCTATATAGTTGGTCAAAGTTAGACTGACTTGACTTGGGACAAACGAAAGTGCCTTATATTTGAGGAGAGAGGGAGTAGTTCATGTAAAAAAATTGAGCAATAATGTTGGTGAATATAAATTAGGTAAGAAAAAAAGTGTTGGGTAACAACAAGAAATGTTGGTGACAATTGATCTAGATTTTTCTAAAATGTTAATGAATATCAAAAATATCAATAGACGTAAGAAATGTTATGGAAAATATTGTACATGAGGTTAATTTAGACTTCCAGAAGGGATATCTAATATTCTAAGGATCCCACGGTCTTCTCCTGCTCTTGCTGTCGCGCTAAAGGCACTCCAGCGGTCCAGCCGCAGGTTCAGCATGCCCTGCCCCATCCAAGCATGCAAGGACTTGCCGACGGCAGACAAGAGGACCGGCCTGATGCTAGAGATTGGGAATTCAGGATCAGACATGTCCACAGTTTATCATCGACGGCTCATCAACTCATTCCAGTCCAGCATGTCAGTGCAGGCTCTTCGTTTGACTGCCAAAGGCCTTACATAACCATAACTGATACACTAACATGTGGGCTCAATGGTATGCATCTAACTTCGCAATCTTTCAATGGTATGATCTAATTTTTTCCTAATTTATATGGTTCTTGTCTAAGCTTACAGCAGGATGTCATGGCATTTTAAAAAGTTCATAGCAAAGGAGCAAATTCAGCCATACAGGCAACCACATATATAGCTCCAAACAAGTCTCTTGTTCTTTAATCCTACACTGTCACTACATATATGTACTTAGTCCTATATAGGACCATCTTTAATCTGAGATAGAGTGCTGAACTAGCTCAAGAGTTCTGTTCTCCGGAGGGAGCAGCACACCTCAGGACCTCAGTCGCCTCCCTGCAAGTTTGATAAATCGAAGGCCTAAGAATCGCGTCAATAGATAATAAAGTTGTATGGAAAAAGATATCTGAAAAATAGAATTAGATAAACAAATGCATTGCCTTAACGCTGTCTTGATCTCGTCACTTGCAGGGTCAAGCTTCAGTGCTTCACCGAACGCATCAGCTGCTCCTTTGTAGTTCTGGAATATAACAATACAGGAAGGGTGAAATATAATTGGAAGATTACACTGCAAGGCTAAATTTGATGTAGCTGCTAAAATGCGTAGTATACCTTAAGTAGCCGTAGAGCTGCTCCCTCACGGTACCATGACTTCGACCAAAGAGGACGGATCATTCTGCATTTTTGAGCATCTGATAGAGCATTCTTTCCATATCCGAGACGCAACCAGGAGAGGCTCCTGTTGGCAAACAAGGTAGCATCAAGTGGACGCATGAACATCGCCTGCATGAACAATCAGCAGGACTCAAATTCTCAGGACACATGGTGCCAGGGTAAATTGGCATATATAATAGGAACTCTTTTTGCTTCAATTTTACATTTGATGTGAGCAAACTGCATATAAGATTACAGTATTCCTTTATGAAAAATTATTTGTTCAAGAAAACCAGCCAATGGAATGGAACATATAATAAGTGCTTCCCAACTTATGCAAGGTACATAGACCAACGAAAGCAACTAGCTCCCCAATGCAAAGGATGATGTTTCAGTCTTTCAGAACAAGGAGTCAAGGACACTGCACACATATAGTGTGCAACACTCATTGTTTCAAACAAGTATAAGCTTCAGATCAATTTAAGAGGTTACCATGCCATAGAAGTATATTGCTCCAGCGTAATCCCCCTTTGCAAACGCTTCATTTCCTTGTATCTTTGCATCAGCTCCAGAAGCTGAACCCTATAAATAGATTGTCCAAATTCAAAAATATGAAACAATCGTTAAGCTCCCGAAATACAAGTTACAGACACTGAAAGAAGAGAACTGCTGAAATATATATACCTTAGCTATGGAAGGTACATGTTTCATAGTAGAAATTATCCCATCTACACTCCAATTGGATACAGATGCGATTGGTTTTGTATTTGGAAAGAGAATTTCAACAAGATCACGTCGCCCATCTTCTGCTGCATGCATGATCGGATTTTTCCCAAACTGCATTGTAGAGTTGAAAGGTACAATCAAGTGACGAACTTTGACAGGTGATTATTTATTTTTTTTACCAAACAATAATTTCAAGAAAATGAGATATCCCCAAACTTCACATTTGTGGCAGTGCTAGTCTAGTTAAGTAGATCGATCAGGATCTGAATAAGATATAAAACAAAAGTACAACTCATTTCATTCCAAGTAAGAGTGATCGAGTGCTGGAAACAATAATAGGCACGGTGTACCCAAACTAGCATTTTTATTTCAACAGTTCAACCTTTCCATTATTTTCACACATGATGTAAAGTTTGAAGCTGTAATGCAAAAGGCTCTTTAAAAAATGGACCTAGGTGAAAACATACTTTTATTGATTAATTGTTAGTCAAAGCATATAATATTTATCTCTTCCTAACAAGTATACGCCTTGTACTGACTTTGTGCATAGACTACCAAAGGTCTGTACCGGGCCTAATAATGGCTGCCCGCACTATGATTCTGACATATCAAACCTATCCACATGACTTGTCAAAACATTGAAAATTCCAAACACAATATATGGCCTTGAACTGCAAACAATATCTTGGAACCTCTTATATATTACAAGTTCACTGCTGTCTGAAACAAACCCAAAATGGTGCCGTTGATGACAGACATACAGCACACTACTTTCTTGACATACATTCCATATAAAGCACTTCCTGTGTCAAGAGACCTTGGTTCTCCATTACTGCTGAGCCATAATGTTTAAGCAATATAACCTAAAAACAAAAATTATGCAAGGATCCCTAGGATCCTGATCTCCATTACTGCTGAGAGAAACATACTTACATTGTCAAAAATGTTAGGATCCGCACCAGCCTCTAGCAAGAACTTGACAATATCTGTTAATCCCTTTGTGGTTGCCTCAATTAAAGCGCTTGGTCCATACGGATTTGTAAAGTTCACATTAGCACCAGCCTAAAACAATTTGACAAGCAAAGCTTAATTAGGTAGCTCTATAGAGGTTTTCTTGATGTAATCATGATGACAAGTTCAACCAACTAGCAAAGCTGTTCAGTTATTTGCCTGTGACCCCCTCTCAACAAGTTTTCATTTAACCAAAGGAAATTTAACTGAACAAGTAACTGTACGTCTGTACCTCAACCAATAGCTCCACACATCTCCAGGAGCGTGATTCTAATGTCAACAGGAGTGGTGACATAACACCAAGGAAAATTCTGTTGGGCTGCAAAGTGGAAACAATAAAACAGTTTTGGCACTAGTCAAATGTCAGAAGTCAGATTACGGGGAAAAGGATTCATAAGGGCTGTGCCACCAAATTATTTGGTGCTACAGCGAATGAAAACCAGCTTGTTTGCTGTCCGGCGGCATGAAACCTTTCACCGGCCTATAGAACTTAGGTCACAGCGCAAGTAATAACTTACGTCAGCACCACGCTCCAGCAGGAGTTTCACAATCTGACTGTGGCCCTTCGCCGCTGCCGTGTGCAGCGGGGACACCAGACGATTGTTGAGGGGATCTGCATCAACACCCTCGGACAGCAGCAGCCTTACAACCTCAATATGCCCTGAATTATAGGCACAAAGAGGTTCAGAGAGATAGGAGTATATAGCACACACACACTCCACATCAAACACAACAAAAGCCAGGGATCCGGACGGGCACCGTTCTCCGCCGCAATGTGCAGCGGCATGAAGCCCATGGCGTCGGGGATCGCCGGGTCGCCGCCATGGTCGAGGAGGTACCTCAGGACGCTCATCTCTCTGGCGGCCTCGCGCGCGGAAGGTCGGCGTCATGCCTACAATGCAACCATGTCGACAGTAATCTGACAAGAACCAACGCTTGGCACCAACGGACCAGAATGCCCAGATCGATGCCCAACAGCCCAAGATTCAGATAGCAACTCACCATCCGCGTTGGGGCAGTTGACATCGAGCCTTGATTCCTCCACCAGGAACCTGCAGACCTCCAGGTGACCCTCGGCCGCGGCGAAGTACAGCACGCTGCCCCCATCGGAGTCCTTGGCTTCACGCAGATCCATCTCGCTCGCCAATTCTAGCAAAGAAACAGAGAGGAGGGAGATTAACTGATTTAGGCGGCGTGATCGAGCACAAAACTAATAAAGATGCAATCTTGAGGAGGAGCAATGGAGAAGGCGGCTGGGCGGGCGCTTACTCTTGAGGAGGCGGAGGTTGCCCTTTAAGGCGGCCCGGATGGCGACGGCGGAGGGGTTGGGAGCCATGGCGGCGGCGTCTCAAGGAGCTTGATCAGGCGGTTCCGCAAGGCTGATCGAGGAGGGGGTGTGATTTTGTAGAGGAGCAAGAAGGAAAGACGAGGGGACTGGGGACGACGGCTATTGCTTTCACACTGGAATGCAAATCAGTTTTTATTTTATTTATTTTTCTCTTAACAACATGGTGCTCTAAGGAACATGTGACAGGTTCCTCAAATCATAAAAAAAACGAAAGTATGTATGTGCTAGGTCATTCTCCATGAAAAACTCTCTAGATTATTTAGATGGTGTGCACATGACTTGAAATCAAGCTTCAATGGTAGAGTTTAAAGGTTTAGAACAACTCCAAGAGCCTCTTTAAAAATCACTAGCTAAAATCCTGATTTAGCTAATAAGACGGAGGATTATATTAGTGTGGTTGCTCACTTTGTTAATGTTGATTGGGAGTTAGATAAAAGATTGCTAGCTCTGAGATTGATTGATGAATCACATACTGGTGCTAACATTGCAGAGCATGGTTCTTCTATTTTTTCTGGTTACATACTAGCTCTACAGCCATGGATATATTGTCTCCTATTTTTTCTGGTTACATACTAGCTGCTTCACCTCCTGATGCAACTGAAGATGAGGTAAAAGAAGAGCGTTCTCTTTTCATGCATCAACGTTGTGCTTGCTATATTATAAATCTTATTGTTAAATCTAGCATGAAAGGTTTGAAGCCTTACATTGAAGATTTTAGAACTTCTATATCATTCTTGAATTCATCTAACCAACGCATTGCAGCATTTAAAAGTTTTTGCATGAGCACGGGTGTACGTCCTCGTAAGTTTGGTTTGGACATGGATATTAGATGGAACTCTACCTACATCATGCTCAAGCATGTTGTTCCATATTGTACCTTTTCTAGCTTTATCCAAACTCATCATCCTTTTCGTAATAGCTTGCCATTACTAACTGATAACCACTGGTATGTTGCTAAAAAGGTATTGGAATTCCTTAAAACCTTTTATGACTCAACTGTTGCTTTATCTGGTCTTTATTATCCTACATCTTCTCTAATGTTGCATCATATTCTTGAAATTGCTGGTCATCTTGATGCATATGAGGATGAAGTGCTTAGACATGTTGTTGTTCCTATGAAGGATAAGTTTTAAGATACGGGAGAAACATACCTATGATACATACCTTTGCTTTTATATTGGATCCTAGAGCTAAGATGAAAGGCTTTCATAATGTTCTTCGATTGTTATCTGACTATACTGGTGCAGATTACTCTAGATTCCCAACTAAAGTGCGTGGTAAGTTTACAAAGGTCTTTGAAAGGTATAAAACTAAGTTTGGTGATGCTCGATTGCATCGACCCCAACAGTCAGCAAGTGTAAGTTTTGGTAAGAAGAAAATGGCTTGGAATAAAATCTTTGCTTCTAATGTGTTTTCCAGTTCTGGTCCTTCTCAACTGGGAAGGATGTAACGTCCCGCCTCCCCGAGGCCGGGCCCGCCTACACCTGGCAGCTCTCTAGGACCCCAAGAATATCCTCACAGACCAACACATGTCTTTCCTGCGCACTTTGTCCTCACTCATGCGCACCTGGGAAGGACTTCCCGGTCGGTCACCCATCGCTCCAAGCCAAGCACGCTTAACTTTGGAGTTGTTTTGTGATGAGCTTCCGGAAAAGAAGTTGCAACTTGTTGATATGAGTATCCTTATCAATCCTATTAAGCCTTGGGCCGGGATGTCACATACACCCCCCTTAGAAGATCGACGTCCTCGTCGATCAACCCCAAGCCAGGAACGTCGATCAACCCCAAGCCAGGAACGTCCTCTCTTGGCCACGTCCGTGGGTCCAGTGCCAGCGCATGTGCCATGCTGTGTGACCACTCAGGGCCCACACCAGCCATGCACACCATGCCTGCACAACTGCGACTGCACGCGCCCGTGAAACCGCGAGAGTCGGCTCTGATACCAATTGTAACGTCCCGCCTCCCCGAGGCCGGGCCCGCCTACACCTGTCAACTCTCTAGGACCCCAAGAATATCCTCACAGACCAACACATGTCTTTCCTGCGCACTTTGTCCTCACTCATGCGCACCCGGGAAGGACTTCCCGGTCGGTCACCCATCGCTCCAAGCCAAGCACGCTTAACTTTGGAGTTGTTTTGTGATGGGCTTCCGGAAAAGAAGTTGCAACTTGTTGATATGAGTATCCTTATCAATCCTATTAAGCCTTGGGCCGGGATGTCACAAAGGAGGACAAGTATTGCTTCTTTACCACCTCATGCAGCTCTTTCAGAGCTTTCCTCATACCTTGACAGTGATTGTGTCGTCCAATACGATGAGGACTTCAACATTCTGAATTGGTGGCATGAGCATAAGCGAATTTACCCTATTCTTTCTATACTTGCTAAAGATGTGCTAATTGTACTTGCTTCCACAATATCATCTGAGTCTACTTTTAGTCTTGCTCGTAGGGTGCTTGAAGAGCGGTGACGGCGACTGACAAGTGAGATGGTGGAGATGTTGTCTTACTTGAAGGACTAGGAGCTGTTGTTGCTCATGGCCATCTGCAGCACAATGTGGAGAAGGAGACCAAGGAGGTGGAGCTGACCTTTGAGGACATGTACCTAGATGAAGATGTTGCTGGTCAAGCTCATGCTGGAGGATGACGATGCTTCTGCTGGTTGAAGGAAGCTGCTGACTGCTGGCTGTCTATCTTATCTGTTTAGTTTTCCTGCAATATTTTTGTAATGGACATTGGACTGTAACCTTAAGACATTAAGAACTCTGAACTCTAGAGCTGGGTTGTACTCTTTTCCTTTCTAGGGTTTTCTTCACGAGGTGTGAGTTTTACCTAGAAAGGTTTTTAATGAGGCAGCCAATAAATAAAACAGCTCATAAATTTTCTCTTTGATACTATGATGTCTTGTGGATGTTTGATGAATGATGAGTATCAATGTGTGTTTTGATTTATGTATCTTTGAGAAATAATATTGTGTTATTTGCATTTCTAGTGGTTTTCTGCAACTGGTGGTGGTATTATCTATTACGGACCGGTGGGTCGCCCGGCCTGTCTAGCCTGGCAGGCTAGTGGGTCGGGCCGGCCTGCATAAGAATTAAGTAGGCCAGGCCTAGGACAGAAGGTCGGCCTGCCGGGCGGCCCGACCTGACATAATTATTAGACCGGGCCTATACAGGCCGGACCGCCCCGTTTGGCCATGTATAGTGGTGGGACTGTGGGAGTGGGGGCTCGGGTGGGTGATGGTGCGGCGGCCCCCCTTCGTGCGTGGGCTGGAGATGAGCATCGACGAGGCCGCGGCCCTGGGCGGGTGGTCGGGTGTCACTGCCGGGGCACGTGGCGGCACGTCTTCTACAGGGTGCGCGCCGGGCGTGCAAGCTGTTGGGACGTGATGGCCGCCAGGAGCCCAGGACGCAGGACTTCAGGTACGACTCCGTCACCTATGCGCAGAACTCAACCACGGTGAGGCCTGACGGTGACAGGAGGTGATCGAGCTGCCATGGCCGGTGGCCATCGGGTTCTCTTCTCCCACGCCATTCGTCAACATCGCGGTGACAAGCGGCCGGGCGGTGCAACGTTGGTGTGCACACAGTGTCTCGGTGAGGGAGACGGTGAAGCGTTTGTGTGATGGCGTGACACCAAAGGTCATGCTGAATCGTGTAGGTAGAGTTTGAGGACTAAATTGGTCCAACAGAAAGTATAGGGACGAACTGACCTTTTTGGCAAGAGTTCGAGGATCATATTGCCTATTTTGCCATTTATTTTAAGAGAAAAATATTATTTGTACGGCAGATTTGTTAAGAGAAAAGCACCGCGGTAGTTTGTTGATGCTCACTAACTCTTATTTTTATGCATCAACAATACATAAAAAAGGACCAAAAAGATAAATCAATTGTAGTATAGGGCATTGGACTAATGAATTCCATGAGTTTTGGTAAATTATATATTTTCAGGGACTATTCAGAAAAATGTGAAGAGAATGAATTCTGGAAGGCTCCAGAAGACTCCCGAACTCAACACAAGTGGGCTCCAAGAAAATATGCATCTAGAAGGGACAAGAGGCCCACACGCGAAGGCGGAGCCCAGCCGGGGCCCAACCCAGCCCAGGCCGACCGACCCTATAGGGAGGTCAATCGGGCTCCCCCGGGCACCGATCAGGCCCTGCTTCTCGAGAAGGATTCTTCACCGCCTCTTAGGGTTAATCTAAACCACTTGTTTAGGTCGGTTTGATCCTACGGCGACGGATTATCCCTCCGGGATATATAAGCAACCCCAGAACCCCCCCCCCGGGCATGGTATGCATCTCTCAAAAGATCATCATCATCAGGCCAAGACATGAGAAGAAGATGATACATCAGAGATAGGATAGCTACTTTATAGTTCAAGATCTAATTTCTAGATCAAGAACCTAGTTCTAGATAAAGAGTCAGATTCGAGTAGAGTCGAGTTTTGCTCCAGTTCCAAATCAGTTTGTTATCAAGATTCAGTTCTTATATTATTTCTCAATGACTTTATGCTATTTCAATGGTATGTGTGCAATTGCTAAGTTCTTACTTTATTATAGTAGTATATTTGATATAGTCATGATTAATGATAAGTCTACGCACTTATTCGTAGAGTTCCTAGTATATTACGTGTGTATGCTAGGTAGTAGAAAGTATGTAAGCATGGTTCTTAGATATAATTTACTTGCGGATTCACCTTATAATCCGGGTCATGTGGTAGATCGTGGGCGACAGGCCTATTGAGTCCTTTGGAGTCCACCCCCGAGTAAAAGACTAGTTGAACAATGATTCTTGGGAGGATCAAGTTTCGTCTTTGATCTTATTGGTAATCTTTGGGGTACTCACATTTATCCATGACTATGCTATATGTGATGATATGCTACATTAGAATAGATAAATAACTCAGTCTTTGTATGTTATATAGAATTGTGCCTCTTAAGTAAATCCAGTTCTAATCTAGACTAGGAATAATATGTTCTATGCTCCACATGTGCCTCTGCTTGTCTGATTTATCATTACTTTATCATTTGGCTTACCCCTGTTAAAGTATATGTCATTCCATCAAAGTCTATAAAGTAGTCTATTGCCATCCCCTGTCTGTTGTTACATCCATCCATCTTCCCTATGGATACGATATTTTAAAACCCATCACCCCGGGTGAAATGTTCACCGGTATCCATGCGCTTGCGGATTATGTACCATAATATTTTTGTAGGCTTATCTCATACCAACCAACATTTCTTGGGTCATTGTTTAGAATGGATTCCAGATCTATTCTTTGGAAGTTGTGTTAAGAAATGTCAACATAGTTGAAGAAAAAGAAATCAAAGGCAGCAATGATAAGATGGCTGGGCCACTTGGATGGTTTATTATCAAGTGGCTCAAGGAAGCAAATTCTAGAATGGGTGTTCATTTACTGAAGTTCATCAGAAAAGTGGCTGAAGGAGGCAAATTCTCAAATGACAGAACTATATACAACAAAGCAAAAGATCAAATTAACCATATTAAAGCTTAGGCAAATCGGCAAGTCTTTAATTGTTAGTACTGCAACTTTGTCAAGCAAGATCTAGTTATCAGCACTGCAACTTTACTAGGAATAATAATAAGACCATTTCAATATAAATAGCGATCCAGATAATTGATATGCTTCCTCTCTAAGTTTATCAGTATTTGAAAGTTCATTGCAAAATAGTAACAATACATGCAAGCATAACTCTAAACTAGTCTTCACATGATCAAGGGTCAGGGTACTTTAACCCTACGCTGAGATCTTTAATCCTATATAAGATCTTTAATCTGAGATATGCCAACCCTGAAGCAGTTCAAGGATTCTGCTCTTCGGAGGCAGCAGCGAACCTCAGAGCCTCAATAGCCTCCCTGCAAGTTTCAAAAATCAACATACCAAAGTTGAATAGATACTTGGAGACAAGAGAACTGCAAAAAACATTATACGGAAACCATCAAACAACAGCATTGCCTTAAGGCTGTCTTGATCTCATCACAGGCAGGGTCGAGCTTCCGTGCTTCCACAAATGCATTAGCTGCTGCTCTGTAATCCTGGGCATACAGAAAGACACAAAAAGGGTGCAGATAAAAGTGGAGACATTGGATTAGATTGGATGCTAAATTTGACACAGCTGCTACAGTGCTTGGTTTACCTTCAGCAAGCTGAGAGCTGCGCCCTCACGGTACCACGCCTCCGACCAGCAAGGTCGTATCATTTTGCATTGTTGAGCATCTTCCAGAGCATTCTTTCCATCTCCCAACCTCAACCAGCACAGGCTTCTGTTGGAGAACAAGGTAGCATCAAGTGGGTCCAGATACATTATTGCCTGCATTAACAACCAGCACAACCCAATTGCTCAGGATCCATGGTGCCATGGTAAATCGGTATAGCTTAACAGGGTTTTTTCCTTTAATTTTACAGCTAGTGTGAATAGACCACATATTATCTTGTGGTCTTTCTTATGAAACAAAGAGGCCACTTGATGACTTGAAGTTAAACTATTGGACACTGGTCTGCATGGAGCATAAGTGCTATATGTGCAACTTATACACAGGATTACAGAAAAGTTAACATACATGTACTGGCAGCGGAAAATAACTGTATCCCAAACATGATGTTCGGGAACCAATAAACATCCATTACATAACAATTTTATTGTTTCAAAAAAGTAAACACTTCAGATTGGTCGAAGCATTTACCATGCTATATGAGTAGCTTGCTCCAAGGTAGTCCCCCTTTGCAAGTGCTTCGTTTCCTTGTTGCTTCGGATCAAATAGTATATGTTCTTCTCTATGTTCTTTCATAAAACCTGCTTCCTAAAAAGATGGAACGATAATTAACTAAGCACCAGTAATATAGATTATGCAAAAAGAAGAGACCAACTAATTACTCCCTCCCTCCCCAAATATAAGCATTTCTAGTTTGTCTTAAGTCAAACATTTATTACTTTCACTGTCAATAGCAAAACAATCGATAAAGATTACCAATGGAAAATCATATTCTAAGATTCAACAATAAACCAACTATCTTAATATGTAACCCTTTCTATTTTAAGTAATTTATGTATTTTTATATTATTGGTCAAAGTAGATTATTCAAGACCACGCCGATGCCCTAAACTTACTATGTGGACAGAGGGAGTATACAGTATACACATTAGGTTCGAAAAGCATGTATTTTATAGTAATCATTATCTTATCAACACTCCAATTGGACAGAGATGTGATTGGTTTTGATTTGTATGAAGAAAAAGAATTTAGACAAGATTACATCATCCTTCATGTGCTGCATAACTGATTGTGTGTTCCTCAAATTTTATTGCATACACACAAAAGGTAACAAGATACACAGTAACGGTAAAGATTCACTTGATTACAGACCTACAGTGCTGTCAGTGCACTACTTTCTTGGTGTATGAATATAATGCACTTCCAATGCCAGGATGCATGGGACCAAGCAATTGAACCTCAGCAAAGGTAGAGGAAAATTGACCTAACACACTTACCTTGGCAAACACGTCAGGGTCAGCTCCTGCCTCCAGCAAGAACTTGACAATGTCGGTTAGGTCATCACTGGCTGCGCTCATTAAAAGGCTTGGTCCATAGGGACTTTTAAAGTTGACATCAGCACCAGCCTATATATAGAATTGACAATGCAAAGCTTAGGCGCTTTAGAAAGGTTTTGAACATGTAAACATTGATGGCACGTTCAAGTGTTCTACCAAAACTAACAAATAAAGCTAATTTATTTAGCATGTTCCAGACAATTTTTCATCTAGAGTTCAGTGTAAATTGAAGCAGGAGAATACGCAAAGTTTAAGCGAATAGGTAACTAGTACCTCAACCAATAGCTTGACACATTCCAAAGAGCCTGAAAAGAACGCCATCTTGAGCGGTGGAAACATCTTATGGGCAGCTCTGTTGGGCTGCAAAGGGAAACAAGATCACAGCTTTGGTACTAATCTCACGCAATGAAGCTAGTTCCTCTTCAAGTGCAGTGAAATGTGAAATCTTCGCCGGCTACCTATCCAATTGAGCTACCAATGCAATGCAACAAGGTCACAGGCGAAGCATAATCTGATTACTCACATCAGCACCGTGCTCCAGCAGGATTTTCACAACCTGATCATGGCCATTCCCTGCGGCCATGTGCAGTGGTGTTACTTGGCGATTGTTGAGGGGATCCACATCAACACCCATGGACAGCAGCAGTCTTACAGCCTCTTCGTGTCCTGAATCATAGACACAAAGAGATTATGAGATGATAACAGCTAGTGATCACGCATACATCACAGGAACCTGCAGATTCATCGATCACCGGAGCACAACGCACCGTGCTCCGCCGCGAGGTGCAGCGGCGTGTCACCGACGGCGTCGGGCGTCGCCGGATCGACGCCGTGGTCGTGGAGGTACCTCAGGACGCTCACCTCTCCGCCCTTGGCGGCGATGACTACAGGCGTCTCACCTATACTCCGTACAAGTGAAGAACACGGAGCCCCTCAGTAGTCAGTAGCAGCACACCACTCGACTCGGTGAGCAAGATTAAGCTAGCAACGCGGCACTCACCAATGGGGTTGGCGCCGTTGACATCGAGCCCCGATTGCTCCACCAGGAACCTGCAGATCTCCGCTTGACCCCTGGCCGCGGCGAGGTGCAGCAAGTTCCCGGCATTGGGGACCTTAACTTCCCGGAGGTCCACCTTGCTCGCCATTTCTGACGGAAGGGAGATTCAGGCAGGAAGAAATTTGCGTTAAAGAAGCACCAATGGGTTGGGGAGGGGGGAGCATCTATCCGCAATCTTGAGAAGGAACAATGGCGGCGGCGGCCGCCGGGCGCTTACTCTTGAGGAGGCGGAGCTTGCCGTCCATGATGGCCTGGGCGACGACGGGAGTGTTGGGGTCCATGGCCATGGCGCCGGAGTTGCAAGGGGCTTCTTCCGCAAGGCTCGAGAAGGTCCGTGAGGGGTTGGAGGCTTGTAGTGGAAGGAAGAAATGGGAGGGGAGACGAGCTCGGCACTGGCGCGCAGGGGCGGTGGACTGTCTTTAATGGCGGAAGCGTGCTGGAGAGGACGGACGGGACGGGACGGGCAAGCAGCAGAAACGCGGTTGCTTCACACACTAGAGGATGGTATAGATGGCCAAATGGGCGAGACACGACGGGCGGCACGACACACGACACTAAAAAACACGACACGACACGAACACGAACACGATTGCATAGTGTCAGTGTCGACACGACACGATGGCCGTGCCGTGTTGTGTTTCAAAATCGACACGTAGTGTTAACACGGACACGACACGAAAAGTACCCTGACACGATTAAAACACGACTAATATAGAGCCCACAGGAAATATAGCCATTATATCTAAAAACGGCCCAGCCCAGCCCAGCAAGGCCCAGCCGGCCGGCCCGGCCCCCGCACCGACCGCGGGTCCGCGGCTATATAAGCGCCGCTAACCCTACCCCCCCCCCCCCCCCCCCCGCCCCTCCCCCCCCTCCCGGCCCGCAACGCGTCGTCTCTCGTCTCCAGTCTCCTCTCCTGTCTCCTCCGCCACGCCTCCCCCTCTCTTCTCTCCGGTCAGCGGTGGTCCGCCGCCGCGGCCATGGCCGGCAGCACGGCGCGAGGCGCCATGATA
Organism: Cenchrus americanus; assembly: GCA_947561735.1. Lineage (NCBI taxonomy): Eukaryota > Viridiplantae > Streptophyta > Magnoliopsida > Poales > Poaceae > Cenchrus > Cenchrus americanus. Next base: position 7,086,036 of record OX387242.1, read on the forward strand.
GCTCTCCCCTAATCTCTCCCTCCTCTGTCCTCTCCCGTCTCTCTGGTCTCCTCGAATTCGTCCCCTAACGCCTAACCCTAGATCTCGTCGTCCTCTCCGTCCTCTCCCCGACTCGTGCTCGCCGTCTCTCGTCTCCTCGACCTCGTCGGCGTCTCTCGGTGCTCCGGACCGGCCAGGTAAGCTTCTCCTCGAATCCGTCCCCATACCCTAACCCTAGATCTCGTCTGGTGATTAATGCACTTCTTCTTTGGCTCTTTGGTCTTTGCGCAGGTGATGGCTAGTTCGTCGAGGAACCAGAGGCTGACGGCGGTCGTCGACGACGACGAGCACGAAGAAGTGCAAGTTGGCTTCGATGAGGAGCTTCGGTTCTTCGGGACATGCCGGAGAGGACGAAGATGACTTGATGGGTGGACGGGAAGAACTCTTTGGCCGCGCCGGCACCACTGATGCACCCATCGATGTTGATCTGGGTGATGGTGCTGGTGCCGCTGCCACTGAAGAAACGGAGACCCAAAGCACCGGAGCAAAGAGGGTGCGCCCCTCCACCTCCGACGCCTGGGAAGACTTTGACCCGATCCTCAAGGTAGTAAACGGTAAGAAAATCCGCATCCAAGCTAAGTGCATACATTGTGGAAGAATATATGCTGCTACATCTAGGATTGGCACTGGATCTCTTTTGCGTCATATCCCAAAATGTGGTCCTAGGAAGCAAAAGTATCACACTTCTCAGTCTCAGATCCAGTTTAGTAAAGATGGTAGTGTTGCTTTGTGGGAGTACAGTAATGATGTTGCACGTACACAGCTCTGTCGCTTGATTGCTAGACTTGATCTGCCTCTTTCTTTTGGTGAGTCTGATGCTTTTGAAGACTACATTAGGATTGCTCATAATCCTCGGTTCAGTAGTGTTTCTAGACAAACCACCACTAGAGATTTCATCAAGTACTACTCTGATTGTCGTGCTAAGCTTGTTGATTCTTTGTCCTCTCGTTACCTCTCGTTGCGCTTACATCTGATATATGGTCTGGCAATGTTAAGGAAGACTACCTTTCTGTTGTTGCTCATTATGTTAATTCTAATTGGGAATTGGAGAAGCGTGTCATAGGGATGAGGCTCATTGATGAGTCTCATTCTGGTAGTAACATTGCTGATCGTGTGGTTGCTGTGTTAGAAGATTTTGGATTGACTGATAAAGTATTCTCTGTTACTTTGGATAATGCATCATCTAATTCTTCTGCTATGGCATTTTTGTCTCCTCAAATTTCTGGTTATATGGGCACTTTGTTCTTGCATCAGAGATGTGCTTGTCACATAATTAATCTTATTGTCAAGTGTGGTTTGAAGAGGCTTAAACCTTACATTGAGGCATTTAGAACTGCTATATCATTCTTAAACTCTTCTAACCGCAGAATTGCTGCATATAAAAGTTATTGCATAGCGATTGGTGAGCGACCTAGAAAATTTGGACTTGACATGGATGTGAGGTGGAACTCAACCTACCTCATGCTTAAGCATGTGGTAGGTCATAAGAAGAGCTTTTCTCGTGTTCATCCAAACTCATTACCCCGGGGAGCGAGATGTTCCTATGCTTTTGATCGATGCTCACCGGTATGTTGCTTGAACACATCTTGTCATTTCTTGAGCTATTCTATGACTCAACCGTTGCACTTGTCCGGTGTGTACTATCCCACATCTCCTTTGATACCGCATCATGTACTTGAGATAGCCTGGACATTTAAGCTCGTATGAGAATGATAACTTGCTTAGATCTGTGGTTGTCCCTATGAAAGACAAATTTTTGAAGTACTGGGAGGGACGTACCTATGCTTTACTCAATTGCATTTATCATGGACCCTAGAGCTAAGATGAGGGGTTTAACCAATGCTCTTGTTCGTTGTCTAATCCGTCCGGTACCGATTATGCCCCTTATTTAACCGAAGTAAGAGCTGAACTTAATACCATGTTTAACAAGTATGATGAGAAGTTTGGTGCGGTGAGAATGCGAGAGACCTTCACATCCGGTGAGTCTTGGTAAGAAAAAAGCACAATGGGGTAAGATCTTTGGTTCTAATGCTACCGAATCCTCCAGCTTTGGTTCGGTTTGCATTCTTCTCGTCTCCACCCCACCCTCTTTGAGTAGAAGAACTTCGCAAGTGCATTGCGCAAGCGAAGAACCACCGGTCTTGTTGCTATTGGTTCTGAACTGTCTGCTTACTTGGATAGTGACACTGTGAACCAATTTGATGATGATTTCAACATCATAAATCGGTGGCATGAGCACAAACTAACCTATCCAGTACTTTCAATCTTTGCTAAAGATGTTTTATCTGTGCCTGTGTCTACCATATCTTCAGAATCTGCATTTAGTCTTACTGGCAGGATCATTGAGGAGCGTCGGCGACGACTGAACTCAGAAATGGTGGAAATGCTCATCTGCATCAAGGATTGGGAGGCTGGGGAAGCAAGATTGCAGCATTCAGTGGAGGACAAGGAACTGGAAGCTTCCTTTGAGGAGATGTTCCTGGATGTTGAGTGACCAATGTATCTGTAATCTGTCTTTAAGTTTCTGTTGTGTGTGTCGTGTTGAACTTGAACATTTGAATTTGTAATATTTGAACCTTTGAACTTGATTGAGTCAATTGTACTTTTTTTCCTATCTAGGGTTTCTCACAAGGGTGAGTTTTACCTAGATAGGTTTTTAATGAGGCAGCCATTGCACCAGCTCAAACTTGAAAAAATTGTCTCGTGATGTTCCGTGTTGTCTCTGTGATGTTCTGTGATTGTGAATTTGTGAATTGTGATTGAATCTCGTGGTGTTGAATTTTGTATACTTGAAAAAATTGTCTCTGATGAAATTTTTTTCTGTGAATCGTGTTCGTGTTGACACGGCACGGTGGGCCGGTCGTGTTGTCGTGCCAGCACGGCACGACACGATGCCCTTCGTGTCGTGTTCGTGTCGAGGTTTTTGCACGCCTGCGAACACGACACGACACGAAAGGTAGTCGTGTCCAACCGTGTTCGTGTCGAATCGTGTCGTGTTTAGTCGTGTTCGTGTCGTGTCGTGTCGTGCAACACGATTGGCCATCTATAGAGGATGGAAACCGGTTTCAAGGCTTTCTCTCTCTACCATATATTAAATACGCACGCCAAAAGACATACTCCCTCTTTTAAACTTTGACTAAAGATAACCGCGTTTAAATAAGGGAGGAAAAAATTTCAACCAAAATAATTTCATGTGTTTAGCAAAAACACTAGCTTGTGGGACCAGTAAGGGGTACAATTGCTTGGGTGCATGTAACATTTGTTGTCTTGTCCTCAACTGTAGTCGTGAAACACATGAAAATTGTTGTCAAACATATGGAAATTGTTGTTAAACATTGGAGAAGTTTTTTAGAAAATTTTTGCCCCCTACTTGAACACGTTCGATATAGAAAAAAGTAGGGACGAAAGTGGTGTGGATAATTTCCGCATCCGATCCGATCTGAATCCGAATTATGCGGATGTGGAGAAGAATTTTTGATATTCATGCATATGTGGATAATCCGAATCCGATTGTGTGCGGATGTGGATTAGGATATGGTGTTAGTGATATCCGACGGATATGGATTATCCGATAATTGAATGCGGATAATCTAAGGCCTATAATAGGAATCCTACTACTATGACAACCCAATACGGCTCATACACTGATCTTTTACATATACATAATTTTTTAGCCCACAAAATTTAAGCTATATGTATAGTGTGTGCACGTGCATCAAAAACCTTAACCACAGTCATGCGTAGAGCATCATTTGTCACCATTTGAAACTAAATATAAGCATGTATTATCCGACTATATTAATCTGCATCCGCTCCGCAACCGGTCCGACTCCGCACCATACCCGACATCCGAAAAAACCGCATTCGTAACCGCATCTGTGTAATATCCGCCCTGCTCCATATCGGACAAAAAAATATGGATATGGATGTGGTAAAGGTATTATCTGATCCGATCTGATCCGCTTTCATCCCTAGAAAAAAGTAATAATATTTATGAAACAAAATAAGTATCATTAGATTAATTATATAATATACTTTCATGATAAAACTTTTTGGAAGTTATAAGTGTAAATACTATTTACTTTGCATTTGGTCAAACTTGAGCAAGTTTGACTGGCACGGGTCGCATAGTTGCAATTTTTCCTGGACGGAGGGAGTATGTTCGGAATACTAAATGTAGATGATATTAAAAACTAATTACACGATTGTGATGGCCTTTGCGACACGAATCTTTTGAGTCTAGTTAGACCATGTTAGGACAATATTTATCAAAAAAATTGAAATTTACCTTTTGCTACAGTGCTTTAGAAAGGCAAATTTTTCTGACATCTAAACAAGGCCTTTGCTTTCATTTTTTAGTATAGTAACAAGATACTCCAGCAGGTACTATTGTGGAGTACTTCCACGTATACAAATGTCGAGGAGCAACATTGCTCCCGAGCTGATAAATAAAAGTTTAATTATTCTTTTAGCTTAAATGTGGTCACCAATAGAAAAAATCATTTCTTGCTTCTATTCTAAAAGTCAGGTCTCATTCAACATTTTCTCCCACCTCAAGGCTCGGGAGTATTTCACAAGATGCCAACTCTATCATTCAAAAGGTATGGAAAGCCAAAACCATTCCCCCTTTTCTCAAAACTTTTACTTGACGCCTCGTCTGAAGAGCCCTTGCAACGGCTAAGTGTGCAGGTAGATATTCCTCACATATATCGACATTGTTCGGCTTGTGGTCATATTTAAAATGATGCTGATCTTTTCTTCCTTTGTGATTTGCCAAAACAAGTGTGGGCTCATTCACGCACTCTTTGTCCATCTCACTTGATCACTCTAGATGAAGATGGAGTTCAGTAAACCCTCTCCGCTGTATTGGTGCGTACACTCACAGAAGACACTCTCTGCACGACTCTCTTTCTTTTGTGGTACATTTGGAAAGCTCCAAATGATCAACACTTCCAAAGAAAATCTTGGACTTATTTTCATGTTCACAAGGTTGCAGCACCTCATCAACAAACCCATCTTGCCGCCTGGCAAGACCATCACCATTCCACAACCTCTCAGGACCAAAACAACCGGCCCACAAGTCCGCTGGCTGACACAGATGTTGGTGGAAATCGGTCCCAAAGGTGGACGCCGACACAACAGCCCCCTGAAAACACTACCCTCCTCCGAAGGGGATACGGCCGGAGGCCGCCTCGGAGACAGGCGGAACGCTCTGTTGTATTTGCTACCTCCGCTAAACAGGCTACGACTACCTTATAACCACTTCTACCTCTAATACTACTATAACTACCTTCTAATGCTACGAAAGAGAAACGAAGCACTCAGAAACCGAAAGCCAATGATCAAACTAGAGCCTTCGGGAGCTCTATTCTCATTAATGTGTGTTCGCTCGATTACAAGGGAGCCTCTATTTATAGGAGGCCCTGGGTATGATCAAATACCCCAATTACACCTTTTCTGTTCCTGACAAACGGCTTTACACACTTTACAAGGGTATAATAGTAACTCCCCGCCTCTTACAGTCCTCCAGTGTGTCTTCGTACGGCCAAGCCACCTTTACACGCGGCACCTCTTGTCTCTACTTCGTACGGCTCCCCTTTACACATCTGACGCGCTTACTTTTCACGGCGCCCCTCTGACAGAGCCAAAGTTACTGCTCGCGCCGCACCTTCGGCGCCGAACCAGTCCACGACGCTGCCCCGACCACGTTGGGCTTCCGAGACGTTCCGCACGACCTGCTTTCCGCCCTGCATCGGAGCGCACCCGACGCGTGGCGTTTCCGACCTATCCGCACCTTCGGCGCCGAAGGTCTGCATCCTTCGGGATCGCCAAGGGTAGGAACTGCACCTACGAAACAACACTCATATAATTTGAGCAGCATCAGTGTCATCATTAAATCATTACTGCATACTCAATAAAAATCCTTTTACATCCGTGGACCGAAGTCGGCAACCAGACCGGCCGTGGCATAACGCTTCCGAAGGCCATATTCCCCAACAACATACTAGGCCAACCCCTCAGGACCAAATCATCACCAACATGTGCTGGACAGGTACCTTGTCGAGTTTCCTTCTGAGCTGCAGGGCTACATATGCTATTCTGATGCATCCAAACCTACCGGGAGTAGGGTTAACCGAACCGGTGGGAACCGGTCTGGAAACCGTGAACCGGTCCGGACCGGTTCCGGTCGGTTCCCAACCGGTCCAAATTCAAAAAATAAAAAATTCTCAAAAATTCTTCAAGGTGTGAAATCTAATGGTGTCAAAAAGTTTCAAATATTCATTCATTTACCATACTTTGTAGGCATTAGAAGTTCAACTTCAACTAAATAAGAAAATTGGCCGGTTGAACTTCTAATGCCTGCAAAAATACTAAATGCACTAATATTTGAAATTGTTTGACACCATTAGATTCTAGGCACCTTGCAATATTTTTAGAAAATTTTCTTTTCTTTTTTTATTTTTAAATTTAAAAACACGTCAAATTCTCCACTAATTCGGTTTTTTGTTTCAATGATCGGTTCACGGCGAACCGGACCGGTATACCGGTAGGAATCGTTTGAACTGCGTGTTTTGGTTTCGATTTTTAATTCAACGGGTTTTTTCCGGTTCCCGGTTGAACCGGTCCGGTTTACTGGAACCGGACCCCGGTGGTTCGGCACCTCCGGTCGGGAAAAAACCCTGACCGGGCGTGGGAGCAAGGCAGGCGGGAATAGGCATATTCAACTATATTGTTACTTGCAATTTTTACATGATTGATCATGGGAAAAGGAAAAATTCAATAGGTCGCTCATATAACTCTTAATATAGTCTATCGAAAAGCTCTTTAAATCCTACAGCAAATGCGGGGAATCACCTAGTCATCATCATATACAACCATATAGATGGAACCCACTAAAAGACATTAACTATATTTATCTCACATGCAAGCCACATCATCATCCACTAGATCACCAATTTATGTCTTCCATCGATTGACTATAGCATCCATACATATTTGCGATTACCATGCTCCAAAATTTGAACAATAGAAATACATGAAAGAATAATCATTTAACAACCATTGTCTCTCAATAAAATAAATATATTTTCATATATATTGTCGTTTGTAAAAGAATGTTGCATAGGAATCACCGCAATTATCTTAGTTTATACTTTAAACTTTTTCTTATAACTTTGTTTAAAAATTCTCGCAGCAACATGCATAGTATCACCTAGTACACTATTCATTTGTGCACATTTATGTAATATGCACACGTCTTAAAATTCAAAATTCATCATTTTTGGACCAAACCATGTTCTATCTCCAAAGACCCTAAAACATTATAGGATTTTTAAGGATAGATTAAAGAGGAGAAAATGTCACATATACCTTAGCTAATGATAATTAAATGTAAGTTTTCTAGTTAACAAGTGTAATATTTGGCAAGTCTTTAATTAAGTTGATTGAGTATTTACCCAAAACTCCTAGGATGACTTATGTTTGAGGACAAATTTTAAACCCTTAAATGTCTTATATTTCAGGACGGAGGGAATATCTTCCGAAAGTTTTTTCTAAGGCAGTATCAATGGAAGGGGTCATGGGGGAGTTTTCAAGAATGACATATCATCTTTACTGTATTGGTTTGGGGGTGACCTACCCTCTCTCGGTGCACAGGGTCATAGCACAGTTTCATAGGTTCCTGTACATATTTAATTGTTGCATGTTGGTTGGTCAATTGTGCTTAAAAATTGTGTCAACTTGTCTCAGTGGGAGGGTCATGGGGATGTCATTCCTAGGACTTCGCGCCAACACGGGGTCATTAGGATGACCTGGTTTCCTCTCTCTCCTATTAAATATCATGTCATGTCATCTTGTTTGCATATGTGGCACCCTATTTAATACCCATGACCCTCCCATTGAGACTGGGCTAAACCATGTTCCAATGTTTGAGATTTGTGCAAGAAACAAAAACCGTTAGATACTTAGATCTGCATACAACCCTAACACCCACAACCGCCTTCCTCTCCACTACTTCGCGCTGCCGCCGCACCACCAAGGGCCTCGCCGGCCACCGGCGAGCTCCACAACCGCGGCCTCCGCCACGCCTCACGCGCGCCCGCTGCGCGCCGTCCGAGCGTCACGCGCCCAAAGCCCCCGCGCGCCTCCACCGATGGTCGACCGCGCCGGTCTCGAGCTCGCGAAGCCGCCCCACCCCGCCCCGCGTCCTAGTCGTGCGTTGGGGCCCCGTGCGCGAGCTCGGTGGCCCGCACCGGCCGGCCATGCGCTCGGAGGTGGAGGTCGTGTTGGGGAAGAAAGACAAAAAAAATGTTGGGAAAAACTGTTAAAGCAAAATGTTGACCAACTTTATGGTGAAAATGTTGATCAATAGTTGGATTCAACATTTTTTGTCTACACAAATGTTGGTGCAACTTTTCAAAAAATGTTAGTTCAACTTATTATGAAAAATGTTGATTCAACATTTTGTTTGAAAAATGTTGTAGCATTTAAAAAAGATGTTCCAACATTTTTTTTATTTAATAGTTATGGGAGAGGTAGTGGGAAAATAAAAAACAGATGAGTTTTGGTGGACCGGAAGTTTCGCATACTTATGCACACCTTCCGGTAGGTAGATGATAGGAGAGCCCCCGTCTTTTAGTGAAAACTGAATTCATTTTACTATGGGCACTGCTAGCGCCCGGACGTCCGATCCGGGCGCTAGGATCGGACGGGTTCGTGGCCATTAGATCTTAGGATGCTCAATCCTCAGCCGTTAGATCTAAAGTCCACCGAGTAAATGTTGCGAGCGTGTTGCGAACGTGTTGCGAAAATGTTGCGAACGTGGTTGCTTGCAACATCCAACATCAGGAGTTTTTCTTCTCTGCTCTCCCATGTTGCGACCATGTTGCGGCTATATTGCGGCCATGTTGCGACCCATGTTGCGTGCAACATCCAACATCAGGAGCATCTTCTCCCTTCTCCTCGACACAACACCCAACATCAAATGTCCGCAACATCGAAACACAACATCTGCAACATTGAAAAAACAATGTTTGTAACAACCAACAACAAACGTCTGCAACATCGAGACTCAGCGTCTGCAACATCGAGACTCAGCGTCTGCAACATCGAAATTAATGGTTGCAACATCCAACATCGGAGGGCCTACCCCCTGGACACAACACACAACATGTTTGCAAACATCAAAACTCAGCGTCTGCAACATCGAAATTAATGGTTGCAACATCCAACATCGAGGGGCCTACCCCCGGACACAACACACATGTCCGCAACATCAAAACTCAACATTCGCGACATCTAAAAATTAATGTACGCAACATCAAAAATATGTTACAAGTAGTTGCAACATCCGCAACATTCGAAAACAAATAGTTGCAACATCAGGAATCAAACGTTTGTGTTGGGGATCAACATCCGCAATGTTGAAAAATCTAGATCTAGTTTTGCAACATCCGCACGAAACTCTTGCAACATCTTTGTGAGACATCTGAAACATGTGGGACATACGCTTGCAACATGCACCAGAAAACCTACCACGAGCTGCGCGAGCTCCTCCAGCACACATGGCGGGAGGAGCGAGGAGCGCCGCTCGCCGTAGAGAGCTCACCCTCACGCCATGTTCCTCCCCGGTCGAGATCCCCGCGGGCCGAATCGAGGCCTCTCTCGAGTGCGCAGCGTGGAGGTCGTCGTCGTCGCCTCCCTCTTCTCTTTCCCCATGGAGGAGCTCCCGTCGGCTTGGGATGCGGCCGCCCGTCGGGGAGCTCCACCTCGTCGGCCTGGGCAGCGGCTGCTCCGTCGGGGGGAGCTCCACCCCCCGCGGCCTCGGCGCGTGGCTCGCGGCGCAGCTCCCCGCGGCCGCCTCCTCCGCGTGGAGCTCGCGGCGGAGCTCCCTCGCGCCCACCGCCTCCCGCGCGGACCTCACAGCGGAGCTCCCTGTGACCGCCTCCTCCGGCGCGTAGCTTGCGGTGGAGCTCCATACGGCCGCCGGCAAGCGCATCGGCTGGAAGGCTCGCGAGAGGAAAAAGAATACGGTGGCTTGTTGGTCTGCTGGAGCAGAGGTGAGAAGATAAAGATAAGGCATCGAGTGGTTGTGTGGTTGTGCTAGGCGGGCGTCCGATATTTCTCCCGACGTCGGACGTCCGTAACCAAGCGTTACCGTTTTACTATTCAAGCGATCTTGAGTCCGTTTTTTTTACCGAGAAAATCAGCACCATGCTGGCCGCCTCGCCCCTAAATGAGTGGCCAGGCCACCTGAGACCCGGCCGGCGAGCACGCTCGCTCACCCCAGACCAAATAATGTTTTTCACATGCCACTCACAAGCCAAAAAACCTTAAAGTGCACCTTGCTTAAGGTGTGGTATAAAAATTTAAAAATATTTGTCTCCCTACCCCCACCCACCACATCCATTTTTTTATTTTTACCTTTTTAATCTAAAAATTAGAAAATAGCTTAACTAAAATAAATTATAAGAATTGGACTTTTGATCACACCAGACTGCCTGACATGACTCACAAAGAAGTTCCATCAAAGCATGTGTCGTGACTCATCTTTCCAGCTCAGCAACCGCTTGGCTACCCAGTGTGGGGCAGCGTTCTCCGCACCCACATGGACGGTCGGTCGCGCCACATGCTTTGACGTTAGGTGTTGTTGGGGTGAAGCTAGAAGTTTTGGGCACCGGGGTCAAGATAGGTAATCGTGTTTCACATGAGTTCATTTCATATAAATGAACAGTGATACAAAGGGAAGCACTGGTGATCGTCGGGGTCATCGGACCCCGGTGGTTGACTGCAGCTCCGCCCCTGGAGTCACGCAGCTAGCGTTGTACGACCAAAATAACTAGCTTTTAAATTTTACTAGGTGATACCCCACGTGTTGCTATGAGAATTTTTTAAATAAAATTTTAAAGTGCAATGTGAAAGTAGGAACAACAAAGTGATGCATGACAACATTCTTTTGTAAACAACATTATACACGGAAGCATGATAATTTTCTTGAGAGAGAACCGTTCTAAAATATTGATTTTATTTTTTTCTCTTCTACGGGAATTTTGTGGCATGCTACTCATAAAGACATGATATTAACCAAATAAAATCGATTGAAGACGTAAATATATGATCTTGTGGATGGTTACGTGAAATGTTTGAATGTTGAGAGAAATCTATTCATGACTTGTAGTAAGTTCTTTTTTTACTTCTAAATTTAAAAATTTAAAATAAAAAATCACCCCACCACCACACATTCTCAAGTAATAAACTTGCACCGGGCCTTTTCTTCGTAAACTAAGACCCTATTTAATCATCTTTTTTTATCATACCTCTTTATGCATACTCCTTTCGTCGTTAAATGTAAGATATCATAATACTCAAAATTTATCCTCAACTACAAGATATTGTAGGTACATTTGGTTGATTGTCATTTAATCCTTCTCAGAATTGATGGAAGGGTTGTTGCTTGGTGGATTAAGTTTTTTTCCAATGTCATCAAATTATAAAATATTTACTCCCTCGGTTTAGTAATAGAAGTCGTTAAGAGAACGACACGGTCACCAAAGCACAACTTTGACTTCTCTTTTCTATACAAAATATTTATTGGAAAGTTATATATGTATATTTTTATGAAAGTGATTTTCAATACAAATCTATTTATATGATTTTCACATTTCCAAACTCAATGATTAAAAGTTACTCATGATTTATATTCCCAATGTTTGACTCAAACCTTGTCTCTTTTCTATAAAAAATATTTATTTGAAAGTTATCTATGTATATTTTTATGAAAGTAATTTTCAAGACAAATTTATTTATATGATCTTCACATTTCCAAACTCAACGACTTAAAAATTATTCATGATTTATATTCTCAATGTTTGACTCAAACCTTGTCTCTTTTCTATAAAAATATTTATTGGAAATTTATATATGTATATTTTGATGAAAATAATTTTCAAGACAAATATATTTATATGATTCTCACATTTCCAAACTCAACAACTTAAAAGTTATTTGTGATTTATATTCCAAATGTTTGACTCAAACAGTCAAACCTTGTTTCTTTTCTATAAAAAATGTTTATTGTAAAGTTATCTATGTATAATTTTTATGAACATAATTTTCAAGACAATTTTATTTGTATGATTTTTACATTTCCAAACTCAGCAACTTCAAAGTTATTCATGATTTATATTTTTAATGTTTGACTCAAGTCTTGTCTCTTTTCTACATAAATATATATAAACATTTACTGGGAATTTTTATATGTTTATATTTATGAAGTTAATTTTCAAGACAAATCTATTTATATGGTTTTCACATATTCAAATTCAACAACTAAAAAATTATTCATGATTTATATCACTAATGTTTGACTCAAATCTTGTCCAAAACGACTTCTAATACTAAACCGGAGGGATTAGGATGTAAACACAAGTCCCCACGTATAACTCATGGGTACATACATCTTTTGACACTTCTACTAATATGTCATGAAATATCTACGATGACTTTTATTTCAGGATGGAAGAAATACAATAGTAATGAAATATCTAGGATGACTTTTATTTCAGGGTGGAGGAAAATCATACAAAAAGAGCACCCCACTAGGGAATTCACTCTACCATCATCGCGTCACGTCGTCGCTTACGTCATCTGCCATTTACTCACCCTGTCACCCATCCCACTATCAGGTAGCCACGTCAGCACTAGCCTCTCCTCTTCTTTACCCAGCATTGCTGGCTCCCTAGTCCCTAAGGTCAGTCTCAATGGGAGTTTCATGGAGGATTTCATGGTATTAATTATCAATGTCACGTCACCAGTTTTGCTTATGTGGCAAGATATTTATGAGGAGAGAGAATGAAGAGTTTCATCATATGTGAGAGGAGTGTCATCTCCATGAAACTCATGTGCACAGTTATCTAGTTCACAGATAGGTAAACCTAATGATGAAAAAATTAAAGCCAACATCCTCCATAAAAAACCACTCAACGCAGCATGCGCTGATGTCCACATAACGGCACCTCTTCACGTACCCAACACAAATCCATTAACAGCATCATTATCTCTTCCTCTGCCACCAACAACAGTTGAAAACCTTTGGACCATTAAATTAAAGCGTGTATGTATTCCTAACCCACATAGAAATTGTGTCTCTTCATTTTCTTGAAAGTTTATATAAACTGCTTGCATAATTCAGCAGATAAACAAACTCCAAGATTGAAGCAATGGGACCAACAAACTTCAGGCCAGCTACGAGATCGTCAGAATTTCATTCTATTATACCACCAAACACGAGCTCATTATAATATCGTGGACCACAATTATCTCAAATTATTCATATTGGTGAAAAATTGACAATATTTTTATTGCAAATTATATCAATGCTATTTGTTGCTATTTTCAACATATCAACATACATGGCATATGAACATCATAATATTTCTTTGACCGTTACGTTTTCCTACAACTTGATATAATTTTTCAGTACCTTTTATTATATTCTTTCATAATGAAACAACTGTATTTCTAACAAAAACATGTTGCAATAAGTTAGGCCTATCATTTACAAAATATTTTTAGGAGAAAAATTCTCTTAAATACCGCAGCATCACTAGTAACAAAGGCTAACATTTTGTAGGCCCTAACTATCTCGGATGTAAGCATCACCCTTGTCCTAGAATCTGTTTTACGCATGCCTTCATCTGTTCCATCAGTTTCTTCTTTATTATGAGTACTAGGAATGTGCCCGTGCGTTGCTACGGGCTATAAAAGAAATTCAATTCATTCACAGGACAAGTGTACAATATCTAAAAATAAGTTAAAAATTATCAAAATTATTTTATTTATTAAAACTTCTAAGGAGCATCAGAGTCAAGACAGAACCGGAGGAGTTATTTAATACAAATGCCCTCTCGGAGCGCTCACAAGGGTATCATAGCTCATCACTTCCTGTGTTAATGAACAGAATTGTACTCCCCGTTTCTTTAGTGAACTCTAAGCAATTCAGAACTACTCTCAATCACCAAACAGAACATGCAATACGTGGAATAATAATAACATAAATACTTTTCTTAAGTCCTTGTGTCATCACTCCGAGGATATCCATTGTGAATTACACTTCAGATAATACATCGACCATCTGAAAGAAAGCATGCTGATGAGAGGGAAAATAAAGATGAGCATGCTAATCACTTTTGTATCAGCTCCACGTCTGTCATTTTTTCTCTTGTTTGCTTTTGCTTTCTGCCACTTTTTTCATATACACTAATTTACCCTTTGGCTTTAGCTTCAGCTCTAGAGAAAACTGGAAAGTTGGGTCCCTCAGGCGTGCTTGTATATACTTCAAAAAAAATTGTACATTGAACTTTTTTTTGGCCAACCTCCCGCAACTCTGCATATCATGAACAGTGTAACTCCGCATCAAGAAAATGTAAGTATTAAGCTTGCTACTGTTACTAAGACCAACCAAACAAGTAATGGCGTACACTTCAGTAACCTGTTAGTATAACTCTGCATCAAGAAAATGTAAAGAAATAGATAGTATTAAGTTTGCTACTGTTACTAAGACCAACCAAACAAGTAATGGCGTACACTTCAGTGATCTGTCTAGGATTGGCAAACAAATAGCCAAGACATAAATGATCCATCAATGCTAAAAATAGATTCTGCAGCAAACAAATGGGTAAGACATGGATGATCAGAAAAAGGAGCAGATATAGTGGCAATCTGGCAGTATGATGTTTAGCAATTCAACATAAAACTAATTTCTTAGACTATTCAATCATGGAATTCTATTGTAAATAATCGAACAAAAACAATAAAAAACCAGAGAAGCATCATCAGGACTAGGTAGTTGCACACACCTTATAAATATCAATGCAGTCCTTATCTCCGCGACTGATATTTTTTCACTTCCAGTTTAATGTACTAATTTAATTTACCAAGGGCAATAAAATTGCCTAACTCACACCACATCCAATGCGACACCACCGACTGAGAATCACAGCATGAGAAGCAACTCTGAACTTGATTTTGCAAAAAAAAAGTTGTAACAGGAGTAAGAATGAACGTGTGACCAAAAAAATTTAGAGTTTCTTGGACTTAAATATGTATCAAAAGATATGACGAACAGGAGAACATGCTAGTGTCACACCTAAATTTAAAAAACAGCTCTATTACTAAGTCGACGGCAGTCAGGCAAATGTCTTAGTAATCCACAGTTGCTTCACCTCTTCACAATATTGTCTGCAGTTAACACTTGCCTCAAAATTGAAAGAGACAACACTAAGGATCTACAGAATGTCAAATGGACAGGAGCGCAATTCCGCAATTCCGTTTGCAAACTGAAATAGCCAACGATTTCCAACTATTACTTCATTTAACGTATGTGATGGTACTTACTGATATCACGAAATCTATGAAGTGCAGGAACAACTTTCATTTCACAGATTACCGCACCGGATCCCGGCACCCGAAATGTTCAACTCCATTGGAAGTCTAAAACCATAACCATTCACCCGAAATATTCAAGGATGGTCGGCATCTTTCATAGAGAAGGCAAGATTAACAAATTCATAGAACACTGATGACAAGTTAAATTTCTTTAAGATACTTAACTGCTCCATTGTAAATAAGAATAGAAATTTTGATCTTTCATAGAGAAGGCTAGGTTAACGAACTCACAGAATATTGAAGACAAATTAAATTCCTCTAGAGATACTTAAATCCTTCATTGTAGGAACAAGCAGGATGGTGTGTGTGTGTGGGGGGGGGGGGGGGGGGCGAGTAGAGGGCATCTTGTGCGCTCCTTGCCAAGCAGCTTCGGTTTAAAGGCACAAACATAAACTGTGGAAAAGCAAGACAACAGAGCCACCAGTCAGCCATTTGTACATCTCCCGTGTCTCAATCTCCTTTGCTGAAATTACTTGATCAGTACCACTTCAGAACATGAGGTAAAAAATGACAACCTACAAGCATAGTGTCAGAAGTTTAGATCTTTAAGCATTTAACAATAATATTTCAGATTCAGCCGTTTAGATCAGGAGACATGGTTCATTATTTTTACAACAAATTGATGTGATATTTTTGTAGGTGGGAATTGAACCAACTATTAAAAGAAAATGTCAGAATGAATAATAAGGGGGGACTATTACCGTCCATGAAGAGGTTAACTAATCAAAATCATGTGTTGTTGCCATATAGTTCCTTGAATTTTGTTAATGTATATAGAATTGAGATGAACAAAGATGGATAACTGGGTAACGCACCTAAGAGAGATTCAAAGAGTCACTCCGGCTCGCTTATTGTCTTCTGGTTCCATTCAAATATCCTGAAGTAGTGTTGAATCTAATTGCAATCTGGACCATCAAAGTAGCATCACCACATGCTAAGTATCCAACTTTCAAGTGACCATACACCAGCGTGTGTAACAGGATCAGATTAAAAAGGAAGAAGTAAGTGATGACCTGCAATGACAAAAAAAATATAACACCAGCGGTTGCAATTTCTTTTCAGAACAACCAACGGTAGAAATAGGATAACATCATACATATATGTTGAACCTCAAATGTGTGAGGAGCATAATGTACTCCTTACTGGCATCTCATAGACATGAATTTTTCACATAAGCACGTCATAAGCACCGGCCATAAGCAAAGGCTAGTAAGCCACAAACCACATATGCACATGATTTCAGAGCAGAGTAGCATAGCAAGAAGAGGCAAACTTGCTGTGGAAAATTGGAAAAAGATACCTGAGTCCGGGTGTGGATTGGCGTCCGGCTCAAAGATTGTGGTCACGAGAGGCCCGATGAGATACGGAGCTTGGCGCACTCTTGAACTTCATGGACAGCATTATCCCACTTTATTCCCTCTGTAGTAATTGATCATGCTCTGATAGAAGTCATTAATATCATCCTCATAGTTTCATATTGAACCTAAAAGTAGCAGTAACCTAATTATTACCTTATATGCTATCACATGTTACTGCCAAATGGAAATTGTAATAATATAAAAAGAATGAAAATATACGGCAAATACTATGAACAGTCAAAGAAAATGAAAATTTCTTTTCTAACATGTTTCCTCCCATAGGCTATAGCAGTGAAAAACAAATTGAAAGATTAATCTGAAATAATGCAATGTGCATATATGAGCAACCAATCAATGTAAAACAAGATAATGCAGGTAATGAAAGGAACTACAGCTAGGATGGAACAATTTTACTCGAACAGACCAATATGTTTGCACTCCAATCAGATTGTAAGCATGTAAAAAAACTATATTAAGAAAAGACATCACCACACATCAATGAGCAACAATGTGGTAAACTAACATGTATGAAGTGTCTAGGAAAAACAAAATTTTCAAGAGAACAAAATGAGATTGCAAGCAGAGGAACGGAAAGGATAAATATTTAACATGCTAAATACAACTGTATTAAATTACCTTCCGCAAAACAGATAAGAGGCCAACTAATCTGCTTATGTGCACTGCCCTGGTACTTTTGTGATTAAGATCATTGTATGCAATACATTAGGCCGGCCCCCAATACTTTAGGACTCTTTGATGATGATGCACTGGAAAAATGTCAAAGCTATTCATCATATGTGGTAGTAATCCAATACAAACTTCAATGAAATAATCTAGATGATAAACGGAACTTGTAAACACATCCATACACTTTCACTTCTAATTGAAATAACAAGTGCTTGTACTCTTTCAATTCTAAAACTTGACTTCAACTTCTAGTAGTAATCCATATCCATATATTTTCTGAATCCAAAATGTTAACATAACATCTCTTCATAAATTTAGTATACTCTAAGACCACAACATAATCTATTTGGTAGCTACATAATTTAGTCTTATGTTACAATGCAGTGCACAAAAGGAAATGTAGAAAAAGAACATTAGAACTATTGTCGCTCACAATCCATTGGTAGCATGCTAAAAAAATCAGGGGAGTAGATGGCAGATTATGTAAGATTGTAAGTACATTACTTCTAAGTCCACCTTTAGCCCAAAGTAGATCAATGGTAGAACAAATGTAGATTATTATGGTAGCTAGCATTATTGTTGCAATGCACATGCCAAAAAAATGAGATGAAGCTGCTCCCAATAAAAAATAAGAACAAAAGTGATACTCTATAAGACTATAAGTCAAAAATACCTTACACTCCTTCATTAGTTCTGGGAAATACATAAAGATGGATATGCAAACGTGAAAATGAGCAGGTTGTAACATGTCAATGACAATCATCTAAGCTGAGAGATATTATTAAGAACTTTTTAAAACAATGGTAAATGAAATTGTGACTGGAATTCTAACGAATACCACCATGTTGCAGATTAACATGAGCGCCAAACAAAATTTAGAAGCCTACAACACATCTATAGAGGAGAAATCACATACCATGTTTCTCAAGAGCCCACCATGGTGCGACGTCCTAAATATCCGCAGGGGCAGGGCGGCGCCGCCCAAGTCGAAGGAGTCAGATGTGTTGGCATCTCCGACTGCATACAATGGGGCGGCACAACAAGCAGCCCAGCCGGGGAATGGGGCAGTAGTTTTCTGTTGTCCCTTGTCGTGTTCCTGGCCAGCTCCAGCACATGCGAATGGATCAACGCGGGATCAGAAGAATACCTTGACGACGAGATGACGGGGGTGTCGGCCTTCTGCTCACCACCAAGCAGGCGTCCCCATCCAGACCTGTGTCGCGCGAGATCCAGTGGAGGCCAGCCTGTGCCGTACGTGCATCCATCCGCCAGGGGGCGACACGGTGGGGAAGCGGCGGCGGCGCGACTGAGGGGAGGGGGACGACAGCGGCGAACGGGGATGCACGACCGAGGGTGAGCGCGCGAGGGAGGAGGAGAGGCTAGGGTTAGGGTTTGTAGGTGGCAGACGTGGGGTGGTGGGGCGAAGGAGGGAGAGGATGGCAGAGGAAGATGCGTCCTGTTCCGGCGGCGTGGGACGGCAGAGGAGGAGGGGTAGCGTAGAATGGTGCGGGTGGTGTCGACGGGCGATGCGGCAGCGGCGACGGCGTGCGATGCGGAGGAGAGGCGGAGGGGCGCGACGGGGAGGTGGCGTGCGATGCGGAGGAGAGGTGGAGGGGCGCGGCGGAGTGGCCGTGAGGTGCGGAGAGGGGGAGGGGCGCGGTGGAGTGGCGGCGTGCACCGCGGTGGGGAGGGGCGCGGCAGAGTGGTGGCGGGAGTGTGGAGATGGGGAGGGATCGGGAAAAAACGGGAGGCGTGCGGGGGCGGACGGCGCTCGGGAGAGCGGACGTGCGAGGAGGGGGAGGCAGACGCACAGCGAATGACACATCAAGTTTTTGTCTCACTTCCATACTTTTTAGGAGCAGAGATAGAGATTACACCTCACTACTAGTATATAAGAGTATCTTTTAGGAAGATGCTGATTGGCACTTTTCTTTAATTCTGTCACCTTGTAAAAAAAATCATGGATAGCTAGTTCACCATACAACAGTACCAACCACCGTGCTGGACCGTGGCTTGTGGTGGCATATTCTGAAATTGCTGAAATGGCAGAGAATGGGACACAGACCCATAGTAGAAGGAACATGTAACAAATGAGAGAGAAGGCTGAATTTAATCACATTAAAGCTTAGATGAATTGGTGGGCCTGCAAATGTGCTACACAATCGAATTTCTGCACAATGAACATTAGCATATTACGCAGAAACTTTACTAGGTACGATATGTCCTTGTAGGTATCTAGAAGATTTACAGTACTAGTTCAATACAGCTCATAGATATGCATCCGATACCTATTTCGATGCAGCCACCATATATTTCACAATTTATTGCAAAAGGGCAAATCTATTGAGCATAACTCATAACTAATCTTTGCAGCAGCATGCCATTACTACATATAGTATAAACCATACAATGCTAAGATGGGACATTTAATCTCAGATGTGCGATCTGATGCAACATGTCATGGTTTCTGTTCTTCAGAGCTAGTGGTGCTCGCAGCCTCAGTGGCCTCCCTGCAAAGTTTGTCGGGAAAAAATAAAATAATCAAAGGCCTGAATTGTTGATAGACAATGAAGTTGTATGGAAAGATGTTCATGCCACCATGGGTAATAGGATCGATCAGGGAGATAACCGAAAAAGAGCAGTAGAAGGAAATTAGAGCATTGCCTTAGTGATTTCTTAATTTCGTCACTTGCTGGGTCCAAATTCAGCGCTTCCGCAAATGCATGGACTGCTCCTTTGTAGTTCTAAGAAGAGGTGCCACCAGGATGTGACAAAAGTGAAGGGATCAGGTTAGGTTGGATTGCAAGGCTAAATCTGACACAACTGTTACACAGCTGGCTACTATACCTTCAGCAAGCTGAGAGCTGCACCCTGACGGTACCATGCTTTCGACCAGCGAGGACGGATATTTGTGCACAGTTGAGCATCTAACAAAGCTCGCTTCCCATCCCTTAGCCGTAGCCAGCAGAGGCTTCGGTTAGCATACACGGTAGCATCAACAGGATCTCTGCTCATTGCCTATACAAACAAATCAAAGGGCTTATTTTCTCAAGATTTGCAGGGGCATGCCAAATCAATATAAAAAGTTTCGGTTGCATTCGTAATGTGAGAAAAATGCAAGCAATCTTATAACCATGTTATCTTACGAAAACAAAGATCACTCAATGGTACACTCTTGGCCAGTCATATGGAAAGAGGAATACATAATCCTGCTGCAACTTATCAAAGGATTACAGAGACATGAACATACACTGCAGGCCGGCCTATCTCATGAACCATCATGCAACAGGTTTCATTGTTTCAAACTACTATACACTTCAGATTGGTTGGAGCATTTATTACCAAATTAAACAAGTAGACTGCTGCATTGTAGTCACCCTTTGCAAATGCTTCATTTCCTCGTTGCTTTACATCAGCTGGTATCTCTTCCGGCAAACCTAACTCCTAAACACAATATCCAAATTTGAAAACACGGAACAATCTTTTCGACTCAGTAATACAGGTTTTGATATATACCTTAATATGTTTCTTAGCATTAATTATCCCATCAACACTCCAGTCAGGCAGAGACGCTATTGGTTTTGTACAAGGAAAGAGAATTTCGACAATATCACGTAGTCCGCCTTCTGCTGCATAAACGATTGCATTTTTCCCAAGCTGCATTATACAGACAAAAATGGAACAGGTAAGGTAACACAACCCAGTGTGAACCATGAATTTGGTATAAGCTACTGAGTTAATTTCCTTTTACCAAGCAGAAAATACAATCCCTGACAGTGTGACATTCCAAAATTCATTCATATAGTAGCAGTCCTCAAATTATTAACCAAATAGAACAGGAATTGGAGGGAAGATAACAAAACTACTCAATCTTAAGTTCTAGTTTAATCAAGTGCTGGAAATCATATTAGGTACTGTGCACACTAACCAACATTTAACAGTATAATATCAATGTCTGCTCATGACTGGTGCTACGATTCTGAGATGCAAAATCTCCACACACACAATAACTTACACAGAGCAGCAAATCTTGTAACATCTTACCAGACCACTGCAGTCTGAGTTCTGAAACAGACCAAAAAAAATGCACTTGAATGCGGACCTACTGTATGGTGTGTGCTTGATTTCACACATGAACAATGCACTTCTGATCTAAGAAAAACTTGATTTTTATATTGCTACAGCCAAGCCATCAGATGTAAAGGGGGCAAGCAAAAATTGAACCTCAAAGCAATAAAATACAAAAGCAGAGGAAAGTCACGTTTACCTCATCCAAAATGTTAGGGTCAGCGCCAGCCTCTAGCAAAAACTTAACAATGTCAGTTGAGCCAGCATGAGCTGCCTTCATTAAAACAGTTGGTACATAGGGATTTCTGAAATTCACATCAGCACCACCCTGCAGAATTGACATTGCAAAATTTAGGTAACTTTAAAGGGGTTTTCGATGTGTAGTCACAATACAAATTCACCCAAAGTAGCAGGGCTCTTTAATTATTAGTCAGGATCTTCCTCGCGACAAGTTTTCCTTCAAAATCAGGGTACATTCATGCATAAAAAGCATAAGAGATAACAGCAGGTTCAAGGTAAATAAGAAACTGTACATCTGTACCTCAACCAATAGCTTCATGCATTCCAAGGAGCGCTCGCAGAACGCAAACATGAGTGGTGTAAAAACATAATTGTAAACTCTGTTCGGCTGACAAGGGAAACAGATCAATATCAATAAATAACTAGTCATAAAAGTGAAAAAACAGTTCTGAAATTTTGGTTGCCAAAATTGGGACTGCCAACTTGCCGAGCATTCTGCTGAACGCCTGAACCATTCTAACATAACCGTCCACACGGTAGCTTTAAAACAAAAGGCATTCGCTGATGCTCGTACAGAAAACTAGTTCATCGCTACTGGAAACCAAATCTGTCACATACATATGTATATATGTCCAATTTATAAATGCAAGGTCACTGTGGAGGCTTAGCTTACATCGGCACCGTGCTCCAAGAGGAGCTTCACAACCTGATCATTGCCGCCCTTCCCAGCAGCCAAGTGCAGCGGCGTTCCACGATAGTCGATCGGATCCACATCAACACCTCTGGAAAGCAGAAGTCTTGCAGCCTCGAGATGCCCCCCTGTAGGCACAAAGAGATAGCACGCGTTCAATCACCCAGATTCACACAATAATAAGTCCTCTACCTCGTAGTGCCCTGGATCGGAATTAGAACTTTCAGGCTCCATGACGAATCAACGCACCGAAATCCGCGGCGTCGTGCAGCGGCGTGGTGCCCATGGGGTCGGGCATCGCCGGGTCACCGCCGCGGTCGAGCAGGTACCTCAGGACGTCCACCTTCCCGGCGACGGCGGCGTGGGCGACCGGCGTCTTGCCTGCAAAGAAAGAGGCGCTCCCGTTCAACGACAGCACACACCACGACGAGCCGGATCGATTCAGCGATTCGGTGGCGGCGGCGCGCGCGCACCAAGCGTGGTCGTGCAGTTGACGTCGAACCCGGATTCCTCCACGAGGAAGGTGCACAAGTCGAGGTGGCCATTGACGGCGGCGAAGTGCAGCACGTTGCGGCCGTTGTGGTCCGAGACCTCCCGCAGGTCCACCTTGCCGGCCATCTCTAACCAAGAGGAAAGGGGGGATTTTTTTAGCGAGAAAATCTGCGTGGGGCTAGCCAAATCCGCTAGGTCGAGCAACTGCGACGGTGGGCAGCGCGCGCTTACTCTTCAGGAGGCGGAGGTTGCCGTCGATGGCGGCCTGGATGGCGATGTCGGAGGGGCTGAGGGCCATGGCGCCGCCGGTGGCCGTCCGTCCCCAATGGGCTGTAGGGCTCCGGAAGCGGAAGGTTCTTGCCTTCTTGGTGTGGAGAGCTAGTTGATTCGCACAGTGAGGAAGCGGAGGGGAGACGGTGTTTTGACTGCCTCTTCGCGTTCCATCACGTTTGTAAGTTGCTGCAAGTGCTTGAACTGTGGCTTAATCAGAAGTATTAATGTAAATTAATGATAAAATAGATTCAATAATTCTAAGGGCACTCCCAGTAGTTTCTATCTCTATTAAATAGCTTGTCAACTAAGTAAAATGGTGATATAACAACCTAATTAATGAGGAAATTGATCACAAATCATAGAAATGGTCCAGGTCTACTCTTGAACATGAATTTGTCATTGAAATGGAACCACTGGTTTTTATGGAGTTATTGTAACGCTCCCTATCGGTGAAATTGGGAAAAAGAAAACGTAAACAATTATTACTCGATGACACTACCACTGTTAGGAGTAGTTTCAATAGATGATTTCTTGTGCTATGGAAACCGTGTTAGTTTCCTCTATTGGGACTACCCTAAGTTGATTAGTTGTTGTTGTACTCCCTCCGTCCTTGTTTATAAGGCACGAGCTAACATGACACGGTCTTCTAAATCATATTTTGACTATTCATTTCTTTTGTATTATATTAGTTATGATTATGAATTTATATTCATCGGAAAGTACATTTAATTACAAATCCAACCATATCAAATTTGAATGACAACACCAAAAATAGATGGGTAAATTATTGGTCAAAGATGATAAAGTTTGAATCTCGTTTTGCGTGTGCGCCTTATAAATGAGAACGGAGGGAGTATTAGATTAGTGAATTAATTAAGCTGTGAAAAAGCCTAATACTTATGCAATTAATTATATAATTAAATCGTATTTAGTCATGTTAAATAGCTCTATCATGTGCGATGTGAAATGACTTATTATAAACCTCTGCAACCCAAACACCCACTATGTCAATTCTACAATTATTTGTAATTTGGATATTTTCATATGTAACAAGAGGTGTTCTGCACCATTTGATTTATAAGCAAGGAACTTCAAATGATGAATCAGGAACCTATAAAAACTCAGTAGAGTCTATAGACAAGTTAAAAGCTCAGTATAGAGTGTTAGAAGCTCCGTTTCTGATCTGGGCAGAATACAGTAAGTGACTAAGTGCATCTGATGCCCATTGCCACTAGTGCTGTCAGAATGCGATTGCTTGGAATCAGAAAGATGCAGCCATGCACATTTTCCACCACAATTATCTTCCCTGGAGGGTTGGTGCATGTAGTGGCATGGTTGGTGCCAATAAGTTCCCTGGAGGGTTGTTAACGGTTGCTAGCAGCAGCACTCTTCATAGCATCAATGGCTTCCCTGCAGAAAGTGTGGGATTTAGATGTCCATGTCCACGCAAATAATTGAATTGATTTAGGTATTAATTGAAAGTAGAATACAAGGGAGTGAGAATATTTGCCTCAACGCTTTCTTGATCTCATCGCTCGCAGCGTCGAGTTTCAGCGCTTGCACGAACGCATCAACTGCACCTTGTAATCCTGCAGGGAGAGATTGTGTCAGGTTGCAATATTAAATTGGATGTGGCTGCTTACTGCCTACTATACCTTCAGCATGCTGAGAGCGGCACCCTCACGGTACCATGCCTTCGACCAACGAGGACACATCATTGTAGACTCACGAAAACGCATCTTTGCCGTGCGTTTTATATCGGTGCGTTTTCCAACGGGCACACGGTAAACATAAACGCACGGTAACTATATTGTTTGCCGTGCGTTTTCCGACGGGCGCACGGCAAACACAAATATTTGCCGTGCGTTTTCCTAGGGACGCACGGTAATCCGCGTTCGCTAACGCCTCCCCCTGTTGGCCTGTTATTCCTCTTAACGGACGTCCACCTTTGTCGTGCGTCTTCTCAAGGCGCACGGCAAAGACGGATTGTTTGCCGTGCGTTTTGCCTTGGCGCACGGCAAACATGTATCTTTGCCGTGCGTTTTTGGTTGACACACGGCAAAGTTTTTTTAAAAAATGACTTTTCTTGCCTTCTTTTAATTTTCGCTTGACTAATACATTATTTTGTACTCCATATTTCAATTATGTAATCATATCTATCATTTTGGTAATTTTAACGAATTTCTTTCATTGATAAAATTTTTCTCGTATAAATCAAATTTGAACTGCAAGTGCGTAAAATAATAGAGTATAGTTTGTGGAAAAATGATATTCGTGTAACTGATACCTTTTTAAGACCTTAGCCATGAAAGTACTTCAAATTTCAAACATTTTGTTCGCGAAGAATGAAAATCCACGCGTATTTGAAATGTTTTTTAATTGTGTAAAATGTAAATGAAGTTTGAAAGTCATGAAATTTGTCGAGAGCTCATGATATACTATGGGAAGGTTGTGCAAAATAGTAGAGAAAGGTTTTGAACAATCTGTCACGCATAGTGTTTAGAAACCGAATCATCTAACTTGAAGTTTCAGAGTGTTTAGAGTCATCTCACCTTATTTGTAGTCTTAGTAAAATTTGAACTTGGTTGTTTACTTGAAAACTTTTTCTCTAGTGAACATACAACATACATTGTCTTATGTTAGTTTATGATATTTTTTGGCATCCATTTGCTCATTTTATATATTAACTATAATTAAGTAATTTAAATGGACATGCATAAAATTTGAGTAATAACTTAAAAAGAAAAAAGAGTTGTAAAAAAGACCTTCATGTTTTTGAACACAATGTAAAACTTCATCTGATATTTAATATTACATTGACAAAAATTTGAATATTACATATTACATCCATAGAAATTTAAAAATACTGAACTTTTCTCGTCTTTGCCGTGCGCCGCGCTTAGTGACGCACGGCAAACAACAATCGTTGCCGTGCGTCCTTATCCTCTGCACACGGCAAAAGTGGTGGACCCGCATACAGATTTGCAGTCCCCCGCCCTTATCCAGTTAGCCTCACCCACCCTCACGCGCCTGCCCCCCCCCCGACCACCCATCCCCCGCCGCGCCTTGCCCCCCGCCCGACGCCGGAGGAGGGGGGGGCGCGCGCCGCCGCCCGCAACCACTCGCTCATGCCCCCGCTCGGCCCGCCCGCCAACGCCCGCCACCCGCCGCCCCCGTCGCGTCCGCCCCCCGAAGGTCCCGCCACCGACCCCGTCCGCGCCCGCCACCGGCCGGCGACGCCCTCAAGAGGCCCGATCCGGCCGCGCCCGCCCGCCACTCGACCGTCCACGCGCGCGTCCACCCCCACCCCGGTCCCGCCACCGGCGCCGGCCGCGCCCTCAAGCGGCCCGGATCCGCCCCCCCCCCCACCCCCGCCCCCACCGGCGACCGCCACCTCCCCCGCCCGCGTCCGTGAGCAATTTCTCATCCCTCCTCGAATTTTTAGATCAAATTAGTATGATGACCTACCGTTTCGTAGTAGTTACATGAAATGAGTATGAATGTTTTGATTTGTTGCTAGTAATGACCCCCGCCCGTAGTTTCCAGAGGACAGCACAAAGGCATCCCAAATGAACCTGTTCTGATTAACTTCCTGGTTTACCTCATTTGTATTGGCGTGTGCTGCAATAGTTCGCTGGAGGTGGGCGTATTATTATCTCAGAGCATGAGAGAACACTATTTATTTACCTTATGATATACTGCCACTTTAATTAAGAGTTCAATTCAGAGTTCTTCCATCCCAAAAAACAAAGGAGAATTGGATAAAATACATTTTTTGAGTTTAATATCGTCAGTTGCTTTTCTTTGCCGTGCGCCTCCCCGTGACGCACGGCAAAGAAAGTTCACCGTGCATTGTCAGAAGAGGCGCACGGCAATGGGAGTTTACCGTGCAAATTGCTACCGTGTGCTCTTTGCCGTGCGCCCCGATGAAAAACGCTGCGTTTTTGGGCCTTTGCCGTGCGCCCGTGGCGCACGGGAAACTCAAGTTTCCCGTAGTGACTGTTGAGCATCTAACAGAGCTCGGTCCCCTTCTCCTTGCCGTAGTCAGCACAAGCTCCGGTTGGCTAACAAGGTGGCATCAAACGGGTCTTTCTCCATAGCCTGCATAAATAATCAGAAGGAGTTCAGTTTATTTGGATTCATTTGGCTTCATACTTCACATGGCATGATGGCTTGCCTCGAGAATATATGGAGAAATCAACAACCACTGTTAGATTCCATCATTCAGGAAGTGAGGAAAGAACTTAAAAGGCTACTCCTGCTACATTTTGTATTATTCCAGTTTCTAAAAAAACTAGATTGGCTCGAGCATTACTTGGCGATAGAAGTAAATGGCTGCAAGGTACTCCCCCTTTGCAAAAGCTTCCTTTCCTTGTGACTTGGCATCAGCTATCTGTTCTTCCACCACAGCTGCATCCTAAATACAATAGCATGTGCAACACAAAAGGAAAACATTCAAGGGGATTAGATATAATAAATGTTACGGATAGGATAACAATGGCCTACTGCAAGGTTGGCTGAGAAAGGAGTGCCTATTAGAAACCACCTACATACCTGAGATTCAAAACGCGGATATTTCATACTTCTAATTATCCCATCAACGCTCCAGTCTGGCGCAGATGGAATTGGTCTTGTCTTGGGGAACAGAATTTCAACCAGCTCACGGTTCCCACGAATTGCTGCACACATGATTGGGATTTTCCCATCCTGCATTTTAAAGAAAAACCAAACACAGTGATGCAATATAATCTGGCATTAGACACAAAAAAAAATCAACAGTACAAGTTTGTTGCCACATAAATATAAATAGAAAAATGGGATATTCCTTAATTTATAAGACTCTGAATAGAAAATTAGACCCTGAATGAATGCTAGAACAATACTAGTAGATCTAGTCTAGCTAACGTAAATAAGTAAAGCAGACTCTGAATGAATGCTAGAAAAAAAAAATGTAATTGGTGATCAAGTCCTGCAAATAATTTTAGGTGTGCCAGTGTACCTTGACTAACTTCAACAGTTGATTTTCAGAGGTCTGTTCTAGACAAGCTGGTACCATGATTTTTAGAGCAGAACCGGTTCTAAATGAACTAAGAAGATATTCATAAATGTACGCAAAGGTAATTTAGATCCTGTTTGGAGAACCCAATTAAAAATTAGCTGGCTAAAAATTAGCTTAGGATCTTCAAATGGGTGGACTAAAGGGTGGGCTAATTTTTAGTTGTACCCAACTAAAATTTAGCTCCTTGGTCCACCAAAGCCATCAAATTCGGGACCATGATAAGTCAAGAATACCCCAATCCCCCTCCCTCCATTCCCCACCTTTTAGACCACAAATGCAAGAGAGGGTACAATGGACTTTACATGTCTCCTAGCTGCCTTTTAGTCCAAGGATCCAAACAAGGTATCTAACTTTAGTTATCTATATAAAAGCGTCAGCTCACTTTTATAGTCATCTAAACTTTAGTCCAAACTAAAAATCAGTTTTAGACGATCCAAATAAAGCCTTATCAGTTATCACTAGTTAAACAAATAACAGTATGACCTAACTGCAGTCCAAAGCTAAAAAGATGGACTTACACATGAAGTGGACCAAAATTGGTAGACATATGAACAATTTAAATTCAATACAATGGCCCCCTGATCTCAAGAAACCAGGGTTTCAAATTACCACTAAAAATGCCATCTGATGTGCAAATGCCAAGAGATTTTAGTCCTCAAAGTATCAAACTAAATAACAAAGCAAAGCCAAAACCAGAGTCATAATTACCTCGTCGGCAATGTTAGGATCAGCTCCAGCGCCTAGCAGAAACTTGACAATGTCAGTTAAATCGTCGTCAACTGCCTCCATTAAAATGGATGGTCCAGAGGGAGCTATAAAATTCACATCAGCACCAGCCTACAGAATTGACAATACAAAGTTTAGGTAGCAATAGTGTCACTCGCCACGTGTAATCATGACAG
The DNA here is from genome assembly GCA_947561735.1 of Cenchrus americanus. Taxonomy (NCBI): domain Eukaryota; kingdom Viridiplantae; phylum Streptophyta; class Magnoliopsida; order Poales; family Poaceae; genus Cenchrus; species Cenchrus americanus. The sequence continues at coordinate 7,115,289 of OX387242.1, forward strand.
CAAATTCAATCGAAAATAGAAAGGCTATTGAGTTAGGACACATCAAGTTAAGTCAAGAAATAACTGGACCTGAACCAGTAGCTTGATGCATTTCAAGGAATGGCCACAGCATGCCACCATGAGCGGCGAGAAGACACGATTGACAACTTTGTTAGGCTGCAGAATAAAAGGAATCACAGTTTCCATAACTAGTCAAGATCATAGAAAAGCACACCAAAAGATTCGGCCACCAAGTATTCTCTGTTCTGTGGCACACAGTAAAGTAAAAGGAACAATTTGTCGGCGTTCGCTCGCAGTTGGAATGCCAGGAGCTGGCCTGTAGGCGCCGCTCGTCACCAGGACGTCGGAACGAGCAGAGCACAGGAACAGAGCTGGAAGACAGAGAAGTTTTTTTGTGCCACCAAAGCTAGCAGCGTTTTTCCATTTGACTAAGCAAAATACATATAGAGTCTAAGTGCTAAAAACCAGCAACTAACAGAACGTGCGATGCGCACGTCTTGACTGGATCACGCCATCCCGTGACCACGTACGCACCGCACTATCTCCTACAGACTAGGACGCGTTCGCCGCGAAGAGCGTGAGCTCAACGGCATGCACCAGAACGTGCATACTCCTTCTAAAACAAAACAATCTGTACAAGGGACGGTGATCGATTGAGGATTAATACAACATCCCCCCCCCCCTAAGCCTTGATCGAATCACCTGTGAAGTCCTTGACGCCGATCATGGTGCACAGCTCCTGGAACCGCACCCTCCCAAGCGCCTTGGTCAATATGTCCGCCAGCTGCGAGGCCGTCGGAGTGTAGCTGATGATGATGGTTCCCCCGTCGACACACTCTCTGATGTAGTGGTACCGAGTTGCAATGTGCTTTGATCTGTCATGAAAGACGGGGTTCTTGGTGAGAGCTATGGCAGACATGTTGTCCACCTTGAGGTCCGGCGCTGCAATCTTTTCTCCAGTGATGTCGCCGAGCAGACGTGCAAGCCAGACCCCCTGACATGCAGCGGTGGCCGCTGCAATGTACTCTGCCTCACATGAGGACAGAGCAACAACCTTCTGTTTCGAGGATTGCCAAGTAATTGGACTGTCACCGAGGAAGTAGATGACGCCGGTTGTGCTCTTACGCGTGTCAATGTCACCTGCCATATCTGCATCGCTGTAGCCGGTGAGCTTTAGAGGACTGTCTTTCTCCTTCCTGGCGTAGTGAAGCCCACAGCCCCGTGTGCCCGCCACGTAACGCAGTATGCGCTTCACGGCAACGACATGCTCCTTGTGGGGCTGCTCCATGAATCGGTTGAGGTATCCAACAGCAAAAGCAAGATCAGGCCTAGTGTGCAGTAGGTACCTCAGCCCTCCAATAGTCCGTCTGTACTCTGTGGCGTCAGTGACAGGCGTTGTGCTGCTCTTGCTGAGTTTCAGACGTGGCTCCATGGGGGCTTGAGTCGGATTACAGTCCAGCAGGCCACTCCGCTCCAGGAGCTTCTCAGCATACGCAGCTTGACGAAGGGTGGTACCAGACTTGTCCTGATGAACTTCAATCCCCAGGTAGTAGGTAAGCAAGCCAAGATCACTCATACGAAATACCTTCTTCATCTCCGCTTTGAACGTCCCGATGTCGTCGTTCCTATTGCCGGTGATGATCAGATCATCGACGTAGACGCCGACGATGAGCCGAGACTTAACACTGCTGCGTGTGTAGACGCCATGCTCTGAGCTGCTCCTCTGGAAACGAAGCACCAACATTGTGGCGTCGAGCTTGGCATTCCAGGCCCTGGGAGCCTGCTTGAGGCCGTACAACGCCTTCTTCAGGCGCAATACCTTCTTCTCTGCACCATTGATGACGAAGCCAGGTGGCTGTGCGACGTACACCTCTTCCTTGAGCTCGCCATTGAGGAACGCGCTCTTGACGTCCATATGATGGACTTCCCACCCCTCGTGTGCAGCTAGAGCCAGCATGAGTCGCACTGACTCCATGCGTGAAACAGGGGCGAAGACCTCGTCGAAGTCAATACCGGCGCGCTGGACATACCCCTTGGCGACGAGACGAGCCTTGTGGCGGATGACGTTCCCGTGCTCGTCGCGCTTGACTTTGAACACCCACTTCAGGCCGATCGCCTGGTGACCAGGTGGCAGCTCCACGAGCTCCCAGGTGGAGTTGTCGACGATGGAGTCCATCTCCTCGGTCATGGCCGCCCGCCAGCTTGCCTCCCGTTCTGCTGCAGCAAAGGTAGGCGGCTCCTCTGCAGAAGTGAAGTGGAGTCGGCCATCGAGCTCTCGCTCAATGAACCCAGGTACTGCTGGCGCGTCGAGGATGGTGTCGAGAGCACGGAACCGGAGCGGCACGTCTTCATCGTGGTCGGCATCAAGGTCCAGTTCATCCTCTGGTAGGGGAGAAATGAACCGAGGTGTCGGAGTGCTTGAATTCGAGCCAGCGGGTGCAGGGGACGGCGTGTGCAGTTCGCCGCTTGGCGTCGGTGTGATAGCCACTGGAGAAGGGGCATGAGATGATGCAGAATCGCCGTTCTCCGTCAGTGGCGTGGTGCGCACCACCTCCTCCGTGTAGTCGATGACGAACGGCTCCTGATGACCGGAGTCGTTGATGTCGGCGGAGCTCCACTTCCATTCGCCCTCCTCACTGAACACCGCATCCCTCGAGATGACGACACGCCTGGAATTGGGGTCGTAGAAGCGGTACGCCTTGGACCCGTTCTCGTAGCCAACGAAAATCATTGGTGTGTTGCGGTCGTCCAGCTTCTTCAACCCGGGACGTGTGTTCTTGACATACGCGAGACAGCCGAATGTGCGGAAGTAGTGCACATGTGGCCGCTCACCATGCCACGCCTCGAACAGAGTCTTGCCGTCGAGTGCCCGCGTTGGCGCTCGGTTGAGAATGTGGACGGCAGTGGAGACCGCCTCCCCCCAGAAGTACCCAGGCAGGTGCTTGGCCTTCAGCATGCAGCGCGCCATCGCCACGACACTCTGGTTCCGGCGCTCAACCACCCCGTTCTGCTGTGGGGAGTACGGGGCGGTGAGCTGCCGGTGTACACCTCGCTCTGCACAGTACTGGCCGAACTCGGCGGAGGTGAATTCCCCTCCACGGTTGGTGCGGAGCGCCTTGAGCTTGCACCCCGTCTCCACCTCCACGGCAGCTTGAAAGTTCTTGATGGCGGCGGGCGCGGTGAGCACCGAGACCCGAACAAGCCGCCGGCTTCACCTTGCTCTGATACCAATTGTCGGCGTTCGCTCGCAGTTGGAACGCCAGGAGCTGGCCTGTAGGCGCCGCTCGTCACCAGGACGTCGGAACGAGCGCAGCACGGGAACGTAGCCGGAAGACAAAGAAGTTTTTTTGTGCCACCAAAGCTAGCAGCGTTTTTCCATTTGACTAAGCAAAATACATATAGAGTCTAAGTGCTAAAAACCAGCAACTAACAGAACGTGCGATGTGCACGTCTTGACTGGATCACGCCATCCCGTGACCACGTACGCACCGCACTGTCTCCTACATACTAGGACGCGCTCGCCGCGAAGAGCGTGAGCTCAACGGCATGCACCAGAACGTGCATACTCCTTCTAAAACAAAACAATCTGTACAAGGGACGGTGATCGATTGAGGATTAGTACAACACAATTTGACAATAAGGAATGCAGAGTTTGTCACGGATGCCTATCAATTTAGCCAGCAGACAGCCTGTTCGTTCGGCTGGTGGCTGATGGCTGGTGCTGATTTGTTCTGAGAGAAAAGTACTGTTGGCTGGTTGCTAGCGGCTGGTTTGTTCTGAGAGAAAAGTACTGCTGGCTGGTGGCTGATAAGCCAAACGAACAGGGTGAGAGTATCGAGGCAACAGCAAAACTAACAGCTTACATCAGCACCATGTTCCAGCAGGATCTTGACAACCTGATCCTTGTCATTAGAGGCAGCAAGGTGCAGCGGCGTCCCACGGTAACAGACCGGGTCCACATCAGAGCCCTTGGACAGCAATAGCCTTACAGCTGCGCAGTTCCCTGAGGCAGCAAGAGCTATTAGCGCCCAAACTCCAATCCATTCCAAATTTCCAAGGACAACATGTGCTCCTAGTTATAGAGAACAAAGACAATTTAATCAGCACCTTTCTCCGCCGCATCGTGCAGCGGCGTGGAGCCCTTGGAGTCAAGCGCCCCTGGGTTGCCGCCGTGATCGAGCAGGTACCCAAGGACTCCCTCGTTCCCTCCGGAGGCGGCGAAGTGGACCGGCATCCCACCTACATATAAGATGTGATGCTGTTACAAGTACCCTGGGAGAGAGCCTGGGACACAAAGGGCACGGAAGTGCCAACGCTACAAGGAACAACACAAACGCTAACGACCACACTACGATAGCAAAGGCTTCCATAGCCTCATCAGAGTACCACACCATGGAAGCTTTCTGTGGAGGCCCTGGGTACACAGGCACGGTTGCGTGTAGAGCAGCGACCTACTCGACGTCTTCGGGAATGTAATCGGGATCCTCCTCTGAAAAATAGTTAGTACAACAAGGGTGAGCACAGACGTACTCAGCAAATCCAACCCCACCCACGGAGGGGCTTATAAGCAAAATCATGCATAGAGTGTAACAAGGATCAGGTTAAGGTTTATTTTGCAAACTCACTCATGCAGGGGTTCATTTCAAAAAGGTTTTCACAAATCATTTTCATAACCCAAGTGACTCAATTGTTTTAGGAAAACCACTGTGGTACTACCAGACTCCCCGTCCGCAGTAGCCCAGGCACACAGCCACACACTACACCCGGAAAACAACTCACACCAGAAAACATCCAAACCCAAACACTAGTTTTTGTGACCACACCGTGACTCGTCCAATACCGTGGACACGGCTATTCGAATAGGTTTGACACTCTGCAGAGGTTGTACATCTTTACCCACAAGTAGGGTACCGTCACACGGACACCTTAGTGCCGGTACGGATCCTATCAAAGCCATTACCCACCTTAGCTAACGCTACGAGCCACCACGGAAGCACCCAAGGGGTTATCCCACATAACCAGGGCGTACCTCACACAGAGCGTACCCCTAGTCCTTGGTCTCCCGCCGCTCACCCGCACACCAGATGGCAAGTAGATTAACTAGTGGGGTTTATACTAAGTCGTTGCCACATACAACGGTCGAGTGGTTGTACGATGATTTGGGTCAGGTGAGATGTCACATAACCCGGTCCTTAACCGACAAGATGGACAACTCCCAACACGCTCAACCACACAGGTACGAGCTCACCCATACTCCTGACACACACGTCCATCCCGTCTACCCAGTTCTTTACTCATTTTCCAAACCCATCCCATTTCCATTTTAAAGCACTCACACATTTTGAAAGCACTCACACACTTTTAAAGCAAACATTTAGGCCAAAACAAGGTTCAATCATAGCAATCAAGGGTGGCTATCCTACCATGTTTTTGCAGTAAAACAATATGCAATTTATAAAACGGGTATAGGGTGTATTTATAAAACTAGGACCAAAATATGCATCAAGGATGAGATTGAACTTGCCGTCTTCGAAGTCTTCGGGGAGGGCCGGCTCGGCGTTCGGGATCTCGGGCTCCTGCTCGCAGTAGTCGGCTCCGATCTCCGGCTCGGGGTACCTTCCTTCGTTTACTTCGTCGGCTATAGCGCACACACAGGCAAGCAAGCAATCAATATAAGCACACAAATTACCGGCCGAGCTCGAGGAGGGGAAATAAATGGAGAGGGGAAATATATAAGTCCTAAGGGGGGGGGTTGGTGTATGGTTTGGCGGGGATATTCCTGGGAAAGGTGTGGTGAAATTTGGAATTAATCGGGAATAAAATCGTACATGGAATGTTGGGTTAAAGAGAGGTTATAGGGGCTAAGGACCTATTAGTAATTTCTACTAATGGAAAAAGGGTGTGATTATGATAGTGTAAATTTGGTAAGGGCCTGGTTGTAAATTGCTTAGGGCTTAACAGTATTTAGTTTACAATTAACTATTAACCTAGGGGCTATTTTGGAGTAAGAGGGAGAGAGAGTGAATAGGGTTAGAGAGGGCTTAGGATAAAAAGAAAAGCTAGGGGGCTTTGGGCAAAAGCGCCCTTCTTCCTCCCCCCAATCCAGAACAGGGGAGGGAGGCAGGGGCGGCCTCGACTGACGGCGGGCGGCGGCATCCAGGGGTCAGCGGCAGCCGGTGATAGGGGAAAACGGAGAGGGTACCGAGGGGATCTCACCCCCGTGCTCACCTTGGGCTGGGGTTGCTCGGGGAGGCGGCTCCGCGGCGCGGTCTGGGCGGCGGCGGAGGCTAGCGGTGGTGGCGCGATTAGGGCGGCGGTGATGCAAATGGGCACTGCTGGAGGCTTGCGGCTGGGGTGAGGAGCGGCGAGAAGGGGGTGGCGGCCTTTTATAGGCGCCGTAGGTCGGTTCGGAGGGGGGAGATATTTTCCGGCGAGAATGGCTCCAGCGAGGCTCGAGCGGCTTCCCGAAGCGGCGTCCGGCGACGAGGCGTCTCGAGCGGTGGTAGGTCAACTTGTGCAGGCTCGACGCGTGTAGTGGTGGGGCGGGGCCGGTGGCTTGCGGTGGTGGCGGTGCTTGGAGATGACCGGTCGGGCAGGGGAGTAATGGCGGCCAAGCCGCGTCCTGGCGGATGGGACGCCTCAGCGACGGCCGGGCGGCGGGGGGCGGCTTGGCGTGCGGGAGTGGTGAGGGCCGGCGCGGTCGGGCGCTAGGCGCGCGGGCCCGAGCGGCGCAGGGGAGGTCAACGGCGCCAGGCGCGCCGGCTGCGGGAGGAAGAAGGAGAAGGAAGGAAGAGAGAGGGAAGAAAGAAAGGAAAGAAAAGAAAGGAAGGAAAAGGAAGGCAAATAAAAAGGAAGAAAGAAAAGGAAGAGGGAAGAAAAAGAAAAGAAGGAAAGAAAATGGAAAAAGGAAAAGAAAAAGGTTTACAAATTAGGAAAAATGCTAGGAAAAATAGGAGGGAAGGTTTTGCGGGGTTTTTCCGATTTCCGGGCGTCGGCGTGATTTTTGGGGCGGTGGTGATGGCGAGGCAGACCGGCCGGCGGGACCGCGGCGTGCGCGGGATTCCCGGCACGGTGGCCGACCGCGGCGCTAGGGAGGCATGCGTGGGTGCCGCCCGAGTGCGGCGGTGCCGGCGGGATTCGCGGCACGCGCGCCGAGGGTGAGAGAGGGGAACGGTAACTAGGGTTTTGAGAGAGGATAATTGAGCTCAGTTGGATAGTTTTGAAAACTCGCATGATTTATTAGATGATTTATTTGGAACTAAAAATGCAGGCGTTACAAACCTACCCCACTTAATATGAATCTCGCCCTCGAGATTCGGCTAGGTTTCGAACAGGTGGGGGAACTCCTTCTTTAATGCGTCCTCCCGTTCCCACGTGGCTTCTTCCACCCCGTGTCTGCTCCATTGAACTCTGCACACCCGTACTTCTGATGTCCTCGTCCGCTTGACCACTGTGTCCAAAATCTTGACGGGCACCTCCTGGTACCTAAGGTCTGGCTGTAGATCGATGGTTTCTACCGGTACTCGCTTTTCTTCAAGAACCTTCAAACATCTGCGTAGCTGGGAGATATGAAACACTGGGTGTATATCTGACATTTCTTCGGGTAGCTCCAACCGGTATGCTACTACTCCGACCCTCTTTAGTACTTTATACGGTCCGATGTACCGAGGGGACAACTTTCCGTGCACTTGAAATCTCCGAGTCCCTCGGATAGGTGAAACCTTGAGGTAAACGAAATCTCCCGGATTGAAGCTTGCTTCACGCCTCTTCTTGTCTGCGTAGCTCTTCTGGCGGGATTGGGCGGCTCTCAACTTTTCTCGGATATCAGCTACTCGCTCTTCGGCTTCCTTTATAAGTGCGGGCCCAACCAGGGCACGCTCTCCTACCTCTGACCACATCAGGGGTGTCCTACATTTCCTCCCGTATAGTGCTTCGAATGGTGACATTCCCAGACTTGCTTGGTAGCCGTTGTTGTAGGAAAACTTTGCATACGGCAGACTCTGCTCCCAATCTTTGCCATAGGTGAGGATGCATGCTCTCAACATGTATTCCAAAATTTGATTCACCCTTTCGGTCTGTCCGTCTGTCTGCAGATGGTACGCTGAGCTGAAATCCAGCTTGGTACCCATGGCTTTATGCAGGCTTTTCCAGAACCTAGAGGTGAACTGGGTCCCTCTATCTGAGACTATTCTGCTAGGCACTCCATGCAGCTTTACTATATTCTCTATGTAGAGTTTTGCCAACTTCTCTCCACCATAAGTGGTCCGTACGGGTAGAAAGTGAGCGACTTTAGTGAGTCGGTCCACGATCACCCATATTGAGTCATGTCCCTTCTGAGTCCTTGGCAACCCTACTACGAAATCCATACCTATCTCGTCCTATTTCCAAACCGGGATTGGTAAAGGCTGCAACAGTCCTGCGGGCTTCTGGTGTTCGGCTTTGATCCTCTGACAAGTATCACAGTAGGCGACGAATCGGGCAATATCTGCTTTCATCCCATTCCACCAATACTTCTGTTTTAAGTCCACGTACATCTTGGTGGATCCCGGGTGAATGGAGTATGCCGAGTTGTGTGCCTCATCCATGATGGTTTGTCGGAAATCTCCGCCTTCAGGCACACATATCCTATTTTTGTACCACAGGGTGCCTTGGTCATCCACTCTGAAGTCAGGGCCTTGTTCTCTCCGGTATGCTTGCGGATCTTCATCAGATTCTCATCAGTTTCTTGGGCCTTCCGGATCTTCTCCTCTAGGGTAGGCTGAATGCTCAGCTGGCGGACATAGCCTTGGGGGACAATGTGTACGTTGAGCCGCGCCATTTCCTCTTGCAACTGGGCACTCTTGGGTGCTGCCTTCTCGTAGGATTTCCGGCTTAGGGCATCTGCTACTACATTAGCCTTCCCTAGGTGGTAGTGAATCTCTAGGTTATAGTCTTTGACTAACTCTAGCCACCTTCTTTGCCTTAGGTTCAGGTCGGGCTGGGTGACGATGTATTTTAGACTCTTGTGGTCTGTGTAGATTTCACACTTGTTCCCAATCAGGTAGTGTCTCCAGATCTTAAGGGCATGCACTACGGCTGCAAACTCCAGATCATGGGTGGGATAATTCTGCTCATGGGGTTTGAGCTTACGGGAAGCATATGCCACTACCTTCCCATCTTGCATGAGAACACATCCCAACCCTTGTCGGGAGGCGTCGCAATACACGACAAAGTCCCGTTGAATGTCTGGTAGGGTCAGCACTGAGGCTGTGGTCAATCTCCTCTACAACTCTTGGAAACTTTTCTCACAGGACTCGGTCCAATTGAACTTCTTCTCCTTCTTGAGCAGCTCTGTCATGGGCCGGGCAATCTTGGAGAATCCCTCGATAAACCTCCGGTAGTACCCTGCTAAACCAAGGAAGCTCCTGATCTCGCTCACGTTGGTCGGTTGTTGCCAGTTGGAGACTGTTTCAACCTTCCCGGGGTCTACAGCTACTCCTTCCGCAGTCAGAATATGCCCAAGGAAAGATATTTTCTCCAGCCAAAATTCACACTTGCTGAACTTAGCGTACAGCTTGTGCGCCCTCAATTTTCCCAGCACTACTCGAAGATGCTGCTCGTGTTCCTCCACACTCTTAGAGTAAACAAGTATGTCGTCAATGAAGACTACGACAAACTTGTCCAGCTCTTCCATGAACACCTTATTCATGAGGTTCATAAAGTATGCTGGTGCATTGGTGAGTCCAAAGGACATCACTGTGAACTCATACTGCCCGTAGCGAGTGACAAAGGCAGTCTTGGGATGTCACTTTCCCTAATCTTGAGTCGGTGGTACCCTGACCTTAGACCCACCTTCGAAAAATACTATGCACCCTTCAGCTGGTCAAACAGATCATCTATTCTGGGGAGAGGGTACTTGTTTTTGATAGTGACCTCGTTCAGCGAGCGATAGTCCACGCACATCCTCATGCTCTTATCCTTCTTTTCCACGAAAAGCACTGGGGCTCCCCATGGTGATGAGCTCGGTCTGATGAACCCACTTCGCTGGAGTTCTCCTAGCTGCTTCTTCAATTCTGCCAACTCAGGGGCTGCCATCCTATAGGGTCTCTTGGCTATGGGAGAGGTTCCAGGGATAAGGTCGATGACGAACTCTATATCCCTATCTGGTGGCATTCCAGGGAGCTCTTTGGGGAACACATCTGGGTATTCTCGCACTACTGGGACATCTTTTATGGACTTGGCTGCTATGTTGAAAACCATTATGTCCGGCTTGTGTCCTCGGGTGTGGCAGGTCACTTGCATCCCGTCTGGGTTGGTTAGGTGCACTACTTTATCGGCGCAACTTATAAGGCCATGGTGTTGGCTTAATCAGTCCATCCCAAGGATCACATCTATCCCCTTGGACTTCAGTACTACTACATCTGCTAGGAACTCTACCCCACTTAAAATAATCCTTACCCGGGGGCATCCCAGTTGACACTTAATGTCACCTCCGGGCGTTCGAGTTAATAGGGGTGCTTTTAGTAGTACTGTGGGTATGCTATGCTTTTCCACAAAGCTTGAGGATATGAATGAGTGCGATGCTCCCGAATCGAATAGTATGGTAGCCAAGACTGAGCTGACCAGGAACTCACCGAGCACTACGCCTTGTGCTTCCTGTGCCTCCTGTGCATTGATATGGTTGACTCAGGCTCGTCCATACGACTGCTGGGGCTGCTTCACCTGCTGGTTGCTGTTGTTGTTGCCGAAGTTATTGTTGCTGCGCACTGGCATGCGGTTGGCTCCAGACACGAGTGGCCTTGGCCCGTTCACCGAGTTGGAGTAGGTGGTAGTGGTTGGCTTTTTGGCATACGGGCAGTTGGCGACGAAGTGTCCGGTTTCTCGGCAGTTGAAACACACTCGGGAGCTGTTGTTGTTGTTGGCGTGATCCGGGCGGTGTTGTTCTGTGGGGGCTTCATGGCACTCTGGTTGTTGTAGGGCTTGAACTGGGTTCTGGGGCCTTACGAGCTCGTGGCTTGGGATTGGGTTCTGTACTGCATGGGAGCTTGGAACCTAGACATGGAGTGTCCAAAGTTTCTCGACCTCTGGGACCGCTCTTGCTGCTTGGCCTTGTGCTCCATAAACTTGCGCTTGTTTTCCTTCTTCTCTTCAGCCCTCGCTCTTTCTGTGAGTATTGCCATATTCATGAGGGTGTTGAAGTCCGGGTAGATCTGAGGGGTCAGCAGGGTCCTCAGTTCCGGAGTCAGTCCCTTCTTGTACATTTCCTGCTTCTTGGAATCTTTGTCCACTTCCTCGGGAGCATAGCGAGCCAAATCTATGAACTGGTACGTGTACTCCTCCACGGACATGTTGCCTTGGCGGAGTTCACGGAACTCATCCGCCTTCTGCTTCAGGGTGGCTTCTGGGATGTGGTAGCGGCGGAACTCTTCCACGAACTCATCCCAGGTGATGGCGGAGGGATCCTTGGCTGTTGCGCAGTAGTTTTCCCACCAGGCTAGGGCTGTCCCGGTGAGCTGGTGAGTTGCCAGGAGAACCTTGTCGCGGTCCTCACAGTTGAAGGGCTCTAGTTCCCTCAGAATGGCTCTCAGCCAGTCGTCAGCATCCAAAGGATTCACCGACCCGCCGAAGGTGGGCGGCGTCGTCCTGAGGAACTTTATCAGCTTCTCGTTCATGCCCAGAACTCGAGGTCTTGCGCGGTTGACGGTGTTGAAAATGGCCTCCATCAGGACAGTCTGGTTGGCCAAGACTTGTGCCAAGTCAACGGGAGGGGGTGGCGGCGGCAGGACCACGTTCTCTCCTCCATCTTCATCTTGGTTAACTTCCTGGTCGTGAAGACGCTCCCTCCGATCGGCTTGCAATCCTTCAGCGTCCGATCGGCCGGGGCCTTGGTGGGTCCTGACAGGGCGCCTGGAAACCATCTGTAAAGGAGTGAGTTTTCTAAGAGATCTAGCTGTTATGTGATGTTTAAGTGGATTATATCGGATTTCTTTTTGAAAAGGCAGGGTCTACTCCTGCCGGCAAGCACACAACAAGCACATAGCAAACAAGCAAGAACAGACAAGTTTTTATTACAAACCAACGAGGAGGATACATCCCGACTACGCGGACACACTACACGACTAAGAACTAAGGGTGCGACTTGGACCAGTACGGCTTCATTCCCTGGGTCAGGGTCACTGTGGTATGTTACTCGCAAGGAGAGCCACCTTCCCGGGTCGAGTGTTCTTCCAGCGAAATGAGCAGCTCGTCGTCGTTCTCGCCCTCGGGGTTTCCATTTTCCTGGGGCTGTGCTGCGACTTCGGCGGTCGTTGTTGGGGGTTCGGTGACTACTGGTGGTGCTGGCGGGACTTCGATAGTTCCTCCCCATCCTACAAGGGGTGTTCCCAGCAGGACTTGAGCTTCTCCAATGGCTGGAACGGGTGTTCCGCTGTTGGCCCACTCTTGCATGCGTTGGTCCTGGATTCGCCTGAGGCTTTCCTAGGCAACGGCTTCACTGCTTATGGCGGCTGCGGTCCTTTCTTCTGCTCGAGCCACTCGGACTTGGTGCATCCTCACTGTGACTTCAGCTTGCTCGGCCCGACCGATTTGCTCCCTCAAGTGCTTGGCTTGGTCATCGAAGAGCTTATCCAGGGAGACAAGGTAGGCAACTACATGGTACAGCAGGTCTTCTTGGTGGCGGCGTCGTTCCAGGTTTCTCATGTGGGCCTGCCAAACTGGGGTTCTGATGGTGGGAGGGAAGTACCTCATTGGTGCGGGGACGAGGTGTTCTTCGTAGATCCGGCACAGGTAGTGGAGGGCTTTTCTGAGGGCCAAAGGATAGGTGTCTCGGTGTCGAAACCCTGTGGCGGTTACGCGCCACGGCTCGATGTTGGTGTGGCGGTTGCTTCTAGCGACGGAGAGGACCACCCTACAACGAAGAGTGCCGAGTTGCTCGTACTCTCTACTGTAGTACCTAGGGCGCTCAGTGATACCGAGGCTCTCCAGGGAGTTGATAAAAAGGCGAGCAAAACCAGGCTCCTCCTGGCACACGCCTTAGGTCCATCCATCTTCCGCCATATGAAAACAAAGGTAGTGTTGAACATGTTGTGGTGGGGTACAAGAGGTGGATAACTTCATTCAGTAACAAAGTTGGGGTACACTCTTCGGGGTACACTTATTATTACTAGGACACAACTCTAGCCTAAACATCCTAGTCTTATCTTTATGGTGATTCTTCCTCTAGCTGGATGCGGCGCTTCTTTGGCGGGAGGTCTTGCTCCAGTATCTCGTCCTCGGTCTGGGTCCCTTTGTCCCAGTGAGTTTCTTCGGGTTCTTCCTCATCCAAGTCAGCTTCTTCTCCTCTCCTTCTACGTTCCCTGTGGAGCTCATCCCATAGCTTTTGTGGAACATCTCCGAACGCTCTCTTTCCCTAAGGTAGTCTCGCTCCATGTTGCGTAGCTCAACTTCTGCCATGGTTGTCTTAATCCTTTCCAGCTCTATCCTTTGCTCCGCTCTTTCCGCTCTGTCAATCTGTTGCTTCGCCTTCCGGGCTTGCTCCTGGTAGAGGTGGTCTAGGCCATTGAGGTAGATGGATAGGTGGGAAACTGCCTCTTCTAGGTCTTCTTCTTCTCGCTCTAGCCCTCTCATGCGATCAATCCACGAGCGTCCTCTTCCTCCGGAGGGTGGAAAGAATCCCATTGAAGTTCTTCGGAGGTGCTGTCTATAAACCACTCGTAGCTGTCGCAGGGCCTTCCGAGCAGCCTTGGGGTAGGTGTCGGCGAAGCGAAACCCAGTGGCAGAGACGAACCAAGGTTCTATGTCGGGGTAGAGCGTGCTTCTTCCCACGAAGATCAGCATCTGACACCGAAGGGTGCCATAGCGTTCGTACTCCCGATAGACGAACTCCGGCGGATCCCTTACTCCGACGCGCTCTAAGCTGAGTAGCAACAGGTTAGGGAGGCCAGGCTGGACGGGGCAGATTCCTCCGTTCCATTCGGGGTTAGCCATCTGGAATCAGGCAAGGATTAAGGTAAGGATTTGGGAAAAGATGAGCTCAGCAAAGGGAAGTTTAGAGAGGGCCAGAGGAGGTCTCGTATCCTAGGGGTCGCGTCCTACGGCCAACCTACGGCTCTGATACCACCTGAAGCGTCCCCTCATCAGAGGTGACTAAATGTGACACAAATTCCAGTCCCAGGAGGCTGACCACACATTTATTACAACAGGTGGATCAGTCTTTTACATCACGGCGACACAAAGGGCACGGAAGTGCCAACGCTACAAGGAACAACACAAACGCTAACGACCACACTACGATAGCAAAGGCTTCCATAGCCTCATCAGAGTACCACACCATGGAAGCTTTCTGTGGAGGCCCTGGGTACACAGGCACGGTTGGGTGTAGGGCAGCGACCTACTCGACGTCTTCGGGAATGTATTCGGGATCCTCCTCTGAAAAATAGTTAGTACAACAAGGGTGAGCACAGACGTACTCAGCAAATCCAACCCCACCCACTGAGGGGCTTATAAGCAAAATCATGCATAGAGTGTAACAAGGATCAGGTTAAGGTTTTGTTGACGGTTAATAGTTGTATCAAATTTCGTTTATGACTTGCAAGCGGACAAGTCTCCCGTCGTAGTCAAGGGACCCTTCTTCCCTCGAGTGGTGAACCCAAGGTATCGAATCCGTGGAACAATGTGCAACGCAAGGATTCAATCTAGTAAAGCAAGGTAAGCTATCTTATGAAGGTAAGTTGCATCTAATCTACTAACTCATAAAGAAAACGAATCTAATCTAATCTACTAAAGAGGTAGCAAGGGAAAGCAAGAGATAACCAATCTAGAGAATCTAGATCATGCTTATGTTGTAGCTCCAAACAAGATAGATGAAGATAGAAAAGCGAATCTCATTAAAAGCATCTTTAAATCGTGGCCTTCCCATCCGACTCCGAAAACATCCGCCTTTCGAGACCCCCGTTCGTCACAACGTATCCCTATTCATGCGGGGAGCTTAGGGCGAGTTCGATAGAACAAGTTGAAATCACTTGGCCGGTCCGGTATGCACCTCTAGCCACCGCGGCTACAAGAGCACCCTATGTAATCTAGCTATAGACTAGATCGTAGAAGAAGCAAAACCAAGAAGAAATCAAAATCATCGAGAAGGCACTTAATCGCTAGAAATCGGATTCACTTACAAACTTCACCATGAATGATTACATGAACAAGATCACCACCGGGCCCTCCCTCGATCTTGATCCTCGCTCCGAGCTCCGACGTGGTCTTCCATGCAAGGTTCCCACGTCGGCCGGGGAAACCCTAGACAACTAGCACGACCCTCATCTCCGAGATGGTGTCCCTCAAGCTTCTCTCGCTCCTCGGCGGCGGAATACGACTTCCGTTCGCGTGGCTCTCGGTCGGGGGGCTATTTATAGCCCGAGAAGCAATTAGGTCAAAGGAGAGGCCGATTGGGCCCCGAATTGGGCCGGGCCGGCCGGCCCGGGCCCACCCGGCCCATCCCGCGACCTGCTTCGCCCGGTGTTGCTTCCCACGTCTTCTAGATGTTCTCCCCTTTTGCATGTGGGCCCTTGACGTCGGTTTCTCTCCGAATTGGACTCAATTCCTTGTCTTGCAAGATTCAAGACTTTTCTCGGTTCGAGTCCTCGGAGTTTATCATCTTCTCGGGCTTGGTCCTTGGGCTCTTGGAGTCATGTTCACTTCATTGCTTGACTTGTATCGGGCTTCAAGGTCTTGTCATGAGGTGCTTAATGAACTTATCCCGGAAGTCTTGCTTTCATCGTTAAAACCCTGTGTAAACACATAACTCCAAAACCGACATGCACAAGTGAACTTGTTATACCACGGGGGTTAGTACCAATGAATAAGATACAAAAGTTATGCCAACACCGAAGGTAAACTCATGGCTAGGTTGACGGATTTTCACCGTCAACATCTCCCCCATGCTTAAACCTTGCTCGTCCTCGAGTAAGCCTTCGATGGATATCATCATTGCCAAACAATGTTTAAACCTTGCACTTGATCATACATGAAAAAAAACATAATGCTCTCAAAAGTTTAATTCGTTAAAGTTCCATAATGTACTAGCCTTCACCTCTACGGAGGGTAGATTCTTATTAAGCTTATCCCACAAGTATTAACATGCTCACAAAGTTTAAATAGATCTCGAATTTTTGAAATAAAGAACGAGATAAAGAAAAGCTAAACCAAGTTCACAAATTTAAATCATCTTGTATATTGCTCATGAACTCTCATCTCACTTGTCTCTCAAGCCTATATATTCTACTCCTTTCCCTCTCATAACATATATGTGTGGTAGGCTTTATATGGAGCTTTGGGAAAGTTTAGTCCTAACAAGATTTTATAAATGAGGTGTTGTCAAAACAAGACAAGCTTCTCATGGTCTTATCGAGACTCGTCAAAAAGGTCATTGGAAAATAATGTTAAGTCAAGGAGGGGAAAGAGAAAAATACACACGCTTTTAGATGAGTGGACATGTGCAAATGGCAAAGAGTGATCCCGAGGCACAAAGGAAATCCTCGTTATCGGATTGCACATGGTTGGAAAATGAGAATGGATCTTTTAAACTTGAAGCCTTGAATGCACTCTTAGAGAACCGGGGAGTTTACTTTACGCATATTTTTTTTTCTTTCTCATATTTCTCATTCTTTTCTTTCTTTCTTTCATTCATTATATATATTTTTTCTTTACCTTGAAAGTCATGATTATCACTGGATTTTTTTTCTTTCATCATCATTTTTTTAAAAATATTCCCCTTTTAACTCTAAAACTGCACCGTACCTACCTCCTCCCCCATGCTTAGACGTTGCTCGTCCTCGAGCAAAGAGGCGAAAAATAAGGTAGGTACCGGAGTATTTTTTCCTTGGAGAGATACTTGAGATCTTCAATGTTGGCACCGTCTTGAGATCTTCCTTGAATTGATGATCCATTCTCAACAATAGGTTGTGGTCAAGGAGGTAATCACAAAAGATGATATTTGGTTTAAGGGTGGATATCCGGCGAGGTTTGTGAGATCTCCAATGCGGGGATACACAATGCACGGATAAAAGGCTAGCAAAAAGATAGATACGCAAAAACGGAACGACCAGCTTCTTAGTCTCGGGCCAGAGAAATCATGGCCTGCAATAACTCACTCAAAAATAAATCTTGTACACTAAAGTTTATGCACTCAAATATATATAAGGCTCGGATAGGTTGAGCAACACACAAGTGATATTTATGACAAGGTTAGCAATATTTTTGAGCATAAAAGACATCTTTAATCTATTCATAACTTGAGAGCACATAAAACACTATGGGTCTTTATTTTAATCATAACCTCCGCTGAAGATTAAGCTAGCATTTAGATAATTTCAGATTTGTATTTTTAAGAGAGCACTAGTTCAAACATGCATAAATCAATTACAAAGATAAACAAAGTGGCAATTATAATCATATATCATCATGGCACAAACATTGTAACTTTACCAAAGGTAAAAACTTGGTGGTGACATTATTCATGATGAAAATAAACACTAAGATACATGCTGAAAATTGAACTAAAATACTTGCTGAAAAATTAAACTAACACAAAAAATTAAAGTAAAACTGAAAATACTACGCAAACATAGGCGCATGCAAGCTGAAAATTAAAGAAAAGGGGGTAAAGGAAAGATAACTAAAGCTCCTCCTCTCTCTAATCTTCCGCCGGTGGTTGATATTGATAGTCTTGGTTGTTGTGCCCTTACTTGTAATAGGAATGCACCACTACTCCTATGAATTGTCCGACGGTTCTAGGTGATGGTGTCCAAGCACATAAGCGACATTTGCATTTCCTTCACCCATTTGGTTTGCATTGGTTTGGATGGCTGCAATATTTTGCATGTTTCTTGCAGCGTATCCTCCAATGGTGGCCACATTTTGTTGTGGTTGAGGAAGGTGTGCAAATGGCTCCGCAAAGGCTACGTTGGGCACCGCAAAAATGGTGGGGGTATGGCTGCACCACTCCCCCATGCTTGCATTGGTACACCACCGTAGTAATTTGGCGATGCCGGAATTTCTCCGAATGGTGGGACATAATTTTGTTGTGCACCTCCTTCTTGGGCCATAAAAGATCCTTCTCCTATAATTCTTTTCTTTTATTATTTTTTTTCTTCGCGGCACAAGAAGTCCTTCCTCTAACCGATCTTCTTCCCCTCAAGAAAAGTCTTAATCTTCAATCCGGAAGGGGCAAATTCACCTAGGCCACTCGGAAGCCTCCTCTCTCATCTTCACTCTTATATTTTCCTTTCTTCATATATTCCTAGGGAAGTCCCGGGTAGGAGATGATTTGGGTTCCTTGTAATACCCGGTTTTAAAGAGATAGTCAACATGGAGAGGTAACACCCCGAACCAATATCTTCCGAACTCGATGATGCAACAACACCACCGGTTGATCATAGGTGAGTGGGGTCTATTGGCCACTTGGCAATCAAAGCCGAGTAAAGCCAATTCAACTCCGTGTTGGTTATCTTTGTCTCTCTTGTTCTCCCAAAAATCCACTTGCACAAAAGTGACACACTTGGATAATGGGTTCCGGATAATATTTTTTTTCGTTGATGGTCTCTTCCCGTGATCATACTCCAAAAGCCTTACCATGTGCCTTCATGCACATCCACTTGTTTCGGAGCTCCCTTTTGAAAATAGGAGATACTCGCCCATGGGTCTACGATACTAGAACATGCAATCGTTTCGAACATGAAAACCAATCTAATCTATCGGGGATTGTGTTGAATGGATCCAAGGAAGCATTGAGGCCTATACTCCCTTTCCGGCATGGTTGCTAGCCTTAAGCATTAAAGTATTTTCAACACAAGATGATAGATAGATAATCCAACAAAGTGTGATTACATCTCAAGATCGATTGCAACCCATGGATGAAAGGAGATTACCCCATCAAAGTGCTAGAAATAGCATCATTGATCAAGGTTACCCTTCCGACGATGTCTTCCTTCTTCTCCACTTGTGGGCTCCCTCCAACGGAATGAGAGACTCACCACTCCTTCATCAAGGGTATGCGCCATGGTCACGAAAATTTCCTAGGCGAATTCCTTGTGGGTGTTTGCCGACACTCCGTTAGAGAATTGCACCGGTGTCCCGTGTGAAACCCAATATGTGGAGAGCTTGGTCGTCGATGTCGACGTTCGCTACAAGCCTCTACTTAAGGTGAGCGAGCTTCTTCTCCTCCTCCTCCGTCGTGATGATAAACCCATTGGAATGCCACGGAGCGTATGGAGGTGGAGCGGATGATCGTGTCAAGTGGTGAGGTTGGACAGGCGGCTCCTCCATATGTTATTGAAGTTTGGTAAACCTAATAAACTAGTTTTGTGTGGCCCTCATGCCACCGAGGAGAAGAGTGAGGTTCCTCCTCGGCGGTGCCGTGTCCTCCTCCATACTCCGAGGAAACTCGGAAACCGAGTGCCTCCTCGAAGAGGTTGTCGATGATGGCTTAGACGACGATGATCCCTTCTTCTTCGGTGAAAAGACTTGTAGTTTTCTTCCATGATTGCAGCACTCTCCCTCACAAATATATATCCGGGGTTTTCACCCGGTAACAAGGTACACAAATATTATTTTGGAGTCCGGACTTTGAGTGGATTAAGGATGTGATTTGTTGCACGAAACAAACGCGGTGGATGGCTAAGTCTAAGGTGATTCCGGCCTACAAACTAGAGCACACGAACAAAGAGTTGGATGAAAGACTTACCTCTCTCCTCCTCTTGGCTCGGTTCTTCTCTAGTGCATTCATGTTGCTTCGTGATCGCGTACACCTTCCAAACGTTCCCGTCCACTCCTTCGCTTGCTTTATTGCTCCTTCCACTTGACGTGTTCGCTTGATTCACTTCCATACTCCCTTGCCTCACATGCATCCATGATATTCCTACAAAACAAAGCTTCGGCTGCCCCCCCATGCTTGTACTTTGCATGTGGTTTAAATATGTTGGAGGGGCATCCCGTGATGTATCATGGTGCATGCTTGGTTAGTTCAAACTAGATTGCCTCCATTTAGGTGTGTTTAAGGTTAAGCACTCCCCTAATTCGAAATTTAAAAATATTTTTCAGAGCCATGCAAGAGCTCAAGCATAAATTTAGAGAAGTTTTTAACCCATTAAAAACAAATGTAAGTCGAAAATATTTTTCGACTACGTCGATTTCGGTCTCACCGGTATAGTTTGCCTTCATTAGTTGAGAGCAAGCTTTTCCCGGCTTGATCATGGGGGCATGGGTTTAGGTCCTAATTTTGATTAGATGAGAGAGATTTTGAATGAAATAAAATTAAGTGAGGCTTAGAAAAATTCTAATCTTAGAGAAACCAAGGATAAGGATTTTTAAACCAACCAAAAATCAAGTTTCTAGGTTCACGCGAGTCCTACCACATGCTGAAATTTAAATAACATCTAGATATAAGTTGTGGCTCTACTCGAGTGGTTTTAGCATGAAAAACAAGTCAACCACAGCACCATAATGAGGGTGAAGGGTTGAGTTAGGTTCTGAATTTTTTTTTGGTTGTGGTTTCTCGAAAAAGAAGCAAACAATCACATAGGATGGTTCATGTAAAGGGTTTATGATCAAGCAAAATATTCAACCAAGAATTATGTCTCTAATATTGTTCAACCATTCTAAGTCTAAGGTTTTGCATAGTAAAATTCAAAACTGAATTATATTTAAAAAGACTTGAAAAACCTGGAATCGGGTTGTCCTCCCGGTAGCTTATTCTTGACTCGACGAAACGGGTTGCCTCCCGCCTAGCGCTTCGTTTATAGTCCATGGCTAGACTTCTTCACTTGATTACTCCGGATCAACGCTCTTTGCGGGCGTTGCAATCTTGGGTACCCACTTTGGCTTAGTCAATTTTTTTTGGTCTTCACGAAGTCGGCTTTGTCCTTTGGTCTTGACGGATGCAACATCTTCCTTGTGGCTCGGCATCTCGAACTCCGGTCCTTCGGTCGTGATCTTCATGGTCTCTAGTGTGATCTTTCATCTCTCCCGAATGAGTTTGAGTAGCCTTCGCCGTCTTGGGACCTTGGAGTTGTCTCGGATATTCTTCTTTGTTATCCATCGGGCGCCCGGCAAGTTGTCCCACTTGCGTCTAGCATCTTTATCACGATGAACACTTCACGCTCCTTGCATGTGGATCTTGCCTTGGCAGCCTTTAGGTGTTGAGCTTCTTTCTCTATCTCCATCTTCTCCATCCTCCTCTTGATTTGAACGGCCTTCCGGCGTCTTGACTTGGAGGTGGTGATTCCCTTGGAGATTTTGATGGTCCTTCGAGTTTGACTTTTGAATCTAGGGTTTCCAACCCTTTAGCTTGTGTTGCACGTCACCTTTGCCTGTAAAGTTTTCCTGGATCATCCACAAAAAAGTTTGGGTTTCTTGGAGAGGTAGCCAACCATCTCCGGTTAGGGTTAGTAATAAAACAAAAATCTAAACATAAAAACTAGGGTTAATCAAAACTAGATTAGATTGAATTTTTTTTTTTCTTTTTGAGGATGATCAAACATAAGAGATGCAAAAGAAAATCAAAAGAAAAACTGAAAGATAAGCGATACTAGATCGGATCTTGATTGCTTGTTCCCCGGCAACGGCGCCAGAAAAAGGGGCTTGTTGACGGTTAATAGTTGTATCAAATTTCGTTTATGACTTGCAAGCGGACAAGTCTCCCGTCGTAGTCAAGGGACCCTTCTTCCCTCGAGTGGTGAACCCAAGGTATCGAATCCGTGGAACAATGTGCAACGCAAGGATTCAATCTAGTAAAGCAAGGTAAGCTATCTTATGAAGGTAAGTTGCATCTAATCTACTAACTCATAAAGAAAACGAATCTAATCTAATCTACTAAAGAGGTAGCAAGAGAAAGCAAGAGATAACCAATCTAGAGAATCTAGATCATGCTTATGTTGTAGCTCCAAACAAGATAGATGAAGATAGAAAAGTGAATCTCATTAAAAGCATCTTTAAATCGTGGCCTTCCCATCCGACTCCGAAAACATCCACCTTTCGAGACCCCCGTTCGTCACAACGTATCCCTATTCATGCGGGGAGCTTAGGGCGAGTTCGATAGAACAAGTTGAAATCACTTGGCCGGTCCGGTATGCACCTCTAGCCACCGCGGCTACAAGAGCACCCTATGTAATCTAGCTATAGACTAGATCGTAGAAGAAGCAAAACCAAGAAGAAATCAAAATCATCGAGAAGGCACTTAATCGCTAGAAATCGGATTCACTTACAAACTTCACCATGAATGATTACATGAACAAGATCACCACCGGGGCCCTCCCTCGATCTTGATCCTCACTCCAGAGCTCCGATGTGGTCTTCCATGCAAGGTTCCCACGTCGGCCATGGAAACCCTAGACAACTAGCACGACCCTCATCTCCGAGATGGTGTCCCTCAAGCTTCTCTGCTCCTCAGCGGCGGAATACGACTTCGGTTCGCGTGGCTCTCGGTCGGGGGGCTATTTATAGCCCGAGAAGCAATTAGGTCAAAGGAGAGGCCGATTGGGCCCCGAATTGGCCGGGCCGGCCGGCTTGGGCCGGCCGGCCCGGGCCCACTCGGCCCATCCCGCGGCTCGCTTCGCCCGTGTTGCTTCCCACGTCTTCTAGATGTTCTCCCCTTTTGCATGTGGGCCCTTGACGTCGGTTTCTCTCCGAATTGGACTCAATTCCTTGTCTTGCAAGATTCAAGACTTTTCCGGTTCGGTCCTCGGAGTTTATCATCTTCTCGGGCTTGGTCCTTGGGCTCTTGGAGTCATGTTCACTTCATTGCTTGACTTGTATCGGGCTTCAAGGTCTTGTCATGAGGTGCTTAATGAACTTATCCCGGAAGTCTTGCTTTCATCGTTAAAACCCTGTGTAAACACATAACTCCAAAACCGACATGCACAAGTGAACTTGTTATACCACGGGGGTTAGTACCAATGAATAAGATACAAAAGTTATGCCAACACCGAAGGTAAACTCATGGCTAGGTTGACGGATTTTCACCGTCAACAGGTTTATTTTGCAAACTCACTCATGCAGGGGTTCATTTCAAAAAGGTTTTCACAAATCATTTTCATAACCCAAGTGACTCAATTGTTTTAGGAAAACCACTGTGGTACTACCAGACTCCCCGTCCGCAAAGAGCCCGGCACACGACCACACACTACACCCGAAAACAACTCACACCGTAAAACATCCAAACCCAAACACTAGTTTTTGTGACCACACCGTGACTCGTCCAATACCGTGGACACGGCTATTCGAATAGGTTTGACACTCTGCAGAGGTTGTACATCTTTACCCACAAGTAGGGTACCGTCACACGGACACCTTAGTGCCGGTACGGATCCTATCAAAGCCATTACCCACCTTAGCTAACGCTATGAGCCACCACTGAAGCACCCAAGGGGTTATCTCACATAACCAGGGCGTACCTCACACAGAGCGTACCCCTACTCCTTGGTCTCCCGCCGCTCACCCGCACACCAGATGGCAAGTAGATTAACTAGTGGGGTTTATACTAAGTCGTTGCCACATACAACGGTCGAGTGGTTGTACGATGATTTGGGTCAGGTGAGATGTCACGCAACCCGGTCCTTAACCGACAAGATGGACAACTCCCAACACGCTCAACCACACAGGTACGAGCTCACCCATACTACTGACACACACGTCCATCCCGTCTACCCAGTTCTTTACTTATTTTCCAAACCCATCCCATTTCCATTTTAAAGCACTCACACATTTTGAAAGCACTCACACACTTTTAAAGCAAACATTTAGGCCAAAACAAGGTTCAATCATAGCAATCAAGGGTGGCTATCCTACCATGTTTTTGCGAAAAACAATATGCAATTTATAAAACGGGTATAGGGTGTATTTATAAAACTAGGACCAAAATATGCATCAAAGGATGAGATTGAACTTGCCGTCTTCGAAGTCTTCGGGAGTGCCGGCTCGGCGTTCGGGATCTCGGGCTCCCCGCTCGCGGTAGTCGGCTCCGATCTCCGGCTCGGGGTACCTTCCTTCGTTTACTTCGTCGGCTATAGCGCACACACAGGCAAGCAAGCAATCAATATAAGCACACATATTACCGGCCGAGCTCGAGGAGGGGAAATAAATGGAGAGGGGAAATATATAAGTCCTAAGGGGGGGGGTTGGTGTATGGTTCGGCGGGGATATTCCTGGGAAAGGTGTGGTGAAATTTGGAATTAATCGGGAATACAATCGTGCATGGAATGTTGGGTTAAAGAGAGGTTATAGGGGCTAAGGACCTATTAGTAATTTCTACTAATGGAAAAAGGGTGTGATTATGATAGTGTAAATTTGGTAAGGGCCTGGTTGTAAATTGCTTAGGGCTTAACAGTATTTAGTTTACAATTAACTATTAACCTAGGGGCTATTTTGGAGTAAGAGGGAGAGAGAGTGAATAGGGTTAGAGAGGGCTTAGGATAAAAAGAAAAGCTAGGGGGCTTTGGGCAAAAGCGCCCTTCTTCCTCCCCCCAATCCAGAACAGGGGAGGGAGGCAGGGGCGGCCTCGGCCGACGGCGGGCGGCGGCATCCAGGGGTCAGCGGCGGCCGGTGATAGGGGAAACGGAGAGGGTACCGAGGGGATCTCACCCCGTGCTCACCTTGGGCTGGGGTTGCTCGGGGAGGCGGCTCCGCGGCGCGGTCTGGGCGGCGGCGGAGGCTAGCGGTGGTGGCGCGATTAGGGCGGCGGTGATGCAAATGGGCACTGCTGGAGGCTTGCGGCTGGGGTGAGGAGCGGCGAGAAGGGGGTGACGGCCTTTTATAGGCGCCGTAGGTCGGTTTGGAGGGGGAGATATTTTCTGGCGAGCATGGCTCCGGCGAGGCTCGAGCGGCTTCCCGAAGCGGCGTCCGGCGTCGGGGCGTCTCGAGCGGCGGCAGGTCAACTTGTGCAGGCTCGGCGCGGCGCATGCGGGGAGTAATGGCGGCCAAGCCGCGTCTCGGCGGATGGGACGCCTCGGCGACGGCCGGGCGGCGGGGGGCGGCTTGGCGTGCGGGAGTGGTGAGGGCCGGTGCGGTCGGGCGCCGGCGCGCGGGCCCGAGCGGCGCAGGGGAGGTCAACGGCGCCAGGCGCGCCGGCTGCGGGAGGAAGAAGGAGAAGGAAGGAAGAGAGAGGGAAGAAAGAAAGGAAAGAAAAGAAAGGAAGGAAAAGGAAGGAAAAGAAAAAGGAAGAAAGAAAAGAAAGAGGGAAGAAAAAGAAAAGAAGGAAAGAAAATGGAAAAAGGAAAAGAAAAAGGTTTAGAAATTAGGAAAAATGCTAGGAAAAATAGGGGGAAGGTTTTGCGGGTTTTTTTTCCGATTTCCGGGCGTCGGCGTGATTTTTGGGGCGGTGGTGATGGCGAGGCGGACCGGCCGGCGGGACCGCGGCGTGCGCGGGATTCCCGGCACGGTGGCCGACCGCGGCGCCGGGGAGGCATGCGTGGGTGCCGGCCCGAGTGCGGGCGGTGCCGGCGGGATTCGCGGCACGCGCGCCGAGGGTGAGAGAGGGGAACGGTAACTAGGGTTTTGAGAGGGGATTATTGAGCTCAGCTGGATAGTTTTGAAAACTCGCATGATTTATTAGATGATTTATTTGGAACTAAAAACGCGGGCGTTACAGCTGAGATCGGTCTCTCGATAGCCGGTGCTAAGTAATACTGGGACACGAGGTTTATCCTGGTTCCGACTGCGGTACGGCGTCTGCCCCTCGAGCGAGACAGAGGTTCGCCCGAGGGGTGCCGGGGCTGGCGATTTAATGGGCCGCTGAGGTTTTTTTGGCCATGGGCCTTTCTTTGCCTTGGGCTGCGGCCATGCGGGGCGTGATTTGCAGTCGCGGGTTTGATCGTTTATTTTTTACAAAGGGGTGATTTCTCCCGTTATTAGGGGACCCCTATGGCTGTCCCCGACAATATATATCCACAAAGCGGGAAGATGCTGCATCTTATAATGTTTGAGATTCGTGCAACTAACCATAGCTTTTGGATCTCACGGCGCCCCTTATGCGCGTCCCGGACGCCACTGCGGGGCTCTGCGCACTGTCCTTGCCCCGCGCCGCCTGCCATCATCGTCGGCCTATTCCGCGCGCTCGCCAATGTCGCCAGCCCGCCCTGTGCCACTCACCGCTGTCTAGCACCCGCCGCGCCATGCTCCTACAGTAGCCAGTCGACCGCCACCGAACCGCGCTCCCCGCGTGAGCTCGACGGGCAGCCGCCAGGTGGCCACCTCGCCCTATGGAAGAAGAGAGGGAATGTTGGTCAGCATTTCCATGTGTTTTTTTGAAACGTACCTGTATTCATTCAAAGGAAGTGTACACATACAAGCGTACACATACAGGCACTACAGGTATACAAAGACAGCTGTCCCAGCCAGATTACACAAAGGACCCTAAGAAAGGAAAATATTACATCTAGGCCCCTAGACCCTTCGTGAATCCTCCACCGCCGTCGTCCACCTCGTCGTCGGCCAACACCGTCGAAGAAGAGGACGTCCCCGAGCTGGAGAAGCACCATCGCACACAGGCTTTTGTTGGAGTCGAAGTTGAAGAAGCCCTCGGCGGTCGCCCATCGACCGGGGCAGCGCCCCGACCCCTCGAACTCCCAGATCCGGGCTCGCCATCGACAACCACCGTCGCCGAGGGGAAGTCGAGCCAGATCCGGCCGGCCACCATCCACGAACCCCATAGCCATCTCCGCAACCTTGAACAAAAGGAAGGCCAGCAAAATCGCCGAGAGACGACTCACCAGGCCCTGTCTCCTGAGCACTGCTCCCCGACCTCGCCGCTGACGCCGGAGAAGCTCGTCACCGGGGCGACGAAGAGGCCTGGAGCACTTATTCCACAGCACTGTCGCCGCCATCGCCTCGCCGACGCCTCGGATACACAAACCGCAAGGGAGCAGCATCCCTCCGGCTGACCCAAGCTCCGTCGACTACATCCGCCGGCGAGCACACACTAAACCTAACCCTAGCTCCACTGGCGAACTCCGCCAGCGAGCGAGCACTAACCCTAAAGCCTATATATACATCCGCACAACGATTTGCCATGAAACGTTTTAGAAAAAATGTTGAGTCTAACGTTTTCTCCCGACAAATGTTGGTTCAACTTTTTTATGGAAAATATTGGTTCAACATTTTGTTTGAAAAATATTGTAATATGTTTTTTAAAAAAAATGTTGCAACATTTTATAATTAATAGTCATGAGGTGGGCTGGTAAAAAAATAATAAACAAGAAGTTTAGATGGGTTTTAGTGGGCTAGAAGTTGCAACCCTTATCCACCTTCCACTAGATATATATAAGTCCCCGCTTTGTTCGGCTTGTTTTATTTTGATTCTTACACAATATTTTTTCACTCATAATAAATATGTTGTACAAATTCGTGTGTAATATTTTTCTCTCATTACAAATTGACTGTATAATTAGCAAAAGATCTGCCGAATGTAGCTTGAATAGTGCTGGAATACTGCGTTGAGGTGAAAAGTTGTGAAAAATTACACATTGCGACACGTATTGTGAGGGAATGTACGACCCGGTATATATAACTGGTGAATAGTGAATTAAAGTCTAAACTAAGAGAAAAACAGACTTGAATTTAAAACGACACGATGCATGCATGCTCATATTTATCTGCATCTTAAAAGAATCGAACGAGAGAATTTTAGATCTTGTTTACTTGGACGAATTTCGTAATTTTTCATTATTTATTCATCACATTGTATGTACAATAGTACTCACGTCGGATCTACAAATAGTATTTATGAGTATTAAACGTGGATTCATAGCAAAATTCGTTGCATAATTTCCCAGTGAAATTGGGAGACTAATCTATTCGTCTTGTTAGGTGATGACTGATGTTAATTTGTTCTAAGAGAAAAATACCGCCGACTGATGAGGTGGTGGTTGATGTTAATTTGGTGTGAGAAAAAAAAACTGCTAAGGGGTGGCTGTGGCTAGCAAGCCAAACGAACAAGGATTGAGTCCAATGACTATAATTAAACAATATCTTTCTGCAATAAACATTATCTAATGACAGATTAATTAGACGTAATAAATTGTCTCCTGATTTTCTCTTCTGTGTAATTAGTTTTATAATTAATTATGTTTTATTCTTCTAAACTTCCATTTACAATTGCTATAATAATTTTTCGCTATGGACTAAATAATTCTTATTCAGATCCGCGTAACCAGAGTTTTGTTATTGACCACCCTATTTTTTTTCCTAGCTGCAAAAGAGGAGCGTTCTTATTTCTTTGAATATAAATAAAGTATGAGTATTGCTCGCGTGCACTATCGAGAGTCAAACCTGGTAGCAAAACGTCATTCCGAAAAAAAATCTCATGACCCAAAAAATATTTGTAAGACTGTCGGCAAACCAGGTAAATTTGGGCAAAATGAGCTGGTGTGGTGAGCACAAACCTTCCAAAGTTCCATGACAACGCATGCACCCAGGTTAACAGCTTACCTCTGAAGACAACCAGCGAATGGGATGGCAAGATAAGCAACAGTTCATAGCAGATCCTGCGGTTTCCATTTCCACGGGAGACGTCTAGATTATATATACATTGGTAGTTTAATCCAGTGCAGTAGCAATTTTGCATGGTTTCCCGCCTAATTAACTTAGGGCCGCAAAACATCTTACAGTTAGTTTGTCACAAAAGGGGCAGTATTCCACCAACATTCTGCTGCGTTTAGTCTCGCACTTTAACTTCGTGGCTACGTATTATACGGAGCCCGGCCTGCCAATAGTGTTATGTTAAATAGTTCGTGCCAACATGGCGGGTACAGAAGGTCAAGGCTTTCACTCTTGTGAACGACGAGCACTCATAGCCTCCATGGCCTCCCTGCAAGTTTCAGGAACCAAAAAGCCTAAGGAGACCATATAGTGTGGGCATGAACCGATGGGCAATTGACACGATTATGCCGATGAATGTGTGTGGCAAGTTTCAGGATACAAGAGCATTTACCTTAATGCTTTCTTGATTTCATCACTCGTAGGGTCAAGTTCCTGAGCTTTCATGAACGCAATGGCTGCTCCTTTGTAGTTCTGTGTGCATAGAGAAACACCATGGAGTTGAGATACAGAGAGGTATGAAATCAAGTTGCAAGACTGAATTTGATGCAGCTGCTAACTGCCTAATGTACCATCAGAAAGCTGTGAGCCGCGCCCTCACGGTACCATGCTTTCGACCAACCAGGACGAATCATCTTGCATTTTTGAGCTTTTGCCAGAGCAGTCTCCCCTTCGCCCATCCGCAACCAGCAGAGGCTCCTGTTGGCAAACAGGGTAGCATCAAGCGGGTCTTTGTCCGATGCGTGCATTAAGAATCAGAGAATTCAATTTCTTTGGTTTTTTCTAGGTTTGATATAACTGGTTGTTAAGTGAAAAAAATCACTTCTACTTAAAAGAATGAGTATAATGGTGGTGTTTGATTGGTTCTACAAGGGATTCCTGTGAACTGAATTATGTATGCATGAGTGTTTATGCAGTATATCCTCTGTGGACTATAATAGTACTCATTTGGTTTCCACTTTCTACATATCTTACTGATCAAGTAGAAAATTGCAAATTTGTGAGCCAGCTCTTTGTTCAAGTTTATACTTCGATTCTAGTATATTGAATGGTAAGAAACTGTCATGAGGTCAGTTTTAGCAACATTTCAAAAAATTCAGAAGCATTTATTTTGTTCACTTTTAAAAAGCAGGAACATTTTCATTTTTCACACTTTTTAAAATCTCATTTGTTAGTTTTAGCAACATGGCTTAGAGTTCAGGTATCAAAAGTGAATGCAGTGTAAGAGAAGCCTAGCATATGATTTTGGCACACACGTAATGCAGTGTAATCGTTCCACCATCTGTTCTGTTGGTATGTCAACATAATCCCCTGGCCTCCATCATTCCGGAAACAATTTCAAGACTGCTCATTCTACACTACTAGCCCCCCCCCCCCCCCCCCCCCAGTAGTGGGCTGCTGCAAAGTACTCCCCCTTTGCAAAAGCTTCCTTTCCGTGTGACTTCGCATCAGCTATCCGTTGTCTCGCCAGAGCTGTGTCCTAAACACAATAGCATGTGCAGTTATCAGTGTTATCCTAAACGGCCTAAACGGCCCGTTTAAACGGGTTTAAACGCTAAACAGGATAACACCGTCTATGTCGTTTAGCCCGTTTAAACACCGTTTAGCCCGTTTAAACACCGTTTAAACAGGCGTTTAAACAGATTAAACGCTAAACGATGGTCGACCGACTTGTCTACCGTTTCCGTCTAGGAAAACATTGGCAGTTACACAAAAGAATGCCTTAAATATTATTTCAAGGGGTTTCCTAACATAATGAATATTACAGTTAACAAAATTGGACGCTGTTCTTTTCTGAGAGTGCAGTGCCCCATAAGAAACCACTTAATTACACACCTGGACCTCCCAATGTAAATATTTCGTAGCTCTAAGTATCCCATCAATACTCCAGTCTGGTATAGATGGAATTGGTTTCGTCAAAGGGAATAGAATTTCAACAAGCTCGCGATTCCCACGGCTTCCTGCCCACATGATTGCGATTCTACCATCCTGCATTGTAAAGAAAAACATAGCATTAATACAATCTGCTGTGCAGGGATGGAGCTAGATATACAACAGATTAGACGAAGGACAGCAAGGTTGTCTCATGTGTTTCTCCATCCCGATGGCAGTAATGGTTCTAAATATTATTAAATAAAATGTCTTATTTGAAGGAAAGCTAGGAAAAACACCTCTAGTTAGTGATCATCAATAGAAAGAAACCATAGCTGTGTCTAGGCTCAAGACTAATACATCAACAATGGAATTGACTCTGAGATGCAGAACCTGATGTAAATGAATCGCAAAAATATTCATAATTGCATAATGCAGACAGAAAACTTATAATTAGTCACTAGAGCTGAATCACTGGATGCTTGACTAAATCACTGCAGTCTGAAGCAAATTGAAACAATAAACTTGAAAATGGACCTGCAGTACCAACCTAGTTTGACATGATCACATGAACAATCTAAATTTCATAAAATGCGCTCAACAAAACCTAATTTTATATTAGCACCTCGTCTGATATGCAAGAGGTCATGCTATTCTAACCCTCAAAGTATGAACTAAATAACCAGCAGAGGCAAAGAGAGCAATAATTAGCTCATTGGCAATGTTAGGGTCAGCTCCAGATTCTAACAAGAACTTAACAGTGTCAGTTAATAAGCCATCATCCAGCTGCCTCCATTAAAATGACTGGTCCCAAGGGACGTGTGAAATTTACATCAGCACCAGCCTATAAAATTGGCAAAACAAAGTTTTAGGTAGCTCTAGAGAGAGCAGCCAAGTGGAATCATCATGGCACTCAATGGACATAGCAAGGCTATTTAGTTAGCTCAGATTCTACTCTAAACAAATTTCTTTGAACAATAAGGACAAAGCGAATTAAGTCAACAACTAACTTGACCTCAACCAGTAGCTTCGTGCATTTTAAGGATTTCCCACAGCAAGCCGCCATGAAGAGTGGTGAAAAGGCATGACTGACAATTTTGTTGGGCTGCAAAGAGAAATGGATCACAGTTTCAATAGCTAGTCAGACCATTATTCTTCTGCATCTCCGAAACACAAACAATTCCACAATCAAGTGATTTTTTTTGCCAAAAATGCAATTCCAACTCATAAGCACCTGCGTAACTTGGAACCGATGAAACTAACAACTTACATCAGCACCATGCTCCAGCAGGATCTTCACAGCCATACCCTGGTCCCTGGAGCCGGCCAAGTGCAGTGGTGTCCCAAAATAATTGATTGGGTCGACATCAACACCCCTGGACAGCAGCAGTCGTACAACCTCGCAATGCCCTGGATGCACAACGAAACACAACAGGATACCTCAGGAATACAAGTGATGTTTTCTAAGCCCTCCCTAAAAGTTTTTTTTTACAACAGCGCTCCCTAAAAGTTGAGGAACACACCTTCGTCCACCGCATCGTGCAGTGGCACGGAGCGCCTGGAGTCCGGCACCGTCGGGTCACCGCCATGGTCGAGAAGGTGCCTCGTGACGCTCTGACTCCCCCCAGAAGCAGCAGAGTGGACTGGCAACCGGCCTACAATGAAAGAATCTCACTGATAGCATTCTGGCACTTCCTAGAATCTCGTTCTCAGCTAGTCGCAACTCCAGACCATGTGGTGTTGTGGAGTTGACATGGAACCCCGATTCCTCCACCAGGAACCTGCAGACCTCCAGATGTCCCCTCCACGCGGCCAAGTGGAGCAGGTTCCGCCCCCTGGCGTCCTTGAGTTCCTGCAGATTCACCTTGCTCGCCATC
Source organism: Cenchrus americanus (assembly GCA_947561735.1). Taxonomy (NCBI): domain Eukaryota; kingdom Viridiplantae; phylum Streptophyta; class Magnoliopsida; order Poales; family Poaceae; genus Cenchrus; species Cenchrus americanus. The sequence continues at coordinate 7,147,595 of OX387242.1, forward strand.
TCTACAAAGAGGTATTGAAATCGCAGCATTCAAGATCACATTTTTAACCGGGCGAGGAAACAACAGTGAAAATCGAAAGGCAGGATCCATAATCAGTGGGATTAAACAATGCAGGAAAAAAAACCGGTGAACCGATTATTCTCGAAGCGGGCATATATGTATCGATCTAAACTACAGAACAAATCAAAGGGAAACAATGCCGAATAAAAGTTTGGCGCCGCTGTCTAGAGAGAGAGAGAGAGAGCGGGGGAGGGAGAGATGGGGGGCGGTTACTCTTAAGGAGGCGAAGGTTCCCATAGATGGCGGCTGAGCACGACGCTGGAATCCGAGGTCCTGGAGGCCATCGCGACGGCGGCTGCGAGCGGCGGGCGGCGGCGGGGGTTAGGGTTCTGGGCTTTCGGGGGAGGGAATGGACTGAAGCGGATTAAGACTAACTCCAACAAGGTGTTGCATTTCGAAGAGGCAAATCCATGTTTGCCTCGCATACACAGTGATTTGCATCTCTCTCATCGTGATGTCTCCAACAGCTATTGCATTTCCCTCTCCGCAGCACCACACCGTCGAGCTCCACAGCGCCAATCTCCGCAGGGCCACGCCGTCGAGATGTTGCGACGCCCCGCGCCGTCGGAAGAGCTCGGCTGCAGGAGAGACGAACAGTGCCGCGCGCCGTGCGGTGAAGGAGCGAGGCGGAGCGAGAGGGGCGCTGGCGAGCCAATCCGCGCCTGCCTCGTTGTCTCTCCTGCCCCGCAGCGGCGAAGAAGACGGCGACCAGCGATAGCATGGCGGCGTGCGGGTGCGCTCCCGTCCGCGGGGGAGCAGCGTTGGGCGAGACGACGACACGGTGAGCTCCGCATGCTTGATACCGACGGCAGCGAGCCAAGACGATATATGTAACCGCTGGGCGTCGCGACGGTCCTCGGCGAGTTCCGTGGCCGAATCGCTGGACGGGGAGCGAGGGTCGTGGTGCGCGCATGAAGGCACCCGCCAGGGAGCGGCGGCCCGAGCTTGCCCGCGCCCTGAAGGCCGCGACGCGGCGTCCGTGGCTCGCTGGTCGGGGAATGACGGCCGCGGTGCGCGCATGAAGGCCGTGACGCGGCATCCGTGGCTCGCTGCTCAGGGCGCGTCGACCGGAGCTCGCCGGCCGCGGCGCGGCAGCCTGGACTCGCCCTCCAGGGGGGCGGCTCGAGTTTGCCCGTCAGGGGCTCGACGCGGATGAGGGTCCGGCACTCCGGCCCCGCCGAGGGCTTGCCTTGTCGATCTGCTCGTGCTCCGCGATTTGCCGCGAGCCGGAGGAGAGTGAGGAGAATGTTTCGCTGCGAGCAAGACGGCGCGGAGGTGAGAGAGGAGGAGGCGCTCCCTCCCCTGCCTCCCTCAACGGCGGCGGAAGCGATGCATAGGACACTACCGGAATCGCGGGCTTTGCCTAGAGTTCGATTCTGTGCCGAGAGCGAAATAAAAAACTCTCGGCAAAGAAGGCTTTGCCGAGAGCAAAATAAAAAACTCCCGGCAAAGAAAAAACTCTAGGCGAAAAGGCTTCTTTGCCGAGAGCAAACAAAAAAACTCTAGGCAAAGAAAAAAACACTCGGCACGGATTTCTTTGCCGAGAGCTGAACGGCTAGCTCTCGGCAAAGAAATTTAAAAAAAATCACTTTTTTATCTCCAATTTGTTTCTATCCTCAACATACACTTATACAAGACTTATGCTCAAATTTGGCACAATTTTAACTTTGTTTGCTATATTTAACAATTTTACTTCTTCTAGGTATTTTTTCGTATACGTCCGATATGAACTGCAAGTGCATGAAATTATATAGTAAAGTTGGTAAAAATTTGATATTCATGTCCACGAGACATCTCTAAGACCATGTACATGAAATGAAGCTAGATTTCTGGCATTTGGTTCTATGATCGTGATGAAAACCGTGAGGTAGAAAGGTTTTAAAATTATATAAAATTCAAATGAAGTTTGCAAATCACGAAATTTGGCAAGTACTCATGATATCATATGAGGAGGTTGTGAAAAAAAATTGAGAATATTTTGAACACCCGGACACGTACATTTGTTTAGAAATCGGAACATCTCTGAGGAAGTTTCTAAGATTTTGAACTAATGTCACTAGGTTTGGTGTCGAAAAAAAAAATCAAATTTGAGGTTGACCACAAAAGCTTTTTTATAAGTCATATACATCATAACTAGTGACATGTTGAATTTTGGGAAATTTTACCATCTATTTACTATTTAATAATTATGTTTGATTAAAATTGTCTTTGCCTAGAGCTTTGCTCTCGGCACAAGGCTCTTTGCCGAGAGCCAGGCTGACGTGGCTCTCGGCACGGACATCCCAACATCCCCGCCGGCCCACTTAGCCCAGTTTCGGCTGGCCCACTCTGGCTGCTGGCAACCCTAACTATGAAACACCACCCCCACCGCCTCCCCTCATACCGCCGCCGCCTCCCTCATACCGCCGCCGCCTCCCTCTCTCTCTCGGTTCCGATGGCGCCGCGCGCGCGCCCCCTCCTCCCCCCTCCGCTCGCCCCTCACCCGGTGGCGAGGAGCGCCGGCGGGGCGAGGCGTGGTGGCGGTGGATCCGGCGGCCCACCGCCCTCCTCGTCTCCCCTCGCCATGGGAGAAGCTCGAGGCCCGACGGCGGCTCCCCCACGGCGAGTCCGGTGGATCCCCCACGGCGCGACCTTCCCGGCGGTCGAGGACGGATCCGGTGGCTCCTCCCGGCGCGACCGCGACCTTCTCCCTCTTCCCGGGTGCGGCGACGGGACCTTCTCCTTTTCTCCCCCCGCTCTCTCTCCGTTTTGGGCGGGCGACCGTGGTGGTGTGCACGCGGTGGCGGCGGATATGATGGTGGTGTGTGCTCGGCGGCGGCGGTGTGCGCATGGCGGTGGTGGCGTCGACGGTGTGGGCGTGGCGGTGGTGGTGGTGCGCGCGCGCCGCGGCGGTGGTGATGTGGTGGTGTGGGCGGCGCGGCGGGGTGGTGAGGGCGGGCGTGCCGGGGTGGCGGCGGCGACCGATCGGTGGGGGCGGCGGTGCTGGCCGGTGGCCCGCATGGCTGCTGAGATTTTTTTTTATTTGGAAAAACCTCCTCTGCCGAGAGCCAAGTGGCTCACGGCACACGTGTACCGAGAGCATCTGAGGTGGCTCTCGGCAAAGAGCCCTGTGCCGGCCCAGCGGTGCCGAGTGGGCTGTGCCGAGAGTTCCCTCTCGGCACAGGCTGTGCCGAGAGTATTCGGGCCTGTGCCGAGAGGAGCTTGCTCTCGGCACAGCCCCAGATTCCGGTAGTGGGAGGAGAGAGGCGAGCTAAAAATGACTTCCCTCTCTCCTCCGATGCAAAATGCCTGTGGTGTATGCCTTCTCCGTTGGAGACTATTTTGGTGATACAAAGGGTCATGGGAGATGCATAAATGGCTTTGCATACGCTTGTTGAGGTCAGTCACTCAGTCTAACGAAGAGGAAAGCGGATTAATGGCGGGAAACGCGAGGCGCGCGTACGGCGTACGGACGCCGGGCCTCCAGCTTGTTGGGCCCGGGAGTTCTATGGGCCTTTTGTTACAGTAATGCTAACACTTCACTGTCTATTAGGTAGGAACATGTCGTTTTACCTTATTACTAATTTAAATTTAAAATTTTAGGATGACTTTTTTTTAAGGATGGAGGCTAATGTAGCTGCAAAAGGAGGGTTCTTTTTTTAAAAAAAAATAAATAAAGTACGAGTATTGCGTGTTTAATCGAGAGCCGAACATGATAGCAGAAAAATGTTTTGATAGAATTTTGTTGGTTCGTTACATTCAAACCTCATGACAAAAAAAAAACATATAAGACTGTCGGCAAACCAACAAAAAATTGGCCAAAATGACCTGGTGGACACAAACCTTCCAAGACAACGCATGAACCCAACAACAACAGCTTGGCTTTGCCTCTGAAGATAACTAGCAGATCCTGGAAGGTATCTAAACAGCTTGGCTTTGCCTGGGAGGTATATATACAATATAATGGTAGTTCAATCCCGTGAATTTGGAATTCAGCATGGTTCCCTCCTGATTAAAGCTTAATTAGGGCCGCAAAACATCTTACAGTTTATCACAAAAGGGGCAGCATTCCACCGACATTCTGCTGCGTTTTGTTTGTGCAAACGTGATGGGTACAGAATGGCAAGGGTTTCACTCTTCTGACCCAGCAGCGCTCCTTAAAGTTTCCATGGCCTCCCTGCAAGTTTGAGGAACCAAAGGCCTAAGGATCATAAAGCTGTAGTATGGATGTAGGCATGTACCCATGAGCAATTAACACAATTATGCCAATAAATGCACATGGCAAGTATTATTAGGATACAAGAGAATTTACCTAAACGCTCGCTCGATTTCGTCACTCGTAGGGTCAAGTTTCTGTGCTTGCAGGAACGCAATGACGGCTTCTTTGTAGTTCTGTGCGCATAGAGAAACACCATGGAGTTGAGATACATAGGGATATGATATGAAGTTGCAAGACTGAATTTGACACAGCTGCTAACTGCCTAACGTACCATCAGAAAGCTGTGAGCCGCACCCTCACGGTACCATGCTTTCGACCAACCGGGACGCATCGTCTTGCATTTTCGAGCATCTGCCAGAGCATGCTCCCCTTCGCCCATCCTCAGCCAGCAAAGGCTCATGTTTGCATACAAAGTAGCATCAAGCGGGTCTTTGTCCAATGCCTGCATTAAGAATCAGAGAGAATTCAGTTTCTTTGGATTTTCTAGGTTTTCATATAACTGGTTGTGTGGAGCATATCATTGCCCCCTTGAATTAGTTTAAGTGAAAAAGATCATTTGTTACTTACTTAAAAGAGTTGAGTATATTGATGGTGGCTGATTGGTTCTACAAAGGGATTTCTGTGAACTAAACTATGTACGCATGAGTGTTATGCAGTATATCCTCTGTGGACAGTACCCATTTGGTTTCTACTTTCTACATGTCTTACTTGTGAGCTTTGGCTCTTGGTTCAAGTTTATACTTTGATTTTCTTATATTGAAGGTCCGTGCACACATGGCTAGTAAGTTTATCATACTTTAAAACCGTTCATTTAAAACAGTTCAAATCTGGTATGAAACTGTCATGAGGTCAGTTTTAGCAACATTGCAGCTTTAAAAAATTCAGATCTTTTTAACACTTCTTAAATGTAGTTGATATTTTCATTAATAGTAAACTGAATTTAGCATTTCCAAAAAAAATATTAATCTGAAGTAAAGGCATGCCGCATTAGCCAAAACTCCCACTCCCACTGGACCTTATTCGAACTGGTGTTGAAGATCGAAATGACCACCTTTACAGCACATTAAGTAAACCCGGACAAATCAAATGGACAAGTACCAAAAGTGAACGGAGTGTAGGAGAAGATAGCATATGATTTACGCACACAGGTGTAATTCAGGAGAACTTATTCATCAACTGTAAGAATGCAGTGTAATTGCTCCACCATCATAAACGACTGTAGGTATGTCAACGCAATCTGCTGGCCTCCATCGTTCAGAAAACAACACCAAGACTGCTCACAAGTATAGGTTCAAGAACTTACCAGACCATAATAGTGAACTGCCGCAAAGTACCCCCCCTTTGCAAAAGCTTCCTTTCCATGTGACTTGGCATCAGCTATCCATTTTCTCACCAGAGCTGCATCCTAAACACAATAGCATGTGCAGTTACACAAAAGAACATTGCATTAAACAGGCATTCGAGGGATTTCCTCACATAATAAATGTTAACAGTTAGCAAAATTGAATTCATGCAGTCTTTTCAGAGAGTGAAGTGACCATAAGAAACCACTTACATACCTGAACCTCCAAATGTAGATATTTCATAGATCTAAGTATCCCATCAACACTCCAGTCTGGTATAGATGGAATTGGTTTTGTCCAAGGAAACAGCATTTCAACAAGCTCACGATTCCCATGACCTCCAGCCCACATGATTGGGATTTTGCCATCCTGCATTGTAAAGAAAAACATACCAGTAATACAATTCGCCGTGAAGGGTCGAATTTAGATATAAAAGATTAGAGGAAGGGTAGCAAAGTTAACTCGTGTGTTTCTCCATCCCAACAGAAGTAATGGTTCTAAATATTATTAAACAAAAAAGATAGTTTGAAGGAAAGCTAGGAAAATTACCTCTAGTTAGTGATCATCAATTGAAAGAAAGCATAGATTTGTCTAGACTAATACATCAACAGTGGAATTGACTCTAAAATGCAGAGCCTGATCTAAATGAGTTATAAAAGTAATCATAATTGCAGAATGCAGACAGAAAACTTATCACTAGAGCTGAATGACAGGATGTTTGACCAAAGCACTGCAGTCTAAAGCAAATTCAAACAACAAACATGAACATGGACCTACATTACCAAACTAGTTTGATATATGAACCCATAAAATGTGCTCAAGAAACCCTAATTTTATATTAGCGCCTCATCTGATATGCAAGAGGCGAGATGAGATTCTAACCCACCTTCAAGTATGAATTAAATAAATAGCAGTGGCAAAGAGAGCAATAATTACCTCATTGGCGAGGTTAGGGTCAGCTCCAGACTCTAACAAGAACTCGACAATGTCAGTTAAGCCATCATCTACTGCCTCCATTAAAATGACTGGTCCCCAGGGACATGTAAAATTCACATCAGCACCAGCCTATAAAATTGGCAATACAGAGTTTTATGTAGCTATAGAGAGAGCAGCCAAGTGGAATCAAGATGACATTCAATGGAAATAGCAAGGCTCTTTAGTTAGTTTGGATTCTACTCAAAAATAATTCTTTGAACAAAAAGGGCAAATCGAATTAAGTTAAGAAATAACTTGACCTCAACTAGTAGCTTCGTGCATTTAAAGGATTGCCCAATGCATGCCGCCATGAAGAGTGGTGAAAAGATATGATTGACAACTCTGTTGGGCTGCAAAGAGAAATGGATCACAGTTTAGATAGCTAGTCAGATCAGATAAATTAATGTAAAAAATGAGAACACTAATTATTCTGCTGCACCTCCTAAACGCAAATAATTTCACAGTCAAGCAAAACAAATTTTTGCCAAAGATGCATATTCGGAATCTCCAAATTCACAAGCACCTGTGAACATGGAACCGACGAAACCAGCAACTTACGTCAGCACCATGCTCCAGTAAGATCTTCACAGCCAGATCCTGGTCCTTGGAGGCGGCCAAGTGCAGTGGTGTCCCGGTATAATTGATTAGGTCCACATCAACACCCCTGGACAGCAGCAATCTTACAACCTCACAATGCCCTGGATGTAGTACAGCAAAACACAACAAGGTACCTCAGGAGTCAGGACATGCAAGCGACGTTTTCTAAGCCCTCCATAAAGTTCAGGAACGCACCTCCCTCCGCCGCATCGTGCAGTGGCACGGAGCGCCTGCAGTCCGGCACCGCTGGGTCACCGCCGTGGTCGAGAAGGTAACTCAGGACGCTCTCATTTCCCATGGCAGCAGCAGAGTGGAGTGGCGACCGGCCTACAAAGGAAAGAATCTCACTGACGATAGCACTCTCTGGCACTTCCTACATACATGGGGGCCATCTGATTCTCAGCTAGTCGCACGCACCATGTGGGGTGGTGGAGTTGACATCGAACCCCGATTCCTCCACCAGAAACACGCAGACCTCCAGATGCCCGTTGGCCGCGGCGAAGTGGAGCGCGTTCCGCCCCTTGGCGTCCTTGGCTTCCAGCAGGTTCACCTTGCTCGCCATCTCTACAAATTGATATTAAAATCGCAACAATCAAGATCATGATTCCAACGCGGAAAACAACAGTGAAATTCGAAAAGCACGATCGATAATCGGTGTGATTAAATATAGGACAAAAAAAACATGGGCCGATTAGTCTCAAAGCCAGCATTTCTGGTTAACTACTGATTGTTGAAAAAATCAAAGGAAAATGACGACAAACCAAAGCTTGGCGCCACTGTGGTCGAAGGGAGACGCAAGGGCTCATCCGAGACGAGGGAGAGAGATTGGGGGGCGGGGGGCGGTTACCCTTAAGGAGGCGGAGGTCGCCGTCGATGGCGGCCTGGAGCGCGACGGCTGTGTCCGAGTTCCTGTAGGCCATCGGGACGGCAACCAACGGCGGCGGCGGGCGGCGTGGGCTAGGGTTCTGGGCTTTTTGATCGAAGCGGCTAAGGGCAGTCCCAACGGTAGACACCATGCGTGAAGTCCAAAACAGCCATGTCAGCAAAACTCCAGATATAGAAACCACTCCGCCCAGTGGAAGTTTCTTCGTGCAATAAGTATGGGACATATTTTATTTTTTTATCTCTCTGGTTCTCTCTCTTCGTTGTCCCTTCCCATTCGTGAAGTGAGAGACTGGCGGCGCGAGCGAGATAGCACGACAGAAGGCAAGCTCGTGGCGGCCAGCGAGCGCTTGCAGTGTGGGCAAGCACACGGCGGACGCAAGCCTTCGCGGCGCGACATGGCAGACGCAAAGCGGGGCGGTGGAGCAGGGCAACCACAGCGGTGCGTGCGGGGCGGACGCGGGCGGCGGAATCGCAGGCGGCAACGAGCCCTGCGGCGGACGCAGGCGGTGGAGTCGCGGATGAGTGCGAGCCTGGCTGGCAAGCCATCACGGCATAGACGAGCGCGACGAGCGCACAGCAGAAAGCGAGTAGGTGCGGCGGCGCGGCACGTGCAGGCCGTCGCGGCGGACTCGAGCGGGGCGGCCGCGAGCAGGCCCTTTCTTCCTCGGCGCGGAGCTCGCGAGCACCCTACGGCAGCGCGGGGTCAAGCTCCCACGGCACAGGCACTCCCTCGGCGGGGCAACGCGAGCACTCCCATGGCGCGGCGCACGCGAGCACCCCGCGGTGGCGCGGCGCGAGGTAGTCGGCGAGAGGCGGCCATGGCGGCGTGGGCAATCCCACGACACCCTCAGCGAGGAGCACGCGAGCACCCTACGACAACGTGTGGCTGAGCTCCCACGGCACAGGCGCTCCCTCGGCGGGGACAACGCGAGCTCCCGCGGCAGCGCGCGATGGCGGCGCGAGCGCTCCCTCGGCGGCGCTCGTGAACAGCCTCCTGCGGCACTCGCAAACATCCTCCTGCGGCGGCTGGCAGCCACAGCGACTAGCAAGCGCACCTGCGGCACTCGCAAACATCCTCCTGCGGCGGCTGGCAGCCACAGCGACTAGCAAGCGCACAGGCGGGCGCAACGGCAGGTGAGCGCGCTAAATGGCCGGGGGTCGCAGCTGCCCGACGAGCACCATGGAAGGCCGCATGCACACAATCGTCATCATTCGTCATGTAGAAACCAGCGGTTTCTCCCCAACGCAGATACGAGCGATTCTTCGCGTCTCGGTTCGAGCGAGGACGTCGTTTCTCACTGAAGAAACGATTTCCATAGATTTCCTTCTCTTTCCTCATTAATTACGCTGCCATGTCATCTTTTCTGCTTACGTGGCATCTCATTTAATGAAGATAGAAACTACAATAAATACCCATTGGGACTGCCCTAAAGAAGAGGAAAGTGGTGGCGGCATTTAATGGCGGGAAACGCGAGGGGGCGGAGGGAGGAAGATAACGGGAAAGACGCTGGGCCTCCGGCTTCTTGATGGGCCGGGGAGTTACTTGGGCCTTGATACAATATTAAACCAGCACTTAGAATTCTGACTCAAACATACACTGAAAATATGTACGTCTATACACCAGCGTGATGCATTCAAAGGTTGCTTTCATCATCTACATCGTGTCAACTCTTCTAAATCCAGGCTCAAAGTTTGATTATGTTTCATATGAGTACTGGCATGCTTTGGTAGATCCTTCAAAAATAAGTTCCTATGACTGGGCTGACTATGTGATCCAAAAGATACTAGATGCATCAATCAAACTCAAAAGTGAGCTGAGCAGAAATACAAATGTTGCAAATATAACTGGATGTGCGCTGTTCCTACAGGTGAGCAATTCTATATAATGCATCATTGTACATTACTACTACAATACACCACATGTACGTATATACCTAAAATGAAAGACCTATAAATGACAACTGTATTATGCAGATCCTTTATCTGGACAGTGCAGACCTTGGAGTTTGGAATTTGGAGCACATAAACTTGCCACGTGTCAGGTATTTCAGTGGGGCGAGACTGAGAGCCATGATACTTGCAGATTCGTCAAAAGATCCAACGAACTACTCACAGCGCCGTTTCGGGAAAAGCAAGGTTAGCATACGACCTACCGAGCACCCATACTACATAAGTAACTATAAAACTTTAAAAGACGTGGTAACATTTACAGCTGAGACCGCATACCTCTGTCTGCTACCACTGGGGTTGCGCTAGCGTACATGAAGAACGAGTGCATGCACTACCGGAATTTCAGTCTTTGCCTAGAGTCTTGTTCTGTGCCGAGAGCCAAATAAAAAACTTTGCCGAGAGTTTTTTATTTGGCTCTCGGCACAGAAAAAACACTTGGCAAACAGGCTTCTTTGCCGAGAGCCAAACAAAAAGCTCTCGGCACAGAAAAAAACACTCGCCAAAGATTTCTTTACCAAGAACCAACTGGATGGCTCTCGACAAAGAATTTCTTTGCCAAGTGCAATTTTCTGACTCTCGGCAAAGAAAATTTAAAAAACCAGTTTTTTGATTCCAATTTTTTTCTATCCTCAACATACACTTATACAAAACTTATTCTCAAATTTGGCACAATTTTAACTTTATTTGCTATATTTAATAATTTTATATCGTTCTAGGCAATTTTTTCTTATACGTTCGATATGAACTGCAAGTGCATGAAGTCATAGGGTAAAGTTGTTGGAAATATGATATTCATGTCCATGAGACACCTATAAGGCCATGTACATGAAATGAAGCTAAATTTCCGACATTTGGTTCTCTGGTCATGATGAAGATCGTGAAGTACAACAGTTACAAAATTATATAAAATTCAAATGAAGTTTGAAAATCACGAAATTTGTCAAGTACTCATGATATCATATGAGGAGGTTGTGAAAAAAATTGAGAATGTTTTGAACACATGGACACGTACGCTGTTTAGAAACTGGAACATCTCTCGGGAAGTTTCGGAGAATATGAAGTAATGTCACTTTGTTTGGAGTCTATGAAAAATTCAAATTTGAGTTTGACCACAACAACTTTTATATAAGTAATATACATCATCACTGGGGTCATGTTAAATTTTGATAATTTTTTCACACTTAATTATTATTTTAATAATTATTTTTGAGTAAAATTGTCCTTTGCCGAGAGCCTGTCTGACGTGGCTCTCGGCAATGGTCTGTCGTGGTCCACCACACACTCCCCTGCCGGCCCACCGAAACCCCCTCTCCCGCCGGCCCACATAGCCCATTCCCGCTTTATATAAACCCACCCCCCTCCAAACCCTAACCCAATCCCCCCTCTCCCTCTCACCCGCGCCGCCAGTCTCTCTCGCCCGCACCGCCCCTCCCTCCTGCCGGCGCTTTACCTCCTCTCCGCCCCGTCGACACGCCCCTAGCCGCAGCTCCCTCCGCCGCCGGCAGAGCCACACCGCCCCCTCCTCCGCTCGCCCCTCACCTCATGGAGAGGAGCAGCGGCGGGGCGAGGCGCGGTGGCGGCGGATCCGGTGTCTGCGCGCCTCAATCCCTCCTCCCTCGTGCAGGATCTACGACAGAGAACCCGCGGGAGGCTCGAGGTTGGACAACGGCGGGCGGATCTACGGCCTCTGTCTCGTGCTCCGACGACGGACGGGCGGGTGGTGTGGCGGGGCGGCCTTAGGCTCGGGCTCCGACGGCGGGCCGGCGGGCGGGTCGTGGTGGCGGTGGTGGCGGTGGTGGTGGTGTGGGGCGGCGGCGGTGGTGTTGGGTGGCGGTGGTGGTGTGGGGGCGGCGGCGGTGGTGTTGGGTGGCGGTGGTGGTGTGGGGCGGCGGCGGTGGTGTTGGGTGGCGGTGGTGGCGTGCGGCGGCGGCGGTGGTGGCGGCGATTCCGGTGGTGTGGTGAGCGGCGGTGGTGGGGCTAGGGCAGCCGGCCGGTGGGCCCGCTGCCTTGGAATTCCTTTTTTTGTTTTATGAAAATTTCTTGTGCCGAGAGCGATACTCCCCTCGGCACACGTGTAACGAGAGCATCTGACGTGGCTCTCGGCAAAGAGGTCTTTGCCGGCCCAGCGGTGCCGAGAGCGCTCTGCCGAGTGTTCCCTCTTGGCACAGGCTGTGCCGAGAGGAATTGGGCCTGTGCCGAGAGCATCGCGCTCTCGGCAAAGCCATAGAATCTGGTAGTGATGGACGCATCACAATGGAACTATGGGAAGCAATTGCAGCTTTACTTCACCTTCTACGGGTACCACAAAAGGTAAAATGAAAAAGAATCTTCATTACTTCAACATACTATGGGTATAAAAGAATGATTTTTTGACATGAACATGATTTGTGCATGTGTCAACAGTTCGACAGGGAAGCATACAATGCTTTGATGGATTATGAAACACAGATCGACCCAATTGCAAAAATGGCTACCATAAAATTCTTGTCGACGCTAATGTCGATTATCCAGCCAATTATAAGAAGACATTAGAACAATCAAACTATTGGCCTGACGGTAGGCTCAGAAGGTATGTGTAGCTACAATACCAGGAGATGTATCTATCCGTAAACACAACATATAGTAAATTTGACACTAGTAAATACCCAAATAATTGATAAGAAATAAAAAAGCAAATCAACCAGAAAATGGGTCGCTGAATTCGATGTGATTGATGCAGATAACCTGGATGCTGGTTTATCAGTTACCAGTGCCAGTTCGTCAGAGTCAAGCCAAGATCTAAACACAACAAGCACAAACTCATATTTCGATCGAACCGATGTGTCCGAAAGTGCTGGTTCTAGTTGGAGATCAGGAAGGCATCAACTTGATCGAAACACCAATAGTCCTCCACTTCGTACCAACATTCATACAAGTGCGGCTAGGAGAAATAACATCACAGTTGCTGGGGGACTGTGAAATGAGCGTGGACCTGTTCAACGCATGCCTGAGAAGCATGAAGCAACAACTGTCGGTGTTTTAGACCGGCAACCTACTACGGGGAGTACCCGAAGTAGATGATTGTGACTCGCCGAGATCGGTAACTCGAAGGAAGAGACACGTGGCACACAATTTAGACAGGTTCGGGCCGCGAGGTGAGTAATACCCTACGTCCTGTATGCTGCGTAGCTCTGGATTGATAGGGCACAATTACAAGATGGTGCAATAGTGCGCCGTGGGTTGTAGGGGATTGGATGAGATGGGGTGATCGGTCCCTGCCTCGCCTTATATAGTCCGGGAGGCAGGGTTACAAGTCGGAGTAGGGAGAGAGTACTAGTCGAGTACGTCTAGGAGTCCTCTATACAGTGCGGAACATGTACGCCTTCCTAACCGAGTACTACTCTGTGTAGTCCTTGTGCTCCACGCCTTCGGGTGCCGTGTAGCGCAAGCCGGTAGTCCCGGGGGCCCACCGAGTAGCCGGTCCCCGGTACCCACCAAGGTAGTGGGCCCAGGGAGGTCCATACGACAAGCCCCCGAGTACTTTGTAGTCGAGAAGGATAGCTTCAAGTATTCTTGACGGCCTTAACGAGTAGTCCTCAAGCGTCCCTGAGTGCTACAAGTCAAAAGTCCTCAAGAGTAGTCGAAGCATCCCGAGGCTGGAATGTACTCCAGCTAATGTCTGGGCAATCTTGAAGTCTTCTCGAGTAGTCCCAAGCGTCCTTGAAATCTGCCTTCGAAGGTCTTCAAGAAATGCCTGTCTTGTCTTGAAGCCGGAGCGTCATGGAGGTGCGATTTGCGAACCGCACTCCACATGGAGTAGCCCCCGAGCCTTGAGCCGCGGGCTCTGGCTGGGGGTCCATCTGAAATCTTGGCAAGAAAATCCCGAAAAATCCGGAGAGAAAAAACCGAAGGACACGTGGCACGGAGCCCCCGAGCCTTGAGTCGAGTACTTCCTCTCGAATTGAAGGGTCTTCTTGGAGAATGTGTCCTGAGATGCTCTTGAGACTAGCCGCTTCCCAGGTAGTCGAGTAGAAGTAGCCGATCCCCCGAGGTGAGGCGCGTCGACTAGTAGAATTCGAAGAGTCACGCACAGCCGCTGAGTTAGCCGCGCGTGGACTTATCCAGCCGCCCGTTACGGAGCCGATTTGGCTTATAAATAGACGCCAAAAACCCTTAGGGTTGTTCACCCATTCGAGCCGCAGCCATTCCATTTGAATCTTGAAGCGAATCCACTCCCAGCGCCTGCTGCCGCCGTAGTAGATCCGAGCGCGCCGCCACCCGAAGCCTTTAGGGTAGCCCCCGAGCGGATGCGAGTGAAAACTCCTTGCACTTGGAGAATGAAGCCGTCGCCGTCCAAGACGTCCAAGGCCGGCGGAAAGAAGAGGGGCCGCGAAGAGGCCGCCGCGGCTGCCACCGGAGCGGGGCCGCCAATTTCTCCACCGCGGGGCCGATCCGAGCCGCGAGTGGAAAAAATCCAAGGTGAAGACGGAGGACCTGTTGACCCTCCTGAACAGTGGATTCATCAGGGAGAAGGAAGTGGACATGTGGAGATCCGCCGCGGGAGATCCATATCCGATGGAGAAAGCCGAAGACGAGATCCCGATGTTCTCGCGGTTCGTGGAGCGCGGTCTTGCGCTCCCAGCCAGCGACTTCTTCAAGGGGCTGCTCGGGTACTACGGGATCGAGTACCTGAACCTGAACCCCAACGGCATCTTCCACACTTCGGTCTTCGTCCACTTCTGCGAAGCCTTCCTCGGAATCAAGCCGCACTGGGTGCTCTTCCGGAAGTTCTTCCGCGTCAAGCCGCAACCAAGTGCCTCCAACCCCAGAGTAGTCGGAGGGGCCGGCATCCAGCTGAGGGAGGAAGCCGCGGAGCGAGCGCACCGGCGTACAAGCTCGTCGACTCCAACACGGATCGGAAGACCGGGTGGTTCTACATCACGAACCACCACCCTGGCCTGCCGAAGCCGAGCGGACGGCAGCCCAGGCACCGTGAGTGGTGGAACACGGAGCCCACCATGCAAGAGGGGATCCAGCTCCCCGAGCTGCTAGCACGCATCAAAGTGCTCAGGGAAGCGGGACTGAGGGCCGAGCACGTGGCCTTCAGTTTCATGAAGCGCAGGATCCAGCCGCTGATGGCTCGGGAGACCCTGGGCTTCGAGTACACCGGCGACGACGACGCGTCGCGGATGCGGGAGGCGGGCGGGACGACAACGACATCGTCGAGAGGTTGTCGCGGATCTTCAAGGACATGCCGCCGTACACGGCGTGCCCGGTCGAGGAGTACTCCGCCGCGCGCCCGCCCAAGGAGGTGAGTAGTCGTACTCCCTTCGTCGAGTAGTGATTACTTGTAGTAGAGTTACTGACGTCTTGTGTCTTGCGCAGGATGATGTAAGGCGGTTCGTCTCCGAGCCGCAGCCGCCACCGAGCGGGATCGAGATCCCGGCGGAGGGGAAGGTGAAGGAGCGCAGCGAAGTCGGTGAAGGCGACGATACCGTCATCGTGGAGGATACCTCCGATGACGACGAAGAAGACGAAGAGACGCTGCAAGACCGCTTCCAGCTGCGGTCGAGGTTTAGCCGCCCGTGCTTGCCTCACGTTCCGGCCGGTACAAGACCCTCCCGGCCTAGCACGGAGGCTAGCCTCGCCGCGCCGCCACGGAAGCCGCGCAACCCCGCCAGGAAGCGGGTGACGAAGAAGCTAAAGGTCTCGGAAACCACGCCTCAGGAGGTAAGTCATCTTGAGCAGAGTAGTCGAGTACACGTTGTTCGAGTACATCGCTGACGAGTAGTCTTCCTTTGTATGCAGGAGGTGCCGCCAGCGGAGCCCGTCGAAGAGGGCGACGAGGGCGTGTGGGACCCGGTGGGGGAACCGGCTGGAAGCCGAAGTCCAGCCCCCACTGTTGAAGAACTCCTGGCGCAACTAGAGCGCCAGCCCCCTGCTCCAGAAGAGAGCAGAGGACCCGTGGCCGCCACCGTTGAAGAGGTGGTGGCCTCAGGAGCGCAGGAAACGTCTGCGCCGGCCGCCGCCGCCGTGGAGGAGGCAGTAGCCGCAGGGGCGGAGGAGGAAGCGCCCGCCGAGGGTGGACTGGTTGATATTGCCAGCATCCTCGGTGCTCCGGCCGTGACCTTCGTCCGGTCGAACTTGTAAGTATCATATCCTCACGAGTAGTACTTGCTGCAGTAGTCGATATTATCTAACGACCCTTCGTGAATATTTTTGCAGAAAATCCACGGATCTGTCCTGGGACGGGGACGAGCCCTCAGCAACGATGGCGGAAGAAGTCGCGCCACCCGTCGAGGGGACGGCTCCCGATGCCCAAGCCGCGACTGAGCCCCCGGCTACCGAAGCGCCACTGCCGGAGGCCAGTGTAGTCGAAGGTGAGTACCCTTCGTGAAGCTGCGGAGCTCTAGGAAGAGTAGTCGAGACACTGATACACATGTCGTTTCGTTGACAGGCGCTGAAGGTGGTGACATCCCTGCGGGGGTGCCGATGCAGGAGTTGACACCAGAGGCCCCGGAGGCTGCGGAAGGAGCCCCCGAGCCTGTTGCGGAGGTTGTCGAGAAGATCGTCGGGGGAGAGGCGGTCACCACGTCGCCAGAGATTGCTCTGGAGGTGGCTATCCGCTCCCCTGAGATCCAGGACGCAGAGCCCATCCGTTCTGCGCCGATGACGGAGGCCGCCTCGGGTAGCCACGGCGGGATAGAGCTCCTTGCGGACGATCTCGTCGAGCCGGCGACGGTAGCCAAGCACCTGAGGCGATCCGTCAAGCCGAGCAGTGGATGAAGGTACGTAGCCGTATCCTTGGAGTAGTCAATCCTTTGTCGTTGAGTACTCTTCGTGACTTGAGTTGTCTTTTGCAGGACGTCGCGGAGCGGTCCCGCGAGAAGTCGAACCTGTTGCAGGGATATGGCGACACCGTGCTCCGAGCGGAGGCGCTGGAGGAGCAGCTCGTGAAGTCGCGGAAGCACGCGGCCGCCATGCAATCAAAGCTCGACGCCGCCTTCGCCAAGTACCACAACGACGTCATGGAGCTGCAGGCGAAGGGCGACGACTTGGTGCGGAAGAACAAGGGTCTCCGCAACAAGAATAAAGGTATATCCTTCGACTTGTCGAGTACTTGTTGGAGGTCGAGAAGCATCTGACCCGCTGTTGCATTGCTGTACTGCAGAGCTTGAGGGCCAGGTGGAGCAGCTGAAGGCCTCGGAGGTGAGCATGAAGAACCTCTTCTACCGGGAGCAAGAAGCCCGCCAGGTACTCGAGCTCGACTACAAGGAGCTCGCCTTCGAATGCGAGAAGCATATGGAGCTGCGGATTGCTTCTGACAGGGATCTCGTCAACTGCTACAAATCTTTGCAGAAATTGAACGAGGACTGCGAGGCATTGCGGGCCCAGTTGAAGGAGTTGGAGGAAGCCGCTCTGCCGATCGCACGGCTCCTGGTGCCGCACCCGGGCGGCCCCAAGATCGCTCCGCTGGTGGATCGACTTCGTGAAGCTCCGAGCCGGCTGGCCGCCTACGTCAAGCACATGGCCAGGTCGATCCCAAGACAGGTCTTGGCCTTCATGAAGTCGTACTTCCCGAAGGCTCCAGTGGAGGTGGTCGCCGGCGGGGTAGCCGCCAACTGCTCGGATGAGCAGTATGCGAGCCGGCGGAGCGAGATGGCTCCCCATCGCGGAGCAGGTAGCCGAGAAGCTGAACCTCCAATAGCCCTGTAATAAGTAGCTAGTAGCCATAGTTGTACAGGAAAACAATTGTAATGAATTGTATCAAGTATCAATGAAAGAAATTTTTTCAGCAATGAGTACTCGTAACCGCGATCTCAGAGTGCGGAGCGCCCATCGTGGAGTAAGTGCGAGTAGTAGTACTCGGCTTTAGTAGTCCCGTTGTAGGGAATAGGCAGTAAATAAGTTGATGAACGATCAATCTTTATTACTGAAAAAGGACACCTGGGTGGCCAGGGCCGTAGTTACAAAGTGGTCACCTGGACCCGGAGGCCGCTTACAGCTAAGTGGCGCTGGAGCGGGTAGCCGCTTTGCAGCAGGTGATCCGTAGGTAGCCGTGTAGGCTGGATCGCAGATCCGTAGGTAGCCGCGCATGCTGGATCTTGGAGTGTGGTCTCTTGGTAGACCGCTGCTAGAGTCCTTGACGCTCGTCGCAGCCCAGGGTCCGTGGGTAGCCGCGCGGGCCGGGACCCCGGAGGGGAGTAGTCCGGAGACTGGAGCCAGGACCCGGTGGGTCGCTTGCGGCGAGGGGTGCTGATGTAGTCGTGTAGACTTGAACCCCGGAGTAGTCGTGTAGACTAGGCGTAGAATCGACAGAGTTGGTCGACGTTCCACGAGTTGTTGACGTCTTCGCCTTCGAGTGTTTGGAGGCGGTAGGAGCCCGGCCCGGTCACCTTAGCCACGGTGAAAGGGCCTTCCTAGGGGGAGCTGAGCTTGTGGAGTCCTTCCGTGTTCTGGATACGGCGGAGGACGAGATCTCCAACGTTGAAGGAGCGTTCCTTGACGTTGCGATCATGGTAGCGTTAGATACCCTCCAGGTACCTTGCTGATTGGACGAGGGCGGCGCAGCGAGCTTCTTCGAGGCTGTCGATGTCAACTCGTCTGCTGTCTTCTGAGACGCCTTCGTCGTAGTGCTCCACCGCTCGGCGAGTTCCATATGACGTCGGCGGGGAGGATGGCCTCAGAGCCGTAGACCGGAAGTAGGGGGGATTGCCCCGTTGGCTTGGATGGTTGAGTCCGCGGCCCCCGCAGTGCGTTGGGTAGTTCCTTGATCCACTTGCCCCTTTGGAGTTAGCAGCATCGTGTAGCCGCTTCTTGAGGGCGTCGAGCACCATCCCATTGGTGCGCTCGACTTGTCCGTTGGCCCGTGGATGGGCGACTGAGACGTATCGGACGTCAATCCCGCTGTTCTCGCGGTACTCCCCGGGCCGGTGGTTGTTGAAGTTGGACCCCGTGTCCGTGATGATGCGGTGGGGTAGCCCGTAGCGGTGTACGAGTTCATCCGAGAAGTCGAGTACTCGTCGGCCTTGGGGCATGTGACCGGCTTGACCTCGATCCACTTGGTGAACTTGTCGATAGCCACCGGTACCTCGTTGAATCCTCCCCGGCGCGGTTGGCGGTGGCCCAATCATGTCGAGCTCCCGGCGGGCGAAGGGCCGGGTTGGCGGTATGGTGACTAGCTTGTAGGCCGGGACGTGTTGCCGCTTTGGCGAAGAACCGGCATCCTTGGCACCTTCCCGACGAGTTCTTCGGCATCGCCCGTGGCCGTGGGCCGGTAGAAAGCTCGCCGGAAGGCCTTGCCGACCGGCCGTGCGTGAAGACGCGTGGTTGCCGCGAGCGCCCTTGTGGATCTCCTCCAAGATGTCCTTGCCTTCTTCACGAGGGACGCACTTCATGAGTACTCCAGAAGATGCGCCCCGCTTGTAAAGCTTGTCTCCGACGAGGACGTAAGACTTGGCGCGACGGACGAGTTGTTCGGCTGCGTTCTTGTCGGAGGGTACCTTCTGCTCGCTGAGGTAGTCGATGAAGGGTTGCCTCCAGTCCACGTCGATCATCATGACCTCCTGCCCGGCTGGTGGATGGGCTGGGACAGTGGTCGGTGGCGCCGGCTCCGAGATGGATGGCGCATGAAGTTCATGGACGAAGACGCCCGCTGGTACTTGAGCGCGGGTGGATCCAAGCTTCGAGAGGACGTCCGCTGCAACGTTGTTGTCGCGGACGATGTGATGGAACTCGAGACCATAGAATTTGTTCTCGAGCTTGCGGACTTCTAGGCGCATGGCGTCCATGTTCTCCTTGTTGCGGTCCCGGGACTTGTTGACTTGGTTGATGACCACTGCGGAGTCGCCGTAGACTAGTAGCCGCTTGATGCCCAGTGAAGCCGCGAGGCGGAGCCCGTGTAGGAGGGCTTCGTACTCGGCTTCGTTGTTTGAGACCTTCCAGAAGATCTGCAGGACGTACTTGAGTTGTTCGCCCGTTGGAGAGATCAGGAGTACCCCCGCGCTCGCACCCTCAAGGTTGAGTGAGCCATCAAAGTACATCACCCAATGCTCTGGTCGCACGGTGGGAGTAGGTAGCTGGTTCTCCCGCCACTCTGCCATGAAGTCGACTAGTGCTTGCGACTTGATGGCTGTGCGTGGCTTGAAGTCGATGGTGAGGGCGCCGAGCTCGACGGCCCCACTTGGAGATTCTTCCGGTGGCGTCTGGGTTCCTCAGGATGTCGCCGAGCGGGTAGTCGGTGACGACGGAAACCGAGTACTCCCCGGAAGTAATGTCGTAGCTTCCGCGAGGTGATGAGTAGAGCGTATAGGAGCTTCGCACGGGGCCGGTAGCGAGCCTTGGACTCGATAGAACCTCGCCGACGAAGTAGACCGGGCGCCGGGACCGGGTAGGCGTGGCCGTCTTCCCCGCCGCTCGACAACGATGGCGATGCGACCACGTGAGTAGTCGCGACTAGGTAGAGCAATGAGGCGCTCGCCCTTGTGAGGAGCCGTGAGGATTGGTGGCTTTGACGGAAGTCCTTGAGCCGGGCAAGGGCTTGATCCGCCTCTGGAGTCCACACGAACTTCTCGTGATGCTTGAGTAGTTTGAAGAAGGGGAGGCCCCGTTCTACTAGCCTCGATATGAATCTGTTCAACGCCGCCATGCACCCCGTCAGCTTCTGGACGTCCTTGATGCTCGTGGGAGCTTTCATGCTGGTGATGGCGGAGATCTTCTCGGGGTTGGCTTCAATGCCGCGCTGGCTGATGATGAAGCCGAGTAGTTTGCCCGAAGGGACGCCGAAGACGCACTTGTTCGGGTTGAGCTTCCAGCGGTACTCGCGTAGCGATGCGAAGGTCTCTTCAAGGTCGTCGATGAGGGTACCGGAGTCCCCGGTTTTGACAACCACTTCATCCACGTAGGCCTCGACGTTCTTGTTGAGCCGCCGCTTGAAGCAGCCCGGATGGCCCGTTGATAGGTAGCGCCGGCGTTCTTCAACCCGAATGACATGGTCGTGTAGCGATGCGCGCCAAACGGGGTGATGAACGCGGTCTTTTCCTGGTCTTCCTCCTTGATTGCGATCCGGTGGTACCGGAGTAGCGATCGAGGAAGCAAAGCGAGTCGCGGCCCGCCGTGGAGTCGATGACTTGATCAATCCGCGGCAACCCGAAGGGGTCCTTGGGGCGAGTGCTTGTTGAGGTCGGTGTAGTCGACGCACATCCTCCACTCGTTCGAGTTCTTCTTGCGGACGAGGACGGGGTTGGCGAGCCACTCGGGATGGAAAACTTCTCGATGAAGCCACTGCGAGTAGCTTGGCGAGCTCCTTCTTGATGGCGTCCCGTCCGTCGTCGGCAAAACGTCGGAGGTGTTGTCGCTTGGGGGTGGCCTTTGGATCGACGTTGAGGCAGTGCTCAATCAGCTCCCTGGGCACTCCTGGCATGTCCGCTGGCTTCCACGCGAAGATGTCGCGGTTAGCCCGAAGAAAGCTGATGAGCGCGTCTTCCTATTTGGGGTCGAGGCCGGCCCCGATGTTGGTGGTCTTGTTGGGGTCGCCTGTTCCGAGGTCGACCGTCCTGACGAGTACCTCCTCAGGTGGCTGAGGCTTGTTGGCGGCGCGTCGGACTTCTCGGAATGTCGAGTTCGCTCGTGGCAAGCTTCTTCGACGCGGCGTAGACCTCCATCATCGCGTTGGGTACTTGGTTTGTGGAAGCGATCACCACGGCTTCTGTATCGCAGTCGTGGGAGATCTTCAAGTCCCCCTGGAGGGAGAGTACACCGGCTGGACTTGGCATCTTGAGTACCAAGTAGGTGTAGTGGGGCACCGCCGTGAACTTGGCGATGGCCGGTCTGCCGAGGATGGCGTGGTAAGAGGTATCGAAATCCGCGACCTCAAACTTGATGTACTCGGTGCGGTAGTTGTCCCGAGACGCCCCGAAGGTAACTGGCAGTACCACTGAGCCCAGTGGGATAGCCGCGTTGCCTGGGACGATGCCGTAGAAGGGCGTGCTGCTCTTGGTGAGCATGGGGGTGACGTCGAGGTTCATCTTCTTCAAGGTTTTGGTGAAGAGGACGTTGAGCCCGCTTCCACCGTCGATGAGCACCTTGTTGAGCTTGGAGCCCGCCACCGTTGGCTTCAGGACGAGGGGGAACCGTCCCGGTTCGGAGAAGCCGGTCCATTGGTCCGCGCGGGAGAAGGTGATGGGTACCTCCGACCACCTGAGAGGGGTCGGGACCGCTGGCTCAATGGACATCACTTCACGACGGGTAGCTTTCGCTCCCCGCCTGCCGGGCAGTCCGCCGAAGAGGACGTTGACGGTCTTCTCGGGTTCTTGGAAGTCGTTGTTGTCGCCGTCCTTCTTCTTGCCCTTTTGGTCGTGAGGGTGCGGTGGCTCCGGCGTATCCTTGAGTGCATGCCCGAGCCGGTAGCACCGGCTCGGTAGTGTGGTTGCCGTTTGGATGCCACGGGCACTTCTCCTTTAGCGGGTCTTTGAACCCGCCGAGTTCTTCTTCGAGTTCCCTTTCGCGGGCGGCCGGATAGCCGCGACGGTGTTGTACGGCTTGCGCTTGCGGTTGGGACCCGAGTAGTTGTTGTTGTTGTTGTTGTTGCGGCCGCCTTGGTTTGTATTCTTGCGCGCGCCGCCGCCCGGTTCTGCTTGGACTTGCCGCGGATGGCGTCATACTTGGCGTTGGCCTTGTCCTCTTCATCTGCCCAGGACGTGATCATGTCCTTGAGGTGGGGGATGGACCTGGGGCGGCGACGGCCGAAGTCCTCAAAGGTGTGGCGATGGTAGAGGCCGTCCTGGAAGAGGTCGATGACCTCCTTGTCGGTGACGTCGACGACGGTAGCGCGCTTGTCGAAAAAGCGGCGCATGTACTTGCGGAGGGTCTCGCCCTGTTCCTGCTTGATCATGGCCAGGTCCATGCGAGTACCCGAACGGCCCATGGCGCCCGCGAAGTTGCTCGTGAACTCGCTCCTTCGGCTGGTCCCACTTGTCGATCGAGTGCTTGTCCGGCGACTCGAGCCATGTGAGTGGTGCTTGGTCCGGACGAAGGGGAAGTAGAGGCATTTGGTGTCGCTGTTGCCGCCAGCGTTCTCGATGGAGAGTGCGTAGCATCGGAGCCACTGGATGGGATCCTGCTTCGCGTCGTACTTGGTGATCCCCAAAGGCTTGAACTTGTCGGGGAGGAGCAGGTTGCGAAGCCGGGGTGAGAAGGCGGGGAAGCCGTCGCCCTCAGCAGCGGTGGTTGACTTCTTCCGCCGCAACTCCTCAATCTTCGGCGAGCGTCGTACCCGCCGTGAGAGGCACCGGAGGCGTGGCTGTTCGCGTGGCCTCGGCCGCCGCGACTCGCCGCCGCCTCCGGCTCTCTCCCGTTGGCCCCGTGGTTGGAGCTGCCGCCATCGCTGCCGCCGCCGTCAGGGTCGTTGCCGCCGCCACCGGCCGGAGCGCGGTGGGGAACGACTTCTCGGTTGCCTTGGTCTTGCTGTGAAGGTCCACCGGCGTTAGAGCGGCGGCGGTTTGGATCAGCTGGAAGGTCAGCTCGAGTACGGTTGGGGCCAGCGTTGGCGCTGCGACTAGTAGCTTCGTTGTCGCGGGGTTTAGCTGGAGGAGGTTGGTTGACTCTGTTGTCGACCCGCATGAAGTAGGCTTCTTCAGCGAGCTTGGCGATGACCTCTCCAGCGCGTATGCCCCCGAGCTCCGGCGTGCGATCGTTGTGATCGACATGAGGCACTTGCTCGGGGGTGGTGTGTACTCGCTCTCGACCGCCTCGAGAGCTTCCGCAAGGTTGCGGATGGGGAGGTTGTCTCCGAGCCGCCGGCGTCGTTCGGCCGCGCTTCCTCGTTGCGTTCGCGTCGAGCGTCCCCGCGTTGGCGGCGGTCTCGTCGCGGGTGCGTTGGCGGGCGCACGCTCGTCCGCAGAGATGTCCTCCGGTACCGTCTTCGGCCGTGCCCGAAGGTCCCGGGGTGTCGCCGACGACCATGAAGACTTGGCGATCGGGGGTACCCGAGTCCGGACTCGCAGGGTGCCACCTCGGTTGGTGTATTTGAGTCGGCTGAGGCCGGTGGTGTTCCCTCCGGAACGGTAGTGAGTCGATGTAGGCGACGTAGCGTGAGTCCCCCTTTGTCAGGTCAGCGGGCTTGCGGTCTGGCCAGTAGACGTATCTTCCGGCCGGCGTTGATTTTATAACCAGCCCAGAGGCTGGCCCTGACAAGGGAAGCTCAGTGGAGTCGTCTTCGGACTCGGGCTCCTCAGGGTCCGACCCGAAGTCGAACTCGTAATCCGGGTTCGAGTAGAACTCGGAGAGAGGGCTGGAGTCCGAAACGCGATCGGGGACGGCGTCGGAGTCCGAGTTGTACTCGGTTACGGGCTCCTTGCCGGCCCGGCGTGGAGTAGGAGCCCCCGTGCGGGCCCGGCTGAGGATGCGGGGGCCACGCGCGGAGTGCTGGCGTGGTGAAGGGGCCGCCTGCGATGGCTGAGCAGCCGGCTCGCATGCGATGGCCCATGGCGACGTCGGGTTCGAGTTGGAGACGGACTCGAGCTCGAAGTCAGCATGGTGGTTGAAGAGCGAAATTTCGCCGAACTTGCCGGCGAGTTCGCCTGTGACGACTTCGGGAAGCGTCACGAGGCCTGTCCTCGGGTTGGGCTGCATGGATAGGCGGCGCTGGAAGGAGCCCGCGCCATCAGCAGTGCAGACCCAGGCGCCGAAGACGAAGGTGTCGCCGCGGTTGAAGGCGGCGCTTGGCTTGAAGTGGACGGAAGCCGTCGAGTTCGCCATGTGATCTCGAGCGAGAGCCCCTACCCGGCGCGCCACCGTCGGTGTTTTAGACCGGCAACCTACTACGGGGAGTACCCGAAGTAGATGATTGTGACTCGCCGAGATCGGTAACTCGAAGGAAGAGACACGTGGCACACAATTTAGACGAGGTTCGGGCCGCGAGGTGCGTAATACCCTACGTCCTGTATGCTGCGTAGCTCTGGATTGATAGGGCACGATTACAAGATGGTGCAATAGTGCGCCGTGGGTTGTAGGGGATTGGATGAGATGAGGTGATCGGTCCCTGCCTCGCCTTATATAGTCCGGGAGGCAGGGTTACAAGTCGGAGTAGGGAGAGAGTACTAGTCGAGTACGTCTAGGAGTCCTCTATACAGTGCGGAACATGTACAGCTTCCTAACCGAGTACTACTCCTGTGTAGTCCTTGTGCTCCACGCCTTCAGGTGCCGTGTAGCGCAAGCCGGGTAGTCCCAAGGGCCCACCGAGTAGCCGGTCCTGGTACCCACCAAGGTAGTGGGCCCAGGGAGGTCCATACGACAACAACAGGACAAAACTAACAGCAAAGGCTTGAACCATTTCTTTGAAGCCGAAGTAATGGTAACTCTCGAACCTTCACTTCGAAAAAACTGATGGTTGCAAAAAAATACATGAATGTCACAAATTGCTTTTGATGACATTTTACTCAGCTTCCATACATTATATAAAATTTATCATCATAACCAAAATTATGATTTTCCAATGAAACAGGAATCAATAATGAAAAACAATTTTGCAATTGCTGATCCATACATTGAGAACCAGTTCAAGGGGAGGCACATCAATTACAACGTGGCAGAGTGCGAGATGGTAAATTGACAAAACAGAAAACAAACACTATTTATTTGAAACCTCCTAGCAATTACCAAATGTGCTTTTTTCTTGTGCAGTGGTTTTTCCCGTGTAAACTGGACAATGGCTGGATATTGTACACCTGGAATCTCTGCATGAACGAAATAAGTGTATATGACCCTAAAGGTACACTAGGCAGAGGGGGGATGACGGACCTATACCACTTCGAAACAACAAAGAAATTAAAGGCATCAGTGAATCTGGCTGCTGGATCATTGTTCGCAAGCTCGGGACAAGACTACAACAAAGCAACAACTAGGATGATGGTTGGCTACACAGCTCCAAGGTTAGTTTCATAGTAAAAAAACTTACAAGTAGACCATTTCCACACATCTATAAAATTCATGACACACCAAAAAAATGTAATAAAAAATTAATAACTGCCGTGACAATGCTAACATAAAATCTGACACACTCGATGATACAGACCGAGTACGACTGGACTAGTGTGTGCTCATTTGTGCATGACATCTGCGAACAAGGACTGCAACACATACACTTCAACGGTAAGAACAACCACCATTTCGCTTGAGCAATTACTGTAGCCAGAGTATAGTAATGCATCACTGATTGTAAAAAAACAGGGAACATTTTTTATTTCATTGTAACAATGCATCTCATACATAAGTTGAACTATTACAATTCGCAGCCTACCATTCAGAAAATGGCTTCAAATATTGTCAGAAGTCTGGAGCAGCTACAAGGAAATTGCAGGTCAATACCGGGAGAACTAATCCGAAACTTTGCTGAATACGGTAAGTTCACTGGCCAAAGAAATGACATAAAAATTGTTCACATTTCCATAAGACTGCTATTAAACTAAAAATATATTTAATCTGCATAACACAAATCCTCCACTAGCTTAAAGTGCTCATAATCAACGGTGTTGTAAATGCGTGCTTCATCAACCAATACAGCGAGAATGGCCCTGGAAACATAATCAGGTAAAAACAAACTAGTGAGATCCATCAACACACACAAAAAAATTATTTTGTACTTAAATAAACATACCATCGTGTGTGGTTACTTGGAGTAGTTCCAAGATTTTTGTTTTGAATTTAATATTAGCACTATAAGTAACCGATCTTATTGTAAGAGGAAGGGAATAGTTACGACCAGAAAATTATATATATATTAACTCCAAACAGAGACTCATCCTCTCAATGTAACACCCCACATATCTGACTGAATATATTAGTAAATAATTAACAGATTTAAATAACAACTAAAATAAGAAATTGAAATTTATAGCTGCCTAATCTCAATCTAGAGGTCTCAATCTCAGTTCCTTTTATGATAGCTTCGAATGAACATCCATCCTCCAAGTTCCTACATATAATCAAATCAAACTACTATTCAAAAGAAATAACTCGAATAAATACCTAACACATAGATGAGACATATGACAAAAAAATAAAATGCTAGTGACATCCGGAAAATAATGATTGAATAAAGCGAGGAAATAAAATACTGACCTTGAAGAATCAGAAGACAGAAAATCCATAACAGCCTCAGTGTCAGCTTCAAAAGAAGCCTCGGCAGCACGGCGTGATACAGATTCATAATCATTGGGCCCAAGTGACATCTGAACATATGTATGTATGACAGAAAGATAATGGTGTGTGGCCTCATTATGATTGCTGATAGGCCTGTGGAGAATGATAAAAATCTAAAAAAAAACACTCACTAACATATAATGCTTCAAATCAATCTACATTGCCAAAATACAAACCTTGACGTAATTACATGCACTTTCATCAAATCTTCAACCATCCAGACAGTTGCATAAACAAAATAATAGCAATCAAACCTGGAACAAAATTAATTTCTGTGAGTGAAGGAATGTAAACATAAAATAATATCTATTGAAAGACATGTAACCTATGGCTTTCTACACCAGTCTTGCCAGAAACTGCATCAGGCCTGTACAGAACAAATAAATATACACATAATGCTCTTTTTGATAATACTAAAAAGTGATACAATGATTGTATTTACACAATTACCCACTGAACTGTGTATTGCACTGACCAGGATCTGCAAGTGATAGTTCCAGTGCCATCATAAAAGATCAAATTCAGCGTAAGAAGGGGCTTCGACTACTTTGGACAGCTTACCACAAAGACGGACCTGTGCGAGAAAGTAATCAAGCAGACTATCAGACATAAGCGTTGCCTCTTCAAAGTACTGGTGTTAATTAACTTCGAATAAAGCAATTGTAATTCAGTACCGTGTAAACCAAACTGTTGTTTACAACCAATCGACCTCTCACTACTGGAAACAGGTCCTTTGCCGAGTGCCCGAAACCGTCGGCAAAGACCTAGAAACCGTCGGCAACGGCTTTGCCGACGGCCGCACTCGGCACCGTACTCCCGGGAAAATTTTTCTCGGCCAAGGATCTTTGCCGAGCGCCTTAGGTCAAGCCCCTCGGCAAAGGCTCTGCCGAGAGCCCACGGCGGGCCGTCGGAGGAAAAAAGTAACCGTTACAAACTGACGGATTTTCGAATCCTCTTTGCCGACGGCCGGACGCTAGGCCGTCGGCACAGAGGTTTAGGTTTGTTTTTTAAAAAAACAAACTGCGCCGACGGCTCATGTCACACCCGATTTACCGTAGAAAACCGAATGCATCTCATATGTGTGCCAGGATCACAATTTCACACATATGATAGACTCATGAGTGTAATATCACAAGACACTGCTCAAAAACGTACAGAAATGATTTATTAACTTTTATTACACTCACGATGGTAGACACAAAGGTCTTTACACGAACAACGATAACTATGAAGACGCGACTCCATCTTCATCTTCCACAGGCATCTGACTGGTTGATCGCATCCTCAGAACTCCTCGTAGTCGGTGAAGTACTCCACTCCGGGATTCTTCTCTGAACAGCGTAAGCAAGGATGAGTACACTTATGGTTGGTACTCAGCAAGGCCACAGAAATAACCGGAAAGCAATATTAATCCATCTTTAAGTTCAATTATCATGTGAGGGTCCAGGCCGCTCTTGACCGTGAGCACGGCTGATCGATCGGCTTTACACTCTGCGAGAGGTTGCACACTTTTCCCACAGTTCGCGTAAAAGTTCCAAAGAACTTTGAACCCAACCACGCATGTGCTGATCAGGCACAATACCACACTTCCGAGGTGTGATTGCATAGGGACGCTACGAAGCCTTTACAAAGATATGCAAAAGACTAACGACCCGCATAGTTACAGATCAGGGTGGACCATAACCCTCCCTAGTGGTCAGCACCTTAGCAAAGGCTGCTACCCCAAAAGGACCGGGCTATACCCCTGCAACCCGGATCCCCCTCCGCTCCTTTCGGAAAAGGGCCATCGGATCAATCGCACACCTAATTAATTGGCTAAGCCGAGCCATATGGACCGTGGTTGCACCGTTTTCTGGGTGGTTCTCCATGTTCCGATTAACTTATAGTGTTCTTGATTAAAGCATAGGTAGAAGGGTGGTTAGGGTCACTTGCCTTTCTCCAACGATAAGCTACTTTCCTTATACGCAAAGCTACGTACTTGATCTTCCTCGAACGGCGCGTTGGCTACGATCATGCAAGAAAACATACAATAAATAAAACAATACATCAAACATTACCAAAAGACTAAAACAAGCTTTTAGAAATGACGGGCTCGAGGAGACGATCGCGTGGACATCAAGAACGCGTAAAACGGAGCTAGGATGAAAAAGTTATGGCTGAAACAAGGTTCAGGGACTAAATTGTAAAAGAACTGGAAGTTTAGGGGGTTTTCTGGAAGATTTCAGGGACCTAAACATAAATATGTGTGAAACTAGGAGATCTAATATGTAAAAGGTTAAGGATAGGCTATCAAACATGAAAACTATGGAGATCAGGGGCCTAGATGTGAAAATCAGGACCTAGTTGTAAGGCTTTTATATAGGTGGAAGGATATTTTTGTAATATTAAAAACCGCAGGGTCCTTTTTGCAAAAGTGCCTGGGCAGCCGGCGGGTGGACCATGGGAGCGACACGTGGCGGCTTGCTGCGGCCGTGCCGACGCGGTGGTGACGTAAGCATGACGTCGGCGCGTGGACCGGCCCGGTGGTCCCGGTCCACCGGTCCACCGTGGACCGGCGAAGGGGTACGAGATCTTTTAATGCGGGCCGTCCGCCGGATCGGACGGCTGCGGTGGCGTGTGGGCGTCGGGCGGCGGCGGCGGCCGGCGGCGGCGGCGGCGCGGCGGCGCCGGGCGGCGGGGCTCGCCGCGAAGGGGCAAAATGGGCTCCCGGCACCATTTGCGGCGGGGAAAGCACCAGGACGGAGAGGAGGAGGCGGGGAACTCACCGGAGGCCTTGGAAGGGAGCTAGGGGCGCCGGCGGAGGAGATCGACGGCGAGGGGCGGAGCTCCGGCGGCCTCTTCGTGGCGGCGGCGATGCGGTGCGGGAGGAGAGGAAGGAAGGGGCGCGGGGTGTAGAGGATGCTCTGCTGCCCTTTTATAGCCCGGAGGGGGAAGGGGAGGAGGCGCGGTGGCGGTGGAGTGGGAGCTCGCCGGTGCGCCATTAATGGCGGCGGCGGCTCGGCTCGGTGCGGGCCGTTACGGTAGGGGAAAGGGTGAGTGCGGTGGGGGAGGTGGAGAGGCGCATTGATGGCGAAGGCGGACGGGCGCGGGGCGGGGAAGGCGGCGCCGGAGGGAGGGAATGCCGGCGGCGGCGCGGGGAGAGAAGGGGGCGCGGCGCCGGAGGAAGAAGAAACCCCTGACAGGGCGGGCCCACCTGTCGGTGGCTGAGAGAGAGAGGAGAGGGAGGGAGGCGGCGGGGTGGGCCGTTGGGCCGAAAAGGGAAGTTGGGCCGCGGGGTTAGGTTAGCTTTGTTTTTTTTTCTTTTTCTTTTCCTTTTCTTTTCAAATCCAAATTCAAATTCAAATCTTTTTCAAATCAAATTTTAACACAAATTCACCAACTATTTTAAGACTTTTTAGAAAACTTTTTTGAACAAGTTTTCAAACATTTTTTTTAATTCAAACTTTTATTCTTTTTTTTTCAAACTTTTACACCAATTTCACAATTATTTTTAAGGACTTTTCACAATAATTTTTTAAGACTTTTTCTCAAGTGTTTTTTTTAAGACCTTTTTAAAACCACACCACAACCAAAACTCATGCATTTCAACATGATGCACAATCACTTGTTTGATTCTAATTATTAAATGATGTTTAATTTAATTAAAGGCAAATTTATTTATTCAAATTTATTAAATCCTTAGAAAAATAAAACTAAGCCGTGTTGCTAACAATATTTTATTGTGATGGAATTTTCGGGTGTTACAAATCCTACCCCCTTAAAAAGAATCTCGTCCCGAGATTCGGAGGGATCGGGAAACAAGAGGAGATACAAGATGTTCTTGATAGATGATGGGTTACTATCACAGAGCTTGTTCACTTCTCCTTCTTCTTCGGGCTTGTAGCGGCAAACTCAATCCTATCTCCTTGCGGGGTAGTTAAGAGCACCGACTTCTTGGCACACAAAATGATTCCATCATGCTTGCTTAACCAATCCATACCAAGGATCACATCTATTCCACTGGATGTTAGAATCACTAAGTCTGCTTCAAAATCTATCTCTCCGATCTTAAGATTGACCTGTGGGCATACATAGGTGGATTTCATTTCACCGTTTGGGGAACTGATTAGCAAATGTGTCTTCATGGAACTCTTGGGTACATCATGCTTCGTCACGAATCGTTCAGTAATAAATGAATGCGATGCCCCGGAATCAAATAAAACTGTTGCAGGTACAGAGTTGATAAGAAACGTACCAAGCACAACATCTTTGTCTCCTTGAGCTTCTTCGAATCGTCACATGGTTCACCCTACCATGCATATTGTTCTGTTGTCCTCTGTTATCTCTCCGGGGGTGTCGGCATATTGCGGCGAGGGCAAATGCGGCATAGTGTCCTAATTCTCCGCGAGTTGAAGCATCCACTGGGGTGAACTGGAGTAGTGTTCCTTACTGGTGCACCTGAGCGATTCTGATGAGGATTTGGAGCCTGAGGTGTCATTGGGTTGGATTCTTCGGGTTCATCAAACGAACGATACTGCTGACTCTGTCCATGGCCTCTGCCTGGTGTGCTAGAACGAAACTGAGAGTCTTGTGATGAGTTGTAACGAGGGCGGGTGTTACTGCTAGACTGACCCTGAGGTTGAAACTTGCGCTTCTGTTCACGAAGTTCCTTGCGTTTATTCTCCAAGCCTATAGCCTTATTGAGCAACATCTGAAAGTTAAGAAATGTGTGGCTCGCAACTTGATAGTTAAGTGGCCCTATCAAACCATCGAGAAAGCGTTCTGTCTCTTTGCATCCGTGTTGACTTCATCCGATGCATAGCGGGACAAATGAGTAAACCGATCCGGATATTCACTAACCGTCATGTTGCCTTGCTTTAGAGCTAGAAATTCCTTCTTCTTCGACTTCTTCACACCACATTCGGGATGTGATGTGTACGAAAACTCTCCTGGAACTCCGCCGGGTAATGGTGTCGGCGAAGCGACATGTGCGACGGTGTAAGCATCCCACCAATCGGCGGCCGCACCTTCCCGGACGTCTCGAGGCATACAAAACCTTCTCACGATCATTGCATTGGGTGATATTCAGCATCTTGTTGATGGTCTTGAGCCAATCATCGGCATCGAGGGGATCTACGAGAATGAGAGTAAGTGGGCGGGTTGTGGCTCATGAATTCTCTATGCTTGTTCACCGGTGGTGGAGGTGGTGGAGGTCCTTGTGGTGGTGGGCGGTTCTCTTTGTGCTTGTAGATTCCGGGATGCGGTGGCGGTGAGGTTCCGAATCAACCGCATCCGTTCCGTAAAGAACCGCTGGCATCGCGGGATCCATCGCTAATTCTTGTGGTGGAGGAGGGAACTTGATTCGGTCGATTGATGACGAACGGAATATCTGTCCGGCCTCCCCGACCCGATGTTTACCATTTGATTGTTAGAGAGAAAAGTTTTCCGACAGGAAGATAAAGGTGAATCAGAGAGAAGGGGCTAAGATTCAAATTTTAATTTTAATTATTTTATTGATGTATTTGTGGCCATCACTCCACAAAAACATTTCAATCAAGTCAAAGATCCAAATCATGCATGTTTACAATCAACAAGCATTAACATCGCACGTCCTCACAAGAACGGTTCTATCGAAACGAAACTGATAGAAGGGGTAGGCAACCTAAGAATGTATCCTATAAAACACGTGTGGTAGTTCAAGGTGGAAGAACAAGAATCAGACTTAGCATAGAAGAAAACAAAAGATTTGATTTTGTTAAAGAATAAAGAATAAAATATTTTTTTTAAGCGTAAATAAGATATTTTGAATGTTAGAAGGGCTTTCTAGATAAAGAGTCCTTAATATCGACCATTTCTATCTGAGGCTGCGTCCTACAGTCAGCAATGCTCTGATACCACTCTGTCACACCCGATTTACCGTAGAAAACCGAATGCATCTCATATGTGTGCCAGGATCACAATTTCACACATATGATAGACTCATGAGTGTAATATCACAAGACACTGCTCAAAAACGTACAGAAATGATTTATTAACTTTTATTACACTCACGATGGTAGACACAAAGGTCTTTACACGAACAACGATAACTATGAAGACGCGACTCCATCTTCATCTTCCACAGTATCCGACCGGTTGATCGCATCCTCAGAACTCCTCGTAGTCGGTGAAGTACTCCACTCCGGGATTCTTCTCTGCGAACGAGCGTAAGCAAGGATGAGTACACTTATGGTTGGTACTCGGCAAGGCCACGAAATAACCGGAAAGCAATATTAATCCATCTTTAAGTTCAATTATCATGTGAGGGTCCAGGCCGCTCTTGACCGTGAGCACGGCTGATCGATCAGTTTTACACTCGCGGAGGTTGCACACTTTTCCCACAGTTCGCGTAAAAGTTCCAAAGAACTTTGAACCCAACCACGCATGTGCTGATCAGGCACAATACCACACTTCCGAGGTGTGATTGCATAGGGACGCTACGAAGCCTTTACAAAGATATGCAAAAGACTAACGACCCGCATAGTTACAGATCAGGGCGGACCATAACCCTCCCTAGTGGTCAGCACCTTAGCAAAGGCTGCTACCCCAAAAGGACCGGGCTATACCCCTGCAACCCGGATCCCCCTCTGCTCCTTTCGGAAAAGGGCCATCAGATCAATCGCACACCTAATTAATTGGCTAAGCCAGAGCCATATGGACTGTGGTTGCCTTTGTTTTCTGGGTGGTTCTCCATGTTCCGATTAACTTATAGTGTTCTTGATTAAAGCATAGGTAGAAGGGTGGTTAGGGTCACTTGCCTTTCTCCAACGATAAGCTACTTTCCTTATCTGCAAAGCTCTGTACTTGATCTTCCTCGAACGGCGCGTTGGCTACGATCATGCAAGAAAACATACAATAAATAAAACAATACATCAAACATTACCAAAAGACTAAAACAAGCTTTTAGAAATGACGGGCTCGAGGAGACGATCGCGTGGACATCAAGAACGCGTAAAACGGAGCTAGGATGAAAAAGTTATGGCTGAAACAAGGTTCAGGGACTAAATTGTAAAAGAACTGGAAGTTTAGGGGTTTTTACGGAAGATTTCGGGGACCTAAACATAAATATGTGTGAAACTAGGAGATCTAATATGTAAAAGGTTAAGGATAGGCTATCAAACATGAAAACTATGGAGATCAGGGGCCTAGATGTGAAAATCGGGACCTAGTTGTAAGGCTTTTATATAGGTGGAAGGATATTTTTGTAATATTAAAAACCGCGGGGTCCTTTTTGCAAAAGTGCCCGGGCAGCCGGCGGGTGGACCATGGGAGCGACACGTGGCGGCTTGCTGCGGCCGTGCCGACGCGGTGGTGACGTAAGCATGACGTCGGCGCGTGGACCGCCCTGGTGGTCCGGTCCACCGGTCCACCGTGGACCGGCGAAGGGGTACGAGATCTTTTAATGCGGGCCGTCCGCCGGATCGGACGGCCGCGGTGGCGTGTGGGCGTCGGGGCGGCGGCGGCGGCGGCGGCGGCGGCGGCGCGGCGGCGCCGGCGGCGGGGCTCGCCGGCGAAGGGGCAAAATGGGCTCCCGGGCACCATTTGCGGCGGGGGAAAGCACCGGGACGGAGAGGAGGAGGCGGGGAACTCACCGGAGGCCTTGGAAGGGAGCTAGGGGCGCCGGCGGAGGAGATCGACGGCGAGGGGCGGAGCTCCGGCGGCCTCTTCGTGGCGGCGGCGATGCGGTGCGGGAGGAGAGGAAGGAAGGGGCGCGGGGTGTAGAGGATGCTCTGCTGCCCTTTTATAGCCCGGAGGGGGGAAGGGGGAGGAGGCGCGGTGGCGGGTGGGTGGGAGCTCGCCGGTGCGCCATTAATGGCGGCGGCGGCTCGGCTCGGTGCGGGCCGTTACGGTAGGGGAAAGGGTGAGTGCGGTGGGGGAGGTGGAGAGGCGCATTGATGGCGAAGGCGGACGGGCGCGGGGCGGGGAAGGCGGCGGCGGGGAGGGAGGGAATGCCGGCGGCGGCGCGGGAGAGAAGAGGGCGCGGCGCGGAGGAAGAAGAAACCCCCGACAGGGCGGGCCCACCTGTCGGTGGCTGAGAGAGAGAGGAGAGGGAGGGAGGCGGCGGGGTGGGCCGTTGGGCCGAAAAGGGAAGTTGGGCCGCGGGGTTAGGTTAGCTTTGTTTTTTTTTCTTTTTCTTTTCCTTTTCTTTTCAAATCCAAATTCAAATTCAAATATTTTTCAAATCAAATTTTAACACAAATTCACCAACTATTTTAAGACTTTTTAGAAAACTTTTTTGAACAAGTTTTCAAACATTTTTTTTAATTCAAACTTTTATTCTTTTTTTTTTCAAACTTTTACACCAATTTCACAATTATTTTTAAGGACTTTTCACAATAATTTTTTAAGACTTTTTCTCAAGTGTTTTTTTAAGACCTTTTTAAAACCACACCACAACCAAAACTCATGCATTTCAACATGATGCACAATCACTTGTTTGATTCTAATTATTAAATGATGTTTAATTTAATTAAAGGCAAATTTATTTATTCAAATTTATTAAATCCTTAGAAAAATAAAACTAAGCCGTGTTGCTAACAATATTTTATTGTGATGGAATTTTCGGGTGTTACAGCTCACCCCAGGCCGTCGGCAAAGATGTAATCTTTGCCGACGGCCAACGCTCGGCAAGGCTGGGAGACCCGGATCGGGGTGCTCCCAGCTGTGCCGAGTGCACTGTGCAAGTACGCTCGGCACGGTGGGAACACCGAGGAGGGGTCGGATTTCCCCGGGTGTGCCGAGTGCACTGTGCAAGTACGCTCGGCAAAGACGCCTTTGCCGACGGCCGCGCTCGGCAAAGCGGTCATCCTTTGTTTATTTTTTTTTTTTGCTTCCAAATTGCAACCAAATACATATACCCCGCAAACACACATATATCACACTCGCAAACACACATGCGGCGGCACATATCACATATATCACACATCCACAAGTCCACACATCACAATAGTTCACACATCCACAAGTTCACACATCCACACAAGTCCACAAATCCACATAACATCCACAAGTCCATCGAAACAAGTCCATGGTAGATCCACGGGCCTACGGTGAGCGCTCGGGCGGCGGGAAGGGTGTGAAAGCGGCATCCGAGTGACGGGCGAGTGGTGGACTTGATCGCCACTTGGAGCCCGGCTGATTAGAACCCGCCGAGAAAGGCCGCACAAAGGAGACAAGATTGCAAGTGTTAGATATCATTAGCCACAAAACCGAAAAAGTCTTTGGTATCATACTCACGGGACTACCGAGAACTTGCGGCGTAGGAGACACACCTGTGGACCGATCGGAGTGATAGGAGCTAGGAGCCCCGGTGGTAGAGCCATACCACCCGACGTCGCCGGGAACCTAGTAAGTTCCTCGAACTTACTCGCCATTGCTCTTTCGCCGAGCCCGCTCTGTGCTAGGCGCTCCGCTAGCCGGCCGACGTAGACTCCGCTCCTCTGCTAGCTCGACCTAGAACATTTAACTTAAATGTTTCAGTAATGCAAATCTAAGAATGTGTTTCAACATTAATATACCATGTTTAGTGGATAGTGCATACCTCAAGGACGTTCAACCGGCCCATCCCCACGCTCGGCCGTGCCCGTATCTGGGGGTCAGACTCCGTCCTCCGTGCCGGACGTCGGAAAGTCTCAAGCCGGAACCGTCGATGATGCCATCGCCAATCCACAACCTCCCGTGCTTCTTTCCTCCACCCAAGGCCATGACTATGTCCGTATCAATGTCATGCTCGCTCGGGTTGTAGTCTTCCCCCGTACTTGTGCTTACATGCCTCCGTGTACTCGGCAATGCGGCGGCCGAAAGACGGGTTCTTTGTATGCCTCCGGCCCGTCGCTCACGCCGTAGGACACATCGGACGTCGCCTTGGCCTTGTGTGCCATGCACAAGGCATCGAAGTCCGAGCATTCCCTTCCGGGATGTGCCTTTTGCTTTGCAAGAAAAGCGGGACGAAGATTAGTGTGATGAAACAAGTTTGAGCCTTTGCCGACTTAGAAAGAAAGGCGTACCCATAGCTCCTTGTACTCCGGAAGGCTCCGCCGGCCTTGGTGGTGTGATGGGCCCTCCATCATCAAACGTCGCTCTCGTGCGGCGTCGTGCGCCCGTCGGTACTCCTCCGTGAACCACTTGTCCACCTCCATTGCCCACGCGTCGGCCTTGGCGCGGCTCCACCGAGGGACAAACCCGCACATCACGAGGTAATTGATACATGAGAAGATGAAACATAACATAAGTAATATCAAAACATAGCTTCACTTGAAGTACCTCAATAAACCGCTCACGGGTCAACATTGTCCTTCGGCTTCTTCCTTGCTTATCTTTTGACCAAGCACCAACGCGTAGTAGGTTACGACGGCCCGGTGCTTTACCTCGTGATGCATGTACGTGACACGCTTCTTGCAAGAGTTCTTCAGGCACATGTCCGCTCTCTCCTCTTCTCCATCCTCACATCTGAAGAAGGTCTGCATACAAATACGATGTCAAAATCATTTTGTTAAGATTGAGTGGAACGAATGTGATGTAATGAGAAACTTTGTGATTTGCTAGAGTTACCCAGAACGTCCTCAGCACGCGCTCTGCCGTGTGGGTGAACTCTCGGTCTTCACCCTGGTAGTAGTGGCCCCACGTGTAGGCTGGCTCAGTCCGCCCGTGGTACGTGACAATGCCGGGGTAGTGCTGCCTACAGAGAAGCCCGACAATGCCGTTAGGCTTGCGGGCGTCGCCACCCGACAGATCTGTTTACACCTTTTGACACCCAAGCATCGATTAGCACCTTGATGGACACAGGCATGAGATTGTTGTCGGTACGGATACGACTTGATTTGAGCCGTTGATAGCTTTTTCTCAATACTTTCTGCTCAGACATCTTTCCGAAATTAAATATGTGCAATAATTATAAAGACTCACTACCGGAAAACCCGTGTTTGTCGTGCGCCAAAATCTTTGCCGCGCGTTTTTTTCGGGCGCACGGCAAAGAGGTTATTTGCCGTGCGTTTTTTATAGAGCGCACGACAAAGAAAAGACGCACGACAAATAAGCTCTTTGCCGTGCGCTCGAAAAAAACGCACGGCAAAGTACGTTTTCCCCTCTTCCACGTTTCAAACAAATGAAATGTCAGTTTTTTTTAAAAAAACTTTGCCGTGCGTTTTTCCGAGGCGCACGGCAAACACACGAGTTTGCCGTGCGCTTTCTTTCATACGCACGGCAAAATATTTTTTTATTTTCCCTAAGTCCATCCAATTGCTTCTAAAAAAATTTTCCTCACCTTTAAATCTTTTTCAACTCTATGCATACAACATGTTATACATCATGTTAAAATTCGGTAGATTCTTGTAGCCGTTTGCTATGTTTAACTAATTAATTATATATCAAGCAAATTTTTTTTGAAAGAAGTCAAATTTGAACTACAAGTGATGCAAATAATAGAATAAATTGAGTGGAAAAATGATATTCATGTTACTTAGTCCAATTTCATAAAGTTTCATAAAGTTACTTAGAATAAATTGAGTGAAAAATTGAGTGAATAAATTGAGACATCTCCGATGA
The DNA here is from genome assembly GCA_947561735.1 of Cenchrus americanus. Lineage (NCBI taxonomy): Eukaryota > Viridiplantae > Streptophyta > Magnoliopsida > Poales > Poaceae > Cenchrus > Cenchrus americanus. The sequence continues at coordinate 7,186,343 of OX387242.1, forward strand.
AGTTTCATAAAGTTACGAAAGGTATGGTTAGATTTATAAGCGACGCGCCCTTTAAATTACGTTTTGACTTCAAAACTTGTTGCTATAAGCAATAGGAAAACATAACATAATTTGTGTCAATTTTCTAAATTTTTCAAATTTATTTGATATTTTTATGATTTTTATAAAATTGTTGAAAAAATTATTTGCCGTGCGCCCTATCAAAAAACGCACGGCAAAAATCTCTTTGCCGTGCGTCTTTACTCAAACGCACGACAAAGAATATTGTTTGCCGTGCGCCTGTGGGGTCGACGCACGGCAAAGGCCTCCCACCAGCCGCGGCCCCGCCGGCCCCACCTGCAGCGCCCCACTCCCCTTCACCTCCCCGCCTTGATCTCCACCGTCCGTGGCATCCAATGGCCTGGGGCGCTCCGTTCGCCATATATAAGAGTGAAAACCATAGACCCTCACCCACCCTCCTTGCCTCTCCCGCATCCCAGACCCGGCGGCCCCTCGATCTCTCCCTCCGCCCCCACCGCCCCCCTCCCTAGGTCTCGCATGGCCGGCGGCCGGACCTCCCCATCCGACGCCGCCCTGCGCATCCCGTCCCTCCCCTCCCCGCCGCCGCGGCCGCGCCTCCCGTCTTTCCCCCCGGCCCGCGCCGGCGGCGGCGGAGGCCCCGGCCCCCCCGGGCGCACGGTGGAGGAGGCCGCGGCGGCCGGAAGGCCCGGCCCCTAGGCGCGTCGGCGGAGGGGGAGGGCCGTGGCGGGCGGCCCCAGCCCCCGGGCGCGCGGTGGAGGTCGCGGAGGCCGGCGGCCCCGGCTCCTCCTCACCCCGGTGGTGGATTAGGTGCCACATCTTATTCCCCGTCCCTCCCTCTCAAAGATGCAGCCAAGGTTCGTCGTTTCCTCTCCTCCCTCGGCGCCCAGATCTAGGTTTTCTTCTCTGATCTTCATCTTCGTGTACAGGTGGTGGCGGATCCAGGCGAGGAGCTATGGAGCTCGGCAGCACTGCGCGGCCGGCCCATCCCTTTCCTCGGCGGATGGCCGGCGCAGTTGGTGGTGGCGACAACGGGGAGGCCTCTGGCCTTTGTTTTTTTATTTTTTTCTGTAACGATCAGATGGCCGGAGCAGCCATCGGGGAGGCTCTTGCCTTTTTTTATTTTTTCTGTAATGTTTGCCGTGCGTCAATTTCGACGCACGGTAATTTTTTAATGGATTTCGAAATTCTTTGCCGTGCGCCGAAATTACGCACGGCAAAGCTTTGCCGTGCGTGACGATAAAAAGCGCACGGCAAAGTGCGTTTACCGTGCAATTTGCTGCCGTGTGCTCTTTGCCGTGCGTTTTATCGCCTTTGCCGTGCGCCGCGGACGCACGGCAATCCCTCTTATTCCCGTAGTGACTGAGACAAGATGCCTGGTAACTAAAAGAACAGAGTGTCAAGTGAGGGAGAGTAAGAAACTAACGATCTGCGACAGCACACACCAGCCTGCGATCCAGTGCTTATGAAGACAACAAACCGACTTGACAACTTGTACAGTGGCACAGAAGCAAACCGCCTAAGCGCTTGTTCGCTTCCATGGGATTCAATCCGGCCGGAATAATAGATATATCAGGGCTTGTTCGCTTCCGTGGGATTCAATCCGGCCGGAATAATAAATGTATGAAGAAAATTATGATATGGACTCGGATTTATTCCGGATCAAAAATTAATTTACCTATCATGATAGGTAGAATAAGAGACCGTAGAGCTGGATTGATTCCACACCTCTTGACTACTGGATTGATTTCGAGCTTTTTGGTGTACCTATCATGAGCAAATTAATTTTCGACCCGGAATAAATCCGGATCTCTTATAGTACTATCATGATTTTCTTGTTGTATTTATCCATTCCGATCGGAATTGATCCCGTGGAAACGAATGAGGCCTCAAGAAATTTGTGATAGAGACTCGGATTCATTCCGGATTGAGATTTAATTTACTCATCATGATATGTAGAACAAGAGACCGAAGAGCCGGATTGATTACACACCTCTTGACTAGTGGATTGATTCCGAGTCTCATGGTGTGCTTATCATAAGTAAATTAATTTTCGACCCGGAATAAATCCGGATCTCTTATAGTATCTATCATGATTTTCGTGACGTGAGCCGCGCCCGGCAGCTAACTAAAATATAAGACCACTAACCAAAAAACCTTGGTTCCAACTGCCATCATAGAGACCATACTGAAAAACTAGTATTAATCAACCAAAAATTGGAAAAAATCTTTAAAAAGGGATGTGGATGGACAGAGACAACCAACAAACAAAACTACTTCATAGCAGAGTGCATTCAAGGTACAAAGAAAAAATAGAAACACAACACAAACGACCTGAAGACAATGTTACATAAGTTATTACATTACATAATGCTGTAGCCAGCATATAAAAAAACATAAACATCAGAACAACTAGTTTTGTTCACAGCTTATTGCCATATTAACACATCTTGGCAAGAGTGCTATAACTAACATAAATTCTTCTCTTGCCACATCTCACTTCTCTTGCCACAACCCATTGGTTCCGCAGCTGCTCAAGAGTAACCTGCAAAAATGGAAACTACTGAGTAAAAAAACAATTAAACACCATGCAAAGTTAAAAATAACTAACATCAAAGTACTAGTTTCAGGAAGCAGAAGATACACAGTGAGATAGCAAAAATTGAAGATATACAGTTTCAACAAATGTATCAATGTGTGATGTAACTGAGAAACCAAATGAATTATAGTTAAGTGTCAAGAATAATATATATGGCAATGTAGATAATATCAAGGGACTAGCAACTTCATGGTTTTGCCAATACCATCTTTCAACTCCTCTTGAGCAACTTTCGAACATATAGACCTCACAGCCTCCCTTCTAAAAGCTGAAGAATGATTACAATCAGAGATACCAAGAATATTGCAGATCCTTCCAACACTAACATTGTTCTCTCTCATCCTCCTAACAAAATCCTTTGTTATAGAATCAATCTCACCATGAGAATTCCATTGCTTGTTCTGGCCAAATGATTCAGAAAACCTATGGTTATGATGATCATCAATACTACTGATATACCATCCATGGTCCTTTGTCCTTAGCAACGAATTGAGGCTGAGTTCTTGGAACGATTAAAACCCTATACATAGGGGGGGGAATAGAAATGAAATCACAAAAAAAAATCATGCTGCACAAGACAAAATAAAATGATACATAACCCAATTATTCCAGAAAGGTTTAGAAATTTCCATACCTCACAAGAACAAACAATGTCCTGCCTTGTTGTATACATAGCATCATTTTTCCTATCACGACCAAAACGAACTCCAAATCCTATTTCCCAAGAATACAAATTGTAGAAGGAGGAGTATTCCCAGAGAAGGAAGCGGCAGGGGCAAGCAGAGATGCCAAACAAAAATTTGCCCCCCGTATGAACGCGAACCACATAGTCAACGACGAACCCGACTGATGACAACTGCCAAGTCACTGCCTACCTGTACAAATGACGACAGGTCAACATTAAAGATGTCTTAGCACCAATCTCCGAATTCTAACATGCACGATCCGGACCGCCCATTGTTGGGGGTATATGACTCCCCTGCGTCAGAAACGAGAACGCGGCTATAGCAGAGACAAACACAATCATAAAGTGATTACCCTGTCATGAATGTTAGGGTCAGCTCCAACCTCTAGCAAGTACTTGACAATGAATGTTAGGGTCAGCTCCAACCTCTAGCAAGTACTTGACAATGTCAGTCAGACCTTTATAAGCAGCGTCATTAAAACAGGTTGGCCATGCACACTCTTAAAGTTCACATCAGCACCAGCCTGTAAAGTCGGAAATGCAAATTGGGTAGCATTAGAGAGAACACCACGAGTAATGATAAAGACAAATGTCAATGGAAGTAACAAGATAATTTAGTTAGCCTAGATTCTACTACAAGAATCTTTATTGATAGATTAAGGCTGAAAAAGAAAGTCAATAAGTAACCACCTCAACCAGCAGCTTCATACACTTCAAGGAGCACTCAATGCAGGCCATTGTGAGTGGACAAAGGACGTGATCAAAACCTCTGTTGGGCTGCAAAGGGAAATGTCAGACTTATGGTTAACTATTGAGGTCATTCATAAAACGATTCAGAAAATGCACCCCATAATGTGTATTCAGCTAAAACACCTACAGCGAACAACTTCATCAAGTGAAGTCAAAACAAACTTTTAGCTAGCTAGTTCCTTTATCTAGTGTGTGAAGTGCGGAACTGCCAACACAACAGGGTGACAACAATACTGAAACTTACATCAGCACCATGCTCCAGCAGGATCTTCAGAGCCTGGTCTTGGTCCCTTTCTACAGCCATGTGCAGCGGCGTCCCACGATGATTGAGAGGATCCACTGGAACACCCTTGGAGAACAGCCTCGTCATGCCCTAGAGGTACAAGAAGATATCCAAAATTTCCAAATTACGAACAACACGACCTCATCCTGAGACCATTCATAATAAACAACCAGAACCAGACCTCGACGTGCCCGCCGGCCGCCGCGAAATGGAGCAGGCCGCGCCCCTTGAAGCCCTTTACGCTCCGCAGGTCCAGCACGTTCGCCATCCCTGATTGCCAAGAGAAATCGCAGAAATCGATGAGGGAATCCAAGCGAAATCCTGCTGGCTAAGGGGTGCGCGGTGGTGTCGGCGGCGCTCGCTTACCCTAGAGGAGGCGGAGGTCGCCGTCACGAGCGGCCTGGATGGCGACGTCGCCGATGCTGGGGAGTGGGGACCATGTCGGCGGCCGTACCTGGAACTTCCTTGGTCTCCGGAAGGTTCTAGAAGGCTAGGGCTTTGGAGAGGAGAGTGGGGAATGGAATGGATGCCGGGCGGGGTGGTGGATTTTGGCGGGAAAGGCGTGGGGGCGCGCGGGAGACGACGGGAGTCACCAGGGTTTTTTACCCGGGACCGAACCGGCGAGGTCCGGTACCGGTTTACTGTTCTGGTTCGGTCGGGAACCGGCCGGAAATCGGATGAATTCAAATTTGAATTCAAACCACGCAGTACAATCGGGTCCGACCGGTATACCGATCGGTTTAACCGGTATACCGGACCGGTTCGAATTTGTGTAGAATTTGACGTGTTTTGAAATTTGAATTAAAAATCGAAAAAATAAAAGAAAAAGGTGCATAGAATCTAATGGTGTCAAAACATTTCAAATATTAGTGCATTTAGTATTTTTTGCGGGGTATTAGAAGTTCAACCGGCCAATTTGTTCTCCTTTTTCTTTTTTAGTTGAACTTCTAATGCACGCAAACTATACTAAACGAACGAATATTTGAAAGTTTTTGACACCATTAGATTCTACACACCTTGAAGTATTTTTGAGAATTTTGTGAGACTTTTTCATTTTTTGAATTTAAATTCAAATTTTGAATTTGGACCGGTTGGGAACCGGCCGGAACCGGAACCGGTCCGGACCGATAGGACCGGTTCCCTCCGGTTTGGTAAACCCTGGACAGGACGGCTGCAACGTGGGCAGGGGATGGGGGACCCTCGGCGCGTGACCTGGCGTCAACGTGCCACGTAGACGTAAATTTGACTCCTCCGTCTTGTCTTCCATTTTGTTGGGGTTGGAGCAGATCAAACTGGTTTTTCCTTTTTCAAGGTAGTAGCTGAAAGCTCATGTGAGATGAGTGAAATGTGAGAGGAATTAAATAAGCATAGCTAGAAGTATCAAATACTTTTTTTTACAACAACACTTGAAGGAGACCTGACCGCCGGCGAAATGGCATAGAGGCATCGAGGATGAAGCATACATCAGAGCGGAAGGACCGCGCAAAGCGTAGGTTATTAAAGGGTCGGTCGTGTCGCGAAGACAGACCACACCAGCGACGGAAGGATTCAAGTGATGTCGTCATCGCCGGAGGATGAAGAAGCACGAGCGGGGATCCCAAGTGGAGGCGGAGGAGTCAATCCAGCACCCGAGGGGGAGTTGCGTGAAAGGTAGACGACGACAGCGGCGTGGAAGACACCGAGGAAGACCCGGCAACAACATCAGCTCCGGAGGCCGGGACGACGCCATGTAGGCACAAGCACAAAGGCAAACTACTACTATAAGCTACTACTAGACGAGATCAGAGGGGGGCCGCTCACTGCCCGCTGCGGCGAGCTCGCTGGAGCCGAGAGGGAGAGGGCCGACGGAACCTGGATCTGGAGAGCGCTGGAGGAGGAGGATTCTAAACGAAGGAATCCTCAAAGTACCAAATAGTTAAATACCCCAAGAGCAGAGGAAGGGGAACGAAATCGTTTAGGTCACATGCCTTTTTCGGTTAGCCGGTGTTGATTTGTTGTGAAAAAAAATACCGTTTGATGGCTGGTACTGATTTTGATGTGGAACAATACTGCGACAGCCGAACGAGCTCAAATCTTTGCAAGCCAATTCGCACCAACAAAAACCCTTGTTTTCTCTTTTTGAAAGAACGGCAACGCTGTTGCTGCAATTTTCATTTGACGAAACCAGCAAACCCTCGTCAACCAAGATGGATGCAGTCAATGCAAACCGAATGCACATGGTATGTGCTTCCCCTGACCTTCGCCTTTCAGAACTAGCAAATAAGCAAAAGAAAATACCACGAAAAGCGGCAGCAAAGATCAACCAAGACGGGCTTCCCAGACCAAGCATACTCGCCAACACACGAAGTAAAACAGCACCTTATCAGCTTAGTACAGCTACCACCAGAGCTAATGTTTCAGACTTATCCAAACCTTGCTGACCAACCAAGTTTAGTTTTGGGGCCACCACCGGACATTTTCGTGGTTCAGTATTTCTACGTTATACTGCATATTGTTTATACTAGCATATCTCCAAAAGGTTTTGTTTTCTTCTTTATACCAAGAGAGAACGTGGACAGGTTCCAGGGAAGATGCAGGATTGTATATGCTGAGCCCACACCGACACCATTGCAGGTCTTCCTATCGAGCCCATTCAGGTCCGCTGATGCGCACGTTGGGCTGCCTTGCTCTGGTGGACCTGCGCATTGGTAGCCTCTCTTGGAGGCTGCATGCATGCAAGTATGAAAAGGAAGTTGCATTAGCATAGTTGTGTCACAGGGCATTCATAGCATGCAAAGCAAAAGTTCAGTAATCAGTGTTGATTGTAATGCAAATAAGCATAAACCCATGGGCCATGGTCCAGCAGTCTCTAGATCAGTGACATGCTCTCCAATAGGCAAACAAGAAGGAAAGAGTAAAACCCAGAGGATAGAGGGTCGTGTACCGTGATGCTTTGTCAGCTGGGTCTTCAGGACCCAAGTTCAAATCAGACAGTAGCGATTCTATGCCTCCACCGTTTTCCTAAGGAAGAAAATGTGGACACGTATGAGCAGGGCACTTGACACAGTGAACATGAAACCATTTGATGATCTTGCTGTTTGCTAGCACAGCTCACCTCCGCCATTGTCAAAGCTGTTTCTTTCTGAGAGGATGATTCTGGTAAATATGGCAGTGTATCCTTGTTGATATTAGCATCAGAGATAGCATTCTCTTTATCATCTGAATCCAACGCCTGCAACTATGAAGAGTTTAATAACTGGGTCACTGATGTAGAAATTATCATATTGAAGGAACCTAACACAAGATGGAGAGCTAACTGGTATCATAATCTTCTAGAATTTAGCATATATTGGGAAATCTACAATGCCATATGCTTGTGCATTTAGAAAATTAGATCACACACAACAGAGGAAGCTGAACATAAATTGCATAATCCATATGTGCATGAAAAAAAGCAGTAGGGCCTTTCGAAGGATATACTTTAGCGGTCTGCATAGCAGCTACAAACATGAACCCAATTGCCATTCAGTTGAAAATGCAGGGAGGGGGCGGGGGGCGGGGGGTTAATTCCTAATGTGCATCAGAAGTTCTGAACTCACAGTTTTCTCATGCTGAATTATTCCAGCAATGCTCCAGTTTGCATACTGAGTCACAGGGGTCGTCACTGGGAAAAGAAGCATAACACATTCCTTCCAACCTTGGTGTGCAGCAATTTGCACTGGCAGTTTACCATTCTGTTAAGAAGACACATTAATGACAACATTTAACATACATGAGGGGCTTAAGGAATGACAAATTAAGTTTTTAATCTGGAGCACAATGAGTACTACAAAATGTGGGCAAGTCATTACAACACCACAAGCATACCACTAATTAATATCACATATGAGCACTCAGGATTGTAGGCATATGTTGCTTATTATAGCAGAATAAGACAGTAACAGTATATGTGACCCAACTATTATACTCTGAATTCATGAGAACGAATAGGTGTACATGAATATACTGGCTCTTTCAATTCCTTTGTTCTTTTATTTACTGTGTGCAAGGATCATATCAACTTCAGTATTAGAAAGTCGTGGAACATTCATGAGCTAAAATATTGTACTTCAGACCTAAAGGTGAGGGAAATTTTACCCAAAATTACATCTGATCTAGCTAAAAAGAGTTCCATTAATTAACAAAGTTTCATGATACTTAAGAAAACACTATTTTGGCTCATCTAGCATTAAACAGGCTAGCAAGAACTAGGGGTTTAGGAAAACTGTGACAATAAAAACCAACTAGAAACAACTTACATCATTGAAGAAATTTTACTAATTGACCTAAATTTACTTGTTTGTCAAGCAGTGTTTGTAAGTACACTCCAAAGAAGCATGTTTAATTTCTGAACAACTTTTAGCTGATATAATAGACAGAAAACCAAGAAGCTAGATAGCAGTGACAAGTGACAACTAACAAGCGAAAAGGCAAGATAAAACTCACTTCATCAGGAGTATTAGCATCAGCACCAGCCTCCAGCAAACATTTGATACAGTCAGTTAAACCTTTCCCGGCAGCTATCACTAATGGAGTTAAAGGACTGCCAGCATTGACATCAGCACCAGCCTGCAATGTCATACAGAGTGTTGAAGACAAGTTTTCTAAAGCATGCTGCAACTGGTGCACAACACAGGAATGACATAATCAATTTGGTTCAGTTCCATTGGTAAGAAGTCTCTAGGATGAGTAACAGAAACAAAAGGACAGGTTACCACCTCAATGAGTATCTCCAAGCACTCAAGTGAAGGACCACTGAGGGATGCAGCCACTGGTGTATTGAATGAACGTGAATGCCTGTTGTACTGGAGAAAAGAAAAGAAAATGAACACATTACGATACAGGAGTAAAAAAATATGTATAACTATGTAACATGCAATTAAATAAGGATTACAAATCATAAGGATTACAAAAGGCAGCACTTAATGGGAAGCCAGGAATCTGCAATACCGTACCATCTCGTATGGATGTAATTGGACAAAAAAGATATGCCTGATAAACGATTTGAAAAAGGATATTCAAACTTTCAACAACTGAGCACCCTCGATTACTGTTTTCTCCATATAGATTAAACAAACACTATAACAATGTAGCAAAAACCGAGATTGTTTAAGGCTACAGAATGTTGACCCATTGTCATCCATCCTAAATTGTCCAGACATAAGAGTGTCAGTATGGTCACTGACACACTGCACGTTGCCCATGTATAGAATGCCAGTAAATAAGCAGTTGTGGGGATAAGGTGCAAATAAAAGTGGGAGCAAATGAAAGTTAAATCACATGAGCAGTATACTAGGCTAGACCTTGGTCTGACTGCAACTTATTCAGATACTTTTACAAATGAATTATAAAATTTTCATGTGATAAAAGCAGGGCCAAAGGCATCAATAAATCAAGTACACTGATGCTGGCAAAGGAAGAGACACATACCAGACAGTTAAAACTTAAAAGTGCCACATAAAAGAAAACAAGATCTATTATTAGATTGACTTGTTTAACAAAGCATGAGTCTCATATTGGCCCAGTCAAACAAGCAAAATTAGCATTCTATAGCTGGACTAAGTCTATTTAGCTTCCAAGGTTTTTTTTAATACTTAGCTTCCAAGGTTAAGAAATGGGAAAGACCCTCAAGGGGAAAAACAACAAACACTGGAGCATTTATAGGCAGAAATAATGATAGACCACTAACTCCAGCACACAATATTGACAAAAAGAGCAAACTATAGCTGGGAAGAGTGAACTTATTACATCTGCTTTATGCTGCAACAACAACTTCAACACTTTTGTGTGTCCATTTTTAGCGGACACATGTATTGGTGCTCCACTATTTTCACATATGGGGTCAACCTCAGCTTCCTTGGACAGTAACAGCTCTGCTACTTTATAGAAACCTGGATGAAATGCAGGAAACTGATCATGACACAGTAACACCCATTATATTTTTAAAATGTATTTTGTAACTTAAAATCCATTCATTGCAAAAGCTTATTACTTTAAAATCATCATTTCTACAAAACTACAACTACAAGGTGTTTTGCAATGCAGTATGAATCGGGAAGATTACAACATTGTGGTGTCCTGTTAACCAATGCTTAAGCCTAGGCAACAAACTTAATTCAAATGCATTTTCACACACAAGGAATGCATTTAAGTATAACATCCAGACCTCATTTACTGCATCTACTCCTATGATGAATTACCAGTATCCATGCTATGGTAATGCCAGGTTTAAGTAACCAAATCAAGTTATATACTTCTATACCCTTTTTTTATCCAGTAAGTATATATAGATCAAGCATACATATCTTGTTCAAAAGTAAACACCACAAGTTTATGCAGTTGTCAGCACTATCCAACATGTTTTGTGATGAATTAACACCTGTTTTAATAAGTTTTGATGGACTGCACTATTGGATATTAGCATCAAAAGTCGATCACAATGGTGAAAGTGTTTACACAATACCACATTTAGCCACCCAAAAAGAATCCTATGTTGTGGAAAACATATTCTGATCAGATACTGCAATCCACAGAACACGGTGCCTGCCCCTCGAGCCAGGGATATTACTTACAATGCTGAAGGCCCAATCTCAGCACTGGGGTTCAAATCCACAACTCTGGCTCAACTAATGGCTAGGTATGCCACAACAGATCCCAGCCTCTCTAGCCTCGCTGCCGACAAGAGGCAAGGTCTATCTCTGGTTGCCCCTCCAGCTGCCAAGAGGAGGAGAACTATCAAGAAAGTGCTTATTGAGGTAGAATCCTTTACCCCCTTGATCACAAGATTACTCTTGTTCTTGATGAATCATATCATTGTGCATTTTCAGACCAGAGCCCAGCAGTCTTCAGAACCAGTACCTGCAAATGCTCCATCCACTAGTATGACCTTTACTGTCTTTTCTTTAAGGATGAGCACTAGCATTTACCCTTCCAATTTGACATTTGCAGAAGAAACAATGGAATAGCATCTTGTAGATGTCCCAGTGGTCCAGCAAGCAAGTCCACCCGGGGCTGAATTACCTATCCCAGTGGAGATCTCATCTTCATCACCTTCTGCAGAAGCAATAAATTCTCCAGAGATGAATCTCCCATTCCAGCCGGAGCCACCAAGTCCTCCAAGGGCGCAATCACCTGTTGGTCATGCAGAGACGACAGTCCTAACAGAGGTAGACCCCATTTCTCATCAGCCAGAAGCCCACGAGCTACCAGCAGCTGCATCGACACCTCCCAGCTCAGAAGCTTCAGCTCTATCTGGAACACCTCCTTCACCTGTGATTGCCCCTGCTCAAGAAACCAGCCATGAGGTATCCGTTTGCGCTTAACTATGCTACTCCCACGTTTAGCATTCTTAACTCGGCAATACTGCTTCTCAGGATCAAGCTCCACCATTATCAAGCCCGCCGTCAGAGATCAATCCAGCTGCCGAGGTGATGGAAAGAGCATATCAGCCTCTGTCAGATGAAGTGCTATCAAGGCTTAAGGAAATTGTTGCCTGGCTAGAAAGGGATGCACAAGATCAGTTCAAAGATCTTGATCACTTCGAGGAGATGTTTGAATCCATCAGCCAAGAACTTCCAGAAGACATCAGAACTTCTCTATCATCTGTTTATGGCTTGGACACCCTTTATGCGCCCATCAAGCATGCCTTGAGGAAACTGCGCTCCCGCCCGGCTATTGAAAAGAAGAAAGCCGATGCTGAACATGCCATGACCGGGGCGCAATCCCAAGTAGAGAGCCACAAGGATACACTAGCCAACCTGCAGGCTTCTTATGATTTGAAAATTGCCAGGAAAGCTGCTCTAGAACCAGAACTGAGATGCCTGACAGCGGAGATAGAGGCTGACAAAGCTAAAATAGCCGAACTCCCCGGATTGATAGAAAAGATCCAAGCGGAAGCAAAATCAGCTATCACCAAGGTAGAGCAATGCGATGCAGAACTCACCGACCTGTCTGGCACTCAAAAAGATTGCCAGGAGCTGTTGGACAACTCCCGTCTAATAACATCCAATGCTCGTGGTGTTATTGCAAAATATCTGAACATTTGAATACCCGTCATGATGTATATCCGAATTGGTCGTTCTTGTAATATTGTCTTGCAATTTGTTTCCTTTCTTCTGCGCACCTTTAATCATAATGTTGAACGACCCATTCGGCAATGAAACGCCAATTCCCGAATGGCACTTTGATTCTCTTTAGCCGAACCACTCGACTGAACGCGGCTCAGCCTAGAACTCCAAGCGACCCGCCGGCGGGCTGGCCAAGGAAACCTCTCCACCTTCCGATTTTCTTGGGATATGCGCCACGATCCAAAGCCACGACTCGAAGCCACGATTCATCCTGCCAGGCCTATAAATGCAACCATAGGTGCCCCTAGCTCTCCACCAAGCCTTCTAGCTCTCGAATCTTTGCCAATCTCAGCCCTTCTGCGAACAGTGCACATCCCAGGCCATCATGGTGCGCCGCCTCAACCGCCGCCGCGCCTCCGATGAGGCAGAGGGGAGCAGCGCCAACGTGCGCCGGAGGCAATGATCGTCAATTCCTCTTCTTTGATTCGACTTTTGGTTTTCTTCTTGCTCTGACGATCATCCCCTTTTTTCAGATTGATCCAGTGGAATCCGTCTCCTGCGCCGGCCAATCAACCTCTTCCCGACGACTCCTCGGAGTCCGATGGCCACTCTCCCGTGCCGTACGGGGAAGAAGACGCCCTCCGCTTCAGGGAGGAGCTGGAGGCGTCCGCGCGAGCTAGAGGACGTCTCCAAGAAGGCAGGTTTAGCCGAGCTGGAATGGGAGGACCAGCGCAAGCAGCTGCTGGAAGCCATTGATGGTACGGCTCTGAGATTCATTCTTGATCCAACCCGGCTTTTGATGTTAATCTTTCTCTTCCTGCTTCCTGCAGCCCGCGACGCTGAGCTCAACCAGCTAAAGACGCTGGTGGAGCAGCTGACCGAGAAGGTGAACACCCGCGGTGACACGCCGGCGGAGCGCCTTGCCGCGGTGGAGCACCGCGTTGACGAGGTGGCCACCCATGGCGTTCGTCTGGGCACCACCTTGGGCCCCGGCCGCCATGGCGACGCATACGGACGTCGACTACTCCACCGGGCCGCGCGGCTTCGGGGGCGGCGCGCCGGAGGGACATCGACGAGATCGAGCTCATCTCGGGAGCGCCTCGATGGCCACGGCGACGCCATTGCCGAAATTACTCATCCCCAATCTGTGTTGAATAGGCTTTTCGACTAGATTGTACTAGGGATGTGTAAATATCGGCAATAGATGAAGAACTTTTGCATTCTGTGCTTGTTCTGTGATGACTCCCTTTGCATTTTGCATCTGCGAATTCTGTTCTTCTCTGAATGCATTCGGGACTATCTTGAGCCGAACGCGCGAGAACAACTGCCCCTTGGCACAAAATCCACAACGGATCCCGATTCGGCAATCCATAAATACTGTTCAAGAGAAAACCCTTCGCACTTGGGAGAAAACCCTGCCGTTTGGTATTCCAACAAGGTGTGTCGCTTGGTCATCACTCCCAATGCACTCCTTGGTCAATAAAATAGCCTGCCGGGATGCCCTGCAAATCCACTCGCGCACTCATCCATCATTTCTCATCTCCTTCCCTGTCCTTAGAGAAGAAAACCCCAAAGCCATGGACAAGGGCAAGCAACCCCAGGAGAGCAGCTCATCAAAGAAGCGCAGCTCATCAAAGAAGCGCACGATTCAGAAGTGAGTTCTCTCTTGATCTACTCCTCGCTCTTCCGCTTGATCTCGTGCTTCATGTTTTCTTCTTTGTTCTCTTCCAGCCTTGATTTGCTCCCCGAGGAAATCATCGGGACCGAAGATGTGCCTGAGTACATCTCCTCCGATTCCTCCCTCGAAGCAGAGGATGCCACGCCTGAACAGAGGACCAACCATCAGCTGCGTCGCCGCGTTCGGCACCTGGAGCACGGCCTCAGGGACATCACCGCTCGTTGCCAAGCCGAGCGCGAACGTCGCATGGCTCTGGAAGCACTAGTAGGGGGTAAACGTTTCTGACTCCTTCTTGACCTCGTGCTTGCATTCGATTTTCTTGCCCCTAACCTTGATTCCTCCGCTTCAGATGTCTCTGACAGGTACAACAACCTGAAGGCGGCCTGGGATAGCTTGGTGGAGGCCGCCAATCGTGGTCACCCCCATGCGTTCCAGGTTGCCGTCACGGTGGTCCTGGAACAACTGAAGAGGGAGCAGCCGAAGAAGTAAAGAAAAGATTGAATCATACTTTCGCTTCTTCCTCCACGCCTTCTGCTTCCCACCTCCTCGAGGATCTGACCACCAGGGTTGTTCGATGTAATCCTGCAAGAAGCAGTTGTAATGTAGTTTTGTGCTAAGGGCAATGCATCTAGGCACTGGCCATTTTTCCTGTTCGAGGATTTTTTGTTCTGAAGGCGACCTCATTCTTGAGCGTCGGCTATCTCTGTGCCAGATGTGTGTAATCATCGATCAATCTCAATGCTAGGATAATATTTCTTCAGATATCTTCCATTTATTTTGCGCGGAAAATTCTTCTCCTAGCAAAGTTTTCAATATGTATGCATTACCGAGGACGCATTCGACCACACGAAATGGTCCTTCCCAGTTAGGGGACCATTTGCCGAATTCACTGTATTTAGTTCCAATCGGCAATAACGCTTTCCATACCAGATCGCCTTCTGCAAATTGCCTTACTTTTACCTTTTTGTTGTAGTACTTGGCAACCCGCAGCTTGTTTTTCTCAATGTTTTCCAGGGCCCTAAGACGGATCATATGTAAATCCTCTAGCTCATCCATCATTAGGCCACTGTAATCCTTGGAGCTTAACTCATTTTGCAGCACCACTCTCCTTGAATCCGATTGCATCTCCCAAGGCAGGATTGCGTGATGCCCGTAAACCAACTCGTAAGGAGAAGTCTTTGTGGCTCCGTGGGGGCCATTCGGTAAGCCCACAGTGCTTCGCTGAGAACCGAATGCCACCTTCTTGGCTTCTGATCGATCTTCTTCTGTATCAACTTGATCGTGATCTTATTAGAAGCCTCTGCTTGACCATTAGCTTGGGCATAATAGGGAGAGGAGTTAAACAATTTGATCCCCATGCTTTCGGCAAATTATCTGAACTCCAGTGACACGAATTGTGCCCCTTGATCAGTGGTAATCGTTTGAGGGATCCCAAATCGATAGATGATGTGCTCCTTGACAAATTCAATCATGTTTTCTGATGTCACCTTCTTCAGTGGGATCGCCTCAACCCATTTAGTGAAATAATCTGTGGCCAAAAGCACGAACTTATGCCCGTTGCTGGACGGTGGGTTAATTTGGCCAATCAGGTCTATACCCCAGCCCCTGAATGGCCATGGCTTGATGATGGGATTCAATGCTGATGCAGGGACCCTTTGAATATTCCCAAACCTTTGGCAATCCTGACATCCCTTATAATACTCAAAGCAATCCTCTAATATCGTCGGCCAAAAGCATCCAACTTGTCTAATAACCCACTTCATACGGTAGGCCGATTGGTGTGCTCCACATATCCCATCGTGCACTTCGCTCATCATGTTCTTGGCCTCTTCTCGGGACCCAGGCATCGTAGCAATACCCCATCTAATGATTTATAGAATAAATTATCATCCAGAAGAACGAACTTAATGGCCTTGTACCTTAGCTTCCTAGAGACCTTTCGGGATGGATCCTTCAAGTAATCAACGATCTCTTTCCTCCAATCATCTTCTGCGAGATCCGCCCCTAGTGCAAACACTTCGCAAAACGCTTCTTGACTCTCTTTATAACCCGAGGCGCTCCGAGCCGGCTGTTTGCTTCTTCGTTATGTTCTCTAGGAATATCTTTGCGCAGAGTTACTAACGGGAAGCTCTTCAAGATCTCCCCGCATTCTTCGTAGTAACTCCTCGCCGCTTCACTCCCGCACTCGTATTGGCCGTTCAATTGCTTGATTACCGGCTACGAATCTCCATAGACTTCAATCGAACGGCCCCGACTTCTCTCAAATATTGAAGCCCCCGAAGTAATGCCTCGTACTCAGCCTGGTTATTTGTGACAGTGGGTTGTATAGGAATGGCAAATTCAAACATCTCACCTCTGGGCGAAATCAGTAGGATCCCTACTCCCCCACCTTTGCCACACGATGATCCATCAAAAAATAGTGCCCAAGGGGTAATTGCAAGAAGATCAATTGATGGATCACGATGTTCAGTTATAAAATCGGCAATGATCTGACCTTTTATGGCTTTTGCCGATTCGAACTTCAACTCAAACTCTGATAAAGCCAAAATCCACTTGCCAATCCTGCCGTTCAAAATTGGCATAGATAACATATGTTTTATCACATCAAACTTGGAATACACCGTGCATTCGGCATTCAACAGATAGTGCCGAAACTTTGTACACGAGTAGTACACGCAAAGGCACAGCTTCTCTACGGTAGAATACTCGGTTTCGGGATCAAGTAGTTTTCGGCTAAGATAAGCTACTACCCGCTCCTTTCCTTCAAATTCTTGAATAAGGGCCGATCCAATGGTTTGGGTATCGGCCGCCACGTACAACTTGAAAGGCTTGTTTAGCTGAGGAGGAACCAAGACCGACGGCTCCTTCATGTACTGCTTGATTTCATCAAAAGCCTTTTGTTGTTCGTCGCCCCACGTGAATTTCGATCTTTCTTCGGCTTCAAGAATGGAGAGAATGGCAACACCTTCGTGATAAGTTTGAAATGAACCTTCTCACGAAGTTGATCTTGCCGAGCAGTTGATTGTAACTCCTTGAGGTTAGTTGGAGGAACAACTTCATCGATGGCCTTCATGCTCTTCTTGCCAACTTCAATTCCTCCCTCGTGGACCAAAAACCCCAAGAATTCTCCAGCTGATACCCCAAAAGCGCACTTGTTTGGATTCATCTTCAAACCGTGTTTCCGGTGCACTCTAAGGTCTTCTTCACGTCTTCCAAATGGGTGTCATGACTTAGGGATTTGATCACCACGTCATCAATGTAGATCTCCACAATTTTGCCGATCAACTCATGAAAAATGTAATTCATGGCCCGTTGATAGGTTGCACCGGCATTTTTTAACCCAAATGTCATGACTATCCACTCGAACAGCCTATATGACCAGACATCGAAGGCCGTCTTTGATATGTCTTCTATTGCCATGAAGATCCGATTGTATCCCGCATTGCCATCCATGAAGCTAATCACCTTGTGCCCGGCAGCGGCGTCAATCAACAAATCGGCAATAGGCATCGGGTATCCATCCATCGGAGTAGCTCTGTTCAGGTCCCTGAAATCTATGCAAACCCTCATCTTTCCATTCTTCTTGTACACAGGGACGATGTTAGATATCCACTCCGCGTATCTGCATGGCCGAACGAAGTTTGCATCAAGTAATCTTTCAATTTCCTTCTTCACATCGGCCAATACCTCATCCTTATAGATTTTCCGGGGTGGTTGCTTATATGGTTTGAAACCAGGCTTGATTGGCAACCGATGCTCGACGATGGAACGATCCAATCCAGGCATCTCCGAATAATCCCAGGCGAAGCAATCCTTATATTCTTTGAGAAGCTCAATCAAATCCCCCCTGAAGTCTAGTTGTAACTTTGCACTGATGAACGTCGGCCTTGGCTTATCACCGCTTCCAATGTCAACTTCTTCCAGTTTATCCGCCGACATGAATCCTCGCCCTAATTTGCCATCAGTGCCATCTACGGGGTTCTTCATTAAAAATTGCTATAAGAGCCGACTGCTTGAATCGGCTGTTGGTCACTGCTGACAGGTTCAACAGACCTTCTCCCCGGCTCCTTCCCCGAGAAGCAATCGATGCCTTGGTATTCCCAGAAGGCTGGTTCCATGTTGGCCACGCTCACGGAGTCATCTGCTTGGACGACCTCGATCTCATCGTCCACCCACTGGATAAGCTGTTGATGCATGGTGGATGGGACGCAGCAGTTAGCATGAATCCAGTCCCGCCCAAGCAGTAGGCTGTAGGCTCCTTTGCCTTCGATGACAAAGAAGGTGGTGAGCAGCGTCTTGGACCCGATCATCAAGTCTACGTGGGCGCATCCCTTGGTGTCTGAGGGGTTCCCGGCGAAATCGTTCAAGATGATGCTTGTAGGCGTCAAATCGCTCGGGCCCATGCCAAGCTTCCTGAAGGTGGTATACGGCATTACGTTGACTGCCGCTCCACCGTCGACGAACATCTTGGTCAATGGCTTGCCACTGACGTATCCCCTCAAGTACAGCGGCCTCATATGACGATTCTTGGCCGGCTTGTCGAAGATGGCCTGCTTGGCCAGCACCAGTTGTGCCATCATCCCCTCGGTCTGGTCATCATCGAAGGAAGCTTCTTCCTGCATAACCTGATTAGCAGGAGCCATGAACTCGTTCGGCAGAAAGTATACCATGCATGTTGGAGCCGAACGCTTCGATCCCTCCGGTTGGTCTTTGGGGCGCCACACCTGCCCTCGCCCGGATCCCGCCCGCCCTCATCTCGCGGTTCCTCAAGCGCCGGACCCGTCTCTTCGGCTTCTCCTCGGGCGGGCGGGCACCATTGCCCCTTCGCCGGACGTAGTCATCTTCATCCTCCTCTTGATCAGCCCACCTGAGATCAGCCCGGCGCTTCCCGGGATGATCGATGACTTCAATTTTTTTGGCGCCGATCCCCATTAGGGTGGATCCTTCCAAGTCTCTCGTGGACGGATCGGCGATTGCGCTTTCTGCCCCCGTACTCAACATACCCGTCACCGCATTCGGGACGCTCTTCAACGTGGGCAGCTTTAAACCCTCATTCCAGCAATGCCTGAAGAAGGCGCATCCCCAGTGTGCGTGCTCCTGCTCGCGCGTGTACTGCTCCTGGTCCCTTCTGCGCACCTCTTCTTCGGCTCTGCGCTGCTCCTCCTCGTAGCGCCTCTTCTGGTAACGCTCTTTCTCAATCTGGCGCTGCCACTTGTTGAGGAGGATGCGCGATGTCACCCTGGGCTTGGCTCTGGATGACTCCCCAACTTTGATGTGACTCTTAAGAATACGGGGGGCGTCATCTTGCATCTGTTCCAGAGTTACCTGTCGCTCTGGGTCCACTGCTCCACCTTGTCTAGACCTGGCTGAGGTCAAGACCTTGACTTTTCCCTTTTCCTCGGCTGTTATCACATTAACAGAGAAGCCCACCATGTTCTGAGGAAAGGGATGGCCATCCAGCTTCATTTTGTTATCGAACTTGAGGTGACCCTCCTGGATAGCCTTCTGGATCTTCATCCTGAAGACCCTGCAATCATTGATGGAGTGTGAATCCCTGTCATGGAAACCACAGTAACGTTTTGCTTTAACTCCATCAGGCCGAAGCATGGAATGCTCCTCGGGCAGCTTGATTCGGCCTTCTTTCACTAAGAGCTCGAACAATTTATCAGCCTTCGTGATGTCAAAATCATAGGTTCCCTTGGTCCGCTCGACCCGGCCGCTTATTCATTGTCAACGGCTCCTTGCCCCACATGATCTCTGCTGCGGCTACATCCAATTCCTCATCAGAATCCTCGAACAAATCAGCCTTGTCCAAGAACTGGTTGTAGACGTCAGCGACGTCGTGCTGCTTGCCAAATTTGGCGTCCTTCTTGAAGCCATACGCCTGATTGCTCATCAGCGATAGCTTCTGCGATAGCTGGCCCAGATTCTCAAACTCCATCCCGAACAACTTTTCGCGTACGGCCGGCAGCATCCCGGCGACAGCCATGTCAGCCAGCTGGTCATCTGGCAAATTGAGCGAGAAGCACATGCCTTTGACCTCCCTGAACCTCCGGAGAAACTCTAGCGGCGTCTCGCTATGCCTCTGCTTCATGGTCGCAAGATCAATCAGCTTCTTCTCCGAGCTGCCGCTGAAGTAGTGAGCTTGGAACTTCCGCTCCAAATCCTTCCATCTGGCAACTGATTCAGGGGGCAGGGACGTGAACCACTGAAACGCTGGACCTGTTAGTGATGCGGAGAAGTAGCGGACCCTGAAAGTCTCCTCAGCCGAGCACTCCCCGAGCTGCATGAGGTAACGAGCAATGTGCTCGACCGTGCTCGTGTCGTCTTGCCCCGAGAACTTGGTGAACTCCGTTGGCGGCTTCACTCTTGGCGGCAAGAGCACGTTGTAGTACCATTCTGGGAACGGCGGCTTATATGCGGGTCCTTGCATCTTTGGCTTGAGGCCGAACTGATTTTGCATCAATTCGGCCATTTTCCGCGCTAGGGCGTCGTCCTCCTGCGCGCCTGCAGCTGGCGCGTATCCTGGATGTGGGAAAGCATCAAACGCTCCGTAGTTTCCCACCTCGTGATAGCCACCGCCGTAGAAGTTTCTCTGCAGCCAGTTGGTCGCCGGAGCAATCCTTTGACCGGAAGTGAGCGGGGCGCCGGTTGAGCCGAATGCTACGTCTCCATACGTGGGCTGGTACGGATTCGGCTGTTGCACGGTGCTGACTCGTGCCGCCCGCGCGTGGTGGCCGTATTGGCTGTCCCCCTGGAGCTTGTAATGGGGGCTGAACTGGTTGACTCCCAGCGCCCTGCGGAGGAGGCTGGAACGCCTGACTTCTAGAACTCTGAGGAGGAGGCTGCTGTGGCTGGCTTCGTAACGGCGGTTGAGAACTTGACTCGCCCAGCTCCACGGTCTTCCCCTGGCCGGGTGCCTTGCTGAACGCTTGTTCCATGCCAGGACCGAAGACGGCCACCATCATCTGCTGGAGCGCACCGAGGAACGCCTTGTTGTGCTTGCTAAGCATGTAATCAGCTGATTCCTGGAATACTCGCGCGCACTCCTCTTTTTCCTGCTGGGATGTGGTGTCACTCTCCCTCGGCAGCAGTACCCTGGGCATCTCGTTCTTCAGATATGGGACGCCGCTTCTATTCTTTTTGAACGACAGCAGACACTTCTGCTGAAACTGGTCCACGACGTCTTGGAGTTGCTGCCGCTGTTCCGGAGAAAGATCTTCAAGGTCGACATCCATGAGGTCTGCGATTTCAGGCATCTTGAATCTATTCGGCTGTTGTCCCACTGGGCGTGCCAAAAAGTGTGTTGACGCGAAAAGTGCACTCAACGCCAAACACACAACAAGCCGAACAAAGCTGGCTTCACACGCGCAGAGAGCGAAAGACGTGCCAGTCAATTTTTCCTGAAAATTAACAAAAGATAATGCAGTTAAATACCAAAGCTTGGAACTTGCCGGGTGGTACCAGACAGTTCCATATTTATGGCTAAGAAGCCAAATAAGATGACACATAGCTATAGAAAGCTATCCGCCAACGAACTACAACCATTCGAGAAACCGCAAATGGGAAAAAGTAACACTGCCGAATGGATGACGTAAGCATGACAGCGATCGGTCTTTATTTGAACAAAGATGAACGTACAAGGAGTCATGACCGACCCCGTGGAGATTAGCATTAAATAAACAAATAAAGTAAAGCACGAACATGATCATGTATTAAACAAGCATGCATAGATCCAAAGCACTAGTCTACCGCATGTCTAGGTACTTTAAAACCCGTCGAGCACGATGTCAAGCAAATCTATCCACCGCATGATACAACTTGCATGAAATACCGTGCCACTTTCCACAAATAGATCTATCCACCGCATGATACAATCTAAATATGGAAAGCTAAAAGCATACATCATTTAAAGCACGAATAACGCACGTGTTCTACTCGTGGAGAAACATAACCGAATGCAGCTAAACAGCCGATCCGGGGTCCATGAAGAAGGAACAAACATTACCAAGTGAATAAATCTATCAGATTGATTTGGGAATCTAATCCACCGGATGACTAGCTCCAAAGCAACCCAAAAACCTGCATCTACCGCATGATACCCGGCTCTGTCAAGATTTATACGAACATGAGCAAGCTTGAACCCGCAACACGTGACAACCTAGATCGGTTCGGTTTCGTCTATCGGGAAGCACAAGATCCACATGTTAAAATACGAAATCCACTCGAACAAGGATCATAAAAAGATAGAGCCGATCCAAACCCATCTAGATTGGGCAAAGGTGTGTTTCATAAATTAAAACATAAAGTAGAAAACTCAAGATAACACGGGGTAACTTAATGAATCTATTGGATCTTGCCAAAACCCAATAGAGCCGATAACTAGCTTCAAGCTAGATCTTAGCCTACCGCATGACTCATGATCTAACAGCAAACCTTCTTGAACCAAGCTTGAATCTACCGCATGACACGAAGCATGGTAACAAGACTACTTGCATCAGATCTAAATCCACCGCATGATACTAGACATGATACAAGGTTGCCGGTACTCACGGAGGTCGACGGATCGATTGGCCCTCTCGAAGAACTCGACGACACGACAAGGACTCTAGGGTTTGGCGTAAGGCCGGTGTGTATTGAGGAATGATTGTGTTCGTTACATACATTCAGGGGTCATATTTATACCCTGTTGAGTACAACTTCGAATGGATTCATTGCCTAACTTATCTCTAAGCTTGATCGCCTATCCATCCATTCGTCTCCCCTGATTGAGCCACGTCACCGTCCAATCCGCAAAATCAGCTCTACTGTTCCTTTGCCGAACCAGGGCAGATAGCCGACCGCAGATCCCTTTACCGAATATCTCTGAAAATATCCTTCCTTCCACCAGACGGACTCTTTATCGAACCGGACCCACAAGTCAGACTCCTTACCAAATTTTGGTGTTAACAGTTTTGGTGAAGAGGACGTTGAGCCCGCTTCCACCGTCGATGAGCACCTTGTTGAGCTTGGAGCCTGCCACCGTTGGCTTCAGGACGAGGGGGAACCGTCCTGGTTCGGAGAAGCTGGTCCATTGGTCCGCGCGGGAGAAGGTGATGGGTACCTCCGACCACCTGAGAGGGGTCGGGACCGCTGGCTCAATGGACATCACTTCACGACGGGTAGCCTTCTCGCTCCCGTCCGTCGGCGCTCCGCCGAAGAGGACGTTGACGGTCTTCTCGGGTTCTTGGAAGTCGTTGTTGTCGCCGTCCTTCTTCTTGCCCTTTTGGTCGTGAGGGTGCGGTGGCTCCGGCGTATCCTTGAGTGCATGCCCGAGCCGGTAGCACCGCTCGGTAGTGTGGTTGCCGTTTGGATGCCACGGGCACTTCTCCTTCGGCAGGTCTTTGAACCCGCCGTAGTTCTTCTTCGAGTTCCCTTTCGCGGGCGCCGGATAGCCGCGACGGTGTTGTCCGGCTTGCGCTTGCGGTTGGGACCCGAGTAGTTGCTTTGTTGTTGTTGTTGTTGCGGCCGCCTTGGTTTGCATTGCGCGCCGCCGCCGCCGCCCTAGTTCTGCTTGGACTTACCGCGGATGGCGTCGTATTTGGCGTTGGCCTTGTCCTCTTCATCCGCCCAGGACGTGATCATGTCCTTGAGGTGGGGGATGGACCTGGGGCGGCGACGACTGAAGTCCTCGAAGGTGCGGCGATGGTAAAGACCGTCCTGGAAGAGGTCGATGACCTCCTTGTCGGTGACGTCGACGACGGTAGCGCGCTTGTCGAAAAAGCGGCGCATGTACTTGCGAGGGTCTCGCCCTCGTTCTCGCTTGATCATGGCCGAGTCCATGCGAGTACCCGAACGGCCCATGGCGCCCGCGAAGTTGCTCGTGAACCGCTCCTTCGGTGGTCCCACTTGTCGATCGAGTGCTTGTCAAGCGACTCGAGCCATGTGAGTGGTGCTTGGTCCAGACAGAAGGGGAAGTAGAGGCATTTGGTGTCGCTGTTGCCGCCAGCATTCTCGATGGAGAGGGCGTAGCATCGGAGCCACTGGATGGGATCCTGCTTCGCGTCGTACTTGGTGATCCCCAAAGGCTTGAACTTATCGGGGAGGAGCAAGTTGCGAAGTCGAGGTGAGAAGGCGGGGAAGCCGTCGCCTTCAGCGGTAGTGGTCGACTTCTTCCGCCGCAGCTCCTCAATCTTCTGGCGAGCGTCATACCCGCCTTGTGAGGCACCAGAGGCGTGGCTGTTTGCGTGGCCTCGGCCGCCGCGACTGCCGCCGCCTCCCGGCTCTCCCCGTTGGCCCCATGGTTGGAGCTGCCGCCGTCGCTGCCGCCGTCGTCAGGGTCGTTGCCGCCGCCACCGGCCGGAGCACGGTGGGGAACGACTTCTCGGTTGCCTTGGTCTTGCTGTGAAGGTCCGCCGGCGTTGGAGCGGCGGCGGTTTGGCTCGGCTGGAAGGTCAGCTCGAGTACGGTTGGGACCAGTGTTGGCGCTGCGGCTAGTAGCTTCGTTGTCACGGGGCTTAGCTGGAGGAGGTTGGTTGACTCTGTTGTCGACCCGCATGAAGTAGGCTTCTTCGGCCGAGCTTGGCGATGACCTCTCCGCCGCGTATGCCCCGAGCCCCGGCGTGCGATCGTTGTGATCGACATGAGGCACCGCTCGTGGGGTGGTGTGTACTCGCTCTCGACCGCCTCGAGAGCTTCCGCAAGGTTGCGGATGGGCGGGTTGTCGCGGATGCGTCGACGACGTTCGTTGCGCTTCCGGTTGCGTTCACGTCGAGCGTCTCTCGTCCGCCGAGTCTCGTTGGGTGGAGCATTAGCGAGAGAGCTCGTCGGCGGAGATGTCCTCCGTGGTATTGGTCCCGAGCCGTGCCTCGAAGGCCCGGGGTGTCGCCGCATCCATGAAGACTTGGCGATCGGGGGTGCCAAGGCCGGACTCGCAGGGTGCCACCTCGGTTGGTGTATTTGAGTCGGCCCCGGTTAGTGGTGTTCCCTCCCCGGAACGGTAGCGAGTCGATGTAGGCGACGTAGCGTGAGTCTCCCTTTACCGTGGTCGGCGGGCTTGCGGTCCGGCCGGTAGACGTATCCGCCGGCAGGCGTTGATCTTATAACCAGCCCCGAGGCTGGCCCTGACAAGGGAAGCTCAGTGGAGTCGTCTTCGGACTCGGGCTCCTCAGGGTCCGACCCGAAGTCGAACTCGTAGTCCGGGTTCGAGTAGAACTCGGAGAGAGGGCTGGAGTCCGAGACGCGGTCGGGGACGGCGTCGGAGTCCGAGTTGCACTCGGGTACGGGCTCCTTGCCGGCCCGCGCGCGGGGTGGGAGCGCTCGTGCGGGCCCGGGCCGAGGATGCGTGGGCCACGCGCGGAGTGCCCGCGTGGTGAGGAGGCCGGCCCGCGATGGCCGAGTAGCCGGCTCGCATGCGATGGCCCATGGCGACGTCGGGTTCGAGTTGGAGACGCGACTCGAGCTCGAAGTCGCCGTGGTGGTTGAAGAGCGAAATTTCGCCGAACTTGCGGCGAGTTCGCCCGTGACAACTTCGGGAAGCGTCCACAAGGCCCGTCTTCGAGTCGGCCGCATGGTTAGGCGGCCCCGGAAGGAGCCCGCGCCATCGCCAGCGCGGCACCCGTGCGCCGAAGACGAAGGTGTCGCCGCGGTTGAAGGCGACGCTTGGCTTGAAGTGGACGGAAGCCGTCGAGTTCGCCATGTGATCTCGAGCGAGAGCCCCTACCTCGGCGCGCCAGTGTCGGTGTTTTAGACCGGCAACCTACTACGGGAGTACCCGAAGTAGATGATTGTGACTCGCTGAGATCGGTAACTCGAAGGAAGAGACACGTGGCACACAATTTAGACAGGTTCGGGCCGCGAGGTGCGTAATACCCTACGTCCTGTATGCTGCGTAGCTCTGGATTGATAGGGCACAATTACAAGATGGTGCAATAGTGCGCCGTGAGTTGTAGGGGATTGGATGAGGTGAGGCGAGATCGGTCCCTGCCTCGCCTTATATAGTCCGGGAGGCAGGGTTACAAGTCGGAGTAGGGAGAGAGTACTAGTCGAGTACGTCTAGGAGTCCTCTATACAGTGCGGAACATGTACAGCTCCCTAACCGAGTACTACTCCTGTGTAGTCCTTGTGCTCCACGCCTTCAGGTGCCGTGTAGCGCAAGCCGAGTAGTCCCAGGGGCCCACCGAGTAGTCGGTCCTGGTACCCACCGAGGTAGTGGGCCCAGGGAGGTCCATACGACAGAGGCGGTGGTGGCGATCTTCGACGGGTAGAAGGGCAAGCGCATGGACGACGCGCCCGTGGAGGGCAGCAAGTCCAAGGAGCCCCAGCAGAAGAATAAGCGGGGCAAGAAAGGAAAGAAGCCGCGCTACGAGGTGCGTGAGCAGGGGCGCGACGACGATGACGACGAAGCCCTTGCTGTCGACCCAGCTCGACGGGGCCCTCGAGCGGCCCCTCGAGGCCCTGGGGTGTTCGACGACATGCTGAAGAAGCCTTGTCCGTACCAACGCCGGTCAACCACACCCTCGAGCAGTGCGACCTGCTCAAGAGATACTACAGTCGCGCCACCGCGAAGAACGGCGAGGCCAAGAAGGATGGGGGTGACGGCGACACCGGCGGCTTCCCCGTAGTGGAGAACGTCCTCATCTTCGGGGGGGGGAGGGGGCGACCGTCGACATGTCCAACAGCCAGCGCAAGCGGGAGCGGGAGGTCCTCGCCGCGAAGAAGGCGCCTCCCTCCTTCCTCGACTGGTCGAAGGACGCCATCACCTTCAGCTGCGAAGATCACCCGAACCGCATCCCCAACCCGGTCTAGTACCCACTGGTGGTCGACCCAGTCATTGGGAATGCCCAGTTCTTGTGACATCCCGGCCCAAGGCTTAATAGGATCGATAAGGATACTCATACCAGCAAGTTGCAACTTCTTTTCCGGAAGCCCATCACTAGAAACTCCAAAGTTAAGCGTGCTTGGCTTGGAGCGATGGGTGACCCCCGGGTGCGCATGAGTGAGGACAAAGTGCGCAGGAAAGACATGTGTTGGTCTGTGGGGATATTCTTGGGGTCCTAGAGCGCTGCCAGGTGTAGGCGGGCCCGGCCTCGGGGAGGCGGGTCCTTACAGATGGAAGCTGTGACAGAACCACCCAAAATAGTTTCGTATTATCGCCTAAGCCTATCCACGTGGCCATTAAGCAATAATAAAGAACTATTCTGCCGCTTCCGTCGGGTAAAGCCCGGTAAATCACATACAACAGGATTGCTGATATGCGCTAAGCCCACACGAAGGCGGGACCAGAGTACCACATTACATTACATAAAAAGGTTCACAAGTTTAACATTATTACAAACCAGGTTTTTGTACATAAAAGTAAACATGAATAGAGTTTAAACAGCGGAAATAAAACTAGCGCATGATACACACGGGAGGCCATCCATGCATATCACTCCTCATCATCGTTCTCCCATTCAAGCTCCCAACCATCTGGGATAGAACCAGGCCAGATGGGATTACCTTAAAACCACAAATTAAGCAAGGCTGAGTACTAATACTCAGCAAGATTTACCCGACAAAAATAAAGTAAGACTAGACATGCAAGGCTTTTTTGCTGCTGGGTTTGTTTTGCCAAAAGCGACTAAGAGTTGATCCTTATTTTCAGATTTTAGATCAAATTCTAGTATGTTAACCATTCTAGGTGAGCACCTACACTAAACAAGCATGTTGTGCAAACAATATTAAACATGTAACAATATTAATTCAAAATGTTCCATAAATAAACATGGGGTAGCCAGTGGTCAAGCCGACTCAGATAACAGCGAGTGACCGACGATCGATCGATTTATATCCTTGCAAGGTAAACCCAAGATACATGGAAGAAGTAGACCCCAAGAATTCAAATAAAAGCAAATGCAGGGTCTACCCCGACCAGGCGGTTCCCAACATCCCACGCTTGGGATCGGACGCTACAAACTCGGGTACACGGTTATCCGGAGGGTCTAACCCGACCGGTCCGACTCACACACTATACCACGGGTAGCTAGCCCGGAGACACATCCCAAGCGGGTAGCTAGAAAGATCTCGCCCCGGTTCAGAAGGTACTAGGCTTACCGGTCCCATTCCCGACAAGCACTTGGTACATCCAATAGCTTAGGACCAGCACCATGCTACTCGGTTGAGACCGAACCCATTGCTCTTACCACATGAGCGAGTCAATTTAACCAACTTATGATTCCAACATAAGCATCCTATACCTCGCGAGCAATGAGTCATTACTCGACTTCTACCGTGACCTTAGAGCATGGCACTAGCGTTCCTAACATACTAGTAAAAGAGCATAGGAGTCCTAAGGATCATGCAACTAGGTTTCAAAACAACTCCTGAAACTTAAATGCACAAATTAAAGAAGAAAGTGTTGAAAAGTAAAGGACATGATTTTCATTCATAAAAGATGGGTTAGATGACACCGGTGCTTGCCTTCCTCAGACTCTACTCCAACACAAGCCTTGGGCTCTTCTGGACTTTGGTCCAGGTCTTGCTGCACCCTAGCTTGATTCAATTCTACACTAGCTGCCCCCTCCTCCTCCTGGGTGAGCGTGTACGTCCCGTCGGGAAGATCTACACGTTTTACATGCACATGCATTAGATTTTGGTGAAGGTGGGAGAATTACCACCAAACAACATTATTTTCTCACAGAAATTATTAGTGTGTGTGATAATAAACAAAACACTATTTTGATGGTGATTGTGTGCACATCTAAGCAATTTAAGTTACTTAACTTCACCAAACAGCAAGGGGGTGTGTTTAATTTAATAAAAACAGAAACAAACATTATTTCACAATTTAGCACTTTTAATTTCAATTTCTTTATGTAATTACTTACAACAAGCCTTTCAACCATAAATCCAAATTAAATCAAAAACATTTCCAATGAACCTAATCTTTTGCACACAGCAACATATGCTTAGTTTAAGCTCTCACACCAAAATTTGGCTGAAGATCATTTATAAATTAAATTATACGAAAAAGACAAATTGCAGCCTAGTAAATCAACATTAATTTATATAAAAAGATTTAATAAACTTTTTGATCTCAACTTTCTCCTACAGGTCATGTGTGCCAAGAGTGAGTTTCTGACCAAAG
Organism: Cenchrus americanus; assembly: GCA_947561735.1. Lineage (NCBI taxonomy): Eukaryota > Viridiplantae > Streptophyta > Magnoliopsida > Poales > Poaceae > Cenchrus > Cenchrus americanus. The sequence continues at coordinate 7,215,546 of OX387242.1, forward strand.
CATGGTTGCAGATTCAAATTATTTTTCAGATTTAGAATTTAAACTCCTACACAAGATTAAATCCAAAACATCTATTAAACAATTCCCTAAATTCATATCCATCACACCAGGGGTACTAATCATCAAGTAAAAGCTCTAGGGTTCACTTGTGCTCAAAGAAAAGTTCATTAAAGGGGCTATAAAAAGCATCAAACTTATTCTAGCATAAAGCTTAAATGAATCATAACTCACAATATATACATCAAAATCATGCAAACTTTTGCCACAAATCTAGACATGTTATAAAGAGCAACATATCCAAAATTCAAGTTCATAGCATGTGTATATTTTAAATCACACTAAAAACACTCCAAACTGAGTTTGAATTTTTAATTCAAAAACTGTGCAGAAAAACCCTATACATGTTTTCTAGAAAAGGTAGATTTCTTCACCACGAACCCAACAAAATTGGTTTTGCATTTTTCTGATTTTTCTACGATTTTTAATGATTTTTCGAAGTTTCAGCCGAAACCCTAATAACACCTTTACCCTGGGACCCTTGACTTTCTTTTCCGATTTACATAACAGTCCCTAGTTTACACAAAACACCCTACGAAAACCTTGCCTCTCGCAATGCAGTCCTGCCGGCGCGGGGAGGAACTCCGGCCGGCGATGTGGGGCCGCCCCCGGCCGGGTGGGTGGCCAGCGCCCAAGAGCTGGCCCACCCGCACCCCCCGGGTCGCGCCGACCGACCGGCGACGCGCCGGCGAGCGCCCTCGGCGGCGTGCGGGGGCAGCGGTCACCCGGACCCGGTTTGCGGCGGCGGCCAAAATTGCGGGGGTGGTGGCGGCCGGGCGGTGCCGCTGCGGCGGCTAAGGGTGGTGCCGGAAGGGTTGAGCGCCCGCGAGACCCGGCCGGGCCGGCGAAGGACGGCGGCGACGGGCAAGGCCGCGCGGTGGCGCGAGGAAACTCGACGGCGGCTCCGTTTTTTGGCGTGGGCGACGGTTTCGACGACGACGCGAACGAGACGCGGTGCCCCCGGCCTTAAGGCCTCGCGAGCTGGGCCGGCCGCCTTGCATGAGCGCGCGCGCGCGTAGGGCCGGCGCGCGGCGCGTGGCCCCGGCCGCCGCCCGTGCGCCCGCCCGGGCGCCGCGCACGGAGGCAAATGGGCGGAGGGCCCACGCGTGCGCGGTCCACCGCGACGGGATCGAGGATCCATACGTCGGAGCCCTGCGCGCACGGCACGTGGCCGACGGAACCGGCGCGGCGCTCTGGAGTGCGAGACGATGGCGGTCCGCCCAGTTTTTATTTCATTTACCGGTTTTCGAAATTGCATAACTCAAAAATTTTGAATGCAACTCGATAATCTCCAAAAAGCAAAGTTGTAAAGGAGCTATAGACCTACAACTTTCCCAAAGGGCGACATATGTTTTGATCAACGGTTTGCCCGGGAACATCGACCGAAGTTGCAGATTTTCCACGGCTCGAATTATTGTTCGCAGCGCAGTCAAACCGATTTTTGGCCAATTTGCACTCAAAATTGGAATGTCCGCCAATTACGAAAAATGTGTTCCCGGAAATAACGAACAACTTTCGTATTGGCCGATTTTGAACTTCTATAGTGAAATTTGGAGAACGCGCAAGAAAACCATTTCAGCCTTAAAGGAGATCTAGGGTTTGACCGTGATTTGGGGTTTTGACTAAGGCCTTTTGTGCAAATTGGTGACAAAACATGTCAAACATGCTTAGAAGTTAATTAACCTTGATTAACTCATATAATTAATGTTATTAGCGCAATTAAACATCATGGATGTTACAGTTCTCCAAAGTGCTGATGGACGGGGGCAGCAGCCTCAACATCCTCTATGCGCACACCATGCGCTTGTTGGGGATCAGGTTGGATCAGCTGCGGCCCAGCACGACGCCGTTCCATGGCGTCGCGCCGGGCAAGCACGTCCAGCCCCTCGGGCAGATCGATCTGCCAATCTGGTTCGGCACACCAGACAACTTCCGCAAGGAAACACTCACCTTTGAGGTGGTGGGGTTCAGGGGTGCGTACCACGCCATCCTTGGGCAATCGTGCTACGCCAAGTTCATGGCGGTCCCAAACTACACCTACCTCAAGATGAAGATGCCGGGGCCCAAAGGTGTCATCACCGTGGGCTCGTCGATCGAGCACGCATTCGACTGCGACGTCGAGTGCGTGGAGCACGCGAAGGCTCTAGTGCTGGATGAAACGCTCGTGGCGGACTTGGAGAAGCTAGTCAACGAGGACCTCGACTCCACCGCCAAACACGCCGGTAGCTTCGAGGCCGCCGAGCAGACCAAAGAGGTGCCCCTCGACCCTGCTGCCCCCGAGGGCAAGGCGTTGAGGGTCAGTTCCACCCTCGACCCAAAATAGGAAGTGGTGCTCGTCGACTTCCTCCGCGCCAACGCCGACATTTTCGCGTGGAGCCCCTCGGATATGCCAGGCATTCCGAGGGAGGTCGCCGAGCACTCCCTTGACATCCTACCTCACTCCCGCGCCGTGCAACAACGGCTGCGCCGCTTTGACGAAGAGCGGCGCCGGGCGATCGGAGTGGAGCTGCGGAAGCTCCTCGAGGCCGGGTTCATCAAGGAAGTGTTCCACCCTACGTGGCTAGCTAACCCTGTTTTAGTTAAGAAAAAGAATGGGAAGTGGCGGATGTGTGTAGACTACACTAGTTTAAATAAAGCACGTCCTGAAGTTTCTTATCCTTTGCCACGAATCGATCAAATCGTTGATTCGACTGCGGGGTGTGAGCTCCTATGCTTCCTTGACGCCTATTCTGGGTGCCACCAAATAAAAATGAAGGAGTCCGACCAGCTCGCGACTTCGTTCATCACGCCGTTCGGGATGTATTGCTACGTAACAATGCCTTTCGACCTCCGAAATGCGGGCGCTACATACCAGCGATGTATGCAGCACGTTTTCGGGGATCACATCAGGCGGACCGTTGAGGCATACGTAGACGATATAGTCGTGAAGACCAGGAAGGCGGACGACTTGGTTCACGACCTCCGCATCGCATTCGGCTGCCTATGGGCCAACGGGGTGAAATTGAACCCCAAAAACTGTGTCTTCGGCGTGCCGCGAGGCATGCTGTTAGGATACATTGTCTCCCAGCGAGGCATCGAGGTCAACCCCGAGAAGGTTGCTGCCCTCGAGCGAATGGGTTCGATTCGAGACCTCAAGGGGGTCCAAAAAGTGTTGGGGTGCCTTGCCGCCTTGAGCCGCTTCATTTCGAGGCTCGGCGAAAAGGGCTCACCCCTCTACCGGCTCCTAATGAAACACGAGCGCTTCTCTTGGACCGTCGAGGCCCAGGAGGCGCTTGACAAGCTGAAGGTGATGCTCGCCCACGCCCCCATCCTTACGCCGCCTCAGGACGACGAGCCTCTATACCTCTACGTCACCACGACCACTCAGGTGGTCAGCGCTGTCATCGTAGTAGAGCGTACGGAGGAGGGGCACGCCCTACCAGTCCAGCGGCCGGTATACTACATCAGCGAGGTACTGTCCAAGACCAAGGCGCGCTATCCGCAGGTCCAGAAGATGCTCTACGCAGTGGTCCTTGCACGGCGCAAGCTCCACCACTATTTCGAGGCTCACCCGGTCACGGTGGTATCCTCCTTTCCATTGGGAGAGATCATCCGGAAACCGGATGTAGCAGGTAGGATTGCCAAGTGGTCGGTAGAGCTGATGGGTGAGACGCTCGCTTACGCGCCGCGCAAAGCGATCAAGTCCCAGATCCTGGCGGATTTCGTCGTCGAGTGGATAGACACGCAGTTGCCGCCACCACAGATCCAGGCCGAGTGCTGGACCCTCTACTTCGACGGGTCGGTGATGAAGACAGGACCGGGCGCGGGCCTGCTTTTCATCTCACCCCTCGGGGAGCACATGAGATACGCGGTACGCCTACACTTCCCCGCGTCGAACAACATGGCGGAGTACGAGGCCCTCCTCTGTGACCTCAGAATCGCCATCGAGACGGGCATCAAGCGCCTAGACATGAGGGGAGACTCGCAGCTCGTGATCGACCAGGTCATGAAGGACGCGAGCTGTCACGACGACAAGATAGAGGCGTATTGCAAAGTCGTGTGGGCCTTCGAGGACAAGTTCTATGGCATCGAGCTCAACCACGTGCCACGCCGGTACAACGAGGAAGCGGACGAGCTCGCCAAAATCGCGTCGGGGTGAATCACCATTCCCCCAAATATTTTTGCGCGAGACGTCATCAAGCCGTCCGTCGACCTCGAGCCTAACCCCTCGAGTCGTGAAGAACCCTTGAGGGCTCCCTCGAGTCCAACAGGCACAGAGCCCATTGACGAGGACCCCTCGAACGAGACGTACGTACTCGCCCTGCTCGAGGGGTATGGCGCCGACGAGGTCGAAGCCATGGAAACGGAGCCGGTCCCCAGCACGGGAGACTGGCGGGACAAATACATCGCCTGGATGGATTGAGGGGAGCTACCCTCGGACCGATCCAAGGCCAGACGCATCGCCAGGATGGCTAAGTCGTTCACCCTAGTCGACAGCAAGCTGTACAAGTGCACCGCGTCAGGCGTCCTGCAGCGATGTGTTCCCATCCCTTAGGGGCGCGAGCTCCTTCGAGACATCCATGCGGGCGTATGCGGTCACCACGCGGCGCCACACACCCTCGTGGGCAACGCGTTCCGCCAAGGCTTCTACTGGCCCACCGCGGTTACCGATGCCAGCGAGATCGTGCGCACCTGCGAAGGGTGCCAGTTCTATGCCCGCAAATCTAACCTTCCTGCACACGTCCTGCAGACCATCCCCGTCACATGGCCTTTCGCCGTGTGGGGGCTGGACATCGTCAGGCCCTAGCGGAAAGCGCTCGGGGGCTACACCCACCTACTAGTTGCCATCAACAAGTTTTCCAAGTGGGTTGAGGTGCGCCCCATCACAAATCTCAGGGCGGAGCAGGCCATAACATTCTTCACCGACATCGTCTACCGGTTTCGAGTGCCTAGCTCCATCATTACCAACAACGGGTCCCAATTCACGGGAAGAAAATTCCTGGAGTTTTGTGACAAGTTCCACATTCGCGTCGACTGGGCGGACGTGACACACCTACAGACCCACGGTCAGGTGGAGCGTGCCAACAGCATGGTCCTACATGGTCTAAAGCCTAGAATCTTCGACAGACTGAACAAGTCTGGTCGAAAATGGCTCCAGGAGCTACCGGTGGTCGTGTGGAGCCTCAAGACCACCTCGAGCAAGGCCACAGGATTCACCCCGGTCTTCCTGGTCTACGGCGCGGAGGCCATCCTCCCCACTGACTTGGAGTACGGGTCGCCCAGGGTTTGGGGCCATGACAAGGGCGCCAACCAGCGAGCCCGCGAGGACTCGCTGGACCAACTGGGCGAAGCTCGCACCGTGGCCCTGATGCACTCCGCGAGATACCAGCAGGCTCTAAGGCGCTACCAAGCCCGGAAGGTGCGGCGCCGAGACTTCAGCGAAGGGGACTTGGTCCTAAGGCTGCGCCAGGACAATCGAGGCCGCCACAAGCTGTCACCCCCTGGGAGGGACCCTACGTCGTGGTGAAAGTGCTCAAGCCCGGCACATACAAGCTGGCCAACGAGGACGGCGAAGAACTCATGAACGCTTGGAACATCCAGCAGCTACGTCGCTTCTACCCTTAGAAAGGATTTCCAAGTTCTTTTTGTAAATTGCGTACCCAACACCCCAGTTGGCTGTATAGATGTAAATCTCATCGGGTTAATAAAGTTAAAGGGCAACTTGGCTTTCCTCAAGAAACCCAAGTCACCCTCGGGGGCTACTACGGGGGGCATCCCCCCTGAAAAAATGGTCCATTTTTTCGCAAAAACTTGCGATAACGCCAAGTACGCCTCAACCTAAGCCTCGGGCAAATTCAGATAGAGCGCGGGCAGACAAGTGGGAAAGACGCGCGAGCCGGAGAAAGCCTACGCCTCCAGCAGGATACGGCCCTTCTCCCTCGCGTCTGGACCGGCGAGCCGCTCGTGAAATAGAATCTCTCTACCTCAAATTCGCCTAAGGAAAGGAAAAGAGTAGCGGAATAGTGTGACAAGCGAAACAAAAGCTTTACTTTTATTTACAAAATGCTTTAAGCAAAATAGTTGTCCATTACATGGCCACATGGCCCCAACACTAACACTTAAACAAAAAAGGGCTCGACGCCTAGTGGTCTTCAGGCTTGAGGGTCGCCGGCGCCGGGAGCGTCTGGGAACAAGAAGTCAGCGAAGTCCTTGGCAAGCATGTCAGCAGCAGTGACGGCGAGCGCGTCTGCGCGATTCATCACCTCCTCGTCTTCGACGCCGACCAGGACGACGTAGCCTGAGGACACGGCCTCGAAGTCCACCTGATAGTGAGACGCCACCACGCCGAGGGCCTTCTTGACGCCCAGGTGAAGGGCGCGGTGCATGCGCTCGGAGACATGCCCCCCGAGGGCGCGCAGGTGACTCGCCAGCGAACTCCCGGCCTGCGCCACACCCTCCTCCACCTCTTGGCAAATCTCTAGGGCGGCGGCCTGCAACACCTCCAACTCCTATTGAGAAGAGTTGTAGGTCGTCTGCACCGCCTCGACCTGGGTGGTCGTGTTCCTAGGGCGGTCCGCAGGCTTGAAAGCCATGAATAGAGAAAGGAAAACATTGGGAGCGAATCCTCAAAAGGCAAATCGACAAGTGAAAAAGCGGACGGAAACTAACTCACCCTCGACCTGCTCTTCTCCACCCCGAGGGCCCTGCGCGCCTCCTCAACCTGTCGCCGCAGGTCACGGACTGTGGCCTCCTGCTCCTCGAGGGACTGGCGTAAGTCCTCGTGCGAGATGCTGAGCTGGACCAGCTCCCCGTTGAGCTTCGAGGCCTCATCCTCCTGCTGCTTGAGGGCCGCATGTGCCTGTGACGCCCCAGGTTTTTAATTACCGTCATTAACGCTAATGACCGGATCAGCCGGGTCAAACCAGTCAAACCCCGGTCAAATCTAGGTCAACCTAGGTCATCACCCGAAAACATCGCCAATGAACCCCAATGCACCCCTTGACCAAGCCTACACACACCCGTAGTGGACCTTTGGTCAAAGACACGGTCAAACCCCGCTTGACCATTGACGTCAGCGAATGTCGTCCGGAACTTTTGCCGTGTTCCCCAAAATTCACCTAAACACTTAAAATTCGACCTTTATGAAAGTTGTCCATCTTGTTGAGGGACACAACTTTCATGTAGATTAGCATTGCAAATTTTGGGAGGAAGTTGGCGAAAAACTTGACCGATTGACAGCACCTCCTGTTTTCCAAAACAGGCCGACATTCAATTTTGGCACGACGTTCCTGAAAAATCCGTTGAGAAAAACACTAGACGGCCTTTACGAAAGTTGTAGAGGGTAGTTAGATCTACAACTTTCCTATTCATTGCTTTGTGCACTTTTATTCAATTTTTGGGAGAAAAATGCGATGAAACCGGGCCAGTCCGCATACATCCCGGCGACGCCGCGCCGCGACGCCGCGCCGCGCCGCGACGCCGCGCGCGCGCGCGCGACGCCGCGCGCCGCGTGCGCGCCCGCGCGCGCGCCCGCCGCACCGTACCGCGACTCGCGCCCCGAGGCGCGTCGCCCGAGGTCGTGCTCCCTCCCAAGGCGAGCACGCACGCCGGGCGCCCGGGGCCTCGCGCTGCCCGCGCGCGCGTCCCGAGGCCGGCACGCCGCCGGGGACGGCCGCCCCCCGCCGTACGCGCCGCCCGCGCCGCCCTCTCCGTCCCCGCCCCGTTTGCCCGTGCCCGGAAGAGCCCTATAAGGCGGCCCCGCTTCTCCCGCGACGCGCCAACACCCCCCCCCCCCCCCGGCCGACCGAGCCGTCCCACCGAACAGAGGCCGCGGCGGCCGCCGCCACCGGCCACCGCGCGCCGCGCGCCGCCGTCTCCCGAGGCCAAGCAACGACCCAAACCGGCCCCTAGACTCCCTAGGACCCTCCCCTTGCCCTTCCCCCGCCAAGAACCGCGGCGAGCTCGCCGGATTCCGGCGGCCGCGCGCCGGCCGGCCGCCCCGAGGGCCACATTGCAAAACATTGAATCTTTCCAGGGCCTTATTTGCAAAAGGTAACTCCAATAGTCAAACAGATTTGCTGAATCTTATAAATTGTGTAGAAAATCGCAGAAAATTCAGAAAAATGTGAAACCAATTTTGTTGGATTCATGGTGAATTATACTACAACTTTTGTTATTCTGACCTGAGCTAATTCCTTTTAGTTTTTGCATGAAAAATACAAATGTGAAAATCTTAGATCTGCAATATCTCAAAAACCATAAATCCTCTGTAGCCAATTTTTGGATATGTTGTGTGTTAGGTCATGACTACGCCAAAAATTGCACAAAGTTATGATGTAAATCTTTTTCTGAAAATGATTTTCCATTTCTGGCATATCTACATAATTGATTTTTCTTGTTAAATATATTCATGTTTTTGACCCCTACTTGTGCACACTGTCTTGTAATACCAAAATGCACATCTTGTGAATTAACCATGATGTTTGGGTTAACAGAAATTATTATTCTTGATTTATGCATGTTTTCCTTTGTAAATTAATAAACCAAGTTCAGTAGAGATTCCATGTGAACATGTTGGTTCTCTAGGCTTGTTTAGGACCAGAGAGCATGCACAAGAAAGTTTGGATCATTTTGAGGCTTAATTATTTTTATATGCATTTAAAATGGAATCACTAGCTAGCCTTTGATATTTTCCATAACATTTAATTTCCTAGCCTCCAACACTCACATGTGGGTCCAATGGACCAGTATAGATGCTAGTAGGCTTAAGAAACACTACTTTAATTTTTGGTAATTTAATTGCTTAATAAAAATCTTAAAAGCCTTTTTAATATTAAAGAGAAATTAAATAAAGAAAAGCCCTTATTTAAATCTTTTTCCTTTTTGAAAGAATTATTTAATATAATTTAAAGATAATTAATTATCAGACGATAAGGAAATAATTCATGAATAAAAGTGCTACTTATGTCCTTGCTTGTGAAGATGAAAAGGATTAAAACTTTCACATGAAATGACAAGTATGAAGAAGCCTTTATTCAATTGTACAATAAAAGAATAACCCATGTACGACCAATAACCTTCCTAAAAGAGAAACACTATCTAGATGCTTGTTACAGGTGTTTAGTGGTTAATACACCCTTCCACTGAATTTTAATTGATTAATCCCATGGATAAAAGATATATAGGTCGTTAAAGGCTTAATAAAGGGGAGAAATCACCAAACCACCCTTGCTAACTTGAGGATGGTTGCAAACCATGTTAAAAAGGTGAAATGTACCTACCCACTACTGTTGGTGAATTTGAATTAAATTATTTACTTATATATGTGTATACAATCACCATCAAAAAGAATAATTAATAAAGCATTGCATATTATTCCTTTATGGAAGAGTATGCTGGATGTATTCTTATCTAGGTGAATGTGCCCAACAAATACACCCCTTGATTGTCAAAATGTTTCATGAGTGATTAAAGTAGAAATCATCGAATAAATCTTGCATGTGCATCTTCGTGTAGATCTTTCCGCCAGTAGACGTACGCTCGCGCCGGAAGGAGGAGACGAAGGCGCCGACAAAGAACTGCCGAGCGTGAACATAGCTCAAGACCTGGACCCAAGTCCAGAAGGGCCCAAGGCCAACCTTGCCTTCGAAGGCAAGCCCCGGATCATTAACCCCGTCTTTTAAAATTATGCAATTATGGTTGCTGTGATTGTGCATTTACGTTTCAGGAATTGATTTGAAACCCTAGACGCATGATCCCTAGGTGCCTATGCTCTATCACTAGTATGCTAGGTCGATAGCTGCTATGCTATAGGACCGATAGAAGTCGAGTGATGTTCGTCACTCGCAAGAATAGGTTCCTAGATAGGAATCATAAGATATCCTTAAATGGATTGCTCATGTGGTAAGAGCATGGGATTGGGCTCCCGGTCCGGTGGGCATGTGGGCTAAGCTTTTGAACGTACTAAGCACATGCCGGTTATGGGGCCGGTAAGCCTAGTACCTTAATGAGGCGGCACGGGATCCTACCGTTACTACTCTTGAGAAATCTCCTTACCGGCTAGCTACGGGGAAGGGTGGTGTATGGTGACTCCGGGTATCTCACGGGGTATGCCGGATAGCCTGCACCAGGACTGTAAGATTCGATCCCAACCCGAAGATTTATGGGGACGGCCTGGGAAGTTGTCCTCGCGGGGACAGCCTACCGTGTGTTTGGGTCTACATTGCAAGGTTTAAATCAATCGATTGTCGGCCTCTCACCGTTATCCGAGACTGCTTAATCAAGTGGCCATGATATCCCATAATGATGGAACTTGAGAAATATGGTTGGATGAATTAATTGCTTGTCCAATTCTTGATTGAATTAGTTGGCACACTTAGAGATGGTAATCAACTAGAACTTGTGCTAAAAGATCGAAAGTAAGGATCCACCTTTAGTAGCTTTCCAGCAAAAGAAACTCCACCGGCCAAAAGCCTTTCATGTCTAGAGGTTGGTGATGTAGTCATCACCCGACGGATAAGTCTTGCTGAGTATTAGTATACTCAGCCTTGCTTTAAAACTGTTGATGTAGGTGTGATTGATCAGAAGGGTGACGACAAGTGATGACATCACGGATGGCCTCCTGTGATGTTTACCGTTGCGCTAGTTTAAATTATTTTCGCTGTATTTTCGAACTCTGAACCTTTACTCCATGTCGTGAACAATGGTTTGTAATAAAATGTTTAATTCATGATTGTACTCTGGACTCGCCTTCGTGTGAGTTTTAATGCATGTGTCGATCCTCTGTTCGATGTCCAAGTGATTTACCGGGCGTTAACCGGCAACCAACAACAGGATGATACTTTACTATGGCTTAATGACCAAAGTGGTTCGGTCTTAGGCGATAGTACGGTATTTTCCTGGGCGGGTTGTCACAGCTGGTATTAGAGCGATTGCATGCACCAGAGTTTAATTAACAACTCTAATCACATGATTTTCGAATAAAATTTGCCAAGATTGTTTGATTTGCAAAACACGTTAGTCCGTTAAGGATAAACTAGACCGAGAGGCCCTAGAGGGAATTTTTTGGTTTCTTTTAGGTGGCTTATTAATCTATAGTTTATTTTGATAACTCCCAGCACATTACTTTATGTCAGACTTACTTCTTGCACAACCATACTAGTTCATCACGTTTTGCCATACGTGGTGGTACCACAGGGAAGTCCTGTGAGGGACTAGTGGGACCTATTCCAATGGGTGCCACGTCGCGTTTGAGTCTCGTCACGTTTTGCCATACGTGATGGTACCACGGGAAAGTCCGTGAGGGATGAGTGAGGACTATTCCAATGGGCACTCACGTCGCGTCAGAGTCTTAAATAGGACGCTGTCCATGCAGCGGCGTAACGCATGGATGTCGTTTCTATAGAGAACGGTAATGTATGTGGACGCTTTCATGAGTGCTGGCATGAAAGGTTCGTTGTGTTATGTGATCTTCTGCAGGTACACTAACCCCGTTACGTAAGTCCGCTAAGCAAGCACCGACTAGATCTCGACTAGATATTATAGGGAGATACGCGTATGTGCCATGCCACCAGCGCTAACTCCGAATTTTTGCTTGATTGCCTTGTGAGGACGAATAGGACGTCTTGCATCATGTTGAAAGTCATGAAAGAACCTAAACTGAACTCACGTCTGTTTCTGTGTTCTCTGAAGCAAATAGTGATAGCGTGTTTTGTTCTGTTTAGCCTCTTTAGGCGTAGGTGTGTTGTCATGCTTAAATTTAATAGATTTGTTGCTTAAAATTGTTGTTCTTGTCCAAGAACCTTTTCGTCTAGATGATCTTAACCTAAGTCACTTCAATCTAATCCCGTTCTGCTCCCCCAAGTTCGTGATCATACCTTGGTCTGCCACAGGTTATGCTTGGTAGTCAACACTGTCTTGACATTCCCCTAGAACCTTTGAACCTTGCTTGGTTAAGCACCTTCCGAGTTCTCTAGCTCAACCTTGAGTACCCAACTTAAGTTTGCTAAGTTGCTACGCCAATTGGAGAAATGTTGGACTCTGATTTGAGTAGGATGTTCGGTTTTCGATTGCCAGACCATGTATCGTTGGTATGCCTGCTCGTTCAAGCTCAGCATACGATGGTATTTAAGTATGCATGGTTACCCCACACCTGAATCGAGTTACCTTTGTACACTCGCACCCGCCGGATTCTCACTTTTGTCGTTATGTCCAGATGGACAACGCTGGCTCTACGTCGGCTGATGTGGAATCATGGACTCTCGTGAACTACCTCGAGGAGGGTGGTTTTCCTGCACTTTTGTGGGACACCCTGAAGGACTTTGGGTACACCACTTACCCAGAGTACTCGACACGTGAGGTCATGACCACAGGCCAACTCCTTCGTTGTGAAGTGAAGGTGAAGATTTCAACATGCCCGACCAATCCTGCTTGGGATGAGTGGGAATGTACGGCACACGGAAGAAACTTGTCCGACACAGTGCCGAAGGCTGCTCTCGAAGCACTCACAACTTTCTGTGGGAAGCACCCGACCGAGATAGTCAACTCTGCCGCCAAGGTAATTCCGGTACCCGAGCGACACATTGCACCGGGTGGTGAACGAGAAACTATCCTTCCAGCCCAGAGCAACTCTCACTATAGCCCTGATCTTGTCACCTCAGTCCGCTTCTCAGAAGCCATGTACGACACCTACCAACAGATGGTGGGAGAAAGTGTATTCTATAGACACCAAATCTATAGATACAAGGTTAAGGAGCTGGAGTGTTCAGCTCAAGCGTTGAAGGAAGACCGAGCAATGATCGCTACTCTCAAGAAGGAAAGACACAAAGACAAGGCCAAGATACAAGAGTTAACCGAGATCATCCATGAGCAGAATTTCTTGTTGCAGCATAACGATCAATATATGCTTGAACTAGAAAATCAACTAGAAGCTCTAGCCGTTCCACCCCCAGAACCTGTCATTCCTGGACCAGCGCAAGAAGAAGAGGTTGAAGATATCCAGGGTGAATCTGGAATTGAGTCTGGACCCGAGTCACCGTAGTCCTTCAGCAGGGAAGATTCCACCCTCGGAAGTTGGTCCATTGGGAATAAAGTTCTGAGTCGTAAGAGTGTAGTTTTGTAAGGAATCCTAGTGTACCATGACCACCTTCGGTCAACTATCGCTGTCGGTTGGACTAGGAATCTGGTCATTGCAGCTAGTCTGCCTTGTAACCCTAAATGTTGTTGGTAATTCTGAAAACTCTCAATCGATGTACTGCCTTGATTAAACATCCCTTCCAGCAATGATGTTCGTAAGGCATTATTTATGCTAAGTTGTGATCAATCAAGATCCGTACTCCACGAATTTTTGTGCCAGCCAAAGATCCAATCGATTCCTCAATCCTGAACTTGTTCTTTTCGGTCTTGCTCAAACCCTGTGATTTAAATTAAAAATTTGGCTTTTGAGCACGCGCTGCATAGCATGTGCATTTGGGAAGCATGGGTATACTAACGTGCATTCGCATGAAACTCCGTACCCTTACCCTACCTCTCTTGTTTGGTGACGTTGTTACCCCATAGTCAAAGGTGCCGCGACAGAACCTAGGGTATCGTGTGCGCTGCAGCCACACGACTGCCACTAGGAGCGCGCTAGGTATCTTGGTTGTGAGATAGCAACTCGTCACACAGATCCTCTCCCTGCTATTAATTGCCCTTCCAATCATCAACGCATATGGGTAGCCGAGTCATTCTAACGTGCATCATGAGCACCATCCCGCACAAGCATACGCATTGCATCAACTTTGAAAAGTATTGCACTTTCAAAACAACGAGTTGTCAAAACCTCAAAATTTGCGAAATAAGTAAAGGTGTGAGCAAGATTATTCTTTGAAGTTCCCACTTTGAAGTCATCTTTCGTACAGGAGATTATGGAACTCTGTCATTAGCTTTCCTTTCTTTGTAATGGTCTATTGGAAATCTCTGACAAATTGGTCCCTTGCCGTGAATCTCAACGATCTTGTAGCATCAATTCCTTTCCTGCTAGCCAAGTGGAAACCGTAGAAGTAGAAACTTTTCTCTTGAGCAGTCAAGGTTCTCGAATAGTCAACATGGAGAAGTCATCCATCGTGTATTCGTTCTTGGCCCGTGCTCATAACCTTCAAATCCTCAGAATCGAGCAAGGAAGTACGCCCATGATCGATCGAAGCAATTTGCTATGCTTCTCTTTGTTGCTATCGCAAACATAAATCGTTGTACACTGAGTTTTTCTCGTTTCGCTCACCATTACGGTCGATTATTTAGACCGTTGAGCCCCATCGTCATCAGTGTCACGTTCATACAATGCCATGACGTCGCTCTACCCTCGATTTCCGCAACCGTATTCACGACGCCGGGATCGCGTGAGCTGACCTTGTTGAGCTCCGTGTTGCCTACACCAGATACCTGACATGGTCAACCGACCGTTACAGCCTCGCATCGGTTATAAAAAGGAACCTTTTACCCGGAACCGCCAATGCGAAAGCTCCATTTCCATCAAGCTCGGCATTATCAGTGTTCTTGTTCTTCTTTTAGCTAGCCTGGCTACTTGCCACTAGAGCACCTCTTCCAGCTACTTCAATCTTCCCGAGCAAACTGTTCTCCGTGTTCGTCCCCGACGTCGAGAAGAAGTTCAGAGCAGACTGAAGGCAGAAATCAATCCAAACTGCCACCCATGACTCCGTCTTCGGAAGAGCTCGAGTCGTTCTGCTGGACATTGTTAGGGATGTACCTCTGTATCGTAGGAGGATTGTGTCTACTATTAGCTGTGCATGTGCACATTCATCGTCCGCTTCCTCATGAACGGTGATGAGGTAGTAAGGAAAAGCACATTGTACCTTTTTGTTCCATCTGCATTCCCGATCATGGGATGTGTGGACAAAGCTTTACCAGTTTGATATTGTGACTTTTGGATGTCCGGTTTGCATTGCTTACCGTGAACGAGTCTCGTAGAATATGTTCGAATTATAAGCTTATGGGTGAGATTCTGAGCATGTGCTAATTAGGGACTTAAATTTTCAGATGTTCCAACCGGCATGGAATAACCCCAATGGTTTTGATGCATCGGGTAGTGGCGATCCTACGCTACCGCCGCCCACGATGTTGACCGAAGCTTTCGTAGCAGCACATACCGAAGTATTGTGCCAGCTCCTGCAGACACAACAGCAAATGGCTCAACAACTACAACAAATGCCACCAATGCAATCGAAGCTTCAACCTTCCAAGCCCTGTTCACCAGAAGTACCCACCCAGAGGGACATAAACGCCATTGTCGGCACAACTCAACTGTTAGAAGGGCAGAATTCCGTGCTGAATCAGATGGTGTACGATATCATCCAAGGACGTTATGGGAACCCATATCAGAATAGTTTGGCAGACAGTCTCTCTCAGTCCTTATCTGCCTCTATGGTCGAACAAGCCCGTTTGTTCAATGTGTTGGAACAGTATGTTAATCAAGACCAACACCAAGCCTCCGATTCAATATTACCACCTTCTCGACTACCAATGGATCTTAGGGCAGAAGAGAGGGCAAATAAAGGCAGTAAACGAGAACTTTCTGAGATAGATGTAAGTGAGTGGGAAATTACCTGTACGGAGACTTGTCCACGTGAAGGCAAACGAAGATGTAACGCTAACAAGACCACTCAACTCCCTGCTAGTGCAACACCTCCGCGAACCGCGAAGAGGGCAAAGAAAAAGGAGAGGAAGAGGCTCCGCCTTATCAAGAAAGCCCAGCAACAAATCTCCAAGACCGGAGAGTTTTCACCGTATTTGTGTCACAAATGTAGACAACCCGGACATTACAGACGTGATTGTCCAAATCACCAACATCAGGTTCAGACCCTCGGAGTAGCTAAGTGTGTTCAAGACAAGCACCCGAGTATTCAAGGAGAGCCAGATCAGATTAACTCTATGGATAACACCTCTATCCCAGAATCATTTCTCACCTCCCCTTGTAATTTCGAATCACGGGACGAGATTCTTCTTAAGGGGGGTAGGTTGTGACGCCCCAGGTTTTTAATTACCGTCATTAACGCTAATGACCGGATCAGCCGGGTCAAACCAGTCAAACCCCGGTCAAACCTAGGTCAACCTGGGTCATCACCCGAAAACCTCGCCAATGAACCCCAATGAACCCCTTGACCAAGCCTACACACACCCGTAGTGGACCTTTGGTCAAAGACACGGTCAAACCCCGCTTGACCATTGACGTCAGCGAATGTCGTCCGGAACTTTTGCCGCGTTCCCCAAAATTCACCTAAACACTTAAAATTCTACCTTTATGAAAGTTGTCCATCTTGTTGAGGGACACAACTTTCATGTAGATTGGCATTTCAAATTTTGGGAGGAAGTTGGCGAAAAACTTGACCGATTGACAGCACCTCCTGTTTTCCAAAACAGGCCGACATTCAATTTTGGCACGACGTTCCTGAAAAATCCGTTGAGAAAAACACTAGACGGCCTTTACGAAAGTTGTAGAGGCTAGTTAGATCTACAACTTTCGTATTCATTGCTTTGTGCACTTTTATTCAATTTTTGGGAGAAAAATGCGATGAAACTGGGCCAGTCCGCATACATCCCGGCGACGCCGCGCAGCGACGTCCGCGCCGCGCCCGCGCGCGCGCCCGCGCCCGCGCCACGCCCCCGCCGCACCGTACCGCGACTCGCGCCCGAGGCGCGTCGCCCGAGGCCGTGCTCCCTCCCAAGGCGAGCACGCACGCCGGCGCCCGGGGCCCCGTCTTTGCGTCCCGAGGCCGGCACGCCGCCGGACGCGCCGCCCGCCGCCGTACGCGCCGTCCGCGCCGCCCTCCGTCCCCGCCCCGTTTGCCCGTGCTCGGAAGAGCCCTATAAGGCGGCCCCGCTTCTCCCGCGACGCGCCAACACCCCCCCCCCCCCCCCCCCGGCCGGCCGACCGAGCCGTCCCGCCGAACCGGCGGCCGCGGCGGCCGCCGCCACCGGCCACCGCGCGCGCGCGCGCCGGCCGTCTCCCGAGGCCAAGCAACGACCCAAACCGGCCCCTAGACTCCCTAGGACCCTCCCCTTGCCCTTCCCCGGCCAAGAACCGCGGCGAGCTCGCCGGATTCCGGCAGCCCGCGCCGGCCGGCCGCCCCGAGGGCCACATTGCAAAACAGTGAATCTTTCCAGGGCCTTATTTGCAAAAGGTAACTCCAATAGTTAAACAGATTTGCTGAATCTTGTAAATAGCGTAGAAAATCACAGAAATTTCAGAAAAATGTGAAACCAATTTTGTTGGATTCATGGTGAATTTTACTACAACTTTTGTTATTCTGGCCTGAGCTAATTCCTTTTAGTTTTTGCATGAAAAATACAAATGTGAAAACCTTAGATCTGCAATATCTCAAAAACCATAAATCCTCTGTAGCCAATTTTTGGATATGTTGTGTGTTAGGTCATGACTACGCCAAAAATTGCACAAAGTTATGATGTAAATCTTTTTCTAAAAATGATTTTCCATTTCTGGCAGATCTGCATAATTGATTTTTCTTGTTAAATATATTCATGTTTTTGACCCCAACTTGTGCACGCTGTCTTGTAATACCAAAATGCACATCTTATGAATTAACCATGATTTTTGTATTAACAGAAATTATTATTCTTGATTTATGCATGTTTTCCTTTGTAAAATAATAAACCAAGTTCAGTAGAGATTCCATGTGAACATGCTGGTTCTCTAGGCTTGTTTAGGACCAGAGAGCATGCACAAGAAAGTTTGGATCATTTTGAGGCTTAATTATTTTTATATGCATTTAAAATGGAATCACTAGCTAGCCTTTGATATTTTCCATAACATTTAATTTCCTAGCCTCCAACACTCACATGTGGGTCCAATGGACCAAGTATAGATGCTAGTAGGCTTAAGAAACACTACTTTAATTTTTGGTAATTTAATTGCTTAATAAAAATCTTAAAAGCCTTTTTAATATTAAAGAGAAATTAAATAAAGAAAAGCCCTTATTTAAATCTTTTTCCTTTTTGAAAGAATTATTTAATATAATTTAAAGATAATTAATTATCAGCACTGATAAGGAAATAATTCATGAATAAAAGTGCTACTTATGCCTTGCTTGTGAAGATGAAAAGGATTAAAACTTTCACATGAAATAACAAGTATGAAGAAGCCTTTATTCAATTGTACAATAAAAGAATAACCCATGTACGACCAATAACCTTCCTAAAAGAGAAACAATATCTAGATGCTTGTTACAGGTGTTTAGTGGTTAATACACCCTTCCACTGAATTTTAATTGATTAATCGCATGGATAAAAGATATATAGGTCGTTAAAGGCTTAATAAAGGGGAGAAATCACCAAACCACCCTTGCTAACTTGAGGATGGTTGCAAACCATGTTAAAAACGTGAAGTGTACCCACCCACTACTGTTGGTGAATTTGAATTAAATTATTTACTTATATATGTGTATACAATCACCATCAAAAAGAATAATTAATAAAGCATTGCATATTATTCCTTTATGGAAGAGTATGCTGGATGTATTCTTATCTAGGTGAATGTGCCCAACAAATACACCCCTTGATTGTCAAAATGTTTCGTGAGTGATTAAAGTAGAAATTATCGAATAAATCTTGCATGTGCATCTTCGTGTAGATCTTTCCGCCAGTAGACGTACGCTCGCGCCGGAAGGAGGAGACGAAGGCGCCGACAAAGAACTGCCGAGCGTGAACATAGCTCAAGACCTAGACCGAAGTCCAGAAGGGCCCAAGGCCAACCTTGCCATCGAAGGCAAGCCCCGGATCATTAACCTCGTCTTTTAAAATTATGCAATTATGGTTGCTGTGATTGTGCATTTACGTTTCAGGAATTGATTTGAAACCCTAGACGCATGATCCCTAGGTACCTATGCTCTATCACTAGTATGCTAGGTCGATAGCTGCTATGCTATAGGACCGATAGAAGTCGAGTGATGTTCGTCACTCGCAAGAATAGGTTCCTAGATAGGAATCATAAGATATCCTTAAATGGATTGCTCATGTGGTAAGAGCATGGGATTGGGCTCCGGTCCAGTGGGCATGTGGGCTAAGCTTTTGAACGTACTAAGCTCATGCCGGTTATGGGGCCAGTAAGCCTAGTACCTTAATGGGGCGGCACGGGATCCTACCGTTACTACTCTTGAGAAATCTCCTTACCGGCTAGCTACCGGGAAGGGTGGTGTATGGTGACTCCGGGTATCTCGCGGGGTATGCGGATAGCTCGCACCGGGGACTGTAAGATTCGATCCCAACCCGAAGATTTATGGGGACGGCCTGGGAAGTTGTCCTCGCGGGGACAGCCTACCGTGTGTTTGGGTCTACCTTGCAAGGTTTAAATCAATCGATTGTCGGCCTCTCACCGTTATCCGAGACTGCTTAATCAAGTGGCCATGATATCCCATAATGATGGAACTTGAGAAATATGGTTGGATGAATTAATTGCTTGTCCAATTCTTGATTGAATTAGTTGGCACACTTAGAGATGGTAATCAACTAGAACTTGTGCTAAAAGATCAAAAGTAAGGATCCACCTTTAGTAGCTTTCCAGCAAAAGAAACTCCACCGGCCAAAAGCCTTTCATGTCTAGAGGTTGGTGATGTAGTCATCACCCGACGGATAAGTCTTGCTGAGTATTAGTATACTCAGCCTTGCTTTAAAACTGTTGATGCAGGTGTGATTGATCAGAAGGGTGACGACAAGTGATGACATCACGGATGGCCTCCTGTGATGTTTACCGTTGCGCTAGTTTAAATTATTTCCGCTGTATTTTCGAACTCTGAACCTTTACTCCATGTCGTGAACAATGGTTTGTAATAAAATGTTTAATTCATGATTGTACTCTGGACTCGCCTTCGCGTGAGTTTTAATGCATGTGTCGATCCTCTGTTCGATGTCCAAGTGATTTACCGACGTTAACCCGGCAACCAACGACAGGATGATACTTTACTATGGCTTAATGACCAAAGTGGTTCGGTCTTAGGCGATAGTACGGTATTTTCCTGGGCGGGTTGTCACAGCGCCCCCTCGAGCGCGGTACGCTCCTGCTGGAGCCGACCCAGCGCCTCTTACCACGCCAGGCGCTCCTGCTCGAACGCAGCCTGGGCCTCGGCGAGGGCAGCACGCTCCTGCTAGAGCCGGGTCTCCGCCTGCTGACGCGCAGCTTGCTCCTGACGGAGCTGCTCCTCCACCGCAGCGAGCGCGGCAGCCTTGTCCGCCAAGCTCGCCCTCAGTTCCTCGACTTCCTTGGACCTCTCCTCGGCCTGACTCGGCCAGGCCCGCACCCCCTCGAGGGTCGCGCGGTCCTGTTGGAGTTGGGCGCGAGCGAGGCGGCCTCGGCCTCCCACGCCGCCGCAACGAGCGCGCCCCGCCGTGTCTTCGCGCGCTCTACGCAGCGGTCGTCCCGCTCCACCGCGCCATCCTCACCCTCTTGACCGCGGAGGCGTCTCCCCGCGCGCTCGGGCGTCTCGCTCCGGAGGCAAGTCCGGCGGGGCCTCGGCCGTGCGCCGGCCCACCCGTCCGGCGACCTTAGGGCCTCGACGGGGGCGTCGAGGGCGTCGTACTGCCCCTGGTACCAGTTGAGGTCGGCGTCGAGGCGGTCGAGGGCGTCGTATCCCTGTCGGGCCCGACGCTCCAGATCCTGCCGCCGACGAGCAAGGCGAGAGGAGAAGGGGTTAGGGAAAGCATGAACGCGGAAGAAAGCGGGAGAAGAAACTACGAAATCCGATGAAAACCCACTAACCTGGAAGACGCGCCACGCGGGACCACTGTGGATTCGCAGCGCCTCATTCAGCGCCCGATTAAGCGAAGAGCCGTGATCGCGGAGCTCCTGCCACAGCTCCTGCTCCGCCTGGGCCTCGACAAAGTGGGCCAGCGGTGTGCCGGCGCGCTCCCGCTCCTGCTCCGGATGCGCTGCGGGGCCACCCGAAGTTGGGAGAGCGGCGCGCGACGACGAGGCCCCCGGCACCGTCGGCCGGGCACCCCGGCCGCACGCCGCCGTCGTCCCTCACCACAAGCGCCCCCGCCGAGGCCCTCGGGGCCGACGCGGCGGGCCCACCCACCGGTCCCGGTCGGGCGGCGGGACATCATCATCCGGGATCTCCACCACCGCTGCTCGAGGGCTGCCGGCAGGGGCGGGCGCCGGCAAAGTCGACGGCGCAGTGACCATCATGGTTGTGGTCACCGTCATGACTGTCGCCACCTACTGTGGCTCTGCGGCTGTCGCCGCCTGCCGTGGCTCGCGGCCGCCGCCGCCCGCAACGCTTCCGTAGCCGTCGCCTCCTCGCCGTGGCTCTACGGCCGTCGCCGCCCGTAGCGGCTCCGTAGCCGTCACCGCCCGCCGCGACTCCACCGCCGCGGCCGCGCTACGCGGGCCCTCGCTCGCCGCCGTCATCGTGCTCCCGTCCGCCCGCGATGCCCTTGATGAGCGCCGCATAGTGGGGACGGCCGCGTCCGACCTCAACACCTTAGCAGGTGCGAGGGGGGCACGGTGGGCGCCACCCTACGAACGTGAAAACAAGAAAAGTAAACTCTCGCTCATCTTGAAGATGCGGCGTATGGGGGAGTGGTCGCCTACCTCAGGGTGGAGAAGCCCCGCTTCCTCTTCCTCGAGGGCTCGGCAGACGTTGTGTCCGCGGCCGGCGTGGCCGCCGCCGCACCCCCGCCCTCATCCCCGCGGTGCGCGCCGGCGCCTCCGCGGCGCGCATCGCCTCTCTCGTAGGGCGCCCGGCGGCGGGTGCTTTCGCGCCCGCCCCAAGCGCTGTCTCCTCTGCCGCCTCCGCGGCTCTGGGCGAGGGGGGCGAAGGCTCCCACCTCTCGGGGAGAGTCCGTCCCCCATCGCTCTCCTCCTCTCCCGACGACGAGTCTTCCGATGTCGCCGGGGGAGAGAGTCCCTGCTGCTCGCGCAACCGGAACTCCTCGTCTCGCTGCTCCCGGCGCTCCCGGCGCTCCCGCCGCCGGATCCTCTTCTCTTTCTTGCGCGCCGCCCTCTCATGCTCCCGCCGCTGCGCCGCGTGTGCGCGCGCCCCCGGGCTCGGGGCGTGGACGGGTCAGACTGCACGGCGTCCACGGCCATCACCTGCAAAGGGCGAGTGAAACTCCGGGTCACGACGACACCCCGCGAATCAATAAAGAGAAGAGGGGTGGGGATCCACTCACCAATGGGTCATAGGGGAGCATGACGAACGACCAGAGCGCGACGTCGTCATTCCTGACGGCCTTGAGGTTGACGGCGTGCCTCGCCCTCGTGGTCGCGTACTCCTGCAGAAGGGGATCGGGCAGCAGCCGCGATTGTTCCAGCGCCACGGGGTCGGCCTCCTCGTTGCATCTCGAAGATGCGGAGCCGCCTCTCCATGAGAGGGATGATCTGCTGGTGGTGGAGGTTCGCGAGAACCGAGGCCGCGCCCAGCCCGGCGTCCGCCAGAGTCTTCAGTGCCTGCAAGGCTGAGTCCAGGCGGTCCTAACGCGAGGAGGGCGACACGCCGTGCCACCAAGAATTGGCCTTCTCCCTCACAACCTTACCGGTCCAGGGCGGAAGGCCGGGCTTGTCATTGCGGAGGTAGAAGAACCCCCGCTCCCACTCAGCGTTGTTGGAGGTCATCGTGCAGGGGATGTAGAACTCCCTGTGCGTCTCCCGTAGCGCGATCGTCACGCCGCCGGCGCGCACCGCGCGACGCGTCTTCGGCTCTGGCGTGGTGAGCGTATGCAACTCCGCGCGGAAGAGGTGAACCCAGAGATCCCAGTTCACTGGGATCCTCAGGAAACTCTCGCACACGCCGACGAACGTGGCCGCCTGCGAGATTGCATTCGGCGCGAAGTTGTGCAGCTCCATGCCGTAGTGGTAGCACAGCCCGCGTAGGAAGCGACTCGCCGGCTCCGCGAAGCCGCGCTCGTGGAAGCGGGTGAAGCTGACGACGTAGCCCAACGGCGGGTTGGGCTCCCGGTCCATCGCCGGCGGGTCGATCCACGCCGCGGGCTGCCCGTCCTCGTTCGCCGCCAGCTGGCCGGCATTCACCAGCTCGCTCAAGGCCAACCTCGTCGCCGTCAAGCGAGGCCACGGCAACGGGTCGATCACGGTGATGGACTGCAGGGGAGCCATGCGGATCGGCGAAGAAGCGCGGAGCACGAGGCAAACGCTAGGCGAAGGCGAAGGGGCGCGCGCTGCTCTGGGTCGGGGGTGAAAGAAACGAAGGCGACAGGCGCTAAGTGCTGAGGTAAACACTCGCCTCGCCCTCCCCGTACTTATAGATCCATGGAGCCATGCTCCCCGACTCGCACGCTCTGCGTGCATTAACTGCAGGTGAGCGGCCCCGTCGCTGACAGGCGGGGCCCACCACGACCGAAACGACCAGGCGCACGCGTGCGCGCGATCATTACGGCACGGCAACCGAAGAGCCGCGGCGCAGCCATCACGTCCGCCCGCCCACGTCCGCCCACGACGCGCGCGGCCGCGGCGCTTGAAAAGGCGCGCCCGCTGCGCATAACTGTGGTCGCGACTGTGGGCATTAAAAGGCTCAGTCCCTTACCAAGTAAGGATGACCCTCGAAGCGGCCCGAGCGCGAGGCTCGAATAGCCTGACCCTCGAAGGGTGCGATTACCAACCTGTGGCCTTGAAGCTCGCTTAGCGGGAGCAGGAGCCACGGGTGCCCTCGATTTACAAGGACTACTAATCAGCGGTTCGAGGGTCAGTCCGGCTGCGAGCCCTCAAGTCCTGCAGATGCAAAAAGTCAGGGGCACCCAACTGCCACCCGCAGTGGCCCTACTGATCAGGGGTTCAGAGCTTGACCCTCGACGGGTTCGAAACAGGCGCCCCAGATCGACAGAGTCAGGGACGATGAGGGCGCCCCACATGTCGTATTCAAGAGCCAGCAAGGGCAGCTAGTCGGGAGATCCCATCGAGGGAGAGCTTTCGCGCCCTCGGTCCCTAGCGAACGGGACCGAGCCCCACCTAGCAAACCCGCGCAAGCGCTTTCATGGACGAGTCTCCGGACCACGAGCCAACCCTTATCGAACGGGGCATGGGCGTCCACTTGAATCACCCGATAACAGCTCGACGAGGAATCCGCAATCCGCGACCAGATCGATGGGGGTTGCGGAAACCTCACCCTCTGCCCGCGGAGGGACGGCGAGGGAGCGTACAAATATAAGTCGGAGAGCTCGCCCCGATCGCCTCGAACGGGCCTAGGCTCGGGGCTCGATGCACAGCTACACCTCCTAGGGAGCACCGAACGTAGACGGCGCCAGACGTGTGCATGTGGCGCACCGAGGCCGGCTGGAACATTGCCTATGCCGGTTGAAATAAACGCCCCGCACGCTGGGGGTCTCGCGAAAAAACCCCTGCAGGAGCACTCAAGCTCCTGCAGGGCTACGGGGGCTAGACCCGCGGGTCCGCTGACGCGACCCCACGGAACAGCATTAGCAACCAGGAAGGAAGAATGTCCCATCAGCAAGCGTCAGCATCTGCGGGACCCTAACAGGTACACCCGCAGATGCTCGGGGGCTACTGTCGGGGACAGCCATGAGGGTCCCCTAAATAAACAGGGTAAACCCACTTAAAACCCGCAAAAAAATGCAAAACACGAACTAACCCACGAACCTAAAACACGCGCACGACACAATCACGACCCTGGTGGCCCCCGCGGCCCGCCAGGGTGGCACGGCGGATGCCCCCTCGGGCGAGGCCCGCCTCGCTCGAGGGTTAAACGTTCCCTCGGGCGGGGTCCACCTCGCTTGAGGGATAAACGCCCCCTCGGGTGAGGTCCACCTCACCCGAGGGACAAACGCCCCATCGGGCGAGGTCCGCCTCGCTCGAGAGCCCAACACCCCCTCGGGCGAGGTCCGCCTCGCCCGAGGGTTAAACACCCCTCGAGCGAGGTCCGCCTCGCTCGAGGGCACTTGCGCGCACGTCGCCCCCGCTCCTGCCCCCGTCTACGGGCATTTAATGCTCTGACACCACAGGACGCGCGCCACGACCCTGACACGCCTGGGAATCACGCCCCGGCGCCGTTCCACCGACTCCCCGGGAAGCCCATCCCTGCCACTATGTAACACTGTGTGATGAGGCCGGTATCAGCCCCGTGACACTGCGCCGCCTACTCCTGCACGGCTAATGTGCCGAGCCCTCGAAGGGGTGCCGGCGGTACCCTCGAATACCTTTTCCGTGATTACACAGGGCTACGCCATGACGTCAGACCGGCGGGAGCGGTCTTCCCCGTCGCTGTCAACCCTGTGCGGCCATCCCCGCCACTGCAGCGCCACGCCGGGCACTGTGACGACATCCCCGATGTTGTTGGAGTGCACGGGGGCGGTACGCCGCCATGACCGCCACTATGCCACGTACGAACCCCCCGTTGACAGCACCCTCGAACCGGCCCGCGGCGGCGGCCAGACAACCAACCACTACGCCGCCGCCCTCGAAGCTGCTCCTGTACGAGCACAGGACGCGCCACGACGCCCCGACTAGAGCAGGATTCACCAGGACGGCCGTCAACTCCGTGGCACTGCTCGCCACGTCTCCACATGTAGGAAAATAGTGCGGCATGCATGTAAACTGCTCCCCCCTTGGCCTATAAAAGGAGGGGCAGTCCCCCGGCCGCAGGGGGACGACAGACAACGATCACATACACGCTCTCCGCCTTCACCACGATATTGACACTTGCCTCAATCAATACCTCTGGGACTTGGAGGCCCAGCCTCCTCTCCCGCCACGCTTGTAGCCCCCTTCTACGAGCACCACAGTGCGAAGCAATATAGTGCCCCGAGCACACCACTGCTGGACGTACGGCCTTGACCGGAACCAGGATAAACCCAGTGTTATTAGTTGCTAGCACCGGCCCATCGAGAGGCAGATCTCAGTGCTCATTACTAGTTAGTGTCGGGACTACATTCCGCATTGACACGCGGTGAAGAAGAGGAGTCGTGCCCGCACGCCGCCCCCATGCATCTTCTGCGGCGACGAAGAGGAGCCAAGAGTGATGTGTTGGTTGATGCTAATAAATTTGTCAACTACATTTCAAAGAAAGCTGCAGGTACATCTGGGCCCAATACATCTGTAATAGCTCCGGGTGAGACACCATCATCACCAGGCAAGAAAGCCCTTGAGAAAAATTTTCCAGCCATCTCAAAGCAGCATCAAAAGAAACTTGCCGAAAATAAAAGCTCTACACCACATGCAACAGGCAAGAAAGCCCTTGAGAAATCTTCTTCAGACATCTCAAAGCAGCAAGAAAAGAAGCCTGCCGAAAATAAAAGCTCTACACCACGTGCAACAGGTAAGAAAGCCCTTCAGAAACCTTCTTCAACCATTTCAAAGCGCGGGAAAAGAAAATTGCCGAAAATAAAATCTTTAAGAAGTCTACTAGAAAGTAAACTGAGAGAAAACCAAGAAGCATGTCAGTCCTTGGACTACGAGTCACCCAAATTACCAATTTGGAAATAACATTCTCCGTGCTGCTGAACTTAATGAGGTTGCTCCTTGTACCAAAGATCTCCACACATTCTACATGGAACGTTGTAGGGTACAAGATGACTCTCCAATTACGGCCGCCCTGTGGCCCGGGTGGTGGCTTATGAGAGTAGATCTGCCAAACAAATTCAAGCAGTTATCTGTGCAAATCAGTGACTTGTACGATCTCTTCAAGTTGGATGCTTTGGGTGTGCAACTTCTCCGCTGCTTTATCTTGTAAGTTGCTTGAAAATTCAATATGCTTCTCACTAATCATTCTCTATCAAACTGTGATTTTTGCCTCAGTTCATCTTTACCATGTATTTTGTCTCCTTACACTTTGTTTTTTCTCAATATTAGGAATATGGCTGTAGAAGTTGAGAAGACGAGTGCAGAAGTTGACTTCCTTGATCCTGAATGCTTTAACTCAACAGTGTTGAGTCATGGTCCTCTTTTCGCTTTCGCTGCGTCCTATATGTAGCGTGCCTACGAACTATATGCTAAAAAAGAGACATCATTTCCGCTTATATCAGTGCTAACCACTAGATTGCAATGACGATCCTTACAAAGCATAACAAGGTCTTGTATCTTGATTCATTGAAGAGCCTTAACATTGATATTTCCCTTTTGACAAAGGTCATTGATGAGTAAGTTCTTTCTTTCTTAACTTGCAAACTTCCACAACAAACTCCGCAGAGTATATTAATAGTGCCATAATCATTGCTCCATGTTTCGTTGTATGGGTTGGGATAGTTACTGCCTCGACAAGAAGTTACCCTGTAGCACCTTGGAAAATGACAGTGAGGTTAAGGTACATATCACTTATTTCCTTCCTGTGGAAGCTAGTACTAAAGGTTGAGTTTATTTCTTCTTGATCACCACTATTTTTCTTTGTACATTTATCGCAGTGCCACCAATAACCTTCTTATTCCAAACTCTGTGGGTTCTATTGTGCCTTTCACATGCTTAAAGTAAAAGATAAATTGAGAGAACTTGAGGTACTTTCTTGGGATCTGCATTTGCAACACCTGCAAACTGAGCATAGTTCTTACTTATTAGCATTGCACATGTTTGGTAACCACCTATATATGTGTGCTGACTGGTGACATTGTATATCCGGAAATTTGAGCTACCGGAGTGTCGTCTCCACAAAGACACGCTGATCTACGGTGTGATAGAACTGTCACATCCTCGTGGACGAGGTGATCAGAGTCAGAGGAAAATTTCATGTTGATGACGATGTGAAGACTCATATTAGAACTGATTCTCTTGTCCCATGAATTTTGCGATATTGATGTCAAGTTATTGAACTATGGCTGTGCTGATGCTTCTTTACTTGTGAGATGATGATGCTGAATTTTGTCATATGATGCATGTGAACTATATGGATTTCTATGATTTTGGATGCTGGATCTAATTTAATTAGGTGCATATGAAATTAGGACACGGGAGGATCATAAGAGACGTGAGTTCATAACACGCGTCTCCTCTCGTCGAGACAGAGGAGACGCACATTGCCAACACGCATCTCTTTTCGTCGAGACAGATGAGACGCGCATACACAAGAAGCGTCTCGTTTTGTCTGAGAGAAAGAAGACACACATTGCCAGCAAGCGTCTCCTCTCGTCAAGACACAGGAGATGCACATAAACAAGAAGCGTCTCCTTTCGTCGAGACAGAGGAGACGCGCGTGCAGAAGACGCATCTCTTTTCGTCGAGATAGAGGAGATGTGGGTTCATAACATGAGTCTCCGATGTTGAGTTCGTGTAACGGGCTCGCTGTTCGCGCCCGTTACCAAGTCCCCTGTGGGTGCAGAGAAACAATCATTTTACGTGACCGGCGACTAGTTGTGATAACGGTCGTTGTTTGATGCCCTTACGTGTTATCAGTTACGGGCATCAACACCCGTTATCTTTCTTCGATCATTTGTAACGCTTGATCGGTAATGGGCGATTTGCCCGTTACTAAAAGCCATCTATGTCCGTTACCAAAGTGAGCTCTTCACATAGTGTTTTTTTTTCTTTTTTTTTACAAGAGGTAACGAAGGGATGAACAGCAAGCCAAACAACAATCTCATGATTCAGAAAACACGAAGAGATAGTTGTGTGTTTTTGTGTGATGCGACAAGCACGATCAGTAGCTGATCAGGTGTATTGATCTTGACACTTCAGAAATGTTAGGGCGTGTTTGTGTTACATGAGGCACCAAGAAGAACCAGCAGGTGCCACATGCATGCCCAGCTTAAGCATGGCGCGGGTGGAGGCGGCCAGCACGAGCCGCAGCGCCGGCACCGATGCCACGCCGTACAGGAACCCTCACGCCTCCAGCGCGTCCCCGCGCCGCCGTGTCGATGCGCGCCATCCTCGCCGAACTAGGTCCACGGACAGTGGCGAATCTAGGATTTTAGCTTAGGGTATGCCACTTAAAAAAACATATCAATTCAGTAAATTCATTTTGTCAAATCCGTGGTAATAGTAAAATTGACAATATACTTTGGTATTAGCACTAACCACAACCACTAAGTAACACAACTCAGTTTCAGTCGTGCAGCAACAACACATTTGCATGCTTTCTTCAAAAAATATGTATATATACTTGTATTGGCCGGAATTGCGGGGTATGCCAGTGCATACCTGGCATACCCCCTAGCTACGCCACTGTCCACGGACCACGGCCATGAGGATGCGAGTGGGCGACCGTGGGTCTGGTTTTATACTACGTCACGCCGGATCTCTGCAAGTCCGCGCTCTGCTGCGACCCTTCGTCGCCGTGCCGCGACGCGAACGCGGTGGCGGCGCACGCTGCCAGGCTCGCGGCGGCGAACGCCACCGCGGCCAGGGGCAGCATCAAGGCGGCGGCGTCTAACAACAGCACGGTGAAGGCCGGCCTGCGGTCGTGCGGTCGTGCCTGCATACACGGGCTTCGTGTCGGCGCAGGAGTGAGCGGCGGGGCGGGGTTCGTGACCACCGGGCGGTACGCCGGCGTCCGGAAGGTGGTGAACGCGGCGAAGTACTTGGACGGGGGATGCAGTGGCATGGCGAGGACCGCGGCGATGCCCAGGGAGAACACAGGCGTCGCCATCGTTAGTCGTTGTAACAACTAACAAGGCCATGTACTAACGTGCCAACTCCACCATAAATCCATGAAGATGTCATGCAAGCAGTTTCATAGGCCGTCCCATGCATTGTCACATTAGATTTTTGATAATGCGGAGGAGAGAGAGTAAGTAGAGAGAAAGAGGTTGTTGCCTCGTGAAACAACCACCTCATGAGCGAAACAACGTCTCATGAGACAACTTCACAACCATTGTATGAGTTGTTGTTATCATGCAACTCAAAGTATTCCTTTTTTATATGCACAAATTAAGGAATTATATAGTTCTACCAGACGACTTACCAGACAAGTCACTGTAGAGGTTGTTTGTTCAGTCGACCCAAAATTACGTGTCAACGCATAGAACGGCCTATCAGACAACACCAATGTTACTCACTCCAACCCATGCATGCCAACTTTTGGTCAGCTATTCATAATGCCACGTCAGCACGGTGCGCTTGCATGCATGCAACGGCAGGGACACAGGGCGCTGCGTGCCCGCCAACCGGCGAGATATACCTAAGCTAGCTGACGACGTTGACGAGCGCGGTGGTCGAACTCGCGGTTGGCCGCCGTCAACACTACAGACGCGACCGCCGCAGCGATGCCCTCGACCGCGAGATCGCACCCGATCCCGGCCTGCCCTGTGAGCAGCAGCAGCAGCAGCGCGCGGGCCGCGCTCCAGCTCCGCGCCGCCGTGTACCCGCGCATGAGCCGCAGCGCGGGCACCGAAGCCGCCACGTAAAGGTACGTGCACGCCCGCAGCGTGTCGCCCGCGGCCGGGTCGTCGCGCCCGTCGTCGGTGCCTCGGTGGCGCCGCCGCCGCCAGCCGCCAAAGCGGCAGTGTCCCGGTCGACCTTGACCCCGCTCGCCGCGGCAAGGTCCGCGGCCATGAGGAGGTGCCCGTGCCGGTCCGCGGTGGCCGGGCCCGTGACGGCCCGCAGCCGGACACGGTTCGCTGATCGCGTTGCACGAGTCGGACACGGCGTCGGCGGCGAGAAGTGATGATGTGCTCATCTTGGTGATGTGTTATTTTCAAGGTTGTGGATCGTGTCGACGATCAAGGCATGGAATATTTGGTAGATTTTTATGCATGTTTGCTATTGTATTGTAGTTTCCAAAAAGAGAGAAACATAAATGCACCATCAATTTTTGTTTGCTTGCTTGACGGCTGATAAACTAGTTGATTTATTGTGAGAGAAAAATATTGTTGGCTGTCTGGCTGGCACTTAACGGATAGTACTCCTCGCAAAAAAAATTTGATGGGTAGTACTAATGAGAGACGAACGAGTAAGCTAGTCAGTGGGCGGTGGTTGACGAGTCGGACGAACAAACTTACTCCTACACAATCAAGTAATCAATGACATAACGACGCCTGTATCTGGAAAAAGTTTCTATTTCTTTCTTTTTTTTTCCGAAACGAAGAATGTTCCGATTTCAATGGTCCAGCAAATGGATGCAGCAATGCAAACAAGTCAAGAACGGCATGGCGGAACTGAAAGCCCACGACGTACTGACGCCGGACAGTCCCGTTCGTCCTGCCCCCGTGCCCGTCCGGCATGCCGGGCATGCGTTTTGTCAAGGCTCTCGTCGTTGAGGTTAGGTGAGCCGCCACAAATTGCATGAATCCAGCATTGGGCGATGATCTTCGTTTGGTTGGTGGTTGATGACTGGTGCTGATTTGTTTTGAGAGAAAAATACTGTTGGCTGGTTGCTGATGACTAGTTTGTTCTGAGAGAAAAGTACTGTAGGGGCGACGTGACGAAGGTTTGCACACGCTACGACGCTCGTTTGAACTAGGTGGACCGACCCAAACCGGGCCAGCGCAGTGACGTACTGGTGCTACCTCCGCTGACGTGGCGACTGGCGAGCTGGCTTGGTTGACTCCGGTGGTCAATACCACTGCCACCGTGGCACGATCACGATGACGATGGATCGGCCGGGTCTGGCTGTCGCAGAAGCAGGCGGCACGCCGGCCCGGCTGCTCACTCCATTCATTACTCCACCGCCGGCGCGATGCGATGCGAGCCCCGCCGGCCGCCGCATTGAATGGAGCACGCCGTCACGCCCCACCTCCGTCCGTCCCTCCACCACCTCTCCAAAACATCCGGCCCCTGCGACCGTGACCGAGTAGCGCTGTAGTCGCCTGTTAGCTACAGCACACCAAGCACAAGCAGCTGCAAGAAACGGATCGGACGGAAGCCGCCACCGCCAGCGCCATGGCGTCCGGGTCCCCCTCCTCCTCTCCCATGCTCACCACCACCGCAGCAGCCTTCCTCGCGCTGCTCCTCATCTCAGCCGGCACCGCCACCCGCGCCGCACACCAGCAGGCTCCGCCGACGGCGGCGCTGGACGAGGTGTGCGGGCGGCTGGGCGGCTACTACGTCACGCCGTCCCTCTGCGCCTCCGCGCTCTGCGCCGACCCCTCCTCGCCCTGCCGCGCCGCGCGCGACGCGCCCGCCGTGGCCGCGCTCGCCGCCCGCCTCGCCGCCGGCAACGCCACGGCGGCGCGGGACAGCATCGAGGCCGCGCTCCTCTCCTCCTCCCCGCCCGCGGGCCCTGGTGCTGCTGCTGCTGCTTCTGCTTCTGCCGGCGTCAACACCAGCGCCGCGGCGGGCGCCGCGCGGTCGTGCCTGCAGCTGTACGCGGGCGCGGTCCCGGCGCTGCGGTGGGCGGCGCGTGCCGTGGCCGCGGGGCGGTACCGCGGCGCCCGCGAGGTGCTGCAGGCGGCGCAGTACGTGGCCGCCGCGTGCGAGGGCATGGCCGGGGACGCCGCCGCCGCGCTGCCGCGCGAGAACGGCGGGTTCGGCGACATGGCCTTCGTCGCGCACGCCGTCGTGGCCTCCATGGCCGCCGACTGATCTACATGCCGGAGAACTTGAGTCGTTGTGTAGCTGTAATAATCAATGCGCTGTTCGTTGCAGGAAGCAACAGCTCGTGTCGTGTCGTCCTCACATGTGGATCCAATAACATCCCCTGTAAATTCGATTTTCGCTTGAATTTGATCTCCTGTTGCGCGCACTAAAAAAACTCCTCAAATCCAAATTTGATTAGAAATGGCTCTATCTATCTATCATGATTACTATCCATTTGCGAGAGAGAGAGGAACAAATGGAAATGGTGGAAATTTCAGGGAGTATTTACTTATTTTAATTATTACTCTTAATTAAATACTACTTATTTTCATTATTCCGAAAACGGACACGATGCCCGCATTGATTGCTACTCCGATCTCCTAGCGGTGACCGTTAAGGCAGGCGGGAACACAAACCCAATGACGCACAGCACACAGGCGTCGCGTGCCGCCATTGATTAGCTCACCTACCCACCACCTCCACCAAGCAGCAGCAAGTGGTGACCGGTGAGTGCTCCAATCCAGCGGCGGCCAACAACGAAGGACACACACTCGCAGATCGTCGAGCGCGAGGGGAACCAGTCGACCAGCTAGCAAAGCCATGACCAGGGTCTGCCTGCTCCTCGTCGCCGCGCTCCTCTTCGTCAGCTGCCGCCGCAGAGGCAGCACCGGCACCGCGGCGGCGGACGCCGTGGCCGACTCGTGCGCGGCGATCCGCGACTTCGTGGACGCCGCCTTCTGCGCGTCGCGGCTGCGGTCGGTGCCGGGCGCCGCGGCGGCGGACCGGCACGGCCACCTGCTGATGGCCGCGGACCTGGCGGCCGCGAGCGGGGCCTCGGCGCGTGACGCCGCGGCGGCGGCGGCGCGCGACGCCGAGGGGGCAGGCGGCGGCCCGGCCGCGCGGGACGCGCTGGAGGCGTGCGGCATCCTGTACGGGTCGGCGTCGGTGCCGGCGCTCCGTCTCCTGCGCGGGTACGCGGCGGCGCGGAGCTGGGGCGCGGCGCGCGCGCTGCTGCCGCTCACGGGGCAGGCCGGGATCGGGTGCGACGCCGCGCTCGCGGGACCGGGCACCGCGGCGGCCGCGGCCAGGATGGCCGGGGCCAACCGCGAGTTCGACCAGCTCTCCACCATGGCCACCGCGCTGCTCAACAAGGTCAGCTAGGTAGGTGCCAGGCTCCGGCCGGCGGCGCACCTCGCTCGCTGAGTGCTGACAACTAGGATGGCATGGCGTGCGTACTGCGGTGAACTGGTGATGCGGCGGCTGCTTCACCATGGTTGGATTTGGAAGAATGGATATCAATAATGTAATCAACCAATAATTCACTGTGTTCTTGACTTCTTGTTGCAGCTGGCTTCAATCTCTCGTTTTTGTGCAATAAGCATAATATTTTCAAGCAGCTGGCTTGCTAGAAAACTTCTTGATCTCCGTTTCATTGCCCATTGTCAATGACGTAACCTAGGAGTATGACCCTTTTTTTTTGTTTTTTGCTAGAGAGCAACTGATGAATGTTTTCTGGTTAGTTACAACTCAAACGCAGTAACACTCCTCGGCCTGTTCCTCTTCAGTCTTCAGTTGCTCTGCAGATCGAGTCCCTGCAAAATAAAATCTTAACAATCCCTCTAAAGTCTAAATGCGGTGGTCATCGTTCCGTACATTGATTTGGTTGATCACGTTCCAGATTTACTTGATCAAGTTGTTCAGCTACCCTAGTGGATCTCGACAAATCAAAACAGATACAGTATGCAATAGATTGAATCTTTCCAACAAATCTCTGAACATTAATCTGGCAATTGGGAGCGTTAATGGCTGTCTGGCAATATCCCAGTTATATTTGGAGAGCAAAAAGGATGGATCCTATACCACTCTTGGCCTCTTGGACCAAGAAAGATGGATGGCGAGATGAAACAAACATGGCTGCACACCAAAATCATTTACTTCACTCCAAACACATTTTCGACCTTGTGGTCGCAGATCAAAACCAAAACCAAGAAATTATCAGGGAACAAATAACAAATCTTCCTGGCCGATATATATACTGTATAGCCATCCATCAAGCCAAGAGACTAGTAGAGAGAGATAGCCATCCACCAACCTACCATGGCTGCCTCGACTCTAATGCTCTCCCTCCTCCTCCTCCTTGTCACTTCCGGCGCCGCTGGGGCGGCGAACACGGCGCTGGACGACGTGTGCGCGGTCCTGGGCGGGTACTACGTGACGCCGGAGGCCTGCGCGTCGGCGCTCTGCCACGACCCGTCGTCGTCTCCCTGCGCCACCGCGCGCGACGCGCACGCGGTGGCTGCGCTGGCGGCCAGGCTCGCGGCGGCGAACGCCACCGCGGCCAGGGACAGCGTCCGGGCCGCCGCCGCGGGCGAGGGCCAGGGGGCGGCTGCGGCTGCGGCGAAGAAGAAGGCGGGCCTGCTGTCGTGCCTGCAGCTGTACACGGGCGCGGCGGCGGCGCTGGAGTGGGCGGCGGGGTCCGTGGCCGCGGGGCGGTACCCGGGCGCCCGGGAGGTGCTGGAGGCGGCGCGGTACGTGCCCAGCGGGTGCGACGGGATGGCCGCGGCCGCCGGCGCGGCGGTGCCGCCGGAGAACGGCGGCTTCGACGCGATGGTCACCGTCGCGCACGCCATCGTCGCCTCCCTGTCCAAGGGCTACTGAGTACCCATGTGTCGCCTGTCACGCTAGGATGAGACGAAAAAGTCGTTGTAACAAGGCGCTGCAGCAACAACGCCATGAATGTTGTTCCCGTGCAAATAGATTAATGGCGCAGCTTGAATTTTGACGTCCAGGGTGAGCTCGTCTTGTCGTCGCTCATGGCGTGCGCGGTTGCGCGCCATCAAAGTTACCTTTTATGACCGTTGGTTGAAGAAGAGGAGAAACATGGCATGCATGCATGCATATAGCTGGCGTAGTAGTTCCAGGTCGTCATGGTCCACAGGTCCAGCATTTTGTCGATGCAACAATTGCTTCTAAAAACCTTCTCTATTTGATTGGTCACTACGATCTTGCCCGTGCGTCGCTACGGGCAAAATAAATTTCGTTCATAAGTATCAAACATTACCATGTGAAATAGTTCTACAAACTCAAAAACATAAGGCATTTTTTTCTGAAGCATATGCATTATGTGTGTTTCTGCAGTACGAGTTACGTTGTCCAGTAATATTTGGACGTTTTAGCTTTTGGTAAGTGTATATTCTTTGATCATGAAAATAGGGAAATAAAAAGCTTATAATTGATGGACATCGTATTAAATTTTTAGATATATGGTAAAAACAGACCTTTTAGTGTGTATACCATGAGTTTAGACAATCACATGCTCTATCATTCACCAGCTTGCATTCTACATATTTGTAGAATTCAAACTTTTCAAACTTCCCACAACTTGACTTCCAACTTGGTAGAGCTGAAAGCCTAAATTATTATCTATATGGTTGTCATCAAATATAGCTTTCACCAATTATTCGTTACTTTCTTCGTAGACCTGAGTTGCTTTGTCCATGAAACTTGATAGTGCTACACAAGTAAATGAAAAGAGATAAGAAAGCACATCTGGTGAGAAAAATTATAGGCCATGCTATAATACGATATTAATCAGAAAGTAATATATTAAATTAAATTCCCGTCGAAAACAATAGTAGGGTTCACAAGTGCCCAGTGGTACTACCTCTTGATCTGCATGGCAACAATCATGATGTGGCATATTCCATTCATTCATTCATTAATATTAAGTTTGTCTGCCCTGAAAATCACAAACATGAACTGAGCTAAAATTGGTTGTCGAAGATGGTACCTTTTTGCTAATCCTTAAATTCAGAATGCTTGTTTCTCAGACATCCTCAAATTCAGAATGCTTGTCTCTCAGATAGATATCCTAAGCACCAACACTATCTCTTGCAAACGAATGTTATTTGCAGACCAAAGCCAGAATTCTGCCTGGAGAAAAGAGACATGGAAAGGAGTCCAATTTACTCACATAAAAAGGAATCAGGTGTATTAACATTCATGTATCTATTTGCATAAGGAATTTGGCATAAAAAATAAATACCGATAGCAGGTGGAATTCTAATGAGGATCCCAAATTCGGAGGAATTTATATTATGTTATTATCTACTAATAGACATATTTCTGCTTTGGTGTTTGTGACTCATCCAATTTTTAGTAGATGAGTCCCATACATGCAGCAAAATAATACCTGTTTTGTAGCTGAGGCAGTAACCCGATGCCAACCACATAAGCATTGATTTGAAATATCTGAAGGTAGCCAGGTACACATTATTTGAAATAATTAGATAAGCAGAATGAGTTCAGCTTACTGAAATAAATAGCAATAAAGTGGAAAAGGGAATAGAAAAGAAATAAGAATGGACTGAATACATAAGAGCTTTGGGTATTGACACAACAATGTCTCATTTGATGGAAAGCACAGTAGAATGAGACCAGAGAGGACGAGGACTACAAGGGCAATCCCGTCATCTGAAAAATAAATTAGGTGAGCATAAAACATTACTGATGGAGATTTTAATTATGTTCTCCGGTGATCCTTGGATCAAAACCATATATCATACTTCTCATAGCTTATAGTTATCTAATATCCTGGATGACGGGGACAACTTATAAATATAAATGTTCCAAGAGAAAAAAAGGTGCACAAACAAGGCAAGAACAAAATTGAAAAGCTTACTTAAGAGTACTGGTGATAGGTCAGCAGAGAAACAAAAACAATGTAGGATCTGATGGAAAGCATATCAGAAGCAAGCCATCATTCATCACCAATGCAGACCACTACTTACAATGCTGGTGATAGCTCAGTAGAAAACAAGCCAGGATCTGATGGAAAGCACAACAAAATTAAGACATCAGCCATCACCTATTTGAAATAAAATCAGGCAATGAAATTTAACTGCAATCATCATGTACACATACAGATCGATGGAGGAGGAATCTGGGCCTCACCTTTCCAGTCATGTACACATACAAATTACTTTTTTCTTCTTTTCCTTTCCGGCTTCTTCATCTTGTAATCACCTCGTTTTTTCCATATTTGGGGGGCTCTCGATCTAAGACTAAACGAAGAGGGCTCTTCCTCTAAGATTTGCGTTATCCTATTCTATCAGCAGCTTGAGATTCCAAATATCTGAGTATACATAGATCGAAAAATCCAAGAGACATAGAGGTCACTTAAACTTGTCCAATTCTAAGAAATCTATTGCTAGGATGGGGAGATACAACTCTTCAAAGCAAAATTCATTGGACTGTTAGTGAGATATACACACTTGACTAATAATGATACTAATTAGGCCAAAATGCTCTTACACAAAACCGAATCTTTTGATGATACTAATTAGGTCCTTGCATTACTAACCATGCCTCTGCAGTTTTATAACAATAAGCATTATGCTCCAGAAACTCAATATAAAGAAAGGCAAGTGAAATGAAATCTGACCAACAATCACAAATATGCCCTTTCTGATGTCTCATGAATTTCGAAGAAAAAATATAATCCAAAATATGGACTTACCCTAAGCTTACACCAGTGTGATAAGTCATAACTATTTGGAATTGAAATGCTTGCTATGAATCTGACAAAAAGGTGATAAGCCATTTTCACTTTCTTTTGAAAACGTAGTCCACCAAAAACAGAAAAGAAAAACAAAATGGAAATTCCTAATGCTTCATTATCCGACAGCGTGTAAACTTCGAGGTAATCTACTAAAATACAACCTACCTTCCATGGTGAATCGTAGAACTCACATTTCTACCAAGTTTGTAGTAAGTCTTCTCCAATGTGTGAATAGAGAATTTGAAACATCAGCAAAGGCAAACAAAGGAACACACAAAGAGATTAGTAACAACTGTATTTTAAAAGTCTAAACACGCCTAGTACATATCATAAAAAAACATTTGAAGTGTGCAGGTCAGCAACATATTTTTCTCCATAACCGAATTTGTTGCCGACCAAAAGAGATTGAACTATGAAAAGGCTTGAATAAATCATATGTTGCCGAGAGGTTCATATAGGAATCTGCCATAACCAGAAGCGCAAGAGTGAAAACCAAAAAGGCAGGAGATAAAAAATTAGTGTCTTATAATAACAAATTGCTTTCTTCCTTTTTTTTGGATGCTCTGAAGGTGTACATGCCGCACACGAAAAAAGCCCCACAGCGACACGTCTCACGCCGTGCGCTGGGGAGGAGGGTGTGCCTAGGAAGCACAATTACTTTCTTCCTTTATAGTAGAAACAGTTAGAATTCGGGTGAATCTGTACAAACTATTCAATTAGTAGATGATCCTTAAGCTGCAAAAAAATAGAAAAGCGTAGCAGCATTTTTGTGTTCCGCTTTGCAAAAATGAATCTGTTTAGTCGACAGTTATCACCAGCATAAGTCCCGCCTCCGTATTTTCAATGTTAAAAGTTTACTCCAACTCACGCCTCCAGTGGTTGATGCATGATAAAAAAAATACAAATTGGTTTTCTCGTTACCTCCATTTCACAGCTAGCTGCAACACTGAACACGCATGAATGTCTTCCAATGAAGGCGTCCATTACAGTGTTTGCATGAAGTTGTACAAAAATAACTCAACGTTCTGGTTAGTGTCTACAGATATTAGTAGGTGCCACTTCTACAACGAAAAAGGGAACATTAGTGCTCCAAATAGATGAACCATGATGATAATCTCAATTTTGAAATGAATATCTACTGACTTGATTAATATTATAGGCCACAACTTTATCCTGCCAAATCAATTTACATGCCCGAATCCCCCCAAAAAAACTGCAGGTTATTCAGTTCTTGTGCATAAATAGTATATTCACAAAAATTTCAACCATGCTTTACCGATGAAAATATCTGTTGTTCCTAGCTCATTGCGTGGTTCTGTCTTCCTCCAGCCCACCTCACAGATGTAGCATAAATAGCAAACATATGGTTATTAAACTATCACGTAGATACATTCAACACATGCATCGGTGCATTAAAGTAAATGATGCATTTATCTCTACTTGAGCATAAAGCAGGTGCTTTCAACATGATTAGCTTATTTATATAGCAAGCAATCTGAGAAATTACACATGCAATCTACTCACATCAACTGCTGCGTGTGCATGCTTCAAATGTGAGTACATCTGGTAGACAGAAAAAACAAATTCAGGAATGCAATAATGAGCAACCGGTGTATACTTAAGCCAACTATCAGTACAACAACAACAACTTAGCCTTTTGTCCCAAGCAAGTCGGGGTAGGCTAGATATGAAACCCAAAGGTACCATCAACATAGAGACACGTAGAAGAAGTCATGGCTCAGGAACGTTGATGGCTAGTCTCCAAGCGCCCCTATCCAAAGCTAAGTCCTTGGAGATATTCCACTCCCTAAGGTCTCTCTTAACTGACTCATCCCAGGTCAGTTTAGGTCGACCTCTAACTTTCTTCACATTGTCGTCCCGCTCTAGGACCCCACTACGCACCGGAGCCTCAGGAGGCCTTCGTTGGACATGTCCAAACCATCTCAACCGATGCTTTGGATCGGTTTCTCCTCAATTGGCGCCACCCCGACCCCCGTCCCGAATATCATCGTTCCGTACTCTATCCCTCCTCGTGTGCCCACAAACCCAACGCAACATACGCATCTCCGCCACACTCAATTGCTGGACATGTCGCCTTTTTGTAGGCCAACACTCCGCACCGTATAACATCGCCGGCGAATCACCGTCCTATAAAACTTACCTTTTAGCTTCGAGGCACCCTTTTGTCACGGAGAGGACGCCGTAGGCTTGACGCCATTTCAACCAACCAGCTGAAATTCTATGCCTAACATCTTCTTCGATGTCGCCATCCTTCTGTAGTATCGAACCTAAATACCGAAAAGTATCCTTCTTGGTCACCACTTGCCCATCAAGGGTGACGTCTCCCTCCTCACGCGTCGTACCGCTAAAGTCGCACCTCATGTACTCGGTCTTGGTCCTACTAAGTCTAAACCCTTTCGATTCTAACGTATGCCTCCACAGTTCTAACTTCCTATTTACCCCCGCCCTACTCTCATCAACTAGCACCACATCATCAGCAAAGAGCATACACCAGGGGATATCACCTTGAATGTCCCTTGTGACCTCATCCATCACCAAAGCAAATAGATAAGGGCTCAACGCTGACCCTTGATGTAGTCCTATTTTAAGCCAACTATCAGTAACCCTCAAAATTAAGCTGCAGGGAAATGCAGTAATATGCATCGGCTAGAAGCAAACACAGATGAATGGTAGCCAAGGATGTCACAAAATTGGATGTTTGGCAATGCCATTTTTCTACTGTGGAAGAACTCAAAAATATGTTCTGCTTATCATCAGAAGAATAAATTCATGTATGGGCTAGTCTGACCAATAAGATAATATCAAAATAGATGATAAAGAAATGGTATGTGATAATCAATCTGCAGATCTTACATTATACAAAAAAGATCAAATCACTTTGAAGATTGGCATTCCAAAATACTATCCACAGACTCAGGGCATGAGCAATAAAGAGCGGGTCGCTATCAATGATTGGTTAACAGTTGACAGTTGACTCCATCTTAACTTCAAGCCTACTATTGAGGGAAGGCTCACATCCATATCAGTATATAACAATAGATGGGTGAGGAACCTAATTGGAACTAAAAAGCTCACACTAAACAGTCCAGTTTCCAAATGAACTGCACAACTTATTATGATTGTTGATGACCAGCTTGCATCACATAGAACATTATGCAGAAAACTGAACCAAATAATTTTTTCCCTTCAAATAATGAACTAAAAAACTTATCAACAACTGCTTTTGGCAGAAATCATAATAAAGAAAAGGGATAGTTTGCAAAGTAAGATAATGCAAACATATTAGAAAGCAAAGGTTACAAAATCTTTTGGTAGTCTTGGTGTGTACAATAATCTTTTGGTCCAACAAATTATTGCATACGGAAGCACAAGATACTGCATAAATTGAGAGGGCAATAGCAAGGATAATGGAAAGTACATGAAACTGGATGCCTAAATAGCTACACTGGCTAGAACAATGACAACATTAATGAGAATTAAATGTTCTCTAAAAAATTTCCATATATCAGGGGGCATGGTATATTTTGATCCTCATGAAGCTCAAAAAGGTAGGTCTACAAAGAACCGTGGATGACTGAATGTTACCACATCCATTTAGACATGTTCTAATAAAATCATGAGTCTATTATTTACTGTAATTTTCTGATAAATTAGAAAAGACAATTGAGAAATAAAACCATGTAGATAGATTGCAATTCCTATAATAAATGGGTATGCAGAGGAAATCACTAAGAATGAATTTAGAAAAAGTATATATGCAAAACTTTTATGTACTGAGTTAATTGATTAAAAACCATATGATTGTTCTTTTGCAATAGTAGCATAAGACATTGTCAAAGCTTTTATGTACCTGAATTAATTGATTAAGAACCATAAATTCTTCGTTGCAAAAATAGCATACGACATTGGTCCAACTGTCCATACATATTAGCTTCCTTCGTCAGATTACTTCTGTCAGGATTTATATCGAACAGGTGATATGCAAGAGAATGAACACACATGAACCATAGGTTTGATGTATCTCCGTGCTAGGTTTGAGCCAATGCAGCATGATATAACGTGATGTGGTGCTGGATGAACGGCATTATGGAGGGGGAGGGGGAGGGGGAGGGGAATCATTGAGAAGGCAAGAGGAATCGCTGAGAGGCAATTTACCTAGAGGGCTTCGAAATTCTGGTCGATTAATATTGATTTTTTGGTCGAGACATGGAAAACAAGTTCTTGTGCACAACTGTGCGCCACCAAGCCGCGACGTCGGGGTCCACGTACACCTTGCCTTCTAGCCGCTACCGATGCTCGTGCCCTGTACCCCCACGCGCTTGCCGCCGTTCGCCTGCGCCAACAGTTGTACCGCCGGATCCAGCGTCGGCCAGTGGAGACGGAGGAGGTGCCGATCCGGAGAGCAGACGGCGGCGGAGGAAGCGGCGGCATCGTCGATCCTGAGACGCAGAGGGGCGATGCCGTCTGCTCCCCATGTGCGCCGCTCCCTCGCGGCCTCGCCGGTGGTTGGCCCAAGGACATGAGGCTGCCGCCGCGTGCGAGGTAGGTCGGGGTAGGGTTTGGGAGGGGCGCTTGCGGGGCGTGGGGGTGGAGGGCGCCGTGAGGCGGCACACAGAGGGGTAGGGGAGGGGAGGGGAGCGACGGTGTCATCGCGACCGCGAGCTCCGCCCTTTCGCCCAACGAATGGAGAAGGTGCGAGGTAGGGGCGGATTGATCAGATGGGCCCACATGTCGGCACTGTTTGGTGGGAGACACCCGTGGTTCTGCCGGCAGAACGCCCGAGGGGCAGAACCACGGGGGGAGACGTTGCCCTTACGCGTTTTTTAGGGGTAGAGATACTCACTCCGTTCGCGAATACTTTGACGCTGCCGACCAGAATTTGTAATCGCGGCAAGCTATTTTTTTGTCTGAATGTCATATAAACAAAAACATTTTTTTGTCTGAATCTCTACCCCTAAAAAAACCGTAAGGGCAACATCGCCCACCATGGTCCGCCTGTAGGATTGTTCTGCCGGCAGAACCACCGATACCCCGCGCGCTGACAGGTGGGCCGTTCTTTGGCGCCGCTTCTCCTCGCCCCCTATGCCGCCCCACAGGCCAATCCGCGGCCTCACCACACACCCTCACACCGCCGCTCGCCCATCACGTTTTCCTCTACCGCCCCTACAGCCCAATCGGTGACGCACCCACGCCGCCGCCATGGACACCACAGCTTCCACGCCACCGCCGTGGACGCCCGTAGCTGTCGTCAGAGCCCCATACTCGCGCCTGGAGGATCCGTCATTTGCCGTCTGTCGGAGCCCCGCACTACGGCTTGCGGCATGGGCTTCGACGACGACTGCAGCTCGAGGGTCAACCCCTTCGCCCTCAGTGCCACCCCCGGCTCCCTCGCCCTCAACGTCGCCACCTGTGGACGGCCCCTGACGTCGCCTGTGGACGCCGTCGTCCATGGCTTCCCCTGCCCCTGCCGACGGTCGTGCCCGTCGCCGCCCGTGCTCACCGCCTCCTGCCCCTCTGCGCTCGTGCGTTCCCCTGCTACCAATCCTTCTCCGGACTCTA
Organism: Cenchrus americanus; assembly: GCA_947561735.1. Lineage (NCBI taxonomy): Eukaryota > Viridiplantae > Streptophyta > Magnoliopsida > Poales > Poaceae > Cenchrus > Cenchrus americanus. The sequence continues at coordinate 7,259,132 of OX387242.1, forward strand.
TGTCCCCAAGCCGCTAGCGTGCATTTGAATTGACGATGAACTGGTGCCTTGCTGAAGGTAGTACGGGCCAAGGGCAGGGCGGGTGGATCCTGCAGGGTGCAAATCAGAGCAGAAGAGGTGGCATGTAGGCGTAGAGGAGGTTGCTTGCAGCTAGCCTTGGGCGAGCTCGAGCCATGCGATATCTGTTTGCTTTCAAATCTTAGCCCAGGTAGATTCCTCTTTCAATCCATCTCATGTAAGCAAGACTGCCACACAATTGGCATCACCCTTTGGGATGCAGAAGGCGATGCTGTGTTAAGGAACTTAATTGTTATCTCGCCCCAATGTATTTGCCCAATTAGCCTATCGATGTGATAAGGTTTCTGGTGCACCATAACCTGCTTCTTGTTTTTCATACAGATCGTGTTGATTTGTTTCAGCACCTTTCAGTTGAGGAAGAAAGGTCTTTACTGAAAAGGTGAGCCAATGCAATGTTTAGTTTAAGAAGTAACACAAAATATAATGTTTGGGATGTGCTATGAAGATTATTGGCCTACGAAGTTGTGTCATCAGGTGATTTCAGTGTCTAAATTTCTGAACCTATGTACCTTGGCTGCCCGCGGATATTTCAGTACAAGGCTAATCTGGTTTGGGTTGAGTGCAAATTGATGTGAGGAAGCCTCTTCCGCGTAGAGGAGTCTAATAAGGAGCTGGAGCAACTAGACTGCAGGCTCGTGGTTATCGGCTCAACCTATCAGACGTAAGCTAAGATATATAAAGATGAGGAGTCTATTAAGGACCTGGAGCCTCGGTCTGATGTTGCAAATTAAAAGTTGCATAAATCACATTTCTTGCCTTTTCATTCCAAACTCAAGACGTACTTTTGTTTGCTAATATTATTATGTTCAAAATATCAATATAGTTCCTTGAGAATTATCTAGAAGTAAAGAAGTCAAAGCTTGATGCTTCTATTTAAGATCTCAATGTTTAATGTGTTAGGGGATGTGCAAATAACTTTGGCATGATGATTATAGCTGTATTTCAATTTATTTTTTTGGTGAAATACGACTTGGCTCTGTGCTGTGAGTCCTGGGAGAAGTGAGTGCTCCAGTTGCTTTTACTTGATTGTTGAGGGAGTTGGCATGTGCCTCATGTACAACTTAATATGTTAATGTATCACACTGTCACGCCGGGTGGATCAACATTTTGACTATTTGAGTTAGTACTTTGAAATTTGTTAATGGCATCAAGGCTGTTTCGACAACTTTCAATCTTACTCGCTCACAACATAATCTTATTCCCTTTTTGCTATTTTCGCTTGTCTATTTGACACACCATCAGAGTGTTCGATGAAATACCAAATAGGATGCATGTGAGACTATATTATGTTGTTTTTAGTGACATAAAAAAGATAATTGCGCAAATCAGAGCTGAGGGTTGGGTGTCCTTCGCCTGCATTTATCAAATCATTGCTATTTTTCAATCATGCTAATTAAGATCTCGTGAGCTACATTTTTACATGTAATCGATGTTACTTTGTCTTGTGCAGGCAAACTTGCTTTCGACACAGGCCCAACAGGTATGCTCTTTGGTTCTTAGTGCTAGATTTCCAACATGAAGCCATCCTGGCTTTAGCATCAGCTTAGTTTATTAACCATTTTTCTCTAATTGTATTTGGGCATTCTTGAATGCTGCATTTGGCAATTTTAGGCATGAATCATGTCATCCAGCTACCAATGTGAAGCTCAGTCTTATTAATATTTATGTATTAATAGGGAAGGGTGATATCTGTGTTATGTCGTGGACAACTGCATGTTTATTATGGAAAAATGTATAGGCTAATGTGTTTGAGTTGTAATGCGACCCAGATGATTCTTTTCCTGTTGATTGGCTTAAGAAATTTCAGACAAGTGAAAAGATCTAAAAGCTAATCCTTCATAATTCAATATCGGGTGCTAATGATTCGTGCATTTCTTCTTTACAGGGAAAACTGACAACCAGCTGCCAATAGAGAACTAGATAAATCAAGGTATGCAGTTGTTCTTTTTTTTTGCGAAAAATAGGTATGCAGATGTTCATCAGTGTGCTTCATTTTGTTTTGCAGTAGACAGTGCTAAGGGTGGGGGTGCTAAATCATATTGCTCACCAGTTTTCATACAAGTTGCAAAACTACAAGTGCATCAAGGTCTGGTAAAGTGATGCCAGGCAACGGCCGGGCAGAATTGCATGCCCAACTTCACCGGTGACACTTTGGTACAAAGGGAGGCAATCACTTTATTAATTTTTTTGGCGAAAGGGCAATCACATTAATTTGACTGCTAGAGCATCTTAGAAAATACACTAGAAAGTAGATGATTTTAATTTACTTAAATGTGTTACTATTTGATTTGTCTTAAGCAGAGGATCTGTTCGGTTTTATTAATTCAAGGCACACTCTCTAGCCCAAACAACACTGCAGAAGATTTGTTCCGTTTTAAGAATATTTTCTTTTTCATGAGAATTAATCTGACTCCCTCTTGATGGTTATTTTTTATTATAGAAAAATCATTTCAATTATGTTTCTGACTTTTCTTAAAGTATGCACTTGAGTATAAGCTTTGCACAACCATCTCCAAATCTGCGTAGTTCATCACTTTTATTATACATTGATGCACTTATCTCATGTTTTAGTCATGACAGCATGCTCTGGAAATTAGATGTGAGTAAAATGGATAAGTTGCATCTCGTAATTGTGTTTTGTTTTTTGAAAAATATTGCATGCTTTCATTCTTTTATTGCTCAATGGTGTCTCATGTGCTTCCTATCCCTGACTAATGGTTCAGTTGTCCAGGAACCAGGTGCCGGAAATGCAGCGCTTATGTGCATGCTGGCAAGGTACATTAGGAGGGTGGAGTTCAGGCGCTTGTAGTTGTATTTACATCAGTGAGCAAACAATTACATCAGTGAGCAAACAATTTACTTAGGATTGATTTTAGAGTCATTGGGCTTGTGAGCTCTCTTGGACTTGTGAGTTTGAATTTCCTCCAAACAAGTGTGGTTTCTTTTAACTAATTCTTTCCGATGCAACAATATATGCCATAATATTCACATAATTTATTTATCTATATGATTCTACACAACCATTTTTATTGGAAAAAATGTTCAGGCATTCGTTGTAGTTGGGCCTGATCACAATTTAAAAGGAAAAAATAGATCATATCATTGAATGGTTGATTTGAAAACTGCTTAGAATCTTATTCTGATTAAATTATCTTATTGAATTTTATGTGTATTGCAATATAAATATTTTTGTTGCCTGTAGCAACGCACGGGCACAATCCTAGTGTCATATAAACAAAAACAGAGGTAGTAGTAAAAATCTAGAAAAGCCTCTTGGGTTGTGCTGTTTGCCTTTTCACGAGTGCTTGGCCCATCGGGCTGGATAGTCGTCGGCCGGCTCAATTCGGTCACTTATTTGCTAGCTTTTGTTGTTTGTTTTAGAGAAAATTCCCTATATGCCATAACAAAATGCAACTCATATATCTGTCATTAAAAAATACAAATATAAGCTCTATGCCAAAGGTTGTAATTTTGCACGTACTCAATGCTATATCCGTCAGATCCAACTGGATGTTGTCATTAGGCCGTTAGTGGGCCCCACATGTAAGTGGGGAGAGGGGGAAATCCCCATTCTTCCTCAACGGGTCAACCGCAACATCCCTGCCTGCCGCCGCCTCCCATGCCTCGGCCTCCCACCCTCCCCCCGCTCTGCTCCCTCCATGGGCAACTCGCTCGCACAGCTCGCGCGCGCCGGCGACGGCGCGGTCGGCCGCCGTCGCCACGTGGCGCCTGCCGCGCTCCCCTCCGACATGTGGCGACGGCGACGCGCTCCTGCCGAGGAAGCAGGCCCGTGTGGTGTCTGGTATCCTCGAGTGTGCTGGCCAACCGCAAGGGGGCTTGTTCCTGCCTCAGGCGGCGGCGTTGCCTCAGCGCTAGGTGTTCGCCGGAGACGTGCAGAGCAGGTCGTTCGCGTGCGGCGGTGTCCACCAGCGGCCGGGCGCCGGCCAATGGCGTCCTGGCGCAGCTCTACCACCAGGGCGTGGAGATCGACGCGCTCGTCCGACTCGAGGTAGAAGCTTCACACGTTGACCAGTTCCGTTGATTATTTGGGGTTTGGGACTCAAGAGCCCCCTTTTGATTCGTCGCGGCCATGGTTTCTGATCCTCGCTCGTCGTTGTTCGTGCTGCAAACCAAGAGGATGCGTGTCGGTCGGGCTCCACGGCGCCCAACGCCGGCACGCGTGCTGTGGTGGTCATTGTGGAGCGCGCCGCGGCGGGGCACCTCCGCGCGGCGGAGGCCGAGCCGGTCCGCGCCCGCTCCCGCTACGCCGAGCCGGGAGGAGCGGCTCCATCGGCCGGCCGTCGAGGACCGGCGTGGCCGGGCGTCGCCGGAGCCACGAGGCCGTCGTCGCGGGCCTCCGCGCCACGCTTGACCAACTCCTCCTGCAGCTCGTCGGCCGTCGCCGCCGCCACCGCCGTTGCGTGCGCCGCCCGGCTGGCCCCGGCTGCGACGATGACGGCGGTGGATGCGCCGGCGCAGCAGAAGCAGGAGAGCGAGTTGCCCACGGCGGCAGGCGGGGATGATGCGGTGGAGGAAGAGGGGATTTTCCCCTCTCCCCACTGCCATGTGGGGCCCACTAACGGCCTAATGAAAAATTACAAGTTTTGGCATAGAACTCAAATTTGCATTTTTTAGACATATAGAGCACATGAGTTATATTTTGTTGTGGCATACAAGGAATTTTCTCTTTGTTTTAAGTCGGTCTGTTCTGTACTGACTCGGTCCGTTCTGCTTACTAAAAAAGACTTGGTCTGTTCTACTCGCATCTCACAATAATTTATGACCTGAACGGCACCTTTCACACACAAAAAAAAACACCAATTCAATCCACGCTAGATCATTGCCACATGCTTAAATAGTAATAAATACCAAACCCTAACTTACAATATATGAAGAGAACGTATCGTGTGGAAAACCACCCCTGTGCAAACTATGGAAACTTCAATCTGAACCACACGATGTTGATCCAAAGGAGGGCTCATGGGAGGCGGGAGGGGTGATTTGCAAAAGTGCATTTGCAAATCATCCCTCCCACCTCTCATGAGTCTTCCCTTAGATCAACATCGTGTGACCCAGATTGAAGTTTCTATAATTTACATGGAGGAGTTGGTTTCCACTTGATATGTTCCGTCTCACATAATTGTAGATACAATAGAAGATCTACGATGTTAAGCAATACTCCTTTCATTTTCATTTTTATTTATATTTATATGGCGCACACACATATTATGGACATCAAGACTCAATTTTGCAATCTCCTATCAATAATTTGACTACTAATTATTATTTTTATAATGTAATTTTTATGAAGAGATTTGTAATCAAATATACTCTACAATAATTGATAATTATAAATTTATAACCACCTATATAATATAAGATTAATGATTGGTCAAAATGTTGTTTAGAATATCGTATCAAGTAATATCATGCCTTATAAACATTGATGGAGGGCTATTTATTTCGGATTCCATCGCGCCTGTCATCTTGAAAATATAATATTTTTAGAGGTCTTGTGACAAAAACCGAGGCTAGCTACATGTGTAAGTAATCGGATGCCCGTTAGCCTAAGAGGGGGAGGGGGGTGAATTAGGCAACTAAAAACCTTAACCTATGGCTTCACTAAATTTACACAAATGTAAACTAGAACATACTATCTAGATGTGCAACTAGGTTGTTCTAGTGTGAAACTCCCATCCCAAAAGAAGGTTTGCAACCAATAGCCAATCCTAGCATGATACTACTTTAGGAAAGTAGAGGCAAACAAAGATTGCAATAGAGTAAATGCGGAAACGTAAAGGGATGAGGGGAAGCAAACTCTTGACACGTGATTTATCCCGTGGTATCGGTAGTGTCGTATGGACCTCCCTGGGCCCACTACCTCGGTGGGTACCAGGACCGACTACTCGGTGGGCCCCTGGGACTACCCGGCTTGCGCTACACGGCACCTGATGGCGTGGAGCACAAGGACTACGGAGGAGAAGTACTCGGTTAGGAAGCTGTACATGCCCCACGCTGTATAGAAGACTCCTAGACGTACTCGACTAGTACTCTCTCCCTACTCCGACTTGTAACCCTGCCTCCCGGACTATATAAGGTGAGGTAGGGGCCGTTCTCTAGGGACACATCTCATCTCATCCAATCCACGGCGCACTATTACACCATCTTGTAATCGTGCCCAATCAATCCAGAGCTACGCAGCATACAGGACGTAGGGTATTACGCACCTCGCGGCCCGAACCTGTCTAAATTGTGTGCCACGTGTCTCTTCCTTCGAGTTACCGATCTCGGCGAGGCCACATTCATCTACTTCGGGTACTCCCCTTAGTAGGTTGCCGGTCTAAAACACCGACACCGGCGCGCGCCGGTAGGGGCTCTCGCCCGAGATCACATGGCGAACTCGGACGGCTCCCGTCTACTTCAAGCCAACCGTCGCCTTCAACCGCGGCGACACCTTCGTGTTCGGCGCCCGGGTGCCGCACCGCGGACGGCGCGGGGATCTTTCCAGCGCCGCCTCACCATGCCGCCCAACCCGAAGACCGGCCTCGTGACGCTTCCTGAAGTCGTCACAGGCGAACTCGCCGGCAAGTTCGGCGAAATTTCGCTCTTCAACCATCACGCTGACTTCGAGCTCGAGTCCGCTTCCAACTCGAACTCGACGTCCCCATGGGCTATTACATGTGTGCCGGCTGCTCAGCCATCGCGTGCGGTCCCACCACTTAGTGAGCGCTCCACGCGTGGCCCCCGCATCCTCAGCCGGGCCCGCACGGGGGCTCCCTCTTTGCGCCGGGCCGGCAAGGAGCCCGTACCCGAGTACAACTCGGACTCCGACACCGCCCCGGCCACGCTTCGGACTCCAACCCTCTCTCTAAGTTCTACTTGAACCCCGCATACGAGTTCGACTTCGGGTCGGACCCTGAGGAGCCTGAGTCCAAGGACAACTCCACTGAGCATCCCTTGTCAGGGCCGGCCTCTGGGCTGGTTATAACATCCACACCGGTCGGGAGATTCGTCTACTGGCCAGATCGCAAGCATGCTGACCTGATAAGTGGAGACTCACGCTACGTCGCCTACATTGACTCGCTCCCGTTCCAGGAGGGAACACCGCTAGCCCGGGCTGACTCAAACACACCAACTGAGGTGGCGCCTTCTGAGTCCAGCCTTGGCACCCCCGATCGCCAAGTCTTCATGGCTGCCGGCGACACCCCAGGACCTTCAGGGACGGCTCAAGACAAGTACCTTGAAGACATCTCCTCCGACGAGCTCTCTGCTGATGCTCCAGCAAACGAGCCACCCGCGGACAGGGACGCTCGACGTGAGCGCAACTGGAAGCGCAGCGAGGCGATCGAGAGCAGAGTACACACCACCCCTGAGCAATGCCTCATGTCGATCACAGCGATCGCATGCCAGGCTCAGGGCATACGCGCTGGAGAGGTCATTGCCAAGCTCGCTGAAGATGCCTACTTCATGCGGGTCGACAACAGGGTCAACCAACCTCCTCCCGCCAAGCACCGCGACAACGAGGCTACAAGTCACAGCGCCGGCAACGGCCCTAACCGTACTCGAGCTGAGCTCCCAGCCGAACCCAACCACACTCGCTCCAACGCCGGCGGAAACAGCAACCGCGAAGTCGTCCCCCACCGTGCCCCAGCCGGCGGCGACCACGATCCTGACGGCGGCGGCAGCGACGGCGGAAGCTCCAACCATGGAGCCAACAGGGAGGGCGGCGGCGGCGGCGGTCGCGGCGGCCGAGACCACGCGAACAGCCACGCCTCTGGTGCCTCACAGAGCGGCTACGACGCCCGCCAGAAGATTGAGGAGCTGCGGCGGAAGAAGTCGACCACTGCAGGCGACAACAATGGCTTCCCCGCCTTCTCACCTCGACTTCGCAACTTGCTCCTCCCCGACAAGTTCAAGCCTTTGGGGATCACCAAGTACGACGCGAAGCAGGATCCCATCCAGTGGCTCAGGTGCTACGCTCTCTCCATCGAGAACGCTGGCGGCAACAGCGACACCAAGTGCCTCTACTTCCCCTTCTGCCTGGACCAAGCCCCACTCACATGGCTCGAGTCGCTGTACAAGCACTCGATCGACAAGTGGGACCAATCCGAAGGAGCGATTCACCGGCAACTTCGCGGGCGCCATGGGCCGATCGGGTATTCGCATGGACCTGGCCATGGTCAAGCAGGAACAAGGCGAGACCCTCCGCAAGTACATGCGCTGCTTCTTCGACAAGCGCGCTACCGTCGTCGACGTCACCGACAAGGAGGTCATCGACCTCTTCCAAGACGGCCTCTACCATCGCCGCACCTTCGAAGACTTCGGTCGTCGCCGCCCCAAGTCCATCCCCCACCTCAAGGACATGATCACGTCCTGGGCGGATGAAGAAGACAAGGCCAACGCCAAGTACGACGCCATCCGTGGCAAGAACAAGCAGAACCAGGGCGGCGGCAGTGGCAGCAACGCGAACCAAGGCGGTCGCAACAACAACAACTACTACTACTCGGGTCCCAACCGCAAGCGCAAGCCAGACAATACTGTCGCGGCTATCCAGCGCCCTGCGAAGGGGAACTCGAAGAAGAACTCCGGCGGTTTCAAAGACCTGCTGAAGGAGAAGTGCCCGTGGCATCCAAACGACAACCACACCACCGAGCAGTGCTACCACCTCAGGCATGCACTCAAAGATACACCAGAGCCACCGCACCCTCACGACAAAAAGGGCAAGAAGAAGGACGGCGACAACAACGACTTCCAGGAAGCCGACAAGACCGTCAACGTCCTCTTCGGCGGACTACCCAGCAGGCGGGAGCAGAAGGCTACCCGTCGCGAAGTCATGTCCACTGAACCAGCGGTCCCGACCCCTCTCAGGTGGTCGAAGGTACCCATCACCTTCTCCCACGCGGATCAATGGACCAGCTTCTCCGAACCAGGACGGTTCCCCCTCGTCCTGAAGCCGGTGGTCGCGGGCTCCAAACTCAACAAGGTGCTCATCGACGGTGGAAGCGGGCTCAACGTCCTTTTCACCAAAACCTTGAAGAAGATGAAGCTCGACATCACCCACATGCTCACCAAGAGCAACACACCCTTCTACGGCATCGTCCCCGGTAACGCAGCTATCCCACTGGGCTCAGTGGTCCTGCCAGTTACCTTCGGGGAATCTCGGGACAACTACCGTACCGAGTGCATCAAGTTCGAGGTCGCGGACTTCGAGACATCCTACCACGCCATCCTTGCCAGACCGGCGATCGCCAAGTTCATGGCAGTCCCCCACTACACCTACTTGGTACTCAAGATGCCAAGCCCAGCGGGTGTGCTCTCTCTCCAAGGGGACTTGAAGATCTCCCACGACTGCGACACAGAAGCCGTGGAGATCACCTCTACGAATCAAGTACCCAACGCGATGATGGAGGTCTACGCTGCGTCGAAGAAGCTTGCTACAAGTGAACTCGACATCCCAGAGAAGTCTTACAGCGCCAACAAGCCTCAGCCACCTGAGGAGGTTCTTGTCAAGACGATCGACCTCGGAACAGGCGACCCCAGCAAGACCACCACCATCGGGGCTGGCCTCGACCCCGAATAGGAAGATGCACTCATCAGCTTCCTTCGGGCTAACCGCGACATCTTCGCGTGGAAGCCAGTGGACATGCCAGGAGTGCCCAGGGAGCTGATTGAGCACTGCCTCAACGTCGATCCTAAGGCCACCCCCAAGCGACAACACCTCCGACGCTTTGCCGACGACAGACGGGACGCCATCAAGAAGGAACTCGCCAAACTACTCGCGGCCGGCTTCATCGAGAAGTCTTCCATCCCGAGTGGCTCGCCAACCCCGTCCTCGTCCGCAAGAAGAACTCGAACGAGTGGAGGATGTGCATCGACTACACGGACCTCAACAAGCACTGCCCCAAGGACCCCTTCGGGTTGCCGCGGATTGATCAAGTCATCGACTCCACGGCAGGCTGCGACCTGCTCTGCTTCCTCGACTGCTACTCCGGGTACCACCAGATCGCGATCAAGGAAGAAGACCAGGAGAAGACCGCGTTCATCACCCCGTTTGGCGCGTACTGCTACACGACCATGTCCTTCGGGTTGAAGAACGCCGGCGCTACCTACCAACGAGCTATCCAGGCCTGCTTCAAGAAGCAGCTCAACAAGAACGTCGAGGCCTACGTGGATGACGTGGTCGTCAAGACCAGAAACTCCAGTACCCTCATCGACGACCTTGAAGAAACCTTCGCATCCCTGCGTGAGTACCGCTGGAAGCTCAACCCGAACAAGTGCGTCTTCGGCGTACCTTCGGGCAAACTACTCGGCTTCATCATCAGCCAACGCGGCATCGAAGCCAACCCCGGGAAGATCTCCGCCATCACCAGCATGAGAGCTCCCACAAGCATCAAAGACGTCCGCTGACCAGGTGCATGGCGGCACTGAACAGATTTATCTGGAAGCTTGGAGAACGGGGACTCCCCTTCTTCAAACTACTCAAGCACCAGGAGAAGTTCGTGTGGACTACAGAGGCGGATCAAGCCCTTGCCCAGCTCAAGGACTTCCTATCGAAGCTGCCGGTCCTCATGGCTCCCCGCAAGGGCGAGCAGCTACTGCTCTACCTCGCTGCGACTACTCACGTGGTCAGTACTGCCATTATCGTCGAGCGGCAGGAAGACGGCCACGCCTACCCGGGCCCGGGCCGCCCGCCTACTTCGTCGGCCGAGGTCTTATCAGAGTCCAAGGCACGCTACCAGCCCGTGCAGAAGCTCCTGTACGCAGTACTCATTACCTCGCGGAAGCTATGACACTACTTCCAGGAGTACTCGATCTCCGTCGTCACCGACTACCCGCTCGGCGACATCCTGCGGAACCAAGATGCTACTGGAAGAATCTCCAAGTGGGCAGTCGAGCTCGGCGCCCTCACCATCGACTTCAAAGCACGCACAGCCATCAAGTCGCAGGCGCTAGTCGACTTCATGGCGGAGTGGCGGGAGAATCAGCTACCTACTCCAACCGTGCGACCAGAGCATTGGATGATGTACTTCGACGGCTCACTCAACCTCGAGGGTGCAGGTGCAGGGGTACTCCTGATCTCTCCAATGGGCGAACAACTCAAGTACGTCCTGCAGATCTTCTGGAAGGTCTCAAACAACGAAGCCGAGTACGAAGCTCTCCTACACGGGATCCGCCTCGCGGCTTCACTGGGCATCAAGCGGCTACTAGTCTACGGTGACTCCGCAGTGGTCATCAACCAAGTCAACAAGTCCTGGGACCGCAACAAGGAGAACATGGACGCCTACTGCCTAGAAGTCTGCAAGCTCGAGAACAAGTTCTATGGTCTCGAGTTCCACCACATCGTCCGCGACAACAACGTCGCAGCGGACGTTCTATCGAAGGTTGGATCCACCCGCGCTCAAGTGCCAGCAGGTGTCTTCGTCCACGAGCTTCACGCGCCATCCATCCCGGAGCCGGCGCCACCAACCACTGTCCCAACCAACCCTGTGGCCGGACAGGAGGTCATGATGATCGACCTGGACTGGAGGCAACCCTTCATCGACTACCTCAGCGAGCAGAAGGTTCCCTCTGACAAGAACTCGGCCGAGAAGCTCATCCGCCGCGCCAAGTCCTACGTCCTCATTGGAGACAAGCTTTACAAGCGAGGCGCATCTTCTGGAGTACTCATGAAGTGCGTCCCCAGGAAAGAAGGCAAGGACATCTTGGAGGAGATCCACAAGGGCGTCTGCGGCAACCACGCGTCCTCACGCACGTTGGTCAGCAAGGCCTTCTGGCAAGCTTTCTACTGGCCCACAGCTCTGGGTGATGCCGAAGAACTCGTCAGAAGGTGCCAAGGATGCCAGTACTTCGCCAAGCAGCAACACGTCCCAGCCTACAAGCTAGTCACCATACCGCCAACCTGGCCCTTTGCCTGCTGGGGGCTCCACATGATTGGGCCACTGCCAACTGCGCCAGGTGGTTTCAATAGAGTATTGGTGGCCATCGACAAGTTCACCAAGTGGATCGAGGTCAAGCCGGTCACATGCCCCAAGGCTGACAGAGTACTCGACTTCCTGGATGAACTCGTACACCGTTACGGACTACCCCACCGCATCATCACAGATCTGGGCTCCAACTTCAACAACCACCAGTTCTGGAAGTACTGCGAGAACAACGGGATCGACATCTGATACGTCTCAGTTGCCCATCCTCGGGCCAACGGACAAGTCGAGCGCGCCAACGGGATGGTGCTCGACGCTCTCAAGAAGCGGCTACACGACGCTGCTAACTCTAAAAGAGGCAAGTGGATCAAGGAACTACCCAACGCACTCTGGGGGCTACGTACTCAGCCTTCCAAGCCAACGGGGCAATCCCCTTACTTCCTGGTCTACGGCTCCGAAGCAATCCTCCCTGCCGATGTCATATGGAACTCACCAGCAGTTGAGCATTACGACGAAGGCGTCTCTGAAGATAGTAGACGAGTTGACATCGACAGCCTCGAAGAAGCTCGCTGCCTTGTCCAATCAGCAAGGTACCTGGAGGGTATCCGACGCTACCACGATCGCAACATCAAGGAACGCTCCTTCAACGTTGGAGATCTTGTCCTCCGCCGTATCCAGAACACGAAAGGACTACACAAGCTCAGCTCCCCCTGGGAAGGCCCCTTCACAATTGCAAAGGTGACCGGGCCGGGCTCCTACCGCCTCCAAATACTCGAAGGCGAAGACGTCAACAACTCGTGGAACGTCGACCAGCTCTGTCGGTTCTACGCCTAGTCTACACGACTACTCCGGGGTTCAAGTCTACACGACTACATCAACACCCCTCTGCTGTAAGCGGCCTCCGGGTCCTGGCTCCAGTCTCCGGACTACCCTTCTCCAGGATCCAGCCCGCGCGGCTACCTATGGATCCTGGGCTGCGACGAGCAACAAAGGACTCTAGCAGCGGTCTACTGAGAGACCATACTCTAAGATCTAGCCTACACGTCTACCTACGGATCTACTGCTGTAAGCGGCTACTCGCCCTAGCACCACTTAGCTGTAAGCGGCCTCCGGGTCCAGGCGACTACTTTGTAGCTACGGCCCTGGCCATCCAGGTGTACTTCTTCAGTAATAAAGTTTGATCGTTCATCAACTTCTTTACTGTCTACTTCCCTCAACGGGACTACTGCCGAGTACGACTACTCGCACCTACTCCACGATGGGGCTCCGCACTCTGAGATCGTGACTACGAGTACTCATTGCTGGAAATTTTCTTTCATTAATACTTAAGCAATTCCATTACAATTGTTTTTGTACAACTTTGGCTACGAGCTAACTATTACAGGGCTACTGGAGATTGAGCTTATCGGCTACTTGCTCCGCGATGGGAGCCATCTGCTCCAGCAGCTCCGCGTATTGCTCATCGGTACAGTTGGCGGCTACCCCGCCAGCGACTACCTCCACGGGCACCTTCGGGAAGTAAGACTTCATGAAGGCCAAGACTTGCTTCGGGATCGACCTCGCCATATGCTTCACATAAGCCGCCAGTCGGCTGGGGGCTTCCCTGAGGCAATCCACGAGCGGAGCGATCTTGGGGCTGCCAGGATAAGGCACCAAGAGCCTTGCAATCGGCAGCGCGGCTTCCTCAAGATCCTTCAGCTGGGCCCGCAGCGCCTCGCAATCTTCATTCAACTTCTGCAACGATTTGTAGCAGTTGACGAGATCCCGGTCAGAAGCAATTTGAAGCTCCATGTGCTTGTCGCACTCAAAGGCAAGTTCCTTATAGTCAAGCTCGAGTACCTGGCGGGCCTCCTGCTCCCGGTAGAAGAGGTTCTTCATACTTGTCTCTGAGGACTTCAACTGCTCCACCTGGGTCTCAAGCTCTGCAACACAGCGGGTTAGACTACCCCTTGACCTTCAAACAACTACCCAACAAGTCAAGCAGCATACCTTTATTCTTGTTGCGGAGCGTCTTGTTCCTCCGCACCAAGTCGTCGCTCTTTGCCTGCATATCCTGGATATCATTGTGGTATTTGGCAAAGGCGGCGTCGAGCTTGGACTGCATGGCGGTCGCGTGCTTCCGCGACTTCAAAAGCTGATCTTCTAGTGCTTCAGCCCGGAGCACCGCGTCACCAAAGCCTTGCAGCATGTTGGACTTCTCGCGGGACCTCTCCACGACGTCCTGCACAGACAACGCATGTCACATGAGTACTCAACAACAAAGGATTGACTACTCAGAAGTTAAGACTACTTACCTTCATCCACTGCTCAGCCTAGCGGACTGCCTCCAGGTGCCTGGCTACCGTCGCCGGGTCGACCAGATCGTCCGCGAGCAGCTCTACCCCACCACGACTACTCGCGGCGGCCTCCGTCATCGGCACAGAGCGGATGGGCTCTGCGTCCTGAATCTCTGGGGAACGGACCACCACCTCCAGAGTAGCCTCCGGCGGCACGGTGGCCTCCTCTCCTCCGGACGCCACGGCGTCTTCCCCGGCGATCTCCTCCATAGGCTCGGGGGCTCCGCCGGTAGCCTCCGGCACTTCTGGTGTCGACTTCTGCATTGGCACCCCCGCAGGGATGTCACTCCCTTCGGTCTCAGCACCTGTCAAGGAGAAGACAAGTGTATCAGCGACTACGACTACTCCTCGAGGAGCTCTACAGCTTCAGAAGAGTACTTACCTTCGACCACGATGGCCTCAGGCAACGACGCCTCAGTAGCCGGCGCTTCGGGCACCGCCTGGGAAGCAGGAGCGTACTCCTCGGCGAGCGGCACGACTTCTTCTTCCGCCACGGTCGTAGAGGGTTCATCCCCCTCCCAGGACAGATCTGTCGATTTCTTGCAGAAATACACAATTGGTTGTCAATCAAGTTCGACTACTATCGAAGTACTACTCGGGAAGGCTCAGCACTTACAAACTTGACCAGACTATCGTCACGGTCGGGGCACCGAGGATGCTGGCAATGTCTACCAGTCCACCCTCGGCGGGTGCCTCCTCTTGCACCTCTGCAGTCGCTGCCTCCTCTACAACAACGGTAGCCGGTGCAGCGCCCTCCTGCGCTCCTGCGGCCACCACCTCTTCGACGGCGGGGGCTGCGGGTTCTGTGCTCCCTTGAGGAGCAGGGGGCTGGCGCTCCAGTTGCGCCAATAACTCTTCAACAGTGGGGGCTGGGCTACCACTCCCAGCCGCCCCCCCACTGTGTCCCACTCTCCTTCGTCGCCCTCCTCGACGGGCTCCGTTGGCGGCACCTCCTGCTGGCAAAGGAAGATCAGTCATCAGCAAGTGAACTCGTACGACGGGTACTCGACTACACAAGTCAAGACATCTTACCTCTTGAGGCATGGTCTCTGAGACCTTCAGCTTCTTCGTCACCCGCTTGCGGGCGGGGTTGCGCGG
This sequence comes from Cenchrus americanus, assembly GCA_947561735.1. Lineage (NCBI taxonomy): Eukaryota > Viridiplantae > Streptophyta > Magnoliopsida > Poales > Poaceae > Cenchrus > Cenchrus americanus. The sequence goes on from OX387242.1 coordinate 7,274,565, forward strand.
CTTCCGTGGCGGCGCAGCCAGACTAGCCTCCAGGCTAGCCGGCGGATCTTGCACGAGGGGTACTTGAGGTAAGTCGGGATGGCTAAACCTCGACCGCAGCTGGAAACGGTCTTGCAACGTCTCCTCGTCGTCGTCCTCCTCGGACATGTCTTCTACGATGACGGTGTCATCTCCTTCGCCGACTTCCCGCCGCTCCTTGGCCTTGGTCTTTCCTCCCTCCGGAATCTCGATTCCCTGAGGGGGCGGCTGCGGCTCGGAGACGAACCTCTTCAAGTCGTCCTGCAAGGCACAAGACATTAGCGCGACTACTCACAAAGCAGTGACTACTCGACTAGGGGGTACGACTACTCACCTCCTTTGGCGGGCGCACAACGGAGTACTCCTGGACGGGGCACGCCGTGTACGGCGGCATGTCTCTGAAGATGCGCGTCAGCCTGTCGATGATGTCGTCGTCGTCGATCTCGCCTCTGGGCATCCGCGACGTGTCGTTGTCACCAACGTACTCAAATCCCAAGGTGTCGCGGGCTATCAGTGGCTGCACCCTTCGCTTCATAAAACTGAAGGCCACGTGCTCGGCCCTCAGTCCCGCTTCTCTAAGCACCTTGATGCATGCCAACAGCTCGGGGAGCTGGATCCCCTCCTGCATTGAAGGCTCCGTGTTCCACCAGTCCCGGTGTCTGGGCTGCCTTCCGCTCGGCTTCGGCAAGCCGGGGTGGTGGTTCGTGACGTAGAACCACCTCGCCTTCCAATCTTGGTTGGAGTCGATGAGCTTGTACGCGAGGTACTTCTCGGCGGCGTCCTCCCGCATCTGGATCCCGGCTCCACCTACTACTCGAGGGTTGCTGGCGCTCGGCTGTGGTTTCACTCAGAAAAACATCCGGAACAGGATCCAGTGGGGCTTGATCCCCAGGAACGCTTCGCAAAAGTGAATGAAGACGACGGTATGGAATATACCGCTGGGGTTGAGATTGACGTACTCGACGCCGTAGTACCCGAGAAGACCCTTGAAGAAGTCGCTTGCAGGCAGTGCGAGCCCGCGCTCCGCAAAGCGCACGAACATCGGAATTTCATCCTCGCTCTTCTCCATGGGGTACGGGTCCCCGGCGGCGGCCCTCCAATTGTCCATCTCCTTCTCACGGATGAACCCGCTGTTGAGGAGGGCCAGCAGATCCTCCGTCTTCGTCTTTGACTTTTTCCACTCGCGGCTTGGATCTGGCCGCGGTGGAGACATCGGCGGCGCTGCCCCCGTGGCAGCCGCGGCGGCCTCATCACGGTCCCTCTTCTTCCCAGCAGTCTTCGCGGACTTGGATGGTGAAGGCTTCATTCTCCAAGTACAAGGCGTCTTCACGCGCATTCGCTCGGGGGCTACTCTGGAAGCTCTGGGTGGCGGCGCGCTTGGATCTACTGCGGCGGCGGCGTGCGCTGGAAGTGGATCTGGCCCAGATCTATTCGAAATGGCTTCAGTAGTGATGGGTGGAAAACCCTAAGGGTTTTGGCTTCTATTTATAAGTCAAACCGGCTCCGCAACGGCCGGCAGGATAAGTCCACGCTCGGCTGACTTAGCAGCTGCGCGTGACTTTCGTATTCTACTAGTTGACGCGCCTCACCTCGGGGGCTCGGCTACGTCTACTCGACCACCTGGGAAGCGACAAGATACAGGAGCATCTCAAGACACATTCTACAAGATGACCCTTCAATTCGAGAGGAAGTACTCGACTAAAGGCTCGGGGGCTCCGTGCCACGTGTCCTTCGGTTTTTTCTCTCCGGATTTTTCGGGATATTCTAGCCAAGACTTCAGATGGACCCTCAGCCAGAGTCTACGACTCAACCTAAGGCTCGAGGGCTACTCCATATGGAGTGCGATTTTGCAATCGCACTCCTATATCAACTCCGGCTTCAAGACAACGCGGGCATGATTGAAGACCTTCGAGGGCAGCACTCGAGGACGCTTGGGACTACTCGAGAAGACTTCAAGATTGCTCAGATATCAGCTGGAGTACATTCCAGCCTCGGGATGCTTCGACTACTCTTGAGGACTACTCGTTAAGGCCGTCAAGACTACTTGAAGCTATCCTTCTCGTCTACAAAGTACTCGGGGGCTTGTCGTATGGACCTCCCTGGGCCCACTACCTCGGTGGGTACCAGGGCCGACTACTCGGTGGGCCCTGGGACTACCCGGCTTGCGCTACACAGCACCTGATGGCGTGGAGCACAAGGACTACGGAGGAGAAGTACTCGGTTAGGAAGCTGTACATGCCCTGCGCTGTATAGAAGACTCCTAGACGTACTCGACTAGTACTCTCTCCCTACTCCGACTTGTAACCCTGCCTCCCAGACTATATAAGGCGAGGCAGGGGCCGTTCTCTTGGGACACATCTCATCTCATCCAATCCACGGCTCACTATTACACCATCTTGTAATCGTGCACAATCAATCCAGAGCTACGCAGCATACAGGACGTAGGGTATTACGCACCTCGCGGCCCGAACCTGTCTAAATTGTGTGCCACGTGTCTCTTCCTTCGAGTTACCGATCTCGGCGAGGCCACATTCATCTACTTTGGGTACTCCCCTTAGTAGGTTGCCGGTCTAAAACACCGACAGGTAGGCACTAAGCCACCCCTAGTCCACGTTGTTGAAGCACTCACACGAGTATTGCTTCCCGGTCACCAAGTCTCTCCCAAGAGCACCACTTGACTCGCCACAGAGGCTAGCCACTTATGCACTTGCCAAGCTCCCTTGGTCATCTTGATGCCGCCTCCACTAAGGAGCTTCTCCACCAAGGAAGGGGGTCTCCACGTCCCCCGCACAAAGTGTCCTCGCCACTCCACACCAAGCCGGAGGGTCGATGACGATTGCCGGTGAGCCACTTAGACCCCAAGACTTCCGACAAACTTTGTACAACTTGATTCACTCAAGAGTCAAGAATCACCTCACAAGGTTGACACGACCTTGCACTCACTCAGCTCTAAGCTAAGCCTAGTGTTGGGGAATTCAGGAAAACCCGTCACCCTCGAAACGTTGAGCTTAACAAAGTTCTCAAAGCATGTTTTTCAGGAGCAGGGAATTCGCGATTCTCGGAAGCCTGGAACCTGTGAAGTCTCGAATTCGCGAATGTGCAGAGTTCGGGAATCTTGATTCAGCGAGGAGGTGGAGTCACGAACGTGCGGGAGCCCGGAATCTCGACTGTTGATGGTCCGAACTTCGGAGAACTGCTGATTCGGGAATCTGATGAAGACTCTGTTCAGGGCTCAGGCGCGAAGACATTCACGAACCAGCTGGGAAGCAAGGGCCACTTCGGGAATCTGTTGAAGTCCTAGTTCGGAAGTTTCGTGCGAAGACGTTCACGAACCAGGGGAGAAGCAAAGTCAAAGTTGTAGTCCCAAAAAGTCCGGGTTTAGAGTGTGAACTAGTGGCAGATTTGTAAATATGTTAGATAAAAAAGACAATCATGTATGCGTTCACACTAGGAATATTCTCTGAGGCTAAGGGTGTTATCGGTATGTAAAAGTCCCTTCATCTCCCTATAAAAGGGGGCGCAAGGGCACGTGTAAACGGATTCAGACTTTTTTGGAACTTGTGCTACTTGCAGAGGGAATCACAGTCTCTTTGCGCTCTAACTTTGTACTCGAACGTGTTGAGAACTTTTACTCGTGTTAGGGTAGTTATCCGAATTTTTCGGGTACCCCCCAACACCTAGCACTAAGCACATACACAAAACATATGCAAGTCTAAAGATGAGCAATTAAGCACTTGGATGGATTGGATATGATCTTCAATGTGTCTTGAACTCCTCTGTACTTCCACACAATCCAGCCACCTCAAATGGGTGAGCGGAGGGGTATAAATAGCCCAAGGCATCAAACTAGCTGTTGGCTAACGACCACTGAAAATAGTACCGTCGGATGATCCGACGCTATTTTTTCCAGGGCGACGGTTCATCCGGTGCCCCTCCCACGTCACTTAGCCGTTGAGGTTCTCTGACACAACTGCTCCGATACCATGCACCAACGGTGTGTCGGATCATCCGGTGCTGAAGACTCCGCGTCCAAGTCGCCTCTGTTAGCTTCCAATCGACCGTCGGATAGACCGACGCTTCACCTTGACCAAGGCGTCGGATCATCCGGTGCTGAAGGCTTCGTCTTGGCGCGTCTCTATCTTGATTCAAATTGAGCGTCGGATAGACCGACGGTATCCCCACTCAGACCGTCGGATCATCCGGTGCTACTGTCTTCGTTGCTCTTCCCCTGCAACTCGTCCGACGCTACTAAATAATGGACCATCGGTTCATCCGACGGTACCTAGGGTTTGACCCTGAGTACCAACTCGTCCGACGATTGCACCGACGCTTGCATTTGAGGGACCGTCGGTTCATCCGACGGTGTCTTTTCTTTTCCTTTTCTTGCTCGGTTTTGACCCTTGTTTTTCTCATTTTTGCATGTAGTTTTCTTGCATCCTTGGGACCTAGAAATGTCTACAAAGACATGCTAAAACAATAAGGTTAGTCCCAATGATCATGTTGTCATGAATCACCAAAATCAAACTCGAACTAATGGCATATGAGGCCATGTTCGCTACAATCTCTCCCTTTTTGGTGATTTATGACAACACAACCAAAGCAAGCATAATTTTGCAAGAATTGACAGAATTAGAACCACTTACACTTGCTTGGATGCTTACCATCATCAAAACTCCCCCTAGATTAAACTTCCCCTTTTTGATCTTCATGTTGACATTCTCCCCCTTTGGTCTCATATCCTTGAAACCACTTGTAAGCATCCTTAAAACCACTTGTAAGCTTAAGCCACAAGCTTGCTTTGGTCCCACAACATGCCGTCCTATCTTTAGTTAGAGAAAAACAGGTTGGTTCAGTGGGTATTTGTAATAGAACAAAGAAGATACATTGGTGAAATATTTGTAGCAGAATAACTTACGGGGTAGATTGGGGAATCAGGTGGGGTGGATAGTTGAAATTTGAATTCGAGGTGTTTAGTTTGGAAAAAAGTGGTGAAGATGTGATGAGAGAATATTAATAGTGCATTGGGTCGCATGTTGTGAGAGAGGACGTGGGTGAAAAGATGGTGAATAGTGAGAATTTATATATAGTGAATGTATTTAGTTTTAACGGGTGAAAAGATGTGATGGGTGAACAGGAAATTATGGGAAGTTGAATTGAAAAAACAGTTTATTCAACAAAACAAAAAGAATAGGAAAAACCGAACACACCCCTTGAAACGGTAAATGTTTATGCAATTTTGACTATATCATATATAGCCTTCTAGAGTTCTATCGCTGGACACACACATGGCTCACGCGCATCCGGCCGCGCCGTCGCTATGTTTATTGATTGGAGAATGGAGAGGATCACCAGGCGGATCTCAGAGGATGGGCGCCGCGCCGCCGCCGGCGGCGGCGGCATATGCTCGAGCTCGCAGCTGTTGTGAGCTACGAGTAGCACGGATACCGGGGGCTGGCTCTCCAGTTTCGTGCCTACTTACACCTGTCGTCGTCGGTGAGTCTGCACACACATGCACGCTGCCACCTTACAGGGCAGTGCATACGCAGCCACATGTAACACACGCGGCTAGCAGCAGCAGGGGAGCAAAGGACAAGCTACCGTGAAGTAATCCATCTTCGACGCACGTATGCATGCGTATGAACGGACAAGATCGTATGTGCACCACCGTCGTCGTCTTCTTCATGGTATCATCCAGGGTTTTCCAGGCTGATCAGGGCCGGATCGAGAATGGACGGCTGTAGTGCTACCGCTTTACGCATCATTGCGGCCGATCGACATCAAGAAATCTGCCATTGCCGTATATGTGCTCATCTCTGCATCTGCATATATATATACACTCACTCACCGATATGATCACTCACTCTATATATATACCAGTTTGCACGTGGACGCAGCCACGCAGGGACGCTGCCCTGGTCGACGTCGTACTTGCTAGATTATATTAGGAGCAAGAGTGTTTCTCTTATAGAGGCCGGGTGCTATATATATAGAATACAGATATAATCTCTGTGCTGTATGGAGACGATGCCGATGATGAGTGGCCAAGATTCACGTCCAGCTTGGGACTCCTATTCCGCCGCGGACAACGGCGAATCCGCCGCCGGTGGTGTCGGCGGCAGCGGCGGTGGTGCAGGATCCCTCGAGATGTTCGGTGATCCGCTCCACTCCTCGTACGTGACCTAGTAGCTACTAGCTAGCTAGCCCACGGTAGTACCCACGGTAGTAGATCCTTTATTGTTCTTTTAATTGGATTGACTATATGTTAGCACGGCGGCGGGGAGCGACAGCAGTGGCTAGCGGTTGGCGGCGGCGGCGGCGGATCGGAGGAGCAGGAGGGGAGACGGATAGAAGCAGGGCGAGGAATAGATCGATTAGTTCAGATAGAGTTCTGTTACATCATGCCTTCCTCCCCTCTCCACTCAATAGTTATACAAGTCTCAACACCACTCTGACCCACTAACACGCACGTTGGGCTTGGACACACGCTTGGGCCTTGGGCCCGGAGCGGCTCGCTGGCCTGCAGCAGGTGTGCTGCTAACACTATAGATCTCGTGTCACCCATGCATTATAGTCAGTGTGAGCACGTGCATGCATATGCATGGTGCATGGCGGTGCTGTGACGACGATCATCCTTTGGTTACTCTTAATTTGCATGTTTCCTCGCTGTTGCAGCGGCGGCAGTGGTGATCTCTTTGAGCTGGTGATGCGGGCAGGCGGCGGCGTCGTCAGCCTGCCCTCGTCGCCGCCGCCGCCACCGCCACCACCTCCTGGTCATCAGCCACCTTCCGAGGACGAGATGGCGGCGTGGCTTTATGCAATTTTCAGTAGCGGCGACGTCGAGCCTCCCGTCGCCGGCAGCCTGGACAAGCCCGAAGGTGGCGACGACGACGTCGTTGCTCGCCGCGCGGTGCCGATGGCAGCGGAGGCGATGAAGGCGGAAGTGAAGCGCACCGAGGTATATATGTATGGCTGTGTGTACTTGATCATCACTCACCTTCTCTTGATTTATTTTCTCGTCGGTATAATTATATATCACCTCTCCCTAGTTAGAGAGAACAACTGTATTTAGTCTGTGCGTGCTTATATATGGTAATGATAGACTTACCGACGAACATTTTACATTTGCTGTAGGTGTTTAGGGATGCTTGTGGAGTCTTAATTGATAGGAATAATTCTTAGTCAGTATAGTATTCCCTCTATTTCAAATTATTGGTCGTTTAATTTTGGTCTTTTTAGCATCTAGATATATAATAATATTTATGAATTTATAAAACCAAATTGATCTACAGTTTGGAATGGAATATGAGAGTATTCTTTTGTAATTTGGAAAGATTAATAATCTTCTAGCTTGAGAAACTTTTTTGTTTTTACTGCAATGCGCAGCCCCTACTCAAATTTTATTTTGGGGATTGAGAAAATATAGAAGTACATTTTTTCTTCACAAACGTTCATATATGATAGTGACTAGGAGAATATCTTAATATTGGTTCTATAACTTATGATACTAATTAATAAAGATACTTATTAATTTCAAATATTTGACATGCATGCATTCAAAATATAAATAACATGGAGGAATCATCAAATTGAATGGATAATAAAAATATCTATATGATTCATGGAGTCGATATATAATATAATTAGGGTGTCAAAGTACTACACCAAATTACCAACGCTATTTGTAAATTGCTTTAACTTCAACTTGTAAACAAAAGATGAGATACGAAAGTACGGGGAGGAAACAAAATCACACAAAATTTTCTTATCTCACCGCACACACCCATCTAAGACAGTGGTGAAAAGAACCCGTTTTATGCGGTTTTGCACCCGGGTATATATATGACTCATCAGTTAATTTTGCAGATAATTTCCCCCAAGTAAACATATGCCTTATTTTGTTGATACTTCCTTGTAATTTAATGGTCTGGCAGGACAAAGGCAGTGGGAGGGAGAAACAAAGAGGAGGTAGGAAGTCTCACTCTCACCACTCAGAAACACACACCCTCACAGAGAAGGTAGAGATAGTGCTGGAAAACATATCAATTCTTGATGTTTGAATACTTATGCATGCTATATGTATAAATTGTACCATTATTAATCTCGATTCCTGGTATTGTTGACCCATGCTTTGCTTTTATGTTGATTGTTAATCGCTTATGTTTATAGTTCTTTTCACGCACCATGCATATATATATGTTTCATTTGCAGAGACGAAGGAGAAAGATAAACGAAAAGTTCAAGACACTGCAACAGCTGGTCCCAGGATGCGATGATAAGGTCAAATAAATACTCTGGGCTTTAACATATGTACCATGAACTATATGCATATCTGGTACATGATTTTGAATGTTAAGCAAAAGCATATGGTCGAAAATTTTGCATGTACACACTGCTGCGGCCTCCTAGAGTCCAAAGAAACAGGAATGAAACCTCATTAAGAGAAGAGAGTTACAAAGCGCTACAATGGGAGAACCCCAAAAAGCGAGGAAACAAGAAGGTTACACCTGAAATGAAAAAAGAATAGAACCCACACCACCAACACAAGGGAGACGACCACCAGCAAGCAAAGAGACCCCACGGACAACCAAGGTGTGCATAGACAAACACCGAGAAGACCCGCACATCACTACTTGCCAAACAACTTGTAGGATCGACGACCGAAGTGGAGGTTCCGCAAGACGATGCCTTCGGGAAGGGAGCGACGAGGACACCGTCATCGTCCGCCTACCCACAAGGGGCAGGCCAGGTCTTCACCTGGCTAACCAAGGCATTTGGAGGCCGCGACAATGCCCCCGGCAGGGTTAGTCACGGAAAGAGCGCAACCATTGCCGGCTTAGCAGAAGCTAGACAAGGCTTTCGCCCCAGCTCCGAAAGCCAAACCACCTAACCGGCGACAGCAAACAAGATGAGAGCAAAGTGATGGAGAACACAACAGGGAGCCTCGACGATGGCGAAGGAGGACGGGTGCAGAGAACCGCTGCCACCAAGATGACGACACCAATGCCTCCGGGACCAGACGGGGCCGTCCGAACCATATCGCCGTCAAAGCGTCAACTGCAACCCGACGGAGGACCGCGGACAAGCCGTCAGACCACGAGTCCCGAGAAGAGGGAGGGCCTGGCGCCACCGACGAGAGGAAGGGCAGCAGCCACCAGCAGAGGGGGGGGGCACATCGGCCGCCGGCACGGGGGGAGGGGCCGCGGCCGCCAAGCCGGAGAAGGACGTCGGCGGGGGGGAGCCGACCTCTCGGGAGGGGCTGCGGCCGACGGCGGGAACGGTCAGCGGGCGCAGTCAACGAGTTCGGCGGGGAGGGGGCTCAAATGGCACGCGAAGGCGAGGAGTCGAGGCCGCCGTCGAGATGACGAGAGGGAGGCCGACGCGACGCAACAGGGCCTACCTCAAAGGATGGTCTCGTATAAGGTCTTCGGGGGTCTTCGACGGGCGACGTCGGGTGGCGAGGACGGTAGGAGGTGCCGCCAGCCGCGGAGAAGGGCGCGTGTCGGCGGCAACGGCCACCCCTCCAGCAGGAATGAAGGAGGAGGAGGGGCGGCAAAGGAACAGGGGAGAAGCCGGTGACGCCGACGGAGATGACACGAGGGGAGGGGGCACCGCCGCCGAGCCCACCCGCCTAGCGCCTGGGTCCGCGGTGGGGAGACGGCGGCGCGATCGCAGCAGGGACGACGCGAGGATGTCGTCGGCACGACGGCAGGGCCCCATCACGAGTCTGATCCTCCAGCCCCGCCCCTGCAATGCGACGACGCCAGTCGGTAGTGTTGTAGGGCGCAGGAGCATGGAGCCGTCGACCCCAGAGCTGGGACAGCCCAGGGCGGCAGCTGGCGGGGCGTGGCGCGGTGGGTTTGACGGGGGACGCCGGAGCGGCCACGCCCACGGGAACCGCCGCCACCCAGTTCGAAGCCGCGACCACGGCAGGGGCCTTCTCCACCACGGGCCGCGGCCGGCACGACGAGGTAGAGCCGCCTCCCTGCAGCGGCAGAGGAGCAAAGCATCACCAATCGAAGCCGGGAAGACAGGCCGGCAGCGTCAACCCTAGATCTGGATATAGGGTCGAGAGGGGGAACGACCGGGGAGGAGGGGAGACAGGCCGGCTTCGTCAACCGTAGACCAGAATGAAACCTGCACATAAACTATCTAATAATAGTGTAGACAAATATGACCGGAGAACTTATAACATGTGTCCATTTGTGTTATGCTTATGCTAACCGAATATTGTAGGTATTTTAAGTTTATCTATTCTTTTCAAAATTGTAAGAAAAAGTCAGCAGCGACAAATATTTCGAAAGCGGAGGGAGTAGTTAAGTTTCTTTTTGAGCAGGATTATTATACTCCATACATGGTTAGAATAGGTAAATCTTTCATATGTATCTGATCGATATGCATGACATTTGACATTTCAGAGTAACCAAACCTCAACTCTGGAACAGACCATCAAGTACATGAAGTCACTGCAGCACCAAATCCAGGTCTAATAATTAACATACAACAGGGCTTTAGCATACGCATGCTTCAGAATAATTAAACTCGTGCCGCCGTCGTGCAGGCAATGTCCATTTTGGGCGACTGCAGAATCAAGCAAGCATCAGCATCAGCATCAGTTTACCCCGTCGTGCCGCCGTTGTCTCCGTACTACCTGCCGCCGCCACCACCCCCGGCTGTGGCGGGGTTGCTTGCGCCTCCGGCGCCGCCGCCAGCCTTCGCTCCGGGAGTTCTGGTGAGAGGGCATGTCTGGCCAGGGGTGGTTCTTGGGCCACCGCCGCCTCCGGCGATGTTCACGGCCGCGCTCCCCTTGCTACCACACCACCCTGCAGTCATGGCGCCCTCGGTGCTCGGTGGGTGCCCATGGCATGCAGGATCTGCCGCAGCGGCGCAGTGGCAGCAGTTGCAGTAACAGAGCGCTCAGGAGCAATTCCTGAAGAGGCATGCTTCCGCATTATTGGAGCTCGCCAGGACACATACTATGGGGAGAGCTCTGCTCCACCAAATGTAGCTCTACTCTATAAAAAAAATACCCAAACACCTCAACTAGCTCTACTTCACTCCATCAAAAATTAGTTTCACTCTAACTTTTTTCCAAAGCTCCTCAAGAGGTGCTCCACCAATTATTGGAGTAGGTAGAGTTGGGAGAAAATTACCCATTATACCATCGATTACATAAGAAAAAACGGTTCACGATCTATTCTTCATTGACCGGTCGTTCCTCTCCATCGCCACCCATCCCCTTCCCCCCGTGAACCCTAGCGCCGCCCCCTGCTTCACCCCGCACCGCCGGGACTGTCGACCCTTGGCCGGGGCTCACTGTCGCCCGCCACCGGGCTTGTCGTCGCCCATGGCGGGGGCTCACGGCCATCCGTCGTTGGGGCTCGCCACCGCCCGCCACCGGGACTTGCGGGCGCCCACCACCGAGGGTCGTCGCAGCCCGCCCCCTCCTCGGTCCCCGTGCGGATGGAGCGGGAGCCGGCGCGGGGAGGGCGGTCCACGAGCGTCGTGGATGCCGCCGCGGGAGAGAGGCCGTCGTGGCGGTGCCGGGAGGCCTGCCGCCGTGCCTGAGGTTTGAGCTTGAAGATAAGCTGCCAAGTGGGACCCACGTGGAAGTTAGTGAAATTTAGATGGGCTGATTTGGGCTGCTACTTGTACAGTGGGGGCGTGTTTGATTGCTTGGCTCTGCATGGCCTGGCCGGCGAGCCAGGCCTAGGCCAGCCACGCCCTGGTTCTCCTCGGCTTTTGCTCTCGTTTGATTCATTTGCTTCAGTGAGCCAAGTTAGGTTTGGATTGTATTTGATTTGTTGCAGAAATGGATAGGATGATCTTCCATCTCAAATGAGGTGAAGTTACCCTCTTGTCTCTCCGTCTGGCATTCTATCGAACACTTGCAATGTGTTGGCCAAAGTCACCTCCGAGGTTGCCTCCGCCGTCGGCTACCAGCTGGTGCAGCACACGTCCGGCGGCATGGCATCGGCGTCGAGCTCACACCGGCCCGCGCTGAAGGGGGCTCAATGACGAGCAACCGCGGCAAGAGGTGCTGCCGGCGAGCTCGCGCCGGCCTGTGCTAATGAGAGCTCGATGACGAGTAGTCGCGACATGAGATGATGATGTTGCTGCTTTTCAGGCACGAGGTCTACCTCCCTCGGCGGCGGCGGCGGCTTGTCCCCGGCGACAAGCGGTCACAACATGACGTGCTGAAGCGCGTCCGTGTCCGCCTCCACGGCGGCCGAAGCTCCGACGGCGAGTCCCGACGCAGAGGAAGAGGCGTGGCGAGCTGGTGGCGGTGGGTGAGACGGTGAGGCCGTGAGAGGGAGGTAGCCGTATCCTTGCTCTTGACTCGCGCGAGCACAAAACGAGCTCAGCTCCAGAAAAATGAAAGGCCAGAGCGTGCGATGGGAGACAAGAGAGAGAAGGCTTTTTGCACGTTGGGAGCCAGGCTAGGAAACAGTGTCAGCAAATCAAACATGCATCGGTGGCGCTGGGGGCTCAGGCCACCGAAAATGGCCCATATCAAACACGCCCTAGGTTGCTTGGGTGGAGGGAAGTGGGTCTTTGAAATTTGTGGAGTGGAGCTCTCACAAACGTGATGCTCGAAATCGTTAGAGTGGAGTGGAGTCTGAGAAGTGAAGTTTGTTGAGCAGAGCTGATGTTTTTATGGTGGAGCTCTCTCAAACAGACCCTGTATATGTATATTAACTCTGTATAGCTTCTAGCAGTCGTTCTGGCCGATTGTGGAAGTTGCAAAATAGAAGTCGTTGTTCCTCTGGAATCTAGATGACTGAAACAAACAAGTTTGCTTGTGCTTTGACTGACGCACACATGCATGAGCTTTTACGCGCGACCCTCGGTTTCCTTTTAGATAGAAAAGGCCACATGACCCGACTTTACTTAAAAAGCAAAGTTTGCACTGGGGTTGCCAGTTTACATGAAGCAGTTAGTACAGCATTACAAGCCATCAGATAGACTATCAGAGAACTACGCTTGCAAACTTACTCCCTCTAAACTACCCATCTTTGTCCCAACAACTAAGAACATGAAAAAGTCGATGCCAACCAAGATAAAGGGGGAAAACAGCCAACAAGGAGAAATAAAAGAGGTGTTTCCTCTTCAGCTCAGGTCAGTCTCCATCTTCAGATGTCAACAAAGACAGTTGAAGTTTTAGCTTGTGTATCACTAAATCTATCCAAAGTCACTCAATATTTTCCAATTTTGCATGAAAGAAATTGTTCAGAACATACAAACATCAGGTGAGGCTATAACAATGTTATTAAAGATCAAATCATTTCTAATCAACCAAAGACTCCATGGTAGACAGCCAAAAATGTACACAAAATTTTCATTCACTCTGTTTGACCCCTCTACCAGCTTTTGGTGCAGGTCATTCATATTATCTAGGGTTGCTGACCACTCTAGCACATCTCTCACTATACTCCAACAAAATTTCGAACAAAGATATGTTCAGTACTCTCAACCTAGCCACACAATTTGCATTCTATAGGACCAGCCCAATTTCTCTTCTTAAGTTGCTCAGCTGATTGTATTTTATCATTAAAAAAACTCGGCCGGTGAGGGAAAGAGATCGCCCCCACGGTATTAACTAAGAAGAAGCACTGACTTCCCCGACCGAGAAAATCCCCGAACCTTGGACCCGTCCTGACACTAGGAGTTGTAACCCATGGGAAACTACGTACCTGGGCCATACCCGGGGTTTGAACTCACAACCTGTGGGGTGCCGCTAGTGTGCTTTGACCAACTGGTCTAGCACCCTTTGGCGTATTTTATCATTACAAACTGATATTTGAGACAAACTTATACCATCAACAAGATTTTTGAGACCTTCCCACTCTATCTCCTCTGCTGTACGGCTGTACCAAAATTTCTTCTAAAAGCCAAGTTGATATTGCCATTCCTCAAGGTTTTGTATACTGACCACTCCTGATTGCAGATAGTTCAGAAAAAACTATTTTCAGAGCACAATTGCCAAGCTTTACATCCAGCCAGAATCTTATTTTCTTTTTCTTACCATTGCCTAACATACAAATCAACCTTCTAGCAACATCTTCGCTGATGGACATCAGTCCCTTCCTGAATTCAGATCCTTTATGTTTTTTTTAACTGAAAATCCCTCCATCTTACAAATAGTTCTGTCTTAACAAGTTGCAGCACAGATTATCATCTCCCCTCTCTATTTTCACAATCCATTTAGCAAGCAAACATTTATTCATCACTCTAGTGTCGGTAAAACTAGCCCCTCCTGTTTTCTTAGGAGTCACCATAATTTCCCACTTATCCATATAATACTTCTTCAAATGATGCCATGCCAAAAGAAATTGGCGTATCCATTTACTGATGTATCTCATCCTGCAGATGATATGTACCCATTGTATATAATTAGGAATTGAGCTGAGACATGATTCAATAAGAATCATTTTCCCCCGGCGCGCCACCTCCAGCGATGTTCGCGGCCGCGCTCCCCTTGCTACCACACCACCCTGCAGTCATGGTGCCCTCGGTGGATGCCCATGACATGCACGATCTGCGGCAGCGGCTCAGTGGCAGCAATAGGAGTAACAGAGCACTGTGAGAAGCAATTCCTGAAGAGGCATGTGTACACTATCTTGGAAATAAAATAACCACCATTTGAGACATCAAGATGCACACTAGGCCTCACGGACAAGTAGGGGTAAAAAACAGAGATAACAAAATAGCTAACTGTCCCTTCCAGACTTCAAAGTTTACATTTATAAAATAAGTTTCACCATTGTGCACATATATAATGCATGCATAAAAATATTCCATTACCGCTAGTGCAAACTGTTAGTGGCTAGACTGTGTAATGTCAAATTCCCTTAACATGTTGCATATAAGTAAATAGATACAACTGATATGAGAAGCACATAAAGAACTGAAACTACAAGAGTGAAATATATAATGATAGAAAAAACTTGGCCAGGGCCGCAAGCAAGAATTAAGGAACAAAAAAGAATAAGATGACAACCAATTAATTTTTTACCATAGTCTTTCAAATAACATAATATTTTGGGATAGTGGAAACCACTCAAATGCAAATTCAGATTTTAGAAATAAAACAAATGACCTACCACTCTATTTTACATGTTAAACTTATAAACTTTACAATGACTGTAGTAACGTAAACAAAACATATTGGTAATGTAAATATTAGGCGATTACCGTTGGTACAGGAGTACCATAGTGTAAATCTTGGATGTACCAGAGAAAATTTCAAATTCGATGACATATAAAAGGAAGAAGACACAACCAAACCAGAAGACAACGACAACTAATCAGATTTTTACCATAGTTTGTCATATAAGTATAACAGAATAATTTGGGACAGTGGAAATGGAAACCCCTCAAATGCAAATTCAAATTTCAGAAATCAAAACAATGACCTACCACTCTATTTTATATGTCAAAAATATATAATTTACATTGATGGTGGTAGTGTAAATAGAACCTACTAGTGATGTAAATGTTAATGAGGACTATTGCTACATGATCAATACAGTGTAGATCTGGAAAATCACTATAAGAAATTCATATTTGGTTTAAATATGAAATGTATAGCTTTCTTAGAATTTCATATAGTAGACTAGAAATCTAGACAAATCTATTTATTCAGAACAGACAACAAACTTATTAAATTTTTTTATATAGTGAATCAAAACATCCATCGGAAACTAAAACCCAACAATTAAATCAAAGAGGGCGGGGTTAAATCAGCAATCCATTGGAGATTGATCCAACCACAAATGCATGGGAATTGACAATTCAATTGGGTCTCCTGTGGAGCACAACGTCAACAGAAAGAAAAAAAGGGGACAGCATAGGAAGCAAATCCTTTCAGGCAGGCAAACAACTGCACATAACAAGGCGCGTCACCCAAAAAGAAGCATAGCTGGTTGACATGTGGGACCATTTTGTCAGTGTGCCAAATAAAATATTCAAACCAAGCACAGATCAGATTGACAGAGATAGTCAAATCACCAAAATTGATGGTCCCAAATTCAGGTGACCGGAACATAGAAATACTTGGGTAACATATAGCTTTTCTCTAGAAATAAGGGTAATCTAAGATAACAGCACAAGTATACCAAAAAAAAATGTGATGACTTGAACTATATAGCAGAACTAGCATTAAAAGCAGGATTACCTGAGATGACATACACATGGCTAAACATACAAAATGTATCTTATGTGAGGAGAAATTTGGAAATTTGACACCCAATACGACAGCCTCACAAGATTTGACACCCAATTCGACGCGTCTTCAAAAATTGACACCCTGAGCACGAATTCTTTCAAAAAGAGGGACTCACCCCATATTTTATCATATCTCGTGCTGCAGGCACAGTTTAGATCTCGTGCTGCGGGCACAGTTTACTCATGTGGATGGACCTAATTGCCCCTGCCTTATCCTCTGCTAGTCCATCGCCACCGGTCTGCCTCCGCCGCCGATCCGCCTCTGCCAGTACGCCACTGCCGCCGGTCCACCTCCCTTCCGCTAGCTCGTGACTCGCATGCGCCTGCGGCCACACACGGCCACCCGCGACCACAATAGCCAGACGCGCGCCCAGCTCGACACGCAGTCGCCGAAGTCCGCCGCTTCTAGAGGAGGAAGAGGATGAGCTGCCCAAGGTGGAAGATGACCGTGTGGAGGAATAGGAACAGTCGAACAGGGGCGCCGACGAGCAAGTGTTTTTTTATCTCTCTTTTTTTTCTCCCTCAATGCTCATATCCCTCTGCATTTGGTCAGGGGCAATTTGGTCCATGCACATGAGTAAACAGTGGCTGCAGGAAGGGATATGATAGAATATAGGGTGAGTCCCTCTTTTTGAAAGAATTCGTGCTCAGGGTGTCAATTTTTGAAGGGATGTCGAATTGGGTGTCAAATCTTACGAGGCTATTGAATTGGGTGTCAAATTTCCAAATTTCTCTTGTGAGTGACGGTGGGTGAAGTTGTAGAGAGTCAGCCGCCGCCCGCAGGCCCGAGCTCCTCGCCCTGCGGACGACGCAGCGCCGAAGATCGCGGACGCCGTCGTCGTCGTGGCGGCGAGCCGCCTCCTCTTGCATCCCATTCCCATGGGCCGGCGCCGTCCCGCTACTCGCCACCCCCACGCAGGAGGAGGAGGTCGCGCCGGGGAGCCGCGCCTCCTCCGGCAGATCTCGGGGACGCGGAGGAGGGGTCCGCAGGCGGGAGGGAAGAGACACTGACATGTGGAACCAAAGTGTTTCAGAGCTGCATTGTGTGTCTCCTGCAGTTGGGACCCACACAGAGTATTCCTCCTTTGTCTCCTCACCCCTCTTCTTCCAGCACACAAGCAAATCCCCCCGTCTTCTTCCTCCCCGCGACCCCCAGCGCGCCGCCCGTCTTCCTCCCGGCGGCCCCAGCGCGCGCCGGTCGGTCTCGCCTGCGCCGACCTCCGCACTCGCTTGCCCCAGCTGCAGCTCGAGTCTTCTTCCCCACGACTTCCTCTGCTTTCATTTCCTTTCCTTTCCTAAGGCGACGACAGGGCGAGTTGCGCTGCCCCGTTGTTCGTCGAGCGACGGGCGCTTCGCCGGCGACGAACATCCGAAAGGGGTATGCCCTTCCTATTCCCGCTCCCTTCCCATCCTGCTGTGCTGCGCGAAATGATACACCCAAACACACCTAACCTATGGTATTTGCGTTCGGATCTGAACATGACTTTACCTACTCAATTCGATCTTTGTTGGGTTCACGTTTCATGTTTATTTTAGGCCTTAGGACGAACAAGGTTCTGCTAACCAAGACCAGCGCTTCTTTTTCTTAGCATGCTTGTGAGTTTTGGCGTGTTGTTCTGTTAGGTCATTAGGTGAGAGGTACTAGTTTGTCGTCTCTGCTGAATAATCTGTACTATAGTAAGTTCAGCTAAACAGAATGCATTTACTGGTGGTTCGTGATATGCTACTGCAACTAATTTTTCCAGCAAACTTTTATGTGTGACATGCGGCAGTCTCAGATTTTGCATTTCAGGACAGCTTTATATATATGCCTCTCTGCAAATTTGGTACTCATTCAGGGATCCCAAAACAGTAGCTTATCTTAGCTTAAAACAAAACGTTACGGTTCACATTTCAGCTACTTACATGTGATTGCAAACAAGAGCACGATTTTGGCAAAAGAGGCATCATGGATGAAAATTTAGATCAATGTAGAAAGTTCACAAAAGCACCAGTTGTCAACTTGTCTCAACACCTTATTATCCTTGCGTTGACTTAACATGCTAGCTTTCCTGTTTGGTATGTAACTGTCTGTTCCTCTGTATGTGTGCTGCACAATACCTTTACAGTTATACTGCTACGTGGTTTGCTTAGTAGAGGCTTTTGTTCCAGTTCATGTTTAACTCCTCCCATTTTGTTGATCTCTTGCAACTGACTACCAAACCAATAATAATTGCTCTCTGCGCTTAAAAGGAATAAATACATTGGAAAATGTATAGAGAACTTGGTGCCCAGGTTCTCTGCAGGTTCCACAGTTTGTCAGGCACCTTGATAACTTTGGGTTGTTGCTAGCTGAATTCAACTAATCTGTGAATAATTACAGGGTACAACTTATGCAATGTCCAAGTTTGGACCTTCCTCTCTCATCATATCATGTCAACCTGAGCAGTGAATTTTTTTGCTACTCAGTGTTTAATCTTTGTTTTTTGTCCCTGATGTTGGCTTGATATAGATTAGCTTTATTGATGAATCTCCAACCAAATCCTAACCAATTTAGCAGGAAGATTATCTGATTCTCCCTCCCGCAGGAGGCTCTGAATCTCAACAATCTAATCTCTGCTTGCCTAACAAATCTCTCTAGCTCGGCTTATATGCTGCCGGCACCTAACAAACCTCCTATACTGCAGCTAATGCTAATCTTATCCAACTAACCCTCCTCTAATACTGGCCGGCAGGGCCCTTCTTCTTGCGCCTGCTGTAGACATGCCCACAAAGGCGTCCACAACAGCCCCCCACATTTTGATCATGGTTTGCATGCTCAAGAAGATTTTTGTCTGAAGGTGGTGTGGAACAGACTGTAGATTTAGTCGATATAGCACAAAATAAACAACATCATACAGTGACCACAGGTGGGGTGGTGATGGAAACTGATTCCTTGGAACTGGTCAATTTGTGGAAGAACAGGGCGACGCAACGTTCGGAGCTCGCTCCAATTCTCTACGACATCCAGGAGAAGGTTTCATCTTTTGCTTCTTTCAGTGTAGTGCATGTAAGCCGTTCAGCCAACCAAGCTGCTCATGCTTGTGCTAGTTTTGCTGTTTCTAGTGCGTTTGAGGTTTGGGTGGAGTTCCCCCCTAGTTTTCTGCTGAAACCTCTGCAGAATGATTGTAACTATGTTACTGAATGAATGAAGCAGCTTGTTCTCAAAAAAAAAATCATATAGATGCAGATGTGGAATTGATTTGTCCTCAGGGCACATTTTCTCTACTGACTCGAAAATCTGGAAGCTCCACAGACTGGTCTCTGATCTCTAACTGTGATTCTTTCCTTTTTCTGTACAGGAAGATGATTAATCTTTTCAAAATAAAGGGTCAAAAGAAAGAAGAGGCGGCTAGTGCTGCTGGAAAGACCCCTGTTAAGAAGCAGTCTGCTGGGGAGCTCCGCCTCCATAAAGGTTTGCTAAGTTATAGGCGAATCTTTCTTCTACCAATCTGTTCTCTTTTCTTTTTTGAGCCATCATTTATTTATATAACCTGAACTAACTGAAAAGATGATATATCTGTTTCATATGTGAACTGTTTGCCTCTACTTCTTCCAATATTTAAGGCCCACATAAAACAAGGCAGCATTTAATGAGTTACTTCTTACTAGTAAGGGTACATTTATAATTTCCTTACTCTCTTGCCCTACTATAGTTTGACTATAGTGCGTATACCTTTTAGACACTTACACACATTTGTCTTAGATACTCTCCTGTCAATTTCTTTGATTCTTTCCACCTCTCATGCTCTCTTTTCTCCCATACTTATCTTGGTCCCATACTTCATTGCCGTTCTAACTTGGTCTCGTAAAACAAGGGCATTTAATAAGTTAATTCTTGAACAAGGTGCCAGTTATCTGCTTAGTGATGTAGCTGACTAAATTTGGGGTTTCCTGTGGGTCCCAATTGAACCTTCCTTGATGATTTATTTATGAGTTTAGCTCTATCTGAACCTTGCAGATATTAGTGAGCTCAACCTACCAAAGACGACATCGATTTCTTTTCCCAATGGCAAGGATGACCTGATGAATTTTGAGATTACCATACGACCTGATGAAGGATACTACATGTAAGTGACTATCTTTAGGGTAGTCACTCTTCTGCATAATCAAGTTAAAAGAATCTGTTCCAATTGTAATTGTAGTTATTTTATGGCTCTTGAGGAGAGGTTTTGAATTCAGTGTACTCGAAAACAGTTTAAAAGTCACTGCATTGTTGACAACTACCTTACTTAATGAGTTCATTTTTTATAATTTTTCGAGCATCTCTTCCTCATTATATTTGTCAGGTAGTATCTTTGCTGCCAGCTTTGTCAATTTGCTGAACCTTTCCCAATTTGATTGTATTTTCACTGCCTTGTTTTAGGGGAGGCACTTTCATTTTCACCTTTCAAGTGTCCCCATCTTATCCTCATGAACCTCCGAAGGTCAAGTGCAAGACCAAGGTATACATATCCTGTACATCCTGGTTCCTTTCTCTTTAGCCACTGAATTCAATTTCTGATTATTAATCTCTTTGTTGTTATAACATTCGGTCAGGTGTACCATCCAAATATTGATTTGGAAGGCAATGTATGTCTGAACATTCTGCGTGAAGATTGGAAGCCTGTTCTTAACATCAACACTGTTATTTATGGCCTTAATCTTCTTTTTACGGTATTTCAGCTAGCTTCATTCATCATTAATTCAAATAATATATTTAGAAAACAGGAAGATGAAAAATAGTGTTTGCAATTGTGCATGCACTGTTGTCACCATTCAAAGCAAGACCTAAGTAATCCATAAATTCTCTCCTATGTATACTACAGTACTAGTAGAACTGAAAATTTGATGCTTAACTGTTCTCATGAAAGGGCATAACAGATATTTTGCTATTTACTCGTTAGACTGCATGCATATTAGCAAAACTAGACGGAGCTTGTATTCATGAGAGTTAAAATCATAGGTCTTGGTTCTGAACTATTTTTTTCTATTTGTTCACGATGGCATCTTGGAGATACCATGGTTACATTGGAAAAACATCCCAAAGGAAAAAAACTTTATCAATATCTAGCCTTCATTTTTTGCGGGTTATCTAATGTTTACATTGTTATGTGTAGCAACCAAACGATGAGGATCCGTTGAATCACGAAGCTGCGGTTGTCCTTCGTGACAATCCAAAGATGTTTGAGGCAAATGTTAAAAGAGCGATGACTGGAGGTTACGTGGGCCAACACTATTTCCCAAGATGCGCTTGACTTTGGTGCCATCTGGGCTCCTTGTATTAGCACCAGCGCATCCAGCTTTTCTGAATTTGTGCGGTTTTCAGCACGATGGAAGTGCTTGTTGAAGCCAAATTAAAATCGCCCATGGCGTGATGTGGCTGTTTGCCAGTCCTTGTGATGTGTTCAACACCTGTAAATTAAATTTGGTGATGCGGTGGTGGTACAGATGCCAAGGATATGTATCTGAATGAACTGTATAATTTGATAAATCTTAAATGATGAGTGGGAAATGAATTTATAAAAAAATTGTTTTCTTCCCTCAACAAGCAGAAAGTTTTAGGAGGTATTTGTTAGCAAATCTCTCGGTAAAATGAGATTTTTTTTATTTTTTCTTTGATTTTCAAAAAATAAAAATTTAAGAAATATACACTTGCCGCCGTGGGGCACGACGGTAGGGGTGCCGCTAACGGTCGACTGACCTGCCAGGTGGGGCTAGATTCTTGCCGTCGTGCCCCACGGTGGCAAGGGCCCTGGCGTCGTGCCCCACGGCGGCATCGTCACCCCTATATAAGGGGGCAACGACTGCCGCCATTGCTCCCTCCCTCTCTAAATCTTCGGCTTTCAACCCTTCGGAGCACTTTTGACTGAGGTATGTTTCTAAATTTAGTTTAGTTGAGTTAGTGTAATTAGTTTAGTAAGTTTGTTAGTTTAGTTCACTTAGTTTAGTTAACTTAGTTCAATTTAGTTTAGAAATTTCAAAAATTCTAGTTTAAATTCACATAATTCGTTTTAATTCATTTAAAATTCCTAGAAAATGGTTCTAATTCACATAATTAGATTAAATTGATATAAAATTCCTAGAAAAAAGTTTAAATTCACATAATTCGTATTAATTCATTTCTGAGAATATGCATAATTTTTGTGAATGTACATTAATTTCTATAAATATACACTAATGTATAAGAATAAACATGAACTTCTGAAACAAACATAAATTTTTATGAATATACATGAATTTATCCGAATATACACAAATTTCTATGAATATACACAAATTTCTATGAATATACATGATTTCTATAAACATACATACATTTATATGAATTTCTGACAATATACCTGATTCATATAAATATACATAAATTTCTATGAATTTCTGATAATATACTGTAATTTCTGATAAGATATGAATTTTTCCAAGGGTATAGTAAAACTTCTAAATTCCGAAGTGTATAAATTTCTAAAATATACGTCAAAGTGTATACTATATTTCTGAAATAAAATTTCTACTAGGTTGATGGTAACGAAAAAATTGCAATAATTTCTACTAAAATGAGGCAGCTCGATGTCGAGGCAACAGGCATAAGGTTGGAGGGCGGCGAAGGGCAATAGGCAGAAGGTTGGTGATTCATGCTAACACAAGTAATGAGACTAACCACATTGTATAACATATCTTTATAGGCATTCTTAGGTCCCATGGATGTTACCACAAGTTAACAAACCATGCCTAAGTTAACATGTCACACCACTATAAGTGATGACATGTTAAGTATGTTAAGTTGGAGCAATGTCAAGTTGAAGACGTGAAGGAAAAGAAGAAAAATGGTACATAAAAAAGAAGTGTCGGTGTAGTTGGTATACTGTGCAGAAGGCCAAAATCAATTGGCACCGTCGGATGATCCGACGGTCCAGTTTCTAGTTTCAATAATGTATGATCTCAAAACGAATATGAGGATATGTTTGCTTAGTGAGTATGATTACATCCACAGCATGCATAACGTAGCACGAGTGTGTGAGCACATGTTGATTTTAAAACATACACACACATTGAGTTGTATATACCACAAAAATACGAGTAAATACTTGTTTAAGTATATATTTTGCTTATCAAATTCGTATGAGCATACACATGAATTAAATAGTAAGTGTAGATACACTTTTTAGAAACAATATGTTGTGCTAGTTTTAAAAATATATTGTTACAAGTATGTTAATTAAGGGAGTATGACACATAGATGAGCTAAGGGTAAAATAAACTTTTTTTTTGCATGTCCAATGGTAACATAGAGCACCACATCAGCACAAGGACGAGTTTGACCCCAAAACAAAAGTTGGGGGGACTACTTGCCCATTTTGAAAGTTGTGGGATGAAGTTGACCATTCCTGGAAAGTTCAGAGACCAAAGTGGCTATATTGCCTAATTAGAGGATGATAAATGTAGCATTACTGTAGCAAACCATGAATTAATAGGCTCATTAGATTCGTCGCGCAAAGTTGCACTCATCTGTGAAAAGGTTCTGCAAATAAAATAGACTTTATTTAGTACTCTATACATGCAAGATCTCTATGTGAAAAAAATCACCTAGGAACCAAACACTGCTTATAAATCATCATATCTGATATATTAAATTCCAACCTTACTAAGGTCTCCTTTGTTGGGATTGTTTTAACTCGCGTTTGCTTTTGCAAAAGTCAAAAGCCAACCAAAAGGGACATAAGTCACAATTTTGTTTTTACCAAAAAGTTGTTTTTTGCTCTATGAAAAAATTGAAAGCACACCTACCCTATTTCAGCGGCTTTTGATCAAATAATTACCTAATTACTCATCTGTCATGGTTATGATGCATATTGGTTCGTTTGATTTTCCATTCCCCTCGCGCAGTCGCTACTCACTTCACCTCCCCTCGCGTGTTTGATGCCCCCTCAGCTGCCGCACCCATTCAAGCCCTCTTTGACATCCCACCGTTGACACCTCCCCCGCGACTGTGGGCCCTCCCCGCGGCGCATTCCCGACTGCACTATCTTAGACCATCTGCACCGGGGGACTTCAAAAGGCACTGGAGGAGGATATGAAGTGGAATGGACTTGCAGCGGTCTACTGGAGGAGCTACGACATTTTGCAGAGCCCTCCAGATTCCTTCATTTCTAGTGGGATCGAGGAACTCCTCCATCGGCGCACGTGGCACCTGACGTAGGGCCCCCGCACGGCACTCCCTCCTCGCGGGCTCCGTCGCCGGGAGCTCGGGGTGTCCGGCCGCACCCGCGCCCGCCCCCGCACCGGGCCGGAGAGGAACCGCCGCCGAGCCGTCGAGAGAGCCCTCGCGCGGACCATCTACACCTCGCCGGCGCCCTTGCTCACCGCGCCGATGAGGAGGGCCGCCGCTGGAGCTCCGCCCGCCCTGGGAGCTCCGCCCGCCAATTGACTACCACGGCCGCCGGAGATGGGCAAGAGCGGCGGCTGCGTCCCCAGCAAGAAGTGCCACAACGAGGCGCCAGAGGAGGAGGTGACCACAGCGGTGGCTTCGGCGGTGGCGGGTGCAGGGCGGAAGGTGCGCTGTTGACGGCATGGAGGTCGTGCTGCGGCGGGTCCCTGAGACGCCCCTGCCAGAGGTGCTGGAGAAGATGCAGGCGCCACCCAAGGACCCCGTGGTCCCCGTCATCGCGTCGGCAATAGACGAGGTCTGCCCGCGTGCCATCGACAGGTGAGGAGGCGGACGAGGTGGGCCGGTGGAGCAGACGAGGTCGGCGGGCTCGCCGCGTCAACCGGTGAACAGGGGAGGAGCTGTCGCCGCATTCGCCCGCCACAGGGAAGAAGATGGGAGGGGGCGCCTGCGACCTGACGACGACGAGCTACGCCACCGGAAGATGTTGGACCTATGGAGTCGCCGTCGCGTAGCCTGCGCCCCCACGCCGCCACGACCGACCAGAGGAGGAGCTCCAGTCCTCCACCGCCATGGAGCCGCGACAACTGTGCCCTGCTCTGCCTCACCCTCACGCCGGCGGAGAAGCTGCAACGAGGAGGGAGGATGGGCGCGCCGCCAGCTGGAGGAGGAGGCGGGCGGAAGTAGCGAGGCCACCTGTGCTTCTCCGCCCATGTGAGGATGGGCGGCGGGCGATGGGACCGAGGGGGAGGAAGAAAGAGAGAGGGGTATGGGTGGGAGAAAAAGAGAGCGAGAGAGACTGACGTGTGGGGGGCACGAAGAGTAGTTGGGATGGAGGAAGATTTATAAAAGAAGATGGATGCGAAGGGAGTAAATATGAAGGAGAGAATCTGGATGAGTATGATGGAATATTCTATTTTGAAGGAGGAAATGAAGTATGATGAGAGTGGATGGTCATAGGTCCCCGGCGAGCCAGGCCGCCACCCATAGTCTGTGCGCTCCATCCACCCATTCTCCCTGGTGCTAGGCTGCCATTCGCCACCTTCAGCCTGTCACTGCTGCCGCTATAGAATTCCAAATGGGCCGGGCACGATTGGCGGCACGAGGCACGACCCTAAAAAGCACGGCACTAGCCCGGCCCTAGGCACGATCAATAGGGCTTAGTGCCGCCCCAGCCCGATGGCCTTTTAGTGCTTGGGCCACAACCCCAACACGGCGGGCCGGCCCGAAGCACGGCCCGAAATTAGGCGGCCCGATAGCGGCCCAATACCAGGCACTAAATCGGCCCGACCTACTAACGAACCACCCCCAAACCCTACCCCCGCGCGGCCCCAGGACCGTTGATGCGGCGCGGCGCCTCCCGACCGTTGGATCCTCCCGTTGGGAGGCGCCGCATATAAGGTGCGGCCGGGGCGCCCCTCCCCTCCCCCAAACCCGTCCCATTCCTCTCCTCTCTCGCGCCGCATCGCAGTCTCAACCGCCTCTCCACTCCTCTACCTCTCCCTCTCCACTCCGGCCACTCCACTGTCCACTCCTTTGCGTTCCGCCGCTCAGATCTACGAGCTCGTCAACTCGGCCTCCGTTCTGGGGCATCACCGGCCGCTCTTCTGTCTCGCCGAGTTGCCGTCTCTCCATCTCCAGTCCTCTTGCTCCACCACTCCGGCTCTAGATCTACGAGCTCGTCGTCTCGGCCTCTGTTCGTGGTCATTGACGGCCGCTCCTCTGTTGATGGCTTGCCTCGTCGTCTGCTCTAGTGCTCCGGATTCGTAGGTAACCCCAATCCCTAACCCTAGATCTAGTTGTCTTGGCCTCTGTTCATGGTCATCTGCTTTTGTTTACTTCTTCTTCTCTTTGCAGGTCGTCGGCCACCGCGGTGCCGTTGAGGAACCGGTGATCTCACTGGTGCTCCGGTTCGCAGGAGGTAAGATAGGTCTCCCACTCTCCCTGCCCGGCTGTCCTGTCCCTGTCTCACTCTCTATCTCACTCTCAATCTCTATGTCTCACTCTCTCTTCTCCTTTGCTTCTTGTGTGCAGGTCGTCGGCCCCCGGGATCCGTTGAGGGACCAGAGCTCCGGCGATGTCGAGCGACGACGAGGACCAGGGTCACTCCATCAACGACGACTACCGTATGGCAGGCTTGCGTGGAGATGATGAGAGTGACCTCGAAGCAGATGCAGAAGAGCTGCTTGGCTCTCGTGGAGCTCCTATCGAGGTTGCTGATGCCGCTGGTGATGGTGCTGCTGGCGCTGCCGTCGGTGGTGGTGCCGCTGGCGCTGTTGCCGGTGATGGTGCCGCCCCTGGTGCTGGTGATCCAACTGTTGTAGCCATTGACACTGGGAAGAGGAAGCGAAATGCTACCTCTGAAGCCTGGCTCGACTTCGAGAAGCTCTTCTCCATCATCAATGGTAAGAAGGTAAGAACTGGCGCCAAATGCAATCATTGTGGTCATGAATATGCTGGTCGTTCTGCTATTAGTACTGGCCATTTGTTACGACATCTTAAGGTTTGTGAAAAGAGAAAGGAGAACACCCGTCTATCTCAGTCTTTGCTTTTGTTTATTTCTGATGGTAGTGTTCGTCACTGGGAGTTTAGTGCCGAACGAGCTCATACTGGTTTATGTCGTTTGATTGCTCGTACTGATCTTCCTCTTTGTATTGGTGCACATCCTGCTTTTGAGGAGTACATTAGGGATTGTCATAACCCTAGATTTACACATGTCTCTGCACAAACCACAGCTAGAGATCTAATCAAGTATCATAATGGTTTGCGTGATAACCTTATTGCATCTTTTGCTGGTGTTACATATGTTTCTCTTACTTCTGATATTTGGTCTGGCAATGCTAAAGAGAATTACCTTAGTGTTGTTGCTCACTATGTTAATCCTGATTGACAATTGGAAAAGAGGGTAATTGGCATTAGGCTGATTGATGAATCTCATTCTGGTGATAACATTGCTGAGCGAGTTTATGTTGTCTTAGATGAATATGGTTTAACTGCTAAGGTTTTTTCCTGTCACTTTGGACAATGCTTCTTCTAATAACAAAGCCATTCAAACATTAGCTCCTGAACTTTCCTCTTATGTTGGCAGTGTTGATTCTGATTTGGTTGGCACAATTGATTCTCTACAGCCTAAACTTTCTGGTTATATTGGCACTCTTTTTTTGCATCAGAGGTGTGCTTGTCACATAATAAACCTAATGGTTAAAAGTGCTTTGGATGTGATCAAGCACTACCTTGATGACATTCGCTCTGCTATATCTTTTTTAAATTCTTCTAACCAGCGCATTGCAAACTTTAAGAGGTATTGTGTTGCTGTTGGGATTCACCCTCAAAAATTTGGTTTGGATATGGATGTGAGGTGGAACTCTACATATCTAATGCTTAAGCATTTGCTCCCTTACAAGCATAATTTTTCTGTCTTCATAAACAACAACTATGAGCGTGTGCTTTTAACTAATGATCATTGTACAGTTGCTCAGAGTATGTTTCAATTCCTTCAACTGTTTCACTCTGCTACTGTTGCACTTTCTTGTGTTTATTATCCTACTTCCCCACTTATGTTGCATCATATGCTTAAGCTTTGCAAGCACTTGAAGGAGTATGAGAATGATGCTTTGCTTAGGCCTGTTGTTTCTCGCATGAAAGATGTGTATTTGAAGTACTGGAAGGATATTCCCATGCTTTACTCTTTTGCATTCATATTGGATCCTAGAGGTAAATTGAAGGGTTTTAGTAGGGTTCTCAGGTTGATAGGTAAGTTGATTGGTGTTGACTATTCATCTTACTTAACTGAGGTAAGGGCTCAACTTAATATCATTTATAAGAGATATGATGACAAGTTTGGTGCAACTAAGAGGAAAGCTTGTCCACAAGTACCCACTGCTGATAAGAAAAATAGTGCTTGGGATGACATTTTTGCAGATGAAGAAGATGATGATGTTGATATGTTTGGAACTCCTGGATCTGGTAACTCTTTCTGTACCCCTACTCTCACTATGTCCAGAAGGACTAGTGCTTCTGCCTTGCTGCATGCAGCATGCACTAGTGCTTCTCCTTCTGCTGGATCTTCTATGGGTGTTGGTAATGAGCTATCTAGCTACTTGGACAATGATAATGTCTCTCACACTGATGATAAGTTCAACATCATTAGCTGGTGGCATGAGCACAAACTTTCTTATCTTGTCCTTTCAATATTAGCTAGAGATGTTTTGTCTGTCCCTGTTTCTACTGTGTCTTCTGAATATGTTTTCAGTACTACTGGCAGGATCCTTGAGGAGCGTAGGCGACGATTGAGCCCGGACATGGTGGAGATCCTCACCTATGTGAAGGATTGGGAGGCTGCAGAAGCTAGGCTTCAACAACAGGTGGAAGACAAGTCACTTGAAGAGGAATGCTACTCTGAGTTATATCTTGATGTGCCAGTGCCAGAAGAGAAGAAGTAGTACTTAGTATTGTAGTTGTAGGTTATTTATGTAACTGAACTTGGGTCTGTAATATGTAAACTATTTGAACCTTTTTTAATTTGATTGAGCTGGGCTGTACTCTTTTTCCCTATCTAGGGTTTCTCATGAGGTGTGACTTTTACCTAGATAGGTTTTTAATGAGGCAACCATTGCACCAGCTCAAACTTTTGAAATTTCTGTTGTTCTTGTGTTTGATTTCTTCCTGAGTTTATTTGAAGATGAATGAGGGGTTTCTGTGCATCGTGCCTGGCACGCACTAACCCGTCGGCCGACCCTTCGTGCCAATCGTGCTGGGGCCGTGCCTAGTGCCGGCACGGCACGAAATAAGGGGCGTCGTTCCGTGCTTCGACGCCTCTTCAGGCATGGTGGCACGGGCCGACACGGCACGAAGAAGCCACCGTGCCGCCTAGGGCCGGGCCGCTTAGGGCCGGGCCAAATAGGGCTAGGGTCGGGCGGCCCGTTTGGAATTCTATAGCCGCCGCCTCGTTGCACCACCACCGCCACCAAAAATGGCCGAACCACTAGAGTAGGCATCATCAAATCAAACCTCACCACTCTCTCGCGGGAAGACAACCAAAGCCCAGACAAATAGCGCCGTCAGGTGCGGGAGTTCCACCACTGTCATGAAGAAATCAAAGCGAGCGGGCATGTGTGGGAGATCCACAACATGAAGAAATAAAAGCGAAGTGGCACATGTGGGAGATCCACCGCCACTGCCACACATGTCGCTTCGCTTTGATCCACCGCGGTGCGGGCCGCCGCCCCACTGGTGCATCCTAGCCCCTGCTCCTAGGCGGCCCTTCTCGGTATGGGCTCCACTGTCGGGCGAGCTTCACGACGGTCGACTCGACCTCCACTGCCGTCACGGGCGAGCTCCTTGATGGCCCTCCCAGCCACTTCGCCCGACACATCGGTCAGGTAGAGAAGATGACGTGGTGAGAAAGTGGAAGTAGGAAGAAGATACTTGTATGTGGAGTCCGCTTGTTAACGAGGTAAACTTTAACAAAAGTCACAACTGCTCAACCAAACAGTCTCAACATTCCACACATCTGCTTCAAAGCCCAACCGTACACACCTCATTTAGTTTATGAAAATATAAAAACGCGAATACTAGAGGGAGAGGCCCCCCTAAGATGGAAAAAACGAGGTAATTTGAAGAAGCAGCAACTTGAAAGGGAAAGAAGAGGAAAAGTAACAAATCAAACAAAAAAGTAACTCTACCTTCTCCGGCCGTCTTCTGCAACTCCGGTGGTTGGGGGGCGGGGCGGCCGACGGCGGGTCGCCTTCGGGCGCGGGTGGCGGTGGAGGAGGCGGCCTTAGGGTTCGGGGTTTGGGGATCCTCCATGGCCACCGGACCTAGAGGGGGTCCGGGGGGTGGCTGCCGGACCGACGGTGGTGGCGGAGTGTGGGCGGAACGGTGGGTGGCGACGGCGCCGCCCACCGGGGTGGTGGAGGAGGCCGGTTGGGCAGGGTAGGTGGAGGGGGCAAGAGACAGGCAGCGGGGAGGTCGTCGTCGATGGATTCGGTGCCGCCGCCGCCGGAGCCGGGAGGGATGGGTCGGTGGCGGGGGAAGCACTGGGACTAGTTAGGAAGGGTGGGGAAGGGGACCGCGGCGGGAGGCGGGCGGGGTTGGAGGCTGGTGGTGGCGGGGTGGGAGGGGCGCGAGGTGAGGCCGGACCGTCTGGGGAGGAAGACGACCGCGTCAGGCTTTCCAGGGAGCAAGACGACTGCGGGTTGGTGGGAACCACTCATGATCTTTTGTAGCCACCGTGGGTGGGTGAGGGGCTCTCGCGTTAGTGCTAAAGGGAGAGTGCTCTCCCGATAGCAGCCTCCATACAAAAATTAGCTTGAAGTATTCACATCTATCTTACAAGAGAATATATATATCACACACACACATACAAGCACGTACAGTTCAGTATGTGATGACAAGAACCCGAGTCTCTCGCTAAACATATACTACGTATGCTGCTCCTGCTTGGATAAAAAGATAAATCCATTCTCTCTCTTTTTTATTTTACCGTACCTTGGAAATGATGCAGTATAGTCCGATTCAAACTAATTGATCTACGTCGTCGATGAGTGGCAGCAGATCGACGACTCTACCGCCGCCGCCAGCGGATAGGGCGCGACGGCGGCTGCAGGGTAGTGGGGCAGCTGAACCATGGCCCCGAAGGCAACCATTGTCGTCGGAGCAGGGGCGAGCAGCATCGATCGGAGCTGCTGGCAACATCGTCGACCGGCGGCATCGGAGGCGCGTAGCTAGTACGCTGGAGGAGCAGGGCCTACGCCGCCGGACATTTTCCTGGACATGGTGTGCAGCGATCTCATGTATTATATTGGAAGGTCTGGGTCTGTTTGGATGGTGGGGTAAATGGGGTAAATGGGGCAAATTTACCCCTAAGGTGCCAAACATGTGGGGCAAATGTTTTGCCCTCTAATTCCATTTATTTACCCCTAAAAGGTAGCAAATTGGAGCAAATTTGTGGTGTGTCCCGCTCTCCCTCTCTCATCCACATCCACATTTACCACTCCATCCAAACACCCTAAGGGGCAAATATTAGTAAGGGCAAATGGGAGGGGCAAATCATTTTCCTTGAGGTAAATATTTACCCCTACCATCCAAACAGTGCCCTGGTCCAGCGTCCAGGCCTGGTTGGACTGAAAATGCCATTGCACACAAGACAGAAAAAAGCCATGTCAGAACTAGCTAGGTGGATAAGTTTCTATACTATAATATAAGAGCGAAGATAATTACAAACTTTTTCACTCAATTCGGGCCCGCCTTACCCCTCACATTGGACCCTCCAGTCACGTTGCGTGATGACAAAAAAGTGAAACGACGATAGAAATCGCAATTTGGGGAGCGTTTTGCCAAAAACGTAATTTTCATTTCACCCACCCCGCATCTATCCACCCCTGTACCTGTTTTGAGCCCACCCGTACCACCCGCGTCTTGCGCTCAACACCAAGACTCGCTGCACATGGCAATCTACAGTTTTACAGTGCGTAATCTGTACGGAGTCTCCATGGCAAGTTCATAACACATGGGAGTAGGGTTTTTTATCGCGACCGACCGGACTGAACCGACGAGGTCCGGTACCGGTTTACCGGTCCGGTTCGGTCGGGAACCGGCCGGAAACCGGACGAATTCAAATTTGAATTCAAACCATGTAGTACAATCGGTATACCGACCGGTTTAACCGGTATACCGGACGGTTCGATCGGTTCCCGGTTGTTGAAACGAAAAACCGAATTAGTGTAAAATTTGACGTGTTTTCAAATTTGAACTAAAAATTGAAAAAATAAAAGAAAATTTTCTAAAAATATTGCAAGGTGCATAGAATCTAATGGTGTCAAAACATTTCAAATATTAGTGCATTTGGTATGTTTTGCGGGGTATTAGAAGTTCAACCGGCCAATTTGTTCTCCTTTTTCTTTTTTAGTTGAACTTCTAATGCACACAAACTATACTAAACGAAAGAATATTTGAAAGTTTTTTACACCATTAGATTCTACACACCTTGAAGTATTTTTGACAATTTTGTGAGACTTTTTCTTTTTTAATTTAAATTCAAAATTTGAATTTGGACCGTTTGGGAACCGGTCGGAACCGGTCCGGACCTGTAGGACCGGTTCCCACCGGTTCGGTAAACACTGCATGGGAGTTCCAAACGTAATAATATACTAATTATTATACTGATTCAGCCATTCAGGTATGTTTCGGTGATGTTGTCTTTACCAAGGATGCATGTCACACCCTGAAATTTCCAATTTCAGGATGTGAATAGGAAGAAAAATTTAAACAACGATTTAGTCTAAATTTTAAAATTTTGCCCAGCTTTTATTTTCTTTACAAGAAATATAGTATAGGAAAAATCCTTTGTTTGATTTTCTAAATTAAATAAAAGTTATGTGTGTTGCATTCATGTCGGTGCATTGTTTTTGGGTGTTGGATTTAAATCTTGTTTTGAATTCAAATTGTTTGTTTGTTTTAAAAGGAAATAGAATTAGAAAGATAAAAGAAAAGGAAAACCTCCCAAAGCCCGCTCCCTTTCCAGCCCAAGCATGTTTTCCAACCCCTTGCTCCAGCCCAGCAGCCCACCTTCCTCTTCAGCGCTCAGCCCAGTTCGCGAAGTCCGCTCGCGCCCCCTAGCCTTTCCCCGCCGGTCGCTTCGCCCTTCCCCGCTGCCACGGCCTAGTCGGATTCCGGCCCGGCGAGAGCCCGGCGCGCACGCCCCCGTCGCAGAGGGCGACGGGCGGGCCCGCCCTTTCATCGCCTACCTCCGGCCGGGACCGCGTCGGACCCGAGCCCGACTACGGCTCGGGGCCGCGTTCCCCGCCGCGCCGCCTTGGCCCGCATGCCGAGACGCCCCCTCAGCCTATTTAAAGGCCGCCAACTCGTGTCGCGCCGCTCCCAGACCCCAAAACCCTAGCACTCCAACGCCGCCACCGAGTTGAACCCTAGGGTTGCGCCGCCGCCATCAACCCGAGCCGCCGCCGCCTTCCGGTCGTCGGGCAATCGCCCCGGGCCTCCGTCTCAAGGTGAGGAAGTCGCTGGTGCTGTTTGTCGCCGTCTCGGTGCCCTTGGATTGTTGTCCCGTGCCGCGTGCCGCGTCGCCCGCGTTCGCCGCCGGCGGCCGTCCGCCCCCACCGCGCGGCCCCCGCCGCCTTCTTCACCCGCGCGCCCGCACGAGTGCCCTCGCTCGACTCCCCGTGTCGCCACCGCGCTTCGATGCGGCTCCCCGTCGAAAACCACGACTCCTAGCCTCAAGACCGACCGCATCGCCGGAGCGCCGCCGCCATGCCGCCGCTCGTCGCCGGCGTCCCGCCGCTGCCACGCCTGCGCAGATCCAGGGCCGTTGGATCCCCGATCCACGGTCCAGGTTAGACGGACTTACCGGTCAACCCATCCTTCCTGGTCAACCCGCCCCGCTTAGATCCTGACCGCCGGATCTCGATCCAACGGATCAGATCCATCCCCTTAACGTTAACCACACGTTTTTGCAAATTAAACCCTGAAGTTTTCCAGAACCGCAACCCGGTCCTCCCACCTTAAGAAACCTTTACGTATAGGTCCTGTTTTCTTCAGTTTAGCCCAAAAACTTAAAGTTCTTTACAGATTAGTCCTAAAATTTGTTTTAGTCATAACTTCGTCGTTTTAGCTCCGTTTTTAGCGTTCTTTATATCCACGCGATCGTCTCGACGAGTAGAACAACTTTTTGCCCCTGTTTAGTTCTTTTAGTACTGTTTGGTGATTGTTTCTTATTTTATTCCATTGTATGCTTGTATGTGAATGATGTGGTGCGTAGAAGATGGTTCGTTCGTGGAATACGCCAGAGTTGAAGATTTCCAAGATCTTGAGCAGCAGCACACATTGGTAGAAGGCAAGTCCTTGCTGCATTCCCGTTGATCCTATTACAACATGCATTTTAATTACACCGTTATTTATTATTTCTTTGCATTAAATTGATGGGTCCTACTATTAAGGTTTGACTAGTTTTGTTTATCCTGTGCTTTGATCAACCTGGGTTTATGTTTATGTTGGGTAGACCATGCTTAGTTGCTCAACTTGGGTTTATGGTGGTTTGATGAACAACAATGTTAATCTTGCTTTACTTATGTTGTACCCTTCATTAAACAAGATCACCTGTGCTAATCGGAACATGGAGAACCACCCAGGAAAACAGTGCTCCACAAGACATATGGCTCTGTCTTGGCTTATTAATTAGTGAACTAGGTGTTAGGTATGCTTTACCTGATAAGGGTTGGGGGCTGGCGGGTAGTGACGTATGGACCTGCTCGGGCGTAGGTGTGGGCTTAGCTAAGACACGGTACTCGTCCGGGAGCTTTATACGTTGCACTGACCAGGTAACCTAGCGAGCAGCCTACATCTGGGGATCTTTGTAACGACCTCGTAGCGTCCCTATACAATCACACCTCGGTAGTGTGGTATGGTGCCTGATCAGCATCGCATGGTTGGGTTTAAAGTTCTTCGGGACTTCTACGCGACTTGTGGGTAAAGATGTACGACCTTTGCAGAGTGTAAAACTAACTAGTTAGCCGAGCCCACGGTCACGGGCGGCCTGGATCCTCACATGAGTAAACTAAGGAAGATGGATTAAACTTGTTGCATTTACTTTCGTTCATGATGATGATGCTTATGTTAATCTCTGGGTTGGTATAAACTTACATTTGCTAGTAATTCAGCTTGCTTAATAAAATTTAACCAACTAAAATGCTGATCTGCTATGCAACCACAAGCTTCCACCATAAAGCCTTTGCATGTTGTTATAGAACTTTTCCCGTGTTGAGTACGACATGTGCTCATGCTTTTTGTTCTTTTATATGCATCTACACAACCCAGTTGCTGCTCAGACGGACGCTTTGAAGACTTTCCTGGAGAGTTCGGTGGTTTCTAGGCGAGCGTGCCTCCAGTCAGCTGCCTGTGGAGACGTCCTTTACCGCTGCTAGTACTCGCTTATGTTACGATCGGTCATGTAATAAAGTTTTAATACTCTCTTTACGCTTTTACACTGTGTTTTGGTATACACTGAGTCAACGCATGTGTGAAACTTGATCCTGGCGCACATGTGTTCTATGCATTCGGATTTGCCCTTCAATCCGGGTGTGACAATGCAAGAACAACATATAGTTATATATTGGTTCACGTCGACGCACGTATTCTCTTCTGCGACACATTAGACCGCACGTGCTACCGACACAGCGAGGCGGTGGTGAGTTACTCTGGGTTCACCCTGATGTGGGGCCGGACATAGAGCTTCTGCGTCATCGTCAAGGATACCCGGGACGTGCCAGTCATGGCATGGGTGGACGACGTCGGGTTGCCCGAGCCGATCTATGATCGGATGGCGGAAGAGCGGCGTCTGGGCACCATGGAACTCGAGGGTTCATTCTGCACCCGCGTTGGGGAAGACGAATGCGTCGCCGGCATACAGCACCCTGGCGAAGAGCGTCCCGTCGGCGGCAAGGAAGTCTGCGTGCATCTCGCCCTCGACGACAGTGAGCACCTCGGCGACGCGCGGGTGCGTGTGTGTCGGGTTGTTGATCCCGTCAGGCGCCAGGTTGAGGAGTGCCATGGAGACACCCAGCGTGTTGAGCCCCCCACACAGCGCGTGCGTCCACGTACGAGGGTCACCTTAGAGGCGAACCCGTTGGACATGTCACCGACGATGTGGAGCGGCCGGCCAAGGCGAAGTCGTCTGCCGTCACCTGCGACAGATCCTTGCACACGTGATTGTTCACGACCACATCAGAAGCGGTGTCGGAGATGCATAAGTCCTGGAGAGGGCTCGCGCGGGTCGTAGGTGAGAACAAGAGGACACACCGTTGCTGCAACAAGAAGAGCCGTGAGAACGAGCACGCATGACCTTGCCATGACGCTGCCTCGTGCCGCACTCCCACACGCCGCCGTGCCAGTTCCAGTGGCGAACGCGTGGCAGATCAGCTTGGGTGTCTCAGATTGACTCCAGGAGTTTGCTCATCCCCCATCTGTAAAATGGGGATAAAATTGACACTGTAGATGCTCCAGCAATACCCTCAACCGCATCTGCAAAATGAAGGTGGTGGCCTCCGATTTCCCATTCCTAGGATTTCTCTCTCCTTTTTTTCAATCCTCCAGCGTCCCACCGTCGGCACGGGCAAAACAGAGAGGGGGATTTCTGGGGCGGCGAGCCGGCCGCCGGAGGCGCTTGTCGGCGCCACGGGCCACGGCGGCGAACGAGAAGGAGGGGAAATGGAAAGGAGAGTGAGCAGAACCCGTTCCTCCCCTCACCTTGAGTGAAGACGACGCAGGGAGAGAGATCGGTGGCGGCGGAGGGGGATGGTGGCGGCGGTGCTGGGGGCTTGGGAGAAGCAGGGGAGGTGAGGTCGACCGTCGGCGAGCCCGCGCCGCGTTGGCCGGCTCGCTCCTTGGCGTGCGCCGACGGAGCGTCAGATCTGGCCACGACGCGCCGCATGGCCTGCTTCGTGGCGATGCGCAAGGCAGATGTTGACGGTTAATTGTTGTATCAAAGTTCGTTTAGACTTGCAAGCGGACAAGTCTCCCGTCGTAGTCAAGGGACCCTTCTTCCCTCGAGTGGTGAACCCAAGGTATCGAATCCGTGGAACAATGTGCAACGCAAGGATTCAATCTAGTAAAGCAAGGAAAGCTATCTATTGAAGAACTAAGTTGCATCTAATCTACTAACTCATAAAGAAAATGAATCTAACCTAATCTACTAAAGAGGTAGCAAGAGAAAGCAAAGAGATAACCGATCTAGAGAATCTAGATCATGATTATGTTTTAGCTCCAAACAAGATAGATGAAGATAGAAAAGCGAATCTCATTAAAAGCATCTTTAAATCGTGGCCTCCCATCCGACTCCGAAAACGCTCGCCTTTCTGAACCCCCATTCTGTCACAACGTATCCCTACTCATGCGGGTAGTCTAGGGTGAGTTCGATAAGAACAAGTTGAAATCACTTGGCCGGTCCGGTATGCACCTCTAGCCACCGCGACTACAAGACCACCCTAAGCAATCTAGCTATAGACTAGATTGGGGAAGAAGCAAAACCAAGAAGAAAACAAAATCATCGAGAAGGCACTTGATCGCTAGAAATCGGATTCACTAAAAAACTTCACCATGAATGATTACATGAACAAGATCACCACCGGGATCCTACCTCGATCTTGATCCTTGCTCCAGAGCTCCGACGTGGTCTTCCATGCAAGGTTCCCACGTCGGTTAGGGAGACCCTAGACAACTAGCACGACCCTCGTCTCCGAGATGGTGTCCCTCAAGCTTTTCTGCTCCTCGGCGGCGGATGACGAATTGATTTCTGCGTGGCTCTCGGTCAGAGGGCTATAAAAGCCTGAGATGCAACTAGGTCAAAGGGGGGCCGACAGGGCCCCGGAACAGGTTGGGCCGGCCGGCCTGGGCCGACCGGTCTGGGCCCATCCCGGCCGAGTCCATCGCCTCCTTCGTCTGGTATTGCTTCCCGAGTCTTCTAGATCCTCTCCCCTTTTGCATGTGGGCCCTTGTCGTCGGTTTCTCTCCGAATTGGACGAAGCTCCTTGCCTTGCAAGATTCAGCACTTTTCTGGCTAGGTCCTCGGAGCTTGTCATCTTCTCGGGCTTGGTCCTTGGGCTCTTGGAGTCATGTTCACTTCATTACTTGACTTGTACCGGGCTTCAAGGTCTTGTCATGAGGTGCTTAATGAACTTATCCCGGAAGTCTTGCTTTCAACGTTAAAACCCTGCGTAAACACTTAACTCCAAAACCGACATGCACAAGTGAACTGGTTATACCACGGGGGTTAGTACCAATGGATAAGGTACAAAAGTCATGCCAACACCGAAGGTAAACTCATGGCTAGGTTGACGGATTTTCACCGTCAACAGCTCCCCCATGCTTAAACATTGCTCATCCTCGAGTAAGCCTTCGATGGATATCATCGTTGCCCTTCATTGTTTAAACCTTGCACTTGATCATACATGAGAAAACATAATGCTCTCAAAAGTTTAGTTCGTTAAAGTTCCATAATGTAATAGCCTTCATCCCTACGGAGGGTAGATATTTAGTTAAGCTTACCCCACAAGTATTAACATGCTCCAAAATTCAAATGGATCTCAGAAATTTTGAAATAAAGAACAAGATGAAAAAGAGCTAAACCAAGTTCACAAATTTAAACCACCTTGCATCTTGCTCATGAACTCTCATCTCATCTTGTCTCTCAAGCCTATTTATTCTACTTCTTTCCCTCTCATAACATATATGTGTGGTAGGCCTTTATATGGAGCTTTTTGGGAAAGTTTAGTCCTACCAAGATATTATAAATGAGATGTTGTCAAAACAAGACAAGCTTCTCATGGTCTTACCGAGACTCGTCAAAAAGGTCATTGGAAAACGATGTTATATCAAGGAGGGGAAAGAGAAAAAATACACACACTTGAGATAGGTGGACATGTGCAAATGGCAAAGAGTGATCCCGA
The DNA here is from genome assembly GCA_947561735.1 of Cenchrus americanus. Taxonomy (NCBI): domain Eukaryota; kingdom Viridiplantae; phylum Streptophyta; class Magnoliopsida; order Poales; family Poaceae; genus Cenchrus; species Cenchrus americanus. The sequence continues at coordinate 7,313,646 of OX387242.1, forward strand.
GGCACAAAGGAAGTCCTCGTTATCGGATTGCACATGGTTGGAAAATGAGTATGGATCTTTTAATCTTGAAACCTTGAAATTCCTAATGCACTTTAGAGAACTGGGGAGTTCACTTTATTTTATTTTTATTTTATACATACTCATATTTTTTTATTTTCTCATTTTTTCCTTTATACTCACTTTTTTCTTTCTTTTTCTTTCTTTCTTTTTTCTTTTTCTTTCTCATCAAAATTTTTTATTTGCTCCCCTTGAACTCCAAAATTGCATTGTACCTACCTCCTCCCCCATGCTTAGACGTTGCTCGTCCTCAGGCAAAGAGGTGATAGAGATAAGGTAGGTACCGGAAATACTTTTCCTTTGGAGAGATACTTGAAATCTTCAATAATGGCATCGTCTTGCTATGTTACTTGAATTGATGATCCATACTCAACGATAGGTTGTGGTCAAGGAGGTAAACACAAAAGATGATATTTGGTTTTAAGGGTGAATATCCGGCGAGGTTTGTGAAATCTCCGATGTGGGGATACACAATGCACGGATAAGAGGCTAGCAATAAGATAGATACGCAAAAACGAAATGACCAGCTTCTTAGTCTCGGGCCAGAGAAATCAAGGCCTGAAATAACTCACCCAAAAATAAACCTTGTATACTAAGTTTTTGCACTCAAATATTTATATGGCTCTAGATAGGTAGAGCAACACGCAAGTGGTATTTATGACAAGGTTAGCATTACTTTTAAGAACAAAAATAAATCAACTTTAATCCATCTAAAACTTGAGAGCACATAAAACACTATGGGTCTTTATTTTTATCATATCCTCCGCTAAAGATTAAGCTAGCATTTAGATAATTTCAGATTTGTATTTTAAGAGAGAACTAGCTTAATCATGCATAAAACAATTACAAAGATAAACAAAGCAGCAATTATAATCATATATCATCATGGCATAAATTTCATAACTTTACCAAAGGTAAAAACTTGGTGGTGACATTATTCATGATGAAAATAAAAACTAACACACATGCTGAAAATAAACTAACACACATGCTGAAATTTAAATAAGAACTGAAAACACTACGCATACATAGGCGCATACAAGCTGAAAATTAAAGAAAAGAGGTAAAGGAAAGATAACTAAAGCTCCTCCTCTCTCTAATCTTCCGCCGGTGGTTGATATTGATAGTCTTGGTTGTTGTACCCTTACTCATAATAAGGTTGCGCCTCTCTTCCTATGAATTGTCCGACGGTGCTAGGTGAAGGTGTCCAAGCACATAAGCGATGTTTGCATTTCCTTCACCCATTTGGTTTGCATTGGTTAGGATGGCTGCAATATTTTGCATGTTTCTTGCAATGTATCCTCCAATGATGGCCACACTTTGTTGTGGTTGAGAAAGATGTGCATATGGCTCCGCAAAGGCTACGTTGGGCACCGCAAAAATTGGTGGGGGTATGGCTGCACCACTCCCCCATGCTTGCATTGGTACACCACCGTAGTAGCTTGACGGCGCCGGAATTCCTCCAAATGGTGGCACATAATTTTGTTGTGCACCTCCCTCTTGGGCCATAGAAGATCCTTCTCCTATAATCCTTCTCTTTCATTTCCTTCGCCGGCACAAGAAGTCCTTCCTCTAACCAATCTTCTTTCCCCTCAAGAAAAAGTCTTAATCTTCCATCCGATAGGGGCAAATTTACTTTGGCCACTTTGAAGCCTCCTCTCTCATCTTCACTTATATATTTCATATACTCAAATCCTAGGGAAGTCCAGGTAGGAGATGCTTCGGGTTCCTTGTAATGTCCGGTCTTGAAGAGATAGCCAACATGGAGAGGTAACACCCCGAACCAATATCTCCCGAACTCGATGTTGCTTAACAACACCACCGGTTGATCATAGGTGAGTGGGGTCGATTGGTTGCCTGACAAAGCCGAGTAAAGCCAATTCAACTCTGTGTTGGTTATCTTTGTTTCTCTCATTCTCCCAAAAATCCACTTGCACAAAAGTGACACACTTGGATGATGGGGTTCCGGATAGTATTTCTTCGTTGATGGTCTCCTCCCGTGATCATACTCCAAAAACCTTCTCATGTGCCTTCATGCACATCCACTTGTTTTGGAGCTCCCTTTTGAAAATAGGAGACACTCGCCCATGGGTCTACGATACTAGAACATGCAATCATTTTGAACATGAAAACCAATCTAATCTATCAAGGGTTGTGACCACGGTTTCACCCTTTCCTTCCTCTCGTACTCAGTACACGAAGGTATTCATGACTAGACCTATGATGGACACGACGTGTTGAATGGATCCAAGGAAGCATTGGAACCCTTACTCCCTTTACGGCATGGTAGCTAACCTTAAGCATTAAAGTATATTAAACACAAGATTATAGATAGATAATCCAACAAAGTATGATTGCATCTCAAGATCGATTGCAACCCATGGATGAAAGGACATTACCCGATCAAGGTGCTAGATATAGCACCGTTGATCAAGGTTACCCTTCCGACGGTGTCTTCCTTCTTCTCCACTTGTGGGCTCCCTCCAAACCGAATGAGAGACTCAACACTCCTTCATCAAGGATATGCGCCATGGTCATGAGAATTTCCTAGGCGAATTCCTTGTGGGTGTTTGCCGACACTCCGTTAGAGAATTGCACTGGTGTCCCGTATGAAAACCCAATATGTGGAGAGCTTGGTCGTCGAAGTCGACGTTCTCTACAAGCCTCTACTCAAGGCGAGCGAGCTTCTTCTCCTCCTCCTCCGTCATGATGACATACCCCTCTGAATACCGTGGAGCATATGGAGGTGGAGCGGATGATCGTGTCGAGTGGCGAGGTCGGACGGGCAGCTCCTCCATATGTACTTGAGGTTTGGTGAACCTCATGAACGAGTTTCGTGTAGCTCATGCCACCAAGGAGAAGAGTGTGGTTCCTCCTCGGCGGTGCCGTGTCCTCCTCCATACTCCGAGGAGACTCGGAAACCGAGTGCCTCCTCAAAAAGGTTGTCTTAGACGACGATGATCCCTTCTTCTTTGTGAAAAGCTTGTAGGTTTCTTCCATGATTGCAACACTCTCCCTCACAAATTTATATCCGGGGTTTTCAACCAGTAATAAGGTACACAAATATTATTTTGGAGTCTGGACTTGGAGTGGATTAAGGATGTGATTTGTTGCACGAAACAAGCGAGGTGGATGGCTAAGTCTAAGGTGGTTCCGGCCTACAAACTAGAGCACACGAACAAAGAGCTGGATGGGAGACTTACCTCTATCCTCTCTTGGCTCGGTTCTTCTCTAGTGCATTCATGCTTATTGCTTCGTGACCGCGTGCACCTTCGAAACGTTCTCGTCCACTCCTTCGCTTGCATTATTATTCCTTCCACTTGATGTATTCGCTTTGACTCACTTCCATACTCCCTTGCCTCACATGCCTCCATGATATTCCTACAAAATAAAGCCTTGGGTGCCCTCCCATGCTTGTCCTTGCATGTGGTTTGAGATGATGTAAAAGGGGCATCCCATGATGGATCATGGTGCACGTATGGTTAAGTTAACTAAATTGCCTCCCTTTAAGCATGTTTAACGCTAATCACTCCTCTAATTTCAAAAATAAAAAATAAAATCAGAGATATTAATGAGTTAAAATATAAATTTAGATAAATTTTTAAAGCATTAAAAACAAATGTAAGTCGAAAAATATTTCTGATTACTTTTATGTCGGTCTTACCGGTATAGTTTGCTTCCATTAGTTGAGAGCAAGCTTCTCCCGACTTGATCATGGGGGCATAGGTTTAGGTCCTAATTTTGATTAGATGAGAGATATTTTGAATGAAGTAAAATTAAGGGAGGCTTAGAAAAATTCTAATCTTAGAGAAACCAAGGATATGGATTTTTAAACCAACCAAAAGTCAAGTTTCTACGTTCACGCGAGTCCTACCACGTGCTGAAATTTAAATAACATCTAGATACAAGTCGTGGCTCTACTCATGTGTTTTTAGCATGTAAAACAAGTCAACCATAACATCATAAAGAGGATGAATGGTTGAGATAGGTTCTGAATTTTTTTGGTTTTGGTTTCTCGAAAAAGAAGCAAACAACATAGGATGGTTCATGTAAAGGGTTTATGATCCAGCAAAATATTCAACTAAGAATTATGTCTCTAACATTGTTCAACCATTCTAAGTCTAATGTTTTGCGTAGTAAAATTCAAAACTGAGTTATTAAAAAGACTCGAAAAACCTGGAATCGGGTTGTCCTCCCGGTAGCTTATTCTTGACTCGACGAAACGGGTTGCCTCCCGCCTAGCGCTTCGTTTATAGTCCATGGCTATACTTCTTCACTTGATTACTTCGGATCAACGCTCTTTGCGGGCGTTGCAATCTTGGGTACCCACTTCCGCACCATCTTGGGCACGGGCTTATTCTTCGGCTTAGTCGTATTTTTGGTCTTCACAGGCTGGCATTGTCCTTTGGTCTTGACGGATGCAACAACTTCCTTCATGTAGTGGCTCGACATCTCAAACTCCGGTCCTTCGGTCGTGATCTTCATGGTCTCCTTAGTGTGATCCTTCATCTCTCCCGAATGAGTTTGAGTAGCCTTCGCCGTCTTGGGACCTTGGAGTTGTCTCAGAAATTCTTCTTTGTTACACATCGGTTGTCCGACAAGTTGTCCCACTTGTGTCTCTAACATCTTCATCACGATGAACACTTCATGTATAGAGCTTCCGACCTCCGTCACCTTGCCATCTAAATTCTTCAATATTTTCTCCATAGCCTTGAACTTAGTGACGACGTCCTTGATCTTGGACATGGTCGTGCTCCTCACAAACCTTGCATGTGGATCTTGCCTTGGCAGCCTTTAGGTGTTGAGCTTCTTTCTCTATCCCCATCTTCTCCATCCTCCTCTTGACTTTGGACATGGAGGTGGTGATTCCCTTGGAGATTCCGACGGTCCTTCAACTAGGGTTTCCAACCCTTTAGCTTGTGTTGCGCGTCTCCTTTGCCTGTAAAGTTTTCCTGGATCATCCAAAAAAAGTTTTGGGTTTCTTGGAGAGGTAGCCAACCATCTCCGGTTAGGGTTAGCAAAAGCAAAAATCTAAAAAGAAAAATTAGGGTTAATCAAAACTAGATTAGATTAATTTTTTTGGGATGATCAAACATAAGAGATGCAAAAGAAAGTCAAAAGAAAAACTGAAAAAAGCGATACTAGATTGGATCTTGATTGCTTGTTCCCCGGCAACGGCGCCAGAAAAAGGGGCTTGGTGACGGTTAATAGTTGTATCAAAGTTCGTTTAGACTTGCAAGCGGACAAGTCTCCCGTCATAGTCAAGGGACCCTTCTTCCCTCGAGTGGTGAACCCAAGGTATCGAATCCGTGGAATAATGTGCAACGCAAGGATTCAATCTAGTAAAGCAAGGAAAGCTATCTATTGAAGAACTAAGTTGCATCTAATCTACTAACTCATAAAGAAAACGAATCTAAGCTAATCTACTAAAGAGGTAGCAAGAGAAATCAAAGAGATAACCGATCTAAAGAATCTAGATCATGCTTATGTTGTAGCTCCAAACAAGATAGATGAAGATAGAAAAGCGAATCTCATTAAAAGCATCTTTAAAACGTGGCCTCCCATCCGACTCTGAAAATGCCCGCCTTTTGGAAACCCCGTTCTGTCACAACGTATCCCTAGTCATGCGGGTAGTCTAGGGCGAGTTCGATAAGAACAAGTTGAAATCACTTGGCCGGTCCGGTATGCACCTCTAGCCACCGCGGCTACAAGACCACCCTAAGCAATCTAGCTATAGACTAGATTGGGGAAGAAGCAAAACCAAGAAGAAAACAAAATCATCGAGAAGGCACTTGATCGCTAGAAATCGGATTCACTAAAAGACTTCACCATGAATGATTACATGAACAAGATCACCACCGGGATCCTACCTCGATCTTGATCCTTGCTCCGGAGCTCCGACGTGGTCTTCCATGCAAGGTTCCCACGTCGGTTAGGGAGACCCTAGACAACTAGCACGACCCTCATCTCCGAGATGGTGTCCCTCAAGCTTCTCTGCTCCTCGGCGGCGGATGACGAATTGATTTCTGCGTGGCTCTTGGTCAGGGGGCTATAAATAGCCTGAGATGCAACTAGGTCAAAGGGGGGGCGACTGGGCCCCGGAACAGGCTGGGCCGGCCGGCCTGGGCCGACCGGCCTCGGCCCATCCCGGACCAGTCTGTCGCCTCCTTCGCCTGGTATTGCTTCCCGAGTCTTCTAGATCCTCTCCCCTTTTGCATGTGGGCCCTTGTCGTCGGTTTCTCTCCGAATTGGACGAAGTCCTTGTCTTGCAAGATTCAGCACTTTTCTGGCTAGGTCCTCGGAGTTTGTCATCTTCTCGGGCTTGGTCCTTGGGCTCTTGGAGTCATGTTCACTTCATTGCTTGACTTGTACCGGGCTTCAAGGTCTTGTCATGAGGTGCTTAATGAACTTATCCCGGAAGTCTTGCTTTCAACGTTAAAACCCCGCGTAAACACTTAACTCCAAAACCGACATGCACAAGTGAACTTGTTATACCACGGGGGTTAGTACCAATGGATAAGATACAAAAGTCATGCCAACACCGAAGGTAAACTCATGGCTAGGTTGACGGATTTTCACCGTCAAGAGCGGATGACGTTGTCCTCAGCTCCTCCAGCGCATCGTCCTACGCCATCTCCATGGCGCGACGGCGGCTCCCGTCGGCGCGGCGGGAGGCGGCTCCCGTCGTCATGGTGGGATCTAGAGCCAGCAGAGTTGGAGGCAGATCCAAGGCCGGCAGCGCTGTGGGATCCAGGGCCGAACTCCATGGCACGGCGGCGGCTCCTGTCCTTGCGAGCTCCGTGCCGGCGAAGCTGGAGGTGGCTTGCAGAGGGGTAGGAGGCGGCAGGGAGAAGCATCCGAGGCGCGGGAGCAACTACCTCCGCCGATGCAGGAGGGGATGCGCTTCCTCCGCTGGAGTCTGTCTGCTTTTGGGGAACGAAAATCTACTCTTTCCTTTCCTCATACCGGATGCAGAAGGGGAACGTTGTTGGAGTCGGTCTCAGTCGACACCGTCCGCCGCCTCCCGATCCCAAATCAGCGACACTAGGCCATCCAGCTCCTCCTCGTGGCGTCAATAATGGGTGATGCATGGTGGCAGCACTGGTCGACGGCAGTCGGCAGGCACCAGTAGACGTAGGCCGATCGGAGGTGCGGAGGTGTCTGCCACCGCAGGCAAGTTCCATCTTGGAATCAATGGGTGACGAAGGGGTGGCGTTGGTCAGCCTGCAACAAAATATAAATGGTTCAATCACTGACCATGCGCCGTGAAAGTATCGATAGGAGAAGCGAAGAAAATAAGGACAAGGGGACAAAGATGACAGAGAATGGAAATGATGGTAAATGGATTGAGTCCATGGGTTTGGGTCTCACATGCAAGTGTGTCACTTAGATAAACTACAATGCCAAAAATTATACCATATTGAATCATATACTTTTCTAATTCATTCCATCATCAAATAGCAATACTTCATTTATCATTATTTGATTTAATTTTTTTCTTACATATATTTTTTGCGCTCCAAAACATATTTTTTATTTTTTCTTTACTTTATTGCATTCCTTGGTTCCAGCAATTCCTAATAGGCACGAATGATCAAGGATGTAATGTGGTAAATGTGTGGCTTCACTCTTGACAAAGAAACTCATATACTTTGCTATTTGGTTAATTGTTAGAATCATAGTAACACTACACATTTTTTAAAGGCCTGGAGGCCCAGCTTTGATTAAAGCTAAAATAGACTGGGGATACCTGTTTTTATAAAGTCCAAGCAAAAGACCCTATGAAAGGGCAAGGCCCACTCTCTAACCTCCCTCTAAAAAACAGACCAACACTAGGACTGCAGCCACAGAAGGAAAGCGAGGAAAACAAGGCAAAAGAAGGACAGAAACGGCAAGTCCAAAAAGTTTAACAACCACAGCAAGACGACTAACTGGCCCAAAGATACAGGTAACTACAGCCACAACTAGACGAAGCCTAGCAACTAGAGGCACCAGACTTCAGCTTCATCTTGTTAGTCCTCAAGCCTTAATAATGATAGTTGACAATTCAGCTTTTGTATCACCATCTCTATACACCGTCGATCCGTCTCCTTGTTCAGTGGTTTCCATTTCTGCAAAAAGGAAATAGAGCGAAAGATCCCCACATTAGGAGATGGGATGACTAAGTTTTGGAACACAAACTCATTGCGAATAAGCCATAAACTCCAAGCAACCGCTCCAACAAGGTAAAGAATTCGCTTTGTTTGATTATTAGATAAGCTTCTACAAAGAGAGCACAGATCATCTGAATCAGAAGGGGAGAAAGGCCAGCCAAGTGCATCTCTACAAATACTCCAGCAAAAGCTGGCAAGGACACAATGGAAGAAGATGTGACTAGTAGATTCCTGCTGCCCACACAGTTTACATCCAGTTGGACCAGGCCGATTCCTTTTTTCAACTGCTCTGCAGATTGTATCTTGTCATTAAAAACTTGCCACAAAAAATCCTAATCTTCAAAGGGGCTTTGGTTTTCCAAACATTTAAAAGCCATCTATTTGGGAAACCAGAAAAGGTCAACTCCTTATATAAAGAGGAGGTGGAGAAGACTCTTGTTTTCTCTAAAACCCACTTGATTGAATCTTTTTCATGGGTGAGATTGACTGTATGTATCAAATCCTGCATCTCTGAGAACTCAGCTTCCTCCCTAAGGCCAAAATTCCTCCTAAAGGTCAAGGCAAAATTCTCCTGATTACACACTCTATGAACAGTCCAGTTTTGTTGGTTGCAAATTTCAAATAAGTGAGGAAAAACAATTTTCAAGGGGCATTCACCTGCCCAAGTGTCATGCCAGAATCGGATTCTCAAGCCATTTCCCACAATATACTTAAACCCTCTCTTACAGTCCTCTCTAATATCAAGCAGGCCTTTCCAAAATTGAGAAGAGTTGGATCTCCTACAACTAAAGAAACCTTTATCTCCCAGGTATTTATTTCTCAACAACTGACAACAAATGTTATTCTCCTCATTCTCTATCATAAAGATCCATTTGCCCAGCAAGCATTTATTCATAATTCTAGTATTGGTGAAACCCAAGCCTCCTGCTTTTTTGGGTGAAGCCAGCAAATCCCAACTTGCCATATGATATTTTTTCTTAAAGTTGGGTCCATGCCAAAAGAAATAGGATCTAGCAGCATCCATCTTCTGATGAATCTCCTCTTGCAATAGGTATACCCCCATAGAATAGTTAGGGATGGAACTCAGGCAAGATTGGATAAGAATCGCTTTTCCTCCTGAAGTTAGCCCCACACTCTGCCAAGTTGGAAGTTTATTCTCCACCTTTCGATGTACATACGCTAAATCAGAGCTAGACATGTGCCCCTAGTCACCGGAGTTCCCGGAACGACGGATCGAGGAACGACGAACCAGGAACGGGGACGACGTTTTTGATGCCGTTTTTACCTTGTGGGATCGATTTCGTCCCGTCGTTCCCGCCCCGGACGAACGATCCCGGAACGAGGAACGCGGCGTCGTTCCCGTTCCGCGGTGACTAGGCATGTGCCTGTCATTAACCCACACACCCAAGTATTTTATTGGCAGACTCCCAACATTACAGTTTAACATCCCAGCTACTCTCTCTTGTTCTTCCTCTGATCCTCCTATCACTAACACCTCGCTCTTCTGATAGTTGATTTTCAAACATGACATATTCTTAAAGAAATATAGCAGAAACTTTGTATGAATTATTGACTGATCCTCCATAGCTAGGAAAATAATTGTGTCATCAGCGTATTGTAAGTAAGGCCACCCTCTATTAAATGAGGTACCAAACCTTTAATCTGGCCACTTGTTCTAGCTTTATCTAGCATTGTCCCCAAAACATCACTAACTAGATTAAACAACAACGTTGAGAGTGGATCCCCCTGTCTCAACCCTTTGTGAGTGTTAAAGAAGCTTCCATGATTGCCATTGATATTTATCCCCACTTTACCCCCCTGAATACATTGTTTGATCCGCTCTATCCAAGTATTAGAGAAGTTTTTCTACCTAAGAACCTCAAACAGGAAATTCCAGTGCACTTTGTCGTAGGCTTTTTCAAAATCAAGCTTGACAACCACTCCCTTAGTTTTGGTTGTCCTTAAATCATGAAGAATTTCATGTAAAATCACTACCCCCTCTAAGATAAACCTTCCTGGAATAAAAGCAGTCTGATTTTTGCTGATTAATTTGTTGGCAAAAGGAGTCAACCTCATAGTCAAGGTCTTTATAAACCATTTGTAGTCAACATTCAACACACGGATCGGTCTGAATTGTCTGATGTTGTTAGCTTCCTTTAGTTTAGGTATCAAGGAAATCATGCCAAAATTCAGCCTCTTTAAGTTGAAATGATCACTATGAAAATTGTTGAACATCTCAAGAACATACTGTTTAATCTCATTCCAGAAGATTTTGTACAATCCAACAGGAAAGCCATCAGGCCCTGGAGCAGAGGAGCAGTCCATCTCTTCCAAAGCGTCTTCAATCTCTTTTAGTGAAAAAGGTTTAATGAGCTCATTAGCTTCATCCAAGGTTAGTTTACTCTCAATTTCCCAGAAATTTTTCCCCAAACTTATCTCTCCCTCCGCTTCCGCACTGAAAAGTTTCTTATAAAACTGATCCACATGAGATCTAATTTGGGCCAACTCTCTAATTTCCTCTCCATTTTCTTCTAAATAGAAAATGGAACACCTCCTTCTTCTACCACTAGCAGAACCATGAAAGAAACTATTATTTGCATCACCTTTTAAAGTCCACTTTATCCCACTTTGTCTCTTCAAATGTAACTCTTCTATAGTATATTTTTTTTCTAGCTCCGCTTCCAGATTATATCTCATTTGCCAATGTGTAATGCTTGAATCCCTTTGTTCAGCCTCTCTGTCAAGCTCTTCAATCTTCCCAAGGATAAATTTTTTATCTTTTTTGAGCTGACTTTGATTATTTGTACCCCACCCTCTACAAAATTTCCTAGTGGCAGCTTTCATATCCTTCCAAAAATCCTGAATTGAGTGATCACCTCTCATTGGCCATTTACTAAGCACCATTTCTCTAAAACCCTGTTGATCCAGCCAGTACATTTCAAATCTGAAATTTCCTTTTTGTCTGAACCTGTTATCAGCTGTGTTAACTACCAAGGGATTATGATCAGATCCCACTCTAGTAATTGTCTCACAAGAAGCTTCTCCATAACGGGAGTTAAAAGTACTACACACCAAAACTCTATCAAGCACACACATTATTGGGTTGGCCTGCTTGTTGGACCATGTGTATTTACCACCTATTCTGTGCAACTCCAAAAGACCATTGTCCAATATAAAACCATTGAAAGTGTCCATCCAGAAATGATTGATGTTATCAGAGGACTTTTCCCAAGCATATCTGATCATATTCAAATCCCCTCCCACCACAACAGGCCAAGAAATGTCAGAGATTTTTTGATTCATTTCCTGGATAAACTCCAATTTTCTTTCATTTTGAACAGGCCCATAAACATTAATAAGTTCCCACTTGAAATTATCTTCTCTAGAGACTAGCACAAGACTGGAGAAAAAAGAGCCATGATCTTTTCCAACAACCGACGCTACTGCTGTATTAACCCCTGTCAGAGTGCCACCCGAATGACCCGAAGCTGCTGTCCAACTCCATTCATAAGATTCCCCTTCACACAAGGAAGTGAGATCCCAAACTGTAAAGTCAGATTTAATAGTTTCCTGAAGACAAATACCATCCACTCTATGTTTAAGTCTTAGTTCCCTCAACTGATTACGTCTGCCACCAGCCCCCAAACCCCTAATATTCCAAAAAAGAATCCTCATCACTTCTTCCTATTGCGACTACAAACCACTCTATTATTTTGGGAAGAGGAACTCTGTCCAGGAGGTTTTTTGGGTGGTCTACTAGGATTAACATCATCCAACTCACCATCCACTCTATGAGAGGTAGATTCCAAGTTTTCAGGGTGTCGTGTTTGAGCTTGGATCTCACTCTCTGTCATTTCCTTCTGAGGTTGGTCTGCCAATCTCTTCTTAGCTTCAAGTAAAACCACTCTTAGAGTTTTCATTGGCTTGTATGGTGCTTATGGAAGCAGCAACAGCAAACTCATCTTTTCCTAGGCTAATGTTACTATCACGAGCAATAGATTCAAGAACATGTGGATCAACTGAATTTAGAATGGCAAAAGAAGAAATTTTACCTGAAATTTCATTGTTTTTTTCTTTGTCGCCTCCGCTTTTTCCTGAATTTTCATGTTGACCCCAAGATTTCTGATGCTCCTACGGAGCTCACCCTTGGGATTGTTCCTCTCTTTGACTGGAGTAAAATCATCCTCTTTATCACCCCACAGATTGCTTCCAACCTTGTCCCAATCAATTTCATCAGTATCATCCTCACTCTTGTTGCTATTAGAATTCTGAGCCAAAGGAGGAGAATTGACATCATCTAGTGGAAGTTTAATAGCCTGGTCCTTCAGAAGATTAGCAGCCCTCATCTCAATACTTTTTTCAAGATCAGCCATTTCTGATATTTCCTTGTTAATAGGTTCTTTCTTCATAGTCCAATAGTTCCTCTCCTTCAGTATCCATATTTGTACCTGCACTATCCAACGCTATGCTTTGTTGATTCAAGATAGGGTTTTGAGTTTGTTCAGTCTCCTCCATCTTACCAGCTCCAGAGTCAACTAGTTCCACCTCTTCCATAGTTTGGTCTTGTTCCAGCACTTTTTGAGCAGAAATAGTTTGTGAAATCCCTTTCTCCTCATATCTTGCACCTCCCAAGTCCTGACTGGAGTAAATGGAGCAGCCCTCTATCACTACCTTAGGATTATTAGAAGCATCTTGCTTGGAAGGGTAATCCTTAGTAGCAGCTTGTTTGCCTGACCCACCACCACTCTTTCCAGCACTAGTCTGGGAAGGCCACCCTGTCTTTGAGGAGGAGCTGAAAGGTTCAAATCTATTCTGAGATCCTCTGTCTCTTCCTTCATCCTCATCAAACTCATCTTCCTCTCTATCCCTTTGTCTGTCAAATTTGGAAGGTTTAGCCCCCCTCTATATTCTCATTTGGGATTTCTGGTTTCCATCTGATATTGTACCCTTCACCATTGAAGAACACCTTGGTTTGACCTCTAATTTTTCTGGATTCCCTGCAGGCTAACTTCACTCTTACCGGGCCTTGAGAATTTATGGTTTTCAAATCTACTTCTATGGGATCACCTACCAGGTAAGCCAATTCCATGATTATGTCCTTCCTGGCATCAGGATGGATATTATAAGCTTTGACCCAAATCACTTCTAGGCTACCATCAGCTTCTGGAGAAAGATCAGTAGGAACAACTTTAGCCTTGATTGCTGCAGTTTCAAACTCAAAACCCCTGAACCTAGAGCATTGATGTCTAATATCCTCATTAGGAAAGCTGATCATGTACTCATTCCCGTCACTCATTTTTCTGATAGGCCATTTTGGAACTTCACTGAACAGATGTCTCAATTCTTTCTCAATGATCTCTACACTTGCCTCTCCCTCTTCAATTATCATGATTCCCATCACTTCTTTCTTATTTTTAGCACCTCTATCTGAAGGAATATGCATACTATAGAATCCCTGTCCTGGAAAGCCAAACCCACACAACCTTAAACCTCTTTTTTCTGGACAAACAACAGACCGATGCCCTGATTTTTTACAACAATAACAGAATGGGGGATTGGTGCAATCTTTCCTCATGTGCCCCATACCATCACAATTAAAGCAGTGATAATCAGAGTGAGGACCAGGTGCCTTCCCTTTCAGATCTCTCTCTTCCATGGACCTAAACTGGCGAGCCTCTTCTGATTGACGACGATCATCTTGTTCTTTCCTCAATTTCGTCCTCAAATCTTGCTCCGCCCTTTCCATCCGCTCACGCTCCTCAAAGTTTCGTTTGTTGTTTGTTGGTCGTTGATAATCTCCCGTACCATAGCCTCTGAAACCTTCACCAGCATCTTCTGGGTAGGACCTCCCTCTTCCATATGGTTCCCCTCTCTCAAATTGCTCAGATCTGAAACTGGAGGGTTGAGGGCCATTGAATCGCCCCGAGCCTCTCCCCGGGCGTGATACCGCCCCCTCCCTCTGCCAGATCCTGAATCCCACCCTCTATCCATTTTCACCATAGCTGCAAACGATCTTCCGTCAACCTTTCTTGGCGTTACTTTGAGGATTCTCCTAGCATTCCACCCGAATTTCTGGATCTCCAATTGTCTAGCCGGAAACCCTAGGTTGCTATCCACCGCCGCCAACGCAAAGCTCTTGGGAACCCAGAGGACCCAACTTTATCTAACCACGAGTGTGAGTACAGGTCGTCAATGCAAGTGCCAAACGGGTAAGTGGGCTCGGATGGGCCGGCGGTAGAATGGGCCTTCAGAGAATTTTGAATTGCTTCATCCCGACCATACACCTCCCCCCCTGATGAACACTGCAAATTTCTTTCCCTCTCTCTGTTCTTCCCGGTTGTGGCGCACTCCTAACAAATTCATCCACGAATTTCTTTGAAGATTTGCCACTAGATCGTTTATCTCGAAAAGCAAACCTCCCGAGTTTCCGAATCTCGTTATTCAGCACATCTCCAAGTGAGAATGATCCAAATCTAATTTTCTCTGATTCATAAGCAAAGCCATCCAACCTGTGAGATTGGGGTGTTCCTGGATGCTCCTCCATGGTGCAGCTAATTGCGATCCACAAAACACACACTCAATCTGAAACTCAATCGTCAGGAAAACCGAATCGAAGCAACCGACTCCCACCGCCTAGAGAACCAGCACCCTCTACCAGTTCAGGTTCCTCCACGAGAAAAGTATGGGAGGTTGCAGATGATGATCTTCTCAATTGAATCCACCACTGTAGCGAACATGGCCTCATATGCCATTATTTCGAGTTTGACTTTGGTGATTAATGACAACATGATCATTGGGACTAACCCTATTGTTTTAGCATGTCTTTGTAAACACTTCTAGGTCCCAAGGATGCAAGAAAACCATATGCCAAATTGAGCAAGAAAAGGAAAAGAAAAGACATCGTCGGATGAACCGACGGCCCCTCAATTACAAGCGTCGGTGCAATCATCGGATGAATTGGTACACTGGGCAAAACCCTAGGTACCGTCGGATGAACCGACGGTTCATTACCTAGTAGCGTCGGACGAGTTGCAGAGGAGGAGCAGCGAAGACAGTAGCACCGGATGATCTGACGGTCTGAGTGAGGACACTGTCGGTCTATCCGACGCTCAGTTTGAATTCATACAGAGACGCGCCAAGACGAAGCCTTCAGCACCGGATGATCCGACGCCTTGGTCAAGGTGAAGCGTCGGTTTATCCGACGGTCAATTGGGAGCTAACAGAGGCGACTTGGAGCGAGGTCTTCAGCACCGGATGATCCGACGTAGCGCCGGTGCATAGCGTCGGTGCAGTTGTGTCAGAGAACCTCAACGGCTACGTGACGTGGGAGGGGCACCAGATGAACCGACGCCCTAGAAAATATAGCGTCGGATCATCCGACGGTACTATTTTCAGTGGACGTTAGCCAACGGCTAGTTTGATGCCTTGGGCTATTTATACCCCCTCCACTCACTCATTTGAGGTGGCTGGATTGTGTGGAAGTGCAAAAGAGTTCAAGACACATTCACGATTATATCCAATCCATCCAAGTGCTTAATTGCTCATCCTTAGACTTGCATATGCTTAGTGTATGTGCTTAGTGCTAGGCTTAGCTTAGAGCTGAGTGAGTGCAAGGTTGTGCCAACCTTGTGAGGTGATTCTTGAGTGAATCTAGTTGTACAAGGTTCGCTAGAAGCCTTGGGGCCTAAGTGTCTCACCGGCAATCGTCATCGACCCTCCGGCTTGGTGTGGAGCGGCGAGGACACTTTGTGCGGGGGACGTGGAGACCCCCTTGCTTGGTGGAGAAGCTCCTTAGTGGAGGCGGCATCAAGATGACCAGGGGAGCTTGACAAGTGCCTAACTGGCTAGCCTTTGTGGCGAGTCAAGTGGTGCTCTTGGGAGAGACTTGGTGACCGGGAAGCAATACTCTTGTGTGAGTGCTTCAACAACGTGGACTAGGGGTGGCTTAATGCCTACCGATACCACGGGATAAATCGCGTGTCAAGAGTTTGCTTTCTCTCATCCCCTTTACGTTTCTGCATTTGCTCTATTGCAATCTTTGCTTGCCTTTACTTTCCTAGAGTAGTATTATGCTAGGATTGGCTATAGGTTGCAAACCTTTGTTTGGGATGGAAGTTTCACACTAGAAAAACCTTAGTTGCACATCTGGATAGTTGTTCTAGTTTAACTTTGTGTAAATTTAGTGAAGCCATAGGTTAAGGTTTTTAGTTGCCTAATTCACCCCCTCCCCCTCTTAGGCTAACGGGCATACGATTCCTTACAAGTGGTATCAGAGCCGGGACTCACTTCCTTCACAAGGAAACACCAATTCGATTGGTAAATTGAGAAAACCGGCTCATTGGAGCGGTTAGGCTTCACCGCCTAGTGATTTGCTCTCTAAAGGAATGAAAGGGGTGGATACCTTAGGTTTGGCTCCACATTTCGATGGCACGGGCTATCCTCGGTGGAAGGTTCTCATGGAGGCCTATCTTCAAGCAAGGGACCTTGATGTTTGGAGAGTCACCGATGAGGGCATGAAAAATGGTACTAGAAAAGAAAAGTAATTTGATGTAATTGCTAAGAGTATCATTTTGTCCTCACTAGATGTAGGCGTTTTCAATAGAGTTTTTACTTGTGAAAATGCTCATGAGCTATGGAAAACCATCAAGGAGCAAAATGAGGGTTCAAAAGAAGTTGCTAATGAACGCTACAGTTGTCTCCTTGAGGAATTCAATAGCTTTAAGCAACTCGCAAATGAAAATGCCGAATCTATGTACTCACGCCTAAATGTGCTTGTCAATGAGATCAATGCTTTAGGTGTGAAGGACATCTCGGACTTGAACATCAACCGCAAGATCCTTCAAAGTCTCCGAAGGCCCGATTATGACTTGGTGAAGGCAATCATACGAGAAGAAGCTCGAAGATTTGAAGCCATCACATATATTGAGCAAGGTCATGGCACATGAGCTTCAACTCATGCCCAAGTCAAAGAAGGTGCCCCAAGAAAAGCCCCAAGAACCATCCTCTCCAACTACAAGCCATGCTCTCTCAAGCCTACAAGAGAAGATGTTGAGTAGGATGGCTACTCAGGGAAGCTCAAGCGAGGATGATGGTGATAATGGTGACGATGGAGATTCCTCAAGTAATGAAGAGGTTGAATCCATGGTGGCCGAGTACGTGAAGAAGATCTTCAAGTATGTGAAGAAAGTCAATATGTACGGCTACAACGTCCACTTGAAAGAAGGGCATCATCATCAACACATCAAGTTCACCAAGATCAAGCACAAGCACAAGAAGAAGGTGGTCAAGGAGAGAAGACCAAGGCAAGAAGCAACCATCGCTGTTCGAGAGTGGACAAGTGGTGGAGAGTCAAGTTCTTCTAGCTCAAGTGATGAATCAAGAAAGAACTTAACCACTCGCTTCATGCAAGGTCCTTCATCATCACTACATATGTGCCTTATGGCCAAAGGTATGGAAAGCAATGTAAGTGATGATGAATCCGACACCAACTTTCTCAATGATCTTGTTGAGCTAATCCATGAGCAAAAAGGAATGCTTGAAAAACAAGCTAATGAAATTAAAGAACTCAATGCTCTCAATGATCTTAGTGACACCCTTGCTACAAATTATGAACATTTGTTGTGCAAATTCAAATTGCTTAGCAAGGAGTGTGAGGAGCTAAAATCTAATCTTGAGAGCAATGAGACCAAAACAAGTAATTCCTTTAAGCTTGATGAAACATCTGTCCCTTGTGCAATTCCTATCTCCAAGGTAGATGCTTCAACTTCTTGCATTGATTTAATTGATGAATCTTGCTCACCATCTTTCCTTGAGAATGTTGTTGTAGAAACATGTGATTATCTCATAAGCAAGGAAAATGATGAGCTCAAGCAAGAAGTGAAATGGCTCTGAGAGAGGTTGGCAAACTTGATGGGCAAGGGCAAGAATGATGAAAAACAAGTGGACATCTCTCAAGACATGAAGAGCAAAGTCCAACCTTCTCAAGATAACCGTGATCCCATGGTGAAGAAGCTTGAGAAGGGTGCAACCGTGACTTGTTACAAGTGTCATGGAGAAGGGCACAAGTTCTACAAATGCCCTCAATTTGTCAAGAAAATGGACAAGGGCGAAAAGAAGAAGTTGGAGCCCACCATCAAGAGCTCCCTCATCTACACCAAGCCTAACCGCAAGAACAAAACCAATAGCAACACCTACGTCATCAAGAAGAAGGCAAATGGCAAGGTGGTTGCACACTGTTGACGCAAAATCTGCACCTCATGCCAAGCACACAGCAAGCCGAAAAAAGCTAGCTTCACACGCGAAGAGATCACAAGACGTGCCAGTCAATTTTCCCTGAAAATTAACAAAAGACAAAGTAGTTAAATTCCAAAGCTTGGAACTTGCCGGGTGGTACCAGACAGTTCCATATTTACGGCTAGGAAGCCAAATGAGATGACATATAGCTATAAGGAGCTATCTGCCAGCAAAACTGAAACCATTCGGGGCTTTAAAATGTAAAAAGGTAACATAACCGAATAAATGACGTAAGCATGACGATAGACCGGTCTTTATTTGGATAAAGATTGCACGTACGCAGGGTCGTGACCGATCCTCATGATAAAAATGAGGTAAAAGCATGGTCATAAATACGTAATAAACAAGCATGCATAGGTCCAAAGCACTAGTCTACCGCATGTCTAGATACTTTAAAACCCGTCAAGCATGATGCCAAACAAATCTATCCACCACATGATACCACTTGCTCGGGATCATGCCACTATCCACAAATAGATCTATCCACCGCATGATACAATCTAAATATGGAAAGCTAAAAGCACACAAAATTCAAGACATAACTTATAAGAATGTTTTACTCGTGAAAGCATAACCGAATACGACTGAACAGCCGAATCAGGATCCATGAAGAAGGAACGAACATTACCAAACAAGATAAATCTATCAGATTGAATCAGAAATCTAATCCACCGGATGACTAGCTCCAAAACAACCCAAAAACCTGCATCTACCGCATGATACCCAGCTCTTTCAAGATTTATACAAGATTTGGTAAGCTTGAACCCACAACACGTAACAACCTAGATCGAATCGGTTTCGGCTATTAAGGAACATGTGATCCACGTGCGATTGAAGCTATGGGTACGAACTTGAATCGCATAAGGATCATTCAAGGGGATAAAGCCGATCCAAACCAATCTAGATTGGGCAAAAGGTGTTATGCGAATTTAAACATAAAGTAAGAACTCGAAGTAACACGGGGTAACTTGATGAATACATTGAATCTTGCCAAAACTCAATAGAGCCGATAACTAGCCTCAAGCTAGAACTTAGCCTACCACATGGCTCATGACCTAACAAGAAACCTTCTTGAACCAAGCTTGAATCTACCGCATGACACTAAGCATGGTAACAAGACTACTTGCATCAGATCTAAATCCACCGCATGATACTAGACATGATACAAGGTTGCCGGTACTCACGGAGGTCGACGGATCGATGAACCCTCTCGAAGAACTCAACGACACGACAAAGGACTCAAGGGTTTGGCGTAAAGCCGGGTTGTATTGAAAATGTTTCGAATGTCTGTTACATACATTCAAGGTTCATATTTATACCCTATTAAGCATGACCTCGAATGGATTTGATACCTAATTTATCTCTAAATGTGATCGCTTATCCATTCATCCGTCCTTTCCGCTCGGGCCACATCACCATGCAATCCCGCAAAATCAGCGTAACAGTCTTCTTGCCAAATGGAAGCAAATTGCCGACCGCGGACTCTTCTGCCGAATTCATCTGAAGAAACCTTCCTTCCGCCGAACGGATTCTTCACCGAGTTGGACCCACAAGTCAGACTCCTTACCAAATTTTGGTGTTAACATATGCCCCTTCAATTACAGGATAAAAGTGATTTTATTCTGGAATTGACTCCAACCATCGACATTTTCAAATTGAATCTGTTCAACACCCGTTCTCTCTCTTCGCAATCCGTCGGAGTCTTCGCCCAGATCCAAACCCTAGATCCCCTTTTTATGAGCTCAAATCCTCAATGGCGGGTCAAAATCAAGCTGCTCAGGTAAATTCCTCCACCAGAAGCTTCATTTGGCACTTAGATTTTCAATTTTTACCTGAGATTTCTTCTCCGCCTTCCCTCAGGAGCTTTCCACTGAGCTTTTGATTCGCACCGAGGCCAATTCGACATCCTACTTCCTTGGTCCTGTGGGAGTCTCTGATCCTCGCGAATTCATCGCAGCCGAATCTCAAAGGATCCCCTTTAAAGAAGCTTTAACTAAGCCTCCCCTGTGGCAGGACGCCTTCAAGAACTGGCCCTTGCCCCCAATTGCGGGCTGGAGGAATTGGTATAAAAGAATTCTTGCGGATAAGAGTGTCAGGACCCAAAACTGGGATACCCTCCGTATTGCTCAATGCTTGGAACTGTCTTTGTCCGAGACCCCCAAAAACGAAGATCTTCTGATAGCGGCTTGCCACTTCTGGTCAAATGGCGTCAACGCCTTCCTTTTTGGTCACGGCCCAATGTCTCCAACTCTGGCCGATGTATACATGATTACCGGCCTTGACATTACAGGATCTGTCAACCCCTGGGATTTCAAAGGTTCCACAAGACAAACAGGAGTGAAATCAGGGAGCAGATATAAAAACTACATCCAGAATCATATGAAAGACGGCCCCCTTGGTGAAGTTGAATATAGGGCGTTCCTGAATATGTGGCTATGCAGGTTCATCTTCTGTGGTAAAGCCAACGAGCCTACTCTGAATCATATTGTAATGGCCACACAATTGGCTAGTGGTAAGCGCCTTCCCCTTGGAAAATACCTCTTGGGCAGTGTATACCACATGCTTCATCAAATTGTCACCCAAATGTACACCAGCCAGAGGATAGCGTGTGTCAATGGCCCTTGGTGGTTTGTACAAATGTGGCTTCAACTGCACATGCACCAGATTGTTGGTGTTGACCTCAACACCCGGTTTTTTCCTTCATCCAACTCTCATGAAGGGGAAATTCAGATTACCAGAGGATGTCATACCTACGGAGAAGCTGCTTCAACTGTTTCCATCAATCAGAATATCAGCCAGCTTTTTGAGCTTTTCTTCAAAGGCTTCCCAAATCCTCTCCGGCTCCCTTATCTGAACAATGATAATTTAACTCTCCCTTGTGAGTTCTCCTTTGAAGCTGGACACCAAGATGGAAGATTACTGGAAATTCTCAATATCCTCATCCATCCATGTATCCTACCAGCTGAATTTAGTGGAGGGAGGCTAAACCACAACACTTATGAATACTATCAGCCCAACATGATGGCTCGACAACTTGGATGTGGCCAGATGCCCCCAAGGCTATTTCTGCATGAATTTCTCAAGCCCAGAGAGGAAATCAAAGAACTTACTCAAACCAGCAGGGTTTTTCAATATGTATGCAGTTCAACTATTTACACCTGGCCCTTCAGACCTACAACAGTAGCTCACCCCACCTTCAACTCCTGGTGGCAAGAATTCCATGATCACATTTTCAGTGAGCCTGTACACTTATTTTGTATAGAGTTGATGCCTGATTTTTAGCCAACTTCAGAGGTAACATGATTATCCCTTTCCTCAAATCAGACATTTCTTCCTCTAACCATGATCTTAATTTTTTGCCCACAGAACACCGTGCCTGCCCCTCTAGCCAGGGAGATTGCTTACAATGCAGTAGGCCCAATCTCAGCATTGGGATTTAGATCACCAACCCTGGCTCAACTGATGGCTAGATATGCTACAACAGACCCAGTTTTGTCCAGTATTACTACTGACAAGAGGCAAGGCCTGTCTCTGATCGCACCTCCAACTGCCAAGCGGAGAAGAACCATCAAGAAAGTCCTTATTGAGGTAAAATTCCCTCTTTCTTGATCACAGGATTACTCTTTTTTCTGATAAATTTCGTCTTGTGTGATTTCAGACTAGAACTCAGCAGCTTTCAGTTTCAGAACCTGCCAATGCTCCATCCACTGGTATGACATTTACTGTCCTTTCCTTAAAGATGAACACTGGCATTCATTCTGAATCTGGTATTTGCAGAGGAAACAATGATGGATCAACCTGTGGATGTCCCCGTCTCTCAACATACAAGTCCACCCAGGGCAGAGCCATCTGTCCAAGTAGAGATCTCATCTTCATCAAGGACTCAATCACCCCCTGCTCAGAAAGAAACACCAACCTCACCAGAGGTGAATTTCCCCATCCAACCAGAGCCGACAAGTCCTTCAAAGGCTCAATCCCCCATTGGCCAGGTAGACATATCAACCTTAGTAGAGGTGAATCCATTTCCTCTCCAGTCAGAAGCTTCCGAGTTGCCAAGCGTCAACACCCTCTCACACAGAAGCTTCAGCTTTGCTTAGAGCATCCCCTCCACCAGTGATTCCAGAGGTCACCCCTGAAACTGAACAAAATCTTGTTCCGGTTCAGGAAGTTAGGCATGAGGTAAACATTTGCACCTAATCATGTTATCCTTTATTTCCAATACTCCTGACTTTGGCAATATTACTCTCTCAGGATCAGGCTCCACCATCATCAAACCCATCAATGGGGAACAATCCAGTTGCCGAGACACGGGAAGGAGTGCCTCAAACCTTGTCAGAGGTAGTGCAAGAAAAACTCAAGGAAATTTTTGCCTGGCTGCAAAGAGATGCACGAGATCAATTCAAAGATCTTGATCATTTTGAAGAGATGCTTGGACCCATCAGCCGAGAACTCCCTGAGGACATCAATGCCTCACTTGAACCCATCTCCGGTCTGGATATTCATTACGTGGCCATAAGACGAGCCCTGAGAAATGTGTCTTCCCGCACGGCTGTTGAACAGAAGAAGGCCAAAGCTGAACAAGCCGTGAAGGGAGCACAATCTCAAACTGAGAGTCACAAAGAGACATTGACCAATCTGCAAGCTGCTCGTGAATTGAAGATCGCCAGAAAGGCCGCATTGGAGGCAGAACTGAGAAGTCTGTCAGCTGAAATAGAAGCCGATGACAAGAAAATAGCCGAACTTCCTGGACTGATAGAGAAGACCCAAGAGGAAGCAACATCGGCCATAGCTGAGGTGAATCAATGTAATGCAGAACTCACCATCCTGTCCGACGCCCAGAAAGATTACCAAGAACGGATGGAGAACTTTCACCAAACAACATCGAACGCCTCCAATGTGATTGCAAAGTATTTAAACATTTAGATGCACTGGTCGATGTGTAAACGAACTGGCCGCCCTTGCAATATTTACTTCTGTAAATTTATTTTCCCTTTTCTCTACACGTCCTTAATCACAATGCTAAACAACCCATTCGGTAATCAATAGCCAAAAAGTGCCATACCCGAACGGCACCTTGACTTCCATTTAGCCGAGCCAGTCAACCGAATACGACTCAGCCTTGAACTCCAAACGACCCGACGGCGGATCAGTCAAGGAAACCTCTCCACCTTCCAAGTTTCTTGGGATATGCGCCACGATCTAGAGCCACGACCTGAGGCCACGATCTATCTCGCCAGGCCTATAAATGAAAACCGTAGGTGCCCCCAGCTCTTCACCAGGCCTTTAGCTCTCAAATCTTCGCCAATCTCAAGTCTTCTTTTTCCAATCAGCGCAAATCCCAGAAACATGGCGAACAGCAACAACCGGCGCCGCGCCGCTGACGAGGCGGAGGGGAGTCGCGCCAGTGCGCGTTGGAGGCAATGATCGTCAACTTTTCTTTTACGATTCATCTTCGATTCCCTTTTGTTTTTGACGATCATCTCTGTTTCAGGCTTATTCAATGGAATCCATCTTCTGCGTCGGCCGGTCAGCCCCTGCTGGACGACTCCTCGGAGTCAGACCATTACTCTCCCGTTCCCTACGGGGAACTTGATGCTCTCCGCTTAAAGGCGGAGCTGGAGGTGGCCCAGCGCGAGCTGGAGGATGTCTCCAAAAAGGCTGGCATAGCTGAATTGGAGTGGGAAGACCAGCGCAAGCAGCTGCTGGCGACCATCGACGGTACCGCTCTGAAACCGCTCTTTAATCCAACCCGACTTTTGATGCTAATCACCTTTACCTTGCATTTTGCAGCCCGTGACGCCGAGCTCAACCAGCTAAAAATGCTGGTAGAGCAACTGGCCGACAAGGTGAACGCCCGCGGAGACACGCCGGCGGAGCGCCTTGCCGCGGTGGAGCACCGCGTGGACGAAGTGGCCACCCATGGCATCCGCTTGGGCACCACTTTGGGCCTGGCCGCCATGGCGACGCACACCGACGTCGACTATTCCACCAGGCCGCGCGGCTTCCGGGGCGGCGCACCAGAAGACATCGAGGAGATCGAGACCATCTTGGAGCGCCTCGACGGCCACGGTGATGCCATTGCCGAACTCACTCATCCCCAGTCTGTGTTAAACAAGCTCTTTGATTAGATTGTATTAGGGATGTTTGATATCGGCAATAAATAAAGAACTTTTAATTTCCGCGCTTGCACTGCGATGATTTTTCTGTGTTTGCATCCGTGAATCTTGTTTCTTCTTAAACGTATTCGGGAACTCGCTTGAGCCGAACACGCGAAAACAGATGCTCCTTGGCGCAAAATCCGCAGAAGATCCTTGAATCGGCAATCCGTAAGCACTGTTCAAACGAAAACCCTTCGCATTCGGGAAGAAAACCCTGCCGCTTGGTATTCCAATAATGCACGTCGGCCAGTCATCACTCCCAACGCACTCTCTTAGTCAATAAAATAGTCTGCTGAGATGCCCTGCAAATCCACTCGCACACTCATCCATCACTTCTCATCTCCTCCTCTGTCCTCAGAGGAAAAAAAACCCCAAGGCCATGGACAAAGGCAAGCAGCCCCAGGAAGGCAGCATCCCAAAGAAACACACGATTCGAGAGTGAGTTTTCCTTTGATCTTGCCTCTTGTTTCCTAATGCAGTCTCGTCTTTTACCTCCTCTCTGCTTTTCCTCTGTCAGCCTTGATCTGCTTCCTGAGGAGATCATCGGGACCGAAGACGTGCCTGAGTACATCTCCTCTGACTCTTCCCTTGAAGCAGAGGATGCTACGCCCGAGCAAAGAACCAGCCATCAACTGCACCGCCGCGTTCGGCACCTGGAGCATGACCTCCGGGACATCACTGCTCGTTGCCAGACCGAGCGCGAGCGTCGCATGGCTTTGGAGGCATTAGTAGGAGGTAAACATCTCCAACTCCTTCTTGACTCCGTGCTCACATCTGAGTTTCTTGCCCCTAATGACCACTCCTCTGTTTCAGATGTCTCGGATAGGTTCAATAACCTGAAAGCGGCTTGGGACAGATTGGTGGAGGCAGCAAACTGTGGTCACCCCCACGCATTCCAAGTTGCCGTCATGGTGGTCCTGGAGCAACTGAAGAGGGAGCAGCCGAAGAAGCAAAGAAAAGATGGAATCATACTTTCGCTTTTTTCACCAGGCCTTCTGCTTCCCTCCTTCCCGAAGTCATAACCATCAAGGTTGTTAGATGTAAACCTGCAAGAAGCATTTGTAATGTAGTTTTGTGCTAAGGGCAATGCATCTAGGCACTGGCCATTCCCTCTGTTTGGGGATTTTGTTCTGAAGGCGGCCTCGTTCTTGAGCGCCGGCTATTCCTGTATCAGATGCATGTAATCCCAATGCTGGTGATCACCGATCGATTTCAATACTAGGATAATATTTCTTCAAATATCTTCCATTTATTGCAGCGGAAAATTCTTCTCCTAGCAAAGTTTTCAACATGTAGGCATTACCAGGCACGCATCTGACCACTCGAAAGGGTCCTTCCCAGTTAGGGGACCATTTGCCGAATTCACTGTATTTGGTTCCAATCGGCAGTAACGCTTTCCAAACCAAATCTCCTTCTGCAAATTTCCTAACTTTTACTTTCTTGTTATAATACTTGGCAACCCACAGCTTGTTCTTTTCGATATTTTCCAGGGCCCTAAGACGGATCATGTGCAAATCTTCTAGCTAATCCATCATTAAGCCACTGTAATCTTTGGAGCTTAAATCTTTCTGCAAAACCACTCTCCTAGAATCTGATTGTACTTCCCAAGGCAAAACCGCATGGTGTCCATAAACCAATTCATAAGGAGATGTTTTTGTAGCTCCATGAGGGGCCATTCGGTAAGCCCATAACGCTTCACTGAGTGCCGAATGCCACCTCCTTGGCTTCTGGTCGATCTTCTTTTGTATAAGCTTGATCATGACCTTATTAGAAGCCTCTGCCTGACCATTAGCTTGGGCATAATAGGGAGAAGAATTAAACAATTTGATTCCCATGCTTTCGGCAAACTCCCTGAACTCCAAGGACACGAATTGGGCTCCCTGATCAGTTGTGATCGTTTGAGGGATTCCAAACCGATAGATGATGTGTTCCTTGACGAACTCAACCATGTTTTCTGACGTCACCTTCTTCAGTGGGATTGCCTCAACCCACTTGGTGAAGTAATCTGTAGCCAAAAGCACAAACTTATGCCCCTTGCTAGATGGTGGATTAATCTGGCCAATCAAGTCTATACCCCAGCCCCTGAATGGCCATGGCTTGATGATGGGATTTAATGCTGATGCAGGAACTCTTTGAATATTTCCAAACCTCTGGCAGTCTTGACATCCCTTGTAATACTCAAAGCAGTCCTCCAGTATCGTTGGCCAAAAACACCCAGCCTGCCTGATAACCCATTTCATGCGGTAGGCCAATTGGTGTGCTCCACATATCTCATCATGCACTTCAATCATCATCCTTTTAGCTTCTTCTGGACCCAGGCATCGTAGCAACACCCCATCCAATGATTCATAAAATAAATTATCATCCAGAAGAACAAATTTTATGGCCTTGTACCTGAGCTTCCTAGAGACCTTTCGGGATGGATCCCTCAAATAGTCAACGATCTCTTTTCTCCAATCATCCTCTGCAAGATCCATCCCCAGCGTACATATCTCTGCGGCAAATGCTTCTTGATTTTCTTTATAACCGGAAGCGCTTTGAGCCAACCTGTTTGCCTCTTCATTGTGTTCTCTAGGAATATGCTGTAGAATTACCAACCGAAAACTCTTCAAGATTTACCTGCATTCTTCGTAGTAACTCCTCACGGCATCACTTTTACATTCGTATTGGCCGTTCAATTGCTTTATCACCAACTCTAAATCTCCATAAACCTCAACTGAAATGGCCGCAGCTTCTCTCAAATATTGAAGCCCCCGGAGCAATGCCTCGTACTCAGCCTGATTGTTTGTAACAGTGGGTTGAATAGGGATGGCGAATTCAAACATCTCACCTCTGGGTGAAATTAATAAAATCCCTACTCCTCCACCTTTGCCACACGATGATCCATCAAAAAACAAAGCCCAAGGAGTAATTTCAAGCAAATCAATTGATGGATCATGATGTTCAGTTATAAAATCGGCAATGATCTGACCTTTTATAGCCTTTGCTGATTCGAACTTCAATTCAAACTCCGATAAAGCCAAGATCCACTTGCCAATCCTGCCATTCAAAATTGGCATAGATAACATATGTTTTATTACATAAAACTTGGAGTATACAACGCATTCGGCATTCAACAAGTAGTGCCGAAATTTTGTACATGAGTAGTACACGCATAGGCACAGTTTCTCTACAGCCGAATACCTGGTCTCAGGATCAAGTAACTTTCGGCTAAGGTACGCTACTACCCGCTCCTTTCCTTCGAACTCTTGAATAAGGGCCGATCCAATGGTTTGGGTATCGGCCGCCACGTACAACTTGAAAGGCTTGTCCAACTGCGGAGGGACCAGTACTGGTGGCTCCTTCATATACTGCTTGATCTCGTCAAAAGCCTTTTGTTGTTCGTCGCCCCACGTGAACTTCTGATCTTTGCTAAGCTTCAGCAATGGAGAAAACGGCAAAACCTTTTGTGACAGATTTGAGATGAATCTCCTTACGAAGTTGATCTTGCCGAGCAGTGATTGCAACTCCGAGGGACAACTTCATCAATGGCCTTCATGCTTTTCTTGCCAACTTCAATCCCCCCTTCGTGGACCAAGAATCCCAAGAACTCTCCAGCTGATACCCCAAAAGCGCATTTGCTTGGATTCATCTTCAAACCATGCTTTCGGGTGCACTCCAAGGTTCTTTTCACGTCTTCCAAATGTGTGTCATGATTCAAAGACTTGATCACGACATCATCAATGTAAATTTCAACAACTTTGCCGATCAACTCGTGAAAGATGTAATTCATGGCTCGCTGATAAGTTGCACCGGCGTTCTTCAACCCAAATGTCATGACTATCCATTCAAATAGGCCTATATGACCAGGACATCTGAAGGCCGTCTTTGATATATCCTCTATTGCCATAAAAATTTGGTTGTATCCCGCATTACCATCCATGAAACTGATAACTTTGTGCCCAGCAGCGGCGTCAACCAACAAATCGGCAACGGGCATGGGGTAACCATCCATCGGAGTAGCTCTGTTTAAATCCCTGAAATCTATGCAGACCCTCATCTTTCCATTCTTCTTGTAGATAGGGACAATATTAGAGATCCACTCCGCATATCTGCATGGCCGAACGAAGTTTGCATCAAGTAATCTTTCCACTTCTTTCCTCACATCGGCCAATACTTCATCTTTGTAGATTTTCCGGGGAGGTTGCTTGTATGGTTTAAAACCAGATTTGATTGGCAACCGATGCTCAACAATGGAACGGTCCAGTCCAGGCATCTCCGAATAATCCCAAGCGAAGCAATCTTTATATTCCTTAAGCAACTTGATTAATTCCTCCCTGAAGTCTGATTGCAAGTTTGCGCTGATGAATGTCGGCCTTGGTTTGTCACCGCTTCCAATGTCAACTTCCTCTAATTTATCGGCCGACATGAATCCTCGCCCCAACTTGCCATCAGTACCATCGACGGGGTTATCCATTAAAAATTTCTATAAGAGCCGACTGCTTGAATCGGCTGTTGATCGCTGCTGACAGGCTCAACAGGACCTTCTCCCCAGTCTTTTCCTGAGAAACGGT
This sequence comes from Cenchrus americanus, assembly GCA_947561735.1. Taxonomy (NCBI): domain Eukaryota; kingdom Viridiplantae; phylum Streptophyta; class Magnoliopsida; order Poales; family Poaceae; genus Cenchrus; species Cenchrus americanus. The sequence goes on from OX387242.1 coordinate 7,342,860, forward strand.
CAATACCTTGGTATTCCCAGAAAACTGGTTCCACATTTGCAACGCTCACGGAGTCATCTGCCTGGACCACCTCGATATCATCATCTACCCATTGGATGAGCTGCTGATGCATGGTAGATGGGACGCAACAGTTGGCATGAATCCAGTCCCGTCCAAGCAGTAGGCTGTAGGCTCCTTTACCTTCGATGAAGAAGAAGGTTGTGAGCAATGTTTTGGACCCGATCATCAGATCCACGTGGGCGCACCCCTTGGTATCTGAAGGATTCCCGGCGAAATCGTTCAGAATTATGCTTGTAGGTGTCAAGTCGCCAGGGCCCATGCCAAGTTTCCTGAAAGTAGTATATGGCATTACGTTGACTGCCGCTCCACCGTCGACAAACATCTTGGTCAACGGCTTGCCATTGACATATCCTTTCAAGTAAAGCGGCCTCATGTGTCGATTTTCGGCCGGTTTGTCGAAGATGGCTTGCTTGGCTAGCACCAGCTGCGCCATCAGTCCCTCGAGCTGTTCGTCATCCAAGGACGTTTCCTCCTACACAACCTGATTAGCAGGAGCCATAAATTCATTTGGCAGGAAATATACCATACACGCCGGCGCCGAACGGTTTGATCCTTCAGGTTTATCCTTTGGACGCCACACCTGCCTCGTCTGGATCCCTGCCTGCCTCAGTTCGCGGTTCCTCAAGCATTGAACCCTCCTTTTTTGGCTCTTCCTTAAACCAGACGGGCACCATTGCCCCTTTTGCCAGACGTACTCGTCCTCGTCTTCCTCTTGATCAGCCCATCGCAAATCAGCCTGCCTCTTCCTGGGGTGATCAATGATTTCAATTTTTTGGCGCCGATCCTCATTGGGATATATCCTTCCAATTCTTTCATGGACGGATCGGCGATTGGCAGTCTCCTGCCTATATTCAAAATATCTGTCGCTGCATTCGAGACAGTTCCTCAGCGTAGGAAGCTTCAATCCCTCATTCCAACAGTGCCTGAAGAAGGCGCATCCCCAATGCGCGCGCTCCTGCTCGCGCGTGTATTGCTCCAGATCTCTCCTGCGCGCTTCTTCTTCAGCCCTGCGCCTCTCCTCCTCGTGCTGTCATTTCTGGTAGCGCTCTTTCTCTAGCTGATGCTGCCACTTGTTGAGGAGGATGCGCGTAGTCACCCTGGGCTTGGCCCTGGACGATTCCCCGACCTCGATATGGCTCTTGAGAACGCGAGGGGCTTCACCATGAACCTGTTCCAAGGTCACTTGACGTTCCGGGTCTACTGCTCCATCTTGCCTTGCCCTGGCTGAGGTCAAGACCTTGACCTTGCCCTTCTCCTCGGCTGTCACCATGTTGATGGAAAAGCTTATCATGTTCTGGGGAAAAGGGTGGCCGTCCAACTTCATCTTGTTGTCAAACTTGAGATGACCCTCCTGGATGGCCCTCTGGATCCTCATCCTGAAGACCCTGCAGTCATGGATGGAGTGAGAATTCCTGTCATGGAAGCCGCAGTAACGCTTCTCCTTTACTCCATCGGGCCGAAGCATGGAATGCCCTTCGGGCAACTTGATTCGGCCTTCCTTCACCATGAATTCAAACACTTATCAGCTTTAGTGACGTCGAAGTCGTAGGTGCCTTTGGTCTGTTTGACCCAGCGCTGATTCATGGTCAATGGTTCTTTCCCCCACATGATCTCAGCAGCCGCCACTTCCTGATCATCGTCAGAATCCTCCATTTGATCGGCCCTCTCCAAGAACTGATTGTAGATATCAGCTACATCGTGTTGCTTGCCGAATCTGGTGTCTTTCTTAAAACCGTAGGCCTGGTTACTCATCAACGACAGCTTTTGGGACAGTTGACCCAGGTTATCGAACTCCATACCGAACAGCTTCTCTCGTACGGCCGGCAGCATCCCTGCAACGGCCATGTCAGCCAACTGATCATCTGGCAGGTTCAACGAAAAGCACATGCCTTTGACTTCCCTGAACCTCCTAAGGAATTCCAAGGGCGTTTCACTGTGTCTCTGCTTCAGAGTGGCGAGATCGATGAGCTTCTTTTCCGTGGAGCCACTGAAGTAGTGGGCGTGGAATTTCCGTTCCAGCTCCCTCCATGTGCTAATTGATTGGGGCGGCAAAGATGAGAACCACTGGAATGCTGTGCCCGTCAGCGACATGGGAAAGTACATGACCCTGAACGCCTCTTCAGATGAGCACTCCCCGAGCTGCATCAGGTAACGAGCAATGTGCTCCACTGTGCTTGTGTCATCCTGTCCGGAGAACTTTGTAAATTCCATTGGAAGTTTTACTCTTGGTGGCAGGATCACATTGTAATACCACTCTGGGAACGGAGGCGTGTAGGTAGGTCCCTGCATTTTAGGTTTGAGGCCGAATTGATTTTGCATCAAGTCGGCCATCTTCTGAGCCAAGATATCATCCTACTGTACGCCTGTAGCCGGGCCATAGCCCGGATTAGGAAGAGCATCGATGGCACCATAGTTCATCACCTCGTGATAGCCTCCACCGTACAAATTCTTTTGCAGCCTGTTGCTAGCTGGGGCAATCCTGTAGCCGGAAGCAAGCGGAGCCCCAGACGATCCAAATGCCAACTCTCCATACGTGGGCTGATATGGATTCGGCTATTGCATAGGTTGCCTTGTGCTGCCCTGCGGAGGTGGCTGGACTGGTTGCCCTCCTGCGGCCTGCAGAGGGGGTCGAACTGGCTGACCTCCAGCACCTTGTGGAGGAGGCTGGACGGCCTGGCTTCCAATGCTCTGCGGAGGAGGCTGGACTGGCTGGCTTCACAACGGCGGCTGGGAACTGGACTCTCCAATCTCCACAGTGCCTCCCTGAAGGGGAGCTCGATTGAATGCTTGCTCCATGCCTGGGATGAAAACAGCCACCATCATCTGTTTGAATGCAGCCAGAAAAGCTCTATGATGCCTGCTTAATATGTCATCTGCGGCGTCTCGGAACGCCTACATGCATTCCTCTTTCTCCTGCTGAGTTGTAGAGTCGCTCTCCCCTGGCAACAGAACCCTAGGCATCTCATTTTTGAGGTATGGGACGCCACTCCTGTTCTTTTTAAATGATAGCAAGCACTTCTGTTGGAACTGATCCGCAGCATCCTTTAGCTGCTGCTGCTGCTCCGGAGAGAGGTCTTCGATGTTGACATCCATAATGTCACCGATGTCAGGCATCTTGATTTTCGGCTGTAGTCCCACCGGGCGTGCCAAAAAGTGTGTTGACGCAAAATCTGCACCTCACGCCAAGCACACAGCAAGCCGAAAAAAGCTAGCTTCACACGCGAAGAGATCACAAGACGTGCCAGTCAATTTTCCCTGAAAATTAACAAAAGACAAAGTAGTTAAATTCCAAAGCTTGGAACTTGCCGGGTGGTACCGCATGTTCCATATTTACGGCTAGGAAGCCAAATGAGATGACATATAGCTATAAGGAGCTATCTGCCAGCAAAACTGAAACCATTCAGGGCTTTAAAATGTAAAAAGGCAACATAACCGAATAAATGACGTAAGCATGACGATAGACCGGTCTTTATTTGGATAAAGATTGCACGTACGCAGGGTCGTGACCGATCCTCGTGATAAACAACGATAACAAAATGAGGTAAAAGCATGGTCATAAATACGTAATAAACAAGCATGCATAGGTCCAAAGCACTAGTCTACCGCATGTCTAGATACTTTAAAACCCGTCAAGCATGATGCCAAACAAATCTATCCACCACATGATACGACTTGCTCGGGATCATGCCACTATCCACAAATAGATCTATCCACCGCATGATACAATCTAAATATGGAAAGCTAAAAGCACACAAAATTCAAGACATAACTTATAAGCACGTTTTACTCGTGAAAGCATAACCGAATACGACTGAACAGCCGAATCAGGATCCATGAAGAAGGAACGAACATTACTAAACAAGATAAATCTATCAGATTGAATCAGAAATCTAATCCACCGGATGACTAGCTCCAAAACAACCCAAAAACCTGCATCTACCGCATGATACCCAAACTCTTTCAAGATTTATACAAGATTTGGTAAGCTTGAACCCACAACACGTAACAACCTAGATCGAATCGGTTTCGGCTATTAAGGAACATGTGATCCACGTGCGATTGAAGCTATGGGTACGAACTTGAATCGCATAAGGATCATTCAAGGGGATAAAGCCGATCCAAACCAATCTAGATTGGGCAAAAGGTGTTACGCGAATTTAAACATAAAGTAAGAACTCGAAGTAACACGGGGTAACTTGATGAATCTATTGAATCTTGCCAAAACTCAATAGAGCCGATAACTAGCCTCAAGCTAGATCTTAGCCTACCGCATGGCTCATGACCTAACAAGAAACCTTCTCGAACCAAGCTTGAATCTACCGCATGACACTAAGCATGGTAACAAGACTACTTGCATCAGATCTAAATCCACCGCATGATACTAGACATGATCAAGGTTGCCGGTACTCACGGAGGTCGACGGATCGATGAACCCTCTCGAAGAACTCGACGGCACGACTAAGGACTCAAGGGTTTGGCGTAAAGCCGGGTTGTATTGAAAATGTTTCGAATGTCTGTTACATACATTCAGGGTTTATATTTATACCCTGTTAAGCATGACCTCGAATGGATTTGATACCTAATTTATCTCTAAATGTGATCTCTTATCCATTCATCCATCCTTTCCGCTCGGGCCACATCACCATGCAATCCCGCAAAATCAGCGTAACAGTCTTCTTGCCGAATGGAAGCAAATTGCCGACCGCGGACTCTTCTGCCGAATTCATCTGAAGAAACCTCCCTTCCGCCGAACGGATTCTTCACCGAGTTGGACCCACAAGTCAGACTCCTTACCAAATTTTGGTTTTAACACACATAAGGTTGGGAAGATGAAGGAAGAGCGGGGTTGGAACCAACCCATTTGGGTGCCCAAGGAAGTCATCACCAATATGAAGGGGCCTCAAATGATTTGGGTTTTGTTAACACCAAAATTTGGTAAGGAGTCTGACTTGTGGGTCCGGTTCGATAAAGAGTCCGTCTGGTGGAAGGAAGGATATTTTCAGAGATATTCGGCAAAGAGATCTGCGGTCGTCTATCTGCTCCGGTTCGGCAAAAGGAACAGTAGAGCTGATTTTGCGGGATTGGACGGTGACGTGGCTCAATCAGGGGAGACGAATGGATGGATAGGCGATCGAGCTTAGAGATAAGTTAGGCAACGAATCCATTCGAAGTTGTACTCGATAGGGTATAAATATGACCCTTGAATGTATGTAAAAGAAAACAATCATTCTTCAATACACACTGGCCTTACGCCAAACCCTAGAGTCCTTGTCGTGTCGTCGAGTTCTTCGAGAGGGCTAATCGATCCGTCGACCTCCGTGAGTACCGACAACCTTGTATCATGTCTAGTATCATGCGGTGGATTTAGATCTGATGCAAGTAGTCTTGTTACCATGCTTCGTGTCATGCGGTAGATTCAAGCTTGGTTCAAGAAGGTTTCTTGTTAGATCATGAGCCATGCGGTAGGCTAAGATCTAGCTTGAAGATAGTTATCGGCTCTATTGGATTTTGGCAAGATCTGATCGATTCATTAAGTTACCCCGTGTTATCTTGAGTTTTACTTTATGTTTTAATTCATGTAACACACCTTTGCCCAATCTAGATGGGTTTGGATCGGCTCTATCTCTTTTATGATCCTTGTTCGAGTAGATTTCATGTTTTAACACGTGGATCTTATGTTTTCTGATAGCCGAAACCGAATCGATCTAGGTTGTTACGTGTTGCGGGTTCAAGCTTGCTAATGTTCGTATAAATCTTGAAAGAGCCGGGTATCATGCGGTAGATGCAGGTTTTTGGGTTGCTTTGGAGCTAGTCATCCGGTGGATTAGATTCCCAAATTGATCTGATAGATTTATTCACTTGGTAATGTTTGTTCCTTCTTCATGGACCCCGAATCGGCTGTTCAGCCGTATTCGGTTATGTTTCTCCACGAGTAGAACACGTGCGTTATTCATGCTTTGAATGATGTATGCTTTTAGCTTTCCATATTTAGATTGTATCATGCGGTGGATAGATCTATTTGTGGAAAGTGGTACGGTTTTTCATGCAAGTTGTATCATGCGGTGGATAGATTTGTTTGATATCGTACTCGACAGGTTTCAAAGTAACTAGACATGCAGTAGATTAGTGCTTTGGAATCTATGCATACTTGTTTAATACATGGTCATGTCCGTGCTTTACTTTATTCGTTTATTTAATGTTAATCTTCATGGGGATTGGTCATGACTTCGTGTACGTGCATCCTTGTTCAAACAAAGTCCGATCGCTGTCATGCTCACGTCATCCATTCGGCAGTGCTACTTTTTCCCCTTTGCGGTTTCCCGAATGGTCGTAGTTCGTTGGCAGATAGCTTTCTATAGCTATGTGTCATCTCATTTGGCTTCTTAGCCGTAAATATGGAACTGTATGGTACCACCCAGCAAGTTCCAAGCTTTGGTATTTAACTGCTTTGTCTTTTGTTAATTTTCAGGAAAAATTGACTGGCACGTCTTTCGCTCTCTGCGCGTGTGAAGCCAGCTTTGTTCGGCTTGCTGTGTGTTTGGCGTTGAGTGCACTTTTCGCGTCAACACACTTTTTGGCACGCCCAGTGGGACCACAGCCGAATAGATTCAAGATGCCTGAAATCGCAGACCTCATGGATGTCAACCTTGAAGATCTTTCTCCAGAGCAAATGGCAGCCAACTCCAGTGACGTCGTGGACCAGTTTCAGCAGAAGTGTCTGCTGTCGTTCAAGAAGAATAGAAGCGGCGTCCCGTATCTGAAGAACGAGATGCCCAGGGTATTGCTGCCAGGGGAGAGCGATACCACATCCCAGCAGGAAAAAGAGGAGTGCGTGCGAGTATTCCAAGAATCAGCAGATTACATGCTTAGCAAGCACAACAAGGCTTTCCTCGGTGCGCTCCAGCAGATGATGGTGGCCGTCTTCGGTCCTGGCATGGAACAAGCGTTCAGCAAGGCACCCGTCCAGGGGAAGACCGTGGAGCTGGGCGAGTCAAGTTCTCAACCGCCGTTACGGAGCCAGCCACAGCAGCCTCCTCCTCAGAGTTCTAGAAGTCAAGCGTTCCAGCCTCCTCTGCAGGGCACTAGGGGTCAGCCAGTTCAGCCCCCATTACAAGCCTCAGGGGGACAGCCAATTCAGCCACCACCGCAGGGCAGCACAGGTCAACCTGTGCAATAGCCGAATCCATACCAGCCCACGTACGGGCACTAGTACAATACTCAACATCAATGACCAAACGGTTTGGTCATGGTACATGCAAATTTGGTCACGGAACACTTTTTTATGACCAACTTATGACCAAATTGAATTGGTCACAGAAGCTCCGTCACATTTGGTCTACCATGACCAATCGGTCATTTTGGTCATAGAAGTGGAACTTTTCCATGACCAACACGTTTTTCGTCATAGAAGTGTATTTCTTCTATGACCAAGCCAAATGGTCACGAAATTGGTCACGGAAGGGGATGCCACATGGCACGGCCCATGCTGGCTGCTGACGTGGCAAGGCGCGTGCTGACATGGATATGATGACATGGCTCTTTGACACAGCGCCACGTGTCGCGCTGCGGTTTGTCCACGTGTCGAGCTCGAATGGTCCACGTGTCGCACTCAGGTTTGTCCACGTGTCGCGCTGCGGTTTGTCCACGTGCCATTTTTGGTTGGGCCACCTTTCATTTTTGGTTGGGCCACGCGTTTGATTCAGGTTGCGACACGTGGTTGCTTCTAAATGCACCACGTGTCTCTTTCCACATTCACTGTCAATACACATACAATTCACAGGAGACATGAATTTCTGCATATATAACATATTCATATGACACAAGGCATATAACAGACGACACAAACATGTTTTGGACTCGCAAGACAACCATGTTCACAGACGACACAACCATGTTCACAGATGACACAATAATGTTCACAGAAGACACATACGACTAAGCAGAACACAAGACAAATTCAGATCCGACAAAGAAAGACAAGTCTTCAAGTTCCAAAGAAACAAAACTTTCAGGAAGAGGCTGATCCTTCAAAGATTCCATGGCAGCCTGCCATCATCAAAGTGTAATGCAACAATTAGCTCAAAGGAAATAGCATTTCTGATTCAAACTAATAGTACTTATTCATATATGGAAAAGAAACCATTTCAATGATTCAATGTAACAAATATACCACAAAGCTCAACGACAATAAACCGGGATGTTCCGAAATGTCCAGGAAAAGATTTCAAACAGGTTGCTGATGCTATTTTTATTATAAGAAATCACCAAGTAACAATAACAATCACATCAAAGCAGCACAAGTTAAAGCCATTCATTATTTAGCTAGTACTTAGGATGCACGAGTATAGTATACATAGTTTAAGTTAATCACAATGATTGGCTACCCAGTTAACATGTTTCAAGTGTTCCCAGGTCAGCTTCATCAACTTAAAAGTGATTATTGCAATTTCCAGGAGCCAAAATATATGAACTACGGAGAAATGAATCGCTTATCTGTGCATAGCAGCAGCTCCAGTTAGTTCAGATGCACATATACACAAAAAAGTGATTATAGTTATTGCAATGGATTTAAGAAAAAAACATTCAGAACTAGGATCTGGCATACTATAAAAAATAACACACCAGTAAGTCCCTATGGTGTACCTGCACAAAAGGTGTTTTGACAATCTCAGTTTTGACATTACCATCAGCATCATATTGAAGCCGATCAGCTAAACCATCCTCCCATCTGCCATAACCGGAACTCAATCAGATAAGCTGATATACATTTTGGAAACAAAATAACAAATGGCCCTAAGAGATTGTGGTTCAACTAAAAAAAATATTAAGAACACTTTGTAGCATGTAAGACTAAATGGATCAGAAATAAATGGATCACCGTCTTTGCTGTCCCACGCTTCCCAGAGATGGCAATGCCTCCAATCTCACGATCAATTGCCCCAAGCAGTAGAGTAGTTTTGATAGCATCCTGGACAGCAACGTCGATCCCAAATGTCAAATCAAACACAAAGTTTTAAACAGTCCGCACCTAGATGCATGAAATGATGGCAGAGAAGTATGCAAAGCTATAAATTCATTTTGCACTTTTATTAGCAAAGCGTCACTCTGCATTAAATCCTGATAATGCGCTTAATGTTTCCACAGAGACATATAGTCGATTCAAATGTTCTGTGTGTGTTGATGGCTCAGTTCGGTCTTTGAACCCTTGCCACAGCCACCGTTCAATTTAAAACAACATTGGTATGTCCACATTGACTCCCAACTCTACACTAGGCTACATCAGTTTGCCGCTAGCACCATAATATCTTAACTGAGCACAGACTTGAACAGAAACGAGATGCCAATGCCAATTTAATCCAATTCATTACTATCTGTAACGCCAAAAGAACTTTGATTCTCTCAATGAAACGCCTCTAGCCCACTAATCCGACCACTCGGGAGACAGAACCGCCACTGGTCCACTACCATTAATCGAGCACCCAAACCGCCGCACCTAGACACAAGAAAAGCTCCTCACCCGCCCTACGACGGCGGCCAAGGGGAAGTACTCCCTCCCGTACCCGCGCGCGCGGCGCCGCTCTTCGCCGCGGTGGGGATGGCGCCGTTGGGGGAGTCGAGAGCCTCTGAGACCGTCGGGGCCGCGGTCACGAGGCGGGACTCCCGCGGCCGCGAGGCGGGACTCCCTACCTTTACATATCACTTAATTGTTTACATACATATCACATCTCTGCCTGGGATCTTTAAGTCGTCCGTTCCAATAGAGGTTTCCCTTGAATACAAATGCTGAAACATGTAGCTATATATTTTTTATTTTAATTCAGTGTTCCTATGGAACCTGGTACGGAATATGGATAGGGTCCAGCTTGATGGAGAATTAAACCTGATCCCATATGATTTTCTAACAAATTTGGGTAGGACATGCTAAATAACACGTTTAAAGAGAAAGTATGGAGTATTAAATAAAATTATGGGTAACATCGAGTTCCTTTACGGTTCGGATGCATTTCATCGTTGATGATGCCACTGTCTTTAAATTCCATAAAATTCACACTTGATAAATGTAATCATGCAATAGCTCAAGTTACGGTCTTCCATGATTTTTTAGGTGTCTTCCATGCTAATATGCTATTTCATAACTTATTCTTCACATAGTTCACTGAGGGGTAAATCCCCCCAACACTAACCGCTAAAGGAAGAATTAACATCGCTTGAGAAGCCTATTCACAACATCATGTCTGAGGTTCTTTACTTCAACACGCATAATAGAAAACTCAGCATGAGTGTTAACCTGTCTGATGAACCTTTAATTTCTACAATACACATCGCTAATAAAGTGGTCGAGTTGAAAAGGTTCCGGGTTCTAGATACTCGGACAAAACAGAGCAGGTTGGATCAAGTTTATCGCCAATTTCAAACTCCTTCATTCAAAAAAAAACAAAACAAAAAACATCTCCACCAAAACAATGATCCCATGTCAAAGCTCTAGACGTACACAACAGTAAGTAACAGTACCGCTGTGTAGTGAAATCAGATGGGGATTACCGTCAAACAATCGCTGTTTTATCGTATGCGTTGGGGCATGAGCTTGATCCCCAGACGCGGATCGTTGCTGGCTGCATGCTGCCCTTCTCCTCCCGCGCGGGCGCTTTGGGCTGCGTGGTTGGATGGTCCCGCTGCCGGTTCCCGACTGCTGCTTCCCCAGCCGCTAGGGTTTGGTCCGTCAGACCGGGGTATTGGGGGAAGGAACAGAGGAGGAGAAAAACGTGATTCAGAGGTCGATGCGCGCGTGAGGGGTGAGAGGAATAGAGGAGGAGCTCGATCCACCAGCACTAGAGGCGGAACTAGACATGCGAATCGGAATCTGGAAACGAACCTTGCACGTCGATGAGCGTGGCCGTGTCGGGCATGGTGAAGGCCTGGTAGGTAGCAGGCACGGCTTGAATCTGATGGCCGCCGGGCATCATCATCTGCACGGGCAGCCCCTCGAGATGGTGCTGCGGGTGCTGCTGCTGCAGCGGCGCGCAGAGCGGCACCGCGGCCACGGCGGCAGCATCCTGCGGCCTCTTTCCCTGGAACGACAGCACACCATGGAGCTCCTGCACCGCACAAACGGCATGAGAGAGAGAGACATCGCACACCAACCAAAGGGCCGGGCAGCGGGCACAATTCAGCCCGACCCAATCCAATTCCGCGCGAGGGGCGGCGTACCTTGGACGGCGGGAGGACGACAGGGGAGGCGACGGCGAGGAGGGACAGGTCCCCACCATCCGTGCTCGGGCGGCGGGGCGACTAAAGGAGATAGGAGATAGGTAGGATTGGGGGGGAGCGACGAGGCGTAACGCGAGAGGAGGGGGGTAGGCGGGATAAAAGCGGGGTGTTACCGCACCCGGGGTCGAACGGGTGGAGGCGGCGACACCGGGGCGGCGTGGAGCGACGGTGGCGTGGGGAAATTTTGGCCGCGGCGGTGGGAAATCACGGTGGATCTGCGGGGGAGTGTGGGAGCAGGGGCGGCAGATCTAGGGAGGGGAGAGAGAGGGGAGGAGGGACTGCGGGAGGAGGGTGATGGGGTTAGGGTTAGGGTTGGATGCTGTGTTATATACCAAGGAAACACGATAAGAACCATTGGATCGACGATCGATGGCTGCAAATCGTTGGGCTATTTGGGCCGACATGGGCTTCTCTGTTTATTGTTTTTCTTTTTCTTTTTTCCTTTTTATTGCACCATTGTGAAGTAACACTAAAAATAAATTATGTTATATGTACAAATATATTTTTTATATATAACAGGATGGATACAAGTTTTCATCTAGGAGTTTCAAGATTTTTCGAGTGGATTTGCTATTTTCTATCATTTAAATGAATTTCTACGTGTTTACCGATGGTAATCCAAAATTGACCTATATGTGCATCTAAAAAGTTTAAAAAATTCAAAAAAAAATATATTTAGGCGCCTATGGTCCATTCTAGGCCACATCTAGGAGATTGACGAAAAATTCAATTGGCTTGTAGGAAATTTCAAACTTCTACTAGTCACCTTGTTATAAAATAATGATAATAATAAATAAAACTTATCAGAAAATTGTGTAAATTGGCATAGGATCATTTTATCAACGTACAAGCTTAACAAAAAAGTTTAATAAGATTTTGTGAAAATTGGAGTATACATTGTTCATAAACTAGCTAGATCATCACATTGTTTCATACAACTCAACTTAAACTTCAAAGTTTGTACACACTCAAATACTTTCTTACTCATGGGCACCTCAAATTTGGATGCAACCTTGTGTTGACCATAACATTAGAGAATATTAAGTTATATTAGCAATTATTATGAAAAAACATGTTTTTTATATTCTATTTCTAGTTGGAAAAGATATGTTGTATAAAAAGCAATAAAGAAATAGTAATTGAATAACAAACAAATGGCACCGAGTAAAACATCTCGATTTTAGAAAAAAATAGGAAAAAGAATCAACCGATTTGGAGTTCGTATGAGGAAGAAAGACTAGTTACAATTGTTAATCGAGGAAAAAAAGAGAAATCGGCCCTTCTTCATGAACACGTGACGAACCGGAATGAACAGATCGATTTTTCTTTTTTCCCTCGGATTAAAACTTGTAACTAGTCGTTCTCCCTCATACGAACTCGAAATGAGGTGATTCTTCTTCCCAAAAATTTTTAAAATCATGATTTATCAAGTTATGGTGTTGGATTCAATCATTTCTTCATGCAACAAAACATGAGCAATTCAAATTTTAAAATCCAAGTTTGACTCGGTCAAAACTCAGTCAAACGAAACACGAAATGAACTCGGATGAAAATCTTTTGAACACAAAAGTTTCATAACTCGTCGAGACTAACAAACTTTGTGTAGGTCAATTTTCCATTTGAGGAAGTGGTGATATTATGTAGTTCAAATATAACATGCCACTCACATAGTTTAAGGAACTATTTGAGTGGCTTGTTATATTTGGACTACATAGCACTCAACTTTTTTGAAATGACTTGAGATTTTTTGGTAGTCATTTGTAGCAAAAATACGGTCCCTCACAAGAACTTACATTTTTTGGACAATTATTATAATTTTTATAATTTGTTTCGTGTTGTGTGAGACAAAATATGGTGAATTATACATTGAAAACTCTATAATTATGCAACGACCTCCACATGTATTTGTTTCCTAAGACACAAGAGACCTTGTGGTGCAGAAGGAAAAACAATTTTACGCCATTGCTAAGAGTAACATTTTGTCCCCCTATAGGGTGGCGTTTTCAATAGAGTTTTTAATTGTGAAAATGCTCATGAGCGAATGTCGCGCCCGGAAATTCAATTTCGGGATGTGAAAAAAAGAATACCTAAATAAACGAATTCCTAATAATTTTCAAACTTGGTGGTTGCTTCACAAAAGGTATTTGGAGCATGACAGGCTGGAATATAGTATAGGAAGAAAATCCATTGTTTGATTTTCTAACATTGAATATAAATTTTGTGTGTTGAATTCATGTCGATGCATCTAGAGATTCTTAGAAAAAAATTTAAAAAAATGCGTTTATCGGTCCTAAAATTATCATGCTCATCATTCTTTGACTTGCCCTAAACTTCCACGAGCTATTCTATTTATTAGAAAGTTGAATTTGTTAATCAAATCCAAAAAATTTAGAAAGAGTGGACAAAATCTAATCTATCTGTAAATTTCCTGAAATTTTTGAATTTCAAATGTTTACAAAATAAAGAAAATTGAAAGTGAAAGAAAAGTTTCGCAAAAGGAAAAGATAAATTCGACCCAAAACCCCTAGTCGGCCCGCCTCCACCCCTCTCGGCCTCCCGCTCGCGCACCCGCCCAGGGGCCGGCGCATGGGCCGAGTTCGGCTCGACGCTCCCTCGGGGAGAAAGGCCCGTAGGTGTGGAGAAAGGCAACAATTGTGACCAATAGGATTATTAACTTCTCTATGACCATATTTGTATATCGTCATAGAAAGAATAATCTTCTATGACCAAATATTTTTTTCGTCACTGCAAAGAGAACTTCTATGACCAATTGGAAATCATCACTAGGTAATGGTCATAGATGATAGCATTTGTACTAGTGGTGGTTGGAGACGAGGATCTTTAGTGAAAGGTATGAGTTGTGGGGTAAGTCTTGAGTTGGTAAATTTCTAAACGCCCATGTTTACATTATGATCTTTGTTTCATATATCTTATGTTAAAGATGAATTATTGACTAACTTGTAAGGAAGGAGTTGGCGAAGTGTCGTATGGACCTCCCTAGGCCCACTACCTCGGTGGGTACCAGGACTGACTACTCGGTGGGCCCCTGGGACTACCCGGCTTGCGCTACACGGCACCTGATGGCGTGGAGCACAAGGACTACAGAGGAGAAATACTCGGTTAGGAAGTTGTACATGTTCCGCACTGTATGGAAGGCTCTTAGACGTACTCGACTAGTACTCTCTCCCTACTCCGACTTGTAACCCTGCCTCCCAGACTATATAAGGCGAGGCAGGGACCTTTCTCTAGCATCCAATCCAATCTCATCTCACGGCGCACAATTACACCATATTGTAATCGTGTCCAATCAATCCAGAGCTACGCAGTATACAGGACGTAGGGTATTACGCACCTCGCGGCCCGAACCTGTCTAAATTGTGTGCCACGTGTCTCTTCCTTCGAGTTACCGATCTCGGCGAGGCCACATTCATCTACTTCGGGTACTCCCCTTAGTAGGTTGCCGGTCTAAAACACCGCAAGCGGTGGCGCGCCGGGTAGGGGCTCTCGCCGAGATCACATGGCGAACTCGACGGCTCTGTCTACTTCAAGCCAACCGTCGCCTTCAACCGCGGCGACACCTTCGTGTACGACGCACGGGTGCATCGGCCGACGGCGCGGGATCTTTCCAACGCCGCCTCACCATGCCGCCCAACCCGAAGACCGGCTTCGTGACGCTTCCTGAAGTTGTCACAGGCGAGCTCGCCGGCAAGTTCGGCGAAATTTCGCTCTTCAACCACCACGCCGACTTCGAGCTCGAGTCTGCTTCCAACTCGTACTCGACGTCTCCATGGGCCATCACAGCGAGCCGGCTGCTCAGCCATCGCACGTGGTCCCATCACCCCGTGAGCGCTCTGCTCGTGGTCCCCACATCCTTAGCCGGGCCCGCACGGAGGCTCCTTCTTCGCGCCGGGCTGGCAAGGAACCCGTACCCGAGTACAACTCGGACTCCGACACCGCCCCCGGCCACGCTTCGGACTCCAACCCCCTCTCTGGGTTCTACTCGGACTCCGCATACGAGTTCGACTTCGGAGTCGGACCCGAGAGGATCCCGAGTCCGAGGACAACTCTGCCGAGCATCCCTTATCGGGGGCCGGCCTGCGGGCTGGTTATAACATCCACACCGGCGGGAGATTCGTCTGCGGCCGGACGCAAGCCCGGCCCGACCCGATAGCGGGGACTCACGCTACGTCGCCTACATCTACTCGCTCCCGTTCCGGGGAGGGAACACCACTTGCCGAGGCGGCTCGAACACCCCAAGCCGGGGTGGCGGCTTCGAGTCCAGCCTCGGCACCCCTGATCGCCAAGTCTTCATGGCTGTCGGCGACACTCCAGGACCTTCAGGGACGGCTCAAGAAAGGTACCTTGAAGACATCTCCTCCGACGAGCTGTCTGCCGATGCACTAGCAGACAAGACCCCCGCCAACAGAGACGCTCGACGTGAGCGTAACAGGAAGCGCAGCGAACGGCGCCGGCGTCTCCAAGACAATCTCCCCATCCACAACCTTGCGGAAGCTCTCGAGGCGGTCGAGAGCAGAGTACACACTACCCCTGAGCAACGCCTCATGTCGATCACAGCGATCGCACGCCAGGCTCAGGGCATACGCGCTGGAGAGGTCATCGCCAAGCTCGCCGAAGATGCCTACTTCATGCGGGTCGACAACAGGGTCAACCAGCCTCTTCCCGCCAGGCACCGCGACAACGAAGCTACAAGTCGCAGCGCCAACCTCGGTCCCAACCGTACTCGGGGCGAGCTTCCGGCTCGGCCCAGCCGTCCCGCTCAAATGCTTGGTGGACCTCCACGGGGGTGGGAACGACAACGCGAGGTCGTCCCCCACGTGCTCTGCCGGCGGCGGCGGCGGCGACGGGAGCTCCAGCCATGGAGCCAATAGGAGGGCCGGTGGCGGCGGCGGTCGCGGCGGCGGGCGTGGCCACGCGAACGACCACGCCTCTAGTGCCTCACGGGGTGGCTACGATGCCCGCCAGAAGATTGAGGAGGCTGCCGGCGGAAGAAGTCAACCCTTGCGGGCGACAACGACGGCTTCCCCGCCTTCTCACCTCGACTTCGCAACTTACTCCTCCCCGACAAGTTCAAGCCTTTGGGGATCACCAAGTATGACGCGAAGTAGGACCCCATCCAGTGGCTCAGGTGCTACGCCCTCTCCATCGAGAACGCTGGCGGCAACAATGACACCAAGTGCCTCTACTTCCCCTTCGCACGGACCAAGCTCCACTCACATGGCTCGAGTCGCTAGACAAGCACTCGATCGACAAGTGGGACCGGGCCCGAAGGAGCGGTTCACCGGCAACTTCGCGAGCGCCATGGGCCGATCGGGTAATCGCATGGACCTGGCCATGATCAAGCAGGAACAAGGCGAGACCCTCCGCAAGTACATGCGCCGCTTCTTTGACAAGCGCGCTACCGTAGTCGACGTCACCGACAAGGAGGTCATTGACCTCTTCCAAGACGGCCTTTACCACCACCGCACCTTTGAAGACTTCGGTCGTCACCGCCCCAAATCCATCCCCCATCTCAAGGACATGATCACGTCCCGGGCGGATGAAGAAGACAAGGCCAACGCCAAGTACGACGCCATCCGAGGCAAGAACAAGCATAACACGGGCGGCGGCAGCGGCAACAACGGGAACCAAGGCGGTCGCAACAACAACAACAACTACTCGGGTCCCAACCGCAAGTGCAAGCCAGACAACACTGTCGCGGCTATCCAGCGCCCTGCGAAGGAGAACTCGAAGAAGAACTCCGGCGGCTTCAAAGACCTGTTGAAGGAGAAGTGCCCGTGGCATCTGAACGGCAACCACACTACCGAGCAGTGCTACCAGCTCAGGCATGCACTCAAGAGTACTCCAGAGCCACCGCACCCTCACGACAAAAAGGGCGAGAAGAAGAACGACGGAGATAACAATGACTTCCAGGAACCCGACAAGACCGTCAATGTCCTCTTCGGCGGACTACCCAGCAGGCGGGAACAAAAGGCTATCCGTCGAGAAGTCATGAGCATTGAACCAGCGGTCCCGACCCCTCTCAGGTTGTCGGAGGTACCCATTACCTTCTCCCGCGTGGATCAATGGACCAACTTCTCCGAACCAGGACCGTTCCCTCTCGTCGTGAAGCCGGTGGTCGCGGGCTCCAAGCTCAACAAGGTCCTCATCGACGGCGGAAGTGGGCTCAACGTCCTTTTCACCAAGACCTTGAAGAAGATGAAGCTCGACATCACCCACATGCTCACCAAGAGCAACACGCCCTTCTACGGCATCGTCCCCGGTAACGCGGCTATCCCACTAGGCTCAGTGGTCCTGCCAGTTACCTTCGGGGAATCTCGGGACAACTACCGTACCGAGTACATCAAGTTCGAGGTCGCGGACTTCGAGACTTCCTACCATGCCATCCTCGGCAGACCGGCCATCGCCAAATTCATGGCGGTGCCCACTACACTTACTTGGTACTCAAGATGCCAAGCCCGGCGGGTGTACTCTCTCTCCAAGGGGACTTGAAGAGCTCCCACGACTGCGACACAGAAGCCATGGAGATCGCCTCTACAGATCAAGTACCCAACGCTATGATGGAGGTCTACGCTGCGTTGAAGAAGCTTGCTACAAGTGAACTCGACATCCCGGAGAAGTCTGACAGCGCCAACAAGCCTCAGCCACCTGAGGACGTTCTAGTCAAGACGATCGACCTCGGAACAGGCGACCCCAGCAAGACCACCACCATGAATTCCAAATAGGAAGACACGCTCATCAACTTCCTTCGGGCTAACCGCGACATCTTCATGTGGAAGCCAGCGGACATGCCAGGAGTGCCCAGGGAGTTGATTGAGCACTGCCTCAACGTCGATCCTAAGGCCACCCCCAAGCGACAACACCTCCGACGCTTTGCCGACGACAGACGGGATGCCATCAAGAAGGAACTCGCCAAGCTACTCACGGCTGGCTTCATCAGAGAAGTCTTCCATCCTGAGTGGCTCGCCAACCCTGTCCTCGTCCGCAAGAAGAACTCAAACGAGTGGAGGATGTGCGTCGACTACAGAGCCTCAGCAAGCACTTTGCCCCAAGGACCCCTTCGGTTTGCCGCGGATTGGTCAAGTCATCGACTCCACGGCGGGGCTGCGACACCTTTCTGCTTCCTCGTGCCTACTCCGGGTACCACCAGATCGTGATCAAGGAAGAAGACCAGGAGAAGACTGCGTTCATCACCCCATTTGGCGCGTACTGCTACACGACCATGTCCTTCGGGTTGAAGAACGCCGGCGCCACCTACTAACGAGCTATCCTAGCCTGCTTCAAGAAGCAACTCAACAAGAACGTCGAAGCCTACGTGGATGACGTGGTCGTCAAGACCAGAAACTCCAGTACCCTCATCGACGACCTTGAAGAGACTTTCGCATCTCTGCGCGAGTACCGCTGGAAGCTCAACCCCGAGAAGATCTCCGCCATCACCAGCATGAAAGCTCCCACGTGCATTAAAGACGTCCAGAAGCTGACCGGGTGCATGGCGGCACTGAACAGATTCATCTCGAAGCTTGGAGAACGAGGGCTCCCCTTCTTCAAACTACTCAAGAACCAATAGAAGTTCATGTGGACTCCAGAGGCGGATCAAGCCCTTGCCCAGCTCAAGGACTTCCTATCGAAGCCACCGGTCCTCACGGCTCCTCGCAAAGGCGAGCAGCTACTGCTCTACCTCGCTGCGACTACTCACGTTGTCAGTACTGCCATCATCGTCGAGCGGCAGGAAGACGGCCACGCCTACCCAGTCCAGCGCCAATTCTACTTCGTCAGCGAGGTCCTGTCAGAGTACAAGGCACGCTATCAGCCTGTACAGAAGCTCCTGTACACAGTACTCATCACCTCGCGGAAGCTACGACACTACTTTTAGGAGTACTCAATCTCCGTCGTCACCGACTACCCTCTCGGCGACATCCTGCGGAACCAAGATGCTACTGGAAGAATCTCTAAGTGGGCAGTCGAGCTCGGCGCCCTCACCATCGACTTCAAGCCACGCACAGCCATCAAGTCGAAGGCGCTAGTCGACTTCATGGTAGAGTGGCGGGAGAACCAGCTACCCACTCCAACCGTGCGACCAGAGCATTGGGTGATGTACTTCGACGGCTCACTTAACCTCGAGGGCGCAGGTGCAGGGGTACTGCTGATCTCTCCAACGGGCGAACAACTCAAGTACGTCTTGCAGATCTTCTGGAAGGTCTCAAACAACGAAGCCGAGTACGAAGCTCTCCTACATGGGCTCCGCCTCGCGGCCCCTTTGGGCATCAAGCAGCTACTAGTCTACGGCGACTCCGCAGTGGTCATCAACCAAGTCAACAAGTCCTGAGACCGCAACAAGGAGAACATGGACGCCTACTGCCTAGAAGTCTGCAAGCTCGAGAACAAGTTCTACGGTCTCGAGTTCCACCACATCGTCCGCGACATCAACGTTGCAGCGGACGTCTTGTCGAAGCTTGGATCTACCCGCTCCCAAGTACCAGCGGGTGTCTTCGTTCACGAGCTTCATGCGCCATCCATCCCGGAGCTGGCGCCACCGACCACTGTCCCAGGGCACCCACCGGCTGCACAGGAGGTCATGATGATCGACGTGGACTGGAGGCAACCCTTCATCGACTACCTCAGCGAGCAGAAGGTTCCCTCGGACAAGAACTTGGCTGAGCAGCTCATCCGCCGCGCCAAGTCCTACGTCCTCGTCGGGGACAAGCTTTACAAGCGGGGCGCATCTTCTGGAGTACTCATGAAGTGAGTCCCCAGGCAAGAAGGCAAGGTCATCCTGGAGGAGATCCACAAGGGTGTCTGCGGCAACCACGCGTCTTCCCGCACGCTGGTCAGCAAAGCCTTCCGGCGAGCATTCTACTGGCCCACAGCTCTGGGCGACCGCTGAAGAACTCGTCAGAAGGTGCCAAGGATGCCAATACTTCGCCAAGCAGCAACACGTCCCAGCCTACAAGCTAGTCACCATACCGCCAACTTGGCCCTTTGCCTGCTGGGGGCTCGACATGATTGGGCCACTGCCAACTGCGCCAGGTGGTTTCAACAGAGTGTTGGTGGCCATCGACAAGTTCACCAAGTGGATCGAGGTCAAGCCGGTCACATGCCCCAAGGCTAACAGAGTACTTGACTTCCTGGATGAACTCGTGCATCGCTACGGACTACCCCATCGCATCATCACACATCTGGGCTCCAACTTCAACAACCACCAGTTCTGGAAGTACTGCGAGAACAGCGGGATCGACGTCTGATATGTCTCAGTTGCCCATCCTCGGGCCAACAGACAAGTCGAGCGCGCCAACGGGATGGTGCTCGACGCTTTCAAGAAGCGCCTACACGACGCTGCTAACTCCAAAGGAGGCAAGTGGATCAAGGAACTACCCAATGCACTCTTGGGGCTACGTACTCAGCCCTCCAAGCCAACGGGGCAATCCCCTTACTTCCTAGTCTACGGCTCCGAAGCAATCCTCCCTGCTGATGTCATATGGAACTCACCAGCAGTGGAGCATTACGACGAAGGCGTCTCTGAAGACAGCAGAAGAGTTGACATCGACAGACTCGAAGAAGCTCGCTGCGCTGCCCTTGTCCAGTCAGCAAGGTACCTGGAGGGTATCTGACGCTACCATGATCGCAACATCAAGGAACGATCCTTCAACGTTGGTGATCTCGTCCTCCGTCGTATCCAGAACACGAAAGGACTACACAAGCTCAGCTCCCCCTGGGAAGGTCCCTTCACCGTGGCAAACGTGACCGGGCCGGGCTCCTACTGCCTCCAGACACTTGAAGGCGAAGACATCAGCAACTCGTGGAACGTCGACCAGCTCTGTCGGTTGTACGCCTAGTCTACACGACTACTCCGGGGCTCAAGTCTACATGACTACATCAAGACCCCTCCGCCGTAGGCGGCCTCCGGGTCCAGGCACTAGTCTCCGGACTACTCCTCTCCAAGATCCAGCCCACGCGGCTACCTACGGATCCTGGGCTGCACGAGCGACAAAGGACTCTAGCAGCGGTCTACTGAGAGACCATGTACTCAAGATCCAGCCTACACGGCTACTTACGGATCTACTGCTATAAGCGGCTACCCGCCACAGCACCACTTAGGCGCGGCGGCCTCGGGTCCGGGCGACTACTCTGTAACTACGGCCCTGGCCATCCAGGTGTACTTCTTCAGTAATAAAGTTTGATTGATCATCAACTTCTTTACTGTCTACTTCCCTCAACGGGACTACCACCGAGTACGACTACTTGCATCAACTCCACGATGGGGCTCCACACTATAAGATCGCGACTACGAGCACTCATTGATGGAACTTTTCATTCATTAATACTTGAACAATTACATTACAAATGTTTTTGTACACATACTACTATGAGCTAACTATTACAGGGCTACTGGAGGTTCAGCTTTTCGGCGACTTGCTCCGCAATGGGCGCCATCTGCTCCAGCAGCTCCGCATACTGCTCGTCTGTACAGTTGGCGGCTACCCCGCCAGCGACTACTTCCACGGGCGCCTTCGGGAAGTAAGACTTCATGAAGGCCAGCACCTGTTTCGGGATCGACCTCCCCAGATGCTTCACATACGCCGCCAGCCGGCTGGGGGCTTCCTTGAGGCGATCCACGAGCGGTGCTATCTTGGGGCTGCCAGGATGAGGCACCAAGAGTCTTGCAATGGGAAGCGCGACTTCTTCAAGTTCCTTCAGCTGGGCCCGCAGCGCCTCGCAGACCTCGTTCAACTTCTGCAACGATTTGTAGCAGTTGACAAGGTCACGATCGGAAGCAATGCGAAGC
The DNA here is from genome assembly GCA_947561735.1 of Cenchrus americanus. NCBI lineage: Eukaryota > Viridiplantae > Streptophyta > Magnoliopsida > Poales > Poaceae > Cenchrus > Cenchrus americanus. The sequence goes on from OX387242.1 coordinate 7,364,989, forward strand.
TCCATGTGCTTGTCGCACTCGAAGGCAAGTTCCTTATAGTCAAGCTCGAGTACCTGGCGTGCCTCCTGCTCCCGGTAGAAGAGGTTCTTCATATCTGTCTCGGAGGTCCTCAACTGCTCCACCCAGGTCTCAAGCTCTGCAAAAAAACAAGGCGCAGCGGGTTAGACTACCTCTCGACCTCCAACAACTACTCAACAAGTCAAGCGGTGTACCTTTGTTCTTGTTGCGGAGTGTCTTGTTCTTCCGCACCAAGTCGTCGCTCTTTGCCTGCATCTCTTGGATGTCATTGTGATATTTGGCGAAGGTGGCGTCGAGCTTGGACTGCATGGCAGCCGCGTGCTTCCGCGACTTCAAGAGTGGATCCTCCAGTGCTTCAGCCCGGAGCACCGTGTCGCCGAAGCCTTGCAGCATGCTAGACTTCTCGCGGGACCTCTCCACGACGTCCTGTACAGACAACACATGTCAAATGAGTACTCAACAACAGAGGATTGACTACTCAGGAGTTAAGACTACTCACTTTCATCCACTGTTCAGCCTGGCGGACCGCCTCTAGGTGCCTAGCCACTGTCGCCGGGTCGACCAAGTCGTCTGCCAGCAACTCCACCCCGCCACGACTACTCGCGGCGGCCTCAGTCATCGGCACAGAGCGGATGGGCTCCGCGTCTTGGATCTCCGGGGAGCGGACAACCACCTCCAGAGCAGCCTCCGGCGGCACGGTGGCCTCCTCTCCTCCGGTTGCCATGGCGGCCTCCTCCATTGGCTTGGGGGCTCCTTCAGCAGCCTCCGGCCCTTGTGGTGTCAAGTTCTGCATGGGCACCGCCGCCGGGATGTCGCTCCCTTCGGTCTCGGCACCTGTCAAGAAGAAGACAAGTGCATTAGCGACTATGACTACTCTATGCGGGGTACCATAGCCTCAAAAAAGTACTCACCTTCGACCATGTTGGCCTCGGGCAATGCAGCTCCAGCAGCCGGTGCCTCGGACTCTGCCTGAGAAGTGGGAACGTACTCGTCGGCGGGCGGCGCGGCTTCCTCCTCCGCCACCGCCGTAGAGGGCTCATCTCCCTCCCAGGACGGATACGGTGATTTCTGCGAGAAGTACACAAATTGGTTGTCAATCAAGCTCGACTACTACACCAAGTACGACTCGGGAAGATCCAGCACTTACAAGCTTGACCGGGCTATCGTCACGGTCTGGGCGCTGAGGATGCTGGCAATGTCTACCAGTCCAGCCTCGGCGGGCACCTCCTCTTGCGCCTCTGCGGCCGCTGCCTCCTCTGCGGCAACGACAGCCGGTGCAGCGCCCTCCTACGCTCTTGTGGCCACCACTTCTTCAGCGGCGGCGGCTGCGGGCTCCGTGCTCCCTTGAGGAGCAGGGGGCTGGCGCTCCAGCTGCGTCAAGAGCTCTTCAACAGTGGGGGCTGGGCTACGACTCCCAGCGGGTTCCCCCACCGTGTCCCACTCGCCTTCGTCGCCCTGATCAGCGGGCTCTGTAGGCGGCACCTCCTGCAAGCAAGGAAGTTCAGTCGTCAGCAAGTGAACTCGAGAGACTAGTACTCGGCTACACTACTCAAGATGTCTTACCTCCTGAGGCGTGGTCTCAGAAACCTTCAACTTCTTCGTCACCCGCTTGCGGGCGGGGTTGCGCGGCCTCCATGGCGGCGTAGCCAGACTAGCCTCCAGGCTAGCCGGTGGATCTTGCACGAGGGGCACGTGAGGTAGGCCGGGACGGCTGAACCTCGACCGCGGTAAGCGGTCTGCGAGCGTCTCCTCGTCGTCGTCCTCGTCGGACGTGTCCTCCAAGATGACGGTGTCATCTCCTTCGCCGACTTCCCGCCGCTCCTTGGCCATGGTTTTTCCCTCCTCCAGGATCTCGACTTCTCGAGGGGCGGGCGTCGCTCGGAGACGAACTTCTTCAAGTCGTCCTGCAAGACACAAGACATCAGCGCGAGGGTACTCGGCTGGAGGGTACGACTACTTACCTCCTTTGGCGGGTGTGCGGAGGAGTACTCTGGGACAGGGCACGCCGTGTACGGTGGCAAGTCCTTGAAGATGCGCGTCAGCCTATCAACGATGTCGTCGTCGTCAACTTCGCCTCCAGGCATCCGCGACGTGTCATCGTCGCTGGTGTACTCGAAGCCCAGGGTGTCTCGGGCTATCAGTGGCTGCACCCTGCGCTTCATGAAGCTGAAGGCCACATGCTCGGCCCTCAGCCCGACTTCTCTCAGCACCTTGATGCGCGCCAACAGCTCGGGGAGTTGGATCCCCTCTTGCATCGTGGGCTCCGTGTTCCACCAGGCGCGATGTTTGGGCTGCTTCCCGTTCGGCTTCGGCAACCCGGGGTGGTGGTTCGTGATGTAGAACCATTTCACCTTCCAATCCTGGTTGGAGTCGATGAGCTTGTACGAGTGGTACTGCTCGGCGGCGTCCTCAACCGTAAGATAGTATTTAAAAATCATACTCATATGTACGGATAAGCACGGTTAGGTTTTTGGAGGCAAAGGTAGGTGGCCCTATCTCTCTACCAAGATGAAAAGAAATGTTGTCCGCATACAAAAATGAAACTCTGTCATATGAATATGGTCCCGACACTAACCAAGCAAGAGAAGCGCCGAGACCATCCCTCAATGGTCGATGCTAAGCAATCAAAGACACAAGGGTTTGTCTGCCCCGCCAGGGCCGTACGTCCAGCCAGCGCGGGTGTGCTCGAGGCACTATATTGCTCAAGACCGGGGTGCTTGTAGTGGGGTCACATGCTTGTATGATAGGCCAAGCCCAAAGTCCCCGCAGCACGAAGATATTGGGGAGAATTGGAGAATGAGTGCGTGGTGTGCCGTGTGCTATCCGTCCCGTCCGTCTTTTTTTCCCCCCGCGGCAGGGGGTTCGCTCTCCTTTATAGATCAAGGAGGAGGCGAATCACATGCGCGCCGCGCTATCTAGCTACGTGAGGAAGCACGACGTGCTATGCCGTAGAGTGGGCGTCGTCCCGACGATCCCCGTGTACGATCTCGGGCCATCGTACTATCTTGTACCCGAACAAAGGGCGGCTCCGGAGGGTAGGCGTGCGTTTTTGGCGGTGGAGATGTCTTCGATAGGTCGAGGGAGGTGTCACGTTGGCCCGCACGAGCACAGGAGTAGGTAAAATCTGGCTGCCTCTTCCCAACGCGCTTCACAAAGCAGTTGGAGTTGTTGCTGGGGGCCCGGCGTGCGCTCGCACGCGCGACCGTGGCCATGCCGGCGATGCTGGCGGGATGGCGTTCCACCGGCCTAGCGCCTCCACCTAACCCCGTAGGGTCACAGCAAATCGAGGGTGCAACCCGCCCGATGCCTGCGCGTTAGCCGCACCGGAGCAGCGCGCGGCGTCACCGCGGACCGACACCGGCCGCCGCATGCTCCCTCCCCGCATGCTGATGGGGATGGGCTCCTCCTCGGGGAGCAGCAAAGATCGGGCGCGGTTTCCCGGCGCATGATGGCGCCGCGTCCCGCCGTGTCGTGCGCAAATGCCGTGCACGGGCCGCGCACGCGTGAGGGGCGCCGAGCGTGGCGGACCCTGGCCGTAGGCGGACGCATCCCGGAAGCGAGGCGGAGCCCGCCGAGGGGAGCCAGGGCGTGCCCTCGAGCGAGGCGAGCTCCGCCGAGGGAAGCGCACCCCCTTCGAACGGGGCGAGCCCCGCCCGAGGGCGGGGCGCATCCTCGGAGCGAGGCGAACTCCGCCGAGGGGATCTTTCAAGAGGGCCGCCTTGGGTGGGTCATCCTCGGTGTGGCGTCGTACCCCGCATGGTTAGGCAAACCGTGTTTTGGCTTTGTCGCGGTTTTAAGTGAGGATTTCCCCGTTGTTAAAGGGGACTCCCAGGGGTCATTCCGACAGAAACAAATTACCAATCAAGCAATGGTCTAATTACAACAATTAGATAGCCGACCGCGGATCCTTCTGCCGAAAATCTCTGAAAATATCTTTCCTTCCACCAGACGGACTCTTTTTCGAATTGGACCCACATGTCATACTCCTTACCAAATTTTGGTGTTAACAGTATCTATACTGGTTATTGTAATTATCGATGTGATGCCGCGCCACTTCCTCCCTCTTTGTTGGTCGCTCCGAACCTAGATTGTGAGGGAGATGTAGCTCCCGAGCGACCATTGTACCGGGACAGAGCGTAGTAGACCATAGACCTTCTATCCTCATGAGGATGCATTGTCCTTATTCCTGACGTGGAGATATATATCTGCCGTGTCCTCCGCACACTCAGGAACCCTGAATCTACTATAGTGCTAGGTATGGGCTATAGTATAGTGCTTAAACAATGCAATGGTTATAGGAAAGTTCCAGAGGCTTGGATTGGAACCAGGGGTCAGGGGAGGAGAACCAATTTGACGGCGGGGTGCATGTATGCAGACTATATATGTATGCAGGGCCACGTATAGTAGCTACAATTTTCAAGAGCATATTTAAGATTATACTTAGGATAGCGACACGATCTCCAAAATAGAACGTTGGCCTCTTTTTATTATAAAAATATTTATCGAATGATGATATATGTATACTTTTATAAAAGTATTTTCAAGACAAAACTATTCATATAGTTTTCACATTTGCAAACTCAACAACTTAAAAATTATTTATGATTTATATTTCAAATGTTTGACTCAAACCTTGTCCTAAACGTCAGTTTTTTCCAGAACAGAGGTAGTACCTCGTCGAATTCCAGGACCACTCAGCAAGGATAGCGTTACATATTTAAGGACATCAGCACTTACTATACGAGTAGAAGATCACGAGAGATAAAAAAATTCAACCATGGCGAAAAGCAAATAACTAACAATTGATGTTAAGCTGTTTGAGGACAAGGAGAAGCACAAGAGGGGTGCTGTTCGCAGAGGCCAACAAGGACTTATTAATTCGTAGACGTAGGCACCAATGCTCGCCTTCAGGGCACAAGCAATCTCAGATGCCTTGATCAGATTTACATGGACGCATCTAGGTGTCACTTGGCCCATGCGGCTATGGGGTTGGATCGGCGTAATGATGTTTTCATCCGGTAATGTATAGCAGGTGGAGGAAAAATAGAACAAGTTACCTTTGCATGCAACTTGGTTGAAGATTAAAAAAATCTACAAATCATAAACCGGGTATCAAAATTAAATTTCGATTCACCATTGAATTTCTGACAATAAAAACTTCGAAACAAGATCTCACTTGACTATATTTTGACAAACTTTTTTTATTTGCATTTTTCAATCAAGGTTATATATTCTATTATCGCTAGGACAAACGAACAACTATCAGAACAACATCCTATTATAGTTAGAACAAGTTTATTTGTCACCCCGAACAAAAAATAGATAGTATCAGTCAAATCAGAACAAAGGGTCGGAACAAGTTATATTATAAATAGAACAAGTTATTGTTGGGGAATTCGGGAGAAAATCTTACACCCACGGAATGTCGGATATGTCGAAGATCATGAGATAAGTTTTCGGGCAATGTGCGAAAATAGCAGCCAAATCTGGCTTCTTCGTGTGAATTTGATGTCTATTTCAAGAAGATTGAAACCTGCGAAACGCTGGAATCGTGAACCCGTGAAAATCTGGAATCATGAACCTGCGAAGATCTGGAATCATGAACCTGCGAAGATCTGGAGTCATGAACCTGCAGAGATCTGGAATCATGAACCAACGAGGCTCCGGAATCTCGGACCTGCGAAATTGTGGGTTCGAATCCCCGAAGTTCGGGAATCACGGATGGGAAGTTCGGAAATCAGAAAGAAGCCAAATCAAAGTCTGGATTTGTCGTGTGAACTAGTGGCAGTCTTGTAAATGTATGAAATCAGCCCCGTAAATCACGTGATGTAAAAGATATTTTTGTACGTGTTCACACTACGAATATTCCCTAGATTTGAGGGTGTTTTCGGAATGTAAAAAGTCCCTTCGTCTCCCTATAAAAGGGGGGCGCGGGGGCACATGTAAAGGGATTCACAACTTTTGAGGCGAGTGCATACTTTCGGAGATTCCTTGTCTCCTTTCTGGAACTTTCGTAACTTGTGATTTGTGTTCTGAACTTCTATGTTCGGGCAACCCCTCCGATTTTTTCAGACCCCCCAACAGTTATTATTATAGTCAGAACAAAATATTATTATAGTCAGAACAAGATACTATTATCGTCATAACAACTTATTATTATAGCCTAAACAAGTTTGTATGTCATCTCGATTAAACAAAATAAAGTGTCAGAACAAATAAGAACAACTGTCAGAACAAGATTTTATTATAGTAGGAACGAGTTTGTATGACATCTCAAACAAAAACAAATGTCAGAACAAATTAGAACATGGGTCAAAACAAGTTATTGTTATAGAGAGAACAAGTTATTATTATAACTGGAACAAATAAATAGAGTGTAAGAATAAATAAATAAACTAAGGGAGGAAAAGGAAAAATAAAAAGTAGAAAGAGAGAAAAGAAAAGAACGAAAAACAGCTTAAAATGATCTGTAACTTTATGTAGTCATGAAGTGTCGTGTGGTGCAATGGTTGCTAACTATGTTATTTAGTTGAAGGTCTAAGGTTCAAAACTTGTGATTGGTGATTTTTTTCTATTTTTAACTTCGTATAGTACCGAGAAGGAAAAACGAAAAAGCGGAAGTAAAAAGAAAAAATGTAAGGAAGAAGAAACCGCGAGAAGAAAAACCGGAAGGAAAAAATAACACCGGAAGGAAAAAAAAGGTAAGGAAGAAGAAACCGCATAACACCGGAAGGAAAAAAAGGTAAGGAAGAAGAAACCGCGAGAAGAAAAACCGGAAGGAAAAAAAAGGAAAAAAAGGTAAGGAAGAAGAAACCGCGGAAAAAAGAGGAAAACCCGAAAGGAAAAGAAAGAAAAAACGCAAGGAAGAAAAACCCGCCCGGAGAGAAAAAGAAGGAACTCCGAACCGGAGAGAAAAAACGGAAAACGGAAAAAATAACACCAGAAGGAAAAAAGAGAAAAAAATCAGAAGGAAAAAAAGAAAAAATGGAAGGAAGAAAAAACCGCCCGAAGTTAAAAAAAGAACTCCGGATCATAGAGAAAAAAACGGAACCGCCAGAGGCGGGGAGGAAAGACCGGAGAGAAAAAACTGGAGAGAAAGACCAGAGAGAAAACCAAAAAACGGAAGGAAGAAAAGACCCGAAAAAAGAGGAAAACCAACTAGAGAGAAAGACCAGAGAGAAAACCAAAAAACGGAAGGAAGAAAAGACCCGAAAAAAGAGGAAAACCGCAAGGAAAAGAAAGAAAAAACGGAAGTAAGAAAAAACCAGGAAAAAAAAACCACCCGGAGATAAAAAGGAACTCCGGACCGGAGAGAAACAAAACGAAACCGCCAGAGGCGGGGATAAAAGACCGGAGAGAAAAGGCTGGAGAGAAAGACCAGAGAGAAAACCAAAAACGGAAGGAAGAAAAAACCGCGCGGAGAGAAAAAAAGAACTCCGGAGAGAAAAGCTGGAGAGAAAGACCAGAGAGAAAACAAAAAACGGAAGGAAGAAAAAACCGCCCGGAGAGAAAAAAAGGAACTCCGGACCGAAGAGAAAAATGAAATAACATCGAAAGGAAAAAAGAGGAAAAACCAGAAGGAAAAGAAAGGAAAAACGGAAGGAAGAAAAAACTGCCCGGAGAGGAAAAAGGAACTCCGGACCGGAGAGAAAAAACGGAAAAAATAACGCCGGAAGGAAAAAAAGAGGAAAACCCGGAAGGAAAAGAAAGAACGCCGGAAGGAAAAAAAGAGGAAAACCCGGAAGGAAAAGAAAGAAAAACAGAAGGAAGAAAAAACCGCCCAAAGAGAAAAAAGGAACTCCGGACCGGAGAGAAAAAACGGAAAAAATAACGCCGGAAGGGAAAAAAGAGGAAACCCGAAAGGAAAAGAAAGAAAAAACAGAAGGAAGAAAAACTGCCCAGAGAGAAAAAAGGAACTTCGGACCGGAGAGAAAAAACGGAATCGCCAGTGATGGGGAGAAAAAAACCGAGAGAAAAAAAAAACCCGAAAGAGAAAAAACTGGAGAGAAAGACCGGTGAGAAAACCAAAAAACGGAAGGAAGAAAAAACCGCACGTAGAGAAAAAAAGAAGGAACTCCGGACCGGAGAGAAAAAACGGAACCACCAGAGGCGGGGAGAGAAAACCAAAAAACCGAAGGAAGAAAAAAAACGCCCGGAGAGAAAAAAAACGGATGCACCAGAGGCGGGGAGAAAAGACCGGAGAGAAAACCAGGGCCGGGGGCGCGACGGCTCACGAATTTGTCTTTGAAGCGACACACAATATTCCGCTATTTACATCGGTGTTGAGGATCTCAGCTCGGGCTACTTCCAAACTAAGGCCTACAAGGGGATGCTTCTTTCAACACTCAACGGCGCTTCCAGCCCAGGGGTGGATCTAGGAATCAAGAGCACCGGGGTCAGCTTCATTAGGAGCGACACATAGTATCCGCGATTTACATCAGTGTTGAGGATCTCAGCGCGACACATAGTATCCGCGATTTACATCAGTGTTGAGGATCTCAGCTCGAGCTACTTCCTTAGTAGTGTTAATGAGCAGTAATGAACAATGATTTTTTTTTTGGAGTTCGCGGAAAGTTATTGGGGTCAGCTGACCCCGACGCAATAGGCTGGATCCGCCCCTGTTCCAGCCACAGCTCTCAACTGAAGATCAACATCGATGATAATGCTTCTTTCAACACTCAACGCCACTTCCAGCCACAACTCCCAACTGAAGATCAACATCGATGATAATGACACCAAGAAAGGTGCAGTTTATATCTGCAGAGACAAAACCCTGTAGCAGTTCTGGCGGTGATTGCAGGTTTAGCTCGGTTCCTAATGACACAGTAAGCAAGGGATAGACCGGAGAATCACGGGGACCTTGCACCTGCTCGACCGCTTCAAGTTTATCATCACCCGTGATCTCATATATAGTTGTGCCAGCTTCAACATCTCTTATTATATATGTCTCTCTTTCAGAAGCAGCGAGTCCTGTCTTCATACTCCAGATTATTCGTAGTTTCATTAACGTATTATTCATATCATCATTATGTTATCTTTCTAATTAAGTAGCATGAAGAAAAAAGGGAGGTAATCAATATGTCCCACCGGAAAGTTTACTGAAAAACTCTCTCAAATCCCGCAAATCATATAGTTAAATTAAATCCTAACCACCACTTTGGCTAAATACTTCATATGAATTAAGATTCAAATGCTATTTAATTTACATGCATGACAGATGTCTTATTTTTAATGCCTCGGATTGTCACTGCTCTCTAGTGCTTTGAGAGCCTGCAGGTACTCTTCCGGCGCTAGAAAATATTTTAAAAAAAGTTCAAACTTTAGCAAACTTATTTCAAATTGTGGACAGCAGTGCAGGTTCGCTTAATTGCAGACAAGTTTTTAAAACCGCAAGTCTGCAAAGGACTGCTAGTTTAATTTTCTGATTTTGTGAAAACCGTGAGTACCAAATTCTCTCTCTATATTATTGGTTTTCTGATATCACGGCCTGGCGTCGTGCGCGATCAAGTCGGCGAAGCTGCCGCTGGCGGCGCGGCGGTGGCACATTGTAGCTGCTTAACCATATATCGCACCCGCATTATATAATCCATCATATCAGAAAACCAAAACTAACCTGTGTGCATTGAATTAAATTCCATTCCTCCATTTCACCCACATATTTGTTTTAACATTTTTTTCTTTCTTGTTCGGTGGCAAAATTATATATACTGAGCTATATCAAGAGTTTTGCCCGAGAGTTGTTCATTATTCTGATCGATCAAAAGCTATGTTCACAATGCTCCTGTGTAATTTTGCTCCTATCGCCAGTAACATAGCTAGATGCTCACATAGAGGGAAGCAACTGCATGCATCTCAACGGCAGCCCGCTAATAGCTAGAGTACTTGATATTTAAATTTCTGTGTGTTGGCTCGCACGGCAATATTTTGCGCCAAACACACACACCTACGAACGACGAAGATCAATGTTTTATGGATGCATATATTCCGCATAACCGACGAGCTAGCTGAAACAAAGCGACGATGAGATATGCATCGATCGCTTGCACATGAGCATGACGCCACGAATAATGCATGCATGCATGCAATGCACGCCACGAGGGGACAAATTCTTGAGTTCAGTAAATCTATCGAGATAGATGGCCATCAGATGCGAACTCAGTTTTGCAGCCTGTTCGCTCGGCTTATCAGCCACCAGCCAAAGAAGATTTTCTCTCGAAACAAACCACCACCAAGAACTGACCAAGAAGATTTTCTCTCAGAAACAATCAAGACCAATATTGCACCACCAGCCAACCGAACAGGCTGTTGATGATATCTCCTGAAGAACAAGTGGGCATGCATGCATATAAAATTGGAGCTATTTGCTGTGTTGCAGTGATCTCACTCACCTTGTCGCATCGTCCCTGGACGCGTTGCTGCAGGGTCCTGAGCCTCTCGTTTGCATTAATACACCCGCTAGCACTGTACTATTAATTATATATTTTACTCATGTGACACAGAGAGAGCCGCTAGCACACCTTCTCTGTCAGGTTGTATAACTGAAGTAATTAAAATCGAAGGATGCTATATATTAAATGAACACAAACATTATCCTATTTACGTATCAATATAATTGCAAAGATAATTTACCGTATTACAAAAGAGAAGATTTTACCGCTAAATTAAGTCTAAACACGCGCATATATCCAAAGGATGATGTGTTACTTCATCGTCGGCAACAGTGTTTTTCACATTCTTTTTGGTCATATTACGTCGTAGCACTCCGGCTTGGTTGTATTCCGTGGGTGGCTGATCTGAAAACTCCCATATATATGCATGCATATCTGACACCCCATGGGTCCTTATCCCCTGACGTGATCACGTGGAGATATTTTGTCCGCTAGTAAGTCCGAAAAGAATGTCCTCCAAACACTTAGGACCCTAATCTACCTATATATGTACGGTATAGACTATATAGTATATACTGATTAAACAATGCAACGATTAGAGAAAGTTCTAGAGGTGAAGTGATTCACAAGAATTTGATGGTAGACATACGGATGCGCGCAATAGGTTACCTAGGACGAGTGCGTGCCATCGTGATTGAACAACAGTACTGATCTCGATGCAATAGATTAGCTAGAACGAGTGCGTGCCATCGTGATTGAACAACAGTACTGATCTCGATGACTGGGATTCTATCACTGAGATAGACGTCCACTAGAAAATACAGTTTTCTTCGTATTAAAATATTTTATCGCCATTGACTTATTTTATAATTTGATCATTCGTCTCATAAAAAAATTACACCCGTATCATCTATTTTGTTTGCTACATACTTTATTATTGTAGGTATTTTAATTTGACTTATCCGATTACATATTTGCAATAATATACATGATACCGACTGGACACAGCTGCAGGTGTGAGAACGAAATTGAGGGAGGTGATGCCCCAACACTACGCCAAAATCAATTTCCGTTGGCACGTGAAAAATAGTGCGCTGGCGGGCAACATAAGGCTCGTCAGCACAGATGGAACCATTTATGCTGGCGGGTGCCTTATGTTGCCCGCCAACAAAGATGGCACAAATGGAACGGAAAAAGTCTACTTTACCCCCCAACCTATGGGGGTTGGAACACATCACCCACCAACCTATGAAAATGAATTTTTTACCCCCTGAACTTTCTAAAACGGGACAAATCACCTCCTGAAGCAGTTTTGAAAAATCATACTAAATCACAGAAAAATCATAAAATGAAAAATCAAATTGTGTTGGACTTCAAATTAGTAGTTCTACTCAGTGAACATACAATATGGAATACTTTAGTACATATTTTTTGTTATAACTTTAGATCTATGCTTTTCTCTATAATTGTAAAAAAATATACTAGATATACCATATTATATGTTCATTGTGTAGATGTACTCATTTAGAATCCAACACAATTGGATTTTCCGTTTTATGATTTTTCTGTAATTTACTATGATTTTTTAAAACTGCTTTAGGGGGTGATTTGTCATGTTTTAGAAAGTTCAGGGGGTAAAAAATCCATTTTCATAGGTTGGGGGGTGATGTGTTCCAACCCCCATAGGTTGGGGGTCAAGAAGACTTTTTCCGCACGACAAATGGAACCATCTGTTTTGGCGGGTGCCAAATTGTCGCCCACCAGGGCAGATGACCATTTGTGTTGGCTCAAAAGTGTTGGTGGTTGCTCCACCCGCCAGCACAAATCCCGTTTAGCCTCGTTTAATATTACGAGCTACTTCCTTCATTTTATATTGTAATCCATTTGATTTTTTTCACCTCAGGTTTGACAGCTCATTTTATTCAAAATATTTGTACAAATATAATCAAATCTAAGTTATTCTTAATAACTTTTATCAACAAAGCAAGTCACAACAAAAGGTGCGATATTTTGCATAATTTTTTTAATATGAATAGTCAAGTTAATTTGAAATCGAAAAGAAGTCAAATGAATTATATTATTTGAAACGAATGAGTAGTTTATATTGTTTGGTACTGAATAATATTGTAGACACGTCTAGATACATACACACACAAATACTTATACATACAGGAGAAATATATAAAAACGAAAATAATCCGACTAGGGCAGAGAGAGAGAGAGAGTACATGTCTATCAACGGCAAACGACATACAGTGGAACGACCGCCGCCCTGCGTCCAGCTCCGCCGCCGCAGTGCCGACGCCGCCGCCGCCACCGCCGCCGCCGCCGCCGCGGTGTCTCCGCCACGGGGACGTGGAACAAATTAAACCCCCCCCCCCCCCCCCCCCCAGACCACGGACGGGGAACCGCATGCGGATCGGACAAGCTCGACCAAGAAGCTACTCTAGGTTTGAAAGCATGCAGCAGTTCACGTGATGCGGCCTCGGTGCTTGCGTCGCGGACTTTTCAACAGAGCAGAGCTTTGTCTCGCTCTCCCAACTTGGAGTACGCCTCTCTAGCTCATTCACCTCATCTGGCTCTATTTTTTCCCATATAAATTGAAGAGAGATATGCACGCAGTAGTACACGTACGTCCACTCTCTCGCACCTTGCTGAGGAATACGCCTGCATTAGAAGAATTTACTAAGATGAACTACGACCCATCAGCAGGCCATGGTGCGGCAGATCCTTGGTGGTGCTACCGTCCTGACGACGTCGCCGGCGACACCAGCAGCAGCAGCTTCGCCGCCGGCATGATCTGGGAGGACTACTCCATGTACGTCTGTCAGGCGCGGTGATCGATCTTCAGTTCTTGCATCATACATCGACCACTATACAGGTTCTTGCATATAGTATGTATATGATAGGGATGATATCAGGTGCAAATTAATCAAACATTTTGTGCAAACTTGTATATGTAGTAGAATTTATGCCAAGAGAGATCACGCGCGCGTGTGCGTTTGGTTGTGCTTGGGCAAATAAAACAACCATAAACAAAATGGGTTTCCATTGATAGAAATTAGCTAGGGGACGGAACGGGGAAGGCTTAGATCGAATATTTAAGCGCTTGATATGCATCGTCCAAACTGAGAAATGTTCATGTTCTGAAAACGAAAGAAAGATAGCACGCAAGATATAGCTGAGATACGTGCATGGTTTGATGTCCCAGCATGACACCATATATATATACATGTCATATTACAGTATATATTACACGCCTTGTAATAATACTATTGTTCTCATTGACTCTTGTTGCTTATGCAGGGATGATCTCTTCGGGCTAGAGTGGAAGCAAGGAGGAGGAGGAGGAGGGGCAGCAGGCGCCGCCGCACTTGGGTCACCGGCGCCGCCAGAGGTGTGGTTTGACCATCATCACTCGCCGTCAGAGGAAGAGATGGCGGCGTGGCTTCGCGCGATAGTCAAGGGCGACGAGCTTGCCTTCAACGACGACGAACAGACGGCGGCTGCTGGTGGCTGTGATGTGCCGGCGAAGGGGTTGACGACGACGACGACGACCATGGGCAAGAAAATAAAGCTTCCCGTGGCGGAGGAGGAAGGGATAGGCACCAAACAGCAGGTGCAGGTATATATGTATACACACATGCATATATAAGAATACCACATGTACTTATTATCTATATATATATATATGCATGGATATATATGGAAACCAACTACACACTGTGTATGTCCATATACACAAGCTGTTCTTTGCTGATTTTAGTTGTTTAAAATTAATTATTTATCAATTAATTGGCACTTATGATTTTCGAGACACATCCTTTATTTGTTGGCCTGTGGTTTTCAACAACATTTTAAATACCTGAATATATAGGAGCTGAGAAAGACGTCGCCGCCATTAGTAGGATCTCCAAGGAGATCTCACTCTCACCATGGAGAGGCGCACAACTTGACAGAGAAGGCAAGTGTGTGTTGTGTGTACGAGCACTCGATCAGTCGATCGAGTTGATTATTAGTTGCAGCACCAATTAATTAATGTCATATATACATATAATCCGCTTGCAGAGACGAAGGCACAAGATAAACGAGAGGTTCCGGACCCTGCAGGAGCTCGTCCCAGGATGCGACGACAAGGTGAGTACGTGATTGCTGTGTGTTAATTCAGTGTTGTCTTCTCATCATGAGTTCTGACGGCACGCCTGATCGATGGGTTCTATTTGTCGGTCCTGTGTGTGACACTGTACTGTGACGACATTTTCAGTGCAATCAGGTCTCTACGCTGGACCACACCATCCAGTACATGAAATCGCTGCAGCACCAGGTCCAGGCGATGTGCGTCAGCGGCGGCGGGCCTGACCGTCCGCTGGCGGCGGCGGTGTACCCCGTCGTGCAGGCGCCTCAGCACGCTCCTCATCGGGGTGCGGCGGAGGTTGCCGCGCCGACGATGATGCCGACAGCTCCGGTGGTCCTCGCCGCCGCTGATCCGACGACGATGGTTCCCTTCAGGGCCATGGTTCAGCTGCCCCACTACCCTGCTGCGGCCGTGCCGGCAGTGATGATGATGCCTGCAGCTGCGCCGCCCTTGTATCCAGCGGCCGCGGCCGCAGCTCCAGTCGCGCATGCTGGAGCTACCAGGTCGAATGCTAGCCGTCGACAAGGCTCAAGCAGCAGCAGGAGCCTGCGCCAGAAGCAAGGGAAATGATTAGCAGCAGCAACGAACTCAGTCCTCCCGGCCGGCCGGATTTGGTCCCTGTAGTGTTTGATGGATCATGGATGATGAAGTATTTTGTTTGTTTGCTAGTCAATATTATATTGTTGTTAGTACTTACTCACTCCGTCCCAATTACTGTTCGTTTTAGCTTTTTCTGGATATATATACACATTTCGACATGCACCTAGATGTATATATCGTATATATCACTACAGGAAATCCCAAATATGCCGAGTGCTAAAGAAGACGCCGAGTGTTTTCTATCGGGCACTCGGTGAATAGGCTTTTCGCCGAGTGTAGACACAAAAACACTCGGCGAATAGGCTATTCGCCGAGTGTATTTGTCCAAACACTCGGCGTCTATAATATATTCGCCGAGTATATTTATACAACACACTGCGTCTAGCTTTTTGCCGAGTGTCTGCCAAGAACACTCGGCAAAATTTGTTTTTTTCTTCTTCCCCTTAGCTTTAAATTTTTTCTTTAGTTCACACACAACTTGGGGTACTCCATGTCAAAATGGGATACACCACACGTGGATACGTATTTCTTTTTGGACACACATGCCTGCAGCTCACCTAGATATACACATGATATGTGTAGTACCATGCACATATGCAAATGGACGATACTCTGTTCAGCCATCCGGCTGTGGTATGTGGTCTCGTTTTGTTGTGTTTTTGTTGGAGTTATTTGGTTCCAGGCCATTACTATTTTTCAGAGTTGGAGAAACATCACTACTATTCATGTATTTTGAAATTTGTCATTACAATTTTTAACTTTCCTCAAATATGCCACAAAATATGTACGGAGACGAGTCGGGCCCAGCTGCAGGCGTATACGAAGATGTATATCTCATTGTATTTGCACTCTCCTCTCAACGACATGTGGATCCCACTTGTCAGCATCATCTTCTTCCTCCTCTCATCCCCTCTCTCTCTCTCCCATCTCTCCTTGCATAATATAATATGACCATATACTGTTATATCTCTTGTACATATTATTTTTTGCAAGGCCTTTTAGATATTACTTTGAAAAAGGGAGTAGCGGTTAAAGTAATGTCTTGGTGGTGACAATCTTAGCAGGCATAGTTCAGATGGTGATGCTTATTAGGTTCCTAGCACCGTGCGGATTCTCATATTTTTCTAAATGTATTTTAGAAATTAACAACGTTATTCTTTTCAGTGTGTGCCTTTCACAGATGGTGTGCCTTTCAACAGATGGTGTTTGTAATAATGTGATGGGTCAGTGTGTGTGCGCATATATACACTATGACTGTTTGTATCTGTATTATATTTCATAAAAAAGGAAAAATTCATTTTTGACCATCCACTTTTGTGTAAGTTTGATTTTGGTCATCAAACTCCAAAATTGGGTATTTGGCCATCCAACAATCAAAACCGTTCAAATTTGGTCATTGGGCTGTTTTGATGGGTGGTTTTAACTATTTTATTTATAACTTAGACATTTTGTTTGTACCTCCGATTTAGTTAATTATTGTGGTCACACGTTCATAACGGTGAGCTTGATCGTTTAAAATGTTCTTTAAACTATTTTATCACTATTTGTTATATCATTATTATGTTGTTGTGTAAAAACAACAATGTAGAAAAGTAAAAAAATAATTACAAAATAATATTAACATCATTTTAAAAGGAAAAGCTCATCGTTACAAACGCATGACCAAAAGAATCACTTAATCAGAGATACAAGAAAAAAGTAGTAATCATAATAAGATCTAATGACTATTTTTTCAGTTTAGTCCTTAGATGTTTAAATGATTACTATATTTTTCTCGTATATCTTATTTAAGTGGTTCCTATGGGCATATGTTCGTAACGATGAGATTTATCTTTGAAAATATTGTTTATATTATTTTGTAATTGTTTGTTTTACTTTTCTTATATTATTATTTTTACACAATAACATAAGAATAATATAACAAATGGTGATAAAATAGTATAAACAACATTTTAAAAGATAAAGCTCACCATGAACACGTGGTCACAAGAATCACATAAATTGGAGGTACTGACTAGAAGTAATAATTATTTTAAGATCCGAAGACTAAATTATAAATAAAATATTAAACCCATCCATCAAAACAGCTTGATGATCCAATTTGAACGGTTTTGATAGTTAGATGGCCAAAGATACCCGATTTTAGAGTTTGATGGCCAAAACCAAACTGACGTAAGAGTTGGATAGTCCAAAAATGGACTTTTTCCATAAAAAATAGTAGTTACGGTAGTACAGTACGCTCTTTCTGAACTTGGTCTTGGTCGTAAAAATATATAACTGGATTAACATATCTCATCATTTTCACAATAACAATACTATCTCCATAGAAGAACCCGCACAGTATCACTCGCATCAGTATCAAAATTTATAGGGAATGTACGCATCATATAATATATCAAGATTCTAAGGCTATTCCGGGTGGTAGTTTCATATATAGGAGTTTCACAAACATTAAAGTAACACATCAACTAATCGGATGATGTGGCAGAAAATGTACTCCCTCCATTCATCTATGCAAGACTTATTGTGAAATCTCAAAAATTCACTTTTGCAAGGCCTATTCCTATTTTTTTGGAGTGACACATTGGGAATTAGTATGATAGTATTTTTTTGCATGCACATCTCGGGAATGAAATACATGCAGAGAGGAACCGAATCTGCAATAAAAGCCGATTGTTTTTTTCCCAATAAAAACTAATGACGAGAGTGATTCCCTTGGTCTTTGAGCCAAGCGAAAATAAGCCTTGCATAGATGAATGGAAGGAGTAATAGAGAACCGTTTCATCTAAATGAAACTTTACTGACACAGAAACCACCTCTGAATTTGTCTTGAAGTGTTACATGCTAAATGATCTCTATGAAACAATAACATGAAGACTTGCACCTGAGGGTAGTTTCAAACATAGTTTCATTTTGCTCTTGCTGACGTGGCTATCTTTGTAGTGAAATTCCCCACCAAGATTAGCCTAATAGCCATTCGTTTAACTTATAGCTACCGGCTCTTTGTAGTTGATCCTGTCCAACAATTACCCCTGGATAAACAACATGGATAAAGATGTTCATTCAGCAATCAGTGTGTTAACTACATACAGTATTAATTAAGCTCAACGGACTAACTAATGATGCTACTTCAGTTATTCACCTTGTTTCGTGAAGTCGAATCATTATCTCCCTTTTACTCTGGAGCTGCTACCCTTATACATATTTGGAGCAGCCTTAGCAGGATACAACATGGGAGGTGACGCCATGGCAGCCGGGTGCCGGTGACGGTCACTACCGGAAACCGGGGAAATCTCGTGAGCCGCTCGGTTCGTTGTGAGCCAAACGTCGGGCTCACGGCAAACAACACTGTTTGCCGGTGGAAGCAAAGCTCCGTACGGAACCATCGCTGGAGGCGGCGCAAGAACAACTCCTGGCTGGACCTGCCCTCTTCCGACCTCCGCCGGTGCAACAACAGTGCCCGGCGGCGGTAGGTATGGCGGCGCCACGACGACAGGGTAAACTGCTGTTGGATTCACACCGCACCCAAACGACATGGCCTGCTAGTAGCATTCAATCGATCATACAAGGAGTACTGCTACACGAAGAATAAAGTGTGTATTATATTAGGGTTCAAACCTGAATCTGTTGCTGCAGTGACCTCATGTGCCGGATGGTCTGGTCCAGAGTTGAGAGTTGGCTACTCTGAAATGAAAAATAAACAGGTGTTGTGTTAAATAGATATTTTGAGAACGGTACGACATTGTGTGTGTGAAACCTAAGGCGTGATCTTGTTTAGTTCCACAAATCTAACCGAATACATAGTATATTGGGGTGTAAAGTTGTGCAAAAAGTACACACCGGAGCACGTGCTAGCTGTGAGAAGATGTGACTCGATGTGATAATTGAATAGTTTTATGTGATTGATTTGCAGTGCGCGTGCTAGCTAAAAGGAAGGGAAGTTGTTTGATTTGTTAGTGTGAGGACAACCTTGTCGCACCCTGGTACAAGCTGTTTCAGGGTCTTGAATCTCTCATTGATTTTGCACCTTCGTCTCTGCATACACAAGAGGTACCATCCGTTAGAAGTAAAGATCTCAGTAGACATGGTCTCAAGCACACGAAACCCCCAAATAACGTGAGATACGGAAGGCTAGGTACAGTACAGAAAAAGAATTTGGCAAATCGATCAACAAGCTACAAGTATATTGCAGTATTATTATTTATATAATAAAAGAATTACTGTACCTTTTCTGTTAGGTTGTGTGCTTCTGCTGCGTGGTGAGAGTGAGACTTCCTCGCCGCACCAGCTGCCTTCTTGGGATCCGCCGCATCCTTTACCAGCGCCGCCTGCTGACCGTCGTCCACCGCCGCCGCCGCGTGGCCGCCGGGTTGGTCGTCCTGGTCAGCAGTGAAGACAAGCTCGTCGTGACCTCGGACAATCGGGTACAGCCACGCCGCCATCTCGTCCTCCGACGGCGGCAGCACGATCGCCGGCGGCGGCGACGGCGACCGGAGGTGATGATGGCTGTGCTGCAACTGCAACTGCAACTGCAACTCCTCCATGCCGGTGCTGTCTCCGAGCCGGCCTGCTTGCCACACCAGATCAAAGAGATCGCCGCTGGGATATATAGAGATAGGGAGAGAGTTCATCATGCATTAGCACGTCGTGGGAGACGGTCCATGACTGAATGCACAAACAAGTTCTGCGCGCATGCATGCATGCATATATCTCATTGAGCGATTTCTTGCCTGAACAACTAATATAATTATTATATATTTAGTTATGTACCACTGCACCTCCGATCCGTTTGTAAATATATAACGTTTATTATAAGCCAATTATTCATCTTGAACTTGCTTGTTCAATCTAATTAAACGTCAAATATATATTTTTGAAGAAAAAACGTCAAATATATAGTACACATGTAGACCTTAACGTGCTTAATGAGAACTCCGACAACTTCTTCTCTCTGTTTCTTAATGAAAAACGTACTTCGTAACCTTAACGTTACGTACGAGGAGTGGTGATGATCACCGAACATGTCATGGAAACCGCCGCCGCTGCCGCCGGTGGCCTCGCCCGGATCGACGAAGGAACAGTAGTCGTCGTACGCTTGATCTGAATAATAACCTTGGTTGTTCATCATATATATCATACGATGTGTGGTGATATGGTGTGCTTGAATGTGTGAGCTAGCTCCATGATGGCCAAGCACACTTATATACTGGGCCTGGGGCCTGCTGGGGCGGTGGCGAAGAATATTCAGCATGCAGCCTACGATACGATCGACGGTGCACGCGGAGCTGAGGGATCAGATAAGCACGGCGTGGAAGCGGTCCGGCCGACAGATCCCTGGTTTGGCCCTGCGATCGAGCGAGCACACGTACACTTTGAAATTTCCACGCTAGCTACGCGGATCGGACGACATGCATCATCCATCATGGAAGGAGCTGAGGCAGCTAAGCTAAGTTCTTTGGAAGCTTGTATATACATGGGCAGTGCACTGCAGCCATTGTCGCCTTGTTCAACCTAGCTAGCTATACAACCTCGAGTCCGTCCAGAAGATTTTTATGCCGCTGTGTGCCTCCTATTACCTGCGGGCATGCCTGCCTCCTTCCACGGACCACGGGGTGTGTATGCAAAGGTAGTAAGCGCGGCGGCGTTTGGAGGTGCGCCGGAACAGTCGAGATATATCTCGGCGTCTCTAGTGTGTGACTGTGTGTGGCTAGCATGCATGCCGCCATGGCACTAGCTTGCCCGAAAGGTAGCAGTTTGAAAATTCCACGCTGCCCCGAAAGGGATTAATATGAAGCTAATAAAGCTCTACTATATGCACACCGACGCATAGTATAGGTTGAACAAGATCGACGACGATGGCCTTGTTTAGTATGATGGATTAAGTTGTCGAGCACATCAAGTTTACCGATGCTAATAATTAAGAGGACTAAATACGATCTAATAATAGAAGTAATTACACAGAGGGACTAGAAATCATGATATGAATTTAGTAAGTCTAATTAAGCCATCATTAGAGCACTATATTATCTGATCATGGTCTGTTCGTCTCGCGAATTTACCCGGGGTAACAAAATGGATTCTGTCATTAATTTATATTTAATACTCTTAATTAGAATGGAGACATCCGATGTGACGAGTTAATAGTAGAAATTTGTCGATCTAAACAAGACTTAATTTAGTTCACATTAAAGATGCCCCCTTCATTCTTGGGGTTTCGTCGCCCTTGCCAAATTTTGCCACTTATTAGTACTCCCTCCTTCCAAATTTGTAGGGTATAGTACAATTTGGCACGATCTTTCATATAACACTTTGACCATTTATTTATGATATACTATATATTATGGTTCTAAATTTATAATTGAATGAATCAGGTAAAGTATATTTGATTGTGAATCCAACCATATTAAGTTTACATCATAAAAATAAAAAAAATAATAGTCAAGCTATTGGCGAAAGATTACAAAGTTTGAATCTCTCGTATATGTGCGCGCCTTATAAAAATGGACAGAGGGAGCAGCTCTCAGTGCCATTGGCCATTATTGCACACATGCACCTTCACACGCGTCGCGCGCCCACACACACAAGTATGTATATCTCTCTATTATGATTCCACTATGAAAAGTGGCCTTTTCACTAATAAACGTTTATAAAATAAAAAGAAAGTGAAAAAAGTCCATAAGTATCGATCCCTCCCAACCATATCTTCCTGTAGGCCACCACAAGCTGAACTCTCTAGCTAGTTGCTATAATAGGCTTAAAATTAAAAGGGCGAATTCTCCATTATATACAGGAATAATAATTTTAAGTAGTAGACAGGAATATTGCTATACAGGAATATTAATAGACGACATATATATAAAAAAAGCTACATGCATGGTATGCGTGGTATTATTTCATGTAATGTGTACTATCAGTTTGAGAATATCATATAGCTGGATGTATAAACCAGACTCTAGTTGCCAGCCAGCTGTCGCGTCTGAATTGAAAGTTCAAGTTCAGATCGATCCCGGTTTATAAAAGTTTACATCGATCTAATCCACATAAATTAACCAGGAATTAATCAATAATATGCTGCACATGCATGTGCTGTGTGTTCTCGATCGTGTAATATAAATTTTGCATCTTTACACATGCATGTTTGAAGAGGACACATACCTTCTACGAAATGAAGCTGCTGCTAATACGAATCCTCAGATCGACTGCTGATCGATGACCGCCATGACGATGCATGTAGTTTATCGAGCTGGCAATCGACGGCGGCCTACGGCCCCTGTGGTTTCTCTTCTTTCTTCATCAAATGCATTTCTGCGAAGAATGCAATGAGCAGCTGCTAGCTGCTTCGTTCTTCGTTGGCTACACATACTTGGGTTATATATATCTGTGTGTGTGTGTTGTACTCCTATATACATGCATGCCTGATGCCTTAATTATCCGGTTTCTGATAGCTTATCCAACAAGGACTATACTAGCTAGCTAGCTACGACGTGTGTATGATCCGCCGCCCCTGGCAGTCACCACTTGGCGTGCGTGGCTTCGAATCTTCGATCGATCCGTATCTTTTTCTCTTCTTTACCTGGCCGAGGGAGCACAGGTGGCGTCCATGCATAATCAGCACATCGATCACGTACTAGCGCTGCACAAGGAATTTCTGAATGGCTTTTTAATAAATCCAGCTGACCTGGCCGTGGGTGTGTGACTGTCGTCTCGAGGGTGAAGGGAGAGCCGGCACACGTACGGGGGCGCAACTGAACACTGCAGCGAGCTGAGCTAGGGTACCTTCTTCTTTAATTTCCCCTCTTTTATTTACCCGTTCCCTTGCATCTGAGGCAATATGTGGTTGTAATTGTTGTAAAATCTGTGATTTATGATTGTTGTAAATTTTTTGATTGTGAATTTGTGATTGAAGAAATGAGAAAAGAAAGAAAAGGAGAATATGTGATTGTGAAAAAAAAAATCTGATTCTTGTGAATTTATGTGAATTGTGTTTTTTTATCTGTGATTGAGAAAAGAGTAAAATTCAGTGGCAGTCACTAAACTTGTACGGTTGTGTCATCTAGGTCCCAAACTTGGGATTTTTGAAATTTGGGTCCCTCAACTTGGAGGGTTCCCAAACTCAAAATGTTTGATATTTATTCCTTAAACTTGCACGATAATATCATCTAGGTCCCAAATTTCAACATTTATATAGAATAAAAGGTTCAATTTTCACCCTATTATTTTTAAAAAGGTAATAAAAATAGTAACTTGAACATATAATAACTAAATAACTTCAAATAGAACACCAGTGGCATTTTTATAAGAAATTTGGTACCTGTTTCGTATTTTTATTATTAAAAAATAGTTATGACTTAGATTAACATAGTTTTCTTTAAAGTTTCATAAATTAGGTGTAAATCAAACCTTTTTCATAAAAAAAATTTGAGTTTGGGACCTAGATGACACTACCATGCAAGTTTATGGACGCAAATACTATAGATCATGAGTTTGGGACTTAGATGATACAACCGTGCAAGTTTAGGGACCTAAATATCAAAAAACCTGAGTTTGGGACCCAAGTGACACATCCGAGCAAGTTTAGGAACTGATAATGAATTTTACTCTTGAGAAAATGAGAAGAAAGAAAAAAAAGCCCGACCACTCCTGACGTGGCACACAAATTACTACCAGTTGTGTTCCACAACCGGTAGTAAACCGTCGATGGTACTAAAGGGCATCCCTTTAGTGGCTGCATGCCATGGGCACCTCTTGCTGCCTAAAAAGTTGTAGTTCGATATTTCCATGCTGCCTTCAAGCATCCAACCACGAAGTCAGGGACGGATCCAGCGGTGGGGTGGGCGAGGCTCGAGCCCCCCTACCGCTGGAAATCTAATGGAAACCCCCCCTAAGTCTCCCCTATATGTGTCGGGGACAGCCCTGGGGTCCCTTAAACAACCGGGGAAAACTCATAAAAACGCAAAACGCGAACTAATTCACGAGCCTAAAAACGCACGCACTAAACAACCACACCCCTGGTGGCCCCCGCGGCCCGCCGGAGCGGCACGGCTGAACACCCCCTCGGACGAGGTCCGCCTCGCTCGAGGGCTGAACGCCCCCTCGAGCGAGATCCGCCTCACTCGAGGGCTGAGCGTCCCTCGCCCGTCCGCCTCGCTCGAGGATCCCCGCGCACACGACACCCCGCTCCTGCTCCCACGTCCAAGCATTTAATGCTCTGACACCGCAGGACTGCGCCACGACCCCGACGCACCTGGGAATCACGCCCCGGCGCTGTTCCACCCACTCCCTGGAGAAGACCATCCCCGCCGCTATACAACACTGTGCAGAGAGGCCAGTGTCAGCTCCGTGGCATTGTGCCGCCTACTTTTGTACGGCTAACGCGTCGAGCCCTCGAAGGGGGGACGACGGAACCCTCGAATGGGGGCGAACGCTTTTTCTATGACTACACAGGACTGCACCGTGACGTCAGGCCGGCGGGAACGGCCTTCTCCGTCGCTGCCGCCCCGTGCGGCCATCCCCGCCACTGCAGCGCCACGCTAGGCACTGCGACGACATCCCCAACGCTGTTGAAGCGCACGGGGACAGGACGTCGCCACGCCCGCCACTGTACCTCGTACGGACTCCCGTCGACACCACCCTCGAGCCGGCCCGCGGACGGCGATCGGGCAGTCAACCTCTGCGCCACCACCCTCGAAGCCGCTCCTGTACGGGCACAGGACTCGCCACGACGCCCCAGCAGGAGCGAGGTTCGCCAGGACGGTCGTCAACTCCGCCGCACTGCTCGCCATGCCTTCACACGTAGGAGAATAGTGCGGTATGCCTGTAAATTGCTCTCTCATTGGCCTATAAAAGGAGGGGCAATCCCCCAGCCGCAGGGGAGAGGGCGACGGAGACGGACGGCACGCTCACACGCCTTTCGCCTTTCACCTCGATATTGGCACTTGCATGACCTGGAGGACCAGCCTCCCCTCCCGCCTCGCTTGTAGCACCCCTCTGCAAGTACCACGGTGCAACGCAATACAATGCCCCGAGCACATCCCTGCTGGACGTACGGCCCCGGCCGGAACCAGGATAAATCTCGTGTCACCCAATTGCTTAGCACCGGACATCGAGGGATAGATCTTAGCGCTCTTACTAGTTAGTGTCGGGACTACTTTCCGCACCGACAATATGTGTGTAATTTAGTCGTTCAATTTTTGAATCATTGTTTGCCTAAAACAAACACTTAGCCTATTTAAACACCATATAAATGCTACAATACATGGTGGTTTGTCAATGTATTAGACATATATCTGTTGACGTAAAATCAGTACCTCACGTCAAGCACACAGCAAGCCGAATTAGCTGGCTTCACACACGTGACCCGGGTGTCGAAATTGGAAGCGTGCCAGTCAATTTTTCCTGAAAACTGACAAAGGATGAAAATTGGTTAGATAAAACCTGGAACTTGCCGGGTGGTAGCAGACAGTTCCGTATTTACGGCTATGAAGCCAGTTAGAACGACATATAGCCACAAACAAACTATCTGTCAGCAGTTTGAACATCATTCGGGAATCAATAAAACATGTAAACAGAGTACTGCCGAATAGATGACGTAAGCATGATGAAAATCGGTCTTTATTTAAACAATGTTAAAGCAGGTAACCATGACCGATCATCAAGGATAAACATGATAAATTATAGTCTTGTTGGCAATTACAGAGGACCTGAAGCAAACGCTTAATTAAAAAGGTATCCTTGCCATTTGCTTAAAACAAAATGCAATACATTGTGTTTTGTCACAAACTGCAATCGATGCAGACACCCTCAATGTCAATAAGCAATGCTATGTCATTACTGTGATTTATCAGCCAGGCCAAGCAGATTCATCCACAACCGCCTCTTCTCCGGTCGGCAGGCTCTTACCGGAACATCCTTCAACCCCGCAATGGAAACGGAATGCAGCCTCGCTTCCAGCTTCCCTTTCACTGCCGGGACTTGCTGCATCCAACAAAACATGCAACAATTTCCCTGTTAAACCTAAACCCTCCAGAGCACATGAATCTATTCTAGCAAATACATAGTTGCTATAGAAGCAGGTTGCGTAAAGCTGTAAAGGGGGTGGTGGCTACCATCGATATCCACAAAATGTAGAGTGCTGAAAGCTCTGCTTGGACGCATGACTCCCCGAACTCGTCCCCAGGGTCATTCAGGCACTCTGACAGAAGGCCTATCTCCTGGGTGATGAACAGATCCACCTGGGATGTTGTTGATGGGCACGTTTCTTCAACAACAAATAACTGTTGTATCCACCATTGCGAAAGGAACCTCCGGTGGTTCCACAAGGACTGCAGCAATACAGCACGACAACTAGCATAAGCAAAGACACACTAGACTGACTATAATCAGCAACTGAAAGAATAGCAGCAGGAGAATTTGGAATTTTCACACCTCTCTCCCTTGGTAACGCCTGATTAGCATCTCATTCCACCTCAGCTCCTCCTGTCAGATCATATACAATCAACTTTGCAGCAAGATGGTTGCATTTCAACTAACCATGGCCTAAAGAGAAACCAATGTTATAAAATACAGTGATATGTGTGTGTGCACCCTCTGTTTTCTGCTTTGTATAACAAGCATAATGGGGAAAAGAGATACAGTGGGTCAATGGCTGGAGTTAATACAAATAACTGCAGCAAAAAAGTAATTAACTATGATCGAACTCACTGTACCTTCCATAGCAGGTAAGTTTCTGATTCACAACTGAGGGAATCCTGTCCGTTCTCTAGGTGATTGTCTAGTAGTGTGAGAAGCAGGGACTGCATGGATGCAACAAAAAGGCAGGTGTGTAAACACATATGCTATGAATCAGACTGATCAGCAAACAGGATATACTGTACAATAGCAAATTGTCAACAGATAAAAGTTCAAATTCACCTAAAGTATAAAGCATAGTGTGCATTCAAAAACTTTGTAGATTCATTTTCAAACATACTGTGCAGGCTCTCTAAAGATGCTACGGGTCCATATGAAAACCAACAACTACTAAGCAAATTTGCTTTAAAGTATTGTGAAGTACTTACGAACCCTGCGGTAGTGAAAGCAGCAGTTGTCAGCAACATGTAGTTCACTCCATCTTGTCGACTTCTTCAGTTCATCCAGCACCTTCAGAAACAGAAATTAAATGTAACTGAATAGGATACATTCTGAAGGTTTCAGCACCGTTGTAACAGTGATGGTCAATATAAAGCTTTGCTCAGTGCTAGGAAGTCCGGTTGCAAGATTAAGAATGGGAGACAAGCAGTCCGAAATTATTTATCTGCACCTGTTTTCTTGTCATGTGAGGAATAAGCCAGCATCGGTGCCTCCATGCACGGTAGTTCATCTTTGACCTCTGCAAAAGGCGTAAAATTTATCTTTCTGGACACTGTCTGCACTCTGCAGCTAATTGTGTAGAAGTTTTTTTATCAGTGACATGAGAAACGGCATGGACTATTACAATATGATGAGCATGAGCTCAGACAAGTATCTGTTAGTTATAACCTCTGCTATCTCTTCCACTAGTACAGATTCCTTCTCTACAAGCTCTGCCATATCTTGATGTTGCTCTGCAACTTGTTTCAACACCCATCTCCTGCGGCAGACAGCAACTTCAAACTCTACATGATTTTATTGCTATCCAAATCGGCAAAAGAATTTGGTGCTAAATGAAATCCAGCTCCAAGTAGATAGGCAGGGGACACAGCCCTTTATCTGAAAGAGTTACACAGGCATGCTGGCATAATTCTTTGAGGTTCACAAGCACAGAAGATGTACCTGTGGCTCCATGTGCTCTCATTCTTCGGCGAATAGGAAAGGATCAGTGCACACAATTGCAGCTCATCCTTGAGCTTTGTGAAATCATATTTCCCCGACAGAACCATCTTCCTGCAGGAAAAGAATTGAGACAGCCACCCTCTATGTTGGCTTCTTGTTGCCCACCTTCAATGAAGCATGGAAAGTGCAAACCTGGAGTTCCATGCGGTGAGCATGTCGGGGCAAAGTATGAGCAGCGCCTTGGTGAGGCTCATGAGACGAGCCGCTTGTGACGGATCATTTCTGGCGCTGGAGTACGCATCGCGGGCAGCGCGGTAGAGCTTGGGCAGGACCTCAGAGCAGATGGCAAGCTTGTGGTCTCTGCACCAGAAGTACCTGCGCTGGAATTCCGGAGCCTGGGGCGCAGAATCGCCGTCTTGGCCG
Organism: Cenchrus americanus; assembly: GCA_947561735.1. NCBI lineage: Eukaryota > Viridiplantae > Streptophyta > Magnoliopsida > Poales > Poaceae > Cenchrus > Cenchrus americanus. The sequence continues at coordinate 7,393,342 of OX387242.1, forward strand.
CGGCCTAGCGAGACGAACTGCGTCGGGTGCAAGAACCCCACCTCGTCACTGCGGATATGGCCCACCCACAAATGGTGAAGTGGACGAAGGAGGAGGTGCCTGATTGGGAGGTGGGAAACATACGTACATGAGGGGATCAGAGTGGAGGACTCGCTCGAAGTGGCGGAGGAGATCGCCGGCGAGCTGCTCCTCTGCTCCGCCCGCCTGTTGCTCCGCTGCAGCAGCTGCTGATTCGTCTTCTCGCTCCATTGGTTCGCTCGATTCCTTCGCGAATGCGCCTCGCCGCTCCCCCACCCTCTCCCCGCCTTTCTGTCCAGGATCGCAACACGGAGTCGAATCGGAATCAAGGAGGAAGTGGGAGGGGAGGGTCAGAGGTTGTGAGAGAGAGAGAGGGGAGGGGGGAGTACCTTCCGCTGGATCGGGAGGGTGAGGCGCTGAGTCGGGCGTGGAGAGCTGTTGCGGCGGCGGCGGCGGCGGCCTATCTGCTTCCCAAAAAAAAAAAAAGGTCTGTTGGGCCCGTCTGGGCTGCATGAAAAAAGGGCCTAGAGTTTGGGCTGGGTAGGGGTTGGACCTCGGACCAACATGGGCCCATGTTTGCTTTACGATTTTTAAAAAATAACTGCGTGTAACGGAATTTCGCAAAAAATAGCACTCAACGGCCAGATTTACTAGCGGTAATTTGTCCAAACCTTCCAAAGCATCCTCGTCAGCAGGGACTGGAGTAAATTTTTTTTATAAAAAAAAAATCGGCCTCGCCTTTTATTCCTTGTCCTACACCCCGTGACCTGGCTGGCTGTCATCATTTCATCAAACCACATTCGTCAAACCTATAATGTATAAAAGAAGAGGCTTTTTATGATGAAAGTTGGGTTTTCTTTCAAAATGGAAATGGCAAAACAAGTATATGGTACTGTACCTTTGTGCCTCGTGTGCATACCACCCACTTAAAATCGTTACTCACTCGCTTTTGCCACTTCTAACAAAAAAAAAGGGCAATGTCCAAATAGACAATAAAATTGTTGGAGATGAATGAATGCAACAGATAAAAAAGTTATGGCTAAACTAATTCCTTTTTTAGGTCGAAAATGGGGGGAGAACTCCTTTTTACAGCTTGAAGACATGCATGAGAACGCTAGCGTTCTGCTATGGAAAACATGTTCTTTTTTTTTTTTAAATCTTTGTGCATAAGGCTACCTCTCTCGTTCTTTCCGTGTTTTCTAATCAAAATTCTATATTTCCGGTGAAAAAAGATACAAATTAATGTATTATTATTTTATTTTTGTAACGGATATCTTTAAGCTCTCGGGAAGTAAATAGTTTATTAAAATATATCTTTACGAGAATCTCAGATGGATGTGCCCTCCGGATAACTCCGCACCGAAAGCGTGCGCCGCGCTCGTTATTACTAATAAGGCCAGAGAGATTGCCGATTCATCCTTCTCTCTGCCGCGCAAGTATTATATATTCGCCTTCATCTTCCTCGGCCACCAGCACTACATCTCGTCTTCCTCACACCCCATCTTCCGATTGCGCATCTAGCCTCCGGCGCCACACTCCGCAACGGCGGCTCCCATCTGTTAAATCTCAAATGAAACTCGAACAAAATTACACATAAGGAGTTTAGTATGTACCCAAAGGCGGGACGGTTGACGGAGTCAACCGGTGCGCCGTTATCCCCTGGAATAGACATGCTACTCGTGGGGGGACCTTGTTCGGTGTAGTCGTACAAAGGTGATGCAGTGGCGAGTCGTTGCGGTGAAGTACGAACGGCCTCCGGAAGTAGTCGTTCACGCCGATGTAGTCGTTGTCGCGGAGGATGTAGTCGTACCGGAAGTAGTCGTTCTCGCGGGGACCGTAGACGTGCGGAAGCGGTCGTTCACGCCGGCGCTCGTTCTCGCGGACGGGGACGAAGACGTACGGAAGAGCGAGCAGGCGCGTACGGGTACGCTCCCCAAAAACCTTATCGCCCACCTATCCCGAGCAGGATCGCTAGGTGGACGAGGTTCGGAGGCAACTGCTCACGCAAACAGTGTGCGCGCAAAGCTTGCGTTGGGAATGGCGAGAGAGCAACGAACACGAGGGAGAAGAGAGAGGTCTCCTAAGCGAGGAGTACCCGAGTGTGAGAGTGTGTATCCGTGCCAGAGGAAGGAGTCCTCTTATATAGGCGCAGAGGAGAGGAGGAGGGAATGAACCTGGACGCTTCTGACCACCATAATTCTCACTAAACGTCGGTTACCTGTAACTGCCGTATTCAACGTCATCAGTTACCAGTAACGGTCGTTTTAATACAAAGGATTATGACTGACATGAATGACCGACATGAATGACAAAAACTGTGCATACGCCTCACGGTCACGGTCACGGTCTCGGTCTCGGTCTCGTCTCGTCTCGTCACGACACGACACGACACGCCACGCCACGCCACGCCACGCCACGCCACGCCACGCCACGCCACGCCACGCCCACGGCCCGGCCCGCGCGGCGAGGCGAGGCGAGCGAGCGCGCGCGCGCGTGTGGCACGCCCTTCTCCTTTTACCAACTTCACAAGTGGTCCACCATTGGTCCACCCTTTAAGTTAGTTAAGATTCTCATTGGCTTTCAATGCGGGATTAAATCCCTAGCATTTATTTTGTGGACCTTTTAATTCTTAAGATTAATTGAGACTAAATGGCCCAAGGCCCAATTAATCCAACAATCCCCACCAAGAATTTCAAGGTACACAAAGAAAAACCCTCTTCTCAACTCTTGTTTTGATATACTGACTTTATGGTGGAGACTGTTAAGTTGAACATCCACCTGAGACAAAAGCTACACTCATTCACAACTGACCAATGGACTATGCCTTGAATTGGCAGTTTCGTCACGGTCCCCGCGAGAACGACTACACAGGACTGCACCGTGACGTCAGGCCGGCTTCCAGTACGTCTACGGTCCCCGCGAGAACGACTACTTCCAGTACGACTACATCCTCCGCGACAACGACTACATCAGCGTGAACGACTACTTCCCGGAGGCCGTTCGTACTTCACTGCAACGACTCGCCACTGCATCACCTTTGTACGACTACACCGAACAAGGTCCCCCCACGAGTAGCATGTCTATTCCAGGGGATAACGGCGCACCGGTTGACTCCGTCAACCGTCCCGCCTTTGGGTACATACTAAACTCCTTATGTGTAATTTTGTTCGAGTTTCATTTGAGATTTAACTTGAACACATGCACATGCTCGTTCTCACGGGATCACTTATTATCGTCATGAATCCGTTAATAATTTCGGAATTAAAATGTACCGAAAATTGCCTAGTTTTCTAACGGTCCAAAAACCTTATATTGTTGATAGGCTTTCGGTAACTAGTTTCGCCGCAACGCTCAAACCAAATGTTTTCGATGGTTCAAATTACAAGCGTTGGAAGCAAAGGGTTACGTATTGGTTGACGGCGATGAGCATCATGCATGTCATACGGGGGAAGCCCGAACAGCTTTCTCCGAGGAGGAGAAGACTTTCGAGGCGGCCGATAACCCGTTTCGCGGTGCCATCTTGAGTGTTCTCGCCGAAAACCTTGTGGACACGTACCTTCTGTCGCCAAGTGGCAAAGATATTTGGGATGCGCTTGAGGCTAAGTTTGGGGTTTCGATGCTTGGTGGTGAGTCGTATGTCATGGAACGCTCTATGACTACAAAATGGTTGAAGACCGTTCGTGGTAGAGCAGCCCATGAGATTCGGGCGCTAGCTAGAGATCTTGAGAATTATAGCAAGGATGCACCATGTAAGTTGCCCGACAAGTTTGTGGCCGGAGGTATTATCTCCAAGTTACCACCTTCTTGGAAGGACTTTGGAACCTCTCTAAAACACAAGAGGCAAGAGTTTGTCGTTGTCGATCTTATCGGCACTCTTGATGTTGAAGAGAAGGCAAGAGCAAAGGACAAGACACATGGTAAAGGGATTGTTGGGTCTTCTAGTGCTAATTTGGTGCGGAAGAAGAACAACAATGCATTCAAAAAGAAAAACAAGCAACATCAAAACCAACCAAAGGCTAAGCGAGACGGCTCGGTTCAAGCGAGAAAAGCCGCCAACCGGAAAGTGCTACTCTTCTTGTGGTAGCACGGAACACTTTGCCGCAAAGTGTCCGGATCGCAAGGATAAGAAAGATGGCAAAAGTGCAAACATGGTTATTAGTGAAACGGTGGAACGTCGGGGTACGGTAATCTTTTACCTACGGTTCTTTCGATATGTCGGTCCACCCGATTGGTGGATTGATACGGGTGCTAATATTCATGTTTGTGATGATATTTCCTTGTTTTCCTCTTACCAGGCGGGCGGAATTTCCTCCTTGTTGATGGGAAACGGATCACATGCGCGTGTTCTTGGTGTTGGTTCGGTCGATCTGAAGCTTACTTCGGGAAAGATCGTTCGATTGAAGAACGTGCAGCATGTCCCTACTATCAAGAAGAACTTAGTCAGTGGGTCTCTACTGTGTAGAGACGGTTTTAAATTAGTCTTTGAATCCAATAAATGTGTAATTTCTAAATTTGGAAGTTTTATTGGAAAAGGTTATGATAGCGGAGGCCCGTTCCGCTTTTCTCTCGTCATATGATTGTAATAAAGTTGTGAACCATGTCTCGAATGTTAATGATGAGTCAAATGTTTGGCATTCGCGACTTTGTCATGTTAATTTTGGTTGTATGATGCGTCTTGCAAACTTGAGTTTAATTCCGAAATTTACCTTAGTCAAGAATTCTAAGTGCCATGTGTGCGTTGAATCAAAACAACCTCGCAAGCCTCATTTTTCGAGCCGAGGCGAGAGACTTGGCACCTCTAGAACTAATTCACTCTGACCTATGCGAGATGAATGGTGTGTTGACAAAAGGTGGTAAAAAGTTTTTCATGACTCTAATAGACGATTGTACTAGATTTTGCTATATCTATTTGTTGAAGTCTAAAGATGAAGCATTACAATACTTTAAAATCTATAAAGTCAAGTAGAAAATCAACTTGAGAGAAAGATAAAAAGAATTAGGTCGATCGTGGTGGAGAGTATTTTTCTAATGTTTTCACCGCGTTCGTGAGGAACACGGAATAATCCATGAGAGGACGCCTCCCTATTCACCTCAATCAAACGGGGTAGCCGAAAGAAAGAACCGCACTCTAACCGATTTGGTTAACGCCATGTTAGACACAACGGGACTTTCCAAGGAATGGTGGGGTGAGGCTATATTGATCGCATGTCATGTCCCGAATCGTGTTCCTGTGAAGAACAAAGAGATAACACCATTCGAGGAATGGGAAAAGAAAAGGCTAACACTTTCATACTTACGGACTTGGGGATGTTTGGCCAAAGTGAATGCGCCTATAACCAAGAAACGTAAACTAGGACCTAAAACTGTCGATTGTATCTTTCTTGGTTATGCTCTACACGGTGTGGGTTATAGGTTTTTAATATTGAAATCCGGAGTACCCGATATGCATGTTGGCACCATCATGGAATCCGGAGACGCTACATTTTTTGAGAACATTTTTCCTATGAAAGAGATAGATAGCACATGTAGTCATGAATTGTCTATTAATAATGAACTCAAAGAACCTCGTCGTTTCGATAGAACACAATGAACAACCACATGAGGAAAATCTTGAGGAGGATGGCAATGAAGCTCTTAGAAAGAGCAAGAGACAGAGGATTGCAAAGTCCTTTGGTGATGATTTCATTGTGTACCTCGTGGATGACACTCCTAGAACCATTGAAGAGGCATATTCCTCTCCGGATGCTGACTACTGGAAGGAAGCAGTTCGGAGTGAGATGGACTCTATTATGTCTAATGGTACTTGGGAGGTTGTGGAGCGTCCCTATGGGTGCAAACCTGTAGGATGCAAGTGGGTGTTCAAGAAAAAGCTTAGGCCTGATGGTACTATTGATAAGTACAAGGCAAGGCCGGTGGCTAAAGGCTATACTCGAAAGAAGGAGAAGATTTTTTTCGATACTTACTCACCGGTTGCCCGATTGACCACTATTCGAGTACTACTTTCCTTGGCGACTTCCCATGGTCTTATCGTTCACCGGATGGACGTTAAGACAGCTTTCCTAAATGGAGAGTTGGAGGAGGAGATCTATATGGATCGGCCCGGATGGATTCGTAGTAAAAGGTCAAGAAGGGATGGTGTGTAAATTGGTAAAATCTTTGTATGGTCTCAAGCAAGCTCCTAAGCAATGGCATGAGAAGTTTGACAAAACTCTAACGTCGCTTGGCTTTGTTGTGAACGAAGGCGACAAATGTGTGTACTATCGCTATGGTGGGGGCGAAGGAGTGATCCTATGTCCGTATGTAGATGACATACGATATTTGGGACAAGCCTTAATGCGATTAAGGAAGTGAAAGAATTCTTGTCTCAAAGCTTCGAGATGAAAGATTTGGGGGAGGTCGATGTGATTCTAAACATTAAACTAGTGAGAGAAGGTGATGGTGGGGTTGTTCTTACACAATCTCATTATGTGGAGAAAATCTTGAGTCGTTTTGGTTACAACGACCGCAAGCCACTCCAACACCTTATGATGCTAGTAAAATGTTAAGGAAAAACATAAGAATAATGAGAGATCAGTGAGATACTCCCAAATCATTGGTTCACTAATGTACCTAGCTAGCGCTACTAGACCCGATATCGCATATGCCGTGAGCAACCGAGTCGATTCGTGTCTAACCCGGAGATGCTCATTGGGAAGCTCTTGAACGGGTAATGCGCTATCCGAAAGGAACAATGAACTACGCGATTCACTATACTTGGGTATCCTAGGGTACTAGAGGGCTATAGTGATTCGAATTGGATCTCCGATGCGGATGAGATTAAAGCCACAAGTGGATATGTGTTTACACTTGGAGGTGGCGGCGTCGTCTCTGGAAGTCTTGCAAGCGGACCATCTTAACGAGGTCAACTATGGAGGCGGGAACTCACCGCATTGGACACCGCCACGCTTGAGGCCGAATGGCTTCGTGAACTCCTTATGGATTTACCGGTAGTTGAAAAACCGATACCGGCAGTCCTCATGAACTGTGATAATCAAACGGTGATTGTCAAGGTGAATAGCTCAAAGGATAACATGAAGTCATCTAGGCATGTAAAGAGGCGAGGCCGAAATCTGTCGGGAAAATGAGAAACTCCGGAGTGATAGCCTTGGACTACATCCAAACGGCTAAGAATCGCGCGATCAATTCACAAAGGGTCTTTCACGTAATGTGATAGACAATGCATCCGAGGGAATTGGGCTTGAGACCCGTCGGCGTTATTCGGTAGTGGTAACTCCGTCCTATGTGATCGGAGATCCCGTGAATTAGGATAGTGCAACAAACTACTGTTCAACGGAGAGAAGAGAACCTTTGTAAAGGGCTCATTCCGAGAGAGATGCATTTCTCTTCTAAAATCGTATGGCGAGGTTGGTGAAAAACCTTAATGTGATCCGAGTGGCTCAAAGAGGAGCAAAGATGTTGGCCTACGAACATCTTAAAGGATTGCACCTATATGGGTTTGATTGCTAGTCACAATCTATGAGATAGGGTGATCTCTAGATACCCATGAAAGGCACGGAGTATGACTTATACGCTCCAACCCGAGGGGATGCTTACAGCAGCCTAGTACGGCAAGGGACTCTAGTCAAACTTGTTTGCACGAAACTGCCAATTCAAGGCATAGTCCATTGGTCAGTTGTGAATGAGTGTAGCTTTTGTCTCGGTGGATGTTCAACTTAACGGTCTCCACCATAAAGTCGGTATATCAAAACAAGAGTTGAGAAGAGGGTTTTTCTTTGTGTACCTTGAAATTCTTGGTGGGGATTGTTGGATTAATTGGGCCTTGGGCCATTTAGTCTCAATTAATCTTAAGAATTAAAAGGTCCACAAAATAAATGCTAGGGATTTAATCCCGCATTGAAAGCCAATGAGAATCTTAACTAACTTAAAGGGTGGACCAATGGTGGACCACTTGTGAAGTTGGTAAAAGGAGAAGGGCGTGCCACACGCGCGCGCGCGCGCTCGCTCGCCTCGCCTCGCCGCGCCGGGCCGGGCCGTGGGCGTGGCGTGGCGTGGCGTGTCGTGACGAGACGAGACGAGACGAGACCGTGACCGTGACCGTGACATGTCGGTCATTCATGTCAGTCATAATCCTTTGTATTAAAACGACCGTTACTGGTAACTGATGACGTTGAATACGGCAGTTACAGGTAACCGACGTTTAGTGAGAATTATGGTGGTCAGAAGCGTCCAGGTTCATTCCCTCCTCCTCTCCTCTGCGCCTATATAAGAGGACTCCTTCCTCTGGCACAGATACACACTCTCACACTCAGGTACTCCCCTCGCTAGGAGACCTCTCTCTTCTCCCTCCGTGTTGCTTTGCTCTCTCGCCATTCCCAACGCAAGCTTTGCGCGCACACCGTTTGCGTGAGCGATTGCCTCCGAACCTCGTCCACCTAGCGATCCCGCTCGGGATAGGTGGGCGATAAGGTTTTTGGGGAGCGTACCCGTGCGCGCCCTCGCTCGCTCTTCCGTACGTCTTCGTCCCCGTCCGCGAGAACGACCGCCGGCGTGAACGACGCTTCCCGCACGTCTACGGTCCCCGCGAGAACGACTACTTCCGGTACGACTACATCCTCCGCGACAACGACTACATCGGCGTGAACGACTACTTCCCCGGAGGCCGTTCGTACTTCACCGCAACGACTCGCCACCGCATCACCTTTGTACGACTACACCGAACAAGGTCCCCCCCCACGAGTAGCATGTCTATTCCGGGGGATAACGGCGCACGGTTGACTCCGTCAACCGTCCCGCCTTTGGGTACATACTAAACTCCTTATGTGTAATTTTGTTCGAGTTTCATTTGAGATTTAACTTGAACACATGCACATGCTCTGTTCTCACGGGATCACTTATTATCGTCATGAATCTGTTAATAATTTCTGGAATTAAAATGTACCGAAAATTGCCTAGTTTTCTAACACCATCGCCCCCTCCACAACCTCCGGCGGTCGACAGCTCTACCACCGTCCCGACAACCTCCCTTGGCCCTCCCTTCGGATCCCTTCACATACCCTATCCCAAACCCTAGATCTAATTTTTTGCCCCCAAATACCAGTACCGAAACCTAATTCGAACCGGAAATTGTGAAAGTTATCTCTCGACCGGCAAAGATGAGGTGCTCAACAGAGGCGGTCGCCGGAGGAGGAGTTCACCTGATCTAGTGTTTGTATGCAATTGTTACTTCCTTTTTATCTGTTTGTTATTATTTTTTCTATTTAACCTTCGGTGTCCCTTTCCTCTTCATTTGTGACAAGTTTTTCGACAGCTCGTTGGATTTCCCATTTCTTTATTCCTTTTCACTCACACCAGTCGTCCCGGCGTCCCACTGGCCACTGACCCCTGTCTTTGACGTTGTTGACTCCAGGTCCCAACCGAAAGCGACGCTTTTCCAAAACAACCCTCCGAATCTGGCAAATTCGCCCTCATATACCTCCGCCCCCCGCGCGCTCCCCCCCCTTGGCCCGTTCCTCTCTCTCTCCTCTCTCTCTCCCCGTGCTGCTTGCTGCTCCTCCTCCGGCCTCCGCCCTCTTCGATCCCCCCTCCTCGCCAGGCCGGCAGCGGACAAGGGATGAACCGCGCCGTCGTCGCCACTGCCGCCGCATCCGGCCGCCCGTTTCCCCCTTCTCCCGTGCGCAGGTGAGCCCGCCCCCGCCTGAGCCTTTCGCGGTCTGTGATAGCTGGAACGGGTGGATTTGCCCCCCGCGCGTTCTTGAGCCGCCGCCTGTCGACGGCGGCGGAACCTCGGCCGACACCCATGTTTTGGCGCGTCTAGCTCTTGGCGCAATCCAGCCCCGTGCTGTTTTCTTTTGCGCCGAAGGATTTATTATTATTTTTTTCAATTCTTAATCCGCCTGAAACGGATGGCCTCTTCTTTGCGATTTCCTGTACAATTTCCCAGCTTTGCGAGATTCCGCGGAGATCTGCTCATTCTGCGCCGTTCTCTGTTTCTTATGTGCAGATGCTGCTGCCCGTGAGAGTTGCAAGTACCTGAGGTCCATCTGAGGTGGAAGAGAAGCTCGAGGTGTTCAGGAGCGGATTGCTTATTTTTCACCCCCCCCCCCCCCCCTCTAGTCCCGGCTGCTTCTCCATTTCAAGTTTTCAACCATGGAGGAGGTGGAGATGGCCAACAGGGCTGCCGTGGAGAGCTGCCACCGGGTGCTGTCCCTCCTCTCCCAGTCCCAGCAGCAGGACCCGGCCCCGCACAAGAGCATAGCTTCAGAGACGGGTGAAGCCTGCGCCAAGTTCAGGAAGGTGACCGCCCTCCTCACCAATGGCGGTAGCAGCGGGCATGCTAGGGGCAGGTTCTACAGGAGAGGCAAGCCTTCTGGATTCTTGACCCTGAAGGGCATCTTGGGGAGCAGCAGCGATACCCCGTCGGAGTTGATGCCCAGCGCTGCTGCTGCTGCTGCTGCTGCTGCTGCTGCTGCTCCTTCTCCGTCTACTAGTTATGCGCAATTGCGCGCTCGGATTGGTGGCGCGCCAGACGCACGAGGGCTGGATTTGGTCAGCTCGAGCAGCAAGAGCGGCGCTCATCCATATGGAGCTCCAAAGATGGTCCAGCCGCTCTCGGTGCAGTTCCAGATTGGGAACGTTGCACATCGGTACCCATTCCACCAGCAGCCTTCACGGCAGAAGCTGCAGGCAGAGATGTTCAAGAGGAGCAATAGTGGGATCAGCCTGAAGTTCGATAGCCCTAGCCCCAGTGGTGGTGCTGGAACGATGTCGTCGGCGAGATCGTTCATGTCATCCTTGAGTATGGATGGGAGTGTTGCTACCTTGGATGGGAAGCGGCCGTTCCATTTGGTTGGTGCACCGGTGGCAAGCGACCCAGCTGATGCGCACCGAGTGCCCAAGCGACGGTGCATGGGTCGGGGGCAGGATGGCACAGGAAAGTGTGCCACTACTGGCAGGTGCCATTGCTCAAAGAGGAGGTAAATTGTGTTCGTTTAGTGATTTGTATGCTTGTATGTATCTCTTGTTGGGTGGGCTATAACTCAGTTTGATTACGCCACTCCATTATACAGGAAATTGCGAATTAAGAGATCGATTAAAGTCCCAGCCATTAGCAACAAAATTGCTGATATACCTCCGGATGAATATTCTTGGCGGAAGTATGGGCAAAAGCCGATCAAGGGTTCCCCTCATCCTAGGTATGAACTGAACAAGAACTATTCAACTAACATTAAAATGTGTATCAAATCCTTCTGTCATAATAATTGATGCATCATTCACCTTGTTGTGCCCTGAGAGATGGCATATCTGCATCAAGCTCTCAGGGTGCTCCTTTATTTGTAGAATAATTGTCGGTGCTTGAATCATCCCCTCCACTTTACCTTTTTCATACTTCCAAGTGCTTCTGCAACCATGCGTGTCGATAACTTAGTCGCTAGCACAATTAAATATAGCTTAGTGGATTGTCTCAGGGTTCTACTCTTTCTTGTACCCATTTTGTGAGATAAAGCAAGGATGTATCATGGGGGACCTAAAGTAGGTAAAATTGCTGTTGCTACTTGCATTTGAATGCCATGTTAGCATATCTACATCATACTCTTTGATTGTGCTCATTCCCCTACCCCATGTCAAGCTTTAATGTCTTCCCTAGATGATAGGAAAATGTTGCTATACCATGAAAGCAAGCACATGGTGCTGATTGTTTAATACCCATTTCACATATTCTTTTTGTCTCAGCATTAGACTCTCCATTTTGATGACTTGAATTCAATGCAGGGGTTACTACAAATGCAGCAGTGTCAGGGGCTGCCCAGCAAGGAAGCATGTTGAGCGCTGTGTAGATGACCCAGCGATGCTAATCGTGACATATGAAGGCGAGCACAACCATACCCGGCTGCCCGCTCAGTCTGCCCAGACCTAGATAATCAGTAAGACGCAGCATTCCATGCAGCAGGTGTAGGCCGCAGGCCATGCCTTTGCTGGATGGCCAAGCTGGTCATGTAGAAACTTGGTGTGGAGATCTTTGAATGCAACAGCAACCAACATGGAGTCATTTGAGAATCTGATGAGCTGCTGCTTGGCCCCTCCTGAGCTTCATGCTGTTACAGATGCAAAAAGATGCTGTAGTGGGGACGTTCAAGCTGTTCACCTATCTTGTGAGTTGTGGCACATATAATTGAAAGATGATGCAGGAAGGAAAGGAAAGTCTGGCGTTCGATAGCGACTGGCGAGCTTTGCGAGCGAGTTTTAATTGGGGGGGTTGAAAGCAAAGATTGAGGAAAATAAGTGAACGAGTGTGGAGAAGGGGTTGCAAGGATGGATTAGGATGGGGGTGGGATTAGCTTTTAGCGTGCACAAGTTCACTTGCGATGACTTGCCTATGCGTGTTGCTTTTGCTTTATCGAAAGATCATCACCTCTTTTGTTGACAAAAGTAACATTTCGGTATCAATGGTGGTCCGTACTGACTGCTGACAAGTTATTAGGACCATATGGGTTCTCCAGGTGTAAGCATTCCAGAATGAAAGGTGCGGGTTGTTGTTGTGATTTGCCATCGTGGTACTGTTGCCCTTGTGTAAAGCATTCTTTTCTTATGTCAATGGTTTCTGCATCGACTTGTTCCATCTGCGTCCTTGACGGATCTAAATGATGAACGAAGAAGAGCAGTTTATGTTTTAATTTTCTTTTTTATATAAAAAAGGGATAAAATTTATACATACCAAAAACTCTCTTTCGTGGGCAACAAATTAAATGCTTTTTTTTCTCCCGTGGATCCTTTTGATGAAGACGTTTGTCAGTTTTGTGGAAGTCATGGTCATATTTTTTATCAAGAAAAATCATGGGCCCGTGAGAACAAAAGCATACACGAAGCATGTTTTTATTATCACCAGGATTTTCCCAGTCCCATGTTTCTTCTTCGCTTTCAATGCCTATTAACATGAGGTTGACAATTGAACACGTTAGCTGACATAATCATAGAGGGCAAAGCCCCTGGCTGTCTTGTGGGGGCAAACTAGTCACACACCCTCCATTATTGGAGCAGCAGCTCACCCAACAAAAAAATGCGTCACCAACCGATGATTCATTGCATGGTCAACCACACTTGAATTTCCTGGCCTATCTATCCATTCCACCCCAGCCTTAATCAGGGGGAGATCTAACAGATTCGTACAAGGAATTTAAGGTGGAGGATCTTGGTGGGAGATTTGTGTCAAGACCCGCAATTAAATTAACATAGTACTGCTGGGGTTTGGAGGTCAAGCAGACCAGGAGATTTAGCTTCAAGCAATGGCCCCAGCATCAGCTTTTGAATATTCTGACGTCCCCAAGCAAGACATATAAAACACCATGGGAAGGTACTTCGATTTTTTTATAGAACAAAAATTCTTGAACATGTCTGTGTCCATCCCATGTCTTCTGTTCCTTTTATGCGTCCAATATTCCAATTCGCCGACTCAATTTGCATAATCTCCTTGGTGTGAATCCTTTGAAATTTCCTATGTTTGGAACATCGCCTTGTAGTTTCTGAAATACGGCGTCTTCCTTCTTTTTCACTTTGATCCCTTTTCTTGATTCTTATCATAAATCTTGTTGATGGACAGTACAGCTAACTTGCCATGTGTCCGCTGTCGCTATTATCTTGCTAATGATGATGAAGACACTGACAAGCAGAAACGATGAAAGAAAAAGATTAGTCGATTGCAACATCCTAGCAGAATGCACTGCAGAGTAGGGGAGGGCAGGATCCATTGACAGCTACTTATGTCTGACAGAACATTTGATGTTTGGCATGAAGCCTTCTTCTACACCAATGTTATGTCTGTACTTTCATCGCATTTCTTGACGAAATCAAACTGAAATGATCATCGGGCATATCCTGATGCGACATTTCAACCAAAAAAACAACGGTATTACCAGCAAACAAATACCCAAGGTGCTCTGATCTTCTCATCTTTTATGTGAATCCTCTTCGTTATTCAAATGTGTATTGCAAGGAATCAAATTTTGGCTTCTGTGTTGCATGCATCAAGTTAAGGTAGTAGTGGGCAGTGTTCATCATAATAAGAATTATTAGTGTCCTTTAGCAGTCCTAGTCCTTTGGGTTTAAGTTTTCCCATAAACGTGGCTCCTAAGTCTAAGCTTTGGGCCCACATTCCACTGAAAATGAAGTCAATTGGGGTCGGTAGCAATTTCACGCAAGTCAAACCTTGCGTGCAAACCTGTACAAAATCACATTCTGTTCCTCTAGTCCACAGCTAGCTGTATCTCGAGTTGGGTTCCACGAGCAAATGAACAAACGTCCAGTTATGCTCAAATTTCTCCGGACCAATTGGGTTTTTAATAAGACGAGTAAATCAAACACCCAGTTAGAACTCAAATGACAAAATGACAGGGTTTTACCTTTGCCACAAAATGACAGGGTTTTACCTTTGCCGATCCAAGATGCTCAGTTATCCATTCCTCTTCCCATTTGCGTCATGGATGCTCTGCTCGAATATGACCAGAAGTCGGGACTCGAGCACATCCATGCGGGACTCGAAGCCGTTTCTCTCAATGCCACTGCTATATAAAAACATATAGCATTTGAATTCTAAAAAGCTTTTTTCAAATTTGGAATACTAGATCAATGGTAAGTTCTCTCAACTGCTGAGCAAAGAGGGTACTCGTATCACGAGACAATCGGTACTGGCGTCGGAAAAGCTTACAACACCAAAGCTAGTTCAGAAATCCTAACGACCTCGTGTTCTGAACAGATGAACAGACTAGGCGGCTACAAACAAAACACAAGTACCCACCCTTCCCCAGGATCTGAAACAAGATCTTTCTTCCGACTAGTATCCATAGCTCGGCGGGTATGGTGCGGCGCCATAGCTTCCTCCGTTGTGCGGGCCTGGAGCTGCGCTGCCTGGAGGAGACCCGTATGATGCCCCGCCGTAAGGTGGGTAAGAGCTGTAGCCCGTGTCAACTGGTTGAGCAGGTGGAGCATGCGCTGGCGGGCCTTGGGGAGAAGCTTCAGCCATGAAATTCTGCAAGAGAAGAGTATCAATGTACATTGTTCAGTTACACAGAAGTTGTGGAGTGTGGTGCGCGGAGGACATGCCATCAAACATTTTTTTATGGTCATCTATGCTGCGTGGTTCTGTAGGTTGTACATTACTAAAGGTTAACCCAGGAAAATGACAACATGTACACTGTATCAAGACGTGCATTGGATTTTTGGTACTATGACCCCATTGATGGATAGTAATGTGTACCCCAAAAACTATACCAGCAGTATAAATCAAATTATCCACAATCATCAAGCTGCGACCCAGTTTATACTTGGTTTTCAAGAGGTGGCACGGTATAAGTGGATTGCTAAAATATCAGAAGCTAGGAAATCAATTGTTGTGATACCACATGAGTTAGCCAACTTGCTGATGCAATTTAAGACAAGGAAAAAATTACCTTGATCAGCTGTTGAGCAGTTTGTACTTGTGAGGCGCTTCCTGTTATCTCCACTGCCATCTCCCCAGGAGCACCTTCTTGAATACTTATTGTTGCACCACTATGCCTGCGGATGTAGCTGATGTTGGCACCAGCTGATCCAATCACAGCATCAGCATAAGAAAGAGGAACTTGCATGCTCTGTGTCACCTGTTACGGAAAATCACAAACAATAAAAAGTTAAGACAGCTTCTCATGAAATCGGCATGCAAATAATTCATCATGTCAAGAATGGTCAAATGTGTAGAAACTAACCTGAGAAGACCCATGTGCTTGGTGTTGGTTCCCTGGGGGAGGAGCAGTTGGAGGTGCATCACGTCCATATGAAGAAATTCCATAGTGTGGTTGCTTTTCTACAGGGGGCATATCAGGAGGAGGATAATAGTTGTCTTGTGGTCGTGGAGGCATGTACTGTGGATTCCCAGCATAACCTGGGCCCCCAGGAGGAAGGTTTGGTGGATGACCCCAGGGTGAGGGTGGAGGAGGACCCCATGGCTGTGGAGGGGGCATAGGTTGCTCTCTGTGCACATTGTGCGCTTTCATCTGTCAATAAAGCAATTTATGTTTTATGATTACGAAATACTTTATCAAGGAAACAATACGCTGGAAAGCAGAATACAACTTGCCTGTGATTCAAACAAAGGGAGAACACTGCGATCAACAAGAAATTTTCTTAAATGACTTGCAATCAGCTCCACTGCTTTGTGAGCATCAAGAGGTTCACCCTGTATCTCAACAACTCTATCATCATTTAATGCCACAGGTGGAACATTCTCTGTGATGGAAAAATAATATATTAGTGTAATGGCTGATGTGCAAATCGAGATGTCAAGTGAAGGCAGACTATGGATTGATCCTTGGCTAACTAAAACAATTGGGGAAAAAACCTAAAGAATCTGTATTATAAGTTGAATGTGATATGGTAAAGCATCCCATAACAAAATGATAACGCAGGGGGTAAAATAGGTAAAATCTTACCAAGAATCCGGAGAACACACTTAGAAGCATCCTGTATGGATTTAATAGTTCCTCCTTGCTTTCCAATCAGGCTGCCAGCTTGGGAAGCTGGCACCAGTAGCCTTGTGGGCCCAGCAGTGACAGTGCCTCGTTGAGGCTGCTCGGTATCATCATCTAAACCATCAGTTATCCTCTTATGAACTCTAAGCAAACCATCAACAGCTGGAGGTAGCACCACATCTGGTTCATCCTTTGCTGAAATCATTACCTTTAAATAAGAAAACAACATCAAAATGTCAGAAATTATATACAAATATGTTTACACAGAAACATTAGTAAGTAGCAATATGCACAAGGATTCAAGAAAAGAAATGACAATACAAAGATAGTCTTTCCATCCTGCGATAGCCAGACAAAATGATGATGGATACATTTATCATCATTTAGCTAAGTTTCAACTAAATGTTCTCAGTAGACATAACGAGGCGATACCGCCCGCTGTCAATGGTTAAAACAATAAGAATGATGCACACTCCTATGCCATATTGAACATCATTGATATTTGCATTTCAATCTGAAGCATCCTTGATCGCATTAACAATTGTCCTTAACTTTGTACATAAGACCGTTGCTGCTTTTAAGAGCATATTGGAATTTGGGATACAAGTGAGGCTATATACTGATTCCAATCTGAATATTTATCTATAATTTTGATCCCAACAGCAAAACCAATTAAGTAGATCAACATTTAACGAACAATAATGTTAAGTTGGAATACTGCTTCAGGAAAAACCGATTCCCCCAAAATTTTAAATGTCGGAGAATTATATTGTATATCTAAAGTGTATGCACATTTATAATTTTTTTTGCAGTTATCATTATTCTCTCAAAGTATCAGAGCATTATTTAGGAAATGATTAGTGCTGATTATTCTTTTATATTATTTCCAGTATTTTAGTCTTCCATTGCTCAACCAACTGATGCCCTTTTAGTCGAAAAGTCAAACAAGTCATGGAATTACCCGACAATATATGCAGCTCCTTGACAGGGATCTTCATCCAATATTCAAAAGACTTAAATCATATGTGCGGGAGAGGAGGACAACACTGTACTTTGGTAACCATGACTGTGCGTCTATTTTGGAATTCGGATACACAAACAACTCAACTTGAGGACAGCAGTGATAACCTGCAAAGATTAGTTTGTTACTGTTATTGACACTTTATGTTCTGTGCTTGAATGCCATTTTGCTGATAATCTGCTCCTTGTTAGCTTTAGAGTTTCCTTGTGCATAAACTTCAGGCCAATAGCATGAATATGTGTTAACTTGTCTTCGTAACATATATACAGTTAGCTAAAGAAAGGAACCATGTCCCAATATTTTATTTTAATCCATCACATTTATAACTACAGAATTGGTCAAAATCAGTATACCCATTGGATAACTGATGGGATCTTGTTTTTACCATAAGGCATTCATGTAAAGGCCACAGGGTTCGGTTCATGTACACATCGGACCCTATTAATTTTTCCCCTTGAACACGCAAGGAACCCTATTAATATTCTTTTTAACTATGCATAATTGTTTCCACTGCAAACATCAAAATGGAGTTGTGAGATTTCACTTATCAATCGCAATTTTCAGGAGCACTACATCACCTGATCATAAACCTAAATTCTTTGATTTTTTTTTCAAAAAAAAAAAATAGAAGAGCAGATGTTCAAAAGGAAGAGGAAGCAAAAGGTCCGACTCAAGAACCTCGAGAATAACATAAGTGGTAATCTGCAGCTGCAGATACATGCCAAACAACATTTCACAGCATAAAATTTCCTGTTTCATTTCTATAATTTCCAGTTTCCAGATTCAACAAGACTTGAAAATGCAGGTTATGTTGTTAAAGTCAATCCCATCACTTCCAGACAACACACACCAACTTATCGGCGATCCTTGAATTACCATATGTTCACAAAGCACTAATTAATAGAATGCACATAATGGGTGCTCAGGGAAATATAGTATTTCATCTTCTTGCAAGTTGCAATTCTAAGTCTTCCTAGCCCATGCAATCTTCAAGACATCCATCAAAATGAAAATAGTCATCACTAGGCAACAAACTATCTACATGCCTAGGCCTTTAAAGTAATAGCATAGCATATTGATCAGTATATGAAACAAGTGAAACTGATCTTTGCACATGAACTCAACATGCCACTGCTAGACTGAGAAATCATTAGCAATAGCATTTCAGCAAGTTAAAGGTGGTGGTGAAGGACTTACAGCTCTTTCTGGCGCGCCTTGTGGGCCCTCAAGAACCTTTATGCGAGCTTTGGATTCCTCAATCATTTTCTTGATGAAATCTCCTTTTCGCCCAATGACAGCACCCACCTTGGAGACAGGAACCAGTATGCGGAACACACTCTCTCCAGGCCACCCAGACCATTTCTGCTCGTCAGGCACAGCAATATCCTGCTGCTTTGCCCCAGCTTCCTCGCCATGGGTAGCTTGATCCTCTTTGTTCAGGTCCCCCGCAACCTCATTGTTCGTGTTATTAGCATGCTCGGGATCCACCAACTCATCAGGTGTCGTGTCTTTGGATTCCTCATCACGCGGCCTTTCTGTTTTCGCATCGAGCTGCTCTTGCACATCAGCATGGGGATCAGCTTGCTCCTCTTCGCCGAGAGTTGGAGGAGTTCCAGTCAGGTTAATCTCCACAGGGTCCTCAACAGGTACATCCATATTTTCTGGAAACAAAAGCAACCAAGCTCAAGTCCATTGAAGAGACATAAACTCTGAAACATATGCATGCAGACTGCAGGACATGAGCCAGAAGGGCGTGGAAACTGATGCAGTGCAGACACCGCACAAAAGCAGCTGAACTACGACCAACCGCACAATAACTATCCTAACAAACACGAGCCCACCACGGAAACCCGTCCCCCCCGCCCCGTAGATCCACCAAATCCATCCAAATCTTGGAACGGCACAGACCCCAAACGCCTCTGCTCGGCCACCAGCAGACGGTGAAAAAGGCTCGGACACTAAACCCTAAGCAAACAGCAGAGCTGCGAGCCAGGCGTACGGACGCAGCCGCGCCCGCGGAAGGAGGCAAGCCTACGCACACGAGGACAAGGGTGGCCTCTCGCGCACTGGAACCCTAGTCGCCGCCCTCGGAGCTCTCCGCCTGCGCTTCGCCGGGGCCGCCGCGCGAGCACGCGACGGCGGCGTACGGACGGAAAGGAGCGGGAGTAGGGGGAGGGAGGGACGGAGGAGCGAAGGCACAAACCTTGTGTTGGACGAGGAGGAGGCCTCGCCGGAGATGGAGCCCCGCCGCCGCCGCCGCCGCAGCCGCCGGAGGAGGAGGGGGGAGGGTTTTGCGGAGGGGAGCACGGGGATTCGGAAGAGAGAGAGAGAGAGAGGGTGTGTGTCGTGTGCGCGTGCGCGTGCGCGTGCGGTTTGATTTAAGCGGCCGTGGCGGCGTTACGTTTCTATCTGTCCACCTGTGCGTGCGGCGCATGGGCCGATCCATACAGGCCGCTCTTGGGCCGACACCTTACCTGACACGTGGGTCCGCGGGCACCGGATCCTGGGAGGGGCGGAGGATCCTCTGCGGCTCTGCTGCTCCATCAGAGTTAGATTCCGTTCCGTAGGAACTGAAAAGTACACGAAGCACGGTGATCATCCGCAGCGAATCCGAGCGGGCCCGCGCCGCAGCTCCACTCGGGATTCAGTTTTTTTTTTTTGTTTTGCATTTCCCCACAACATACATGATCAGGATTGCGCTCGTGATCGTGAGGAAGCAGCCACCCACCGCCGCCGTGTCGTCTTCCTCGTCAGCACGCAGCAGCAGCAGTCCAGCAGCCACGCCACACCAGTCACCACTCACCACCACCAAACAGCAGCAGCGGCAGTGCCGTCGCGTCATCTCCCACTCCAACCTCCCGTCCTGGTCCTGTCCCCCCGGGCCGCCGCCGCCGTTCAAATCTCTCGTCTCCAGTCCCGTGCAACCCAAACCCAGCAGACGCCGACGACCAGCAACGTTAACGAACCATGCGGCCCTCGCGCCTTCTGCTGCTCCTTCTCCTCGCGCTCGTCCTTGTCGGCGCCGCGGCCGCGGGGGGCCACGACGACGCGGCGGCGCGGCGGATAATGGAGGAGTTCGCCGGCTTCCCCGCCTCCGGTGACGGCGAGGGCCCTCGCTCCACCGCGTTCAGCGTCGACTCCGAGGGCCTGCAGCGTCAGGTGCGGCGCCTCTCCCCGCTCGTGCTGTGCAGAGCTGCAGGCTATCGCTTCTAAGCTGAGATGCTGTTTTCCTCCACACGATGTGTGGATTTTTTCTCTTCTCCAGATTGATGAACTGGCGTCGTTCTCGGACTCGCCCGCGCCGTCCGTGACCCGCGTCCTGTACAGCGATAAGGATGTGCAGGCTCGAAGGTATGTATCGTCATCATCAGTATAATCACACCGAGCAATCTGAGTTAGTGGCTTAGATTAGCTTGCATTCTGGATAGGCAACTTTGACAAAGTGACCATCCCGATCCTTTTTCAAATGTTGTATTTAGCTACCATTGTGTGGCAAAAATAAGCATCCATAGCCACCTTTGCTGATGCCTGGTTGCTGTCTTCTGTTTTATTATTTTTTAGGTATATCAAAGGGATAATGAATCAGCTTGGCCTTGCAGTTCGAGAAGATGCTGTTGGTAACATATTTGGCCGCTGGTAAGCTAGTTTTTTTTTTTTTTGACAGCTCTCAGATTCTGATGAAAGCATGCAAGGATACTGCTGTAATACAGCACACCTTCCATTCGAATGTCTTCTTCTTTTTGCTTAAAATTTTTATGTATTGGAATTCTCACTATCATCTTAATGTTGTGAATTCTACAGGGAGGGTTTGGAAGCTGGACTAGGAGCAGTTGGAACTGGTTCTCATGTTGATGCCATTCCATTCTCAGGAAAATATGACGGTGTTGTTGGTGTTCTTGGCGCCCTTGAGGCAATTAGCCTGCTAAAAAGGTAACATATACTGCCTAATAGCATGCTTCACCTGTTCCAAAAACAAAATTGTTCCTCATCTTATTCTCACATGCATTAGAAATGTGCTCTAGACCTGATATAGGTTCAAAGCATAATCCATAACCTGTATGCTAGCTAGTATGCTACAATACTACCGAACATTGGCCGCATTACACTTATTTGGATTTCAATAAATTGATGCTTTGCATTTTTCCTTATCAACAAAACTGACAGCTTTCGCTGTTTCATCTAAAAAGTAGAGGTAGATGTTTTTGTCTAGGTTGTCACATATTTTGAGGTCACAACTCTGGGCCATGTAAACATTGGATTAGCTTTGTTTTTCATCTTGAAACGAACCTTACCTGTTTAGTCTGCATGTGTTATACAGATCTGGTTTCCAGCCAAAAAGATCTTTGGAGGTCATTATGTTTACATCAGAGGAGCCTACACGATTTGGAATTAGCTGCTTGGGAAGGTGCACCTTTAACTGATAAGAATCGTTTTGCTTGTGTCAGTCACTGCATGACTCTGATTTCTTGATTCTTATATTTTCTCTCCTTTAAAATATGCAGCCGCTTAATGGCAGGGATTGAAGAACTAGCTCAATCCCTCAGAAAGGTAGTTGACAATCAGAATGTGTCATTTTTTGATGCTGCAGAGTCTGCTGGCTATAAGATGGGCCAAGAAGACCTGCATAGTGTGTTCTTAAAAAAAGACAGCTACTCTGCTTTTATAGAATTGCACATCGAACAGGGTCCCATCTTGGAGAAGGAAGGTAGATTCCAAGAAATTAGTATGTCTGCTGGTTAAAATTGCTCTTATATCTATTCTTACAACAGGTATCCCCATCGGCATTGTTACTGCTATTGCTGCTCCTGCAAGCATTACTGTGGAATTCGAAGGGAACGGAGGTCATGCAGGGGCAGTGCTCATGCCTGCAAGGTTAATAGCATTCTCATTCATTTGATTACGATCATGAGGAAGGATCCCCACGTATATGTATGTAAAAAGTATCTTTTACAGAAATGATGCTGGACTGGCAGCAGCTGAGTTAGCATTAGCAATTGAGAAACACGTCCTGGATTCAGGATCAATTGACACTGTTGGCACTGTAGGTATGTTTTATAAATCATATTTAACTTCTGATACCAAACCTATCTCCTTCATGCTTGTGGCATCATATTTTCCTGCTGTACATTTAGATTAATATGTATTGCTCAGCACATTGTTTTCTGAATGAAGTTTGTGGTTTTCCTGCTGCACTTTTGCGTCCATCCTTGTTGGATTATGTCTTATCTGCTGTCAAACAAAATGTATCATATTTAGACAAGGCAAAAGGCATTCAACCTAGATACTCTGAACTTTAACTAATGAAGATGCTGACAAATTTTTCAACGTTTTATCCAATTGTAGGTTAGATGCTTGATTAAACAACTTGAGTTCTAAAATTATTTAAAAAATGTTCAAAAAAAGTTCTATTTCAAATTTAAAGGATATTTATGATCTTAATGGTAAAACAACATACTAACAGTATTTCTTTCAAAAACAAAAGGTTGACCATTTGAAGCAAACTGTCAAGATATGCTTACCTTGTATTAATTTGACTAAACTATTCTTATCCAGGTATTCTGCAGCTACATCCAGGAGCGATCAATAGTATCCCAAGTAAATCACACCTAGAAATTGGTAGGAGCCTATTCCCTTCGAAACAAATATGCTTGTTCAGGAAAGCCCGATAATTTTCCAACTAACAAAGTCGTGGTATCCTTGATATAGATGTAAGAGATATTGATGAGAAAA
Organism: Cenchrus americanus; assembly: GCA_947561735.1. Lineage (NCBI taxonomy): Eukaryota > Viridiplantae > Streptophyta > Magnoliopsida > Poales > Poaceae > Cenchrus > Cenchrus americanus. The sequence goes on from OX387242.1 coordinate 7,416,607, forward strand.
GAAGGAATGATGTCATTGAGAAGATACGCCGATCTGCAACAGAGATATCAAAGAACCGTGGAGTAGTTCTTTCAGAATTCAAGATCATCAACCAGGATCCACCTGCTTTATCAGACAAATCAGTTATTGACGCTATGGAATTCGCTGCGAAACAGTTGAACCTGGAGTATAAAAAGATGATTAGTAGAGCTTACCATGATTCACTCTTCATGGCCAGGTGAATTACTAGCCCCAACAGTGATGTTTCCCATCTCTGATGTCTTGTTCATTTCGAACTGAAACAATACCATACTAAAAAAAGCACCAATTTTTGCATTGACTTTCTTCATGTGTACTAGAATAAATTCTGACTAGGGAAAGGTAGGATAAATATTTAGAAAGACAAATACCTTAGAATGTGTCTGCTACATATTCTGATTCTATTGATCCCTCAACTGTCCATCTGAGACAGAGCCTCCATCATTTCCGATGATTATCTGCTCATGAATTGTTGCATATTACCATCACAAAATGAATTGTTGGAGATCTAGTTGCATAGGAAACAAAATTAGAGTAGCTGTGTATAGTTTTACACAGAAAAAAAGTAACAGACATGATAGAACTGAACAATTACAAAAGGTTCAGAATACCAGATTAAAATTCCATAACTTTGTTGCAGAAAGTAAGCACTCGAGATATTTCTCTGAACCATCTATAGCTCTATTTAAGCTATTTCTTTCTGGAACTTAATTCCATTCATATCAGCAGTGGTAACAGTTTACATTAGCTCAGGAAAGCCCAAACCCATGTTTCTTTCCTTTTTCTGTTTGGGAACCTCCATACAATTGTTTCCTATGGACGACACTGGTCGATCAGAAGATCGTACATTTAAAATTCCCCTATCATAAGAGAGACATCACACAATTTTCATCCAAAAACTATAAAAAATTGAAGGGAAAAAACATGATGACGAGCTCATCCTGGTTCCGCCATTCACTTCACTGCATTGGAGTCTTTGATGGTGTCATCCGCTGAACTGCTGAAGCCTGAAGATATTGTCGTCAAGCAGGGGAAGAGCAGATAATGCGGCGATGACAAAGCAACTGTCAGAGTCGGTGCCGGTGCGGCGTGTGCAGACGCTCCATGTTCCCGAAGAATACCTAGAATTGCTCCTCATCACCTCTTCTTCTGGCGACGTTGAACTGGCGGAGGGCGAGGGAGCACTGCGGTTGGTCGCCATGGCGGCGACCGCGCGCGGGCCTCCACTGCTCTCGTCGGGATACAGAGAGGAGCAGCGGGGGATAGTCTGACTGGGGCCGCGAGGCGGGGGGCGGGGACCACGCCGGTGTTGGGCCGAGGCGGGGGGCGGGGACCACGCCGGTGTTGGGCGGCGGCGGACAGGCGATAGGAGCCGACGAGGGAGGAAATATCAGAAATTGGGGGTGTATTTGTAAAGTTTAGGGACCCTTTTGAAAAAAATCGGATCGCGGTTATTCATCGCGATCCAGACCAGAGGGTTATTTAAAAATAACTGGGTCGCGACTATTAATCGCGATCCATATTGGGGGGTCTCTTTGCAAAAACCACGGATCGCGATTATTGATCGCGATCCAAACCAGGGGGGCATTTTAGAAATACCAGATCCAAAATGGGGACCTTCCTCTAAAATTTGATCCAGTGAACGGGCAGCAGGGAGGCAGCGCGTGCTACCGCCGGCGACGCCCGCCACCGTGCCCGTCGCAAGCCTCCATCAAGCGCGCGCCCAAATCCTACCTCTGGCCTCCCGGCGCACCGCCGCTCCCCTAGATCCTCCCTCGAGGGCTCTGGATGCAGATGCTCCCGCGGCTCCATTGCTTTCCCCTTCCCTCCCGTTGCCCAAGAAAGGAGCCGCCATTCGGTGTTCTCACACGCCATAGAGAACGGTGCTGGGGACAGGAGGGTCTGATGGCGGCTCTCCGATGAGTGGATTGGGAGAATCGGCGGAGTGCCCAAACGATTGCTGCTGCCGTAGTAAGTTCTCTCCCCAGTGTCTCGCTTGCCTTGCATTTGGTAGGCATTGGAATTGGTCACAAATACTTGGGTGATTAGGTGATGGCAAGTTGGCAGCAGTACTGGATGCACCTGCTTTATTTTTCCCAATCAATATTCAGTGGCAAAGATTGTTGATGGAAGATGGGATCGAAGGAATCAAGGAAATCTGCAGTGTCTGTCACTCTGTCTGAGAGACTGAATTTTAAAGCTGCTTCTGTGATACTGACAAATATGTAACTCCTGTGATACTCACACAAAAAAGTCTGTCCACCAGCATATTGTCGTGGTACTACAGAGAGTATGTAAATGGAACAGATACTGGAAGGTCGGAATCTCCTACTCCTAGTGGTAAAACTGCACTGTCACGATGAACCAATAAGCGCAACTTTGTGTTTACCAATGTGTAGTAAAACCATAAATGAATTTCTTGTGCTTGTGCACCACTCACATCAGTTGAATTTCTTATTGGTTCATTTGTATACTAGATGAAACAGAACAATTGCATGAACGTCTTCACTGTCTCTGCAATTAACACTATCAGCAGAGGCAGTGTTGATTGTCATGTTGATAGTGTTGATTGCAGAGACAGTGACAACACTATCAAGAGGACAATTAACACTGCCTCTGCTGATAGTGTTCTTATTGGTCGTCTGTGATTGTCCTGTTGACGCCTTAGTTCAGTTGTCTTATTGTTTTTTTCCTATCTACTAGATTACATGTAATTCTGGCTTAGTGACTTGCATCACCATCCTTGCATATTTTTCAACTAACATTTCTTATGTTTTCGATCTGCAGAGTATCACCGATGGGTATGATCTTCATCCCTTGTTACAAAGGTTTGTAGTTCATCTTTTTAATGAGTCAAAATAATAACATGATGTTTCAAACATACATAGAAGTAAAGGTGCTAAATAAAAATATATTATAAATATTTGTTTAGGTGATGTAGGAGCACCATGTCATTATAGTGATGTAGGAGTAACATTCCAGTTTTACCACACAAACCGCTTGCAAATGAACAGGCTGGTACAAAATGAATGGCTACTGAAATCATCTATCCTCCTGCAGGTTACAGCCACAAGCCTGAGGAGTATGCCTCGCAGGAGGACATGGCAAATGGGGTCAAGGTTCTAGCCCTGACAATGGCGAAGCTATCCCTGGAGTGACATCGAGCATGCGCAGGAATCAAGTCATCTGGTGCCAAAACAAACACCTGTGTACTTGCCAATAATAAGATGAACAACAGCGGCACCATCATCCACGCACAACGGCACAAGACCTGCGTATAAACATTCACCAAGTTTTATTAGGAATAAGGTTTGTCAACTGGATGATCTGGAAAAGGCGGTCCTCCAAACTGTTTCCACAAGGATATGCAATCTGGCTGACTCCATCCGTGTGCCGATCGTAGTGTGCCACTTGTCCTTGATGGTTGATAGGTGAACAACTCACTCAAAATGGGGACAGAGATGTAAGGAGCACAGTATCTGAAATGAATGTGCCGTATACTGCTGGCAGTATGCTCTGAAATTTCTAAAACGATAACCAACTGTCCAACTCAGATAGAGCCTCCAGCATTTCCTACATAAGTACAGATATTCATCCTCGAATTGTTGGACATGTGGCTCAGTGGTTGCATAGGAAATGAATTTAGAGTAGCTGCTTATAGTTTTGTACTACACAACAAATCTAATGAACACGATGATATACTGGACAATCACAAATGATTCAGAATGCTGAATAAATTTCGTAACTTTCAAGAAGAAAGTAAATCGCCCTATCTAGGATATTTAATCTCTTTCTTGAACTCAAATTTCGATTTACATCCGCAGAGATAACAGTTTACATTAGCAAAAACATCGCAAATTCCTTCTCATCCCCAGCCCCTGTCATAGCAGAATGGATAGCAAGTTTTGTCCAGAAACTCTAGCACTCACTGCAGTACTGCACTGCTCTCGAATCATTCGATGGTGTCATCTGCTGAAGCCTGAAAATGTTGGCGTCAGGCAGTGGAAGAGCAGGTAATGGCGGAGGTTGAAGCAGCAGTCAGGACAGGAATCCGTCGAGCTGGTCCTCGTCGCCTCCTCTTCCGGCGATGTCGAACAGGCAGAGGTGTGTGTGCTGCTCGTGCATGGTAGCACCGCGACCGGCGGAGGACGACGAGGAAGCGGCCGTGCTGCGGGCGCAGCAGCTGGAGACGCCGGACGTTGTACAATCGAGCGCGACAAATTTCTTATGCGCCTCAACTCCTAGAGTCGGGATACATGGGGGAGGATCGGGGGATGAACCGACGGGGGCACCCGGCGGGGAGGACGGCGGCGTTGGGCGGCGGAGCCGACGAGAGAGAGGAGAGATAAATAAAACAGGGATGCATTTGTAAAGTTCTGGGGTCCCTTTGCAAAATATCGGATCGCGATCATTAACCGCGATCCAAATTAGGGGGTAATTTGAAAACTATTCGGATCGCGATTGATAGTCGCGATCCAAACCGGGGGGTATTTTGAAAAATGCCGGACCCAAAACAGGGGGCTCGATCTAAAATTCTCATCCAGGGACCTGGCAGCGATGATTGAGGCAGCGCGTTACCGCCGGCGACGCCCGCCACCGTGCCCGTCGCGAGCCTCCGCCAAGCTCGCGCGCCCAGATGCTACCTCTGGCCCCGTGCGACCCCGCTCCCGGCCTAGATCCTGCTTGAGGCCAGGATGCAGATCCTCGTCCGCCCGCTGCTCCATTGCCTTCCCTCCCGTCGCGACCCAAGGAGCCGCCGCCTTTCGGGGGGTGCTCCTATGGCGGCTCGCCGGCGAGTGGATTGGGCGGGGAGCGAGGGAGTATGCGGATTCCACCGTAGGAACAATCGATTGGTGCTGCCTTTGTAAGTTCACTCCAGCCCCTTGCCTTGCATTTCGTACATGGTAGAATTGGCTGCAAATACTCTGGGTCATTGGGAGATGGAAGTTGGATTGGAGGCACCTTTCTTTGTTCCAAAGAATGTTCAATGGCAACATTGGCACATTAGTTGGGGGCTTTTTTTCAGCCATTTTAATCGAACATTCTCCTGGGCTTACAATGCTCGCTCTGCTGTCCCAAACAAAGTCATGTTAACATTAGTTGCATGTATCCATGGTTGACGTTTTTAGCTTGGCAAATCATACTCGTCCATTATGAGATGGCAGATAGCATACCATGATGTCATCTCATGATTTTCAGTAATTTGCAACGATGTGACCAATAGCCGCTTGTATAATTAGGGGACCCCGGAAGCCGCCCTCCACCTCAACTCAGAGAAGCCATCACCACCGGGGCTCTACTACCTCCCTCAGGTGACTAAACCAGCAGCAAAGCTGGCAGGAGCTGGAAGCCATACATCAAACATTCTGCAATGTCAACAACCGAAATGACCACCGTCAATTGCAGTCTGACCATCTTTGGATACGAAGAAGTCCATCAACTACATTAATGTAGGATATCCATAGAGAGATACAGAAATTTATGATTACAAAACCATCTTCAGATAAAAAAGATGTCCATCAACTAAATTAAAGTTGGATAACCATAGCAAATAAACAAGAGAGTTGCACAAATTTAGAAGACATGAAAGTGAAAAGGAGCGTGTGATTTGAAACTAAGGAAGGCTGGGCTGCTGCATCCAGCTACCAGATTCGTCAGCATGCAGAGGAATAGAAATGCTGGATGATGCCATTGTGTCTGTTCCCATCACCGGGTGAACAATCGCCTGAGACCAAGGAGACGACTCAAGTCTTATCCTCGTAAAACGAGAACCTTGTATATCATCTAAACTTGATCGGGTTGGAGATCTTTTTCGCTTCTCCCCCTTGGCACATGGTCCCATTTCCTCACTTTCAATCTGATCGGCTGTCTGAACAAACATTACTCTGGGCCTATTTGGGTGATTTTTCGCTGCTTTTGCCCAACATATTGCTTGGGCAGTCGCCTCAATGGCGTCAATTGTGACTTCCTTGAGATGATTGAAGTACTTGATATCGATGCCTGAAAGAGCAATCACCAAATCTCTACAGAGAAGCTGAAGTGAGACGAGGTTCGGCAGAGCTCCTTGTTCAATGGTTGCCTGAGCTCTTTGTTCAGTGGTTGGTGGAGCTGAAGCGAGATGTTGCACCTGAAAGCAAAGACGTCGCAGACTTGGGAATGCCCCATGTTTTATTTCAAAACCCTCAAGCAGGTCAGCAACCAATTTGAGGTAGAGCAATTTGTCCAAATTTCCCAGCGCTGATAGAAGACCGCGCGTCAAGGTAGCTGATGAGATGCTCAGATCAGTGAGACCTGAGAACAGGGTAACAAATGGAGGCAACAGAGGCAAGTTGCCATGAAGCTTGAGTGACCTTAGATCATATTTAGAATCTTCAGAGCATGTCTCCAAATCAAGTGAACTCAGAAGATCTTCACAGGTGTCTTCATCAAAATCAAGTGCAAGAGAACAATCATTGTCTCTGTCCATGGGGACCTTTGTCAATTTTTGAATGGCTTTTGAAAGATCAGTGATATAATTATCCCGGTTTGCAACAGGCTTACACCATATCTTAACCTTCCTTAGTTTACCCATACCCAGAACAAATTGCAGAATAAGCTTGCTATCATCAGCAACAAATCCAGATAAAGTCTGCAACTTACTCTTTTTGGCAGATAAAAACTTTTCTAGTTTACTCATCTTTTTCACACTAGTCAAGTCATCCTTATCAAGCATAAGCTTATTTCCAAATAGGTGAGTTAAGTGTGGCAGTTTAATGGCCTCGACGGGCACTGATTGTATCTTTGTTCTCCTCAAATCCAGTGTCTCTAAGCAGTGCAGCCCATCAATGCAGCTCGGAAGCTTACAGACAGTGCCCCCTAAGCTCAAGTATTTCAGATGCCATAGTTTGCATATGTGCTCGAACTTTTTGCCTACCAAATCATCAGTGCATTTTTCCAGATCCAGGACTCGTATCAGTTTAAACTTGTGAACATCAGCAATGGCTCCACCTGCATCCCCAAAGACTGTCAGAGATCGAACACGTGACAGATCTTCATCAGATGCCAAACATTCTGCCATCTTGCCAGCATGGACAGATAGGTGCCGAGCACCATTGTTAGCATTGACTCCAACTCTCGGGTGATCAGGAGACAGCGTCATGATGAATTTATGTGACAAGGACTTCTGTAGTACAAACTCATGCATGATCCCATGAGTTTTGCAAGTCTTCACTTTGTTATTATTTCTTGTGTCAATAGGCCTAATGATATTCCAATCGACAAGCTTATCAAAGTTCTTATCTGCAATATCCTGCTCATCATCAAGAGGAGACTCACTTCGAGCATACCCTTCTGCTACCCATCGCCTAGTTACAACTTTCCTCTTAAGGGGACGGTCATTCGGGAATACGCCAAGGTACAGGAGGCACCTAAGAGCGTCACCAGGTAAACTGTCATAGTTGTCAAGAAGAACCTTCGTCAGATCTGAAAAGCTGTCACCATGGTCATGCTTTTCCTTTAGATGAGAACCAAGGTTGCGGCATAGCTTTGCACAAAGCTCTCCTGTGGGCTCAGTTGAACTCTTCAGATAGTCAGAAACGCTGACCAGAGCAAGTGGAAGACCATCACATTTTCCCAGCAACCCTTTTGAACCGTGCTCCAACTCAGGTGACCTGATCCCCGGAAAGGCTATCTTCTTCGAGTCTTCTTCACCAAGGGTGTTCATTTGGTAGACATAACCATTGCCATGGCTGAACCCTTTAGCCACCGACTGAATGGTTGTCGTCAACATTATTCTGCTGCCTGTACTGCCATCTACAAAGGCCGAGTTTACAGCCTTCCATTCATCCACTTGGACGTCATCGATGACAAGTAAATACCTAACAACAAATTAACAGAGAACTGAGTATCAAAATTCTACAGTGATAAACACCAGATGGGGTAGTCTAGTAGGAATCGAATTTTTGCTGGCAAAAAAGTTAAGGGGGAAAGATACAAACGGAAATATACCTCTTATCCCTGAGGTATTCCTTGAGCGAGGCCTCAGGGTTGCGGTCATCTTCATCCAAATCCATGCTGTCCTTGGGAACAACTTGCCGGAGTATACCACGCAGGATAGCCTTAATCCGTTGGCTGGTTATCTCGGGCGAGGTATCGGTGGCGGAAACCCAAGCACGGCAGTGAAAAGCCTCCTTGGCATGAGGGCTGTCATAGACTGCCCTCGCAAGGGTGGTTTTCCCCAAACCACCGAACCCAACGATGGAGATCACCCTCAGCTGCTGTGGCTCATCGTCGACCTCGCGCAGCAGCGACAATACCTCCTCCATGGGCTTCTCGATACCCACCGGTTTGCTCGTGCCCACCATCAACCGGCGCAGCCTTGAGCTGTCTGCTGCTAGCATCGACCGGGATCCATTGGGTTGTTGGCCAACAGGATCTGCCTTCAAAACCCGTTGACGCACTTCCTCCAGGCGCTTCTTGAGCACTTGGATCTCGTCAGCATACCTTGAACGGATTTGAATCTTCTTCAACTTGGAGACCAAGGAAGACACCGCTCTGCTGCCGCCGCGCTGCTTGCACTTGAGGCGATGCGTGAAGCGGTCAACGCAATCCTCGATGTCATGCGCCAGATCCAGAATCATAGCATTGTACTGTCTCTCGATGGCAGTGCGTTCGTGCCTCCCCGCCGTGCCAATCCGGTAATCCATGGCGGCAGCGATCATGCGCAGATCATCTTGGATGAGCTCAGTTTCTCGCGTGAGGCCAGTGTGCTTGCTGTACTCCTTCTCCAGCAGCAGGAGGAGCCTTCCCATCACCGGCTTCAAGAAAGCACTCACTGCCGCAGACTCCATGAATGTGTGCGAGTCTTGATCCGCACTCGGTAACACCTACAAATCTCACGGGTTAGCGAGAGGGCAGTAGCCACATAGCAAGGAAGAAAGCGCAGCTCTAGCACCAAGCTTCCCTGCTTCTGTACCACTTCGTGTGGATGCACTCAGTCATGTTGCAGATTAGGCATCTGTATGACTGTATCTAGTTACTAAAAAACTAAGCTGGGCATTAGTGCTGTACTGCTTATGACATGGCGTAGCCATCTCCTATCACTTTCATCCACTCTCAAAAGGTTGTTTAAGAAAGGATACAGCCTTTTAAAAAGTCGCACCGATCCTAAAAGCACCTTTAATTAATTAGCTATTTTATTAACTACTTCCTCCGTCCCAAATTATTTGTCACTATTGATTTTTGATCACAACATTTGACCATTCTTATTAAAAAACACTTGCAGTTGGAGTACCCTACAACTAGAAGTACACAACGGTTGTGGTTACCACCCCCATAAACTACTGCTATTGCAAAGTTTCCCCAGATGCTTTTTAACTTCAAGGTTCAAGCCACCTCAACATTTTGTTGGGTTTGTGACCTGAAGGGCTCTATATATTATATCTGCATGAAATAGGATGGATGAGATTTAATCCCATGCATGTTAGATGTCTACTACATTAAATAATATATCATATTTATTCCTTAGAAAACTGCAAAATAGTTATCCCGCTGGCCTATCTGTGTTGATTGCCAAATAAATGGTATTGGTAGGGACTGATTGACGACGCAGGATCCTAACTATCCTCCCCGCTCTAAAATTGGCAAATTGCACAATAGGGATACTATCCAGTCACTTATACAAGTTCTAAGTGACTGGATAGTATCTCCATTGCTACTCGAATTCACTTAGGTATTCACCACTTTACCAAAACAAACACTTTCCTTAGTGGCATAATAAAACAAACAACAATTGCAAGCCAAATTATATGTTATTTGGCAAATCTTTCAGTCTAAAAGAATTATGCATGTAAGGTTTTCAGCTTAAAAGAACTTCACCTCTCGAATTAGGTCTCTTTCCTTCAAACATTACATTTTGTTTCCTTTGTCCAATCTGTCATTTCCTTTTCCATTATTAGAGCAACTTCAGCATTTTTCTAGTAATCTTTCCAATAACTAGCTAATCGATAACCCAATATCACTTTCATAGCGATTGAGGGGGTAATTTTTTGCAGTTTTCAATAAGCTTATCACAATTCAACTATCGTATTAGGAGAGTCATAACTTCCCCTCTATACTGGTGTGAGTTGGCATGTATTACTAGTTCATCCCAATAATTATTAGATGAAAAGTAAAGGGGTCTGCTTGAGCACTATTTTTTCGCCGACTAATTGAATTGGAGAACAGGGGATATATATGCTTCTAGTGCATTCGAGCATTTTTTCCTGGGAAGGTGCTTTCATTTACAATAATGTAAATGGCAAAACTTTAGTGAGTAAATTTGCATGTTTAGGGAAATGTAAATTGTGCAAAGTTCAAGCACTGTTTCGTTATTCTCAATTTGTTGAACACTCAAGGATTAATGTGTAAATAACATTTGATAAATGTGTCCTCGTTAAGTGGACAGACAAGTCAGCACGCACATAACCCCAGCTCGCATTTAATTAGCAGCTACTGATTGTTTATTCTGTTTGCTTTTTTAAAAAGCTGACCATTTATAGTATTATAAAGAAACCGATCGACTACTAGTCCCTTTTTTTTAACTTCGTAAACTGTGAGTGATATATATGATTTAAAGTAAGGACTGATTGTGGTCATATTGTCGTTGTTAGATGTAGAACAGGGATATATATGCTTCTATTGCCTTCGAGCATTTTTTCCCTGGGAAGGTGCTTTCATTTACAATATTGTAAATGGCAAAACTATAGTGAGTGAATTTGCATGATTCGAGAAATGTAAATTGTGCAAAGTTCAAGCATTGTTTCATTATTCTCTATTTGTTGAACACTCAAGGATTAATATGTACATAACATTTGATAAATATGTGTCCTCGTTAAGTGGACATACAAGTCCAAAACCATCTGCTTTAGTCATATAATTAGCACGCACGTAACCCCAGCTCGCATTTAATTAGCAACTACTGATTGTTTATTCTGTTTGTTTTTTGAAAAAGCTGAGCATTTATATTATTATACAGAAACCGATCGACTGCTAGTCCTTTTTTTAAACTTCGTAAACTGTGAGTGGATATATGATTTTGAAATAAGGACTGATTGTGGTCATATGGTCGTTGTTAGATGTAGACCAAAGATCTGTTATGTCAAATCCTTCCTTCTGCTTTGCTACCTTGATCTGAGCTGATGCCTTCACCTTCTAGGTTCGTCTTTCGTTTTTCTTTATTTCTATTTCAGCATTTTTTTCCCTGCAGCACACATGGCTGAGTAGTCTAGCATACATGCTGTTAGGCCTCGGAGAATCTCAAGCATGGAGGCGCTTCCAACCAGTCCTTTGGACGGTGCCATTGTGAAGCTCCCAGGGAAGCTCGACAGGCTACTGTTGCGTCACGGTTGCGCCCTTCCCAAGCGCGTGGCTGACGAGATCCCCCTCGTCAAGCATGATCTTGAGGAAATCATAGCTATTTCCTCGAACCTGCTGGAGGATGAGCGTGCTATGATGGTCAGCTGCTGGAGAAAGGAGGTGCGCGAGCTGTCCTACGATATGGAAGACTTCGTCGACCAGTATGGGCACACCGCTGCTGTGCCCTATACTGGATCCGTTCGTGCCCGCAAAATTACTCACCGACGTAAAGGCAAGACAGCTCTCCCCTACTGGATCCGGGAGAAGCTGAAGCAGCGCCTGTGGATGTCTAACAAGATCAGAGAATTCAGCATGCGCGCACAAGAGATACTTCAACGGCACGAGCTGTATAACCTTGACGCCATTGCTGGCTCTTCTTCCACTAGATGCACTGATGCATATTCTAGTGTATATTCTACCTCTTGGAGTTCCACACCACATGGGGAAGAGAACACCTATGTTGGTATCGATGCTGCTCTAAACAATCTCGAAGATTTGCTGATGAGGACTAATGATCACAGGCACCAGAAGCTTAGGGTTGTGTCTATTGTTGGGTTTGGAGGAATCGGTAAGACAACACTTGCCATGGAGCTTTACCGCAAGCTTGGTAAACAGTTTGAGTGTCGGGCATTTGTGCGGACTTCTCAGAAGCCTGATATGAGGAGGATTTTCATCAGCATGCTCTCCCAAGTTCGCCCACACCAACCACCTGACAATTGGACACTACATAGCCTAATTTCCACCATCAAGACGCACCTGCAAGATAAGAGGTGCTACTATAATACTACAGTACTGTGTATCTCTTCTCTACAGCGAATTGAACTTTAATTAATAATTGCATACATATTTGCATTGTGATGCATGAACTGTACACACAATCTAGCTCCATGGGTATGCAGTCCATTCAGTATCACTAATGTGTCTATCATAAAGCAACTCGGCTTTTAGAAACAGATAATTTTGTGAGGGATTTTGTATTTATATAATCTCGTTTTTTACAGCACTAGACAAATTACAGTTTGTATAGGTATGAATTAATCACAGAAATTCCAATTACTCAAAGTTCTTATTCAATATTTGCCACTGATCTTCATTGTTAGTGTGTATATATGTGAGTGGCCCAAATGGCCTTGTACAACCCATAGAGGCCCATGTATAGCTAACTCTATATGCCCACCCTCTCTAGGGTTGGAGGAATACACAGGAATTGTTCCCCAAACATGGTATCAGCCTAGGTTTCTCTCATCCCCTTCCTCCTGCCCCCTGTGCGCCGCCGCCGCCGCCATGGACGGCCGGCAGCCGCCTCCTCCCCTCTCCTCCTTCCCTCCTCTCTTCTCCACAGGCGCGCTCACCCCTAGACCCAGCGCTGTCGCTCCGGCGCGCGGCCTCCCGCTCGATTTGCTAGCCGATTCGCTTCCAGATGGCCTCCCCGTCGTCAATTCGAGCGCCGCCGCCGCTGCTCTCCATGTGGCGCGCCTTCCCGCGGGCGCCATGGACGCCGATGCGGCCGCCGCCGCCCTCCGTGCGCTGCAGCCGTCCGCGACCGGGCCCGATGTGGACGCGGGTGTCTCGGGCGTGACCCGGCGGGCCGCGGACGGGCTTGTCGCGGGCGCGGACGGCCTCTAGTGGACGCAGACGCCCTCCACGCGTCGCCGCGGCCCGCGGATGGCGGCTGCCGGGGGCGCGACCGCCACCCTCGATGCCCTGGCGGCCCTCCATGGCCTCTCACCGGCCACGGTGGCCGCAATAACCACCCAAGGTCCTGCTGCTGTGGCCCCCGCGATTTGTGTCTTGGGGGCAACGGTGCGCATCGCTACGACGAATCCTGCTGTTCAGGAGGGGTCCTGGTTGGCCCTGCGAGCCAGCCCGTGGGAAATGGGGTGCTGGAGACCCATGCTGTGGACGTCTCTGCCTCTACTGGTGGCGCGTCTTCCGGCAGCACCAACCTCACCTTGTCGGGTCTCTCTCCTCTCGGCGGGTTGAGCATGCCTCCTGCAGCTGCTCCCTTCTCCGCCGCCGCCTTCCTCCGGGGCATGTCGCCGTGCCCCACCTCCGTCGCCGCGGCCGACAACGCCCTCGCCGCGGCCCTGGTGAACGCCAAGACCGCCGCCGCCGCCGAGGAACGTGTGCGTCGGGCTGCCCTCGCCTGGGAGCACGAGCGTACCACGGCTGACGCACTTGCTCTCCAAGTCGCCAAGGCAGAGCGCTTCCTCCACGCCTCTACGGGGGAGCGCGTCGCCTCCTCTCCGCTTACGGCTCCGCTCCCAGGTGCTGGACCCCCAGGTGGCACGGACGACCCCATGGTCACCTGCCTCCACCTTCAGGCCGCCGGGGTCCCGCACATCAAGACCCTGGTCACCGTCGTACTCGACTCCAACTCCACCTCCTACGCTCGATGGAGGGACCAGCTTCTCCTCGTTCTTCGCCGCTACGCTCTCGACAGCCACGTCCTCTCCGACACTCCTGCCCGTGCTCACGACCCGGCGTGGCGACGCCGCGACTGCATCGTCATGTCCTGGATCTCTGGGACCATCTCCTTGGATCTCCAAGACATCGTGCGCACTCCAGATCCCACAGCGCGTGTGATGTGGCTTTCCCTCGAGACTCAGTTTCTCGGGAATGCTCAGACACGCGCCCTCCAGCTCGACGCCGAGCTTCGCACGCTCGAGCAGGGTGACCTGTCCGTGAGCAACTACTGCAGGAAGATGAAGAGCACGGCTGATGGGCTTCGCGACCTTGGCTTCACGGTCCCGGAGCACATCCTGGTCCTCAATGTTCTGCGGGGCCTTCCCAGCAGCTACGAGGCCGTGCGGACACTCCTCACGCACCAGCAGCCGCCACCCACCTTTTTGCAGGTCCGTGATGCCCTTACCCTGGAGGAGCTCACCCGGGGCCACCACACACCTGCCTCGACCACACCTTCGTCCTCTACTTCTCGCACACTCGTCGCTGCCCCGCCACCGTCCTCCGCCTCGCCGCCGGCCTCTCTCCTTGGTGCTCCCCCCCCCCGGCCGAGCGGGGGTGGGGGGGCGTGGGGGCCACCGAGGCCGCCGAGGATGCGGTGGTGGGGGTCGTGGGGGTCGTGGGACGCCCACCCAGGCTCCGACCCCCGCCCCCTCTCGCTCCTCTTCCCGGAGGTGCACCCTGGCCGACCGTCTCCCACCCGTGGTCAGGGCGTATCTCCATGTGGCCCTACCAGGGTCAGGGAGGGGGGCCTCGTCCCCGCACCAGCCGGCGGCCATGGTCACGAGTGCTACCTCCTATGCGCCGACCTGGACTCCACCTCCTCCGCCCAACTCGTCGTGGCCGGGGGGTGGGATCAGGCTGCCCTGGCGCAGTCCTTCAGCACTGTGGGGCTGACGCCGCCCGTCGGCACCGAGTGGATCGCCGACTCGGGTGCCTCTTACCACACTACTCCTGATGCGGGTATCCTTTCTTCTGTCCGACCTCCTCACCCCTCTTGTCCTTCCTCCATCATGGTCGGTGATGGATCTTGTCTTCCGGTCACTTCTGTGGGTTCTGCTCCTGTTCCTTTTCGTCTCTCTGATGTCCTTGTTGCTCCTCAGATGGTTCACAATCTTCTTTCTATTCGTCAATTTACAGCTGACAATTCTTGTTCTGTGGAGTTTGACACTTCTGGTCTTTCTGTGAAGGATCTGGCTACCGGGCGTCCACTTCTCCGATGTGACAGCACCGGGCCCCTTTGCACCCTTCGGCTTCCTGTCTCCGCTGCCTCCACTTCACCTTTGTCTTCCTCGTCAGCTGCTTTCGCCGTGACACCGTATTCCACCACTTGGCACCGCCGCCTCGGTCATCCCGGCCGCGACGTTTTGGCTCAGATTAGTCGTAGTGGAGCTATCTCTTGTACTAGGACTACTGTTGAGCACCTCTGTCAGGCATGCCAACTTGGTCGTCATGTTCGGCTTCCTTCTTTTTCTTCGCATGCTGCGCATGCTTTTGATCTTATCCACTGTGATGTGTGGACTTCTCCTGTACTCAGCATTTCTGGTTATAAGTATTATCTGGTGATCATTGATGACTTCTCTCACTACTCCTGGACCTTCCCTTTGCGTGCCAAGTCTGACACCTTCCCCACCCTTCTTCACTTCTTTGCCTGGGTGTCCACTCAGTTCGGCCTCACCATTAAGGCCGTCCAGTGCGACAACGGGCGTGAGTTCGATAACTCCACCTCTCGCTCCTTCTTTTTCACCCGCGATGTTCAGTTACGTATGTCTTGTCCGTACACTTCACCACAGAACGGCAAGGCAGAGCGCATGATTCGGACCACAAACGATGTCATGCGCACTCTTCTGATCCAGGCCTCCCTTCCCCCGCACTTCTGGGCAGAGAGCCTTCACACCGCCACCTACCTTCTCAACCGTCTTCCTTCCACCGCTTCTCCTGCTCCGACTCCTCACCATGCTCTCTTCGGTACCCCTCCCACTTACACTCACCTTCGTGTCTTCGGGTGCGCTTGCTACCCGAATCTTGTTGCCACTGCTCCTCATAAGCTCGCACCTCGCTCGACACGTTGTCTGTTCCTTGATTACTCCCCTGACCATAAGGGGTAGCGCTGCTACGATCTCACCTCTCGTCGGGTTCTTATCTCCCGACATGTTGTGTTTGACGAGTCAGACTTCCCCTTTTCCTCCTCCACACCCACTCCGGATCCTGACATTGAGTCCATGTTTTTTGACCCGGTGGTGCAGCCGCCTGTTTCTATTTTTCCTTTTCTAGCAGGTTCTTCTGGTCCACCACCGGCTCTGGGTCCTCCGGTGGCACCTGAGCCCCCTCTTGCACCACCCGCGGTTCCGGTGCCATTCGTCGCACCTGACGTGGGCTTGGTGCCTTCGGTCGCGCCACGCGTTGCCCCGGTGCCACCGGTGCCCCTCGCCGCGCCACACGCGGCTCCGGCGCCTCTACCCGCGCCACGCACGGCCCCACGCCACCTGCACGCTACGCCGAGCCCGTGCAGGTGTTCCAGCGCCGTCCGGTGCCTCCACCGCCGCTCCCTTCTCTGGCTCCTCCACCAGCGGTGCCTGTAGACTATGTGCCTCCTCTGCGCCATGTCTACGGACGCCGCTCCACGGCTCCGCTTCCTCCACCACCGTCACCGGGACCGTCCCCGACCCCTCCACCGGCGACCACACCGCCTACGCCGCCGCCTCCGCCGCCTCCCCCACGGCGCTCGGGTGGAGTCGGCCGTGTACCACCCGCCGGTCATCCATCGGGATCCTCGTCACACCCATCCCATGGTGACCTGGCAGGCGGCCAGGGTTCGTCGGCCGCGGGCCCTCTCCGCCACCGAGGGGGAGCCGCGACTTTCTCCGATCCCGACGTCGGTTCGTGAGGCTCTGGCAGATCCGAACTGGCGTCGCGCGATGGAGGAGGAGTACGGGGCTCTTCTTGCCAACCAGACTTGGGACCTTGTGCCACGTCCGTCGGGTTGCAATGTGGTGACTGGCAAGTGGATTTGGACCATCAAGCGCCGTGTTGATGGTACACTGGAGTGCTACAAGGCGCGTTGGGTCCTTCGGGGGTTCACTCAGCGTCCCGGTGTGGACTATGACGAGACTTTTAGTCCAGTGGTGAAGTCTGCTACAGTGCACACGGTTCTCTCTTTGGCTCTCTCTCGGTCTTGGCCCGTGCACCAGCTCGGTGTCAAGAATGCATTTCTTCATGGCACTCTGACTGAGACCGTCTACTGCAGCCAGCCAGCAGGGTTTGTGGACTCCAGTTGTCCGGATATGGTCTGCAGGCTGAACAAGTCTCTATATGGTTTGAAGCAGGCTCCTCGGGTATGGTACTCTCGGTTTGCCACCTTCCTGCTGACCCTGGGGTTTGTTGAGGCTAAGTCGATACTTCGCTATTCATATATCACCACGATGATGGGGTTGCCTACCTCCTTCTCTACGTTGATGACATTGTTCTGACTGCCTCCAGTCCACAGCTGCTTCAACGGATTATCACCTCACTTCGGCAGGAGTTTGCCATGAAGGATCTGGGTCAGCTTCACCACTTCTTGGGCGTGACAGTTGAGCCCCGTCAGACTGGTCTTCTCCTTCACCAAGGCCAGTATGCCCTGGATATTCTGGAGCGTGCCGGGATGACTGATTGCAAGCTTTGCTCCACTCCTGTTGACACTCAGGCGAAGTTGTCTGCTACTCTGGGTGATCCTGTGGATGATCCTACTGCTTATAGGAGTCTTGTTGGTGCCTTACAGTACCTCACCTTCACCAGGTCGGATCTCATCTACGCCGTCCAGCAGATCTGCCTCCATATGCATGATCCACGGGAGTCACACCTTGCTGCGCTGAAGCGCCTCCTTCGCTACGTCCGGGGCACTGTTGACTTTGGCTTGGTCCTCCATCGGTCTCCGTCTGCTGAGCTGGTCGTCTACACTGACGCTGACTGGGCGGGGTGCCCGGACACGCGCCGCTCCACCTCAAGTTATGCTGTCTTCCTCGGTGGCAACCTGATCTCCTGGTCGTCCAAGCGATAGCCGGTTGTCTCTCGCTCGAGTGCTGAGGCGGAGTACCGGGCTGTTGCTAACGGAGTGGCTGAGGCGTCCTGGCTCCGACAGCTCTTGGTTGAGCTTCACAGCCCGCTCGCCAAGAGCACGCTCGTCTGCTGCGACAACGTCAGCGCTGTGTACCTCTCCACCAACCCGGTTCAGCATCAGCGGACGAAGCATGTGGAGATTGACTTGCACTTCGTTCGTGACCGGGTGACTATTGGCGATGTTCGGGTTCTTCATGTCCCGACCACCTCCCAGTTCGCTGACATCTTCACCAAGGGTCTTCCTTCCTCGACCTTCTCGGAGTTTCGGTCCAGCCTCAACGTAGCCAGTGGCTAGTTGTGGCTGCGGGGGGCCTTATGTGTGAGTTTCTTTCTTTGTTGGCTAGTCTTGTACACCGTTGCGCCGGTAGTCCAGACTGCAGGGGGTGTTAGTGTATATATATGTGTGTGTCTCATATGGCCTTGTACAGCCCATGGAGGCCCACATATAGCTAACTCTATATGTCCACCCTCTCTAGGGTTGGAGGAATACACAGGAATTATTCCTCAAACATTCATCATTATTGCCACTGATCTTTGACAAAAATACTTGCAGGTACTTCATTATAGTTGAAGATTTATGCGCTACATCAACATGGGACATTGTTAAACGAGCTCTACCAGATAGCAATCGCTGGAGCAGAATACTGACAACAACCGAAATTGAGGATCTAGCTCTGCAATCTTGTGACCATGACCCCAAGCATGTTTATAAGATGCAACCACTTGGTGAAGATAACTCGAGGAAATTATTTTTGGGTTCAGTTTTTGGCCCTCAGGAAGGATGTCCTCCAGAACTCTGGGAAATTTCTCATGACATTATAAGGAAATGTGGTGGCTTGCCCCTGGCTATTTTGACTGTTGCCAGTATTTTATCAAGTCAGCCAAGCGTACAAGATCGGTGGGATTATGTCAATAAAGCCATTGGTTACAGTTTGTTGACAAATCCTACCTTGGAAGGGATGAAACAAGTCCTCGGCCTTAGTTACAACAGCCTTCCTCAGCATTTGAAAGCATGCATTTTATACACTGGTTTGTATGAAGAAGACATCATAATTTGGAAGGATGATTTAGTTAACCAGTGGATGGCTGAAGATTTTATCCCGGCAACAGAAGGACAAGACAAGAAAGAAGTTGCAAGGTCTTTCTTTGATAGGCTTATAAGTGGAAAACTGATCCTCCCTGTTGATATAAACAAAAACGGTGAGGTTTTGTCCTGCATGGTTCACCACATGGTACTAAATCTTGTTATTAGATCCAAGTCAATAGAAGAGAATTTCGTCACTGCAATACATCACTCTCAAGCAAGCAGCACACTTGCTGACAAGGTTCGTCGGCTATCTCTTCAATTCGGTAATCAGGAAGATGCAATGCTCCCAACAAATATGAGACTGTCACAAGTTCGAACACTTGCATTTTTGGGGGTCTTCAAGTGCTTGCCTTCCGTTGAGCAGTTTCGTCTTCTTCAAGTTCTAATTCTCCATTTTTGGGGCGATAAGGATATCATCACTTTTGACATCACTACAATTTCAGAACTTTTCCGACTGAAATATTTGAAGGTCACATCTAATGTCACTTTAGAACTACATAACAAGATACGAGGCCTGCAATCTTTGGAAACACTTACAATAGATGCAAGAGTTAGTGTCGTTCCATCAGATATTGTTCACTTGCCTGGCTTGCTGCATCTTAGTCTTCCTGCTGAGACAAACCTGCCAAATGGGATTGGCCACATGACATCGCTTCGCACACTTGGATATTTTGATCTCAGCAGAAATTCGGTAGAGAATGTGCAGAGTCTTAGCATGCTGACCAATCTCAGAGATCTTCAGCTCACCTGTTCTACAGTGCAGCCGGAAAATCTGAATAGCAAAATGCAATGCCTGCTGAACTCCATTCTTGAGCGACTCATCAACCTCGAGTTTCTGACTCTGGTACCAAGAGCTTCCAGTTACGCAAAATCTATTGACGACGCCAGTGGTACACACATGACCATTTCTGGTGGCTTCAGCAGTTTGTCCTCTGCCCCAGCCCTTCTTCAGAGTCTAGATATTTCGCCAAAAATTTGCATATTCTTCTACACTCCCCAGTGGATCGGAAAACTCCGCAAACTCCGCGTCTTAAAGTTTGCGGTTACAAAAATAGACAGGGATGGTATCAATGTTCTCAGAGAATTGCCTGCACTTGCTGTTCTGTCCCTGTATGCCCAGACCAAGCCTGCAGAGAGGATGGTCATTGGGAAGACTGGATTTCAGGTTATAAAATACTTTGAGCTCAAATGCTGTAACCCTTTGCTGGAATTCAAGGAGGGTGCTATGCCTAATCTCCGTAAGCTGAAGCTTGTTTTCAATGCCTGCAATGCTCATCCACATAGTGCAATACCTGTCGGTATCGAGTACTTATCAGAGCTTAGAGAGGTATCCGTGAAAATTGGTGGTGTTGATCCTGAAGAATCCCACAGAAGGGCTGCCGAATCAGCATTCAGAGATGCCATCAGGGTGCATGCAAAATGTGAGACTGTGAATGTGCAATGTACAAAGCAGATCGTTGGTGATACGGATGATATCATAACAAGAACAACAGTAAAGCTGGAAGACATGCCAGCTACCTCCGCCTCTGCCCCCGGCAGTTTCTTTGCCAGCAGCCGTGGAGAAGCTGGTTCCTCCATGAGGAACCCCCTAAAGAGCGAGGGTGACGACCTTAGTCACCAACTTCCCCGACCGATATATTCAGCATCATTTAACCAGGTCGAGACGAAAATGTTCCCGTGTTCTCAGGAGGTCAAGGATGATCCCACGAAGGAAATGTGGGACGAGACAAAAATGTTCCCGTGTTCTCAGGACTGGAAGGATGATCCCATGACGAAAATGTTCTCGTATTCTCAGGACGAGAAGGGTGATCCCACGAAGGGAACCTGGGACGAGATGAAAATGTCCCTGTGTTCTCAGGACGGGAAGGATGATCTCACGAAGGGAACGAGGCCATCGTTCGACGTGCCCGGTGACTATGGCGGCGACGCTGCCCAAGTATGTACCGGTGAGCCCAAGGAAGACGCCGTGGTGACTGGCAACCGTCGCCCCCCCGGGCGGCCGCCGGGGTCCAAGAACAAGAACAAGCCGAAGCCGCCTATCGTCGTGACGAGCGACAGCCCCAACGCGCTGCGCAGTCACGTGATGGAGGTGGCCGGAGGCACCGACGTGGTGGAGTCCATTGCCCACTTCGCGCGGCGCAGGCAGCGCGGCGTGTGCGTGCTGAGCGGCACCGGCACGGTGGCCGACGTGACCCTCCGGCAGCCCGCGGCGCCCGGCGTCGTGGTGACGCTCCACGGGCGCTTCGAGATCCTGCTCCTGACCGGGACGTTCCTGCCGGGCGCGGCGCCGCCTGGGTCCACGGGGCTGACCGTGTACCTCGCCGGCGGGCAGGGGCAGGTGGTGGGCGGCAGCGTGGTCGGCACGCTCACGGCGGCGGGGCCTGTCATGGTTGTGGCGTCCACGTTCGCCAACACCATCTACGAGAGGCTGCCGCTGGGCGAGGCCGAGGAGGAGTCCGCTGGACAGGCGCAACTGCCTCCCGGCTCCGGCGACGCTGCCACGGTTTTTACCGGTGAGCCCAAGGAAGACGCGGTGATGACCAGCAACCGTCGCCCCCGCGGGCGGCCGTCGGGGTCCAAGAAGAAGGATGAGCCTAAGCCGCCCATCGTCGTGACGCAGGACAGCCCCAACACGCTGCGCAGCCACATGCTGGAGGTGGCCAGTGGCGCTGACGTGATGGAGTCCATCGCCCACTTCGCGCGGCGCAGGCAGCGTGGCGTGTGCGTGCTGAGCGGCGCCGGCACGGTGGGCAACGTGACCATCCGGCAGCCTGCGGCGCCGCCCGGCGCCGTGGTGACGCTCCACGGGCGCTTCGAGATCCTGTCCCTGACCGGGACGTTCCTGCCGGCCCCGGCGCCGCCCGGGGCCACGTGGCTGACCGTATACGTCAGAGGCGGGCAGGGGCAGGTGG
The DNA here is from genome assembly GCA_947561735.1 of Cenchrus americanus. NCBI lineage: Eukaryota > Viridiplantae > Streptophyta > Magnoliopsida > Poales > Poaceae > Cenchrus > Cenchrus americanus. The sequence goes on from OX387242.1 coordinate 7,438,558, forward strand.
TGGGCGGCAGCGTGGTCGGCACGCTCACAGCGGCGGGTCCGGTCATGGTGGTCGCGTCCACGTTCGCCAACGCGGCCTACGAGAGGCTGCCGGTGGGCGAGGCCGAGGAGGAGTCCACCGGGTAAGCAAGCAATGTTCGCCGGCCTCGCCGCTGATGGGAGGGATGGCCGATCCGTAGACGATGGCAATGTTCGCCGGCGTGCCGCCAAACCTGATGCCAGGGACGCCTCCGTTGCGGGCCTGCAGCTCAAATACAAGCTTTCCCGGCGGCGCCTTCCGCGGTGACCCACGCCCCTCACACAAATGATTGCTGATGAGGTGGTTCATTTCCCCCAATTTTTTTGTTCTTAATAAGGCACTGAATATTCTTCTTTCATCGATCATTGGCCGCAATTTTCACCCAGATTCAGACGTCATGATTATGTAACAGTCTAGCCGATGCTCTGTTTTGAAGATGCTTGGTTCTTCCTATGAATCACTGCCTATGACTATGGGTACAGAGATTGCTACTCCGCAGCAGTCTACAGCTGAGCTCTGCTCTGAACAAGCAAACCTTTGAATCAGCGACAGAGTTGCGAAAACACTGCCTCGATCGGTTGTTGCTCCCGTCTCCGCCGAGACCGAATTTTCACTCAGCTACAGCCATTGTGACTCTGTAGCAGTATAGCAGATGCTCTGTTTTGGAGATGCTTGGTTCTTCCTATGTGAATCACTGCCAGTGCCAGTGTTGTGAAGATGAGTTGCACTGATTCATCATCTTCATCTTCATCTCCTTCCTGCCACAGTGGCACGCTCACTGCTGGTGCCGCCAGCTGCCGTGATCCAGACCGAGAACCTGCCGTCTCCCTGGTGTCATGTGATGTCACGTCTGACGGTCGAGCACACTGCACGCCGCGCCGCTCGGATCGATCGGCGGCGTGAGCGTGGACTACGGCCAGTTGCAGTTACCCCTTCCCGGACCGGCGACGTCTGCTCACCGTTGGCCGCCGAACCTGGCGGCCCCCGATAGCGACGAGGCCGCGACGCCCTTCTGGAGAGGCCCGACAGTGCCGGGCAGGTGCGCGCTCGGCGTTTGGAACGCGGCATGGATGGGGCTGGGCCACGCGCCACGCTGCTTCGTTCTCCGCCGTCCCAGACGCGGGGCGCCGCCGGGGCCGATGGAGGAGGACGGCCATCCCCGGATGGGAAACGTTCGCCGGCGTATGCCGAGCTCATTTACTCAGCGATGCGGTTGCCGGCAATGCCGAGTGCGGCACTGCGGCAGGCGGCGGCCAACTGGGTGGCCGAGGGCACGGCACACGCGGGGCGAAAATGCTGCATGGAATCTTGAAGTCATGGAACTTTGATCGCAGTCATTCATCCCGAGTTGGAAGCCGTGCAAGTGCAGCCGTGGGTCAGGTGGCTGGGGTGGGGTCTGTATTCGCGGTTATTTTATTGCGTATCTGACTCGTTGAGTTGACATAAAGAAGTCGATAGTACTGCGCGTCAGGTGTAAAGCGACCCGCAGGTGGTTTTTTAATCGTGTTCTGTGTTCACATGTTGTACTCTTCTAACCTGGCCCCTAATGTGTTGGTTCCTGGCTCCATGTGCTAATAGCGTGGACAGGCATGTCCAACGCATGTACGTAACCACTTACTCCCTCCGTCCCAGAATGTTAGCATTCCGGGCATTCAAAAGCAGAAAACATCCATACCAGGAAATTACGCATGTGCCCTCAGTTAGGTAGGAGCAGTACACTTTTCAGGCGTCCAGCACATCCAACACGCAAAAAAAGGGCACATCCTCCAACAACTCCCTCAACACATTCCAGCAGTACACTTTTAACATGACCGCCAAAATTTGAGGCGCCAAGTTCAAAGAAACTAAAAGCCAAAAAGTAGAGTCACTATATAACCGTGTGGACCACAAGTTCAAAAGCAACACAACTCCACACCTCCCTCCAGCAACAACACGCCTCCCTCCATGGCTCTGGACCTCAACTTTCCAGCAACAGATGATGAAGAAGATGACCCTTTTGGAGGTCCTCATGGCCAGGACCACCCACCTCCTGCTGGAGCCCACCCCAAGGGAGATGCTTGTGGAGCACCTTCTTTGCATTTCAACCTGGCAGGATACGAATCAGGTTAGACAATTTTGTGCACCATTACATACAGAGTTATGGTATTAAGAAAGACAAGGCAGTAAATTAATGTTTCAGAAAGGGAATTCTGGTATTTATGTTGGAACTTCAACATTAATCAATACTCCACCTTATGTCCTTGAATGGTCTTCCTTTATCATCAACATAAGCTTTATTTATTTTTGTCAGTGTATCAAAACCTTCAGCAACCATCCTAAACACCTATGGTTCACAAACAAACATGTGAATTGTTGCAAACAGTGCATAAGAAAAGTATAATGTTTAAGACATAAATGAAACATCTGATATTATCAGACTTTTCTTACTATTCCATGTACAGCACATGAAGAGGATGGGTTCATTGCACCTACAGCAGCATCAAACTTTGATTTAAATTTTGCTTTGGAGGAAGAGGAGGCAGGTACAGTACATGCAAGGATAACAATAGTCTTATTTCCAATGGAAGCCATGCAATTGTGTACCTTACATTTCTTTTTACTGCCGCCATGTAGGTGAGGACGCCGATGTGTATGCTGACGATTTCCATGTCATCTTCCCCGAAGAGGAGCTCCAAGGGTCCAGTGATCATGTCAATCAAGGTACATGCAGTGAATGAAGAATTGTCAGATTCAACAACTTTAGCATTTGAGCCTTTATGCAGAGAGTTTACCTCTGACATTCCGCCAATGAAGCAGCCACCTTCGACCTGAACTGTGACTTGGAGGAAGAGGTGTTCGATGGGTCCAGTGATGAAGAACATGTTGGACAAGGTTAAGACAACATCACAATATTTAGTAGTTGCAGCAATAATTACATAATGACTTTGAAATGAAAATAATCTCACAGGCAGCCAAACTCAACATGCAAACACGGTGATGAGAAGGAAGAATTTGTCGAACAATGAAAGACAAGCAATTTATGAAGCTTTACTTAGCCGCAGCGTGAATGGCAAAATGAAAAGAAGGACCACCACAATAGTAGTCAATTTGTTTAATGTTAATAGGTGTTATGTGCAATCTATATGGAGGACAGCAAAGGAATGCCTTGCTGAAGGAGTACCGGTCGATGTATCATGCAAAAGGAAAAAAATTGTGGTCGCAAGAAGGTTGCCATTGACATGTCTAGAATTGCAACAATACCATTGAATAAAAGGACCACTCTTAGCGCTCTTGCTCATGAACTAGGTGCCAAAAGGTCCACACTGCACCGCTGCTTCAAACAAGGCAAGATTCGTCGACACTCTAACACTATCAAGCCATTATTGAGAGAAGACAACAAGAAGGCACGGCTGCAGCATTGTGTATGTATGATAGATGCCGATACATTGCATTTCATTCCTATGAGAAACATTATTCACACAGACGAGAAATGGTTCAACACCACAAAAAAAGCAAAGAAGTTCTACTTGCTGCCCGAGGAAGAAGATCCACTGAGAACAATACATAACAAGAATTCTATTCCTAAATGTATGCTCTTATGTGGTGTTACCGAGCCACGATATGACGCTGATGGGAAATGCTACTTTGATGGAAAAATAGGCATATGGCCCTTTGTGAGAAAGGTGTACTTGTAATCACCAATGCATATGTTGTTTTCCAATTCACCGATGTTGGCAATTTATTTATGTTGTCCCATGTTTCAGGAACCAGCAAAAAGAGACAGCAAATATAGAGACAAGGGTACTCTAGTCACAAAATCAATCAATGTGACTCGAGAAGTTAGTAGAAGTTACCTCATCACAAAGGTTCTTCCAGCTATTGTTGCAAAGTGGCCACGGGAAGCTAGAGGAGAGACAATTTGGATCCAACAAGATAATGCACGCACACACATAGAACCAAATGATGAAGCATTTTGTAACGCAGTTCGTCAAACAGGGCTAGACATTCGCATCTTTAACCAAACACTAACTCACCGATTTGAATGTTCTAGACTTGGGTTTCTTCGCAGCCCTACAATCCAAGACCTATCTTACAACGTCCAAGAACATGGATGAGTTAATTGAGAATGTGCAGAGAGAGTTTAGTAATTATGATGAATCCAAAATTAGAAATGTCTTCTTGACTTTACAAGGCTGCATGCTAGAAGTAATGAAAAAGGAGGAGGAAATGGTTATAAGATCCCCCATATGTACAAGGATGGGTTAGAGGCTGTAGGAATGCTTCCCAATAGCCTTAGTGTTGATCAGGATCTGTACCATGCTGTCCTACATCAACTCGCTGCTCCATGATGAAGGGAGAATGTGTATTTTGTTGTACATAATGCTGGTTCATGTTGGGGAAGGAGAGAAGGATGTCTTTTGTTGTAGATATTGCTCCATGATGAGGGAAGGATGCAGTGTGTCATTTTGTTGTAGATATGGCATCATATTTTGTAAACAACTACTATAATGAAGGCACTTAGCAAGAATTATTTTGCACCTATTGTTATGTGTACAAGTTCTGAGGCATTCCATCATTGCAAGGATTAAAAAACAGTGACAACATATAATTATACATAGCAGGGACAACATTTAGTTACACAAAGCAATGACAACATTTAATTGCACATTGCATAATCCATGTTGTTCTACACCTAGCATCATCCATTCTGCACCTAGGAGGATCCAATCTACACAAAAGCACCATCCATTCAACACCTAACATCATTCATTCTACACAAAAGCACCATCCATTCAGCATCTAGCATCAGTCATTCTACACCTAGCATTATCCAATCTACACAAAAGCACCATCCATTCTCACAAAAGCCATGAAGGAGAGATTTAGTCGATTACCCACTTCATGAAGACACTCGTGCACAACTGCGTTGTCACGGATGAAGCCGTAACGACCACCAAGATGAAATTCCATGGCTTCATGCAAAGCAAGGCCGTCCTCATCGGGAATGACCCCGGCACCGGGCCGCGGCGGCCGCCCCCGCGCCTCCGCTCCCGGCCAACGGCCGTCGTCGCGCCTCCTCTCCCGGCAGCCAGCCGGCGCCACGCCTCCGCTCCCGGCCACGCGGTCTCCACCGCGCCTCCGCCCGCAGCGAGAGCCGTCGCCGCGCCTCCCGCCCCGGCCAGGCCACCACCGTTGCGCCTCCGCCCCCGGCCACCACCACCGTTGCCCCGGCAGGCCGCCGACGCCTCCGCACCGCCGCTTGCCGCTCCCGCATGGCCGTGCGAGATCCGTGCGCGCGCCCACGGCCTCTCCGCGTCCTCGGCGGGTGCCATGTCAAGGCCACCATAGCACGACGCATCGCCGCCTCCCGACCACCCCAACGTTGTGCGACAGCCCTAGTCTGCCGCGCGAAGGCCTCGTTCCGCCGCCGCCGGTCACGAATCCGCCACATGCGGGACTCGGTTCGCCCGCGCCTGCACGCTTCTCCACTTGTCTCTTCCATGGGGAGGGGGATGGGACAACACGAGATCGATGAGCGGCCGCCGTGGGTGGGGTGGATCGATGAGCGGCGACCGTGGCTGGGGCGGATCGATGAGCAGCGGTCGTGGGCGGGGCGGCGTGTGCGAGCCGCATCGACGAGGGGGCCGTGGGTGGGGCGGATTGATGTGCGGCGGTGGGTGGGGAGCTCCTCCGGTGGAGGGGCGCGCGCGCCGCCGCCCTTGACCGCGGGGATTCGGCGGGGGCGGCCGTGTGCGATGGGGGAAGGAAGGGGACGGGATCACGGGAGGGAGGCGCACGGGGTGGGTGGGGAGTACTGGGCCGCAGATTTTTCTGATGGGGAATCCCGTGTGGGGCCCACAAAACACCCCCAAATGCTTATATTGTGAGCAAAATTTCAAACCCTACAAATGCTAATATAAGGGGACGGAGGGAGTAGCATATTACTTTTTTACCCTTACTTCTTGTTTTGTACAACACCGGAACCCGGCCTAGCCGTTCCACTGCGCATGCGTATCCTCGATTCAGTCGGCATATTCACGCTGCCACCGTCAGAACCTCACTCTGACACGCGCCACATCCTTGAAGTACCGTGTCAACCGGGTCCTACGGTCCAGATTCAAACCCCCATGACTACAAGACATTAGAAATCTTAGTCTACCGTCCGGGTGGAGGTGATCTCAGCCGTTAGATCCAGACTGCGCGGTCACGATTCGTCGAGGTGGCTTTATGACGGAGAGGCGTTCTGGGCCAAGTGGAGGCCCAAGTCACCGGAGCGCAAAGACTTTTCTGCAGCACCAGCAATGAGCGCATGGCATGACGGCAATGAACACTGCGCGGGTGACCTGGCAGACGTCGCGCGGCCCATCTGGTCGGCGGCGAGCCGGCGACGACCTTTGTTGTGAAATGTGCCGGCCGCCGGCCGAGGAGCACGAACTCCATCTGGGCGGCCGTCGTAGTGCCCAGGGCGTGTAGAAGCTCATGGTTGCAATTCGCCGGCCGGGGCACATCAGTGGACGTGGGCCAACGACGGCGGCTGTCACCAATAGCTTCGCCGGTGTTCAGAGGGGTTTGAACGGCTCATGATCTGGAGCACACGCACGCCGCCCGAATCCATCGGCGGCCGCACCAGCCTCAACTACGGCCAGTGGCTGCCAGCCAGTTATCCCTGCTCGCCTCGGCGACGTCTGCTCGCCGTCCGCCGCCGAAGCTGACGCCCCCAGGCCCCAGCAACGCGGCAACGCGCTCCTGGACCGGCCCAGCGGTGCCGACCGCAGGTGCCCGCTCCCGGCGTTTGGAGCGCGGCGATGGAATAGGTCGGCGTTCCCCTGACGGGACACCCTTACCGTCGTGTGCCGCCAGGCTCATTTACGCGGCGGCGGCGGCGTGGAGCATGGCCGGCGACTGGACGCTGCAGTTCAGTGGGCGCGCGGATCGAGTACGTCCCCGAGCACGGCCTCTGGTTCGGCCTCAGGGACGACGACGGCCCCTCCACGTTCTGCGCCGTGGACCTCGCCGCCGCCACGGCGCGGAGGCCCCCGGCGGTGCGCAACTCTGGAAGGACTTCACCCCGCCGGTGGAGTGGACGGACTTCCCTTCGGTGTCCCACCTCGTGCACCTGGGATCAACCAGGTTCTGCATCGCCAGGTTCTTCACCACCAACCCGTTCGCCTCCTCCATCCTCCACCTACCCGGTCACCCACGCGGTGCTCACCGCCGTTGAGGTGGAGCGTTGTGGCGCCGCCGATGGAGGGCTTCGCATGGTGAAGCACGGGTCGAAGCTCTACACGCTCCTCCATGACATGATCCCTTGGGTGCTCTGATTAGCTTGTGTTAGTAGCAGCAACAACGCAGGATCGTCAGCTGAATCCTGTAGGCCCTGGTAGAACTTCACAAGTAGGAGTAGTAATCAACCGCACTTAGCAGTTGGCACAGTGAGGTTTGTGTTATATACAGGAGTAGTGTTTAGTGCGTGGAACCTCGTTACAAAATTGGTGTAATCATCATTTATAAGTACTAGGTGGTGATTGATGGACTATATGGTTTCATCAATAAACAAATACACAAAGTTTGGAAGATTTTGTAAAGTATGAATCTCACTTTAACTCTCAACTTTGGAGTTTGTTCTTGTTCTGGTAATTATTGGAAATGTGTGCATGCCTCTTTAAATTAGACCCCAGGACTACAGGCTCAAAAACTCAAAATTATCGGTGCTACTGCATCAAGTTTATGGCTGTGATACACAGTGATATGCTAACAGCAGATTCAGTTGATGTCGTTGTTGGTCCTTCTTTTCCAACTACATCTTGTGTTATGCTATGTGTTCATTCGCTCTCGTGACATTAATGTATAGCATCCTAAAGTGCGATTTGAAGTACCAAAAGATTTTCAGTCTGCGTATATACATTTCTGTTAGATTTTGTAGATCTTCTCTACGTACCAAAAGATTTGTGCATCCGATCGAGTGCGTCAAAGGCAGAATGTGTATGATGAGATACGCTAATACTCATAGTCACGCAGGCTTGCAACGCTGATTTCTGATATTTAACAATTCAAGGTTTCATGTGCAAGAACCCCCCCCCCCCCCCCCCCCCCCAATGCTTCCTTCCATATCCTGGAGATGCTTGATTAGAAAATTCTAGCTCTGTTTCAATTTCCTAACGATATCTAGCTAGCCATTGTCTATAAAGATTTCTCTGAAGAAAAAAGGGTAATTTAGGTGACATATTTCATGACTGCCAAGAGATGCTTGCCCTTCGTTATTTTCCACATCCTGCAGCTGCATCCAGGAGCTAGCAGTCTCAACTTCAAAAGCATTCCAAGGATCAAGGGTTGCGGACTTCATTCTCGGTGGTTTTCAATGCATTTCGACAATCAAATGCAGGAGCGTACCCCCAAAGGAAGGCATGCCATGGAGGATTAATAAAACTTGGTTGTAAATGATGAGCTATTGAGCAGAGTTTTGTTCCCAGCGGCTGGTATACTGTTGTTGTTACCTGCACAATTGATGCAGTAGTTTTGCTGGTTATACTTCTCTCTGTTTTTAAATTTTTTCTTTCCACTTTGCTCATAATTTCCTCATGCAGATGCAAATTAGTTTATGAAAATACAGCGTTGTAGCAATCCGGGCTATATGAAACATCACTAGATTACACAAAAACGTGGTAGTGATTCTCTGTTTGTTCGAAATTTGTATTATGCATTCATATAGCTATGTAAAAAAAAAAAGAAATATCAGTGCCCTCAGAAAACTGAAAACTGATGATACTGCTCACCAAGTCAAGCAACAACTCACACTCGACTGTCAAAATGAACTCGTATGGGTATGGTACGCGCTTGATTTATCACAGCAGATAGATTCTTCTGAATTAAGGAAACTAAAATCAATGCTACGTCACCAATGGACTGCGATGTGATTTCCCACTCAACTGAATTTGGGAATGCCCCTTCCTGAAATGCGCCAAGCACGGCGTCACGGGCACAGCACAACCCGGCTTGTTCGAAATTTCAAAACCATCCCTCCTCCCACGACCACGATTGACGATTGCTTCCTCCTCAATTTTGCTTTCCGCTTCGCAATCAATGGCGCCGCCGCCGCCCGCGCCGCCGCTGCCCGCCGCCGACGACGCCCCGTCGCTCAAGCCCGCGCTGCTCATCACCGGCGACGTGCTGCTGTTCGCCATCGCCGCGATCGTGCTGTTCCGCTACCTCCTCCGCCGCTGGGAAGCGCGGTCGCGTCCACGGCGCGCGCCCGAGGCCGAGGGAGGGGCGGCAGGGCCGGGGAGGGAGCGCGCGGAGCCGGCAGGGGTGGGCACGAGGACCGCCGCCGCTGCGGCGAGGGAGCGGGTGGAGGCAGGGGCGGGGAGGAGGATCGCCGCGGCGGTGCGGCGGGAGGAGGCGCGTCCCGCGGCGGAACGGGTGGAGGTGGAGGTGGAGGTGGAGGGGGAAGAGCGGCGGGAGGCTGCTGGCGCGGGCGAGGTCGACATGGAGCTGCTGATCGCGTCGCTGCCGCTGTTCACCATGGCGTCGGCGCTGGCGGCGCTGCCGAAGAACTCCCCGGACTGCGCGGTCTGCCTGTCGCCGTTCGAGCCCGACGCCGGGCTGCGGCTGCTCCCGGCGTGCCGCCACGCGTTCCACGCCGCCTGCATCGACGCGTGGCTCCGCACCAACCCGGTCTGCCCCATCTGCCGCGGCGCCGTCACGTTCCCGCTCCCGCCGCTCCCCGCTCCCGCCGCCGCGGCGGGGCAGCAGCAGGAGCCGCCGCCGCCGCTCGGCGCGCGGACGAGCAGCAGCAGGAGCGTCCGCGTCGAGATCGGCAGCGTGAGCAACCGCCGCATCTCCTGCTCCGCCGCGGGGGGCGCCGACGGCCACGGCCGCGGCCGCACCACCACCTACTCGCTCGGCGGCTCCTTCGACTACCGCGTCGACGAGGAGGTCGAGGCCATCGTGTCCCGCATCGTCCACCCCGGGGCGGCGCCCAGGCTGAGGCCGGCGGCACCAGCGGCAGCCCACGTCGAAGCTCTGGCGGAGGCGGTGGGGTCCCGCGGGTGGCTGAGCGAGTACCTGGACCGCGTCGCCGCCTCGGCGTCGTCCTTCTCCGGGCGGTGGAGCGGGCGCCTCAGCCAGGGCCGCCGCAGCCACAGCCGCCGGCACGACGACTCGCGGTCGTGGCGCTGGGACCCGGAAGCCGCTGCGGCGGCGGCGGCGGCAAAATCGGCGACGCCAGTCGCGGTGGCAACCCACGGCGAGGAAGCAGCCCCGGCGGCGGAGGCTGCTGCGGGGTCCCGCGGGACGGGGGAGTCCCGGGACCGCCGCGACAACAACCTGGCCTCCTCGGCGTCGGCGTCGTCGTCCCTCTCCGGGCGGTGGAGCTGGCGCTGGAGCCTGGGCCACCACGGCCACCGGCGCGACGAGTCCTGGCGGTGGGACCCGGAGGCGGCGTGCCGCGCGCCGCCGCGGGAGGAGGAAGAGGAGGAGGAGGAGCGGGAGCCGGCGCTCGTGGCCCTGGGCCGGTGGATCTTGGGCATCTAGCCGAGATCATGACTTGCACGACTGTTAAAGCACTCGCTCGAGTTATTAGGTTACGAGAACCCTCCCAACGGCTAAGCCCCCTGTTTAAGCTTTGTTTAGCTTGCCTCTTTTGCTTAATTGAGGTTTTAGCTCAGCACCTCTTACCGTAAAGCCTCTATCATGCTTTGTAACTAATTACTCTCTCTACCCATAGAACGGTATATCTGCAAATTTATACAGGATACATTTGCAGCCATTTTTAAATTTTATATAAACATGCCAATTTGAACCAGAAGTTCGGAGTATTACCATCTTGCAACTGATTGATCAGTGGTTAGCACACAGCACTAGAGTTTCGGATCGTTACGGTTGAAGTAACAAAAAATCATCACGTGCACCCTAGCAATTCTAAAAGAAATCCGTGTGATTCCTTAGAGTAACATGTAAATTTCAGCTACGTATTGATTTTATTTTATTGAACTATGGTCTAACGAAAGGTGTGCCATACTCCCGTCGTATCATACTGTAAAACTCAAATACTAGCTAAAATTTAGAAGAAAAAACATGAAAAGATTGGCACTTCTGCTCAGCATCCCTCTGCTCTCCCTCTTGTGTCTCCCTCTTGCGTTTTTGCTGCCCAAGCGTGGTCGGCAGACCCAGCTCCAAGCGACGAGCTCGAGGTCCCGACCGGCGGAGCGAGGAGCACCCCTCAACTGTAGCGGCTAGGTGCTCTTGCCGCCATGGATGGAGTGCAGAAGGAGCAAGGAAGTGTGTGAGGTTACGGCGGAGGCGCGGAGCGAGCGACAAGGTAGTCGTCGTCAAAGGATGAGTTTTGTGCGCTCTAATTTGACAGCCCCCCTGCTATTGCCCAATTTTACCGAGTATAGTAGTTTGCATTTCAATTTAGCAAGTTTTTTTTTATTTTTTTACTAGCTTTTAAATTCTAAATTTGGTTTAGAATTTATTACTAATATTTTTGAAGATGCTACTAAAATAAAATCGCCGCGCAGTCAGGTGCAACTCACCGACGTGGCGCGGGATGCAGATCAACGTGGTGGCCAGCGCGGCCGACTGGCACCGCTTGTGCTGCCATGCCATGCCATCCGATCCGACCGCTACCTTGACGTTGCATCGCCACGTCACCGCAGTGGAGAGGGAAGAGAAAACCAAAACGTAAAAAAAAACATATCGCCCACTGACAGTAGGACCCACACACACGTATCCACTGAAGAATAGTACTACGCCACCGGAGAAGAACAGAAATCCAACCCGTCCCCCGTAAACAGATAACGGTCCGGTTCGCGGTCGGGCATTTCGTCGAGCGCGGCCCCGCGATGCCGCCGTGCTGTCCTCCTCTCGTCGTCGCCCCTGCCGCCGCGGCGCTCCCGGCGGGCCCCCTCGCCAGGGTGGTGGTGGCGGCCGCCTCCTCCGGCAGCGGGCGCGCGACTCCGCCGAGGGGAACCCCGCGTCGTCGGGGCCGGCGCGGGAAGCCCGGCTTCTCGCGGCAGTCGGCCATCAGGAAGAGCTTCCACCAGGAGCAGGTGGTGTTCTCCACCCCCGTCCCCGCCGACCCCACCGTCGCCGTCGTCGGCGGCGGCGCCTCCGGCCTCGCCTGCGCGTCCGCCCTCGCCGCACGCGGCGTCCGCTCCGTCGTCTTCGACACGGTCCGACTCACCGCCCCCCATTTCCCTTCCCTCCCCTCCCTTCCCCCCCTATCCCGTAGCATGCGAGGCTCACCGCACAGGCTTCGCTGCTGCTGCCTGTTGCAGGGAATGCATGGCTTAGGGGGCAGGATGGCGACCCGGTTCGTCGACCGCGGCGAGCAGCAGCTGGCGTTCGACCACGCGGCGCAGTTCTTCACCGCGAGCGACGAGAGGTTCCAGAGGCTGGTGGGTGAGTGGCTCGACAGAGGCCTGGTCCGTGAGTGGAGCGGCTTGATTGGCGACATCGAAGCCGGTGGCCGCTTCAGGCCCATGCCTTCGTCGACGCCGAGGTACATCGGCGTGAACGGGATGCGCTCACTTGCAGATGCAATGCTGCCCGAGGTATATCCAGCTCCAGCACCCCGCCGTAGGGAGTCTAGTTTGAAGTGATTTGTAGTTATCCAGACTCCAGTTTCTTCAACTGTGATTCGATAAATATCGCACCCATCATAATATCATATCCCACCAAGAGGTTTGTTCTGATTTTTTTACTCGCAGTTCAACCCAATTAGCATGAAGTGCAACTCAATTTGTTTGCTGAACATTGATTGGCTGATGAATGCCTGCTCAGTCGCCGAATCGCGTGTTGCATTGTGCAGTCGGATATGATTAAAGTTGTGCGGCCTTGTTGGATAAGCAAACTCGAGCCATTCAATGGCCTGTGGCGCTTGTTTGAGAACGAAAAGCCCCGTGGTGAATATGATGCAATCGTGATAGCTCATAATGGTCAGTACAAATTCCTTTCCAGTAGGAAATATTGTTTCTTTAGGCAAAATACAATTGCATATTTTTGCTCATTTTCTGAAAATTAGGTGGTAAACTTTTGAAGCTCAGCCTTTTCCACTCTGTTTCTTTATACTACTCTACATGTTTTGGGCAACTCAGATGGCTCATATCGTCAAATGAAAGTAGCTCGATGTATAAAGAGAATATAGCATTGCTTAGGTATCACATGTGCATGATAACATACATATTTTTTTATGTCACACAGCCATCCATAGACCATAGTTACGCCCTCCCCTAACTTCATTGCAGGAACTGTTTATCTTTTTTAAGCAAACCAAATTTCTAATCTCTTTTTTTAGCCAATAACCAAATTTCTAATATTTGTAATGACATCGGATTCCTAGCTGATCCTTCTGTTACACTGATTAGGGAAATGTGCGAACCGTCTGCTCTCTACATCAGGATTGCCATTGCTAACAAAACAAATGAAGGTATTGTTCACTATTACACAAATTTTGGAATCACTAGAATGCTTGTCTTCCATTTTTTACTGAGTCTTGTACCTTCAATGATCAGAGACTAGAGCTCAGTTCTGTCTGGGCACTCCTTGCGGCATTTGAAGACCCTCTTCCGATCCCACATGATGATTCTCACAGAGCATTTGAAGGAGCATTTGTGAGAGATGTTGATTCCCTCTCTTGGATGGGCAACAATACCCGTAAACTTTTTCCAGCGCAGACAGGCTCACCTGAGTGCTGGACATTTTTCAGCACTGCTGCTTATGGGAAGAGAAACAAAGTCCCTCAGGTGACTTGTTTGCTGAAATCTGTTAGTCGTATGATTTGGTTGTACCGCCCGATATTATAATTACTTGACAGACAGCAGATTAAAAGCCTAGAGAAGATTATTTTAGCTTTATATGTTTTGAGCTCTCTAATGGAGTAAACTTTAAATTTCAGGAAAATATCCCAAAAGTCACAGCAGAAAAAGTGAAGGAAGACATTCTTGAAGGAGTAGAACATGCTTTGGGGTTATCCAAAGGATCTCTTCATCAACCAATTTACACAAGGGTGCAGTTGTGGTATAACAAATGCATTCCTTGAATCTCTTCTACTTCTCTAAGTTGAAACACAGCGACAAACTAATGTTGAAATCGCAGGGGTGCAGCTCTGCCCAAGAACACTCCAGGAGTATCTTGCATATTTGACCCCCTTGGACGAGCAGGCATTTGCGGTGATTGGCTTACAGGTTCAAGCATAGAAGCTGCAGTTTTAAGTGGAATGTCTCTTGCAAACCATGTAAGATTCAGATATCCTTTTCTGTATAGAAAATTCTACAGCACATATTTATCATTAATGAGAACCTAACTAGTGCTGCAACTGACTAAAAGAAAATAATATGAATTCCATTGGTAATGCAGATAGCTAACTACTTTGTGAGTCAAGGTGAAAGGCCTGAAGAGTTTGCGATTGGTTTGCATGAAAACCTAAACCAAGTTGAAGGGCATGATGTTGGTCAGTTTCCTGGGTTAGACTCTCAGAAGCCACAGATAGCACAAACGAAACCACTAGTAGCCCAAGCCCAGTTGATGCCGAGCATATGATGAACATTGATTGGCAATTTTGTACTGATAGTCCGATCTAGTTTGTAAATAATGAGTTGTTTTTTATTTCTTTTTTTTTGTTACAAGGAACTTATATGTTGTAACATGCAGAATGTACATGTATCATTGATGTAGAAAATTTGTTAAGCCTGATGTGGTTGTACTTCCCTTTGTTTGAAATTTTATATGGCTAATGCATACTTCATCATGAGAAAACACAGCATAACACTATAACAGCACCACATACATGTAAGAGCTAGAGAAATTGAGTATAATTCAAAAGTACCAAATTGGTAGTTTTGTGAAATGGCTGGTAGTAGTTGTTTTAGTGAAATTTAATTTAAATATATTTGGAATATAACTGAGAAAGCAGCAAACTGATTCTTAGCGATAAAACAAGTAATCTGGTAGGAGATATATAACTGAAATTAACATTATTAATCCAATGCTAGAACGACAGCAGTATACAGTATATAGCCAAAGACATTTGCAAGCAAGAAGTTTGCACAATAGACACTAAGTTCTAACTCGTCTCCAGTAATACTGCAGCTATTTGGGATTTCAACACTGCATGTATGATGCCATTCATATTGGAGCAGCACATGTAGTTCTGAAGTGTCCAGTCTGGTTGCAGCGACTGCAGTGAACGACTCGCTTGACTCGCCCACGGTCCTCCGCGCGGACCCTCTTCTTCTTTGGCCTCCCTAGGGGCCTCAATGACTTTGGTGGATTGATGATTATCTCCAACTTTTTCTCTTCATCCTGGCCTTGGCCTGCTGTTTCACTCCAGAGGGTCTTGTCTGGGATTGGGTGTATGGTCTGTGAGTATGTCTTGCGGTATGTTGCTACGGTGAAACAGCTCTCAGTGTAGCGGTGGACGTTCTGTCTGCAGGAGAGGAGTGCTGCCACACCATGAGCACAGGGCACCCCGTAGAGCTGCCATCCCCGGCACAAGCAGCACCTGTTGCGGATGTCCACAATATTTGTTCCCTCGTGTGCCGATATGACCTCGAATTCTGCCTCATTGGCTCGAGCCACCTGGTAGCCACGCGCACGCTCAATGGCTTCTTGGACACGGCGCTCAGCCAAGGGCGCAAGGATTGTTGTCCACTGCATGCTTGCTTCACGCCGTTCATTGAACCACGTCATTAGCTGGCGCCGGATGCATTCCATCATCTGAATTATAGGAAGGCTAGATGCATCCAGAATCCAGGAATTTAGTGATTCAGTGATGTTTGCTGTTAGGTGTCCGTACCTTGTCCCCTCAAAGTAAGCTGTGGCCCAAAGACGAGGAGGAAGATGCCTTATCCAAACCACAGCTTCTGGTGAGGTGTCCTCTATCTCTAGCAGCTTAGTTTCAAACTCTATCACAGTCAGTGCATGAGCAGCTTCCCATAGAAGGTTGACTAGCTGCGGATTGCTGAACTCCTTTTTGAAGGTTTCACTAACATGGCGCATACAGTACCCATGGAATGCAGTTGGAAAGTTGAATTCAACCCCATCAATAATACCCTTCCGTCTATCTGATAAGATGGTGAGCCTTGGCATGTTCTCGGTGTTCTTCTCTAGCAACTCATGCAACTCAGACAAGAACCATACCCAGTTCTCATCAGTTTCCTCATCAACCACACCAAATGCCAAAGGAAAGAGAGCACCATCACCATCGAAGCCAGTTGCAAGAAGCAAGGTACCAAGATACTTGTTTTTCAGAAGGACCCTGTCAAGCCCAATGAGTGGACGACATGCATTCACAAAACCAAATATTGAAGCATTGAATGATATGAAGAGCCTCCTGAAGCAATTGTCATCTGGGTTTCCATAGACTCGAGCAATACTTCCTGGATTGGTTCTTTCCACCTGCTTACAGTACTCAGGCAGGAGCCGATAGCCTTCCTCAAAAGACCCTCGAACTGCAGCCATGATGCGCTCCTTCCCTCTCCAAGCTTGCTTGTAGGATAGTGTGATCCCATGGGCCTTGTGGATTTCTTCCAAAATTTCCTTGGGCTTGCAGTGTGGGTTCTCACGTAGCCTTTCCTCAACAGTGTTTGCAACCCACTGAACAGATGCCTGCTGATGGCCAAGATGGTTGATCCCCACACAGTTGTGGTTGTCATGTATGGTTCTGATGGAAAAGGTAGGCACACCAGGGAGCTTTGCAGCATGTATGCGCCACGGGCAGCCCTCAGCAGCGCACTTAGCAGTGAACCTTGTCTTGTCAGACTTCACTGTCTGTATCTCGAAGTGGCAGGCGATGGCAGTGTTGCGGATGGCCCTGCGGCAGCTCATAACTTCCGGAAACTCCTGCCCCACTGCAAGCTGAAACTCGGGGCTCACAACCATGGTCCGTGACTGGACAACAGGAGCAACTGCGAGAGGAGCCTGGGAGAGGTCATGCGGATGCAGCGCGAGCTCATGAGCCTGCTCAAGCGAGAGCTGGTCGTCGAGATTCTGATCGACAACACCGAGGTGGTGCGTCTCGGCAAGGGTCAACTCGTGGCTGTCCGACAACTCAAGCTCGTCGTGGTGGTGGCCCTGCACATCCAGCGCTCCCGAGTCCGCCTCGTGGCCCTGCCCCAGGGCCAGCTCCCCGCCGCCATGGTGGCCATGGTGGTGGTGGTGTTCGTGCCCGAGAACCAGCTGGTGGTCAGCGTCATGGTGCCCCAGACCCAGGTCATGGTCGTGCGACTGGCCAAGCACAAGTTCATGGTCGTGCTCGTGGGACTGGCCCAAGACTAGGTCGTGGTGGTGGCCGCCGAGATCGAGCTCGTGACCGTGGCCGAGGCCCAGCGCATGGTCCTCCTGATCGAAGCCGTGGTGGTTCTGCCCCAGCGCGAGCTCCGCGTTCTGCCCGTGCCCGAGGACGAGCTCGTGTTTCGCCATCGCCGATCACCGCGCCGCCCAGCAAAGAACGCAGCGCTTTCGAGTGAGTGATCGATCCCTGACAAAGCAACAGCCAAGTCAATAATCGACCCGAATCAGTCAGTGATGAAAACACATGGAGAGGCAGTGAATCCCATCCGAGAACAAGGTCGATTCGCACAGGCCAGAGTCAAGAACTCACCGGGGAATCGCAGCGGCGGCGGCAGCGGAGACAATTCCGTCCGGGCAGCCACAGCGGCGTCCGCAATCCGGCAGGCCCAGGGCCTCCCGCCGCGAGCGAGATCCAAAAATTCGTGAGGCGCCCCACCGAACGGCGCCCCGCCGCCACGCCGGCGCGCGGCGAGGCGAGAGGGAGCTGCGCCTGCGCGCGAAGGGGAAACAGCGGGCGGATTTGTAGGCCGTGCAGGAGGGGCAGCGGGTGGTGGGTGGGTGGGCAGCGCGGAGGGCAAAGAGAGGAAGAAATTGGGGGGGAGAGGGGGGAGGCGAGGGGCAGTGGTGGAAGACGGACGGGGGCGGCGGGCGTGGAGGGGATGAGACGGGACGGGAGGGGCATTTAGGTCAAAGCCACGGGCGGAGGGTTGGGTGATTTCCCGATTTGCCACCGGCGGAGTTGGGCTTTTTGGGAACCCAATTTGTGTTGGGTAAAAACTCCGTATATCATCAAAATTTGGCATCTTCGTTCAAGTTTTGGGGACAAATTTTGAACCCTATGATGCCTTATATTTAGAGACGAATTTTGAACCCTTGAATGCCTTATATTTCAAGACGGAGGGAGTACGCCATATCAAATTTACCTTACAATTTTTTTTAAAAGAAATGATGGGTAAATGATTAGTCAAAAATTCTAAAATTTGTGCACGCCTTATAAGCAGGAACAAAGGGACCGTCCTCTTATTTCTTTTTTGGTTTTTCACTAAGTGGTATGTACTTCGAAATCTATGATTTCACATAGATGGATAATAATGTTCACCTATTCTTGCGGTGGAACTCTTCCTCACCATTCGGGTTCTCAACTCTACGTTAGTGTTTGCAGTTTTCTGAATTTATTTCAAAAATTCAATCTTCATTATTTTTTTAGTGGTAGACAATGTACTCGTCGATAGCAAAGCCCTAGTGATGAATTAGTTGCTCTTGATGATTCTTTCGAAGGTACTAATAAGAGTAAGGTTGTGTGCGTATATATGTAGAGGTAAGTGAGCATACTCGTATATGAATGGCTGTTTTGCTTTTGTTTTGTGTACTTCGTAAAAAAATGTAGCTGAAAAATAGTGATGTTTAATTTGGTTTGTCGATAATATCATACCTAGTGATGATAAAAAAAACAGCATTGTCCGAAGCGTACTTAAAAGTTATAGATGACAAATAAATCATGACCTGCAGAAATGCAAATACATTTTCGAAGATAGAAAATTTTGTGAAATATGTGGTTGTAGTAGTATGGTACAAGTGTACACTTGTTATTGCACAGCGTACCTTTGACCTGGAAGTAGTGGACTGCCGTTGGATCCCATTTTGACGCGTGGGCCCACATCACAGTAGGTCCCACACTTCAGTCGGAGCAATCCGGGACTTGCTCTCACTGACGCGTGGGCCACCTCAAAGTCGGCCCCACATGTCAGTGGGACTAGTCCCTCCGCGCCACTGCAGAATAGGCTCATCCCGCCGCACCACCGCCCCGGAAAAGAGGACGGCCGTGCCGCCGCCGGCGTGTCGCAGACGCAGAGGTGAAGGGAGGCAGCCGACGGCGTCCCTTCCCCACACCCCACCTCCGTCCTCCCGCCAGTGCCACCAGCCCCCGCGGCCCGCGGCCCTCGCCCCCCACCGCCCACGACGTGCTCCTCCCCCGGCGTGCCGCCGCCGCTCCGCTCAAACCCAACTGCCGCCCCGGCCACCTTCTCGCGCCGCCGCACGCTCCATTCCTCGGCCGGGATCCGTCGACCGACCTCCAGGCTCCACCACCTTCCTAGGTGCCTCCTCCTCCTCCTCCCCCTGCAGACCCACCCGCCTCCGCCTGATGGCTTGGACTGGATTCGAGTAGAGTGGAGTGGGGAGAGATCCGTCAGTGCCTGATTTCGTAATTCTGCTCCGATTCGTTTCCCATTCCGCCTAATTTTCCC
This sequence comes from Cenchrus americanus, assembly GCA_947561735.1. Taxonomy (NCBI): domain Eukaryota; kingdom Viridiplantae; phylum Streptophyta; class Magnoliopsida; order Poales; family Poaceae; genus Cenchrus; species Cenchrus americanus. Next base: position 7,458,093 of record OX387242.1, read on the forward strand.
TACCTTCCATGCTTTTAAGCAATCGGTTCTTGAACCGCCGCTTCTGTGAACTTGCAGAATCCGCGCGGCACTAGCCGTCGCCAGGGTGATCCCGCGCGCGGGCTACTGGTGGGCCCCTAAGCTATGGTTCTCCCCCAACGAACCACGAGTTTGGTGGATGGCGGTGACGCCCAAAGCTTCGTGCAGAAGCTTCAGCTCAGCATCTCCAAGGGCCTTCCTCATGCGGTGCCTGCGCCAGCATTGAGAGCAGATGAGCATGGACTGGTAGGGAATTCCATGGCTTCGCGATGCGGTTGTTCGGCTCCGTGCTACGCTTCGGCAAGTTGATGACCTGCGTCCTTGTGCCATTCCCCAGGTTAAGGCTGTTTTCCAGGTGCTCCAAGGTTTCGAGACGTCCTTGCTCTACTGGGACAGCGATGTTCGTGGGTACCGTGAGAAGCCGGGGATATACGTGGCGCACCTGTCGCTGACTGGCCTCAGGTCCGTGCTGAGTCCGCTCCTGCTCGCGGCGACGTGCTTGAAGGAAGTGGAGCTCTTTGTCGGGAAGGTTAGGTCGCGCTCGCGCAGCCACGGGATCCCCACGTTGGACGCGTTTGCTAGCTCAGTTGATTCTTGGCTTTCGGTGAGTTTGCATTTCAGGATGTGCATAGATTTCTTGATGTTGGGTTTTGTGTCATCTGAATAGATGGTATCTGTCCAGTCCGAAATTCCAATGACTGTTGTCATGTTAACGTCAGAGGCTCCGTGAAGCAGCTCTGAAGGAGGAAGAGCAGCAATTTACGCTCAACAGGACTATAACATTACTGGGATTAACCGATTCTATGTCAAGGTCATACTTCACCATGATACTCTGTTTACATTTTTTTTCCTCATTTGCATGATTTTAGAGCTTTGTATACAAGTTCGTAGTGTTTTACTAAACTAATGACTAGGTTAACTAGTGATGAAATACATAGTGATTTTAAAGAGACTAACAATTGTGTCATTGTGTGTAATGTGTGCTGGTGACAGCTTTTATGTTGAATGCAACACATGGGTTTCTCATGCGCATAGCACATTTGGTAACGATCAGTCACTCACTAAATAAAATCTCTTGCAGTTTATGTTCTGGAGCAGAACATTTGTATCAAGTTGTGCACGGAGCTGTGCCAGATGGCTTTTGGGATTCTGGTGCACAGATGGCATCTAGTGAAGTTTCAGTTCATATTCTCAATCATCTCTTCAAGAAATTAAATGAAGTCTGCCTTGTGGAAGATGGCGAGGTTGCAACAAGATCCAGTTGTCTCAATATCTGTTTTTTTTTTGCATTATTACTATTATAATGTTCACTACTTTGAATTTTAATCCTTATACTTTCCATTCCAGGGCGAACCGTATCATATGCTGCTGGTGCTATTCGTTGGAAGCTTGCTACCTTATCTTCAGTGTCTTGATTCCTGGCTTTATGATGGTATCCTTGATGACCCTTATGAAGAGGTATTGAAGAAACAGTCCTTTATTACCTGTTTTTCATAGGAATTCATGTTACTGTGCCAAACACTAACTAGTCTGTCTGGTTTGATTGACTATCTAGCTGAGTCCAGTTTCATGATTATGCTGTGTGCCTTGAAGAGCTTAAGCATATATGACCGCGATTAATTTGTGGGCTGGCAGAGATCCTGATCCTGTTATATGTATATCCTGAAAATCACTCATTCACTCATTCTTTTATATCCTTGTTATGTGCCAACTTCCGGATGACCCTGAACCCTAGCAGCCTGACCTTGCCAATGGTGGCGGCCGGACCACACGGGCAGGGATAAAGGGGCTAACCCTAATAGATTGATATTCTCATTGCTTGCCACAACTGGTACAAGTCCTCTCCTTATATAGAGAGGCTAACTTAACCCCTAAGAAAGGATCTAATCTTATCCCTAACCCAACCCTAATGGGCTTGCCTATCCGGCCCATGAGGCCCCTGTCTGCCCATGACAATCCTGAAGTGGCTGGTTCTTTGCAGTATAAGGTTGTTGCTCATGCATGTCTGAAATGACCATTTCTCTGGTCCTTCAACTGTTATAAACCCTTTTATTTATATCATGCAGTTCTTTACCAGGTTAACATAATTCTGTCGGGATTTGATGATGGATTCTGTTTAGTTTTTCTGACGTGTACCTTGATTTAAAGGTTCAACCTTTTCTAATTCAGTCATTTTTCTGTTCTCTAGATGTTCTTTTATGCAAATAGTGCAGTCACAATAGATCAGCCGGCGTTCTGGGAAATGAGCTATATGCTCAGAATAAGAGGTTCAAGAGCTGACAGTTCGACAGCTTCAAGTGATCATGAATCTATCAGGAAAAAAGAATCAAGCAACCAGGAATCAACTACTGCAGGAAGTTTCTTGAAAGTGAACAATCAAGGTTGTCTGGATATATTATGCCCAGTATTCTTGAAGGATATTGCAAGGGCCATTGTTTCTGCTGGAAAATCTTTTCAACTTGTTCAGCATGTTCAAGACGTGCATCAGATTCAAACTCGTAAAGCTACATATGGGTCCAATGTTTATGAGAATACTGATTGCAGTAGTCAACATAAATTCTGGCCAGGTACCTCAAGTTTAAGAATCCAAGATGGTCATGCAATAAGTGAAGATGCTCTCGAAGAATCCACGAGTCAGTTCGGAAATGATTCTCGTGAAATGGGACTCTTAACCTTGTCTGAGATTTTCTTGATATGCCTATCTGGGCTGTTAGAAAATGGTGACCATGTTTATGAATATTTAAGAAGACCGCATGCTGATAATGTTCCAGATAATAAAACTTTTGTGGAAAGTGAGAGCAATGTACAGGAAGCAAGGGATATATGTGCAGAGAACAGCACTGAGAAGAATTGGGTAAAGCTTCTTAAACATGCTACATCAGGAAGGAAATATGATGGTATAGAGAACAGCATATCCAGAAACACTGTTCTGGATAAGCCAATATTTGTCCCTGGTGACCCACAAGATGCATCTTCCAATGCAATAGAAGGGCATTTCACTTTATCTTGTTATGAAAATCCAGCCATCACTGCTTGCAGAGAAGTGCTACTAAGGAATCCAAATTCTTGGAGTGAACTGAATATCTCTGAAAGTTTTCATCTCCCTCCATTGAATGACGGAAACATGCGAAGAGCTATATTTGCTGGACATTCTGTAGGAACTAGCATCAGTGGCGATACACAACCTACCACCTCTTTCCCCAGACTAGATGGCACTGATTATAAGTTTGGTTTCCATTTTGATGATTTGGAATATGTCCGCCAAGAAGATGACAGAAGGACCTTGGAGGACCTTTATGCATTTCCAACTCTTCTTCCTTGTACAAAAGTAAGTCTTATATCTAGAGTATAGTTTGCTATTCTTATTCCTAGCTATATCTCTTAACACGTTCCTGTTAGGAAAATGTCCCTCTGTCGGAGATCTTACCAATGCAGAAAGATAGTACATTAGCGTCGAGAGTTCTGAAGTTTATTCAGAATATGAGTTTGAAAGATCCTCTTCAGCCAGTGGGTATCATCCAAGAATGCCTTTCTCAATGCATAAAGAGACAGGTTTGCTAAAAAATTATATTTATATTCGTTTTCTTGTTATCCATAATAAAAGGGGCTTTTCCTTTTGTTCCCCTTTTAGGTGGATCACATTGGCAAGCAAATCCTGTTCAAGCTAATGGGTGAATGGAGATTAATGGATGAACTGTTTGTGTTACGTGCTATTTATTTGCTAGGATCAGGTGGGTCATCATTCAGCTAAACAAAACCAAAAAACTGCTTACTTGTGTTTCCCTCAAACTGCTGAAATGAGTAAATATATGAAGTGTGGTTATACTAATGCACTTGAGCCTTCAGGTGACCTGCTGCAGCAGTTTCTGATAACAATTTTCGATAAGCTTGATCGAGGGAGTTCCTGGGATGATGATTTTGAGTTGAATAATTTGTTGCAGGTGATTTATGTGGCAATTTTACTATCTCGTTGATATTTAGGCTTCATCACTATTCAGTTTTCTAATGTTAATCCTTTCGTGCAGGAATCCATAAGAAACTCAGCTGACAAAATGCTTCTGACAGCACCAGATTCTTTAGTTGTTTCATTAGCAACACACAATGGTGAGGAAGGTGCATCAACTTCCAAAAAAGTTCGTGCACTTGGTTTTGGCATTGATGCTCTTGACATGCTTAATTTTACATATAAGGTATGCAACAAACGTGAACAAGATTTATGTGCATTCTTGTTGTATTTTTATGCATTTTTGTAATGGCAGGTGTCTTGGCCACTTGATTTAATTGTTAATACAGAGGCACTAAAGAAGTATAATCAGGTAATGTCTTACTTTCTACTTGTATCAGGCAGGGTCCCATATTTACTAATGCCTTTGGTCGTTTTGCTGTTTCCTAGGTTATGGGATTCTTACTGAAGGTCAAGCGGGCAAAGTTTGTTTTGGATGAAACTCGAAAGTGGATGTGGAAGGTACTGGTCCCAATAAGTTTTATGTTGTTGGGTGTTGACAATTAAATATGCTCCAGAACGACAATTTAATTGCGACAAAATCAATCATTTTTTCTGTTGGCAGGCCAGAGGCAGAACTGCACATAATTTCAAAAAACACTTGATTGTAGCACAGAAGCTCCTCCATTTTGTCGAAGCGTTCCATCAATACGTCATGGACCGGGTGAGTTTAAAATATGTTTGGTTACTCTGTTTAACCATTGTATTTGTATACTCATGGCAACCTTTGCGTAGGTGTATCATAGTGCATGGACCGAACTTTGTGATGGCATGGCGTCTGCTGCTACGTTGGATGAAGTCATGGAAGTTCATGAGGCATATCTCTCATCTATTCAGCGACAATGCTTTGTTGCCTCTGATAAGTTGGTAAGCATCCTTATACCATTCTAATACGAATCAATACGTTATTCCAAAATTTAAATTTGGATGAGAATGCTTGTTGCCATTTTTCAGTGGGCCCTCATTGCCAGTCGAGTTAAGACTATTCTTGGATTAGCACTCGATTTTCACAATGTAGAACAGACTCTCAGTACTGGTGGGACTGCTCCAGCTGTGAGGACACGATGCGAGATGGAAATGGACCGGATTGAGAAGCAATTCGATGAGTGCGTTGTATTTCTCCTGAGGGTAGGTTAACAATACTCTCTTTGCTTTCATTACTAACAGATCGATCATAAGCAATGACAGCTATTCAGTACCTTTACCTTTAGATGCGCTAATCCTGATTTTTATATCGGTTGCAGATCCTTTCTTTCAAGCTCAATGTGGGTCATTTCCCCCATCTTGCGGATCTAGTGACAAGAATCAATTACAATCACTATTTCATGTCAGATAATGGGAGCTTCTCAGCAATTCCTGGGTCTCGGCCACGGTAGCAGTTGTGCAGCACGGACACGGATGGCCCTTTGTGCAGAATGTATATTCCATACTTGTGTCTTTTAGAGTTCTGTTTTTTAGAGGGGGGATACCAGAGTTGTATTATTTTTTGTTGTTACACTTCGCATCAGCAGAAACAGGTTGCACAAGATTTGTATTTTCGAGTGGTAATGTTTCCACACAAGTAGACCCTGCCTGCCTCCACAAGTGGTTGGAACATTGCTTTCGTATGTCCTTTGAAAAATAGATGGCGCATAGGCGTACATTTTTATCCTACAACATTGTAGTTTGAAATCCATTGTTTATATCATCAACCATATCTGATTTTCAGTAGCTCATGTCCATAGGCTTGTTCCAGAATGTACAGAATAATTGAGACAAAACCATGCCTATCATTAATGCATCAGCTTAAGCACTGGCATTGCTTAAAAAGCCGCTCTACCATTGCTTGCATCATCCACATTTTCACAATGCGATTGACTAGATTAACCAGACCATTTAAACCTACTTAGATCCATTACCACCGGGCAAAACTGATCTATGGAAAGTAAGGGGAAAAAGATATAACTATTGAGAAATAAGGAAACTGAGGAACCATCTTTATATGACTGCTATGGGGAACTATTACAATTACACTCAGCTCAGAAGCCAACAGCATGGACTCACCACACATTATTACCAATGCAATCACTAAAATTCTCAGTGCCCATTGGCCGGGCGATAGGATGGGTATCTGCTTACTCCATTCGCCGGGAAATCCTGCGGTTGATAGGTGTAGCCACTTGTGTCTGACATGAAACTAGCCATGGAGATGTCAGGGCTGTATTGCCACTGGTTCATCATCAGCTCATCAAACTGGCTGCTGTTGGAGTAAGTAGGGAGATCGAATTGTGAATAACTCCGGTCCCTAAGCCCTCGAGGTGCACTGCTCAACGGGCTATAAAACCTTGGAGGCTCATCATCAAAGTATGGCTCAGACTGATCCAACAGGTATGGCTCACCAAACAAGCCATAATCAGGTGTGCTGGCATCGTTAGGCATAGAGAATTGTTGAGCGAATCCAGGTCGAAGAACCCTTCTCCTTTCGCTCTGCTCCTCATCCAGCAAGTCATTGATGATGTCTAGGTGTGGGAACTCATCAGCAACCAGGCCTTGCGGTTGATAAGGAGTAAATCTGGTAGAAATTTCTGACAACAGCTGCCTGCTTCGTGATCTACCATTCAAATTGAGCTTCACAATCTCACTTCTGATGTTTGAACTCGACGGAGCACAATCACTACTGATGCTGCTGTTGCTGCTGCTTGTTGCTTGCTGTGAGCTCTGTTCTCTGCATTGATACTGGTTCAGTGACTCGGGCTTGACAGTGCCAAATGTGAACCCAGGTTTCAATGATGTTTCCTCTTTACCAGACAAGGTTTCTGGTGACAGAATCGAAGGTTGCGATGTAAATATTGGTTGTGAATGTGCAACTCCTTGCTCCGATGAACCTGGCCGATGTGTGAAACTGCTTCCACCAGCAGAACTTGTTTGCATCATGGCATTGCGATATGTTCGTGACCGGGGAATGAAGCTAGGAGCATTAGCTGAGGGCTCATTTCCCAGCCGTCCGACCGCACTCATTGAACGGGAAAGTGGTACACTCTGAGATGTTGAAGTAACTGGTGTACTTTGTTTTCCTGCAGGGACTTGTGGGGCACTTAGGGGCCTTGATACTGTAATGGCCTGGGTTGTTGCACTGCCATCCAGGGAAGCCTGCTTCTGTGTTTCAGATTTGGATTGTACAGGCACCTGCTGGGGTTTACTTGCAATTGGAACTGACTTTTCATTGTGGGTCGCAGGACTGGACAAAGGTCCTCTATTTGATGGTAACTGAGCTGCTGGGGCTAGACTAACACCTGCTGTCGTAGTGGCAGTCACAGCACCCGAAGCTTGGCTTGCACGGTAACTCAAACTATTGGTGCTTTGCTGGGATAAGTTAGGTTGCTTCTTAGCAGGGCTCACAGATGAAAAGGAAGACTCTGCCATTCTTGACTTGGAGGGACTCGTAACATCAACATGCCGTTGTGCATGTTGCTTCCTCTGTGAGAAAACTTTATCATCCTGCAATGGATCAACTTTAATGCTTATTCAATCAAGTGGAATGAATACACAAAAAGATTCATGTAAAAATTGATTGCTTTGTGGTGCATTACCAAGAAAGTTATGAACATCGTAAGGTAAAACGTCTGGAGACTGATATTATCCTAGACATCCAAGAAAGTAATGTACCTCATATTCATGTCTAGCATCCTTGGAGTTGACAGAAGCATTGCTTCCGGATGCTATAAATCCATTATACACTGAGTTTGGTCCGCATTGTCCAGATCCTGCCCGTGCATCAGTATCCTTATTCCTCCGGTTGTTTCCCCTGAATCACAATGCAGCATGATAAATACCAAGTAACAGTAGAATAGGTGAAAATAGAAGTGAATATACCTATTGGATGAGGATCTGACATTTGTCCAGGCACCTCCCGTAGATGATCCATTCAAGATAACCGAAGGAACTGAATCTGACGAACAAGTTGACGAGCTATCATCCACAAAAGAGGTCCGCTTCCCTGCTTGGTCATTTTGTACCTCACCACTTCCAGGCACAGTGGCTTGAGTTTCTGAAGCATCTGTTTCCCAATTAACAGGGCTAGATTCACGCTCTTCAATGTCAACATGAAGTGCATCTGAATTATCATCTCTGTTATCAGATATATCAGAGACTTCTTCAGGGTTATCAGCATTCGAGGACATTTCTTCTGCTTGTCCAGAGAAATCATCCAGAATCCTGTCATCAGATGGACTGCTGTCCATAAGTATTTCCTTGTTGATGTCAGACTTGCTATTTTTCCCTTTATTACTTTTTCGACTGTTTTTCTTCTGTTTTGCCTGGAGATGGAGTACACTTAACATTATAGAAGTCCACAAGTGCAAAGAGGACAGCACAGAATCATGCTTATAAATGTGTACAGTAAAAACACACTGACATCAGCAGTGAGGACATGGAAGCAAACACAATCTAAAATTTCATACAATAAACAAATGAAACAAGCAAGAAAGGAGATCATGATAGGAGAATTTTTTTCAATAGATATTAACCTGCTTTTTCTTGGCACGTTTTTCCTTTTCAGCGGCACTACGCTTTGCCTTAAGTTCAATTTCAGCTAGCCCAGCAGCTTCTTCTTCACGAATCAGCTCCTCTTGGCGTTTCAAAGCTACCGCCTCTTGGTATGCGACTTCGATTCGGCTGTTTCAAGACATTACATGAAGATGAGCATGCAAGGCCATAATGAAAGTGGGATTTGGGTTTACATATTTCATCAGAATATTTATGTTTTTTCCAAACAAATAAATTATAAAAACATATTTATCAAAAGATGAAAAGAAGTTTGACAGCATGCATATGGGAAATTTTGGGAACCACAATTTACGTTGTTGACCCATGCTATGTATTTGACAAGCAAAATAGCATTGAACTGGAAAGTTTGAACCTGAATATATGAGCTAAGGCAAAGAGCTCCAATGTCTTCCAGCCTAGCTCTATAAGTCGTCTATCATCACGCTCAATAGAATCTTTGTTGAACTCCTCACCCGAGCTGCCATCCTATAATATGAACATTTGTTAGGGATCCATAAATATCAGTAGATGAAGTCCATGAAGACATACAGTGTGTACTGCATATAGCATCTCTTCACTAAGACACAAGTCATATCAACAGATTGTAACATAGGAATGTTTAGTTCATTATGTGCAAGTAACTTTGCATTCAATATGAAAAAATCTCAAAAACTTTAATTTTAAATTCTAAACATGAAAAAAATATGTAGGTAGCTAGTATATTCTAGTGAACTGTCCATAAGACAAGACATTATAGGATAGATATTAAGATTAGAAACCATTGTCTAAATGGTCAAAAAAAAAATGCACACCTTTGTACGGTTCTGTGAACTTTTATCATCTTTTGCGGGCAATGGTTGATGTGGCAGTGTGTCCAATGCAGCTCTTTCAAGCAAAACTATCACATCATCAGCCAAAACAAACATGTCCTGATCGATAAGTACCATTGGAGTGCTTCGAGCATCTATCTCTGTTAATTTCGGTATCCCCTTTTTGTTCTTGCTCTGGTATTCAAGAGCCTTCAGTCCACTATATAGCGAGTCAATTACCAAGGTTGATGTAACCTCTTTCTCTATAAAGAAGTGCTTCACTAGAACTTTTAATATAGTGTCGGTCTTTTCCCTTGTCATGTGCCGCCGCACACTTGGATCCATCGCTAGCCAGAATGCACTGAAACTGCAATTTTCACCAAAAACAAGTATTGAGAAAAGTGTTGGAAAGGAGCCTGGTCGTAGAAACACCAATGTGCCATTTGGAGATTTATCTGACCTGGACCACCTCAGTTTATCCTCGATCAATCTGGTAAGCTTGGTTCTTCTTTCATCAATAAAGCGTCGGCAAATTTGTTCCACATTTGATAGATACACCCTAATTAGTTCCCTTCGGTACTGACCGTCAAGGCAACGGAATGGACGGTCTGCCTTCTCCCTCAAATATTAGAATGCAGAAGCAGAAATGGTTATGCAAAGTAAATAGATACTCCTGCTTGCAATTGACTGATCATAGCATTAAATGTATGACCCACATGAAACAGATACCTGATAACTTGAACTTGAGCTTTGATGGTAAGAACATCCTCAACAACAAAGCCATCATTTAACTTTGATAGCTCCATAAACTTTTTCCACCCCCAATCATGTTCTTTTTTCCAAAATCGGTGCAGTGTATCTGAAATACCACTTCCTTTAAACTCCAATGGCAGAGAAGCCAAGCAAAAGATTGCTACTTTAGCTCTAGACACTAGCCAAACCAGATAATAGTTCATAAAACTCACCAGAATACTTGGATTTCTTAGGGTCTCTATTAATTACAGCTATTGTAAATTGTGCGAAGTGACTCCATCCTGAATAAAAGCAAATCACATTGAAGATCATGATAGCACGAATTTAAGTGTGTCAAACACAATGCATTCAACTTTGCATCTACCTGGGAGTAATTTATCATGGTTTGCAACACAAAGAAAGAGAGAGAGGTGATTGCAAACATCACATCCTTGTGGATAGATTAAGATATACCTGAAAATCAACCAACAGATCTAAGACATGGTGCAGAAGAAATTGAAAGAAAATAATACATCAGATTCAAAAGGACATATAGCGAACAAAAAATAGCACAATTAAAATAAATAACAGCTCAGTACTACTCCATGTGGATGTAAGGATGTTCAATGAAAAACAGGGCAAACACTGATATTTTCCTTATTCTCAGTGTGTTATACATGAAACAGAAGCTCATAAAGGGACAGAAACTAAGTGATTTAGCTTCAGTGAAGCCAGAAGTATTTATAAGAAACATATCGAGAGAATTGGTCTTTGCCCATGGCAATAAAAAAGCCAGTATACTACTATTATTTGCTGACCAAAACACAGGTTACTGCTAAATTGATCTGCTACAAGTAAGTTCAACTGCTGAAGGATGCAAGGTCACTGTGATACCTAATAAACTCAGTATTCATAAGGTCAACCCTCAAATCACTTCTCAAATGGTCACCATTCAGAACTTGCAGTTCAAACGGAACAGGCAAATAGTGCAACTCTCAATAGATTCATTTGTGCCCACTTTTCTACTTGATAGAAAATAGTTGCAAAATCATTTGGAAATTAACAGCCAAATCACACCAAGCAGGTAAGTAAGAAGCACGGATACAGGACAATAGATATGTGATTGCAGTATAAGAAAGTATAAAAAAGGAAATGGTGAGTCCAATAAATGCTTATACGAAAACCTACCACTTAAATCCACCAACATCAAAGGAATTACTCCTTAGCTCTCTCTTGTTGATTTGAGAGAAATTATCAATTCTCCATGTAAACTTCCCATAAAGTTCGGAAGGCCTTGGTCCTATACGAGACAATTGAATTGACAGGTAAAGCGCCAATTGATGCCAAAAAAATTAAACATGACAATATATCACACAAATCAGCTTATCAGGATCATGTAACCAGCATAATGTTAAAAAAGCTAAGGACTAATCATCTCGTCTTAATTACAAGGCGATTCAAGAAATAACATGTTCATCTCAGTGACCTCAACACAAAAAGCCATGTTGATTACAATGGAATACCATTTTAAAATAAGAGCAGTGAACTACAATGCCTTGACTGCAACAGAACTAGTTGGCAGCATGACCCTCGTACAGCCATGATTTGTTGGAGCAGCAACCATTCATCTGGAAAAGTAATGGGTGGAGCATAACGTTGGTAGATTAGGCCTAGGTATAGTGTTACATGCCATGACTTTTCTCAAGTATATGCACTAGCAGTTTATTAAAAGTAAAACGGATTAACCTCAGGCTGTCATTACCTTTATGCCCCCCCCCCCTGGCTATCTAGATTTTCCCTGACCAGGATTCAAACTTACATCTTCAGCATGGTGCTAATAGTTTTATAGAAAAAGGTTCGGGAAGGGCATTGAAGCACTTGTTCGACATATAAAATACATATAGTTTCAGAAGGCAGCTAGTTCTCCTAAGCCTAAAATAGATAACCCAAATGACTGCAGTGACCACTGTGCTCCCCGACGAAGACAGTACAAGTATTTAAGTCATGGTCCATACTACTGCATGGGCACTGCAATGAATCATATCATATGCACATAGTGTAAGTATTACTGCAACCAAATCAGTTGAGACACTTTTATGGAAGTGTAATTACAAATGGAGAGTTTTTAGCTGGTTTACAGAGGTCCGTGACATCAAAAGGAAGACTAGAAAGACCTACGCAAAGCAGAAATACAAAAAAAAATGCGAGATGAGTTGGACAACATACCACAATCATCATCATCAGTGTCCGAGTAAGCTGGTGAGGTGGATGGCGTCCCATTCTCAACTTGCTCACTTGACCTCCACTCAGCTAAAGAATCCCCGGAATGGCTCTGCTGATCACTTGGCATCTCTTCAGTTGATGAGGATCTACCGTCCCCAGCATTGTCCTCAATCAAAGTGCCAGCCATTACTCTATCACCTCAAGAAGCGCAGCTATTTTCACACTCACCCTTTTCCTTCCTACAGTGTCAATAAACTAAATCATAAGTCTCAGTTTCAGTAGGTGACAAGAAATACAAAAAAAAAAAGCGATATCCAAAAGTGAGGCTAGTCAAGAGGTTCCAAGACAGAAAGTTTTGTAGCCAGTACAAGCAATTACTAGCTTGACAGTCTGTAGAGCTCGCGGCTCGTGCATCTCGTGCCTAGCGGCCGCAAAAGCGTGCATGGTACCAGGCAGCCATTGCCCATTGGAGAAAACAATAGTAACGGTGATCGAACCACTCGAATCACACGGGCATTCCAGATGCCACCGAAGCAAAACTTTTTTTTCCCGAACAACTCACCGAAGCAAAACTAACATCCAGAATAGCAAATTCCCATCACAGGAATGACGTCCAGATCCCAGGAACACCACTCTTAACCCGTACAGCATCCAATTCCCAGCTGAAGTAGCGACGCTAACCCCAAAGCAGTAATAATCCAGTGCCCACCAGGACTTTAAGCCCCCCGGGGTATTAAATCATACATATATATACACACATCTAAGGTGATTACTTTCCTACGCGAGAGAGAGAGAGAGAAAACTGCAGCTCAATCCTAATAAGACTGACAGTGTATCACGAAGGGAACGGATTGACTGCAAGTCCGAGAACCGGACCCAACCCAAATCCATTTACAATCCAATCTACGGGGCACGCCGGAACCGCCACGCGCGCGGGAGGGAGGCCCCGGCCTACCGGACCGAAGGAACCGTCGCCGCCCCCGCGCAACTAGATCGGTGAGGAACCGCGCCGCAATGCTCACCTGCCCGGGAAATCCCCCGATTCAGCTCGGATCTGACCCCACAACGGGGGGAGTCCGCCCCGCCCCGCCCCTCTCGTCGCGCGTGCGTCCCCCGGCGCCCGGCGCGGAGATCGTGCGCTCCGCCCTCCCTAAAGCTCTTCGGCGGCGGCGGAGGCGGTGGAGGGGGGGCGGCGGCGCGCGCGTGCGCGTGCGCCCTAGTCGAGTCGGAGGAGAGGGGGGGAGGTGTGGTGGAATGGAGTCGGGGAGGTTGGCTGTTGAATAATCGGATCGGGTTTAGGTTTAGCACCCCCTTCCGTCTCTCCGTAGGCTTACCTCGCCCCGTTCGTCATCTGGTCTTTTGGCTGTGCCAGAGTTTATTTATATAGGGACAGTCATTTAAAACGGTGGATAATTATCTACCTGGTGTTTTAGCAGTGACTAATATACATCTAACTGGGCCTGATGGAAAAAATGGTTAGTACTGTTGGCATGCTTGGACGTTACATCATGAGTGAATAATGTGCGATTTACATGACACGTGCCACGAGCCGATACGACAAACGTCCGTCAGTGTGATGTCATATACGATTTTATGACATGGTTCGACACGACAAAAGTCCGTTACTGTAATATGATTTGTAGTATGCGATTTTTGTGTTACACGTGTCGTGTCGTGACACGATACGACAAACGTCCGTTGGTGTAGTATGACTTGTAACGTCGAAACAAAAGTCCCGTGTACATTTGTGGAAAGAGGGGGTTACCTTTTTTCACTTTGGTGTAAAGTACAAAATGAGTTATGTCTCAACGTAGGGGGGCAACCAAGCATTGGCGAAGCCAACTGTGGGCGGCTGGCGCTGGAGCCCCCTACTGCCGACGCCACCATAGGAGCCCTCCTAGGCTGGAGGTTGAAGATGAAGAGAAAAAAGGAGGCTGGAGGAGGAGCAATGGAGCAGCAGCCCCCCCTAAACCGATAACCTGGCTTCGCCACTGCAACCAAACATGTGTCTTTATAGCACACAAATATATGGTACAAGATTCATCGTGATAAAATATGTTATGGTATCTACTATCTTTATTTACCAACAGGTAACTTTTGTTGAAATACCTTGGAGTCTACCATCCATATTTACGGTGTAAGGCTTGTGTCAAATAATGTTGGAGGATTATGATGTATAACATTGGATTTGCGTGTGAGATTGATGCACAACGCGCTTTTTGGATTGGATGAAGTTGGACTGCGAGTATCAGAGCTTTTGTTGAAATACCTTGGAGTCTACCATCCATATTTATGGGGTAAGACTTGTGTCAAATAATGTTGGAGGACTATGATGTATATCATTGGATTTGCGTGTGAGATAGATGCACAACGCGCTTTTTGGATTGGATGAAGTTGGACTGCGAGTATCAGAGCTTTTGTTGAAATACCTTGGAGTCTACCATCCATATTTACGGTGTAAGGCTTGTGTCAAATAATGCTGGAGGGCTATGATGTATATCATTGGATTTGCGTGTGAGATAGATGCACAACACGCTTTTTGGATCGGATGAAGTTGGACTGCGAGTATCAGAGTAGGGTGCCCTGCGGACCATAAAATCAAGTAGGTTAAAGGGAGAGTAGAGCCATAGGCGGAGGGCAACCCTGATCACACTGAACTTGAAGATTCAATATAACACATGTGTACTTAACTTTCTTTGAAAAAAGTTTGATCATCTTGAAATAACGTAGGAAGAGGCAAATAGTGGCAAACATGGTTTGACACTGAGCATATGGTACGAAGGTGATGATATCTTTTGGTGAAAATATGGTAGTCACTATCTCCATCTTCACCGTACAGGGCACATACATGTTTAGTTTTCCCAATTTGGACTCAAATATCCACTGCTCACCCATCACATCTCTGCCACATCAAGTTATTATATCTTCTCTCACAACACGCGCTTAACACATAGTTTTCACCCAATGCATTATTATAGCACTATTCATTCACGCAATTTTGATGAACTAAACACCAACCAAATATGGGGGGGGGGGGGCTGCAGGGAATGGAAGAGAAAGTTGAGGGACGGGGTTGTTTAAATTGTCAAATTGGGTGCAAAATGGATGTTGAAATAGTGTATTGGACACGTGTTGTGAGAGAAAATTGTCTCGATGTGACAAGTGAATAGGGATGGGGAGACGAAATTGGTCAATCCAAACGAGGTCGTTCCACCAGTTCATGGCGATGGGTGAAATGGAAGAGAAGGTTGAGGGAAAGGATAGAGGAAGATCGACAACTGAGAAGAACCCAAAAAAAAGTAAATCATGATGAAGTAATCTTTCATTTTTGGCGATGGGTGAAATGGAAGAGAAGGTTGAGGGAAAGGATAGAGGAAGATCGACAACTGAGAAGAACCAAAAAAAAAAAGTAAATCATGATGAAGTAATCTTTCATTTTTATTAATGCATATCGGGTTGGTTCCTGGGTATATTTTTCGTAAATTGTGATCTTTCAGTGTTTGGAACTATTTCTCTGTTTTTTTTTCATGACGTGATTCAGGGAAGCTATGCGATTGTTTGAAGTTACTATAGATTATTTTTTCTTTTTCCAATAATAACAGGTGTACTATTTCATTTTGTAAATGATCTATACATACGAAAAGGTACGAACCGTAACAAATGATGAAAAAAAAACAAGTCCACATTCATCGCAACCGTGGTGGTCGCTCCTTGCTGTCATTATCACCATGGATCATGCTGAAAAACTGGAAACTCAGCACTGGAAGATAGAGTATGTTGTTTACTAGCTCGCTCAAAACTCAGCACATATCTATAAAGTCGGTAAAAACTCGAAAGAAAATCCGATGAAAGCATGATAGAATCTATTTGGTGAAGCAGCACAAGCACATTTAACAACAACAACAGAGTTCTTCAGTCCCAAGCAAGGGATAGACTACATAAAAGCATATTACGAGCCAAAAAAAAAAAAAAGAAAGCAGGCATCCTTCACCCAAAACTTTCTGCTCCAGGTACTCCATTGCAAACTACAACTGAAAAATGAAGAAGAAGAAAGAACTTAAATCCTTAAAGCACTGTTTCTATCCTGTACAGAAGGTCCAGAGAACCAGATCCGATTGCGGGCCAGCCAAAAGAACAAAAGGAAGATTCAGAGATGCTACATCTTATCCAAGCGCATCAAGGCATCCAAATGAACGAAACAAGGTTGACAAAAGATTCGAGTTCTCGAATCCCACATACAACATCCTTAGCACCACAATCTCTGTCAATCCAACGACATTGCTTCTGATGTTCAATATTTGGAAACTCAAACAATCTCAGTTGTCGTCAACTTGAGAATGAAAGACAAAGCTTGGAAATGTAGTGGTGATGTCCCTGTCGAAATATGTCAATACATGCTTGTGAGACACTTCAAGAAAAGATAAGGGAAATAGACTATGAATCAACAGTATCATATATTATTCGTGGTGGCATGAAGGGAAATCCAAAAATAATGTACAAAGCACAATGCATTTCTGGACCTAAAACTATTAACTTAAAGCTTCGGCACATTTTCTTAGAGAAACTGAAACAATCCAGAAGTACATCAACAATAAGGCATGAATTTTCTAAGTAAACTAAGAAACAACTACTAGATCAGCTAGAGGGATGGATCCCAGTCCCTCTCCGCACACGCAGCAATTTTGTGTACCAAAAATCTTACCACTCCTTAGAGAAATATCACAACATTTTGTAACATCAGTAAACTATTTGATGATCTCGATTATTAAGTTGAAAAATGTGAAGTTTGGAAATTAGTTAAGAGCATTGTGCCCAAACTTTTAAGGTAAACATAAATCACAAAACTATACCCAAAAAAGGAAAGAAAGAATAGTTTGATAAAACATAGCAAACAAGGATTCTCACTTAAGGTACTGGAGAGTCATATTCTTCAGCAAAGAAGGATGCCTAACAACAAGATTGCGCCACTCTTCTTTGTCAATTCTTCCATCATGTTTTGTGTCAGCCTCCTCAAATGTCTTATAATAGAAAAATAAAAGATAATAAAGCAGAAAAAGTAAAAATTAGCAGCCAACAAGATGGCAATATGACTATGTGTTATGATATGGCAAACCCATTGAAGCCATCACAACAGAAGGGTACAGAGCAGGAAATCTATACAAAATATCCACTATCAAATTGATATATCGAAGCATGTAACCATACACAACAAATAATGAATACAGAAAATAACTACAATATTAAATATGGTAGAATTTGTGCATTCAATTTGATTTTCCTACATATGCATGATCTTGTGGACTCAAACAAATAGGAAAGACAGCATCTGCAGATCTTGACACTGTGCCATTACATTTGATTAATATATATACTTGCCAGCAAGACTGTTGGAAAAACCACAATGCTTGCATATACTCAATTGAAAATGAAAAAAAAGAAACAGTATTATGTAGCTGAACACAGGAAGGTTCATAACATTAGAGAAATGGCACACTAGACTCTGTAGCCAAAATTGGATATATGTTAAATGCTAAACATTAGCAGACCTTGTCAATTATGCTCTCTACAATTTCATCAGAAAGATTCATTCCTGACTCAGCAAGTGTTGCAACAACCATCTGCTTAACCTGATAGACAAACACAATAAATTATTAAGGTATGACTAAAAAAAAGTTTAAGCAAAAGGCAAATTTCATAAGCAAACAAGGCATCTCAACAAAAAGGGAAAGATTCAACCAAGACAGCAGGTCTTGAAAATTGAATTCATCTGAGCTTTCAATTGGTTAATCCCCAGAGAAAAAACCTAAAAGCAAAAACATATGCCAAGAAGACAACTGAAAATTCTCATGTATCCTGTTAGCAACCAAACTAGCATTATTGAAACTACTGCAGCTACCCCATGATATGGGTTTTTAATGATGATACCGTGTTTAAGCCGATATCTACATAAAAGCTAACTCCTAACATGCAAAACCCAAGCCATAGTTTTTTTTTTGGAAAAACCCTAGCCATAGTTTCATACCTCTTGTCTTTCAATGTAGCCTTGTTGCTTGAGATCATATAGCCGAAATGAAACTGCAACAATGACATAAACTTTTCAGAATTAGCTTGTTCAAAAACAACAGTGGAAAAGAGGAGCTTCAAGTAAGAAGTAGATTGTTAATTCAATTCTAACATAAATTGATTTATTACTAGGATATTGTTGATTATATTAGGCATGTGAATCCTTGCATCCGATATTTGAATAAGTATTTCAAATAAGCTTCAAATTATTGTGGCGAATTGTGTGATTTAAAGCTTGGATTGAATAATTGCAGTCAAGATTCAAGAACCAAATTGCTATTTACAAGACACAAAAACTCACAATCAATTTTCTCATCAAGGGAAGCATTAGGATGAAATACTGAGAGAGCACGGGCAAATTCTTCAAATCCTAGAATTCCATTGTGCTTTGTGTCAAACAAGTCAAAGACCTGCAGGATCCAGGAAAATATTAAGGGCATGCTAAACTATTATATCAGCAACTGAAAGCAAGTTTTTCATGCATCATATCTTTATACACAGAATATGTTATAAAATCTGTAGCTTCTATTAACAAATATTCTGCAGAAGTTCCCATGTGAAGAATGCAATCATTCGACAGCATGAAACGATTTGATTAACTTTCAAGTTTCAATTGATATGCACAAATGATTTCACAAACATACATAACAAACATTTTATTCAGGACACCATGCAAAATTAAGCAAACCATCTAAAAGTATATGCATGATCTGGAATGCATAAAAGTATCTAAAAGGATTGCATAAGATATTCCTGCAGATAGCAACAAAGACAAGTCATAAACACAAGTTATCCACTTAAGGAATACATTCGTTCAGCTTCCATTTAGATATACAGATACAATGCATTTTGAGACACACATGTGTTGAATTAAGGATACTAGTGAAGGTTTCACATCGAAACATCAGAAGGTGATATTATGTCGAATAACCACAATATGCAAGAAAAGGATCAAAACAAGCATTCATGATGGTTTAATAAAAAAAAACTGAAATATAGAACATTTGCCATTTTGGTGAAGGAAAAGGGTGGCAAACAACACAGATGTGGGGCACATAATTAAGCAGGTACTAAATCACAACTCACGTGCGGCGGACTACCAGATACAGACATCATTTGTAGATGACTAGCCATTGGCTGAGCTTATTTAGGAAGAAGAGTGACAGGAGTAAGGGTAAACCCCTTAACCGTAGCAGATAACTGAGTAACTGACACATAAGACCGCCTGACCTGACCCTGGGTAGGCATTACTATTCCACAAGAGTCGTAGTCAACCGTATGCTGGCTGAATTGAGTGACACCCGTAAGCAATCAACAGAGTTGATCACCCGCGCAGCATTAGCTACCCAACAACGATTCCCCCAAAATGCAAGCAAGCGCAAAACATACAAAGATTAATGAAGGACTTACACGGTCGGCGAAGAGGCTCTCCTTCTTGCTAGTCTTGAACAACGCCAACTGGAACTCCTCCTATATATGTGCAGAGGGGACAAACAGGAACCGCCGCGCGGCCTCAGGACCGATTACCAGTTTCATTATGACACAGCACCACCTTCAGACAGAGACGCGCAGGTTTTTTAAAAGCTGGCGGGCGCAACTGACCTTGTTAATCAGGCCGTCGTCGATGACGGCGCTGCTGATCTTCTTGAACAGCTCGTACAGCGCCTCGACCTCGCTCACGCTGACTGCAAGGGGAGAGAGACGAGAGAGAGAGAGAGAGAGAGAGAGAGAGAGAGAGAGAGAGAGAGAGAGAGAGAGAGAAGCGCAGGTGTCAGTCAATACTTACTCCCACCGCACCACCCCCGTGCGTGCGAAACGGAACGGAACGGAACGACGAGAGGAGGAGCAAGGGAAGGGGGAGGAGCGCGGGGTGGGAAGGGGGAGGTGGTGCTTACAGACGGTCTCCCTCGCGAGGACCTGGGGGTCCTCGAGCCCCCGCGGCTGCTTGAGCTCGACGTCGCAGCACTTGAGCAGGACCGCCAGCAGCTGCCTCACCCCGTCCAGGCACTGCACCATGATATTGGCCCCCGCACCCTCGCCGCCGGCTCCCGCCGCACGCTACTCAGAGTGAGAGCCCCATCTCGTGGGGGGCTCAGTCGGTCCTGCGGCGAGAATCGGGCACCACCGGATCAACCGACCAATCCACCAGCCAACCAAACAGCCAGTCCCGAACCCCGGACGGATCGCCCGCGCGCGCGCGGCCGCGGGGTTGCGAGAGCCGGGAGGGAGAGGATTCAGAGGAGGGGGTGGGCGGGGCGTACCTCGAGGGGATGGAGTGTGTGTGGGGGGGGGGGGGGGGGGATGGGGGAGCGCGCGCGATCCTCTCCGGCGGAGGGGAGGAGGACGGCGGCAATGCGCGCAGCCGCGCGACGGGGAAGGGGGCCAAGGGGGGGGGAATGTGACGGGGGGGGGGGGGGGGGGGGGCTCGGCTCTCCTCTCTCTCTCAATTCGTCGTCGGTGTCGTCGTGCCGCGCGCGAGGGGATGGATGATGGATGGATATGCGGTGTGCGCTCGCTCGTGCCGCGCGCGCGCGCGTTCCACCAGCACCACCGCCCTCTCTCTCTCGGGCTCGGGGCCTCGGGGGGCCTCGGGGGCTTTCGGGCTCATCATTGTTTGGGCGGGCGCGTGGGGCCCGGTCGTCGCGAGCGGTGGGCCCACCCGGTGCCTGTCACGGCCCCGGCGACCCGCCGCTGTGCTGTGCGTACGCCGTACGGGACGCACGGGGACGCCCGGTCCGGTTGTCCATCCGTTCCGTTCCGTCGTCGGCGGCACTTGGCACCTCCGGCCGGTTCTCTCCGGTGCTCCCTTGTCCAGTAACCCGTATGAATCTTCTCCGATATGAAAAATAGATGGGAAAATTTTTCATCAACAAGCAAATAGATGGATACGAATCTTTTTTCGTGCACCTTGCGTTTTTTTAACCGTCTATCTCTATCCAGCACACATGACTGCTGAGACTGTCTCAAAAAACCATCGTAAAATGGCACGTCTGTAACGACAAACCTATTGTTGGGGTACAAGTGAAATGCTACAACCTTTGACCACATATGACTCCATTTGACTCCAAAAAAATCCGAGGCATACGACGTGCTGGCTGCATCTGCATACAGCAAACACAGGGTCGGCACCACTTTCATATAGTACGTACAACAGCCATTGCGCACGACTTTTATGCACATCAACCTTTCCATTTCCATGTTCTTTTTCCAAACATACAGTATAGTATGCCTTCTCTTTCGCTGCCAAACCGCGCGCTACTCACCCGACCCTGCTGACGTCACATGTATTGTAAATAAATTGGCCGCGGCAAAAAGAAAAAAAAAACAAAGAGCCGAATCAATTCAGGCCACACAACACACGGCCGGACTAGATAGCCATTGGCAGGGGGTGTGGAGGTCACGGTCAGCCATGTCAGCAGCCATGTGGAAAGCGACAAGGATGGGTTTCATTAGGCGAGCAGATAATGCAAGAGGCGGAGTGCGATTGTCAAGGAGCAAATAATGCAAGAGGGCTGAGTGCGATTGTCAAGGCTTGATCAGAACTCCAGCAGGGCGAGTAGTATATAGTGACCGTGCCGTGCGTGAGCGATCCATCATGTCACGAGTCCAAATTTCATGACATGGGTATAGGAGATGGATTGTACTTGCTACTAAGCCAACTAATGTGACCTACTAGTTCCCAAAAGTTTTTCCCACCTACTCATCACATCGAACACTAATTAGGGGTGTTAAATGTGGATTCATGGCAAAAACTCATTCCACAACCCTCTAAAATCGTGTCGGGGACTGTCGGTGTTTTGGACCGGCAACCTACTACGGGGAGTACCCGAAGTAGATGAATGTGACTCGCCGAGATCGGTAACTCGGAGGAAGAGGCACGTGGCACACAATTTAGACAGGTTCGGGCCGCGAGGTGCGTAATACCCTACGTCCCGTATGTCGCGTAGCTCTCGGATTGATAGGGCACGATTACGGGGTGGTGCAATGGTGCGCCGTGAGTTGAGATTGGATGAGGTGATCCCGAGATCGGTCCCCGCCCCGCCTTATATAGTCGGGAGGCGGGGTTACAAGTCGGAGTAGGGAAGGAGTACTAGTCGAGTACGTCCGGAGACCTCTCACACGGTGCGGAACATGTACGTGAGTCCCAACCGAGCACTACTCCCCGTGTCGTCCTTGTGCTCCACGCCTTCGTGTGCCGTGTAGCGCAAGCCGAGTAGTCCCCGGGGGCCCACCGAGTAGTCGGTCCCCGGTACCCACCGAGGTAGTGGGCCCGGGAGGTCCATACGACAAGCCCCCGAGTACTTTGTAGTCGAGAAGGATAGCTTCAAGTAGTCTTGAAGGCCTTAACAAGTAGTCCTCAAGCGTCCCCGAGTACTACAAGTCAAAAGTCCTCAAGAGTAGTCGAAGCATCCCGAGGCCGGAATGTACTCCGCTCGATGTTTTGAGCAATCTTGAAGTCTTCTCGAGTAGTCCCAAGCGTCCTTGAAATCTCCCTTCGAAGGTCTTCAAAAATGCTCGCCTTGTCTTGAAGCCGAGCCGGTCAAGAAGATGCGATTTGCGGAACCGCAATCCACGTAGGGTAGCCCCCGAGCCTCGAGCCGCGGCCTCGGGCCGAGGATCTATCCGAAGTCTTGGCGAGAAAATCCCGAAAAATCCGAGAGAAAAAACCGAAGGACACGTGGCACGGAGCCCCCGAGCCTTGAGTCGAGTACTTCCTCTCGAATTGAAGGGTCTTCTTGGAGAATGTGTCCTGAGATGCTCTTTAGACTAGCCGCGTCCCAGGTAGTCGAGTAGAAGTAGCCGAGCCCCCGAGGTGAGGCGCATCGACTAGTAGAATACGAAGAGTCACGCGCGGCCGCTGAGTCGACCACGCGCGGACTTATCCGCCGCCCGTTACGGAGGCGATTTGGCTTATAAATTCAAGCCGAAACCCTTAGGGTTTTTCACCCAAGTGAGCCGCAATCATTCGCCACTTGAATCTTGAAGTAAATCCACTCCAACGAGCACCGCCGCCGCAAGAGATCCAAGCGCATCGCCACCCGAAAGCCGTAGGGTAGCCCCCGAGCGGATGCGAGTGAAGACTCCCCTGTTCTTGGAGGATGAAGCCGTCCCCGTCGAAGACGTCGAAGGCCGGCGGGAAGAAGAGGAGCCATGCGAGAGGCCGCCGCGGCCGCACCGGACGGCGCCGCCCACATCTCCACCGCGCGCCGACCCAAGCCGCGAGTGGAAGAAATCGAAGGTGAAGACCGAAGACTTGCCGACCCCGTTGAACGAGCGGGTTCATCGGGAGAAGGAGATCGATATGTGGAGATCGGCCCGCCGGAGATCCTTATCCAATGGAGAAAGCACAAGACGAGATCCCGATGTTCTCGCGCTTCGTGGAGCGCGGGCTTGCGCTCCCGGCCGAGCGATTTCTTCAAAGGGCTTCTCGTGTACTATGGCATCGAGTACCTCAACTTGAACCCCAACGGAATCTTCCACACTTCGTCTTCGTCCATTTCTCGCGAAGCATTTTTGGGAATCAAGCGCATTGGATTCTCTTCCGGAAATTCTTCCGCGTGAAGCCGCAGCCCAGCGCCTCCAACCCCAGAGTAGTCGGGGGGGGCCGGGATCCAGTTGAGGGAAGATGCCGCCGAGCAGTACCTGGCGTACAAGCTCGTGGACTCCAACACGGATTGGAAGACGAGGTGGTTCTATACCACGAACCACCATCCCGAGCTGCCGAAGCCGAGCGGACGGCAGCCCAAGCATCAAGAGTGGTGGAACACGGAACCCACCATGCAAGAGGGGATCCAGCTCCCGGAGTTGCTGGCACGGATCAAGACCCTGCGGGATGCAGGACTGAGGGCCGAGCATGTGGCCTTCAGTTTCATGAAGCGCCGGATCCAGCCGCTGTCAGCGCGGGATACGATGGGCTTCGAGTACACCGGCGACGACGACACGTCGCGGATGCCGGGGGGCGAAATTGAAGACAACGACATCGTCGAGAGGTTGTCGAGGATCTTCAAGGACATGCCGGAGTACACGGCGTGCCCTGTCGAGGAGTTCTCCGCCGCGCGCCCGCACAACGAGGTAAGTAGTCGTACCCGCCTCGTCGAGTAGTAGGCACTTGTAGCAGAGTTGCCGACGCCTTGCCGCCGTTGCGCGGGATGATGTGAAGCGGTTTGTCTCCGAGCCGCGGCCACCACCAAGCGGAATTGAGATCCCGACGGTGGAGAAGGTGAAGGAGCGCCGAGTAGTCGGAGACGACGACGATCCCGTCATCGTGGAGGATACCTCCGATGACGAAGAAGACGAGGAGACGCCGGAGACCGCTTCCGGTACCGCGGTCGAGGTTTAGCCGTCCGGGCTTGCCTCATGTACCTCTCATCCAAAACCCTCCGGCTAGCCTGGAGGCTAGCCTTGCTGCGCCGCCGAGGAAGCCGCGCAACCCCGCCAAGAAGCGGGTAGCCAAGAAGATGAAGGTCTCAGAGACCACGCCTCCAGAAGTAAGTCGTCTTGAGCAAAGTGGTCGAGTACCCAGTGATCGAGTACGGTGCTGACGAGTAGTTATCCCCGTGTGCAGGAGAGGCCGCCAGCGGAGCCCGTGGAGGAGGGCGATGAGGGCGTGTGGCCCACAGTGGGGGAACCGGCTGGAAGCCGAGTCCGGCCCCACCGCTCGAAGAACTTCTCGGCGCGGCGGGAGCGCCGCCCCCTGCCCCAGAAGGGAGCAGAGTGCCCGCGACCGCCGCCGCTGAGGAAGTGGAAGCCGCAGGAGCGCAGAAAACGTCTGCGCCGGCCGCCGCCACCGTAGAGGAGGCGGTAGTCGAGGAGGCGCAAGAAGAAACGCCCGCCGAGGGTGGACTGGTTGACATTGCCAGCATCCTCGGTGCGCCGGCCGTGACTATCGTCCGGTCGAACTTGTAAGTATCACGCCTTCATGAGTGGTACTCATTGTAGTAGTCGATGTTGTCTGATGAACCTTTGTGGATACTTGTGCAGAAAATCCACCGACTTGAGTCGGGACGGAGAGGAGCCCACGGCGAGAGAGGGGAAGGGCGAGGCCGCGCCGCCCGTCGAGGAACCCGCTCCGAGAAGCCCAAGCCACGACCGAGCCCCCGCCCCCGGGCGGCGCCGCCGCAGGCGGTCATAGTCGAAGGTGAGTACTCTTCCCGAAGCCGTAGAGCCCAAAAGGAGTAGTCGAGAATGCCGATGCGCGTGTTCCTTGGTGACGAGCGCCGAAGGGAGTGACATCCCCGCGGGGGTGCCCGTGCAAGAGTTGACACCGAAGGCCCCGAAGGTCGGCGGGCAGAGCCCCCGAGCCCGTGGGAGAAACCGTCGAGAAGTCCGCCGAGGAGGAGGCGGGCGCCACGTCGCCGGGGGGTTGCCCCGGAGGTGGCGATCCGGGTCTCCCGAGATTCAAGACGCGGAGCCTATCCGCTCGGCGCCAATGACCGAGGCCACGTCGAGTAGCCGTGGCGGGATTGAGCTGCTTGCCGACGACCTCGTCGAGCCGGCGGTGTTGGCGCGACATCCGGAGGCGATGCGGCGAGCCGAACAGTGGATGAAGGTACGTAGCCGTTGCCTCCCGAGTAGTCAATCCTTTCGTTGAGTACTCTTCTTGACTTGGAATTGTCTTCTGCAGGACGTCGCGGAGCGATCCCGCGAGAAGTCCAATCTGGGCCGCAAGGCTATGGCGACACGGTCTTTGCGAGGCCGAAGCCTTGGAGGAGCAGCTCATGAAGTCGAGAAAACACGCAGCCGCCATGCAGTCGAAGCTTGACGCCGCCTTCGCCAAGTACCACAACGATGTGATGGACTTGCAGGCGAAGAGCGACGAGCTGGTGCGGAAGAACAAGGGCCTCCGCAATAAGAATAAAGGTATGTCTCTTGACTTGTCGGGTACTTGCTGTGAGTCATCAAGCTCTGACCCGTCGTGTGTGTTCCGATGTTGCAGAACTCGAAGGCCAGGTAGAGCGGCTGAAAGGCTCGGAGATCAGCATGAAGAATCTCTTCTACCGGGAGCAAGAAGCCCGCCAGGTACTTGAACTCGACTACCGGAGGGCGGCCTTCGAGTGCGAGAAGCACATGGAGTTGAGAATTGCATCCGATCGGGATCTCGTCAACCGCTACAAATCTTTGCGAGGTTGAACGAGGATCGCGAGGCGCTCCGGCCCGGTCGAAGGACCTTGAAGAGGCCGCCCTCCCGATCGCGAGGCTCCCGGTGCCGCACCCGGCGGCCCCAAGATCGCTCCGTTGGCGGATCGACTTCGTGAGGCGCCAAGCCGGCTGGCCGCCTACGTGAAGCATATGGCCAAGTCGATCCCGAAGCAGTGGCCGGCCTTCATGAAGTCGTACTTCCCGAAGGCCCCGGTGGAGGTAGTCGCCGGCGGGGTAGCCGCCAACTGCTCGGATGAGCGAGCACGCGCAGTTGTCGGAGCGGATGGCTCCCATCGCGGAGCAGTAGCCGATAAGTTGAATCTCCGGTAGCCCCGCATAGATAGCTAGTAGCCATGGTTGTATAGGAAACAGCTTGTAATGAACTATCTCATATATCAATGAAATGTGAAGTTCCATCAATGAGTGCTCGTAACCGCGATCTCGAGTGCGGAGCGCCCATCGTGGAGTAGGTGCGAGTAGTAGTACTCGGCTTAGTAGTCCCGTCGTCGGGGAGTAGGCGGTAAGAAGTTGATGAACAATCAAACTTTATTACGAAGAAGTACACTCCGGGTGGCCGGGGCCGTAGTTACAAGTAGTCGCCCGGACCCGGAGGCCGCTTACGGTCGAGTAGTACCGGGAGCGGGTAGCCGCTTACGGTGAGTGATCCGTAGGTAGCCGTGCGGCCCGGATCGCATCCGTAAGTAGCCGTGCGGTGGGGATCTTGGAGTGTGGTCTTCTTGGTAGACCGCCGCTAGAGTCCTTGACGCTCGTTGCGGCCCGTGGTCCGTAGGTAGCCGCACGGGCTGGACCTGGAGGAGAGTAGTCCGGAGACTTGAAGCCAGGACCCGGAGGGTCGCTTGCGGCAAGGGGGTGTTGATGCAGTCGTGTGGATTTGAACCCCGGAGTAGTCGAGTAGAC
Organism: Cenchrus americanus; assembly: GCA_947561735.1. Lineage (NCBI taxonomy): Eukaryota > Viridiplantae > Streptophyta > Magnoliopsida > Poales > Poaceae > Cenchrus > Cenchrus americanus. Next base: position 7,485,522 of record OX387242.1, read on the forward strand.
TAGGCGTAGAATCGACAGAGCTGGTCGACGTTCCACGAGTTGTTGACTTCTTCACCTTCAAGTGTTTGGAGGCGGTAGGAGCCTGGCCCGGTCACCTTAGCCACGGTGAAGGGGCCTTCCCAGGGGGAGCTGAGCTTGTGAAGTCCTTCCGTGTTCGGGATACGGCGGAGGACAAGATCTCCAACGTTGAAGGAGCGTTCCTTGACGTTGCGATCGTGGTAGCGTCGGATACCCTCCGGTACCTTGCCGATTGGACTAGGGCGGCACGGCCGAGCTTCTTCGAGGCCGGCGTCGATATCAACTCGTCTCGTCGTCTTCCGAGACGCCTTCGTCGTAGTGCTCCACCGCCGGCGAGTTCCATATGACATCGGCGAGGGAGGATGGCTTCGGAGCCGTAGACCAGAAGTAGGGGGATTGCCCCCGTTGGCTTGGATGGTTGAGTCCGCAGCCCCCCGCAGTGCGTTGGGTAGTTCCTTGATCCACTTGCCCCCTTTTGAGTTAGCGGCCGTCGTGTAGCCGCTTCTTGAGGGCGTCGAGCACCATCCCGTTGGCGCGCTCGACTTGTCCGTTGGCCCGTGGATGGGCGACGGAGACGTATCGACGTCGATTCCGCCGTTCTCGCGCGGTACTCCCGGAACCGGTGGTTGTTGAAGTTGGACCCCGGTGTCCGTGATGATGCGGTGGGGTAGCCCGTAGCGGTGCACGAGTTCATCCAGAAGTCGAGTACTCGTCGGCCTTGGGGCATGTGACCGGCTTGACCTCGATCCACTTGGTGAACTTGTCGATAGCCACCGCATGCCGGTTGAATCCTCCCCGGCGCGGCTTGGCGGTGGCCCAATCATGTCGAGCCCCCGGCGGGCAAAGGGCCGGGGTTGGTGGTATGGTGACCGGCTTGTAGGCGGGGACGTGTTGTCGCTTGGCGAAGAACCGACATCCTTGGCACCTTCGACGAGTTCTTCGGCATCGCCCGGGGCCGTGGGCCGCAGAAGGCTCGCCGAAGGCCTTGCCGACCGGCGTGCGGGAGGACGCGTGGTTGCCGCGGACACCCTTGTGGATCTCCTCCAAGATATCCTTGCCTTCTTCGCGAGGGACGCATTTCATGAGCACTCGGAAGATGCGCCTCGCTTGTAAAGCTTGTCGCCGACGAGGACGTAAGACTTGGCGCGGCGGACGCAGTTGTTCGAGCTGCGTTCTTGTCGGAGGGGACCTTCTCGCTCGCCGAGGTAGTCGATGAAGGGTTGCCTCCGGTCCACGTCGATCATCATGACCTCCCCGCCCACCGGTTGGTTAGCCGGGACGGTGGTCGGCGGCGCCGCCTCCGGATGGATGGCGCGTGAAGCTCATGGACGAAGACGCCGCGCGGTACTTGGGCGCGGGTGGATCCGAGCTTCGAAAGGACGTCCGCCGCAACGTTGTTGTCGCGAACGATGTGGTGGAACTCGAGACCATAGAATTTGTTCTCGAGCTTGCGGACTTCTAGGCGCATGGCGTCCATGTTCTCCTTGTTGCGGTCCCGGGACTTGTTGACTTGGTTGATGACCACCGCGGAGTCGCCGTAGACTAGTAGCCGCTTGATGCCAAGTGAAGCCGCGAGGCGAAGCCCGTGTAGGAGGGCTTCGTACTCGGCTTCGTTGTTTGAGACCTTCCAGAAGATCCCGGGACGTACTTGAGTTGTTCGCCCGTTGGAGATATCGCAGTACCCTCGCGCCCGCGCCCTCGAGGTTGAGTGAGCCGTCGAAGTACATCACCCAATGCTCGGTCGCACGGTGGGAGTAGGTAGCCGGTTCTCCCGCCACTCGCCATGAAGTCGACTAGCGCTTGCGACTTGATGGCCGTGCGTGGCTTGAAGTCGATGGTGAGGGCGCCGAGCTCGACGGCCCATTTGGAGATCCTTCCGGTGGCGTCCGGGTTCCTCGGGATGTCGCCGAGCGGGTAGTCGGTGACGACGGAGACCGAGTACTCCCGGAAGTAGTGTCGTAGCTTCCGTGAGGTGATGAGTAGAGCGTACGAAGCTTCCCGCACGGCCGGTAGCGAGCCTTGGACTCGATAGAACCTCGCCCGACGAAGTAGACCGGGCGCCCGGACCGGGTAGGCGTGGCCGTCTTCCCCGCCGCTCGACAACGATGGCGCATCGACCACGTGAGTAGTCGCGGCCGAGGTAGAGCAAGAGGCCGCTCGCCCTTGTAGGGAGCCGTGAGGACCGGCGGCTTCGACGGAAGTCCTTGAGCCGGGCAAGGGCTTGGTCCGCCTCTGCAGTCCACACGAACTTCTCGTGGTGCTTGAGTAGTTTGAAGAAGGGGAGACCCCGTTCTCCTAGCTTCGAGATGAATCGTTCAATGCCGCCATGCACCCCGTCGGCCTTCGGACGTCCTTGATGCTCGTGGGAGCTTTCATGCCGGTGATGGCGGAGATCTTCTCGGGGTTGGCTTCGATGCCTCGTTGGGCGATGATGAAGCCGAGTAGTTTGCCCGAAGGTACGCCGAAGACGCACTTGTTCGGGTTGAGCTTCCCGGCGGTACTCGCGTAGCGATGCGAAGGTCTCTTCAAGGTCGTCGATGAGGGTACCGGAGTCCCTGGTTTTGACAACCACGTCATCCACGTAGGCCTCGACGTTCTTGTTGAGTTGCCGCTTGAAGCGTGTCCGGATGGCCCGTTGGTAGGTGGCGCGGCGTTCTTCAACCCGAAAGACATGGTCGTGTAGCGAGACGCGCCAAACGGGGTGATGAACGCGGTCTTCTCCGGTCTTCCTCCTTGATTGCGATCCGGTGGTACCCGGAGTAGCGGTCGAGGAAGCGAGCAGTCGCGGCCCGCCGTGGAGTCGATGACTTGATCAATCCGCGGCAACCCGAAGGGGTCCTCGGGGGCGTGCTTGTTGAGGTCGGTGTAGTCGACGCACATCCTCCACTCGTTCGAGTTCTTCTTGCGGACGAGGACGGGGTTGGCGAGCCACTCTGGATGGAACACTTCTCTGATGAAGCCGGCAGCGAGTAGCTTGGCGAGTTCCTTCTTGATGGCGTCCCGTCTGTCGTCGGCGAAACGTCGGAGATGTTGTCGCTTGGGGGTGGCCTTTGGGTCGACGTTGAGGCAGTGCTCGATCAGCTCCCTGGGCACTCCCGGCATGTCCGCTGGCTTCCACGCGAAGATGTCGCGGTTAGCCCGAAGGAAGCTGATGAGCGCGTCTTCCTATTTGGGGTCGAGGCCGGCCCCGATGGTGGTGGTCTTGGTGGGGTCGCCTGTTCCGAGGTCGACCGACTTGGTGAGCACCTCCTCGGGTGGCCGAGGCTTGTTGGCGCTGTCAGATTTCTCTGGGATGTCGAGTTCGCTTGTGGCAAGTTTCTTCGACGCGGCGTAGACCTCCATCATTGGGGTGGGTACTTGATTTGTCGAAGCGATCACCACGGCCTCTGTATCGCAGTCGTGAGAGATCTTCAAGTCCCCTTGGAGGGAGAGTACGCCGACTTGGACTTGGCATTTTGAGTACCAAGTACGTGTAGTGGGGCACCGCCATGAACTTGGCGATGGCCGGTCTGCCGAGGATGGCATGGTAGGAAGTCTCGATATCCGCGACCTCGAACTTAATGTACTCGGTGCGGTAGTTGTCGCGAGACGCCCCGAAGGTAACTGGCAGTACCACTGAGCCTAGTGGGATAGCCGCGTTGCCTGGGACGATGCCGTAGAAGGGCATGCTGCTCTTGTCGAGCATGGGGGTGACGTCAAGGTTCATCTTCTTCAGAGTCTTGGTGAAGAGGACGTTGAGCCCGCTTCCGCCGTCGATGAGCACCTTGTTGAGCTTAGAGCCCGCCACTGTTGGTTTCAGGACGAGGGGAAAACGTCCTGGTTCGGAGAAGCTGGTCCATTGGTCCGCGCGGGAGAAGGTGATGGGTGTCTCTGACCATCTGAGAGGGGTCATAACCGCTGGTTCGATGGACATCACTTCACGGCGAGTAGCCTTCTGCTCCCGCCTGCAGGGTAGTCCGCCGAAGAGGACGTTGACGGTCTTCTCGGGTTCTTGGAAGTCGTCGCCGTCCTTCTTCTTGTTCTTCTGATCGTGAGGGTGCGGTGGCTCCGGCGTATCCTTGAGTGCATGCCTGAGCTGGTAGCACTGCTCGGTGGTATGGTTGCCGTTCGGGTGCCACGGGCACTTCTCTTTCAGCAGGTCTTTGAACCCGCCGGAATTCTTCTTCGAGTTCCCTTTCGGAGGGCGGCCGGATAGCCGCGACGGTATTGTCCGGCTTGCGCTTGCGGTTGGAACCCGAGAAGTTGTTGTTGTTGTTGTTGTTGCGGCCGCCTTGGTTTGGGTTGCTGCGCCGCCGCCACCTTGGTTCTCGCTTGGACTTGCCGCGGATGGCGTCGTACTTGGCGTTGGCCTTGTCCTCTTCGTCCGCCCGGACGTGATCATGTCCTTGAGGTGGGGAATGGACTTGGGGCGGCGCCGCCGAAGTCCTCGAAGGTGCGGCGATGGTAGAGCCCGTCCCGGAAGAGGTCGATGACCTCCTTGTCGGTGACGTCCACGACGGTAGCGCGCTTGTCGAAAAGCGGCGCATGTACTTGCGGAGGGTCTCGCCTTGTTCTTGCTTGATCATGGCAAGGTCCATGCGAGTACCCGAACGGCCCATGGCGCCCGCGAAGTTGCTTGTGAATTGCTCCTTCGGTCGGTCCCACTTGTCGATTGAGTGCTTGTCCAGCGACTCGAGCCACGTGAGTGGGGCTTGATCCAGGCAGAAGGGGAAGTAGAGGCACTTGGTGTCGCTGTTGCCGCCAGCGTTCTCGATGGAGAGAGCGTAGCATCGGAGTCACTGGATGGGATCCTGCTTCGCGTCGTATTTGGTGATCTCCAAAGGCTTGAATTTGTCGGGGAGGAGCAGGTTGCGAAGCCGGGGTGAGAAGGCAGGGAAGCCGTCGCCTTCAGCGGCGGTCGTCGACTTCTTCTGCCGCAACTCATCGATTCTCTGGCGAGCATCGTACCCGCCGTGAGAGGCGCCGGAGGCGTGGCTATGCGCGTGGCCGCGGCCGCCGCGGCCGCCGCCGCCTCCCGGCTTTCTTGTTGGCTCCGTGGTTGGAGCCGCCGCCGTCGCCGCCGCCGCCGTCGGGGTCGTTGCCGCCACCACCGGCCGGAGCACGGTGGGGGACGACTTCTCGGTTGACGTTGTCTTGTCGTGAGGGTCCGCCGGCGGTGGAGCGTCGACGGTTTGGTTCGGTCCGGGATGTCGCCCGAGTACGGTTAGGACCGGGGTCGAGACCTGCGACTAGTAGCTTCGTTGTCGCGAGGCTTAGCCGGGGGAGGTTGGGCGACTCTCTTGTCTACCCGCATGAAGTAGGCTTCTTCGGCGAGCTTGGCGATGACCTCCCCGCGCTCGTATGCCCCGAGCTCGACGTGCGATCGCCGTGATCGACATGAGGCACTCGCTCGGGAGTGGTGTGGACTCTGCTCTCAACCGCCGAGAGCTTCCGCAAGGTTGCGGATGGGAAGGTTGTCTCCGAGCCGCCGGCGTCGTTCGTTGCGCTTCCCCGTTACGTTCGCGCCGGTGTCCCCGTTGGCGTCGGTCTCGTCCGCGGGGGGCATCGGCGGACGGCTCGTCCGCGGAGATGTCCTCCAAGTACTTGTCTGCGGCCGTGCCTGAGGTCCCTGGGGTGTCGCCGGCAGCCATGAAGACTTGACGATCGGGCGTGCCCAAGCTTGGCTCAGAAGGCGCCACCTCAGTTGGTGTGTTTGAGTCAGCCTGGGCTAGTGGTGTTCCCTCCTGGAACGGTAGCGAGTCGATGTAGGCGACGTAGCGTGAGTCCTTTGTCAGCTCAGCAGGTTTGCGGTCTGGCCAGTAGACGTATCTTCCGGCCGGCGTCGATCTTATAACCAGCCCGGAGGCTGGCCCTGACAAGGGAAGCTCAGAGGAGTCGTCTTCGGACTCGGGCTCCTCGGGGTCCGACCCGAAGTCGAACTCGTAGTCCGGGTTCGAGAAGAACTCGGAGAGAGGACTGGAGTCCGAGACGCGGTTGGGGGCGGCGTCGGAGTCCGAGTTGTACTCGGTTGCGGGCTCCTTGCCGGCCGGCGTGGTGCGAGAAGCCTCCGTGCGGGCCGGGCCGGGAACGCGAGGGCCACGCGCGGCGCCGACGTGGAGAGGGGACCGCTCGCGATGGGCGAGGAGCCGGCTCGCACGCGATGGCCCATGGCGACGTCGGGTTCGAGTTGGAGACGGACTCGAGCTCGAAGTCGGCGTGGAGGTTGGAGAGCGAAATTTCGCCGAACTTGCGGCGAGCTTGCCCGTGACAACTTCGGGAAGCGTCACAAGGCTCGTCCTCGAGTCGGGTTGCATGATCAAGCGGCGGCGGAAGGAGCCCGCGCCATCGGCGATGCGGACCCGTGCGCCGAAGACGAAGGTGTCGCCGCGGTTGAAGGCGACGGTTGGCTTGATGAGAACGGAAGCCGTCGAGTTCGCCATGTGATCTCGAGCGAGAGCCCCTACCTGGCGCGCCGGTGTCGGTGTTTTGGACCGGCAACCTACTACGGGGAGTACCCGAAGTAGATGAATGTGACTCGCCGAGATCGGTAACTCGGAGGAAGAGGCACGTGGCACACAATTTAGACAGGTTCGGGCCGCGAGGTGCGTAATACCCTACGTCTCGTATGTCGCGTAGCTCGGATTGATAGGGCACGATTACGGGGTGGTGCAATGGTGCGCCGTGAGTTGAGATTGGATGAGGTGATCCCCGAGATCGGTCCCCGCCCCGCCTTATATAGTCGGGAGGCGGGGTTACAAGTCGGAGTAGGGAAGGAGTACTAGTCGAGTACGTCTAGGAGACCTCTACACAGTGCGGAACATGTACAGAGTCCTAACCGAGCACTACTCCTGTGCTGTCCTTGTGCTCCACGCCTTCAGGTGCCGTGTAGCGCAAGCCGAGTAGTCCCAGGGGCCCACCGAGTAGTCGGTCCTGGTACCCACCGAGGTAGTGGGCCCAGGGAGGTCCATACGACAGGGACGGACACGGGGTCCTAAAAAACCGGGGGAATACTGCTTAAAACCTGCAAAAACGCAAACACACCTCGAATCTTATGAGACTCATTATGCAATGATTAGACAACGTTGTGCTATACTAAACAATCTCTAGTTATGGATTAATTAAGCTTAATGAATTTATGTCGCGATTTTTCATCCATCCATGTAATTAGTTCTATAATTAGTCTACGTTCATTACCTCTAATAGAACTTGAAAGGGCTCTCAAAAGTTTCTTCCAAAAATTACCCCGAACTAAACAGGTATCCCTATTTTTTTTTGGTAATAACACAGTATTTTGGTGGGACAAAGTCATGCTACGATATCCGAAAGTATAATATTAAATACCGGATTAACTACACTAATTTTATATCACGAACATCACGTCTTATATATATATATATATATATATATATATATATATATATATATATATATATATATATATATATATATATATATATATATATATATATATATATAAAAAACTATTTCTTGAGGAAGTCGTCTCTTGCAAAACACACATCTCAATTTAAAAAACAATTTAAAAAAAGTAGTAGGAATTAACAAAGAATGTACTCCTAGCAAAGATAAATATACGGACTAGATCAGATAATATTTCTGTCAACCGACCAGGTGCTAAGCAATCATGTTATCGACAGAGAGTTTCTTTCCAGCAGATCCAGACTGTCAAAAAAAAAAGGAGACATTCAGACAGAAGACAATCGCTCTCACCTGACAGACGTAGAGATCGCGCGCCGATCGCATACATGCTGCGAGCCTGGAACTGCAAGCAAACAAGGCCGCCATGGATTTTTTTTTCTAAGCTCGATCGGGACGACGATTCCATGAGTGATCCGCCAGGCAGCCAGTGAAGCGTGCCGGGACACAAGAAGACAAGAGGAGTTGTTTACACACCGTGGCTTGCAAGTGGGGGTGCTTCTTCATCGATCTGCTTGGCTTCTTCGTGTTACTTCTTCCAGCACGATGATTGAGAACTGCAGCTTCTGATCCAGACAGATTGGCCGCGGCAGGGGCAACGGAATAGCGGGGTCTTGATGTTTCATGTAGTAGGGTCTATTAAATGTTTCCAAAAAAGGGCCAAAATACAAGAGATTCGTGCAGTACATTGTCTTCATGAGGGTTTAAGCACAAGAGTTGAGACACTGCATTTTCCTCGTCACCTGCTGCAGTATCAGCACCCCCTGGTAGGAGCTGAACCTCAGAGCCCCCCCGTTCCTTGCAAGCTATACATGGAGAACAGAAGCAGAGCTAATAAGAAAAGATTCACGCAAACATGCATCTACATCACTTAACAAAAAAAAAATGAGGAGAGAAATGCATACCTAGTACTAGCAGCAGCAGAAGGCCGCGGGGACGGCTTTCAAGTTTCAAGCCTCCAACCAAGCATCCTGCCCATACTGGTATCCAAAGCAACAGCAGAAGATGCAGCAGCAGCAGCAGATAGGACGGTCATACCAGCGTTGGTCTTTTATTCGATAAAACCCAAGGTTTCTCCTCCTAAAACATCCAACTATGTTGCCTACTCGGCTGGTAGAATAAATACTACTCGGTCGACAGAATGATGAATAATATTATGTGAGAGGAAATAAGTCAAGATAAGTTAAGACTAGAAAAACCAAACAAGGCTATGCATTCTGGGCCTGGTTTAGTTGGCAAATTTTTTTGTCAAAAATTTGCTACCTTTTCAACTCTCTCTCTCCATTACATCACATTAAATACACCAAAAGACATATGTTCGGAGCAGTAAATGTAGGTAAAAAAATTACTAATCACACAGCTTTGTTGCACATCACGAGAGGAATTTTTTTTGAGCATAATTACCTAATGGTAGGATAATATTTAACACAAACAAACGAAACGTGCTACAGAAGTGCTACAAGAGTTGGAACAGTTACTTTTGGTAGTTTTTAGCCATCCAAACAAGTCCCTGGTATCCGAGCAACAACAGAGGACGCAGCAGCAGCAGATAGGACGGTCATACCAGCGGGCTTTCATTCCATGCCCCCCTGTCACCCTCCTCCTAAAACATCCCATAAAATCTTTAAAATCCACGAAATTCAGGAAAGTCCAGAAGGAACCAGGCTTTCGCTCCTTAAACGGTAGTTTTTCGTAGTAGACGCGATCAAACTCAGCCGTGGTCAGAAGCCATACTGCAGTTATCAACTCTCCGCCACAGCTGAGCTGCCTGGCATGGGACTCCCTGCTGCAGCGATGTGCCGCGTAGCACAGCATCTCCACCCACACCCCAAAAACCACCCGCAGCAGCTTCTCCGATTCCTCCAAGTGTAGCAGTTGGTCGGCGAGTTTAGCTCCAGGACTAAGGACTTGAGCTTCCTCCTCAACAGTAACACTGTTGTGGCTGCCTCGCTCCATGAAGTGCGAATAATGCCGCAATTCCCGCAGCACTTTCTTGGCTTGGAGATGCAATGTGGGTCGGACAGGGGATGGCAGCATGTAGGGACGTTCCACAAGGAGGAACATCATGTAGTTGGAGACTGCCTTGGTTGCCTCCACAAGGGAACGGGACGACCTTCTTCTAGAGTGACAGAGGAACTTGTAGGTGGCGAGATGCCAGGCAAGGATGCTTTGATCAAACTCCATGCTCGTGCTCCAGGTGAGCTCCTTCAAGAATCCACCACCACCACGTCCACCATCATCAGGTTCATGCCGCCGTCGCTCCAGCACGCACTGACCGCGGTAGCTCCTCATCACACCCTCGTTGCCTCCACATGCTTCCACCACTCTCTGTATCTCTTCTAGCACCAGCTTCTTGGCCGCCGTTAGAAAAATCTTGTTGTTGCCATCTGTGCAAAAGGAAACCATTTTGCTGCCTAGGCTTGTTTCATCACCTCTGTAGGCGTAGGAGTCCAGCAAGTTAAGCTGACCGATGGAAGAAGACCATCTTCTTGCTTGTACGATCCTGACACGCCGCCGGAGAGATACGTGCAGGTTGTGCAGCCAGGCCCACCTGTTCACTCTCAGCATGTCACATGTCCATGTTGACCCCATGGCCCTCACCACCGATGCCATCTCCAGAATGAGCGCACCACCTGCCAGGATGTAGGTGACAGCGGCATCGACCCCGTCTTTGCCACCAGCGCTGAACTGAAACAGAAGGAATGTCGTGGCGGTTCCGAGCAAGGAAATGGCACGGAATTAGCAACGTCCGTACCATGTGTGGATCACCGCTGCCTTGGTGTAGAAGATGTCATACATCAAGGAGAGTTGCAGTTCAACCAACTCAAATGTTTTACTCTTCTCATGAAAAAGCTTCATGGCATTGTTCTGAAACTTGGTTGGACAGATTTTGTCATCCACAAACTGACCCATGCGGATGTAAAGAAGGTCATGAGCACCCTGCAGGACCGATTCATCATCCAATTCCGACTGTGTGCCTGTGGTAGGATAGTCCCCGACGTTTTCCTTAACAGACAAACCATCCAGGTACCTTCTTATGATTTCCAGCCTGGCGAAACTGAGTGCCCACACTCTCTCTGCATTCTTGAGTACACCCACGGTAAACATGAGGACAGCAGGAGCGACCAGTGGCCCATGGTTGCCCATGTACTTGTAGAGGACATAGCCTGCCCCAAGTGCCTGCACGGCGAAAGTGAGGAGGTGGCGCAGCCAGAGCTGGCTGTCCTCCATGGCGTAGGCGGTGATGGTGTCCTGCCCACCCAGATGCACGAGGAGGAACGGCGCCCAGAGCGCGATGGCCCGCTGGTGCTCGCCTGCCTTGCTGCCGACGGACATGTGGCCGAGGGTGTACGTCGCGGTGTACTCAGCCAGCAGGTACATGAGCCAAAGGAGGATCCTCAGGGCGCGGGAGATGCTGCGCCGGCGCATCCACGCGAAGCTGAGCAGGAACACCTGCAGCGCGAAGCTGGTGAGGACCAGGATCTGGATCTCCCATTCGTTCCAGAGGCGCAACACTCCAGCCATGGCCATCGATTGCTTGGAAGTTCGATTCTGTGCAGTGATGAATTACCCGATGAACCTGTCAGTGAAACACCGATAAGGACCATCACATGAGCAACAGAAATAAAAATACTCCAATCAATGGCAGTGCGTTGCAGATCAGGTGCACTAAGAACTGGACCAGGTTTTCTTTGAAAAGATACATGTTTGGAGACGAGGGAGGGGAGGGGAGGGAGGGAGAGAGCTGCCAGAGATGGAGACTAGGGCGGCACCGGTGAGCTCAGTTGGGGGGCGCAGGCCTGCCAGAGCGGGAGAAGAAGGAAGGGAGCAGCACCGTTCGGACGGAGCATTGGGTCGGAGTCGGACCCCATGATTGCCGACAGTGGGTGGTCACCATGCTCGATTAGGAGGACCTTCTTGCACCTCGGCTCAGCCCCAGCGCACGGGCCCGTGCTGGACCTGTACTGCTGCTACACCAACAACAGCCCACCATGGCTAGGCGCGCCACGCTGCTGCCGCAGGAGGAAGCAGAGCTTCCAGCTCCAAGGAATGGGAATGGGGCGCGCGCATTTCATCGAGCATGTTGCGGGCGAGGTTGAGGAAGCGGAACCAGCTGGATTGCGGGCGGGCCGCGGGTGATCTCCTGGCCGACCAATCGACAGCCAATGCCCCAGACCGCGGAGATGCGATGCGTGCCTGGCCCTGGCGGCGCGGCGCAACTGCACGGCCGCCGCAGCCGAGGCGTGAGCGCTGCCTAGCGGCGGTCTCGTGCTGACCTTTGTCCCCGCCTTTTCTTTCTCTATTTTATTATTATCTAAGCTTCCGGGCCAACGTATGCTACGGTCTGGCACCACACCACAGAATTAGTAGTTTTCTCTCTATTCTAAATAAGTCATTTTGTACTGAATCTAAACTACGGGAGCAACTTCAAGAGACGCTAAAATGATTTGACTAGCTAAATTTTAGAAAAAAAGAATTCTCAAAAACACTTTTCCAACAAACTAGCTATCTACCCAACTACCTATCATGATTAGCTAAATCCGTTGCCCCGCTAACTATCTTTGGTTAGTGACTAGCTATCCTGATTTTCAGTCTATAGAGGTTGTTGGATGTCAGCAACTTTTTTTTTGATAGCTATTTCATTTTGCATACTAGCTAAATCAGGATTTTAAGTGATTTTTTTAAAGAGGCTCTCCTGACTTATGACTTATCGGGATATCATACATTGCAAGAATGTCGCTTCAGTGGCTGCATCAACGCACTTCTTTATGCTAACAATTTTATTTTATATACGGAACTAGTTTTTGTACTTATGTCACCATTTTGTGTCGAGATGGATGAAATACATTGTGCTTTTATTTATGGATGGATACGGTCACAGAGTCTCACAAAGATAAATATCATCATATATATATATGATATATATATATGATATTTATTTCCTCTCACGGAATACTATTCATTTCACCTGCCGAACAGCACCTAAGCTGTGGAGCAAGTAAGAAAAAACTCTAGTACCTTAAAATAAACCGTCAGGGAAATGCAAGTGAACGAACTGCTCCTGACAACAGGGGAACGCAGCTACACAATGAATTGAACAGTGTGTGAGGGTGATGATGAAGAGTAGCAGAACAGGTAAGAAAAAGGGGCAGCTTGATTTATTAATCACCACAGCGGCAGAAGAGGCGCGATGCGAGGTACGGAGCACTCTCCCTCCGTGTTGTCCGCTCCAGCCGCCAATTTTGGCTAGGATGATCCATCATCACACTCTATAATTAATAATCGAGCGACGGATCAGATTCCTTGCCCACATCGAGGGCCAAACGCTTTACTTGGTCCTGGGGACTGGGAGGACGTAATGCTATTTGTCCGCTTCAAGGAAGTACTCCCTAGGCGGTCCTGGGGACTGGGAGTATAAAAGGTTATTTATTTTATTTATTTTGGGTAGAACAGCTGTTTTGATTCTTAAACTATCACCCTAGGCTCAGTCAGTGTCATCCCTAACCATTCGAAGCGGTTGTTAGACTCGCCCTGTTCGTTTGGCTTATCATCCGGTCCAGAGATCTTTTCTCTCGTAACAAATCGGCAAGACTACCATCGCCCAAATGAACGAGTGGCCCAATTTCATCATCACGGAACTATTCCCTCATCCCCCCATTCTCCATCCTTCCATCACTCATCCTCTTGGATCTTGAGCCCAAATCAAGAACGACAAGGGCCCTGTTCGTTTGGCTTATCAGCCACCAGTACTTTTCTCTCAGAACAAACCAGCCACCAGCAATCAACCAACAGGACTTTTCTCTCAGAATAAATCAGCATCAGCCAAACGAACAGGCCGAAGAACACTTCACAAATTGATTCAAGACATGCTCATCACAACACATCATACATGCTCATCTCACAAGAACACATGAGTTTTCATTTGAATCACAATATGTTTTAGTTTGATTCACAACATACAAAGATTCACCAACAATCACAAATAAATCACTACAATAAATCACTAATAAGCAGAGCAAGTTCGATCATAGGAATCTTTTTTTTTAAAAAAAAAAGTTCGATCATAGGGAAAAAAGTTCACTAATAAGCCCAGATCTTGAGATGATTTAAACATCTCAAATAGGCAGATAAACAGAGCCAAGTATGTATTCAAAAGACGACCTGACCCGGATCCGGCCAAAATACATAGGTCCAGGTCAACAACAAACATCACCCGTTCGATCCCTTGTTTTGATCCCGAACTATTCCCCTTCTGCAGCTACCTCTACTCTATGTGTTGCATTTCAGTATTTGCATTAAGAAGTTAGAGCTACCTGACATCAAAAAATTAGAGTTGCTAGGACAATGGACATGGAGCAAATAAGAGCAGATAGAGAGGTGACGATGGATACAAATCCTATGTGCACTTCATCTCCGCATGGTATCTGCCATGCAGCTTTGTCCAAGGGTGCAACTTCGAGATCCTTAAGCACCCACAAACAGGAATCGGAATCAGTTTCTTTTTTTCTGTAGCGTAGGAACAGATCCGGGCTACCAAACTCGACCGTTGCATACCCACTGGCATCAAGAGGCTGCAATAAACCATCAGAATCAGTGGTCAGTTCCTTCAGAAGCAGTCTGAAAATTGATTATAACAAATACACCTACGAGGACATATGCTGTATATCCCAACTTTCGATCATTCCAAGATCAATAAAATTAAGACAAGGATATTAAGCTCAAACACTCAATTGATACAAGTAGGGCCTTAAAAGCACAATTGTATCATGGCTATTTTCAGTTTATCAGTTTATTATTTATATGAATCATCTAGTTCTCCTCTCCTGTCTCCCAGTTAACTATAAAGCTGAAGTTACTTCTCCAGGACCTAGTCCATTAGAATTCTGTAGCATGCACAAGGGATGGCCCATAACAGTTGCATAAATCCATAGACACTGGTGAGACATTATTTGTGCGCTGAAGCAAAACTAATCAGATATTATTAAAGCTGCAGGACTTGAAGGGAGTGGCAAGCATATATATCTTCTATTATTATGCATCAATATGGCCCGACATAAGAGTTTTATTTGTTTCATCAAGCATTACTATTTAATGTCCATCATGGAAATCATGTACCACTAAGCGCCAAGTTGTTTGAATATTTTAAGCATTGATGCAAATCAATTTCTGAACTGATAAGGCAAACCTGAATGCTGTATTTGCAGAGAGAATTTTCAGAATAACAGTATCCATAGCCTAGTAGGTTACCAGCAAAAGACAGCAAGTGGTATTTACTATGACAGGTGGCAGGAACCAAATAGTTCAAATTATATTATTGCCAATGGTAGTCTATATGACCTTACCGGGTATCTAGCATGGAGAGGCAGTTCTATTACAATGTTACAGTTTGTTAACGTGCTTGGCCTGAGATCAAAATGAATCTCGACGGCTGACTGGTTGGATAGAGCTGAGGGTAGTTCAAGGTTGGTGTCTCCAAAAACAGCAACATCAAGGAAAACTGCAAGATTAAAGAAAAGCTTAGTAGAATGCAAAGAACAACACAGTTGCAGTCTTTCCCGATGTTAGAATTCACCTTTGCGCTCAACAAAATGCTGTAGCTCAAATGGGTCAGCAAACACCCCATTTGGGAGCTTTTCAATTATCGCCAGATGGGCATCATAGACATTGAGGAAATTAAACATAGCATCTTGACAGGCACCAAACTTCACAGAATAAACTAAACGGCGGTGAGAACCTTCACCAATCAACTGCCGCTGCAGTTCTGAGAGTGTAAGCACTTCAACATCATCAGTAAGTCCTTTGCACAAATCACCAGAGTCAGACATTTCAGCTAAGCCACGATGTTGAGCGTGGTCAGTCAAGGTGTGGAGATATGCATCGCCAATGTACGTCCTAGAGCAGGGCATACAATTGATAAATTTCTGGCTTCTACCTGCCTGTGCAGTAAAATAATTAAAACTTGCACACATAGGCACAAACAACTCGGAACAAAAAAAAGGGACTAAAATTCAAAGCACCGGATACATAAATCGAAGTAGGACACATCTTAAAATCCAAGCGAGATACAACTAACAACCTCATGCCACCAGACTCAAACAAGCATAGTACATTTAAATCGAACTTGGGATAGATTCACACTTCCTTACTTTACCAGTACATTAAATGTCAGCATTTACAACGCTGGTGGTAGTATTCTATCTGCATTACTTAAGCCACACCACTGAACCTAATCAGCTAGTACTTCCTAACGCCTTGGGATAGGTACAAATGAATCTTTACAATACAAAAGCTGGGTTCATTCCCTGGGCGGGCAGCGGGTCCACACCGCCCGTTAACCCGCTGGACGTCGGATCGGCCCAACTCGCTACATAGACCGTCCGATGCAAAACAGCGCGGGTCTGTTGCCTAAGCTGCGGACCCGGGTGCTCAGGAACCTTCGCGGACCCGCTCAGCCGAGGCCCTCACCCCCTCCGACGCCCGCGCGACCACGCCTCCCTCATCCTGCTGTGCCGCTTGCTGGCTTGCTGCCCTCCGCCATCGCCGCCGCTTTCTTGCCGG
Source organism: Cenchrus americanus (assembly GCA_947561735.1). NCBI lineage: Eukaryota > Viridiplantae > Streptophyta > Magnoliopsida > Poales > Poaceae > Cenchrus > Cenchrus americanus. The sequence continues at coordinate 7,501,512 of OX387242.1, forward strand.
CTTGCCGCTCACCACCCACCGTGCCGCGAACGCTTCATCATCGCCCTCTCGCTCGGCACCCGCCGCTCCTGGCCGCAGATGCCTCGGCTCCGTTGACTGCGTCGCCGAAGGGGCCAGCGTGGGCGAACGCCGAAGCACGCGACCCTAGTGGCTGGTGCCTAGCGCCGGTGAGGACCCCGCGTCACGCGCCGTCTGGAATCACCGCCAGCCGCACCCCCACACATCCCTCAGACTGCTCTGCCGCTTGCCACCCTCCGCCTACTGCTCCACTCCGCAGCAACCATCCATCCTCAACCGCTCCCGCAGAGCTGCAAATCTGCATCTTAATAAGCTCCTGACCTTCCCAATTGCAATCCTCCACAGCGCCTTGCCCGAGCCCATGCTCATGACAGGGGACCTCAATATGTTTGCCGAAATGCCTGTCTGCGAGGAACTGGCTCGGGCGTTGTCTCAAGGGGGAATGGCTGCTAGCTGATGATAAGCCATGTGTCAGACACGGCAGTGTGCAGGTGGCGCGGGAGGAAGCTAGGAGGTGCCCCCAGGACCTTGGGTATTGAGAATAAACGACGGAAGATCAGTTGAGGTGCATCAATAATACTTGCAATGTTCCTCACTTACTGTTTGCAGTGTCTCTACAATTCAGTTGACGATTGCAACTGGTACAAGTTGTGCAAATATGTTATCCTATCCAAATCAGTGATACTGATCGAGCTGTCGCCTCTGTTAAATCGATCCTTAGCCGATTAAATAAACATGTAAAGTGGCAACCAGCATGGTGCATCTGTTATTCTGTTAACCTGTAAATATTAGTTCTCTGCCCCTGATAATCACAAATATAGTGGCACTGCATTTGATAAAATAAGCTACCAGGCATATAAAAACTTTAATTAAGGCTAGCACACCATTCACCACTATTGATACCATTACCATGAGATTCTGGTTTCTTCTATTCCTGTTCTGCAAATGATGTCAACAAAAGCTTATTTTTGCAACCATGTTCTGAGTCTACAATCATTATCAACATTTTTAGCTTGTCTATGCATGCATAAATGTTAAAAGAGCAAAAGCAGTTTCCCAGTGCACAATGAATTGCTGTGGATGTCATTTTCTATCTAAAAAAGTTATTACATTGTTACTTTTGCTACTCTGACATGTTCCATGCCTTGAAGATGTGCACACGTACCTTATCACTCAGGTATCCAAGTAGGGGGGGTCCTGTTAATGTAGTGAAATGGTATATAGAGCATTGCCTCTTGCTGTCTTTAGGATCTGAGAATAATTATGCGGTGGCAATTATACTTAGCTGAGAGCATCACAATGATCGACCTGGTTCAGTTTACGTCTAATTGACAATACAATCAACATTCATTCACAAAGATTTTCTAGCAAACATTTGTGCACGATAGAGATTACCAAATCGGTAAATGCACTGCTTTCTTAGACTTTGACTAACAGATGTTGAGTATGGTCATACCAAATGTTCTTTTCATGTTATTAATCCAATAAATCCAATTTTCAATGTCATTGCTCCAAGTTTTTTTATTGGTCTGTAAGACACGATAATGCATTTAGGCTGCAAAGCTTTTGTTACGAGGTCAGTAAGCTAACTTGCAATGCATTCAAGCTGCAATCTTCTGCTACAGCTCGATAACTTCATTGCTGGGTATTGACCTTATTGCTGGGTGTTCTCAAGAAAGCAGTAGTGTTCAATATGAAGATTCTGGACCTACTAATTTATATCTGCAATTCATAAGTTCACCCCATCAAAAATTTTATTGTTCAGAAGCACTTTGATATTCAGTAGTTTAATACGACAGAAGTTGCTACCTGATCTGCAGATCTGAAGCCATAATCAGGTTTTCCCTATTAGTTTCCTCAACTGATTTCTAATTAGTAAGATCATATGTATATTTCTTATTTCTTTAGTGCCGAGTCATAAAACATTTAATTCAAAAGAATATTGCACGTCAGCATGGCTTTGATAGCTTATAACCCTTTAACAAGATGATGTAATCATATTTGGCACTGAAAAGTTTGAGATGGTTGCCGATGTGAACTCACCTGATAAGTTACAGGACATTCAACCTTATTATGTGCAGCTGGTGCTAGACCAACACATATTCCTTCAATCCAGGAATTGAAACTATCCTGAGTTACAAGGTTAACATTACATGTTTTCCGACCATATTTGTATTAGGATAACCATTCATTCTAAAAAAGGTGTTTTGCTATCTCACTTCCTGACAATTGCTGTTTGTCTCCACTTTCATATTTGGGTAACTCAGCAAGCACTAACATTGAGAGCTTCAAGGTTGTTAAGAGAGCTTGGGAGCTCATGTGTATTGCTTCAAGGTTGTTCATGTTTACGGCTATTGTCCTGTCATAGTTGCTACTGGAAGTTTTTGTACACAGCTAAGGCACATTACCTCATAATTCTAAAGCAGATATTCCATTGAAGTGTGTAACTAATACTTCCCCAATACACCATCATGTTTCTGGTGGAGAATTAGTATTGCAAAGTTAATTTGATGTGCATTGCCGTTACGAATGCTCATGTATATCTTCCAAAGTTCCTTTCGGTTATTGGTGTGCAGCCAAGTGGTTTCACCCCTCGGAATTTTAGATGGGGACTATATAAAATTTAGTGATAGTATAATATAAAGGTTTATCCAAGGTCGTATTTCTTATATATATCTACTCTAAAAGCCAAGTTTAAATGGCTATTTACATATAGTAGCTATAACATCCAAATCAGGGGTCACCAGCTACAAAACAGTCACCACTGGCCAAGGATGATGGCGCGGCAATGCCGCGCCCCCGCCCTTTCTAGTGATTTCCGAAACCCATCCTTAGCCTACAGAAGATGGACGATGCGAACCACAACACCAAAATGGCAAAAAAAAAAAAAAAAAAGAGGACGTCGTAAATTGCGCGCAAGAAAATCCGCCTGAACAAGGAGCACCCCACCCATCCCCACGTACCTGCTCAGGCGGCAACGATACGGCGGCAGCGGCGGAGATCCAAGCGGCGGCTAGCGCCACGGCGAGCAAGCGCGGCCCGCCCGCCTCCGCCATAGGAACAGGAGAAGGAGGGGAAGGCTACGCCACGAATTCCTGGGGCGGAGAGATCAGAGAAGTGGGCGCAGCCCTCTCGCAGGTGCCGTGGGGGTGGAGCGTCGTCTCCCGGCGCGGGGTGGTGGCCGCGGATCTCGTCGCGGCGGACGACGACGATGGCGGGCGAGGGCGTCGTGTGTTGTGCTTGTGTCTGCTTGGGATGCTGAGACGGGCCTGGCACGGCTAATTCGGCCCATCTCACTCACTGAAATGGTTGGTGAGGTTTATAGCCGAGGAAAATGAATCGAAAATCCTAACCAACTATAACCCACCAAACCCACCAGGAGCCCAAATAACAGCCCAACTGGCCCAAAACTTACTTCATCTTCCACCTCCCTCTGCCCGCGCCGCCACCCGATCCTCGCCCGCGCCGCCGACCGGTGCCCCGCCGCGGCCGTCCCGCTCCACCGCGGCCGCCCCGCAGCGACGACCGCCCGTCGTGCTTCGCCGCACGCGCCGCACGCCGCCGCACGCCGCCCTGCACGCCACGACCAGAGGTTGAAGACAATCAAAAAAAATTTCCAACATTTCCAAAAAATGTTGACAAAAATTAGTTAACGAAATCAACACTTTTCAAAAATGTTGTAACATAAGAAGTTTAAAAAATGAGAACAATGTTGTCCAATATTTCTAAAAAAATGTTGCAACATTTTACAAAATGTTGCAACATTTTACAAAATGTTGCAAAAATAGTTTTAAAACAAACATTTCTTAAAAATGTTGGAACGTTTCTAAAAAATGTTGGAAGAAGCCTTCAGAAAAATGTTAATTAAATAATGTTGGTCCGAAAAATGTTGGAATATTTTGTAAAATGTTGACAAAAAATTACTAGAATTGTTGAAGGAAAAAATGTTGTAACATTTTTGAAAAAATGTTGGAACACTTTAATTTAATAGTCATAAAGTGGGTGGGAAAATAAAAAATAGATTTTCTACATGTCAAATGCTTGAATTTTGTTGATCTCTCAGTCACGTTTTTCTTGTCCGCCCGATCTACCCTCAACGTGCAGATCAAGCTCATGTTGGTTTTGTCTTATTGGGCCCGCAACGACACCCTTTTACTGCTCCCGCAAACCCGTTACGGCGGGGGGTTGTGACCTCAACAGTGGCCCCAACCCATCTGTCTTTCCATTTTCCACACAAACCCGATGGCCAAGCGGAGAGGACGACGCGGCAGGCGGTGAGCGGTGGCGGAGGTGATTCTGGCGCGGAGGGTTGCCAAGGACGGTCCCGCGGCGGGTTCAACTTCGCCGACGCGTGCGCAAGCACCAGCGCACCATCTGCGTCGACGCCACACTCTACCACCACTACGGTCTCGTTAAGGTTTCACTATCCCCCCTCTACAATCATCTGCAACTCGTTTTAATTATTTTTCCACACGGCCTGTTCGTTGATTGAAAGACATCTAGGCCCGTAGTGGTTTTTGGTGTATTGATTGACAACTAGATTAAAGATCTAATGTCTTTGTCAAGCATGTGAACAGGTTGATATATATGACATTGGTTATCTACATGGTGAAAACAAGCTATGTGTATACAAGATAAGCTGAGGCATGGTTTAGCCTCATATTGTGAAATGGCTTAACTCAATGATGAATTTCATGATATTTGATATGTGTGTTCCCATGAAGCATATAGATGATATATGAAAAGCTAATGAAGGATAAGAAAGAGGCATATTGATATTGGAACATTGGATGGTCTCTTATTGAAGGAAGAAGCTTGTTATAATAAAAAGGGATATTTAAATTAAAAGAAGGCATGATCTCAATAGAATTCCACTCTTGATGTTGAATCAAAGCTTAACTCAAATTGGCAACGAATGGATGAAGAAATCAAGCAAGGGATTAGCAACGAGGTACTAATCTAAGGTTGGCCGAGTAGTGACTTGGACCGTGTGCTTGGCTAGGGTGAAGTGGCTATAGCTTGGAAAGTTTCGAGGTATCAAGTCGAGCCTAACCGAGTGAAGCAATGAAGAAGCATTATATATTCATTGAGTCATGTGAAGAGTGACTTAATCGAGAATTGGGTTTCATTCTTATACAAAGATCAAAGTCACTAGCTCAAGGTAGAAGTGCTCAACTAAATGAGACATTGATGGATGGATCTCTCACGAGGATATATTGATCAAGTATGGCTTTTCTTGAAGAAGAAGCTCAAGAGTTCTTTTATTGCATTTATATTTGATCTTGAGTATAGGTACGCCGTACTATCAAGAGGGATGCAACGTGGATAGCTTTGCTTATGTCTCGGTGCTCAAACCTAACCTCCCAAGTGCTATCATGAGAGAAACATTTTTCACAACACATGCACCTGATGGTTTTGGAGCTTATTTTCAGTTGGAATGGATGCTCCTCTGAATAAGCTTTCCATAGAGTCCAAGATCATCGAATTCGGAGTCCGGAGTAAAAAGTTATGGCTTTTTCTCCGAGGTGACTTGTGCTGTCTAGTAAAGCTTCGGATATTCCGGGAATTTTCCGGAGATTCCGGAAAAATGTCCGGAATATTCGGAACTTTTGAATCTAACGGCTAGTTTTGGGGATTCCGGAGTATCTGGGGATTTTTCCGGAGTTTCCGGGACTTAACAGCCAACGGCTAGTTCTTGGGTGATGGGTATAAATACCCCTCACCCTCTCCCATTTGGGGCTGCTGGTTCCCCACATGAAAAACACATATCCACAGCTCTTTTAAGCCCTCCCATCTCTAGTATAGCAAGAGATTTGAGAAGAGAAGAGATTTGGGTGAGGGATTGAAAGATTGAGTGAAAGTTGAGCTAATCCATCCTTGAGCACTCAAGTTCATAGCAAGAGATCTTCATGGCGTTTGTTACTCTTTGAGGGTTGCCTCCTAGACGGCTAGGCGTCGCCCATAAGCTCCCAAGGTGTGGTGAGCTGTGGGAAAGTTTGTGAAGGTCTTGCTTCGCCTCCGCAAGGGAAGAAGCCATCTAGTGGATCGGGAAAAGGGTTGAATGCAACCCGGCTTCGGTAGGAGAAGCACCCAACGGAGACTAGGATTCACACGGTGGTGAATCCGAACTTCGGTAAAACAAATCATTGTGTGTCTTGTTGATTTACCTCGCATTTACCTTACTTCTTATTCCTAGCTTGATCTTTGTCATATTTGTCGATCTACTCGGGTGTTTGTGTTTGTGAAGTGCAGGCATTGAATATTCTTCATAGAACTTCACTCTGAACTACTCACCCAGCTTTAGTTGATTTCAAGCAAGCAATCAAGAAGGAGGTTAGAGGGTAGTCACTGCCAGGCAAACCCGGTGGCACTGGATTTGCAAAACCGGTGGCACCGGTTTTGGGCGGTGTGCATATTCCGCTGCGCATGCGCCAGTCCAAAGATTCCGGACTTTCCAGAAACTCTGGGGAAAAGTCCGGAGTATCCGGGTTTCACTAATAAAATTGTTTTAAGTGGTGATTTTCAGGACCCGCCTATTCAGCCCCCCTCTAGGTGACATCAAGATCCTTTCATTGATCCCTTTCCCCCGTCTTGAATTTGAGATCTTGAGCGCTGTAGTAGGATTCATCTCTCCCGGTGTGAATGATTGATTTTGTTTCTACTGCTAGGGGTTTGATCCACGGTCCCATTCCCCATTTGGGGGGTGGGGAGGGACCCTTGATCTTATATATCTGAAGCACTGGCATCCTATCGATGCGACATAGTGTATCAACGTTTTTCTTCTGATGTGTTGGTACCATTTCTGAGGCGGATTCGGCCGAATTTTTATGAATCTCATGTGTTAGGTTCCATTTCCGGGCTGGTTGATGTCATGGAGGGGGGTGTGGTCCAGAATCTGATGCATTTTGAGCACTATAGTCCTTTTCTGATTCCTTTTTCACTGTGTTTTTTGCGGTGAGTTCGACTTCGACGACGCGCGTGCAGGCACCAGCGCACCATCTGCATCGACACCACACTCTACCACCACTATGGTCTCGTTAGGGTTTCACTGTCCCCCCTCTCCAATCATCTGCAGTTCGTTTTAATCATTTTTCCACACGGCATGTTCGTTGATCCCTTTCCCCCGTCTTGAATTTGAGATCTTGAGCGCTGTAGTAGGACCCATCTCTCCCGGTGTGAATGATTGATTTTGTTTCTACTGCTAGGGGTTTGATCCGTGGTCCCATTCCCCATTTGGGGGGTGGGGAGGGACCCTTGATCTGATATATCTGAAGCACTGGCATCCTATCGATACGGCATAGTGTATCAACATTTTTGTTCTGATGTGTTGGTTCCATTTCTGAGGCGGATTCGACCAGATTTTTATGAATCTCATGTGTTAGGTTCCATTTACGGGCTGGTTGATGTCATGGAGGGGGGTGTGGTCTAGAATCTGATGCATTTGAGCACTATAGTTCTTTTTTGATTCCTTTTCCACTGTGTTTTTTTGTGTTTTTTCTGATATCTTTTGTTTGGTGCTACCTAGGGTTTCATGTGTGGTTCAATTTTTCGGGGATTGGGGGTGGGCTTATCTGATCTCTGCGAGGACTGTCATCCTGTCGAGGTGGCAGAGCATTTTCCTGTCATGATTTTAGTCCCCCCATGATGTAGTTTAGCTACTGTTTTCCCCCCTGCGACTATCATCTTGGACCCATGTGACATATGGAGCATCATGTCTGGTTGTAAATCCTTATTTTTGTTCATTAGGCACCTGATCTTAACATTTTTAGTTTCCAGTGTGTATCCCCACCCAGTTGTTTTCATATGTTTAGCAAGGCCTGCAGCGTGTATCCCCTATCCAGTTCTATATCCCCTAGAAATGACACCATTTTTAGCTTACAATACCTTTTAATATATTTGTGCATGAGCCCGTACGCCAAAATATCATCATTACCATGTGAAGATTCATCTAAGATTACTGTGTTGATTGCAATGTGAAGATTCATCTGATGTAGTTGTTGTGCTCATGTTTGCTCGCTATAAGACATTTCTGCTGATGTTTTGTCATAATCTTCACATCATAAGTCATTTCTGCTGAACGGTTTTTCTGTTTTTAATTACTTTGATATTTTTTGTGATGTGGTGTTTGATGCATCTGTCCCAGTCATCTGTAATAGTAGGCAATACTAGGCTATATTTCCCTATGCATGTTAGTTCCATGTTTACTAGAAAGTTCACTCCTGTTTTTTGTTGTTTTAGGGGATCTGGTGGCATACAATTGAGTTCAATTTTAGGGTTCATCTTTTTTTCTTGTGCTCCATTTTAGATGATTTGGGTGGGAGTTCCTATTACGTATTGTCCTCTCCTTTTCACTTGTTGTCTCCCATTTTTCTTTTGATTTTAGTTCTATAGGATTTGAGATTCAAGAAAGGCCAATAGAAATATATAGGGACTGATGTGTGTTGATTTGCGATGTTATAGGTCTTATCTATACTTAACGTTATTGATATCATGTATCAAATAGGTTATGAATACTTTACTGCAAGTATTCACATTAAACCTGTAATGGTTCATAGTCAATGAGGTAGTAGATATTTCCCCTATACAGAGTCATTCAACATGTAAATTTTTATGCACGTTTTTGCGCATGTGTTTTTACAGTGTATATTGTTAAAATAATCTGTAACTTTCTTTTCTGTCCAAAAGATTTGTAACCTTTTCTCTTTTGTTTTGGTGATCTAATCTCAATAATTTACTATAATTGTGAACATAACATGACATCCATGTACTATCACTATAATACTTTTTAAAATTTAGTCACATACACACTCCTCTTATCATTACTAGTACATTCACTTAATCTTTTTTTCCCAGATGACTATTGAGGGAGTTGGCGGGCCTGCTTACGAGGACCCTCAGTTTGGTGTAGATTCTGCTCATTGCACTGACGAAGAAGACCATGTTGCAGATGAAAGAACAACCGAGCAGAACAACTTTCAACAGTTGTTAGCATCACTTGACGACGATGCTATATTCTCTTCTTTTAAAAAATTGGTAAGTGTTCCCCTATTTTCCCCCTTTATTATTTCAAGGCATCAACTTTTATCTTTTTTGTCTGTCTATGAAGTGCTGATTTTTTCGCTGGTATGTTTTTGCTTATCAAATCGAAATCACATTTTTTATGTCCGTTGTCGTAGCTATTTGTGTATGGTTGTAATTAAGGTATTATTTAGTTTATGCAATTTGTTCAAATGCAATGAAGATTTTTGTTATCTTATTTATGTTTTCAACCATATTATTTTTAGCATGTTTAACTAAATTACATGCTATTCTATCTGATTAAGCTAGACTCTCTGTTGACGGTGAAAATCCGTCAACCTAGCCATGAGTTTACCTTCGGTGTTGGCATGAGTTTTATACCTTATCCATTGGTACTAACCCCCGTGGTATAACAAGTTCACGTGTGCATGTCGGTTTTGGAGTTTAATGTTTATGCAGGGTTTTAGTGTTGAATGTAAGACTTTCGGGATAAGTTCATCAAGCACCTCATGACAAGACCTTGAAGCCCCGTACAAGTCATGCAACGAAGCAAACTTAACTCCAAGAATCCAGGGACTTGATCCGAGAAGACGACAGACTCCGAGGACCTGACCAGAAAAGTGCTGAATCTTGCAAGACAAGGAGTTGAGTCCAATTCGGAGAGAAACTGATGACATGGACCTACATGCAGAAGGGGGAAACATCCAGGAAGCAAGGGAACCGACGTAGAGCAAAGGAGCCCTCGGTCTGGGCCTAGATGGGCCCAGGCCGACCGGCCCAGTCCGGTCGGCCCGGGCCCATCCGGGGGCCCATTTGCCCCCTCCTTTGCCCTAGCCGCCAATCGGGCTATTTATAGCCCCCTGACCGAGAGCCACGCAGAGAAGAATTCGTCATCGGCCGCCGAGGAGCAGAGAAGAGAGGGACACCATCTCGGAGAGGAGAGGGTCAAGTTGACTAGGGTTCCCCTAGCCGACGTGGGAACCTTGCACGGAAGACCACGTCGGAGTTCCCGGAGCTAGAAGCAAGATCAAGGAAGGATCCCGGTGGTGATCTTGTGTATGTGTCATTGTTATAGTTGAATTATCAAGTTGAATCTTTTCCTAGCGATCAAGTGTTTCCTCGAAGATTTCGTTTTTCGATCGGCTTTGCTTATTCCAATTCTATTCTCGAGATAGATTACATAGGGTGTTCTTGTAGCCGCGGTGGCTAGAGGTACACGCCGGATCTTCCGAAAGAATCTCGACTTGTCTTTTGACTCGCCCTAAGCTCCCCGCATGAATAGGGATACATTGTGACGAACGGGGGTTCCGAAAGGCGGATGTTTTCGGATTTGGACGGGAAACCACGATTTAAAGAGGCTTCTATTAAGATTCGATTTGCTACTTCTTCTCTTGCTTGGAACTTCAACAAAAGGCTTACCCCGATCCCTCTAGATCGGTTTATCTACCCAATCTTACTTTGTTTTCTCCGGTCTTTAGTAGATTAGATTCGTTTCATGTCTTTTACTTAGATGCATTAGGGTTTCTTTTATCGAAGATTGAAGTTACTTGGCTTTATTAGATTAAGTTTTGCGTCACACATTTGTTCCACGGATTCGATACCTTGGGCTCACCACTCGAGGGAAGAAGGGTCCCTTGACTACGACGGGAGACTTGTACGCTTGCAAGTCACAAACGAACTTTGATACAATTATTAATCGTCAACAAGCCCCTTTTTCTGGCGCCGTTGCCGGGGAACAAGTGATCAAGATTTGATTTTTTTATTGCCTTTTTGTAATTTTCAGTTTTCTTTTTGTTTTTTTGCATCTACTAAATTTTGATCATCCTCAAAATACATCTAATCTAGTTTGTCTAACCCTAGTTTTTATAGATTTGTTTTTACTTTCTAGTTTTTGCATACTTTGTTTATTGCTAACCCTAACAGGAGATGGACGGCTACCTCTCCAACAAACCCAATAATTTTGTGGATGATCCAGAAAAACTTTACAGGCTAAGGAGACGCGAAGCACATCAAGCTAAAAAGCTAGATTTTGTAGATTCGAAGTCGGAAGACAAAGGATCGCAGGAATCTCCGAAGAATTCACCACCTCAAAGTCCTCGGGAGAATCGACTTCCACCGATGGGTGACCAACCACCGCAAGAACGCAAGATTGGGGAGCTATGCACCCCAGACATCATCGACCTACCAATCTTGAACCTTGAGGAGATCGGAAGACCGTTCGAGATCAAGACCTCAACAATCCGCATGGTGCAACATTCACCCTTCACCGGTAAAGAGGATCCGAACCTTCACCTCCAAGCATTCATTCAACTATGTCAGACTTTCAACATGGATGGGGTGACTCAAGACCAAATGAGGGCAAGGGTTTTTCCGTTTTCACTACTCGGGAAGGCTTTGCAATGGTTCCACTCTCAACCAGCGGAGACGGTGCAAAATTGGAACACGTTGATGAAGGCTTTCATGAAGGAATACTACTCGCCGGGTAAAACTCAAAGCTTGCGTAATAAGATTGCCACCTTTGTTCAATATCCTACGGAAACTATCTCGGAGGCATTCGAGCGCTTCAACGAGTACACCCGGCGGTTCCACATCACAAGTTCCCGAAGGAAGACCTCGTGCAAAAGTTCTATCAAGGACTCACCATGGCGTCAAGGACGATCATCGATGCATCGGCGGGAGGATCCATCATCGAACTTACACCGACGGAAGCTTTCACTCTATTCAAGAAGGTCGCGGATAATGACACGTGGGCGTCGTCCGGGCGCCTACATCCGGTTCAACCCGTAGGAAACGTCAAAGGAGTCTTGCAAGTGGAGAAGGAGAACATACTTGAAGGCAAGATCGACTCGCTCATGAGGAGGTTGGAGAAGATGGAGATGGAAAAGAAAGAGGCTCAAGACTTGAAGGCCGCCGAAGCAAGGTCCACATGTGAAGAATGTGGAGAGTATGGCCATGTCCGCAAAGATTGTCCGAGGAAGCCAAAGTGCTCGACTACATGAGGAAGGGAGAATTGCCAAACTTCCGCTACGGGCAAGGTAGGCCTCAATTTAATGCAAGCTCATCTATTCCTAATGCGGTTCCGCTTCGTATACAATTGAAGGAGTTCATGGATGAGCAAGCTAAGATCAACAAGGACACCGTCACCAAGTTCAAGACCATAGACAAGGTGTTGGAGAACATCGATAGCAAAATGACGGAGGTCGGAAGTTCCAATCATCAAGTGCTCAACATGATGAAGATGCTCGAGACGCAAGTTGGACAACTTGCGGGGCGCCTCACTAATGATGAAGGGAAGCTTCCGGGGCAACCCAAATGTCCCGAATCGGCGAAGGCCATTCAAACACGTTCGGTGAAGAAGACCGAAGATCCGGAACGTTCCACGGGAGCAAGGAAGCTTAAACCATCCACCGAGGTGGAAGGAGTTGCTAAAGAGAAGGTTACGGGGATCGTCACCAAGGAACCAGAATTCGAGATGCCGGAGGAAGACACGAGGATACTGCAACTCAAGCCACGCTTCGTCCGAGGTAAACTTGACAACCACTTTGAGAAGTTTGTGGAAGTTGTGCGTAGACTTAGCATCAACATGCCATTACTAGATGCCCTACAAGTACCTACATATTCTCGAACCTCGTGGGCACACGGAGGAGCAGCCCGCGCCACCACGACGATCGACCCGTTCAACCGCGCCACCTCCCTACACTCCGACATACTCTTCGTACGGCTTCATCATCTTGTCGGCGGATGAGGAGGAGAGGCTCTCTAATCTTGAGAAGAGGCTTGTGCCCAACGTCGAGTTCGACGACCAAGCACTCTGCACCTTGGGTTTTGGCACCGACATATACTATATGTTGGGGCACCTTGGATGGGTGCAGTTCTCCAACGGAGTATCGGTGGACACCCACTTGGGGTTCGCCTTGGAAATTTTAATGACTATTGCACCCATCCTTGATGATGATGGGGTGCAAAGCTTGTCATTCCGTTTGGAGGGAGTCCAACAAGTGGTTCCCTACGAGCACGTTAGGGAGCCGCTTGGATTCCACAAGGGAGCTCCGGAGAAAGTTGACGTGCCACCCGCATGTTAGCGGGATTTTGGAATATGATCTCCGGGAAGCCCATCAACAACGCAATTGCATCCGCAACCCCATTATCCGGATATTTCACTCTTGGATGTGCAAGAGGGTATTGGGGAGGATGAAGGAGACAAAGGTGACCGACACGGAGTTGAATTGGCTATACTCGGCTTTAATTGCCGGGCGACCAATAGACCCCTCTTACCTTATGATCAACCGTTGGTGTTGTGAAGCAACATCGGGGGCGGGTAATATTGGTTCGGGGTGCTACCTCTCCATGTTGGCCTTCTCCTTGCGGCCGGGGATCGCAAGAAACCCCGACAATCTTTTGCGTGGTACCTCTCTCGGCATTGAGTATTTGCGGCAAGGCAAATACATTAGTGGAGATGAGAGAGGAGGTTATCCGTTGGCCATAGTGAACCTACCCCTTCCTAATGAGAGGCTTAGGCTTTTCACCGAAGTAAGAGAAGATTGGTTGGAAGAGGGACTACTTGTCCCTGCAAGGAAAAACAAAAGAGGAAGAATCGTAGAGGAGGGAACATCCTCCGCACAAGCGAGTGGAGCACAACCCAATGTGCAACCATTCGGCGGGATCCCTCCTCCGCCAAGTTATTACGGAGGGCCACAAGAGCAAGCATGGGGGGGTGGTGCACCGGTACCCCCACCAAATTATGTTGTGCCCAACGCTAACTTCGCGAGTCCTACGCTCATCATCCCCAACCACAACAAAGCATGGCCATAATTGGAGGGTATGCTGCAAGAAACGCCCAAAACATCGCAGCCATCCAAGCTAACGCAACTCAACTTGGTGAAAGCAACGCAAATATTGCCTTTGAGCTCGGACGCCTTCACCTCGTGGAGCCAAATCAATTCGTCGGAGGGAATGTCCAATCATATTATGAGCAAGGGTATTATTATCAAGATCATCAACATCAACCACCGGCGGAGGACTAGAAGATTTAGGAACTTTAGTTTTCTTTTCTTTTCTTTTTCTCTGTAATTTTCAGCTTTTGCTTATGTGTGTTTGCGTAGTATTTTCGGTTTTTATTTAAATTTCAGCAAGCATGTTTGTTTATTTTCAGTTTGTATTTCAACTTGATGTCATCATTAATAAAGACACCTTATTGATTATATCATTGGAAAAGTTATAAAAATTTGTGCCATGATGATATATGATTAAAATTGCAGCTTTGTTCATCTTTGTAATTGATCTACGCATGATTAAGCTAGTGCTCTCTTAAAAATACAAATCTGAATTTATTTAAATGCTAGCTTAATTTTCAGCGGAGGTTATGATTAAAATAAAGACCCATAGTGTTTTATGTGCTCTCAAGTTATGAATAGATTAAAGATGTCTTTTATGCTCAAAAATATCGCTAACCTTATCACAAATATCACTTGTGTATTGCTCAACCTATCCAAAGCCTTATATATATTTGAGTGCATAAACCTTAGTGTACAAGATTTATTTTTGAGTGAGTTATTATAGGCCATGATTTCTCTGGCCCGAGACTAAGAAGTTGGTCATTCCATTTTTGCGTATCTATCTTTTTGCTAGCCTTTTATCCGTGCATTGTGTATCCCCGCATTGGAGATCTCACAAACTTCGCCGAATATCCACCCTTAAACCAAATATCATCTTTTGTGATTACCTCCTTGACCACAACCTATTGTTGAGAATGGATCATCAATTCAAGGAAGATCGCAAGACGGTGCCAACATTGAAGATTTCAAGTATCTCTCCAAGGAAAAATATTTCCGGTACCTACCTTATTTTTCGCCTCTTTGCTCGAGACGAGCAACGTCTAAGCATGGGGGAGGAGGTAGGTACGGTGCAGTTTTAGAGTTCAAAAAGTGAGTATTTAAAAAAATGAAATAATGATGAAAGAAAAAAAATTCGGCGATATACGTGACTTCCAAGGTGAAGGTCTCACAAGAAGAAATATATATATATATATATATATATATATATATATATATATATAATGAATGAAAGAAAGAAAGAAAGAAAGAAAGAAAAGAATGAGAAATATGAGAAAGAGAAAAAAAATACGAGTATGCGTAAAGTGAACTCCCCGGTTCTCTAAGAGTGCATTCAAGGCTTCAAGTTTAAAAGATCCATTCTCATTTTCCAACCGTGTGCAATCCGATAACGAGGACTTCCTTTGTGCCTCGGGATCACTTTTTGCCATTTGCACATGTCCACTCATCTAAAAGTGTGTGTATTTTTCTCTTTCCCCTCCTTGATTTAACATTATTTTCCAATGACCTTTTTGACGAGTCTCGGTAAGACCATGAGAAGCTTGTCTTGTTTTGACAACACCTCATTTATAAAATCTTATTAGGACTAAACTTTCCCAAAGCTCCATATAAAGCCTACCACACATATATGTTATGAGAGGGAAATGAGTAGAATATATAGGCTTGAGAGACAAGTGAGATGAGAGTTTATGAGCAATATACAAGATGATTTAAATTTGTGAACTTGGTTTAGCTTTTCTTTATCTCGTTCTTTATTTCAAAAATTCTGAGATCTATTTAAACTTTGTGAGCATGTTAATACTTGTGGGATAAGCTTAATAAGGATCTACCCTCCGTAGAGATGAAGGCTAGTACATTATGGAACTTTAATGAATTAAAATTTTGAGAGCATTATGTTTTCTCATGTGTGAACAAGTGCAAGGTTTAACATTGTTTGGCAACGATGATATCCATCGAAGGCTTACTCGAGGACGAGCAAGGTTTAAGCATGGAGGAGATGTTGACGGTGAAAATCCGTCAACCTAGCCATGAGTTTACCTTCGGTGTTGGCATGAGTTTTATACCTTATCCATTGGTACTAACCCCCGTGGTATAACAAGTTCACGTGTGCATGTCGGTTTTGGAGTTTAATGTTTATGCAGGGTTTTAGTGTTGAATGCAAGACTTTCGGGATAAGTTCATCAAGCACCTCATGACAAGACCTTGAAGCCCCGTACAAGTCATGCAACGAAGCAAACTTAACTCCAAGAAGCCGGGGACTTGATCCGAGAAGACGACGGACTCCGAGGACCCGACCGGAAAAGTGCTTCGAATCTTGCAAGACAAGGAGTTGAGTCCAATTCGGAGAGAAACCGACGACATGGACCTACATGCGAAGGGGGAAACATCCGGAAGCAAGGGAACCAACGTAGAGCAAAGGAGCCCTCGGTGCCGGGCCTAGATGGGCCCGGGCCGCCGGCCCGGTCCTCTCGGCCCGTGCCCATCCGGGGCCCATTTGCCCCCTCCTTTGCCCTAGCCGCCAATCGGGCTATTTATAGCCCCCTGACCGAGAGCCACGCAGAGAAGAATTCGTCATCGGCCGCCGAGGAGCAGAGAAGAGAGGGACACCATCTCGGAGAGGAGAGGGTCGAGCCAGTTGACTAGGGTTCCCCTAGCCGACGTGGGAACCTTGCACGGAAGACCACGTCGGAGTTCCCGGAGCTAGAAGCAAGATCAAGGAAGGATCCCGATGGTGATCTTGTGTATGTATCATTGTTATAGTTGAATTATCAAGTTGAATCTTTCCTAGCGATCAAGTGTTTCCTCGAAGATTTCGTTTTTCGATCGGCTTTGCTTATTCCAATTCTATTCTCGAGATAGATTACATAGGGTGTTCTTGTAGCCGCGGTGGCTAGAGGTACACGCCGGATCTTCCGAAAGAATCTCGACTTGTCTTTTGACTCGCCCTAAGCTTCCCGCATGAATAGGGATACGTTGTGACAGGACAGGGGTTCCGAAAGGCGGATGTTTTCGGATTTGGACGGGAAACCACGATTTAAAGAGGCTTCTATTAAGATTCGATTTGCTACTTCTTCTCTTGCTTGGAACTTCAACAAAAGGCTTACCCCGATCCCTCTAGATCGGTTTATCTACCCAATCTTACTTTGTTTTCTCCGGTCTTTAGTAGATTAGATTCGTTTCATGTCTTTTACTTAGATGCATTAGGGTTTCTTTTATCGATGATTGAAGTTACTTGGCTTTATTAGATTAAGTTTTGCGTCACACATTTGTTCCACGGATTCGATACCTTGGGTTCACCACTCGAGGGAAGAAGGGTCCCTTGACTACGACGGGAGACTTGTACGCTTGCAAGTCACGAACGAACTTTGATACAATCATTAACCGTCAACACTCTCCATCTTGTTAGAATTTATAAATGACAATATAAGTAGTGAAGTATCAGTGCACAGAAAAAGATACCCACATAAGATCTTCTATCCATCTAAACTTCTAAATAGAATTTGTGTGTTAGTTTGAATTATTTTTTCCCGAATATATGTTGTGTTACATTGTGTCGGCAGTAGATTTTGTCATGTAGATTGGTGTTTCTATTTTTTTTGTGCTCATTTGGAACTTGTTTCATATGCATACATTTTTCAACAAATACACAGAGACCAAGGCAAGTAAACAGAATTCACTTCTTTTTTATTTTTTTAATTCATTGATTTTTTGCTTACCTGAGTACACTGCACTGCATCCCAGTTGCCTTGGTGACTCTGTCATTTTTCAAGGCATCAATTTCTTTTTAAAGCGCAATTCGGTTACTTGAAGTTTTTTTTGTGTCTTACATATGTAGTGCATACAACTTACATCGTTTTCTTGTAGGGAGGCACCAATCATCGCATCTGGCATTCTGTCAGCACCACCCAATAGACCATGTTCATGAAACTACAAAAGTTTATCAGATGGTTAGTCAGATATATACTTGTTATTTTTGGCAGATCTATTGTACTATTTTTTGTGCCACTTATATCTACCTAATCAAGCAAGAAATAAACTTACATTGTTATTTGTGGTTGTTTGACTTGCATTATGGATCATGCTTTCAGCATGATTACCTTGGCGACTCACAACTCCTGCTGGATAACACATTGAGTGGTTCTGTACATACAAACAAGTTTAAAACATACCAGGTATGTCAACAATACACACATGCCCACCAACATTGATTTTTTTGCATGTTCCATTTTTGAAAAATACACCAACCTGCAAGACAAGCTCTTGCGATGTTCTAATCTGAGCATACAACAACCCTGTGTAGCTACCCATCATAGGCATCATCGGATTGTCATTCGATATGTCCCCAAATAAATCTGCACCAGAAAACACACCTCCACCAGACTCACCCTGCATTTTTATGTAGTGTAATTGTTCATTTCTCCATCTGTAATGCCAGGATAAATATCATAGCACATGAAAAATACCATGGCAATCATGCTGGAGCCAGTAATGTAGTCTCCATACATCTGGAAGCCACCGAGTGATGTTGTTTGGTCAGGAAAATCACTGAAAACATTCTGTCACAAAATAAACATCTTATTTTCTACCATGTCATAACATGCAACTACTTTTTTATAACCTTTTCGAACTTGTAATTACTTCTTCATCATTGGTAATATGATTCATACTATGTTGCGCATCATAGTGAAGTCATACAAGTTTCTACTCATGGTCAGAAATTTACTTATCAATTTTTCAATTAGTAGTTATGTAATTTTTGTGGAAAAAACTTTTTTCTCACTGACCCACTCCGATCTGAAAACACATGTCTCTCACACACATTTTCCATGCATATGACACATTTTTCATTGAATTAATCACCAACTTCCACTAACATGTGCTATATTTTTTTCTTGAATGAATCAATAAAATTTGAAGATCTGGAACAATCCCACCAAAAAAAGGAGGGTGAAAGCAAGCCTCCATGATGTTTTTAGATGGAAAATTGGAAGGGGGTGAGATGGGAAACAGGAGGGAAGATGAGGTACCTGAGGATTCATCTATGCAGCAAGAGAGTCGTGATCCCTCCAGGTTTGTTCAAATCTCTTCCTCTTCTTGCTTTTATGTACTTTATGATCCATCTAGTGTTCCCTATCTTTTCTTTCTCTCCTCCTACTCCTCTGTTTGTACCCAGATTGGATCTCGTTATTTTTTCTATTTTCCCTCCCCTTTTTCCGACCTGGATGCTCGCAGGGGTGCCGTGGGGTCATGTATATATAGGGAAGAATCCCACATTTTTTGGCGGGATCCCAAAAGGGTTTTCCCGCTGGAAATAGTGATGGCAATGGGGCGGGTACGGGGTGGGTAGAGCATACCCATGCCCACCCCGACATGGGTAGCGGGTAAATTTTCTTACCCGTCCCGTACCCGTGGGTAAAAATCCCCACCCGGCCCCGTACCCGTCGGGTATCAGGCGGGTAACGGGTTACCCATGGATACAATATTATAAACATATTATACATACCCGTGGGCTAAAAGTCACCAATCTTTATTTTTTCCCCACTCGGCCCACCCTAAGATTCAGCCCAAGAGTCACCAATCCTTGATTTTTCATTAAAAAGTCTGGTTTACCCCCCTCAACTAGCACCGCCGCTTGTTGGGCAGGGCCGAAAATGAACATTTGGTTGAAAATAAAAATACATTTCAATTTTTTGGGTACCCACCGGGTTACCCATGGGTAGATTAAAAGTCCCACCCCGTACCCGACATGAGCAGCGGGTAAAAATTCCTACCCGCCCCGTACCCACGGGTGAAAAATGAGACCCATGCCAGGCCCCATCGGGGCGGGTACTCGGCGGGTACCGGGTACCCGGCCCCGAATCGCCATCCCTAGCTGGAAAATCTGCTGGGTTTTTTTTCTGGCGGGCTACAATAATTTATAGCGGCAAAAGTCAATAATATGTGTGTTTTTTCAGCCCACAAAAAAAGCCCAACATCATTGACAAAAAATAGTAGAGCTTAACGGGTTTACATCCTGTAGCGGGTCGATCGGCCCAAAAAAAAGCACAATAACATTGACAAAAAATAGTAGAGCTTAACGTGTTTACACCTTGTAGCGGGTGTTAACACCAAAATTTGGTAAGGAGTTTGACTTGTGGGTCCAGCTCGGTGAGGAGTCCGTCTGGCGGAAGGAAGGTTTCCTCAGATGCATTCGGCAGAAAGATCCGCGGTCGGCTATCTGCTTCCGTTCGGCAAGGGAACAGTTGAGCTGATTTTGCGGGATTGAATGATGACGTGGCTCAAACAGGAAGGACGAATGAATGGATAAGCGATCAAGCTTAGAGATAAAATAGGTATCAAATCCATTCGAAGTTGTACCTGGCAGGGTATAAATATGAGCCCTGAATGTATGTGACATATACGTAATCATTCTCAATACAAACCGGCTTTACGCCAAACCCTAGAGTCCATTTGTCGTGTCGTCGAGTTCTTCGAGAGGGTTCATCGATCCGTCGACCTCCGTGAGTACCGGCAACCTTGTATCATATCTAGTATCATGCGGTGGATTTAGATTTGATGCAAGTAGTCTTGTTACCATGCTTAGTGTCATGCGGTAGATTCAAGCTTGGTTCAAGAGGGTTTCTTGTTAGGTCATGAGCCATGCGGTAGGCTAAGATCTAGCTTGAAGCTAGTTATCGGCTCTATTGGATTTTGGCAAGATCCAATAGATTCATTAAGTTACCCCGTGTTGCTTTGAGTTTTTGCTTTACGTTTAAATTCATGTAACACCTTTTTGCCCAATCTAGATGGGTTTGGATCGGCTTTATCCTTCTTTGTGATCCTTATGCGAGTCGAGTTCATGCTCTTGGTTAATTTAACACGTGGATCACGTGCTTTTCGATAGCCGAAACCGAATCAATCTAGGTTGTTACGTGTTGCGGGTTCAAGCTTGCCAAAGTTTGTATAAATCTTGAAAGAGCTGAGTATCATGCGGTAGATGCAGGTTTTTAGGTTGCTTTGGAGCTAGTCATCCGGTGGATTAGATTTCAAATCAATCTGATAGATTTATCTCGCTTGGTAACGTTCGTTCCTTCTTCATGGACCCCGGATCGGCTGTTCAGCCGCATTCAGTTATGTTCCTCACGAGTAGAACACGTGCGTAATTCATGCTTTAAATAATGTATGCTTTTAGCTTTCCATATTTAGATTGTATCATGCGGTGGATAGATCTATTTGTGGAAAGTGGTACGATCCCCATGCAAGTTGTATCATGCGGTGGATAGATTTGTTTGGCATCGTACCCGACGGATTTTAAAGTACCTAGACATGCGGTAGACTAGTGCTTTGGATCTATGCATGCTTGTTTATTACATGTTTACGCTCGCGCTTTACTTTATTTATTTATTTATTTAACATTGATCACCACGGGGATCGATTACGGTCTTGTGCGTGAGCATCTTTGCCCAAACAAAGACCGATCGCCGTCATGCTTGCGTCATCCATTCGGCTGTATTACTTTTCCTTCTTTAAGCTCCCGAATGGTTTCAGTTTATTGGCAGATAGCTTTCTATAGCTATATGTCATCCCATCTGGCTTTGTAGCCGTAAATATGGAACTGTCTGGTACCACCCGGCAAGTTCCAAGCTTTGGCATTTAACTACTTTATCTTTTGTTAATTTTTCAGGAAAAATTGACTGACACGTCTAGTGATTCTTTGCACATGTGAAGCCAGCTTGTTCGGCTTGCTGTGTGCTTGGCGCTAGGTGCACATTTTGCGTCAACACACTTTTTGGCACGCTCGGTGGGACAAACAACCGAAAATCAAGATGCCTGACATCGCGGATGTTATGGATGTCAACATTGAAGACCTCTCTCCTGAACAACGGCAGCAGCTCCAGGACGCCGTGGAACAATTCCAGCAGAAGTGCATGCTGTCCTTCAAGAAGAACAGGAGTGGCGTCCCGTACCCGAAAAATGAGATGCCCAGGGTATTGTTGCCAGGGGAGAGCGACGCCACGACCCAGCAGGAAAGGGAGGAATGCATACAAGCGTTCCGAGATGCCGCGGACCACGTCTTGAGCAGGCACCACAAAGCTTTCCTTGGTGCGTTCAAACAAATGATGGTGACTGTCTTCGGTCCAGGCATGGAGCAGGCGTTCAGCAAGGCACCCATTCAAGGAGGCACCGTGGAGTTGGGCGAGTCCAGCTCTCAACCGCCATTGCAGAGCCAACCAGCCCAGCCTCCTCAGAGCGCTGGGAGTCAAGCTTTCCAGCCTCCTCCACAAGGTGCTGGGGGTCAGCCAGTTCAACCCCCCACCGCAGCCGCGGGGAGGGCGACCGGCCCGGCCACCACCACGGGCGGCATGGGTCAACTCCGTGCAACGCCGAACCCGTACCAGCCCACGTACGGGGAGTTGGCATTCGGCTCACCTGGGGCCCCGCTTGCTTCCGGCCACAGGATTGCTCCAGCAAGCAACTGGCTACAGAGGAATCTATACGGTGGAGGCTACCACGAGGTGGGGAACTACGGAGCCATCGACACTCTCCCGAATCCGGGTTACAAACCAGCTGCAGGCACCCAGGAGGACGACGTCCTGGCGCAGAAGATGGCCGATTTGATGCAGAATCAATTTGGCCTCAAACCAAAAATGCAAGGACCTACCTACATGCCGCCGTTCCCGGAGTGGTACTACAACGTGATCCTTCCGCCAAGGGTAAAACCTCCGACGGAATTCACAAAGTTTTCAGGGCAAGCCGACACAAGCACAGTGGAGCACATTGCTCGCTACCTGATGCAGCTTGGAGAGTGCTCAGCCGAAGAAGCGTTCAGAGTCAGATACTTCCCTGCGTCACTGACGAGTCCGGCGTTCCAATGGTTTTCATCTTTACCCCCGCAATCAGTCAGCACATGGAAGGAGCTGGAACGGAAATTCCATGCCCACTATTTCAGCGGTAGCTCAGAAAAGAAGCTAATCGACCTCGCTACCCTGAAGCAGAGGCACAGTGAGACGCCCTTGGAATTCCTCAGGAGGTTCAGGGAAGTTAAGGGCATGAGCTTTTCGCTCAACCTGCGAGATGACCAGTTGGCTGACATAGCCGTTGCCGGGATGCTGCCGGCCGTGCGTGAGAAGCTGTTTGGCATGGAGTTCGATAACCTGGGCCAGCTGTCCCAAAAGCTGTCGCTAATGAGCAACCAGGCATACGGTTTCAAGAAGGATGCCAGGTTCGGCAAACAGCACGACGTGGCGGATATCTACAACCAGTTCCTGGATAAAGCCGACCTGGTGGAAGATTCTGATGATGAACAAGATGTGGCTGCGGCCGAAATCATGTGGGGAAAAGAGCCATTGACTATGAATCAGCGCTGGGTCAAACAGACCAAAGGTACTTACGACTTCGACATCACGAAAGCTGACAAGCTGTTTGAGCTCCTGGTAAAGGAAGGCCGAATCGATTGCTCGAAGGGCATTCCATGCTTCGGCCCGATGGAGTCAAGGAGAAACGTTACTGTGGCTTCCACGACAGGAACTCGCACTCCATCAACGACTGCAGGGTCTTCAGAATGAGGATCCAGAGAGCCATCCAGGAGGGGCATCTAAAATTTGATAACAAGATGAAGCTGGATGGCCACCCTTTCCCTCAGAACATGGTGGGTTTTTCCGTCAACATGGTGACAGCTGAGGAGAAGGGCAAGGTCAAAGTCTTGACCTCAGCCAGGGCAAGGCAGGATGGAGCAGTGGACCCGGAGCGTCAGGTGACTTTGGAGCAGGTGCATGGTGAAGCCTCCCGCGTTCTCAAGAGCCACATCGAAATCGGGGAATCATCCAGAGCCAAGCCCAGGGTGACCACGCGTATCCTCCTCAACAAGTGGCAGCGCCACCGGAAAAGGAGCGCTACCGAAGCGGAAGTACGAGGAGGAGAAGCGCAGGGCTGAGGAGGAAGCACGCAGGAGAGACCTGGAGCAATACACGCGCGAGCAGGAGTGCGCGCACTGGGGATGTGCGTTCTTCAGGCACTGTTGGAACGAAGGTTTGAAGCTGCCCACGCTGAGGAATTGCCCTGAGTGCAGTGACAGGTATTTTGAGTACAGGCAGGAGACTGCCAATCGCCGATCCGTCCACGAAAGAATTGGAAGGATGCATTCTAGCGAGGATCGGCGCCAAAAAATTGAAATCATTGATCATCCCAGGAAAAGGCAAGCTGATTTAAGGTGGGCTGATCAAGAGGAAGACGAGGATGAGTACATCCGGCGAGAGGGGGCAATGGTGCCCGCCTCGGCCTAAGGAAAAGTCGAAGAGACGGGTTCAACGCTTGAGGAACCGTGAACCGAGGCGCGGCCGGGATCCGGACAAGGCGGTGTGGCGTCCAAAGGATCAACCTGAAGGGTCAAAACGTTCGGCTCCAACATGCATGGTATATTTTCTGCCGAATGAATTTATGGCTCCTGCTAATCAGGTTGTGCAGGAAGAGGCGTCCCTGGATGATGAGCAGGTTGAGGGGCTAATGGCGCATCTGGTGTTAGCCAAGCAAGCCGTCTTCGACAAACCGGCCAAAAATCGACACATGAGGCCGCTGTACTTGAAGGGATATGTCAATGGCAAGCCATTGACCAAGATGTTTGTCGACGGTGGAGCGGCGGTCAACGTAATGCCGTACACCACCTTCAGGAAACTTGGCATGGGCCCTAGCGATCTGACGCCTACAAGCATAATACTGAACGATTTCGCCGGGAATCCTTCAGACACCAAGGGATGCGCTCACGTGGATCTGATGATTGGGTCCAAGACGCTCGCTCACGACCTTCTTTGTTATCGAAGGTAAAGGAGCCTACAACCTCTCGCTCGGACGGACCGGATTCATGCCAATTGTTGCGTCCCATCCACCATGCATCGCCGCCTCATCCAATGGGTGGATGATGATATTGAGGTGGTCCAAGCGAGATGACTCCGTGAGCGTTGCAAACATGGAACCAGCTTTTTGGGAGTATCAAGGCATTGACTGTTTCTCAGGGAAAGACTGGGGAGAAGGTCCTGTTGAACCTGTCAGCAGCGATCAACAGCCGATTCAAGCAGTCGGCTCTTATAGCAATTTTTAATGGAGAACCCCGTCGATGGAACTGATGGCAAGTTGGGGCGAGGATTCATGTCGGCCGATAAATTAGAAGAAGTTGACATTGGAAGCGGAGACAAGCCAAGGCCGACGTTCATCAGCGCAAACTTGCAATCAGACTTCAGGGAGGAATTAATCAAGCTACTCAAGGAATATAAAGATTGCTTCGCCTGGGATTATTCGGAGATGCCTGGACT
Source organism: Cenchrus americanus (assembly GCA_947561735.1). Classification (NCBI taxonomy): domain Eukaryota; kingdom Viridiplantae; phylum Streptophyta; class Magnoliopsida; order Poales; family Poaceae; genus Cenchrus; species Cenchrus americanus. The sequence goes on from OX387242.1 coordinate 7,526,665, forward strand.
GGATCGTTCCATCGTTGAGCATAGGTTGCCAATCAAATCTGGTTTCAAACCATACAAGCAACCACCCCGGAAAATCTACAAGGATGAAGTATTGGCCGATGTGAAGAAAGAAGTTGAAAGATTACTTGACGCAAACTTCGTTCGGCCATGCATATATGCGGAGTGGATTTCTAACATTGTCCCTGTTTACAGGAAGAATGGAAAGATGAGGGTCTGCATAGATTTCAGGGATTTGAACAGAGCTACTCCGATGGATGGTTACCCCATGCCTGTTGCCGATTTGTTGGTTGACGCCGCTGCTGGGCACAAAGTTATCAGTTTCATGGATGGCAATGCGGGATACAACCAAATTTTTATGGCAATAGAAGATATATCAAAGACGGCCTTCAGATGTCCTGGTCATATAGGCTTGTTTGAATGGATAGTCATGACATTTGGGTTGAAAAATGCCGGTGCAACTTATCAGCGAGCCATGAATTACATCTTTCACGAGTTGATCGGCAAAGTTGTTGAAATTTACATTGATGATATCGTGATCAAGTCCCCAAGTCATGACACACATTTGGAAGATGTGAAAAGGACTTTGGAGTGCACCCGAAAGCATGGTTTAATGAATCCAAACAAATGTGCTTTTGGGGTGTCAGCTGGAGAATTCTTGGGATTTTTAGTCCACGAAGGGGGGATTGAGGTTGGCAAGAAGAGCATGAAGGCCATTGATGAAGTTGTCCCTCCAACTAATCTCAAGGAATTGCAATCACCGCTCGGCAAAATTAATTTTGTAAGGAGGTTCATTTCAAATTTGTCACAGAAGGTTTTGCCGTTCTCTCCATTGCTGAAGCTGAAGAAAGATCAGAAGTTCACATGGGGCGACGAACAACAAAAGGCTTTTGATGAGATCAAGCAATACATGAAGGAACCACCAGTGCTGGTCCCTCCTCAACTGGATAAGCCTTTCAAGTTGTACGTGGCGGCCGATACCCAAACCGTTGGATCGGCCCTTATTCAAGAATTCGAAGGAAAGGAGCGGGTAGTAGCATATCTTAGCCGAAAATTACTTGATCCTGAGACCAGGTATTCGGCTGCAGAGAAGCTGTGCTTGTGCGTGTACTACTCATGTACAAAGTTTCGGCACTACTTGTTGAATGCCGAATGCACTGTGTATTCCAAGTTTGATGTAATAAAACATATGTTATCTATGCCGATTTTGAATGGCAGGATTGGCAAATGGATTTTGGCTTTATCAGAGTTTGAGTTAAAGTTCGAATCGGCAAAAGCTATCAAAGGTCAGATCGTTGCCGATTTTATAACTGAACATCGCGATCCGTCAATTGATTTGCTTGAAATTACTCCTTGGGCTTTATTCTTTGATGGATCATCATGTGGTAAAGGTGGGGGAGTAGGGATCCTACTGATTTCGCCTAGAGGTGAGATGTTTGAATTTGCTATCCCTATACAGCCCACTGTTACAAACAATCAGGCTGAGCACGAGGCATTACTTCAGGGGCTTCAATATTTGAGAGAAGCCAGGGCCGTTTCAGTTGAGGTTTATGGAGATTCAGAGTTGGTAATCAAGCAATTGAACGGCCAATACGAGTGCAAAAGTGAAGCACTGGGAAGTTACTACGAAGAATGCAGGGAAATCTTGAAGAGCTTTCCGTTGGTAACTCTACAGCATATTCCTAGGGAACATAACGAAGAAGCGAACAGGTTGGCTCAGAGCGCCTCTGGTTACAAAGAGAGCCAAGAAGTGTTTGCTGCAGATATGTGTGCACTAGGGACGGATCTTGCAGAGGATGATTGGAGAAAAAAGATCGTTGACTATTTGAAAGATCCATCCCGAAAGGTCTCTAGGAAGCTCAGGTACAAGGCCATAAAATTTGTTCTTCTGGATGACAATTTGTTTTATAAATCATTAGATGGGGTATTGTTACGATGCCTGGGTCCAGAAGAAGCCAAGAAGATGATGAGTGAAGTGCATGATGGGATATGCGGAGCACACCAATCGGCCTACCGCATGAAATGGGTGATCAGGCAAGCTGGGTGCTTTTGGCCGACGATATTAGAGGATTGCTTTGAGTATTACAAGGGATGTCAAGACTGCCAGAGGTTTGGAAATATTCAAAGGGTCCCCGCATCAGCATTGAATCCTATCATCAAACCATGGCCATTCAGGGGTTGGGGTATAGACTTGATTGGCCAGATTAATCCACAATCTAGCAAGGGGCATAAGTTTGTGCTTTTGGCTACAAGTTATTTTACTAAATGGGTTGAGGCGATCCCACTGAAGAAGGTGACATCGGAAAACATGGTTGAATTTGTCAAGGAGCACATCATCTATCGATTTGGAATCCCTCAGACAATCACAACTGATCAAGGGGCCCAATTCGTGTCCCTGGAGTTCAGAGAGTTTGCCGAAAGCATGGGGATCAAATTGTTTAACTCTTCTCCCTATTATGCCCAAGCTAATGGCCAGGCAGAGGCTTCTAATAAGATCATGATCAAGCTGATACAAAAGAAGATCGACCAGAAGCCAAGAAGGTGGCATTCGGTACTCAGTGAGGCACTTTGGGCTTACCGAATGGCACCTCATGGAGCTACAAAGACGTCTCCTTATGAATTGGTTTATGGACATCATGCGGTTCTACCTTGGGAGATGCAGTCAGATTCAAGGAGAGTTGTGTTACAGAAAGATTTGAGCTCCAAGGATTACAGTGGCCTAATGATGGATGAGCTAGAAGATTTGCACATGATCCGTCTTAGGGCTCTGGAAAACATCGAGAAGAACAAGCTGCGGGTTGCCAAGTACTACAACAAGAAGGTAAAGGTCAGGCAATTTGCAGAAGGGGATTTGGTTTGGAAAGCGTTATTGCCGATTGGAACCAAATACAGCGAATTCGGCAAATGGTCCCCTAACTGGGAAGGACCCTTTCACGTGGTCAGATGCGTCCCTGGTAATGCATACATATTGAAAACTTTACTAGGAGAAGAATTTTCTGCTGCAATAAATGGAAGATATTTGAAGAAATATTATCCTAGTATTGAAATCGATCGATGATCACCAGCAGTGGGATTACATGCATCTGACACAGGAAATAGCCGGCGCTCAAGAACGAGGCCGCCTTCAGAACAAAATACACACACAGAAGGAACGACCAGTGCCTAGATGCATTGCCCTTAGCACAAAACTACATTACAACTGCCTCTTGCAGGTTTACATCCAACAACCCTGGTGATCAGGACATCGAGGAGGTGGGAAGCAGAAGGCCTGGAGGAAGAAGCGAAAGTATGATTCAATCTTTTCTTTGCTTCTTCGGCTGCTCCCTCTTCAGTTGCTCCAAGACCACCGTGACGGCAACTTGGAATGCACGGGGGTGACCATGGTTTGCGGCCTCCACCAAGCTGTCTCAAGCCGTTTTCAGGTTGTTGTACCTGTCAGAGACATCTGAAACAGAGGAGTGGGTGTCAAGGGCAAGAAATCCAGATGTGAGCGCGAAGACAAGAAGGGGTCGGAAACATTTACCTCCCACTAGTGCCTCCAGAGCCATGCGACGCTCGCGTTCGGCCTGGCAACGAGCAGTGATGTCCCTAAGGCCGTGCTCCAGGTGCCGAACGCGGCAGCGCAGTTGATGGCTGGTCCTCTGTTCAGGCGTGGCGTCCTCTGCTTCGAGGGAGGAGTCGGAGGAGATGTACTCAGGCACGTCTTCGGTCCCGATGATTTCTTCAGGAAGCAAATCAAGGCTGAAAGGAGAAAGGTAGAGAAGAGGTAAAGCGCGAGATCATATGGGAAACAAGGAGTAAATCAAGGGAAAACTCACCTTCTAATCGTGCGTTTCTTCGAGGTGCTGCTCTCCTGGGGTTGCTTGCCTTTGTCCATGGCCTTGGGGTTTTTTCCTCTGGAGACAGGGGAGGAAATGAGAAGTGATGGATGAGTGTGCGAGTGGATTTGCAGGGCATCCCAGCAGACTATTTTATTGACCGAAGGGGTGCATTGGGAGTGATGATTGGCCAGCATACACTGTTGGAATACCAAGCGACAGGGTTTTCTTCCCGAGCGCAAAGGGTTTTTGCTTGAACAGTGCTTATGGATTGCCGATTCAGTGATCTTCTGTGGATTTTGCGCCAAGGGGCATCTGTTCTCGCGTGTTCGGCTCAAGACAGTTCCCGGATACGTTTAAGGAAAAACAAGATTCACGGATGCAAACATGAAGAAAATCATCGCAGTGCAAGCACAGAATTCAAAAGGTTCTTTATTTATTGCCGATATTCAAGCATCCCTAATACAATCTAGTCAAAAAGCCTGTTCAGCACAGATTGGGGATGAGTGAGTTCGGCAATGGCGTCGCCGTGGCCATCGAGGCGCTCCAAGATGAGCTTAATCTCCTCGATGTCTTCTGGCGTGCCGCCCCGGAAGCCGCGCGGCCTGGTGGAGTAGTCGACGTCAGTGTGGGTCGCCATGGCAGCCAGGCCCAGGGTCGTGCCCAAGCGGATGCCATGGGTGGCCACTTCATCAACGCGGTGCTCCACCGCAGCAAGGCGCTCCGCCGGCGTGTCTCCGCGGGCGTTCACCTTATCGGCCAGTTGCTCCACCAGCATCTTGAGCTGGTTGAGCTCAGCATCACGGGCTGCAAAGTGCAAGAAAAGGGAGATTAGCATCAAAGGCCGGATTGGATCAAAGAGCGGCGTCGGGGCCGTACCGTCGATGGTCTCCAGCAGCTGCTTGCGCTGGTCTTCCCATTCCAACTCGGCTATGCCAGCCTTTTTGGAGACGTCCTCCCGGCTCGCGCCGGGCCGCCTCCAGTTCCGCCTTGAAGCGGAGAGCGTCGAGTTCCCCGTAGGGCACGGGGGAGTGGCCGTCAGACTCTGAGGAGTCGTCTGGTAGGGGTTGATCGGCCGGCGCGGGAGATGGATTCCATTGAATCAACCTGAAAAGAGGATAATCGTCAAAACAAAAGGAGATCAAAGATGAATCAGAGAAGATGAATTGACGATCATTGCCTCCGGCGCGCATTGGCGCTACTCCCCTCCGCCTCATCAGAGGCGCGGCGTCGGTTGAGGCGGCGCACCATGCTGCTCTGGGATGTGCACTGTTTGGAAAGAAGAAGAAGAGTTGAGATTGGCAAAGATTCGAGAGCTAAAGGCTTGGTGGAGAGCTAGGGGCACCTACGGTTTCATTTATAGGCCTGGCAAGACAGATCGTGGCCTCAAGTCGTGGCTCTGGATCGTGGCGCATATCCCAAGAAAATCGGAAGGTGGAAAGGTTTCCTTGACCAGTCCGCCAATGGGTCGTTTGGAGTTCTAGGCTGTCATATTCGGTTGACTGGCTCGGCTGAGAAGAGTCAAAGTGCCATTCAGGTGTTGGCATTTCTTTGCCGAATGGGTCGTTCAACATCACATTTAAGAATGCGCAGAAGAAAAAGGAAATGAAATTGCAAGAACAAATATTACAAGGGCAACCAATTCGATTATACATCGATGGAAGCGTCTAGATGTTCAAGTATTTCGCAATTACACCACAGACATTTGATGTTGCTTGGCGAAAACTTTCCATCCGCTCTTGATAATCTTTCTGAGCGCTGGACAGGGTGGTAAGTTCTGCATCGCATTGTTTCACCTTAGCTATAGCCGATATTGCTTCCTCTTGGGTCTTCTCTATCAATCCAGGGAGCTCGGCTATTTTCTTGTCATCGGCCTCTATTTCAGCTGACAGGCTTCTCAGTTCTGCCTCCAAGGCGGCTTTTCTGGCGATCTTCAATTCGCGAGAAGCTTGCAGATTGGTCAATGTATCTTTGTGGCTCTCGGTCTGAGATTGTGCCCCTTTCATGGCTTGTTCAGCACTGGCCCTCTTCTTTTCAACAGCTGGGCAGGAGGATACCTTTCTCAAAGCTTGTCTTATGGGCACGTAATGAATTTCCGGACGGAGATAGATGCAAGAGAGGCACTGATGTCCTCAGGGAGTTCTTGGCTAATGGGTTCGAGCATTTCTTCAAAGTGATCGAGATCTTTGAACTGATCTCGCGCATCTCTTTGCAGCCAGGCAAAAATCTCCTTGAGCCTTTCTAGCACTTCCTCTGACAGAGTTTGAGGCGCTCCTTCCCTTGCTTCGGCAACTGGATTGTCCCCCATTGTGGACTTGATGATGATGGGGCCTGATCCTAAGAAAGCAATATTGCCGAGTCAGGAGTGCTGGAAGTAAAAGGTAGCAGGGTTAAGTGCAAATAAGTACCTCATGTCTGATTTCCCGAACGGGGCGGGATTTTGTTCGAGGGCAGCCACTGGTGAAGGAGGTGTTCCAGGCAGAGCTGAAGCTTCTGTGTGAGAAGGCGTTGATGCAGTTCCTGGCAACTCAGGAGCTTCTGGCTGAGGAGGAGATGGATTCACCTCTGCTTGGGTTGGTGTCTCTGCATGACCAGCGGGTGATTGGGCCCTTGGAGGACTTGATGGCTCTGGTTGGATTGGGAAGCTCATCTCTGGCGAGTTTGGTGCTTCTGCTTGAACAGGGGGTGACTGAGTCCCTGATGAAGATGAGATTTCCACTTGGACAGGTGGCTCAACCCTGGGTGGACTTGTTCGTTGAGACACTGGGACGTCCACAAGTTGTTCTTCCATTGTTTCTTCTGCAAATGTCAAATTAAAAATAAATGCCAGTGTTCATCCTCAAGGAAAAGGACAGTAAAGGTCATACCAGTGGATGGAGCATTGGCAGGTTCTGAAGCTGAGGATTGCTGAGTTCTAGTCTGAAAATACACAAGATATGGTTTATCAGAAACAGAGTAATCCTGTGATCAAGAAAGGGAGAAATTATACCTCAACAAGGACTTTCTTGATAGTTCTTCTCCTCTTGGCATTTGGAGGAGCAATCAGAGATAAGCCTTGCCTCCTGTCAGCAGCAAGGTTGGACAGAGTTGGGTCTGTTGTGGCATACCTAGCCATTAGCTGGGCCAGGGTTGGTGATCTGAATCCCAATGCTGAGATTGGGCCTACTGCATTGTAGGCAATATCCCTGGCCAGAGGGGCAGGCACTATGTTCTGAGGGCAAAAGAAATAAAATAAAATCAGAATCATGATTGGAAGAGGAAGTGTCTGATTTAAGGGTTAATCATATCACCTCTGAAGTTGGCTGGAAGTCAGGCATCAACTCTGTACAGAACAAGTGTACAGGCTCACTGAAGATGTGATCATGGAATTCTTGCCACCAGGAGTTGAAGGTGGGGTGAGCTATTGTTGTGGGAATGAAAGGCCAGGTGTAAACAGAAGGACTGCATGCATATTGAAAAACTCTGCTAGTTTGAGTAAGTTCCTTGATTTCCTCTCTGGGCTTGAGGAATTCATGCAAGAACAGTCTTGGGGGCATCTGGCCACATCCTAGTTGCCGAGCCATCATGTTGGGCTGATAATATTCATAAGTGCTGTAGGTCAGCCTTCCTCCACTGAATTCAGCCGGCAGGATGCATGGGCGGATAATGATATTGAAGATCTCCAGGAATCTTCCATCTTGGCGTTCAGTTTCAAAAGAGAACTCACAAGGGAGAGTCAAATTGTCATTATCCAAGTAGGGGAGCCAGAGAGGATTTTGGAATCCTTTGAAGAAGAGCTCGAAGAGCTGGCTGATATTCTGCTGAATGAGGACAGTTGAAGCAGCTTCTCCATAAGTCTGGCATCCTCTGGTGGCTTGGGGTTCCCCTTCATGATGAGTGGATGAAGGGAAGAACCGGGTGTTCAAATCAACACCAACAATCTGATGCATGTGCAGCTGCAACCACATTTGAACAAACCACCAGGGACCGTTGACACATGCTATCCTCTGGCTAGTGTACATCTGGGTGACGGTTTGATGAAGCATATGATACACACTACCTAGAAGGTATTTCCCAAGAGGGAAGCGCTTGCCATTGACTAGATGTGAAGCCATTGCAATGTGATTCAGGGTAGGCTCATTGGCTTTACCACAGAAAATGAACCTGCATAGCCACATGTTCAAAAACGCCCTGTATTCAATTTCACCAAGGGGGGCGTCCTTCATATGGTTCAGGATATAGTTTTTCTATCCGCTCCCTGGTTTCACCCCTGTTTGTCTTGAAGAACCTTTGAAATCCCAGGGGTGAACGGATCCTGTAATGTCAAGGCCGGTGATCATATACACATCGGCCAGAGTTGGAGACATCGGGCCGTGACCAAAGAGGAAGGCGTTGACGCCATTCGACCAGAAGTGGCAAGCTATTATCAAGAGGTCTTCATTCTTGGGAGTCTCGGCCAAAGATAACTCCAGGCACTGAGCAATGCGGAGGGTATCCCAATTCTGGGTCCTGGCACTCTTGTCTGCAAGAACCCTCTGGTACCAATTTTTCCAGCCTGCGATTGGGGGCAAGGGCCAGTTCTTGAAAGCATCCTGCCACTGAGGAGGTGTGGACAGAGCCGCTTTGAAGGGGATCCTTTGAGATTCGGCTGCGATAAAATCTCGAGGATCAGAGTTTCCCACAGGACCAAGGTAGTAGGATCTTGAATTGGCCTCGGTGCGAATCAAAAGCTCGGTGGAAGGCTCCTGAAGGAAAGCGGAAAAGAAATCTCAGGTAAAAATTGAAAACCTAAATGCCGAATGAAGCTTATGGAAGGGGAATTTACCCGAGCAACTTGGTTTTGAGCCGCCATTGGGGATTCAAGCTCGGAACAAGGGGATCTAGGGTTTGGATCTAGACGAAGATTCGGCGGATTGCGAAGAGAGAGAATAGGTGTTGAACAGATTCGATTTGAAGACGTTGGTGGCTGGAGTCAATTCCGGAATAAAATCACTTTTATCCCGCAATTGAAGGGGCATGTGTTAACACCAAAATTCGGTAAGGAGTCTGACTTGTGGGTCCAGCTCGGTGAGGAGTCCGTCTGGCGGAAGGAAGGTTTCCTCAGATGCATTCGGCAGAAAGATCTTCGGTTGGCTATCTGCTTCCGTTCGGCAAGGGAACAGTTGAGCTGATTTTGCGGGATTGAATGGCGACGTGGCTCAAACAGGAAGGACGAATGAATGGATAAGCGATCAAGCTTAGAGATAAAATAGGTATCAAATCCATTCGAAGTTGTACCTGGCAGGGTATAAATATGAGCCCTGAATGTATGTGACATATACGTAATCATTCTCAATACAAACCGGCTTTACGCCAAACCCTAGAGTCCATTTGTCGTGTCGTCAAGTTCTTCGAGAGGGTTCATCGATCCGTCGACCTCCGTGAGTACCGGCAACCTTGTATCATATCTAGTATCATGCGGTGGATTTAGATTTGATGCAAGTAGTCTTGTTACCATGCTTAGTGTCATGCGGTAGAACAAGCTTGGTTCAAGAGGGTTTCTTGTTAGGTCATGAGCCATGCGGTAGGCTAAGATCTAGCTTGAAGCTAGTTATCGGCTCTATTGGATTTTGGCAAGATCCAATAGATTCATTAAGTTACCCCGTGTTGCTTTGAGTTTTTGCTTTATGTTTAAATTCATGTAACACCTTTTTGCCCAATCTAGATGGGTTTGGATCGGCTTTATCCTTCTTTGTGATCCTTATGCGAGTCGAGTTCATGCTCTTGGTTAATTTAACACGTGGATCACGTGCTTTTCGATAGCCGAAACCGAATCAATCTAGGTTGTTACGTGTTGCGGGTTCAAGCTTGCCAAAGTTTGTATAAATCTTGAAAGAGCTGAGTATCATGCGGTAGATGCAGGTTTTTGGGTTGCTTTGGAGCTAGTCATCCGGTGGACTAGATTTCAAATCAATCTGATAGATTTATCTCGCTTGGTAACGTTCGTTCCTTCTTCATGGACCCCGGATCGGCTGTTCAGCCGCATTCAGTTATGTTCCTCACGAGTAGAACACGTGCGTAATTAATGCTTTAAATAATGTATGCTTTTAGCTTTCCATATTTAGATTGTATCATGCGGTGGATAGATCTATTTGTGGAAAGTGGTACGATCCCCATGCAAGTTGTATCATGCGGTGGATAGATTTGTTTGGCATCGTACCCGACGGATTTTAAAGTACCTAGACATGCGGTAGACTAGTGCTTTGGATCTATGCATGCTTGTTTATTACATGTTTACGCTTGCGCTTTACTTTATTTATTTATTTAACATTGATCACCACGGGGATCGGTTACGGTCTTGCGCGTGAGCATCTTTGCCCAAACAAAGACCGATCGCCGTCATGCTTGCGTCATCCATTCGGCTGTATTACTTTTTCCTTCTTTAAGCTCCCGAATGGTTTCAGTTTATTGGCAGATAGCTTTCTATAGCTATATGTCATCCCATCTGGCTTTGTAGCCGTAAATATGGAACTGTCTGGTACCACCCGGCAAGTTCCAAGCTTTGACATTTAACTACTTTATCTTTTGTTAATTTTTCAGGAAAAATTGACTGGCACGTCTAGTGATTCTTTGCACGTGTGAAGCCAGCTTGTTCAGCTTGCTGTGTGCTTGGCGCTAGGTGCACATTTTGCATCAACAGCGGGTAGAACAATATTTGTCTCGAGGAAAGCGATTAAGATCTTAAAATATCTCAGTCACTTTGTTGGAAAATACACAGAAAGAAAAAAGTGACTGACAAACAGAATCAATCGATTTTTGTCTGTAGTATAGGAGCAAAACCGTTGGACGCAAGATCTACGACTGAGGAAAAAGTGACTCAGAGAAACCTTATTTTCAAGCATTTGACGTCTAGACAAACCCAATAAAAAACATCATTTAGACGCGCTTTAGTTGGTTGGATTTAGTTGGTTGGAAAGTGGTAGGCTTATCCACCTAATCTTCAGCAAATAAATCTGGTTAATGATTTATTCGATCAGTTTAAAGAATTAATTGTCATGGAACTGTTAGAGCAACTCCAACAGCTTAGTTAAACCCATTTGCTTCGGTAAATTTAAAGAAAACGCAGCCAACCATGCATCCAACCAGGGACGGAGACAGCTAGGGGCCAGCGGGGGCCATGGCCCCCCTATGAATAAAAAAATTTCTAAACCCCCTGCATCTTATATAAAAATTATTCATGTAGTCATGCTTTATAGCTTCATAAGACCTTTTAATTTGTCCTAAATGAAATACAAAGATGTATGTGAAGGATGTTAACACATGTAGTTGCGAAAGAATGTGACTGTAACTATGTGACTGAAGGAAAAATTCGAACTTGGCCCCTCTAACGTAAAATTCCTGGCTTCGTCCCTGCATCCAACAGTCTCGCTAACTTGTTTCCCTCGCTTTCAGCCTCGGTAATCGGTCGGACTCCGCGCGGTATATTTGGCCAGCACCGTCCCTCGCTATCTCCCTCTAGTTGCCTTCCGTCCGTAAAAAAAGGACTCCATAAAAGAAAAGGACCGGCTTTTTTCACGGCATTGGAAATATTGATAGAGATTTAGAGAGTCCGTCGGACTGCATCACTATTTATAAAGATTTTTATTTTTTAAAGTCCTTGTTAAACTCTAAATTTAGCTAGGATTATACCTAGACTGTCGGAGTTGCTCTTACTAGACCCTTTTTCCCGAAGGGCGCAACAGCCTGCACACTTTTTTATTCACCGAGCCGTTTTTTTTATATCGCGGTAACATCTGCCACCAAATTGCAGTTTAGTTCAAACGCCTAAGACTTGCACATCACAGAAAAAATCTCGAGGACGGTACACCAACAAACCAAATTAACTAAAAGGAGCTTGGCAGAGGAACTCTAATTATCCCAAAGAAAACGTGCTTGCCACGGTTACAGATAAATGTCTAAGCAGGAAGACCATCAAAGAACTTCATGTAGTCATCAAGTTTCTCTTCATGCCTGATCTTGACGATAGATCCATCCTCTTCCACCTGCAGAGCAGACAACGAACATATCAGCTAAATGATCAAGGATAAAAGAACTGATAACGACAAAAAATTAACCCAAGATGTAAACCATTTTGAATGGACATCCCCAAATAGAACTGGCACCTGCAAGTTCTATTTCCTTACAAGTGGGTTTTCTTACAGTTTTCTCATGACATAAGCGAGGAAAAGGGGATCGACAGTGATAGTTCATACCCAGTACTCCGGCGGTCTCAACTTCAGGTTGTAGGTGGAAGCCATGCTCATGCAGTAGGCACCTGCATCATGAACCACAAGTCCAACTCCCTACAAGGGCAATGTCATGTCAGCAGGAAGCAGAAACTTTAATAATCAGAGAAAATGTAATAGTGTTGGGAAAGACCTCATCAGGTGTTGGAAGCTCCCTATCTTTTCCAAGGAAATCTGCAGACTCACAAACTGGTCCGACAATATCAAAGGTTGCTACTTCGGCACCAGGAGAGGGAGGAGAGACCAGTTCGATATGCTGCGACATGAGTAATGGTTCAACAGAAAGTAACAAGATTAAAGTGCTGAAACAATTTATGTGCGTAGCATTTTTTATTTACGCAGTTAACATAAGCATGGTTACAAAGGCGATAAGGTGTCCTTGAAAATCTGGGCACGCCTTATCTCCTAGGTGACACCTAAGGCGACCGGTTTTCCAAGGCGAGCGGGGACTGTCTGGATGCCTAGGCGTCGCCATTGAAACTATGAACATAAGTTTATATGCACTTGAATGACAGATGATGTGCACCCCAAACATAAATGCATGTGGGCTATCTACAAGTGCCATCATACTGTGTGTCCCAACATCACACAACACAATAGTGCCAGGATGCATAGTTAAAAAGGTGCCCACCAAGAAGAGAATCAGCAGCAGAAATAACAATAAAAAAAATCTAAGAGAAGAGGTATAGCGATATACTCTCTCCGTTTATAAATATATGACATTTAGGACAAGCTAGTTAGTTCAAAAATGAACTAATTTACTTGTCCTAAACGACATATATTTATGGACGGAGGCAGTAATATCAATTCAAAACTAACACTAAACTCTTTAGTCTAAGCACATTACTCAACAAGTTAAATGCACAAGCGGGACTTAATCTTGTAATGGAGTGCCATCCAAGTCCCTAAACTTCGAAACCGCATATTTGAGTCTTCCAAATTGTTAAATGTGCCATCTACCTCTTGAAACCATCATGGTTCTAGGGATGGGAAGGAAACATAGTAGTAGTAACATTCATTATCATTGAGAAGATCGAAACGAACCTGGTATGCTCCATACAGACTAGGTCTGATAAGTTCTGCCATGCTGCCATCAACAACAATGAAATTCTTTGTACCATTGGATTTAACACCAGTTACTTTATTGACAAAGCAGCAAGTATTAGCAATCAAGGATCTTCCAGGTTCAATAATAAGAGTAAGATCCCGAGAGAGAACTAATTCTCGCACCTACAACAAAATATTTAGAATAAGCATAAAGAGTCGCATGGAAATTGCATAAGCTAACTTTCTGTATTACAAAAGGAAACCTGCTATTTTAAAGAAAGCATATGTGCCTGGAAAGATAAGAATCGGAAACATGGTGAGGATGCTGAGCTTACTGTGTTGATGAGATCCATCGGTGTAGGCAAGACTGCATCAGTGTGGTGGTAATCTATTCCCAAACCACCTCCAATATTCAGGTACTCCAACTCAAAACCTTGTGCTCGAATTTCATCAACATAATTCACCATAAGAGTCGCAGCATCCCTGAATATATCAACCTAGCAAAATGGAACAGTTTAGGTATATGTAAGAAAGAGACAGGTAATCTGCATAGAATACACAATGTTAACAAAGAGGAGTAAGATCGTTTGAGAACTTAAAAGTTGTATGAGTGACGAAGCTCAAAAGGTTTGAGAGCTCAGACTATGTGCAAGTAAATAGGAACACACCATGCACTTTCAGGGACTTTTTGACAAAAAGGTAAAACACTACTCCATATCAGACAACTTTGACGTTTTAGAGGGTGTATGATACCGCAAAAACTTAATTGCCTCCTACAAAGTGACTATTCACCTGAAACAAGATGTTGGCCATTACAGCAGGAAAAGGACCAGTTTACAACTGCGGGCAAGCTCAGCACAACAAATGCTAGGCTATAGTGACATAAAAAAATTAGAAATAACAAGACATTACCTTTGTGATAGTGGACCCCAGATGACAATGAACACCAACCAATTTGATATCATTCGAGTGTGACTTGATAGAATCCAAAAACCATTGTAATTTCTCATTGCGGATCCCGAATTTGGATGTTTTATTTCCAGTAGCAACATAGGGATGTACCTGTTGGAAGAGAAGTGCAACTTTTGTCTTAAAAAAAAAACTTCTCAACTCATATCAAGATACCGTACTCTGTAGGTGTAAAACTCCAAAACCTCTCTAACACTCTCCTTCACTATTATTACATTACTGGTACATTGTTTACTCTTGCTCTACTGGTAGCTCTCATTGGGTTTCATCTCTAGCCTACCCCAACTTGCTTAGAATTAGAAACCTTTAGGGTGCTGGTTGTTCAAAGGTGAAACAGAAAAGGTGTGGTCTGTTTAGTCAGGATAGGAGTGGTGGTCGTCCACAAGACGGTCAAGCAATTTGTTTAGAGTAAATTTAAGTAAAAAGGTCAATAATCCATGGTTAACTAGGAATGCCAGGAATGTTAAACCAATAGAAGGTATCCCACTCGAAACAATACAAAGGGGGATTGGTCAAAGGGTGAGAAAAAATCAACTAAATAATAATCTCACAGGCCACACAGCTGCACACAGATGCCCGTGTGTTTCGGGGAATGTTAGAGGGTAAATCGCACCTGTGGATCCACATCTGGGTTTATTCTAAGCAAAACAGGCACTTTCTTTCCTGTAGCCTTTGCAGCTCGGACAATATTCTCCAAATCAAACTCGCTGTCCACGTTTACAAATACTCCGCTCTCAGCAGCTAATTTAAGATCTTCGAACGTCTTGCCATTTCCATTAAATATACACCTGATCTTCATCAAAACACAAATTGAACAGAGTTACTTCCTCTTCAGAACAAATGCCATCAACTGGAGGAACAATAAGCACTACAGCTAAAAAGTGTGAACAATCAATAGCAATTGAAACAATTCCTTGAGCAGAATAAAAACTAGTAGTATAATCCAACAACAACAAAAAAATCCCAACAATATACAACAGTAGGAAGGCATTTTCAGCAAATTGCAAGTACACGTTTGCCCAATGACCCCACTCCATCCCCCCTAGGAGCAGAGCAACAGCAGCACCTGGTGGGGTCGAACCCCGCGTGGAGGGCGAGGCGGAGCTCGTTGCCGCTGACGAGGACGGCGCCGCACCCGAGCCCGCGGAGGAGGCGCAGGACGGGGAGGTTGTTGTTGGCCTTGACGGCGTAACCGACGACGGAGCGTAGCCCGCCGAGCGCCTCGCGGTAGGCCTCGAAGTTGCGGAGGACCTGCGGCTTGCTGTAGAGGTAGAAGGGGCTCCGCGCGGCCGCCGCCATCGCGTCCTCCACCCGCACCCCCTCGCAGTAGAGGTGCCCGTCGGCGCCGCGGCTGAAGCAGTGCTTCGGCTTCCCGGCCGCCGCCGCCGCGGGCTGCGGCGGCGGCGGGGACGGGGAGGCCGTGGAGACGGAGGCGCGCACGGAGGGGAGGCGGCGGCGGGCATGGCGGCGCGGGAAGGAGACCGCGGCGGCGCCGCCGCTGGTCGGGTGCCCGGATGGGTTAGGGTTCAGCGCGGGGAGGAGGGAGCGGGAGAGCAGGTTCGCCGCCGCCGCCATCGCTGGTGTGCAGGGGGGGGGGGGGGGGGGGGGGGGGGGGAGCGAGCGAAGTGGAAGGAAGTCGGGGGTGGGGGATTGTTTTTGTTTCTCGCCTTGTTGGGCTGGCTTGGGCTTGGGCTTGGGCTGCGAGTGGAGGAGTCAGTCACGTGTGTGTATTATTATGTCGCTGTCGTCGATTCGTTATCGGACAGAAATACAGAATCGCGCTCGCGCCAGTGCCAACGAAAAAAATGATTTCTGAAGGATACCTGCCAACTAACTTCCACGGGGGAAAAAAAACGTGTCGCCAGTTTTTGCTGAGCAAAATTCGACGCTTGGAATGTGATGTCAGGATACTCCAAGAAAAAAAAAACTGAAAAAAAAGAGTGTCACGAGTTTTTTTTTGCTGAGCAGAATTCGACGCTTGGAATGTGATGTGAATGTGATGTGGTGCTCCATTTCTCTCTGTGTTCTTCCTTTTGTTTGCACTTTGCAGTGTGCAAAGCAAAGGATCCACCAGTAAATAAAAAGAAAGTGTCAGTGGAAGTGCACCGCCGGGAAGGATAGGTGATCAACTGCTGCTACGCTACTCCGGGAGACTTGAAGCCACGTACGTTGATTCACGATTCTTCTTTTTTTATACATGAACCATCGTGTTTTGATTTTTCATTTTTTTCCCATTCATCAGCCATTTTGATTTTTTTTTACTGGCTACCTCGTTATCTGTGCCTTAGTTTTTTTCTCTATTTTTTTATCTCTATCGTTATCCCCGCCGTTGAGACCATCCACACTCGCTATCCTCTATTTTCTCCTTCGAAATGGAATATTCCATCCTCGTCATCAAAATACTCTTCTTTATATCTACTTCTCTCGCATTCACACTCCTTCGTATCTCTCCTTCATGGCCCACACAGATTTTTTTTTAATCCTCTCCCTCCCCACCCCCACCCACCCTCCTCTCGGGCTCCCCACCCCGGCTCTCTCTCCTCTCTACTCTCCCTCTCCCGGCCAAGCGGTGGCGGCGGCGGACCCCGGCGGCGCGCCAACGAGCTCCGTGGGAACTACCGCGCGGCGCCGCCGGCCCTCGAGGAGCGGCCGGCGGCGCGGTGGAGCTCCCACTCCTCCTCCTCGCGGCGGCGCGCCCGGATCCGAGCCTCCCTCTCGTCCGACGGCGGGGAGGCTGCAGACGGCCTCGAGTGCGGCCCGAAGCTCCTCCTCGAGCTCCCGCCATGGAGGTTCTCCTCCAACGCGGCGGCCCCGCTCCGGCGGCCGTACTCATGCGGCGGTGGCGGCGGCGGCGTGCGGGCGGTGGTCACGAGGTCCGCGGCGCTCCCCTCCAACGACGACGGTGGCGGATCGAGCGAGGGACTCGAGCTCCATGGGCGAGGCCGCGAGGGCAGGGCACAAGGAGGCGCGGAGCACGGCGGCGGGCCGAGCGCTCGGGGAGGAGCAGAGTGGAGCTCCGTCGCGGCCTTCCTCCCTCCATCTGGCGCAATGTGTGGTGGGCCCGTCACAGGCTGGCGGAGGCCCTCCATCACGCCAGATTCGAAGGAACCCAGGGGGCGACGCCTTTTTGGCGTACTCCTCCAGGACGCCGCTGCGGGGCATTTCACTGGAAAAGGCGACGGTAAAAAGATCCAGGAGGGTATCACGTACCCCGGTGCGGGTGGTCTGAGTCACTGCAAAGTACTCCGTGGAGCCCACATGGCAGTGACATAAAAGGTAGAGGCTAACGGGAGAGGAACTGCTAGTTTGTTCGCTTCCGGCCTTGGCGCCTTGTGCCCGAGCGCGAAAAAGGTTTGGCTGGAGTCGCTGGACCCGTCTCGTTCGAGAGCGTGGGCATGCATGGTCGAGTGGGCTGCTGATAATATATTTTTTCCCTCAACAAAATATGTTCTGCTGAAAACACAAGTCTTGTTTGGCTCCATTGGCCGTTGGTGGTTGATGTTAATTTGTTGTGAAAGAAAAAATATTACTAGTTGATTCGTGTTTGGTGCCGATTTTATATGAGAAAAAAAAGTACGGTTCACCGGTGGCTAAAAAGCCAGACGAACAAGACGCCAATGGTACACGGAACAGACTGAGGGAACGTAAAACAAATGCATCACTCATTCCAGTTTCCATAACGTTACCAACAAGAAGCCGATGGTACGCCGAGAACAAAAGTCATGGCATCCAGATACACATAAAAAAAACAGCGCGAGCTCTGATTTGCAGACTGCTGTAGCTTATTTTCTTGGTCCATACCAAATCCTCACAAGCTGATGCCGAGCTGGGCGCGCCAGTCCTCGAGCTGGTTCTTCACTTGGTTTGAACCAGTGGAGCCGTAAGATATGAACTTGTTCACGGCGTTTCCGACCCCCAGGTACTCGTACACGTCGGCCTCGAACGCTGGATGAATGGCTTTTAGGTCATCCAGTCGTAGGTCAGATAGTTGGCAGTTGTTCTTGGAGACGCATAGAGCAACAGACTTCCCCACTATCTCGTGAGAAGTTCTGAACGGAACTCCCTGCAAAGAGCGAGGATAGGGGGGGGGGGGGGGGATTTAACTGCGATGATTCCTCCAGTTCACACAATAACCCCATGCAACAAAAGTAAATGACAAAGCATCAATAAAATCTAGTGGATGACTTTTTTGAGTTTGCAGGCTCCTTTGCTACTATGCTACACATGACTTATAGTTCTATATACAACTATCTGTTCTATAGTTGTGGGCAAAAGGAGGTTTACCTTCTTCACAAGATAATCTGCTAATGTAGTTGCATCCAGATGACCAGCTGGCAAGGAACTCTGTATTCTTTCTGAATTAAAAGAAATGTTTTGAGCAAACTCCGTGCAAACTTCAAGCATTCCTAATATGGTCTTCACACTATCAAACAACGGTTCCTTGTCCTCCTGCTCAGAAAGAAAATTTTAAGAATACATGCTCACTCATGCAACCCTGGGTATACTTATGAGAATGAGGCCCACCTGAAGATCACGGTTGTAGGCCTGTGGAAGGCCCTTGCAGAGGATTAGGACAGTCATCAGATCTCCAACAACCCTAGCAGACTTCCCACGAACAAGCTCCATTGGGTCCGGATTTTTCTTTTGTGGCATAATGCTGCTTCCTGTTGAAACTTTGTCACTTGGTGTCAGGAACCCAAATTCCTCCGATGCCCACAGAACCCATTCTTCTCCAATTCGAGAAAGATGAACAGCAGCAATTGAATTGGCAGAGAGAAACTCCAATACAAAGTCACGGTCTGATACTGCATCAATGCTGTTGACCAATAAAAACTATCAGTTTAAGTGATGACTGTTCAAAACTTAAAATGAACAATTCACTATTCACTGTGTTTCTAGACTAACAAGTAACAAGTGAGTACACTACATTCAAGAGCATGACTGATAATTCTAGGATAGTGGTGCAGGTTAAATAGAGCCACAAAAATATGCAAGTACACACTTTCTCTGCTGCATGATATTCAGGTGTTTTTATCAAACTATCAAGCTCCGAGAAAGTACTGAGTACTTGATGAGTTCCACAAAACGAGATTCAATAGTCAGGACAGCTTCAAGTATCAACTAATAAAATAACTGTAGCCTGATCATAGTTGAAGCAAGTAAGAAATCAACAACTTGCCTGTTCTTCATTGGAGCTGTAAACTTCAAATCTTTAGCGGTCTGAAACCTGTCAATAGGAAGTCCAGTTCCAGCCAAAGCACAAGCACCAAGAGGGCAGAAATTCACTCGCTCCCTGCAGTTGACCAGCCGACCAGCATCACGCTCCAACTGTGCAAAGAGTTCATCAGGAGTTCGATCATTGTTTACCCTAAAGAATTGTCAGTAAAGTGATTGGGGGTCCTGTTACACCCTTTGCACAGACATACCAGAGACTGATAAACTGTAACCTATGTCTCGCAAGTCAAGCGGGCCTGTATGACAGCTATATGGTGCATTATTCAATAGTGATAGTGGTTCAGCTGATTTAGATTGAAGGGTGTACGCTAAAAAAAAAGGTTAACACCTAAACATAGTCCATTTTATTCACAAGTTCACAAAAAAAAATCAGAAACTTCCATATTAGCTAGTAGGGGGGAGGGGTATCTACATTGTCGCCAAAAAAGGACTTGATATCATTTGGAACACCATAACAGTTTTTTCAACTTTTGGTGGTGCATTGAGATATCTACAGCATAGATAGAGGTGCCAAATAATCCTAAAAACACATAACATTTTATTTTATGCACAGCAGTGCCAAATGTTTCAATAGACCTGGTATAGCACCCAAATAATCATGAATATTAGATGGATTTTCTATTAAAGTAGGTTAGATAAAAACACACACTAGCTTAGTCATTCAAGGATTTATTTGCACAGTATTCATAGATGATTAATGAAACATGACCCTCAGTCAGTCAGTCCCTCACATTCATGAACTAAAATTCTTGCCTCCTCAAGCCAGAAAGTAAATCGAAATTACTAATGTTGCAATATGTCACAAAAGGCAAGAAATAGAAATCACCTGTTCAACATATGATAAGAGAAGATGTGGCAGCAAAACAGGTTGTGCCCTTTGCAGATGAGTATAACCAGGGACCATCAAATCAACATGTTTTGAAGCTAACATAACCAAAGACACCTGAAACATCACGAATCATGCTAATGTTAGAAACATGAAGCTTCCACCCTGAAATGCAGTTCTATGAATAGTAGAAATCATGTGTTAGAATTTGCAGAGTAAAACAAAGCTTAGAAAAACTTTAACAGCAAAAGCTTTCTTAACCATTGGAATGGTTGTGTCTCACATTGATTAAAAACCTGATTGAAATGCACAGTAACAGATAGGCAAGAAATACACAGTGTACAACTTTGTATTCAGGATCAAACCTGGAGCTGCTTGATACGAATCAAAATCTTGTCAATAGCATCACGGCACCACAGCCTTAGATCCGTCTGAATTTGGTCATTGCGGCTCCTAGCAGTGTGCAGCTTCTTGGCCGGCTCACCGACCCTCTCGATCAGAGCTGCTTCGATGTTCATGTGCACGTCCTCCCGATCCTTCCGCCACTCAAACTTGCCTTCTTGAATCTGCCTCTCGATCTGATCGAGCCCCTCCAAGATAATGTCCCTATCGCTCGCAGTGATCAAACCCTGCGTTGCAAATGATTCAGAGACCATACTCAAATATAGCGATCTCTTGCTATAAGAAATTAAGCAGCATCCGTAAATAAGCAGCATCCAGCAAAAAAATGTTAACAGCCAATTATGGAGAAGAACAACAGAGTCCATGCAAATGCTACTTTGCAGGGAGCTAGCGGTTGCGAAGTCGTGCTTTGTCACACCACAAGCACGACAAACAAGCTGGCATTTCCTCGAACACGATGCGAGCGACCCCAATGGTCAGCATAGGATTGACCCAAGACCAACAACACCCCCAAATTGATTACATCCCGCATAAGGCTAACAATATGTTCAAACACTAGGCGTTGACACTCAAAGTGGCAGCTACTACAGTCAGCAGCAGGGGCGGAGATGGGCCCAGGGCCACCCGGGCCATGGCCCTAGGCGTGGCCCAAATAACCCCCTTTATACCTCTTGTATTTTCGTATGGCCCAATAGCTAATTTTGATGACCCTCCCTATAGCGTGTGTTATGGGCTTGCCCAATCTGGTCTTGACGGCCAAGCTCCATCACTTGCCTCCTCGTGACTTCCTGCCGGCCTGCCCGACATGCCTGGACCCCGGCCTACCCGACGTGCTCCTCTCCGAGAGTTTCCATAGTCAAAGTTGGCCATGATAAGATGTTAAGCAGAAAGCGATTTGTTTACTTTCATTCGTGTCATTCAAAGCTTTTTTATTCTATTCTTTTTTTCTATTTCTTGTTTCCTACTCTGTATTTGTTTTATTTTTGAAGATGAGGACTAGTGATCGGCTATAGATTTGTAATATGTGAAATCTATTCTTTATTCAATTGAAGTATGCTGATGTGCCATTGGTTTAATTTTTATCCCTGCAATTTTACCTTATGGCTTCGCGGGGATGACCCAAAGGGGATTAGTTGCGTGCGTGGAGACGGGACGAGCAATAATTTCTTTCACAGAGACATGATAAGGCAGGCATTCCTCAGCGGGGTCATGTGTAAACACGCAATAGTCCGAACCCGAGTTCATCTCGCTAGCCCCTACCTCTCCACCTCTCATCCATTCAACAACCCTAAGTCTTGACATCTCGTAGCACAGGTGCGCCGACCCATGGCATCCAGCGGTCGGCGGTCGCGATCGGCTCCTAGCCTCCCCTAACCTCCTCGGCCGCTCCTACTCTCCAGAGGGCACAACATTAATTATGGTACATTTCTTCAATGGTAAGTTTTTTATCAAGTTTGTTGTACAATTAAACCTAAAATGGAGATATATAGTCTAAATCATGCATTTTGTGTGCTTATATAGGTATCACTGTTGTGAATTTGTGGTTGTTGCTGATCTGGGTAGTTCCAATGGCTAGACGAGTGGCCCTAGGTGTGAAAATGCTCCAGCTCCGTCACTGGTCAGCAGAAGGCGAGCATGGTGGCACTGTGGATACCTGGGAGGCGAGCATGGTGGCATGCGCCTTGCTGCCCATGATGTCGTACTTGTAGAGCTGCCAGTCGTAGGAGATGGACTCGGTGAAGCGCTCGACGGCGTCCGTGACGCCCTCCTCGAAGCGCCCGCCCCACAGCTTGACCTCCTTCTTCTCCGCCTCGTCGCCCGCCATCGGAGTGGAGGCGGCAGCGGGCACCGCCGCCGCGACGACGACGACTGAAGGGAAGGAGGCGGCGGCGTCCCGGCCCCGGAGGGCGACACGACTGACGGAGGGGGCGAGACGGCCGCCGGGAAGCGAGATGGGTGCCCGGAGAGCTAGGGATTGGGAGGTGAAGGCCATAGACGGCGGCGGCGGCGGCGGCGCTGAGACGCCCCCCCCCCGCTGTTTGACGGGCGCGGTTGGTGGGTCGGGGTGGACTGTGGAGTAGGCGCAAGTAACGCTCTCGTGTTTGGGGCGCGTCGATATAACAGCGAAAAGGCAGCCTCTGCGTATAGTACTTCAACATAAAAAAAATTTGGACCCGCGGGGGTACGACGGCCCCTCCGTAACATCTCCGAACCCCTACCTGTACATGGCGGCGGCACCCCTACCCTACCTGTACATGGCGGCACCTACGCCCGTGTGAGTTTAGACCGAGCCTTGCAGCATGCTTTGGCGTAGGATAGGCGAGGAGATTTTTTTTCAACGCGCACACATAAGTGCGCCACCTCCGGCCAACAAATCCGCACAACGTGGGACTCGAACCGTGACCGGCGGGGTGCGAGCCGAAGCCCCTGACCAACCGGTCTACTTCAACATGAATTCTTTAGTTTATCAAAAAAAAAAACATCTCAATTCTTTTTTTATTTCCTGACCAAGTTCAGCAATCAACTGGCCTAACTCATGATCTTGGGACAAAATAAATAAATTATAGCAAAAATTGTGTAATTTGGACCCTACCATCCTGCAAAGGTTCAAGTGATGATGAAACAAATCATAAAATACATTTTAATACACATTATAATTTGAACTAAGCATTGACTGGGATGTATCCCAAGTTTCGTATGTACACATAGGGTGTGCGTGTACCAACGTCAGAATCCGAGTAATAATTTTCCGGAACAGCAACTTCTTGATGATCGGTCAACAGAAATGCCAATAGAGGGTCGAATGAGATCTTAAGCTCTCCAGAAAAGAGGACATTTACAATACAATCAAGTAGAACTTGGCACGTGCCAGACAGTGAAAAGGACAGATCCTCCCAAAGATATAGTTCTCCAATTTCAATCGCGATGTTTCAAGATTATCGGTGCTGACCATATTGCAGATCCAAAAAATTCATTCAATGTCGAATCCCTTCTCTTGGAGCTCCTGTATAACCTCATTCCTCATCCGATGCCATAGCTTCTGTGCTTCCTGATCAAACTTTTTAGACTGCAACTGCTTCTGCATGTTGTCGGAATCCATATTTGCATCGGCAAAACCCTTGGGTCCAATTGTGGTTCCAAGGGCACCTCCACTTCTTATGAACTCCTCAACTGCTTCTTCATCACCAGGGTATGGGAACTGCCTGCGCTCATAAAGGTGTGCCATTTCTTTTTCTTCCTGAAAAAGGACAATCATTCACACTGATGATCTATGGTCATCAAGATCATGTAATGCAGCAAAGGAAAGATTACTCTATACTTTCTATGTGTTTCCTAGAAACAAAAAAGATAACCATCAGCGAAGTTATATTTGACACTGTATGAATACAAAGTTTTCAAGCATAGTATCCATCCAAAATTTTGTTCACGTTCGTGCTCAAGATGTATCTTTGTCACATAATGGAAAATAGTTATCAACAAATAAGAGCAGAATTAAGTTTCATACTTCAGGGAAAAAAGAATAACTGTACTGGCCTACTGGGGGCATATCCAATATTTGGAGACTCTATATTAACCATGGAATTTGTGCAGGATTCTCAAGAATAACCTCAAAGCTTCTTATGTTCATTTGAGTATGATGATTCCACATTTGACGTGGCACCAGAATGCAAGGAAAACATAAAGTAATATGAAAAGGCTGGCAGTGTTCCAAAATCTTACAATGCAATGCACTGATATCATATAGCCATTTTCATAACATAATGAAGATTTTGCTATTTCAGTCCAATGCTTTAAGCTAAAACAGGCTGATCTTGCAGTACAAAATTTAACGTTTTATTGTGTAATAAGAATCCGTCACAATTAATTTTGCCATAGAAGTGTTGCAACTTGGTGTCAAACTGTGAATAAGATTTCTAAATCTCAGCAAACAATTTGGCATATGCATCAGGGAAAAGAGCACAGTTGCACACAACAGAACAACTGAAGGGCCAATAGGCAAGAAGTTTCATGACACAAACAATAAAATGACTAGATTTTTTTCTTAAAAAAAACTTATGTCAGGACCAATATGCAAGGCAATGCGTTGTAATTTCTAACAACTTCATTTAATTTTTTTCTGGAGTCAGAAGAACTTAGCACCTTTCAGATTAGGGTCCTACACCTCAGTTGCTCCTAAGATTCAGAGCATAAGCTAACATTGGGATAAATTTTCAAACATGTAGCCTAGACCAGAAATATTCCAATGTCAAGGGGAGGACATTAATAACTTAAACCAACAAAGATAATCGCAATCAAGCATGACACAACTGCACAACCTCTACCTACTCCCTCTGACCAGTGTTATTTTTTATGTGACTAATTTCCATAGGATAGAATCAGAGGATATATGCATATGTGCCATTTCCTACTCCCTAGTAGATCACTTCTTCACTTCACAAATCTCTATCTGCATTGAGAAGGAAATAACTGCAGACTTTACAACTGATGGAATCAAAAGATGATTTCAGTCTGGACAAACAGCATAGTGTTTTTTTTTGGCCAAGTACAAAACCATGTGAAGGACGGTCAATTGGCGCCCATCATCTTAAGTTCCTGGGTCCACACCACAATGAACAAGAACACGATCTGGGTGGTGGTGAGGCTAGCTGCCTTACCTTGGGGCGTGGCTTGAGGGTCCACCAGCCGAGCGGTGACGTCTCATTCCAGAGCCAGGCGGCGCCGAAGAGAGTGTAGGTGCAGAGCATGGCTTTGCCCATCTGCTTAAAGAAGTAGGCGTCCTCCTTCTCGAAGCCCATCCACCTGCGTCCCCCCACCCACCCACGCACACACGCACACAAGCGACGACGGCATGGAATCAGAAACCGCAAGGCAAGGCAAGGCATATAGGCAAGCCGAGGAACCGGCGACTGGGACAGAGATGAGGGCGCGCACTTGAGCAGCCTCCGGGCCTGCGGGAAGTTGCGCAGCATGGCGGCGACCTGCGTGGAGGAGGAGGAGGAGGGTGGGTGAGGACGACTCGATGCGGCATTTCGTCGAACAGGGTGCGGGCAGATAAAAGGGGAGGCGTGGGGCGCCGTAGTTGCAGGGTTCTCACCGTCGAGGATGCTGTGATCGGAGAGGAGAGGCTCAAGAGTGCCTGCCTGTGAGCGTGCTTGTCGCGGCCTCGTGGGCGTGGTATGGCCGCGGCAGAAAATTCGTCGACGATGCTGATGCGTCTGGAGCTCGACGGCGAGAGCTCGATCAAGAGCGCACTGCGCAGGGGAGTGGGGTGGATTTTGTTTCTTGATCCTCAGCTGGGCCGCAGTGTGTACTGGTCCGGCTAGACCAATTTGGGCTGGGCTGCTGGTTCGGCAGGACTAATCTGCCAGAATTTTTTTTATTATTTCTGTTCCAATTTGCAAATTTATACAACCGTTTTAAAACTTATCAAAAATATACATCAACCGTCATACGCCAAGGCATTTACATTCCAACCGTAGTGGCCCACGGCGATTGGTGCACGTCCACGGTGATTGGGGAACCTCCACGGCGGCTGGGCCCAAGCGCCGTGACCCACGGCGGTTAGGCTCATTTTAATGTTTTTTTAAACTTTATTAACGATTGTATTACGACTCATTTTGTTTTTTAACTTAACGATTTATTTTTGCTTTTTAACTTTATGACAAAGAAAACTAGGTGGTAATAACGAAAAGCAAAGTGAATCACATATAACAGTGCTGTTGTACAAATAATATGCGACCTAATCTAGCATCATCTGGTCTTCTTGTGCAGCCTGTCACCTCGGATCGCGGTGTGTGTCTGCTTGCGGGGTACATCAACGGGTCACGTGGGTGGATCTGTCGGCGCCTAGCATTAGCAGTGGGTTGCGGTGTCGCCTCGCCGCCGCCGACCCTGTAACCTCTTGGGATGACCCTAGCAACCCTCCTGGAGACGGCTGCGCCCCACCGCTCGCGCCTGGCAGCTGCGTCCCACCGCTCGCACCTGGCAGTTGTGAGCCTCCTGGCTGCGCCCCTTCTCCCTGCTGTGTCCACGTGGGTGGTGCGCCTCTTAGTTGCGACCCTCCTAGCTCAACCTGCGGCAGCAAACCGTGCAAGAAGTCGAAGTCCAAGTCGTCAACCCCGGACCCTCCCACCTGGTCCTCTAGGGTGGAGTCAGGAGTGTCGTCGCTGCCGACGTAAGCTGGGACAAAACATATTATTAAATCAAGTATCATAATTAATAGAATCTAGTATTTGTATATGGTTCGAGATAGAGTTGTGGTCATTACCTGACGGAAGAACAACACCAGTGGACGAGGAAGGAACCGATGGTACTAGTGGTGTTGCCCTAGAGGAGACATCCTCAAGGGAGAATGCATCGGAGGGCGCGTCGCGTAGAAAGCTGAGTAGGGTGGCCATGATGAAGACGACGGTGCCGTGTGCGAACGACCGGTCAAGGCGAAGCTGGAGGACGGCTGGGGGTACTGTGGAAACGGGGGTAGAGTCAGATTGTCGCGCTAGTTAACCGCGACAAGGAACCTCGCGGTGATGGGCTGCATCCTGTCTCACGCCTACTCGATCCCCTGGTGTGACATGAGGTTCAGCCTCGCCTTCGACTCTAATTACACTAATTAAGAAGAAAACTTACCTGAGAGAGGCGGCGACAGGGAAGGAGGGGGCGGCGGCAGGCATGGGGGACGGCAGTCGTCGTTGCCCTTTATATAGGGGTGGCTGCCGCCGTCCGCCATGGCGATTAGGCCCTACCGTCGTGGCCCACAGCGGTAAGGGTGACCTTACCGTCGTGGCCCACGACAGTTTGGACGTGCGGCCGCCGTGGCTTATGGTGGTAGGCTCTTTCCGCCGTGGGTTGATGTATATTTTTGATAGATTTCAAAACGGTAGTATAAATTTGCAAATTAGAATAAAGAAATATATATATATATATATAATTCAATTTGCCAGGGCCAATAAAAAAAGAGAGATTTCCCTCAAAGTAAAAAAAAACAAGAAGATGCATTGCCACCGAGGCAAAAGGCATAGGAGAAACTGAATTTCCAAAAATATTCTTCGGTAAGTAAATCTGTTGGATAATGTTCCAGGAACGTGTTTAATAATGTTTTAAGAACAATCATTTTTTTATAACTCGGGTTTCTCCCATTGCAGGGGATTAAAATGTGTTTGTGTAAAAAGGGAATTGCAGAACTGAGCAAAGACAGAGTTCCTCACTGCTTCATCTTATGTGCAGGGTTTTAAACATAGTCATTTACGTACATGCCATTAAAAAAGTTACCGGTTACGTACATGCCACGAAAAAGTTCTCGGACACACCGTATGCCATACACTCGAAGTTCGTTGACGCGTATGTCATTCCGTCCATGTTCGAGCTCACGGTGTCAAACCAACAAGTAAAATGACCATTTTACCTATGTGGGCCCCACCCATCTTCTTCTTCCTCTCATTCTCCTTTCTCTCGATGGCTCCTCTCTCTCCGGTCCCGTCGGCGCCTCCTCCGCCGCCGGTCTCCCCCCGCCGGCCACGCCGCCTCCGGCCTCCCCGCGGCGGAGGAGCTCCCCGCGGCCGGCCGACGCCCCCTCCCTCCCCGTATGCGCTCGCGGCCGGAGCCCGCCCGCGCCCGCGGCGGCGCACGCGCGCGGGGCGGAGCCCGGCCGCCGCGGCGCACGCACACGCGCGGGCGGAGCTCGCCCGCCGCGGCGCACGCACGCGCGCGAGGCCGAGCCCGCCCGCCGCGACGCCCGCACACGCGCGGGCGGAGCTCGCCGCCGCGGCGCACGCACGCGCGCGAGGCGGAGCTCGCCGCCGCGCGCGCACGCACGCGCGCGAGGTTGAAGAAGACCGGGAGCAAGAGGGGCGCGCCGGCGCAGGTCGCAGCTCGCAAGACCGGCGGCGGGTTCTTCTAGAGGTTGAAGAAGACCGGGAGCAAAATAGTCATTTTGATACGTGGGTCCCACGGGTCGATGGTTGGAACCGTTTAGTTCTAACGGAATCCATCCAAAATGGCGTACGCGTCAACGAACTTCAAGTGCATGGCATACGGTGCCCGAAAACTTTTTCGTGGCATGTACGTAGTCGGCAACTTTTTTTAATGGCATGCACGTAAATGACTCTTTTAAACACCGTCGGGAGCCGGCCGGTTAACAGCGGTAACCGGTCCGATCCGGTAGGAAAAAAGACGTGTTGTTTACCTCCCCTGACCGAAACTAAAAAAAAACCTCCCTTTGGTTAACCGGTCCAGTTCACCGGTTAACCAGCTCTATTTTTCGGTCAAGAAAAAACAAGCGGTAACGGTTTCACGAACCCTGCTTATGTTTACGAGAAACAACTACAGAATTTCCCGTCCCAATTCCCAAGACTTACATGTATATAAATGTATTATTTCCCCTATAAGAAAAATACTCTCTTTGCAATGAAGTAGCACTAGTTTACAGCCAACATGTTTCCCTCCTTTGGTATGTATGTATGTGTGTGTCTGTATGTATAATTTAAACCAAAATCCGCCAATGTGCAGCATCCTCCAAGAATAGGCCCTCCTTTACCTCCGTTGCTTCAATAGGGGAAAGACCCTGTCAGCTTAATATGATCGAGGGTTCTTCTCAAGCCATAGCGCTCGACAGCCGGATAGCCAGCTCTGAACCCATCTCCATACGCCTCCGAAGAATCCGTCTCGATCTGGTTCTTGATGAATGCCCCGAGCTTCTTCTCGAATTCGGTCTTTGCGCCCTTCTTGGAAGAGGTAGGAGCTGAAGATGACGAAGACGACGACGATGCTGCTGAGCTGGATGCGACATTGCTGCTAGCGCCAGCGATGATTTCTGACTCTAGCCACAGGTGGGACAGAACTTGGCAGATGCCCTCTTCGACCTTCATACTGAGATTTCGGAATCCTATGGAAAGAAAATTGTGTCAGCGACAGGAGTAGCATGCATCTGTTTTTAGTTTTTTTATAGAAGCAGTGGGAATGCACAGAAGATGATGATGATACATGTGAAACCCCCAAAAAAAAAGATAAACAAGTTACCTTTGAGACGAAGATATGCGTGCATCATCTCGTGGGCAAGAATGGAACCAGTTAGTAATCTGCATCGCCATTATATCAATTAGAATGTCAGAAGAAGATCTATCTACCTATACTGCAAACATAAGAACATTGTAACTTCATGGTACGTCAAAGATTCATTAAAAAGATTCATAATGGAACTGGCGGAAGTCTTGATGGTGACCTGAATTATACAATAAAGGAGGAAAAATAAAGGTAAATCAATTTACCTTGGTAGACCATATAATATAAGGATTGCAGTCACTTCACTCCGCCGAGACACCTTGTATGGTCCTGTAATCATATCTAGGATTCTGTTCCCTGGCCCGATCTGTGGTCTTTTTAGGATCTGGAAGAACAGCATCACTCATTACATGCATATCCTAAAAGTTTACCTGTGCCAGTAGTCAAATTAACAGAGTAATGCACCAACATTTAAAGAACTCACCGTTCTGACAATTAGCTCTTCAGAAAGACATAGACCTCTGGTTTCGGGTAAGTGGTGCCCCTTAAACAAAGCAAAATAAAATGACATAAGTTTGGGAGTATGTGAATTATTGTGCACACCAAATAACCATTTCATATCACTTACATTTTTCTCAGCTTCCAATGCTTCATTCAGAGCCTGTCTCTCAACCAAAAGTAATGGAATTTGCTGTTCTACTTTCATGTTCAAACCTTCAAAAAATTCTTGAATATCCATGTAAAGGTGTTGACATTCTGGAGTATCCATTATTGAAGAATTTAGGCATTCCAAGCAGAGTTTCCTTCCATCATCTAATGTTATGTACTTGATCTCCCTAGGCTGATTCCAAGTAAATAAGTTGCATTTTTCAAATGTTAGTGAAAAGTGAAAATGAAGAGCTCCCACACAGGAACCAACCAGGGTAACTGTTCTCATTGACAGATATAAAACACCGCACTGACCTCCATTCGTTCACAACTGCAGCACCTAGGAGTGCCATCATCTTCATGGGAAGGACAGTACTTCTGCATCCAGAAAGGATGTGCTCGGTATTCGATGAGGCCATCTCTATTCGTTGGAATCTAGGGGAGTTAAACATAATAACCAGTCATATAGACAGACCAATAATATAATTCTAACTAATACATTCATGCAATCATGCTTATCCATGCAATTGAATTGTGCGCACTTACGAAGTTGTCACAAACATCGCATTTTGGATGGAAAAACTCTTTGTAGCAGGATCTGTGGTACGGCTGATCGTCGTGCATAGCAAACTGCACAAAAGCACTATCATCAATCGGTTGATCTAATTGAAGAACACTAACAAATGGAAACATTACTACTCTCTTATACCTCATACTCGGATATGGGTTTGTTGCAAGCAAAACATCTGAAGCACTGGGGATGCCAAACTGCACCCATACAACTAAGGAAACGGCCATGGCCAATCGGGTTATGGCATCCAGCACAGGTCCTACACAAATAACAGGATTTCTGGTCAAGCCAGTGCTAGAATGATAATAGACAAATGGAGTGGACGAAGAAATTCGCAGCGGCGCATGATAACTTAATTACACATGCCTTGCTAGCATATGTGTGGAGCTAGTCGCTTCATGAGTTCTCTCGGTACTAGCACGATGGTGCAGAGTAGCAGAATGTTTACCTCTATATGTATCTATCATCCAATTAGCAGTTGATTTCAGATAAGAAGGGGGAGGGGGATTCCTTGAAAGAACACATTTACTTTAATTGCAAAAAAGGGAAAACTCTTATATTATTTTTTGTAGAGTGTGCTCATGGAACAGTGGAAGAAATGGGCACCTGTATCCACTTGCTGGGTAAACATGTGGAGGTGACTCTTTTGCTGGAACATACTGTTGAGGAGGAACATCCTCAATAGGAACATTCCGTCGACGAGGCACATTCTCAACAGGAACATTCTGTCGAGGAGGAGACTCGGCATTCAGGCTCTCCTGCAGCGCTCTTGCAAGCTGTTCGTCTTCCTCCAAATCATAGTGAGTATCTATGTCAAAATCAAATAAATGGCGTATCACAGATCAGATTCATTTCCAAAGCCGTGGTTCCAAAGGAGTTTATATTGGGAGTAAGGTAGTCAATAATGATAAAATAAACAAAGAAGTAGGGAGGATTTGGATAGTCAGGACAACACTAACCAATAGCTGCTTTCCCCTTATTTTGATCTTCCTCTGCTAGCGATAATGCAATAGCACGATCAATATCTTCATTATCACTGCCAGCATAAGTATCCTACAGTAATGGGCACAAGCAACATTTGAGTGACATTACTTATATCTCAGGAACATTCATTCTATAGAACATGAAAAATCACATTATAAGGTATAAGCGTAAAACTTTTTTTAGGCATAGGTTATATGAACAAGAAGAAATGATTAGCGAGAGCAACAGTAGAAACTAGAAAGGATAAAGGAATGCACATGGCAGATTTTGTTTAACAGCAAAGCACATGTGTAGAGGCTTACTTTGTTGTAATCAGATGAATGGCCTTCATGCCAGTTTCCATCATAGTGACCCCTTGAAACCCTATTGTTTGTTGAACCCTTGAAAATCTTATTTAACCAACTCATGATCTCGACCGTACGTGCTGATCAGATTTCCTTTAGCCTGCAGCAGAGAATAGAACGGATTCAGAAGAACTCGGAGAAACCACTGAGTTTCAACTACAAATGGAAAATATGTTTTCTGGGCCAACCACAAATGACTGGAAAAGCAGTGAGCATATTTTCTGTATTAGTAGCAAAAAGCATAGCATGACTGGAAAAGCAGGGAATTGCTAATCTTGTACCTTAGGGAGAGCGGACGGATGAAAGTGCAAAAAAAAAAAGTTACGAACCCAGTATGTTCTCAACAATTCAAAGCTGTGCCACAACAGAAGCGAATTATTAGCACAGTAAAGGAAAACGATGGCGAAGCTCAAGGGAGCAAATTGAATTGATCTCTCATACTAAAAGAATGAAAAAACGCGGAAATCGATCCTTGAGCTTGCGATTTTATTACGAATTCAGTCAACAAGAGGGACTCACAGTTCTATCGAAACCAGCTAAGAAAACCGGCGATCATCCTTTCCCCCGATCCCCTGCGATCAAACATTATCAGACCACTAAGCCAAATCCAAACACAACATCAAAACCTTCGCAACTCAACAAAGCTTCTCACCTCGAAGTGACCCGGAACTCCCGAGAAGAGAGACCCGAAGCTCGAGCTCCGCAATCGCTTGCTTGGCCACAGACCAAGAAGGCCCGGATGATGAGCCGCTTGAGTGTGAGCCAGCCAGCGAGCGACAGGCTAACTGCTGGTCGCAGAAATAAAGCCCGTTTTTTCTTTTCCTCTCCTTTTCCTTGATCCGAGAACACACACACACACACACACACACACAAAAACGCCCACCACCACCACCACCACCCGCCCCGCCCGCAGGATAAAGAAAGAGGAGACGGGAAGGGAAGCCAGCGAGCGAGGGGGGGCGGGCGACAAGTAGGTGCGCGGCCAGATTCCGGGCGAGGTGGGGAAGACGACAAGGGGGAGGAGGGAGGCGGAAGCGAAAGGAAGGAGGCGAGGCGTGACATGGACGGCAGGGCGCCGGGAGGCGGAGTGGTGGAGACGCAGCAGCCGGGTCAGAAAAGCTAAGCGAGAGCGGGGAGGTGAGGTGAGGTGACGTGACGCCCCGCCTCTTCCTGGCACAGCGACGTCTCCTCCCTCGCGCGCGAGGCGTGCGTGGATGAGGAGGAGGCGGCCAGGCGGGGAGACGCATCGCCACATGGGCGCGGCGCGGCGCGGCGTGGCGTCGCATTTCGTCGAGCACCTTGCGGGCGTCGAGGTCACGGTCACGCAGAGGCAGAGCCGGAGACGGAGACCTCGGGGGATGGGATGGCGCGCGGTAACTAGCCTTGACTGAATGGAGAATTTGGTGGGGGCGGTGAGGTCTACGTGAGTTGACTATGCAACGCATTTTGGACGCTTTATTTACTTGTTTTCATTTTCATTTTCAAATCACCCGATTTCCAAAAAAACTTGAACGAGATTGCGACTAACTAAATATCACTAGCTAAAATACTAATTTGGCTAGTATGTAAAATGAAATAGGTAGTAAAAAGTTGATGAAATCCAACAGACTGCCTAAAATCAACTCTCCATACGCTTCCACCGCTAATGTGGGTCCCGCCTACCATACTCATGTACGGATAGCTAGCGGAATGGCTAGCCAAAGATGGCTAGTGAAGCCCCGTTTAGCTTTAGTGGAGAATAAATTTTTACAAGTTTAATGATCATTGGATTGAATTTTTGGGCACATTTTTTACTTTTTAGCTAGTAAAGCCAAAATAGCTAGTGTCTTGGAGTTGCTCTTATATCTTCACACAATTTTCTATCTAAAAATTTGAGATCTCGCCATTCAGTTTGGGAACTGAAATCTTCACCATGCACGCACGTCATCTAGAATGTCAATTGGCCACTTCACTATTCAAAGCTTTAAGTATGTTTTTCGACAAGAAAAAAAAGGAGGGGTTAGTCAAGCAAGTGACAGAAGAAATTCTAATTACACGTATGAGCTAAGGACGAACTTCGTGCATGTGGCAAGTAGATTATCTCTCTCTCTCTCTCCTTTTTTTCACCTTTGGTGCTCGTACCATTCCTACGCCATTAGCTTGGTTAGAATAATTAAGATAAGAGAGCAATGCAATCATGCAGTAGGTTAATCAACACGTCTACAACTATAAACAAATGCTGTGCATCTGCCATACATAGCTGCATGCCCCCCCCTTTTTTTTTTTGCTATCCACATGACACGTTAGTTGAAGTTGCAAAATGTTATATTTTGACCTCGATCGGTCACTCAAGTCAAGCAACAACTTACGTATACGCGGCACACCATGTGATGGCCGGCACAGTTGCTTATGCGCTCATGAGAAGCATAAACAACTCAGAATTCATGACATTTGACTCCCGCCACATCATGCCGTGACAGATTGGACGGAAAAAAGAGAGAGATAGCAACAACTTTTTTTCTGCAAAGATAGATTAGTTTTATGAAGTACTATATGGGCGGCGTCAAACAGCAGGGGGCAGTGTCCCATATGTGTTACGACGTGGATTATTTGGCATGTACGTATGTATCGTGTGCTTTGGGTACTCTCACCAGTAATTAACCACACTTTGAACTCACCATGATCTACGGTACATACATATTCTTTCCGTTCCAAATTGTAGGTTGTTTGGATTTGTCAAAAATGTCGTCTAATTCGAAACGGAGAAGGGAGTGATAATGCAATTGTCCAATCACATCAGCGTGTATCTATATATATATATATATATATATATATATATATATATAAAATATACTTACTACACATGAAGCTGAAGTCCATCAGTCGTCGACACCAACCAAAGCCGTTTGGTGAAGAAAGACGGCAGCCAAGCCGTCGTCGTCGCCAAATGCCATGCCATCTCTCTCGTTGCCTTTTTCTTTCCCCCGTCCCGTGTCATCACCTCTGATCGACGAGGCGCGTGCATCATCTCGTCCGATATCCACTACTGGCACGACACCAAAAAAAGATCATCTTGTTCCTCGCTGAACGAAGCTGACGTGTCGACAGCCAATTTTTATTTTTTCTCATCCTCGTAATCACGGCATCGCTATTATGAAACGCTATGATACGAGTATTATATCCATCCAGTGCAGAGTCAAGACAGAGGGACGAACCAAACCATGGGGCATGGGCCCATGGGAGAAGGTTCTTTTTGAGCCGGCACTTTTTGACACGCGCGACCAAGTTCACGGAAAAGGCTAGTGCTCGACAGCATGTTTCCTTTCCTTTTTCTTTTCTTTTGTGTCACCACTTTTGTTTTCCGGTGAGCCAAGGGGTTATCCGCGTTGACGTCCCGATCCAAAGAGTAGATATGATGAGGACATCCCAGGGTACGATTTTGGCCAGGCGTACAACAGTGTACGCGGCAGCCGTGGAGCGCGATTTGGCCTGACGCATGACAGTGTAGGCGAGTACGGATTAGCCGAACGCAGGCGCACGACGGTGTAGGCGACCCATGGGCTAGGCGCGGAACAGTGTAGGCGGCGAAGCCGTGCGCGTCTGAATCATCTCACATTGCTTACCTTAGCTTAGGAGCACCAAACCACTTTAAAAGGGAGAGCCACCTTTCCCCTATTGGACTAGTCTTTTGAGGCGATTGGCCTTTCCCCGGACTCATCAAGATATCTATTGTTTTGTTTTTCTTCTTTTCCTATTTATCATGACTTTATTGAGTTGTTTTTTATATTTTTCTGTTGTATTAATCAAACACGAGCAAGAGCATGTACGATTTCTTCCAAAAAAAGCTAGTAAAAAAAGAACATAGCAGGCTAAGAATAAAAACAAAAAAAAAGACATGACAGGGCCCAAAAGAAAGGTCCACCCGGATTATGACCGGATGCCAGCCCATCAAAAGAAAGGCCCACAAATCGCCTTTTCTCTTCCTTCTTCCTCCTCCCCCGCTGGCGCGGCGGCGCAAAGCAAAAGGAAACCACCCGTTGCTGTGTCCTGCCGCCGGGCTGCCGCTGAAGGTGGGAGCGGGGATGGAGGAGAAGGCGAGGCGGCTCGTCGCCCGCCTCGCCGCCACCCCGGACTCCGCCGTCCGCGACCTCCCCTTCGTCCACCGCGCCGTCACCCTGCCCCTCCTCTCCGCGGCGTCCGCCGCCCTCCGCGCGTCCCGGCTCCTGTCGCGGCTCCGCCCGCGCCGCGCACTGCCCGTGCCCGTCGTCAGCGTCGGAAACCTCACCTGGGGCGGCAATGGCAAGACGCCCATGGTCGACTTCCTCGCCCGCAGCTTCCACCGCCTCGGCATCTCGCCGCTCCTCCTGACAAGGGTCAGCTCCTGCTCTCTCTCTCTCTCTCTCTCTCTCTCTCTCTCTCTCTCTCTCTCTCGTCTGTCACTTCTCCCTCGTCACCATTTTTCTTCGAAACTGGGCTGCATTTGCTTTTGACGCTTTTGCTGATGAACAATCGTACCATTCGGGTGTTGCAGGGATATGCAGGCGGTGATGAGCCAAGGATGCTCCGGAGGCGCCTTTCTGACACTTCGGCCAAGGTTGGGGTCGGTGCAAACAGAGCAGCCGTGGCTTATTCCATGCTGCAAAAACATGGCTACATCCATCACTCTGAAACTTTCCTTGTTGACAAGAAGCTCTCAGCAGTTAGCGAACCGGAATCTGGTAAAATTGGAGTGGCCATATTAGATGACGGTATGCAGGTATATATATATCATGCAACTGGCCTCTTGTTTAAAGATAAATGTGTTTGGCAACATAATATATGGATGAAGAATCCTTATGGTACATCCCTTCCTTTTAGGCAGCATTGGAGCTTGCTCCGAGATGTGGAGATTGTGATGGTTAATGGGTTGCTTCCATGGGGAAACACTCATTTCATTCCTCGAGGACCCATGAGAGAACCTTTGAGTGAACTTGGTCGAGCTGATATTGTGGTCATTCATAATGCTGACCTGGTATGTGTTAATGGAGAAATTACCCGAGTGCATAAGACTTTGCTGTTGAAGTGTAGTTGACCTTGGTCAAGATTCAAGGGACTCTCTCTATCATTGCAAACTTAATTTCTGTATGATGAACTCTTAACTTAAAGGATGAGTGAAGCTAAAGAAACAAGAAAGCGATATTGTCTTTTTCCCACCTTTTATTATGCTAATGGACTTGAACTCGAATATACTGTAGCTATTACCTTTCCTTTGCCAATCAATATCACTGTGAGATTATTTCTTTCCTGAAGAATAATTACCTGGACTGTCTCTGAATTACCATTTACTACTTAATAGGCTTCTCAAGTGCAACTTAAAGCAATTAGGTCTACAATAGAGAATAATGCAGCGACATGCTCAGTGTTCTATAGCAGATTGGCTCCATCACATATTTTTGAAGTTAAGCAACCATTACAGAGACTTCCTCTTAATGTCCTCAAGGATAAGATTGTGCTATGTGTTTCTGCAATTGGCTGCCCCGATGCTTTCATTCATACAGTCAAGGAGGTACACTTCTTTGCGTAGAACCCCTCATTTTGGCTTATATACCGTGTATTATAATCCTGTGTATGGTACAGTATGCACTTTTACCTATTTCCTTGATCAATCAGAAGCATTTGATCCTTTCCTGAACCAAATACGAATCATAAACTGTAATGATTTATTGGAAGCATGAAATCCACATACATTCCATCCAATGCTGAATTGCAATTTCTATCCTTGCTGCTGCAGATGGCTCCACTCAAAATTGATAGGTTGGATTTCAGTGATCACCATTTCTTCAATGCACAGGTAAGTACAGTAATCTCTCTTCCTTTGTCACAACTACTGGCTAAAATATTCCGCACGAACAAATGGAGATGCCTACTTTCAGAATGAGTCTTGAATTGAAACACACACACTGACTTATTTGACTGCAAAATATGTGAACCACTTCTTGCAATAATGCATCAATCTTCTCCTGTTCTCTGCTAAAGCAACAGAATATGAGAATAGTCACAGCTTTCTGTGATTGTGTATTTTACTTTTTTTGGGAACAGTGATTGTGTATTTTACTAGTGATGGCTATTGTGAATTGTGATGGTTGATTTTCACTTGTTATTTTACATATAATAGGACCTAAAGATAATCCAGGAAACAGTGAGGAATCTCATGGATCAGCATGCCAAAGATACCATTATCTTAGTTACTGAGAAGGTAGTGGTCCCTTATGAATCCTAACTATCTAATATTTACTGAACATCCATTGTCCTTTCTACTAACAAATCCTTAGTTTTGGCATGCAGGATTATGACCGTGATCCAGAAGTCCTTACAACATTGGATGCAAAGGTTTGGGTGCTGTCTTCTTCTTTGCAGATTATACCTCACAAGGAACAAGAGGAAGATGAATTTATGAGGAAAGTAAAGGAGATTATCGCAGTTACTGAGCGTGCAAAGTCGCATGTGGTGGGCTGTGCAACAAGTTGATTTCAGTGTAGTTAGATGTAGTTGTAGCTGAAAACATCTGTTAGCAAAACAGTTTTGCCAGTAGGATATGAACGTTGGTATGCAGGATATAGTTTTTTTTCTTATACTTGAGGCACCGTGCTGAATTCTTGAGTTACAATCAGGCCCATGATACTTTGTACTGAACTCTTTGGAATCCATGCATACGCATATATTTTGGCTGCTACAAAACTCATGCATTGGATGGAACACATATTCTAACTTTTTTAAGAGACTTTTTGGATAGACAAACGATTTTTCATTTGACAACAGTATGTGATGTATGAAGAAAAACTGTAGGGTTTATCAAATATTTTGCCTTGGTGGAGGGAACAAAATATTTGGGCGCTTCATCTATAAATGGCAGGAATATTCATTTGACCCTAAGAGTATTGATTTGGGATTAAGCGACCTACAATGTGGAACGGGAGTATCAGATATTTAGTCATTCGGTTTGAAAAAAAAATAGCATATTAAGCTCATTTATTCAATTAATTCCACCGAAAGATTATGTTCCACAAGGTCTCCCTTCTTTCATTCATAGTTCATGCTCAGATCAAAAGGTTTTCTATGAACCTACCAATAGTCAAGTAATTCAGCATATCAACTAATAGTGTCATCTGTTGAATACTGTCAAATAAGGTAACAATTTGAATTCAGTACCCTTTTATATTGAAAGAATAGTCCAGGTAATGTAGTACTAACTAGTTTTTCGGGCTTTGCAGATCATAATTTTCATGTACTAACAGTTTATGCAAGTACACCCTTTAGTTGGGCAAAAAAAGGGGGAAGAGTAGTAAGGTTTCATAAGAAAAATGGAAATGGATGACTACAGGAGGTACAATAGAGTTGATCCATTGATGATGATTTTCTTATCGTAATTAGGTAAAATCATCTGATTTCACACACAAGTTAAACAACAGCCTGTTCGTTTGGCTGGTTGCTGGTGGCGGCTGGTGCTGATCTTTTCTGAGAGAAAAGTACTGTTGGCTGGTTGCTGGTTCGTTCTGAGAGAAAAGTACTGTTGGCTGGTGGCTGATAAGCCAAGCGAACAGGGTGCAAGTAGTCTTACACAAATTTCTACCACCACCAAACTTTATACACGAGGAAAGAAAACACCCAAATTGTGACGAGCTCTCGTGTCAGACTGACTAACCAAGACAACACCCCTCGGGATACAAAGATTCTATGGTCAGCTAAATTTAGTCCCCCTGCCACTTCAAGGTGAGCTTCTATCTGATGTTAAAACATTACCTGCCTCAGCCTGATTAACATAAGGCCTGACGAAAGTCCTTCGCCACCACACCTCAAACGCTCTCTGCAGATTTGGGCAGTTATCCCCCAACTTCAAGAACCTCCCAAACCATGACAGTAGCATAGTCCTTTGGTCCTCCAATGGAAGTGTCAGGATCGTCTGCCCAATCCCGTCCTCGACAAGCTTCCTGTCAAAGGACCGGCAGCTGCATTGCAGCCACGAGTAGTCGTCGATGAGCGCTTGCAGCCATACCTGCAGGAGACGAAGCCGGGTGTTCTGGGATGGAAGCATCTCCCCTCTTCCAATGCCAACGAACAGCCTCGCAGTGATGCAGCTAACTGTGTGGCGAGAGGCTCCCGGCAATTTCGAATGCAGTTCTGCAAGCTCTGTTTGCTTTGACCACATCGCCACAAAGTCATCGCAGATTCGCTGGGTAGCAAGAACCTCCACCAGCCATAGGAGATTATCAGTCTCAAGAGTTATCTGCCGTGTGACACTCACCGAATAATCCTCTGCAGATGCTTCTGTAAATAGTCGATGGAGCTTGTCCAAGCAACCTTGGCAAAAACTGTACAATGTTTCGGAACAGATGTCTGAAGATCCATCAGTGCAATGGCTGCTGTCCTTGAGAAGATTCAGAACCAGGGCTTTCATCTCCCGACGCCCCCGATCATCGGTGCTGGTCAGTACCATCTCCATTATGTTTGCTAATGTGTCAAATGGTGAGTTCAGATTGTCAGAGGTAATCCTTCTTAGCAGCGGACTAACTCCATAATCCTTGCTCTGAAGATGCCGTATCGATGAGACGACACTGTCTTCTTCCTCACCGACCCAAGGGACAGCTTCCAAGTAATCCAGGCACGACTTGACGCATCCATGGAAGCCAAGCACCTCGGCAACCTGCGAAGCGATCGACGTGAGGACGGGGTTAGGATTGAAGAAACGACGCAGGAGGCAGGACGCTACAATGCCATGGTTTGTGAGCTGCTCGTGCCACCTTCATGATGCGCAGGACGCGCGGGACGCTCTGCTTGAGCAGCCGGTGCTTGGCCTCGTCGCAGTACATGAGGCCGACGGTCTCCACGTAGATCTCCGCGTCGTCGCAGTCGTGGATCTCCACGCAGGGCGGTGGTGGGCCGTGGCCGCCGGCGAGCCGCGCGGCGAAGAAGGCGCTGCTCCGGCAGAGGACGTCCCTGTGCACGCCCATCCTGACGGCGATCCCTTCCTTCCCGTACAGCATCACCGTCAGGTCGCTGGTCTCCGGCCGCCCGAACCCGACGCAGATCTTGTGCGGCGGCTCCTCCTGCCCGCCCGGCTGCGCCGGCGCCGGGGCCTCGGCGGCCACTTGGTTCTGTTGATGCTGCTGCTGCTCGTCCGCGGGCGCCGGTGGCTCGTCGGTCACGGACGGCGCGGTCTGGACTGATGGCGCCTTGGACGGAGGCGCCGATGGGGTCCTGTGAGGTTGCTGCGGCGCGTGCTTGTTGCCGCCGCCGGCGGCGTGGTGGTGGTGCGGGTTCTTGAGGCTCTTGTGCAGCGCCGCTGGGGACGGGCAGCACCAGAAGCCCTCCGGCGTGACGGCGATAGGAACGGTGCGGACCCTCGCCTGCGTCGCCGGCGAGCCCCTCCTCGGCCTCGATCCCTCCATTCCCTCCCGTCCTCGCTCGCTGCCGGCTTCACCTCCACATCCGAATCCTCGGAAACCGAACCTGCTCAGGCAAATGACTGGCTAACTTGCAACATCACAGAACAAGAAATCCACGCGGATTGCACAAAACGCAGCGCAGCCGCTCGACCAAACTCGCGCAGAGGGGGGAAAACAAACAAAAAGATTTCCCACTTTCCCTTTCCCTGCATATCTATCCACAGCCGAACAACCGAACAAGAACAAGTGCAGACTGCAGACGATGGCTACTTCTCGACAGCGACATGCCCGGACTTGAACGGCAGGGACTTGCACGGGAACAATCAATCAAACAAATGGCCGGCGGCAAGATCTCACCTCGGCACGGGAACCTCCTGCAAGCCTGACGAGAGTGACAAGGCAAGCCTGAACCGGACTGCGCCGCGGCGGCCTCATCGTCACCGGCCGTCTGCTGTCCTGCTTCCTGGCTTCATTCAGCAGCAGCAGCAGCAGCTGGTGTGGGGTGTCATGGCTGCCACTTTGGGTACATTCCGGTAGGTAAGGAGTGCAGAGTGCAGAGGTTGCGTAAAAAACGTAGGATATGGCTGCTCCGAATCCAATGCCTTGTCCTCACTGTTCGGGTAAAAAACCGGAAGCGAGCACGCCGGCCGGCGTGGGTCTCCGTGCCGTCACCCCTGGCCCTGCACTGTTCCTGATGGACGGCACCTTCTTCAATCTCCAGTTCTTCATCACAACACATGATCTACTACTCCACCACTTGAGGAGTATAATTTCAGGAAACCTCATGACATGCACATTTGGGAGCAGCAATTTCAGCAGGAACTTCACGAGGACTGTAAAATCGTCACGTACTCATGTTTTACTGTGGGGGCATGATGAATCTGAAGCTTCGGTAGCAGGGAGTGGCGTCAAATTTGTTTTTTTTTTTACACAGAAGGCCGATGTCATTGGAGGAAGAAAACATCTTTCTTGGTATGTGCAGAGTGTAGAGAGGCAGCCGGAGAGGGCAGGAGCGGCCGTTTCAGTCGTTGGTGAGTCCCGAAACCCGCCCGGTCGGTCTCTGTCGTATCCCTCATCTCGTGTGAAAAGGATTGCAGATGCGGCTAAAAGAGGTGTGGGGGCGCCGTGCCGCCGTGGGCAATGGCATCCCTTTTCATCCCTTTTTCTTTTTGTAAGCAGAGATGGGGGTGAAGAAGGGGAGATGGGGGATGGACCGGACCCAGACCACCACCGGACCATGACCATCTCGGTCAGTGATCACATGAGAGGTTGGAGACGTTGGAGCCCCTCTCACACACAGGGATAGAGCCATAGAGGAGGGCCTGCGCGAGACCACATGGACACAGGGATGAACTGCCAGCGGGTGCTGTGTGCAGCAGCCAGCAGATGTGCATCGAGGACCATATCAATATTGGAGTACCGTGAATCTTTTGAAATTGTTGTTGGGCTACTCTTGTGCTGCCATTGTTTTGTCTGTCGATCGATCATTCACCGCAGAAGGTTTCTTTCTCGATCGAGAGACGAAATGCGGACATCATGGCAGTGTTTACGATAAATCCAGAACTGTTTTTTTTTAAAAGAAGAAGAGGATAAATCCTGAATTGCAAACTACTACTTTGACCATGCTATACAATCTACAAGCATGGAAGAAGATTTGGAACTGGACGGATGGCACGCAGAGGGCAGCAAGTGCAGGTTGGGATTTTTTTTTTTCCAGATATAGGGCGGCCCCCGAGGAAGAGACAAAGCGACGATGGGCTTCACGTCCTTTTTCGGCCTTCCTTTTTCTTGTTCTTGATAAAGGGGGGGAAGGGAAAGGTTGTTTCTTCTTTCTAAAAAAAAGGAAAGAAAGAAAGAAAAACATGAGCTTCATATATGTCTCACTTGGTAGCTCAGCCAGAAAAGAAGTGCATCATTGTAGCCGGGAGATTTGCAGAATGTTTGACAGTTGAAGCATGAAGACAAGACCAAGGTGTGTCGTTTGCTCATAAACTTGACCTCTGCACATCACGGCCGGATGGCCCGGATTCACAAGTACTCCGCAGATAAAACATTTACTCAAGTTCATATCGTAGATCTTTTAGTACTGACCAGCACACCGCATTTACCTTCAGTAATGTAGAGGACTGTACAGATGCTGGCAACAATCCATTGTCGTCCAGTCCGGTTAGGATACCTGGCTTTCACCCAGGCGACCCGGGTTCAAATCCCGGCAATGGAATATCTTTTTTGAACATTTCTTCACATTCACTGTTTGGTTTCTGTCGCATCATGGAATGTTTTTTTTAATACATTTTCGCCGTTTTCTGTCACATACAAATACCGATATACCATAGTACACTGTGTAACTGCTAACTAGATTACAGATCGTGGTTTTGGCCACTGTCTCACAATGTGCACAATTCCAGCAAGACTGGTTTTGGAATGCACCATTTTTGCAGGCTAATTGGCCTATTGGGACACCGGATACATGGAGTACCTCCAGCAAAAGCCCAAAATGCATGAAAGTGAATAGGAAACTGAAATCACAACATCCAACATCCACAGGAGACTACCTTCACCATTAAAGTAACTATATGTACAAGGTAACATTCCTATGTGCAGTCAGTGTAGGCGAAAACAGAAAGGTCAGCATAGAAAAATTTCACATCACAACACCAGGTGTCATGTGTGGGACGATCTTCACTCAAGCAGCTGCGTTAGCT
Source organism: Cenchrus americanus (assembly GCA_947561735.1). Lineage (NCBI taxonomy): Eukaryota > Viridiplantae > Streptophyta > Magnoliopsida > Poales > Poaceae > Cenchrus > Cenchrus americanus. The sequence continues at coordinate 7,570,852 of OX387242.1, forward strand.
CATCAAAGTCATCGAAATCGTGATCCTGTGCTCCTGATTCATCATCATCGATCACCGCGAGCTCGTTACCAGATGACAATCCTGTTCTCTCGTAGAACTCTTCCTTCTGAGCGTCCCAGTCTTTGACGACCTCATCTATCTTGTCCCCCAGCAGCTTGTCACTCTGAAGGATGTGCTTAGCATCTTCAATGTCGACAGTCTGGCTTGCCTCTGTCAATGAGGAAAGGAAGGGACAGATTGCATCAGGTTCAAATCCAGTTCTATCTTGTTAGTAAAGTTCCAAATTGTACACACACAAAAAATGTAAGGAACAGGCAAACAAGGGGCAAGCACCTGCAAGGGCTAATTCCTTGGCTTCAGCATACTCTTTTGACAATTTCTTGATGCTATCAAGCTCAAACTCCGCACCCTAGAGGTAGAATGATATGTCAGTAACTGAGTGCACGTGCATAATGTTTCTACACAAAAAAAAGGACTGGCAGACTGCCTTTTGAAGTTATGCTGATATATTTTCAGCACAAGTACAAAGCATAATAATTCTTTATTGAGGCCATGAGAGAAATAAGAGGAAACACAGATACAACTTAATGAATCAGAATGATCATAGCATCGCAGAGCTGTGCAAACCATGGAGTTTTGTAAACACCATGTTGCTATGATAAGACAGAGAGAACTAAACGCAGCAATCTATGTAGAACAAAAGATACTATAACATACCAGGTCCAAGTGCATATAACTTTCGGCTTGGGTATTCGCGAACAACCTGCAACATAAAAGTACAGGGAAAATATCAGCAACTATAATGGTCTTGTTTGCACAAGAGGAAAATACGAGTAATAACCTGCAGCATAGAACAGCATGCAAGATGGGTGTAGCTAGGTTGAGGAACTTTACAAATGCTCAAGCAATGTCACTAAGGTAAAAAATACGTCACTAAATCTTATTTAGGTATCATAGGTGCAATTTACTTAAAACACTAATACTAATGATAAATCATACTAAAAACTCATGTTACTATGTCAGAAATCCTATTTAGGTATCCTTTGGTGCAATTTACTCAAAATACAAATGCCTCACACTGCCAAAAATCACATACTTGTCACAGGCAAATTTGACTCGTTTATTCTGCAATGCGGTCAATTCCTCGACCTGCTTCTCCTCATTCTCACCAAGCAAATTCATGTAGCCGAACAAAAACATGCCTCTATCCAGCATCCTTTTGACAAGTGCTGGCACGAGATGCACTCCATTTTGCTTAGCCATAAAGATGAAGTCTTTCAGTTGCCTGCACTCCTCTGTTTGAACAGAGGAAAAGTTTCAGTGCATTGATATTCAGTTTCAGAAGCACATACTTGTTGGATAAAAAATAAATGCCTTACCAAGAGACAAATAAATCTTGAACTGTGGCTTGTATGGCTGACACTCGTAGAGACAGTAAAGGCAGTAAAGCCCAGCTAACCTTCGAGGTAGAGAACTTTCAGAAGTCAAATGACCTGGGTGCACAATTAGTGTAAATAGTTCAGAAGTCACCACAGAAAGGATTATCAGCAAGCATCAGTTCATTCGAGAAATTTGCGCTTCTAGGAAGCCAACACCCACCGATACAGTGCAGAAAGAGGGACTGCATGAAGAAACAAGAGTTTGTCTTGGGCCTGCCTTCATAGATATAAGAAAATTTCTTCTCCTTCCAAACTCGCTTGAAAACAGCAAGTGCTGTGCTGTTTTCCTACCAATCAGGAACCCACGAATGTTACTCATCCAAGTTAATATGTACATAACACACATAAATTTGTTGAAAAAATTTACCGTGGCATAATCAGCTATCAGCTCATCAATATCCAGCTTGAACGGAGTCATATCCATATTTGCAGGGATGGCCTGAAAACTGTATAAGCACTTGCTTGGTGATAAAGGAAAACAATAAAGAAATGTCAGCTGGCAGTGCGTAACATAGGTGTAAACAGTGACGGGGCTGGCCAAAAATTTTAGGTGGGGCGTACTTGCGTGACAAACATAAGGGCATGTTTAACAGTTTAAACGGCTGCCGTTTGTAAGTGCTTTGAACATCGTACATAGACAACAGAAGAAGCAGCTTATACACAGGTTTGTCTATTAAGCTATCTGTGTACTATGTAATTCAAAGGTACATCACTTATGGTGATAAAGTATGCATTTGATCTTTGTAAGTTATTTTTTTTTTTGCTTGTATGAAAGAATACATGATGGATTCAAATAGATCGCATGAATTTATTTGAGAAGTGCCCATGGACCATCAATCAACCAATCAAGTAACAGCATTTTCCTTGTGTATCTACAGGCAAGCAAGTTACGTATCCCTTGTGTATGTGTACTGCAGCAAATACAACTTAGGCAATACAACAAACACCTTGTGTGCGTAATGAAGTAAAAGCAGATTCACCAAACATCCATGCGTCACAATTCTCACAGATCAAGACTGCCAGCGAAAGTGATAGAGGAGGTCGAACGCCAACCGACGGGCGCCGGGGGCTAGCAGCAGGCGACAGAAGCCCGCGGCGCGGCGGCGAGAAAAATACAGGCGGCGCAGCAGGGGCCGCAGGAGCGCCTTTCCCGGCGGCTCCGCCCTCTCCTCGGAAGGCGGGCGGCGCGCGGACGACTCGGTATTTTCTTTATACAGAGTTGTCAACCGGTTGAAATCTAGATTACCTATCAATCGAGTGCACAACAATGGGACTGTGGTACCAGAACAAGAATACACAAAGACATTGCATTTTAATCGATCAGTTCTTGGTTGGGGCCGGGGGTTCGGCGTTGGGCGGGAGGTGGGGGGAGTGGCCGGCGGCGAGGCTGGCGGCATTAGTGTTCCGGGGTTTCCGGTGCTTGGGGGCTCCATCTCCATGGCCGCCGGACTTAGAAAAGAAGGTTTCGGGGGTGGGAGGAATCGACCGGCGTTGGGCGGCGGTGTGTGGGCGGCCGGCAAGGCGGCGGAGAGCCGCCGGCCGGGGGTGGTGGACCGGTGGTTGCCGGCGGTCAGGCCAGGTCCCGGGCGGGGGCGTGACATCGGAGAGGTTAGGGTTTGAGGGGGTTACCTCTGTGCCCGGCTGTAGAGGGAGCTCCGGGGAGGCTCGTCGGCCGGCGTTTGAGGCGGGAGAGACGGCGGAGGAGGCGGAGGCGGGGAGGGTGCCGCCGGGAGCCGGGCGGTGTAGGTGGCGGGGGCGTCCCGATCAAATGGGTTAGGGTCGGGCTGCGGAGGAGGGCGGCGGCCAAGGCCGCCGAGGACGGGCGGGAGGTGTCGTCGGCGGGGGCGTCGCGTCGGTGCCCCCCTACCTATGGTGTGCCGGGGAGGGTGCCGCAAATTAGAAGCCCATTAAGTCGCTGCATGGCCCGGCCCATGGGGTCGTCTAATCTGGCCCGCGTTTTACTTGAACTTCAGGCTTGCGGCCCGCACGCCGCCCAATTTTTTTTTAACCAAATGGAGAGCTATCGGTCCAGGTTTTTTTCCCAACCCAATTTTTTTTTCTCGAATACGCATAAGAGTTGTGGTTTAATTATATTAAGAACAAAATATTGTTTTAGTACAAGCGCAGCCAAAGCATGCGCCCAGCTCGGCAAAGATAAACAGGACGACACAGCCGAGACCGGAAACCGGGGTACGCTAGGCAACTACTCGCTGAAAATGCTACCTAAGGCTTCGTTTGGCAAGGAGAGCATTAGTTCCACGGCAAAATCAACCCACGAGGGGGTTGGGGTGGCCCCCGCAGCCCACCAAACCCACGTGTGGGCTGGGTCTGATGTCCCCCCTTGTGGCGTGGGCTGGGCATGTTATTCCCCTGGTGGCCGTGAGTTGGGTAGGATGTTCCCCTGATGGCCGTGAGCTGGGTTAAATAATTATCAAGTTGGAGCGATAAAAGTGCAAACATCCATTTTCATACACAATGTGGAACAGCCATCTCACCAAGGACAGAAGACATTCAAATATTAATACTACTACTAAGTTCAATAGTACAATAATTATTGGGTGCAAACTGCAAAGTAATTACACAAGGATCATAGTGTCTACAGATTATGGTGCCAACATAGCATAGCTCACATGCAGGATCAATGACCAGCATGAACATAGCTATGCACTATAACTAAAGAACTAAACTTTGAGGCGATCATCTACAGAATTGTAAAATCCAATTACAGTCAACATGAGAAACAGATGGGTCAGGCACCTATCTTCCTTTTAACATAAACCAAATAAAACAAATTTTAGAAGTAGCCCAACTGCTTGTGGATCACAAAGACATAGCAAAAACATCAAAACATTTGTTTGCCCAGCACATTCAACATAATCATGATAGCGCGAACAGAACAACTTTAAGTAACATCATTATAACTTCTATTAAGAGAGAAGGGGGTGGCTACCTTCACATTCACTCAAACGAACCTAAAAGGATTGCTATCATTTGGACATAATTTAATCTTTAAAGGATGAAAACTGTTTTTAGAATCATCCAAACTGAAAGAGCTACTCTTAGTTAATAGTGGCCGGTGGGGTTGGTTTCAGTTGGGCTTGCAAATTAATCAAATCAAATTTTAAAAGTCGCAGCAGCCCAGTGGTGGTGGATGGGGAGCAAGTTAAGGACCTCCAGGACTGGGAGCAAAGAGGAGCAGGTCGCATTTGCGAAAACAAATACGCACTGCTCCAAACAAAATCACACGGCCATGGAAAAAAATGGCGAAAAAAGATGTGATGGAGACTGGACCTCAAGAATAGCAGTTATGGTGGGGGCTTTGGATCTGCCAGGAGATTTTGTTGGCCTTGTTTTTTTGTGAGTGTGCGTCATTGCACTAGTAACAAAAAGAAGTGCAGGACCATATTAGTTCAATGATTTCACTACATAGATGCATGGGATTTAATTTAACCCAGAAAGAAGAGATGGAGGAGGGGGAAGAAATCCTCTGCTGCCGGATCAAATCTAGCAAGAAGGAAGGAGGAGGAGGAGGAGGAGGAGGAGGAGGAGGGAGGGGAGGAGCAGGATAATCACCTAGAGGAGCGGATCGAGGATATGGATGGATCAGCAGCCACCGCCGCCGCCACTGCCCGGCGAACCCTACGGCCATCACCGCCCGGCAAACCCTAGCAGACGAACCCTAGCGATAGAAAAAAGAACGGAGAGAGGATGAGATGGAGGAGATGGAGGGAGGGGCGCAGGAGGACGAGGAGGTTGTGCACCTACAATCTGTGGTCGAGCTCGCCGCCGGCACCGCGAGGGAGAAAACGACGGCGGCGGCGTCGCCTTCCGCGGGAGGAAAGCGCGATGCGCAGCCGTCCCTCGCGCGAGTGCCGTCCCGGTGTGCGGTGGTGTGGATCAAAACTCGAGTGGATTGGAGTGGATTGGGCGGGCCAGAAACCAATACCGAAGTTGCCAAATGCAGTTTTTAGGCCAGCAAGAGAGTTCATCCACGCGTGGGCTGGAATTCGCTCGTCGCGGGGATTCGACCGGTTTCCACGTCGTTCCTCCTGTTCCCAAACGAGGCCTAAGGGACTGTTTGGCAGGGCTCCGGCTCCTCCAAAAACGGTTCCGGCTCTGGCTCCTCTGGTGGAGTGGGCCTTTCAATGGAGTTGAGTCGTTTTAAAAAACGTTTGGTGAAAATAGCCTCCTCTGGTGGATTTAGTTGGAGCGGGGTGAAGCCCACCAAAATGTGGCTCCACCTCCCCTTTGAAAGCCGCGAGGGGCTCAGCCCGCTCCACACCCGAGCCGGTGCAATTTACATCAAGTTACAGGCAGGCTCCGCGGAGCCTGCTCGTGGAGCCGGAGCCGCAGCCCTCCCAAACAGGCCCTAAGTGAGTCGCTCCTGCACTAATCCAACTGTCCCCTCCCCCTCATGCGTGATGGCGCGAAGCAGCAAAGGAAGGCTGGGTTTTGGTCCATCAGAAGGAAGACATGTGCGTGTCCTGTTCTTTTCCGTAGCTGCCAAGCGATGAGGATGATCCACCACACTTGCCGGGAGTAGGAGCAGTGGGAAATGATGTGCTCCGTGGACTCGTCCTCCTGATCGCAAAGCCGGCAGGTTGGTGAGCTCCGAGCCTGTTCGGTTGGGCACGTGGGCGATGGTACCGCTTGGTTTGTTACGAGAGAAGAAAATCTTCTATTGGCCGCTTGCGGGTTCTTGTGGGCCGGTTCGTTCGAGAGAAAATCTTGCTCGGCCGTTTGGTGGGCACGATAAGCGAACGAACAGTCGTCCGTAGCCCACGTCGAATGCGTCGGTCCACGGTCCAATGGCGTCTCGCGTTTCGGATACGTATCCGTACCCGATACTCCACGGGTACGCCCTAGAATGCGTATCCGCGCTGTCTCCACGTATCCTATTTTAAAATGGGCCAAAACCCCTCAATTGGAGACGTCTTGACCCACGTGTCGGTACAGTCGAGCCCATCTAACAGTCCGACGCCCTACCTATCGTGCTATCCATCGGCATCGCCGTGCGCCGCCCACGTCTCGGTCCGACGTAGCCGCCGCCCCTTCCGCCTACAGTCCCCGTATCCACCACGCGCCGCGCACCCTGCTCGTGGCCGCCACCCGCCGGAGACGAGCAGTCGTGCCCACTGGGGGTCCCCCCGTGACGGTAACAAAGAGGTGCGCCTGGCCTCCCCGCGACGGCAACGAGGAGGAGCTCTGCGACGACGACCGACTGCGCCCTGCCTCGTGCCCCTGCCCCCTGCTGACGTGAGTTTCCCTCCCTCCCTAATCCAATATAGAGTTGAGCTAGTGCACCGATTAATTTTATCCAATGTTCATTGTCCGGCCTCCTCTTCTTGCTGTGAAAGAAATGGGAGCACATATAGCTCCATGATGAGAACAATGAGGAGGAAATTGAGGAGGAGGAAGCTTGATTGTTGACGGCTTGATGCCTTGATGTTATCCTATCCTACTATAGTTATATTGCTAGTTCGAACTTTGAACCTGCTGGCTGCTTATATCATTTTATTTTGAATGTAATAGACCTCAATGTTTCTTGTTGAACTTGAACATATATTTTGCAAATTAATATACATTATTATTTATTTATTTAATAATTGTCGAAACGTATCGGTTTTTTTTAGAAATTGTTGTATCCACGTATCCATATCTTATACGTATCCGTGCTGCATACGTAACAACAGCCCATCCCAGCCAGATCGAACACGTTCCACGATGGCCGGCGCCACGAACGGGCGGTTATCATCGCCGGCGGCCGCCGCCATGTCGGAGGTGCTGGATAACGACGATCTGCTGGGAGAGATCCTCCTGCGCCTCGCCCTCCCCAGCAGCCTCGTCCGCGCCACGCTCGTCTGCGCGCGCTGGCTCCGCGTCGCTTCCGGCGCCGCCTTCCTCCGCCGGTTCCGCGGCCTCAACCTGCCGCCCCTCGTGGGGTTCTACGCCGACCTCTCGCCGCTCCGCCGTCACTCCTCTCCAAAGTTCGTTCCGATGCCCAGCCGCCCGCCGGAACTCGCCGCCGCAGCCCGCACGGCGGGCGCCGCCCTCGACGCGCACTGCCGGGACGACCGCCTCCTCGTCACGGCATCCGGCCGAGGCTTGGTGCTATACCCTCTGCATCCTCTGAGACAGGTCGACGCCCTCTTGCCGCCGCGGCTCCCGATACCGACCGACACAATCTGCTACTCGACCGAGTACACCCTCGGCGGCGGCCGCGGCGGCGCGGACGTGTGCGTGACCATATTCTCGCGCTCGAGCTGGCAGTACCTGCGAACTGCCGTGGACGTCCACGAGCACAGCGGCGGCGGCGGCGCCTGGCGCAACCTGGCTTCCATGGAACTCGAGCTTCCATTGTCCGCGGCCTCTCACCTCCCGTTCATTGACGGCAGGCTCTACCTCGTGGCGTCCGCGAGCGCGGTCGCCGCGATGCGCCTGGCATCCCGCGTGCCCGCGGACGTCCCCACCATTGCTCTCCCGGATGGGTTGGAGAACAAGTACGACGGGAGCAGGGAGCTACAAGATGGTGGTGGCAAGTGATCGCTCCGGGCTTCATCTGGCGCGCCGCGTGGGATTTCAAATTCATGTCTTGCACCACAGGATCGGCGGCGACGGCGCCGACGACGGCTGGTCGCTGGTCGACACCGTGTGCTTGCGCAAGGTTTGTGCTGGCTTGGCTTGGGGTTGGAGCTACCAAGCTTGGCTGCAGGTGATGAGAACGACGTCTTGGTGCACGCGCTTGGGGACGATGCGGAGTTCGTGTTCTTGCAGGTGGGCAAGGACGTCCTCTGCTTTCATGTCAAGAGCAGGGTTGCGGAGAAAGTGTGTACGATGACTGTGGACGACGAGCGCTCGCTTAGGCTGGTGCCCCTGGTGATGCCCTGGCCATGGCCTCCCATCTTTCCCACCGTACGTTGTTGAGAGCTAGTATTAGATTGGGGATCTTCTGTTAATAAGAACAAGAGTAACTCATGTTATTGATGAATTAAGCTTCCACCGAACACGGCCACAGAGTAACTCTACAATTTGCTTGCCCCGACATGCTATTACTGTTTTTACTCTCTTCTATTCTTGGCGGGCGGCGGCGTCCGGTCGTCACCGCGCGATGAGCGAGCCTATGACGCCGGCGATGAGCGCGGTGGGGTCGCCGAGCACCGCCGAGATGACTACCTGCCCGGCGAACGCGGCGATCTCGCAGCACCGCTTCACCTTGCCCTTCTTCCTGCCCCAGGTCGAGTACCCTCCCCTGCTCGCGTGGGCGCTCTTCGCCGCGCCCCGGATCGCCGGCACCCTGTACCCGCCGGCCCCGGGCACAAGCATCCCGCCGTCGTACACGTTCCCGCCCCCGCCGCCCTTGTGGCGGCCGACGCCGTGCCAGCTCTCGACGAGCATGTCCATGACGCACGCCACGTGGAGGCCGAAGCTCCCGCACTGGCTCCGGTAGCTCCAGCTCCGGCCGCGGTGGCCGCACCGGTGGCACGCCGCCGCGCCGGCCGCCCTGGAGTCCGGGTGGAGGCGCAGCCTGACGCCGCCGCCGGCGTCGAGCGCGTGCGGGAGCGCGGCGCAGCACGGGTGCAGGTCGAACCCGCACGCGCGGCAGTGGTAGACGTAGCCGGCGACGTCGCGGCCGCACGCGTTGCAGTATCGGGACCCGGGCACGCCGGGCGCCCGCGGGAGGAAGACGAACGCGCAGCGCGGGTAGAACGGGTGGCGGAGCGGCGGCGGCGGCGGCGAGAGCGGGAGCGCGCACTGGCGGTGGACGTCGTGGTCGCAGCCAGGGTAGGGGCAGCGGAAGCGCGCGCCGATGCCAACCTCCCGGCACCCGTCGCACCGGAACGGCGTGTCGTGGTGCTCCAGCCGGAGGCGGTGCTGCGGGTGGCTGAAGTGCGCCACCTCGCCGTACCTCATCGCCGGCCGCCGGGAAGAGGCAGCAGGCGACACCACCCTCCCCGTCGTCGAGCTGATGCCAACTGCCCGTGTGTTCGTTGCACTGCTCTTAACTCTTAAGAGGCTACTGGTGTTCAATGGTGTATGTGAGCGAGAGAGAAAGGTAGCGTGAAAGCCAAGGCGGCGAAGGTTTATATGGGATGCAATGGCCGGAGCTTGGAGCTGAAGTGGTTGGTTTGGGTTTAGGCTTGGAGAAGAAGGGTGTCGAGGAACCGAATGGAACATATTCTTAATTGTGTGGTCTTTCGAATTTTGTGGGGATTTTGGATGTTTGTCGTCATTGTACTTCTTGGATTGGGAGAATCAAAGCCTACATTATGCATGTTTGTTTGAATGGAGAACATATACTATATAGAGAGATCATGGACTAAGAAAATTCAGTTTCCAGAACAGAGCACACTGACATGAATTTTGGATAGTTCACAAAACAGTGTTTTTGTACTACTTTTTCATATTATTCTTCATGATCTAATTTCAGTCAAGTCAGCTGCCATGTAAAAAATCTGAACAGTGATATGTTATCTGCTTCGCGAGTAAATATAGAAATGCTTATGAAAAAGGTTCATACACAAAGACTAGTATGAGGAAAAGAGACTGCTTGAGGTGACAAGGTTTGTCACTGGCACAACACAGGGCAGCATATTGGCATCTCAAGCTTACGTGTATTGGCGCAGGCATCTTGTTCTTCCTAGTCCTCCAACGGCAAATTTAGGGTTTAGGGTTTCTTCTCTTCACCAGGGCCCTTGTTTGGCTTTATCTTATCACCACCACCAAAGCAAAGATTTTCTCTCGAACAAATAAGCCACCAGTATCACCACCAATAACCGAACAGGCTGCAGGCTCCTTATCCTAAACACTAAACAGCATTTCCTTCTAAACCAGTTCGGCATCATCGATCAATCAAGTTCTTGATTTCAGCAGATATCCGTTTAATGATCTTTGTCTTCATAGTGGAGGGCGAGCAGCAGATAAGAGCGCACAAATTCCAGATTGCAGAGGAGAATAAGACTGGAATGTCTCCAACAGACTGCAAAAAAAAAACTGTAGTTATCTGGGATTTGAGTGCAGCGAGAATCGCTTGTGCATGCAGGCTGGAATTTTGCGAGCAATGTAGGGTTAAGGTGCATGGGGGAAAATATCTGAAACAATTACTGTGAATTGCGACATTATGTCATTGTCAACAATTTGAAATTCATGACGACACTCTTTACTGAGTCTCAAGTGCGTTATGGGCCGCTTCGCAGCTTATCAGCCACCACCAAACAAGATTTTTCTCTCGTAACAAAAAACCGTAGCCAATGAATAAGCACCAAGATTTTTCTCTCGAACAAACCAAGACTAATCATCCCCAAACGAACAGGCTGATGGTTTTTCGAATTGGTGTCACAAGTCGTGTAAAATGAAGGTACGGAAAAGCACAAACCAGTATTTGAATTATCCCTTTCGCAAAGAGAAGAGTGGTTCGAGCATATACAGGGATACTTTCTGTTTCTGATAGACTAGTTAAAAACGCTGCACAATTTGTAACATCATTTTCCGATAAATACTAGTAGATGATACTAAGCTCAGTGTTCAAGTGCGGAATGTGAATACAAAGGGATTCAGGACTATCAAATTTGAAAACTTAGTAAGAGAGGACTATGATATATCTGGAAAGGAATTCAGTGCATCTGATCTACCCCTGAATGGACTGTCGTGTCAAACTTTCTACGAGACTGTTCATGGGGCTTGTGGATCAAGATTAAGCAAGGAATTGGTTCCGAGACTGGAATATCGCCCTCATCTGTGCTGTGCATATGCCCCCCCCCAAAAAAAAATTCTGAAAAGAGAGTGAGGCAATGTAATAATGCAGGGACACTGCTGGAATTATGGAGCGCAAAAGAGCATTGCAAAAAGCGGAGTTTTAGCCACCTAGGGGGCACTGACTGATCGATACCGCCCCACACCTTTATCCTGATTCTAAGGTTCTTCCCCGAGAGCAAAGACACCTTACCCATGGCCAACCTGAGAGTGCAGATACGTTTCCGCCAGGGACCAAGATTAAGGAGAATAGTGTTCTGCAGGCTTCACTAGCTCCTCCAAGCTCTGACTCTGATGGGTGCGGCAAAGCATATAACTCTTTCTGCTGATCCCCCCGGGTCGAGTCAGATGAAGCTAGGAATTCACTTTTCGAAAGCCAAAAAAAAAAACGGAAAAACCTGGGAATGTTTTCAAATCCCCGTGACATTTGGTGGTTCCACCGTTCCAGGTAATAAATAAACTCCAAATTTACACGAATGGATAATGTGTTGGGTGGAATTGAGGTGTCCTCTTTCAGAAAAAAATTAAGGCAAAAAACCGTGTTTGAGTGCGTGGTGTGAGAGATGTGAAATGTGATCTGTGAATAGTTTGAGAAAATTCGCCAAACAGGGCCTACGATCCAAACCAGGACGAATTCAACAGGCGGCAAATTTTCAGTATTTGCTGTTCATTCATTCAAGTACGAAAAGGAGTTGCCCGCCTTTTTCCTATCGAAATTTATTAATCATTTCGATTTTTTTTTGGTGGATATCAATCAATTCGGAGTTTATCTAGCGAAGACGATGAGATGAGATCTAGTAGAGCACTACTGACACTGGGGGCTGGTGGTGGAAGTAAATGAAATCGGCGTCCGATAATAAATCACCCCACCAACCTGTGCGTCCTCCCCGAGCGTGACTAGTGAGCGTGTCGCTGTGTGTTCATGGTGTCCAAGGCTCCAAGCACCACCACCACCACCACCCCCGCTGCTTCCCCACTCATCATCAACCCCACGCGTCATGCCGCGCCGCTGCTTCCTTCCCACTCCCACCACCACCACCAGACACTGCCGCCGCGCCACCATGTGCTCGCCGCCTCCGCCTCCCGCGCACTACTGACCCGCCGCCGCGCCACCGACGCCATCGTCCCATAGGCGCGCGACGCACGCCGCCACGCCACGCCCACCATGCGCCCGCGCCGCCGGCCGCCGCCGCCGCCACCGTCCCCGTCCCCTGCGCCCGCGCCAGCACCAGCACCAGCTCCCTCTCCCGCGTCGCGCTCTCGCGCCGCCAGCGCGAGTTCGCCGCCTTCACCCCACGCTGCGTTGGCGCCGGGTCCCGGTCCCGGCCCCGCGCCGGAGCCGTCCGCGGCGCGGGCGGTCGCGACCGGCGGCGGGAGGCGAGTGGGGGCGAGCCTGAGCCCGCCGCTCATCGCGATGCTGGCGGTGGTGGGCGCGGCGCTGCTGGTGGTGCTGTACGCGCGGCTGGTGAGCCGGGTGTTCCGCGCGGCGCGGCGGCGGTGGCGCAGGCGCCGGCTGCGGCTCCTCATGCTCCCCGGCGGCGGCGGCGGCGGGTTCTCACCCTCCACGCGCGGCGGCGGCGGCGGCGGGGACGACTCCTTCGCGTCCTTCACCACCTACGACAACTACTACCACACCTTCTCCCCGTACTGCGGCCTCGACGAGTCCGCCATCAAGTCGCTCCCCTCGGCGCAGTACCTCGCCGCCGTCGCCGCGGCGCGGGGCTCGGGGGCCTCCCGCGAGTGCGCCGTGTGCCTGCTCGAGTTCGCCGACGGCGACGAGCTCCGCGCGCTGCCGCTGTGCGCGCACGCGTTCCACGCCGACTGCATCGACGTGTGGCTCCGCGCGCACGCGTCCTGCCCGCTCTGCCGCGCCGCCGTCGCGCTCCCGCCGCCCGTGCCGTCCCCGCTCCACCGCGGGGCGCGGCGGGTCCGGCCCAGCCTCGACGACCTCCTCTTCTTCCACCCGGTCCCGCCGCTCCCTCCCGACGGCGGAGCGGCCGGCGCCGCGGCGGCGCACGAGATCGCGCCGGCGAGCCCGGACCAGCAGCAGCAGCAGCTCGGCGCCGGCGCCAGGGACTTCCTCCTCAAGCGCTCCTACTCATTCGGCTTCGAGCGCAGCCTCGCCGTGGAGGCCGCGTCGACGGCGTCACCGCCCTGGCGCTTCCGCATCTCCGCCGCGGGCGCCGCCGCCGACGGCGCCGCCACCTCCCGCGGCCGCAGCTTCTGGAGCAAGCGCTGGCCGTCCCCGTTCGGCGGCGGGGGCGGGTCCGCGGCGGGGTCGGCCGCCGCGCGCGTCTTCTCGTTCCGCTCCTACCGCTCGGCGGCGGGCAAGTCGTCCCCGTTCTCCCGCCGCCGCCCCGGCGGGCACCACGGCGCCGGGAGCGGGTTCTTCATGTCGCTGGCGTCGGAGCCGCCGTCGGTCCTGCTGGCCTCGGCGTCGAGGCGGGGCCGCGCGGCCGCCGCGTCGAGCCGGCTCCGGTGCGGGGACCCCGAGGCGCTGCTCTCGCCGGACCGGCTGAGCCGCTGAACGACGGCATGGCACCGTCCGCCGGTGGTGCGGTGCCGTCCGTCCACCACCGACTCAGTCAGTCACCGCGCCGCGGTGAGCGGATCTCGGTCTCGTCTCGTGGCGTGCGGCCGTGGTGGTGGTGGTGGTGGGCCTTGCGCCCGCGTGGAGGCGGGGGCAGTAATGGCGCGCGATAAATGCGAGGAGGCCCTCTGCCGCGGTTTTAATGGCGGGAGGACGTGTGCCCAGAGCCGAGTGGTGTCGCTTGCTGCAGCAGCCCAGGCCAGCCCAGCTCAGCCCTGCCCCTGCTGTCTCCACTCCACACAGCGGCTCGGCTCGGCTCGGTTTGAACTTTTTGGCTTCTTCGTTCTTTCTTTCCCGTCTCCGCTCCAGCAGTTTGACCAAGTGTGTACACGGCGCCACTAAGCCGGTGGGGGGCAGGGTGGTGGGCCCCGGGCGTGTCTGAGCCGTCCGATCAGAAAACGACGGCGTCCGAGCGGATGGATGACCGGAGCCGCCGTTTTCTCGCCGGACGGCTCATCGATCTGGGATGGAGTTCCTTCTTTGCACGTTTTCGAACTTGTGTTTACAGTATGTGGTAATATAAGGAGTATTATTTACAGCTTGTCGTAAGAAGATTCATCTTTGGTTACATACTTGAGCTCAATGTCTCGATAAGTGAATGTATATAGTAACGGTGAAAAGACTTGTTACATACTAGCTCGTTGCAGTACAGTGGACAACGCTCGGAGTACGTAGCCGTAACAGTCCAATTTGATCGAAGGATCCCAGCAACTACTGCCAAAAGACTTTTGAAATCTTTAGAATCCATTGCATATTAGTCCTGATAATCGGGGAAAACCCCTTTTTAAAAAATAAAAATAATAAAACACAAACGAACACGTTGTGAACCCCTTTTTTAAGAAATAATAAAACACAAACAAACACGCTCCTACCCTGACACTGCTACCCTCGAAGTCGCTCCTGGACGGGTACATGACTCACCACGACGCTCGCCGGGAGCGAGATTCGCCAAGACAACCATCAATTCCACGACGCTGCGCTCCATGCCGCCATATGTAGCGCTTAGAACTGTGCGGCGCTTAACACACCTGCACGTTTTCCGCCCACATCTACGATATTGGCACTTCGCCTCAATCAAACCTCAGGGACCCGGAGGCTCTCCCTCCTCTCCCGCCTCGCTTGTAGCTCCCCTCTGCAAGCACCACGGTGCAACGCAATACAGCGCCCCGAGCGCACTCCTGCTGGACGTACAGCCCACGGCCGGAACCAGGACAAACCCGCGTCATTGTGTTGCTTAGCACCGGCCATCGAGAGATAAATCTCAACGCTTTTACTAGTTAGTTAGTGTCGGGACTACTTTCCGCGCCGAAGAAGAGAGAAAACAGTGAAGAGTAGCAAATACCACCCTCCTCCTAGTAGTATAGTGTCGACCACGTACGCTAGCTGCTGGCAGTTCCACTTGCTTGCGTTGGATGGACGTGAAAATTTTTTGGGAGCCTACCCCGGCGGGCACGGCACGGCACATCTCTCTCTGATGAAGTGTGGATGAGAGAGAGGCAGTTTTTAAAAGAGCAATGAGACGGCAGTGAAGTTGTGTGGGATCGGGGAAGGAGGAGAAATCAGGCGACAACCTAGGCCTAGAGAGTGTGGGGGGGAGCGCCAAGCGCGGGGCGGCGTAAATTGGCTGTCGCGTAAAGCGGAGCGGCGGCGGCCCCCCCCTGGTGTGGGCTGGCTGTGTCCTGGATCGATGGTGAATGCATGCGATTATTGTGTGTGTGAGGGAAGAAGATGATCAAAAGGAGGAGGAGATTTCGGCACTGGACTGTTGTGGTGGTATTCGGAGCCCCGTGCGTGCCACCTTGTATTTGTAACCGACTCGTTGCAACATGATTTTACTGCTGTGCTTCGTACTCTCCCCTGCCCTCCAGCTCCACCAGTAAAATAGGGTCTTCTCTAGTTCGGTAAATTTATCTTCAGTGTGACGAATGAATAGTGATGATTTAGTGACAACTTTTTGCACTATAAGTTGTGTGCATAGAAAGAATAAATACCTTTTTATGTGACAGACGACTAGTGATTATTTATTTATAGCATCAAACTTAAAAAAAAAGTCAGGTACGTACTATTAAGATGCGGGCCACGTAGCGACTCCGGCCCATGTCCTTCGTCGTAAATAGGCGGCTACGGGCCAACATACAGCCCACATCACGCCGGCCCAACAACCCACCCACCTTCTTCCTTCCGCTCCTGTCGCCTCACGGCCTCCTCGTCCTCGGTGCCTCCGCCACCACCGCGCGCCGGCGAACGAACAGGGGAGCATAAAAAAGGGGGGCGCCTCCTCCGCCTCCCAACGCCACGCGCGCCCGCGACGAGTGCGGCGCCAGGACAATGGCCCTCCTGCCGTCGTCGTACTCCTGCCACTACCGCGTCGCGCCGGCAGCCTCCTCCTCGGCGCAGGCGCATGCGCGGCCCCGGAGGGGGAACCCTGCGCCTCGCGGCGGCCAGCGCTCGCTCCGGCGCCGCCGCCGCGCCGACGCGGGCACGCCCCGACACGGTCGGCAGAAGGAGGTACGCGCGCGTGGACTCCTTGCAGTAGGGTCGTTCGCGTCTCGTCATTGATTTGCCCCTGTAGCTTTTCATCTGACGTGAATTGTGATGTAGCACAATCCAGCAAGCGTCGGGTATTAACAGGTGCGTCGTTAGATTGGTGTAGTGAAATGGATGAGGGATCATGTACTTGTTCGTTCACATGTTGGAATCATCAACTGTTCAGCTTAATGAGTCAACAGATTGAACAACCATCTGGCTGTTCTCCTTCCCTCTTGGATATTCAGATGTCTTACCAAAGCCCTTTCGTCCTAGTTGGCTAGTGGAGCTGAGGTATGGTCGCAACCACCAAGGTTCGATTCCTCGTTGGAGCGAATTATGGGGTTGATTTAAAAAAAATCCCCTCGCCGGTGAAACCGGGGTTCGGGGGGTTTTCTAAGCCGGAAGATGGTTTCTTCTTCTTAATGAAAATCGTGGGGCGGTCTTACCCCCCCCCCCCCCGGCTTGGTTTTTTTTATATATTCAGATGTCTTATTATCTGCAGACAGTTAGCGCTGCTCAACTTAGACAGTTTGCGCTGCTCAAGTTTCACTATTATTGCACAGGATCATTGTCTTGTTACATTTCATTCGAATAATACTAAAATACAATGTGCAGCACGACCTGCTCGTAAATGTCGGCTATTGTGATGACACAAGCTGTGCTGAGCAGGTGTGAGTGCTTCGACCTCCACCAGCAGTTAGTTCCTTATGGGGAGGCTTTCGCTTGGCAGAAGTCCATTGTTAAGAGGAGGATAGGGTTGCTAGACAGAGGCGAAGAAGATCACTCGGACATCTTGATTGCTTTACAGCATCCACCTGTTTATACGTTGGGCTCCAAAAGCAATGAGGAGTACCTCCATTTCAAAAAGGAAGATGCTCCTTTTGAGATTCATCACAATGATCGTGGTGGGGAAGTGACGTATCATGGACCTGGACAGGTACTTATCAGCTATGTTGTTTTTAGTGCTGCATATCTGAAAGTGCATTTCACATTTTGATGATATGTTTACTGATTAGTCTTTTTTTTATTCTGATTGCTGTTCAGTTATAGGTAGTTGTATATTTCGGTCTTTAGTTCAGAAATACATTTTTGCAGCCATCGTGAGTGAATACTTCAAATTCGTGCTTCTTACACTTGGTTCTTTGCTTCTTTAGCTTGTTATGTACCCAATTATCAATCTGAAATACCACAAAGATGATGTTCATTGGTACTTGAGGTCCCTCGAAGAAGTGATCATCCGCTCACTGAAATCAGCATTCTCTATCAAGGCATCAAGGGTAGAAGGCCTTACTGGTGTTTGGGTTGGTATGCACTGTCCTTAGAAATTTTCAATTATCTTACCACGTTTCCAGTTTTTGTTTTCATTTGCCACAATTTTCTAATGCTTGTAAAATCGATGGTAACTAGGCATCACTGATATTTCCTCTCCATTTCTTCTCCAGGAGACCAGAAAGTTGCAGCACTAGGGATTCATGGCTCCCGTAAGATAGTTTATCATGGCCTCGCACTGAATGTCACAACTGACTTGAGCCCATTCCAAATGATTGATCCCTGCGGCATAAAGGACCGGGGCGTTGGTAGCATTAAGCAGATATTACAGAAGGCATCTCATGGAACAGAAATTTATGACACATTACTGATGGATATGGCATATAATTCTATGATCAAAGAGTTTGCTGAAATTTTTCAACTCGATTTAGACACCAGCCCTGATTGCAGCTTTCAGGTAAAAAAAATTCTCAACCAACTGCATTATGTTTTATTCTCAACACAAGGTGTTTGTTACAGCCGTCTGTGCTGAACATGCCATGTTCGCTGCACTTCAACTTTGTATATTTCTGGAGTGGGTTTCTTAGCTGTCTTCTCTCCTTATGGGGCACCAGTATTTGTGGCATCATGACCGAACATTTCTTGTACGGGACAATGGATACTTTGATGCTCCCATTTGAGCCACACCCACTGCTACTTTTCCAACTGGCACCACCTAATCTAGATTCAATATGTTTTCTTTTAAGTAGTTGTCACTTGTCAGTTAACAAATTGCATTTGTGTGATTTTTGGAAGAAATAATGTTAGCATCTCAGAGAGATGGTATTAATACAGTCACGTATCCATTGTTGTCAAGTGCTAAAAGATTGTTTTAAAAAGGTCGTTTGCTTGTGACGTCTCTATATCATCATGAACTCAATAGGGTAATGTGTATACCAGTTTCATGTAGCTAGTCAGGTTTCACGAATAATCTAAATTAACCTCTTGGGACGCTGTATTGCATCGCTGTATGTTGTGATAACGTTGACCCTTCATAGGCCATATGCCCTGACTGACTGAACAAACAGCTTTTGCACCCAATTATCAATGTGTATCACAGAAGTTATCTTGATTGGTACCTTAGATCAGAAGTGATCATTCGTGCACTGCAATCCATGTTCTCTTAGAATGCCTAACTGGTGTTTGTGTTGGTATGTACTGTCATTAGGAAATTTTCAATCATCTCAACAAGTTTCCAGTTTTTGTTTGCCAAATTTTCTAATGCTGTGAAATTGATGGTACCTTGGCATCACTAATAATCCCTCTCCATTTCTTATTCAGGAGATTAGCAAGTTGCACCGGTAGCGATTCGTGGCACCCATACTGACTTAACCCCCATCAAACGGATAGATCCCTGCAGTGCAGCATAAAGGATCGTGGTGTTGGGAGCATTAAGGTGATGCTACAAAAGGGATCCGATGGAAGAGAAACCGACAGACAATATATTGCTGATGGATTCATCGATTCAGCAACAGTTTAGACATCAGCCCTCATTGAAGTTTTCTTTGATACGACAAATCTCATTCTCAACCTACTGCATGCTATTTTTATTTCGGCTGCGGCAATGTTTGCTGCAGCTACTCGAGAAGAAATTTGCCATATTTGCCGCAGTCCAGTCTGTGAAGCAGTAGAAAATGGAATTAGCTCCTGCCCCTGCAAGACTGCAACGGCACGCCCCTTGATGATCTTCAGTGCTATAATAGCAATCATGTAGTGCTCTTTATACTTGTATACAAAAACAGTGTATTTAACAATTCTTCCATACTGAGTATACGACCCGGTGAAAAAAAACAACCCAATTCCCAGCCATCTTTTACAATGGTGTCTATTGTGGAGAATAGCAGCGCATCTGAATTTAACTTGGAAGAGCATTGTTTTCCTACACAATGATTTGAGACGGTCTTCCCGGAGGGGGATGTGTGTATACATTGTTTTCCCGGAGGGACGCGGCGCTGCAGGGCCGACCAGCCGCCGTCGACAGGAGGAGGTAGTGCCGACGCGGCCGCAACCGCTGTCGCGATCTGGCTGCCGGCGAGCAGGACTGCTTCTGTCGCGGTGGTCAGGCTGCAGTGCTGCTGGCCTCCTCCTGCTGCTGCTGCTGCTGCTGCCTGTACCGAGTCGTTCTGCTGCATCGGCAGCTAGTTCCTTTCGCGGAGTCTCACAGGCTTGGCAGGAGTCTGTTGTCACGAGGAGAAAAGGATTGGGCAACCAGCCAGCAGAGATGAAGATCACTCGGAGTCTCGGACACACTAATCGCTTGGCAGCATCCACCTGTTCTTACATTGGGCAGATCGAGGCACCACCCGAAATGATTGTTCCGTGCGGAGTGAAGCCCTGATTGGAGTCCTCGGCAGAGCAACGATTCCAAGCAACTGAACAGTGTTTTGTTTTATTTGATTTTTTGGTAGAATCCAGAAATAATGGGTACAAGCTTTGATAACAGAGGCAAACACTGCTTATTACAAGCAGATAAATCAGAGGCAAGCCGCAAACATTATTTTTTTCCCCAAAGTCTAAGCTACTAGCTCCTTCAATCGAATGGTGGCAAAACCAGGGATCTCTTTGCATCAAATTCAATCAAGCTAAGCTTTTTGCTTCACCTGCGAATCAGCCACAATAGTCTCTGTTCAGCAAATTGACCAGCTGCTGCTACTTTGGACAGACCCAAAAAAAAAAAATCAGCAAGGCATTTGACCTTCTTTCGCAGTCGTCGTCGTCGTCGTCGTCGTCGATGTGGATCCTTCCTCCTTTGTGTCTACACCCGGCCATGGTTTGCAGGTGCAGTGCTTCCCCTTCTCAATACCGTCGTAGACGGACGCGACATGCTTGCCGCAGCCGTTCCAGGTGAACTTGCCGCATTTGCCGCACTCCACCTTGTAGCACATCCTCTCTCTTCTTCCAGATGTATAGCAGGAACAGGGTGCTGTTTCTCAGTTTTTTCCCTGGAGACAGTTTCTTCTGTATCTCCACTCACTCCAGTATTTATAGCATTCATACGGTCTGCCCGTTTCTTGTAAAAACCAGTGTAGTTTAGGCCGGCTGTGTCTGTGTGCCTACCATAGTGTTCCTCGGAGGGGGAAAAAAATCGGTGCAATTGGTGAAGTAAACAATGTGTTGCGTTAGTACTTTGTGGCTGGGCTGATAAAACCGTAAGAGTCGGTTTGGATGGAGTAGATATTGAGGTACCGGAATTGAATTGGGATCAAATACCAAAGCAAAATAGTAGTGTTGGAAATTATTGCAATACCAATTCGGTTGTTTCGGTGTACAGAACTGAATGAGTTGGCCATTCCCAACGCGCATCTTCGTATGCTTCTTGCTTGCATGGTAAACTACGAAGGAAGCCAAAAATGGCCAATTCTGTGATGCTGTCGGCACACCATCTTTGGAAAAACCATGGGCTGTTTTGACTTCTCTTAAAATAACCACTAATGTTGCACATCACATCTTGCACAGTGGAGAGAACGAGACACAAAAAAAAAAGTTGTTAAATTACATTGGTTTTCTCATCAAAATGTACAAGAATTTGCTTGCTATGCGACAAAGCGCGGCATGGAGCCGTTGGTCGACGGCGAGCTTTGATCGCTGACCCACAACTCCTGCACCGACACCGGCGAGGCCGCCACCTTCTTCGCCACAGTGTCCGGACCGTCCAAGCTCACGTCGACATGGATGTCCATCATAGGCCCGAGCCTGGACCCGGGGTCGGAGTCGGAGTCCGGGGCGGCGTCCCTGATCCGGTGAAGCTCGGCGGCGACCTCGCACATCGCCGGCCGGTCGTCCTTGTGGAACGCCAGGCACCGGAACGCGAGCTCGCTGACGTGCCGGACCGACTCCATGACCCACTCCTCGCCGCTGGCGCCGCCGCCGAGGATCGCCGGGTCGACGATCTCGGCGACCCTGCCCTTGCCGATGCGGTCGAGCGCGAGGGAGGCGAGGTTGATCTCGGCGGCGGTGCGGTCGAAGTCGACGACCTTCATGGCGGTGATGAGCTCGAGCAGCACGACGCCGAAGCTGTACACGTCGCTCTTGTCGGAGAGGTGGAAGCACTGGTGGTACTCCGGGTCGACGTACCCCGGCGTGCCCTGCGGCGCGGTGGAGACGTGCGAGCGCGTGGCGTCACCGGGGCGGCCGGCGGCGCGGGACAGGCCGAAGTCGGCGAGCTTCGGGCGGAGGCCGCCGTCGAGGAGGATGTTGCTGGACTTGACGTCGCGGTGGAAGATTGGGGGACGCGTCCCGTGCAGGTACGCGATGGCCGCCGCCGTCTCCGCCGCGACGCCGAGCCGCGCGCGCCACGTCAACCGGCTGCTTCCCCGGCTGCCGCCGCCGCCGGGGAGGAGGTGCTGGGAGAGCGTGCCGTTGGGGACGTACTCGTAGACGAGGATCTGCTCGCCGCGGTCGAGGCAGCAGCCGAGGAGGCGGACGAGGTTGGGGTGGCTGACCGACGAGATGAGCTTGATCTCATTGAGCAGCAGCGCCGCCGCCGCCGCCGCGGCGTCTTCGTCGTCGTCGGGGTGGCGGCAGCGGAGGCGCTTGATGGCGACGAGCGCCGGCGCGCTGGCGGGGAGCTTGCCGACGTAGACGGTGCCGTACGCGCCCGTGCCGAGGCGGTGGGTGTGTGAGAAGGAGTTGGTGGCGCGCGCCACCTCGGCGTACGAGTACACCGGCACGCCGCTCGACGTCGCCGCCTCCGACAGCAGACGCATCGCCGCCAGCCGCTCCGAGCTCGACCGACCGGCCTTGCACCGCCGGCATTGCACCCAGCAGAGCAGAATCGCGACGGCCGCCGCGACACCCGCCAAAACACCTGCCGTTCAAATTGACGACTGCTAAACTTGGTTTGAATGTTTGATCACAGATTCTACCATGTGCTTTTGCTTGCACAAATTCGGTTCAAAGCAGAGACCTTTTCAAAAAATTAATTCAAAGGACACAATTAAATAGTCCAACAAAGCTAGAGAATTTTCCTCTAAAAAGATGTTTTTTTTTGTCGTTTCAATTTGTGTGGTTTTCTTTATGTTTCGAGAAGAATTCAAGGTCTGACCACTCAGAATCAACGTGCATGAAACTGCACGTAACCGGCAGAAATAAACGCAGACGAAACGAATTGACTTGACCAGGAGCATCTGACTGTCTCTGATTGTTCTCGCCACGCCGTACGAAACAGGATAATATAGCATATCGGAAGGACTCAAGGAGTACAACCAGTAAAAGTCAAGGAGGGGGATTCGATTTTTTTTTTTACCTGCAACTGTGAGGAGAATCTTCTTCTTGAAACGCTCTGCAGAAAACAAAAGACCAGAGAGAAGATTTCAGCAGACTCAATATTATAATAAACTTTACCAATTTGTTTTTGACATAAAAAATGTTGTAATGTGTGGATTCGGTAATAAGATCATAAATCGGGGCAGGTTTCTCAGTTTCTGGTACTTGGTGGCAGTTGGTTGGTTTTCTGTTAAGGAGTAAAAATGCTTCATTTAAGTATGACCTGTCTGACTCAATGCTTCTGACAGATTCACAAGATTTTGTCCAGATTGGTGGGCTCTAGCAATGCGAATTTTCTTGCTTAATATTTTTCGTTTCCTCACCACCATAATGCTTCCTTTTCCAACCACACCAAGAAGAAAGAGGAAAAACAAAACAAAACAAACACACATTTATTCCCAGCTTGAGAAATTGTACACTCTTTCTTGCCAGCTTGAGCCCAACTGCCAAAAGAAAATTCAACCCAAAAAAAATCCAAGATGATACAATTTGTTGGACCAGGAAGAGTCACCCGTGGAAACATGGTAATACGAATTTTTGCATCTTGGGGGCGGCGGGTTTTGAATTCAAGAACGAATTTGTGAAGAAATAAATCGAGTTTACGCCACACTTAATCTATACACTGAAAATAGGTTATCTCAGGTGGTCAAGGATTTCTATTCGTTCATTTATTGCCGTGAGGTGAGGGGGTGTCGCTGTTTCAAACACATGGCAAAATGCTGCTAGAGTCAAAGATTGCTGTTTGTCAACCTTGGTCACTATCTCTGAAACCATCCGAATTTAAATGAAAGAACTTCAAAGTTCAAAATGATATGATGTGAAACCTAAAAGCAAATGGCAATACTGATCCTTGGGCGTGTTTTGTCTTATCAGATTTGTTTATGAAAAAAAAATGAAATTGCTAAGCTATTCTCGCGTTGGAACTTGGAAATGGACATGATGAGCAATGTGTGGTGATCAAAGTTGATCTCCTTTAGAAAGTGAAGCAACTGTGTGTTATGTTAAACATATGATATAGTAATCTGGTGGTGGGTTAGTGAGTGTGAACTATGATTAGGTAGCTCGCGCATGATTTGACCGCACCGAAGACTTTCCGGGGGGTGCGGCTGACGTGGCCACGCCTGGGCCCACAAACCAACACCCCCGTTGGATCCTCTGTGGGAGAACCGGAGAAGAGAACTCACCCCCCCTGTAGCGACAACCCTCGCCGGCGGCGAACCCGTCGCCGGTCGTCCCGTCGCGGCACGCGCACCGGTGGCCCCACGCTCCGCTCGGCGTCTCCACGTCCTGGCACGTCGCGTTCGCCGCGCACCTGTGGCTGCCGCCGGCGGCGCACGTCCCGTCGAGCCACCACCCCAGCTCCGCCACGCCGAACTCCAGCGACGGCACTCCTCCCGCTCCCGCCCGCGTGTCCCCGACCAGCGTCGTCGCCGTCAGCACGTCCTCGCACCCGGCGTCGCGCACGATCGTCCAGTTCAAGAACTGCTGGCCCTGCTGCCCCCTCGCCGCCGCCTGCCCGGCGGTGCCGTTCGCTGCCGCCGGCGTCGAGGCCACGCACGTGAAGGCGGTCACGTTGGCCGCGCCGGAAGCGGTGGAACCGCACCTCGCCGCGCTGAGGAGCGTGGACGTGACGCTCGTCGGCAGGGTCACCGTGCACATGGAAGGCGCGGGCGACCGGCAGCCGCCGCCGAGGATGAGCCCGGTGCGGTTGGACACGCCGTATCCGCCGCCGGCGGTGCCGTTGAGCAGCAGCAGCGCCGCCTCGGCGTCGGCGACGACGCTGCGGTTGCACGACGGCGGCAGGGAGACGAGGAAGGTGGACGAAGTGGAGTTGAACGAGAGGATCGGGTACGGCGCGGCCGCGGTGCTGTGCGGGAGGAGCGGCGTGGAGGTGGTGCTGTTGCAGCTCAGGAGGATGGGGCAGTCGCCGGAGAAGCCGAAAGGGTACGGCGCGGAGCTGCTGCCGCACCGGTGGTCGCACCGCCCGCCGCCGGCGGCGGCGGTTGCGGAGAAGGTTGCATTGGGGAGGTAGAAGAGGGAGAGGACGAGGAGGATGAGACGGCGCATGTGGGCAGCAGCCAGTTCACACCGCCGGCCTCTGCTGCTCTGCCCTTTCGAGTAGTTTGGTTGGCTTGCCTAAATCTTAATAGTAGTGCGAAGCCCCGCGACATGCCGTGTGCACAATATGACTAGAGAGCGAAAAGGGGGCGGGAGGAAGGAAGGAAGAAGAAGGTGGATCATCACGGCTACGGAAAAAGCTTGATTAGTCAGTCAATGAAATTGCTTTTGCTGCGCTTTTGACCGCTAAATGCCATGGGAATCTTCTCCGATCTAGCCTTTCTTACCGTGAGCGTGGCGGCTCGGCTGGCACGCCTAGCAGTACTAAGCACCAGCACTAGCTTTGCTCCTGATGAAACCCTAATTTGAACATAGGAGGAGTATTGGAGTGAAACAGAGTGGATTGGGATAAAAATGAAGTAATTTCCACTCTGTCCTCCCTTCCATTCCACCCTAATAGTCTTCTCCAGTGCGCCTCAATAAACTTTAAGGCGAGTGTTAGCATCAACGATATCAAAGAATGGAATTATGAAGAAAAAATTCTTCGTGGATGCATCGGTGTTCGTTTTGATATTGCGTTATTTCTTGTCTTTGTTCTATAGATTTGTAAGATCCTTTGTTGGTTTTTATCCCAGTAGTGTATGTTCTCTTGTTCGTAATTCTGATCTAGTGATCTTGCATTTTGCAATTCCATCTTCATATACTTCTCTAACTATTACTAATTCGCTAGCGCAAGATATTAACTCTGACTGAAATTTGTTCGGTGAAGACCTAAGACCCTCCCAAAGAGGATTAAGTAGATTTTAACTTGTAGGGGATTTAATCCCTCCCAAATCCTACCAATCTCCTCCGGACCTCTTCAAACCAAACAAGCCGGACAGGGGACACGTTAGGACAGGGGTACGGGGAGAAAAGCGCATAGAGATGGGGTAGGGAGGCACGAAGTGTTTGGTTTGGTGCTAGTCGGCCACAAACTTTTTCATAAAGATTGGTGGTTGGTTGTTCAAAAATACTGATTTTCGGAACGGTAATGATTCTCTAGTTAGTTTCAACTTGTGGGTGTTAGGTTAGTCTCAACGGAGTTCCATGAGAGTGTTTCATATATTAAATATTGTTGATGTGACAATGAAAGAGAATGATGGAGTTTCATGAGATATCAGGAGAGTTTCAATCACATAAAATTCTATTGACAAAGTTATGTGAAATTTGTATTGAGACGGGTCTTATGACAATTGGATTTTCGGTAGAAAATTCCAACACTTCCAAACTGCTACAGTGCTAGCAGTATCGGCCATTATTGTTGGATTTGGTGCGGGCTTCTTGCTGATATATAATAATGTTAACATATATGCAGGCTTACATCGAACCTTGAGAGACTTTTAGTTCGTCATTTTGCACGTGCTGCGAGAGAAGATGTGGCTCGATGTGATAATGAATAGTCCGATACGATAAATTTATAGTGTAAATTTACGAATCTAAACAAATCTACGTGATCTCAGTTTGGATCTAAGTTGTCTATTTTTTATTTTTCAAAACTTATAATTCATCTATTTTTCTCATAGTGAAATAACTACCCGATGCACCAGTGGTTACTGGCTAGTGTGAACATTGGCTAGCGCACACGTACTATTGACTGCGAGTACTTCAGGTGCGGCTGACGTGGCACAACCTTGTCCCCATCTATACCAATACCGCTCGAGACAAATCCTCCGTGGCTCGCACGGATCTGTCCGTGATCGATGATGACGTGATGACGCGAGAGCAGCAATGATTAGCAGCAGGGAAGCACTCACCCGCAGCCGGCACGCCCAAGTGGCACCCGTCGCCGGCGGCGAACCCGTCGCCGAGCATCCCGTCCAGGCACGCGCACCGGTGCCCCGCCGCCCCGCCCGGCGTCACGACGTCGCGGCACGTCGCGTTCGCCGCGCACCGGCCGGCGGCGGTGCCGTTCGCGCACGACCCCGGGAGCCACCACCCCAGCTCCGCGACGCCGAACTCCACCGACGGCACCCCCTGCGGCGTGGACGCGTACACCGCCGCCGTCAGCGCGTCCTGGCACCCGGCGGCCTCCACCTTGTCCCACGCCATGAACTGGCCCTCGCCCCTCGCCGCCTCGGCGCTGCTCGCCTCCGGCGGCGTCGAGGCCACGCACGTCCAGCTGGCGGACGCCGCCGTGCCGTTGCCGCCGCCGCCGCCGCCGCCGCACTGCGCCGTGCGGAGGAGCCTCGTCATCAGCTCCGACGGGACGGCGCAGCTGGAGTTCGCCTGCGCCGGCCCGCCGCCGCCGCCGCCGCTGCCGTTGCTGCAGCCGCCGCTGCCGCCGCGGACGAAGATCCCGGTGTGGGAGGAGACGCCGTACCGGGCGCCGGTGAGCGACGCCTTCGCGTCGGGGATGGTGCGGTTGCACAGGGGCGACAGCGTGACGACGAAGGTGGAGCTGGTGGAGTTGAACGAGAGGATCGGGTACGGCGCAGCCGCCGCTGCTGCTGCCGTGGTGCTGCTGCCCACCGGGAGGAGCGGAGTGGAAGCCGTGGCGCCGCAGGCGGCGAGGAGGATGGGGCAGTCGCCGGAGAAGCCGAAGGGGTAGGGGACGATGACGTTGCCGTTGCACTGTCGGTTGCACCCGCCGCCGGCACCACTGGCGGCGCCGGCGGCGTTGGCGGAGAAGGTCGCATGTGGGATCAAGAACAGCAGGAGAAGGAAGACGAGGGTGGGCATGTAGGCAGCCAGTTCGCTCTGTCTGCAGCCCCTGCTGGTCTCTCTACTCTTGGAAAGCTGCCGGCCTGCCTGCCAAGCTAGTTGTCTAATATTGGAAGCTGCAGCATGCATGCCAATGGATGGAGAGAGATGATTATAGTAGTAGAGTGGAAGGAAGAGGGAGAGACACGGAGGGAGAAGAAGATGTGCTACTATGATTATTGATAATTTGGTCAGATTGTGTCTTATGTGGTGTGTAGTATATGGTCAAGAAACCAATCCTGAAAAAACCACCCATACTTTTTCCTGCCCCCCCCCCCCCCCCACACACACACACATTCGATTCGATTCGATTCCCCGGAATTGTTTTCGCTGCTCTATTGACTGACGACGCCGGCACTGCGTACGTAGAGCGTAGCCGCCGTGAGAGCTCAAAACTGCTTGGGGGACCTGATCCGAGTGAAATGGTCTGGCGGCACCGAACCATTCAATTTTAGTTTCGACACAAAAATAAAAAAAACAAAACAGAAGAAAAGGCCGGCCTTCTTCGTCGGACTGCCCCGCGCGGCGTGATTTCTGGGTCTCCCTGGGCGTGATCCGGACTTCCGGAGGAGGAGGTGTGCCCAGTCCTGCTGGGCTGCCAGCGGCGGCGGCTAGTTAGCAGCCTCACTGAACAAGGTTAACAGTATATACTTATGTCGGTTTGGTTCGTGGAATGAAACGTTTGGGTCCCCTGTTGATGTCAATTAGATGTATTGAACGCAGATTATTTAAAAAAAATAAGTACACGAATGTATTGGAAGTTGCGAGTCGAATTCATTAAGTCTTATTAATCTGTCATTAGAGATTGTTTACTGTAGCACGGCGTTGTCTAATCATTAGACCGGTTAGATTCGTCTTGAAATTAAGATAGATTCGTGGAATGAGTTTTATCATTAATCTACGTTTAATATCCCGAATTAGTGGAAAGAGATTGATGTGATGGGTTGGTGGTGAATAGTATATTTGGCCATGTTCATGCATGACATCGTTGGGGGCTCTTCTTCACTCTACTGACATCTTCCATTTTTTTTATGTGCATGCGCCGGAAAGGAAGATCCAACCTAGAACGACACACATTCGTTTCCAAACATATGCACTATATATATCCGAACAGCATATGACTCTATAGGGTTGTCCATATGTGCAAATTTACATTGCAAATACACCGTTCGTCCGAGTCACATCTACTCAAACAACACACATGCATGTGTACTCTCACAATATTTTTTGCACTGCTGCAAATGCACTATTTATCCACGCGAATTTGCGCATCTAGTACTACTATATATATATCCGAACAGTAAGACAAGTCAAACTTGAGTGACCCAGCCCAGTAGCTAGCGCGCGGCATTTCGCGGTGACACGTCAGATCGATCACGCGTCGATCGGACGGATGTACCGTGAACGACGGACGTCGCGCGTTCCAGCTCCCTGTAGCCAGATAGCAGATTAGCAGGCACCCTCCTCCTCCTCCCAGCGGCCATATGACACGTCGTCGGCCGCCGCTTGCGTTGCGTGCTCGAACACGCGTACGTACATCTCTGAAGACGACGGCGGCGACACCGGCGGAGGCGCGGGGGAGCATATAGGCACCCTCCTCGCCTCCCGGCGGCCATGACACGTCGTCGGTCGTCGCTGCTTGCGTTGCGTGCTCGAGCACGCGTACGTACTTCTCCGACGGCGACGACGGCGTAGGCGCGGGGAGCATTATCGATCGTTCCGCGCGGACGGGGGGCCCCCCTAGTGCCGCGCGTGCGTCACCTCACCGGCCGGCCAGCGCCCAGCGCGCGCGTTGCCGCCGGGCTTTTGCCGCGGCGGCGGCGGCGGCATGGAGCTAGCTAGTCAGCTAGATGAGCGCGTTTTGCCGCGTTCGCGCGCGCTGGACGTACGCGTTGCGTGGGCGTGCGGGCTCCGGCGCGCCCCGCCCCCGCCCGCCGCGGCCACCACGTCCACGACGAGCGACCGCGCGCTAGCCGCTGCTGCTGGGCTCGTCCTGCTCGATCTCTTTCTTGTAGTACTTGTACTAGCTGATGCAGCGCGTGTGAACCCTGCAGGTGAGCTGACGCGACGCCGCCGCCGCCACCGACGACGTCATGTCAACCCGTTCCCCTGGTCCCTGTAGGCTATAGAGCCCCCGCCGGCGGCCGGCCTCGACGAGCTGCCAACCCCGTCCTGCCTGATCCATCCATCGATCTGCAGTGCAGTACTACTCCATTAGTTAGGCACGACGCACGTAAGCTCGGACATCGATTTGGCACGGCGATGGAGGCGCGAATCGAATCCTGAACCTGTCCGAGTTGTCCCGTAAGTTCACGCGCTCCTGTCTGTCTCGTCTCGTCTCGTCGTCCGCTCCGATCGATGATTGACCGACCGGTTGCTTGCTCCGCTAGTACGCTACAACCTACAATGCCGACGTCGACGGATCGGGCGTCTAGTCGAGTGGGTGGTGTGAATTTTGTGACGAGTGTGGGTCTGCCTGGGCCGCATTTCGGCCCTTATACTACATACATCAAATGACGTTTTTCACCTCACCTGTGGGCTTTTTTTACCCCCCAAAGGGAAAATAAATCTTTGGGCATCTTTTTTATGGAAAAAATATGTTTTTGAAACCGCGAAATCACAAACGAGCTCCAAGTCAATTTAAACGGGGCAAACCATGTTTCTGCTCACTACTCCCTCCCTCCATCTCAAATCACTCGTCATTTTAGTTTTCTTAGATACATTGTTTTTATTATGCACCTATATATATTTATATCTTGATACATAAAAAAAAAGAATGTATTTAGAATAGTCAACACGACAAGTAATTTTGAACGGAGGAGTACTACTTCGTTACCTAATATGAACAACTCTTAATTTTGTATAGGATAACCTAGACCCCAAGCCCTGTTGGTCCTACTATTTCATATATAGGAAAAACAAAAGAGTTTGGCGGAGATTACTCGCTTGCAAAGCATGTACTAGTCCAGATACTTGTCTACGCCTAACTAATGAGAAAAGGACAGCTGAAAGGAAGAAAAGGCTCCGTTACGGTAGACAGATACCGTAGCTTGACGTGTGAAGTAATAAAGACTTTAAGTGTACGACCACAAGTGCTCCCCTCTTCGGTGCCATGCCGCGGCATTTCGCGTTACCGAGGTTCCGGGTTCGTTTCGTATGGTTAAGCGTGAAACATTTTGACATCTGACATTAAACTCGCAAACCTTTTCAAGATTTAACACTCGTACCACGACGAGTCAACGACACGTGAGTTCACTCTGAGTCATTGGCATGTGAGAGGATGTGTTGTGAAATCTTGAATGGTTTGCAAATTCAAGATCGATTGTTTTTTTTATAGAAAAAGGATCAATTTGACGTTAAAGCATATGAACCGCGCAAACTAGAAACGTGTGTTTGGAATCACATGGTTGACGAAAAAAAAAAGTTATGCATGCTACCGGCGGCTTCGCTGCTACCGAGAAGGCGTTGCTAAAAAGAACCAAAATTTTAGTAATTTGAAAAGGCAGTACACGAGATTTTAAATCATTTCTACCTCTGCTTTTTTTTCAAACAAATCGTGGATTCGTTCACACGTCAAACTTGTCGTCGGACCTGCTCTCCCTCTCTCACCTCCGTCCCGTACCTTCCGTTCCCTTTCTCCCATTCGCACGCCGCCCCGTGCCCTCCCTCCCTCCCTCTTCTTCCTCGCGCCCCCCCCCCCCCCCCCCCCAACCTCCCAGATCTCGTCGCCATCGCCATTCCCCCTCTCCGCGACTGCTTGCTGCGCGCCTCCCCTCCAGATCACGCGCCGCCGCGGCACCTCGCCAAGTCGTTGCACCTCCCCTCTCCCGTGGAGGACTGCCGCGGGGCGCAGATCCGCCGGGGCTGGTTGGCTCAGGAGGACTGGTCGGCTGGTTGTGGTTGGTGGAGAGATTCATTCGTGTGCTGGTGAGTTGGAGAGTTCGGAGGCCACCAGCTCGCCTCCCGACGCCCCTCCCACCGATTGCTGCGGATTTGGGTTCCTGCTGCTGCTGCTGCTGCGTTCGTTCGTCCGTCCGAAGCACTCATGCGGGTTAATTGTTTGTTTTTCCTCCCCAGATTGTTCGAGACGCTTGGAGATTGCCTAGGACAAGCCCCCCCTGGCACGGAGGGCGCACAGGCCCGGCGGCGCCGGCGGCGAGATGAAGGGCACCATCCCCGCGGTCGCGATCATGCCCTCCCCGCTCTTCCTCTGGCGGTTTAAGGTACCCTTGCTCTGCCTCTCAACAACCGTTTCAATCCTAGTAATAATTTAGTCGGCAACTGCCCCCCCCCCCCCCCCCCCCCCCTATCGTGCTGTGAAATGCAATGAGTTGCCCGTCCGACATCAACTCTGGTTTCAAGTCAAGTGCTCTTAGCTAGCTTGGCCATCTTACAATCTATGGACTAGGTCTGCCATGTTCTGCGTTGTCTGAAAATTCCGCACATGCTTGCCGGACAGTTAACTTGGACCGAAGGGTTTAGTATGGTTTCCAGGCAACTGCTCACAACTCACGTTGTAGTGACAACAAGCGGGGTTAATCGAGAAAGCTACCAGTCGATGTGTAAGCCAATCTTTTACCGGAACTCAACCTACATGGTTCTCCAGGGAAATGGCTGAAAATCTTGAATGACTGATAAAATGGGATCTCAGCATTTCTTTCCATCTTCCACTACAATTTTTTTTTGTGTGTTCTCATATGACGTACTGCTCTATTCCCTCTGCACAGCAAAAGTCTATAATGCTAATATTTAAATTTTCTTTGCTCCTACATTATTACACTTCTGACTGACCTGTCTTTTTTCAGGCTATATTGTTCCTCCTATGGGGCTTATGTTGTTGCAAGGTCAGTTTTGCCATCATCTCAGCATCACCTTTCTTTTGCATGATTTTTAACCTCTTTTTGCATTCGCTATATTTGTTACCATTACAGATAGGTTGGGACTCCGTTATGAGAATGAGTGCTGATTTGCGAGACTTATTTCTTTACGAGGCTTTCTTGTACTATAATCCTCTTCTTCTTGTGGTAAGTTTATTTCGTCACCTTGCTTTGTGTCATGCAGAACGGTCTCTACCTGTAGAAAAAAAGACAAATTAAAGCCTACATTTGTACCTATGTATCTATATAGATAACTTTGTGGTCCTTCTCATTACAGGCCTTGATGATTTGGTTATGGGGAGTAAATTTATGGGTCTTTGCTCAATCATCGGTCAACTATGCTAAAGTTTTTGATCTTTCACAAACACATTTGTCTCACCGAGAGATATGGAGGGTATGTCTGTCAGACTGTTGTCTTTGCATTTCCCAGTTTTTTAACTTTATTCTTGGTTTGGAAAGAATTGTTTCTCCTGTGGAAATATATCCTTAGTGCTGACTTGAGTAGTCATAGACAGTGAGGAGAGAGTAGTAATTATTCAATACTGTACTTGATGCCTTTTTCTTCAATAATGTAGGGAACACTTTTGGTGCTATGACAAGAATCTGAATATTTGAACACAGATTTCTATCTTGCCATAACTTACTTGATACATTCTGCGATTCAGCTACACCTATAGGTTTTTATGAGAAAACATGTTCATCCTGTTTTCATATGCAATACGTAGTTTTTCTTGTTGCCTATTGCATGTTCTAAATCTGTCAGATGTGCAGTTTTTTTTTGCCGACCTGGTTCTGTGTAGCTAGATGCATTTCACTTTTCTTGTTTCTGCATTGTTATACTGCTACATAACCTTTCATGCCACTTTATTGAACAGATTTTCCCGCTGTGAAACTTATGTTCTGTTTTTTCCAATGACAGTGTGCTACTTGGCTGACTTTAATTGTTCCCACAAGCATGACAGCTTACCTGTATCTGTACTCACATGGAGAAGTATCTCTTGCAGCATCTCAACCAGTGTAATATCTAACCTATTTAGCACTAAATCATTCAATGCTTTATTCTTCTTTTTTGTGTGCTTAAGATCATGCGACCTTTTCCATTATTGCTTATGTTGACTTTGTGCTAATGCTTTCACCTGACCAGCATTTCTTAACAACAACCCATTGTGTGCTAGGCTGAATTCTTGCTATGAAGTATAACCTATCAATATATTAGCACATTGAATGTGTGTTTGACAGCTATGCAGTGATAATTCATGAACTGATGATTTGTCGCAATAGAACATCTGAGCTCTAACTATCTAAAGTATCACTGCATATCTGAATGTTAGTTTTCATTGTATTAGTTCATTTAGTAGTGAATTTACTGTTCTTAGTGAAAAGACATGCCTCAGTGAATACAAAAGTACATATACAAATAACCTACCTCAAATGATCCTGCAAATTATTATATATTTATTTCAAATTCTGGAGGATGTGGTACCTAGTTTCTCCCCCAAGTTGCAAGCAAGAAATCTTAGTCTATACCCTTCACTTGTGCATCAGTTTTCATATATAGTGTGGTGAACTAATTGACATATCCTTTCTGCCTCTTTGCAGGTTCTCTTGTATGCTATCCTTCTGATGATCCTCTTTTCCCCATTTGATATGTTCTACATATCATCACGATTTTATTTTCTGAGGACAGTGTTGCGTATAATACTGCCTTTACAAGTAAGTCGTACAATCTATCAGTCATGGGTACAGATAGGTTTAACCTTTTTCTATGCTGCAAACATTATGATTGCCGTGGTTGGGTGTTCTCTTTGTAACTGTTGTGGAGGCCACTGGATCAAAACTATTTTCTGATGATTGTCTGCTTCCCGGTGTGTAGGCGATTACATTCCCCGACTTCTTTTTGGCTGATATTTTTACATCCATGTCAAAGGTATGTGCTAGTTTATCAGAGGTCGTGGACATTATTTTTAGTTTGATTTACATCCATGCCAAAGGACAGTGCTGACTGTTGATAATACTTGGTTCTCTGTTTCTCATCTTGGTATAGCTTAATAATATATGGAAGATAAAAATTATCTTCTAATTACTTGATCACATTGATAGCATTGATTACTTTTTAGTGTGTAGAAAATTGATAGTTATAAATGTTTTAATCTTTGTTGTTGCTGCCATCTTTTTATTCCTTAATTCTTAACAGGTGTTCTCAGATCTGGAGCGTTCAGTTTGTCGCATGGTGAACCGCCAGGTTGGTTTCTTACATGTGCTCGTTGTTATATGCATATTGTCCGCAGTTGTAAATTATCGTGAGAACTGATCTCATTCTTCTGTAATGATTCTCATTTCCATATTTGACAGGTGGCGACTATTGCTTGGTTTGAAGCAGATTCTATTTGCGGCAGTCACTCCATTGCTATTCCTCTTGTCCTTGTATTTCCCTACTTGTGCCGTTTCTTCCAATGTCTCCGACAGTACAAGGATACAAAGGAGAAGTCATGTCTCTTGAATGGTATTCACTCATCATGCATCAACTTTGATAATTTATTTGCAGTAACTTGCATGTTTATTCTTATACCCATTTCTCAAATAAGTTGCTCCTTTTTAATCCGAAATCCAGCCCTCAAGTACTCAACAGCAGTTCCAGTGATTTTCCTTTCGGCTCTCAAGTATCATGTATTTCCTGAGCAGTGGGTTAGCTTTTACCGCCCCCTCTGGCTTATCTCTAGTGTTATAAACTCTCTGTATTCCTTCTACTGGGATATAAAGCGAGATTGGGATTTGAGGTGTGGCACCTTTACACGATCCCTTTGCTACTTATTCAATGTGATATACATCCGATTACTGCTAATGAGCTTTACTCTGTCCCTGCAGCATCCTAACCAGGATTTTCATGTTCAAAAACCCAAGCATATGGACTAATCTTCTTTATGGGCAGAACTGGGTATGAGCTTGAACATGCATATTTTCTTTTTAGTTAGCCCCTGGACAGTTTTTTCACCAGTGGCCACGTGCTCTACAGGTGTTCTACTGGGTATTAGGCAGTAATTTGGTTCTGCGATGTACATGGACATACAAGCTCTCAGCACATCTTCGACACAACTATCTGACAGTGTTCACTATAGCAGCACTGGAAATACTGAGACGGTGGCAATGGGTGTTTTTCCGTGTTGAGAACGAGTGGAACAAGATGACGGCCAAGCAAAATCTGGAGATGTCATCCGACATACCATCGGAAGGAGACAGGCTACTGGATTCTAGTAACCATACAGTATGAATTGGATACTAGTTATACTCTCGATACAGATTCATCACCATTCTTTTAGTGTGACCATTATAGCCCAATTTTACGTTGACGGTCCAGATTTTGTCTGTAGAGCTCAAAAGGTCAGGGATACACGGTAGGTTTCTATAAAGTTGAAATTGTTGGGGAAACGGATGACTGCAATCCTCTCGCTGTTGTATACTGTTGTAACCCTCTTGAATCCAACAGAGGTATTTGTTGACACATGAAAGAATATTGGCAATGCCAAAATTGAACGAACTTATCTGGATTCTGCACTTATGTTTACTATCCTCAATCCTGTTTTTATCTTTAATGTGTACCAAATATTTATTTTTGAAGCATGCAGGGAATACCCAACTGATCTCATCTTCTATAAATAAGAACTGTACTAACTTGTCTGTACAAAAACTGAAGGTAGGCAGAAAAGGACAGAACAACATTAAACAAAAGAAGAAATCCAAGATCCAAGAAGAGATTTCTTGGCCCATCACTTGCTCAAAAAATACCTCTTCACCTTGTTTATCATATATCCTTGGTGGGTGCCACCACAGCCATTTCATATCATCACCAGGTTATCAAATAGCTGGGACCTGAAACCTGATGAAGAACCCTCCTTATCAAATTGTAGGTCATTTTGATTTTTTTCATTCATGAATATCATGTTGCACATAGACATACACTATGTTTAGATGCATAATAACTAAGACGATCAACAATTTGGAAGGAGTAACAGGAGTAACATGTATCATAGCTTTATAGAAAATGAAAACCAAATATGTGAATCCAAGAAGCTGCCTTGTCTCTAATGGTATATGATGTACTCCAATCATTGTATCCACACCCACAAAGATCGCAACTTCTTTGTTTTTTCCGGCAAATTTAAAAACCTTAAATCCAAAACAAGACAAAAAGAAAAAAAAATGAATTGAACATCTGATCCAAACACTCTTCAATTACTCGATCATCGCCCTGTTCGTTTGGCTTATCAGCCACCAGGCAGCATTATTTTTTTCTCCGAACGAACCAGCGACCAGCGAGCAGTATTTTTCTCTCAGAACAAATCAGCACCATCCACCGGCCAAACGAACAGACCGCATGATTCATAACTTCACCAAGTAGGAAATCAATTATTATACAAATAAAGCATCAGAATAGTATTAATTTGCATCCATGGCTCCATCATCCTTGCAGTAATTTACAATACGCACATCTACCGATCTACGCTAATAAGCACCACGCTCGTCTTCGCCTGTTCCTGGTCGATCTACACAAGAACACAGGCGCGACCCCACACTGGATCATGGCATTGCTTTAATCTGCACAAGAGAAGAGCACCTAATACTTGCATATTAATTAATC
Organism: Cenchrus americanus; assembly: GCA_947561735.1. Classification (NCBI taxonomy): domain Eukaryota; kingdom Viridiplantae; phylum Streptophyta; class Magnoliopsida; order Poales; family Poaceae; genus Cenchrus; species Cenchrus americanus. Next base: position 7,608,043 of record OX387242.1, read on the forward strand.
TACGGCGCGGAGAAGGCGTCATCGAGCGGCCACGGGAGCTGCCGTTCGGCGGCGCCGTCCACGCTCTCCGGCTCCGGCGGCGGCGGCGGCTGCAGCAGCATGGAGCGCAGCGTGTCGCGGAGGCGGTTGTGGCGCCTCCGGTGGCGGATGCGGCGCAGCACGGCGTCCCTGTCCATCGCCCCCGCGCCGGGGTGCAGGTACAGGCAGCTCGTCACCGGCGTCGCCGCGGCGGCGGCGGTGGCGGTGGCGTCGACGACGCTGCCGCTGCTTTCACCGTCACCAGCGTACCCCGCCGGCGGCGAGGTCGTCTTGGACGACACCATGGAGGACGACATCGACATGGCTGCGGTCGAGGGCAAAGCAAGGCAAACCTTGACTTTGATTGATTGATCTCTCGAGACCTTGGAGTGTGGCAGAGTGAGCTAATCAAGCTAGCACGCTAATGGTGAGGCTGGAGAGTGTGTGATGAGTGGGAGGAGGTGATGGTGGCGACGGCGAGCCTATTTATAGACGGCGACGGAGGAGGAGGGGGTCAGGAGGAGCCTAATCACCACCCTGATCGCAATCATTTACCCCTTAAACCATTTTAAAACTGGAAAGAGACTTTGGAGCTCGAAACAGGTAGCTCCCCGTCCATGGTTTTTCACGTGTCGCCGCCGCCTGTTTGCCTTGTTTATTCGTCGACGGTGATGAAGATGAACTGACGACGATGACTCCTCGAGCACGTTCCACTGTCTTCGTCCCCTTTTTACTGCCAACTAATCAGATTCTCATTGACACGGCACGACCAGGAGTCCTGTGCTCGCAAAAAGTTACGGGGTCACGCGTCAGTTGAGCCAGTAGAAAGGCCGGAATGGCGGTAGCCTAAGAACGCATCATTGGTGTGAACGAATGGTTGACTGTAAAATATAAACGGAAAGAATTATTTACCCTTTTTTTAAAAAAACTCCTTTTTTGTTTTTTTAGGTAAGGCCTACTTAATATTCCCAGTGGGATCATGTGTTTTTTAGGTAAATTTTGCACCAATGCAAGAAAAGGTATGTAGAGACAGAAATGGGCACTGACGATGCAACAAAATCACCTTTCAGTTGTACTGGCACTTACTAATTACTAGCTTCAATTTGCAAACAAGAAACCTACAAAAGATGCTTAATTAAGCACTAAACAATGCAATAAACAAATGAACCGTCGGTGACCACAGACCACAGTGCCGTTAGACTAGGACCACCGTACCGTTGGGTTTGTCTCGGCAGAGTAAAACTAGGGCGGGCCAGCAAGAACCCCACCGTCCAAGCATATATGGGATCAGCACGGTGGCCGAGGAGCACGACCATGTCGGTGACACTAGTCCATGACCGACATTGCGAGACCAGTGCCTCGGTTTCGTAACAGCAGCTGCCAGGAAATGATGTGAAGAATCAAGATCAGAGTCAGCCAGTCAGGAGTTTCAGATTGTCTACAAGATAAGTTACCTCATAGACAGACAAGAGCAGTAGGTAAGTGTATGATAAATTAGTCTCTTTTCTGCCTTCAAATATATTCTTACTCATATGGGACCCATCTGCAGCCAGACGTCTGGCGACAAGCATCGCTCTCTCTCTCTTCAATTCTCTCCTCCACCTCACCGCTTAGAGCAAGTATTATGGTTATGGTGGGCTGTAAGTTGGCTAAATGATGATGTGGAGGGGAGTAGAGAGGAGAGAGATGAGAGGTTGGCTGTAAGCTTTCAGCCAGCTTGGGCACAAGAACCAAAGATCTCTATGAGAGAGACAAATAAGTCATATCTTAAATGTGAAGGGTTGAACCATTATACTAGTAGACTGAGAGGTGGGCTATAAAAGGTCATATAGCCAGCAGCTGGCTAAATTATTAAACTTGTTCTTATGTGTCAGTCGACATTTACAGTTGTTGGGCTTGCTCTTAGACGGGGCTTGATATGCGTCCCTTTGGTAACTCGATAACATAAAAACACTCCATGCCGTAATACCGGGAAAGCAACCCTACCCTCCTTCTCTGCCCCGTTTCCTCTAGATCTAGGGTTTTCCTTCTTCCCCATCATATTTCCTCTAGATTGAGCATTGTCCCCTTGGCGCCGCATCCATCTGCCGCCGACAGCCTCAACCGTCTTGCACATATTCACCCTCGCTCGCGCCCGTCCGCCACCTCCCTCACTCCCCAAACACCCTGTTAATGTGCTCCCAGTCAATACGAAGCCGAATGCCATTGACATGAGGTGGATCTCGCCGCGCACACGGTCGCAATCCACAGCCGTAGTGTGAGTAGCCAACAGATCTCATAGTGAGCGTGAGGAGTTGGCGGCGGCGATGGCGTGGCGGATGAGGCCATGAAGAGGTCAGGTGTGACTAGGTGCCATGAAGAGGTTGGGTGCGGCAGCTCCTGTCGATCTGGTAGGCACAAGAAAAGGACACCATCTTGGAGAAGACGACTTCTCCATCTAGATCTGAGGGCCTCAGAGGTGGGGGAGGGAAGAAGGAGGCCCGATCTGGTGTCTGGAGTAGCAGAAGATGGCGTGGCGGATGAGGCCGTGAAGAGGTCATGTGCGACTAGGTGCCATGAAGAGAGGTTGGGTGCGGCAGCTCCTGTCGATCCGGTAGGCACAAGAAAAGGACACCATCTTGGAGAAGACGACTTCTCCATCTAGATCTGAGGGCCTCGGAGGTGGGGAAGGGAAGGAGGCCCGATCTGGTGTCCGGAGTAGCAAAAAGCTTCAGTGAGAGGGTAGGCGTCAGTGGGCGGAGCTAGAGGTGGGGCGGCCTTGAGCCCCTCCAACAATTTTTTTTACTACAGATAAAGAGTAGGAAGAAGAAAAAAAATGAAGAAGAAGAGAAAGAGGACGAAAAGGTGGAGGAAGAAGGAAGAGGGTGGATGAGGAGCCCCCTCCCCCCTCCAAACTCATATTCTGACTTCACCACTGGTAGCCATCTCTGTAAGCGGCGACGGCGAGGTTCACCGGCATCCGGCGGTCACATCCGAGAAGAGCTCCACTGACGCGCTCCAGGTGGCGTCCTGGCCATCAGGTATGTCCACCCTTTGTACCCCGGTTGTGTCAAGATTGATACGAAAACCTTCGGATGATTGATATGAAAATGGTTAAATTGCAGCAAAAACTTCCAGAAATTGTTACACATTGACACTTCAAACTCTCGTGTACTTACTCTCTAGAATGGTAACTTTTAGTCTCTAGTAGTAGAAACCATTCAGAAAAATGAAGAGCAACTCCAAGAGTCTCTCTAAATATCACTAGCTAAATTACTGATTTGACTAGTATGTAAAATAAAATAGCTAGTAAAAAGTTGATGAAATCCAACAGACTAGCTAAAATCAACTCTCCATATGCTCCACCGCTAGTGGTTCCGGCCGTCATACTCATGTACAAGGGGATAGCTAGCGGGATTGGCTAGCCAAAGATGGCTAGCGAAGCCCCCGATTTAGCTAGTGGAGGATAGCTAGAACAAGTTTAGCTAGTCGTTGGATTGAGTTATTAGACAAATTTTCTATTTTTTAGCTAGTTAAGTCAAGATAGCTAGTCTCTTGAGTTGCTCTAAGTGCAACACTCTATATCCATTTTGCAAAAAAAAAGAAGGAAAGAAAAGGAAACTGCACCTTCGTTTGGAAAGATGTGTGACTGTCTAAATAAACCTTATATATCCTGTAATGCTCTTAAAGCTCTGGAAAGAAAAGGAGGTGTGATATATGCCTGTTACTCTAAAAGTTGCCTCTTCTGCTCAAAATATGATCTTATACACGAGCACTCAGAGGTTTATCTTATTGTCGCATGGCCAAAACAAAATTTTAGTAAGCTGTGACAAGGATGTGATTTCGGTCAAGTAGTGTATACCTCTTCATTAAATATTTTTAGTGTTCTATGAAATTATTTCTCTTTTGGTGTGGTGACTAAGGGCGCGCTTGCGAGGGTGGCTGTCACCAGCCTGGCCTGCCCATGCGGCCCAGGCCATACCTGGCCAGTCTCAAGTGGTGCAACTCATCATGTTTGCCTCCCTGTACTTCGTGGGCCAGGCCAAAATGAGTTCGTGTTTGTGCAGCATCACCCAGCCGGGCCAAAGCATCAAAGCACTGGCTAACATGTGGGCCAACTCGCTCCAGCCGGCCAAGCTGCGCCCCGGGCAGCCGTGCTCCCGGGATACGACCTTTTCGGTCGTTTCCCCAGGGCCAGGCCGAGGCGCTCTTTTTGGCTGCCGGGGGACAGGCTCGCTCGCGGGCCAGCGTCGCAAACACGGCAAGTTGCATGCCGCGAGCGCAGCCGGGCTGCAGAGCCGCCCTCGCAAACGCGCTCTAAATAAAAGTGTCAAAATAAGGCAACTAACAGTGGTTGAGGACGCGCTCGCCTGGCTGCCGCTGGCGGCAGGCGCTTTGCCGCGAGCACCCAGGCCTGCCGGCGAGAAAGAGACGGGAGGGGGAAAAATAACAAGAAAAATCTGACAGAGTTTGCAATGGATCATGGGCTTTTACCATTATTATGAAACAGGTGCTACCATCTCGCAAATAGATTTTGTCACTGTACCCTTATTATGAAACAGGTGCTACGCTAGGATGCCTTTTCCAGAGGATCGATTTGTCACTTTACCATTATTATGAAATACAAGTCTGCAGATATCTGCTCAGGACAATTTGTCCCCATCGCAGAGTTTATTGTAACCATGTTGCAGAGTTTATTGTAACCATGTTGCGAAATCAATTAATCGAACAACCTAGGAGTATAACCACATAGTCTGATGCCACCTCAGTCCACCACCGGAATAACCTCTCGAGCTTTAGAATCATCTACCCACGGCTTGAACTGGTCGTCATGAGCATTGTTCTGCAGAAGAATGATGTAGAGCTCAGAGTTCAACCAATTTTATAGACCCAGCTTGAAAACTAACAGTGCTGGCTTAGATATGCAATGGCTTGGCAGTAAGAAGACATATACTGATGCAGCAAACAAACTTTTTATTTCGCTGTGATTGACATCAGTCCTACTTAACCAGATCTTCTAATGGGCTATACTGACTTGCAGCCTTGCAGGACGAAAAATTATCTATTTCAACAAAACAAAAGGTCCGGCTCTACTTACACACACACACACACACCAATCATGAGCAATGTGCAAGTAAATAATAAGTAGTTCGCTATAGGGTACAATAGTTTTCTGGTTGGGCAATTTTACTGGAACGTCAAGTGGGTGGAAATGTAAGGATTTGATATATGATAACTGTTTTCAGCAAAGAGAATGAAAACAACTGCCCAAATAATTATTAAGAAATACTACAAGGTTACCTGCAACCAGAAGAGAAACCCACGCATCAGAGCTAGACCATTGCGATGTCCACTGTTCATAATTTGTTTAGCCAGATCTGAAGTAAAACAAAAGAAATGCCTGAATTAGTACTTACAATCATAAGCGAATCTGACCAGTTCAAGAACAAGAACTCTTTCTCAAACAAAAGCAAAACATATTGTCACCAAATGACCAAAGCAATCACAAGCAGTTGGTTATATTGTTACTACACAGTGGTGCCAAAAATATTTTAGTCACCATAAGGACAGAAAAACTGCAGATGTAAAATAAGATATATTCTTATCCAAGAGAATGACTCTACTGCGGGATTTTATAGTCCATTCCTGTCATGACACTGATATCAGCATATGAACTCAATGTTCAAATGAATCAATTGCCAAACCGAAACGAGCCATTACATCAACTGTGTGCTCAACAATAAACAGAATCTGATGTTTGAAATGTTGTATTTAACACAAAGTTTAAATTGCTCAACAATCCATAGACATCATGCACAGACAACTACAGTATAGACTTCAATAATTGACATTGAAGTTGAATGCTCCAGTGACAACAGTTGTCGAACATTCAACATTGAACTCCTGCTGTTAACCTTACAAATTGTCAAATTCTCAAGGAATAGCCAACTTTGTCAAGGTATGGCCTCAAAAAAGACTGTCAAAAACCATAGATCAAGGGAGTAGATACTCTCTTGTTGGTTTGTTTTTTTTTTGAAAAAGGATCAAATATCATCGATAAGATGTTTTAGCCATGTATCAATTGAACAGGGGAGTAATGCACTATATACATGTATATATGATTCCAAAAAGAGAGTAGACAGACAATGACTGAATGTCGTTGACATAAATAAAAAAAGATATTCATCATAAAAACACAAGAATACAACCATGGACTAGCAGAGTTGATTAGGATAGGACAAAATTAAACACGAATTACAGAAATACAGGTAAGACAAACCCAACACAACATCATACGAGAAATCCACTTTACTGCAAGTGATTGCAGTTTAGTTTTATCAGAATATTTCAACAATGAAAATGTAAGTAGTTCCTGAAGGAAAAAGCAATGGCAATGAGAAGACAACATCCATGAACAGAAAGTATGCAAGCAATGCAACATTTTACCTGGGTAGTGATCCAAATATGAACTGCCCATTGCTTCTGTGGGGTAAAACTTTGCTTCATTGCGGATTTGCCGCAGCTTCATTAATGGAGTACGGATAGTAACGGTGTCAAACAATTTATAATACTCTTTCCGAGCAATTGGCTTAGTAAGGGCCTCGATCAACCTATGCTTGAAATCTGAATCTGGCCTTTGGATAATATGTGTTGGCCATATTTTACCTAGTTCCTGCTCTGCCTTTCCCCCCTGTAACAAATTAAGAGTAAGGAAGAACCGATCAAAGGCAAGGTAGCTGATATCTCACACATTCATCTTTTAGAACAATACAGAAATCAATATATATAACTTGTATGATAAAATTCTATCCACATTCTGACAGTAGCTGAAAAAGGACATGTTAGTGGGATATTTTTATAATTTTATCAGACACAGCTGTGGCGCTGTCCACTGAGAACAAGCACAAGAAGAAATTCTTTGCGCACTAAGATCTTACAGGTGCTCCTTGTTCTATTTACAGGCAACAGTAGTAATAGAGACATGAAATTGGAAGTATCAGAATTTCTCACCGTCACCGTATTTGTGCGGCGTCTGGCACGAGGACCATCGCTTGAGCTCGATTCCCAATGCACGCCCTTCGTCATGCCTGCATCCGCTGAATCTGGCAGGCCGTCGTCTCCGGCATCCTTGTCCTTCACCTCACGCCCTGGTGATGGATCAGCACGCCAATCGTACGCGTACCGCTCCGGAACGGCTGGCACCGGAGCACTGGAGACGACTTCATCCTCATCCCTCCCTGCCCCAATACCGTTCCCTTTCCCCAGGGAAGGAACAACCGTCTCTGTACCCCGCTGATTATCCTTCTTCCCCTGAGGCCCCACCGCAACCGGCTGATCATAGTTGACGACGACGCCCCCGATCTCCAGAACCAATTGCCCATCCACCAGGCGTGTGTGCTGCAGGAAGAGGCGGTAGTCCTCGTCGGCGTCATGGAGAGAATCATACCACGCAGGCGTCCCCTCCAAGGACGCCGACGAATCCCTCTCCTCAGCGCCGTGGTTGGTGCCGAGGCAGCCCGGAGAGGGATCGGAGATGCACTCAACGTCGGAGGACCTGCTGGGTGTCACCTCGTATTTGAGGAGCGAAGGCTGGGAGCCGCCGTTGGGCGGGAGATCGAGGACGTACGAGTCGCCGTCCACGCGGATGTGGTTGAGGAAGTAGAGGTAGTCCGGGTCGACGTCGCCGGCGGGGAGGTCACCGTGGGCGACAAGGGACGGGGAGTTCGACATGTTGAAACTTGCCGGCATTTGTTTTGCTTTAGACTTCAAATTTGAAAGCTTGTCTTGACGCGTACGCATATTTCCTTGTCAGTGCTGCACAAGTCAAAAACAAATTTAAAGTAATTCGGTAACCAGATGATATAAAATAATCAAAATCAGCTTCAACTCAACAAATTAGTTCTTCTCTTTATGTTTAAGAAAAAGCAGTGCAATGTTTCCGTTCTTCATGACTGAACTATCTGATAGCACATAACAAAAGCAATACCAATCACCCAATTAATCACTGACTGTCTGAATGATGGAGTCTAACTTTGCAATTTCCAACACATATTCTACTGATACAAGAACTAATCGTATTGAAAAGAATATCCGAATATAATGTGTCAAAATTCAGAAACATATAAGACCTTAATATCACCAATTCTTAGCACTGCCGGTGTGGATCTAATGGCATGACTTAGTTAGTAGCACTGCACATCATATACAGGGGCGGACCCAGCATAGGACATGGGTGTACACATAAACCCAATAACTGCTGCAAAAAGATGGAATTAGTAAAATCAACCGCAGCAGGAGGGGAATAGGAAGGCATACCCCTTCGTCGCCGGCAAAGACCCTGCTCGCCGCTCTTCTACCTCCACTCGCCGCCCACGCCGTGCTCCACCACCCGCAGCCCCACGTCCTCCTCCGGCCCCAGCGCAGGGCTCCCGGCCCCACCGCCGCCGCGATATCAACGGGCACAGAGAGAGATGGAGGAAGGGGAGACTGAGGGAGAGAGACGAACGGAAGCAAGCGACGGAGGCGGGTGCAGCGGCGCGCGGGGAGGCGAGTGAGGGAGATGGGGGGCGACCGAGCGACCCTCCCCTGCCGAAGGTTATTCCCTCCCCTGCTTCTAGGCTTCTAGCCCTGCCTGCCTGCCGAACGGCGGCGGCGGCTCGTCTGGAGCAGAGGAAGAAGAAGGACGTTAGAGAAATGGGCCGTTGTGGCTGTTGTTGTTGTTGGGTTCGTAGGTTGGGCTGACTAGTGGGCTGGGGGAGCCGAGTCTTTTTTTTTTCCTTTTTGTTTTATTTATTTCTTCCACTTCCTTTGCTACGGCGCCGCCTCAAGCATCACCTTGCCTCTTTTTGCTTTAACGACGGAAGCACAGCTCGTCATCTTAAAAAGAAAGTAAAGGAAGTTGTGGGAAAGACGTTACGGGAATGAAAGGGGAGAGACAATAGAAGACGTAAGGTGGGTTGTATGCTCGTCAGGTTGAGGATGAAAAAGACAGTTGCTGGGTGTATCGAAAAATCATCTTGATATGTATCAATCTATGTATCAACTTTTTTAATTTCAATTTGATATCAGATACATATTGAGTGCTTATTGGATACGGGATACAACACCCGATCGACATATAAGTTTAATATAGCACAAGAGGATGGAAAAGGCTTCGCATTTTATAAATTAATCTAAAAATCTAAAGTATTTAATATTCTAACCTACCAAATTTCATAACTTTAAAAAGTCACACTGACATCTATAACTTCTATATAGGAGCTCTCCATTAGAGAGTTCTCTCAACATGCAAGCATGCCACCTCAACAGGCACACTAAGACCATGACATCCAGTGGTGGGCCCTATTGTTTGAACTAGTTTTTCTATATAGGAGCTCCCAACCAATGTAGTTCTCTCAACATGCAAGCATGTCACCTCAACAGACACACTAAGATCATGACATCAAGTGATTGGCCCCATTGTTTGAACTAGCTAAAAAAATGTTATAACTCAAAAATAAAAAACCAAATTAAATTCTGATTACACCATTGGATTCCTTTTAATAAATCTATCAAAACAAGATCTCATATGATTATATTTTGATAAAATGACAAATAGGTCCCATTGATGGTAGTTGGTATAGAGTAAAGTGAAAATTAAAAAAAGAATGGAAAAAGGAAAAGGAAAAGGAAACGGAAAAAGGAAAAGGAAAATAATAGGAGGGTGATAGTAATATTCTAACTCATATATTTCTCCTACATAGTCGCGACAACGCGCAGGGAATTAAGGATTATAAAGGAATAACAATGTAGATAGTCCTAGCAGAAACATAACGATTAGATTTTTTTTCATTTGACATCATCAAATATATCCATTTTTAACTAAATAGCTATTCAACACGTGAGTAGGCCCGACACCACCCCTAAACTACGCTTAAAAAAGTGTATGTTATGGTTTCTAAAGTTCCTTTTGGAAGCTGACAATCCGTGAAAGGGAAATGTTATTGTAAGAGAAATCGTGCAAACTGCAAATAAAGTTAGGAGAATTTTGGTGAAATACCACCGTGACTTTAGTATGTCATCGCTAACACATGGTAACACAGATTAGTCTAGGGTTTAGGGTCGCAGCAATGCGCGTGGTGTTCAAACCTAGGTCAAAGAATTACCAACGACGACGACGAGGTCGCTGAAATTCTCTCTTATGATCAAACGCGCGAGTCTACCGAAATTCTCTCTTACGATTATTACATTTTTCTTAATTCCCGCAGCAACGCGCGGGTGAGATTCCCCTACTTTAAAAATACAATCAACATCACTTTTAGTAACACACTCAATATTTTCTTTTAACTTCATATGAATAAAACAAATTCAACTTTTTAAAAACAAAGAGCAACATTTTTGAATTGTTAGTTTTTATTTATTTCTTCTTCTCCAAAGGTGTTGTGGTAAGCACAAGTAGCACGTTGTGGCGATAAATGATATCGATGTGCACTCGCAATGAGCACGAGCAGCTGTGACGAGACGATGTGCACGAGGCACTGCAAACAAGCACGAGCAGTGCATGGCGGAGATGGCACTGATGGATAGAAACAAGAGTAGGGATGGCACCAATGGATGGAAACAAGAGCAGGGCGTGCAACAAGCACGAGTAGTTTTAACTTATATGAATATTTGGTCTTATTTCTTTAATATATTTCCTAATTTTATCTTAAAAACTTTTCTACTTTGTGAAGTATACTTTTAAAGTACGATTGGAGATATATACATCTTTCAAAATAATATAAAATAATGTAAAGTTACATCTTTCACATAAAAGATTTTTTAACAAAAATATCAATGTTGCATAAACAAGAATGCGAACATATTTTAATAAGATATTATAAAAGTATTCTTATTTGTCTAGTACAACTACTTGTGATCTACAAAACTTTTGACAAAAATAACCTTCTCAATAAAGTTTGAGAGTAACCATGACAAAACTCAAAATATATGCTTATGAATGTAACATTTATCTTAATTGAAAAGTTAAAATATATTTAAAAAACACAACTTACATAACATAAAAAAGATTATGTTTATTTATGTGTGTGAGAAAGGAGAGATTAATATTTTGAAAAACTAAAATCATGTAATATAATAATATATAATTAGAAACAAAATTAAAATGTATATGCACCTATTTTTTTAAACCTACATCCGCTAATGATCATTTATGAAATAGCAACATAGGAAATATGAGTGCACCGTTTTATATGCAAACAGACCACCGGCAGTCAGGCAAAATCGACTCGAAGTAACAGAGAAAGGGGAGGAAGGGAGACAGAGAGGAGGAGAGGCATTACCTTTGGCTTGCTTGCAAGTGCCCACCGGAAGGCGACGGAGCCGAGTGATGTCCGAATGCAAATCGGAGCGGGGCCCGGGGCGTGTTTGGAAACGTGGCCGTGGCCGCCCGGCCTGGCCCGGTGCCATGGCCGGACTTAGACCGGTTTAAACGGGCCACACACTCTTGTTTGGGTTATTGGCCCAACCCGGCTGGCGCGCCGAGCCGGTGTTTGGACACCACCCCGGGAGTCGGGCCGGCAGCCCAACCGCCACCAACCGTTGAAGCCGGATGGTGTTTGGCGCCAAGCCGAGCCGCCCAAGCACCATGTTTCATCCCAATATCACACACACAAGATCAAAACCAACAATTTGACACACAATTTCATATATGATTTCATCATCACATTTATAAAATCTTACGATTGTTCTCACAATTACAATATCATAAGTTCATCATCACAATTACGATTGACTCGAGAAATATTTGTATCACTACAAGTAACAATTAATGAAAGTTTGGCACAAGATGAATAAATAGTCATACAATCTTTGCCTCGGACATAAGAGCTGAATGGGTTCCATGGAAACATCAAACTCATCGCTTTCGGGCTTAAACTTGGACCATGGATGAGTTTGATGTTTTAATGGAACACATGACAAGCATTAATCATGGCAACCATGGAAGCATGAGAGACATCCACCCAATATTGGAAAAACATGGGCATGGATGTCTCGCATGTTTTGATGGGTGGTATGAGGCATACAAGATCATCATAGGCATGACGACAACGACAAAATAACACAAGTAGGCTTCGAACAGCTTTGCAATATCATTTGAACTTTAACATGGATCCCGAAGTTTGCCGTGTAAGAAAAACAAGATCATGTCGGCCATGGAACCGTAGGAGACATCCATACCATGTTTCAAAGCATGGGCATGGATGTCTCTCACGGTTGATGAGTAACATGAGAAACATAAGTAGCAAATACCATTCCCTCACAAGTTAAAGTTCATCAATGCTTAGGAACTGTCACCTCTCGTAGCAAACAAGTTGTTCATCAAAGGCCAAAGGACAACATAGACAAAACAAATATGAGGCAAAATAGTGAAGTATAGAATGAGGCCTCGTAACAAGTTTGATGTGTAAGAAAAACAAGTTCATGTCGATCATGGAATCGTGGGAGACATCCATCCCATGTTTGAAAGCATGGGAATGGATGTGTCCCATGGTTTGATGATTAACATGACAACTCATGAGGTTGTTCATCATAGGCCAAAGAACAACATAGACAGAAACAAATTATGAGGCGGGAATAGACAAAATAGTATAGTATAGAATGAGGCCTCGGCTTTATGTTAGTTGGTGGACTCACCGCATGGTTCCTATCATTGGTGGCCGCTAGGAAAAGCATAAAGAAGGTACAACAAAACACACTAGAACAAGCAATTCAGAAAATAGCCAAATGGACAACATCATTCGGTGCCATCATCCGAAGTAATAGCTTAGTGTTGCAACCGAGTGAAGGGTCACACAAGTCATAAGCAACGACCAAGTTTGAAGACAAGAATAAGAAGTAGTTCAAATATGTAAACAAAGCAGCCACCTCAAGTATATGTTGCATCATAGGCCAATTGTAATCCATATCCACCAAGTAATTAACGAAATGCAACATAATAAGTGAAACATAAGAAACAACATTGCATTTAGTTGTTCATGCAGCCAATAAAGGCTACAAATAGTCTTACAACACAACAATTGTATATCAAATAGTTAGCCACCCTCTCAACAAAACAAAACCCCAAAAGGACAAAGAGAAAGTTAGCCAAACTACTCGCACATGCTCTACTGACCCGAAGTGTCAACCGTAGTCAAAAGAAGAGAGTGGAGGAGGCGGCTCTAGTCCTCATCTAGTCATAGAAGTTTTTGAAGAGGAAGGTCCTAAGCCAAAGGCCTCTATGGTTGTCACTCATACCAACAAAGCCCCTACCCCGGGCCTTGTTGTCCAAACAGGTAAGTATAGGCAACAATCGGTGCCTCCTCACTAAAACCAGGGGTCTCCATCACAAAGAAGGTACAAGTTTGCATCAACATGGGCAGGACCAGTCTCTCTAAGGGCATTGGCCACATTGTTGACAGCATCAGACATGTTAGTCAGCAACAACTTCTCATCCTCACTAAAGGCTCCCCTCTTCCTTTTCCCACAACCAACAGAGTTGGTTATGAGCTCAGTTGGCTTGGTGCTGCTGCTGGGTATGTCAATGGTCTCACCAGCCCCTTCAGTCTTTACAGCTGCACCAAGTGCTTCACCGTACTCTACAAAGATACTTCCCGGTGGTCATAGAATGGCCAAAGATGGCTTCCATCTCAGTGTAGAACCTAATGGGACAGTTAAGGAACTCGGCATCCTTAGGGTGGTCCTGCACAAGGGTAACAAGGTTGGCTCACTCACATAAACTCAACTGGATATGGAACCTAAGTAAAGAGAGGAGGATATGATTTCTACCTTAATGTGGTTAGAGTAGTGCTCCACATCCAACATGATGGCACTAAGGTCGGCATCCCAAAGAGCCTCACTCAAATCTTTGAGCTTAGCAACCTTTGCCCACTTCGCCTCCACTTCCTAAGGTGGTTGTACACCCGAGTGGGGCGACAACCTCACCACCGAACTCAAATAGTTGCTTGCCAACCAAGTTCACATCCTTGTCCTTGAAGACTTTGTCGGGCCTACCAAGGCATCTAGGCCCCTAATTCGTGTTTTGGTAATTAATGACAATCATTATGGACTAACAATTTTATTTGAGTTATAAGAATAGGTTAGTCCTAGGTGAAACGATGAGATCATGTGGGGAACATGAGAAGGTCTTGGTTGACTTATGTTGGAAAGGGCTCAAGGCAAAGGTAAAAGTTAGGGTTTTGCTTTTACCGGTCATAAGGTGATTAGAGGATGTTATATGACCGGGTTAATAGGATAGATAGCCGTACTATCAAGAGGGATCAATTTCATTGGCTTGACTTTCCATAGTGCCACTTGGATCAAAAGTTTGCATGCATTGCATTTAGATGAGTGGCGGTTTCTCTTGGTAAAAGGTTTTCTTTGAAAATCAAAAGAAAAACAAGTTTTACGGTTTTACGGCGGACGTCCGGGCCCTTCGGGCGGACGGTCCGCGGGTCGTTGGTTTTTATTTAACAACTGAGTTTTGGGCAAAAGTTTTCGAGAAAAAGCGCTTCGGGCGGACGGTCCGCGGGGACCGGGCGGACGGTCCGCCGGGAACCGGGCGGACGGTCCGCGAGGTGCCGCGGACGGTCCGTTATTTGCAACGGAACGAGTTGCTCGCTCGGGGTCCGAGAGCGGACGGTCCGTGGCGCCCACGGACGATCCGCGTGGCCCGGGCGGACCGTCCGCGTGGCCCTGGCGGACGGTCCGCCCGGCCCTACGCGCAGCCGTCCCAGCCGTTGACCAGGCGATTTTACCGTTGGAATTCAAACGCGGACCGTCCGCGAGGGCATCACGGACAGTCCGCGAGGCACGCGTTTTGTGTCTAACGGCTAGTATCGGAAAGGGGGAGTATTTATACTCCAAGCCCGGGGTTGGAGAGCCTCTCTTGGCACTTTTAAAGGTTCATACTCCCTTGTAGAGCTCTCTCTCCCCTCTCTCTCACTCACTTGACTTAGTGGTGGTATTCTTTGTGAGATTGAGAGTTTCTAGTGCATTGCATCAAGGTTTTGATCTTTGTGGCACTAGGGAATCATCAAGCAAGTGGTTGATTTGTTACTCTTGGAAGTTGCCGCTTCCTAGACGGCTTGGTGGTGGAAGAATCCGTTGAAGCTCGCAAGAAGATTGTGCGTGGCTCCGGATTTCATGTGAGAGGTATTGTGCTCACCTCACCGAAGCGGTAAAGAGCAACTCTAGTGGAATCGAGGTGTGGAGTGGTTCTCTTGTTCTAACCGGCTCAAGATCAAGTGGTGTCTTGATAGAGGAGCGGTTGAACATTGAATCCACCTCAACGTGGATTAGGGGTGACCGGCAAGTCATCGATACCACGGGATAAATTCGTCTCTTGTGCTTGGTTATCTCTTTACTCAATTTCCTTTCTAGCACTTTACTTTGAGCATTTTATTTCTATAGGTTGTTGTTTATCTTGTCACCCTAGGCCGCAAAACCCCCAACATAGGAATAGAGTAGGTAGAGATTTATTCCCCCTTGTGGTTCTAATTAAATTTCTCTAGTGTTGTGGTTTTAGTTTTTGAACCGCCTATTCACCCCCCCTCTAGTCGGTATCCTAGATCCTACAAGTGGTATCAGAGCCAAGGACTCCTTATTTGAGAGATTTAACCATCTCGGAGTAGGATAAATGGGTGAGGAGGATAAGTTTCATGTTGGGAAGCCACCGGTCTTTGATGGGAACAATTATGACTATTGGAAGAAAAGAATGGAGGTTCACTTTAAGGCCTTGGGAAGAGAATTATGGAAGATTGTAATGGAAGGATATGTCATTTTGGATTCTAAGAATAAGACGGATCAAGATGATAAAAATGAAAAACTCAATGATAGAGCTTTGAGTGTACTTTACAATGCTCTTGCTCTTAGTGAATTCAATAGAGTGAAGGGACTTGAGAAGGCAAATGAGATATGGGAGAAACTTATGGAAATTTACGAGGGAACATCTACGGTTAAGGAGGCAAAACTTTATGTGTATAAGGGAAAGTTCAATGAGTTCACCATGAAGAAGGATGAAGATGTTTCAACTATGTTCAACCGGTTGAATGATATAGTGAATGAACTCAAGTGTCTTGATTTTGATGTATCAAACAAAGATTTCTCTCACAAGTTCCTTAGGTGCCTTCCGGCAAAATATGAGACAATTGTGACCTTGCTTGTGAGGAGTGATTTGAGTAAGATGACTCCTACGGAGGTGCTTGGTGAAGTGCAAACTCATGATCTATTCAAGCAATCACAAAAGGAAGTTCAAGGCCAATCAATCAATGAAGAGAAGAAAAATATTGCTCTCAAGGCCAAGGCTACTCAAGAGGAAAATGATGATGAGAACCAAGATATTGACTCCGATGAAGAAATGGCTCTTATTGTAAAAGGACTTAAAAGAATCATGAAGAAGAAGAAGTTTGGCAAGATGGGGCAATCTTCAAAGAAGAATCCTTTTGAAGGAAAAGATTGCTTCAATTGTGGTGAAATTGGACATATATCAATTAATTGTCCAAACAAGAAAGAAGACAAATATGGCAAGAAGAAAGACAAGAAGAGTGTACCTAAGAGCAAGAAATATTATAAGAAGGAGAAGAATGGTTAAGCATATTTTGTTGAGTGGGATTTCGATGCAAGCTCCGATGAAGAAGATGATGACAAGCCTTCAAGAGGACTTGCGGGGTTGCTATCAAGGAAGCGCCTTCACTCTTCTCTAAGCCATATTGTCTCATGGCAAAAGGTGAATCTAAGGTAATAATCGACGATGACGATGATGATTGTGATAGCGATAATGATGATAATGCTTTGTCTTATGATGATCTTGTCGCCATGATTATTAAGTCCGATGAAAAATTGCGCTTGGAGAGATCAAAGTTGAAGGATTTGGAGTTGAAAAATATTTCACTTCAAAATTCTTTTGAGGAGCTAAAGACTACTCATGAAAATCTAAAGACTTCCCATGAAACACTTAACATTTCTTGGGAAACTCTAAAAGATGAGAATGAGAAGCTTAAGGAAGCTCACAACTCTCTCCTTGCACAAGATGTCAAAGGAAAAATGAGTATGGGTGTTGAATGTAATATATTGAATGCTCCTCTTTGTTCATCTAACCCATCTTGTAGCACAAGCACTAGCTCTTGCATTAGTGAGGATATGTCTTATGACTCTCTATTATTGGAGAATGAATCTTTAAAAAAAGGAGATTGAGTGCTTATCTAATGATCTTGCACGATATTTTGGAAGTCATGTTCGGTTTAATCATATTTGGACAAATCAAAAATTCACCTTAAATAAAGATGCACTTGGTTACTTGCCCAAGAAAGGAAAAGAGGCTTTCATTTCTAAGAAAAGTGTCTTTATTAATTCAAGTGTGTCATTTGAGGAAGAAGAAAAGATGAAGACGTGTCATAAGTGTAAGACAAAGGTTGATGTGAATCACCAATGTAAGAACAAGAAGACCGTATCCTTTGATCCTTCCTATATTCTTAAGAAAGATTCAAAGGGTGTTGTTTGTGCTCATTATGTTGGTCGCTCTCTTGGTAGTAGTAAAAAGAAATCTATTTGGGTGCCTAAAATTTTGGTCACTAACATTGAAGGACCCAAGAAAATTTGGGCACCTAAAACAAAATAGTTTCTTTTGTAGGTGAACTATAAAACCGGAGTAAGACATTAGGTAATTGATAGTGGTTGTACAAACCACATGACCGGTGAAAGGAAAATATTCTCTCATCTTGATGAAGACATTTTCGATTTTGATAACATCACTTTTGGAGATGATAGCAAAGGAGGCGTAAAAGGCATTGGTGAAATACCTATCTCTAAAGATTATAATCTCTCTAATGTCTTGTTAGTTGATTCTCTTAATTTCAACTTGCTATCTATTGCTCAACTTTGTGACAATGGCTATAAATGTACTTTCACTAGTAATGATTTTGAGGTAACCTCACTTGATGGGAAAGATTCTATTTTTAAGGGCTTTCGTCATGAGAGCTTATATCTAGTGGATTTCTCATCGAAAAAGGCAAATTTGACTACTTGCTTATTCTCAAAGGCCTCTATGGGATGGTTATGGCATAGAAGACTTGGCCATGTTGGTATAAAACAACTCAACCGATTGGTGAAACATGACTTAGTTCTTGGCTTGAAAGATGTAAAATTTGAGAAAGATAAATTATGTAGTGCTTGTCAAGCCGGTAAGCAAGTTTCCAACTCACATCCTAGCAAGAGTACTATGTCAACCTCAAGACCATTGGAATTACTACATATGGATTTATTTGGTCCTACTACCTATAGAAGCATTGGTGGCAATACCTATTGTCTTGTAATCGTGGATGATTATTCAAGATACACATGGGTATTCTTTCTTCATGACAAAGCTATTACATGTGATATTTTCAAGTCATTTGTGAGAAGAGCCGAAAATGAATTTGAGCTAAAATTGAAGAAAGTTAGAAGTGACAATGGTAGTGAGTTCAAGAACACCAATGTTGAAGAGTTTTGTGATGAGAAAGGAATCAAGCATGAGTTTTCAAATACATATACACCGAACAAAATGGTGTTGTTGAGAGGAAGAATAGAACCTTAATTGAGATGGCAAGATCAATGCTAGATGAGTACAAAGTTTCGGATTCTTTTTGGGCCGAAGCTATCAACACCGCTTGCCATGCCTCTAATAGGCTATATTGTCATAGATTCTTCAATAAAACACCTTACGAACTTCTAAATGGAAGAAAGCCAAATATTTCATATTTCCGGGTCTTTGGTTGCAAGTGCTATATCTTGAGGAAAGGATCTCGATTGTCTAAATTTCAAAGTAAATGTGATGAGGGATTTCTTCTTGGATATTCTTCAAATTCCAAAGCCTATAGAGTATACAACAAGTCTAAAGGATTTGTTGAGGAAGCATATGATGTGCAATTTGATGAAACTTTGGGCTCTCAAGATGAAAAAGAGAATTTAGATGATGTGAGAGGTGAAGAATTAAGCAAAGCAATGAAGACTATGGCAATTGGGGATATCATGCCTAGAGAAGAAGATGATGATGAAGATCCATCGGTATCTATTGAAGCTAACCCATCCACTTCCACAACAAATGATCACATTCAACAAGATGGTAACTCAAGCAATAATGACTCACCTCAAGAAGATAATCAAATAGCGCATATAACCACACCTTCTCTATCAACTCAAGAACCAATTGATCAACCAAGAATTCATCATCAAGTCGCCAAAGATCACCCCATTGATCAAATCATGGGTGACATTAGTAAGGGTGTTCAAACTCGATCTCGTGTTGCTTCTTTTTGTCAACATTATTCTTTTGTCTCTTTCCATGAGCCTAAGCGTGTAGATGAAGCACTTAATGATCCGGATTGGGTTATCTCCATGCAAGAAGAATTAAATAATTTCACTAGAAATGAAGTTTGGGAGTTAGTTGAAAGACCCAAGAATCATAATGTTATTGGTACTAAATGGGTCTTCCGTAACAAAGAAAATGAAGATGGTATTGTTGTGAAGAACAAGTCAAGATTAGTTGCCCAAGGTTATACTCAAGTAGAGGGATTGGATTTTGATGAAACTTTTGCTCCCGTAGCTAGACTTGAGGCCATAAGAATCTTGCTTGCTTATGCTTGTTCCCGCAACATCAAGTTATATCAAATGGATGTCAAAAGTGCTTTCTTAAATGGGAAAATTAGTGAACTAGTATATGTTGAGCAACCTCCCGGTTTTGAAGATCCTACAAAGCCTAATCATGTGTACAAGCTCTCTAAGGCATTATATGGGTTGAAACAAGTCCCTCGTGCTTGGTATGAAAGGCTTCGAGACTTTCTTCTTTCAAATGGCTTTAAAATTGGAAAGGTTGATACTACATTGTTCACCAAGAAAATTGGAAATGACATCTTTATTTGTCAAATTTATGTTGATGATATCATCTTCGGTTCAACTAATGAAGATTTTTGTAAAGAATTTGGAGAAATGATGTCTAGGGAATTTGAAATGTCTATGATTGGTGAATTGAGTTTCTTCCTTGGTCTTCAAATCAAACAATTGAAGGAAGGCACTTTTGTTTGCCAATCTAAATATGTGAGGGACATCTTAAAGAAATTTGGCATGGAAGATGCAAAACCCATCAAAACTCCTATGGCTACTAATGGACATCTTGATCTAGATGAGGGAGGTAAACCGGTTGATCTTAAGCTTTATAGGTCCATGATTGGTAGTTTGCTTTATCTTACCGCATCTAGGCCCGATATCATGTTTAGTGTGTGCATGTGTGCTAGATTTCAAGCCGCTCCTAAAGAATGTCATTTGACCGCAAAGAAAGCGTATCTTGAGATATTTGAAGTATTCTCCTAACATTGGTCTTTGGTATCCAAAGGGTACTCAATTTGAGTTAGTAGGGTTTTCGGACTCGGATTATGCCGGTTGCAAGGTTAATAGGAAGAGCACTTCCGGAGGTTGCCAATTGCTTGGACGGTCACTTGTTTCTTGGTCATCTAAGAAGCAAAATTAAGTGGCTCTTTCAACCGCCGAAGCGGAATATATCTCGACGGGGAGTTGTTGTGCTCAATTATTATGGATGAAGCAAACTCTTCTTGACTATGGTGTGAAATTCAAGGAAATTCCTCTCTTATGTGACAATGAAAGTGCTATCAAGATTGCAAACAATCTGGTTCAACATTCTAGAACCAAGCATATTGACATCCGACACCATTTTCTTAGAGATCATGTAGGTAAAGGGGATATCAAGATTGATGGAGTAAGCACGGACAATCAATTGGCGGATATATTTACCAAGCCTTTGGATGAATCTCGGTTTTGCAAGTTGAGAAATGAGCTAAATGTGATTGACATCTCAAATGTGGCTTGAGAACTAGCACATGTGTTTATCCATATGCTTTTGTCTATCTCTCTTATTAATTTCTATCGTATCTCTTGTCTTTTAGTTTCGTAAAGCTTGCTTTTGCATATTTTCTTAGCATTGCTCAGCTCATTGCATCTTTAAATAAATTTCTCGTATTATTCTTGAGCAATGATCCCAAAGGAAATCCTTGAAAAATCACTTTTTAAAGTTAATTCACGCTGAAATTAAAAAGGAGGTCGACCGTCCGTCTCAACTTGGCGGACCGTCCGGCGGCTCCCCGGCGGACCGTCCGCCGGCGGCACGGACCGTCCGCGTGGTTCGTGGGGCAAGGGTGCGGCTCGGGACGTTCGGGAAGCTTTAACGGACCGTCCGCGCCCGGGGCCCGGACCGTCCGCGCGCCTCGCGGACCGTCGGGCCGGGGTGTTGCGGACCGTCCGCGCCCGCCGCGCGCGGTGGGACCCGTGTCGCGATTGAGTTATGTTGGTCGCCTCCCTTCTCGCTCCCAAACCGAATGAAGGCCTCTCCTCTCTATCTTTCTTGCCCTCTCTCTAAGAAAAGGCTCCCTCCTTGGGGATTTTGATTCGAGCACTCCCCGGACCGTCCGAGCACCTCCCGGACTCTCCGCGAGATTCTCCACCATGTCATCCGGGTATTTTTTCGAATCTCTCTCGTCTATCTCTTGGATTTTGAGCAAGGAGGTGGTTAGGGTTTGGAGGTGTGATCTAAAATTTGTCATGATTTCAAGATTTTGGCTCGGTGAATGTGTTTGGGGTATCAATGTAGTGTTGTGGCAAAATTTTGGTAAAGAAATTTCGGTTTTTGATGAAGATATGAGGTTGGAAAGGATCGGTGTCACCGTTCATGGGCGCCCGCCGTCGGTGCACGGCGGGACCGTCCGCCGCCTCCTCGCGGACGGTCCGCGCGGCCCCCGCCGCGCCTCCCATGCACAGTGCCCTCTCGAATGGGGTTCATTATCAAATCAAATTGCTTCCTAAAGTTAATACTCATTGAAATGTATGGTTTTGACAGTGCTCGCAAGGCTATAGCTTCTCTCACTAAAAAGGTGACCAAAAAGGTCACATCAAAGAAGAAGGGCAAGGATGTTGGGACATCGAAGAGGCGGAGAAAAGATGATACCTCTGAGGAAGAAGAGGAACCTGACAATCCAAATGAAAGCGACTTCAATCCGGCCGATGAAGCGGCAAGTGCCTCATTCATGATGGATGAAGATGAGATAAGTCAAGGGGGAGGTAACAATGTTGAAATCATTGATGTGGTTAATTACACAGCTCCTAGAAGGCAGTGGACCCAAAGAGAGTTTGCTATTGCTAGAAATGAAAATGCTTATAATCAACCCCGTGACACCCACAATTTATTCTTCCACACTCTTGTGCAAGAACAAGCATTTTTCAGTAGTTTGATGGAGTGCACGGTTTTCTCTCATCAAAGGGTTGATTTTGATTATCTTGAGTATAAAACTGTCCTTCCGGGGTGGCAACAAAATTTGAGAATTTGCGGTTAAAACCATTTCTTCAAGATAGATGTGACCGGAATGATACAATAGTTAGACAATTCTATGCAACTTATGAAATGGATTTCATAGGGAAGAAAATGAAATGGATGACTCGGTAAAAGTGAGTATGAAGCCACATTTGCAGAATTTGCGGTTGCTAATCATCTTAACTATGAGTATTTTAGTGAGGGTATTGATGTTTATAACGAGGATATTCTTGAAGATACAACCGTATTTTATGAGCCCGGCACTCTTAATGCAACCATAATGAACCGCTCGTCATCGGACTTAGACACCATCCAAGACCATCAACAACATCATTAGGCACACTTTTATGCCTAAAAGTGGTAATAAGCATAAAGTCCGGAACATTATTGGAATGTGATTGATTATGTTATGAATGGAACGAGATTTGATGTTGTGAAGCTTATTCTTGATCAAATGATTTGCAAGAAACATATTATTCGAGATAGTATTTATTTTGCCCCCTATATTATGTTATTGATCAAGATAAAGACAGGGTTCAATGGGTTATGTGATGTGAAGCATGAACTTTATCGCCCATTTTACAATGCTAAAGCCTTTTTGAACAAGCCGTTGACACCCTATGGACAGGAAGCGAGAGGCTCACAATATTGCGAGAAAACATTGAGGCTCATGGTGGTGATGATGAAAATGCAAATGTTGGAAACTTGGGCAATGTTAATGTTGATGAGGGTACTTATGCTATGCCTCCTCCTCCTCCGAGTTCCTCCTATGCGGCCACGGTGGGAGCCTCTGCCGGATACTTTGATCCCTATTTTGCTAATATTCAACAGTCAATGAATTCTCAGTTTCAGCAAATGCAGTCGGGGTTTCAATCTCACTTTGAGGCATATGGACAGCAGATGGCTGACACCTTTCAGACTATGCAGCAGAACTTTCAGCGTCAGATTGATACTAGTCTGGATACCTTTGGTCATCATGTCTATAATACTATGCATGATCCCATGATGCAGCGGTTGGGTGATATGCAGACTGATCTTCAGAATGACCTCAGTGCCCTCAATGATAGATTCTCTCAGATGTCCACCTCCGAGCAAGATCGGCAATTACATGATCGGCGGACACGGCTTCAAGCCACGATGTCCATGCCCCGAACACGGCTTTTGGAGATTTCGAGACCATTTTTATCATTACTATCCGGCTCTCGCTCCACCACCGAGTTCGTCCCCCTCCGCCATTCTATCCTCCTCCGCCGCCGCCACAGGATGACTAGGCCCTTTTGGTATTTGATGCCAAAGGGGGAGAGAGATTTGGAGGAGTGTGCGTTTTCTAGGGGGAGCTCACTTTGCTTGCATGAATTTGGAACTCTTTGCATTGCATTTACTTGTTTAATTTCGGTCTTGCATGAACTTCGTGTGGCTTGTAATAATTTTTGTGAGACTTACGTTTTGTTGTGTGATGTGTTTGAGAACTAGAACTTGTGGCTATCTTGTGAGGTTCTTTAATTATGATCTTGCTTTGTTCTAGTTCCTATAGTAGTTTTTGATGCTAACCCGTAATCCCTTTGGATATATATTTGTGGTTGTTGCCTTGATCTCTATTTTGTAGGGAAACTCCGTCAAAATTTATCATATTTATGCATATATGTGAAAATCAAATGGAAATTACATGCACATATGTAGGGGGAGTTATCTCTATATTCTTGTTTTTGGAGACAATTACTCTATATACTTATTGAATTTATTTGAGAAGAGTTAGTGATTCCAAGACACAAAACCTTTATTATATCACTCCTTTAAATGGTTGTCATCAATTACCAAAAAGGGGGAGATTGAAGGCATCTAGGCCCCTAATTCGTGTTTTGGTAATTAATGACAATCATTATGGACTAACAATTTTATTTGAGTTATAAGAATAGGTTAGTCCTAAGTGAAACGATGAGATCATGTGGGGAACATGAGAAGGTCTTGGTTGACTTATGTTGGAAAGGGCTCAAGGCAAAGGTAAAAGTTAGGGTTTTGCTTTTACCGGTCATAAGGTGATTAGAGGATGTTATATGACCAGGTTAATAGGATAGATAGCCGTACTATCAAGAGGGATCAATTTCATTGGCTTGACTTTCCATAGTGCCACTTGGATCAAAAGTTTGCATGCATTGCATTTAGATGAGTGGCGGTTTCTCTTGGTAAAAGGTTTTCTTTGAAAATCAAAAGAAAAACAAGTTTTCTGGTTTCTGGCGGACAGTCCGGGCCCTTCGGGCGGACGGTCCGCGGGTCGTTGGTTTTTATTTAACAACTGAGTTTTGGGCAAAAGTTTTCGAGAAAAAGCGCTTCCGGGCGGACGGTCCGCAGGGACCAGGCGGACGGTCCGCCGGGACCAGGCGGACGGTCCGCGAGGTGCCGCGGACGGTCCGTTATTTGCAACGAACGAGTTGCTGCTCGGGGTCCCGAGAGCGCGGACGGTCCGTGGCAGCCCGCGGACGGTTCGCGTGGCCCGGGCGGGACCGTCCGCGTGGCCCCGGCGGACGGTCCGCCCGGCCCTACGCGCAGCCGTCCCAGCCGTTGACCGGGCGATTTTACCGTTGGAATTCAAACGCGGACCATCCGCGAGGGCATCGCGGACGGTCCGCGAGGCACGCGTTTTGTGTCTAACGGCTAGTATCGGAAATGGGAGTATTTATACTCCAAGCCCGGGGTTGGAGAGCCTCTCTTGGCACTTTTAAAGGTTCATACTCCCTTGTAGAGCTCTCTCTCCCCTCTCTCTCACTCACTTGACTTAGTGGTGGTATTCTTTGTGAGATTGAGAGTTTCTAGTGCATTGCATCAAGGTTTTGATCTTTGTGGCACTAGGGAATCATCAAGCAAGTGGTTGATTTGTTACTCTTGGAAGTTGCCGCTTCCTAGACGGCTTGGTGGTGGAAGAATCCGTTGAAGCTCGCAAGAAGATTGTGCGTGGCTCCGGATTTCATGTTGTGAGAGGTATTGTGCTCACCTCACCGAAGCGGTAAAGAGCAACTCTAGTGGAATCGAGGTGTGGAGTGGTTCTCTTGTTCTAACCGGCTCAAGATCAAGTGGTGTCTTGATAGAGGAGCGGTTGAACATTGAATCCACCTCAACGTGGATTAGGGGTGACCGACAAGTCATCGATACCACGGGATAAAATTCGTCTCTTGTGCTTGGTTATCTCTTTACTCAATTTCCTTTCTAGCACTTTACTTTGAGCATTTTATTTCTATAGTTTGTTGTTTATCTTGTCACCCTAGGCCGCAAAACCCCCAACATAGGAATAGAGTAGGTAGAGATTTATTCCCCCTTGTGGTTCTAATTAAATTTCTTTAGTGTTGTGGTTTTAGTTTTTGAACCGCCTATTCACCCCCCCCTCTAGTCGGTATCCTAGATCCTACACCTCTCGCCATCACTCACTAGCCGTGCCATCCTCCTAAGCACAAAGCCGGATGTTGCATTGTTCCACCTCATAGGACCGGCATGTCTGTGCTGCTGCGCAGTGCTTTGTCTTTGGAGCTGCGGCTTTGGAGCAACAACAGGGACCAGCCTCAACATCAACAACAACAACACCCACAACCTTCTCAACACTAGCAGATGCCATCCTAGTATAGTTGCAGCCAAGAAATAATACATTGAGGATAATATGTAAATAACGGAGAAATAATACTCATGAACAACAAATAAATCATACATATAGGAAAAAATATGTCTCGGATTTGTCCAATAATTATTACAATAGCATCACAAATCCAAGAGTTCTAGAGCGGGGCTACCAAATTAGATAATACAATGAACAACAAATAAATGCATCAAGTCCTATGAACACCCCTCCCATCCCACATAGCATTGCGATGCTTTGTCCCTCTTGGCTGTCATGGCATGAGAGTCTTGGGAGAACATCTAATCAATATGTGAAGTGTCCTGGTCCATAGGGGGTACCCAATTTTCATTAGGCACAACTTCATCTAACCCAAAGCCTATGATCCGGTTGTGCAAGATGCAACAAGTAAGGACAAGCTTCACTTGTGTTTTAAATAGGTGGAATGGCTTGTTGTCTAGGATCCCGAACCTTGTTCTTCGGTGCACCAAAGGCCCTTTCAATTGTGACCCTAAGTGAAGAGTGTCTCGGGTTGAACGGCTCCCTTGCATTGGTTGGTCCGTTCCTTGGGCCATACTCGATAGATGGTACCTCACCCCCCCGTAGGGAGGAAGGAAGCCATTACGGCACCCATACCCGCATCTAAAAGGTAGAATTTACCTTCGGTACAACAAACCCATCATTCCTCTCAAGTGCATCGGCAAGTATGAGGGCATCATGTGCTGAGCCCTCCCAACCAGCTAGGACATAGGTGAACTTCATGTCAAAGTCCACAGCAGCCATGACATTTTGCGTGGGGTATTTGTGCCTACCCCTGAATGGTTGTTGTCTGCTTCTAGGAACCCTTGCCAACACATGAGTTCCATCTATTGCACCAACACAGTCCTAAAAAAATGTGCATGTGTAGTTAGAACAAGTCAGGACAACCACACTCTCTACTAGTAGTGTTCATGTGTGGTTACCTGCAAGTATGGGTTCCATCTGTGGCTCCCAAGGATTTTTGGATGGGTAGTGGTAGAAGGAGGCTTGATCATCTTAGACCTAAGCTCACCAACAGCAAACAGAACTTGGTGGAAGTGTCTGTGAACGGTCTCAATAGACCTCCTAAAAGACTGGTGCACCACCCTAAATCTCTGATTGTGCACAACAACATGAAGGAACATTGCAACCTGTTCCTCAACACTAACACCAGCATTGTCATGCAAAAGCCCCTTGGATCTAAATGTCTCACACAAACAAGGGTTTCCTCCTCATTCTTAACATAGAAACACATTCTACATCTGTGGAATTATAGATGGCCTGCAGGGTTCTCTGTCTATGCTGCTCAGCATCAGCTCTAAGGCTATACAGGAGAGGGTTTGGCTCTGTATCAGGCTCAGGTTCATCCCTCAATCTCTTTAGAGTAGAGAAAACAACGAAACCATGGTCACTATCATGCCGGTAGCTTGCCTCGCCATCATTTCACGGATCTCGGGAACATCCATCTACATGCATAGTAATTCAAAGAATTTCTAAGTAAGGTAGCCCCGACTAGCATCAACAAAGAATTGCATGCTTCATAATGTTTTTGCACGGCGCTTGATTCAACAAGCCTCCCGCCGCAAAGGACATCATCATCTATCACAATAAAAACCGCACCGCATCGAAACAAGAACAACCTCGCCGAATCGAAACAAGAACAACCGCATCGAATCTAAACAAGAACAACCAGACACATCGAGACAAGAACAACCGCACCACAACCGCATCACATCGGAACAAGAATATATCCGCATCGCATCGAAACAAGAATGAACGCGAGAGAAGAAATCCATAACAAGGATGGAGATTCGGGGGTCGATTTCACCTTGGGGAGCTCGAAGGAGGCACGGGATGCGGAGCGAAGACCGGGTGGAAGAGGAAGCGGATCCGGTCGACGCAAACCCTAGGTCAACGCCGCACCGAGGAAGAAGAACCGCACCGCCGGTGTTCCCGGCGGGGGGTCAACGCCGGCGCGTCGGCGAGTCGGCGCGGATCCGCCGGCGGGAGAACGGATAGGAAGCCCACCGGTCGCAGACTAGAGCTCACCCACCGCACACCACCACGAAACCCTAGCTGATGTCTCACGGGAGCGAGGGGGAAGGGGAAAGAAGAGAGGAGGCGACGGCGGTCGCCTTTATAGGCCATGGATTTCGCGACGGAGAAGGGTGGGAGGAACTTTCCCTTCTCCCGCGTGAGCCTGCCAAGGCCACCTGCCGCCGGCGCAAAGCGCCCGAAATCGCTCGCCCGGCCCCGCGCGGAGCCGAGCCCTCGGCTACGGTGGAAAATGGCGTACGAGAGGAGCCAGGCGGAGGGGGTGGTTTTGCCTCTAGCGGGCCAGGTCGGGGGAGGGGAAAAGGGGGCCAAACACGAAAATGGGCTCCCGGGAGCGCAGCCGAGCCCACGGGCCACCCCTTCAAACACGTCCCTAGTGCCCGGTGGATCGCCCGCCTGGTATCCAATCAATTCGGAGGCCGGCGAGGTTTCAATCGATCTTGTTGGGGAATTCGGGAAAACCCGTCACCCTCGGAACATTGAGTTTAACGAAATTCTTGAGATATGTTTTCGGGCATTCACGATTTTCGGGAATGCGGGACTGCGAAGCTTCGGTTCGCGAACATGCGAATTTCGGAGATCTTGAATCGGTGAAGACTCGGAGTCACGAACACGCGGAAGCACGGAACCTCGAACGGCAAAGGCACGAACTTCGAAGACGGTTAATTCGGAAATCTGTCGGGAGTCCGGTTCGGAAGTCATGCGCGGGAGAAATTCACGAACCGACGAAGAAGCAAAGTCAAAGTTGTCGTCCCAAAAAGTTCGGGTTTTGAGTGTGAACCGGTGGCAAGCTTGTAAATATGTTGGACGAAAAAGACATTCTTGTATGTATTCACATTAGGAATATTCTTTGGGCTCGAGGGCGTTTTAGGAATCTAAAAATCCCTTCGTCTCCCTATAAAAGGGGGCGCAAGAGCGCGTGTAAATGTATTTAGATTTTTGTAACTGGTGCCATCGCTTGAGAAATTCATTGTCTCCTTCCATTCTTTCGATACTTGTTTTTGAACGTGTTAATATCTCTCTCGTGTTAAGAGGACCCATCCAAATTTTTCGGGTAACCCCCAACAGATCTACAAATGGCGGGCTTCGATTGCTGCGGAAGGGGGACGACGAGCGGAGATGTGCGGTGCCGCGCTCCGCGAGGATTTGACGCGTCGTGACGATCTTGCCGCCGACGGGGCCTGCCGGTCTGGGGACGCCGGTCAGGCAGCCACGGCTCCTGCCGCCCCCAGTCCCGCCCTCCCGATCGAGGCGAGTGCGCCGTCCGCCGGGGGGCGGCAAGCCGGCAAGGCGTAGGAAATGGAGCCAGCGCTACTGCGGGAAAGCCGGGAGAGGAAGAAGATGGGGTTGCATCGTTGCCTTGCTGGGTCAATTTGGGCCTGAGTTGGGAGCGGTCAAAAACTTTTAGGCCAAAATTCAGGTTAGCATTCAGACAGAAAGGCACCGCGCCTAGGTTTCACAACAGCATTCAGAATTCAGCAAAACATCAGGGTAGTCTGCCTCGGTTTCACAATGCCAGGAAATGATGTGAAAAAATCGAGATCAGGGTCAGGAGTTTCAGATCCAAATAGTATCATCAGAATTCAGTATCGCCTTGTCAGTGTACACTGTGGATTAGCACACACGGGTTCATCATCACTTCAAGCTAATGAGATTCATCCCTTGACTCTGCAAATGTGCCAAATGAATTTGCATTGGGATACCCAGAACAAAGGATTGTACCATGTCTGTTAAACTTGAAATCCATAGAAAATGTTTGCTGCGAGTTCAGCCAAGCAAAAAGTTCCATGTATTTCTCAAAATTTCAAAGGTCCAAAAGTGCCATGCCAGTATTGTCAATAGTTGACCTGCTCCTATGTAATTACAAGTGCCAAGCTTATATATTTTTACAACCAAGGCCCAAAAAAGCTCAAGTGGTGTATTTGGCAGACCACCACAACCTACACACAAAACTGTTAACAACCGTGAGGCCACAAGAAGCAGCCTGCACTACTTGTTAACTCAGATACATGCATCAGAAACCCTCTACATTTGGGGTCCAAAAAAATGTACATAATTTGATCCAGGTCAAAATAGAATACACAACATAACCAGTAAATACATGTATGTATATATGTACTCTATGCACATGTAGGAGCCTCACGGGTCAGTGCGGAAAGTGATTGTTGATCCAGCCATTGCAGTCAAACAATCTGCTGGTTGATGTTATCACACTTTATCTGTTGCCCGGAGCCTGTCCTCTCGACTGCAGTACTGGTGGCATGGCTCGTAACCTGTCAGTGACCTCGGTGAATGAGGGCCGGACATCAGGATTGGCCGACCAACATTGCTCCATCAGCCTTCGCCAATCGGGGTCACAATTTTCAGGTATTGGAGGCCGGAGAGTGTTATTGACAATACCGCCTTCTCATAAAAATAATGTAAGTTAATTAGAGGACTGAACAAAAGGATTTTTGAGATGGTGAAAGCATGAATGTATGAAGGATTGTCTTATTTCTTCATGTCCTGGTTGATGGATGATGAAAGAAAAAAACAAGAGATATGTGGCAAAGACATACCTATGATAGCGCCACAATGCATATTCGCGTATGGTTCCTCACCAGTCAAGATTTCCCATAAAACAATACCAAATGAGAAAACATCCACCTGTATGCAGTACTTGTTACATATCAGGCACATCATGGTTGCACATGGAAGCAATGATCTGAAGTCCTGTCCTAAAAGGACCTCGAGTCTGATTTAAGACCTTACCTTCTCCGACACTCTGCTGCTGCTGCCATTTAATAGCTCCGGTGCCATCCATGGAAGAGTGCCACGTACACCACCAGAAACCAAAGTGTTGCGCTTAATTCTTGACAAGCCGAAGTCTCCAACCTGAGAATTAGTTACAGATGATTAATGGAACAGTTCAAACATTATACAAATTAAAAGGTAAACTCAAGGCAAAAATTTTGCTCATCAGAAACGCACACAAATTTGAAATAACCGACGGAGTGCTCAATATGTATCGAACTACCTTGCAGATTGGCCTCTGAGGATCTCTCAGATTAACAAGTAAGTTATCGCATTTCAAATCAAAATGCACTATGCTTTTGGAGTGCAAGTATTCCATTCCAAATGCCGCATCCATAGCAATGGTAAGTTTTCTCCGACGGTCAAGCATTCTGCAGAGATCTAGTAAACAGTCACATCATTGTGCAAGTGGAAGGTGCCTAACAGAAACAGTCACTAACTTACCTGTCTTTCCTTAAAAGAACATTTCTTAGTGATCCATTCACCATGAATTCTGTCACAGTTGCTAATGTTCCTCCAGTTCCATCAGGAACCACACCATAGAAAGCAACAACATTTGGATGATGTAACTTCGAAAGAATCTGTGCTTCCCTCCAAAAGTCATTGGTCTGTAGAAAAAAAAGATTGACATCAAATTCAGAACAAAGAAAAAAAATAACTCATGAGTTCTGCTGAAAAGGCCTCGATTCCAACAGCAATATTAACCTTATCATCAATGTTTTCACGTTGGTGTCAATGTTTTTTTTTTTGCATAAATGATGAAGCAAACCAAACATTCAAATGACTTAAAAGATTGATGAAAACAGTACTCACAAGTTTCTCTTGTTCAGATGATCGCCCAGCAAAACAGCTTTTCTTAATACGTTTGATAGCAACATCAGTTCCTCGCCACTTTCCATAGTATACAGTTCCAAATGTCCCAGATCCCAATTCACGTAGCTCCTCAAGGTCACCATTTTTTATGATCTGGTCATCAAAATCATGCCGATATGTTTCTATCACTTTCATGTTAATAGATAAAAATGTTAATAGATAAAAATGTGCGGCAATGAATTTTGTGAATCAAATAGGAATCTTGCTCAAGAAAAATATTAGGGCAGAGCTGCACCTGCAATCCATACAAGCTGGCTTCAAGTTCAGCAACAGCAGCATCACTAATGGACCCATCTACAGCTCCATTGTCATGATCCTAATGTTTGAAACAATAAACATAGTATTCTCAAAAATCAAGTTGGACTGAATGACATTATTAATAATATAATATAGGATTATTGGCTATACCTCATTAGCAAACTCTGGACCATTGCTCCTAGTATCATCATCCTTTTGTGATGAAAGAATCACCTCTTGTCGTTCTTCGGCAGCTATTACAACTTGAGGAATAACCGAGCTGGATGATGGAATATCTGAAGGCATGTTATTAGTCACATCCTCAACTATAACAGGCACATCCATATGACCATTATCGTGCATCCTGTGTGGTAGCTTCATGCTTTCATCAGTGATGATGGTATGGTTAAATCCAATTACTACTTCAGGGCAGATGATATTTCCCCGATCATGATTAGGATCCTCTCTCCTAGGAATACCATCAATAACTGGAGTTTGAGATGAAGACAATGGGAGACCACCATTGCCATGCAAGTTCATGCTCAGATCAGTATCAATCAGCCCAACATGTGAAGTGGTAGTCAAACCAGAGTTATGCACTGATGACTGGCACACATTACTGTTCTGATGCACACTGGATTCTCCATTAACCATTGTTCTTTGCAATACAAACGCTTCAGAAGTGTTTATAGGAAATACTTTATGGGGCTCTGGAGCAACTTTATCATTTCCATGCACATAGCCAGTAGTTCCATAATCTATAGGCCCTGAATTAGGTTTCTCTATGTGTGATCCATGATTTGAATTCACCCCTCCTTGGGAAACATTAAGAAGATACGAAAGGGAATGATCAGTAGCGCGCATCGGCTTTGGAACTGAACTTTCTAGAGCATCTAACTCATATGAGGACAACCTTGCACCATGTGTCGGGTAAATTAACCCAGCATCAACAATATTGCTCCAGGGAGCATCGCTTGGACCTGCACTTTTATCTTGCTGTTGAACTACAGGACCACCATCATGACCTTTTTGTGTCACATTACTGGACAAAATTGCATGTTGATAAGATACTGGTGGCTGTGAACTGGCTGGGCCAATAACTCCCTGATCATACCGTTGGTGAATATGATTAGCAACAAGGAAATTTGGTTTATCCGTATGAGCAATGTCAGGGGGCTTAACACATTCAAAAGCCGGACTAGCCCTACTTGTTCTCTCCAACTCATTAGTTTGGCATATTTTGTGGGAAAATGATTGAGTTATGTAGGAATCAGCAGGTAATGACATATTGGATGCAGGTACATCATTAAGATTCTTTAGCAAAGGATCAGACAAGGCATGAGGCATGCCAAGAATTTGAGTAGTGTATTCCTGCTGCCCAGGTGCCCATCCTGCACTCTCTGGATGCACGGAGGCCTTTTCAGAATAAAGGGATGCTTCCACTGGGGTAGAAATACCATAGTTGGTACGTGGAATCAAGTCACTATCATTTACAACCAAACCTTTTACCTGCCTTTGAATATGAAGATGTTGCACGGGAGATCCAGTTCCAATGCTTTTGTCTGCATCATTTTGCTTCTTGTTTAAATGGCCTGGAGGCATTGCTTTCAAATTTGAGCCATTGCAAACCTCACTTCTATTCACATTCGTGGTGGATTCATCTGCAGGGGGTTGCATCCTAGACTGTTGCACGGTCCTCTGCTGACCTAAGCTTGGGGTTGATGACTCCACAACCATTTGTTGTGTGTATGGAGCAAGAAAAAACTGAGAGGAAGGCTCATTAAGAGCTGCTCCAAGAGAATCTCCAGTTCGTGTACTGGTTTGACAGACAGGTGAGTCTCCATAGGGAACTGGAGAATTATCCAAGCGATGGTTCGACTGGCTCGTCAAATTGTTGCCACTAATGCTTCGATCCAGTCGTGCAAGATTGTTGACAGCAACAACAAAATGATACTCTGGCTCACTCTCCAAGCTCTTTGAATCCAATGATGGATCCTCACAGTCAGTCAGAGAAACAAGAAATATCCTTAGTCTAACTGAGCCATTGGCCTTCTCAAGATTGTCGTACTCTTCCATCATATTCTGAAAATCCTCATCACATGAAAGAGATATCAGTGCATCAAGATCCTCATCAGGTAGCTGATATTTGATGATATGAGGCTGATTGCATATTGTGAGAGTTTTCTGCATGAGTTCTTTCCACGTGAAGTTCCTGTTGATGGAGATGAGACGTGTCTCCCCACCCACATACCTGAGCTTCCCATCACTCGGCCTCGGTAAGATTTTCCCACCAAAGCTGCACATGAACTTGACTTTTCCGGCAAGCGGACTTCCAGAAACCATATCCAGCAGACTATCACTTGAATTTTCAACTGTTTTGAGTCCATTCTCAGATGGTACGGTCCTCAGATGAACCAAATTTGTAGGATCCATAACACCTTTCAGTGGAAAAACAGCAGTCGATGCATCCGACAGGTTCTCAGAGTCAAAGCTACTAAGACCTAGATCTTTGGTCAGACCCTGATATACCACATTCAAGTTTTTCTGGTGGTTGGAACCAACTTGGTTATTCATCCGACGCAAAGGAGTGATGGCTGCGTCAGAAGCTCCTCCTCGAGTGGCACGGGCTCGGCACAGGTTCGAAGGCGGAACAATGCCCTTCCACTTGGCTCTGAAATGCCAGCTGCAAAAGTAGGTCGATGTTCCAGACCTGAATCAATCATCTCCAGAGAGGAAACCAGCGTGTAGCCGCTGCCTAATGTCCACACTGGCCAACCCTGCTGTTGCTATAATACAGCTAGGCGGATCGCCGTGACAAATTACCAGGTAAACACATTGAATAAATTTCCTTGTCCCTGCAGCAAAAAAAAAAAGGATAAATTGAATTGAGCTGAAAAATCCCCCCCCTTTTTCTATATGCATGCAAAAGATCGATCGATCATATCATGGTGCGCGGTGACAAATAAGGACCCAATGGAACCATAAACCGGTGAGCATTCGCATTATCAGGCTACCACCACGCAGCAATGGAATCCGGGGGATTAAAGGAAGAAATGGGGGGGAAAGGTGGGATTTTTATTTGATCCCCTCGGAGGGGGGAAAAAGAGAGATCCCGAATAAACAGAGCAGCCCCACCCGATCAAAGCTGAGCTAGGGTTCCTTACCAGAGAAAACGGGACGGAACCGACCCCGAGGAGCCGGCCACGCCGGCGTGATCCCGCCCACGGCGGCGCCCGCCACCGACACCGACAACGTGCGGCGGGCGGGTGGGCTCCGGCGGCTACTCCGGGGCGCCGGCCGCCTTCTGAAACCGCGGCGATTCTGCCGCGCTCCCCCTGAATATTCTCTCTTTTTTTCTTATTTTTTTTTCTGTTTGGGCGGTGGCGGTGGCCGGGGAGGGAGGAGAGAGAGGGGGGGCGGCGACGGAGGGGGGCGGTGGCGCGGTGCAGTGGTCGAAGCCTCCAAACGACCAGACGATGGGTGGTTTCCTCCGGTAAAAGGCCTCGCCTCCCTCCGGGCAGGGGATTTGATTACGGCCACACAAAAAAGGCCTTCCAAATCTCAAAAAAAAAAGGCCTTCCAGGTCGGACAGCTACGTTATGATTTGCCAAATTAAGGGGGCGGTGGCCAATGGCGTGCCAACTCGCTTGCCTTGCTGTTGCTGCCCCCTCTCTCTTGCTTCTCCTTGCCGGCTTGCCGCCGCATTTTGCACCTCGCCGCTTCCTCCTTTGTACTTCTCTTTTCTTTTTCTCTCTTATTTCCCCTTTGTAGAATTGAATTTGTTCATGGTGCCATAAAAAAATTGAGTTGAGTTTG
The DNA here is from genome assembly GCA_947561735.1 of Cenchrus americanus. Taxonomy (NCBI): domain Eukaryota; kingdom Viridiplantae; phylum Streptophyta; class Magnoliopsida; order Poales; family Poaceae; genus Cenchrus; species Cenchrus americanus. Next base: position 7,643,802 of record OX387242.1, read on the forward strand.
TTGATGGTTGGTACGATAGAGACACCTGGCTAGGTCCTTTCATACCTACTAGTAGGATGCAGTGACGCACCTCCGTATTGGATCGTCCAAGTGTACAGTGATCAAACATATGCTACTAAGGACACTTGCAAAGTCAGATGTTTTAGAGAGCATGCCACATATTTCTGAGATTCCGTGGTGTTGTGTTATTTTCATCTTAATTAAACGAATGGCGAAGCTAAATTATTTGAGATTGCCTTGCATGGGCCTTTGAATACATACATCAATGCCAACAATAAAAAAAAACTGGTTATCTTGAAATTGGACTTTGAAAAGGCTTTTGACACCATCGAACATGCTACAATTTGGAAGATGATGGAGAGATTAGGTTTCAGCCCCATCCGGATCAACTGGGTACAAAGGGTTTTGGATAGCGGTTCCGCTTCCGTTTTGCTAAATGGTGTACCGGGAAACAATTTCAATGCATCGGAGGGGTAAGACAAGGAGACCCCCTTTCACCTGCAATGCATTGTTAATAAAGCTCATAATGAAGGACTCTTCTCTCTCCCCGTCAGTGCTGACCCTAGCAATGATTTCCCAATTATTCAATATGCGGATGATACTATTCTAGTAATGAAAGCAAGCCAGAGGGAGTTATTCTGTTTAAAAGGTTTACTGTAATCCTTCACCGAGTCGACTGGATTAAAAGTTAATTATTCAAAATCCTAGATGATTCCTTTAAACATGTCTCAAGAACAAGCTGCAATCCTCTCAAGCACTTGGATGTCAACTTGGAACGCTCCCCTTCACATACCTTGGTCTACCTATGGGAACCACCAAACCTAGGGTAGAAGACTACATGCCATTGGTGGGCAAAACCGAAAGAAGACCGACTTCGACCTCTCGCTTTCTTAACACAAGCCGGAAGACTTCGGTTGGTAAATTCAGTTTACCCTCTTTACTAACTTATGCCATGTGTAGCTTAAAGATCCCGGTTGTTGTCCAGGACTTCACCGACAGAGCCGAAGACATTGCTTGTGGAGGGGGTCTGATGCTAATGCAAAAGGCGGATCACTAGCAGCATGGCCAAAGGTAACTAAACCAAAGGACAAAGGTGGTTTGGGAATAATTGATCCGAGATCTCAAAATGAAGCTCTATTGTTAAAATACCTAGACAAGTTTTACAATAAAAAAGATACACCTCGGGTAAATACGATCTGACACTCACATTACTCACAAGGACATATTCCACATGCTTCTGCAGACAAAGGCTCTTTCTGGTGGAAGGACCTTCTCCACCTTTGTGACAAATTTAGAGGGATTGCCAAATGCACGGTTGGAAATGGCACTACTGTTCTTTTTTGGTTGGACATCTGGAATGACCTCCTCCACGAGAAGATTCCAAGATTATTCACATTTGCAAAGAATCAAAAGATCTCAGTGGCTGACTTTCTCTCAACAACAGTTTGGCTTCACACTTTCACCTACCACTATCAGAACAAGCTTACGAAGAATACCATGAACTGTAGGAAATTGTTCAGAGCATTCAGATTAGACAGGAAGACAAAGATCAATGGAAATATATTTGGGGGTCTAGAAAATATACATCCAACGGTTACTACAAATATCTCCACAAAGAGATGCAACCACCAAAACCTTTCTTATGGATTTCGAGCTCCGGATGTTGCAACAAATTGAGAGTTTTCTCATGGTTACTCCTAATGGACAGGCTCAACACTAGGAATATGTAAAAAAAAAGGTACAAACTTGAAGGCAACAACTACAATTGTGTCATGTGCCCGGCTACGAGAGAAGAAACCGCTTTCCACTTATTCTTTAGCTGCCCTTTTGCTTCAGAATGTTGGAGGAGGATTGGAATTCAGTGGCAGATGGATGTTCTTTTCTTCCGGCTGATGGAATTGGCTAAAAATCACTTCAATCACCCCTTCTTCATGGAAGTTTTCATCATTGCTGCTTGACACATTTGGAAAGAGAGAAATAACCTGATCTTTGAAAATAGTCAAGCAAGCATAACGAGTTGGAAAAGAAATTTCAAAGCAGAATGTACTCTACTAGCCCAAAGAATGAAAGCATCTCTGAAATCTCCCTTCTTAGTTTGGTCTGATAGCTTAGTGTAACTATAAAGTTCTTTTCATTTTGTTAGTAATTCAGTTTCTTCTCTTTCTTGTTTACTCAGTAGTTCAGCTTCTCTAGCTGAGTTGTAAATTTCTGGTTGTTGCTTCTTGGAAAATATTTTTTCTCTTAATAAAATTTCAACAGCGGGGTCTCCCTCGCTGTTTTCTGTTCAATAAATTATTTGTTAAACAATAAAGCTGAGAGCCTTTGTTGATCAGCATGCTTTTAGCTTGATAGGGCGCTGAATGCATTTCGATGGAAACCAGGGAAAAAAACCAGAATGATGCAATATAATAAATAATGATATCAAACGTGCGGGGTCGATCAATCCAACTTTGCTGAATTTCCTGCCGACCAACTTTGCTAAAAGTGTTGCTTGATTGGTACCTTTCCTTTGGTCTCTGAATTTTCAGAGACAGGAATTTGACAGGAATGATCCTATAGCCTCATAGAAATAGGAGAAAAACAAACTGCCATGTGAGAACAGCAGAAAAATGCAGGGAGGAGAGCATCTAGCATAGCTGTCGATCCCAACAATGACAGGCAGCTCACTGCCCCAGCGTTTCTGCACACACAAAATTGTGCTCACTTCGCTGTCAAAACTCAGGACTGCTGTCTCATGTGAGGCCATATACTTGCAGATAGTTCCTCACAATGGTTCTTCACAATGCTGTCTCATACAATCCTTGTGATGGATACATTCTCGAACAAAAAGGCAACACTACTACAGACCACTAAACTCGCTTCAGAGTTTCAAAGCATAAGAAAACACAACAAAAAATAAAAAAATATCAAGCGTATTGCATAGTACATGGCTTTATCGTTACATGTAACTACAATAAAATAAAAAACACTGTTTGCACCCGTCCACCAGCTGTGATGGAACTACAGTTGAAGTATCACACGCTGCCCGTACGGATGGTAGAACATGAGCCCAACAGTTGCCCAGAAGCCCAGCACGAATGAGGCGGCACTTGTAATATAAAGGATCGGGTCAGCAGGTATCTTGCCCTTGTGCAGATCTCGCTCTTCCACGGGGCCTAGAGCTGGAGAGCATTGGCCCCCATGTGACAAGTTGTGAAGGTTGGTGTTTCCCGTGTAGCATTCCGCGCCGAACGAGAACTGACCGGAGTTTGGTATGCACCCTGACAAATTGTTGTAGGCTACTGAGAACACCTCCAATGACCATAGCTGAGTCAATTGCCAAGGTATTGGACCACTCAAGTGATTGTAGGACAAGTCCAAGCTTTCGATGGTGCTCATGTTTGCAAAGGTCGTTGGGATCCGACCGGTAAAGGAATTGTGCGATAAATTGAGGGATTTGAGATGGCTCAGATTTCCTATCTCCAAAGGGATTTCTCCGGATAGCATGTTCGCAGACAAGTCGATTCCGGACATCAGATCGAAGAAAATGCGGCCGTATGTGTAACGGTTCCCTTTAGTAGAAAAGCTGAATCCCTGGAAAATCACAAATGGCCATTGTAATAATAAAGGGTCATAACGGCCATGATAATAAAGGGCCGGATAAACACCAGAAAACCCCATTTCATATACTCTGCTATTTGGAAGGTGGTATCCAAATGAGATGCCACCAATGCAAGGTGGTAATAAACCTGAAAGTCTGTTGTGTGACAAGTCAATTATATTCAAAAACCGGAGTTGACACACGTTCGGGGAGATCTTCCCCCAAAACTTATTCCCGCCTAACATAAGAATGTTTAATTGAGAAAGATGATGTACCCAATCAAGACTGCCCTTGAAGTGGTTATATCTTAGATCAAGAATTGTAACGTATGAGCTATTGCAAAAAGCTGCCGGGAAGCCTGAGAGGGTATTGTTCGACATATTCAGAAACTGCAGTGTTAATTTGCTATCACAGTTTGGTAGAGTCCCTTCGAAGTTGTTGTCTGACATATCCAGAAACTGAAGACCGGTCCAATTGCAAATCGTTGGATAAATTTCACCAGTTAAGATATTGCTAGCAACATTCAATGTTTGCAGCCAAGAAATATTCCAGAATGTCACATCAAGTTTCCCGGACAGCTTATTATCATGTAAATCCAAGATTAACAGATTACCTGATAGATTGTTAGGAAGTGCTCCTTCAAAGTTATTGCTATCAAGGTATAATATTTCTACTTTTATGGGCAAATTACTAGCGTCGCCAAGTATTGGACCACCAAGATTGTTGTTCGAGAGCTTCAAAACTTCCAAATAGGTAGTGAACAAGCAAGTTGGCACCTCTCCAGTAAGTTTATTGTTTGATAGGTCCACAAATGTCAAGTTACTTATGTTACACAGTGATGATGGCAAGTGTCCAAAAATATTATTATGAGAAGCATTTAGAACCCTCAGATTCGGAAACACCGAACTGATGTTTGTTGGCAGCTGTCCGATGAAACTATTCATAGATATGTCGATCATTTCCACATTGGATTGGTACTTCCATATCAAATCCAACGTTCCTACTAGCGAGTTGTTTGCAAGATTGAGATAAGCAAGAGTCTTTGTATTAATCCAACTGGGAATGCTTCCTGTCAAGTTATTGTTGGACAGATCAAGGGTATGCAGATGACTTTGTGTGCCAAGGAAATTTGGTCCTGAAATAATGCTACTGTCAAGTTTGCACCCAGAGAGCGCTAGTTCCCTCAGTTGAAATGGAGGCACCCTTCTACGGAATTTCACATCAATTGCCAATTCAGCATTCCGTGAGAGGTCCACCTTCTCTAACATGGTGCAGTTCCGTAGCCAAAAGAAGTCAAACAACCCACTCAGATTATTAGCTGGTAACATGAGAATTTTAAGTGATGAAGAAATATTTGAGGATGAGCTTATAGGTATATGCCCTTGAAAAAGATTTTCTGATAGATCCAAATATTCAAGGCGTGGAAGCTCAAACAATGATGCTGGGATAATTCCACTCAATTGATTGTATCCTAGATGTAGTTCTCGCAGCGATGAAAAAGGATTTGAAGGTGATGTTATACTTAGTCCTTGAAAAAGGTTTCCAGAAAGATCCAAGTATTCAAGGCGTGGAAGCTCAAATAAGGATACTGGGATGCTTCCATTGAACTGATTGGACCCTAGATACAATTCTCTCAGGTTCTTGAGATTTTCCAAAGCTGTCATGATGCATATATACAAAGTAACAATTTTAGTAATTTTAAGCAAACAACATCAGCTTAATTATTATGTACTAATTGCTGACCTGAACTACGAAGAGCACCACTGATTCCACATGATTCGAAATCTATTACTTCAAGAGAAGCCAATTCACCAAGAGACTCTAAAATATTATCCCCAGTGAAACAGTTACCGGCGAGGTTGAGATAACGAAGCTTAGCTAATTCTTGAAGACCTGTGAAAATTCCTACGAGTTATGATGAATAGAAAAGTTTTGCTTTGATAAAAAGTACCGGAACAGAAGTAGTCAAGCTCATGCATGGGAACTCGTGAGGGAAGTTTAGAACCTTCAAAACTTTTAAAGTAAGCAGAATTCTGAGATAAATCCAACATTTGAAGCTCATGGAATGAAGAAAAAATTGTCAAATTCATATTCCAGCTGCATCCATCTCTGTAAGGGTTCAAAAGGGAACGATATATAAAATTAAGGTCGAGACCCGACACTCGGGAGTTGCTGTTGCATCCGACCCCTTCCGAGGAGCAGCAGTCGTCACTCTGTCCCCATGACTTGGGAAATTCGGAGTTCGCTTCCACAAACGAAGATCTGACATGCATAAGAGCAATCCTCTCCTCAATGACGCAGCCACATGCCCTGTAAAACATGAGATGAAAGATGCATAGCAGCCAAAGCATGGCTTCCAATGGAAAGCAGTGTCTCATTTTTATTTTTATTGTTGGCTAGAGACTCGGGTTTCAGAGAAGGGTGAGAGATCAGTGTTCTGCAGTCTTGCTTGTATGATGGACTTGCCTGGCTTTCCCTTGTGATTGTTGGTCAGGAGGAAATAACATAGTAAATTAAAAGGGGCATGGGTGATTTTCTTTTTGAATGGCAGGTTAGGCGCGAAATCATGTTCCACTTCAAAAAGGCAGGTCGTAGTGGAAGCACTTACTGATCAAATGAAAGAGACAGCCGTAGAATTGCCCTTCAATTTCTTCTCCCGGCAAAGAGAGTGCATGCGCCCTTGAGTGCTTCAGTCTCATCTTTGACACTGACTGCGCTCAGTCTCATCTTTGATAGGTTGGCAGATGGGTTTGAGGTGAGATTCCAAATGGTGCAAGGAGGGGATTTGGAACTTCCAACTTAAAAGTACACAGAAAATTCACATGATTAGCTACCAGAGGACTATGCATGCATTAGAGGTCTTTTACGACGCACAATACGACCAAGTCTTCTACCAGGTTAAAAGGACTCGTATGTAAGAATATATATATATATATATATATATATCCGATTTTATTAGCGGTAGTATAGGTAGTATTGTCGGGTAGTATGGGTAGTATAAGGGTAAGATTGGAAATAAAAAAATTGGCATTGTTGTACTTTATGGAATATAAAATAAGAAATCTTGTATCTAATCTTATGTATTGGTCATTTCATTTCACATATGTGCTCTGCTCACCACTTTGTTGATTCGTTTCATTTCACACATCTGCTCTGCACTTATATGGCAGGTGGCGGCGCCGCTGGAGGAGGTGACTGCCACCACCACCGCATCGGCGCCGGCAAGGCCACGAATTCCCGTCCCGTCTAGCATCCGCCTCGGCGGTGGAGGCTGCCAGGAATCCCGCGCGGGGGCGGCGGCTGCGCGGCAGGGTCAACGATGGGGTTCGCGCTCCGCATGTCGACAGCCTGGTCCTGCGCATCGGCGCCGACGTGACGCCTCTACCCCGTCCCTCCGTGCGCTCTTCCTCCGCGCCGTCGACCCTTCTCGCCCCTCGCCGTGGTCCCCTGCCGTCGCAGACTTCCTCTCCCCGGTGACCCCGCCGACGCGCTGGTCACCTTCGCCGCCGCCCTCGGCGCCAACCCCGCCACGCTTCTTCTAGCCCTGGCCCCGGCGCTCCGCGCCGCTGTCACCACCATCTCCCTCGTCGCCTGCCGCCACCTGCACCTCATCGCACTCTTCTCGGCCTCTTCCCCTCCGACGCATACGCCGCCTCAGCGCTCCTCCACATGAACCACCATTACTCCGGGCCGCTCGACTGTCACACCCGGATTTAAGGGCAAATCCGAATGCATAGAATACATGCGCGCGCGGGATCGAGTTACACACATGCATCGACTCGGTATATGTCACACCCGGATTTAAGGACAAACCCGAATGCAAGAATACATGCGCGGGGATCGCGTTACACACATGCATCGACGCGGTGAATACCAAAACACGGTGTAAAAGCGTAAAGAAAGTATTAAACGGTTATTACATGACCGAATGTCTCAACTAAACAATCGTTCGAGTAGCTAACGAGCGGAAAAGAAACACACGTAGAAGTCCTCCACAGTACGGACCGGAGAACGGACGCCTAGAACCCATCAAACTCATCATTGTAGTCTTCAAAACGCCCATCCGAGCGACGCCGGGTAGTGTAGATGCAATACATAAACAACAAGCGTGAGCACATGTCGTACTCAGCAAGGAAAAAGTTCTATAACAACATGCAAGGCTTTATGGTGGAAGCTGTTGGCTCAAAAGCAAGTCAGCATTTTAGTTGGTCAAGTTTTATTAAGCAACTGTTACTAACAAGTATAAGTATATACCGAACCCAGATAATAAAATGCAATAGATCCATAAAATGTAATGCACAAGTTTAAAAGTTCCATCTTCCATAGAATTAATCATGTGAGGGTCCAGGCCGCTCTTGACCGTGAGCACGGCTAACTAGTTAGTTTTACACTCTGCAGAGGTTGTACATCTTTACCCACAAGTCGCGTAAAAACCCAAAAGAGTTTTAGACCCAACCATGCGGTGTTTGCAAGGCACCATACCACACTTCCGAGGTGTGATTGCATAGGGACGCTACGAGGCCGTTACAAAGATCCCCAGATGAAGGTCGCCCGCTAGGTTACCCGGTCGGTGCAACGTATAAAGCTCCCGACGAGTACCGTGTCTTAGCTAAGCCCACACACAACGCGCCCGAGCAGTCCATACGTCACTACCCGCCGCCCCCAACCCTTATCGGGTAAAGCATACCTAACATCTAGTTCACTAATTAATAAGCCAAGACAGAGCCATATGTCTTGTGGTAGTACTTGTTTTCCCGGGTGGTCGCTCCATGTTCCGATTAACAAGTATAAAGTGTTCTTGCATTACATGAAATGATAGCATAAGTAAAGCCATATTAACGAGTGTTCATTAAACCAACCACATCCACGTAAAGCGCTAGCAAGTGCTACCCAACATAAAGTAAACCCGGTTGATCAAGGCATAGGATAACAAAGCTAGTCGAACCTTAACAATAGGACCCATCAAGTTAATGCATAGCAAAAGTAAACAACGGTGTAATTAAAATGCATGTTGTAATAGGAATTTAACGGGAATGCAGCAAGGACTTGCCTTCTACCAAAGACCGGAAACCGCTCGGGGTCTTGATACTCTTCAACGACGCCGAAGTCCCCCGAATTGCTCGTACGCTACGCTCCACACATCACATACAAGCAAACAATGGAAATAAATAAGAAACAAGACACCAATCATCTCAAACGGTAACAAAAACGACGAAAAACTATTCTACTCGTCGAGACGATCGCGTGGACATAAAGAACGCTAAAACGGAGTTAAAACGACAAAGTTATGATTAAAACAAGTTTTAGGACTTATTTGTAAAGAATTTTAGGGTTTCGGGTTAAAACGAAGAAAACGGACTAAATCGCGAGAGTTTTATAAGGTGGAAGGGTATTTTTGTGAAACGAGAGAAAACTCGGGGTTTTATTTGCAAAACGTGCGGTTAAGGATTAGGGAATAGATCGGATCCGTTGGATCACGATCGGGCGGTGGATCCGTCGCGGCGGGTTTGACCGGCGGGGGCATCCTTTGACCGGTACACGCCGGTTTGACCGGCGGCGTGGCGCGAGCGGTGGCCGCTGGATGAGGATCCGACGGTCCCGGTGTTGCGCAAGCGGGCGGCGGCGCGAAGCGGCCGGCGGCGAGCGAGACGCGGCGGCGCGCGGCGGCGCGAGGCGATTCGGGGGCTAGGGTGCCCCAATTTGCACGGGATTAGCACCGAGGCGAAGAACGCGTGCGGGTGAATCCACCGGCGGCCCTCACGGGCGGCGACGAAGAAGGACGACGGCGCCCGGCGAGGCATGGCGGCGGCGCACGACCGGCGACGGCGAAGGCGGTGGTGCGGCGCACGGGGACCCAAACCAACCGCACCGGTAGACTCCTTACCCCACGACGGATCCACGGAGCGGGGAGCGGCGACCGAGCGGCGGCGGAGCGGTGCCGGCTGAGGCGGCGGCGGACCGAGGCGGCGGCGGCCGCGCGCGAGCTAGGGTTAGGGCGCGGCGCACGGGGGGCTCGGGGATTGCGGTTGGGCGCGGCACGGGGGGTGGCGGCGCATTAAATAGGGTGCGGCGCGGGCGGCCGGCATGCGGGCCCGCGGCGGCGCGGCACGGACGCCGAGCCGGGACTCGGGTGCGCGCCCGAGTCGGAGGCGGGGAGGCGGAAGGTAGGCGGCGACGGGCGGGGGCCCGCCCGTCGGCGAGAGCGGCGCGCGCGGGGGCGCGCGCGCCGCCGGCCGGGCCGCACTGGGCTGCCAAGGGAGGTGGGCCGGCTGCGGTTTGCGGATGAAGTAGTTTTCTTTTTTTTTCTTTTTCTTTTACATTTACAAATCTTTTCTCCAAACCGATTTAAACTACAAACAACTTTTGAATTCAAACCAAGATTTGAACCCAACAACCAAAAATAATGCACCAGCATGCATGCAACAGTAAACTCCTATATTTCATTAATTAATTGATAAAAATGATTAAATGCCTATAAAAGCACAACAACCTTATATTCCTTAAGCGAGATCGAAATGTTGCTAAGCCAATTTTAATTAAATTCGGAAGTTGAAATTTAGGGTGTTACAAATCCTACCCCCCTTAAGATGAATCTCGTCCTCGAGATTCGGATGGATCAAAGAGATGTGGATATTCTGCTTTCAACTCCTCTTCTCTCTCCCAAGTTGCCTCATCCTCTGCATGATTACTCCACTGCACCTTGCACATTATAAAAGTCCGGTTTCTTGTAACCCGTGTCAATCAGTCCCGAGAATCTTGATAGGCCGTTCAGTAATGGTGAGATCCTCCTTCACATCCAACCCATCCATAGGCAACGGTTCCTTATCATGAGGCTTGAGACCTCTCTTTAACTGAGAGATATGGAACACATCATGCACATCTGCAAGCTGCGCTGGCAACTCGAGTCGGTACGCTACCTCTCCCACTCGTTTCAAGATCTGGAAAGGTCCGATGTAGCGAGGAGACAACTTGCCCTTCACCTTAAACTCGCGCAAACCTCTGATGGGTGACACCTTCAGATACACATAGTCGCCCTCTTGGAAAGATACATCTCTCCTCTTCCCATCTGCATAACTTTTCTGCCTGGACTGAGCAACTCTCAAGTTTTCTCGATGATCCGAACCCCGCCTCTCGCCTCCTTGATGATGTCCGCCCCAAACAACCGACTCTCACCGTCGACTCCGGTACAACGGTGTTCCGCACTTTCTCCCATACACCTCGAAGGGTGCCATCTTCGGACGGCTTGATAGCCGTTGTTGTAAGAGAACTCGGCATACGGCAAGCTCTTGTCCCGGCTACCACCATGTTTAAGAGCACACGCTCTCAACATATCCTCCGAGAATACGGTTCGTCCTCTCGGTCGACCATCCGTACGCGGATGATAGGCCGAACGAAATGCAACTTCGTATCCATGGACTCATGAAGCTTCTCCCAGAAACGCGATGTGAACTGAGTACCTCTGTCGGATACTATCCTCTTAGGCACACCATGTAAGCACACAATACGAGACATGTACAACTCGCCAACCTTGCTCCCGAATGAGTAGTCTTAACCGGAATGAAGTGAGCTACCTTAGTCAAGCGATCCACTATAACCCATATCGAATCATACCCAGCTGGTGTCCGTGGTAACCCCACTATAAAGTCCATACCAATTTCTTCCCACTTCCATTCCGGCACCTTCAACGGCTGCAACAATCCTGCTGGCTTCTGATGTTCAGCCTTAACGCGATGACACGTGTCACACAATGCAACGTGAGCGGCTACATCCCTCTTCATCCCGTACCACCAATACCTTTGCTTCGCATCCCGATACATCTTTGTCTTGCTCGGGTGAATGGAATAAGCTGAATCATGAGCCTCTCTCAAGATCGTCTTCCGGAGGTCTCCCACATCAGGCACACAGATCCGATTCTTGAACCATATCGTACCCTGATCATCCTCAGTGAAATCCAGGGCCTTGCCCCTCTCCATGGTGTCCCTGATCTCCTTAATCTCCTCATCCTTCAGCTGTCCTTCACGAATCTGCTGCTCCAGAGTAGACTCTACCTCCAAGGTGACTCCCTCGGTGTGAGCAGCCATTCCCAGATTGAGTCTCTCGAACTCCTTCATCAGCTCATCGGGCAGCTGAAACGCCAAAGCTGCATTGGCCTGTCCCTTCCGACTCAAAGCATCTGCAACCAGATTAGCCTTCCCAGGATGATACTGTATGTCCAGATCGTAATCCTTGATCAGCTCCAACCATCGGCGTTGTCTCAGATTAAGATCCTTCTGAGTAAAGATGTACTTTAAGCTCTTGTGGTCTGTGTAGATCTGGCACTTGGTCCCCATGATGTAATGTCTCCAAATCTTTAAAGCATGAACCACAGCTGCCAGTTCCAGATCATGCGTAGGATAATTCTGCTCATGCTTCCTCAACTGCCTTGATGCATAAGCTATGACGTGTCCCTCCTGCATAAGAACACAACCCAAACCTTGTCTCGATGCATCACAGTAGATATCAAAGCCCTTCTGCAAGTCTGGCATCACAAGCACTGGAGCGGTCGTCAATCTCTGCTTCAGCTCCTCAAAACTCTGTTGACAGGCATCAGTCCACTTGAACTCTCTATCCTTCTCCAGTAAGGTGGTGAGAGGCTTCACAATCTTGGAGAACCCCTCGATGAACCGTCGATAGTACCCTGCAAGTCCAAGGAAACTCCTGATCTCCTTTACTGTCCTCGGCGGTTCCCACTTCAACACATCTTCTACCTTAGCTGGATCAACTGCGATACCTCCATCTGTGATGATATGCCCCAGAAAAGAGACTTCCTTCAGCCAGAAATCACATTTGCTGAACTTGGCATACAACTCGCCGCTCTCTCAACTTCGCAAAACAAGCCTCAAATGCTCTGCATGATCCTCCTCAGTCTTAGAGTAAACCAGGATATCATCAATAAACACCACAACGAACTTATCCAAGTACTCCATAAACACCTTGTTCATCAGATACATAAAGTAGGCAGGTGCATTTGTCAACCCAAAGGACATAACAGTATACTCATACAGTCCATACCTGGTGGTGAATGCAGTTTTAGGAATATCCGACCATCTGATCTTCATCTGATGATAACCAGAACGCAAATCAATCTTAGAGAACACCTTAGCACCTCTCATCTGATCAAACAAGTCTTCAATGCGAGGCAATGGATACTTATTCTTGATAGTGACCTCATTAAGCAATCGATAATCCACACACATCCTCTGAGTACCATCCTTCTTCTCAACAAAGATAACCGTGCTCCCCAAGGTGATGAACTAGGACGGATAAACCCCTTTTCCAACAATTCATTAATCTGTTTCTTAAGTTCTATCAATTGTGTACTAGACATTCTATATGGACGTTTAGAAATAGGAGCGATACCGTGTAATAGATCAATAACAAATTCAACATCTCGGTCAGGTGGCATACCTGGCAACTCCTCTGGAAACACGTCCGGGTACTCATTAACCACCCTGATATCCTCCAAAGCCTTGCCATCCAGCTGCTGTACAGAACCTCCTGCATCTGACGGTGGATCAGCCACAAGTTCAATCTTTTCCCCGCTAGGACCAGTGAGAAGAACGGTCCGCTTAGCACACCGTATCGTTGCATCATGAGTGCCCAACCAATCCATACCCGGTATAACATCAAGATCCTTCGACTCCAAAGACTATCAAGTTTGCCCAAAAATCTGCTCCCATGATCTTTAATCTAACATTAGGACACATGTATAAAGACCTCATATCCCCCCCGGTGATCTAACTAGCATGGTTTGTTTCATGGGACACATGGGTATGCTATGCTTTGCCACAAAGGCGAGCGGATATAAATGAATGGGACGCTCCCGAGAATCAAATAATACCGATGCGGGGATAGAGTTGACAAAGAACATACCAAGCACCACGTGTGGATTCTCCCCGAGCGGTCTCGGTACTCACGTGATTCACCCCCGCCACCGCCCGATTCTCGCGGCCTCTTGTTGCTGCGGAGTTTGGTTCCCGCTCCTCAACTGCTACATCTGCTGGTTCTGCACGGGGGTGCCTGGGGGTGCCTCTTAGGACAGGCATTAGCATAATGCCCGACCTCTCCACACTTGAAACAAGTGTTGCCCGCGGGAGTGTGAGGGGCGCCTGGCCTCACGGGCGTACCAATAGGAGTCATCGGACGGTGCTGAGGGTAAGCAGGGCGTGGAGTCTGCGGTCCTGGGCGCGGAAACTGCTGAGGAGTGCGCTGGAACTGCTGGAACTGCTGCGGCTGGTACTGATACTGCTGCTGCTGGCCATAACCTCCTGACGGGCCTCCTGGACGGAACGGGGCTCCCAGCGGTGAAGTAAAACGGGGGCGAGTGTGGCTCCCGGACTGCCCTGGAGTAGTAGCCTTCCTCTTCAACTCCCCCAACTCTCTCGCGCATGGACTCCGGAACAATAGCCTTGTCGAGCGGCTACCGCCGGAAAGTCCGGAAGGTATGTGACGTCGGTGGTAACGAAGCGGTCCAGGCCAAACCCTCCAAGAAGCGCTCCTGCTTCTTAGGATCATCCGCTACCTCCTCCGGTGCATAGCGAGACAACTCAATGAACCCGTCCCGATACTCGCCCACCGACATCCCTCCCTCGCTTGAGAGAGAGGAACTCCTTCTTCTTAAGCCTCATGACCCCGGCGGGAATATGATGGTTCCGGAAGCTCTCGGTGAACTCCTGCCAAGTGATGGTGTTGGGTGCAGCATGGGCGGTCGTGTAAGCATCCCACCAAGCTCCCCGGATCCCCGGAGTCGACCGGCAGCAAACGAACCTTCTCTCTGTCATCGCACCGAGCCGTGATGAGCATCTTGCCCACGGTCTTCACCAATCATCGGCGTCAAGTGGATCCGCAGCATGTGTGAAAACCGGTGGACGATGGCTCATGAACTCCCGGTGCCTCGTTCATAGGCGCCGGCTGCTGTGGCGGTGGTGGTGGCGGATTATTAGCTTGAGCCCGCAGGTTGGCCACGGTGTCCGTCAAGTTCTCGCGCAGCCGCACCGATTCTCGGAAGAACTGCCGCATAGGATCCATTGGTGGCGGTGGAGGTGGAGGTGCACTGCTCTCGAACTGTTGCCTCGACCTTGACGAACCACCGGAGGCTGATCAACCCCTGATCCGGACCTGGTGTTTACCATCCGAGCGTTAGAAACACTAATTTAGATGATGATAACAATTGAAAAGCTGAAAAGATAATAATGCTGAATTCCAGAATAAGACAGATTCTGATAGCTGTAAAGAAACCAAGATATCTTTCTGTTCCTGTAACCAAAAACCACGAATTTTTCTGGAGATATGGTGTATGAAATTACTGAACTAACCCAACTGGTTTTGCCTCAATCGGAGGTCTACAACTCGAGATATAAAATAATGAAGACAGGTATGTCAGCAGGAATTGACAGATTTCTGTTAGCTCAATGTTTCGTCCATAACTCCCAGGATATTAATTGGATATAGCTGAATTTTTGACAGAAAATCAGATATGAAATTTGTGAACTAACCCCACTGGTTTTACTTAATTTGGAGTTCTGTAGCTCGAGATAAAATTAAAACAGTACTGCTGTGTCAGGAAGTAACGCGAACAGATTCAGCACTACAATACTCCTTAAGATAGATAAAATATGATAGATAAAGAATTACGAAATTATAAGATAAAAGATAGGTGGAACAGAACTTAAACCCACTAATCAAACTCTATTACTAAACCAATGTCATTGTGGCATTAATCCACAACACATTGCAATCAACCAAAAATCCAAATCACGGATGTTCACAAACCAAACACTCAAGCACACCACTATCTAACACATCGACCCAACGTGGCGTTCTAGCGTTTACGTACTCGATAACGTAAAGATAAAGACTTCTAACACCTAACTCCTATGGCCATATGATCCTAGTGCGGGATCCAAGTGACCCATAGCTTGTCCTTGCAGGTCTTGGTGACATGGCAGCCGGTCCTCTCCATCGGCTCGCACCTCATCTTCATCCTCGCCCGCGATCACCGCTTTGAGCCTCTTGATCTCTCTCGCGGTCTTCATCTTGCTGGTCACGGAGATCTTGAAGCTCCATGAGAGTGTCATCCAAGTTGGTATTGAGAGCGGCTACGTGACCCACTTGCATGGCATAGCGTGCTCCCGCAGTTTCATTGGCCATTGGAATTTCACCGCCCACGGCTCCGAGAGCGACGGCGGGGTAGATCTCCCCACCCCGCAGTTGGTGAGGTGATGAGCTTCCTCGTAGCACCACGCGGATAGAGCCCTCCTAGCTGCATCATCTCTTCCGGCTGCGAAGGTAGCTCTGGTAGCTAGAGCTTGATGGACAACAACCTCGTACAGCCCTCCATCCAGCGGGTTATCTTCCAGGATGCGCACAGACACATCCCACTGGGTCGGGTAGCGAGGGTGAGTCCTCTTCAGTCCCACGTAGTCGATCGTCACGTTCAGCTGAAGACGCTGGAAGAGCCTCCTCAACTTAGACGGAAAGCGTGCATGCCCTCCATCGTGGTGACAAATGACCACCTTCCACTTCTCTGGCGCAGGGTGATCCTCAGCATCTCCATCTTCTGGGTCAGAGTCCTCAGGGTCTGAGGGGTCATCCGGATCATCTCCTTGCTCTGGCTCCTCAGCTGACTCCTCCTCAGGCTCTTGCTCTTCCTCTGACTCTTCGGGCTCATCATCCGATATCTCAATTACAGCGGGCGGAGGAGCTTGCTCTGAAGCAGAGCTTGCTCCACTTCCCTCTCCAGAAGCTTCCTGATGCTCCTCACTGTCGCCTTGAGTAGCGAAGAGAAGTCCCGGTCCTCCGGTACCTAGGAAAGCGGTAGGCACTCGAACGCGTGGTCTTCGGCCGACGAACCATCTAAGATAGATGAGACAAGGCAGATTACTAAAAGAGACAAGACCAAGCTTAGATAACAAAAGCAAACAAGGATAAGATTAAACCAAGATTAGATATAATAAAATAGAATAAAGCAAGCTAAGCTATGTGTGGCTTCTAATGTTATAAAATCCTTAATTTTCGACCGAGTTCTAACTAGGCTAACGTCCTACAATCAACACGGCTCGGTACCACTTTGTCACACCCGGATTTAAGGACAAACCCGAATGCAAGAATACATGTGCGCCAGGATCAAGTTACACACATGCATCGACGCAGTGAATACCAAAACACAGTGTAAAAGCGTAAAGAGAGTATTAAACAGTTATTACATGACCGAATGTCTCAACTAAACAATCGTTCGAGTAGCTAACAGCGGAAAAGAAACACACGTAGAAGTCCTCCACAGGCAGCTGACTGGAGAACGGACGCCTAGAACCCATCAAACTCATCATTGTAGTCTTCAAAACGCCCATCTGAGCGACGGCGGGTAGTGTAGATGCAATACATAAACAACAAGCGTGAGCACATGTCGTACTCAAGAAGAGAAAAGTTCTATAACAACATGCAAGGCTTTATGGTGGAAGCCTGTTGGCTCATAAGCAAGTCGGCATTTTAGTTGGTCAAGTTTTATTAAGCAATCGTTACTAACAAGTATAAGTATATACCGAACCCGGATAATAAAATGCAACGGATCCATAAAATGTAATGCACAAGTTTAAAAGTTCCATCTTCCATAGAATTAATCATGTGAGGGTCCAGCCGCTCTTGACCGTGAGCACGGCTAACTAGTTAGTTTTACACTGCGCAGAGGTTGTACATCTTTACCCACAAGTCGCGTAAAAACCCAAAAGAGTTTTAGACCCAACCATGCGGTGTTTGCAAGGCACCATACCACACTTCCGAGGTGTGATTGCATAGGGACGCTACGAGGCCGTTACAAAGATCCCCGCATGAAGGCGCCCGCTAGGTTACCCGGTCGGTGCAACGTATAAAGCTCCCGGACGAGTACCGTGTCTTAGCTAAGCCCACACCCGCGCCCGAGCAGTCCATACGTCACTACCCGCCGGCCCCCAACCCTTATCGGGTAAAGCATACCTAACATCTAGTTCACTAATTAATAAGCCAAGACGAGCCATATGTCTTGTGGTAGTATCTTGTTTTCCCGGGTGGTCGCTCCATGTTCCGATTAACAAGTATAAAGTGTTCTTGCATTACATGAAATGATAGCATAAGTAAAGCCATATTAACAAGTGTGCATTAAACCAACCAAATCCACGTAAAGCGCTAGCAAGTGCTACCCAACATAAAGTAAACCCGGTTGATCAAGGCATAGGATAACAAAGCTAGTCGAACCTTAGCAATAGGACCCATCAATTTAATGCATAGCAAAAGTAAACAACGGTGTAATTAAAATGCATGTTGTAATAGGAATTTAACGTGAATGCAGCAAGGACTTGCCTTCTACCAGCACCGGAAACTGCTCGGGGTCTTGATACTCTTCAACGAAGAGCGAAGTCCCCGAATTGCTCGTACGCTACGCTCCACACATCACATACAAGCAAGCAATGGAAATAAATAAGAAACAGTACACCAATCATCTCAAACAGTAACAAAAACGACAGAAAACTATTCTACTCGTCGAGACGATCGCGTGGACATAAAGAACGCTAAAAACGGAGTTAAAACGACAAAGTTATGATTAAAACAAGTTTTAGGACTTATTTGTAAAGAATTTTAGGGTTTCGGGTTAAAACAGAAGATAACAGGACTAAATCGCGAGAGTTTTATAAGGTGGAAGGGTATTTTTGTGAAACAGAGAAAACTCGGGGTTTTATTTGCAAAACGTGCGGTTAAGGATTAGGGAATAGATCGGATCCGTTGGATCACGATCGGGCGGTGTGGATCTGCTGCGGCGGGTTTGACCGGCGGGGGCATCCTTTGACCGGTACACGCCGGTTTGACCGGCGGCGTGGCGCGAGCGGTGGCCGCTGGATGAGGATCCGACGGTCCTGGTGTTGCGCAAGCGGGGCAGCGGCGCGAAGCGGCCGGCGGCGAGCGAGACGCGGCGGCGCGCGGCGGCGCGAGGCGATTCGGGGGCTAGGGTGCCCCAATTTGCACGGGATTAGCACCGAGGCGAAGAACGCGTGCGGGTGAATCCACCGGCGGCCCTCACGGGCGGCGACGAAGAAGGACGACGGCGCCCGGCGAGGCATGGCGGCGGCGCACGACCGGCGACGGCGAAGGCGGTGGTGCGGCGCACGGGGACCCAAACCAACCGCACCGGTAGACTCCTTACCCCACGACGGATCCACGAGAGCGGGGAGCGGCGACCGAGCGGCGGCGGAGCGGTGCCGGCTGAGGCGGCGGCGGACCGAGGCGGCGGCGGCGCTGCGCGAGCTAGGGTTAGGGCGCGGCGCACGGGGGGCTCGGGGATTGCGGTTGGGCGCGGCACGGGGGTGGCGGCGCATTAAATAGGGTGCGGCGCGGGCGGCCGGCATGCGGGCCGCGGCGCGCGCGCACGGACGCCGGCCGGGACTCGGGTGCGCGCCCGAGTCGGAGGCGGGGAGGCGGAAGGTAGGCGGCCGACGGGCGGGGCCCGCCCCGTCGGCGAGAGCGGCGGCGCGGGGGCGCGCGCGCCTGCCGGGCCGCCCCGGGCTGCCAAGGGAGGTGGGCGGCTGCGGTTTGCGGATGAAGTAGTTTTCTTTTTTTTCTTTTTCTTTTACATTTACAAATCTTTTCTCCAAACCGATTTAAACTACAAACAACTTTTGAATTCAAACCAAGATTTGAACCCAACAACCAAAAATAATGCACCAGCATGCATGCAACAGTAAACTCCTATATTTCATTAATTAATTGATAAAAATGATTAAATGCCTATAAAAGCACAACAACCTTATATTCCTTAAGCAAGATCGAAATGTTGCTAAGCCAATTTTAATTAAATTCGGAAGTTGAAATTTAGGGTGTTACGGTATATACCAAAACACAATGTTAAAGCGTATACGAGTATTAAACATTTATTGCATGACCGAATGTCTCAAAAACGTAACAAAAGTGAGTACTAGCGAGCGGAAAAGGATGTCTCCACGAGCGGTACCTGTCCGGTGTTACGCTCACCTAGAAACCATCGAACTCTCCGGAAAAGTCTTCATAGTGTCGGTCGAGAAGCAATCGGGTTGTGTAGATGCAATATAAAATGACAACAAGCATGAGCACATGCCGTACTCAACAATAGAAAATGCTATAACAACATGCAAAGGCTTTATGGAGGAAGCACCGTGGCACATGGCCTTCGAGCCAAGGTCGCGGTCATCCGAGAGAGCCATGTCTTGTCGTTGCCGTGCTGTCGGGGGACAACCCCGAGGGTCCCCTAAAACAACCGGGGAAATCCTCGCTTAAAACCCGCAAGAAACCAAAACTAAACACATCCCACTTAAGCACACACACGGGGCACGGCCTACACTGCGGAGGTCCCCACGGCCCACCAAGAGCGGCCCACTCAAAGGCCCCCTCGAGCGGGTTCCGCCTCGCTCGAGGGTTCACACCTCCCTCGAGCGGGTTCCGCCTTGCTCGAGGGTTCACGGCTCCCTCGAGCGGGCTCCGCCTAGCTCGGGGGTTCGCCTCCGCCTCACTCGAGGCTCTTCCGCACGCGCGCCCATTCCCGCACGCGGGTACGGACATTTAATGCTCGACACGGCGGGGCGGCGCCATCATGCGCCCGGGACTCACGCCCGGTCTCGTTGCACCAACTCCCTAGGGGGAACCCATCCCCGCCACTGTGGGGGACTGTGCGACGTGGCCGGTGTCGGTCCCCGTGACACCGCGCCGCCTACTCCCGTACGGCTAACATGCCGCGCCCTCGAAGTGGGTCGGCCACACCCTGGAATCACTTTCTCGTGAACTTGCAGGACCAGGTCATGACGCTAGGCCGGCGGGACGCCTTCCCTGCCACTGTTGGTCGTGTGCGGCCGCCCCCGTGCTCGCAACACCACGCCGGCACTGTTACAACCACTCTGGCGCCGTACGGCACGCGGGGGCGGGATGCCTCCACGCCTACCACTGTACCCCGTACGGATCGCCGTCAACGACTTCCTCAAGCCTTTCTGAAGACGCCACGGCCAGCCACTACGCCCCTACCCTCGAAGCTACCACTGTTCGGGTACAAGATACGCCGTGATGACCAGATCGTGGTGAGGACCGTCAAGGCGGCCGCCTACTCTACGGCGTTGCACACCATACTTCCCCATGTAGCTGAATAGTGCGGCATGCTTGTAATTCGCCCCCTCCTTGGTCTATAAAAGGAAGGTGAACTCCCCCGCCGCGGGGGACGAAAGGAGCACACAAGACAACACACACTCTCCAATTCTCTCACAACATCCGAACCTATCATGATCACTCCACCGGGGACTTGGAGGCCACGCCTCCTCTCCCGCCTTGCTTGTAGCCGCCCCACTACAAGCACCCCGGTCCGAGCAATACAAGTGCCCCGAGCACACCACCGCCGGGACGTACGGCCCCCGGCGGGAACCGGGATAAATCTTGTGTCTTTAGTTGCCTAGCATCGACCATTGAGGGATAGACCTTGGCGCTTACTACTGGTTTGTGTCGGGACCACATTCCGCACCGACGCTTGGCGTCCACCGTGGGGCACGCGAGTGCTGAAGGTCAATCCGCCGTCAACTCCCTCCATGGTGATTCGCACCGAGTACCGCGGCACGCTTTACTCCATGGGCGGCTCGGACCCCCTCCCCCGCGGGGTTCGAAATCCGGTTTGGGGGCCCGAATTTCCAGGCTACGGGGAACGACTACCTCGATGCGCCTCACCAACCGTGAGGAACTTCGTGCGCGACGCCAAGATGGGTCCGCCCCGATCGCCGCCGCACGGGTCGCCACGACACCAACGCCCGCCGGCACGGACGCCGCAGGCCCATCAACGTCACGGCGCCGCCGCCGCTCGCTCCGCCGGCGCTCGCGCCGGGCACGGTCGGAGCGACGGCACGCCGAGCGCGTCGCCTCACAACACGGCGCGCCCGTAAGCACGACGACCGTTGACGGTTAATAGTTGTATCAAAGTTCGTTTGTGACTTGCAAGCGGACAAGTCTCCCGTCGTAGTCAAGGGACCCTTCTTCCCTCGAGTGGTGAACCCAAGGTATCGAATCCGTGGAACAATGTGCAACGCAAGGATTCAATCTAGTAAAGCAAGGTAAAGATATCTATTGAAGAACTAAGTTGCATCTAATCTACTAACTCGTAAAGAAAATGAATCTAATCTAATCCACTAAAGAGGTAACAAGAGAAAGCAAGAGATAACCAATCTAGAGAATCTAGATCATGCTTATGTTGTAGCTCCAAACAAGATAGATGAAGATAGCAAAGCGAATCTCATTAAAAGCATCTTTAAATCGTGGCCTTCCCATCCGACTCCGAAAACATCCGCCTTTCGAGACCCCCGTTCGTCACAACGTATCCCTATTCATGCGGGGAGCTTAGGGCGAGTTCGATAGAACAAGTTGAAATCACTTGGCCGGTCCGGTGTGCACCTCTAGCCACCGCGGCTACAAGAGCACCCTATGTAATCTAGCCGCAAACTAGATCGTAGAAGAAGCAAAACCAAGAAGAAAACAAAATCATCGAGAAGGCACTTAATCGCTAGAAATCGGATTCACTTACAAACTTCACCATGAATGATTACATGAACAAGATCACCACCGGGCCCTCCCTCGATCTTGATCCTCGCTCCGAGCTCCGACGTGGTCTTCCATGCAAGGTTCCCACGTCGGCTAGGGAAACCCTAGACAACTAGCACGACCCTCATCTTCAAGTTGGTGTCCCTCAAGCTTCTCTTGCTCCTCGGCGGCGGATTACGACCTCCGTTCTGCGTGGCTCTCGGTCAGGGGGCTATTTATAGCCTGAGAAGCAATTAGGTCAAAGGAGAGGCCGATTGGGCCCCGAATTGGGGCCGGGCCGGCCGGCTGGGCCGGCCGGCCCGGGCCCACCCGGCCCATCCCGCGGCCTCGCTTCGCCGTGTTGCTTCCCACGTCTTCTAGATGTTCTCCCCTTTTGCATGTGGGCCCTTGACGTCGGTTTCTCTCCGAATTGACCGAACTCCTTGTCTTGCAAGATTCGGCACTTTTCCGGTTCGGTCCTCGGAGTTTATCATCTTCTCGGGCTTGGTCCTTGGGCTCTTGGAGTCATGTTCACTTCATTGCTTGACTTGTATCGGGCTTCAAGGTCTTGTCATGAGGTGCTTAATGAACTTATCCCGGAAGTCTTGCTTTCAACGTTAAAACCCTGCGTAAACACTTAACTCCAAAACCGACATGCACAAGTGAACTTGTTATACCACGGGGGTTAGTACCAATGAATAAGATACAAAAGTTATGCCAACACCGAAGGTAAACTCATGGCTAGGTTGACGGATTTTCACCGTCAACATCTCCCCCATGCTTAAACCTTGCTCGTCCTCGAGTGTTGACGGTGAATTTCCGTCAACCTAGAGTACTTGTTATACATTGGTTTCGATTATGATTTGCAACTAACCCGCCACTAGGCATACTAATGATGTAACAAGTTCACACTTGCATGTCGATTTTGGAGTTTGTTGTTTACGCAGAAAATTAACGTTAAAGAGGAGACTTTCGGGATAAGTTCATCAAGCACTTCAAGAGAAGATCATGAAGCCCGTCACAAGTCAAGACACAAAGTGAACAAGACTCCAAATAACTCAAGGACCGAATCATAAACACACAAAACTCCGGGGACTTGGATGTTTACCAACGAGATCAGCTCAGCCCGAGAGATATTCTCGCAGCTCAGGACAGCATGATCTTTCGGTACAGATTCGGAGACTTAAACGGTCTTTAATGGTAAAAGTTTGACTACCAAAGTTGTGGGCCTCGACGATACCTTCGATTTGGACATGTGGAAGGCCCAATTCAGATAAGGGAGCTAGGAGATATAGCCCCCGAAATCCCTGCTGCGCAGTCAGTCCGAAATCAGAACAGATTATCTTTCAAGGCCGATTTGGAGATCTTATCTTCGTTTTTAAGGAAAGAAATGAATACCAAAGTTGAAGATAATTTCGTGACCCACAACCTGGACACCGAATTTGCATTATTTGGAGTTCGTATGTGGGAGATATGGCCCTGGCAAGGAAGGACTCGAATCAGGAAAATCTGACTGATTTTATGGAAACCAAGTTTGCTTCTCTCCCAAGCGGGGTTTTTTTTACCGGTGGTAACCGCGCGGTATACCGCTGCTACCGCTGGGGTACGGTAACGGTACCCAGCGGTAGCAACTGGTCCTAAAATTCAAATTTGAATTTGAATTAAAAAAATGAAAAAAATCAATAAAAATCACCAAAAAATAGTTCATGATTTGTAGAGTCTTATGGTGTTGAAAGTTTTCAAATTTGAGTGCATTTGGTATTTATTTGGAGCTTTAGAAGTTGAAAAAAAAGAAAAAGAAAAAAACATGGGCCGGCCCGTTAAGGCCCATGAAGCCCAAATGAACTAGATGACCTAGCTCGTGCCAAACCGCGTTCCCCGAGCATCCAGAGCCTTGCTTTTTCCCCGTCCGCAAGCTTCCAAGCGCCGTCCGCCGCCGCTTCGCCCCTACCGCGCCGCCGCCGGCGGTTTACCGCGCCCGACCGCGGTTTACCGCGCGGTAGCGGCGGTGCGCGCGCGCGCGGCGGATCTACCCCCTACCGCGCGGGCGGCGCGGTTAGCCGCGCGGGGAGCGACGGTATACCGCGGGCGACGCGCGGTATACCGCGGTTAGGTAATATTTTTTTGCTTTTGAGTAGATTTAGGCTTTAGGAATTGTGTTAGGATCTAGGATTTGTGTTAGGATTTATGTTTACTTTGCTTTAGGATTTTTGGTAGGATTTAGGATGTGAGGTAGAGGTAGAAATAGAATTGTTGCTTTAGGTAGAAATGGAATTTAGGATGCGAGAGGCTTGAATGTCATGTCCATCGCCGAGTACCACTCCGCGACCCAAATTGGGATCTTTCCTTTCTACCATTGAACTTGTGTTGTATGAACTATTTGTATGAATTATTTGTATGAACTATTTATATTTGAACTACCAACTCACTTATACACGGCTAGTATTATTGTGTTCGGTGTAGTATTTCTATGTATAACTATAAATCATTGATTGGGGGTGCTATTTAACACTAATTTGTGCCAACACCATGCCAAAATTTTCATTTATTCGAAGCCGGATGGTCTTTTTCTTTGCACCGGTATAAACTCGTTACCGTGCGGTATAAACAGTTTATACCGCGGTATAAATAGTTTATACCGCGGTATAAATAGTTTATACCGCGGTATACCCCTGGATACCGTTTGAACTAGCGGTTTTTAGCGGTTTTGGTTTGAAATTTGAATTCGAGCGGTATTTAGCGGTATACCGCGGTAACCACGGTAGATACCCTTACCGCTCCCGAGCGGTAAAAATCCGGCGGTCGGTAAAAAAAACCCCTGCTCCCAAGGAGGATCTCGTGCAAGGCAAGGTGGAGCACGCCCAAAGGCACCCCAAGGACATAAATACAACCCCCTAGCCGCCCCAAGGTGGCGACCCATCGAACAAATCATCCTACCGACGCCAATCACCGAACACCGCCGCCGCAAGATGAGGGAGAGAGTTAGATGAGCTCGTCGCAAGGATCAACGCCGGCGGAGAGAAGGAAGCAAGAGGAGGACTCCAAGCCGTTGGCCTAGGGGTGTTCCCAAGCTCCATCGCCGCCATCTTCATCGACGACGTTCTCCGAGTCTCCATCACCCCTATGTGCTTCAATCCGTGTAAGATGATGGGGTAATGTCTCCGTTCATCCCCGAGGATTAGATGGATACATGCTATGTGATCGCTACTCGATTTGTAGTTTCAATCTATTTTTTTCATGTTGATGATGCTTTGATGATTAAGGTTAGCTACCATGTTTTTCGGGCGTATGATATCCGCTACTCCCATAGATTCCATCAACATACCGTGTCCATCATAGGTCTAGTCATGAATACCTTCGCGTAGTGACACTACGAGAGGAGGGAAAGGGCGAAACCGTGGTCACTACCCCCGGTAGATTGGTTTACCGCTTTCGTGTAGTAGATGCATACCATGTTATCCTAGATCCTAGGGAGGGAACGCTTATCTTTCTTGCTCACTCTCTTGTGTTCACCCCTTTATCATCTAGTTTAAACCTAGATTTGTTTGATCAACTTAACTTAGATTAACTTAGGTTAGATTGTCTTTACTTTTAGATTAATACTCTCTTTCAAAGGTTTTCCATTCAACTAGATTAGTACTTGGTTAAGCGCTAGTAATCCCCTTGCTCCGCGGATTGACAAGAACCTTGGGAATCCCGTGGTGAAAAAGGTGTAGGTCCGTACGCTTGCGGATCGTAGGTGGATACGAGTTTTATCCGTCAACATCGAGTAAGCCTTCGATGGATATCATCATTGCCAAACAATGTTTAAACCTTGCACTTGATCATACATGAAAAAAAAACATAATGCTCTCAAAAGTTTAATTTGTTAAAGTTCCATAATGTACTAGCCTTCACCTCTACGGAGGGTAGATTCTTATTAAGCTTATCCCACAAGTATTAACATGCTCACAAAGCTTAAATAGATCTCAGAATTTTTGAAATAAAGAACAAGATAAAGAAAAGAGCTAAACCAAGTTCACAAATTTAAATCACCTTGCATGTTGCTCATGAACTTCATCTCACTTGCCTCTCAAGCCTATATATTCTACTCCTTTCCCTCTCATAACATATATGTGCGGTAGGCTTTATATGGAGCTTTGGGAAAGTTTAGTCCTAACAAGATTTTATAAATGAGGTGTTGTCAAAAAAAGACAAGCTTCTCATGGTCTTACCGAGACTCGTCAAAAAGGTCATTGGAAAATAATGTTAAATCAAGGAGGGGAAAGAGAAAAATACACATACTTTTAGATAAGTGGACATGTGCAAATGGCAAAGAGTGATCCCAAGGCACAAAGGAAGTCCTTGTTATCGGATTGCACATGGTTGGAAAAATGAGAATGGATCTTTTTAACTTGAAGCCTTGAATGCACTTTTAGAGAGCCGGGGAGTTCACTTTACGCACATTTTTTTCTTTCTTTCAATCATTCATTTTTTTCTTGTCATATATTCAGTCCATGACTTTCACAACGAAGTTTTGATTTTTTCTTATCTTGAAAGTCATGAGTATCACCGGATTTTTTTTTCTTTCATCATCATTTCATTTTTTTTAAATATTCCCCTTTGAACTCTAAAACCGCACCGTACCTACCTCCTCCCCCATGCTTAGACGTTGCTCGTCCTCGAGCAAAGAGGCGAAAAATAAGGTAGGTACCGGAATATTTTTCCTTGGAGAGATACTTGAAATCTTCAACGTTGGCACCGTCTTGCGATCTTCCTTGAATTGATGATCCATTCTCAACGATAGGTTGTGGTCAAGGAGGTAATCACAAAAAAAAACGATATTTGGTTTAAGGGTGGATATCCTGCGAAGTTTGTGAGATCACCGATGCGGGGATACACAATGCACGGATAAAAGGCTAGCAAAAAGATAGATACGCAAAAACGGAATGACCAGCTTCTTAGTCTCGGGCCGGAGAAATCATGGCCTGCAATAACTCACTCAAAAATAAATCTTGTACACTAAGGTTTATGCACTCAAATATATATTAGGCTCGGATAGGTTGAGCAACACACAAGTGATATTTATGACAAGGTTAGCAATAATTTTGAGCATAGAAGACATCTTTAATCTATTCATAACTTGAGAGCACATAAAACACTATGGGTCTTTATTTTAATCATAACCTCCGCTGAAGATTGAGCTAGCATTTAGATAATTTCAGATTTGTATTTTTAAGAGAGCACTAGTTCAAACATGCATAAATCAATTACAAAGATAAACAAAGCGGCAATTATAATCATATATCATCATGGCACAAACTTTGTAACTTTACCAAAGGTAAAAACTTGGTGGTGACATTATTCATGATGAAAATAAAAACTAAGATACATGCTGAAAAAATTAAACTAACACACTTTCTGAAATTTAAATAAAAAACTGAAAACACTACGCATACATAGGCGCAAACATGCTGAAAATTAAAGAAAAAGGAGTAAAGGAAAGATAACTAAAGCTCCTCCTCTCTCTAATCTTCCGCCGGTGGTTGATATTGATAGTCTTGGTTGTTGTACCCTTGTAATAGGAATGCACCACTACTCCTATGAATTGTCCGACGGTGCTAGGTGAAGGTGTCCAAGCACATAAGCGACGTTTGCATTTCCTTCACCCATTTGGTTTGCATTGGTTTGGATGGCTGCAATAATTTGCATGTTCCTCGCAGCGTATCCTCCAATGGTGGCTGCATTTTGTTGTGGTTGAGGAAGGTGTGCAAATGGCTCCGCAAAGGCTACGTTGGGCACCGCAAAAATGGTGGGGGTATGGCTGCACCACTCCCCCATGCTTGCATTGGTACACCACCGTAGTAATTTGGCGATGCCGGAATTTCTCCGAATGGTGGAACATAATTTTGTTGTGCACCTCCTTCTTGGGCCATAGAAGATCCTTCTCCTAATCCTTCTCTTTTGTTATTTTCTCTTCACCGGCACAAGAAGTCCTTCCTCTAACCGATCTTCTTCCCCTCAAGAAAAGTCTTAATCTTCAATCTGGAAGGGGCAAATTCACCTAGACCACTTTGAAGCCTCCTCTCTCATCTTCACTCTTATATTTTCCTTTCTTCATATATTCCTAGGGAAGTCCCGGGTAGGAGATGATTTGGGTTCCTTGTAATACCCGGTTTTAAAGAGATAGCCAATATGGAGAGGCAACACGCCGAACCAATATCTCCCGAACTCGATGTTGCAACAACACCACCGGTTGATCATAGGTGAGTGGGGTTTATTGACCACTTGGCAATTAAAGCCTAGTAAAGCCAATTCAACTCCGTGTTGGTTATCTTTGTCTCTCTTGTTCTCCCAAAAATCCACTTGCACAAAAGTGACACACTTGGATGATGGGGTTCCGGATAGCATTTTTTTTCGTTGATGGTCTCTTCCCGTGATCATACTCCAAAAACCTTCCCATGTGCCTTCATGCACATACTTGTTCCGGAGCTCCCTTTTGAAAATAGGGGACACTCGCCCATGGGTCTACGATACTAGAACATGCAATCGTTTCGAACATGAAAGCCAATCTAATCTATCGGGGATTGTGTTGAATGGATCCAAGGAAGCATTGAGGCCTTACTCCCTTTGCGGCATGGTTGCTAGCCTTAAGCATTAAAGTATTTCCAACAAAAGACGATAGATAGATAATCCAACAAATTGTGATTACATCTCAAGATCGATTGCAACCCATGGATGAAAGGAGATTCCCCCATCAAGGTACTAGAAATAGCATCGTTGATCAAGGTTACCCTTCCGACGGTGTCTTCCTTCTTCTCCACTTGTGGGCTCCCTCCAACGGAATGAGAGACTCGGCACTCCTTCATCAAGGGTATGCGCCTTGGTCATGAAAATTTCCTAGGCGAATTTCTTGTGGGTGTTTGCCGACACTCCGCTAGAGAATTGCACCGGTGTCCCGTGTGAAACCCAATATGTGGAGAGCTTGGTTGTCGATGTCGGCGTTCACTACAAGCCTCTACTTAAGGCGAGCGAGCTTGTTCTCCTCCTCCGTCATGATGACATACCCCTCGGAATACCGCGGAGCGTATGGAGGTGGAGCGGATGATCGTGTCAAGTGGCGAGGTTGGACGAGCGGCTCCTCCATATGTTATTGAAGTTTGGTGAACCTCATAAACGAGTTTCGTGTGGCCCTCATGCCACCAAGGAGAAGAGTGTGGTTCCTCCTCGGCGGTGCCGTGTCCTCCTCCATACTCCAAGGAAACTCGGAAACCGAGTGCCTCCTCGAAGAGGTTGTCAATGATGGCTTAGACGACGATGATCCCTTCTTCTTTGGTGAAAAGGCTTGTAGTTTTCCTCCATGATTGCAGCACTCTCCCTCACAAATAAATATCCGGGGTTTTCACCCGGTAACAAGGTACACAAATATTATTTTGGAGTCTGGACTTTGAGTGGATTAAGGATGTGATTTGTTGCACGAAACAAACGCGGTGGATGGCTAAGTCTAAGGTGGTTCCGGCCTACAAACTAGAGCACACGAACAAAGAGTTGGATGAAAGACTTACCTCTCTCCTCCTCTTGGCTCGGTTCTTCTCTAGTGCATGTTGCTTCATGATCACGTACACCTTCCCAACGTTTCCGTCCACTCCTTCGCTTGCATTATTGCTCCTTCCACTTGATGTTTTCGCTTTGACTCACTTCCATACTCCCTTGCCTCACATGCATCCATGATATTCCTACAAAACAAAGCCTTGGCTGCCCCCCATGCTTGTACTTTGCATGTGGTTTAAATATGTTGGAGGGGCATCCCGTGATGTATCATGGTGCATGCATGGTTAGGTTAACTAGATTGCCTCCCTTTAAGGCTAAGCACTCCTCTAATTTCGAAATTTAAAAATATTTTTCAGAGCCATGCAAGAGCTCGAACATAATTTTAGAGAAGTTTTTAACCCATTAAAAACAAATGTAAGTCGAAAACATTTTTCGACTACGTCGATTTCGGTCTCACCGGTATAGTTTGCCTTCATTAGTTGAGAGCAAGCTTTTCCCGGCTTGATCATGGGGGCATAGGTTTAGGTCCTAATTTTGATTAGATGAGAGAGATTTTGAATGAAATAAAATTAAGTGAGGCTTAGAAAAATTCTAATCTTAGAGAAACCAAGGATATGGATTTTTAAACCAACCAAAAATCAAGTTTCTAGGTTCACGCGAGTCCTACCACGTGCTGAAATTTAAATAACATCTAGATACAAGTCGTGGCTCTACTCGTGTGTTTTTAGCATGAAAAACAAGTCAACCACAGCACCATAATGAGGGTGAAGGGTTGAGTTAGGTTCTGAAATTTTTTCTTTTTGGTTGTGGTTTCTCGAAGAAGAAGCAAACAATCACATAGGATGGTTCATGTAAAGGGTTTATGATCAAGCAAAATATTCAACCAAGAATTATGTCTCTAATATTATTCAACCATTCTAAGTCTAATGTTTTGCGTAGTAAAATTCAAAACTGAATTATTAAAAAGACTCAAAAAACCCGGAATCGGGTTGTCCTCCCGTAGCTTATTCTTGACTCGACGAAACGGGTTGCCTCCCGCCTAGCGCTTCGTTTATAGTCCATGGCTAGACTTCTTCACTTGATTACTCCGGATCAACGCTCTTTGTGGGCGTTGCAATCTTGGGTACCCACTTTGGCTTAGTCAATTTTTTTTGGTCTTCACGGTGGCTTTGTCCTTTGGTCTTGACGGATGCAACATCTTCCTTGTGGCTCGGCATCTCGAACTCCGGTCCTTCGGTCGTGATCTTCATGGTCTCTAGTGTGATCCTTCATCTCTCCCGAATGAGCTTGAGTAGCCTTCGCCGTCTTGGGACCTTGGAGTTGTCTCGGATATTCTTCTTTGTTGCCCATCGGGCGCCGGCAAGTTGTCCCACTTGCGTCTCTAGCATCTTCATCATGATGAACACTTCGCATGTGGATCTTGCCTTGGCGACCTTTAGGTGTTGAGCTTCTTTCTCCATCTCCATCTTCTCCATCCTCCTCTTGATCTTGAATGGCCTTCCGGCGTCTTGACTTGGAGGTGGTGATTCCCTTGGAGATTTCGACGGTCCTTCGACTTCAACTTTTGAATCTAGGGTTTCCACCCTTTTAGCTTGTGTTGCATGTCACCTTTGCACCGTAAAATTTTCCCCGGATCATCCACAAAAAAGTTTTGGGTTTCTTGGAGAGGTAGCCAACCATCTCCGGTTAGGGTTAGTGATAAAACAAAAATCTAACAAAAGAAAAATTAGGGTTCATCAAAACTAGATTAGATTGACTCTTTTTTTTTCTTTTCAGGGATGATCAAACATAAGAGATGCAAAAGAAAATCAAAAGAAAAACTGAAAGATAAGCGATACTAGATCGGATCTTGATTGCTTGTTCCCCGGCAACGACGCCAGAAAAAGGGGCTTGTTGACGGTTAATAGTTATATCAAAGTTCGTTTGTGACTTGCAAGCGGACAAGTCTCCCGTCGTAGTCAAGGGACCCTTCTTCCCTCGAGTGGTGAACCCAAGGTATCGAATCCGTGGAACAATGTGCAACGCAAGAATTCAATCTAGTAAAGCAAGGTAAAGATATCTATTGAAGAACTAAGTTGCATCTAATCTACTAACTCATAAAGAAAACGAATCTAATCTAATCCACTAAAGAGGTAACAAGAGAAAGCAAGAGATAACCAATCTAGAGAATCTAGATCATGCTTATGTTGTAGCTCCAAACAAGATAGATGAAGATAGCAAAGCGAATCTCATTAAAAGCATCTTTAAATCGTGGCCTTCCCATCCGACTCCGAAAACATCCGCCTTTCGAGACCCCCGTTCTGTCACAACGTATCCCTATTCATGCGGGGAGCTTAGGGCGAGTTCGATAGAACAAGTTGAAATCACTTGGCGGGTCCGGTGTGCACCTCTAGCCACCGCGGCTACAAGAGCACCCTATGTAATCTAGCCGCAAACTAGATCGTAGAAGAAGCAAAAACAAGAAGAAAACAAAATCATCGAGAAGGCACTTAATCGCTAGAAATCGGATTCACTTACAAACTTCACCATGAATGATTACATGAACAAGATCACCACCGGGCCCTCCCTCGATCTTGATCCTCGCTCCGAGCTCCGACGTGGTCTTCCATGCAAGGTTCCCACGTCGGCTAGGGAAACCCTAGACAACTAGCACGACCCTCATCTTCAAGTTGGTGTCCCTCAAGCTTCTCTCGCTCCTCGGCGGCGGATTACGACCTCCGTTCGCGTGGCTCTCGGTCGGGGGGCTATTTATAGCCCGAGAAGCAATTAGGTCAAAGGAGAGGCCGATTGGGCCCCGAGTGGGGCGGGCCGGCCGGCTCGGGCCGGCCGGCCGGGCCCACTTCGGCCCATCCCGCGGCTCGCTTCGCCCGGTGTTGCTTCCCACGTCTTCTAGATGTTCTCCCCTTTTGCATGTGGGCCCTTGACGTCGGTTTCTCTCCGAATTGGACCGAACTCCTTGTCTTGCAAAATTCAAGCACTTTTACGGTTCGGTCCTCGGAGTTTATCATCTTCTCGGGCTTGGTCCTTGGGCTCTTGGAGTCATGTTCACTTCATTGCTTGACTTGTATCGGGCTTCAAGGTCTTGTCATGAGGTGCTTAATGAACTTATCCCGGAAGTCTTGCTTTCAACGTTAAAACCCCGCGTAAACACTTAACTCCAAAACCGACATGCACAAGTGAACTTGTTATACCACGGGGGTTAGTACCAATGAATAAGATACAAAAGTTATGCCAACACCGAAGGTAAACTCATGGCTAGGTTGACGGATTTTCACCGTCAACAACGACGAGCTTGCCCGGCGGGGGAGCGCACGGTCTCGGGCCGCGCTTCCCCCATCGGTCCGCGCGGCGCCACGACGGCCTAAACCGTCAACGCCAACGCCCGGCACCGCAATGCGCGGGGTTCCCCCGGCTGCCACGTTTACGTCGCCGGGGACCCTAGCGCATCCGCCCGCGACGAGTCATCACTAGGTTCTCTCGACGCGTTGCCACCCGCCAACTTGCATGGGTACGCGGAGTGGGACTTCTCCGGCGTGCTGGACCCGGTAATGTTCGGGGCGATTTCTCGACGCCACGGACTGCGGTTCGGGCGCTCCGACGACTCCAAAGACACGGAAGCTACGATCCCGCGCGTGAATGCTGCGTCGTCATCGCCAACGGCCCAGCGAATGCCACCGGCGCAACGGGCGCCGGCGACAGAGAAGTTCCGCCCGCTCTAGGGACCACTTCGCGCCTGGCAGTGGGACCAAGCGCCCCTGCTCCTTCACCCCCAACTGGGGCCGACATCAACGCGCAGTTGGCCCAACCCCGCGAGCTCGAGGCCAAGCTGGCGGAAGAGTATCGGACGGTAAGGTTGCTCCGCGCCTCTATGGCAGGGGAAGCCTCTGCGCGCGGCGAACGTGCGCGTGAGCTGGGCATACAGGCCCGCGACTGCATCAACGCCGATTTCAACGTCGACAACCCAGATACACCTCCGCGAGCGAGCCAAAAGCTCATTGCTGCCGCGAAACTGTTGCGGGCCATGCCCGCCCCCTCGACACCCGAGGCGCGGAACCTGCACCGTGAGGCACAGGCGCTCATCGAGCAAGCGGCCATCTATCAGGCCGAGAGCTCGGCGTCCCGCATCCGCCAGCAGGGGGATGCGTGGGACGATGGGGGCGCGCGGGGGCACCGAACCCTCGGTACGCGCGGGTAGGGCAACGGAGCAACCCGCCAACCCGGGACGCACGCCGGCTAAGGAGCGCCTCCCTCGACACGCGTGGGCGGCGCGCGGGGTGGCGACGCCCGCAATGTCATCAACGCTCGGCGGACGAGCAAAGCGGAGGCGCGGGTGGCCGCGGGCTACCACCCCCGGCGAGGCGGACGCTACGACGGCGATGAAGACCGCTCGCCAACGCCGGAACCCCGGGGACCCGCGTGTTCAGCCGGGAGATCCGCGCGGCGGCCTTCCCCCAGCGCTTCCGCCAGCCTACGACCATCGTCAAGTACAACACGGAGACGGACCCCCGCGTATGGCTCAACGACTACCGCCTGGCGTGCCGGCTGGGCGGCGCCACCAGTGATGAGGTCATCATCCGCAACCTCCCTCTGCACCTCGCCGACTCGGCCCGGACGTGGCTCGAGCACCGCCGGCCAGTCAGATCCACAACTGGGATGATCTGGTCCGCACGTTCGTCGGCAACTTCCAGGGCACGTACGTGCGCCCTGGGAACTCCTGGGACTTGCGCTCCTGCACCCAAAAGCCCCGCGAGTCGCTCCGGGATTTCATACGGCGCTTCTCCAAGCGCTGCACGGAGCTCCCAAGCGTGTCGCAATCCGAGATTGTGCATGCCTTCCTCGAGGGCACCACGTGTCGGGACCTCGTGCGCGAGCTGGAGTGCAGCCCGCCGGTCGATTCGAACGAGCTGTTTGATATCGCCACCAGTTTTGCCTCAGGCGAAGAGGCTGTGGGGGGGATCTTCGACGGCGAGGAAGGGCAAGCGCACGGACGATGCACCCGCGGAGGGCGGCAAGTCCAAGGAGCTCCACCGGAAGGACAAGCGGGGCAAGAAGGGGGAAGAAGCCGCGCCGTGAGGCTCGCGAGCGAGGACGCGACAAGAACGACGCCGAGGCCCTTGCGCGTTGACCCGGCTCGACGGGGCCCTCGACCGGCCCCTCGAGGTCGGGGGTGTTCGACGACATGCTAAAGAAGCCATGTCCCTATCACAAGATGTCATGGTGAACCACACCCTCGAGCAATGCGACTTGCTCAAGCGGTTCTATGGCCGCGCCACCGCGAAGGACGCCGAGGCCAAGAAGGATGGGGGTGACGGTGATGCGGCGGCTTCCCCGCCGTGGAGAACGTGTTCCTCATCTTCGGGGGGCCAACCGTCGACATGTCGAGCCGCCAGCGCAAGCGGGAGCGGCACGAGGTTCTCGCCGCGGAGAAGGCGCCTCCCTCCTTCCTTGACTGGTCGGAGGATGCCATCACATTCAGCCGCGAGGATCACCTGAACCGCATCCCCAATCCGGGCCAGTACCCACTGGCTGTCGACCCGGTCATCGGGAATGCGCAGTTCTCGAAGGTCCTGATGGACGGAGGCAGCAGCCTCAACATCCTCTACGCGCACACGCTGCGCCTGCTGGGGATCGGGTTGGACCAGCTGCGGCCCAGCACGACGCCGTTCCATGGCGTCGCGCCAGGCAAGCGCGTCCAGCCCCTCGGGCAGATCGACCTGCCCGTTTGGTTCGGCACTCCGAGCAACTACCGCAAGGAGATGCTCACCTTCGAGGTGGTGGGGTTCAGGGGCGCGTATCACGCTATACTTGGGCGGCCCTGCTACGCCAAGTTTATGGCTGTCCCCAACTACACCTACCTCAAGATGAAGATGCCAGGACCGAACGGCGTCATCACCGTGGGCTCGTCCATCGAGCACGCCTTCGACTGCGACGTCGAATGCGTGGAGCACGCAGAAGCACTAGCGCTGGATGAAGCGCTGGTGACCAACTTGGAGAAGATGGTCAACGAGGACCTCGACTCCACTACCAAGCACGCCGGCAACTTCGAGGCCGCGGAGCAGACCAAGGAAGTGCCCCTCGACCCTGCTGCCCCCGAGGGCAAGGCGTTGAGGGTCAGTTCTACCCTCGAC
This sequence comes from Cenchrus americanus, assembly GCA_947561735.1. Lineage (NCBI taxonomy): Eukaryota > Viridiplantae > Streptophyta > Magnoliopsida > Poales > Poaceae > Cenchrus > Cenchrus americanus. The sequence continues at coordinate 7,679,625 of OX387242.1, forward strand.
CCGAAATAGGAAGTGGTGCTCGTCGACTTCCTCCGCGCCAATGCGACATCTTTGCGTGGAGCCCCTCGGACATGCCGGGCACCCCGAGGGAGGTCGCCGAGCACTCCCTTGACATCCTACCTCACTCCCGCGCCGTCCGGCAACGGCTCCGCCGCTTCGACGAGGAGCGGCGGCGGGCGATCGGAGTGGAGGCTGCGAAAGCTCCTTGAGGCCGGGTTCATCAAGGAAGTGTTCCACCCTACGTGGCTAGCCAATCCCGTACTAGTAAAGAAAAAGAATAGGAAGTGGCGGATGTGTGTAGACTACACCGATCTCAATAAAGCATGTCCCAAAGTTCCTTTTCCTTTGCCACGTATCGATCAAATTGTTGATTCGACCGCCGGGTGTGAGCTACTTTGTTTCCTTGATGCCTATTCCGGTACCACCAAATCAAGATGAAGGAGTCCGACCAGCTCGCGACTTCATTCATCACACCATTCGGGATGTATTGCTACGTCACGATGCCGTTCGGCCTCCGAACGCGGGTGCAACGTACCAACGGCGCATGCGGCACGTTTTCGGAGACCACATCGGCCGAACCGTCGAGGCGTACGTAGACGACATAGTCGTGAAAACCAGGAAGGCGGACGACCTGGTTAGCGACCTCCGCATCGCGTTCGGCTGCCTACGGGCCAACGGGGTAAAATTAAACCCCGAAAAATGTGTCTTTGGTGTGCCGCGGGGCATGCTTCTAGGATACATTGTCTCTCAGCGAGGCATCGAGGCCAACCCCGAAAAGGTTGCGGCCCTCGAACGAATGGGTCCAATTTGGGACCTCAAAGGGGTGTAAAGGGTGCTGGGGTGCCTCGCCGCCTTGAGCCGCTTCATCTCGCGGCTCGGTGAGAAAGGCTTGCCCCTCTACCGCCTCCTCAAGAAGCACGAGCGCTTCTCCTGGACCGCCGAGGCCCCGAGAGGTGCTTGACAAGCTGAAGGCATCCTTGACCCACGCCCGGTCCTTACACCGCCGCGAGACGGCGAACCTCTACACCTCTACGTGGCCGCGACCACCCGGGTGGTCGGCGCCGTGATTGTGGTAGAGCGCACGGAGGAGGGGCACGCCTTGCCGGTCCGGCGGCCGGTATACTACATCGGGGAAGTCTTGTCCGACACCAAGACATGCTACCCCCAAGTCCGAGCCTGCTTTATGTGGTGGTCCTCGCATGGCGCAAGCTCCGCCACTACTTCGAGGCCCACCCCGTCATGGTGGTTTCCTCCTTTCCACTAGGAGAGATCATCCGCAATCCGACGCGGCGGGCGGGATCGCCAAGTGGTCGGTGGAGCCGATGGGCGAGGCGCTCGCCTCCGCCCCGCGCAAGGCCATCAAGTCCCGCATCTTGGAAGATTTCGTTGCCGAGTGGACGGACACGCGCTTGCCGCCGCCACGGATCCGGGCGAGTGCCGGACTCTATACTTCGACGGCTCGTGATGAAGACCGGGGCGGGCGCGGGCCTCGCTCTTCGTGTCACCCCTCGGGGAGCACATGCGGTACGCAGTGCGCCTCCATTTCCCCGTGTCAAACAACATGGCCGAGTACGAGGCCCTGCTCTGCGGCCTCAAGATCGCCATCGAGATAGGCGTCAAACGGCTCGACGTGCGGGGAGATTCGCAGCTCGTGATTGACCAAGTCATGAAAAACTCGAGCTGCCACGACGACAAGATGGAAGCATACTGCAAGGCCGTGCGGGCCCTCGAGGACAAGTTCTACGACATCGAGTTTAATCACGTGCCCCGCCAGTACAACGAGGAGGCGGACGAGCTTGCCAAAATCGCGTCGGGGCGGATCACCGTTCCCCCAAACATCTTCGCCCGAGATATCACCCAACCGTCGGTCACCCTCGAACCACACGGAACCCTCGGGGGCTCCCTCGAGTCCGGCGGGCGCGAGCCCATGGACGAGAACCCCTCGAACGAGGTGTACGTGCTCTCCCTTCTCGAGGGGTACGGCGCCGCCGAGGCCGAAGTGACGGACGTCGAGCCAACCCCATCAAGGCGGACTGGCGCGACAAATACATCGCCCGGATGGACCGAGGGGATCTCCCCTCGGACCGATCCGAGGCCGGCGCATCGCCAGGATGGCCAAATATTTCGCCCTCGTCGACGGCGAGCTGTACAAGCGCGCCGCTTCCGGCATCTTGCAGCGATGCGTGCCATCCCCGAGGGGCGCGAGCTCCTCCGGACATACATGCGGGGATCTGCGGCCACCACGCCGCGCCCCGCACCCTCGTAGGCAATGCGTTCCGCCAAGGCTTTTACTGGCCCACCGTGGTCGCGGATGCCGGCCGAGATAGTGCGCACCGCGAAGGGTGCCAATTCTACGCCCGAAAATCCAACCTCCCTGCGCACGTCCTGCAGACCATCCCCATTACATGGCCTTTCGCCGTGTGGGGGCTGGACATCGTCGGGCCCTTGCGAAAGGCGCCGGGGGCTTCACCCACTTGTTGGTCGCGATCGACAAATTCTCCAAATGGGTGGACGTACGCCCCATCACGAACCTCGGGGCGGAACGGGCGGTGACGTTCTTCACCGACATCGTCCATCGTTTTGGAGTGCCGAACTCCATCATCACCGACAACGGGTCCCGGTTCACGGGCGGGGAAATTCCCGGAGTTTCACGACAAATTCCACATCCGTGTGGATCGGGCAGCCGTGGCACACCCACGGACCAACGGCCAAGTGGAACGTGCCAACGACATGATCCTACAAGGCCTCAAGCCCAGAATTTTCGACTAACTGAACAAGTCCGGTCGGAAATGGCTCCAGGAACTACCTGCGGTCATGTGGAGCCTAAGGACCACCCCAAGCAGAGCCACCGGGTTCACCCCGTTCTTTCTAGTCCATGGCGTGGAGGTCGTCCTCCCCACGGACTTAGAATATGGGTCACCCGGGGTGCGAGGTCGTTGACGGTTAATAATTGTATCAAAGTTCGTTCGTGACTCGCAAGCGTACAAGTCTCCCGTCGTAGTCAAGGGACCCTTCTTCCCTCGAGTGGTGAACCCAAGGTATCGAATCCGTGGAACAAATGTGTGACGCAAGACTTAATCTATTAAAGCCAAATAATCGCGATCTTCAATAAAGAACCTAATGCATCTAAGTAAAAGACACAAAACGAATCTAATCTACTAAAAACCGGAGAAAACAAAGTAAGATTGGGTAGATAAACCGATCTAGAGGGATCGGGGTAAGCCTTTTGTTGAAGTTCCAAGCAAGAGAAGAAGTAGCAAATCGAATCTTAATAAAAGCCTCTTTAAATCGTGGTTTCCCGTCCAAATCCGAAAACATCCGCCTTTCGAGACCCCCGTTCGTCACAACGTATCCCTATTCATGCGGGGAGCTTAGGGCGAGTCAAAAGACAAGTCGAGATTCTTTCGGAAGATCCGGCGTGTACCTCTAGCCACCGCGGCTACAAGAACACCCTATGTAATCTATCTCGAGAATAGAATTGGAATAAGCAAAGCCGATCGAAAAACGAAATCTTCGAGGAAACACTTGATCGGCGGGAAAAGATTCAACTTGATAATTCAACTATAACAATGATACATACACAAGATCACCACCGGGATCCTTCCTTGATCTTGCTTCTAGCTCCGGAACTCGACGTGGTCTTCCGTGCAAGGTTCCCACGTCGGCTAGGGCAACCCTAGTCAACTAGCTCGACCCTCTCCTCTCCTAGATGGTGTCCCTCTCTTCTCTCGCTTCTCGGCGGCCGAAGACGAAATCCTCCTCGCGTGGCTCTCGGTCGGGGGACTATAAATAGCCCGATTGGCGGCTAGGGCAAAGGGCGACGGATTTGGGCCCTAAATGGGCACGGGCCGACCGGATCGGGCCGGCCGGCCCGGGCCCATTTAGGCCCGGCCCCGTGGGCTCCTTTGCCCGAGGTCGGTTCCCTTGCTTCCCGGATGCTTCCCCCTTCGCATGTAGGTCCATGTCGTCGGTTTCTCTCCGAATTGGACTCAACTCCTTGTCTTGCAAGATTCGGCACTTTTCGGTCGGGTCCCCGGAGTCCGTCGTCTTCTCGGATCAAGTCCCCGGCTTCTTGGAGTTAATTTTACTTCATTGCATGACTTGTTCGGGACTTCAAGGCCTTGTCATGAGGTGCTTGATGAACTTGTCCCGAAAGTCTTGCATTCAACACTAAATCCCCGCATAAACATTAAACTCCAAAACCGACATGCACACGTGAACTTGTTATACCACACGGGGGTTAGTACCAATGGATAAAGTATAAAACTCATGCCAACACCGAAGGTAAACTCATGGCTAGGTTGACGGATTTTCACCGTCAACATCTCCCCCATGCTTAAACCTTGCTCGTCCTCGAGTAAGCCTTCGATGGATATCATCATTGCTAAACAATGTTTAAACTTTGCACTTGATTACACATGAGAAAACAATATGCTCTCAAAATTTTAATTCATTGAAGTTCCATAATGTGCTAGCCTTCATCTCTACGGAGGGTAGATTCTTTTTAAGCTCATCCCACAAGTATTAACATGCTCACAAAGTTTTAAATAGATCTCAGAATTTTTGAAATGAAGATCGAGAAAAACTAAACCAAATTCACAAATTTAAATCATCTCGTGTATTGCTCATAAACTCTCATCTCACTTGTCTCTCAAGCCTATATATTCTACTCCTTTCCCTCTCATATATATGTGGTAGGCTTTATATGGAGCTTTGGGAAAGTTTAGTCCTAACAAGATTTTATAAATAAGGTGTTGTCAAAACAAGACAAGCTTCTCATGGTCTTACCGAGACTCGTCAAAAAGGTCATTGGAAAATAATGTTAAATCAAGGAGGGGAAAGAGAAAAATACACACACTTTAGATGAGTGGACATGTGCAAATGGCAAAGAGTGATCCCGAGGCACAAAGGAAGTCCTCGTTATCGGATTGCACATGGTTGGAAAATGAGAATGGATCTTTTTAACTTGAAGCCTTGAATGCACTCTTGGAGAACCGGGGGAGTTCACTTTACGCACATATATATTTTTTTTCGTTTCTCATATTTCTCATTCTTTTCTTTCTTTCTTTCTTTCTTTCTTATATATATATATATATTTTTTTTTCTTTCTTCACCTTGGAAGTCACGTACATCGCCGAATTTTTTCTTTCATCATTATATATATATTTTTTTAAAAAAATACTCCCTTTTGAACTCTAAAACCGCACCGTACCTACCTCCTCCCCCATGCTTAGACGTTGCTCGTCCTCGAGCAAAGAGGCGAAAAATAAGGTAGGTACCGGAATATTTTTCCTTGGAGAGATACTTGAGATCTTCAACGTTGGCACCGTCTTGCGATCTTCCTTGAATTGATGATCCATTCTCAACAATAGGTTGTTGTCAAGGAGGTAATCACAAAAAGATGATATTTGGTTTAAGGGTGGATATCCGGCGAAGTTTGTGAGATCACCGATGCGGGGATACACAATGCACGGATAAAAGGCTAGCAAAAAGATAGATACGCAAAAATGGAATGACCAGCTTCTTAGTCTCGGGCCGCAGAAATCATGGCCTGCAATAACTCACTCAAAAATAAAACTTGTACACTAAGGTTATGCACTCAAATATATATAAGGCTTTGGATAGGTTGAGCAACACACAAGTGATATTTGCGACAAGGTTAGCGATATTTTTGAGCATAAAAGACATCTTTAATCTATCCATAACTTGAGAGCACATAAAACACTATGGGTCTTTATTTTAATCATAACCTCCGCTGAAAATTAAGCTAGCATTAAAATAAATTCAGATCTGTATTTTTAAGAGAGCACTAGCTTAAACATGCATAAATCAATTACAAAGATGAACAAAGCTGCAATTTTAATCATATATCATCATGGCACGAATTTTGTAACTTTTCCAATGATAAAATCAAGGTGGTGTCTTTATTAATGGTGACATCAAGTTGAAATACATACTGAAAATAAACAAACATGCTTGCTGAAATTTAAATGAAGAACAGAAAATACTACGCAAACACACATAAGCAAAAGCTGAAAATTACAGAGAAAAAGAAAAGAAAAGAAAACTAAAGTTTCTAAATCTTCTAGTCCTCCGCCGGTGGTTGATGTTGGTAGTCTTGAAAATAATACCCTTGCTCATAATATGGTTGGACGCTTCCTCCGTCGAATTGATTTGGCTCCACAAGGTGAAGGCGTCCAAGTTCAAATGCAATATTTGCGTTGCCTTCACCGAGTTGGGCTGCGTTGGATTGGATGGCTGCGATGTTTTGAGCATTTCTTGCAGCATACCCTCCAATAATGGCCATGCTTTGTTGTGGTTGGGGATGATGAGCGTAGGACTCCGCGAAGTTAGCGTTGGGCACAACATAATTTTGTGGGGGTACCGGTGCACCACCCCCCCATGCTTGTCCTTGTGACCCTCCGTAATAACTTGGCGGAGGAGGAACCCCGCCGAATGGTTGCACATTGGGTTGTGCTCCACTTGCTTGTGCGGAGGATGTTCCCTCCTCTACGATTCTTCCTCTCTTGTTCTTTCTTGCAGGGACAAGTAGTCCCTCTTCCAACCAATCTTCCCTTCCTTCGGTGAAAAGCCTAAGCCTCTCATTCGGAAGGGGTAGGTTTACTATGGCCAACCGATAACCTCCTCTCTCATCTCCACTAATGTATTTGCCTTGCCGCAAATACTCAAAACCAAGAGAGGTACCACGCGAGAAGGTGAGCGGGATTTCTTGCGATCCCCGGCCGCAAGGAAAAGGCCAACATGGAGAGGTAACACCCCGAACCAATATTACCCGCCCCCGATGTTGCTTCACAACACCAACGGTTGATCATGAGGTAAGAGGGGTCAATTGGCTGCCTGGCAATTAAAGCCGAGTATAGCCAATTCAACTCCGTGTCGGTCACCTTTGTTTCCTTCATCCTCCCCAATATCCTCTTGCACATCCAAGAGTGAAATATCCGGATAATGGGGTTGCGGATGCAATTGCGTTGTTGATGGGCTTCTCCGGAGATCATGTTCCAAAATCCCGTCAACATGCCGGTGGCACGTCAACTTTCTCCGGAGCTCCCTTGTGGAATCCGAGCAGCTCCCTAACGTGCTCGTAGGGAACCACTTGCTCGATTCCCTCCAACCGGAATGACAAGCTTTGCACTCCATCATCATCAACGATGGGTGCAATAGTCATCAAAATTTCCAAGGCGTAACCCAAATGGGTGTCCACCGATATTCCGTTGGAGAACTGCACCCAACCGAGGTGCCCCAACATATAGTATATGTCGGTGTAAAAACCCAAGGTGTAGAGTGCTTGGTCGTCGAACTCGACGTTTGGCACAAGCCTCTTCTCAAGATTGGCGAGCCTCTCCTCCTCTCGCCGCCGACAAGATGATGAAGCCGTACGAAGATTGTGTCGGGGGTGTAAGGAGGTGGTGCGGTTGAGCGAGTCGATCGTTGTGGTGGCGCGGGCTGCTCCTCCGTGTGCCCACGAGGTTCGGTGAACCTCATGAAAGTGCTTCTCGCAGCCCTCATACCACCAAGGAGGAGAGCATCGTTCCTCCTTGGTGGTGCCGTGTCCGTCTCCATGCTCCGGGAGACTCGGAAACCGAGTGCCTCCTCGAAGACGTTGTTGATGACGGCTTGGACGACGACGAACTCTTCTTCTTGGAGAAGAGACTTGTGGTCTTCTTCCACATGGTTGCTTGCACTCTTTCTTCAACTAAAATTCCGGGTTGCAACCGGTAAACTAGGCACTTAAACTCTTTGCTTCGGATGTGGACTTTGAGTGGATTAAGGATGTGGATTTTTTCTTGAGCTATCAAGCTTGGGATGGTTGGCTAAGTCTACGGAGGTTCTGAGCACACAAACTTGAACACACAAACAAGGGAAGGAGAGGGAAGCTTGCCTGCAGAAAACGGGAGCCGGGAGGCTCCTTAAGTAGCCCAGCCGGCCGGCCCGGCCGGCCGGCCCGGGGCCTCCCCGGCTCCTCCCCGCCGTGTCTTTCTCCCGAGCACGATCATTTCGCCTCTCGCAACTTTCCCCGCCCGCGTGCTCCACGAGTTGCACCGCCCAAACGCTCTCGTCCACTCCTTTTCTTGAATTATTGGTTCTCCCACTTGATGCTCCATGCTTTGGGTCATGTCCATGCTCCCTAGATCCACTTGATTCACATGCCACCATGAAAATCCTGCAAAGTTGATGCTTGCTGCCCACCATGCTTGTCCTTTGCATGTGGAATTGGTGAAAGTTGATAAAAGGGGATCCAATGGTGCATGCATGATTAATTCAAACTAGTTGCCTCCATTTAGGTGTGTTTAAGGTTAAGCACTCCTCTAATTCGAAATTTAAAATATTTTTCAGAGCCATGCAAGAGCTCAAGCATAATTTTAGAGAAGTTTTTAAACCATTAAAAACAAATGTAAGTCGAAAATATTTTTCGACTACGTCGATTTTGGTCTTACCGGTAAAGTTTGCTTTCATCGGTTGAGAGCGAACGTTTTCCCGGCTTGATCATGGGGGCATAGGTTTAGGTTCTAATTTTGGCTAAATAAGAAAGATTTTGAATAAAACAAAATTAGAATGGGCTTAGAAAAATTCTAATCCTAGAGAAACCAAGGATAAAGATTTTTAAAAACAACCAAAAGCTTTAATTTCTAGGTTCACGCGAGTCCTACCACGTGCTGAATTTTTATAACACTTGAATATAAATCGTGGCTCTACTCGTGTGGTTTTAGCATGAAAAATAAGCCAACCTCAGCACCATAATGAGGGTGAAAGGTTGAGTTAAGGTTCTGAAATTATTTGGTTGAGGGGTTTCTCGAAAAGAAAAGAATCAAACAAGCACATAGGAGGGTTCATGCAAAGGGTTTATGAAAAAGCAAACATTCAATCAAGAATTATGTCTCTAATATTGTTCAACCACTTCTAAGTCTAATGTCTTTGCGTAATAAAACTCAAAAACTAAATTATTAAAAATACTCGAAAAACCCGGAATCGGGTTGTCCTCCCGTAGCTTATTCTTGACTTGACTTGACGAAACGGGTTGCCTCCCGCCTAGCGCTTTGTTTATAGTCTATAGCTAGACTTCTTCACTTGATTACTCCGGATCAACGCTCTTTGCGGGCGTTGCAATCTTGGGTACCCACTTCCGCACCATCTTGGGCGCGGGCTTGACTTCCGGCTTAGTTGGCTTAGTCATTTTTTTTGGTCTTCACAGGCGGCTTCTCTTCCTTTGTCTTGACGGATGCAACACCTTCTTTGATTTTCGTTACGTTCATTTTTTCGGCTCCTTCTTCTTTTTCAGCCCCTCCGTTTGTTTTGGTTCTCCCTTCACTCCAATCATGTTGCATGCCTCAATCCTTGGACGGAACTTGAAGGAACTCCTTTCTCCGTTGATATCGAACATGATCTCCCCTTTGCCAACATCAATAGTTGCTCCCACGGTCTTGAGGAACGGCCTCCCTAGGATGAGTGGCGGCTTCTCCCTCTCTCCCATCTCGAGCACAACGAAGTCGACGGGGATGAAGTGGTGTCCAATCTTCACGGGTACATCTTCAGCAATGCCCAAGGGATAGCGAATGGAGTTGTCACCCAGCTCCAAACATATTCCCGTAGGCTCCATCGGTAGGCGTAGCTTCTCGAACACATCCCTCGGCATGACAACGACACTAGCTCCAAGGTCGCATAACGCCTTCTCGAAGTTGAAAGAACCAACCGAACATGGAATTGTAGGGCACCCGGGGTCTTTTTGCTTCTCTAGCCCATAAGCAATAGCCGCACTACACTCCTCGGACATTTTGACATGATCTACCCCGAGCGTTGCTATCTCATATTTATTTGCAAGTATATCTTTAAAGTAACGAGAATATGTAGGTACTTGTAGGGCATCTAGTAATGGCATGTTGATGCTAAGTCTACGCACAACTTCCACAAACTTCTCAAAGTGGTTGTCAAGTTTACCTCGGAAGTAGCGTGGCTTGAGTTGCGGTATCCTCGTGTCATCCTCCGGCATCTCGACTTCGGGTTCCTCGGTGACGATCCCCGTAACCTTCTCTTTAGCGCCTCCTTCCACCTCGGTGGATGGTTTAAGCTTCCTTGCTCCCGCGGAACGTTCCGGATCTTCGGTCTCCTTCCCCGAACGTGTTTGAATGGCCTTCGCCGATTCGGGACATTTGGGTTGTCCCGGAAGCTTCCCTTCATCATTAGTGAGGCGCCCCGCAAGTTGCCCAACTTGCGTCTCGAGCATCTTCATCATGTTGAGCACTTGATGATTGGAACTTCCGACCTCCGTCACTTTGCTATCGATGTTTTCCAACACCTTGTCTATGGTCTTGAACTTGGTGACGGTGTCCTTGTTGATCTTAGCTTGCTCATCCATGAACTCCTTCAATTGTATCCGAAGCGGAACCGCGTTAGGAATAGATGAGCTTGCATTAAATTGAGGCCTACCCCGCCCGTAGCGGAAGTTCGGCAATTCTCCCTTCCTCATGTAGTCGAGCACTTTGGCTTCCTCCGGACAATCTTTGCGGACATGGCCATACTCTCCACATTCTTCGCATGTGGACCTTGCTTCGGCGGCCTTCAAGTCTTGAGCCTCTTTCTTTTCCATCTCCATCTTCTCCAACCTCCTCATGAGCGAGTCGATCTTGCCTTCAAGTATGTCTTCCTTCTCCACTTGCAAGACTCCTTTGACGTTCCCCATGGGTTGAGCAGGGGTGTAGGCGCCGGATGACGCCCACGTATCATTATCCGCGACCTTCTTGAACGCCGTGAAAGCTTCCGTCGGTGTAAGCTCGATGATAGATCCTCCCGCCGATGCATCGATGATCGTCCTTGACGCCATGGTGAGTCCTTGATAGAACTTTTGCACGAGGTCTTCTTTCGGGAACTTGTGATGTGGAACCGCCCGGTGTACTCGTTGAAGCGCTCGAATGCCTCCGAGATAGTTTCGTAGGATATTGAACAAAGGTGGCAATCTTATTACGCAAGCTTTGAGTTTTACCCGTGATTAGTATTCCTTCATGAAAGCCTTCATCAACGTGTTCCAATTTTGCACCGTCTCCGCCGGTTGAGAGTGAAACCATTGCAAAGCCTTCCCGAGTAGTGAAAACGGAAAAAGCCTTGCCCTCATTTGATCTTGAGTCACCCCATCCATGTTGAAAGTCTGACATAGTTGAATGAATGCTTGGAGGTGAAGGTTCGGATCCTCTTTGCCGGTGAAGGGTGAATGTTGCACCATGCGGATGGTTGAGGTCTTGATCTCGAACGGTCTTCCGATCTCCTCGAGGTTCAAGATTGGTAGGTCGATGATGTCTGGGGTGCATAGCTCCCCAATCTTGCGTTCTTCCGGTGGTTGGTCACCCATTGGTGGAAGTCGATTCTCCCGCGGACTTTGAGGTGGTGAATTCTCCCGGAGATTCCTCGCGATCCTTTGTCTTCCGACTCCGAATCTACAAAATCCAACTTTTTTAGCTTGATGTGCTTCGCGTCTCCTTAGCCTCGTAAAGTTTTTCTCGGATCATCCACAAAATTATTGGGTTTGTTGGAGAGGTAGCCGTCCATCTCTCGTTAGGGTTAGCAATAAACAAAGTTGAAGGACCGAAACGGCGAACCGCAGAGGGGGGGGGGAGTGAATGGGAGCCGATAAAAAAATCTTATTCAAGAATTCGGCCTATGAACCCAAATTCACTCGTGCACCTCCGCAAGCTTCTCTTGCCAAGTTCACGTAGCCACCGGAGTGCTACCGAACCTAGGAGCAAGACCCGAACAACGGCCTCAACACACACACAACGGAAACACACACGACAAGGCCGCCGGGCAAGACAAACCGGTCAGGCCGGTTTCTGAAACCGGTCGGACCGCTCCTGTTGGACTTAGCCTCACGAAGGCAGGGAAAAACCGGTCGACCGGTTAGGCAAACCGGTCGACCGATTCCGTCCGTAAACTCCCCAAAGACCCCAAACACTTCAAAAGCCTTTCCACATCTGAACAAACGAAGCCATGGAGCAGCAAAGACTTCCTTGTTCAAAGATCTTTCTCGACACCACCGGGCGAAACCGGCCGTACCGGTTTGGGAAACCTGGTCGGGCCGGTTTTGGCCTGAACAGTCGAGAAGAACACAGCTCGCGGGTCAACTCCCCCAAAACCAAATCTCAATCTCCCGAATCGCTCCACGGACTTGAACAAGACTTTGGGGATATCAGGAACACCTCATGAGGAGTCCATGGCCAAGTTTAATCCCACCAAAACTCGTCCAAGAAGGAGGAATCGAAGAAATCCCGCCAAAGGCACTACCAACCCAAGAACTCAAGAAACCCCAAAATCGAGCACTTTTCCTCACGGATTTGGGAGGGGAATCACAGCCCAAAGAACCACGAAGGGTTCCCACAAATTTCCCCCATCAAATCCCCAAAGGAAAGGTCCCGAAAACACCGCAAAGAAATCACCGGAAAGGGCTCCGAAAATCACCACCAAGAACAATCGGGAAAAACACATTCAAACCTTGAGGAATCACGCCGAATCATCTATACATGAAACAAAGATTCGTACAAGGTCTAGCAAGCCGCCCGATCATCCATCCCTCTCTACAAGATTTCTCCGTGAAGCTCTCTTGCTAGTCCTAAGGAAAACCTAAGGAAAATAGGAAGGAAAATGGGAAAACTAATGAGCTAGGGTTCCAAGAGTTGGCTGCCAACCTCTCACCTCTTGGGTTATATAGGCGGCAACCTAATGTCTAAAATGCCCCTCTCTACTAACTAGGGATACAAGCCCCTCAAGGGCGGATTCGGAATTCTTGATGTAGTCACCATCGGACGGATGCCCGCCGACCGCACCCTCGCGTAGCCTCAACGCAAGCCTTGCGATCCCGACGCGTGTCCTCCGCCTCGAAGCTTCCGGCGCCCTGCGACCCCAAACCGGTCAGACCGGTTCTCCAAACCGGTCGGACTCGTTTTGGCCGGACGACACACCCGATCTTCGGCCTTGGCTTTGTGGCTCAGCCGAGTAACCCGTGATTTTCTCGGTGAACCACCGCAAACCCCGCGAACTTGATGTAGCCTCCGCCAATCACCACTCATGACTTGGCTCCCATGAAGTCCCGGCTCGACCTTGGTTTTGTGGCTCAACCAAGAAACCGTCCACCGACTTCATCTTGCTCGTTCTTGCCACCATGCGGCCCGCACTCGACCCCGCCGGCCACCGGGTCCCTCGAACGAAGCCTACTTGTCTTCTCCACACCCGGAGGCCTCACCAAAGAACGACCTTTCGCGCTTGTTCTTCACCCGCACCAACACGAGTCAAGCCGCAACCGGCACCTCGCAATACTTAGCCAAGAATCGCCCACACAACGTTGTCAATCACTCATCACACCAGGAAGCGACCATCCACCGGTCCTCGAACCCCATATGGTCCTCAATCTCCCCCTTGATGAGTGCATTGACAACACACACACACATGGTAAGTAAAGAGAAAAGGAAAACGGAAACGAAACAAAAAGAAAAACTCCAACAAGCGATCGAAAGCCGAGAAAGGCAAAACACGAGATCACTTGAAGAGGACAAGTCTCGGACCCCTTAGGCAAGGGCGACGGCTCGACACATCCGAGACAAAAACCATGCTCAAGCAAAGAGCACCAACCACCAAAGCACACAAGAGCTCCCCCCGCACGTAAGCAAGCTCCCCCTGATCAAGTGCCAACTCAGGGCACAAACCGGTCAAAGCCGGTTCCACCAAAACCGGTCGACCGGTTTCCACAACCGATCGAGCCGATTTCACACAGCAGACCATACCCCAAAAGCCAAAAATGCAAAAGAAATGCACAAGCTCCCCCTTGACACTTGGGATAGGTTCCAGGGATACAAAACAACTTTTCTTCACCTTCCTTTCTCCCCCTTGTTGCCAATGCATGAATCAAGGCACAAATGCAATCTAGAGCTTCTCAAGTATACAAAATTCATCACAAGATGCTACACATGTCCAAATGAGCAAGTTAGATACTCTACAGGTTTGTATGGACCTCAACTACATGATCACCAAGTTTCACAACCATTGGACAAGGCTAACAAGGATTTGAGTAATTTTGCGAAAAGTTACTCTCTCACACGCAAAAACCTAGACATGAGCAAAACATGCCAAAATGGCAAAGCCACACAAACTTCATGCTAGGACAACCATTCTAATCATAAGACCATCACAAACACCCACAAGCACCTCATGTCATGTCAAAGCCACCGAGCCATGTGCCTACTTCTATGTATGAGACTTCTCATTGGTATGCAACATGCAACGGTTTAGCACCCAAAGCAGATTAAATTCAGCACATATGACATGGGAGCACATTTCCAAGCATTTTTCATTTCATTTTCAGATTTGTAAATGGTACATGAAATGTCTTTGCGACAAAAAGGAACTTATGCCCCTCCACAAGATGAAACAAGAAGGCTAAACATTCATGATGGCAAATGAGCCTTTGGCCCCATATGATCAATAAACTAGCTATCCAACCACAAATTAAGCATAGCAAGGCCACTAAAACATGTCAAGATCATATAAAGGCATTTACACATGAGAGAGCATACATGTGACATTTTTCAAAAACATAGCCATCAACCATGGATTATTCATCAAGATCATCAAGAGCTAAGCCAAACTAACCATAGCATACCAAATAAGCTCACAAAGACATATATCTCATTCCATGGTGAACAATGTATATAAGAGAAGCTTTTCCTATCCAATGCATATGATACAAAATGCATGCAATCTAAGATACAAGGATGCCTATACAACATGTCACATATGCCATGCCAAACGCAAGAAATGCACAAAGGAAAGCTATACATATGCTACAAACCGGCTCCTCGAGGGGAGGCAAAACGGGCTCGACACCACCGGCAAAAGAAAGCTCCCACACACCCAACTCAGGAAATCAAACACACACCAAGTTCCCCCCGCAGACGAGTGAAAGTTGCTTGATCTAGGGGTTTGGTGAAAATATCGGCTAGTTGGTCATGTGTGGGTACATGGATCAAAGCTATCTTCCCTTTCTCGACGTTGTCTCTCGTAAAATGATACCTCACTTCTATGTGTTTGGTTTTGGAATGGAGCACCGGGTTCTTTGCAACGCTTATGGCACCGGTGCTATCACATTGAAGTGGGACATGGGTATACTCCTCACCAAAGTCACTCATGGTGTAGGTGATCCAAAGGAGCCGAGAGCAACAACTAGCAACGGCAACATACTCGGCCTCGGTCGTGGATTGAGCAACACTCGACCGCTATGGAAGACCAAGACACCAACGAAGAACCCAAAAACCGGCAAGTCCCGGAAGTGGACTTCCTATCCAACCGACACCCGCAAAATCCGCGTCCGAAAAACCATGAAGCGCCAAAGAAGAGGACGCGGAGTACCAAAGGCCGAAGTCGGGAGTGTGACGCAAGTACCCGAAAATTCTCTTCACCGCTTGCCGATGCGAAGTCCTCGGAGACGCTTGAAAACGAGCGCACGGACACACCGAGAACCGTATGTCCGGCCTCGTCGCCGTCAAGTAGAGGAGTGACCCGATCATGCTCCGGTACTCCTTCCGGTCCACATGTTCACCTTCCTCGTCCGCATCAAGAGCCGTAGTCGTACTCATCGGCGTCGTCATAGCCTTGGAGTCCTCCATCTTGAACTTCCTCACAATGTCCTTGGTGTACTTAGCCTCGGTGCACAAATGTTCCTTCCTTTGATTGCTTGATTTGTAGCCCGAGGAAGAACCGCAACTCGCCCATCATGCTCATCTCAAACTCCCCGCTCATATCATCCGCAAACCTCGCAACAAGAGAGTTAGACGAGCCACCAAAGACAATATCATCCACGTACACCCGCACAATCGGGATATCTCCGCCCTCGCCTCGGCAAAAACAAGGTCCGATCGACCTTCCCCATCTCAAAGCCTCTCGCAAACAAGAACCCCCTCAACCTCGCCATACCAAGCTCTAGGCGCCGCTTCAACCCATACGGCGCCTTCCTCAACTTGTACACCCGGTGGGGGTACTTCTCACTCTCAAACCCCGGAGGCTGCCTCACATACACTTCTTCCTCCAGCACACCATTCAGAAAAGCACTCTTCACATCCATTTGGTGCAACTTGAATCCTTTAGCCACGGAAAAGGCTAGAAGGATCCTAATCGCCTCCAAACGGGCTACGGGAGCAAAGGTCTCCTCGTAGTCGATCCCCTCCTTCTGACTGAACCCTTGAGCAACAAGTCTAGACTTGTTCCTCACAACCTCACCCTTCTCTCCCTCTTTGTTTTTCCACACCCACTTTGTACCAATCGGCTTACACCCTGGGGGAGGGTCAACCAACTCCCACACCTGATTCCTCTCAAAGTTCTCCAACTCCTCATGCATCGAGTTAACCCAATTGTGATCAGATAGTGCGTGTCCAATGTCTTTGGGCTCGAAAGAAGCAACAAACGCAGCATGAGCAAAATGAGAATTGTTTCGAACCCTCGACCGTGTAGTGCGTTCATTCATGTCGCCGATGATCCTCGAAGCTGGGTGATCCACTTGAACTCGCCGGGGAGGTTCTCGCCTCGAAGCCACCTCCCCCTCAACATCGGCTTCTCCTCGTTCTTGATTTGTCGTCGTAGGTGTAGCGAGAGGGTCCATCCATCATCGTAGTCGAAGTAGTGGGTACATGTTCGGCGGGGGCACCGCACCGCCATCCTCATCATCTCCATGTTCATGCTCCTCCTCCCCGAAAGATATCCTCGCCGAGCTCATCATCACCGCACACTCAAAGACAAGCCGACTACGTGGCTCGTCTCGTCGAAGGTTACCTCGCAAGTCTCCACGATTTGGTTAGTTTCAAGATTGAGCACACGATATGCTCTAGAATGAGATGCATAACCAAAGAAAATGCCATCGACGGACCTAGCCTCAAACTTATCCAACTTCCTCGCCTTTCTTCGGAATGAAACACTTGCGGCCAAAGACATGGAAGTGACTCACCTTGGGTGTGCGACCATGCATCAACTCGTAGCATGTCTTCTTCTTGTGCACTCGAGGTATATCCTATTCGATACATAGCATGCGGTATTCACCGCCTCACCCCAATACCTCCTCGGAGTCCTATGCTCATCAAGCATCGTCCGAGCCATCTCGCACAAGCTCTCGTTCTTTCTTTCCACAACACCATTCCGGGGAGGCGTATACGGACTCGAAAACTCGGTGCTCAAGACCCAAGTCATGACAAAAGGTTTCAAAACGAGAGTTCCCGAATTCCGAGCCATTATCACCGCGGATAGCTCGTATGGCATCTCCGTGCCTCTCGTTCCTCAACCTCAAGACTAGATCTCGAACAAAACCAAACGTCTCCCCCTTATCCTCGAGAAAGAACACCCACGCATACCGAGAATAGTCGTCCACCACAACAAGGACATACCACTTCCCACCCGCGAGATCGCACACGAGCCGGGCCAACAAGGTCCATATGGAGCAGCTCGCATGGACGTTCAGTCATCACATCGGTGAGAGGCGGGTGAGAAGAGGCCACCATCTTGGCATGCCTACATGGAGCACAAACCAACTCTTTCTCAAGCCTCAACCGTGGCAATCCTCGGACCAAATTGAGTTTACTCAAGCGTGACAAAAGGTCAAAGCTCAAGTGACCCAACTTCCTATGCCACTTCCACAACTCACTCGAAGAACCAGCCAAGAAACAACGCTCAACACCCGAAGACTGAGAAAAATCAGCACGAAACACCTGACCCTCGGGAACGACCATACAAACAAGGTCCCCTCGAGAGTCCACAATCCGAGAACCACCAGCCGAAACAACACCTCAAAACCCTCATCCAACAACCGAGACACGGAAAGCAAATTGTACCCCACCGATTGAACAAGAGCAACACGCCTCAGAGTGATCTTGTCACTCACTTTTATCTCACCTTCTGAAAGCACACGCCCACACCCATTGTCCCCAAAAGTGATGTACCTCTTCGTCACCACCGGACGAGACTTGAGAACCACCCCTGTCTCCGGTCATATGCCTCGAGCAACCGGAGTCAATCAACCAAATGTTCTTCAAGTCTCCCACCTGAAAATCAAAAATAGGCACGTGAGCGAACAAACGACTCAGCACTGGGGTTAGTACCAAAGGAGGAAAACCAGTGCCGAGCCATTTGCTCGAAAGTGGGGTTAGCACCAACCAAAGCATCTCTCCTACCAAAACTACCTCCACGAACACCACCACGGTAACCACCCTCGAGGGAACCACCCCTCTCGCCCGGAGGAGGACCAAAACCACGAAAGAGAACTCGTGGACCGTCCCTCCTTTCCTTCTCAAAGCTACGACTCCTCCCATCCCCGTAGTGAACTCGAGGAGGAGAACGCCTAGCAACCTGACCACCTGCAAACTCTCCAGCCCATCCACCAGAACCACGACCTCCAGAAACATCCCTCGCACCTGTATGAGCACGGAAACCAAGCTTGTCATTCCGCAGACCCCAAACCGGTCTGACCGGTTCCAAAACCGGCTCGACCGGTTTCACTCCTCCAGCAGCACCTCCCCGCACTCTTTCGATCACCCCAAGCCGGAACTATCCTCACACTCGCCTTGGCCCCGGGTATCCGCACACGAGGCTTAAGTACACCGCCGGAGGGGTGAAACTTGTCCCCGTTAGCCCACTCCTTCGCCATTTTCTCCTCTCGCTTCCTCTTGAAGCAAAACTCCTCCTTGTGGCCATCTCTTCAACAATAGCCACAATGGAACCTCACAAGCTTAGGCTTAGGCTTGGGATGTGGCTGCTCACTCGGTCTCTCTCCACTCAAATCCTCCACCGGTTTCTCACCACTAGCCTTCTCACTCTCCTTCCCAAAGAACACTTTCCCCGAAGTGCTCACAAACTTGATAGGCTTTTGTAGGTCATTTGTGGGTGTAGGAAACACGGGTGGAGCCGGGGTTGTGTCTAGTCGGTTCCTTAGATGGTTAGGTTTTGGTGGGAAATCATTTTTGTGGTGGGTTTTTGGTGGCTCCGGGATATTCTCTCCACTTCCCTCACCAACCCTCGTTTGCCCCAAGCCCCTCACCATCTTGCCTCTTAAAGGCCTCGATCATCATCCTCAACCGAGGCTCGTGACCGGACAACCAACCCATCAACTTCCTCAAATCATCATTCTCATCCCGCAAACGATCAACATAATGTGCAAGCTCCAAATTTTTCAATGCATGCATTTCACGGGTAGAGCAAGATGTAGGCATGGGTTCCTTCAATTTAGCCTCGAGCGAACTAGTGTACGCATGCATCTCATCAATCTTAGCATGCAAAACGGGGCAAGAAGTGCAAGCACCTAGCAAAGCAGTCTAGACTTAAGCTCGGCCACTTCAACCCTAAGCACATCTAGTTCCTCACACTTGGAGGCATGCTTCTCCTTAAACAAAGCAAGATCGGCAAGGAATATGGAGCAATCGAGCACAATCATTCTCATCGAAACAACGGGGCTAGCCTTAAGCGAATCAATCTCAAGCTTGCTATCAAGCACCCGTGTCTCTAGCTCGGCCACTCTAGTCCTAGCATCCTCGAGTGAAGCCCTAAGCTCTTTCCTCATTTTCTTGGCCTCTCTAAGCATGTCATCACGGTTATCAAGCAAAGAGCCAAGCCTCTCATTTTCCCCGGCGCAAGAAGGGAAGCTCATCACGCACCTCGTCGTCGGACTCGCAGTCCGAGTCGCTCCGTGTGCTCTTCTTGCTGCCGGGAGCTCGGTGCCATGGTGCGAGAAGCCGTCTCTCGCGGAGCGCTCGGCCCCGCTCGTGTTCTTGGACGACTTCTTGTTCTTGCGGCGATCTCCCTCGTCGTCGGCTGCCCGCTCGAGCTCGAGGTGGAGTACGCGGAAGCCGGAGTCGACGTCGCTCGCTCCAACCATCGCTCGGGCCTTGCCTCGGCCCTCCTTCTTCCTCGATCGTCGCTCGTCCTTGTACTTGTTCTTGTGCTTGCTCTTGTGGTCGCGCCTCGAACGGTACTTGTCATCGTTCTTCCTCGGCTTGTGCTTGTAGCCGTCCTTGTTCTCGGCCTTCTCCCGGGCGGTCGGCGACGAAGTGTCCCGGCTTGCCGCACCGGAAGCAAGTCCTCGTGTTCCTCCTCATGTTCACGCGGTTCTCGTGCGGCCTCTCGAACCGCCTCGTCAACGGCGCCGGCTCGTCCTCTCCAAGGTCATCAAACTCCTCATCTGGCATAGACATCAAAGAGGAAAACGAGAACATCCTGGTGGATGGGTTAGAGTTAATCTTTCCTTTGGAACCACCAACGAGGGCAAGACTATGGGAATCAGTCGGTCCCTCGAGTTTGGCAGTCATGCCCCTATCCACCTCAGCCGACTTGAGCTTCGAGAACAGCTCGTTCACCGTCAGAGTATCATACCTCTCCGACTCGACTATGGCCTCGAACTTTCCGCCCCATATCGTACGATCCAAAGAGTGTAAGAGCTTGACCGCTCTATCATGATCATCGTACGGGAGCACGTCCACATTGGCCCTCATGTTGTTCACCACCACCGTGAACCTGCGAAACAAGGCATCGATGGACTCACCGGGAGATGAGTGAAGTTCTCGTACTCTCTCCGGTAGGTCGCATACAACCGTGCTCGAACTCGGGCGTTCCCAACATGAGCCTCCTTCAACACCGCCCAAATCCTACAAGCCAAGTGCTCGGTATGCACCCGATCGAACTCGGTCGACACAAAGCACGAAACAAGTAGTCGACCGCCTTATTGTTGGCGTCGAATCCGTCCCTCGACCCCGGAGCAAGGAAATCCATCGGTGGGACATAGCCTCGTGTCCACCGTGACATCCCAAAGCGGTCGACCCTTTCCGCGGAGGAACGCACCCATCCGCTTGCTCCACATCCGGTAGTTCTTGCCATCGAAGTGTGGAGGACCCGAACCCCGTTCCTCGGTACGCCATCCTTGGATCTTAGACGGTTAGAGTCAACAAAGACCCAAACCGGCTCGATACCACTTGAAGGACCGAAACGGCGAACCGAGAGAGGGGGGGGGAGGTGAATGGGAGCCAATAAAAAATCTTATTCAAGAATTCGGCCTATGAACCCAAATTCACTCGTGCACCTCCGCAAGCTTCTCTTGCCAAGTTCACGTAGCCACCGGAGTGCTACCGAACCTAGGAGCAAGACCCGAACAACTCGCCTCAACACACACACAAGCGGAAACACACACGACAAGGCTGGCGGCGGCCCCTAGACAAACCGGAAGCCGGTTTCGAAACCGGTCGGACCGCTCCGTTGGACTTAGCCTCACGAAGGCAGGGAAAAACCGGTCAGACCGGTTAGGCAAACCGGTCAGACCGATTCTGTCCAGAAACTCCCCAAAGATCCCAAACACTACAAAAGCCTTTCCACATCTGAACAAACGAAGCCATGGAGCAGCAAAGACTTCCTTGTTCAAAGATCTTTCTCGACGACCCATGCGAAACGGTCGACCGGTTTGGGAAACCGGTCAGGCCGGTTTTGGCCTGAACAGTCGAGAAGAACACAGCTCGCGGGTCAACTCCCCCAAAACCAAATCTCAATCTCCTGAATCGCTCCACGGACTTGAACAAGACTTTGGGGATATCAGGAACACCTCATGAGGAGTCCATGGCCAAGTTTAATCCCACCAAAACTCGTCCAAGAAGGAGGAATCGAAGAAATCCCGCCAAAGGCACTACCAACCCAAGAACTCAAGAAACCCCAAAATCGAGCACTTTTCCTCACGGATTTGGGAGGGGGAATCACAGCCCAAAGAACCACGAAGGGTTCCCACAAATTTCCCCCATCAAATCCCCAAAGGAAAGGTCCCGAAAACACCGCAAAGAAATCACCGGAAAGGGCTCCGAAAATCACCACCAAGAACAATCGGGAAAAACACATTCAAACCTTGAGGAATCACGCCGAATCATCTATACATGAAACAAAGATTCGTACAAGGTCTAGCAAGCCGCCCGATCATCCATCCCTCTCTACAAGATTTCTCCGTGAAGCTCTCTTGCTAGTCCTAAGGAAAACCTAAGGAAAATAGGAAGGAAAATGGGAAAACTAATGAGCTAGGGTTCCAAGAGTTGGCTGCCAACCTCTGACCTCTTGGGTTATATAGGCGGCAACCGAATGTCTAAAATGCCCCTCTCTACTAACTAGGGATACAAGCCCCTCAAGGGCTGATTCGGAATTCTTGATGTATTCACCATCGGACGGATGCCCGCCGACCGCACCTCGCGTAGCCTCAACGCAAGCCTTGCGATCCCGACGCGTGTCCTCCGCCTCGAAGCTTCGGCCGCCCTCGCGACCCCAAGCCGGTCGGACCGGTTCTCCAAACCGGTCGGACTGTTTTGGCCGCATGTGACCCACACCCGATCTTCGGCCTCGGCTTTGTGGCTCGCCCAGAGTAACCCGGTGATTTTCTCGGTGAACCACCGCAAACCCCGCGAACTTGATGTAGCCTCCGCCAATCACCACTCATGACTTGGCTCCCATGAAGTCCCGGCTCGACCTTGGTTTTGTGGCTCAACCAAGAAACCGTCCACCGACTTCATCTTCTTTGTTCTTGCCACCATGCGGCCCGCACTCGACCCCCGCCGGCCACCGGTCCCTCGAACGAAGCCTACTTGTCTTCTCCACACACCGGAGGCCTCACCAGCAACGACCTTTCGCGCTTGTTCTTCACCCGCACCAACACGAGTCAAGCCGCAACCGGCACCCGCAATACTTAGCCAAGAATCACTCCACACAACGTTGTCAATCACTCATCACAAAAGGAAGCGACCATCCACCGGTCCTCGAACCACACATGGACCTCAAAAGTATGCAAAAAAAAACTAGAAAACAAAACAAATCTATAAAGACTAGAGTTAGACAAACTAGATTAGATGTATTTTGAGGATGATCAAAATTTAATAGATGCAAAAATAAAACAAAATCAGTACTGAAAATTACAAAAAAAAGCAATAAAAAAAATCAAATCTTGATCACTTGTTCCCCGGCAACGGCGCCGCGTAAAAAGGGGCTTGTTGACGGTTAATAATTGTATCAAAGTTCGTTCGTGACTCGCAAGCGTACAAGTCTCCCGTCGTAGTCAAGGGACCCTTCTTCCCTCGAGTGGTGAACCCAAGGTATCGAATCCGTGGAACAAATGTGTGACGCAAGACTTAATCTATTAAAGCCAAATAACGCAATCTTCAATAAAGAACCTAATGCATCTAAGTAAAAGACACAAAACGAATCTAATCTACTAAAAACCGGAGAAAACAAAGTAAGATTGGGTAGATAAACCGATCTAGAGGGATCGGGGTAAGCCTTTTGTTGAAGTTCCAAGCAAGAGAAGAAGTAGCAAATCGAATCTTAATAAAAGCCTCTTTAAATCGTGGTTTCCCGTCCAAATCCGAAAACATCCGCCTTTCGAGACCCCCGTTCGTCACAACGTATCCCTATTCATGCGGGGAGCTTAGGGCGAGTCAAAAGACAAGTCGAGATTCTTTCGGAAGATCCGGTGTGTACCTCTAGCCACCGCGGCTACAAGAACACCCTATGTAATCTATCTCGAGAATAGAATTGGAATAAGCAAAGCCGATCGAAAAACGAAATCTTCGAGGAAACACTTGATCGGCGGGAAAAGATTCAACTTGATAATTCAACTATAACAATGATACATACACAAGATCACCACCGGGATCCTTCCTTGATCTTGCTTCTAGCTCCGGAACTCCGACGTGGTCTTCCGTGCAAGGTTCCCACGTCGGCTAGGGCAACCCTAGTCAACTAGCTCGACCCTCTCCTCTCCTAGATGGTGTCCCTCTCTTCTCTCGCTTCTCGGCGGCCAAAGACGAAATCCTCCTCTCGCGTGGCTCTCGGTCGGGACTATAAATAGCCCGATTGGCGGCTAGGGCAAAGGGCGACGGATTTGGGCCCTAAATGGGCCCGGGCCGACCGGACGGGCCGGCCGCCCGGGCCCATTTAGGCCCGGCCCCGTGGGCTCCTTTGCCCGAGGTCGGTTCCCTTGCTTCTCGGATGCTTCCCCCTTCGCATGTAGGTCCATGTCGTCGGTTTCTCTCCGAATTGGACTCAACTCCTTGTCTTGCAAGATTCGAGACTTTTCCGGTCGTGTCCCCGGAGTCCGTCGTCTTCTCGGATCAAGTCCCCGGCTTCTTGGAGTTAATTTTACTTCATTGCATGACTTGTTCAGACTTCAAGGCCTTGTCATGAGGTGCTTGATGAACTTGTCCCGAAAGTCTTGCATTCAACACTAAATCCCCGCATAAACATTAAACTCCAAAACCGACATGCACACGTGAACTTGTTATACCACGGGGGTTAGTACCAATGGATAAAGTATAAAACTCATGCCAACACCGAAGGTAAACTCATGGCTAGGTTGACGGATTTTCATCGTCAACGCAGGCTATGACGAGGACGCCAACCAGCGGGCCCGCGAGGACTCACTGGACCAGCTGGATGAAGCGCGCCTCGTGGCCCTAATGCATTCTGCAAGATACCAGCAGTCCCTAAGGCGCTACCAGGCTCGAAAGATACGCCGGCGGGACTTCAGCGAGGGGGATTTGGTCCTAAGGCTACGCCAAGACAACCGAGGACGCCACAAGCTATCACCTCCGTGGGAGGGACCCTACGTCGTGGTGAAGGTGCTCAAGCCCGGCACATACAAGCTAGCCAACGAGGACGGCGAAGAACTCACCAACGCTTGGAACATCCAACAGCTACGTCGCTTCTACCCCTAGCTAGGATTTCCAAGTCTTTTGTTGTAAATTACCTGCCCAACACCCCAGTTGGCAGCGAACGTGTAAATAGCAGCAGTTCAATAAAAAGGGCAACTCGGCTTTCCCCTGAAACCCAAGTCACCCTCGGGGGCTACTACGGGGGGCATCCCCCCCCCCCCAAAAATGGTCCCATTTTTTCGCAAAAAAAACCCACGTGCGCTAAGAGTGATTCGACCCGAGCCTCGAGCAAAATTCAAACAGGGCGCGGACGACCTAGCGGAAAGGGCGCGCAAGCCGCAGATAGTCTACGCCTCCACGAGGATACGGCCCTTCTCTCTTGCCCCCGGCCCAGCAGGCTGTTTGCGAAAATCGAACTCCCCTAACTCGAATTTACCCAGGCAAAGGAAGAAACAAAACATCGCCATAAAAATAACAAACATCATTTGCTCCCACAAGTGTTTGAAACAAAATGATTGTTCATTTACATGGTCACGTGGCCCACATACTAACATACAAACAAAAAAGGGCCTGGCGCCCAGCAATCTTCAGGCCTAAGGAGCGTCGGCCCGGCGGCGTGCGGAAACAGAATTCCTCGAAGGCCTCGGCGAGCGCCTCGCCGGCGTCGCGGCCTAACGCGTCCATGCACTCCATCGCCACTTCATCCTCGACGCCCTTCGGGACGATATAGCCCTCCGCCACGGCTTCGAAGTTGATCTCGTAGTGGGACCGCATCACCCCGAGAGCCTTCGGACACCAAGGTGAAGAGCACGGCGCACGCGCCCGGAGACATGCCCACCGAGGGCGCGCGGCGACCGGCCAACGAGCTTCCCGGCCCTGCGCCTCGCCCTCCTCCACGGCCCCGGCGGTCTCCGGGGCCGCGGAACGCAGCTCCAACGGCTCCCTCGCTCGAAGGAGTTGTAGGAAGCTCCGTAGCGCCTCGGCCCGGTCGGTCGCGTGCCCCGCGCGCGGTACGCAGCTCCGAATGTTGCCGCCGAAAGAGATCGAAGGGGAAACGAACCCTCAAAGGAAAGATCAGCAAAACAAGAGACGAGACGGTGACCTACCTTCAACCTGCTTCTTCTCCACCTCGAAGGGCGCGGCGCTCGGCCTCGACCGCCCGCCGCAGTCGACGACGGTGGCGCTCCCTCGCTCCTTGAGGGACCGCTCCCGGTCCGCACTTGTGATGCCGAGAGCTACCGCTTCGCCCTCGAGCTTCGAGAACTCAGCGTTCCGCTCCTCCGGCGACTTCGCGCCGCCTCGCAAGTGGTACGTTCTCGCTCGAGCGCCAACCGGGCGCCGGCAAGAGCGGTCCGCTCTCCGCCGGAGCCGCCCCTCGGCCCCGGCGGGGCGTACGCTCTTGCCGGAGCCGGTCCTCCACCGTGGCGAGTGCAAGGATCTTGGCGTCGAGGGTGGCCTTCGCCTCGTCGGCCTCCTTGGCCTTCTCGCTCGCCCGCGCGCGCCCTCTCCTCGGCCTAGCTCCGCCGGGCTGCGCGCTCCCCGAGCCACGAGCGGAGCTCCCCGATTGTCATCCCGACGGTGACCACCTCCGCCTCCCGCTTGGACGCCAACGTGCGCATCCTCTCCACATCTCCCCCGCGCCGCCGCAGCGCCCTCATCCCGATCGATGAGGGCCGTGCAAATCCTCTCGAGGGTGGAGGGCGCGCGCGCACCGCCTTTCACACTCCCCGGAGCCGGTCGCGTAGGGCCTCGGCCCCGCACAACAACCACCGTCCGGGGTCCCCAAGGCGCGGCCGAGCGCGTCGAAGGCATCGCACCGCTCCCGGAGCCGGCGGAGCTCGGCCACTTATCCGGTCAAAGGCGCCATACTTATCGCGAGCGCGATCCTCGAGCTCCCCGCCGCCAACGTACCGAAACCGGTGAGTGTCGCGCCGCGAGGAACAAGCATGAAGACGACGAAAATCAAAGAAAAGGGGCAACAATGCCTCACATGGAAGACGCGCCACGCCGGCGCCGTGGGATCCGCGCGCCTCGTTCAACGCCCGGTTGAGCGCGGCGCCGTGGTCACGGAGTTCCCCCCACGCCCGCCGATCCTCTTGAGCGTCGGCGAAGGCGAGCGGCTCGTCGACACGCCCCTCTCCTCGGAGCGAGCGGCCGCGTGGGAAGAAGAAGCCTCGCCGCCGTGCCCTCGGCCTCCCGCCACCACATGGCCATCCCACCGCCTTACGAGAACCCCTCCCCGGGACTCGGGGGACGGCATGGGGAAGTTCACCCACCGGTCCCACCCGGGGCGGCGCGGAGTCGTCGTCCGGGATCTCCACCACCACCGCCCGGGAGCCGCCGCGAGTGCGGCTCCTCGCCGCGTCCCCCACCGCCGCCTCCGACCAAGCCTCCGTGGCCGCGATCTCCCGGCCGCGGCGCGTCACGGCCCGCCGCCTCCGGCCGCGTCTCCGGCGGCCACGGCGCCGGGTGGTCCTCCACGGCGGCACCGCCGGCAACGCCGCCGGCAGCCGACGCCGCCGGGCCGAGCCTCGGCCCGCCGCCGCGCCTCCACCACGACCGCGCCCACCGCTCCTTAGCGACCATCGGCCGCGACTCGGCGGGCGAGGCCACCCGGGCCGCGGCCTCGAGGCCTCGCCCGTGCCCTCGCGAGCTCTCACCCGCCGTCGCCACCCCGCTCCCCGCCCGCGGCGCCCTTGACGAGCGCCGCCGCGTGGGGATGGACGCATCCGCCCTCAACACCTTGGCCGGTGCGAGGGGAGGCACGGTTGGCACCACCCCCGCGAGATGCAAACAAACCGTCGGGTCCTCGCCGGCGGGCACGCGACCCCTCGAAAGACGATCCCTTACCTCGAGGAGGAGAAGGCGCGCTTCCTCTTCCTCGAGGTCCCCGCTGACGTGGCGGGTGCGGCCGCGCAACCGCCGCCGCACCTCCGCCCCTCTCCACCGCGTGCGCCGGGCGCCTCCGCCGCGCGCGCGCGGACGCCTCCGAGATGCGCGCCGGCGCCTCCGCGGCCCACGCCGCCCCCGTTGTCGATTGCCCCGGCGGCGGGCGCCTCCGCGACCGCCCCGGTGCGATGTCGCTCCCGCCACCGGAGCCGGCTCGGCGGACGGGGGCGCGGGCTCCCACCTATCGGAGAGGGCCTCGCCCCCCTAACCTCTTCCTCCTCTTCCTCCCTCCTCGTCCGATGACGAGTACTCCCTCGGTCCCCCGGCGAGGAGAGCCCCCCCTCGCTCGCGCAGCCGGTACTCCCTCACTCCTCTCGCTCGCGAGGCTTCCGATGTCGCGTCGCGCGCTCCTTCTTGCGTGCCGCCCGCTCCCGCTCTCGCTGCTACGCCACGCGCGTGAGCGGGGGTGGGCGGCTCGGACTTCGCGCGCGCTCACGCTCACCAACCTGCAGCGAAACATTAGAATGCGTCAACAACCCGAGAACCGGCAAAATCAAGAATGAAATCAAGAACTCTACTCACCGGTTGGCCGTGGGCGCATCTCAAGATCCCACGGGTCCCGTCGTTGCGCCCGGACTTGGGGTCGACGCGCGCACCGCGCCCGGTAGTCGCATACTCCCGCAGAGGGGGCTGCTCGCAGCCGACCGCGACCTCGCCAACGCAACGGGGTCCGCCGCCTCGGTCATCTCGAAGATGCGGAGCGACCTCTCCATCAAAGGGACGATCCACCGATGGTGGAGGTGGGCGAGGACGACTTCCGCAGTTAGCCCACGGCCCGCCAGATTCCTCAGCGCGGCCAGGAGCGAGTCCAACCGCGCCCTCGGTGCCGGGACGGAGACACCCCGTGGTGCCAGGAGGCGGGCCTCTCCCCGAGCATCGAGGCCGGTGCGGGGGGAGGCCGGCTCGTCATTGCGAAGATATAACCACCCCTCGCTCCCGCCCCCGCGTTGTTGGTCGTCATCGTGCAGGGGATGTAGTCGTCCTTGCGCTGGCCCCGCACGGCGAGCGACATGCCGCCGCACGCACCACGCGGCGGGTCCTCGGCTCCGACGTCGGCGGCGTGAACAACTTCGCGCGGAAAAGATGAACCCGCAGATCCCAATTCACCGGATCCCTAGGAAGCCCTCGCACGCCAACGAATGTGGCCGCCTGCGAGATCGCGTTCGGCGCGAAGTTATGGAGCTCCACGCCGTAGTGGTGGCAGAGAGCCCGCATAAAACGGCTCGCCGGCGCCATAAAGCCCCGCTCGTGGAAGCGGACGAAGCTGACCACGTAGCCGCTCGGAGGGTTGGGCGCTTGCTCCCTTCCCGACGGCACGATCCACTCGGCCGGCCGTCCATCCTCGTTCGCCGCCACCGGCCGGCGCGTTACCACCGGTTCGGGACCAGTTGCGTCACCGTCGAGCGCTCCCATGCCAATGGGTCGACGATGGTGAGAGGTTGCCGGGGGAGCCATGCGAGCGGACGAGAGAAGCGAAGAACGGGGAGCAAGAAGAGCTCTGAGAACAGGGGCGCGATGGCGAGAACGACTCGGGGGCTGGGGCGCAAGGAGCAAGAACGGCGAATGCTAAGGTGAAAACCGCCCTTTCCCCTTCCGTTGGATTTATAGGCCGCGTGCGTGTCCTCCGGAGCGCACGCCCCGCGCGCATTAACTCTGCGGTGGAATATTCCTTTGTTGACAAGCGGGCCCCACCACGACCGCGACAGCCATGCAACCTCTCGCAGCCATCATCACGGCGCGGTAACCGGGGCCGTGGCGGTGCGGTCACATCCGCCCGCCCACTCCCCGCCCACCACACGCGCGGCGCGCCGCCCGAAAAGGCGCGCCCGCGACGCGAGATTTCGGCCGCGATTGCGAGCATTTAATGGCCCTGTCCCTTACTGAGTAAGGTAGACCCTCGAAGTGGCCCGAGCCCCTGGCTCAAATTAACACGACCCTGGACGGGTGCAAACATCGACCGGTGGCCTCGAAGCCCGTTTGAAATAAACGGGCGCTACAGGCGCCCTCGATTCACAAAAGGCTACTGATCAGCGGCTCGGGGGCTGGCATGGCCATGCACCCTCGAGACCTCGCAGCTTGCGAAAGACGGGGCGCCACCGCCACCCCCGCACGACCCTACCGATCGGCGGTTCAAGGGCTTACACGATCGGGGGCCCTCGACACCCGCAGATGCGAAAGGCGGGGGCGCCACCGCCACCCCCCCCCGCACGACCCTACCGATCGGCGCTTCGAGGGCTTACACGATCGGGGGCCCTCGACACCGCGGATGCGAAAGGCGGGGGCGCCCGGCCGCCACCCCGCACGACCCTACCGATCGGCGGTGTCGGGAATGCCCCTAGGGGTCCCCTTTAACAACCGGGAAGGCCCCCACTTAAAACCCGCAACGAAGCAAAACACGCTTAGCCTAACCATGCGGTGTGCCTAACCATGCAGAAACGGCCCACGCCGCAGGGGACCCCGACGGCCCGTCAAGGCGGCCCTCTTAGAGATCCCCTCGAGCGAGGCTCCGCCCTCGCTCGAGGATGCGCGCCCCCTCGGGCGGGCTCCGCCCCCGTTCGAGGGGGCCGCACTCCCCTCGAGCGGGCTCCGCCCTCGCTCGAAGGCTCGCTCCCTCCCGAGCGGGTTCGCCCTCGCTCGAGGGTACGTCCCGCCCCCCGACCGGGGCCCGCCACGCTCGAGGGCGCCCCTCACGCGTGCGCCGGCCCCCGTGCACGGGCATTTAACGCCCGACACCGACGGGACGGCGCCATCATGCGCCCGGGCTCGCGCCCGGTGCCGCCGCACCAACTCCCCGTGGAGGCGCCCATCCCCATCACCGTGGGGAGGGACCGTGCGCCGCGGCCGGTGTCGGTCCCGTGACACCGCGCGCCCTCGCTCCAAGACGGCTAACGCTCCGAGCCCCTCGAAGGGGGGCCGGTTGCACCCTCGATTCACTTTCTTGTGACCCTACGGGGTTAGGTGGAGGCGCTAGGCCGGTGGATCGCCATCCCCGCCACCGTACGAAGATGGCCGCCGTCCCCGCACGTGCAGGCGCACGCCAGGCGCTGTAGCAACAACCCCGCAAGACCGTGAAGCGCGTCGGGGAAGGGACGCCGTTTTACCTACTCCCGTGCCCCGCACGTGCCAACGTCGACACCTCCCTCGAGCCTATCGCAGGACATCGCCACCGTCTGCCGCCCTTCTACCCTCGAACCGCCACTGTTCGGGTACAAGGTAGGCCATCATGGCCAGATCGCTGCAAGGATCGTCCGGCGGCCGCCCACTCTACTGACATAGCACGCCGTGCTTCCCCACGTAGCTAGATAGCGCGGCGCGCATGTAATCCGCCTCCCCCTTGATCTATAAAAGGGGGGGGGGGGGGGGGGCGAACCCCCCGCCCGCGAGGGGGGACGGACCCGGAGCATACGTGACAAGAACACACCGCACACCACGTACTCATTCTCCAACTCTCCCACAATATCTTCAGCCACTCCTCCAGGGACTTGGAAGCCACGCGTCCTCTCCCGCCTTTCTTGTAGCAGCCCCACTGCAGGCACCCCCGGTGCTGAGTAATAAAGTGCCCCGAGCACGCCTCTGTGGACGTACGGCCCCCCGCCGGAACCGGATAAAAACTCGTGTCACTTGTTACTTAGCATCGACCATTGAGGGATAGACCACGGCGCTATCTACTGGTTAGTGTCGGGACCATATTCCGCACCGACGCTGGCGCCCACCGTGGGGCCGAGCGCCTAAGGTCATTCCGTCAACTCCCTCCATGGTGATCCGCACTGAGTACCGTGGTACACGCTACTGCATGGGTAGCTCGGACCCCCTCCCAGGCGGGTTCGAAATTCGCTTCGGGGACCTGAATTTTCAGGCCACGGGGAACGGCTATCTCATGCGCCTCACCAACCGTGAGGAGCTCCGCGCGCAGCGCCAGGCCAGGTCCGCTCTGGTCTCCGCTGCACGCGCCGCCACGGCGCAGACGCCCGCGGTCACGGATGCCGCGGCCCGTTGACGCCACGACGCCGACGTCGCTCGGGACGCGTTCGCGCGAGGCGCGGTCCGAGCGGCGGCGGGCCGAGCGCGCCGCCACTCGGCGCGGCACGCCCGCCGTCACGACCGCCACCGCCCCGGCGGGGCCGCGCGCGGTCTCCGACCGCGCATCCCCATCGGGCCGCGTGGCGCTACGTCGGCCTACAACGTCAACGTCAACACCACGATGCGTAGGGTTCCGCCCGGCCGCCACGTCTTCGTCGCCGCAGACCTCGGCGCCTCGGCGAGGGGACGAGTCGTCTCTCGGGTTCCATCGACGCGTTGCCACCCGCCAACCGCCACGGGTACGCGGAGTGGGGACTTCTCCGGCGTGCCGGGACCCGCCCATGTTCGGGCGTTTCCTCGACGCTACGGACTGCGGTTCGGTTCGGCTGCTCCGACGACTCCAAGACCGGGAGCTACGACCCCGCGCGGGAGTGCTACGCCGTCATCACCAACGACCCGGCCAATGCCGCCGGCGCGGGTGGGCGCCGGGAGACGGGGAGATCACCCCCCGCCCCCGGGGGATCGCCGCGCGCCCGGCCGCGGGGGCCAAGCGCTCTCCGCCGGGCCGACGCCGACGCGCGCCTAGCCCAAGCCCGCGAGCTCGAGGCCAAGCCGGCGGAGGAATACGGGACGGTGCGCGGCGCTCCGCGCCTCAATGGCGGGGGAGGCCTCCGCGCGCGGCGAACGCGCACGGGAGCCGGGCCGACGGTCCGCGACCGCATCAACACCGTCCCCAACATCGACAACGCGGACGCGCCCCGCGGGCGAGCCAAAACTCATCGCCGCCGCGACGCCGCCGCGGGCCATGCCGGCACCCTCGACCCCCGAGGCTCGAGACCCGCACCGCGAGGTGCAAACTCTCATCGAGCAAGCGGCCGGTCCGGCCAGGCCGAGAGCTTGGCCTCGCGCATCCGCCAACGGGGGGGATGCGCGGGACGACGAAGCCGCGCCGGAGGCGAACCCTCGGTGCACGCAGGGGGACCGGCGGGGGCGACCCGCCGACCAAGGACGCACGCCGGCCAAGGAACGGCTCCTTGACGCACGCGGGCGCCGGATGGCGACGCCCGCAACGTCATCAACGCCGGGCGCACGAGCGGGGCGGACGCACGAGCAAGGCAAGGGGCTACCACCCTCGACGGGGTGGACGCTACGACGGCGGCGAGGACCGCTCCCCGACGCCGCAGCCCCCGTGCACCCGTGTGTTCGGCCGGAGATCCGCGCGGCGGCGTTCCCCCAACGCTTCCGCCAACCCTCGACCATCGTCAAGTACAACGGGGAGACGGACCCCCGCGTGTGGCTTAACGACTACCGCTTGGCTTGTCAGCTGGGCGGGGCCACCGGCCGACGAGGCCATCATCCGCAACTTGCCCCTGCATCTCGGCGACGCGGCCCGGACATGGCTCGAGCACTTGCCCGCCAGCCAAATCCACAACTGGGACGATCTGGTCCGCACGTTTGTGGGCAACTTCCAGGGCACGTATGTGCGCCCTGGGAATTCCTGGGACCTGCGCTCCTGCACGCAGAAGCCCGGCGAGTCGCTGCGGGACTTCATACGGCGCTTCTCCAAGCGCTGCACGGAGCTCCCCAGCCGTGGCGCGATCCGAGATCGTGCATGCCTTCCTCGAGGGCACCACGTGCCGGGACCTCGTGCGGGAGCTGGGACGCAGCCCCCGCCCGCGGACTCCAATGAGCTGTTCGACATCGCCACCAGCTTCGCCTCGGAGAAGAGGCCGTGGGGGCGATCTTCGACGGCAAGAAGGGCAAGCGCTCGGAGGATGCGCCCGCGGAGGGCAGCAAGTCCAAGGAGCCCCACCGCAACGACAAGCGGGGCAAGAAGGGGGGAAAGAAGCCGCGCCGCGAGGCGCGCGAGCGAGGGGCGCGACGGCGGCAATGCCGAGGCCCTTGTTGTTGACCCGGCTCGACGGGGCCCTCGACCGGCCCCTCGAGGCCCGGGGTGTTCGACGACATGCTTGAAAAAGCCATGTCCTTACCACAAGACCCCGGAGAACCACACCCTTGAGCGAGTTCGATATGCTCAAGAAATTCTATGGCCGTGCCGCCGCGAAGGAGGCGGAGGCCAAGAAAGATGGAGGTGATGGCGACGCAGGCGGCTTCCCCGCCGTTGAAAATGTGTTCCTCATCTTTGGGGGCCAACCGTCGACATGTCGACCCGCCGGCACAAGAAGGAGCGGCACGAGGTCCTCGCCGCGGAGAGGGCGCCTCCGTCCTTCCTCAATTGGTCGGAGGACGCCATCACCTTCGGCGGGAGGACCACCCGAACCGTGTCCCCAACCCGGCCGCACCCGCCGGTGCTCGACCCCATCATCGGGAACGCCCCGGTTCTCGAAGGTCCTCATGGACGGAGGCGGCCCCGCCTCAACATCCTCTACGCGCATACGTTGCGCCTCATGGGGATCGGGTTGGACCGAGCCGCGGCCCGACACGAAGCCGTTCCACCCGCATCGCGCCGTGCAACGGTGTCCAACCCCTTGGGCGGATCGACCCCGCCGCCTTGGTTTGGCACCCCGAAGAACTTCCGCAAGGAGATCCTCACCTTCGAGGTGGTAGGGTTCAAGGGGGCCTACCACGCTATACTTGGGCGACCTTGTTACGCCAAATTCATGGCGGTCCCCAATTATACTTACTTGAAGATGAAGATGCCGGGACCAAACGGCGTCATCACCGTCGGCTAATCCATCGAGCACGCGTTCGACTGCGACGTCGAGTGCGTGGAGCACGCGAGGCACCGGCGCCGGATGAAGCGCCGGTGAACACGTTGGAGAAGACGGTCAACGAAGACCTCGACTCCGCCGCCAAGCACGCCGCACCTTCGAGGCCGCGGAGCGGACCAAGGGGGTCCCCCTCGACCCTTCGCCCCCGAGGGCAAGGCGTTGAGGGTCGGCTCCACCCTCGACCCCAAATAGGAAGTGGTGCTCGTCGACTTCCTCCGCGCCAACGCCGACATCTTCGCGTGGGAGCCCCTCGGATATGCCGGGCATCCCGAGGAAGTCGCCGAGCACTCCCTTGACATCCTACCAAACGCCCGCGCCGTGCAAGAACGGGCCGCGCCGCTTCGACGAGGAGCGGCGACGGGCAATCGGAGCGGAGGCCGCGGAAGCTTCTCGAGGCCGGATTCATCAAGGAGGTGTTCCACCCTACGTGGCTAGCAAACCCCGTGCTTGTAAAGAAAAAGAATGGGAAGTGGCTGATGTGTATAAACTACACTAGTCTTAATAAAGCATGTCCTAAAGTTCCTTTTCCTTTACCACGCATTGATCGATCGTTGATTCAACGGCTGGGTGTGAATTGCTATGCTTCCTTGACGCTTACTCCGGTTACCATCAAATAAAAATGAAGGAGTCCGACCAGCTCGCGACTTCGTTCATCACGCCGTTAGGGACGTTCTGCTACGTCACGATGCCGTTTGGCCTCATAAACGCGGGTGCAACATACCGGCGATGCATGCGGCATGTTTTTGGGGACCATATCGGGCGGACGGTCGAAGCATACGTGGACGACATCGTCGTAAAGACCGAGAAGGCGGACGACCCGGTTGGCGACCTTGGCGTCGCGTTCAACCGCCTACGAGCCAATGGGGTCAAACTAAACCCCGAAAAATGTGTCTTTGGAGTGCCGCGAGGCATGCTCCCGGGATACATTGTCTCCCGACGGGGAATCGAGGCCAACCTCGAAAAGGTTGCGGCCCTCGAACGAATGGGTCCGATCCGGGACCTCAAAGGGGTGTAGAAGGTGTCCGGGGTGCCTCGCCGCCTTGAGCCGCTTCATCTCGCGGCTCGGTGAGAAGGGCCTGCCCCTCTACCGCCTACTTAAGAAGCACGAGCGCTTCTCACGGACCCCCGAGGCCCGGGATGCGCTCGACAAGCCGAAGGCGTCTCTAACGCACGCCCCGATCCTCACGCCGCCGCAAGATGGCGAACCCCTCGCAGCTCTACGTGGCCGCAACCACCCGGGTGGTCGGCCGCCGTGATCGTCGTGGAGCGCGCGCGGAGGAAGGGCACGCCCCCGCCCGTACAGCGGCCGGTCTACTACATCGGCCGAGGTCTCGTCGGACACGAAGACGCGCTACCCCCCGCATCCGTGTTGCCGTACGCGGTAGTCCTTGCGCGGCGCAAGCTCCGCCACTACTTCGAGGCCCACCCCCGTCACGGTGGTTTCCTCCTTCCCACCGGGAGAGATCATCCGCAACCCCGACGCCGCGGCGGGATTGCCAAGTGCTCCGTGGAGCCGATGGGCGCAGACGCTCGCCTACGCCCCGCGCAAGGCCATCAAGTCGCAAATCTCGGCGGATTTCGTCGCCGAGTGGACGGATACGCGAGCCGCCGCCCCCACGGATCCAAGCGGCACGTCGGACTCCGTTCTTCGACGGCTCGGTGATGAAAACGAGGGGGGCGCGGGCCTCGCTCTTCGTGTCACCCCTCGGGGAACACATGCGTACGCGGTGCGCCTTCACTTCCCCGCGTCAAACAATATGGCTGAATACGAGGCCCTCCTCAGCGGCCTCAAAATTGCCATTGAGTTAGGCGTCAAGCGCCTCGACGTGCGGGGGGGGACTCGCAGCTCGTAATCGATCAAGTCATGAAGAACGCAAGCTGCCACGACGACAAGATGGAGGCCTACTGCAAAGCCGTGCGAGCCCTCGAGGACAAGTTCTATGGCATCGAGCTCAACCATGTGCCCCGCCGGTACAACGAGGAGGCAGATGAACTGGCCAAGATTGCGTCCGGGCGGATCACCGTTCCCCCCCGAACGTTTTCGCCCGCGACATCGCGCAACCCTCGGTCGTTTTCGAGCCCTACCCCTCGAGTCACGACGGACCCTCGGGGGCTCCCTCGAACCCGGCGGGTGCGGAACCCATGGACGAGGACCCCTCGAACGAGGCGTACGTGCTCTCCCCTCCTCGAGGGGTACGACTCCCCACGAGACCAACGCGATGGACATCGAGCCGGCTCTCGCCCAAGAGGACCGGCACGAAAAATACATCGCCCGGATCGCTCGAGGGGAACTCCCCGCGACCGAGCCGCGGCTAGACGCATCGCCGGGATGGCCAAGTCTTTTGCCCTCGTTGACGGCGAGCTGTACAAGCGCGCCGCCTCCGGCATCCTACAGCGGTGCGTGCCCATTCCCGAGGGGCGCGAGCTCCTACGGGACATTCACGCGGGGATCTGTGGCCACCACGCCGCGCCCCGCACCCTCGTCGGCAACGCGTTCCGCCAGGGCTTTTACTGGCCTACCGCGGTTGCAGACGCCAGCGAAATCGTACGCACCCCGAAGGGTGCCGCTTCTACGCCCGCAAGTCCAACCTCGCCCGCCCATGCCCCGCAAACCATCCCCGTGACATGGCCATTCGCCGTGTGGGGACCGGACATCGTCGGGCCCCCGCGGAAGGCGCCGGGGGCTTCACCCACTTGCCGGTCGCGATCGACAAGTTCTCCAAGTGGGTGGAGGTGCGCCCCATCACGAATCTAAGGGCGAGAGCAGGCGGTAACATTCTTCACCGACATCGTCTACCGCTTTGGAGTGCCAAACTCCATCATCACGAACAATGGGTCCCGCGTTCACGGGCCGAAGTTCTTGGAGTTCGCGACAAGTTCCACATCCACGTGGATTGGGCGGCCGTGGCACACCCACGGACCAACAGCCAAGTAGAGCGTGCCAACGGCATGATCCTACGAGGGTCTTAAGCCCGAAATTTTCGACCGGCTCAACAAATGCGGGCAAAAATGGCTCCAAGAACTACCCGGCGGTTGTGTGGAGCCTAAGGACCACCCCGAGCGAGCCACCGGTTCACCCCGCTTTTTCCTAGTCCATGGCGCGGAGGCCGTCCTCCCCACGGACTTAGAATACGGATCGCCCGTGGGTTCGAGGCTACAACGAGGATGCTAACCGGCGAGCTCGCGAGGACTCGATGGACCACCGGACGAGGCACGCCTTGTAGCCTTAATGCATTCCGCAAGGTATCAACGATCCCTAAGACGCTACCAAGCACGCAAGATACGTCGACGGGACTTCGGTGAAGGGGATTTGGTCCTAAGGCCGCGCCAAGACAACCGAGGGCGCCATAAGCTATCGCCCCCATGGGAGGGACCCTACGTCGTGGTGAAGGTACTCAAGCCCGCACATACAAGGCGGCCAACGAGGACGGTGAAGAACTCACCAACGCTTGGAACATCCAACGGCTACGTCGCTTCTACCCTTAACTAGGATTCCCAAGTATTTTTTGTTGTAAAATCACATGGCCAACACCCCGAGTTGGTGACAACTATGTAAATGCTTCAAGTCTAATAAAAAGGGCAACTCAGCTTTCCCCTGAAACCCAAGTTACCCTCGGGGGCTACTGCGGGGGGGCACCCCCCCCAAAATGGTCCCATTTTTGCGCAAAAATAAAAAACAACTCACACGCGCTAAGTTCGTTTCCTACTTCAACCTCGAGCAACGATTCGAACAGGGCGCAGGCGGCCCAGCGGAAGGAGCGCGCGAGTCAGAGATAGCCTACGCCGCGAGGATACGGCCCTTCTCTCTCGCCTCCAACCCAGCAGGCCCCCAGCGAAAATCGAACTCCCCTAAGTAAAATCTACTCAGGAAGAAGGAGAAACAAAAAAGCGCAATAAGCAAAAGACTTCATTTCGTATCATCAAATGTTTACGATTGAGATAATGTGCTTATTTACAAAGGCCCCATGGCCAGAATACTGATGCTCGAACAAAAAACGGGCCTAGCGCCCAACTGTTTTCAGGCGGGAGGAGCGGCAGCGTCAGCGACGTCCGGGAAGAGGAACTCCTCGAAGGCCTCGGCGAGCGACCCGGCGGCGTCGGCGGCGAGCGCATCCACACGCTCCATCGCCACCTCGTCCTCGACGCCCTCGGGAATGATGTAGCCCTCCGCCAGCGCCTCGAAGTTGACCTCGTAGTGGGACCGCACCACTCCGAGGGCCTTCTGGACGCCCAGATGCAGCGCCCGGCGCATCCGCTCGGTGACGTGACCGCCAAGGGTGCGCAGGCGGCCGGCCGGCCGAGCCGCCGGCCCGTGCTTCGCCCTCCTCCACGGCACGGCGGGTCTCGAGGGCCCCATCACACAACTCCCCGGCTCCCACTCGGAGGAGTTGTAAGAAGCTGCGGCGCCTCGGCCCGCTCGGCCGCGTGCCCCGGAGCGGTGCGCAAGCCCGGAACCGCCAAGACAGAAAGAAATCGAAAGGGGGAGCGAGCCCTCTAACGGAAAAACCAACAAGGCAAGAGCCAAGCGGCCCCCCTCACCTTCGACTTGCTTCCTCTCCGTCTCGAAGTCGCGGGCGAGGAACCAAGTTGAGAAGTACCTTGGTTCGTGTGTGATGAGTGATTGACCGGATGGTTTGAAGCTTTGTGTGTGTAGTGTTGAGTTGTGTTGTGTGTGTTTTATTCCGTGTATTTACCTTATTGTTTATGTGGTGTGTTGTCAATGCACTCGTGAGGAGTGGTTGACAACGTTGTGTGGACCGATTCTTGGACTAGTATTGCGAGGTGTTGGTTGCGGCTTGGTTTGCGTTGGTGCGGTGAAGAACAGTGCGCGAAAGGTCTTAGCCTTGCGGGGCCTCCGAGGAGTGGAGAGACAAGTAGGCTTGGTTCGAGGGACCCGTGGCCGACGGGATCAAGTGCGAGCCGCATGGTGCAAGAAGAGCAAGAAGAATTTGTGTACAAGGAGCCGGTGCAATGATGGCGGCCCAGTAAAGGAACGAGGCAAGACCGAGTATACTGTTCGGGCGCCAGAGGTGAAAGGCCTGGCGTGCTCGAATATTGGCGTGGTGAGGCCATGCCTTGTATGCGGGGTGTGTTGGTTTGGCCACAAAACCATCGGAGGAGGATTTCTCGGTTTGGGCCTCAAAACCGAGCCCGAGGGCCCGGCGTGACGGAGACGCGTATCCGGGTGCGTCGGGAAGCTTCGAGGCGGGCGACGCGTGGCATGATCTAGGTGCTTGCGTCGGGAGGACGTGAAGGCCTGATGGATGCGCGGCCGTCCGATGGTGAACTTCATGTGTTGACCAAAACGCCCCCGTGAGGGCTTGTGTTGTACTCCTAGTGTAGGGGCACTTCGGTCTTTTCCGGAGGGCCTATATATAGGAGGAGGGGGCTGAATTTTCAGCCAACTCTTGGGCTAGAGGCGGTTGTACTCTTTCATTTTGGAGTGCTTTGGGAGAGAGGGAGAGAGGGGAGAGTGGCTCTTTGATTGGAGCTTTTTGCCATCTTAGATTTGGTTTCTAGGAGTGGCTTGTAATCGATTGGACAAGATATTCATAGCGATTTCATCCTCTAAATCTTGTGCCAATCTTTCTATTCCCGGATTTCTTTTATTGCTTTTTCAGAGCTCTTTTTGTGCTATTTTCGTGCTTGTTTTTGGTGCCTTTGTTCTTGGTGTGATTCCGCGGATTTGAGTGGGTTTCTCCCCGGATTTCTTTGAGGGAAACATGGATGGATGTCTAGTGCATCTTTGTGATTGATCGTGTGCCCTCAAACGCCGGGAAACCACTTCGATTCAAGGATTTTCGTTCGGTGCTCTAGCTTTTGGTGGTGTTCAAAGGATCCGCGATTCCCGATGATTTAAGGAGTTAGGAGACGAAATTCTTGGGGTATAGCATCCTTGGTTGACGCTTTACATGTCCCCAAACTCTTGTCTCAACGACCTTCTATCGTTAGGGAGATCCGGTGATGGATTGGGAGTGTTGACTTTCGGGGTCGAGCAATTTTCGCTTCCGTTCGTGCTTGGCGGACGGTCCGCGAGGGCCGGCGGACGGTCCGCGAGGGCCGGGCGGACGGTCCGCGTGTACAGTGTTCTTTGCGTGTTCTTCGTGTTCTTCCTCGGCTTTGCTTTCGATCCGATTTGGTTTTGGTTTTTCGTTGCAGCCGGTTTGCGGACGGTCCGAGCTTCGCAGCGGACGGTCCGTGGCCCGCGCGGAAGGTCCGCCCGGTCTTCGCGGACGGTCCGTTTTTCTCGGGTCGGTTCTGGTGGTTCTGTTCGCTTTAACGGATGGTCCGTGGCTCAGGCCGGACAGTCCGCGGCAAGGGTGCGGACAGTCCGCGGTACCCTGCCGGACGGTCCGCGCGGCCATCGCGGACGGCCCGCCCCCGCCCGGCCGGACGGTCCCGCCGCAGCCCGGCTGCTTTGCTCTTTGGTTCGATTCCTCCCTCCTTCATTCGTGCTTCCGCGTGTGTTTCAAGGACTCGTTGTTTTGGCGATTGGTGTGTGATTCGTTCCAACGCTTGTGTGTGACCGGGTTTTGACTAGGGTATAGGCCGGGTTCTTTGAGAAGAATTTTTATCCGGCTCCTATTCACTCCCCCCCTCTCTAGTCGCCATCCGATCCTTCGGCGGCGCACGGCCTCGACCGTCGCCTCGAGGCGCTTGACGGCCTCACCTTACTCCCGGAGGGCCGCCCCCCGATTGGCGTTGGTAATGCCGAGCATGATCACCTCGCCCTCGGCCTTGGAGAGCTTGTCGTCCCCGCTCCGCCAATGACCTCGCGCCGCATCGCGGGCGACGCGCTCCTCCCCCGGCCGCCGTCCCGGCGTCGACGAGGGCGGCTCGCTCCTCGCCGGAGTCGCCCCTCGGCCCCTTGGCGGGCGGTGCGCTCTTGCGGAGCCGCTCCCTCGGCGGCGACGAGCGCCGCGGCCTTGGCGTCGTGGGCGGCCTTCAAGTCGTCGGCCTCCTTGGCCGGCCGCTCCGGCCCGCGCGCCCGCTCCTCGGCCCGGCGCCGCTGCACTTGCGCCCCCTCGAGCGACGAGCGCAGCTCCCGAGTTCTCGCCGCGGACGTTGGCCACCTCCGCCTCCCGCTTGGCGGCCGGCCGTCCGCGTCTTCTCCAAGTCCGAGCGCGCCCGCCACGGCGCCTCATCACGATCGATGAGGGCCGCGCGCACCGCTCGAGGCTCGAGCGGCGCGCGCCGGGTCCCGCCTCGAGCTCTCGGGGAGCTCGTCGCGCCACGCCATGGCCCGTACGCCGGCCCGGCCGTCGGCGTCCCGAGGGCGTCGGCAAGCGCGTCGAAAGCGCCGCACCGCTCCCCGGAGCCGGTGGACCTCGGCGTTCACCCGGTCGAAGGCGTCTGTTGTGGCGTAAGCCGCAGCTTTCGCACACGAACAATGAGAGAAGACAAAGGCTCAAGAACCAAAACCAAAACTCGAGACAAAGGATAACCAAAAGCTTTAACTCAACAGTTGGTTTCTCAAAAGTCGATCCCCTTTACATGCGCCGGTCCGTCTCCTTTTATAGGGAGGCGGGCGGACTTTTTACATTCCGAGAACACCCTCGTGTAAAACGAATCAAAACGAATGTGCTAGGCTATCTTCGGGTAATCTCCAATTAGGTCTCCACGTAATCGGCGCTCCATGACGTCACGCCGCAAATCGCGGCGTCTTTCCGGCCTTCCATCACGTGCGCCCGTCGGAGAGAAAGCCCTCGAGCCTTTCGGAGATCCCCCCTTTCGCCTAGTATTCTTCGCCACCCGAAACAAAAACAACACTCAAGCTTGAATTCATTAAGTGTTAGGGGCGACGAAACCCCCTGCTCGAATCCCAGGTCAGGGCCCTCTGTGTGAATAACTTTCGCCCTAGGGGTTTCGTCGTGGAATGGACTGACAAGTGCGACTACTCCGCCCTGTGCTGAGTTGGATTTGTGCTGATGGCTTTGGTGATGACGAAAGATGTTTGCCAAAACGTAATGCCTAGAAGGTGGAAGTGCAATCTGCTGCCTCTGAGGTTTTGCCGCCGGCATCCTTCGTATAGCTGTTCTCCATTCTTTGGGTATGCGAAGGCTCGATTCCGAATCCCCCCAACAGAAGCCCCTCGATGGCGAAGCGCTTGCCTTGAATGCAAACCTGAGCCAGCGAAACCCTGGGATCGAGAATCGAGGCAAAAGAAAACGTCTTCCCCGGCGGCGGTGCCCCCGCAGCCTCGCTTGAAATACCTAAACCGCCCTTGAACGGGTGTTTTTTACCGTTGAGTTTGAAATTTTCGACCGTTGGGTTTTTACCGCCTATAAATAGACGGGGACCGCCGCCGGTGCAGCCCCCGCCCGTTTTCTCCATCCTCATTTC
The DNA here is from genome assembly GCA_947561735.1 of Cenchrus americanus. NCBI lineage: Eukaryota > Viridiplantae > Streptophyta > Magnoliopsida > Poales > Poaceae > Cenchrus > Cenchrus americanus. The sequence continues at coordinate 7,722,361 of OX387242.1, forward strand.
TCCTCGTGGCTTTTTTGCTTGTTGTTTTCGCCTCTCGCTCTCGGCGAGTCGCTTCCGCGGAAGCCCCGGTCCTATTTTCGAGGTTAATTTTGCTTCCGCTTTTCGCACTCGTTTTCGTTCTTCACTTTCCAATACCGGACACTTGAGTCCATGTTACTGAAGAGACTTAGTTGTTTGCGTCAAGCATTCTTGCGAAACCATGGAGGACGAAGGATCATCGTCAAACCGTGGGAAACAGATTGCGCCGGCGGTTGCGGAAGCTACCGCGAGCTCCTCTACCTCGACGTCTAGCTCGGAGTCTGGTAAGATTTCGGCTTGGATTGGTCCGCCAGCTCTCGTGAGAGCGGCACTACCTCATCTTCTTCTAGTAGCGATGCAAATAGTGGTTCGGATGGGGGTTATGTCGAAATAATGCCTAGCGACACAGATGTTGAAAAACGAGTGCTTGAGGACGTGGAGGAGGGCGAAATAGGAGTGGAGGGCGATGCGCTTATGGAGGAGTCCGAAGGGAACCCGTCCGGGGCGAAGGCTCGCACTTGCTATATTGGTCGGTCCTTGATGACTCGGTCGATTTAGATACCTTGCGGTTGGAGGGATGTTTCGAGCCTGGGGTGTGTAGATTGCCTGGGAATGAGACCACGCCCAAACCCCGGAAAAACGAAAGTGTGGTGTTCCGGGACTTTTTCACTGCGGGCCTTCGGTTGCCTGTATCCAAGAAGTTTGCGGATATTTTGGCGGCCTATGGAGTTCAAATTCATCAGTTGACGCCCAACTCTATCCCTCAAGTGCTGAAGTTTTTGTGGGCATGCCGAACCTTTGCTGGAGATAACGATGTCGAGACCTTCGTTCGACATTTCGAGATTCATTGGGCTAGAAAGCTAGTGAAGGTTGATGATGAAGACGGGGAAGCTCAATACGGCCGTCGCACACTTTTCAAACCCGTCGCTTAGCCAAAAATCGGGCTCCGTGGAGTTGGCTCCGGCGTACAAGAACAAGTGGGCTAATCGATGGACTTCGTCTCGGTTTTATGTTCCCATCGAAGTGATTGGTCGAAACTCGAAGCAAGAGGAAGTGACGACTTACGATTTGGCTAGCCGCATGGTCGACCTTGAGGTTGAGCTGTCACCAGAGTTGACGAAAGCCAGCCGGTCCTCAGCAAGTACGACGGCTTTCTATCAGGCTACGCGTGTGATCACCACGCGCGATGCCCTGGAAGAATTTGTGGCTGCTGACATCTGGCCGTGCCAGCCCCGATGGGGGTCATGGGCATTCAAGGTGCAATGGTTGCCCGGGCTCGACAATGATGTGCGAAGCCCCATTTTCAATGTCAAGCGACCAGAAAATATGACAGACGAAGAGATTGTTGCTGAAGTGGAGAGAAAGGTCGTACAGATGATAGGGAATTTTACCCATAAGGAATGGGAGTGTGCCCAGAGGATTTTGAAACATCAGGGCCGTGTTAACCGAGTTTTTGACGAGATGGGAGTGACATATTCCCCTCGTCCGGTGCCTCCGACGGCCGGCAAGAAGATGCAGCCTCCGGGCAACGTTGGGTCTGAAGTCGCCGATACCGACGAAAGGCTAAGTTAAGCAAGACCGGTTTGGTCGTTGAGAGTGTTGTGAAGAACGAGAAAGCCCAAGATATCTTGGCCAAGCGGAAAGTGGACGGCGCGAAAGCGACCCCCGCCACCGCTTGTCGAAAAATCCACAAAGTTATCGAAAGTTAGCGAAACTTTGGCTCGACGAAAGATTGAAGCGGCAAAAGTGGGCTCGCGGCCGAAAGGGAGAAAAAGAAAACGCAAGACCCCACCGTCCCCGTGGAGGCGGATAAGGGACCGTCCCCGAAGAAGAGGCCGCCGGATACCGCCGAAAAGGTGAAGCGACTTGCGGTGAAAGAAAAAGAGACCGAAGATGCGAGGCCTCCGCTAAGAGAGCGCGAGTTGATCCGATTCTTGAGACCGACGAAGATGTTGATATTATGCCCGCACCTCGCATTCAACCGTGCACTAAGTATCCTCCGAAGGGATCGGCAAAAAAAATTGGTTGAGGGGCCTCCGCCGTTGAGTCAAACCGATGCGAGAGGAGTTGGAAGCGCGGGAGGCTAGAGGTAGGCGTGTGGCTGAATTGATTCGAAAGATATTGCCATGGGCGAGGCGGGCTCCGAGAGGGCGTATGGCCGGTCTTGTGGATGTTGTGGATGAATCGGAATCGCTTTGTTATATTGATGACGACACCACTCGATCGAACGAGGACCAGATGTGCGTTGTCGCGCCCCCAATGCGAAGCTGCGACGACTCTTAACGAGGGCTCCGGTGCGAAAGCCCAGAATGTGATTGATCTGGATGCTCCGGAGGTTGGAGCTTCGACGGCGCCGACGTCTCGCTCGCCTCCTCCGGTGTCACAAGATGTTGGCCCGGCGTTGACGAAACCTATTGAGGCTGCCGCGTCGGGAAGATTAACGGCGTCCGAAAGTCTTCAGCGCGAGGATGCTGGTACAATGCGAACTTCCGAGCTTTTTTCTTTCGTGTTTTTCCTTTTCATTACGCATTTTTTGTTTGTTTACGCTTTTTGCTTTGATTATTTTTGGCAGCGAACACTTTAGTCAACTTGAGCGTTAAAGACCGGGAGGAAGAAGTGTTCCGCATTGAGGCGGATCCCTCCGCATCGTGGCCGGCCTCGCGTCAATGCTAGGGGAGCCGGGTACGATGTTTTGCTTGCCGCTTTGCTTTTTGATTTTTGATTTTGCACCTTCGTCGTGCTAACGATGCGGAGGGTGTGCCCTAGATGACATTGTTACTAATCATCTCGCAGATTTTGAGCGTACCCTCGGAGGGCCTCGGCCGATGATCTAATGAAAATTGTACGCGCTTATCTTTCAAGGGGTATCCTCGCCCGCCAAAAGGGCTTCGAAAGGGCTACGTCGGAAGCAAAAACCTCGGTTGATAGGCAAAAGGCATTGGAAGATGAGAATCGACGCCCGAGGGATGAGAATGAAAAGTTGAGACGCGACGCCGATGGTTGGGCGAATCGGCGCGTCAAACATCAAGAGGCCCTCGACGCCTTAAAAAGGGAGCTCGAGTTGAGCGTTAAATGCTATGAAGAATGTCGTCAAGAGTTAAAAGATATGGTGACGCAAAACGACGCGCGAACGTCTCGTTGGAGGCCAACGCCAATCTCATTACGGAGCCGAAAAAGGTGAAGGGCGAGCTCGAAGATACTTTGGAGAAAAATGAAGCTTACGCCACCAATGGGGGGCGTATTTAGCGACTGAGTATCGTCGAGCTTTGGAAAGTTTTGGTGCCGAGGCCCAGGACCTCAAAATTACTGATAACATCTCAAGTTTTGTGGAGTGGCTACATAGCGAATTGAAGCTTCTTCCCGATACCATGAGCAAGATTGGGGACTATGGCGCCGCTACACTGCTTCCGAGATGTTCTTTGAGCCTTCTCGAGCAACGGGGTTGTGAACACTTCAAAACTTTTGGGAGCCGAGGCTTCGTGTTTCCTTCACCCGACGACGCTCCGGCCCCAAGCAAGACGGTTGATCTGATAAACAAGATCATCCTTCGAAACTTTTGGGCCAAAAGTGGGCGAGCGCATGCGCGGAAGAAGGCGGTGGACCGTTTGGCGAAGGTAAGTCATTTTGGCTTATTTCAGCTTCGGTCACCTTTACTAATCGACGGCTTATGATGGTTGTTAATGCTTTTCTTCCTTCTCATAGCTCCATTTTGGGCAGGCGAAACAAGCTTTGGAGCTTCGAGAGCATCGCACAACGCACGGTCCTGAGGCTACTCTGGGGCCTTACGGACCCGCAAGGGATTGGCCGCCGAAGCCCGCAGATGATGCTCCTGAACAGGCGATTCCCGGAGCCCCAGTTCGCGAGGCGCCTCAAGGCGAAAACAGCCAGGTGGACCCCGTCACCGGAGAAGCGTTGGCTCCCCTTCGGCTCTGAATTATTGGATCAACGTTGTGAACAAAAATTTGAGAATGGCGTGTTAGCCCGTTGAACACTCGAAAGATGAGATGTAAACTTGAATGCCACTGCAATGTGCTATAGATGTCGATCGTAATTTTTGTTGTGTTGAAGCTGTTGATCGCTCAGAGCTTAAGTTATCGCTGCTTTCGAGTTACAGGTTTCGAAAGAAAACGTCTTCCCCCCCTTCGGAAGCAGAGATAACTTAAGATCGACTACTTCGCTTGGGATTGTTATGTCGTCAAAGTTTAGAGCGTGCTGGTCCACTTAAACGTTTCACGATGCTGGGTGTTGAATTTTCTCGTTTGTTGCTTACGGTTTTTTCTTTTTGGTTAAAACAAATAGGACTAGCCTTCGACGCGACGCTTAGGCGTGGAACGTGTCGAAGGACTAGGAGCCGCTTTAGGTTTGTCAAATTTTACGACTTTTGAGCTGTTTTTTGACGACGCATCCGTTCGCGTTTTTTTTAGAGATGATCGATATTGAAACGTGCCTTATCACTTGCGACGCGAGTTTCCGCGCAGGTTAAGGACTATGACGCTTCCGTTACGAAATTGTTTCGATTCGAGATTGAATCGCTTTTGAACGTCCTTCCTGGACGGGCTGACGAGAGGGCAGCTCTTTAAAAAATTGATTCTTGTGAATCGTTACGACTGCACCACTTGTGGGTGGGCTACTAATGAGTAGCACTTTGATGCTCTCACTTTCGGAGAGGGCTATTTTGAAATAGCACTTCAATTCATCCTCTTTTGGGATGGGCTATATTGAAATAGCACTTTAAGCCATGCGAAAGAGACACAACAAAGTTTTAGGGAGGAAGTATTCCATTCATTTTAGAAGTAAATTTTACATCAAGGCTGCCTCGTTAAAAACCTCACGCTCCAGAGTGGAGTCCTCCCTATGTGAGGAAAAGAGTACCCGCCTTGTTATTGAATCGTAAAATGCGAAAGTAAATGCTGGAAAAAGCAAATCTAAGATAAATCCTCCGCACTTATAGTACCGTGCGAAAGGCTCCTACTGAAAGTAAACTACGGAAAAAACTTACACAAGTTGTCCACATTCCATGAATAAGGCAACTCCACACCTGCTTCGTCTTTGAGACGAAAAGACCCATCTCGAACCGAGCTTGAAACCACATAAGGTCCTTCCCAAGCAAACTGGAATTTTCCTACAGCGTCGGCGTTCTTCTTTCTTTTCAAGACGAAGTCTCCCACTTTGATGTTCTTGAGGGATACTTTCTTGTTTCTCCACTTTCTCGGTTTCCTCTTGATACTTCAATAGGTTTTGGACCGCATCAAGTCTATCGATTTCCACCGAGTCCTTGTCGGCTTCTTCGCTCTCGCGAGCGCCGCCACCAAAACTCTAGCACTTTGATTGGATAGCTCTTCGGGGCACATTGCTTCGGCCCCGTACAGCAATCCGAATGGTGTGAATTTGGTTGTTCTTGACTCGTAGTGTTGTGCGACCGGACAACTCGCGAGAGCTCATCCGCCCATTTTCCTTTCTTCTCGCTCAAAGAGGCATTTCTTGATGGCGGAGAAAATTTGCCCATTGGCCCTTTCCACGGCGCCATTGGATTGAGGGTGGTACACAGATGCGAAGCATAGCTTTGTCCCGATTGAACGACAGTATTCCCTGAAATCTTGACAATCGAACCGCTTTCCATTGTCGACGGTGAGCTCTTTGGGTACCCCAAATCGCAAATGACTTGCTGCCAAAAGAATTTCCCGATAGTGGCTGAGGTGATGGTGGCGAGAGGCCTTGCCTCGATCCATTTTGTGAAGTATTCAACCGCTACCACCGCGAACTTGAAATTGCCCCCGGGCGGTGGGGAGTGGCCCGACGATGTCCATTCCCCATCGCCGCAACGGCCGAGGTTGGTGTAATAAGCCGTGATGGTGCTCCGGCCTTCGCCGGTGTTTTGCGGCGAATCGGCATGCCTTGCAAGTTTTCACGATGTGCTCTGCATCTTTTATGGCCATTGGCCAATAAAAACCTTGCTCGAAGGCTTTTCCCCGCCAATGCTCTTGCCGCGATGTGTGAGCCGCACATCCCTCCATGGATTTCTTTCATGAGCTCGTTGCCTTGGTCTTGGGAAATGCATTTGAGCAGTGGTGCACATACGCCTAGCTTGAACAGGACATCGTCCTTAAGGACGTAACCCTTGGCTCGCGCCTGCATTCTTTTGAGGTCATGGGTTTCGACAGGTTCATAGTGTCCGCGAAGGAAAGCAATTATGGGGGCTCTCCAGTCCAGGCTTGCGATCGCATTGATAGTGCTGAGTGGTTGCTTGTCTGGCTTTGTGGATGGAGCAACTAGAATTTCAAAAAACACATCTGAGGGCATCGCCTCCCCCCTTGCGGCCTTCTTGGCAAGCTCATCGGCTTCGCCGTTGTGTTTCCTGGGCAGGTGCTCGATGGTGAATCCCCGAAAATGCCTTTCCATTTTGCGTACTTCCGCTAGGTATTTGATCAGTTCTGGCTCCTTGGCCTCACTTTCTTTTTCCACGTGGTCTTTTATGACCTTGGCGTCGCACTTGACTAAGAAGTTGCGGCCCCTAGAGCTTTCACTTTGCGAAGGCCTAGCGGCAAGGCTTCGTACTCGGTGGTGTTGTTAGTGCATCCGTCGGATGGATCCTTGTACTCAAGCCGGCGGCGTATCTTAGCTTGATGCCTGCCGGGGAGGTGATGATAGCCGCAATGCGGTGCCCTTGCGCCCCCGGGCTCCATCACATCCGATTTCCCGCATTGGTACTAGCTCTTCGTCGGTATTGACATTGCTAGGCGAAGTCCAATCTACGATGAAGTCTGCTAGGACTTGGGATTTGATTGCTGATCTTTTACCAAAATCTATTGTGTATTCCGACAGTTCGGTTGCCCACTTGGCAATTCTGGACGAGGCCTCCTTGTTAATGAACAGATCGTTCGAGAGGTTGATCCGTAAGCACCTGTGACTTTGTGAGCCTCGAAGTAATGCACGAGCTTTCTTGTGGTCATGATCACGGCGTAAGCGATTTTCTCTAGCTCGAATAGTGCGGTTTTGATCCCGCTAAGGCTTCGGAGACAAAATAGACTGGGGACTGAAGTTTGCCTTTTTCAGTCTCGACCTCTCGGACCAGAGCGGCGGCGATCGCGGCCCTTGAGGCGGCTACGTAGAGGAGTAGCGGCTCCGAGGGCGAAGGTGGTGACAAGATTGCCATCTTCTCTATGTAATCCTTGAGCTCGGCAAAGGCCTTGCTTTGCTCGGGGCCCCACTCGACCGCGCCCTTGCCTTTCGGTGCCTTGAAGAATGGAAGGCTTCGCTGCGGACCTTGAGATGAATCTTTCAAGGCTGCTACTCGGCCGTTCAATTTTTGGATGTCTTTCTTTGTTCTGGGTTCCTCCATTTCCCTGATTGCTTTGATCTTGTCGGGATTGGCTTCGATTCTCTTAGCGGAGATGAGGCACCCTAGGATTTTTCCTTTTGTAACCCCAAACACACATTTGTCTGGGTTTAGTTTCAAGCCGGCCCTCCTCATGTTGGCGAAGGTTTCGGCCAGGTCATTTATGTGGCGGCCTCGTCGAGCTTTTGACGATGAGGTCGTCGACGTAGGCACGAATATTCTTGCCGATCTGTTGCTTGAATACTTGTTCCGGTCATTCTGGTGAATGTTGAGCCGGCATTTTTCAACCCTTCTGGCATGCGGACGAAACAAAAGGTTCCGAAAGGTGTGATGAAACTGGTTTTCTCCTCATCCTCTTTCGCCATCCAACATTGATGGTAACCGGAGAAACAATCCAGCAGAGACATGATCGCGGCGTTGGCCGCAGAATCTACCACTTGATCCATTCGAGGCAATGGATAGTTATCTTTGGGCGTTGCCTTGTTCAGATCGGTGAAATCGATGCACATGCGCCATTTGCCGTTCTTTTTCTTGACGGGTACTGTGTTTGCCAACCATTTGGGGTACATGACTTTGCGGATGACGGTGGCGTCAAGTAGCCTTTGAACCTCTGACTTGACGGCTACCACCTTGTCGTCGGACATCTTTCGTAATTTCTGTTTACGTGGCTTGACCGATGGGTCGATGTTCAATTTGTGTTCGATGAAACTTCGGTCGACGCCTGTGAGATCTTTGGCGGACCATACAAAAACATCTTTGTTTTTACGGAGAAAAAGAACTAGACTTGCTTCCTCATCAGTTGAGAGATCCGAGCCGATGACGACGGCACGATCGAGGATCATTGCGTCCGCAGGGACTCGCTTGGTCTCGCGGTCCGGGCCGGATGTTGATTTTTTCTTTGTCTGCCTTCGGCTGCTTTTCTGCGTCGTTGCGTTCGATTGCCTCGTCGAGGGCGTGCACGTTTCGCTGCCCTGGGGTGCGGCCTCTTTCTAGGTTGCGGCCATCGTTTTGATGACCCCATATTGTGATGACCCCTAGCGTCGCCGGGATTTTGATGCATAGGAACGCTTGGTGGATGACTGCTTCAAACTTGTTGAGAAACCCTCTGCCTAGGATACCGTTGTATGGGTAATACATCTCCACAACGTCGAAGGATAAGTACTCGGTTACGGCATTTTGTCTTGTGCCGAAAGATACAGGGAGGACCACTTTGCCCACTGCGTGGATGACACGCCCCCCGAAGCCATACAGAGGTGTGTCTGGTGGTTGCAGCAAGTCTCTATTGAGCCCCATCTTGTCGAAAGCATCGGCAAAGATGATGTCCGCTGATGAACCGTTGTCCACCAAAAGTTTTCCGAGAGTCCAGCTCGCTATATTGGCTTCTATCACAAGAGCATCATTGTGAGGGAAGCCTTGCAGCCTTACGTCTTCCTCCGAGAAGGTGATTGGGATGTGGGACCATCTTGTTTTTTCCACTCTTCCTTCCACGCAGATGTTTCGCACCTCGCGAAAGTAGTGTTTTCGTTCCTTCTTGGTTTCAAACTCCAGGGCGGAGCCCCCCAAATAGGCATTATGGTGCCGACGGATGGCGAGAGGGTCGTTTTGGCCCTCGAGTTTGGCCGGGAGCGGTGGAGGCGAAGGACCTTTGTATGGAGGGGGAGGGGGTGGAATAGGATGTTGCTCGATGGGCCTGCGCTCGATGTTCTGAGCTTGGAAGGTTTGTGATTGCCAAGGCGGAGGTTGTGGGTAATTGGGTAGTGGTGGGCGGTATTGAGGTGGTTGGAAAGGGTTTGCGAAAGTGTTTCTCCCAAAACTAGGATTTTGCCAAGCGGGGGCGGAATGGTTTACGGCATTCGCTCTTTCTTTCTCCTTCCTCTCTTCTTCGAGGATAGCTTCGAACCTTTTCTTATCTGGGCAATAGTTTGAGCTGTGGTCATCGTTTTCCTTGTGGAAAATGCAGTACCATTTTCTTTTCTCGTTATGGCCTCGGCCTCTACCTCGGCCTCTGCCCCTGCCTCCACCTCTTCCGCCCCTACGGCCTCCCCCCTGGTTGGGATGAGGAGGAGCCGGGTGGGCTTGGAACCGGACTGCGTGAATCGGCACACGTGGGCGGGGATTCTCTTGGGTGTTTTCGCCTTCCAGGCCGAAAACGCTTCGAGGGTTATTATGAGAGGTGTTTCTGGGATTGGACCACTCCCTTTCGTTGGGTTGGTTGGCTTTCGCAGACTTTTTCTGCTGGGATTGTTCTTCCATGCACATTCTGAAGTCATTGTCTGAACGACAATACTTCTCGAATTCTTCGTAGAGGCGCTGGATAGTTTTGGGCCTTTCGCGCATGAGATGTGAGCGGAATTGACCGGCTCTTAAACCCACAATGGCGGCGTTGATGGCGACGGCGTCCAACACGTTTGGTGCCTGGGCTCTTAAGTGGACGAATCTTCTGAAGTAGTTTTGGAGGGGTTCCTTGTCCTTCTGCTTGCAAGAGAAAAGATCACTCTCTGTAAGTTCTGGACGCTGGAAACCTTGGAAATTTGAGAGAATTCGCTGCTTCAGATCATCCCATCCGTGAATCACGCCTGGGCTCGGGGAGAGAATACCACCGTCTTTGCCGCGTCATCGGCGGCGATGATGAAAGATTTCACTAGCACGAGTCGTCACCGCCGGGCCGAGAGGATGGCGGCTTCGTAGCTCATTAGGAATTGTCTTGGGTCGGGCCGGCCCGAGAATCTAGGCAATGGAACCGGCCCTGTAAGTTTGCGGCCATGGGGTGATTTGGATCTCTTGAGACAAGGGGGATTTGGGGTCCCACGGTCTCGTGCGAATGGTGTGAATGTCCTGGTGCGAAGGACCAGACTCAAAAATGGCTCGCGAAAGGGTTGCGGGCTGAATGTAGTGTGCGGAGGGGGCTGGGTGAAAAACTCATTGCGCTCGCTGAAGTTAGGCTGATTAGGAACTGTATATTCAGGTGAAGGTTGGGTGAAACTTAAGGATTGTTTTGCTTTTAAAGCGCGCAGTTCTTCCTTTAGGGTAGCTATTTCTGCTTTCTGTTTTTGAATCTCAGCTTCGTGTTGAATTGCCAAGAGCCGTTTCTTGGTCCTGGCCACTTCCTCGGCCTCCTTGCGCGAGTTTGGCCGGCTCTCCGCTTCTGCGTTGGGTCGGGATCCGGGAGCGCCTCTCCCCGGGTGAGCATAGCGAGAGATTGAGCTCCTCGTCCAAGGATGACGACGCTCCCTTTGTGGAATTGACGGTGGTTCTCTTCTTCCTTGTGGACATTCTGGGTTTGATACTCGAGCCAAACACAAACGGTGGGCGCCAATTGTTGTGGCGTAAGCCGCAGCTTTCGCACACGAACAATGAGAGAAGACAAAGGCTCAAGAACCAAAACCAAAACTCGAGACAAAGGATAACCAAAAGCTTTAACTCAACAGTTGGTTTCTCAAAAGTCGATCCCCTTTACATGCGCCGGTCCGTCTCCTTTTATAGGGAGGCGGGCGGACTTTTTACATTCCGAGAACACCCTCGTGTAAAACGAATCAAAACAGAATGTGCTAGGCTATCTTCGGGTAATCTCCAATTAGGTCTCCACGTAATCGGCGCTCCATGACGTCACGCCGCAAATCGCGGCGTCTTTCCAGCTTCCATCACGTGCGCCTGTCGGAGAGAAAGCCCTCGAGCCTTTCGGAGATCCCCCCTTTCGCCTAGTATTCTTCGCCACCTGAAACAAAAACAACACTCAAGCTTGAATTCATTAAGTGTTAGGGGCGACGAAACCCCCTGCTCGAATCCCAGGTCAGGGCCCTCTGTGTGAATAACTTTCGCCCTAGGGGTTTCGTCGTGGAATGGACTGACAAGTGCGACTACTCCGCCCTGTGCTGAGTTGGATTTGTGCTGATGGCTTTGGTGATGACGAAAGATGTTTGCCAAAACGTAATGCCTAGAAGGTGGAAGTGCAATCTGCTTCGCCTCGAGGTTTTGCCGCCGGCATCCTTCGCATAGTTGTTCTCCATTCTTTGGGTATGCGAAGGCTCGATTCCGAATCCCCCCAACGGCGTCGTACTTGTCGTGGGCGCGGCGCTCGAGCTACCGGCACCCACAAATCAAAACCCATAAGCGCTGCGACATGGAGGCAGCACGCAAAAACGAGAGATAGAAGAAAAACAAGCAACCACGCCCCACCTGGAATACGCACCATGCAGGGCCGCCATGGACCTGCAGCGCTTCGTTCAACGCGCGGTCGAGCGTGGCGCCGTGGCTCTAGAGCTCGCCCCAGAGCTCCTGCTCCCCCCCCGGCGTCGGCAAACGCAGGGGGGGATCGTCAACGGCCCCCTCCACCCGGGCGGGATGGCCGGCGCGGGAGGACGAGGCCTCGGCGCGCGTGTCCTCGGCCCCCCGCCACCATGTGACCCTCGTGCCGCCTCACGAGGGCCCCCTCCCGGGGCTCGGGGGGAGCGTGTGGGGAAACTAGCCCACGGTCCCACCCGGGCGGTGGGGAGTCGTCATCCGGGACCTCCACCACCTCCGCCGGGGACGGGCCGGCGGCGCCGGCGCTTGCGCCGCCTCCACCGGCGCCTCCACTTGCGCCTGCGAGGCCGCGGGCGCCCGATGCGGCGCCGCGGCCACCACCTCCGGCCGCGCCTGCGACCACGGGCGCCGCCATGGGTTGCACCCGCTCCGCCTCCTCCGCCGGTGGCGCCACGGACGAGCGCCTCCCGAAGCGACGACCTCCGCGGGCTGCTCCTCCGCCACGGCCGGCCGCCGCGGCGCGCGCCTCCACAACGGCCGCACGGCCGCTCCTCGGCCGACCGCCGGCGCGCGGCCGGCGGGGCTGATCCACCGGCCGAGGCCTCGAAGCCTCAACCGGGCCTTGCGGGCTCTCGCCCGCCGCCGTGCTTGCTCCCGCCCGCGACGCCCTCGACGAGCGCCGCCGGGGTGGGGATGGACGCGTCCATCCTCGGCACCTTGGCCGGTGCGAGGGGAGGCACGTTTGGCACCACCGCGCGTGGCACAAACAAGAGGGTTAGAACACTTGATCGTCAACAAATCAAACTAAGCAAAGAGTCGAACCCCCCTACCTCGAGGAGGAAAAGGCGCGCTTCCTTTTCCTCGAAGCCTCGACGGACGAGGCCGACGCGGGCCGGCGCGCCCGCCGCCGCGCCTCCCCGACGGCGCCGCCGCGCGCGCGCGCGCACCCGCCCCGCGGGCGGGCATGCCCGACGCCGCGCCTCCCCGAAGGCGCCGCCGCGCGCGCGCGGGCACGCTCGCCCGCGTGCGGGCACGTCCGCCGTCGCGCCTTCCGACGACGCCGCCACGCGCGCGGGCACGCTCGCCCCGCGCACGCGCGCGCTCGCCCCGCGCGCGGGCACGCTGACGCGCGCACGGGCGCGCCGCCCGCGCGCGCCTCCGTGGCGCGCGCGCGCGCCTCGCGCGCGCGTGCCGCCCGTCGTCGATTGCTCGGCGGCGGGCGCCGTTGCGCCCGCCCCGGCGACGCCGCCCCTTGCCGCCGGCGCCGGCTCCGGCGACGGGGGCGCGAGTCGCCACCTATCGAGGGGGCCCTCCCCCTCGGCCTCTTCCTCTTCGTCCTCCTCCGAGGATGAGTACTCCTCGGTCCCCGGGGAGGAGAGCCCCGGCTCTTCGCGCCGTCGGTACTCCGCGTTCGGCCCGCCGCGGCGCGCTTGATGTCGCCTCGCGCGCTCCCTCCTCGCGAGCCGCCCGCTCCGCTTCCGCCGCCGCGCCGCCCGACCAAGCGCGCGGGAGTCGGGGGGTGGGCGGAACGGACTTTGAGGCGGTAAAGCTCACCCGGTGCATATGGGAACATCAAGGACGCGTCGGGAGGAAGAAGCAACACCAAGAACTAAAACAAAATCAAGACTCAAACTCACCCGGCGGGCCGGTGGGGAGCATCTCGAGGTCCCATGGGGTCGGTCCGGATGCATCGGCATCCGGGTGTCGACGGCGCTCCGCGCCCGGTGAGCGCATATGGCCGCTCGAGGGGCGTCGGGAGGATCCACGACCTCGCCGGATCGACGGGGTTGGCCGCCTCTCGTCATCTCGAAGATGCGGAGCGGCCTCTCCATCGGGGGCACGATCCGCCGGTGATGGAGGAAGGCGAGGACGCCCATCGCGGTCGGCCCCTCGCGCCGCCGGGCTGCGGGGCGGCCGGACCGAGTCCCCGCCGCCTCCGATGCCGGGGCGTGGACACCCCCGTAGCCCCAAGAGCCGGGCTTCTCCTTGAACACCCGACCGGTGTAGGGGGGGGAGGCCGGGCTCGGCGTTGCGCAAGTAGAACCATCCCCGCTCCCGGCCGGCGTTGTTCGTCGTCATGGTGTAGGGGATGTAGACGTTCTTGAACCGCCCCCGCGGGGGCAAGCGACATCCCGCCGCGCGCGCCGCGCGGCGGGTCCTCGGCTCCGTCGTGGGGCTGCGTGAAGAGCTCCGCGCGGAAAAGGTGTACCCAGAGCTCCCCGGTTGGCGGGATCCCCGAGTACCCTTCGCGGACGCCCACGAACGTGGCCGCTGCGCGAAATCGCGTTGGGCGCGAAGTTGTGCGGCTCCACTTCGTAGTAGTGGCACAGCGCCCGCATGAAGCGGCTCGCCGGCGCGTTGAAGCCCCGCTCGTGGTAGCGGATGAAGCTCACCACGTAGCCTTCCGGCGGGTTGGGCGCGCGGTCCCCCGCCGGCGGCACTATCCACTCCGCCGGCGTCCATCTTCATTAGCCGCCGGTGGCCGGCGGCGACCGGCTCGCCAAGGGCCGGCCGGGTCACCGACGACCTCCCCGTGCGTACGGGTCCAAGATCGTGAGGGGCCGAGGTGGCACCATGAGGAAGGACCAAGGAAAGCGAGAGCGGATGACGAGAAACGGAAGAAGAGCTCTAATGGCGACACCGCACGGTGGCAAAGGCGAAGCGAAGACGAAGGGGCGCAGAGGGCCGGAATGGTGAGGCGTTAGGGTAAAAAACCGCCGTCTCCCCCCTCCCCCTCGGATTTATAAACCGCGGGCAAGCTCTCCCGGGCGGATGTCCCACGCACATTAACCTTGCGGGGAATCTTCTCTTCACGCCGACGAACGGGCCCCACCACGGCCGCGGCGGCCACATCACCGCGGACGGGCCATCATCACGGCGAAGACCACGGGGACCGAGGCGAGCGGTCACGTCCGCCCGCCACGCCGCCCACTACGCGCGTGCGCGCGCGGCCGCGAGCGCCTAAAAAGGCGCGCCCGCGTTGCAAAACCGCAGCCTCGACCGTGAGGCATTTAATGACCGGTCCCTTGCCAAGCAAGGGGAACCCTCGAGCGGGGCGGACCCCCGGCTCGAGACAAAGGCGCCCTCGATGGGACATCGGCGTGAGAAGGCCGCCGGGGGCCCCGCTTGAAGTAAAGCGAGGCACCGCGGGCACCCATGCCACGCAAAACCCTTGAGCGGCACGAGCCCCCGGCTCGAGACAAAGGCAGCCCTCGATGGGACATCGGCGTGAGAAGGCCGCCGGGGCCCCGCTTGAAGTAAGCGAGGCACCGCGGGCACCCATGCCACGCAAAACCCTCGAGCGGCACAAGCCCTCGGCTCAAGACGATGTCGGCCCTCGAAGGGACATCGACGTGAGAAGGTCGCTCGGGGCTCGCTTGATGTAAAGCGGGCACCGCGGGTACCCATGCCACGTAAAACCCTCGAGCGGCACGAGCCCCCGGCTCCCGGACAATAACGCCCTCGAAGGGACATCGGCGTGAGAAGGCCGCCGGGGCCTTCTTGAAGTAAAGCAGGCACCGCGGGCACCCATGCCACGCAAAACCCTCGAGCGGCGCGAGCCCCTGGCTCAAGACGATAACGGCCCTCGAAGGGACATCGGCGTGAGAAGGCCGCCCGGGACCTGCTTGAAGTAAAGCGAGGCACCGCGGGCACCCATGCCACGCAAAACCCTCGAGCGGCACGAGCCCCTGGCTCGAGACAATATCAACTCTCTAAAGAGGGCACGTGCGTGAGAAGGTCGCCCGGGGCACCGCTTGAAGTAAAGCGGGCACCGCGGGCACCCATGCCGCGCCGTGCTACCAACCGGCGCCTCAAGGGCTAGCTCGCCCAGACCCCTCGACGGCCGCAAACGCAAAAGACGGGGCCGTCCAGGCGCGGCCCCGCACGGCCCCTGCGATCGAGAGGTTCGAAGCCCGACCCTCGACGGGTTCGAACGGGCGCCTCGGATCGCGAGTCGGGGACGACGAGGGCACGCGCATTCAAGCCGTTCCTCGAGCCCGTCGGCTCGAGGGTGCCCCACATGTCGTGTTCGAGAGCCGGCGAGGGCGCCTAGCCGGGGGATCCCACCGAGGGAGAGCTTCCGCGCCCTCGGTCCCTATCGAACGGGACCGAGCCCCACCTAGCAAACCCACGCAAGCGCTTCCATGGACGTGTCTGCGGACCACGCGGCCTACCCTTATCGAACGGGGCATGGGCGTCCACTCGAACCACCCGCTAGCGGCTCGACGAGGAATCCGCAATCGCGACCCGCTCGATGGGGGTTGCGGAAACCTCACCCTCCGTCCCGCGGAGGGACGGCGAGGGCGCGTAAGAAAACAAGTCGTAAAGCTCTACCCCGATCGCCTCGAACGGGCCCGTGCTCGGGGGGCTTGACGCGCGGCTACACCTCCTTGAAATTGCACCCGCCGGGAGACACGGTGCCGGCGGCGCGTGCGCCACCGAAGCCGGGCCGAGACACCGCCGATGACGGTTGAAACATGTGCCACGCCCTCCGACCGGTTCTCGCGGTTAACCCCTCGCAGGAGCACCCACACTCTGCGGGGCTTCGGGGCTAGACCCGCGGGTCCCGGCGCCGACGCGGCCCCACGGAAAGCATTCGCAAAACAAGGAGGGAAGAACGTCCTATCAGTAGGTTCCAGCATCTGCGGGAGCCTCAATGGCAAACCCGCAGATGCTCGGGGGCTACTGTCGGGGACAGCCCTAGGGGTCCCCTTTAACAACCGGGAAGACCCCACTTAAAACCTGCAACGAAGCAAAACACGCTTAGCCTAACCATGCAGGTGCCTAACCATGCAGGGAACGGCCCACGCCGCAGGGACCCCGACGGCCCGTAAAGGCGGCCCTCTTAGAGATCCCCCTCGAGCGAGGCTCCGCCTCGCTCGAGGATGCGCGCCCCCTCGGGCGGGCTCCGCCCCGTTCGAGGGGCGGCACTTCCCTCGAGCGGGCTCCGCCTCGCTCGAAGGCTCGCTCCCTCCCGAGCGGGTTCCGCCTCGCTCGAGGGTACGTCCCGCCCTCGACCGGGCCCGCCACGCTCGAGGGCGCCCCTCACGCGTGCGCCGGCCCCGTGCACGGGCATTTAACGCCACGACACCGACGGGATGGCGCCATCATGCGCCCGGGGCGCGCGCCCCGGTGCCGCCGCACCAACTCCCCGGGGAGGCGCCCATCCCCATCACCGTGGGGAGGGAGCGTGCGCCGCGGCCGGTGTCGGTCCCGTGACACCGCGCGCCCTGCTCCCAAGATGCGGCTAACGCGCCGAGCCCTCGAAGGGGGGCCGGTTGCACCCTCGATTCACTTTCTTGTGACCCTACGGGGGTTAGGTGGAGGCGCTAGGCCGGTGGATCGCCATCCCCGCCACCGTAACGAGATGGCCGCCGTCCCCGCACGTGCGGGCGCACGTCGGCGCGCGTAGCAACAACCCGAGCACCGTGAAGCGCGTCGGGAAGGGACGCCGTTTTACCTACTCCCCGTGCCCCGTGCGGCCAACGTCGCACCTCCCTCGAGCCTATCGAGGGACATCGCCACCGTCCGCCGCCCTTCTACCCTCGAACCGCCACCGTTCGGGTACAAGGTAGGCCATCATGGCCGGATCGGCTGCAAGGATCGTCCGGACGGCCGCCCACTCTACAAAGCATAGCACGCCGTGCTTCCCCACGTAGCTAGATAGCGCGGCGTGCATGTAATCCGCCTCCCCCTTGATCTATAAAAGGGGGGCGAACCCCCGGCCGTAGGGGGGGGACGGACCCGGTAGCATACGTGACAAGAACACACCGCACACCACGTACTCATTCTCCAACTCTCCCACAATATCTTCGACCACTCCTCCGGGGACTTGGAAGCCACGCTTCCTCTCCCGCCTTGCTTGTAGCAGCCCCACTCTGCGCAGGCACCCACCGGTGCTAAGTAATATAGTGCCCCGAGCACGCCTCTGCCGGACGTACGGCCCCCTCGGTCGGAACCGGGATAAAAACTCTGTGTCACTTGTTACTTAGCATCGACCATTGAGGGATAGACCACGGCGCTTTCTACCGGTTAGTGTCGAGGGCTTACACGATCGGGGGGCCCTCGACACCGCGGATGCGAAAGACGGGGGCGCCCGGCCGCCACCCCCGCACGACCCTGCGATCCGCGGTTCGAGGGCTTACACTATCGGGGCCCTCGACACTGCGGATGCGAAAGACGGGGCGCCCGGCCGCCACCCCCGCACGACCCTGCGATCGGCGGTTCGAGGGCTTACACGATCGGGGGCCCTCGACACTGCGGATGCGAAAGACGGGGGCGCCCGGCCGCCACCCCCCGCACGACCCTGCGATCGAGAGGTTCGAAGCCCGACCCTCCACGGGTTCGAACGGGCGCCCCCGGATCACCGAGGCGGGGATGACGAGGGCACGCGCATTCGAGCCTTTCCTCGAGCCTACCGGCTCAAGGGTGCCCCACATGTCGTGTTCAAGAGCCGGCGAGGGCGCTAGCGGGGGGATCCCACCGAGGGAGAGCTTCCGCGCCCTCGGTCCTTAGCGAATGGGACCGAGCCCCACCCTAGCAAACCCACGCAAGCGCTTTAATGGACGCGTCTCCGCACCGCGCGGCCTACCCTTATCGAACGGGGCATGGGCGTCCACTCTAACCACCCACTAACAGCTCAATGAGGAATCCGCAATCCGCGACCCGATCGATGGGGGTTGCGGAAACCTCACCCTCCGTCCCGCGGAGGGACGGCGAGGGCGCGTTAAAAACAAGTCGTAGAGCTCGCCCCGATCGCCTTGAACGGGCCCAGGCTCGGGGGCTCGACGCACGGCTACACCTCCGGGGCTGCGCCGGCCGCGGATAATGCCGGTTGCGCGTGCGTCACCGAAGCCGGCTGAAACATCGCCGACGCCGGTTGGGATATGTACCACGCCCCCCGACCAAATCCCACGGTAAAACACCTACGGGGAGCACTCACGCTCTGCGGGGCTCGGGGGGCTAGACCCGCGGGTCCGGCCGACGCGGCCCCACGGAAAGCGTTAGCAACCGGGGGGGAAGGATGTCCTATCGGTAGGCTTCAGCATCTGCGGGAGCCTGGCCGGTAAACCCGCAGATGCTCGGGGGCTACTGTCGGGGACAGCCCTGAGGGTCCCCTAAGACAACCGGGGAAATCCTGCTTAAAACCTGCAAAAAACCAAAACTAAACACATCCCACTTAAGCACACACACGGGGCACGGCCCACACTGCGGTGGTCCCCGCGGCCCACCAGAGCGGCCCACTCAAAGGCCCCCTCGAGCAGGTTCCGCCTCGCTCGAGGGTTCACACCTCCCTCGAGCGGGTTCCGCCTCGCTCGAGGGTTCATGGCCCCCTCGAGCGGGCTCCGCCTCGCTCGAGGGTTCGCCTCCGCCTCGCTCGAGGATCCCCCGCACGCACGTCCGTTCCCGCATGCGGGCACGGACATTTAATGCTCGACACGGTGGGGCGGCGCCATCATGCGCCCGGGACTCACGCCCGGTCTCGTTGCACCAACTCCCTAGGGGGAACCCATCCCCGCCACCGTGGGGGAGCGTGCGACGTGGCGGGTGCCGGTCCCGTGACAATGCGCCGCCTACTCTCGTGCGGCTAACGTGCCGAGCCCTCGAAGGGGGGCCGGCCACACCCTCGAACCGCTTTCTCATTAACTTCCGGGGTTAGGTCATGACGCTAGGCCGGCGGGACGCCATCCCTTCCACCTGTTGGTTGTGTGCGGCCGCCCCCGTGCTCACAACACGACGCCGGCACTATTACAACCACTCCGGCGCCGTGCGGCACGCGGGGGCGGGACGCCGCCACGCCTACCACCGTACCCCGTATGGATCGGCCGTCAACGGCTTCCTCAAGCCTCTTTGAAGACACCACGGACAGCCACTACGCCCCTACCCTCGAAGCTACCCCTGTTCGGGTACAAGATACGTCATGATGACCAGATCGTGGCAAGGACCGTCAAGGCGGCCACTTACTCTGAGGCGTTGCACACCATACTTCCCCATGTAGCTGAATAGTGCGGCCTGCTTGTAATTCGCCCTCTCCTTGGTCTATAAAGGAAGGTGAACTCCCCCTCCGCGAGGGGACGAAAGGAGCACACAAGACAACACACACTCTCCAATTCTCCCACAACATCCGAACCTATCACGATCACTCCACCAGGGACTTGGAGGCCACGCCTCCTCTCCCGCCTTGCTTGTAGCCGCCCCACTACAGGCACCCCGGTGCTGAGCAATATAGTGCCCCGAGCACACCACTGCTAGACGTACGGACCCCGGCCAGAACCACGATAAATCTTGTGCCTTTAGTTGCATAGCATCGACCATTGAGGGATAGACCTTGGCGCTTACTACTGGTTAGTGTCGGGACCACATTCCCCACCGACGGTGCCGTCGCGCCGTGTGATGCTTTGGCCTTCAATCTAGGGCCGGGAAGCATTCTCTTGCGGGTGCCGGCGCCGACTCCGCCGCGCGTGCAACCCGCTCGTCGTCCTTTCTTTGGCTTTCTCTGCGTCCTTTCGTCCGAACTCCGTGTCGCCGCCGCCGTTCGGGCCGCCGACGCGGTCTTGACGTCGGTGTGCACCGCACACTCCTTTGCACGCACCCACGCGCCCGTGCACCCATGCACGCGCACGCGTACGCCAAGCGGGGTAAGATCGCCCCTTTTTACCGGTTTACACCCCGAGCCAAGCTCGCCGGCGTTCCACCCGCCGTGAGCCGGGCGCCGCCGCCGGGGTAGACTTTCCTCCCCGGGAGTGCAAACGCCGGTCGCCATCGAGTTTGCACGCATGATTGCACGCAAGCCGGCGGGGAGCCCCCGCCGGCCGTGGCAACCCCGGCCCCGCTCCGACGATGCTCCCATCTCCCCGCCGTGGCGCGCCGCCGTTGACGGTTAATAGTTGTATCAAAGTTCTTTTAGACTTGCAAGCGGATAAGTCTCCCGTCGTAGTCAAGGGACCCTTCTTCATTCGAGTGGTGAACCCAAGGTATCGAATCCGTGGAACAAATGTGTGGCGCAAAAGATGATCTAGTAAAGCCAAGTAACTTCAATCTTCGAAAGGTGAAACTTTAATGCATCTAGTCAAAGAACACAAAAACAAATCTAATCTACTAAAGACCAGAGGTAGGAAAGGTAGATGGGGTAGATAAACTGATCTATAGAGATCGGGTCAAGCCTTTTGTTGAAGTTCCAAGCAAAAGAAGAAGTAGCAAGTTTAATCTAATTAGAAGCCTCTTTAAATCATGGTTTCCTGTCCGACTTCGAAAACACCCGCCTTTCAGAGCCCCCGTTCTGTCACAACGTACTCATATTCATGCGGGTAGTCTAGGGCAAGTCCAAGGACAAGTCGAGTTCTTTCGAAAGATCAGGCATGCACCTCTAGCCACCGTGGCTACAAGAACACCCTATGTGATCTACCTCGATAATAGATCTAGAACAAGCAAAGCCGATCGAAAAGCAAAGACTTCAGAGAAACAGTTGATCGCTAGAAATCGGATTCAACTTGATAATTCAACTAGTACAATGATACATGAACAAGATCACCACCGGGATCTTACCTTGATCTTGCTTCTAGCTCGGGAACTCGACGTGGTGTTCCTTGCAAGGTTCCCACGTCGGCTAGGGAGACCCTAGTCAACTAGCTCGACCCTCTCCTCTCCAAGATGGTGTCCCTCTCTTCTCTTGCTCCTCGGCGGCCGATGATGAATGAATTGATGCGTGGCTCTTGATCCCGGGCTATAAATAGCCCGAATGGCGGCTAGGTCAAAGGGGGAGGCGAATGGGCCCGGAATGGGCCGGTCCGGCCGGCTTTGGGTCAACCGGCCCGGGCCCACCCCCGCCCCGCTGTTGCTGCCTCCTTCGCGTGGCGTCGGTTCCCTTGTCTTCTAGATCTCCCTCCCTTCTGCATGTGGGCCCTTGTCGTTAGTTTCTCTCCGAGTTGGACATAGCTCCTTGTCCCGCAAGATTCAACACTTTTACGGGTAGGTCCTCGGAGTTTGTCATCTTCTCGGGTTTGGTCCCTGGGCTTCTTGGAGTCAAGTTTGCTTAATTGCATGACTTGTACGGGGCTTCAAGGTCTTGCCACAAGGTGCTTGATGAACTTATCCCGGAAGTCTTGCTTTCAACGCTAAACCCCGCATAAATACTAAACTCCAAAACCAATATGCACGAATGAACTTGTTATACCAAGGGGGTTAGTACCAATGGATAAGGTATAAAACTTTTGCCAACACCGAAGGTAAACTTATGGCTAGGTTGACGGAATTTCACCGTCAACATCTCCCCCATGCTTAAACCTTGCTCGTCATCGAGTAAGCCTTCGATGGATATCATCGTTGCCCATCATTGTTTAAACCTTGCACTTGATCATTCATGAGAAAACATAATGCTCTCAAAATTTTTAATTCATTAAGGTTTCATAATGTACTAGCCTTTATCCCCACGGAGGGTAGATTCTTAATTAAGCTTATCCCACAAATATTAACATGCTCCCAAAATTTCAATAGATCTCAGACATTTTGAAATAAAGAACAATATGAAAAAGAGCTAAACCAAGTTCACAAATTTAAATCATCTTGCATATTGCTCATGAACTCTCATCTCATCTTGTCTCTCAAGCCTATATATTCTACTCCTTTCCCTCTCGTAACACACACACACACACACACACACACACACACACACACACACACACACACACACACACACACACTGTGGTAGGCTTTATATGGAGCTTTTTGGGAAAGTTTAGTCCTACCAAGATATTATAAATGAGATGTTGTCAAAACAAGACAAGCTTCTCATGGTCTTACCAAGACTCGTCAAAAAGGTCATTGGAAAATAATGTTATATCAAGGAGGGGAGAGAGAAAAATACACACACTTGAGAAAGATGGACATGTGCAAACGGCATGTGCAAACGGCAAAGAGTGGTCCCGAGGCACAAAGGAAGTCCTCGTTATCGGATTGCACATGGTTGGAAAATGAGTATGGATCTTTTAATCTTGAAGCCTTGAAATTCCTAATGCACTTTAGAGAACCAGGGAGTTCACTTTATTTTATTCTTACACATATTCATATTTTTTCTTTTTTTCTTTATATTCATATTTTTCTTTCTTTCTTTCTTCTTTTTCTTTCATCAATTTTTTTATTTGCTCCCCTTTGAACTCTAAAATTGCATTGTACCTACCTCCTCCCCCATGCTTAGATGTTTGCTCATCCTCGGGCAAAGAGGTGATAAAAATAAGGTAGGTACAAGGAATATTTTTCCTTTGGAGAGATACTTGAAATCTTTGATCGTGGCACCGTTGTCACACCCGAGTTTAAAGGCAAAACCGAATGCATAGATCACGTGTGCGCCGGGATCAAGTTACACACATGCTTAGACATTATGAATACCAAAAACGAGTGCCACATGAATATAGAGTTATTACAAACCATAGTCTTAAACGAAACTTAAATAACGAGTTCTCGCAGCGGACAAAATGCCTCCACGGGCGGTGGCCGACCGAAGACTACGCACACCTAGAACTCCCGGAAATCTCCTGGAATATCTTCGAAGTTCTCCCCGGTCCGAGCAGCAATCCGGGTATTTGTTGACGGATAAAAGACGTATCCCTCTACGATCCGCAAATGTACGGACCCCACACCTTTTTCACCACGGGATTCCCAAGGTTCTTGTCAATCCGCGGAGCAAGGGGATTACAAGCGTTCGATCTACAACGACACACTAACTACTAAAACCCTAACTATTATTATGCTAGAAAACAACTAAACTACACTAGAGAGAATGATTAAGATATCAAGATAAAAGACACTCGCCCACGGGTCTACGATACCGAAACATGCAATCGCTTAAAGACATGAAAACCAATCTAATCTATCGGGGTTGTGACCACGGTTTCGCCCTTTCCCTCCCCTCGTACTGTCACTACGCGAAGGTATTCATGACTAGACCTATGATGGACACGGCGTATTGAATGGATCCAAGGAAGCATTGGAGCTCTACTCCCTTTACGGCATGGTAGCTAACCTTAAGCATTAAAGTATATTCAACACAAGATGATAGATAGATAATCCGACAAAGTGCGATTACATCTCAAGATCGATTACAACCCATGGACGAATGAGAAGATTACCCCATCAAGGTGCTGATCATGGCACCGTTGATCATGGTTTCCCCTCCGCTGGTGTCTTCCTTCTTCTCCACGAGAGGGTGCTTCCTTCGAGGTGGTTGATCTCCCACCGGAGATCCTCCTCCTCTCTCTCTAGCTTGTGGATGGCCTTCGGTGCGAATGACTCCCCCCTTTTGTCCTATGGCGGCGCCCAGGATTTTAGGGTTCAAGATCCTTCGGGTGCAAGGAAAACGGGACCGAACCGACCACTGGAGTGGGCTGGGCCGACCGGCCCGGGCCCTCCTCGGCCCGGTTCGGTCGCCCCTTTCGCTCCGTGGGTCCTTATGCATTTACGTACTTTGCCCCCTCCACTTGCATGATTTTGACGATATTATCCTCGCGTCCAAGATGGAGGTTCTCCGCGCATGAAGTTCGGTCTTTTACGCTTCAATCCCGGGGGTGTTCCTCGTAGCACTTCGGTCCTTGCCACCATTGGAAGTGATTTCATCAAGCTCATGAACACGAACAAGACTCCGTAAATGCTCCTTTGAACTTGTTGCGAATCCGTCCTTTATGTCCATGTTTTCCTACATAAACACAACACTTCCAAATGCATGCACAAAGATGAACTTGTTATATGATTAGTGTGCCTAGTGGCGGGTTAGCTCCATAATAAAATGCAAACCAAAGTGTAATGAACATTCTAGGTGTACCAAAATACACCGTCAATAGTATTGTAGATGCAAGAGAATAAACAAGCGTGAGCACATGACGTACTCAGCAAGAGAGAACAACATAACATGCAAGGCCATATGGTGGATGGCTAGGGTTCAAGCACTTTAGCATTTTAGTAAGTCAAGTTTTATTAGCAACCTGATTACTAAAGAGTGTAAGTTCATACCAACCCAATTAACAAGATATGAGCATCAAAAATAAAGAAATAAACAACAATTAAACATTAAAGTTCCATAATTTAATCATGTGAGTGTCCGGGACGCTCTTGACCGTAAGCACGGCTAATCGATTAGTTTAACACTGCAGAGGTTGTACATCTTTACCCACAAGTAGCGTAAAAGTTCCAAAGAACTTTGGACCCAACCATGCGGTGTTTGCAAGGCACCATACCACACTACCGAGGTGTGATTGCATAGGGACGCTACATGGCCTTTACAAAGGTTCCCTAGCAAGTTATGACCCACAAGGTCCGGATCAGTTAGCAAGGTATAAAGTTTCCTAGCAGGTCGATACCCCACCATAAAAATAATAACTCACCCAACCCCCTGCTTGAGAGAGTCTATACCCCACAGTATCGCCGATCTCTTGTCCTTATCTGGTAAGACCATCCCAAGCTATAGTTCCCAATTATTCAGCCAGTACCATTGCCCATTAGTTCTTGTGGTTGTACTATTTTCCTGGGTGGTTTTCCATGTTCCGATTATCATATTAAAGTGGTCTTGTAAAGTAAAGAACATAAACGGAACATAGAATAGTAAAAGTAACGAAGTTTGATTAGTACCAATCCCAGTTGAGCATGCTAAGCAATAGCTACCATCAAGGTAAAGGTAGTAAAAGACTAGGCATGATCCTTAATAGGTTCCCATCAAGTAACATAGATGCGAAAGCGCTAGTTCGGTAATGTGAAGCATGCCGGAAAATGGCGAATCAACGAACCTACCTTCCATGCCGAGTTCACCTCATACCACCATCATGGCCACCGCAAAGGTGGGGGATGGATCCGGTAGGACCATTGCCAACGGCTCAAGGAAACTGCAGATTCGCAGTTGTTGTTGTGGACTATTTCACGAAGTGGGTAGAAGCAAAACCACTCGCGAATATCAAAGCACCAACAATTCGAAGTTCTTCCGGCGAACATAATCTGCAGATTTGGAGTTCCCGGAGAACCGACCGTTGATAATGGGAAACGATTCGATCGTTACACTTTCATAGAATATTGCAAGACCTTGGGCACTCATGCAAAATTCTCATCGGTGTGTCATTCGCGAGTCTAACGGAGCGATTGAAAGGGCAAATGGTCGATATTTTCGGGAATCAAGAAGTGCTTATTTGATCGAAGAAGAGAAAATGTGTAGATGAATTGCCGAAAGTGATGCGGTCCCCACAGCACTACCGTGTCAAGAGCAACAGGTTTCACGCCTTTTCACCTACTCCTCGACACTGAGGCAATGACACCAGAGGAAATCAAGAATGAAAGCATGAGAGTGCTGAAAGCAAAAGAAATCGAAGAAGTCGACCAAAAAGTGGAAAAAGACATGATTGAGCTGACAATCTTTGAAGCTGCTGAGAACATCGAGAAGTACCAAAAAGAAACCAAAGCATGGAAAGACAAGAAAGTGGTCAGAAAAGACATCAAAACTGGTGATCTGGTGTTGAAAAGAAAGAAGAAATGGGAAAACCCGGGGAAACTTCATGAATCATGGGAAGGACCATACATAGCAAAAGAAACAAACATGCCAGGGGCTTTTTGTTTGCTAGAGCAGACTGGCGAAGAGTTGCCATATTCGTGGAATGCCGACGACTCGAAAAGGTACTACCCATGAGAATGTCGAATTAGGTAGAATTAAATTTAGAGTATTTTTTTACCTTTTTTGTTAGTTTTATTCTAGAAAACCTAAAAGCCGAATCAAGAGTCTATAAGTGATTTCGGAGGAAAAACACTTGATTTCCTTTTCGCAATTTTATTAGAATAAGGAGGAACGTACTCTTTTCCTTGCAAAGGGTGCTCTAAATCAAGAGGCAAGGTTTTTAATGAGGCGGATCCTATGTAAATACTCTTGTGATATATATGAAAAGATTCTTCCTCCAAATCGTGCATTTTGTGGATTCCATCATGTGAAAGAAAAGTTCGTGAAAAGGCTCCGTGATAGCCGAGATTCCATTGTGAAAGAATTTTTTTTCGTGAAAAGGCTTCATGATAGCCGAGATTCCATTGTGAAAGAAAATTTCGTGAAAAGGCTCCGTGATAGTCGAGATTCCATTGTGAAAGATGAAAAATTCGTGAAAAGACTTCGTGATAGCCGAGATTCCATTGTGAAAGAAAAGTTCGTGATAAGGCTCCGCGATAGCCGAGATTCCATCATGTGAATAAAAAATTCATGAAAAGGCTTCCCGATAGCCGAATTCCATCGTGAAAAAAAGAAAAAGTTCATTTGAAAGGCTTCTTGATAGCCGAATTCCATCGTGAAAAAAGAAAGAGTTCGCCATGAAGAAAGAAAATTTTCGTGTGAAAGGCTTCATGATAGCCAGAATCCTATCGTGAAAAGATAAAGAGTTTGTGAAAAGGCTTCGTGATAGCCGGAGGCTCCGTGAAAGCCTAAATCCCACCGTCAAAGGGATTCCCACCGAAAGGCTCCGAGACAACAACAAGTTGTGGCCTAAATCCCACCGTCAAAGGGATTCCCACCTGAAAAGGCTCGGGACAACAATAAGTTGTAGCCTAAGATTCCGTTATGATAATCAATGGTAATTGCGAATGTATATGTCATTGTTTAAAAATTTTTTTTGGCAAAGATTCATGAAATTTTTTTTCGCGATGAATATGTTCCGTTGAAGAGGCAAGGGGCTCGAGTGAAGATTCGTAGAAAATCGTGGTTGAAGCAACCGAGGGGTTGCAATATCAACCGAGGCAAGTGTGCCAAGCGGGTCAAGTCCACAAAATTCGCAAGCAAATTCTCGTCGACTTGCATCACGTTGTTTGCGATCTCAAAACTCGCGAAAATTTCTCAAAAAGTTACGGATAATCAAAACATCCGCACACAAGAATTTCTTTAACTTTGCCTCGAAATTTTCATGCAAAACGGCAAGGTGGGGGAGGGTGACGTTTTTTCAAAGAAAATGTCTTTATTGCCTTAGTTGCATAAAAATTTCAATATAGTTTCATCACGATTACATTGAGAAATACAATCTCTAAAATGAAAGTTCAACGACATGTCCCGGGTCGCGGCTATTATCTTCTACAATATCGCTAGCATAGGCGAAGTCAAGTCCAGTAGTGATGGGGCTAAGGGGCTCCGTCTTCATGACCTCCGAAGAGCTTGAATTCGCAGCGGTGCGGTTCTCGTCTTCACGAAGGAGAAAGAATGAAGAAAGATCGAAACAACCAGTTGAAAACTTAAGCGAAACTTCAAGCCAAAAGTCGAGAAATCTTGCTCGGGTGAGCCTCTTTGAACAAGCGCCATGATTCACCACCGACAAACATGTTTCTACGATGGATTCGCGTTGGCAATACGTCTGCGCGAGCCTAACTTGCGGGACTGTGCGGGTTAAAGTTTACGAGAGACAAAGTGTTTCGGACAAAAGCATATCTATTAAATGAATTCACATATATATACACAAAACACCATGAAGAGAGAATGCTTCAGCAATGTTCGGCCCGTGATGTCAACCTTTGGGGAATCCTCCTCGTGTTCGGAAGTTTGATCGTCGCCGCCGCCATCGTCGCCGCCGTCGCCGAACCTTCTCCTTCGAGTCCGTAGATTCTTCATCGTCATTGTCGGAAGAAGACTGCGGCGGTGCGGTGTCTTTACCCCGCTCCTCCTCGTTGAGCAACTAAAGAAAACAAAGGAAGAAATGTCGAAAAATCGAAATAATTCCGCGAATTCGCAAGAACTAACGACTTTTCTAAGAAAAACAACCCGTGCAAGCTTAGCACGGGTGACGTTTTTCACAATTTCCCTCCCGCCGGTGAACCAAAATTCTCTTGCGAACTTGGTCTTGATAGCGAGGACGTCTTCATTAGGTTGAAGTCTCGAAGTGCTCGAAGCATCGAGAAAATTGTGGAAGTTTCTCGCGAAACTTCATAAGATCGACCCAGTCAAAATTGTGGAGTAGCTTGAATACTTTTGATTGAAAACGCCACGAAAAAAATCACCGGCACCGGTAATAACCTCGGGAAGAGCTTTGAATTCGGTCTCAATCCAGCTCATGAAATCGGAAAGACTTATATTGGCGAGAAAGTGGAGCGGGACGAACGCCGAAGTTCATCAAAGACTTCTCGTACTCCTTGAACAAAAGGTGTAGTTTGTTAACAATTTCGGAGATGTCTTTCCCCGAGGCTTCCCTCTGTTCGGCTAATGCTCTTTCAAGATCTTGAATCCTCTTGCTCTTTGCTACTCAAGGTCTTGGCAAGATCGGCATTGTTTTGGCGGAGATCCTCGGCGGTCTTCGAAGATTTATCTTGATCTTTACGAAGATTTTCAATCAAACTCGGATCATCATCGTGAGTTTTTCTGCAGCTTTCTCCAAATCCTTCTTAGATTGTTCAAGAGCCTCTTCGGCGACCTTCTTACCATCTTGGCACCGCCTAAGGGCTTCCTCCAGCCTCGGCAACCTTCTTCTCAAGGTCCGGATTCGCGGCTTGAGCAAGGTCGAAGTTGCGCTTAAGTTATTTAGACTCATAAGATAGCGCTTGTTGATCTTCTCTTGTTCAATAAGTCGTTCGGCAACAATTTTTCCAAGCATGGAGGATTTAAGAGCATAATCTTCTTGGTACTTCGCAAGTCCGGACGACGGTTATGAACGAAGATCTTTAAATTCCGAAAAAATTCCATAATTAAAGTCATAGGCGGGAAATCATAAAGCTCGAGGCCAAAGGGTTAACGAAAAGAGATGAACCTTTTTCGCTTAGGTTTTGTATGGTAACCTTCTTCACCGAACTCGCAGAAGATTTACCCAAAGAGGCGGAAGTCTTGTTCAAAGAGGAGCGAGGTTCCTTTCCTAAATCATGAACAGCTTGTCCGAGCGAGTGAAGTGATTGTTCTGAACCCCCTCTCCTGTTTCATCAACAAGCGCGAGATGATTTCCAAAGTGTTAAAATCTTGGGTGTGCCACCTCTGTTTCTAGCCACTTCACAGCCAACACTTAGCAATTCATCGTGGTGTGACGTACCGAAGCTCTTATTGAAGGCGATTACGGAGGGAGAAGGTTCTTGACCCTCGGGGAGATCTTCGCGAGTTTCAAGCAAGGCAACATCTTGGACGGCTCTTCGCCCTTGTGAATGGTTAGTTCAAGGTCTCTCAAAAATTCGGGAGATACCTTCTCTTGGGAATGGACATGTTGAGGAGCGAGTAGTATCCACAACGGCGAAATGACCTCCTCCCGAACTTCAACAACAACATCCGAAAAGGAGCCAATATCCACGAATTCATTTTCGAACTTGAATACGCCGATCGAGAAAGTAGAGTCGTGGGAAAGGCCAAGAAGAAAAACCTTTCGTGCAAGCTCCACCGGAAAACATCATCGAAAGCGGTGGGAACACGACGAACTTCAACGACCTCAACTTTCTTCTTAACGACTTTCTTGGCTTTCTTTCGGCTCATCCGAGCAAGGCCAAAGGTTGCACCGAAGCTCAACGTCTGAAATTTGTTCGGAAGTTCGACGCTTCCGTTTGGATGATTCAAGGGATTTGGTCTTCGCAGGTTGAACACCAGAAGACGTCATCTCGTCGAGGGTCCCTTGATTCTTCTTAGAAGATTTTTTTTCTTTGAGGCTTTAAGAGGCATAGCCGAACAGCTCGCCACGGCGACGCACGACATCTTCACAGAAGGGCCTGGGAGACGACATGGGAAAGACTTCTCTTTGCAAATTTCAGAAAACACTCGGTTTATCCTTCTCTTATGTTTCACCAGATTTTTGTAGGCCTTATACTCATTCATGGTATACTGGCCAATCATCTCATTCACCTTTCTCTCGACTTCAGTCATGAAATCTTCAGCGCTCTGGCCGTTAGTCAAACGAAGTCCGAATAAGGGAAAGGGAACCTCTTGTATTGCCCAATTGACGTTGAAACTCAGGATTTCTCTAGGGGCCCAGCCGTGAGAAATCGGCCAAATGTTAGCATCAACAAACTCCTCGATGAGGTCGCGTCAGCCGACGATTGTTCGGCAAGGTGAAACATGCTTTCACAATTCCGGATACCCACTGCTCGTTGATTGTACGAGGCAGTGCTAATAGCAGTCAAAGCTTCAATGGGTGTAGAAAAAGGATTGGCCAGTCCGTTGTAGTCAGGAATAGCCGACATGTCTATCTTCACATAAAACCAGTAACAACTCCAATCTTCTGCGAAGTTGGTCTTGCGGCGGGGTGCGATCCGGATTGGCGTGAGTCCCTTCCTTGTATTCTCGCCCGCGGGTGTTGAAAGTGCGGCGGGTGTAGTGAGCCTCATAATACCGACCATCATTGAGATTGATGACATCAGGCACGATGACTAGCACGAAAAGTCGGGCAAAACCATCAACTACGAAGTTACATCCGAAAGTTTTCATGATCCAAAAAAACTTGGAAACCTCCAGGAATGAGTTCGGAGAGAGCTGATGAATCCTCACAGAAAATTTGTCCAGAATCACTGGAAGAAGGGGATCACGGGGAAATATTAAACCACGGGTAAAAAAAGTCCCGAAAGATGACAATTTCATCGGTTTCGGGAGAAGGGACTTCTTCATCTAGGGGAGCATGCCCACTTCCGGTGGGAAAAAACCCGGTACTGGCTTCATATTCCCCGATCAAATTAGGCCGTGACCTTGGATTCCCCCGAAAACAAAAGCCGCGAGGGAGAGCTTTCGACCTCTTTGTTGAAATAAGATCTTTCGGATCGGCGTTGATATATTCCACATCCTCCTCCTCGATCTAATCTCCCCATCTTCGCGGTTTCCAGATCCACGAGCAGTAGGTGAGGTCTTGTCTTCGGCAGGTTGGGAAGTTCCTAGTTCATGAACTTCTGGTTCAGCCGGAAGGCCGGCTGCGATCAGTTCTTTAGTCGTCATAGGTCGGACAGTGCTTTTAATGCGGGCCACCTAATCAACGGTAATATAGTTAAGAAGTCTAAGTCAAGTTTTCATGAATGAAGTTCGCGAAACTAGAAGTGCGAATGAGAATGACAAAACGTAAGGACAACAACTAAGTAACAAAGAAATCAATACCTTTGAAAACTTGAGGAAGTCTTCAACCTACGAATAACTTATCGCGAAGCGCTTTTCTGCGAAAGTATGAGCAAAAGTTCGCGGAAACTGAGAAACCACGTCGCCTCAAAAAGTACGGGTTTGGTGTGTGAACTAGTGGCGGACTTGTAAATGTGTGAGATGTAAAAGACATTCATGTACATGTTTACACTAGGAATATTCCTTAGGTTTGAGGGTATTTTCTAAATGTAAAAGTCCCTTCGTCTCCCTATAAAAGGGGGCGCAAGGGCACGTGTAAAAGCATTCACAACTTTTGAGGCGAGAGCGATCTTTTGGAGAACCTTTGTCTCCCCCTACATCATTTGTGTTCCCGAACGTCCTTGCATTCCCTTCTCTCGTGTTCGGGGGGCTTATCCGGATTTTTCGAGATAGAAAAAGGAAACTGAGAATAAGCCTTTTTTTTTTACCGAAGTCAGTAGGAAACCTCTACCTTTTTTTATAAATTTCATTTAGTCCCGTTTAATTCCCTTCCTCTACCTACTAGGTGCTGCTTAGGTGCTCTTACCACTAGGCTAGAGACCCTTTCGCAATAAGCCTCCTTTCGAAGCATTGGATCCAAATATCAAAGATAACATGAGGCAAAGAAACAGATAATAAGCCGTATGCAGGTTCTTGCAAAATGAGGCAAGTCCCATTGAACCTTTGCATGTGCAGTGAGGTTCTGAGTCACAGTTCGTCACAATGGATACTCTGTGTAGTTGAATTGTACAATCTAATGCATTCTCCTCGGAACAAATGGGTGCAGTGTGATGGAGACATTCTTAGCCTCTTGGCAAGATGGTCTCACTACAGCACAGCACTAAACTTTTTTTAAAAAAATCATACATAAACCCGGCTAAATTACGGCCGTACGTAATATAGCATAGGGTGCGGCCGCTTTGTTTTTGGTTGCCTTGCTCTCCGTGCCCACATTTTTTCTTGAGGCCCGTTCTCGAGGCCTGTTCTCTAGGATCGAGTTTCTCCGGCCCACATTTTCTCCCGAGGCTGTTTCGTAGTTGCGGACCCAATTTTTTGGCGCCAAAAAGGCCACATAGGCTGCTGCGCGTGGGAGTAAAAAAAGGCGGTAAAACCTAACCTAGGGTCTGATCCGGCGCGCTCTTCGTCGGGTCGCCGTTTGGCGACGCGTTGGGCGGGGCGCCACAAGAACAGCGCCGAAAAAATAGAAGCGCATCGGAGGATCCCCCAGGCAAAAAAAATCATGAGATCGATAAAAACCAGGTACGTTTCACGGAAAAAAAAAACAGATCCACACCAAAAATCCATCCAACTTTACACCACACGTTGTTCTAGATGTGGTTCTCTGCACATAAACCATCCGCCCGGTGAGGAAATCGCCCCCGAAACTCGATCTGGATCTGGCAGGAAATCCCAACAAGTTATCAATTTGTTTTGCCGGACTAGATATGGGACATGATGTTTTCGATTGCCACATACATCACATAAGCCTTGTTTTTTTTTGCCTGGATGTTTTCGATTAGTTGTATCCGAACCCGTTGAAGAATGGTAGCATGTACTTGTCAAATCCGCACGTCATATACAAAAAAGGTCTTGTGTCCCCCGAAAAACACCATCCTTAGTTTGCTAGTCCCGCGAAAAAATGGAATGAATAACATAGTTAGATAATTGATACGGGGCCGGGAGATTCATAGTTGGGTCGGGTAAAAAGGAATACTAATATGCATCCATGTTTTTGTTTTACTTGTCTACACAAATGATTTAAGTTGTGTGACAATGTGGATGCTTGTTACATGACGGTTGGCCTACTTGTTTTTAATTTCTCTCGCTTGTTTTAATTGAATCGGGTTTCATAACATCTACCAAAAATTTGTTTTGTTCCGGTGTGCAAAAAATGGACTCGAACCGGTTGCCACCGGATTGTGATTATGACTTCATTGATGTGGAGGTCGCCAATCCTACCTTATGTACTCGGGTAGGGTTGGCGAGAGGCTACCAATCGGCTTCGGCTCCGGATTGCGACGGTTCGCTTGCTTGCTAATGTTGCAAACACTTTAATCCATAGTGACCGAACAATGAAATCACCCCGGGCTATGTTGCCGATGGTGTATTTGAGGCTCATGGCATGTCTCCGGTGGTGGAGGCCACCGCTATTTTGGATGACGTTGTTGAAGAAGTATGGCGCACACCTCCAATCCCGTACACTTTGGTCGAGTTTTGCATCTAAGCAGGAGGCAAAATGCTACTACAATGCTTATGCAAAAAGGATTGGTTTCTCAATTCGCATTAGTGCCACACATCTATCGGGTTCAACTAGGGAGCAGCGCAAAGTGACATATGTGTGCAATAAGGAGGGCCGTGGTAGGAAACCTAGAGAAGATCTAGTAAATATTGAATCCGGTGATGATGGCAACTCTTCTGGGACAGAATCAGAACCTGAACAGAACGATGCCGAGCAAGAGGTTAAGAAGAAGAAACTTGATGGTGGAAAGAAGAGGAAAAGAGAGAAAATGATTCATACGGGGTGCAAAGCAAGGATGGTTGTGAACCTGATGGATGAGAGGTGGCATTTCACTTACTTTATGGCTGACCACAACCATGACTTAGTTGAGAAACCGGATCTCACAAGGGCATCCCTCAACAAGAGAAGGAGTTTATTACTCTCTTGCATGGTTGCAACCCGACAACGGGGCGTATAATGCAACTTATGAATGAGTTGTATGGTTCGCACAAATTGTACCGTATATAGGGAAGGACATTAGCAACTTTAGGTCAACCATTAGGAGGAAAGAGAAGTTCAAAGACATGCAAGAAGCGGTAGACCATTTCGAGAGATATACACCGGGAAGATCCTAACTTCTTCGCACGGTAAAGTTGGATGACGGGGACGGGGTGGAGAGCCCGTTTTGGGTTGACGAGTGCGGCAAGGCAAGCTTACATTGATCTTTACCATGATTGTGTCTTTTTTGATGCTACCTACATGACCAACATGTATGATATGCCATTTGCTCCATTCATTGGAATAAATAAGCACGAGCGATCGATTCAATTGGGTTGTGCCTTTCTCGCGTGATGAAAAAACACCTAGCTATGTGTGGTTGTTCCAATCATTCACCGCAAGCGATGAAAGGAAAGGCTCCCATGAACATTATAGCGGACCAGGATGGTGCTATGAGGTCCGCGATTGCCTAGGTTTTCCCCAATTCAACTCACGAGAACTGCCGCTTCCACATTATGGACAAGTACTCGGGTACAATAGGCCCGGTGCTTGATGAGAGTGAGGACTTTAAAGAATGCATGAATCACACGGTGACTCGGGATGAGTTTGACACACGGTGGGCCGCAATGTTGCACAAACATGGCTTGCGGGGCAATGTCCATT
Source organism: Cenchrus americanus (assembly GCA_947561735.1). NCBI lineage: Eukaryota > Viridiplantae > Streptophyta > Magnoliopsida > Poales > Poaceae > Cenchrus > Cenchrus americanus. The sequence continues at coordinate 7,757,368 of OX387242.1, forward strand.
TTCAAAACCTCTATGCCCTTAGAGGCGCTTTTGCTCCCGCGTTCTACATGCACTCCTTCTTCCCATTCCTGCAATCAACCCAACGTAGTGAGGGCTTCAATGCAGTGTTGAAGAAATATGTGAACCCTAACATGTCGATACTGCATTTTGTGGAACAGTACCAGAAAATACAAGATAAGTGCCTTGTTGCTCAGGAGGGGCAAGAGTTTGATACTGAAGATAAAGAGAGGCGGAGATGGTCTAAATTCCCCCTAGAAAGACATGCTGCTGCCATCTACACCAAGGGGCTCTTCTATAGGTTTTCAAAAGAGTTTGAGAAGACAGCTGAGTATGATGTGAAGCAGGAAAGTGACATCATATACAGGATTGTGCCTAATAATGTGCGTGTGTATGGCTATGGGAAAAGAGAGTACATTGTGACTGTGATTAATGAAGATGAGAGTTACTATTGTGAGTGCAGCAAGTTTGACAGAGATGGGATCCTATGATGCCATATTATGAAGGTCATGGTCAGGTTGGGTGTGAGAACTATACCGGATAAATATATTCTTGAGCGATGGGTTCGGGGAGCCGCTTTTGCCGCCAACAGTGGTTGATGCTGCAACTAAAGCGTTTGCTCAGCCAGACTTGGTGGCCCGTGGCATGCCTTTGAGTGGGCGAAGGACTCGTGGTTCACAAATCTTTCTACGGCTTTTGCGAGTTTGGAATCGGATGGGTGTATGTCAAATGAAGCCTATACTACCATGCGAATCATATCAAGCGGATGAGATCCGAAATTATTGAGCTAAAGAAGAGAAAGAAATCTCGAAGGAAGCAAGTAGACAAGTGGGGCGATTCTTGCATCCGCACCATGTGCCTCTCGCTCCCGGCTCCCCGACGCTATTGCAACGAGTGCAACTACCGTTGTCTAGATTGGTTCGAAATTACATCCGGTGCTGCTCCTATCAGCGGAGGTAGAATGCTTGTACTGCTGTATAATCTGTTTTTGAATTACTTGTTTTATATCTAATTTCAGATTTCCCCTGTAGGTGCTATTGAGGGTGATGGTGGCTTACCACTACAGGTTGGGAACCCGCCCAGATCAATAGTTAAAGGGCGCAAAAAAGAAAGAAGGCTAAAGAAAGGTATGAATGCAAAGGCTAAGAGGAAGAACAGGTGCAGCAAGTGCAAGTCTACGGAGCATAACATTCAACGTTGTCCGGGGATGGCGGAAGAAAAAGGACTTTGCTTGGGGTTACTCCCCGATCGGTAGAGTTGGTTTTGTAAGATATTTAAAGTGATGGTTGTTGAATGCTAAGTTGGTTTTATGATGGTGTACGTAGAACACTAAATTGCGCTCTACGTACAAAGATAGACATATACTTCGTAACTAGTTTCTATATACTACTAGTACTACTTGATGTGCACAAAAATGATGGGGGGTGCCCTTTTTGACCAAACATACCTCCTTGTGGCATGAATTTGTGCTTCCATGCCGTGTCATTCTCTCGGGTGCGTGAACCATTTGTAGGTGAGAAGCTTCGGATGTTTGGCATGTCTTTTTCATTGAAATTACAAGCTGTGCGTCCATCCCGGTGTTCGGCATGCATTAGCATGTGGAACCCGCGATCGTGGTCGTAAACAAAAAAAATCAATGGAAAGACATTTGAAAAATGGTTATTCCTGGTTTGAAAAAATAAATGAGTGTGGTCGAATAAAAACAAAAGTTATCGTGAAAATGGGCCGGGGGGAGGGTGTCGGTGTTTTAGACGGCAAACCTACCAAGGGGGTACCCAAGGTAGTAGATTGTGTGGTGAGGATCGTGATCGGGAGACCGAGAACTCGAAGGTATGCGCAAGGACACAGGACACAAGATTTATACAGGTTCGGGTCGCCAAGGTGGCGAACCCTAAGTCTTGTTTGGGGGATCAAGTATGGCGCCCTGCGCTTGGTGTTGGTTGAGATCAGGTGCCCGGCTAGGTACCCGGCCCTCCTTTATATAGTCCAGGGGCGGGTTCCTAGTCGGTTACAAGGCAGGAGTCCTAGTAGGATTACACGGAACGAGTCCTAGTAGGATTACGGGGGAATTCTAGTGTCCGCCTTCATCCTTCCTTGCATGGGTACCGGGGGAGTATGCCCGACAAGCCCCCAAGCACATTGTAGTCGAGTGTAGTAGTTCGAGTAGTCTTGAAGCCTCTGCGAGTAGTTCCTAAGCGTCCTCGAGTACGCTTGGAGAAATCTTCAATAGTACTTGAACGCCACGAGGCCGGAAGGTGGTCCAGCTCATCGGTCTTGAAGTCGAGATTATAGGGAAGTGCGGTTGCAAAATTGCACTCCATATGGAGTAGCCCCCAAGCCTTATGTTGAGTTGCGGACTCTAGGGCCGAGGGTCAATCTTGATTCCAAATCTTCCGTCTTGAAAAATTTGAATGATGGGTGTAGCATAGCAGCCCCCGAGCCTTGAAATGATTAGGTAATCAATCCAAGGGTCTTCAGTGTTCGCGAAAGCCATCACCCGAGTACTCTTGCGGTGTGTAACCCCCGAGATAAGAGAGCCGTATGAGCCACGTCGAGTAGTGATTGGTGAGGAGCCCCCGAGCTTGAGAGCGAGCGAAGCATGCGTTGAAGTTATCTTCGAGTAGTATGTTAAGTGCAGCCCCCGAGCTAGAGAGATTTCGAGTAGTAATTTAGCATTGAGCCATGGAGCTTGAGAAGTAGCCGTGCTATCGGAGCGGACTTTAGGTGCGACCAAAGTCGAGTTTAGATGCGGCAATGCGGACTTGAGAATGCGACTTAAAAACGAAGTCGACTTTGTGCCGCGCGGAGCGACTTTGAGATGCGACTTGAAAACCGAAGTCGACTTTGTGCCGCGCGGAGCGGACTTTGAGATGCGACTTAAAAACCGAAGTCGACTTTAGTTGCCGCACAGGGCGGACTTTGATATGCGACTTTAGAACTCGACTTTAGGATGCAGCGCGGAGCGGACTTTGAGATGCGACTACAATAATCGACTTTGTGCCACGCGGGGTGGACTTTGATATGCGACTTTAGAAGTCGACTTTAGGATGCCGCGCGGAGCGGACTTTGAGATGCGACTACAATAGTCGACTTTGTGCCACGCGGGGTGGACTTAAGATGCAAAAAACGAAAAAGTACTTTCCGGAAAGCCAAAGCGAATGAAAAATCACGAAAAACGTATAGTTTTGCCTCCGGAGCGGGCTTAAGATTGCGACCAAAGTCGGCTTGTGCCACCGGAGTGGGCTTGGGTCCGACCGTTAGCGTTGACTTGTGCCACCGAAGTGGGCTTGGGTGCGACCGTTAGCGTCGACTTGTGCCACCGGAGTGGGCTTGGATGCGACCGTTAGCGTCGACTTGTGCCACCGAAGTGGGCTTAAGTACCGAGCCATGGATTTCGGACCCAAGGTACGATTCTTTCCGCCGGAGCGGGCTTGAAAGTGCGACCAAAGTCGACTTGTGTACACGGGTCATGGATTTCGGACCCAAGGTACGGTTGCCACCGTAGTGGACTTGAAGGTGCGACCGGAGTCAACTTGCGTACACGGGCCATGGATTTCGGACCCAATGTACGGAGCGCGAGTACTTAGGGTACTTCGACCCATGGTACGGAGCGTGAAGACCACGTGCAGCTAGGTTCCATCGTTGCTAGGACCCAAGGGCCACTTACAGCTAGGTTCCATCGAAGCTTACACACGTAGTATCCCACCGAAGCAGCCGAAGATGCGACCGGAGTCGACCTTAAGTTGCCGCACGGAGCGGACTTTAGAAGCTGCCTCCTTGGGATAGCCCCTGAGTTGATGAAGCAGGCTCGTGGTGACTTGATTGATATACCCCAAGAGTAGTCAGCAGAGTGTAGCTCCCGTGAAAACCCGCCGAGAAGCGTACACAAATGAGTAGTCGGCATGTTATCCTACATGATGAGGAAAACAAGCCAAGAAAGAGAAAAGTAATCATTTCAATAAATGACTTAGCTATTCTTTGCCGGGCGGTATTCTTGCGAAGTCGTGGCGGTCGGCAATGGGGCCACGACGGTTGTTGCTTGAAGTTGACTAGTCGAGTTGATTCCGACTAGTTGTTGGGGGCGTGATCGCCGTTCTCGACTAGTTTGGAAAACTAGTCAAGATGAATGGTCGACGCGATGCGACCAAAAGACGACGTCGCGGCGGCGCGCGGCATAGTTGATGTAGAGCCGGTGTTGTCGCGAGACAAGTTGTTGCAACACACGACATGGCCGAAGTAGAGCTAGTGTGGCCGCGGGACGAAGTCGTGGTGCACGGAGTAGTCTACGACGGGCCGGTGTGGCCGCAAGACGAAGTCGCCGCGCACGGAGTAGTCGACGACGAGCCGTGTGACGAGCCGCGCGACGTGCCGAGGCTCCCCCCACATGCGGCGTAGGTGAAGTAGTCGACGACGAACGGAGAGACGAGCCGCGCGACGAGCCTACGCGACGCGGAGTAATCGACGATGAGCGACGAGCCGCACGACGTGCCGAGGCACCCGGACGCGCGGTGTAGGCGAAGTAGTCGACGACAAGCCGCGCGACGATCTGCGTGACGAACCGCGCGACGTGCCAAGGCACCCGGACGCACGGCGGGGGCGAAGTAGTCGACGACGAGCCTGCGCGAGGCGGAGTATTCGACGACGAGCCGCGCGACGCGAGTAGTCGACGACGAGCCGCGCGACGATCCACGTGACGAGCCACACGACGTGCCGAGGCACCCGGACGCACGGCGAAGGCCAAGTAGTCAACGACGAGCGGCGAGACGAGCCGCGCGACGTGCCGAGGCACCCGGACGCACGGTGTAGCGAAGTAGTCGACAACGAGCCCACGTGAGGCGGAGTAGTCGACAACGAGCGGCGCGACGAGCCGCGTGACGAGCCGCGCAACGTGCCGAGGCACCCGGACGCGCGGCGGAGGCGAAGTAGTCGACAACGAGCCCGCACGAGGCGGAGTAGTCGACGACGAGCGGCGCGTCGTTGACGGTGTATTTTGGTACACCTAGCATGTTCATTACACTTTGGTTTGGATTTGATTATGGAACTAACCCGCCACTAGGCACACTAATCATATAACAAGTTCATCTATGTGCATGCATTTGGAAGTGTTGTGTTTATGTAGGAAAACATGGACATAAAGGACGGATTCGCAACAAGTTCAAGGGAGCATTTGCGGAGTCTTGTTCGTGTTCATGAGCTTGATGAAATCACTTCCAATGGTGGCAAGGACCGAAGTGCTACGAGGAACACCCCCGGGGATTGAAGTGTAAAAGACTGAACTTCATGCGCGGAGAACCTCCATCTTGGATGCGAGGATGACATCGTCAAAATCATGCAAGTGGAGGGGGCAAAGTGCATAATCACCTAAGGACCCACAGGAGCGAAGGGGCGACCAAACCGGGCCGGGCCGGCCCGGCCCACTCCGGGGGTCGGTTCGGCCCCCCTTTCCTTCCACCCGAAGGATCTTCAACCCTAAAACCCTGGAGGCACTGCCATTCGACAGGGGGAGAGCCATTCACACCAGGAGGCCATCCACAAGCTAGAGAGAGGAGGGAGATCTCCGGAGGGAGATCGTCCACCTCGAAGGAAGCACCCTCTCGTGGAGAAGAAGGAAGACACCGTCGGAAGGGAAACCATGATCAACGGTGCTATGTCCAGCACTTTGATGGGGTAATCTCCTTATTCGTCCATGGGTTGTAATCGATCTTGAGATGTAATCATACTTTGTCGGATTATCTATCTATCATCTTGTGTTGAATATACTTTAATGCTTAAGGTTAGCTACCATGCCGTAAAGGGAGTAAAGGCCTCAATGCTTCCTTGGATCCATTCAATACACCGTGTCCATCATAGGTCTAGTCATGAATACCTTCGCGTAGTGACAGTACGAGAGGAGGGAAAGGGCGAAACCGTGGTCACAATCCCGATAGATTAGATTGATTTTCATGTCTTTAAGCGATTGCATGCTCTAGTATCGTAGACCCGTGGGCGAGTGTCTTTTATCTTGATATCTTAATCATTCTCTCTAGTGTAGTTTAGTTGTTTTCTAGTTTAATCATAGTTAGAGTTTGAGTAGCTAGAGTGTGAAGGTAGATCGAACGCTTGTAATCCCCTTGCTCCGCGGATTGACAAGAACCTTGGGAATCCCGTGGTGAAAAAGGTGTGGGGTCCGTATGCTTGCGGATTGTAGAGGGATACGTCTTTTATCCGTCAACATCCCGACGGGCCGCACGACGTGCCGAGGCACCCGGACGCTAGGCGGAGGCGAAGTAGTCGACGACGAGCTCGCGCGAGGCGGAGTAGTCGACGACGAGCCCGCGCGACGACGCGAGTAGTCGACGACGAGCGGCATGACGAGCCGCGTGACGTGCCGAGGCAAGCCGGAAGCGCGGCGTAGGAAAATTGATTCCGCTTTGACAAGAGCAAGGCGACTTGCTTCAATGGATCTCGGCGAGTCAACGAGTAGATTGATCTTGTTGACGAGGGTCCTTCGAATTCACCCGGTGGTGATGATCACCCCTACCCGGCGCGCCAGCTGTTGGTGTTTTAGATCGGCAAACCTACCAAGGGGGTACCCGAGGTAGTAGATTGTGCGGTGGGGATCGTGATCTGGAGACCGAGAACTTGAAGGTATGCGCAAGGACACGGGACACAAGATTTATACAGGTTCGGGTTGCTAAGGTGGCGAACCCTACGTCCTGTTTGGGGGATCAAGTATGGCGCCCTGCGCTTGGTGTTGGTTGAGATCAGGTGCCCGGCTAGGTACCCGGCCCTCCTTTATATAGTCCAGGGGGCGGGTTCCTAGTCGGTTACAAGGCAGGAGTCCTAGTAGGATTACACGGAACGAGTCCTAGTAGGATTACAGGGGAATTCTAGTAGGAGTCCGTCTTCATCCTTCCTTGCATGGGTACCCGGGGAGTATGCCCGACAGAGGGTGTGTCGATATTGATATTGCTCTGTCTTGGGGCGTTGATAGAAACGATCTTGTAGTTTTGAATGACAACTCCGGAATCCGAGTAATATTGGCTCCGCAGTTGCTTGATTGCTTCGTAAGCCGGTCGCAACGGTCTTTAGATTGACATCTTCCAATGATCTCATGGAGTCAATCACTTCAAACCTCCGGTTGCAAATGTTGAGCACTAGAAGAAATTAATGGCCACGGTACTGCCCGTGTCCTTGGTCTAGATAACTTGTAGTACAAGGAACATCACCCGCATTGTTTTGCAAAAATAGGAGACTATTTTTCGGTACAAGGAGGAAGAAAAAAGTGCGTGAAAAAGAGAGAAGAAATACCGGGACAAAAGAGAGAAGAAAAATATAAGGAACTATGTGGGATAGAAAAGTGTACCATCTGTCTATGGTCGAGGTTGTTTATTCCTCTCTTAAATTCACTCTTGACATCTACCCTATCAAAATCTCCATGCGGCAAGAATCCCCCGTGTGTAAAAAAACAACGTAGTTCAAGCAAAAACAGTTTTCAATACTTTCTCATCGTATTTTACTAACACAAAAAAACCAAAAAACAGTTTTGCTGCAAAGCTATCAACATCTTGCTGACATATTACTAAACTGGAAAATTTCAATATATTCTGATCATATTTTACTGAAGTTAAAAAAGAAAAAAAATTGTTCATAGCATGAGTAAAAAAGGAACTGTCATCATAAATCGCATCATAGCATAGCCGGCATTTCATATCATATTTGATCTCATTCATCTTATTTTGGCGTTTTGGCAAGAAGAAGAGGAAAATAGTTGCCTTAGGCTGGGACAAAAAAATACTCACAGATAGGCGTACTGGCATAATCCGCTTCAAAGCGCCCCTGCCCTTGGGATTAATTGCATGAATGCTGATCTCTGCAACAGTGTTGACGAGATCTCCTCCGGGCTTCACTGAATTTGCGAGCTCATCCAAGTAGATGAATAGATGGCAGAAATTGATGATTATGATGCTACATAAAAAAAGAAAAGTTAGGTGAACTCAAAAAATTTGGAAAACACAAATTCTTTGGGTTGCATCTTGGAAACAGTTGAAATGGTAGCTAATTGCTTGCTAATTTGAGTACTTGTGGAATGTTAATTTGATGTTTCGAGTGTATGATAGGGGGGAGGGGCACATACTCTTTGTTGGTTAAGTCCTTGTTCCTTGGTGGATGCGGGTGAGTTTTCGGAATCATGTCGTATACGTGGCGCACTTCATTGCCGCACTTGAATCCTTTCCCCGGGTGCAACATCGGTGTACGGGGACTTCGAACTCGGTTTTCCTAACGACCCTCCTAGGAGCAAGATGAAAGCAGGTGCAACCGATGAATTGTCGATGATGGTTCAACATCGGTTGTTGTACGTGTTGTCGTTTCACCCACCGTGATTTCTCGCTAGAGGAGTTAACTTCTCAACCTCCTTACTTCCAACTTCACGGGTTTTCTGTCTTGACGTTGCAGCAGCATCATGGCTGGCTTGTGATTTCTTTAATTGAAATTGCTTCAGAGCATTTTCTTCTATTTCCCTCAACACATCTTCATCAAAGCCGTCCCAGTAGTCATACCCTGGCTCTTTCATGTGATCAATCTTCGAAATCTGTTCTGCAGCAGGTGATTTTTCTTCCTCCTCAACCCACTTCATTATGTTTATTTCTGGTGGTGTGAAATCCATTGAATTGCTCCTTGCAATTGGCTCTGGTTCCTCTCGTCCCTGGCATGAATCATCGGCCGACTTGCTCCTCTTGTGGTTGCTTGTTGCGGCTGAACCGCCTGTTCATTGAGGGGGGGGGTCCGGGCTCCTTTGGTGTTTCCGGCGACCTTAACCTAGCCCTTCTATCCTTGGATGTAGCTAGGAGGATCACCTCTAGGGGAGCGAGGCTCGATTACTTCCCACAAATTGGCCTCAACCTTACACTCAATGGTGTGTTGTCGGTACCGCGTCATGATCGTCCCAATGTGCGGAGCCGCCGGGCTCGTCCCGGTCAAAATGCCCCGCATCTTCCTCCCCGCCCTCGATATGGGGTGCAATGCAGCCCCGCTATTACCAACATTCTCGGTTCTCCGTCTTGCGACGCTTTGGGCTTGGTTCCTTGGCTGGTCCCTCTTCCTCTTTTTCTCCATCTTCCTCATCTTTCTCATCTTCATCATCTCCCTCGGATGCCTCATCTTCTTCTCCCGACCCATCTTCATCTTCTTCCTCGTCTAATGCTCTGTTTCTTCGTCATCGTCACCCAATTCATCCTCTCTGTTTCGGCGTAGTCGCCGTCTTCATCCTCTTGTGGTTCTTCATGTGCGGTGCTCCTTCTTCTCTTGGATCTCCTTAACCCGCATGATGATGGGGTTGCATCGCTTGTGTGGGGTGTGGGTGCTGTCTGGGTTCGTATTGCACCAACTTCCTGCACAAAGTTGCCGACTGCATCTGTGATTCTGCACATCATTGTCCCTACAAAGATCGAAAGTTGCTTCTTTTCCTGCAAAAACATATCAAATGAGCGTCAGAAACAATCAGCCGCACGTGAAAAAAAGGGTGGATGAAAAAAACGGGGCTGATTGATGCCCCCGGGTTTTTACCTCAGCTGACATTCCTCTAGCCTTAGAAGATACAAACTGAAATATATCATCCATCTTGAATAGTGATTCTTGTACTTTTGTGTGAACTGAATGCTTGAGCTGAACAAAGCAATCAATAATATAAGAGCAAAAAATGGAGCAGAAAAATAGATTTACAGAAAAGAAAGCTGATGCTGCTGTCCAAATACCTTAAGTTTCCCAAATGATCCATCCCGATTGGTATCTAGGCTCATAAGCTTATCCAGCAATTTCCTCGACCATGCTGCTACACTTGGCCTTATATGTGGGATATGCAAGCTAGGAGCTTCTAGTGAATCTGCGTACAATAACAACGAGAATAGGGGGTCGGTGTGCGTATAATGTGCAACAAATTTACTCTGATTAATTTTTGGTAGGCTGATTTGCTTTGACGGACTACCGAATTGAGGGACAATAATATACTAATTTGGGTACCAAACAACATTAAGTTGCTACCCTATCCCACCCCACCCGTAAAGGTGAAAATGTTAAGTTTGCTATCACAAAAAAATGGTGTGCTGCAAAATAAGTATATGGAGGGTATAAGTCGCTTACAACAAGGACGAAGACGCATCCCTTGACCGATCCCTTTGTGTTGAGTTTGGAACCGGCGTCCTTAAGTCGCTTCACAACAAACTTTGACCAATTCAAATCCTTGACACGATCCGGTCCATAATATCGGGGTAACATCCGGGGCTTATGTGCGGACTTGTTGTGGGGCACAAGAATGTTCAAACTGCGAGCATCGGCCATGACCTCGAAAATCTTCGTTCGCAACCTTGCTATTCTTCACCCTTTGGAAAATTTCTTCGATCCTTGGAGCCGTGCCTTGGTCAATGCTTGTACTTTGTGCCGATGAATTTGATTGCTTCGGCTTGGAGATCATACGCTACTTTGCCTCCACCGTTTGCCGGCCCCGAATATATGATACGACTTCTTCGTAACGGGTATCCCCGCCCTCGCCGGGTAGCACAAGCTCCATTGCTTCGGGTCAAAGCATTCGGTGAGCAGCCATTTCACGAGATCCGCAGGGATGGTATGGCATGAGATCCGAAGTAGCCCTCCAAAGTTGATATCTTCAATCACCTTCCGCCGTTCGGTGTCATGTTGCCGTTCGGCTTTACAAGACCGGGGTGATGCCCCGTTCCTCACACCCCGAAAAAAATGCGAGTAAGAAACAAAAAATAATGGAATGGTAGTCAAGGAGATCCGTCCTACTACTATTCCTTCGCTATTCCGTATCTTATAATGATGAGTGGACTATAGCAAGACCAAACAACAATTCCGTTGTTGACGGTGTATTTTGGTGCACCTAGCATGTTCATTACACTTTGGTTTGGATTTGATTATGGAACTAACCCGCCACTAGGCACACTAATCATATAACAAGTTCATCTTTGTGCATGCATTTGGAAGTGTTGTGTTTACGTAGGAAAACATGAACATAAAGGACGGATTCGCAACGAGTTCAAAGGAGCATTCATGGAGTCTTGTTCGTGTTCATGAGCTTGCCGAAATCACTTCCAATGGTGGCGAGGACCGAAGTGCTACGAGGAACACCCCCGGGGATTGAAGCGTAAAAGATCAAACTTCATGCAAAGAGAGCCTCCATCTTGGACGCGAGGATAACGGCATCAAAATCATGCAAGTGGAGGGGGCAAAGTACATAAGTGCACGAGGACCCACGGAGCAAAAAGGGGCGACCGAACTGGGCCGACTTGGGCACCGGGCCGGCCGGCCCGGGCCGGCCGGCCCGGCCCACTTCCGCACCGGTTCGGTCCCGTTTTCCTTGCCCTCGAAGGATCTTCGACCCTAAAACCCCCGAGGCGCCGCCAACACCGAGGGGAGGAGTCATTTGCACCAGAAGGCCATCCACAAGCTAGAGAGAGAGGAGGAGGATCTCCGGCGGGAGATCAACCACCTCGAAGGAAGCACCCTCTCGTGGAGAAGAAGGAAGACACCGGCGGAAGGGAAACCATGATCAACGGTGCCATGATCCGCACCTTGATGGGGTAATCTTCTCATTCGTCCATGGGTTGTAATCGATCTTGAGATGTAATCGCACTTTGTCGGATTATCTATCTATCATCTTGTGCTGAATATACTTTAATGCTTAAGGCTTGCAACCGTGCCGTAAAGGGACACACCTTTTTCACCACGGGATTCCCAAGGTTCTTGTCAATCCGCGAGCAAGGGGATTACAAGCGTTTGATTCTACCTCTACGCACACTAGCTACTCAAACCCTAACTATGATTAAACTAGAAAACTACTAAACTACACTAGAAAGAATGACTAAGCAATCAAGATAGGAGACACTCGCCCATGGGTCTACGATACTAGATCATGCAATCTCTTAAAGACACAAAACCAATCTAATCTATCGGGGGTTGTGACCACGGTTTCGCCCTTTCCCTCCTCTCGTACTGTCACTACGCGAAGGTATTCATGACTAGACCTATGATGGACACGACGTATTGAATGGATCCAAGGAAGCATTTGAGCTCTACTCCCTTTACGGCATGGTAGCTAACCTTAAGCAATAAAGTATGTTCAACACAAGATGATAGATAGATAATCCACCAAAAAACGATTACATCTCAAGATTGATTACAACCCATGGACGAATAAGGAGATTACCCTATCAAGGTGCTAGACATAGCACCGTTGATCATGGTCACCCTTCGACGATGTCTTCCTTCTTCTTAAAGTGCGGGTGCTTCCTTCGAGGTGGTCGACCCCCCTCCGGAGATCTCCCTCCTCTCTATCTCTAGCTTGTGGATGGCCTTCCGGTGCGAATAGCTCTCTCCCCGTCGAATGGCGGTGCCTCCGGGGTTTTAGGGTTGAAGATCCTTCGGGTGCAAGGAAATGGGGGCCGAACCGTCGCCGAACCGGGCTAGGCCGGCCGGCCCGGGCCGACCGGCCCGTGCCCACTTCGGTCGCCCCTTCGCTCCCGTGGGTCCTCGGGTGATTATGCACTTTGCCCCTCCACTTGCATGATTTTGACGATGTCATCTTCGCGTCCAAGATGGAGGTTCTCCGCTCATGAAGTTTGGTCTTTTACGCTTCAATCCCCGGGGGTGTTCCTTCGTAGCACTTTGGTCCTTTCGACCATTGGAAGTGATTTCATCAAGCTCATGAACACGAACAAGACTCCGTAAATGCTCCTTTGAACTTGTTGCGAATCCGTCCTTTATGTCCATGTTTTCCTGCATAAACACAACACTTCCAAATGCATGCACATAGATGAACTTGTTATATGATTAGTGTGCCTAGTAGCGGGTTTGTTCCATAATCAAATACAAACCAAATTGTAATGAACATGCTTGGTGTACCAAAATTCACCGTCAACGGGAGGTCAGCTATGCGGGGTAGACTCCTCCGTTCCATTCCGGTTAGCCATCCGGAACCGGGCAAGGATCAAGGTAAGGATTTTGTGGAAAGATGAGCTTAGCGAGAGAAAAGGTTAGAGAGGGGCCGGAAAAGGTCTCGCATCCCGTGGGTCGCGTCCGACGGCCAAACCTACGGCTCTGATACCACCTGAAGCGTCCCCTCATCAGAGGTGATTAAATGTGACACAAATACCAGTCCCAGGAGGCTGGCAACACATTTATTACAACAGGTGGTGCAGTCCCTTACATCACGGCGGCACAGTGGGCACGGAAGCGCCAATGCCACGAGAAACAACACAAAAGCTAAAGACCAAACTACGATAGCGAAGGCTTCTAAGGCCTCATCAGAGTACCACGAGCACGGTTGGGTATAGGGCAGCGACCTACTCGACGTCTTCGTAAACGAAATCGGGATCCTCCTCCGAAAAACGAGTTAGTTAAGCAAGGGTGAGCACAAATGTACTCAACAAGTTCAACCCCACCTACGGAGGGGCCTATAAGCAGATCATGCACATGATATATCAAGGATCAGGTTAAGATTTATTTGTAAGCACATTTACTCATGCAGGGGTTTATTTTCGAAAAGGTTTTCGCAAACAATTTTTATAACCCAAGTAACTCAATTGTTTTGAGAAAACCAATTAGGGACTACGGACTCCCCGTCCGCGGAGCCCGTGCACACGTACCGCACACTTTTTCAACTCACGCCATGGAAAACCCAAACACTAGTTTCGTGACCACACCGTGACTCGTCCAATACCGTGGACACGGCTATTCAAATAGGTTTTACACTCTGTAGAGGTTGTACATCTTTACCCACAAGTAGGGTACCGCCACACGAACACCTCGGTGCGGCGTGGATCCTATCAAAGCCATTACCCACCTTAGCTAACCCTACGAGCCACCACGGAAGCAACCAAGGGGTTATCTCCCATAACCGGGCGTACCTCACACAGATCGTACCCCTACTCCTTGGTCTCCCGCTGCTCACCCGCACACCAGGTGGCAAGTAGATTAACTAGTGGGATTTATGCTCAGCCATTGCCTCATACAACGGTCGAGTGGTAGTACGATAATTGGGCCAGGTGAGATGTCACACAACCCGGTGCTTAACGACAAGATGGACAACTCCAACATGCTCAACCACACAGGTACGAGCTCACCCATACTCCTGACACACACATCCATCCCGTCTACCCAGTTCTTTACTCTTTTTCCAAAGTATCTCATTCCCATTTTTAAAGCACTCACACATTTTAAAGCAATCATTTAGGCCAAACAAAGGTTAATCATAGCAATCAAGGGTGGCCATCCTACCATGTTTTTGTAGTAAACAATATGCAATTTATAAAACGGGTATAGGGGTATGTTTATAAAAACTAGGACCAAAGCATGCATCAAAGCATGAGATTGAACTTGCTTGTCTTCGAAGTCCTCGAGGAGTTCCGGCTCGGGATCGGATTCGGGATCTCGGGCTCCTACTCGCGGTACTCGGCTCCAAGCTCCGGCTCGTGGTACCCTCCTTCGTTCACTCCGTCGGCTATAGCGTACACAAGCAAGCATGCAATCAATACAAGCACACACAATTTTACCAGCCGAGCTCGGGGAAAATAATTAGATAACGAAGGAGTAAATATTATTTAGTGATGTATGGCTGAACGGGAGGTGAAGGGCCGGGGCAAGAGTTGGGATCGGTCGGGCGAAAGTATGAACATGAAATGATATGTTAAAGGCGTCATTAGGATTGATTTAGAAAGATTAAGGACTTTAGTTGTTAATTAGGTTTAAAGGACAAGGGCCTAATTATAATATATAAATAGGGTGAGGGTTTAACTATAATAGCCTAAGGGCCTATTCGTAAAGGGCGAGGGTTGTTTTGGTGGTATGGCCTAAAGGGGTAGGGTTTATTTGAAAAAAAAAGGAGAGAGAGGAATAGAGAAGGGGGTTCGGTGGGAGGAAAAAGGAGAAGTCCGGGGGGTCTTTTGCTAAACCACCATCTTCTTCCTCCCTCCCTTGATTCGGAACGAGAGGGGGGAGGAGAACCGAGCGGCGGCGGCCGGGGGGGGGGGGCCGGCGGTCCCGTGCACGGCGGCGGCCGGGGAATGGGGCAAAATGGAGAGGAGGCCGAGGGGAATCGATTCCCGTCCTCACCTTGTGCTATGGCTTCTTGCGGGGGGCGGCTCCACGGGCGGGGCGGACGGGAGGTGGCCGCACTTGGGGGCGGCGGCGCTCCGGTGTTCAAGAGGGAGGGGGCTCGGTCGTGGCGGTGCGGGGTGAGCCGGGAGGCCGCCGGCCCCTATTTATAGGCGTGGAGAGGCGGTTTGGGCGGCCGATATTTCGAGCTCGAGGAGCTCTGCGCGGCCGGCAATGGTGGTTCGGGAAAAGGTCCCGGTGTGGACTCGACCGGCGGGATTCGCGGCCAATCGGGGCGCCGTTGGACGAGACTCGTCGTGCGGGGGGCGAGCCGGCGGTGGCGGCCGGCGACGCGGAGCGGACGGCGGTGGCGGTGGTGTTGGAGGGGACGGCTCGGCAAAAGCCTTTAAGGCGGCCGCGGCCATCGGGCGTCGGGGGAGGGGTCGCGTCGCGGCGCGGATGGGACGTCTTGGGCGGAGGGAGTGGGGCCGGGTGGCGTGCTTCGCGGCGGGCGTCTTCGCCGGGAGGCGCACGGCCGGGCCGGGCGCGGTCGGTTCGGCGCGCGGCCGAAGGAAGAAGAAGGGAAGAGGGAAAATAAGGAAGGGAAAAGGAAAGGAAGAAAAGGAGAAAAAAGGAAAAAGAGAAAAGAAAGTAGGGAAAAGGAAAATAGGAAAGGAAAAATAAATAGGAAAAGGAAGGAAAAGTAGGGTAAAGGGGTTTAGAAAATTAGGAGAAATCCTAGGAAAATTAGGAGGGAGGGCAAGAGGGATTTTGCGGGGGTTTTCGGTTTCGAGCGTCGCGCGTGATTTTCGGGACGGTGGTGATGGCGAGGCGGACGGCCGGCGGGACCGCGACGTGCGTGGGATTCCCGGCGTGGTGGCCGACCGCGGCGGCCGGGGCGGCACGCGATGGGCGACGACCCGAGTGCGGGCGGTGCCGGCGGGATTCGCGGCATGCGCACCGAGGGTGAGAGAGAGGGAGGAGACGACCGGGGTTTCGAAGGGGATAATTGAGCTTAGCGGGAATGAAAACATGAGTGATTTAGTAGGTGATTTATTAGGAGCTAAAAATGTGGGCGTTACAACTTCTCGGCTCCGAGGGCACAACGAGCGCCACTCGTCGGCGGGCCCGCACACCTACGTGCAACGGCTGTTCCCGCGATGCAGGTACTTTCAGTAGACTTTATTTTCAACTAATGCACACAATTATTGTGTGTTTGTGATTATACTATATTCTAATCATATAGGGCGACCGCCGCCTTTTCCGACAGCCGGGCCTCGAAAGCAGGAGCCGCCTTTTTCGATCTATGCTCTAGGAGGTTCCAGACGCCAGCCTTTCAGTTTCCGGATGCAGATATTCCTTACTTGTCCACTCCGCCTATGTTCCAGCCTACTTTTGACACGACCACCGAGGAGCACATGGGTTGGGATCAAATGGAGTTCAAAGACGTTCTCGTGACCATAGATGCCCCGCAGCAGGCCGAGGAGGTTGGCCCGTCAAAGTTGACACATGCACTAGTTTGGACTCGCTTGACACAACCGGCGGCCGACGGAGGGACACCGGCGGGCGCAGCGACACCGGCGGGCGGAGGGACACCGGATGCGCGAGGCTCGTCGCGGCGGCCATGGCGACACCGTCTCCCGACCGCTTAGGGACCGCGGTGGTCGGGGCACCCCGACCCCCGGATGTACAACCGGGACCGGACACGGGCCGGCGCTAGAGCTGTTAGGCCAAAGAGGGGCCGACGCATTTAGATGTAGTACTACTTTTACCATATTTTGTATAAACTATTTCCACCTACTCGTTGATTAGGATATTCCCTTGTGATTACGCTTACACTTATCGATTTTTCATTTTAAAAAAGGTTAAAAGTGTTTTAAAAATGAAAAACTAAAAAAATTTTAAAAATGACCTAACGCCATGTGGCACGGCGGTAGGGACCTGCCGCCGTGCCGCTTGGCGGCAGGGTCCTGGCGCCCCGCCGTGCCGCCAGAAGTGCTATCTTGCCGCTGTGCCCCACAGCGTCAGAGACTTAACGTCGTGGGGTACGACGGCAGAAACCTGCCGCCGTGGGGTATGGCGCCAGATGTATGTTTCTCGAAATTTTTGATTCGACCATTTATTTTTCGAAAATCAAAGCAAAATGAATATATAAAAAAATTCTGTAAATCGCCCTGACATTTGGACCGATCGAGCATTTGGGCCAGTGAAATGGGCCAGCACCAGCTAAAGGGCTGACGAGCGAAAATACCGATATACCCTTTCCTTCATTTTCAGAATTATTTGGTTCCAGCACACAAAATTGGTTCCTTGTAATAGGTTCCTCCTATTTTACAACCACCCGATCTGGACCAATGGATGACTTCTAAAATCCTCAATTATTGAGAAAGTCTCATTGTTGCACATAACTAGAGGAAAAAAAGAAGTGGTTGCACCTGTCCAACAGCTATGACGAGCTAAAGCTGGAGTACCACACGCTGCCGAGTGTAACACCCCGAAATTTTAACAAAATTCTAATCACAGCTAAATGAATAACTAGTGCTAAGCTAATCAACCTAGAAACAGGTACAACTTTACATAAACAAAATAAATAAAATAATTCTATAATGGGTTATCAGAATCAAGCCGTCAAGGTAGGTTCACAATGCAAATTGTTTTGTCACACATATTTACATGGCAGAGGGATACAAATGAGTCACCACAACACCAAATCTTTACTAGTAGTGTGCACGAGAGGAGCTGCTACTCATGAAGTGCAAAGCACTTGCTCGATCACTATGTAGTAGCTCTGTAGCAGTAGTACAAGTCTTGGCCAAGCAACCAATATGAGTCTCCAAGTCTTCCTCTCAACCAATCACATAGCAAGAACAGTGCAAACAGGTGACCTAGCTTCTCATTCCTCCTCAACCAATTAGCATTAGAGAGAAGAGGGAGGAGCCTAGAGGAAGCCATGCCCTTGAGCTCAAAGCTCCACACATCTGACTATCGAGAGAGCACCTGGAGAGGGAGAGCAAAGAAGAGGAGATGAGGAGGATGGCGGTGAAGCTGCAGGGATGCGCTGCCCAGGAGATTCGGGGCAACAGCCGCAAACCCGCATCTTCACATGCTTAGGGCACGTACAACACGTCTTTATCCCGCGTCCGTATGATGCACATTTTGCAGAAACCTCCCCGCCGACGCCAACGGACGGGGTGCCCGTCATCTCACGAGTCGACGGGTTCGTCCCGTTCTCCCCGTGCGGAGGCAACGCGAGCCCGCGCGCCGTAGCGTCATCCGCCCCCGCCCGACGGATCCCGTGTGCGCCGCGCTCGCCCTCTCTCTCGCCAAACCCGTCGCTCCCGCTATCCGTTTCCCCCCCGCCCTCGCACTCTCCTTGCCGCCGGGAAGAGGAGGCCGCCATGGCGCCGCCCGCGCCGCGCCTCTCGCTCGTCCTCGACGCGTTGCGGGATCCATGGCCTCGAGGCCGGAGCTGGGGGCCGCCGGACAACAGCAGACGACGCGGGAGGAGGAAGAGGACGTGGAGGAGAGAAGGCCGCACCACTGCCCGGTAGGAGAGGAGGCCGCTGGTGCAAGCTCCGCCACGCCACGACCTGGAGCTCTGCGGCGGGCCGATGCGCGGCCGCCGCGCGGCCGCCGGGAGGAGGTCCGCAATAGCTCCCTAGGGAGCCGGTCCTTTGCTCCCCGCAAGGCGCTTGCGCGGCGACACGTCCTTGATTCTCCCCGTGGTTTGCAAGTCGCGCCCGTGTTGTGCTCGATCTACGACCACATTGCGGCGGGTGCGGGCGGCGGCCGCTCCGTGGAGCTAGGAGAAGGCACATTCCCGTCGTTGTGTTCGTGGCGAAGGAGACGCCGAGGAGCCCTGTGCCTAACGGATGGGGAGGAGAAGCATCGAGTGGATGAGCTCGATGTGGATGAGAGTGACTTGACGCGAGAATGAAGTAGATGGGTTCAATGCTCCACCGACACTGCTTGTTGGAGTAATAATCAAATACGTGGTGTATAATATTCGGTGTTTTACTTATATATTCTACCCAATGATGGTAATAAAATTTATTAGATAAAAGATACTGCAACTATATTCATGATTTCTAAACTTATTGGAGTCATGTTTTATTTTAATTATGATTGATACACATATTCTATCAAATAGCCACACAATGGTATATACAAATGCATTTGTAGTTGATCTTAAACTACATGCAAAGCATTAAACAACTTAGACACCCTCTCTGTCTGCGAGTTGTATGAGTTGTCTGTACATCTGCCTGTATGTTAAGTTCGAGATTCTGCAGACGACATGTCGTCTGTGGGTTGTGGGTTGTATGAGTTGTTTGTACATACGTACGTATGTTAAGTTCGAGATTCGCATACATGTCGTTTGTGGGTTGTACATGCCCTTTACGCTCGTGACCGTAACAGAACCTGTCACAAGAGTAAAGGTGATGTCCCAACTCCCAACCCAAATCTCATGTCCATTTAGTACGCATCAGAGTTCGAGGCAACGTAACGGTACCATTCACCCAAGAATGTGCTCACTTCGCTGTCAAAAGTCAAAAGTACTGCTGTTTCATGTAAGTCCATATAGTTGACATATATTCACAGTGCTACTCTTTACTATTTACTTGTACAGTCCGATACAATCCTCTTAGAACAGAAAGGGTACAATGTGATGGAGACATTCTCGAAGAAAGATACGAGACACTACTAAACACCATTAAACTTGGTTCAAAATTTCGAAACGTAAAAAAACCACCATATCAGGGAAAAAATTGGGTGGACGCCGCGCGCACCGCGGCCTCCGTGCGCACCCCTGCGCGATGCCGCCCATCCGCGATCGAACGCCCGGCCCAGGTCCTCGATGCCCTCGCCCCTCGCGCACGGCTCGCTGTCCGGCTACCGCGTCGCGCGGCTCCCGGGTCCCCTCGCGTCACCCCGTCCTTCGTCGCTCGGCTCGGCTCCCGCTCGAGAGGTTGCGGTGCCTTCCTCGTCATCGACTCGCCGGCACGGAGGCGACGACGATGAGCTGCGCGCCGAAGACGTCGTTGTCCTTGACGTGGGACTCGACGCGCTCGGCGGCATGGGCGACGTCGACGCTGAAGTGCTCCTCAGTCCTCCCATCGGGGGTTCTCCGAGTCGGGGGGTCTCCGTTCTCCGAGCTAGGTGGTGGTAATGCGTCGCGAACGTTGGGGGAGAAGAGGGTGTAGATTGTTCGTTGTCAAGAAAGCAACAGCCAACAACGACACCAATTCAGATTGTTGCGTACGGAGTACATTGCTTCTGAAACCATGGGTGCCGACCACCGGGAACGACTGAACCGCTGACATTTGCACTGGCTACTGCTAACCTGCTGTCTATGCAGTGCTAATTTGGCATACAAACACCATTTGATTTATGTATTATGAACACCAGATTCTAGGCTACATTGGTATTGCACAGTAGTTCCATACAAGATGTCTGTCATGCTCCTCATCTTATCCATGGATTCTCGTTCATTCAAGTTCTAGCCTCTTTAAGAACTTCTCTTCTGTAACAGAAATGTGGAATTTCCATTCTTTGAAAGTGTATCGAAAGAGAAAAAAATATGTCCACTTGCACAGTACTTAGTATTAACCAGTGTTGTTTTGTGTTTTTGTCATATATAATTGACATACGCAATTGATGACACATGCTCATTTATTTGATTTGTGTGATATTGTAATAGTCATAGTGAGTAAAGGTCAAATTTAGGTAAAATTTGACCAAAGTCAACATTTGAAGTTTCAAATTCCGAAAAAATGTGCAAAATATGGGATATGGGGTTTTGAGCATTCAGAACTTAGTGGGAGTGTTTTGGAACTTAAACTCAGTTGACGACTATTACTATTCACAATCTGAAAATGTAAGTCTGAAAACAGCATTGTTTAGCCAAGTTTGAAAAGGAATTAAAAATTATTTATCATTCACACCATAGCTGAACAGTAGCAAAATGGAATCTCTGAAAGTCAATGTTTAACATGGTTTGATTGGTTGGAAGAGTAAAAAATGGTCACTAATTTAAATTGAAGCTCAAAGTTGAAACTTTGTCACTTTTTTGAGCCGTTAACTGACGAAACTGAACCTGCCTTCATTCAGTCCGCAACAAGACGATTCGACACAAGCCAAGCTGAGCCTCACGCGGAGCCGATGGCCAGGATCTGCGCGACGTGCGAACATGACAAAATCCGAGCCGAGCCGGTTCCAGCAATCGAGCGCATGGAGCAAACGCGAGCCGCGCGGCCTCCGCGGGCCTCTTACCCAATCGCGACACGCCACGTAGGGGTGCGCACGGAGGCCGCGGTGCGCGGGGCGCCCACCCAATTTTTTTCCCATATCAGACATATACTGCATGCGTGGCTTTACCATTACATGTAACTAAGCTAGAAGAAAAAGAAAGCATTGTCTGCACGTGTCCAACAGTTGTCATGAAACTATAGTTGAAGTATCACACGCTGCCCATATGGATGGCAGAACACAAATGCGACTGTTGCCCAGAAAGCCAGCACGAATGAGGCGGCACTTGTAATATAAGGGATCAGGTCAGCAGATGCCTCACTCTCGTGCAGATCTCCCTCTTCAACCGGGCCTAGAGCCGGAGAGCATTGGTTCCCATGTGACAAACTGCGAAGGTTGGTGTTGCCAGTGTAGCATTCCGCACTGAACGACGAGAACTGACCAGAGTTTGGTATACACCCAGACAGATTGTTGTAGGCTACAAAGAACACCTCCAATGACCATAGCCGAGTCAATTGCCAAGGTATTGGCCCACTCAAATGATTGTAGGACAAGTCTAAGCTTTCGATGGCGCTCATGTTTGCAAAGGTAACTGGGATTTGGCCAGTAAAGGAATTGTGTGATAAATTGAGGGATTTGACATGGCTTAAATTTCCTATCTCCAAAGGAATTTCTCCAGATAGCATGTTTGCAGACAAGTCAATTCCAGACATCAGATCGAAGAAACCGCGGCCATAAGTGTAAAAGTTCCCTTTAGTAGAAAAGGTGAAACCCTGGAGATCATAACCACAATCATAGGTAAAAGACGGATCATAGTAATCCATATCAGAAAACCCAGTGTCATATAAACGACTGATCACAGAGTATCTAAAACGGTCATCTGTATGGTATGCAAATGAGATACCGCCAATGCAAGATGGTAATAAGCCTGAAAGTCTATTGTGCGACAAGTCAATTATATTCAAGTTCTGGAGTTGACACAGACTTGATGGAATCTGCCCCCAAAACTTATTCCCACCTAACAGAAGAATGTTTATTTGATAGAGATGATGTATCCAATCAAGAACACCCTTGAATTGATTATATCTTAAATCAAGAACTGTAACATAGGAGCCATCGCAAAAGGCACCCAGGAAGCCTGAGAGTGTATTGCTTGACATGTTCAGAAATCGCAGTGTTAACTTGCTATCACAGTTTGGTATAGACCCTTCAAAGTTGTTGTCTGATATATCCAAAAACTGAAGACCGGTCAAATTGCAAATTGTTGGATAAATTTCACCAGTTAAGACATTGTTAGCAACACTCAATACTTGCAGTGAAAAAATATTCCAAAATGACATGTCAAGTTTGCCGGACAGCTTATTATCATGCAAGTCCATGATTACCAGATTACCTGATAGATTGTTAGGAAGTGATCCTTCGAAATTGTTGCTATCAAGGTAAATTGCTGCTCCAATGGACAGACTACTAGCACCGCCAAGTATCAAACCTCCAAGATTGTTGTTTGAGATTTTCAGTACGTCCAGTGTGGAACAATCAGTGAGCAAGCAAGTTGGCACCTCTCCAGTAAGTTTATTGTTTGATAGGTCCACAATTTGCAAGTTCCTGATGTTACACAGTGATGATGGCAAGTGTCCAAAAATAATATTATAAGAAGCATTTAGAACAGTCAGATTCGGAAACACAAAGCTGATGTTTGATGGAAGCTGTCCGACAAAACGGTTCATAGATATGTCAATCATTTCCAGATTGGATTGTTTTTGCCATAACAAATTCAATGATCCTGCTAGCGAGTTGTTTGCAAGTTTGAGATAAACAAGATTCCTTGTGTTGATCCAACTGGGGATACTTCCTGTCAAGTTATTGCTGGACAGATCAAGAATTCGCAGTTGACTTTGTGTGCCAAGGAAATTCGGTCCTGCAATAATGCTATTGTCCATCTTACATCCAGAGAGCACTAGTTCCCTCAGTTGAAATGGAGGTACCCTTCTACGGAATTTCACATCAATGGCCAAATCGGCATTCCCTGAGAGGTCCACCATCTTTAACATGGTGCATTTCCGTAGCCAAAAGAAATCAAACAATCCATTAAGGTTATTTGCTGATAAGTCGAGAATTTTAAGCGACAACGAAAGATTTGTGGATGAGCTTATAGGTATATGCCCTTGAAGGAGATTTTCTGATAGATCCAAATATTCAAGGCGTGGAAGCTCAAACAATGATACTGGGATAGCTCCACTCAATTGATTGTATTCTAGATGTAGTTCTCGCAGCGATGAAAAAAGATTTGAAGGTGATGTTATAGATAGTCCTTGAAAAAGGTTTCTAGAAAGATCCAAGTATTCAAGGCATGGAAGCTCAAATAAGGATGTTGGGATGCTTCCATTAAACTGATTGGTGCCTAGATACAGTTCTCTCAGGTCCTTGAGTTTTTCAAAAGCTGTCATGATGCATATATACAATGTAACAATTTTAGTAATTTAAAATAAACAACATCAGCACAAAAGAATACTTAATTATTATGTACTATAATTGCTGACCTGAACTATGAAGAGCACCACTGATTCCACATGATTCGAAATCTATTACTTCAAGAGAAGCCAATTCACCAAGAGACTCCAAAATATTACCCCCAACCAAACAGTTACCAGCGAGGTTGAGATAACGAAGCTTAGTCAATCCTTGAAGACCTGAGAAAATTTACTTCGAGTTATGAATAAGGCGCTTTGGTACAAAGTACTGTAAGAGATATAGTCAAGCGCGTGCATGGGAACTTTGGAAGGAAGTCTCGTACCTTCAAAACTTTTTATATAAGCGAAATTTGAAGACAAATCCAGCCGTTGAAGCTCATGAAACCGAGAAAACATTGTCAAATCCATACTCCAGCTGCATCCTTCTATGTAAGTGTTCGAAAGGGTATGATCTATAAAAAAGATGCCAAGATCCGACACTCGGGACTTGCTATTGCATCTGACGCCTTCCCAGGAGCAGCAGTCGTCACTCTGTCCCCATGACTCGGCAAATGTGGATTTCGCTTCCACAAACGAAGATCTGACACGCATAAGAGCAATCCTCTCCTCAGGGATGCAGCCACATGCCATGTAAAACATGAGCTGCAAGACGCATAGGACCCAAAGCATGGCTCCCAATAAGAGACTCGGGTTTCAGAGAAGGGTGAGAGATTAGTTCTGTAGTCTTGCTTATAAGATATGGACGTACGTACCTTGCTTTCCCTTGTGACTTGGGCAGGGGAAAATAACATAGTAAATTAAAAGGGGCATGGGTAATCATCTTTTTGAATGGCAGGTTAGGCGCGAAATCATCATGTTCCACTTCAAAAAGGCAGGTCGTAGTGGAAGCACTGACTGATCAAATGGAAGAGACGGCCGTAGTAGTGCACCTTAAGTGCTTCAGTTTCATCTTTGATACTGACTGCTCAGTGCTGTAGACTTGCCCGTCACCGGTGAAGCAGACGATGGCTGAATGGTGAATTTGAGCTGAGACATGCCGAATGGGGCGCCAAGAGAGTTTTGGGACTTAACAAGTATATTACTTATTTATATTGGGCTATACCACCATTTCAAAAGGACCAGTATGAAAGGATCCGATTGTTGAGATTAATTGCATACCACCACAACTTGCACCTATGGTATACTAGGTCGGTATACATAAGTATCCGTGATATAAGGATATTATCGAAAGTTTTTTCTCGGTGACATAAACGAAATACATGATTTCTTACAAAAATAAACGTATATAAGGGAAGGACACACAAAAATATATATTTTTTTATTTACAAGTTGGGTTCCCGTTTACCAAGTGCAAGAAAAATACTTAATCATATATTTTAACTACTCATGTTTAACTCTAGTTTTTTTGAAAGGAATATATTTCTATATTACAACCTCTACATAAAATTGTTTCTTATTACAAATGCGAACCCCACAAATGAAGAAAACAAAAACATCGGTCTCCCGAACAAACTCAGAATTATCTGAAAGCAATTCTTACTAAAAGACCATCCATTAGAGGTAAAGATCTCCATCGATGTGGTCTCAAGCACACGACACCCTCGAACAATGTGAGGTTACTCGTCCTCTTTCTGCAGCAATACCCGAAAACAGATACAGTGGGTCCCTAAGAAGATGACCTGCATAGAAGTAACAACTAGAGTGTTGTTAAAAACCATGTCATTTATACTTAACCAAATTACCCACCATAAAGCAGACACTACAACCAAGATTTTATACATAAGCTTCTTGTTAATCCATTTATATATGATCAGTAATATTGTTGCTCCTCATGCAGTTTATACAGAATTACATAGGTAAATAGACATGGGTCTACAATGGTTGGAGAGTAACCTGCAGACAGGCGGCACAAAAAATCCTATTTTACGAACATTCGCCGCTACCTAGTAATTCTGAATGATCGAGGGAGAGCGCATGAGTGAGGGAGTGCCGAACGCGGGGGCGAGGCGGCGACGCCTAACTTTGGCGCCGCGGCCATGGGCTGCGGCACGCCACGGGGAGACGGCGGCGAAGGTATGTCCAGTGTTTTTTGCAGATTCCGGCGGGAGTGACGACGTGTGGGGGGAGACGGACGGTGAGCGGTCGGCGACGAGCGGGCCGTGCTCAAGCGTGGGGTCGACTTCGGAGCTCCGGTCGGAGTTCGCGAGGGTAACCAATGGCTCCCCTTTCTGGGTGCTGGACGACGAGGTCGGCTCTGATGAGGAGACGAATGTGGGTGAATTGCTCGGGTCCGGCGGGGACTCGCGGTGTGCTTCGTCTCGGGGGTCCGGCTCGGACCAGGTTCCCCCCGAGGCGGCGGTTTCACCATGCTCAGTAGGGGTGGCAGTGTCCGACGGCGCGACGACTGAACGCCGTTCGTGTGGCCGGAGGGAGCGGGCTCTGCAGGCTACGGCAATGCAGCGGCGCTCCAAGGCCGGGCGGCCATGGAAGGGCCCCCTGCCGCTGCGGAGGTCCGTCCAGGTAAGGTCCCTAGGGGACCTCTGGGTGGAAGACCGACGGTCGGGTAGGGGTGCTTCGAGGGCCAGGCTGGCAGAGTGGCTGGAGGGGGAAGGCGGGGAGCTGCCGGCGGGGGCGTCGCCGGAGGCGGAGGAAACGACGGCGCTTCGGTGCGATCCAAGTTCAAACTTTGTTGCTGAGGTCAGGGTGACGTCACAGGCTGGTGGCTTCGTTTCGCGGGCTGGAGTGGGCCGAAAGGTGGCCCAGGAGAACTTTCGTTTCGCTGGTGGTCTTAGACGGCTGTTTTTGGGAGGAGGCAAGCCGGTTCACCTTCCAAACCGCCTTTCGCATCTCCCACCGCGCGTGTGCAGTGAGTCGGCGGCGGGCGCTGCGCCAATGGCAGACTGGCGGCGTGGAGGTCGGGGGAGATGGACCGGCGACGAGCAGATGGAAGGGGGCCTCCCCGACGGGCGCGGCCGTGGCCGCGTCCGGTGCTCCCCCGCCCGCGGCGTAGGGTTGCCGGGTAGGGCTCCCGTGGCCGGCGGCGGTGGTGCCGGGGGTGCACTGCGGGCGCTGCGATCCTCGGCGTGGTGTCATTGGTGGAGGGGGCCGTTGCGGTGGGCGGCCGCGGGCCGGGTCTCCTTCCGCGGTCGTGGCGGCAGAGGTGGCGGCCCTGGTGCTTTGCAGGGTGCTCGCGGTGGTCGCAAGGTTGAGGAGATGGTGCAGGTTCAGCAGCAAAGGTGTGATGGGGAGGATGTGGTGATGAAGGAGGTGGAAGGCGATGTGGACCAGATAGGGGATGCGGCTGGGGTGAAGTGCTCTCGCTGTGCCAGAAGGGGCATTTCGCAGCGGCTTGCAAGACGGAGATTTACTGTGTGCTTTGTGATAAGCGCAATGAGCATGTTAACCACAAGTGTCCCGTCCTGAAGGTGTCGAGGCCTGTGGCGCATGCGGTTGGCTATGTGGTGCATGGGCTGGGTTTCTATCACATCTCGAGGCCGCCACTGTCTAGAGCCAAGAAGGAATCAAGGATGGCGCGCATTATTGTCGAGGGGGGCAGTGTTCGGATGGAGGAGGTGAAGAGGCAGCTTGAGAGGCTCTTTCCTGGGAAGTGGACTTGGGAGCTTCAAGCTCATGAGGAGAACTCGTTTTTGGCTAAGTTCCCATCGAAGTTGGAGTTGCAGAGGGCGGTGGCTTTTGGGGGTGCCGATTTGAGGGGGGATGGTGTCCCTTCTGGTGCGAGGCTGAAGTTTGAGGAATGGAGGGAGAAGGAGGTGGGCTTTTTGTTGTCGAAGGTGTGGATTAGGGTGTTTGGGCTGAGAAGAGAGCTTTGTGAGTTTCTTGACCTGTGGGCGGTGGGGTCTATGCTTGGATCCACGCAGATCGTTGACATGGAGACTACCCGGATGAGCGATTTTGGGCGTGTGCTAGTGGCGGTCCTTAATCTGGGACTGATTCCGACTCTGCTCGATGTGGTGATTGGCGATCATTATTTTGAGTTGGAGTTTGAGGTGGAGAAGAGGGGTTTTGATGAGAATGGCGAGGAGGTGGATGTGGAGTGGCCGGTGGAGATGGAGGAGTGTGAGGGGACGGGAGTGGCTGGCGGTGGCCGGAACACGGAGGTCGAGAGTTCAGAGAGGATGGCTAAGAAGCAGAAGAGGGATGAGGGGAGCAGTGTTGGTGTTAAGGAGGGCGGTGATGTGTTTGTGTCTTGGAAGGAGCAGGAGCAAAACATGTCAGGGGAGGAGTTTGAGGCCTTTTTAAAGGCAAAGGCCGACGAGATACTTGACAAGGCAGCTAAGACGGTGATTGAGGATTTGGCGGATAAAGTGATGGGAGAGGCGGATGAGGCCGTGCAGGAGGTGGTGAGGTCGGCAGAGGGAGAGATGGATGGGGTAGGCACGGAGGCGGTGAGGGAGGAGAGGCTTTTGGTGGCCGCAGGGGTACCTGAGGCCACTAAGGCGTAGATCAGGGTGAGTCCGAGGCTTCAGCGGTCCAAGGACGAGCACACCTTGGCTAAGGCCGAGGGGAGGGTGGCCAGGAGGAACTTGGAGCTTTGTGAAGGTATCTCCTCTTCGGCTCCTTTGTTTTCCGTTAATAGAGACCTAGCAATGACTTGTTTGCAACAACTAGGATTCAACCTAGGTGATTCTAGTGTAGAGAAAGACAAGAATCTGAATGATCTGCTGAGTGTCGGGTTAGGGGGGTTGAAGGGGGGGTGGAGTGCGATGGGTATGGGGAAGGTTTTGAAAGTGAGGTTGAGAGTGTGGACGAGTTTGAGCGAAAAGCTTTAAAAAGCTTATGTGGTGATTTGATGGAGGAGGTTTTTGATGAATCAAGCTTCCCCGTAAGTGGGGAACTTGACAACATCACGCGGAAAGACAAGTTTCACGCTAAGTCGTGTTTGAGGAGAACTTGCAAATTGAGGAGGGCCTTTTTTCTCGAGCAAAGGTGCAAAATGAAAGGGATCTTTTGGAATAGCAGAGGTCTTAGTGACTTGGCTAAAACAAGATTTCTTAGGGAGACCTCCAAGGAGCAGGACCTAGCGTTTATTGCTCTTTTGGAGACAGGCAAAAAGGATTTCTCTCAAGACACACTAGATAATTTTAGTGGTGGGAGGAATTATGTGTGGCACTGGACGGCGCCCCGTGGGCGTTCCGGGGGCATCCTTTTGGGGGTGAACCTGGATGTGATGGATGTTGGTAATATAGATGACGGGGAGTTTTTTGTGAAGTTCAGAGTGAGGGACAAGGAGAGTGAATTTAAGTGGGTTCTGGTGGCTGTGTACGGGGCAGCTCAACCAGAATTTAAGGAGTCTTTCCTGACTGAACTTGTTCACTCATGTGATCATGAGAGGTTACCGCTTTGCATCGGGGGTGATTTTAACATCATTCGAAATAGTATCGAGAAGAACAATGACAGATTTGAAAAGAGGTGGCCTTTCTTGTTCAATGCGGTCATTGACAGCTTGGATTTGAGAGAGGTCGACTTATCGGGTCATAAGTTTACTTGGGCTAATTCTCATAGGATACCTACATATGAGAGGTTGGACCGGGTGCTAGTTAGCACTGAGTGGGAGCAGAACTTCCCTCTTGCGACCGTGGAGGCCCTTAATAGGGACATCTCTGACCATACTCCTCTCTTGCTGAGTACGGGAGACAGTCAAGCTCAAGAAGCCGCCTCCTTTTAAGTTCGAGTTGGGCAAGTTGTTGAAGGAGGGGTTCTTTGAGATGGTCTCAGAGGTTTGGACCAAAGAGAGTAAGGGTAGCTCTCCGATGCAACGGTGGCAGAATAAGATTAGAAGGCTAAGACAATTTTTGAGAGGATGGGCTAAAAATATGAATGGGGCATATAGAAAGGAAAAACAAGAGCTATTGAGAAAGGCCGAGGAGCTGGACAAGAAAGCGGAGTCCCAGTTGCTAAGTCAACAAGATTGGGATTTAAAACAGTGTGTTCATGAGAGACTCACACAGTTACTAAGGGAGGAAGAGGTGAAGTGGTTCCAAAGGGCTAAGACAACCAGAATTTTACACAAAGTATTTTCACATGGTTGCTAATGGGATGAGGAGGAAGTCTAGAATCTTCCGACTAGAGCAAGAAGATGGAATTGTGGAAGGGGAGGAGCAACTTAGGTCCTACATCATGAATTACTACAAAAATCTCTTTGGTTGCCCGGATAGGGGTAGGCTTTCTCTCAATGAGTCTTCGGTGGAGGATATCCCTCAGGTCACCGGGGAGGAGAGTGGGAGGCTTATAGAAGAGTTTTCGGAAAAGGAGATCAGAGACGCCATTTTTCAGATGAAGCATAATAAGGCGCCGGGACCTGATGGGTTTCCGGCTGAGTTCTATCAGGTTTTTTGGAGTCTCATAAAAGATGACCTAATGGCCATGTTTCAAGACTTCCATAGAGGGAATTTGCCTCTTTTCTCTTTAAACTTTGGAATAATAACGCTGCTACCTAAAGAGAAGGAAGTAAAGAAAATACAACAATATAGGCCCATATGCATGCTCAATGTTAGCTTTAAGATCTTTACTAAGGTCTTGGCAAACAGGCTCACGTCGGTGGCTTGTAGGATTACAATGCCTTCGCAATCGGCATTTTTGCCTGGAAGGTATATTTTGGATGGGGTGGTGGTCCTGCATGAGACCATCCACAAACTAAAAAGGAAAAAGCAAAACGGTGTTATTCTCAAACTAGACTTTGAGAAAGCCTACGATAAGGTTAACTGGGATTTTTTGTCGCAAGTTCTTAGGATGAGGGGCTTCCCTACGGTTTGGTGTCAGTGAATGGAAAAGGTTGTTTCAAAAGGGAGTGTGTGTGTGCAGGTGAATGATGAGCAAGGCGGTTTTTTCCAAACTAAAAAAGGTTTAAGGCAGGGTGACCCTCTTTCCCCCATCCTGTTCAACATCGTTGCAGATATGCTTGTGGTGTTAATCGAGAGGTCCAAAAGAATGGGTTTCTTTGACGGACTTGTGCCTCACTTAGTGGAGGATGGTCTCTCGATTTTACAGTATGAGGATGACACGATCCTCTTTTTGGAGGATGATCTGGTGAAGGCCAGGGGATTGAGATTGGTACTTAATGCCTTTGAAAGGCTTTCTGGGCTCAAAATCAATTTTCACAAGAGCGAGCTTTACCCGTTTGGGGAGACAAAGGAGAGAGTGGAGGAGTATGTGTAGCTGTTTGGTTGTAGAGAGGGGATGTTTCCTTTTAGGTACTTGGGCATCCCTATGAGTACTAGTAGACTCTCTAATAGGGATTGGAGAGTAGTAGAAGAGAGGTTTCAAAAAAAGCTTAGTAGTTGGAAAGGTAAGCTCTTGTCCTATGGGGGGCTTTAGTGCTTATCAACTCGGTGTTGTCCAGTTTGCCCATGTTCATGTTGTCTTTCTTCAGAATACCTAAAGGTGTTTTGGAAAGACTGGACTATTATAGATCTAGATTTTTCTGGCAATGTGATGAGCACAAGAAGAAGTACAAACTTGCCAAATGGTCGATTCTTCATAAACCTATAAGTGTGGGGGGGGGATGGGCATTATTGACCTGGATATTCAGAACAAATGCTTGCTAAGTAAGTGGGTCATCAAGTTGTTGAATGAGGAGGGTCTTTGGCACCAAATTCTCAGGAAAAAGTACCTAAAGGGAAAAACTCTCTCGCAAGTGGTCAAAAAGGCGGGGATTCACATTTCTGGTCAGGCCTAATGGAGGTCAAAGATTTAGTACTCTCGAGGGGTAGGTTTAAAGTTCAGGATGGTACCCAGGCGAGGTTCTGGGAGGACACGTGGTTAGGGAAGGTTCCCTTGATGTCGGCGTATCCTAATATTTATAGAATTGTCAGGAGGAAGAATGTGTCAGTGGCCCAGGTACTAAGTACCACTCCATTGAACATCTCTTTTAGACGTGCACTAGTGGGAGAGCTTTGGGAGGATTGGCTTGATCTTGTAGGCAAGGTCATGGTTGTGTCTCTTACGGAGCACAGGGACTGTTTCCTTTGGACGGCCAACAAGGCGTTCTCGGTTAAGAATTTGTATAATGACACGGGCTAATTGTTGGGCTTGGAAAGCTAAGTTGCCTTTGAAGATTAAAATTTTCATGTGGTTCCTTAAAAAAGGGTGGTGCTCACTAAAGATAACTTGGTGAAGCGAAAGTGGAAGGGGTGTACGAAGTGTGGCTTTTGTGCGCAGCAAGAAACAGTCCAACACCTCTTCTTCGATTGCCCTATGGCTAGACTTGTGTGGGGTTGCGTTGCCGTTTCTTTTGGAATTAACAAACCCACTAGTGTGCAGCACCTTTTGGTCCTTAGCTTAGAAGTTTTTCGAAGAAGCAAAGGAACCTTGTTGTGATTGGAGTGGCAGCCCTATGTTGGGCTATCTGGA
The DNA here is from genome assembly GCA_947561735.1 of Cenchrus americanus. Lineage (NCBI taxonomy): Eukaryota > Viridiplantae > Streptophyta > Magnoliopsida > Poales > Poaceae > Cenchrus > Cenchrus americanus. Next base: position 7,789,542 of record OX387242.1, read on the forward strand.
TCAGTAGGAATGATTTGGTTTTTAACAAATCACAGTTTGTATCTATTTTGCAGGTGGTCTTTAGGGGTGTTTTCTGGATCAGAAGTTGGGCTATCCTTTCTAAAGATGATGGGAGAAACAGTTTGAAGGCTGAAGGCCTTCTGTTGGAGTCCGTCGCTCTGGCGTTCTTCTATGGGTCCGGGTGGAATACTCTTAAGCGCATTGTGAACTAGTCATTGTTGTTTTGTACTATTTTTGGGTATTCCTGTGGTTGTCTTCCGTCCTTATTAGGCGTTTTGCTGTTTTGCGGTTGGACCTTTGTTGCGGTCCTTAGGGTCTGGAAGGGTGATTACTCTTGCAGTTTAAGTGCTGCTCGGTCTTGTAACTTGGCTGTAGATGGTTCTGATCACCGTCGATGTCGGAACTTGTTTCCTTAATTAAAAAAACTAGTAATTCTGAATAAGAAAACAGAGTCAAAATTTTCAGGATGTCCTGTCACTACTACTGCTACTGCTGAAAGGTCTATCACCACCTTATTAAATTGAACGACAATTATAAGTTTTCACCATCGCGTGGTAAGAAAAAAAATGCCATCTCTGTCAATTTTAGTAATAAACTAGTGATGATATAAATGCTTATATCACCGCTAATCGAATTTTTAACACAAGCATGCGGTGATGCATGAGCTGGACAAAAAAAAAACTCCCAATTTAGTTGAATTCGGCAAACAACTCTTCAGGCCCCACCCTCTCACATATGTGCCTGTGAGACATGGGTACCCCTGGGTCCCCACCGATTAGGCTCACGGTCGTCCCCGATAAGTGGGTCCTACTAGAAGACCCGCCGACCTGACAGTGGGCCCAACCGACCTGGTTGGTGGCCCACCAACCAGTTGAAGACCTTCTAGAAGATTCCCCAGACGACCTTATCCGATCCGGTCGGGGTAACTTGGTGTGCAAGACAAACCAGGAGACATCAGTTGCGCCTCCAGACAGTCCCAAGATTACGGGATTATGTTGTAGCTTTCCTTAGATTGGTTTTCCCAGTTGTAACCGACCTGGACTCTGGGTCCACCGACCTTGTCCGTCAGCCAATATAAGGCGAGCAAGGCCGAACCCCAGATCAAGTCGTCCCAAGTCATCCACATCAATACAATCAAGAACTGGACGTAGGGTGTTACTCTCCGGAGCCCCAAACCAGCATAAACTCGTCGTGTCCTTTGTGTTTTGTGTGCTCATGCCCAACCTTCGAGTTCTTAGCCCTAGATTTCACCCCACCGAACAAATAAACCACCGGGGTTGACACCCCTGTGAGCTGTGCAGATCTAAACCTCTGACAGTGCCTCCCACTCGGGCCCCCTCTCTTCGTCCTCTATTATTTTCCTCTCTCCTTCCTCTCCCATCCACCAGCTCTCTCTCTCTCTCTCGCTCCCTCCCTCCCCCCTCCCTCTCGCGCGCACGCAGATCCCCTCTCCCTCCCATGTATCCTAGCCATTTTCTTCTTATGCCACCCCTCCACTCACCCCATCGCTCATCCCTTGTGGCCGTCGTGAGGAGCAACGAGGGGAAAGCGAGGAAGGAGTGAGAGGCAGCGGCGCTTGGAAGATCAATGAGGTGGCATGGAGGAAACCACGGCGACGCGGGGTGCAACAATCAACAACGTGGGAGTGGAGCAGCAGCGACACACGAGGGGTGCAATTGCAGCTAGAAGCGGGATTCGCCTTTTTTTTATCATGCATATCAACTCCGGTTTGTCATATGTATGTGATACTAAAGTGATCACCGCCGACCCTAATCCACCCCCACCCCAACCCGCAGGCTCATGACTTTTTATCCAAGTGGTCTCTCACATGACTTTCAACATAATCTTTACAAATGAATACACTATTTATACGAGCAATTAAACAACCACATTAGTTCATGGCTTATCAAAAAACTTTCTCAAATCCCACAACGACGTGGGAATCACCTAGTCTATATAACCTATATAAGAGCACCCCCACTACAAGGCATTGATTTCTATCTCTCTCAACATGGAATCTACCCCTTCATCTAGGAAACCACTACAGTACATCACACTCGCACCACATCATCATCCATTAGAATTATGTATTTATGACTTCTATCAATTTTCTGTGACTAATAACATTCATGCATATAATTTATTAGTCTTTATGAGTACCGCGCTACAAAATTCTAACAGTAAAAACACATGCATGGAGGATCAATCATTTAATAGCCGTTCGCTTTCAACAAACCAAACATGTTTTCATGTATAATGTTGTTTGCAAAAGGATGTCGCCATGCAACTACCTCACTATTTCAATTTTCAAATTTCACTAAAAAATCTTGCAGTAATGAGTGGAATATCACCTAGTTTAGCAATGAACAAATGACCACTTGCTAGCCTGCTGCAATAATGCACACCGTTAGATTATTAGATGCCGACCCCAAGTACTATATGCTTGTTTCTTAAATCCTTCTTTAATTTAATCCAAGAAAAACTGAGCTAGTCAGATCGTCGTGGCTTTGTCCATATTCAAAGCGCATCGTACAGGCTGCCTTTCTGCTGATGACTGAATGCCGGGGTTTGTTTGGCTTCAGAGTTGACCTGGCTAGAGTAGAGCTCAGGGCAGTGCTTCCATCTGTGCCTACGACTGCCAGTGTTTCCCAAAAGGTACGGTGCCTTGGCAGTTATTCATTAAAATTTTGCCTTAGCTGACATATATTACTCTAATTAAGATTGCCTTAGCCGCCATTCATTAAGATTGCCTTATCAGCAGCATTTCTATATTACATCTTGTAATATATCACAAAAAGGACCAGCTTGACACACCTAAGCTTCTAAGGTTCTACTATAAGTATCAGCATACCCCGGCCACCTTAGTCGAAGCACACTGAATATCTCGGCTGTTTTTCATGGCGCCACTCCTCCACTCTGCTGTAATCGCCAGCTTTGTTCTTCTTCTGGTAATCATCGTTTACTAGTGACATTCCAAAATAATCATGTCTTTATAGTTTCGTGCTACATCTAACTTCCTTAGCTTTGATTAAGTTTATAGAATTATACATAAATAACAGTCTGTTAGCGATAAATGGAACTATAAATATGTTTTGACAATACATTTCTTATAGATGTTGTATATATGTGTTAGGGTGCATTATTTCTACTCCCTGCAGTAGTTACTTCCATTTTCAATAAACCATGTAGGGTATATGTGTGTATAATCATTTGTCAGTTTTGATTATCTTTATGCACTCATTTTAGGATATAAGTTCTTTATACACTCATTTTAGGATCTAGTTACCATTAGGTGCTAGTTGTTCTAACTTGTATGATCACAGGACATAAGTTCTTATCACATACTTATCACATACGACACACAAATGGTGCGAATGCAGTTTTGGGAAACAAAAAGTGTGTGATTGAACAAACTTTCCATCTTCTGGGTGGTATAGGAGGTGAACAAAAAAATAAAAAGAAAAAAAGTCAATTTTACTCCCATCACCTAATTACCCTGTCTATTTTACCCTCAAAGCAAAAATTTGGACTTACTTTACTCCCCGGACTATTTCATTTGATTCAATCTAGCTCATAATTAGATTTCTCGTTTTTATTTCTTCACGCACAAGTTGAGTTTTAATTCATAACATGATGTTTTATGTTTGAAAATAAACTAAATATTTTTTCATTCTTAATTTTTTACAGCTTTTGTTTAGCTAAGACCGATTTGATATTAAGTATTCATAATCTATGCAAATAATTTGAAAGCATTATAGTGTAATTGTCTAAAATGAGGAGTCGTGTTTTACATCTGCTCACAAAATTTGAACTCAAAATTCAACTTATACACAAAGAAAAAACAGATGTAACTAGGAGGAAAATTGGGCAAATGAAATAGTTCAGTGGAGTCAAGTCAACCTAAATTTTGTTAAGAGGGTTAAGCGGACAAAGTGGGAAAATGAGAAAGTAAAATAGGCTTTTTTCTAAGAAATAAAAACAATAATGGATACAAATTTGACATCTGATATTAAGCATATAGATACGGATAATAAAGACCATCAATTTTAATGTAACCATGTTCCGTTCAGGTTGGACAACATGGCAACGCAGCAGTCCTGACAGAGGCAGAAGTGTTCTGGCGCACCGTCCTGCCGGATTCTCCACTCCCGGATCCCATCCTCAAGCTCCTCCATCCTGGTCCGTCTAATTTCTTTGATTAGTTTCTTGAAAATTATGATTATAATAAAAAAACAAGTTATGTATATGTATATGACTAATAATGCTCACGTGGATCTACGTACTTTACGGTGCAGAGACCGCCTTTGTAAGCAAAGCAAAAGATGATGATGCGTCAGCTGCTGAAGCATTCTCCCTGACTTGGTTAATGTGGGGGCTTCGCTCTCCCACGACGAACCACTCGTCTCCCAAGCCATCCCACCATGAGCGTGACCATAGCGCCGACGAGTATCTGGCCAAGGGTCTCTTCTTCCACGAGGATGTAGTGCAAGTAGGCAAGACCATAACCCTACATGTCGTGCCACGACCATGACTACGCCTACACCGTCTACATGTGCCACAACACGCCGTCGACGAGGGTTTATGTGGTGGAGCTGGAGGGCGCACGCAGTGGGCTCACCGTCACCGTCGCCGCGGTCTGCCACGCTGACACCTCGCACTGGAACGCGGAGCACGTCTCCTTCAAGATCCTCGGCACCAAGCCCGGCGGTGCGCCGGTCTGCCACTTCCTGCCGTACGGGCACAACCTGTGGGTCAACATGGAGGCGAATCGCTCGTCAGCCTAGGAAGAAACTGCTGCTGCACTCTGCCGTTGTTGTCGTTCGAACCAAGATTGATCTACCTGCTATCTTGCAACCTTTTGCATCCATGTGTTCATGTTCTCTTCATACATACCGGGCCCACCCTTGTAGATTGTACTCATATACACTTTTGGCAATGCATCTGATCAGAGTACGGTCCATATGTAATAAGGGCAGCTTGTACTTGTATTTGTGTTTGTTCTTGTAATAATGGTAGCTTGTGCTTGTTTTCGTTAAGAATCTCAAAACAAAAAACTTTCTGAAAGTTGAAAGGATAAGAGGAGTAGTCAAATTTGGGATAAGAAAAGTCAAACAACCTACAAATTGTCAGGGAGGAGCCCTGTTGTTGAAAAGAGATCGAAGAGAGGTGAGGTGACAAGAAGCACGACGATCCAGTTCATGAGCAATGGCCGTCGTCAAAGTTCACCAATGGTGTTCATCGATTTGTTGGAACATTTTTTTTGGAGGGTACCAAATTCTCCGGAGAATTGTTAGCACCATGAATGCCGGTCTTGAAAGGGAGAGGAGGATCGTTTCTCTTTGTTTCTGTTGTAGTCTACTCTGTTTCTTTTTTGGGTTGTCATTCTTGTAGCTCTGTGTTTTAGGAGTCTCCTAAAGTTGTGTCGTGTTAAACTTTCTTCTCTTAATGAAAACATGTTTTAAACATATTATGCACATCTTAAAAAAATTATGCCACTACTTGAGGTCATTTGTGCGTCGACTGCCAAACTGGAGCATTGTGCATGCGGTCAAACGTGGTCACCTTTTCTTTTCCCCTCTATTTTGCTGCAAAATGGAATTTAATGGGCGTGGTACTACGGTCTCGTAGTTCTTGACCGATGAAGACACGTTGCTAGATGCTTCCCTGCCAAAGGATGCATCTTGTTCAATCTTTCCCAGCGACACTCTAGCTACGAAAAATTTGCATGAATGCTCAAGAAAAAAAGTAGTGCCTATATGTGATCCAACTTCGATATATTACATATCAACTTTTATCTTCTCTTTATCATTGGATTGTAACCAATATTCAAATGTACAGAGAAAATATTGTTCGTACAAAATGATCCATATGGTGCGTTATGATCTGATAATATATCAACTTTTCTTTTCCACGGTACACCGCACCGTTGACTTGCACAATCTGATAATACTGTATTTTCCTAACAAAAGGGTACGCTTTGATGGCGAGACATGTCCTACTGCACAACAGAACAAAAACTATCCGGCATATATGGACTTAAAGTTCCTCATAACTAGAGAAAGAAAACACTGGTCTGGTCGCATACGTTCCGTAGCTGTGATGAACTACCATTGGAGCACCACACGCTGCCCGAATGAATGGTAGAATACAAGCACAACAGTTGCCCAGAAAGCCAAGACGAATGAGGCAGCACTGATGGTATAAAGAATCGGATCATCGGATACCTCACCCACATCTTCCCCATCCACGGGACTTGCAATAGGAGAGCACTGGTTTCCATGTGACAAATTGTGAAGGTTTGTGTTTCCCACATAGCTCTCCATGTTGAACGAGTCGAACTGACCAGAGTTGGGTATGCATCCCGACAGGTTGTTGTAGGCCACAGAGAACACCTCCAAAGATGACATCCGAGTCAATTGCCAAGGTATAGGTCCGGTCAACTCGTTATGGGACAAGTCCAGGCTTTCTATGGCGCTCAGGTTTGCAAAGGTTGCTGGAATTTGGCCAGTAAAGAAATTGTGTGATAGATTGAGGGACTTGACATGGCTCAGATTCCCTATCTCCCAAGGGATCTCCCCTGATAGCATGTTCATCGATAAGTCGATGCCCGACATGAGATTGAGAAAACCACGGCCATACATGTAAAGGTTCCCTTTGGTAGAGAAGGTGAAGCCTCGGAGGAGGATGGAGTCATAATACGAGAAAGACGGATCGTCAGAATTCACATCAGGTTGCCCCACATCGAAGTTGAAATCAGAATACATAGACCAAAAATTAGTGTCATTTGGATGGTATCCAAACGAGATACCACCAATACAAGGTGGCAGTGAACCCAAAAGTTTATTGTGCGACAAGTCAATAATATTCAAGTACCGGAGATGACATAGGTCTTCTGGGATATGTCCCTCAAACATATTCGTGCCCAACATAAGAAGTTTTATTTGATAAAGATTTTTTGTCCAATAAAGACTGCCCATGAACTGGTTATAACTTAGATCAAGAGCTACGACACAGGAGGTATTAAAGAAATAACTGGGGAAGCCCGAGAGGGTATTGCTCGACATGTTCAGAAATTCCAGCATTAACTTGCCACTACAGTTTGGTATAGATCCTTTGAAGTCATTGTCGGATAAATCCAAATACTGGAGACCAGTTAATTTGCAAATACTTGGGTAAATTTGACCAGTTAAATCGTTGCTAGCAACACTAAAAAAATTCAATAAAGGAATGTTCCAAAATGATACATCAAGATCACCGGACAATTTATTATCATGAAAATCCATGATCGAAATTTCACCTGATAGATTGTTAGGCAATGGTCCTTCAAAATAATTACTGTCAAGGTATATTACTGCTCCAATAATAGATGCAGATTTATTAGCCCCGCCAAGTATCGGACCCCCGAGATTGTTGTTTGAGAGCCTAAGGAAATCCAGGAACAAACAATCAGTGAACAAGCAAGCTGGCACCTCTCCAGTAACTATATTGTTTGATAGATCCACAAATTCCAAGTTTTTAATGCTGCACAGATCTGGTGGTAAATTTCCTGAAATATTATTGTATGAAACATCTAGAACTGTTAGATTCGGAAACACTGAGCTGATGTCCATCGGAAGATGTCCTGTGAAATAGTTCATAGATATGTTGATCATTTGGAGATTAGATCGTTGCTTCCACATCAGATCCAATGATCCTACTAGCGAGTTATTTGCAAGGCCCAGATAAAGCAGAGGTGCTTCGTTTTTGAACATCCAGTCAGGCAGGCTCCCTGAAATGTTGTTGTTGGACAGATCAAGGAATTGCAGATGACGTTGTGTGTCAAATAAATTTGGTCCCGAAATGATAGTATTGTCAAGGTAACACCCAGAGAGCATTAGTGCTCCCAATTGAAATGGAGTCACACTTGTAAGGAACTTCACATCAACAACCAAGTCAGTGTTACCTGACAGGTTTATCTCCTTTAGCATGACACAATCCCGTAGCCAAAAGAAATCAAACTTCCCATTTAGATTATTTGATGATAACGTGAGTGTTTGAAGCGACAAAGATAGATTTGAAGACGAGCTTATTGGTATATTCCCTTGAAGGAAATTTTTCGAAAGATCCAATAGTTTGAGTCGTGGAAGCTCAAATAAGAATGCTGGGATGCTTCCATTCAATTTATTGGATCCTAGATGCACTTGTTGCAAGTTGAGGGTTCTTGTAGCATCTATCTTCTTTAGCATATGGAGCAGTTTTGTACCCAAAAGAAATCAAACATCCCGTTCAGATCATTTTCTGATAACTTGAGAGTTTGAAGCAACAAAGAAGACATGAAGCAGATGAGCTTACCGGTATATGTCCTTGAAGGAGATTGTCTGAAAGATCCAAATATTCAAGGTGTGGAATCTGAAATAAGGAAGCTGGGATGCTTCCGTCCAATCGATTGGATCCTAGATGCAGCACTCTCAAGTTCTTGGGGTTTGTTGAGAGGTCTATCTTCTTCAGCTTGGTGCAGTTTTGCGAGTGGACAAAAGAAAAACGTCCCATTCAGATTAATTATATGCTGATAAAAGGCAATAAAGGAAGTTTCGAAGATGAGCTTACTGGTATATGTCCTTGAAGGTGATTGTATGAAAGATCCACATATTCAAGGCGTGGAAGCTCAAATATGGAAGCTGGGATGCTTCCTTTTAATTGATTGGATTCTAGATGTAGTTCTCGCAAGTTCTTGAGGGTTCTGAAAGCTGCCACGATGTGTACATAAAAAGTACAAATAAATAGAAAAAAATAGACAAACTGATAAAAAGAAGAAAAGAAAGAGAAACAAAGGCAACTTCAAAGGGCACTAAGAGCAAGTACATTGTACACGTCAGCTGTCCCTTACAATACCACATAAGATTTTTGATGATGTGGAGGAGAGAGAGCAAGGAGAGAAAAAGGTCGTTGCTTCGCGAAACAACCACCTCATGAGAGAAACAACCACCTTATGAGACAACTGTTAGATAAAACTTATGTACTTAATTAAAACACTTATATCTAATTCATCTTACCCAGGATCACTAGTCAAAAGTAGATCACACCTAGTACTGAAATTAATGCGGAATAGGTCAAATAGATCTAATACCGGGTAATGGAGGAATCCATCTCGCCGGTCTGAGTTTGGTGTAGACGATGACGCCGGTCGGTGTAGTGCAGTGGCGTCTCCTCTGCGGCGGTGGCCTTCTGGTCGACGCCGGTAGCGCCTGCTGTAGGAACTCGAGCTTCCGAACCTTCCAGCGCCCTCACTAATCGGATAGACAAGGGTTTCGGTGGAAACCCTATAGATAGATTCGCTGAGGTCGCCCAGGGGGGCTTCCTCTCTTATATAATGGCGTTGTAGGCAAGGGGCCGAGCCCAATAGGCTTAGTGTTTGCCTCCCGATCACTGGCAAACGGGCTTACGCACGGGAGAAGCTTCTCCCGTACGGTTTGGCTCACTTGAGGTCAACCAAAATATCTAACATTCTCCCCCTGACCGAGGGTCAACAAACAAACTTTATGATTTGTCAATTTCATTGATCATGTGCAGGTGGATACACATCAATCAACATTCTCCCACTTAATCGAACAATCTTAGCTTAAACTTACGTTTGTCTTATGTTCACACTCAATGCTATAGCAAGACCTAGCGAATGCGTCATCGGCAGACATTACAGACATACCAGGACACCATTAACTAAAGTTCACTATAACATCTCGATAGAACACTTATTTGCTTATTTGGAAGTTTATTTATTCGGCCTCATCCAGAATCATGTTTCAGATTTATCACCAATCCAAAAAATAATTTCGCGAAAAATAGGATAGGTGTCAAATCCTCAATTAGTCATGTTGCTAGCATCTTACTTAAAGCCTTAAATATGACTACGATCCTGGGACCCTTCATTCATAACAAAATTTATTATCAATGGGCTTGACACCATCGATTATATGTCATTACTTTGAAGGAGTACTGTAATTAAATACAGTGACATTGATTTCAATCAATGTTAACTTAATAATAACAATAATACCGGAACTTATTTCTTATGCCTGCCTACATTAAAACATGCCATACACAAAATTAGCTTGTTAAGCTAACTTTGTTGTAGAGTTTTCTGCAGAATCGCTCATAAATGCAAGAGTGAAGGATATAAACTTATTGTGCACTTTTATATCCATACATTCTTACAAATCTCATATGTATAATTCTTAACTAAGCATGTTGTCATGGTGCTTTAAAACTTTCAGCACCTTTTCCAGTGGACCACTCCTGGATTGAGACTTATCGGTTTTTGTCAAGCATTCCGGCTTGTAATGCTAAGCCAATTACTTATCATAGATCTTAGCATACAGTTTCAGGAACGTCTTCCTTTTAACTTAATCTTAATTTTATAGTCTTTATGAAATTTGATTATCAAATCAAAACAGGCATAGCTGAATATGCATTCACTATTTATCACTTAAGCAATTGTCTAAACTTTTGCTCTTCAGTGATAATCTTAATACTCACTTTGGTCCCATCTCAGTGTCATGCTCCCCCAGATCTTGGGAGAGCTTCATTAAGATGTATCTAATCATGTGATGAATACTTTTCCCCTTTCTTGGAATGCATACTTATTTTCCATTAGCTTATGGAGAAAACATTCACCTAGAGTACCAAGATAATAAGTTTTCCACCTTAACCTTACAAATAATCATGGTTGCCCATGATACTTACAAAACTTATTATGAGTTATGAACTTAGCATCTCAGTTTCTTTTGGAATCACTCTTGAGTCTGTAGACCCATTATGGCCTACTGTCTTGAATCTATTAGAAAATTGCTATTAAAACTTATGTTAAAGTTCATATACCCCTTTATAACCTTTTTTTACAAATATTAATTGAGGTTCTTACTATTGTGCCCAAAATTAATCTTATCACTAAGTTTCACACATTTCTGTAGCAGTTAAACAACTAAAGAAAACCCTCAATAGAAATTATGCATGAAATGGAGGTATACTTATGGCACAAATTAAATATATGATAAATCATATACTTAGTATCTTAAGTCATCAATATAAAGAAATATTACTCTATATCTCATTAAGATTTTGTTTCCTCCTATGTGAGCTGCCATTAATCTATGCTCACTCTCAGAAGAGAACTATCTTATGTCAAAAACCTTAATGAAGTAGCTGAAAGCATTAAGGTGTGTCGGCCCTTAATCTTAATTGAATAACTTATAATGATAACTCTTTAATTTCTTTAGGTTTGGCACGACACTTAGTTTGCCTTTCCTAGATACCATAGAGAAAACTTCCCTTGCTAACCTAACTCACAACAGCGTTGGCCAGAAAATGAATCAGAGTAGCAAGGTTATGTTTAAATGCTCATCAAACAGCGTAGACTAGAAATGTGAACATAAACCATACTTCAATCGTCTCTGGTTCTATTGAAATAGTCCACAACAGCAATGGCAAGAATATGGACTAGAGCAACAAAACATGTGAAAATTATCCCGTACCCAGCGGTGGCTAGAATAAAGAATAAAATCACTCTTATTTGAGACAATTGGTAATTATGGAGTAGAACTCCAATCCTAATGATATCAAGACAATCTTATCTGACAATCTTATCTCGCATTAAAACAACACCCTTGAGGTTATAGTTATTCTTAATGGGTATTAAAATAATGCGAGAGTAAATATCCAAAATGGGAGTAAATAGTATCGAATAATCTTAATAAAGCTTATGAGACAAGTTAATTACCCATCCTCCGAAGCCATGACTTAAACTCAAGACACAACTTCGGTATATGGCCGGGTGATTCAAAAATTGCGAGTACTTGAGCATAATTATAATCAAGAGAACGCCTCTCATAATTCTCGAAAGAGAAGCCATAATTTATTGCACAAGTTCGGCATCGGATATGGACTTCCCAAGTGCTTTTAACTTAGTGGCCATGTCATATATGCTCTTAATGTGTACGCTCAACGCACCTTTATCATTATTTCATAATTTTGCCATGAGGAAAGCGACTAACTTATCTTTATTGCTTCCCTCAATGGAGTGTATTAACTCCTTAGCACTTAGCATAAAGCTATTCCTTTGATCAGGAAATGCTCCCCTTAAAACTTCAATGATTGAATGCTTAATGACCATTGTTGCAAAATAATTGGATATGTGCCAATTTTTCTAAACTGGAGACGTACTCCCTCATTTGATGGGCAAGATCCTCATACTCTTAGTGGGAGCAATAGGTTAGTCCTCCCGAAGTGCATAATCAAGATCATGAATCTTGAGAATGCGAAGCACATTCTTAGTCCAACTAGGGAAAATGTGCCATCATAATGCTTAAAGGTGCTCAGTAAATCTACATAAATAACTCAAAATACATAACCAATCATGTCTCATGAATAGTACAATGAAGATGCACATGAGAGCACGATAATAACCTTACGGTGGTCCGATTAAAATCATGCGATAAATTTCAATTTGCATCACCGGTGGGGAAAACAAACGAAATTCATCTAAGACTCATGATTAAAACTACGGTGGTCAGAATTAATCACAAGTTTACTCTAACTGAACTCCCCGGTGGTTCCATTCAATCAGAGGCATCTTATATGTACTTAGGCGAAAATATAATTTTCAACTTAAAAGAAGCAAATTAATGCAACGTATAATCTTAGACTTAAGAATAAACTTATATTGAAGGTTGATCTTTTGCCTATTTTATAATAGGACTTAAACTTAATGTAATCATGTCATAAAGCATAAAATGTGCTCATAAATGACAGGCACATCAAAACTTAATCCTCAAAATTACTCAAGGATTCATCATCATGATAATTCCCAAATCTTAACTTCATTCCTCAAAATCTGTGGATTTCTCATGAGAGAAGGAATTAGCCTTAACTTAATTTCCTTAGTTATCATATGCAATGAGATGCACATAAAAGCATGATAATAACCTTACGGTGGTCTGATTAAAATCACGCGATAAATTTCAATTTGCATCACTGGTGGGGAAAACAAACGAAATTCATCTAAGACTCATGATTAAAACAACGGTGGTCATAATTAATCACAAGTTTACTCTAACTGAACTTCCCGGTGGTTCGATTCAGTTAGAGGCATCTCAAGGCATAGTGGTGGATTTAAAATACACTAAAATGACATGAATATCAACCACTTAATTAACATGACTTATAGAATTTATAACTTAGCTTAAATCATGAATTAATAATGGCTTACATAAATAACATAATTTATGCTATAAATATCTCAACTTAAAAGAGGACCAAATAGTAGCTTTAATAACATATATCTTACGCAAATTCAAAAGCTCAGCTTAGTTGCACTAATTAAACTTAACTGAGAATGGTATTTAAAGCTTAAGTGAAAACAGTAAATAAAACTGAACTTAAATGGAAAAAATACTGAAAATTCGTAAATAAAATATGAAACTTAAAATGAGCCCGATAGCTAAATCGGCCCAAAACAGCCTCCTGAGCCGATTCTACTCGTGCGGCCTTGCGGCCTACGCGCAGCCCAGCGAAGGCGCATAGCGCGGCCCATCAGAGCCCGCGCCGCGCGCGGCTCAGCTTAGGGGCGTGGCTCGGCTCCGCTCAAGCTGCGGCTCGCGGCTCGGCTAATGCGGTGGGCGCAAACTTAAATGGGCCCGAGGCCCAAAAACCAACGGCGGGCCGGCCGCTGAAAACGGCCCCGGCAATGCCGCGCGCGCCCCCCGCCTTGATCTCGACCGTTCAACTGATCCGACGGCCACGGGCGCACCTTGGCTCGAATATAAGCCAGCAAGTGAAGAGGGGGAGGGAACCCTAACTCATTTCACTCCTCCCCTTCACCGCCGATGCCGGGGCGGCGGCGAGAGGCACTCGACCGCGCGGTTAGGGAGGCGACCGCGGCGGCCGGCCGAGTTGAGCGAGGCCCGCCGCGAGCCCCTCCCGGCCGGTGCCGAGCGGCGCCCGCCGGCGGCCGGCGTCCTCCCCTCCCTCTTCTGTTGCTCAAAGCCGCCGCACGTAGCGCGCCCGCCGGCGCGGTCCGAGAGGAGGCGGCGGCGACCAACGTGCCTAGTAGGCCCGCCGCGTGCCCCTCCCGCCGGTGCGAGCGGCGGCGGCGCCCGAGCGGTGGTGGCGCCCCAACCCCTCCCCTACTTTTCTTATCCACTGCAAAATGAGTGAAAGGGAGGACTAATGGAGGGCTGGGCCAAGAGGATGGGCGACGGCCGGCCAACACGCCGGAGCCAAAGGCTCTACCGCCGCGGCTGGCCGTCGTCTCCCCCAGTACGGGCCCCGGAGGCCAAGGGGCTCCTCGGCGGTGCCGCGTGCAACTCATGCGCGCGGCCCCGTCGAGGTCCTCCTTTGGTCTCCAGTCCGATGTGCGCGAGTCACTGATGTGGGATTGGGGCATGGTGGCGGCGCGGCGTCGGTCGGCGGCAGCTCATCCCGGTCGGCGCCGTCCCCACGACCCTGTCTTTTTTTAATGAATCTGATGGCGGCTCAGCCGCCGAGGTGATGAACCTCTCTGAGATGATGGCGGCTATGCCGCCTAGGCCAAAGGCGTCTTTTACTTATGCATTTTACTTATTTGCATCTGTTGCTTATGCTTGGGGTAACTTAGATCGGGTTAGGGTTTCGGGGATGTTTGCGGATATCTGAGTTGCAATGTTCCCCTCCTTCTAATTGCTTCATCTTAAAAAAAAACTGAGATGTATGAGATGGTTTATATGTATGTAACGGAACGTGCAGATCTAGGACACGCGAAACCCTAAATCATAAATCTTAGGCTTAATCGAGATTAAACTTACTGATGCGTACTGATCTGAACTTAAATAACTTAGCTAAGCATGAAAACCATATTGATCCATCTAATCTAAGCATGAATCACAACTAATCATGATCTTAGACAGGAACTAAAACTTAAATCTACACCTTAACTTAGATTGAACCGACATGAACAGAGGGCTTAGGGTTCAACTAGGGGATCTAATCTGACTAGATTAGGCGACTGATACCAATTGTTAGATAAAACTTATGTACTTAATTAAAACACTTATATCTAATTCATCTTACCCAGGATCACTAGTCAAAAGTAGATCACACCTAGTACTGAAATTAATGCGGAATAGGTCAAATAGATCTAATACCGGGTAATGGAGGAATCCATCTCGCCGGTCTGAGTTTGGTGTAGACGATGACGCCGGTCGGTGTAGTGCAGTGGCGTCTCCTCTGCGGCGGTGGCCTTCTGGTCGACGCCGGCAGCGCCTGCTGTAGGAACTCGAGCTTCCGAACCTTCCAGCGCCCTCACTAATCGGATAGACAAGGGTTTCGGTGGAAACCCTATAGATAGATTCGCTGAGGTCGCCCAGGGGGCTTCCTCTCTTATAGAATGGCGCTGTAGGCAAGGGGCCGAGCCCAATGGGCTTAGTGTTTGCCTCCCGATCACTGGCAAACGGGCTTACGCACGGGAGAAGCTTCTCCCGTACGGTTTGGCTGACTTGAGGTCAACCAAAATATCTAACAACAACATCACAACTATTGTATGAGTTGTTGTTGCCATGCAACTCATAATATTCCTTTTTTAATTGCATAAATTAAGAGATTTTATTATTCTACCAGACGACTTATGAAACAACTCATTGTACAAGTCCTCTATTGAGTCGACCCAATATTACGTGTCAATGCATGGGACGGCCTATCAGACGACACCAATGTACCTGCCCTAATAGTTACTTAATTATGTAACTTATTCCTGCATATGTGTTCTGAAGAGCACCGCTCATAGTGTTCGAATAATGAATGTTAATGACTTAAGACAAGCCAACTTACCAGGAGATTCCAATATATTACTTCCAGTGAGACTATTATAACTGAGGTTGAGATACCGAAGCTTAGTCAATCCTTGAAGACCTGAAAAAAGTTCTTATGAATTATTACGAATAATAAAGTGCTTGGACACGAAGTGCTGGAAAACAAGTAGTCCAGCGCGTGCATGCGCAGGGAGGTACCTACCATCAAAATTTTGAAGATTAGCTGAATTCCCTTCTAAATCCAGCAGCTGAAGCTCATGGAAGGAGCTAAAGATGGTCAAATTGAGATTCCAGTATGGATCTCCAAATGTTATAGATGTTCCCTTTTTCCACCGGCACAAGTAGTCAAGGTTGAGACCCGACACTCGTGTGCTGTTGTTACATGTAACCCTCTCCCAGGAGCAGCAGTCGTCACTCCGTCCCCATGAAGCAGGAACCTCGGAGTTTGCCTCAACCAGCAGAGATCTGATGCGCATAAGGGCGATCCTCTCCTCGACGACGCAGCCACCAGCCATGTAAAACATGAACTGCAAAGCGAGAAGGACCCAAAGCATGGTTCGGAGATGAAAGTAGCAGCTCATAGTAATTTCTTGGTGAGTGTAAGTGGCAAGAGATTCAAAATGATTTTCCCCTCTTCGCCGGACAAAAACCATGGTGCTGAAGTTTTATAGGCGAAAGAAGTGCTTCTCCTTTTTTTTTGAATTGAAAGAAAGAAAAGAAGGAAGGAAGGTGTCGCCGAAGCCCCGAACGATTGCACGAAGGAGACGGGCACTGATATATTACACGATTGCACGAAGGAGACGTACGGGCACTGATTTATTAGTGTGTTTGGCAGGGGGGCAGGGGCAGCAGACGTTGACAGCTCATGGCGACGACCGTGTTGACGTCATGAGGGAGAACAGCCGGGTTATTACGAGGTCAAACTTTCGAGTTCTCTTCTAAGCCTTATGGAGTATTCTTGGATGAATCTATTAAGTCTCAATTAATCCGCTCATTGTAGAGATTGGTTCTTGTGAAGATAACATTTATTTAACCATGTCATAATTAGGTCTGTTATATTCGTCTTGAAAATTAAGGTAGAGGTTATGGAATGAGTTTTGTCATTAATCTATATTTCATACTCTTAATTAGTGTCCAGAGATTTAATGTGACGGGTAGTTGGTGAAATTTTGGGAACTAAACTGCGTCGAAGAAGAAGAGAAGAACCAAGATGCTGGTGCCAGCGAAAGATTTTGTCCTGACCAAACACATCACCTTCAAATTCTTGCTCGAGCGTTCACAAACGAGTTGCTTTATTTCGCCCTCACCCTCCTCGCTTCCGGTGGGTTTCCTTTACTTTCGAGATGACAATTGCTAGCCTCCAAAAAATACTTTCTATTGTGACAGACTTCAGGTCCAAGGCGAATAGGCGGCGATGGTGGCATGGTCTTCGCTGGCAAACTGGAAATTGCCAGGCAACGAGGCGGAGGTTTCGCGTGACCACGGCCGGGCGGTCGTCAGGGAGGGGGTCCTGCTCCTCCTGCATGACATTGAGAGGCGAGACCAGAGGTGAGACTAGTGGTGCGAGGTGCACCCGACTGGGAGCGTAACATTTGTACACAAGAGAGAAGGACCTACGTGCATGCGCAGCATTGAGACTTGAAAGCACGGCCTGGCTATCTGTGGCTATTACAATAAGTTTACAACCGTGGCATGGAATGTTAACTAGACATGGGGGGTTGGGGAGCGGCAATTACAAGAACCAGGGGAATCTCACCTGCGCGTTGTTGCAGGAATTAAGAAAAAAATGCAATGATCGTAAGAGAGAATTTCGGCAACCTCGCGCGTCTGGTCATAAGAGAGAATTTCGGCGACCTCGGCAACCTCGGCGCCGCTGTTGGTAATTCTTTGATCTAGGTTTGAACACCACACGCGTTGCTGCGGCCCTGAACCCTAGAGTAATCAGTGTTACCGTGTGTTAGCATGATGACATACTAAAGTCACGGTGGTATTTCACCAAAATTCACCTAGCTTTATTTGCAGTTTGCACGATTTCTCTTACAATAACATTTCTCTCTTACAATAGCATTTCCCTTTCACGGATTGTCAACGTCCAAAAGGAACTTTAGAAACCATAACTTACACTTTTTTAAGCGTGGTTTAGGGGTGGTGCCGGGCCTACTCACGTGTTGAATAGCTATTTCGTATAAAAATGGATATATTTCATGATGTCAAATGAAAAAAGATCTGATCGTTATGTTTTTGCTAGGACTATCTACACTGCTTTTCCTTTATATTCCTCAATTCCCTGCGCGTTGCCGCGAGTATGTACGAGAAATCTATGAGTTAGAATATTAGTATCACCCTCCTATTCTTTTTCTTTCTTCCTTTTTCCTTTCTTTTTTCATTCTTTTTCTATATTTTTCACTTTACTCTATACCAACTACCAATTTATGGGGCATATTTTTCATTTTATCAAAATATATTCATATGAGATCTTATTTTGAATGATTTATTAAAAGGAACCCAATGGTGTAATCAGAATTTAATTTAGTTTTTTGATTTTTGAGTTATAACATTTTTTAGCTAGTTCAAACAACGGGACCCACCACTGGTGTCATGGTCTTAGTGGGGTTGTTGAGGTGGCATACTTGCATGTTGAGAGAACTCCCTAGTGGGGAGCTCCTATATAGGAGTTATAGATACAAGATTTATTTACCGTCACTGTTTTTGTCACTAGGGTTGGGGGCACAAGTCTAACCGGTTCCTCCAGTCACGCCAAATTTGTGTGTCAACAATGCCATATGCAAAGGACACAAAGCAAGGTCCACTTCCCGAATGTCTTCTTCATGGCAACTACAGCAGTGTCGATATTGGAAGAAAAGGCGGCACCAATTTGCTCCTGACGCAAAGGAACTCGGAGATGATTTGGTCCCCTCCCCAAGGTACTTGGCGGCGATTTGGTGGAGAAAAGGAGAGGCGGGGAGGAGAGGTGCGGGCGCGGGATTGGCAAAATCAGCACGGGAAGGACATGCATGGGCGCATGAGGGAGGTGATGGCGAGCGGGTGCCGATAGCGAGCGTGGAAGAATGGCGAGCCCGATCGCGTATCTGTTGGATATGTTTCTTTGAGTTCGTTTTCCCTTTTTAGCTAAAGGAAGTGAAGTAAAAAGTCTATTGAAGTTGCTCTAAGGGATGTAATGTAAGACTGGCCGCATCAACCATCCTCATCTGCAACCACAAACATCCTTTCTAGCAGTATGGTGGATCCCGTTGCGCATCCGTCGGCGGCCGTTGGCTCCCACGTGAAAGAGGAAATAGAGAGGGCTTCCAGCCATCAGACCTGTTGCTGCTAGTGCAGGTGACCGAGTTCGCATGCGGCGGGTTCGTCATCGCGGTGACGTGGGAACTACGTCATCACCGACGGCACGGAGTTCATGCAATTCATGCGCGTCGTCAGTGAGCTCGCGCGGGGCATTCCACGACCGTTTGTCCTCCACATCAGTTGTGGCGACGACTCCCTCTCGGAGCTCCCGTCGTCTGTTGCCGCCATGGAGAACCCGCATCCGTCGGAGGCCGTCACTCACCGGATCCGGTCCTGCCGAGGGGAAAGGGCGAGGTAGCTGGCAGCAGGATCCAGTGGCGGAGAGTGGAGGAGGTCGCTCGCCATGCCATGGAGGCCGCCAAGCCCCGCCCGTCACCATCAATCTCTCTCCTTGCGCCGTCTTCACTCTAGGTGAGAAAAGGAATAATGGGTTCCCCTCGACCTCCTCTCCATTTTCCCCTCCTCCCGGTCGGCCAGCCGGCCCCAGATTCCCCCTCCTCTGGTGAGTGACAGTTGGTGTACGGAGCAGGATGATTAAGAAAGGAGAGAGAATCTCAAGAACGGGGATCCGGAGGCCATCATCTTCATTTTACAGATGCATTTGGATATATTTGAGGCTGCTACAGTGTTGTTTTCCTGTGAAGGTATGGTAGGGATGAGGTACCTGCTGGAGTCGGTGGTCTATGAGATGCATGTAACATGCTCGTAGACATGATAGACGACCACCAGCCACTCGATGACGAAGACCCACGATTAGCCGACATATATCTTCTGCATGATATGTTGTTGACGGGGCAGCAGAGGTACACTACACACGGCCAATCATAGGCACGGTGCGGCAGCAGGCCAGCCATTGACGTATGAGAGACCTACTCCTGTAGGAGATTTTTTTCCAAATTACACTGTATGCCAGAGACCAAGGATGGAAACGGATCGTCGCATGGAATCCGATACTGATAACAACTTTTACCACATTTTTACCCGAATACGAATACAGATTCGAATGTTCTGAATACAAATACAAAACAGATGTCTCGAATTCATAAATTGTCACACCCGTTTTTCCGAAGAAAACCGAATGTATCTCATACGTGTGCCAGGATCATAATTTCACACATATGATTGACTCATGAGTGTAATATCACAAAACAATGCTCAGAACGTACAGAAAAGATTTATTAACTTTTATTACACTCACGAGGGTAGACTCGAAGGTCTTTACACGAACAACGATAACTATGAAGATGCGACTCCATCTTCATCTTCCACAGGCATTTGACTGGTTGACCGCATCCTCAAACTCCTCGTAGTCGATGAATTACTCCACTCCGGGGTTCTCCTCTGAACAGCGTAAGCAAGGATGAGTACACTTATGGTTGGTACTCAGCAAGGCCACATGAATAACCGGAAATCAAAATTAAATCCATCTTTAAGTTCATTAATCATGTGAGGGTCCAGGCCGCTCTTGACCGTGAGCACGGCTGATCGATCAGTTTTACACTCTGCAGAGGTTGCACACTTTCACCACAGTTCGCGTAAAAGTCCCAAAGAACTTTGAACCCAACCACGCATGTGCTGATCAGGCACAATACCACACTTCTGAGGTGTGATTGCATAGGGACGCTACGAAGCCTTTACAAAGATATGCAAAAGCACCAACAACCCACGACAGTTACAGCTCAGGGCGGACCATAACCCTCCCTAGTGGTCAGCACCTTAGCAAAGGCTGCTACCCCAAAAGAACCGGGCTATACCACTGCAACCCCGAGCCCCCTATGTTCCTTTCGGATAAGGTCATCATTACAATCGCACACCTAATTAATTGGCTAAGCCAGAGCCATGTGGACTGTGGTTGCACTGTTTATCTGGGTGGTTCTCCATGTTCCGATTAATTTATAGTATTCTTGATTAAAGCTAGGTAGAAGGGTGGTTAGGGTCACGTGCCTTTTTCCAACAATAAGGTACTCTCCTTTACTCCAAAGCTCTGCACTTGTTCTTCCTCGAACGATGCATTGTCTACTATCATGCAAGAAAACATGAAATAAATAAAACAATACATAAAACATTACAAAAAGACTAAAACAAGCTTCTAGAACTAACGTGCTTGTTGAGACGATCGCGTGGACACCAAGAACACTTAAAACGGAAAAGATATAGCTAAAACAAGGTTCAGGGGCTAGATTGTGAAGAAAACTATTTTCCAGGGGCTTAAATGCACGAAAACAGGGACCTAAACATAATTATGCGTATAAACAGGAGGGCTGACATGCTAAAGATCAAAGGTGGACCTCGGCTGGATAAACCTAAAAAGATCAAGGGCCTAAACAAGAAAATCAGAACTGAATTGTAAGAGTTCTAATAGGTGGAAGGGTATATTTGTGATATTCAAAACTGTAGGGGTTTGTTTGTAAAGCTGCAGAGGTCAGCTCGTGTTGACCATTACAAAAAGGATTTGACCTGGGCTGGGATTGATCTGGGCCGTCAGATGCAGATCGAGTGGCTAGCGGCTCCGGCGGGATTGGCGGCGGCGCGCGGCCGCGCACGGCGACGCCGAGCGACGGGTTCACCGGAGTTGCTCGAAATTGAGCTCCTGGCTACGCAACTTGACGGGATTAACACGAAAATGAAGTATAGAAGGTGAGGAACTCACCTAGGCTCTTGGGACGGCGAGTGGAGCGGCGGATAAGGAGATCGGGCGGTGGAGCTCTGGCGGCGGGCGGTGCTCCGGTCTTCAACGGCGCTGCGCGCGAGCGGGGAGGAGAGGAGGGTGGTGCAGTTTAGAGAGGGAGCTCAGGGGGCTTTTATTGGTGGAAGAGGGGAGGGGAGGGGGCGCGGCTAAGGCGGTAGGAGAGCTCCGGCGGCGGGACGCCATTAAGGCTCGGTGGAGCCGGTGGGGCGGCGGTGGCGAGAGATGAGGGGGTGAGGAGGCGGTGCTGGCGCATTGAAGGCACACCCGTGGAGGGAGGGGAAGCAGTGCAGGAATGGGGAAGGGCGCCGGGATGGTGGTGCGGGCCGGCCACGGCTGAAGGAGGGGCGGTGCGAGGTAGGAGATGCGCCTGACGGGTGGGGCCCGCCGGTCAGCCGCTGTGAGAGAGGGAGAAGGAGGGGAGGTGGGTCGGGGGGGATTTTTTCCCTATGTTTTTGTATGTTTGAGCTGGTTTGAGAGGTTGAGAGAAAGAGAGATTTTTTGAGGGATGGTTTTGGACTTTTAAATTCTGAACTTTTGAAAACCACACAACAACATACAAAAACAAATGCAAAGGTATGAATGCATCAGACACTTGGGTGAATTCTATATTTAATATTGTTTAATTTAATTAAAGGTAAATTTATTTAGTCAAATTTATTAAATCCTTAGAAAATTAAAACTAAACCTTGTTGCTATTAATATTTTATAGTGATCGAATTTCCGGGTGTTACAGAAATGCATTAGGATATTTACTCGATTTGGAAGACAATATTACCTATTTTATTTTTTAATAATTCACAATTACAAATCATGTAAAGATTAAAGTATTAGTACATAACAGAGATCGCTCATTAATAATATCACATTCATCCATATTTATTTTAATAATTAACCATATAATAAATAAGAGAACTTTTTTACAATGTTTGTTAACTGTGTAGTGTAACTGTGTTAGATCGAAAAGGATTTGCACATAGCAATTACCAGTCAGAGGTGAGGTGCCATAACTTACTCTTAACAAAAAGCTAGTTGCTATGTCCAAAAAGAAATCTGGTAGATATAGTCTCCTTCAGCAAGATATGTATCCCACAGCCATGTAGCAAGATGGAATGGTACCTGCAAAGTTATGTGACATATTAGCAATTTTTTTAATGTGTATATGAACTACATAATCAATTGTTGCAAGACTGGTTGTAAGACAAACCTCCTGGATCAAAGGTGTCGGTGCGGAAAGTAGTCCCAACACTAACTAGTAGAATGCGCCAAGGTCTAACCCTCGATGGTCGGTGCTAAGCAACTAAGGACACTTGGTTTATCCTGGTTCCGGCCAAGGCCGTATGTCCAGCAGAGGCGTGCTCGTGGCACTATATTGCTTTGCACCGGGGTGCCTGTAGTGGGGCGGCTACAAGCAAGGCGGGAGAGGAGGCGTGGCCTCCAAGTCCCAAGCGAAGAGATTGGTGATGTTGTGGGAGAATTGAGGAGTGTGTGTGTGATGCAGTTTCGAGTGTCCGTGTGTCGATGTCCTTGCGGCGGAGGGGATCGCCTTCCTTTTATAGACCAAGGAGAGGGAGGTTTACAGGTATGCCACACTATTTGGCTACAGGCGGGGGTATGGCGTGCAGCTCCGGGAAGTCGGCGGCCGTCTTGACAGTCCTTGCCACGATCTCGTCGTCATGGCGTGTCCTGTACCCGAACAGTGGCGGCTTCGAGGGTAGGGGCGTAGTGGTTGACTGTGGCGTCCTCAGGCGGGCTTGAGGAAGCCGTTGACGGCGATCCGTACGGGATACAGTGGCAGGCGTGGCAGCGTCCCGTTCCCGCGTGCCTCACAGTGTCCGGCGTGGTTGTAACAGTGTCCGGCGTGGTGCTGTGAGCACTGGGGCGGCCGCACAGGACCAATAGTGGCGGGGATGGCGTCCCGCCGGCCTAGCGTCATGATTGGGCCCTGCAGGTTCACGAGAAAGCGGATCGAGGGTGCAGCCGGCCCCCCTTTGCGGGTGCGGCGCGCTAGCCGTACGGGAGTAGGCGGCGCAGTGTCACGGAGCTGATACTGGCCATGTCGCACAGTCCCCCACAGTGCCGGGGCATGATTCCCAGGCGCATGATGGCGCCGTCTTGCTGGGTCAGAGCATTAAATGCCCGTACCCGCGTGCGGGAGCGGGTGTGCGTGCGGGGGAGCCTCGAGCGAGGCGGAGGTGAACCCTCGAGCGAGGCGGAGCCCGCTTGAGGGGGCCGTGAGCCCTCGAGCGAGGCGGAACCTACTCGAGGGGGGCCTTTCGGTGGGCCACTCCGGTGGGCCGCGGGGACCACCGCAGTGTGGGCCGCACCCCGTGTGTGCATTTAAGTGAGAGGTGTTTCACTTTGGTCTTTTGCAGGTTTTAAGCAGGATTCCCCTAGTTGTTTTTAGGGGACCCTCAGGGCTGTCCCCGACAGTAGCCCCTGAGCATCTGCGGGTATGCCGGCCAGGCTCCCTCAGATGCTGAAGCCTACTGATAGGACATCCTTCCCCCTGGTTGCAAACGCTCTCTGTGGGGCCGCGTCAGCGGACCTGCGGGTCTAGCCCCCGAAGCCCTGCAGGAGCGTGAGTGCTCCTGTAGGGGTTTTACCGTGGAATTTGGTCAGTGGGCGTGGTGCATGTCCCAACCGGCATCGGTGATGTTTCAGCCGGCTTCGGTGACGCACGCGCAACTGGCGCTATCGGCGGCCGGTGCAACCGAGGAGGTGTAGCCGTGCGTCGAGCCCCCGAGCCTGGGCCCGTTCAAGGAGATCGGGGCGAGCTCTCCGTCTTGTTTTCAACGTGCCCTCGCCGTCCCTCCGCGGGACGGAGGGTGAAGTTTCCGCAACCCCCATCGATCGGGTCGTGGATTGCAGATTCCTCATTGAGCTGTTAGTGGGTGGCTCAAGTGGACGCCCATGCCCCGTTCGATAAGGGTAGGCTGCGCGGTCCAGAGACACATCCATTAAAGCGCTTGCGTGGGTTTGCTAGGTGGGGCTCGGTCCCATTCGCTAGGGACCGAGGGCGCGGAAGCTCTCCCTCGGTGGGATCTCCCCGGCTAGCTGCCCTCGCTGGCTCTCGAACACGACATGTGGGGCACCCTCGAGCCGGTGGGCTCGAGGAAAGGCTCGAATGTGCGAGCCCTCGTCGTCCCTGACTCTGGTGATCTGGGGTGCCTGTTCGAACCCGTCGAGGGTCAGGCTTCGAACCTCTGATCAGTAGGGCCGTGCGGGGTAGCAGCTGGGTGCTCCCGTCTTTCGCATCTGCAGGTCTCGAGGATCCCTGGCCGCACCAGTTCTCAAGCCGCTGATCAGTAGTTTCTCGTGAATCGAGGGCACCTGTGGCACCCGATTGTTTCAAACGGGCTTCGAGGCCACTGGTCGACATTTGCACCCTTCGAGGGTCGAATTTGTTTGAGCCAGGGGCTCAGGCCGCTCGAGGGTCTTCCTTAATCAGTAAGGGACCGGGCCATTTAATGCTCGTAGTCGCGACTGTAGTCTCGCGCCGCGAGCATGCCTTTTCAGGCGCTGCGGCCGCGCGCGTAGTGGGTGGAGCGGGCAGGCGGATGTGACCGCCTGCCGCGGCCCTTCGGTTACCACGCCGTGATGATGGCGTTCGTGCGGTTGCGTGGCCGCCGCGGTCGTGGTGGGGCCCGTTCGTCAGCGAGAGAATATTCCACCTACAGTTAATGCACCGCGGGCGCACTCTCCGGAGAACACGCCTGCAGTCTATAAATCCGATGGGAGGGGAAAGGGCGGTTTTCACCTTAGCATTCGCCGTTCCTGCTCCCTGCGCTCCAGCACCCGAGTCGTTCTCGCCATCGCGCCTCTGCTCTCAGAGCTCTTCTCGCTCCTTGTTCTTCACTTCTTCGTACGCTCGCATGGCTCCCCAGCAGCCTCTCATCATCGTCGACCCATTGGCATGGGAGCGCTCGACGGTGACGCCGCTGGCCCTGAACCAGCTGGTGACCGGCGGCCAACTCGCGGCGAACGAGGACGGACAGCCGGCCGAGTGGATCGTGTCGTCGGAAAGGGAGTGAGCGCCCAACCCTCCGCGCGGCTACGTGGTCAGCTTCGTCCGCTTCCATGAGCGCGGCTTCATGGCGCCGGCGAGCCGCTTCATGCGGGCCCTCTGCCACCACTACGGCGTGGAGCTTCATAACTTCGCGCCGAACACGATCTCGCAGGCGGCCACATTCGTCAGCGTCTGCGAGGGCTTCCTGGGTATCCCGGTGAATTGGGATCTCTGGGTTCATCTCTTCCACGCGGAGCTGTTCACGCTGCCGACGACGGAGACGAGGACCCGCCGCGCGGTGCGCGCCAGCAGCATGTCGCTCGCCGTGTGGATCCAGCACAAGGACGACTACATCCCCAGCACGATGACAACCAATAATGCGGAGTGGGAGCGGGGGTGGTTCTACCTCCGCAACGCCGAGCCTGGTCTCCCCCCTACACCGATTTGGTGCTCTGAGAGAGGCCCGCCTCCTGGTACCATGGGGTGTCCCCGCCCCAGCACCAGGCGTGGTTGGAATCGCTCCTGGTCGCGCTGAGGAATCTGGCGGGCCGCAGGCTGACTGCGGAAGTCGTCCTCACCCACCTCCACCACCGGCGGATCGTCCCCCTGATGGAGAGGCCGCTCCGTATCTTCGAGATGACTGAGGACGTGGACCCCGTCGCGTTGGCGAAATCGCGGTCGCGACCGAGCCCTTACTGCGTGAGTACGCGGCCACCCGGGCGCGGCGCGCCATCGACCCCAAGTCCGGGCGCTACGACAGCAAGACCCTGTGGGATCTTGAGATGCTGCCCACCGGCCCGCTGGTGAGTGGGGTTCTGGATTTCGTTTCCAATTTCACCAGTTTTTCGAGTTGTTGACGCATTTTCATGTTTTGCCTGTAGCTGGTGAGCGTGAGCGCCGCGAAGTCCGAGCCGCCCACTCCCCGCTCTCGCGCGCTCGCACGCGCGGCGTAGCAGCGAGAGCGGGAGCGAGTGGCCCACAGGAGGGAGCGCGCGACGCGGCATAGGGAGCGCCGCGAGCGGAGGAGCGAGGAGTACCGGCTGCGCGAGCAGCAGGGGCTCTCCTCGCCGGGGACCGAGGAATACTCGTCATCGGACGAGGAGGAAGAGGAGGAAGAGGCTAGGGGGCAGGTCATCCCCGATAGGTGGGAGCCTGAACCCCCGTCACCGGAGTCGGCTCCGGTGGCAGGAGTAGCATCGCCTGGGGCGGGTGCAGAGGCGCCCGCCGCCAGGCAGTCGACGACGAGGGCGCGCGCGCGCGCGCGGGCGCCGCCGCGCACCCCCGGAGGTGTCCGCGCGCGCGGCGGGGGCTTGCGCGCGCGGTGGAGACGGCCGGAGGTGCGGCGGCGGCCGCGCCCGCATCGTCAGCGGGGACCTCGTGGAAGAGGAAGCGCGCCTTCTCCTCCTCAAGGTAAAGATTTTATCCCTCGAGGAGTTGCGTGTCCTTCGGGCGGGAAATTTGACAGTTTGTTTCCATTTCCACAGGGTGGTGCCAACTGTGCCTCCCCTCGTACCGGGTAAGGTGTTGAGGGCGGACGCGTCCATCCCCACCTGGCGGCGTTCGTCAAGGGCGCCGCGGGCGGGGGCGAGCTCGGCGGCGACGGCGGGCGAGAGCTCGTAGGGCGCGGGCGAGGCCTCGGGGCCACGGCCGGTGGCCTCGCCCGCCGAGCCGCGGCCCGGCGATCCACCGAGGAGCGGCGGGCGCCGGTCGTGGTGGAGGTGCGGCGGCGCGACGGCCGTGTTGCTAGTTGCGGTGGCGTTGCGGCCGGCGTCGCCGTGGAGGGCCACCTCGGCGCCCGCGGCCGCCGAGGCGCGGCCGAGGCGGCGGGCGCGGCGCCGCAGCGGGAGCCCGCGGCCACGGAGGCGTGGTCGGATGCGGCGGTGGGGGCGCGGCGGGGGCTCGCGCTCGCCGGCGGCTCCGGGCGATGGCGGTGGAGATCCCGGACGACAATGCCCCGCCGCCGGGTGGGACCGGTGGGTGAACTTCCCCATGCCGTCCCCTGAGCCCCAGGAGGAGGGGGCGCTCGTGAGGCGGTGGGACGACCACATGGTGGCCGGGGGCCGAGGGCACGGTGCCGAGGCTTCTTCCTCTCGCGCCGGCCGCTCTGCTTCGGGAGAGGGGCGCGTTGGCGGTCCTCCCGCCTTTGCCGACGCCCAGGGGGAGCAGGAGCTGTGGGGGGAGCTCCGTGACCACGGCGCCGCGCTCAACCGGGTGTTGAACGAGGCGCTGCGGATTCATGGCGGCCCGGCGTGGCGCGTCTTCCAGGTGAGGCGTTGTTGCCTTTGCCTTCGGTTTCATCGTTTCCGTGTCTGTTTCTTGTGGCGCGACGCTTACTGTCTTTGGTCTGTCGACGGCAGGAGCTCGAGCACCGCGCCCGCGACAAGTATGGCGCCTTCGATCAGGTGAGCACCGAGCTTCGCCGGCTCCAGGAGCAGTGTGACGCCTTCGTCGCGCTCGCGGAGGCCTTGGGGACCCAAGGCGGCTGGCTGTCGTACCGGGCGGAGGCCCTACGCGACCAGCTCTTGGAGCACGAGGGCCAGGCCACGGCGCGTCCCCCCCCCCCCCCCCCCCGCCCTCGAGCGGATCTTCACAACCCTCATCGATCGGGATGAGGCGCTGCAGCAGGCGCGGGGGGATCTGGAGAGGATGCGCACCGTGGCGACCAACTGGGAGGCGGAGGTGGTCACCGCCCGGTCCGACAACCAGGAGCTCTGCGCGTGGCTACGGGAGGCACGGTGCCCGGCGAGCCGGCCGAGGAGAGGGCGCGCGCGGGCCGAGCGAGAGGGCCGGGGAAGCCGACGAGGGCGAAGGCCGCCCTCGACGCCAAGGTTGCTGCGCTCGCCACGGCGGAGGACCAGCTCCGGCAGGAGCGTACCACCCGCCAGGGGGTCGAGGGGCAGCTCCGGCGGAGCGGACCGCTCTTGCCGATGCCCGGTCGGCGCTTGAGCGGGAGCGCGCCGCTCGCGAGGCGGCGCAGAAGTCGCTGGCGGAGCGGGAAGCCGACGTCTCGAGGCTCGATGGGGAGCTGATAGCCCTCAGCATTGCGAATGCTGATCAAGAGTTGTCCCTCAAGGAGCAAGGCGCAACCGTCGTCAGCCTGCAGCAGTCGGTCGAGGCCGAGCGCCGCACCCTCGAGGTGGAGAAGAAGCAGGTTGAAGGTAGGTCGCCGTTTCGTTTTTTGTTTCGCTGATCTTCCTTCGAGGGTTTGTTCCCCTTCTGATTTCTCTCGCTGGTGATGTTCAGGCCTGCGCACCGCGCTGGGGCACGCTACCGACCGGGCCGAGGTGCTGCATGCTTCCTACAATTCCTCCGAGCAGGACCTGGTGGAGCTACGCGCCGCGGCCCTCGAGTCCTGCCGGGCTGTCGAAGAGGGCGAGGCGCAGGCTGGAAGCTCGTTGGCCAGCCGCCTGCGCGCCCTCGGCGGGCACGTTTCTGGTCGCATGCGCCGCGCTCTGCGCCTTGGCGTCCAGAAGGCTCTCGGTGTGGTGCGGTCCCACTACGAGATCAACTTCGAGGCCGTGGCGGAAGGCTACGTCGTCCCGGAGGGCGTCGAGGATGAAGCGGCGATGGAGCGCGTGGACGCACTAGCCGCTGATGCCGTCGATGCGCTCGCCGAGGCCTTCGAGGAGTTCCTGTTTCCGGACGCCGCGGACGCTGATGCTCCCCAGGACTGAAGATTGCTGGGCGCCAGGCCCTTTTTTATTTGTATGTTAGTGTATGGGCCACGTGGCTGTGTAAGTAAACAAAAGTTTTGTTTCAAACACTTGTGGAAGCAAATGGTGTTTATTACTTTATCGCGTTGTTTTGTTTCTTCCTTTGCCTGAATAAATTCGAGTTAGGGAAGTTCGATTTTCGCGAGCAGCCTGCTGGGCCGGAAGCAAGGGAGAAGGGTCGTATCCTTGTGGAGGCGTAGGCTATCTCTGACTTGCGCGTCCTTTCCGCTAGGCCGTCTGCGCCTTGTCCGAATTTTGCTCGAGGCCAAGGTCGAGCCATACTTAGCGCGCGTGGGTTTTTTACGAAAAAATGGGACCATCTCTTGGGGGGAATGCCCCCCGTAGTAGCCCCCGAGTGTGACTTGGGTTTCAGGGGAAAGCCGAGTTGCCCTTTTTATTGAATTGTTGTTATTTAAATTTGAGCCGCCAACTGGGGTGTTGGGCTTTTGCGATTTACAACAGAAAAACTTGGAAATCCTAGCTAGGGATAGAAGCGACGTAGCTGCTGGATGTTCCAAGCGTTGGTGAGTTCTTCGCCGTCCTCATTGGCTAGCTTGTACGTGCTGGGCTTGAGCACCTTCACCACGACGTAGGGTCCCTCCCACGGAGGTGACAGCTTGTGGCGTCCTCGGTTGTCTTGGCGTAGCCTTAGGACCAAATCCCCCTCGTTGAAGTCCCGCCGGCGCAGTTTTCGAGCTTGATAATGCCTTAGGGACTGCTGGTATCTTGCGGAGTGCATCAGGGCCACGAGGCACGCTTCATCCAGCTGGTCCAGTGAGTCCTCGCGGCCCGCTGGTTGGTGTCCTCGTCATAGCCCTGCACCCTGGGTGACCCATACTCTAAGTCCGTGGGGAGGAAGGCCTCCGCGCCATGGACTAGAAAGAACGGGGTGAACCCGGTGGCTCTGCTTGGGGTGGTCCTTAGGCTCCATACGATCGCGGGAAATTCCTGGAGCCATTTCCGACCAGACTTGTTCAGCTGGTCGAAAATTCTGGGCTTGAGGCCTTGTAGGATCATGCCGTTGGCACGCTCTACTTGGCCGTTGGTCTGTGGGTGTGCCACGGCTGCCCAGTCCACACGGATGTGGAATTTATCGCAAAACTCCAGGAATTTCTTGCCCGTGAACTGGGACCCGTTGTCAGTGATGATGGAGTTCGGTACTCCAAAGCGATAGACGATGTCGGTGAAGAACGTCACCGCTTGCTCTGCCCTGAGGTTCGTGATGGGGCGCACCTCCACCCATTTGGAGAATTTGTCAATTGCGACCAACAGGTGGGTGAAGCCCCCGGGCGCCTTTCGCAAGGGCCCGACGATGTCCAGCCCCCACACGGCGAAAGGCCATGTAATGGGGATGGTCTGCAGGACATGCGCAGGGAGGTTGGATTTTCGGGCGTAGAACTGGCACCCTTCGCAGGTGCGCACGATCTCGCTGGAGTCCGCGACCGCGGTGGGCCAGTAGAAGCCCTGGCGGAACACGTTGCCTACGAGGGTGCGAGGCGCGGCATGGTGGACGCAGATCCCCGCATGTATGTCCCGGAGGAGCTCGCGCCCCTCGGGGATGGGCACGCATCGCTGCAGGATGCCGGAGGCGGCGCGCTTGTACAACTCGCCGTCGACGAGGGCGAAGGACTTGGCCATCCTGGCGATGCGCCTGGCCTCGGATCGGTCCGAGGGGAGTTCCCCTCGGTCCATCCAGGCGATGTACTTGTCGCGCCAGTCCGCCCGGCTGGGGGCCGGCTCGATATCCATGACTTCGGCCTCGCCGGCGCCGTACCCCTCGAGGAGGGAAAGCACGTACGCCTCGTTCGAGGGGTCCTCGTCCATGGGCTCCGCGCCCGCTGGATTCGAGGGAGCCCCCGAGGGTTCCGCATGGTTCGAGGGGGGCAGCTCCAAGGCGACGGATGGTTGGGCGATATCTCGAGCGAAGACGTTCGGGGGAACAGTGATCCGCCCCGATGCGCTCTTAGCAAGCTCGTCCGCTTCTTCGTTGTACCGGCGGGGCATGTGATTAAGCTCGATGCCATAGAACTTGTCCTCGAGGGCGCGCACGGCCTTACAGTATGCCTCCATCTTGTCGTCGTGGCAGCTTGCGTTTTTCATGACTTGGTCGATCACAAGCTGTGAATCCCCCCGCACGTCGAGGCGTTTGACGCCTATCTCGATGGCGATCTTGAGGCCGCAGAGCAGGGCCTCGTACTCGGCCATGTTGTTCGACGCGGGGAAATGGAGGCGTACAGCGTACCGCATGTGCTCCCCGAGGGGAGAGACGAAGAGCAGGCCCACGCCTGTCCCTGTCTTCATCACTGAGCCGTCAAAATACAGAGTCCAGCACTCAGCCTGGATCTGTGGCGGCGGCAACTGCGTGTCCGTCCACTCGGCAACGAAGTCTGCCAGGATCTGGGACTTGACGGCCTTGCGCGGGCGTAGGCGAGCGTCTCGCCCATCAGCTCCACCGACCACTTGGCGATCCTCCCCGCTGCGTCCGGATTGCGGATGATCTCCCCTAGTGGAAAGGAGGAAACCACCGTGACAGGGTGGGCCTCGAAGTAGTGGCGAAGCTTGCGCCACGCGAGGACCACTGCGTAGAGCAGTTTCTGGACTTGCGGGTAGCGCGGCTTGGCGTCGGACAAGACCTCGCTGATGTAGTACACTGGCCGCTGGACCGGCAGAGCGTGCCCTTCCTCCGTACGCTCCACCACGATCACAGCGCTGACCACCTGGGTAGTCGCAGCCACGTAGAGGTACAGAGGTTCGCCGTCTTGCGGCGGTGTGAGGATCGGAGCGTGGGTCAGGGACGCCTTCAACTTGTCAAGCGCCTCCTGGGCCTCGGCAGTCCAGGAGAAGTGCTCGTGCTTCTTGAGGAGGCGGTAGAGGGGCAGGCCTTTCTCGCCGAGCCGTGAGATAAAGCGGCTCAGGGCGGCAACGCACCCCAGCACCCTTTGCACCCCTTTGAGGTCCCGAATCGGACCCATTCGTTCGAGGGCCGCAACCTTTTCGGGATTGGCCTCGATGCCTCGCTGGGAGACTATGTATCCTAGAAGCATGCCTCGAGGCACGCCAAAGACACATTTTTCGGGGTTCAATTTTACCCCGTTCGCCCGTAGGCAGCCGAACGCGATGCTGAGGTCGCTAACCAGGTCGTCCGCCTTCCTGGTCTTCACGACTATGTCGTCCACGTACGCCTCGATGGTTCGCCCGATGTGGTCTCCGAAAACGTGCTGCATGCACCGTTGGTACGTTGCGCCCGCGTTTCGGAGTCCGAACGGCATCGTGACGTAGCAATACATCCCGAACGGCGTGATGAATGAAGTCGCGAGCTGGTCGGACTCCTTCATTTTGATTTGGTGGTACCCGGAATAGGCATCAAGGAAACAAAGCAGCTCACACCCAGCGGCCGAATCAACAATTTGATCGATACGTGGCAACGGAAAAGGAACCTTTGGACATGCTTTATTAAGACTGGTGTAGTCTACACACATCCGCCACTTCCCATTCTTTTTCTTTACTAGTACAGGATTGGCTAGCCACGTAGGGTGGAACACTTCCTTGATGAACCCAGCCTCGAGGAGCTTCCGCAGCTCCGCTCCAATCGCCCGCCGCCGCTCCTCGTCGAAGCGGCGGAGCTGTTGTTGCACGGCGCGGGAGTGAGGGAGGATGTCAAGGGAGTGCTCGGCGACCTCCCTCGGGATGCCCGGCATGTCCGAGGGGCTCCACGCGAAGATGTCGGCGTTGGCGCGGAGGAAGTCGACGAGCACCACTTCCTATTTTGGGTCGAGGGTGGATCTGACCCTCAACGCCTTGCCCTCGGGGGCGGCAGGGTCGAGTGGCACCTCCTTGGTCTGCTCCGCAGCCTCGAAGCTGCCGGCGTGCTTGGTGGTGGAGTTGATGTCCTCGTTGACCATCTTCTCCAAGTTCGCCACGAGCGCTTCATCCAGCGCTAGCGCCTCCGCGTGCTCCACGCACTCGACGTCGCAGTCGAAGGCGTGCTCGATGGACGAGCCCACGATGATGATGTCGTTCGGCCCCGGCATCTTCATCTTGAGGTAGGTGTAGTTGGGGACTGCCATGAACTTGGCGTAGCAGGGCCGCCCAAGTATGGCGTGGTACGCGCCCCTAAATCCCACCACCTCAAAGGTGAGCATCTCCTTGCGGTAGTTGCTCGGAGTGCCGAACCAAACAGGCAGGTCGATCTGCCCAAGGGGCTCCTTAGATTTGCTGCCCTCCGCGGGCGCGTCGTCCATGCGTTTGCCCTTCTTGCCGTCGAAGATTGCTCCCACGGCCTCTTCGCCCGAGGCGAAGCTGGTAGCGATGTCGAACAGCTCGTTTGAGTCGACCGGCGGGCTGCGCCCCAACTCGTGCACGAGGTCTCGGCACGTGGTGCCCTCGAGGAAGGCGTGCACGATCTCGGATTGCGCCACGCTTGGGAGCTCCGTGCAGCGCTTGGAGAAGCGTCGTATGAAGTCCCGGAGCGACTCGGCCGGGCTTCGGGTGCGGGGAGCGCAAGTCCCGGGGAGTTCCCGGGCGCACATACGTGCCCTGGAAGTTGCCGACGAACGTGCGGACTAGGTCGTCCCAGTTGTGGATCTGGCTGGCCGGCAGGTGCTCGAGCCACGTACGCGCCGAGTCGGCGAGGTGTAGGGGGAGGTTATGGATGATGACCTCGTCAGTGGTAGCTCCACCCAGCTGGCACGCCAGGCGGTAGTCGTTGAGCCACACACGAGGATCCGTTTCCCCGTTGTACTTGACGGTGGTCGTGGGCTGGCGGAAGTGCTGGGGAAAGGCCGCCGCGTGGATCTCCCGGCTGAACACACGGGTTCCTGGGGGCTCCGGCGTCGGCGAGCGATCCTCATCGCTATCGTAGCGTCCGCCCCGCCGAGGGTGGTAGCCTGCTGCCGCCCGGGCATCCGCTTTGCTCGTCCGCCGAGCGTTGATGACGTTGCGGGCATCGTCGTCCCGCGCCGCCCGCGTGTGTCGAGGAGCCGCTCTTTGGCGGCGTGCGCCCGGGTTGGCGGGGCGCTCCGTCGCTCTACCCTCGTGCACCGAGGGCTCGGGCCCTGCGCGCCCCCATCGTCCCGCGCGTCACCCTGCTGACGGATGCGGGACACCGAGCTCTCGGCCTGCTGGACGGCCGCATGCTCGATGAGCGCCTGCGCTTCGCGGTGTAGGTTCCGCGCCTCGGGCGTTGAAGGGGCGGGCATGGCCCGTTGCAGAGTTGCGGCGGCGATGAGCTTTTGGCTCGCTCGCGGAGGCGTATCCGGGTTGTCGACGTTGAAATCGGCGTTAATGCGGTCGCGGGCCTGTATGCCCAGCTCGCGCGCGCGTTCGCCACGCGCGGAGACTTCTCCTGCCATGGAGGCGCGGAGCAACCGCACCGTCCGGTACTCTTCTGCCAGCTTGGCCTCGAGCTCACGTGCTTGAGCCAGCTGTGCGTTGATATCAGCCCCTGTCGGGGGTGAAGGAGCAGGGGCGCTTGGTCCCGCAGCCAGGCGCGAAGCGGTCCCTAGAGCGGGCGGAGCTTCTCCGTCGCCAACGCCCGCTGCGCTGGTGGCGTTCGCTGGGTCGTTGGCGATGACGACGCAGCACTCCCGCGCGGGGTCGTAGCTCCCGGCGCTGGAGTCGTCGGAGCAACCGAACCAGTAGTCCGTGGCGTCGAGGAACCGCCTAAACATTACTGGGTCCGGCACGCCGGAGAAGTCCCACTCCGCGTACCCATGCGAGGTGGCGGGTGGCAATACGTCGAGGGAGCCTAGGGACGACTCATCGCCGGCCGAGGCGCTAGGGTCCCTGGCGACGAAAACGTGGCGGCCGGGGGGAACCCTGCGCATCGTGGCGCTGGCATTGGCGTTGGCGGTGTAGGCCGCCGTGGCGCCGCGCAGATGTCACACCCGTTTTCCGAAGAAAACCGAATGCATCTCATACGTGTGCCATAACCACAATTTTCACACATATGATAGACAAATGAGTGTAATATCATAGTACAATGCTCAAAACGTACATAGAGAGGTTTATTAATTTATTACACTCATCGATAGACACGAAGGTCTAAACACGAACATCGATAGCTAGACGATGGAACACCGTCTCCAACTTCACAAGCTCCCGATCGGGGGCAACGCGAGCCTCGGAATCCATCGAACTCGTCGAAGAACTTCTGCTCCGCATCCTCCTCTGAACACATATGGCAAGGGTGAGTACACTTATGGTTGGTACTCAGCCCGTGGGGGAAAATGCAAAGCTATCAAGGGTAGGCTAGGGTTTCAGCGGTAAGCATTTTAAGTTGGTCAAATTTTATTAGCAAGCACCTATTTACTAAGTGTAAGTATATACCACCCCAAAACTTAGCTTTTCAAGACTATTCCTCCAAATCATAAGTAAACCACAACTTGAAAATCCATTTCTAGTAAACTATCATGTGAGGGTCCAAGCCGCTCTTGGCCGTGAGCACGGCCGATCGATCGGTTTTCACTCTGCGAGAGGTTGTACACTTTACCCACGGTTCGTGTTCCCCATCTGCCCGGGTTTGCAAAGCCCTTAAACACTTCCGAGGTGAGTGGCAAGGGGTTCACTACGAAGCCTTTACAAAGGCGTGCAAAACACCAATATCCCACTACGATTCTGACTCGGGGCGGACCATAACCCTCCCTAGTGGTCGGCACCTTAGCAAAGGCTACTACCCCAAAAGGACCGGGCTATACCCCCCGCAACCCGAGCCCCCGTGTTCCTTCCGGACAAGGGCTATTAGATATTTTACACTCCTAATTATTTGGCTAAGCCGAGCCATGTGGACTTGTGGTTGCCTTTGTTTTCTCGGGTGGTTCTCCATGTTTTAAGTTATATGTTCTTGAAATTCCATAGACACAAATTCCATTTAAATTCAACATTTTGAAAGATAACTTCCATTCCCAAAGTTTAGCATCTAAGCATTTAACTACCCAAACATTTATTTAAAACAAGGTAGGCAAGGTATAAGGATTAAAATCTAGTCATTTCCTTAATAGGCATTTCCCATCAAAATTTATGCATAACAATTAAAATTTAAAGTGTGATAACATGCAAGTTATTAGGACAAAAAGAGTATGCAGGGGGGGAAATCCACTTGCCTTCTTCTCCTAAAAACTGGGGCTCAATTTCTTCAAAAGATGGCTCCTGCTCAAACTCGAACGGCACGTCCTCTACGATCACACAAGAAAAACAAACAATAAATAAAACAGTACATCAAACATTGCTAAAAGTCTAATACAAGCTTCTAAAACTAATGTGCTTGTTGAGACGATCGCGTGGACACCAAAAACACCTAAATCGGAGCTAAGACGGAAAAGTTATGATTAAAACAAATTTCAGGGACTATTTTGTAAAAGTAAATGATCCTTAGGGGGTTTTCTATAAAAATTCAGGGGCTAAAACATAATTATAAATATAACCTAGAGGTCCTAGGTGCAAAAAGGGCTTTTTGAATTGCGGGTGAGCATTTTTGAAAGGGCTAGGGGCTTTTCTATAAAAACCGGGGACTAACTTGCAACTGTTTTATATGGTGGGAGGACCGGCTTGTAAATAGCGAAAAGGTCGGGGACTCTTTAGCAAAATTGCCGGCGCAACCCTAGTTTGACCGGTATGCTCGTTTGACCGGGCGGCTTGGATCGATCGAGCCGTTGGCTCGGATCGGGCGGCGGGGATCATCCGCAAGCGAAGGGGTGCGGCGGCCTGGTCTGTGGCGGCGGCGGCGCGGCGCGCGGCGGCGGCGCTCGCCGGCCGGCTCGCCGGAGTAGGCAAAACCGCACTACGGTGCACAAAAAAATAAGATGAATGCACTAAAACGAAGAGAAGGAGAAGGGGAAACCACTGAGTAGCTTGAAGGGGAAGAAGAGGCGGCGGCGGAGCGGATCGGCGGCGAGGCGCGGAGCTCCGGCGGCTTCCTTGGGGGCGGCGGTGTAGAGGGGGAGAAGAGCTCGATTGAGCGGTGCGGGGTGGAGAGGAGCTCGGGGGCGGCCTTTTATAGGTGGCGAGGGGAGCGGAGGAGCCGCGGGCGAGGGCGGTGGACGGCGGCACACCGACGGCCGCCATTGATGGCGGGGGGGGCTCGGTGGGCGTCCGTTACGGGGAGAGGAAAAGGCGCGGGGCGGCTTGAGGCGGCGCGGTTGAGTGCTCCGCGCACTTGGAGGGAGGGGAAGCGGCGCGGGGAGGCGAGGGGGCGCGGGGCGGGCGGCGGCGGCGGGGGGGCGGGGAACGGGGCGGCGTCGGGAGGTTGAAGGCGGCCCTGACAGGGGGGCCCCACCTGTCAGCGGCGCGTGGGAGGAGAGAGGGAGGCAGGCCGGCGGTGTTAGGTGGGCCGGTTGCTGGGCTGCGCGGGTTAAGTGGTGGGCTGGGCTGTTAGGGTGTTTTGTTTGGTTTTTTTTTCAATTCCTTTTCTCTCATTCTTTTTCAAACTTTTACTCAAAAACTTTTCAAAATTTTTAAACCAACTTTTAAACCACACAATCAATCAAAAGCCCATGCATTCAACATGATGCACAATCACTTGGTAAATTCTAAATTAATTAATTATTATTGCATATATTTAAAGGCAAATTTAATTATTCAAATTCATAAATCCTTAGAAAATAAAATTCTAGTTGTTGCTAGCATTTTTTTAAGTGATGGAATTTTGGGTGTTACAAATCCTACCCCCTTAAAGAGAATCTCGTCCTCGAGATTCAGGAAGATTGGGAAACAACGAGGAAATTCTGCCATAAGCTCATCTTCTCTTTCCCAAGTAGCTTCTTCCTCGAGTGGTGACTCCATTGGACTTTGCACATTTTAATAACTTTGCTTCGGGTAATTCTTTGTGATGTGTCTAGAATTTTGATAGGGTGTTCCTTATAGGTTAGATCATCCTTCACATCAAGATCTTCCAAAGGTAGGTGGTGTACTTTAGTCTCACTTGAACACTTCTTGAGTGAGATACATGAAACACATCATGTACATCCGACAATCGAGTGGGAGTTCTAATTGATAGGCAACTTCTCCCTTTCTTTCTAAGATCTTAAAAGGTCCAATGAATCGTGGTGACAACTTCCCTCTAATCTTGAATCTTCGTAGACCTCTAATGGGTGATACTGCGAGATACACATAATCTCCTACTTCAAACACAACTTCTCTTCTTTTGGGGTCAGCGTAACTCTTTTGTCATGACCTGAGCGGTCTTGAGATTTTCCCGAATTATCTCAACTTGTCTTTCGACTTCTTTTATAATGTCCGGTCCAAAAAGTTGACTCTCCCCTCGTTTGATCCCGGTACAATGGTGTTCGCACTTTCTCCCGTATAAGGCTTCAAAAGGGGCCATCTTAAGGTTTGGTTTGGTAGGCTGTTATTGTAGGCAAACTCTGCATATGGCAAACTTTTATCCCAGCTACCTCCATGCTTTAAGGCACATGCCCTAAGCATATCCTCTAGGATTTGATTTGTCCTTTCGGTTTGACCATCTGTTTGTGGATGATACGCAGAACTAAAGTTAAGCTTTGTATCCATTGATTCATGTAGCTTTCCCCAGAAACGTGATGTAAACTGTGTCCCACGGTCAGACACTATCCTCTTTGGAACTCCATGTAAGCATACAATTCTGGACATATATAGTTACGCCGGCTTGGCTCGGTGTAGGTAGTTTTGACGGGTATAAAGTGAGCAACCTTGGTTAACCTATCCACAATGACCCATATGGAGTCATATCCATCACGGGTACATGGCAATCCCACAATAAAATCCATGCCTATTTCCTCCCATTTCCACTCGGGTACTTTCGGTGGTTGAAGCAAACCCTGCCGGTCTACGATATTCTCGCTTTTACCTTCGGCATATGTCACATAGAGCTACATGAGCAGCAACATCCTTTTTCATTCCATACCACCAATATTTCTGCTTCAAATCTTGATACATCTTGGTGCTTCCGGGATGGATCGAATAGGCAGAGTCATGTGCCTCCTTAAGTATAGTCTCTCGGAGATGATCAATTTCGGGCACACGAGATTCTATTCCTGAACCAAATAGTTCCTTGGTCATCTCTCTTGAAATCTGGAACCTTGCCAGCATCAATCAATCGTCCATACTCCTTAATCTTCTCATCCGTCATTTGACCCTTCCTGATTTCTTGTTCAAGTGTAGATTCTACTTCCAACGTCATAGCTTCACTCTGGGTGACGATTCCCAGATTAAGACGTGCCATCTCCCAACACAACTCTTGAGGCATCACATGAGCTATCAGTGCGTTTGCCTGACTTTTCCGACTCAAGGCATCTGCCACTACGTTTGCCTTGTCGGGATGATACTGGATGTCCAGATCATAGTCTTTGATTAATTCCAACCATCTACGCTGTCTAAGATTTAGATCCTTCTGGGTGAAGATGTACTTCAAGCTCTTATGGTCAGTGAAGATGCGACACCTATTTCCGATCATATATTGCCTCCAAATTTTTAGAGCGTGCACAATGGCAGCCAACTCCAAATCGTGAGTGGGGTAATTTTGCTCATGTTTTCTCAATTGCCTAGAAGCATAAGCAATCACTTTTCCCTCTTGCATCAGTACACAGCCAAGTCCCTGAAGTGAAGCGTCACAATACACATCAAAGCTCTTGTGAATATACGGCATTATTAGTACGGGAGCCTGTGGTCAATCTTTTCTTTAGTTCCTCAAAACTATCCTCGCACTTGGCATCCCACTTAAATTCCTTTCCCTTTTCTAACAATGAGGTGAGAGGTTTTACAATCTTCGAGAATCCTTCGATGAATCGACGGTAATAACCCTCGCCAATCCAAGGAAACTTCGATCTCGGCCACATTCTTAGGCGGATTCCGATCCAATACGGCCTTCACCTTACTCGGGTCTACCGCTATTCCACCCTCTCGTGATAATATGCCCAAGGAAGGAAACTTCCTTTAGCCAAAAATCACATTTGCTGAATTTGGCATATAACGATGTTCTCGTAGTTTCGCAAAGACAAGTCTCGGGTGTTCTTCATGCTCTTCTTCATTTGGGGAGAACACCGAATGTCATCGATGAAAACTACCACGAACCTATCAAGGTACTCCATGAATACTTTATTCATCGGATACATGAAGTATCTTTGGTGCATTTGTCAATCCAAAGGGCATAACCGTGAACTCGTATAAGCCATATCTAGATGTGAAAGCGAGTTTTGGGAATGTCCTCTAGTCGGATTTTCGATTGATGGTACCGGATCGTAGATCGATCTTGGAGAATATTTTAGCACCTTTCATCTGATCGAACAAATCTCCAATCCTGGGTAAAGGGTACTTATTCTTGATGGTAACATCGTTAAGGGGACGATAATCTATGCACATTCTTCTAGTACCATCTTTCTTATCAACAAAGAGAATGGGAGACCCCCAAGGTGACGAACTAGGTCGGATGTAACCTTTACTAAGCAACTCATCTATTTGTTTCTTTAATTCGGCCAAATCCTTAACATTCATTCCATATGGTCTTTTATAAATAGGAGCGGTACCAGGTAAAAGTTCAATGCTGAATTCAATGTCACGGTCAGGCGGCATACCTGGTAACTCATCTGAAATACATCGGGATACTCGTTCACAACTTTGATCTCCTCTAAGGATTTGCCCTTTGCTGAATTCACTGTTCCTTGTTCTTCGGATGAGCTATCCACTCTGAACTCAATTCTGTCTCCTTGTGGGCTAGTCAAAACCACTGATCTCTTGCGACACTGAATCACCCCATCATGCTTGCGCAACCAATCCATTCCAAGTATGACATCTATTCCCCAATATTTTAAAACTACTAGATCGGCTAGAAATTCTATCTCATTAAGTTTAAGGTTCACCCGTGGACATATGTGTCTGGCTTTCATTTCTCCGCCCGGGGAGCTAACTAGTAATGGTGTCTTCATAAGACTCATGGGCAAGCTATATTTTTCCACAAATTGATGGGTAACAAATGAATGTGATGCTCCAGAATCGAATAAAACGGATGCAGGTTCAGAATTGACAAGGAACGTACCAAGCACGACTTCGGGAGCTTCCTGAGCTTGCTCAACTGTCACGTGGTTTACTTTCCCACGCACAAAGTTTTGTTGAGCCCCGTTGCCCCGAGGAGTAGAATTCCCGGTGCGAATCGAGAGGATGGTGCCCGGGCTTCGACCATTGCCCTTCGTGGAGTTTGCATTCCACGCTTGGGACGATTATTGGCATAATGCCCTAACTCTCCGCACTTGAAGCATCCATTAGGCCGAACCGGTGCGGTGTTTCTCACTTGGAGCACCCGGGGTATTGTTTGGGCGACTCTCGCCGAATTGGGGTACGTGGAGTCCGCCGATGGAAGCGGCGGGGCCGCCGAGCCGAACGCCGGAATGACCGGATTCTGTCGAAAATTCCCACTATATCCTCCTGAGCGGAACTGAGGATTCTGTGGTGCACTATAGCGGGGGCGTGTGTTGCTGCTAGACTGCCCTTGGTTCTGGAACTTGCGTTTCTGGTCTCCAAGTTCTCTGCGCTTGCTTTCAAGTCCGATAGCCTTGTCTAATAGGGTCTGGAAGTTGGGGAAAGTGTGGCTCTGGAGCTGATAGTTCAGTGGCCCTATGAGACCATCCAGAAATCGTTCCTGCCTCTTCGGGTCAGTATCCACTTCATCTGGAGCATACCGAGACAATTGGGTGAACTTGTCCCGATACTCGCTGACGGTCATGCTGCCTTGCTTCAGAGCGAGAAACTCCTTCTGTTTCAGCTTTATTATTCCAGACGGGATGTGGTGAGTACGGAAAGCTTCCTGGAACTCCTGCCAGGTGATAGTGTCCGCAGCGGCATGTGCTACAGTGTAGGCATCCCACCAATCGGCTGCAGCACCCTCTAAGCGTCCCGAGGCATACAGGACTTTCTCTCTGTCATTGCACTGAGTGATGTTCAGCTTCTTATTGATAGTCTTGAGCCAATCATCGGCATCAAGAGGATCCACTGAGTGGGAGTAG
This sequence comes from Cenchrus americanus, assembly GCA_947561735.1. NCBI lineage: Eukaryota > Viridiplantae > Streptophyta > Magnoliopsida > Poales > Poaceae > Cenchrus > Cenchrus americanus. The sequence goes on from OX387242.1 coordinate 7,832,036, forward strand.
GTGGGTGGATGGTGGCTCATAAACTCTCTGTGTCTGTTGACTGGTGGAGGTGGTGGTGGTCCTTGTGGTGGCGGGTTGTTCTGCTGTGCCTGCAAGTTCTGGACCGTTGCAGTAAGATTCTGAATCAACTGCATTTGAGCCGTAAAGAACTGCTGCATGGTTGGATCCATTGCTAATCCCTGAGGTGGAGGTGGGGCGGGATTCTGCTGATTGGCGATGTGAGCACGTATCACAGGCGGTATGTCTCGTCCACCTCCGGACACGGTGTTTACCATCGATTGTTAGAGAAAGTCATTTCGGATAAGAGCGATATCGATAAACATGAGTAAGAGAGAAAGGGGGCTAAGATTAAATTTAAACTTAATTATTTTATTAATGCTCATGCGGCCATCACACCACAAGGCATTTCAGTCAATCAAAAACCCAACTCAAACATGTTTTCAACCAACAATCATTATTACATCGATTACGTCCTCGCGAGGGACGGGTCTAACGATCTCATCTCACGGTGGCATCCTAGCCCGGAAGACTCGTGGTGGCGGACGAAGAGCCGTAACGAAGCCTCTTGCGGGGTGGTGACTCCGCAGGGAAAGGGGTCTCGTCAGGCTGGACGGGTGGCTCCCTACCGTCACGCTCGGCCTCCGGGCCCGAGCAATCCTGGCGTAGGCGTCCTTCAGCTCACCGTGGGTCTGCTCCAGCTCGGCCGTAGTACCCTCCAGGTCGGTGTTGAGTGCTGCCGTGACCTGGGCAAGAGTGTGGAGGCGTGGGTCCTCGGAGCCGGTCAGCGGTACCACCGTCTGCTCGGTGCCCGCGGTACGACGAGGGATGTGGCGGTAGTCGCTGAGGCTCAACTCCTGGTCATGCCTGAAACGAAGAGAGAACAAGGCCCTCCTGGCGGCGTTGCTGACCGATGCCTGGTAGGTAGAGTGAGGTGTAGTAGAATCATGGGTCGTGCGCGAGATATACCCTCTGCGGCATGGTTGCGCACCCTGATGTGGACTCTGGTCAGGTAGTAGGTGCCCAGTGGAGGTTCGTTCCAGCTGTGAGTGACGTACATGGGGTACACGGTGTTCCCCAGCTCCAGTAAAGTGTTCCTCAGCAGCCAAGGGAAGTAGCCAAGTGCCACCTCAGACGAGTGCATGATGCAGTACGGGTCTCCCTCGCGAGGTCCCTCGTAGTAAGCATCGTCCCTCTCCTCGTTGTCGTCCTCCGTCGCCTCACTGTCCTCGGTGTCATCGCCAGAGTCGTGTGGATCTCCTTCCGCGGCAAGCGGTGCGGGATCCTCGGGGGCGACGGGAGGCGCCGGTGAGGCGGGGGCGGTGGTGGCGGGGAAGGCGAGAGGTCGCGAAGATCCCGGCTCTCCATCGAGTACACCTCCCGGGATGGCTCCATCCTCAGCCTCTACGAAGAAGTAGGGGTCCTCCGGTTCCTCCTCAGGCTGGACAGGAGGGGGCAGCTGTGCTCCGAACGGCTGAGTCCTGGCCATCTATGAAAAGAAAACTGATCTCAGAGCAGAATAAAACAATAAAGGGGACAAGGTTTTAACAAAAGCAAATAAGATAGATTTTTAGGTGTATTTAGGGGATTTTTTTTGAATGAGAGAGCTGAAATGTCTTTCTAGATAATGTCCTTATTTCGACCATTTCTATCTAAGGTCGCGTCCTACGATCAGCATTGCTCTGATACCACTCTGTCACACCCGTTTTCCGAAGAAAACCGAATGCATCTCATACGTGTGCCATAACCACAATTTTCACACATATGATAGACAAATGAGTGTAATATCATAGTACAATGCTCAAAACGTACATAGAGAGGTTTATTAATTTATTACACTCATCGATAGACACGAAGGTCTAAACACGAACATCGATAGCTAGACGATGGAACACCGTCTCCAACTTCACAAGCTCCCCGATCGGGGGCAACGCGAGCCTCGGAATCCATCGAACTCGTCGAAGAACTCGCTCCGGCATCCTCCTCTCGAACACATATGGCAAGGGTGAGTACACTTATGGTTGGTACTCGGCCCCGTGGGGGAAAATGCAAAGCTATCAAGGATAGGCTAGGGTTTCAGCGGTAAGCATTTTAAGTTGGTCAAATTTTATTAGCAAGCACCTATTTACTAAGTGTAAGTATATACCACCCCAAAACTTAGCTTTTCAAGACTATTCCTCCAAATCATAAGTAAACCACAACTTGAAAATCCATTTCTAGTAAACTATCATGTGAGGGTCCAAGCCGCTCTTGACCGTGAGCACGGCTGATCGATCAGTTTTCACTCTGCAGAGGTTGTACACTTTACCCACAGTTCGTGTTCCCCATCCTGCCCGGGTTTGCAAAGCCCTTAAACACTTCCGAGGTGAGTGGCAAGGGGTTCACTACGAAGCCTTTACAAAGGCGTGCAAAACACCAATATCCCACTACGATTCTGACTCGGGCGGACCATAACCCTCCCTAGTGGTCAGCACCTTAGCAAAGGCTACTACCCCAAAAGGACCGGGCTATACCCCTGCAACCCGGAGCCCCCTGTGTTCCTTCCGGACAAGGGCTATTAGATATTTTACACTCCTAATTATTTGGCTAAGCCAGAGCCATGTGGACTGTGGTTGCACTGTTTTCCTGGGTGGTTCTCCATGTTTTAAGTTATATGTTCTTGAAATTCCATAGACACAAATTCCATTTAAATTCAACATTTTGAAAGATAACTTCCATTCCCAAAGTTTAGCATCTAAGCATTTAACTACCCAAACATTTATTTAAAACAAGGTAGGCAAGGTATAAGGATTAAAATCTAGTCATTTCCTTAATAGGCATTTCCCATCAAAATTTATGCATAACAATTAAAATTTAAAGTGTGATAACATGCAAGTTATTAGGACAAAAAGAGTATGCGGGGGGGAAATCCACTTGCCTTCTTCTCCTAAAAACTGGGGCTCAATTTCTTCAAAAGATGGCTCCTGCTCAAACTCGAACGGCACGTCCTCTACGATCACACAAGAAAAACAAACAATAAATAAAACAGTACATCAAACATTGCTAAAAGTCTAATACAAGCTTCTAAAACTAATGTGCTTGTTGAGACGATCGCGTGGACACCAAAAACACCTAAATCGGAGCTAAGACGGAAAAGTTATGATTAAAACAAATTTCAGGGACTATTTTGTAAAAGTAAATGATCCTTAGGGGGTTTTCTATAAAAATTCAGGGGCTAAAACATAATTATAAATATAACCTAGAGGTCCTAGGTGCAAAAAGGGCTTTTTGGACTGCGGGTGAGCATTTTTGAAAGGGCTAGGGGCTTTTCTATAAAAACCAGGGACTAACTTGCAACTGTTTTATATGGTGGGAGGACCGGCTTGTAAATAGCGAAAAGGTCAGGGACTCTTTAGCAAAATTGCCGGCGCAACCCTAGTTTGACCGGTATGCTCTGTTTGACCGGGCGGCTTGGACTGATCTGAGCCGTTGGCTCAGATCGGGCGGCGGGGATCATCTGCAAGCGAAGGGGTGCGGCGGCCTGGTCTGTGGCGGCGGCGGCGCGCGCGCGGGCGGCGGCGCTCGCCCGGCCGGCTCGCCGGAGTAGGCAAAACCGCAATACGGTGCACAAAAAAATAAGATGAATGCACTAAAACGAAGAGAAGGAGAAGGGGAAACCACTGAGTAGCTTGAAGGGGAAGAAGAGGCGGCGGCGGAGCGGATCGGCGGCGAGGCGCGGAGCTCCGGCGGCTTCCTTGGGGGCGGCGGTGTAGAGGGGGGGAGAAGAGCTCGATTGAGCGGTGCGAGGTGGAGAGGAGCTCGGGGGCGGCCTTTTATAGGTGGCGAGGGGAGCGGAGGAGCCGCGGGCGAGGGCGGTGGACGGCGGCACACCGACGGCCGCCATTGATGGCCGGGGGGCTCGGTGGGCGTCCGTTACGGGGAGAGGAAAAGGCGCGGGGCGGCTTGAGGCGGCGCGATTGAGTGCTCCGCGCACTTGGAGGGAGGGGAAGCGGCGCGGGGAGGCGAGGGGGCGCGGGGGGCGGGCGGCGGCCGGCGGGGCGGGGGAACGGGGGCGGCGTCGGGAGGTTGAAGGCGGCCCCGACGGGGGGGGCCCCACCTGTCAGCGGCGCGTGGGAGGAGAGAGGGAGGCGGGCCGGCGGTGTTAGGTGGGCCGGTTCTTTGGGCCGCGCGGGTTAAGTGGTGGGCTGGGCTGTTAGGGTGTTTTGTTTGGTTTTTTTTAATTCCTTTTCTCTCATTCTTTTTCAAACTTTTACTCAAAAACTTTTCAAAATTTTTAAACCAACTTTTAAACCACACAATCAATCAAAAGCCCATGCATTCAACATGATGCACAATCACTTGGTAAATTCTAAATTAATTAATCATTATTGCATATATTTAAAGGAAAATTTAATTATTCAAATTCATAAATCCTTAGAAAATAAAATTCTAGTTGTTGCTAGCATTTTTTTTAAGTGATGGAATTTTGGGTGTTACAGCAGACCGATGGGGAAGCGCGGCCGGAGACCGAGCGCTCCCCGCCGGGGCGGCGGCGCGCGCCGTCACCGATGCGCGCGCCTTGCGCGTGAGGCGACGCGCTCGGCATGCCGTCGCTCCGACCGCGCGCGCGCGCGAGTGCGGCCGGAGCGGCGGTGGCGCCGTGACGCCCGACGGGCCCGCGGCGTCCGTGCCGCGGGCGTTGGTGTCGTGGCGACGCGCGCAGCGGCGGCCGGGGTGGACCCGGCCTGGCGCCGTGCACGAAGTTCCTCACGGTTGGTGAGGCGCATCAGTTAGCCGTTCCCTGTGGCCTGAAAATTCAGGCCCCCGAACCGGATTTCGAACCCGGCGGGGAGGGGGTCCGAGCTGCCCATGGAGTAGCGCGTGCCGCGGTACTCGGTGTGAATCACCATCGAGAGAGCTGGTGTCGAGTTGACCTTTGACGCCGCCAACTGTCGGTGCGGAAAGTAGTCCCGACACTAACTAGTATAATGCGCCAAGGTCTGTCCTTCGATGGTCGGTGCTAGGCAACTAAGGACACTTGGTTTATCCTGGTTCCGGCCGGGGCCGTACGTCCAGCAGAGGTGTGCTCGTGGCACTATATTGCTTTGCACCGGGGTGCCTGTAGTGGGGCGGCTACAAGCAAGGCGGGAGAGGAGGCGTGGCCTCCAAGTCCCAAGCGAAGAGATTGGCGATGTTGTGGGAGAATTGAGGAGTGTGTGCGTGATGCAGTTTCGAGTGTCCGTGTGTCGATGTCCTTGCGGCGGAGGGGATCGCCTTCCTTTTATAGACCAAGGAGAGGGCGGTTTACAGGTATGCTGCACTATTTGGCTACAGGCGGGGGTATGGCGTGCAGCTCCGGGAAGTCGGCGGCCGTCTTGACAGTCCTTGCCACGATCTCGTCGTCATGGCGTGTCCTGTACCCAAACAGTGGCGGCTTCGAGGGTAGGGGCGTAGTGGTTGACTGTGGTGTCCTCAGGCGGGCTTGAGGAAGCCGTTGACGGTGATCCGTACGTGATACAGTGGCAGGCGTGGCGGAGTCCCGTCCCCGCGTGCCTCACAGCGTCGGAGTGGTTGTAACAGTGCCCGGCGTGGTGCTGCGAGCACGGGGGAGGCCCCACAGGACCAATAGTGGCGGGGATGGCGTCCCGCCGACCTAGCGCCATGATTTGGCCCTACAGGTTCACGAGAAAGCGGTTCGAGGGTGCAGCCGGCCCCCCTTTGAGGGTGCAGCGCGCTAGCCGTACGGGAGTAGGCGGCGCAGTGTCACGGAGCTGATACTGGCCATGTCGCACAGTCCCCCACAGTGGCGGGGATGGGTTCCCCCTAGGGATTTGGCGCAACAGCGCCGGGGCATGATTCCCAGGCGCATAATGGCGTCGTCCTGCTGGGTCAGAGCATTAAATGCCCGTACCCGCGTGCGGGAGTGGGCGTGCGTGCGGGGGAGCCTCGAGCGAGGTGGAGGTGAACCCTCGAGCGAGGCGGAGCCCGCTTGAGGGGGCCGTGAGCCCTCGAGCGAGGCGGAACCTGCTCGAGGGGGGCCTTTCGGTGGGCCACTCCGGTGGGCCGCGGGGACCACCGCAGTGTGGGCCGCGCCCCGTGTGTGCGTTTAAGTGAGAGGTGTTTCACTTTGGTTTTTTGCAGGTTTTAAGCAGGATTCTCCTGGTTGTTTTTAGGGGACCCTCAGGGCTGTCCCCGACAAAAGGGAAGTTGAACCAATAGAAGGAAAATTGAAGAAAATCTTGTTCTTGTTGTTCAATTTGTTTTGACTAGCAATCATGCCCGAGCGTTGCAACGGGTTAAGAAATTGTTCATCTCGCCGTTGTCTGCTCAGCACCACGCCGCCTTTGCAGCTCTCCGACCTCGTCGTCGTCCATGTCACGTTCGGTCATCACACCATCTTTGCAATTCTTCGACCTTCCTATTACACTCATGCACTCTAACCTCGCCCGTCATCATCCGCACCTCCCCAAAACACATTGTTTGTCTGCCATGACCTCCCTCTCGTCTGCTCGGTCTCTCTTTTGCCGACCATCTACTCTAGCCGCGCGGTCATCCATGTCTTTCCGATCTCACCATCATGTACACTCACGCCACTCCAACCTCGCCATTGTCATCCGTCCGATCGCACCGTCATGCCATCAGCCCCGCACTGTCACGACCTCACCATATATCATACCAATCACATCGGCGCCACTTTGTCATTGTTGTCCGTGTAAAACCTCATTTTTTCTGCCGGACCACACCTTATTTCTCAAACGCACACGCTCAAAACTCCAACCTCGCCCGTCGTGGTCCACCCTCCCCGGCCTCACCATCACATCTGCGCCAACGGGATATAAAGAAAGCTGAAACCTCCAAACATGTGGATGCAAAGATCCTTGTACATGAACGTAACATTGTTTAGCTCGAGTCGTGGGAGTTCTCAAACAACATAAGTAGATCGTCAGTTCTCACCACGAGTGCTTTAATGTAATTTTGTTGTTTCTTGGTGGGGCTTGCCTGATTTTAGTGAGCCGATCATGGGGTGGTTCGGAGCAGGGTTTGGCGCAGTTCGCAACACGTGGGGCGCACCACGCGGCGGAGGGGATGTGCGACACGTCAAGTTACGAGCGCTCGGGAGTTTGCTTTCGTGTGGTCAATTTCAACCATATGTTTTCTTTTCCTTTTGGATTGCATGTGGTCCCACTCACATCCCAACTCTCTCTTATGATCGTTTCTTTGAGGAAAGCAATGGAGGAGAGAGAAAAATCGAAAACAAACTTTTTGACGAAATTTGTAAATAAACATTTTTAAAAAGTTATGTAAAACCATTTGTAAATAACTCGGAAATTAAAAAGTTTCTAGAAAAAACTTTGGAAAAAAAGTAAAAACCCCGTCGAGGAGCGGTGTCTACCTGTTCCAGTTGCCGCCGCTGCCCCCGAGAGCTCGCCGGCGCTGCCGCCGCACCCTCTGTGGAGCTCGTCGAGGCCGTCGCCGCTCCCTCCCTGGACATCGCTGTGGCCAGTCGGGAGTTTCTCGCTAGGGACCCGAGCTCGTCGTGCTGGTCGGGAGCAGCTCACGAGGGATCCGGCGGAGCTCAGCCGTGTCGGTCAGGAGCAGCCCGCGCGAGGACCCACAGAGCTCGCCGCACCGCCTGGGAGCAGCTCTCCGGGACCTGAGACGAACTTCCCCGGTGGAGAGGAATCACCTTCGCACTCAACAATCTCGATCGACGGAGCTCACCACCGCGTCCCCTCAAAGTTCGCTGGCCCGTCACTACCTCCCCGGAGCTTGCCACACAACACAAGCCGGTCCTCTGGTGCTCTCTTCAACATTGCGGCTGGACCTTGAAGAGAAAATAGAAAAAAGAAAAGGGGAAGGAGATAGTTGGGCAAGTGCAACAGGCCAACAGTTGCTGTGGGTTCCAACCACGAGTTCCAAACTTCCACGCACACACCCGTTCGCCGCTGCGACCGCTGCACGCGGTCGGCCTTGCGGGGGACAGGCAGTTGTGCTGGTTTTGTTTTTCTTTTGCGTCGGTTCACGCGGAGCCTCGGTTTTTCTTTTCATGCGACGGTTTTCGCTCGATTTTTACTTCTTTGCGCTGGTTCACATGCGGTTTCTTCCGATTTCGATTCGGTTATTGTTGACGGACGAAAAATAGGGGCAGAAGCAATCCTTGCTTTATTACTATATATAATATAATATATATATATATATACTAGCAACTATGCCCGTGCGTTGCAACGGAGAAAACATTACTTGCATGTGAAAGAATATTTATTTTTTTAGCATTTGTTCAGTTTTGGGATCAAATAGAATGATTCCAATCCCGGATTTTGTTCAGTTGGAAGGGGTTGATATCTAAAGGTGTCCTATTATGCTCACGCTCTATTTTGGACACACGCGGATGTTGGTTACCCGGCGGGGTGACCTCAGTTGTGTGCATAGCTTAGCGACTTCTCACCTTCCTTGGGACCTACTGCTCGGTGGCTAGAGTTTCATGATCAACCCTTTTGATCCTGCGTGGATGAGGTTCCAAATAGGCAAAGAATTGGTAACCTCCTTCCTCATGCGTGGCGGCGTGGGTGTAGGTTCATGTATGTTCTTCACAACTGGTCTTCTTCCTCTTATTTTCATAATCTAATTGATCTCATCTCAATTGAAATTTGAGATAATTTTTGGATTCACTTCCTACTATTTCTAATATATTATGATCCTAGTGTATCAATTGTTAAATTAGTATAGTGTTGATGTGTTAGTAGACGCGGACTCTTTTCTCGGAGCAAGTAATAAGAAGCGTGCGTGGCTATTTTGCAACAACATAGCTTAGCATGCCACATTTCTATCGTCTGAAGATGACAAATGATCCTAAACATCTAGCTAGAATTTTTTAAAAGACAATAAGTATGTTTTTTAGCAAAAGAAAATAAGTATGTTATGTGTCTTGATAATGAAATGAACGTAGCATACGATGTATCATAGTGATTATTCCCTCCAGTTCTCTATTAGAAGTCATTTAGGACAGCGACACGGTCACCAAAGTACAACTTTGACTTCTCTTTTCTATAAAAAATATTTATTGTAAAATTATATATGTATATTTTTATGAAAGTAATTTTCAAGACAAATCTATTTATATGATTTTCACATTCTGAAACTCAACGACTTAATAGTTATTCATGATTTATATTCCCAATATTTGACTCAAACCTTGTCCAAAACGACTTCTAATAGCGAACCAGAGGGAATAGTTTGAGATGACCTCCACCCTAGCAATGGATAAATATGGAATTCGTCCTAGGACACTGAAATACTGTGTTGGAACCCCAACTCGCATTCTTCCATTTGGAATTTTATTCAATTTTGTGGGCGGTGGTAAATAGCATGTGTTGGAATCTACCATAAATGACACGCAGCCCAAGTGTCTGGTCTGTCTTCGCTTGAAGTTAAAGACCTAGGTTCGAACCCCTAAGGCCCTGCCCTTCCATTTTATCGAAGACTTTTTTAGCTCGTACCCCGCTGTCCTAGGGGGCTACAGCGGTTCATGTGTATTTAAGGCGGTTCACACGTTTTTTCCTCGGTTTCATACCCTCTAGTACGGTTCGCGGGGTTTTTTATCGGTTTACTGTGACGTACGAAAATATGGGGCAGAAACAATCCTTGCTTTAATATTATTATAATATTATTAGGTAAAGATATATAGGTAGAGACTAGAAAGACAATCGCGGTGTTACCGCGCCATGACATGTAGCCTAGTAATGTGTAGGAATATATTTTGCAGATTTTAGGTGGCGGATTAATTCCATATGACTTTAGAGTATTTCTTAATTAAAAAGCATGGACCGTAAATTCATTGTGATAGAGTTAGGAGATTTTTTTCCAATTTTTTGAGTTGTGGGTAGATTTGCAGAAAGTTTAGAGTCTTTTTCTGTAGAAGTCTTTGGACCATGTATTGTGGGGGATGCATGGATCGTGAGTTGATTATTATAATAAAATTACATGAGAGGTGGCTCAATCGAGATAGATGTCGTCAAATTGTCTGAGAGGTGACTTATGTAAATGGTAGTTTGTAAAGCTTGAGGGGGATTCATTAAAATGTATAAGTAGTGGTTGGGCTACTATTTATTTTTGATAAAGCTTGAGAGGGTTTTTATATAATTGGCAGCCCTCTTGGAATTCATTCAAAGCTCGAGGGGTCTTTTTAAAGCTGTTTGAGAAGCGATTGGAATAAAATTATATTTTTGCAAAGCTTGAGGGGGTTTGCATGAAATTATCTCTGTGGGTTGGACTACATATTAATTTTGATAAAATTTGAGAGAGATTTTGTAAAATTGGCTGTCCTCTGGGCATTCCACAAAACCTAAGAGGTGCGAATACTATTTCTCCAAAGTTTGAGAGGGTCTTTGTAAAATTACGTGAGTGAAGGCTGAACTACATATTAATTTCAACAACGTATGAGTGGTACCGCCGAACCTCATGGATGATCCGAGCTATCTATGTGCGATTGAATGACTCTCCTTTTCTTGATGGTGTGCCTTAATGGGGTGGTGAAAATCCTCTCCACTTTAGTTTTTTTAAAGAAACATGAGAGGTGTTTTGAGCAAATACTATTTCTGCAAAGTTCAGGGGGTCTTTGTAAAATTACCTAAGTGAGGACTCGACGGTAGGTCTTTTCCGCTTACAAAATGAGAAAAACATAAATTTTTAATCATGAATCTCACTGAACAGTGGGCCCCACAAACTAATGTATGTGGGTCCCACCTAATGTGGATCCCACACAAATATCACTTAAGTCCACATGGGTCCCGCATGTGGGTCCCACCTAAACAGACTGGGTCTCGTATGAATAGTATATGTGGATGATTCGAGCCATCAATGCGTGAATTGACGGCCATGGATTTCTTGATGATGTGGCGCAATGGTGGGGCCAATTTTTTCCCGTTTTAGGTCTCGTAAAGATAATGGTTCTGCATACACCCCACCTAGTGAGGTCAAAATAAATCATTTTCCAGTACATGGAAAAAATAATTGAAACAAATTACAAGAAGATCTGATGTTCACACTTATTTTTAATGGGCATTCCATATGAAAGTTAAGAACGGGAGAAAAAATATTCCATAAAACAACTTTAAAAACATGATATCGTTCCACATCTATTGTAAAGTAATTTGTACAATATTTAAACCTTCTATCACTCTTATTTCTGCTCCTTCTATTGGTTTCTGTTACTCCTTATTTTGTTATTGGAAATTCTAAACAGAATAGAAGGTGAATTACCGATATTCAATTCTGGTGATGTCAATCAGCCCCTAGTTAATGATATGATGACAACATATATAAATTTAACATCAATCAGCAATTACTGATTGTAAGCATAACACTGAATACATCATTAGGTAACTGCTGCGAAGTGAACCAAAAGTAATTTTGAGTTTGTATATGCAATAATCCTGAACATTTGATTTTACTTAGATCTGTTGAGTAGTACATCATTTTGATGCTAAAAATAAATTCTGGCTCTGTACAACATTGGATGGCTTTGTACAACAAATCAAAGAAAATAACAGATTATTACCTGGTAGATATTGATGTAGAGCAGCAGGAAATTGAAGTAGATTGAAGTGCTGGTGGATGCCGCTGCAGCAGAGGTGGAGTCGTCTGTGCGGTGATGCCGAGGGAGGGAGGCAGGGCGACGAGGGTGACGGATCAGGGCTGCAGACGGTGAGGGAATGTAGAATTACAGAAATACCCTTAATCAAAATAAATCAACGAAAAATACTATTTTCATGACGCATTGGGAGGCATTGGGAGGCGTTGTAAAGTATTTTCAAGCACCGTAAAAGGCCTCTGTCACACCCGGATTTAAGGGCAAATCTGAATGCAAGAATACATGTGCGCCATGATCAAGTTACACACATGCCTTGACTCAGTGAATACCAAAAACAGTGCCAAAAGCGTATAGAGAGCATTAAACATTTATTACATGACTGAATGTCTCAAAATCGTAACAAAAGCGAGTACTAGCAGCAGAAAAAGGACGTCTCCATAGGCAGCTGACTGGTGGCACGCCCGCCTAGAAACCGTCGAACTCTCCAGAAAGTCTTCAAAGCATCTGTCTGAGCAGCAACCGGGTTGTGTAGATGCAATATAAAGAACAACAAACATGAGCACATGTCGTACTCAAAAAGGGAAAACTCTATAACAACATGCAAAGGCTTTATGGTGGAAGCTTGTGGCTACATAGCAGGTCAGTATTTTAGTTGGTCAAATTTTATTAAGCGAGCTGAATTACTAGCAAATGTAAGTTTATACCAACCCAGAGATTAACATAAGCATCATCATCATAACCAAAAGTAAATGCAACAAGTTTAGTCCATCTTCCATAGTTTACTCATGTGAGGGTCCAGGCCGCCCGCGACCATGGGCACGGCTAACTAGTTAGTTTTACACTCTGCAGAGGTTGTACATCTTTACCCACAAGTCGCGTAAAAGTCCCGAAGAACTTTAGACCCAACCATGCGATGCCGGCCAAGCATCATACCACACTACCGAGGTATGATTGCATAGGGACGCTACGAGGCCTTTACGGAGATCCCCTGGTGCAGGCTGCCCGCTAGGTTATCTGATCAGCGCAGCGTATATAGCTCCCTAGCGAGTACCGTGTCTTAGCCAAGCCCAACTCCCCGCCAGGGCTGGTCTATACGCCATCTATCGTCAGCCCCCAACCCATTTCAGGTAAAAGCATACCTAACACCAAGTTTTCTAGTTATTCAGCCAAGACAGTCATATGTCTTGTGGTTGTACTATTTTCCAGGGTGGTCGCTCCATGTTCCGATTAACAGGCATAAAGTGTTCTTGCATTACATGACTAATAGCATAACTAAATCCAAATTGATAAATGTTCATTAAACCACCCAAAACCAAGGTAAAGCTCCAGCATGTGCTACCCAACATAAAGTTAACCCAGGTTGATCAAGGCATAGGATAGACAAAACTAGTCAAACCTTAATAATAGGACCCTTCAATTTAATGCAAAGCAATAAGTAAATACAGTGTAATTAAAATGCATGTTGTAATAGGATAAACGGGAATGCAGCAAGGACTTGCCTTCTACCAACGCTTGCTGCTGCTCAAGGTCTTGGAAATCTTCAACTCCGGCGTATTCCACGTACGAACCATCTTCTACGTACCACATCATTCACATACAAGCATACAACGGAATAAAATAAGAAACAATCACCAAACAGTACTAATAGAACAAAACAGGGGCATAAAACTGTTCTACTCGTCGAGACGATCGCGTGGATATAAAGAATGCTAAAAACGGAGCTAAAACGCGTAATCTACGACCAAAACAAGCTGTAGGGGCTTTCCTGCGGGAAATCTAAACTTCTAGGGGCTAAACTACAAGAAATCGAGGGCTAAAACCTAATTACACATAAAAACTAAGGGGCTACGGTGCAAAAACACTAGGGCTGGTCCTCGGGTGGAAAAACCAGGAAGGCTAGGGTTTAAAACATAAAAGAAAGGACCTAATCGTGAGGATCTTTGAACTGCGGAAGTGTATACTTGTGAAACCACAAAACAGAGGGTCTCTTTTGCAAAAACGACGCGGCGCGGTCTGGTTGACCGGTATGGACCGGCTTGACCCGGGGTCATACCCGACCTGGGCCGTGGGATCTAGATCGGACGGCTGGCAGCGCAAACAACGGCGGGCAGCGGGCGCGCGCGGCGACGGCGAGTAGCGGCGGACCTCGCCGGCGCGGGCGAACTCGAGCTGCGGTGCTTGATTTCGTGCGCGGACGGCATCGGGGCGAGCGAGAGGGCACGACGCACTCAACCGGAGCAACGGTGCGGGCGCACGGGTGGCGACGTCGGCATGCGGCACGGCAAGACAGACGGCCGCGACGGCGCAACTCCGGTGAGCTCGTGCCGGTGGTGTAGGGCACGAGAGCGCGAACGAACGGCACAGGGCGCTTCCCCACCTCCACATGAAGCTCAGGGCGGTCTCCTCGTCGACGGACAGGCAGCGGAGAGGTGGATCGATGACGGCGGTCGGCTAGGGTTTTGCGGCGGAGGAGCTGGTGCTTGCGGGTAGGTAGGGTTAGGGGAAAAATCGACGCGGCGTTGGCCTTTATAGGCAGAGGGAGGCCTTGGTGTGCGGGCCAAGAAGGAGCGGGGCGCGGGGGATGCGATGCGGCCGGGGTGCAGCGCGCGCGGCTCGGTACGGACCCGAGTCCGGGGGGCGCGCGCGCGGTAGGGATGACGGGCGGGACCCGCCCGTCGGCGACCGAGAGAGGGGGGGAGGCGAGGCCGGGCCCGCCGGGCCGAGAGAAACCAGGCCGTGCGGCGCGGGGTGCAACGGCGACCGGGCGGTGGAGTTAAGGGGCCTCCGCAAAACTTCGCAAGCTGGGCTGCGTAGAGAATAGGAAAAGGGAGGGAGGGAAAAGAAAGGTTTTGCTGATTTCAAAAGGAGATCGAGCATTTGAATTCAAATTCAAACAACCAAAATAAATGCACCAGTATGAATGCAACAAACATAAAGCCACAAATTTAATTTGGAGAAACCAATATTGTTTTTTTTCCTGTACTATATTCCCTGTGAAGAATTAAATGTTGGGCAAAATTTTAAAATTAAGACAAAAATCGTTGTTTCAATTTCTTTCTATTCACATCTTGAAATTTGGGAATTTCTTGGTGTGAGATCCTCCAATAAGTAAAATTATTAATTAATTAATATAACATTTTTCAAACAAATAATAGAAAATAAATGAAAAATATTTTCATCAATGCATAAATGAACTAAAGTAATTAAAATTAAACTTTATATTAATGTATTTTTGTTATTAAATTTAATTATATTGGTCAATAAATTTAAATATAACTTTTAAATTATTTTATGGATGCAATATTTTAATGTTAAAATTAATGTCGTAATCATTAGTTGTTGATATATTTTTTCAATTATACACTATCAGTATTAGTATTATATTGAACATAATTTGCCATTAGTTACAGAGATAACTTACAGGTTTATGTAGTCGAATACGGATTAGTTATAGAGATAACTTACAATTTTATATAATCGTTTGAAAAAAGTACTCTTATAGAATACAAAATGACTTATATGGATAGATGTGACAGTTGAGATTAATTATATACTACTGATTTTTCTGTAGTATAGTTAGTATGCATAGATAGTATGAGAGTAGATAGAGGTATGGTTGGAAATATTTGAAATGAAATTGTTGTAATATACCAAATATTTATTAATTCACCTATCCTTATTACTGGTTATGGATTTGATGGCGGAGGATCCATCGCGGGGAGAATGAGACGCCGGCGGCGTCAGACGCTGCGAGCCAGGCCGTTTAACGGATGCACTCCGTTCTTGAGCGGTGGCGGCAAAAAAAACAAGGGAAACGCTTGGACTCGGGCGTCCCGGACGGACTTAAAAAATCGGACACCCCGCCCACCGTGTGATCCCGCAGCGCCACGATGCGTCGGACGCCGCATCATCTTCCATCTCTCGTGGACCATCGTTCTTATCCTCTTCTTCAATATGTCGCTCACTCGGGCCACCGGCGGTGCCGCCGGACGCGGGAGACAAGCTCGCCGGCCGGGCTCGCGCGCCGCTCCCCCGCGAGCTCGCCGGCGCGTGCCCGTCTCCCTCGGCGTGGCCAAGGTGGAGCCCCGCAACCATTTATCCGCCTCCGCGCCCGGGACGGAGCCCCCTACGGCCGAGAGCCGGAGCTCCCCGGCGGCGCGGGCGGCCGCGAGGCGCGCGGCCGTCTCCGCACGGGAGCTCGCGCGGCGGCCATGGTGGAGCTTCCCGCGGTCGAGGGGAGGCAAGGACGGCGGCGCGGCAGTCTCACGCCTCCCTGATTGTTCCCTCTCCCAACCCTAACTCTAGGTCGTCGGTCGCTGCGATTGCTGGAGCGACTTCTCGGCCTCCAGATCCGTCACCCCGCGCCCGCTTTGGCACCCTCTCTCCCCCGCCGGCGGAGGGCGGGCGAGCCCGTGCCGCCGCTCCCCGCGGCTAGTCGCGCCCCCGCGCGCACCTCGGGGAGGGGCCGCGCCGCCGCGGGTGGACGACGCTTCCTCGCGGGCGCGCCCCCGGTGACCACACCACCTGTTTCTCCCTCCCCGTCGTGTGGATGAAGTGTTTTTGAGATGTTCCGGTTGTGTCTCCCGATGTTGCATGAAAAGTTTTGAGATGTTTCATCTGGTGGTATATGATGTTGCACGAAGTGATTTGAGATGCTTCTCCTAGTGCTATTTTGATGTTGCATGAAGTGATTTGAGATGTTTTCACTATTATTTGATGATGTTGCAACATTTGCTTTCTGTGTTTCATCTGAATATGTTGCGACATATGCATCTTAATGTTTCAGTGTGATTTAGCAAATGTTGCGGATGTTGAGTTTCGATGTTGCAAACATGTGATATTGGGTGTCGCAAACCTTATTTTTCAATGTTGCAGACGTTGCGTTTCGATGTTGCAGACATGTGGTGTTGGGTGTTGTGTTGAGAAGAAGGGAGAAGATGCTTCTGATGTTGGATGTTGCACGCAACACGGGTCGCAACATGGCCGTAATATAGTCGCAACATGGTCGCAACATGGGGAGGAGAGAAGAAAGACTCCTGATGTTGGATGTTGCAAGCAACCGCGTTCACAACATTTTCATAACACATTCGCAACACGCTCACAACATTTAACTGGTAGTCTTTAGATCTAACGGCTGACGATTGAGGATCCTAAAATCTAACGGCCACGGACCCGTCCGACGCCGGCGCCGGATCGGACGTCCGGGCGCTAGCGTCGAAAAAAACAATGAAATACTTAATTACGAAGTTCAAGGGATGCACTCTGTCACTTTCTAATGCACTTCATTCTTGGGCGGCAGATGTCTTGCTACATGTAGGCCACAAACGATTTGTGTTGGTGTTTAAAAGGGGTTTTTTGCTGGCGGGTGGAGCGCACGCCAGCGACTTTGTGCCAACACAAATCATCTCAGTGCGGACGGGTGTCCGCCCGCTAATATAGAAACCTCAGTGCTAGCAGGTTCTTATGTCGCCCGCCAACACTAAGGTATCGGGCCATCGCCAAAAAAGCTAAAAATAAATAGCAAAAAATGTTTTTAGGGAGGGACCCCACTGGCCAACCACAAGTCGCGCATATTTTTGCGTAAAAGTCACACCGTTACATGGACGGCAAGACTCGAACCCGCAACATCCACCCTCATGTGAAGTCTCCTCTAACACTACACCACACACTCATATGCATCTATATTCAGTTTTCATTCTACTCATATTATACAACACCGAGTGTAAATCATTTTTTAGGCTTTAAAACGTATTCAAATTAAAAACTTGTCAACACTACAAAATTTCATAACTTCTCAAGATTTACAACTTTCATTTGGGAGTTTCTCCATTCGAGATCGTTTACAAATTTTTAATTTCAAATTTAAGAGATTCAAACTTAGTTTTTCGTTGACAATATGATTTCAAATAAAAAGGTTGCAAACTACAAAGTTTCATAACTTCTCAAGATCTGCAACTTTTATTTTGAATGTTTCTTCATTTGAGGTCGTTTGAAAAATTCAAATTTCAAAAATTCAGACGTCGTTTACCTTGACAAAAGTAATTCAAATTCAAAATGATTCAACTACAAAATTCTATAACTTTTGAAGATGAACAACTTTTATTTTGGTCATTTGGTCATCCACCATAGTGGTAATAACATTCTTCACAAATCTTATACATCTCTCATATAGTTTCATGAAACTATATTAGAGAGAAGAGATATGTTTTGTGAACAAAATTGCTACCACTTTGTCAAATGAAGAAACAATCCAAATAAAAGTTGTACATCTTGAGAAGTTATGCAACTTTGTAGTTTACTGTTTTTTATTTGACAACTTTTTATTGCTTTAGAAAGGAATTGTTGCTTCTACAAAGGCATAGTGCTGGCGGGCGACATAAACGTCCGCCAGTACTATGTTTACAACCGCTAGCATTGTGCCTACACGCTGGTGTCAATTGTTATGTGCCATCACTATTTTGCATGTGTCAGCACAAATCGATTCTGGCACAGAGGGTTACACTCAATTTCGAGAGGATTAAGAAGTACTTTAATTTTTTTAGAATCAGACTAGATTTCATTAAAATATTAGGTGAATTCACCACGTGTTGATGCAGGAATTGTAAAGATAACATTGAGAACTTTAAAGAAATGAAATTCATAAATAATTGTATAGATATCAAATAAAAAGAAATCACATAGCATATCACAAAAATCATGGAAAGACCTTTTATGATATTCGCATGAAGGATAGGGATTGCCACTATAAACAAATTTTGTCAATCACCACCTAAGTTCATCAAGATGGCCAAATCTTCAACTATAAGCAAATTTTGTCAATCACCACCTCAGTTCAAAGATGGCTCGCATTGATTACATGCATAGCTTTGGTGCAAACTATTTGAAATGCAAATATAGAGTAGTTAAGATACGTGAAATTGAGCGGTTCTATCATAGATAGATACATATATATTGAAGAAAGGAGACTGGATGTTGGCTAGGACAGAGCGCTCTCCAAATCATGACATAACTCTCCATAAAAGAAATATATTGATGCATACAACTTTTCGGTGTAAGAATGCATAAACTTATGATGTCCCAATGTTGCCTTTGTAGTGGCTGTTGGAGAAGATGAGAGAAACTGAGGCCCTACAATAATTCTCAAAAAGAACCTATAGAGGTGCACTGTGAAAGCTTGCTGCCTAACCAAGAGCAGCAAGTGTAAGTAGAATCCTCCATTGCAAGATCAATAGCGGGGAAACGATAAGGTGAGGCACTACAAAACTGCAAACAGTTGAATTGTATATATATTGGGAATGTTGCAGCAGGATTGAAAGGACAATGATGCCATTAAAAAGACTCTTCGCTTCTGAGTAATGGTTGCCGTTTTTTGCAAAAATTAATGGGGCCAAGGTGGGTGTTGCATGCGACCATTTCTTTGGTTACTTGCAACAAACACTTGAGCAGAAAATTAATTGGTATTTTTACCGTGATGCATTTTGTAATGATCAATAGGGCTAAGGTGGGTGTTGCATGTGCTTCAGTTGCTAGAATATTGAGTTGCCCAGATTAAAGAAGAAGGGTTGCCAAGGTGCTTCAGTTGCATGCATGCTCAGCCTGAGTACTGACCAATGATGTTAGCAGATAATGTGGCATGTTGTTGAGAGAAATCGAACCATGACTCGTAGTGGGTTCCATCTATATAGTTGTACTAGGCGATTCCTCACGTGCTGCTGCGGGATTGAAAGAGTTTTTCGATAAACTATGAATCATTGTGATTGTTTAGTTGCTTGTAAAAATAGTGCACTTATAGAGATTATACCCCGAAAGTCACATGAACTATCTCTTGATGAAAATCATAAACTTTTTATGATACTTTTTTTGAATAGATAACAAAAAAAACCTTCTGGATTCAAGATGATGTGCACCACGTAAGAGAGAAATAGCAATTAATACATCTTAGTGTGGTATTAATGCATCTTAGTTGGAGGTGATGATGTGGCTTCATGAAAGTTGAGAGAAAACCTTAGTTATATATGATATGATAACTCATGTTAAACTGAGACCTCAACATAAAGTAAAATTACATTGAAGTATGTCACTAGATATCTACCCTGCGTCTTCCTTACAACCGGCACTGGCCACCACTTTGGTAAAATCCATCACCATGGAATATCACCAAATCCGAACCGAGCCACAGTCCCAACCAACAGAAAACTCCACAGGTGTGGAGGTTGCAAAAGACGAGTTGTATGCTCAACCACTGCAGAGAGTAAAAGGCACAAAAAGCACATCGATCAAATCTTCTGAAGGTTGAACCAAACATAATATCCATCGCCGCCGTTAGTAATTACCAACGACAGGCAGAAGAACAGATCAGCTACCGCCGGTAGTAACACCAGTGACTAGAACGATGATTCCACCCGAGTGGAAAACTGATCCAATCTCTCCTCAAAGAGGATTATGTCAACATACCTCGATCCCTCAATGAAGAGTACGACGTCTCCGAAGAAATCGACACATTCTCTAAAGGAGATCCATTACGCCATGGAAAGGTAGATTGAAAACATCGAAGAGACTATCTAAACTTAACCTAATTATTCTAGAGAAATGAAAAATTAATAAAAAACCCCTAACAAAATAGTAGATCAACTAGAGGATGGACCCCCGCTCCCTCTTTGCCACCGGCCAGAAGGCCGGAGACAAGGAGGACCGGTGGGCTAGGACTGACGGTGACAACAACGGCGGGTGATTGTGCAGTCTGTTCTGCCTGAGTCGCCAGGAGGCAATGCGGGGGACGAGGCTGGGTCTTTTTCCTGATTAGAATTAGAATGGTGGATTGGAATAGCGAATCGAGGTGACGGCGGGGGCTGTGAAGGACGGAGGTTGTTGAGTGCGAGGAAAGAGGATGCAGAAAAAATTAATAATATAATTTGTGCAAATTACAGCTTTACCCCCACCAATAAACTGATTATACTCCATACTACCACCTGGTAGTATTGTGTACCGTAAAAAACCTCCAACAGATACAATAGTAAGTGGCAGCTACACAACTTTATTGTTCCAAACTTGCGCATCGGTCAAAATTGATGTCCAAATCGATCACGATGCTACTCTCAGAACAAAAAGGTACAATGTGATGGAGACATTCTCGAAGAAAAATGCGACATTACTACATACTACTAAACTTCCTTCAAAGTGTCAAAACATAAGAAAACACAATAAAATTATCAAGCATACTGCATATGTGTCTTTATCATTACATGTAAAACTAGGAGAAAAGCAAAACATTGATTGCACTTGTCTAGTAGTTGTGATGAACTAGAGTTGAAGTATCACACGCTGCCCATACGGATGGTAGAACACGAACCCAACAGTTGTCCAGAAAGCCAGCACAAATGAGGCGGCACTTGTAATATAAAGGATCGGGTCAGCAAATAGCTTGCCCTTGTGCAGATCTCCCTCTTCCATGGGGCCTAGAGCTGGAGAGCATTGGTTCCCATCTGACAAATTGTGAAGGTTGGTGTTGCCAATGTAGCATTCTGTACCGAACGACGAGAACTGACCAGAGTTTGGTATACACCCAGATAGATTGTTGTAGGCTACAGAGAACACCTCCAATGACCATAGCTGAGTCAATTGCCAAGGTATTGGCCCACTCAAGTGATTGTAGGACAAGTCCAAGCTTTCGATGGTGCTCATGTTTGCAAAGGTCGTTGGGATCCGGCCAGTAAAGGAATTGTGCGATAAATTGAGGGATTTGAGATGGCTCAGATTTCCTATCTCCCAAGGAATTTCTCCGGATAGCATGTTCGCAGACAAGTCGATTCCGGACATCATTTTGAAGAAATCGGGACTGTACGTGTAAAGGTTTCCCTTCGTATAAAAGGAGAAGCCCCGAAGATCATAACTGTCATAATAGGAAAAAGATGGAGCATCGTAATACAAATCAGAAAACCCGGCTACTTGGAAACTTTGGCCCACACCCAAGGACATTTGGTCAGCTGGACGGTACCCAAATGAGATGCCACCAATGCAAGGTGGTAATAAACCTGAAAGTCTGTTGTGTGACAAGTCAATTATTTTCAAATACTGGAGTTGACACAGGTTTGAGGAGATTTGCCCCCAAAACTTATTCCCGCCTAACAGGAGAATTTTTGTTTGAGAAAGGTGATGTATCCAATCAAGACTGCCCTTGAAGTGGTTATATCTTAAATCAAGAATTGTAATGTAGGAACTATTGCAAAAAGCAGTCGGGAAGCCTGAGAGGGTATTGTTCGACATGTTCAGAAACTGCAGTGTCAACTTGCTACTACAGTTTGGTAAAGCCCCTTCAAAGTTATTCTCTGACGTATCCAAAAAATTAAGATTGGTCAAATTGCAAATCGCTGGATAAATTTCACCAGTTAAGATATTGTTAGCAACACTCAGTACTTGCAGTTTAGGAATATTCCAAAATGACAAGTCAAGTTTGCCGGACAGCTCATTATCATGTAAATCCATGTCTTCTAGACTACCTGATAGGTTGTTAGGGAGTGCTCCTTCGAAATTGTTGCTATCAAGGTATATTGCTCCTCCAATGGACAATTTACTAGCCCCACCAAGTATCAAACCTCCAAGATCATTGTTTGAGAGTTTCAATACGTCCAGTGCGGAACAATGAGTGAACAAGCAAGTTGGCACCTCTCCGGTAAGTTTATTGTTTGATAGATCCACAAGTTGCAAGTTGCTGATGTTACACAGTGATGGTGGCAAGTGTCCAAAAATATTATTATAAGAAGCATTTAGAACAGTCAGATTCGGAAACACAAAGCTGATGTTTGATGGAAGCTGTCCGACAAAACGGTTCATAGATATGTCAATCATTTCCAGATTGGACGGGTATTGCCATATCAAATCCAATGATCCTACTAGAGAGTTGTTTGCAAGTTTGAGATAAACAAGATTCCTTGTGTTGATCCAACTGGGGATACTTCCTGTCAAGTTATTGCTGGACAGATCAAGAACTTGAAGATGACTTTGTGTGCCAAGGAAATTTGGTCCTGCAATAATGCTATTATCAAGCTTACACCCAGAGAGCACTAGTTCCCTCAGTTGAAATGGAGGCACCCTTCTACGGAATTTCACATCAATTGTCAACTCGGCATTCCCTGAGAGGTCCACCATCTCTAACATGGTGCAGTTTCGTAGCCAAAAGAAGTCGAACAACCCATGCAGGTTATTGTCTGACAACATGAGAATTTTAAGTGACCAAGAAATATTTGAGGATGAGCTTATAGGTATATGTCCTCGAAGGAGATTTTCTGACAGATCCAAATATTCAAGGCGTGGAAGCTCAAACAATGATGTTGGGATGCTTCCACTCAATTGGTTGGATCCTAGATACAATTTTCTCAGGTTCTTGAGATTTTCAAAAGCTGTCATGATGCATATATACGATGTAACAAATTTAGTGATTTAAAACAAACAACATCAACACAAAAGAATACTTAATATTTACTCCTAAATCGCTGACCTGAACTCTGAAGAGCACCACTCATTTGGCATGATTCAAAATCTATTACTTCAAGAGAAGCCAATTCACCAAGTGACTCTAAAATATTATCCCCAATCAAAAAGTTACCAGTGAGGTCGAGATAACGAAGCTTCCTCAATCCTTGAAGACCTGAGAAAATTTCTACGAGTTATGAATAGTACGTGTGCTTTGATACAAAGTACGGTAAGAGATATAGCCGAGCGCATGCATGGGAACTTGGGAAGGAAGTATGGTACCTTCAAAACTTGTAAAATTAGCGGAACTCCACGACAGATCCAGCAGTTGAAGCTCATGAAATGGAGAAAACATAGTCATATTATTCATATTCCAGCTCCATCCACCAGTGGCAGAGTTCAAAAGGGGGACATATAGCGAGCCGAGGTTGAGATCCGACACTCTTGTGCCGTTGTTGCATCGGACCCTTTCCCAGGAGCAGCAGTCGTCACCCCTCCCCCATGAAGCAGGAACTTGAGAGTTTGCCTCCACTAACAAAGACCTGATGCGCATAAGAGCAACCCTCTCTCCGACGTGGCAGCCAACTGCCATGTAAAATATGAACTGCAAAAGGCATAGGATCCGAAGCATGGTCACCATTGCAGAGTAGCAGCTCATAGTTTCTTGGTGAAGAATGCAAGTGGGAGAAAAGGTCTCTAACGCAATTTGGAAAGAAATTCCACCAATAATATAAAGGAAGAAAGGAGTATGTATAGGACGATGTCTGGCATCGGAGGAAAATAAAGCTGAAAGCCAAACAGCTTTGTCTCGTCCTTTTCTGAGGTCTGTGACAAAGGCAAAACCGCGTGGCTGCACTGTCTTGATGCTTAAATTGGTGACTCTTCCTAGAGGTTTTCTTTTTTTTTTAATTACACAATACATCAGAGATACTCACAACGCACACACACTCATCCTTATGAATACACGCACGCAAACCTTACCCACAGGAGTATCTTCGAAGACTGTGCCGGCAATTCCTCAAGATTGACGAAATCACCACAGGTGCCTCGCTGTCGACGGGAATGTCGCCTACCACTGAAAGCACAAACACCGCTAAATCCCGAGAAATTCGCTCCCACAGGAGTCGAACCGGGGCACCGAGTCTTCTGCGGGGCTCTTGTAACCACTAGGCTAAAGGCCCTTTCGCCTAAAAAGAGATGTTTATCTTCTCATTCAAGATAGGTATTTCTTTAGGATGGTTAGCGCTTCTTTTAATCAAGGAGAATTGTATTATATAATAGTTGAGTACATCATCAAATTACAAACAACACTTTCAAAGTACTCATGCACTAAGTAGTTCCAACTAATCGATATCAGTTTGGGAGATAGATTTATTCTCACGAGCATTTCACCATGGTTGGATCTAACCACGGCAAAATGGAGAAATGGTCAGAGAAAATCATTCCACGATGACAGCACCATCTCCACCTCAATGTTGCCATCCGGAAACCTAATTCTCCATGTCGTCGCTCCAAGAAGGTCGTCGACACCGTAGATGCCACCACCTCCTTCATCGGAGCCGCCATGAAGAAAACCAAACCACTCTATCTCTTTACCGTTGCTGGAGACGAGGAGAAAACAAATCTCTCACACCACGAAGCGCAGCATGAAGAAACTCTAACCCTGACATAATCTTATCTATTGGAGACTAAAGGGACAAGATGGATCCCCACTCCCTCCAGCCTCCAACGAGATGATGCCAGAGGGGAGGGAGGGGGACCAACGGTGATAATCATCTTTTTCTTTTTTTTTGCGGCAACGGTGATAATCATCTGACACTCTTGATTTGGACCTTTAATTTACATGTGCATTGTACAGATAGTTTTTTTTTTGTGCTCAATACCAGAGTGTGGGTGAATACAATCCAATATATCCCCTCGGAGCAAAAGATACAGCGTGATCGATGGAGGCATTTTCCTGAACTTTTTGAAAATTCAGTACTTAAGAAAACAGAAACGGAACTGTCAAGATGTTATGTCATCTGTGTCTTTATGTCTGCACATAACTAGAAGCAAGCAAAAAAAAAACAAAACAAAAACGGAGCCTATTGAAGTGGTGATGCTTCCACAACTGTAGAATCACATATTCATATGCTGACCGAAGGAATGGAAGAACATGAACCAGACAGTGGCCCAGAATGCCAATACGAATGATGATGCGCTGATGATATAAATTAAGGATCGGGTCGTCAGATGCCTCCTCCACAGCTTCTTTTTCCACGGGGACTGTCGTGGAAGAGCACATGTTCCCCTGTGATACATTGTGAAGGTTAACGTTGCCCACACGTAGCTCTCTGCGCTGAATGAATTAAACTGGCCAGAGCTTAGTATGCACCCTGACAAGTTGCCGTAAGCCACAGAGAACACCTCCAACCAGCGAAGTTTAGTCAGTTGCCAAGGTATTGATCCACGCAACTTGTTATTGGACAAGTCCAAGCTTTCTATGGCACTCATGTTACCAAAGGTAGCTGGAATCTGGCCGGTAAATAAATTATGTGATAAATTTAGCGACTTGACATCGTTCAAGTTCCCTATCTCCCAAGGGATTTCCCCCGATAGCAGGTTTGCAGATACGCCCAAAATTATACTGAAGAAAGTGCGACCATATGTGTAAATGTTCCCTGATAGATCCAAATGCTCAAGGCTTGGAAGCTCAAACAAGAACACTGGGATGCTTCCATTCAATTGATTGCATCTTAGAAGCAATTCTCGCAAATTCTTGAGATTTCTGAAAGCTGAAATGTAGAGATATGATATAATAAACAGAAACAACCGCAGCACCGATAAAAAAAGAAAAGAAACAACGGTACGGCAATACCAAATGGAGAATGCCACGAATTGGTTGTCTGTATACCTTGAAGATCACCGCTAATACTGGTTTCACAAAAAATTATGACTCGAAGAGAAGCCAATCTGCCAAGAGATTCCAAGATATTATTCCCAACTAAACTGTTTCCATTAAGGTTGAGATGCCGAAGCTTAGTCAATCGTTGAAGACCTGAGAAGCTTTTATGAATAAGGTTCTGTGATACAAATTAAAGCACTGGAAGAGATGTGCCTGTGCGCATGAATGGGAAGGAAGCTACATACCGTCAAAATCTTGAAGACAAGCGCCATTCAAAGATAAATCCAGCAGCTGAAGCTCATGAAACGAAGAAAATATATTGAAACTTAGATTCCAGCTTTCAAAAGTTGCTTGATCTTCAGTGGTAGAGTTTGGCTGGGGAAAATACATAGAGTAGAGGTTGAGTTCTAGGAAAATTACTTTGTGAGCATAGGGGCATATGCCCACCCTATCTCTCAGCCATCGGATCGACATAGCAGGGATGAGATTGAGCCACGTCATACCAGTCTAGAAGTGACGTGGCTCAATCTCAGCCCTGCAATGCCGATCCGAGGGCTGAGAGTGCACCACATTATAGGGTGGGCATATGCCCCTATGCTCATAAAATTCACTCTCTTCCCAAGAGCAGCAGTCATCACTCTGTCCCCATGAAGGAGGAACAGAGAGTTTGTCTCTACCAACAAAGACCTTATGCGCATAAGAACAATCCTCTCTTCGACATCACAGCCACATGCCATGTGAAATATGAACTGCATAATGCATAGGACGCGAAGCATGGTTACCATTGGGAAGTGGCACCTCATATACAGTTTCTTGGTGAATGTAATTGGCAAGAGACAGAAAGGGTTCTGAGCGAGAGACTAAGAGGACAACTTATATTAACTTAAAGGTGCACCGGAGGTCCATCAACTTGTACGAAGGTGTCACTAGTTTCATCAACTCTTAAAGTGCATTTCTGGGTCTATAAAATTGTTGAGTTGTTGACCGCAAAATCCATAACTGTCCACATATGTTTCTATATTGCTATGACATCACTACAAGAATCCTCACATTTGTCGTGAGCCAAATGCTCACGGCAAAGGGCCCCTTTCCCCTTGGTAGCGCATTTGCCGAGTGGAAGCTCTCGGCAAAGGGCTCTCGACACAATCTTGACGGCAAAGAGCTCTTTCTTGAGAGCCAGGTCACGCCCTCTCGTCATCTGTGAGGTCAGATGGCTCTCAGCAAAGAAATTTTCATAAAACAAAAAAGTCATCGACTCGGGCCCCGTGGGCCCACCGGTCGGCCACTGGACCTCCGCGGCCACCGCCGCCACCAGCACCACCACCATCACCGCCCGCCACCACTAGTACCACCACCGCCACCACGCTCCTCGCCCTGCCGGATTTGAGGAGGGAGGGCTCACCAGGGTAGATCTGAGGAGGGAGAGCACCGGCCCACAACCACCAGCTCCAGAGGACTGGAGCTCGAGGTCGTGCTGGTGAGGAAGAGAAGGACGTCGCGTCGGAGGGAGAGGAAGATGAGCTTGCTTGCGCCTTGCTCCATCGGCGAGGAGCAGAGGAAGTCGTGGAGGGCGCCAGATCTGAGGAGAGGAGGTCGTGGCCACCGAAGATATCTCGCTCCTGCCGTCGACCGTAGATCCCGCCGACGATGGTGATACTCATCAAGAGCGCCGTTGCTGCACCTCACCCCACCACTGCTCCTCACCGCCGGTGAGGGGCGGGCGTAGGGGGAGGGGAGGGGAGGCAGAGGAGGGGAGGTTGCGCTACTAGGGGAGAGGAGAGGAGGGGAGGTGACGCGGCCGCCGGATTTGGAGGAGAGGTTGCGCAACCGGGGGAGAGGAGAAGAGGGGCGCGCAACAAGGAAGGAGAGGAGAGGCCATGGGGTGGGGGAGTGGGCCGGCAGGGAAGTTGGGCTCGTGGACCAATTTTTGGGTTGGCTTTGCCAAGAGCGCAAAATCCGGATCTCGGCAAACACAACTCTTTACCGAGACCCTACTCATGGCAAAAATAATTTTAATCAAATTAATTATTAAAAATACCAAACAGCTGCGATTTTTTTTCAAAGTTTAACATGACACCAGTTATGTTGTATGTATAATTATAGAAAAGTTTTTGTAGTTAAACTCAAATTTGAATTTCTCTAAGACCCCAAATCTAGTGACACTAGTCCAAAATTCTTAGAAACTTCTCGTGAGATGTTCCGGTTTCTAAACAGTGGACGTGTCCAAGTGTTCAAAACATTCTCAATTTTTTACCACAATCTTGACATATGATATCATGAGCACTTGACAAATTTTGTGATTTTCAAACTTCATTTGAATTTTATATAATTTTAAAACCTTTCTACTACCTCACAATCTTGATCATGATCAAAGAACCAAATGTTGGAAATTTAGCTTCATTTCATGTACATGGTCTTAGAGATGTCTCATGAATATGAATATCATTTTTTTCACCAACTTTACTCTAAGATTTCATGGACTTGCAGTCAGACGTACACGAAAAATTACCTAGAATGATGTAAAATTGTTAAATATAGCAAACGGAACTCGTAACACCCTAAAATTCCATCACCAAATTAATATAAGCAACAAGGTGTTTTAGTTTTAATTTTCTAAGGATTAATTAAATTATCAAATAAATTTGGCCTTAAAAATATTTAAATATCATTTTAATAATTTAGAAGCAATAAGTGCTTGTGCATCATGATTTGAATGCATGAGTTTTGGTTGTGGTGTGATTTTAAAAGTCTTAAAATATTTGTGAAAAAGTCCTTAAAAATAATTGTGAAAAAAACAATTGTGAAAATTTGTGTAAAGGTTCGAATTTAAAATATGTTTGAAAAGTTGTTAAAAATGGTTTGTGAAAAGCCTTTAAAATAGTTGGAGAAATTTGTGTTAAAATTTGAATTTGAAAAGATGTAAAAGATTTGAATTTAAAAGGGTTTGAAATTGGTTTGAAATGGATTTGAAAAAAAAAAAAAAACAAACCCAAACCGTCGGCCCATCCAAACCCCGCCGGCCTCTCCACTTCCGGCCCAACGGCCCACCAGCGCCCGCCTCCTCTCCTCTCTCTCTCCCTCTCGCCGACAAGTGGGGCCCACCTGTCGGGCTTGTCTTCCACCTCCAGCTCCCCCTCCCCTCCCCACGGCCGCGCCGGCCTCCCGCATCCCGGCCATCCCCGCGTCGCCCGCGCCTCCTCCCTCCTTCAATCCTCCCCATCAAGGCTCAGTAAAACTCTCCATTCACTTCCCCGCCTTTAATTCCTTCAGTTACCCTCCTCAATCAAGTCGTTCCCCCTCTTGAATGCTTTGAAACCGTCGGCCACCGCCATGGCCATTGATGGCCATCACCACGGCCGTGGCCCTCTCCTCCTCCTCCTTGCCCTATAAAAGCACATCACATAGCCCTGCGACTGCTCCTTTCACTCACCTGTGCCTCCCTTCCTCTCCTCCCTCTCCACAGAGCCGCCGTCGCCGCCATTAATGGCCGGCGCCACCGACCTCGCCGCGCACCGCCTTGCGCGCCCCTTCCTCTCCCTCCTACGCCCTGTAAAGGGTGCGCCAGGACCTCCTCTCTATCCCGCGCCCCTCCCCTTCTCTCCTCGCTCACCACGACCGCCGCCGCGGGAGCACCACCGCCACCGCAGCCCCTCGCCATCGATCTCCTCCACCGGCGCTCTTCTCTCCCCCTCCGAGCCCCCGGTAAGCTTCCCCTCCTTCCCCTCTTCGCGTGGAGCCTTTCCGCGTTCAAATCCGAGGCCGGGAGCCCCGTTTGGCCTCCCCCGGCGAGCTCCGCCGCCGTCGCCGGTGCGCACCGCCGGGCGCCGCCGCGGGCCGGCCGCTCCCCCGCCGGCCTCGCCCGCACACGATCGGGGCCGTCCGATCGGCGCGGACGGCCCCGGATCGAAAGGGGGCGTACCCCCTCGATCGGTCCACCCGTGGACCAGGTGGACCGAGTCCACCGCACCGGTCCATGAGCTTGCGTCAGCGATGGCGTCAGCATCGCGTCAGCCGGCCAATCGCAGCCCGCCACGTGGCGCCTCCACAGCTCACCCGCCGGCCGCCCTGGTAATTTTACAAAAAGAACCCCGCACTTTCTAAAATCACATATATACCCTTCCACCTATATAAAAGCCTTTCAACTAAGTCCTTTCTTTTATGCTTAGGCCCCTTCAGTCCTTGGTTTCTCTATTCTAAAGCCCACCCTTGATCTTTTACATGTTAGACCTCCTAGTTTCACATATAATTATGTCTAGGTCCCCGAAATCTTGCGAGAAAACCCCCTAAACTTCCGGATATTCACAAATTAGTCCCCGAATCTTGTTTTAGCCATATCTTTTCCGTCCTAGCTCCGTTTTAAGCGTTCTTGTTGTCCATGCGACCGTCTTTTAAAGCCCGACAGTTCTAGAATCTTGTTTTCTCCATATCTTTTGCGTTGTAGCTCCGATTCCACCGTTTCAAGTTGCGTAAGGATCATATCAACTCAAAGTACACGCTAGGAGTAATGATGTACATGTTCAATGTTTGATATTTTATTTAAATATTAAATATGATTAAATCCTATTACACATGCTTTTCTAATTAAAATCTAAGTAGACTTCAACACGTGTTTTCATAAGAAAGTTAATATGATTAATATTAAATGAACATTTCTTTTAATTAAAAGTTAATTAGATGTATACCTCGGTTTTATAATCAAACTTAATTTGATTAATGATTATGCAATTTGCTTTCTACTAAAATGTAACATAGGCTATATCCCGGGTTTTCTTAATTAAATGTTAATTTGATTAAAATGAATATAAATGTGTTTTTAAATTATAATTTGATTAGAACAACTCGAAATATAATGATAAACACCTAGATACTTTTAAATGCTTCTTTTAAAATTAAATGTTTAATTTGCATAAATCATATTTGAATATTTATAAGATTGGACTAGGCCTACATCATATTTTAAATACAAATATAACTTGCTTAATTATAAATGGGCTATTTCTCTGAAATAACCTATACACATGATTTTACTTAATTAAAAGATATCAAACGCATAGCTAGCTCTTGTTTGTGATCATCTAAACCTCCCGCTAGTTCCGAGTGTTCCTTGTGTTCACTTTCCTAGACCCAAACCCCTGTTTTCCCTTTAAGTTTTCATGCTTGGTGTATTGTTTTGTTTATTGTATGTATTCTTGTGTGCTCGGAGACATCGTGCCGGTTTCAATCAAGCAACCAGTTGAAGTAGATCAAGAGCAAGTGTTTGAAGAAGAAGAACCTTAGTGTTTAAGCAAGGAAGGCAAGTGCTCTTCTCCCCCCGCATGATTCTATTTTATCCTATGTAATTGCATGACAACTAAGTTTATATTTATTGACATTGCATTAAATTGATGGGAACACCCTTTTTAAGGACTTACCTAGACTTTTATCCACAATCCTTGGATCAACCCCGTTTAATAAATGTTTTTGGGTAGAATATGCTAGTTGCTCAACTTGGGTTGGATAAAAGTGGTTTTTGAAGATAAATGCTTATATGTTTTATGTCGATGATGCTTTTGGTAATACAAGATCATATGATTTAATCGGAACACGGAGAACAACCCAAGAAAACATGCGCAACCACGGTGTTACATGGCTCGACCTTAGCCGATTAATTAGGTGTGCGATTGATCCGATGGTCCTTTTCCGAAAGGAGCGAGAGGGGGATCCGGGTTGCGGGGTTATAGCCTGGTCCTTTTGGGGTAGCGACCTTTGCTAAGGTGCCGACCACTAGGGAGGGTTATGGTCCGCCCCGATCCGTAACTATGCGGGTCGTTAGTCTTTTGTATACCTTTGTAAAGGCTTCGTAGCGTCCCTATGCAATCACACCTCGGAAGTGTGGTATGATGCACCGATCGGCATCGCATGGTTGGGTTCAAAGTTCTTGAGAACTTTTACACGAGCCGTGGGTAAAGTGTGCAAACCTCTCGAGTGTAAAAGCGATCGATCGGCCATGCTCACGGTCGGGAGCGGCTTGGACCCTCACATGATTAATAAACTTGAAGATGAGAATAAATCGTGCTTTGGTGAAGCTCGATGAGCTTTGGGTTGTTTTGCTTAAAAGTTTCTTAAGTGGGTTGGTATATACTTACATATAGTAATTAGGCGTTCTTTAAATAAAAGTTTGACCAACATTAAAATGCTAACCGCTGCAAAACCATAGCCTATCCTTGGTAGCCTTGCATCTTCCCCCACTTGCTGAGTACCAACCATAAGTGTACTCAGCCTTGCTTACCGCTGTTCGAAGAGAACAATGGTGAAGAGTTCTACATCGACTTTGAGGAGTTCGAGGCATGCGTCTCCCCCGATCAAGTGCTCGTGGAAGCGGAAGACGAAGACTCGACGTGTAGTTATCGTTTTCCGATGTTAAAGACCTTAGTGTCTTCCGAATGAGTGTAGTAAGTTGTTAAACCCCTTGTTACGTTTTTATTGTCTATGATATCACACTCATTTCGTCTATCATATGTGTGGAACTAGATCCCGGCACACATATGAGATGCATCTCGGTTTCCCTCCGAAATCGGGTGTGACAGGAACTAAAAATGTGCCAAATTTGAACATAAGTTTCGTATGTGTATGTTTATGATACAAAAAGTTTGGACTTAAGAAAGTAATTTTTTTTATTTTTTTTACCAAGAGCCTAAATCTTATGATATGTGTATGTCGCGCGGTTGGCCTCTTTGCCAAGAGTTTTTTGTGGGGCTCTCGGCAAAGCCTTCTTTGCCAAGAGCTCGAGGGGTGACTCTCGGCAAAGAGTCAGTTTCCGGTAGTTGCTTCTTCGAGCCAAGTCATCATGCGAAGCATCTGTCACCCTCGTTGTCATATTAAATGCCTCATCACACACAAGCTGCTCTATGAAATGCCTCAACTATATTAAATGCCTCATCACACACAAGCTGCTCTATGAAATGCCTCAACTAAAAGGTACTTCTTTGAGCAAATTCATTATGCCATATCAGCACTAAAGCATACGCGGACCGTTATGGCATAATGATTCAACAAATTTATAAACCTAGAAATACATTTTCAGAGTTGATGGACCTAATGACACACCCTTACAAATTGGTGAACCTCCAATGCATTTTACTCTTGATATCCAATCTACTGGACGGCTAGACCTTCTTTTAAAGAAAAATAAACCGGCCTGTTGTGCCAAATCAAACAAACCGGCCGGCAATGTAGTCTTCATGGTCAAATAAAACTGCACAGTTTCTACCGTGATAAGATAGAAAATACAGTACCGAAGAAACAACATAAAGACAAGGGGGCACTGACCCTTTTTGTCTATACATGGCAGGTTGCTGTTGCCCAGGTAGTTCTCCGTGCTGACTAGAGCTGGGACTTGGGCCGTGCCGTGCCGGCCCGGCTCGGCACTCTCGTGCCTCGTGCTGCCCCGTGCTTAGACTTCTAGGCACGCGAGGCACGTCGTGCCGTACCAACATGGCACGACAAATTTTTTACTAGGCCCAAGCACGGCCCGTGGCACGGCGGCACGTCTTCGTGTCGTGCCGGACCAAACACGGCCCTCGCGATTTGACTACTTATAACCATACGACAACACAATCTTATTATGATATGAATGATGATTAACACAATTTCATACATGTAAGGTAGATTTTGTGATCTATTTATTTTTATGTTATTAGTTATATTAGGCTATATAATGCATATAACGCATGCTATAAGGAAGGAATAACCTACAGATTTGCAAATTGGCCATTTTCGTGTCGTGCCGGCCCAAGCACGACCCAAAATACGTGTCGTGTCGTGGCGCTCATCGTGCCGAGATCCTAGGCACGACACGGCCCTCGCATTCGTGGCGTGCCGGCCACGCCCTAAAATTTATTATGCCGTGTCGTGCTTCGGGTCGTGCCAAAATGTCGTGCTTCGTGCGGCCCATAGATAGCACGGCGCAAGTCCCAGCTATAGTGCTGACCCAAACAACAGCCACTGAGGGGCATGCATGGACTCTTTTCGACTTTGCAGGTCAGGTTAGGCGCAAGTTTGACTTCCACAGCAAAAGCAGGTCAATCAAGCGGCG
Organism: Cenchrus americanus; assembly: GCA_947561735.1. Classification (NCBI taxonomy): domain Eukaryota; kingdom Viridiplantae; phylum Streptophyta; class Magnoliopsida; order Poales; family Poaceae; genus Cenchrus; species Cenchrus americanus. The sequence continues at coordinate 7,866,029 of OX387242.1, forward strand.
TTCCCGTCAAAGCAGCTCAAAGGCTAACTGAGTCTCCGTCCTTGCTTCGCGGCACTCGGTGTTACACTGATGCTTCAACCCTGCCAAACCCTCCCACTGCTGTTCCAAGAGTAGCAGGACTTGGCATTTTCATTATCAACAATGACATGCAGCCACCACTATGTTTTTTCATCAAGGCGGCTATGCAGGATTCTTTATCAGTTCTCATGGCGGAGTCAACAGCTCTTGCTCTTGCAGCTAACTTGTTGCAAACTCTGGAGCTTCCTAATGCTAATCTGCTATCTGATAGCCAGCAGTTGGTACACTTTCTCAATGGCACAGACCTCTCCAACCCTCCAGATTGGAGAATCAAGCCATATACCCAGCTGATCAGTTCAGTTATTTCACATTCAAACATCCCTGTTCGCAAGATTAATAGGACTCACAATCAGATGGCGGATTCTTTAGCTAGACAGGCTTTACGTTCTTTACTTTCCGATCAACTTGTTTTCTCACGAGCTTGTACAAATCCTGCTCATGTTCACGGGTGCCCTTTACTTAGCGCACTCCACTATGTAACCATTAACTCTGTAATGGTCCTATCAGCTTCTTGCTGTTAAATAATGAAAGTGTTTACTGTCAAAAAAAAAAAGGCTACGCTGAAATGGTGCTGTAGACGTCAGCGGCAATAAGGTGGCAAGCCAGCTTCGTTGGTAAACTGGCAATTGCCATGCAATCATCAGGGAGGGGTCCTGCTCCTGCTCCTGCATGACATCTGTGCAGAAGAGTCCTCCCCAGGACTGTACCAAAGGGCTACGTACAGCAGAACACTGCCTGGCTGTGGCCACCATTAAGTTTACAACTATGCATCGAATATAACTAGATAGGAGACGTAATTACATATTTACTGTCCCAGTGTTTATTTACAAACGAGCGCCCAGCGCCGCCAAAATTGATGTACAACACTACACGTTGCAGTGAGAAGAGATCACGGGCACTACCGCACACGTGCGTGCCTATTCACAGTGGTATACTGGTATGTCTTCTCTGCAGTAGCAGGACTTGCCATTCGCGTGCCCTGCTGCCTGCCTATTCGTTGCCCCTGTTTTCGATGAAGCTCAGTAGAAACCCGCTGACGATCCTCCTGGCGATGGGGTTTGGTATGTGCCGGCACAGCCGACCATCCACGTAAGCGACCATGCCCGACACCGCGAACCTCCCGACAGTCCACAGCCTGTTCCGCTTCGACAGGACTCCATCAGACGACAACGAGGAGTCGCCTTCGCCCTCTCCTCCAGCAGCTGGTTTCTTCGCTCTCGCCATGACTTCCCTGATGGCCTTGCTGGCCTCCCGGTGGAGCACGCGCACAGCGAAGCTCACGAACAGGTGCTCGCACAGGGTGAGCACGGTCGGGGCGATCCTCCATTCCTGCAGGCAGTTATAAGGTCGGCTACACAGGCAACATGTGGTGTCTTTTTTATGGTATGGCTTCCGTGTGAAGACAGTACATACACGTTCGTTCCGCAGATGGCGAAGCGGCCGGACCGTAGAAGAATCCCCTTTCAGCAATGCCTTGCTCACAAGAAAGCTTTTGACGTTGTCCACGATTTCATTTATCAAAGCACTGTTTGGTGGTAGATTCTTTAGGATAACCTGGAAGAAAAGAGTCCAGCATTAGATTGCTCAGGAAAAGTGCAGTATTTCCATGTACAGGAAAAAAACAGAAGTCCTAGGTAAAACATTCAGGAGGTTGCAAAAAGCAAATGGATGCAAGAAAGTTACCTGGTCATCGACCACCCTGACACGGAGGTATTCTTGCTTATACATGACATCTAACATAGCCTGTAGGTACCCTTCGATGTATAGCTGAACAATGGTACAGGACATGTTAAAAATTGGTAACATCATCCTTATTACAAAGATTCAAGATCAATAACAGATAGGCAGAACCTCGTCAATTCCGGGGCTATGATCGAGTTTGATCTTTCTGTCAGGTCCTCCCTCCATTAGAGCCTGTCCTAACACAGATGGCTCCATGGCCAACCTCATAATTCCTTGGTGGAAACCAGTAACCTATGTATATAAGAGGAAAATTCCTTCATATTCATAATGTTATAGCTGCAAGGAGGAAGTCTATTGGCCTAGTCTAACTGCACGTGACTTCCTTTTCTTTAAGGGACCAAAAAAAGGATGTGTGGCAGTTCATGTCAAAAGAGAGTATACCATGCCATTCAAACCATTTGTTTCTGCTCCTCTCACAACACTATCTGAAATTTCTGTGACAGCGGCGAAAAGAGCGTTCGAACTCGCAGTTTTAACCTACAGAAGACTCAACATGACATTGATCCATTGGAAGACATCATTGATACAACTAGCAAGTTTCAGAAGCTCACGGTTTTCCCAAGATCACCAAGGTACCGTTTTGTTCCAGAAAAACCAACCGACTTCATGTTCTGGCTTATAAATTTAAACATGCCTGCACAAATGCACAATCCACAAATAAGTAAAACAAGTCATAGGTTACAATATATAACAGAGGATAAAACATTGTATTTTTTTCTCAAACAATGCAGGAGAAATACATGTCATTTCATTAAGAAAGGAAACAAAAGACAAAAAAAGTACAAAAAGCCAGAGTAAAAGCCTAGCCTGAACACCAACTCACACAGACACACAACACCCACTCCTAAGTCCTAACAAGGGTATATTCACGCCACTGACAAAAAGAAAAGGGCCAGACCCAAGACCACAAGCATTCTAAGCTTGGGAAGCCGGTGACCTAGCAAGGAGCTTGTGGAATTTAGAGAAACATTGTAACTTTAGATGCAAACCAATAAACCATTAGCCATAATATAGTCCTTCAAATAAAACAAGATCATGTGTGCCTCAAATAAACATGCTGTTACATTATTGTTCAAGGTATGATAGTAGATATCTTCTAAACAACAAGACCAAGGCTCCAATCAAGTAATTTTGGAACAGTTAGTAACACAGCATATTACAATGGTATGGAGTATTCCTACAAATGATCATGGCAAACGAAGGAACTCAGACCCATTACAATGGTATGGAGTATTCCTACAAATATCAGAACATATTTTTTTAATCTTTTACCTATGGTAAGCCCAGGGATATTGAGCAATCCATCAGAAGGGTCGAAGAAAACATCAAGAACAGATGAAGCAGAGTCATCAAAAATTGAGGCAAAAGATGGAGGAAGCAATGAGCTTCCCTTTGTTACATAGACTGCCCTCAAGACATACCTATCAAAATATTCAAATATTATTCGTTAATTAAGTACTAGGGACACAACAGATCATGGTGTAAGAAATGGGAAAGCTTTACCATGTATAATGCTGAGCACATTTCAGAAGTAGCTCACGGAATGTAACTAAAGCATGATTTAGTAGAACCCCATTGAGCTCCACAGCTGAGTTGCTAACCTCAGGCACCTTAAAATGAAAAAAGGTAAGAGATGAAACTGTGATATAAAGCAATGAAAGAGGCCCTTTTATAATCAACAAGGTGCCCACCTAATAGATGAAAGATGCTAAAAAACGTACCTTTATAACACTATGAAGTAGTGCTCTCAGTGCCTCTTGAGCAGAACTATAAGTTGTGCGTCGACTACCAGGACGAAAACTTGCTATAATCTTTAGACCATTGCATTCATACAAAAAGCCACTCAGTTTCAAAAATAATACCACGTGATAATAACAGGTGTGAAATAAAACGAGGAGCAAGGCACCTTAATTGGATGTACTTCAAAATGTCTGAAATAAAACTGTGTGCTCGGTGTTCCTGAAGGAGCAAGGGATGCTCTCCAAAATGGTACTAGCTTCATTAATGTTTCCTCATCAATCTTCAGATCAACAGGCTGTGACATCATATTTTTGTTAGAAAATTTATGATTCTTGTGATATTCCACTAGTTAACAATGGACGAAATAAATAACAAGAGTACTAAGAACAGACTGTTGCAGATGTTGGGAAGGAGCCACTTAAGTTACCTGTAGAATTATCGAACAATACTGTATTTGTTTGACGTTGCTGTTTGTTGAATTCAGTACAAAGACTATACGAAGAATATTTTCATCGAGAGCAGCATCCTGAAGCTTGTTCCTCCTAAGAATTGACCCAAACGAAGCTCCATCCCATTTTTCATCCACATTCACTGACTGCAGTTATTTAAATATATATAAGGCCCAAAAGTAAAAATATACAAAAAGAAAGATGCAAAAAATGCACACTCTACTTCAGTCAATAGTTAGGCTAGCTACATGCATTGTTTGCATTGAAAAATATAAAATTTCACAGGGACCACTACTTACATGAATTGCAACAGATACGTGCTTGAAGCTATCTGTGACAACTGCATCAGTAGATACATGCTGAAGTCTTGCTGTTACTATTGTAGACGGCAGTTGGACATTTTCCCCACTCTTCAACAAGGTAAACAGAATAGAAAAAGAAATATGAGGCTGAGTTTGACTTGCAACTATGAATAGATTGCTGTTGTAATTTATGGAAAAAATGGTTTCATGCTTAGGCCAGGAGGAAATCAGAAGGAAGTAAGGAACAAACCTGGCCCTTATCAAGAAGATGAATACGCACATAAGAGATTCTGAACTGTAGGCTTGCTATTGGCCGTTGGATTTTCTCGATTTTGGGATTATCTGCATGTTCACATATTCGTAGAACTCTGGTTAAACCATCAGCATAAACTTCATAGCCAATTTTGAACACCCTCAGACCAAATGATTCATCAAATCTTTGTTTTCTTGAACTGAGCCCATCACTGAATGAGAAATCGAGAGTGAGTCTGCTATTTTGCCGCATCTTCAAAAATGGCTTCCATGGAGTGATTTTATCAATTTTAATTTCACGCAATGCAGGTGTATCTGGAGAAGATCAATCACAATGTTACAAGATATGAATAAAGAACAATAAAGAAGCGAAAATCACTAATGTGTCAGCCAGAAAAGACTTCGCTATGCAAGATTAGGACAAGAAAGTCGTGAATAAAACAAGGCATCTCACCAGCAAAATCTTACTAAATATAAAAACTCGACCTGCGAGGGGCAAGCCCGCCCCCCGGGCATTACATGTAAGAACTAAGAAGAAGGCCTTCTCACGCAGGCCAAGAAAAGGCCCGAACCCCGGCCCCGCCCTGACACTGGGAAACGTAACCCGTGAGACTCCGGCCTGGGCCACGCACGATCCTTCTCTTAACCAGTGCTTTGGCACACGGGACTGACGAGGGGATTTTTTTTATTTTTCCACAAATTATGCAGCACCCAGGGATTGAACCCTGGGTGGGGGCTCCCCAGCCAGTGGCCTTTCCCACTGCACCGTGAGCCCCTTTGCAAAAAAATCTTACAATATTAACACACTACAACTGAATTAGTGTGTTTCACACCATCAATGTGGTCAATTCATTTCTATAAATTAACCCTCCGTCCTTAAATATATGATGGTTAGGACAAGTAAATTAGTTCATTTTTTTGACTAATTTGCTTGTCCTTAACGACGTATATTTAAGGACGGGGAGAGTAGTTTAAGTAACCAAAACAAAATCGCATATAACTCTTGTAGTAGTTAGTAGTATTGGATTTATTCAATTAAAATTACATGCAATGTGATAGTACCAATTGCTAATACCTACCATCTATAAATTGTGTAAGGTTCCCATCAAAAAAAAAGGTCCGTACAATATGTTTACTATCAAGTAAAAGTGATAACGTGACTTCTGCCTTAGCACGTTGCTGAGCATTGATGTTGCTTGTTATTATGTATAGGAGGATGTCTAGTCGTGTAGTTATTCTCTAGGGTAGGATGTTTTCTGCCTATTTAGTGTATCTTCCCGATTTGGGGTATTTCAAGGGGTTGAGTTGTGCATTGTAACATGTTCTGCATAGACAACAACAACAATAACAACAAACTTTAAATCCCAGGCAAGTTGGGGTGGGCTTGAGAGGAAACAACACAGAAGTCACAAAAGGAAAAAGAGGACAATCAGGAAAAGGTGCTTGCAGCAATATGAAATATTTTAGTACGGAACATTAATGCAGTTTCTTTATTGGTTTTGTAATTAGTAACAACCACCAACATAACCATGAAGCAGCAGAAGTAGTAAATCTATAGAATTAGGAGTTAAGAACTTACCAACAATGCGCACAATCAATTTGCGAGGTAAACTCAAGTCATCCCAAGCATACTGTTCTGACTCTTGAGGGCATAATACATCTGATTCAACCGAATCCTAGAAAAAATAATATTTATATCAGTAATATCATGGTAATGATTTGTTTTGTGATAGAATAGAATGATAGAACCATAAAAAGATTGGCACCTTCTGGAAATACATGATAGATGCTTCATTCAAGTAATTTTCTATTCGGTATGGTAGAGTAACCTTTGGTGGTTTAGTGAAGTGCAAGACAAAAGAAGTTGTCTCTTGAACAACATCAACAGAAGCAAACAGTTTCAGCTTCCCATCATTTATGGGGTCTCTTTTGATACCATCTGTCAACATGCCATCCGATCTTCTAAATTTCAAGAAAAAACGGCCAATTGATGAAACACAGATTGGTCCAGACCAACTGAATCCAGGTTCTTTTGGACAGAACTGGATGAAAATGCGAGAATCCTCAAACACATCTCTGTGCTTCTTAACGAATAAATCAAAGTAGTTTATTTCACGCTTTTTTCCAGGTTTCCATGTCTGTAAGGTAGCCCGCTGTTTAGCTTCAACTGTCAATCCATCTATCTCATGCTACAATGGTAACCAAAACCGTTAGCATCAAGCGAGGGCAGTTAATAAATGTATCAATACATGTTAGAGAAAAAGTGACAAACCTCAACAAAACACTGGCGAACAGCAATTGCAGCACCAGACTCATTTGAAACAACATATCTTGGAACTATTAGTACAACTTGTGATGGCACAGGCAAGTTATAAATAACATGCTGCAATGACACTCCAAAAGCTGCCATACGATGAGGTGCTATATTGTCTTGGATCTCTATGAAAAATTCAGTGAAGCCAGACAATGCCTCCAAATCAATAATAGCTTCTGATCCTTTGTCACTGTGTAGGCTTATTCGTAATTTGCTTGACCTGCCATATACAACTTGCCATGCATAGTTAAGTATGCTTTGCAGACTTGGTGCCAGGAAAAAATACTGCACTGTTTTATGCTAGCACAAAACATGTTTTCCTAACATTAACATTCTTTCATTTTCCATGAACAGAATAATCAGACAATGAGGGAATGTTGATCAATCAATAAAAATTGAATTGAATGGCCCACATCTTAAATAAGAATAAATATTAAAAAAATGCATGCCTGTAAGTTGTAAGACAGCCATAGATGCTGTTAATGAACTTTCTGGCAGGAACCCCTAACCAGACATCTGGTAATGGTAGCACAGCAGGTGGCAAATTGGCAATATACCAAACATTATTTACAATGCTGAAATAATTGTTGTATGCATGGTCAGGCAAGTGTACCGCCAGGGTAGCTAGAGAGAAGACACCAGCTTAGGGTAGGAACAAAGAGTTCACAACCACAACAGATTACTATTTGCAAAAGCAAACTGTACGGATAAGGTGGTGGCTAAATGAAATTTTGTGTAAACTAGCTCGGCTGTGTTGAATCAAAAGCCATTTTCAATGAAAAGGGAACAAAGCTAGATGTGATTGCTTACTTTATAAACCAGGAGTTCATTGACATTGAGGGCAAAACACAACCATGTTGGGGAAGAAGATTGATATTGTTCATTCCACATTCCGACCTGCAACATTTCAGATTTCTTGAGTAAACCATGTATGAATGCGTACCTAATACTCGATTTACATACGCTGGCAGTGGTTTTTGATGGGAAGGTGTGCATTGTAAGGGGTAGTCACTGGTATTATGTAGAGTGTATCTCGTGAATAGAGCAACCTGCACAATAAATAGATTGACTATCAGGAAGATCATTTGATATCTTCATACTTCTTAATTCCCAAAGGCATGCAGTTTCAATGAAAAACTGAAAAGAAAAAACATCGAAGTCATCATCCTACCTCCAACAGGCCTTTCTCTTGACGTAATAATCTTAAAGAAGAATGAAAGTTCCCAGGAACAAATTCTAGCAGCATGTCAAGATACTGAGCTCCACTTGTCTGCTTTTGCATTCTCTTAACCCAATCACTACTACTAACTGTCATAGACTTCGAACCATATGAAATCAATGTGACTGAGAAATTAAATAGGGCAGGATTCACATAGAAATAAGCGCTTGAACCACTTGTAATAGTTGCCTGCTTGCCAATGCTGCCAAAATTATCTTCTAGGACATTTCCTGTATTAGTAGAAATAAATAAGTAAAACAAATCATCTTTTATTTTGGCTTCCTTCAATAGGAACATCCACTTTGCCATAACTAAATGTTCATAGCTAAGAATTTACCCTGTTGGCAATCTGTCAGAACCACTTGTATGTCTGTTTGCAAGAAATTATGCACTTGTACAGTTGGGTATATAAAAATTTCTCTCTGGACCTGTAAAGTCACTGGTGCACTTCTTTCAGATCGACGAGTTCCATTTGTAGGCTGCACGGGCACATCTCTACCCAGGGTATGAATTAAAAAATGAAGATCTGTAACATGATGACCATCGGCAAAAAGTGGGCAACTCAACGAGCTGAAAGAAGACTTCATGGAATCAACATTGAATGCTTTTCTTAGGTTATAATTAAGCTTTTCTATAACCCCAGATATCCGGATAGCTTTTTCACCAGTTATGTCCTCTGACCAGTTCACTGAAGCTGGCTGGCTAATATTTTCAGAATATTCTGAAATCTCAGGTCTAATTGACAACATAAAATTTCCTGAAATAGATTGAACAGCTATCAGGAAAGTACGGAATTCACGATTACTACATCTGAATACCCATTTTAGGCTCATACACACTTGGATGTGCATGAGTTGTCGATATTTGAATATTTGAGCACTGATTGCCTATTCAATGGATACAGCAATAACATATATACACACATGGATCATGGAACACATAAAATTTACAAGCAGTTAGGCTTCACAAATGCAAGTAAAATTTGCTTATCTGTTAGGTTTCACAAGTATGCATGTAACTGAGTGCAAGGTGAATATTCCCTCCATTCCAAATTGTAGGTCGTTTTGGCATTTCTAGATTCACAGATTTTGCTTTGCACGTAGATATACACTTATGTCTAGATACATAGTAAAAATTACGAATTTAGAAATGCCAAAACAACCTGCAATTTGGAACGGAGAGAGTAGTACCTAATAACCTACCCATGAAGGCATTCAGTATGGGAACTCTTTCTCGCACAAACTGCACATAGTGGATGCATGTGGTAAAAATGGTATGCAGGATTAACACTATGCTCATGCAAACCAAATCATTTCTAGTTACCATCACTGCCAAGGTAAATAATTCTATTCCTAACAGGAGCAAAAACACAGTGTTTTCAAAAAAAACAGAGCAAAAACACCGCTGCACGCCTGCACAGGAGCTAAATAATCATGCAAAATGAATTAGGAACTAAATAATCATGCAAAATGAGAACATCATGCCAAATGTTATGGTTACTTGCCAAGAGCTAGAGACATCAATGCTCTTTTCGATCCACCAGATAAATCCATGGCGTCAAATACTCCAGTAGATTCATCAACCATGTCTCCACTTCTAACTGTGACAAATGCGGCCTCTTCATTAGTTTTGTTTGGCCTCTGAAACCGAAGCTCAATAGGGAAGTCACTCTTATTATAGACCCTTAACAGAGGTTGAACTGAAAGAGATAAGCCTTCCTGTATATAGTCGACGTTAACTATTAGAACCAACAATTAGAATAAGGCAAATATATGCAGGGTAAATTACAAAAGCATTTGCTTTCCTACCTCAGAATTCCGGGACACCTTGACCACAACAAATGGTCCAGGAAAGCTTCTTGGGTCTACAGAGGTAATGGAAAAGTACTTCAAACCAAAAACTTCGGTAATGGAAAAGTAATTCAGACCAAAAGAATCTTTAAAGCATCAAGCAACACATAATTAAGAACAAGAACACTTTCAAAACATTAATCACAAAAGTGATACTGTCATTTCGATGAATGAATGAAAGAAGTACCTTTGACAAGTGACACGCGAGTCCTCCAGGCGAAAATACCAGATTCATGAAGAGAAATGCTGATTGGAATAGTTGAAAATACCCCTTCTTTGAATAAGCAAATAGAAACCACATCTTGATCATGTGAAATATTATCATCAAATGTGGAGTGCCTGGAAAAAATGTATAAACATGGAGTGTAACAGTATTAGATATAAAAGTGCAAGAGAAGGATGGACATCCATTGTAGAAAGCATATCCTTTGCTAAGATGTCGAGAACGATCCAGGTAACCAACAAAATAAACAGACCTCAAGAAAACAGAAATTGACTGCTGTCCGGGAACGATTGCATCCCCAGTATCTTTAAATTGGCACACAAGTGCCAGCCTTGAGCCATTCTCTATCTGCAGAAGCAATGGGTAGTATGTTCATACCTCAGAAAGAAGCAATAGTGAAAATACAGAAAAAACTCAGAAGTATATCTGCAATATTATTGAGTTGCATGCACCAACCAATTCAACCCAAAAACTTAAGCTGATGGGGAAAGGTGGGCAATTTACTTATACTCCAAAAATTATGCAACACAGCACATATAAAGCAAGGTGTAGAATATGGCAAAATCGAGTCAGCTATCAGCAATATCATTAGAAAGGTAACATAACAATGTATTCATATTCATATATCCAAAATGAAAATCAATTATGCTAGAATAATTAATAATATAAATATAAATTTCAACTTAAACCTTGCAGGAGTTTGGAAAGATAGCTGAGCTTCTCACAGCATATGGACCCATCAAGTCTAACTTCCCAATCAAATATAGAAGAATGTCAACTGAAAGCTCATTGATAAATATATCCACCTGCAAGAAGGAAGATGTGCTTTCTGTCAAAAGAAAAGGATGAAGGTGAGATTAAACTATATTGCAGCTAAATATTTTTGTGTAATTGAAACAAGCATACTACTAAAGCATTGCACCTGCTTTAAGTGAAAGAAGAAACGGACGGACATCTTTCCATACTTGGTAACTGAATTTGGGGTAAAAAACCTAGATCGGAAGAAGGTATAGGAGGTGATAGGAGAGATGAGGTCCTCCCTGTGGGTCAGATAGCATCAACTCAATATCAAATATCCTCACCAGTTTGCAAGAAACCAACAAAACACTATTAGACAGGAAAACAAGGATTATAGACTACTGACCAAATATTTCTCCGTCCATCGAAGTACTGCCCCGAGACTTTGAATGAACTTAGAATCCTGATTTTGGATGGGAATATTTGTGTAACAACACGGATATCACTTATGCAGGTTTGGACAAGTGGGAAAACATTATCAGTATCAAACACTTCGTGAGCGATGGTAAAAACAATTTTGTCAACACTGATGATTACATGTTGAGAACTTGCACCACTCGCCAATCTATCCCTTACAGAAAAAGGAATGTCATCTTCCACATCTAAATAAGTGTTACTATCCAAATTCATGTGGGGAACAATAAGTCTTTCAACATCAGAAAAAATAGATTCATCAAAAATCTGCACTTTAAATGGATTTCCTGGCTTCTTCACAAACTCTAGTAAGCCATCAACAAATGCAATGCCATAATTGTTTTTCTTGTTGACAAGATGGTATGAACTTCTTGGTATAACCTTGTAAGATTTTCCATCATCACCATCATCATCAAAATTATCAGTTCTGAAAGGAAGTGTGCTCCAAATTGAACAAGGCCTGTCAACATAAGAAGAAACTTCCACAAAATCTGATCCTTTGGAGAAACTAAGGGCCAGATCTTTGCCTTCAGCATTCTTTGCCCATAAAGATAAAAGAGAAATGCACTGTATGTTGGACCCCCATCTCTTATGGTGTTTCACCTGAAAAAATGGGTGGAATAGCCTTTTAAAATAATTATGCACAAAGGTGCAGCGTCCCTTGCAGATTATTATGATAATAGTGATAAACTATTTTTCCAGTATATAGGTATCAAGATATGACCTTAAATACAGATTGATTACAGTGTACAGGTATCAAGTTATAACCTTAAATAATGCATGTTCACCAGCAAGGGAATAATGGTATGTGCCAACCACTTGGTAGGTATTTCCAGTGTTTTTGACTGATACATACATCTGTTGATTAAGATCCCTTATAGCAACAATTGCTCCTGTTGAGGCAGTAATACATAGATTAGCAGTCAATTTTAGATCTATAAGATGCAAGCATCTATCATTAAGAAGAATTACCATCGGGTACAGCATAATCCACATTATCTAGCTGTGCTTGGTGAGTGAAGCCACCAGACGGTTTTTCCTTCTGAGTTGAGCCAGAACTCATTATCCCATAAAAAGGAGAAAGTAATGATGAGATCATCTGCAGATAGAACCTTTCCTCATTGGTCATTTTTTCATAGAAAAAAAATTGCAGTAGAGTTGGTCCCAAATCTAATTTGGATAGCCATGACCAGATGTTTTGTATTTTGTACTCATGTACTGTAATGGATGCATTTTCATACTCCTGATATTTTCTCAGTTCATTTCTCCGAAAGTAAGTGCTTGTCACAGAAGAGGATGCAAATGACACATGCTGGCAAAAAGATGTACTATTTACCCCCAAAAAAAACAAAAAAAACTCTTGGTATCATGGTTAGATGAGGGCAAACTGTGCCTAGATGAAAACAAGGGTTTTAGGATAAGACATTGTCCAAGTGCTAATAATGATGAAAATAGTAGTAGTATGCAGGCATAAATGTGCCATAAGCTCCAATTCTGAACATGGAGATGAAAGAACAATTTTAAAAATTTGATCCAGAATCTAGAACGTGGTGTTATCATTCTTGTATTTCTACTTCTTTTTCACAACTGCTAGTCACCCATTAATCAAAGAGTACAGACAAAGCATAATAAGTCCAGGAGAGAGAAAGATTGTGAGAGAGGGATCACCTCAATGTTTGAGAGTGACATTGTCACCTCCAAACCAGAAACAGATCCACTTCCAGACCAATCACCACTCAAATGTACCAAACTGGAGTCGCCATCAAATTTTTTTCTCTCGGTCTTGAGATAAGTAGAGAAATGCTTCAGGATTTGGTTTCCATGTGATGAAAAATCTAGTGAAGTGTTGTCTGTTGAACTTCCCAGTGCAGAAGTTGAGCTTGAAGGAGCATCATGATCATAAGCATCCATATTGTCTGCCACTACAAATGGGAGATACTCTTGAATTTCAGACTGAGATGAAAGATCAGCAGCCTTGCTGGATCGAAAACGAGGTGCCGGTACATCTATTAATTGTTCATTGGCATTCTTGCGAAGACTACTAATAGTGGAGATCGAAAGACGCTTCACTTCGAACAAAAACTTCATGCCAAAATTTATTTGTTGAAGACATGTGTCAACTTCAAAAGTTAATCCCTGATGTGTACCTAAATGCAGGAAAAGAATGATAATTTATCTATTTGGCAGCAAAATTGAACCAAGGTGAGCAGATACGCTGTTACCTGATTTATCTGCCACAGCAAGAGTTAGGGACAAACAACATAATTCAATATCAAGGCATTTGATGGCATTCAATTGGGATCCCTCACTTTGTACATTAGCACCTAAAGGCACAGCTGCTGCCTCCCTCTCACTATCTCTGGTGGTAACACTATAGTTCCCTCCTGCAGAGATTGGAGTTACCGAATCTTTGACTAAGTTTGGTGTTGCCCGCAGTGGTAGATTCACAAGCAGCCAAAAGTAAACTTTGCAACACAAAACAAGCTTAGCTAAAGAAATTGTTTCCAGAAAGATCAAACCACCCTGTCAATTGCAGTTATAAAGAATATGCCTTAAAAGCGGGACAATAAATAAGGGGTTACAATTAGGAATAATTAAGAAACAAACTAAATGCTTCATATCTGGAAAATTCATGGCCATTGAAGGCATGCAAAAATAATGTCAATAAAGCTAATAAAAAATCGTGTTTGTCTAGCAGAATTAGCAGAAAAGGCTTCAAGAAAAGTGGTGCACCTGGATTTTGCATTTGACAACCTGAAGATCATCATGGATCAACAGAGAGATTTTGTGTTTGCTGCGTTGACTTAATTCAGATAGGTAATTGTGCATGCTGTAGTCTCCAACATAAACCTCTGTAAATTCTATTTTAATTGAATACCAAATTCCTAAATAAGAAATGCAACAGCTTCTAGATTCATCTTGCAGTTCCTCCTCAATCAAGTTGGAATTCATGGGACCAGCACTAATATTAAAAACGCACTCTGATATAATGAGCTGGTTCTCGCTATGTATTGAGCCACTAAATATGTCTCCGTGCTGATGTATATCATTAAAAATACCCATTTCACCTTGATTCTCTAACACCACACACTGAATTCCAGATAGACTAACAAGGAAGTCTGTGCATTGTCCATCGAGCAACAGTTTCATAGAACAACTTCTGATGCAGATCCCAAGACCTGGAGCTAATACATCAAGTGATTCCTGTTTTGCTATGTCCCCGGATGCAGGTGAGCAGCTGATGTAGTTTATGAAACTGTTGATAAACTCAGCAGGATTCGTTGAAAGTACATCACGTGAAGCACTAAAGATGATGTATGTTGACTCCAAATCAAGTTGCATTTCAACACTGAGTTCTACATGAGGATCCACTTTATCTTCTTGGGCGATATGTTCAACAAGCTCCATTATACTCCCCTGAATATCGTTTTTATAAAATGATGCTAGTCTTCCAATAAAATCTTCAGAATACTTAATGTTTCCTAGGTCAGACTTCAATACCTCCACATGCATGTTTTCAATAAGCTGCAAAGTGTTGATAACCAACATAAGAGTAATGTAAAGTTAGTTAAAGTACATATTATAAGGAATAGAATGCTTGATTCAAATATAATAAAATATATGCTACAGATGTTTTAGGATGAAATTTCATCTACTATAAGCGAATCAAAATCATGCATTATCCGGATCTTCTATGAATCTCAAAACCCTCACAAAAAATAGATAAATATAAATCAGAAAATGATTTAATAATGCTCAAGAAAACTGGCATTGCATACCTGGCAAACAATGAGTAGTTCATCCATGCAGAAGAAAGCTATGCATCCAGCAATTCTTGCTCCGAAGTTAGTTGAGATAATGTCACTCACCCCAGAGAAGGAATAGAAATACTTCCTGAAAGGTGAAATAAAAGAATTGCTAACTTACTAACTTTTTAACGATGCACTTGAATGTAAACTGAGGCTACAACAGGTAGAATGAACAATTTTCATCTAAAATTACAAGTTGCTTCGCATATTAAAGCTTCTTGGATCATATGCCATAGATAACCTTTCAGACTTTACTACTCATTATAAAGTGCAGGCCAAAAATATAGTTTAGGTGACTGAACAAAAATATTTTTATAGTCAAACGCCCATGAAAATGCAGTCTGTTGGAATATAGTTTAGGTAACCTGCTTGTTGAAATCTGGAAATTGGCCGACATTGGTCCAAAAATGTGACATTGCTGATTTGCCTCTGGATTATCTATCAGAAGAGTTAAACCAGCAAAGACAAACCATCCATCCAGCACGATATATCCTGGATAAACACTCCTTGTGCTGCTTTCTGGTTGTAGTTGACGATGTTCTTGGGCCTCCTTCATACTAATAAATGTGCTCTGTGATTCTTTGGCATGTGACTTAGCACTCAAAAGAGTTGGAGAAGATAGAGATGCTGGCCAGAGAGCATATTCCACATATGCTAGACTGAAAACTATGGACCTGCTACTCATCTGCGAAAGCAAGGGGTTGTATGCATCTTTGCTATTTTGCGATGTATTATATTTATCAAAGAATAACCTTATACTTGGACCAGCAGCCAGTGCTACAATTTGAAGAGTATTTTCTGGAATCACACCCAAAATTGCAACCTTCATTCCATGATAACATGATCTCAATTTGTCAACAAGTCCACTAGTAGGTGCTACATAGGTGCCAGCACTGTTCGAAAGGTCAGCTGATCTTCCAGTTAATTCTTTCGGCTGTTTGTGATGCATGAATCGTCTGTATAGCAGATACATTGATGAAGCACATAAAAAATCCACATCAAGGTTTAATTTCCCAACTGTGAATCTACATTGCTGAAAACCACTTATACTTTTGTAAGGATCAATGAGAAAAGATTTGAATTCAAAAATAAGAGAAGGCTTTTCATGATGAATCACACCCGATTCGTTGTATAAATTGCTAATTGTCATCCATGTTGACTGTAGCTCATCCATATTACTCTTTATAAGGTCAGTGGCCAGATCATCATTATAGTAGAAAGATCCATCAGCTTGTTGCCGGGACAACAGGTCCATGCTAGCTGAGTCACTCCAGAGGAGTATCCTAGAGTCAGTGTCTTCAGTGAACTGTGCTGTTCTAAAAGATGAACTCCTCCTGGTACTGTTACTATTGTCTGCTTGTAGCAACTTTGGGACACCGGAAAGGCATGCTGTCAATTCCCCAACAGATAAAAACAATGATTGTGTGGTGCAACCAGCTGAGTAAAGTAAGCACGATGACCTCATTACAATATTCACCGGTAAATTAATCTGGTAAGTCTCGTTTCTTTTGTCTGACCTTTTTGTATCAGTGAATCGATCAGCAACAGGTAACAAGGTTACAGAGAGTTCCCCAAGGTGTACACTGAGCTGAAGCTCCGTGTCTACATCATGAGCAGAGACAGGAAAAATATGTGCATATGATGCTTTGTTTCCAGGGCCCACAGTTGCCCGCACTGACATCCATATGAACACAAAAAACCTCCATAAATATAAAAAGGGTGTGAGGATTTTCAGCCAAGAAGAAAAAAGAAGTGCTTTTGATGACTCTAGCTTGCTTGGTTGCTGTGATGCAGTTAGTTTTGAACGTGCAGCACGCCGCGCCCTGGCAACAGCTTCTGCAGGGATTTTCTCCTCCAAATCGGTAACAGTTTTCCATTGATCCTTAACAGTACTCCAGAGTTTCCTGCTCCTTGATCCCCCACCACAGTTCCGTATTATAATCTTGTCAGAGGGATACCCTACTAGTGTCAGCAATAGTACATAAGCATGAACATAACGCCGCCAGAAAGAAGCACAGCTTACAGCCTTGCTTAAAGAAAATCTTCGACGGACTACTGAGCTGCCAAGCTTTTGTGCGGCGATTTTCCAAAGCTCTCTACCATTCCTAACCCCAAACTCTTCCTTCTGGCTTGTAATATCCAAAATCACCATTAGTGAAGGGGCAAATACAGGTGAAATTTCCCAGCAAGCTTTGTGAACATGAATGCCGAAACCAGCAAGTTGCAGATTATCCAATCTAACCAAAGAAGATATGCCAGTGAAAGACGCAGAGCAGTCTACAGAATCATTCTCCTTCATCAGAAACTCAATCTCAGAACACCTAACAAGCAGGTTATTCTTCTTCCTGGATGGGATAAAAAAGCCAACTAGTCCTCTGAACAGAGCGCTGCGGAAAACAAGCTCAGGGCCAAGCCGTAAGTCAGTCATCCTCAACACAAAAACGTGGGAATCGTCAAGGTACCGAACTCGTATCGTGACATCGTGAAGCCGCACCTGGCCGCAGTTCAGAAGCACAGTGGCAAACACTGAAGCAAACTTATCCCCCAGGGAGTTAACAACACTTCCAATCATCTCGTGCAGCACCTCGCCCTGGCAAGTGGCACGACAGGCAGCGTTAAAGTAAGAAGATCGTCACTTATCATAACTAGAAAATGCAAGCGCTATATGTGAGATGGCAGGAGCATGAACAGAAACTGCTGGGTGCGGCGGCGTGCCTGAGGATCCAATGATGCAAGCACTCTCTTCTTCTCCTTGTACAGCCATTCGTTGTAGTCCGGACGCTGCTTCTTCGGCGCAGGCTCCCTTCAAAAAAAATCGGCACGAAAATTGTGTCACCTGATTATGCGAGCCATCTATTTCGCAGTTATTCGGTACAAAACGCTCCATAATATTACAATGCCACGCAACTACTCTATTCCATCAGTACGAGCATCGAATTGCAGGAGTCAAGTCATTGGGCGGTAAAAACTACCTGAGGGTGAGCGCGACGTCGACGCCGCGCACGACGGCGTCGACCGCGGGGGCGGCCCATGGCGAGGCGGCGAGCTCGACCTCGGCGGCGGCCGCACGGTCGAACGTGGCGGGCCAGGACGACGCGCGCTCCCCCGCGCCCGCGGCGGCGTTGAGCGCGGAGGGGTCGAGCTCGACCCCGCGCGCGACGGCGCGGGAGCGGGCGAGGAGGCCCGGCTCCACCCGCAGCTCCGCCGGGTCCGCCGCCAGCCACGGCCGCAGCGCGGCCAGCAGCCGCGCGCGCAGGTACTCCGCGAGGACCATCGGAGACTAGTGGGGGGGAAGGAAAGGCCTACCGCTAGTCGCTACTCGCTAGTGCTCCATGGATTTTGGGTGGTGGCGGGGAGGTGGGTTTCGCAGTTACGCGTGGCGAGGGGGGCGGGAGAGGTGGGAGGGCCAGGCACTCCGGACTGCAGCGGTTGAGGGGTCGGGGCGGGCGGCGCGAGCGGAGAGCGCCGCAGCGGAGACGGGAAGACAGACGCTCGGTTGGGCTTCCGTTTGGCTGACAGGGGCAAAAAGGGAATATCATCAGTGAATATTTCCTCAGTCCATTTTTATAAAATACTCCTCCTCATGTATGGTAAAACTTGGCACGATTTTCCATATAAAAACTAGGATCTGATTTTACTTCCAGTAAGTATCTGCCATGTTAAAACTGAGGTAAGCCTGTAAACTTTGGCACCTACTATTTTGTTAGCACCCAATCAAGTTATATTTATTTGGTACGGTATATGTAGTATGACATCCGTATTTTGACCCGGCAAATTTTGTACACCAACCAATCAGGCAACACGTAACGACACGACTTGAAGATGCAATGGAGCAACACTGTAATTTGGGGGGGGGGGGGGGGGGGGTAAAATAGAAGTTTTTAAATAATCGAAATAAATTATATCCCCGACCCCTTACATTTTTTCTATTTAATTCATCCAAAATGCAAGGTCGTTTCTCATAGCGATCAAATTCCACACCGTAGTATATAGTATGGTGGAACGTAAATTTTGTTTCATTACCATCCACAGAAAAAAAAAACAAAAGTAGTATATATATATATATATATATATATATATATATATATATATATATACTCTGTATAGTAAGCAACAAAAGTATATGTTCTTAGGGCATTGATGATGGACTGACGCCCTCAACGAAAAGGGCGAACGTCAGATTCGAAGCTTAATCCATCACGCCACCACCTTAATTAAGCTTGTACGGTCCTCATTGGAAAGTTGTGTTCGTTCTGCTTCATCGAAAGGAGGCTACCAACAAAACTGGTGTGTTTTGTTTCTAGTTTTCTCAAAATATGTGCGATCTAAAATTTTGGTTACGGCAGAGATTATGGGTTTGCTGCCAAATCCGAAAAATTTTTGGTTTCGACACTCTTCATAGTTGGGCCACTATGTCCAGCAGCGGCCCGAAGCGGGGACGATGATGGTGGCGGGCCGCATTTCTCTATTTCTATATATCTATATACTCCTAAAAAGCATGAAGTGAAGACAAAAACTTGGTCGTACTTTCATCGTGAATTTGCCTCCCCGTGAGTATGCTACCCTCCCCCGGTTCGCTCCCGTCGCCCCCACCTCGATGCGTCTTCTATCTCTACTCCTAAAAAGTATGAAGTGGAGACAAAAACTTGGTCGTACTTTCAACGTGAATTTGCCTCCCCATGAGTATGCTACCCTCCCCCGGTTCGCTCCTGTCGCCCCCACCTCGATGCGCCTTTTATGTAATGAAAACACACCCACCCCGCAGTCCGCCGCCGTTGCCACCCCCTCCGCGCCGTTGTCGACGCCCCCCTCCTCACCGCCGTCGTCGCCCTTTTCCGCCGTCGTCGACGGCCTCCCCACCGCGCCGTCGTAGACGTCCTCCCACCGCGCCGCCGTCGACGGACTCCCGCCGTGCCACCGTAGACGCGCCCCTCCCTCGCCGCCGCCATTGACCACACCCATGCTCGCCACACCGGAGCCGCCCTCGTCCACCGGGCCCGAGCCCCGCGCCCGCCGCCGGCGTCCCTGACCCCAATCCACCCCATTTGACATCGCTGGAGCCGCGGAGCCGCCACCATCGCCACCAACTGTGGCGCTCCTACATTCGGGTACCTTGCAAAAAAATTTTGTTACTTTGCCATTGAGGTATTCTCCCAATTCCCTTTCTTCTCCGGTCCTCCCCTTTTTGATCTGCACGGATCCATTCGTCCTCCTTTTTTGATCCGCGTCGATCCATTCGCAGGTGTTGGAGCTGGCCAAGAGTGTGGCGAGGGACAACAAGAAATCGCCGCTCTGTCGCTCGACCGTCAGCTCCCTGCTGCACCATCCCCTTGGACACAGCCTGTTCGTTTGGCTGGTGGCCGGTGGCTGATACTGATTTGTTCTGAGAGAAAAGTACTGCTGGCTGGTTGCTGGTGGCTAATTTGTTCTGAGGGGAAAGTACTGTTGGCTGGTGGCTGATAAGCCAAGTGAACACGACGTCTGCCGCTCCCTTCCCTAACTCCAGCGACAGCCTCTTTCTCTTGCGTGAAAGATTAGTCATTCAAACCAGGTGCTTTTTCGTTTCTGGAAAGATGCATGTTCATCCATGGTATGTTGTCTGATGTCCAAGAAATTATCAGCTGTGATCCTGGGTTTGCATTCGATTCTCAGTAATGAGTTAATGACTAATGAGTTGTTGGATGTTTACTATATTAGACCCTAATCAAGAATTCAGGCCTAACTTAGTATGGACTGACAAGAATTCAGGAATTTATTTCAGTTCTACTATACACCTGCATTACTAGATAAATAACTAATCTTTTAGCTTTGAATTTTTCACTGTAAGCAAGCTTCTCTTACCTGCAAACCTTTTGGAATCCTTCAAATTATATGCCTGAATGAGGCCAACATTCAGTTTAAAATCCATGTCGTAGGAACCCGTACACAAATCTTAGACAGCTACAGAATTTACAGAAGGATATTTGCTTCTTTGTTCCAATTGAAAGCCTTCGACATATATAACCTATACATGTTTTTTTCTTTAGAAGACTGGCAGACTGCATTCCAACATCCAATTAAATATGATAGCTGAATATTATAAGAATGAATGTTCTGATTTTAAAGGTTCCACTATAATTTCTTAGGTGTGTTGTCATAAGTATAATTTTTTAGGTTGTGTTGCCAGGTAACGATGACCCACGTGCTACGACGATAGGGGTCTTGGATCCTAATGAGAAGAGGCAGAAGGCCGGGGAGCGCTATGCAACAATGTCAAAAGAAAAGAAGGACGAGCTCAACAGGATGAGACATGAAAGACGCATGGATCAATCGATCCACAACGACATTCACTACTACCCGTGAAAGTCAACCCTTTTCCCTTCCTGCTGATTTAGATCTACTATGTGCTTTTTGAACTGGCGTGCAACTCTTGGATGTGCTTTTGCAGGAGCATGGCCAAACCATGGCAGTGGCTTGAGGGAAAGGGTTTTCTTGTCGATGCACAAAGGTTAAGGTCCTTCTTTTTCTTCTTTTTGTGAAACCCTGTCCTCCCTGGTTCTGAATTGCAAGTGCATCTGAACAATTGATGAATGTAGTAGTTGACAACATCTTGTTCCGGATAGTGCAATTTTGAGAAAAAAACAGATAGGCTTTGAATCAGATTACTGCATTTAAGTTTTTTATTATTATGCATGTTTGGTGTAGTATTGAGAAAGGTACATACTGGCTTGTAAAGTTTAAACAAACTGTAATGGGATGGTGGTCTTATCTCTGAACGTATCCAAACAAATTCCAAGGTCCTCAAAAGGTTCACAACATTGCATATCAGTATAGTGTTGCAAGCCTCCAAATGATTAATTTCGAGGGCTGCATTTGTGTTTGATTTCAGTACCAGTTTGGGCCAACTAATTAATTTGACTGATTCTTTTTCTCATCAGAGCCTCTTGCAGGAGTAGAGAGTTGGATTCACAAGATTTGCTATAGCATCTGTCAAATTCACAGAGCCATGTTGATTCTATGGTCTAAAAAATATTGTGTTGAGTTGCTAACCCTACTCAAATTTACTACTTCATCTCTACTACTTTCACATGAAGGACACAATTTTGAATGCACTAGCAGCTAGCACTATACATATCTCTCGTGACTGGATGCAATTTTCAGTATGGTTTGATTAGCATTGAGGGTGATGTAGTTTTTATTCCACCGACTCATTCTTGTGTTTCCAGCTTACAAACACTTTGACCATTCTAATCAATTTAGCCTATGGGAAGAAGTCAATCCCTTTTCTTCAATTAAAAAATAAGAACATCAATTGCTATTCTTCCTCTAAAACATATGTAGAGTTTCAGAAATGGCATTTGGCTTCCTTGGTATTGGATTTACTACTGTCAGCAAATGGAAACCCTGCTTTTACTACTACAACAGCTCAATGTCTCTTGGCAATCATGTTTGCTGTTCTTGTTGTCATTTTCAGGCATGTTTACCCAAAACACGTTTATAAGTTTATGTACTAAGGATTTACTCCTAATATTGCAAACTTGCAATTATGACTATTGCATTCGAAAAATATTGAAATGTAGTGCCTTATTGCAATAGATATACCTTATGCAGTTAAATTTGTTCAGAATTTCATTGAAATGAGCAAGCTCTTAATTCAGATGCAACATCAGGTATGTCCATACTTGTAATCTACAGCATAAGCTACCTTCGCTTCTTAAATTTTTATCATGTATATATAAGTGACACAAGTAACTAAACATTTTCACAAACCTTTGTTAGGAAGTTTCACTGTTACAGTATCACCAGTTGTAACACACTCTTCTCTTTTCAATGTCAGTAGCCACTTTGTTTCTCTTTCTTGTGTTCATTGCTATACCACTAAAGTCTGTCTTTCGGACACTAATTGCTTTTAGGAAGTTATGAGCTCTACTCAAATATATGAAAGTGTTATTACTTTTTTGTCAATAGGGTCTTGTGTTTTTACTCCATTTTCCACACTCATAAGCAGCTAGCAGCATTTGTTAATGCTCCCTGAGGCGATGGTGCCTCAAACATATCTTGTGTTTTTGTGTCTAGGTCATTTCATCCCTGAGATAATGGAATTTCAATATGAGAGTCATCTACCATCCAATTCGTAGATGGACAACAGAGCAAGCGCATCCAATGGAAGTCGTAGAGGCATCAGCGTTATTCTTGTACTTTATTCTTGTACTTCAACTAGAAATTGGGTTGTGTATCATGAATAAATACTTTTTTGTATCTAATTAGTTCAACTCCATGTTTTGTGATTGTTAATAGCCAAGATAGTGAGACGACATGTACGCATATCCTGTTTTTGTTGAACATAATGTTTCTTCTGCGTGAAATACAATGATCATGTAACAAATGGAATAAATCTTGTGTGGCTAAAGTATGCAATAGAAATAATGTTTTAAGTATACAATATGTTTGTCTATTAACTACTAATTTGACACACATCCTTCTTGGTGCTTTCATCATTGCTTTCATCATTTAGTCTTCAGTTCATTGTTAATATAATCCATACTTTTCATCTCTAACAGCAGCTGATATTTTTCCAATTTATCTTCCTTTTTCATCTCTAATAGTGTGGATTATCAAAATGTTGTAATTGGTATTTGCGGTAACTTTGTTAAAGATGGTTTATATTTTATCAAACGGTATATGTTATTGTACTCTATACTTTATAGGTATCGCAATATGGATTGTGCAGTATGATTTGTGTTGCCCGTAGCAACACACGGGCACGATCCTATCTTTATAAACAAAAAAAAGACTGATTCACCGGCTTGAGCGGGGGTAAACCAAACCTGGGCTGACAGCTCTCCTCTTTTAATTTTTTTTATTTATACATAGGGAAATTTTAGAGTCTTTGTACCAGGTAACGATGGTAGTACCGGTTAGTACCAAGTAGTACCATTTTGGTGGAATTGTAGCTAGACCTGAGCATGTTCGGGTCGGGCCGGGCTGAAAAAAATTATGTTATTTCGGGGCGAAAAAATCCTGCCCATGACCATTGTCGGGCATACTCCCCGGGTACTCATGCAAGGAAGGAGGAAGAGTAGAAGACGGACTCCTACTAGAATTCCCCTGTACTCCTACTAGGACTCGCTCTGTGTAATCCTACTAGGACTCCTGCCTCGTAACCGACTAGGAACCCGCCCCCTGGACTATATAAAGGAGGGCCGGGTACCTAGCCGGGGACCTGATCTCAACCCAACACCAAGCGCGGGCGCCATACTTGATCCCCCAAACGGGACGTAGGGTTCGCCACCTTGGCAACCCGAACCTGTATAAATCTTGTGTCCCGTGTCCTTGCGCATACCTTCGAGTTCTCGGTCTCCCGATCACGATCCCCACCGCACAATCTACTACCTCGGGTACCCCCTTGGTAGGTTTGCCGGTCTAAAACACCGACAACTGGCGCGCCAGGTAGGGGTGATCATCACCACCGGGCGAATTCGAAGGACCCTCGTCAACAAGATCAATCCACTCGTCGACTCGCCGAGATCCATTGAAGCAAGTCGTCTTGCTCTTGTCAAAGCGGAATCAATCTTCCTACGCCGCGCTTCGGTTGCTTCGGCACGTCGCGCGGCTCGTCACGCGGCTTGCCGCGCCGCTCGTCGACTACTCCGCCTCGCGCCGGCTCGTCGTCGACTACTTCGTCTCCGCCGCGCGTCCCGGGTGCCTCGGCACGTCGCGCGCGCTCGTCACGCGGCTCGCCGCGCCGCTCGTCGACTACTCGGCCTCGCGGCGGCTCGTCGTCGACTACTTCCCCCCCTCCGCCGCGCGTCCCGGGGTGCCTCGGCACGTCGCGCGGCTCGTCACGCAGCTCGTCGCGGCGCTCGTCGTCGACTACTCCGCCTCGCGCGAGCTCGTCGTCGACTACTTCACCTCCGCCGCGCGTCCCGGGGTGCCTCGGCACGTCGCGCGCGCTCGTCACGCAGCTCGTCGCGGCGCTCGTCGTCGACTACTCCGCCTCGCGCGAGCTCGTCATCGACTACTTCGTCTCCGCCGCGCGTCCCGGGTGCCTCGGCACGTCGTGCGGCTCGTCACGCGGCTCGCCGCGCCGCTCGTCGACTACTCGCCTCGCGGCCGGCTCGTCGTCGACTACTTCATCTCCCTTTGCGCGTCCGGGTGCCTCGGCACGTCACGCGCGGCTCGCCCCGCGGCTCGCCGCGCCGCTCGTCGTCGACTACTCCGCCTCGCCCGGGCTCGTCGTCGACTACTTCGTCTTCGCCGCGCGTCCCGGGGTGCCTCGGCACGTCGCGCGGCTCGTCACGCGGCTCGTCGCGCCGCTCGTCGTCGACTACTTTGCCTCGCCGCGCGTCGGGGTGCCTCGGCACGTCGCGCGGCTCGTCACGTGGCTCGTCGCGCCGCTCGTCGTCGACTACTTTGCCTCGCCGCGCGTCCGGGTGCCTTGGCACGTCGCGCGGCTCGTCCGCGCGGCTCGTCGCGCCGCTCGTCGTCGACTACTCCGCCTCGTGCGGGCTCGTCGTCGTCGACTACTTTGCCTCCGCCACGCGTCGGGGTGCCTCGGCACGTCGCGCGGCTCGTTTTGCGGATCGTCGCGCCGCTCATCGTCGACTACTCCGTGCTCGTCGTCGACTACTTCGACTACGCGCGCGCGTGGGTGCCTCGGCACGTCGCGCGGCTCGTCTTGCGGCTCGTCGCTCCGCCCATCGTCGACTACTCCCGGCTCGTTGTCGACTACTTCACCTCCGCCGCGCGTCCAGGTGCCTCGGCACGTCGCGCGGCTCGTCACGCGGCTCGTCACGCCGCTCGTCGTTGACTACTTCGCCTACGCCGCGCGTCCGGTGCCTCGGCCCGTCGCGCGGCCCGTCGCGGGGTTCGTCGTCGACTACTCCGTGCGCCGCAACTTCCTGTTGCGGCCACACTGGCTCTACTTCAGCCACGCTGTGCGTCGCGACTACTTGTCTCGCGGCAACACTGGCTCTACTTCGAGTAGACCGCACGCTGCCACGACGTCATCTTCCGGTCGCATCGCGTCGACCATTCATCTCGACTAGTTTTCCAAACTAGTCGAGAATGGCAGTCACGCCCCCAACAACTAGTCGGAATCAACTCTGACTAGTCGACTTCAACAACAACTGTCGCGGCTCCATCGCCGATCGCCACGGCTTCATCTACAAGTCTGCCCAGGCAGCAACAGCTAAGTCATTTATCTAAATGATTACTGTTTTCTTGGCTTGTTCTCCTCATCATGTAGGACTACTTGCCGACTACTCATTTGTGTATGCTTCTCGGCGGGTTTTCACGGGAGCTATACTCTGCTGACTACTCTTGGGGCATATCAATCAAGTCGCCGCGAGTCTACTTCATCAACTCGGGGGCTATCCCTAGGAGGCAGTTTCTAAAGTCCGCTACGCGCGGCAATCTAAAGTCGACTTCTAAAGTCGCATTCTAAAGTCCGCTCCGAGCGGCATCTTAAAGCCGACTCCGGTCGCATCTTCGCCCGCTTCGATGGCATACTACGTGTGTAAGCTTCGATGGAACCTAGCCGTAAGCGGCCCTCGGGTCTCGGCGACGATGGAACCTAGCCGCACGTGGTCTTCACGCTCTGTACCATGGGTCCAAGTGCCCTAAGTACTCGCGCTCCGTACCTTGGGTCTGAAATCCATGGCCCAGGTACGCAAGTCGACTCCGGTCGCACCTTCAAGTCCACTACGGTGGCACCCGTACCTTGGGTCTGAAATCCATGGCCTAGGTACACAAGCCGACTCCGGTCGCACCTTCAAGCCCGCTTCGGCGGCAATCGTACCTTGGGTCTGAAATCCATGGCTCAGGTACTTAAGCCCACTCCGGTGGCACAAGTCGACGCTAACGGTCGCATCCAAGCCCACTCCGGTGGCACAAGACCGCTCCGGCGGCAAGCGTACCTTGGGTCTGAAATCCATGTCTCGGGTACTTAAGCCCACTCCGGTGGCACAAGCCGACTCCGGTCGCAATCTTAAGCCCGCTCCGGCGGCAAAACTACTCGTTTTCTCTGATTTTTCATTCGCTTTGGCTTTCCGGAAAGTGCTTTTCGTTTTTTGCATCTTAAGTCCACCCCGCGTGGCACAAAGTCGACTTCTTCAGTCGCATCTCAAAGTCCGTTCTGCGCGGCATTCTAAAGTCGACTTCTAAAGTCGCATATCAAAGTCCGCTCTGTGCGGCACCATAAAGTCGACTTCAGTTTTCAAGTCGCAACTCAAAGTCCGCTCCGCGCGGCAACTAAAGTCGACTTCGGATTTCAAGTCGCATCTCAAAGTCCGCTCCGCGCGGCACAAAGTCGACTTCGGTTTTTAAGTCGCATTCTAAAGTCCTCTCTGACGAAGACGACTACTTCTCAAGCTCCACGGCTCGACGCCAAACCGCTACTTGGAATCTCTCCCGGCTCGGGGGCTACTTGAAGATAACTTCGAGCATGCTTCGCTCGCTCTCAAGCTCGGGGGCTCCTCACCAATCACTACTCGACGTGGCTCATCTTGCTCTCTTATCTCGGGGGCTACACGCTGCAAGAGTACTCGGATGATGGCTTCGCGAACACCGAAGACCCTTAGATTGATTACCTAATCATTTCAAGGCTGCGGGGCTGCTATGCTACACCCATCATTCAAATTTTTTCAAGACCGATGAGTCGGACCACCTTCCGGCCTCGCGGCGAGTCAAGTACTATTGAAGACTTCTCCAAGCGGTACTCGAGGACGCTCAAGAACTACTCGAAGAGGCTTCAAGACTACTCGAACTACTACTCTCCACTACAATGTGCTCGGGGGCTTGTCGGGCATACTCCCCGGTACTCATGCAAGGAAGGAGGAAGAGTAGAAGACGGACTCCTACTAGAATTCCCCCGTACTCCTACTAGGACTCACTCGTGTAATCCTACTAGGACTCTGCCTTGTAACCGACTAGGAACCCGCCCCCGGACTATATAAAGGAGGGTCGGGTATCTAGCCGGGACCCGATCTCAACCCAACACCAAGCGCGGGCGCAATACTTGATCCCCCCAAACGGGACGTAGGGTTCGCCACCTTGGCAACCTGAACCTGTATAAATCTTGTGTCCCGTGTCCTTGCGCATACCTTCGAGTTCTCGGTCTCCCGATCACGATCCTCACCGCACAATATACTACCTCGGGTATCCCCTTGGTAGGTTTGCCGGTCTAAAACACCGACAACCATCCCACTGGACGAGCCTGGCCTCAATTTTCAGGCCGGACTCGGGCCGGGCCCGGGCTTGGGCGGGCCGCCCGCGTATTTTAAGTGTAAAACAACTAAAAACAGCATTTCGGATCGGGCTCGAGCCAAAAAAATTGGCGAGCTTCAAGATATCTTCCCACGTCCGTCCAATAAGGTTCGTGGGCGGGCCTGGCACAGGTCGGGCCGGACTCAAAATGCTTAGGTATAATTGTAGCACTTCCAATCGCCAAATTAAACAATGATAGGGGTTCAATCCATTTTTCAAAATATCGTAAATTTTTTTTTATAAACTCGGATGAAGACAAACTTTATATAAAAGTTGTAGTTTTTGTTGAGATCCAGAACTGTGTAGTTCAAAACTTTTTCATTTGAAACCACCTTGAAGCTCAAATAATTGAAACAAATGTTTTTGTTTAGGAGCTAGAAATATCGAAAAACTAATTACTAGTAGGGAAAAGAGGCATATAAAGTTGCACCTCACGCTAAGCTCCTTGTCATTGCTAACAATTATCCTAGCTCTCGACGGCTGGAAAGATGGGAGGCCACGGCCGGGGCATCACCAGCGGCACCAGCTTAAGCAAGCGCTCGTCGTCCACCGTATACACTTTCTCTGCAACCCTGCTCTTGACATGAACGCAGAGGACGTCCTTGCCCACCTGCAAGAGCACGAACTCCGCATCGTCCCCAAGCGCGTGCACCAAGACGTCGTCCTCATCACCTGCAGCCAAGCTTGGTAGCTCCAACCCCAAGCCAGCACAAACCTTGCGCAAGCACACGGTGTCGACCAGCGACCAGCCGTCGTCGGCGCCGTCGCCGCCGATCCTGTGGTGCGAGACATGAACCTGAAATCCTACGCGGCGCGCCAGATGAAGCCCGGAGCGATCACTTGCCACCACCATCTTGTAGCTCCCGTCGTACTTGTTCTCCAACCCATCCGGGAGAGCAATGGTGGGGACGTCCGCGGGCATGCGGGGTGCTAGGCGCATCGCGGTGACCGCGCTCGCAGATGCCACGAGGTAGAGCCTGCCGTCGATGAACGGGAGGTGAGAGGCCGCGGACAATGGAACCTCGAGTTCCATGGAAGCCAGGTTGCGCCAGGCGCCGCCGCCGCCGCTGTGCTCGTGGACGTCCACGGCAGTTCGCTGGAATTGCCACCTCGAGCACGAGGCTTTGGTCACGCACACGTCAGCGCCGCCGCGGCCGCCGCCGAGGGTGTACTCGTTCATGTGGTCGATTACTTTGTCGCTGGATATTGATACCGGTCGCGGCGCCAAGATGGCGACGGCTTGTCTCGGAGGGCGGTGCAGCGGGTATAGCACGACGACTCGGCCGAATCCTCCTCTGACCAAAACGAAGAGCCGGCCGTCCCTGCTGCCCGTGAGATACCCACCCGAAATGTCCTCGGCTTGCGCGTTGACGAGGGCGGCGCCGACCGATCGGGCCGCGGCGGCGAGCTCCGGCGGCAGGTTAGGCATCGGCACGAACTTGAGGGAGGTGTGACGTCGCCACAGCACGGCGTAGAACCCCACGAGGGGCGGCGGGTGGAGGCCGCGGAACCGGCGGAGGAAGGCGGCGCCGGAAACGACGCGGAGCCAGCGCGCGCAGACGAGCGCGGCGCGGACGAGGGCGGCGGGGAAGGCGAGGCGGAGCAGGATCTCCCCCAGCAGGTCGTCGTTGTCGAGCACCTCCGAGGCGGCGGTGGCCGGCGGCGGCGACGAGGTCGCATCCATTATATTGCACGTGGAATCGATCGATCCTTGTTTGACGGCTTGGAACAACAAACAAAAGCTCACCCCTTTTTTGTTACCAAATAATCGGCCGGAAATATTCTGTTCCTCGATGCCAAAATATACGGGGAAGCCCATTTCGTTCAAGAGCCGGACACTTTTTTTAAGGGAAAAAGTGCTACAAGTATATGATTCATTTCAAGGAAAAATAATAATTGCTGGTACAAAGAAATGACAGCTTGACACACAACGACCCAAAAAAATAAAATTACATTGAAGAGCACTCTGGCCGTCTTCTTCATTCTAAAGTTTCTCATCCGCCGAAGCTTGAAAAATGCACTGGAAATGCAACAAGAGAAATGAGCATCTGAAACGTCATCACCACATAAGGCTTTGACGATCGCTAAAACCACCCGCTGCTTAGAACGAAATCTAGGAATCACTAAAATAACATCGGCTGGGGCAACACCCCAAGCATCGCAGACTTGCAATCCATCATCACCAAACCAACGGGTTGTAGAAACCAAACTTGATGAAGAACATATCGAAAAACAGATCAAAACCGCTACAACAAAGGACGGCCAACTGCATCTCCTGACGAACATACCAACTGCAAATTTCTAAAGAGAATCTACAGACCTGGCAGAACCAACTCTCGCTGGCCCTGCGCCGGCGCCGGAATGAACGTCATCAACGTAGGGAGAGGCCAGAGAGACCTTATCTCAAAGCATCATCTTCACCACCACCTTAATGATGTCGTTGGAAATCAAAACTAGAAGGGAAAACACTAGACCTACCAAATGAACGAGTCCCTGATCCTCTCCCTAACGACGCTGGTGAGGCCACCGGAGGGTAGAGGAAGGGGATCGACGGCGGCGGGTGTGGGCGGCGATGGGGCAGGCGGTTATGGCTGTTAGGATTGGGTGGTGGTTGTTGTCAAAGTCCCACGAGATAGACAGACACAAACGCACAGCCTAACGTCGTTGATCACACGCCGACATGAGCACATGCACAAGGCATTGTTTGTTTTTCTAAAGCATAGCTTCTGGTGAACAGACACCATTTCGTACCTAGAGAACAATCGAACAAATTGTCACACCCGATTTTAAAGGCAAAACCAGATGCACGCATAAATTACATGTGCGTCAGGATTAAAGTTACACACATGTAACAACTTAGTGAATATCAAAACACAGTGTCAAAGCGTAAAAGAGAGCATTACAACCATTACATGACCGATTGTCTCAAAAACGAACCATTAGAGCATATAACTAGTAGTGGATCTTCACAGGGAACTCCACAGGTAGCTGACTAGTGGCACGCTCACCTAAAACTCCTCAAAAACCTCCAAGTCTGAGCAGCAATGGTGTAGATGCAATATAAATAAACAACACGCGTGAGCACATGCCGTACTCAGCAAGGGGAGAAACATATATAACATGCAAAGGTTTTATAAAGTGGAAGGCTGACGGGCTATAAGCAGTTACCACTTTTAGTTGGTCAGATTTTATTAAGAAGCTATTTACTAGCAAATGTAAGTTTATACCATCCCACAATTAATATAGAGCATCATCATCATAAATAAGATAACAACAATTTATCCTCCATCTTCAAGTAATTTAATCATGTGGGGGTCCAGACCGCTCTTGACCGTGAGTACGACTAACCGGTCAGTTTTACACTCTACATAGGTTGTACACTTTCACCACAAGTCGCGTAAAAACTCCGAAGAGCTTTAGACCCAACCACGCAGTGCAAAAGTAGGCACAATACCACACTACCGAGGTGTGGCTGCATAGGAACGTTACGAGGCCTTTACAAAAACTTCCCTAGTGTGTTCCCGTGCACGAGGTTACATGAGTCATGCCCCCCCCTAAATCACCGGTCCAACACTAGAGTCCTCTAATTAGGTGGCGAAGACAGAGCCATATATCTTGTGGTTGCACTGTTTTCCTGGGTAGTTCTCCACATTCCGATTAAGCATTGTGATCTTGCAATTAAATCATCACATATCACATAGGAACATAGAGTAAAAGTAACCATGTTATCATTACCAACCCAGTTGAGCATGCTAAGCATCATCTACCATCAAGATTAATTAAATAACCCGGTTGCAAGGTAGTGGTCAAAAAAAACTAGTCAACATCCTTAACAGGAACCCATCATATTAATGCAAAGAAATAAATAAACAATGTGATTAAATGCATGTTATGTAGGTGTAAATGGGAATGATAAAGGGCACTTGCCTTCCTTACAATCCCGCTGTTGCTCAGTGTCTTCAATCTCTTGTTTTTCGAATTCTTCAAATGGCACGTTCTCTACACATCACACATTCACATGGAACCACATAATAAAATAAGAAACAATTCACCAATCATTTCAAATAGAAACAAAAGCTATGCTAAACTAATCTACTCATCGAGATGAACAAATGGATACGAGAACACTAAAAACGGACTTAAAACGCAAAAGATATGAACTAAACAAGATTGAAGAGCTTAACTGCAAGAAAACTAAGCTTACGGGGGTCTAACTACGAAAACTGAGGGCTAAAACAGAATTACGCATATAAACACAAGGTCTATGGCGCAAAACTACAGGGCTGGATCTCGAGCACGAAACCTAGAAAGCATAGGGTCTAAACCATAAGAAACAGGACTTAAATCTAAAGGTCTTTGCACTGGCATGGTTGTGGTTGCAAAAAGGAAAACTGCAGGGACTCTTTTGCAAAACACGTGGGTGCTAACCGATAGTTGACTAGTATGCTCTGGCTTGACTCACCCTGAAGTGTTGGATTGCGATTTGGTGGACACAAGCGACGGCCAGCGACAGGACGGCGGCGGGCGGCGGCGGTTCGCCGGAAAAAACTCGATCTCGAGCTTCCGGTCATTAATCGACATGGGATTTGCACCTAGAGCGAGTTGAGACCTTTGCGAACTCAACTAGGGAGCTTTCGCGGTGGTTCAGGCAACGATGACAATGCTCTGCCCTATGGGGCGGACGGCAGCGGATGGCACGACTCCGGTGAGGTCGTGCACTCGAAGACAGGCACGGGAGCGAGCGGGGACTTCACCAGTGTAAGACATGGGTACCCCTGGGTCCCACCGACCAGGCTCACGGTCGTCCCCGACAAGTGGGTCCGGCCTACCAGAAGACCTGCCGACTTGTCAGTAGGCATGTCCGACCTGACATGTGGGCCCAAAGACGAGAAGACAGCTTGGCGTGCAAAACAAGGCAGTCCAGAAAGATTAAGGCAGCTCGGATAAGCCTTCCATATATTGTAACTGACTAGAGATATGTTTTCCTATTGTAACCGACTTGGACTCCGATCCATCGACCTTGTCTGTCGCCCAATATAAGGCGGGCAAGGGCATCCTTCCGAGGGCACCTGTAATCTCGACCACCTCCACCTTCGCTACGATCAAATCAATACAATCAAGAACTGGACGTAGGGTTTTACTCTCCGGAGGCCCGAAGTAGTATAGAATCGCCTTGTCCCTTGTGTCTCACGGTGATTTCCGTGTGCTACGCTAGCATAACCATCGCGTTCTTAGCTCCCGATCTCCCCGCCGAACAAATAAACCATTGGGGTTAACCCCCCTTTGGACTGCTCAGATCTAAACCTTTGACAACCAGCGACTTCCTCATGTTCTCACCTTCCTCCGAAGTTGCTTCACGTCGACGGGGAGGTGGCGGAGCGGGAGATCGATGGTGGCGGCGGAAGCTAGGGTTTGGGCTAGCAACGGCGAGGGCGCATGCGAACGTAGCTAGGGCTAGGGAAAAGGAGGTCCGGGTGCGGTGGTGACGTCCTTTATAAGCCTGGGGATAGCCTTGGTGTGCGGGCCTAAGTCTAGAGGCGTGGTGCTGGCTCGGTCGGACTCAAGCTCAACTCGGTCGGTCTCGAGTCCGGAGGTGGGGATGACAGAGGGACCCCACTTGTCAGCGGCTGGGAGCGGAGGCCGACGATGTGGGCCAAGATGGGCCGACTGCTGGGCCGCTGCGCCTTTGGGCTGAAGCTACAGGTGGCGCATGATTGCACGGAAGAGTCTGAGGGCCTCCAGCAGACTATGCTTGATGGGCGAGCTAAAACAAAAAAGAAAAAAGTTTTATTTTTTATTTTTCAAAAGGCATTCAAACACATGAATTCAAATACCAATTTGAATTCAAGCAACCAAAAATAGTGCAGCATCATGGATGCAACATTAAACTCCTATGGTTCATTAATTTAAATTGTGGAAAACATTTAAATGCCTATAAATCACATTAAACATTAGAAAAAACCTTAAAACCTTGGACAAGCTCAACTTAAATTCTACAAATTCTAACAAATTTTATTAAATTTCAAAACAGTAAATTTAGGGTGTTACACAAATTAAAGCAGAATTCTTTGCTGCCTACTTTGCTTTCTGTCGGAAAAAGATGCCAGTTTCGACGAGTGTCTTGCTCTAGGATCTTTGCACAGAGCGAGCGTCAGCAGTGACTCGGCAGATAAACACACCGGTTGAGGCAATTTCGCCGTATTTTCCTCCCTGCCTTCCTGCAGCGATTGAGACAGAGGCTACTTAAAAACCTTACTAGGGAGTAGCTCGAATTCCAAACCCAATAAGACCGGGAACATGAGAAAGGTCTCCGATCCTTCCCGCCAAAAAATAAAGACCACACACCAAACAGAACTTCTTGATGAGTTCTTGTTCCGTGTCTCTTCTCATCTTGACCAGATGTGAAATTTCCGGATGTGGAAAGCGGTTTGGAATCTCTCTCCGGTTTCTGGTGTTTAGTTCGTGAGGTGAAACTTTTGGGTCCAATTACACGAATTGACCGGAAATTGCGAGACGAATCCATTAAGTTTAATTAATCTGTCATTAGAGATAGGTCACTGTAGCACGACATTGTCTAATCATGACATAATTAGGCTCAGTTAGATTCGTCTTGAAAATTAAGATAGGGGTTGTGGAATGAGTTTTGTCATTAATCCATATTTAATAATCCTAGTTAGTATCCGGAGATTGATGTGACAGGTAGTTGGTGAAATTTTTTAGAACTAAATTGGACCGAAATCAAGTGGAAAAAGATACCCAAGAAGAGGTCGATCGGCCTAGCTAGTGTGAACACAACCCCGACTTTGTTTGGATGGTCTGGGCGGGCGAATCCAGTTGTGGGTCTGGTGGGGCTCAAACCCCCTACCACTGGAAATCCCATGAAGCCCCTTCTGAGTTCCTCTAACAATTTGTGATCACAGACGAAGGAGAGTAGGAGGAAAAGAGGGAGGAGGAAGAAAAGAAAGGGGAAAAGGAGAGGGAGGAACATGAGCCCCAACCCCACCTTCGATTCTGGATTCGCCACCGGTGGTTGGCACTCCACCGGGTCTACCTTTGACTCCGCCGTTGAGATCTTAGCAGCAGCCAAGACCAGGAGGGTCAGCTTCTCCTTACACCCTGTTTAGTTCGTGAGGTAAAACTTTTGGGGTCCTCTTCCAGGGTTCATTAGGACTTTAGGAATATTGAACACACACTACTTACAAAAATAATTACACGAATGGACCAGAAATTGCGAGATGAATCCATCAAGTCTAATTAATCCATCATTAGAGATTGTTTATTGTAGCACCACGTTATCTATGAGAAACTCCAAGAGATTATGTATAATTCTAGCTAAATTTAGAGATTTAGAAGTTTTGTAAAAAGATAAAGAACTTCATAGTCAAAGGGTAAACCAACAAACTCTTTAAATGTCTTTGCTATCTATATTCAAATCATCTCTTCACAGTCACTAACACGTGGGATCCATTCGTCATCCCCTCCTCCCGTCCACCTTATCCACTCCCCTACACTCATCTTTCTCACTGTGCTTCCTCCTCTCCCAGTTTGCCTCCTCCCCCCCTCTCCCGGTCCAGTCCCACCAGCTGGCCTGCCGCGCCTCCTCTCTCGCCCTCTGACCGGCCGCATCTCATCTTTAGAGATGGCAGTGGATCGGGTTCGGGGTGGATAGTCGCGGCTTTCGGGTCTTCAGGTTTCGGTTTTGGTGTTGTTTTTTCGCCCACGGATTTGCGGGTTCGGGTACCCGAAAGACTTCGGGTTTGGGGCGGATCATAGATTTAAACCGTGGTGCACCATCGGGGCCCCGAAGTAATGCAGCCCACTAAGATCCCAACAACCAACCCTAATAACTATATAAACCTGAAACCCTCACTCAGTCACTCGGTCACTCCCCCACACCCGCAGTAGCTCAGCCGCCGCCCGCCGCCCGCCTCCCCGTGTGTGCGTCACGCTCGTGCCGCCACACTAGGCGTCGTCCCCACTCCCCGGGCGCGTGTCCCGCCGCCACCACGCGCGGTGCGCGCGCCGCGCAACTCCGCCTGCGGCGCGGCTCCGCTTCCGCCTCCGCTGTCCGCTCCGCCTCACCAGCCTCGGCCAATCCAGCGTTCGGCGTCCGGCCTCACCACCTCGTCTCCGGCGTCCGGCCTCACCTCTGCCATACCTAACCCCAATCCGCTGGCCAATCATGCAGCCCAACTACTCAAGCAGGTGCGACGACACACACCATCTCAACTCTCAAGCCATTGTACTTGTACAATGTGTGCCATGTTCTTCATTCTTCAAGCTTCTCATGTCTCCATATATGTTTTTTCCATTTTTCATTTGACAGGAAGTGAACAATGTCAACTCTAGGTGCAGCTGGATCCTAATCTGTGGGTTCGCGTCCTCAAACTCATCGTCATCTTGCATCTGATTATGCAACACCGCCATCCAGTTCAGCACTACCGCCATCCGGTTCAACAGCACCGCCAGCTGATTCTGCAACTGCAACTGGATGTAATACTGATGTGGTAGAGGTAGAAGAAGATGCCCCTATTGGTGTTAAGAGGAAGCTGAGATCTGTAGTATGGAATGACTTCGATTTGATTCAAGTAAATGGGGTTTACAAAGCAAGATGCAAATGGTGTAAAAACATTTAGGTGGGGAAACTTGGTACAACTCACTTGAAGAATCACCTTGCTATATGTGATGATAGAGCTTGTAGAAAAGGTTTGACACAGTCTACTCTTAAGTTGTCTACAAACTCAAAAGATGACAGTGTCACATTAGAGAAGTATGTGTTTGATCAAGATGTTGCTGGGAAAGAACTTGCTTTGATGATTATTGTCCATGAGTATCCTCTGTCCATGGTGGACCATGTTGAATTTAAGAAGTTCTGTGCTGCATTGCAGTCATTATTCAAGTTGGTTTCTAGAAACACAATTAGGAAGGATATCTTTGATATGTATCAAGTGCAGAAGCTATCTATGGTGAATTATATCAAGAAAATGAGTTCTCATGTTGCTGTTACAATGGATTTGTGGACAGCTAACCACCAGAGGAAAGGTTACATGGTAGTAACAACCCATTTTCTAGATGAAGATTGGAAGCTAAAAATTTTCTTATTAGGTAACTATAAATCACACCATTTTGTGTTCTTGTGTATGCATTTTGTCTATTGAGAGCAATCTGTCCAGTGCGAATATTAATCTTCTTTTGTCTATTGTGTTGTAGGTTCATTTATGTTCCAGCACCACATACAGCAGAGGTGATAGCAGAGGTTCTGCATGAAGTTCTCCTGGATTGGCATTGAGAGGAATTTGTCTACTATTACCCTTGACAACTGCAGTGTCAATGACAACCTCATGAATACTCTTATTGGCACCGATGGTGATGATCTGGCAAAGAACAAGGCTGCTATTGAAGGCAAGTTACCACTCCGCTCTTGTATGTTGAAGGGCAAATTAGTTCATATGTGTTGTGTTGCACACATTTTAAATCTGATTGTGAAAGATGGAATGAGTGTCATGGAGAAAGGAATTGATAAAGTGTGTGATAATGTTGCATATTGGTCGGCCACTCCTAAAAGACATGAGAAATTTGAGAAAATGTCAGCACAAATGAATGGAAAATATGAACAAAGAATTGCTCTTGATTGTAAAACTAGATGGAACTCCACATATCTTATGCTTAGCACTACACTAAAGTATCAAGATGTTTTTGAGCGCCTTTCTCAGCGTGCTCCATGTCAACCATCTATAGATGATTGGAAGTTAGCTAGAGAGCTTTGTGATAGGTTAAAGATGTTCTATGATGTAACTAAGCTATTATCATGCACTAAATATGTCACAGCCAACCTCTTCTTCCCCAAGAAATGCAACATTCTTCCTCAAATATTTATTCCTCATGTCCCTGCCTGTGGCTGATCTGGCTGAGTTGCGCCCTCCTCAAATATTTCTTCCTCATGTCCAGGTGCTTGCTCAACTCTAGGAGATGGAATCCTTGGATTTTTGCTAGGATTGAGCTTCAAGGGCTTGTGTGCCACATTTTTCGGAAACTCCGTCTTTGTAACCTTTTCAATCATATACATGATATATGGGCTATAGCTGCAAATCTTTTGGGGTCCTCGGATAGATGCTTGATTTATTACCAAATTAAATCCCCAACACTAAATTTCGGAGCTCCCAGCCTCAAAGCAACCATCAAGTTTTTCTGAAACTTTGTAATCTCAGAGGGGTTTCCATCTCTAGGTGTAATAGACACTCTAAGGAGCCTATTGAGAGCAGCATAGTAGGTGTAGAGATTCTTTACCCTCCCATGTTGGCATGCTCACCTCTCGGGTACATAAGGTGCAATCCATCCTTGTCGAGCTCTCCTTCATCATGGAGCTTCCTTAAGTCCTTGTCCCCCGCCATGATCCCAAAGCACCTCAAAAATCTATGGAAGGTGATGGAGTACTTCTGACCATTTGTCATCCAAGTCATAGCCCTCTCGGTACCAATGTATCCAAAGTGCACTGTGGCATAAAACTGGGCTATAATCTCTTTGTTCCAATCCTGTCGGAACCCCATAAGCGTCTTGATCCTTTGCCTCTCACAGTTGCTTATGACTTCATTAAATATTGGGTCATTCTTTCTAGCCATGTGCTCCCAATCCACATACTGTGCCTTATGAGTGATTTTGGGCTTTTTGATGATTACCTTAGCATAATAGTCCTGCTGAAACTTACCCCAAAACCTCGGATCTGATGCGGTCCTAGCCTCCTCATAAGGATCCTTATCTCTCAACTTCTTTAGGGCCTTGGTCATGCCTGCCCCGTGGTACTTCATTGGCCTGTCAGGATAGATATAAGTGGGTGGCATGATCTTCAATCTACACTGGTCATCATCATCCTCATCCATGGCATCCACATCCTCTTCCTCATCCTCCTCATCCTCAGCCTCGTCGGTGTCATCATCATCAGACCCAGCCTCCTGGTGCCTCCTCAGCTCATACTGACCTGGATTGGTTTCATCCTCAACGCTGTCATCGCTGCTAGTACCGGTGTCACCTCCTAGATCGGGAGCCTTTGTACTTGCTTGAGCTGAGTGACGTCTCAACCTTTTGCCACTGACATTGACTGTGCTGCACCCTTCCCCAAAGTCACCGAGGAGAGCCCCTCGGCGAGAATGCACCTCTTCTCTTCTTTTCTTAGCACCCTCCTTTTCCCGTACCATAGTTGTTGTCCTGAGTCACAAAAAGGATGACAAGAGTGTATAAGACTCTCGAAAAAAGATTGAATTGATATAGAAATGATTTTTGAAAGTTCAGAACAATTGGGTCTGCTCTGGGCCGCACCGGTCTGACCGGCCGGTCAGACCGGTGCCACCCAGAACAGAGCCAATTGCTCCCATATTCAATCTGAGCGGCTATGAATCTAAGATTTGGTCTAGATGAACTTAAGACACCCTATAATAGATATGTGTTGAAACACAAGAAGAAAACAACATTTGGGGCTGGACACGCGCCACCGGTCAGACCGGTGAAGGCTGTTCGACCCCAAATCTTGGGTTCTCACAATGTGTCCAACGAAACCTTATGGATCTATAGGTATGTCTTGTAGGTGATCTCAAAAGATGTTCTACCAAGGGAAATTCAAATCTTTGCACCAAGTAAGGAGATCGGGCAAAATGAAGATTTGAATACCTTTGTAGAGAGGAACTCGAGATGAATCCAAATAACTTGAATGGGAATGTGAAGAGGGGGGCCTTGGAGAATCCTTTTGCTTCCAATCTTGAGCCTTTCCCTTGGTTGAATCTTCAAATCTCCATAGGGAAAATGAGAAGTGAAAGAGAGAGGAGAAGAGGGTGTTCACGGTTTGGAAGGGGTTAGTGCTGGTGAATAAGGGAGGAGAGAGAAAGAAGTAGGTAAAAGAGTTGATTCTTTTCACTGTTGGCCCACGGGTTGAAGTCAGGTGTCACTGGTCAGACCGGTGACGTGCACCGGTCAGACCGGTGACCACCCTTGGTCGGGCCAGTGAGCCCTTAGCGGTTTTTCCGACCCTTCCTCGGTAGTACCGTCGATTTTGATAAATTCAACAGAGAAGCCGTATCGGTAGAACTGACCTAGCCTCGGAAGTTCCTATCCTTCTCTTCCAATTTGAGATTTTGCTCCTTAAATCTTCTTTAAATATTTTATAAAACACTTTTTCTTCCAATTAAGCCTCAGAAAAGAAAATTTGTTACTTTGGGTCGCCATCGGTTAGACTGGTGGACTGCACCGGTCAGACCGGTGCCCTCCTCATGCACAACTTCAACAGATTTTGGTTCCTTCCTCTTTCTCAAAGATTGGGTAAGAGATATAGAGATGATATTGATCCAAATATTGCCAAGTTTTTGAATGAATAGAGGATAATCCAATTTCATTGATAATTCTTGATTCTTCCAAGAGAGAGAGAGATAAATAAAAATAGTTTTATGGACTTGAGAAAATCTCCTTAATTGTGACTAATGTGCACTAGGAAACATGGGCTTAAGATGAACCCGAACAAATGTGCTTTTGGAGTTTCAGCCGGAGAGTTCCTGGCTTTGATCAACTTAACTTAGAATAACTTAGGTTAGATTGTCTTTACTTTAGATTAATACTCTTTCAAAGGTTTTCCATTCAACTAGATTAGTACTTGGTTAAGTGCTAGTAATCCCCTTGCTCCGCGGATTGACAAGAACCTTGGGAATCCCGTGGTGAAAAAGGTGTAGGTCCGTACGCTTGCGGATCATAGGTGGATACGAGTTTTATCCGTCAACAAGCCCCTTTTTCTGGCGCCGTTGCCGGGGAGCAAGCCAGTTTGCTACGTTTAATCTAGTATTAATTTTGTTGATTACTAACATCTAACCCTTATTTTCTAGAAAAAAAAATCTTTTTTTGTTTGTTTTCTTTCAACTTTTCTTGTGCCTAGATGGATTTGTTCACCTCACCATTGGAAGACGAAGAGATGTCGCTAAGGGAGCTAGCAATGCCGTCAATAGAAGACATTGAGATACAAAAATCAGATTTGATGCTTGCTACAACCCACTACGAAGTGAAGCCTGGAATCATCAAGTTAGTGGCGACAAAACCATTTAGAGGATTGGAGGATGACAACCCATATATACACATTAAGGAATTCACGATGATATGCAACACGGTGCAACAAGGAGTTCCGGCCGCTTGGTTCAAGTGGAATCTTTTTCCGTTCTCTCTCGAAGATGAAGCGCGAAGATGGTACACACTTGCGTCCGTTGAAGCAAAAGGAAATTGGGATGAGTTAGTGAAGAAGTTTCTTTTGAAGTTCTTTCCCATAAGCAAGGTAGACTCAAGGAGGCAAGTGCTCACTTTCAAGCAAGGAGAGGATGAAGGAATTGATGAAGCATGGGACCGTTTTAATGAACTACTTGAGCGAGGCCCAAACTTGGGATTTTCCGGTGACTTGATGTTGCATACCTTTTATTTTTCACTAACCCCTAACTCGTCTCGTTTTGTAAGCATGTGTGCAGGCGGTGATATAATGGATAAAACAATTAGTGAAGCCGCACAAATCTTACAAAGGGTAAGCAATGGACAAATAACGCAATGAGATTGGCAAAGATGTTGTCGAGAGGAACAAAACGACAAAAGCAAGCCCAAGGTGCTTGCTGAAATTTCTAAAAAAGATGAACCGAAGGTCAAGGAAGATGAACCGACCATACAAGAAAGTGAAGATCCACTTCCCAAGGTAAGAGAAGTCATTTCAGATGTTAAAAATGTTGAAACTAACATGAATGTAGGCCGAAGTTTGTGGAATGCTAGACCATTGGCGGAGTTCATTCAATCCGGTTGGGTACAAGTTGATTTCGCCCCACTAATCAGCTACCGAAGGAAGGAGGAACGCCGACACTTCGCCAAACTAGTTGAAGATATTTTTGATCAAGAGATGAGTGGAGAGTCGATCCAAAAGATATTTGAAGAAGAAAGAGAAGAAGATGATGAAGGATGTATTGATCAATTTGACAACTCAAAGATTTGCAATAAAGAAAGAGAAGAGTACAACTGTGATGAGCCTAGTGACTCAAAGGATAAATGGGAGGAGATAGGACTCAAGCTAGAAGATGAATGGGAAGGGGTTGACATAGATCAAGTACTCCAAGAAGGCCCCTCCCCACAAGGTGATAGCTTGTGTGCTATTGAAGCCTACACACTAGCAAATCAAGACATGGAAGCACTCAAGGATGAACAAAAGAGTGAATCAATGAGCGATCTTGACGACATGTGGTACACGGGAGATAAAGAAAGTAACATACAAGACTTTGAAGACGAAGATTGGGATGACAATGAAGACTTCAAAGAAGAGACAAATGCAAATGTAGTTGATGGATTACACGTTCCACATGATGAGATGGAGGGGATGCAAAAAGGTAACAAAGAGACACCTTCACTCGTTGAGATTGATTCGCCTTCAACACCGCTAGATGAACCAAATATCACTCTTGTTGAAAAGGCTCTAAGGCCAAGGTACGCGCTGAAATCTCAAGATATTATTGGTATTGATGTTGATAAATTCAAATACTCATGCTCAACCAATAGTATGAATGATAGTTTAATGTCTATGCCTTATTCCAATAATGATCATGTTGATAGGCTAGATTTTCTTGAGAATGAAAAAGAGGAAACATTTATGTTTGATCCAATTAATCTCACACCTAGAGAACCTTTGCCTAATGATGAGCTAAGTGCTATGCATGAAACATATGCTTCTTTTATTTACACCTTGACTTGTTGCTACAATTCACATGTGGTGTTAATTATGGACGTGTATGTTTACAATAAGTTTTGTAAATCTCGATCATGCTTTGCGCTTGGTCAAGCTAACGACCTTAAAGAATCACATGTCGGGGAAGGCTCGATTTTCACTAACCATGTAGACAAGGCTTGAATAATGAAAAAGAAGTCATGCTTAAAGATTTGCAAGATAAATCATCAACCTCTCCAAATCCCGCAATGGATGCTGTTGTCTTCATCAATTTGAGAGCTTGTTCAGAGGTGTACAAATGGAGAAAATGAGATATCCAGAAGCTCCATCAAGTTACCATTCCAACGCATCAAGAACCAACAAGTTTGAAGACCCGTGCAAGGAGTTATGGAGAAAACATTGAGCGTTGCGCGTTCTGAAATTTCAGGACAGATTTCATCGCCGAAGTAAAACGGACGTAACTCTCTTGTCCGGAGTCCGATTTGGGCAAATGAAGACTCGTTGGAAAGGAAATTTTTGTGCCCTGTGCAATGGAGTAGAGCTTGAGTATACTTTCTGTTCTGGACATTAATAAAATTTTCATGGAGTGAAGGCAGCACCGAAGGATGATAAAGAAGGAGATAACGATGAAACAAAAGGATGCTTTGGGCAAGTCTTCTATAAGTGATCAAGCACAACATGGGAAGTAAATTAAAGCTGCATTGGTACCTTTTCGTCTTGCATGAACGGCCATGGCTATGCAACGAAAAGAAGATATGTGAGAAAGTCGAACTCTATGACTTTAAATGAAGCGTTTTTCGGGAGGCAACCCGTTTCTTTATATTTTTACTACTTTCTTAGAGAAAATAAAGAATGACACTATCTTATGATGATCAACTTGTGGTTATTAATTTAAGTTCAGTTTTACTTTTTAGAACCACCATCATGTTCATGATCATATTTATTTGCATGCATTGCATTATGTTATCGATGTGATGTTTCTTTGTATACATGTTTTGTACATAGTTGGCTTGGTTGTTTTATATACTTAATGATGTATGCTTCATTTTTTCCATGTTAATACTTCATAAGGCATTATGAGTATTTTCCTTTTGTGATCTTGTGTAAACGTGGTGTTTAAACAAGATTGCGGACCATCATCGTTAAGTTCGATAAACCTAGCTAGCTTTTCATATGTTTTCATGTTGTTTTGATTAGTTTATAAGCTTTGCAATGCGCTTAATTTTTCTTGTGCTATAAGAGTTATTGATTTAAGGATAGACATGGTGTTTTAACCCTTGATAAATAAACCTTTATGGCTATGGAGAAATTCGGCAACCTAGTTGTAAATATGGTGTTTAGAACTAGGTGAAAACATTGTCTTTGTTTATGTGCTTTCCTATCATGTGCATACACACCTTGCACCACGTACACTCAATAGGTTTTTATTCCTCGTTAGACTAATTATGCCACAAGTTAAGAATCTTAGGAGACATTATTGGATTGTTGGCAATTCTATCTACTCCCAACCGTCACCTTGGGGGTAGAATGTGCGTTTAAAATGTCTTGCAGGCAAGATAAAGACTCTCACTACAAGGAAATTGAAGGATGGCTAAGATAAAAATGCTTTGTCTTCTTCTTCCATGACTAGAAAAATGCTAAGCATGGGGGAGACCCTGAATCTTCAACACAGAAGTGCAACATGACGTTCTAGAAGATAGAATGATCAAGATCGTTAACATCACC
Source organism: Cenchrus americanus (assembly GCA_947561735.1). Classification (NCBI taxonomy): domain Eukaryota; kingdom Viridiplantae; phylum Streptophyta; class Magnoliopsida; order Poales; family Poaceae; genus Cenchrus; species Cenchrus americanus. The sequence goes on from OX387242.1 coordinate 7,910,909, forward strand.
GGATCAATGTGCAAGAAGCCACCGATCTCATCAAAATTCTACATGGTCTCGAAGGAAAAACACTGAATATTTTTGGATATTAGAAGCCCCATGAAGTTACTATTCCAACAAATCAAGAATCAAGACAATCGGAGGTTCCTACAAGCGGTTATGCCCGAATCACCGAGTGCAACACGTCCTGAAATCAGTTTTGGACAGTACGCAGCGCTGAAGTAAAACGGACATAGCTCCCTTGTTTGAACTCCGTTTTCGATGAATGACCACACTTGGAAAGGTAATTTCATAAACTTTTCAATAGAGCTATATTTTGATATATGTTCTGTTCTGGACAGAGGGGGAAATCCATGAAAAAGAGACAGCAAGGAGATGGTGAGAACAAGAAAGAGGAGATGGTGATGACAACATTGAAGAGATGGGCGACCAATGACTCCATTAAGCATACAAGATTAAATTCAGAAGTTTAGGAGCATTGATAAATCAATACAAAAGCAAAAGCCACATCGATACATGGAGATGTCGGAAGAAGGCAACGAAGAATTACAAAGGATGGTAGCATCTCCATGGACCTTCTCTTTTCCAAACACAAATGCTTGTAAGTATGCCTTCAACCTCAACTAGGTGCAACCTTTTGTTTTTCTCTTCAAACAATAACATGGCTACTAGGAGGACAACCTAGGTTTCTTTTTACTTTCAATAGATAAGCATGACCATGTGTTCACCTCGATGTTCTATATTGCCTATGCTTACGGAAAGATGATGAAAGTTTCCGCTTTGTTTTGCCTACATGAAGTTATACATGTCTTGGCTAATTGCTATCTATAATACGATCTGAAATTAATTTAAATACCGGCTCTTTTATTTGTGGAGGTGAAATGACTATGCTCTAGACCCATATACATATCTTTGCTCTTTGATTTAAGTTTATGGATAGCCAGATAACTTGTTGTTTTTATGAAAACTTAACTTTTATGCTATCTACATATTTGTGATGCTCTTGCAAAGTTCTACCTACCAAAGCCATATACATATATGTTTTATTATAACAAAACCCGTAGATTGCAAACATATGTTTTGATGAGTTGGATTAGGATTGATTTCTATGGTTCGAGACTAAGAAGTCGGTCATTTCTTTGTGTAACTTTTCATGCTAGCCTTTTTGTCCATGCATTGTGGGTTTTCACATCGAAAATTTCACAAACTTCGCTGGGCATCCACCCTAAACCAAAAACATCTTTTTGTGATCACCTCCTTGTCCACAACCCAATTTGAGTATGGAGTAAAATTCTCGATGGAGATTCAAATATTCCGCAATATTATGGAATTTATACTTACTTTAGCAGCCATTTCCCCTCTCTTTTATGCTCGAGGACGAGCATCGTTCAAGCATGGGGGAGGAGTCATTCTCTGACACAAATGCTATGTAACTATTATGTTGCAAAAAGTTTTGAGTAGCAAAAGAAAAAAAGAAAAAAAATGAAAAATGAAAAAAATGTGATAAGAAGAAAAGAAAAGTAAGAAAAATAGGAAGAATAAAGTGAAAAAAAGAAAGAGAGAAAAATGAGAAGGAAATAAAATAAAGAAAAAAAAAATAAAGATGCTCCTCGGTTCTTTTTGCTTCATAAGTTCTCAAGTACCTTGATGACATCCATACTCAAATCTTCCAACCATGTGCAATCCGATAACGAGGACTTCACTCGTGCCTCGGGATCATCCATTTGCCACTTGCACATGTCCACTTATCTAAATGTGTGTGTTTCATCCCTCTCTCTTTCCAACATTTATTTTCCATGGCCTTTTTGACGAGTCTCGGTAATTCCAATAGATCTCTCTCTTAATTTGACAATATTTCGGATGTATGTTTTGCTAGGATTGTTTTTAACCTTCCAAGCTCCACATCAGCCTTCCACTATCACATATGAGTAGAGTAGGTTGAAAATAATCTAGTATAGGCTTGAGTGACTTGATGAGATGAGTGTTTCCATGAGCTTTTGCAAGAGATTTTCACTTATGTTGGATATGCATATTTTTGAAAATTCTTCCATGCGACAAGGTAATGGTTTGAAGTTCACTTAAGTTTGAGAGCATCGTGTTTATTAAATGTGGCTTGTTCTTTATTGTTAGTCTATCTTCCATAATGAAAAAGAAGTCGGTCACAACTTGAACTTTAAAAATAAATTCTTAGGAGAGAGCAATTTGCCTCGTCATGAATGACTAAGTGCAGGGACAACATTGGAAGGCAACATTGATTTCCCTTTTAAGCAAGGATTACTTACTTGAGGATGAGCAAGGTTTAAGCATGGGGGAGCTGTTGACGGTGAATTTCCGTCAACCTAGAGTACTTGTTATACATTGGTTTCGATTATGATTTGCAACTAACCCGCCACTAGACATACTAATGATGTAACAAGTTCACACTTGCATGTCGATTTTGGAGTTTGTTGTTTACGCAGGAAATCTACGCTAAAGAGGAGACTTTCAGGATAAGTTCACCAAGCACTTTGGAAGAAGATCATGAAGCCCGACAAGAGTCAAGACACGTGATGAAAATGACTCCAAATGACCCGAGGACCGAAGCGTCAACTGCAAGTCTTCAGGGACTCAACCAGAAAACAGCGAAGCTTGCATAGCAAGGATTCAAGCCTTAACCGTGAAGGAAACGACGTCAAAGGCCTACATGCAAGTGCACACAAATAAGGGATCGCGCGAGAAGCAACCGGGGAGGAAACCGGGGCCGAACCAGGCCGAAATGGGCTCGGGCCGGCCGGCTCGGGCCGACCGGCCCAGCCCACTCCGGGGTCGGTTCGGTGCCCCCTTTGCCCTAGGTGTTTTTCTATTTATTGCCTCCGCCGCCGTCGGCTGCCACATCGAACAAATCATCCTACCGACACCATTGACCAGAACACCGCCGCCGCAAGATGAGGGAGAGAGTTAGATGAGCTCGTCGCAAGGATCAACGTCGGCGGAGAGAAGGAAGCAAGAGGAGGACTCCAAGCCGCTGGCCTAGGGGTGTCCCAAGCTCCATCGCCGCCATCTTCATCGACGACGTTCTCCGGAGTCTCCATCACCCCTATGTGCTTCAATCCGTGTAAGATGATGGGGTAATGTCTCCGTTCATCCCTAGGGTTAGATGGATGCATGCTATGTGATCGCTACTTGACTCGTGGTTTCAATCTATTGTTTTCATGTTGATGATGCTTTGATGATTAAGGTTAGCTACCGTGTTTTTCGGGCGTATGATATCCGCTACTCCCATAGATTCCATCAACATACCATGTCCATCATAGGTCTAGTCACGAATACCTTCGCGTAGTGACAGTACGAGAGGAGGGAAAGGGCGAAACCGTGGTCACAACCCCCGGTAGATTGGTTTACCAGTCTCGTGTAGTAGATGCATACCATGTTATCCTAGATCCCAGGGAGAGAACGCTTATCTTTCTTAATCACTCTCTTGTGTTCACCCTTTACCATCTAGTTTAACCCTAGATTTGTTTGATCAACTTAACTTAGAATAACTTAGGTTAGATTGTCTTTACTTTAGATTAATACTTTTTCAAAGGTTTTCCATTCAACTAGTCATATAACAATTGAATGGCCAATATGAGTGCAGAAATGATATCCTGAGGAACTACTATGAGGAGTGCAAAGAAATCCTGAAAAGCTTTCAGTTAGTAATTCTACAACATATTCCTAGAGAAAATAATGGCGAGGCAAACAAGCTAGCTCAAAGTGCTTCGGGTTATAGAGTGAATCAAGAAGTGTTTGCCATCGATGTATATGCTTTTGGAAGTGGTCTAGCAGAAGATGATTGGAGAAAAGAAATTGCCGATTATTTGGAGAATCCATCCCGAAAGGTCTCTAGGAAGCTCAGGTACAAATCCATGGATGGGGTATTGCTACAATGCCTAGGTCAAGAAGAAGCAAAGAGGATGATGAGTGAAGTGCATGACGGGCTGTGTGAAGCACATCAGTCGGCTTACCGAATGAAGTGGGTCATTAGGAAAACTGGATATTATTGGATGACTATACTGGAAGATTGCTTTGAATATTACAAGGGATGTCAAGATTGTCAGAAGTTTGGAAATATTCAGAGAGTTCCAGCATCAGCTCTAAATCCTATTATCAAGCCATGTCCATTCAGAGGATGGGGAATAGATTTGATTGGCCAAATAAATCCTCCATCTAGCAAGGGGCATAAGTTTGTACTTTTAGCAACTGATTATTTCACTAAGTGGGTTGAGGCAATTCCATTGAAGAAGGTGACATCAGAAAATATGGTTGAGTTTGTCAAAGAGCATATCATTTACAGATTTGGAATTCCTCAGACAATTACAACAGATCAAGGAACTCAATTTACATCTTCAGAGTTCAGAGATTTTGCTGAAAGTATGGGGATCAAATTATGAAATTTTTCTCCCTATTATGCCCAAACTAATGGTCAGGCAGAAGCTTCTAACAAGATCATGATCAAGATTATACAGAAGAAGATTGACCAGAAGCCGAAAAGGTGGCATTCAGTGCTCAATGAAGCCTTATGGGCTTACCGAATGGCTCCTCATGGAGCTACACAGACATCTCTTTATGAGTTGGTTTATGGACATCATGTTGTCTTGCCGTGGGAGATGCAATCAGATTCAAGGAGAATAATATTGCAAAAGGATTTAAGTTCCAAGGATTACAGTGACTTAATGATGGACGAATTAGAAGATTTGCATATGATTCGTCTTAGAGCCTTGGAAAATATTGAGAAAAACAAATTGCGAGTTGCTAAGTACTATAACAAGAAGGTAAAGGTCAAGCAATTTGCAGAAGGAGATTTGGTTTGGAAAGCATTATTGCCGATTGGAACTAAGTACAGTGCATTCGGTAAGTGGTCTCCAAATTGGGAAGATCCCTTTCGAGTGGTTAGATGCACACCTGGAAATGCATACATCTTGAAAACTTTACTGGGAGAAGAATTCACTGCTGCTATAAACGGAAGATACTTGAAGAAATATTATCCTAGTATTGAAGTTGATCGTTGATTGTTATTCCAAGCGTCAGAGAAATGAAAATAGCCGGCATTCGGGAGGAAGCCGCCTTCAGAACAAAATTCCAATAAAAGGAAAATGGCCAATACTAAAGTGTATTGCCCTTAGCGCAAAAATATTTTTTAGCATCACAAATGTTCTTGCAGGTTCTTCTATATGCAGCTATTTGAGAACACAGAAGAAGGCCTGCGGGAAGCAGAAGGCTTGGAGGAAGAAGCGAAAGTATCTTCATTTCTTTGACTCAGCGCTTTTCCTCTTGAGCTCGTCCCTCTTCCGCTGCTCCAAGACCACCGTGACAGCGACATGGAAACCTTGGGGGCTGGCGTGTTCTGCAGCTTCCATCAAACTGTCCCAGGCGGCCTTCAGGTTGTTGTACTTGTCAGACATATCTAAAGAAGAAGAAAGATTCTCATCAAACACGGGATCTGAACTTAAACATGAGATTCAATGGAGGATAAAGATCTCACCGCCTATCGCCACCTCCAGACTCATGCGGCGTTCGCGTTCGGCACAGCAGCGGGCGGTGATGTCCCGCAGATCATGCTCTAAGTGCCGAATGCGACGGCCCAATTGATGGTTAGCCCTATGTTCATGTGTAGCGTCTTCTTCTTCAGCCAAGGAATCAGAGCGGACATGCTCAGGAAATTCTTTAGTACCAAAAATATCCTCTGGCAGTAGATTGAAGCTGAAATCAAAGAAAGATGAATCACGAGATTGCAATCAAGATCAAGAGAAAGGAATGGGAAGAGAAGATTACTCTTGGATGGTTCGCTTCTTTGGCGGGGGACTGTTCTCCTCGCATGGTGTTTTCCCCTTGTCTGCCATGGCTTTAGGGGTTTTTTCTGGAGGAGGAAGACGATAAGGAGTGAAATGATGGAAGTGTGAACGAGTGGATTTGCATAGCACCAGAGAGCTATTTTATTAGCAGTGGAAGTGCATCGGGAGTGGTGACTGGCCGGCGCGCATTGATGGGAATACCAAACGACGGGGTTTTTTTCCTTGGGTGCGAAAGGTCTTTTCAACGAAATAGTGTTCATGATTCCCGAATGAGGATTTTCTACGAGTTCTGCGCTTAGGGGCAAAAGTTTGTGCATATTCGGCTAGATGAAAAGTTCCCGAATGCGTTCAAAAAGATGAAGATTCGTATGCACAGATTAGAAAAGTTATCACAAGACAATTGCAAGAGATAAATTTTCATTTTTATTGCCAAAATTCCATGACCCCTAGTACAAACTAATCAAACAGCCTGTTCAGAACAGACTGGGGTGGATGGAGTCGGCAATGGCAGCGCCTTGGCCATCGAGGCATTCTACAGTGGCCTCAATGTCGTCAAAGTCCTCCGGTGCACCACCGTCGAAGCCGGGCGGCTGCGTGGAGTAGTCGGTGCCAGTGTGCGTCGACATAGCAGCCAGGCCCAAGGCGGTGCCCAGGCGGACGCCGTGCAGGGCCACTTCATCGACGCGGCCTGCCACCGCGCCAAGGAGAACTTCCGGCGTGTCCCCGGGAGCGTTCACCTTGTTCGCCAGCTTTTCGGCTAGCGCCTTTAGCCGATTGAGCTCGGCATCACGATCTGCGGAGGTCACAAAGCAACGACAGTTAGTGTTGTTCAATATTGAATAAAAATTAAGCAAGTTGCAGGACTAACCGTCAATGGCCTCGAGCAGCTGCTTGCGCTGATGCTGCCACTCGAGTTCGGCGATCCCGGCCTGTTTGGAGATTATCTCCAGTTCATGTCGGGTCGCGCCGCGTTCCTCCCGGAACCTGCGGGCGTCGCGGTCGGTGTAGCGCGAGTTCCCGCTAGAAGACCTGGAGGAGTACGGTCGGCTGGATGACCCCGAGGAGTCACCCGCCGCGCCCGGAGCTGCAGCCGCAATAGGAGCTGGGTTCCATTGGATGAGCCTGAAAGCGTAAAGAAAATACTCAGGGATGAAACAAGATCCAAAAGAAAGTTGTGAAGAAGCAGACGATCACCACCTCCGACGAGCGCCGGTGCGGCTCCCTTCGGCCTTGTCGCTGGTCGGGCGCCTGTTGCCACTGTTGGCCATGGAGTTCTTGGGAATACTAGTGCTTGAAGAGAAAGAGCTCGAGCTAGCAGAGGCTTGGAAGGCAGAGGTGTTGGTGAAAGGTTAGGGGCACCCGAGGCCTTTATTTATGGAACTGACGAAGAGATCGTGGCCGGAGATCGTGGTGCATATCCCAAGGAATTTGGAAAGTGTAGAGACTCTTTCGACCGAACGGTCGCCGAGTCGTTTGGGATTCATGCTGAGTCATATTCGGTTTGACTGGTTAATATTCGGCTGTGTTGCGGCTGGGTCGTTTTCGGGTCTAGCACAGTTATGGTCAGGATTGCCGAATGAAGTCATCCAGAGGCTACTCATCAAGATAAGGTAAAACAAAATATGGAGAGTAAAATTGACAGAAAGCGAAACTACGAAGTTTCCAAAACATTCGGCTACGGATTGTTTGCTACAAATTACACACCCAAGTATTTTGAAATTACATTGGTGGCATCTGATATCATCTTGTTGATATTCTCCAACAATTTCTGATCAGCCTCCTGGGTGTTAGACAGAGCAGAGAGCTTTTTCTTGAGCTGCCTTTCTGCAATCAAAGTTGCTGAAGCTTCCTTTCGGATTTTCTCTGTTGATTCGGGGAGTTCGACTATCTTCTTCTCGTCAGCTTCAATCTCAGCTGTCAAATTTCTCAGCTTAGCCTCCAATGCAGCCTTTCTGGTTTTCTTCAGCTCGAGTGCAGGCTGCAATTTAGCTAGCAATTCCTTATTGTTCTGAATCTGAGCATGCAAATCTTTCACGAATTGCTTGTCCATAGCTCTCTTTTGTTCCAGAGCTGGTCGGGAAGATTGGTTCTTCATGGCCCGTTTCACTGCGGCAAAATGATTATCCAATTGGGAAATAGGTTTTAAAGAAGCCTTGATATCAGCAGGGAGATCTTGATTGATGGATTCAAGCGCTTCTCCTAGAAGATCAGCATCCCTGACTTGATCTTGGATGTCCCTTTGCAGCAAGGAGAGGATTTCTTTCAGCTTTACTTGATTTTCCTATGATAAAGCTTTACTAGAAGATGTTTCATCTCCTTTTTCAGAAATCAAGTCATCCGCAGCAAAGGAATAACTGGGTGATGACACGGTTTTCTCCTGAAAAGTAAAACCTGCTGAACTAATGATGATTTATTAGGTGAGAATAGAAAAGATAGATGCTCATGCTTACATCATTCCTAGTTTCCCGAGTGGGAGAAGGAGGCTTCTCAAGCTCAGTGGAGGGCTCTTGTGTAGCTGGCTGAGGGGAAGCTGGATGATTTCTTGGTGAAGCTGAAACCTCTGGCTGAGGAGAAGCCGGTTGAATTCTTGGTGAGGCTGGGACTGAATCCTGGAGAGGAGAAGAACTCCCCACAGTTTGATCCACCAAAGTTTCCTCTGCAACTGGCAAGTAGGGGGTGAATGCCAATGAAGAAAAATGATTAAATAGTAAGATGGTAAAAATTTTACCAGTTGATGAAGCATTGGCAGAATCTGTAACAGCCACTGGTTGCTGTGTTTTGGTCTAAAATCATGCAAATATAAAAGATGATCAGAATGAGGAATGGCGTTATGTTCAGGAGGGGAAGGTATTCTAACCTGAATAAGTAGCTTTTTGCTTGTTCTTTTCTTCTTGACAGTCGAGGAAGCAATCAGAGATGGGGCTTTCCTTTTGTCAGAAGCTGGCCTGATGAGAGTTGGATCTAGCACGGCATGGCTAGACATCAGTTGAGCCAGAGTAGGAGATTGACATCCCAAAGCAGAGATTGGACCTTCAATCTTATAAAGGATTGTCCTGGCAAGTGGAGCAGGTATTGTATCCTACAAAATGATAGAATCCTGATCAGTAAGGGGGAGTATGATTAAAAACAGATGTAAGAAAGGGAGATGAGCATATTACCTCTGAAGTTGGTTGGAAGTCGGGCATTAGTTCAAGACAAAAAGGATGTACTGGCATGTTAAAGAGGTGATCGTGAAGTTCTTGCCACCAAAGAATGAAAGAAGGATGAGCATATGTTATTGTCACAAAGGGCTTGGGTGCATAAATAGTTGTGCTGCATTTATACTAAAAAATCCTTCTTGCTTCTGTGGATTCCTTGATATCTTCTCTGGGTTTGAGAAATTCATGGAGGAATAACCTTGGGGGCACTTGGCCACATCCTAACTGTCTGGCCATCATGTTTGGCTGGTAGTACTCAAAGGTACTCTGGACCATCCTTCCTCCACAAAATTCTGCTAGCAGGATGCAGTGATGGATGAAAGCATTGAAGATTGCTATGGAATGTACATCAACACATCCAGTTTCAAAACTAAATTCACAAGGAAGAGTCAGATTGTCATTATCCAGATATGGGAACCAAAGAGGGTTGGCAAAGCCTCTGAAGAAGAGCTCAAATAATTGGCCAATGTCTCTGTTGATAGACACAGTGGAAGCAGCTTCTCCATAGGTTTGGCAGCGTTTGGTGCTCTGGGTTTCTCCTTCCTTGTAGTTGGTTGAAGGGAAGTGCCGATTGTTGAGGTCAATGGCAACAATCTGGTGCATATATAATTGTAGCCACATCTGAACAAACCACCAAGGACCATTGATACAGGGGATCTTTTTGCTGGTGTGCATCAGATAGGTGGTTTGATGAAGCATATGATAGACACTCCCTAGAAGGTATTTCCCAAGGGGAATAGGTGTACCAACAGCCAGGTCTTCAGCCATCACTATATGGTTCAGGGTTGGCTCATTAGCTTTGCCACAGAAAACAAATCTGCATAACCACATATTCAGGAAAGCCCTATATTCAACATCAGTTAGAGGGCCATCAGAGATATAGTTTTGGATATATCTCTTGTATCCAACTCTTATCTTTACTCCTGTTTGCTTGGAGGAGCCCTTGTACTTATATGGATACATAGTTCCTGTGACTTTCAGACCGGTTATCATGTAAACGTCGGCCAAGGTGGGAGACATTGGCCCATGGCCGAAAAGGAAGGCATTTGCGCCATTAGACCAAAAGTGAGAGGCTGCAATCAAGAGGTTCTCATTTTTGGGTGTTTTGGCTAGGGACAATTTTAAGCAATGGGAAATACGAAGTTCGTCCCAATTTCTTGTCTTGAGGCTTTTGTCATCAAGTACCCTCTTGTACCAATTCCTCCAGCCTGCAATTGGGGGCAGAGGCCAGTTCTTGAAGGTGTTTTGCCATTCGTGAGGCTTTGCCAGTGATGTCGTTAAGGGAATCCTCTGGGATTCAGCTGCAATAAATTCGGAGGGATCGGGGACTCCTACGGGCCCAAGGAAATAAGATGTTGCTCGGTCTTCAACGGAATCAAAATTTTGACGGCTAAAGCCTATCAAGAACAAAAGAGGGCGAAAGAAAAATTGAGATGGGATTCGAGAGATGTAATACCGAATGTGCTTGAGGAGAATGAGATTTACCTGGAGAGCTTGCTCTGGATTCACCATTTGAAGATTGAAGCTTGGAAAAATTGATGAGCTAGGGTTTGGATCTAGACGGAGGCTCCAACGGTTTGAAGGAGGAAAGAACGGGTGTTGAACAGATTTGGCCTGAGGATGTCGAGTATTTATCGTCAATTCTGAAATAAAATCATCTTTTATCCCGTAATTGAAGGGGCATATGTTAACACCAAAAATTGGTACAAGGAAGAGACTGACATGTGAGCCGAATTTGGCAGGAGAACATCATTCGGCAAGAGGTTTTCCTCAAAGCATTCGGTAGAGGCATCTGCGGTCGGGAGTGCATCATCATTTGGCAAGAGAGTTGTTCCACGGTTGAAAGTGGAAACATTCGGGAGTGTGTGATGACGTGGACTGGATACAAAGAAGGAGACGAGTTGATGGTGGATACGAGACGGACATGACGCCGTGATATTAATTTTAGGTAATAAATAATCGTGGCCGACTAGGATTCATGTTGGAACCAGGGTATAAATATAAACCCTTAGTGTTTGTAATAGGGATCGAACAATTTGACAACAAACCGGCCCCGTGCCAACTTTCGAGTCCTTCTAGTCGTGTCGTCGAGTTCTTCGAGAGGAGCCATCGATTCGTCGACCTCCGTAAGTACCGGCAACCTTGTATTTGGTCTAGTATCATGCGGTGGATTTAGATCGTGATGCAAGTAGTCTTGTTACCATGCTTAGTATCATGCGGTGGATTTAAGCTTGGTTCAAGAAGGTTTCCTTGTTGGATCATGAGTCATGCGGTAGGCTAAGATCTAGCTTGGAGCTAGTTATCGGCTATATTGGATTTGGCAAGATCTAATAGATTCATTAAGTTACCATGTGTTGCTTTGAATTTTACTTTTTTGTGTTTAATTCATGTAACACTCTTATTGCCCAATTTAGATTGATTAGATTCGGCTCTATCTTGTTTGTGATCCTTGTGTCACACACTCAAATCTTTGGCTTGACATGGCAAAAGGGTCATGTGTTCTCTATAGCTGAATTTGGATCAATCTAGATTGTCATGTGTTGCGGGTTCAAGCTTGTTGATTTTTATCCTTAGCAATGTTTGTTCCTTCTCCACGGAACCCGATTCGACTGTACAGCTGTATTCGGCAATCCCTTCATGGGTGAAATATGTTCATGAGTTTTGCTTTAAATAATGTATGCTTTTAGCCTTCCATGTATAGATTGTATCATGCGGTGGATTGATCTATTCTTGGTTGGTGGTGTGATTTCAAACAAGTTGTATCATGCGATGGATTAACTCGCTTGATGTCATGCTCGACGGGTTTGAAGGTGCCTAGACATGCGGTAGACTAGTGCTTTTGGCCTATGCATGCTTGTTTACTGAAAGTTCATGATCATGCTTCGCTTTTATTTCATCATGCTTTATCCTTGATAATCGGTCATGGTTATGTGCTGTAACTTTGTCTAAATAAAGACCGATTTTTCGTCATGCTTATGTCATACATTCGACAGTGTTCTATTTACACGTTTTATTGGTTCCCGAATGATGTTTAAACTGCTGATAGATAGCCTGTTTGTGGCTATATGTCATTCTAACTGGCTTTATAGCCGTAAATATGGAACTGTTTGGTACCACCCGGCAAGTTCCAGGTTTTATCTAACTGTTTTCATCCTTTGTCAGTTTCATGGAAAATTGACTGGCACGCTTCCGGATTTTCGACGCTAGGGTCACATGTGTGGAGCTAGCTAATCCGGCTTGCTGTGTGCTTGGTGTGAGGTGACAATTTTACGTCAACAGAGGCGTACCGGGTCACCCGGGCACAGGTACCGGGTCACCCACCCAAGTGCTCTTACTGGGTCGGCACCGGTCAGACCGGTGCCTGTCGCAGGTCAGACCGGTGACCACCAGTTCACATTTTTGCTGATTTTTCCCTCCTTGTTCCTTGAATGTGTGAATGTGTCACTTATTTAAATCCTGCAACATGGATAGAGCAATGCTCTACTAGAGAGCCGTTAAAAGCATCGAATGGTATAAGAGAGTAAATTTTTCATAAAAGTCAAAGTCGCTACCTCATGTTTCGCTCATACAAGAAAAGCGTCACATGAGTGTTCACCGAGGACTAAGAGCGACTTAGACTCAATCAAGCGTACTAGTTACCAAGATGACATTGATTTCAAGATTTATATGAATTTGCCCTTCACATGGCCAATTGAATCCATCTTGATTTCCAAATCTTCCAACCATGTGCTCAATGCATCTCTTTCAACCTGCAAGCTCAGCAAGCATTTCTTGGTACCCAATACTTGTTGGGTCCTATTGGGTTAGTCACAAGGTGCCTAGGAACCCAAATAGCTCTCATGCTACAATGAGGTGAACTAATCTCCCTCATAGCACAAGTTCCATTCTTATCGTTCCTAAGCTTATGAAAATCATAATGGACAAGGTTTGATTTAGGAATATTACCATTTGGACAATCTTTGCCCATGTGACCCTTTTGATGGCATTCATAGCAAATGTGCCTTTTGTTCTTGTTGGTCACACCATTACTCACAATTTATTTTCCATGCTTGCCTCTGAGCCTTGTTCTTGGAGAAGGGGTCTTCCTTGCCTTATTTGCTTGAGGTGGGCCTGCCCTGGCCGGCACCGGTCTGACCGGTGGCATGCACCGGTCTGACCAGTCACGGTCAGTGACACTGCCCATTGTTGCATTTGGGCACGAGTCGGTAAAGTGTCCCTTCTCTCTGCACTTGTAGCACACCCTCCACTTGTTGGAGTTTCTAGGCTTCTTGGAGAGTGACTCTTCTGTCTTGTGCTTGATTGGGCGATACTGGCATTTGATTTGCCCAACCTTGCTCTTTTCTTGAATCTTGTTCTTGTGGGTCATTGTATATTGTTGAGGAGTTGATCTATTGGCGGTTGATCCCTTCTCAAGCTTCTTCACCATGTCTTCACGGTTATCTTGAGAAGGTTGCACTTTGCTCTTCTCCTTCAACACATACAAGTCCTTTTGAAGTTTTTCAACCTCTTGCTTGAGTTGATCGTTTTCTTTAGCAATGAGGTCATCACAAGATTCTACAAGTACATGCTCAATGCTAGATTGGCTTGCTTGAGACAAACAATCATTAGCACAAGATAAATTAAACTTGAACTTGTGAGCATGTGCATGTGTGAGATAGAGGTTGTATAGATTTTACCGATGAAAGCACAACCTCATGGGCTATCTCAAGTGTTGCATAAGAATCGACAAGCTTCTCATAGGAATGTTCAAGTTCGTTGTGATTAGCTTGTAGTACCATATGCTCACTAGTGAGTTTCGCTAGTTTGGCTTCTAGATCGTCATTGGCTTCTTCTTCTTCTTCTATTTTAACTCTACATGCAAAAGATTTGATGTCATGATCATATTTGTTAGCCAAAGATTCATACTTATAAACCAAGGATGCATGCTCGGATTTGAGAAGTTCAAGTTCTCCTGACGGAGAATTTGATGCTTCAATCTTCTGGCCCTTAGCTCCCTTGGCTTGTCTCTTCTTCTTGCTCTTCTTTTCCTTCGTGGCCATCAAGCAAGTTGGAGTGCCCCTGCTGGCACCGGTCTAACCGGTCCCTACAGAGGGACGGCGTGTTCTCTTCTTTGATCTTCTTCTTACTCGGGGTTTGATGCTTGATGATCAGTGGATGTTGTAGAGGTAGGGCACATCTCCACTGGCTCATCTTCATCATCACTCTCAATTTCATCCCATTTGGTGTTTACCAATTCAAGTAGTAATTTCCAAATGAGATGAGCATCTTCGCAAATCTTTTTGCTCTTTAGGATAAGATAATTTAGTTCTCTACAAACACAACTGCACAAAAGATTAGTAATAACGACATTGAGTTGCTTCTTCTCCAAGTCCATTGGCGAGACACATGTCTCATTCTTTGGAAGGATACTCGCGACTATAATGCACTCAGCGGTAGGGTCCAAAACCTTAAGTGCAATGAGAACATTAGAGCACCAAGAAGAATAGTTTGATCCATCTAGAGCTAGAGGCTCAAACGGTACCTCACAAGTTGTCGACATCGTAGAACTCCAAGCGGTTAAGCTCGAATAGGAGCACCTGACTCTGATACCAATTGAAAGGACCTTGATGTCGCATAGAGGGGGGTGAATAGGTGTAACGACCAAACTAAACACTTTCTCCCCGAATACTTGAGCTGACTGTACTCCACCGGTCAGACCGGTGGTGGTGACCAGTCAGACCGGTCAAGCACTGGACTTCACAGCTGACACCGGTCAGACCGGTGTGCCTCACCGGTCAGACCGGTGTAGCACAGAACACCTGCAAAAACAACTTCAAGCACCTCTTGACTTCTAGGACGAACCGAACTTGGTGTGTGGCCTTTATAGATGATCACAAGCAGGGTAATGAGCCCTGCACACACAAGTAGCACACCCAACTAGATCGAAGCGAAAGCAAATGTACTATGCTAGAAAAACAACTTAGAGAGTCAAACCACACGAAGAAGCAAGGATTTGTTTCCTGAAGTTCACCACCCACTAAGGAATGGCTACGTCTCCGTTGAGGAGCTTGTAAGGGACAATTCCCACAACAAGTCGGGTCTCTTTCAACCACTTTCCTCCTTTCCACTAAGGGGATCTTTTCCAAACTTCCCGCTGCTCACCACAACCTTGGGAGCTAGCCGGCGACGCCTAGCCGTCTAGGAGGCAAACCTCCAAGAGTAACAAACACTTCAAAGCTTGTAGACGCGAAACCAAAGTGCTCAAGCTATGGAAATGCTCTTGTTAGATCACTAGGTCACTCTTAAGCTCACTTTCTCAACCCAACACAACGGTGATGGCTTGAATCCACAAAACTCACAAAGAGAGGGTTGGGGAGAGCCACTAAGGCTTAGAGCTAGTTAGAAATGGCTTGGGACCTCAGCAAACTCACTAGAAACAGCAACCCTCACTTGAAGAAGGCTTGGGGTATTTATACCCCTCAAAAGAGAAAACTAGCCGTTGGTCCTCGGCTGGCACCGGTCGGACTGGTGCCTCACACCAGTCAGACCGGTGTTCGAAAAACTAGTCCTTGGGCTAACGGCACCGGTCAGACCGGTGCCCCTAACCGGTCAGACCGGTCAGGACCGAGACACCCTCAAAACTTCTTTCTAAGAAACTAACATTTCACCACCAAGATGAAATGACTCAGAGTAGTTTAGGAGGGTTTGTTAGCACACTCTAAGGCTAGATCTCACTTAGGTCAACTAATGAGCACTTTGACTTGGTCAACTCACTAAGTTGCATCCCTCCTAATAGTACGGCATACCTATACTCAAGAAGGAATAAAAGTACTTTGTTGATCTCTTGAGCTTCAACAATTTCAATCTTGCCATACTTGATCGATATCCACTGGAGGGCTTTCAACATAGCCTTTGACTTCACGTCCATACTTGAGCTAGTGACTTAGAATCTTTCCATATAGCATAGGAATGCACACTTGGATCCATAAGTCACTCCATATTGCCAATCTTAACAAGATGATGACTTGCAATGCTTTCCTCGATTAAGGTTTGAATATGATACTTGAAGACCCCACGGATGCTAGAACTTCACCTTAGCAAAACACTAATGGCGGCTTAGCTATGGCCCCAAAGATTGCTTAGTTCCTCACCCTAGACATCTCGGTTGATCTCTTCATCACTTATCCAATCCACTTTGAGTTCCACTTTGCTTCATACACAATTAACCTTCATTTGAAAACCCCACTTCAAATGCTTGATCTTGATTGACAACGAATGTGCAAGCTTCAAATTTAGAACCATAGTGTCTACACTTCATTATTTTGTTCTCTTTCAATAACCACATGAAGTCTTGCACCATATACGTGTCTTTGTCAATGTGAGCCATATAATATTCATCACCAAATAAATATTCCAATAGTTGCTCATGAATATATAAATAAACTTGCTCATAATCTTAGACAAATTCATTAGTCCTTTAATCACTTTGTCATTCAATTCACCAAAATCCACTTAGGGGCCTAGATGCACTTTCAACCGATCCGAATCCGCCCTGTTGCCATCCCTACTCATCTTCCTCACCCCGCCAGCGGACAGTGGCGGCCACGGGTCGGCGAGGAGGAGACCTGCGACTGTGCTTCGGCCGGTCGAGCCCTCTCCTCCCCCGACCGAGTGATATTGCGATGCGACCGCCGACCCTTCCTCCTCTCTTGGCCGCCGACCGTGGCCGTTCCTCCTCCTCCATCAGTCCCGGCCCCGGCACCGCCTTCGCGCCTCCTCCGGTCCCGGTCGATGGCCGGACATACCTCCTTTACCTCTCCCTCTCCTGGTCAGCGGCCGCCTGCGCATGCGGGGGCAGCGGGGAGTAGACTCGTGCAGCCGTGCTCCTCCTCCTCCAGTCGGCGGAGGTTCAGCTCCTTGCAAGTCGCTGCCGCTCGTCAAAGATGACGATGATGAGCGGAGAGGTGCGTATTGCGAGTGAACCAAGATGACGAGACTGTTGGATCGTCGTTTTCTCGCGTTTTTTTACCGAGTTTCACCGATTTCAAGAGTCCGTTGGAGTTGCTATAATCATGTCATGATTAGTCTTGTTAGATTCGTCTCAAAAATCAAGTTAGGGTTCTTAAATGGGTTTTATCATTAATATATTTTTAATACTCTTAATTAATATCCAGAGATCTGATATTACGAGTGGTTGGTAAAATTTTGGCAACTAAACTGTGCCTCGCGCGGTGCGGTCAAACAACAAACGCCCTGTTCGCTTGGCTTATCAACCACCAGACAACAGTACTTTTCTCTCAGAACAAATCAGCCCCCAAAGAATCAGCCAATCAGATTTTCTCTCAGAACAAACCAAAGACTCACCATCAGCCACCAGCCAAACGAACAGGCTGAAAGCTCCCAATTTGATTTCCCCAACCATCTAATCTCTCTGACCCTTTCAACGCGATCGGATGATCCTAGCGGCGGCGCAACTGTCAAATGGATTACAGGCAGCAACGGACAAGAAACAACTTTTCCGCTCACGAAAACCAGCCGTCTTTTATTTTTTTTCTCATGTACGAGGCATGTGCATACGGAAAATGTAAATACAGATGCGGGCGGTGGACAAATACTCCGCACAATGCAATCGCAGCCAAAGAAAATTCCCAAGAATTTCCCAATGGACTTTACGAGGCCGTGTGTCTCTTGGCCGGTGGGCAATTCTAGCGGACTCCACTCTAAGATAGATTTCTGAAATCCAGATGAATTGCTTCGCACGCACGGAACCCCGTTGCCTAGCTAGTCGCCTCCATTGATGCCGAAAGAAAGGTACTCGCAGCCAGAAGAAGGAAGAAAATGAAAAGGAGGGAGATGGGGGCGAAAGGTGCCGCTGGAACAAGAGTTTTTATCCGTTCGAATGAGATGGCTCGTCGCTTATCATTTTTTTTTTATTTTCCAGCATAGCACCTAAAGTGGGTTGTCGAAATACTTGTCGATGTTGACTTTTTCTTCCAACTTTGACCATTCGTCTTATTCAAAAGATTATCGCAAATGTGTAAAAGGATAAGTGAAGCTTAAATTACATACAATAATAAAGCATGTAGCAAGCAAAATAAATGATACTTGCATAATTCGCAAAAGAAATGATACTTGCATAATTTTTTGAATAAGACGAATGATCAAAGTTGTGAAAAAAAATCAATAAGGACAAATATTTCGATACAGAGGGAGTACCTAATAAAAACTATCAAGAGATCTAAAAACAAGCAAAAAAATGTGCTTCGGCAGAGGATTTATATAGGTTGCTATTTTCGATCCGAACCTAAAACTCACCCTTGGGGACCAAAATGTACCGACCCAACCAAGAGTTGTTATATTCTCCACCCACGTGCAGGAAGAACCAATTGTCGCTCGGGGGAATTTTCCGCTCGCCTATCCACTATGTTGCGCCCTACTCCGTGTGTCGCCCGGTCGCCAGACCTCCTCGTCGGCCATCCTCTCCCCAACCTTGCCTCCTCTGGTGGTCTAACACGGACGTTGAGGAAGGAAGAATGCGAACTTTAACCACGCCCCGCTGGGCCGCCGCTAGAATCATGGCGAGGGTACGCCCCTTCGGCCACCATGCTGCCGTCGGAAGTCGGTTCAGGGTGCGGTCAGCTGCAACGACGTCGGTGTCGGGGTGAGGTCGTGCCCCGCCGGCCACCACAACGTCGTCGGAGGCCGGTGTCGGTGTTTAAACCTCTCGACCTCAATGGGAGATACCCGCAAAGAAGGTAGAAGGTGGGGATCGCCATGATCCGGAACCCGAAGGTACGCGCGAGGACGAAGACACGAGATTTATACGGGTTCGGGTAGCCGGAGTAGCTACCCTACGTCTCGTTTAGAGTATTGCGCCCTGCGCTTGGATGTTGATCCCGGAGGGATTGTAGATGTCCTCCTAGGTACCCGGCCCTCCTTTATATAGTCCGGGGGGCGGGTTCCTAGTCGGTTACAAGGCGGGGTTCCTAGTAGAATTACACGAGCGAGTCCTAGTAGGAGTATAGGGGAATTCTAGTAGGAGTCCGTCTTCTACTCTTCCTCCTTCCTTGCATGAGTACCGGGGAGTATGCCCGACAAGCCCCCAAGCACATTGTAGTCGAGAGTAGTAGTTCGAGTAGTCTTGAAGCCTCTTCGAGTAGTTCTTGAGCGTCCTCGAGTACTGCTTGGAGAAGTCTTCAATAGTACTTGAACTGCCGCGAGGCTGGAAGGTGGTCCAGCTCATCAGTCTTGAAGTCGAGATTATATGGATGTGCGATTGCGAAATCGCACTCCATATGGAGTAGCCCCCGAGCCTTAGGTTGAGTTGCAGACTCTAGCTGAGGGCCAGTCTTGATTCTGAATCTTCTGTCTTGAAAAAATTGAACGATGGGTGTAGCATAGTAGCCCCCGAGCCTTGAAATGATTAGGTAATCAATCCAAGGGTCTTCAGTGTTCGTGAAAGCCATCATCCGAGTACTCTTGCAGCGTGTAGCCCCCGAGATAAGAGAGTCGTATGAGCCACGTCAAGTAGTTATTGGTGAGCAGCCCCCGAGCTTGAGAGCGAGCGAAGCATGCTGAAGTTATCTTCGAGTAGTATGTTAAGTGCGGCCCCGAGCCGGAGAGATTCCGAGTAGTAATTTGGCATCGAGCCATGGAGCTTGAGAAGTAGCCGTGCCGTCGGAGCGGACTTTAGGTGCGACCAAAGTCGACTTTAGATGCGGCGAGAGCGGACTTTAGAATGCGACTTGAAAACCAAAGTCGACTTCGTGCGCGCGGAGCGGACTTTGAGATGTGACTTAAAAACCGAAGTCGACTTTCGATGCCGCGTGGAGCGGACTTTGAGTTGCGACTTGAAAACCGAAGTCGACTTCGTGCCACGCGGGGTGGACTTAAGATGCAAAAAACGAAAAACACTTTTCGGAAAGCCAAAGTGAATGAAAAATCAGAGAAAACGAGTAGTTTTGCCGCCGGAGCGGGCTTAAGATTGCGACCGAAGTCGGCTAGTGCCACCGGAGTGGGCTTGGATGCGACCGAAGTCGACTTGTGCCACCGGAGTGGGCTTGGATGCGACTGTTAGCGTCGACTTGTGCCACCGAAGTGGGCTTGAGTACCTGAGCCATGGATTTCAGACCCAAGGTACGATTTCCGCCGAGTGGGCTTACGGGTGCGGCCGGAGTCGACTTGTGTACCGGGCCATGGATTTCGGACCCAAGGTACGGGTGCCACCGTAGTGGACTTGAAGGTGCGACCGGAATCGACTTGTGTACCACGGGCCATGGATTTCGGACCCAAGGTACGGAGTGCGAGTACTTAGGGTACTTGGACCCATGGTACGCAGCGTGATGACCACATGCGGCTACGTTCCATCGTCGCCGGACCCGAGGGCCGCTTACAACTAGGTTCCATCGAAGCTTACACACGTAGTATGCCACCGAAGCGGTGAAGATGCGGCCGGAGTCGACTTTAAGTTGCCGCATGGAGCGGACTT
Source organism: Cenchrus americanus (assembly GCA_947561735.1). Lineage (NCBI taxonomy): Eukaryota > Viridiplantae > Streptophyta > Magnoliopsida > Poales > Poaceae > Cenchrus > Cenchrus americanus. The sequence continues at coordinate 7,931,377 of OX387242.1, forward strand.
TAGAATGCGACTTTAGAAATCGACTTTAGATTGCCGCACGTAGCGAACTTTAGAAACTTCCTCCTAGGGATAGCCCCCGAGTTGATGAAGTAGACTCGTGGCGACTTGATTGATATACCCAAGAGTAGTCAGCAGAGTGTAGCTCCCGTGAAAACCCGCCGAGAAGCGTACACAAATGAGTAGTCGGCAAGTAGTCCTACATGATGAGGAGAACAAGCCAAGAAAATAGAACGGTAATCATTTAAACAAATGACTTAGTTGTTGCCGCCGGTGCGGACTTGTAGATGAAGCGTGGCGGTCGGCGATTGAATTCCGCAAGCTCGAGAACAAGTTCTATGGTCTCGAGTTCCACCACATCGTCCGCGACAACGGCGTCGCGGCGGACGTTCTATCGAAGCTTGGATCTACCCGCGCTCAAGTGCCAGCGGGTGTCTTCGTTCACGAGCTTCACGCGCCATCCATCCCGGAGCCGGCGCCACCGACCCCTTGTCCCGGCCAACCCCGTGGGCCGGACGAGAGGTCATGATGATCGACGTGGACTGGAGGCAACCCTTCATCGACTACCTCAGCGAGCGAGAAGGTTCCCTCGACAAGAACTCGGCCGAACGGCTCATCCGCCGCGCCAAGTCCTACGTCCTCGTCGGAGACAAGCTTTACAAGTGAGGCGCATCTTCTGGAGTACTCATGAAGTGCGTCCCAAGGCAAGAAGGCGAGGACATCTTGGAAAAGATCCACAAGGGTGTATGTGGCAACCACGCGTCCTCACGTACGGCGGTCGGCAAGGCCTTCCGGCGAGCTTTCTGCGGCCCCACGGCTGCGGGCGATCTTTGAAGAACTCGTCACAAGGTGCCAAGGATGCCGGTACTTCGCCCAGCGGCAACACGTCCCGGCCTACAAGCTAGTCACCATACCGCCAACCTCGGCCCTTTGCCTGCCGGGGGCTCGACATGATTGGGCCACCGCCAACCGCGCCGGGTGGTTTCAACGGAGTACCGGTGGCCATCGACAAGTTCACCAAGTGGATAGAGGTCAAGCCGGTCACATGCCCCAAGGGCGACGAGTACTCGACTTCTGGATGAACTCGTACACCGCTACGGACTACCCCACCACATCATCACGGACACCGGGCTCCAACTTCAACAACCACCAGTTCTGGGAGTTCTGCGAGAACAGCGGGATTGACGTCCGATACGTCTCAGTTGCCCATCCTCGGGCCAACGGACAAGTCGAGCGCGCCAACGGGATGGTGCTCGACGATTTCAAGAAGCGGCTACACGACGCTGCTAACTCTAAAGGAGGCAAGTGGATCAAGGAACTACCCAACGCACTCGGAGGCTATGTACTCGGCCTTCCAAGCCAACGGGGCAATCCCCTTACTTCCTGGTCTATGGCTCCGAAGCAATCCTCCCTGCCGATGTCATATGAAACTCGCCAGTAGTGGAGCATTACGACGAAGGCGTCTCCGAAGACAGCAGACGAGTCGACATCGACAGCCTCGAAGAAGCTCGGCTGCCGCCCTCGTCCAATCGGCAAGGTACCCGGAGGGTATCCGACGCTACCACGATCGCAACATCAAGGAACGCTCCTTCAACGTTGGAGATCTTGTCCTTCGCCGTATCCCGTAACACGGAAGGACTACACAAGCTCGGCTCCCCACGGGAAGGTCCCTTCACGGTTGCAAAGGTGACCGGCCGGGCTCCTACCGCCTCCAAACACTTGAAGGCGAACACATCAACAACTCGTGGAACGTCGACCAGCTCTGTCGGTTCTACGCCTAGTCTACACGACTACCCCGGGCTCAAGTCTACACGACTACATCAAGACCCCTCCGCCGTAAGCGGCCTCCGGGTCCGAGCACTAGTCTCCGGACTACTCCTCACTAGGATCCGGCCTCCGCGGCTACATACGGATCCGGGGGCTGCGATGAGCGACAAAGGACTCTAGCGGCGGTCTCTTCGAGAGACCATACTCTAAGATCCGACCTACACGGCTACCTACGGATCTACTGCTGTAAGCGGCTACTCGCCCTAGCACCACTTAGATGTAAGCGGCCTCCGGGTCTAGGCGACTACTTTGTAACTACGGCTCTGGCCATCCAGGTGTACTTCTTCAGTAATAATGTTTGATCGTTCATCAACTTCTTTCTTGTCTACTTCCCTCAACGGGACTACTTGCCGAGTACGACTACTCGCATCCACTCCACGATGGGGCTCCGCACTCGAGATCACGACTACGAGTACTCATTGCTTTGGAATTTTCTTTCATTAATACTTAAGCAATTCATTACAATTGTTTTTGTACAACTACGGCTACGAGCTAACTATTACGGGGCTACTGGAGATTGAGCTTATCGGCTACTTGCTCCGCAATGGGAGCCATCTGCTCCAACAGCTCCGCGTATTGCTCGTCGGTGCAGTTGGCGGCTACCCCGCCAGCGACTACCTCCACGGGCGCCTTCGGGAAGTAGGACTTCATGAAGGCCAAGACTTGCTTCGGGATCGACCTCGCCATATGCTTCACATAAGCCGCCAGCCGGCTGGGGGCTTCCCTGAGGCGATCCACGAGCGGAGCGATCTTGGGGCCGCGGGATGAGGCACCAAGAGCCTTGCAATCGGCGGCGCGGCTTCCTCAAGATCCTTCGACTTGGGCCGCGGTGCCTCGCAATCTTCATTCAACACGCAACGATTTGTAGCAGTTCACGAGATCACGGTCGAAGCAATCCGCGGCTCCATGTGCTTGTCGCACTCGAAGGCAAGTTCCTTATAGTCAAGCTCGAGTACACGGCGGGCCTCCTGCTCCCCGGTAGAAGAGGTTCTTCATACCGATCTCCGAGGACTTCAACCGCTCCACACGGGTCTCAAGCTCGCAACACAACAAGGCGCGGCGGGTTAGGCTACCTCTCGACCTCCAAACAACTACCCAACAAGCCAAGCGGCATACCTTTGTTCTTGTTGCGGAGCATCTTGTTCCTCCGCACCAAGTCGTCGCTCTTTGCCTGCATGTCCTGGACATCATTATGGTACTTGGAAAAGGCGGTGTCGAGCTTGGACTGCATGGCGGCCGCGTGCTTCCGCGACTTCAAAAGCTAATCTTCTAGTGCTTCAGCCCGGAGCACCGCGTCACCAAAACCTTGCAGCATGTTGGACTTCTCGCGGGACCTCTCCACGACGTCCTGCACAGACAACACATGTCAAAAATGAGTATTCAACATAGAGGATTGACTACTCAGGAGTTCAAACTACTCACCTTCATCCACTGCGCAGCCTGGCGGACCGCCTCCAGGTGCCTGGCTACCGTCGCCGGGTCCACCAGGTCGTCGGCCAGCAGCTCCACCCCGCCATGACTACTCGCGGTGGCCTCCGTCATCGGCGCAGAGCGAATGGGCTCTGCGTCCTAGATCTCTAGAGAACAGATCACCACCTCCAGAGTAGCCTCCGGCGGCATGGCGGTCTCCTCTCCACCAGTGCCCACGGCGGCCTCCTCGGCGGCCTCCTCCATTGGCTCGGGGGCTTCGCCGGTAGCCTCCGGCACTTCTGGTGTCGACTTCTGCATTGGCACCCCCGCAGGGATGTCACTACCTTCAGCTTCGGCACCTGTCAAATAGAAGACAAGTGTATCAGCGTCTACGACTACTCCTCGAGGAGCTCTACAGCTTCAGAAGAGTACTTACCCTCGACCACGCTGGCCTCAGGCAGCGACGCCTCCGTAGCCGGCGCTTCGGGCACCGCCTGGGTAGCAGGAGCGGACTCCTCGGCGGGCGGCGCGACTTCTTCTGCCACTGCCGTAGAGGGTTCATCCCCCTCCCAGGACAGATCTGTTGATTTCCTGCAGAAGTACACATAGTTGGTTCTCAGCCAAGCACGACTACTACAACAAATACTACTCAGGAAGATGCAGTACTTATAAGCTCGACCGGACTATTGTCACGGCTGGAGCACCGAGGATGCTGGCAATATCTACCAGTCCACCCTCGGCGGGCGTTTCTTCTTGCACCTTGGCGGCCACTGCCTCCTCTGCAGCGACGGCGGCGGTGCGGCGTCCTCTGCGCTCCTATGGCCACCACCTCTTCAAACGGCGGCGGCTGCGCGGGCTCCGTGCTCCGGCCCCGAGGAGCGAGGGGGGCGGCGCTCCAACTACGCTAGGAGCTCTTCAACAGTGGGGGCTGGGCTACGACTCCCAGCAGGCTCCCCCACTGTGTCCCACTCACCTTCGTCGCCCTCCTCGACGGGCTCCATTGGCGGCACCTCCTGCTGATCAGTTATCAGTTATCAGCAAGTGAACTCATACGACGGGTACTCGACTACACAAGTCAAGACATCTTACCTCTCGAGGCGTGGTCTCTGAGACCTTCAGCCTCTTCGTCACCCGCTTGCGGGCGGGGTTGCGCGGCTTCCGTGGCGGCGCAGCCAGACTAGCCTCTAAGCTAGCCGGCGGATTTTGCACGAGGGGTACATGAGGCAAGCCGGGACGGCTAAACCTCGACCGCAGCTAGAAGCGGTCTTACAGCGTCTCCTCCTCGTCGTCGTCGTCATCGTCATCGGACGTGTCCTCCACGAGGACGGTGTCATTCCCTTCGCTGACTTCCCGCCGCTCCTTGCCCTTGGTCTTTCCTCCCTCCCGGAATCTCGATTCCCTGAGGGGGCGGCTGCGGCTCGGAGACGAACCTCTTCAAGTCATCCTGCAAGGCACCAGACATCAGTGCGACTACTCACAAGCAGTGACTACTCGACTAGGGGGTACGGCTACTCACCTCCTTTGGTGGGCGCGCGGCGGAGTACTCTTGGACTGGGCACGCCGTGTACGGTGGCATGTCCTTGAAGATGCGCGTCAACCCATCAACGATGTCGTCGTCGTCGACTTCACCTCCGAGCATCCGCGACGTGTCGTTGTCACCAGTGTACTCGAAGCCTAGGATGTCGCGGGCCATCAGTGGCTGCACCCTCCGCTTCATTAAGCTGAAGGCCACATGCTCGGCCCTCAGCCCGGCTTCTCTAAGCACCTTGATGCGTGCCAACAGCTCAGGGAGCTGGATCCCCTCCTGCATCGAAGGCTCCGTGTTCCACCAGTCCCGGTGTACCGGGCGCCTCCCGCTAGGCTTCGGCGAGCCGGGGTGGTGGTTCGTCACGTAGAACCACGTTGCCTTCCGGTCGGCGTTGGAGTCGATGAGCTTGTACGCGAGGTGCGCTCGGCGGCGTCCTCCCTCATCCGGATGCGGCTCTACCTACTACTCGAGGGTTGCGGCGCTCGGTCGTGGCTTCACCCGAAGAATTTCCGGAACAGGATCCAGTGCGGCTTGATCCCCAAGAATGCTTCACAGAAATGGACGAAGACCGAGGTATGGAATATACCATTGGGATTGAGACTGACGTACTCGACGCCGTAGTATCCTAGAAGACCCTTGAAGAAGTCGCTTGCAGGCAGTGCGAGCCCGCGCTCCGCGAAGCGCACGAACATTGGGATCTCGTCCTAGGCCTTCTCCATTGGGTACGGATCTCCGGCGGCGGCTCTCCACATATCGACCTCCTTCTCCCGGATAAACCCACAGTTGAGAAGGGCCAACAAATCATCGGTCTTCACCTTCGACTTTCTCCACTCGCGGCTTGGTTCTGGCCGCGGTGGAGACATTGGTGGCGCTGCCCCCGTGGCAGCCCCGGCAGCCTCATCGCGGCCTCTCTTCTTCCCGGCGGTCTTCACAGACTTGGACGGTGATGGCTTCATCCTCCAGGTGCACGGCATCTTCACGCGCATTCGCTCGGGGGCTACTCTGGAAGCTCTGGGTGGCGGCGCGCTTGGATCTACTGCAGCGGCGGTGTGCGGCGGAAATGGATCCGGCCCGGATCTATTTGAAATGGCTTCAGCAGTGATGGGTGGAAAACCCTAAGGGTTTTGGCTTCTATTTATAAGTCAAACCGGCTCCGCAACGGCCGGGCGGGATAAGTCCGCGCTCGGGTGACTCAGCGGCCGCGCGTGACTCTTCGTATTCTACTAGTCGACGCGCCTCACCTCGGGGGCTCGGCTACGGCTACTCGACTACCCCGGGAAGCGACAAGTCACGGGAGCATCTCGGGACACATTCTACAAGATGACCATTCAATTCGAGAGAAAGTACTCGACTCAAGGCTCGGGAGCTCCGTGCCACGTGTCCTTCGGTTTTTTTCTCTCTCCGGATTTTTCGGGAAATTCTTGCCAAGACTTCAGATGGACCCTCAGCCAGAGTCTACGTCTCAACCTAAGGCTCGGGGGCTACTCCATATGGAGTGCGATTTTGCAATCGCACTCCCATATCGGCTCCGGCTTCAAGACAACGCGGGCAAGTTTGAAGACCTTCGAGGGCAGCACTCGAGGACGCTTGGGACTACTCGAGAAGACTTCAAGATTGCTCAGATATCAGCTGGAGTACATTCCAGCCTCGGGATGCTTCGACTACTCTTGAGGACTTTTGACTTGTAGTACTCAGGGACGCTTGAGGACTACTCGTTAAGGCCGTCAAGACTACTTGAAGCTATCCTTCTCGACTACAAAGTACTCGGGGGCTTGTCGTATGGACCTCCCTGGGCCCACTACCTCGGTGGGTACCAGGACCGACTACTCGGTGGGCACACGGGACTACCGAGCTTGCGCTACACGGCACCTGATGGCGTGGAGCACAAGGACTACGGAGGAGAAGTACTCGGTTAGGAAGTTGTACATGTCCTGCGCTGTATGGAAGACTCCTAGGCGTACTCGACTAGTACTCTCTCCCTACTCCGACTTGTAACCCTGCCTCCCGGACTATATAAGGCGAGCGGGGACCGTTCTCTAGGAACATCGGCACATCTCATACAACCCACGGCGCACTATTACACCATCTTGTAATCGTGCCCAATTAATCCGAGCTACGCGGCACACAAGACGTAGGGTATTACACACCTCGCGGCCCGAACTTGTCTAAATTGTGTGCCACGTGTCTCTTCCTTCGAGTTACCGATCTCGGCAAGGCCACATTCATCTACTTCGGGTACTCCCCTTAGTAGGTTGCCGGTCTAAAACACCGATAGCCACGATGGTTATTCTTGAAGTTGACTAGTCGAGTTGATTCGACCGAGTTGTTGGGGGCGTGATGCCGTTCTCGACTAGTTTGGAAAACTAGTCGAGATGAATGGTCGATGCGATGCTACGGAGGACGACGTCGTGGCGGCGCGCGGCGTACTCGAAGTAGAGCCGGTGTTGCCGCGAGACAAGTAGTCACGACGCACGACGTGGGCGAAGTAGAGCCGGCGTGGCCGCAAGACGAAGTCGCGGCGCACAAAGTAGTCGACGACGAGCCGTGTGACGCGAGTAGTCGACGACGAGCGGCGATGAGCCGCGTGACAAGCCGCGCAACGTGCGAGGCACCGGACGCACGGTGTAGGCGAAGTAGTCGACGACGAGCCTCGCGCGAGGCGGAGTAGTTGACGGCGCGCGGCGCGACGAGCCGCGTGGCGAGCCGCGCGGCGTGCCGAGGGCACCCGGACGCGCGGCGTAGGCGGGGGTAGTCGACGACGAGCCTATGCGAGGCGGAGTAGTCGACGACGAGTGGCGCGACGAGCCGCATGACGAGCCGCGCGACGTGCCGAGGCACCCCGACGCGCGGCGTAGTCGAGGTAGATCGCTGCAGCCGGGAGAGTGGAGACGAGTACTCGCGGTGCACGACGAGGTTGACGTTGAGCGCGTGCAGCCGGAGACGAGTAGTCGCGGCGCACGGCGAGGTCGACGAGAGCGCGTGCGGCCGGAGACGAGTAGTCGCGGCGCACGGCGAGGTCGACGTAGAGCGTGTGCGGCCGGAGACGAGTAGTCGCGGCGCACGGCATGGTCGACGTAGAGCGTGTGCGGCCGGAGATGAGTAGTCGAGGCGCACGGCAAGGCTGAGGTAGAGCACATGCGGCCGGAGACGAGTAGTCGCGGTGCACGACGTAGTTGATGTAGAGCCGCTGCGATCGGGAGACGAGTACTCGCAGCACACAGCGTCGTTGATGTAGAGCCACTGCGAACGGAGGTGACGTAGCTGCAGCACACGGCAAGGTGGAAGTAGTTGTACTCACATAAGAACGTCTTGCCGTGTGGACCAATCAAAAATCTTGCATGTTCTTGGTATAGCTTTGGTGTGGCCGTTGTCAAAAGCCAATACTCTCCATGGTCTTCACGTGCATGCTGATTAAATTCTTGATACGGGAGCTTTGAATTCTCCATACGGGCTTGTTTGGGAATTAGTGGAATGAAGGGGGATGAAGGGCATTGGGGTGGAGAAATTTCCATTATAAGTCAAAATTTCCCAAAATCCCCTTCAATCCTCTTCCATCCACTGAATCTTCCATTTCCCAAACAAGCCCTACAGGAGCTTGATTGGATATCCCGATCCATGTCTCCACGTGGGTGCACAGCGAGAGGCAGCAAATTGTTGCGCCCGTACCGCAGCTCGATTCAAACTCAGAACCGGACAGGGACAGATGCCCCTCTTGTACTGCGGACAGCTGTAAATCAGCCTGGTGACTTCGAACGGAAAAGCAACTCGTCGATTCGGCTTAGGAGACCGAGGTAGCCTCGAGCTGGTGACCGCTAGACGTGGAATCCGCACCTTGTGCGGTTTGTTTTTCTGCTTGTAATGATGGCGGCAAAAAATTTTTTTGCTGGCGACGGAGTTTTCACCCTCGCAGGAATTTGGCACCGCGCTGATTTTTCTTGTATTCGAACCATGTCGAGTCGGCATGTTGGATGGAGGCGTCTTCCTGGGAGCATCGACTAGCTTCGGGAACAGAGTACTTGTCTTGTGCTGCATTGCGCATCACCGGAACAGAGTACTTGTCTTGTGCTGCATTGCGCATCACCGGTAGATAATACTGAACAGTAACGCTGTCACGTCCGGTAGATTGATCTTATTGATGGAGGTCCTCCGAATTCACCCGATGATCGTGACGATGGCCCCACGGTGGGCGCCAACTGTCGGTGTTTAAACCTCTCGACCTCCATGGGAGGTACCCGCAACAAGGTAGAAGGTGGGGATCGCGACGATCCGGGCCGAGAGGTACGCGCGAGGACACGAGACACGCGAGATTTATACATGTTCGGGTGGCCGGAGTAGCTACCCTACGTCTCGTTTAGAGTATTGCGCCCTGCGCTTGGATGTTGATCCCCGGAGGGATTGTAGATGTCCTCCTAGATACCCGGCCCTCCTTTATATATTCCAGGGGGGCGGGTTCCTAGTCGGTTACAGAGCGGGATTCCTAGTAGGATTACACGAGCGAGTCCTAGTAGGAGTATAGGGGAATTCTAGTAGGAGTCCGTCTTCTACTCTTCCTCGTTCCTTGCATGAGTACCGGGAGTATGCCCGACAACCGACAAGAGCGCGCCCAGCTTCGCCACCATCGGAGACAAGGCCGCGCCCCGCCTGCCACCACTCTGTCGCCAGATGACAGCAAGGGCGTCCCGCCGCGCTGCTCATGGTGGACGAGGAGGTGGCGCGGATGGAGGTGGTGGTCGAGGTGAGGAAGCGGAGGCAGAGGTGCGGAGGACTGGATGAGGTTGGGGCCACCGGATCTGCGCCGCGCCGCTGGCAGTGGAGCAGAAGGGGGGAGAGGAGGCCGCACGTGAGGAGGAGAGGATAACACCCAACTCAATTTTGCATATTAACTCTCGAAAATATAATTATATTGCAAATTAGTCCTCCAATGAAATATAGGTCCCCTGTTTTAGCAAGACCATTGAGAATGTGAAAAAATTACCTCCCAAAACCATGTATTGGGAGCCTGCTAAAAATAGCAATTCCCTAATAATTACCTCTCCAATATTTTTAAACATGTCACATCAGCATATTGGGCCATCACTTGGGCCAGCCTGCCACGGCGGCGCCCAGCCTCTCGCGGCGGCCGCCGTGTAGGAGCTTCTTGGCATACCGCGGGGCGTGGGGCCTCCCGGTCACGAAGAACGGTTGAGGGGCCACCAACGGTGGAGGCTCCAACTGCGGCGGTGGCGGCCACCAACGACATGGTCGGGGCCCTGGGTGGCACGGCCCGGTCGTCATTTTTTTATTTGTTCAAAATGTTTTTGCCGAGTGTTGAGGCCGGTACTCGGCGAACCCACAGTATCTTCATTGAGTGCCTGACGAAGGACACTTGGTGAAGCCTCCTTCGTCGAGTCTTTGTATGCAGAATTGGCAACACCGAGTGCTACACTCGGTGAAGCATTCACAGAGTGGTTTTAGGCCTTCGGCCTTCACTCGACGTCTTCAGGGTTTCTCGTAGTCGATTTCGAACAAGATATTTTAAAAGGTTGTGTATCACCATGTTATCTATCTATCTATCTATCTATCTATCTATCTATCTATCTATCTATCTATCTATATATATATATATATATATATATATATATATATATATATATATATATATATATATATATATATATATATATATATATATAGACACACACACATATATGATTTTTTGTGAATTTATTGTGATTTGCACAAATTTTTTTGAAAATTGTGGTTTGCACCAGATATGTTCCCACGTGAAATTTCACATGGAGATCTAAACAAGGCTTGAGATGCTCTGAGTTATACAAGAAAAGGAATAGCAAAAAACGTTGAGAAACTAAATATAGTTGACTTCAAATTAAACAACCCGAGAACGCCACTTATTAGTGACCGGATGCAGCATTAAAAATCTAATTACTGACAAAAGCATATATAGTTGCACCTCGCAGGATGCATCACTAGCTCCTTCCGATTGCTAATTAACCTGCTCTCTAACGGCTGGAAAGACGGGAGGCCATGGCCAGGGCATCACCAGGGGCGCCAGATTAAGCAAGCCCTCGTCCTCCATCGTCATCGTGTACACTTTCACCGCAACCTTGCTTTTGACATGAACGCAGAGCACGTCGTCGCCCACCTGCAAGCAGTGACGGATCTAAGGATTCACATGCACGGGGGGGTTGAACACCTTCTTCTACTTCTAAACACTAGAAAAACTTCATTTATAGCGAGAAAATTTCAGAGAGATTGAAAGAGAGCTTCATTGTTATTGAAGTAAGGGTATGAACACCTTCTTTTACCCCTAAACACTCATTTATAACGAAAAATTTCAAATGAGACCGAAGAAGAGTTCCTTTATTATCCAGCGAGGGGGCCGGAGCCCCCTCGGCCCCCCTCGCTGCCTCCGTCCCCGCCCGCAACAACACGAACTCCGCATCGTCCCAAAGCGCGTGCACCAAGACGCCATCCTCACCACCTGCAGCCAAGCTTGGCAGCTCCAACCCCAAGCGAGAACAAACGTCGCGCAAGCACACGGTGTCGACCGGGCCGACCGGCCGTCGTCGCAGCCGCCGCCGCCGCCGTCGATCCCGTGGTGCAAGACATGAATCGAAACCCATCGCGGCGCGCCGGATGAAGCCCGGAGCGATCACTTGCCACCGCAATCTCGTAGCTCCCGTCGTACCCGCACTCTCCAACCCTTCCGGGAGAGCAATCGCGGGGACGTCGGCGGGAATGCAGGATGCCGGCGCATCGCGGCCGACCGCGCTCGCGGATGCTACGAGGTAGAGCCTCGCCGTTGATGACCAGGAAAGTGAGAGAGGCCGCGAGGCATGCAAGCTCGAATTCCATGGAAGCCGAGTTTGTGCCGGGCGCGGCCGCCGCCGCCGCGCTCGTGGACGTCCACGGCGGTTCGGCCGGGTACGCCAACTCGAGCGCGAGAGTATGCTCACGCACACGTCCGCGCCGCCGCCGATGGTGAACTCGTTCACGTAGTAGTCTTCGTCGGTCGATCTCGGGGGCTCGGGCCCGGCGGCGGCCGCGAGGATGTCGGGGAACTAAGAGGCTCCCGGCGGGTAAAACACCCGGCCTCGGGTGCCGACCCCCGACGCAGAGGTGGCCGTCCCTGCAAGTCATTGATACGCGCCGACCGAATCCCGCCGGCGGCGCGGTGGTCGATGGTGGCGGCCGCCGCGCGGGCCGCGGCGGCGAGCTCCGGCGGGAGGTTGGGCATCGGCACGAACGTCATGGCGAAGCGATGGCGGCGTGGCGACACGGCGTAGAACCCCACGAGGGGCGGCGGGTGGAGACCGCGGAACCGGCCGAGGAAGGCGGCGCCGGAAGCGACGCGAGCCGCGCGCGCGCGGACGAGCGCGGCGCGGACGAGGGCGGCGGGGGAAGGCGAGGCGGAGCGGGATCTCCCCCGGCGGGTCGTCGTTGTCGAGCACCCCCGAGGCGACCGCGTGGCGTTTTGGAAAAAGCGGGATGCACTTTCAAAACGAACAAGTCATCACTGCGGATGAACGGATCTCTACTACTAAAAAGTACGAAGTGTAGACAAAAACTTGTTCCTACTTTTTCCGCTCTCCCCGTGAATCCGCCTCCCCCGTGCGTCCTTCCGGGGTCCGCCGCCCTCCGCGCGACCTCGGGCCCACCCCCGGCGACCTCCGCCCAACCTACCACCGGCCCCCCGCCCCCACCGTGCGACCTCCTCTTCCACGGCGCGCCGCCGAACCGGCCCTCGCCTCCTCCTCCTCCACGCCGCGCCGCCGAACCGGCCTCGCCTCCTCCTCCTCCACGCCGCGCCGCCGCCGATCCACGCCTCCCTCGCCTCCCTCCCTCGGCCCGCGCCGCCGCCGATCCACGCCGCGCCGCCGCTCATCCGGGGCTCCCCTCGCCTCCTCCTCGGCGGGAGTCCGCGCCCGAGATCGGGGCCGCGCCGCCGCCGATCCACGCCGCGCCGCCTCCTCCTCCGGCCGTCGCCTCCTCCTGCGGCCGGAGTCCGCCCGGAGATCCGTGCCAAGGACGCCTCCGGGTTTAGGGTTAGACCGCCATCGACTCCTCCTCCGGCCGTCGTCCGCGCCTCCTCCTCCGGCCGTCGTCCGCGCCTCGTCCTCCGGCCTTCGCCCTCGCCTCCTTCTCCCGCCGGCGCCCCGGCCTCCTTCTCCGACCGTCGTCCGCGCCGCCGATCCGGACGCCCTCGCCTCCGCGGACGCCCTCGCCTCCTCCGCTCATGGACGCCGCCGTCTACATCATCCAAACCGTCTACATCTCCGTACGTGCTTTCAACCACCAACATCTCCGGTTGATGATTGTTTAGTAGACATCCGTCCGTTGATGATTGTTTTCAAACCGTCTACATCCGTCCGTTGATGATTGTTTAGTTGACAACCACCTCATGTGTTAGTAGTAGAAATTGCTTTCTATGCGTGCTCTATCGCCTCAGCGCCCTCCCGACCGGAGATCGGGAATGTTAAAATTAGCCCGGTAGTAAGCGACCTAAGATGACCGAAATGGCAAGCATCATATTTACACCGAATTCTAATTCATACTAATACAATAATACCATACGACGGTAGCGGTGAATGACGTCACCGGATAGAAAAATACCTTGCGCAAGAACGATTTGAAGGTACTCTAGGGCCGGTTTCGGGATTCGGCTCGTCTTTATCGAGAAAATTTCGGTATTGTTGCAATTCTATACGGTCCAATTGCTTCGGTTACAAAACAATTGCTAACTGGGCTCGAGATTCGGCCGATACATCCGTGTCCGACAGTCCATATTTTCTTGATTGGAACACATGGTTGTCAACTTCCCTTGCTTATCAATAATTACACGCATGGCAAACCCGCAGATGCTCGGGGGCTACTGTCGGGGACCGCCCCTAGGGGTCCCCTCAAACAATGGGGGAACCCTTACTTAAATTCCCCGCATCGAATAAGCTAAGCCTAACCACGCAGAAACTAACCATGCGGGACATAGCCCATGCGAGCAGGACTTCGGAGGCCCACCAAGACGGCTCGTCCGTAAGACCCCCCGAGCAGCCGCGCCGCCCGAGGGTATGCTCCTCCTCGGACGGGCTCCGCCCCGTTCGAGGGGCAACCCCCTCCCTCGAACGGACTCCGCCCCGTTCGAGGGGCGACCCCTTCCCTCGAGCGGTCCCGCCCCGCTCGAGGGCTTGATCCCCCTCGAGCGGGCCTCGCCCTCGCTCGAGGGTCCGCTCCACCCTCGGCCGGGGCCCGCCACGCTCACGGGCGCCCCGCGCGCGTGCGCCGCCCCCGTACTTGGGCATTTAACGCCCCGACGCCGCGGGGCGGCGTCATCATGCGCCCGGGGCTCACGCCCGGTGCCGCCGCACCAACTCCCCAGGGAAGGAGCCCATCCCCGCTACCGTGGGATGGACGTGCGGTACGGCCGGTGTCAGTCCCGTGACACCGTGCGCACGCCACTGTACGGCTAACGCGCCCGACCCTCGAAAGGGGGCCGGGCGCACCCTCGACTCCACTTTCCCGTGACCCTGCAGGTTAGGTGAGGGGCGCTAGGCCGGTGGGTGGCCATCCCGGCCACTGTAACGGCGCGGCCGCCGTACCCACGCGTGCGGGCGCACGCCCCGACTCCGCGAGCGCACGCCCGAGCACCGCAAAGAACCACTCCACTACCGCGAGCTCATTGGGAAGGAACGCCGTTCCGCCCTCGCTCCCGTACTCCGTACCGGCCATCATCGGCACCTCCCCTCGAAGCCTATCAGGGGACGCCATCGCCATCTGCCGCCTCCTACCCTCGAACCGCCACTGTTCGGGTACGAGGTAGGCCATCATGGCCGGATCGCGGCGAAGATCGTCCGACGACCGCCCACTCTACGCCGTAGCACGACGTGCTTCCACACGTAGCTAGGTAGCGCGGCGTGCATGTAACTCGCCGCCCCCTTGGCCTATAAAAGGGGAGGCGAGCCCCCCGGCCGCGGGGGGGGGAGGGACGAATCCGAGAGGAACACGGCGCACCGTGCACTCACTCTCTTATTCTCCCACAACATCTCCAGCCACTCACCCAGGGACTTGGAAGCCACGCTTCCTCTCCCGCCTTGCTTGTACTTGCCCCACTACAAGCACCCCCGGTGCCGAGCAATATAGTGCCACGAGCGCGCCCCTGTCTGGACGTACGGCCCCCTCGGCCGAACCCGGATAAAACCTTGTGTCATTTGTTGCTTAGCATCGACCATCGAGGGATAGACCTAGGCGTTATCTACTGGTTAGTGTCGGGACCATATTCCGCACCGACAGTTGGCGCCCACCGTGGGGCTCACGAGCGCCTAAGGTCATTTCGCTAACTCCCTCCATGGTGATCCGTACTGAGTACCGTAGCACCCGCTACAACATGGGTAGCTCGGACCCTCTTCCGGCCGGGTTCGAGATCCGCTTCGGGGACTTGAACTTCCAGGCCACGGGGAACGGCTATCTCATGCGCCTCACCAACCGTGAGGAGCTCCGCGCGCAGCGCGAGGCCAGGTCCGCTCTGGTCTCCGCCGCACGCACGACACCGGCGCAGGCGCCTGCAGGCACGGATGCCGCGGGCCCGACGACGCCGCGACGCCGTCGTCGCTCCGGACTACGCTCGCGTCGGGCGCGGTCCCGGCGGCGGCGGGCCGAGCGCGCCGCCGCCCAACGCGGTGCGCCCACCGTCACGGCGACCGCCACCGCCCCCGGCGGGACCGCGTGCGGTCTCCGACCACGCATCCCCACTCGGGCCGCGCGGCGCCACTACGGCCTACAACGCCGGCGTCAACACGACAATGCGCCGGGTTCCTCCCCGGTCGCCACGTCTTCGTCGCCGGGGATCCCGGCACTTCCGGCCAGCGGACGAGTCGGTCCCCGGGCTCCGTCGACACGATGCCACCCGCCAACCGACACGGGTACGCGGAGTGGGACTTCTCCGGCGTGCCGGACCCGGGCCGCGTTCGGCGCTTCCTCGACGCCGCGGACTACCGGTTTGGTCGCTCGGACAACTCCAAGACCGGGAGCTACGACCCCACGCGGGAGTGTTGCGCTGTCATCACCAACGACCCGGCAAACGCCGCCGGTGCGGCGGGCGCCGGAGACGGGGAAGTCACGCCGGCCCCGAGGGATCGCCGCGCGCCCGGCCGCGGGGCCGAGCGCTCCGCCGGGGCCGACGTCGACGCACACTGGCCCAAGCCCGCGAGCTCGAGGCCAAGCCGGCGGAGGAGTACCGGACAGTGCGGCGCTCCGCGCCTCGATGGCGGGGGAAGCCTCCGCGCGCGGCGAACGCGCGCGGAGAGCCGGGCCGACAGGTCCGTGACCGCCTCAACCCCGTCCCCAACGTCGACAACGCGGATACGCCACCACGGGCGAGCCAAAAGCTCATCGCCGCCGCGACGTTGCTACGCGCCATGCCGGCACCCTCGACCCCCGAGGCTCGAGACATGCACCGCGAGGTGCAGACTCTCCTTGAGCAAGCGGCCGTCCAGCAGGCCGAGAGCTCAGCCTCACGCATCCGCCAACAGGGGGACGCACGGGGCGATGATCCTGCACCGGGAGGCGAACCCTCGGTGCACGTAGGTCAACTCCGGGCCGACCCGGGACGCACGCCGGCCAAGGAACGGCTCCTCGACACGCGCAGGGCGCTGGATGGCGATGCCCGCAACGTCATCAACGCCAGGCGCACCAGCAAGGCGGACGCGCGAGCGGCTAGGGGCTACCACCCTCGAAGGGGTGGACGCTACGACAGCGGTGAGGATCGCTCCCCGACACCGAGCCCCCGGCACCCGTGTATTCGGCGGGAGATCCGCACAGCGGCGTTCCCCCAGCGCTTCCGTCAGCCCTCGACGATCGTCAAATACAACGGGGAGACGGACCCTCGTGTCCGGCTCCAACGATTACCGCCCCGGCCTGTCGCCTCGGGCGGGGCCACCAACGACGAAGTAATCATCCGCAACTTGCCCCCCGCATCCGGGCGACGCGGCCCGACATGGCTCGAGCACTTACCCGCCGCCCGCATCCATAGCCGGGACGATCTAGTCCACACCTTCGTGGGCAACTTCCGGGGCACGTACGTGCGCCCGGAACTCCCGGGGATCCGCGCTCCCCGCACGCGAGAAGCCGGCGAGTCGCTACGGGACTTCATACGGCGCTTCTCCAAGCGCCGCACGCAGCTCCCCGCCGTGGCACAATCCGAGATCGTGCACGCGTTCCTCGAGGGCACCTCGTGCCGGGACCTTGTGCGCGAACCGGGACGTAGCCCGCCCACGGACTCGAACGAGCCGTTCGACATTGCCACCGCCCCTTCGCCTCCTCCGGAGAGGAGGCCGTGGGGGCAATCTTCGACGGCAAGAAGGGCAAGCGCTCCGAGGACACGCCCGCGGAGGGCGGCGGGTCCAAGGAGCCGCGCCGCAACGACAAGCGGGGCAAGAAGGGGGAAGAAGCCGCGCCGCGCGGCGCGCGAGCAGGGGCGCGACGGCGGCAACGCCGAGGCCCTCGCTGTTGACCCGGCCCGACGGGGCCCTCGACCGGCTCCTCGAGGCCCGGGGTGTTCGACGACATGATGAAGAAGCCATGCCCCTACCACAAGACCCCCGTGAATCACACTCTTGAGCAGTGCGACATGCTCAAGAAGTTCTATGGCCGTGCCGCCGCGAAGGAGGCGGAGGCCAAGAAGGATGGGGGCGATGGCGACGCGGGTGGTTTCCCCGCTGTCGAAAATGTGTTCCTCATCTTTGGGGGGACCTAATGTCGACATGTCGACCCGACAGCGCAAGAAGGAGCGGCACGAAGTCCTCGCCGCAGAGGGCACCCCCGGCCTTTCTCAACCGGTCGAAGGATGCCATCACCTTTAGCCGGGATGATCACCCAAATCGCATCCCGAACCCGTGCCGCACCCACCGGTGGTCGATCCCATCATTGGCAACGCCCCGGTTTCGAAGGTCCTTATGGACGGAGGCGTAGCCTCAATATCCTCTTCGCGCATACATTGCGCCCGATGGGGATTGGGCCGGACCAGCCGCGGCCCGCCGCGAAGCCGTTTCACGCGCATCGCGCCCGGCAAGCAGCGTTCAACCCCTCGGGCATCGATCCGCCCGTCCGGTTCGGGACCCCCCAAGAATTTCCGCAAGGAAACCCTCACCTTCGAGGTGGTGGGATTCAAAGGGGCCTACCATGCCATCCTTGGGCGACCATGCTATGCCAAGTTCATGGCGGTCCCCAACTACACGTACCGAAGATGAAGATGCCGTGTCCAAACGGCGTCATCACCGTCGGGTCATCGATCGAGCATGCATTCGACCGCGATGTCGAGTGCGTGGAACATGCAGAGGCACTAGCGCCGGATGAAGCGCCGGTGAACACACCGGAGAAGATGGTCAACGACGACCTCGCCCTCCGCCGCCAAACACACCGGCACCTTCGAGGCCGCCGAGCAAACCAAAGGGGTCCCCCTCGACCCGACAGCCCCCGAGGGCAAGGTGTTGAGGGTCGGCCGACCCTCGATCCTAAATAGGAAGCAAGTGCTCGTCGACTTCCTCCGCGCCAACGCCGACGTCTTCGCGTGGAGCCCCTCGGACATGCCGTGCATCCCGAGGGAGGTCGCCGAGCACTCCCTTGATATCCTCGCCTAACGCTCGCGGCGTTCAGCAGCCGGCCGCGCCGCTTCGACGAGGAGCGGCGACGGGCGATCGGAGCGGAGCCGCGGAAGCTCCTCGAGGCCGGATTCATCAAGGAAGTGTTCCACCCTACGTGGCTAGCTAATCCCCGTGCTTGTAAAAAAAGAAAAATGGGAAGTGGAGGATGTGCATTGACTACACCGAGCCTCAATAAAGCATGTCCAAAGGTTCCTTTTCCTTTGCCACGCATAGATCGATCGTTGATTCCACCGCCGGTGTGAACTACTCGTTTCCTTGATGCCTACTCGGGATATCACCAAATAAAAATGAAGGAGTCCGACCAGCTCGCGACTTCGTTCATCACACCGTTCGGGACGTTCTGTTACGTCACGATGCCTTTTGGCCTCGAAACGCGGGCGCAACATATCGCCGCCGCATGCGCACGTTTTTGGGGACCATATCGGGCGGACGGTCGAGGCTTACGTAGACGACATCGTCGTCAAGACCCGGGAAGGCGGACGACCCGGCCGGCCGATCTTGACATCGCATTCGACCGCTCGCGGGCCAACGGGGTTAAGCTCAACCCCGAAAAATGTGTCTTTGGAGTGCCGCGGGGCATGCTCCTAGGGTACATCGTCTCCCGGCGGGGAATCGAGGCCAACCCCCGAAAAGGTCGCGGCCCTCGAGCGAATGGGTCCAATTCGGGACCTCAAAGGGGTGCGAAGGTGTTGGGGTGCCTCGCCGCCCTTAGCCGCTTCATTTCGAGGCTCGGTGAGAAGGGCCCGCCCCTCTACCGGCCGCTCAAGAAGCACGAGCGCTTCTCTTGGACCGCCGAGGCCCGGAAGCGCTCGACAAGCCGAAGGCGTCTCCGACGCACGCCCCAATCCTTACGCCGCCGCGAGACGGCGAACCCCTCCAACTCTACGTGGCCGCAACCACCCGGTGGTCGCCGCCGTGATCGTCGTGGAGCGCACGGAGGAAGGGCATGCCTTGCCCGTGCGAGAGGCCGGTCTACTACATCGGCGAAGTCCCGTCGGACACGAAGACGCGCTACCCCCGTGTCCGTAAGCCGTTGTACGCGGTGGTCCTCGCGCGGCGCAAGCTCCGCCACTACTTCGAGGCCCACCCGGGCCACGGTGGTCTCTTCCTTCCCGCTAGGAGAGATCATTCGCAACCCCGACGCGGCGAGCACTTGCCGAGTGGTCCGTGGAGTTGATGGGCGAGACGCTCGCCTACGCCCTCCGCGCAAGGCCATCAAATCGCAAATCTTAGCCGATTTCGTCGCCGAGTGGACGGACACGCACCGCCACCCCCTCGCATTCGCGCAGTGCCGGACTCCGTTCTTCGACGGCTCGGTGATGAAGACAGGAGCGGGCGCAGGCTCCCGCTCTTCGTGTCACCCCCTCGGGGAACACATGCGCTACGCGGTGCGCCTCCACTTCCCCGCGTCTAACAATATGGCGGAATACGAGGCCCTTCTCTCGCGGCCTCAAAATCGCCATTGAGTTGGGCATCAAGCGCCTCGACGTGCGAGGGGATTCGCGGCTCGTGATCGATCAAGTCATGAAGAACGCGAGCCGCCACGACGACAAGATGGAGGCCTACCGCAAAGCCGTGCGGGCCCTCGAAGACAAATTCTACGCGCATCGAGCTTAATCATGTACCCCGCCGCTACAACGAGGAAGCGTACGAGCCGGCAAAAATAGCGTCCGGCGGATCACCGTTCCCCCGAACGTTTTTGCGCGCGACATCGCGCGAGCCTACCTGGTCACCTTCGAGCCCTACCCCTCGAGCGACGGCGGACCCTGGGGCTCCCTCGAATCCAGCGGCGTGCGGAACCCATGGAAGAGGACCCCTCGAACGAGGCGTACGTGCTCTCCCTTCTCGAGGGGTACGGCTCCCACGAAGTCGACGCGATGGATACGAGCCGCTCCCCGTCCAAGCGGATTGGCGTGAAAAGTACACCGCCCGGATCGCTCGAGGGGAACTCCCCGAAGACCGGCCGCGCCCGTGCGCATCGCCAGATGGCCAAATCCTTCACCCTCGTCGACGGCGAGCCGCACAAGCGCGCCGCGTCGTGCATCCTCCGCCGATGCATACCCATCCCCGAGGGGCGCGAGCTCCTACGGGACATCCACGCGGGAATCCGCGGCCACCACGCCGCGCCACGCACCCTCGTTGGCAACGCGTTCCGCCGTGGCTTCTATTGGCCTACCGCGGTCACGGACGCCAACGAAATTGTACGCACCTCGCGAAGGGTGCCGCTTCTACGCCCGCAAGACCAACTTGCCGCCTCATGCTCGCAAACGATCCCCGTAACATGGCCGTTCGCCGTGTGGGGGTTGGACATCGTCGGGCCCCTCGCGGAAGGCGCCCGGGGCTTCACCCACCCGCCGGTTGCAATTGACAAGTTCTCCAAGTGGGTGGAGGTGCGCCCCATCACGAATTTGAGGGCTGAGCAGGCGGTCATGTTCTTCACCGACATCGTCTACCGCTTTGGAGTGCCAAACTCCATCATCACAGACAACGGGTCCCGCTCACGGCCGAAGTTCTTGGAGTTCTCGCGACAAGTTCCACATCCGCGTGGATTGGGCACGTGGCACACCCACGGACCAATGGCCAAGTGGAACGTGCCAACGGCATGATTCTACGTGGGCCTCAAACCTGCACTCTCGACCGCACTCAACAAATCGCCGAAAATGGCTCCAAGAACTACCAAGCGGCCGTGTGGAGCCTAAGGACCACCCCAAGCGAGCCACCGGGTTCACCCCGTTTTTCCTAGTCCATGGCGCGGAGGCCGTCCTCCCCACGGATCTGGAATACGGGTCGCCCAAGGTTCGAGGCTACAACGAGGATGCTAACCAACGAGCCCGCGAGGACTCGCTGGACCAGCTGGATGAAGTACGCCTCGTGGCGTTGATGCACTCGCAAGGTATCAACCCCCTACGGCGCTACCAAGCACGCAAGATACGTCGGAGGGATTTCAACGAGGGGGACTTGGTCCTAAGGCTACGCCAAGACAATCGAGGGCGCCACAAGCTATCGCCCCCATGGGAGGGACCCTACGTCGTGGTGAAGGTGCTCAAACCGGCACGTACAAGCCGGCCAACGAGGACGGCGAAGAACTCACCAACGCTTGGAACATCCAACAAGCCTACGTCGCTTCTACCCTTAGCTAGGATTTCCAAGTATTTTCTCGTTGTAAAAACGCACGGCCAACGCCCCGCTTGGTGCCACCTATGTAAATACTCCAAATCTAATAAAAGGGCAACTCGGCTTTCCCCCCGAAACCCAAGTTACCCTCGGGGGCTTACCGCGGGGGGCACCCCCCCCAAATGGTCCCATTTTTTTCGCGCAAAAAACGTAACAACACGCGCTAAGTTTGTTTCCCACTTCAACCTCGAGCCATGATTCGAACAGGGCGCAGGCGGCACAGCGGAAGGAGTGTGCGAGCCAGAGACAGCCTACGCCGCGTGGCTATGGCCCGTCTCTCTCGCCTCCAACCCAGCGGGCCCCTGCGAAAAACGAACTCCCCTAACTAGAATCTACTCGGAAGAAGGAGAAACAAAAAGCGCAATAAGCAAACGATTTCATTTACAAACAACCGCCCATGTTCATGAAACGACTTGTTTATTTACAAGAGGCCACGAGGCCGAATTTCGATACACATAAACAAAAAACGGGCCTAGCGCCCGTGTGCTTTCAGCGGGTAGAGCGGCAAAGATCGGCGGCATCCGGAAGAGGAATTCTTCGAAGGCCTCGGCGAGCGACCCGGCGGCGTCGGCAACAAGCGCGTCCGCACGCTCCATAGCCACCTCGTCCTCGACACCCTCGGGCACGATGTAGCCCTCCGCCACCGCCTCGAGGTTGACCTCGTAGTGGGATCGCACCACTCCAAGGGCCTTCCCGCACGCCCGTGTGCAACGCCCGCGCATCCGCTCCGTGACGTGGCCGCCGAGGGCGCGCAGCGACCGGCCGCCGAGCCGCCGGCCCGGGCTTCGCCTTCCTCGACGACGCGACAGTCTCGAGGGCCGCGTCACGCCGCTCCCCGCGCCCTCTCGCTCGCAGGAGTTGTAGGAAGCTTGCAGGGCCTCGGCCCGCCCGGCCAGCCGTGCCCCAAGGCGAGTGCGCAAGCCCGGAACCAACAAGACAACAAGAAATCGAAAGGGGAAGCAAACCCTCTGAAGCAGAAAACCGACAAACAAGTCAGAAAATGACTCACCCTCGACTTGTTTCTTCTCCGCATCGAGGTCGCGACGCGCGGACTCGAGCGCCGCCTCGAGGCGCCGGATGGTCTCGCCTTGCTCGACGAGGGCCATCTCCCCGACCGGCATTGCCGATGCCGAGCGCCGCCGCCTCGTCCTCAACCTTGGAGAACGCGGCGTTCCGCTCCTCCGGGCCGACCTCTCCGCCGCCCTCACGCGCGACGCGCTCCCCGCTCCGGCGCCGCCGGCGTCGCCAAGGGCGGCCCCGCTCCCCGCCGGAGCCGCTCCTCGCCCCCCCCGGCGGGCGATGCGCTCCGCCGGAGCCGCCCCTCGCTGGGCGACGAGGGCCGCGGCCTTGGCGTCGAGGGCGGCCCTCGTGTCGTCGGCCTCCTTGGCGCGCTCGCTCCAACCCGCGCGCCCGCTCCTCGCCCGGCGCCGCCGCGCCCGCGCCCTCTCGAGCGACGTGCGGAGCCCCCGGGTCTCGGCGCGAGCGGTGGCCACCTCCGCCTCCCGTGTGGCGGCCGCCGTCCGCGTCTTGTCCAGGTCCTCACGCGCGTTCCACAGCGCCTCGTCGCGATCAACGAGGGCTGCGCGGATCCGCTCGAGACTCGAGTGACGCGCCGTGCCCTGCCCTGAGCTCTCGGGGAGCACGTCGCACCATGCCATCGCCCGGTACACCAGCCAACTGTCCGGCGTCCGGAGAGCATCCGCAAGCGCGTCGAAAGCGCCGCATCGCTCCCGAGCAGGGCGGGCCTCGGCGTTCACCCGGTCGAACGCGCCGTACTTCTCACGAGCACGGCGCTCGAGCTCCCGGCATCCACACGACGAATTTCGTAAATGTCAAGGCTTGAATGCAAGCACACGGAAACAAAAAAGAAAGGGAGACGAGCAATCATGGCTCACCCGGAAGACAAGCCGTGCCGGGCCGCCGTGAACTCGCGCCGCCTCGTTCAACGCACCGCTGAGCGTGGCGCCGTGGCTCCGAAGCTCACCCCAGAGCTCCTGCTCCCTCTGGGCGTCAGCAAACGCCGGGGGGTCCTCCACGGCCCCCTCCACCTGGGCGGTGGCGGCCGGCGTGGGAGGACGAGGCCTCGGCATCGTGCCCTCGGCCCCCCACTATCATGCGACCCTCGTGCCGCCTCACGAGGGCCCCCTCCTGGGGCTCAGGGGAGTTCGTGGGCCGCTCGGCCCACCGGTTCCACCCGTGCGGCGGGGAGTCATCCAAGAGCTCCACCACCTCCGCCCGGAGACCGCCGGCGGGAGGAACCGCCCGCTCCGCCTCCGCCGGCGCCTCCACCCGCGCCTCCGCGGCCACGGGCGCCCGTCGTGGCGCCCGTCGCCGCCACCTCCGCCCGTGCCGCCGCATCCGCGGCGCCCCCGCAGGTTGCGCCCGCTCCGCCCCTTCCGCGAGGGCCGCCACCGCAGCGACACCTCCACCGTAGCCACCGCCGCGCGCCCGCGCCTCCGTGGCGACCGACGCCGCCGCCCCCGCGACCTGCGGGCGCGCCGCGGCGGGGCGATCCGCCGGCCGGGGCCTCGAGGCCCCGCCCGGGCCTTGCGAGCTCGTGCCCGCCGCCGCGCCCCGTCCCCGGCGCGACCCCCCTCGACGAACGCCGCCGGGTGGGGATCGACGCGTCCGTCCTCAGCACCTTGGCCGGTGCAAGAGGAGGGACGGTTGGCACCGCCCTGCGCAAACACGAACGGAGGGTTAGAGCATCTAATAACCAGCAAACTAAAGCCAAGCAAAGGAAGAACAGGTTCCTTACCTCGCGGAGGAAAAGGCCCGCTTCCTTTTCCTCGAGGCCTCTGACGAGGCCGGCACGGCGGCCGCGCCCGACGCGGCGCCTCCCCGACGGCGCCGCCGCACGCACGGGCACGCCCGCCCCGCGCGAGGGCGCGCCCCGATGCCGCACCCCCCGACGACGCCGCGCGGCGCGGGGGCACGCTCGCCCGCGCGCGCGGGCACGCCTCCCGACGCGCCCCTCGACGACGACGCCGCCGCGCGGACGCGCTCCCGCCCGCGCGCGCGCACGCCGGACGCGCGCGCGCGCAGCACGTCCGCCGCGCGTGCCTCCGCGGCACGCGCCGGCACCCCGCGCGCGTGCCGCCCCCGACGATGATTGCCGGCGGCGGGCGCCGCGCGCCCGCCCCGTACGAAGCCACCCCCCGACGCCGGCGCGGGATCCGGCGACGGGGCGCAGGCCGCCACCGTCCGAGGGGCCCTCCCCCTCGTACTCTTCCTCCTCGTCCCGCTCCGAGGACGAGGGCTCCTCGATGTCCGGGAGGAGAGCCCCGGCTCCTCCCACCGCCGTACTCCGCGGACCGTGCGTCGCGGCGCGCTTGGCGCCGCCTTGCGTGCTCCCTCCCCGCGCGCCGCTCGCTCCCCGCCGCTCCCGCCGCGCCGCCCCCGCCGAGCGCACGGGAGTCGGGGGTGGGTGGAACGGACTTGGCGGCGTTGAACCGCACCCGCCCGCACGCGAGAGCAACGATGGCGCATCGAGAAACGGAAGCAAGAACAAGGACTAAAACAGAATCAAAAACCACACTCACCAACGGGCCGACGGGGAGCATCTCGATATCCCACGGGGTCCGACCCGCGGCGCCCGCGTCCGGGTGTCGACGGCGCTCCGCGCCCCGGTGAGCGCGTACGGCCGCCTCCGGCGGCGTCGGGAGCATCCGCGACCTCGCCGTGTCGACGGGGTTGGCCGCCTCCGTCATCTCGAAGATGCAGAGGGGCCTCTCCATCAACGGCACGACCCGCCGGTGGTGGAGGAAGGCGAGGACGCCCATCGCGTTGAGCCCCTCCTTCGCCGCCCGCCGGCAGGCGGCAAGGACGGACCCCCTCGCGCGCCGGTGATTGGCCGTAGGCAACCCGTAGCCCCGTGAGTCCGGCCTCTTCTTGAACACCCGGCCGGTGTAGGGAGGGGAGGCCGGGCTCGGCGTTGCGCGGATAAAACCATCCCCGCTCCCGGCCGGCGTTGTTCGTCGTCATGGTGCGGGGGATGTAGAAATCCTTGAGCCGTCCCCCGCGGAGCGAGCGACATCCCGCCGGCGCGGACCGCGCGGCGGGTCCTCGGCTCCGACGTGGGCGCGTGATGAGCTCCCCGCGGAAGAGGTGTACCCGCAGCTCCCAATTGACCGGGATCCCCGTGGTACCCTTCGCGCACGCCCACGAATGTGGCCGCTCGCGAGATCGCATTGGGGGCAAAATTGTGCAGCTCCACTCCGTAGTGGTAGCACAATGCCCGCATGAATGTGCTCGCCGGCGCGTTGAAGCCGCGCTCGTGGTAGCGGAGGAAGCTCACCACGTAGCCCTCCCGGCGGGTTGGGCTCAAGGTGTGTCGCCGGCGGCACGATCCACTCCGCCGGCGCCCTTCTTCGTTGGCCGACGGTGGCCGGCGGCGACCGGCTCGCCCGGGCGAGCCGGGTCACGGTCGACCTCTCCCGTGCGTACGGCTTCGGGACCCCGATCGGAAGCCGAGGCGGCGCCATAAGGGGGGACGAACGAGTGCAAAGGCGGAGGACAAGGAAACGAGGAAAAAGCTCTAGCGCCGAGCCGCGCGGCGGCAAGAGTGAGGCGAAGGCGAAGGGACGGAGGACTGAAAACGGTGAGGAGCCAAGGTAAAAAACCGCCGTCCCTTCCTCACCGCAGTTTTATAGGCAACGGGCGAGTTCTCCGGAGCGGACGCCCCGCCAACATTAACTGCAGGAATCTTTCCATCGCGTCGACGGGCGGGCCCCACCACGACTGCAGCGGCTCTAACACCGCGGGCGGGTCATCATCACGGCAAGACCGGCGGCCGACCGAGGCAAAACCGTCACGTCCGCCGGCCACGTCGCCCACTACGCGCGCGCGCGCGCGCGCGCCGCCTAAAAGGCGCGCCCGCGCTGCAAAACCGCGGCCACGACCGCAAGGCAATTAAATGCCCGGCCCCTTGCCAAGCAAGGAGAGCCCTCGAGCGAGGCGAATCCTCGGCTCGAGACAAAGGCGACCCTCGATGGGATGACGACGTGAGAAGGTCGCCCGGACCCGCCGGTGTAGAGCGAGGCGGCCGCGGCACCCATGCCACGTGAAGCCCTCGAGTGGCGTGACCCTCGGCACGAAACAAGGCGACCCTCGATGGGATATCGGCGTGAGAAGGACGCCCGGACCCTCGCTCGACGTAGAGCGGACCACCGCGGGCACCCATGCCACGTAGGACCCTCGAGCGGCATGACCCCCAACTCGAGACAATGTCAACCCTCTAAAAGAAGGCACGCGCGTAAGAGGATCGCCCAGTGTCACGCTTGAAATAGAGCGACACCGAAAGCACTCATGCCGCGCCGTGCCGCCAACAAGCACCTCGAGGGCCGGCACGTCCGGACCCCTCGACGGCCGCAAACGCGAAAAGACGGGGGGTTGTCCATGCACGGCCCCGCACGGCCTTGCCGATCGAGGTTCGAAGCCCGACCCTCGACGGGTTCGAACAGCGCCCCGCATCACGCAGTTAGGGACGACGAGGGCACGCGCATTCGAGCCGTTCCTCGAGCCCGTCGGCTCGAGGGTGCCCCACATGTCGTGTTCGAGAGCCGCCGAGGGCGCCTAGCCGGGGGGATCCCACCGAGGGAGAGCTTCCGCGCCCTCGGTCCCTAGCGAACGGGACCGAGCCCCACCTAGCAAACCCACGCAAGCGCTTCCATGGACGTGTCTCCGACCGCGCGGCCTACCCTTATCGAACGGGGCATGGACGTCCACTTGAACCACCCGCTAGCGGCTCGATGAGGAATCCGCGATTCGCGACCCGCTCGATGGGAGTCGTGGAAACCTCACCCTCCGTCCCGCGGAGGGACGGCGAGGGCGCGATAAAAAACAAGTCGTCGGCTCGACCCGATCGCCTCGAACGAGGCCAAGGCTCGGGGCTTGACGCACGGCTACACCTCCTTGGAATTGCACCCGCCGGGAGACAAAGGACAGGGGAGCGTGCACCCCCGATGCCGGCTGAAATACCGCCGATGCCGGTTGGCATATGTGCCACGCCTTTCGACCGAATTGCTCGCGGTTAACCCCCGCAGGAGAGCCCACACTCCCCGCAGGGCTTCGGGGGCTAGACCCGCGGGTCCGCTGACGCGGCCCCATGGAAAGCGTTCGCAAACAAGGAGGGAAGAACGTCCTATCAGTAGGTTCCAGCATCCGCGGGAGCCTCAATGGCAAACCCGCGGATGCTCGGGGGCTACCGTCGGGGACCGCCCCTAGGGGTCCCCTCAAACAATGGGGGAACCCTTACTTAAATTCCCCGCATCGAATAAGCTAAGCCTAACCACGCAGAAACTAACCATGCAGACATAGCCCATGCAACAGGACTTCGGAGGCCCACCAAGACGGCTCGTCTGTAAGACCCCCCGAGCAGCCGCGCCGCCCGAGGGTATGCTCCTCCTCGGACGGGCTCCGCCCCGTTCGAGGGGCAACCCCCCTCCCCTCGAACGGACTCCGCCCCGTTCGAGGGGCGACCCTTCCCTCGAGCGGTCCCGCCCCGCTCGAGGGCTTGATCCCCCTCGAGCGGGCCTCGCCTCGCTCGAGGGTCCGCTCCACCCTCGGCCGGGGCCCGCCACGCTCACGGCGCCCGCGCGCGCGTGCGCCGCCCCTGTACTTGGGCATTTAACGCCCTGACGCCGCAGGACGGCGTCATCATGCGCCCGGGGCTCACGCCCCGGTGCCGCCGCACCAACTCCCCAGGGAGGAGCCCATCCCCGCTACTGTGGGATGGACTGTGCGGTACGGCCGGTGTCAGTCCCGTGACACCGTGCGCCCGCTACTGTACGGCTAACGCGCCCGACCCTCGAAAGGGGGCCGGCGCACCCTCGACTCCACTTTCCCGTGACCCCGCAGTTAGGTGAGGGGCGCTAGGCCGGTGGGCGGCCATCCCGCCACCGTAACGGCGCGGCCGCCGTACCCACGCGTGCGGGCGCACGCCCGACTCCGCAGGCGCACGCCCGAGCACCGCAAGCAACCACTCCACTACCGCGAGCTCATTGGGAAGGAACGCCGTTCGCCCGCTCCCCGTACTCCGTACCGCCCATCATCGCACCTCCCTCGAAGCCTATCGGGGACGCCATCGCCATCCGCCGCCTCCCTACCCCTCGAACCGCCACCGTTCGGGTACGAGGTAGGCCATCATGGCCGGATCGCGGCGAAGATCGTCCGACGACCGCCCACTCTACGCCGTAGCACGACGTGCTTCCACACGTAGCTAGGTAGCGCGGCGTGCATGTAACTCGCCGCCCCCTTGGCCTATAAAAGGGGAGGCGAGCCCCCAGCCGCGGGGGAGGACGAATCCAGAGGAACACAGCGCACCGTGCACTCACTCTCTTATTCTCCCACAACATCTCCAGCCACTCACCCAGGGACTTGGGAGCCACGCTTCCTCTCCCGCCTTGCTTGTACTTGCCCCACTACAAGCACCCCCGGTGCTGAGCAATATAGTGCCACGAGCACGCCCCTGTCGGGACGTACGGCCCCCTCGGCGGGAACCGGATAAAACCTTGTGTCATTTGTTGCTTAGCATCGACCATCGAGGGATAGACCTAGGCGTTATCTACCGGTTAGTGTCGGGACCATATTCCGCACCGACACACCAACATCTCCGGTTGATGATTGTTTAGTAGACATCCGTCCGTTGATGATTGTTTTCAAACCGTCTACATCCGTCCGTTGATGATTGTTTAGTTGACAACCACCTCATGTGTTAGTAGTAGAAATTGCTTTCTATGCGTGCTCTCATCGCCTCAAGCGGCTCTCCCGACCGGAGATCGGAATGTTAAAATTAGCCCGTAGTAAGCAGCCTAAGATGACCGAAATGGCAAGCATCATATTTACACCGAATTCTAATTCATACTAATACAATAATACCATACGACGGTAGCAGGAATGACGTCACCGGATAGAAAAATACCTTGCGCAAGAACGATTTGAAGGTACTCTAGGGCCGAGCTTTCGGGATTCGGCTCGTCTTTATCGAAAATTTCAGTATTGTTGCAATTCTATACAGTCCAATTGCTTCAGTTACAAAACAATTGCTAACCGGGCTCGAGATTCGGCCGATACATCCGTGTCCGACAGTCCATATTTTCTTGATTGGAACACATGGTTGTCAACTTCCCTTGCTTATCAATAATTACACTAGGTAAGTGTAGATGTTTAGATCTTTAATGCCAAAACTGCTCAATCAATTCATGATGTATTTTTTCAGAACACGACACCGAACATATGTCCACTTTGCTCGACTGACTTATGACATGCACCATATCATGCATACTGAACACAGGCTCACACGATATTGATGGATCAGTAGCCGTACATGATTCGGACAGAGGAGCAATCCCATATTTTTAATGGAGCTTTTTTAATTCGTCTAAATACAAGTTCTTTGAAGTTTAAACTGTAATTTATAAGTATTACAGACAAATGTGATATGAAATAAAAGCATGGCTTAGTCGTTTAGATTATTCCGAGGTGAAATCCACTTACCTTTGTTACGGCGTGTAATCCATGTGTGCTCATATTTTTATACTTGTTCTATAATTAACGATGCTATTTTTTATGGTGAGTGTGCATGTAGGGAAAATGTGCATGCATATGCATAGTACTTTGTGTCTATCTTGTATTTCGCAACAAAAGGATGTTATAAAATTTGTTCTAAACAATAACATGTGTGGTAATTTTTCTGAAAAGGGTGTGGTAATAAAATCAAAAGTGGATGGCCATGTTTACACATTTTCCTTCGTGGAGTTTTAGAATGAAGTCTACTTCTCATAACATCTAGGTGCATTATACCAAAGTGTAAGAGCTCTTAATCTTTTCTAAGAGTATCATTAACTGATAATGTCGAACTTCCTAAGAGTACTTGATTGTATAATGAATTTTCACTATTTATCATTTAGTTTCATCCCCGCGACTATTTCGGTGCTGCTGCAGCATGAACCATATCCCTTTCAGGCAACAGCACATGCCAACTTACAACTGTAGAGATATGATTCGTATAAATACTTGGGGTCTCTGACCACAGATGCCACTTTGTCTTGAAATTAATCTCTCCATATTATCCTTAGGCATCTCAACATGGTTGCCTTCTTGTGAGTTAGTTGGACACTGGTTGCCTGCCAATTCAGGGGGCGGCAAGAAGATGTGACAAAGAGTTAATAATGCAAAAGGAAGAAAAGACTTTGGTTTAGTGATCGATTTTTTATAGTAGTAATCTCTTATGAAGGATCAAAAGTTCTACAATTTGTAAATAGCAGAACTAATATAATGTCAGTTATTTGTTTATGCGACGAGCAATGGGAGTGATTAGTGCAATGGTTATCGTTGGGCTACGCTGATGCTTTCCTTTTAATTAAACAAAATTGGGTTAAGCTTCAGGAGAGTCAGGTGAATTATTGAGTACCTCAAAATTGATCTCTTCTGGTAATTTTTTTTATTACAAGTCAGCAGTGAAAAAATATAATTGGGATTTTGTAATTCTCAAAATTGATCTTAGAACAAGTATCATGGGGGTTGGAGGGAGGATGTCATGCAAGACTTATTAATCATTCACTTTAAATGCACGGACTTACACAACAATGTGTTGATGTGCAGTACTACTTTATGGTAATGGCCAGCTCTGATTATGATGTTAGTACATCTTAATAAGTTGCACAGCTTACAATCTATGGTCTGTTGGATGCACTTCCTTTTTGTTCATAACACTTCTATGTCAGTGTAGGTTTTGTGCTTCAGTTTGATTGGCTTCAGCGATTAGTGAAGATCTGTCTTTCCTGTGCTATGGCAAACCCATTTGACATTGCTGGGGACCTGGGGTGGAAGGCACAAATCCACCCTTTTCTTGAAGCATAACAGTTAGGTGGTGAATTGCTCTTGATGATTCGGTGCAAAGCCCCTTTGATGGTGGTTTTCTATATGCAAACTCACTTCTAGGTAGCATTTACTCGCCTTCCTGACACTGCACATATATATTTCTTTTTGTAGTTATTTTTATGTATCTTCATTATCTGATTTTTCTGGTGGGGTTTCATGTGCCTAATGCACTTGATTCTGAATACTTATTTGTTATCTCTAATGTGTCATTGTTGTAACTATATTAGCTGCTAGAAATTAGAATACATGTCATGCGGAAGATACTTCTGAGGATGAGCATTTGGATGCAAATCTTGAGAGAAAGGTAAGTAAAAAAAATCCTTTTGCAGCACTCATCATCAGATAAATATTTTAGGTATACCAAGGTAGTAGCTAATTCCCTTGGACTAGATTTCTTGATGGTACCTATGTTTTCCTGATGTTACCAGGTTCAGTAAATTTGTTGATTCATCATCTAAAAAGAATTGTTGATTCATCTAGATTCAGGTAGCTATATGTTCAGTGTTTAAGGTTTCATCGATTTTTTGTAAAAAATACCAGACCAAAATTCTTGGAACTGCATGAGATTGCCAATGTTTTGGAAGAGCTTATACTAGAGTATGCATGGTAATGTTTCAGGGTGGAAGAGAATTGCAAAGCTTACTTCTTGTGCACACATGGAGTCTTTTGAGAAGATTCACGGCAGGAACAATTCTGCCATCATCTAAAATCAGAGCCATGAGGTAATTAAGCCAAATTGATTTGACCTTTTTTTAATTCAAATGTCATTATAATTTCAGCTAATTCTCAGTATGGAGGAGGCTAATGAGGTGCTTCTCAGTTTCCTAATAGTCACGACAAAAGTAGAGATGCTTCTTAGTTTTCTAATAGTAAATACAATACGCTCCCGCAGGATCGATCGTTTAGTATTATATGTTTTTTGTCAACTAAAGTTGACACATGAAGGTTAGATAACTATATTTTGTACACTGTATGTGCATCTAAAAATCTAACTTACTCTTACTTTACCTAAAAGGTATATAGAAAATTATTTGTGTTGTTCATCATAACTGAAAAGATGTGTTGATATGGATGTAGATGGCTCATTATTGATAAAAGAAAAGACAATTGTTTGAAGCATAAGTGAATTGGGCCAACAAATCATCCTCGACAAAGTTGATGTGTCGTATGCATTTGTGATGGCCATCAAATATCGAGTTTATGTTTTGTTTGTGGTGAAGTAAAACCCTGGTCTTTGTGATTGGTGCATTGAAAAGTTCAAATAGCAATATCTTAGTTGTGTATATTATTTAGCTTTATTTTGTATGGAATGTTCATTACCGAAATCTTAATTACTCCAGGATCTTGGATGATGTATTTATTCCATAGTTGTATATGTTTTCACATTATTATTATCTTTTTGAATTAAATGTTTATTATAATATAAATATTATGTTGCCCGTAGCAACGCACGGCACGACCGTAGTATTACTCAACATTCCAGCCGGTTACCGCCGGATAAGGGCCCGTTCGGTTGCCAAGGAACGATCCCGTTCCGAGTGGTTTTGTTCGGCTCGGATAGATGTCATGTCTCAACAAAAAAAATGTTGTTCGGTTGGTCGGGCTTGGAATTTAATCCGGACCGGTTCGGTTTCACCCTCCGCACTCCAAGACCGGAGCGAAACCCCACCCTATACACTCCGGAACAATTCCTCCGGAAGTTGGCGGCGCAAGTGAAACATGTGGTTTCACTTGATCATGGCTCCGGAATACATCTTTGAGCCGGTCTATTCCCGGAAACGAACTAGCTCTAAAGATGACAGGTTCAAATAACTTCGTCTTGCTTGATCCAGGGATCTTCCCCCCACCGTAGCGAGCGTATGACTCAGCACTTCGGCGGATCATAAACGCGAGCCGCGACCGAGACTCGCCCGACCGAGTACAAGGCTACACAAAACCATGCATAAGGGTGCGTTTGGCATGACTGTGACTGTGGCAGCTCCGGTTGTGGCTGTGCTGGTGGAGCAGATTCTGAAACCTGGAAAAATGTTTGGCAAAACAACTTTCCCTGACTGTGCAAAGGGTGAAATGTCCATAATACCCTTCTCTTTTCTTTTTATTTCCTTCTTTTTTCCTCCTATTTTCTTTTCCTTCTCATGGTTTTCTTTTTATTTGTTGTCCACATTTTCACCACACCAAGGGCCAGCTGCCAATTTTTCTCATCCACAATCTTCTCTCTGTCCCCCATCATCAGCACCGCCCAATCTCATCCACATTTGGGGGGTTGGGGGGCACGACGTCGTCTATGCCTATTGAGGTGTGCCTCATGGCCGCCCGGCGCGCCATGGTTGGCTGGAGCCCCGTACCGTTCCCAATCGGGCTCGTCGCTGGTTAGCCCCCACCACGGCCACCGGTCGCCGCCCTTCTCCGCCCTCCTTTCCCACGCCCGTGCAACCACCGCCGGCCGCCATCGAGCAAATCCTCCTCCGCAGGCCGCCATCTAGCGCATCCTCTTCCGCAGGCCGCGGTCGAGCACCTCCTCTGCGCCCCGTGCGGTCGTCGCCGAGCAACTCCTCTGCAGGCCGCGCTCCCACCGCTGGGTCTGGCCCACGCCTCCACCTCGCGCCACCGACCACCATCTCCCCGTGTGTCATGCCCCGACGAACCGCACCCGGGGGCAGGGCTGGCAAAGGGTGTGGGGGAAGCAGGGGGGGACGAAGTCATAATTTTCTCGGCTCCGCCTCATGCAAATCGCTCCGGTGTGCGGGTTTTTTGTGAATTTATTGTGATTTGCACAAATTTTTTTGAAAATTGTGGTTTGCACCAGATATGTTCCCACGTGAAATTTCACATGGAGATCCGAACAAGGCTTGAGATGTTTGGATCACCTTTAGTCTCATGACTAAAATTAGTCAGGCTAAAAAATTTTATTCACCCCCTGTTTGGAAGCAAGAGCTAAAATGTATTAAAAGAGCATTAAAGTCCCTATTTCTCTCTCCCTTTCTCTTCTCTCTCATCTCCCTAACTCTTCTCTCTCCTCTCCCACGGTGAGCATGACTTGGAGCTATTGGAAGCATGCATGTGGTCATTAATAAGGAAAGAAGAAGAGATTTTAGTCCCTTTTAGCTCCTCCACCCCCTACTAGCAAAGTTTAGCCTCAAGACTAATTTTAGCCTCACCTGTTTGGAAGTTTAACTCCTCGTAGAGGCTAATTTTAGTCAAGCTAATTTTGTCCCTATGATCCAAACATGCTCATAGTTGACTTCAAACAACCCGAGACTTATTAGTGACCGAATGCAGCATTAAAAATCTAATTACTGACAAAACCATATATAGTTGCACCTCGCAGGATGCATCACTAGCTCCTTCCGATTGCTAATTAACCTGCTCTCAGCTCTCTAACGGCTGGAAAGACGGGAGGCCATGGCCAGGGCATCACCAGGGGCGCCAGACTAAGCAAGCCCTCGTCCTCCATCGTCATCGTGTACACTTTCTCCGCAACCTTGCTTTTGACATGAACGCAGAGCACGTCGTCGCCCACCTGCAAGAACACGAACTCCGCATCGTCCCCAAGCGCGTGCACCAAGACGCCATCCTCACCACCTGCAGCCAAGCTTGGCAGCTCCAACCCCAAGCGAGAACAAACGTCGCGCAAGCACACGGTGTCGACCAGCGACCAGCCGTCGTCGCAGCCGCAGCCGCCGCCGTCGATCCTGTGGTGCAAGACATGAATCTGAAACCCATCGCGGCGCGCCAGATGAAGCCCGGAGCGATCACTTGCCACTGCAATCTCGTAGCTCCCGTCGTCGTACCTGCTCTCCAACCCTTCCGGGAGAGCAATCGTCGGGACGTCAGCGGGAATGCAGGATGCCAGGCGCATCGCAGCGACCGCGCTCGCAGATGCCACGAGGTAGAGCCTGCCGTCGATGAACGGGAGGTGAGAGGCCGCGGACCATGGAAGCCAAGTTGCGCCAGGCGCCGCCGCCGCCTCGCTCGTAAACGTCCACGGCGGTTCGCTGGTGTTGCCAGCTCGAGCGCGAGAGTATGCTCACGCACACGTCCGCGCCGCCGCCGATGGTGAACTCGTTCACGTAGTAGTCTTCGTCGGTCGATCTCGGGGGCTCGGGCTCCGGCGGCGGCCAGAGGATGTCGGGGAATCTCAGAGGCTCCAGCGGGTAAAACACCCAGCCTCGGGTGCCGAATTCCCTGACGGCGCAGAGGTGGCCGTCCCTGCAGTCATTGATACGCGCGGAC
The DNA here is from genome assembly GCA_947561735.1 of Cenchrus americanus. Classification (NCBI taxonomy): domain Eukaryota; kingdom Viridiplantae; phylum Streptophyta; class Magnoliopsida; order Poales; family Poaceae; genus Cenchrus; species Cenchrus americanus. The sequence continues at coordinate 7,967,080 of OX387242.1, forward strand.
CGAATCCTGCCGGCGGCGCGGTGGTCGATGGTGGCGGCCGCCGCGCGGGCCGCTGCGGCGAGCTCCGGCGGGAGGTTGGGCATCGGCACGAACGTCATGGCGAAGCGATGGCAGCGTGGCAGCACGGCGTAGAACCCCACGAGGGGCGGCGGGTGGAGACCGCGGAACCGGCGGAGGAAGGCGGCGCCGGAAGCGACGAAGAGCCAGCGCGCGCAGACGAGCGCGGCGCGGACGAGGGCGGCGGGGAAGGCGAGGCGGAGCAGGATCTCCCCCAGCAGGTCGTCATTGTCGAGCACCCCCGAGGCGACCGCGTGGCGTTTTGGAAAAAGCGGGATGCACTTTCAAAACAAACAAGTCATCACGACTGATGAACAGCCTCACTATTTCTCAACATTCCGGGCTGGTTACCACGCCGGATAAGGCCCCGTTCGGTTGCCCAGGAACGATCCTGTTCCGAGTGGTTTTGTTCGGCTCGGATAGATGTCATGTCTCAACAAAAAAAAAATGTTGTTCGTGGGCTTGGAATTTAATCCGGACTGGTTCGGTTTCATCCCCTTCACTCCAAGACCCGGAGCGAAACCCCACCCTATACACTCCGAACAATTCCTCCGAAAGTTGGCGGCACAAGTGAAACATGTGGTTTCACTTGATCATGGCCTGGAATAAATCTTTGAGCTGGTCTATTCCCTGGAAACAGAACTTGCCTTAAAGATGACAGGTTCAACTAACGTCGTCTTGCGATCCACGGATCATTTCCCCCACCAGAGCGAGCGTATGACTCAGCACTTCAGCAGATCATAAACGCGAGCTGCGACTGAGACTGACTACCTGATTGAGTACAAGGCTACACAAAACCATGCATAAGGGTGCGTTTGGCATGACTGTGACTGTGGCAGCTCCGGTTGTAGTTATCTTTGGTAGAGCGATTCTTAAACCTCGGAAAAATGTTGGGCAAAACAATTTTCTCTCGTGGATCGTGCAAAGGGTGAAATGTCCATAATACCCTTCTCTTTTCTTTTTTATTTCCTCTTATTTTCTTTTCCTTCTCATGGTTTTCTTTTTATTTGTTGTCCACATTTTCACCACACCAAGGGCCGCGCCGCCAATTTTTCTCGTCCACAAGTTCTTCTCTCTGTCCCCCATCATCAGCACCGCCCAATCTCATCCACATTTGGGGGGGGGGGGGTGTCGTCTATGTCTCTTGCGGTTGCCTCATGGCCGCTCGGCGCGCCATGGCCGGGCCGGAGCCCCGCGCCGTTCCCAATCGTGCTCGTCGCCGGTCGGCCCCCACCACGGCCACCGGTCGCCGCCCTTCTCCGCCCTCCTTTCCCACGCCCGTGCAACCACCGCCGGCCTCCCTCGAGCGGGATCCTCCTCTGCAGCCGCCATCTAGCGCATCCTCTTCCGCGGCCGCGGTCGAGCACCTCCTCCGTACCCCGTGCGGTCGTCGCCGAGCAACTCCTCTACGGACCGCGCTCCCACCGCCGGGCTCGGTGCCCCGCCTCCACCTCGCGCCACCGACCACCATCTCCCCGTGTGTCATGCCCCCCGACGAACCGCACCGGGGCGGGGGTTGGCAAAGGGCGTGGGGAAGCGTGGGGGGACGAAGTCATAATTTTCGGCTCCGCCTCACGCAAATCGCTCCAGTGCGCGGGTTTTTACGGGTGCTCCTCCGGACAATCAAAACGTGTTTGCGACCCCGGTTGCGCCCTCGGGCTGCAAGTCGCGACGTTTGCGCTGCTTGTCCCCACGTCGGGGCCCGGCTCCCCGGCGGCCAAAAGTGTCCCCCGCACCCGGCTCCCGAGATACGCCGTGGGGGATAGTTTCCTGGGGGGCGAGCTCCGCGCGGTGCACACGGGCGCACGCGCCGGCTCACGTGCGTGGTCCGAGTGACGGACATGTGGGGTTGTAGGCCTCATCCCGGCTACCGGTTGGTTGACAAACACCATCTTCATCCGGACCGAGCTCATTTGGTACCGAGCCACAAACACAATACTACCTTGCACCGTGTGGGCCGGGCAATTTAGCCGTGCTGGGCCGGGGTGGCAAACACGCTCTCAGTTTTTCCTAAAAGCCTTGCTATCTCGATTCCAAACGAACCGAAGTCTCCGATCCTTCCCGCCAAAAAGAAAGACCATTCACGGATTCAGCAAACGGAAACTTCCTGATCTCTCCTCTGTCTCTCATCTGTCTCATCTGACCAGACCAGATGTGAAATTGCCAGTTGTGGAAAGGCGGTTCGGCATCTCTCCTGGGCGGCGGATGACAAATCAGGCAGAGGCGGCCGGAGGAAGAAACCCCAAGGAGAGGTCTCCTGGCCTGGTGTGATGTGAACACAGACCCGGCTTCGTTCGTTCTGATGGTCCGGCTAGCTAGCTAGCTGGCACTCCGGCCGCACTCCTCCGCCGCCGCCCGGTCTGCCTTTGACTCCGGCGAGCGAGATCTCGATCGGCAAACAACGATCTTCTGAACTGAACCTTCTCGCGCGGCGCGGCGAGGTCAAACGAAAGTTGCCGATTTGATTTCCTCCATCATCATCCTATCTTCTCTGTTTTTTTTCCCCAACACGATTGATTCGTAGTAGCTGGCGGCGCGAGTGTCGAATACTCAAATGGGTTACAGCATGCGACAAGAAACAACTTTTCGCCAACGAAATCATCCGGGAAAATGTGCAGCAGCTAGCCAAAACAAAAGATGGCCACTAGTATTTCTGTGTGCGTACAGAGCTCCTGAATATATACGAGGTTAAAAACGCTTGACAAGCAAGTATACAGTGCTAGCGCAGCCAAGGAAAAATCCCAAGAATTTCCCAGAGGACTTTACGAGGCCGTCCGTCCATTTCCTAGCTAGCGGACGACTAAAGATTCCCGAAAAGCTGAAATCCAGACGCATTGCTTCAACCTTTCAAAGCAAAAAAAAAAAAAAAAAAAAAAGACGCATTGCTTCGCACGCACGGAACTCCATTGCCTGCTAGCTAGCTGCTAGTCGCCCTCCATTGATGCCGAAAGAAAGGTACTCGCAGCCTGAAGAAGAAGAAGAAAAGATGAGCGAGGTAGCGGTGTGTGAACAAGAGTCGTTCTCTCGATCGGTCAGTTAATTATTGTTTTTATCCGTTCGAATGAGATGGCTCATCCCTTATCTTTTTTGATATCTGTGTGTATATATTTATTGATCTGGTACCACCACTGCTATCTGTGTAAACAAACCACCTTTACAAGTTTATTCGTCGCCAAAAGTGTGTACATAGTGATATGATGATGATAGATGATGTATGTATATAGCGAGCCAGCGACAATAGTATGCATGTGATGATCAACCTAGCTATTCGCCTACAAAGGTTCAAGAGGCGATGAAAAACATGTATGATGCCATTCTTCATCACACGGGCAAACTTTTCCGAGCTTTGAAAATCACTGACGCACGTACTGCAGCGGTACAGGTAAGGTGAAACTTATGCGAAAACTAGACGAAGTTGCTAATGTGCAACCAACAAAAAGACTCTCGAGACGATGAAATGAGAGCAAACAGTCACCGTGTTTTCTTTTTTCCTTCTTTACTTTGCTCACAAGCAAAAACAATCTGCACATCTTTTTTTCTCACAAAACGAAAGAAAAAAGGTCAAACACCACACAAATAAACGTTCACATCTTCCTCCGGGGTTGCTTGGGAGCTTCATTCCACCCCTTCTCACACCTTCCTCCGGGCCCACCGGCCGCGCGCTTGGTCACCGACCAAATCGCGACCACACACGCAATGCCGTCCACGTCGACGGGCCCACCAGCTAGAGAAATACTACTACTACCAACCAAGATTAAAAAAAATACTACTGCACAGCGCACGCCACATACGTTAGATACGGTGTGTAAAGAATTCGGGTTTCTACGTACGTACACCCTCGACGTGTACACGTGCACCTTCGTTCCTAGCGCCTCTATTCGATCTACTCCGGCGCACCGAACGGTGCGGCGCGCGCGGCGGCGGCGGCATTTGTCGTCGGCTCGTCGCGCCGCGCTCACGCCGCGCCCATGTGCTTCGGCTCCGGCGACGCCGCCGCGTACGACGTCCACGCGCGCATCGGCGACGGCGACGGCGACGCGCCCTTCCACTTCCACGCCTGCGCTGCGGCCGGCGTCCGCGCGGGAGTCGTCGTCGCGTCCTCGTGCGCGCCGCCGCCGCCGCCGTCCGAGTCCGACTCCGACACGCGCCACACCTTGACGGACCCGTCGAGGCTGCCGCTGTACACCACCCACCGGCGCGGCGCGCCGCTGCCATCCTCCTCATCCTCCCGTTCCTCGTCCATGGCGACGCACTTGACGGGGCCCGTGTGGCCCCTGAGCACGGCGAGGCGCGCGTGGTCGGCGCCCTCCTCGCGCCGCCACACGGAGATGGTCCGGTCGGCGGACCCGCTGACGACGACGCGGCCCGCCACCGCGAGGCACAGCACGGCCATCTTGTGCCCCCGCAGCGCGCCGCCGTTCCGCGGCGCGGCGCCGGGGGCCGCCCCGCGCCGCCACTGCCAGTGCGTGACGGCGCCGTCCGACGACCCGACGTACACCACCCGGGCCTCGACGGACACGGCGACGGCCGTCACCGCGCTGTCCCCCTCCCGCAGCACCCGCTCCATGGTGTGCCACGTGTCGCGCCCCTTCCTCCCCCGGTACCCCCGCCGCCACACCTTCACCGTGCCGTCGGCGGAGCCCGTGAACACGAGCGCGTCGAACCCGGCCGCCGCCACCGCGTTCACGGCGTCGGTGTGGGCGACCACCGACTCGAGGCACTTGGAGTCGGAGACGCGCCACACCTTGAAGGTCCGGTCCCAGGAGGCCGAGTAGATGAGCCCCGCCGCGGCGTCGAGGCAGAGCGACGAGACGGCGTCGAAGTGCCGCATCCAGAGCGCGGCGCGGTGGCGGCGCGTCTCGACGTACTGCGACGGGAGGAGGGAGCTTCTCAGCACGTCGCGGAGGCGCGGGAGGGAGCCGACGCGGCGGTGGTGGTGGTGGTGGTGCTCGTCGTCCGGCGGCGGCGAGGACGAGGACGAGGAGTCGGCGGCGGCGGCGGAGGACGCCCGACGACGCCACACGCGGATCTTGCCATCCTGGTGGCCCGTGAAGATCCGGCCGTCGGCGGCGACGACGATGGCCTTGACGAGGCCGCTGGAGGATCGGAACCCGCCGAGCTCGCGGCGGTCGCGCCACACGCGGACGTTGCGGGAGTCGGTGCCCGTGTAGAGGAGGTCCCCCGCGGCGGCGAGCGAGTAGACGTGGCCGTCCGCCTTGACGAGGGAGCCGAGGAGACCGGTGGTCCTGGTCGCGTCGCCACCGCCGCGGCGGCGGTCGGCGCCGGCGCCGAAGCCGAGGCCCGGGAGCTGCGTCCAGGGGGACATGGCGAACGGCGACGACGCGGGCGTGGAGTTGGTCGTGGTCGTGGACGGAGTGGTGGCGCCGCCGGTGGTGGTCGGCGTGGAGCAGCAGGCGTAGTCTTCGTCGTCCTCATCGTCCGACGACGGCGGCGGTGGAGGCGGCTTGGGCGCCGCCGCGACGGCCGTGTCCTTGCGCAGGAACTGGAGAAGCTTCTTGCGGTTCCCCATGGCTGCTCAGCTGGCGGCTGGGGTGCCGGCCGTAGGAGGAAGGATTGAAGGAAGACAGATGGAAGAGAAGCGATCGACGTCGTGAGCTGTGCAGCTTGCTTGCGATTCTGCGATGACGATGCTGATTTTTTTTGCAACGGTTTAGCTGAGGGGTGATCGGGGGTGTATAAATAGAAGGCCGAGGCGGTTGTACGGTCGCCGGGGATGGAGGCCGTTGCGACAGGTGGACGGTTGCGCGGCCGCCCGACGGCGTGGGCCCGGCTGGCGGGCGGCAGCCTTGGCGGCAAAGCGTGCCTATGCGCGGCGCGCGGTCCTGCTGGGCGTAGTGAGTGGGACGCGTGGCGCGACGCGGAGACGGTCAGTACAGATGATTGCCGCCTGCTGGTGGTGGTGCTCCGGTGCGTAGTGCACTCGCTCGACTCGACTCGACCCGACGCACGCTACCATACGCCGCCGTACACGGCCACATGTCGCGCGCCGCGCAGAATACACTACTAGTAGAAATAAATTGAATTGAATTGAATTGAAGATGCACGCAAGGTCTGAAATTTCTCGTCACGGGTTGTCTGATTCGTTTGGCTTTTAGGATTACCGCTTTCGTTGACTAAACCTGCCACCGGCGCCACCACGCACACGCCGCAGAGGCAGGCAGTGTCAACGCCGGCTTTAATTACAGCACAAAGGAGGTTACGCTAATAATCAGGCAGAGACCACTGGTAGTAGAAGATTAAATTAAGCGAGGACACGAGAGAGCGAGAAGTGACGCGAGATGAGAAGAAGGTGACTGTAGTAGCACCATACGTAGTACGTAGTAGTATTGCAAACATAATCACGTGCGCGGGGGTTAATGCTTTGTTGCGGCGAAAACCGGCAGGCGCGCGCCGGGGCGCTAGCCGGCCGGCCAATTGGCGGCCGATGCCAAATGGCGGCGGACGTGCCTGTTTTGTTTGACCTGGGTTTCCGCGGCATGCAACGCAGCTGCGGCGCCCCGCCCCAGCCGGCCCGGTCAAACACGAGTGCACCAGCATTTTGACCCGATTTAATTTATTTCCAACATGTGCAAGTTGATCAACTAGCTAGCTAGCTACTAGAAATGCACACGCGATCGAGAATCTGAAATCCGTCCCGTCCAGTATGCTGCGAAGGCGGCCGCTGCAGGAGGCGCCGCGTGTGTGCCCACGTCACCTGTGGACTTGGGTGAGACGTGTAGCACGTACGGGGACGACGTACGCGTGTGCAGGCTTGGATTCGCTAATAATAGGGCGATGATTAATTAATTAATTCATCAGTGTCGTCAGGTTAATCATTTAGTACATCAGCGAACGGGCCGGGGGTCACGGGGACAACGCACGCACGCGCGCTTTGGTATCACACGGACACGGCATGCACGCACAGTGCGACGCGCCGATCTCGATCGCGCGCGTGACCATTTCGGCACATGCACGACGCCCCCCGTGCGAACGGATCGGAGCGGCGCGGATCGGGAGGACCACCACACGCACCGCCTGCCTGTTTCGGGGATGGACCGGATGGTGATGCGTACGTATGTAGCACACCACGTCACGAATGATGATTGGTCGATGGATGGATCAGGCGGAGACGGAGATAGATGGACGTCCGTTGCGTGCCACGTCGACTCGTATTTAGAAGCAGATTCCGACGACCGTACTCGGTCTGTGGTACATATACGTATGCAGATACGCCAAAGGTGTAGGCTAGTATCTCCATACTACGCAGGGGACAATTAATTAGCTACTAGCGCAATGCCCGTGCCGTAATAAGAATTATAAACCAGCCTGTTCGTTTGCATCATAGTATATTATCAACACCTTCCTGGTCTCAAGTAGAATGGCAAATAACGCATGAGAATCGGTTAGTGAATCGCAGAGCGAAGCTGGTAGCAAACCCCAATGTAATTGTGGCCATCAATAATTAGATACATGTTTTCTAGTTTTCATGTTACACAAAATTAATACATAGATCTAAAAAGATGAGATATACTGAGCAGGAAAATCAAATGGATACAAGTAGTAACTATGACTAATTGTGTGTGTTATATATATATATATATATATATATATATATATATATATATATATATATATATATATATATATATATATATATATATATATATATATATATATATATATATATATATATAAGTATGTATGTATGTATGTATGTATGTATGTATGTATGTATGTATGTATGTATGTATGTATGTATGTATGTATGTATGTATGTATGTATGTATGTATGTATGTATGTATGTATGTATGTATGTATGTATGTATGTGTGATTGGAATGTATTGCCCGGCGGTGCATTCCCCCACTCGAGGGATTATTATGTCTAGTAGAACCGGCGGTCCAAATGGTTCAACAATGCTTCTATATAGAGCTTATTGATTGGAACTTAATTCACATCTTAACATTTACATGTAATAAATACCTCAAATAGTTTATATCTGACTTTGGACTTTGAATTGGATTGGAGGTGCAGTTCTAATCGTATCACTCAAATTCTAGCTCATCACTCAAATACGCTCTGGAGCATGCATGTAATACAGGGGGTTTAGAGCCTTTTCAGCGTGATAGGGGGGCGTGGGCCCTACCAGCCTCCCTTGGTTCCGCCACTGGATATATTTAAAATATATATGATGATAAAACATGTAATAGCAAAATAAATAATATTTTCACAATTTTTTCAAATAAGACGAACGGTCGAACGTAAATCGCAGAAGTCAACAAGTGCAATTATTTTGGGACGGAGGGAGTAAGTGCAATTATTTTAGAATCGAGCACGTAAAACAATGGTAGGTATAAAATTACAAAATAACCCTTTGTCTTTTGCATGAAAGATTTAGACATTGAGTTGTTTATGATAAGTTCTCAGATTCTCTTGTGGTTAGTAGTTAGTAGGTCAAAGTTGCATTCTCTCAGTGAGACAAATTTTAAATCCAAGAATTGGGAATGTAGCTCTTGTCACGATGAGGGAACTGCATATCATCGTGACACACACTACGGAAACGCGGCCTCTACCGAGAGCTCGCTTCGTGCCGAGAGCCGCATCCCAAGCTCTCGGCACGGAGACGATTTGCCGAGAGCAAAGGGCTCGGCCTCTCGGCACGTAAAGAACCCGCGGTACGCAGTTCCCCGTGCCGAGAGGGAACAAGGCCGCCTCTCGGCACGGCGCCCACTCACGGCACGGAGGGATCCGTGCCGAGAGCTACGAGCAGCGGGCTCTCGGCACGGCCGCCACCTCACGGCGCAACGTAACGGCCGTCACGGCCGTTTGCCCGGCCGTCGATGTGCCGAGAGCCCGCTTCGGCTCTCGGCACGAGCACCCGTGCCGAGAGCCCGCCAATGGCTCTCGGCAAAGAATTAAAAAAAAAAAATCAAATTCACACATTCAAACCTTTTCTTCATCAACCTACACCCCTACGGGCTAGTTTGTATTTAATAGATATTTATTTTGTATTTAATAATTTTATTTCGTTCTAGCTAGCTAGTTTTTCACCGTAGAGTAGAGCTCCGATATGAACTCGAGGTGCATGAAATCATGATGTAAAGTTAGTGAAAAATGATATTCATGTTCATGAGGCATCTTCAAGACCAATTACATGACCAAATCTGCAACGAACAAAATCCAAGAGACAAGAATCCGCAAGCGGTCATCTTTCACTAGCTAGGGGCCGTGCATGGGCCAGCTGCCTCCTCTTGAACCTCTCCTTGAAGCACATCTGCCTGAGCTCCTTCGTCCTCTCATCCAACACCATATTAGGCCTCTCCTCTATCATCTATTTGTCGTGCTTCAGGCTTTCCACCACCATCCTCGTTAGATTTCCGTCCTCTTGCTCGGTCAGCTTCCCGAGGTCCTTCTCATAGTCGTCGTCCTTGCTCTTGCGGCGCGCTTCCTCCTCCCAAAAAACTCGCGAAGTCGACCTCAAAGAGGCAGCCAAGCTCGTCTGCATTTACATGAGAAAGTAACGAGAACATGAATTAATTCCAGAAATTTTTGTATTAGTAGGGAAAGATATCTCACGGTACCTTGAGAGGAGCTTCTCTTTGAACATGAAATGGCGAGGGAAACACCGAGCTTAGAACCACGCTTCCTCTTCGAGCCGGTAGTGAGAGAGCTAGATCGAGTGCGAAAGAAAGCGGAAGTACATGAAATCATGAAGTAAAGTTAGTGAAAAATGATATTCATGTTCATGAGGCATCTTCAATACCAATTACATGAAATGACGCTAAATTTTCGACATTTGACTCTCTCATCACGATGAACATCGTGAGCTAGAATAATTTAAAAATTTTATAGAATTTAAATAAATGAAACCGTCAAATTGCTTCTAACGAAAAACAAGTTTGGCAACAAAAGTCTTTACGGACACGAATCGAGAGCATCAAAATGGGCCATGCATGGGCCATGATCAGCTGCCTCCTCTTGAACCTCTCCTTGAAGCACATCCGCCTGAGCTCCTTCATCCTCTCATCCAACACCATATTAGGCCTCTCCTCTATCAACACCAACCAAACGAACCGCCTCCACGGCCGACGTTTTGGTGTCGACTGGCCAATGGCCAGCGCGCCTCGGTTCGTTCGACCGCGCGCCGTGGATTCTCGGACCCCCCGCGTTCGACGGCCGATGCCTACGGCGGCCAAGGGATGCTCCCGGTCCCGGCGGCCTCTCGCCTCGGGCTATGGACATGGACGGAGCGAGGGAGGAAGCACGCGCCGTGCAAGACACATGAGGTTGAGGCCACGGTCTAGTCGCGAAGCGAGATGCGATGTTGTGCTCGGCCGCGCCGCTCGCTCCACCGGGCAACGGGGACGGAGGAGACGGGCATTTGCGGTGCCGGGGAGAAAGATCGGAGATGGCGTCGTGGCGATAGGGACATGATGGACTAAGTCTTTCGATTGAAGCGATGCGGACAAAGCAAAGGACGGGCGCCGAGTTTCGCCCCCGCCCCCGCCTCATCACATCCCATTATTAATGGCAAGTCACTCCCGTCGAGTTGTGTACTCCGGCAGGGGGCGGGGGAGGCAAACTACAATTAAGAATTTATAAATTACATGATGAAATAATGGGAGAAGCTAAAGAAGCAAGACAACTAAGTTAGAAAATGTGCCATTAAAACTAATGACCCGCTCGGAAGTGAAAGATTTGATTGACTACTCCGTATTTCGAGGATGCTACCGCATCTTAAGAGTTTATGGAACCAAGTGATAATTGCTGCATTATTGATAGTGTAAGTAATAAATTTGTAAATACACACTTCAAGATTATGTATTTTCAAACTAAATTTGTAAATATGCACTTCAAGAGTACGAAACATAAATGCTATATGTGAGAAGGCTAGGGGTTCGAGTATGCATTTTGATTTGAAGGACCAGCTATGCACTTTTGATATTAGCAACACCGATATGTGACTGCACCTTGAGAGGAGCTTCTCTTTGAACATGAAATGGCGAGGGAAACACCGAGCTTAGAACCACGCTTCCTCTTCGAGCCGGTAGTGAGAGAGCTAGATCGAGTGCGAAAGACACTTGGAAGTACATGAAATCATGAAGTAAAGTTAGTGAAAAATGATATTCATGTTCATGAGGCATCTTCAATACCAATTACATGAAATGACGCTAAATTTTCGACATTTGACTCTCTCATCACGATGAACATTGTGAGCTAGAACAATTTAAAAATTGTATAGAATTTAAATAAATGAAACCGTCAAATTGCTTCTAACGAAAAAACAAGTTTGGCAACGAAAGTCTTTACAGACACGAATCAAGAGCATCAAAATGGGAGGTCGGCAAGGGCCAAAGGAGCCAAGGACAGCTACATACAAGTAACAAAATGGTTCTTGCTCTACTCTCCGGTTAACTCACCGCTAGTGACAAGCCTAGACAAAGTAGACTCTACAACTGATTAGTAAGGGTTAACAACTTAACACACCACTGCTAATTAAGCTTTGAGACAGTTGACACTTGGCCATCACACAAAATTCCTATGACCAAACCCGCACCGAACAAAATCCAAGAGACCGAATCCGCAAGCGGTTATCTTTCACTAGCTAGGTGCCATGCAATGGGCCATGATCGCCTTCCTCCTCTTGAACCTCTCCTTGAAGCACATCTTCCTGAGCTCCTTCGTCCTCTCATCCAACACCATATTAGGCCTCTCCCCTATCATCTCTTTCTCGTGCTTCGTGCTTTCCACCACCATCCTCGTTAGATTTCCGTCCTCTTGCTCGGTCAGCTTCCCGAGGTCCTGCTAGACATGCACTCCATCACTCCATGTTCGTCGCTTCTTCCGGACAAATCTTATTCTAGTAAAAACTCCCAACGAATTGAATTCCATGACAATATGCTCCAACGAGAGAATAAGCGAAAACCCGGATGTTGTCGATAAGCGTATTCGGGCTCTTCACCTTGCGGTGCGGCCACCGCGCGATGCCGAGCTCCCCGCACCACTTCTTCGCATCGTGACCCCAACTTTGAGCTCCCGCACCACCTCCTTGATCGGCATGCGAAGTGCCGCGACACCGGCCTCGAACGTCGGCGCCTTCTTCCCTGGTCCAATTCTCGGATGTCCAACTGCACCCTTCTGCACACTGCTAGTGCCGTGCTCCCGCCTTGATCGCGTGCCTTCTCGCAGTCGCCATCCTTGCTCTTGCGGCGCGCTTCCTCCTACTCCTCCACCTGAGCCAAAAAACTCGTGAAGTCGACCTCAAAGAGGCAGCCAAGCTCGTCTGCATTTACATGAGAAAGTAACTGAGAACATGAATTAATTCCAGAAATTTTTGTATTAGTAGGGAAAGATATCTGTCGGTACCTTGAGAGGAGCTTCTCTTTGAACATGAAATGGCAGGGAAACACCGAGCTTAGAACCACGCTTCCTCTTCGAGCTGGTAGTGAGAGAGCTAGATCGAGTGCGAAAGAAACTAGAAGTACATGAAATCATGAAGTAAAGTTAGTGAAAAATGATATTCATGTTCATGAGGCATCTTCAATACCAATTACATGAAATGACGCTAAATTTTCGACATTTGACTCTCTCATCATGATGAACATCGTGAGCTAGAACAATTTAAAAATTGTATAAAATTCAAATAAAGTTTGAAAATCACGACTTTTGTCGAGCACTAATGATATCATTAGAGGAAGTTGAGAAAAAAATTTACAACATTTTGAACACCGGGACACGTACGTTGTTTAGAAACTCGAACATACACGGAGAGTTTCAAGGAATTTAAACTAATATCAATAGGTTTGGAATAATCTAAGGGAAATTCAAAATTGACTTCGAGTAAAAGAACCCTTTTATAGTAATACACATCATCAGTGGTGACATAATAAATTTTGGGAAAATTTCGTGGTTGTTTGCTATTGTCTAATTTTGTTATGAATAAATAACTATTCCGTGCCGAGAGCAATCCTCTCGGCAAAAGAGGACTGTACCGAGTGCTTTATAATAGCTCTCGGCAAATAGGAAATAAAAAATCAGTTTTAGCTTTCCAAAGTTTTTCCCGGATCAACATACACTCGTACAAAGCATATGCTCAAATTTTACATAAAAATATATATTTATTTTGTATTTAACAATTTTATTTCATTCTAGATAGTTTCCCCGTAGAGCTCCGATATGAACTAGAGGTGCATGAAATCACGAAGTAAAGTTAGTCAAAAAATGATATTTATGTTCATGAGGCATCTTTAAGACCAATTACATGAAATGACGCTAAATTTTCGACATTTGACTCTCTCATCACGTTGAACATCGTGAGCTAGAACAATTTAAAAATTGTATAAAATTCAAATAAAGTTTGAAAATCACGACTTTTGTCGAGCACTAATGATATCATCTGAGGAAGTTGAGAAAAAAAATTGACAACATTTTGAACACCGGGACACGTACGTTGTTTAGAAACTTGAACATCTCACAGGGAGTTTCAAGGAATTTAAACTAATGTCACTAGGTTTGCAATCTAAGGGAAATTCAAAATTGACTTTGAGTACAAGAACATTTTTATAACTAATGCACATCATCAGTGGTGACATATTGAGTTTTGGAAAATTTTCGTGTCTGTTTGCTATTTTTTATAATAATTTTGAATAAATACTATTGTGCCGAGAGCATTGCTCTCGGCAAAGAAGCCGCGCAGTGGGCCCATCGAGGAACTGTGCCGAGAGCTTGACCACCTTGCTCTCGGCACAGATGGGAGCACGTGCCAAGTGGCTCTCGTCCTGCGTTACTGCCAAGTGGGTCCCGCTTTCCCTCTGTGCCGAGAGCCAGATGGAAAGCTCTCGGCACAGATAGTTGCAGGCGCTGACCTGTGGGCCTCGTCCTCCCTCTGTGCCGAGAGCTAGATCCAAAGCTCTCGGCACAGATGGTTACGGCGGCGCGCAAGTGGGCCCCGCCCACCCTCCGTGCCGAGAGCAATAGATCCGGCTCTCGGCACGGATGGAGAACGGGGCCCACTTCACGGTGCCTTTGCCTCCACTACGCGCTTGTCACCCACACACACACAACACACGCAACACTTAGCACGCGCCGGACCTCGCCCTCCCCGTCGCGCGCGCCCCCGCCGCCGGGACCTCGCCCGCCCGCCGCGCCCGCCCCCGCCGCCGCACCTCGCCCGCCCCGCGCCTCCGCCCCACCCCCCGCCCTCCTCTCGCGCCGCGCCGCGCCCGCCCCGCCTTGCGCGCGCGCGCCCACCCCACCCGCGCGCGGCTTTCCCTCCGCCGTCATCCTCCTCGGCACCGGCGGGCCGTCGTCGTCCTCGGCGCCGCGCGCCATCGTCCCGCGCCCCCCGTCCCCGCGCCCCCTCGCGGCCCCCCCGTCCCCGCGCCCCCTCGCGCCCCCCCCCCCCGCGCCCCCTCGCGGCCGTAGCCGTGGGGGAGGCCGCGGCCTCCTCCTGCTAACTGACGGCAAGTGAAATTCAAGTTAGTTAGGATAGAAATTTAGATAGAAAATTTAGTTATAGTTTTCAAATTTAGATAGATAATTTAAGTAAGAAGTTTCAGTTATCAAATTTTATGTGTCTTGGTTAGCTAATTAATTTAGTTATAGTTTGAAATTTTAGAAGATTTAATGTGCAATTTATAGATGACTATAGAATTCTTGCTAGTTAGCAATTAAGGTATCTAATACTAGCAAATTTAGCGTGTCTCTAATTTTTGTTTTCATACATCTAATGCAATTCATTTTTATAGGAAGAGATGCCTTGATTTGCCGCACTGACCACCAGAGGTTTTTTTCCGGAGGAAGAGGGGTGATTTGTCGATCTCCTAGGTGAGACTCGTGGCTAGCTTGGGGGCAGCACACGTGATTTGTCCGGCCATCGAGCCGTTGGAACTGTGCCCGTGTGTAGCCCGACCTTCGTGTCGTGCCTTTTGTTGCAGGTTTTGGAAACCTCACCGTACAGGGGAGGTGTTGCCGAAATTTTGACTAAACACCCATCATTGATCTATTTTTGCAGGAAGGAGGCCTGGTCGCCACCGCTGAAGGAGGAGTAGGGCACTCACATTGTCTCGGAGGCCCGGTCGACCCTGGTCTTGCTGCCAGCCCCTGCCTCACCATCGAGTCACTAGGTGAGCACGCCCCTTCCTCGCCATCGAGTTAATAGATGTCGTAGATCGCGAAACCTAGTTAGGCGTCTCCCGTTCGGAAGAGATACAGTTCGAAATATGCAAAACTTTGCATATTTATGGTCAGTATCTCGTTTCGAATTGTCCACGTTTTTGGACGGCCGTGGATGCGTAGATGGGGTTAGTTTCTATGGTCTACTACGATCCGAGACGAGTTTCGGCGGCACCTCCCCGTTGTTCTCCGGATACACAATCTCCCTAACGGGACGTGTATTTGGAGAACAACGGGAGGTGCTTGCCGAAATTCTGTCTCGGATCGCAGTAGACCATAGAAACTAACCCCATCTACGCATCGACGGTGGGATTAGGACCTATCTTTACCTATTAGAATGTCTAGACAATGTGTAGGTGATGCAATGTTTTTTATATAACTCGTTGATATGATAGAGAATGGGTGACCGTCGGGGATGTACAATGGATGGGCAAGTGCTGGTCGTATGACACAGAATGGATTAAAAATGCTCAAGCTTTTCTTGATGAAGCATTTAGCAAGGTTAAAGGGCCTAAAGATAGGAAAACCACATGGTGCCCCTGCACGCCGTGGAAACTCACGTCGCATTACAAAGGTGGAGATGGCATCACATCTCTATAGGAATGGATTTACGAGAGACTATTCAAAGTTGACCCACCACGGTGAAACCGGTCGAATGAGAGACGAGGTTGTGAGGCAACGCATCGGAGAGCTTGATGGTGATGCTGGGAGTACCACACATGATAGATGACTTTCATGAGGCACATTTTCAAGAAGAAAGTCGAGAGGAGGAACCAGAGCCAAGTGCGAAGGCGTATTATGATATGTTGGCCGCAAGACAAAAACCTCTTCACCAAAGACACTAAACTATCTCAATTAGATTCCATCGGCCGCCTGATGGCCGTAAAGTCTCAGCATAACATGAGTCGAGAATGCTTTGATGCTTTGTCGACCGTTTTCGACGACATGCTTCCCAAAGGTCACATTTTGCCGAAGAACATGTATGAAGCACAAAAAGTCCTTCGTGCACTTAAGATGCCATACGAGAAGATACATGCCCGTCCGAACGGATGCGTCTTATTCGGAAAGCACATGAGAATGCGACGCACCGTCCGAAATGTAAAGCATCTCGGTTCATGGAGGTAGACTCGCCGAGGGTAAAAAAATGCAACTCACGATCCCGATAAGTGTCCTACGGTACCTCCCGCCCATACAACGGCTCCAACGGATGTACATGACCGAAGAAACCGCGAAGCAAATGAAATGGCACAAAACGGGTCGTCGATACGGTGATAACCCGACACATCCATCCGATGCCCTAGCATGGACAAAGTTTGATGAGAAACATGCCGACAAAGCGTTAGAGGCTCGAAATGTACGTGTTGCGCTAGCGACGGATGGGTTCAATCCATTTGGAATGACGGCCGCCCCGCACACGAGTTGGCCCGTGTTTGTTATCCCCCTCAATCTACCCCCCCAAGCATCGTCTTTCAACGACAATACATATTCGTGTCGTTGATAATTCCCGGATACCCGGGAGATAATATGTGTGTGTACATGGAGCCTCCGATTGATGATTTGCTCAAGGCCCGGAATGAAGGGGTGACGACATACGACCGAGCTACGAAGACAAACTTCAAAATGCACGTGTGGTACATGTACTCCCTCCATGACATGCCGGCTTATGGGTTATTTTGTGGTCGGTGTGTCCACGGGAAGTTCCCTTGCCCGGTATGCAAGGCGGCTACCGAGGTTCATTTGGTTGAAGAGGGGTGGCAAGTATTCTTCGTTTGACAAACATCGACAATTCCTGCCTGCTGACCATCCATTCAGACTAGATACCAAGAACTTCACGAAAGGTGTTGTAGTTAGAGATCCACCACCGTACATGATGACAAGTGCTGAGATTCAAGCTGAGGTAGACAGTCTCGTGCTCAAAGAAGAACAACGTCGTTTTGAGGGATATGGTGAGAAACATGCTTGGTCTCAAAAGGCGGGTTTGTGGAGGCTACCCTATATGAAAGATCTTCTTCTTCCACATAACATTGATGTGATGCACACCGAAAAGAATGTTGCCGAGGCACTATGGGCTACAATGATGGATATAAAAGAGAAGAGCAAGGACAATGTTAAGGCTAGACTCGATCTAGAAATGTTATGCGACAAAGCCAAAGCAAGTCATCCCGAAGGCCGTACGGGAAAGACATGGAATAGGCCTAAGGCCGATTTCATCCTTAATAGGGTACAAAGGAAGGAAGTACTAGAATGGATGCAAAAATTAATGTTCCCCGATGGATATGCCGCGAATCCGAGAAGGGGAGTCAACTTAGTTACTCTTCGAATAAAGGGGTTGAAAAGTCATGACTACCACATATGGATCGAACGACTTCTTCCGTGATGGTTCGAGGCTATGTACTCGAGCATGTGTGGCAAGTGCCGGCGAATTGAGTTATTTCTTCCGTCGGCTTTGTGCCAAGGAGTTATCTAAGGTTGTGATTAACAAACTAGAAAAAGATGCACTCGTATTGCTCGTAAGCTAGAGAAGATCTTTCCACCGGCTTCTTCAATCCGATGCAACATATGATTTTGCACCTCCCGCGTGAGGCACGATTGGGGGGGGCCGTGCGAACCGTTGGTGCTATCCAATTGAGAGGGTTCAAAAGGTTCTTCGAAGTACATGTAAAAATAAAAACAAAGTTGAAGCTTGCATTGCGAGGGCGGCTATTTTGCGGGAGGTGACAAACTTTACAACTAAATACTATGCGAGCACCTTCCCAGCGTGCATAATCCACCTCCTCGGTACAATGCTGGCGCAAATGAATCGAAACTCAGCCTTTTCCGGGGCAGCTCGGAAGTGCAAGTGGTTCGACGTTCAAGACCTTATCTCTTGAAGAGTGGCGCACTATGACGATATATATTCTGCGCAACCTTGAGGAAGTACGACCATACATAAAGTAAGTTGTCAATAGAGGTCCTCATTTCCTTTCTTGTATCTTGCCTCATCTGCATCCAACCTGATTTGATTTGGTGCAGTGAATTTATTGGGTCACTTCCGCGTCGGTCAAGGCCCCCTACCGACCACGATGAGGAAAACGTTCTTCTAAATGCCGATTTCATTTCTTGGTTCAAAAAGAAGGTAATATAGGTCGTACTCTAATATTAAAAGTAATTGAGCTCGCATTCAATATCACATTAACTGCAATCATGCCCGAACTTGCGAGCCAAACCGATGCGTCTATGAGTCCCGAGTTGAGACAGGTTGCCGATGGTTTCTCCTTAAGGGTCAAGTCATATGCTGCTTATGACGTGAATGGATATCGCTTTCACACGACACGACATGAGCGAGAAAAGGCCCAATCGAAAAACCACAAATAATGGAGTTTGTACACATGGCCAAACTGATGGGCTAGATTACTATGGAAGACTTGAAGAAATATATGAACTCGAGTATCGTGGTTGCAAACCTCTTAAACCTGTCATATTCAAGTGTCATTGGTTTGATCCAAATGTTGTGAGACGAAACAAGAATCTTGGGCTAGTCGAAATTAAACAATCATCCGTGTACCCCGGACACGATGTCTATATTGTGGCCCAACAAACCACGCAAGTATATTACCTCTCATACCCTTGCAAAAAGGACAAGCGTCTCAGGGGTTGGGATGTTGTGTACAAGGTATCGCCACACGGTAAACTACCTACCCCAAACGATGACGATTACCACCTACTAGATCCAAACACATATGCCGGAGAGTTCTTCCAAGAAGATGGGCTAGAAGGGTGTTTTGAGATAAACTTAACGAAGAGATCGAAATGGAAGTAGACAATGAAATGGACGTCAACGTCGATGATGCGAAGAGGTTGATAATGAAGAGGACTTACAATTACTTGAGCGATTACAATTAGGCATTGTCAGTGATGATGATGACATTGATCCTCCTTTGGAGCACGGCGTTGAGTCTTTGGAGATGCGTGATAGTGATGACGAGACTTATGATCCTGATATGCCGGATCGTGATGAATATTTCTAAAACATGTAAGGTCCGTATTAATTGAAATTATGCTTCTAACTTTCTAGGAATCTTATTTACTACGATATTTCGTTTCTTATTTACTACGATAATTTGTTTTTTATTTACTAGGATAATTGTGTTTTCTAATTTTGTAGGATAAATTGTTTCTTCTTTACTACGACATTTGTTTTCTTATTTACTAATTGGTATTTACATTTAATTATATACTAACCGGTTTAATCTTGTCTATTTCGGGTGATTGATCAAAGATGCCAAAGAAGCCTACTCGTCGCGCCACTACGGTGAGGAGCATCAATGAGTTGTACCGAGCGGGGGTGGCGGCGAGCGTTAGGAGGGTGACGAGGTCCCCGTCCGAGGCACCCACCTCGTCGTCCGGATCCGGGGCTCGGAAAGGTGCACCCACTTCGGTGCCGTCGTTGTCGGATGACGGGGATGAGGAGGATGCGGTGCGGGATGAGAGTGATGAGGAGGAAGAGTTGCGGCGGGGAGAGTGATGAGGGGGCCGGGGGTGCGGATCGGGATGAGGGGGAGGAGGCGCGGGGATGAGGGGGAGGCCCATCGGGATGAGGAGGCGTATGAGCCCGAGGAGGAGGATGAGGAGGCGCGGGGTGCGGGGGCGGGTCTTTGTGCCGAAGGTCTATATCCGAGGCCCCGCTCGGCTTCCGGATCGACCCATACCGCTTGCCAACCGACCGGTTATTAAACCGGAGGGACTACGGTAACTTATCACAACTTTTTTCATCCGTTCGTTCAAACTCACGATTGAAACTAATAATTTGCGTGAAATCATTTTGGCGGGGGGTGGGAGGTCGTGACTCCGGGCTCTCATAATCGTCTTCCCAATGGCATCTTGGGCGTTTTGTGCGGCGGCACTACCCCGGGTTCGTGACGGTTGGGGGAGGGAGAAGACGCTCGAGAGCGGTTGGTGACGACGTTTGACCACTACGCCCTCATGATCGATTTGCCCGATCCGACACGGAGGACGTTCCCGAGAATAAGGCCCGTCGGGTGGTTGGCGAGTTTTGGGTGAGTCTTCCTTGCAACAAATTGTATTTCTCAATAAATTGAATTAATTGGATATCCTTCAAGTATTAACATTGCTTCTACATGCGGGATTTCTATAGAGTCCTTGAGGGATATGAGGACCGAGCGGTTGAGTGTGCGATGTATACGTGTCGGAAGCTTGTGACAGATATGATTTACGAGTCACGTATCTCGCAAAATGTTGCCTACAAGGCTAAGTATGGTGAGAAAGTTAAAAAAAGGGACGTCCGAAACCTGCGCCTCACTCGAGAACAATACATGGAGGTAAATGCAGAAAATTACTATTATTCATTCTTCTCAGATTAGATATGCCAACCTTTATGTTCTTGTATGGTATCCACTTGATGACGTGCAGGTGCCTCCGTGGTGGCTCGTCGAGATGCCTCGGGCTTGGAGTGCGATTGTGGACTTGTGGTTTGCGCCCGATTGGGAGGCAAAACACCTCGAGCGTCGGGAGAGACGTTTGAAGATGGCGGGACCGCCACACCATCAAGGCCCCCTTAACATCCGCGAGTATGCTCGTAGATGGGTATGTTAATCTATTTCTTTATTCTAACTCTCGATCTTGCATAATTTATTGTTTTCTAACTCTCGATTGTTTTCCTGCCAGTCTAAGTCACATGAGAATCAAGCTTGCTGCGAGCTCGAGGCATATGGTATGGCACACAAGGGCGGGGCGACGTCCGACGTCACCTTCAACCCCGACGACCCGCCCGAGGCGTACACCAACCCGACAATCCGGCCCCGCATCGCAAGGTACACCATGGTGGCAAGGCGGGTTCGTGGGCCGGACTTCGATCCGGTGAGAGAGCCTCCGGATCCGAAACCGTCGTCGGGATTGGAGAAGGCGAGGAAACATGGACGGTACTTCGTTGGCGACTCTCTCCCCGGTCCCGCGCGATGTTCCGACTCTCTCGCGAGTTCGATCTCGAGACGGGGGCACGAGCTCGGCCCCGCCCATAGAACGACGACCCGGTGTTACGGAGACCTTAAATGCTACCTTCCGGAGTTATTTCGTTTTATTCGTACTTCATTGATGTTTACATATGTTTCCTTGTATTCTAATTTTTGGATCAAATATTGTAGGCCCAACTTGCGGCAGAGAAGGCGGAGCGGGAGAGGCGAGCGGAAGAGTCGCGAGGCGGTGCATGATTTGCACGTGAATTACCGAGAGGCGGTTAGATGCGATGCAAGAGTCCCAAAATCAGCGATGGCCGCCATGCTCCGGTACATGCGGAACCTTGGCCACGTGGTAGCGCCACGGGTGCGGCTCCCTCCACCACCGCGGTGTTGGTCGCTCCACCTCCTCGACCGGCCGCTCTTTCTCCCGTGAGTTGCTTTCCAACCTAGCTTGCTCTTTTGTTTCTCGTATTGAGCTAGAACGACTTGATATAGATGCTTAAAAACTAGAATGACCTAGAATTACTCGTGGTGAGCTAGAAAACCTTGTACTTTCATTTCTTTCTTATTGTTGTATATAACTTATAATGTTAGCCAAACCTAGAATGACGTAGAAATTGAAAATGACTTGGTATACATGCTCATAATCTTGTATTATCATTTCGATTTTCAATCATATGCGAGAATCTGTCGGCGGCATCAAATGACGGGCTCGCGGGACACATGTCGCCGCCGGCTCCGCGGACTCGGTGGGGGATGCCGCTTGGCCGTCGCCGGGACACGACATGTCGCCGCCGGCTCGGCGGACTCCGTGGGGGATGCCGCGTGGCCCGTCCTCTTGGCTCCGGGGTGCCACGGCTGCCACCGGGGTCCGGGTGGGGGTCGTGGCCACGGCATCGCCCACCGCGGTGAGTTGCCGGACTACCGAACTTTTATTTGCATTTCGACGACCAAACTTGCTCGTGCCATGTGATGACTATGTACCTTCGATAATTGTACGTGCATTTGGACCTTCGATAATTGCCATGTGGTGGTTATGTTTTATGTGCTTGTGATGGATAATATTAATTGCCCTGTGATGAGTATTAACTCTTCCGTGATGAATATTAATCGCCCGTGATGAATATTAACCGCTCGCGATGAATATTAATTGATCGTGATGATGTATAAGTGACGAGGGTAACCATAAGCTTGCCGGAAAAAAAAAAGCAATGCGTGCCGAGAGCCAAAGCCCGGCTCTCGGCAAAGCGGGCTCTGTGCCGAGAGCAATGGCTTTAGCTCTCGGCACAGAGGGACTGGCTGGCGGCCCAGATAGGCTCTGTGCCGAGAGCCCGCGGGCCCAGCTCTCGGCACAGGAGCCAAACGCGGGCCCACTTGTCGGCCGTGCCGAGAGCCGGCCGTAAGGCTCTCGGCAAAGAGGTGGGGCCCACCCCCGCCCGGCGGACCCCCGACACCACTCCCCGTGCCGAGAGCCCGCGGGCCCAGCTCTCGGCACAGGAGCCAAACGCGGGCCCACTTGTCAGCGCTGTGCCGAGAGCCGGCCAGAAGGCTCTCGGCAAAGAGGTGGGGCCCACCCCCGCCCGGCGGACCCCCCGACACCACTCCCCGTGCCGAGAGCCGCCCACGGGCTCTCGGCGAGAGCTCTTCCCGTGCCGTGAGCTTTCGCGTGGCTCTCGGCACAGGAGTGGGGCCCGCAGTTCACGCCGTCAGTTGCGGACGGGCCGTGACGAGAGCTAAATGGGCCCTCGGCACGGGCGTGCCGAGAGTTTGGCCCGTGGCTCTCGGCGAGCCGCCCGTGCCGGCCCGGCGGTGCGGGAGCGCTCTCGCCGAGAGCTCCCTCTCGGCACGGCCGTGCCGAGAGCAAACAGCCCCCGTGCCGAGAGGATCGCGCTCTCGGCAGAGCGGTCGATTCCGTAGTGACATGGTGGGGACTGTAGCTCGTCCGCGGCCGCATGATGCGCGTGCACGAGCAATCCCGTCGACCGACGGCCGCGTGCCACCTGTCCATGCCGCCAATAATCACTAAAAGATCTTCAGGATGCTGCTTGCTTCAATTTTTTTTTTCGAGTCGATTTTGTTGGTGACCGGCCGGCCGGCCGTGGGGTGTGGCCTCGTATCGTGCGCGCGCACCGGCGGCGGCCTCGTACACCCGACGACAGAGATTGTGGTGGGGGTCGGGTCGCGTCAGGTCAGGTCAGGTCCGGTCGACCAGGTGAGCGAGCGGCGCCAAAAGGCCGATGGGGGGGCCGTCCGACTTTGCGGGACGTGACATACTACAGGCACAGTGCGTGTTGGTACCATCATGCAGCTACCTACACCCTCCGTCCCAAAATAATTGCACTTGTTGACTTCTACAATTCACGTTTGACCATTCGTCTTATTTGAAAAAATTGTACAAATATTATTTATTTTGCTATTACATATTTTATCATCATATATATTTTATGTATATCATAATTGTTCTTACATTTGCACAAACTTTTTGAATAAGACGGATGGTCAAACGTGTCTTCTGTAAAAGTCAAAAGCGCGAAATATTTTGGGACGGAGGGTGTAGCTAGTAGCGCATGCATGCACACCGTTAGCTCCCCGCCACCTGTCCCAAACCCCCAATATATCCCCTCCATGTGCAGTGCAGAGAGAGCAGAGCCATTTTGCGACGATGGGATGGGATTGCAAAGCCGAGCAGACACGTTCGTTTCTGAATTCCGATGGGTGCGTGCGCGCGTGCATGGAGCACGTCCGCTCCAGCCCAACCCCATCGAGCTGACGCCACCCCCGTTGCGCGACGTGACGCCAACGGCCGCCGGGCGCGCGGCGGCGGGCGATCGAGTGCCGTGGCGAGGCAGGCCGGCGTCAGTTCCTTTCCCGTCTCGCTCACGCGCGCGCGACTCCGACCGCCCCCCTGGCCGGCGAGCGACGTCACGTACGTGTCCGCCGGGCCGCAACCACTGCATGCCCCCTCGACCGCCGCCGCCGTCCGGCTAACCGCCGCGCTCGCTCACTGGATGATCCTGCTTGCCTGGACCGGACCTGGTGGAGGAGCTAAAGTGGACGGCGGTCGGCGGCTCTGGTGGAGCTCTAGCTGAGAAGCATCTACGCATCATGCATGCATCGCTGCCAGTACATTATTCTTGCTGCTTCTTCAGTTAATTCTACCGTCCTACTACCGACCGGCGAGAAAAATCGTACGTGGTACGTGGACGTGAGCCGAGCTTGTACGCTTGCCGTGCCGCGCACGTACGCTACGCCTACGCTACGATGGAGTACATGCATGCTGCCAAATACACGCCTACATGTATGCGCCTCTCTCTCTCTCTCTCTCTCTCTGGGCTCTGGCTGTTGGCGTTAGCTGTTGCCACGCCCGCGCGCGCGCTTCTCGATCGATCAGGTGCCCTGTGCCCGAGGTCGTCCGCACCCATCGCAGGTTTTCTCGGTGGATCCCCCGACGACCACGCAAGAAGGGGGGGCGCGCGAGCGGGCGGCGGCGGGATGGTGGGTCGGCGCGCGATCGCCGGCCGGCGCGGCCGATCGGTACGTCTGCGGCGGCTGGCGAGAGGTCTCTTCTGTCCTGTGGTTATCGATCAGTTCCTCCGCTTCTTATCCGCCGCGCGTGCATGTGCGTGGTGCGCTCTCGTCGACGGCCGGCCGGCCACGGACGGATCAATCGGCCGTCGCTCGTCGATCGCTCGTCGTTGTCGTGCGTATATAGGGCCCCCGCGCCAGGCGTCGCCGCGACGCCGACGGCCAAGGGAGCTAAGTAGGTACCCGGCCGGGACCCACACGCGGCCAGGCCAGGCCATCGCCGTGAGTTTCGTTGGTTGTTGGTGACCGGCGGTGGACGAAAAATTGGGGGGGGGGGGGGGGGGGTTTGTTTGTTCTTCCATTCAAAAAAGGGCTTTTCTCATGGTATATATACATTATTAGCCTGTCAATTCAAGTTTGTTTATGTATCTTTTATTTCTAGTTTAGTATAGAGAAAAGAAAAACTAGATATTTCTAGTTGAGTAGAGAAAATAAAAACAAGATAACTCAGTGTCCCGTACTTTTTAGACAGGTTATGTACAAGATATTCCATAAAAAACCCTAGAAATTTAATTTTTCTTCATTCAAAAGCATGTATGGAACACTAATTTTTTTTTGTACTCACCGTTTTTCTCATTTGTAGCTAACAGATCAGGTAAAGGTTTTCCTGACTGATGAACATGATGTCAGAATGTATAATAGGCAATGCTAATGCCACCTACCCTCCAATTGGCTTACGTCACCTTCTTTATTTGCTTGACAGGGGTGTCATAAAAAAAACCTAAATTCACTGCTTCGGGAGGGACCACGTCGAAAACAACACACCTAGGGTTGCTCTGAGGTCGGCAAGCCACTCAGAACTTCCCCAGCTGTCGTGGAGACGAAGGAGGAGAGCAAAAGGGGTTGGAAAAGCTAGGGTTTGGAAAAATAGTAAAAGTTAATGATCGATTGGGTGATGCCTCTCAATTGGACACGGCCCTTATATTTATACAACTTCAAATCCATCAGAATTCCTAATTCTACTCAGACTCGGTGGACCCGTGTCTGACCGCCCCTGGGTGACGTGATGCTTAAGAGATCCTCTCGGTTCCTATCTCTATCTATGTATGATATACAATCACTATTTTAGTAAATCCGATGATGAATCAATATACACTGCACGACGCTTGTGCACAAATATGTGAATCCTCTCGTATGTCCTGTAGTACAACTCAAAGAATAAAAAAGTCCCTGCGCGTTGCTTGTGTGAGACTGTGAGATATGGGGCCATGCGCCCCCCCAAACCAAATTGTGTGAGATGGAATGCAAATCACACTTGCTCCTCGTAGTCCTTTTACCTCTAACATTTAACTGATACATAGCAACAATATTTTCTTGATTCATGCATAATTACTAGTAGTTGTCGCCCTTACTCGAACTATCAATCTAGCTTAGCTCTTTCTGGTCTATGAATCAAATATCGATAACGTCATGACAAATCTTTTGCTTCGACTTGAATGGATTAATATTTGTATAGGCTTCGTGACGCCATCTAATTGGACATGTTGGTCGTGCCTGATCAACGCTGAAGGAGTCATGGAGCTTTTTGTTTTTTTTAAAAAAAACATGGAGTGTACTAGTAGTATGTATACAAACTGATGAGAAAGATTAGTTTGCCACCTTACGGGGAGCAGGACCCGCTTAAACGGAAAAAAAATGATTAGACGATGTACACGTAGTGTACTGATCAACCAAGCAACGAGCAGCAGCTAGCTAATTTCAATCTGCATTATCTATGTGACGACGACGTTTAGGTAAAAAAGCAGCAGATATTTTTGGCGCCAAATCAGGGGACACAGATTAAAGCCGCGCCAAAGCCAATACCGCCTACCAGCAACGTGCACATACATACATACATATACGTACGCCGGCCGGTTGATCCAGTCCTGCTCGGATGAACGGGGGATAATATTTTTCCTGCTGGTTTGGTCGCCGCAATTGTACGTGTATGGGTCGGTGCACGCTAGCTACCAGAAACTGTTTCAGGACACAGCGCGCGCGCGCGAACGATGCTGGATTGTGCTGTTGACAGTGTGTGTATCGTTTCTATCCACCGGGTCAAACCATTACTGCTGACATTACATTATTGCTGACAGTCGTTGCCACAACAAGCAAGGTGTTACATCACTAATTGCGAAATAATAATCCACGCGCGCGGTAGATAACGTTACACGTATACTCCCTCTGTTCCGGAAAAAAGCACGACGTTTAGAGCAATGGACAGCCCCAAAAATCTGGCTTTGACATCTCGTTATTATAAAAGATATTTATTGACTAGTGATGTATGTATACCTTTATGAAAGTATTTTTAAGACAAAATCTATTCATATAGTTTTCACATTTGCAAACTCAACAACTTGAAAAGTTATTGGTGATTTATATTCCAACAATGTTTGACCTGAACAACCTTGTCTTAAAAAACAGTTTTTTTTTCCAGAACAGAGGCAGTGTTAGACATATGCTGGGGCTGCTGGCAGCATGCATCGATCCTTGTCCACAGCTGTCTAGTGTTTTTCTTATTAGCATCCCTGCACGGATTTTAATTTTATCCTAAATACAAATGGTTTCCACATATATAGATATATATAGTACAACAGGGTCCATACACGTGTCCTTCTAGCTTGCGCGCGATCGCCGATCCAAGCCGTCGACCGAAGCTACAGCCAGCTTAGCTAGAATAAAACGATGGCACGTGCACACGTCGTCGTCGAGCTAGCTGTCTTGTTGGGTAGCAAGGTTAGTTGCTACAAGCCCGTCATCTGCAGACTGCGCACACTGCAGGCCATCAACCTGGCAAGTTTTTTTTATAAAAAAATACCGTATCGATATATTCCGGTAGTATTATATACTGTCTGCGGTCTGCCGTATGTATGAATTGGGATCCGTCGCCAAATAATTAAGGAAGCTTTACAGATCATCACCACGCTTGCGTCACCAAAGTGCCACGTAACCGGCCGGCCCTCCGATCTTTTGCTTCACGCTATAGCGTGACGGACGTGATCCTCGATCCTCCACTCCTGACCGACTCTAATAGGGCTAGGGCTATGCAAATGCATATATGTCTTTCATTTGCTACTTCGTGACCGACTCTAATTGGACTATGCAAATGCATATATATGTCTTTCATTTGCTACTGCGCATCTCCTTCTCTTCCTCCAACAGAAGATGCAAACCAAAAGGCATTTTGCATTGTGACTTTGTGAGGAGAGAGGCAATGTAAAAATCCATCACCTCTCTCCTCGACTACTGGCGAGCACAACACAACGGCGGGCGGTGCAGCGCCGGCGCGAGTTGCGGTGGCGGCGTGTCGCAGCCAAGCACGGCGCAGGCGCAGCGCGGCGTGGCGCAGCGCGACGGCAAGCGAGCGCGAGCGCAGGGCGTCGACGAGCACCTCCACCGCGATCTTCAATTTCTTCCCACCCGACGAACCAACGTTCGATTACTCGCACACGAAGGTCCAGCACCCTCTCGCGAACCCCCTTGAGTGATCTTCATCAACTCACGCAACCCAACTCAAGGGAAAATGACTTTTCCTTGCCGCCACCACCGAACCAAGCCGCCGCGCCGCCCAACACCTTCTTCAGCCACTCCTCCTCGACGATATGTCTAGCTGCGGCGGCGCAGGGCAGGGCGGAGGCCGCAAGGCGGGGCCGCCGTGCGGAGCCAGCAGCGCAGGGCAGGGCGGCGGTGCTGGGCTGGCGGCGCGGGTCGCGGGGCAAGCAGCGGCGAGCGAGTGCCTCTTGCCTGTTGAGACGGTTCTAAATGCATTCACTCCTATGCACTGTACACGATATGCATACATGGTTTTGCCTCTCAAAAATGCAACATCTTGTTGAGGTCCGTCTTGGCTCCTTCCAACTCGTCGGTCGGCCGGTCCACCGCCGGCCGGAAGCGCCACCGGCCAACTTCGTCGGGTTAAGTTGGGTCGCCAAGAATTTCCACTGGCATTGCGTTCTCTCGAGTCCCAGTAATATGGTACGTAAATTACTTTGAACTTTTTAGATATCTTATTATACTGTTGCTCAGTGGTGTATATTAGTAATAGTATGGTCTCATTCTGTCAGGGGCGGACCTAGAACGAAAAATGAGAAGGGGCACACTTTTAAAGAAAGAGGCCGGGTTGTGCCAGTGAGGGCACTAACTAATTCAAGATTACCGAGGACATAAATGGTTAAAAATTAGACTATATAACTGAAAATCAGAAATCGGGTGAGGGACTTGTGCCCTGGAGTCTCTTTGGGTCCGCCCTGCATTTTGTGCCCATATATATCGTTATGCGTAATTTTTCTATTCAATTTTTGTTACAGTCCATATGATTTTTTTTACGGTCTAGATCAACTATTTTTACTCATCTTCTCTTTCAAATTTATCTCTTCCCCACCCCACCCAACTGCGCCCCCAACCCACGTCGTGCTCTTCGTCTTCTCTTCGCGCGACCGACGGCCTCCTCCACCCGCCGACCACGGCCCACTGCCCAACTCCTCACCTACCCCTCTGGCGGGACCTTACCCCTTAGAGAAAACATTACAACTTACAGTGATGGTATTTTGCTCTCAATTCGGTCTCTGATATCTGAGTCCTCGGCAGAGGAGTGTGGCGGTGGATGTGGCGAGGCCCCCACATAGAGTGGCCAGGATCAGTGGTTGCCATGGTTCTGAGATGGGAGTATGTGCTGAGGCTTCTCTAGATCAGAGGGATCGCCGACCATGTTTGTGCAGCTTGAGTGTGACAGTTCCATGGTGGAGGAGTTCAGAGGGTCGTTGGAGCCTGCAACGGGTTGTGCCTTGGCGTGGCACAGCGTTGGTGACGACGACGTAGGTGTCGACGGCTTGTTTCAGTCTTCTCTCCCATATGGTTAAGGATGGTGGTGTGTTGTGTCGGGTGTGTTTGTTTATGTTCAGGGTTTGTTCGTGTGGTGATGCATGCTTCGGCTCGTTATGTACCAATGTTGTTTGTTCTTATATGACATAACAGTGTTCCTGCTTTAATTTAAAAAAACAATGATGGTATTCATACTTTATTCCATTATACTTTTATACCAAAATATTATATATGTAGCTACGCTACTCACTGTGTTTCGCAGATGTTCGTTTGGCTATAGTAAGGACACGATCGAGTAGTCGTAGTCCTACATGTACTGTGTACGAATACAAATTTTTTCTCGCGCGAGTGTGCAAGCTCGTGAGAACTGGTGGGCCGGCTCCGCGCATGCACGCACCGCACATATGATATGGTACGGCTCGGTCGGTGCGCGTGTACGTATATACATACGTGGTTTGCTATCGTCTAATCCGGTATTCGTACACACGTCGTACAGCTACAAGTATATGTTCACACAGAGAGTGAGTTGATGATCAAAACAACCACAACACGCGGCACACGGTCGAGCAACGTACGACACTGCTATATACAAAGTACCAAAAGCTAAACGCCGTTCCAAATAGTCGATCGACGAGTACTACAAAGGTTTTGCATGAAATTAAACCAGATACGACACGATGCACGTCGTCATTCTAACGACCTTATCATCGGCGACCGTACGTATTGGGCTCGATTTCAACAAAATTACTGTAACCGTGTTGATCATGAAATGCTCCCCCGATCAGAAATACAGAATGTGAATGAAATATTGATAATACTACTAATTATGATTATTTAGTAATGATAAATAATTATGGGTTGACAAAGGAATTTTGTATTCATTGATATATATAAGAATTTAATGTTAATATATATCCACCATGAAATGTAACGACTAACTTGAGATTTTGACTTTTTAAAAGTAAATTTGATATTAATATTCATATATGCTTTAAAACTGTGACTTTTTTTTTGGATTTAGCATCCACTATAGCACATGCTATCCACGATCCGCTACACCTTTACTTACCATGTCTTTTTTATCAGTGAAGAAATATTAGTGAACAAATAGTATCCTGCAATCAGCCTGTTCGGTTGGTTCGGTGTCCGATGGTAGTCTTGGTTTGTTCCGAGAGAAGAAAAATAATCTTTGGCCGGTTCTTTGGTGGCTGGTTCGTTCTGCGAGAAAAGAAAATCTTCTTGGCTTTGGTGTGGTCGATAAGCCGAGCCAACAGGGTTGTGTCTCTTTTTTCCAAATTGTGTGATGTTGCAAAAAAAAAATTGTTATTTCCCATGTTGCATTATATATTGTCTGTTACATTTTACTAATAGAGATAGCAATGTCATTTTCTACCCATACTATTTCCCCGAGTAAAATTCGGTGGCAGTCCTTAAACTTGTACGGTTGTGTCATCTAGGTCCCAAACTTGGGATTTTTGAAATTTGGGTCCCTCAACTTGTACGGTTGTGTCATCTAGGTCCCAAACTCAAAATGTTTGATATTTATTCCTTAAACTTGCACGATAATATCATCTAGGTCCCAAATTTCAACATTTATATAGAATAAAAGGTTCAATTTTCACCCTATTATTTTTAAAAAGGTAATAAAAATAGTAACTTGAACAAATAATGACTAAATATCTTCAAATAGAACACCCAGTGACATTTTTATAAGAAATTTGGTACGTGTTTCGTATTTTTATTATTAAAAAATAGTTATGACTTAGATTAACATAGTTTTCTTTAAAGTTTCATAAATTAGGTGTAAATCAAACATTTTCCATAAAAAAAAATTTGAGTTTGGGACCTAGATGACACTACCATGCAAGTTTATGGACGCAAATACTATAGATCATGAGTTTGGGACCTAGATGATACAACCGTGCAAGTTTGGGGACCTAAATATCAAAAAACCCGAGTTTGGGACCCGGGTGACACATCCGAGCAAGTTTAGGACTGCTAATGAATTTTACTCTATTTCCCCCTTCAAATCCTAGCTACGTACAAGTATTCCATTTATACTGATACAGAGAAAGTACACGACAACAACATACTGGTCAATCATTAAACAGGCAAGCTGGCACCGATGCCATTATGCTACCGTTATTGCTGACAATTACCCTCAGGAAGCTAAGCAAGATGTACCATGTCAGTATCCATCGTGACTAATTGCCGAATAATAATCCACGGTCGAGAACGTACCCGGCCGGCCAGCTTGTATCAATCCTTGTCCACTGCTGTCTCATCCGATCCTAACAGCAGTAGTTAGCGGCAGTATTGCAGTCGCGGCAGCTGCAGCCAGCAGACGACTTTTAGTTCCTGCCGCTGTCAGGTAGTGATCCGAATTGGAAAAAAAAAAGTCCAGTGGAGTATGTTAAGTTGCCTCGCAATGTTTACAAGGACATATATAGTTTGTTCAATTTGTACTTCACCATTCATCCGTTACATCCTCGTCACATCTCCTCTTACAACACACGCTCAATGTATAATTTTTTCACAACTCTTTACCCCAATGCACTATTCTAACATTATTCATTCGCGCAAATTTCACCAACTAAGCACCCCACGTGAATAATGAAGATGGAAAAAGAGGGACAAATTAAATATCCCCTTTAGGGCTTGTTTGGGAATTAGTGGAATGAAGGGGAATGAATGGCATTGGGGTGGAGGAATTTCCATTATAAGTCAAAATTTCCCAAAATCCACTTCAATCCTCTTCCATCCACTTGAATCCTCCATTTGTGAAACAAGCCCTTAATTTGATGACAGTCCTTAGTCGTCTCCTGACAATAACTGATATATAAGTACTCCCTCGTTACAATTGTAGGTAGTTTTGATTTTTTAATGCATACCTTACTATCTAGTATGCACTTAGACATAATAATATATATATGAATCTAAAAAAACCAAAATGACTTATAACGAAGGAAGTAGATGGCGCGTGGCAAACCAGCCGCGGGCGCGACGAACTGCAAAGTGAAAAAAGATAGAGAGAAAAAGGTAGTGAAGTTACAATAGTCAAAAGGGTATAAGTCACAATTACTATAGCCCTTTGACTAGCTTTATAATATTAATTTTTTTAAAAAAGCAATTATTGTATTAAAATTAATGTGAATTATTCACTCCATTCTAGACCGTATTCCACTCATCCATCCCAAATTGCAAATCGATTTTCTGGGTGCGTGATTTTTGTTTTGCACCTGGTTACCTGGATATATGTGTGTGTGTGTTTGGATGCGCATAATTATATGTATAGATTTAAAGAAGCTCAAGCAAAAACCTACGGTATAAAACCGCGCGCGGAAATAGAACATTTTGACATTTTTTATTCATAATTTATTATGTAATCTAGTCTGAATGCGCATGTACCGTACGTATATGAAATTATGGATCCAATTTTGTCGCCGGCGGCTGCTAGCTCGTGAGAACATGCATGCCCGACTCGTGCATGCACATGCATGCAGCGCGCGAAGAATTTCCTGCGCGTCTCGAAATGTACGGTGCGGTCGGTGCACGCGTGTAGTGTATATACATACGTGGTTTGCTAGCGTCTAAACCGGTGGTACGGTGTTCCGTATACATGCCGTACGGGTAAATCTAATTCACACGGAGTTAGTTGATCGATCGATGGACACGCGGCTTCAGTCGAGCAATTAATCGATCTCACCATGCTCATCTACACGAGATTAAGCTGCATGCGGATACGTATAGCAGGTCTGATTATTATATTAGCAGCAATCTTCAATTCTCTTGCAGCAGCTACTCATGAAATGCTTCCCCACTGCACTTGCAGGTTTTCTTGTTTGAGTGCAAGACAAATCGCTTGGTTAATTGGATGGAACTCGCTTAATCATTGAGAAAGCGATCGAGATGCTGCAAAGGTAATAAACGTTTGCTGTTGGTGAAGAACTGACGATTGAAGGCTTCATTTCGTCAGAGAGAGAGAGAGAGAGGCCGGCCGATCCGCACGCAGCAGCCAACGCTGACCTTCTTGGCGCTTCAGCAGGAGCCACACGTACAGATCGATCGCTGAATCTGTTTCTGCTGCTGGCAGACTACGACGAGATCGTTCGTTTCTGCCAGTGTTTTGAAATTTCTCTTCTGCTGATCCTGGACACAAAGTTATCCATCCACATTGTCTTACCTTAGGAGTACCAACTAATCAACTCACACGTGTAAAGTTTTGCCTTTCAGGCCGGGTCGCCTCTGGTTAAAAGTTAAAACTGATTGGAGCTTTAGAGCAGTGCAAAACTAGTCGATTCATTGCGTCTGAAGTGCGAACACCTGCCTGTCAATTCATGAACAGGGAGAAGCTGAAGCTGACACCCACGCAATGCGTTGCTGTAGCTCCCGGCCGTTCTTGCTGACAATACTCTAGGATAAGATAACAGTACACCTGAAGTGCTAGTATCTTTGTACAGCTAATACTGACAGCACGGCACGGCAACGAGAACGAGCTCTTGCATCGTGCGTGCACGTCAGTATCAGCAATCACGAACCCGCGACAAAAATGGCTTTGGAGTTTGCCCCCCTAGCCGCCCCAAACGACCAAACCACTTTTCAAGTGTTGATCGTCATGTAACAGGCGCAGGAACAGTTGCATTACATGGATGGCACTGCGTCGATTCAGCAGCTGCAGCAGCAGCAGCCAGACTTTCAAATTATGGCGTTTTCCTTCAGCAGCAACCTGAAAGAAACACCTGGCTTTTTATACAAATCTAATAATAATAATGCACGTGCTTAATTGTCACGGTCCTGAGTCCTGGCCAAGGATAGCTACTGATCGATGATCTATCCATCCGTCCGTGCTTAATTCTAACAGGGTTAGTTCTCATGTCCATGTTACTTGAGATCGATTAAGCTAACTTACATTGTGAATTTGTGATGCTGAATTCTTGTTGTTGCCGAGTGCAGCCAAATCGTTTCGGTTGGATGGAACTCGCCATCGGTCTGCAGGAGAGCTCACCTACATTTCTAGCTTACTGAGAAAACTAGATGCTGCAAGTTAATGCTGCAGATGAAATATCGTTAGAGGCGGGCCGACGCCGGCCCTGCAGGCTGCAGCAGCAAACGCTGATCTTCTTGGCGCTTCAGGAACCACACGTACGCCATGTGCAGCAGAGGCGCGCTAGTGTCAAACGGCGGCTACGGATCACACCATTTTTCGACGCCCTCGGTTGGTCCATCGCATCGTTTTCTTCTGTTCAGTGTCAGTGTCAGTGTCAGTGTCAGTGTTTTCTTCTGTTCAGGCTATGCTATCCTATGGTTGGGAGAGAGAACTTCTTCACAAGCCGGGATAGAGTTATCTGTCCACAATTATACATTATCTTACCTAACAATCAACTCGCAGAAGAACTAATTGCGTTCCTGTCCAATCCGATTAGCACTGATTGGAGTTTGTAGCTGCAAACATGTTCCTGTGTCTTTTTTTTTGAAAAATAACTTGTTCTTGTGTTCTGAACTCTGAAGTCTCAAGTCTGAACTTGAACCCCGGATAGGATCTGAAAATTCAGCTTCGTTGTTTGGTAGCAGCAGCTTCAAGGAGCTGCCATGAAAACGAAACCCACTAGAAGATTTTCAGCTAACCTCCCAACAACCCGGCCCACAGGATTGGATTAACCCGTGGGCAATCAAGAAATTAACCTCTTAACCAGGACGTCATTTTCCACCAAACAATCATACACTACAGCTAGGGTGTACTCGGTCCATTGGTTGCTCGACTAACTTTCAGCCTGACTAATAGTTGTACATGCTGTGTTAGTGTAGCTAGAGCCCATGTGTTTGGTTGGACAGACCAAGATGTATTCATGTTTGGTTGATTGGCCAACAGTTTGGCCTGCATAAACTTGGGCTGAGCCTTGTGTTTGCTTGTGCTGGCCACGTCTGGTCTGCATAGCAGCACATGTGATTGATATCATTGAAACAAGGATAACCATACCCATACCTAACGATAACAATCTGGACAGTCTGATTTGCATGTACACAACACAGTGCTCAGTGAACATTCAACATGAGCAGCATCATGCAATCATTCACACAAGGAGAATAACCAATTAAAACTAGCATCCTTCACACAAGGATATATAACCAGCGAGAATCGATTAGAGTTCAAAGCATTCGAATTCAATTCAACCAACATCAAAGTTTTGCTTGCATCGACCTGTATTAAGTTACAGTAGCATCAAAGGAGCATTAAAGAGGATGAAAGTAAATTGATTCTGTCCAGTCGCATAAAAACGGCCGGCTTCTTCCTCATGGCCGTAGGACAGTCACATAATGAGTGTGTGCTCCTTCAGGAAGCTTGTTATCCACAGATTCCTATCTTCTGGTGACATCTTTACAAACTGGATGGCAGTGGTCTTGTCGGCGGTCATGTGGTTCAGAGCTTTCCTCAGCACAGAACTTGGGAATCCTGGAGTGTTCATGCAAGCTTCATATATCCCAGGGTACACTTCAGTATGGGCGGCATCAGCATCACGGGGGGCGGCATCAGCATCATGGACTGGGTCAATGTCATCCATTCCTGACTATGATAGGCAGCATTAAACAAATTGCACAAATGAAATTATGGAAGATAATTGAAATTAAAGTAGACTGAAACTGAACATGAAAGTAGACAAAAACTGGAACTGAAAGTAAACTGGAACGTGGAATAAAGTTTTTATAGTACACATTTTGATTGTAAGTCCATATCATAATTTAACTTCAATTTTTTTAATTCATATCACATAAAGCAAGTTTCAGGACTCAAAAGCTTTCCACTTTGTTTATCACATAATGCATGGGAGTAAGTTGTAGTATGTTGTAATCTGGCCGTCATTATTTAGGATTTGGGTTAATTCATTATTTAGTTCTACTTATATAACATACTAAAAAAAATAGGTTGGCAGAAACAACAAGATAGTTTCCTTCCAAGTAAGGAACGGCAAAAAAAGATTGCAGTTTACTTTGAGTAAATATGATAGGAACACCAACAACTAAACAATGCACCATGCTGACAATCTAACATGTTTATATCTACCACAACTCAAAAAATAACTTTGA
Source organism: Cenchrus americanus (assembly GCA_947561735.1). Lineage (NCBI taxonomy): Eukaryota > Viridiplantae > Streptophyta > Magnoliopsida > Poales > Poaceae > Cenchrus > Cenchrus americanus. The sequence continues at coordinate 8,003,733 of OX387242.1, forward strand.
TAAGGTAAGGTACCAAACAAATATCACATTCCTACCACCACCATTAAGCATTGCTGCCAGATCTACAACATCTAGCAACTATTCTACCATTTCATCTAGTACATCTAATGCAATCAACTTTTGCAGGTAAATCAAGAACATATGAGCGCACAACTTCACGAACCAAAACACACCGACATGATAAAGACGAGATGGAGACAAGAATACATGGAGAACAATCGCATCTCAAACTGTAGCATCACAAGCAGAAGGGAAATTTGTGTGTGTGTTGGGGGGGGGGGGGGGGGGGTGCGGCAACGTAGCATCTCAAACCGCGCAAGGAGGCGCTAGTCTTGTGAGCTTACCGGACAACGAGATGAGGAAGAGGTGACGACGAGGTGAGGCGGAGGTGACGGCGAGGTGGAGTGTAAACCGAAGTTGCGGCGTGCGAGGGGAAACCGATAACCCTAGCGGGGGCTCGAGCGTGAATCTTATATATCTTCCAGAAGATAAAACGTAACCATCTATATACCCATTAAGAGCCCACTAAGACCCATCAAAGACACACCCTAGCTTCCTCCCCCTCCTCCCTCCCTCTCTCTCCCCCGCCCCGCCCCCACCACCCCGGTGTGGGCCCGTCGTGCGCGCCCACGAGCCGCTGGGCCACGCACCCGCCGGCTGCCCCTGCACAGCGACGGCCTGGAGGTTGAAGACATAGAAAAATGTTGTTACATTTTGCAAAATGTTGACAAAAACTAGTTGATAAAACCAACATTTTCTAAAAATGTTATAACATTTCTGAAAAATGTTGGAAGAAGCCTAAAACAATGTTGATCCAAAAAATATTGCAACATTTTGTAAAAAATTGACGAAAAATGACTAGAAATGGTGTAACATTTTTAATTTAAAAGTTATGAAGTGGCTGGTGTGGGCTGTTGAGAAAATAAAAAAACATACATTTAGATGAGTTTTGGTGAGTTAGAAGTTCGCACCCTTATCCACCTTCTGGTAGACATATAAGAGCCCCCGGGCTCGGTGCCCTCTAGCTGGCAGCTCGGGCTGAATTGGGATGTGGCTCTTGAATGGCCACAGCCTGGCCGGCTAGAAATGCCCCGATCTAAGCGTACTAGTTGGGTCCAGCTATGTTGTACGGTTGGTTTGGATCGTGCTGGTAGAATGAATAGTGCTCGGCTGGTAAAATAAATAGTATTTTGTGAGAGAAAATAAGTCAAAAACAAGTCGAGATAAGCCAACCGAACAGCCTACAAGTACGATAACCATGCAACAACCAGACTTAGCTAGTACATCTTGCATTGGACTGACCTGGGTTGAGGAGATACCCACCCAACCAAACATACCCATGTGATGTGTCGTTGCTCCGCACTTGGGATGAACTTTTTTCACTTCCCATGTCAATTTTATTTGGTGCGAGGTAGGAGTCCCAGGCACAAGGAGTTTTAGCATTGACATTGCAAGGACGACTTCGACACAAACGCTAGTACACACACATAAAATCCAATCTCGTGTTGCAAAATTACATCAAAAAATGAGGATTGTCAATGCATTTCGGTGACTTTATTATAAAAAGCAGTAGGTGACTCCTGTTTAAAGGGAGTTTCAAACCATCCAATTCGCATGTGTTTCACATACACGTTCAGGACCGTAAAACATGCCACCACTATCATCATCATCATCACAAGCTCATTCCTTAGCTGTTCCAGGCATCCGAAAGGCCGGACGGCTGAAACGCTGAATGTAGCCGCGGATACTACATACACCACATTCGCGCATCCATTTCGACTGCACATCTCAACCTCACCAGTATTATTGTACAGATCCGCGTCACTTATTATTATCACAAGGCAAGCATGAGGACAGAAAATGGCATCTTTGTGTGTAAAAAAGGCGCAGTGCCAACCGGCATACTCATTCCTTGTTCTTGTCCTCGACAGGCTCTCCTTGCTGGCCCAGATCCTCAGCAGACAAGTTCAGAGTCTCTGCAAGGGAAGAACAATGATCCGTTGTAGGAATCGAATACAGATATCAGATCATCAATGATTCACTAGTACAAGAGAGGAGTACCATCACTGTCCGCAGATGCATAAGAAGGCCGACGGGCACGGGCATTCTGTTGAGTAGGCTGAAAGTAGAATAGATGGCGGAAGAATCAAGTCAAGAAATTCACTTGGCATGACACATAGCAATGCAAGTAGGACGCACTATTACTGTATGCTGTACTTGCTAGTTGCTAAGGAATTATGGTGTGGAGGCAAGCTTATAAGGTATCAAAATAACATACTAAATGCATATATACTGCCTCGGGTACCAGCTTTGGTAAAACTAATATGCTAGAAAACAGATTGTATGGATCTGCACCTATCTCACAATCAAAAAGCCTGGGAATTACACAGGCTGCACACCTCATGCTAAACTATGAGTCTGATGCAGGCAAAAGTTGCTACCTGAAGCTTTGGTCGAAGTGCTTCAAGAGGACCTTTAGGCTTGTTGGGAACACCACCTTGCTGAAAGAGCAAATCAAGAGAACATACATTTTTTAAATACTTGATACCAGATTCTTAAGTCTTGGGGGTGGGGGATGGACGGACTGTCTATTACCTTTCCTAGAGCCCAATCAGCGGAATCAAAGTAAGCACGCTCATGGTCCTGAAGATATTTCAATATCAAAGTCAACATTTTCATATATGTCAGTATTACGCAATTTAAAAAGCAAATAAACAATGTACTGTAGAGCAATGTTATTGACCTTAGATATAAGTGGAGTCTTTCTGGGTAATATTCCTCCATACTTTTTCTTAATTACTGCCTCCTGCAAATTCGTATAAGTAGCAGTTAGAAGGGAAACAACACAAGTGCACAATTGCTATACAGTATACAGAGACAAAAGGAAAATGGTGATAAAAAAGACAGTGCCTCCTCTTGTCGTGAGGGCATCCCACCCATTTCATTCTGGCCCTGAACATCTTCAACCTTTTGATCTGTAACATCTCCTTCAACCCTCACTTGGGCAGTTGCATCATCAGATGCCATCCCAGACATGGTAAACTTGAGCTGTGAGAGAAGAGCTCAAGTTCATGATTAGCTAACATATGGGCAGAGGTATGGCAAATAATTCCAGAACACGAATGGGTGATCATATCCACACAAAGAAACAATATAGAGAATTTACAGATGGTTATTTTCCTTAATAGCATAGCGTAGCAGGAGGGGCATAAGAAATCCAATATGACGTAAAAGCGGGGTAATGACTATGTGCGACATAGACATTGATTTTTTTTATGGCAGAGCAAGAGGGTATAGAAATCATAGACATTGAGTTTCCATCAACCAAAATTCAGTTATAAGAATGCATTCAATATTTCCAACAACTAAACTGCCTTCAACAGAAGATTAATAGAAGAGCAATTGAATGGCACCACAGTAGAATAGGGAACCAAAACACACTTGATAACAACAACAATCTCATCCTAAAGATCGCCAGCCATCTATGTTTCTTAAGTAGTCATGTTGACAGAAAGTTACAGGCAGATCATCAGAAAACAATAAACATCGAGTATTTACCATTACCAAAGATACTGCATTCTATCTAAACTGTTCCTAAATATGGCTGATATCCTTTAGCTCTCTCTTCATTAGTTACCATAAACTCTGTTGTATTGCGCTCGTAGGACTACCAGTAGCCAAATGAACCAAGCAAATTATATTCAGAAACAAAACTTAGCCACAGTTGGTTTGAAATAATGAATACACTTAGACCCACCTTTCAGAACAACTTCTAGGAGTACCGTACTTATTTTGGGTATTGATCAATTACTATTACACTTACCATACTAGCACAAGACTTTGCACTAGTATGAGACAAAAATATCACTTTGCTATGGATTTAATGTCAAACTCCATCACAACAAGACTTGGCAAGCAGACAGACCAATTTATCTATCAAAATAGGCAGGTTTATGTTACCAGATCGTTTGGTTTGAAACATTAAATCCAGAAACTAGGCCAAGAATTTGATATTGCAAAATAAATATTCTCAGGGAGTCAAGCACGAAAGAATAATATGGTAAAAAGATCCATTTGCTTTAAGACATTCATGGCTTGCTGGTGCTGCATATTGTTTTGCTCTAGAAAGAGACAGAAAAGGTATACACTCCACCATAGCGAGAGTTGGCCAATGTATCAAAAGATGGGGCTTTATGTTATCATCATCAGATCGTTTGGCTTGGGATAGTAAATGCAGAGTCCAAGTCAAAAGCATCTGATATTCCGACAGCAAAATTGTTGTCAGCGGATCTAGCAGAAAGTAAACTGCTGACCGCCACCGCCGCCGTGCCTACTGCCGCCTCACCTCGCCACCCTCGATCCGCCACCGCCACCGCGCCTACCGCCACAGCCAGGCTGTCCTCTAAGCCCGCCGGCCATGAAGCCCTCCCCCGACGACACCCAAACCAAAATCCCTAGCCCAGCCGCCCTCCATGCCTCAAGCCGAGAGAGGGATAAGGAGCAGGCGCAGAAGGAGGTCACCCAACCTCGACGCCGGCCGTGTAGGCACCGCCCAACAGAGTTGGACGAGCACGAATCTTCGTCGGAGAGAAGAAAGAGAGCTGTTGGAGTGCGGAAGGAAGAAGAGCTCACCTCTCACCGCCTTCTCGCCGCCGCCGCCGGATCCGCAAGGCGGAAGGTTAAGGAATCAAGGAAGATCCGAGGACCTGGGGGTGCAGCACCACACGGTTGTTCACGGGAGGGGGAAAGAACGAACGAGGAATCTATAGAGGTGGAGAAGATCTGGGGCAGGGAGGAAACTCAACGCCGGCCCGTCTCCGGTCGCCGTCGACTCACCGCCGGTCGGTCGGTCGTCGCCGTATCGCGTTGTGGCTACGCGGACAGACAGGCAAGTAGGCGACGCGGAGCGAGAGAGAGGTTGGTTTATTCCGAGGCCGATGCGTCGCAGTGGGCCTGCTGCTACGCTATGAACGAACTGGGCCGTGTCAGAACCAATGAATGGCTCGGTCCGTGTCGGCCCAGGTATGCAGCAAGATTTTGCTCTATTATTATTTTGTGTAGGGAGTAGTAGTATCATATTCCTATGGATCAAGCTCGCGATATCTTGGGTTCATTTCTCTCTCACACACACACGCACAAGTTGTTTGGGTATACGAGAAAGCACTAATCCAAAGCATTTACATATTTATTGTTAACTATCTATTCTAATGTGTGCACTTTGGATTCTGATAAAATACCGAGCGTTCGTCCTGTTCGCTTGGCTTACCAGGCACCAACTAGCGGTATTTTTATCTCAAAGCAAACAACCACCAGCAATCAGCCAGCAGTATTTTTCTCTTAGAACAAATCAGCACCAGCCAAATGATCGAAGCAATCTGAACCCTTTTCATGCAACGTCAATCCCATTTTCACCTGCCGTGCCACACATGTTTAGGGCCGTGTGAGCATGAGGAGCCCACATGCGTGAAAATAGGTTGAAAGCACGCTCTTGGGCAGGAAAAACGGGCTTGGATGTATGTGAGAATGGAAAACATGTATGCATAACAACGGGCTTGGATGTGCACATCATTGTATAAAACACTAGGTGATACCCGCGCGTTCTTTGCGAGAATTTTTTAAATAAAATTTTAAGGTGAAATGTGAAAGTAGTGACACCAAAGATATTACATGGCAATATTCGTTTGTAAACTCATTATATATGAATGCATGTTATTTCGTTGAGAGTGGATCATTCTAAAACCATCGGCAGGAATTTTGTCGTGTGATATACATGCTATAAGCCACGAAAAAATCGATTGAAGACATAAATATGTGATTTGGTGGATGATGACATGTCGTATAGTGGATGGTGACATGACAAATAGTGGATGATGATGTGGAATACTTGCATGTTGAGAGAAATCCAACCATGGCTTGTAGTGGGTCTCACCTATATAAGTTTTATAGATTTGTGTGTGAGAATGGGCTGAAATGAGTAGTCACATAACTAGCTAGTTACTTATATATTTTTTAAAGAACATCACTTCCTCTCAATTCTTTGGGACAATGATATTAAGAAATATAAAACAATAAATTCAAACCTATTTGTAGCCATGTATTTTGAGGGAGCATGGGATTCATTTAGAACTTTTATATACAATCACTGAAACCATTTATATACAATCACTTATGCCAGTTAATAGCATTTTTGTAATTATTTCATATATCGTTGGGTTATACAACTTATCCACTATTACATGACAGCACTAGGATCGTGCCTACTACGGGCAACAAAATTGGCTGAAGCATAAAATGCTAATATTTCAATATTTGTGTCTAACGTTAAATTATATTTTCGGAAATATAACAGTTCTTGTAAATATTTTCAAGTCCATCTGTTGTAGTTGGTTTTCGAATGGCATAGCTGTAAATATTTTCAATTCTTGTAAATATTTTTGAATTAGCACTAAACCCAGCAAATCAAAATTTAAAGTGCATTTAATCCAGCTAAAAATAATCTAATTAACAAAAGGAATCAGCAGATTGATAGAAGGATACACACTTTTGACAGCCCCGATCCCATAACCCATGATCTTGTATTGCTGCAGACAACAGACATGGTACACCAGAAAGGAAAACGAGAACTTGTAACTCGTACATTCATAACCAATTTAGCTCACGATCTGATTTGAATATCATATTCATGTTCAATTGAAACGGTTGCGGCCATATGTTCCGTATCCTTTCCAGTTTCAACAAGAAACAACCGATAGGATCTGAAGGAGAAAAACAAGCAAGGGTTGAAAGAATATGAAAAATATTCCCCCGTCTCAGTGAAATGTTCGGAATACTCCAGTGTACTTCCATCATGGTCAACATGTTCAGTCCATAAGCCTTTCCAAGTTTGGACTTTATTATGGGTCTAGCTCTATTTCACTCACATAAGGGAATATTTTATTAAGCAAAAATAGCAAAAGACCGTGAAGCCTTATCATTAAGGCCAACAAATATAAGCTGATGAACCTACTCTAAAAAAGGGAAAAGAAAAGAAAACGGATTGTCGCTGCTATCGGAACAATGTAGCAAATGCTGGTTGATAGGTTTATTACTCAGCATTTCCAAGTCTGATACCTTATAGGCATATTCCTACCTTTTTGGACACAAAGTATATAAAAGAACATGGTAACCTTGAGCTTCCCATAACAACCGAACTAAAAGACAACATGGTAACCTGAATGGCCGAGTTCTTTATTGAATAACCAAGTTCTCAATTCAGCTGCGCTTACATATGTGAAACTTCAAGTTAGATTTCTGCATTATCTGATGAAATAAATTGTATTAGCCTACTCCAAAATAATATGTTTACCTGATTCTTAGACTATCCTAAATTGGTTCCAAGAAAATAGTTCCTTATGTCCACATAAGTACAACTTCAAATAAAAATCGCTCCACTAAGCACTGTAAGTTACTGAAATACCATGATGATATGATGGTATGTCAGTAGAGCAATCAAACCTGCAGGCAACAGCTCTTTCCCAGTGATGTGATAATATTGCCAGTCAATAGCACTCTTAATGAACAGGTGCAAGATAGATAGTTTAGAGACAGAATTAATACTTGTCCATAATCATGTTACAAATATGCCAATCACCAAATGAAATTAATACTTCTCTCTAGAGGTCGCTGCTGCAAGAAATTAAAAGACATTAGGAAACAATTAAATCACAGCAAAAATAAAAAGAAACTGGTGGATTCCAAAACCATTTTAACCTACACCACTACAAAGGCTATATAGTAATATGGGATGATTTGGCTTCGACGGTTTGGTTCGCGGCTCGATAAATTGGATATTCAGTCCTGGTTGTAAAAAATTGCTAATTAATCAAACCTTTTATTTGATCCTCACTCTAGATTGCACATATATCATTTGCTTTGATTCAGGAGTTCAATAACTAACCTCAAAATAGTTGGAACTAAATAGATCTGGTTGGCCTGTTCTTCCTCCTTGACTCCTTCCTGAGGCCACAAACCAACAGCATAGAAAATCATCAAGTAACTAAGCATGAGTGTCCAAATAATGCAGTCCCACTGTGATAAAGTGAAAGTGCATCTAGGCCCCTAAGTGGATTTTGGTGAATTGAATGACAAGGCGATTAAAGGACTAATGAATTTGTCTAAGATTGTGAGCAGGTTTTCTTCATATATTCATGAGCAACCATTGAAGTAATTATGGATGTATATTACGACTCACATTTTTGGAAGACAAGCATATGGTGCAAGACTTCACGAGTTTATTGAAAGAGAACAAGATGATGAGTGTACACACTATGGTTCTAAAAATGGAAGCTTGCATATCCGTTGTCAATCAAGATCTAGCATTTGGAGCAATGTTTTTCAAATGAAAGGTTAATTATGCATGAAGCAAAGTGGAACTCAAAGTGGATTGGATAAGTGATGAAGAGATCAACCGAGATGTCTAGGGTGAGGGACTAAGCAATCTTTGGGGTCGTAGCTAAGCCGCCATTAGTGTTTTGCTAAGGTGAAGGTCTAGCATCCGTGGGGTCTTCAAGTATCATATTCAAATCTTAACAGAGAGAAGCTTTGCGAGTCATCAACTTGTTAAGATTGACAATATGGAGTGACCATGAATCCAAGTGTGCATTTCAACGCCATATGGAAAGATCCTAAGTCACTAGCTCAAGTATGGACGTGCTCAAGTCAAAGGCTATGTTGAAAGCCCTCAAGTGGATATTGTTCAAGTATGGCAAGAATTGAAGTTGTTCAAGCTCAAGTTGTCTCGAAGCTCTTTTACTCTTTTCTTGAGTATAGGTATGCCGTACTATCAAGAGGGATGCAACTTAGCGAGTTGACCGAGTCAAAGTGCTCTTTAGCTGACCTAAGTGAGATCTAGCCTTAGAGTGTGCTAACAAACCCTCCTAATCTAACCTGGGTCATTTCATCTTGGTGGTGAAGTGCTAGTTTCCTTAAAAGAGGTTTTGGGGGGTATCTCGGGCCTGACCGGTCTGACCAGTCAGAGGCACCGGTCTGACCGGTGCCGCTAGCCCAACGGCTAGTTTTTCGAACGCCGGTCTGACCGGTGTGGGGCACCGGTCTGACCGGTGCCACCCAAGGACTAACGGCTAGTTTTCTCCTTTGAGGGGTATAAATACCCCAAGCCTTCTTCAAGTGAGGGTTGCTTGTTTCTAGTGAGTTTGCTTTGAGGTCCCAAGCCATTTCTAACTAGCTCTAAGCCTTAGTGGCTCTCCCCAACCATCTCTTTGTGAGATTTGTGGATTCACGCCATCTTCTTTGTGTTGGGTTGAGAAAGTGAGCTTAAGAGCGACCTAGTGAGCTAACAAGAGCAATCTCCATAGCTTGAGCACTTTGGTTTCGCGTCTACAATCTTTGAAGCATTTATTACTCTTGGAGGTTTGCCTCCTAGATGACTAGGTGTCGCCAGCTAGCTCCCAAGGTTGTGGTGAGCAGCGGGAAGCTTGTAAGGGCTGCGATCTTGCCTCTTCGTGGAAAAGATCACCTTAGTGGAAAGGAGGAAAGTGGTTGAAAGAGACCCGGCTTGTTGTGGGAAGTGTCCCTTACAAGCTCCTCAACAGAGACGTAGCCATTCCTCAGTGGGTGGTGAACTTCGGGAAACAAATCTTTGCTTCTTCGTGTGGTTCGACTCTCTAAGTTGTTTATTCTAGCATATTACATTTGCTTCCGCTTCGATCTACTTTGGTGTGTTACTTGTGTCTGCGGGGATCATTACTCTGCTTGTGATCATCTACAAAGGCCACACCCTAAGTTTGGTTCGTGCTAGAAGCCAAGAGGTGCTTGAAATTGTTTTTGCAGGTTCTCTGTGCTACACCGGTCTGACCGGTGAGGCGCACCGGTCTGACCGGTGTCACTCGTGAAGTTCGGTGCTCGACCGGTCGACCGGTCACCACCACCGGTCTGACCGGTGGAGCACTGTCAGCTCAAGTGTTTGGGGAGAGAGAGTTTAAATTGGTCGTCTTACCTATTCACCCCCTCTAGGCGACATCAAGGTCCTTTCATAAAGTGGTATTCATATTCAAATAATGTAACTTTGTTCATTGGTATATTTCGTTGCAGGTACGCTAAAATCGTTGAAGTGGAAACATAGAACTGAATGTGCAGCTATGAAAAAAAAAGTTTGTTCAATAACTAATCTCTTTTTAAATATATCTAATAAGTGTGTCCAAGTATGATAAAGTCCTGCTAGCACCTTGTTAGTTTTGACTTTTCTGTAAGGCCAATGAATATGCCTGCACAACACATCAAGAATTTTCCACCATCATAGCACCATGAATTCCTACTACTTTAATTCATCTTTAGCACTCTGCAATCAACCATCTCAGACTGAATGTTAGCAATAGGGACATAGGAAAGTGAACTATCCATCCTGTGATCAGTGTATCAAAGGTTCAGTTTGTGCTGCGACTGCTTTTGCAGCTACACAACTAAAATCAACACATTGAAAACTGCCTTCTCTCCAGCCTAAAAGAAAGAATACATATATTGCATTGCATTGCATTGCATTGCAAGCATCAACAATGCCAAAAATGTCCTATAAGCTAACCTTGTTCTCGAGGACAAGTCTGTATATAGGTCCAGTATAGTTAATTGTATATTTGTTTACAGCTAACAAAGAGACCATTTAGCATGTATAATAAAAGTCTACAGATCCACTATTAGTTGCAACTCGCAAAGGAAAATCAGTACTGAAAAGATGGCAACTGTACTTTAGGTGATTGAAGATTCTCTCCGCATTCAACCAGTAAATTATGCAGGCAAAGGAGACAGAAACGTCTTGGTAAAGCAATGAAATATTGCACAGCTAGAGCCTAATGTGGAATCAATCCAAAGCAGGGAGATGCGATCAGTACGAGTAGCAGGAGATTGGTGGTTTTCTACCTAGTAGAGTGAACAACGACGAGGCGCTCCTCGGGGAACGCCAGGATGAGGTCGGCCACCTCCTCCATCCTCATTGTTGACGACACTCAGGATCCACCGAACTTCATCACCACACTCAGCTGATTCCCCAATTCCCCCGCAGGCCCCTCTACGGACGGAGGCGTCCATGGGCGGCGTCCACGGGTGCCGGCGGAAACCCTGGATGGCAAATCGATGGGCGTCCTTTGCCTTGGTGATGAAGACGACGGTCGAGCAGAGGGGGCGGCGCGCTGGATTGTGTCGAGGGCGGCGGTTGCGGAGGGAGGACCGGAGGAGGGCCGCGATGGGATCGATCGGTGGGGTAGCGCAAGGATTGACAGGGCCGCGGTCCTCACGAGGCGCGGACGAGGGGGCAAGTGCGGTCGTCCGAGCGGAGAGGGACGGACCCATATTTTTTCTCCTCTTTGAACTTGTTAGTAGTATATAAGTAGAGATAGAGATAGAGATAGAGATATGGGAGAACTTGTTTTACAAATACAACAGTTGGATAGGCCCATCTCTAAAATACCTTTGTTTCGTGAAATATAATTATGAGATCATTTTAGACTGTCTCGGCCTCCTATCCTATGGTGGAATCCTCTGCCTACGCCCCTGCCTACATGTCTGCCTGACAGCCTCTTAGGTACGCGGGTAGCATCCATCAATCAGCCCATTTGTTCGTTCGAACTTTATCGCCCATAATCAATAAGATTTTCTTTCTCTCGTAACAAACAAAGCGAACCCAAAGAATCACCCAAGTGATCTTTCTCTTGAACAAATCAAGACCATCCATCACCCACCACCCAAACGAACAGTCTTCTTTCTGCCAACAACCCAGCTGCCTCCCAATTTGCTGAAACCGACTACTAACGTTGTCAGGAACCGAAATGGACGGCCTACTCTGCGTTTGTGTGTGTTTGCTGCATGCGCTGGCATGAAAACGAAATGGCCAGCCGAGCGGGGACTTGATCATTTCAACAAACCCGGCCTATCTACATACACACGGGGATGACCAATCACCAGCATGCATCATCTATCCCTGTCAAGGACTCGAGGTCAGTGCTTTTGTCATCGTACGTAGATGGTGCGTGAATTAATCATATATATTAGAGAAAATTAAGCTCAGTATCTTGCCACGAAAAATTGTAGGCTACGTATCTTCTACGCCATTTGAAAAATTAGAATTTGAACTACATCTTGTAGGTTGTATTTTTTGACGTCTTTCTACGCCATTTTTTTTGCATTTTTGATGTCTTCTATCGCCATCAATGTATTTTTCTGGTGTGCTATATTAGAGAATTAATCATATATATTACCACCAAGTGCCTCCATCGACGTGATGGTGTTAGTTGCGGCGTCCGGGAGTCAGGTTGTTAGGTGAAGGAAAAGACGGTAGTTAGGAGCTTTGCAAGGCGCGTTTGACATAATAGCCAGAAGAGGTGCATAAAGTAAACTAAACCACTGCATCACATCAGCATCTCCTCGGTTCCCTTTGCTTTTACCAGTTTCTATGATTCAAACTTTGAAGCATCTGAGCTGCTAATAGTCTTGTAAAACAAAATCTTTGTCTTACAAAAAAAAATAACATCATAGAATTTGTGTCATAATGATGTCCATATGACTATATATAATTTTGTTGTCATGCCCATTATTTCCTGCGAGATGTTAAGAGTCAAATGCTAGTACTATTTGTGATGGTGTCAAAGTTTGACCGTGTCTTAAACACTGATACGGGGAGAGTACTACTTTTTCTTTAAGCTCAACATTATATGTAGTCGTGTCCTTAAATTTCGGTAAATTAAATTGAAGAGCACATCACCACCCCTATAAATCTCCTTTGCCTCAGGCTCCGTGGGGGTTGGTTAAATTTGATTACCTACTTAATACAATGATGTGTAAGTTTATTTTATATTTTAGATAGTAGAAGGGAGAAAAAGGTTTTGTGGTTTTCGTAGAAAGGTTTTGTGTTGTGATATGGAACGAGAGGAGAGAAGGCAGGGGGGGGGGGGGGGTGAGGGGCGGCAAGGCAAACCCATGAACTCGGGCCTCCAAAAGAGCTCCTTTAGCTTAGCCCACACGAGTAGTAAATAGGGCCCAAGTCACAAAGGCCCAGACATAAAAGGAAACGATCAGAGAGGGCCCCACAGGCTGGTGGTGGGCCCACACAGTACAAACATCCGTCCCCCGACACCGTTCGGTCGGGTCCCATCCCCGCGGTCCGGTCCGTCCGGTCCAAGTCCAGCCGTCAGTCTCCTCTTCCTTCCTCCCGCCCGTGCCCCCGTGAGGCCGTGACTCGCTCGCCACGCGGTCCGCGGGTCCCCCACCCCCGACCGCGCGAGGGAAGGCAGGCACCCCCGAATCGCGCGCGGCGCGCGGGGGCACACGTCTACAGTACAGTAGAAGGGGAAGGGAGCGACCGCGGCTGCGGGCCCCAGGACCCAGCCTCCTGCACGCGCCGGCTACGTACCAACCAACCCCGCCCGCCCGGCGCCCGCATCTGGCTGTGGTCCCGCGCGGTCCCCACGTGCATCCAGTGTGCTCTCTCTCTCTGTGTGTGTGTTCAGCTCGCGTGCCCGGAGCCGGGGGGCGGCGACCGGATTACCTGGTCGTGGGGCCCACTGCGTGGGTCGGCTCCGTCCCCGTTCCGGCCTCGGCAGGGCAGGGCAGCCACCTCCGGCTCCCCCTCCCGTTCCGTTCCGTTCCGGGGGGCTCGGCCGTCCCGTCTCGGTCTCGCTGGCACTTGCCTTGCGCGCTGGGAGCGGCGGTGCTGGGTGGACGCGGTCCATATGGGCCCCGGCCGGTGGGGAGCACGGGAACGGATCACGAGATCGTGCACCGCGCGAGCGGCAGCCGCTTTTTTTTACGGGGGGGCGTTTTTTGAAAACGCCGGGGCTCCATTTCGAGGCTGTGAAAAGCGGAAAAGCACCCGCCGGGCTGGCTCTCGACGCAAAAAAAAAAAACCCAGCAAAGGATGCGGTTTTACAATTTCTTTTAAAAATAATATGCTTCAACGTCCTGGTGAGTTTCATCATGTTCAAACCATGACCAGGAGAGGTATCATATACATAGTTGCGTTGACAAAAATCACAAAATCACCTTCTTCTGCCTCGTGATGCAGCTCAACGTCTTCCCTTCCATCGCAATATCACATCTAATGAAAAAACTAAGAGGGTTGCATGGGATATCCATAGAGTTGGCGCCAGTAGGGGGGCAGGAGCCCCTCACCCACCCGCCGGCTCTGTCACTGATCGAGATGATGGGTCAGTTTTCCTTTCACAAAATCAGGTCGAGAGGGTGCAAGGATTTAATGTCTTTGCTTTTTCATGTTAGTTAGAGTCGCGTACTCGTTGGATGAACCTAGCGGTGCGAATGACTAAGTCACACGTCCCGAAAAGCTCTTCTATCCACGTGAGTAAATTTGAACATTTTGGACAATTGGATCAACATATGATGCCCTACCTCACCACTTCTTTTCCGTTCACCGACCACAACTTCGGTCTCACCTCCATGCTTTCCGCTCATCAATCTTCTTCGCAACAACTCTCGTCCACTATCGCTACACACCCATCTCCACATCGCATCCCTCCACCCCCTGTCTTGCTCTCACCATCCTTACCACGAGGGGCGGATCCAGCGTGGGGGCGGGGGGCTAGAGCCCCCTACCCCATGTTGTCCATTGAATCCCTCCTAAGAGCAACTCCAGCAGTTTGGCAAACCAACTTGGCATCCATATAATTTTGGCAAAACAAGAAAAATTGGCCTCCAACAGTTTGGCAAACCAACTTGGCATCCATAGAATTTTGGCAAAACAAGAAAAATTGGCCTCCAACAGTTTGGCAAACCAACTTGGCAAAAATAGAAACTTGGCAAAACTCACCTCCCCACGCGCATATATGCGCGCGCGGATCGTGGTTGTCATCGTTGTTTCCCTCTTGGTGGGAGGGTGAAAAAGAAATAAAGAATAAAGAAGGATTCATGATGTATGTTTTTCAAGAGGTGTAAGGGCACGTATATAATTTTGTTTCTCTCAGGATTCCTGATGTAAGTTAGATCTGGATTTGGCAAGTGAATTATGCCAAACTGTTGGAATGAATTCTTTTTTTACTTTGCATAGCTTTTTAGAAGTTGGCAAAACACAGGATTTGTCAAGTAAATTTTGGCAAACTCTTGGAGATGCTCTAAGCACCTCCTAACAATTTCATGGATGAGGAAGAGAAAGAAGAAAAGGAGGGGCGCGGAGGAACATGAAGAAAATGAGCCCCCTTCTCCATACATTCCATATCCGCCACTACTTACCACCAACATTTAAGATACATTGTCGACCATAACTTCGAAGCCTACCTTCTCACAAGTAGTTGCCCTTCATGTTGGGCTAGGCCTGAGAAAAGCTCGCCTAGGATGATCACAAAAAGTGTGGTTGATTATGGATCTGGAGTTCGTACTCGCTGCCATGCCAAGTCTAGATATGGCCGGTTCGAACTAGCCAAAGCCTTTTCATTATTTTTCAATCAAAACATAAATATAAAATCAATTGTCGAGGTTGGACCATGTGTTCCTCAGCCTAGGCCAACCCCAACGGTTCCACTAATCGGGCCAAGTCTGGGCAAAACATGTTGCAGTCTAAGTAGGGCCATTTTTCCATAACTCTCATCTTCTCTCTATTATGTACATCTTTTTAGTCAGCTGTAGAGTAATATCCCCTTTAGTTAGTACCCACCTTACCGCGGTAGGCAATGTCCTCCACCGCCTTGCCATCCTTTTGATTGCCATCGAGCAATGACCTTTCTCGTTGTTCCTTCATGGGTGAGGACTATAGATATCAAAACCATAGATCTTGTCGAAAATGAAGCATGTGGAATATGACACAGATCTCATAACTAATAATAAGGGGAGGGTTAGTGGAGTCGTGGTTTTATGGTCTAGTGGTCAACAATCTCCGCCGACTTTATCGTGACCCGTCAACAATTTGCCATGTTGTGACCTCCATCCATATGGTCAACGACGATTCTAACCTGACTATTGGCCCTTCGATCATATATATCCTTAAATACTTATCATACTCCAAATTTGTCCTCTTGACTATCATAGCATCACAACACATCCGTAAAACCCTATCTCGAACTTAAATGTCACAACTTTAGGATTTATTTATTTGTCGTTTTCTCAGCACGTGTTTTTTCCCTGATTCTTATTGACTCGTTAGACATGTATTGTACAAATACTCATAGATATATACATGATGACAATTTTTTCTCTTAACCAATACAAATCTAAGCTTGTTGGGGAAGTAACGGAAAACCTAGCTATTTCTAGCCACAACTATTAGTCTACCGGTCTATGGACCGTTTCAGGGACAAAAGTCGTTGCGTAACTACCTTTCTAACATCCACCACAATCGATATGCCGACAACCTCAATCGACACAGTTGCATGGATCGAATGCTGGAAATCTCCAAATCGCGTACCTTGTCGGAAATAAAGCACAAGGAGTATGTCACGAAATTCATCACTAGTCGTGACGTGAAGGTACAATCGTAGTTTGTGTTCAACCAATCTCCAACTCCTTGCATTATCATGACTCGTCAACAATTTGCGCCTCGTTACCGATTCTATCCAACTTACCCAGCTATTGGCCTTCCAAACATATCTATCTACCCTTAGTTACATATCATGACTCAATCTTGATCTCTATCGCTATCATAACCGATGATACTCCTATCACCCCACCTACTGCTAAGGTTTGTATGGTTGAGGTAGAGAGAAAATCGCAACACTTCCGTACAAAACAATCTTGAACTTAGATGTCATGGTTTTATGATTGGATCACTTGTCATTTTCTCTACGTGTAGCTTGTTCACTGATTCTTGTTGACTCTTTAGACATAATCGCATAAATAACTCATAGTGTAGATACATGAGAACACCAAGATTTTCCCTTCCAATGAAACCTTGAGCTTGTTGGAGAAGGAAGGCAACTGAGACAGCCGTAGCAGTTGGGTGTACCGGTCCATGGACCCGGCTCAGGGCCAAAAGCCGTTGCCTTCTCTACCACCACCTCTGTCTCTCTCCCCTCGCTTTCGTCTCCTCCCTCGCGCATGCTCCAGAAAGCAGCTACTCCTCCCCGCCCCGCTTTCCCCTCCCCGCCTAGGGTTTCCCACCCCCATGCCTCTCCCGGAACCCTAACCGTCTCCTCCCCGCCGCTGCAGCCGTCTCCGGCCATGGCCGCCGCCGGCGCCGCCGGAGCCGGGGCCGGGGCCACCGACTACTCATTCGCGGCAGAGTACGACGGGCCGCCGCTCCCCTACTCGCTCCCGCGCGCCATCCCGCTCGACCTCTCCCGCATCCCGCTCGCCGCGCTCTCCTCCTCGCCGCCGGCCTCCCCCTCCGCGTCCTCGTCCCCGCTCCCCGTCGTCCGCCCGCTCACCCCGTCCTCCTTCTGCTCCGTCATCCACGGCCACGGCCACGCCCACCCCGCGCCACGCTCCGCCGCCCCCGCCACCGCCGCGGGGGGAGCGGTGGTGGACTCACCCACCTCCGTCATCGAGAACCACCACGCCGCCGCGCACCACTCCGCCGAGCTCCCATCCTCCCCGTCCGACGACGAGGGCGCCGGCGACGGAGACGGCGGGCCCCAGGCGCTGCCGCCGAAGCCCCGCCACCAGAACGCGGTCACCTTCGCCGAGACCAGCGGCTCACTCCTCCAATCCTCTGACGACGAGGACGAGTACGAGGATGAGGATGAGGATGATGAGGAGGACGGCGACGACGATGCCGGCGCTGGGGGGGCTCGCCCCCGCGCTTCCGCCGGCCAATCGAGCGGCTCCCTCTCCCCCGCGCACTGGAGGGGCGGCAGGTCCCGCGGCTGCTACATGTGCGGGAAGGGGGGCGGCTTCTGGGGCCGCGAGAAGGAGTCGTGCCTCGCCTGCGGGGCGCGGTACTGCGCGGGGTGCGTGCTCCGGGCGATGGGCTCCATGCCGGAGGGCCGCAAGTGCCTGGACTGCATCGGCCGGCCTGTGGCCGAGTCCAGGCGGGACGCGCTGGGGCGAGGCTCCCGCGTGCTGCGGCGGCTGCTCAGCGCGGCGGAGGTGGAGCTGGTCATGAGGAGCGAACGGGAGTGCGCGGCCAACCAGCTGCGGGCGGACGACGTGTACGTCAACGGGTCAAGGCTGTCGCCGGAGGAGCTCGTGGTGCTGCAGGGGTGCCCGTGCCCGCCGTCCAGGCTCCGGCCTGGGTTCTATTGGTACGACAAGGTGTCCGGCTTCTGGGGGAAGGTATGTGACTTGTGGGGATCTGGATTTTCCTTTGCTTATTGGAAACATCTACCAGCTGTTTGTGATGCAATAGATACTTTAACTGAATTGGTTGTGATTTGTGTCAATTTTGTTAGTCTTGATAGTAGGATAGGGACGTTACGCTTGCAATGTGCATATATGAGGTGCAAATTGCTTCTTTTTTAGGCATTATGTTTGGTGAACTCTTTGCAGGGACAACTTATGTCATTGATTGTCACCCAGTTCATTAGATTTATATTATTATGAGTTGGAATCATGACGCCCGGTCTGAGACTTTAGATGGGTAGTACTGTTGGACGTGATATGCTGGAATATTTAGTTTGACTTAATGTTGGTGCTCTGTCTGATGAATCAGCTCAGTTGGGTGTTGTCTTATGTTCCGAAGGATCTCATAGCATGCTGTCTAAATCAGGAGAATCTGATATTTCTGTTCTGCACAAGGTTGCACATCAAGGTTGGCATGTCTGTGATATTACAACTGGAGTTAGTAGACACAATCTTTTTGGACAAGCTAACTGAGATTTAGTCATGATATACAACACGGATTTGGTCTCTGTTGCCAGATTTGGGTAGGCTTGTGGATTTGGTAAAAATTGAATATAACTGTGACTTTTCTGCTCTTCTTGTGCGTGCCATGTCACAATCTCGTTAATTATTAAGTTGCTGCATTATGAATTTTACTTGATTCTTCTGACAAATACGGTGATAATTTGTCCTTGACAAATCTGACAAGAAACTTCTCGTTGAAAATGTTCCAGGAGGGACACAAGCCCCATTTCATAATCAGCGCAAATCTCAATGTTGGAGGTTCACTAGATCAAAAGGCAAGCAATGGAAACACTGGGATATTGATTAATGGACGAGAGATTACAAAATCTGAACTGCAAATGCTTAAGGTTTGGAATCATATGCTAACTGCCTCATGTTGATGAGACTGTTTTCTTTTTTTAAAAGAAAAATGTTTTATTTTAGTTGGCTGGAGTACAATGTGCTGGGAAACCTCATTTTTGGGTGAATGCTGATGGGACTTACCAAGAGGAAGGCCAAAAAACTGTTAAAGGGAAGATCTGGGATAAGGTAATATTCTTCTTATGTAGAAGCCTTGCATTTTTTTATGAGTGAAACTAACTAACTTTGAATTTCTACGCCTTTCGCACCAGCCTATAGTGAAGCTTCTTAGTCCTGTCTTGTCATTGCCAACGCCTAACAAAGCTGCTAATCAATGTGGTGAGGAAGCTGTTCACTTAGTAAATCGACCCATTCCTGACTACCTGGAGCAAAGGACATGCCAGAAGCTTTTGTTGGTTGGGTCAGGGGCAAGCACCATACTCAAGCAGGTACAATGTTTATGGACATATGCTAAATTAACACACATGGATATATAAGTTTATCAGCTGCAGTAAGATATGCTTTGCACATGAATACTGATTAGTGTTCTGCACCCCACAAATTTAGAATGTTGGTGTGGCAATTGATGTTGAATCTATTGAATATATCAGGTCAAGTTCTTGTACAAGAATAAACCATTTACAGCAGATGAGCGTGAAGATCTGAAACTTATCATACAAAGCAACATATACAACTACCTTGGTATATTACTTGAAGGTCGTGAGCGATTTGAAGATGAAGCTTTAGCTGATAGAAGAAATAGTCAGCATGACCCTTCTAGCTCTGGTATGGCCAATTTTTTGCAGCTTTAATACACAAGAGTTTCAGGAAACTCCAAATTATTTCCTTCTTGTAAATCAATGAAACTAAAGGAAACATCTCTATGTTTGCAACTCTGCCTGATACAAGTGAGTTTTTGTATGTTCTCTGCAGGCCATTGTGAATCTGGGTCATGCGATGAAGTTACCAAATACTCCCTTATTCCACGCTTGAAAGCATTCTCTGATTGGATTCTTAAGGCAATGGCTTTAGGTAATCTTGAAGACATCTTCCCTGCAGCTAGTCGTGAATATGCACCGCTTGTTGAGGAACTATGGAAAGATCATGCTATTCAAGCTACATATAAACGAAGACGTGAACTGCCATTCCTTCCACCTGCTGCTAATTATTTTCTTGGCAAGGTATTATTGGCAAATGGCAATCCTTTTTTCTTTGGTTATATTGAATTGTTTAGTGGTGATCTGGATGTTGCAAATCGTGATTGCTCATTCTTCAACCTTGTTGTTTGGAATGTCCAGGCTGTTGATATTTCTCGAACAGAATATGAGCTCTCTGATATGGATATACTGTATGCTGATGGGATTACATCCTCGGATGGGCTAGCATCAACAGAATTCACTTTCCCACAGATTGCTTTAGGTGGACAGGGTGCTGATGAGCCTGATCCACAGGACACCTTGCTAAGGTCAGTTCCGTCACTCTGAGGGCAATTGTTGTCTGCTATAGACTATAGTGCTGTATTATTCTTCCTACAGATTTGTGATTATAGTGTCACACAGTGTTTTCTGGATTAGACCCCTCTTAATGATAATAACATCTTTTTTTAATGTATGAGCAATGCACAGTTTCATGTAGAGTCACTTAGGATAGAAACTCACATGTATGTTTATATTCTAGATTTCAAATCCTGACTTCTGTCAGGAACTGCAATAACTCTAATAAAATAAAGCAACTTTTCCATTTGTTTTCAGGTACCAGTTAATCAGAATAAACAGCAGAGGTTTGCACGAGAACTGCAAATGGCTGCAAATGTTTGATGATGTGAGGCTTGTTATCTTCTGTGTTGCTGCTAGCGACTATGATGAGTACTACCAGGATGCCAATGGTACCATTGTCAACAAGATGATAGAGAGCAGGCAGCTGTTTGAGAGCATCGCCCTTCATCCGACATTTGAGCAAACAGATTTCCTCCTCCTACTCACCAAGTTTGATCTCCTGGAGCAGAAGATTAGCAGCTCCCCGCTAACCTCATGCCATTGGTTCGACGACTTCACTCCCCTGATTAGCAGCAGTCTGCTCAACGGCACCAGCAGGAGCACCCGCAGCGGCAGCCATACCGGTGCGACGCTGCCCCAGATGGCCGCACACTACATGGCGGCGAAGTTCAAGAGGCTGTTCGACTCCCTCACTGGGCGGAAACTCTACGTGTCGTACGTGAACGCGCTGGACCATGAGTCGATCCGGTCGGCGATCCGCTATGGCCGGGAGATCATCAAGTGGGAGGAAGAGAAACCTGTGTTCGGCGCGAGCGAGACGGTTTACAGCGAGGAGCCGAGCTCCTTCACCCATTGACCTGATCCCTTTTGGTCAGAGGAGTTGTAAATATCTGTGCATTTCCTCCAGCCCCCTTTCTTAGAGTTGTACCCCAATTCCTTTTGTTCGTAGCTGACCATCAGCTTTTGCATGGCTGTTAGTTGTTTCGCAAGTAGAATGATGAGGTGCGAGAAGACCGGCCGATTCCGATTCTTGTAAATTGTTTTACAAGTTGGTTGCATTTGATTTGATGCATTTGGCTGGCGCGAGTCCTATTGCTGGGTTGTTTTTGCTGGAGATGCATCCTCCATCGCTCTCAGGCACCATCTTCAATTTTATTTGGCTGGTGCGAGTCCCGTGGCTGAGAATCTGAGCTGTTTTTTTTTGAGATGCATCCTCCGGTCCGGTAAGACTGTTACCGCGGTCAGTTTTTTAAACCCTGAACAACTGGAGAGTTTTACCTGTATGCCATTAAAAATGATGGTGGTGACCCGTGTGCCATTAAAAAAGTTTCTCGCACCGTGTGTGCCATCGTCCTAAACTTCTTTGCCCTCTGTGCCATTCCGTCCAATTTTGCAAGTAACGGTGTTAAATGGATAGGGGAAATGACCATTGTACCCCTCCAACCATGAGCAACAAACTCAACTTTCTTTTTCCCCGTATGCCACCTATTTTCAAAATTACAACATGAACTTTCTTTTACATGTATGCCACTCATTTCTCAAATTAACAAGAGAGAGCAGACTCATTGTTTTCATTTTTTATTTAGGAAAAAAATCATTTTTGTTTAGACAAAAAACAAATTCTTTTTTGTTTCGACCGAAAAACCAAATTCATTTTTATTTAGGCAAAAAATTAAAAAAACACCTCAATTGTACATGTAAATTAATTCTTGACAAAGTAACCAACATAACAAGTACATAATATCCAAGAGATACCCATAATAATCAACAGATACCCATTATATGTTCAAATTCATCTCATAATATCCAAGAGCATAATATAAAATAGGTTCGATCCATTCATCACATAAAAGCGACATGTTCTGTTCACGACATAGCAACATGTTCTGTTCATAACATAGCAAAATACTTGGAAAACAACATGTTCTGTTCATCCACACATCACCGCAAAGAACGCAAAGAAGGGTCATTTAGGCCGGATGTCTTTGGTTGCGGCAATTTGAAGCTTCTTTGGTGTAAGTTTCTTCTTAATCACCATATTCTTCTTTGGTGTAGACGAGGCGCATGGTCTCCAATGGCTCTATGTGAACTGGTCCTAAGGCCGTAGAAGTCGATACTTGGATAGCCATAGGGTCATTGGAACCATGGCCGGATCCGTATATTAGTTTTATAAGTCATAATCGGCAATGTATGACAAGTAATGTATGAAAAGATTATATTAAAAAAATTGACAAGTAGGTACCGCTAGATGTCTTGACGTAGTAGAAGTTGTGGTAGTAGGCCTCTTGCTTTTCTTGGTAATTGAAGTAGAAGATGATTTTCTCTTCCCTTTCTTGTGTGTAGCTTTGTCCACTGCCTCATTGTGTGGGAATACCATCCGGGATGGAGCCACGGGTATAATCCTCGTTCTCCGTACTACAGCTTGCTGCTTGCTTCTTTTGCTTTTTCTTTGGAGGGCCCCTTCATAGATTCAAAAATGTGAACAAGAAGCGTCATGAAGCGTCATACCATGTTTGCAAAACAAAAAAAATGCAAACGAGTCTAGTTATATGGAGAAACAATCCGGATTTCTAAGTTGAAGCTAGAGGTTGCGTCCATCCTACGGATGAAGAGGCTCACGGATGAACAAAAAGGACAAACTAACCACCAATGCTTATTAAAATCGAGAGAGTATCACTAGTTCGATAATAGGAGAGCCGGACAATGCGGATGAGGGAGAAGTGAGTTGCTCACCCCTCTGGAAGCCAATCCGGCCGGTCGCTGTTCACCGTCATGCTCCACCCGCCGTCCTGGACAATTCCTGCTAATCAGATATTTGGTTATGTATAAGAGGCATTCTAGCTAGCAACATCAAAACTGAATAATTGCGGACTAGTTAAGCACAATTCATAGAAATAGTACTTTGTAGTTGTAGGCCCGACAAAGTGATAAAAATTCTCTGTTTTTCTGGAAATTACTAACTCATATTTTTCTTCCCTGGAAAGCTCAAACTCGTTTGTTTTGATTGAACAGAAAATGGATACTAGACACATATGCTTAGATAAATTGTTGAAAGAGTAGTATTGGACTGTTTTTGACCTCACGCTAATTTATGACTGTTTTTCACCTCAGTCCAATTTGGAATCATCAAACGAGATGAAATGCAATCAGCAAAGGCATTGATACGCGAAGAACATGCGTGCATTATGCAACCTGCTAGCCTGCCTGCTCTTGACACTACACTGATATCAATTTGGACAGGCAGAGTCATGTGATGGCCACACCCCACTCATCGTCCAGTTCCCACAAGACCATCCATCACCTTCATTCAGTTCACCCACAAACCATCCATCACCCCACCAAACCAACAAGTTCTGAAAAAAAGAGGTGTCCTATACCTGGAGGACCCGCGCCGGCCGCCGAAGCAGCCCCCGACGCCGCCCGGGGCCGGGCACGGCGCCCGCCGTGTCGGCCGGTCCGCCCGCCGCCGCGCCGCCGCCGCCCCCCCCCCCCCCCCCCGCCGCCCGGGGCCAAGCACGGCGCCGCGCCGGCCGGGTCCGCCCGCGCGCCGTGCCCACGCCGGAAGCCGCCCCTAGGGTTCGGGTCGCACGCACGGGTCGAGAGAGGAGAGAAAGGGTCCGGATACGGCAAAGACAGTCAACTAGTCAATAGGGGTAAGATAGACATTTCGCGTGTCCGGTCCCACATGTCGGGGCGTGCTAACGGTGGATTTCTAACGGATTGTGGACGGAATGGCACGAGAGGCGAAGAAGTTTAGGACGATGGCGCGCGGGTGCGAGAAACTTTTTTAATGGCGCACGCGCCACCACCATCTTTTTTAATGGCATACAGGTAAAACTCTCGGCGACTGATGATTGTTCCTCACAATTTCACTGTTTTCGGTTTCGAATTTGCGCGGATGGTGGTTTCTTGTGATTTTATTTTGGATCTCCCGTACACATTTGAATTGTGTTTCAAGTTCGATCTACACAACTATGCGTTGCACCGCGTGCCCGTCCACCGGCGGAGGAATTCCCGTGCGGCCGTGCCTCTGTTCATTGTTCGTGGGACAGAAATGGGGATGAACAACGGGCATCAGCAAGATGGCATCACAATTCACAAAAAGCCAAAATACAAATCACAGCAACCATCGCCGGTCAAGGAAAAAACATCGCCGGCAATTATTTCGCCTGTACAGGTGGACACGGGGTCGCCGGAACGCGGGCGCGGACGGCGGCGGCCAGCGGGAGCGCGCTAGCTTAGCTGGGCGCGAAGCGGTCGAGCAGCAGGTAGAGCGTGGTGTCGGACAAGGCGCCGCCGCACCTCCCGACGTCCCCGTCCCCTCGCTGCTGCACTGCCGCGGTCGTCGCCTTCTCATCTCCTCCGAGCTTCCTCTGCTGCTGCCGCAGTCTTGGCCGCGGGTCGCCTTGACCGGCAGCAGCCGCCGCCGCCTGCCACGTCCCCTGCACCACGGCGGCGAGCTCGCTGACGCCGAGCCACAGGCCGGCAAGGTTGGGCGCCGCCGTCGAAGACATGGTGACCGGACTGGGAACTGATGATCTGAGCTGAATTTTCGGATGGTGTTGGCGGGGCTCTGGGAAAAAAAAGGACAAGTTGTCTCTGTCTGATGACTGATGACTGATGAGTCGGTGAGTGAGTGAGTAGCTTGGGCCCTGGCCTGCGGTTATATAGCGCGCCAGCCGAGCCGAACGGATCAGGCTTCTCTAGACGTCGGCGTCGTCGAGTTGCCCACCGCGCGGCGCGCGCGGCCGGCAAAGACAGCGGCAGCGGGAAACGGCCGGCGCGAGCCCCGCCCAGCCCGCGGTTTCCCTTGCCTCGCCGGGGTCGCCGTCGATTGACCGGAAGCTGGGACCGCGGCACTGGGAGAGAGAACACGTGCCGCACCGCTGCGGTCGTCGTCTTCGTCTTCGCTCTTATCACGACGACGACGTGGCAGTGTGATTGAGGAAGATGATAAACCTTACAGCTCCGCCGTCGCCGTCGCGATGGCCGATGGTGACGGAGACATGTTCTGAGCCTTTGACAAGGCGGTGGTGAAGCTAATCTTAATAACCGGAGTAGTAGCGAGTAATCTCGTGCACGCGCGTGCCGTTCCTCCTCCTCGTTCCGTCCGCCGCCGCCTGGCCGTCGTATTCTTCTCGAAGCATGTCGACGGCTGGCCGGGCAGCGAGAGGAGATCGGGACCAACTCTACGGGCTTCCCATGTCGTACTCGCCAGTATTGGGCCCCTGTTTCTTAGGCCGATCGAAAACAAACAGGCAGGGCTCACCGTCTTCGCTAGAGCGAAATACGAAGCCCAACAGGACAGGACGCCCCGGTTTTGCTAATCACCTGCCGTACCATCGTTACCTCCTTCCTGATTCTGCAGTTAGTACCACCTCGGCCAAGGAGACAAAGATGAGGCGGTGGAGGGGGATACAAAAGGATGGGTAATGTTCCAAGACAACTCATACCTTTCTCGGCCTTTTGGCTAAGATCAAGTGTAGTATCTGTTCTTATCAGTTTGATATCTGATATGTGAGGCCTCGTCCTCACAATGATATTAAATTTATTTTTCGTGGGGGAGAGTCCACAACGGTAGCTCGCTACTTGGGCTCTCAAGTGTCACCCTAGTGTTGCACTATAGCTTGGGTTTGGCACACCCCAACCAAAACTAATTTTCAAATTTTAATTTAATTTAGTCTTTGCATAACCTTAGGTGAAAAAAAATCAAAATTTTACCGCTTGTGCATATCCTAGCCGGTGGGTATAAATGCGTTGCTAAAAGAATTGTGCTCACAATTTTGAGTTAAATAAATGCGTTGCTAAAAAAATTGTGCTTCTGTCTTTGCTTTCCACAACTGCAAGCATCAATTTTGAGTTTTAACCTTGTGCATCTTAACCATAGATATAATAATCTTGAAATTGGTGCGGTGAGTCTCAGTTGCATTGGTGCGGTGATTATTTCGCATGCATGTACAGATTGGCGCCACCGATCGGGGTCGCCGGGACGGCGGCAGCTCAGCTGGGTGCGAAGCGGTCGAGCAGCAGGTAGAGCGTGGTGTCGGACATGGCGCCGCCGCACCTCCCGACGTCGTCGTCGTCCCACTCCTTGGCCGCACTGCCCCCGGCCGCGGCGGCTCCTTGCCGTACTGCCACCGCCTTCTCGCCTCCCGTCCTCTGCTTCTGCAGGCGCGGCCCAGGGTCGCCACCTCCGGCCGCCGCCGCAGCCGGCTGCCACGTCCCCTGCACTGCCGCGGCGAGCTCGCTGGTGCCGCCGAGCCACAGGCCGGCCAGGTTTGACGCAGCCGTGGAAGTCATGGAACTGATGATGATCTGTTCCGAGCTGAATTCGGTTGGTGGGTCTCTGGAAAAAGGACACTTGGTCTGGAACTCTGGATGATGAGTGATTGATGACTGAGGAGCTTGGGCCAAGGCCTGTGGTTATATAGCGCGCCAGCCGAGCCGAACGGATCAGGCTTCTAGTTCTAGTTCTAGACGTCGGCGTCCATGGCCGGTCAAGACAGCGGCAGCGAAGCAGCCGGGGCGCCCCGCCCACCACGCCGAGCCGAGCCCGCGGTTTCGCTCGCATCGCCGGCCGGTGTCGCTGTCGATCGACCGGAAGCCGGAAGGAACCGGGCCGGCCTCTGGCAGACGCAGAACGCGTGCCGCGGTCGTCGCCGTCGCCGTCGTCGCTCTTGTCGCGACGCGCGATGACGACGTGGCCGGCGACCGCTCCAAAGCGGCGCGCGCGCGTGCGCGGGACGCCTCCGCTGTCGTGTGCGCGGAAGATGGTAGATAAACCTGAACCAGTTCCGCCGTCGCCGTCGTGCCGGAGAGACATGTTTTGCCGCGGCGGTGCTGAGGGCTGAAGCTGATCTTAATAACCGGAGTAGTGAGTAACCCCCAGCCACCGTGCGCGCGCATGGTATTCCTCCTCTTCGTTTCCGCCGCCGCTGTTGCCGTCGCCGTCGTCGTCTTCTTGAAGCATATCGACAATCAGGCGCGTACGGTGGGCGGTGGCTGGCCGGACACAGATGGGGGAATCGGGGGGATTTTCGTCTCCTGTTGTTGGGCCAATTCTACAGTATTGGGCCGCTTCTACTTAGGCCGGCCGAGAAGTTCGAACGAAACACGAAGCCCAACATGATAGAAGGCTCCCGGCATCCAACCACCACGCGTCGTCGTCACCTCCTGACTCCGCAGGTTAGAACCACCTCGACCGAGGAGGTAATATTTGGCGGTGGAAGGGGTACAAAAGGAAGGGTCATGTTCCAAAGCAAATCATACCTTTCTCGGCCTTTTGGCTTAGATCAAGTGCAGTATCAGTTTGATAACCGATATGTGAGGCCTCGCTCTCAAAATTATATTAAAAATTATTTTTTGTGGGGGAGAACTTTTTATGGTAGTTTGCTACCTGGGTTCTCGAGTGTCACCCTAACTTTGCACTATAGTTTGGGTTTGGCACACCCCCCACCGAAACTAATTTTCAAAATTTAATTTAATCTAATTTGAATTTTTGCAGAACCTTAGGTAAAAAAGAAAAGAAAAATGAAGCCTTTGTCTTTGCTTCATAAATTCTTCACCTTGTTGATTGAAGATCATGTTCTATTATGTTTTGCATATTTCATATCCAATTCATTTAAAATTTACTTGTTTGGTTGTTTCCATGTGTAGGTTTCGGGTGTCCTTCCTTCCGTGATATACTGTGATATGCGGGGAGTCGGCGATGAACCGGACCGACACTAGTTAGGTATTTATTTTATCAAATTTGTTGTATAAATAAATCTTAAATTGTGATGTAGTAGTTTAAATTGTGCAGTTAAGCACTTGTATTGTTATATGAACTATCACTATTGTGATCATCGCTATTATGTGCACTACACCGAAATTGAGTGGCATAAATGTTTACTAAGTGGCCTTAGGCGTCGAAATCCACCGGCTTCGCCCCTGTCGGCGGCGGATGGTGAGGCGTGCATCGGCCACGGGGCCGGTGGAGCGCGGGCGGCGGCGCCTACCCGTGGCGAGGTCGAAGGTTGGTCGGCGCGGCACTTCACCGGGGCACCGGGCGGGTCGGCACCGCGTGGTCTCGCCGGCGGTCGCCGGTGCGGGACGGGGATGCGACGAACCCGGAGGTGCTTCGGGGGCGGTCGTATCTAGTGGCGGCGGGGTATCCGCCCTCTCTCTAGCCGTGGCGGCGGCGAGACACGGTCCAAGTGTCCGAGGAGGGCGCAAATGCGAGGAGCGGAAGGTCCGAGGAGTCCGACGACTTCCTCCGGTGCCGGCGGCGCGGTCATTTCCTTCTTCCTCCTCTCGACCGATTGTAGGTGTAGCGGTAGCGGCAAGGTGTCTGCCCCCTCGCTTGCCGCGGCGAGCTCGGCCGACGCCGAGCCACATGCCGGCCGGGTTGGGCGCCGCCGTGGAGGTCATGGCGATCGGAGAGAACCGGTGATCCGAGCCGACCCGGTGGTGGGGGCTGCGGTGAAAAAATGGACTGCGGGCCGGCCGATGAGTCCGCTTGCTTGGGCCCCGGCTCGCGGTTATATAGCACCCGCGAGAGATGGGAATCGTTTTTACGTCTCCGAGTTAATGGGCCCATTACACGGGTATGGGCCGCTCGTGCACGTGCGTGCGGCGAGCTCGAACGAAACTCGAAGCCCAACGGGACCGGACGGTCGTCGCTCCGACTACCGGCTTTTCCTAATCGGAGCCGGTACGTGCTGTCGTTACCTCCCGATTATACCGGTTATTAGTACCACCTCGTCCAAGGAGGTATTATGAGGCGGTGGAAGGGGGTACAAAAGGGCGGGTAATGTTCCAATTAAGCCCCGCCAGCGGGGAGGGTATGGATAAATCCACTCTTGCTCACACCCAAATCCAAATAATTATTATCCACTTCTTACCCTACCCAATCCCACCCATACCCAATAGATAATTAGTTTTGTACTAGATTATATACATACCTAATCGATTATTTGAACCCTCCCCACATTCTACCCTCCCCATTTCTATAATGGATAATTATTTTTCTACACATACACTCTCCATTTGAGGTGGATGTGGATTTAAATATGGATAGTGGATAAAAACAACGAGGCCTAGTTCCAATGCACCTCATACCTTTCTCCGCCTTTTGGCTAAGTGTAGTACCTGTTATTGCACACTTTTTTTCGGGGGGAGAGTTGTCACACCCGTTTTCCGAAGAAAACCGGATGCATCTCATACGTGTGCCATAACCACAATTTCACACATATGATAGACAAATGAGTGTAATATCATAGTACAATGCTCAAAACGTACATAGAGAGGTTTATTATTTTATTACACTCATCGATAGACACGAAGGTCTAAACACGAACATCGATAGCTAGACGATGGAACACCATCTCCAACTTCACAAGCTCCCGACCGGGGGCAACGCGAGCCTCGAAATCCATCGAACTCGTCGAAGAACTCGCTCCGGCATCCTCCTCCGAACACATATGGCAAGGGTGAGTACACTTATGGTTGGTACTCGGCCGTGGGGGAAAATGCAAAGCTATCAAGGGTAGGCTAGGGTTTTCAGCGGTAAGCATTTTAAGTTGGTCAAATTTTATTAGCAAGCACCTATTTACTAAGTGTAAGTGTATACCACCCCAAAACTTAGCTTTTCAAGAATATTCCTCCAAATCATAAGTAAACCACAATTGGAAATCCATTTCTAGTAAACTATCATGTGAGGGTCCAAGCCGCTCTTGACCGTGAGCACGGCTGATCGATCAGTTTTCACTCTGCAGAGGTTGTACACTTTACCCACAGTTCGTGTTCCCCATCTTGCCGGGTTTGCAAAGCCCTTAAACACTTCCGAGGTGAGTGGCAAGGGGTTCACTACGAAGCCTTTACAAAGGCGTGTAAAACACTAATATCCCACGACGATTCTGACTCGGGGCGGACCATAACCCTCCCTAGTGGTCGGCACCTTAGCAAAGGCTACTACCCCAAAAGGACCGAGCTATACCCCCGCAACCCGAGCCCCCTGTGTTCCTTCCGACAAGGGCTATTAGATATTTTGCACTCCTAATTATTTGGCTAAGCCAGAGCCATGTGGACTGTGGTTGCACTGTTTTCCTGGGTGGTTCTCCATGTTTTAAGTTATATGTTCTTGAAACTCCATAAACACGAATTCCATTTAAATTCAACATTTTGAAAGATAACTTCCATTCCCAAAGTATAGCATCTAAGCATTTATCTACCCAAACATTTATTTAAAACAAGGTAGGCAAGGTATAAGGATTAAAAATCTAGTCATTTCCTTAATAGGCATTTCCCATCAAATTTATGCATAACGATTAAATTTAAAGTGTGATAACATGCAAGTTATTAGGACCAAAAAGAGTATGCAGGGGGGGAAAATCCACTTGCCTTCTTCTCCTAAAAATTGGGGCTCAGTTTCTTCAAAAGATTGCTCCTGCTCAAACTCGAACGGCACGTCCTCTACGATCACACAAGAAAAACAAACAATAAATAAAACAGTACATCAAACATTGCTAAAAGTCTAATACAAGCTTTTAAAACTAATGTGCTTGTTGAGACGATCGCGTGGACACCAAAAACACCTAAATCGGAGCTAAGACGGAAAAGTTATGATTAAAACAAATTTCGGGGACTATTTTGTAAAAGTAAATATTCCTTAGGGGGTTTCTATAAAAATTCAGGGGCTAAAAACATAATTATGAATATAATCTAGAGGACCTAGGTGCAAAAAGGGCGTTTTGAATTTGCAGTGAACATTTTTGAAAGGTTAAGGGCTAAACTATAAAAACCGAGGGCCGACTTGTTAAGCTTTTATATGGTGGAAGGACCGGCTTGTTAATGGCGAAAAGGTCGGGGTCTCTTTAGCAAAAATGCCGGCGAACCCTAGTTTGACCGGTATTGACTCGTTTGACCGGGGCTCGAACCGATCGAGCCGTTGGATTGGAAATCTAAGGCCGCGGCTAAAGGAAGCGGCGCACGGGTGCCGGTTGCGGCGGCGCGCGGCTAAGGACGGCGGCGCTCGCCGGCCGGCTCGCCGGCGGCGGCCCAAAAACGGCTACAGAGCACTAAACAGCAAAGGAAATGCACCAAAATGAAGAGGGGAAGAAGAGGAAACTACTGCGCGACTCGAAGAGGAAGAAGGGGCGGCAGCGGAGTGGATCGGCGGCGGCGCGGAGCTCCGGTTCGGGTGTCCTTGGGGGCGGCGGCGTAGAGAGGGAGAGAAGCTCGATTGAGTGGTGCGGGGTGGAGAGGAGCTCGAGGGCGATCTTATATAGGTGGCGAGGGGAGCGGAGGAGCCGCGGGTGAGGCGGTGGACGGCGGGTATGGCGGCGGCCGCCATTGATGGCGAGCGGCTCGGTGGGCGGCCGTTTCCGGGGAGAGGAAGGGGCGGGGGTCGGCTTAGGGGCGGCGCGGTTGAATGCTTGGAGCACCGGAGGGAAGGGGAAGCGGCGCGGGGAGGCGAGGGGGCGCGGGGCGGGCGGCGGCGGGCGGGGCGGGGGGATGAGGCGGCGGCGGGAGGTAGAAGGTGGCCCCGACGGGGGCCCCACCCGTCGGTGGTGCGAGGGAGGAGAGAGGGGTTAGCGGGCGGGAGGGATAAGGTGGGCCGGGCGGGCCGCGCGAGAAAATAAAGGGATAGGTGGGTTGGGTTGGTTGTTTGGCCGTGCGGGGCCGGGGTCGGTTTGGGTGTTTAGTTTGGTTTTCCCCCTTTTTTTTTTTTTTTCTTTTTTTTTCAATTCCTTTTCTCTCATTTCTTTTCAAATTTTTACTCAAAGTCTTTTCAAAATTTTTAAACTAACTTTTAAACCACACAATCAATCAAAAGCCCATGCATTCAACATGATGCACAATCACTTGGTAAATTCTAAATTAATTAATTATTATTGCATATATTTAAAGGCAAGTTTAATTATTCAAATTCATTAATCCTTAGAAAATAAAAATTCTAATTGTTGCTAGCATTTTTTTTTAAGTGATGGAATTTTGGGTGTTACAAATCCTACCCCCTTAAAGAGAATCTCGTCCTCGAGATTCAGGAAGATTGGGAAACAGCTGAGGAAATTCTGCCATAAGCTCATCTTCTCTTTCCCAAGTAGCTTCTTCCTCTGAGTGGTGACTCCATTGAACTTTGCACATTTTAATGACTTTGCTTCGGGTAATTCTTTGTGATGTGTCTAGAATTTTGATAGGGTGTTCCTTATAGGTTAGATCATCTTTCACATCAAGATCTTCCAAAGGTAGGTGGTCTACTTTAGTCTCACTTGAACACTTCTTGAGTGAGATACATGAAACACATCATGTACATCCGACAATCGAGTCGGGAGTTCTAATTGATAGGCAACTTCTCCCTTTCTTTCTAAGATCTTGAAAGGTCCAATGAATCGTGGTGACAACTTCCCTCTAATCTTGAATCTTCGTAGACCTCTAATGGGTGATACTGCGAGATACACATAATCTCCTACTTCAAACACAACTTCTCTCCTTTTGGGATCGGCGTAACTCTTTTGTCGTGATCCGAGCGGCCTTGAGATTTTCCCTAATTATCTCAACTTGTCTTTCGACTTCTTTTATAATGTCCGGTCCAAAAAGTTGACTCTCCCCCGTTTGATCCCGGTACAATGGTGTTCTGCACTTTCTCCCGTATAAGGCTTCAAAAGGGGCCATCTTAAAGCTTTGGTTTGGTAGGCCGTTATTGTAGGCAAACTCTGCATATGGCAAACTTTTATCCCAGCTACCTCCATGCTTTAAAGCACATGCCCTAAGCATATCCTCTAGGATTTGATTTGTCCTTTCGGTCGACCATCTGTTTGTGGATGATACGCGAACCGAAGTTAAGCTTTGTATCCATTGATTCATGTAGCTTTCCCCCGAAAACGTGATGTAACCGTGTCCCACGGTCGGATACTATCCTCTTTGGAACTCCATGTAGGCATACAATTCTCGGACATATACGGTTCGCTAGTTTGGCTCGGTGTAAGTAGTTTTGACAGGTATGAAGTGAGCAACCTTGGTTAACCTATCCACAATGACCCATATGGAGTCATATCCATCACGAGTACGTGGCAATCCCACAATAAAATCCATGCCTATTTCCTCCCATTTCCACTCGGGTACTTTCAGTGGTTGAAGCAAACCTGCCGGTCTCTGATATTCTGCTTTTACCTTCTGGCATATGTCACATAGAGCTACATAAGCGACAACATCCTTTTTCATTCCATACCACCAATATTTACGCTTCAAATCTTGATACATCTTGGTGCTTCCGGGATGGATCGAATAGGCGAGTCATGCGCCTCCTTAAGTATAGTCTCTCGGAGATGATCAATTTCGGGCACACGAGATTCTATTCCCGAACCAAATAGTTCCTTGGTCATCTCTCTTGAAATGCGGAACCTTGCCGGCATCAATCAATCGTCCATACTCCTTAATCTTCTCATCCGTCATTTGACCCTTCCTGATTTTTTGTTCAAGTGTAGATTCTACTTCCAACGTCATAGCTTCACTCTGGGTGACAATTCCCAGATTGAGACGTGCCATCTCCCAACACAACTCTTGAGGCATCACATGAGCTATCAGTGCGTTTGCCTGACTTTTCCGACTCAAGGCATCTGCTACTACATTTGCCTTGCCGGGATGATACTGAATGTCCAGGTCATAGTCTTTGATTAATTCCAACCATCTACGTCGTCCGAGATTTAGATCCTTCGGGTGAAGATGTACTTCAAGCTCTTATGGTCAATGAAGATGCGATACCTATTTCCGATCATATATTGCCTCCAAATTTTTAGAGCGTGCACAATGGCACCAACTCCAAATCATGAGTGGGGTAATTTTGCTCATGTTTTCTCAATTGCCTAGAAGCATAAGCAATCACTTTTCCCTCTTGCATCGGTACACGACCAAGTCCCCGAAGTGAAGCGTCACAATACACATCAAAGCTCTTGTGAATATCGGCATTATTAACACGGGAGCCGTGGTTAATCTCTTCTTTAGTTCCTCAAAACTATCCTCGCACTTGGCATCCCATTTAAATTCCCTTCCCTTCTCTAACAATGAGGTGAGAGGTTTTACAATCTTCGAGAATCCTTCGATGAATCGACGGTAATAACCTCGCCAATCCAAGGAAGCTTCTGATCTCAGCCACATTCTTAGGCGGATTCCAGTCCAATACAGCCTTCACCTTACTCGGGTCTACCGCTATTCCACCCTCTGTGATAATATGCCCAAGGAAGGAAACTTCCTTTAGCCAAAAATCACATTTGCTAAATTTGGCATATAACTGATGTTCTCGTAGTTTCTGCAGCACGAGTCTCAGGTGTTCTTCATGCTCTTCTTCATTTGGGGAGAACACCAGAATGTCATCGATGAAAACTACCACAAACCTATCAAGGTACTCCATGAATACTTTATTCATCAGATACATGAAGTATCTTTGGTGCATTTGTCAATCCAAAGGGCATAACCGTGAACTCGTATAAGCCATATCTAGATGTGAAAGCAGTTTTGGGAATGTCCTCTAGTCGGATTTTCGATTGATGGTACCGGATCGTAGATCGATCTTGGAGAATATTTTAGCACCTTTCATCCGATCGAACAAATCTCCAATCTCGGGTAAAGGGTACTTATTCTTGATGGTAACATCATTAAGGGGACGATAATCTATGCACATTCTTCTAGTTCCATCTTTCTTATCAACAAAGAGAATGGGAGACCCCCGGGGTGACGAACTAGGTCGGATGTAGCCTTTACTAAGCAACTCATCTATTTGTTTCTTTAATTCGGCCAAATCCTTAACATTCATTCCATATGGTCTTTTATAAATAGGAGCGATGCCCGTGTAAAAGTTCAATGCTTCGAATTCAATGTCGCGGTCGGGCGGCATACACGGTAACTCATCCGGAAATACATCGGGATACTCGTTCACAACTTTGATCTCCTCTAAGGATTTGCCCTTTCCTTTGAATTCACTGTTCCTTGTTCTTCGGATGAGTTATCCACTCGAACTCAATTCTCGTCTCCTTGTGGGCTAGTCAAAACCACCGATCTCTTGCGACACCGAATCACCCCATCATGCTTGCGCGAGCCAATCCATTCCAAGTATGACATCTATTCCCCAAGATTTTAAAACTACTAGGTCGGCTAGAAATTCTATCTCATTAAGTTTAAGGTTCACCCGTGGACATATGTGTCTGGCTTTCATTTCTCCGCCCGGGGAGCTAACTAGTAATGGTGTCTTCATAAGACTCATGGGCAAGTTATATTTTTCCACAAATTGATTGGTAACAAATGAATGTGATGCTCCAGAATCGAATAAAACGGATGCAGGTTCAGAATTGACAAGGAACGTACCAAGCACGACCTCGGGAGCTTCCTGAGCCTGCTCAATAGTCACGTGGTTTACTTTCCCACGCACAAAGTTTTGTTGAGCCCTGTTGCCCCGAGGAGTAGAATTCCCCGGTGCGAATCCGAGAGGATGGCCGCCCGTGCTTCCGACCATTGCCCTTCGTGGAGTTTGCATTCCACGCTTGGGACGATTATTGGCATAATGCCCTAACTCTCCGCACTTGAAGCATCCATTGGGCTGAACCGGTGCGGTGTTTCTCACCGGAGCACCCCGGGGTATTGTTTGGGCGACTCGCTGCCGAATTGGGGTACGTGGTGTCCGCCGATGAAAGCGCCGGGGCCGCCGAGCCGAGCGCCGGAATGACCGGATTCTGTCGAAAATTCCCACTATATCCTCCCGAGCGAAACCGAGGATTCCGTGGTGCACTATAGCGGGGGCGTGTGTTGCTGCTAGATTGCCCTTGGTTCTGGAACTTGCGTTTCTGGTCTCCAAGTTCTCTGCGCTTGCTTTCAAGACCGATAGCTTTGTCTAATAGGGTCTGGAAGTTGGGGAAAGTGTGGCTCGGAGCCGATAGTTCGGTGGCCCTATGAGACCATCAAGAAATCGTTCCCGCCTCTTCGGGTCGGTATCCACTTCATCCGGAGCATACCGAGACAGCTTGGGTGAACTTGTCCCGATACTCGCCGACGGACATGCCGCCTTGCTTCGGAGCGAGAAACTCCTTCGCTTCAGCCTTTATTATTCCGGACGGAATGTGGTGAGTACGGAAAGCGTCCCGGAATTCCTCGCCGGTGATAGTGTCGCGGCGGCATGTGCTACGGTGTAGGCATCCCACCAATCGGCCGCAAAGCACCCTCTAAGCGTCCCGAGGCATACGGGACTTTCTCTCTATCATTGCACCGAGTGATGTTTAGTTTCTTGTTGATAGTCTTGAGCCAATCATCCGCATCAAGAGGATCCACCGAGTGGGAGTAGGTGGGTGGATGGTGGCTCATAAACTCTCTCGTGTCCGTTGACCGGTGGAGGTGGTGGAGGTCCTTGTGGTGGCGGGTTGTTCTGCCGTGCTCGCAAGTTCCGGACCGTTGCGGTAAGATTCCGAATCAACCGCATTTGAGCCGTAAAGAACTGCCGCATGGTTGGATCCATTGCTAATCCCCGAGGTGGAGGTGGGGCGGGATTCGCCGATTAGCGATGTGGGCACGTATCACGGGCGGTACGTCCCGTCCACCTCCGGACTCGGTGTTTACCATCCGATTGTTAGAGAAAGTCATTTCGGATAAAAGCGAGATCGATAATCATGAGTAAGAGAAAGGGGGCTAAGATTAAATTTAAACTTAATTATTTTATTAATGCTCATGCGGCCATCACACCACAAGGCATTCCGGTCAAACAAAAACCCAAATCAAACATGTTTGCAACCAACAATCATTATTACATCGATTACGTCCTCGCGAGGGACGGGTCTAACGATCTCATCTCACGGTGGCATCCTAGCCTAGAAGACCCGTGGTGGCGGACGAGGAGCCGTAACGAAGCCTCTTGCGGGGTGGTGACTCCGCGGGGAAAGGGGTCTCGTCGGGCTCGACGGGTGGCTCCCTACCGTCACGCTCGGCCTCCCCGTGCAATCCGGCGTAGGCGTCCTTCGGCTCACCGTGGTTCCGCTCCCGGCTCGGCCGTAGCACCCTCCAGGTCGGTGTTGAGTGCCGCCGTGACCTGGGCAAGAGTGTGGAGGCGTGGGTCCTCGGAGCCGGTCAGTGGTACCACCGTCCGCTCGGTGCCACTGGTACGACGAGGGATGTGGCGGTAGTCGCTGAGGCTCAACTCCCGGTCATGCCCGAAACGAAGAGAAAACAAGGCCCTCCTGGCGGCGTTGCTGACCGATGCCCGGTAGGTAGAGTGAGGTGTAGTAGAATCATGAGTCGTGCGCGAGATATACCCTCTCGCGCGCATGGTTGCGCACCCCGATGTGGACTCGGTCGGGTAGTAGGTGCCCGGTGGAGGTTCGTTCCGGTTGTGAGTGACGTACATGGGGTACACGGTGTTCCCCGGCTCCCGATAAAGTGTTCCTCGGCGGCCAAGGGAAGTAGCCAAGTGCTACCTCGGACGAGTGCATGATGCGGTACGGGTCTCCCTCGCGAGGTCCCTCGTAGTAAGCATCGTCCCTCTCCTCGTTGTCGTCCTCCGTAGCCTCCTTGTCCTCGGTGTCATCACCGGAGTTGTCTGGATCTCCTTCCGCGGCAACTGGTGCAGGATCTTCAGGGGCGACAGGAGCCGCCGGTGAGGCAAGGGGGCGGGGTGGCGGGGAAGGCGGAGGTCGCGGAGATCCTAGCTCTCCATCGAGTACACCTCCAAGATGGCTCCATCCTCAGCTTCTACGAAGAAGTAGGGGTCCTCCGGTTCCTCCTCGGCCGGGACAGAGGAAGGGAAGCCGTGCTCCGAATGGTCGTGTCCCGGCCATCTATGCAAAGAAAAAACTCGAACTCGGAGAGCGAGAATAAAACAATAAAGGGGACAAGGTTTTAACAAAAGCAAATAAGATAGATTTTTAGGTGTATTTAGGGAATTTTTTTTTTTGAATGAGAGAGCTGAAATGTCTTCCTAGATAATGTCCTTATTTCGACCATTTCTATCTAAGGCCGCGTCCTACGATCGCATTGCTCGATACCACTCTGTCACACCCGTTTTCCGAAGAAAACCGGATGCATCTCATACGTGTGCCATAACCACAATTTCACACATATGATAGACAAATGAGTGTAATATCATAGTACAATGCTCAAAACGTACATAGAGAGGTTTATTATTTTATTACACTCATCGATAGACACGAAGGTCTAAACACGAACATCGATAGCTAGACGATGGAACACCATCTCCAACTTCACAAGCTCCCGACCGGGGGCAACGCGAGCCTCGGAATCCATCGAACTCGTCGAAGAACTCGCTCCGCATCCTCCTCTCGAACACATATGGCAAGGGTGAGTACACTTATGGTTGGTACTCAGCCCGTGGGGGAAAATGCAAAGCTATCAAGGGTAGGCTAGGGTTTTCAGCGGTAAGCATTTTAAGTTGGTCAAATTTTATTAGCAAGCACCTATTTACTAAGTGTAAGTGTATACCACCCCAAAACTTAGCTTTTCAAGAATATTCCTCCAAATCATAAGTAAACCACAATTGGAAATCCATTTCTAGTAAACTATCATGTGAGGGTCCAAGCCGCTCTTGACCGTGAGCACGGCTGATCGATCGCTTTTCACTCGCAGAGGTTGTACACTTTACCCACGGTTCGTGTTCCCCATCTTGCCCGGGTTTGCAAAGCCCTTAAACACTTCCGAGGTGAGTGGCAAGGGGTTCACTACGAAGCCTTTACAAAGGCGTGTAAAACACTAATATCCCACGACGATTCTGACTCGGGCGGACCATAACCCTCCCTAGTGGTCGGCACCTTAGCAAAGGCTACTACCCCAAAAGGACCGAGCTATACCCCCGCAACCCGAGCCCCCTGTGTTCCTTCCGACAAGGGCTATTAGATATTTTGCACTCCTAATTATTTGGCTAAGCCGAGCCATGTGGACCGTGGTTGCACTGTTTTCCTGGGTGGTTCTCCATGTTTTAAGTTATATGTTCTTGAAACTCCATAAACACGAATTCCATTTAAATTCAACATTTAAAAAGATAACTTCCATTCCCAAAGTATAGCATCTAAGCATTTATCTACCCAAACATTTATTTAAAACAAGGTAGGCAAGGTATAAGGATTAAAATCTAGTCATTTCCTTAATAGGCATTTCCCATCAAATTTATGCATAACGATTAAATTTAAAGTGTGACAACATGCAAGTTATTAGGACCAAAAAGAGTATGCGGGGGGGGAAAATCCACTTGCCTTCTTCTCCTAAAAATTGGGGCTCGGTTTCTTCAAAAGATTGCTCCCCGCTCAAACTCGAACGGCACGTCCTCTACGATCACACAAGAAAAACATACAATAAATAAAACAGTACATCAAACATTGCTAAAAGTCTAATACAAGCTTTTAAAACTAATGTGCTTGTTGAGACGATCGCGTGGACACCAAAAACACCTAAATCGGAGCTAAGACGGAAAAGTTATGATTAAAACAAATTTCGGGGACTATTTTGTAAAAGTAAATATTCCTTAGGGGGTTTCTATAAAAATTCAGGGGCTAAAAACATAATTATAAATATAATCTAGAGGACCTAGGTGCAAAAAGGGCTTTTTGGACTGCAGGTGAACATTTTTGAAAGGTTAAGGGCTAAACTATAAAAACCAGGGGCTGACTTGTTAAGCTTTTATATGGTGGAAGGACCGGCTTGTTAATGGCGAAAAGGTCGGGGGTCTCTTTAGCAAAAATGCCGGCGAACCCTAGTTTGACCGGTATTGACTCGTTTGACCGGGGGCTCGAACGATCCGAGCCGTTGGATTGGAAATCTAAGGCTGCGGCTAAAGGAAGCGGCGCACGGGTGCGGATTGCGGCGGCGCGCGGCTAAGGACGGCGGCGCTCGCCGGCCGGCTCGCCGGCGGCGGCCCAAAAACGGCTACGGAGCACTAAACAGCAAAGGAAATGCACCAAAATGAAGAGGGGAAGAAGAGGAAACCCCCGCGCGACTCGAAGAGGAAGAAGGGGCGGCGGCGGAGCGGATCGGCGGCGGCGCGGAGCTCGGTTCGGGTGTCCTTGGGGGTGGCGGCGTAGAGAGGGAGAGAAGCTCGATTGAGTGGTGCGGGGTGGAGAGGAGCTCGAGGGCGACCTTATATAGGTGGCGAGGGGAGCGGAGGAGTCGCGGGCGAGGCGGTGGACGGCGGGCATGGCGGCGGCCGCCATTGATGGCGAGCGGCTCGGTGGGCGGCCGTTTCGGGGAGAGGAAGGGGCGGGGGTCGGCTTAGGGCGGCGCGGTTGAATGCTTGGAGCACCGGAGGGAAGGGGAAGCGGCGCGGGGAGGCGAGGGGGCGCCGGGGCGGAGCGGCGGCGGCGGCGGGCGGGGGGATGAGGGCGGCGGCGGGGAGGTAGAAGGTGGCCCCCGACAGGGGGCCCCACCCGTCAGTGGCGCGAGGGAGGAGAGAGGGGTTAGCGGGCGGAGGGATAAGGTGGGCCGGCTGGGCCGCGCAGAAAATAAAGGATAGGTGGGTTGGGTTGGTTGCTGGGCTGCGCGGGCTGGGCTGGTTTGGGTGTTTAGTTTGGTTTTCCTTTTTTTTTTCTTTTTTCCTTTTTTTTTTTCAATTCCTTTTCCCTCATTTCTTTTCAAATTTTTACTCAAAGTCTTTTCAAAATTTTTAAACTAACTTTTAAACCACACAATCAATCAAAAGCCCATGCATTCAACATGATGCACAATCACTTGGTAAATTCTAAATTAATTAATTATTATTGCATATATTTAAAGGCAAGTTTAATTATTCAAATTCATTAATCCTTAGAAAATAAAAATTCTAATTGTTGCTAGCATTTTTTTTAAGTGATGGAATTTTGGGTGTTACAAGAGTCCACTAGGGTAGCTTGCTACCTGGGCTCTCATGTGTTGACCTGGCTTTGCACTGTTGCTAGGATCCGGCGCACCCCAACCAAAACCGATTTTGAAATTTTAAATTAGCCTTTGCATATTATAATTAAAGAAAAAAATTGTAAGTATTGTTTTGTCTTACTTTTTCCCGACTAAGTTAATTTTCTTTTTAGTTTTTAATCCGGTGCATCTTAACCCAAAGGCTATATAATTTTGTTTTTCAGACAACTGCTCGTTTGTACCGACAATTCACACTTGTTGGCTTTCCAGCAATTTCGAATTTGAACCCTGGGCTTCTTAACCGTAGATATAATCCTGAAATTAAACTTGGATCGCTTGTCACACCCTACTGGTTTGCTTGGAAATTGTAGGACCTTTTGACAATGTACACTTGTGTTCGTTGACTGATGGAAAATGATCTTCGTGCTATCTTTGTATTGCCAGGAGCATGGGTACTACTTAGTATTTGACAATCAGCACAACAGCATTGATCCGAGCTGATATGCTCACCAGTTCAGCTCATATGCCCGTTGCTGAGCTCTCGCCGAGGCACGTAGATAGCTGATCGTTCAGAGCGACGCCGCCGTCGTGGTCGAAGACATGGTGATGCTTGGACGACGCGTAAAGACACTCCCAACCCGGACTCGACCATGTAGTTTATATCTCAAGACTCTATCAAAAAGACACATATTCTACAATGCAGATTTTCTACCATGGAGTCTACCTAATATTTCTCTCGGATCGTCTACTCCCGCTTTATTAAATAAGAGAACACATCGCGTATGTGGGCAGCCACACGAGATCCGCACGAGTTTCGTTTTGCGTGTAGACTTGGAGTCTAACTTAGACTTGGTTTCTAAGTTTTCACTCCTCTCTCATCATTAAATTGCTTGCCACATCAGTAATTTGCCTAGTTGGCAGTGTAATTAATGACTCTGGACTCTACCATAGAGTCTAGGTTGGGAGTGCCCTAATAGCTGATCATTCCGAGTGGTAATTATTTCGCCGGTACGGATGGACGCGACCTATCGGGGTCGCCGATCGGAGCGCCGAGACGACGGCCGCCGGCGGGCAGCTCGGCGGGCGTGCGTGTGCGGGGACGCCCGCTAGTGTCGTGCGGAATTAAAATGAGCACACCCGTGGACGTGTGGGAGGGAGCACAACCGGCAAGGTCTACTATCTTTTGAATCATCGTGTGCGTTGATCTCTTGGATTTTTTTTGACTTGGCCATATAACAGATTTTCTAATATTTTTTCCAATTTGCAAAAATATATGTTCCCAACAAAGATTGTTAGAACTATACACAATGCCACCATTTCAAACGCCGGCCGCCATTTCATACGGTAGTTGCAAGATCCGTCGCCGCTTGAAATGGCGGTAGGACATGGCATGGCCACGGGAGACCCGCCGCCATTGAAAAGGCGGTAGAACAAACCGCCGTGTGAAATGCCGGCGGGGAGGCCCTCCCGCCGGCGGTGTGGAGTGCCTCCTACCACCGTTTGAGACGACGGTTGGGCGTACCGCTGTAGTATCAAAGTCGGTTGGGGCACTGCACTTGTTTGTTTGGTTGTTTTTGTTTTTTTAAACAAAATAACTCATTTTTTTATTTCTACAGTATTATGGTTAATTGATTTTTTAAGCCAAGTTTGAAACACAGGCCATTCATGCATCAACTAGTTTGGCAACATCGCTTAAAAGGAACGAACGAGGAAAAACGTGCAAATATGACACACAAATTTGCAATGGCATGTACGTACGACGCAACTAATAACCTAAACATGCACCGTTGCGTTAACATGCTTTAGGGAATTTAGATAACCGATCACAATGTTCAAAATCTACCGATACGAGTACTGTTCGGAGAACATAGAACCACCCGAGTGTTGGGAGGGCATGTAGTACCTTGATGGGGGTAAAGGTGGGGGTAAGTTTTCTTCTCCTCGTAGTATGGGCAGTAGCACCACTCATCGGGACAACCGATATTCATCTTGTACACCAAAGCCGAGGGGGTAACGGAGGGGGCAACCAGCTTTGTTTCTCTGTCGTCTTCGCCCGAGAAGCGGTCCGGAGGAAGTTGTGCTTCCATGAGCTCCCTCTTCGAGCAAGTTTAATAAACACACCCGCTCGCGGGCGTCTAGCGTGGTGATGTGGTGTGCGGTGTTGGTAGGGTCCGCCAACATTTAAGTCAAGCAAGAACTTGGGCCAATAGCGAGCGCCGCAACTCGGTTTCTTTGGTTCTCGCCGGCCGTGGGCGGGGGCGTCGCCGGACGCCCGATTCTTTCTCTCTCTTCGTTTCTCTCTCCTACACGTAGGACTTCGCCCGCAACTCGCCCACTATTATACTTGCTCTCGGGTTGTCAATCGTGTTCTCAAGGTAGATGATGTAGATTTGATATGGATCATG
Organism: Cenchrus americanus; assembly: GCA_947561735.1. Classification (NCBI taxonomy): domain Eukaryota; kingdom Viridiplantae; phylum Streptophyta; class Magnoliopsida; order Poales; family Poaceae; genus Cenchrus; species Cenchrus americanus. The sequence continues at coordinate 8,047,591 of OX387242.1, forward strand.
AGGTGAGGGATGCACCCACTCGTGAAATTACGGTTGTCCGGTGCATGGGAGTTCCGCAAAAATAAGATTACAAGGTCATGGAAGGAAGTCACGTAGTTGTGCTAGGTACTCATGCTCGTGGGCAGCGCCATAAGCGACGATCGCGGTTGAAAGGTCCACCGTGAACCTGAAAATTGCAAAACTCATTATGCATGCATTTTGGCAATTGCACCGGTTTCTTCGGATCGTAAGGTCTAACGACTCGTATAGATGGAAAATCACCCTTCTTATATATTCGCGAATTCACAAAAATGTATTAAAAATCCATATAAACATCACCACCATCATGCTGAGAATGTGATCTTCACATGGGTCAGGAAGTTTGGGTTTGTTTTTTTTCTAGTTTTGGAACTGCTATGAGAAAAAGCGTTTCTCAAATAATTTGTATAGATACAAAGAATACAACTTATTTGAGAAGCGGGTTTGAATCAACCTCTGTGTTTTAGTACAAATGGAGGTGGTGGGGAGAAGATCAACCGAAAAAAGTTGTGAACAACAAACGTTTTTGGCTTCTAGTTTCACCAAATTTTGGTCATAAGATAGATTTAAGCTGTTCCAAACAGGGCTAAAAATCTGTGGACCGTGGCTTCAATAGAAGGAAAAACACGACAAGAAAACTCTTCCATGTAATTAATTTTTTTAATGTCATTTTGGGTCGAGTTGTCCTTTTTCTACCACCTATTATTTTTCTTCCTATAAATCCATCCAAGAAAAGTGCAAAACCTTTTCTCCCCTCACGCAAAATACAAAAACGTTTTTAAGCCGACGAGCATGCAGCAAATTATGATCACGTACAATTCTTGCTGCTCAATGGACCAAAATCTCCTGTCTGTTGCTGTTCTATGCCCCTCATAGCGATTCCTGCTTCTGAGCCTCTTCAGCTCATCCGAAAGGCCCCTCACTGGATCATTGAGCCGCATTGGAGCAACTGAAGGCAACTCATTCACCTTCAGAACTTCAATCACTGACTGCACAGCTGATGGTGGCACTTGCTCTGAATCAGATGCAGATAGGGAGTGATCAGTATAGGCACCATTACCAAATAACTCAGGCTGGTAATCCATATCTGAAGATTCACCATTACCAAATAGCTCAGGCTGGTAATCCATATCTGAAGATTGTGCCTTTTCCATCTCTACATCTGACTGGTCAACCTTCTGCATGTACTCATTTGAAACTGGCTCCCTTGGCTGCTTCACTTGAGGAGCTGGCTCAACAGAAACCTCTCCCTGAAATATTCTACCCTCCCACGGCACCCAGTAGCTCACTATTCATATCACTATGGTACCTGAAAGAGATTCAAGGTGAGTACGTGTTACGCTGTTGCTTTTCATCTACTTACATAGATCATTGGTAACAAAGTCACAACCATGCAAACCTGGTTGTGTCGGCTAAATCAACTATTCCATCTTCCAGAGGATGTCACAGGCTCACAGCTCACAATTGTTGTCTAACATTCTGCAGTTCTACTTCTATTTTTATTTGCTTCCTCCTTTGATGTTCTGCTTCTTCCTTCATGATGTCCACCTTGGTAGAAAGCGAAAAAAACATTTTTGAGCGAAGTCGCGAACCGCAGCGCCCTCTCTCTTGCGAGTTCCTGGCGCCGGCGCACAGCAACCCTAGGGGTTAGGGTCAGGGCGTCAGGCGGCGTCAGCGCGGCGGACCGGCGGTGGCACAGGCGCGCTCCGCGCAGCAGGCAGCACGGCGTCCAGGTGGGCTCCGCCGCTCCGAAGCTGCTCCCTGTGACCCTGCGTCCCTGCTGGCCTGCGGCCTGCCCCAAGCGGCCAAGCCCCCAAGCCGGCAAGCGGCCACTGCCCAGGCGCCCACCGAGGCTCGGAGCGGCAATGGCCAAGCCGCCAAGGCACCGGCCGCCGGCATAGCAACCAGGGCACCGGGCGCGAGCGACCCGGCAATCGACCAGTAGCCCATTAAGTTATTTTTTTTTTCAAAATTGAACCCCCAATCCTCAATTCCCCAATGCAGTTGGAATGTGATTGAATTAGGTAATAGAAACTGATGATATTATTTATCTACTGATTTGTAGATTATAAATTTGCATTCCCCAATACTCAATCACATTAGGCCATTGACATCCTTTTATTCTCCTGCTCCTACACCTGTAATTCCACCAAGGCACGTTGAAGTTCAACCAGAAGGTCCAGAACCAATAGAGCCTGAACAAGTAGAAACAGAAGTTAGCAATGTGAATGCAGACAATGTAGAAACTGAGGAAATAGATCCTAATGTTGCACTTAATGATGGTGACATTATTGCTGATTGTAACACCCTGAAATTTTCCGATTTCGGGATGTGATTAGGAAAAAAATAATAACAATGATTCTCATAATTTCTAAAAATTTCCCAATATTTATTTTCTTTACATGAAATTTAGTACGGAAAATAATTGATTGGCTTTAAAAAAATAAATAAGTAAAATGTTTCTCCGAGTGTTGTATTCGTTTCGATTGCATTTGTTTTGTTTTGTTTGAGATATTGTTTTCAAAATCATAAAAAGGTCAAATCCAAATATCTTTCGCATCTCTCTATTTATTTATGGTACATCCAACTCATTATCTCTTTGTCTATGTTTCTAACCCATCCGGCTATGTTCCTTTTCTCGACTCAAACCTTTGCTCGGCCCAGAGCAATCACAATCCGTCGGCCCGTTATCCATCGGCCGGCCCAACTCACACTCTCCCTCTTTCGTCACCGCCGACGGGTGGATCCCACCCGACATCCCACTCATTCCGCAATCCGACCCGAGCCAAAATCGAATCCAAGCACTCGCTCGGCTCCCGGCGTGTGCCCCCGCCCACGCCGCTCGGCCTCCTCGGTCATGCGCTGCTCGCCTTCCCGTGATGTTCGCGGGGCATCTAACCCGCCCGCCTCACCTTTCCCCTCTACCTCGCTGTCAATCGGGCTCCGTTCGTCAAGCCCTGTCTCCCTCGTCTCGCACCGACTCAAACCGAGTTGTATCTTGTCGCATCTACCCGGCTCCCTCACACACATGCTCGCTCATACCCGAGCCGTGTACCCCGTGCGCACCGCATAGTACGCCACCCACCCGGCTCTCGTGTCCAAGCGTCTCGACCCCGCCTACCTCACGCCGCACGCCTTGCTCGGCTCTGCGCACCCGTGCGTTGTGCCGGTGCTTATCCGCGCCACGGCCGCTCTCCTTATGTGCCGCTCGGCCTGTCCGTACCCGTCGCCTCACCGGCCATCACCATCACGCATGCGCTACCACCGCACGTGCTCGGCTTCCCCGTGCCGCTTGTATCTTACCCGTGTGCCGTGATGGCCCGGCACGGGCCCACGTGCTCGGCCATTCTCAATCTCCGACCACACCGACCGAGCCCGAGCCAATCCGCATGCCAACGCCATCTCGGCGTGCGCACCTAGCCATCCACCCGTGGCACCGCCGCACCTGTCTCGTGCGCCCGCTCGCTTCGCCGGCTGTGTGCCCTGTTCAGCCGTGCCGCTTCCTCTTCATCGATGTGCGAGCACCACATGTCAGGACTCCTCACGCCAAACGCACCCGTGCGCCGCGCCCACGTCGCTCCACTGCTTGGCCGCCTGTGCATGCATCTCCATGCTCATGCGCCGCTTGGCTCCTGTGCGCGACACCATGTGCCCCGCACGCCTGCAGCACAATGTCACGCTGCTCAGCCCGCACCTGCTCGTCCACGCTGATGCCTGCATGCATTTATGCATCACGCTCGCATCATTCGGCTGCCCTCGTCTGCATCCTTGCGCCCGCGCCGCTTGCGCCCGCGCCGCTTGCGCCGGCTCGTTACCTCACACCATCCATGTCCCAACCTGTGCCGGCTCCGCACCCGAGCCACGTGCATGTGCAGTGCGCTGCCCGCCCGACTCTCGTGCCTGCGCGTCCTGACCATGTGGCCACAATGCTCGCCCTCCGACACGCCTATCTGCTTCCCTAGTTGAGTCTGCTCGCCCCCTGTGCATGCGCTGCACCCAGCATCCGAAACGGCTCGCCATTACCCGGCCTCCACTAAGGTCATTGATGGCCGACCACGTACGTTTCTTTCTCCTCCCATCTGAGCCGCGCCCCACCATGCATTTCCTCCCTTTCATCCACAAGTAACTGTCGTTACCAATAATGACATCAATGGCCGGCTGTCACTGCCTCAACCGTCCATTGGAGCCTCCTTGGCATTGCCTCTTCAGCGCCTATGAAACAAGGAGATCGAGCCGTCGTGCTCCCTACTACATCACCTCACCCGCACACCCGCTGTCTGTTCCTGACGCCATCCAATGTTTGGAGTGCTGCAATGACGAGAAGCCTGTGCGCCAACACCGAGGCAGAACACCGTCGCCGGCCGCTCAATCTACTGCGTCTAGGCGTCATCGGAATAAGCCAGTGCCACCACGGGCTCTACGACGCCAAGCCGCGACCGTTCCTCTGGTTGCCGTCGTCGTCCCGCAGCCGGAGATCCTCCAAACCGCCACACCAAGACGTGCACTTGCCCTCGCTTGCCGTTGCCGTTCCGTCACCGGAGTGCGTCACCACGGCCTGGAGACCCGATCGCCGCCGTCCGCCGGAGTTTCTTTTCTGCATCGATCGAGTATACTTGTCACCAGAGCAGGCCGATGCTTCCAAGGGCATCTCCACACCAAGCTGCAGCCCTCTACCTGTCTTCGACGTCACCATCTCCTTTCGTCTGCTGCTCTCTTTATTTTGTTTTCCGGACGCTAGTCAACATACTTCACTGCCGGTGAGCTCCTTGTCCGCACGTACGTGCTTCAATGTGGGACCTTCCTTTCCCCTTCATGCCAACATGCAAACTCTCATTGTTCAATCTCTGCAGCATCGTCAGTGTTTACCGATCCGTCACGGTCCGTCAAGGATGGTGGCTGAAGGTATTGCTACCACCCGGCCGCCGGTGACATGGCTGGAGTTCTCGTCGTTTTGGTACCAGCCTATCGTCGGTGCTCCTTCCTCGTCAGCTCCACGCCGTTCAATCACCACATCAGAGGTGAGAAGAGCCTCATGTTGGTCTAATATAATTTTGTTCTAAGTTCTAGGCTGCTCACTAGCACATGTCGTTTCTGATTCTCATGCGGGCAACCACATGCAGTAGTCGTTGTTGCATGCGAAGTTCATCAGTAGTTTAATTCCAGTTGATCTCTACTGCTTATAGTTTCCAATCCTTTGTCATGCACTCGTAAGCTGAAGGCTACCAATGTTTTTAATTTGATCTGTTGTCCATCGTCACCGTCGATCAGGGAAGCACAACATTCTACACATGCTAGCAACATCATACATGTTGAACAATAGCATGCAGCTGATGGGGTGCATATGCTTGACGTCCCTGTAGACCAACCAGAATCAACAAACACATATTGATTTATTCCCTTCATCCCTTGCATGATGTCAGCATAACATCATGATGATGTCATAAACACTTCTTTTATCTCAACAATATTTATCCATGCTTGCATGCATGTGTTTGCCATAGCCTAGCACACGCCTAGAAAACAAGCAACACGTGCACTTCGCTTGAAGTCAGCGTTTCGTCATACTTATGTCATTAAGCAATAATAAAGTATCATCCTGTCATTAGTTCTTTGGGTTAACACCCGGTAAATCACTTGAAAAGCACAAGGATCGAATATATGCATTAAAACTCACTCGAAGGCGAGTCCGGAGATAAAACGACATTAATATCCAAATTCATACCCCGAGGGGTTTATTTATTACAAACCATAGTTTTTGTCATGATGGAATAGTTCGAGTTTTCGAAAAGCGAGCGGAAATAAATTAACGGAAGCGAAGACACCACGGGAGGCCATCCATGATGCTTTCGGTAGTCGTCCTCCACCCACTCCGGCTCCCGGCCCGGCGGTATCTCTCCGGGCCACACATCAACGAAAGCATTACCCGGATCAACATATTATAGCAAGGTTGAGTATACTAATACTCGGCAAGTCTTACCCGTCGGTGATAACTACTTCACCAAATCTAGACCATGAAAGGCTTTTTGGCTCTTTGGGTTGCTTTTGCTAAAAAGTAACAAAGAGTAGGTCCTTACTTTCAAGATTTTAGCACAAATTCTAGTAGGTTTAATCCTTACTACATTAGCCAACTAGTACAAACAAAGTTGTACAATACAATTAATCAAGCATCATCTTCATCAACTTCCATCATTAGGGATCTCATGACTAGTGGAGTAAGTAGTCTCGGATGACGGTGAGAGGCCGACAATCGATTGATTTAAACCTTGCAAGGTAGACCGAAACACACGGTAGGTTGTCCCCGCGAGGACAACTTTCCCGTGCCGTCCCCAAAAATCCTCGGGTCGGGATGAAAGGCCACGATCTTTGGTGCAGGCTATCCGCATACCCCGCGAGATACCGGAGTCACCATACACCACCGGTAGCTAGCCGTGAGAGCGAATCCCAAGGGTAGTGACAGTTCCATCCCTAGCCGTCTCATTAAGGTACTAGGCTTACCGGTCCCATACCCGACATGTGCTTAGTATGTTCAAAGACTTGACCCACATAACCACCGCACCGGAGCCCGGATCCCATGCTCTACCACGTGAGCAATCCGAGTTAAGGATACATTGTGATTCCTATCTAGGAACCTATTCTCGTGAGTGAGGTCATCACTCGACTTGTAACGGTCCTATAGCTTAGCAGCTATCGACCTATCATACTAGTAGGGACAAAAGGTACCTAGGGATCATGCATCTAGGGTTTCATTCAACTCCTGAACGTAAATGCACAATCATCCATAGATAATTGAATAAAGAATTTGAAAACTGGGTTAGATGCACCGGAGCTTGCCTTCGTCAGCTAGGTTAGCCTGGGCACCCTCGGTGTCGAGCACTTCCACGTACTGCAGCGAAGCTTCCGCTCCTCCTTCCTCGGTTTCCGGGACAAGGGAGTAATCTCCGTCCGGAAGATCTACACGGAATGCAATGCAAGTTTAGGTGATGTGATAGTTTGTTGTCTTATCCAACTCTTGGTTGGTCATATTCACCTCAACAAGCATCCATCTAATGTTTCTCTTTTAGGAAGGTTATTGGTTGTACATGAGTTATTCTTTTATTGAATATTTGGATAAAGGTTTTTATTGTACTTGTCATTTCATGTGAAGGCTTTAACTCCTTTTACTTTCACAAGCAAGGGTGTAAATAATATTTTTATTTATGAATTACTTTCTGATCAGCAAAGGTAATTAATAACCCTTTAATTAAATTATATAATACTTTCAAAAGAAAAAGAATTAATTAGGGGTTTTTCTTTATTTAACTTCTCTTTAATATTAAAAGGGCTTTTAAGCTTTTTATTAAGCAATTAAATTACCAAAAATTAAAGAAATGTTTCTTAATCACATTATCACCTATCTTGGTCCATTGGACCCACACGTAAGTGTTGGATGCTAGGAAATTAAATATTATAGAAAATAACAAAGGCTAGCTAGTGATTCAATTTAAATGCATACAAAAAAATAAGCATCAAATTGATTCAAACTTTCTTGTGCAAGCTCTCTGGTCCTAAACAAGTCTAAAGAACCAGCATATGCACCTAGGAACTTCACTGAACTTGGTTTATTAATTTACAAAGGAAAACATGCATAATTCAAGAATAATTAATTATGTTAAGCCAAAAATCATGATTAATTCACAAGAGCTGCATTTTGACATTACAAGACAGTGTGCACAAGTTGAGCTCAAGAACATAAATATATTTAACAAGAAAAATCATCTAGGCAGTTTCTGCAAGAATGGGAAATAATTTATTTAGCAAGATCTCTTGCATAGCTTTGTGCAAATTTTGGCACAACATCTATGTCATATCCTAACACACAACATATCCAAAATTGAGATACGGAGGAGTTATGGATTTCAAGTTATGACAGATCTAGGTTTAACACATTTGTATTTTTCATGCTAAAACTATTTAGAATCCAGCCATGAGTAAATAACAAAAGAGATGGGATTTATCATCCCGAAACCTACAAAATTGGTTTGGGATTTTTTCTGATTTTTCTACGAATTTCTAGGAATTTTCTAAGGCGCCGGACTCGAACTGCAAGGAAACTTAGATGGAGATCTTTACAACCGAGGCCCCGAATCTAGCACAAAACACTCTACAAATATTGAAATCATTGCAATCGGGCCCTTGGCCGGGCGGGCGGCGCGGACACGGCCAACGCCGGCGAGCCCGGCGGCGCCGCCGGCCGGGCAAGCGGCGGGCTCGACCACATGCTCACCTAGGAGCCGTAGGCCGCCGTGGTTGGGGCGGAGAGGTGGCCGGCGACGGGGGTTCGGCGGCGGCGGCGGTGGCCGCGGCGGCTCGGGGAAAACCGGCGAGGTGAAATGTTGGGCAACAAGCGAACGCGCGAGCTACACCGGGAGCTAGGGAAGGTAACGGGGCGGTTGGACGGCGGCGAACACGGGCGGTGAGCTCTAGCACCGGGCGGCGGCGGCAATGGCGGCGGGCGGCTCGGGCCGGCGCGCGGAGGGACGAGGGGGCGCTTTTATATGCGCTCGGCGCGTCCGTGGGTGACGAGGGGGTGACGGCGGAGATGCCTCGCCGTACTACGGCGCTCGGGCGCGCGCGCGTACGGCGGAGACACGGCCGACGGACCCCGGTCCGCGGCGTGCGCGCGCGTGCGGCGGCGGCGACGCCGGGCGCCTCGGGCGGGCGCGCGTTGGGGCGCGGGGCCTCGTGACGGGGCGTGCCTCGGGCGGTGGGGCCTCGGGCGGCGCGGGCGTGGACGCCGGGGCAAGGCCGGCGGTGGGCGGCGACGGCGGCGCGCGGGTGCGCACGACGTCGCGCGTGGCGGCGCTCTCCGTGCTCAACTCGTTTTCTTTGGTGCCTCGTTCCAACCGATTTTTTCTCTAAAAATTTGAATAGAAGCTGGACCAAGTGATGAATACCAAAGTTGTAGATCTAGCTACCAACAACAATTTCTACAAAAGCCATATAGGGTTTTTCCGCCCCGGATCAAAAGTTATTTGAATGCCAACTTTGAATGTCGGCGGGGTTTGGCAAACGGTGATTTACGGCTTGCAATGGATTTTTCAAGTTTCCCCCCTCAAAATTTGAAATGCCAATCTACATGAAAGTTGTGTCCCTCATCAAGATCTACAACTTTCATAAAGGTAGAATTTTAAGTGTTTAGGTGAATTTTGGAGAACGCGACAAAAGTTACGCGGACACCGTGCACACTAGAGTGGCAAGGGGTTTGACCCAACCTTTGACCATGGGTTGACCCCACAAGTGTGTTTACTATTCAATTAGGGTCACTAGGGTGGGTTAGTGAGTTTTTCGAGGTGAGGGCCCGAGTTGACCTAGGTTTGACCACGGTTGACCATTTGACCGACTATTAAAGGTTAATTAAAAATGCGGGGCGTCACGGTGAGCCCTCGAGCGAGGCGGACCTTGCTCGAGGGGGCGCCTTGTTGGGCCGCTACGGTGGGCCGCCGGGGCCACCGCGGCGTGGGCCGTGTTGTGTGTGCATGTTTGGTGTTAGGTTCGAGGCGTGTTTTGTGCTTTGCGTTTTTGCGGGTTTTAAGCGGGACCCCCGGTTTTTAGGGGACCCTCTTGGGCGTCCCCGACGGTAGCCCCCGAGCATCTACGGGTGTTCCGGTCAGGTTCCCGCGGATGCTGAAGCCTACTGATAGGACGTTCTTCCCCCCTGGTTGCAAATGTCATTCCGTGGGGCCGCATCAGCGGACCCGCCCGTCTAGCCCCGGCCCGCGGGAGCGTCGGTGCTCTGCGGGGGGGTTTTCGCGGAAATTTATCAGCGGGCGGGGTACATGTCTCAACCGGCATCGACGATGTTTCAGCCGGCTTCGGTGACGCACGCGCAACTGATATCTTTCGCGTTCGGCACATCCCGGGAGGTGTAGCCGTGCGTCGAGCCCTCGAGCCTGGGCCCATTTGAGGCGATCGGGGCGAGCTCTTCGTCTTGTTTAAAACGCGGCCCGGCCGTCCCTCCGCGGGACGAGAGGGTGAGGTCTCCACAACCCCCATCGATCGGGTCACGTATTGCGGATTCCTCGTCGAGCCGTTGGCGGGTGGTTCAAGTGGACGCCCATGCCCCGTTCGATAAGGGTAGGCTCGTGGTCCGGAGACTCGTCCATTAAAGCGCTTGCGCGGGTTTGCGGCTCGGTCCCGTTCGCTAGAGACCGAGGGCGCGAAGCTCTCCCTCGGTGGGATCCCCCCGGCTAGCCGCCCTCGGCGGCTCTCGAACACGACACGTGGGGCGCCCTCGAGCCGGCGGGCTCGAGGAAAAGCTCGAATGCGCGCGCCCTCGTCGTCCCCGACTGCGGTGATCCGAGGCACCCGTTCGAACCCGTCGACGGTCGGGTTTTGAACCTCGATCGGTAGGGCCGTGCGGGGTAGAACCCGAGTGCCCCCGTCTTTTCGCATCCGCGTGTTTCGAGGGTTCTCAGCCGCGCTGGCCCTCGAACCGCCGATCGCAAACTTCATAGATCGAGGGCACTCGTGGCGCTGTTTACTTCGAACGGGCTTCAAGGCCACTGGTCGGTAATCACACCCTTCGAGGGTCGGTCTTATTTGAGCCTAGGGCTCGGGCCGCTCGAGGGTCTTCCTTACTTGGTAAGGGACCGAGGGCCATTTAATGCCCGCATTCGCGGCCTATAGTCATGCGGCGTGGGCGCGTCTTTTCAAGCGCCGTGGCCGCGCGCGTAGTGGGTGGAGTGGGCGGGCGGACGTGACCGCCTATCGCGGCCCTTCGGTTCCGCGTCGTGATGATGGCGCGTGTGCGGACGTGCGGCCGCCGCGGTCGCGGTAGGTCCCGCTCGTCGGCGAGGGAAGTTTTCACCGCGGTTAATGCGTGCGGGGTGTGCGCTCCGGAGAGCACGCCCCGTGGATCTATAAATCCAATAGGAGGAGGAGGAGGAGCGGTTGTTTACCTTCGCAATTAGCGTTTGCCATCCCCGCCTCTCGCGCTTTTGCCCCCGAGTCGTTCTTGCCTTTGCGTCTGCGCTCTAGAGCCATTCTTGCTTCTCGTTCCTCGTTCCCTCGCCCATTCGTATGGCTCCCCAACGAGTCCATCACCGTCATTGACCCACCGGCATGGGAGCGCTCGACGGCGACGATGCTGTCTCTGAATCTGCTGGTGGCCGGCGGCCAGCTGGCGGCGAATGTGGATGCGCGGCCCGCGGAGTGGATCGTGCCGTCGGAGAGGGATCGAGTTGCCAACCGAAGCGTCCCCTCATTAGAGGTGACTAAATGTGACACAAATACCGGTCCCGGAGGGCGGTAACACATTTATTACAACGGGTGGATCGGTCTTTTACATCATGGCGACATAGAGGGAACGGTAGTGCCAATGCTACAAGGAACAACACAAACGCTAACGCCCACACTACGATAGCAAAGGCTTCCATAGCCTCCTCGCAGTACCACACCATGGAAGCTTTACGCGGGGGCCCCGGGGTACACGAGCACGGTTGGGTGTAGGGCGGCGACCTACTCGACGTCTTCGGGAATATAATCGGGATCCTCCTCTCGTAAAATTGTTAGTAAAACAAGGGTGAGCACATACGTACTCGGCAAATCCAACCCCACCCATGGAGGGGCTTATAAGCGAGATCATGCACATGATATATATAGCAAGGAACGAAGTTAAGGTTCATTTTGCAACTTACTCATGCGGGGGTTCATTTCAAAAGGTTTTCGCAAATCATTTTCACAACCCAAGTAACTCAACCGTTTTAGGAAAACCACTTTGTGGAACTACCGGACTTCCCGTCCGTCGTAGCCCGAGCACACAACCACACACTCCACCGGAAAGCAACTCACGCCGAGAAAACATCCCATCCCAAACACTAGTTTTTGTGACCACACCATGACTCGTCCAATACCGTGGACACGGCTATTCGAATAGGTTTGACACTGCGGAGGTTGTACATCTTTACCCACAAGTAGGGTACCAGTCACACGGACACCTCGGTCGGTACGGATCCTATCATAGCCATTACCCACCTTAGCTAACACTACGAGCCACCACGGAAGCACCCAAGGGGTTATCCCACATAACCAGGGCGTACCTCACACGGAGCGTACCCCTACTCCTTGGTCTCCCGCCGCTCACCCGCACACCCGGATGGCAAGTAGATTAACTAGTGGGATTTATGCTAAGCCGTTGCCACATACAACGGTCGAGTGGTTGTACAAGGATTTGGGTCAGGTGAGATGTCACGCAACCCGGTCCTTAACCGACAAGATGGACAACTCCCAACACGCTCAACCACACAGGTACGAGCTCACCCATACTCCTGACACACACGTCCATCCCGTCTACCAAGTTCTTTACTCATTTTCCAAACATATCCCCCTTTTGTTTTTAAAGCACTCACACATTTTGAAAGCACTCACACATTTTGAAAGCAAGCATTTAGGCCAAAACAAGTCTCAATCATAGCAATCAAGGGTGGCTATCCTACCATGTTTTGCAGTAAAACAATATGCAATTTATAAAACGGGTATAGGGTATATTTATAAAACTAGGACCAAAACATGCATCAAAGGATGAGATTGAACTTGCCGTCTTCAAAGTCCTCGGGGAGTGCCGGCTCGGCGTTCGGGACCTCGGGCTCCTGCTCGCAGTAGTCGGCTCCGGTCTCCGGCTCGAGGTACCTTCCTTCGTCTACTCCGTCGGCTATAGTGCACACACAGACAAGCAAGCAATATCGGCACACATATTACGGCCGAGCTCGAGGAGGGGAAATGAGAGGAGAGGGGGTATATATATAAGTCCTAGGGAGGGGGTTGGTTCGGCGGGGAATACTACTGGGAAGAGTGTGGTGAACTTTGGTTTTAATCGGGAATAAAATTGTGCATAAGATGTTGGGTTAAAGAGGGGTTACAAGGGCTAGGGGCCTATTGGTAATTTCTATTAATGGGGAAGGTTCGGCGCGATTGGGATTAAACCCGCGCATGAAATGTCGAGTTAGAGAGGTGTTTATAATTAACTAGGGTTGGTTAGTAATTTAGTTTGAATTAACAGGACCTAAACATACTATTTAGGTAGGGTGGGGTTTAATTAAACTAGCCTAGGGGTCTATCTAGAAATAACAGGGGTGTTTTGGTAAAGAAACTTAAGGTTTAGGGGGTTATCTTGGAAAAGAAAGGAAGGGAATAGAAGGAGGGGCTCGGTGGGGAGAAATAGGTGGGAGGCCAGGGGGTTTTTGGCAAAAATGCCATCTCCTTCCTCCCTCACGGTTTAGAACAGAGAGAGGAGGGGGGGGGGGGGGGGGGACGGTGGCCGGCTCTGGAGGAGGGGGCGCCGGCGGCTCTAGCCGCGGCGGCGGGGCCGGGGAGTAGGGCAATACGGAGAGGGGAACGAGGGGATCTTATCCCCGTGCTCACCTTGGACCGAGGCGGCTCGAGGAGGCGGATCGGCGGCGGCGGTCGGAGGGAGGCGGCGGTGCTAGGGGCGGCGGCGGGCCGTGGTGCTCGGGGAGGCTGCGGTTGCGGTGTGGTGCGGCGAGGGGATGGTGCCGCCCTTTTATAGGCGGCCTAAGGCGGTTCGGGGGGGGGGGGGATTTTTGTGCACACCGGCGCTCCGGCGAGGTCGGCTCCGGCGAGCTCGAGTAGCTTCGCGAGGCGGCGACCGGTGGCGGGTCAACTCGTGCGGCGAGGAGGCGCGGTGCTGTGGACAAGACCCGTCGTGCGGGCGGCGAGCGGCCTTGGGGGCGGTGGAGGTGACCGGTCGGCGCGGTGTGGTGGCGCCGACGGCGAGGGACGCGTCGCGTCGTCTGCGCGGCGCGGCGCGGCGCGGTGGCGTGCCGAGGAGGGGCTCCGGTCGGCTTGGAGGCATGCGGAGGAGGGGGGCGGCGTGCGGGCGCGCGGGCCCCCGGGTCAACGGTGCCAGGGGCGCCAGTCGGGGGCGCTGTCCTGGCCGCGCGGGAGGAAGGAGGAAAGGAGGGAGAGAGAGAAGAAAGAAAGGGAAAGGAAAAAGGAAAAAGGAAAAAAAGAAAGGAGAAAAAGAAAGAGAAGAAAGAAAAGGAAGGAAGAGGAAAGAAAAATAGAAAAAGGGAGAAAAAGAAATTGGGAAAAGTTTAGAAAAAGTTAGGAAAATTGTTAGGGAAATTAGGGGAAGGGTTTTGCGGGATTTTTCCGATTTTCGGGCGTCGGTGCGTTTTCCGAGATGGCGATGATGGCGAGGCGGACCGGCCGTCGGGACCGCGGCGTGCGCGGGATTCCCGGCACGGTGGCCGACCGCGGCGTTGGGAAGGCTTGCGTGGGTGCCGGCCGGGTGCGGGGCGGTGCCGGCGGGATTCGCGGCACGCGCGCGCGGGTGAGAGGGAGGGACGGTGACTAGGGTTCGAAGGGGGTAATTTGAGCTCGGTACATACGGTTTTGAAAATACACATGATTTATTAGGTGATTTATTTGGAGCTAAAAACGCGGGCGTTACAAACCTACCCCACTTAAAATGAATCTCGTCCTCGAGATTCGGCTAAGTTTCGAATAGGTGGGGGAACTCCTTCTTCAGTGCGTCCTCTTGTTCCCACGTAGCTTCTTCCACCTCGTGTCTGCTCCATTGGACTCTGCACACCCGTACTTCTGACGTTCTTGTCCGCTTGACCACAGTGTCTAAGATCTTGACGGGCACCTCCTGGTACCTAAGGTCTGGCTGTAGATCTATGGTCTCCACCGGTACTCGCTTCTCTTCCAGAACCTTCAAACATCGGCGTAGCTGGGAGATGTGGAACACTGGGTGTATATCTGACATTTCTTCGGGTAGCTCCAGCTGGTATGCTACTGTTCCGACTCTCTTTAGCACTTTATACGGTCCGATGTACTGAGGGGCCAATTTCCCGTGTACTTGAAATCTCCGAGTCCCCCGGATGGGTGAAACCTTGAGGTAGACAAAATCTCCCGGATTGAAGCTTGCTTCACGCCTTTTCTTGTCCGCGTAGCTCTTCCGTCGGGACCGGGCGGCTCTCAACTTTTCTCGGATATCGGCTACTCGCTCCTCGACTTCCTTTATAAGTGCGGGCCCCACCAGGGCACGCTCTCCTACTTCTGACCACATTAGGGGTGTCCTACATTTTCTCCCGTATAGTGCTTCGAATGGCGACATTCCCAGACTTGTTTGGTAGCCGTTGTTGTAGGAAAATTCTGCATATGGCAGGCTTTGCTCCCAATCTTTGCCATAGGTGAGGACGCATGCTCTCAACATATCTTCCAAAATTTGATTCGCCCTTTCGGTCTGTCCGTCTGTCTGCGGGTGGTACACTGAGCTGAAGTCTAGCTTGGTGCCCATGGCTTTGTGCAGGCTTTTCCAGAACCTAGAGGTGAACTGGGTCCCTCTATCTGAGACTATTCGCTAGGCACTCCATGCAGCTTTACTATATTTTCTATGTAGAGTTTTGCCAATTTCTCTCCACCATAAGTGGTCCGTACGGGTAGAAAGTGAGCGACTTTAGTGAGTCGGTCCACGATCACCCATATGGAGTCATGTCCCTTCGAGTTCTTGGCAACCTTACTACGAAATCCATGCCTATCTCGTCCCATTTCCATACCGGGATTGGTAGAGGCCGCAACGATCTGCGCGGGCTTCGGTGTTCGGCTTTGATCCTCGACAAGTGTCACGGTGGGCGACGAATCGGGCAATATCCGCTTTCATCCCATTCCACCAATACTTCGTTTTAAGTCCATGTACATCTTGGTGGATCCCGGTGAATAGAGTATGCCGAGTTGTGTGCCTCATCCATGATCGTTTGTCGAAAATCTCCGCCTTCGTGCACGCATATCCCGTTTTTGTACCACGGGTGCCTTGGTCATCTACTCGAAGTCGGGGGCCTTGTTCTCTCCGGTATGCTTGCGGATCTTCATCGATTTTCATCTCGTCTCTTGGGCCCTCCGGATCTTTTCTTCTAGGGTAGGCCGAACACTCGGTGGCGGACGTAGCCTTGGGGGACGATGTGTACGTTGAGCCGTGCCATCTCCTCTTGCAACTGGGCACTCTTGGGTGCTGCCTTCTCGTAGGTTTTCCGGCTCAGGGCATCTGCTACTACATTGGCCTTCCCTGGGTGGTAGTGAATCTCTAGGTTATAGTCCTTGACTAGCTCTAGCCACCTTCTTTGCCTTAGGTTTAGGTCGGGCTGGGTGAAAATGTACTTTAGACTCTTGTGGTCTGTGTAGATTTCACACTTGTTCCCAATCAAATAGTGTCTCCAGATCTTCAGGGCATGCACTACGGCTGCAAACTCCAGATCATGGGTGGGATAATTCTGCTCATGGGGTTTGAGCTGACGGGAGGCATATGCCACTACCTTCCCATCTTGCATGAGAACACATCCCAACCCCCCGTCGGGAGGCGTCGCGATACACGTCAAAGTCCCGTTGAATGTCCGGCGGGGGTTAGCACCGGGCCCGTGGTCAACCTCTTCTTCAACTCTTGAAAACTTCTCTCGCGGGCCTCGGTCCGGTTGAACTTCTCCTTCTTGAGCAGCTCTGTCATGGGCGGGCGATCTTGGAGAATCCCTCGATAAATCTCCGGTAGTACCTGCTAAACCTAGGAAACTCCCCGATCTCGCTCACGTTGGTCGGTTCTTTGCCGGTTGGAGACTGTCTCAACTTTCCGGGGTCTACAACTACTCCTTCTGCGGTCGAAATGTGCCCAAGGAAGGATATTTTCTCCGGCCAAAATTCACACTTGCCGAACTTGGCGTATAGCTTGTGTGCCCTCAATTTTCCCGGTACTACTCGAAGATGTTGTTCATGCTCCTCCACGCTCTTGGAGTAAACGAGTATGTCGTCAATGAAGACTACGACAAACTTGTCCAACTCTTCCATGAACACCTTATTCATGAGGTTCATAAAGCATGCCTTGGTGCCTCGGTTAGTCCAAAGGACATCACCGTGAACTCATACTTTGCCCGTAGCGAGTGACAAAGGCGGTCTTGGGGATGTCACTTTCCCTAATCTTGAGCTGGTGGTACCCTGATCTTAGATCCACCTTCGAGAAATACTTGGCTCCCTTCAGTTGGTCAAACAGGTCATCTATTCTGGGAAGAGGGTACTTGTTTTTAATAGTGACCTCGTTCAGTGAGCGATAGTCCACACACATCCTCATGCTCTTATCCTTCTTCTCCACGAAAAGCACTGGGGCTCCCCATGGTGATGAGCTTGGTCTGATGAACCCACTTCGCCGGGAGTTCGCTAGTTGCTTCTTCAATTCTCGCCAACTCGGGGGCCGCCATCCTATAGGGTCTCTTGGCTATGGGAGAGGTTCCGGGGATAAGGTCGATGACGAACTCTATGTCCCTATCCGGTGGCATTCGGGGAGTTGTCGCACCCGATTTTCCGAAGGAAATCAAGTGCATACCTATATGCATGCCGGGATCAAGTTTCATGCATATAGTGACATATAAGTGAATACGAAACGGTATCACGTAAGAAAAAGAAAGATTATCGAGAGATTTACGCTTAATCCCGGAAACGAAGGCTCCAAACATCACGGGCGGTCGGCGGGGGTTGCGTACGCCTAGCTCCGGCAACATCTTCACAAGACTTCGCAGTAGCTTCCTTGTTCGAGCAACAATATTTATAGCAAGGGTGAGCACTTGTCGTACTCGGCAAGTGTGGGGAAAGACATGAATGCAAAGGCTTTATAGTGGACTGGCCCAAAGCATTTAGCATTTTAGTCTGGTCAAATTTTATTAGCACACGATTACTAATAAAGTATAAGTGTATACCAACCCACATTAAACGAGAAGGTAACAAATACGCCATAAGCATATGGCAAGCATAACCAGAGAACACGATTTAAGTCCATCTTCAAGTTCAATTATCATGTGAGGGTCCGGGCCGCCCGTGACCGTGGGCACGGCTAACTAGTCGGTTTACACTCGCAGAGGGTTGTACATCTTTACCCACAAGTCGCGTAAAAACCCCGAAGAGTTTTGGACCCAACCATGCGATGCTGGCCAAGCATCATACCAGACTACCGAGGTGTGATTGCATAGGGATGCTACGAGGCCTTTACGGAGATCCTCCAATGCGCAACAACCCACTAGGTTTCAGGACGAAGCGGGGCATAAAGTCCCCTAGTAGGTACCATGTCTTAGCAAAGCCCAACTCCCTACTAGAGCGAGTCTATACTCCGTCAACGCCTCCCCATTTGTCCCTTTCAGGTAAGGTTGCTACAACACTAAAGTCTCTAGTTATTCAGCCAAGGCAGAGCCATGTGCCTTGTGGTTGTACGGTTTTCCTGGGTGGTTCTCCATGTTCCGATTAAACATATGGTCTTGCATTAAGCAAACAAAGATATAACATAAAGGTATAGCATGATTCAACATTATTGTTCATTAAAACCACCATAACCCAGGTATAGCAACTAAGCATAGCTACCCAACATAAACATAAACCCAGGTTGACAAGAAATGACAATCAAAGACTAGGTTAAACCTTAATAGGAACCCATCAATATTAATGCAAAGCAATGCAAAGTGATTAAATATAATTCTTAGGACAAAAGGTCAAGGACACACTTGCCTTTAACCAAAGTAATGCCGTTGCTCAGAATGTCTTCGTCTTCACGCTCTTCAATACTCTCGAACGAAGTTCATACTACTCGCATCAATCATCCAAAGCAAAACACCCGGAGCACACATATTCTAGCAACCAAACAATCTAAATTAAAAGCAAGTACACCGCTCATCGTAGAACGTGTTGAAAAGCGGCACCAAACTAATTAATTTATACATTAAGATGAACACGTAAGAGAAAGAACTATTGAAAAGTGGATTTAATTGAATAAGATATGGGTTTTATGATGGAAAGGATATCTATTAGAACATGATGTATGGATGATGTCACCATGAGAAAATAATCACGAAAGGAAAATTAAAAGAATAAATAAATTGGTTTTAACATGATGAGAACCAGCTTGATGTAAACATGACATCGGTGGGACACTTGTGGATAGTAAAACATTCGGACATTGAGGCAAGGAAGGTCTTTCCTCGTATATGCATACTTATACATTGATGCATGCATGGATTAGAGTCGAGATGGACATGTATAGGTAGCTAATAAGCACGTCTCTCGGTGATAGGCTTACACGGTTTGGTAGACAAGGTATATTTTAAGAATGAACTATTGCTCAATCACAAAGTGCTTAAACAATAAAATGATACGGCAAAGGGAATCGATGGCCGGCCATGGTCATAAACGTAGATACATGCATGGCGCCGTTGGTTTGCATTGACCAAGTGATGACCGCAGAGAGAGGGACGGATGAGTTCTTGCGGAGGTTCTCACCGTGCACGCCGGTGGGAGTCGACGACAAGCTCGGCAAGATGGTATGTAGCAATGACGACGGCGTTGAGGTGCTTGGTAGTGGCCATGCTTCTCCCCGGTGCTTACGACCATCGTTGGCGGTCATCATGCACACAGGACGTACACATGTACACACCACGGCCATTGTTGGCGCTCATCGTTAGGTTGCCGGGGAAAGAAGAATAGATGGCGCTCGGCGGAATCGCACGGACGAGAGACGGATATGGATAGATGAGTGCGGATCGTTGGCCGAATTTGGCCCGTGGACGACGGACGACGGTGGAACATGCCGGCTTGGCCTTCTCGATCTCGCGGCGCTCCGGTGAACCGGCGAGCGACAGAGAGGACGGTGTTGCTGGTGTGTCCCCGCCGAGTTTGCCGGCCAAGCACATGGAAACAACAAGGCCTTCTCGTGTCCTTGCGACGGCGCCGGAGGTGGACTTCACCGCAGCCATGGAGGAGATGGCTTCACGGCATTGCGGCGGCGGCGGCGGCTTGCCAATGAGCTAGGGCACAAGGCGAAAGTGATATAGATAAGAAAACGAGACGAGGAGGCCGCAGCCTTGTTGTTTATATAGGTCGTGCGTTGCTAAACATGATATTGGATTATTGGGCTTAGTCCAAGTCGAGTTGGACCTTGCCTTTACAAGGAGGCTAGCTTTTTTTTTTGCTAGAAGGGGCCTAGCTCGGCATTGACAGCCACGTTAGATCGAGTTATCAAGGCTGCTAGCAAGGACTTGAAATAGAGAGAATAAATAATAAAATGAGAGATCAACGAGATTGAGCATGACGTGAGTCTTATTTGGAAGAATATTAGGTTATGACCAAATTGTAGCAGCTCAAAGAGTTTCGGAGCACAAGGAGTATGACGGTTCAAACATAGCATATGACATGATGAATCCAATTAAAATATTCGAAGCTCGCGGAGAAGATTTTAGAAATTTCTATTATAAAGATTGAGCTCTCGGAAAAGAACAAGAGAATTGTTTTTAGAAATATCTCGGAAAAACTAGAGAAACATGATGGACATCTAAACGCATTTAAAAAAAATATTTTGCACACGAAGTACTAAAATGCATCGGCATGAATGCACACTCACAATCTTTTATTTGATTCAGAAAAATCAAACAAAGATTTTTCCTATACTATATTTCCTGTAAAGAAAATAAATGTTGGAAAAATTTTAAATTTATGAGAAAATTGTTATTTAATTGATCTCTCTATTCACATCCTGAAATTGGAAATTTCAGGGTGTGACAAATCTACCCCCCTAAACGGAATCTCGTCCCGAGATTCGAAGAAAGAAGAAGCAAGGAGGAGGGAGATAAATAAAAACGTTGCTCCCAAGTTAGGTAGGCGGTCATCCTCTTTTGTTGATCGGTGTGAAATCTTTAATCTTTTTCTTTGTTGGTTGCCGGGGTCTTCATCGAATGAGCTAGGTGGGACAAAAGCAAGCACAAGGTGGGAAGGAAGGTAGAGTGATGTCTTCTTTTCTTCATCTTGCATCTGCCTTAACTTCCTTCTGGTAATGCCTCCAGCGAGTTGAAACAAAGAAAGATGACAAGGATGTGGGAGGTACAAAAGAGAAACCCAACTAGGCAACTGATGTTATTGCAGATGTAAGACCCACAATACACCAACACTCACTTCAAAAAAAAAAAACCCACACAAGCAATGTCATAAAACCAAGCATCATCAAGCAAACACCGAATTCCACCAATCAAGGCATAGCTAAAGGGAACGACACTACACGTTGTTAAATAAGTCAGGGGGTATCCTCCTAATATATCAGATGTAGCTCCCAGCAGGGATCTCCATAAATAATGGATTTTTTTCCCAGATCAAGGAGTACGAAATTATGAGTTCAACCCAACTGGAATCACTTCAATCGGAGGTTCGGAACTCGAGATATGAATTAAACAAGATGGCTATGTCAGCAGCGTTGGCAGATTCTGAATGCTCCACTAATTCGTATGTATCTCCCTGGATACAAAACGAATACTGCTGAATTTTGTACAGAGTGAAGCTGATGAAATTTATGAACTACTCCAATTGGATTTACCTCAATCGGAGCTCTATAGCCCGAGATATAGAATATTGAAGGTAACTAGGTCAGTAGAGTTTACAGATTCTGATAGCTCCAATGTTTCGGGCATAGCTCCTGGAACAGGTACTGGATAGGGCTGGATTTTTGATAGAAATTTACTTATGAAATTTAGGAACTAACCCAACTGGTTTCATGTCGATCGGAGTTCTGTAGCTCGAGAAAGAATTAAAACAGCGCTGAGGTGTCGGGGAGGTGCGCGAGCAGATAGAATGGTAAGGGTAACGGTTTTACCAATAAATCAAGGGGGTGTTATTGCTTGAGAGAAAGGACAGACGAGATCGAAGAGATGTTCAAGGAAAGTGAAGATAAATATACAAGAATTCATGGTATGGAGAAAAGAAGATGGTTAAGAGGTGAGATCCTTCATCCGAGAGGTTAAGGATAAGGTAAGGAGGGATTGTAGAACAAAAGAGGCATTAAGAAACGACCAGTGCTAACTAGGCTTACGTCCTACAGTCCGATACAACTCGATACCACTGTCGCACCCGATTTTCCGAAGGAAATCAAGTGCATACCTATATGCATGCCAGGATCAAGTTTCATGCATATAGTGACATATAAGTGAATACGAAACGAGTATCACGTAAGAAAAAGAAAGATTATCGAGATTTACGCTTAATCCGGAAACGAAGGCTCCAAACATCACGGGCAATCGACGGGGGTTGCGTACGCCTAGCTCCGCAACATCTTCACAAGACTTCATGAAGGATCGATGGCGACTAGAGAGGGGGGGAGTGAATAGGAGCCGGTAAAAATTCTTCCCAAAGAACCCGGCCTATGTCCTACTCAAAACCCGGTCACACACAAGCGATGGATCGAATCACGCACCAATCGCCAAGACCACGAGGTTATGGATCAACCTCTAGCCTTAGGAACGATTCCTCAAAGCACACGCGGAAGCACTAGAAAAGGAGGAAGGAATCAAACCAAGAAGCAAAGCACACGAGCTGCGCGGACCGTCCGCGCAGAGGGGCGGACCGTCCGCAAGAGCCGCGCGGACCGTCCGGCCGGGTATCGCGGACCGTCCGCACCCGGCCGCGGACCGTCCGGCCTTAGCCGCGACCGTCCGTTAAATTACACGAACGACCCAAAGACACCCCCGTGTCACGGACCGTCCGCGGGGAGCACGCGGACCGTCCGCCTAGCACCCGCGGACCGTCCGCCCGACACCGCGGACTGTCCGAAACTTCGTCCAACCAAAAACCAAAATCACAACGGATCGAAACAAAGGACGAGCAAGAACACGAAGAACACGGGATGAATCGGACCCGCGCGGACCGTCCGCCAGGAGGCCGCGGACCGTCCGCGAGGCTCGGACGAACGTAAAAATGCCCGACCTCGAAAGTCAACTCCCCCCAAATCATCATCGGATTTCCCAAACGGTTGAAGCCGTGGAGACAAGGGTTTGGGTACTTGAAAAGCGTCACACAAGGATGCTATAGCCCAAAAATCTTGCCTCCTAACTCCCTAAATCACCGGGAATCGCGAATCCTTTGAGCACCACCAAAACCTAGAGCACCGAACGAAAACTCACGAATCGAGGTAGTTTCCGCGTTTGAGGGCACAAGATCAAGCACAAAGATGCACAAGACATCTATCCATGTTTCCCTCAAAGAAATCCGGAAGAAACTCACTCAAATCCGCGGAATCACACCGAGAACAAAGGCACGAAAATAAGCACAAAAAGCCACGAAAAACAACCCCGAATCTTCTATACAAACCAGGAAAGATTCACAAGGTCTAGCATGCCGCCCTAGCATCCATCCCTCTCAACAAATCTCACATGAAGCTCTCATGCTAGCCTAGAGAAAATAGGAAGGAAAATAGCTACGAAAATGAGAAAGAGAAGGGGGGAAATGAAACCCTAAGTCGCGGAGAGAGAGAGCCATCAACACACACTCTGGCTTATATATCAGGTCCCGCCGGAGTGGTAAATGACTCGACTACCCCTAACTACACTACTGGCGATACAACCCACGTAGGGGCATTTTGGTAATGTTTGTGGGTCTTGCCATCGGACGGCCACGCCTTTGCCGCACCCCGCGTCCTCCCGACGCAAGCCATGCGATCCCGCCGCGTGTCCTCCGCTTCGAAGCTTCCCGACACGCCCGGATCCCGTCTCCGTCGTGTTGGGCCCTCGGACTTGGTTTTGAGGCCCAAACCAAGAAACCGTCCGCCGATGGTTTTGTGGGCAAACCACCAAACCCCGCGTGCCCGGTCCGGCCCTCCCGCCAAACCACTTGACTTGACCGCCACCGTGCACCGGCTCACTTGTCCATGACTTCGTCTTGCTTGTGTCGCCACCATGTGGCCCGCACCCGATCCCCGCCGTCCACCGGGTCCCTCGAACCGAGCCTACTTGTCTCTCCATCTCCCGGAGGCCCCTCAAGGTCGAAGACCTTTCGCGCCCGTTCTTCACCCGCAACAACACGAACTAGGCCGCAGCCTACACCTGCGCACTAAGCCAAGAGTCAGTCCAACACCCGTTGTCAATCACTCATCACTAAGGAGCGGTCATCCACCGACCACTGGGACGCTCCTGGTCCTCAATCTCCCCCTTGATGAGTGCATTGACAACACACAACGCGAAATGAAATTCAGAGTAAGAAAGAAAAGAAGAAGAAAGAAAGACGAAGAAGCTCAACTCATGACCAAAACCGAAGAAAGGCAAAGAAAGGTCACAAGCCAAGCAAAGCACAAAATCCACACCGAAAACAAGCAAGAAAGCTCCCCCCGAACAAATGCCTCCCCCCGAACATGTGGATGCACACTTCCAAATTTCAGCTCACCTTTTTCTGAATTTTCATTAAGCTCACCTTTTCTCCCCCTTGTTGACAATGTATGAATCAAGGTGAAAATGCAGAAATGCAAAGCAAAGCATATAAACATCTACATGAGCTTCTCAAATAGGCCAAATCTAGTGTCAAAGGCTAAAATTGAGACAAAGATCACACACATGAATCATAGCATAGTCAAAGCATTGCCACAAGTAATATATGAAAATACAAGCATGTGACAAAGCAAAATTTTCAGATTTAAGCATTTTTACCAAAAGAAGACTCGTTTCACATGTAAAAGCCTATCCATGTCACACTTGAGCCACAAACATGCATACCATTTAAAGATCATACAAGGATATCAAATTCTCAGCAAAAAAGATCATGGCAAACACCCATAAAGCAAAGCATGTCATGTCAAAGCTCATGAGCCATGTGTCCACTTCGGGGAGACTTCTCCACCGGTGAACATCATGCAACATGTTTTGCACCCATATGTGAAAGATAAGACATTTTAAACATAGACATGATGGATGGAGCAGTTTTCAAGCATTATGTACTTCTTTTCAAGATTGATTCATTTCATGGTACATGAAGTGCCTTTGCGGCAAAAAGAAGCTTATGCTCCCCCATGAATGCAACATAGGCTAAACATTCACAATGATATCCGGCCTTTGGCCCAAATGCAAGAACAGGCATCCAAGCACAATCTAAGCATGAAAAGCATATTTAGACCAAACTGTGACATGGATACACAACTACGCACGAGTGGAGCAAATTTCATCGAAAAATTAGTCAAGATTAGCATTTATTTCAAAAGGGGGCTATCTCACCACACATATATCTCAAATATTTCAAGAGCATAGCCTCACATCACCATTTCTCCACACATATAACCAATATCTCACAAATAGCCAAAGAGACTCAAATATGGCATATGAAAGAAGCTCATCATCCTAAAATGCAATATGACACAAATGCAACATGATATATGACAAGATGGCTATCCTACCATGGTTTGTACATCAAGCAAAGCATGTATATACATCAAAGTAAACATGGTATGATACATATGGTACAAAAAGGAAATCCCCCAAGAATCAACTAGAAAGGGCAACAAACCCCAAGTTCCCCCCGCAAGCGCACAAAGGTAGCTTGGTCGAGAGGCTTTGTAAAGATGTCGGCTAGCTGATCTTGGGTAGGGACATGGCTCAAAACGATGGTTCCTTTCTCCACGTTGTCCCTCGGAAATGATACCTCACCTCTATGTGTTTGGTTCGGGAGTGAAGCACTTGGGTTTTTGGCTACGCTTATGGCACCGGTGCTATCACAAAGAAGTGGGATCCGGGTGCACTCCTCACCAAAGTCTCTCAAAGTGTAGGAAATCCACAACAAACTGGGGAACGAGAACTCGCGGCAAAGAACATACTCCGCCTCGGTGGTAGACCGAGCTACACTAGACTCGCTTGCGGGAAGACCATGAGACCAACGAAGAACCAAGAAACCGACAAGTGCCGAAGTAGACTTCCTCTCGACTCGACAACCAACAAAATCCGCATCGAAAAAACCATGTAGAGAAAGAGCCGAGGAGGAAGAATACCAAAGGCCAAGACCAAAGGGATCGTAGGTACACGAAAATCCTCTTGACGGCCCGTCGATGTGATGTCCTCGGCGAAGCTCGAAAACGAGCGCACGGACACACGCCGAACCGTATGTCCGGCCTCGTCGCCGTCAAGTAGAGGAGGGAGCCGATCATGCTCCCGTACTCCCGCCGGTCCACCGGTTCTCCGTCCTCATCCGCATCCGAGTGGCCGTACTCCCCATGGGAGTCGACATCGGCTTCACATCTTGCATCCGGAACTTCCTCGCATGTCTTTTGTGTACTTGGTCCGGTGCACAAATGTACCGTCCTTCACTTGCTTGATCCGCGCCCCGAGAAAATACCGCAACTCGCCCATCATGCTCATCTCGAACTCCCCGCTCATCTCATCCGCAAACTTGGCAACAAGGTTATGTGACGAGCCACCAAAGACAATATCATCCACGTATATCCGAACAATCGACAAGTCATTTCCATGCTTGAGGAGAAACAAGGTTCTATCTACGGTACCCATCACAAACCCTCTCGCTCAAAAGAAAACCTCTCAATCTCCCATACCAAGCACGGGCGCCCGTTTTAACCCATACGAGCCCTTTTCAACCCGTATACCCCGTGTGGGTACAACTCGCTCTCAAACCCGGTGGTCGCTTCACATACACCTCCTCCTCTATGACCCCATTCGGAAAAGCACTCTTCACGTCCATCCGAAACAACTTGAACCCTTTAGCCACGGCAAAGGCTAGAAGGATCCGAATTGCCTCAAGACGGGCCACGGGAGCAAAGGTCTCCTCATAGTCGATCCCCTCCTTCGACTAAACCCCCGAGCAACAAGTCCGGACTTGTTCCTCACAACCATCCCATTCTCTCCCTCTTTGTTCTTCCAAACCCACTTGGTTCCTATGGGATGGCAATTTGGAGGTGGTTCAACTAACTCCCACACCCGGTTCCTCTCAAAGTTTTCCAACTCCTCATGCATAGAATTGACCCGGTTTGCATCGGATAAAGCATGTCCAATGTCCTTGGGCTCAAAAGTAGCAACAAAAGCAAGCATGAGCAAAATGAGAGGAATTCCCGGACCTCGACCGTGTAGTGCGTTCATTGATGTCTCCAATGATCTTCGAAAGGGGGTGCACTTCTTGAATCCGCCGGGGGAGCCTCACGCCTCGAGACCACCTCCCCCTCAACTTCGGCCTTCTCTCGCCTGGTCCTCTTGTTGCACCGTCGTTGTCCATGAAGTAGACGGTCCATGCTCCAAAGTAGTCGTAGGGGAAGTAGTGGATACATGCTCAGCTTCAGGCGCATGGTTCTCCCCATCATCATCTCCAGCTTCATCTTTCTCCTCTTCAAAGAGGTCCTCGGCCATCTCTTCATCACCTGCACATTCAAAGCCAAGAGAAGTACATGGCATTGTCTCGTCGAAGGTCACCTCGCAAGTCTCCATGATTTTGTTAGTCTCAAGGTTAAGCACCCTATAGGCTCTAGAATGGTTAGCATATCCAAAGAAAATACCATCACTAGACTTAGCCTCAAACTTGTCGAGTTTTCCCTTCTTCAAAATAAAGCACTTGCGGCCAAAAACTCGGAAGTGACTCACCTTGGGTGCCCGACCATGCATAAGCTCATAACGGTCTTCTTCTTGAAAGCTCTCAATAAAATCCGGTTGGAGACATGACAAGCTGTATTGACCGCCTCAGCCCAAAACCTCCTAGGAGTCCTGTGCTCATCGAGCATCGTCCTAGCCATCTCACAGAGAGTCCGATTTTTCCTTTCCACGACTCCATTTTGAGGGGGCACATAAGGGGTCGAATACTGATGTTCAAGACCTAGATCACGACAAAAGGCATCAAAACGAGAGTTCTTGAACTCAGAGCCATTATCACTGCGGATAGCTCGAATAGCATTCCCATGCCTCTCGTTTTTCAACCTCACGATCAGATCTCGAACAAAGCCAAAAGTCTCACTCTTATCCTCCAAGAAGAACACCCGTGCATAGCGAGAGTAATCGTCCACCACAACAAGGACATACCACTTCCCACCCACCGAGCGAACTCGAGCCGGCCCAACAAGGTCCATATGCAACGGCTACGTCGGACACTCGGTCATGACATCGGTCAGGGGTGGATGGGGAGTGGCTACCATCTTACCATGCCTACAAGGAGCACAAACCAAATCCTTCTCAAACTTCAACTTCGGCAATCCTCGGACAAGGTCAAGACCACTCAAGCGGGAAACCAAATCAAAGCTCAAGTGTCCCAACCGCCTATGCCATTTCCACAAATCGGAAGAAGGACCAGCCATCAAACAGCGAGCAGGACCCAAAGAACGAGAGAAATCAGCCCTGAAAATCTGACCCTCGGGGATGATCATACAAACAAGATCACCTCGAGAATCAAGCAAACGAGACTCGCCAGACTTGAAACGCACCTCAAAACCTTCATCAAGCAACTGAGAAACCGAAAGCAAATTAAAACCCAAAGACTTCACAAGAGCCACTCTCTTCAACGTTACCTTGTCACTCACATGCACAACACCCTCTCGAAAGCACCCTACCTCGTCCATTGTCCCCAAATGTGATGTACTTGCTTTTCCTTCACCGGGGTGAGGCCGGAGAACCACTTCTTATCTCCGGTCATGTGTCGAGAACACCCGGAGTCGATCAACCAAATGTTCTCCAAGCCTCCCTGCTCGGTCGAAAACAAGAACGAGAATGAGCTAGCGACTCGACACCGGGGTTAGCACGAGAGAAAGTTAAACCAAGGTGTCGAGCCATCTCGCTCAAAAGAGGGGTTAGCAAACATCACTCCCTTGCCACCAAACTTCCCATGTCCCATGGGAGGAGTACGAGCACCACGAGGGGGAAAACGTGGTCCGTAGTTCCTCTCCGGAACCCAAAGCTGCGATCATCTCCCCTAAACCCGTACCGAGGACGAGTAGGAGGACGTCCAACAAAACCACCACGAGCCCGACCAAACCTCTCACCAAAGACGCACACCATCATCTCTCCCGACAAACCTCTCACCACCACCACCTCTCTCGTGGGAACCCGCCGACACTCCTCACACTTCCCACACCCCGTGGAAGTGGCACTCTAGGCTCGGGAATACCGCGAGACCGGCGATACCTGTCTCGGTTTGCTTGCTCCCTAGCAAGCCTCTCATCCCTCTTCCTCTTGTAGCAAAACTCCGCAAGATGCCTCTCCTTGCCACAATACTCACACCCGAAGGGGATGGGTTTTGGTTTTGGCTCGCTTCTCTCTAGGCTTCTCACCCTTCTCACCCACAAACTTCACTCGGTTTCCGGAAATCATTTGTCTTAGGTGGGAATTTGGGTGGATCTTGGGTTGTGTCAAGCTTGTTGCAAAGGTGGTTGGGTTTTGGTGTGAAAGAGTTCTTGGGTGCTTTTGGGAGTGGGACTTGGATCTCTCCGATCACCTCAAACTCGGGGTTAGACTCAACACACTTCTCGTACACACTCTCCCCGCCGTTCTCTCCCACTTTCTCACCCAACTTCTCAAACCCCAAACCACGACCATCGACCCTCTTGAACTCCTCAATCATGATTTTCAACCGAGGTTCCCGCCCGGACAACCAACCCAACACCTTCCTCAAATAATCATTTTCCTCATAAATGACATCCAAACGGGAAGTAAGTTCAAGATTACGCAAAGTGACTTCATCACGGCCTAGAACATGCATTTGCAACAGGAGATTTCAAAGATGCTTCCAAAGAGCTAATAGTAGAACGAGCATCGACAAGCTTAGCATGCATAGTAGGACATGACTTGCAAGCACCAAGCAAAGTAGGTCTAGCCTTAAGCTCATCGTGTTCGGTCCCTAAGAGCATCTAGTTGAGCCAAAATAGAAGCATTCTTCTCATTAAGCAGTTTAATCTCATTCAACCAAGCATCACATTCAACACATTCAACATCATCAGGAGAAGTAGGAGCAAGTTTCAAAGAGTCATTCTCAAGTTTCAATTCAAGCAATTTTGACTCTAACTCTCCTACTTTCTCACTAGCATTCTCAAGCTGAGCCCTAAGATCTTTCCTCATCTTTTTGGCATCTCTCAAAGACACTATCACGGTTATCAAGCAAACCATTCAACCTAGCAATCTCAGCAAGCAAAGAGTCGGGATCACGGTTTACCTCATCCTCCGAGTCGGAGTCGCCGTCTTCCTTCACACTCTTCTTGCCGCTCGAGCTATGGGCCATGCCACAAAAGCCCTCAAGCGCCACACAGCTCAGCCCGCTGAGGTTCCGGCTTGCACTCTTCTTGCCACCGCGCCTCCCGGCGTCTTCATCTTCGCCGCTTGAGCTTGATCGCTCCTCGCTTGAGCTTGAGTCGACGTCGCTCGCACCGGCCACCATCGCTCTTGCCTTGTTCTTCTTGTAGGTGCTCTTGCTCGGTCGCCGCTTGTCCTTGTCCTTGTTCTTGGACTTGTTGAAGTGCTTGCCCTTGGAGGAGTACTTGTCTTCACGCCTCGGGTGCGCCTTGTACTCGTTCACCTTGTACTTGTTCTCCTCCGCTTCCGGCACTCGGCGATGAAGTGGCCACGCTTGCCACACTTGTAGCACGTCCCTGAGCTCCGCCTTGCGTTCCTCCGACTCTCGTGTAGTCGTTCAAACCTTCTTGAGAGCAAGGCCGGCTCCTCCTCGCCCGAGCACATCAAACTCCTCATCCGGAATGGACATAAGAGAGGACAAAGAAAACTCGTCGACAGGAAGGGTTAGATTTGCCCTTTGATCCTCCCACAAGAGCAAGACTATGGTCGGTCGAGCCCTCATGCTTGGATAGCAACTTCCCCGTCAACCTCAGCCGACTTGAGCTTAGAAAAGAGGTCATCCAACTCAATAGTCAAATAGTTCCCAGACTCCTTGATGGCCTCAACCTTAGCACCCCAAACATTTGGATCCAAGACATGCAAGAGCTTCAAAGCCTGATCATGCTCGGAATACGGAAAATCCTCAACATTTGCCTTCATGTTGTTCACGATGGCGGTGAACCTCTGAAACATCGCATCAATGTCCTCACCGGGAAGTGGAGTGAAATTCTCATATTGCATCCGGTAAGAGACAAAGAGGCGAGCCTTCACATGGTTATCACCACCGTGAGCAACCAACAACTTATCCCAAATTTGCCAAGCAAGACTCAAATGGCGAACACGCTCAAACTCGGATCACACAAGCTCCGGCACAAGTGATCAACGGCTTTTGCATTAGCCTCATACTTGGCCTTGGCATCGGCATCGGTCACCATAAGAGTATGGATGTTGACCGGAATAGCATAGGTCTTGTCAAGCACAATAAAATCCAACAGCTTTCCTCGAAGAAAGATCATCATACGAGCCGCCCACTTGTGGTAACCCTTGCCATCGAAGTGCGGCGGACCGCCCCGCTCAACGTACGCCATCTTAGGATTCAAGACTTGTCAAAGTCGCAAAGAATCCGGCACCAAGCTCTGATACCAATTGAAGGATCAGATGGCGACTAGAGAGGGGGGGAGTGAATAGGAGCCGGTAAAAATTCTTCCCAAAGAACCCGGCCTATGTCCTACTCAAAACCCGGTCACACACAAGCGATGGATCGAATCACGCACCAATCGCCAAGACCACGAGGTTATGGATCAACCTCTAGCCTTAGGAACGATTCCTCAAAGCACACGCGGAAGCACTAGAAAAGGAGGAAGGAATCAAACCAAGAAGCAAAGCACACAGGCTCTGGCGGACCGTCCGCGCAGGAGGGGCGGACCGTCCGCAAGAGCCGCGCGGACCGTCCGGCCGGGTATCGCGGACCGTCCGCACCCGGCCGCGGACCGTCCGGCCTTAGCCGCGGACCGTCCGTTAAATTACACAGAACGACCCAAAGACACCCCCGTGTCACGGACCGTCCGCGGGGAGCACGCGGACCGTCCGCCTAGCACCCGCGGACCGTCCGCCCGACACCGCGGACTGTCCGAAACTTCGTCCAACCAAAAACCAAAATCACAACGGATCGAAACAAAGGACGAGCAAGAACACGAAGAACACGGGATGAACTGGACCCGCGCGGACCGTCCGCCGGAGGCCGCGGACCGTCCGCGAGGCTCGGACGAACGAGAAAAATGCCCGACCTCGAAAGTCAACTCCCCCAAATCATCATCGGATTTCCCAAACGGTTGAAGCTGTGGAGACAAGGGTTTGGGTACTTGAAAAGCGTCACACAAGGATGCTATAGCCCAAAAATCTTGCCTCCTAACTCCCTAAATCACCGGGAATCGCGAATCCTTTGAGCACCACCAAAACCTAGAGCACCGAACGAAAACTCACGAATCGAGGTAGTTTCCCGGCGTTTGAGGGCACAAGATCAAGCACAAAGATGCACAAGACATCTATCCATGTTTCCCTCAAAGAAATCCGGGAAGAAACTCACTCAAATCCGCGGAATCACACCGAGAACAAAGGCACGAAAATAAGCACAAAAAGCCACGAAAAACAACCCCGAATCTTCTATACAAACCAGGAAAGATTCACAAGGTCTAGCATGCCGCCCTAGCATCCATCCCTCTCAACAAATCTCACATGAAGCTCTCATGCTAGCCTAGAGAAAATAGGAAGGAAAATAGCTACGAAAATGAGAAAGAGAAGGGGGGAAATGAAACCCTAAGTCGCGAGAGAGAGAGCCATCAACACACACTCCAGGCTTATATATCAGGTCCCGCCGGAGTGGTAAATGACTCGACTACCCCTAACTACACTACTGGCGATACAACCCACGTAGGGGCATTTTGGTAATGTTTGTGGGTCTTGCCATCGGACGGCCACGCCTTTGCCGCACCCCCGCGTCCTCCCGACGCAAGCCATGCGATCCCGCCGCGTGTCCTCCGCTTCGAAGCTTCCCGACACGCCCGGATCCCGTCTCCGTCGTGTTGGGCCCTCGGACTTGGTTTTGAGGCCCAAACCAAGAAACCGTCCGCCGATGGTTTTGTGGGCAAACCACCAAACCCCGCGTGCCCGGTCCCGCCTCCCGCCAAACCACTTGACTTGACCGCCACCGTGCACCGGCTCACTTGTCCATGACTTCGTCTTGCTTGTGTCGCCACCATGTGGCCCGCACCCGGGCCCCGCCGTCCACCGGGTCCCTCGAACCGAGCCTACTTGTCTCTCCATCTCCCGAGGCCCCTCAAGGCCGAAGACCTTTCGCGCCCGTTCTTCACCCGCAACAACACGAACTAGGCCGCGGCCTACACCCGCGCACTAAGCCAAGAGTCGCTCCAACACCCGTTGTCAATCACTCATCACTAAGGAGCGGTCATCCACCGACCA
This sequence comes from Cenchrus americanus, assembly GCA_947561735.1. Classification (NCBI taxonomy): domain Eukaryota; kingdom Viridiplantae; phylum Streptophyta; class Magnoliopsida; order Poales; family Poaceae; genus Cenchrus; species Cenchrus americanus. The sequence goes on from OX387242.1 coordinate 8,080,716, forward strand.
CCGGGACGCTCCCGGTCCTCACTTCGCAGTAGCTTCCTTGTTCCGAGCAACAATATTTATAGCAAGGGTGAGCACTTGTCGTACTCGGCAAGTGTGGGGAAAGACATGAATGCAAAGGCTTTATAGTGGACTCGGCTCAAAGCATTTAGCATTTTAGTTGGTCAAATTTTATTAGCACTCGATTACTAATAAAGTATAAGTGTATACCACCCCACATTAAACAGAAAGGTAACAAATACGCCATAAGCATATGGCAAGCATAACCAGAGAACACGATTTAAGTCCATCTTCAAGTTCAATTATCATGTGAGGGTCCAGGCCGCCCGTGACCGTGGGCACGGCTAACTAGTCGGTTTACACTCGCGAGGTTGTACATCTTTACCCACAAGTCGCGTAAAAACCCCGAAGAGTTTTGGACCCAACCATGCGATGTCGGCCAAGCATCATACCACACTACCGAGGTGTGATTGCATAGGGATGCTACGAGGCCTTTACGGAGATCCTCCAATGCGCAACAACCCACTAGGTTTCAGGACGAAGCGGGGCATAAAGTCCCCTAGTAGGTACCATGTCTTAGCAAAGCCCAACTCCCTACTAGAGCGAGTCTATACTCCGTCAACGCCTCCCCATTTGTCCCTTTCAGGTAAGGTTGCTACAACACTAAAGTCTCTAGTTATTCAGCCAAGGCAGAGCCATGTGCCTTGTGGTTGTACGGTTTTTCTGGGTGGTTCTCCATGTTCCGATTAAGCATATGGTCTTGCATTAAGCAAACAAAGATATAACATAAAGGTATAGCATGATTCAACATTATTGTTCATTAAAACCACCGTAACCCAGGTATAGCAACTAAGCATAGCTACCCAACATAAACATAAACCCAGGTTGACAAGAAATGACAATCAAAGACTAGGTTAAACCTTAATAGGAACCCATCAATATTAATGCAAAGCAATGCAAAGTGATTAAATATAATTCTTAGGACAAAAGGTCAAGGACACACTTGCCTTTAACCAAAGTAATGCCGTTGCTCAGAATGTCTTCGTCTTCGCGCTCTTCAATACTCTCGAACGAAGTTCATACTACTCGCATCAATCATCCAAAGCAAAACACCCGGAGCACACATATTCTAGCAACCAAACAATCTAAATTAAAAGCAGTACACCAGTCATCGTAGAACGTGTTGAAAAGCGGCACCAAACTAATTAATTTATACATTAAGATGAACACGTAAGAGAAAGAACTATTGAAAAGTGGATTTAATTGAATAAGATATGGGTTTTATGATGGAAAGGATATCTATTAGAACATGATGTATGGATGATGTCACCATGAGAAAATAATCACGAAAGGAAAATTAAAAGAATAAATAAATTGGTTTTAACATGATGAGAACCAACTTGATGTAAACATGACATCGGTGGGACACTTGTGGATAGTAAAACATTCGGACATTGAGGCAAGGAAGGTCTTTCCTCGTATATGCATACTTATACATTGATGCATGCATGGATTAGAGTCGAGATGGACATGTATAGGTAGCTAATAAGCACGTCTCCGGTGATAGGCTTACACGGTTTGGTAGACAAGGTATATTTTAAGAATGAACTATTGCTCAATCACAAAGTGCTTAAACAATAAAATGATACGGCAAAGGGAATCGATGGCCGGCCATGGTCATAAACGTAGATACATGCATGGCGCCGTTGGTTTGCATTGACCGGTGATGACCGCAGAGAGAGGGACGGATGAGTTCTTGCGGAGGTTCTCACCGGGCACGCCGGTGGGAGTCGACGACAAGCTCGGCAAGATGGTATGTAGCAATGACGACAGCGTTGAGGTGCTTTGGTAGTGGCCATGCTTCTCCCCGGTGCTTACGACCATCGTTGGCGGTCATCATGCACACAGGACGTACACATGTACACACCACGGCCATTGTTGGCGGTCATCGTTAGGTTGCCGGGGAAAGAAGAATAGATGGCGCTCGGCGGAATCGCACGGACAGAGACGGATATGGATAGATGAGTGCGGATCGTTGGCCGAACTTGGCCCGGTGACGACGGACGACGGTGGAACATGCCGGCTTGGCCTTCTCGATCTCGCGGCGCTCCGAGTGAACCGGCGAGCGACAGAGAGGACGGTGTTGCCGGTGTGTCCCCGCCGAGTTTGCCGGCCAAAGCACATGGAAACAACAAGGCCTTCTCGTGTCCTTGCGACGGCGCCGGAGGTGGACTTCACCGCAGCCATGGAGGAGATGGCTTCACGGCATTGCGGCGGCGGCGGCGGCTTGCCAATGAGCTAGGGCACAAGGCGAAAGCGATATAGATAAGAAAACGAGACGAGGAGGCCGCGGCTTGTTGTTTATATAGGTCGGGCGTTGCTAAACATGATATTGGATTATTGGGCTTAGTCCAAGTCGAGTTGGACCTTGCCTTTACAAGGAGGCTAGCTTTTTTTTTGCTAGAAGGGGCCTAGCTCGGCATTGACAGCCACGTTAGATCGAGTTATCAAGGCTGCTAGCAAGGACTTGAAATAGAGAGAATAAATAATAAAATGAGAGATCAACGAGATTGAGCATGACGTGAGTCTTATTTGGAAGAATATTAGGTTATGACCAAATTGTAGCAGCTCAAAGAGTTTCAGGAGCACAAGGAGTATGACGGTTCAAACATAGCATATGACATGATGAATCCAATTAAAATATTCGAAGCTCGCGGAAAAGATTTTAGAAATTTCTATTATAAAGATTGAGCTCTCGGAAAAGAACAAGAGAATTGTTTTTAGAAATATCCGGAAAAAACTAGAGAAACATGATGGACATCTAAACGCATTTAAAAAAAATATTTTGCACACGTAGTACTAAAATGCATCGGCATGAATGCACACTCACAATCTTTTATTTGATTCGAAAAATCAAACAAAGATTTTTCCTATACTATATTTCCCGTAAAGAAAATAAATGTTGGAAAAATTTTAAATTTATGAGAAAATTGTTATTTAATTGATCTCTCTATTCACATCCCGAAATTGGAAATTTCGTGGTGTGACAGAGTTCTTCCGGAAACACATCCGGGTATTCTCGCACTATCGGGACATCTTCTATGGTCTTGGCTTCTATGCTGAAAACCATTATATCCGCCCGTGTGTCCTCGGGTGCGGCGGAGTTACCGGTATCCCGTCCGGGTTGGTCGTGTGCACTACTTTATCGGCGCAACTTATGAGGCCATGGTGTTGGCTTAACCACTCCATCCCAAGGATCACATCTATCCCTTTGGACTTCGGTACCACTAGGTCTGCTAGGAACTCTACCCCACTTAAAATAATCCTTACCTCGGGGCATCCCGGTTGACACTTAATGTCACCTCCGGGCGTTCGAGTTATTAGGGGTGCTTTTAGTAGTACTGTGGGTATGCTATGATTTTCCACAAAGCTTGAGGATATGAATGAGTGCGATGCTCCCGAATCGAATAGTATGGTAGCCAAAACTGAGCTGACCAGGAACTCACCGAGTACTATGCCTTGTGCTTCCTGTGCCTCTTGCGCATTGATGTGATTGACCCAGGTGCGTCCATACGACTGCTGGGGCTGCCTCATCTGCTGGTTGCTGTTGTTGTTGCCGAAGTTATTGTTGCTGCGCACCGGCGGGCAGTTGGCTCCAGACACTAGTGGCCTTGGCCCGTTTACCGAGTTGGAGTAGGTGGTGGTGGTTGGCTTCTTAGCATACGGGCGCTGGCGATGAAGTGCCCGGTTTCTCGGCAGCTGAAACACACTCGGGAGCCGTTGTTGTTGTTGGCGTGATCCGGGCCGGTGTTGTTCTCGTGGGGGCTTCATGGCACTCGGTTGTAGGAGGGCTTGAACCGGGTTCGGGGGCTTGCGAGCTCGTGGCTTGGGATTGGGTTCTGTACTGCATGGGAGCTTGGAACCTGGACATGGGGTGTCCAAAGTTTCTCGGCCTCTGGGACCGCTCTTGTCGCTTGGCCTTGTGTTCCATGAACTTGCGCTTGTTTTCCTTCTTCTCTTCGGCCCTTGCTCTCTCCGTGAGTATTGCCATGTTCATGAGGGTGTTAAAGTCCGGGTAGATCTGAGGAGTCAGCAGTGTCCTCAGTTCCGGAGTCAGCCCCTTCTTGAACATTTCTTGCTTTTTGGAATCTTTATCCACTTCCTCGGGGGCATAGCGTGCCAGCTCTATGAACTGGTACGTGTATTCCTCCACAGACATGTTGCCCTGGCGGAGTTCGCGGAACTCGTCTGCCTTCCGCTTCAGTGTGGCCTCCGGAATGTGGTAGCGACGGAACTCCTCCACGAATTCATCCCATGTGATGGCGGAGGGATCCTTGGCCGCCGCGCGCGATATTCTCCCCACCGGGCTAGGGGTCGTCCCGTGAGCCGGTGAGCTGCCGCCAGAGAACCTTGTCACGGTCCTCACAGTTGAAGGGCTCTAGCTCTCTCAGAATGGCTCTCAGCCAATCGTCAGCATCCAAAGGATTTACCGACCCGCCAAAGGTGGGCGGCTTAGTCCTGAGGAACTCGATCAGCTTCTCGTTCATGCCCAAAACTCGGGGTCTCGGGCGGTTGACGGCGTTGAAAATAGCCTCCATCAGGACAGTCTGGTTGGCTAAGACTTGTGCCAAGTCAACGGGAGGGGGTGGCGGTGGCAGGACCACGTTCTCTCCTCCATCTTCATTTTGGTTAACTTCCTGGTCGTGGAGACGCTCCCTCCGATCGGCTTGCGACGCTTCGCCGTCCGATCGGTGGGTCCCGACAGGCGCCCGGAAACCATCTCGTAAAGAAACGGGTTTTCTAAGAGGTCTAGTTTAATGTGATGTTTAAGTGGATTATATCGGATTTCTTTTTGAAAAGGCAGGGGTCTACTCTCGCCGGTGGGCACACAACAAGCACATAGCAAACAAGCAAGCACAAATAAGTTTTTATTACAAACCAGCGAGGAGGATACATCCCGACTACGCGGACACACTACACGACTAAGGACTAAGGGCGCGACTTGGACCAGTACGGCTTCATTCCCTGGGTCTTGGGGCACGCTACTCGCGAGGAGAGCCATCTTCCGGGGTCGAGTGTTCTTCCAGCGGAATGAGCAGCTCGTCATCATTTCCGCCTTCAGGGTTTCCGTTTTCCTGAGGCTGTGCTGCGGCTTCAGGGGTCGTTGTTGGGGGTTCGGTGACTGCTTGTGGTGCTGGCGGGACTTCGATAGTTCCTCCCCATCCTACAAGGGGTGTTCCCAGCAGGACTTGAGCTTCTCCAATGGCTGGAACAGGCGTTCCGCCGTTGGTCCATTCTTGCATGCGTTGGTCCTGGATTCTCCTGAGGCTTTCCTGGGCAACGGCTTCACTGCTTATGGCGGCTGCGGTTCTTGCTTCAGCTTGAGCCACTCGGACTTGGTGCATCCTCACTGTGACTTCAGCTTGCTCGGCCCGACTGATTTGTTCCCTCAAGTGTCTGGCCTGGTCATCAAAGAGCTTGTCCAGGGAGACAAGGTAGGCGACTACGTGGTACAGCAGGTCTTCTTGGTGGCGGCGTCGTTCCAGGTTTCTCATGCGGGCCTGCCAAACTGGGGTTCTGATGGCGGGAGGGAAGTACCTCATCGGTGTGGGGACGAGGTGTTCTTCGTAGATTCGGCACAGGTAGCGGAGGGCTTTTCTGAGGGCCAAAGGATAGGTGTCCCGGTGTCGAAACCCTGTGGCGGTCACGCGCCATGGCTCGATGTTGGTGTGGCGGTTGCTCCTAGCGACGGAGAGGACCACTCTACAGCGAAGAGTGCCGAGTTGCTCGTACTCTCTGCTGTAGTACCTAGGGCGCTCAGTGATACCGAGGCGCTCCAGGGAGTTGATGAGCAGGCGAGCAAAACCAGGCTCCTCCTGGCACACGCCTTGGGTCCATCCATCTTCCGCCATCTGAAAACAAAGGTAGAGTTGAACAGGTTGTGGTGGAGTACAAGAGATGGATAACTTTATTTAGTAGAAAGGTTGGGGTACATCCTTCGGGGTACACTTATTATTACTAGGACTCGCTTTCTAGCCTAGACACCCTAGTCTTATCCTCATGGTGATTCTTCCTCTAGCCGGATACGGCACTTCTTCGATGGAAGATCTTGCTCCGATATCTCGTCTTCGGTCCGGGTCCCTTTGTCCCAAGTGGGTTTCTTCGGGTTCATCTTCTTCTCGCTCTAACTCCTTCATCTCTCGCTTCTACGCTCCTTTAGTTCATCCCATAGGGCTTTATGGGCCAACGAGTGCGCTCTCTTTCCCTAAGATACTCTTGCTTCGTGTTGTGTAGTTCAACTTCTCGCTATGGTTGTCTTTACCCTCTCCGCTCTATCCTCTCGCTCTGCTCTTTCCGCTCTGTCAATCTGCCCGCTTCGCTTGCCTGGGCTTGCTCCCCGATAAAGGTGGTCTAGGCCTCCGAGGTAGATGGATAGGTGGGAAACCGCCTCTTCTAAGTCTTCTTCCTCTCGTTCTAGTCCTCTCATGCGATCAATCCACGAGCGTCCTCTTCCTCCGGAGGGTGGAAAGAATCCCATTGGAGTCCTTCGGAGGTGCTGTCTATAAACCACTCGTAGCTATCGCGAGGCCCTCCGAGCAGCCTTGGGGTATGTGTCGGCGAAGCGAAAACCGAGGGCGGAGACGAACCATGGTTCTATGTCGGGGTAAAGCGTGCTTCTTCCCACAAAGATCAGCAGCTTACACCGAGGGGTGCCGTAGCGTTCGTACTCGTTGACGGTGAATTTCCGACAACCTAGAGTACTTGTTATACATTGGTTTCGATTATGATTTGCAACTAACCGGCCACTAGGCATACTAATGATATAACAAGTTCACATTTGCATGTCGATTTTGGAGTTTGTTGTTTACGCAGGAAATCTACGCTAAAGAGGAGACTTTCGGGATAAGTTCACCAAGCACTTTGGAAGAAGATCATGAAGCCCGACAAGAGTCAAGACACGCGATGAACATGACTCCAAATGACCCAAGGACCGAAGCGTCAACATGCAAGTCTTCAGGGACTCAACCATAAAACGGCGAAGCTTGCATAGCAAGGATTCAAGCCTTAACCGTGAAGGAAACGACGTCAAAGGCCCACATGCAAGTGCACACGAATAAGGGATCACGCGAGAAGCAACCGGGGGGAAACCGGGGCCGAACCAGCCGAAGTGGGCTCGGGCCGGCCGGCTCGGGCCGACCGGCCCAGCCCCCCACTCCGGGGTCGGTTCGGTCCCCCCTTTGCCCTAGATGTTCATCTATTTATTCCCTCCGCCGCCGTCGACCGACCCATCGAACAAATCATCCTACCGACGCCAATCACCGAAAACCGCCACCGCAAGATGAGGGAGAGAGTTAGATGAGCTCGTCGCAAGGATCAACGCCGGCGGAGAGAAGGAAGCAAGAGGAGGACTCCAAGCCGTTGGCCTAGGGGTGTTCCCAAGCTCCATCGCCGCCATCTTCATCGACGACGTTCTCCGAGTCTCCATCACCCCTATGTGCTTCAATCCGTGTAAGATGATGGGGTAATGTCTCCGTTCATCCCTAGGATTAGATGGATACATGCTATGTGATCGCTACTTGATTCGTGGTTTCAATCTATTGTTTTCATGTTGATGATGCTTTGATGATTAAGGTTAGCTACCGTGTTTTTCGGGCGTATGATATCCGCTACTCCCATAGATTCCATCAACATACCGTGTCCATCATAGGTCTAGTCACGAATACCTTCGCGTAGTGACGAGTACGAGAGGAGGGAAAGGGCGAAACCGTGGTCACAACCCTTGGTAGATTGGTTTACCGCTTTCGTGTAGTAGATGCATACCATGTTATCCTAGATCCTAGGGAAGGAACGCTTATCTTTCTTAATCACTCTCTTGTGTTCACCCCTTTATCATCTAGTTTAAACCTAGATTTGTTTGATCAACTTAACATAGATTAACTTAGGTAGATTGTCTTTACTTTTAGATTAATACTCTCTTTAAAGGTTTCCTTAGTCAACTAGATTAGTACTTGGTTAAGCGCTAGTAATCCCCTTGCTCCGCGGATTGACAAGAACCTTGGGAATCCCGTGGTGAAAAAGGTGTAGGTCCGTACGCTTGCGGATCGTAGGTGGATACGAGTTTTATCCGTTAACAAGCCCCTTTTTCCGGCGCTCGTTGCCGGGGAGCAAGCCGCCTTGCTACGTTTAATCTAGTATTAATTTTGTTGATTACTAACACCTAACCCTTGTTTTCTAAAAAAAAAAAAAAAAAATCGTTTTGTTTTTCTTTCTACTTTTCTTGTGCCTAGATGGATTTGTTCACCTCACCATTGGAAGACGAAGAGATGTCGCTAAGGGAGCTAGCAATGCCGTCAATGGAAGACATTGAGATGCAAAAATCAGATTTGACGTTTGCTACAACCCACTATGAAGTGAAGCCCGGAATCATCAAGTTAGTGGCGACAAAACCATTTAGAGGATTGGAGGATGACAACCCATATAGACACATTAAGGAATTCACGATGTTATGCAACACGGTGCAACAAAAAGGAGTTCCGCCGCTTGGTTCAAGTGGAATCTTTTTCCATTCTCTCTCAAAGATGAAGCGCGAAGATGGTATACACTTGCGTCCATTGAAGCAAAAGGAAATTGGGATGAGCCAGTGAAGAAGTTTCTTTTGAAGTTCTTTCCCATAAGCAAGGTCCAAGACTTAAGGAGGCAAGTGCTCACTTTCAAGCAAGGAGAGGATGAAGGAATTGATTAAGCATGGGACCGTTTTAATGAACTACTTGAGCGAGGCCCGAACTTGGGATTTTCGGTGACTTGATGTTGCATACCTTTTATTTTTCACTAACCCCTAACTCGTCTCGTTTTGTAAGCATGTGTGCAGGCGGTGATATAATGGATAAAACAATTAGTGAAGCCGCACAAATCTTACAAAGGATAAGTAATGGATAAAGAACAATACGAGATTGGCAAAGATGTTGTCGAGAGGAGCAAAATGACAAAATCAAGCCCAAGGTGCTTGCTGAAATTTCCGAAAAAGATGAACCGAAGGTCAAGGAAGATGAACCGACCATACAAGAAAGTGAAGATACACTTCCCAAGGTAAGAGAAGTCATTTCGGATGTTAAAAATGTTGAAACTAACATGAATGTAGGCCGAAGTATGTGGAATGCTAGACCATTGGCGGAGTTCATTCAATCCGATTGGGTTCAAGTTGATTTCGCCCCACTAATTAACTACCGAAGGAAGGAGGAACGCCGACACGTTGCCAAACTAATTGAAGATATATTTGATCAAGAGATGAGTGGAGAGTCGATCCAAAAGATGTTTGAAGAAGAAAGAGAAGAAGGAGATGAAGGATGGATCGACCGGTTTGACAACTCAAAGATTTATGATGAAGGAAGAGAAGAGTACAACCGTGATGAGCCTAGTGACTCAAAGGATAAATGGGAGGAGATAGGACTCAAGCTATATGATAGCTTGTGTGCTATTGAAGCCTACACACTAGCAAATCATGACATGGAAGTACTCAAGGATGAAGAAAAGAGTGAATCAATGATGAGCGATCCTGACGACATGTGGTACACGGGAGATAAAGAAAGCAACACACAAGTCTTTGAAGATGAAGACCTGGTTGATAAAGAAGACTTCAAAGAAGATATGAATGCGTACATAGTTGAAGGATTACATGCTCCACATGATGAGTTGAAGAAATTGCAAGATGGTGATGAAGAGGCAACTACACTTGTTGAGATCGACTCGCCTTCAACACCACTAGATGAACCAAATATCACTCTTGTTGAAAAATCTCTAAGGCCAAGATACGCACTGAAATCTCAAGATATTATTGGTATTGATGTTGATAAATTCAAATACTCATGCTCAACCAATAGTATAAATGATAGTTTAATGTCTATGCCTTGTTCCAATAGTGATCATGTTGATAGGCTAGATTTTCTTGAGAATGAAAAAGAGAAACATTTATGTTTGATCCAATTAATCTCACACCTAAAGAACCTTTGCCTAATGATGAGCTAAGTGCTATGCATGAAACATATGCTTCTTTTATTTACACCTTGACTTGTTGCTACAATTCACATGTGGTGTTAATTATGGACGCGTATGTTTACAGTAAGTTTTGTAAATCTCGATCATGCTTTGCGCTTGGTCGAGCTCATGACCTTAAAGAAGAACATGTCGGGAAAGGCCCGATTTTCACTAACCATGTAGACAAGGTTTGAATAATGAAAAAAAAGAAGTCATGCCTAAAAGAGTTGCAAGATAAAATCATCAACCTCTCCGAATCCCGCGATGGATGCTGCTGTCTTCATCAATTTGAGAGCTTGTTCAGAGGTGTACAAATGAAGAAAATGAGATATTCAGAAGCTCCATCAAATTATTCCAACGCATCAAGAACCAACAAGTTTGAAGACCCGTGCATGGAGTTATGGAGGAAACATTGAGCGTTGCGCGTTCTGAAATTTCTGGACCGATTTCATCACCGAAGTAAAACGGACGTAACTCTCTTGTCCGGAGTCCGATTTGAGCTAATAAAGACTCGTTGGAAAGGAAATTTTGTGCACTGTGCAATGGAGTAGAGCTTGAGTATACTTTCTGTTCTGAACATTAAAAAAAATTTCATGGAGTGAAGGCAGCACCGAAGGATGATAAAGAAGGAGATAATGATGAAACAAAAGGATGCTTTGGGCAAGTCTTCTATAAGTGATCAAGCACAACATGGGAAGTAAATTAAAGCTGCATTGGTACCTTTTCTTCTTGCATGAAGGGCCATGGCTATGCAACGAAAAGAAGGTATGTGAGAAAGTCGAGCTCTATGACTTTAAATGAAGCGCTTTTCGGGAGGCAACCCGTTTCTTTATATTTTTACTACTTTCTTAGAGAAAATAAAGAATGACACTATCTTATGATGATCAACTTGTGGTTATTAATCTAAGTTTAGTTTTCCTTTTTAGAACCACCATCATGTTCATGATCATATTTATTTATTTGCATGCATTGCATTTTGTTGTCCTCGTGATGTTTCTTTGTGTATACATGTTTTGCACATAGTTGGCTTGGTTGTTTTATATACTTAATGATGTATGCTTCATTTTCCATGTTAATACTTCATAAGTCATTATGAGTATTTTCCTTTTGTGATCTTGTGTAAACGTGGTGTTTAAACATGATTGCGGACCATCATCGTTAAGTTCGATAAACCTAGCTGGCTTTTCTTATGTTTTCATGTTGCTTTGGTTAGTTTATAAGCTTTGCAATGCTCTTAATTTTTCTTGTGCTATAAGAGTTATTGATTTAGGGATAGACATGGTGTTTTAACCCTATATATATAAACCTTTATGGCTATGGAGAAATTCGGCAACCTAGTTGTAAACATGGTGTTTAGAACTAGGTGAAAACATTGTCTTGTTTATATGCTTTCCTATCATGTGCATACACACCTTGCACCACGTACACTCATTAGGTTTTTATTCCTTATTAAACTAATTATGCTACAAGTTAAGAATATTAGGAGACATTGTTGGATTGTTGGCAATTCTATCTACTCCCAACCGTCACCTTGGGGGTAGAATGTGCGTTTAAAACGTCTCACGGGCAAGATAAAGACTCTCACTATAAGGAAATTGAAGGATGGCTAAGAAGTGCTTTGTCTTCTTCTTCCATGACTAGCAAAATGCTAAGCATGGGGGAGACCCCGAATCTTCAACACGGAAGTTAACATCACCGGATCAATGCGTGAAAAGCTATCGATCTCATCAAAATTCTGCATGGTCTCGAAGGGAAAACACTGGATATTTTTGGATAATTAGAAGCCTGATGAAGTTACTATTACAACAAATCAAGAATCAAGACAATCGGAGGTTCCTACAAGTGGTTATGCCCGAATCACCGAGTGCAACACGTCCTGAAATCAGTTTTGGACAGCACGCAGCGCTGAAGTAAAACGGACATAGCTCCCTTGTTTGAACTTCGTTTTCGATGAATGACCACACGTTGGAAAGGTAATTTCATAAACTTTTCAATAGAGCTATATTTCGATATATGTTCTGTTCTGGACAGAGGGGGAAATCCATGAAAAAGAGACAGCAAGGAGATGATGAGAACAAGAAAGAGGAGATGGTGATGACAACATTGAAGAGAAGGGTGACCAATGACTCCATTAAGCATACAAGATCAAATTCATAAGTTTAGGAGCATTAATAAATCAAGACAAAAGCAAAAGCCACATCGATACATGGAGATGTCGGAAGAAGGCAACAAAGAATTACAAAGGATGGTAACATCTCCATGGACCTTCTCTTTTCCAAACACAAATGCTTGTAAGTATGCCTTCAACCTCAACTAGGTGCAACCTTTTGTTTTTCTCTTCAAACAATAACATGGCTACTAGGAGGACAACCTAGGTTTCTTTTTACTTTCAATAGATAAGCATGACCATGTGTTCACCTCGATGTTCTATATTGCCTATGCTTACGGAAAGATGATGAAAGTTGCCGCTTTGTTTTACCTACATGAAGTTATACATGTCTTGGCTAATTGCTCTCTATAATATGATCTGAAATTAATTTAAATACCGGCTCTTTTATTTGTGGAGGTGAAATGACTATGCTCTAGACCCACATACATATCTTTGCTCTTTGATTTAAGTTTATGGATAGCCGGATAACTTGTTGTTTTTATGAAAACTTAACTTTTATGCTATCTACATATTTGTGATGCTCTTGCAAAGTTCTACCTACCAAAGCCATATACATATATGTTTTATGATAACAAAACCCGTAGATTGCAAACATATGTTTTGATGAGTTGGATTAGGATTGATTTCTATGGTTCGAGACTAAGAAGCCGGTCATTCCTTTGTGTAACTTTTTCATGCTAGCCTTTTTGTCCATGCATTGTGGGTTTTCAAATCGAAAATTCCACAAACTTCGCTGGGCATCCACCCTAAACCAAAAACATCTTTTTGTGATCACCTCCTTGTCCACAACCCAATTTGAGTATGGAGTAAAATTCTCGATGGAGATTCAAATATTCCGCAAGATTATGGAATTTATACTTACTTTAGCGCTCATTTCCCCTCTCTTTTATGCTCGAGGACGAGCATCGTTCAAGCATGGGGGAGGAGTCATTCTCTCGACACAAATGCTATGTAAGTATTATGTTGCAAAAAGTTTTGAGGAGCAAAAGAAAAAAAGAAAAAAATGAAAAATGAAAAAAATATATGATAAGAATAAAAGAAAAGTAAGAAAAATAGGAAGAATAAAGTGAAAAAAATGAAAGAGAGAAAAATGAGAAGGAAATAGAATAACGAAAAAAAATAAAGATGCTCCTCGGTTCTTTTTGCTTCATAAGTTCTCAAGTGCCTTAATGACAAATCCATACTCAAATCTTCCAACCATGTGCAATCCGATAACGAGGACTTCACTCGTGCCTCGGGATCATCCATTTGCCACTTGCACATGTCCACTTATCTAAATGTGTGTGTTTCGTCCCTCTCTCTTTCCAACATTTATTTTCCATGGCCTTTTTGACGAGTCTCAGTAATTCCAATAGACCTCTCTCTTAATTTGACAATATTTCAGATATATGTTTTGCTAGGATTGTTTTTAACCTTCCAAGCTCCACATAAGCCTTCCACTATCACATATGAGTAGAGTAGGTTGAAAATAATCTAGTATAGGCTTGAGTGACTTGATGAGATGAGTGTTCCATGAGCTCTTGCAAGAGATTTTCACTTATGTTGGATATGCATCTTTTTGAAAATCTTCCATGTGACAAGGTAATGGTTTGAAGTTCACTTAAGTTTGAGAGCATCGTGTTAAATGTGGCTTGTTCTTTATTGTTAGTCTATCTTCCATAATGAAAAAGAAGTCGGTCACAACTTGAACCTTAAAAATAAATTTTTAAGAGAGAGCAATTTGTCTCGTCATGAATGACTACGTGCGGGGATAACATTGGAAGGCAACGCTGATTTCCCTTTTAAGCGAGGACCACTTACTCGAGGACGAGCAAGGTTTAAGCATGGGGGAGATGTTGACGGTGAATTTCCGTCAACCTAGAGTACTTGTTATACATTGGTTTCGATTATGATTTGCAACTAACCGGCCACTAGGCATACTAATGATATAACAAGTTCACATTTGCATGTCGATTTTGGAGTTTGTTGTTTACGCAGGAAATCTACGCTAAAGAGGAGACTTTCGGGATAAGTTCACCAAGCACTTTGGAAGAAGATCATGAAGCCCGACAAGAGTCAAGACACGCGATGAACATGACTCCAAATGACCCAAGGACCGAAGCGTCAACATGCAAGTCTTCGGGGGACTCAACCGTAAAACGGCGAAGCTTGCATAGCAAGGGTTCAAGCCTTAACCGTGAAGGAAACGACGTCAAAGGCCCACATGCAAGTGCACACGAATAAGGGATCACGCGAGAAGCAACCGGGGAGGAAACCGGGGCCGAACCGGCCGAAGTGGGCTCGGGCCGGCCGGCCTCGGGGCCGACCGGCCCAGCCCCACTCCGGGGTCGGTTCGGTCCCCCCTTTGCCCTAGGTGTTCATCTATTTATTCCCTCCGCCGCCGTCGACCGACCCATCGAACAAATCATCCTACCGACGCCAATCACCGAAAACCGCCGCCGCAAGATGAGGGAGAGAGTTAGATGAGCTCGTCGCAAGGATCAACGCCGGCGGAGAGAAGGAAGCAAGAGGAGGACTCCAAGCCGTTGGCCTAGGGGTGTTCCCAAGCTCCATCGCCGCCATCTTCATCGACGACGTTCTCCGGAGTCTCCATCACCCCTATGTGCTTCAATCCGTGTAAGATGATGGGGTAATGTCTCCGTTCATCCCTAGGATTAGATGGATACATGCTATGTGATCGCTACTTGATTCGTGGTTTCAATCTATTGTTTTCATGTTGATGATGCTTTGATGATTAAGGTTAGCTACCGTGTTTTTTCGGCGTATGATACCCGCTACTCCCATAGATTCCATCAACATACCGTGTCCATCATAGGTCTAGTCACGAATACCTTCGCGTAGTGACAGTACGAGAGGAGGGAAAGGGCGAAACCGTGGTCACAACCCCCGGTAGATTGGTTTACCGCTTTCGTGTAGTAGATGCATACCATGTTATCCTAGATCCTAGGGAAGGAACGCTTATCTTTCTTAATCACTCTCTTGTGTTCACCCCTTTATCATCTAGTTTAAACCTAGATTTGTTTGATCAACTTAACATAGATTAACTTAGGTAGATTGTCTTTACTTTTAGATTAATACTCTCTTTAAAGGTTTCCTTAGTCAACTAGATTAGTACTTGGTTAAGCGCTAGTAATCCCCCTTGCTCCGCGGATTGACAAGAACCTTGGGAATCCCGTGGTGAAAAAGGTGTAGGTCCGTACGCTTGCGGATCGTAGATGGATACGAGTTTTATCCGTCAACATACTCCCGTAGACGAACTCGGCGGATCCCTTACTCCGACGTGCTCTAGGCCGAGTAGCAACAAAGTTAGGGAGGCCAAAGCCGGACGGGCGCATTCCTCCGTTCCATTTGGGGTTAGCCATCTGGAAACAAGCAAGAATCAAGGTAAGGATTTGGGAAAAGGTGAGCTTAGCAAAGGAAAGGTTAGAGAGGGCCAGAGGAGGTCTTGCATCCTAGGGGTCGTGTCCTACGGCCAACCTACGGCTCTGATACCACCTGAAGCGTCCCCTCATCAGAGGTGACTAAATGTGACACAAATACCAGTCCCAGGAGGCTGGTAACACATTTATTACAACATGTGGATCAGTCTTTTACATCACGGCGACACAGAGGGCACGGTAGTGCCAATGCTACAAGGAACAACACAAACGCTAACGCCCACACTACGATAGCAAAGGCTTCCATAGCCTCCTCAGAGTACCACACCATGGAAGTTTTCTCGCGGGGGTCCCGGGTACACAAGCACGGTTGGGTGTAGGGCAGCGACCTACTCGACGTCTTCGGGAATATAATCGGGATCCTCCTCTGTAAAATTGTTAGTAAAACAAGGGTGAGCACATACGTACTCAAGAAATCCAACCCCACCCACGGAGGGGGCTTATAAAGCATCATGCACATGATATATATAGAAAGGAACAGAGTTAAGGTTCATTTTGCAACTTACTCATGCAGGGGTTCATTTCAAAAGGTTTTCGCAAATCATTTTCACAACCCAAGTAACTCAACCTGTTTTAGGAAAACCACCGTGGAACTATCGGACTTCCCGTCCGTCGTAGCCCAGGCACACAACCACACATTTCACCGGAAAGCAACTTACGCCAGAAAAACATCCCATCCCAAACACTAGTTTTTGTGTCCACACCATGACTCGTCCAATACCGTGGACACGGCTATTCGAATAGGTTTGACACTGCGCAGGTTGTACATCTTTACCCACAAGTAGGGTACCGTCACACGGACACCTCGCGTGCGGTACGGATCCTATCATAGCCATTACCCACCTTAGCTAACACTACGAGCCACCACGGAAGCACCCAAGGGGTTATCCCACATAACCAGGGCGTACCTCACACAGAGCGTACCCCTACTCCTTGGTCTCCCGCTGCTCACCCGCACACCAGATGGCAAGTAGATTAACTAGTGGGATTTATGCTAAGCCGTTGCCACATACAACGGTCGAGTGGTTGTACGAGGATTTGGGTCGTGTGAGATGTCACGCAACCCGGTCGACCCAAAGCAAACGCCACCGGTGCAAGAGGGCGCCGGTGATGGGGAGGTCACGCCCGCCCCGTGGGGATCGCTCCGCGCCAGCCGCAGGCCGAGCACCCCCGCCGGGGCCGACGTCGACGCGCGGCCCGGCCTAGGCTCGCGAGCTCGAGGCCAAGCTGGCGGAGGAATATCGGACGGTGCGGCTGCTCCGCGCCTCCATGGCCGGGGAAGCCTCCGCGCGCGGCGAGCGCGCGCGGGAGCCGGGCAAACAGGCCCGCGACCGCATCAACGCCGACTTCAACGTCGACAACCCAGACACGCCTCCACGGGCGAGCCGTAAGCTTATCGCTGCCGCAACGCTGCTACGAGCCATGCCGGCCCCCTCGACGCCTGAGGCACGAAACCTGCACCGCGAGGTGCAGGTTCTCATCGAGCAGGCGGTCATCCAGCAGGCCGAGAGCTCGGCATCACGCATTCGCCAAAAGGGGGATGCGTGGGGCGACGGAGCCGCGCAGGGGGGCGAACCCTCGGTCCATGCGGGTGAAGCGGCGGGGGCGGCCCGCCAACCCAGACGCACGCCGCCAAGGAGCGGCTCCTCGACACGCGCGGTCGCCGGACGGCGACGCCCACAACGTCATCAACGCTCGGCGCACGAGCAAGGCGGACGCGTGAGCGGCGGCAGCTACCACCCTCGACGGGGTGGGCGCTACGACGGGCCGATGAGGACCGCTCTCCGATGCCGGAGCCCCCGGGGACCCGTGTGTTCAGCCGGGAGATCCGCGCGGCGGCCTTCCCCCAACGCTTCCGCCCCCCCCACGACCATCATCAAGTACAACGGGGAAACGGACCCTCGTGTATGGCTCAATGATTACCGCCCGGCGTGCCGGCCGGGCGGAGCCACCGCCGACGAGGTCATCATCCGCAACTTGCCCCTACACCTCGGCGATTCGGCCCCGACGTGGCTCGAGCACCTCGCCCGCCACCCAAATCCACAACCGGGATGATCCGGTCCGCACGTTCATGGGCAACTTCCGGGCACATACGTGCGCCCCGGGAATTCTTGGGATCCGCGCTCCCCGCACCCGCAAGCCCGCGAGTCACTCCGGATTTCATACGACGCTTCTCCAAGCGCCGTACGCAGCTCCCAAGCGTGGCGCAATCCGAGATTGTGCACGCCTTCCTCGAGGGCACCACGTGCCGGGACCTCGTGCGAGAGCTGGGGCGCGCGCCCGCCCGCGGACTCCAACGAGCCGTTTGACATCGTCACCGCCCTTCGCCTCGGAGAAGAGGCCGTGGGGGCGATCTTTGACGGCAAGAGGGGCAAACGCTCGGACGACGCGCCCGCGGAGGGCGGCAAGTCCGGGGAGCCCCCACCGAAGGACAAGCGGGGCAAGAAAGGGAAGAAGCCGCGCCCCGAGGCGCGCGAGCGGGGCGCGACGACGACGACGCCGAGGCCCTTGTCGTCGACCCGGCTCGACGAGGCCCTCGACCGGCCCCTCGAGGTCCGGGGTGTTTGACGACATGCCGAAAAAGCCATGTCCATATCGCAAGACCCCGCAAACCACACCCTTGAGCAATGCGACATGCTCAAGAAGTTCTACGTGTCGCGCCGCCGCGAAGGACGCGGAGGCCAAGAAGGATGGAGGAGATGGCGACGCAGCCGCCTTCCCCCGCCGTGGAGAATGTGTTCCTCATCTTCGGGGGACCGACCGTCGACATGTCGAGCCGCCAGCGCAAGCGGGAGCGGCACGAGGTCCTCGCCGCGGAGAGGGCGCCTCCCCTCCTTCCTCGACTGGTCGGAGGACGCCATCACCTTCAGCCGTGAAGACCACCCGAACCGCATCCCCAACCCGACCGCACCCACCGGTGGTCGATCCGATCATTGGGAACGCGCAGCTTCTCAAAAGTCCCGATGGACGGGGGCAGCAGCCTCAACATCCTCTACGCGCACACCGCCGCGCCCGCCGGGGGATCGGGTTGGACCGCCGCGTCCCGAAGACGACGCCGTTCCATGGTGTCGCGCCCGGCAAGCGCGTCCGGCCCCTCGCGGCATCGACTCGCCGGCTTGGTTCGGCACTCCGAGCAATTTCCGCAAGGAGACGCTCACCTTCGAGGTGGTGGGGTTCCGGGGCGCCTACCACGCCATACTTGGGCGGCCCTGCTACGCCAAGTTCATGGCGGTCCCTAATTACACCTACCTCAAGATGAAGATGTCGGGACCGAACGGCGTCATCACCGTGGGCTCGTCCATCGAGCACGCGTTCGACTGCGACGTCGAGTGCGTGGAGCACGCGGAAGCGCTGGCGCTGGACGAAGCGCTGGTCACCACTTTGGAGAAGATGGTCAATGAGGACCTCGACTCCACCGCCAAGCACACCGGCAACTTCGAGGCCGCGAGAGCGTACCAAGGAGGTCCCCCTCGACCCCGCCGCCCCCGAGGGCAAGGTGTTGAGGGTCGCCTCCACCCTCGACCCAAAATAGGAAGTGGTGCTCGTTGACTTCCTCCACGCCAACGCCGACATCTTCGCGTGGAGCCCCTCGGATATGCCGTGCATCCCGAGGGAGGTCGCCGAGCACTCCCTTGACATCCTCGCCTCATTCCCGCGTCGTGCGCCGAGGCGGCTCCGCCGCTTCGACGAGGAGCGGCGGCGGGCGATCGGAGCGGAGCCGCGGAAGCTCCTCGAGGCCGGGTTCATCAAGCAAGTTTTTCACCCTACGTGGCTAGCAAACCCCGTACTTGTAAAGAAAAAGAACGGGAAATGGCGGATGTGTATAGACTACACTAGTCTTAATAAAGCATGTCCTAAAGTTCCTTTTCCTTTGCCACGCATCGATCAAATTGTTGATTCAACAGCCGGGTGTGAGTCGCTTTGCTTCCTTGATGCCTACTCCGGTATCATCAAATCAAGATGAAGGAGTCCGACCAGCTCGCGACTTCGTTCATCACGCCGTTCGGGATGTTCTACTACGTCACAATGCCGTTCGGCCTCCGAATGCGGGTGCAATGTACCAACGCCGCATGCGCATGTTTTCGGAGACCACATCGGGCGAACGGTTGAGGCGTACGTCGACGACATTGTCGTAAAGACCAGGAAGGCGGACGACCCGGTCGGCGATCTTAGCTTCACGTTCGGCCGCCTAAGGGCCAATGGGGTCAAACCGAACCCCGAAAAATGTGTCTTTGGAGTGCCGCGAGGCATGCTCCTAGGATACATCATCTCCCAACGGGGCATTGAGGCCAACCCCGAGAAGGTTGCGGCCCTCGAGCGGATGGGTCCACTTCCGGGACCTCAAAGGGGTGCAAAAGGTGCTGGGGTGCCTTGCCGCCTTGAGCCGCTTCATCTCGCGGCTCGGCAAGAAAGGCCTGACCCTCTATCGCCTCCTCAAGAAGCACGAGCGCTTCTCCTGGACCGCTGAGGCCCAAGACGCGCTCGACAAGCTGAAGGCATCCCTAACCCACGCCCTGATCCTCACACCACCGCAGGACGGCGAACCCCTGCAGCTCTACGTGGCCGCGACCACCCGTGTGGCCGCCGCCGTAATCGTGGTGGAGCGCACGGAGGAAGGGCACGCCCGCCGGTCCCGGCCGGTCGGTCTATTACATCGCCGAAGTCTTGTCCGACACCAAGACGCGCTACCCTCAAGTCCAAAAGCCGTTGTATGCGGTGGTCCTCGCGCGGCGCAAGCTCCGCCATTACTTCGAGGCCCACCCCCGTCACGGTGGTCTCCCCCTTCCCGCTAGGGGAGATCATCCGTAATCCGTACGTGGCGGGCGGTGATCGCGAAGTGGTCGCAGAGCCGATGGGCGAGGCGCTCGCCTACGCCCCGCGCAAGGCCATCAAGTCCCGCATCCCCGGCGGATTTCGTCGCCGAGTGGACGGACACGCAGCCTCCCACCGCCGCGGATCCAAGCAGAGGCCGGACTCCGTATTTCGATGGCTCGGTGATGAAAACGGGGGCGGGCACGGGCCTCGCTCTTCGTGTCACCCCTCGGGGAGCACATGCGGTACGCGGTGCGCCTCCACTTCCCCGCGTCGAACAACATGGCCGAGTACGAGGCCCTCCTTTGCGGCCTCAAGATCGCCATCGAGATAGGCGGCCAAGCGCCTCGACGTGCGGGGGGATTCGTAGCTCGTGATTGACCAAGTCATGAAGAATGCGAGCTGCCACGACGACAAGATGGAAGCGTATTGCAAGGCCGTGCGAGCCCTCGAGGACAAGTTGTTGACGCAAAAAGTGCACTCAACGCCAAACACACAGCAAGCCGAACAAAGCCGGCTTCACACGCGCGAGAGCAAGACGTGCCGCCAATTTTTCCCGAAAATTAACAAAAGATAAAGCAATTAAATACCAAAGCTTGGAACTTGCGGTGGTACCGCACGGTTCCATATTTACGGCTAAGAAGCCAAACAAGATGACACATAGCTATAAGGAGCTATCTCGCCAACGAACTAGAACCATTCGGGAAACCGCAAAGGGAAAAGGCAACACTGCCGAATGGATGACGTGAGCATGACAGCGATCGGTCTTTGTTTGAACAAGAATTACGTACGCACGAGGCCATGACCGATCCCCATGAAAATTAACATTAGATAAATAAATAAAGCAAAGCACGAACATGATCATGTATTAAACAAGTATGCATAGATCCAAAGCACTAGTCTACCGCATGTCTAGTTACTTTAAAACCCGTCAAGTACGATATCAAGCAAATCTATCCACCGCATGATACAACTTGCATGAGAAACCGTACCACTCTCTACAAATAGATCTATCCACCGCATGATACGATCTAAATATGGAAAGCCAAAAGCATACATCATTCAAAACATGAATAATGCACGTGTTTTACTCGTGAAGAAACATAACCGAATACGGCCGAACAAACCGATTCGGGATCCATGAAGAAGGAGCAAACATTACCAAGCGAATAAATCTATCGATTGATTTGGGAATCTAATCCACCGGATGATTAGCTCCAAAGCAACCCAAAAACCCGCATCTACCGCATGATACCCGCTCTTTCAAGATTTATACGAACATTGGCAAGCTTGAACCCGCAACACGTAACAACCTAGATCGATTCGGTTTCGGCTATCTGAAAGCATAAGATCCACGTGTTAAAATATGAAATCTACTCGAACAAGGATCATAAAAGAGATAAAGCCGATCCAAACCCATCTAGATTGGGCAAAGGTGTGTTACATGAATTAAAACATAAAGTAAAACTCAAGATAACACGGGGTAACTTAATGAATCTATCGGATCTTGCCAAAATCCAATAGAGCCGATAACTAGCTTCAAGCTAGATCTTAGCCTACCGCATGACTCATGATCTAACAAGAAACCCTCTTGAACCAAGCTTGAATCTACCGCATGACACGAAGCATGGTAACAAGACTACTTGCATCGATCTAAATCCACCGCATGATACTAGACATGATACAAGGTTGCCGGTACTCACGGAGGTCGACGGATCGAATGGCCCTCTCGAAGAACTCGACGACACGACAAGGACTCTAGGGTTTGGCGTAAGGCCGGTGTGTATTGAAGAATGATTGATTCCCTTTACATACATTCGGGGGTCATATTTATACCCCGTTGAGTACAACTTCGAATGGATTCGTTGCCTAACTTATCTCTAAGCTTGATCGCCTATCCATCCATTCGTCTCCCCCGATTGAGCCACGTCACCGTCCAATCCCGCAAAATCGCCCTCTCTGTTCCTTTGCCGAACCGAAGCGTATAGCCGACCGCGTATCTCTTTGCCGAATATCTCTCGAAAAGACCCTTCCTTCCACCGGACGGACTCTTTATCGAACCGGACCCACGAGTCGACTCCTTACCAAATTTTGGTGTTAACACATGCCCCTTCAATTGTGGGATAAAAGTAATTTTGTTCCACAATTGACTCCACCACGAATCTTCGCATCAAATCCGTCAACACCTGTCTTCGCAATCCGCCGAAATCTTCATCCAGATCCAACCCTAAATCCTCTCGTCTCGAGCTCAAACCTCCAATGGCAGCTCAAAACCAAGATGCTCAGGTAAATTCATCCCCCGTAAGCTTCGTTCGGCATTTAGGTTTTCAATTTTACCTGAGATTTCCTTTTCCGCTTCCTTTCCAGGAGCTCTCTACTGAGCTTTTGATTCGCACCGAGGCCAATTCGAGATCTTACTATCTTGGTCCTGTGGGGAACCCTGACCCTCGAGATTTCATCGCAGCTGAATCTCAGAGAATCCCCTTTAAAGCAGCTCTGTCTCCACCACCTCAATGGCAAGACGCTTTCAAGAACTGGCCTTTACCCCCAATTGCAGGCTGGAGAACTTGGTATCGGAGGATCCTTGCGGACAAGAGTGGATTAACCAACCTGGATACCCTCCGCATCTCCCAGTGCCTGGAGTTATCCGTGGCTGAGACCCCTAAGAACGAAGACCTCCTGATAGCCGCCTGCCACTTCTGGTCAAATGGCGTCAACGCCTTCCTCTTTGGCCACGGCCCAATGTCTCCTACCTTGGCCGATGTATACATGATCACCGGCCTTGACATCACAAGTGTCCGTTCGGCCTTGGAACTTCAAAAATTCATCACGGCAAACGGGGGTGAAGCCGGGGAACGGATACAAGAATTACATCTTGAAACACATGAAAGACAATCCCCCGGGCGCCGTTGAATACGGAGCGTTTCGAATATGTGGCCGTGTAGATTTGTCTTCCGTGGCAAAGCCAACGAGCCTACCCCGAACCACATCGCAATGGCGTCCCATTTGGCCGTGGCAACCGCCTTCCTCCGGGAAAATTCTTCTTGGGCAAGCTGTATATCATATGCTTCACCGCATCGTCACCCGGATGTATACCAGCCCAAAGGATAGCGCGTGTCAACGGCCCTTGGTGGTTTGTTCAAATATGGCTGCAGCTCCACATGCATCGGATCATTGGTGTCGATTTGAACTCCGGTTCTTCCCTTTATCCTATTACCCCGAAGGAGAGCCCCAAGCTACCGAGAGGATGCCGTAATTACGGAGAAGCGGCTTCAATCGTTTTTGTTCAGCAGACATCGGCCCGCCTCTTCGAGTTATTCTTCAAAGGTTTCCCCAATCCTCTCCGGCTCCCTTATCCGGACAATGACACCTTGACCTTCCCCGTTGAATTTTCCTTTGAGCCCGGCCATCAAGATGGGAGATTCTTAGAGATCCTCAACATCATAATCCGCCCATGCATACCGCCGCCGAGTTCAATGGAGGAAGGTCGAATGCTAGCACTTATGAATATTACCGGCCCAATGTAGTGGCCAGGCAAATTGGATGTGGACAGATGCCCCCAAGGCTATTTCTGCACGAATTCCTTAAGCCTAGGGAGGAAATCAAAGAGAGCATGCACAGTAGTAGGGTCTTCCAATATGTGTGTAGTCCTACTATCTACACCGTCCTTTTGTGCCCACAACATAGCTCATCCCTCCTTTAACTCTTGGTGGCGAGAACTCCATGATCACATCTTCAAGTGAGCCGGACATGTTTTCTTCGTGCGGAGTTGATGCCTGATTTCCTGCCAACTTCAGAGGTAACATAATGAACCTTTGGATCAGACATCTCTCCTCTCAATTACGATTCTGACCTCATTCTTTTGATTCCACAGAACACAGTGCCTGCCCCTCGAGCCAGGGATATTGCTTATAATGCTGAAGGCCCAATTTCAGCACTGGGATTCAAATCCACAACTCTGGCTCAACTAATGTCCAGGTATGCTACAACAGATCCCAGCCTATCTAGCCTTGCTGCTGACAGGAGGCAAGGTCTGCATCTGATTGCTCCTCCAAGTGCCAAGAGGAGAAGAACTGTCAAGAAAGTGCTTGTTGAGGTAAAATCCTTTACCCTCTTGATTACAAGATTACCCCATTCTTGATGAATCATATCGTTGTGCATTTTCAGACCAGAGCCCAACAACCTCCAGTGTCAGAAACTGCCAATGCCCCATCCACAGGTATGATCTTTATTGTCCCCTGCTAAGGATGAACACTGGCACTTACTCTTGTGACTTGATATTTGCAGAAGAAACAGTGGAAGAACAACTGGTTGATGTTCCAGTGGCTCAACAAGCAAGTCCATCCGGGGTTGAATTGCCTATCCCAGTGGAGATCTCATCTTCATCACCTTCTGCAAGAGCAATAAATTCTCCAGAGATGAGTCTCCCAATCCAAATAGGAGCCATCAAGTCCTCCAAGGGCACAATCACCCGTTGGTCATGCGGAGACAACAATCCCAACGGAGGTAGACCCTACTCCTCATCGGCCCGTAAACTCACGAGCTACCGGCGACCGCATCGACACCTCCCACCTCGGAAGCTTCGGCTCTACCCGGAGTACCTCCTCCACCCGTGATTACCCCCCGCTCAAGAAACCAGCCATGAGGTATCCATCCGCACTTAACTCGCTACCATCACGCTTAGCACTCTTAACTCGGCAATACTCGCTCTTCGGATCGTGCTCTATCATTATCCAAGCCCGCCGTCGGAGAGCAATCCAGTGCCGAGGTGATGGAAAGAGTACACCAGCCTACCGTCGATGAAGTGTTATCAAGGCTTAAAGAAATAGTTGCCTGGCTAGAAAGGGATGCGCAAGATCAGTTCAAAGATCTTGATCACTTCGAAGAGATGTTCGAATCCATCAGCCAAGAACTTCCTGAAGACATCAGAACTCCTCTATCATCTGTCTATGGCTTAGACACCCTTTATGCACCCATCAAGCATGCTCTGAGGAAATTGCGCTCCCGCCCGGCCATTGAAAAGAAGAAAGCCGATGCTGAACATGCCATGACCGGGGCACAATCCCGAGCAGAGAGCCACAAGGATACATTGGCTAACCTGCAGGCTTCTTATGATCTGAAAATCGCCAGGAAAGCTGCTCTAGAAGCAGAACTGAGAAGCCTGTCAGCGGAGATAGAGGCTGACAAGGAGAAAATAGCCGAGCTCCCTGGATTGATAGAAAAGACCCAAGCGGAAGCAAAACTCATCGATGCGGAACTCATCGACTTGTCGGGTACTCAAAAAGATTGCCAGGAGCTGCTGGACAATTTTCGTCTGACAACATCTAATGCTCGTGGTGTGATTGCAAAACACCTGAACATTTGAATGCCCTCATTGATGTATAACTGAATTGGTCGTTCTTGTAATATTATCTTGCAATTTGTTTCCTTTCTTCTGCGCACCTTCAAATATAGTGCTGAACGACCCATTCGGCAATGAAACGCTAACTCCCGAATGGCACTTTGATTTTCTTTAGCCGAACCGATCAACTGAACGCGGCTCAGCCTAGAACTCCAAGCGACCCGTCGGCGGATCGGCCAAGGAAACCTTTCCACCTTCCGATTTTCTTGGGATATGCGCCACGATCCAACACCACGACTCGAAGCCACGATTCATCCTGCCAGGCCTATAAATGCAACCATAGGTGCCCCTAGCTCTCCACCAGGTCTTCTAGCTCTCGAATCTTTGCCAACTTTGGCCCTTCCCGCAAACAAGGCATACCCCAAACCATTATGGTGCGCCGCCTCAACCGCCGCCGCGCCCTCCGACGAGGCAGAGGGGAGCAGCGCCAACGCGCGCCGGAGGTAATGATCGTCGACTCCTCCTCTTTGATTCAGCTTTGATCTTCTTCTTGCCTTGACGATCATCCCTTTTTCAGATTGATTCAGTGGAATCCATCTCTTGCACCAGCCAATCAACCCCTTCCGGACGACTCTTCGAGTCCGATGGTCACTCCCCCGTGCCGTACGGGGGAAGTCGATGCCCTCCGCTTCAAGGAGGAGCCGGAGGCGTCCCGCGTGAGCCGGAAGACGTCTCCAAGAAGGCGGGCGTAGCCGAGCCGGGAGTGGGAGGACCGCCCGCAAACACCGTTGGAAGCCATCGACGGTACGGCTCTGAAAGTGATTCTTGATCCAGCCCGGCTTTTGATGCTAATCTTTTCTTCTTGCTCTTTGCAGCCCGCGACGCTGAGCTCAACCAGCTGAAGGCGCTGGTGGAGCAGCTGGCCGAGAAGGTGAATGCCCGTGGCGACACGCCGGCGGAGCGCCTTGCCGCGGTGGAGCACCGCGTCGACGAGGTGGCCGTCCATGGCGTTCGTCTGGGCACCACCTTGGGCCTGGCTGCCATGGCGACGCATACGGACGTCGACTACTCCACCAGGCCGCGTGGCTTCCGGGGCGGCGCGCCGGAGGACATCGACGAGATCGAGCTCATCCTGGAGCGCCTCGACGGCCACGGCGACACCATTGCCGAAATTACTCATCCCCAATCCGTGTTGAACGACTCTTCGACTAGATTGTACTAGGGATGTGTAAATATCGACAATAAATGAAGAGCTTTTGAATCCCGTGCTTGCTTTGTGATGATTCTTTTTGCACTTTGCATCCGTGAATCTTGTTTTCTTTGAATGCATCCGGGAACTATCTTGAGCCGAATGCGCGAGAACAACTGCCCCTTGGCGCAAAATTCACAGAAGATCCCAATTCGGCAATCCATAAACACTGTTCAAGCAAAAACCCCTCGCACTTGGGAGAAAACCCTGCCGTTTGGTATTCCAACAGTGTGTACTAGCCGGTCATCACTCCCAATGCGCCCCTTCGGTCAATAAAATAGCCTGCCGGGATGCCCTGCAAATCCACTCGCACACTCATCCATCATTTCTCATCTCCTCCCCATCCTCAGAGGAGAAAACCCCAAAGCCATGGACAAGGGCAAGCAACCTCAGGAGAGCAGCTCATCAAAGAAGCGCACGATTCGGGAGTGAGTTCTCCCTTGATCTACTCCTCGTTCCTCCGCATGATCTCGCGCTTCATGTTCTCCTTTCTTTTCCTTTTTCAGTCTTGATTTGCTCCCCGAAGAGATCATTGGGACCGAAGATGTGCCGGAGTACATTTCCTCCGATTCCTCCCTCGAGGCAGAGGAGGCCACGCCCGAACGTAAGGCCAACCATCCCGCCGCCGCCGCGTTCGGCATCCGGAGCACGGTCTCAGGGACATCACCGCCCGCTGCCAAGCCGAGCGCGAGCGTCGCATGGCTCTGGAAGCACTAGTAGGGGGTAAACGCTTCTGACTTCTTCATGCTTGCATCTGGATTTCTTGCCCCCAACCTTGATTCCTCTGCTTCAGATGTCTCGACGTGTACAACAACCCGAGACGGCCCGGGATAGCTTGGTAGAGGCCGCCAACCATGGTCATCCCCGTGCGTTCCAAGTTGCCGTCACGGTGGTCCTGGAACAACTAAAGAGGGAGCAGCCGAAGAAGTAAAGAAAAGATTGAATCATACTTTCGCTTCTTTCTCCACGCCTTCTGCTTCCCACCTCCTTGGGGATCTGACCATCAGGGTTGTTAGATGTAAACCTGCAAGAAGCAGTTGTAATTGTAGTTTTCGTGCTAAGGGAAATGCATCTAGACATTGTCCATTTTTCCTGTTCATGGATTTTTTGTTCTGAAGGCGGCCTCATTCTTGAGTGCCGGCTATCTCCGAGCCAGATGTGTGTAATCACCGATCGATCTCAATGCTAGGATAATATTTCTTCAGATATCTTCCATTTATTGCAGCGGAAAATTCTTCTCCTAGCAAAGTTTTCAATATATATGCATTACCGGGACGCATCTGACCACACGAAAAGGTCCTTCCCAGTTGGGGGACCATTTGCCGAATTCGCTGTATTTAGTTCCAATCGGCAATAATGCTTTCCACACTAGATCGCCTTCTGCAAATTGCCTTACTTTTACCTTCTTATTGTAGTACTTGGCAACCCGCAGTTTGTTTTTCTCGATATTCTCCAGGGCTCTAAGACGGATCATATGTAAATCCTCCAGCTCGTCCATCATTAGGCCACTGTAATCTTTGGAGCTTAAATCCTTCTGCAGCACCACTCTCCTCGAATCTGATTGCATCTCCCAAGGCAGAATTGCGTGATGCCCGTAAACCAACTCGTAAGGAGAAGTCTTTGTGGCTCCATGGGGGGCCATTCGGTAAGCCCACAGTGCTTCGCTGAGAACCGAATGCCACCTTCTTGGCTTCTGATCGATCTTCTTTTGTATCAACTTGATCATGATCTTATTAGAAGCCTCTGCTTGGCCATTAGCCTGGGCATAATAGGGAGAGGAATTAAACAATTTGATCCCCATGCTTTCGGCAAATTCTCTGAACTCCAGTGACACAAATTGTGCCCCTTGATCAGTGGTAATTGTCTGAGGGATTCCAAATCGGTAGATGATGTGCTCCTTGACGAACTCAATCATGTTTTCTGACGTCACCTTCTTCAGTGGGATCGCCTCAACCCATTTAGTGAAATAATCTGTAGCCAAAAGCACGAACTTATGCCCCTTGCTAGATGGTGGATTAATTTGGCCAATAAAGTCGATGCCCCAACCCCTGAATGGCCATGGCTTGATGATGGGATTCAATGCTGATGCAGGGACCCTTTGAATATTCCCAAACCTTTGGCAATCCTGACATCCCTTGTAATACTCGAAGCAGTCTTCTAATATCGTCGGCCAAAAGCATCCAGCCTGTCTAATAACCCACTTCATACGGTAGGCCGATTGGTGCGCTCCGCATATCCCATCATGCACCTCGCTCATCATATTCTTGGCTTCTTCTGGACCCAGGCATCGTAGTAATACCCCATCCAACGATTTATAGAATAAATTATCATCCAGAAGAACAAACTTTATGGCCTTGTACCTGAGCTTCCTAGAGACTTTACGGGAAGGATCCTTCAAGTAATCAACGATCTCTTTCCTCCAATCATCTCCTCGCAAGATCCGCCCCTAGTGCACACACTTCCAGCCGAACGCTTCTTGGCTCTCTTTGTAACCGGAAGCACTCGAGCTAACATGTTTGCTTCTTCGTTATGTTATCTAGGATTGTGCTTGTAGGGTTACCAATGGGAAGCTTTTCAAGATTTCCCTGCACTCTTCGTAGTAACTCCTCAGCGCTTCACTTTTGCACTCATATTGGCCGTTCAATTGCTTGATTACCAGCTCCGAATCTCCATAAACTTCAACCGAAACGGCCCCCGCCTCTCTCAAGTACCGAAGCCCTCGAAGTAATGCCTCGTATTCTCGCTTGATTATTTGTGACAAGTGGGGCACGTATAGGGATGGCGAATTCGAACATCTCACCTCTAGGCGAAATCGCTAGGATCCCTACTCCCCCACCTTTGCCACATGATGATCCATCAAAAAACAAAGCCCAAGGGGTAATCTCAAGCAAATCAATTGACGGATCGCGATGTTCAGTTATGAAATCGGCAATGATCTGACCTTTGATGGCTTTTGACGATTCGAACTTCAACTCAAATTCCGATAAAGCTGAAATCCACTTGCCAATCCCGCCGTTCAAAATTGGCATAGATAACATATGTTTTATCACATCAAACTTGGAATATACAAAGGCATTCGGCATTCAACAAGTAGTGCCGAAACTTTGTACACGAGTAGTACACGCAAAGGCACAGCTTTTTCTACGGTAGAATACCTCGGTTTCGGGATCAAGTAGTTTTCGGCTAAGATAAGCTACTACCCGCTCCTTTCCTTCAAATTCTTGAATAAGGGCCGATCCAATGGTTTGGGTATCGGCCGCCACGTACAACTTGAAAGGCTTGTCCAGCTGGGGAGAAACCAGTACTGGTGGCTCCTTCATGTACTGCTTGATTTCATCGAAAGCCTTTTGTTGTTCGTCGCCCCAAATAAACTTCTGATCTTTCTTTAACTTTAACAGCGGAGAAAACGGCAAGACCTTCTGTGACAAATTTGATATGAATCTTCTTACGAAATTGATCTTGCCGAGCAGTGACTGCAACTCCTTGAGGTTAGTTGGAGGAACAACTTCATCAATGGCCTTCATACTCTTTTTGCCAACCTCAATTCCTCCTTCGTGGACCAAAAACCCCAAGAATTCTCCAAATTTGAAACCCCAAAAGCGCACTTGTTTGGATTCATCTTCAGACCATGTTTCCGGTGCACTCCAAGGTCCTTTTCACATCTTCCAAATGGGTGTCATGACTTAGGGACTTGATTACCACATCATCAATGTAGATCTCCACAATCTTGCCGATCAACTCATGAAAAATGTAATTCATGGCTCGTTGGTAGGTTGCACCGGCATTTTTCAATCCAAATGTCATGACGATCCACTCGAATAGGCCTATATGACCAGGGCATCTAAAGGCCGTCTTTGAAATGTCTTCTATTGCCATGAAGATCTGATTGTATCCCGCATTGCCATCCATGAAGCTGATCACCTTGTGTCCAGCGGCGGCGTCAATCAACAAATCGGCAATAGGCATCGGTATCCGTCCATCGGAGTAGCTCCGTTCGTGTCCCCGAAATCTATGCAAACCCTCATTTTTCCATTTTTCTTGTACACAGGGACGATGTTAGATATCCACTCCGCATATCTGCATGGCCGAACGAAGTTTGCATCCAGTAATCTTTCAACTTCCTTCTTCACATCGGCCAATACCTCATCCTTGTAGATTTTCCGGGGTGGTTGCTTATATGGTTTGAAACCAGGCTTGATTGGCAACCGATGCTCGACGATGGAACGATCCAATCCGGCATCTCCGAATAATCCCGTGCGAAGCAATCCTTGTATTCTTTGAGAAGCTCAATCAAATTCCCCCGAAGTCCGGTTGCAAATTTGCACCGATGAACGTCGGCCTTGGCTTATCACCGCTTCCAATGTCAACTTCTTCCGAACTTATCAACCGACATGAATCCTCGCCCTAATTTGCCATCGGTGCCATCTACGGGGTTCTCCATTAAAAATTGCTATAAGAGCCGACCGCTTGAATCGGTACCGTTGGTCACCGCCGACAGTTTCAACAGACCTTCTCCCCGATCCTTCCCCGAGAAGCAATCGATGCCTTGGTATTCCCGGAAAGGTCGGTTCCATGTTGGCCACGCTCACGGAGTCATCTACTTGGACGACCTCGATCTCATCGTCCACCCACTGGATAAGCTGTTGATGCATGGTGGATGGGACGCAGCAATTAGCATGAATCCAGTCCCGCCCAAGCGAAGGGCCGTAGGCTCCTTTGCCTTCGATGACAAAGAAGGTGGTGAGCAGCGTCTTGGACCCGATCATCAAGTCCACGTGAGCGCATCCTTTGGTGTCTGAGGGGTTCCGGCGAAATCGTTCAAGATGATGCTTGTAGGCGTCAAATCGCTCGGGCCCATGCCAAGCTTCCTGAAGGTGGTGTACGGCATTACGTTGATCGCCGCTCCACCGTCGACGAACATCTTGGTCAATGGCTTGCCATTGACGTACCCCCTCAAGTACAGCGGCCTCATATGACGATTCTTGGCCGGCTTATCGAAGATGGCCCCGCTTGGCCACACCCCGCCGTGCCATCATCCCCTCGGTCCGCTCATCATCGAAGGAAGCTTCCTCCCCGCATAACCCCGGTTAGCGGGATCCATGAACTCGTTCGGCGAGAAAGTATACCATGCATGTAGGAGCCGAACGCTTCGATCCCTCCGATTGGTCCTTGGGGCGCCACACCCGCCTCGTCCGGATCCCGGCCTTCCTCATCTCGCGGTTCCTCAAGCGCCGGACCCGTCTCTTCGGCTTCTCCTTAGGCGGGCGGGCGGCACCATTGCCCCTTCCGCCGCACGTAGTCATCTTCATCCTCCTCTTGATCGGCCCATCCGAGATCGCTTGGCGCTTCCCGGGATGATCGATGACTTCAATTTTTTGGCGCCGATCCCCCGTTGGGGTGGATCCTTCCAATTCTTTCGTGGACGGATCGGCGATTGGCGCTTTCCCCGCCCGTACTCAACATATCCGTCACCGCATTCGGACGGTTCTTCGGCCGTGGGCAACTTCAACCCCTCATTCCAGGCGGTGCCCGAAGAAGGTGCATCCCCAGGTGCGCGCGCTCCTGCTCGCGCGTGTACTGCTCCTGGTCCCTTCTGCGCGCCTCTTCTTCGGCTCTGCGTTGCTCCTCCTCGTAGCGCCTTTTCTGGTAGCGCTCTTTCTCAATCTGGCGCTGCCACTTATTGAGGAGGATGCGCGATGTCACCCTGGGCTTGGCTCTGGATGACTCCCCAATTTCAATGTGACTCTTAAGAATACGGGGGGCGTCACCTTGCATCTGTTCCAGAGTCACCTGGCGCTCTGGGTCCACCGCTCCACCTTGTCTAGACCTGGCTGAGGTCAAGACCTTGACTTTTCCCTTCTCCTCGGCAGTTATCGCATTGACGAAAGAGCCCACCATGCTCCGAGGAAAGGGGTGGCCATCCAGCCTTCATTTTGTTGTCGAACTTGAGGTGACCTTCCCGGATAGCCTTTTGGATCCTCATCCTGAAGACCCTGCAATCATTGATGGAGTGTGAGTCCCTGTCGTGGAAACCACAGTAACGTTTTGCTTTAACTCCATCGGGCCGAAGCATGGAATGCCCTTCGGGCAGCTTGATTCGGCCTTCTTTTACTAAGAGCTCAAACAATTTATCAGCCTTCGTGATATCGAAATCATAAGTTCCCTTGGTCTGCTTGACCCAGCGCTGATTCATTGTCAAAGGCTCCTTCCCCCACGTGATTTCTGCTGCGGCTACATCCAATTCATCATCAGAATCTTCGAACATATCAGCCTTGTCCAAGAACTGGTTGTAGACGCCAGCGACGTCGTGCTGCTTGCCAAATTTGGCATCTTTTTTAAAGCCATACGCCTGGTTGCTCATCAATGACAGCTTCTGTGATAGCTGTCCCAGATTCTCAAACTCCATTCCGAACAACTTTTCGCATACGGCCGGTAGCATTCCGGCGACAGCCATGTCAGCCAGCTGGTCATCTGGCAAGTTAAGCGAGAAGCACATGCCTTTGACCTCCCTGAACCTCCGGAGAAACTCCAGTGGCGTCTCGCTATGCCTCTGCTTCATGGTCGCGAGGTCAATCGGCCTTCTTCTCCGAGCCGCCGCCGAAGTAATGAGAGTGGAATTTCCGCTCCAAGTCCTTCCATCCGGCAACCGATTCGGGGGGGCGAGGGACGAGAACCACTGAAACGCTGGACCTGTCAGCGATGCGGCGAAGTAGCGGACCCTGAAAGTCTCCTCAGCCGAACACTCCCCGAGCTGCATGAGGTAACGAGCAATGTGCTCGACCGTGCTCGTGTCGTCTTGCCCCGAAAATTTTGTGAACTCCGTTGGCGGCTTCACCCTTGGCGGCAAGAGCACATTGTAGTACCATTCCGGAATGGCGGCTTATAGGCGGGTCCTTGCATCTTTGGCTTGAGGCCGAACTGATTTTGCATCAATTCGGCCATTCTCCGCGCCAGGGCATCATCCTCCTGCGCGCCCGTGCACGGCGCGTATCCTGGATGTGGGAAAGCATCAAACGCCCCGTAGTTCCCCACCTCATGATAGCCACCGCCGTACAAGTTCCTCTCCCGCGCCCGCTGGTCGCCGGAGCAATCCTCCGGCCGAACCGAGCGGGGCGCCGGTCGAGCCGAATGCTAAGTCTCCGTATATGGGCCGGTACGGATTCGGCCGCGTTGCACGGGCTGACCCGTGCCGCCCCGCGGTGGTGGCTGGATTGGTTGTCCTGAGGCCTGCAGTGGAGGTTGCACTGGCTGTTTCCCGCCGGCTCGTGGCGGAGGCCGGAAAGCTTGACTTCCGGGCCGCTTTGGGGAGGAGGCTGCACTGGCGGGCTCCGAAGTGGCGGCTGAGAGCTTGATTCGCCCAGTTCCACAGTGCCCCCTTGGACGGGCGCTTTGCTGAACGCTTGCTCCATGCCAGGGCCGAAGACAGCCACCATCATCTGCTGGAGCGCCCCGAGGAAAGCCTTGTTGTGCTTGCTAAGCATGTAACTCCGCGGATTCTCGGAACACCCGCATGCACTCCTCCTTTTCTTGCCGGGATGTGGTATCACTTTCCCCGGGCAAAGAATACTCCGGGCATCTCGTTCTTTAAGTACGGGACGCCGCTTCTATTCTTTTTGAACGACAGCGGACACTTCCCGCCGAAACGGGTCCACGACGTCCCGGAGCCGCCGCCGCCGCTCCGGAGAGAGATCTTCAAGGTTGACATCCATGAGGTATGCGATTTCAGGCATCTTGAATCTATTCGGCTATGTCCCACTGGGCGTGCCAAAAAGTGTGTTGACGCAAAAAGTGCACTCAACGCCAAACACACAAAGAAGCCGAACAAAGCCGGCTTCACACGCGCGAGAGAGCGTAAGACGTGCCGCCAATTTTTCCCGAAAATTAACAAAAGATAAAGCAGTTAAATACCAAAGCTTGGAACTTGCCGGTGGTACCAGACAGTTCCATATTTACGGCTAAGAAGCCAAACAAGATGACACATAGCTATAAGGAGCTATCTGCCAACGAACTAGAACCATTCGGGAAACCGCAAAGGGAAAAGGCAACACTGCCGAATGGATGACGTGAGCATGACAGCGATCGGTCTTTGTTTGAACAAGAATTACGTACGCACGAGGCCATGACCGATCCCCATGAAAATTAACATTAGATAAATAAATAAAGCAAAGCACGAACATGATCATGTATTAAACAAGTATGCATAGATCCAAAGCACTAGTCTACCGCATGTCTAGTTACTTTAAAACCCGTCAAGTACGATATCAAGCAAATCTATCCACCGCATGATACAACTTGCATGAGAAACCGTACCACTCTCTACAAATAGATCTATCCACCACATGATACGATCTAAATATGGAAAGCCAAAAGCATACATCATTCAAAACATGAATAACGCACGTGTTTTACTCGTGAAGAAACATAACCGAATACAGCCGAACAGTCCGGATTCGGGATCCATGAAGAAGGAGCAAACATTACCAAGTGAATAAATCTATCGATTGATTTGGGAATCTAATCCACCGGATGATTAGCTCCAAAGCAACCCAAAAACCTGCATCTACCGCATGATACCCGGCTCTTTCAAGATTTATACGAACATTGGCAAGCTTGAACCCGCAACACGTAACAACCTAGATCGATTCGGTTTCGGCTATCGGAAAGCATAAGATCCACGTGTTAAAATATGAAATCTACTCGAACAAGGATCATAAAAGAGATAAAGCCGATCCAAACCCATCTAGATTGGGCAAAGGTGTGTTACATGAATTAAAACATAAAGTAAAACTCAAGATAACACGGGGTAACTTAATGAATCTATCGGATCTTGCCAAAATCCAATAGAGCCGATAACTAGCTTCAAGCTAGATCTTAGCCTACCACATGACTCATGATCTAACAAGAAACCCTCTTGAACCAAGCTTGAATCTACCGCATGACACGAAGCATGGTAACAAGACTACTTGCATCAGATCTAAATCCACCGCATGATACTAGACATGATACAAGGTTGCCGGTACTCATGGAGGTCGACGGATCGAATGGCCCTCTCGAAGAACTCGACAACACGACAAGGACTCTAGGGTTTGGCGTAAGGCCGGTGTATATTGAAGAATGATTGATTGTTTTTACATACATTCAGGGGTCATATTTATACCCTGTTGAGTACAACCTCGAATGGATTCGTTGCCTAACTTATCTCTAAGCTTGATCGCCTATCCATCCATTCGTCTCCCCGATTGAGCCACGTCACCGTCCAATCCCGCAAAATCAGCTCTCTCGTTCCTTTGCCGAACCGGAGCGGATAGCCGACCGCGCATCTCTTTGCCGAATATCGCCGAAAAGACCCTTCCTTCCATCGGACGGACTCTTTATCGAACCGGACCCACGAGTCGACTCCTTACCAAATTTTGGTGTTAACACAAGTTCTACGGCATAGGGCTCAACCACGTGCCTCGCCGGTACAACGAGGAGGCGGACGAGCCGGCCAAGATCGCGTCCGGCGGATTACCGTCCCCCCGAACGTTTTTGCCCGCGACATCGCCCAACCCTCCGTCTCCTTCGAGCCTCTCCCCTCGAGCCACGCGGAACCCTCGGGGGCTCCCTCGAATCCAGCAGGCACGAAGCCCATGGAAGAGGAACCCTCGAACGAGGTGTATGTGCTCTCCCTCCTCGAGGGGTATGGCGCCTACGAGGCTGATGCGATGGATGTCGAGCCAGCCCCCGTCACGGCGGCATTGGCGTGTCAAGTACGTCGCCTGGATGGCTCGAGGGGAACTCCCCTCGGACCGAGCTGAGGCCAGGCGCATCGCCAGGATGGCCAAGTCCTTCGCCCTCGTCGACGGCGAGCTGTACAAGCGCGCCGCCTCCGCATCCCCGCGGCGGTACATCCCCATCCCCGAGGGGCGCGAGCTCCCCGCAGACATCCACGCGGGGATCCGTGGCCACCACGCCGCGCCCCGCACCCTCGTTGGCAACGCTTTCCGCCAAGGCTTTTACTGGCCTACGCGGTCGCGGATGCCGCCGAGATCGTGCGCACCGCGAAGGGTGCCGCCCGCGCCCGCAAGTCCAACCTTCCCGCTCATGTCCCGCGGACCATCTCCATAACATGGCCATTCGCCGTGTGGGGGCCGGACATCGTCGGCCCCCGTGAAAGGCGCCGGGGGCTTCACTCACTTGTTGGTTGCAATCGACAAGTTCTCCAAGTGGGTAAAAGTGCGCCCCATTACGAATCTCGGGGGC
Organism: Cenchrus americanus; assembly: GCA_947561735.1. NCBI lineage: Eukaryota > Viridiplantae > Streptophyta > Magnoliopsida > Poales > Poaceae > Cenchrus > Cenchrus americanus. The sequence continues at coordinate 8,117,996 of OX387242.1, forward strand.
CGAGCAAGCGGTGACGTTCTTCACCGACATCGTCCACCGTTTTGGAGTGCCAAACTCCATCATCACCGACAACGGGTCCCGGTTCACGGGCAGGAAATTCCCCGGAGTTCTCGTGGACAAACTCCACATCCGTGTGGATTGGGCAGCTGTGGCACACCCACGGACCAATGGCCAAGTAGAGCGTGCCAATGGCATGATCCTACAAGGCCTAAAGCCCCGAATCTTCGACCAGCTGAACAAGTCTGGTCGGAAATGGCTCCAGGAGTTACCAGCGGTCGTGTGGAGCCTAAGGACCACCCCAAGCGAGCCACCGGTTCACCCCGTTTTTTCTAGTCCATGGCGCGAGGCCGTCCTCCCCACGGACTTAGAATACGGGTCACCCGGGGTTCGAGGCTACGACGAGGACGCCAACCGGCCGAGCCCACGAGGACTCACTAGACCAGCCGGACGAAGCACGCCTCGTGGCCTTGATGCACTCCGCAAGGTATCAACGAGTCCCTCGGCGCTACCGTGGCACGGAAAATACAACGGCGGGACTTCGGCCGAGGGGGATCTAGTCCTAAGGCTACGCCAAGACAACCGAGGATGCCACAAGCTCTCACCTCCGTGGGAGGGACCCTACGTCGTGGTGAAAGTGCTCAAGCCGGCACGTACAAGCCGGCCAACGAGGACGGCGAACTCACCAACGCTTGGAACATCCAACAGCCTACGTCGCTTCTATCCCTAGCTAGGATTTTCAAGTATTTTACCGTAAAATCACGTAACCAAGACCCCGCCTGGTGACAACCGTGTAAATATCATCGCTTTAACAAAAAGGGCAACTCGGCTTTCCCCCCCGAAACCCAAGTTACCCTCGGGGGCTACTACGGGGGGCATCCCCCCCCCAAAAAATGGTCCCATTTTTTCGCAAAAAAAAACGACTCACACGCGCCGAGTATGTTTCTACTTCGTCCCCGAGCAAAGATTCGAACAGGCGCGGGCGCCTAGCGGAAGGGACGCGCGAGCCGAGATAGCCTACGCCTCCGCGAGGATACGGCCCTTCTCTCTTGCCCCCAACCCGAGCGGGCCACCGCCGAAAATCGAACTCCCCTAACTAGAATTTACTCGGAAGAAGGAGAAACAAAAAAGCGCAATGAGCAAAAGACATCATTTCACTTTGACAAATCTTCATATCAAAGTAACTTCGTTTATTTACAAGGCCACACGGCCGCCGTACTAATACATGAACAAAAAGGGCCTAGTGCCCACCGTCTTCGAGCCGGGAGGAGCGGCGGCATCGCCGGCGTCGGGGAAGAGGAACTCCTCGAAGGCCTCGGCAAGCGTCCCGGCGGCGGCGGCGGCGAGCGCGTCCATGCGCTCCATCTCCACCTCGTCCTCGACACCCTCGGGGATGACGTAACCCTCCGCCGCGCCTCGAAATTGACCTCGTAGTGAGATCGCACCACCCCGAGGGCCTTCTCGGACGCCGAGATGCGCGCCCGACGCACGCGCCGGTGACGTGGCCGCCAAGAGCGCGCGCGGCCGGCCGGGCCGAGCTCCCGCCCGCGCCTCGCCCTCCTCCACGGCCCCGCGGTCTCGAGGGCCGCGAAGTGCACAACTCCGGCGGCTCTCCGCTCGGAGGAGTTGTAGGAGGTCTGCAGTGCCTCGGCCCGCTCAGCCGCGTGCCCCGGTGTGGTACGCAAGCCTGAAGTTGGCCGGCAAGAAAGAAGTCAGAAAAGGGTGTAAACCCCCTAGGAGAAACCCAGCAAAACAGGAGTCAAACAGCGACTCACCTTCGACTTGCTTCCTCTCCACCTCAAGGGCGCGGCGCTCGGCCTCGACCGCCTGCTCAAGGCCCTTGAGGGTCTCGCCTTGCTCCTGGAGGGCTTGCTCCTGGCTCGCGCTCGTGATGCTGAGCACCACCAGCTCGCCCTCGAGCTTCGAGAGCTCCGCGTTTCGGCCCTCCAGCGATTTCTGCGCCTCCTCGCGGGCGACGCGCTCCTGCTCCAGCGCCGACCGGGCGTCGGCAAGGGCAGCCTGCTCCCCGCCGGAGCCGCCCCTCGGCCCCTTGGCGGGCGGTGCACTCCGCCGGGGGAGAGCCGGTCCTCCGCGACGGCGAGCGCCGGCGCCCTTGGCGTCGAGGGCGGCCTTCGCATCGTCGGCCTCCTTGGCCTTCGCTCGAGCACACACGCCCGCTCCTCGGCCCGGCTCGGCGAGCCTGCGCCCCCCCGAGCAACGAGTGGAGCTCCAGGTTGTCGTTGCGGACGCCGGCCACCTCCGCCTCCCAGTTGGCCGCCGGGGTGCGCGTCTTCTCCAGGTCCGCCCGCGCCGCAGCAGCGCCTCATCCCGGTCGATGAGGGCTGTGCAGACCCGCTCGAGGGTGGAGGGGTGCGTCGGGTCCTGCCTTGCGCTCTCATGGAGTTGATCGTGCAGGGCCATGGCCCGTACGACGCCCGGCCGTCCGGGGTCCTCGGGCGTCGGCGAGCGCGTCGAAGGCGTCGCACCGCTCCCCCGGAGCCGGCGGAGCTCGGCGCTCACCCGGTCAAAGGCGCCGTACTTGTCACGGGCGCGGTGCTCAAGCTCCCGTCACCAACAAGTCGAACCTCGTAAGCGTCATGACGCAAGGATTGCGCGCAGAGACGAGAAAAAGAAAGAAACAAGCAACGATGCCCCACCTGGAAGACGCGCCACGCGGGGCCGCCGTGGATCCTCAGCGCCTCGTTCAACGCTCGGTCGAGCGTGGCGCCGTGGTTGCGGAGCTCCCCCCATAGCTCCTACTCTCCCTGAGCGTCGGCGAACGCGGGCGGGTCGCCAGCGAACCCCTCTACCGGGGCGGAGCAGCCGGCGCGGGAAGACGAGGCCTCGGCACCGTGCCCTCGGCCCCCGTTGACGGATAAAAGACGTATCCCTCTACGATCCGCAAGCGTACGGACCCCACACCTTTTTCACCACGGGATTCCCAAGGTTCTTGTCAATCCGCGGAGCAAGGGGATTACAAGCGTTCGATCAACAACGACACACTAGCTACTAAAACCCTAACTACTATTATACTAGAAAACAACTAAACTACACTAGAGAGAATGATAAACGATCAAGAAAGAAGGCACTCGCCCACGGGTCTACGATACTAGAGCATGCAATCGCTTAAAGACATGAAAAACCAATCTAATCTATCGGGGTTGTGACCACGGTTTCGCCCTTTCCCTCCTCTCGTACTGTCACTACGCGAAGGTATTCATGACTAGACCTTTGATGGCCACGGCGTATTGAATGGATCCAAGGAAGCATTGAGGCCTTACTCCCTTTACGGCATGGTTGCAAACCTTAAGCATTAAAGTATATTCAACACAAGATGATAGATAGATAATCCGACAAAGTGCGATTACATCTCACGATCGATTACAACCCATGGACGAATGAGAAGATTACCCCATCAAGGTGCTGATCATGGCACCGTTGATCATGGTTTCCCTTCCGCCGTGTCTTCCTCCTTCTCCACGAGAGGGTGCTTCCTTCGAGGTGGTTGATCTCCACGGAGATCCTCCTCCTCTCTCTCTAGCTTGTGGATGGCCTTCTCGGTGCGAATAACTCCTCCCCTCGGTGTTGGCGGCGCGTCGGGGGGTTTTAGGGTCGAAGATCCTTCGAGGGCAAGGAAGACGGGACCGAACCGGTGCCCGAAGTGGGCCGGGCCGGCCCGCCCGGGCCGGCCGGCCCGTGCCCAATTTCGGCCGGCCCGGTTCGGTCGCCCTTTTGCTCCGTGGGTCCTCGTGCACTTATCTACTTTGCCCCCTCCACTTGCATGATTTTGACGCCGTTATCCTCACGATCAAGATGGAGGCTCTCTTTGCATGAAGTTTGATCTTTTACGCTTCAATCCCCGGGGTGTTCCTCGTAGCACTTCGGTCTTCACCACCATTGGAAGTAATTTCAGCGAGCTCATGAACACGATCAAGACTCCATGAATGCTCCTTTGAACTTCTTGCGAATCCGTCCTTTATGTCCATGTTTTCCTACATAAACATAACACTTCCAAATGCATGCACAAAGATGAACTTGTCATATGATTAGTGTGCCTAGTGGCGGGTTAGTTCCATAATCAAATCCAAACCAAAGTGTAATGAACATGCTAGGTGCACCAAAATACACCGTCAACATCTCCCCCACACTTAGCTCTTGCTCGTCCTCGAGCAAGTACTCGTAAAAGAACTTCGTCCAAGGAGTGTAATCGTGTACCACTTATCCTTCTTCACAAGTTAGTCAATCCCTTCATCTTTAATACATAAACACAAAGTAATGATAATCAAACATAAACATGGGCGTTTAGAATTTTTACCACGTCAAGATTCACCCCACAACTCAAACTCTTCACTCGAAGCTTTCAATTTCAGCCATACTTACTTCTTTGCTTCCATCGAGGGTTTTTATGATTTTCAAAACAAAAATTCCTGCAACAAGTATTAGACAAAAACCTTTCTCCAAGCTCTCTCAAGTCACTCATATGATGTGGCTATCCTAACCAAATTTTATAAAACTCTCACCTCCCATTAATCTCTCATATATCATGTAAAAGTGGAGCTATAGGTAGGGCTAGCGCAATCAACACAAATATTGTCAAACTAAGAACTTCCTCTAATGGTTGTCTATCTTTCAAAGCCAATGATCATGAGAATTAACCATATGTAGGGATATCAAGGATGAGAAGATTTAGAATGGTGGACATGTGCAAGGGCAAAAGAAAATTGTGACTACAAGGCACCAATGATGTCCTCGTTGTCGGATTGCACATGGTTGGAAAAAGAGTAAAAGTTTCGTCTCACAATCAACGCGACATCCTTCCTTACACTTATTTTTTTTTCTCTTCTTTTACTTGATCCATCCCTCTCATATCTTCATTGCTAACTCATCTTTCTCTTTTTTTTCTTTTTTTCCTCTTTCATTCACATATAATTTTTCTTTCTTTCTTTCTTTCTTTTCCATACACATACTTTTTCTCTTTATTTTTTTCTCTCTCTTGACAACTTTTCAAAGCTTTCAATTCTCTCTTTCCTCGCAAGCATACAATCTGAAATTTTTAAATAAATCAAGCTAGAGACGAGACGAAACTTTGAAAATAGGTTGTGTTCAAGGAATACGATGTACAAAAGAGATGTATAGGGTTGGGTATGGAATCCGAGTGATACTCATGACTTTCGTTGTGAAAGTCATGCACCGAATATATGACGAGGCTAGCAACAAAAGATAAGCACAAGGACATGATCATTGCTTGAAATTAAAACTCACCAAGAGAGAAGGGTCCTAGCCTAACTCATCGTGCTAATTACGCTTATGGTGGAGCGAAAAAAAATAAACTTGGCTTCGGATAGGAATTTTTTCTTACTCTCAACTTGGAAAAAGAGGTTTTGCTAACCTTTATTACAAGGGTTTTAAAATGATTTTCAGAACTGAAATCCTCCAATTTTTAGCATCGAACATAGCACAACTAACATGTGAAGCTCAAGATCGAAGTGCGGTATGGGTACTTTAAGTAGTAGCGATTCCACTAAGCACCACGGTAAACGCTTTCAAACCATATACTTGTGTTCATATATCAAGAATCGAAGATTAAGCAAACAAGTAAATAAAGATAAACAATACATAAAACACAAAGATATATATAAAGACTCTTTTTATTTGGTTTTCTTGACTCAACACTAATTTAAGACACTTGCAAAAATTTAAAAACGGACTCGAAAACTAAAGACTCATTAAAACACTAAGACTCTCACACGAAGATTAAACCGAACCTAAACTTGAAGTTCAAAAGCTAAGGCTAGCAAGCTAGCTCTCCCCCACACTTAAAACATACGACGTCCTCGTCGTATCTTACAAAAATCCTAAGGGGAAAACTAGATCTAGTGGTACTTCAAGCAAGCTTTGCACCACTTGCCTCTCATGTTTCCAACCATGCCGAAAAGCTTGCGCACGTTGCGGTTAAGGAACTTGTAGTCATCTTCAACTACGCGCTCCAAGTCCTCCATACGCCGCTTCATTGCTTCCATGGTTTGGCGACATTCGTCGGCCGACGTGTAGAGATCCGCGATGGATTGACGGCAAAATCGACAGCACACCGGATGCAATCCGAAGGGGTCGTCGTCGCCATAATCTCCACCGTTGTCACCACCGTCGTCGCCACCTCCATTGTCGTTGCCTTCGCCACCGCCGTTGCCATTGCCGTTGGGGCCTTCGGGAGTCCTTTCGTAGGGTTGCTCACCCCAATCATCATCATCTCTACCGGCGGCCGCCCACGAGCTCGGGCTACGATCGTCGGAGTAGTCGCCGTCCCCATAATCCTTAGGCTCCGGTGACACCTCCTTGTAATCCTTGCGCTTGATGCCTTGGAGGCGTGCCGACCTTCGAACGGGTGCGGGGACCTTCTCTCCTTTGACGGGGTAGCGAGATGCAAGAGCTCCGGTCGGGACACGTCCTCCGCAACGGATACGTGCGGTCCTCTTGACGGGTAGCTTGACCTCGCATCGCATCACCTCCTCCATCGATGGCTTCTTGGCTTCTTGCTTCAACTCTAAGCTTCTTGGAGACTCAATGGTCGCTACAAGGGTGCAACACATTGCTTGAAAGGTTTGATTCTCGAGCTCCCAATTCGGCCAAATATATAGTCCCGAGGGAAAAGCCCCGGGAACCTTATTTTCCTTTTTTATACTTCCCTTAAAATTTTCCGACCAAACAAGGAAGTCAAAAAGGAGCAATTCGGGCGAAATTTGGGGTCATCGGGCGTCGGGCCACCCCCGGGCCGGTCCGCTCGGGCCGGCCGGCCCACCCCCGCCTCGGGGGTCGGGCCGGGCCGGTTTTTTTTGCACACCGCCCTATTTTTTCGTCCTCGGCCCATGGGAAAAAGTTGGCCCGGTAAATCTTCGCGAAAAACTCCGGAGAACTAAAAGAAAAATTATTTACGAAGTTGATGCCTTGTTTTTCGTCCTAGGCGGGACGTTCGGGCTCTTCCTCCATGGTAAAGACGTCAACATGATGAATGGGCATGACATCGGGTTCGTAGTAAACCTTAAGCCGCTGTACATTCACCACAAATTGATCGCCGTTTATATCCATAATGGTTACCGCTCCGTTGGAGAACACCGAATGCACAACATAAGGTCCGTCCCACTTGCTTTGCAATTTCCCCTTTCCGAAGGTTTTAAACCTCGAATTGTAGAGGAGGACCTTATCTCCTTCTTTAAATTCTTTTTTCTTCAATCTTTTATCATACCACCTTTTGATTCTCTCTTTGTATATGCTTGCGTTTTCATAAGCTTTCAACCTCAACTCCTCTAGCTCGCTTATTTGAATCCTTCGTTTCACCACCGCGGCATCGAGATCAAGGTTCATCTCTTTTATCGCCCAATAGGCTTTATGTTCCAACTCAACCGGAAGGTGGCAAGCTTTTCCATAGACGAATTGATAAGGGGTCATACCTATCGGTGTTTTAAACGCCGTTCGATAAGCCCATAAAGCGCCGTCTAATTTCTTTGACCAATCCTTGCCTCCCTTCTCTATGGTCTTGTTAAGTATGCTTTTTAATTGCCTATTCGACGTCTCCGCTTGTCCATTGGTTTGTGGGTGATAGGCCGTGGAGACCCTATGCTCAATTCCCAACTTGGACAAGCACCTTTTGAAGTTCTTCCCGGTGAAATGAGTTCCTCCATCACTTATCAAGATTCTCGGTGTACCGAAACGGGGAAAAATCACGTTCTTGATCATAGTAATGGACTCCTCCGTGGAAGCTTTACGACATGGTATAGCCTCTACCCACTTGGATACATAATCAACCATAACAAGTATATACTCGAATCCAAATGAGTTTTTAAAAGGCCCCATGAAGTCTATGCCCCATACATCGAATATGTCGATTTGCAAGTTGTATTTCAAAGGCATAGAATTTCTTTGAGAGATGTTTCCGGTTCTTTGGCATTCGGGGCATGACGCAACGTATCTTTTAGTATCTTCATGCATCTCCGGCCAATAGAATCCGCTCGACCATACTTTTGCTTCGGTTCGAAAATGGCTATAGTGCCCACCGTACTCGCCGAGTGGCACTTCCTCGGAATCTCAAGCCTCTCTTCCCTTGACACACATCTTCTCATCACTCCATCATTGCCAAGCTTGAAGAGGTATGGTGCATCCCAAAAATATTTCTTACTTTCGAGAGATTATCTTCCTTTGAGTGTTTTTGTCTAGATGATCGAGGGGCATCTTTCGAATTGCTCGAATGATGTCGATCATCCAAGTGTCTTTATCCAAAGACTCTATAGAGGTGGTCATCTCTCATCTTATCTTCTATGGGCTCTTTATCATCTTGTCCACGATTCATCCTAGACAAATGATCGGCCACAACATTTTTCACCCCCCCTTTTTATCACGAATTTCAACATCAAACTCTTGGAGAAGAAGGATCCAACGAATCAAACGTGGTTTAGCTTCCTTTTTAGCCAAGAGATACTTGATAGCCGTGTGATCGGTGTAAACAATGACTTTCGAGTTCACAATGTAGGATCTGAATTTTTCGAAAGCGAATACCACCGCTAGCAACTCTTTTTCCGTAGTAGCGTAATTTAATTGTGCCCCACTAAGAGTTTTGCTAGCGTAGTAAACGGCGTGAACTCGGCCTTCCTTTCTTTGTCCCAAGACCGCGCCTACGGCGTAGTCACTTGCGTCACACACGATCTCGAAAGGTTGGCTCCAATCCGGAGGTTGGATGATGGGAGCACTCACCAACGCATTTTTCAAGGTCCGGAATGCCGCTAGACACTTCTCATCAAAGTCGAAAGCCACATCCTTTTGAAGAAGGTGCGTTAAAGGCTTAGTGATCTTCGAGAAGTCCTTTATAAATCTTCTATAGAATCCGGCATGGCCTAGAAAGCTCCTTAAGGACTTAACATCCGTAGGAGGTGGGAGTTGCTCAACCGTCTCTACCTTAGCCTTGTCCACTTCAATTCCTCTCTCGGATATAACATGTCCGAGCACTATGCCTTGCTTAACCATGAAGTGGCACTTTTCCCAATTTAAAACCAAATCTACCTCCGCACACCTTGTAAGGACCTTTTCTAAGTTTGCTAAGCAATCCATGAACGTCTTCCCATAAACGGAAAAATCATCCATAAACACTTTAACAATTTCTTCGATGAATTCCGAAAACACGGCCATCATGAAATGTTGAAAAGAGGCCGAGCGTTGCATAGGCCGAAGGGCATCCTCCTATATGTAAACGTTCCATAAGGACACGTAAACGTTGTTGACGTAAAATGTGCACTCGACGCCAATCACACGGCAAGCCGAAAAAGCTAGCTTCGCACGCGCGAGAGAGAGTGACGTGCCGCTCAATTTTTCCTGAAAATTAACAAAAGATAAAGCAGTTAGATACCAAAGCTTGGAACGTGTCGGGTGGTACCAGACAGTTCCATATTTGCGGCTAAGAAGCCAAGCAAGATGACATGTAGCTATGTAGAGCTATCTGTCAAAGAACCACAACCATCCGGACCATTACAGAGGAAAAAAGGAATACTGCCGAATGGATGACGTAAGCGTGATGACGATCGGTCTTTGTATAGATAAAGATGCGAGCATGAAGTCATGACCGATCCCCATGAGATTTGTCATTAAATAAGATGAGGTAAAGCACGAACATGAACATGTATTAAATGAGCACGCATAGGTCCAAAGCACTAGTCTACCGCATGTCTAGGTACTTTAAAATCCGTCGGGTACGATCACAAGCAAATCTATCCACCGCATGATACAACTTGCATGAAAACCGTACCACTTTCCGCAAATAGATCTATCCACCGCATGATACAATCTAAATATGGAAAGCTAAAAGCATGCGTCATTTAAAACATAAACCATGCACATGATCTACTCGTGAAAAGATAACCGAATACGGCTGAACAGCCGATTCAGGGTCCATGAAGAAGGAACAAACATTACCACGTGAATAAACCTATCGAGCCGAAAAGGAAATCTAATCCACCGGATGACTAGCTCCAAGGCAACCCAAAAACCTGCATCTACCGCATGATACCCGGTTCTTTCAAGACTTATACCAACAAAGCAAGCTTGAACCCGCAACACGTAACAACCTAGATCGATTCGGTTTCGGCTATCGGAGAGCGCAAGATCCACGCATCAAAACACGAAAACTGCTCGTACACGGATCTTAAAAGGAACATAGCCGATCCAAACCCATCTAGATTGGGCAAGGGTGTGTTACATGAACTAAAACATAAAGTAAAACTCATGATAACACGGGATAACTTAATGAATCTATTGGATCTTGCCGAAATCCAATAGAGCCGATAACTAGCTTCGAGCTAGATCTTAACCTACCGCATGGCTCATGATCTAACAAGAAACCCTCTTGAACCAAGCTTGAATCTACCGCATGACACGAAGCATGGTAACAAGACTACTTGCATCAGATCTAAATCCACCGCATGATACTAGACATGATACAAGGTTGCGGTACTCACGGAGGTCGACGGATCGATTGGCCCTCTCGAAGAACTCGACGACACGACAAGGACTCTAGGGTTTGGCGTAAGGCCGGTGTGTATTGAGGAATGATCGTGTTTGTTACATACATCCAGGGATCGTATTTATACCCTGTTGATTACAACTGCGAATGGATTCATTGCCTAACTAAACCTGATCGCCTATCCATCCATTCGCTTCCTCTGATTGAGCCACGTCACCGTCCAATCCCGCAAAATCAGCTCTACTGTTCCTCTGCCGAATCGGAGCAAATAGCCGACCGCGGATCCTTCTGCCGAAAATCTCTGAAAATATCTTTCCTTCCACCAGACGGACTCTTTTTCGAATCGGACCCACATGTCATACTCCTTACCAAATTTTGGTGTTAACACATGCCCCTTCAATTGTGGGATAAAAGTAATTTTGTTCCACAATTGACTCCGACCACGAATCCTTGAGCCAAATCTGTCAACACCTGTTCTTCGCAATCTGCCGGAATCTTCGTTCAGATCCAACCCTAGATCCCCTGCGTTCCGAGCTCGAACCTCCAATGGCAACTCAGAACCAAGCTGCTCAGGTAAATTCACCCCTCCAAACCTTTGTTCGGCATTAGGTTTTCAATTTTACCTGAAATTTTCCTCTTCCGCTCTCCTCCAGGAACCTTCTACTGCTCTTCTGATTCCTATTGAGGCCAATTCGCAGTCTTATTACCTTGGTCCCGAAGGGAATCCCGACCCTCGAGATTTTATTGCCGCCGAATCTCGGAGAATTCCTTTCAAGGCAGCTTTATCTCCACCTCCCGGTGGCAAGATGCGTTCAAGAACCGGCCTTTGCCCCCAATTGCGGTGGAAGACTTGGTATCGGAGGATTCTTGCGGATAAGAGTGGATTGACCAATCTGGATGCTCTCCGCATCGCTCAATGTCCGGAGTTATCCGTAGCCGAGACACCCAAGAATGAAGATCTTCGATAGCCGCATGCCACTTCGGTCAAATGGCGTCAACGCCTTCTTTTTTGGGCATGGCCCAATGTCTCCAACCTTGGCCGATGTATACATGATCACCGGCCTTGACATCACCGGGTCTGTCCAGCCCTGGAACTTCAAAAATTCCTCACGCCAGACAGGGGTAAAGCCAGGGAATGGCTACAAGAATTATATCTCGAAGCACATGAGAGATAATCCCCTTGGCGAAGTTGAATACAGAGCCTTTCTGAACATGTGGCTATGCAGATTTGTCTTCTGTGGCAAGGCCAACGAACCCACTTTGAATCATATCGCAATGGCGATCCATCTGGCTAGTGGCAATCGCCTCCCTCTGGGAAAATTCTTCTTGGGCAGTGTATACCATATGCTTCATCGACTGTTACCCAAATGTACACCAGCCAGAGGATAACGTGCGTCAATGGCCCTTGGTGGTTTGTTCAAATGTGGCTGCGGCTCCACATGCATCAGATTGTCGGCGTCGATTTGGACTCAAGGTTCTTCCCTTTGTCCAATTACCCTGAAGGAGAGCCTCAAGCCACCGAGGATGCCAAAACTATGGAGAAGCGGCTTCAATCGTTCTTATCCAAACAGACATTGGCCGGCTCTTCGAGTTGTTCTTCAAAGGTTTCTCCAATCCTCTCGTGGCTTCCTTATCTAGGCAACGACACTTTGACCTTCCCCGTCGAATTCTCCTTCGAGCCCGCCGTCAAGATAGGGGATTCTTGGAGATCTTTAATATCATAATCCGCCCATGCATATTACCGGCCGAGTTCAATGGAGGGAGTGCGGAATGTCGACACTTATGAATACTACCAGCCTAATGTAATGGCCGGACAACTTGGATGCGGCCGGATGCCCCCAAGATTGTTTTTGCATGAATTCCTCAAACCCAGGGAGGAAATCGGAGAACTCGATGCAATGCAGCGAGTCTTCAACTATGTGTGCAGTCCCACTGTCTATACATGTCCTTTTGTGCCTGCAACCATAGCTCACCCCACCTTCAACTCCTGGTGGCAAGAATTTCATGACCACATCTTCAGTGAACCCGTTCATGTGTTCTGTGCAGAATTGGTGCCTGATTTCCTGCCGACTTCAGAGGTAACACAATGAGCCCTTGGATCAAGCACTTCTTCTTTATTCATGGTCTTGACCTTCATCTTTTGTCCACAGAACACAGTGCCTGCCCCTCGAGCCAGGGCAATTGCTTACAATGCTGAAGGCCCAATTTCAGCACTAGGGTTCAAATCCACAACCCTGCACCAATTAATGGCCAGGTATGCTACTACAGATCCCAGCCTTTCTAGCCTTGATTTGCGGACGGGGGCAAGGTCTGCACCTGATTGCCCCTCCAAGTGCCAAAAGGAGAAGAACTGTCAAAAAGGTGCTTGTTGAGGTAAAACCCTTTACCTTCTTGATTACCGGTCACTCTTGTTCTTGATGGATCATATCATTGTGCATTTTCAGACCAGAGCCCAACATCCTTCGAACCGGCCTCCGCCGATGCCCCATCCACTGGTATGACCTTTACTGTCCTTTCTCAAGGATGAGCACTGGCACTTACTCTTTCAATTGAACACTTGCGGAAGAAGTCGTGGAAGAACGGCTTGTAGATGTTCTAGTGGTTCAACGAGCGAGCCCATCCAGGGTTGAGTTACCCATCCCGATGGAGATCTCATCTTCATCACCTTCTGCCCGAAGCGATAAATTCTCCGGAGATGAATCTCCCGGCTCGGTGGAGCCGACAAATTCTCCCGGGGTGCCATCGCCTATTGGTCAAACGAGAGATAGCGAACCCACCAGAGGCGGCAGACCCAACTCCTCTCCAGCCAGAAACCCACGAGCTGCCAATGCCCGCATCGGCACGCCTTAGCTCAGAAGTCTCGGCTCTTCTTGGAGCGTCCTCTTCACCTGTGATTGCCCCTACTCAAGAAACCAGCCATGAGGTAACCACCCGTACTTAATTCTGGTGCCTTGGTGTTTAGTATTCTTAATTCGGCAATGTCGTTCATCAGGATCAAGTTCCATCATCACCAAGCCTGCCATCAGAGAGCAATCCAAACTCGCCGAGGTGATGGAAGGAGTATTCCGGCCGCCTGCCAAATGAAGTGCTTGTCCAAGCTCACGTAAATTGCCGCTGGCTAGAGAAAGATGCTCAGGATCAGTTCAATGATCTCCATCATTTCGAAGAAATGTTTGAACCCATTAGTCAAGAACTCCCTGAAGACATCAGAGCTTCTCTGTCATCCGTCTATGACTTAGAGCCCCTTTATGTACCCTTGAGGCGCGCTTGGAGGAAATTGCGCTCCCGTCCGCCATTGAGAAAAGGAAAACTGATGCTGAACAAGCCATGAACGGGGCACAATCCCAAGCAGAGAACCATAAAGATGCATTGGCTAACCCGCAAGCTTCTTATGATCCGAAAGTTTGCTAGGAAGGCCGCTCTAGAGGCCGAACCGAGAAGTCCGTCGGCGGAGATGGAGATTGACCAAAAGAAAATAGCCGAACTTCCCCGGATTGATGGCAAAGACCCAAGCGGAAGTAGAATCGGTCCGTCACCAAGCATAAAGCAATGCGATGCGGAGCTCACCGACTTATCCGGTGCCCAAAAAGACTGCCAGGAGATGCTGGACAATTCCCGTTTGATAATATCCAATGTTCGTCGTGTACTTGCCAAACTCCTGAATGCCTGAATCCTTATTGATGTATAATTGAACTGGTCGTCCTCGTAATATCTCCTTGTGATTCGTTTCCTTTCTTTTGCGTACTTTGAGATGTAATGCTGAACGACCCATTCGGCAGTGAAACGCTAACTCCCGAACGATACCTTGGGTTCCCTTAGCCGGACCAATCGACCTGCGCACGGTCCAGCTTAGAACTCCAAACGACCCGCCGGCGGGTTGGTCAAGGAAATCTTTCCACCTTCCGATTTTATTGGGACGTGCGCCACGATCCACAGCCACGACTCAAAGCCACGATTCACCCCCGCTGGCCTATAAATGTTGCCATAGGTGCCCCTAGCTCTCCACCGGCCTTCTAGCTCTCGAATCTTTGCCAATCTTTAGCCTTCTCGCAAACAAGGCACATCCCAAACCACAATGGTGCGCCGCCTCAACCGCCGCCGTGCCTCCGACGAGGCCGAGGGGAGCGGCGCCAATGCGCGCGGCGGTGACGATCGTCAACCTCTCCTCTCGTGATTCTCGTTTTTCAATCTTCCTTTGCCTTGACGATCATCTCTCCTTTTTCGGTCGATTCGGTGGAATCCGCCCCGTGCGCCGGTCAATCGGCCCCTCCCCGGATGACTCCTCGGAGTCCGATGGCCACTCCCCCGTGCCGTATGGGGGAAGCGGACGCCATCCGCTTCAAGGAGGAACTAGAGGCGTCCCGTCGCGAGCGGGGAGGACGTCTCCAAGAAAGCGGCGTGGCCGAGTTAGAATGGGAGGACCGGCGCAAACAACGGTCCGGAGGCCATTGACGGTATGGCCCCGAGATTGATTCTTGGTCCGGCTCGGCCTTTGATGCTAATCCCTTCGTTTGTCTTTTGCGGCCGCGACGGCGAGCTCAACCGGCTAAAGGCGCTGGTAGAGCAATTGGCCGAGAAGGTGAATGCCCACGGCGACACGCCGGCGGAGCGCCTGGCCGCGGTGGAGCGCCGCGTTGACGAGGTGGCCGTCCATGGCGTTCGCTTGGGCACCACCTTGGGCACCGGCCGCGATGGCGACGCATACGGACGTCGACTACTCCACCGGGCCGCGTGGCTTCCCGGTGGCGGCGCGCCGGGGATATCGACGAGATCGAGCTCATCCCGGAGCGCCTCGACGGCCACGGCGACGCCATTGCCGAAATTACCCATCCCCAATCCGTGTTGAACGTGGCTCTTCGACTAGATTGTACTAGGGATGTGTAAATATCGGCAATAGATGGAGAACTTTTGAATTCTGCACCTGTTCTGCGATGACATCCTTCGCATTTGCATCTGTGAATTTTGTCTTCTTTGAATGCATCTGGGAACTGTCTTTAGCCGAACGCGCGAGAACAACTGCCCCTTGGCGCAAAATCCACAGAGGATCCCAATTCGGCAATCGGTGAACACTGTTCAAGAGAAAACCCTTCGCACCTGGTGGAAACCCCTGCCGCTTGGTATTCCAACAGTGTGTACTGGCCAAATCATCACTCCCAATGCGCCTTCTTGGTCAATAAAATAGCCCGTGGGGTGCTCTGCAAATCCACTCGCACACTCCTCCATCACTTCTCGTCTCTTCCTTTCTTTGCTAGAAGAAAAAACCCCAACGCTATGGACAAGGGTAAACAACCTCGGGGGAGCGGCTCATCAAGGAAGCGTACGATTCGGAAGTGAGTTCTATCTTGATCCGTTCCATGTCCTCCCGCTTGATCTTGCGCCTCATGTTTTCCTTTTGCCCCTTTCGGCCTTGATTTGCTTCCCGAAGAGGTCATCGGGACCGAAGATGTTCCTGAGTACATCTCCTCCGATTCCTCCCCCGCGCAGGATGCCACGCCTGAGCAGAGGGCCATTCATCAGCTGCGCCGCCGTGCCCGGCACCTGGAGCGTGACCTCAGGGACATGTCCGTCCGCTGCCAAGCCGAGCGCGAGCGTCGCATGGCGCTGGAAGCGCTAGTAGGGGGTAAATGCTTCTGACTCCTTCATGTTTGCATCTGGATTTCTTGCCCCTAACCTTGATTCTTTTGCTCCAGATGTCTCTGACAGGTACAGCAACCTGAAGGCGGCCTGGGATAGCTTGGTAGAGGCCGCCAATCATGGTCATCCTCGTGCGTTCCAAGTCGCCGTCACGGTGGTCCTGGAACAACCGAAGAGGGAGCGACGTAGAAGAAGCAAAGAAAAGATTGAATCATACTTTCGCTTCTTTCTCCACGCCTTCTCGCTTCCCACCCCTTAGGGGACCCGACCATCGGGGCTGCTATATGTAATCTGCAAGAAGCAATTGTAATGTAGTATTGAGCTAAGGGCAATGCGTCCGGCACTCGGCCATCCTCTTTTGTTCATGGATTTTGTTCTAAAGGCGGCCTCATTCTTGAGCGCGGCTATTTTTGTGCCGGATGCGTGTAATCATCGATCGATCTCAATGCTAGGATAGTATTTCTTCGGATATCTCCCATTTATCGCAGCGGAAAATTCTTCTCCCGGCAAAGTTTTCAATATGTATGCATTACCGTGGGACGCATCCGACCACACGAAAAGGCCCCTCCCGGTTAGGGGACCATTTGCCGAATTCACGTATTTAGTTCCAATCGGCAATAGCGCTTTCCAAACTAGATCGCCTTCTCGCGAATTGCTTTACCTTTACTTTCTTGTTATAGTACTTGGCGACTCGCAGCTTGTTTTTCTCGATGTTTTCCAGGGCCCTGAGACGGATCATATGCAAATCTTCTAACTCATCCATCATTAGGCCACTGTAATCCTTGGAGCTCAATTCGTTTTGCAGCACTACTCTCCTTGACTCTGATTGCATTTCCCAGGGCAGGATCGCATGATGCCCGTAAACCAACTCGTAAGGAGAAGTCTTTGTAGCTCCATGGGGGGCCATTCGGTAAGCCCACAACGCTTCACTGAGTACCGAATGCCACCTCCTTGGCTTCTGATCGATCTTCTTACGTATCGGCTTGATCATGATCTTATTAGAAGCCTCTCGCTTGACCATTAGCTTGGGCATAATACGGAGAGGAATTAAACAATTTGATTCCCATGCTTTCGGCAAAATCTCTAAACTCCAATGACACGAATTGTGCCCCCCGGTCGGTGGTAATCGTCCGAGGGATCCCAAATCGATAGATGATGTGTTCCTTGACGAACTCGATCATGTTTTCTGACGTCACTTTCTTCGGTGGGACCGCCTCGACCCATTTGGTGAAGTAGTCCGTAGCCAAATGCACGAACTTATGCCCCTTGCTAGACGGCGGATTAATTTGGCCAATCAGGTCTATACCCCAGCCCCTGAATGGCCATGGCTTGATGATGGGGTTCAATGCTGATGCGGGGACTCTTTGAATATTCCCGAACCTCTGGCAGTCTTGACATCCCTTGTAATACTCAAAGCAATCCTCTAATATCGTCGGCCAAAAGCATCCAGCTTGCCTAATAACCCATTTCATCCGATAGGCCGATTGGTGCGCTCCACATATCCCATCATGCACGTCGCTCATCATGTTCTTGGCTTCTTCTGGACCCAGGCATCGTAGCAATACTCCGTCTAATGATTTATAGAATAAATTGTCATCCAGAAGAACGAACTTAATTGCCTTGTACCGAGCTTCCTAGAGACTTTTCGGGATGGATCTCTCAAATAATCAACGATCTCTTTCCTCCAATCATCTTACGCAAGATCCACCCCTAGTGCACACACCTCGCAACAAATGCTTCTTGACTCTCCTTGTAACCGGAGGCGCTGCGAGCTAGCTTTGTTTGCTTCTTCGTTATGCTCTCTAGGAATGTCTTTGTAGGGTTACCAGTGGGAAGCTCTTCAAGATTTCCCTGCACTCTTCGTAGTAACTCCTCAGCGCTTCGCTCCTGCACTCGTATTGGCCGTTCAATTGCTTGATTACTAGTTCTGAATCTCCATAGACCTCAACTGACACGGCCCCAGCTTCTCTCAAATATTGAAGCCCTCGAAGTAGTGCCTCGTATTCAGCCTGGTTATTTGTGACAGTGGGTTGTATAGGAATAGCGAATTCGAACATCTCACCTTTGGGCGAAATTAGCAGGATCCCTACTCCCCCACCTTTGCCACATGATGACCCGTCAAAAAATAAAGCCCAAGGGGTAATTTCAAGTAGACTAATTGAAGGGTCACGATGTTCAGTTATGAAATCGGCAATGATCGACCTTTGATGGCTTTTGCCGATTCGAACTTCAACTCGAATTCTGATAAAGCTAAAATCCATTTGCCAATCCGACCGTTCAAAATTGGCATAGATAACATATGTTTTATCACATCAAACTTCGAGTATACAGTGCATTCGGCATTCAACAAGTAGTGCCGAAACTTTGTACACGAGTAGTATACGCAAAGACACAGTTTCTCTATAGCCGAATACCTGGTTTCAGGATCAAGTAGTTTTCGGCTAAGATAAGCTACTACCCGCTCCTTTCCTTCGAATTCTTGAATAAGGGCCGATCCAATAGTTTGGGTATCGGCCGCCACGTACAACTTGAAAGGCTTGTCCACCGAGGAGGAACCGGCAAAGCCGGCGGCTCCTTCATGTATTGCTTGATTTCATCGAAAGCCTTTTGTTGTTCGTCGCCCCACGTGAATTTCCGATCCTTCTTTAGCTTCGGCAATGGAGAGAATGGCAACACCTTCTGTGATAAATTTGAGATGAATCTTCTCACGAAGTTGATCTTGCCGAGCGTTGATTGCAATTCCTTGAGGTTGGTTGGAGGAACGACTTCATCAATGGCTTTCATGCTCTTCTTGCCAACCTCGATCCCCCCTTCGTGGACCAAAAACCCCGGGAACTCTCCACCGACACCCCAAATGCACACTTGTTTGGATTCATCTTTAGGCCATGCTTCCGGTGCATTCCAAGGTCTTCTTCACATCTTCTAGATGGGTGTCATGACTTAAGGACTTGATCACCACGTCATCGATGTAGATTTCCACGGTTTTGCCGATCAACTCATGAAAAATGTAATTCATGGCCCGTCGATAGGTTGCACCGCATTCTTCAACCCAAATGTCATGACTATCCATTCAAATAGGCCTATATGACCAGGACATCTAAAGGCCGTCTTCGAGATGTCTTCTATTGCCATGAAAATCCGATTGTACCCCGCGTTGCCATCCATGAAACTAATCACCTTGTGCCCGGCGGCGGCGTCAATCAACAAATCGGCAATAGGCATCGGGTATCCATCCATGGGAGTAGCTCTGTTTAGGTCCCTGAAATCTATGCAAACTCTCATTTTTCCATTCTTCTTATACACGGGACGATGTTAGAAATCCACTCCGCATATCTGCACGGCCGAACGAAGTTTGCGTCAAGTAATCTTTCGATCTCCTTCTTCACATCGGCCAATACTTCATCCTTGTAGATTTTCCGGGGCGGTTGCTTATATGGTTTGAAACCAGGCTTGATTGGCAACCGGTGCTCGACGATGGAACGATCCAATCCAGGCATCTCCGAGTAATCCCAGGCGAAGCAATCTTTATATTCTTTGAGAAGCTCAATTAAGTTCCCCCTGAAGTCTGGCTGCAAATTTGCACTGATGAACGTCGGCCTTGGCTTATCACCGCTTCCAATGTCAACTTCTTCCAGCTTATCGGCCGACATGAATCCTCGTCCTAACTTGCCATCAGTGCCATCCACGGGGTTCTCCATCGAAATTACTATAAGAGCCGACCGCTTGAATCGGCCGTTGGTCACCGCCGACGGGTTCAACAGGACCTTCTCCCCGCTCCTTCCCCGAGAAGCAATCG
Organism: Cenchrus americanus; assembly: GCA_947561735.1. Classification (NCBI taxonomy): domain Eukaryota; kingdom Viridiplantae; phylum Streptophyta; class Magnoliopsida; order Poales; family Poaceae; genus Cenchrus; species Cenchrus americanus. Next base: position 8,137,924 of record OX387242.1, read on the forward strand.
ATGCCTTGGTACTCCCGGAAGGCCGGTTCCATGTTGGCCACGCTCACGGAGTCATTCGCCCGGACGACCTCGATCTCGTCATCCACCCACCGGATAAGTTGTTGATGCATGGTGGATGGGACGCAGCAGCTTGGCGTGAATCCGGTCCCCGCCCAAGCGACGAGCCGTAGGCTCCCTTGCCTTCGATGACAAAGAAGGTGGTGAGCGGCGTCTTGGACCCGATCATCAAGTCCACGTGAGCGCATCCTTTGGTGTCCGAGGGGTTCCGGCGAAGTCGTTCGGGATGATGCTCGTAGGTGTCGATCGCTCGGGCCCATGCCAAGCTTCCCGAAGGTGGTGTATGGCATGACGTTGACTCGCCGCCCCGCCGTCGACGAACATCTTGGTCAATGGCTTGCCATTGACGTACCCCCTCAAGTACAGCGGCCTCATATGGCGATTCTTGGCCGGCTTGTCGAAGACGGCCTGCTTGGCAAGCACCAGTTGTGCCATCATCTCCTCGGTCGCTCGTCATCAAAGGAAGCTTCCTCCCCGCATAACCTGGTTAGCGGGCGCCATGAACTCGTTCGGCAGGAAGTATACCATGCAAGCAGGAGCCGAACGCTTCGATCCTTCCGGGCCGGTCCTTGGGGCGCCACTTCGCCTCGTCCGGATCCCGGCTTGTTTCATCTCGCGGTTCCTCAAGCGCCGGACCCGCCTTTTCCGGCTCTCCGCGTAGACCGGTGGGCACCACCGCCCCTTCTCGCCGGACATGAACATCCTCGTCCTCCTCTTGATCGGCCCACCCGAGATCGGCTTGGCGCTTCCCGGGATGATCAATGATTTCAATTTTTTGCCGCCGATCCCCGTTCGGGTGGACCCTTCCAAGTCTTTCGTGGACGGATCGGCGATTGGCATTTTCCCCGCTCGTACTCGGCATGTCCGTCGCCGCACTCGGGACGCTTCCTCAACGTGGGCGCCTTTAGGCCCTCATTCCGGTAGTGCACCGAAGAAGGCGCACCCCCGGTGGGCGCGCTCCTCGCTCGCGCGTGTCTTGCTCTCGGTCCCTTCGCGCGCTTCATCTTCGACCTGCGCCGCTCCTCCTCCTCGTGACGACGCCTCGGTAGCGCTCCTTTTCCATCCGGCGCCGCCACTTGTTGAGGAGAATACGTGACGTCACCTTGGGTTTAGGCCCGGACGATTCCCTAGTCTCGATGTGGCTTTTGAGAACGCGGGGGCGTCGCCCGCACTTGCTCTAGGGTCACCCGGCGCTCCGGTCCACCGATCCACCTTGCTTGGACCTCGGCGAGGTCGGGACCTTAACCTTCCCCTTCTCCTCGACCGTTATCGCATTGACGAAAAGCCGAGCATGTTTTGAGGAAAGGGGTGGCCATCCGGTTTCATCTTGTTATCGAACTTGAGGTGTCCCTCCCGGATAGCCTTCGGATCTTCATCCCGAAGACCCCGCAATCGTTGATGGAGTGCGAGTCCCCTGTCATGGAAGCCGCGGTAACGTTTCGCTTTGACTCCATCGGCCGAAGCATAGAATGCCCTTCAGGCAGCTTGATTCGGCCTTCCTTTACCAAGAGCTCAAACAACTTATCAACCTTTGTGATGTCGAAGTCGTAGGTCCCTTTGGTCCGCTTGACCCAACGCCGATTCATTGTCAAGGGCTCTTTACCCCACATGATCTCTCGCTTGCGGCTATCTCCAATTCGTCGTCAGAATCCTCGAACAAATCAGCCTTGTCCAAGAATTGATTGTAGATGTCAGCGACGTCGTGCTGCTTGCCAAACTTGGGGTCCTTCTTGAGGCCATACGCCTGATTGCTCATCAAAGATAACTTTTGTGACAGCTGGCCCAAGTTCTCAAACTCCATCCCAAATAGCTTCTCGCGCACGGCTGGCAACATCCCGGCGACGGCCATATCAGCCAGCTGATCGTCTGGCAAGTTCAATGAGAAGCACATGCCCTTGACTTCTCTGAACCTTCTAAGAAACTCCAGCGGTGTTTCGCTGTGCCTTTGCTTCAGGGTGGCGAGATCAATCAACTTCTTCTCGAAGCTCGCCGCCGAAGTAATGAGCGTGGAATTTACGCTCCGGATCCTTCCACCCGGCCACCGATTCGGGCGGCGGGGACGAGAACCACCGAAAAGCCGGACCCGTCGGCCCGAGGCGGGGAAGTAGCGAACCCCGAACGCCTCCTCGGCCGAGCATTCCCCAAGCCGCATGAGGTAACGGGCGATGTGCTCGACCGTGCTTGTCTCGTCCTCGCCCGAGAGAACTTTGTGAATTCCGTCGGCGGCTTCACCCTCGGTGGCGGGAGCACGTTATAGTACCACTGCGGGAACGGCGGCTCTGTAGGTGGGGCCCCGCATCTTTGGCTTGAGGCCGAACCGATTCTCGCATCAATTCGGCCATCTTGCGTGCTAGGGCGTCTTCCTCTTGAGCGCCCCGCCCGCGCGTACCCCGGGTGCGGGAAGGCATCGAACGCTCCGTAATTTCCCACTTCATGATAACCACCGCCGTACAAATTCCTCTCGGGAGCCGGTTGGTCGACGGAGCTATTCTTCGACCGGGGTCGAGTGGGGCCCCGCATGAGCCGAACGCTAGGTCTCCGTACGTAGGCCGGTACGGATCTCGGCCGTTGCACGGGCCGACCCGTGCTTTCTCCGTGGTGGCGGCAGGATTGGTTGACTTCCTGAAGCTTGCAACGGGGCCGAACCGGCCGCCCCGGCGCCTGCGGAGGAGGTTGGAATGTTTGGCTCCCGGAGCTTTGAGGAGGAGGCTGCTGCAATTGGCTCCGTAGCAGCGGCTGAGAGCTTGATTCACCCAGCTCCACGGTGCTCTTCCGGCGGACGCCTTCCCGAACGCTTGCACCGCGCCCGGCCAAAGAGGGCCACCATCATCTGTCGGAGCGACCCGAGGAAAGCCCGGTTGTAGTCCCCACCGGCGTGCCAAAAAGTGTGTTGACGTAAAATGTGCACTCGACGCCAATCACACAGCAAGCCGAAAAAAGCTAGCTTCGCACGCGCAGAGAGAGAGTGACGTGCCAGTCAATTTTTCCTGAAAATTAACAAAAGATAAAGCAGTTAGATACCAAAGCTTGGAACGTGTCGGGTGGTACCAGACAGTTCCATATTTACGGCTAAGAAGCCAAGCAAGATGACATGTAGCTATGTAGAGCTATCTGTCAAAGAACCACAACCATCCGGGCCATTACGAGGAAAAAAGGAATACCGCCGAATGGATGACGTAAGCGTGATGACGATCGGTCTTTGTATAGATAAAGATGCGAGCATGAAGTCATGACCGATCCCCATGAGATTTGTCATTAAATAAGATGAGGTAAAGCACGAACATGAACATGTATTAAATGAGCATGCATAGATCCAAAGCACTAGTCTACCGCATGTCTAGGTACTTTAAAATCCGTCGGGTACGATCACAAGCAAATCTATCCACCGCATGATACAACTTGCATGAAAAACGCACCACTTTCCGCAAATAGATCTATCCACCGCATGATACAATCTAAATATGGAAAGCTAAAAGCATACGTCATTTAAAACATAAACCATGCACATGATCTACTCGTGAAAAGATAACCGAATACGACCGAATGTACCGATTCGGGGTCCATGAAGAAGGAACAAACATTACCACGTGAATAAACCTATCGAGCCGAAAAGGAAATCTAATCCACCGGATGACTAGCTCCAAGGCAACCCAAAAACCTGCATCTACCGCATGATACCCGGTTCTTTCAAGATTTATACGCACAAAGCAAGCTTGAACCCGCAACACGTAACAACCTAGATCGATTCGGTTTCGGCTGTCGGAGAGCACAAGATCCATGCGTCAAAACACGAAACCTGCTCGTACACAGATCTTAAAAGGAACATAGCCGATCCGAAACCATCTAGATTGGGCAAGGGTATGTTACATGAATTAAAACATAAAGTAAAACTCATGATAACACGGGATAACTTAATGAATCTATTGGATCTTGCCAAAATCCAATAGAGCCGATAACTAGCTTCGAGCTAGATCTTAACCTACCGCATGGCTCATGATCTAACAAGAAACCCTCTTGAACCAAGCTTGAATCTACCGCATGACACGAAGCATGGTAACAAGACTACTTGCATCAGATCTAAATCCACCGCATGATACTAGACATGATACAAGGTTGCGGTACTCACGGAGGTCGACGGATCGATTGGCCCTCTCGAAGAACTCGACGACACGACAAGGACTCTAGGGTTTGGCGTAAGGCCGGTGTGTATTGAGGAATGATCGTGTTTGTTACATACATCCAGGGATCGTATTTATACCCTGTTGATTACAACTGCGAATGGATTCATTGCCTAACTAAACCTGATCGCCTATCCATCCATTCGCTTCCTCTGATTGAGCCACGTCACCGTCCAATCCCGCAAAATCAGCTCTCTTGTTCCTCCGCCGAATCGGAGCAAATAGCCGACCGCGGATCCTTCGCCGAAAATCTCTCGAAAATATCTTTCCTTCCACCGGACGGACTCTTTTTCGAATCGGACCCACATGTCATACTCCTTACCAAATTTTGGTGTTAACAAACGTTGTCTTATGTTGATCTTCGGGTGAATGGGAATTTGCATGAACCCCGAGTATCCATCGAGAAAGCAAAAATAAGCGTGGTTTGCTAACCTCTCGAGCATCTCGTCTATGAACGGTAGGGGGAAGTGATCTTTCTTCGTCGCTTTGTTAAGCTTACGATAATCGATACACATCCGCCACCCGGTCACGGTTCTTTGCGGTATCAACTCGTTCTTCTCATTCTTCACCACGGTTAAACCTCCTTTCTTCGGCACACAATGTACCGGCTCACCCATTCGCTATGCGGAACCGGTAGATGATTCCGGCATCAAGTAACTTGATAACCTCTTTCTTTACTACCTCTCGCATGGCATGGGTTAGCCTCCTTTGGTGGTCCACTACGGGCTTACATTGGTCTTCCATTGGTATACGATGAGTGCAAAAGGTCGGGGCTAATACCTTTGAGATCATTAATTGAATATCCAATCACCTTCCTATGTTTTTTTAATAAAATCAGCAACGCTTCATTTTCTTCGGGGCTCAACTCGTCGCTCACAATGATCGGATAAGTTTTGTCCGGGCCCAAAAATTCATATTTTAATCCCTTGGGCAAAGGTTTAAGGTCTACCTCGGGCACTTGTGGCTCCTCGGGTTTGATTTCTCCTATGTCTTCAAACTTCTCTTCCTCCACGCTACCGTCATGCGGCTCTAAGCCTTTTGTCGCTTCCTCTAGTTCTTCATCTTGTTGATTACTAATTTGATTTTCCATCGCTCTTTGCAGCGGGTCTCTAAGGGTTTCAACAAAACAAAGACTATCTATCTCTTCTACTTCTTCATCGTCGGGAGGAAAAGGAGTAAGGTGTTTAGAAGCACGAAAAAAGTTATATGTGTACTTTGTTCCATTAAGGTTCATTGTTACTTTGCCTTCTCCGGCATCTAACACGGCATCTACCAACTTAAGAAAAGGCCTACCTAAGATTATATGATCAGAATTACTATGGTAAGCATCAATAACAAAGAAATCGGTTGGTATATAGTTTCTAGAGATTTTTACTTTCATGTTGCAAGCAATACCTAGAGGTTTGATAGTTCTACCATCTCCCATAATTAATTTCGTTGATGTTGGGGCTAAGTCTAGGTTGTGGTATTGAACTTTATCGTAAATTTTAGAAGATAGAACACTTACTTGGGCTCCGATGTCGCATAAGGCTTTGCATTGAACTCCGTTGATCTCGCAACTCAAGTGCGGCGTCATCTTCTCTTCTTCTTCGGATCCGATCGAATAAATTTCAGCAAGGCGAGCGTATGGTGATGCTTCGGGCTTGATCCCCATGATCCTCTTCACCTCGGCAATATGTTCCGATCCACCACGTCATCTCCAAAGAGCTTTTCAAAAATCTCACCGGTGGTTTCAAGGTCGTATGAATTTTCAGCTTTCCTCTCCGGTGGGAAATCAACTTCCAATGCTCTTGCCATTCCCTTTTGATTAGGGAACGGTCTTCTCTTGTCGAATACTTCTCCGTAATCAATAGGAACCCAATCCATTGGTTCGAACTCCCTTAGTGGCTTCGCGCTTGACATGCTTCTCTTGTTCGTCTCATTTGGTGCGGCGAAGTCGACGTTTGGTGTAGTTCTTGACTTGATGTGTTCTTGTTCAAGCTTTTCCATGATTGGCTCCTCTTTTGTGACTTCCGGGTTGCCTCTTTAGAAAAATCAGCAAGCTTTTTCTTCCTTGAATTGAATTCGGCTCTTCCGCAAGTCTTGTTTCCCAATCTCTTCGCATGGCAGCCGCTTTACTAACTTTTTGTAGAAGTTGGGCGGCTTCCGTGAGTGTTTTCTCCATGAGATCCCCACCTCGCACACATTTCGACGGGTCTCATGCAACTAGGGGTTAGGGAAAAGAAAAATGTATGCAAGAGTACGTCACCGGTGAAGCCGAGTTTTGGTCCTTGTTCGATTAATTCATTAAACCTATCCCGTGCTTGGTCTATCCCTTCCTCTTCTCCTTGCATGAAAGTGATCACTTGCCTCCTTAGATGTTGAATCTTGCTAATTGGAAAGAACTTCTCGCAAAACTTCTTTGTCAACTTGTTCCAATTGCCTTCAACTTCAAAGGACGCAACCGAATACCATGTCTTTGCTTTGCGCTGAAGTGAGTAGGGAAAGAGATTCCATTTGAACCATTCATCGGGAACTCCTTCTTGACGCACCGTGTTGCATATTGTCGTGAAATCCCTTATGTGTCTATATGGGTTCTCCGTAACCATCCCTTCAAATGGGTTTTCCGCCACCATCTTGATGATCTTGGATTTAATTTCATACTTGGTCGCTTCGAGCTTCGAATCCGACTCTTGTACCTTTATGTCTTCACATCGAGGGCTAGCGTAATCCCTTAATGATTTCTCCGGTTCTTCCACGGGTTGATTAATGAACTCCATCTAGACAAAAAGATAAAAACAAAAACAAAAAAGAAACAAGTGTTTTTCGATAATATATGTTAGATAAAGCAAATAAAAGATGAACTAAAATATAAAACTAAGTTAGATGCAAATCAAACGATGTAAACTAACTTGCTCCCCCAAGAACGGCGCCGGAAAAAAAGGGCTTGTTGACGGATAAAAGACGTATCCCTCTACGATCCGCAAGCGTACGGACCCCACACCTTTTTCACCACGGGATTCCCAAGGTTCTTGTCAATCCGCGAGCAAGGGGATTACAAGCGTTCGATCAACAACGACACACTAGCTACTAAAACCCTAACTAATATTATACTAGAAAACAACTAAACTACACTAGAGAGAATGATAAACGATCAAGGAAGAAGGCACTCGCCCACGGGTCTACGATACTAGAGCATGCAATCGCTTAAAGACATGAAAAACCAATCTAATCTATCGGGGTTGTGACCACGGTTTCGCCCTTACCCTCCTCTCGTACCGTCACTACGCGAAGGTATTCATGACTAGACCTTTGATGGCCACGGCGTATTGAATGGATCCAAGGAAGCATTGAGGCCTTACTCCCTTTACGGCATGGTTGCAAACCTTAAGCATTAAAGTATATTCAACACAAGATGATAGATAGATAATCCGACAAAGTGCGATTACATCTCACGATCGATTACAACCCATGGACGAATGAGAAGATTACCCCATCAAGGTGCCGATCATGGCACCGTTGATCATGGTTTCCCTTCCGCCGGTGTCTTCCTCCTTCTCCACGAGAGGGTGCTTCCTTCGAGGTGGTTGATCTCCAGCCAGAGATCCTCCTCCTCTCTCTCTAGCTTGTAGATGGCCTTCTGGTGCGAATAACTCCTCCCCTCGGTGTTGGCGGCGCGTCGGGGGTTTTAGGGTCGAAGATCCTTCGAGGGCAAGGAAGACGGGACCGAACCGGTGCCCGAAGTGGGCTGGGCCGGCCCGCCCGGGCCGGCCGGCCCAGCCCACCTTCGGCCCGGTTCGGTCGCCCTTTTTTGCTCCGTGGGTCCTCGTGCACTTATCTACTTTGCCCCCTCCACTTGCATGATTTTGACGCCGTTATCCTCACGATCAAGATGGAGGCTCTCTTTGCATGAAGTTTGATCTTTTACGCTTCAATCCCCGGGGTGTTCCTCGTAGCACTTCGGTCCTCACCACCATTGGAAGTAATTTCAGCGAGCTCATGAACACGATCAAGACTCCATGAATGCTCCTTTGAACTTCTTGCGAATCCGTCCTTTATGTCCATGTTTTCCTACATAAACATAACACTTCCAAATGCATGCACAAAGATGAACTTGTCATATGATTAGTGTGCCTAGTGGCGGGTTAGTTCCATAATCAAATCCAAACCAAAGTGTAATGAACATGCTAGGTGCACCAAAATACACCGTCAACAGCCCCCGCCACCATGTGGCCCTCACGCCGCCTCACGAGGGCCCCCTCCCCGGTACTCGGGGGACGGCATGGAGAAACTCACCCACCGGTCCCACCCGGGGCGGCGGGGAGTCGTCGTCCGGATCTCCACCACCACCGCCCGTCCGCGCCACCACGGGCGCCCCGACCGCCCTCCACGGCCGCCGCCACGGCCGCGCCTCCACCACGGCCGGCTCCGCGGACCGCGCCTCCGCCACAACCGGCGCCCGGGCCGCGCCTCCACCACGCCCGCCGCCGCGGGCTGCGCCTCCGCCACGACCGGCGCCCGCCGCTCCTCGACGGCCGCCGGCCGCGCACGGCGGGCCGATCCGCCGGCCGAGGCCCCGAAGCCTCGCCCGCGCCCCGCGAGCTCTCGCCCGCCGCGGCCGCCGGTGCTCGCCCCGCCCGCGGCGCCCTTGACGAGCGCCGCCGGTGGGGAACGGACGCATCGACCCCTCAACACCTTGGAAGGTGCGAGGGGAGGCACGGTCGCGCACCACCCCGCATAAACACAAACAAATAATCGAACACCCGGTTGTCAAAAACCCAACCCCGCGAAGAGCAAGCCCCTTACCTCGAAGAGGAGAAGGCGCGCTTCCTCTTCCCCGAGGCCTCGGTGGATGACGTCGGCACGGCCGGCGCGGCCACCGCCGCGCCCCCGCCATCTCCCGCCCGCGCGCACGGCCCCCGCCCGCGCGCGGCACGCTGCCGCACGCGCCTGCGCGGCGTGCACCGGCGCCTCCGCGGCCCGCGCCGCTCCTCGTTGTCGATTGCCCGGCGGCGGCGCCTCGCGCCCGCCCCGTGCGCCGCCGGCTTCCCGACGCCGGAGCCGGCTCCGCGACGGGGGCGCGAGCCCCCACCTATCGGGGGGCCCTACCCCCCGGTTTTCCTCCTCATCCTCCTCCGAGGACGAGTACTCCTCGGTCCCCGGAGAGGAGAGCCCCCCGGTGCTCGCGCGGCCGTGCTCCCTCGCTCCGCCGCTCGCGGCGCCTCGCGGTGCCGCCTTGCGCGCTCCTTCTTGCGCGCCGCCCGCTCCCGCTCCCCGTTGCTTTGCGACGCCCGACCGAGCGCGGGGGGAGTCGGGGAGTGGGCGGAACGGATTCCACGGCGCTCGGGCTCACCATCTCGCGAGCGAAAACATCGAGAGGTGCATCGAAACCCGGAGCACCATCAAGATCAAAGACGGAGCCAAGAGTTCTACTTACCGGCCAGACCGGTGGGGGAGCATCTCGAGGTCCCACGGGGACCGGGTCGGCGCGCAACAACCGGGTGTCGGCGGCGCTCCATGCCCGTGTGAGCGCATACTCCCGCCCGGAGGGGGCTCGGAAGCATCCGCGACCTCGCCGGCCGCAACGGGGTCCGCCGCCTCCGTCATCTCAAAGATACGCAGCGGCCTCTCCATCCGGGGCACGATCCGCCCGGTGGTGGAGGAAGGCGAGGACGGTCGCCGCGGTTAGCCCGCGCGCCGCCAGGTTCCTCAGCGCGGCCAGGAGCGAGTCCAACCGCCTCCGACGCGAAGGCGGGGACACGCCGTAGCTCCAGGAGTCGGGCCTCTCCCGAGCACCGTGCCGGTGTAAGGGGGGAGGCCGGGCTCGGCGTTGCGAAGGTAGAACCACCCCCGCTCCCGGCCCGGCGTTGTTGGACGTCATGGTACAAGGGATGTAGTCGTCCTTGTCTCGCGCCCGCAACGCAAGCGACATGCCGCCGGCGCGCACCGCGCGGGGGTCCTCTCGCTCCTTCGACGGCCGCGTGAACGGCTCTCGCGCGGAAGAGGTGTATCTAGAGATCCCAATTCACCGGGATCCCTAGATACCCTTCGCGATGCCCACGAACGTAGTCGGTTGACGGTGAAAATCCGTCAACCTAGCCATGAGTTTACCTTCGGTGTTGGCATGAGTTTTATACCTTATCCATTGGTACTAACCCCCGTGGTATAACAAGTTCACGTGTGCATGTCGGTTTTGGAGTTTAATGTTTATGCGGGGTTTTAGTGTTGAATGCAAGACTTTCGGGATAAGTTCATCAAGCACCTCATGACAAGACCTTGAAGTCCTCGAACAAGTCATGCAATGAAGCAAAATTAACTCCAAGAAGCCGGGGACTTGATCCGAGAAGACGACGGACTCCGGGGACCCGACCAAAAAAGTGCTGAATCTTGCAAGACAAGGAGTTGAGTCCAATTCGGAGAGAAACGGACGACATGGACCTACATGCGAAGGGGGAAGCATCCGGAAGCAAGGGAACCGACCTCGGGCAAAGGAGCCCACGGGGCCGGGCCTAAATGGGCCCGGGCGGCCGGCCCGGTCCGGTCGGCCCAGCCCATTTTGGGCCCAAATCCGTCGTCCTTTGCCCTAGCCGCCAATCGGGCTATTTATAGTCTCCCGACCGAGAGCCACGCAGAGGAGATTTCGTCTTTGGCCGCCGAGAAGCGAGAGAAGAGAGGGACACCATCTAGGAGAGGAGAGGGTCGAGCTAGTTGACTAGGGTTTCCCTAGCCGACGTGGGAACCTTGCACGGAAGACCACGTCGGAGTTCCCGGAGCTAGAAGCAAGATCAAGGAAGGATCCCGGTGGTGATCTTGTGTATGTATCATTGTTATAGTTGAATTATCAAGTTGAATCTTTTCCTAGTGATCAAGTGTTTCCTCGAAGATTTCGTTTTTCGATCGGCTTTGCTTATTTCAATTCTATTCTCGAGATAGATTACATAGGGTGTTCTTGTAGCCGCGGTGGCTAGAGATACACGCCGGATCTTCCGAAAGAATCTCGACTTGTCTTTTGACTCGCCCTAAGCTCCCCGCATGAATAGGGATACGTTGTGACGAACGGGGGTCTCGAAAGGCGGATGTTTTCGGATTTGGACGGGAAACCACGATTTAAAGAGGCTTTTATTAAGATTCGATTTGCTACTTCTTCTCTTGCTTGGAACTTCAACAAAAGGCTTACCCCGATCCCTTTAGATCGGTTTATCTACCCAATCTTACTTTGTTTTCTCCGGTCTTTAGTAGATTAGATTTATCTTTGTTTTGTGTCTTTTACTTAGATGCATAGGTTCTTTATTGAATATTGCAGTTATTTGGCTTTAATAGATTAAGTCTTGCGTCACACATTTGTTCCATGGATTCGATACCTTGGGTTCACCACTCGAGGGAAGAAGGGTCCCTTGACTACGACGGGAGACTTGTACGCTTGCGAGTCACGAACGAACTTTGATACAATTATTAACCGTCAACAAGCCCCTTTTTCTGGCGCCGTTGCCGGGGAACAAGTGATCAAGATTTGATTTTTTATTGCTTTTTTTGTAATTTTCAGTACTGATTTTGTTTTATTTTTGCATCTATTAAATTTTGATCATCCTCAAAATACATGTAATCTAGTTTGTCTAACTCTAGTCTTTATAGATTTGTTTTGTTTTCTAGTTTTTTTTGCATACTTTGTTTATTGCTAACCCTAACGGAGATGGACGGCTACCTCTCCAACAAACCCAATAATTTTGTGGATGATCCGGAAAAACTTTACGAGGCTAAGGAGACGCGAAGCACATCAAGCTAAAAAGCTGGATTTTGTAGATTCGGAGTCGGAAGACAAAGGATCGCGGGAATCTCCGAGAATTCACCACCTCAAAGTCCGCGGGAGAATCGACTTCCACCAATGGGTGACCAACCACCGGAAGAACGCAAGATTGGGGAGCTATGCACCCCGGACATCATCGACCTACCAATCTTGAACCTCGAGGAGATCGGAAGACCGTTCGAGATCAAGACCTCAACAATCCGCATGGTGCAACATTCACCCTTCACCGGCAAAGAGGATCCGAACCTTCACCTCCAAGCATTCATTCAACTATGTCAGACTTTCAACATGGATGGGGTGACTCAAGATCAAATGAGGGCAAGGCTTTTTCCGTTTTCACTACTCGGGAAGGCTTTGCAATGGTTCCACTCTCAACCGGCGGAGACGGTGCAAAATTGGAACACGTTGATGAAGGCTTTCATGAAGGAATACTACTCACCGGGTAAAACTCAAAGCTTGCGTAATAAGATTGCCACCTTTGTTCAATATCCTACGAAAACTATCTCGGAGGCATTCGAGCGCTTCAACGAGTACACCCGGCGGTTCCACATCACAAGTTCCCGAAAGAAGACCTCGTGCAAAAGTTCTATCAAGGACTCACCATGGCGTCAAGGACGATCATCGATGCATCGGCGGGAGGATCTATCATCGAGCTTACACCGACGGAAGCTTTCACGCTATTCAAGAAGGTCGCGGATAATGACACGTGGGCGTCATCCGGCGCCTACATCCGGTTCAACCCGTGGGGAACGTCAAAGGAGTCTTGCAAGTGGAGAAGGAAGACATACTTGAGGGCAAGATCGACTCGCTCATGAGGAGGTTGGATAAGATGGAGATGGAAAAGAAAGAGGCTCAAGACTTGAAGGCCGCCGAAGCAAGGTCCACATGCGAAGAATGTGGAGAGTATGGCCATGTCCGCAAAGATTGTCCGGAGGAAGCCAAAGTGCTCGACTACATGAGGAAGGGAGAATTGCCGAACTTCCGCTACGGGCAAGGTAGGCCTCAATTTAATGCAAGCTCATCTATTCCTAACGCGGTTCCACTTCGGATACAATTGAAGGAGTTCATGGATGAGCAAGCTAAGATCAATAAGGACACCGTCACCAAGTTCAAGACCATAGACAAGGTGTTGGAGAACATCGATAGCAAAGTGACGGAGGTCGGAAGTTCCAATCATCAAGTGCTCAACATGATGAAGATGCTCGAGACGCAAGTTGGACAACTTGCGGGGCGCCCTCACTAATGATGAAGGGAAGCTTCCGGACAACCCAAATGTCCCGAATCGGCGAAGGCCATTCAAACACGTTCGGGGAAGGAGACCGAAGATCCGGAACGTTCCGCGGGAGCAAGGAAGCTTAAACCATCCACCGAGGTGGAAGGAGCCGCTAAAGAGAAGGTTACGGGGATCGTCACCGAGGAACCCGAATTCGAGATGCCGGAGGATGACACGAGGATACCGCAACTCAAGCCACGCTACTTCCGAGGTAAACTTGACAACCACTTTGAGAAGTTTGTGGAAGTTGTGCGTAGACTTAGCATCAACATGCCATTACTAGATGCCCTACAAGTACCTACATATTCTCGTTACTTTAAAGACATACTTGCAAATAAATATGAGATAGCAACACTCGGGGTAGATCATGTCAAGATGTCCGAGGAGTGTAGTGCGGCTATTGCTTATGGGCTAGAGAAGCAAAAAGACCCCGGTGCCCTACAATTCCATGTTCGGTTGGTTCTTTCAACTTCGAGAAGGCGTTATGCGACCTTGGAGCTAGTGTGAGCGTCATGCCGAGGGATGTGTTCGAGAAGCTACGCCTACCGATGGAGCCTACGGGAATATGTTTGGAGATGGGGGACAACTCCATTCGCTATCCCTTGGGCATTGCGAAGATGTACCCGTGAAGATTGGACACCACTTCATCCCCGTCGACTTCGTTGTGCTCGAGATGGGAGAGAGGGAGAAGCCGCCGCTCATCCTAGGGAGGCCGTTCCTCAAGACCGTGGGAGCAACTATTGATGTTGGCAAGGGGGAGATCATGTTCGATATCAACGGAGAAAGGAGTTCCTTCAAGTTCCGTCCAAGGATTGAGGCATGCAACATGATTGGAGTGAAGGGAGAACCAAAACAAATGGAGGGGCTGAAAAAGAAGAAGGAGCCGAAAAAAGTGAACGTAACGAAAATCAAAGAAGGTGTTGCATCCGTCAAGACAAATGAAGAGAAGCCGCTCGTGAAGACCAAAAAATGATTAAGCCGGCTAAGCCAAAAGACAAGCCCGCGCCCAAGATGGTGCGGAAGTGGGTACCCAAGATTGCAACGCCCGCAAAGAACGTTGATCCGGAGTAATCAAGTGAAGAAGTCTAGCTATAGACTATAAACGAAGCGCTAGGCGGGGAGGCAACCCGTTTCGTCAAGTCAAGTCAAGAATAAGCTACGGGAGGACAACCCGATTCCGGGTTTTTCGAGTATTTTTAATAATTTAGTTTTTGAGTTTTACTACGCAAAGACATTAGACTTAGAAGTGGTTGAACAATATTAGAGACATAATTCTTGATTGAATGTTTGCTTTATCATAAACCCTTTGCATGAACCCTCCTATGTGCTTGTTTGATTCTTTTCTTTTCGAGAAACCCCTCAACCAAATAATTTCAGAACCTTAACTCAACCTTTCACCCTCATTATGGTGCTGAGGTTGGCTTATTTTTCATGCTAAAACCACACGAGTAGAGCCACGATTTATATTCAAGTGTTATAAAAATTCAGCATGTGTGTAACACCCAAAATTCCATCACTTAAAAAAAATGCTAGCAACAACTAGAATTTTATTTTCTAAGGATTAATGAATTTGAATAATTAAACTTGCCCTTAAATATATGCAATAATAATTAATTAATTTAGAATTTACCAAGTGATTGTGCATCATGTTGAATGCATGGGCTTTTGATTGATTGTGTGGTTTAAAAGTTGGTTTAAAAATTTTTGAAAAGATTTTGAGTAAAAGTTTGAAAAGAAATGAGGGAAAAAGGAATTGAAAAAAAAAGAAAAAAAAAGAAAACCAAACTAAACACCCAAACCAGCCCAGCCCGCACGGCCCACCAGCCCCAACCCACCTTTTCTTCTATTTTCAGCGCAGCCCAAACAGCAGCCGGCCCACCTTACCCCTCCGGCCCGCTCTCCTCCCTCGCGCCACTGACAGGTGGGGCCCCCTGTCAGGGTCGTCTTCAACCCGCCGCCGGCCCCATTCCCCCGCCCCCGCCGGCCGCCGCTCGCCCGGCGCCCCCTCGCCTCCCCCGCGCCTCCTCCCCTTCCCTCTCGGTGCTCCAAGCACTCAACCGCGCCGCCCTAAGCCGACCCCGCCCCTTCCTCTCCCCGGAAACGGCCGCCCACCGAGTGCCCCGGCCATTAATGGCGGCCGTCGGTGTGCCGCCGTCCACCGCCTCGCCCGCGACCCCTCCACTCCCCTCGCCACCTATAAAAGGTCGCCCCCGAGCTCCTCTCCACCCCGCACCGCTCAATCGAGCTTCTCTCCCCCTCTACACCGCCGCCCCCAGGGAACCCGAACCGGAGCTCCGCGCCCGCCGCCGATCCACTCCGCCGCCGCCCCTTCTTCCTCTTCGAGTCGCTCAGTGGTTTCCTCTTCTCCTCCTCTTCATTTTGGTGCATTTTCCTTGCTGTTTAGTGCACCGTAGTAGTTTTTTTGGCCACCGCCGGCGAGCCGGCCGGCGAGCGCCGCCGCCCTTGGGCCGCGCGCCGCCGCCACCGGTGACCAAGCGCCGCCGCCCTTAGTCCTTAGCCGGCCCGGCCTTAGATTTCCAATCCAACGGCTCAGATCAGTTCGAGCCCCGGGTCAAACAGAGTCAATACCGGTCAAACTAGGGTTCGCCGGCAATTTTGCTAAAGAGACCCTGACCTTTTCGCCATTAACAACCCGGTCCTTCCACCATATAAAAGCTTAGCAAGTCAGCCCCTGGTTTTTATAGTTTAGCCCCTAGCCCTTTCAAAATGCTCACCTGCAGTCCAAAAGCCCTTTTTGCACCTAGGACCTCTAGATTATATTTGTAATTATGTTTTAGCCCCTGAATTTTTATAGAAAACCCCCTAAGGATTATTTACTTTTACAAAATAGTCCCTAGAATTTGTTTTAATCATAACTTTTCCGTCTTAGCTCCGATTTAGGTGTTTTTGGTGTCCACGCGATCGTCTCAACAAGCACATTAGTTTTAGAAGCTTGTATTAGACTTTTAGCAATGTTTGATGTACTGTTTTATTTATTGTTTGTTTTTCTTGTGTGATCGTAGAGGACGTGCCGTTCGAGTTTGAGCAGGAGCCGCCTTTTTCAAGAAATTGAACCCCGAGCTTTTAGGAGAAGAAGGCAAGTGGATTTCCCCCCCCCCCCCCTGCATACTCTTTTTGGTCCTAATAACTTGCATGTTATCACACTTTAAATTTAAATTGTTATGCATAAATTTTGATGGGAAATGCCTATTAAGGAAATGACTAGATTTTAATCCTTATACCTTGCATACCTTGTTTTAAATAATTGTTTGGGTAGTTAAATGCTTAGATGCTATACTTTGGGAATGGAAGTTATCTTTTAAAATGTTGAATTTAAATGGAATTTGTGCTTATGGAATTTCATGAACATATAACTTAAAACATGGAGAACCACCCAAGAAAACAGTGCAACCACAGTCCACATGGCTCTGGCTTAGCCAAATAATTAGGAGTGTAAAATATCTAATAACCCTTGTCCGAAGGAACACGGGGGGCTCGGGTTGCGGGGGTATAGCCCGGTCCTTTTGGGGTAGTAGCCTTTGCTAAGGTGCCGACCACTAGGGAGGGTTATGGTCCGCCCCGAGTCAGAATCGTCGTGGGATATTGGTGTTTTGCACGCCTTTGTAAAGGCTTCGTAGTGAACCCCTTGCCACTCACCTCGGAAGTGTTTAAGGGCTTTGCAAACCCGGGCAGGATGGGGAACACGAACTGTGGGTAAAGTGTACAACCTCTGCAGAGTGTAAAACTGATCGATCAGCCGTGCTCACGGTCAAGAGCGGCTTGGACCCTCACATGATAGTTTACTAGAAATGGATTTCCAATTTGTGGTTTACTTATGATTTGGAGGAATATTCTTGAAAAGCTAAGTTTTGGGGTGGTATACACTTACACTTAGTAAATAGGTGCTTGCTAATAAAATTTGACCAACTTAAAATGCTTACCGCTGAAAACCCTAGCCTACCCTTGATAGCTTTGCATTTTCCCCCACGGCCGAGTACCAACCATAAGTGTACTCACCCTTGCCATATGTGTTCGAGAGGAGGATGCGGAGCGAGTTCTTCGATGAGTTCGATGGATTCCGAGGCTCGCGTTGCCCCCGCTCGGAGCTTGTGAAGTTGGAGACGGTGTTCCATCGTCTAGCTATCGATGTTCGTGTTTAGACCTTCGTGTCTATCGATGAGTGTAATAAATTTGATAAACCTCTATGTACGTTTTGAGCATTGTACTATGATATTACACTCATTTGTCTATCATATGTGTGAAAATTGTGGTTATGGCACACGTATGAGATGCATTCGGTTTTCTTCGGAAAACGGGTGTGACAGAGTGGTATCAGAGCAATGCTGACTGTAGGACGCAGCCTTAGATAGAAATGGTCGAAATAAGGACATTATCTAGAAAGACATTTCAGCTCTCTCATTCAAAAAAAAATCCCCTAAATACACCTAAAAATCTATCTTATTTACTTTTGTTAAAACCGTCCCCTTTATTGTTTTAATCTGCTCTGAGATCAGTTTTCTTTTCATAGATGGCCAGGACTCGACCGTTCGGAGCACACGGTCTTTCTCTGTCCGGCTCGAGGAAGAACCGGAGGACCCCTACTTCTTCGTAGAAGCTGAGGATGGAGCCATCCTGGAGGTGTACTCTGATGGAGAGCCGGGATCTCCGCGACCTCTGCCTTCCCCGCCACCGCCCCCCCTCGCCTCACCGGCGGCCTCCTCGTCGCCCCCGAGGATCCCGCACCGCTTGCCGCGGAAGGAGATCCACACGACTCTGGCGATGACACCGAGGACAGCGAGGCGACGGAGGACGACAACGAGGAGAGGGACGATGCTTACTACGAGGGACCTCGCGAGGGAGACCCGTACTGCATCATGCACTCGTCTGAGGTGGCACTTGGCTACTTCCCTTGGCTGCTGAGGAACACTTTACTGGAGCTGGGGAACACCGTGTACCCCATGTACGTCACTCACAGCTGGAACGAACCTCCACTGGGCACCTACTACCTGACCAGAGTCCACATCAGGGTGCGCAACCATGCCGCAGGAGGGTATATCTCGCGCACGACTCATGATTCTACTACACCTCACTCTACCTACCAGGCATCGGTCAGCAACGCCGCCAGGAGGGCCTTGTTCTCTCTTCGTTTCAGGCATGACCAGGAGTTGAGCCTCAGCGACTACCGCCACATCCCTCGTCGTACCAGTGGCACTGAGCAGACGGTGGTACCGCTGACCGGCTCCGAGGACCCACGCCTCCACACTCTTGCCCAGGTCACGGCAGCACTCAACACCGACCTGGAGGGTACTACGGCCGAGCCGGGAACGGACCCACGGTGAGTCGAAGGACGCCTACGCCGGATTGCTCGGTCGGAGGCCGAGCGTGATGGTAGGGAGCCACCCGTCGAGCCCGACGAGACCCCTTTCCCCGCGGAGTCCCCACCCCGCAAGAGGCTTCGTTACGGCTCTTCGTCTGCCACCACAGGTCTTCTAGGCTAGGATGCCCCGTGAGATGAGATCGCTAGACCCGTCCCTGCGAGGACGTAATCGATGTAATAATGATTGTTGGTTGCAAACATGTTTGATTTGGGTTTTTGTTTGACTGGAATGCCTTGTGGTGTGATGGCCGCATGAGCATTAATAAAATAATTAAGTTTAAATTTAATCTTAGCCCCCTTTCTCTTACTCATGATTATCGATCTTCGCTTTTATCCGAAATGACTTTCTCTAACAATTAGATGGTAAACACCGAGTCCGGAGGTGGACGGGACGTACCGCCCGTGATACGTGCCCACATCGCTAATCGGCGAATCCCGCCCCACCTCCACCTCGGGGATTAGCAATGGATCCAACTATGCAGCAGTTCTTTACGGCTCAAATGCAGTTGATTCAGAATCTTACTGCAACGGTCCAGAACTTGCAGGCACAGCAGAACAACCCGCCACCACAAGGACCTCCACCACCTCCACCAGTCAACAGACACGAGAGAGTTTATGAGCCACCATCCACCCACCTACTCCCACTCAGTGGATCCTCTTGATGCAGATGATTGGCTCAAGACTATCAATAAGAAACTAAACATCACTCAGTGCAATGATAGAGAGAAAGTCCTGTATGCCTCGGGACGCTTAGAGGGTGCTGCAGCCGATTGGTGGGATGCCTACACTGTAGCACATGCCGCTGCAGACACTATCACCTGGCAGGAGTTCCAGGACGCTTTCCGTACTCACCACATTCCGTCTGGAATAATAAAGCTGAAGCAGAAGGAGTTTCTCGCTCTGAAGCAAGGCAGCATGTCCGTCAGCGAGTATCGGGACAAGTTCACCCAACTGTCTCGGTATGCTCCAGATGAAGTGGACACTGACCCGAAGAGGCAGGAACGATTCCTTGATGGTCTCATAGGGCCACTGAACTATCAGCTCCAGAGCCACACTTTCCCCAACTTCCAGACCCTATTAGACAAAGCTATCGGTCTTGAAAGCAAGCGCAGAGAACTTGGAGACCAGAAACGCAAGTTCCAGAACCAAGGGCAATCTAGCGACAACACACGCCCCCGCTATAGTGCACCACGAATCCTCGGTTCCGCTCGGGGAGGATATAGTGGGAATTTTCAGCGAGAACCGGTCATTCCGGCGCTCGGCTCGGCGGCCCCGGCGCTTTCATCGGCGGACTCCACGAACCCCAATTCAGCGGCGAGTCGCCCAAACAATACCCCGCGGTGCTCCGGTGAGAAATACCGCACCGGTTCGGCCCCTAATGGATGCTTCAAGTGCGGAGAGATAGGGCATTATGCCAATAACTGTCCCAAACGTGGAATGCAAACTCCACAGAAGGGCAATGGTCAGAAGCCTGGGCAGCCATCCTCTCAGATTCGCACTGGGAATTCTACTCCTCAGGGCAACAGGGCTCAACAAAACTTTGTGCGTGGGAAAGTAAACCACGTGACTATTGAGCAGGCTCAGGAAGCTCCCGAAGTCGTGCTTGGTACGTTCCTTGTCAATTCGAACTCGCATCGCTTTATTCGATTCGGAGCATCACATTCATTTGTTACCCATCAATTTGTGGAAAAATATAGCTTGCCCATGAGTCTTATGAAGACACCATTACTAGTTAGCTCCCCGGGCGGAGAAATGAAAGCCAGACACATATGTCCACGGGTGAACCTTAAACTTAATGAGATAGAATTTCTAGCCGACCTAGTAGTTTTAAAATCTTGGGGAATAGATGTCATACTTGGAATGGATTGGCTGCGCAAGCATGATGGGGTGATTCAGTGTCGCAAGAGATCAGTGGTTTTGACTAGCCCACAAGGAGACGAAATTGAGTTCGCAGTGGATAACTCATCCGAAGAACAAGGAACAGTGAATTCAAGCAAAGGGCAAATCCATAGAGGAGATCAAAGTTGTGAACGAGTATCCCGATGTATTTCCGCATGAGTTACCAGGTATGCCGCCTGACCGCGACATTGAATTCAGCATTGAACTTTTACCTGGTACTGCTCCTATTTATAAAAGACCATATGGGATGAATGTTAAGGATTTGGCCGAATTAAAGAAACAAATAGATGAGTTGCTTAGTAAAGGTTACATCCGACCTAGTTCGTCACCTTGGGGGTCTCCCATTCTCTTTGTTGATAAGAAAGATGGAACTAGAAGAATGTGCATAGATTATCGTCCCCTTAATGATGTTACCATCAAGAATAAGTACCCTTTACCCAGGATTGGAGATTTGTTCGATCAGATGAAAGGTGCTAAAATATTCTCCAAGATCGATCTACGATCCGGGTACCATCAACTGAAAATCCGACTAGAGGACATTCCCAAAACTGCCTTCACATCTAGATATGGCTTATACGAGTTCACAGTTATGCCCTTTGGATTGACAAATGCACCAGCATACTTCATGTATCTGATGAATAAAGTATTCATGGAGTACCTTGATAGGTTTGTGGTAGTTTTCATCGATGACATTCTGGTGTTCTCCCCAAATGAAGAAGAGCATGAGGAACACCCGAGACTCGTCTTTGCGAAACTACGAGAACATCAGTTATATGCCAAATTTAGCAAATGTGATTTTTGGCTAAAGGAAGTTTCCTTCCTTGGGCATATTATCACAGAGGGTGGAATAGCGGTAGACCCGAGTAAGGTGAAGGCTGTATTGGACTGGAATCCGCCTAAGAATGTGGCTGAGATCAGAAGCTTCCTTGGATTGGCAGGTTATTACCGTCGATTCATCGAAGGATTCTCGAAGATTGTAAAACCTCTCACCTCATTGTTAGAGAAGGGAAAGGAATTTAAATGGGATGCCAAGTGCGAAGATAGTTTTGAGGAACTAAAGAAGAGATTAACCACAGCTCCCGTGTTAATAATGCCGTATATTCACAAGAGCTTTGATGTATATTGTGACGCTTCACTTCGGGGACTTGGCGTGTACCGATGCAAGAGGGAAAAGTGATTGCTTATGCTTCTAGGCAATTGAGAAAACATGAGCAAAATTACCCCACTCATGATTTGGAGTTGGTCGCCATTGTGCACGCTCTAAAAATTTGGAGGCAATATATGATCGGAAATAGGTGTCGCATCTTCACCGACCATAAGAGCTTGAAGTACATCTTCACCCGGAAGGATCTAAATCTCGGACGGCGTAGATGGTTGGAATTAATCAAAGACTATGACCCGGACATCCAAGGTATCATCCCGGCAAGGCAAACGTAGTGGCGGATGCCTTGAGTCGGAAAAGTCGGCAAACGCATTGATAGCTCATGTGATGCCTCAAGAGTTGTGTTGGGAGATGGCACGTCTTAACTGGGAATCGTCACCCGCAGTGAAGCTATGACGTTGGAAGTAGAATCTACACTTGAACAAGAAATCGGGAAGGGTCAAATGACGGATGAGAAGATTAAGGAGTATGGACGGTTGATTGATGCCGGCAAGGTTCCGCATTTCAAGAGAGATGACCAAGGAACTATTTGGTTCAGGAATAGAATCTGTGTGCCCGAAATTGATCATCTTCGAGAGACTATACTTAAGGAGGCACATGACTCGCCTATTCGATCCATCCCGGAAGCACCAAGATGTACCAAGATTTGAAGCAGAAATACTGGTGGTATGGAATGAAAAAGGATGTTGCTGCTTATGTAGCTCTATGTGACATATGCCGAAGGTAAAAGCGAGAATATCGAAGACCGGCGGGTTTGCTTCAACCACTGAAAGTACCCGAGTGGAAATGGGAGGAAATAGGCATGGATTTTATTGTGGGATTGCCACGTACCCGTGACGGATATGACTCCATATGGGTCATTGTGGATAGGTTAACCAAGGTTGCTCACTTTATACCTGTCAAAACTACCTACACCGGAGCCAAGCTGGCAGAACTATATATGTCCAGAATTGTATGCTTACATGGAGTTCCAAAGAGGATAGTATCTGACCGTGGGACACAGTTACATCACGTTTCGGGGGAAAGCTACATGAATCAATGGATACAAAGCTTAACTTCGGTTCTCGCGTATCATCCACAAACGAGATGGTCAAACCGAAAGGACAAATCAAATCCTAGAGGATATGCTTAGGGCATGTGCTTTAAAGCATGGAGGTAGCTGGGATAAAAGTTTGCCATATGCGAGTTTGCCTACAATAACGGCTACCAAACCAGCCTTAAGATGGCCCCTTTTGAAGCCTTATACGGGAGAAAGTGCAGAACACCATTGTACTGGGATCAAACAGGGGAGAGTCAACTTTTTGGACCAGACATTATAAAAGAAGCTGAAAGACAAGTTGAGATAATTCGGGAAAATCTCAAGACTGCTCAGTCACGACAAAAGAGTTACGCTGATCCCAAAAGAAGAGAAGTTGTGTTTGAAGTAGGAGATTACGTGTATCTCAGAGTATCACCCATTAGAGGTCTACGAAGATTCAAGATTAGAGGGAAGTTGTCACCACGATTCATTGGACCTTTCAAGATCTTAGAAAGAAAGGGAGAAGTTGCTTATCAATTAGAACTCCCAGCTCGATTGTCAGATGTACATGATGTGTTTCATGTATCTCAGCTCAAGAAGTGTTCAAGTGAGACTAAAGTGGACCACCTACCTTTGGAAGATCTTGATGTGAAGGATGATCTAACCTATAAGGAACACCCTATCAAAATTCTAGACACATCACAAAGAATTACCCGAAGCAAAGTCATTAAAATGTGCAAAGTCCAATGGAGTCACCACTCAGAGGAAGAAGCTACTTGGGAAAGAGAAGATGAGCTTATGGCAGAATTTCCTCAGCTGTTTCCCAATCTTCCTGAATCTCGAGGACGAGATTCTCTTTAAGGGGGTAGGATTTGTAACACCCAAAATTCCATCACTTAAAAAAATGCTAGCAACAACTAGAATTTTATTTTCTTGCCCTTAAATATATGCAATAATAATTAATTAATTTAGAATTTACCAAGTGATTGTGCATCATGTTGAATGCATGGGCTTTTGATTGATTGTGTGGTTTAAAAGTTGGTTTAAAAATTTTTGAAAAGATTTTGAGTAAAAGTTTGAAAAGAAATGAGGGAAAAAGGAATTGAAAAAAAAGAAAAGAAAAAAAAAGGAAAACCAAACTAAACACCCAAACCAGCCCGACCCGCACGGCCCACCGGCCCCAACCCACCTTTTCTTCTATTTTTGCGCGGCCCAACAACCGGCCCGACCCACCTTACCCCTCCGGCCCGCTCTCCTCCCTCGCGCCACCGACGGGGGCCCCCCGTCGGGGTCGTCTTCAACCCGCCGCCGGCCCCATTCCCCCGCCCCGCCGCCGCCGCCGCTCGCCCGCGCCCCCTCGCCTCCCCGCGCCTCCTCCCCTTCCCTCTCGGTGCTCCAAGCACTCAACCGCGCCGCCCTAAGCCGACCCCGCCCCTTCCTCTCCCCGAAACGGCCGCCCACCGAGTGCCCCGGCCATTAATGGCGGCCGTCGGTGTGCCGCCGTCCACCGCCTCGCCCGCGACCCCTACGCTCCCCTCGCCACCTATAAAAGGTCGCCCCCGAGCTCCTCTCCACCCCGCACCGCTCAATCGAGCTTCTCTCCCCCCTCTACACCGCCGCCCCCGGGGAACCCGAACCGAGCTCCGCGCCCGCCGCCGATCCGCTCCGCCGCCGCCCCTTCTTCCTCTTCGAGTCGCTCGGTGGTTTCCTCTTCTCCTCCTCTTCATTTTGGTGCATTTTCCTTGCTGTTTAGTGCACCGTAGTAGTTTTTTTGGCCACCGCCGGCGAGCCGGCCGGCGAGCGCCGCCGCCCTTAGCCGCGCGCCGCCGCCACCAGTGACCAAGCGCCGCCGCCCTTAGTCCTTAGCCAGCCGCAGCCTTAGATTTCCAATCCAACGGCTCAGATCAGTTCGAGCCCCGGGTCAAACAGAGTCAATACCGGTCAAACTAGGGTTCGCCGGCAATTTTGCTAAAGAGACCCTGACCTTTTCGCCATTAACAACCCGGTCCTTCCACCATATAAAAGCTTAGCAAGTCAGTCCCTGATTTTTATAGTTTAGCCCTTAGCCTTTCAAAATGCTCACCTGTGCAGTCCAAAAGCCCTTTTTGCACCTAGGACCTCTAGATTATATTTATAATTATGTTTTAGCCCCTGAATTTTTATAGAAAACCCCCTAAGGATCATTTACTTTTACAAAATAGTCCCTAAAATTTGTTTTAATCATAACTTTTCCGTCTTAGCTCCGATTTAGGTGATTTTTGTGTCCACGCGATCGTCTCAACAAGCACATTAGTTTTAGAAGCTTGTATTAGACTTTTAGCAATGTTTGATGTACTGTTTTATTTATTGTTTGTTTTTCTTGTGTGATCGTAGAGGACGTGCCGTTCGAGTTTGAGCGGGAGCCGCCTTTTCAAGAAATTGAACCCCGCTTTTTAGGAGAAGAAGGCAAGTGGATTTCCCCCCCCCCCCGCATACTCTTTTTGGTCCTAATAACTTGCATGTTATCACACTTTAAATTTTATCGTTATGCATAAATTTTGATGGGAAATGCCTATTAAGGAAATGACTAGATTTTAATCCTTATACCTTGCATACCTTGTTTTAAATAATTGTTTGGGTAGTTAAATGCTTAGATGCTATACTTTGGGAATGGAAGTTATCTTTTAAAATGTTGAATTTAAATGGAATTTGTGCTTATGGAATTTCATGAACATATAACTTAAAACATGGAGAACCACCCAAGAAAACAGTGCAACCACAGTCCACATGGCTCTGGCTTAGCCAAATAATTAGGAGTGTAAAATATCTAATAACCCTTGTCCGGAAGGAACACAGGGGGCTCCGGGTTGCAGGGGTATAGCCCGGTCCTTTTGGGGTAGTAGCCTTTGCTAAGGTGCTGACCACTAGGGAGGGTTATGGTCCGCCCCGAGTCAGAATCGTCGTGGGATATTGGTGTTTTGCACGCCTTTGTAAAGGCTTCGTAGTGAACCCCTTGCCACTCACCTCGGAAGTGTTTAAGGGCTTTGCAAACCCGGGCGGGGATGGGGAACACGAACCGTGGGTAAAGTGTACAACCTCTCGCAGTGTAAAAGCGATCGATCGGCCGTGCTCACGGTCAAGAGCGGCTTGGACCCTCACATGATAGTTTACTAGAAATGGATTTCCAATTTGTGGTTTACTTATGATTTGGAGGAATATTCTTGAAAAGCTAAGTTTTGGGGTGGTATACACTTACACTTAGTAAATAGGTGCTTGCTAATAAAATTTGACCAACTTAAAATGCTTACCGCTGAAAACCCTAGCCTACCCTTGATAGCTTTGCATTTTCCCCCCACGGCCGAGTACCAACCATAAGTGTACTCACCCTTGCCATATGTGTTCGAGAGGAGGATGCCGGAGCGAGTTCTTCGACGAGTTCGATGGATTCGAGGCTCGCGTTGCCCCCGATCGGGAGCTTGTGAAGTTGGAGACGGTGTTCCATCGTCTAGCTATCGATGTTCGTGTTTAGACCTTCGTGTCTATCGATGAGTGTAATAAATTTAATAAACCTCTATGTACGTTTTGAGTATTGTACTATGATATTACACTCATTTGTCTATCATATGTGTGAAAATTGTGGTTATGGCACACGTATGAGATGCATTCGGTTTTCTTCGGAAAACGGGTGTGACAATGTGGTAGGACTCGCGTGAACCTAGAAATCAAAGCTTTTGGTTGGTTTTAAAAATCTTTATCCTTGGTTTCTCTAGGATTAGAATTTTTCTAAGCCTATTCTAATTTTGTTTTATTCAAAATCTTTCTTATTTAGCCAAAATTAGAACCTAAACCTATGCCCCCATGATCAAGCCGGAAAACGTTCGCTCTCAACCGATGAAAGCAAACTTTACCGGTGAGACCAAAATCGACGTAGTCGAAAAATATTTTCGACTTACATTTGTTTTTAATGGTTTAAAAACTTCTCTAAAATTATACTTGAGCTCTTGCATGGCTCGAAAAATATTTTAAATTTCGAATTAAGAGGAGTGCTTAACCTTAAACACACCTAAATGGAGGCAATCAAGTTTGAATTAATCATGCATGCACCATTGGATTCCCTATTATCAACTTTCACCAATTCCACATGCAAAGGACAAGCATGGTGGGCAGCAAGCATCAACTTTGCAGGATTTTCATGGTGGCATGTGAAGCAAGTGGAGCTAGGGAGCATGGACATGACCCAAAGCATGGAGCATCAAGTGGGAGGACCAATAATTCAAGAAAAGGAGTGGACGAGAGCGTTTGGGCGGTGCAACTCGTGGAGCACGCGGGCGGGGAAAGTTGCGAGAGGCGAAATGATCGTGCCGGGAGAAAGACGCGCCGAGTAGGAGCCGGAGGAGCCCCGGGCCGGCCGGCCCGGCCGGCCGGCCGCCCTATATAAGGAGCCCCCCGGCGCCCGTTTTTTGCGAGTGCAAGCTTCCCTCTCCTTCCCTTGTTTGTGTGTTCAAGTTTGTGTGCTCAGAACCTCCGTAGACTTAGCCAACCATCCCAAGCTTGATAGCTCAAGAAAAATCCACATCCTTAATCCACTCAAAGTCCACATCCGAAGCAAAGAGTTTAAGCGCCTAGTTTACCGGTTGCAACCCGGAATTTTAGTTGAAGAAAGAGTGTAGCAACCATGTGGAAGAAGACCACAAGTCTCTTCTCTAAGAAGAAGAGTTCATCGTCGTCCAAGCCGTCATCAACCACGTCTTCGAGGAGGCACTCGGTTTCCGAGTCTCCCCGGAGCATGGAGACGGACACGGCACCACCGAGGAGGAACGACGCTCTCCTCCTTGGTGGTATGAGAGCTGCGAGAAGCACTTCCATGAGGTTCACCGAACCTCGTGGGCACACGGAGGAGCAGCCCGCGCCACCACGACGATCGACTCGCTCAACCGCACCACCTCCTTACACCCCGACACAATCTTCGTACGGCTTCATCATCTTGTCGGCGGCGGAGGAGGAGAGGCTCGCCAATCTTGAGAAGAGGCTTGTGCCAAACGTCGAGTTCGACGACCAAGCACTCTACACCTTGGGTTTTTGCACCGACATATACTATATGTTGGGGCACCTCGGTTGGGTGCGGTTCTCCAACGGAATATCGGTGGACACCCATTTGGGTTACGCCTTGGAAATTTTGATGACTATTGCACCCATCGTTGATGATGATGATGGGGTGCAAAGCTTGTCATTCCGTTTGGAGGGAATCGAGCAAGTGGTTCCCTACGAGCACGTAAGGGAGCTGCTTGGATTCCACAAGGGAGCTCCGAGAAAGTTGACGTGCCACCCGGCACGTTGGCGGGATTTTGGAACATGATCTCCGGAGAAGCCCATCAACAACGCAATTGCATCCGCAACCCCATTATCCGGATATTTCACTCTTGGATGTGCAAGAGGGTATTGGGGAGGATGAAGGAAACAAAGGTGACCGACACGGAGTTGAATTGGCTATACTCGGCTTTGATTGCCGGCAGCCAATTGACCCCTCTTACCTCATGATCAACCGTTGGTGTTGTGAAGCAACATCGGGGGCGGGTAATATTGGTTCGGGGTGTTACCTCTCCATGTTGGCCTTTTCCTTGCGGCCGGGGATCGCAAGAAACCCCGCTCACCTTTTGCGTGGTACCTCTCTCGGTTTTGAGTACTTGCGGCAAGGCAAGTACATTAGTGGAGATGAGAGAGGAGGTTATCGGTTGGCCATAGTGAACCTACCCCTTCCGAATGAGAGGCTTAGGCTTTTCACCGAAGGAAGGGAAGATTGGTTGGAAGAGGGGCTACTTGTCCCTGCAAGGAAGAACAAAAGAGGAAGGATCGTAGAGGAGGGAACATCCTCCGCACAAGCGAGTGGAGCACAACCCAATGTGCAACCATTCGGCGGAGTTCCTCCTCCGCCAAGTTATTACGGAGGGTCACAACAACAAGCATGGGGGGGGGGTGCACCGGTACCCCCACAAAATTATGTTGTGCCCAACGCTAACTTCGCGGAGTCCTACGCTCATCATCCCCAACCACAACAAAGCATGGCCATTATTGGAGGGTATGCTGCAAGAAATGCTCAAAACATCGCAGCCATCCAATCTAACGCAGCCCAACTCGGTGAAGGCAACGCAAATATTGCCTTTGAACTTGGACGCCTTCACCTTGTGGAGCCAAATCAATTCGACGGAGGAAGCGTCCAACCATATTATGAGCAAGGGTATTATTATCAAGACTATCAACATCAACCACCGGCGGAGGACTAGAAGATTTAGGAACTTTAGTTTTCTTTTCTTTTCTTTTTCTCTCGTAATTTTCAGCTTTTGCTTATGTGTGTTTGCGTAGTATTTTCTGTTTTTTTTAATTTAAATTTCAGCAAGCATGTTTGTTTATTTTCAGTATGTATTTCAACTTGATGTCACCATTAATAAAGACACCACCTTGATTTTATCATTGGAAAAGTTACAAAATTCGTGCCATGATGATATATGATTAAAATTGCAGCTTTGTTCATCTTTGTAATTGATTTATGCATGTTTAAGCTAGTGCTCTCTTAAAAATACAGATCTGAATTTATTTAAATGCTAGCTTAATTTTCAGCGGAGGTTACGATTAAAATAAAGACCCATAAGAGTTTTATGTGCTCTCAAGTTATGAATAGATTAAAGATGTCTTTTATGCTCAAAAATATCGCTAACCTTGTCACAAATATCACTTGTGTGTTGCTCAACCTATCCAAAGCCTTATATATATTTGAGTGCATGAACCTTAGTGTACAAGATTTATTTTTGAGTGAGTTATTGCAGGCCATGATTTCTCTGGCCCGAGACTAAGAAGCTGGTCATTCCATTTTTGCGTATCTATCTTTTTGCTAGCCTTTTATCCGTGCATTGTGTATCCCCGCATCGGTGATCTCACAAACTTCGCCGGATATCCACCCTTAAACCAATTATCATCTTTTTGTGATTACCTCCTTGACCACAACCTATCGTTGAGAATGGATCATCAATTCAAGGAAGATCGCAAGACGGTGCCAACGTTGAAGATTTCAAGTATCTCTCCAAGGAAAAATATCTCTCGGTACCTACCTTATTTTTCGCCTCTTTGCTCGAGACGAGCAACGTCTAAGCATGGGGGAGGAGGTAGGTACGGTGCGGTTTAGAGTACGAAAGGGAGTATTTTTTTAAAAAAATATATAATGATGAAAGAAAAAAAAAATCCAGCGGTATTCATGACTTTCAAGGTAAAAAAATATATATATAAGAAAGAAAGAAAGAAAAGAAAAGAATGAGACATATGAGAAAGAGAAAAAAATATATTTGTGCGTAAAGTGAACTCCCCGGTTCTCTAAGAGTGCATTCAAGGCTTCAAGTTAAAAAGATCCATTCTCATTTTCCAACCATGTGCAATCCGATAACGAGGACTTCCTTTGTGCCTTGGGATCACTCTTTGCCATTTGCACATGTCCACTCATCTAAAAGTGTGTGTATTTTCCTCTTTCCCCTCCTTGATTAACATTATTTTCCAATGACCTTTTTGACGAGTCTCGGTAAGACCATGAGAAGCTTGTCTTGTTTTGACAACACCTCATTTATAAAATCTTGTTAGGACTAAACTTTCCCAAAGCTCCATATAAGCCTACCACACATATATATGAGAGGGAAAGGAGTAGAATATATAGGCTTGAGAGACAAGCGAGATGAGAGTTCATGAGCAATGCACGAGATGATTTAAATTTGTGAATTTGGTTTAGCTTTTCTCTATCTCGTTCTTTATTTCAAAAATTCGAGATCTATTTAAAACTTTGTGAGCATGTTAATACTTGTGGGATAAGCTTAATAAGAATCTACCCTCCGTAGAGATGAAGGCTAGCACATTATGGAACTTTAATGAATTAAAATTTTGAGAGCATTATGTTTTCTCATGTGTGATCAAGTGCAAAGTTTAAACATTGTTTAGCAATGATGATATCCATTGAAGGCTTACTCGAGGACGAGCAAGGTTTAAGCATGGGGGAGATGTTGACGGTGAAAATCCGTCAACCTAGCCATGAGTTTACCTTCGGTGTTGGCATGAGTTTTATACCTTATCCATTGGTACTAACCCCCGTGGTATAACAAGTTCACGTGTGCATGTCGGTTTTGGAGTTTAATGTTTATGCAGGGTTTTAGTGTTGAATGCAAGACTTTCGGGATAAGTTCATCAAGCACCTCATGACAAGACCTTGAAGTCCCGAACAAGTCATGCAATGAAGCAAAATTAACTCCAAGAAGCCGGGGACTTGATCCGAGAAGACGACGGACTCCGGGGACCCGACCGTAAAAGTGCTCGAATCTTGCAAGACAAGGAGTTGAGTCCAATTCGGAGAGAAACCGACGACATGGACCTACATGCGAAGGGGGAAGCATCCAGGAAGCAAGGGAACCGACCTCGGGCAAAGGAGCCCAAGGGCCGAGCCTAAATGGGCCCGGGCCGGCCGGCCCCGGCCCGGTCGGCCCGTGCCCATTTTGGGCCCAAATCCGTCGTCCTTTGCCCTAGCCGCCAATCGGGCTATATATAGTCCCCCGACCGAGAGCCACGCGAGAGGAGATTTCGTCTTCGGCCGCCGAGAAGCAGAGAAGAGAGGGACACCATCTCGGAGAGGAGAGGGTCGAGCTAGTTGACTAGGGTTTCCCTAGCCGACGTGGGAACCTTGCACGGAAGACCACGTCGGAGTTCCCGGAGCTATAAGCAAGATCAAGGAAGGATCCCGGTGGTGATCTTGTGTATGTATCATTGTTATAGTTGAATTATCAAGTTGAATCTTTTCCCCGTCGATCAAGTGTTTCCTCGAAGATTTCGTTTTTCGATCGGCTTTGCTTATTTCAATTCTATTCTCGAGATAGATTACATAGGGTGTTCTTGTAGCCGCGGTGGCTAGAGGTACACGCCGATCTTCCGAAAGAATCTCGACTTGTCTTTTGACTCGCCCTAAGCTCCCCGCATGAATAGGGATACGTTGTGACGAACGGGGGTCTCGAAAGGCGGATGTTTTCGGATTTGGACGGGAAACCACGATTTAAAGAGGCTTTTATTAAGATTCGATTTGCTACTTCTTCTCTTGCTTGGAACTTCAACAAAAGGCTTACCCCGATCCCTCTAGATCGGTTTATCTACCCAATCTTACTTTGTTTTCTCCGGTCTTTAGTAGATTAGATTTATCTTTGTTTTGTGTCTTTTACTTAGATGCATTAGGTTCTTTATTGAAGATTGCAGTTATTTGGCTTTAATAGATTAAGTCTTGCGTCACACATTTGTTCCACGGATTCGATACCTTGGGTTCACCACTCGAGGGAAGAAGGGTCCCTTGACTACGACGGGAGACTTGTACGCTTGCGAGTCACGAACGAACTTTGATACAATTATTAACCGTCAACGGTAGCCGCCCGCGAAATCGCGTTCGGCTCGAAGTTGTGCAACTCCACGCCGTAGCGGTGGCGCAGCGCCCGCATGAAGCGGCTTGCGGCGCCGCGAAGCCGCGCTCGTGGAAGCGGATGAAGCTCACCACGTAACCGTCCGGCGGGTTGGGCGCGCGGTCCCCCGCCGGCGGCACGATTCATTCCGCCGGCCGGCCATCCTCGTCTCCGCCGCTGGCCGGCGGACACCGAGTCGCCTAAGGCCGCCCGCGTCACCGACGAGCGCTCCCACGCGTACGGGTCGACGATCGTGAGGGGCGGAAGCGGCGCCATGAGGAAAAGCAAGGGATCTGGGAACAAAGGACGGGAAGGAGAAGAAGAAGCTCCGACAGCGAAAGGGCGCGGTGGCGAGAGCGAAACAGAGGCAGGAGCGCAGGGGGCGAGAATGGCGAAGCGCTAAGGTAAAAACCGCCGTTTTCCCTCCCCTCCGATTTATAAGACGCGGGCGTGCTCTCCAGAGCGCACATCCCGCACGCATTAACAGCAGGGAATCTTTTTCTCGCCGACGGGTGGGCCCCACCACGACCGCGGCAGCCCACGCCACCGCAAACGGGCCATCATCACGGCGTAGAACCGGGAGGGCCGTGGCAGGCGGTCACGTCCGCCTGCCCACACCGCCCACTACGCGCGCACGCGCGGCCGCAAACGCCTAAAAGGCGCGCCCGCAACGCGAAACCGCGGCCTCGACCGTGGAGCATTAAATGGCCCGGCCCCTTACCAAGTAAGGAGGACCCTCGAGCGGCACGAGCTCCTGGCTCGGGAAATTTCAACCCTCGAAAGGGTGCAGGCGTGAGACGGTCGCCTCGGGGCACGTTTGAAGCGAAACGGGCACCGCAAGCACCAATGCCACGCCGTTTTTTGCGATCGGCGCCTCGAGGGCTGGCTCGCCCAGGCCCCTCGAGGATCCGCAGATGCCAGGACGGGAGCGCTTAGCCGCCACCCCGCGCCACTTTACCGATCGGCACCTCGGGGGCCGGCTCGCCCCCGTGCCCCTCGAGGATTCGCGGATGCAAAGACGGGGCCGCCTAGGCACCACCCCCCGCACGGCCCTACCGATCGAGGTTCGAAGCCTGACCCTCGACGGGTTCGAACAGGCGCCCCGCATCGCCGCAGTCGGGGACGACGAGGGCACGTGCATTCGAGCCGTTCCTCGAGCCCGCCGGCTTGAGGGTGCCCCACATGTCGTGTTCGAGAGCCAGCGAGGGCAGCTAGCCGGGGGATCCCACCGAGGGAGAGCTTCCACGCCCTCGGTCCCTAGCGAACGGACCGAGCCCCACCTAGCAAACCCACGCAAGCGCTTTCATGGACGTGTCTCTGGACCACGCAGCCTACCCTTATCGAACGGGGCATGGGCGTCCACTCGAACCACCCGCCAGCAGCTCAACGAGGAATCCGCAATCCGCGACCCGCTCGATGGGGGTTGCGGAAACCTCACCCTCCGTCTCGCGGAGGGACGGCGAGGGCGCGTTAAAAAACAAGTCGTATTGCTCTACCCGATCGCCTTGAACGGGCCCGTGCTCGGGGGCTTGACGCACGGCTACACCTCCTGGATTGCACCCGCCGGGGATAGTGCCAGCAGCGCGTGCGTCACCGAAGCCGGGCCGAGACATTGCCGACGCCGGTTGAAACATGTACCACGCCCTCTGACCAAGTCTCGCGGTAAACCCCTACAGGGGCGCCCGCGTTCTGCCGCAGGCTTCGGGGGCTAGACCCGTGGATCCGCCGACGCGGCCCCACGGAAAGCGTTCGCAAGACCAGGAGGGAAGAACGTCCTATCGCAGGCTCCAGCATCCGTGGGAGCCTCAATGGCGAACCCGCAGATGCTCGGGGGCTACTGTCGGGGACAGCCCTAGGGGTCCCCTTAAACAACTGGGGAATCCCCACTTAAAACCCACAACAAACCTAAGCCAAACGTGCCTCGCTTAAGTACACGGACATGGCCCACGCCATGGTGGCCCCGACGGCCCACCAAGGCGGCCCACTCAAAGATCCCCTCGAGCGGTGCTCCGCCTCGCTCGAGGGCACACGCCATCCTCGGGCGGGCTCCGCCCCGTTCGAGGGGGGTGCGCTTATCTCGAGCGGGCTCCGCCTCGCTCGAGGGCCCGCTCCGCCCTCGAGCGGGCTCCGCCTCGCTCGAGGGCGCTCCGCACGCGCACGACCGTTCCCCCGTACACGGGCATTTAATGTTCCGACCACGACGGGCGCCGCCATCATGCGCCCGGGGCACGCACCCGGTTCCGTTGCACCAACTCCCTAGGAGGGAACCCATCCCCGCCACCGTGGGGGACCGTGCCACGAGGCCGGTGCCGTCCCGTGACGCCGCGCCGCCTACTCGGCACGGCTAACGCGCCGAGCCCTCGAAGGGGGGGCCGCCGCACCCTCGATCTACTTTCCCGTGACCTTGCGGGGTTAGGTTGCGACGTTAGGCCGGTGGAGAGCCATCCCTCGCCACCGTTAACGGCATGGCGGCCGCCCCCGCGCGTACAAACCCACGCCGTGCACCGTGGCAACAGCCTCCGGCGCCGTGGAGCGTGCGGGAACGGGACGCCGCCTTACCCGCCACCGTGCCCCGTACGAGCCGACGTCGCAACTCCCTCGAGCCCGCCCCCGAAGACATCACGGCCGTCCGCCGCACTCCTACCCTCGAGGCCGCTACCGTTCGGGTACAAGATATGCCATGATGGCCAAGATCGCTGCAAGGACCGTCAAGGCGGCGGCCTACTCTACGGCATAGCACACCACACTTCCCCACGTAGCTAAATAGCGCGGCATACATGTGATCCGCTCTCTCCTTGGCCTATAAAAGGAAGACGAACTCCCCCCACCGCAAGGGACGCGACGGGCGAGAGGACACAACACAAGGCGAGAACCACGCCCGGCACCACGCACTTGTTCTCCAATTCTCCCACAACATCTTCAGCCACTTCACAGGGACTTGGAGGCCGCTCCTCCTCTCCCGCCTTGCTTGTAGCCGCCCCACTACAGGCACCCCGGTGCTGAGCAATATAGTGCCTCGAGCACACCACTGCTGGACGTACGGCCCCCGGCCGGAACCAGGATAAAACTCGTGTCATTAGTTGCTTAGCATCGACCATTGAGGGAGAGACCTCGGCGCTTACTACTGGTTAGTGTCGGGACCATATTCCGCACCGACAAGCTTCGCGACCACGGTGCCTCGCTCAACCGGCGCCGAACGAGGCGCCGCGGATTCATGGCGGCCGGCGTGGCGCGTCTTCCGGGTGCGTCGACGTTCGTCGCCTTGTTGCTTTCTTCCTTGCCCCGTTGTCTTCGCGTTTGCCCTTGCGGCGCGATGCTAACCGGTATTCGTC
The DNA here is from genome assembly GCA_947561735.1 of Cenchrus americanus. Lineage (NCBI taxonomy): Eukaryota > Viridiplantae > Streptophyta > Magnoliopsida > Poales > Poaceae > Cenchrus > Cenchrus americanus. The sequence continues at coordinate 8,173,449 of OX387242.1, forward strand.
CGCCGATGGCGGGAGTTGGAGCTCCGCGCCCTCTATAGGTACGGCGCCCTCGACCGGATGAGCGCCGAGCTCCATCGGCCTCGGGAGCGGCGGGATGCCCTCGACGCGCCTCGCCGAGGCCCGAGGACCCGGACGGCCGGTTGGCGTGCCGGCGCAGGGCTCGCACGACCGGCTCTTGGAGCCGGAGGGGCAACCCACGCGCGTGCGCTTCCGCCGTTGAGCGAGTCCTCTTGGCCCTCATTGACCGGACGAGGCGCCGCAGCGGGCAAGGGAGGACCCGGAGAGGGCGCGCTCCGTGGCGGCCGACCGGGAGAGGGGAGGTGGTCTCCGTCCGGGGCCCGAACGCCGGCGGGACCGTGCGAGCTCGAGGAGGCGCGGTCCCGGCCGAAGCCGTGCCGAGGAGAGGGCGAGGGAGGCCGAGGGGAGGGCCAAGGAGGCCAAGGAGTTGAAGGCCGCACTCGCCGCCAAGGCCGCCGCGGTTGTCGCCGCAGAGGAGCGAGCTCCGGATGGAGCGTGCCGCCCGCCAGAGGCCGAGGGTCGGCTCCGGCGGAGCGGGCCGCCCTCGTCGATGCCCGGGCGGCGCTCGAGTGGGAGCATGCTGCACTCGAGGGGGCGCGGACGTCGGCCGAAGGAGCGAGAAGATGAGGTCTCGAAGCTCGACGGGGAGCCGATCGCCCTCAGCATCTCCAACGAGGATCAGCGCCGGACCCTCGAGGAGCAGAGCGCCACGGTCGTCAGCCTGCAGCAGGCGGTCGAGGGCGGGCGCCAAGCTCTCGAGGTAGAGAGGAAGCGAGGTTGAAGGTGAGTTGATGTTTCGTTGCTTTGTTTTGTTGATCTTCCCCTTCGGGGGGTTCGTTCGCTTCTTGATTTTCTTCGCTCGTGGTATCCAGGCCTGCGCACCGCGCTGGGGCGCGCGACCGATTGGGCCGAGACGTTGCAGGCGGCCTATGACTCCTCCGAGCAGAGCTTGTAGAGCGCGCGCGCCGCGGCCCTCGAGACCCGTCGGGCGGTCGAGGAGGGCGAGGCGCACGCCGGAAGCTCGCCGGCGAGTCGTCCGCGCACCCTTGGTGGGCATGTCTCGAGGCGCATGCGCCGCACGCTTCACCCGGGCGTCCGTAAGGCCCCCGGCGTGGTGCGGTCCCACTACGAGGTGAACTTTGAGGCCGTGGCGTCGAGCTACATCGTCCGGAGGGCGTCGAGGACGAGGTAGCGATGGAGCACGTGGACGCGCTTGCCGCCGATGCCGCCGAGACGCTCACCGAGGACTTCATAGAGTTCTTGTTCCCCGACGCTCCCGATGCCCCGCGCGCCCCAAGCCTCGAAGATCATTGGGCACTTGGCCCATTTTTGTTTAAATGTTAGTATTTGGGCCGCGCGGTCGTGTAAATGAACAAGTATTTTGTTAAGGTGTTAAACACTTGTGGATGTGAATGGTGTTTCATGTTTATTTATCGCGCTCGTTCGTTTCTTCCTTTGCTTGGGCAAGTTCGGGTCGGGGGAGTTCGATTTTCGTGAGCGCACGCCGGACCGGAGGCAAGAGAGAAGGGTCGTATCCTTGCGGAGGCGTAGGCTATCTCTGGCTCGCGCGTCCTTTCCGCTTGGCCACCCGCGCCCCGCCTAGATTCGCTTGAGGCCAAGGTCAAAACATACTTAGTGCGCTTGCGAGTTGAATTTTTTGTGAAAAAATGGGACCATTTTTTGGGTTTTTGGGGGGATGCCCCCCGCAGTAGCCCCCGAGGGTGACTTCGTTTTCTGGGGAAAGCCAAGTTGTCCTTTAGCTTTATTAACTTGCTGTTATTTACATTTATGCTGCCAACTAGGGTGTTGGGCGTGTAATTTACAACAAAAAACTTGGAAATCCTAGCTAGGGATAGAAGCGACGTAGCTGCTGGATGTTCCAAGCGTTGGTGAGTTCTTCGCCGTCCTCGTTGGCCAGCTTGTACGTGCCGGGCTTGAGCACCTTCACCACGACATAGGGTCCCTCCCATGGGGGCGACAGCTTGTGGCGGCCTCGGTTGTCTTGTCGTAGCCTTAGGACAAAGTCCCCTTCGCTGAAGTCCCGTCGTCACACCTTCCGGGCTTGATAGCGCCTTAGGGACTGCTGGTATCTCGCGGAATGCATCAGGGCCATGGTACGTGCCTCATCCAGTTGGTCCAGCGAGTCCTCGCGGGCTCGCTGGTTGGCACCTTCGTCGTAGCCCTAGACTCTGGGCGACCCGTACTCTAAGTCCGTGGGGAGGATGGCCTCCGCGCCATGGACCAAGAAGAATGGGGTGAACCCGGTGGCCCTGCTTGGGGTGGTCCTGAGGCTCCACACAACCGTCGGCGGCTCCTCGGAGCCATTTCCGACCAAACTTATTCGGTCGGTCGAAAATTCCGGGGTTGAGGCCTTGTAGAATCATGCCGTTGGCACGCTCCACCCGACCGTTGGTCCGTGGGTGCGCCACGGCCGCCCGCTCCACACGGATGTGGAACTTGTCGCAGAACTCCAGGAACTTTCCCCGCCCGTGAATTGGGACCCGTTGTCGGTGATGATGGAGTTGGGCACTCCGAAGCGGTAGACGATGTCGGTGAAGAACATCACCGCCTGCTCCGCCCTGAGGTTCGTGATGGGGCGTACCTCCACCCACTTGGAGAACTTGTCGATCGCGACCAATAGGTGGGTATAGCCCCCGGCGCCTTTCGCAAGGGCCCAACGATGTCCGGCCCCCACACCGGCGAAAGGCATCCGACGGGGATGGTCCGCAGGACGTGCGCGGGGAGGTTGGACTTGCGGGCGTAGAACCGGCACCCTTTGCGGTGCGGATGATCTCGCCGGCGTCGGCCGAACGCGGTGGGCCGCAGAATCCCCGGCGAAACGCGTTGCCCACGAGGGTGCGGGGTGCGGCGTGGTGGCCACATACGCCCGCATGTATATCCCGAAGGAGCTCGCGCCCCTGGGGGATGGGCACGCACCGCTGCAGGATGCCGGATGCGGCGCGCTTGTACAGCACGCCGTCAACGGGAGTGAATGACTTGGCCATCCTGGCCATGCGCCTGGCCTCGGATCGTTCCGAGGGGAGTTCCCCTCGAGCCATCCAGGCGATGTATTTGTCGCGCCAGTCCCTTTCGCTGGGAACCGGCTCAATGTCCATGGCTTCGGCCTCGTCGGCGCCATACCCCTCGAGCAGGGCGAGCACGTACGCCTCGTTTGAGGGGTCCTCGTCCATGGGCTCCGCGCCTGCTGGACTCGAGGGAGCCCCCGAGGGTTCCTCGCAGCTCGAGGGGTGTGGCTCGAGGTTGACGGACGACTGGGCGATGTCCCGCGCGAAAACGTTCGGGGGGACGGTGATCCGCCCCGACGCAATCTTAGAGAGTTCATCCGCCTCTTCGTTGTACCGGCGGGGCATGTGGTTGAGCTCGATGCCGTAGAACTTGTCCTCGAGGGTTCGCACGGCCTTGCGCTACGCCTCCATCTTGTCGTCGTGGCGCCTCGCGTTTTTCATAACCCGGTCAATCACGAGCCGCGAGTCCCCCCACACGTCGAGGCGTTTGATGCCTATCTTGATGGTGATTTTGAGGCCGTGGAGTAGGGCCTCGTACTCGGCCATGTTGTTTGACGCGGGGAAGTGGAGGCGCACGACGAATCGCATGTGCTCCCCGAGGGGCGAGACGAAAAGCGAGCTCGTGCCCGTGCTCGTCTTCATCACCGAGCCGTCGAAGTACGCAGTCCAACATTCGGCCCGGATCCGTGGCGGCAAGAACCGCGTGTCCGTCCACTCGGCTATGAAATCGCCAAGATTTGGGACTTGATGGCCTTGCGCGGGGCGTAGGTGAGCGTTTCGCCCATCGGCTCCACCGACCACTTGGCAATCCTGCCCGCTGCATCCGGGTTACGGATGATTTCTCCTAACGGAAAGGAGGAAACCACCATGACCGGGTGAGCCTCGAAGTAGTGGCGGAGTTTGCGTCGCGCGATAACCACTGCGTAAAGCAGCTTCTGGACTTGTGGGTAGCGTGCCTTGGTCTCGGACAAGACTTCGCTGATGTAGTACACCGGCCGCTGAACTGGCAGAGCATGCCCTTCCTCCGTGCGCTCCACCACGATGACGGCGCTGACCACTTGGGTGGTCGCGGCCACGTAGAGGTACGAGAGGCTCGGCTCGTCTTGTGGCGGCGTGAGGATTGAGGCGTGGGCGAGGGACGTCTTCGGCCGATTGAGGCGTGGGCGAGGGACGTCTTCGGCTTATCAAGCGGCTCCCGGGCCTCGACACTCCGAAAAAATGCTCATGCTTCTTGAGGAGCCGGTAGAGGGGCAAGCCCTTCTCGCCGAGCCGCGAGATGAAGCGGCTCAAGGCGGCAAGGCACCCAACACCCTTTGGACCCCCTTAAGGTCCCGAATCGGACCCATTCGTTCAAGGGCTGCAACCTTTTCGGGGTTGGCCTCGATGCCTCGCTGGGAGACGATGTATCCTAACAGCATGCCCCGCGGCACGCCAAAGACACATTTTTCGAGGTTTAACTTCACCCTGTTGGCCCGTAGGCAGCCGAACGCGATGCGTAGGTCGCTAACCGTGTCGCCCGCCTTCCCGGATTTTTGACTATGTCGTCTACGTACACCTCAACGGTTCGCCCGATGTGGTCTCCGAAGACGTGCTGCATACATCGCTGGTATGTTGCGCCCACGTTTCGGAGGCCAAACGACATTGTTACGTAGCAGTACATCCCGAACGGCGTGATGAACGAAGTCGCGAGCTGGTCGGACTCCTTCATTTTTATTTGGTGGTACCCGGAATAGGCGTCATGGAAATAGAGGAGTTCGCACCCGGCGGTCGAGTCAACGATTTGATCGATCCGTGGCAAAGGAAAAGGAACTTTAGGACATGCTTTATTAAGACTAGTGTAGCCTACACACATCCGCCACTTCCCATTCTTTTTCTTTACTAATACAGGATTAGCTAGCCAAGTGGGGTGGAACACTTCCTTGATGAACCCGACCTCGAGGAGCTTTCGCGGCTCTACTCCGATTGCCGGCGCCGCTCCTTGTCGAAGCGGCGCGGCCGTTGTTGCACGGCGCGGGAGTGAGGTAGGATGTCAAGGGAGTGCTCGGCGACCTCCCTCGGGATGCCTGGCATGTCCGAGGGGCTCCACGCGAAGATGTCGGCGTTGGCGCGGAGGAAGTCGACGAGCACCACTTCCTATTTCGGGTCGAGGGTAGAACTGACCCTCAACGCCTTGCCCTCGGGGGCGGCGGGGGTCGAGGGGCGGTTCCTTGGTTTGCTCAGCAGCCTCGAAGCTGCCGGCGTGCTTGGTGGTGGAGTCGAGGTCCTCGTTGACCATCTTCTCCATGTTGGCCACGAGCGCTTCGTCCAGCGCTAGGGCCTCGGCGTGTTCCACGCACTCGACGTCGCAGTCGAATGCGTGCTCGATGGATGAGCCCACGGTGATGACACCGTTGGGCCCCGGCATCTTCATCTTGAGGTAGGTGTAGTTGGGGACCGCCATGAACTTGGCGTAGCAGGGCCGCCCAAGTATGGCGTGGTACGCGCCCCTGAACCCCACCACCTCGAAGGTGAGTGTCTCCTTGCGGTAGTTGTCCGGCGTGCCGAACCAGACCGGCAGGTCGATCGCCGAGGAGATGGACGCGCTTGCCCGGCGTGACGCCATAAAACGGCGTCGTGCCGGGCCGTAGGCGGTCCAACCCGATCCCCGGCGAGGTGCGGCGTGTGCGTGTAGAGGATGTTGAGGTTGCTGCCTCCGTACATCGGGACCTTCGAGAACTGCGCATTCCCCGATGATCGGGTCGACCACCGGCGGGTATTGACTCGGGTTGGGAATGCGGTTCGGGTGATCCTCACGGCCGAACGTGATGGCGTCCTCCGACCGGTCGAGGAAGGAGGGAGGCGCCTTCTCCGCGGCGAGGACCTCGTGTCGCTCCCACTTGCGGCGGCGGCCGGACATGTGGACGGTCGGCCCCCCAAAGATGAGGAAGACGTTTTCCACGAGCGGGGAACCCGCCGGCGTCGCCGTCACCCCCGTCTTTCTTGGCCTCGCCATCCTTCGTGGCGGCGCGGCCGTAGAACCGCATGAGCATATCGCATTGCTCAAGGGTGTGGTTGACCGGTGTTTTGTGGTAGGGACATGGCTTCTTCAAAGCATGTCGTCGAAAACCCCCGGGCCTCGGGGGCGGTCGAGGGCCCCGTCGAGCCGGGTCAACGACAAGAGCTTCGTCGTCGCCGTCGTCGTGCCCCCGCTCGTGCGCCTCGCGGCGCGGCTTCTTTCCCTTCTTGCCCCGCTTGTTCTTTTGGCGGAGCTCCTTGGACTTGATGCCCTCCGCGGGCGTATCGTCCGCGCGATTGCCCTTCTTGCCGTCGAAGATCGCCCCCACCGCCTCTTCGCCTGAGGCAAAGCTGGTGGCGATGTCGAACAGCTCGTTCGAGTCAACTGGCGGGCTGCGCCCAAGCTCGCGCACAAGATCCCGACATGTGGTGCCCTCGAGTAAGGCGTGCACGATCTCGGACTATGCCACGCTTGGGAGCTCCGTACAGCGCTTGGAGAAGCGCCGTATGAAGTCCGGAGTGACTCGCCGAGCTTCGAGTGCAAGAGCGCGGTTCCCGGGAGTTTCCGGGGCGCACGTACGTGCCCGGAAATTCCCCATGAACGTGCGGACCGGGTTGTCCCGGTTGTGGATGCGGGCCGGCGGCGGTGCTCGAGCCACATCCGCGCCGAGTCGGCGAGGAGCGGGGGGTTGCGGATGATAACCTCGTCGGCGGTGGCCCCGCCCAGCTGACACGCCAGACGATAGTCATTGAGCCATACGGGGGGGTCCGTCTCCCCGTTGTATTTGATGATCGTCGTGGGCTGGCGGAAGCGCTGGGGGAAGTTCGCCGTGCGGATCTCCCGGCTAAACACGCGGGTTCCTGGGGGTTCCGGTGTCGGTGAGCGGTCCTCCCCGCTGTCGTAGCGTCCACCCCGTCGAGGGTGGTAACCCGCGGCCGCCCGCGCCTCCGCGTTACTCGCTCGCCGGGCGTTGATGACGTTGCGGGCGTTGCCATCTTAGGCTTGCCCGCGCGTGTCGAGGAGCCGTTCCTTGGGCGGCGTGCGCCCGGGTTGGCGGGACACTCGGGTGCGCCGCCCGCATGCACCGAGGGCTCGGGGCCTTGCGTACCCCCATCGTCCCGCGCGCTCCCCTGTTGGCGGATGCGGGACGCCGGAGCTTTCGGCCTTGTTGGACGGCCGCTTGCTCGATGAGTGCCCGCGCCTCGTGGTGCGGGTGCCGCGCCTCGGGCGTCGAGGGGGCGGGCATGGCTCGCGGCCGGTGTCGTGGCGGCAATGAGCTTCGGCTCGCTCGCGGGGGCGTGTTCGGATTGTCGACGTTAAAGTCGGTGTTGATGCGGTCGCGGGCTTGCTTTCCCAACTCACGCGCACGTTCGCCGCGCGTAGAGGCCTCTCCTCCGCGATGGAGGAACGGAGCAACCGCACCGTGCGGTACTCTTACGCCGGCTTGGCTTCAAGCTCGCGCGCTTGGGCCGGTTGTGCGTTGATGTCGGCCCCCTCGGCGGTGAGGGGGGGGGGCGCTTGGCCCCGCGGCCATGCGCGGTCCGGTCCCCGGGCGGGGGGGGGACCTCTCCGCCGCCGGCTCCCCGTCGCGTCGGTGGCGTTTGCTGGGTCTTTGGCGATCACGATGCGGCACTCCCTCGCGGGGTCGTAGCTCCCGCGCCGGCAGTCGTCGGAGTAGCCGAACCGGTAGTTCGTGGCGTCGAGGAACCGCCGGAACATCACCGGGTCCGGTACGCGGAGAAGTCCCCACTCCGCATATCCATGCGAAGTGGCGGGCGGCAGCTCGCCGGTGGAGCCTTGGGATGACTCGTCGCCGGCGGAGGCGCTAGGGTCCCCGGCAACCGGGATATGGCGGCCGGGGGGACCCCGCGCATCGGCTGCGTTGGTGTTGGCGGAGGCGACATACGCCGTCGTGGCGCCGCGGAGGCTGATGGGGAAGCGCGGTCCCGAGACCGAGCTCTCCCCCACCGGGGCGGGCGTCGTCTCGCCGGGTGAGCACGTCGCGTTGCGAGGCGACGCGCGCGCGCATGCCGACGCTCCGACCGCGCTCGTCGCGAGCGCCGGCAGGAGCGACGACGGCGCGGCGTCACGGCGACGTGTGCGGCGGCGGCCGGGACGGACCCGGCTTGGCGCCGCGCGCGGAGTTCCTCACGGTTAGTGAGGCGCATCGAGTAGCCGTTCCTCGTAGCCCGAAAGTTCGGGCCCCCGAACCGGATTTCGAACCCGGCCGGGAGGGGGTCCGAGCCGCCCATGGAGTAGCGCCGACCACCGTACTCGGTGCGAATCACCATCGAGAGAGCGGTAACGAGTCGATCTACGGCGTGATCCCCTACCCCGGCGCGCCAACCGTCGGTGCGGAAAGTAGTCCCGACACTAACTAGTAATGAGCGCCGAGATCCGCCTCTCGATGGTCGGTGCTAAGCAACTAAGGGCACCTTGGTTTATCATGGTTCGGCCGGGGCCGTACGTCCCGGCAGGGGTGTGCTCGAGGCACTATATTGCTTTGCACCGGGGTGCCTATAGAGGGGTGGCTACAAGCGAGGCGGGAGAGGAGGCGTGGCCTCCAAGTCCCAAGAGATGTGATTGAGGCGAGTTCCAATATTGTGGGGAAGGCGAAGAGCGTGTAAGCGATCACTATCCGTCGCCCGTCCCCTCGCGGCGAGGGGGATCACCTCCCTTTTATAGGCCAAGGATAGGGGCGATTTACGGGCATACCGCACTATTTCACTACGTGTGGCGGTATGGCACACGGTGCCGTGGAGTTGACGGTCGTCCCGGCGAACCTTTCTCCGGTCACGGCGTCATGGCGTGCCCCGTGCTTGAACAGGGGCGACTTCGAGGGTGGGGGCGCGGTGGTTGACCGGGCGCCTTCGGGCGGGCTCGAGGGAGCCGCCGACGACCTTCCGTACGAGGTGCGGTAGCAGGCGTGGCGGCATCCCGTCCCCGCGTGCTCAACAGCGTCGGAGTAGTTGTAGCAACGCACGGCGTGGCGCGGCGAGGGGCGGGGATGGCCGCACGGGACCGACGGCCGACGGGGATGGCGCTCCCGCCGGCCTGACGTCACGGTTTGACCTTGCGGAGTCACGAGAAGGGGGTTCGAGGGTGCGGCCGGCCCCCCTTCGAGGGCGCGGCGCGTTAACCGTACAAGAGTGGGCGGCACCGTGTCGCGGAGCCGACACCGGCCTTGTCGCATAGTCCCCCACGGTGGTGGGGATGGGGCTCCCCCCTAGGGGGTAGGCGGAGCGACGCCGGATCGTGATTCCCGTGCGCGTGATGGCGCGGCTCGCCGTGTCGAACATTAAATGCCGGCTCGCGTGCGGGAGCGGTGTGCTCGCGAGGGAGCCTCGAGCGAGGCGGACCTTGCTCGAGGGGGCGCCTTGTTGGGCCGCTCGGTGGGCCGCGGGGGCCACCGCGGCGTGGGGCCGTGTCTGTGTGTGCATGTTTGGTGTTAGGTTCGATGTGTGTTTTGTGCTTTGCATTTTTTGCGAGATTTTAAGCGGATTCCCCCCCCCCCCCCCCCGGTTTTTTAGGGGACCCTCTTGGTTGTCCCCGACGATGCCTTCACGGTTATTGGGTTTCGTAGCATCGGAAGGATGGACACAAATTAATTGGAGTTCATGGTGATGGTTGAATCATAGGATGATATGCTATATTGAGCGAGAGATTTTTGCAAGCATTAAAGATGATGATATTCTGTACCATTGGCAAGATTTGAAGAATCGGTCGCAAAAGTTACCACCTCGTGGCTCTAATCCAAGTGGTATGTTTAATATCCAACCGTCATTTTCTCGCTATTATATTATGTTTTGCATATTTCATATCCAATTCATTTAAAAGTTACTTGTTTGGTTGTTTCCATGTGTAGGTTTCGGGTGTCCTTCCTTCTGTGATATCTATGAATGCAGGGAGTCCGCGATGAACCAGACCGACACTAGTTAGGTATTTATTTCATCAAGTTTGTTATGCTAATGTGCCTTAAATTGTGATGTATTGGTCTAAATCATGCATTTTAAGCACTTATATCGATATATGAACTATCACTATTGTGATTATCGCTATTATGTGTACTACACTGAGATTGAGTGGCATAAATGTTTACTAAGTGGCCTTAGGCGTAGAAATCCGCCGGCTTCGCCCTTTGTCGACGGCGGATGGTGAGGCGTGCATCGGCCACGGGGCCGGTGGAGCGAGGGCGGCGGCGCCTACCCGTGGCGAGGTCGAAGGTTGGTCGGCGCGGCACTTCCCCGGGGCACCGGGCGGGTCGGCACCGCGTGGTCTCGCCGGCGGTCGCCGGTGCGGGACGGGGCCGCCGTTGACGGTGAATTTCCGTCAACCTAGAGTACTTGTTATACATTGGTTTCGATTATGATTTGCACCTAACCCGCAACTAGGCATACTAATGATGTAACAAGTTCACACTTGCATGTCGATTTTGGAGTTTGTTGTTTACGCAGGAAATCTACGCTAAAGAGGAGACTTTCGGGATAAGTTCACCAAGCACTTTGGAAGAAGATCATGAAGCCCGATAAGAGTCAAGACACTCGATGAACACGACTCCAAATGACCCGAGGACCGAAGCGTCAACGTGCAAGTCTTCAGGGACTCAACCGTAAAACGGCGAAGCTTGCATAGCAAGGATTCAAGCCTAAACCGTGAAGGAAACGACGTCAAAGGGCCACATGCAAGTGCACACGAATAAGGGATCACGCGAGAAGCAACCGGAGAGAAAACCGGGGCCGAACCGGGCCGAAGTGGGCTCGGCCGGCCGGCTCGGGCCGACCGGCCCGGCCCACTCCGGGGGTCGGTTCGGTCCCCCCTTTTTCCCTAGGTGTTCATCTATTTATTCCCTCCGCCGCCGTCGACCGACACATCGAACAAATCATCCTACCGACGCCAATCACCGAAAACCGCCGCCGCAAGATGAGGGAGAGAGTTAGATGAGCTCGTCGCAAGGATCAACGCCGGCGGAGAGAAGGAAGCAAGAGGAGGACTCCAAGCCACCGGCCTAGGGGTGTTCCCAAGCTCCATCGCCGCCATCTTCATCGACGACGTTCTCCCGCAGTCTCCATCACCCCTATGTGCTTCAATCCGTGTAAGATGATGGGGTAATGTCTCCGTTCATCCCTAGGATTAGATGGATACATGCTATGTGATCGCTACTCGATTCGTGGTTTCAATCTATTGTTTTCATGTTGATGATGCTTTGATGATTAAGGTTAGCTACCGTGTTTTTCGGGCGTATGATATCCGCTACTCCCATAGATTCCATCAACATACCGTGTCCATCATAGGTCTAGTCACGAATACCTTCGCGTAGTGACGGACGAGAGGAGGGAAAGGGCGAAACCGTGGTCACAACCCCCGTAGATTGGTTTTGTTGACGCAAAATGTGCACTCAGCGCCAATCACACAGCAAGCCGAAAAGCTTAGCTTCGCACGCGCGGGAGAAAGAGTGACGTGCCGCTCAATTTTTCCCGAAAATTAACAAAAGGTAAAACAGGTTAAATACCAAAGCTTGGAACTTACGGTGGTACCGGGCGGTTCCATATTTACGGCTAAGAAGCCAAGTAGGACGACATGTAGCTATGCGAAGCTACCCGTCAAAGAAACATGACCATTCGGGTAACCGTAAAGGGAAAAAGAGCATTGCCAATCGGATGACGTAAGCATGACAACAATCGATCTTTGAATAAACATGGATGCATGAGCAAAGCTATGACCGATCTTCATGAGGATTAACATTAAATGAAGTAAAACACGGACATGATCACGTATTAAAATAAGCATGCATAGATCCAAAGCATTAGTCTACCGCATGTCTAATTACTTTAAGATCCGTCGGGTACGATCACAAGCAAATCTATCCACCGCATGATACAACTTGCATGAAAGAACGCACCACTTTCCACAAATAGATCTATCCACCGCATGATACAACCTAAATATGGAAAGCTAGAAGCACACGTCTTTTAAAACATAAATAACGCTCGTGATCTACTCGTGAAGATATAACCGAATGCGGTCGAACAACCGATTCGGGGTCCATGAAGAAGGAACAAACATTACCACGTGAGTAAATCTACCAAGCTGAATTGGAAATCTAATCCACCGGATGACTAGCTCCAAAACAACCCAAAAACCTCGCATCTACCGCATGATACCCGGTTCTTTCAAGATTTATACTAACCAAGCAAGCTTGAACCCACAACACGTAACAACCTAGATCGATTCGGTTTCGGCTATCGGGGAGCACAAGATCCACGCGTCAAAATCACGAAACCCGCCCATGCACGGATCTTAAAAGGAAAAAGCCGATCCAAACCCATCTAGATTGGGCAAGAGTGTATTACATGAATTAAAACATAAAGTAAAAACTCATGATAACACGGGGTAACTTAATGAATCTATTGGATCTTGCCAAAATCCAATAGAGCCGATAACTAGCTTCGAGCTAGATCTTAGCCCACCGCATGGCTCGTGATCTAACAAGAAACCCTCTTGAACCAAGCTTGAATCTACCGCGTGACACGAAGCATGGTAACAAGACTACTTGCATCGATCTAAATCCACCGCATGATACTAGACATGATACAAGGTTGCCGGTACTCACGGAGGTCGACGGATCGATTGGTCCTCTCGAAGAACTCGACGACACGACAAGGACTCTAGGGTTTGGCGTAAGGCCGGTGTGTATTGAGGAATGAACGTGTGTTACATACATCCGGGGATCGTATTTATACCCCGCCGACTACAACCGCGAATGGATTCATTGCCTAACTAAACTTGATCGCCTATCCATCCATTCGCTTCCTCCGATCGAGCCACGTCACCGTCCAATCCCGCAAAATCAGCTCTCTTGTTCCTTTGCCGAATTGGAGCAGATAGCCGACCGCGGATCCTTCTGCCGAAAAATCTCTGAAGATATCTTCCCTTCCATCAGACGGACTCTTTTCCGAATCGGACCCACATGTCATACTCCTTACCAAATTTTGGTGTTAACACATGCCCCTTCAATTGTGGGATAAAAGTAATTTTTGTTCCACAATTGACTCCAGCCACGAATCCTCGAGCCAAACTTGTCAACACCTGTTCTTCGCAATCCGCCGGGTTCCTCGTTCAGATCCAACCCTAGATCCCTTTCGTTCCGAGCTCGAATCTTCAATGGCAACTCAGAACCAAGCTGCTCAGGTAAATTTACCCCTCCAAACCTTTGTTCGGCATTAGGTTTTCAATTTTACCCGAGATTTTCCTCTTCCGCTCTCTTCCGGGAACCTTCTCTTCGCTCTTCCGATTCCTATTGAGGCCAATTCGCGAGTCTTATTATCTTGGTCCCGAAGGGAATCTTGACCCTCGAGATTTTATTGCCGCCGAATCTCGGAGAATTCCTTTCAAGGTAGCTTTATCTCCACCTCCTCGGTGGCAAGATGCGTTCAAGAACGGCCTTTGCCCCCAATCGCAGGCTGGAAGACTTGGTATCGGAGGATTCTTGCGGATAAGAGTGGATTGACCAATCTGGATGCTCTCCGCATTGCTCAATGTCTGGAGTTATCCGTAGCTGAGACACCCAAGAATGAAGATCTTCTGATAGCCGCATGCCACTTCTGGTCAAATGGCGTCAACGCCTTCCTTTTTGGGCACGGCCCAATGTCTCCAACTTTAGCCGATGTGTACATGATCACCGGCCTTGACATCACCGGTCTGTCAAGCCTTGGACTTTCAAAAATTCCTCACGCCAGACAGGGGTAAAGCCAGGGAATGGCTACAAGAATTATATTGCGAAGCACATGAAAGACAATCCCCTTGGCGAAGTTGAATACGAGCCTTCTTGAACATGTGGTTGTGCGGATTTGTCTTCCGTGGCAAAGCCAACGAACCCACTCGAATCATATCGCAATGGCGATCCATCCGGCCGCTGGCAACCGTCTTCCTCTCGGGAAAATTCCTCTTGGGCGGTGTATACCATATGCTTCATCGGACCGTTACCCAAATGTACACCGGCAAGAGGATAGCATGCGTCAATGGCCCTTGGTGGTTTGTTCAAATTTGGCCGCAACTTCACATGCATCGGATCGTAGGTGTCGACTTGAATTCCGGGTTCTTCCTCTGGTCCAATCCCCCCGAAGGAGAGCTTCAAGTCACCGGAGGATGCCAAAGCTATGGAGAAGCGACTTCGATCGTTATCATTCGACGGGACATCACCCGGCTCTTCGAGTTGTTCTTCAAAGGCTTCCCCAATCCTCTTTGGCTCCCTTATCTAGGCTATGACACTCTGACCTTCCCTGTCGAGTTCTCCTTTGAGCCCGGCCATCAAGATGGGAGATTCCTGGAAATCTTTAATATCATAATCCGCCCATGTATATTACCGGCCGAGTTCAATGGAGGGAGGCAGAATACCAGTACTTATGAGTACTACCAGCCCAATGTAATGGCCAGGCAACTTGGATGCGGCCAGCTGCCCCCAAGATTGTTTTTGCATGAATTCCTCAAGCCCAGGGAGGAAATCAAAGAACCGATGCAGTGCAGCAGAGTTTTCCACTATGTGTGCAGTCCCACTGTCTACACATGTCCTTTTGTGCCTGCAACCGTAGCTCACCCCACCTTCAATTCATGGTGGCAAGAATTCCATGACCACATCTTCGGTGAACTTTGTTCATGTGTTCCGTGCGGCACTGGTGCCCGATTTCTCGCCGACTTCGCAGGTAACACAATGAGCCCCTTGATCGGACTTTTCCCTCTTTTATTCATGGTCACGACCTTCATCCTCCGTCCACGAGAACACGGTTCCTGCCCCTCGAGCCGGGGTAATAACTTATAATGCCGAAGGCCCAATTTCAACGGCGGGGTTTAAATCCACAACCCTGCGCCAACTAATGGACAGGTATGCTACCACCGATCCCAGCCTTTCTAGCCTTGCTGTCGACAGGAGGCAAGGTCTGCATCTGATTCCTCCTCCGAGCGCTAAAAGGAGGAGAACTGTCAAGAAAGTACTGGTTGAGGTAAACTCCTTTACCCTCTTGATTACTGGGTCACTCTGTTCTTGATGGATCATATCATTGTGTATTTCAGACCAGAGCCCAACATTCTTCAGAACCAGCACCTGCCAATGCTCCGCCCGCTGGTATGTCTTTTACTGTTCTTTTCAAGGATGAGCACTGGCACTCACTTCTTCAATTGGGCGCTTGCAGAAGAAGCCGTGGGAGAACCACTTGTAGATGTTCCAGTGGTTCAACAGGCGAGCCCTTCCAGGGTTGAATTGCCCATCCCAGTAGAGATCTCATCTTCATCACCTTCCGCAAAGCGAAGACGTTCTCCGGAGATGAATCTCCCCACTGAACTAGAGCCACCAAATTCCCCCGGGATGCCATCGCCTATCAGTCAAGCAGCAATGACCAACCCAACAGAGGAGGATCCAATTCCTCACCAGCCCGAAAACCCACGAGTCACCGATGGCTGCACCGGCATCTCCTGACTTGGAGGTTTCGGCTCTACTCGGGACGCCTCTTCCGTCTGCAATTGCTCCCGCTCAAGAAACTACTCATGAGGTATCCAATTCTGCTCTTGATCTCGATACCTTGGTGTTAGCATTCTCACCTCGGCAATGTTGTTTCCGGGATCACGCCCCGTCATCATCGAGCTCCGCCATCGGAGGGCCCATCAACTGCCGATGTGATGAAAGAAATAAACAAGCCGCTGCCAGATGAAGTGTTGCTCAAACTCAGAGAAATTGCAGCTTGGCTAGAAAAAGATGTTCAGGATCAGCTCAACGATCTTTGCCATTTTGAAGAGATGTTTGAACCCATTAGTCGAAGACTTCCTGATGACATCAGAGCTTTCCTATCATCCATCTACGACTTAGAGCCCTTTTATGTTCCCTTGAGGCGCACTTGGAGGAAATTGCGCTCCCGTTCGGCCATTGAAAAGGAGAAAACTGATGCTGAACGGGCCATGAATGGGATACAATCCCAAGCAAAAAGCCATAAAGATGCCTTGGCTGACCTGCAAGCTTCTTACGATCTGAAAGTCGCCAGAAAGGCTGCTCTAGAAGCGGAGTTGAGAAGCTTGTCAGCGGAGATGGAGATCGACCAGAAGAAAATAGCTGATCTCCCTGGATTGATAGCAAAGACCGAAGCGGAGGCAGAATCGGTACGTTACCGGGGGTAAAGCAATGCGATGCAGAGCTTACTGACTTATCTGATGCCCAAAAGGACTATCAGGAGATCTTGGATAATTCCCACTTGATAGTATCCAATGTTCGTCATGCACTCGCAAAACTCCTTAATGCTTGAATGTCCTTATTGATGTATACCTGAACTGGTCGTTCTTGTAATATTTCTTTTGCGATTTGTTTCCTTTCCTTGGCGTACTTTGAAATGTGATGCTGAACGACCCATTCGGTAGTGAAATGCCAACTCCCGAAAACACCTTGTTTTCCTTTAGCCGAAACAATCGATCCGCACGCGTTTCAGCTTAGAACTCCAAACGACCCACCGGCGGGCTGGTCAAGGAAACCTCTCCGCCTTCCGATTTTATTGGGACGTGCGCCACGATCCACAGCCACGACTCGAAGCCACGATTTACCCTGCCAGGCCTATAAATGCTGCCATAGGTGCCCCTAGCTCTCCATCAGGCCTTCTAGCTTTCGAATCTTTGCCGATCTCTGGTCTCCTTGCAAACAGTGCACATCCCCAAACCGCAATGGTGCGCCGCCTCAACCGCCGCCGTGCCTCCGACGAGGCTGAGGGAAGCAGCGCTAATGCGCGCAGGCGGTGATGATCATCAATTTTCTCCTCGTCGATCTTCCCTTTGATCTTCTTTTGCCTTGACAATCATCTCCCCTTTTCAGGTTGATTCAGTGGAATCCGCCTCGCGCGCCGGCCAATCAGCCCCTCCCTGACGACTCTTCGGAGTCCGATGGCCACTCCCCGGTGCCGTACGGGGAAGCAGACGCTATTCGCTTCAAGGAGGAGCTAGAGGCGTCCCGTCTTGAACTGGAGGACGTCTCCAAAAAAGCGGGCGTGGCCGAACTAGAATGGGAGGACCAGCGGAAACAGCTGCTGGAGGCCATCGATGGTATGGCTCTGATTCTTGATTCAGCCCAGCCTTTGATGCTAATCCCTTCTTGTTCGTCTTTTGCAGCCCGTGATGCTGAGCTCAACCAGTTAAAGGCGCTGGTAGAGCAACTGGCGGAGAAGGTGAACGCTCACGGCGACACGCCGGCGGAGCGCCTGGCCGCGGTGGAGCGCCGCATCGACGAGGTGGCCGTCCATGGCGTTCGCACCGGGCACCACCTTGGGCCCGGCCGCGATGGCGACGCATACGGACGTCGACTACTCCACCGGGCCGCGTGGCTTCCGTGGCGGCGCGCCGGAGGATATCGACGAGATCGAGCTCATCCTGGAGCGCCTCGACGGCCACGGCGACGCCATTGCCGAAATTACCCATCCCCAGTCTGTGTTGAACAGGCTCTTTGACTAGATTGTACTAGGGATGTGTAAATGTCGGCAATATATGATGAACTTTTGAATTCTGCACTTGTTCCGTGATATCTCCCTTTGCATTTGCATCTGTGAATTTTGTTTTCTTCGAATGCGTATGGGAACTGTCTTTAGCCGAACGCTCGCAAACAACTGCCCCTTGGCGCAAGATCCACAAAGGATCCCAATTCGGCAATCCGTAAATACTGTTCAAAAGAAAACCCTTCGCACTCGGTGGAAACCCCTGCCGCTTGGTATTCCAACAGTGTGTACTGGCCAGATCATCACTCCCAATGCGCCTCCTTGGTCAATAAAATAGCCCGTGGGGTGCTCCGCAAATCCACTCGCACACTCCTCCATCACTTCTCGTCTCTTCTTCTGCTGCTAGAAGAAAAAACCCCAACGCCATGGACAAGGGTAAACGGCCTCGGGGGAGCGGCTCGTCAAGGAAGCGTACGATTCGGAAGTGAGTTCTTTCTTGATATGCTCCTTGTCCTCCTCGCTTGATCTTGCGCTTCATGTTTTCCTCTGCCTCTTTCGGCCTCGATTTGCTTCTCGAAGAGGTCATCGGAACCGAAGATGTTCCCGAGTTCATCTCCTCCGATTCTTCTCTGCGAGGCGGAGGACGCCACGCCCGAGCAAAGGGTCATTCATCGACCTGCGCCGCCGTGCCGGCACACGGAGCGTGACCTCGGGGATATGTCCGTCCGCCGCCAAGCCGAACGCGAGTGACGTATGGCGCTAGAAGCGCTAGTAGGGGGTAAACGCTTCGTCCCCCTTCATGTTTGCATCCGGATTTCTTGCCCCTAACCTTGATTCTTTTGCTCCGGATGTCTCTCGACGAGTACACAACAACCCGAAGGCGGCACGGGATAGCTTGGTAGAGGCCGCCAATCGTGGTCATCCTCGTGCGTTCCAAGTTGCCGTCACGGTGGTCCTGGAACAACTGAAGAGGGAGCAGCAGCCGAAGAAGTAAAGAAAAGATTGAATCATACTTTCGCTTCTTCCGCCACGCCTTCTGCTTCCCTCCCTTTAGTGGACTTGACCATCAGGGCTGCTAGATGTAATCTCGTGAGAAACAGTTGTAATGTAGTATTGAGCTAAGGGCAATGCATCGGGCACTGGCCATTTTCTCTTGTTCATGGATTTTGTTCTAAAGGCGGCCTCATCCTTGAGCGCCGGCTGTTTCTGTGTCAGATGTGTGTGATCATCGATCGATTTCAATGCTAAGGATAATACTTCTTCAGATATCTTCCATTTATTGCGGCGGAAAACTCTTCTCCCGGCAAAGTTTTCAATATGTATGCATTACCGAACGCATCCGACCACACGAAAAGGCCCCTCCCGGTTAGGGGACCATTTGCCGAATTCACTTGTATTTAGTTCCAATCGGCAGTAGCGCTTTCCAAACTAGATCGCCTTCTCGCGAATTGCTTTACTTTTACTTTCTTGTTATAGTATTTGGCGACCCGCGGCTTGTTTTTCTCGATGTTCTCCGGGGCCCCGAGACGGATCATGTGCAAATCTTCCAACTCATCCATCATTAGGCCGCCGTAATCCTTGGAGCTCAACTCGTTTTGTAGCACAACTCTCCTTGATTCTCGATCGCATCTCCCGGGGTAGGATTGCATGGTGCCCGTAAACCAATTCGTAAGGAGAGGTCTTTGTAGCTCCATGGGGGGCCATTCGGTAAGCCCACGAGCGCTTCACCGAGTACCGAATGCCACCTTCTTGGCTTCGATCGATCTTTTCTCGTATCGGCTTGATCATGATCTTGTTAGAAGCCTCTGCTTGACCATTAGCTTGGGCGTAATATGGCGAGGAGTTGAATAATTTGATTCCCATGCTTTCGGCAAAATCTCTGAATTCCAATGACACGAATTGTGCCCCTTGGTCAGTGGTAATCGTCTGAGGAATCCCAAATCGATAAATGATGTGCTCCTTGACGAACTCGATCATGTTCTCTGACGTCACCTTCTTGAGTGGGATTGCCTCGACCCATTTGGTGAAGTAATCTGTAGCCAAAAGCACGAACTTATGCCCCTTGCTAGATGGTGGATTAATTTGGCCAATCAAGTCTATACCCCAGCCC
This sequence comes from Cenchrus americanus, assembly GCA_947561735.1. Taxonomy (NCBI): domain Eukaryota; kingdom Viridiplantae; phylum Streptophyta; class Magnoliopsida; order Poales; family Poaceae; genus Cenchrus; species Cenchrus americanus. The sequence goes on from OX387242.1 coordinate 8,193,054, forward strand.
CTGAATGGCCATGGCTTGATGATGGGATTCAATGCTGATGCAGGGACTCTTTGAATATTCCCGAACCTCTGGCAATCTTGACACCCCTTGTAATACTCAAAGCAGTCCTCTAATATCGTCGGCCAAAAGCATCCAGCTTGCCTAATAACCCATTTCATCCGATAGGCCGATTGGTGCGCTCCACATATCCCATCGTGCACCTCGTTCATCATGTTCTTGGCTTCTTCTGGACCCAGGCATCGTAGCAATACCCCATCTAATGATTTATAGAACAAATTATCATCCAGAAGAACGAACTTGATTGCCTTGTACCTGAGCTTCCTAGAGACCTTTCGGGATGGATCTCTCAAATAATCAACGATCTCTTTCCTCCAATCATCCTCTGTAAGATCCGTCCCTAGTGCGCTCACCTCTGCAGCAAATGCTTCTTGACTCTCTTTGTAGCCAGAGGCGCTTTGAGCCAGCCTGTTTGCTTCCTCGTTATGCTCTCTAGGAATGTGCTGTAGGGTTACCAGTGGAAAGCCCTTCAAGATTTCTCTGCATTCCTCGTAGTAACTCCTCAGCGCCTCGCTCCTGCACTCGTACTGGCCGTTCAATTGCTTGATGACCAACTCTGAATCTCCATAAATTTCAACCGAAACGGCCCCGGCTTCTCTCAAATATTGAAGCCCTCGAAGCAATGCCTCGTACTCAGCCTGGTTATTTGTGACGGTGGGTTGTATAGGAATGGCGAATTCGAACATCTCACCTCTGGGAGAAATTAGTAGGATCCCTACTCCCCCACCTTTGCCACATGATGACCCGTCAAAGAATAGAGCCCATGGGGTAATTTCAAGCGAGATCAATCGAAGGGTCACGGTGTTCGGTTATAAAATCGGCAATGACCCGACCTTTGATGGCTTTTGCCGATTCGAACTTCAACTCGAATTCTGATAGAGCTAAAATCCATTTGCCAACCCGACCATTCAAGATTGGCATAGATAACATATGTTTTATCACATCAAACTTCGAGTATACAGTGCATTCGGCATTTAACAAGTAGTGCCGAAACTTTGTACACGAGTAGTATACGCAGAGACACAACCTTTCTATAGCCGAATACCTGGTTTCAGGATCAAGCAGTTTTCGGCTAAGATACGCTACTACCCGCTCCTTGCCTTCGAATTCTTGAATAAGGGCCGATCCAATAGTTTGGGTATCGGCCGCCACGTACAACTTGAAAGGCTTGTTTAGCTGAGGAGGAACCAGCACCGGCGGCTCCTTCATGTATTGCTTGATTTCCTCGAAAGCCTTTTGTTGTTCGTCGCCCCATGTGAATTGCTGATCCTTCTTTAGCCTTAGCAACGGAGAGAACGGCAACACCTTCTGTGATAAATTTGAGATGAACCTTCTCACGAAGTTGATCTTGCCGAGCAGTGATTGCAACTCCTTGAGGTTGGTTGGAGGAACGACTTCATCAATGGCTTTCATGCTCTTTTTGCCAACTTCGATCCCCCCTTCGTGGACCAAAAACCCCAAGAACTCTCCAGCTGACACCCCGAATGCACACTTGTTTGGGTTCATCTTTAAGCCATGCTTCCGGGTGCATTCCAAGGTCTTCTTCACATCTTCCAGATGGGTGTCATGACTTAAGGACTTGATCACTACGTCGTCGATGTAGATTTCCACGGTCTTGCCGATCAACTCATGAAAAATGTAATTCATGGCTCGCTGATAGGTTGCACCGGCATTTTTCAATCCAAACGTCATGACTATCCATTCAAATAGGCCTATATGACCGGGACACTGAAGGCCGTCTTTGATATGTCTTCTATTGCCATGAAGATCCGATTGTATCCCGCGTTGCCATCCATGAAGCTAATCACCTTGTGCCCGGCGGCGGCGTCAATCGGCAAATCGGCAATAGGCATCGGGTATCCATCCATGGGAGTAGCTCTGTTTAGGTCCCCGAAGTCTATGCAAACTCTCATTTTTCCATTTTTCTTATACACGGGGACGATGTTAGAAATCCACTCCGCATATCTCGGGGCCGAACGAAGTTTGCGTCAAGTAATCTTTCGATTTCCTTCTTCACATCGGCCAATACTTCATCCTTGTAGATTTTCGGGGCGGTTGCTTATATGGTTTGAAACCGAGGTTTGATTGGCAACCGGTGCTCGACGATGGATCGATCCAATCCAGGCATCTCCGAATAATCCCAGGCGAAGCAATCTTTATATTCTTTGAGAAGCTCAATTAGGTTCCCCCTGAAGTCTGGTTGTAAATTTGCACTGATGAACGTCGGCCTTGGTTTATCACCGTTCCCAATGTCAAGTTCTTCCAGCTTATCGGCCGACATAAATCCTCGTCCTAACTTGCCATCAGTGCCGTCCACGGGGTTCTCCATTAAAAATTACTGTAAGAGCCGACTGCTTGAATCGGTACGTTGGTCACCGCCGACGGGTTCAACGGGACCTTCTCCCCCGCTCCTTCCCCGAGAAGCAATCGATGCCTTGGTACTCCCCGGAAGGCCGGTTCCATGTTAGCCACGCTCACGGAGTCATCTGCCCGGACGACTTCGATTTCATCATCCACCCATTGGATCGACTTGTTGATGCATAGTGGATGGGACGCGGCGGTTGGCGTGGATCCGGTCCCGCCCAAGCGACAGTCGTAGGCTCCCTTCCCTTCGATGACGAAGAAGGTGGTGAGCGACGTCTTGGACCCGATCATCAAGTCCACGTGAGCGCATCCTTTGGTGTCTGAGGGGTTCCCGGCGAAGTCGTTCAGGATGATGCTTGTTGGTGTCAGATCGCTCGGGGTCATGCCAAGCTTCCTGAAGGTGGTGTATGGCATCACGTTAACTGCCGCGCCACCGTCGACGAACATCTTGGTCAATGGCTTGCCATTGACGTACCCCCTCAAGTACAGTGGCCTCATGTGGCGATTCTTGGCCGGCTTGTCGAAGACGGCCTGCTTGGCGAGCACTAGTTGCGCCATCATCTCCTCGGCGTGCTCGTCGTCGAAGGAAACTTCCTCCTGCATGATCGGTTAGCGGGAGCCATGAACTCGTTCGGTAGGAAGTATACCATGCATGTAGGGGCCGAACGCTTCGATCCTTCCGGCTGATCCTTGGGGCGCCACTTCTGTCTTGTCTGGATCCCGGCTTGTTTCATCTCGCGGTTCCTCAAGCGTTGGACCCGCCTCTTCTGGCTCTTGCGCAAACCGGGTGGGCACCATTGCCCCTTCGCCGCCGACGTAGACATCTTCGTCCTCCTCGTGGTCGGCCCCACCCGAGATCGGCTCGGCGCTTCCTGGGATGATCAATGATTTCAATTTTTTGCCGCCGATCCCCATTCGGGTGGATCCTTCCAAGTCTTTCATGGACGGATCGGCGATTGGCGCTTTCTGCTGTACTCGGCATATCCGTCGCCGCATTCGGGACGGTTCCTTAATGTGGGCGGTTTCGGGCCCTCATTCCGGCGGTGCTCGAAAAAGGCGCACCCCCCGGGGGCGCGCTCCCGCGCGCGCGCGTGCTTGTTCCCCGATTCCATCCGCGCGCTTCCTCCTCGGCCCCGCGTTGCTCCTCCTCGTGACGACGCTCCTGGTAGCGTTCCTTCTCCATCTGGCGCTGCCATTTATTAAGGAGGATGCGCGACGTCACCTTGGGTTTGGGCTTGGACGATTCCCCGATCTCGATATGGCTCTTGAGAACGCGGGGGGCGTCGCCCTGTACTTGCTCTATGGTCACCTGGCGCTTCGGGTCAACTGATCCATCTTGCTTGGACCTGGCCGAGGTCAGGACCTTGACTTTCCCTTTTTCTTCGGCTGTTATCGCATTGATAGAAAAGCCGAGCATGTTCTGCGGGAAGGGGTGGCCATCCAGCTTCATCTTGTTGTCGAACTTGAGATGCCCTTCCTGGATGGCCTTCTGGATCCTCATCCTGAAGACCCTGCAATCGTTGATGGAGTGCGAGTCCCTGTCATGGAAGCCACAGTAACGTTTCGCTTTGACTCCATCAAGTAGAAGCATAGAATGCCCCTCGGGCGACTTGATTCGGCCTTCTTTTACCAAGAGCTCGAACAACTTGTCAGCCTTTGTGATGTCGAAGTCGTAGGTTCCTTTGGTCTGTCTGACCCAACGCTGATTCATTGTGAGAGGCTCTTTACCCCACATGATTTCTGCCGCAGCTATCTCCAGTTCGTCGTCAGAATCCTCGAACAAATCAGCTTTGTCCAAGAATTGATTGTAGATATCGGCGATGTCGTGCTGCTTGCCAAACTTGGGGTCCTTCTTGAGGCCATATGCCTGATTGCTCATCAAGGATAATTTTTGCGACAGCTGGCCTAGGTTCTCGAACTCCATCCCAAATAGCTTCTCGCGCACGGCTGGCAGCATCCCGGCGACGGCCATATCAGCTAGCTGATCGTCTGGCAAGTTCAATGAGAAGCACATGCCCTTGACTTCTCTGAACCTTCTGAGAAACTCCAGCGGTGTTTCACTATGCCTTTGCTTTAAGGTGGCGAGATCAATCAACTTCTTCTCAGCACTGCCGCTGAAGTAATGAGCGTGGAATTTACGCTCCAAATCTTTCCACCTGGCCACAGATTCAGGCGGCAAGGACGAGAACCACTGAAAAGCTGGACCCGTCAGCGAGGCGGGGAAGTAGCGAACCCTGAACGTCTCTTCGGCCGAACATTCCCCAAGCTGCATGAGATAACGAGCGATATGCTCGACCGTGCTTGTCTCGTCCTCGCCCGCAGAACTTTGTGAATTCCGTCGGCGGTTTCACCCTTGGTGGCGGGAGCACGTTATAGTACCACTGCGGGAACGGCGGCTGTAGGTGGGGCCCCGCATCCTTGGCTTGAGGCCGAACCGATTCTCGCATCAATTCGGCCATCTTGCGCGCTAGGGCATCTTCCTCCCCGAGCGCCCGCGGCCGGCGCGTACCCCAGGGTGCGGAAAGGCATCGAACGCTCCGTAATTCCCCACTTCATGATAGCCACCGCCGTATAAATTCCTCTCGGGAGCCGGTTGGTGGACGGAGCTATTCTTCGGCCGGGGTCGAGTGGGGCCCCGGATGAGCCGAACGCTAGGTCTCCGTACGTGGGCCGGTACGGATCGGCCGTTGCACGGGGCGACTCGTGCTTTGCTTTGTGGTGGCGGCAGGATTGGTTGACTTCCTGAAGCTTGCAACGAAGGCTGAACTGGCTGCCCCCCAGCGCCCTGTGGAGGAGGTTGGAACGTTTGGCTCCCGGAGCTCTGAGGAGGGGGCTGCTGCACCGGGCCCCGTGGTGGCGGCTGAGAGCTTGATTCACCCAGCTCCACGGTGCTCTTTCCGGCGTACGCCTTTCCGAACGCCTGCCCCGCGCCCGGGCCAAAGAGGGCCACCATCATCTGTTGGAGCGACCCAAGGAAAGCTTGGTTGTGCTTGGTGAGCATGTCGTCTACTGACTCTTGGAAGATCCGCGCGCATTCTTCCTTTTCTTGTTGGGTCGTAGCGTCGGTTTCTCCCGGCAACGACACTGCGGGCGGTGCCATTCTTCGGATATGGTACACCACTTCGATTCTTCTTGAATGACATGAGACACTTTTGTTGAAACCGATTCACGGCGTCTACGAGCCGCCGATGCGCTTTGCTGCGGAGAAAGGTCCTCAATGTTGACATCCGGGAGGTCCGTGATCTCGGGCATCTCGAACCAATTCGGTACTGTTCGTCCCACCGGGCGTGCCGAAAGTGTGTTGACGCAAAATGTGCACTCGGCGCCAATCACACAAACAAGCCGAAAAGCTTAGCTTCGCACGCGCGAGAGAAAGAGTGACGTGCCGATCAATTTTTCCCGAAAATTAACAAAAGGTAAAACGGTTAAATACCAAAACTTGGAACTTACCGGGTGGTACCAGGCAGTTCCATATTTACGGCTAAGAAGCCAAAGAATACGACATGTAGCTATGCAAAGCTACCTGCGAAAGAAACATGACCATTCGGGTAACCGTAAAGGGAAAAAGAGCATTGCCGATCAGATGACGTAAGCATGACAACAATCGATCTTTGAATAAACATGGATGCATGAGCAAAGCTATGACCGATCTTCATGAGGATTAACATTAAATGAAGTAAAGCACGGACATGATCATGTATTAAAATAAGCATGCATAGATCCAAAGCATTAGTCTACCGCATGTCTAATTACTTTAAGATCCGTCGGGTACGATCACAAGCAAATCTATCCACCGCATGATACAACTTGCATGAAAGAACGCACCACTTTCCACAAATAGATCTATCCACCGCATGATACAACCTAAATATGGAAAGCTAGAAGCACACGTCTTTTAAAACATAAATAACGCTCGTGATCTACTCGTGAAGATATAACCGAATGCGGCTGAACAACCGATTCGGGGTCCATGAAGAAGGAACAAACATTACCACGTGAATAAATCTATCAAGCTGAATTGGAAATTTAATCCACCGGATGACTAGCTCCAAAACAACCCAAAAACCCGCATCTACCGCATGATACCCGGTTCTTTCAAGATTTATACTAACCAAGCAAGCTTGAACCCACAACACGTAACAACCTAGATCGATTCGGTTTCGGCTATCGGGGAGCACAAGATCCACGCGTCAAAATCACGAAACCCGCCCATGCACGGATCTTAAAAGGAAAAAGCCGATCCAAACCCATCTAGATTGGGCAAGAGTGTATAACATGAATTAAAACATAAAGTAAAAACTCATGATAACACGGGGTAACTTAATGAATCTATTAGATCTTGCCAAAATCCAATAGAGCCGATAACTAGCTTCGAGCTAGATCTTAGCCCACCGCATGGCTCGTGATCTAACAAGAAACCCTCTTGAACCAAGCTTGAATCTACCGCGTGACACGAAGCATGGTAACAAGACTACTTGCATCGATCTAAATCCACCGCATGATACTAGACATGATACAAGGTTGCCGGTACTCACGGAGGTCGACGGATCGATTGGTCCTCTCGAAGAACTCGACGACACGACAAGGACTCTAGGGTTTGGCGTAAGGCCGGTGTGTATTGAGGAATGAACGTGTGTTACATACATCCGGGGATCGTATTTATACCCCGCCGACTACAACTGCGAATGGATTCATTGCCTAACTAAACTTGATCGCCTATCCATCCATTCGCTTCCTCCGATCGAGCCACGTCACCGTCCAATCCCGCAAAATCAGCTCTCTTGTTCCTTTGCCGAACCGGAGCGATAGCCGACCGCGGATCCTTCGCCGAAAATCTCTCGAAGATATCTTTCCTTCCACCGGACGGACTCTTTTCCGAATCGGACCCACATGTCATACTCCTTACCAAATTTTGGTGTTAACGGGTTTACCGCTTTCGTGTAGTAGATGCATACCATGTTATCCTAGATCCTAGGGAGGGAACGCTTATCTTTCTTAATCACTCTCTTGTGTTCACCCTTTACCATATAGTTTAACCCTATATTTGTTTGATCAACTTAACTTAGATTAACTTAGGTTAGATTGTCTTTACTTTTAGATTAATACTCTCTTTCAAAGGTTTTCCATTCAACTAGATTAGTACTTGGTTAAGCGCTAGTAATCCCCTTGCTCCGCGGATTGACAAGAACCTTGGGAATCCCGTGGTGAAAAAGGTGTGGGTCCGTACGCTTGCGGATCGTAGAGGGATACGTCTTTTATCCGTCAACAAGCCCCTTTTTCTGGCGCCGTTGCCGGGGAGCAAGCCAGTTTGCTACGTTTAATCTAGTATTAATTTTGTTGATTACTAACACCTAACCCTTATTTTCTAAAAAAAGAAAAAAAAATCTTTTCTGTTTTTCTTTCTACTTTTCTTGTGCCTAGATGGATTTGTTCACCTCACCATTGGAAGACGAAGAGATGTCGCTAAGGGAGCTAGCAATGCCGTCAATGGAAGACCTTGAGATGCAAATATCAGATTTGACGTTTGCTACAACCCACTACGAAGTGAAGCCAGGAATCATCAAGTTAGTGGCGACAAAACCATTTAGAGGATTGGAGGATGACAACCCATATAGACACATTAAGGAATTCACGATGTTATGCAACACGGTCCAACAAAAAGGAGTTCCGGCCGCTTGGTTCAAGTGGAATCTTTTTCCATTCTCTCTCGAAGATGAAGCGCGAAGATGGTACACACTTGCGTCCGTTGAAGCAAAAGGAAATTGGGATGAGCTAGTGAAGAAATTTCTTTTGAAGTTCTTTCCCATAAGCAAGGTCCAAGACTTAAGGAGGCAAGTGCTCACTTTCAAGCAAGGAGAGGATGAAGGAATTGATGAAGCATGGGACCGATTTAATGAACTACTTGAGCGAGGCCCGAACTTGGGATTTTCCGGTGACTTGATGTTGCATACCTTTTATTTTTCACTAACCCCTAACTCGTCTCGTTTTGTAAGCATGTGTGCGGGCGGTGATATATTGGATAAAACAATTAGTGAAGCTGCACAAATCTTACAAAGGATAAGCAATGGACAAAGAACAATACGAGATTGGCAAAGATGTTGTCAAGAGGAGCAAAATGACAAAAGCAAGCTCAAGGTGCTTGCTGAAATTTCGAAAAAGATGAACCGAAGGTCAAGGAAGATGAACCGACCATACAAAAAAGTGAAGATCCACTTCCCAAGGTAAGAGAAGTCATTTCGGATGTTAAAAATGTTGAAACTAACATGAATGTAGGCCGAAGTATGTGGAATGCTAGACCATTGGCGGAGTTCAAGCAATCCGGTTGGGTTCAAGTTGATTTCGCCCCACTAATTAACTACCGAAGGAAGGAGGAACGCCGACACGTTGCCAAACTAGTTGAAGATATATTTGATCAAGAGATGAGTGGAGAGTCGATCCAAAAGATGTTTGAAGAAGAAAAAGAAGAAGGAGATGAAGGATGGATCGACCGGTTTGACAACTCAAAGATTTATGATGAAGGAAGAGAAGAGTACAACCGTGATAAGCCTAGAGACTCAAAGGATAAATGGGAGGAGATAGGACTCAAGATAGATGATAGCTTGTGTGCTATTGAAGCCTATACACTAGCAAATCAAGACATGGAAGTACTCAAGGATGAAGAAAAGAGTGAATCAACGATGAGCGATCTTGACGACATGTGGTACATGGAAGATAAAGAAAGCAACATACAAGTCTTTGAAGATGAAGATCTTGTTGATAAAGAAGACTTCAAGGAAGAGATGAATGCGTACATAGTTGAAGGATTACATGTTCCACATGATGAGTTGAAGAAATTGCAAGATGGTGATGAAGAGGCAACTACACTTGTTGAGATCGATTTGCCTTCAACACCGCTCGATGAACCAAATATCACTCTTGTTGAAAAATCTCTAAGGCCAAGGTACGCGCTGAAATCTCAAGATATTATTGGTATTGATGTTGATAAATTCAAATACTCATGCTCAACCAATAGTATGAATGATAGTTTAAATTCTATGCCTTGTTCCACTAGTGATCATGTTGATAGGCTAGATTTTCTTGAGAATGAAAAAGAGGAAACATTTATGTTTGATCCAATTAATCTCACACCTAAAGAACCTTTGCCTAATGATGAGCTAAGTGCTATGCATGAAACATATGCTTCTTTTATTTACACCTTGACTTGTTGCTACAATTCACATGTGGTGTTAATTATGGACGCGTATGTTTACAATAAGTTTTGTAAATCTCGATCATGCTTTGCGCTTGGTCAAGCTAATGACCTTAAAGAATCATATGTCGGGAAAGGCCCGATTTTCTCTAACCATGTAGACAAGGCTTGAATAATGAAAAAAGGAAGCCATGCCTAAAAGAGTTGTAAGATAAATCATCAACCTCTCCGAATCCCGCGATGGATGCTGCTGTCTTCATCAATTTGAGAGCTTGTTCAGAGGTGTACAAATGAATAAAATGAGATATTCAGAAGCTCCATCAAATTACCGTTCCAACGCATCAAGAACCAACAAGTTTGAAGACCCGTGCAAGGAGTTATGGAGAAAACATTGAGCGTTGCGCGTTCTGAAATTTCAGGACAGATTTCATCGCCGAAGTAAAACGGACGTAACTCTCTTGTCCGGAGTCCGATTTGAGAAAATAAAGACTCGTTGGAAAGGAAATTTTGTGCACTATGCAATGGAGTAGAGCTTGAGTATACTTTCTGTTCTGTACATTAAAAAAAAATTTATGGAGTGAAGGCAGCACCAAAGGATGATAAAGAAGGAGATAACGATGAAACAAAAGGGTGCTTTGGGCAAGTCTTCTATAAGTGATCAAGCACAACATGGGAAGTAATTTAAAGCTGCATTGGTACCTTTTCTTCTTGCATGAAGGGCCATGGCGATGCGACGAAAAGAAGGTATGTGAGAAAGTCGAGCTTTATGACTTTAAATGAAGCGCTTTTCGGGAGGCAACCCGTTTCTTTATGTTTTTACTACTTTCTTAGAGAAAATAAAAGAATGGAACTATCTTATGATGATCAACTTGTGGTTATTAATCTAAGTTTAGTTTTCCTTTTTAGAACCACCATCATGTCCATGATCATATTTATTTATTTGCATGCATTGCATTTTGTTATCAATGTGATGTTTCTTTGTGTATATATGTTTTGTACATAGTTGGCTTGGTTGTTATATACTTAATGATGTATGCTTCATTTTCCATGTTAATACTTCATAAGGCCTTATGAGTATTTTTCTTTTGTGATCTTGTGTAAACGTGGTGTTTAAACATGATTGCGGACTATCATCGTTAAGTTCGATAAACCTAGCTAGCTTTTCATATGTTTTCATGTTACTTTGGTCAGTTTATAAGCTTTGCAATGCGCTTAATTTTTCTTGTGCTATAAGAGTTATTGATTTAGGGATAGACATGGTGTTTTAACCCTAGATATATAAACCTTTATGGCTATGGAGAAATTCGGCAATCTAGTTGTAAACATGGTGTTTAGAACTAGGTGAAAACATTGTCTTTGTTTATATGCTTTCCTATCATGTGCATACACACCTTGCACCATGTACACTCATTAGGTTTTTATTCCTCATTAAACTAATTATGCCACAAGTTAAGAATCTTAGGAGACATTGTTGGATTGTTGGCAATTCTATCTACTCCCAACCGTCACCTTGGGGTAGAATGTGCGTTTAAAACGTCTTACGGTGCAAGATAAATACTCTCACTACAAGGAAATTGAAGGATGGCTAAGAAGTGCTTTGTCTTCTTCTTCCATGACTAGCAAAATGCTAAGCATGGGGGAGACCCTGAATCTTCAACACGGAAGTGCAACATGACACTCTAGAAGATAGAATGATAAAGATCGTTAACATCTCCGGATCAATGCGCAAGAAGCCACCAATCTCATCAAAATTCTGCATGGTCTCGAAGGGAAAACACTGGATATTTTTGGATATTTAGAAGCCCCATGAAGTTACGATTTCAACAAATCAAGAATCAAGACAACCGGAGGTTCCTACAAGAGGTTATGCCCGAATCACCGAGTGCAACACGTCCTGAAATCAGTTTTGGACAGCACGCAGCGCTGAAGTAAAACGGACATAGCTCCCTTGTTTGAACTCCGTTTTCGATGAATTACCACACGTTGGAAAGGTAATTTCATAAACTTTTCAATAGAGCTATATTTCGATATATGTTCTGTTATGGACAGAGGGGGAAATCCATGAAAAGTGACAGCAAGGAGACGATGAGAACAAGAAATAGGAGATGGTGATGACAACATTGAAGAGAAGGGTAACCAATGACTCCATTAAGCATACAAGATCAAATTCAGAAGTTTAGGAGCATTAATAAATCAAGACAAAAGCAAAAGACACATCGATACATGGAGATGTCGAAGAAGGCAACGAAGAATTACAAAGGATGGTAACATCTCCATGGACCTTCTCTTTTCCAAACACAAATGCTTGTAAGTATGCCTTCAACCTCAACTACGTGCAACGTTTTGTTTTTCTCTTCAAACAATAACATGGCTACTCGGAGGACAACCTAGGTTTCTTTTTACTTTCAATAGATAAGCATGACCATGTGTTCACCTCGATGTTCTATATTGCCTATGCTTACGGAAAGATGATGAAAGTTGCCGCTTTGTTTTACCTACATGAAGTTATACATGTCTTGGCTAATTGCTCTATATAATATGATCTGAAATTAATTTAAATACCGGCTCTTTTATTTGTGGAGGTGAAATGACTATGCTCTAGACCCACATACATATCTTTGCTCTTTGATTTAAGTTTATGGATAGCCGGATAACTTGTTGTTTTTATGAAAACTTAACTTTTATGCTATCTACATATTTGTGATGCTCTTGCAAAGTTCTACCTACCAAAGCCATATACATATATGATTTATGATAACAAAACCCGTAGATTGCAAACATATGTTTTGATGAGTTGGATTAGGATTGATTTCTATGGTTCGAGACTAAGAAGCTGGTCATTCCTTTGTGTAACTTTTTCATGCTAGCCTTTTTGTCCATGCATTGTGGGTTTTCACATCGAAAATTCCACAAGCTTCGCTGGGCATCCACCCTAAACCAAAAACATCTTTTTGTGATCACCTCCTTGTCCACAACCCAATTTGAGTATGGAGTAAAATTCTCGATGGAGATTTAAATATTCCACAATATTATGGAATTTATACTTACTTTAGCAGTTATTTCCCCTCTCTTTTATGCTCGAGGACGAGCATCGTTCAAGCATGGGGGAGGAGTCATTCTCTGACACAAATGCTATGTAAGTATTATGTTGCAAAAAGTTTTGAGGAGCAAAAGAAAAAAAAGAATAAAAATGAAAAATGAAAAAAAAATATGATAAGAATAAAAGAAAAGTAAGAAAAATAGGAAGAATAAAGTGCAAAAAAGAAATAGAGAAAAATGAGAAGGAAATAGAATAAAAGTAAAAAAATAATAAAGATGCTCCTCGGTTCTTTTTGCTTCATAAGTTCTCAAGTGCCTTGATGACAAATCCACACTCAAATTTTCCAACCATGTGCAATCCGATAACGAGGACTTCACTCGTGCCTCGGGATCATCCATTTGCCACTTGCACATGTCCACTTATCTAAATGTGTGTGTTTCGTCCCTCTCTCTTTCCAACATATATTTTCCATGGCCTTTTTGACGAGTCTCGGTAATTCCAATAGACCTCTCTCTTAATTTGACAATATTTCGGATGTATGTTTTGTTAGGATTGTTTTTAACCTTCCAAGCTCCACATAAGCCTTCCACTATCACATATGAGTAGAGTAGGTTGAAAATAATCTAGTATAGGCTTGAGTGACTTGATGAGATGAGTGTTCCATGACTTTTGCAAGAGATTTTCACTTATGTTGGATATGCATCTTTTTGAAAATCTTCCATGTGACAAGGTAATGGTTTGAAGTTCACTTAAGTTTGAGAGCATCGTGTTAAATGTGGCTTGTTCTTTATTGCTAGTCTATCTTCCATAATGAAAAAGAAGCCGGTCACAACTTGAACCTTAAAAATAAATTTTTAAGAGAGAGCAATTTGTCTCGTCATGAATGACTAAGTGCGGTGATAACATTGGAAGGCAACATTGATTTCCCTTTTAAGCAAGGATTACTTACTCGAGGACGAGCAAGGTTTAAGCATGGGGGAGATGTTGACGGTGAATTTCCGTCAACCTAGAGTACTTGTTATACATTGGTTTCGATTATGATTTGCACCTAACCCGCCACTAGGCATACTAATGATGTAACAAGTTCACACTTGCATGTCGATTTTGGAGTTTGTTGTTTACGCAGAAATCTACGCTAAAGAGGAGACTTTCGGGATAAGTTCACCAAGCACTTTGGAAGAAGATCATGAAGCCCGATAAGAGTCAAGACACTCGATGAACACGACTCCAAATGACCCGAGGACCGAAGCGTCAACGTGCAAGTCTTCGGGGACTCAACCGTAAAACAACGAAGCTTGCATAGCAAGGATTCAAGCCTAAACCGTGAAGGAAACGACGTCAAAGGCCCACATGCAAGTGCACACGAATAAGGGATCACGCGAGAAGCAACCGGGGAGAAAACCGGGCCGAACCGGCCGAAGTGGGCCCGGGCCGGCCGGCCGGGCCGACCGGCCCGCCCCACTCCGGGTCGGTTCGGTCCCCCCTTTTTCCCTAGGTGTTCATCTATTTATTCCCTCCGCCGCCGTCGACCGACACATCGAACAAATCATCCTACCGACGCCAATCACCGAAAACCGCCGCCGCAAGATGAGGGAGAGAGTTAGATGAGCTCGTCGCAAGGATCAACGCCGGCGGAGAGAAGGAAGCAAGAGGAGGACTCCAAGCCACCGGCCTAGGGGTGTTCCCAAGCTCCATCGCCGCCATCTTCATCGACGACGTTCTCCGCAGTCTCCATCACCCCTATGTGCTTCAATCCGTGTAAGATGATGGGGTAATGCCTCCGTTCATCCCTAGGATTAGATGGATACATGCTATGTGATCGCTACTCGATTCGTGGTTTCAATCTATTGTTTTCATGTTGATGATGCTTTGATGATTAAGGTTAGCTACCGTGTTTTTCGGCGTATGATATCCGCTACTCCCATAGATTCCATCAACATACCGTGTCCATCATAGGTCTAGTCACGAATACCTTCGCGTAGTGACGATACGAGAGGAGGGAAAGGGCGAAACCGTGGTCACAACCCCCCGTAGATTGGTTTACCGCTTTCGTGTAGTAGATGCATACCATGTTATCCTAGATCCTAGGGAGGGAACGCTTATCTTTCTTAATCACTCTCTTGTGTTCACCCTTTACCATATAGTTTAACCCTATATTTGTTTGATCAACTTAACTTAGATTAACTTAGGTTAGATTGTCTTTACTTTTAGATTAATACTCTCTTTCAAAGGTTTTCCATTCAACTAGATTAGCACTTGGTTAAGCGCTAGTAATCCCCTTGCTCCGCGGATTGACAAGAACCTTGGGAATCCCGTGGTGAAAAAGGTGTGGGGTCCGTACGCTTGAGGATCGTAGAGGGATACGTCTTTTATCCGTCAACGGCCGCGACGAACCCGGGAGGTGCCGGGGGCGGTCGTATCTAGTGGCGGCGGGGTATCCGCCCTCTTTAGCCGTGGCGGCGGCGAGACACGGTCCAAGTGTCCGAGGAGGGCGCAAATGCGAGGAGCGGAAGGTCCGAGGAGTCCGACGACTTCCTCCGGTGCCGGCGGCGCGGTCATTTCCTTCTTCCTCCTCTCCGACCGATTGTAGGTGTAGCGGTAGCGGCAAGGTGTCCGCCCCCTCGCTTGCCGCGGCGAGCTCGCCGACGCCGAGCCACATGCCGGCCGAGTTGGGCGCCGCCGTGGAGGTCATGGCGATCGGAGAGAACCGGTGATCCGAGCCGAATTCGACCGGTGGGGGCTCGGTAAAAAAATGGACTCGGGCCGGCCGATGAGTCCGCTTGCTTGGGCCCCGGCTCGCGGTTATATAGCACCCGCGAGAGTTGATGGGAATCGTTTTTACGTCTCCAGTTAATGGGCCCATTACACGGGTTTGGGCCGCTGGTCATAGGCCGTAAAACAGGCTTAGTGCACGTGCATGCGAGCTCGAACGAAACTCGAAGCCCAACAGGACCGGACGGTCGGTCGTAGCTCCGGCTTTTCCTAATCGGAGCCGGTACTACGGTACGTGCTATCGTTACCTCTTTGATTATACCAGTTAGTAACACCTCGTCCAAGGAGGTATTATGAGGCGGTGGAAGGGGGTACAAAAGGGCGGGTAATGTTCCAATGCACCTCATACCTTTCTCCGCCTTTTGGCTAAGTGTAGTACCTGTTATTGCACACTTTTTTCGGGGGAGAGTCCACTAGGGTAGCTTGCTAACCTGGCTTTGCACTGTTGCTAGGGTCTGGCGCACCCCAACCAAAACCAATTTTGAAAATTTAAATTAGCCTTTGCATATTATAATTAAAGAAAAAAAAATGTAAGTATTGTTTTGTCTTACTTTTTCCCGACTAAGTTAATTTTCTTTTTAGTTTTTAGTCCGGTGCATCTTAACCCAAAGGCTATATAATTTTGTTTTTCACACAACTGTTCGTTTGTACTGACAATTCACACTTGTTGGCTTTCCAGCAATTTCGAATTTGAACCCTGGGCTTCTTAACCGTAGATATAATCCTGAAATTAAACTTGGATCGCTTGTCACACCCTACTGGTTTGCTTGGAAATTGTAGGACCTTTTGACAATGTACACTTGTGTTCGTTGACTGATGGAAAATGATCTTCGTGCTATCTTTGTATTGCCAGGAGCATGGGTACTACTTAGTATTTGACAATCAGCACAACAGCATTGATCCGAGCTGATATGCTCACCAGTTCAGCTCATATGCCCGTTGCTGAGCTCTCGCCGAGGCACGTAGATAGCTGATCGTTCAGAGCGACGCCGCCGTCGTTGTCCAAAACATGGTGATGCTTGGACGACGCGTAAAGACACTCTCAACCCGGACTCTACCCATGTAGTCCTATATCTCGAAGACTCTATCAAAAGAAACTATATTCTACAATGCAGATTTTCTACCATGGAGTCTACCTAATATTTCTCTCGGATCTTCTACTTCCGCTTTATTAAATAAGAGAACACATCGCGTATGTGGGCAGCCACAAGGGATCCGCACAAGCTTCGTTTTGCGTGTAGACTTGGAGTCTAACTTAGACTTGGTTTCTAAGTTTTCACTCCTCTCTCATCATTAAATTGCTTGCCACATCAGTAATTTGCCTAGTTGGCAGGGTAATTGATGACTCTGGACTCTACCATAGAGTCTAGGTTGGGAGTGCCCTAATAGCTGATCATTCCGAGTGGTAATTATTTCGCCGGTACGCATGGACGCGACCTATCGGGGTCGCCGACCGGAGCGCCGAGACGGCGGCCGCCGCCGGGCAGCTCGGCGGGCGTGCGTGTGCGGGACGCCCGCTAGTGTCGTGCGGAATTAAAATAAGCACACCCCGTGGATGTGTGGGAGGGAGCTCTACTGGCAACGGCTACTATCTTTTGAATCATCGCGTGCGTTGATCTCTTGAAAATTTTTTTGACTTGGCCATATAACAGATTTTCTAATATTTTTTCCAATTTGTAAAAATATATGTTCCCAACAAAGATTGTTAGAACTATACACAATGCCGCATTTCAAACGCCGGCCGCCATTTCATACGGTAGTTGCAAGATATGTCGCCGCTTGAAAGGGCGGTAGGACATGGCATGGCCACGGGAGACCGGCCGCCATTGAAAAGGCGGTAGACCAAACCGCCGTGTGAAATGCCGGCAGGAGGCCCTCCCCGCCGCCAGGTGTGGAGTGCCTCCTACCACCGTTTGAGACGACGGTTGGGCGTACCGCCGTAGTATCAAAGTCAGTGGGGCACCGCACTTGTTTGTTTGGTTGTTTTTGTTTTTTTAAACAAAATAACTCATTTTTTTATTTCTACGGTATTATGGTTAATTGATTTTTAAGCCAAGTTTGAAACACGGGCCATTCATGCATCAACTAGTTTGGCAACATCGCGTAAAAGGAACGAACGAGGAAAAACGTGCAAATATGACACACAAATTTGCAATGGCATGTACGTACGACGCAACTAATAACCTAAACATGCACCGTTGCGTTAACATGCTTTAGGGAATTTAGATAGCCGATCACAATGTTCAAAATCTACCGATACGAGTACCGTTCGGAGAACATAGAACCACCCGAGTGTTGGGAGGGCATGTAGTACCTTGATGGGGGTGAAGGTGGGGGTGGAGTTTTCTTCTCCTCGTAGTATGGGCGTAGCACCACTCATCGGGACAACCGATATTCATCTTGTACACCAAAGCCGAGGGGGTAACGGAGGGGGCAACCAGCTTTGTTTCTCTGTCGTCTTCGCCCGAGAAGTGGTCCGGAGGAAGTTGTGCTTCCATGAGCTCCCGCTTCGAGCAAGTTTAATAAACACGCCCGCTCGCGGGCGTCTAGCGTGGTGATGTGGTGTGCGGTGTTGGTAGGGTCCGCCAACATTTAAGTCAAGCAAGAACTTGGGCCAATAGCAGTGCGCCGCAACTCGGTTTTGCTGGTTCTCGCCGGCCGTGGGCGGGGCGTCGCCGCACGCCCGATTCTTTCTCTCTCTTCGTTTCTCTCTCCTACACGTAGGACTTCGCCCGCAACTCGCCCACTATTATACTTGCTCTCGGGTTGTCAACTCGTGTTCTCAAGGTAGATGATGTAGATTTGATATGGATCATGAGGTGAGGGATGCACCCACTCGTGAAATTACAGTTGTCCGGTGCATGGGAGTTCCGCAAAAATAAGATTACAAGGTCATGGAAGGAAGTCACGTAGTTGTGCTAGGTACTCATGCTCGTGGGCAGCGCCATAAGCGACGATCGCGGTTGAAAGGTCCACCGTGAACCTGAAAATTGCAAAACTCATTATGCATGCATTTTGGCAATTGCACCGGTTTCTTCGGATCGTAAGGTCTAACGATTCGTATAGATGGAAAATCACCCTTCTTATATATTCGCGAATTCACAAAAATGTATTAAAAATCCATATAAACATCACCACCATCATGCTGAGAATGTGATCTTCACATGGGTCAGGAAGTTTGGGTTTGTTTTTTTTTTTTCTAGTTTTGGAACTGCTATGAGAAAAAGCGTTTCTCAAATAATTTGTATAGATACAAAGAATACAACTTATTTGAGAAGCGGGTTTGAATAAACTTCTGCGTTTTAGTACAAATGGAGGTGGTGGGGAGAAGCGCAACCGAAAAAAGTTGTGAACAACAAACGTTTTTGGCTTCTAGTTTCACCAAATTTTGGTCATAAGATAGATTTAAGCTGTTCCAAACAGGGCTAAAAATCTGTGGACCGTGGCTTCAATAGAAGGAAAAACACGACAAGAAAACTCTTCCATGTAATTAATTTTTTTAATGTCATTTTGGGTCGAGTTGTCCTTTTTCTACCACCTATTATTTTTCTTGCTATGAATCCATCTAAGAAAAGTGCAAAAAAAATTTCTCCCCTCACGCAAAATACAAAAACCATTTTAAGCCGACGAGCATGCAGCAAATTATGATCACGTACAATTCTTGCTGCTCAATGGACCAAAATCTCCTGTCTGTTGCTGTTCTATGCCCCTCATAGCGATTCCTGCTTCTGAGCCTCTTCAGCTCATCCGAAAGGCCCCTCACTGGATCATTGAGCCGCATTGGAGCAACTGAAGGCAACTCATTCACCTTCAGAACTTCAATCACTGACTGCACAGCTGATGGTGGCACTTGCTCTGAATCAGATGCAGATAGGGAGTGATCAGTATAGGCACCATTACCAAATAACTCAGGCTGGTAATCCATATCTGAAGATTCACCATTACCAAATAACTCAGGCTGGTAATGAGGCACGTAGATAGCTGATCATTCAGAGCGATCGACCCTTGCACGTACTGAGATTCGGTAACATTGCTCGGTGCCATTCTCGGTGCCATTGAGTCACCGACGTGCCCACGTCGGTGACTCTATGGCACCGAGAATGGCACCGAGCAATGTCACCGAATCCGAGTCCCCCCTTGCACCGCCGCCTTCTCGCCTCCGGTCCTTTGCTTCTGCAGGAGCGGCCGCGGGTCGCCGTGTCCGGCCGTCGCAGCCGCCTGCCACGTCCCTAGGTCCCCTGCGATGCCGCGGCGAGCTCGCTGACGCAGAGAGCCACAGGCCGACCATCGTTGAAGACACGGCGATCGGAGAGAACCGGTGGTCTTGAGCTGAATTCGGATGGTGGGGCTCTGGGAAAAAAATGACACTTGGTCAGCCGGAACCGCGGCCGGGGCCGGCCTGGCACTGGCAGAACGCGTGCTGCGTGGTCGACGTCGTCGCT
Organism: Cenchrus americanus; assembly: GCA_947561735.1. Taxonomy (NCBI): domain Eukaryota; kingdom Viridiplantae; phylum Streptophyta; class Magnoliopsida; order Poales; family Poaceae; genus Cenchrus; species Cenchrus americanus. Next base: position 8,212,918 of record OX387242.1, read on the forward strand.
CTTATAGTCTTATTATCGCGACGAGCGACGACGACGCGGCAGCGTGACTGTCGCGGCCGTGTGCTCCCCTGCCCCGCCGGCGACCGCACCAAAGCGGCGCGTGCAGGCCGTGCGTGTGCAGTGGACGCCTGCTAGTGTCGTGCGGAATTAAAATAAGCACACCCCGTGGATGTGTGGGAGGGAGCTCTACTGGCAACGGCTACTATCTTTTGAATCATCGCGTGCGTTGATCATACGGTAGTTGCAAGACCTGCCGCCGTTTGAAACGGCGGTAGATGACATGGCATGATCACGAGAAACCAGCCGCCATTGAAAAGGCGGTAGAACCAACTGTCGTGTGAAATGCCGGTAGAAGGCCCTCCGGCCTCCGGCCAACGGATGTGGAGTGCCTCCTACCACCGTTTGAGACGGCGGTTGGGCGTACCGCCGTAGTATTAGGGATGGAAATTCGGGGCCGGGTACCGCCCCCGAGGGGGCCGGGCATGGGTCTCATTTTTCACCCGTGGGTACGGGGCGGGTAGGAATTTTTACGTGGGTACGGGGCGGTAGGAATTTTTACCCGCCGCTCATGTCGGGTACGGGGCGGGGAATTTAATCCACCCATGGGTAACCTGGTGGGTACCCGAAAAATTGAAATGTATTTTTATTTTCAACCAAACGTTCATTTTCGGCCCGGTCCAACAACCGGCGTGCTAGTTGAGGGGGGCAAACCGGACTTTTTAAAGAAAAATCAAGGATTGGTGACTCTTAGCCCACAGTATGTATAATGTGTTTATAATATTGTACCCATGGGTAACTCGTTACCCACCCGATACCCGACAGGTACGGGGCCGGTGGGGATTTTTACCCACGGGTACGGGGACGGGTAAGAAAATTTACCCGCTACCCATGTCGGGGCGGGCATGGGTATGCTCTACCCGCCCCGTACCCGCCCCATTGCCATCCCTACGTAGTATCAAACGTCGCTTAGGGCGATTCACTAGTTTGTTTGGTTGTTTTTATTTTTTTCAAGTAAACATAATAGCTCATTTTTTTTATTTCTACAGCATTATGGTTAATTGATTTTTGAAGCCAAGTTTGAAAGACAGGCCATCCATGCATCAACTAGTTTGGCAACATCACTTAAAAGGAACTAACGAGGTAAAAACATGCAAATATGACACACAAATTTGCAATGGCACGTACGTGTGATGCAACTAATAACCTAAACATGCGCCATTGCTACCGTTAACATTTTTTAGGGAATTTAGATAGCCGATCACAATGTTCAAAGTCTACTAATACGAGTACTGTTCGGAGAACATAGAACCACCCGAGTGTTGAGAGGGCATGTAGTACCTTGATAGGGGTGAAGGTGGGGGTGGAGTTTTCTTCTCCTCGTAGTATGGGCGGTAGCACCACTCATCAGGACAACCGATATTCGTCTTGTACACCAAAGCCGAGGGGGTAACGGAGGGGGCAACCAGCTTTGGTTCTCTCGTCGTCTTCGCTCGAGAAGCGGTCCGAGGAAGTTGTGCTTCCATGAGCTCCCGCTTCAGGTTGTCAACGGTGTTCTCGAGGTAGATGATGTAGATTTGATATGGATCACGAGGTGAGGGATGCACTCACTCGTGAAATTACAGTTGTCTCGTGCATGGGAGTTCCACAAAAATAAGATGACAAGGTCATGGACGGAAGTCACGTAGTTGTGCTAGTTACTCATGCTCGTGGGCAGCGCCATAAGCGACGACCGCGGTTGAAAGGTCCATCGTGAACCTGAAAATGCAAAACTCATTGTGCATGCATTTTGGCCATTGCATCGGTTTCTTCGGATCGTGAGGTCTAACGACTCGCATAGATGGGAATCACTCTTCTCATATTTTTGCAAATTCAAAAAATATATAAAAAAACCCATCTAAACATCACTGCCATCATGGTGAGAACGTGATCTTCACATGGGTCGGGCAGTTTGGGTTTGGTTTTTTTTTTCTAGTTTTGGAACCGCTGTGAGAAAAATCGCTTCTCAAATAAGTTGTATAGATACAGAGAATACCACTTATTTGAGATGCGGGTTTGAATCAACCTCTGTGTTTTAGTACAAATGGAGGTGGTGGGGAGAAGATCAACCGAAAAAAAGTTGTGAAAACAGACCTTTTGGCTTCTAGTTTCTGGTCGTTTTGGTCATAAGATAGATTTAAGCTGTTCCAAACAGGGCTAAAAATCTGTGGACCGTGGCTTCAATAGAAGGAAAAACACGACAAGAAAACTCTTCCATGTAATTAATTTTTTTAATGTCATTTTGGGTCGAGTTGTCCTTTTTCTACCACCTATTATTTTTCTTCCTATAAATCCATCCAAGAAAAGTGCAAAACCTTTTCTCCCCTCACGCAAAATACAAAAACGTTTTTAAGCCGACGAGCATGCAGCAAATTATTATGGTCATGTACAATTCCCGCTGCTCAATGGACCAGGATCTCCTGCCTGTTGCTATGCTATGCCCCTCGTAGCGGTTCCTGCTTCTGAGCCTCTTCAACTCATCCAAAGGGCCCCTCATTGGATCATTGGGCCACACTGGGGCAACCGGAGGCAACTCATTCACCTTCAGAACTTCAATTACTGACTCCGCAGCTAATGGTGGCACTTGCTCTGAATCAGATGCAGATAGGGAGTGATCAGTATAGGCACCATTACCAAATAACTCAGGTTGGTAATCCATATCTGAAGAATGTGCCTTTTCCATCTCTACATCTGACTGGTCAAACTTCTGCATGTACTCATTTGAAACGGGCTCCTTTGGCTGCTTCACTTGAGGAGCTGGCTCAACAGAAACCTCTCTCTGAATTATTCTACCCTCCTGGACACCCGGTAGCTCACTGTTCATATCACTCTGGTACCTGAAAGAGATTCAAGGTGAGTGTTACGTTGTTGCCTTTCATCTACTTACATAGATCATTGGTAACAAAGTCACAACCATGCAAACCTGGTTGCGTCGGCTAAACCATCTTCCAGGAAACTTGCAGCTTTCCCAGAGGATGTCACAGCTCGCAATTGTTGTCTGACATTCTGCAGCTCTACTTCTATTTTTATTTGCTTCCTCCTTTGATGTTCTGCTTCTTCCTTCATGATGTCCACCTTGGGAGAAAGCGCAAAAAAAAACATTTTGAGAAAGAGAGAAAATTAACTAATTAAAACTAACACAACAGAAGATGTGGCAGGCTCACCTTTTTTGCCAATTCACATACATCAACCTTAAGATTCTCATATGACAACTCCCACATCTTCACTTCTTCATTCTTCTGTTCAACATATGCCTCCCTTTGCTCCTCAAGTGAAGCCTGCATTATTTTCAGCTTTGTACCCAAAGGTGAATCTTCACTATCTAAGCACTTCAAAGTTTGCATTTTGGGATCTTCATAGGGTCTGGAGATTTCCATAACCATCTTCATGTGAAAAACTGGGCTCTGGAAATTATTTTCCTGCAGTTCATTCAATTCTTTTATCACTTCAATCATATTCCATTCAACAGTTGCCATATTCTTTTCTGTTGCTTCCTTCTGCATCTGCGCTTCAAGGATATGAGATTTTGCTGCTTTCAGCTCATCACCTAAAGCAGCTTCCCTGCCCTCGGCTTCTGCACGGGCTTTTACTTCTTCCACGAGAATCGTTTTAAGCATGTCCAACTCTAGCTGCAGGGTTAACATATCCTCTGTGTTCCTCACATAACCTTCAACAGAACAGCTGTCTATCTTTGCAAGGGCATCCGAGCCATGTTGTTGCGACATGGGCAAATTATCCTGTCCATAAAATCAGATAGCATAAGATTTTGTTTTCCGCCTTTTCACTATCACCACAATGGATGATCAGTTGGTGTATAACAGAAGAGCAGCATGTATAAATTCACAACATATCATACGAAAAGTTATTAGGTTTGATGTGCTCAATACAACGTGGCATCTCCAGGTGCATAAATGTAACTGAGATGCAATATGGAAGTGCAATTTGCAGGGATGATGATGGAGAGGAGAATAAAAAGTTGTGAACATATTCAACGAAGGAGATTCCTCCATCGCGAAGAAGGCTGAATGTTTGACCCTCAAACTTGCTGTAACACCAAATACTAGTTTCACTGTCTTTCGTATCTCTAAGATGTATGTTTAATCGATGCAGCCATGCATGCGTGAGTTGAAAAATTGTATTGAAAAGCCTCAGCAGTTATTTTTAAAAATTAGAACTTGGGAAACAGCAGCAGATACATTTCACCTGCACATTGTGTCGATTCTCCTCCCAGACCTTGAACGGCGGCGGCACCTCCGGAATCCCCAACCTCGGCGCGGGCTTCCTCAAGCCCCTCGTCGGCGCAATCGAGGCGCTCCGCCGCGCTGGTGCCCTGGCCGCCACCGCCGCCCGAGCCCCTGGACCCCTGCCGATCGTCGGCGGCGGCCAATGGGGCTTCAGGCTGCTCGCGACCGGCGCGGGGCGCGGTTGGATGGCACGGAGGGGAGGCCGAGAGGCGGCAGCGGCGCTCGATCCACCGGGTGGTGGCGCGTTCTCGTCTCCCCCAGTTGAAAGGCCCACAGGAGCGCGGCGGGGGCCGCCGCCGACGCCGAGCCCTCTCATCGCCATCCTGCACGACACGGGGCAAAAAAATCCTCAGTAGTCTGTCTATTAAGATACAGGTAGCAAGCGAGCGATCGGCGCTGTGTTCCGGCGGCGAGGGGGGGGGGGGGGGGGTAGCGAGCGGAGGAGGTTAGGGTTTAGGGTTCGGGTGGGGAGCGCGGCGCGGCGACGACGGCCGTGGTGTCGCCGGGCGGGAAGGGGCGGTGAATGGGACGACGACGTTGGGGGAGGAAGAAGGCGGCTGAGGCTGGTGGCGCGTCCCGTCGAACGGAATCGAACTCATCCGCCCGTACCTCCTCGGTGAGAGGCGCCGTCGCCGCGCAGGAGGAGGTGGGAATTGCGGCCGGCGGCGAGGGACGGAGACGCCACCGTCGATTCGAATCGAGGATCAACGACGCCGCCGCCGCCTGAGGCTTCGGGTTACCGTTGGGAACGCGGCGCGGCTTTTGGTTTTCCGTCTCCAGTTGTTGGGCCAATTTACAGGCAGTGGGCCGCTGTTTTAATGGGCAGTAAACAGGCTCAATGCATGCATGTCTGCGTTTGAGCCCGAACAAAACACGAAGTCCACCAGGACATAATAACGCTCGTGGTTACCTCATGATTCTGTGGTTAGCAGTTAGTACCACCTCGCCCAAGGAAGTAAGATGAGGCGGTGGAGGGGGATACAAAAGGATGTGTAACCTAACTCATACCTTTCTCGGCCTTTTGGCTTATCTGTTTTTTTGTGAGGGAGAACTCGCTATGGTAGCTTGCTACTACCTGGGTTCTCGAGTGTCACACTAGCTTTGCACTATAACTAGGGTTTGGCACACCCCAACCAAAACTAATGTTGAAATTTTAACTTAGATCTCCGCACATTGATGACAATAAATGAATTTTCATTTAATCTTGTGCTTCGGCTTGGCTTTCTTGACCAAAATCAAATTTGAAACTTAACATAGTCCATCTTAATGTTTTGGTAGAAGATTCTGCCACTTGAATTTTTCTTGACCAAAATCAAATTTGAAACTTAACATAGTCCATCTTAATGTTTGTGAATATGCTTGTATTATTTGACAATCGGCACAACAGCATTGATACGAGCTCATGTTGTCATATTGGTGCTTGATACCAATGCTGGAGGCTGTAAATGCAGAATTTGACATCCATTGCTCTTGGTTTTGCAGATTATGAACTGCCGCATGGTATGGTTTAGAAACTAAAACTACACGAAATGTTACAAATAAAAAATTCACAGAAATCTGAATAAGGGCCTCCGGGTCCCGCTGGGCCACGCACGATCCTTTCGAACGGGAACTTTTATTTTTGATATTTTTTAGAGTTCGAGGGCCAAAACGCCCCTGCCTTACTTAAAGACATCAGAGTCAAACCAGTTTACAGCCCAGAAAACCAAGGATCCTTCTCAGACCCTCACCAAAGACAGGAAAAAAGGTAGATCAAGCAGCGCGCAGCAGCTCAGCGGAACCAGGCACTGACTCTAAAGAAGAAAGCCAGGACCTAAAGGAGAAAGGAAAAGCCACAACTATTGGACACAACCAAAACAGAGGAGACTACAACGAAAGTTTACTGAGCAGGAACCGCTTTTCTGCAAACACCATAAGTCCTGCACGCCTGCTCCTTCAGTTCATCACTTCAATTCTTTTGGATCAGCGCCTTCTCCATTTCTTGAATCTACAGGAGCCAACGCCTCATACACAAGTGGTTTTGACATCTTCACCTGCTCTCCAGTGCTTCTGGCTTTCTTGCCAGCAAGATTAACTGTGAGATGAAAAAACTGAGCTCTTCCTTTTTCTCCTTTGGACACAGAATTGTCCAATTCCGTGCTAGAGAGGCAACTCTCATCAGAAGATCCTGCATACTTCTCCACATTTTGTTCTGAAAACAAAGATCATTCCTCAGTTTCCATAAAGCCCAGAGGGCAGCAGAAGAAATGATATTAATGTTCAGGAACTTTTTATTACTTAACCAACAAATGCCAATAGATTCAAAGGAACTCCCAATCACTCTCCCAACAACAGAGGAAATCCTCCCCCACATCGGCCTAGCTACCACACATTCAAAGAAAAGGTGAAAACTAGATTCTAATTCTCCACAAAACAGGCAGGTCTTATCATCTACATGTTGTCTTTTAGCTAAATTGTCTCTAGTAAGATTCTTATTGTTAGAGAGAAGCCACAAAAAGAACTGTACTCTAGGAGGAATATTCAAGGCCCAAACACTAGGAGAGTGAACTGGGATAACCCCTCTAAAGTTGATAATCCTGTACAAAGATTGAGAGGAGTACTGCCCATTGGAGTTGAACTTCCAAATGAGAGCATCCTCTTCCTCGCTAAAAGAGATAGTCGAGGCAATTTGAACTATCTCTAGTCATAACCTTCCTAGCCTAGCATCTACTGTTCTTCTGAAGGTACATTTGAGATTACAGCCATCCCAAAGCTCAGCAACTATTTTAGTTTTCTCATTGACTATCAAGTATAGTTCCCAGAACTGAACAGCCAGGCTGGCATTACCTAGCCAATTATCCTCCCAAAACTTAACTTTTTCCCCATTACCAATTTTCCATCTATACCCAAATCTAGCTGCCTTAGCTGCCCACATGAAACCTTTAAAAAATTGAGAGCTATTAGTGACCCTAGTGTGCAGGATATTTGGCTGGGTGGTTTGGTATCTGAAATCAATCAGCTCTCTCCAGAGCTTTCCCCCTCCCTCCTGGTACCTCTCAATCCAGGAGGCAATCAGGCAAATATTTAAATCCCTCAGGTTAGGAACTCCTGTCGGGCATACACCCCGGGTACTCATGCAAGGAAGGAGGAAGAGTAGAAGACAGACTCCTAGTAGAATTCCCCTGTACTCCTACTAGGACTCGAGCCATGTAATCCTACTAGGACTCCTGCCTTGTAACCGATTAGGAACCCGCCCCCTGGACTATATAAAGGAGGGCCAGGTACCTAGCCAAACATCCTCAATCCCTCCGGGGAACAACACCAAGCACAGGGCGCAATACTACTCCAAACAGGATGTAGGGTAGCTACTCCGGCTACCCGAACCTATATAAATCTTGTGTCTTGTGTCCTCGCGCGTACCTTCGGGTTCCAGATCATGGCGATCCCCACCTTCTATCTTGCTGCGGGTACCTCCCATGGAGGTCGAGAGGTTTAAACACCGACAGCTGGCGCCCACCGTGGGGCCGATCGTCATGATCACCGGCGGATTCGAAGGACCTCACCATTTGGATCAATTTACTGACACGGCGTGGTTATTCATCAACAACTCGTCGTGTTCAATCGAGCATCAGTTCGAAATCAATCTACGGCAGCAGGCAGTGCATCACATGCCTTCGCATCGTCGCCAATTTCCAATTCAAAGCAACTCGACAACTCGGTGACGCTACACAAGCTGTGGTCAAGCGATGAGCTGACGACTATCTGCGGTTCCTGGGTTCTTGCGTTGATTCGACGGCATGCAGCTCCATCTCGGATTCGAGGACCGCAACCTGCGTCGCCTGTTAGAGCTTGCCGCGCATTGGCCAGAGCCAACTTTAATCAAGTCATCGAGTCCGCATGCAAATCGAGCTGGCGTGTCCGTATCCGTCCAAGACACACCCCAAATCGAAGTCCTGCTATCTTACGCAAGAGAAAAAAACAATGTCTGATTGCCCGATTTCTTGCTAAGGGACGCAAGCATCCACCAAAGCAAGCCGGCACGTGGGCAAGGAATTCACTTTATTGGAAACTTGCCATACGCACCAAAAAGGCTACCAACAAGGCCTAGGATCACCCGTCGGGCATACACCCCGGGTACTCATGCAAGGAAGGAGGAAGAGTAGAAGACGGACTCCTAGTAGAATTCCCCTGTACTCCTACTAGGACTCAAGCCATGTAATCCTACTAGGACTCCTGCCTTGTAACCGACTAGGAACCCGCCCCCTGGACTATATAAAGGAGGGCCAGTTACCTAGCCAAACATCCTCAATCCCTCCGGGGAACAAGTGCAGGGCACAATACTACTCCAAACAGGACGTAGGGTAGCTACTCCGGCTACCCGAACCTGTATAAATCTTGTGTCTTGTGTCCTCGCGCGTACCTTCGAGTTCCAGATCATGGCGATCCCCACCTTCTACCTTGCTGCGGGTACCTCCCATGGAGGTCGAGAGGTTTAAACACCGACAACTCCTGCTCCTCCAAAGTCTTTGGCCATACTAACACTCTCCCAATTAGCTAGATGGTATTTGTTTTTGCCATCTGAGTCACTCCAGAGGCAGTTGGCAAGGTGAGTGTTAAGGGACTTGATGGCCCATTTAGGAAATTTGATGAAGGAGAGGAGATAAATGGGAATACTAACCAAACAAGTTTGTATTAAAGTAACTCTAGCAGCCTGGGAAAGAAGCTTGCCTCTCCAACTAGCTACTCTCTTAAGAATTTTATCCACTAAAGGTTGGATATCTTACCTCCTCAGCTTGTCATAATGAAGAGGCACACCTAGATATTTAATAGGGAAGGTTCCAATTGGACAACCAAGGATATGTCCTGCTACATGAATCTGGTCATCAATGAGATTACAAGGAATGAACTCACTTTTGTGAAGATTAATTCTCATTCCAGAGAGCTTCTCAAACCACATCAAACTACACTTGATATTTCTTAGATTTTGAGGACTAGGGTCAGCAAAAACAATTGTGTCATCTGCATACTGCAGGGACACAATGCCGCCCTCTCTGAAATCAGTTAATAACCCTTTAATGTGCCCTTCTCTAGCTACTTTCCTCCACATTTTGGTTAGCACATCTCCCACTAGGTTAAAAAGCAGGGGTGAGATGGGGTCTCCTTGCCTCAAACCTTTACCAGGTTTGAAGTAGGAGCTTTCCTCCCAATTAAGGTTAACACCCACTGATCCTCCCACCACTAGGCTTTTAATCCATTTAACCCATCTATTGTTGAATCCCCTTGAAGCTAACACTTCAAAGAGGAAAGTCTAACTAACTCTGTCATAAGCCTTCTCATAGTCTAATTTTAGGATCAGCCCTGGCTCACCATTTCTGTGTAAGCTATGCACTAGCTCATGGGCAACTACAACATTCTCCAGAATGTATCTCCCCTTAATGAAAGCACTTTGATTGGAAGATATGAGTCTGTGAGAGATTAATCCTAGCCTATTAGTCAGGACTTTGGAGAAAATTTTAAAACTACAGTTAATCAAGCTTATGGGTCTAAAGTTCTTCATATCTCTAGCTTCTTCTACCTTAGGGATAAGGGTCATCACAACACAATTTAATCTATAGAGGTCCAGAGAACCTTTATGGAACTCCTCAAAGAGCTTAACCAAGTCTTCTTTTAGGATGTCCCAAAATTTCTGGAAGAAAAGAAAAGGTAGCCCATCAGGGCCAGGAGCTCCATCAGAGTAGCTACTGAAGATTGCTTTCTTAATCTCCTCCTCAGTAAAAGGGGCATCTAGGCTATTATTCTCTTCTTGAGTAACTAAGTCCTCTTCATCTCAAAAGTTAAGGTCTAGTTTAACATCCTCATCCATTTCTTTAGCAAAAAGATTTTTGTAAAAGTCTGTAGCTATTCTAATCATCCCAGCTTGGTCATCTACTAAACCATTTGGGCCCATCAGACAGCTGACTCTTTTTTTTCTACTTCTTTGGTTCGCTATGGCTTGGAAGTAGGCTGTGTTTATATCTCCCTCCACAATATCTCTCTCTCTAGATCTTTGTCTAGCTTTAATTTCCTCTAACTCCCAAATTTTGCCTAGCTCATCAGTAACTTCTTTTAGTCTCTGAAGCTCCTGGGAGCTCAAACCTCTACTTTCAGCTAACTCATCTAACTTGTTATACTCTTCAGCTAAAATAACTTTAGTTTTATTCATGGCAGACACTTCATTAGCAGCCCACCCTCTCACTATCCTTCTAAGGGTCCTAATTTTGTATTGCCATTTGTCAATGACAGTTTTTCCTCCATCTGAGCCTTCCCAAGCTTTAGTCACAATACCTTTGAACTCGGCTTTTTCAAGCCACCATTTCTCAAACCTAAATTTTTTTTTACCAAAATGCATATTATCCCTCGCATTTAACAACAGAGGATTATGGTCACTTGGTGGTCTATCCAGGGCGTTCGCACTAGCCAGTGGGAAGGCAGCCTCCCAATCAGTAGAGACAAAAACTCTGTCTAGCTTAGCCATAACTAGGTTTTCTTGGTTATTAGTTCAAGTAAACCTTTTGTTGTTGGGGTTTAATTCAATGAGATTCCAAGTACTAACCCAGATATTAAAGGCATCTGCCCATTTGTGATTAATGACACCATTACTCTTGTCATAAGCAAATCTAACTAAGTTGAAATCTCCAACAACTACTGTAGGGCCTTGCCAAATAGACATTATATCATGAAGCTCATCCAGGAAGGGTTGCTTACCCTCCTCATAAGGGGACCCATAAACTACAACCAGCTTCCAACTAAAACCTGACTTTTTATCTAACAACATGATACTGATAGAGAAATCTAATGTCTGACCTAATGTAGCCACATACAGATCAGCATTCACCCCTACTAGCATACCCCCTGCAGCCCCTTTGGCAGGATTAATAAACCAGTTAAAAGGGGTGTTCCCAGTCAGATTTTTCAGAAAGCCTGGGGAAAAGCTCTCCCTTTTTGTCTCCACTATACCAACTATATCTACATGATTATCTCTAATTCTATTAGCTAAGGCTGGGTGCCTCCCAAATTTTCCTAGACTTCTAATGTTCCAGAACAGCCCTATCATCTGGCTTTATTTTTGCTCCTATGACTAACCCTACTCTTAGTGAAATTACATCCTACAGTATCACTACTACTGTTAACTGGATCCTCAATAGCAGAGCCCTGCTTACAGGATTTTGGATTCTCATCTACGGCCCTACAACTCTCATGATTACGCTTAGACATATAGGATAAAGCTCTCTTTTCTTCTACAGCTACCAGATCATTAATAATGGCATCTTTAACAGGATTTCCATCCTTTCCAGCTATTCCTACCACAACAGCAGAAAGTTTCAGGTCATCGAAATTAATTTGGTTAGCTTTAGAGATTGTCATACCTGCACTTGGCTCTTCATTCCACTTTCTCTTCACTTCCTGTGCTTTCTCTATTACTGTCTTGCTATCCCCAACTAGTATTTTGCTTCTCCTTTCAACCACAATAGGGCCCCATTCTTTTTCCTTCCTTGTCCCGTTTTTCTTATTAGCTCTGGATTTATCTTCTTCAAGGAACTCTTCCACTTCGACTGAGCTTTTTTGTGCTTGAGGTGCTTCACTAGTTGCCTTAGGGTCCTCAGTGGAGTATATCCATTCTTCAGGTAAAAAGTACCTTTCCTCTTCCTCAATCATTTCAGTTTGGTCTTCCTCTTCAGGCTCCTCTAACTCCATTGCCTGCACCAGGCTCATGCAGCCTGGAATCCCTCCCTCTGATCCTGGTAGTACTTGACCCTCATTTTCTTCAGCCAAAAACAAGGCTCTGCTAACTGAGTTGGTTTTTTGCAGAGTCCCTTGCCCCCCTTGGGCCATCTCTTTTTTACCATTCTCTTTAGGTGTTCTGGTCTTGCTATTGGCAGCCTTGTCCTTCTCATTCTCCCCCTCTGGATCTTGCTTTTCTTTTGGGTCATCTTCTGGGTTTCCATCATCATCATCAGAGTCATCCCCTTTGCCATCACTTCTAGGGGAATTTGGTGCCTCTTTTGTCATAGTTCTCCACCTTAAAGTGAATCATGTACAAGCTGTTCTCCATTTCCATAATCTGACTCTCAGGTATCATCTCAGGGTCTTTGCAATGAATCTTAACTCTGATCTGACTAAAGAAGCTTGAGAAAAGAGTCTGCCAATCTATTTCTCCAGGCTTCCCCAAGCTAGAAGCAATCTCGTTGATGGTAGTCCAGTCACACCATTTCGGTGGCACACCAGTAATCTGCACCCACACCTCTTCTAACTGACCGACAGGTTCATATCTCCATTCCACACTCTTAACGAAGCCATCACTTCATCATTTTTCAAGTAGAAATAGGTAGCTTTGCCCAGCACTTTGCTTTCCACTTTAATGTGTGGGGGGAACTTCACTAGGTACCCGCATTCCTCCGGTTTCATGAGTTTCCACTGCCAGCCTTTGTCAATTTGCACTTTGAGGTCTGAATTATCTCTTCTTCACTTAGAGCTCCTTCCTCAATTGTAAAAACTCCAAAGTTATCTACTCCTGTCCAGTGTCTGAACCTGCCTTCTCTTGGAAATACATCTATATGATAGAACCCCAGGCCCTTGTTAGCACTTCCCAAATATTGAGCAGCCTGTTGAGATTTTGTCCACTCCGGGCATCCATCAACCACATGATCTTTGCTGTAGCAGATGAAGCAGACCTTCGGCTTGTTACAAGCACTACTATAATGACCAGCCACACCACACTTAAAGCATATGATCTGAGGAAATCTGACAGGACCCCTATCTTCTTCTCCAGCTGTTTCATGGCTATTCTCTGCATACAACCTCTTATCCTCTCGGTGCTCTCTGTCTTTCTCTTGGGAGGTGTCCTCCAGAACTGGGTGCTCCTTGATCTTGCCTTGATTTTGCTGAATCCCGGGCGGGGGTTGTTGTTGGGAATCTCCCTCTCCCACCTTGGAATTGACCTCTCGGGCGCTGTTGGAAGTGATTGAAACCTTGTGGGCGATGGGGCTGATGTTGCATCGCTGGATGAGGAGGATTGGGGAAGAAATCGTACGGCGGCGGCGGGTGCTGGTAGAGAGGTGGATGCGGCGGAGGGAACGGCGGTGGATACTGGTACTCACCCCAGCCTTCCCAGCCCCCCTCGGGGTTTCTCGACCATGGACCTCTTCTGCCTCTCCCGCGCCCCGCCATGGATCCGAGAGCTTGGATGAACGTCTTCTTCTTGCCCTCCCCCCAGATCTTCTCTGCGAAATCTAGTTTCCTTGGTTCCTCTACCCAAACATCTCTCTCTGTAGTTGGGAAACAATCTCCTGGCTTGAAGGTTAGGTTCTCCCACTTGCTCTTCTCAATCCATACCAGGGTCGTACCCTCTTTCTCTCCTGGACGAACCCTAGTTCTAGGGGTCTTCAATGGTGATTTCTCATCTGGGATTAGCCACAGTTGACCGAAGAAATCCACGATTTCTCCTCCCTCGTCGGTTGGATCCGGGCTGGTGCGGGTTGAACCCGAGCTCTGCAACCCTCTCGCCCGATTCCCCCTCAAATCTCCAATTGACACCTATCTTCCGCTGCGATTTCGCCATCTGGCCCCTTTCGAATCCAAGGTGGTAGCCGCCCGCTCATCAGCAGGAGATTCGTGCTCTCTCCTTGGGCTCGAATCGTGGCATCTCCTTGGGCTCGATTGCTTCCAGATTTTCGTCCAACTCCGGCGGATCTCTCGTCGCGGCGGGGATGCAGGCGGCGGCGGGGATGCTGGCGGCGGGGTAGAGCGGTTCACCATTTTTTCTCGATTTACCTGTCTCTCTCTCCACACGTACACCTTTATTTTTGATATTTATATTAAGAAATTACAAAACTATAGTCCCGCCACCGGTTGCTACAGTATTCCCCAACAGGGGTGCTATGTCAGCGCATCTTTAAAAAATCATAACATTTTCATATGAATCTGAATGAAGATAAAATTTATACCAAAAATTTTAGATTTCGTCTTTATAGTTCAAAAGTTTTCATTGCAAATCATCTTGATGCTCAAACAATCTATACAACATTTTCTTTCCCTTATAGCGTATCTTAAAAAAAATATAGTTCTTTCATATGAACTCAGATGGAGGTAAACTCTACACCAAATCGTAAATCTCGAGAGATCCACAGCTTTCTAGTTCAAACCGTGTACATTTGAAATCATTTTGGTGCTAAAATGACTGACATAATGTTTAGATTTAAAATTCACATTTTTTATCAGAATAGTATATCGATTATTTGTGTACTGAAATGATTTCAAATAAAAATATTTGAACTACAAAGTTGTTAGACTGATGAAATATACGAATTGTATAAATTTTATCTTCATGTTCATATGAAAATGTTATAATATGTTAAGATGAACTTGATAGGTGCACTACAATACCTCGACGGGAACACTGTAGCAACCGCTCTTCCAAATGACGGTAGGTGCACTGTAGCACCTTGCCGCGGGTTCGAACGATGGTCTTTAAGGTACCACCGTTTGAACCGATGACAAAAATATAATTTTGAAAAAAAAATATATGAAACTATATTTTTGTAAAATCAAATATATATATATATATATATATATATATAAAATTTTCTCAACGGCCTACCTAGGAACAGAGAATACGACGAGCCACAAGTTTGAGACATCATGGGCCAACTTGTAAAAAGCCCAATACACGATCTTCTCAAAGAAGAAGACGAAGCTGATCAGTACGAAAGATTAGCTCAGCTCGATCGGACTTTGATTTGATCGGCACATTCGGCTTAATAATGATAACTTAATTAGCGAGAAACATCCTTCATCGCTTCACAAGCACTTGAGCATGGTCAGCTCGTTGCCCGCCGCCGCTGCCGGCGACGACGCCGACTCGAACTCGACGCCGACGCGCTGGTGCTCCATCTGCCACCCCTGCCTCCCCAGGCTCATCTCCAGGCTCGGCGGCGGGGCTGCTGCTGCAGGCCCAGGCCTCGGCACCATCATCCTCAAGATGCCGCCGCCGACGCCGTAACAATGCTGCTGCTGGAGCGGCGGCCACTCCGAGCTCGACGCGGTGTCGCCGCTGCTGCTCGTGTTGTTGTTCGGCGACGGGCGTCGAGACCCGCCGGCGCCGGTCGTCCCTGGGCGGCGGCCATGGAGGTGCTGTGGTAGTAATGATGGTTGAGATGATGCGTTCTCCTGGCCGGCCTCGTCGGCGAGGTGGTGGACAGCGGCGTCGGGATCTTGCTCGTGACCCAGTACCTGCATGGATTCATACGCGCGTGCTAGCTGCAATCATCCGCTAGATTAAAAGTATATCTCTACTAATTTCTTTGCAAGTATAGATCGAAACAAAGATTTAAATATATGCTGCGATGGATGAAACTATATATTCGATCAACATCGATCGATCTCACCTAAAAAACTATCCGATGGAATAAAAAAACTTATTAAATTGTAGTACTATATAGGTTAACGATTTGTACTAGCTGTGTACTTATAGTTTAGAAATTATTCAAGATATTCTCTTCGCCCCCAAGAAGGACGACGAACGAAGAGGGACAAATGCATAGCACGCAGCAGCAGAAGGAATTGAATCACTTGCACCTGCAGCACCTGATCCAAGTTAATCCGTACACCGGCTCTGCACATCGATCTATCGATCGGTAGATGCACAGGAAACTGAATGCTGCTGTGCATGCGGCCGTGATCCGCATGTATCCATTATCGATCGACCCCTTGAAATTCCTAGAATTTAAGATGTGTGCGGCAGCCAAATGCAAGTGGAGTATAAACACTACCTGCTCCTGGCTTTGCTCCGCCGCCGCCGCCGTCGTCATCAAGAGGCGGCATCGCCATGGCTGCACCATCAGTTCATCACTGCAGCAAAAAAAAAAAGTAAGAGCCGGCATTACCATTAGTAAGAAATTAAAGCAACAGAGATTGGAAGGGCATCTAAGCTTGTGGTGGGGCCGGCCGGCCGGGGACACGCATCTGAATCCTGGAACGCATGCAGCCATCTATCCATCGATCATCAGTCCCAGACCGCTGCGGCCGGCGGTGGCGCTGCCAAGTGGCTTGTCCATGCTGGCCACTACAACTATTCAAGGCTAGCTTTTGCCGCGGTCAATGCCAATGGAGGTCGGCCTTGTCGTCTACCTCCCGTCGCACGCGAGATTCGCTCCCGACGCCGGCGGTAGGGCCGGCCGGCCACCGCCAGCAGAGGGATCGATCGGAGGGACGGACGACAATCCATCGGTATGCATGCATGGATCTGATCTCTGAGCATGTTGTCCATCACTCGATCGATCGATCGATCGATCGACCTGAATGGCTGCTACCAACAGTGAGGGATGCATGCATGCCTGATAGCTGCTGCTACCAACACTGATCTCGATCTGATGCTATAGGAACAGCAGTGACAGTGAGGGATGGGAGATTGGGGGGGCCTTCGTTCCCAGGAAGCATGAAGCACGGACGCGTGCAGAGGAACATTGGCGCCGTTGCAGGGTTAATTAGGCCCGGCCGGGAGGGGAAGGAGAGATCGAGATCGAGTCTTCCTGTGCATCATGACGGCGCTGATCCTGATCGAACGAGCTGCATGCGCTGCAACCACAGTGTACGCGTGCATGCCAAAAACCTCTTGCTGCCTTTTTGCTTCCAGCTTGTGTGTCCCCCAACGTGGATGAGCTTCTACGATTTTTATATACGAATTTTAAGTTTTGGTGCTGCGTTCAATATAAGAGTTTGAAATGAGGCTCGTGTTGAAAATGGATGCAAGGAGAGGGAAAGTGTAGTTTCTTTTTTCGAAAGATAAAGAAGGTGTAGTTTCAGACATGAAGGTAAGTACAGCGTGCGTGCTTTTTCTCAGAGAGATGCTACAGAAATACTAAAAAGGAGTAGAGAGAGAGAGAGAGATGGTGATGATGAGTGAGGTGAGAGGTCGTCGATGACAAAATGTGATGGGGATTTTCATTTCAAGCTGAAAAGGAGGGTCATGATCGATCCATCAAGAGGCAGGCCAAAGGCTGCACTGCTAGCTGCATGCCTGCATGCATAGGGATCAGAGAAGCATGCATGCATCATACATGCATCCACGCAAAGGCAAATTAACTATCATGCTTCTAATTTTGGCTGATGATGCAATTCAGATTAATTACTCTTACTTAGCACGTGTCAGACATGGATCAAAATTTCCTGATTTTTCATGGAATTATATTGGGGCGAAGCAAGCTATAGCTTAAAGGATGAGGAATGATGTCTCTTTTTATTTGTATAGGATGTTCCATTGTTTTTGTGAATCATAAAATACATGATATGCTTGGTTCTTAATTATACTTCGTTTCCTCAGGACTTATATTAGAAGCTGATAAATACTACTCTCTCCGTTCTAAATTATAGATCATTTTTGTTTTTCTAGATTTATATATATGTTTGTATGCACACGGTTAAATGAAATCCTAAGACCTTAGTCTAAATTAAAGGACACAGCTTGAAGCCTGGATCATATATAGTCCAAAAACCGACTGTCATCGATCTGACTAAAATAATGCAGTCAAATGATTCATCTAGATCCTGCCGCCACCACAATTTACTAGTTTCCATCCCGTATATCCAGGGTTAATTAAACTGTAAACCGGCCGGTTTCCGGAAAGGAAAAAGGCGGTCCGGTTTACCGGTAGAACCGGCCGGTTCACCGAGGTATCTAAATTACAGGCACGGTTTTAGGGTGGGAACCGGACCGGTTCATGTACCGGGCCGGACCGGTTCCAACGGGAACCGGCCGAACCGGTCCGGTTCCCACCGGTTCCGTGAACCCTGCGTATATCCCCATATCACACAAGGGCATGCATGCATCCATATGCATGGGTAAGAATATAACGATAACGAGGATCACAGTGACTTGAATAATGCACTCGATCACACAGAACGTCCACATGAACCCTCCAAATGCAGCAAAGTTATTGAATGCCGATAATGTGCAGACACAAATTAACAATGGAAAAACCTCCAAATAGTCGCATACATACAAACCGCTACTGTATTTTTATACTTTATTACCGATTGTCAGTAGTAGAATAAATTAGTCTGATATGGATTAGGAAATGGAGTACTAGTGTGCAAACCTAGAAGGATGACAATTGCTGGTGAAGGTAGTCGCGGTGTTGACTGCACTGTTGCTGTTGAAGACATCAAAGCCATCCACTTCACCAGCACTAGCTCCTCTCAGAAAGGCCATGTCTCTGCTGATGGCCTGGCCATGGCCTGCAACACATGATACATGCATGTGTCTCGTCACATTGCAAACTACGAGTACGTATGGATCACATTTATACAGTGCTATGGCACAAAGTGAGATCTATGGCTGTGCTTTGTGGGACTTCAGTTGCTGCACATCCCATGCATGCCAATAATTTACCACTGTTTGATGACATGCGACCTTGGATCGATCAACAACTCGACCATGGACATGGGCAGTGCCAGGACATGAGGATCTAGGCAATATGCATGTGTGTGTGTTAGTTTTTTTATTTACCTGCAACACATGATCTGTCTGTGCTGCCCTTCACTGTTCTGTACATCTGCAGGAAAGAAATTAAGATACACATGTTAAGATTGGCATGTTTGCTCCCTGTGTGCCATATGGTTTAGTCTTGGATCATGTGTAATAAAATATAATTAACTTGCCACGTATATTTAAATCAGTAGGAGGACAAAAAGGACATGAGGTACTTGATATCAGCTAGCAACAAGAATCTAAGGTGATTTATAAATTTCAAACAGGATATATGCCACACATATTTTTAATTTTGCCTAATTGGGTAATCAGACTACTTTTACTATCAGTGGAAATGTTTGTGTGGATAGAGACATGCATGTTATACATGCTGGTAATAAAAGAGGAGAGAAGCCTTACCTGCAGGTGGCTCTTGACATGGGCAAGTGTAAGATCCTTCACGTTCATCAGTTCCAATACTGACTTTGGTGTTGCTCCTAGAAGATGCGGCAAAAACAAATCAAAAGTTTCAGAACCAAGCGAAAATGCACATGCATAGAGGACGGGATCAAATAGAATAAACTCAGCTTACACAAAACCATGTGCTAATTGCATAGTAGTGTGTTTTATTAAGAATGAGCGGAAGGCACGGTATATACATACACAATCAATATAAGGATAAATATAATGAAACCTTCTCAGAACAGACATGTAAAAACTTATGCTACAAAATTGCCCTCTAATTTGATCAGATCCTTAAGCACAATCATATATACTCCGTAGCTCGAAGAAAAAAAACATGGTCCCTGAATTATGAGTAGTATTTTTCGATTCGGTCGTCATCCGAGAAACTCAAAGTAGCAAAATAATTTAGTTAGCAATAACAACAAAACTTAGGGCTTGTTTGGGAAATGGAGGATTGAAGTGGATGGAAGAGGATTGAAGGGGATTTTGAGAAATTTTGAGTTATAATGGAAATTCCTCCACCCCAATACCCTTCATTCCCCTTCGTTCCACTAATTCCCAAACAAGCCCTTAATCTGTTAACTTTTTCTTAAGGGAAAAATCAAGAACACTTCTTCAAACACCGACAAATACGGAGAATAGAGGGCAGATCATTTTGTGCAACTCCAAGAAAATCAGCAGTGAAGGGCAAGATCAACAATCCCATCAAAGAATTCAAGTACATATGCATGGGCAGCCGTGTGTTAATTGTGCTGTTGAACATACTCTCATGGCCGCCGAGGAGCTCGACGGCGTGCACGAAGTGCGCGTGCAGCGCGGTGGTCCACCGCATCCGGGGAGCCCTGGCGCTCCTCCTCCCGCCGCCGCCGCCGCCGCCGCCCGAGCTCTTCTTGAACCCGTGCGCCGTCTGGCTCGGCTGGTGCAGCCGCTGCTGCACCTGATGGACGCCGCCGCCCTGCCACTGCTGCGCCGCCGTGTCGAGCTCGAGCCCTAGCCGCAGCAGCCTCGTCTCCGCCTCCTGCGTCTCGTCGGCGGCGGCCGTCGTCGTTGCTGGCGACGGAGGGCTGATGTGGAGAGAGAGATCAGGAGTCGCTGCCGTCGTCGTCACCCTGCTGGCCATGGTGCTCATCTCGCGCAGGAGTGGAATGGATTATGTGTGGGATCTTGCTGCAAAGACGATGACGAGCTCGAGCTGAACTTGCTGGATGTTATTCCAAGGAGGAAGAATGAAGAGCAGCTGAAATAGAGGTAGCTGAATTGAGCGAGTGATTAGGTCATGAGTGGCATATCATTCTTGATGTGTGGGGGTTTGCGTTTGAGCGTGTGTGACTGGCCACACAGGCCTGATGTACATGTAGAGAGAGATAGAGGGGAAGAGATGTTACATGCATAGGAGCTAGAGAGAGAAGATGATGCTATCCTACTAGTAGTACTGTAAAGGCAGGGATGGTGATAGAGAGAGATAGAGAGAGATGGGATTGGCATTTGGCAGTGTCGTCCACAGGTAGGGGAATCAAATGATGAGAGAGAAAGTGGAGAGAGAGAGAGATGTGCAGTTAAAGAAATCAGAGGAATAATGCCTAGAGAGAGAATTGGGAGAGGAAGGAATAAGATAGTAGGGCTCATCACTTCATCAGGTTGCATGAAATGGGAAGGGGAGACAGAGGGCGGTTGGAGTGTGACATGCTCTAACGGATCTGACTGTGTGAGCGCCATGCGTCTCACTGTGCAGTATTCATTGAATTGACCAAGGAGCTGAGCCTCGCACAGTCAGTAATGATATTTGTGTTTTTTTTAAAAAAGAAGTCCTGCTACAATAAGAATTTATCATGAATTTGTGTTCCAACAATGTTGGTATACATGGGTTTCGGAGACCCACCGCGTCATCCTCCCCAGGGCGACTCGGGAGGCGCCTAG
Source organism: Cenchrus americanus (assembly GCA_947561735.1). Lineage (NCBI taxonomy): Eukaryota > Viridiplantae > Streptophyta > Magnoliopsida > Poales > Poaceae > Cenchrus > Cenchrus americanus. Next base: position 8,234,062 of record OX387242.1, read on the forward strand.
TGCCGCCGCCCGCCGCCCCACACAAGCACCGCACCCATCCGGTCCTCGCTCGGCCGTCGCCGGAGCCGGACGCCGGCACAACCCGGCGCGCGGACGAGGATGGCGACGGCGGGGTCGTTCTCCTCTGCCATGTCTTTGGATCTCGATGGCAAGCGACGACTGTGCCGCCGCCGGAGTGATCCAAGCCGCCTCCGTTCGCCTCCTCCTCGTCGGATCCATAGTTCTGGGAACTGGATCCATTTGTTGGCGCGCGCCCCGGCTTGCTGTGTGGCCACGCAACCCGCTCGCCGGGGAGCCCGCCTCCTCTTGCTGTCCCCAACCAGCCACCGCCATGTCCGGTTGGCCTTAGCCAGATCCAGTCCCTGGTGACGGCGGTGCGTATCCTCCTCACGCTCCTCCACCGTCCCTACCGCCGAAGTGGGCGTCCATCCATACCCAGATCGGTGATGTCCACCCTGGTGGTAGCGACGACAATGCCCGCGGGTGCCGTTTTCCTTCTTGGAGGTGTCGTTGTAGACTTCCATGAGGTTCGAGCACTCGGTGGCCAGTCGTCGACCCATTACTTCTTCGTGTAGGAAGGTCGCCGACGCCAAGGGACGAGTTGGGGCGGCTAGGGCATTTCCTAAACCCTAGCCGCTACCAACTAACGGCAGCACCTCACGCCGCTCGTGCATAAGCTGCAGGCGGGGGGTGCCGAAGGAGGAGGTCAAGGAGGAGAGGATGAGTCCGCTGATCAGTGGTGACACTACCCATCTTCCCTTGCAGTGGGGGATACCTGGAAGACGACATTCCACTCTGCCTTCTAGACGAGCGTGATGAGGTGGGGTGTTCATGGCTCTCAATTCTTTGATGCCATGGGTGCTGCGTGGCACGGTGGCCACGTTCTACATCCAATGAATTTCTCTCAAGTTCTTTTTTGGTGCACGGTTCAAGGCATGGTGGCTGATTCGAGAGACCACCATGAAGCGATATTGATATCTTTAGCACCATCTTGAGTAGTTAACCTTTTTTGGGTGTATCGATCTTTAGTACATGTTTCTTCATGTACTAAAGTTTTCTTTTTTTTTATGTACTAAGTTTGGCTGTGTGTGGTCACACAGAGGCTTTTTGCTGTGCGTGTTACCACAGAGGCCAGAATTTAATTCCGTTATCTAAAAAAATGCATTGAAATAAAGTACAAGCAAATTACATGCACCATTTGATGTCGATGGGTGCCTCTCATCTGGTGCAAGCTATTTTACGGTACACAATACTATCACATCTCAACCATCAAATGTTTTTATACATCCTTTTTTAATATCAGTATAGTTTGGTATTGTGTATTGCAAAAGAGCTCGCTGCTTTCGAGATTGTTCATGTCGACATTGTTCATCTCCTTGTGGAGTAAAACCTCTCGAGTTGCTTTCGAGATGTGGATTGGGTTCTCATCTTGTTTGCCAGCTGAACTAACCTTCAGGCATGTACAGGAGCTGTGCATTGTTCTGCAAGCAAGCAACACTACAGAGACATGAGTAGTGCTGCAATAACAATCAGCTTGATTGTGATCGACCAAAAGGCCAGCACACACAAGCAAATTAATTGAGAACCAAAAATAAAGGGAAAGACGTGAAGTTCTTTCATTCTACTACACATCTCCACCAATCTGCCCAACAACGACCATAAAACACATAGTAGCTGCATCACTAACAATTTGTGCTGCCCTAATCAAACTGCAGCAGCAGATGCACATTCATGCTGTGATCGATAAGCTGCGCCTGAGATGCAGCATGGACTAGTGCTCTAACAGACAGTAGTCGACTGCTGGCAGTACAGTGGAACTGATGAGCTGCGAGTTTTGAGAACTGCACCTGCAATGAAGAGCAGTTGGATCAGAGATGGGACTTGGGGGCGTGTCAATCTATTGCACACAGCGGTGGCTGTCTGAGACTGCAGGAGAGGGGAGCTAGGGAGGAATTGAAGTGGGGTTTTGACGTGAGAGGCCGGTAAATTATTGAGCGAGAAAAGGGATCGCGCGCGGAGATGCAGGAACCGAGAAGATCCAACGAACGAAAGAACGTGAAAGGGCACAACAACAACAACCAGAGAGAAACATCTTGCGTGGAGATCGGAGACGGCCGGGGGCACGTACGCCTCTGTCCATGGAGCAGTACCTGACAGTGCAATAAGGCACAGGCCTTGGAATTTGCAGCTGCTTGAGCTGCAGATCAATCCATCGGTACGTGATTTAACTTGTTCACAATTCTACCTTTCCTCCTTGATTATTGAGTTATAGTATGCAACGCATGAGTTCAGTCACTGAAGCATATGTATCGTACCTACTTCTAACATTCATGTAGTTCAATAGCAGCAGAATAAGGAAAAAGTAAATTGATCATCTAGCTTGTGCCTATATACCTACAAAAAAGTTGGATAAATTTGACGCGCCTAACTAAAATTTAAATGTTAGCATAGCCTCTAGTGCAGCCCTGCAAACGAGCATGGGAGTTCAACTTTAATTTGTTGGGACATAAGTCGTCCTGCATGGCTGCATGTCATGATGGCAAAAGTGGTTTGTTTTCTCTCTCTCCAACTCATCGAAATGTTTTTTCTTCTGAAACCGCACAACTTTCTCCCTCTCACTCATTCCCCCCTCTGGCTAAACTCCCTTCAGCAGCTGTGAATGCTTCGGCATCTTCTGACTACGACGACCTTGAGTGAAAGGCACGCACTACTCCACTTGGAATTTCCTTTTTCCATTTTAGGTGTAGTAGTAGGAAGAACATCAGATCACCATGATGCTGTGTGCATTTCAAGTTAAATGTGTTTATTATTTGCACGACTGGTTCTTCAATGCAATTCACACGGTTCTTCTTATTAGCACACACTACAATTATCCTCATGCTACATATGCCAGCCTAATTTGGCTGACAGCATGAATTTTCCTGACGGAATTTTAATTACTCTTGATGCAGACGGGATTTTTTGTCCGTTGTGAAAATGCAAGTTTTCGGTTGTGATAAGGAAGCAAGCCAAGATAGCTACCTTTCAAAGAATGAATTTACCGACAGTATCTTTCTAGATCTCATTCTTCCAAGTACGACAGTGATGCCATTTGGATATGTTTTAGCTCGCGCGCTAACCTGGGATTATTGCATTTTGTGGGACAGGAGCATGTAGTGATGTGGAGAGGAATATTCCACATGATTGAATAATAGAGGGTTTTAATTAATTTACATATGTTTAGAACCTTGCATATATATGCTTGGCTATATATGATCACGGAACATGAGTTATATTGCTACGACATGTGGAATCTCCTGAATTGGGCCATAATTGACGCATTATTGGACAAAAATTGCGCCCACACTTGCAAATTGCTTGTAGTTACTTTTCCAAATATATATTTCTACTATGACTCATGAGGTACAGTTGTTGCTAAAATTCTAAAAGATTAATTGTTCTATTATTTATGTTTTGGCTATTGCTTTATTTCAAGTAAAATACACCGACGGTCTCTGAATTTGTCTTGTGGTGTCATCTGGGTCCCTAAACTCTCAAAATGCATTTTCAGATCTCCAAACTTGTTTTAAGGTGCTACTTGGGTCCATCAACTCTCAAAGTGCATATTTAGAACCCCCCCCCCCCCCCCCCCCAAACTAGTCCTCGGCCCTCGGGTTTCACCCAGATCCCTAAACTTTAAAAATACATTTTCAAATCTTAAAACTTGTCACATGTTGCTATGTCAATTTTTTCTCCTTGTTCGTTTCCTTCACAACCACCTTATGTTAGTGATCGCGCATGTGTTTCTTGGCGTTTGATTGCTGGATTTAAAAATAACTTTGAGAGTTTAAAGATTCAGACGACACATTTAGACACTTGGGGAACCTGAAAAATGTGTTTTGAGAGTTTAGGGATCTAGATGGTACCTGAGACAAGTTCATGGACCCGAAAATGCATTTTGAGAGTTGAGCGACCCAGACACCCAACACAATTTAAACGGGGCTTTATTTCTCAATAGTACAATTAAGTGATATATATCAAGTGGCCCATCTGATGATTGCAAAAGAATTTTTTGAACCTGTGAATAAGAATTAAGGGGTGGGGGTTACAGAGTTTAGATTAAGTGGCAAGTTCACTGCATTATTAATTAAGTTACATTTAACTGAGGCATGCATGGAGGGACAAACAAAAGGCGTTTTTAGGTTGTTTGAGAGACTTCTATTCGGAGGTATATGAGCAATATATTAAATAAAAAAATCGCAGTGTCATGCTAGTTTTTTTTTGTTGCTTCTGAAAATTTTGGGAGGAAGAAACAAGCAGATCCAACAATTGGGAGTTGAGCATGGGGGAGTAGCTAGGGGACAAGTTCTGAGATGCACTATGCATTTGGTGAATAAATAATGTTCGTTAATTTGATTGAAAAGGCCACTCTATCCCAGAGCTAGCTGGGGCTTTTGGTCTCTTGCATATATACAAGGAATAAAAGAAGAAAGAGATGTGCCAACTAACCCCCAGGTCTGGTGGGACATGCAGCAATTTGGAATTTTCATAGAGAGAGAGAGAGAAAAGAATGAGAGAGATTAGATGCTTCACAACAGGGATAACAAATGGAGGCAATATACTGCCAGTAGTGAAGTTGCTAGCCATGAACAAGTTAATCCTTTGGGAGCATGCAATGCCACCAGACAGGGTGCTCCATCTTGCTTGGAGCCACGCTTTTGGACCCTTGCTGGGTGGTGATGAATTGTCACTTTTTGATGTTGCGGATGGATGTGGCTTGCCTCACAGCTGCACATTTGGAGGCTTTCTGGCTCTCTCGCTCTCTACAGTACACACTTTGGGTTTGCTTTTATTGGGTAACTAACATTACCAGACATGCTTACATATATATATAGAAGTTAGCTGATCTTATTGCACTAGTCAAGTACAGTATATTGTTACTTGATGTGTATATATATAATCGTCGAGCTACTTATATATACAGTAAATTTCACATGCTTAGAAATTTCACAGGACTCTTATACTGCACAAAAAAGGAACCCTTTCACTTCATTTTTCAAAACCACCCCCAAATTTGCGACAAAAGTTGTATGGATAATAATCTTAATAAGATTCCTATATATGAATATAATCATTCGGGGGTAAATCCGTGGCCTTATCCTATCCCTTTTGGTTCAACAACCCCAGAAATTAGGAAAGGAGAGTAAGATTACGGGAGTAACCAGATACTAGTAGTTAGCAGTAAACAGGAGATCTAATTTCCTTTGAAAAAAATCAGGGTTTCTTTGAAGCCTCTCATCTGGATACAGCTGTAGCATCTGTTCATACAAGCACGCACACCCCACACGCCACACGCACACCCCCACTTATACAAGCAGACCTACAACTACACACATTCTTGATATCACCAGAGTCAACATGATTCCATAGGCGACGGGCGCGTCGCAATCCCTTTGCGGTTTCACGTGTGAGAGGCAGGAGAATTTATTTAGGGGAAAACCCCAGTGAGCACCTGCAGGAGTCGAGACTCGAATGCAGGCGGGCAGCAACCGCGCTACGCGCGACTCTCAAAATCAGGGGTTTTGTTTCCCTGAAGCGCAAGAATATCTCATCAAGGCCCAGCAAGGTATGCAACGAATAAAGCCCATCAGATAGTTACTATGGCCCAACAATCGCAAAATTCGGCCCACGAATCCTCTGTCAACAAGGCTAATAAATAAAACCCTATACCCTCACCGCCGCTACCATTCCCCCACCTCCTCGTCCTCCTCCCATTCCCCCTCCTCCGGAACCCTAGCCATGGCGTGGCGAGGCCCCACCACCCGGGCCGTCCTCGCCGCCGTGCGCCGCCCGGCCGCCGCGCCCGCACCCGCGGCTGCGCGCCTCCGCGCCCCGCTCCCATTCGCCGCGGCCCCGCGCCGCCGCGTCCCGTCCGCCTTCGCCACCTCCTCCGCCCCGCTCCCGTCCGCGCGGTAAGCGATCAAATGCCCGTCCTCCCCGTTGATGTAGAGCCGTTCGGGTGGACAGCTAGGCCGGTGATCTGACCCCGGTAGATGGGATCGTCGTGTGGTTTCTTGTGCGCAGGCCTCTGGCGGCGTTGATGGGATCCCCGGTGACGGTGGCGGCGGTGATGGCGCGCCTCACGGCGCACCCGGGTGCCAGCGCACGGGCGTGCTGCGAGCTCTCACAGGGTAACTTCCTCTTTTCCGCCGCACTTATTTAATTAAGATCGCTAATTTCATCTGATCGCTAATTTCATCATGTATTCTCACTTGCACTGCATAATCTGACTTTGAAGACTGGCTCCTTTCAAACCACCTAAGGTCTTGTTTGGGAATCAGTGGAATGAACGGGAATGAACGGCATCGGGGTGGAGGAATTTCCACATTCCACTATAAGTCAAAATTTCCTAAAATCTCCTTCAACCCTCTTCCATCCACTTGAATCCTCCATTTCCCAAACAAGCCCTAAGTAGATGGCCTGGGAAATTCACTTGGGCGCATCAATGTATGTTGTAGATGCATTTAGCCATTGAATTGTTTCATTCTTTGAAACATTTGTGGCTTAGGAATGGAACGTGGCTGTTGTTGTTGAAGTGAATCTAGTTAGCTTGTTCATTGCATGATAGGAATTAGGATAGTAAAACCACAGCATCTGATAGAAACTCTTATCTATGACTGTCAAAGTAGAATTAGGATAGTAAAACCACAGCATCTGATAGAAACTCTTATCTATGACTGTCAAAGTAGAATTTCAAGTAATGCAGGGGAGCAACTAGGGGTTGTTGCAACACATCCTTTATTTCCTACTCTTATAATAAAGTTGAGTGGAACTGATTTAAGGAGATTAAAATTGGGATTTTATAGGGAGTGGGGAAGATGGTTGATGTTGGAGGCTGCACAACTTGATGGGGACCTTGCGTCCTAGAATGATGTAGGTCCCCCTTTCCCCCCTTCTCCCATTGAATCCTCAGTTACACAAGTATATTTGACTAGCTTGAAGTTTAGGAGTTGTTTTGGAAAATGAAAAAGTATGTTAAGTGGTGCTGTGGCTGTTAGAGCACTATTGCTGGGATGCCTATGGTTCTTCGTTAGCCTATGGGTGCTGTGTTTTTTTACCATTATTATGAAGCATGAAATTCAAACTACATTTATCTATGTCTGCCATTTAGTGTTTGTTTTTATGCTAACTTAATTGGCTATGTTGTCCGACTGCTGCTTTCTGTTATTACTTGAATACACTACCTAGAGAAACATGTTTACACAATATTGAAACTTTAGTTGATTGTGGGTATGGTTGGGCTTTGTTAGGAAATGGAAAAGATGGGTGATGGAAGGGAGGCCATTGTAGAGCCTGCCAAAGGTGCTGATTTGAAGCATGTACTCCTTTGGTAATCCTGTTTTTCTCATTCACCCCAATCCGAAATTTTGACAGAACTGGGCCTATTAGTAAATTCACTGCGAAACATTTCAGATGTAATGACAAATCAGAATCACCCCTCATTGTCAACCCAATATAATTAATGCCCTATCCCTAGTTGGATTTCTGTTGTTTTTTCTTTGCAAGCATTTCTTGCCAGAAAGGTTCACTGCATCTATGTTGACCAATACTTCCGATTGTTCATTTACTTTCACTTGCATTTTATCTGGGGTTAGTACTGTTTGACTGTGGTACTACGTCTTGATTGCTGAAATGTGGAGCAACAGCCTCTTGTCCAAATAATTTCTTGTGTGCCTGATCAGTACCTTCTTGTGCCTTTATGTTCCATTTTTTGTATTTCTGAGCCCTAAAACTTTCAGATTTCTCCATTTAGCTTCAGTAAATTTAAATTTTTCGAGCCTTTGCTTACCATATGGTGCTGTTATGTTGCAGGTACTTGAAGCTGGTGTGTAGATTCCATCCTTTCGAAAGGATAAAATTTGTGTCTTTGGAAAGCTATTCTGGCATTTCTTCTACTGCAAAGTTAGAAGACTTCACCCAGCAATAGCCACTTTCCAGTTTAAGTTAGAATAGACTAAAATAAATTTTATGCTACACGGCATGGCGTGTGCTCATGGACTTATCTTTTTTTTATGGTATGTGATATCATATTACCATTTGCTGAGATTCTTTAGATGTCAAATTTCAGTTGACCTTAGTTAAATGATAGTGTTACAGCTTTTGTACCCTTGCATGAGGTGTTTGCTTACTTCGTGCTGTCATTTACCTACTTGAATGCATTTGTTGATGAGGGTGCAATCCGTGGTCTGCAATCTGTCCGACAGGTGATTAGCCTACCGTTCAATATTGTTTACAGTTTGTTGCCTTCTGTAATGTGTCTCCACTCTCCAGAATTGCTCATGAATAGAAAGTTAGACATGAGAATTGTTACGGAGCAAACCTTAAATTGCCATAGATGGCAGGGTACCTGGAGTTCAGTTCTTCAGTGGCAAATACAGTACATCACTACATCACATGGTACAGAATAGCAGCTAGCTAGTTGACAGTGCAGCACTGCATCACTTAACACAGCATAGCAAACTAGGGGGGTAGACATGCTTAGGCCACCAGCACAAACCTTCCATCAACCTTCCTCAGGACATGGATGACCATTGTCGTCCTCCTGGCGCCTTTCATCAGCTCGAAGATGCAGATGTGGTCCTTGCGCAGCCTGTTGTCGCGGACGAACTTGACCCAGCGGCGGCAGTTGAAGCCTCTGGCACGGCTTGAATGGTAGTACCTGACATACCACTTCTGTTTCCTGCTTGGTCTCAGGAGCAGGATGTCATGGGATCTTCCCTCAAGGTGGTCCGCAGCAAATCCATGGTGGATGGTCTGCGTTGCAAAGACACCAACAGGTTCAGCACTGACCGCACAGTTAGCAGTGATAGAACAAATGTAGTAACACTTTGCAGTCAGACAGCAGTTACAAGGTTAATAATCTGACTGTTGATTATGTAAACGTCTAAAAAAAATTATGTAAACATAAGTAATGGATTAGGTTTACAAAGAAACATAATCAATCAGTGAACTATCAATTAGATGTGTGACAGTGTGAGTATGGCCAAAACTATTACATTTCCTATCAAATCCAAGAGACACTACACATAATTTTGTACGGAGGTACAAAATCAGTAAAGAAACAGATATCTACGCGATTGTGAACTGACCAGCAAGTTGTTCTTGTGGCCAATATGGGTCTTATGCAGGACAGCCACAAATGCTGGATTGCCAGGTCGAATCGACGCCAAACTGAATATCTGACCCCGTTCATCACCAGTTAGGTTGCTGGCAGACCTTGAGTAATAGTAGTTGGAATCGACAAGCCTGTCGTCGTACTGCTCTTCATCGCTTGTCAGCTCTTGCTTGATATGGTAGTTGCTATTTGGAGATTCAGGCTCTTTCCCTGCCAAAAAAATGTGACAGTATAAAACAGATTATCAATTGCACAGATGAAAGCTGCATAATAAATGTTGTAACCCAGTGCTGTCAAATCTTAAAACAACTGCCTATCAGGATACCATAATTACTTGGTTTAGTCTTGACACTCTTAATCTTTGAAGTAGATGCCTTGTTTGGGGATTCGATGAGGCGCATCGGCATTCTTAGATCATCAGAAGCACTTAAAATGCACTGCTCAGCTTGTTGATCCACTATGCCATCTGAGTGTTTGTGCGTGCAGGAACCCTTTTTACTGGTGAAGAAACAAGGCACTTTCTCGCAGCCACTGGCATCGAATATCTGGACATCAAAGGAGTAGTTGCCACTGCATGTGAAGATGAGGAGGTCATCCTCTTGCAGCTCATGTGCCCTGGCAAAATCATCCCATCCTGACATGAAGAACAACTCATCATTGGCAGTCTTGGCAACCTCGACAAGCCATGTTTCACCGCTGGGTGCTTTCAGGTTTAATCCTTTGGTGATCTGCCCATTTTGGTTGCTCACAAACTTCTCTGGTATGCTCTAAGAGAAAAAAAAAGGAGACAGATGTGTCATACAATTAGGGTGCCTTAGAAAAATATAGTCTCAATGGCTTGATATGTGTCAAATTTAAAGAAGTAGTCTGCAGTTAGTTACTCAAATGATCTCAGAAAAGAGTCAGTGACAAATGCAAGGATAACTGCACTGAACAACAGAAAAGATAAAAGATGTTCTCCAAATTTGCTCAAGCACAGTTAAATAACGCACGATATGGACATGAGAACATCTAACAGTTTTCCAGGACCATGGATACTCACAATGCCCTGCGCAAAATCTCCGGCCATGAGTTTGAAGAACCGGATCTTGCCTGCACCCATGTGCTCCAGGTAGCAGTGTTCTTGCCACTTCCTGCAGCTCTCACAACCATGCCGAGCCATCTGCAATATGTGCAAACACAGAGCACTGTAACGGCACAGATCTTTTAAAGTTTCTCTCTGGAAATATATACACTTATCTTCACAAATCTTTCACATTTGATGGATGGAAGGAGATGAAGGCGGAGAGAGTTCTGACCTTGCTCATCCTGCATCCTCTGATGGGCATAGCTGCTCTGTTCACCTTGATGTTAACGAGGGAGTGTTTTGATGAGGGTGAGAGGAGTTGTTACTGTGAGATTGGACATATGCTTGGTTGGAAGACCAACTGTTCATGGACGTTGGTCACTGATAAGTGGGGTCACAGACTCACGGTAGCTGATGCGCTATAGTGTTCTTTCTTTTCAATGTGTTTGGGCGATGAACACTAGGATGTTGTTTCTTGTTTGCCTCATTCTTGGGAGAAGATAAAGTTTGTAGTAAGTGGGGTAAACAGTACTGAACAAAACTTATCGGTAATGCTCCTGATCAGGCGTCGAACGTGGGAAAAATCGGACACCCTCCCAACTGTCCATCAAATCTTGCATCTGATGTTTGGATGGTGGTCGCAACATGCTCGCCACAAGCTCGCAACATGCTCACCACAAGCTCGTAACATCGCTCGCAACATGTACGATATGTCGGGGGAAGAGGGAGAGGGGCGCAACATGGAAAAAGTGTTCGCAACATGGGAAAAGTTGTTTGCAACATGGAAAAAGTGTTCGCAACACGATGTTTGGATATTAGTCGCAACATGCTCGCCACAAGCTCGCAACATGTTCGTCACAAACTCGCAACATCGCTCGCAACATGTACACTATGTCAGAGAAGGAGAGAGGGGGCACAACATGGAAAAAGTATTCGCAACATGGGAAAAGATGTTCGCAACATGGAAAAAAGTGTTCGCAATATGGGAAAAGATGTTCGCAACATGGAAAGAGTTTTCGGAACATGGGAAAAGGTGTTCGCAACATGGAAAGAGTTTTCGCAACATGGGAAAAGGTGTTCGCAACATTCGCAACACGCTTCGCAACATCATGATCCGACGGCTAATATGTTTCCTGATTCGAATCGTGTGGCTGGAAATGTGTCCGATGCTATCGCCCGGATCGGACGTCTGGGCGCTAGCAGTTCCGTAAACTTTATTTCATTTTGCTGGTACTTATGGCCTGGTTTACCTGATGTCAGCACACAATTATTTCAACAAATAGGTTGTCTCGCGATATTATTGTTTCGAACAAGAATAAAGCAATATCAGTGTAATTTCATATGTTTAACTGACATGACCTGTTCGATATTTAGACAATTAAATTCGATTTTTACACACAGCGGCACTGGAGGGTTTTATTTTTTGGGTGTGTGCGCGCAAGGAAGCGGCACCGAAGATATCATGCTCCTCCCAGGAACGGATCCAGCTGTGGGGCGGGCGGGGCTCGAGCCCCCCTACCGCTAGATATCCAATGTAGCCCTCCTAATCACCTCCTATAGATTTGAGGAAGAAGAATGAGGGAACCAGAGGTTAGAAGAAGAATGAGAAGAAAGTCTCTCTAAATTTATTTTTAGATCTGTCACTGCATGCTCCAAAGAACATAGTACAATAGCTTTCAACGGAAGGGAGAACTAAACAAGGCAGCACAAATGCTTAGAAACATTTACTTTACACAGGCCACACCCTTGTTCTTGCAGTTGCAGCCATTATTAAGAAATTACCTTACATGATACAAAAGTGCACTTGCTATATGCAAGGCAATGAGACATTATATTGCTAGGCACTTCCATTTTTTAAGTTTTCAGTGCTACTCGTACACAGGACATGTTGCAGAAACTACATGCACATTGTACATGCGATTCCTTGAGAGGATACAACACAACTTATCCAACCGGAATAAACTGGCCATTGGTATGGTCATCGTCACCAGTGGCAGCCTAGGATTTTGAGGGCCCTCAGGCAAGGGTGGATCCAGTGTGGGGGCTGGTGCCCCCCCCCCCGTGATGTCCATTGGAGCCCCCCAGCCCCTAGCAAATTTGAGTCATGAATGAGAAGAGAAAGAAAAGAAAATGACCGAGCCCCTAGCAAATTTGAGTCATGAATGAGAAGAGAAAGAAGAGAGGAAGAACAATAAAATGAGGGGAGGAAGGAGGAAAAGGAAGAAAATGAGCCCTCCCCTATCCATAGATCTGGATTCGCCACTACCCTCGGGCGAACTCGTCACGACGATCCTGAGTCTAGACCTTGTATAAAATTATATATACTTATATTTGATAATTATCGAGGAACAATGTAGAATTAAACCTAAACGATTTATCATTGAATCTGAACAATTAAACCGACCGAAGTTCGGGAATTTGCTGTTGAAGTTCAGGACGTTCTCATGATGGGCGGATGGAGCGATCAGATCGCAAATCAAAATTTGATCGCTACGCTGCCCCGCTGCTGGCGCGCGCCGAGAGCACCATCGACTCTGCAAGGGCTCCACGCATATCTTTGTGCCGCGTCGCTTAGAGACTCGGGAGATGGGGTTTGGCGGCCGTTCGAGTATCACAAGCCGCGAGACATCCGTCCTGTGAACAATGTTGCCGATTGAGCTTATGAACCGCCGATTTTCATAGTATACACATGTATACGCATTGTATACATATATGGGCTTGGCCCCTCGGCCGTCGCAACCGTTGCCTACCCCTACCCCTAGGGAGGGCCCTGATCGTCACCCTCCTTTTGCCTTTCCTCAGCTCGAAGATGCCGATGTCATCCTTCTAGAGCTTGTTCTCGTGCACAAACTTGAAAAATGTTAAGTTTTGAAAGGATCACATGTAGCACGAGCAATAGTCCTGTCGAACCACTTTTGTTTCGTGTTTGGCCTACGAAGTATGACGTCACGTGCCCTTTCCTTTGAGATGATCAGCAGCAAATCTACCAGGGAGGATCTACACATACAAGAAGCTATTTCAGCATTGTTTTTTTCCGAACCGATTCATCGTTGTAATTTGACAGTATAATCTCATAATATGGCATCAATGAATTAAAGATAGTTGTACTGTAGAAGAAGATACCCTTATCCATAAAGTAGAATAGGCATATTTGTTGTGAGCTGAAGTTTTCCTGTAAGCGTAAGCAGTATGTTAGGGCTGGTGATATTATTTAGTCCCTGGGGTTTACATTTAGCTGCATTTAGGTAGCTGGGGATTTTCATTGTCAGATTGGCAGGATATATACATAGTACGCAGATGGCAACCGTTTGGTAGTTTCAGAAAACTTGTGACTGTAAAATAATTTTCCACCATAATAGCTACCATTGTGAAAAGGAAATCTTCTTTGTATTTCCTATTTTTTTAAAAAATTAAAACCTTAACTACTTATAAAAACTGCACATGCCAAAACTGAACAAATCAGGACTTCATGTAGGTATTGAATTCAATCGTTTCCTTTACTCTTTTTCTGACAAAGGAAATTTCATTAAGGTCCTATTTAGTTTCCAAAATTTTCCACAACTACCCATCACATCAATCTTCAGACACTAATTAGGAGTATTAAATGTGGATTGATGACAAAATCCATTTCATAACCCTGTCCTTAATTTTCAAGACGAAGTTAACGAGCCCATGGTTTTTGCTACAGTAAACAATATCTAATGACAGATTAATTAGGGTTGATGGATTCGTCTTGCAATTTCCCATCCATCTGTGTAGTTAGTTTTGTAATTAGTCCACGTTAACTACCCCTAACAGACCTTGAAAGGGGTCCCTAAAATTTTCTCCCTAATTTTTTTCCCAACTAAATGCACCCTAAATTCAAGGTTTTACCATTTCCATAACTAAACAAATAAACTCACCGGCAGATTGTTTCAGATACGCCTAGTCAGTGGACGTGCCCTTTTGGCATGGGCATCTCGAAGCAACTCCATGGGTGGAAGACATATTGGCACGTCACTGTTATATAAGCTGTGAAGTTACCATGTGCCATGAATCCATCAAAATATTTCTCCCATGTATCCACCACACTTTTCTTGCAGTAAAACGTTGAAACATAAGGCCTAATTGGAGCATCCACTTGCGCCAGAGAAGCCAGAATATTTTTATAGTTGCCGTTTCGAAATGTATTTTTTTATTAAAAAAACAGTGATCAATTACGATGAATGCATGCAGTCTGAATAAAAGATGCAATCTGCATTCCTCCTCACCTATTTCAGTTATCAAGAAAAGGGATGACCATGAAAGACATTAAGCACATTTCTTTTAGATCCAAAAGATCAAGCCACAGCAACGCCTGAGAAGCATATAAAACAAACAGGCTTCTAATGAACAGAACAGAACAGAACAGAACAGAACAACACCACTTTTAGACACCTGCATACTGCTGAACTAGGAACTTGCCTTCCAACTTACATTACAGCACACAAACTGCACCTGCATTCCACGCAAAAGCATCACAAGGCACTTCCTGTTTCAGCTTCCAGTGCAACTCCTCCTGGCTACTGTCCTACTGTACATAACATACTGCAGAAACTGAACATTTGCATCTGCATCCTCCTACATGCCAACTTCTTAGAGGATACAGACATACAGTACAACACAACAACTTAACCCACCAGGATAAACTGGCCATTGGCCTTTCTGACGACATGGACAGTCATCGTCACCCTCCTTTTGCCTTTCATCAGCTCAAAGACGCAGATGTCACCCTCGCGGAGCTTGTTGTCCTGCATAAACTTGAAAAATGCCAAGTTCCGGAAGGACCGCATGTAGGACGAGTAGTAGTAGCTGACGAGCCACTTCTCTTTCCTGTTGGGCCTACGAAGTACGATGCCATGTGTCCTTTCCTCGAGATGTTCAGCAGCAAATCTACTGGGGATGATCTGCACATACAAATAAGCTATTTCAGCATTGTACTCAGAGTCTCAGACAGAGTATGATCTTAGAGTATGACATCAAGGAAATTCAGATACTTTTAGTGTGATGAAGATGTCACTGTCCATAAAACAAAGTAAAATAGACACATTTACTGTGAGTTAGGTTTCCCTTATAAGAAGGACATGTTAAGGTTGTTGATATTTAATCCTTCAGATATACAGTTAAATTGCGTGAGGAGCTGAGGTTTTTAATATCGAACATTGTCAGATTATGGTAGTACACAGGAAACACAAATAGCTACCATTTGGTTTTGGTAGTTTCAGAAAAGCTGTGCTTGTCAGTAAAATCCCCAACATAACAGCAACCACTCAAAAAGGGGAAAGCTTCTTTGTAGTTCCTATTAACAATTCAAACCTTCTACCTAAAAAAGACTGCACGCGAGACACGCATAAGTTGAAAAATTGTATATACAACCATTTATTTACACTACAGTTAAACAAATAAACTCACCAGAGCATTGTCTTTGCGTTGAACATGCTTTTTCACCAGAACAGTCATAAATGCAGGGTTGTTCGGTCGGATGGAAGCCAAATCTATTATCTCCTGCTTTTCCTCATCTCTTAGTCGATTGGCAAACATCGAGTAGTAGCAGTTAGATTTATCATATTCGTCATCACTATCATCCTCTTCAGAGTCTTCACCAATTGCTGAATGTTTGGCAACAAAGTTGCTAGTGTCTGGATGTTCAGCTTCACCTGACAAGAAACAGGTACATTATGCATATGAGCTTATATATATTGAAAATCATCAACAGCAACATATATTAGTATTTAAGACATTCCTGTGTACTAATTATTCAAAACTAACAAAACGCCTAGGATTGCACTGCATACTTGTAGAACTTCTACTCACTTGGTTTAGCCTTCCCACGCAATTTCTTTGAAGAAGAAGCATTTTGAAAGGATCCAATATGCTGTGATGGTGTATTAGTGTCCTCAGAACCACTCACAGGGTAATGCTGCTCACCATGTTGACCCGCGAGATCATTGACATGTTGGCACATATCAGGAGTAATTCTGCTGCTGAACAGAGAAGATGCTTTCTCATAGCCACTTGCTGCAAAGACTAGGACTTGAAAGGAAGAGTTGCCACAACATGTGAAGAGCAGGAGATCATTCTCCTGCAGTTCATGAGCCTTGACAAAATCCTCCCATCCTGACACGAGGAGCAGTTCATCTCCACGCTTTTCTACACCCATGTGCCATGTTTCTCCAGAGGGCGTTTTCAGTTCAAATCCTCCAGTGATCTGCCACTTGAAATTCTTCGCGAACTTATCTGGTATGCTCTGAAGATGAAAACATAAATTAACCAGTAATTGCTCATAAAGTTAATTTTCAGATGATGATAATGCAGTAGCTCTGGCAAATTTTGCTTTATAGTCAACTAACAGTAGTCATCTTGACCCCGGAAAACAACAACAGATATCTCGAAAAATAGCTGAAAAAGGAGAGTGAAAGACTATCTGAAAGCTGGCTGGTGGACATAAAATTTATATTACTTACAATATGTTTTCCATCTAAAAAGTGCTCCTAGGTGAGATTAATATTAGTTCCATATACAAGTTTTAAAGTAATGTATGTGTCTATTAATCCTTTCACTTCTTAAGCTCCTTTCGGTAACATATCTCCATTTACATGGAAAACCTAGATAAGTTTAAGAGCTAGAAGAAGCACAGCTTGTGTGATAAATGTGTACCCTCATTCTGTAAAGTTACAGAGAAATATAAATTTATAAAACAAACACCTGCGATGAAAAATCTACTACTAGTTACCATTCAGACATGACAAATGACACACCGTTTTATATACTATTTGTTGCCAGAATTTGTAAAATTTTAACCACGTGTTTTACAGAACATCTATTTTTAGAACTAAAAAGGAAGGTACTGTCCACTTCACATAGCAGTGGAACATTGGTCGAGAAAATGGATAGAGTAGTGGGCTGTGGACACTTACAATGCCCTTGGCGAAATCTCCGGTCATGAGCTTGAAGAAACGGATGTTGGTGACATCCATGTGCTCCCAGTAGTAGTGTTCTTGCCACTTCCTGCAGCTCTCACACCCCTTCTCTACAACCATCTGCCAAAATCCAAATATCCAATCACACACAACAGAGTCACAACTCAAATGTTTCAGAGGATCACAGATGCAGAGAGAGAGAGAGAGTTTACTGAAGCTTGGCCATTTTCTTCCTGCATCCTGCCGGCCTGAGCTTCCGAGGTGAAGCTGCGTTCCTCACGAGGGTGGCAGGAGTGGCTATATGCCTACACTACATATACTGGTATATACTTACAGCAGAAAGATTTTTCCGAGCGCAACACATACTGGTGGACCAGGTGTTCGTAGACCTAGGTGACTGAGATGTGGGCCCACCGCGGATGGTTCACCCTTCGCCGCAGGGGCAGAGTGTTTAACTGTTTACCCCCATCTTGGAGAGCGGTAAAGGAGGCAGGTGGAGTGTGAAGCTGTGAACATCTGTCTCCTCTATTGGGTTGCGAGCTGAACAGTGATCACAGCATTCATTCTTCGGTTGCTTGCAGGGGTATGTTTGCTAATTTTTGAAGTGGTACAAAATATTCGCAATACTTTTAAACAAATATGCATGGATTCATGCAGCAACAGTTCAACACGGAGAAGATAAGCTCCGTAAACTACGATCAAACCTGCGAGCTTAGCTTAGCTTTACGTAACTTCCTAGTTGCTTCGAGCCAGCACATACCATGTCAAGGTTTCAGAACATTCAGGTGCAGTCATGCGGTGATGCGGACAAAAAACAGATGCCACGCGCAACCACTGCTTGACAGCAGATTTCACCATGTCTGCTGTACAAACAGAGCTTCCTCTGAAGTCCGAACGATGGCTGCATTGAACACTTAGATTCAATTTGCGCTAACCAACAAAAAATTCTCACAACTGCAGTTGAATTGCTGAATGGTAAAGGAATTTGAGGTACTAAGAGCATCTCCAATGCAAGATTTTGGGTCCATGAAACAAAGTCCCAAAGAGGCTGCAAGCCCCAATGGAACTTGCAGAGAAGACTAAATTTTTCATTACCTAAAGATCTCCCGGAACTCGATCACTGGCAAGGAGCCAAAGCTACTCTAATGCATGCGCTTGTTCCGTGGAATGGCCAACGTACAATATGTATGTAGTCCACACCACAGCGTTGCCCCCTTGCAGACAAATCATCGAGCACCCTTGGCGCGAAGCTGCCGGTAGCTGGCAGGCACAAGCGGCGCGGATGGCATCGGAAATGCATCACGGGGTTCAAGGGAGAAGGACGTAATGAATACCTTGCGAGCAGAATGTGGAGCGGAGCCGATCAAGATCATCGCGCGCTTCTACGGCCGCCCGCCGCCGCCAGGGAAAACGGGCTCGCATGGACAGAAGAGGGAGTGGACGGAGCCGAGCGCAAGACGCGCTGCGACGGATCTGGCGGCGCCCGGCGAGCGTTGCCGGAGCCATTCCGTCGGCGGGGAACATTGTTGAAACTCGAAAGGTATTCCATATAGGCCCAGTAGTTTTACAAGTTACATCTGGAATTAGATGAGCTTGAGCATCACAGTTACAACAATTTAAACAGTAAGTGACCACTGACCACCATACTGACTAAACACCAACTGATTTCACCATGTCTGCTGGACAAACAGAGCTTCCTCTGAACATCTGGAATTTTTAGCATCATCTTAGAGTATTCTGTGTAATATGGTGAAACTACAAATTCTGATATAGTATGATGCTTTTGGTATAGTAAAATGATGATAGCTACAAATTCTGTGTACATATATACATGGAGAACCCTGTTTCAGACAAATAGCAGCTACTATATTTCACCGACAAAAAATTCTCTCTAATTCCTATGAACAAATGAAGAGATTATCCAATGGAAAATATCACATGGGCCTTCACTTTCAAAAGTCAAGAATTTTGTGTAGGCAAATATTTTCACTTATGAATAACTCACCAGAAAGTTGTTCCTGCGCTGACAATGCTTCCTCCGCAGAACAGCCACAAATGCAGGTTTTTCTGGTTGGATGGAGGCCAAACTGAGAATCTTCTCCTTTTCCTCCTCTGTAAGCTGATCAGCATTCCTTGAGTAGTAGAACTTGGAGTCAGCATAACTGTCACAACTTGTCGGGGACAGCCCTAGGGGTCCCCTCAAACAACGGGGAAATCCTCGCTTAAATCCCGCAACCACACCAAAACACGCTAAGCCTAACCATGAACGTGACTAACCATGCAGGACGCGGCCCACGCCGGGGACCCCGACGGCCCACCGAGACGGCCCCCTTAGAAGACCCCTCGAGCGAGGCTCCGCCCTCGCTCGAGGGCGCACTCCTCCTCGGGCGGGCTCCGCCCCCGTTCGAGGGGCAACTCTTCCCTCGAGCGGTCCCGCCCCGCTCGAGGGCTCACTTCCCCCTCGAGCGGGTCTCGTCTCGCTCGAGGGTCCGTCCCGCCCTCGGCCGGGGCCCGCCACGCTCACGGGCGCCCCCGCACGCGTGCGCCGGCTCCCCGTACGCGGGCATTTAACGCCCCGACACGGGCGGGACGGCGCCATCATGCGCCGGGGCTCGCGCCCCGGCGCCGCCGCACCAACTCCCCGGGGGAGGAGCCCATCCCCACCACCGTGGGAAGGGACCGTGCGGTACGGCCGGTGTCGGTCCCGTGACACCGCGCGCCCACTACGATACGGCGAACGCGCCCGACCCTCGAAGGGGGCCGGGCGCACCCTCGATTTCGCTTTCTTGTGACCCTACGGGGTTAGGTGGAGGCGCTAGGCCGGGTGGATCGCTATCCCGGCCACCGTAACGCGGCGTGGCCGCCGTACCCGCGCGTGCGAGGCGCGCGCCGGCGCCGTAGCAACCACTCCACTACCGTGAAGCGCGTTGGGAAGGAACGCCGTTCTACCTACTCCCGTGCCCCCGTACCGCCCATCATCAACGTCTCCCTCAAAGCCTATCGGGGGACGCCACCACCATCCGCCGCCCTCCTACCCTCGAACCGCCACCGTTCGGGTACGAGGTAGGCCATCATGGCCGGATCGTCGCGAAGATCGTCCGGACGGCCGCCCACTCTACGGCGTAGCACGACGTGCACCCCCACGTAGCCGGATAGCGCGGCGTGCATGTAACTCGCCGCCCCCTTGATCTATAAAAGGGGAGGCGAACCCCCGCCCGCGAGGGGAGAGAGACGCACGGAGACAAGACACAAGATCACTCCACACACCACGTACTCGAACTCATTCTCCCACAATATCTTCGCCCACTCCTCCGGGGACTTGGAAGCCATACTTCCTCTCCCCCGCCTTGCTCGTATTTGCCCCACTACAAGCACCCCCGGTGCTAAGTAATATAGTGCCCCGAGCACGCCTCTCGTCGGGACGTACGGCCCCCTCGGCCGGGAACCGGATAAAATCTCTCGTGTCACTTGTTACTTAGCATCGACCATTGAGGGATAGACCACGGCGCTATCTACCGGTTAGTGTCGGGACCATATTCCGCACCGAGACGGGGAGATCACCCCCGCCCCGGGGATCGCCGCGCGCATGGCCGCGGGGCCAAGCGCTCCCGTTGGGGCCGACGCCGACGCGCGGTGGCCCAAGCCCGCGAGCTCGAGGCAAGCCGGCGGAGGAATACCGGACGGTGCGGGCGCTCCGCGCCTCAATGGCAGGGGAGGCCTCCGCGCGCGGCGAACGCGCGCGGGAGCTGGGCCGACGGTCCGTGACCGCATCAACACCGTCCCCAACGTCGACAACGCGGACGCGCCCCCACGGGCGAGCCAAAAGCTCATCGCCGCCGCAACGTTGCTGCGCGCCATGCCGGCGCCTTCGACCCCCGAGGCTCGAGACCTGCACCGCGAGGTGCAAACCCTCATCGAGCAAGCGGCCGTCCAGCAGGCCGAGAGCTCGGCCTCACGCATCCGCCAACAGGGAGATGCGCGGGGTGACGAACCGAAGACCGGCTGGCGAGCCCTCGGTGCACGCAGGGGGGGGCGGCGGGGCAACCCGCCGACCAAGGGCGCACGCCGGCCAAGGAACGGCTCCTTGACGCACGCAGGCGCCCGGATGGCGACGCCCGCAACGTCATCAACGCCGGACGCACGAGCCGGGCGGACGCACGAGCGGCCAGGGGCTACCACCCTCGAAGGGGTGGGCGCTACGACAGCAGCGAGGATCGCTCCCCAACGCCGGAGCCTCCGGGCACCCGCGTGTTCAGCCGGGAGATCCGCGCGGCCGCGTTCCCCCAGCGCTTCCCCCAACCCTCGACCATCGTCAAGTACAACGGGGAAACAGACTCTCGCGCGTGGCTTAACGACTACCGCCTGGCTTGCCAGCTCGGCGGAGCCACCAGCGATGAGGTCATCATCCGCAACTTGCCCCTGCACCTCGGCGACGCGGCACGGACATGGCTCGAGCACTTGCCCGCTAGCCAAATCCACAACTGGGACGACCTGGTCCACACGTTCGTGGCCAACTTCCAGGGCATGTACGTGCGCCCCCGGGAACTCCCCGGGACCTTCGCTCCCGCACGCGAAGCCCGGAGAGTCGCTACGGGACTTCATACGGCGTTTCTCCAAGCGCCGCACGAGCTCCCCGGCGTGGCGCGGTCCGAGATCGTGCACGCCTTCCTCGAGGGCACCACGTGCCGGGACCTTGTGCGCGAATCGGGACGCAGCCCCCGCTGCGGACTCCAACGAGTCGTTCGACATCGCCACCGGCCTTGCCTCCGTGAG
The DNA here is from genome assembly GCA_947561735.1 of Cenchrus americanus. NCBI lineage: Eukaryota > Viridiplantae > Streptophyta > Magnoliopsida > Poales > Poaceae > Cenchrus > Cenchrus americanus. Next base: position 8,255,993 of record OX387242.1, read on the forward strand.
GAGGCCGTGGGGGCAATCTTCGACGGCAAGAAGGGCAAGCGCTCGGAGGATGCGCCCGCGGAGGGCGGCAAGTCCAAGGAGCCGCACCGCAACGACAAGCGGGGCAAGAAGGGGGAAAAAGTCGCGCCGCGAGGCGCGCGAGCGGGGCGCGACGGCGGCAATGCCGAGGCCCTCGGCGTTGACCCGGCTCGACGGGGCCCTCGACCGGCCCCTCGAGGTCGGGGGTGTTCGACGACATGCTAAAGAAGCCATGTCCCTACCACAAGACTCGGTGAACCACACCCTTGAGCAAGGCGATATGCTCAAGAAGTTTTATGGCCGAGCCGCCGCGAAGGAGGCGAGAGGCCAAGAAAGACGGGGGCGACGGCGACGCGGGTGGCTTCCCCGTCGTCGAGAACGTGTTCCTCATCTTTGGGGGGCCAACCGTCGACATGTCGACCCGCCAGCGCAAGAAGGAGCGGCACGAGGTCCTAGCCGCTGAGAGGGCACCTCCGTCCTTCCTCAATTGGTCGGAGGACGCCATCACCTTCAGCCGGGAGGACCACCCGAACCGCGTCCCCAACCCCCGCCCCGGTACCCGCCGGTGGTCGATCCCATCATCGGGAACGCCCGGTTCTCGAAGTCCTCATGGACGGAGGCGGCAGCCTCAATATCCTCTACGCGCACACGTTGCGCCTCATGGGGATCGGGTTGGACCGAGTGCGGCCCGGCACGAAGCCATTTCATGGCATCGCGCCCCGCAAGCGTGTCCGGCCCCTCGGGCGGATCGATGCGCGGTCCGTTTGGCACCCCAAAGAATTTCCGCAAGGAAACCCTCACCTTCGAGGTGGTGGGGTTCAAGGGGGCCTACCACGCAATACTTGGGCGACCCCCGCTATGCCAAATTCATGGCGGTCCCCAACTACACTTACCTGAAGATGAAGATGCCGGGGCCAAACGGCGTCATCACCGTCGGGTCATCCATCGAGCACGCGTTCGACTGCGACGTCGAGTGCGTGGAGCACGCGGAGGCGCTGGCGCTGGACGAAGCGCTGGTGAACACGCTGGAGAAGATGGTCAACGAAGACCTCGACCCCGCCGCCAAGCATGCCGGCACCTTCGAGGGCCGCGGAGCGGCGTACCAAGGGGGTCCCCCTCGACCCATCGGCCCCCGAGGGCAAGGTGTTGAGGGTCAGCTCCACCCTCGACCCCAAATAGGAAGTGGTGCTCGTCGACTTCCTCCGCGCCAACGCCGACATCTTCGCGTGGAGCCCCTCGGATATGCCAGGCATCCCGAGGGAAGTCGCCGAGCACTCCCTTGACATCTCGCCAAACGCCCGCGCCGTGCGACGAACGGCCGCGCCGCTTCGACGAGGAGCGGCGACGGGCGATCGGAGCGGAGCTGCGGAAGCTCCTCGAGGCCGGATTCATCAAGGAGGTGTTCCACCCCACGTGGCTAGCAAACCCCGTGCTTGTAAAGAAAAAGAATGGGAAGTGGCGGATGTGTGTAGACTACACTAGTCTTAATAAAGCATGTCCTAAAGTTCCTTTTCCTTTGCCACGCATTGATCAGATCATCGACTCAACAGCTGGGTGTGAATTGCTTTGCTTCCTTGATGCTTACTCCGGGTACCACCAAATAAAAATGAAGGAGTCCGACCAGCTCGTGACTTCGTTCATCACACCGTTCGGGACGTTCTGCTACGTCACGATGCCATTTGGCCTCAGGAACGTGGGTGCAACATATCAGCGTTGCATGCAACACGTTTTTGGGGACCACATTGGACGGACGGTCGAAGCGTACGTAGACGACATCGTCGTAAAGACCAGGAAGGCGGACGACCTGGTTGGCGACCTTGGCGTCGCGTTCGACCGCTTACGAGCCAACGGGGTCAAGCTGAACCTCGAGAAATGCGTCTTTGGAGTGCCGCGAGGCATGCTCCTAGGATACATCGTCTCCTAACGGGGAATCGAGGCCAACCCTGAAAAGGTCGCGGCCCTCGAGCGAATGGGTCCGATCCGGGACCTCAAAGGGGTGCGAAGGTGTTGGGGTGGCTCGCCGCCTTAAGCCGCCTCATCTCGCGGCTTGGTGAAAAGGGCCCTGCCCCTCTACCGCTCGCTCAAGAAGCACGAGCGCTTCTCTTGGACCGCCGAGGTCCAGGACGCGCTCGACAAGCTGAAGGCGTCTCTGACGCACGCCCCGATCCTCACGCCGCCACAAGACGGCGAGCCCCTCGCAGCTCTACGTGGCCGCAACCACCCGGGTGGTCAGCGCCGTGATCGTCGTGGAGCGCACGGAGGAGGGGCACGCCTTGCCCGTACGAGAGGCCGGTCTACTACATCGGCGAGGTCCTATCGGACACGAAGACACGCTACCCCCGTGTCCGTAAGCTACCGTATGCGGTAGTCCTCGCGCGTCGCAAGCTCCGCCACTACTTCGAGGCCCACCCGGTCACGGTGGTTTCCTCCTTTCCGCTAGGAGAAATCATCCGCAACCCCGACGCCGCGGCAGCAGGGATTGCCAAGTGGTCCGTGGAGCCGATGGGCGAGACGCTCGCCTACGCCCCGCGCAAGGCCATCAAGTCGCGGATCCCCGGCCGATTTCGTCGTTGAGTGGACGGACACGCGGCCGCCGCCCCCACAAATCCAAGCAGAGTGCTGGACTCTGTTCTTCGACGGCTCAGTGATGAAAACGGGAGCAGGCGCGGGCCTGCTCTTCGTGTCGCCCCTCGGGGAACACATGCGCTACGCAGTGCGCCTCCACTTCCCCGCGTCCAACAATATGGCTGAATACGAGGCCCTTCTCTGCGGCCTCAAGATCGCCATTGAGTTGGGCGTCAAGCGCCTCGACGTGCGGGGGGACTCGCAGCTCGTGATCGATCAGGTCATGAAGAACGCGAGCTGCCACGACGACAAGATGGAGGCCTACTGCAAAGCCGTGCGGGCCCTCGAAGACAAGTTCTACGGCATCGAACTTAACCATGTGCCCCGCCGGTACAATGAGGAAGCGGACGAGCTGGCGAAGATCGCGTCCGGGCGGATCACCGTTCCCCCGAACGTTTTCGCGCGCGACATCGCGCAACCCTCGGTCGTTTTCGAGCCTCACCCCTCGAGCCACGACGGACCCTCGGGGGCTCCCTCGAATCCAGCGGGTGCGGAACCCATGGATGAGGACCCCTCGAACGAGGCGTACGTGCTCTCCCTTCTCGAGGGGTACGGCTCCCACGAGGTCGACGCGATGGACATCGAGCCAGCCCCTGCCCAAGAGGACTGGCGCGAAAAGTACATCGCCTGGATCGCTCGAGGGGAACTCCCCGCGGACCGGACGGACCGCGGCCGGGCGCATCGCCAGGATGGCCAAGTCTTTTGCCCTCGTTGACGGCGAGCTGTACAAGCGCGCCGCCTCCGGCATCCTACAGCGGTGCGTGCCTATTCCCGAGGGGCGCGAGCTCCTACGGGACATCCACGCGGGGATCTGTGGCCACCACGCCGCGCCTCGCACACTCGTCGGCAACGCGTTCCGCCAGGGCTTTTATTGGCTTACCGCGGTCACTGACGCCAGCGAGATCGTGCGCACCTGCGAAGGGTGCCAGTTCTACGCCCGCAAATCCAACTTGCCCGCTCACACCCTGCAAACAATCCTCGTAACATGTCCGTTCGCCGTATGGGGGCTGGATATCGTCGGGCCCCTGCGGAAGGTGCCCGGGGGCTTCACCCACTTGCTAGTCGTGATTGACAAATTCTCCAAGTGGGTGGAGGTGCGCCCCATCACGAATTTAAGGGCTGAGCAGGCGGTCACATTCTTCACCGACATCGTCTACCGCTTTGGAGTGCCAAACTCCATCATCACAGACAATGGGTCCCAGTTCACGGGCCGGAAGTTTTTGGAGTTCTCGTGATAAGTTCCACATCCGCGTGGATTGGGCAGGTGTGGCACACCCACAGACCAACGGCCAAGTGGAGCGTGCCAACGGCATGATCCTACGGGGCCTCAAGCCCGAATTTTCGACCGGCTCAACAAATGCGGGCGAAAATGGCTCCAAGAACTACCGGCGGTTGTGTGGAGCCTAAGGACCACCCCAAGCGAGCCACCGGTTCACCCCGTTTTTCCTAGTCCATGGCGCGGAGGCCGTCCTCCCCACGGACTTTGAATACGGGTCACCCGGGGTTCGAGGCTACGACGAGGATGCTAACCGGCGAGCCCGCGAGGACTCGTCCGGACCGGTCCGGACGAGGCACGCCTCGTAGCCTTGATGCATTCCGCGAGGTATCAACGGTCCCTACGACGTTACCGGGCACGCAAGATACGTCGGCGGGATTTCGGCGAAGGGGATCCGGTCCTAAGGCTTCGCCAAGACAACCGAGGGCGCCACAAGCTATCACCCCCATGGGAAGGACCCTACGTCGTGGTGAAGGTACTCAAGCCGGCACATACAAGGCGGCCAACGAGGACGGCGAAGAGCTCACCAACGCTTGGAACATCCAACGGCCTACGTCGCTTCTATCCTTAGCTAGGATTTTCCAAGTACTTTCCGTTGTAAAATCACGTGGACAACGCCCCAGTTGGTGACAACTATGTAAACGCTCCAGGTCTAATAAAAGGGCAACTCGGCTTTCCCCTGAAACCCAAGTTACCCTCGGGGGCTACTACGGGGGGCATCCCCCCCCCAAAATGGTCCCATTTTTTGCGCAAAAATAAAAAATGACTCACACGCGCTAAGTTTGTTTCCTACTTCAACCTCGAGCCACGATTCAAACAGGGCGCAGGCGGCACAGCGGAAGGAGCGTGCGAGCCAGAGATAGCCTACGCCGCGTGGATATGGCCCTTCTCTCTCGCCTCCAACCCAGCGGGCCCCCTGCGAAAATCGAACTCCCCTAACTAGAATCTACTCAGGAAGAAGGAGAAACAAAAAAGCGTGATAAACAAACAACTTCATTTACAGCAAATGCCCATGTTCATGAAACAACTTGTTTATTTACAAAGGCCACGAGGCCAAAATACTTATACACATCAAAAAACGGGCCTAGCGCCCAAACTGCTTTCAGGCGGGAGGAGCAGCAGCATCTGCGACGTCGGGGAAGAGGAACTCCTCGAAGGCCTCGGCGAGCGATCCGGCGGCGTCGGCAGCGAGCGCATCTACACGCTCCATGGCCACCTCGTCCTCGACGCCCTCGGGAACGATGTAGCCTTCCGCCAGCGCCTCGAAGTTGACCTCGTAGTGAGATCGCACCACTCCGAGGGCCTTCGAACGCCCGGATGCGGCGCCGGCGCATCCGCTCGGTGACATGGCCACCAAGGGCACGCGGACGGCCGGCCGGGGAGGCTGCCGGCACGGGCCTCGCCCTCCTCGACGACGCGGCAGGTCTCGAGGGCCGCATCGCGCAGCTCCCGCAACTCCTGCTCGGAGGAGTTGTAGGAAGCCTGCAACACCTCGGCCCGCTCAGCCGCGTGCCCCAGAGCGGTGCGCAAGCCTGGAATCGACAAGACAAGAAGAAATCAGAAAGGGGAAAGCAAGCCCTCTAAACGAAAAACCAACCAGACAAGGAGTTAGGCAGCAACTCACCCTCGACTTGCTTCCTCTCCGACTCGAAGTCGCGGCGCACGGACTCGATCGCCAACTCGAGGCGCTGGACGGTTTCGCCTTGCTCGCGGAGGGCCAGCTCCTGGTTGGCGTTGCTGATGCTGAGCGTGAGCGCCTCGTCCTCGACCTTGGAGAACGCGGCGTTCCGCTCCTCCAACGACTTCTCCGCCGCCTCGCGAGCGACACGCTCCCGCTCCAGCGCCGTCCGGGCGTCGACGAGGGCGGCCTCGCTCTCGCCGGAGCCGCCCCTCGGCCCCTTGGCGGGCGGCGCGCTCTCCGCCGAAGCCGCTCCTCGGCGATGGCGAGCGCCGCGGCCTTGGCGTCGTGGGCGGCCTTCAAGTCGTCGGCCGCCTTGGCCCGTCGCTCCCGCCCCCGCGCGCCCGCTCCTCGGCCGGCGGCGCCGCGCGCGCGCCCCCCTCGAGCGACGTGCGGAGCTCCCGGGCCTCGCGGCGGACGTTGGCCACCTCCGCCTCCCGGTTGGCGGCCCGGCGTCCGCGTCTTCTCCCGGTCCGAGCGCGCCGCGCGCCGCCTCGTCACGATCGACGAGGGCTGCGCGGACCCGCTCGAGGCTCGAGCGGCGCGCCGCGTCTTGCCCTGAGCTCTCCCGGGAGCTCGTCGCACCATGCCATCGCCCGCACGCGCCGGCCGGTCGTCCGACGTCCCGAGAGCATCCGCAAGCACATCGAAGGCGCTGCACCGCTCCCGGAGCTGGCGAACCTCGGCGTTCACCCGGTCGAAGGCGTCGTACTTGTCGTGGGCACGACGCTCGAGCTCCTGGCAACCACAGAATCGAAACCCGTAAGCGCCAAGACTTGAATGCAGCGTACAAAAACGAAAAAGGAAAAAGAACGAGCAACCATGGCTCACCTGGAAGACGAGCCGGGCCGGGCCGCCATGGACCCGCGGCGCCTCGTTCGGCGCGCGGTTGAGCGTGGCGCCGTGGCTCGGAGCTCGCCCCGCAGCTCCTCGCTCCCCCCGGCGTCGGCGAACGCGGGGGGATCCTCGATGGCCCCCTCCACCCGGCGGGTGAAAGTGCATCTTGGCCCCTAATTGTTTTGGTGATAATGACAAGCACGATTTGAGGTATTTAATGTTTTGACAAGATGTGTGCGGGACTTAAATGAATGAAAATCGTTATATGATCAAAGGAAGGCCCCCAATTTCGAGACGATGTTTTCTATTCAAATCAAGGCTTAATTTACTTTTTCTTTTGAATTTGAGTATAGGAAACACCGTACTATAAAGGGGGATGCAATTCAATAGCCAAGAGATGCTAAAAGTGCTCTAGAAGGTTTTCTAAGTGAGTGAGAGGAGTTGAGAGTCGACACGTGCACTTATGCTTATCTTTTCTAAAAATCGTGGCCCGGCCGGTTCTACCGACCCCATGTCGGTTCTACCGATCGAGCCCATCGGTAGTGCCGGCGCGGGGCCGGTATACCGATATGCGTTCTACCGGCACATTTTAGCCGGGGGGGCCGGTACTACCGACCCCGTGTGTCGGTACTACCGGTGCCGTACTGTTTTCCTTCGAGAAAACTCACCCCCTCGGTAGTACCGACACCATGTCGGTAGTACCGAGGTTATACGACTTTGCACAGTAACGGCTAGTTTTCAGCCCCTAGTATTTAAACCCTCTTCTCCCTCCTCACTCATTGCTGACCAACCACGGGACAAACACTTCCTTGAGCATTCACTCCACCTCCCTCACCTCCTCTAGAGCTAATCCTTGGTTCCCTTGAGCTAGGACTTGAGAAGAGAGGTGAATTCTAGTGAAGTGTGACCAAGCTTTGAGAGCCCCATCGTTCTTCCCTTTCTCAAGAGCACTTGAAGCATCTCCGGGTTGTTGTGTTGCATTTGTTACTCTTGAAGCTTGCTTCTAGACGGTTAGGCGTCTCCCGCGAGTGCCCTCTTGGTGTGGTGCACCCGGGATCGTTTGTATTGCCCTCTCCTTCGTGGAGAAATCTTAGTGAGCACCAATCTTCCTTTGTGGGGGTTGGAAGAGGAAAAGAGGCTCTTGGTGATAGCCCTCCCTTTGTGGGATCCTCAACGGAGACGTAACATCCTTTGTGGGTGTGAACTTCGGATTAAATTCTCGTGTCTCCATTGCTTGCTTGTGTTTCTTCATCTCTAACTAACCCTAGAACTTGTTTTTAGCCCGATCTATCATTTGGTTGCTATCCAACTTGTTTCGTGATTGCGGTGGTTCTTAGCATCTAAACTTAAACTTTGATTCAAGTAGAATTGCTAGAAATCGCACGAATTCAAATTTCGTCTTAAGTATCTTCTCGCTGTCGGTAGTACCGACACGGCACCGGTAGTACCGACCCCGTCGGTAGAACCGGCACCACGTCGGTAGTACCGACAGGATATTTAATCCGCCGCGTTTGTTTCGTAAATTTGAAGTGATCCTATTCACCCCCCCCCTCTAGGCATCACAAGGTCCTTTCAATTGGTATCAGAGCCTAATCCCTTGATTTAGGCTTAACCGCTAAGGGATCAAGATGTCGGGGATTGGAAGCAACCCAACCGCCGAAGAAATTGCTGCAAAAGAAGCTCAAGAAAGAGAGATCACGGCAGCTCAAGTCGGCAACCTCGTCGGCGGGGCACCAAGCCGTACTCCATCTAACGTGGACGGCTCCGACGACTCCTCATCGGATTCCGACTCCGACTCGGACTCCGACTCAAGTGATGAGGATGCCAAGGACGACGATCTTGCTTGCAAAGAAGGCGGCCAAGAAGAGAAGAAAGGCTAAGAAGAAGAAAAAGGCCAAGAAGATGGCCAAGAAGCTCCTCAAGAAGATGATCAAGAAGGAGCAAGCCAAGTACTCTCACTCCGGCTTCTACGAAGTGCCCCATCACTACGGGCAAATTCCGGGCAACAACTCTAACGATAAATTCTATTCCGTGCATTTGGGAAAGCCTCCTCATTTCGATGGGAAGGACTATCCTAAATGGGCTTATGATATGCAAATGCACCTTTACGGGCTTCACCCCTCTCTTTGGAAGATTGTGGTTGTAGGTGTAACGATTCCCGCCGAAGGAGAAGCTCTCACCATTGAGCATGAACATGATCTTCACCGCAATGTACAATCCACAAGAGTGATCACGGGATCCTTGTGTGCACAAGAATTCAACAAGGTTCGGAACATCCAAATTGCCAAGGTGATTTGGGACACACTCAAGGAAGCACATGAAGGAACCGAGCATGTGAGACAAGGCAAGATGGATCTAATCAATGGAGAACTTGAGCTTTTCTTCATGAAGGATGGAGAGACCGTTCAAGAGATGTATGATAGGCTCATGGTGCTTGTCTCGGACATTAGAGCCCTTGGGAGCAAAGATTGGGATGACTCGAAGGTCACAAAGAAGTTGCTAAGAGCTTTTGCCCCCAAGGACAAGAACTTGACTCAAATGATAAGAAGAGATCCAAGATATCCAACAATGACACCCACTCAACTCCTTGGAGAGATATTGCACCAAGAACTTGTTGATCAAGATGTGGAGAAGTCTCTAACCTTGAAGATGGGCAAGAGTCTAGCTCTCAAAGCTAGCTCTAATGAAGTAGTTGAAGAAAAGCCCAAGGCATCCAAAAGCAAGAAGGAAGACACTAGCGATGAAGAGAGCACGGATGAAGAAACCGCCTTTGCCATACGGAAGTACAAGAAATTCTTGAAGTCAAGAAACTCAAGAAAAGGTGGAGATGATAGAAGGAAGAAGTCACAAAGGAAGTGTTATGAGTGTGGAGAGTATGGACATTTCATTGCCGAGTGTCCCAAGAACAAGAATGAGGAAGAGAAGAGGTTCAAGGAGAGAAGCAAGGAGTACAAGAACAAGTACCAAGGGCGTGCGCACGTGGGTCAACAATGGGACTCAAGTGATGAAGATGAAGAACCAAAGAAGCAAGGGATGGCAACAATTGCCATGGCACAAGGTTCATCCTCAACACGCCTCTTCAACAACCTCTCCGATGATGAAGACCACTCTCATTTTTGCCTCATGGCAAGGGGGAGCAAGGTACAAGACTCAACCATCTCATCCTCTATAACATCCTCTTCCTCCACCTCTTGTAGCGACATAGAAAACCTAGATGAGGAAAAGGAACTAGAGAACAACATGATAAAGAAATTTGGTAAAAAGAGCCACAAGGAAATTAAAAGGCTATTGGACAAACTAGAGAAAAAGAAAGAGATCCTTCATGAGCAAGAAGACTTGCTTATCCTTGAGAAGGAAAGAAACCTTGCTTTAGAAAGATCTCTTGCCGAAGAGAAGGCTAAGGTGGAGAAGTTGACCATGGACTTATCCTTGGTTAGCGACTCTAATAAGAAGATGTCAAAGGATCTCACCTTGGCAAATGAATCTTTAACTTCCCTAAAAACTACTCATAGTGAGCTTCAATCAAGCTTCTCATGCTTGACGGAGAAATACAAATCTCTTGAAGCCAACTTTGATAGTCTTTGGGAAAGCACCAAAGCAACTCCATCGGCAAACTTGGACTCTAGTGCCTCCACTAGCAAAACTTGCTCTTCTTGTGTTAATATTGATATGAATGCTATCAAGACTAATCTTGCAAAGCTTGAAGAGACAATTAAGAGCAAGGACAAGGAAATTGCCCGATTGAACATGTTGTTTACACAAGGTAACATTAGTGCCAAGTCAATACCCAAGGTGGTGGACAAGCAAGGACTTGGACACCGCAAGAACAACAAGGCAAATGGTAGGGTGGCCGTGAAAGGGCATGAGATTCCCTTATGGAACAAGGGAGGCTATCTCAACACAATTATGGATATTGCCCATGGAGTCACCACATCTACCACAACCAAGGAAGCTCCAAAGATGGTGCAAACCACAAAGGGAATTGGTGGGAGTAACACCCCACCTAAGGTATCGAAGAATGTGGTTGAGCACAAACCCACACCCAACTACACTTGTGATTACATTGTAACCTTGGACCATAATGGTAAAATGGTTGTCAAGTATGTTGGGGCCTATGCCATGAAGGCCATGAGAAAGAGTGTGTGGGTTCCAAAAGTTTTTGCGTCTAACCTCCAAGGACCCAAATCCTTTTGGGTACCTAAACCAAGAGCTTAAACTTGTTTTGTAGGCCTACTCCTCCGGTGGAAGCGCTTGGTTGATTGATAGTGGTGCCACTAATCACATGACCGGAGACGAAGGCTTGTTTGCATCCCTTGACCGTTATGACAACCCTACGGAAACTATCATTTATGGAGATAATGGTCAAGGGGATGTCATTGGTTTAGGTAAAATTGCTATCTCAACAACAAACTCAATTGAAGATGTTTATCATGTGCAAGGGTTGGGATACAACTTGTTGTCGGTTTCACAACTTTGTGAGAAAGGCTACAATTGTCTCTTTACTCATAAGGGTGTGACCGTCTCTAGAAGGGAGGATTCCTCTATTGTCTTTGCGGGTCACTTACGGGGAAAACTTTACTATGTGGACTTCACAAAAGTAAAGGTGGATCCTAAGGCTTGCTTAGTGGCAAAATCCGACTTGGGTTGGCTATGGCATCGCCGACTAGCCCATGTTGGCATGAGGAACTTGGCCAAACTTCAAAAAGACGAGCACATCCTAGGACTAACAAATGTTGTTTTTGAGAAAGATAGGTTGTGTAGCGCATGTCAAGCCGGGAAGCAAGTTGGAGCTCACCATCCCGCCAAGAACATTCTATCCTCATCAAGACCCTTGAAGTTGCTACACATGGATTTATTTGGACCAATTGCCTACATAAGCATCGGTGGTAATAAATATGGTTTAGTAATCGTTGATGACTTTTCCCGTTTCACTTGGGTATTCTTTTTGCAAGATAAAAGTGAGGCAAAGGGAATTGTGAAGAAGTTCATAAGAAGAGTTCAAAATGAGTTCGAGCTCAAGGTCAAGAACATAAGAAGTGACAACGGCTCGGAGTTTAGGAACACACAAGTCGAAGAGTTCCTAGATGAAGAAGGCATCAAGCATGAACTCTCCGCTCCATATACACCTCAACAAAATGGCATCGTTGAGAGGAAGAACCGCACGTTGATAGAAGCGGCAAGAACAATGCTTGATGAATACAAGACTCCGGACTCATTTTGGGCGGAAGCCATCAACACCGCATGCCACGCCGCCAACCGCCTCTACCTCCACAAGTACTTGAACAAGACCCCCTACGAAATCATCACCGGTAAGAAACCTAGTGTGCACTACTTTAGGGTATTTGGGTGTAAGTGTTTCATACTTAACAAGAAATCCAAAGCCTCAAAGTTTGCATCCAAGGTTGATGAAGGTTTTCTACTTGGTTATGGAACTAACGAGCACGCCTATCGTGTTTTCAACAAAACCACCGGTTGTGTTGAGACCACGGTAGACGTGAAATTTGATGAATCCAACGGCTCTCAACGAGAGCAAGTTAGTGAAAACCTTGTAGAAGATGAAGAGCCCCCAAGCATATCCATCTTTAGGATGGGAACCGGTGAAGTGATGCCTCGGGAAGTTCAAGCACAAGCTCCGGTTGACACAAGCACTCATAATCCATCATCATCAACAAGAATGGAACCATCTAGTTCTCAAGACAATCAAGATGAGAGTCAAGTCCATGGTGACGATCATGGACGGGACTTTGATCAAGGGGGAGAACAAGGTGGTGAAACTCAAGAAGAAGCTCCACAAGTTGAAAATGATGATGATGGACCCATTCAACGTCAATCTCAAGAGCCACATCCAAGAGTACATCAAATGGTTCAACGGGATCATCCCGTCGACAACATTCTTGGAAGCATTCAAAGAGGGGTAACAACTCGATCTAGATTGTCAAACTTTTGTGCTTTTTACTCGTTTGTTTCCTCTTTGGAACCTCTTAGTGTGGAACAAGCTCTTGAGGATCCGGATTGGATTATTGCCATGGAGGAAGAATTGAACAACTTCAAGAGAAATGAAGTTTGGGAGTTGGTACCAAGACCCAAGCAAAATGTGATCGGCACCAAATGGGTTTTTAGGAACAAGCAAGATGAATGTGGTGTCGTCACAAAGAACAAGGCAAGGCTTGTTGGCAAGGGCTATACACAAGTTGAAGGCTTAGATTTTGGAGAGACGTATGCACCGGTAGCAAGGCTCGAGTCAATTCGTATTCTTTTAGCCTATGCTACTCATCATGATTTCAAGCTTAATCAAATGGATGTGAAGAGTGCGTTCTTGAATGGACCTCTCCAAGAAGAAGTGTATGTGGATCAACCACCGGGCTTTGAAGACTCAAGGTTTCCAAACCATGTGTACAAGCTCCATAAGGCGCTCTACGGGCTTAAGCAAGCTCCTAGAGCATGGTATGAATGCCTTAAGGATTTTCTTCTCAAGAACGGCTTTGAGATAGGCAAAGCCGATTCTACTCTCTTTATTCAAAGAAATGGAAAAGATATTTTCGTTTGTCAAATTTATGTCGATGATATCATTTTTGGGTCTACTAATGATAAATTTTGCGAAGAGTTTAGTAGGATCATGACCAAGAGATTTGAGATGTCTATGATGGGAGAATTGAAGTTCTTTCTTGGGTTTCAAATCAAGCAAATGAAGGAAGGGACTTTCTTGTGTCAAACCAAGTACGTGAAGGATATGCTAAAGAGGTTTGACATGGCCGATTCCAAGCCCATCAAAACACCCATGGCATTAAATGGACATCTTGATCTCAATGAAGAAGGGAAGTCGGTCGACCAAAAGGTATTCCGCTCCATGATTGGCTCCCTCCTTTACCTTTGTGCATCTAGGCCCGATATAATGCTTAGCGTGTGCATGTGTGCAAGATTTCAAGCCAATCCTAAGGAGTGCCATCTAATGGCCGTTAAGAGGATCTTTAGATATTTAGTTCATACTCCTAACCTAGGCTTGTGGTATCCCAAAGGTTCCACTTTTGATCTACTTGGCTACTCCGATTCGGATTATGCCGTTGCAAAGTAGATCGGAAGAGCACTACCGGGACTTGCCAATTTCTTGGTAGGTCTTTGGTGTCGTGGAGCTCAAAGAAGCAAAATTCGGTTGCTTTATCCACGGCCGAAGCTGAATATGTGGCGGCCGGTGCTTGTTGTGCACAACTCTTGTGGATGAAGCAAACGTTGAGTGATTATGGTTGCAAGTTTAGTAAGATTCCACTCTTGTGTGATAACGAGAGTGCTATCAAGCTAGCGAACAATCTTGTCCAACACTCTAGAACAAAGCACATAGACATTAGACATCACTTCTTACGGGATCATGAGGCTAAGGGTGACATTGCTTTACGGCATGTTTGCACCGAAAAGCAACTTGCCGACATTTTCACTAAGCCTCTAGACGAGCAAAGGTTTTGTGCTTTGAGGAGTGAGCTAAACATCTTAGATTCTCGTAACTTGGCTTGATCTATTGCACATAAACTTGCTTGTTGCATAGATAGGAAGCAAAACCTTTTATTCTTAACTTCTTTGTGTGAGTTTTTACAAAACGTTGGATTTTCACATAGCGGGTGGTGACTATAGCTTTGAATGATTGTTTGTGAACTAGTCACCATCTCCTATGAGTTCTCTACATGTCCATACTCCTTTCTACCCAAGATCTCTCTTTAAATCCTAATTATCTCCAAAAGCGCTATTTTCTCCCGGTACAACCGACACCGGGTCGGGAGTACCGATATGAACTCTCTGTTTGGATTTCCAGCGATCACCGGTACTACCGACCCCGTGTCGGTACTACCGGACCCCCCCGGTAGAACCGACCCAGGGGCGGTATACCGATAAGGACTCTCTGTTTAAATTTTGAGGGGACCCCGGTAGTACCGACGCCCCGTCGGTACTACCGATAAAACCCGCAGGCCTATATAACCAGCGCGACCGGGAGCTAGGGTTCAGACCACCTTTCCAACCGTTGAAGCGCCCTCTTCCCATTCTCTCCAAATCCGCCAAGGGATCTCAACACTCATCCGTGGAAAGTGCTCCTAGCCCATATCTCTTGATTCTCCACCCTCCGGAACATCCGTTCCTCGCCGGAAGATCGTCGATTCGTGCGGGAAGCTTCTCAAGGTACTCATTCAAAATCTCCGTGGATCGATCTCTCAATGTAGTTGTTTCTAGAGGAAATGCTTTAGGGAATCAATATCTTTACCTCCTTAGAACCCGTGCTCATGATCTCGTAGATTCTTGTTGGCTAAAACCTCAGATTCCAATCCTTTTTCACCAAAACCCGCACCTCATCGGTAGTACCGACCCCATGTCGGTAGTACCGATGAGGGGCGGTTAACCCCGCTTCCCATCTTAGGTTGAGTTTTTCCTCCTCATATTCAAACCTCAATCTTATGCATCATTGCGTATCTTCCGGATGGGCCGAGCCGGCAAGCAAATTGTGCGAGAAGGCTCCGATGAAGACGACGTTCCTCTCGCTCAAAGGAAGAGGAAAGGAGGAGCTAGTTCTCAAGCTCCTCGTGGTCGTGGACGTACCAATCCTCCTCGCAGCCCCTCGTCAATCCACGGGTCAAGGTCATCGTGCCCGCACCAAGCAAGCACATCAACCCGATGACCATTATGACGACTATGAGGATATCTCCTTGGAAACTCTTTCATCGTTCGTCCTTCGACCATCAAGGCCTCCTCGTCCTGCCACTCAAATGGGGGTTGTAAGGATGGTGGATTACACTAGAGGCTCCCACAATGTCTACAAGGAGAGGTACTCTGACCCCGCTCTTTGGCAAAAGGAGTTTGATTCCGACATCCGGTTTTGGCTCAAGTTCAATGCCGATTGGTATGAGTCCGTCATTCTAAGCAAGGATCACATGACTATCGATATGAAATCTATCAACTGGGATCTCCTTAGGTCACTTGACATCCCGGCCGTCAATGAAGCTATTGATATATGCCATGCTAAGGGGATGACCAATGTCATGTCAATCAACTGTGATTGGAATGAGGAGGTGGTTGCTCAATTCTATGCAAATCTCTATATCCGTCGTGAGACCCGGACTTTCCATTGGCTCCTTCAAGGCAAGCCTCTTTCCGTCTCCTATGAGCGCTTCGCTCAGATTCTTGGCTTTGGTGAGGAGGATCTCGCTCTTCCAAAGTTACATGGTGGCGAATTTCCCCTTGACAGCGAGATGGCATTCATGTATGACTCAGCTTATGGCAAGGTGGAGTTTGGCACCACTCACGGGATGAAGCCGGTCTATCGGATGTTAAACCAACTCTTTCGCTACACCCTCACTCCAAAGATAGGTGACAACACCAATATCTCTAATGTGGCAAAAGAAATCCTAGTGAGGATGGCACCGGGCAAGGAAAGTTTTAGTATCTTCAACTTCATTTGGGAAGAGATCATTGTGTGCTCCGTATCCGCTAACAAGAGGCACGGTATGCCCCTTGGATATTTCGGATGATTTGTGAGGTAGCGGGAGTTGACATCCTTCCCGACAAGACTCACTCTTGGTACAAGCCCAACAAAGGAAACATCGAGCGGCTCCTCAAGTTGGGCAAGCATGCCCCTCCTCGTCCTTCTACCGCGGTGGCTCCTCCTCCGGTGGCCCATCTTCTTTTGAGCCACCCTCCTCCTCTCGTGGGCCATCCGCATCTAGAGGCACCGTTCCCCCAGGCAAGAAAAAGAGCATCTTCAACTTCCTCTCTCAAGGCCTTTTTGCTTGCTTCAATGTGGGACGACACAATGCACAAGAAATTCGTGCCCATAGGCAGCACGTCGATGAGCAGCTCCTCAAGCTTGAGACGCGCCAAAAGTCCTTGCTCGCTCAACACAACATTGAGCACTCTCCGGTTCGCGAGCCCATGGACTTTCCTCCTCCGCCAAACTTCTACAACCCTTGGGAGATCTTCGGCGACGCCTCCATGATGTATGGCGCTCCTCCAGCCGACATCGACGACGAGGACTTTGGTGGTGCAGAGGACGACGACGATGACGACGACTCCCCTCCAGCTGCCCACTCTCCACATGACTACGACGATTGAAGGGCCTCCTCTTTTTGGCGCTTGATGCCAAAGGGGGAGTGAGCTCACAATTTACTCATGTGTGGTGTGGGCTTGCACCTTCATTTATCTATCTATCTATCCTTGTGTTCGTGGACATGTAAGGACTATGTGTGGTTTCATGTGGTGTAATGCTTGTTGAAGAACTTAAGAACTTAGAACTCGCTTAAATTTGTAAGACTTAAGTTGTGCTTGTGATGTGTGAAACCTTGGTTATCTATTTGTGATGCTTGTTATTTCTCTATTCTATTTGTGTGTATACCATGACATATGCATCACGGGTTATATATCACACTCTTGAACTTGTGTATGTAATTTGAGAATGAAAAATCTTCTAAATGTGTGATGGGCATTTGAGGCCTTCATAAAAGTTGAAGCACACATTTAGGGGGAGTTTTATTTTCAAACTCTTCAAATACACATATCTTTTTATAATCAAATTGTGGTTGTCATCAATCACCAAAAAGGGGGAGATTGAAAGTGCATCTTGGCCCCTAATTGTTTTGGTGATAATGACAAGCACGATTTGAGGTATTTAATGCTTTGACAAGATGTGTGCAGGACTGAAATGAATGAGAGTCTGTTATATGATCAAAGGAAGGCCCCCAATTTCGAGACGGTGTTTTCTATTCAAATCAAGGCTTAATTTACTTTTTCTTTTGAATTTGAGTATAGGAAACACCGTACTATAAAGGGGGATGCAATTCAATAGCCAAGAGATGCTAAAAGTGCTCTAGAAGGTATTCTAAGTGAGTGAGAGGAGTTGAGAGTCGACACGTGCACTTATGCTTATCTTTTCTAAAAATCTGTGGCCTGGCCGGTTCTACCGACCCCATGTCGGTTCTACCGACCAGAGCCCATCGGTAGTACCGGCGCGGGCCGTATACCGATATGCGTTCTCTGGCACATTTTAGCCAGGGGGCCGGTACTACCGACCCTGTGTCGGTACTACCGGTGCCGTACTGTTTTCCTTCAGAAAACTCACCCCCTCGGTAGTACCGACACCATGTCGGTAGTACCGAGGTTATACGACTTTGCACAGTAACGGCTAGTTTTCAGCCCCTAGTATTTAAACCCTCTTCTCCCTCCTCACTCATTGCTGACCAACCACGGGACAAACACTTCCTTGAGCATTCACTCCACCTCCCTCACCTCCTCTAGAGCTAATCCTTGGTTCCCTTGAGCTAGGACTTGAGAAGAGAGGTGAATTCTAGTGAAGTGTGACCAAGCTTTGAGAGCCCCATCGTTCTTCCCTTTCTCAAGAGCACTTGAAGCATCTCCGGTTGTTGTGTTGCATTTGTTACTCTTGAAGCTTGCTTCTAGACGGTTAGGCGTCTCCCGCGAGTGCCCTCTTGGTGTGGTGCACCCGGGATCGTTTGTATTGCCCTCTCCTTCGTGGAGAAATCTTAGTGAGCACCAATCTTCCTTTGTGGGGGTTGGAAGAGGAAAAGAGGCTCTTGGTGATAGCCCTCCCTTTGTGGGATCCTCAACGGAGACGTAGCATCCTTTGTGGGTGTGAACTTCGGATTAAATTCTGTGTCTCCATTGCTTGCTTGTTTTTCTTCATCTCTAACTAACCCTAGAACTTGTTTTTAGCCCGATCTATCATTTGGTTGCTATCCAACTTGTTTCTGTGATTGCAGGTGGTTCTTAGCATCTAAACTTAAACTTTGATTCAAGTAGAATTGCTAGAAATCGCACGAATTCAAATTTCGTCTTAAGTATCTTACGCCCGTCGGTAGTACCGACCCGGTACCGGTAGTACCGACCCCGTCGGTAGAACCGGCACCACGTCGGTAGTACCGACAGGATATTTAATCCGCCGCGTTTGTTTCGTAAATTTGAAGTGATCCTATTCACCCCCCTCTCAGGCATCACAAGGTCCTTTCGGCGGGGCGGCCGGCGCGGGAGGACGAGGCCTCGGCACCATGTCCTCGGCCCCCCACCACCATGTGGCCCTCGTGCCGCCTCACGAGGGCCCCCTCCCCGGGGCTCGGGGGAGTTCGTGGGCCGCCCGGCCCACCGATTCCACCCGGGCGGCGGGGAGTCGTCCGAGACCTCCACCACCTCCGCCCGCAGATTGACAACGGCGCCGCCGCCCGTGCCGTCTCCACCGGCACCTCCCCCGCGCCACCGCGGCCGCGGCGCCCGGCGCGCGCGCCGCGGCCGCCGCCTCCGCCGCGCCGCCGCCGCGCCCACGGGCGCCCCCGTAGGATGCGCCCGCTCCACCTCCACCACGGCCGCCGCCGCGCCCGTGTCTCCGCGACGACCGGCGCCGGCCGCCCCCCGGCGACCTCTCGGCCGCGCCGCGGCGGGCTGATCCGCCGGCCGGGGCCTCGAGGCCCCGGCCGGCTTTGCGAGCTCGTGCCCGCCGCCATGCTTGTCCCCGGGCGCGACGCCCTCGACGAGCGCCGCCGGGTGGGAATCGATGCGTCCGTCCTCAGCACCTTGGCTGGTGCAAGAGGGGGAACGGTTGGCACCACCCTGCGCAGGCACGAACGGAGGGTTAGATCACCTGATCACCAACGAACCAAACCAAGCAAAAAAAGACGAGCTCCTTACCTCGAAGAGGAAAAGGCCCGTTTCCTTTTCCTCGAAGCCTCTGCGGACGAGGCCGGTGCAACTGTCGCGCCTGCTGTAGCGCCTCCCGACGGCGCCGCCGCGCGCGCAGCACGCCCGCCCCGAGCGTGGGCGCGCCGCCGACGCCGCACC
Organism: Cenchrus americanus; assembly: GCA_947561735.1. Taxonomy (NCBI): domain Eukaryota; kingdom Viridiplantae; phylum Streptophyta; class Magnoliopsida; order Poales; family Poaceae; genus Cenchrus; species Cenchrus americanus. Next base: position 8,275,243 of record OX387242.1, read on the forward strand.
TCCCGAAGGCGCCGCCGCGCGCGGGGGCACGCTCGCCCGCGCGCGCGCGCCGCCCCCGCCGTCGCGCCCCCGACGATGGTGCCGCGCGCGCGCGGCACGCTCCCCCGCGCGCGAGCACGCTCGACGCGCGCACACGCGCGCTCGCCGTGCGCGCCTCCGTGGCGCGCGCGCCGGCACCTCCGCGGCGCGTGCCGCCCACGATGTCGATTGCCCGGCGGCGGGCGCCGGTGCGCCCGCCCCGAGCGAAGCCGCCCTTGACGCCGGCGTGGGTTCCGGCGACGGGGCGCGAGGCGCCACCTATCGGAGGGGCCCTCCCCCTCGGCCTCTTCCTCCTCGTCCTCCTCCGAGGATGAGGGCTCTTCGATCTCCGGGGAGGAGAGCCCCGGCTCCTCGCGTCGCCGGTACTCCGCGGCCCGCCGGCCGCGGCGCGCTTGACGTCGCCTCGCGTGCTCCCTCTTGCGCGCCGCCCTCGCTCCTCGCCGTTGCCGCCGCGCCGCCCGGCCAAGCGCGCGGGAGTCGGGGGGTGGGCGGAATGGACTTGGCGATGGTGAAGTTCACCACCGCACACAGGAGCGACAATGGCACATCGAGAAACGAAAGCAAAACCAAGAACTAAAACAAAATTAAGAGCCAAACTCACCAGCGGGCCGGTGGGGAGCATCTCGATGTCCCATGGGGTCCGACCCACGGGCACCGGCGTCCGGGTGTCGACGGCGCTCCGCGCCCGGTGAGCGCATACGGCCGCTTGAGGGGCGTCGGGAGCATCCGCGACCTCGCCGAGTCGACGGGGTTGGCCGCCTCTGTCATCTCGAAGATGCGCAGCGGCCTCTCCATCGAGGCACGACCCGCCGGTGGTGGAGGAAGGCGAGGACGCCCATCGCGTTCAGCCCGTGCGCCGCCCGGTCGGCGCAGGCGGCGAGGACGGACTCTCGCCGCGCCCCGATCCGGGCCGTGGACACCCCGTAGCCCCAGGAGTCGGGCCTCTTCTTGAATACCCGGCCGGTGTAGGGGGGAAGGCCAGGTTCGGCGTTGCGTAGGTAGAACCATCCCCGCTCCCAGCCGGCGTTGTTCGTCGTCATGGTGCAGGGGATGTAGGTGTCCTTGAGTTGCCCCCGCAGGGCAAGTGACATCCCGCCGGCGCGCACCGCGCGGCGAGTCCTCGGCTCCGACGTGGGCTGCGTGACGAGCTCCCCGCGGAAAAGGTGAACCCAGAGCTCCCAATTGACTGGGATCCCCAGGTACCCTTCGCAGACGCCCACGAACGTGGCCGCCTGCGAGATCGCGTTGGGGGCGAAGTTGTGCAGTTCCACTCCGTAGTGGTGGCACATCGCCCACATGAAGGTGCTCGCCGGCGCATTGAAACCGCGCTCGTGGTAGCGGACGAAGCTCACCACGTAGCCCTCCGGCGGGTTGGGCTCGCGGTCCGCCGGCGGCGGCACTATCCACTCCGCCGGGCGTCCGTCTTCATTGGCCGCCGCTGACCGGCGGCGACCAGCTCGCCAAGGGCGAGCTGGGTCACCGTCGACCTCTCCCAGGCGTACGGCTCCAAGATCGTGAGGGGGAGGGCGAGGCGGAGCCATGAAGAAGGCGAGGGAAAACGAAAGCGGAGGACAAGAAATGGAAGGAAGGCGCTAATGGCGACGCTGCACGGTGGCAAAAGCGAGAGGAAGACGAAGGGGCGGGGGACTGGAAATGGTGAGATGCCAAGGTAAAAAACCACCGTCCCCTCCTCCCCGCAGTTTTATAGGCCGACGGGTGAGCTCTCCGGAGCGGACGCCCCGCTAGTATTAACTGTAGGGAATCTTTCCATCGCGTCGATGGGCGGGCCCCACCACGACCGCAGCGGCCACATCACTGCAGGCGGGCCATCATTACGGCGAAGACCGGCAGCGACCGAGGCGAAGCCGTCACGTCCGCCCCGCCACGCCGCCCACTACGCGCGCGCGCGCGCGCGCGCGCCTAAAAGGCGCGCCCGCGCGCAAAACCGCGGCCACGACCGCGAGGCACTTAAATGCCGGGTCCCTTGCCAAGCAAGGAGAACCCTCGAGCGGGGCGAGCCCCCGGCTCGAAACAAAAGCGACCCTCGACGGGATATCGACGTGAGAAGGTCGCCCGGGACCTGCTCGATGTAGAGCAGAGGCACCGCGGGCACCCATGCCACGTAGAACCCTCGAGCGGCACGAGCCCTCGGCTCCAGACAAAAGCAACCCTCGACGGGATATCGACGTGAGAAGGTCGCCCGGGACCTGCTCGATGTAGAGCAGAGGCACCGCGGGCACCCATGCCACGCAAAACCCTCGAGCGGCGCGAGCCCTTGGCTCAGGATGACGTCAACCCTCTAAAGAAGGCACGCGCGTGAGAGGGTCGCCCAGGGCCTGCTTGAAGTAAAGTGGGCACCGCAAGCACCCATGCCGCGCCGTGCTGCCAACAAGCGCCTCGAGAGCTGGCTCGCCCAGACCCCTCGACGGCCGCAAACGCGAAAAGACGGGGCTGTCCAGGCACGGCCCCGCACGGCCCTACTGATCAGAGGTTCGAAGCCTGACCCTCGACGGGTTCGAACAGGCGCCTCAGATCGCAGAGTTAGGGACGACGAGGGCACGCGCATTCGAGCCGTTCCTCGAGCCCATTGGCTCGAGGGTGCCCCACATGTCGTGTTCAAGAGCCGGCCGAGGGCGGCTAGCGGGGGGATCCCACCGAGGGAGAGCTTCCGCGCCCTCGGTCCCTAGCGAACGGGACCGAGCCCCACCTAGCAAACCCACGCAAGCGCTTCCATGGACGTGTCTCCGGACCGCGCAGCCTACCCTTATCGAACGGGGCATGGACGTCCACTTGAACCACCCGCTACCAGCTCGAAGAGGAATCCGCAATTCGCGACCCGCTCGATGGGAGTTGCAGAAACCTCACCCTCCGTCCCGCGGAGGGACGGCGAGGGCGCGTTAAAAAACAAGTCGCCAAGCTCTACCCGATCGCCTCGAACGGGCCAAGGCTCGGGGGCTTGACGCACGGCTACACCTCCTTGAAACTGCACCCGCCGGAGACAGTGACAGCGGTGCGTGCACCCCCGAAGCCGGCTGAAATACCGCCGATGCCGGTTGGCATATGTGCCACGCCTCTCGACCAAAGTTCTCGCGGTTAACCCCTCGCAGGAGAACCCACACTCTGCGCAGGCTTCGGGGGCTAGGACCCGCGGGTCCGCCGACGCGGCCCCACGGAAAGCGTTCGCAAACAAGGAGTGAAGAACGTCCTATCGGTAGGTTCCGGCATCGCGGGAGCCTCAATGGCAAACCCGCGGATGCTCGGGGGCTGCTCTTGTCGGGGACAGCCCTAGGGGTCCCCTCAAACAACGGGGGAAATCCTCACTTAAATCCCGCAACCACACCAAAACACGCTAAGCCTAACCATGCGGTGACTAACCATGCGGACGCGGCCCACGCCGGGACCCCGACGGCCCACCGAGACGGCCCTCTTAGAAGACCCCTCGAGCGAGGCTCCGCCTCGCTCGAGGGCGCACTCCCCTCCTCGGGCGGGCTCCGCCCCGTTCGAGGGGCAACTCTTCCCTCGAGCGGTCCCGCCCCGCTCGAGGGCTCACTTCCCCTCGAGCGGGTCTCGTCTCGCTCGAGGGTCCGTCCCGCCCTCGGCCGGGGCCCGCCACGCTCACGGGCGCCCCCGCACGCGTGCGCCGCCGCTCCCCGTACGCGGGCATTTAACGCCCCGACACGGGCGGGACGACGCCATCATGCGCCGGGGCTCGCGCCCGTGCGCCGCACCAACTCCCCGGGGAGGAGCCCATCCCCACCACCGTGGGAAGGGACCGTGCGGTACGGCCGGTGTCGGTCCCGTGACACCGCGCGCCCACTACGGTACGGCTAACGCGCCCGACCCTCGAATGGGGGCCGGCGCACCCTCGATTTCGCTTTCTTGTGACCCTACGGGGGTTAGGTGGAGGCGCTAGGCCGGGTGGATCGCCATCCCGGCCACCGTAACGGCGTGGCCGGCGTACCCGCGCGTGCGGGCGCGCGCGCGGCGCGCGTAGCAACCACTCCACTACCGTGAAGCGCGTTGGGAAGGAACGCCGTTCTACCTACTCCCCGTGCCCCGTACCGCCCATCATCGGCGCCTCCCCTCGAAGCCTATCGGGGGACGCCACCACCATCTGCCGCCCTCCTACCCTCGAACCGCCACTGTTCGGGTACGAGGTAGGCCATCATGGCCAGATCGCTGCGAAGATCGTCCGGACGGCCGCCCACTCTACAGCGTAGCACGACGTGCACCCCCACGTAGCTGGATAGCGCGGCGTGCATGTAACTCGCCGCCCCCTTGATCTATAAAAGGGGAGGCGAACCCCCAGCCGCGGGGGGACTCAGACGCACGGAGACAGCACACAAGATCACTCCACACACCACGTACTCAAACTCATTCTCCCACAATATCTTCAGCCACTCCTCTAGGGACTTGGAAGCCGCACTTCCTCTCCCGCCTTGCTTGTATTTGCCCCACTACAAGCACCCCCGGTGCTGAGTAATATAGTGCCCCGAGCATGCCCCTGCTGGACGTAAGGCCCCCTTGGTCGGAACCAGGATAAAATCTCTCGTGTCACTTGTTACTTAGCATCGACCATTGAGGGATAGACCACGGCGCTATCTACCTGGTTAGTGTCGGGACCATATTCCGCACCGACACAACTCTCCTCTTCCTCAGTTCCTTCATGCTTAACATGGAAACGGCTGCTGTTTTGGGATTGAGGTTCTTTCCCTGCAAAAAATGCACAGCATGTATATCAGCTAATACATTAAAAATGACCGAGCAAAAACATCACTGATGGTGCAGAATTAGATTTCTTCTAATTAGCTGGCTAAAAAAATCCTATAGAGAAGGTATATTAACAGATCTCATGTATTATTTGCTAGTCCGCTAGTCTCAAATTGTAAACTTGCAACACTACTTACTTGGTTTAGCTTTGCAATTATGTTTCTTTGAAGTAGAAGCCTTGTGTGTGGAGCCAACCAACTGTGATGGCACACTAGTATCCTCGGTATCATTCAAATGTTTGTGCATTTTCGGACCAGTTTTGTGATCAAACAGGGACAGCAGTTTCTCGCAGCCACTCGCTTCAAAGATTAGGACTTCAAAGGAAGAGTTGCCACAGCAAGTGAACAACAGGGCATCATTCTCCTGCAAATCGTGATCATTGACGAAATCCTCCCATCCTGACGTAAGAGCTCATCGGCAATCTTGTCTACACCGACGTGCCATGTTTCACCACTTGCCGCTTTCAGTTCCACCACTTCGGTGATCTGCCCATTGAAATTCCTCACAAACTTCTCTGGTATGCTCTAAAATGAACAATTTCGAGGATTAATCTCTCACATGATCACTGTAATAGCTAAAATAAGAGACGGGCCAATGTTTGATAGTACAATCGTTAATCGACAGAGAACTGTTAGAATTCTCAGAATTAGGACTCCTCTCAGTCTGAGAATTCCAACAGTTCTCAGTTCAGTCTAATGATTCTCAACTTGCAAGTGGAATTAAGACCACATTACAATTTTTGTCTAACTCTTAATACATCAGCTCATAAGATTATGATTTTTTTTGTGTGTTCTTACCCTTACTCTTTTTTTTTTGGCTTGCAACTCCTCTCATTAACACATCAATATACTTTAACCACTCACAATGATGTACCTTTTATATTACTATACAAGTTGGTAGAATCACTGGGGAAAAGAAGTGTGACAGAAATACTCAGTAACACAAGATGCACTGATATAGCTTTTCACATGAAAAATCTGAACATTTTGGTCAAATAATCTGCAAAAGTTTTCCTGACTCTTTTTCTGAAACAGCATATGCAAGAACACTTACAATGCCCTTGGCGAAATCTCCCGTCAAGGGCTTGAAGAAGCGGATCTTGGTGACGTCCATGTGCTCCCAGTAGTAGTGTTCTTGCCACCTCCTGCAGCTCTCACACCCCTTCTCAACAACCATCTGCCAGAAATCCAATCACACAACAGAGTCACAACACAAATGTTTCAGAGGATCTCAGATGCAGAGAGTATTCTGAGCTTCCGAGGTGAAGTTCGCCTCTCCTGTGTGTGTGAGTGTTTTGATGAAGATGACAGGTGTACTTGCAAGGGAGAGCTTTGATGAGATTTCACCTACAAGTTCAGTAGGACCCGCTGGACCAGACGTTCATGGACTGAGCCACTGAGAGGTGGGGTCTACGGTGGCAGGTCCACCTCGACGGTGTTCGTCTCGTGCTGTCATGTCGATCGGAGTGGCAAGAATTAACGTTCCCTGTCAGTAAGTTTTTTCTTTTATTTTGATAATTCCTTCAGTAAAGTTAGTGAAGCAGTGGACAAGCTTCTCCTTGCGTTTGCCTGTGAAGTGTCTGTGCTTCTGTTTGATTTCTTGCAGCACATTGCATAAGATCTGTTGATTTCAAGAACTCACTACACCTTGTACGTATGGAGATCCCAAGATACGTTAACATTAAGTGTACAGTTCCTCTGAATAAAAGCAGGAAATGTACGACTCCATAATACCCAACACATTTCATAATCATCTAATGAGGTGTTTTTCTTTTGGTCCTGGACAATGCAACTTTTTCCAGTGTTCAATGGGAAGGGAACCTGACAGCTGAAATGCAACACAATTCCTCTGCTAAGCAGTATGGGAAGCACAACTGATTGACATAATCTGTGTTGGATAAGAATAATGACTTGGATCTCTCTTTCAAGTTAATTTCAGAGTTTCACAGGATTCAGGTGGTGCAGCAACTCCTGGCATTTGGTCATAAAATGGACATATCCATTTCTCATTCGAATATAGTCAACCATGGGAGGTTGACCACAACAAACATACAGTGGTCTCTAAAATACCGACAACACTAAACTACAGAAGATCACGCCAGGCAAGTTGGCATAGGATATGAATCCTGACAAGGCCTGAAACAATCTTACCCCCAAACACAGTCACACACGATTACATTATAGTTTTCACTGGAAAAAACGTAATCAGTAGAAACGCTCCCGTCTCTTTAATACTCCATCCGGAAACATATAGAATTCGACTTCAACATTTGATCCATACATGCCGCGGACCTTCTCGCACACCTTGGTTTCTGGAGGAATAGTGGACGTCGTACAGTTGATGACCAACTTTTTGAGAACTCTGGCGTTGCATCTAGATAGCATCTCCAAAAATTCTTGTACTGCACCTGAAATATCTGTGCAGGTAATTTCTACCTCAAGTGAATTGAGATCAATGTCATCGATCCTGTGACTCTCTTCCAAGCAACAAGGGCAGGATGACGGGACAGGATGCATCTGGAAATAAGAGGAGGAAATATTGATATACATACCAGAGGCCGACCAAGAAAAGACCACTAGATACATCATGAATTTTCATTTAGCATGACGGAAATTCGAGTACACTGAATGAGTGTATTCATACCCTATCACCACCTAAGATAAAAACATGACTCTCAATTCTTAAATAAGCAATGATAGGTCACAATCAGGCATCAGCCAAAGCCAAACCATTCACCGAGTAAAGTTAAGGAGATTCGTACAAAGGTAAATAGCTTAGAAATTACCAAAGTGCACTTCGATTGATGCAATGTCAAGGAAAGCTTCCTTGTACCCTTGCAACTCCTCAAGAGATGCAGAATGACCGGTGCCACGCCATGGCCACTCCGAAATAAGGTTAGATGCAAGGTCTTACACTTGGGCAGCGTTTTTGTATCATTCAAGAAGCTTTGATACTCCGCCATATCCTGTCAAGAGAAGTCTCAATACAATCACTTGACTGTCAGAAAATCGAATTGTCCGAGGAAATTTGTTGATTCCAACGCACCTGTGTAAGGTGGATTCCTAGTTTCAGCACATCAACTTCATCGAACCGCTGCATCAGAGCTGCCGCTGCACAACCAAAGCCAATTTCTAGCAGCGACAGGCGACGACCAACATCATGGAACCGGTGGCTATGAGGGTCGTAGGCACGACCATGCCAAAATAGCTTGGCAAGCTTTGGGGCAGAGACATGAACCTCAACGGAGCCACGCAAGTTCAGCGCTTCCAGTCTTGGGGCGACAACCTCTAGTCGCCGTGTGTTCATGGCAGAGAAACAAAGTGAGCGCAGTGAGTCCGAGCATATGGAGACGTCGGCAACAGCAACCAGCACGACCTTAATCCACAGGTTGGTCAGGCGCGGGCACCGCGTGCACACAAGGGTGGAGAGCTCACTTCCTTCCATGTGGGTAAAGTATATCGCAAGCGCCGTGAGCGCCGTGAACAAGCCGGCCGGCTGGAGCCGGAGCCGCCATCCCATTCGGAGGAAGAGCGTGATCTCTTTCGCCCTGCCACACGCGGGGACCTCGAGCTCCACAGGGAGGGGCAGCGGTTCCCCTGGATGCACGGAGAGGCTGAGCTGGCCGGCGACGCGCTCCGCCGCGAAGCGCAGCCACGGCGCGGCGCGCCCGGGCGGGTCGGTGAGGTCGCGGCCGGTGGGCAGGGAGATGGTGAGGCGCTCGAGGGTCGGGGCGAGGCAGCCGGCGAGGGCGCCGTCGACCGCGTCCAGGAACGAGGCCGGCGGGAGCGCTTCGGTTCCGCGGTCGAGGAGGATCTCGGTCATGTGGGGCCAGACGTGGCGCCAGCGGCGCGAGAGCACGCTGGTGCGCGCGGCGGCGCGGGCGGACCTGAGGCGGACGAGGATGGCGTGAAGCACCTCGTCGGGGAGGCCGCTGATGAGGTCGTCGCCCATAAGCCGCGGAGACGGGGGATCAGGTGGATCAGGCATTGGAGGGGGCATTTGGATCTGGGGGGGTTAGGGTTTGCGCCGCCGAGGAGGAGCGGAGATGGCCAGGTTGAAGTGAGTGCCAGTGGTGGTGGTCTACGGTTAGGAAGGATTTGGGTCAGTTTGGGCCTTTCTAATTGAAAGAATCCGACATGCACTTTGGTGGCCCATATCGGCCCATTTTTCGATATGCAATTTTTTTATATTTATTTTATCACGAATTTGCAAAAATATATGGCCCGTCACAAATTTTGCAAAAATATACATCTGCCGTTGGAGCCCACGCGTCGGGGACATAACGCCATGGCCCACGGCGGCAGTAGTCGCCAGGAGTGGGCCCTTAGCCCTAACGCCACGGGCCACGGCGTCACGTCCCTGACGCCGTGGCCCGCAGCGTTAGGGGCCTAACGCCTGGCGTCAGCGTGGCACTGAAGTAACACCGTGGCCCGCGACGGTATCTGTTCCTTGCCGCCGTGGGTTGCGGCGGTAGGATTTTTTAAAAAAAATTTGAATTGTTGAAGGATTGATAAAACGACGAACCATTAATACTTAACGACGAATTTAGATAAACGATTACAACATTTGCAATGGCACGTGCGACACAATTACCCTAACTTTGTACCGTTGCTGCTAGTCCTAACGTGCCTTAGGGAATTTAGATAAACGATTGCAACAATTGTAGTCTAGTTGTATGAATAGTACCCGGAGAACCCGAACATCATAGACCCGTCGGATCGCCGGGAGGGCATTTAGTACCCCGTCGGTGGTAGAGGTGGATCAAATGGTGGAGTTGCTTCGGTGGAGTGTTGTCCTTCTTTTCGTGGCACGGATAGCGGCGGTACTCGTCCTCACGGCCCGTGTCTGTCTTCACCATTATTGGTCCTGGTCCACCGGTTCGTCATCGCCGTTGGTAGATGTCGGATCCGTAGAAGCCAATGCCGACGCGAGTTCTTGCCTCGAAGTTGAAGATGACAACATACTCGAGGTAGTTGATGTACTCTTGATACGGGTGAATAGCCGGGGGATCCACCTATTGCATGAAACCGATGTTATCCGGTTGTTCGAGTACCGCGTAAACCGTGATTACATTAGTAAATCATAAATAAAATGATGAAGGACAAAGGTCATGGATTTTTGCCTACCCATGCTCGTGAGCAATGCCGAAGCGGCAACCCGAGTTGTCCCATCCCCGATAAACCCGCATCACACGAACTCACCGTGTGCACACCTTGGCCGCTTCACCGTTTGATTTGGTGCATACTTTCTAACATCATGCATGGATTTGAAATCTCTCTTGTCTAAAACTGGAAAGCCGGTGTTGAACTCGGGATCTTGCTTGGCTCCACGGTCTTTGGACGAGAGGGAGTCATCATCATCGGCCCCGGTCCGAGAACTCATTGTTGCTTGTTGTGTTGTGAAGTGAGGCCGGAGAAGAGTGCTCACATATATGTAGGCGCGGACTCGGGGGGAGGATAGACGCCTAGGGCCACCCGGCCGTGGCCCTAGGCGTCGGCCCACGATTTGTATACTGTAGCACACTATAGCATAAGGTTTATGCTCATTTCTCGAAGCCGATCCATAGTGGCCCTAGGCGTCGGGCCGACAAGGGGTCCGCCGGTGCACGACTAGATGGTGGGCCATTCGATCCAGGGCAAGAAAACGACCAGTGACTCAGAGGAAACACACCCTAGAACTAGGTACACTATTTGGTGCAATGACTCACAGAAAACACACCCTATGTGTTCAATATTTGGAGCATTTCACAGAAAACACATCTGTTGACGGATAAAAGACGTATCCACCTACGATCCGCAAGCGTACAGACCTACACCGTTTTCACCACGGGATTCCCAAGGTTCTTGTCAATCCGCGAAGCAAGGGGATTACAAGCGTTTGATCTACCTCTACTCACTAACTACTCAAACCCTGACTATGATTAGACTAGAAAATGACTAAACTACACTAGAGAGAATGATCAAGCTATCAAGATAAAAGACACTCGCCCGTGGGTCTCTTGTGACACCCCGAGTTTTTCGGCGGGTTTATTAACCCTAATGATCCGGTCAATAGTGTTGACTTTTGTCAAACAACGGTCAACCCGGGCCATCACCTCGAAAACATCACCGACAAACCCTAATGACCCCTTTTGGTCAACCATGGTCAACCTTGGTCAAAACCCCACTCAAAACCCATTGACTCCTTATTGACCCACCGAGTGTCGGTAGGAACTTTTGTCACGTTCTCCAAATTTTCCCTAAACACTTCAAATTCTCCCAATACAAAAGTTGTGTTTTTTGTCGGGGAACACAACTTTCATGTTGAGTGGCATTGCTGGTTTGGAGTGGAAATGGGTGAAAAATTCAGGTCAACGCCCGTAATCACTATTCACCGACGCCCGGAAAACAGCCAACTTGGCATGCGATTTGTGCGCAATTGGTGGAGAAAAACACCATACGGCCTTTCTAGAAGTTGTAGAGGGTTAAGTGATATACAACCTTCATATAGGTCACTTGGGTGCACTTTAGTTTCAAAATCTCGAGTTTGGGGCGGTCAAACGGGGCTAAGTCGAAATGTCTCGCGCCGGGAACGTGGCCGCCGCGGACGACGTCGCTCTCCGCCGCGCCTGTCGGCTCCGCCCCCGTACGCGCGCACGCCGAGACAGCGCGGTGTCCATCGGTCCGAGCACCTGCGCTCGGGCTCCCGTGCTCGACGTAGGTGGCCCCGGTCGGTGCCACGCGCCACGCCCGCACGCGTTGGCCGGCCGCACCGCCTCGCACCATTGGGCGTCCGCGCCGCCGCACGTCGCTCCCTGTCCTTGCCATACCGCGACTTACCGACGATTGGACAACTGCGGTTACCGCCTTCCCGTGCTACTCAAGCCTTAAAACCCCACCTCTTTCCCCCTGCGCAAGCAAAAACGCTGCCGCCGCCCCATGGTTGCCGCGCGAGCACCACCGGCTCGCTGGCTCGATTCGCCGCCCACAGGACACCTCCCTCCAATTCCTTCCACCCGCAGCGCCACAACCCCCAATAGCCGCTCACCACCTCCTCTTGTTGTCCCCGAGCCACCCGGGCGAGGGCAATTGAAAACCGCCGCCGCCCATACCGGGCGCACCGGAGATCCGCCTCACCGGTGACGACGCCCTTCCGCTACCCTCATCGCCAACAAATGGCACAAACCGAACCACGGTGAGCTCCTCGGTGCCCATGCTTCCATCCACTACTTGTTTTAGCCTTGTTTCCGCGGACGTTCCCGCGGTCGTCGTCCGCCATGCGCCCCCATCCATGGCGCCCCTATGTAGGGTTAGGTTTTCGATAGAAGAATGGGGGAGATGTTACCTTGGGCCGAGGGGAGGGTGCCGGGGTAGCCTCTCGGTGAGGGGGGGAGGACCCCCACGGGCCGGCACGGCCGCGCCATGGGCGCGGCTCGGGCCGGGCGCGAGTCCGTCCGGAGGAAGAAGAAGGGCGAGGGCATGGTTGTGAGAGAAATAGAAAGACGAGGGGGTTATGCATGAAAGAGAGGAGTTATGTTTAGAAGTGGAAAAGTTCTAGGGGTCCGATTACAAGATGGCGGGGGTTAGCTATAAGGTCGAGGCTATACTTGTTAAAGAAAAATCTTTGCGGGGTCTCGCTCGTAAACTTGTAAGGGTCTCGTTTGGAAAACTTAAATTGCAAATCTTGATTCAATGGTTGTGAGCTTCGAAAATTCATATAAAATCATAGAAAAATCCAAAAATAGCAAACCCAATTTTGCTGTCCTCGGTGTAACAAGAATTACAACTTTCTACAAATGTGTATATACTTTTGAGTTATAGATTTTGCTTGAAAAATAGGAATGTAAAATCCCTAGATCTATGTTTCTACAAAATATATATATGATCCCGAGCTGGATTTTGGATATGTTGTACTCCATGCCATGACTGGTCACCACGCCAAAAGTTGCACAAAGTTACGGAAGAAATCGTTTTATAAAAATCATTTTGTGGAATTGACAAATCTACTTAGATGATTTTTGTAGCTTCAAATATAATTATTTTTGAGCCCAAATTCTGGCTACTGTCTTGTTATATCCAAATGCATCCTTGGTGAATTTACCATGATTTTATCCTTGCTAGAAATATTATTTCCTCATTTATGCTTGTTTTTAATCATAAATAGGTGTAGCATATTTCATAAAAGCTATATGTGTGTTTGTTAGTTCTTTAAGCTTGTTTTGGACCAGAGTATGTGTAGGAGAAAGATGAGACTCATTTCTGTCCTATTTATTTTCATATGAATTATTCCCTTTTATGCTAACTAGTAATGCTCCTAATTTGGTGTATTAAATTCATTGGTGCTAAAACCCTTTTTCTTGCCGTCCAAGTATGCCTCCTAGTCGGTAGGACCAACGGGGGGTTGCTTGGATCAGTTTGTTATGTTTTGGTTGTGCAAAAGAGCTCAAACTAGAATAATCTAGAAAAGGGAAATAGGAAAAATCACTCTCTCTAGTGCATGACTTGAGGAGAAGTGTTTGGAAAGGTAAAATGGTGCCATGATAGTAATTTCCTTGCTGTTTGTATTTAAATAAGATATTCCTTAATAGATGTGCACACAATCACATTAAAGAAAAGGCTAAAAAGGCATTTAATTATCTTTTAAAGGGAGAAATATATAAACGCATTTCTTAAGGTGAATATGACCAACCCTATCCAACTTGTAGCTGTTGCTACTGTTTTGTTGATGTGAATTAAATTAATTTATATATATATATGTACACAGTCACCATAAAAGTCTAGATAATAAAGCTACACATATTATTCCTTTATAGGGAGAGTATGCTGAATGTATTATTATCTAGGTGAATGTGTTCAAACATGCACCTCTTGGTTGTCGTAAGTTGTTTGAAATTAATTAAATACAAATTGTCACTTAAGTCTTGCATTGCATCCTCCGTGTAGAAGTTCCCGACGGTAGCTACACGCTCGTGCCAGCGGACGTGAACGAGGGAGCTGGAGGAGGTGTGCACTACGTGACCGTAGAGCAGGACCCGGGCCAAAGTCCGCAAGTTTGTGTGTCTGCGCTTGTCTTTGACGAAGGCAAGCCCCGATTTATTCATTAACCCCGGTGTTTCTTTAAAACTTCGAATTTACTTCTTGTTATTGTATGTGCATTTACGTTCGGGAGTTGAAATGAAACCCTAGTTGCATGATCCATAAGTACCTATGATCTTTTACTAGCATGTTAGGTCGCTAGTTGCTATGCTTAAGGATCCGGTTGTTGACGGTGTATTTTGGTGCACCTAGCATGTTCATTACACTTTGGTTTGGATTTGATTATGGAACTAACCCGCCACTAGGCACACTAATCATATAACAAGTTCATCTATGTGCATGCATTTGGAAGTGTTGTGTTTATGTAGGAAAACATGGACATAAAGGACAGATTCGCAATAAGTTCAAAGGAGCATTTACGAGTCTTGTTCGTGTTCATGAGCTTGATGAAATCACTTCCAATGGTGGCGAGGACCGAAGTGCTACGAGGAACACCCCCGGGATTGAAGCGTAAAAGACCGAACTTCATGCGAAGAGAACCTCCATCTTGGACGCGAGGATGACATCGTCAAAATCATGCAAGTGGAGGGGGCAAAGTACATAATTGCATAAGGACCCACGGAGCAAAAGGGGCGACCGAACCGGCCGAGGTGGGCCCGGGCCGGTCGGCCCCGGGCCGGCCGGCCCGGCCCGGTCTCGCGCCGGTTCGGTCCCGTTTTCCTTGCACTCGAAGGATCTTCAACCCTAAAAGCCCCGAGGCGCCGCCAACACCGAGGAGAGAGTCATTCGCACCAGAAGGCCATCCACAAGCTAGAGAGAGAGGAGGAGGATCTCCGGAGGGAGATCAACCACCTCGAAGGAAGCACCCTCTCGTGGAGAAGAAGGAAGACACCGTCGGAAGGGAAACCATGATCAACGGTGCCATGATCAGCACCTTGATGGGGTAATCTTCTCATTCGTCCATGGGTTGTAATCGATCTTGAGATGTAATCGCACTTTGTCGGAGTTATCCATCTATCATCTTGTGTTGAATATACTTTAATGCTTAAGGTTAGCTACCATGCCGTAAAGGGAGTAGAGCTCCAATGCTTCCTTGGATCCATTCAATACGCCGTGTCCATCATAGGTCTAGTCATGAATACCTTTGCATAGTGACGGTACGAGAGGAGGGAAAGGGCGAAACCGTGGTTACAACCCCGATAGATTAGATTGATTTTCATGTCTTTTATGCGATTGCATGCTCTAGTATCGTAGACCCGTGGGCGAGTGTCTTTTATCTTGATATCTTAATCATTATCTCTAGTGTAGTTTAGTTGTTTCTAGTTTAATCATAGTTAGAGTTCGAGTAGTTAGAGTGTGAAGGTAGATCGAACGCTTGTAATCCCCTTGCTCGCGATTGACAAGAACCTTGGGAATCCCGTGGTGAAAAAGGTTTGGGGTCCATACGCTTGCGGATCATAGAGGGATACGTCTTTTATCCGTCAACAAGCCCCTTTTTCTGGCGCCGTTGCCGGGGAGCAAGCTAGTTTACATCGTTTGATTTGCATCTAACTTAGTTTTATATTTTAGTTTATCTTTTATTTGCTTTATCTAACATATATTATCTAGAAAAACACTTGTTTTGTTTTTGTTTTTGTTTTTATCTTATTGTCTAGATGTCGTTCGTTAATCAACCCGTGGAAGAACCGGAGAAATCATTAAGGGATTACGCTAGTGTAACGCCCGCGTTTTTAGCCCTAAATAAATCACCTACTAAATCATGCGTAATTTCAAAAACCGATCCGCCGAGCTCAGTTACCATTCAAACCCTAGCCGTTCTCTCTCTCTCTCTCTCTCTCTCCCCCGACGCGCGTGCCGCGATTTCCGCCGGCACCGCACCCCGGCCGCACCCCTGCGCGCCTTCCCAACACCGCGGTCGGCCACCGGCCGGAATCCCCGCGCACGCCGCGGCCCCGGTGACCGGTCCGCCTCGCCATCACCGCCGTCCCGAAAATGCGCCGACGCTCAAAAAACCGGGAAAAACCCCCGCGAAACCCTTCCCAAATTTCCCCGGCAAATTTCCGGATTTTTCCAAAATCCCTTCCCCTATTTTTCCTCCTCTTTTCTTAATTTTCCTCCCCATTTTCCTTTTCTTCCTTCCCTCTCCTTTCTTCCTTTTTCTTTTCCCCTTTTTCCTTTTTCTTTTTCTTTCTTTCCTTTCTTCTCTCTTTCTTCTTCCCTCGCTCCTCCTCCCCTCTCGCGCGCCCGCCCCCCCCCTCCCGCGGCCGGGACACCCGCGCCGCGGAGCCCGTGCCCCCGCGCCCGGCGCCGTTGACGCCCGCACCGGGGCCGCGCGCGCGCGTACCCGACCGCGCCGGCTCCCCCCTCCCCTCCAACACGTTACCGCCTTGCCTCGCCGGCGCCCGGCTCCGGCCCCGCGCCGCCGGCCAAAGCCGGGCGAGCCGACACGCGACGACCCGACCGCCCCCGCCACCTCCGGCACGCCACCCCGGCCCTCGCGACGCGACCACACGCCGCCATTAATCCGCACCGCCCAACCACCACACCAACGCCCCGCCGCCGCCGGTCCCGCGCGCCCCCCGCCGGGACCGCCACCACCACCACGGGGACGCCGCCGCTCGGACGCGCCGCCCTCGCCACAAGCCGACCCGCCGAGCCGTCCCATCGCCGGTCACCGCAAAGCCGGCCGGAGTTCGAGAAGGAACCCGAGCTCGCCGGCGGTCTCGCCGGGGAAAAATATCTTCCCCCCCCCCCCCGAACCGACCTCCGCCGCCTATTTAAGGCCGGCGCCACCACCACCTCGCCACGCCGCACCGCAAGCAAGCCTCCCCCGAGTCGTTTCCCCGAGCCGCACCGCGCCGCCGCCGCCGGTAGCACCGCCGCCGCCCCCCGCCCGCCGCCGAGCCGCTTCCACCGAGTCCAATAGCCCAAGGTGAGTGCGGGGTTAAGATCCTCTCTTCCCCCTCTCCGTTTTCCCCTATCTCTAGGCCGCCGCCGTGGACGGGAGCCGCCGGCGGGGACCCCCGCCGCCGGCCACGCCGCGCCCCCCCCTCGTTCGTATCGAGTGGGAGGGGGGAGGAAGAAGGCCGTTTTGCTATTAGGCCCCCGACTTTTCCCCTAACCGAGCCCCCTTATACTATTTCATTTCCCTTCTTCCAAATAGCCCCTAAGATTAGTAATTAATTACTTGTTGAACCCTAAATGAATTACAAACAGACCCTAAATCAAATAATGAGGTCATCAACACACCCTCCTTCATTATTAGAAAATTACCAATAGGTCCTTAACATCTATAACTCCTCCTTAACCTAGCCTTTCATACACGCCCTTCCTTTTCGGGCAAGACCAAACCCTACCGCACCTATATATACCCCTCCTCCGCTCACTCCCCCTCCCCGAGCTCGGCGGGAGCCGTGTGTGCTAATATTGCTTGCTTGTTGTGTGTATGCCATAGCCGACGGAGTAGACGGGATAAGGTACCCCGAGCCGGAGATCGAAGCCGACTACTGCGAGCAGAGCCCGAGGTCCCGAACGCCGAGCCGGCACTCCCCGAAGACTTCGAAGACGGCAAGTTCAACCTCCCCCTTTGATGCATGCTTCCGTCCTAGTTTTAAAAATATATCCTATACCCGTTTTACAAATTGCATATTGTTTTACTGCAAAACATGGTAGGATAGCCACCCTTGATTGCTATGATTGAACCTTGTTTTGGCCTAAATGAGTGCTTTAAAAATATGTGTGTGTGCTTTCAAAATGTGTGAGTGCTTTAAAAACAAAAGGGGATATGTTTGGGAAATGAGTAAAGAACTGGGTAGACGGGATGGACGTGTGTGTCAGGAGTATGGGTGAGCTCGTACTGTGTGGTTGAGCGTGTTGGGAGTTGTCCATCTTGTCGGTTAAGGACCGGGTTGCGTGACATCTCACCTGACCCAAATCATCGTACAACCACTCGACCGTTGTATGTGGCAACGGCTTAGCATAAACCCCACTAGTTAATCTACTTGCCATCGGTGTGCGGGTGAGCAGCGGGAGACCAAGGAGTAGGGGTACGCTCCGTGTGAGGTACGTCCCGGTTATGTGGGATAACCCCTTGGGTGCTTCCGTGGTGGCTCGTAGTGTTAGCTAAGGTGGGTAATGGCTTTGATAGGATCCGTACCGGCACTGAGGTGTCCGTGTGACGGTACCCTACTTGTGGGTAAAGATGTACAACCTCCGCAGTGTCAAACCTATTCGAATAGCCGTGTCCACGGTATTGGACGAGTCACGGTGTGGTCACAAAAACTAGTGTTTGGGATGGGATGTTTTCCGGTGTGAGTTGTTTTCCGGTGATGTGTGTGTGTGGCTGTGTGCCTGGGCTACGACGGACGGGAAGTCCGGTAGTTCCACGAAGGGTTTTTCCTAAAACATTTGAGTTACTTGGGTTATGAAAATGATTTGCGAAAACCTTTTTGAAATGAACCCCTGCATGCGTGAGTTTGCAAAATGAACCTTAACCTGATCCTTGTTATACCTTATGCATGATTCTGCTTATAAGCCCCTCCGTGGGTGGGGTTGGCCTTGCTGAGTACGTATGTGCTCACCCTTGTTTTACTAACTATTTTACAGAGGAGGATCCCGATTACATACCCGAAGACGTTGAGTAGGTTGTGCCCTACACCCAACCGTGCCTGTGTACCAGGGCCCTACCGAAAGCTTCCATGGTGTGGTACTCTGAGGAGGCTATGGAAGCCTTTGCTATCGTAGTGTGGTCGCTAGCGTTTGTGTTGTTCATTGTAGCGTTGGCACTACCGTGCCCTTTTTGTAACCGTAATGTAAAAGACTGATTCCACCTGTTGTAATAAATGTGCTACCGACCTCCTAGGACCGGTATTTGTGTCACATTTGGTCACCTCGGATGAGGGGACGCTTCGGTGGTATCGTAGCCGTAGGTTGGCCGTAGGACATGACCCCTAGGTTATGAGACCTCCTCCGGCCCTCTCTAACCTTTCCCCGTGCTAAACTCACCTTTTCCCAAACCCTTACCTTGATTCTTGCCTCGTTTCCGGATGCCTAACCCCGAGTGGAACGGAGGAATTTGCCCCGTCCGGCTCCGGCCTCCCTAACCCGTTGTCGCTCGGCCCTAGAGCGCGTCGGAGTAAGGGATCCGCCAGAGTTCGTCTACCGGGAGTACGAACGCTTCGGCACCCTTCGGTGTAAGTCGCTTATCTTCGTGGGAAGAAGCACGCTTTACCCCGACATAGAACCATGGTTCGTCTCCTCCACCGGTTTTCGCTTCGCCGACACCTACCCCAAGGCCGTTCGGAAGGCCCCGCGACGCCTACGAGTGGTTTATAGACAGCACCTCCGAAGGACTCCAATGGGATTCTTTCCACCCTCCGGAGGAAGAGGACGCTCGTGGATTGATCGCATGAGAGGTCTAGAACGAGAGGAAGAAGACTTAGAAGAGGCAGTTTCCCACCTATCCACATACCTCGCAGGCCTAGACCACCTTTATCGGGAGCAAGCCCAAGAAGCGAAGCAGACGATCGACGGAGCGGAAAGAGCCGAACGAGAGGATAGAACTAGAAAGAGTGAAGACAACCATAGCGAGAGTTGAACTACACAACACCAGGCAAGAATACCTCGGGGAAAGAGAGCGCACGCCGTTGGCCCATAAAGCCCGTGGGACGAACTAAAGGAACGTAGAAGCGAGAGATGAAGGAGCCGAACGAAGAGAATGAACCCGAAGAAACCCACCGGGACAAAGGAACCCGGAGCGAAGACGAGATATCGGAGCAAGATCTTCCACCGAAGAAGCGTCGTATCCGGCTAGAGGCGTAATCACCATGAGACTAGAGTGTTTAGGCTAGAAATCGAGTCCTAGTAATAATAAGTGTACCCCGAAGGATGTACCCCAACCTTCCTACTAAATAAAGTTATCCATCTCTTGTACCCTACCGCAACCCGTTCAACCCTATCTTTGTTTTCGGATGACGGAAGATGGATGGACCCAAGGCGTGTGCCGGGAGGAGCCTGGTTTTGCTCGCTCGCTCATCCACTCCCCGGAGCGCCTCGGTATCACCGAGCGCCCTAGGTACTACAACAGAGAGTACGAGCAACTCGGCACTCTTCGCCGTAGAGTGGTCCTCTCCGTCGCTAGAAGCAACCGCCACACCAACATCGAGCCGTGGCGCGTGACCGCCACAGGGTTCCGACACCGGGATACCTATCCTTTGGCCCTCAGAAAAGCCCTCCGCTACCTGTGCCGAATCTACGAAGAGCACCTCGTCCCCACACCGATGAGGTACTTCCCTCCCGCCATCAGGACCCCAGTTTGGCAGGCCCGCATGAGGAACTTGGAGCGACGCCGCCACCAAGAAGACCTGCTATACCACGTAGTTGCCTACCTTGTCTCCCTGGACAAGCTCTTTGATGACCAGGCCAGACACTTGAGGGAGCAGATCAGCCGGGCCGAGCAAGCTGAAGTCACAGTGCGGATGCACCAAGTCCGAGTGGCTCAAGCTGAAGCAAGGACCGCAGCAGCCATAAGCGGTGAAGCCGTTGCCCGGAAAGCCTCGAAGGATCCGGGACCAACGCATGCAAGAATGGACCCACGGCGGAACGCCCGTTCCGGCCATAGGAGAACCTCAAGTCCCGCTGGGAACACCCCCGGTAGGATGGGGAGGAGCCATAGAAGTCCCACCAGCACCACCAGCAGTCACCGAACCCCCAACGGCTACCACTGAAGCCGCAGCACAGCCCCCGGAAAACGGAGACCCCGAAGGCGGAAACGATGACGAGTTGCTCATTCCGCTGGAAGAACACTCGACCCCAGAAGACAGCTCCCCTCGCGAGTAGTGTGCCCCAAGACCCGGGGAATGAAGCCGTACCGGTCCAAGTCGCGCCCTTAGCCTTTAGTCGTGTAGTGTGTCCGTGTAGGCGGGATGTATCCTCCTCACTCGGTTTGTAATAAAAACTTGTTTGTGCTTGCTTGTTTGCTATGTGCTTGTTGTGTGCTTACCTACAGAACGAACCCTCGCCCTTTCAAAAAGAAATCCGTTATAATCCACTTAAACATCACATAAAACTAGATCTCTTAGAAACCCGCTTCTTTACGAGATGGTTTCCGGGCGCCCGTCGGGACCCACCGGTCGGATGCTGAGGGATCGCAAGCCGATCGGAGGGAGCGCCTCCACGAACAGGAGGTTAACCAAAATGAAGATGGAGGAGAGAACGTGGTCCCCGCCACCACCACCCCCTCCTATTGACTTGGCTCAAGTCTTAGCCAACCAGACCGTCTTGATGGAGGCTATCTTCAATGCCATAAACCGCCCAAGACCCCGTGCCATGAGCATGAATGAGAAGCCGATCGAGTTCCTCGGGACTAAGCCGCCCACCTTCGGCGGGCCTCGGTGAATCCTTCCGGACGCCGACGATTGGCCGAGAGCCATCCCGAGGGAACCGGAGCCCCTCCACCGCGAGGACCATGACAAGGTTCTCTTGGCGGCTCACCCGACTCACCGGGACGCCCCCTAGCCTCGGTGGGAGAATTACCGCGCCGCAGCCCAAGGATCCCTCCGCCATCACATGGGATGAATTCGTGGAGGAGTTCCGCCGCTATCACATCCCGTAGGCCACACCGAAGCGGAAGGCGGACGAGTTCCGCGAACTCCGCCAAGGCAACATGTCCGTGGAGGAATACACGTACCGCTTCATAGAGCCGGCACGCTATGCCCCCGAGGAGGTGGATAAAGACTCCAAAAAGCAAGAGATGTTCAAGAAGGGGCTGACTCCGGAACTGAGGACACTGCTGACTCCTCAGATTTACCCGGACTTTAATACCCTTATGAACATGGCAATCCTCACGGAAAGGGCAAAGGCCGAGGAGAAGAAGGAAAACAAGCGCAAGTTCATGGAACACAAGGCCAAGCAGCAAGAGCGGTCCCAGAGACCGAGAAACTTTGGACACCCCATGTCCAGGTTCCAAGCCCCTATGCGATGCAGTAACCCAAACCCAAGCCACAAGCTCACAAGCCCCCCGCAGCCCGAGCTCAAGCCCTCCTACAACCGAATACCATGAAGCCCCCACGAGAACAACACCGACCAGATCACTACCAACAACAACAACAACAGCTCCCGAGTGTGTTTCAACTGCCGGAAACCGGCACTTCATCGCCAACCGCCCCTATGCTAAAAAGCCGCCCACCACCACCTACTCCAACTCGTGAATGGGCCAAGGCCACTTACGTCGAGAGCCAACCGCATGCCGGTGCGCAAGCAACAACAACTTCGGCAACAACACCAAGAACCGGCAGATGAGGCGGCCCCGGCGGTCGTATGGACGCGCCCCGGTGAATCACATCAATGCGCGGGGAGGCGCAGAAGCACAAGGAGTGGTACTCGGTGAGTTCCCGGTCGCCCCGCTTTGGCTACCATACTATTCGATTCGGGAGCATCGCACTCATTTATATCCTCAAGCTTTGTGGAGAAGCATAGCATACCCACGGTACTACTCAAAGCACCCCTAATAACTCGAACACCGTGAGGTGACATTAATTGTCAACCGGGATGCCCCCGGTAAGGATTATTTTAAGTGGGGTAGAGTTCCTAGCGGACTCGGGTAGTACCGAAATCCAAGGGGATAGATGTGATCCTTGGTATGGACTGGTTAAGCCAACACCATGGCCTCATAAGCTGCGCCGATAAAGTAGTGCACCTGACCAACCCAGACGGGATACAAGTGACCTGCCACACCCGGGGACACAGGCCGGATATAATGGTTTTCAACATAGAAGCCAAGTCCATAGAAGACGTCCCAGTAGTACGAGAATACCCAGATGTGTTCCCCGAAGAACTCCCGGGAATGCCACCCGACAGGGACATAGAGTTCGTGATCGACCTTATCCCTGGAACCTCTCCCATAGCCAAGAGACCCTATAGGATGGCAGCCCCTGAGTTGGCAGAACTGAAGAAGCAGCTAGCAGAGCTTCAGCGAAGCGGGTTCATCAGACCAAGCTCATCACCATGGGGAGCCCCAGTGCTTTTCGTAGAGAAGAAGGATAAGAGCATGAGGATGTGTGTGGACTATCGCTCGCTGAACGAGGTCACTATTAAGAACAAGTACCCTCTTCCCGTAATAGATGACCCGTTTGACCAACCGAAGGGAGCCAAGTATTTCTCGAAGGTGGATCTAAGATCGTGGTACCACCACTCAAGATCGTGGAAAGTGACATCCCCAAGACTGCCTTTGTCACTCGCTACGGGCAATACGAGTTCACGGTGATGTCCTTTGGACTAACCAATGCACCGGCATACTTCATGAACCTCATGAATAAGGTGTTCATGGAAGAGCTGGACAAGTTTGTCGTGGTTTTCATTGACGACATACTTGTTTATTCCAAGAGCGTGGGGGAACATGAACAACATCTTCGAGTAGTGCTGGGAAAATTGAGGGCACACAAGCTATATGCCAAGTTCAGCAAGTGTGAATTTTGGCTGGAGAAAATATCCTTCCTTGGGCACATATTGACTGCAGAAGGAGTAGTTGTAGACCCCGGAAAGGTTGAGACAGTCTCCAACTGGCAGCAACCAACCAACGTGAGTGAGATCAGGAGTTTCCTAGGATTAGCCGGATACTACCGGAGATTTATCGAGGGATTCTCCAAGATCGCCCGCCCATGACAGCCGCTCAAGAAAGAGAAGAAGTTTAACCGGACCGAGGCCCGTGAGAGAAGCTTCCAAGAGTTGAAGAAGAGGTTGACCACGGCCCCCGCCGTCGACCCCCGCCGACATTCAACGGGACTTTGTCGTGTATTGCGACGCCTCCCGACAAGGGTTGGGATGTGTTCTCATGCAAGATGGGAAGGTAGTGGCATATGCCTCCCGTCGGCCTCAAACCCCATGAGCAGAACTATCCCACCCATGATCCGGAGTTTGCGGCCGTAGTGCATGCCCTGAAGATCTGGAGACACTATCTGATCGGGAACAAGTGTGAAATCTACACAGACCACAAGAGTCTGAAGTACATCTTCACCCAACCCGACCTGAACCTAAGGCAGAGAAGGTGGCTAGAGCTAGTCAAGGACTATAACCTAGAGATTCACTACCACCCGGGAAAGGCCAATGTAGTAGCCGATGCCCTAAGCCGGAAGACCTATGAGAAGGCGGCACCCAAGAGTGCCCGATTGCAAGAGGAGATGGCCCGACTCAACGTGCACATCGTCCCCCAAGGTTACGTCCGCCAGCTGAGTGTTCAGCCTACCCTAGAAGAGAAGATCCGGAAGGCCCAAGAAGCCGACGAGGATCCGATGAGGATCCGCAAGCATACCGAGAGAACAAGGCCCCCGACTTCGGGGTAGATGACCAAGGCACCCCGTGGTACAAGAACGGGATATGCGTGCCCGAAGGTGGAGATTTTCGACGGACCATCATGGATGAGGCACACAACTCGCCGTACTCCATACACCCGGATCCACCAAGATGTACATGGACTTAAAGCGAAATGCGGTGGAATGGGATGAAGGCGGACATTGCACGGTTCGTCGCCCACCGCGACACTTGTCGAGGATCAAAGCCGAACATCGAAGCCTCGCAGATCGTTGCAACCTTTACCAATCCCGGTGTGGAAGTGGGATGAGATAGGTATGGACTTCATAGTAGGGTTGCCAAGGACTCAGAAGGGACATGACTCCATATGGGTGATCGTGGATCGACTCACTAAAGTCGCTCACTTTCTACCCGTACGGACCACTTATGGTGGAGAGAAATTGGCGAAACTCTACATAGAAAATATAGTGAAGCCGCATGGAGTGCCTAGCGAGAATAGTCTCGGACGGAGGGACCCGCGTTCACCTCTAGGTTCGGAAAAGCTCGAACAAAGCCATGGGCACCAAGCTAGACTTCAGCTCAGCGTACCACCCACAGACCGACGGACAGACCGAAAGAGTGAATCAGATTTTGGAAGATATGTTGAGAGCCTGCGTCCTCACCTATGGCAAGGATTGGGAGCAGAGCCTGCCATACGCAGAATTTTCTTACAACAACGGCTACCAAGCAAGTCTGGGAATGTCGCCATTCGAAGCACTATACGGGAGAAAATGCAGGACACCCCTGATGTGGTCAGAAGTAGGAGAGCGTGCCCTGGTTGGGCCCGCACTGATAAAGGAAGCCGAGGAGCGCGTAGCTGATATTCGAGAAAAGTTGAAAGCTGCCCAGTCCCGACAGAAGAGCTACGTAGACAAGAAAAGGCGTGAAGCGAGCTTCAATCCAGGAGACTTCGTCTACCTCAAGGTTTCACCCATCCGGGGGACTCGAAGGTTTCAGATACACGAGAAGTTGGCCCCTCGGTACATCGGCCCGTATAAAGTGATCAAGAAAGTCGGAGCAGTAGCGTATCGGTTGGAGCTACCCGAGGAAATGGCAGATATACACCCAGTATTCCACATCTCTCGGCCCTACGCGGATGTTTGATGGTTCGGAAGAAAAGCGAGTACCGGTGGAGACCATCGATCTACGGCCGGACCTTAGATACCGGGGAGGTTCCCGTCAAGATCTTAGACACCGTGGTCAAGCGGACAAGAACGACCGAAGTACGGATATGCGAGTCCAATGGAGTAGACACGGGGTGGAAGAAGCTACGTGGGAACGAGAGGATGCACCGAGAAAAGAATTCCCCCACCTATTCGAGGCTTAGCCGAATCTCGAGGACGAGATTCATTTTAAGTGGGGTAGGTTTGTAACGCCCCGCGTTTTTAGCCCTAAATAAATCACCTACTAAATCATGCGTAATTTCAAAAACCGATCCGCCGAGCTCAGTTACCATTCAAACCCTAGCCGTTCTCTCTCTCTCTCTCTCTCCCCGACGCGCGTGCCGCGATTTCCGCCGCACCGCACCCCGCCGCACCCCCCGCGCGCCTTCCCAACACCGCGGTCGGCCACCGGCCGGGAATCCCGCGCACGCCGCGGCCCCGGTGACCGGTCCGCCTCGCCATCACCGCCGGCCCGAAAAACACGCTGACACCCGGAAACCGGGAAAAACCCCGCGAAACCCTTCCCAAATTTCCCTGGCAAATTTCCGGATTTTTCCAAAATCCCTTCCCCTAATTTTTCCTCCTCTCTTCTTAATTTTCCTCCCCATTTTCCTTTTCTTCCTTCCCTCTCCTTTCTTCCTTTTCTTTTCCCCTTTTTCCTTTTTCTTTTTCTTTCTTTCCTTTCTTCTCTCTTTCTTCTTCCCCTCGCTCCTCCTCCCTCCGCGCGCCCCGCCCCCCCTCCCGCGGCCGGGACACCCGCGCCGCGGAGCCCGTGCCCCCGCGCCCGGCGCCGTTGACGCCCCGCACCGGGGCCGCGCGCCGTACCCGACCGCGCCGGCTCCCCCTCCCCTCCAACACGTTACCGCCTTGCCTCGCCGGCGCCCCGGCCCCCGCGCCGCCGCCAAAGCCGGGCGAGAGCCGACACGCGACGACCCGACCGCCCCGCCACCTCCAAGACGCCACCCCCGCCCCCGCGACGCGACCACACGCCACCATTAATCCGCACCGCCCAACCACCACACCAACGCCCCGCCGCCGCCGGTCCCGCGCTCGGCCCCGCCGGGACCGCCACCACCACCACGGACGCCGCCCGCCGGACGCGCCGCCCTCGCCACAAGCCGACCCGCCGAGCCGTCCCATCGCCGGTCACCGCAAAGCCGCCGGAGTTCGAGAAGGAACCCGAGCTCGCCGGCGGTCTCGCCGTGGAAAAATATCTTCCCCCCCCCCGAACCGACCTCCGCCGCCTATTTAAGGCCGGCGCCACCACCACCTCGCCACGCCGCACCGCAAGCAAGCCTCCCCGAGCCGTTTCCCCGAGCCGCACCGCGCCGCCGCCGCCGGTAGCACCGCCGCCGCCCCCGCCCGCCGCCGAGCCGCTTCCACCGAGTCCAATAGCCCAAGGTGAGTGCGGGGTTAAGATCCTCTCTTCCCCCTCTCCGTTTTCCCCTATCTCTAGGCCGCCGCCGTGGACGGGAGCCGCCGGCGAGAACCCCCGCCGGCCGGCCACGCCGCGCCCCCCCCCTCCTCGTTCGTATCGAGTGGGAGGGGGGGGAAGAAGGCCGTTTTGCTATTAGGCCTCCGACTTTTCCCCTAACCGAGCCCCCTTATACTATTTCATTTCCCTTCTTCCAAATAGCCCCTAAGATTAGTAATTAATTACCGTTGAACCCTAAATGAATGACAAACGGACCCTAAATCAAATAATGAGGTCATCAACACACCCTCCTTCATTATTAGAAAATTACCAATAGGTCCTTAACATCTATAACTCCTCCTTAACCTAGCCTTTCATACACGCCCTTCCTTTTCGGGCAAGACCAAACCCTACCGCACCTATATATACCCCTCCTCCGCTCACTCCCCCTCCCCCGAGCTCGGCCGGAGCCGTGTGTGCTAATATTGCTTGCTTGTTGTGTGTATGCCATAGCCGACGGAGTAGACGGGATAAGGTACCCCGAGCCGGAGATCGAAGCCGACTACCGCGAGCAGGAGCCCGAGGTTCCGAACGCCGAGCCGCACTCCCCGAAGACTTCGAAGACGGCAAGTTCAACCTCCCCCTTTGATGCATGCTTCTGTCTAGTTTTAAAAATATATCCTATACCCGTTTTACAAATTGCATATTGTTTTACCGCAAAACATGGTAGGATAGCCACCCTTGATTGCTATGATTGAACCTTGTTTTGGCCTAAATGAGTGCTTTAAAAATATGTGTGTGTGCTTTCAAAATGTGTGAGTGCTTTAAAAACAAAAGGGGATATGTTTGGGAAATGAGTAAGGAACTGGGTAGACGGGATGGACGTGTGTGTCAGGAGTATGGGTGAGCTCGTACCGTGTGGTTGAGCGTGTTGGGAGTTGTCCATCTTGTCGGTTAAGGACCGGGTTGCGTGACATCTCACCTGACCCAAATCATCGTACAACCACTCGACCGTTGTATGTGGCAACGGCTTAGCATAAACCCCACTAGTTAATCTACTTGCCATCTGGTGTGCGGGTGAGCAGCGGGAGACCAAGGAGTAGGGGTACGCTCCGTGTGAGGTACGTCCCGGTTATGTGGGATAACCCCTTGGGTGCTTCCGTGGTGGCTCGTAGTGTTAGCTAAGGTGGGTAATGGCTTTGATAGGATCCGTACCGCACCGAGGTGTCCGTGTGACGGTACCCTACTTGTGGGTAAAGATGTACAACCTCCGCGAGTGTCAAACCTATTCGAATAGCCGTGTCCACGGTATTGGACGAGTCACGGTGTGGTCACAAAAACTAGTGTTTGGGATGGGATGTTTTCCGGTGTGAGTTGTTTTCCGGTGATGTGTGTGTGGCTGTGTGCCTGGGCTACGACGGACGGGAAGTCCGGTAGTTCCACAGTGGTTTTTCCTAAAACATTTGAGTTACTTGGGTTATGAAAATGATTTGCGAAAACCTTTTTGAAATGAACCCCTGCATGCGTGAGTTTGCAAAATGAACCTTAACCTGATCCTTGTTATACCTTATGCATGATTCTGCTTATAAGCCCCTCCGTGGGTGGGGTTGGCCTTGCTGAGTACGTATGTGCTCACCCTTGTTTTACTAACTATTTTACAGAGGAGGATCCCGATTACATACCCGAAGACGTTGAGTAGGTTGTGCCCTACACCCAACCGTGCTCGTGTACCGTGGGCCCTACCGAAAGCTTCCATGGTGTGGTACTCTGAGGAGGCTATGGAAGCCTTTGCTATCGTAGTGTGGTCGCTAGCGTTTGTGTTGTTCATTGTAGCATTGGCACTACCGTGCCCTTTTTGTAACCGTAATGTAAAAGACTCGATTCCACCCGTTGTAATAAATGTGCTACCGACCTCCCGGGACCGGTATTTGTGTCACATTTGGTCACCTCGGATGAGGGGACGCTTCGGCCTAGCCCTCGATGCGAAGACGTAAAAGTACAAGAGTCGGATTCGAAGCTCAAAGCGACCAAGTATGAGATTAAATCGAAGATCATCGAGATGGTGGCGGCAAACCCGTTTGAAGGGATGGTTACGGAAAACCCTTATAGACACATAAGGGATTTCACGACAATATGCAACACGGTGCGTCAAGAAGGAGTCCCCGATGAATGGTTCAAATGGAATCTCTTTCCCTACTCACTTGCCGGCAATGCAAAGACATGGTATTCGTTTGCATCCTTTGAAGTTGAAGGCAATTGGAATAAGTTGGCAAAAAAGTTTTGCGAGAAGTTCTTTCCAATTAGCAAGGTTCAACATCTAAGGAGGCAAGTGATCAACTTCATGCAAGGAGAAGAAGAAGGGATAGACCAAGCCTGGGATAGGTTTAATGGGTTAATCGAGCAAGGACCAAAACTCGGCTTCACCGGTGACGTACTCTTGCATACATTTTTCTTTTCCCTAACCCCTAGTTGCATGCAACACGTCGAAATGTGTGCAGGTGGGGATCTCATGGAGAAAACACTCACGGAAGCCGCTCAGCTTCTACAAAAAATTAGTAAAGCGGCTGCCATGCGAAGAGATCGGGAAACAAGACTTGCGGAAGAGCCGGGATACAATTGGAGGAAGAAGAAGTGTGCTGAATTTTTTAAAGAGGCAACCCGGAAGTCACAAAAGAGGAACCAATCGCAGAAAAGCTTGAACAAGAACACATCAAGTCAAGAACTACACCAAGCGTCGACTTCGCCACACCAAATGAGACGAACAAGAGAAGCATGTCAAGCGCGAAGCCACTAAGGGAGTTCGAACCAATGGATTGGGCTCCTATCGATTACGGAGAAGTATTCGACAAGAGAAGACCGTTCCCGAATCAAAAGGGAATGGCAAGAGCATTGGAAGTGGATTTACCACCGGAGAGGAAAGCGGAAAATTCATTCGACCTTGAAACCACCGGTGAGATTTTTCAAAAGCTCTTTGGAGATGACATAGTGGATCCGGAACACATAGCCGAGGTGAAGAGAATCATGGGGATCAAGCCCGAAGCATCACCATATGCTCGCCTCGCCAAAATTTACGTGATAGGATCCGAAGAAGAAGAGAAGATGACACCACACTTGAGTTGCGAGATCAACAGAGTTCAATGTAACGCTTTATGCGACATCGGAGCACAAGTAAGTGTCCTATCTTCTAAAATTTACGATAAAGTTCAAAACGACAACCTAGAATTAGGTCCAACATCAACGAAATTAATTATGGGAGATGGTAGAACTATTAAACCTCTAGGTATTGCTTGCAACATGAAAGTAAAAATCTCTAGAAATTACATACCAACCGACTTCTTTGTTATTGATGCTTACCATAGTAATCATGATCACATAATCTTAGGTAGGCCTTTTCTTAAGTTGGTTGATGCCGTGTTAGATGCCGGAGAAGGCAAAGTAACAATGAACCTTAATGGAACAAAGTACACATATAACTTTCTTCGTGCTTCTAAACACCTTACACCCTTTCCTCCCGAAGATGAAGAAGTAGAAGAGATAGATAGCCTTTGTTTTGTTGAAACTCTTAGAGACCCGCCGCAAAGAGCGATGGAGAATCAAATTAGTGATCAATAAGATGAAGAGCTAGAAGAAGCAACAAAAGGCTTAGAGCCACATGATGGAAGCGTGGAGGAAGGAAAATTCGAAGACATAGGAGAAATAAAACCCGAGGAGCCACAAGTGCCTGATGTAGACCTTAAACCTTCACCCAAGGGATTAAAGTATGAATTTTTGGGCCCAGACAAGACTAATCCAGTCATTGTGAGCGACGAGTTGAGTCCCGAAGAAAATGAGAAGTTGCTGATTTTGTTGAAAAAACATAGGAACGTGATTGGATATTTGATTCATGATCTCAAAGGTCTTAGCCCGTCCTTTTGCACTCATCGTATACCAATGGAAGACCAATGTAAGCCCGTAGTGGACCACCAAAGGAGGCTAACCCATGCCATGCGAGAGGTAGTAAAGAAAGAGGTTATCAAGTTACTTATGCCGAAATCATCTACCCGGTTTCGCATAGCGAGTGGGTGAGCCCGGTACATTGTGTACCGAAGAAAGGAGGTTTAACCGTGGTGAAGAATGAGAAGAACGAGTTGATACCGCAAAGAACCGTGACCGGGTGGCGGATGTGTATCGATTATCGTAAGCTTAACAAAGCGACGAAGAAAGATCACTTCCCCCTACCGTTCATTGACGAGATGCTCGAGAGGTTAGCAAACCACACTTATTTTTGCTTTCTCGATGGATACTCGGGGTTCATGCAAATTCCCATTCACCCGGACGATCAACACAAGACAACGTTTACTTGCCCTTACGGAATGTTTGCATATAGAAGGATGCCCTTCGGTCTATGCAACGCTCCGGCCTCTTTTCAACATTGCATGATGGCCGTATTTTCGGAATTCATCGAGGAGATTGTCGAGGTGTTCATGGATTATTTTTCCGTTTATGGGAAGACGTTCATGGATTGCCTGGCAAACTTGGAAAAGGTCCTCATGAGGTGTGCGGAGGTAGACTTGGTGTTAAATTGGGAAAAGTGCCACTTCATGGTTAGGCAAGGCATAATGCTCGGACATGTTATATCCGAGAGAGGAATTGAAGTGGACAAGGCTAAGGTAGAGACGGTTGAGCAACTCCCACCTCCTACGGATGTTAAGTCCTTAAGGAGCTTTCTAGGCCATGCCGTATTCTATAGAAGATTTATCAAGGACTTCTCAAAGATCACTAAGCCTTTAACGCATCTTCTTCAAAAGGATGTGGCTTTCGACTTTGATGAGAAGTGCCTAGCGGCATTCGACCTTGAAAAGTGCATTGGTGAGTGCTCCCATCATCCAACCTCCGGATTGGAGCCAACCTTTCGAGATCATGTGTGACGCAAGTGACTACGCCGTAGGCGCGGTCTTGGGTCAAAGAATGGAAGGCCGAGTTCACGCCGTTTACTATGCTAGCAAAACTCTTAGTGGGGCACAATTAAATTATGCCACTACGGAAAAAGAGTTGCTAGCGGTGGTATTCGCTTTCGAAAAATTCAGATCTTACATCGTGAACTCGAAGGTCATTGTTTACACCGATCACGCAGCCATCAAGTATCTCTTGGCTAAGAAGGAAGCTAAACCACGCTTGATTCGTTGGATCCTTCTTCTCCAAGAATTTGATGTTGAAATTCGTGATAAAAAGGGGGTGGAAAATGTTGTGGCCGATCATTTGTCTAGGATGAATCGTGGACAAGATGATAAAGAGCCCATAGAAGATAAGATGAGAGATGACCACCTCTATAGAGTGCTTGATAAAGATACATGGATGATCGATATCATTCGAGCAATTTGAAAGATGTCCCTCGATCATCTAGATAAAAACTTTCAAAAGAAGATAATCTCCGAAAGTAGAAAATACTTCGGGATGCACCATACCTCTTCAAACTTAGCAATGATGGAGTGATGAGAAGATGTGTGCCAAGAGAAGAGAGGGTTGAGATTCTAAGGAAGTGCCACTCGGCGGAGTACGGTGGGCACTATAGTCATTTTCGAACCCAAGCAAAAGTATGGTCGAGCGGATTCTTTTGGCCGGAGATGCATGAAGATACTAAAAGATATGTTGCATCATGCCCCGAATGCCAAAGAACCGGAAACATCTCTCAAAGAAATTCTATGCTTTGAAATACAACCTACAAATCAGCGTATTCGATGTATGGGGCATAGACTTCATGGGGCCTTTTAAGAACTCATTTGGATTCGAGTACATCCTTGTTATGGTTGATTATGTATCCAAGTGGGTAGAGGCTATACCATGTCGTAAAGCATCCACGAAAGAGTCCATCACTATGATCAAGAATGTGATTTTTCCCCGTTTCGGTACACCGAGAATCTTGATTAGTGATGGAGGAACTCACTTCACCGGAAGAATTTCAAAAGGTGCTTGTCCAAGTTGGGAATTGAGCATAGGGTCTCTACGGCCTATCACCGACAAACCAATGGACAAGCGGAAACGTCAAATAGGCAATTAAAAAGCATCCTCAACAAAACCATAGAGAAGGGAGGCAAAGATTGGTCAAAGAAATTAGACGGAGCTTTATGGGCTTATCGAACGGCGTTCAAAACACCGATAGGTATGACCCCTTATCAATTCGTCTATGGAAAAGCTTGCCACCTTCCGGTTGAGTTGGAACATAAAGCCTATTGGGCGATTAAAGAGATGAACCTCGATCTCGATGCCGCGGTGGTGAAACGAAGGATCCAAATAAGCGAGCTAGAGGAGTTGAGGTTGAAAGCATATGAAAACGCAAGCATATACAAGGAGAGAATTAAAAGGTGGTATGATAAAAGATTGAAGAAAAAAGAATTTAAAGAAGGAGATAAGGTCCTCCTCTACAATTCGAAGTTTAAAACCTTCGGAAAGGGGAAATTGCAAAGCAAATGGGACGGGCCTTATGTTGTGCATTCGGTGTTCTCCAACGGAGCGGTAACCATTATGGATATAAATGGCGATCAATTTGTGGTGAATGGCCAGGCGGCTTAAGGTTTACTACGAACTCGACGTTGTGCCCCTTCACCATGTTGATGTCTTCACCATGGAGGAAGAGCCCGAACGTCCCACCTAGGACGAAAAACAAGGCATGAATTTACGTAAATAGTTTTTCTTTTAGTTTTCTCGGAGTTTCTTGCGAAGATTTACTAGGCCAACTTTTTCCCATGGGCTAAGGAGGCGAAATAAGGGCGGTGCGCGAAAAGCCGGACCGACCCGGCCCCCGAGACGGGTGGGGGCCGGCCGGCCCCGGCCGACCGGCCCGTGGGGTCCCGGCGGCCGTCGTCCCCGATTTTTGCCCGAAGTGCTCCTTTCCGACTTCCTTCTTTGGTCGAAAATTTTAAGGAAGTTTAAAAAAAAGGAAAATGAGGTTCTCGGGGGTTTTCTCTTCGGACTATTTATATGGCCGAATTGGGAGCTCGGGAATCAACCCCTCCAAGCAATATTTTGCCCCCTCGCAAGAGCCATTGTGCCCCCAAGGAGCTTAGAGTTGAAGCTAGAAGCCAAGAAGCCATCGATGGAGGAGGCGATGCGATGCGAGCTCAAGCTACCCGTCAAGAGGACCGCACGCATCCGTTGCGAAGGGCGTGTCCCGATTGGAGCGCTTGCATCTCGCAACCCCGTCGAAGGAGACGATCGTAGCCCGAGCTCATGGGCGGCCGCCGGAAGAGATGATAACGACCTCTACATTTGGGATGAGCAGCCCAAAGAGAGGACTCCCGAAGGCCCCAACGGCGACGGTAACGATGGCAACGAGAGCGGCAACGACAATGGAGGTGGCGACGACGGTGGAGACAATGGCGATGAAGACCCCTTCGGATTGCATCCGATGTGTTGTCGAACTTGCCGTCAATCCATCGGGGATCTCTACACGTCGGTCGATGAATGTCTCCAAGCCATGGAAGCGATGAAGCAGCGTATGGAGGATTTGGAGCACGTAGTTGGTGACAACTACAAGTTCCTTAACCGTAACGTGCGCAAACTTTTTGGCATGGTTGGAAACATGAGAGGAAAGTGGTGCAATACTTGCTTGAGGTACCACTAGGTCTAGTTTTCCCCCTAGGATTTTTGTAAGATACGACGAGGATGTCGTATGTTTTTAGCGTGGGGGAGAGCTAGCTAGCTAGCCTTAGCTTTTAAGTTTCAAGTTTAGGTTCGGTTTAATCTTCAAGCGAGAGTCTTAGAGTTTAATGAGTTTTGAGTGTGTTTTTAAATATTTGCAAGTTTGAAAGTGTCTTAAATTAGTGTTGAGTCAAAGAAAATCAAATAAAAAGAGTCTTTATATATTTTTGTGTCTTGTGTGATGCTTATCTTTATTCACTTGTTTGTTTATCTTTGATTCTTGATATATGAACACAAGTGTGTGGTTTGAAAAATGTTTACCGCAAAGGCTTAGTGGAATTGCTACTACTTAAAGTATCCATACCACACTTCGATCTTGAGCTTCACATGTTAGTTGTGCTATGTTCAATGCTAAAAGTTGGAGGATTTCAGTTCTGAAAATTATCTTAAAACCCTTGTAATAAAGGTTAGCAAAACCTCTTTTTCCAAGTTGAGAGTAAGAAAAAATCCTATACAAAGCCAATTTATTTTTTTTTGCTCCACCATAAGTGTGATTAGCACGATGAGTTGGGCTAGGATCCTTCTCTCTTGGGAGTTTTAATTTCAAGCAATGATCATGTCCTTGTGCTTATCTTTTGTTGCTAGCCTCGTCATACATTCGGTAACGAGACTTTCACCTTGGAAGTCTCGTACATTGCCGAATTCCATACCCAACCCTATACATCTCTTTGGTACATCGCATTCCTTGAACACAACCTACTTTCAAAAGTTTTGTCTCGTCTCTAGCATGATTTAATTAAAAGTTCAGATTGTATTTATGCGAGAAAGAGGGGAGTTGAGAGCTTTGAAAAGTTGTCAAGAGAGAGAAAAATAAAGAGAAAAGTATGAGTATGGAAAAGAAAGAAAGAAAGAAAGAAAAAAATATGTGTAAGAAAAAATATATGAAAAAGAGAAAGAGAAAGATGAGATAGCAATAAAGATATGAGAGGGATGGATCAAGTGAAAGAAAAGAAAAATAAAGTGTAAGGAAGGATGTCACGTTGTTGAGAGATGAAACTTTCACTCTTTTTCCAACCATGTGCAATCCGACAACGAGGACATCATCGGTGCCTTGTAGTCATAATTTTCTTTTGCCCTTGCACATCTCCACCATTCTAAATCTTCTCATCCTTGATATCCCTACATATGGTTAATTCTCATGATCACTGGCTTTGAAAGGTAGACAACCATTAGAGGAAGTTCTTAGTTTGACAATATTTGTGTTGATTGCGCTAGCCCTACCTATAGCTCCACTTAACATGTTATATGAGAGACATATGGGAGGTGAGAGTTTTATAAAATTGGTTTAGGATAGCCACCTCATATGAGTGACTTGAGAGAGCTTGGAGAAAGGTTTTTTGTCTAATACTTGTTGCGGGAATTTTGTTTTTAAAATCATAAAAACCCTCCGATGGAGGCAAAGAAGTAAGTATGACTGAAATTGAAGACTTCGAGTGAAGAGTTTGAGTTGTGGGGTAAATCTTGACGTGGTAAAGATTCTAAACGCCCATGTTTATGTTTGATGATCATTACTTTGTGTTTATGTATTAAAGATGAAAGGGTTGACTAACTTGTGAAGAAGGATTAGCAATGCACGATTACACACCTTGGACGAAGTTCTTTTACGAGTACTTGCTCGAGGACGAGCAAGAGCTAAGCGTGGGGGAGATGTTGACGGTGTATTTAGGTGCACCTAGCATGTTCATTACACTTTGGTTTGGATTTGATTATGGAACTAACCCGCCACTAGGCACAATAATCATATAACAAGTTCATCTATGTGCATGCATTTGGAAGTGTTGTGTTTATGTAGGAAAACATGGACATAAAGGACGGATTCGCAACAAGTTCAAAGGAGCATTTATGGAGTCTTGTTCGTGGTCATGAGCTTGATGAAATCACTTCCAATGGTGGCGAGGACCGAAGTGCTACGAGGAACACCCCCGGGATTGAAGCGTAAAAGACCGAACTTCATGCGAAGAGAACCTCCATCTTGGACGCGAGGATGACATCGTCAAAATCATGCAAGTGGAGGGGGCAAAGTACATAAATGCATAAGGACCCACGGAGCAAAAGGGGCGACCGAACCGGCCGAGGTGGGCCCGAGCCGGTCGGCCCGGGCGGCCGGCCGGCCCGGCCCCGGCTCCCGGCGCCCGGTTCGGTCCCGTTTTCCTTGCACCCGAAGGATCTTCAACCCTAAAAGCCCCGAGGCGCCGCCAACACCGAGGGGAGAGTCATTCGCACCAGAAGGCCATCCACAAGCTAGAGAGAGAGGAGGAGGATCTCCAGAGGGAGATCAACCACCTCGAAGGAAGCAGCCCTCTCATGGAGAAGAAGGAAGACACCGTCGGAAGGGAAACCATGATCAACGATGCCATGATCGCACCTTGATGGGGTAATCTTCTTATTCGTCCATGTGTTGTAATCGATCTTGAGATGTAATCGCACTTTGTCGGATTATCTATCTATCATCTTGTGTTGAATATACTTTAATGCTTAAGGTTAGCTACCATGCCGTAAAGGGAGTAGAGCTCCAATGCTTCCTTGGATCCATTCAATACGCCGTGTCCATCATAGGTCTAGTCATGAATACCTTTGCGTAGTGACAGTACGAGAGGAGGGAAAGGGCGAAACCGTGGTCACAACCCCGATAGATTAGATTGGTTTTCATGTCTTTAAGCGATAGATTTTTTTCTTACTCTCAACTTGGAAAAGAGGTTTTGCTAACCTTTATTACAAGGGTTTTTAGATAATTTTCAGAATTGAAATCCTCCAACTTTTAGCATTGAACATAGCACAACCAACATGTGAAGCTCAAGATCGAAGTGTGGTATGGGTACTTTTAGTAATAGCAATTCCACTAAGCACCACGGTAAACGTTTTTCAAACCACACACTTATGTTCATATATCAAAAACTAAAAATGAACAAACGAGTAAATTAAGATAAGCAATACACAAGACACAAAATTTAAAGGACTCTTTTCATTTGATTTTCTTTGACGCAACACTAATTTAAGACACTTGCAAAAATTTTAAAACACACTAAAAACACTAAAGACTCTTAAACTCTAAAACTCTCTCAAAGACTAAACCGAACCAATCTAAACTTGAAGCTCAAAAGCTAAAAGGCTAGCTAGCTAGCTCTCCCCCACGCTTAAATCATACGACGTCCTCGTCGTATCTTACAAAAATCCTAAGGGGGAAAACTAAACCTAGTGGTACTTCCCGCAACTATTGCACCACTTGCCCTTCATGTTCCCAACCATGCTAAAAAGTTTGTGCACGTTGCGGTTTAGAAACTTGTAGTCGTCTTCGACTACGCGTTCCAAATCCTCCGTACGCTGCCTCATCGCCTCCATGGCCTGGAAACATTCGTCGACCGATGCGTAGAGCTCCGAGATGGAGTGACGGCAAGCCGCACAACACATCGGATGCAACCCGAAAGGGTCATCATCGCCAGGGTCTCCGCCGTCGTCGCCATCACCACGATCGTCGGAGTAGTCGCTATCCCCATAGTCCTTAGGCTCGGGCGACACCTCCTTGTAGTCCTTCCGCTTCATGCCTCGGATGCGCGCCGACCTTCGAATGGGAGTAGGGACCTTCTCCTCCTTGACGGGGTTGCGAGATGCGATAGCTCCGGTCGGGACACGCCCTCCTCAACGGATGCGGGCGGTCCTCTTGATCTCGACGGGTAGCTTGAGCTCGCATCGCTTTGCCTCCTCCATCGATGGCTCCTTGGCGCCTTGCTTCAACTCTAAGCTCCTTGGGGACACCATGGCTGCTGTGTGGGTGCAAAATATTGCTTGATGGGATGGATTCCCGAGCTCCCAATTCGGCCAAATAAATAGTCCGAAAAGGAAAACCCTAGGAACCTCATTTTCCTTATTCAAACTTCCCTTAAAATTTTATGACCGAAGAAGGAAGTCGAAAAGGAGCAATTCGAGCAAAAACCGGGGCGAGACGCCGCCGGGACCCACCGCGGGCCGGTCGGCCCACCCCGTCTCGGGGGCCGGTCCGGTCCCGGTTTCCCGTGTACCGCCCTTTTTTCGCCTTCTTAGCCCATGGGAAAAAGTTGGCCCGCAAAATCTTCGCAAGAAACTCCCGGAAAAATAAAAGAAAAACTATTTACAAAAATCCATGCCTTGTTTTTGTCCTAGGCGGGGACGTTCGAGATCTTCTTCCATGGTGAAGACATCAACATGGTGAAGGGGCACAACGTCGGGTTCGTAGTAAACCTTAAATTGTTGACCATTCACCATAAATTGATCACCTTTCACATCCATAATGGTTACCGCTCCGTTGGAGAGCACCGAATGCACAACATAAGGTCTCGTCCCACTTGCTTTGCAATTTCCCCTTTCCGAAGGTTTTAAACCTCGAATTGTAGAGGAGGACCTTATCTCCTTCTTTAAACTCCCTTTTCAACCTTTTATCGTACCACATTTTAATTCTCTCTTTGTATATGCTTGCACTTTCATACGCTTTCAACCTCATCTCCTCTAGCTCGCTTATTTGAATCCTTCATTTTACCACCGCGACATCGAGATCAAGGTCTATCTCTTTAATCACCCAATAGGCTTTATGTTCCAACTCAACCGGAAGGTGGCAAGCTTTTCCATAGACGAATTGATAAGGGTCATACCTATCGGTGTCTTGAACGTCGTTCAATAAGCCCACAAAGCTCCGTCTAATTTCTTTGACCAATCTTTGCCTCCCTTCTCTATGGTTTTGTTGAGGATGCTTTTTAATTGCCTATTCGACGTTTCCGCTTGTCCGTTGGTTTGTGGGTGATAGGCCGTAGAGACCCTATGTTCAATTCCCAACTTGGACAAGCACTTTTTGAACCCGAAGAAGTGAGTTCCTCCATCGCTTATCAAGATTCTC
This sequence comes from Cenchrus americanus, assembly GCA_947561735.1. NCBI lineage: Eukaryota > Viridiplantae > Streptophyta > Magnoliopsida > Poales > Poaceae > Cenchrus > Cenchrus americanus. The sequence goes on from OX387242.1 coordinate 8,314,528, forward strand.
GGTGTACCGAAACGAGGAAAAATCACGTTCTTGATCATAGTAATGGACTCCTCCGTGGCAGCTTTACGACATCGCATAGCCTCTACCCACTTGGATACATAATCAACCATTACTAAGATATGCTCATATCCATGTGAGTTTTTGAAAGGCCCCATGAAGTTTATTCCCCATACATCAAATAAATCGATTTGTAGATTATATCTCAAGGGCATAGAATTTCTTTGAGAGATGTTTCCGGTTCTTTGGCATTCAGGGCATGATGCAACATATCTTTTAGTATCTTCATGCATCTCCGGCCAATAGAATCCGCTCGACCACACTTTTGCTTGGGTTCTAAAATGGCTATAGTGTCCACCGTACTCCGCTGAGTGGCACTTTCTTAAGATTTCTAGCCTCTCTTCTCTTGGCACACATCTTCTCATGAACCCATCATTGCCAAGTTTGAAGAGGTATGGTGCACCCCAAAAGTACTTCTTACTTTCAGAGATTATCTTCTTTTGAGAGTTTTTATCTAGATGATCGAGAGGCATCTTCCAAATCGCTCGAATGATATCAATCATCCAAGTGTCTTTATCGAGCACTCGATAGAGGTGGTCATCTCTCATCTTATCTTCTATGGGATCTTTATCATCTTGTCCACAATTCATCCTAGACAAATGATCGGCCACAACATTCTCCACCCCCTTCTTATCACGAATTTCAACATCGAACTCTTGAAGAAGAAGGATCCAACGAATCAATCGTGGTTTAGCATCCTTCTTAGCCAAGAGATACTTGATAGCCGCGTGATCGGTGTAAACAATGACCTTCGAGTTCACGATGTAAGATCTGAATTTTTCGAAGGCGAATACCACCACTAGCAACTCCTTTTCCGTAGTGACATAGTTTAATTGTGCCCCATTAAGAGTTTTGCTAGCGTAGTAAACGGCATGAACTCGGCCTTCCTTTCTTTGACCCAAAACCGCGCCTATGGCGTAGTCACTTGTGTCACAAATGATCTCGAAAGGTTGGCTACAATCCAGAGTTTGAATAATGGGAGCGCTCACCAACGCACTTTTCAAGGTCCAGAATGCCGCTAGGAACTTCTCATCAAAGTCAAAAGCCACATCCTTTTGAAGGAGATGCGTTAAAGGCTAAGTGATCTTTGAGAAGTCCTTAATAAATCTTCTATAAAATCTGGCATGGCCTAGAAAGCTCCTTAAGGACTTAACATCCGTCGGAGGTGGGAGTTGCTCAACCATCTCTACCTTAGCCTTGTCCACTTCAATGCCTCTCTCGGATATAACATGTCCGAGCACTATGCCTTGCTTAACCATGAAGTGGCACTTTTCCCAATTTGACACCAAGTCTACCTCCGCACACCTCGTGAGGACCTTATCCAAGTTTGCCAAGCAATCCATGAACGTCTTCCCGTAAACGGAAAAATCATCCATGAACACCTCGACAATTTCTTCTATGAATTCCGAGAATACGGCCATCATGCAACGTTGAAAAGAGGCCGGAGCGTTGCATAGACCGAAGGGCATCCTTCTATATGCAAATGTTCCATAAGGGCATGTAAACGTTGTTTTATGTTGATCATCTGGGTGAATGGGAATTTGCATGAACCCCGAGTACCCATCGAGAAAGCAAAAATAATGTGGTTCGCTAATCTCTCGAGCATCTCGTCAATGAACGGTAGGGGGAAGTGATCTTTCTTCGTCGCTTTGTTAAGCTTACGATAATCGATACACATCCGCCACCCGGTCACGGTTCTTTGCGATATCAACTCGTTCTTCTCATTCTTCACCACGGTTAAACCTCCTTTTTTCGGTACACAATGTACCGGGCTCACCCACTCGCTATGCGGAACCGGGTAGATGATTCCGACATCAAGTAGCTTGATGACCTCTTTCTTTACTACCTCTTGCATGGCATGAGTTAGCCTCCTTTGGTGGTCCACTACAGGCTTACATTGGTCTTCCATTGGTATACAATGAGTGCAAAAGGCTGGGCTAAGACCTTTGAGATCATTAATCGAATATCCAATCACCTTCCTATGTTTTTTCAACAAAATCAGCAACTTCTCATTTTCTTCGGGACTCAACTCGTCGCTCACAATGACTGGATTAGTCTTGTCTGGGCCCAAAAATTCATACTTTAATCCCTTGGGTGAAGGTTTAAGGTCTACATCAGGCACTTGTGGCTCCTCGGGTTTAATCTCTCCTATGTCCTCGAATCCTTCTTCCTCCACGCTTCCATCATGCGGTTCTAAGCCTTTTATTGCTTCTTCTAGCTCTTCATCTTGTTGATCGTTAATTTGATTTTCCATAGCTCTTTGCAGTGGGTCCCTAAGGGTTTCAACAAAACAAAGACTGTCTACCTCCTCTACTTTGTCTTCAGGAGGGGAGGGTGTAGAGTGTTTAGAAACGCGAAGAAAACTATATGTGTACTTCTTTCCATTAAGGTTCATTGTTACTTTGCCTTTTCTGGCATCCAACACAGCATCAACCAACTTAAGAAAGGGCCTACCTAGGATTATGTGATCATGATTACTATGGTAAGCATCAATAACAAAGAAATCAGTTGGTATACATTTTCCAGAGATTTTTACATTCATGTTGCAAGCAATACCTAGAGGTCTAATAGTTCTACCATCTCCCATAATTAATTTTGTTGATGTTGGAGCTAAGTCTAGGTTGTGGTCTTGAACTTTATCGTAAATTTTAGAAGATAGGACACTTACTTGGGCTCCGATGTCTCATAAAGCTTTGCATCGAACTCCGTTGATCTCACAACTCAAGTGTGGTGCCATCTTCTCTTCTTCTTCGGATCCTATCGCGTAAACTTCGGCGAGGCGAGCGTATGGTGATGCTTCGGGCTTCATCCCCATGATTTTTTTCACCTCGGCTATGTGTTCTGGATCCACTTCATCATCTCCAAAGAGCTTTTGAAATATCTCACTGGTGGTTTCAAGGTCGTATGAATCTTCCGCTTTCTTCTCCGGTGGGAAATCCACTTCCAATGCTCTTGCCATCCCCTGTTGATTAGGGAACGGTCTTCTCTTGTCGAATACTTCTCCGTAATGGATAGGAACCCAATCCATTGGTTCGAACTCCCTTAGTGGCTTCGCGCTTGACATGCTTCTCTTGTTTGTCTCATTTGGTACGGCGAAGTCGACGCTCGGGGTAGTTCTTGACTTGATGTGTTCTTCTTCAAGCTTTTCCGGGATTGGCTCCTCTTTTTTGACTTCCGAGGTTGCCTCTTTAGAAAATGCAGCACACTTCTTCATCCTCGAGTTATATTCCGACCGTCCCGCGGGTCTTGTTTCCCAATCTCTTCGCTTGGCGGCCGCTTTACTAATTTTTTGTAGAAGTTGAGCGGCTTCCGTGAGTGTCTTTTCCATGAGATCCCCACATGCACACATTTGGATGTGTTGCATGCAACTAGGGGTTAGGGAAAAGAAAAATGTATGCAATAGTACGTCACCTGGAGAAGCTGAGTCTTGGTCCTTGTTCGATCAACTCATTAAACCTATTCCAAGCTTGGTCTATCCCTTCCTCTTCTCCTTGCGTGAAAGTGATCACCGGCCTCCTTAGATGTTGAACCTTGCTAATTGGAAAGAACTTCTCGCAAAACTTCTTTGTCAACTTGTTCCAATTGCCTTCAACTTCAAAGGACGCAACCGAGTACCATGTCTTTGCTTCACCGGCAAGTGACTAGGGACAGAGATTCCATTTGACCCGGTCATTGGGAACTTCTTGACGCACCGTGTTGCATAGCATTGTGAAATCCCTTATGTGTCTATATGGGTTCTTCGTAACCATCCCTTCAAACGGGTTTGCCGCCACCATCTCGATGATCTTGGATTTGATTTCATACTTGGTCGCTTTGAGCTTCGAATCCGACTCTTGTACTCTTATGTCTTCACATCGAGGGCTACCGTAATCTCTTAGTGATTTCTCCAGTTCTTCCACGGGTTGATTGACGAACGCCATCTAGACAATAAGATAAAAACAAAAACAAAGACAAAACAAAGTGGTTTTCTAGATAATATGTGTTAGATATTAGTAAACAAAAGATAAACTAAATATAAAACTAAGTTAGACGCAAACCAAACGATGTAAACTAGCTTGCTCCCTAGCAACGACGCCAGAAAAAGGGGCTTGTTGACGGATAAAAGACGTATCCACCTACGATCCGCAAGCATACGGACCTACACCTTTTTCACCACAGGATTTCCAAGGTTCTTATCAATCCACGGAGCAAGGGGATTACAAGCGTTTGATCTACCTCTACTCACTAACTACTCAAATCCTAACTATGATTAAACTAGAAAACGACTAAACTACACTAGAGAGAATGATCAAGCTATCAAGATAAAAGACACTGCGTTGACGGTGAAAATCCGTCAACCTAGCCATGAGTTTACCTTCGGTGTTGGCATGAGTTTTATACTTTATCCATTGGTACTAACCCCCGTGGTATAACAAGTTCACGTGTGCATGTCGTTTTTGGAGTTTAATGTTTATGCAAGGATTTAGTGTTGAATGCAAGACTTTCGGGATAAGTTCATCAAGCACCTCATGACAAGACCTTGAAGCCCCGAACAAGTCATGCAATGAAGCAAAACTAACTCCAAGAAGCCGGGGACTTGATCCGAGAAGACGACATACTCCGGGGACCCGACCGAAAAAGTGCTTGAATCTTCCAAGACAAGGAGTTGAGTCCAATTCGGAGAGAAACCGACGACATGGACCCGTATGCGAAGGGGGAAGCATCCGGAAGCAAGGGAACCGACCTCGGGCAAAGGAGCCCGCGGGGCCGGGCCTAAATGGGCCCGGGCCGGCCGCCGGCCCGGTCGGCCCGGCCGCCCATTTAGGGCCCAAATGCGTCGTCCTTTGCCCTAGCCGCCAATCGGGCTATTTATAGTCCCCTGACCGAGAGCCACGCGAGAGAAGATTTCGTCTTCGGCCGCCGAGAAGCAGAGAAGAGAGGGACACCATCTAGGAGAGGAGAGGGTCGAGCTAGTTGACTAGGGTTTCCCTAGCCGACGTGGGAACCTTGCACGGAAGACCACGTCGGAGTTCCCGGAGCTAGAAGCAAGATCAAGGAAGGATCCCGGTGGTGATCTTGTGTATGTATCATTGTTATAGTTGAATTATCAAGTTGAATCTTTTCTCAGCGATCAAGTGTTTCCTCGAAGATTTCGTTTTTCGATCGGATTTGCTTATTTCAATTCTATTCTCGAGATAGATTACATAGGGTGTTCTTGTAGCCGCGGTGGCTAGAGGTACACGCCGGATCCTCCGAAAGAATCTCGACTTGTCTTTTGACTCGCCCTAAGCTCCCCGCATGAATAGGGATACGTTGTGACGAACGGGGGTCTCGAAAGGCGGATGTTTTCGGATTTGGACGGGAAACCACGATTTAAAGAGGCTCTTATTAAGATTCGATTTGCTACTTCTTCTTTTGCTTGGAACTTCAACAAAAGGCTTACCCCGATCCCTCTAGATCGGTTTATCTACCTAATCTTACTTTGTTTTCTCCGGTTTTTAGTAGATTAGATTCGTTTTGTGTCTTTTACTTAGATGCATTAGGTCTTTTATCGATTATTGAAGATTACTTGGCTTTAATAGATTAATTCTTGCGTCACACATTTGTTCCACGGATTCGATACCTTGGGTTCACCACTCGAGGGAAGAAGGGTCCCTTGACTACGACGGGAGACTTGTACGCTTGCGAGTCACGAACGAACTTTGATACAATTATTAACCGTCAACAAGCCCCTTTTTCTGGCGCCGTTGCCGGGGAACAAGTGATCAAGATTTGATTTTTTATTGCTTTTTTTGTAATTTTCAGTACTGATTTTGTTTTATTTTTGCATCTAATAAGCTTCAATCATCCTCAAAATACATCTAATCTAGTTTGTCTAACTCTAGTCTTTATAGATTTGTTTTGTTTTCTAGTTTCTTTTGCATATTTTGTTTATTGCTAACCCTAACGGGAGATGGACGGCTACCTCTCCAACAAACCCAATAATTTTGTGGATGATCCGGAAAAACTTTACGAGGCTAAGGAGACGCGAAGCACATCAAGCTAAAAAGCCGGATTTTGTAGATTCGGAGTCGGAAGACGAAGGATCGCAGAATCTCCGGAGAATTCACCACCTCAAAGTCCGCGGGAGAACCGACGTCCACCAATGGGTGACCAACCACCGGAAGAACGCAAGATTGGGGAGCTATGCACCCCAGACATCATCGACCTACCAATCTTGAACCTCGACGAGATCGGAAGACCGTTCGAGATCAAGACCTCAACAATCCGCATGGTGCAACATTCACCCTTCACCGGCAAAGAGGATCCGAACCTTCACCTCCAAGCATTCATTCAACTATGTCAGACTTTCAATATGGAGGGGGTGACTCAAGATCAAATGAGGGCAAGGCTTTTTCCGTTTTCACTACTCGGGAAGGCGTTGCAATGGTTCCACTCTCAACCGGCGGAGACGGTGCAAAATTGGAACACGTTGATGAAGGCTTTCATGAAGGAATACTACTCGCGGGTAAAACTCAAAGCTTGCGTAATAAGATTGCCACCTTTGTTCAATATCCTACGAAACTATCTCGGAGGCATTCGAGCGCTTCAACGAGTACACCGGGCGGTTCCACATCACAAGTTCCCGAAAGAAGACCTCGTGCAAAAGTTCTATCAAGGACTCACCATGGCGTCAAGGACGATCATCGATGCATCAGCGGGAGGATCTATCATCGAGCTTACACCGACGGAAGCTTTCACGCTATTCAAGAAGGTCGCGGATAATGACACGTGGGCGTCATCCGGGCGCCTACACCCGGCTCAACCTATGGGGAACGTCAAAGGAATCTTGCAAGTGGAGAAGGAAGACATACTTGAAGGCAAGATCGACTCGCTCATGAGGAGGTTGGAGAAGATGGAGATAGAAAAGAAAGAGGCTCAAGACTTGAAGGCCGCCGAAGCAAGGTCCACATGCGAAGAATGTGGAGAGTATGGCCATGTCCGCAAAGATTGTCCCGGAGGAAGCCAAAGTGCTCGACTACATGAGGAAGGGAGAATTGCCGAACTTCCGCTACGGGCAAGGTAGGCCTCAATTTAATGCAAGCTCATCTATTCCTAACGCGGTTCCACTTCGGATACAATTGAAGGAGTTCATGGATGAGCAAGCTAAGATCAACAAGGACACCGTCACCAAGTTCAAGACCATAGACAAGGTGTTGGAGAACATCGATAGCAAAGTGACGGAGGTCGGAAGTTCCAATCATCAAGTGCTCAACATGATGAAGATGCTCGAGACGCAAGTTGGACAACTTGCGGGGCGCCTCACTAATGATGAAGGGAAGCTTCCGGGACAACCCAAATGTCCCGAATCGGCGAAGGCCATTCAAACGCGTTCGGGGAAGGAGACCGAAGATCCGGAACGTACCGCGGGAGCAAGAAAGCCGAAACCATCCACCGAGGTGGAAGGAGCTGCTAAAGAGAAGGTTACGGGGATCGTCACCGAGGAACCCGAATTTGAGATGCCGGAAGATGACACGAGGATACCGCAACTCAAGCCACGCTACTTCCGAGGTAAACTTGACAACCACTTTGAGAAGTTTGTGGAAGTTGTGCGTAGACTTAGCATCAACATGCCGTTACTAGATGCCCTACAAGTACCTACATATTCTCGTTACTTTAAAGACATACTCGCAAATAAATATGAGATAGCAACACTCGGGGTAGATCATGTCAAGATGTCCGAGGAGTGTAGTGCAGCTATTGCTTATGGGCTAGGAGAAGCAAAAAGACCCCGGTGCCCCACAATTCCATGTTCGGTTGGTTCTTTCAACTTCGAGAAGGCGTTATGCGACCTTGGAGCTAGTGTGAGTGTCATGCCGAGGGATGTGTTCGAGAAGTTACGCCTACCGATGGAGCCTACGGGAATATGTTTGGAGCCGGGTGACAACTCCATTCGCTATCCCTTGGGCATTGCTGAAGATGTACCCGTGAAGATTGGACACCACTTCATCCCCGTCGACTTCGTTGTGCTCGAGATGGGAGAGAGGGAGAAGCCGCCGCTCATCCTAGGGAGGCCGTTCCTCAAGACCGTGGGAGCAACTATTGATGTTGGCAAGGGGGAGATCATGTTCGATATCAACGGAGAAAGGAGTTCCTTCAAGTTCCGTCCAAGGATTGAGGCATGCAACATGATTGGAGTGAAGGGAGAACCAAAACAAACGGAGGGGCTGAAAAAGAAGAAGGAGCCGAAAAAAGTGAACGTAACGAAAATTAAAGAAGGTGTTGCATCCGTCAAGACAAAGGAAGAGAAGCCGCCCGTGAAGACCAAAAAAATGACTAAGCCGCCCAAGCCAAAAGACAAGCCCGCGCCCAAGATGGTGCGGAAGTGGGTACCCAAGATTGCAACGCCCGCAAAGAGCGTTGATCCGGAGTAATCAAGTGAAGAAGTCTAGCTATAGACTATAAACGAAGCGCTAGGCGGGGAGGCAACCCGTTTCGTCAAGTCAAGTCAAGAATAAGCTACGGGAGGACAACCCGATTCCGGGGTTTTTCGAGTATTTTTAATAATTTAGTTTTTGAGTTCTACTACGCAAAGACATTAGACTTAGAAGTGGTTGAACAATATTAGAGACATAATTCTTGATTGAATGTTTGCTTTATCATAAACCCTTTGCATGAACCCTCCTATGTGCTTGTTTGATTCTTTTCTTTTCGAGAAACCCCTCAACCAAATAATTTCAGAACCTTAGCTCAACCTTTCACCCTCATTATGGTGCTGAGGTTGGCTTATTTTTCATGCTAAAACCACACGAGTAGAGCCACGATTTATATTCAAGTGTTATAAAAATTCAGCACGTGGTAGGACTCGCGTGAACCTAGAAATCAGCTTTTGGTTGGTTTTAAAAATCTTTATCCTTGGTTTCTTTAGGGTTAGAATTTTTCTAAGCCTATTCTAATTTTGTTCTGTTCAAAATCTTTCTTATTTAGCCAAAATTAGAACCTAAACCTATGCCCCCATGATCAAGCCGGGAAAACGTTCGCTCTCAACCGATGAAAGCAGACTTTACCGGTAAGACCAAAATCGACGTAGTCGAAAAATATTTTCGACTTACATCTGTTTTTAATGGTTTAAAAACTTCTCTAAAATTATGCTCAAGCTCTTGCATGGCTCTGAAAAATATTTTAAAATTCGAATTAGAGGAGTGCTTAACCTTAAACACACCTAAATGGAGGCAATCAAGTTTGAATTAATCATGCATGCACCATTGGATTCCCTTTTATCAACTTTCACCAATTCCACATGCAAAGGACAAGCATGGTGGGCAGTAAGCATCAACTTTGCAGGATTTCAATGGTGGCATGTGAAGCAAGTGGAGCTAGGGAGCATGGACATGACCCAAAGCATGGAGCATCAAGTGGGAGGACCAATAATTCAAGAAAAGGAGTGGACGAGAGCGTTTGGGCGGTGCAACTCGTGGAGCACGCGGGCGGGGAAAGTTGCGAGAGGCGAAATGATCGTGCTTTGCGGGAGAAAGACGCGCCGAGGAGGAGCCGGAGCACCCCTGGGCCGGCCGGCCTAGGCCGGCCGGCCGCCCTATAAATGGCGCCCCCGGCGCCCGTCTTCTGCGGGCAAGCTTCCCTCTCCTTCCCTTGTTTGTGTGTTCAAGTTTGTGTGCTCAGAACCTCCGTAGACTTAGCCAACCACCCAAGCTTGAGAGCTCAAGAAAAAAAATCCACCTCCCTAATCCACTCAAAGTCCACATCCGAAGCAAAGAGTTTAAGTGCCTAGTTTACCGGTTGCAACCCGGATTTTTAGTTGAAGAGAGAGTGCAGCAAGCATGTGGAAGAAGACCACAAGTCTCTTCTCTAAGAAGAAGAGTTCGTCGTCGTCTAAGCCGTCATCAACCACGTCTTCGAGGAGGCACTCGGTTTCCGAGTCTCCCCGGAGCATGGAGACGGACACGGCACCACCGAGGAGGAACGACGCTCTCCTCCTTGGTGGGATGAGGGCTGCGAGAAGCACTTCCATGAGGTTCACCGAACCTCGTGGGCACACGGAGGAGCAACCCGCGCCACCACGACGATCGACTCGCTCAACCGCACCACCTCCTTACACCCCGACACAATCTTCGTACGGCTTCATCATCATGTCGGCGGAGGAGGAGGATAGGCTCGCCAATCTTGAGAAGAGGCTTGTGCCAAACGTCGAGATCGACGACCAAGCACTCCACACCTTGGGTTTTCGCACCGACATAAACTACATGTTGGGGCACCTCGGGTGGATTCAGTTCTCCAACGGAATCTCGGTGGACACCCACTTGGGTTACACCTTGGAAATTTTAATGACTATGGCACCCATCGTTGATGATGATGGGGTGCAATGCTTGTCATTCCGTTTGGAGGGAATCCAACAAGTGGTTCCCTACGAGCACGTAAGGGAGCTGCTTGGATTCCACAAGGGCGCTCCGGAGAAAGTCGACGTGCCTCCCGGCATGTTGGCGGAATTTTGGGGCATGATCTCCGGAGATGCCCATCAACAACGCAAAAGCATCCGCAACCCCATTATCCGGATATTTCACTCTTGGATGTGCAAGAGGGTATTGGGGAGGATGAGGGAAACAAAGGTGACCGACACGGAGTTAAATTGGCTATACTCGGCTTTGATTGCCGGGCAGCCAATTGACCCCTCTTACCTCATGATCAACCGTTGGTGTTGTGAAGCAACATCGGGGGCTAGTGATATTGGTTCGGGGTGTTACCTCTCCATGTTGGCCTTTTCCTTGCGACCGGGGATCGCAAGAAACCCCGCTCACCTTTTGCGCGGTACCTCTCTCGGTTTTGAGTACTTGCGGCAAGGCAAGTACATTAGTGGAGATGAGAGAAGAGGTTACCGATTGGCCATTGTGAACCTCCCTCTTCCGGATGAGAGGCTTAGGCTTTTCACCGAAGGAAGGGAAGATTGGTTGGAAGAGGGAATACTTGTCCCCGCAAGGAAGAACAAAAGAGGAAGGATCGTAGAAGAGGGAACATCCTCCGCACAAGAGGGTGGAGCACAACCCAATGTGCAACCATCCGGCGGGGTTCCTCCTCCGCCAAGTTATTACGGAGGGTCTCAACAACAAGCATGGGGGGGTGGTGCACCGGTACCCCCACAAAATTATGTTGTGCCCAACGCCAACTTCGCGGAGTCCTACGCTCATCATCCCCAACCACAACAAAGCATGGCTATTATTGGAGGATATGCTGCAAGAAATGCTCAAAATATAGCAGCCATCCAATCCAACGCAGCTCAACTCGGTGAAGGCAACGCAAATATTGCCTTTGAACTTGGACGCCTTCACCTTGTGGAGCCAAATCAATTCGACGGAGGAAGCGTTCATTCATATTATGAGCAAGGGTATTACTATCAAGACTATCAACATCAACCACCGGCGGAGGACTAGAAGATTTAGGAACTTTAGTTTTCTTTTCTTTTCTATTTCTCTCGTAATTTTCAGCCTTTTCTTATGTGTGTTTGCGTAGTATTTTTCTGTTTTTATTTAATTTTCAGCAAGTATGTTTCTTTATTTTCAGTGTGTATTTCAACTTGATATCACCATTAATAAAGTCACCACCTTGATTATATCATTGGAAAAGTTACAAAATTCATGCTATGATGATATATGATTAAAATTGCAGCTTTGTTCATCTTTGTAGTTGATTTATGCATGTTTAAGCTAGTGCTCTCTTAAAAATACAGATCTGAATTTATTTAAATGCTAGCTTAATTTTCAGCGGAGGTTATGATTAAAATAAAGACCCATAGTGTTTTATGTGCTCTCAAGTTATGAATGGATTGAAGATGTCTTTTATGCTCAAAAATATTGCTAACCTTGTCACAAATATCACTTGTGTGTTGCTCAACCTATCCAAAGCCTTATATATATTTGAGTGCATAAACCTTAGTGTACAAGATTTATTTTTGAGTGAGTTATTGCAGGCCATGATTTCTCTGGCCCGAGACTAAGAAGCTGGTCATTCCGTTTTTGCGTATCTATCTTTTTGCTAGCCTTTTATCCGTGCATTGTGTATCCCCGCATCGGTGATCTCACAAACTTCGCCGGATATCCACCCTTAAACCAAATATCATCTTTTTTGTGACTACCTCCTTGACCACAACCTATCATTGAGGATGGATCATCAATTCAAGGAAGATCGCAAGACGGTGCCAACGTTGAAGATTTCAAGTATCTCTCCAAGGAAAAATATCCGGTACCTACCTTATTTTTCGCCTCTTTGCTCGAGGACGAGCAACGTCTAAGCATGGGGGAGGAGGTAGGTACGGTGCAGTTTTAGAGTTCAAAAGGGAGTATTTAAAAAATATATATATAATGATGAAAGAAAAAAAAATCCAGTGATATGCATGACTTTCAAGGTATCAAAAAAATCAAAACTTCATTGTGAAAGTCATGGACTGAATATATGACGAGGCAAGAAAAAAAATGAATGAATGAAAGAAAGAAAAGAATGAGAAAGAAAAAAAAATATATTTTGTGCGTAAAGTGAACTCCCCGGTTCTCTAAGAGTGCATTCAAGGCTTCAAGATAAAAAGATCCATTCTCAATTTTCCAACCATGTGCAATCCGATAACGAGGACTTTCTTTGTGCCTCGGGATCACTCTTTGCCATTTGCACATGTCCATTCATCTAAAGTGTGTGTATTTTTCTCTTTCCCCTCCTTGATTTAACATTATTTTCCAATGACCTTTTTGACGAGTCTCGGTAAGACCATGAGAAGCTTGTCTTGTTTTGACGACACCTCATTTATAAATTCTTGTTAGGACTAAACTTTCCCAAAAGCTCCATATAAAGCCTACCACATATATATGAGAGGGAAAGGAGTAGAATATATAGGCTTGAGAGACAAGTGAGATGAGAGTTTATGAGCAATACATGAGATGATTTAAATTTGTGAATTTGGTTTAGCTTTTCTCTATCTCGTTCTTTATTTCAAAAATTCTGAGATCTATTTAAAACTTTGTGAGCATGTTAATACTTGTGGGATAAGCTTAATAAGAATCTACCCTCCGTAGAGATGAAGGCTAGCACATTATGGAACTTTAATGAATTAAATTTTGAGAGCATTATGTTTTCTCATGTATGATCAAATGCAAAGTTTAAACATCGTTTAGCAATGATGATATTCATCGAAGGCTTACTCGAGGACGAGCAAGGTTTAAGCATGGGGGAGATGTTGACGGTGAAAATCCGTCAACCTAGCCATGAGTTTACCTTCGGTGTTGGCATGAGTTTTATACTTTATCCATTGGTACTAACCCCCGTGGTATAACAAGTTCACGTGTGCATGTCGTTTTTGGAGTTTAATGTTTATGCGGGGATTTAGTGTTGAATGCAAGACTTTCGGGATAAGTTCATCAAGCACCTCATGACAAGACCTTGAAGCCCCGAACAAGTCATGCAATGAAGCAAAACTAACTCCAAGAAGCCGGGGACTTGATCCGAGAAGACGACATACTCCGGGGACCCGACCGGAAAAGTGCTCGAATCTTCCAAGACAAGGAGTTGAGTCCAATTCGGAGAGAAACCGACGACATGGACCCGTATGCGAAGGGGGAAGCATCCAGGAAGCAAGGGAACCGACCTCGGGCAAAGGAGCCCGCGGGGCCGGGCCTAAATGGGCCCGGGCCGGCCGGCCCGATCCGGTCGGCCCGAGCCCATTTAGGGCCCAAATGCGTCGCCCTTTGCCCTAGCCGCCAATCGGGCTATTTATAGTCCCCCGACCGAGAGCCACGCAGAGAAGATTTCGTCTTCGGCCGCCGAGAAGCAGAGAAGAGAGGGACACCATCTAGGAGAGGAGAGGGTCGAGCTAGTTGACTAGGGTTTCCCTAGCCGACGTGGGAACCTTGCACGGAAGACCACGTCGGAGTTCCCGAGCTAGAAGCAAGATCAAGGAAGGATCCCGGTGGTGATCTTGTGTATGTATCATTGTTATAGTTGAATTATCAAGTTGAATCTTTTCTCAGCGATCAAGTGTTTCCTCGAAGATTTCGTTTTTCGATCGGATTTGCTTATTTCAATTCTATTCTCGAGATAGATTACATAGGGTGTTCTTGTAGCCGCGGTGGCTAGAGGTACACGCCGGATCCTCCGAAAGAATCTCGACTTGTCTTTTGACTCGCCCTAAGCTCCCCGCATGAATAGGGATACGTTGTGACGAACGGGGGTCTCGAAAGGCGGATGTTTTCGGATTTGGACGGGAAACCACGATTTAAAGAGGCTCTTATTAAGATTCGATTTGCTACTTCTTCTTTTGCTTGGAACTTCAACAAAAGGCTTACCCCGATCCCTCTAGATCGGTTTATCTACCTAATCTTACTTTGTTTTCTCCGGTTTTTAGTAGATTAGATTCGTTTTGTGTCTTTTACTTAGATGCATTAGGTCTTTTATCGATTATTGAAGATTACTTGGCTTTAATAGATTAATTCTTGCGTCACACATTTGTTCCACGGATTCGATACCTTGGGTTCACCACTCGAGGGAAGAAGGGTCCCTTGACTACGACGGGAGACTTGTACGCTTGCGAGTCACGAACGAACTTTGATACAATTATTAACCGTCAACAAGCCCCTTTTTCTGGCGCCGTTGCCGGGGAACAAGTGATCAAGATTTGATTTTTTATTGCTTTTTTTTGTAATTTTCAGTACTGATTTTGTTTTATTTTTGCATCTAATAAGCTTCAATCATCCTCAAAATACATCTAATCTAGTTTGTCTAACTCTAGTCTTTATAGATTTGTTTTGTTTTCTAGTTTCTTTTGCATATTTTGTTTATTGCTAACCCTAACAGGAGATGGACGGCTACCTCTCCAACAAACCCAATAATTTTGTGGATGATCCGAAAAAAACTTTACGAGGCTAAGGAGACACGAAGCACATCAAGCTAAAAAGCTGGATTTTGTAGATTCGGAGTCGGAAGACGAAGGATCGCGAGGAATCTCCCGGAGAATTCACCACCTCAAAGTCCGCGGGAGAACCGACGTCCACCAATGGGTGACCAACCACCGGAAGAACGCAAGATTGGGGAGCTATGCACCCCAGACATCATCGACCTACCAATCTTGAACCTCGACGAGATCGGAAGACCGTTCGAGATCAAGACCTCAACAATCCGCATGGTGCAACATTCACCCTTCACCGGCAAAGAGGATCCGAACCTTCACCTCCAAGCATTCATTCAACTATGTCAGACTTTCAATATGGAGGGGGTGACTCAAGATCAAATGAGGGCAAGGCTTTTTCCGTTTTCACTACTCGGGAAGGCGTTGCAATGGTTCCACTCTCAACCGGCGGAGACGGTGCAAAATTGGAACACGTTGATGAAGGCTTTCATGAAGGAATACTACTCGCCGGGTAAAACTCAAAGCTTGCGTAATAAGATTGCCACCTTTGTTCAATATCCTACGAAACTATCTCGGAGGCATTCGAGCGCTTCAACGAGTACACCGGGCGGTTCCACATCACAAGTTCCCGAAAGAAGACCTCGTGCAAAAGTTCTATCAAGGACTCACCATGGCGTCAAGGACGATCATCGATGCATCAGCGGGAGGATCTATCATCGAGCTTACACCGACGGAAGCTTTCACGCTATTCAAGAAGGTCGCGGATAATGACACGTGGGCGTCATCCGGGCGCCTACACCCGGCTCAACCTATGGGGAACGTCAAAGGAATCTTGCAAGTGGAGAAGGAAGACATACTTGAAGGCAAGATCGACTCGCTCATGAGGAGGTTGGAGAAGATGGAGATAGAAAAGAAAGAGGCTCAAGACTTGAAGGCCGCCGAAGCAAGGTCCACATGCGAAGAATGTGGAGAGTATGGCCATGTCCGCAAAGATTGTCCGGAGGAAGCCAAAGTGCTCGACTACATGAGGAAGGGAGAATTGCCGAACTTCCGCTACGGGCAAGGTAGGCCTCAATTTAATGCAAGCTCATCTATTCCTAACGCGGTTCCACTTCGGATACAATTGAAGGAGTTCATGGATGAGCAAGCTAAGATCAACAAGGACACCGTCACCAAGTTCAAGACCATAGACAAGGTGTTGGAGAACATCGATAGCAAAGTGACGGAGGTCGGAAGTTCCAATCATCAAGTGCTCAACATGATGAAGATGCTCGAGACGCAAGTTGGACAACTTGCGGGCGCCCTCACTAATGATGAAGGGAAGCTTCCGGGACAACCCAAATGTCCCGAATCGGCGAAGGCCATTCAAACGCGTTCGGGGAAGGAGACCGAAGATCCGGAACGTACCGCGGGAGCAAGAAAGCCGAAACCATCCACCGAGGTGGAAGGAGCCGCTAAAGAGAAGGTTACGGGGATCGTCACCGAGGAACCCGAATTTGAGATGCCGGAAGATGACACGAGGATACCGCAACTCAAGCCACGCTACTTCCGAGGTAAACTTGACAACCACTTTGAGAAGTTTGTGGAAGTTGTGCGTAGACTTAGCATCAACATGCCGTTACTAGATGCCCTACAAGTACCTACATATTCTCGTTACTTTAAAGACATACTCGCAAATAAATATGAGATAGCAACACTCGGGATAGATCATGTCAAGATGTCCGAGGAGTGTAGTGCAGCTATTGCTTATGGGCTAGAGAAGCAAAAAGACCCCGGGTGCCCTACAATTCCATGTTCGGTTGGTTCTTTCAACTTCGAGAAGGCGTTATGCGACCTTGGAGCTAGTGTGAGTGTCATGCCGAGGGATGTGTTCGAGAAGTTACGCCTACCGATGGAGCCTACGGGAATATGTTTGGAGCCGGGTGACAACTCCATTCGCTATCCCTTGGGCATTGCTGAAGATGTACCCGTGAAGATTGGACACCACTTCATCCCCGTCGACTTCGTTGTGCTCGAGATGGGAGAGAGGGAGAAGCCGCCGCTCATCCTAGGGAGGCCGTTCCTCAAGACCGTGGGAGCAACTATTGATGTTGGCAAGGGGGAGATCATGTTCGATATCAACGGAGAAAGGAGTTCCTTCAAGTTCCGTCCAAGGATTGAGGCATGCAACATGATTGGAGTGAAGGGAGAACCAAAACAAACGGAGGGGCTGAAAAAGAAGAAGGAGCCGAAAAAAGTGAACGTAACGAAAATTAAAGAAGGTGTTGCATCCGTCAAGACAAAGGAAGAGAAGCCGCCTCGTGAAGACCAAAAAAATGACTAAGCCGCCAAGCCAAAAGACAAGCCCGCGCCCAAGATGGTGCGGAAGTGGGTACCCAAGATTGCAACGCCCGCAAAGAGCGTTGATCCGGAGTAATCAAGTGAAGAAGTCTAGCTATAGACTATAAACGAAGCGCTAGGCGGGAGGCAACCCGTTTCGTCAAGTCAAGTCAAGAATAAGCTACCGGGAGGACAACCCGATTCCAGGTTTTTCGAGTATTTTTAATAATTTAGTTTTTGAGTTCTACTACGCAAAGACATTAGACTTAGAAGTGGTTGAACAATATTAGAGACATAATTCTTGATTGAATGTTTGCTTTATCATAAACCCTTTGCATGAACCCTCCTATGTGCTTGTTTGATTCTTTTCTTTTCGAGAAACCCCTCAACCAAATAATTTCAGAACCTTAGCTCAACCTTTCACCCTCATTATGGTGCTGAGGTTGGCTTATTTTTCATGCTAAAACCACACGAGTAGAGCCACGATTTATATTCAAGTGTTATAAAAATTCAGCACGTGGTAGGACTCGCGTGAACCTAGAAATCAAAGCTTTTGGTTGGTTTTAAAAATCTTTATCCTTGGTTTCTTTAGGATTAGAATTTTTCTAAGCCTATTCTAATTTTGTTCTATTCAAAATCTTTCTTATTTAGCCAAAATTAGAACCTAAACCTATGCCCCCATGATCAAGCCGGGAAAACGTTCGCTCTCAACCGATGAAAGCGGACTTTACCGGTAAGACCAAAATCGACGTAGTCGAAAAATATTTTCGACTTACATCTGTTTTTAATGGTTTAAAAACTTCTCTAAAATTATGCTCAAGCTCTTGCATGGCTCTGAAAAATATTTTAAAATTCGAATTAGAGGAGTGCTTAACCTTAAACACACCTAAATGGAGGCAATCAAGTTTGAATTAATCATGCATGCACCATTGGATTCCCTTTTATCAACTTTCACCAATTCCACATGCAAAGGACAAGCATGGTGGGCAGTAAGCATCAACTTTGCAGGATTTCAATGGTGGCATGTGAAGCAAGTGGAGCTAGGGAGCATGGACATGACCCAAAGCATGGAGCATCAAGTGGGAGGACCAATAATTCAAGAAAAGGAGTGGACGAGAGCGTTTGGGCGGTGCAACTCGTGGAGCACGCGGGCGGGGAAAGTTGCGAGGCGAAATGATCGTGCTGGGGAGAAAGACGCGCCGAGGAGGAGCCGGAGCACCCCCGGGCCGGCCGGCCTAGGCCGGCCGGCCTCGCCCTATAAATGGCGCCCCCGGCGCCCGTCTTCTGCAGGCAAGCTTCCCTCTCCTTCCCTTGTTTGTGTGTTCAAGTTTGTGTGCTCAGAACCTCCGTAGACTTAGCCAACCACCCAAGCTTGAGAGCTCAAGAAAAAAAATCCACCTCCCTAATCCACTCAAAGTCCACATCCGAAGCAAAGAGTTTAAGTGCCTAGTTTACCGGTTGCAACCCGGATTTTTAGTTGAAGAGAGAGTGCAGCAAGCATGTGGAAGAAGACCACAAGTCTCTTCTCTAAGAAGAAGAGTTCGTCGTCGTCTAAGCCGTCATCAACCACGTCTTCGAGGAGGCACTCGGTTTCCGAGTCTCCCCGGAGCATGGAGACGGACACGGCACCACCGAGGAGGAACGACGCTCTCCTCCTTGGTGGGATGAGGGCTGCGAGAAGCACTTCCATGAGGTTCACCGAACCTCGTGGGCACACGGAGGAGCAACCCGCGCCACCACGACGATCGACTCGCTCAACCGCACCACCTCCTTACACCCCGACACAATCTTCGTACGGCTTCATCATCATGTCGGCGGAGGAGGAGGATAGGCTCGCCAATCTTGAGAAGAGGCTTGTGCCAAACGTCGAGATCGACGACCAAGCACTCCACACCTTGGGTTTTCGCACCGACATAAACTACATGTTGGGGCACCTCGGGTGGATTCGGTTCTCCAACGGAATCTCGGTGGACACCCACTTGGGTTACACCTTGGAAATTTTAATGACTATGGCACCCATCGTTGATGATGATGGGGTGCAATGCTTGTCATTCCGTTTGGAGGGAATCCAACAAGTGGTTCCCTACGAGCACGTAAGGGAGCTGCTTGGATTCCACAAGGGCGCTCCGGAGAAAGTCGACGTGCCTCCCGCATGTTGGCGGAATTTTGGGGCATGATCTCCGGAGATGCCCATCAACAACGCAAAAGCATCCGCAACCCCATTATCCGGATATTTCACTCTTGGATGTGCAAGAGGGTATTGGGGAGGATGAGGGAAACAAAGGTGACCGACACGGAGTTAAATTGGCTATACTCGGCTTTGATTGCCGGGCAGCCAATTGACCCCTCTTACCTCATGATCAACCGTTGGTGTTGTGAAGCAACATCGGGGGCTAGTGATATTGGTTCGGGGTGTTACCTCTCCATGTTGGCCTTTTCCTTGCGACCGGGGATCGCAAGAAACCCCGCTCACCTTTTGCGCGGTACCTCTCTCGGTTTTGAGTACTTGCGGCAAGGCAAGTACATTAGTGGAGATGAGAGAAGAGGTTACCGATTGGCCATTGTGAACCTCCCTCTTCCGGATGAGAGGCTTAGGCTTTTCACCGAAGGAAGGGAAGATTGGTTGGAAGAGGGAATACTTGTCCCTGCAAGGAAGAACAAAAGAGGAAGGATCGTAGAAGAGGGAACATCCTCCGCACAAGAGGGTGGAGCACAACCCAATGTGCAACCATCCGGCGGGGTTCCTCCTCCGCCAAGTTATTACGGAGGGTCTCAACAACAAGCATGGGGGGTGGTGCACCGGTACCCCCACAAAATTATGTTGTGCCCAACGCCAACTTCGCGGAGTCCTACGCTCATCATCCCCAACCACAACAAAGCATGGCTATTATTGGAGGATATGCTGCAAGAAATGCTCAAAATATAGCAGCCATCCAATCCAACGCAGCTCAACTCGGTGAAGGCAACGCAAATATTGCCTTTGAACTTGGACGCCTTCACCTTGTGGAGCCAAATCAATTCGACGGAGGAAGCGTTCATTCATATTATGAGCAAGGGTATTACTATCAAGACTATCAACATCAACCACCGGCGGAGGACTAGAAGATTTAGGAACTTTAGTTTTCTTTTCTTTTCTATTTCTCTGTAATTTTCAGCCTTTTCTTATGTGTGTTTGCGTAGTATTTTTCTGTTTTTATTTAATTTTCAGCAAGTATGTTTCTTTATTTTCAGTGTGTATTTCAACTTGATATCACCATTAATAAAGTCACCACCTTGATTATATCATTGGAAAAGTTACAAAATTCATGCCATGATGATATATGATTAAAATTGCAGCTTTGTTCATCTTTGTAGTTGATTTATGCATGTTTAAGCTAGTGCTCTCTTAAAAATACAGATCTGAATTTATTTAAATGCTAGCTTAATTTTCAGCGGAGGTTATGATTAAAATAAAGACCCATAGTGTTTTATGTGCTCTCAAGTTATGAATGGATTGAAGATGTCTTTTATGCTCAAAAATATTGCTAACCTTGTCACAAATATCACTTGTGTGTTGCTCAACCTATCCAAAGCCTTATATATATTTGAGTGCATAAACCTTAGTGTACAAGATTTATTTTTGAGTGAGTTATTGCAGGCCATGATTTCTCTGGCCCGAGACTAAGAAGCTGGTCATTCCGTTTTTGCGTATCTATCTTTTTGCTAGCCTTTTATCCGTGCATTGTGTATCCCCGCATCGGTGATCTCACAAACTTCGCCGGATATCCACCCTTAAACCAAATATCATCTTTTTTGTGACTACCTCCTTGACCACAACCTATCATTGAGGATGGATCATCAATTCAAGGAAGATCGCAAGACGGTGCCAACGTTGAAGATTTCAAGTATCTCTCCAAGGAAAAATATCCGGTACCTACCCTATTTTTCGCCTCTTTGCTCGAGGACGAGCAACGTCTAAGCATGGGGGAGGAGGTAGGTACGGTGCAGTTTTAGAGTTCAAAAGGGAGTATTTAAAAAATATATATATAATGATGAAAGAAAAAAAAATCCAGTGATATGCATGACTTTCAAGGTATCAAAAAAATCAAAACTTCATTGTGAAAGTCATGGACTGAATATATGACGAGGCAAGAAAAAAAATGAATGAATGAAAGAAAGAAAAGAATGAGAAAGAAAAAAAAATATATTTGTGCGTAAAGTGAACTCCCCGGTTCTCTAAGAGTGCATTCAAGGCTTCAAGATAAAAAGATCCATTCTCAATTTTCCAACCATGTGCAATCCGATAACGAGGACTTTCTTTGTGCCTCGGGATCACTCTTTGCCATTTGCACATGTCCATTCATCTAAAGTGTGTGTATTTTTCTCTTTCCCCTCCTTGATTTAACATTATTTTCCAATGACCTTTTTGACGAGTCTCGGTAAGACCATGAGAAGCTTGTCTTGTTTTGACGACACCTCATTTATAAATTCTTGTTAGGACTAAACTTTCCCAAAAGCTCCATATAAAGCCTACCACATATATATGAGAGGGAAAGGAGTAGAATATATAGGCTTGAGAGACAAGTGAGATGAGAGTTTATGAGCAATACATGAGATGATTTAAATTTGTGAATTTGGTTTAGCTTTTCTCTATCTCGTTCTTTATTTCAAAAATTCGAGATCTATTTAAAACTTTGTGAGCATGTTAATACTTGTGGGATAAGCTTAATAAGAATCTACCCTCCGTAGAGATGAAGGCTAGCACATTATGGAACTTTAATGAATTAAATTTTGAGAGCATTATGTTTTCTCATGTATGATCAAATGCAAAGTTTAAACATCGTTTAGCAATGATGATATTCATCGAAGGCTTACTCGAGGACGAGCAAGGTTTAAGCATGGGGGAGATGTTGACGGTGAAAATCCGTCAACCTAGCCATGAGTTTACCTTCGGTGTTGGCATGAGTTTTATACTTTATCCATTGGTACTAACCCCCGTGGTATAACAAGTTCACGTGTGCATGTCGTTTTTGGAGTTTAATGTTTATGCAGGGATTTAGTGATGAATGCAAGACTTTTGGGATAAGTTCATCAAGCACCTCATGACAAGACTTTGAAGCCCTGAACAAGTCATGCAATGAAGCAAAACTAACTCCAAGAAGCCGGGGACTTGATCCGAGAAGACGACATACTCCAGGGACCTGACCAGAAAAGTGCTAAATCTTCCAAGACAAGGAGTTGAGTCCAATTCGGAGAGAAACCGACGACATGGACCCGTATGCAGAAGGGGGAAGCATCCAGGAAGCAAGGGAACCGACCTCGGGCAAAGGAGCCGCGGGGCCGGGCCTAAATGGGCCCGGGCCGGCCGGCCCCGGTCCGGTCGGCCCGAGCCCATTTAGGGCCCAAATGCGTCGTCCTTTGCCCTAGCCGCCAATCGGGCTATTTATAGTCCCCCGACCGAGAGCCACGCAGAGAAGATTTCGTCTTCGGCCGCCGAGAAGCAGAGAGAGAGAGGGACACCATCTAGGAGAGGAGAGGGTCGAGCTAGTTGACTAGGGTTTCCCTAGCCGACGTGGGAACCTTGCACGGAAGACCACGTCGGAGTTCCCGAGCTAGAAGCAAGATCAAGGAAGGATCCCGGTGGTGATCTTGTGTATGTATCATTGTTATAGTTGAATTATCAAGTTGAATCTTTTCTCAGCGATCAAGTGTTTCCTCGAAGATTTCGTTTTTCGATCGGATTTGCTTATTTCAATTCTATTCTCGAGATAGATTACATAGGGTGTTCTTGTAGCCGCGGTGGCTAGAGGTACACGCCGGATCCTCCGAAAGAATCTCGACTTGTCTTTTGACTCGCCCTAAGCTCCCCGCATGAATAGGGATACGTTGTGACAGAACGGGGGTCTCGAAAGGCGGATGTTTTCGGATTTGGACGGGAAACCACGATTTAAAGAGGCTCTTATTAAGATTCGATTTGCTACTTCTTCTTTTGCTTGGAACTTCAACAAAAGGCTTACCCCGATCCCTCTAGATCGGTTTATCTACCTAATCTTACTTTGTTTTCTCCGGTTTTTAGTAGATTAGATTCGTTTTGTGTCTTTTACTTAGATGCATTAGGTCTTTTATCGATTATTGAAGATTACTTGGCTTTAATAGATTAATTCTTGCGTCACACATTTGTTCCACGGATTCGATACCTTGGGTTCACCACTCGAGGGAAGAAGGGTCCCTTGACTACGACGGGAGACTTGTACGCTTGCGAGTCACGAACGAACTTTGATACAATTATTAACCGTCAACACACTCGCCCGTGGGTCTACGATACTAGAACAATCGTTTCGACATGAAAACCAATCTAATCTATCGGGGGTTGTGACCACAATTTCGCCCTTTCCCTCCTCTCGTACTGTCACTACGCGAAGGTAATCGTGACTAGACCTATGATGGACACGGTGTATTGAATGGATCAAAGGAAGCATTGGAGCTCTATTCCCTTTACAACATGGTAGCTAACCTTAAGCGTTAAAGCATATTCAACACAAGATGATAGATAGATAATCCAACAAAGTACGATTACATCTCAAGATCGATTACAACCCATTGACGAATAAGGAGATTACCCCATCAAGGTGCTAGACATAGCACCGTTGATCATGGTCACCCTTCCGACGGTGTCTTCCTTCTTCTCCACTTGTGGGTGCTTCCTTCGAGGTGGTCGATCCCCCTCCGGAGATCTCCCTCCTCTCTCTAGCTTGTGGATGGCCTCCCGGTGTGAATGGCTCTATCCCCCGCGAATGGCGGCGCCTCCGGGGTTTTAGGGTTGAAGATCCTTTGGGTGCAAGGAAAGGGGGGGGGGGCGAACCGACGCCGTGGGGGCCGGGCCGGCCGGCCTGGGGCCGACCGGCCCCCGCCCATTTCGGCCCGGTTCGGTCGCCCCTTCGCTCCCCGTGGGTCCTCGGTGATTATGCACTTTGCCCCTTCCACTTGCATGATTTTGACGATGTCGGCCCTCGCGTCCAAGATGGAGGTTCTCCGTGCATGAAGTTCGGTCTTTTACGCTTCAATCCCCAGGGGTGTTCCTACGTAGCACTTCGGTCCTTGCCACCATTGGAAGTGATTTCATCAAGCTCATGAACACGAACAAGACTCCGTAAATGCTCCTTTGAACTTGTTGTGAATCCGTCCTTTATGTCCATGTTTTCCTACATAAACACAACACTTCCAAATGCATGCACATAGATGAACTTGTTATATGATTAGTGTGCCTAGTGGCGGGTTAGTTCCATAATCAAATCCAAACCAAAGTGTAATGAACATGTTTGGTGTACCAAAATACACCGTCTACAACATCCTAGTACGAGTTTTACTGTTCGCATATGAAATGCATCTTAAATCAAGTTCTTAAAGATACAACCCGACTTTAGAGAATGATGAAATGAAATCATAATTTTTATGGATACAGTAGCACTCGGCGTCGAGTACTCTACGTCTACTGGGTACAACGGGGGTATTTCCCCTTCCTCATAGCATCCGGCCTAGCTTCCTTAGCCCGGCGAGCTCTCTCCCTCTTCCTCTCTCTATCTGCTTCACGGGCCGCGACCGCTTCACGTTCTTTGATCTCCCACCGAATGCGAATTTCATCCTGCTGCTCCTTATGTTTTTGTTCTTGTTTTTCTGCTTGAACCATACTTTGCCACCTCTCACGTGCTGAACGACTTGTCTCCTCGACGTAACACTTGTCTTGTTCGGACTGCTCACAATCTAGCCACTGCATAAAATCACAGAGAGGAGGTGGAGTCTTTTTTCAAAGACAAGTTAGCACATAATAAAATAGCAATGACATAATATTTATTTAGTAATTTAGTTAGTTCTTACTTTTGGTCTAACATTGCGACATGGTGGGAGGGGGTCATGCTCGTAGTTCTCGCACATGAAGAACCTCATCCAGTAGCGGTACCCGAGAATGTTGCACTTGACAAGTTTACAATTGTCACCGCAGTAGCACATAGGAGTGTGGATCCCCTTTGGCAGCTCAACCTTGTCCTTCCTACTGGTGAGCAACTCCAAATCCAACTCAGGACCCGTTGAAGCCATTAAAAGCCTACAAAACAAATGAGAAATATGATATTTCATTACTTGTTTCATTTGAAATTATAGAACAAAACATAACCGGATATGATAACAAATTCGACGGCAAGAATAAAACAGCAAGCAAATGCAAAGGTAGTTCAATTATTACAACATGATAACATGCATAAGTTCAAATAGTACAAGACCTTGCAATATAAAATTGTTCAAATACTACAAGACGACAACATGCATAAGTAGTTCAATTATTACAACACGGTAGCACAAACAAGTACGGTCACTGCATTCCTTCGTTGTAGCGACTGGAACAACGTCCACGTGCACTAGATGAAGGTGGTGTAGAAGTGGTAGTGGAAAAGTAAGATGCTTCGGTGCATTTCTTGTAGGAGTATCCGGGATTGTTGCACCGGAGCATATCCGCCCCTAAGGTCTAGCTTCAGCCTCATCCATGTTGTTCCTAATCCTCTTCTTCTTGCGTCGACCGACACCTTGACACATGGCTGGATCTGGATTTGGTGTGTACAATGCACTGTCTTTGGGGTCTTGAGTAAAAGTTCCAAGATGCAGGTAACCCTCAATAGTGTGGTTCCAAGTGTCTAGAATGGTTTGCTTCAGAAAGTATTTAGGCATGTAGCGGCCCAATGCTGATTTTTTGTTGCAAGGCATGCAACGATCACATGTGAGCAGGGGTAGTGTAGGAGTTGTGGCTTCTGGCAAAAGCATGAGCATGTATGATTCCCAATTACTGTTTTCTGTATTGTTATTTCACCATTGTCCTTTTGTGATTTGGACTGACAACTTATCTGGTATTTCCACTGCACTTCATCGCCAGGCTCACAAAGTAGAGGTTCTGGGTAAGCTCTGTGACAGAGAGCAGCCTTCTGTTTTTTTCAAGTACTCAGTCATCCATGTTGAATACACCTTATGAGGGTCCTGCATCGCCGCATGTGCTGCATTAGCATGCTCAAGAAAGTACTTCATTGTGAGGTATAAGAAGAACTCAATGATACCAACAAGAGGTTGAGCTCTGGCACCACGCAAAACAGCGTTGTAGACCTCAGCAAAATTTGTTGTCATTATCCCATGCCTCACACCTCCCTTATCAAACAGGAGGGACCATTTCTCCTTAGGCTCATTCTGAATCCACCGGCGAAGGTCTTCACAAAGACGTCCCCTTCTCCTTCGACATTTGGAGCATCTAGCCTAACATCCTCCGCAGAAACCGCTCTTCCCCGGTTCGGTACTTACAGTGCTTCTTAGCTATCTCTTCTGATGCTTTCTTCGTCAGATCATCTAATGTTTGCCATAGGTAGAAGGATTTTTTCTCCTGATTTGTGGAACATATGCGCTTGAACAATTTTGTAAGTTCTTTGTTCTTGAACTGGCTATGAAACTTTGCTCCCATATGCCTCATGCACCACCAGCTATGCACATCTGGCCATTGTGCTGGCTTCCGTGACGCTCTTGACTACCTTCTTTGATGTCACTAATGGCCTGCAAAATACCTTTGTGTCTATCGTGTATCACACACACGTCTGACACATCTCCCACCACCATCTACTTCAATCTATCCGAAACCAATACCAACTCGTCACCATTCTCTTCTTCCGCAAAAGCAATTGCCAATGGCAACAACCGATTGTTGCCATCCGCGGCCACAACCGTAAGGATTGTTCCCTTGTATTTTCCCGTTAGGAATGTGCCATCTATGCAAATAACTGCGGTCGGCGGTGTGTGAATGCAGCAATAGCGGAACCCAATGCTAAGAATGCCCGCCGCAAGACTTGCTTCACCGGCCTTGATACATGCTCATAAGCCTTGATATCATAATCACTACCAGGATTTAATGCGGCAATCGTGTTGAGCAATCGAGGCGCATTGTCATAGGATGCTTCATAGGTTCCCCTCATCTCCATTACCTTCTTCTATGCCATGTATGCCTTACCATAACTTATGTGATACCTAAATTTCTTCTCAATTGCCAAGATAATGGACATAGGCTCAAAAGCAGGATTTTCCACAATCTTAGCAAACATCTGGCTAGCCACAAAACTAGATGACAAATTACGAAGGCTTGCATCTAACTGCTCAAGTACACAAGTGTGATCCACAACAAATTTGATCTCCCAGTAATTTGTCCACTTGCCCTTGGAAGCATACACTTAAAAAGGACAGTTGGGCTTCAGACATTGACATCATATATATGTGGAGAACTCTTCACTACCCTGAACTCTCTCTGCAGAGTAAGGGTGGACCACCTCTCCACTACATCCTTCACCTCTACTGCACTCTTATACATGGCGCCAACAGAAACTGCATTTTCTCTATACTCCAAGGCCGCATTCTCACCAACATTGACAGATAGCTGTGAGAAATTGTAACTGTCCCAATCCCTTGGAACTAGCGGGTCGTCCTCATCATCTGAGGAGTCCTCTTCCAACCCACATTCATCCCCATTGGCCTCCATTTCGAACCGCTTGAGTAGTTCTTCATTAACTTCCCCTCGTCAATTGCACCCTCAAAGTGTGTGTGACCATGTCCTTCTTCTTCCTCACCGGAACCACCATCTCCTTCTTCTTGTGGCTCAGTTGTAGGAACATCTCCTGCTTGTAGTTCAGCCTCACCCTGGTGAGCATCACTCACAGGCACTTGACTGCTAGACCCAGCCTTATGAACAACTTGGATAAACAACATCACAGGCAAACCAATATCACATGCTGTTTTGATATAACTCCTCCAATGTTCAGTGCCTTGAAGTGGCATAAGCTCCCAACATAATGACTCACTCCTATTGATTAGAGCCATAATGGAGAAGTCATGTTGCTCTGCATCTACATGAAATGCCCTAAAAAAACTGGGTAATGGACCCCAAGTTCTTGAGGTCGCTTTTTTAATCACATGGTTAACCGAATTAAATTCCCGACAAGTCAACTCCAATTTCACCATATCTAATCCGCCCATTACCGAAATACAACTTGACACCGAGATCATCTAACATGTTTGACAAAGATGAAAAAATAAAACGCTATTAACAAGTGGATCTGCAACTACAAAATATATCTACTCAGATCTACACTACAACTATAATTTTTCTAAGCAGATCTACACTACAACTATAATTTTACTAAACAGATCTACACTAAACTATGTAATTATTATGAAGATCTACACTAAAACTATGTATTAACTGTGTAGATCTACACTAAAACTGTATATCTACTAAGCATACCTACACTAAAACTATTAAGTTTCAGAGTATTACCTCTAACGAGACGAAAAACCGGCAGAGGTTCGCACCTTCACCACCTCCTCCTCACTCCCTTCTCCTCTTCCCCCTCTCTTTTCTTTTTTTCGAATTATCATGACATTTTCGACTGAATTTCGGTGTTATATAGGCAGCTGAACCCTATCGCCGTGGGCCACAACCTTAGGGGGCCTGCTGCCGCCGTGGGCCATGGCGCTAGGACCTGACGTCGTGGCCCACGGCGCTAGGCCCCTAACGCCGTGGCATTGGGCGTTACGTATGGGCCACGCTAAGGGCCCACTCCTGGCGAATCCTGCCGCCGTGGGCCACGACGTTATGTCCATGACGCCGTGGGCCACCGCGGCAGATGTATATTTTTGCAAAATTTGTGACGGACCATATATTTTTGCAAATTCGTGATAAAACTAATATAAAAAATCGGGAATTTTGCAAAACCGCACCATACGCGCCGTATGAAATGGCGATTACGACCTACCGCCATTTCTAGAAATACTAGTATCACTTTAGAAAATGATAGAATCTTTTAGAAATTACTAGGATTTTATTACAAATTGTAGGATTTTCTTAGAAATGCTAGAATGACTTTAGAAAATACTAGGACTTTCTTAAAAATGCTAGAATGACTTTAGAAAACAGTATGATTTTCTTAGAAATATTAAGATTCTGTTTTAAATACTAGAATGATTTTTGTGCAACAACACTGTTTTTCATGATGATATAAACTAGTTGTGTAGTTCTTTTTATATGCAAATATTATTTTAATTTCATATGAAAACCTTAAGATAAATTAAAATAAATGTAAAACCAACAACAAAAAGAAAAAAAAGGCTAACTGCCCTTTCAAATGGCGGTTGCGTTCAACCGCCATATCATACGACGGTTGGGCAACCGCCACCCTATCCGGGAACCGCCACGCCCCCCTCCCTCGGCTCCAGGCTGCCGCCGTAGGGTGTGTGTGGGTGGGTGGGGGGCTAGTTTTGGAAAACTTCCACCCGACCATTATTTTTGAAAAATCGTTAAAATATATAAAAAAATTAATTTTTGCCACACGTGTAATTCATGAGAATCCTATACACATCTTTTGGAAGATAAGATTAGGTTCAAACTTCCTTCTTTAAGATTCGTGCGGGGTACCTGGGACCACACAATTTTCTTCTTCTTCGCCCATCTTCTCTGGATCAGTAGCTTGGGGATGCCATCGCGTCGTCGCCATGGGTGGCCCTCGCATCGGAGGGGAGGGAGGTGGACAGAGACGGGCCAGTGGGTGGCGAGTCAGCTAGCAACGGAGGCGAGGTGGCATGGCGAGTTAGGTGGCGACAGAGATGAGTCAGCTCGGACCTTGAAAAGGAGGGAGCTGGGGGGGGGAGCTGGTGGACCGATGGTTCAGCTGGTGACGAAGGTGAGGCATTGCTTGTGCCGTCAGGCGGCTGGGGCAGGATGGGCAGTGAGCTAAGGATCAACGACGGGAGGGGTTCTGGTTAGCGAGGGTGGGGTGGACAACAGGTGGCGGCGCGGCAACCGCCGGCCGGGGCGGAGGACGAGGTGGCGGTTTGCGGAGGTAGAAGATGATGAATAGTTAAAGATGGACCTAATAAGCCTACAAGTTCATTGCTTATCTATCTTTTAGAAGAGAGACAAAAGCCCCCCTTTACATCACCATCCACTTCTTCCTCCTCGTGCAGTCTAGTGTCCACTTCCATCTTTTTCCTATCATCATCATCTCCCCGGTCCGTCTCCACTAGGCACCACCACCAAGAACTCTACCATTACTTGTCCGTAAAACTCATTTCATAACCCTCGGGTAAAATCGCGAGACGAATCTAATAAGCAATGTAGTGCTACATTAAACAATCTCTAATAACTAGTTAATTAGGCTTGCGATTTTTCGTCCAACCATGTAATTAATTTTATAATTCGTCC
This sequence comes from Cenchrus americanus, assembly GCA_947561735.1. Taxonomy (NCBI): domain Eukaryota; kingdom Viridiplantae; phylum Streptophyta; class Magnoliopsida; order Poales; family Poaceae; genus Cenchrus; species Cenchrus americanus. Next base: position 8,345,013 of record OX387242.1, read on the forward strand.
ATGCCTAATACTCCTAGTAGGCCTTGTAAATGTTGTCCAAAAATTTTGGGCAGTAATTGGTTAATGTTTAGGACTTCAGGAGTATTAGTATATGAACTCTTGGTTTTACACTTTTACTAATCTATGGAACTATCGATACAAACAAGATTCTATATTTTTTTGGTAAACTTTATTATAAAGCTTCATGCCTCTGAGCAAGTTGAATGGTTTGTTTCCGGTCCATGTTTAGACTATCTCCAGCAGTTAGCCGGTCTGCTTCTGCAAATTTGCATTTCTACGCGAAGGATAGAGAAGGCATCCCTGCTGCAAAAGAGGCGCTGCTCCAGCAACGATGCCCATCCCTTCACGCAGCCCATCGCGACGCTTGGCTCCCGCGGGCGGCCGGAGACCGAGAGGTGCCGCTGCGTAGGCCGCGGTCACACCTTGGACATCACCTTGGAGTTGTTCCCCGTCGCACTCCCGGAGCTCCGAATCGAGGTCGCCGCCGGTCGGATCGAGGGATCCCCGTGCCGCCGTGCCCCCGGAGTTCCGAATCGAGGTCGACGGGGCAGGAAAGGGAGAGGGAGGAAGAGAGAAGGGGATTGGCCGGTCGCCGCGTCGGGCGAGCACCAATCGTCGATTCCGCCTCGTGCTCGCAGCCGGCGCGCATCGAGGCCGAGGATCGCGGGGAGGTCCAAGCGCTCGTCATTGGAGAGCAAGGGAAGGCCGCAGCCGCGCCTCGCGGCGGCCACCTCTTGGCGAGGGAGAGGGAGCAGGCGGAGGAAGCCCCCCGTCACGCCGGCGCCCTTCTCACCCCTCGCGTCGCCGCTCGCTCCTTCTCCATGCCGACCGCCGCGGAGCCCCGTCCGCGCCCGGGCCCCGCACCGCCGTGGAGCAACATGCGGAATCGAGAGAGGAGGGCGTCATGGGCGCGAATCGAGGAGGAGGCGGGGGAGGAGGTCGCCGAGGTGGGGAGGATGTTGCCCCGCCTATCCGGGCGGGCCGGTGGCCGACGGCGTCGGAGGAGAGGGCGGGGTAAAGACGGTGAGCTCCAAAGATCGCTCCACCTCGTACCCAACATCCCCCTTCTCCCTCGGCGACGCGGCGGTGGTGCAGCCTCTTCCTCGCGCGTGGATTTGCACCGGCGGCGCGGGCGGACGGATCTACGGCTCCGTCTCCGGCACCGGTGCCACGGCCCCGCCATGACCGCGAGCTCACCGCGAGGAGGGGAGAAAGGCGGGCCCGGCGCCCGGGCGGAGACAGCCTCGCGCGGAGGGAGAGAGAGAGCGAGCCGTTGCTTTGCAGCGAAGGGAGAGAATCCCGTGATTGCGCGACGGCCGAGCAGCGAGTGCATTTTGCAGCTCACGATGCACCGATTGCTGGAGTGTGAACAAGTGGTTCTTCCTTCTTCATTTTGAGGATGCAAGCACGCTATGCACAAGCTGCCGGAGACAGTCTTATGCTCCAGGAAAGCTGTTGAATCTTCTTTTAACTTGCTTTCCATCCTACAGTAAAGTTTTAGGGAGAAATTTGAACATCTAAGAGTACCATTTATCCAAAAACAAGTATTTTTTCATTTTTTTGTGCGTTTTAGCTTCCAATTACCAGACAAGCCAAACAAGGAATCGAAACTGATTGGCATCATCCCTATAAGAACCAGGACTTCATCTGCAAGAATTATCAGCAGTGCCGACAACAAATCAGAAGTGTGACCGGAAGGATCAGGTCGTCGGTATGCTTATGGGTTTTGGCCCAACAGGGGGCTTTGGTGACCGACCGACCCATGATAGCAAACATAATTGCCTCCTCTTCTTGTTTCAGAGCTAAATATTCAAGTGGTGCAGCAACTCCTGACATTTGATCATAAAATGCACATCAAAGCAGCCATTTTTTACGTTCTTGCTAGAGTATAATCAATCATGTGAGGTCGGCCATAGCATACAGTCTCTAATTAAAGTACCGACAACACTAAAGTACAGAAGTTCAGAGGCTGCAGAAACAGCAGCATTATATTTAGACCAAGCACGTTGGCATAGGATCATAATACATGAAAAAACTAATATGAGATTGAATCCTGAAAAGGACTGAAACAATCTTACTCCAAGCAGTCACACGAGTGCAGAAACTAGTGGAGACCATAACATTATTTTTTTCGAGGAAATAAAAAGTCAGTCGAAACCCTTCCGTTTCCCATATAGTCCATCTGGAAACACATAGAATTCAACTTCAACATGTGATCCATACATGCCGCGAACCTTATCAGACACCTCCTTGGTTTCTGGAGCAGGGGACATCATATAGTTGATGACCAACTTTTTGAGGCCTTTGCATCTGGATAGCATCTCCAAAAATTCTAGTTCTACACGACGAAATATGCCGCAACTGATTTCTACCTCATCAAGTGAACTGAGATCAATGTCATCAATCCTATCTTCCAAGCAACAAGAACAGGATGATGGGCAAGGATGGCTTATCAGCAACCAGCCAACAATACTTTTCTCTCAGAACAAACCAGCCACCAGCAACCAGACAGCAGTACTTTTCTCTCAGAACAAATCAGCACCAGCCACCAGCCAAACGAACAGGCTGTACGTCTCGAGCGTGAGGAAAAAGAAGACGGCAAAATGGTCATGTATTTTGATTATAAAAAGGGAGAAATACACCTAGGGACATGTTTTCCAAGGGGACAATGTATTGAGACCTATTTCTGCGAAGTCTTTGTTAGGAATGGCGAAGTTGCGAAGCGCGATGTCTGGAGTCAAATTTGCAATTTTCTCGCCCACATGGAGGTTTCGTCTTCTTCCGACCCATTCTTCCTCCTGGTGCCAAATGCTGTTTTTTATATTATTTTTTACGACTTGCAAAAATGATTGTGACTAACAAATTTTTTTAATTAAACGCCAACTTGATTTTACCATGTCTGCTGGAGAAACAGAGCTTCCTCCGAACAATGAAACACCAGATAGTATAAACAGTAGCACTGCACAACCTTGAAAGCACAAGCCACCATCTTAGGGTACCATACTACCATTTCCTTGGAAACATTCGCTTACACAGATCAAACCTTGTTCTAGTAGTACCCACACGGCCGAACTGGAAAAGTGCACTTGCTGCAATCCATGCAAGGCGTCACACTAGGCACTTTCAGGTTCAGTTACCAGCGTCACTTCTACATAGTGCAAGCTTCAGAAATTAACACCTCTGTACAAGTTCATCCAATCATCCTACATGCCAACTACGAGGAGGATATAGGGTGAACTACCAAGAACAAGAACTTATCCCACCAGGACAAACCGGCTGCCAACCTTCCTGATGACATGGATTGTCATTGTCACCCTCTTTGCTCCTTTCATCAGCTCGAAGACGCAGACGTCTCCCTCTCGAAGCTTGTTGTCATGCACAAACTTGAAAAACTGCAGGTTTTGGAAGGCCCGGATGTAGCTCGTGTAATAGTATCTGATGCGCCACTTGTCCTTTCTGCTTCGCCTACAGAGTATGATCTCTTGTGTTCTCTCCTGAAGATGATCAGCAGCAAACCTAATGGGGACGGTCTGCACATGGGCATTGCGGTTGTGTCAGCATCATTGGACTGTGTAATTTGTAGTGATATGCATTACACAGAATTTTTAGCATCATCTTATAGCATTCTGTGTACTATGATGAAACTACAAATTCTGATATAGTATGATGCTTTTGATATAGTAAAATGATGATAGCTACACATTCTGTGTACATATATACATGGAGAACCCTGTTTCAGACAAATAGCAGCTACTATATTTCACCGACAAAAAATTCTCTCTAATACCTATGAACAAATCACGACCAATGGCAAATATTAAATGGGCCTTAACTTTCAAAAATCAAGAGTTTTATGTAAGCAAATAATTTCACTTACGAATAACTCACCAGAGAGTTGTTCCTGCGTTGAAAATGGTTCCTCCGCAGAACAGCCACAAATGCAGGATTTTCTGGTTGGATAGAGGCCAAACTGAGAATCTTCTCCTTTTCCTCCTCTGTAAGATGATTGGCATTCCTTGAGTAGTAGAACTTGGAGTCAGCATAGCTGTCATCACTCTCCTCTTCCTCAGTTGCTTTATGCCTAACATGGAAACTGCTGCTGTTTAGGGATTGAGGCTCTTTCCCTGCAGAAAATGCACACCATGTATAGCAGCTTATATATTGAAAATGACTGAGAAAAAACATCACTGGTGCTGCAGAATTAGATTTCTTCTAATTAGCTGGCTGAAAAAAATCCTATATGAGAAGGTATACTAACAGATCTCAAGTATAAATTGCTAGTCAGCTAGTCTCAAACTGGAAACTTGCAATGGTATTACTTGGTTTATCTTTGAAATTATGTTTCTTTGAAGTAGAAGCCTTGTGTGGGGAGCCAACCAGCTCCGAGGGCACGCCAACATCCTTGGAGTCAGTTAAAATGTATTGTTCCTCCAAATGTTGGCACATTCTAGGACCAGCTTTGTGATCAAACAGGGAAGGTAGTTTCTCGCAACCGCCCGCTTCAAAGATTAGGACTTCAAAGGAAGAGTTGCCACTGCAAGTGAACAACAGGGCATCATTCTCCTGCAATTCATGATCCTTGACGAAATCCTCCCATCCTGACGTGAGGAGCAGCACATCGTCAATCTTGTCGACACCGACGTGCCATGTTTCACCACTTGCCGCTTTCAGTTCGACCACGTCGTTGATCTGCCCATTGAAATTCCTCACAAACTTTTCCGGTATGCTCTAAAATAAACAATTTTGAGGATCAATCACTCACATGATCAAGGATGATAATGTAATAAGAGACAGATCAATGCTTGATAATATAATCATTAATCAACTGAGAACTGTTAGAAATCTCAGGTTAGCTAAATCTATGCAAGTGGAATTAAGACCATACTCTAATTTGTAACAGATAATTGGGAAAAAGAAGTGTAACAGAAATCCTGACAACGCAAAATGTACTGATATTAGTTTTCACATGAAAAATCTGAACGTTTTGGTCAAATAATCAGCAAAAGTTTTCGTGACTCCTTTCTGAAACAACATATGCAAGAACACAAAACAGGCATTCACTTGACGTCTTGACAGGATAGTGCGGGCTGCGGACACTTACAATGCCCTTGGCAAAATCTCCTCCGGTCATGGGCTTGAAGAAGCGGATCTTGGTGACATCCATGTGCTCCCAGTAGTAGTGCTCTTGCCACTTCCTGCAGCTCTCACACCCCTTCTCCACAACCATCTGCCCGTTGCATTCCCTCAGAGTAGTCTGAGCTTCGGAGGTGAAGGAGAAGCAGGTCTCGCCTCTCAGAGAGTAGTCTGAGCTTCCGAGGTGAAGGGGAGAGCGTTTGTGTAGTCTGCTGCAAAGCTTTGATGAGGTTTCACCAGCAAGTTCTGTGGAAACTGCTGAACCAGACGTTCATGGACCTGAGCCACTGAGAGATGGGGTCGACGGTGGCAAGTCCACCTGGACGGCGTTCGTCTCGTGCTGTCATGTCGATCGGAGTGGCAAAGAATTAACGTTCCCTGTCAGTATTTTTTAATAATTCCGTCAGTAAGTTGAGTGAAGAAGTGGACAAGCTTTTATCTCTTGCGTTTGTATGTTCGGAACTTCTTTTATTAGCGACACTATTGATTCGCTACGAACACGTAATTTAATTTTTGTGAATGTAAACTTTTTTTTAATAGATGTGACTCGATGTGACAAAACAAGACGAGTCAGCCAAAATCGCTATGACTCAAAGTGTTTGTGAATGTAAACTTGTTTTTGAATGAACAACACTTGACGTGTGCGTTTCATTGATATAGCATAAAAATACAAGAATGTCAGAACATAACGAGGAAAGAAAAAAAACATCTAAGACCGGTCGGATTGGGAGATGGACTCAAACCTCACAACTCTCCTCTACAAGACAACTATGCCGAGTCAGGATTCTCCGCACCGCAAACATAACAAAATTCAAAACACACCACGGCACCCACTAAACAGCCACACTCAGACAGCCGACGAGAACCTCCGTGTGGCTCTGTGCTGATAGGGAACCGAAAGAGGCAAACCACACCGCACCAAGAGGGCCACCGCCATGCAAGACCCATCGTCATAGTACCATTGTAACACCACTTGCTATCTAACGGAGTGAAACCACCGGAATCAGACCTCGCAGACTGTTTCGCAGCTGCCGCCACTCAACGTGCGGGGGTCTCGCCACATTCACCGTTGGACATCACTCACCACGTCGTGATTCGGTCTCTATTGTCGCTGTCATGGTGATAAGCAAAGCTACCCCACCACCTCTTCATAACACCATCAAGCAGTGGAGCCGCCGCCACAGGCCGACCTCACCTCTTTGCATCACCTGTGCAAATGACCTCCACCGCCTAGCCAGCATGCCGAAGAAGTCGTTTGCGTCGTCTTCAAACGATGGACCGTACCGGACAGCCTAGCCAAGCTAAGCAACCCGCTACAATCCGCTGCAAGACAAGTCGTCCCATGATGTTCATGCCACAAGCGCCGTCCTTCGACGTAGTCCCACACCGCACTGACCGCTACCACGCAACATCAGCTGCCGCGGTCTGCTACACGCAGCCACACCCACAAAACATGCGACAACCTCCAACTGCCACAACAATAGTGAACACCACCATGAGGGCTCGACAGCCCCCTCCAGCTTGTCGTGCTGCAGAATTGCTGACACTGGCTAAACCGCCATGGACACCATGTGTTGGGGGTCCGAAAAATAGGAATGAATCCCCGAACACGAAAGTTCAGACACAAGTCGCACAATTCACAGAAGTCGCGAAAGGGAGACAAGGAAGCTCCGAAAGTCTGTACTCGCCTCAAAAGTCGTGAACCCCTTTACACGTGACCTCGCGCCCCCTTTTATAGGGAGACGAACGGACTTTTTACATTCCGAAAATACCCTAGAATCTAGGGAATATTCCTAGTGTGAACATGTACATAAATGTCTTTTACATCCCGTAATTTGCGGGGCTGATTTCATATATTTACAAGCCTGCCACTAGTTCACACATCAACCCGGACTTTTTGAGGTAGCGTCTTTGACTTGGCTTCTCTCTGATCTCCGAACTTTCATCCACAACTCCCGAATTTCGGGGATCTGTACACATGCTTTCGCCGGTCTGAGACTTCGTAGCCTCATTGGTTCATGATTCCAGATCTTCACAGGTTCGTGATTTCAGATCTTCGCAGGTTCATGATTCCAGATCTTTGCAGGTTCATGATTCCAGGGTTTCGCAGATTTTAATCTTCCTGAAATAGACAGTAGATTCACGCGAAGAAGCCAGCTATGGCTGCTATTTTCGCACATTACCCGAAAACTTATCTCATGACTTCGACAAATCCGACGTTCCGTGGGTGTAAGGTTTTCTCCCGAATTCCCCAACACCCATGCAAGTCAATAGTACCAAAACCGAGGTGGGTCTCTAGAGATGATGCATCTAAGGAGGGAACGATGCCGCTTGTCTAGGAACTAGACCGGGTTTCACCGGAGATCCCCATGCAGCAGAGTTTAAGCACCATAGATGATGGCCCCAACAGGGAAAACGACACCAGAAGGTGCCACCATCATCACCAATAGCAAAGCACCGACGAGGGCTTTCTCCCATAGCATCAACCCCTCGCTGCACTCTGCACAGCTTGGTACTCTCGAATCGTAGCCACGACAGTCCACCTAGGTCGGTGCCACCACACACCATGCCGCCGCAGCCTCACCTCCATAATGCCCATAGCAGAGAAGCGCCAACCACAACCTTCGCTCCTCGGCTCCCCAACTTGCCGCCTTTTGCCGCGGTCACCGGTGTCCCGCGGCCTTCCTCTCGTCCTCTCCAGTCGCCTCCGTAGCCACTTAGTAGAGAAGGTAGCTCAAAGTCGCCGACAACACCACCTCAGTGTCATCAGCACGCTCCTGTGTAGGGTTGTAACACCCTAAATTCCACTTCTTGAGTTTAACTAAAATTTTCTTAGCAACAATGCTTTCTCGTTTAAGGAAAATAAGGATATTGTGCTCTTATAGGCATTTAATCATTTTTCCTAATTAATTAATGAAATATACGAGTTTACTGTTGCATACATGCTGGTGCATCGTTTTTGGGTGTTTGAATTCAAACTCTTGTTTGAATTCATGGTTTGAGTGTGTTTGAAAAAAAAAGAAAACCCTTTTCTTTTACTTCCCTCCCTTCTTTTTCTTTTCAGCCCGGCTTCGCCGCAGCCCAGTTCCGCCAAGTCTGCTCGTGCACCCCAACATTCCCCCGCCGGCCGCTCCACCACCCTCCCCTTCCAGTCCAGCGCCGCGACCCAGCATCGTTTCCGGCCTAGCTAGCCCACCCGCGCGCGCCGCCGCCACCTATCGGCCGACGCGCGGGGCCCGCTCGTCGGCCAGCTACCTCCCACCACCGTCCCGACTCCGACTCGGGGTTGAGCCTGAGTCCGGCCGCTGCACACCTGCGCTCCCCGGGCCCGCGAGCCAGCGACTCCCCCGCCCGTCTATTTAGGTGCGCCGCCTCCACCTCGTCGCCCCACGATTTTTCCCCAAACCCTAGAACCAGCCACCACCTAACCCTAGTTGGCCGCCGCCGTGAACCCGCCGCTCCGGTTCCGCCCGTTCGCCGCCGTTTCGCCGCCGGTCCATCGCCTTGGAGCTGCGCTATAGAACCGCCGCACGGTAAGGAACCCGCACGTGTCGTTTGTTTGCGCCCTCGTGCACCTCGTCGCCGGCTCGACTTCGCCGGGGCTCCGCCGCCACCTCTCGCTCGCCGTGAGGCGCCGCGCGTCGTCGGTCGTCGCCTCGGAAGCCCCCCGCTGAGTTCGCGCGCGCGTGCTCGACGTCCCGGTGAAGATCCCGCCGCATCCGGTGCACCCAAGCGCCGTATCGCGTTAGCGCCGCCGCCGCCGCCGTGCGCCGCCGCGCCCTCGCTCGCCGCCCGCCGCTCGCCGCCCTGCGCGCAGGACCTGAGCCGTCCGATGAGCATCTTGCGATCCAGATTGCGTTAAGCTCCTTGGTCAAAGCTAGCGGTACCGGTCAACCGCGGCCCCCCAGCCGCATTAGATCCTAGCCGCCCGATCTGGATCGTACGGATCAGATCCATCCCTATAGATTCACCCGTGCGCTTTTGCTAAGAAAACCCTGAGTTTTTCCAAAATTGCAACCCGGTCCTTCCACCTTAGGAAAATCCTTACAGTTAGGTCCTGTTTTCTTCAGAATAGTCCTAAAACTTGTTTTAGCCATAACTTAGTCGTTTTAGCTCCGTTTTTAGCGTTCTTTATATCCACGCGATCGTCTCGACGAGTAGAATAGTTTTCTGTTGCTTTTACTTCTATTTGAGATGATTGGTGTACTGTTTCTTATTTTATTCCATTGTATGCTTGTATGTGAATGATGTGGTGCGTAGAAGACGGTTTGTTCGTGCAATACGCCGGAGTTGAAGATTTCCAAGACTTTGAGCAGCATCAAGCGTTGGTAGAAGGCAAGTCCTTGCAGCATTCCCGTTATTAATATTACAACATGCATTTTAATTACACTGTTATTTACTTTTGCTATGCATTAAATTGATGGGTCCTATTGCTAAGGTTCGACTAGCTTTGTTATCCTATGCCTTGATCAACCTGGGTTTACTTTATGTTGGGTAGCATATGCTAGCGCTTTACGTGGTTTCGGGTGTTTTAATGAACACTTGTTAATATGGATTTATTTATGCTATCATTCATGTAATGCAAGAACACTTTATGCTTGTTAATCGGAACATGGAGAACCACCCAGGAAAACAGTGCAACCACAAGACATATGGCTCTGTCTTGGCTTATTAATTAGTGAACTAGGTGTTAGGTATGCTTTACCTGATAAGGGTTGGGGGCTGGCGGGTAGTGGCGTATGGACCTGCTCGGGCGTAGGTGTGGGCTTAGCTAAGACACGGTACTCGTCCGGGAGCTTTATACGTTGCACTGACCAGGTAACCTAGTGGGCAGCCTTCATCTGGGGATCTTTGTAACGACCTCGTAGCGTCCCTATGCAATCACACCTTGGTAGTGTGGTATGGTGCCTAGCTAGCACCGCATGGTTGGGTCTAAAGTTCTTCGGGACTTTTACGCGACTTGTGGGTAAAGATGTACGACCTCTGCGGAGTGTAAAACTAACTAGTTAGCCGTGCCCACGGTCAAGGGCGGCCTGGACCCTCACATGATTAATTTTATGGAAGATGGAACTTTTAAACTTGTGCATTACATTTTATGGATCTGTTGCATTCTATTATTGAGATTTGCTACTAACAGTTGCTTAATAAAACTTGACCAACTAAAATGCTGACTTGCTTATGAACCATCAGCTTCCACCATAAAGCCTTGCATGTTGTTATAGAACTTTTCCCTTGTTGAGTACGACATGTGCTCATGCTTGTTGTTCTTTTATATGCATCTACACTACCCGGCTGCTGCTCAGACGGACGCTTTGAAGACTTTCCTGGAGAGTTCGGTGGTTTCTAGGCGAGCGTGCCACCAGTCAGCTGCCTGTGGAGACGTTCTTTACCGCTGCTAGTACTCGCTTATGTTATGATTTTGAGACATTTGATCATGTAATACAGTTTTAATACTCTCTTTACGCTTTCTACACTGTGTTTTGGTATACACTGAGTCAACGCATGTGTGAAATTTGATCCTGGCGCACATGTGTTCTATGCGTTCGGATTTGCCCTTAAATCCGGGTGTGACAAGGGTGTCGCCACGACGCGTAGAAACTGAAAGCAGCAATGGAGGTTAGTATTCTCTTTTGTAAATGTGAACTGAAAACAACAATTGAATTTTCTACCACATCATTTCATAATCTTCTGATGAGGCATTTCTCTTTTGGTCCTGGACAATGCAACTTTCTCCACTGTTCAATGGAAAGGGTGCCTGACAACTGAAATGCAACAATTCCTCTCTGCTAAGCACAAAGCAGTATAGGAAGCACAACTTATTGGTATAATCTCTGTTGGATAAGAACCATGACTTGATCTCTCTTTCAAATTAATTTGGGAGTTCATAGGATTCAGGTAGTACAACAACTGCTAATTGCTGACACTTGGTCATATAAAATGGACATATCGTCCAAGTTTTATGCTTTCATTCCGAGTATAATCAACCATGGGAGGTTGATTATACTCCTGACATTTAGTCATAAAATGACCATAACAAACATATAGTAGTCTTTAAAATACCGCATCTAGATAGCGTCTCAGAAAATTCTTGTTCTACGTTTGAAATTTCATAGGTGATTTCTACCTCATCAAGCAAATTGAGATCAATGTCATCGATGCTATAACTCTCTTCCAAGCAACAAGGGCAGGATGATGGGATAGGATGCATCTGAAAATAAGAGGAGAAAATATCGATATACATACTAGTGGACTGTACACCCCTGCGCACAAATTTTTTTCTAGCCAAAATGAACCAAAGGGTTGATGCAAGTCTTCTTCGCCAACCATTTATTCAGCAAATCGACATACATTTATGAATTTGTATTCTGCTCGACCTCCCTGCTAGCCAGCTTTTGCTATGCAATGCCATCGTGTCTCCGAGTTTACCTACCTGCTGGGGATGGAGCCAGGATGGAAGGATTGGAGGGGCTCATGCCCCCCCCTTCTTCTTCCGGTTTCTGTTTTCCCTTTTCTTCTCCCTCCTTCCCTCTATTTTAATGGAGATCCTGGCCCTTCGCTCCACCCACTGCCTCCGTCCCTATGTCCCGACTTCGTCGATCGGGGGCAGCACAACAATAGCTTGATGGTATAGTTGGTTGTTAATCCCTTTTGTTAAATTTCTTGGTTAACTTCTTGGGAAAACCATGCATTATTTCACAGGTTGAATACCAAGATTATGTTGTTGGATAACATATGATGTTCACTGCATGAATATAACAATTTTTGCTTTCCGTTTTGGCTTCTACCAGTAAGATGTAGTTAAGTCATACTATCAACTAGGTGAATTAAAATTTTGGGTTCACACATGGGATTACTCTTTACTTTTGTGGTTATTGCCCTCTTATAATAAACACTTAGGCAATTGCTTGACTGAAATTTGCAAAAAGAATTACCATTAATATCCATGTTAACAGTTTCAGTTGATTACCTTTCTCTGATTATATGGTACTGCGGTTTGTACTTTTGTTTTTGCCATTGTCAGTTTACTATTAGATTAGCTACAAATTCTGGTTTAGTTATTACAGAGAACTGACATTTTATATGAAGGTTTACCAGTTGCCTTATTTTCTTTATATAAACTGACATAGCTAATAGATTGGCATATTATTCAGTTTTTATTTTTTTTGCTCTTTCTTTATTTTATTCCTTTGTATATTTTGCTAATTCATTTCTCTGTTCTTTGTCTCCATTAGGCCTTCCCATGAGAGACCAGTTGTTTCCATGACATCAAAAAGACATCTTCAAAATCCTCGTTTCCAATTTAGACGTGTTAAGTTGAGGGCATGGGTTAATAAATCAAACTTTCTGATGTCTAGTTGCTTCAAGACTGAAAACAGAGGAAACCATGTACTAATCTTCTCGCAAATGACCGTGGCCTTGATATTCTTGATGATTTTGTTTTCATGGGGTACAAATATAAACGATATTGTTATGTGCTTTCTATGATTCTGTCCTCACATCACCTTTGTAGCTCCTCCCCTGGATGTAGCGCCTCGTACTAATTGTACTGGGAAATTTGTGACACTATCAACCGAAATATGTTTTTTACCTTGTTACATTACAATTTACAACTAAGGATTCCTTTAGTTGGCCTTTCCAACTGGTTTTAGCTTTCCTAACTAATGGGCCAAAAGCCACATATTATTTTGCCCAAAAATAGCTTTCTTTAAGTACAAAAGTGAAAGCAACCTTCACCCTGCATTTAGCTGTTTTTTATCTAGAAATAACCCACTTGTCACTCTTTACGTACATATAGGTTTGTTCTTTCTTTTCTTTTCCATCCACGACATGTCTCTCATCCACAACATTGGGACTTTCTCGCTACCACACCACCAGCAACCTCACCATCACCAGTGCCCCGCCTGCCGGTGCGACGTATACTGTCGGCCTCCTCACTTTGTTTAGCCCACTAACCAAGATTCTCGACGACATTTATTCCATGATTCTCACGAGATTATTCCTCCTCGCATCTGAATGGCGGACTACGCAGGTGCGTGGCTCTAGCGGTGACCTCGCACGGTGGCGCCCTAGCCCGCCAATGGCTAGTGAAGTTGGAGTTCCAACACAGGCGCTTCTGCCCCACCTAGGCTAACCACCACTGCTCCATCGGCGTCACCCAAGGCCAGTGCAGCACCGCTAGAGCAACTCTGACAATCACGCCCCCACATGGCTACACGCTTCTCTTGCACACACAAGAAGAAAGGGGAAGAGATTGTTTAGCAGGATCCCCTTGTCGGTGAAGAACTCGAGCACCTCGAACAACCACCAAATCGAGTCCGATTCAAGGGAGATTTGGGGGCAAAGTCACCAGCCAAAGAGGCACAAGGTCCTCATACGTGACACCCAACAAAATCCCCAAGAAATTATCCTCAAAACTCCACCAAGAAAATCACAACAAAGAGCTCCGAAAATCACCACAAAGAAGGACAGGAAAAGCAACACACAACCTTGAGGAACCACACCGAATCATCTATACATACCATGAAGGTTCATACAAGGTCTAGCTTGCCACCCGATCATCCATCCCTCTCCCTAGATCTCACATGAAGCTCTCAAGCTAGTCCTAGAAAACTAGAGGAAAATGAGAACGAAAATGGAAAAACAAATGAGCTAGGGTTCCAAGAGTTGGTTGTCATCCATCCCCTCAAGTGTTTATATGGAGGCACCCAAAAGAGTAAACTACCCTTACTTAATAACTAGGGATACAAGCCCCTCAAAGGCGAATTTGGAAGTCTTCAGATTTTCTCCATCGGACGGATGCCCAGCGACCGCAACATGCTTAGCCTCGACGCAAGCCTTGCGATCCCGACGCGTGTCCTCCGCTTCGAAGCTTCTCGGCGGCAGCGACCACGGCGGTCAGACCGCCACCCTGGGCGGTTAGACCGGCCCATGCGGTCTGACCGGCCCTCCTGGGCGGTTGAACCGACCTAGGTGGTCGCACCTCCTCGTCGAGTCTTCGGCCTCGGTTTTGTGGCTCAACTGAGTAACCCAATGGTTTTCTGGTGAACCATTGTAAACCCCGCGAACTCAGTGTAGCCTCCGCCAATCGCCACTCATGACTCGGCTCCCACGTAGTCCTGGCTCGACCTTGGTTTTGAGGCTCAACCAAGAAACCGTCCAAGACTTCGTCCCGCTGTTCATGCCACCATGCGGCCCGCACTTGACTCCGCTGGCCACCGGGTCCCTCGAACCAAGCCTACTTGTCTTATCTACACCTGGAGGCCTCATCGGCGACGACCTTTCACACTTGTTCTTCACCTGCACAAACACCAGTCAAGCCGCAACCTGCACCTGCAATACTTAGCCAAGAGTCAGTCCACACAACGTTGTCAATCACTCATCACACCAGGAAGCGACCATCCACCGGTCCTCGAACCACACATGGTCCTCAATCTCCCCCTTGATGAGTGCATTGACAACACACACATATAGTAACCCGAGAGAAAAGAAAAAGAAAAGAAACTAATAAAAAGAAACTCCAACAAGCGATCGAAAGCCAAAGAAAGGCAAAGAGCAAGATCACTTGAAGAAGAACAAATCTCGGACCCCTTAGGCAAGGGCAACGGCTCGACACATCCGAGATAAAGCCATGCTCAAGCAAAGAGAGCAAACCACCAAACCAAAGCTCAAACAACACAAAGAGTTCCCCCTGCACATATGCAAGCTGCCCCTGAGCCAAAGCACACTTCCCCCTGAAACAATGCAGCAATGCAACATGGGAATGCAACAAAGAGCAAAATTCTACTCAGCTTGCCCAGGGCGGTTAGACTGCCTGCACCAGGCGGTTAGACTGCCTACCTATCATCTGACCGCCTGGTGGGCGGTTAGACCGCCCCATGAGACCAGCCCTGCACCAAACTTTTCAAAAAACTACCCGAACCATTTGGAACACCTTCCAAATGCTCTCAGGTGCCCAAAACATGCACAAACTTCTCCCCGTTGTTGACAATGCATGAATCACGGCAAAATGCAAAAAGTTTCAACATATAGCTTCTCAAATTTACAAAATTCATCACAAGATGCTACACATGTTCAAATGAGCAAGTTAGGTACTCTACAGGTTCGTAATGACCTCAACTACATGATCACCAAGTTTCACAACCATTGGACAAGGCTAAAAAGGATTTGAGAAATTTTGCGAAAATTTACCCTCTCATGAGCAAAGTACTAGATATGAGCAAAACATGTCAAAATAGCAAAGCTACACAAACTTCATGCTACGACAGCCATTTTAAACATAAGACCATCACAAACACCCGCAAGCACCTCATGTCATGTCAAAGCCACCGAGCCATGTGCCTACTTCTATATATGAGATTTCTGATTTGTAGGCGTCATGCAATGGTTTAGCACCCAAAGCAAATTTAAATTAAGCACATATGACATGGGAGCACATTTTCCAGGCATTTTACATTTCATTTTCAGATTCTTATTTGGTACATGAAATGTCTTTCCGACAAAAAGGAACTTATGCCCCTCCACAAGATAAAGCAAGAGGGATAAACATTCATGATGGCAAATGAGCCTTTGGCCCCATATGATCAAAATAATCTATCCAACCACAAATTAAGCATAACCAAGCCACTGAAACATGTCAAGATCATATAAAGGCATTTACACACAAGAGAGCATATATGTGACATTTTTCAAAAGCATTGCCATCAACCATGGGTTATAAATCACGATCATCAAGAGTTAAGCCAAACTAACCATATCATACCAAACTAGCTCACACGATCATATATATCACATCATGGTGAACATTGTATATAGGAGAAGCTTTTCCTAACAAATGCATATGATACAAAATGCATGCAACCTAAGATACAAAGATGCATATACATCATGTTACATATGCCATGCAAAATGCAAGAAATGCACAAAGAAAAGCTATACATATGCTACAAAGGAGCTCCCACACACCAACTCAAGAAATCAAACAAACACCAAGCTCCCCCCGCAAACGAGTGAAAGTTGCTTGATCTAGGGGTTTAGTGAAAATATCGGCTAGTTGGTCATGTGTGGGTACATGGATCATGGTTATCTTCCCTTTCTCTACATTGTCTCTAAGAAAATGGTATCTCACTTCTATGTGCTTGGTTTTGGAGTGGAGCACTGGATACTTTGCAACGCTTATGGCACTTGTGCTATCACATTGAAGTGGGACATGGGTATACTCCTCACCAAAGTCACTCATGGTGCATGTGATCCAAAGGAGCTGAGAGCAACAACTAGCTACGACAATGTACTCTGCCTCGGTAGTGGATTGAGCAACACTCGACTGTTTGCGGGAAGACCAAGACACCAAAGAAGATCCCAAAAACTAACAAGTCCCAGAAGTGGACTTCCTATCCAACTGACAACCGGCAAAATCCGCGTCTGAAAAACCATGAAGCACCAAAGAAGAAGACGCGGAGTACCAAAGGCCGAAGTCGGGAGTGTGACACAAGTACCTGAAAATTCGCTTCACCGCTTGCCGGTGCGAAGTCCTCGGAGACGCTTGAAAATGAGCGCACAGACATACCGAGAACTGGATGTCCGGCCTCGTCGCCGTCAAGTAGAGGAGTGACCCGATCATGCTTCGGTACTCCTTCTGGTCCACGTGTTCACCTTCCTCATCCGCATCAAGAGCTATAGTCGTACTCATCGGTGTCGCCATAGCCTTGAAGTCCTCCATCTTGAACTTCCGCACAATGCCCTTGGTGTACTTAGCTTGGTGCACAAACGTTCCTTCCTTTGATTGTTTGATTTGTAGACCGAGGAAGAACTGCAACTCACCCATCATGCTCATCTCAAATTCCCTGCTCATATCATCTGCAAACCTTGCAACAAGAGAGTTAGACGAGCCACCAAAGACAATATCATCCACGTACACCTGCACAATCAGGATATCTCTGCCCTGCCTAAGTAAAAACAAGGTCTGGTCGACCTTTCCCATCTCAAACCCTCGCTCAAATAGGAACCCCCTCAATCTACCATACCAAGCTCTAGGCGCCTGCTTCAACCCATATAGTGCCTTCCTCAACTTGTACACCCGGTGGGGGTACTTCTCACTCTGAAACCCCGGTGGTTGCCTCACATACACTTCTTCCTCCAACACACCATTCAATAAGGCACTCTTCACATCCATTTGGTGCAACTTGAACCCTTTAGCCACGGAAAAGGCTAGAAGAATCCTAATCGCCTCAAACAGGCTACAGGAGCAAAGGTCTCCTCGTAGTCAATCCCCTCCTTCTGACTGAACCCCTGAGCAACAAGCCTTGACTTGTTTCTCACCACTTCACGTTTCTCCCCCTCTTTTCTTCCACACCCATTTTGTCCCAATCGGCTTACACCCTGGGGGAGGATCAACCAATTCCCAAACTTGGTTCCTCTTAAAGTTCTCCAACTCCTCATGCATCGAATTAACCCAATTATGATCGGATAGTGCGTGTCCAATGTCTTTGGGCTCAAAGGTGGCAACAGATGCAGCACGAGCGAAATGAGAATTGTTTCGAACTCTCGACCGTGTAGTGCGTTCATTCATGTCGCCGATGATCCTCGAAGCTGGGTGATCCACTTGTACTCGCTGGGGAGGTTCTCGCCTTGATGCTACCTCCCCCTCAACTATAGCTTCTCCTCGATCTTGGTTTGTTGTCGTAGGTGTGGGAGAGGGGCCGTCCATCAACGTAGTTGAAGTAGTAGGTACATGCTCATCCGCAGGCAGCACACTGCCATCTTCATCATCTCCATGTTCATGCTCCTCCTCCTGAAAGATCTCCTCGCCTATTTCATCATCACCTGCACACTCAAAGACAAGATGACTACGTGGCTATGTCTCGTCAAAGGTTACCTCGCAAGTCTCCACAATTTGGTTAGTTTCAAGATTGAGCACACGATATGCTCTAGAGTGAGATGCATTACCAAAGAAAATACCATCGACTGATCTAGCCTCAAACTTGTCCAACTTCTTTCCTTTCTTAAGAATAAAGCACTTGCAACCAAAGACATGGAAGTGACTCACCTTGGGTGTGCGACCGTGCATCAACTCATAGCAGGTTTTCTTCTTGTGCACTCTGAGGTAGATCCTGTTTGAAACATAGCACGCGGTATTCACCGCCTCAGCCCAGAACCTTCTTGGAGTCCTATGCTCATCAAGCATCGTCTGAGCCATCTCACACAAGGTTCTGTTTTTTCCTTTCCACAACACCATTCTGGGGAGGCGTATACAGACTCGAAAACTGGTGTTCAAGACCCAAGTCATGGAAAAAAGTTTCAAAATGAGAGTTTCTGAATTTTGAGCCATTGTCACTATGGATTGCTCGTATGGCATCTCCGTGCCTCTCGTTCCTCAACCTCAAGACAAGATCTCGAACTAAACCAAATGTCTCCCCTTTCTCCTCAAGAAAGAACACCCAAGCATACCGAGAGTAGTCGTCCACCACAACAAGGACATACCACTTCCCACCCGCAGATCGCACACGAGCTGGTCCAACAAGATCCATATGGAGCAGCTCGGATGGACGCTCAGTCATCACATCGATGAGAGGCGGGTGAGAAGAGGCTACCACCTTGGCATGCCTACACGGCGCACAAACCAACTCTTTCTCAAGCTTCAACCGTGGCAATCCTCGGACCAGATTGAGTTTACTCATATGAGACAAAAGGTCAAAGCTCAAGTGACCCAACTTCCTATGCCACTTCCACAACTCACTCGAAGAGCCAGCCAAGAAACAACGCTCAACACCAGAAGACTGAGAAAAATCAGCTCGAAACACCTGACCCTCGGGAACGACCATACAGACAAGGTCCCCTCGAGAGTCCAAAATCCGAGAACCACCAGGACGAAACAACACCTCAAAACCCTCTTCCAATAGCTAGGACACGGAAAGCAAATTGTATCCAAGCGATTGAACAAGAGCAACACACCTGAGAGTGATCTTGTCACTCACCTTAATCTCACCTTCTGATAGTACACGCCCTCGTCCATTGTCCCCAAAGGTGATGTACCTCTTTGTCACCACCGGGACGAGACTTGAGAACCACCCCTTGTCTCCGGTCATATGCCTCGAGCAACCAGAGTCAATCAACCAAATGTTCTTCAAGTCTCCCACCTGAAATTCAAAAACGAGCACGTGAGCGAACAAACGACTCAGCACTGGGGTTAGTACCAAAAGAGTAAAACTAGTGTCGAGCCATTTGCTCAAAAGTAGGGTTAGCACAATCCAAAACATCTTTCCTACCAAAACTACCTCCACGAACACCACCACGAAAACCACTACGAGGGAACCATCCCTCTCTAACTGGAGGAGGACCAAAACCACGAAAAGAAGACCGTGGGCCGTCCCTCCTCTCCATCTCAAAGCTACGACTCCTCCCATCCCCGCATTGAGCACGAGGGGGAGAACGCCTAGCAAATTGACCACCTGCAGACTCTCCAGACCAACCACCAGCACCACGACCTCCAGAACTGAAACCACTCAACTCACCACCTCAAAAACCTCTCGGCCCAGAATTCTGGGGGGCGGTTGAACCACCTAGCCAGGCCGGTCTAATCACCCCCCTCTAGGTAGGGCCGGTCTGACCGCCCTCTCCAGAAAAACCCCTCGGCTGCGGGAACTCACGTCTCCCCATGCCGGAATGCTCCTCACAACAGCTTTACCCCTGGGCAGCGACATATGAGGCTTAGGTACACCATGGGAAGGGTTGTACCTATCCTTGTTTGCCCACTCCTTTGTCATCCTCTCCTCACACTTCCTCTTGAAGCAAAACTCATCCTTGTGACCATCTTTCCCACAATAGCCACAATAAAACTTTATGGGCTTAGGCTTAGGATTAGGATGGGGCTGCTCACTTGGTTTCTCTCCACTCGGTTTCTCAACCGGTTTCTCCTCACTAGGTTTCTCAACCGGGTCCTCCCCACTTGCCTTCTCACTCTCTTTCCCAAAGAACACTTTCCCCAAAGTGCTCACAAACTTGATAGGCTTTTGGAAATCATTTGTTTGTGGAGCAAACACGGGTGGAGCTGGGGTTGTGTCGAGTCAGTTCCTAAGATGGTTCGGTTTAGGAGGGAAAGCATTTTTGTGGTGAATTTTTGGTGGCTCTGGAATATTCTCTCCACTTCCCTCACCAACTTTATTTGCCCTAAGTCCCTCACCATCCTGCCTCTTGTATGTCTCGATCATTATCCTCAACTGAGGCTCATGACCAGATAACCAACCCATCAACTTTCTCAACTCATCATTCTCATCCTGCAAACGATCAACATAATGTGCAAGTTCCAAATTCTTCAAAGCATGCGGTTCACACGTAGAGCAAGATGTAGGAATTGGTTCTTTCAACTTAGCCTCAAGAGTAAGCATGCATCTCATCAATTTTTTCATGAAAAATAGGGCAAGAAGTGCAAGCACCTAGCAAAGCAGGTGTAGCCTTAAGCTCAGCCACTTCAACCCTAAGCATATATAGTTCCTCACACTCGGAGTCATGCTTTTCTTTAAACATAGCAAGATCAGCAAGGAAAATAGGACAATCAGCACATTCAACTTCATCAAAAACAACAGGTGAAGCTTTAAGGGAGTCAATTTCAAGCTTAGCATCCAAGTTCTGTGTTTCTAACTCAGCCACTCTAGTCCTAGCATCCTCAAGCGAAGCCCTAAGCTCTTTCCTCATTTTCTTAGCCTCTCTAAGCATGTCATCACGATTACCAAGCAACAAGCCAAGTTGTTCATTCTCCTGACACAAGAAGGGAAGTTCATCACGCACCTCGTCGTCGGAGTCGGAGTCCGAGTCACTCTGGGTGCTCTTCTTGCTGCCGGAGCTCGGTGCCATGGTACAGAAGCTGTCTCTAGCGGCAGCTCAGCCCGCTCAGGTTCGTGGACGACTTCCTGTCCTTGCGACGATCACCTTCATCTTCACTGCTGCTCGAGCTCGAGATGGAGTACGCGGAACTCGAGTCGACGTCGCTCGCTCCAACCATCTCTCGGGCCCTGCCTCGGCTCTCCTTCTTCCTCGATCGTCACTCATCCTTGCGCTTGCCCTTGTGCTTGCTCTTGTGGTCGCACCTCGACCGGTACTTGCCATCCGTCTTCGACTTGTGCTTGTAGTTGTCCCTGTTCTCGACCTTCTCCAGGCAATCGGCGATGAAGTGTCCCGGCTTGCCGCACTGGAAGCAAGTCCTCGTGTTTCTCCTTATGTTCACTCAGTTATCGTGCATTCTCTCGAACCGCCTGGTCAGCAACACCAGCTCATCCTCGCCGAGCACGTCGAACTCCTCATCTGGAAAAGACATCAAAGAAGACAAGGAGAACATCCTGGTGGATGGGTTAGCATTAGATTTTCCTTTCGAGCCACCAACGAGGGCGAGACTATGAGAGTCAGTCGGGCCCTCAATCTTGGTTGTCATGCCCCGATCCACCTCAGCTGACTTGAGCTTCGAGAATAGCTCGTTCACGGTCAGAGTATCATACTTCTCCGACTCCACAATGGCCTCGAACTTTCTGCCCCAAACTGTACGATCCAACGAGTGTAAGAGCTTGACGGCTCTATCATGATCATCGTACGGGAGCACATCCGCATTGGCCCTCATGTTGTTCACCACCACCGTAAACCTCTGAAACAAGGCATCGATGGACTCACCGGGGAGATGAGTGAAGTTCTCATACTCTCTCTGGTAAGTCGCATACATCCGAGCCTGAACCTGGGCGTTCCCAACATGAGCTTCCTTCAACACCAACCAGATTCTACAAGCCAAGTGCTCGGTGTGCACCCGGTCGAATTCAGTCTGACACAAAGCACGAAACAAGTGGTTGACCGCCTTGTTGTTGGCGTCGAACATGTCCCTCGATCCTGGAGCAAGGAAGTTCATCGGCTGGACATAACCTGTGTCCACCGTGACATCCCAAAGGATCTGACCCTTTCCGCGGAGGAACGCCGCCATCCACTTACTCCACATCTGGTAGTTCTTCCCATCGAAGTGTGGAGGACCCGAACTCCGTTCCTGGTACGCCATCTTTGGATCTAAGACTGGCTAGAGTCAATAAAGACCCAAACCGGCTCTGATACCAATTGAAGGACCGATTAGGCGACTAGAGAGGGGGGAGTGAATGGGAGCCGATAAAAAATCTTCTCGGAGGAGATTGAAACTCCAAAAAGATGAACTCGCTCGGTCGAACCCCCAAGATCACACGCTCCGCATTTCTACCTTCCATTTGCCAAAACCACGTAGCCACTGGAGTGCTACTGGTCCTATGAACAAACACTACCAGCAACCTCAACTCCTACACGCACACGATAGAGAAAACAACTCGGGAGCCGGCTGTCTGGAGGGGGGTGGTTAGATCGGGTATGGGGCCGGTTAGACTGCCTCTACCAGGCAACCAAGAAGTCCTCCGAAACACCTCTTCCGAGCACCAAAACGCACCACAGTTTCACCAACAGAAATCTCTGGCCAAGGCCAAGCTAGCTACCAGGAAATCTTGGCGAAAACCAAAACTTCACCCAAGGGCCTAGGGGCGGTTAGACCGGCTACCAGGGGCAGTCTAACCTCCTGTACCCAGCAAAGAACTCCAAGCAAGAACTCCTAGCAAACAACACGAAAACGACCCAAGATTTCACCTGAATGTTCCTCTGATCAAGGCGAACAAACTCACAGAGGAAAATCCGGCAAAATCAAAACCTTCACCTGGAAGCCTAGGGCGATTAGACCGCCCCCAAGGCGGTTAGACCGCCCCTTCCAGAAAACCTACCCGCGGGTCAACCCTCAACCTCCCATCGCCCGTTTTCCCAAATCACTCCACGGATTGCAGCGAAACTTCGAGAATAGCTGGGTTACCTCCTGGGCAACATCTACCTCAAAGGAATCGACCCGAATCGCTCACAATCAAGAGAAATCAAAGATTTCGGCTCTCTAGGGCAAGAACTCGAGCACCTTGAAAAACCACCAAATCGAGTCCGATTCAAGGGAGATTTGGGGGCAAAGTCACCAGCCAAAGAGGCACAAGGTCCTCATACGTGACACCCAACAAAATCCGTAAGAAATCATCCTCAAAACTCTGCCAAGAAAATCACAACAAAGAGCTCTAAAAATCACCACAAAGAAGGACGGGAAAAGCAACACACAACCTTGAGGAACCACACCAAATCATCTATACATACCATGAAGGTTCATACAAGGTCTAGCTTGCCACCCGGTCATCCATCCCTCTCTCTAGATCTCACATGAAGCTCTCAAGCTAGTCCTAGAAAACTAGAGGAAAATGAGAACGGAAATGGAAAAACAAATGAGCTAGGGTTCCAAGAGTTGGCTGCCATCCATCCCCTCAAGTGTTTATATGGAGGCACCCAAAAGACTAAACTACCCTTACTTAATAACTAGGGATACAGGCCCCTCAAGGGAGAATTTGGAAGTCTTCAGATTTTCTCCAGCGGATGGATGCCTAGTGACCGCGACCTGCTTAGCCTCGACGCAAGCCTTGCGATCCCGACGCGTGTCCTCTGCTTCGAAGCTTCTCGGCGGCAGCGACCAGGGCGGTCAGACCGCCCCCCTGGGCGGTTTGACCGGTCCAGGCGGTTGAACCGGCCTAGGTGGCCGCACCTCCTCGTCGAATCTTCGGCCTCAGTTTGGTGGCTCAACCGAGTAACCCAATGGTTTTCTGGTGAACCATTGCAAACCTCGCGAACTCGGTGTAGCCTCCGCCAATCACCACTCATGACTCGGCTCCCACGTAGTCCCGGCTCGACCTTGGTTTTGAGGCTCAACCAAGAAACCGTCCACGACTTCGTCCCGCTGTTCTTGCCACCATGCGGCCCGCACTTGACTCCGCTGGCCACCGGGTCCCTCGAATCAAGCCTACTTGTCTTCTCCACACCTGGAGGCCTCACCGACGATGACCTTTTGTCGGTGTTTTAGACCGGCAACCTACTAAGGGGAGTACTCGAAGTAGATGAATGTGGCCTCGCCGAGATCGGTAACTCGAACGAAGAGACACGTGGCACACAATTTAGACAGGTTCGGGCCGCGAGGTGCGTAATACCCTACGTCCTGTATGCTGCGTAGCTCTTGATTGATTGGGCACTCGTTACAAGATGGTGCAATGGTGCGCCGTGGGTTGTATGAGATGAGATGATCCTAGAGATCGGTCCCCGCCTCGCCTTATATAGTCCGGAGGCAAGGTTACAAGTCGGAGTAGGGAGAGAGTACTAGTCGAGTACGTCTAGGAGTCTTCCATACGATGCGAGACATGTACAGCCTTCCTAACCGAGTACTTCTCCTCTCCAGCCTTGTGCTCCACGCCTCCGTGTGCCGTGTAGCGCAAGCCGGGTAGTCCCGTGGGCCCACCGAGTAGTCGGTCCCGGTTCCCACCGAGGTAGTGGGCCCGGGGAGGTCCATACGACAAGCCCCCGAGTACTTTGTAGTCGAGAAGGATAGCTTCAAGTAGTATTGACGGCCTCAACGAGTAGTCCTCAAGCGTCCCCGAGTACTACAAGTCAAAAGTCCTCAAGAGTAGTCGAAGCATCCCGAGGCCGGAATGTACTCCACTCGATGTTTGAGCGATCTTGAAGTCTTCTCAAGTAGTCCCAAGCGTCCTCGAGTACTGCCTTCGAAGGTCTTCAAAAAATGCCCGTCTTGTCTTGAAGCCGGAGCTGATATGGAGGTGCGATTGCAAAATCGCACTCCATATGGAGTAGCCCTCGAGCCTTAGGTTGAGCCGCAGGCTCTGGCTGAGGGTCCATCTGAAGTCTTGGCAAGAAAATCCCGAAAAATCCGGAGAGAAAAAACCGAAGGACACGTGGCACGGAGCCCCCGAGCCTTGAGTCGAGTACTTCCTCTCGAATTGAAGGGTCATCTTGAAGAATGTGTCCTGAGATGCTCTTGAGACTAGCCGCTTCCCAGGTAGTCGAGTAGAAGTAGTCGAGCCCCCGAGGTGAGGCGCGTCGACTAGTAGAATACGAAGGGTCACGCGCAGCCGCTGAGTCAGCCGCGCGTGGACTTATCCAGCCGGCCGTTGCGGAGCCGGTTTGACTTATAAATAGAAGCCAAAACCCTTAGGGTTTTTCACCCATCCGAGCTGCAGTCATTTCGATTCCATCTGAAGTAGATCCACTCCCAGCGCACGCTGCCGCCGTAGTAGATCCGAGTGCGCCGCCACCCAAAGCTTTTAGGGTAGCCCCCGAGC
The DNA here is from genome assembly GCA_947561735.1 of Cenchrus americanus. Classification (NCBI taxonomy): domain Eukaryota; kingdom Viridiplantae; phylum Streptophyta; class Magnoliopsida; order Poales; family Poaceae; genus Cenchrus; species Cenchrus americanus. The sequence continues at coordinate 8,370,338 of OX387242.1, forward strand.
GGATGCGCGTGAAGACGCCCTGCACTTGGAGAATGAAGCCTTCACCGTCCAAGTGTGCGAAGGCCGCCGGGAAGAAGAGGGGCCGCGAAGAGGCCGCCGCGGCTGCCACCGGAGTAGCGCCGCCAATGTCTCCACCGCGGGCCGATCCAAGCCGCGAGTGGAAGAAATCCAAAGTGAACACCAAAGATTCGTTGGCCCTCCCGAACGCGGGTTCATCCGGAGAAGGAGGTTGACATGTGGAGGGCCGCCGCCGGAGATCCATATCCGATGGAGAAGGCCGAAGACGAGATTCCGATGTTTGCGCGGTTCGTGGAGCGCGGTCTTGCGCTCCCGCCGCGGATTTCTTCAAGGGCCTCGTCGGGTACTATGGAGTCCGAGCACTCGAATCCGAACCCTAACGGTATCTTCCACACCGCGGTCTTCGTGCATTTCGTGAGGCTTTCCTTGGGATCAAGCCGCACCGGATCCTCTTCCGAAGTTCTTCCGGTCAAGCCGCGCCCAAGTGCCACCAACCCAAGAGTAGTCGGAGGAGCCGGCATCCGCCTTGAGAGAAGACGCCGCGGAGCGCACTCGGCATACAAGCTCGTTGACTCCAACACCGACTGGAAGACGAGGTGGTTCTACATCACGAACCACCACCCCGGCCTGCCGAAGCCGAGCGGGAGGCGGCCAAGGCACCGCGACTGGTGGAACACGGATCCCACCATGCAGGAAGGGATCCAGCTCCCCGAACTGCTGGCACGCATCAAGGTGCTGAGGGAAGCTGGACTGAGGGCCGAGCATGTGGCCTTCGGTTTCATGAAGCGCAGGGTGCGCCACCGATGGCCCGCGACACCTTGGGCTTCGAGTACACCGACGACGACACGTCGCGGATGCCCGGAGGCGAGCCGGACGATGGCGACATCATCGAGAGGCTGACGCGGATCTTCAAGGATATGCCGTCGTACACGGCGTGCCCTGTCCAGGGGTACTCCACCGCACGCCCGCCAAAGGAGGTGAGTAGTCGTACTCCCTTAGTCGAGTAGTCCTAGCTTGGAGTATACTTGCTGATGTTCTTGTGCTTTTGCAGGATGACTTGAAAAAGTTCATCTCCGAGCCGCAGCCGCCCCCGAGCGGGATCGAGATCCCGAAGGAAGAGAAGGACAAAGAGCGGCGAGAAGTCGGCGAAGGCGATGACACCGTCATCGTGGAGGACACCACCGACGACGACGACGACGACGAGACGTTGCAGGACCGCTTTCAGTTGCGGTCGAGGTTTAGCCGTCCGGTGCTTACCTCATATGCCTCCGGTGCAAGACCCCCCGACTAGCTCGGCCGCGCCGCCACGGAAGCCGCGCAACCCCCGCCCCGCAAGCGGGTGACAAAGAATCTCAAGGTCTCGCAGACCACGCCTCGGAGGTAAGATGTCTTGACTAGAGTAGTCGAGTACCCATCGTACGAGTACCCCTCGCCGATGAGTAGTCTTCCTTGTATGCGGGAGGTGCCGCCATCGGAGCCGGGCCGAGGAGGGCGACGAAGGCGGATGGGACATAGTGGGAGAGCCGGCCGGAAGTCGTAGCCCGGCCCCCCACCGTCGAGGAGCTCTTGGCGCGCTTGGAGCGCCGCCCCTCGCTCCACGGGGGAGCACGGAGCCCGTAGTCGCCGCCGTTGAAGAGGTGGTGGCTTCGTGAGCGCAGAGGGCACCGCGCCGCCGCCATTGCTACGCAGGAGGCGGTAGCCGCAGGGGCGCAGAGCGGTGCGCCACCGAGGGTGGACCGGTAGACATTGCCGCATCCTTGGTGCCCCGCCGTGACAATAGTCCTGGTCGAACCCGTAAGTACCGCATCTTCCCGAGTAGTACTTGTTGTAGTAGTCGAGGTTGACCGACGACCAATTGTGTGTGCTTCTGCAGAAATCCACGGACCGTCCCGGGAGGGGGGATGAACCCTCTTCGGCCGGTGGCGAGAAGAAGTCGCGCCGCCCGCCGAGGAGTCCGCTCCCGTTTCCCGTGCGGTGCCCGAGCCGCCGGCCACCGAAGCGCCGTTGCCGGAGGCCGCCGTAGTCGAAGGTGAGTACTCTTCGAAGCCGTGGAGCTCCTCGAGGAGTAGTCGTAGTCGCCGATGCACTTGTATTGTCTTTGACAGGTGGCGAAGCCGAAAGGAGTGACATCCCCGCGAGGGTGCCAATGCAAAAGTCGACACCAGGCGTGCCCCGAGGCCGCCGGAGCCCCCGAGCCCATGGAAGAAGTCGTCGAGGAAGCCGCCATGGCGACCGGAGGAGAGGGGGTCACCACGTCGCCAGAGGTCGCTCTGGAGGTGGCTATCCGCTCCCCGGAGATCCAGGACGCGGAGCCCATCCGCTCTGCGCCGATGACGGAGGCCGCCGCGAGTAGTCGTGGCGGGATAGAACTGCTCGCGGACGATCTTGTCGACCCGGCGATGGTGTCTAAGCACCTGGAGGCGATCCGCCGTGAGCCGAGCAAAGGATGAAGGTAAGTAGTCGTAGCGTCCGAGTAGCCAATCCTCCGTCGTTGAGCACTCGTGTGACTTGAATTGTCTATGCGGACGTTGCGGAGAGGTCCCGCGACAAGTCTAATATGCCGCAAGGCTATGGTGACGCGGTGCTCCGGCCGAGGCGCCGGAAGAGCAAACTTTTGAAGTCGCGGAAGCACGCGGCCGCCATGCGCCTAAGCTCGACGCCGCCTTCGCCAAGTATCACAATGATATCCAAGAGTTGCAGGCGAAGGGCGACGACTTGGTGCGGAAGAATAAGGGCCTCCGCAACAAGAACAAAGGTACGCCGCTGGACTTGTCGGGTAGTTGTTGGAGGTCGAGAGGTAGTCTGACCCGATGTACCGCGTCGTGTTGCGCAGCTTGAGGGCCGTGTGGAGCACTCGAAGTCCTCGGAGACGAGCATGAAGAATCTCTTCTACCGGGAGCAAGAAGCCCGCCAGGTACTCGAGCTCGACTACAAAAAAAATCGCCTTCGAGTGCGAGAAGCACATGGAGCTCCGGATTGCTTCTGACCGCGATCTCGTCAACTGCTACAAATCCTTGCAGAAGTTGAATGAAGACTGCGAGGCATTGCGGGGCCAACTGAAGGAACTCGAAGAAGCCGCACTGCCGATCGCAAGACTCCTGGTGCCGCACCCGGGCGGCCCCAAGATTGCTCCTCTGGTGGATCGCCTCAAGGAAGCTCCGAGCCGGCTGGCCGCCTACGTGAAGCACATGGCGAGGTCGATCCCAAGACAAGTCTTGGCCTTCATGAAGTCGTACTTCCCGAAGGCCCCGATGGAGGTAGTCGCCACGGGTAGCCGCCAACCGCTTCCGATGAACAATATGCAGTAGCCGCTAGAGCAGATGGCTCCCATCGCGGAGCAAGTAGCCGAGAAGCTTAATCTCCGTAGCCCTGTAATAAGTAGCTAGTAGCCAAAGGTTGTACAAAAACAATTGTAATGAATTGCTTAAGTATGAATGAAAGAAAATTTCCGTAATGAGTACTCGTAGTCGCGATCTCAGAGTGCGGAGCCCCCATCGTGGAGTGGATGCGAGTAGTCGTACTCGCAGTAGTGGTCCCGTTGTAGGGAGTAGACAAGAAAGAAGTTGATGAACGATCAAACTTTATTACCGAAGAAGTACACCGGATGGCCGTGGCCGTAGTTACGCAGTAGTCGCCCGGACCCGAGGCCGCCACAACCGAGTAGTGCCGGAGCGGTAGCCGCTTGCGTAGTAGATCCGTGGGTAGCCGTGTAGGCCGGATCGTAGATCCGTAGGTAGCCGTGTAGGCCGGATCTTAGAGTGTGGTCTCTTAGTAGACCGTCGCTAGAGTCCTTGACGCTCGTCGCAGCCCCGTGTCCGTAGGTAGCCGCACGGGCCGGATCCTCGGAGAGGAGAAGTCCCGAGACTGGAGCCAGGACCCGGAGGCCGCTCACGGCAGAGGGGTGTTGGTGTAGTCGTGTAGACTTGAACCCCAGAGTAGTCATGTAGACTAGGCGTAGAATCGACAGAGCTGGTCGACGTCCCACGAGTTGTTGATGTCTTCGCCTTCAAGTGTCTGGAGGCGGTAGGAGCCTGGCCCAGTCACCTTTGCAACGGTGAAGGGACCTTCCCGTGGGGAGCCGAGCTTGTGTAGTCCTTCCGTGTTCGGGATGCGGCGGAGGAAAAGATCACCAACGTTGAAGGAGCGTTCCTTGACGTTGCGATTGTGGTAGCGTCGGATACCCTCTAGGTACCTTGCCGATTGGACGAGGGCGGCGCGGCCGAGCTTCTTCGAGGGCGTCGATATCAACTCGTCTCGCTATCCTCCGAGACGCCTTCGTCGTAGTGCTCCACCGCCGGCGAGTTCCATATGACGTCGGCAGGGGAGGATTGCTTCGGAGCCGTAGACCAGAAGTAAGGGGATTGCCCCGTTGGCTTGGATGGCTGAGTCCGTAGCCCCTAGAGTGCGTTGGGTAGTTCCTTGATCCACTTGCCCCCTTTGGAGTTAGCAGCGTTGTGCAGCCGCTTTTTGAGAGCGTCGAGTACCATCCCATTGGCGCGCTCGACTTGTCCGTTGGCCCGAGGATGGGCAACTGATACGTATCGTATGTCGATCCCACTGTTCTCGTAATACTCCCAGAACTGGTGATTGTTGAAGTTGGAGCCCAGATCTGTGATGATGCGGTGGGGTAGTCCGTAGCGATGTACGAGTTCATCCAGGAAGTCGAGTACTCGTCGCCCTTGGGGCATGTGACCGGCTTGACCTCGATCCACTTGGTGAACTTGTCGATAGCCACCAATACCCCCGTTGAAACCTCCCCGGCACGCTGGCGTGGCCCAATCATGTCGAGCCCCCGGCAGGCAAAGGGCCGGGGCCTGGCGGTATGGTGACTAGCTTGTAGGCCGGGACGTGTTGCTCGCTTGGTGAAGTATTGGCATCCTTGGCACCTTCTCGACGAGTTCTTCGGCATCGCCCCGCAGCCGTGGGCCAGCAGAAAGCTCACCGAAGGCCTTGCCGACTCGCCGTGCGCGAGGACGCGTGGTTGCCGCACACACCCTTGTGGATCTCCTCCAAGATGTCCTTGCCTTCTTCACGAGGGACGCACTTCATGAGTACTCCGGAAGATGCGCCCCGCTTGTAAAGCTTGTCTCCGACGAGGACGTAGGACTTGGCGCGGCGACGAGCCGCTCGGCCGAGTTCTTGTCGGAGGGGACCTTCCGCTCGCCGAAGTAGTCGATGAAGGGTTGCCTCCCGTCCACGTCGATCATCATGACCTCCCCGCCCACCGGTGGGTGAGCCGGGGCGGTGGTCGGTGGCGCCGGCTCGGGATGGATGGCGCGTGAAGCTCGTGAACGAAGACACCCGCCGGTACTTGGGCGCGGGTGGATCCAAGCTTCGAGAGGACGTCCGCCGCAACGTTGTTGTCGCGGACGATGTGGTGGAACTCGAGACCGTAGAACTTGTTCTCGAGCTTGCGAACTTCTAGGCGTAGGCGTCCATGTTCTCCTTGTTACGGTCCCGTGGACTTGTTGACTTGGTTGATGACCACCGCGGAGTCGCCGTAGACTAGTAGCCGCTTGATGCCCGCAGAAGCCGCGAGGCGGAGCCCGTGTAGAAGGGCTTCGTACTCGGCTTCGTTGTTTGAGACCTTCCGGAAGATCCGCAGACGTACTTGAGCCGTTCTCCCGTTGGAGAGATCGGGGGTACCCCCGCGCCCCGCGCCCTCTAGGTTGAGTGAGCCGTCGAAGTACATCACCCAATGCTCGGTCGCACCGTGGGAGTAGGCGAACCGGTTCTCCCGCCACTCGCCATGAAGTTGACTAGTGCCTCGCGACTTGATGGCCGTGCGTGGCTTGAAGTCGATAGTGAGGGCACCGAGCTCGACCGCCCACTTGGAGATTCTTCCCGCAGCGTCTTGGTTCTCGCGGATATCGCCGAGCGGGTAGTCGGTGACGACGGAGATCGAGTACTCCCGGGAAGTAGTGTCGTAGCTTCCGCGAGGTGATGAGTACCGCGTACGGGAGCTCTCTTCGCACGTGCCGATAGCGGGCCTTGGACTCGATAGAACCCGCCGACGAAGTAGACCGGGTGCCGGACCGGATAGGTGTGGCCGTCTTCCCCGCCGCTCGACGACGATGGTAGTACCGACCACGTGGGTAGTCGCAGCCGAGGTAGAACAAGAGGGCCGCTCGCCCTTGTGAGGAGCCGTGAGGATCGGTGGCTTCGATAGGGAGTCCTTGAGCCGGGCAAGGGCTTGATCCGCCTCCGGAGTCCACACGAACTTCTCTTGATGCTTAAGTAGTTTGAAGAAGGGGAGCCCCCGTTCTCCTAGCCTCGAGATAAATCGCTCAAGGTGCCGCCATGCACCCCCGTCGCCTTCGGACATCTTTGATGCTCGTGGGAGCTTTCATGCCGGTGATGGCGGAGATCTTCTCGGGGTTGGTTTTGATGTCGCGCCGGGCCGATGATGAAGCCGAGTAATTTGCCCGAAGGTACGCCGAAGACGCACTTGTTCGGGTTGAGCTTCCGGCGGTACTCGCGCGAGATGAGAAAGTCTCTTCAAGGTCGTCGATGAGGGTACCGGAGTTTCGGTCTTGACAACCACGTCATCCACGTAGGCTTCGACGTTCTTGTTGAGTTGCCTTTTGAAACGTGCCTAGATAGCTCGTTGATAGGTGGCGCCGGCGTTCTTCGGCCCGAAGGACATGGTCGTGTAACAATACGCGCCAAACGGGGTGATGAACGCGGTCTTCTCCTCGGTCTTCTTCCTTGATCGCGATCCGCCGGGTACCCGGAGTAGCGCCGAGGAAGCAGAGCAGTCGCGCCCCGCCGTGGAGTCGATGACTTGATCGATCCACCGCAACCCGAAGGGGTCCTTGGGGCAGTGCTTGTTGAGGCTCGGTGTAGTCGACGCACATCCTCCACTTGTTTGAGTTCTTCTTGCGGATGAGGACGGGGTTGGCGAGCCACTCGGATGGAAGACTTCTCTCGATGAAGCCGCCGCGAGTAGTTTGGCGAGTTCCTTCTTGATGGCGTCCCGTCCGTCGTCGGCAAAGCGTCGGAGGTGTTGTCGCTTGGGGGTGGCCTTAGGATCGATGTTGAGGCAAAGTGCTCAATCGGCCTCCCCGAGCACTCCCGGCATGTCCGTCGGCTTCCACGCGAAGATGTCGCGGTTAGCCCGAAGGAAGCCGATGAGCGCGTCTTCCTATTTGGGGTCGAGGCCACCCCGATGGTGGTGGTCTTGCCGGGATCGCCTCGTTCCGAGGTCGATCGTCTTCACAAGTACCTCCTCACGTGGCCGAGGCTTCTTGGCGCCGTCGGACTTCTCTCGGGATGTCGAGTTCACTTGTAGCAAGCTTCTTCAACGCGGCGTAGACCTCCATCATTGCGTTGGGTACTTGGTTCGTAGAGGCGATCTCCACGGCTTCGTGTCGCAGCCGTGGGAGATCTTCAAGTCCCCTTGAAGGGAGAGTACACCACCGGGCTTGGCATTTTGAGTACCAAGTAGGTGTAGTGGGGCACCGCCATGAACTTGGCGATGTGTAACGCCCGCGTTTTTAGCTCCTAATAAATCACCAAATAAATCACGCGTGTTTTCAAAACCGCTCCGGTCCGAGCTCATTTGCCCCCTTTCGGAACCCCGGTCACCGTCTCCCTCTCTCACCCTCGCGCGCGCGTGCCGCGAATCCCGCCGGCACCGCCCGCACTCGGAAAGCGCACCCACGCGTGCCACCCCGGCCGCCGCGGTCCGGCCACCGTGCCGGAATCCCGCGCATGCCGCGGTCCCGCCGGCCGGTCCGCCTCGCCATCACCGCCGTTCCGAATTGACGCCGGTATCCGAGAAACCCGTAAAAATCCGCAAAACCCTTCTCCTAATTTTTCTAGAAATTCTCCTAATTTTCTAAATCCCTTTTCTATTTCTTTTCCCCGATTTTCCTTTTTTCTATTTTCCTTTTCCTTTTCTTCTTTTTTCTTTTCCTTTTCTCCTTTTTCTTTTCCCTTCTCTTTTTCCCCCCACCGGCCTTATTCTTCGGCCGAGGCCCCCGCGCGGGCCCCCCCCTTTCCCCCTCGCGCGTGCGCGACCGGAGGGCCGCGACCTCCCCCTCGCGCGCCCGGTGCGGGACGGCACCCCTCTCCCTCCCGCACGGCGCCCCCCCTTCTCCTAGGCAAAGCACGCCAAGGGGCGGCCCCGCGCCTACGCAGGTAGCGCACCTCCCTTCCATTGCTCGACAAACGAAGACCTCCATTACTCCGACCCGTCACCTCCACCGCGCGGCGCGGCAAGATCGCCGCCTCCCTCCCCTCCACGGCCACGGCAGCCCCCGCACGACGGGTCAATTCGCACAATAACGACCGAGAATCCCGCCGGCCGGAGTCCACGCCGGGATTTTTCCCCGAACCTCCATCGACGGCCATTGAAGCTCCCGCGAAGCTCAAAAATATCCTCGCCAAACCGACCTTCCCGCGCCTATAAAAGGGCCGGGACCGGCTCCCCCACCTCGCCCCGCACCTCCACGACCAATTCCCCCTCCTTCCCCGAGCCCTCCATCACCACCACCGCGTGCCGGTTCGGTCACCACCGCGAACAGCCCCACCGCCGGCCGTCGATCCGCCTCTCCGGAGCACCACGGCCTTGAGGTAAGAAGCGGAATCGGTTGCCCTCGTCCTCCTCTTCGTTTCGCCCCAACTCCCCGCCGTCGCCGTGCACCGGTCGCCGCGCCCCTCCCCCTTCCACGGTCGGCCTCCCGTCTTCCCGCGTTCGTGTCGTGAGGGAGGGAGGAAGAAGAAGGGCTTTTTGCCCAAAACCCCCCGCCCTTTTCCCAATTATCCAAAACCGACCCCCCCCTCTCGTTTCCCTCATTCTTTTCTTCCAAAACAGGACCCTATACTTTAAATTAAACCACAAAAACAACCCCGTCCCTTTACAATTGTGCCCCCGGACTATTTAGTAACACCCCCGCTAGGTTTAAATATTATAATTAGGCCCTTTTCTTTTATAATAAAATACTAACAGCCCCTACTTAGCCCTAAACACCTCTCGTTAACCCGTCATTTCATGCGCGATTTTAATCCAAATCGCGCCCAACCTTTCCCACACCCGTGCCGGTATACCATCACCCATCCATCGCCCAAAAACATTGCATAATATTTATTTCTCTATTTTATCTAATTACCTTCCGCGAGCTCACCCGTGAGAAAATGTGTATGCTCGTTATTGATTGCTTGCTTGCCTGTGTGTGTGCTATAGCCGACGAAGTAAACGAAGGAAGGTACCCCGAGCCGGAGTTTGGAGCCGACTACTGCGAGCGAGGAGCCCGAGGTCCCGAACGCCGAGCCGGCACTCCCCGAAGACTTCAAAGACGGCAAGTTCAATCTCATCCTTTGATGCATGCTTTGATCCTAGTTTTATAAATAGAACCCTATACCCGTTTTTATAAATTGCATATTGTTTTACCGCAAAAACATGGTAGGATAGCCACCCTTGATTGCTATGATTGAACTATGTTTTGGCCTAAATGAGTGCTTTAAAAAATGTATGAGTGCTTTCAAAATGTGTGAGTGCTTTAAAAATGGAGATGGGATATGTTTGGAAAATGGGTACAGAACTGGGTAGACGGGATGGACGTGTGTGTCAGGAGTATGGGTGAGCTCGTACCTGTGTGGTTGAGCGTATTGGGAGTTGTCCATCTTGTCGGTTAAGGACCGGGTTGCGTGACATCTCACCTGACCCAAATCATCGTACAACCACTCGACCGTTGTATGTGGCAACGGCTTAGCATAAACCCCACTAGTTAATCTACTTGCCATCTGGTGTGCGGGTGAGCGGCGGGAGACCAAGGAGTAGGGGTACGCTCCGTGTGAGGTACGCCCTGGTCATGTGGGATAACCCCTTGGTTGCTTCCGTGGTGGCTCGTAGCGTTAGCTAAGGTGGGTAATGGCTTTGATAGGATCCGCACCGCACTAAGGTGTCCGTGTGACGGTACCCTACTTGTGGGTAAAGATGTACAACCTCTGCAGAGTGTCAAACCTATTCGAATAGCCGTGTCCACGGTATTGGACGAGTCACGGTGTGGTCACAAAAACTAGTGATTGGGATGGGATGTTTTCTGGCGTGAGTTGTTTTCTGGGTGAAGAGTGTGGCTGTGTGCCTGGGCTACGACGGACGGGAAGTCCGGTAGATCCACAGTGGTTTTTCCCTAAAACAATTGAGTTACTTGGGTTATGAAAATGATTTGCGAAAACCTTTTTGAAATGAACCCATGCATGTGTAAGTCTGCAAAATGAACCTTAACCTGATCCTTGTTATACCTTATGCATGATTCTGCTTATAAGCCCCTCCGTGGGTGGGGTTGGATTTGCTGAGTACGTATGTGCTCACCCTTGTTTTACTAACTATTTTACAGAGGAGGATCCCGATTATATCCCCCGAAGACGTCGAGTAGGTCGCCGCCCTACACCCAACCGTGCCTCGTGTACCCGTGGCCCTACCGAAAGCTTCCATGGTGTGGTACTCGAGGAGGCTATGGAAGCCTTTGCTATCGTAGTATGGTTGTTAGCGTTTGTGTTGTTCCTCGTAGCGTTGGCACTACCGTGCCCTTTGTGTCGCCGTGATGTAAAAGACCGATTCCACCCGTTGTAATAAATGTGCTACCGCCCTCCCGGGACCGGTATTTGTGTCACGTTTAGTCACCTCGGATGAGGGGACGCTTCGGGTGGTATCGAGCCGGGTTGGCCGTAGGACATGACCCCTAGGATACGAGACCTCCTCTCGGCCTTCTCTAACCTTTCCTTTGCTAAGCTCACCCGTTCCCAAATCCTTACCTTGATTCTTGCCTCGTTTCCGGATGGCTAACCCCGGATGGAACGGAGGAATCGCCCGTCCGGCCGGCCTCCCTAACCTATTGCTACTCGGCCCTAGAGCGCGTCGGAGTAAGGGATCCGCCGGAGTTCGTCTACCGGAGTACGAACGCTACGGCACCCTTCGGTGTAAGCCGCCGATCTTTGTGGGAAGAAGCACGCTTTACCCCGACATAGAACCATGGTTCGTCTCTCGCCACCGGTTTTCACTTTGCCGACACCTACCCCAAGGCTACTCGGAAGGCCCCGCGACCGCCTACGAGTGGTTTATAGACAAGACCTCCGAAGGACTCCAATGGGATTCTTTCCACCCTCCCGGAGGAAGAGGACGCTCGTGGATTGCTCGCATGAGAGGACTAGAACGAGAAGAAGAAGACTTAGAAGAGGCGCTTCCCACCCGTCCATAAACCTCGCAGGCCTAGACCACCTTTATCGGAGGCAAGCCCGGCGGTCGAAGCGCGATTGACGGAGCGGAAAGAGCAGAGCGAGAGAATAGAACCGGAGAGGGTAAAAACAACCATAGCAGAAGTTGAACGACACAACATGGCGCAAGACTACCTCAGGGAAAAAGAACGTTCGGAGAGGTTTCACAAACAGCTATGGGATGAGCTCCACAGGGAACGTAGAAGGCAAAGAAGAGAAACCGACTTGGATGAAGAAGAACCCGAAGAAACTCACTGGGACAAAGGGACCCAGACTGAAGATGAGATACTGGAGCAAGATCTTCCACTGAAGAAGCGTCGTATCCAGCTAGAGGAAGAATCACCGTGAGACTAGGGTGTTTAGTCTAGAAACCGAGTCCTAGCAATAATAAGTGTACCCCGAAGGATGTACCCCAACCTTACTACTAAATAAAGTTATCCATCTCTTGTACCCCACCACAACCTGTTCAACTCTACCTTTGTTTTCAAATGGCGGAAGATGGATGGACCCAAGGCGTGTGCCAGGAGGAGCCTGGTTTTGCTCGCCTGCTCATCAACTCCCTGGAGCGCCTCGGTATCACTGAGCGCCCTAGGTACTACAGCAGAGAGTACGAGCAACTCGGCACTCTTCGCTGTAGAGTGGTCCTCTCCGTCGCTAGAAGCAACCGCCACACCAACATCGAGCCGTGGCGCGTGACCGCCACAGGGTTTCGCCACCGGGATACCTATCCTTTGGCCCTCAGAAAAGCCCTCCGCTACCTGTGCCGAATCTACGAAGAACACCTCGTCCCCACACCAATGAGGTACTTCCCTCCCACCATCAGAACCCCAGTTTGGCAGGCCCGCATGAGAAACCTGGAACGACGCCGCCACCAAGAAGACCTCCGTTGTGTACCACGTAGTCGACTACCTTGTCTCCTTGGATAAGCTCTTTGATGACCAAGCCAGACACTTGAGGGAACAAATCAGCCGGGCCGAGCAAGCTGAAGTCACGGTGAGGATGCACCAAGTCCGAGTGGCTCAAGCCGAAGCAAGGACTCGCAGCAGCCATAAGCGGTGAAGTCGTTGCCCGGAAAGCCTCGGGAGAATCCGGAACCAACGCATGCAAGAATGGACCCACGGCGGAACACCCGTTCCGGCCATTGGAGAAGCTCAAGTCCCGCCGGGAACACCCCTCGTAGCATGGGGAGGAACTATCGAAGTCCCCCCAGCACCACCAGCGATCACCGAACCTCCAACGGCCTACCGCCGAAGCCGCGGCACGGCCTCGGAAAACGGAAACCCGAAGGCGGAAACGATGACGAGTTGCTCATTCCGCTGGAAGAACACTCGACCCCAGAAGACAGCTCCCCTCGCGAATAGTGTGCCCCAAGACTCGGGGAATGAAGCCGTACCGGTCCAAGTCGCGCCTTAGCCCTTAGTCGTGTAGTGTGTCCGCGTAGTCGGGATGTATCCTCCTCACTGGTTTGTAATAAAAACTTGTTTGTGCTTGCTTGTTTGCTATGTGCTTGTTGTGTGCTTACCGGCAGAATAAACCCTGCCTTTTCAAAAAGAAATCCGTTATAATCCACTTAAACATCACATAAAATTAGATCTCTTAGAAACCCGCTTCTTTACGGATGGTTTCCGGGCGCCTGTCGGGACCCACCGATCGGACGCCGAGGGATCGCAAGCCGACCGGAGGGAGCGCCTCCACGACCGAGGAGGTTAACCAAAATGAAGATGGAGGAGAGAACGTGGTCCTCGCCACCTCCACCCCCTCCCGTTGACTTGGCACAAGTCTTAGCCAACCGGATCGTCCCGATAGAGGCTATCTTCAACGCCGTCAACCGCCCAAGACCCCGAGTTTTGAGCATGAATGAGAAGCCGATCGAGTTCCCCAAGACTAAGCCGCCCACCTTTGGCGGGCTCGGTGAATCCTTTGGATGCCGACGATTGGCCGAGAGCCATCCCCGAGGGAACCGGAGCCCCTCCACCGCGAGGACCATGACAAGGTTCTCCCCGGCGGCTCACCAGCTCCACCGGACAGCCCTAGCCTCGGTGGGAAAATTACCGCGCCACCGCCAAGGATCCCTCCGCCATCACATGGGATGAATTCGTGGAGGAGTTCCGCCGCTACCACATCCCGAGGCAACACCGAAGCGGAAGGCGGACGAGTTCCGCGAACTCCGCCAAGGAAACATGTCCGTGGAGGAATACACGTACTCGCTTCATAGAGCCGGCACGCTATGCCCCCGAGGAGGTGGATAAAGACTCCAAAAAGCAAGAGATGTTCAAGAAGGGGCCGACTCCGAACCGAGAACACCGCCGACTCCTCGCATTTACCCGGACTTTAACACCCTCATGAACATGGCAATACTCACGGAGAGAGCAAGGGCCGAGGAAAAGAAGGAAAACAAGCGCAAGTTCATGTAACACAAGGCCAAGCGAGCAAGAGCGGTCCCGCAGGCCGAGAAACTTTGGACACCCCATGTCTAGGTTCCAAGCTCCTATGCGATACAGAACCCAATCCCAAGCCACGAGCTCGCAAGCCCCCGCAGCCCGCTTCAAGCCCTCCTACAACCGAGTGCCATGAAGCCCCCACGGAACAACACCGGCCCGGATCAACGCCAGAACAACAACAACTCCCGAGTGTGTTTCAACTGCCGAGAAACCGGCACTTCATCGCCAACTCGCCCCTATGCTAAAAAGCCAACCACCACCACCTACTCCAACTCGGTGAACGGGCCAAGGCCGCTTGTGTCGAGAGCCAACCGCATGCCGGTGCGCAAGAACAATAACTTCGGCAACAACAACGGCGGCCAGCGGATGAGGCAGCCCCGGCGGTCATATGGACGCGCCGGGTCAATCACATCAATGCGCGGAGGCACAGAAGCACAAGGCGTAGTACTCGGTGAGTTCTCGGTCGGCTCGCTTTGGCTACCATATTGTTCGATTCGGGAGCATCGCACTCATTCATATCCTCAAACTTTGTGGAAAAGCATAGCATACCCACGGTACTACTCAAAGCACCCTTAATAACTCGAACGCCGGAGGTGACATTAAGTGTCAACTCGGGATGCCCCCGGGTAAGGATTATTTTAAGTGGGGTAGAGTTCCTAGCGTACTTCGGTAGTACCGAAATCCAAGGGGATAGATGTGATCCTTGGTATGGACTGGTTAAGCCAACACCATGGCCTCATAAGTTGCGCCGATAAAGTAGTGCACCTGACCAACCCAGACGGGATACAAGTGACCTGCCACACCCGGGGACACAGGCCGGATATAATGGTTTTCAACATAGAAGCCAAGACCATAGAAGATGTCCCAGTAGTACGAGAATACCCAGATGTGTTCCCCGAAGAACTCCCTGGAATGCCACCAGACAGGGATATAGAGTTCGTAATCGACCTTATCCCTGGAACCTCTCCCATAGCCAAGAGGCCCTATAGGATGGCAGCCCCTGAGTTGGCAAAATTGAAGAAGCAGCTAGCAGAGCTCCAGCGAAGTGGGTTCATCAGACCAAGCTCATCACCATGGGGAGCCCCAGTGCTTTTCGTGGAGAAGAAGGATAAGAGCATGAGGATGTGCGTGGACTATCGCTCGCTGAACGAGGTCACCATTAAAAACAAGTACCCTCTTCCCGAATAGATGACCCGTTTGACCACCGAAGGGAGCCAAGTATTTCTCGAAGGTGGATCTAAGGTCGTGGTACCACCACTCAAGATTAGGGAAAGTGACATCCCCAAGACCGCCTTTGCCACTCGCTACGGGCGGTATGAGTTCACGGTGATGTCCTTTGGACTAACCAATGCACCAAAGATACTTCATGAACCTCATGAATAAGGTGTTCATGGAAGAGCCGGACAAGTTTGTCGTGGTCTTCATTGACGACATACTTGTTTACTCCAAGAGCGTGGAGGAGCATGAACAACATCTTCGAGTAGTGCCGGGAAAATTGAGGGCACACAAGCTATACGCCAAGTTCAAAGCAAGTGTGAATTTTGGCTAGAGAAAATATCCTTCCTTGGGCACATATTGACCGCGGAAGGAGTAGTCGTAGACCCCGGAAAGTTGAGACAAGTCTCCAACGGCGCAACCAACAAACGTGAGTGAGATCGGGAGTTTCCTAGGATTAGCGGGGTACTACCGGAGATTTATTGAGGGATTCTCCAAGATCGCCCGGCCCATGACAGAGCTGCTTAAGAAAGAGAAGAAGTTTAACTGGACCGAGGCCTGTGAAAGAAGTTTCCAAGAGTTAAAGAAGAGGTTGACCACGGCCCCGCGTGCTAACCCCCGCCGACATTCAACGGGACTTTGTCGTGTATTGCGACGCCTCCCGACAAGGGTTGGGATGTGTTCTCATGCAAGATGGGAAGGTAGTGGCATATGCCTCCCGTCAGCTTAAACCTCATGAGCAGAACTATCCCACCCATGATCCGGAGTTTGCGCCGTAGTGCATGCCCCGAAGATCCGGAGACACTATCCGATCGGGAACAAGTGTGAAATCTACACGGACCACAAGAGTCTAAAGTACATCTTCACCCGACTCGACTCGAACCTAAGGCGAGAGAAGATGGCTAGAGCTAGTCAAGGACTATAACCTAGAGATTCACTACCACCCGGGGAAGGCCAATGTGGTAGCAGATGCCCTAAGCCGGAAAACCTACGAGAAGGCAGCACCCAAGAGTGCCCAGTTGCAAGAGGAGATGACACGGCTCAACGTACACATTGTCCCCCAAGGCTACGTCCGCCAGCTGAGAGTTCAACCTACCCTAGAGGAAAAGATCCGGAAGGCCCAAGAGACCGATGAAAATCTGATGAAGATCCGCAAGCATACCGGAGAGAATAAGGCCCCTGACTTCAGGGTGGATGACCAAGGCACCCTGTGGTACAAAAACGGATATGCGTGCCCGAAGGTGGAGATTTCCGACGGACCATCATGGATGAGGCACACAACTCGGCATACTCCATTCACCCGGGATCCACCAAGATGTACATGGATTTAAAACGAAGTATTGGTGGAATGGGATGAAAGCGGACATTGCGCGGTTCGTCGCCCACCGTGACACTTGTCGAAGATCAAAGCCGAACATCGAAGCCCGCAGATCGTTGCAACCTTTACCAATCCCGGTATGGAAGTGGGACGAGATAGGTATGGACTTCATAGTAGGGTTGCCAATGACTCGGAAGGGACATGACTCCATATGGGTGATCGTGGACCGACTCACTAAAGTCGCTCACTTTCTACCCGTACGGACCACTTATGGTGGAGAGAAATTGGCGAAACTCTACATAGAAAATATAGTGAAGTTGCATGGAGTGCCTAGCAGAATAGTCTCAGATAGAGGGACCCAGTTCACCTCTAGGTTCTGGAAAAGCCTGCACAAAGCCATGGGCACCAAGCTAGACTTCAGCTCAGCGTACCACCCACAGACCGACGGACAGACCGAAAGGGTGAATCAAATCCCGGAGGATATGTTGAGAGCATGCGTCCTCACCTATGGCAAAGATTGGGAGCAGAGCCTGCCATATGCAGAATTTTCCTACAACAACGGCTACCAAGCAAGTCTGGGAATGTCGCCATTCGAAGCACTATACGGGAGAAAATGTAGGACACCCCTGATGTGGTCAGAAGTAGGAGAGCGTGCCCTGGTTGGGCCCGCACTTATAAAGGAAGCCGAGGAGCGAGTAGCCGATATCCGAGAGAAGTTGAGAGCCGCTCAGTCCCGACAGAAGAGCTACGCAGACAAGAAAAGGCGTGAAGCGAGCTTCAATCCAGGAGACTTCGTCTACCTCAAGGTTTCGCCCATCCGGGGGACTTGGAGATTTCAGGTACACGGGAAGTTGGCCCCACGGTACATCGGACCGTATAAAGTGCTAAAGAGAGTCGGAGCAGTAGCATATCGGTTGGAGCTACCCGAAGAAATGTCAGATATACACCCAGTGTTCCACATCTCCCAGCTACGCCGATGTTTGAAGGTTCTGGAAGAGAAGCGAGTACCGGTAGAGACCATCGACCTACAGCCAGACCTTAGGTACCAGGAGGTGCCCGTCAAGATCTTAGACACTGTGGTCAAGCGGACAAGGACGACCGAAGTACGGGTGTGCAGAGTCCAATGGAGCAGACACGGGGTGGAAGAAGCTACGTGGGAACGAGAGGACGCACTGAAGAAGGAGTTTCCCCACCTATTCGAAACTTAGCCGAATCTCGAGGATGAGATTCATTTTAAGTGGGGTAGGTTTGTAACGCCCGCGTTTTTAGCTCCTAATAAATCACCAAATAAATCACGCGTGTTTTCAAAACTGTCCAGCTGAGCTCATTTGCCCCCTTTCGGAACCCTGGTCACCGTCTCCCTCTCTCACCCTCGGCGCGCGTGCCGCGAATCCCGCCGGCACCGCCCGCACTCAGGCCAGCACCCACGCGTGCCACCCCAGCGCCGCGGTCGGCCACCGTGCCGGGAATCCCGCGCACCCCGCGGTCCCGCCGGCCGGTCCGCCTCGCCATCACCGCCGTTCCGAATTGACGCCGGTATCCGAGAAACCCGTAAAAATCCGCAAAACCCTTCTCCTAATTTTTCTAGAAATTCTCCTAATTTTCTAAATCCCTTTTCTATTTCTTTTCCCCGATTTTCCTTTTTTTCTATTTTCCTTTTCCTTTTCTTCTTTTTTCTTTTCCTTTTCTCCTTTTTCTTTTCCCTTCTCTTTTTCCCCCCCACCGGCCTTCTTCCTCGGGCCGAGGCCCCCGCGCGGCCCCCCCCTTTCCCCCCTCGCGCGTGCGCGACCAGGAGGGCCGCGACCTCCCCCCTCGCGCGCCCCCGGTGCGGGACGCGCACCCCCCTCCCTCCGGACGGCGCCCCCCTTCTCCCAGGCGAAGACGCCAAGGGGCGGCCCCGCGCCTACGGCGGTAGCGACACCTCCCCTTCCATTGCTCGACAAACGAAGACCTCCATTACTCCGACCAGTCACCTCCACTGCGCGCGCGGCATCGCCGCCCTCCCCTCCACGGCCACGGCGGCCGCACGACGGGTCAATTCGACGACAACGACCGAGAATCCCGTTGGCCGAGTCCACGCCGGGATTTTTCCCGAACCTCCATCGACGGCCATTGAAGCTCCGCGAAGCTCAAAATATCCTCGCCAAACCGACCTTCCCGCGCCTATAAAAGGGCCGGACCGTCTCCCCACCTCGCCCCGCACCTCCACGACCAATTCCCCCTCCTTCCCGAGCCCTCCATCACCACCACCGGTGCCGCTTCGGTCACCACCGCGAACAGCCCCCCACCGCCGCCGTCGATCCGCCTCTCCGGAGCACCCCGGCCCCGAGGTAAGAAGCGGAATCGGTTGCCCTCGTCCTCCTCTTCGTTTCGCCCCCATTCCCGCCGTCGCCGTGCACCCGGTCGCCGGCGCCCCTCCCCCTTCCACGGTCGGCCTCCCGTCTTCCCCGCGGCGTTCGTGTCGTGAGGGAGGGAGGAAGAAGAAGGGCTTTTTGCCCAAAACCCCCTACCCTTTTCCCACTTATCCAAAACCGACCCCCCTCTATTTCCCTCACTCTTTTCTTCCAAAACGGACCCTATACTTTAAATTAAACCACAAAAACAACCCTATCCCTTTACAATTGTGCCCCCGGACTATTTAGTAACACCCCCGCTAGGTTTAAATATTATAATTAGGCCCTTTTCTTTTATAATAAAATACTAACGGGCCCCTAATTAGCCCTAAACACCTCTGTTAACTCCGTCATTTCATGCGCGATTTTAATCCAAATCGCGCCCAACCTTTCCCACGCCCGTGCGGGTATACCATCACCCATCCGTCGCCCAAAAACATTGCATAATATTTATTTCTCTATTTTATCTAATTATCTTCCGCGAGCTCAGTGAGAAAATGTGTATGCTTGTTATTGATTGCTTGCTTGCTCGTGTGTGTGCTATAGCCGACGAAGTAAACGAAGGAAGGTACCCCGAGCCGGAGTTTGGAGCCGACTCGCGAGCGGGAGCCCGAGGTCCCGAACGCCGAGCCGGCACTCCCCGAAGACTTCGAAGACGGCAAGTTCAATCTCACCCTTTGAAGCATGCTTTGATCCTAGTTTTATAAATAGAACCCTATACCCATTTTTATAAATTGCATATTGTTTTACTGCAAAAACATGGTAGGATAGCCACCCTTGATTGCTATGATTGAACCATGTTTTGGCCTAAATGAGTGCTTTAAAAATGTGTGAGTGCTTTCAAAATGTGTGAGTTCTTTAAAAATGGAGATGGGATATATTTGGAAAATGAGTAAAGAACTGGGTAGACGGGATGGACGTGTGTGTCGGGAGTATGGGTGAGCTCGTACTGTGTGGTTGAGCGTATTGGGAGTTGTCCATCTTGTCGGTTAAGGACCGGGTTGCGTGACATCTCACCGACCCAAATCATCGTACAACCACTCGACCGTTGTATGTGGCAACGGCTTAGCATAAACCCCACTAGTTAATCTACTTGCCATCCGGTGTCTTTGGTGAGCGGCGGGAGACCAAGGAGTAGGGGTACGCTCCGTGTGAGGTACGCCCCGGTCATGTGGGATAACCCCTTGGTTGCTTCCGTGGTGGCTCGTAGCGTTAGCTAAGGTGGGTAATGGCTTTGATAGGATCCGCACCGGCACTAAGGTGTCCGTGTGACGGTACCCTACTTGTGGGTAAAGATGTACAACCTCTGCAGAGTGTCAAACCTATTCGAATAGCCGTGTCCACGGTATTGGACGAGTCACGGTGTGGTCACAAAAACTAGTGATTGGGATGGGATGTTTTCTGGCGTGAGTTGTTTTCTGGGTGAAGAGTGTGGCTGTGTGCCTGGGCTACGACGGACGGGAAGTCCGGTAGATCCACAGTGGTTTTTCCCTAAAACAATTGAGTTACTTGGGTTATGAAAATGATTTGCGAAAACCTTTTTGAAATGAACCCCTGCATGTGTCGCCTTGCAAAATGAACCTTAACCCGATCCTTGTTATACCTTATGCATGATTCTGCTTATAAGCCCCTCCGTGGGTGGGGTTGGATTTGCTGAGTACGTATGTGCTCACCCTTGTTTTACTAACTATTTTACAGAGGAGGATCCCGATTATATCCCCGAAGACGTCGAGTAGGTCGCTGCCCTACACCCAACCGTGCCTGTGTACCCAGGGCCCTACCGAAAGCTTCCATGGTGTGGTACTCTGAGGAGGCTATGGAAGCCTTTGCTATCGTAGTATGGTTGTTAGCGTTTGTGTTGTTCCTTGTAGCGTTGGCACTACCGTGCCCTTTGTGTCGCCGTGATGTAAAAGACGATTCCACTCGTTGTAATAAATGTGCTACCGGCCTCCCGGGACCGGTATTTGTGTCACATTTAGTCACCTCGGATGAGGGGACGCTTCACGATGGCCGGTCCGCCGAGGATGGTGTGGTAGGAAGTCTCGAAGTCCGCAACCTCGAACTTGATGTACTCGGTACGGTAGTTGTCCCGAGATGCCCCGAAGGTAACTGGCAGGACCACTGAGCCCAGTGGAATAGCCGCGTTGCCGGGGACGATGCCGTAGAAGGGCGTGTTGCTCTTGGTGAGCATGTGAGTGATGTCGAGCTTCATTTTCTTCAAGGTCTTGGTGAAAAGGACGCCGAGCCCGCTTCCACCGTCGATGAGCACCTTGTTGAGTTTGGAGCCCGCGACCACCGGCTTCGGGACGAGGGGGGAACCGTCCCGGTTCGGAGAAGCCGGTCCACCGATCCGCGCGGGAGAAGGTGATGGGTACTTCCGACCACCCGAGAGGGGTTGGGACCGCCGGCTCAATGGACATGACTTCACGACGGGTAGCCTTCGCTCCCCGCCTGCCGGGCAATCCGCCGAAGAGGACGTTAACGGTCTTGTCGGGCTCCCGGAAGTCGTTGTTGTCGCCGTCCTTCTTCTTGCCCTTTTGGTCGTGAGGGTGCGGTGGCTCGGCGTATCCTTGAGTGCATGCCTTAGTTGGTAGCACCGGCTCGGTGGTATGGTTGCCGTTTGGATGCCACGGGCACTTCTCCTTCGACGAGGTCTTTGAAATCGCTAGGATTTCTTCTTCGAGTTCCCTTTCGCAGGCGCCGGATAGCCGCGACGGTGTTGTCCGGCTTACGCTTGCGGTTGGGACCCGAGTAGTAGTAGTTGTTGTTGTTGCGACCGCCTTGGTTCGCGTTGCTTGCCGTTGCCGCCGCCCTCAGTTCGCTTGGTCTTGCCACGGATGGCGTCGTACTTGGCATTGGCCTTGTCTTCTTCATCCGCCCGGGACGTGATCATGTCCTTGATGTGGGGGGATGGACTCGGGGCGGCGACGACCGAAGTCTTCGAAGGTGCGGCGGTGATAGAGACCGTCTTGGAAGAGGTCGATGACCTCCTTGTCGGTGACGTCGACGACGGTAGCGCGCTTGTCGAAAAAGCGGCGCATGTACTTGCGGAGGGTCTCGCCTTGTTTCTCGCTGATCATGGCCGGGTCCATGCGAGTACCCGATCGGCCCATGGCACCCGCGAAGTTCTTTGGTGAACCGCTTCCTTCGGTCGGTCCCACTTGTCGATCGAGTGCTTGTCCGGCGACTCGAGCCATGTGAGTGGAGCCTCGGTCCGAGCGAAGGGGAAGTAGAGGCACTTGGTGTCGCCGTTGTTGCCGCCGCCGTTCTTGATGGAGAGGGCGTAGCACCCGATCCACCGGATGGGATCTGCTTCGCATCGTACTTGGTGATCCCCAAAGGCTTGAACTTGTCGGGGAGGAGCAAGTTGCGAAGTCGAGGTGAGAAGGCGGGGAAGCCGTCGGGCCGCGGTGGTCGACTTCTTCCGCCGCGGCTCCTCAATCTTCGCGGGCATCGTACCCGCCCCGCGAGGCGCCGAAGCGTGGCCTCGTTCGCGTGGCCTCGGCCGCCGCGACCGCCCGCCGCCGGCCCTCCCCGTTGGCTCCATGGTTGGAGCTTCCGCCGCCGCCGCCGCCGCCGTCGGGGTCGTTGCCGCCGCCGCCGGCCGGAGCACGGTGGGGGACGACCTCACGGTTGCTGTTGTCGCGCTGTGGAGGTCCGCCGGCGTTGGAGCGACGACGGTTGGGCTCGGCTGGGAGGTCAGCTCGAGTACGGTTAGGGCCGTTGTTGGCGCTGCGACTTGTGGCTTCGTTGTCGCGGGGTCTGGCTGGAGGAGGCTGGTTGACTCTGTTGTCGACCCGCATGAAGTAGGCGTCTTCAGCGAGCTTGGCGATGACCTCTCCAGCGCGTATGCCCTGAGCCTGGCGTGCGATCGCTGTGATCGACATGAGGCATTGCTCAGGGGTAGTGTGTACTCTGCTCTCGACCGCCTCGAGAGCCTCCGCAAGGTTGCGGACGGGGAAGTTGTCGCGGAGGCGCCGGCGCGGCGTTCGCCGCGCTTCCGGTTACGCTCACGTCGAGCGTCTCTCGTCCGGGGGTTCTCGTTCGGTGGAGCATCGGCGAGAGAGCTCGTCGGAGGAGATGTCTTCCTGTGTACTTGTCCCGAGCCGTGCCCGAAGGCCCCGGGGTGTCGCCGGCAGCCATGAAGACTTGGCGATCGGGGGTGCCAAGGCCGGACTCGCAGGGTGCCACCTCGGTTGGCGTGCTTGGAGTCGGCCCCCGGCTAGTGGCGTTCCCTCCTCGGAATGGTAGCGAGTCGATGTAGGCGACGTAGCGTGAGTCCCCACTTATTAGGTCGGCGGGCTTGCGGTCCGGCCGCAGACGAATCTCCCCGCCGGTGTGGATGTTATAACCGGCCCCGCAGGCCGGCCCTGACAAGGGAAGCTCAGTGGAGTTGTCTTCGGACTCAGGCTTCTCAGGGTCCGACCCGAAGTCGAACTCGTAATCGGGGTTCGAGTACAACTCGGAGAGAGGGCTGGAGTCCAAAGCGTGGTCGGGGGCGGTGTCGAAGTCCGAGTTGTACTCGGGTACGGGCTCCTTGCCGGCCCGACGCGAAGTGGGAGCCCCCGTGCGGGCCCGCCGAGGATGCGGGGGCCACGCGCGGAGCGCTCACGAGGTGAGGGGACCGCTTGCGATGGCTGAACGGCCGGCTCGCATGCGATGGCCCATGGAGACGTCGAGTTCGAGTTGGAAGCGGACTCGAGCTCGAAGTCAGCGTGGTGGTTGAAGAGCGAAATTTCGCCGAATTTGCCGGCGAGTTCGCCTGTGACAACTTCTGGAAGCGTCACGAAGCCGGTCTTCGGGTTGGGCGGCATGGTGAGGCGGCGCTGGAAAGAGCCCGCTCCGTCTGCGGTGCAAACCCAGGCGCCGAACATGAAGGTGTCGCTGTGGTTGAAGGCGACGGTTGGCTTGAAGTAGACGGGAGCTGTCGAGTTCGCCATGTGATCTCGGGCGAGATCCCCTACCTGGCGCGCCAGCTGTCGGTGTTTTAGACCAGCAACCTAATAAGGGGAGTACCCGAAGTAGATGAATGTGGCCTCGCCGAGATCGGTAACTCGAAGGAAGAGACACGTGGCACACAATTTAGACGAGGTTCGGGCCGCGAGGTGCGTAATACCCTACGTCCCGTATGTCGCGTAGCTCGGGATTGATTGGGCACGGTTACAAGATGGTGCAATGGTGCGCCGTGGGTTGTATGAGATGAGATGATCCTAGAGATCGGTCCCTCGCCTCGCCTTATATAGTCGGGAGTGCGGGGTTACAAGTTGGAGTAGGGAGAGAGAGAGTACTAGTCGAGTACGTCTAGGAGTCTTCCATACGGTGCGAGACATGTACGGCCTTCCTAACCGAGTACTTCTCCTCTCAGCCTCCCGTGCTCCACGCCTCCGTGCGCCGTGTAGCGCAAGCCGGGTAGTCCCGTGGGCCCACCGAGTAGTCGGTCCCCGGTTCCCACCGAGGTAGTGGGCCCGGGGAGGTCCATACGACACCTTTCGCGCTTGTTCTTCAACCGCATCAACACCGCGTCAGCCCGCAACCTCGCACCTGCAATACTTAGCCAAGAGTCAGTCCACACAACGTTGTCAATCACTCATCACACCAGGAAGCGACCATCCATCGGTCCTTGAACCATACATGGTCCTCACACCTACGTTACTAAACCAAAAGGGTTATGCGCTACTTTTCCAAAGCTACTTCTTGAAAAGCTACAACTTAGGCCACCCCAACGCTCCACCGTGAATTGTGGTTCTGTCAGGTCACGTAGGTTCAGATAAAAAAAGCGCGATCAGAGTAGCCTTGCAGACCTACATAGTAGGATACAAGAGCTTCATCTGACAAAATTCAGAAGCAGCAACTAGAGGGTATGTTGGGAGAAAGATTCGTGTGGCTACCATTTGCTTTTCTCTTAAAAAAATCTGAAAAGGTACCGGAGGAGAGAAAGCTTCTCCCTCTATCCCTTTTTTTCTTGTCGCTACTCTGTCTATTCCTTTTTTCTTTTCTTGTCACTCGGGAACCGTGAATGAGAGAGTGGCACAGTTTCCCAACGACACCTATAGCGGGACAGGGGGAGTAGGTTCATGACACCTAGGGAAGTGAGTAGACGTGAGCATTTTTCGGGCCGGGTTCGAGCCGGGCTGAAAAAAATTCTGTTATTTCGGGCCGAAAAATTCTTGCTCATGACCATCCCACTGGATGCGGCGGGCCTCAATTTTTGGGCCGGGCTCGGGCCGGGCCCGGGCTTGGGCGGGCCGCCCGCGTATTTTATAGTGTAAAACAACTAAAACAGCATTTCGGGCCGGGCTCGGGCCAAAAAAAAATTTCGCGGGCTTCAAGATCTCTGCCCACGCCCTTCCAGTAAAGTTCGTGGGCGGGCCTGGCGCGGACCGGGCCGGGCCGGACTCAAAATGCTCAGGTATAGAAGGGAGTGGGACAACTAGGGACGTGGTGGCTTCAATTCCTTCATTCCTACGTGTAGGTTCATCTTTTCTTCTTGGGGATACAACGTATTGTCTGTGTTGTGCTTTCCCTTACAGTAAAGTCATAGCTCAACCAAATGGGCCCTAAATCCCATTTCGTGTCGCATAATGTTTCTACCCAACTTTGTAGCAAGTTGATGACGAGACCGCAGCCAGGTACCATACCCGGAATAGTCGATCGGTCTTAGGGCGTTGGATATGGTGATAGTTGTGGGTCATGTCATCCACACCCATGTGAGGATCCAATAGTGAGTGGTCAATTGACTATATCCTAACACTGTTTGGCCATCATATGCCATCGATTAAGGGAATTTCTAAAATACAAGAGATACCTAAGTTAGAACCAGCCAATTTGGCTGGCATTTATAAGGGCTGGAATAAGAGAATATGAAACTAATTACGCCAATAAAGATTAGCTAACATTGGTTCTAAAAATTTATGGATTGATATATGGCCTAAAGGATGTCTTTACATATCAATATATTCTTGATTTATTCATCAGTAGGCTTGTTGGTAGTGATCAATTTTTCCCAATTACCATGCATCCACAGAGGAGTCCTTTTTTCCCTATATATGAGCAATGTATGTGTCGATGCATCTCATTGCAGCAGAACACATCTCCCTAAAACATATAAGTGTCTTGATCATTATATTAGCATGGAGGGACAGAAAATGCAGAATGGCGCACTAGTATTGCTTTCACTGCTGGTCCTTGGGTGCTTTTCCATTCGTGTGACACGTAAGTGAAATAAATCAAATTATTTTTTCCTCCATTATTTCCTCAAAACTAATTAGTATCTATAGAGTAGCTGATATTTTTCCTGCACAATTAAATGTACAAATTGCTGAAGCCCTCTATGTTTGATCTCTCAGTTGTAATTAAGATCAACTAAGCGAGGGCCCTCTATAATTAATAACATTGATTTTATGCTTATCATAGAGATGTTTCTGTGCTTTGTGTATGTAATTTATCATATTGACATTACATCCTTGAAAAATAGGTGGAACGGTGATGGATGAAATTAGTACCGAGAAGGACGACGATCTTAGACCGAAAAATCAGACGTGCTACCATGCTGGCGTTCTCTGCAAACTATTCCAAGGGGATTTTTGCTGGTGCTGCTTCGGCAGCGGTAATTGCTATACTACACAAAGTGGATGTGTAGCAAAGTGTCACGCGAAATGAATTATTAAATGTCCAAATAATGCAATTACTATGTCAAGAGCGAGCTGCAAAATGAACAGTGGGAATAAAATGATTAGACTCAACTTCTCAATCCTTTCTTGTAATTGGCGCATATATCATGTATACCATATATGTGCTTATTAGTTAATTGCGATAACACTAAGCCGATAATTGATTAATATCCAAACAACTAAAAAGGGAAAAGGGTCCTTTGGCTATACCAATTGATAATGGATCCTAGCTTGAATTTTATTTATTTATTTAACACGCCCTGTTCGTTTGGCTTATCAACCACCAGCCAACAGTACTTTTCTCTCAGAATAAATCAGCCATCACCAACCAGCCAGCAGTACTTTTCTCTCAGAACAAAGCAGCACCAGCCATCAGCCACCAGCCGAACGAACAGGCTGATGATCCTGCAACACTTCTGTACTACTAGCAATTAGTACAAGTGTTACTCCGTCACACCCTCATGACTCTGCTTCCATCTCATGCACCTGATATCTCATGTGCGCCTGCACATCTCCATCTCTCGGCGCTTCATCTAGATACGTATGTGTGCACAAGGAGCGCTTGCGCCTCTGTTTTGTGCCCTCTCCGGCACGGAGGCGATGGGACCACGGAGCGCTGCCCCGGGAAAGATACCCCCATGCATCACACAGGCCATATTAGCCATTCGTCAACGCTGAACATCCACACCTAAGCCTTCTTTAGATGTCAGAATAAATTTGTCTTTTTAACGCACTGTAGCAAAAGATTAATTTCGGTGTTTTTTTTGTAAATATTGTCCTACCATGGCCTAACTAGACTTAAAAGATTCGTGTCGCAAAGGCCATCACAATCGGTGTAAAAATTAGTTTTTGATTTCATATACATTTAGTATTCGAACATATGTCTTTTGGTGTATTTATTGTGGTGGAGAGAGAGTGGAAAGGAGGACCTTTAGCAAACTGAACAAGGCCCTAAATCTGTTTTTTTTTTTTCAAATTCGCTGTCTGAATATTCGCCAAGACATCAAGTCTTCAGGGTTCTGAATAGCATGCCAAGACATAGGATCGAACATTCAGGGAGCTCTCTCTCATTCTGAATGGGTGAATATCTACCATAACATCGAGTGTTCCTACCAGCAAGGAACCCTGGACTTTTTTATATATAAAAAACGAACAGGCAAAGAACCCCTGAATTCTGAACGCTCTGCAAATTCACAACCTGAAATTCACCAAGTGACTAGCCCTTCAAAAAAAAAAAACTACCGTATAACCTTGGAGTGGCAATATGATAGTAGCTATCCATGAAAACTACGAATCGGGTATAATCGTCAGGAAATTCAAGAAGCTCTGAGCTTTGCATTCATCAACGCTGGATGGCTACTCTGGCTCCTTGGGCTGTCAGACACAGACAGACACCTGACGATGGTGGTCAGGGCTCTTCTTCAACGAACCCTGAATTTCGCGCCACTAACTCAAAATCGTCTGCTAGATACTTCCGGGAGCCGCACCCAAGCACGAGGTCCCGCAGCTTCTCCGCCGCCGCCCGCCGGTCGGACCTCCACGACGGAAGCGTGGCGAGCCGGCGATTGCCGCCGGAACCGGGAACCTCGTCGCCCATCGAGTTCGCTGACGAGCCTTCAAGTGCGAGGATCATATGGCGTGAGGGAGAACCTTGACGCCGCCATTCGCCGTCTCTGTCCGTCATGGCCGCGCCGGCCTCCCGGTCCCCTGCTTTCAATCCGCCGTGGAATTCTCGTGGAGCCGATGGAGCGGCCTATATGCAAAAATATGGATCGCGATCCAAATGAGGGGGCCAAGTGGAAAATACTCACCCGGAAAAGTTCAAATAACCCCCTGAATCAGCGGCGGTTGGCACAATGCGTTGGCCGGAATCGGCGGCGGCGGCGGGGCTTCCGGCCGCCGGCGTTGCAGCCAGGGACGTCCTCTCGCCAGCGCATGCGGCACCTGCCGGTACCGGAAGGAGTAACGGAAACGTCGTGCTCGCTGCCTCGCCCTGGGCGCCGCCGCGGGGGGAGTTCCTGTCCATGCCGCCGCAGCACTAGCAGTGCAGCACATGGACGGCGCCGCTACTTCCGGTCCCTTCATCGATTTCGCGAGCTCCGGGGCAGCGGAGGCCGAGCGGCTGGCGCCGGCGAGGACAACGCACAGCCCGGTAGGCAACGGTCGGCTACCTGCCGGAGGAGGACCTCGCGCTCATCGAATCCTCTTCCTCCGGTGACGGAGGCATCGACGCCCTGGCGTGCCCCTTCAACAGCCGCGCCGCCATGGACGTCTTCAGTTGCACGAGGGCCATGGTCAGTGCCGAAATGCAGGATTTTGTTTTGAGGCTGAGGACATGCTGATCCGGTGATCCCAGATGTTCAGGGATCTTCAAGCATTACAGTTGGCATATCACCTCTGCCTTCAATGGGTTTGCTCACCAATGCTGAACAACCATTGTTAGACCGAACGAATTGCTTTCAGAAAAGATCGACAAGACTGCCAAATTAAACCATAGCTACAAGTCTACAACCGGTTCTTAGCTAGATGCAGCTTCTTGTACCATTGAAATGCACATTGCTGCATCCAGCAGTTCAACATTTTACAGGACACAAAATGTGCACTTGCATTGGACGAACGCAACGCATCGCTACTAGCCCACTTTTACATACTACGGCATGCTGCTGAAAGCCACACCTGCAGGCACTTGCCCCATTGGGTTTATTTCTGGAGAGACAAAAGAAGCAATCAGCGTACATGGAGCAGAACTGCAAATAGCAATGAGACGACGAGTCTCAATAATTAACCAGCTTCACCCAAGCAAGTTAGGAAAATATGAAACATTCTTGCACAGAATCCACGCTCGATTTGAGCAAGTTGGAACAATTGCAACATTCTCGCAACCCCGTTTACCCCCACTCCTCTAAAAAAATGAAGAAAATTGGTCCGAGGATGGTACTTCGAACCGGGGGGTGAGGTGCTGAGACTTGAACAGATCCACCGTGACCTCCTCAAAATCGATCCGGTTCATAACAGCTAGTAATAGCTTAGATTTTTCACATGACAGCAACAACAAACATGCCTTCATTCTTCAACAGCCTGGAAACAATATAGTTTATCAAAATTAGAAAAATGAGCGCCTAACTCTTGGATAGATCCGTCACATGCTGCAGCACCACACACAAGTATGCATGTAAGATTCTACCCCATTGCTGCCTAGATTTCAATCCATCCCCTTGCTGCCTAGACTTCACCAGACTCGAGTGAATCGAATGAAAAAGAAATAGAGGGGATGCTTACCAAGTTTCGGACACCGCATCTTGGATCGTCTCCAACCGCCGAGCTACGAGCATCACAAGAGTCTCCGACTCCTACATCCGAACTTATGTGTGCCAATTCCATATAGTAGATTGCAAGTTTCTTACGTTGGCACACTTGGAATTAAATCTTAACTCCTCATTATCCTCGGAGTAGGCATCTCATGTTATCCCGGCCTCCGTTCCGAGCAAAAGGTGAAGGGTGCATCCCGTTGTTGTAGATTAATCCGTATGCAAACTTCATGTATCACGGGGTAGTCTAATCGTTCTTCGGTGGATTGAGTTCCAAAGTAGAGACAACCTGTGTTGACATAACATGACATGGATGAGTCACCGGGGATAATCCAATTGAGTCCCGTAGATTCGGCTTCATCGATCCTCGTACTCCATCTCCATAGCTATCACCGTCGTAGTTGTCTTTCCCTTGTATCGGACGTCGTTCCTCGCAGTTGCAAGCGTGTGACATCGCTTGTTCTCCTTAGGCCACCAATCGTGTAGAGGGGTTGTTAGTGAGTCGCTTAGTAAGAAATCAAGGATGTAATAATAGAATTCAAGGGGTTTATATAAGAGTCAAGGAATATATACTCAATCAAGGATATTCATGCTATCCTAATCTATCGGTCATTGCTAGGGCTCGTCCTACGGTCAAGTACGGCTCGATACCACCGAAACGAACCGAATTTCCGCGAACGGAAGCCCGACTCTCTGCACCTCCGTGATAGTCCCAGGAAGAGGCTATCACGTGCAATCCCCTGTCTCAAGTGGTACAAATCCATACAACACGGGAATAAAAGAAGAATTACATAATATTATTACAACATCAGAGTACAACTCTTCGGCACAAGCCGGGTACAAGTCCGACAGATCGAATCAAGGAAGGTAAAACACCTACGCAGCGGATCTATCGAAGCAAAGCGTCTCCGGCTCCACGGGCAAACTCGAGCATAGGACCGACTCTAGTCTTCACACCTTCGTCGTTGAAGTTGTAGTCGTAGACGGTTACCAAGTCCGAAACGCCGCATCTACCCGATAAGCGGGTAGGTCATGTCGACTTCCCAACAAAGAGCAAAAGCGGTGGTTGAATCTAATATGCATGGATAAAACCTATATTTGGTCGTAGAAAGTTATGCATGCGGCGAGCGTGAAAGCAACATTCAAGGTATGCGAGAATAAGCGGCCGAGGTCCACACCTCTGAGGTCCACACCTCTGGGGTCCACACCCCTCAACAAGGATGTCCACACCAAAACACTGAATCACACCCACGATCCAGCTCCCAACTCTCATCTGCGATGTGGGGCCCACCTGCTCCTATCCCCACATCTCAACGGCCTCAGGCCGGGCTCACTCACTCGGGGGAGAGAAGAAGCACAAGAAAAGAGTCTAGCCAGAATAACAGATCTCAGGACTGTCCATAACCTGTGGACACGGACTATAGCTATAGGTTTAAACACTCGCAAAGGTTGTACAACTATACCCGCCCGAATAGAGCCCGATGGTAGCGAACCACCCGAAACCCTACCATACGGCCGGAGTCCAAGTAAGTGGATAGTACCCTCCCCGCGTCTCCGAGTCCGGCGCGAGCCTCCGCGGTAGAGCTCATACCGCCCGCGAGAGGTCCCTCGAAGCCGTGGGAACCCTTCCCCGGCCTCGCCGGGCGAAGTCTTCTAAGGAGGAAAGAGCCGTCTCCCGACACGATCACACCGATCCGCCTACGGGAGGGGTGCTATCCATTACGAGTCTCACCCCCGCACCCCCGCCCATAACAAGGCGAGCGGTTTGTACGGTAAGAGTCCAAAGAAGCATGGTTAGTCCGACGATCGGTCCTTAAGGGCCGAGAGCGAGCACTCCCCATCTCCACCCCATACGACACGCCGCTCAGGTTAGAGGCCAGATCGCATCTTCCCGAGGCAGGCGTTCACCGGTAACCAAGCGGCTCGCTCCCGCCAATACACGTCAAGGAGGTACGCACCCAAAACTCACGCTAGAACACACCGAGATCTCCCACATCTCAGTCCAAGCCCAGAATACCATCCATAATCAAGCATCAAAAGTATGGATGGTAAGTATATGGGACTAGCTAGGGGTCTGTAGCTAGTCCCGAGGTAGGTAAAGCAAGGAAACAGGATATATCAAATATCAAGGCGTGGCTAAACAAATGGCTATGCAATCCATCAAATCGAGTAACATAAATATAGCACTAGCAACTAATAGCATGCATGGGTTCTACATGGTTGGGAGTGACATGACACCTGCGCGGTAGTCGTCATAGAGTAGTAGAGGTTGAGCGTCCTCTCGGGCAAAGTCGGGGTAGTCACGCCTCCTCAGTCGTTGCAGCTCGGGTCTTTAACAAGAACACAAGCCTACACAAGATGCGACGCGGAAATAAATAACGAGCATTCATCTAATGCAAAAACATCAATAAGAACCAATTTAGAAGATCCAATTAAACTCCAGAGTAAATACAAGCAGCACTGGTTTTATTAATGAAAATAGAGCAATAGGTTTTAAAACAAAAGTAGTTTAAGCAACTAGTTTTTATCTACTAGATATCAAGATATGAGCAAGACTTAGTTTGAGGATATCACAGCTAAGATCTTAGGGAATCAAGCTCGCAAGCGGAAAGCGGAGAGGATGAGATCAAGCACTTGCTAGGTTTTAGCTCACAGAGGATTAAAGCGTTAGCGCAACGGATGATGATAGCAAGGCGAGATGGAGATAAACTGGGAAAGGCATTCCCATGCCAAGATATGCGGCGATAACATAGAGAGGATGAGAGGATCAACTAGTAGTCGATAACAGGTGGAGGAGCGACAAGTCATGCTCAAGAGCGCAAAGATGCTTGTGCTGGCGATACGGTGTTGACCATGGCGAAGTAGCTAGGTTGCAACGCGGGGTTACCGTGCGTGAAGCAGAGGCCTCTGCTCACGGCACGGCCGTCCATCACGCGCGGCATCATAATTACAAGCACATGGCATGGCACGCGCTTCGCAACACGAAACAAGGTTGAGCGAGAACGGGCATGCGGTTTGTAATAGGCAAAGCAGGTGTAAAGAGAGGCGACAAAAGTTCATGGCTTGCTTGGGCGACAAGGTTGCTCACACGTGTGTGCCCACAGCGTCCCATGTGCACGACGTGCTCACAGCGTGCGCGGGGCTCTAGCGTCCCAGGGCCCGCGCAACGCCCGACGACTTGTTGACTGGCAAGCACAGAGGGTAGATGCGGTAGTGTGAGAAAGAAGAGGTAGAGAGCAGCAAGGCAGCACGCGTTGCATGGCAACAACGAGTGGAAATGAGACAATGGATGTGCCACAACCTCTCGGTCGATATCGGCCAAGGTGATAAGAGGCAAGCGACGGCGAGCGGCACCTGCAAGAAAATGCACGACTCGAAGGTCGGCAACACAAGGCGACGGTGAGTGTGGCATGGCCACGGCTAGGAACATGCAGCTCAAAGGTCGGAAGACACGGACACAATAAAGGGTGAAAGCTTGACCACTTAAGCGCTCAAGGTTTCATTTAGGCAAAACATCGAACAGGTGGTGGGCATGTCACGGTGGGCTACAGAACATGCATCCAAAGCCACTAGTGTTCACAGGGAGCAGGCACAGCACGAAGGCTGGCGACACAGGCATGCATCAGAGGGTAAAAGGAGTTGGTTTCGTCGAATGGCTCACCAACGGGCTTGTAGACATGTAGGTCATTCTGTCGAACACTTCATGGGCGAGGTGGAAGGATGTTGTGTTGGGGAAGAAAGAGGGGCAGCAGCTTGTCCTTGCTGCAAGCATGCGGTTCTCTTGGCGTAGTCGTTCCCGTCGATGACGTCGTGGATCGGCAGTCACGGCTTCCTCGGCGTGGGCGGCTTCCGGCCTCCTTCGATCCTCCCCCTCGACGCCGACGGTTTCGTGCAGGCAAGCGGGGTGTTAGATTGGATAGGACAGGGTCGAGCAGCGGCAAGAGAAAGGGACGAAAAAACGGGGTACTGTTGTGGGCATCTCACCTCATTGGCAAAACATCAAGCATGTCATGGGTGAGGTGGTGAACGGCCTGGTGGTCAGCGTCTTGTTTGGCGCATTATGTCGAACACCTCATGTTCGTGCCCTTGATCAAGGAGGCACAGCTTGGCAACGGTCATGCCACTGGTTCGAACCCCCGCAGTGACGAAAACACGGCACGAAGGCCGGCTTCAGAGACAGAACAAGGGCAGCGACTGCCGACGGGCTTGCTGTGCACAAGACAGGAGAAAACAGTGTGGTTGAGCTCACCATGGGCTCGTCGGTATTCAAGCAAGGCGGGCGTCGGTGCGGCACACCTGCGGGACGGCGGCACGAAGGCCGAGCACACGGTGCAAAGGAAGAGCGGCGACGTTGCGGTGCTCCGGGGCCGCGGCTTCAACTCGGTGACGGGGCGGGCGGTCGGTCTTCGGGCTCGGCGTGCTGCGCTCACACGCAGGGGCTCCGTGTCCTGCGGCAAGGCAAAACAGACGGCGACCATGGCGGCGCGAGCGCGACGTTGGTGGTGAAGGCGCGACCGATACATCGTCGTGGCGCAGCGCGGCTTGGCATGTCGACGGCGGCGCGACGTCTTCAGCTCGGCGTTGAAGTCGGGGTGCTCCTGGAAAGGGACGATGTGGCGTGGCGCTGTACCTCTAGGTGGTGGCTGCGCGACGCGGCCCATCCGGGCGGCGACGACGTGTCTGTTAACACCAAAATTTGGCAAGGAGTATGACATGTGGGTCCGGTTCGGAAAAGAGTCCGTCCGGTGAAAGGGAAGATATCTTCGAGAGATTTTCGGCGAAGGATCCGCGGTCGGCTATCTCGCTCCAATTCGGCAAAGGAACAAGAGAGCCGATTTTGCGGGATTGGACGGTGACGTGGCTCGATCGAAGAAACGAATGGATGGATAGGCGATCAAGTTTAGTTAGGCAATGAATCCATTCGCAGTTGTAATCGCGGGGTATAAATACGATCCCCCGGATGTATGTAAAAAAACACGTTCATTCCTCAATACACACCGGCCTTACGCCAAACCCTAGAGTCCTTGTCGTGTCGTCGAGTTCTTCGAGAGGACCAATCGATCCGTCGACCTCCGTGAGTACCGCAACCTTGTATCATGTCTAGTATCATGCGGTGGATTTAGATCTGATGCAAGTAGTCTTGTTACCATGCTTCGTGTCACGCGGTAGATTCAAGCTTGGTTCAAGAGGGTTTCTTGTTAGATCACGAGCCATGCGGTAGGCTAAGGTCTAGCTCGAAGCTAGTTATCGGCTCTATTGGATTTTGGCAAGATCCAATAGATTCATTAAGTTACCCCGTGTTATCATGAGTTTTGCGTTATGTTTTAATTCATGTAATACACCTTTTGCCCAATCTAGATGGGTTTGGATCGGCTCTTTTCCTTTTGAGATCCGTGCATGGGCGGGGTTTCGCGATTTCGACGCGTGGATCTTGTGCTCTCCGATAGCCGAAACCGAATCGATCTAGGTTGTTACGTGCTGCGGGTTCAAGCTTGCTTTGTTAGTATAAATCTTGAAAGAGCCGGGTATCATGCGGTAGATGCAGGTTTTTGGGTTGCTTTGGAGCTAGTCATCCGGTGGATTAGATTTCCAATTCAGCTTGATAGATTTATTCACGTGGTAATGCTTGTTCCTTCTTCATGGACCCCGAATCGGCTGTTCAGCCGCATTCGGTTATGCCTTCACGAGTAGATCGCGTGCTTTGTTTATGTTTTAAAAGACGTGTGCTTTTAGCTTTCCATATTTAGGTTGTATCATGCGGTGGATAGATCTATTTGTGGAAAGTGGTGCGTTCTTTCATGCAAGTTGTATCATGCGGTGGATAGATTTGCTTGTGATCGTACCCGACGGATCTTAAAGTAATTAGACATGCGGTAGACTAATGCTTTGGATCTATGCATGCTTATTTTAATACATGATCACGTCCGTGCTTTACTTCATTTAATGTCAATCCTCATGAAGATCGGTCATAGCTTTGCTCTTGCATTCGTGTTTATTCAAAGATCGATTGTTGTCATGCTTACGTCATCCGTTCGGCAATATTCTTTTTCCCTTTACGGTTACCCGAATGGTCGTGGTTCTCTCGGCGGTAGCTTTGTATAGCTACATGTCATCTTACTTGGCTTCTTAGCCGTAAATATGGAACTGCCCTCGGTACCACCCGGTAAGTTCCAAGCTTTGGTATCTAACTGTTTTTACCTTTTGTTAATTTTCAGGAAAATTGACTGGCACGTCACTCTCTTCCTGCGCGTGCGAAGCTAAGCTTTTCGGCTTGCTGTGTGATTGGCGCTGAGTGCACATTTTGCGTCAACACACTTTTTGGCACGCCCAGTGGGACCAACAGCCGAATTGGTTCAGGATGCCTGAGATCACAGACCTCCTGGATGTCAACATTGAGGACCTTTCTCCGGAGCAGCATCAGCAGCTCGTGGACGCCGTGAATCAGTTTCAACAGAAGTGTCTCATGTCATTCAAGAAGAATCGAAGCGGTGTGCCATATCTGAAGAATGGCCTACCCAGAGTGCTGTTGCCGGGAGAAACTGACGCTACGACCCAGCAAGAAAAGGAAGAATGCGCGCGGATCTTCCAAGAGTCAATGGACGACGTGCTCACCAAGCACAACCAAGCTTTCCTTGGGTCACTCCAACAGATGATGGTGGCCCTCTTTGGTCCGAGCGCGGGGCGGGCGTTCGGAAAGGCGTACGCCGGAAAGAGCACCGTGGAACTGGGCGAGTCAAGCTCTCAGCCGCCACCACGGGGCCGGTGCAGCAGCCTCCTCCTCAGAGCTCCGGGAGCCAAACGTTCCAGCCTCCTCCACAGGGAGGGCGGGGGCGGCCGATCCGGCCGTCATTGCAAGCTTCGGGAAGTCAACCAATCCTCCGCCGCCGCCACAAAGCGGCACGGGTCGGCCCGTGCAACAGCCGAATCCGTACCAGCCCACGTACGGAGACCTAGCGTTCGGCTCAGCTGGGGCCCCACTCGACCCCAGTCGAAGAATAGCTCCGTCCACCAACTGGCTCCAGAGGAATTTATACGGCGGTGGCTATCATGAAGTGGGGAATTACGGAGCGTTCGATGCCTTTCCGCACCCAGGGTACGCGCCGGCTGCAGGCGCTCAGGAGGAAGATGCCCTAGCGCGCAAGATGGCCGAATTGATGCAGAATCAGTTCGGCCTCAAGCCAAGGATGCAGGGCCCCACCTACAGGCCGCCATTCCCAGAATGGTACTATAACGTGCTCCTGCCACCAAGGGTGAAGCCGCCGACAGAATTCACAAAGTTCTCTGGGCAGGACGAGACAAGCACGGTCGAGCATATCGCTCGTTATCTCATGCAGCTTGGGGAGTGTTCAGCCGAAGAGACGTTCAGGGTTCGCTACTTCCCCGCCTCGCTGACGGGTCCAGCTTTTCAGTGGTTCTCGTCCTTGCCGCCTGAATCTGTGGCCAGGTGGAAAGATTTGGAGCGTAAATTCCACGCTCATTACTTCAGCGGCAGTGCTGAGAAGAAGTTGATTGATCTCGCCACCCTAAAACAAAGGCATAGTGAAACACCGCTGGAGTTCCTCAGAAGGTTCAGAGAAGTCAAGGGCATGTGCTTCTCATTGAACTTGCCAGATGATCAGCTGGCCGATATGGCCGTCGCCGGGATGTTGCCAGCCGTGCGTGAGAAGCTATTTGGGATGGAGTTCGAGAACTTGGGCCAATTGTCACAAAAGTTATCCCCGATGAGCAATCGGGCTTATGGCCTCAAGAAGGACCCCAAGTTTGGCAAGCGACACGACGTCGCCGATATCTACAATCAATTCCCGGACAAAGCTGATTTGTTCGAGGATTCGACGACGAACCGGAGATAGGCTGCGGCGAAATCATGTGGGGTAAAGAGCCTCTCACAATGAATCGGCGTTGGGTCGGACGGACCAAAGGAACTTACGACTTCGACATCACAAAGGCCGACAAGTTGTTCGAGCTCTTGGTAAAAGAAGGCCGAATCAAGGCGCCCCGAGGGGCATTCTATGCTTCGGCCCCGATGGAGTCAAAGCGAAACGTTACCGCGGCTTCCATGACAGGGACTCGCACTCCATCAACGATTGCGGGGTCTTCGGGATGAGGATCCGGAAGGCTATCCGGAAGGGCATCTCAAGTTCGACAACAAGATGAAGCCGGATGGCCACCCCTTCCCGCGAGAACATGCTCGGCTTTTCTATCAACGCGATAACGGCCGAAGAGAAAGGGAAAGCCAAGGTCCTGACCTCGGCCAGGTCCAAGCAAGATGGGTCAGTTGACCCAAAGCGCCAGGTGACCATAGAGCAAGTACAGGGCGACGCCCCCCGCGTTCTCAGGAGCCATATCGAGATCGGGGAATCGTCCAAGCCCCAACCCAAGGTGACGTCACGCATCCTCCTTAATAAATGGCAGCGCCAAATGGAGAAGGAACGCTACCAGGAGCGTCGTCACGAGGAGGAGCAACGCAGGGGCCGAGGAGGAAGCGCGCGCGATGGAATCGGGGAACGACGCGCGCGCGCGCAGAACGCGCCCACCGGGGGTGCGCCTTTTTCGGTACACTTCTTGGAATGAGGGCCTGAAATTGCCCACATTAAGGAACCGTCCCGAGTGCGGCGACGGATATGCCTGAATACGGGCGAGAAAGCGCCAATCGCCGATCCGTCCATGAAAGACTTGGAAGGATCCACCCGAATGGGGATCGGCGGCAAAAAATTGAAATCATTGATCATCCCGAGAAGCGCCGAGCCGATCTCGGGTGGGCCGACCACGAGGAGGATGAAGATGTCTACGTCCGGCGAAGGGGGCAATGGTGCCCACCCGGGCGCGCGGAGAGCCGAAAAGGCGGGTCCAACGCTTGAGGAACCGCGAGTTGAAACAAGCCGGGATCCGGACAAGACGGAAGTGGCGCCCCAAGGATCGGCCCGGAAGGATCGAAGCGTTCGGCCCCTACATGCATGGTATACCTCCTACCGAACGAGTTCATGGCTCCTGCTAACCAGGTCATGCAGGAGGAAGTTTCCTTCGACGACGAGCACGCCGAGGAGATGATGGCGCAACTAGTGCTCACCAAGCGAGGCCGTCTTCGACAAGCCGGCCAAGAATCGCCACATGAGGCCACTGTACTTGAGGGGGTACGTCAATGGCAAGCCATTGACCAAGATGTTCGTCGACGGCGGCGCGGCGGCTCAACGTGATGCCGTACACCACCTTCGGGAAGCTTGGCATGACCCCGAGCGATCGACACCAACAAGCATCATCCCGAACGACTTCGCCGGAACCCCTCGGACACCAAAGGATGCGCTCACGTGGACTTGACGATCGGGTCCAAGACGCTGCTCACCACCTTCTTCGTCATCGAAGGGAAGGGAGCCTACGGCCTCGCGCTTGGGCGGGGCCCGGATCCACGCCAACTGCTGCGTCCCATCCACCATGCACCAACAGCTGATCCAGTGGGTGGACGATGAGGTCGAAATCGTCCAGGCGGATGACTCCGTGAGCGTGGCTAGCATGGAACCAGCCTTCTGGGAATACCAAGGCATCGATTGCTTCTCAGGGAAGGACTGGGGAGAAGGTCCCGTTGAGCCCGTCGGCGGCGACCAACGGCCGATTCAAGCAGTCGGCTCTTACAGTAATTTTTAATGGAGAACCCCGTGGATGGCACTGATGGCAAGTTAGGACGAGGATTTATGTCGGCCGATAAGCTGGAAGAAGTTGATATTGGGAACGGTGATAAACCAAGGCCGACGTTCATCAGTGCGGATTTGCAGCCAGACTTCAGGGGGAACTTAATTGAGCTTCTCAAAGAATATAAAGATTGCTTCGCCTGGGATTACTCGGAGATGCCTGGATTGGATAGATCCATCGTCGAGCACCGGTTGCCAATCAAGCCTGGCTTCAAGCCATATAAGCAACCGCCCCGGAAAATCTACAAGGATGAAGTGTTGGCCGATGTGAAGAAGGAAATCGAAAGATTACTTGACGCAAACTTCGTTCGGCCCTGCAGATATGCGGAGTGGATTTCTAACATCGTCCCTGTGTATAAGAAAAATGGAAAAATGAGAGTTTGCATAGACTTCAGGGACCTAAACAGAGCTACTCCCATGGACGGATACCCGATGCCTATTGCCGATTTGCTGATTGACGCCGCTGCCGGGCACAAGGTGATTAGCTTCATGGATGGCAACGCGGGATATAATCAGATCTTTATGGCAATAGAAGACATCTCGAAGACGGCCTTCAGGTGTCCTGGTCATATAGGCCTATTTGAATGGATCGTCATGACATTTGGGTTGAAAAATGCCGGTGCAACCTATCAGCGGGCCATGAATTACATTTTTCATGAGTTGATCGGCAAAACCGTGGAAATCTACATCGACGACGTGGTGATCAAGTCCTTAAGCCATGACTCCCATCTGGAAGATGTGAAGAAAACCCTGGAATGCACTCGGAAGCATGGTCTGAAGATGAATCCAAACAAGTGTGCATTTGGAGTGTCAGCCGGAGAATTCTTGGGGTTTTTGGTTCACAAAGGAGGAATCGAAGTGGGCAAAAAGAGCATGAAAGCCATTGATGAAGTCGTTCCTCCAACCAACCTCAAGGAGTTGCAATCACTGCTCGGCAAGATCAACTTCGTGAGAAGGTTCATCTCAAATTTATCACAGAAGGTGTTGCCGTTCTCTCCGTTGCTAAAGCTAAAGAAGGATCGAAATTCATATGGGGCGACGAGCAACAAAAGGCTTTCGAGGAGATCAAGCAATACATGAAGGAGCCGCCGTCTTTGGTTCCTCCTCAGCTAAACAAGCCTTTCAAGTTGTACGTGGCGGCCGATACCCAAACTATTGGATCGGCCCTTATTCAAGAATTCGAAGGCAAGGAGCGGGTAGTAGCTTATCTTAGCCGAAAACTACTTGATCCTGAAACCAGGTATTCGGCTATAGAAAGATTGTGTCTTTGCGTATACTACTCGTGTACAAAGTTTCGGCACTACTTGCTGAATGCCGAATGCACTGTATACTCGAAGTTTGATGTGATAAAACATATGTTATCTATGCCAATTTTGAATGGTCGGGTTGGCAAATGGATTTTAGCTCTATCAGAATTCGAGTTGAAGTATGAATCGGCAAAAGCCATCAAAGGTCAGGTCATTGCCGATTTTATAACTGAACACCGTGACCCTTCAATTGATCTCGCGTGAAATTACCCCGTGGGCTTTATTCTTTGACGGGTCATCATGTGGCAAAGGTGGGGGAGTAGGGATCCCGCTAATTTCACCCGGAGGTGAGATGTTTGAATTCGCCATTCCTATACAACCCACCGTCACAAATAACCGGCCGAGTACGAGGCACTGCTTCGAGGGCTTCAATATTTGAGAGAAGCCGGGGCCGTTTCAGTTGAAATTTATGGAGATTCGGAGTTGGTCATCAAGCAATTGAACGGCCAGTACGAGTGCAGAAGCGAGGCGCTGAGGAGTTACTACGAGGAATGCAGAGAAATCTTGAAGGGCTTTCCACTGGTAACCTTACAGCACATTCCTAGAGAACATAATGAGGAAGCAAACAGGCTGGCTCAGAGCGCCTCTGGTTATAAAGAGAGTCAAGAAGCATTTCTTTGCAGAGGTGGGCGCACCGGGGACGGATCTTACGAAGATGATTGGAGGAAAGAGATCGTCGATTATTTAAGAGATCCATCCCGAAAGGTCTCTAGGAAGCTCAGGTACAAGGCAATCAAGTTCGTTCTTCTGGATGATAATTTGTTCTATAAATCATTAGATGGGGTATTGCTACGATGCCTGGGTCCAGAAGAAGCCAAGAACATGATGAGCGAGGTGCACGATGGGATATGTGGAGCGCACCAATCGGCCTATCGAATGAAATGGGTGATCAGGCAAGCTGGATGCTTTTGGCCGACGATATTAGAGGACTGCTTTGAGTATTACAAGGGGTGTCAAGATTGCCAGAGGTTCGGGAATATTCAAAGAGCCCCTGCGTCAGCATTGAATCCCATCATCAAGCCATGGCCATTCAGGGGCTGGGGTATAGACTTGATTGGCCAAATTAATCCACCATCTAGCAAGGGGCATAAGTTCGTGCTTTTGGCTACAGATTACTTCACCAAATGGGTCGAGGCGATCCCACTCAAGAAGGTGACGTCAGAAAACATGATCGAGTTCGTCAAGGAGCACATCATCTATCGATTTGGGATTCCTCAGACGATTACCACTGACCAAGGGGCACAATTCGTGTCATTGGAATTCAGAGAGTTTGCCGAAAGCATGGGAATCAAATTATTTAACTCCTCACCATATTACGCCCAAGCTAATGGTCAAGCGGAGGCTTCTAACAAGATCATGATCAAGCTGATACAGAAAAAGATCGATCAGAAGCCGAGAAGGTGGCATTCGGTACTCAGTGAAGCGCTGTGGGCTTACCGAATGGCCCCCCATGGAGCTACAAAGACCTCTCCTTACGAATTGGTTTACGGGCACCATGCAATCCTACCCTGGGAGGTGCAGTCAGAGTCAAGGAGAGTTGTACTACAAAACGAATTGAGCTCCAAGGATTACAGCAGCCTAATGATGGATGAGTTGGAAGATTTGCACATGACCCGTCTCAGGGCCTTGGAAAACATCGAGAAAAACAAGCTGCGGGTCGCCAAATACTATAACAAGAAAGTAAAAGTAAAGCAATTCGCAGAAGGCGATCTAGTTTGGAAAGCGCTACTGCCGATTGGAACTAAATACAGTGAATTCGGCAAATGGTCCCCTAACTGGGAGGGGCCTTTTCGTGTGGTCGGATGCGTTCCTCGGTAATGCATACATATTGAAAACTTTGCTGGGAGAAGAGTTTTCCGCCGCAATAAATGGAAGATATCTGAAGAAGTATTATCCTAGCATTGAAATCGATCGATGATTACACATCTGACACAGAAACAGCCGGCGCTCAAGGATGAGGCCGCCTTTAGAACAAAAATCCATGCACAAGAGAAAATGGCCAGTGCCCGATGCATTGCCCTTAGCTCAATACTACATTGCAACGGTTTCTCACGAGATTACATCTAGCAGCCCTGATGGTCAAGTCCACTAAAGGGAGGGAAGCAGAAGGCGTGGCGGAAGAAGCGAAAGTATGATCTTTTCTTTACTTCTTCGGCTGCTGCTCCCTCTTCAGTTGTTCCAGGACCACCGTGACGGCAACTTGGAACGCACGAGGATGACCACGATTGGCGGCCTCTACCAAGCTATCCCAGGCCGCCTTCAGATTGCTGTACCTGTCAGAGACATCTGGAGCAAAAGAATCAAGGTTAGGGGCAAGAAATCCAGATGCAAACATGAAGAGGAACAGAAGCGTTTACCCCCTACTAGCGCTTCTAGCGCCATACGTCGCTCGCGTTCGGCTTGGCAGCGGACGGACATATCCCTGAGGTCACGCTCCAGGTGCCGGGCACGGCGGCGCAGCTGATGAATCACCCTTTGCTCAGGCGTGGCGTCCTCCGCCTCGGGAGAAGAATCGGAGGAGATGTACTCAGGAACATCTTCGGTTCCGATGACCTCTTCAGGAAGCAAATCGAGGCTGAAAGAGGCAGAGGAAAACATGAAGCGCAAGATCAAGCAGGAGGACAAGGAGCAGATCAAGAAAGAACTCACTTCCGAATCGTACGCTTCCTTGACGAGCCGCTCCCCCGAGGTCGTTTACCCTTGTCCATGGCGTTGGGGTTTTTTCTTCTAGCGACGAGAAGAAGAGACGAGAAGTGATGGAGGAGTGTGCGAGTGGATTTGCGCAGCACCCCACGGGCTATTTTATTGACCAAGGAGGCGCATTGGGAGTGATGATCGGCCGACACACCGTTGGAATACCAAGCGGCGGGGGTTTCCACCAAGTGCGAAGGGTTTTCTTTTGAACGGTATTCACGGATTGCCGAATTGGGATCCTTTGTGGATTTTGCGCCAAGGGGCGCTTGTTTGCGAACGTTCGGCTAAAGACAGCTTCCCATACGCATTCGAAGAAAACAAATATCCACGAGATGCAAATGCAAAGGGAGATATCACGGAACAAGTGCAGAATTCAAAAGTTCATCATATATTGCCGACATTTACACATCCCTAGTACAATCTAGTCAAAGAGCCTGTTCAACACAGACTGGGGATGGGTAATTTCGGCAATAGCGTCGCCGTGGCCGTCGAGGCGCTCCAGGATAAGCTCGATCTCGTCGATATCCTCCGGCGCGCCGCCCTGGAAGCCACGCGGCCTGGTGGAGTAGTCGACGTCCGTATGCGTCGCCATCGCGGCCAGGCCCAAGGTGGTGCCCAGGCGAACGCCATGGACGGCCACCTCGTCGATGCGGCGCTCCACCGCGGCCAGGCGCTCCGCCGGCGTGACGCCGTGAGCGTTCACCCTCTCCGCCGCTTGCTCCACCGCGCCTTTAGCCGGTTGAGCTCGGCATCACGGGCCGCAAAAGACAAACAAGAAGAGATTAGCATCAAAGGCCGAGCTGGACCAAGAATCAATCTCAGGACAATACCGTCAATGGCCTCCAGCAGTTGTTTGCGCTGGTCCTCCCATTCCAGTTCGGCCACGCCCGCCTTTTTGGAGACGTTCTCCAGCTCAAGACGGGACGCTTCCAGCTCCTCCTTGAAGCGGATAGCGTCTGCTTCCCCGTACGGCACCGGGGAGTGGCCATCGGACTCCGAAGAGTCGTCAGGGAGAGGCTGATTGGCCGGCGCGCGA
The DNA here is from genome assembly GCA_947561735.1 of Cenchrus americanus. Classification (NCBI taxonomy): domain Eukaryota; kingdom Viridiplantae; phylum Streptophyta; class Magnoliopsida; order Poales; family Poaceae; genus Cenchrus; species Cenchrus americanus. The sequence continues at coordinate 8,414,641 of OX387242.1, forward strand.
GGCGGATTCCACTGAATCAACCTGAAAAGGGGAGATGATTGTCAAGGCAAAAGAAGATCAGAGGGGAGACCGACGAGGAGAAATTGATGATCATCACCGCCTGCGCGCATTAGCGCTGCTTCCCCTCGGCCTCGTCGGAGGCGCGGCGGCGGTTGAGGCGGCGCACCATTGCAGTTTGGGGATGTGCACTGTTTACAAGAAGACCAAAGATTGGCAAAGATTCGAGAGCTAAAAGGCCTGATGGAGAGCTAGGGGCACCTATGGCAACATTTATAGGCCTGGCAGGGTAATCGTGGCTTCGAGTCGTGGCTGTGGATCGTGGCGCACGTCCCGATAAAATCGGAAGGCGGAGAGATTTCCTTGACCAGCCCGTCGGCGGGTCGTTTGGAATTCCAAGCCGGGCCGTACGCAAGTCGATTGGTTCGGCTAAAGGAACTCAAGGTATCGTTCGGGAGTTAACGTTTCACTGCCGAATGGGTCGTTCAGCATCATATCTCAAGGTACGCTAAGAAAAGGAAACAAATCACAAAGGAAATATTACAAGAACGACCAGTTCAGGTACACATCAATAAGGACATTCAAGCATTAAGGAGTTTTGCGAGTGCATGACGGACATTGGATACTATCAAGTGGGAATTGTCCAAGATCTCCTGATAGTCCTTTTGAGCATCAGACAAGTCAGTAAGCTCTGCATCGCATTGCTTTACTCTGGTAACAGCCGATTCCGCCTCCGCTTCGGTCTTTGCTATCAATCCAGGGAGATCAGCTATTCTCTTCTGGTCAATCTCCATCTCCGCCGACAGGTTTCTCAATTCCGCCTCTAGAGCAGCCTTTCTGGCGACTTTCAGATCGTAAGAAGCTTGCAGATCAGCCAAGGCATCTCTATGGCTTTTTGCTTGGGATTGTATCCCGTTCATGGCCTGTTCGGCAAAGACGCTTTTCTCCTTTTCAATGGCCGAACGGGAGCGCAATTTCCTCCAAGTGCGCCTCAAGGGAACATAGAAGGGCTCTAAGTCGTAGATGGATGATAAGAAAGCTCTGATGTCATCAGGGAGTCTTCGACTAATGGGTTCAAACATCTCTTCAAAGTGGTAGAGATCATTGAGCCGATCCCCGAACATCTTTTTCTAGCCAAGCTGCAATTTCTTTGAGTTTGAGCAACACTTCATCTGGCAGATGGCTGGTTTGTTTCTTTCATCACATCGGCAGTTGATGGGCCCTCTGATGGCAAGATCAATGATGACGGGCGTGATCCCGAAAACAACATTGCCGAGGTGAGGATGCGACACCAAGGTATCGAGATTAAGAGCGAATTGGGTACCTCATGAGTAGTTTCTTGAGCGGGAGCAATTGCAGACGGAAGAGGTGTCCCGAGTAGAGCCGAAACATCCAAGTCAGGAGATGCTGGTGCAGCCATCAGTGACTCGTGGGTTTCTGGCTGGTGAAGAATTGGATCCTCCTCTGTCGGGTTGGTCATTGCTGCTTGACTAGTAGGCGATGGCATCCTGGGGGAGCTTGGTGGCTCTAGTTCAGTGGGGAGATTCATCTCTGGAGAACGTGCTGCTTCTGCGGAAGGTGATGAAGATGAGATCTCTACTGGGATGGACAATTCAACCCTGGAAGGGCTCGCCTGTTGAACCACTGGAACATCTACAAGTGGTTCTCCCACGGCTTCTTCTGCAGGCGCCCAATTGAAGAAGTGAGTGCCAGTGCTCATCCCTGAAAAAGAACAGTGAAAGACATACCAGTGGACGGGGCATTGGCAGGTGCTGGTTCTGAAGAATGTTGGGCTCTGGTCTGAAATACACAACAATATGATCCATCAAGAACAGAGTGATCCAGTAGTCAAGAAGGTAAAGGAGTTTACCTCAATCAGTACTTTCTTGACAGTTCTCCTCCTTTTAGCGCTCGGAGGGGGAATCAGATGCAGACCTTGCCTCCTGTCGACGCAAGACCGGGAAAGGCCGGGATCAGTGGTGGCATGCCTGTCCATTAGTTGGCGCAGGGTTGTGGATTTAAACCCCGCGTCTGAAATCGGGCCTTCGGCATTATAAGTTATTACCCTGGCTCGAGGGGCAGGAACTGTGTTCTGTGGACAGAAGATGAAGGTCAGGACCATGAATGAAAGAGGGAAAAGTCTGATCAAGGGGCTCATTATGTTACCTCTGAAGTCGGCAGGAAATCAGGCACCAATTCTGCACAGAACACATGGACAGGTTCATTGAAGATGTGGTCATGGAATTCTTGCCACCATGAGCTGAAGGTGGGGTGAACTACGATTGCAGGCACAAAAGGACATGTGTAGACAGTGGGACTGCACACATAGTGGAAAACTCTGCTGCACTGCAACGGTTCCTTGATTTCCTCCCTGGGCTTGAGGAATTCATGCAAAAACAATCTTGGGGGTATCTGGCCGCATCCAAGCTGCCTGGCCATTACGTTAGGCTGGTAGTACTCATAAGTACTAGCATTCTGCCTCCCTCCGTTGAACTCGGCCGGTAATATACATGGGCGGATTATGATATTAAAGATTTCCAGGAATCTCCCATCCTGATGGCCGGGCTCAAAGGAGAACTCGACAGGGAAGGTCAGAGTGTCACAGCCTAGATAAGGGAGCCAAAGAGGATCGGGGAAGCCTTTGAAGAACAGCTCGAAAAGTTGGGTGATGTCCTGCTGAACAATAACAGTTGAAGCTGCTTCTCCATAGCTTTGGCATCCTCTGGTGACTTGAAGCTCTCCTTCAGGGGGATTGGACCAGGGGAAGAACCTGGAGTTCAAGTCGACGCCTACAATCTGATGCATGTGAAGTTGTAGCCAAATATGAACAAACCACCAGGGGCCATTGACGCATGCTATCCTCTCGCTGGTGTACATTTGGGTAACGGTCTGATGAAGCATATGGTATACACTGCCCAATAGGAATTTTCCCAGAGGAAGACGGTTGCCACTGGCCAGATGGATCGCCATTGCGATATGATTCAGAGTGGGTTCGTTGGCTTTGCCACAGAAGACAAATCTACACAACCACATGTTCAAGAAGGCTCTGTATTCAACTTCGCCAAGGGGGTTGTCTTTCATGTGCTTCGCGATATAATTCTTGTAGCCATTCCCTGGCTTCACCCCCCGTCCGGCGTGAAGAGATTTTGAAAGTCCAAGGCCCGACGGACCCGGTAATGTCAAGGCCGGTGATCATGTACACATCGGCTAAAGTTGGAGACATTGGGCCGTGCCCGAAAAGGAAGGTGTTGACGCCATTTGACCGTAAGTGGCATGCGGCTATCGAAGATCTTCGTTCTTGGGTGTCTCGCCTACGGATAACTCCGGACATTGAGCAATGCGGAGAGCATCCGGATTGGTCAATCCACTCTTATCCGCAAGAATCCTCCGATACCAAGTCTTCCAGCCTGCGATTGGGGGCAAAGGCCAGTTCTTGAACGCATCTTGCCACTGGGGAGGTGGAGATAAAGCTACCTTGAAAGGGATTCTCTGAGATTCAGCGGCAATGAAATCTCGAGGGTCAGGATTCCCTTCGGGACCAAGATAATAAGATCGCGAATTGGCCTCAATAGGAATCAGAAGAGCAGTGGAAGGTTCCTGGAGGAAAGCGGAAGAAGAAAATCTCAGGTAAAATTGAAAACCTAATGCCGAACAAAGGCTCGGAGGGGTAAATTTACCCGAGCGGCCTTGGTTCCGAGTCGCCATTGAAGATTCGAGCTCGGAACGAAGGGGATCTAGGGTTGGATCTGAACGAGGAATCCGGCGGATTGCGAAGAACAGGTGTTGACGGAGTTTGGCTCGAGGATTTGTGGGTCGGAGTCAATTGTGGAACAAAATTACTTTTATCCCACAATTGAAGGGGCATGTGTTAACACCAAAATTTGACAAGGAGTATGACATGTGGGTCCGGTTCGGAAAAGAGTCCGTCTGGTGAAAGGGAAGATATCTTCGGAGATTTTCGGCGAAGGATCCGCGGTCGGCTGTCTGCTCCAATTCGGCAAAGGAACAGTAGAGCTGATTTTGCGGGATTGGACGGTGACGTGGCTCGATCAGAAGAAGCGAATGGATGGATAGGCGATCAAGTTTAGTTAGGCAATGAATCCATTCGCAGATGTAATCAGCAGGGTATAAATACGATCCCTGGATGTATGTAAAAGACACGTTCATTCCTCAATACACACCGGCCTTACGCCAAACCCTAGAGTCCTTGTCGTGTCGTCGAGTTCTTCGAGAGGACCAATCGATCCGTCGACCTCCGTGAGTACCGCAACCTTGTATCATGTCTAGTATCATGCGGTGGATTTAGATCTGATGCAAGTAGTCTTGTTACCATGCTTCGTGTCACGCGGTAGATTCAAGCTTGGTTCAAGAGGGTTTCTTGTTAGATCACGAGCCATGCGGTAGGCTAAGGTCTAGCTCGAAGCTAGTTATCGGCTCTATTGGATTTTGGCAAGATCCAATAGATTCATTAAGTTACCCCGTGTTATCATGAGTTTTGCGTTATGTTTTAATTCATGTAATACACCTTTTGCCCAATCTAGATGGGTTTGGATCGGCTCTTTTCCTTTTGAGATCCGTGCATGGGCGGGTTTCGCGATTTCGACGCGTGGATCTTGTGCTCTCCGATAGCCGAAACCGAATCGATCTAGGTTGTTACGTGTTGCGGGTTCAAGCTTGTTTTGTTAGTATAAATCTTGAAAGAGCCGGGTATCATGTGGTAGATGCAGGTTTTTGGGTTGCTTTGGAGCTAGTCATCCGGTGGATTAGATTTCCAATTCAGCTTGATAGATTTATTCACGTGGTAATGTTTGTTCCTTCTTCACGGACCCCGAATCGGTTGTTCAGCCGCATTCGGTTATGCCTTCACGAGTGGATCGCGTGCTTTGTTTATGTTTTAAAAGACGTGTGCTTTTAGCTTTCCATATTTAGGTTGTATCATGCGGTGGATAGATCTATTTGTGGAAAGTGGTGCGTTCTTTCATGCAAGTTGTATCATGCGGTGGATAGATTTGCTTGTGATCGTACCCGACGGATCTTAAAGTAATTAGACATGCGGTAGACTAATGCTTTGGATCTATGCATGCTTATTTTAATACATGATCATGTCCGTGCTTTACTTCATTTAATGTCAATCCTCATGAAGATCGGTCATAGCTTTGCTCATGCATTTGTGTTTATTCAAAGATCGATCGTTGTCATGCTTACGTCATCCATTCGGCAATGTTCTTTTTTCCTTTACGGTTACCCGAATGGTTGTGGTCCTTTGACAGGTAGCTTTGTATAGCTACATGTCATCTTACTTGGCTTCTTAGCCGTAAATATGGAACTGCCTGGTACCACCCGGTAAGTTCCAAGTTTTGGTATCTAACTGTTTTTACCTTTTGTTAATTTTCAGGAAAAATTGACTGGCACGTCATTCTCTTCCTGCGCGTGCGAAGCTAAGCTTTTCGGCTTGCTGTGTGATTGGCGCTGAGTGCACATTTTGCGTCAACGGTGTCGCGAGCGCATCCGGATGGCGCCGACATAGCGCTCGCCGCCCCCTTCTCTTCTTCTCCATCCTCTTCCCTTCTTCTCCTCGGGTGCGGCGGGAACTTCGGAGCAGGGGGGAGCGGGGGAGGTAGGGGCGTCGGCGTCCCCGGCGTTGTAGGCGGTGGTTGTCCCCCGGCGGACGCTCAAGAGCCCCACGACGGCCTCTCTCTAGCCCATGCGACTCCAATTTCCTCCCATCCTCTTCTCTTCACGGTGCGGTGGCGGTGGATTGGGGGTTTTCCCCCCGGGCGACGGCGGACACGGGGAGAAGGGGGCGCGACGCAGCTTTATGGGGGGCCGGCACTAGGGTTTGACGAGCATGGGCGGCGGGATGCGGCACGGGGCGCGGGGCTCACATCCAGGCGCGCGCCGGCTCGCCGAGGGGCGCGCGGGGAGCGAAATCGAGTCGCGGTACGCCGCGGTCTCCCATCCTCTCGCCTACGTCACGGTGAAGAAGGAGAACGGCTCCGGGCCGACGGATGGGTCCCGCCGGCCGCGTGAAGGAAAGGAGAGGGAAGGCCGACGGGCCTTGGCCGGGCCGCGATGTTGGGCAACAAGTGGGCCGTGCGGTGAAGATCGGGGTGTAGCGTGATGATTTGGAGTTGGGGCCGAGGGATCTCGGGCGGACTTCGGTTGCAGAGATATGGCCCGAGTCAGTTGTTAGATTTTGAAATTACATTTGAATATAGTTTCATTTATAGTTTGAATTTGAAATACTTTCAAATTCAAACTCCACACAGTTTAACTCCAAAATGAATCCAAGAACTCCAACTCATGATTTATACTATGATTTGAAAATAATTTTTATATGGTTTTACTTATATGGAATTTAAGATGAGTGGCTAGCAATTTGGCTCAAAATTTGGTAGCACAGAAGTTCAAGCAAAAAGTTTTAAATTTTTGCGAAAATTCACACATGGGAAAACAATCAAATTTCTGGTATGTTACGGCCCCGGGTGAGGTGGCGCTCGCGTGCGCAAGGTGGGCCCCCGGCGCTCACGTGGTGGTGACGTGGCGCCCGGGGTGAGGTGGCGCCCGTGTGGCAAGTGTGGTGGGCCCCGGGCGCTCACGTGGTGGTGACGTGGCGCCCGGGTGAGGTGGCGCTCGCGTGGCGGTGAGGTGGGCCCCGGCGCTCACGTGGTGGTGAGGTGGCGCCTAAGTGAGGTGGCGCTCGCGTGGCGGTGAGGTGGCCCCTTGGTGCTCGCGTGGTGGTGACGTGGCGCCTAGGTAAGGTGGCGCTCGCGTGGCGGTGTGGTGGGCCCTTGGCGCTCACGTGGTGGTGAGGTGGCGCCCGGGTGAGGTGGCGCCTGCGTGGCAGTGAGGTGGGCCCTGGGCGCTCACGTGGTGGTGACGTGACGCTTGGGTGAGGTGGCGCCTGCGTGGCAGTGTGGGTGGGTCCTAGGTGCTGGTGAGGTGGCCGTTTTTTAGGGATCGCGACGAATCTGCTAAAACGTCACGGTGTTGTGGGTCGTATTGCGACGAATTTAACAAATCGTCGTGATGGTTTGGGCTTCAATATCCATCGATGCACGTCCGTGACGAAAAATATGAATACGTCGTAGAATCGCGACAAACTAAACAAATCGTAGCGAGTGTTTGTGACGAAAAAAGGAATACGTCGTAGAATCGCGACAAATTTAACAAATCGTCGCGGTGTTTTGGGCTTCAATGCACATCCGTGACGAAAAAAGGAATACGTCGTAGAATCGCGACGAATTAAAGAAATCGTCGCAGTGTTTTGGGCTGCAATGCACATTCGTGACGTTTTCTGAAAACGTCGCGGAGAATGCGTCACAGATTAAATAGTTTCTTGTAGTGGTTGCTTTGGCCCGAAGACCAATATTGTCAACATCATATATTTCTGTTTCTTGCATAGCTAGGGTGGAAGGTTGTACAACGACAGCGCGACAGGCCAGGTGCTATGTGTTGAGCTCTGGTTACCAAATGGGTTCACTCCATCTGTGCTCATAGCAAACCGTATGCTCCTTGCGTCGTCAAACCATGGGACGTGGGTATTAATGTTACCCCATTGCGCTGCATCTGCGGGGTGTCTAAACTTGCCATCTTTCTTATAATTAAGCTCCTTTCGGCCTTCGTCATGCCAATGCAAGAGTTGGGGCCTCCTTTCGTGTTGCGAACCATATTTTCAACCGAGGAATGATGCGAAAATACCATGCCACCCTCACAGGAGCCCCTCCGTTAGCCTTCTTCTTCTTGCCTTTGATCTCACCGGGCTCGTTCTCGTCATCAGCATTATTATCGTCACCACCATCCTTTTTCCTCTTGTACCGATAATAGCCACACTTGGGGCACTTGTCAAGGTATGCATAATCTCCACGGAACAATACACAACTGTTCTTGCATGCGTGGATTTTTTCAACCTCTATTCCCAAAGGACAGATTATCTTCTTCGCCTCATAGACAGACTCTGCTATTTGGTTTCCTTCAGGTAGCATGTCTCTAAGCACATCCAATAGATGTTTGAAACTTTTCTTGCTCCAACCATGATCTGCCTTAAGCTGCAGAAGTTTTAGATCACTAGAAAGGCGAGAGTACTTCTGGCAATCAGGATAGAGGGGTTTCTTTGAATCTTCAATGAACTGCTTTAGCCTCGCTAATTCAGAAGGTGTGTACACTCATTGAAACTCAATATCGCAACATTTGATCAACATTGTGCACACGTTGCAACACCTCACCATCATCGAAGCCCCTAACTTCTTGATCAGTGATATCCTCAGGCCTCAACACATTTGGTGGGAATAATGGTTCATTTCCCTCAAAAAGTCCACTGTCATCAAGGTCTTCATCATGGTTAGCATGGTGTCCACTTCACCTTCATTTAGGCAGCCTGCTTCGAGTTCATTAAGGCCTTCCTCACCATGTTTATTCCAACACGTGTAATGTTTTGTGAAACCACGTGTGACCAAATGATGAAAAATGATTTTTCGTTGTGCGAATTTCTTTTGATTGAGACAATCAATACAGGGGCAAAGCATTGCCTCACACCACGGTTTCTCATATTCGCCTCTGCTTGATTTAGAAAACCATTGACCCCACTTAAGAAATTCTCCCAATCTTCTTGGGACTGTATGTACATCCAAGCCCGAGCATTAGACGCCATGTGCATTCCATACACCAAATGAGCATAATTCATCACACAAAAATATCAATAAAATGGGCCAATTAATTTCCACCTTGACAAGGACTTTCTACGAGGCGAGCGCGGCCGAGAGGAGGAGGATCGGAGGCGCGGAGGACGGCGCAATCGACGTCGCGCTCGGCCCCTTACACCGTCGCGCAATCCTCGCAGCGCGCGCGGTGGCGGCGGCGGTGAACGGACAGCCGGCGGGGACATTTGAGCACGCAGATTGAGCGAGTGACCTTCTGAGGAGAGAGAGCAAGTGTTGTTGTCGGAACAGGAGTGGCCTAACTTCTGCGGAGAGAGAGCGAGTGGTGTTGAAAGGATAAGACGCAGACACAGAGACGAGATAACAACATGCGTCTCCGATCTGAGACAAAAGACGACCCTGGTGTGCCAATAATCAAAGGAGACGCATGCGTCTCCGCACGAACTTATCGGTAACGGACTTTATAACCCGTTACCAATACGGCAGCGATCAGTAACGGGCTTAAGCAGACCGTTACTGATAGGGCTTTGATCGGTAACGGACTTTACAAGCCCGTTACTGATAGGTTTGACATTTGTAAAGGGCTCTTTTAACATCCGTTACAAAGAATTTATATAACGGGCGTTTAAGAAGCCCGTTACCAGAAGTCCACATTGGTAACGGGCGTTGTGTAGGCCAACCCTGGGATCGTCCTGCACGCTTATAGGTAACGGGTGCCAAATAACAACCGTTACAGATATGGGTGGATGTAACGGGCGTTAAAGGCTCGTTACAAATGCTGCATGACCTATTTGAGGTTTTCACGTAGTGATTTTGTGTCGCATAATGTTTCTACCCAACTTTGTAGCAAGTTGATGACGAGACCGCAGCCAGGTACCATACCCGGAATAGTCGATCGGTCTTAGGGCGTTGGATATGGTGATAGTTGTGGGTCATGTCATCCACACCCATGTGAGGATCCAATAGTGAGTGGTCAATTGACTATATCCTAACACTGTTTGGCCATCATATGCCATCGATTAAGGGAATTTCTAAAATACAAGAGATACCTAAGTTAGAACCAGCCAATTTGGCTGGCATTTATAAGGGCTGGAATAAGAGAATATGAAACTAATTACGCCAATAAAGATTAGCTAACATTGGTTCTAAAAATTTATGGATTGATATATGGCCTAAAGGATGTCTTTACATATCAATATATTCTTGATTTATTCATCAGTAGGCTTGTTGGTAGTGATCAATTTTTCCCAATTACCATGCATCCACAGAGGAGTCCTTTTTTCCCTATATATGAGCAATGTATGTGTCGATGCATCTCATTGCAGCAGAACACATCTCCCTAAAACATATAAGTGTCTTGATCATTATATTAGCATGGAGGGACAGAAAATGCAGAATGGCGCACTAGTATTGCTTTCACTGCTGGTCCTTGGGTGCTTTTCCATTCGTGTGACACGTAAGTGAAATAAATCAAATTATTTTTTCCTCCATTATTTCCTCAAAACTAATTAGTATCTATAGAGTAGCTGATATTTTTCCTGCACAATTAAATGTACAAATTGCTGAAGCCCTCTATGTTTGATCTCTCAGTTGTAATTAAGATCAACTAAGCGAGGGCCCTCTATAATTAATAACATTGATTTTATGCTTATCATAGAGATGTTTCTGTGCTTTGTGTATGTAATTTATCATATTGACATTACATCCTTGAAAAATAGGTGGAACGGTGATGGATGAAATTAGTACCGAGAAGGACGACGATCTTAGACCGAAAAATCAGACGTGCTACCATGCTGGCGTTCTCTGCAAACTATTCCAAGGGGATTTTTGCTGGTGCTGCTTCGGCAGCGGTAATTGCTATACTACACAAAGTGGATGTGTAGCAAAGTGTCACGCGAAATGAATTATTAAATGTCCAAATAATGCAATTACTATGTCAAGAGCGAGCTGCAAAATGAACAGTGGGAATAAAATGATTAGACTCAACTTCTCAATCCTTTCTTGTAATTGGCGCATATATCATGTATACCATATATGTGCTTATTAGTTAATTGCGATAACACTAAGCCGATAATTGATTAATATCCAAACAACTAAAAAGGGAAAAGGGTCCTTTGGCTATACCAATTGATAATGGATCCTAGCTTGAATTTTATTTATTTATTTAACACGCCCTGTTCGTTTGGCTTATCAACCACCAAACAAGAAGATTTTCTCTCGGAATAAATCAGCCATCACCAACCACGCCAATAAAGATTTTCTCTCGTAACAAAGCAAAGCACCACCATCGCCCACCGGCCGAACGAACAAGCCGATGATCCGGCAACACTTCGTACTACTAGCAATTAGTACAAGTGTTACTCCGTCACACCCTCGTGACTCGCTTCCATCTCATGCACCTCGATATCTCATGTGCGCCCGCACATCTCCATCTCTCGCGCGCTTCATCTAGATACGTATGTGTGCACAAGGAGCGCTTGCGCCTCGTTTTGTGCCCTCTCCAAAGACGGAGGCGATGGGACCACGGAGCGCTGCCCCGGGAAAGATACCCCCATGCATCACACAGGCCATATTAGCCATTCGTCAACGCTGAACATCCACACCTAAGCCTTCTTTAGATGTCAGAATAAATTTGTCTTTTTAACGCACTGTAGCAAAAGATTAATTTCGGTGTTTTTTTTGTAAATATTGTCCTACCATGGCCTAACTAGACTTAAAAGATTCGTGTCGCAAAGGCCATCACAATCGGTGTAAAAATTAGTTTTTGATTTCATATACATTTAAAGATTCGAACATATGTCTTTTGGTGTATTTATTGTGGTGGAGAGAGAGGTGGAAAGGAGGACCTTTAGCAAACTGAACAAGGCCCTAAATCTGTTTTTTTTTTTTTTTGCAAATTCGCTGTCTGAATATTCGCCAAGACATCAAGTCTTCAGGGTTCTGAATAGCATGCCAAGACATAGGATCGAACATTCAGGGAGCTCTCTCTCATTCTGAATGGGTGAATATCTACCATAACATCGAGTGTTCCTACCAGCAAGGAACCCTGGACTTTTTTATATATAAAAAACGAACAGGCAAAGAACCCCTGAATTCTGAACGCTCTGCAAATTCACAACCTGAAATTCACCAAGTGACTAGCCCTTCAAAAAAAAAAAACTACCGTATAACCTTGGAGTGGCAATATGATAGTAGCTATCCATGAAAACTACGAACCGGGTATAATCGTCAGGAAATTCAAGAAGCTCTGAGCTTTGCATTCATCAACGCTGGATGGCTACTCTGGCTCCTTGGGCTGTCAGACACAGACAGACACCTGACGATGGTGGTCAGGGCTCTTCTTCAACGAACCCTGAATTTCGCGCCACGAACTCAAAATCGTCTGCTAGATACTTCCGGGAGCCGCGCCCAAGCACGAGGTCCCGCAGCTTCTCCGCCGCCGCCCGCCGGTCGGACCTCCACGACGGAAGCGTGGCGAGCCGGCGATTGCCGCCGGAACCGGGAACCTCGTCGCCCATCGAGTTCGCTGACGAGCCTTCAAGTGCGAGGATCATATGGCGTGAGGGAGAACCTTGACGCCGCCATTCGCCGTCTCTGTCCGTCATGGCCGCGCCGGCCTCCCGGTCCCCTGCTTTCAATCCGCCGTGGAATTCTCGTGGAGCCGATGGAGCGGCCTATATGCAAAAATATGGATCGCGATCCAAATGAGGGGGCCAAGTGGAAAATACTCACCCGGAAAAGTTCAAATAACCCCCTGAATCAGCGGCGGTTGGCACAATGCGTTGGCCGGAATCGGCGGCGGCGGCGGGGCTTCCGGCCGCCGGCGTTGCAGCCAGGGACGTCCTCTCGCCAGCGCATGCGGCACCTGCCGGTACCGGAAGGAGTAACGGAAACGTCGTGCTCGCTGCCTCGCCCTGGGCGCCGCCGCGGGGGGAGTTCCTGTCCATGCCGCCGCAGCACTAGCAGTGCAGCACATGGACGGCGCCGCTACTTCCGGTCCCTTCATCGATTTCGCGAGCTCCGGGGCAGCGGAGGCCGAGCGGCTGGCGCCGGCGAGGACAACGCACAGCCCGGTAGGCAACGGTCGGCTACCTGCCGGAGGAGGACCTCGCGCTCATCGAATCCTCTTCCTCCGGTGACGGAGGCATCGACGCCCTGGCGTGCCCCTTCAACAGCCGCGCCGCCATGGACGTCTTCAGTTGCACGAGGGCCATGGTCAGTGCCGAAATGCAGGATTTTGTTTTGAGGCTGAGGACATGCTGATCCGGTGATCCCAGATGTTCAGGGATCTTCAAGCATTACAGTTGGCATATCACCTCTGCCTTCAATGGGTTTGCTCACCAATGCTGAACAACCATTGTTAGACCGAACGAATTGCTTTCAGAAAAGATCGACAAGACTGCCAAATTAAACCATAGCTACAAGTCTACAACCGGTTCTTAGCTAGATGCAGCTTCTTGTACCATTGAAATGCACATTGCTGCATCCAGCAGTTCAACATTTTACAGGACACAAAATGTGCACTTGCATTGGACGAACGCAACGCATCGCTACTAGCCCACTTTTACATACTACGGCATGCTGCTGAAAGCCACACCTGCAGGCACTTGCCCCATTGGGTTTATTTCTGGAGAGACAAAAGAAGCAATCAGCGTACATGGAGCAGAACTGCAAATAGCAATGAGACGACGAGTCTCAATAATTAACCAGCTTCACCCAAGCAAGTTAGGAAAATATGAAACATTCTTGCACAGAATCCACGCTCGATTTGAGCAAGTTGGAACAATTGCAACATTCTCGCAACCCCGTTTACCCCCACTCCTCTAAAAAAATGAAGAAAATTGGTCCGAGGATGGTGTTAACACCAAAATTTGGTAAGGAGTATGACATGTGGGTCCAATTCGGAAAAGAGTCCGTCTGGTGGAAGGAAAGGCATCTTCGGAGATTTTCGGCAGAAGGATCCGCGGTCGGCTATCTGCTCCAGTTCGGCAAAGGAACAGTAGAGCTGATTTTGCGGGATTGGACGGTGACGTGGCTCGATCAGAGGAAGCGAATGGATGGATAGGCGATCAAGCTTAGTTAGGCAATGAATCCATTCGCAGTTGTAATTAGCAGGGTATAAATACGATCCCTGGATGTATGTAACAAAACACGTTCATTCCTCAATACACACCGGCCTTACGCCAAACCCTAGAGTCCCTTGTCGTGTCGTCGAGTTCTTCGAGAGGGCCAATCGATCCGTCGACCTCCGTGAGTACCGGCAACCTTGTATCATGTCTAGTATCATGCGGTGGATTTAGATCTGATGCAAGTAGTCTTGTTACCATGCTTCGTGTCATGCGGTAGATTCAAGCCCGGTTCAAGAGGGTTTCTTGTTAGATCACGAGCCATGCGGTAGGCTAAGGTCTAGCTCGAAGCTAGTTATCGGCTCTATTGGGTTTTGGCAAGATCCAATAGATTCATTAAGTTACCCCGTGTTATCATGAGTTTTGCATTATGTTTTAATTCATGTAACACTCTTTTGCCCAATCTAGATGGGTTTGGATCGGCTCTTTTCCTTTTAAGATCCGTGCAAGAGTAGGTTTCGTGTTTTGACGCGTGGATCTCGTGCTCTTCGATAGCCGAAACCGAATCGATCTAGGTTGTTACGTGTTGCGGGTTCAAGCTTGCTTTGTTAGTATAAATCTTGAAAGAGCCGGGTATCATGCGGTAGATGCAGGTTTTTGGGTTGCTTTGGAGCTAGTCATCAGGTGGATTAGATTTCCAATTCAACTTGATAGATTTATTCACGTGGTAATGTTTGTTCCTTCTTCATGGACCCCGAATCGGTTGTTCAGCCGCATTCGGTTATATCTTCACGAGTAGATCACGTGCGTTGTTTATGTTTTAAAAGACGTGTGCTTCTAGCTTTCCATATTTAGGTTGTATCATGCGGTGGATAGATCTATTTATGGAAAGTGGTGCGTCCTTTCATGCAAGTTGTATCATGCGGTGGATAGATTTGCTTGATGTCGTGCCCGACGGATCTTAAAGTGATTAGACATGCGGTAGACTAATGCTTTGGATCTATGCATGCTTATTTTAATACATGATCATGTTCGTGCTTTGCTTTATTTGATGTTAATCTTCATTGAGGATCGGTCATGGTTTTGCACATGCATCCATGTTTATTCAAAGATCGATCATTGTCATGCTTACGTCATCCATTCGGCAATGTTCTTTTTTCTTTCACGATTATCCGAATGGCTGCGGTTCTTTGACAGGTAGCTTTGCATAGCTACATGTCGTCTTGCTTGGCTTCTTAGCCGTAAATATGGAACTGCCTGGTACTACCCGGTAGGTTCCAAGTTTTGGTATTTAACTATTTTCTCTTTTGTTAATTTTCAGGAAAAATTGACTGGCACGTCACTTTCTCTCTCGCGCGTGCGAAGCTAAGCTTTTCGGCTTGCCGTGTGATTGGCGCCGAGTGCATATTCCGCGTCAACACACTTTTTGGCACGCCCGAGTGGGACCAAACAGTGTTCGAATTGGTTCAGGATGCCCGAGATCACGGACCTCCCGGATGTCGGCATTGAGGAGCTTTCTCCGCAGCAAAGATCGGCGGCTCGTAGACGCCGTGAATCGCTTTCAACGAAGTGTCTCATGTCATTCAAGAAGAATCGAAGTGGTGTACCATATTTGAAGAATGGCTCGCCCAGAGTGCCGTTGTTGCGGGAGAAACCGACGCAACGACCCAACAAGAAAAGGAAGAATGCGCGCGGATCTTCCAAGAGTCAGTAGACGACATGCTCACCAAGCACAACCAAGCTTTCCTCGGGTCGCTCCAACAGATGATGGTGGCCCTCTTCGGTCCGGCGCGGGGCAGGCGTTCGGAAAGGCGTACGCCGGAAAGAGCACCGTGGAGCCGGGTGAATCAAGCTCTCGGCCGCCACCGCGGGGCCGGTGCGGCAGCCCCCTCCTCGCAGCTCCGGAGCCAAGCGTTCCAACCTCCTCCACGGGAGCCGGGGGGCGGCCGGTTCGGCCTCCGCCGCAAGCTTCGGTAGTCAACCAATCCCCGCCGCCACCACAAAGCAAAGACACGGCGCCCCGTGCAAATGCCCGAATCCGTACCGGCCCCCACGTACGGAGACCTAGCGTTCGGCTCATCCGGGGCCCCACTTGACCCCGCCGAAGAATAGCTCCGTCGACCAACCGGCTCCCGAGAGGAATCTATACGGCGGTGGCTATCATGAAGTGGGAAATTACGGGGCGTTCGACGCCTTCCCCGCACCCGGGGTACGCGCCGGCCGCGGGCGCTCGGGAGGAAGATGCCCTAGCTCGCAAGATGGCCGACCACTAATGCACCGCCCGGCCTCAAGCCAAGGATGCGGGGCCCCACCTACGAGCCGCCGTTCCCGTGAGTGGTACTATAACGTGCTCCTACCGCCAAGGGTAAAACCACCGACGGAATTCACAAAGTTCTCTCGGGCGGGACGAGACAAGCACGGTCGAGCATATCGCTCGTTATCTCATGCACTGGGGGAATGTTCGGCCGAAGAGACGTTCGTGGTTCGCTACTTCCCCGCCTCGCCGACGGGTCCGGCCTTTTCGGTGGTTCTCATCCTTGCCGCCCGAGTCGGTGGCCGGTGGAAAGATTTGGAGCGTAAATTCCACGCTCACTACTTCGCCGGCGAGCTTCCGAGAAAAAGTTGATCGATCTCGCCACCCCCGAAGCAAAGGCACGGTGAAACACCGCCGGAGTTTCGAGAAGATTCGAGAAGTCAAGGGCATGTGCTTCTCATTGAACTTGCCGTACGATCGCCTAGCCGATATGGCCGTCGCCGGGATGTTACCGGCCGTGCGCGAAAAGCTCTTTGGGATGGAGTTTGAAAACTTGGGCCAACCGTCACGTAAATTATCCTTGATGAGCAATCGTGCATATGGCCTCAAGAAGGACCCCAAGTTTGGCAAGCGAAGACGACATCGCCGATATCTACAATCAATTCTTGGACAAAGCTGATTTGTTCGAGGATTCCGACGACGAACCGGAGATAGCCGCGGCGAAATCATGTGGGGTAAAGAGCCTCTCACAATGAATCGGCGTTGGGTCGGCGGACCAAAGGAACCTATGACTTCGACATCACAAAGGCCGACAAGTTGTTTGAGCTCTTGGTAAAAGAAGGCCGAATCAAGTCGCCCGAAGGGCACTCTATGCTTCGGCCCCGATGGAGTCAAAGCGAAACGTTACCGCGGCTTTCATGACAGGGACTCCCATTCCATCAACGACCGCAGGGTCTTCGGGATGAGGATCCAAAAGGCTATCCAGGAAGGGCACCTCAAATTCGATAACAAGATGAAGCCGGATGGCCACCCCTTCCCGCGAGAACATGCTCGGCTTTTCCGTCAATGCGATAACGACCGAAGGGAAAGGGAAAGTCAAGGTCCCGACCTCGCCCGAGTCCAAGCAAGATGGATCAGTTGACCCGAAGCGCCAGGTTACCATAGAGCAAGTCCAGGGCGACGCCCCCCGCGTTCTCAAGAGCCACATCGAGATCGGGGAGTCGTCCAAGCCCAAACCCAAGGTGACGTCGCGCATCCTCCTTAATAAATGGCAGCGCCAGATGGAGAAGGAACGCTACCAGGAGCGTCGTCACGAGGAGGAGCAACGCAGGGCTGAGGAGGAAGCGCGCAGATGGAATCAGGAACAGCACGCGCGCGAGCAGGAGCGCGCCCACTGGGGGTGCGCCTTTTTCAGGCACTGCTGGAACGAAGGCCTGAAACTACCCACATTAAGGAACTGTCCTGAATGCAGCGACAGATATGCTGAGTACAGGCAGAAATCGCCAATCGCCGATCCGTCCACGAAAGACTTGGAAGGATCCACCCGAATGGGGATCGGCGGCAAAAAATTGAAATCATTGATCATCCCGGAAGCGCCGAGCTGATCTCGGTGGGCCGACCACGAGGAGGACGAGGAGGTCTACGTCCGGCGTAAGGGGCAATGGTGCCCACCCGGTCTACGCAAGAGCCGAAGAGGCGGGTCCAACGCTTGAGGAACCGCGAGATGAAGCAAGCCGGGGTCCGGACGAGACAAGTGGCGCCCCAAGGACCAGCCCGAAGGATCAAAGCGTCAAGCCCCTGCATGCATGGTATACTTCCTGCCAAACGAGTTCATGGCTCCCGCTAACCAGGTGATGCGGGAGGAAGTCGCCTTTGACGACGAGCAGCCCGAGGAGATGATGGCGCAGCTGGTGCTTGCCAAGCAGGCCATCTTCGACAAGCCGGCCAAGAATCGCCACATGAGGCCGCCGTACTTGAGGGGGGGTACGTCAATGGCAAGCCATTGACCAAGATGTTCGTCGACGGTGGCGCGGCGCTTAACGTGATGCCGTACACCACCTTCGTGAAGCTTGGCATGACCCCGAGCGATTTGACACCAACAAGCATCATCCTCAACGACTTCGCCGGAACCCCTCGCATACCAAAGGATGCGCTCACGTGGACTTGATGATCGGGTCCAAGACGCCGCTCACCACCTTCTTCGTCATCGAAGGGAAGGGAGCCTACAGCCTGCTGCTTGGGCGGGGCTGGATCCACGCCAATCTGCCGCGTCCCATCCACTATGCATCAACGAATCGATCCAATGGGTGGACGATGAAATTGAGGTCGTGCGGGCGGACGACTCCGTGAGCGTGGCTAACATGGAACCAGCCTTCTGGGAATACCAAGGCATCGATTGCTTCTCAGGGAAGGACTGGGGAGAAGGTCCTGTTGAACTCGTCGCAGTGACCAACGTACCGATTCAAGCGGTCGGCTCTTACAAGAATTTTTAATGGAGAACCCCGTGGATGGCACCGATGGCAAGCCGGGACGAGGATTCATGTCGGCCGATAAGCCGGAGGAAGTTGACATTGGAAACGGTGATAAACCAAGGCCGACGTTCATCGGTGCGGGTTTGCAACCGGACTTCGGGGGAAACTTAATCAAGCTTCTCAAAGAATATAAAGATTGCTTCGCCCGGGATTACTCGGAGATGCCCGGATTGGATCGATCCATCGTCGAGCACCGGTTGCCAATCAAGCCAGGATTCAAGCCATATAAGCAACCGCCCCGAAAATCTACAAGGATGAAGTATTGGCCGATGTGAAGAAGGAAATCGAAAGATTACTTGATGCAAACTTCGTTCGGCCCTGCAGATATGCGGAGTGGATTTCTAACATCGTCCCTGTGTACAAGAAAAATGGGAAAATGAGAGTTTGCATAGACTTCAGGGACCTAAACAGAGCTACTCCCATGGATGGATACCCAATGCCTATTGCCGATTTGCTAATTGACGCCGCCGCCGACACAAGGTGATTAGCTTCATGGATGGCAACGCGGGATACAATCAAATCTTTATGGCAATAGAAGACATCTCGAAGACGGCCTTTAGGTGTCCCGGTCATATAGGCCTATTTGAATGGATCGTCATGACATTTGGGTTAAAAAATGCCGGTGCAACCTACCGGCGGGCCATGAATTACATTTTTCATGAGTTGATCGGCAAGACCGTGGAAATCTACATTGACGACGTAGTGATCAAGTCCTTAAGCCATGACTCCCATCCGGAGGACGTGAAGAAAACCCCGGAATGCACCCGAAGCATGGTCCGAAGATGAATCCAAACAAGTGTGCATTTGGGGTGTCACCGGAGAGTTCTTGGGGTTTTTGGTCCACGAAGGAGGGATTGAAGTTGGCAAAAAGAGCATGAAAGCCATTGATGAAGTCGTTCCTCCAACCAACCTCAAGGAGTTGCAATCACCTTGCTCGGCAAGATCAACTTTGTGAGAAGGTTCATCTCAAATTTATCACGAAAGGTGTTGCCGTTCTCTCCGTTGCTTGAAGCTAAAGAAGGATCGAAGTTCACATGGGGTGACGAACAACAAAAAGGCTTTCGAGGAAATCAAGCAATACATGAAGGAGCCACCGGTGCCGGTTCCTCCTCGGTGAACAAGCCTTTCAAGTTGTACGTGGCGGCCGATACCCAAACTATTGGATCGGCCCTTATTCAAGAATTCGAAGGGAAGGAGCGGATAGTAGCCTATCTTAGCCGAAAACTACTTGATCCCGAAACCGGTATTCGGCTATAGAAAG
Source organism: Cenchrus americanus (assembly GCA_947561735.1). Classification (NCBI taxonomy): domain Eukaryota; kingdom Viridiplantae; phylum Streptophyta; class Magnoliopsida; order Poales; family Poaceae; genus Cenchrus; species Cenchrus americanus. Next base: position 8,434,407 of record OX387242.1, read on the forward strand.
ATTATGTCTTTGCGTATACTACTCGTGTACAAAGTTTCGGCACTACTTGTTGAATGCCGAATGCACCGTATACTCGAAGTTTGATGTGATAAAACATATGTTATCCATGCCAATTTTGAATGGTCGGGTTGGCAAATGGATTTTAGCTCTATCGCAGTTCGAGTTGAAGTTCGAATCGGCGAAAGCCATCAAAGGTCGTGTCATTGCCGATTTTATAACCGAACACCGTGACCCTTCGATTGATCTCGCTTGAAATTACCCCATGGGCTCTATTCTTTGACGGGTCATCATGTGGCAAAGGTGGAGGAGTAGGGATCCTACTAATTTCTCCCGCAGGTGAGATGTTCGAATTTGCCATTCCTATACAACCCACCGTCACAAATAACCAGGCTGAGTACGAGGCGCTGCTTCGAGGGCTTCAATATTTGAGAGAAGCCGGGGCCGTTTCAGTTGAAATTTATGGGGATTCAGAGTTGGTCATCAAGCAATTGAACGGCCAGTACGAGTGCAGAAGCGAGGCGCTGAGGAGTTACTACGAGGAATGCAGAGAAATCTTGAAGGGCTTTCCACTGGTAACCCTACAAAGACATTCCTAGAGAGCATAACGAGGAAGCAAACAAAGCTAGCTCGGAGCGCCTCGGTTATAAAGAGAGTCAAGAAGCATTTGCTGCAGAGGTGAGCGCACCGGGGACGGATCTTACGAGAAGATGATTGGAGGAAAGAGATCGTTGAATATTTGAGAGATCCATCCCGAAAAGTCTCTAGGAAGCTCGGTATAAGGCAATCAAGTTCGTTCTTCCGGATGACAATTTATTCTATAAGTCATTAGATGGAGTACCGCTACGATGCCCGGGTCCGAAGAAGCCAAGAACATGATGAGCGAGGTGCACGATGGGATATGTGGAGCGCACCAATCGGCCTATCGCATGAAATGGGTTATTAGGCAGGCTGGATGCTTTTGGCCGACGATATTAGAGGATTGCTTTGAGTATTACAAGGGGTGTCAAGATTGCCAGAAGTTCGGGAATATTCAAAGAGTCCCTGCATCAGCATTAAATCCCATCATCAAGCCATGGCCATTCAGGGGCTGGGGCATAGACCTGATCGGCCAAATTAATCCACCATCTAGCAAGGGGCATAAGTTCGTGCTTTTGGCTACGATTACTTCACCAAATGGGTCGAGGCAATCCCACTCAAGAGGGTGACGTCAGAAAACATGATCGAATTCGTCAAGGAACACATCATCTATCGATTTGGGATTCCACAGACGATTACCACTGACCAAGGGGCACAATTCGTGTCATTGGAATTCAAAGATTTTGCCGAAAGCATGGGAATTAAACTGTTTAATTCTTCCCCATACTATGCCCAAGCTAATGGTCAAGCAGAGGCTTCTAACAAGATCATGATCAAGCTTATACGAAGAAGATCGACCGAAGCCGAGGAGATGGCATTCGGTACTCGGTGAAGCGCCGTGGGCTTACCGAATGGCCCCCCATGGAGCTACAAAGACTTCTCCTTACGAGTTGGTTTACGGGCATCACGCGATCCCGCCCGGGAAATGCAATCGAATCGAGGAGAGTAGTGCCGCAAAACGATTTGAGCTCCAAGGATTACGGTGGCCTAATGATGGATGAGTTAGAAGATTTGCATATGATCCGTCTCGTGGCCCCGGAGAACATCGAGAAAAACAAGCCGCGGGTCGCCAAATACTATAACAAGAAAGTAAAAGTAAAGCAATTCACAGAAGGCGATCTAGTTTGGAAAGCGCTACTGCCGATTGGAACTAAATACAGTGAATTCGGCAAATGGTCCCCTAACTGGGAGGGGCCTTTTCGCGTGGTCAGATGCGTTCCTGGTAATGCATACATATTGAAAACTTTGCTAGGAGAGGAGTTTTCCGCCGCAATAAATGGAAGATACCTGAAGAAGTATTATCCTAGCATTGAAATCGATCGATGATTATACACATCTGACACAAAACGGCGGCGCTCGGGGATGAGGCCGCCTTTAGAACAAAAATCCATGAACAAAAGAAAATGGCCAGTGCCTGATGCATTGCCCTTAGATCAATACTACACTACAACTGGTTTCTTGCAGGATTACACATAGCAGCCCTGAAGGCCAAGTCCCCTAAGGGAGGGAAGCAGAAGGCGTGGAGTAAGAAGCGAAAGTATGGTTCAATCTTTTCTTTGCTTCTTCGGCTGCTGCTCCCTCTTCAGTTGTTCCAGGACCACCGTGACGGCGACTTGGAACGCACGAGGATGACCACGATTGGCGGCCTCTACCAAGCTATCCCAGGCCGCCTTCAGGTTGCCGTACCTGTCAGAGACATCTGGAGCAAAAGAATCAAGGTTAGGGGCAAGAAATCCAGATGCAAACATGAAGGGGGGCAGGGGCGTTTACCCCCTACTAGCGCTTCCAGCGCCATACGACGCTCGCGTTCGGCTTGACAGCGGACGGACATGTCCCTGAGGTCACGCTCCAGGTGCCGGACACGGCGACGCAGCTGATGGATGACCCTTTGCTCGGGCGTGGCATCCTCCGCCTCAGGAGAAGAATCGGAGGAGATGTACTCAGGAACATCTTCGGTTCCGATGATTTCTTCAGGAAGCAAATCAAGGCCGAAAGAGGCAGAGGAAAAACATGAAGCGCAAGATCAAGCGAAGGATGAGGAGCGAGATCAAGAAAGAACTCACTTCCGAATCGTACGCTTCCTTGACGAGCCGCTCCCCCGAGGTTGTTTACCCTTGTCCATGGCGTTGGGGTTTTTTCTTCTAGCGACGAAGAAGAGACGAGAAGTGATGGAGGAGTGTGCGAGTGGAATTGCGAGCACCCCACGGGCTATTTTATTGACCGAGGAGGCGCATTGGGAGTGATGATCCGCCGGTACACACCTGTTGGAATACCAAGCGGCGGGGGTTTTCCACCGAGTGCGAAGGGTTTTCTTCGAACGATATTTACGGATTGCCGAATTGGGATCCTTTGTGGATCTTGCGCCAAGGGGCGCTTGTTTGCGAGCGTTCGGCTAAAGACAGTTCCCGCATGCATTCAAAGAGGACAAATTCACGGATGTAAATGCGAAGGGAAATATCACGGAACAAATGCGAATTCCAAAAGTTCATCATATATTGCCGACATTTACACATCCCTAGTACAATCTAATCAAAAAGTCCGTTCGGCCACGACCGGGGATGGGTAATTTCGGCAATGGCGTCGCCGTGGCCGTCGAGGCGCTCCAGGATGAGCTCGATCTCGTCGATATCCTCCGGCGCGCCGCCCTGGAAGCCACGCGGCCTGGTGGAATAGTCGACGTCCGTATGCGTCGCCATCGCAGCCAGGCCCAAGGTGGTGCCCAGACGAACACCATGGACGGCCACCTCGTCAATGCGGCGCTCCACCGCGGCCAGGCGCTCCGCCGGCGTGTCGCCGTGAGCGTTCACCTTCTCCGCCACCGCTCCACCGCCGCTTTTAGTCGGTTGAGCTCGGCATCACGAGCCGCGAAGGGCAAACAAGAAGGGATTAGCATCAAAGGCCGGACTAAATCAAGAATCGAACCATACCATCGATGGCTTCCGGCGCTTGTTTCCGCCGGTCCTCCCACTCTAGCTCGGCCACGCCCGCTTTTTTGGAGACGGCCTCCCGGCTCAAGACGAGACGCTTCTAGCTCCTCCTTGAAGCGAATAGCGTCTCGCTTCCCCGTACGGCACCGGGGGTGGCCATCGGACTCCGAAGAGTCATCGGAAGGGGCCGATTGGCCGGCGCGCGGGCGGATTCCACCGAATCAAACCGAAAAAAGGGAGATGATTGTCAAGGCAAAGGAAGATCAAAAGGGAGATCGACAAGGAGAAGTTGATGATCATCACCGCCCGCGCGCATTGGCGCTCGCTTCCCTCGCCCTCGTCGGAGGCGCGGCGGCGGTTGAGACGGCGCACCATTGCGGTTTGGGGATGTGCACCGTTTGCAAGAGGGCCGGAGATTGGCAAAGATTCGAGAGCTAGAAGGCCCGGTGGAGAGCTAGGGGCACCTATGGCAACATTTATAGGCCCGGCAAGGTAATTGTGGCTTCGAATCGTGGTCGTGGATCGTGGCGCACGTCCCAATAAAATCGGAAGGCGGAGAGATTTCCTTGACCAACCCGCCGGCGGGTCGTTTGGAGTTCTAAGCCGAAACGCGCGTGGGTCGATGGTTTCGGCTAAAGGAATTCAAGGTGTCGTTCGGCGCTTAGCGTTTCACTACCGAATGGGTCGTTCGGCATCACATCTCAAAGCACGCCAAGGAAAGGAAACAAATTGCAAAGGAAATATTACAAGAACGACCAGTCCAGGTATACATCAATAAGAACATTCAAGCGTTAAGGAGTTTTGCAAGTGCGTGACGAACATTGGATACTATCAAGTGGGAGTTATCCAAGATCTCCTGATAGTCCTTTTGGGCATCAGATAAGTCGTAAGCTCTGCATCGCACTGCTTTACTCTGGTAACAGCCGATTCTGCCTCCGCTTCGGTCTTTGCTATCAATCCAGGGAGATCGGCTATTTTCTTCTGGACAATCTCCATTTCCGCTGACAGGCTTTTCAATTCCGCCTCTAGAGCAGCCTTTCTGGCGACTTTCAGATCGTAAGAGGCTTGCAGGTCAGCCAAGGCATCCTTATGGCTTTTTGCTTGGGATTGTATCCCGTTCATGGCCTGTTCAAAGACGCTTTTTTTCCTTTTCAATGGCCGAACGGAGCGCAATTTCCTCCAAGTACGCCTCAATGGGAATCGAAGGGCGAGAGATGGTTCCCGGAAGAGAGCGGAAGAAGAAAATCTTAGGTAAAATTGAAAACCTAATGCCGAACAAAGGTTTGGAGGGGTGAAGTTACCTGAGTAGCTTGGTGCTGAGTTGCCATTGGAGATTCGAGCTCGGAACAAAGGGGATCTAGGGTTGGATCTGAACGAAGAATCCGGCGGATTGCGAAGAACAGGTGTTGACAGGTTTGGCTCAAGGATTCGTGGCTGGAGTCAATTGTGGAATAAAATTACTTTTATCCCACAATTGAAGGGGCATGTGTTAACACCAAAATTTGGTAAGGAGTATGACATGTGGGTCCAATTCGGAAAAGAGTCCGTCTGGTGGAAGGAAAGGCATCTTCGGAGATTTTCGGCAGAAGGATCCGCGGTCGGCTATCTGCTCCCGGTTCGGCAAAGGAACAAGAGAGCCGATTTTGCGGGATTGGACGCGTGACGTGGCTCGATCGCAGGAAGCGAATGGATGGATAGGCGATCAAGCTTAGTTAGGCAATGAATCCATTCGCGGTTGTAATTAGCGGGGTATAAATACGATCCCCGGATGTATGTAACAAAACACGTTCATTCCTCAATACACACCGGCCTTACGCCAAACCCTAGAGTCCCTTGTCGTGTCGTCGAGTTCTTCGAGAGGGCCAATCGATCCGTCGACCTCCGTGAGTACCGGCAACCTTGTATCATGTCTAGTATCATGCGGTGGATTTAGATCTCGATGCAAGTAGTCTTGTTACCATGCTTCGTGTCATGCGGTAGATTCAAGCCTGGTTCAAGAGGGTTTCTTGTTAGATCACGAGCCATGCGGTAGGCTAAGGTCTAGCTCGAAGCTAGTTATCGGCTCTATTGGGTTTTGGCAAGATCCAATAGATTCATTAAGTTACCCCGTGTTATCATGAGTTTTGCATTATGTTTTAATTCATGTAACACTCTTTTGCCCAATCTAGATGGGTTTGGATCGGCTCTTTTCCTTTTAAGATCCGTGCAAGAGTAGGTTTCGTGTTTTGACGCGTGGATCTCGTGCTCTTCGATAGCCGAAACCGAATCGATCTAGGTTGTTACGTGTTGCGGGTTCAAGCTTGCTTTGTTAGTATAAATCTTGAAAGAGCCGGTATCATGCGGTAGATGCGGGTTTTTGGGTTGCTTTGGAGCTAGTCATCAGGTGGATTAGATTTCCAATTCAGCTTGATAGATTTATTCACGTGGTAATGTTTGTTCCTTCTTCATGGACCCCGAATCGGTTGTTCAGCCGCATTCGGTTATATCTTCACGAGTAGATCACGTGCGTTGTTTATGTTTTAAAAGACGTGTGCTTCTAGCTTTCCATATTTAGGTTGTATCATGCGGTGGATAGATCTATTTATGGAAAGTGGTGCGTCCTTTCATGCAAGTTGTATCATGCGGTGGATAGATTTGCTTGATGTCGTGCCCGACGGATCTTAAAGTGATTAGACATGCGGTAGACTAATGCTTTGGATCTATGCATGCTTATTTTAATACATGATCATGTTCGTGCTTTGCTTTATTTGATGTTAATCTTCATTGAGGATCGGTCATGGCTTTGTACACGCATCCATGATTATTCAAAGACCGATCGTTGTCATGCTTACGTCATCCATTCGGCAATGTTCTTTTTTCTTTCATGATTACCCGAATGGTTGCGGTTCTTTGACAGGTAGCTTCACATAGCTACATGTCGTCTTGCTTGGCTTCTTAGCCGTAAATATGGAACCGCTCGGTACCACCCGTAGGTTCCAAGTTTTGGTATTTAACTCGTTTTCCCTTTTGTTAATTTTTCGGGAAAAATTGACCGGCACGTCACTTTCTCTCTCGCGCGTGCGAAGCTAAGCTTTTCGGCTTGCTGTGTGATTGGCGCCGAGTGCATATTCGCGTCAACGCATGGTACTTCGAACCGGGGGGTGAGGTGCCGAGACTTGAACGGATCCACCGTGACCTCCTCAAAATCGATCCGGTTCATAACACTAGTAATAGCTTAGATTTTTCACATGACAAGAACAACAAACATGCCTTCATTCTTCAACGACTGGAAACAATATAGTTTATCAAAATTAGAAAAATGAGCGCCTAACTCCCGGATAGATCTCGTCACATGCTTTGCAGCACCACACACAAGTATGCATGTAAGATTCCACCCCCTTGTTTGCTCGGATTTCAATACATCCCCTTGCTGCCTAGACTTCACCGGACTTGAGTGAATCGAATGAAAAAGAAATAGAGGGGATGCTTACCAAGTTTCGGACCCGCAGATCTTGACTCGTCTCCAACCGCCGAGCTACGGGCATCACAAGAGTCTCTCGACTCCTACATCCGAACTTATGTGTGCCAATTCCATATAGTAGATTGCAAGTTTCTTACGTTGGCACACTTGGAATTAAATCTTAACTCCTCATTATCCTCGGAGTAGGCATCTCATGTTATCCCGGCTCCGTTCCGAGCAAAAGGTGAAGGGAGCATCCTGTTGTTGTAGATTCATCCGTATGCAAACTTCATGTATCACGGGGTAGTCTAATCGTTCTTCGGTGGATTGAGTTCGAAAGTAGAGACAACCTGTGTTGACATAACATGACATGGATGAGTCACCGGGGATAATCCAATTGAGTCCTGTAGATTCGGCTTCATCGATCCTCGTACTCCATCTCCATAGCTATCACCGTCGTAGTTGTCTTTCCCTTGTATCGGACGTCGTTCCTCGCAGTTGCAAGCGTGTGACATCGGTTGTTCTCCTTAGGCCACCAATCGTGTAGAGGGGTTGTTAGTGAGTCGGTTAGTAAGAAATCAAGGATGTAATAATAGAATTCAACGGGTTTATATAAGAGTCAAGGAATATATACTCAATCAAGGATATTCATGCTATCCTAATCTATCGGTCATTGCTAGGGCTCGTCCTACGGTCAAGTACGGCTCTGATACCACCCGAAACGAACCGAATTTCCGAGAACGGAAGCCCGACTCTCTGCACCTCCGTGATAGTCCCAGGAAGAGGCTATCACGTGCAATCCCTGTCTCAAGTGGTACAAATCCATACAACACGGGAATAAAAGAAGAATTACATAATATTATTACAACATCAGAGTACAACTCTTCGGCACAAGCCGGGTACAAGTCCGACAGGACTGAATCAAGGAAGGTAAAACACCTACGCAGCGGATCTATCGAAGCGAAGCGTCTCCAGCTCCACAGGCAAACTCGAGCATAGGACCAGCTCTAGTCTTCACACCTTCGTCGTTGAAGTTGTAGTCGTAGACGGTTACCAAGTCTGAAACGCCAGCATCTACCCGATAAGCGGGTAGGTCATGTCAGCTTCCCAACAAAGAGCAAAAGCGGTGGTTGAATCTAATATGCATGGATAAAACCTATATTTGGTCAGTAGAAAGTTATGCATGCGACGAGCGTGAAAGCAACATTCAAGGTATGCGAGAATAGCGGCGAGGTCCACACCTCTGAGGTCCACACCTCTGGGGTCCACACCCCTCAACAAGGATGTCCACACCAAAACACTGAATCACACCCACGATCCAGCTCCCAACTCTCATCTGCGATGTGGGGCCCACCTGCTCCTATCCCCACATCTCAACGGCCTCAGGCCGGGCTCACTCACTCGGGGGAGAGAAGAAGCACAAGAAAAGAGTCTAGCCAGAATAACAGATCTCAGGATTGTCCATAACTCCGTGGACACGGACTATAGCTATAGGTTTGAACACTCGCGAGAGGTTGTACAACTGTACCCGCCCGAATAGAGCCCGGATGGTAGCGAACCACCCGAAACCCTACCATACGGCTGGAGTCCAAGTAAGTGGATAGTACCCTCCTGCGTCTCCGAGTCTGGCGCAGCCTCCGCTGTAGAGCTCATACTGCCAGCGAGAGGTCCCTCGAAGCTGTGGAACCCTTCCCCGGCCTCGCCGGGGCGAAGTCTTCTAAGGAGGAAAGAGCCGTCTCCCGACACGATCACACCGATCCGCCTACAGGAGGGGTGCTATCCACTACGAGTCTCACCCCGCACCCCCGCCCATAACAAGGCGAGCGGTTTGTACGGTAAGAGTCCAAAGAAGCATGGTTAGTCTGACGATCGGTCCTTAAGGGCCGAGAGCGAGCACTCCCCATCTCCACCCCATACGACACGCCGCTCGGGTTAGAGGCCAGATCGCATCTTCCCGAGGCAGGCGTTCACCGGTAACCAAGCGGCTCGCTCCCGCCAATACACGTCAAGGAGGTACACACCCAAAACTCACGCTAGAACACACCGAGATCTCCCACATCTCGGTCCAAGCCCGAAATACCATCCATAATCAAGCATCAAAAGTAAGGATAGTAAGTATATGGGATTAGCTAGGGGTCCGTAGCTAGTCCCGAGGTAGGTAAAGCAAGGAAACGGGATATATCAAATATCAAGGCGTGGCTAAACAAATGGCTATGCAATCCATCAAATCGAGTAACATAAATATAACACTAGCAACTAATAGCATGCATGGGTTCTACATGGTTGGGAGTGACATGACACACCAACGCGCGGTAGTCGTCGTAGAGTAGTAGAGGTTGAGCGTCCTCTCGGGCAAAGTCGGGGTAGTCGCGCCTCCTCGGTCGTCGCGGCTCGAGTCTTTAACAAGAACACAAGCCTACACAAGATGCGACGCGGAAATAAATAACGAGCATTCATCTAATGCAAAAACATCGATAAGAACCAATTTAGAAGATCCAATTAAACTCCGCAGTAAATACAAGCAAAGACCGGGTTTTATTAATAAAAATAGAGCAATAGGTTTTAAAACAAAAGTAGTTTAAGCAACTAGTTTTTATCTACTAGATATCAAGATATGAGCAAGACTTAGTTTGAGGATATCATAGCTAAGATCTTAGGGAATCAAGCTCGCAAGCGGAAAGCGGAGAGGATGAGATCAAGCACTTGCTAGGTTTTAGCTCACAGAGGATTAAAGCGTTAGCGCAACAGATGATGATAGCAAGGCGAGATGGAGATAAACTGGGAAAGGCATTCCCATGCCAAGATATGCGGCGATAACATAGAGAGGATGAGAGGATCAACTAGTAATCGATAACGGGTGGAGGAGCGACAAGTCATGCTCAAGAGCGCAAAGATGCTTGTGCTGTGGCGATACGGTGTTGACCATGGCGAAGTAGCTAGGTTGCAACGCGGGGTTACCGTGCGTGAAGCGAGGCCCCCGCTCACGGCACGGCCGGTCCATCACGCGCGGCATCGTAATTACAAGCACATGGCATGGCACGCGCTTCGCAACACGAAACAAGGTTGAGCGAAAACGGGCATGCGGTTTGTGGCAAAGTAGGTGTAAAGAGAGGCGACAAAAGTTCATGGCTTGCTTGGGCGACAAGGTTGCTCACACGTGCGTGTCCACGGCGTCCCATGTGCACGACGTGTTCACGGCGTGCGGGGGGCTCTAGCGTCCCGGGGCCCGTGCAACGCCCGACGACTTGTTGACCGGCAAGCACGAGGGTAGGTGCGGTAGTGTGAGAAAGACGAGGTAGAGAGCGAGCAAGGCGAAGCACGCGTTGCATGGCAACAACGAGTGGAAATGAGACAATGGATGGGCCACAACCTCTCGGTCGATATCGGCCAAGGTGATAAGAGGCAAGCGATGGCGAGCGGCACTCGCAAGAAAATGCACGACTCGAAGGTCGGCAACACAAGGCGACGGTGAGTGTGGCATGGCCACAGCTAGGAACATGCGGCTCAAAGGTCGGAAGACACAGACACAATAAAGGGTGAAAGCTTCAGCCCACTTAAGCGCTCAAGGTTTCATTTAGGCAAAACATCGAACGGATGGTGGGCATGTCACGGTGGGCTACGAACATGCATCCAAAGCCACTAGTGTTCACGGGGAGCGAGCACGGCACGAAGGCCGGCGACACGGCATGCATCGAGAGGGTAAAAGGAGTTGGTTTCGTCGAATGGCTCATCAACGGGCTTGTTGACATGTAGGTCATTCTGTCGAACACTTCATGGGCGAGGTGGACGGATGTTGTGTTGGGGGAAGAAAGAGGGGCGGTAGCTTGTCCTTGCTGCAAGCACGTGGTTCTCTTGGCGTAGTCGTTCCCGTCGACGACGTCGTGGATCGGCAGTCACGGCTTCCTCGGCGTGGGCGGCTTCCGGCCTCCTTCGATCCTCCCCCTCGACGCCGACGGTTTCGTGCAGGCAAGCGGGGTGTTAGATTGGGTAGGACAGGGTCGAGCAGCGGCAAGAGAAAGGAACGAAAAAACGGGGTACCGTTGTGGGCATCTCATTGGCAAAACATCAAGCATGTCATGGGTGAGGTGGTGAACGGCCCGGTGGTCGGCGTCTTGTTTGGCGCATTATGTCGAACACCTCGTTTTCGTGCCCTTGATCAAGGAGGCGCAACTTGGCAACGGTCATGCCACCGGTTCGAACCCCGCAGTGACGAAAACACGGCACGAAGGCCGGCTTCGAGAGACGAACAAGGGCAGCGGCTGCCGACGGGCTTGCCGTGCACAAGACGAGAGAAAACGAGTGTGGTTGAGCTCACCATGGGCTCATCGGTATTCAAGCAAGGCGGGGCGTCGGTGCGGCACACGCAGACGGCGGCACGAAGGCCGAGCACACGGTGCAAAGGAAGAGCGGCGACGTTGCGGTGCTCCGGGGCCGCAGCTTCAACTCGGCGACGGGGCGGGCGGTCGGTCTTCTGCTCGGCGTGCTGCGCTCACACGCAGGGGCTCCGTGTCCCGCGGCAAGGCAAAACAGACGGCGATCATGGCGGCGCGAGCGCGACGTTGGTGGTGAAGGCGCGACCGATACATCGTCGAGGCGCGCGGCGCAGCTTGGCATGTCGACGGCGGCGCGACGTCTTCGGCTCGGTGTTGAAGTCGGGCTGCTCCCGGAAAGGGACGATGTGGCGTGGCGGCCGTACCTCTAGGTGGTGGCTGCGCGACGCGGCCCATCCGGCCGGCGACGACGTGTCGCAGCGCATCCAGAAGGCGCCGACACAGCGCTCGCTGCCCCCTTCTCTTCTTCTCCATCCTCTTCCCTTCTTCTCCTCAGGTGCGGCGGTGAACTACAGAGCAGGGGAGCGGGGAGGCAGGGGCATCGACGTCCCCGGCGTTGTAGGCGGTGGTTGTCCCCAGCGGATGCTCAAGAGCCCCACGACGGCCTCTCTCTAGCCCATGCGACTCCCATTTCCTCCCATCCTCTTCTCTTCACAGGCGGTGGCGGTGGATTGGGGTTTTCCCCTGGGCAGCGGCAGACACGGGGAGAAGCGACGCGAGCTTTATGGGGGCCAAGCACTAGGGTTTGACGAGCATGGGCGGCCGGGATGCGGCACGGGGCGCGGGGCTCACATCCGGGCGCACTAGCTCGGCCGAGGGGCGGCGCCGGGGAGCGAAATCGAGTCGCGGTGCGCCGCGGTCTCCCATCCGCTCGCCTACGTCACGGTGAAGAAGGAGAACAGCTCCGGCTGACGGATGGGTCCCGCCGGTCAGTGAAGGAAAGGAGAGGGAAGGCCGACGGGCCTTGCTGGGCTGCGATGTTGGGCAACAGTGGGCCGTGCGGTGAAGATCAGGGTGTAGCGTGATGATTTGGAGTTGGGCTGAGGGATCTCAGGCAGACTTCGGTTGCAGAGATATGGCCCGAGTCAGTTGTTAGATTTTGAAATTACATTTGAATATAGTTTCATTTATAGTTTGAATTTGAAATACTTTCAAATTCAAACTCCACACAGTTTAACTCCAAAATGAATCCAAGAACTCCAACTCACGATTTATACTATGATTCGAAAATAATTTTTATATGGTTTTACTTATATGGAATTTAAGATGAGTGGCTAGCAATTTGGCTCAAAATTTTGTAGCACGAAGTTCAAGCAAAAAGTTTTAAATTTTTGCGAAAATTCACACATGGGAAACAATCAAATTTACGGTATGTTACGGCCGGGTGAGGTGGCGCTGCGTGGCGCAAGGGTGGGCCCCCGGCGCTCACGTGGTGGTGACGTGGCGCCCGGGTGAGGTGGCGCTCGCGTGGCGGTGTGGTGGGCCCCGGGCGCTCACGTGGTGGTGACGTGGCGCCTGGGTGAGGTGGCGCCTGCGTGGCAGTGAGGTGGGCCCCGGCGCTCACGTGGTGGTGACGTGGCGCCTATGTGAGGTGGCGCCGCGTGGCGGTGAGGTGGCCCCCCCGGCGCTCGCGTGGTGGTGACGTGGCGCCTAGGTAAGGTGGCGCTTGCGTGGCAGTGTGGTGGGCCCTTGGCGCTCACGTGGTGGTGAGGTGGCGCCTGGGTGAGGTGGCGCCTGCGTGGCAGTGAGGTGGGCTCTGGGCGCTCACGTGGTGGTGACGTGACGCTTGGGTGAGCTGGCGCCTGCGTGGCAGTGTGGGTGGGTCCTAGGTGCTGGTGAGGTGGCTGTTTTTTAGGGATCGCGACGAATCTGCTAAAACGTCACTGTGTTGTGGGCCGTATTGCGACGAATTTAACAAATCGTCGTGATGGTTTGGGCTTCAATATCCATCGATGCACGTCCGTGACGAAAAATATGAATACGTCGTAGAATCGCGACAAACTAAACAAATCGTAGCGAAGTTGTTTGTGACGAAAAAAGGAATACGTCGTAGAATCGCGATAAATTTAACAAATCGTCGCAGTGTTTTGGGCTTCAATGCACATCCGTGACGAAAAAAGGAATACGTCGTAGAATCGCGACGAATTAAAGAAATCGTCGCAGTGTTTTGGGCTGCAATGCACATTCGTGACGTTTTCTGAAAACGTCGCGGAGAATGCGTCACAGATTAAATAGTTTCTTGTAGTGGTTGCTTTGGCCCGAAGACCAATATTGTCAACATCATATATTTCTGTTTCTTGCATAGCTAGGGTGGAAGGTTGTACAACGACGAGCGCGACGAGCCGGGTGCTATGTTGAGCTCGGTTACCGAATGGGTTCACTCCATCCGTGCTCATAGCAAACCGTATGCTCCTTGCGTCGTCAAACCATGGGACGTGGGTATTAATGTTACCCCATTGCGCCGCATCCGCGGGTGTCTAAACTTGCCATCTTTCTTATAATTAAGCTCCTTTCGGCCTTCGTCATGCCAATGCAAGAGTTCGGGCCTCCTTTCGTGTTGCGAACCATATTTTCAACCGAGGAATGATGCGAAAATACCATGCCACCCTCACGGAGCCCCTCCGTTAGCCTTCTTCTTCTTGCCTTTGATCTCACCGGCTCGTTCTCGTCATCGCATTATTATCGTCACCACCATCCTTTTTCCTCTTGTACCGATAATAGCCACACTTGGGGCACTTGTCAAGGTAAGCATAATCTCCACGGAACAATACACAACCTGTTCTTGCATGCGTGGATTTTTTCAACCTCTATTCCCAAAGGACGATTATCTTCTTCGCCTCATAGACGACTCTCGCTATTTGGTTTCCTTCGCTTAGCATGTCTCTAAGCACATCCAATAGATGTTTGAAACTTTTCTTGCTCCAACCATGATCCGCCTTAAGCCGCAGAAGTTTTAGATCACCGTAAAGGCGAGAGCACTTCGGCAATCGGGATAGAGGGGTTTCTTTGAATCTTCAATGAACTGCTTTAGCCTCGCTAATTCAGAAGGTGTGTACACTCATTGAAACTCAATATCGCAACATTTGATCAACATTGTGCACACGTTGCAACACCTCACCATCATCGAAGCCCCTAACTTCTTGATCAGTGATATCCTCAGGCCTCAACACATTTGGTGGGAATAATGGTTCATTTCCCTCAAAAAGTCCACTGTCATCAAGGTCTTCATCATGGTTAGCATGGTATCGCACTTCACCTTCATTTAGGAAACCTGCTTCGAGTTCATTAAAGCCTTCCTCACCATGTTTATTCCAAAACGTGTAATATTTTGTGAAACCACGTGTGACCAAATGATGAAAAATGATTTTTCGTTGTGCGAATTTCTTTTGATTGAGACAATCAATACAGGGGCAAAGCATTGCCTCACACCACGGTTTCTCATATTCGCCTCTGCTTGATTTAGAAAACCATTGACCCCACTTAAGAAATTCTCCCAATCTTCTTGGGACTGTATGTACATCCAAGCCCGAGCATTAGACGCCATGTGCATTCCATACACCAAATGAGCATAATTCATCACACAAAAATTTCAATAAAATGGGCCAATTAATTTCCACCTTGACAAGGACTTTCTACGAGGCGAGCGCGGCCGAGAGGAGGAGGATCGGAGGCGCGGAGGACGGCGCAATCGACGTCCGCTCAGGCCCCTTTCACCGTCGCGCAATCCTCAGAGCGCGCGCAGCTGGCAGCGGCGAACGGGACAGGCCGTCGGGGACATTTGAGCACGCAGATTGAGCGAGTGACCTTCTGAGGAGAGAGAGCAAGTGTTGTTGTCGGAACAGGAGTGGCCTAACTTCTGCGGAGAGAGAGCGAGTGGTGTTGAAAGGATAAGACGCAGACACAGAGACGAGATAACAACATGCGTCTCCGATCTGAGACAAAAGACGACCCTGGGTGCCAATAATCAAAGGAGACGTATGCGTCTCCAGTACGAACTTATCGGTAACGGACTTTATAACCCGTTACCAATACGGCAGCGATCAGTAACGGGCTTAAGCAGCCCGTTACTGATAGGGCTTTGATCGGTAACGGACTTTACAAGCCCGTTACTGATAGGTTTGACATTTGTAAAGGGCTCTTTTAACATCCGTTACAAAGAATTTATATAACGGGCGTTTAAGAAGCCCGTTACCAGAAGTCCACATTGGTAACGGGCGTTGTGTAGGCCAACCCTGGGATCGTCCTGGCGCGCTTATAGGTAACGGGTGCCAAATAACAACCGTTACAGATATGGGTGGATGTAACGGGCGTTAAAGGCTCGTTACAAATGCTGCATGACCTATTTGAGGTTTTCACGTAGTGATTTTGTGTCGCATAATGTTTCTACCCAACTTTGTAGCAAGTTGATGACGAGACCGCAGCCAGGTACCATACCCGGAATAGTCGATGGGTCTTAGGGCGTTGGATATGGTGATAGTTGTGGGTCATGTCATCCACACCCATGTGAGGATCCAATAGTGAGTGGTCAATTGACGATATCCTAACACTGTTTGGCCATCATATGCCATCGATTAAGGGAATTTTTAAAATACAAGAGATACCTAAGTTAGAACCAGCCAATTTGGCTGGCATTTATAAGGGCTGGAATAAGAGAATATGAAACTAATTACGCCAATAAAGATTAGCTAACATTGGTTCTAAAAATTTATGGATTGATATATGGCCTAAAGGATGTCTTTACATATCAATATATTCTTGATTTATTCATCAGTAGGCTTGTTGGTAGTGATCAATTTTTCCCAATTACCATGCATCCACAGAGGAGTCCTTTTTTCCCTATATATGAGCAATGTATGTGTCGATGCATCTCATTGCAGCAGAACACATCTCCCTAAAACATATAAGTGTCTTGATCATTATATTAGCATGGAGGGACAGAAAATGCAGAATGGCGCACTAGTATTGCTTTCACTGCTGGTCCTTGGGTGCTTTTCCATTCGTGTGACACGTAAGTGAAATAAATCAAATTATTTTTTCCTCCATTATTTCCTCAAAACTAATTAGTATCTATAGAGTAGCTGATATTTTTCCTGCACAATTAAATGTACAAATTGCTGAAGCCCTCTATGTTTGATCTCTCAGTTGTAATTAAGATCAACTAAGCGAGGGCCCTCTATAATTAATAACATTGATTTTATGCTTATCATAGAGATGTTTCTGTGCTTTGTGTATGTAATTTATCATATTGACATTACATCCTTGAAAAATAGGTGGAACGGTGATGGATGAAATTAGTACCGAGAAGGACGACGATCTTAGACCGAAAAATCAGACGTGCTACCATGCTGGCGTTCTCTGCAAACTATTCCAAGGGGATTTTTGCTGGTGCTGCTTCGGCAGCGGTAATTGCTATACTACACAAAGTGGATGTGTAGCAAAGTGTCACGCGAAATGAATTATTAAATGTCCAAATAATGCAATTACTATGTCAAGAGCGAGCTGCAAAATGAACAGTGGGAATAAAATGATTAGACTCAACTTCTCAATCCTTTCTTGTAATTGGCGCATATATCATGTATACCATATATGTGCTTATTAGTTAATTGCGATAACACTAAGCCGATAATTGATTAATATCCAAACAACTAAAAAGGGAAAAGGGTCCTTTGGCTATACCAATTGATAATGGATCCTAGCTTGAATTTTATTTATTTATTTAACACGCCCTGTTCGTTTGGCTTATCAACCACCAGCCAACAGTACTTTTCTCTCAGAATAAATCAGCCATCACCAACCGGCCAAAGAAGATACTTTTCTCTCGGAACAAAGCGGCAACGACCATCGGCCACCAGCCGAACGAACAGGCTGATGATCCTGCAACACTTCTGTACTACTAGCAATTAGTACAAGTGTTACTCCGTCACACCCTCATGACTCTGCTTCCATCTCATGCACCTGATATCTCATGTGCGCCTGCACATCTCCATCTCTCGGCGCTTCATCTAGATACGTATGTGTGCACAAGGAGCGCTTGCGCCTCTGTTTTGTGCCCTCTCCGGCACGGAGGCGATGGGACCACGGAGCGCTGCCCCGGGAAAGATACCCCCATGCATCACACAGGCCATATTAGCCATTCGTCAACGCTGAACATCCACACCTAAGCCTTCTTTAGATGTCAGAATAAATTTGTCTTTTTAACGCACTGTAGCAAAAGATTAATTTCGGTGTTTTTTTTGTAAATATTGTCCTACCATGGCCTAACTAGACTTAAAAGATTCGTGTCGCAAAGGCCATCACAATCGGTGTAAAAATTAGTTTTTGATTTCATCTACATTTAGTATTCCGAACATATGTCTTTTGGTGTATTTAATGTGGTGGAGAGAGAGTGGAAAGGAGGAACTTTAGCAAACAAAACAAGGCCCTAAATCTGTTTTTTTTTTTTGCAAATTTGCTGTCTGAATATTCGCCAAGACATCAAGTCTTCAGGGTTCTGAATAGCATGCCAAGACATAGGATCGAACATTCAGGGAGCTCTCTCTCATTCTGAATGGGTGAATATCTACCATAACATCGAGTGTTCCTACCAGCAAGGAACCCTGGACTTTTTTATATATAAAAAACGAACAGGCAAAGAACCCCTGAATTCTGAACGCTCTGCAAATTCACAACCTGAAATTCACCAAGTGACTAGCCCTTCAAAAAAAAAAAACTACCGTATAACCTTGGAGTGGCAATATGATAGTAGCTATCCATGAAAACTACGAACCGGGTATAATCGTCAGGAAATTCAAGAAGCTCTGAGCTTTGCATTCATCAACGCTGGATGGCTACTCTGGCTCCTTGGGCTGTCAGACACAGACAGACACCTGACGATGGTGGTCAGGGCTCTTCTTCAACGAACCCTGAATTTCGCGCCACGAACTCAAAATCGTCTGCTAGATACTTCCGGGAGCCGCGCCCAAGCACGAGGTCCCGCAGCTTCTCCGCCGCCGCCCGCCGGTCGGACCTCCACGACGGAAGCGTGGCGAGCCGGCGATTGCCGCCGGAACCGGGAACCTCGTCGCCCATCGAGTTCGCTGACGAGCCTTCAAGTGCGAGGATCATATGGCGTGAGGGAGAACCTTGACGCCGCCATTCGCCGTCTCTGTCCGTCATGGCCGCGCCGGCCTCCCGGTCCCCTGCTTTCAATCCGCCGTGGAATTCTCGTGGAGCCGATGGAGCGGCCTATATGCAAAAATATGGATCGCGATCCAAATGAGGGGGCCAAGTGGAAAATACTCACCCGGAAAAGTTCAAATAACCCCCTGAATCAGCGGCGGTTGGCACAATGCGTTGGCCGGAATCGGCGGCGGCGGCGGGGCTTCCGGCCGCCGGCGTTGCAGCCAGGGACGTCCTCTCGCCAGCGCATGCGGCACCTGCCGGTACCGGAAGGAGTAACGGAAACGTCGTGCTCGCTGCCTCGCCCTGGGCGCCGCCGCGGGGGGAGTTCCTGTCCATGCCGCCGCAGCACTAGCAGTGCAGCACATGGACGGCGCCGCTACTTCCGGTCCCTTCATCGATTTCGCGAGCTCCGGGGCAGCGGAGGCCGAGCGGCTGGCGCCGGCGAGGACAACGCACAGCCCGGTAGGCAACGGTCGGCTACCTGCCGGAGGAGGACCTCGCGCTCATCGAATCCTCTTCCTCCGGTGACGGAGGCATCGACGCCCTGGCGTGCCCCTTCAACAGCCGCGCCGCCATGGACGTCTTCAGTTGCACGAGGGCCATGGTCAGTGCCGAAATGCAGGATTTTGTTTTGAGGCTGAGGACATGCTGATCCGGTGATCCCAGATGTTCAGGGATCTTCAAGCATTACAGTTGGCATATCACCTCTGCCTTCAATGGGTTTGCTCACCAATGCTGAACAACCATTGTTAGACCGAACGAATTGCTTTCAGAAAAGATCGACAAGACTGCCAAATTAAACCATAGCTACAAGTCTACAACCGGTTCTTAGCTAGATGCAGCTTCTTGTACCATTGAAATGCACATTGCTGCATCCAGCAGTTCAACATTTTACAGGACACAAAATGTGCACTTGCATTGGACGAACGCAAGGCATCGCTACTAGCCCACTTTTACATACCACGGCATGCTGCAGAAAGCCACACCTGCACTAGTGCACCTCGATCTCAGGAGAGGCTACACTGTTTCAGCAAACAGCATCCTTTTCAGCTCACAAGAACGAACCGGCCATGGACCTTCCTGACGGCATGGACGGTCATGGTCACCCTCCTGGCGCCTTTCATCAGCTCGAAGGTGCAGATGTCGCCCTCGCGGAGCCTGTTCTCCTGCACAAACATGGAGAAGGTGTAGTTCCGGATGCCTTGCGCGCTGCGTCCGTAGCAGTACTTGACGCACCACTTGTCTTTCCTATTCGGCCTGATAAGTGTGATCTCGTGCAGTTTACTGTCGAGGTGATCAGCAACGAACCGACTGGGGAAGATCTGTGGGGAAAAATATGTCAATTGTGTCAGCATTGTTTGTCCCAGAAGCAGGGTAAGTAAGGATCTACAAAGTTCACATTACTATGGTGCACATAGAGATATCATGGTCCACAATGTATGTACATGCACCAAAGCAGACTAACCAGAAAGTTGCTCTTGCGTCGAACATGGCTCATCTGCAGAACAGTCACAAATGCAGGATTGTCCGGTCGGATCGAAGCCAATCTGATTATTTCCTCCTTTTCCTCATCGCTTAGCCGATCGGCGGTCCTTGTGTAGTAGTACTTGGATTTGGCATATTCTTCATCACTACCCTCTTCTTGGATGCCATCACACTCAACATGATCGTTGCTACTGTTTGGAGATTCAGGCATTTTCCCTATGAAGATAATAATGTGCATTATGTCCATCAGCTTTTATATATATGAAAATTATCAGTGAGACAAAAAAAAAATTGTTGATGCATAGTTTCAGGTGTAAACTTGTAGTCACTCTACTTGGATTCCTACCACCAAATTTCTTCGAAGTAGAGGCATGATGAGGGAACCCAGCCAGCTGAGACGGTGCAGTAGTCTCCTTAGAATCAATCAGGGCATAATGCTCAGCTTGTTTACCCTTACCCACTGTATCGTCAAAATGTTTGCACAGATAAGGAGCAGTTTTGTTGCCAAACAGAGAAGAAACCTTCTCGCAGCCGCTTGCTTCAAAGATCAGGACATCAAAGGAAGAGTTGCCACTGCATGTGAAGATAAGGAGGTCATTCTCCTGCAGTCCATGAGCCTTGACGAAATCCTCCCACCTAGACGTGAGGAGCAGCTCATCGGCATGCTTCTCTACGCCTGTGTTCCATGTTTCGCCGCTAGGTGCTTTCAGGTCAATACATCCGGCCCCATTGAAATTCTTGGCAAACTTATCTGGTATGCTCTGACAGGAGAAAATATCAAGTCGTTACTACAGAATTAAGGCAAAAAAAGTTCTTGATCAACTAATAACTGCTACCTTGAAAATGGAACTTGGCAAGTGGGTATCAGATTAAGACCCTTCTATATTGACATGAAATGCACACTCAGTTGTATAAAAGTAAATTCAAAAATAAAAAAATGTGTCTTTCACTCTCTGTTTTGCTTGACTTTCCTCTTTCCCTCAGAGATTATCACAAATCAATAAACAGAGTTATAACGCTACATGACACAGCTTGCATAATTAAGATGCACTCATTCTGTTTTACTTTACATTGACAGAGTTATGCTAGTAAAGTAGCAATAGCTAAAGATAAAAAAAATAATAGGTGTTTAACTGCAAGTTTTCTAGATTGACATCTATCTGTGAACACAAATCAAGGAGTACTTTTTTTAAAGAAAACAAATCAAGTACTACTGTTCACTTGGAAGGGCAAAGGCAAGCTACGCACGTTCTCTAAAAAGCAAAGGGGTAATCGAGTTCCAGACACTTACAATGCCCTTGGCAAAATCTCCTGTCATGAGCTTGAAGAAGCGGATCTTGGTGACATCCATGTGCTCCCAGTAGTAGTGCTCTTGCCACTTCCTGCAGCTCTCACACCCCTTCTCTGCAACCATCTGCCAAAATCCAATCATGCAACAGAGTCACAAGCAATGTTTCAGAGGATCAGATGCAGAGCGAGAGAGAGAGATATCTTCACCATGATCTTGTAGCATTCTCTGAGAGAATCTGAGCTTCCGAGGCGAAGCGGGTCTCTCTTCTTGATATCAACGATGAGAGAGTGGGAGGAGTGGTTACAGAGCTTTTATTGAGATTTCACCAAATGCTTGCGCACCAAATGTTGGAACATTACAGTCACTGAGATGTGGGGACAGCTCTGTAGGTCACAAGGTCCAGAACTCCAGGTCCCACCTCGGGGGAGTGGTAAACGGAGTGAAGATAGTGTGAACAAAATAATATATTTTTTCTTGTTGTGTTTTACGGTGCACGATACGATGTGTACCTGATTGAAAAATGACTCGTATGTGATAGAAAAAAGGTCTGTGTGTAAGGATATGACGGTTGAGATAATTCTATACTACCGATTTTTTAGATATAGTATGGTAGTATTCATAGGTCGCATGGGTAGTATAAGAGTATTATCGGAAATGTAAAATGATATTGATGTAATATAAGAAAATGAAATATATGAATTGAGTGCGTCTCGACTAAATGGGCAGTGGGGGCAAATGTTCAAAGTAATATATTTTTGAGGAAATTACCGTTTTACTCATAGTAAAAACCGCTAAGGCCCTGTTTGGGGCTGCGATTCCTGCGACAGCGGCCACCAAAAGCCGAAAATCCCACCAAACGCTTCGCGATATAGGCGCTTCTCCTCATCGCAGTCGTGGGTGGTAGCTAACTTTTCAACTAGAACGCCGCTTATTCAGGAAGCGAGGGAATCGACGATTATCTCCATCGCGATTTTGCCCATCGCGCGACTGGCGGCCACGAAAACAAACAGGGCCTAATACTATCGTACTACCGCGTGGTCCTATTGTGTGCCGTAAAAGACCTCTTCTTTGTTTTGTGCAAAAGCTGCTAGCAAACTTCATTTCCTCTGCAATTGAACATACAAATTGGTGAGGTTAATGGTTTGAACTGCCTAAAGTTAGACCTTTTTCACCATGACACATCGCAGTCACACAAGGAGTGCTTCATCAAGCCTCGTGCCTTCATCAAGCACCATCATACATCATCATCTCTTGCACGCACGGAGCAAGTACTAATACAATTGTGTGTATATTTGTGTAGCAAAATTTAATTATTTTGTAATATACAATTTCATAGTTTTGAGTATTTAAGTTTTGAGTATATTTGTGAGTTGCAATATACAATTATATATGTAGTTATGAGTTCTTAATTGTTTTCTAATATACAATTTCATTATTTTGATACTTCTGAAGTCGACAGCTGCCGCGTCGTCTCGAACAAGTGACTTCCCGTCACCTCTGTCATTCTCCCACACGGCACCGCCACCAACAAGCATCGTTCGTCCACAAGTTAGTAGAAATATTTCGACTTTGTTTATTCAAGAAAATTCGTAGTAAATACTTGTTTATTCTAGAAATTCATATAAAAACTTGTTGCTTATTCTAGAAATTCAAAGTAAATTCTTGTTAAATAAAGAAATTCTTAGTAAATACTTGTTTATTCTAGAAAGTTTTAGAAATTGTTGATTATTCCAGAAATTCATAGGAAAAACTTGTTGCTTATTCTAGAAATTCAAAGAAACTTCTTATTTCATAAAGAAATTCTTAGTAAATACTTGTTTATTCTAAAAAGTTTTAGAAATTGTTGATTATTCCAGAAAATCAACTTAGTAAATTGCTGGTTATTCTATAAACTCAAAGAAATTCTTAGAAAGTTCTTGTTCAATAAAGAAATTATTTGAAAAATCTTGTTTATTCTAGAAAGTTTTAGAATTTGATGAAAATTACATAAATTCATATAATATTCTTGTTTATTATAGAAATTCATAAAAATTCTTGTTTATTCCAGATGGATGGCAACCACGACAACTTTATGTCCGACATTATTGCTAGTCGTACAAATACGATTGCAACCTTCACCGACGAGGTGTGTAGTGAGGCGGACATGTACTTGAACATGAGGACGATGCCGCCCCTGTCGAGGACACAAGAGCTAATATTGAGGACAATTCTAGAAACAATGAGGAAAGTCTTGTGAATGAAAGTATTGAATGTTCCCATGAGGTATATATATATATATATATCATGCATTAACTTCATAGTTCTTATTTTTCTAACCACAATTCTTAGGTACTAATTAATTAAATAACGAATCTGCAACATGTAGGCTTCAGGCTCCACATCAAAAAAGACAAAGAGAGAAATTATTTGAAAAATCTTGTTTATTCTAGAAAGTTTTAGAAATTGTTGAAAATTACATAAATTCATATAATATTCTTGTTTATTATAGAAATTCATAGAAAATTCTTGTTTATTCCAGATGGATGACAACCACGACAACTTTATGTCCGACATTATTGCTAGTCGTACAAATACGATTGCAACCTTCACCGACGAGGTGTGTAGTGAGGCGGACATGTACTTGAACATGAGGACGATGCCGCCCCTGTCGAGGACACAACAGCTAATATTGAGGACAATTCTAGAAACAATGAGGAAAGTCTTGTGAATGAAAGTATTGAATGTTCCCACGAGGTATATATATATATCTCATGCATTAACTTCATAGTTCTTATTTTTCTAACCACAATTCTTAGGTACTAATTAATTAAATATAGAATCTGCAACATGTAGGCTTCAGGCTCCACATCAAAAAAGACAAAGAGAGGGCGTACACAAGTACTCACCGGCCATGTCATGTATCATATCACAGGAGTATCAAATGATGGCCAACAACCATGTGCTTCAAAAAAAATCAAGGACACGTATGTGTCACAGTGTGGGGCCATTGTAAGGGACAACAGGCCCATCAGCTACAGAGAATGGAAGGGAAAAGCAGATAATCCACACGTAGTTCAAGACTCAGTGAAAAAATTTGTTGTGGGATGAAATCCTAAAACACTACATACTTCCTGAAGGTGTTGAACCAGCCAGCGTTGGACTCTCACGAGGATGGCAACACAATTTCAGAAGTTCAAACAGCAACTCGATAAAGATTATATCAAGAAGAATCAAACTCAAAATTGGATTGAATATCCCAAGTTAAAAGAACACTGGACGTCCTTTGTGGAATACAAGAAAAATAAAGATTTCTCCAAGGCGAGTGCACAAGGGAAGAAAAGTCGTGGTAAGAAGGAGCACGACATCATCTTGGTCAAGGTGGTTATGCATTTGCAATTCCCAAGTGGCGGAAGATGGAAGAAAACCTTCTCGCACAAGGTACCATACCAGCGGTCGTTGATTGGTCCGAGCGAGTGAATTATTGGTATTATGCTCATGGAGGCACAATTAACTCCGAAGATGGTACCCTTGACCCACCCTCATTATGAGAGGCTGCACTTGAAATATTGAAAATAATTGAAGATGTCAGAGCGGGCAAAGTGAAGGTTGACAGAGAGATCGATGAGCTCACTATGGCGCTCAAAAATCCAGAACACCCAGGACATTGTAGGGCTTCAGGGTGGTACCATGGAAATTTGCCTTCAGGGGAGACATTGCCACCTATCGAAGCCGCAGAAGAAGAAGAGAGCGCGAAGAGGAGGAACGACGGCAAGAGTTAGAGAAAAGACTTAAAGAACACGAATAAAAGGTGACGACAGATATTGAATGGCGAGTGACCGCCGCTGTAAATGAGATGGCCCCATCTGGAGGACTGCCTCTAGTACAAGTTCCTTCTGCTCACAAAAGCAGTTGTGCTTCTACAGCGGTTCCCGAAGAGCAAAGAGCAATAGAAGGAGTTCAAGTGGACAGCCAACGGTACCCTGTGGATGACATCTGTCGGCGCACCAGATGTGAGCTTCACAAGCCATTCGGCAACATCAAAATAAAGGTATGTATAATTCATGCTTTTATTACCTCAATAATTGATCATATATATTACTTTGATTTTTGACAGGCATTCACAATGCTAATAATAACTAATTAATTATTATCTCTCAGGTGGCAGACGGAATTGCTTTTGCACAGTTTCCTGGACAGACGAGCTACGACATGCCGATTCCACCTGGCTACGCCTCAGTTAGCGTAGAGAAGATATGTCAACCTGAGTTTGAGGAGCTAGAGCTAGATATCCTAGGAGGTGACGGGGAAAAGACACTTAAGGATGCGCTACACGGTATCATATTATGGCCAAAATGTTACATCGTCATAATCCCCGAGAATGATGGATCTCCGAGAGAACCACCTAGAGGTCGGGCCGTCATCGTCAGTACCTTCTCGCGAGCCTCTACAATCGTCTCTGAGGCCGTCATCGTCAGTACCTGCTCGCGAGCCTCTACAATCGTCTCCGGGGCCGTCATCGTCACTGCCTGCTCGCTCACTTTCTCCACAATAACCATACGACAATTCAAGTGAAGCGAGCTCCAACAATCACGATGATGACATCCCTCCCAATTCACCTCAACAACCATTGGCCACAAGCTCTCGAGCGCAATCTTTCAGGTCAGTGCAACCACCAAAGAAAAAACGAAAACGACCAGCAAAGAAAAAGCCTGAGCCAAAGAAGACAGATGAAGAAACAAAAGGGACTGTAGATAAAGAAGTCAAGGTCTTCTTTGCAAAAATGAAAGAAAAAATAAAACAGGAAGAGTTGGAGGCCAAAAAATGAAGGTCGTAGGGAAACAAAAAAAGAAGGAAACCGCCGTTGAAATCGGACTATGAGCATTCGGTGGACAAGTCTTATGCTAAGAAGAGACAACGAGGGTCGTCGAATAGTTACATTGAGCAAATACCTGCGTCGCCGTCAGGGACCGCCACCACAGACAAGAACAAGGAGATTCCTGCGTCGATATCGGGGACAACCACAAACAAGAACAAGGAGGTACCTGTGTCGACGTCGGGGACCGCCACAAACATCAAGCAAATACCTGCATCCACGACCGATCAGACTATCTTGTTTGTGGGCATCAATGCAGAAGCACAAAAAGCTATTGACATCATGTCTGAAGACGAACTGGCTCGGGTCATTAGCTTTTATGAACAAACAAAGATGTCTCTTGGTGGTATTCTCGGCCTTGAAGACCTACCAGCAGATAAAAATCAAGAATTTAGATGGCGCTTTGAGCTAGGACAACCACTTGTGAAGCCAGAATTGGTCAACAAACTCCCAACTAAGATGCGCAGATTTCATGACTGGTACTTGAAGAAGTCAACTGAGGGCCTGGAGATGTTTGGTATGCTCGTGAGACCTGGAGATTTTGCCCTTCAACACGAGAAGGTGGTCTGGCTCCGATTCATTGATATCTATGAAATTTACCATCTGGATGTCATGAATACCGATCTTATGATAGCCTGGTGTCTGTAAGTGACATATTTTCATACGTTTGTTAAATTTATTACATTTGTCGATCTACTAATTAACATTTGGCTTTCTACTTGTGTAGCCTGCAACTTAGTGAGATGGGAAGGAAAGGTTATTCAAGAATTGCTTTCATGGACCCATCAAAAGTTAACGAGGACGAGATTCGGAACCAACGAGAAACAACAATCGAGACCATTTATATACACTTAGATGAGTTTCATTACAAGAACCTTATACTACTGCCCTACAACTTCATGTAAGTACGATTGTGATCTAATTATAATTGCTAATTCTATTTAGTCATTTCTAATCTCCATGAGGACGATGCATACAGATTCCACTGGATTCTAATCATAATCAGTATCGACAATAACAACATTAACGTGTATGATTCATTGAGAAAAGATCCCTCAGAATACCAAGACCTTCAAGATGTATTTCACGAGTAATAATTCTATCTATGCCATTTTCTTTAATGCAATATATATATTTAGCTTTTATACTAACATATTGTATCTTTTATTATTTTGCCTCAGAGTTCGGACCATGTTCATTGCAAAGCACCGAGGACAATTTAAACCCAAAATTAGATGGGTCACTAATTTTCCAGTACATATACAAATAACAACTTCAGGTTCGGAATGTTCAAAAATGTATAACACTAGAATTTCGTATTCTGTTCTCCTCTCCAATTTAGTGTTTGAGACAAGAACAAGGAAATAATTTATGCGGGTAATACGTTTGTGAGCATCACCATTACAGTGGCAACACGGATGATGATAGTGTAAGTAAAATAAACCTATTAATAATACATTATTTTTATCTTTTTTTGTATATTTAATCGCTTGGTGTATTATATCAACCTATTTGCAAATTACAGAGGATTACAAAAAGGGACGCACTCATTGAGAAGGATCGTCTCTTGTCAATTCAAGAAGCTCTCATGGGATTCCTCATGGACGAGGTGGTTAATCCACAAGGAAAATATTATTATGACAACCATCCAATTGACCGACTCACCTCCGAGGAAAGCTAACTGAGACTAGAAATTTGAATTGAATGATATTTTGATGTATATATACTATATGGGGTTTTGATGTATATATATACTAGTTTAAGAAAATACTATTTATTTTCATGTGTATACATTATTATGTGTATATACATTTATAAGTTTATATATGTAGATATATAGGGTTTAATTTATATATAAGTCTAATCTAACAGGGTATATGGTATATATAGACAGATATTTACATATATACAAGTTCAAATACGTATACGTGCATATACGGGTTAGACAACAATTAGAATATACACTCAAACCGAAAACAGAAAAAAGAGAAACGAGACCCTTTAGTCTCGGTTGGTAAGGGGGTGGGCGCAGGTGCTGGCGTGCCCCCCTTTAGTCTCGGTTCGTAATACCACCCGGGACTAAAGGATCCACCCGGGACTAAAGGATCCTTTAGTCCCGGTTGGTTCAACCGGGACTAAAAGGGGGCCTTTTGTCACTCATCATTAGTTCCGGTTGGACTTGAGAGACCTATTGCCCTTACCAACAGGGACTAAAGCCCCTCTCCCTACCAGTGACGATCGCAAGAATAGGTCGCCCCTGCCACATCGCGTTATCATCATGACTCACAAATTTCTTCAACCCGCGGCGGAGCTGGCGCACACTTGCCTCCGGTTCCTGTCCTGCAGGCTGCAGGCTGCGCCCGGCTGGCCAAAAGGCCGACGATGCCGACGGTGGAGTGCGCGCAGCGCAATATGTGCTGCAAGGGTGGACCCACACACACTAGGCTAAAACGATTTGTGCTGGTACATCAAAATTAGCGTGTTGACGAGCTTAATTAGCACCCGACAACACAAAAGACCTCAAGACTCATGTGTTAATAACCGTCATAAGAATGGCATAAGCACCCGCCAACACAAATGCTTCTTCGTATTTACATTAATGAGAAGGGTTGACACTATTTAACTAGTCAAAAACTTCATCCTACATATCATAAGATATTTTTATATGCACTACACTAAGCATGTGTTGTTGTGTGGGAATTTCAAATTTTTTGAAGTGGTTTACTATTTTCTAAGATCTAAATGATTATAATCGTGTTTATTAAAATTAATTGATATTTAAACTGAAAATTCAGAAATAAAATAAAAAATTACAGAAAAATGACAATAAGAAAGTATGTTCCACTTTAGCTCATATCATGAAATTACATTAAAAACACCACAAGTTTATTAATGTATTTATCACTTCTATTACAACTTTTGGTGGGAAAGTTTTCTAATAATATCTAAATATAGTTAAAAATTGGTAGAAAGTCATGTGAGTCCACAACCTTGAAATAAAAGTTTCAATATATTTTACAACTATTAGGACATACATTGTTCACAAATATTTACTTCACTAACAATATTTCATATAGCTCAAGTCACATTATAAGCTTGTCAACTAACTTAGGAAAAAGTTATATATATATATATATATATATATATATATATATATATATATATATATATATATATATATATATATATATATATATATATATATATATATATATATATATATATATCAATAACTTTTGAAAACTTGCTAAAAAATAAAGAAAAAGAAAACAAAAAAAGATTTGTGCACTGTTTCGACGGGTCACCCGTGCAGAGAACAAAAAATTTAGCTGCCCGTGCTCTCCCTCTCTTCATCTCCTATTCCCCCTATCCTTGCCACTCATCCTCATCTTTTCCTGGATGCTCATCTCTCTCCCTTATCTTTTCTTCCCTTCACTCAGACTCCCTCTCTTCACGAGCAGCGTAGGCGGCGCAAACGGATGGATGTAGCCAACGAGGCGAGGAGTGCGCGGCGGGCCGACAACTAGCAGAGTCTCAAGAGGGGTTGCTAGCGTACACAACAGTTAACGCTATGGGGTGGGGGCGCGGAGCGAGCTTCTACGTGCACTCATGGTGGGCGGTGTAGTGAGAATCCGCGTGTTGCAGTGCAAGGTCTGGACTTTGCTCGACATCTCAGTCTCAAGAGGGGGCGGGAGGCAGCTAGGTGAGGTACTTGCATATCGAGAAAAATATAAATCAATAAGAGCATCTTCAGCAGTTTGACAAACTAACTTGGAATCCATCTATTTTTGGCAAAACAAAAGAAATGGAACTCTAATAATTTGGCAAACCAAATTGGCAAAAATAGAAATGTGGCAAAACTCACATCGCCACGCGTAAATATATGCGAGCCGATCCCGATTGCCATCAGCGTGGCCAAGGCAGGTGGGAGGGTGAAAAAGAAATAAAGAATAGAGAAGAATTCCTGATGCAAGTTTTCAAGAGGTGGAAGGACATAAACATAATTTTGTTTCTCTCTCAGGGTTCCTGATGTAAGTTAGATCTGGTTTGGCAAGTGAATTATGTCAAACTGTTGGATAAGAACTTATTTTTTTACTTGGTATATATTTTCAGAAGTTGGCAAAATACATGATCTGCAAAGTAAAATTTGGCAAACTTTTGGAGATGTTATAACTTGTAGTTGTAGTGGGGTGCTTCATCTTATATACTACCTCTATCATTGTATTTATATATACGACGTTTTAGGATAAGCTTGTTAGTTCAAAAAAAATTGAACTAATTTTGCTTGTCCTAATCGTCATATATGATCTTATATACTACTCTATTATTATACATTAGCCACAAGTATTATCCATTGTTTTACCCTCTTAATCAACATTAATTAGCTTGATCCATGACATTACATTGTACGTGACGCGAGAATTATACGTTACGGATGATGGGACGACTGGACGAGATCTACGAGCTGGGGCTAAGCCGCGCTGCCCTGCTGCAGCACCCGGAGCACTGCGGCGCGGAGGTCGTCGTCCTGCAGCGGGGCGGGCACGTCGACCACAACGTCCTGCACGGTCAGGCCGTGCACTCGGGTGACGCAGGCGTGCTGGACGTGCAGCTCCAGCGACCGGAGCGCGCCCATCAGCCGCGCCGCGGCGTGCGTGCCCGCGCTCGTCGCGCGCACCGCGGCCGCGTCCGGCCCCAGAATCCGCACCTCCACCACCGTCTCGTCGTCGCCTCCCACTCCCAGCTGCGTGCCGCACGAGACCGCGACGGGCTCCCACCTCGCCGTGGCGAACCGCCTCGACTCGGCCTCGAGCTGCGCGACGCGGGCGCGGAGCTCGGCGATGTAGGTAGCGGCGTCGGCGAGGAGGGAGGCCTTGTCCATGCGCGACACGGTCGGCACGGCGGCCCTGAGGTCGCAGAACCGGCGGTTCAGCTTCTCCCGGCGCTGCCGCTCGGCCTCCACGTGGTTCACGGATGGGCCGTCCGCGCGGCGGGTCCCAGGCTTCCGCCCCCGCCGCTTCGTCCCCGGGCTTTGCGCCGGGGCCGTGACTATCGGCCCTTGCTGCTGCTGCTGATGATGATGCTGCGGCAGCGCCGGTTGAGGAGCCGGCTGCGGCGCGAAGAGCTCAGAGTGTGGCGAGAGGGTCCCCACGGCCGGCCACAGGTCGTCGCCGTCCTCGTAGCCCTCGTTCTTTGCCATGGCGACGACATCGTCGAGCAGCCATTTCTCGGGGACATCGCAGGAGGCGAACTCAATGACCGGGTAGCCGACGTGGGAGGAGGAGCACGGAGAGAGCAGCTCGTCCATGTCAGCTACTGAATGTGGCAAATGGACAGAGCTAGCCGCCTAGCCGTGGTCATGTGGAGCCTGCATCATCTGTGTGGCGGTTCTGCCTTTTATACTACAGTGCAGGCAGATATATTTGCATGGAAGACCTCCTCGTTAGCAGTTTTTGTTTTTAGCGTGGAGGTGCTTGGATTGTGCTAGACTGCTAGCTCCTGGAGGTTGGAGGTTGGAACGACGCCACTCTCCAATTAAACAGTGTGTTGACGTGGGTATATAGCCACAGTGAAAAGGTTCTCTTATTTTGTCAACTTCTAAAAAGATATGCTAAGAAAAAAACTCATCTCTAACAATTTAGCATTATTCATTTGCCAAACCCATATTTAACTTACATCACGAATCCTGAGAGAGAAACAAAATTATGTTTATGCCTTTCCACCTCTTGAAAACTTGTATCATGAAATCTTCTCTATTCTTTATTTCTTTTTTCACCCTCCCACCTGGAGCCTAATTGCGGGAGAGCCTAATTGGGATTCTGGCGCCGGCGAGCTGCTTCTCTATGCCCTCAAGTCCAGTGCAGTGAGCAGCTGACCTCCACCCTCGATTCTGACGCCGGTGAGCCCGCTCGCCGCCACCCCCATTTCCAGCTGCCTCTCTCCCGTGCTGAGGCGAGCTGTGGGAGGGCAGTGGGCGCGCCGCTGGTGCTGCCCGACGTGTGCGGTCAGGCGCAGGCCATCGCTCCCTACGGTTAGTGACGGAGCTCCCTGCGACCCCGGGGTGGAGCTCACCGCGGCCACGGGCGGAGCTCCCCGCAGTCGTCGACAGCGTGACCAGCTACGTGCCGCTGCTCCCCCAGCACCGACCATTGAGGAGCTCCACACAGAGACCATGGCAGGAAGCGGGCGGTGCACACGAGGCTTTACTTTTTGTACTCTCGACTCTATGTTGCATTATAACTTTTTGGATGTTGCACAAGTTGTTTCTTTGTGCTTTATCTGTTAATCTACAGTGTTGTAAGTTCTGTATTTGAGTGTTTGATCATGCTATTGATGTTGCTACAATTGTTGTTTGTGTTACATCTGCCACTTCTTCTTGTGCAATATCCGTGTTTGTTGACGGTGAATTTCCGTCAAACTAGCCATGAGTTTACCTTCGGTGTTGGCATGAATTTCATATCTTATCCATTGATACTAACTCCCTTGGTATAACAAGTTCTTTCGTGCATGTCGGTTTTGGAGTTTGATGTTTATGTAGGATTTTAGTGTTGAAAGCAAGACTTCCGGGTAAAGTTCATCAATCACCTTGTAACAAGACCTTGAAGCCCGATACAAGTCAAGCAATGAAGTGAACATGACTCCAAGAAGTCCAAGGACCAACCCGTGAAGACAGAAAACTCCGGGGACCTGAACATAAAATGCTAAATCTTGCGGGACAAGGAACTTCATCTAAACCGTGGAGAAACTGATGTCAAGGGCCCACATGCAGAAGGGAGAATACTCTAGAAGACTCGGGAAGCATCATTAGCAAAGGAGGCCACGAAATGGGCCAGAATGGGCCTAGGCCGGCCGGTACAACCCATTTCTGGGTCCATTCGTGCCCCTTTGACCTAGCCGCCTCTCAGACTATTTATAGCCCCCTAGCCAAGAGTCACGCATCAACTCATTCGTCATTCACCGCCGAGGAGCAGAGAAGAGAGGGTCGAGCTAGTTGTTTAGGGTTTCCCTAGCCGACATGGGAACCTTGCAAGGAAGACCACGTTGGAGTTCCAGGAGCTAGAAGCAAGATCAAGGTAGGATCCCGGTGGTGATCTTGTTCATGTATCATGTACTATGTTGAATTATCAAGTTTTGCAATCTGATTTCTAGCGACCGAGTGTTTCTTCTACGACTTTGATTTCAATTGGCTTTTCTTACTTTAAGATCTATTCTCGAGATAGATCATAGAGGGTGTTCTTGTAGCCGTGGTGGCTAGAGGTCATCTCGAGATAGATCATAGAGGGTGTTCTTGTAGCCGTGGTGGCTAGAGGTGCATGCCTGACCTTCCAAGAGATTTCAACTTGTCCATTGGACTCGCCCTAGGCTAACCCGCACAAATAAGACTGCGTTGTGCAGAATGGTGGCTCCAAAAGGTGGACGTCTTCGGAGTTGTCTATTTCTTCTTTGCTTGGAACTTCAACAAAAGATTGATCCAATCTCTCTATATTGGTTTTACTTATCCCTCTCTACCTCTTGCTACCTCCGGGTTTCATAGATTAGGTTCGTTTTTGTGACGTTCTGTATATTAGATGCATAAGATTTCTCTTTGAATATCTAAATGTTCTCGGCTTTAATAGATAGGTTCTTGCATCACACATTTGTTCCACGGATTTGATACCTTGGGTTCACACTTGAGGGAAGAAGGGTCCCTTGGCTACGACGGAGGACTTGTCTGCTTGCAAGTCCAAACAAAATCGGATACACATATACACCGTCAACAATGTTCCAGTATTACATTATGGTTGGCAAATTTTGCATGAAACAATCGAGTCGCCTAGAGCTTCTCTGTTGCCGGCTGCCGCTCCGCTGCGATGCCGCTGTGAAGAGGAAGTCGTTAGTTTCATCTGATTCATTGTGATTAGCAAATATTGCATGAAACAAGCCCTGATGTTGCGGTGGGATGTTTTTGATGGTTCCATGTTGCCTGCAACATGAGTTGATGTTGCGGTGGGAATTCTTTTTTATTTAAGTAGTTCCGACGGCTACGGTACTTAGATCTGACGATGTCAAATGCGTCCGACGGTTCCGGGTGTCCGGACGCTAGAGCGTCTCCCTATATTAATAGTTAAGGATATTGTACAATTCCTTATGACCCTCAGGCCATAAGAGGCGAAGGAGATCGCTAGCTCCACGTCGGCGGTGATCTCGCGTCCCTTTTCTCTCTCTCTCAATTGTAGCTGCCACAGGAGAGTACCAAAGGTGAAAATAGGGATGGATTTGGATGTCTAGATATCCAAATTCGTATTATGTAAAAACATCAATATGCATATTCGTATTCGTTTTTAATGGAAATGTTAACCGGATGTATTTGTATTTGATTTACCATATTTTCTCTATCGTGTTTCATATTCATGTTCGGCAAAACTGTGGACTACCGATACTATTCATATTCGTGTAGAATAAAGTAGTGATAAAACCATCTAAAATTTATTTGATGACTAATTAATAATTATAAAATGGTGTTAATTACAAAATAATTATGTTAATTTTGAATATAACGATTCTTGTTACTTTCAAATACATTATATTATTTGTTAATGAATATAAATTATGTTTACTCACGAGTGGTATCATTTTTTTACTTATCGATAAAACAAATTGATCCGTTTTGTATTCGTATCCAATAAGATTCGTAATCATATATGTTTGATAATATTCATATTCGAATTAAAATATGGTAAATAGTGACATCTGAATCTGAATCCATCCTTAGGTTGAGAGGGGGGGGGGTCAATGGGGACAGTGGCCAAACTTGTGTCTGTGAGCACAGGGAACCCCGCCGTCATCATCCGCCCTTCATTGCCACCGCAGCTTGTCTGACAGAGCCGCTATTGTTCACGGCCACAGCTCCGCAAAATGTTTCCACGTCTTATTTCGGTCACCTTTAAGCAAGAAAATGTAAAGGGCTAAGGCAGCCCTGACTCTTTGTACTACTTGGGTTCACTGAATGTGAATGTCTGTAGTGTTACGGGAAAATCGAAGTTTATCATGAGTTTTTTGCCCTGACGAAAACTGACGACAAAATCTAGGCTCACGGAAAATGTCATGAGCTTGAAGGTCGGCTCACGACAAAATAGCTAATTGCCGTGAGCCTGGACACTAGCTCACGGTAAAATTGAATTTGGTGGTGTGTTTTTTAGTCGACGGCAAAAAAACCTCTTCTCACCTCAAAATGTTTTCATATCTTTTTCATACAACTTTTGACAAAGAAAATATTATATCACAATTGTATCTCTTGAAAATATCTACAACTTTAGTAAGGAAGTATTTCAAAATTTTCAATTTAAATAAGTGTTTTCTTTTTTTCGAATCAATATAAAAGGGACACTTGTGAACCAATCCATAACTATATTTATCTTCTATGCTCTAACTTTTTCTACTCTCCTCTTTCAACATATGGTAATCCATGTTAAAATTTGGTACATTTTTGAATTTTTTCTATGTTTAATCAATTAATTGCATTTCAAGCAATTTTTAAAGTCAAGTCAAATTTGAATCACAAGTGATTCAAACAATAGAAGAAAATAATTAGAAAAATTATATTCATGTTATTTAGCCAAATTTAAGACCTTAGCTGAAAATGAAAAAAAAATCCAGTATCTTCTATAGGGAATACAATCACAAATCTGTGTCCAAATGATTTTAAAATTTTAAAATACGCAAATGAAGTCTAAAAATCATATTTGTCAATATTCCATGATATCATACATGGAGGATGTGGTAAAAAATGAGTGGATTTCGCATATTTTGTCATGTACGATGTTTACAAACCCAAACATCTCCGAAGAAGTTTCATAAAGTTAAGGAGGTTAGGTTTGTAGCCTAAGTGGTTCAAATTGGTATTTGAATTCAATTTTTTTTACTCTCCATATACAACATGTGGTCTTCTATGTTAAATTTGGGTTAATTTTTGCATTTATTTGGTATATTTAACTAATTACAAGTATTTGATTTGATTTTTGAAAAAAACTTTACTGTGGGCTGAAATCTGGGCTCACGACAAAGCCTAATTGGGCCAGCCAGCCCCTAAAACCCACCGGTGATTGGTAACCATAGGATTTGTCGTCGTCCCACGATCCCAATCGCACCTTGTTCGTATAAAAAAACCCTCCCACTCTCAAACCCTAACACCACCCCCGCACCCTGGATGACTGTCGCGTCCTGCCTCCACCGTCCTGCCTCCTCCTTCCAGGTAGCGCCTCCCAGTGGCGCGGCGGCGGAGCGTCCCTGCTCCTCCCCTCCCTCCAAATGGTGCCTCCCTACTCCGCCTCCTCCTTGTGGCGGCACTAGTGACACCCTCAGATTCTGCGGCACCGGCAACGACCCCTCCCTTCTCTCCCTCAGATCCGACGACACTATCAGCGACGCCTCAGTTCTCTCCCTCAGATCCGGCGGCCCAGCAACCAACGGAAGCTGCCGTGCAAGGAGGGCCTATCGTCGCCATAGGACTACCTAGGGCACGACACACACACGCTGTCCACCGCGGGCGGCTCCTTGGTTCGGGGCACTAGGGTCTTCGGCCACAGGGAAGGCACCACTGCAGTTGGTCACTCCTCTGCCTCCCCTTCGGCGCGTCCTCTACCTCCCCTCTGGCATGGCGGCGGCGAGTGTCGGTGTTTTAGACCGGCAACCTACCACGGGGAGTACCCGAAGTAGATGAATGTGACTCGCCGAGATCGGTAACTCGAAGGAAGAGACACGTGGCACACAATTTAGACGAGGTTCGGGCCGCGAAGTGCGTAATACCCTACGTCCCGTATGCCGCGTAGCTCGGATTGATAGGGCACGATTACACGATGGTGCGGTTGTGCGCCGTGGGTTGTATGAGATGAGATTGGATGAGGAAGATCGGTCCCCGCCTCGCCTTATATAGTCGGGAGGCGGGGTTACAAATCGGAGTAGGAAGAGAGTACTAGTCGAGTACGTCTAGGAGTCCACCGTACGGTGCGGAACATGCACGGCTTCCCGACCGAGTACTACTCCCGTGTAGTCCTTGTGCTCCACGCCTTCGGATGCCGTGTAGCGCAAGCCGGTAGTCCCGTGGGGCCCACCGAGTAGTCGGTCCCGGTACCCACCGAGGTAGTGGGCCCGGGGAGGTCCATACGACAAGCCCCCGAGTACTTTGTAGTCGAGAAGGATAGCTTCAAGTAGTCTTGACGGCCTTAACGAGTAGTCCTCAAGCGTCCCTGAGCGCTACAAGTCAAAAGTCCTCAAGAGTAGTCGAAGCATCCCGAGGCTGGAATGTACTCCAGCTGATGTTTGAGCAATCTTGAAGTCTTCTCGAGTAGTCCCAAGCGTCCTTGAAATCTGCCTTCGAAGGTCTTCAAGAAATGCCAGTCTTGTCTTGAAGCCGGAGCCATCTCGGAGGTGCGACTTGCAGAACCGCACTCCACATGAAGTAGCCCCCGAGCCTCGAGCCGCGGGCTCTGGCTCAGGGTCCACCTGGAATCTTAGCAAGATAATCCCGAAAAATCCGGAGAGAAAAAACCGAAGGACACGTGGCACGGAGCCCCCGAGCCTTGAGTCGAGTACTTCCTCTCGAATTGAAGGGTCTTCTTGAAGAATGTGTCCTGAGATGCTCTTGAAACTAGCCGCGTCCCAGGTAGTCGAGTAGAAGTAGCCGAGCCCCCGAGGTGAGGCGCGTCGACTAGTAGAATACGAAGAGTCACGCACAGCCGCTGAGTCAGCCGCGCGTGGACTTATCCGGCCGCCCGTTACGGAGGCGATTTGGCTTATAAATAAGAGCCAAAACCCCTAGGGTTTTCACCCAAGTGAGCCGCAGTCATTTGCCACTTGAATCTTGAAGTAGATCCACTCCAGCGCCTGCTGCCGCCGTAGTAGATCCGAGCGCATCGCCACCCGGAGCCTTTTAGGGTAGCCCCCGAGCGGATGCGAGTGAAAACTCCTTGCACTTGGAGAATGAAGCCGTCGCCGTCGAAGACGTCGAAGACCGGCGGGAAGAAGAGAGGCCGTGCAGAGGCCGCCGCAGCCGCCACCAGTGCGGCGCCGCCTCTGTCTCCACCGCGGGGCCGATCCAAGCCGCGAGTGGAAGAAATCAAAGGTCAAGACGGAGGACTCGCCGACCCCCGTTGAACGGCGGGTTCATCGGGGAGAAGGAGATCGACATGTGGAGATCGCCCGCGAGAGACCCCTATCCAATGGAGAAAGCCGAAGACGAGATCCCGATGTTCTCGCGCTTCGTGGAGCGCGGGCTTGCGCTCCCGAAGCAAGCGAC
Organism: Cenchrus americanus; assembly: GCA_947561735.1. Taxonomy (NCBI): domain Eukaryota; kingdom Viridiplantae; phylum Streptophyta; class Magnoliopsida; order Poales; family Poaceae; genus Cenchrus; species Cenchrus americanus. The sequence goes on from OX387242.1 coordinate 8,472,803, forward strand.
TTCTTCAAGGGGCCGCTCGGGTACTACGGCATCGAGTACCTCAATCCGAACCCCAACGGAATCTTCCATACATCCGTCTTCGTACACTTCGCAAAGCCTTCTTGGGAATCAAGCCGCACCGGGTGCTCTTCGGAAGTTCTTCCGCGTGAAGCCGCAGCCCAGCGCCTCCAACCCTAGAGTAGTCGGAGGGGCCGGAATCCAGCTGAGGGAGGACGCCGCGGAGCGACTCGGCGTACAAGCTCGTGGACTCCAACACCGACTGGAAGACGAGATGGTTCTACATCACGAACCACCATCCCGAGCTACCGAAGCCGAGCGGACGGCAGCCCAGGCATCAAGACTGGTGGAACACGGAACCCACTATGCAAGAGGGGATCCGGCTCCCTGAGTTGCTAGCGCGCATCAAGACGCTCAGAGATGCGGGACTGAGGGCCGAGCACGTGGCCTTCGCTTTCATGAAGCGCCGAATCCGGCCCGCCGATGGCGCGGGATACAATGGGCTTCGAGTACACCGGCGACAACGACACGTCGCGGATGCGGGGGCGGGCCCGGACGACAACGACATCGTCGAGAGGTTGTCGAGGATCTTCAAGGACATGCCGCGGTACACGTCGTGTCCGGTCGAGGAGTACTCCGCCGCGCGCCCGCCCAACGAGGTGAGTAGTCGTACCCCCGCGTCGAGTAGTGAGTACCCGTAGTAAAGTTTCCGACGCCGTGTGTCTTTTGCGCGAGATGATGTGAAACGGTTTGTCTCCGAGCCGCAGCCGCCACCGAGCGGAATCGAGATCCCGGCGGCGGGGAAGGTGAAAGAGCGCCGCGAAGTTGGAGAAGGCGATGACACCGTCATTGTGGAGGATACCTCCGATGACGACGATGAAGATGAAGAGACTCTTCAGGACCGCTTCCAGCTGCGGTCGAGGTTTAGCCGTCCGGGCTTGCCTCATGTACCACTCGTTCAAGATCCTCTGGCTAGCCTGGAGGCTAGTCTTGCCGCACCGCCGAGGAAGCCGCGCAACCCCACCAAGAAGCGAGTGGCGAAGAAGATGAAGGTCTCAGAGACCACGCCTCGGAGGTAAGTCATCTTGAGCGAGTAGTCGAGTACCCGCCGTTCGAGTATATTGCCGACGAGTGGAATTCCTTTATGTGCGGGAGGTGCCGCCGGTGGAGCCCGTGGAGGAGGGCGACGAGGGCATGTGGCCTACGGTGGGGGAACCGGCGGGGAAGCCGAAGTCCGGCCCCCTGCTGTCGAAGAACTTCGGCGCGAGCCTTGAGCGCCGCCCCCCCGCTCCGCAGGAGAGCGAGTACCCGCAGCCGCCGCCGTTGGGGAGATGGAAGCCGCAGGGGCGCAGGAGACATCTGCGCCGGCCACCGCCACCGTGCCGGAGGCAGTAGCCGAAGAGGCGGAGGAAGAAACGCCCGCCGAGGGTGGACTGGTTGACATTGCCAGCATCCTCGGTGCTCCGGCCGTGACTATCGTCCGGTCGAACTTGTAAGTACCACGTCTTCATGAGGAGTACGCGTTGCAGTAGTCGATTTGTCTGACGACTCTCTGTGCTTACTTCTGCAGAAAATCCATAGATCTGAGCTGGGACGGGGAAGAGCCCACAACAGCGGAAGCGGAGGAAACCGCGCCGCCGGTCGAGAAAGCCGCTCCCGAAGCCCAAGCCGCGACCGAGCCCCCGGCTACTGAAGCACCGCTGCCAGAGGCGGTCGTAGTCGAAGGTGAGTACCCGTCTCGAAGCTGTAGAACTCCAAGATGAGTAGTCATAGGCACTGATGCGCGTGTTCCTTGTTGACAGGCGCTGGAGGAGATGACATCCCTGCAGGGGTGCCCATGCAGGAGTTGGCACCAGAGGCCCCGGAGGCTGCGGAAGGAGCCCCCGAGCCCGCGGGTGAAGTCGTCGAGAAGTCTGCTGGGGGAGAGGCGGCTACCACGTCGCCAGGGGTTGCCCTGGAGGTGGCCATCCGATCCCCCGAGATTCAAGACGCGGAGCCGATCCGCTCGGCGCCGATGACGGAGGCTACGTCGAGTAGCCGCGGCGGGATTGAACTCCTGGCCGACGACCTTGTCGAGCCGGCGATGTTAGCGCAGCACCTGGAGGCGATGCGACGAGCCGAGCAGTGGATGAAGGTACATAGTCGTAGCTTCCCGAGTAGTCCATCCTTTGCGTAGAGTACTCTGCTTGACTTGATCTTGTCTTGTGCAGGACGTCGCGGAGCGATCCCGCGAGAAGTCGAACATGCTGCAAGGCTACGGCGACACCGTGCTCCGAGCCGAGGCCCTGGAGGAGCAGCTCGTGAAGTCGCGGAAGCACGCGGCCGCGATGCAGTCGAAGCTCGACGCCGCCTTCGCCAAGTACCACAACGATGTGATGGAGCTGCAGGCGAAGGGTGATGACCTGGTGCGGAAGAACAAGGGCCTCCGCAACAAGAACAAAGGTATGCCTCTTGACTTGCCGGTACTTGTTGGAAGTCGTCAAGGCTCGACCCGTTGCTTTGTGTTTGCGAACTCGAGGGCCGGGTGGAGCGGTGAAGGCCTCGGAGGTTAGCATGAAGAACCTCTTCTACCGGGAGCGGGAAGCCCGCCGGTACTTGAGCTCGACTACAAGGAGCTCGCCTTCGAGTGCGAGAAGCACATAGAGCCGCGGATTGCATCGGACGGGATCTCGTCAACTGCTACAAATCTTTGCGAAGTTGAACGAAGATTGCGAGGCGCTCCGGGCCCGAGTCGAAGGACCTTGAAGAGGTCGCCCTCCCGATCGCGAGGCTGCTGGTGCCGCACCCGGGCGGCCCCAAGATCGCTCCTCTGGCGGATCGACTTCGTGAAGCGCCAAGCCGGCTGGCCGCCTACGTCAAGCACATGGCGAAGTCGATCCCGAAGCAAGTGCTGGCCTTCATGAAGTCGTACTTCCCGAAGGCTCCAGTGGAGGTGGTCGCCGGCGGGGTAGCCGCCAACTGCTCGGATGAGCAGTACGCAGAGCTGCTGGAGCAGATGGCTCCCATCGCGGAGCAGGTAGCCGAGAAGTTGAACCTCCAGTAGTCCTGCATAGGTAGCTAGTAGCCATAGTTGTACAGAAACAGTTGTAATGAACTATTCATGTATCAATGAAAAGAGAATTTCCATCAATGAGTACTCGTAACCACGATCTCGCAGTGCGGAGCGCCCATCGTGGAGTAGGTGCGAGTAGTAGTACTCGGCTTAGTAGTCCTGTCGTAGGGAGCAGAACAGTAAACAAGTTGATGAACAATCAAGCTTTATTACTGAAGAAGTACACCTGGGTGGCCAGGGCCGTAGTTACAAGTAGTTGCCTGGACCCAGAGGCCGCTTACGGCTAAGTGGCGCTGGAGCGGGTAGCCGCTTGCGCCGAGTGATCCGTATGTAGCCTTGGAGGCCGGATCGCGATCCGTAGGTAGCCGTACGAGGCCGGATCTTGGAGTGTGGTCTCTTGGTAGACCGCTGCTAGAGTCCTTGACGCTCGTCGCGGCCCGGGGTCCGTAGATAGCCGCACGGGGCCGGACTCGGAGGAGAGTAGTCCGGAGACTTGAAGCCGGGACCCGGGGGTCGCTTGCGGCAAGGGGCGTTGATGTAGTCATGTAGACTTGAACCCCGGAGTAGTCGTGAGACTAGGCGTAGAATCGACGAGTTGGTCGACTTTCCACGAGTTGTTGACCTCTTCGCCTTCAAGTGTTTGGAGGCGGTAGGAGCCCGGCCGGTCACCTTAGCCACGGTGAAGGGGCCTTCCCATGGGGAGCCGAGCTTGTGAAGTCCTTCCGTGTTCGGGATACGGCGGAGGACAAGATCTCCAACGTTGAAGGAGCGTTCCTTGACGTTGCGATCATGGTAGCGTCGGATACCCTCCGGGTATCTTGCCGATTGGACGAGGGCGGCGCAACGAGCTTCTTCGAGACCGTCGACATCAACTCGTCTCGTCGTCTTCCGAGACGCCTTCGTCGTAGTGCTCCACCGCCGGCGAGTTCCATATGACGTCGGCAGGGAGGATGGCTTCGGAGCCGTAGACCGGAAGTAGGGGGATTGCCCCGTTGGCTTGGATGGTTGAGTCCGCGGCCCCCGCAGTGCGTTGGGTAGTTCCTTGATCCACTTGCCCCCTTTGGAGTTAGCGGCGTCGTGTAGCCGCTTCTTGAGGGCGTCGAGCACCATCCCATTGGCGCGCTCGACTTGTCCGTTGGCCCGTGGATGGGCGACCGAGACGTATCCGACGTCGATCCCGCCGTTCTCGCGGTACTCCCGGGCGGTGGTTGTTGAAGTTGGACCCCGGTGTCCGTGATGATGCGGTGGGGTAGCCCATAGCGGTGTACGAGTTCATCCGGGAAGTCGAGTACTCTGTCGGCCTTGGGGCATGTGACCGGCTTGACCTCGATCCACTTGGTGAACTTGTCGATGGCCACCGCACCTGTTGAATCCTCCTGGCGCAGTTGGCAGTGGCCCAATCATGTCGAGCCCCCAGCAGGCAAAGGGCCAGGTCGGCGGTATGGTGACTAGCTTGTAGGCTGGGACGTGCTGCTGCTTGGCGAAGAATTGACACCCTTGGCACCTTCTGACGAGTTCTTCGGCATCGCTCAGGGCTGTGGGCCAGTAGAAAGCTCGCCGGAAGGCCTTGCTGACCAACGTACGTGAAGACGCGTGGTTGCCGCAGACGCCCTTGTGAATCTCCTCCAAGATGTCCTTGCCTTCTTCACGAGGGACGCACTTCATGAGTACTCCAGAAGATGCGCCCCGCTTGTAAAGTTTGTCGCCGACGAGGACGTAGGACTTGGCACGGCGGACGAGTTGTTCGGCCGCGTTCTTGTCGGAGGGGACCTTCTGCTCGCTGAGGTAGTCGATGAAGGGTTGCCTCCGGTCCGCGTCGATCATCATGAACTCCTGCCCGGTGGTGGATGGGCTGGGGTAGTGGTCGGTGGCGCCGGCTCCGGATGGATGGCGCGTGAAGCTCATGGACGAAGACGCCGCGCGGTACTTGGGCGCGGGTGGATCCGAGCTTCGAGAGGACGTCCGCCGCAACGTTGTTGTCGCGGACAATGTGGTGGAACTCGAGACCATAGAACTTGTTCTCGAGCTTGCGGACTTCTAGGCAGTAGGCGTCCATATTCTCCTTGTTGCGGTCCCAGGATTTGTTGACTTGGTTGATGACCACTGCGGAGTCGCCGTAGACTAGTAGCCGCTTGATGCCAAGTGAAGCCGCGAGGCGGAGCCCGTGCAGGAGGGCTTCGTACTCGGCTTCATTGTTCGAGACCTTCCAGAAGATCTGCAGGACGTACTTGAGTTGTTCGCCCGTTGGAGAGATCGGGAGTACCCCCGCGCTCGCGCCCTCGAGGTTGAGTGAGCCGTCAAAGTACATCACCTAATGCTCGGTCGCACGGTGGGAGTAGGTAGGCGGTTCTCCCGCCACTCGCCATGAAGTCGACTAGTGCTCGCGACTTGATGGCGGTGCGTGGCTTGAAGTCGATGGTGAGGGCGCCGAGCTCGACGAGCCACTTGGAGATTCTTCGGTGGCGTACGGGTTCCTCGGGATGTCGCCGAGCGGGTAGTCGGTGACGACGGAAACCGAGTACTCCCGGAAGTAGTGTCGTAGCTTCCGCGAGGTGATGAGTAGAGCGTACGAAAGCTTCGCACGGCCGGTAGCGCGCCTTGGACTCGATAGAACCTCGCCGACGAAGTATACGGGGCGCCGGGCCCGGGTAGGCGTGGCCGTCTTCCCCGCCGCTCGACAACGATGGCGATGCGACCACGTGAGTAGTCGCGGCTAGGTAGAGCAGAGGCGCTCGCCCTTGTAGGGAGCCGTGAGGACTGGCGGCTTTGACAGGAAGTCCTTGAGCTGGGCAAGGGCTTGGTCCGCCTCCGGAGTCCACACGAACTTCTCGTGATGCTTGAGGAGTTTGAAGAAGGGGAGACCCCGTTCTCCTAGCCTCGAGATGAATCTGTTCAACGCCGCCATGCACCCCGTCAGCTTCTGGACGTCCTTGATGCTCGTGGGAGCTTTCATGCTCGGTGATGGCGGAGATCTTCTCGGGGTTGTCTTCAATGCCGCGGCCGGGCGATGATGAAGCCGAGTAGTTTACCCGAAGGTACGCCGAAGACGCACTTGTTCGGGTTGAGCTTCCGGCGGTACTCGCGTAGTGAGGCGAAGGTCTCTTCAAGGTCGTCGATGAGGGTACCGGAGTCCCCGGTTTTGACAACCACGTCATCCACGTAGGCCTCGACGTTCTTGTTGAGTTGCCGCTTGAGGCGGGGCCCGGATGGCCCGTTGATATGTAGCGCCGGCGTTCTTCAACCCGAATGACATGGTCGTGTAGCGATGCGCGCCAAACGGGGTGATGAACGCGGTCTTCTCCTCGGTCTTCTTCCTTGATTGCGATCCGGTGGTACCGGAGTAGCGGTCGAGGAAGCGAGCGAGTCGCAGCCCGCCGTGGAGTCGATGACCCGATCAATCCGCGGCAACCCGAAGGGGTCCTTGGGGCGGTGCTTGTTGAGGTTGGTGTAGTCGACGCACATCCTCCACTCGTTCGAGTTCTTTTTGCGGACGAGAACGGGGTTGGCGAGCCACTCGGGGTGGAAGACTTCTCGGATGAAGCCGGCCGCCGGAGCTTGGCGAGCTCCTTCTTGATGGCGTCCCGTCCGTCGTCGGCAAAGCGTCGGAGGTGTTGTTGCTTGGGGGTGGCCTTTGGATCGACGTTGAGGCGGTGCTCGATCGGCTCCCCGGGCACTCCCGGCATGTCCGTCGGCTTCCACGCGAAGATGTCGCGGTTAGCCCGAAGGAAGGCCGATGAGCGCGTCTTCCTATTTGGGGTCGAGGCCGGCCCCGATGGTGGTGGTCTTGCCTGGGGTCGCTCGTTCCGAGGTCGACCGCTTGACGAGTACCTCCTCGGGTGGGCGAGGCTTATTGGCGGCCCGTCGGACTTCTCCGGGATGTCGAGCTCGCTTGTGGCAAGCTTCTTCGACGCGGCGTAGACCTCCATCATTGGGGTGGGTACTTGGTTTGTTGAAGCGATCACCACGGCCTCTCGTATCGCGGTCGTGGGAGATCTTCAAGTCCCCCCGGAGGGAGAGTACGCCGGCTGGACTTGGCATCTTGAGTACCAAGTAGGTGTAGTGGGGCACCGCCATGAACTTGGCGATGGCCGGTCTGCCGAGTATGGCGTGGTAGGAAGTCTCGAAATCCGCGACCTCGAACTTGATGTACTCGGTGCGGTAGTTATCCCGAGACGCCCCGAAGGTAACTGGCAGTACCACTGAGCCCAGTGGGATAGCCGCGTTGCCTGGGACGATGCCGTAGAACGGCATGCTGCTCTTGTTGAGCATGGGGGTGACGTCGAGGTTCATCTTCTTCAAGGTCTTGGTGAAAAGGACGTTGAGCCCGCTTCCACCGTCGATGAGCACCTTGTTGAGCTTGGAACCCGCCACTGTTGGTTTCAGGACGAGAGGGAACCGTCCTGGCTCGGAGAAGCTAGTCCACTGGTCCGCGCGGGAGAAAGTGATGGGTACTTCTGACCACCTGAGAGGGGTCATGACCGCTGGCTCGATGGACATCACTTCGCGACGGGTAGCCTTCGCTCCCCGCCGCGCGGCGCTCCGCCGAAGAGGACGTTGACGGTCTTCTCGGGTTCCCGGAAGTCGTCGTTGTCGCCGTCCTTCTTCTTGCCCTTTTGGTCGTGAGGGTGCGGTGGCTCCGGCGTATCCTTGAGTGCATGCTCGAGCCGGTAGCACCGCTCGTAGTGTGGTTGCCGTTCGGATGCCACGGGCACTTCTCCTTCAGCAGATCCTTGAACCCGCCGGAGTTCTTCTTCGAGTTCCCTTTCGGAGGGCGCTGGATAGCCGCGACGGTATTGTCTGGCTTGCGCTTGCGGTTGGAACCCGAGAAGTTGTTGTTGTTGTTGTTGTTGCGGCCGCCTTGGTTTGCATTGCTTTGCGCCGCCGCCGCCCGGTTCTCGCTTTGTCTTGCCGCGGATGGCGTCGTACTTGGCGTTAGCCTTGTCCTCTTCGTCCGCCCAGGATGTGATCATGTCCTTGAGGTGGGGGATGGACTTGGGGCGGCGACGACCGAAGTCCTCGAAGGTGCGACGGTGGTAGAGGCCGTCCTGGAAGAGGTCGATGACCTCCTTGTCGGTGACGTCGACGACGGTAGCGCGCTTGTCGAAAAAACGACGCATGTACTTGCGGAGGGTCTCGCCTTGTTCCTGCTTGATCATGGCGAGGTCCATGCGAGTACCCGAACGGCCCATGGCGCCTGCGAAGTTGCTTGTAAATTGCTCCTTCGGTGGTCCCACTTGTCGATTGAGTGCTTGTCTAGTGACTCGAGCCATGTGAGTGGGGCTTGGTCCGGGCGAAGGGGAAGTAGAGGCACTTGGTGTCGCCGCGTTGCGGCCGGCGTTCTCGATGGAGAGGGCGTAGCATCGGAGCCACCGGATGGGGTCTTGCTTCGCGTCGTACTTGGTGGTCCCCAAAGGCTTGAACTTGTCGGGGGAGGAGCGAGGTTGCGGCCGGGTGAGAAGGCGGGGAAGCCGTCGCCTTCGGCCGGCGGTGGTCGACTTCTTCCGCCGCAACTCCTCGATCCTCCGGCGAGCATCGTACCCGCCATGAGAGGCGCCGGAGGCGTGGCTATGCGCGTGGCCGCGGCCGCCGCGGCCGCCGCCGCCCCCAGCTTTCTTGTTGGCTCCGTGGTTGGAGCCCGCCGCCGTCGCTGCCGCCACCGTCGGGATCGTTGCCGCCGCCACCGGCCGAAGCACGGTGGGGGACGACTTCTCTGTTGCCTTGCTCTTGTCGTGAAGGTCCGCCGGCGGTGGAGCGTCGACGGTTTGGGTCAGCTGGGATGTCGCCCCGAGTACGGTTAGGACCGGGGTCAGCGCTGCGACTAGTAGCTTCGTTGTCGCGAGGCTTAGGCCGGGAGAGGTTGGGCGACTCTCTTGTCGACCCGCATGAAGTAGGCTTCTTCGGCCGAGCTTGGCGATGACCTCTCCAGCGCGTATGCCCTGAGCCTGGCGTGCGATCGTTGTGATCGACATGAGGCATTGCTCAGGAGTGGTGTGGACTCTGCTCTCGACCGCCTCGAGAGCTTCCGCAAGGTTGCGGATGGGAAGGTTGTCTCTGAGCCGCCGGCGTCGTTCGTTGCGCTTCCTGTTACGTTCGCGCCGGGCGTCCCTGTTGGCGTCGGTCTCGCCTGCAGGTGCGTCAGCAGACAGCTCGTCTGCAGAGATGTCCTCCAGGTACTTGTCTGCGGCCGTGCCTGAGGTTCCCGGGGTGTCGCCGGCAGCCATGAAGACTTGACGATCGGGAGTGCCGAGGCTGGACTCAGAAGGCGCCACCTCAGTGGGTGTGTTGGAGTCAGCCTGGGCCAGTGGTGTTCCCTCCTGGAACGGTAGTGAGTCGATGTAGGCGACGTAGCGTGAGTCTCCCTTTGCCAGGTCAGCGGGCTTGCGGTCCGGCCAGTAGACGTATCTGCCGGCTGGTGTTGATCTTATAACCAGCCCAGAGGCTGGCCCTGACAAAGGAAGCTCAGTGGAGTCGTCTTCGGACTCGGGCTCCTCGGGATCCGACCCGAAGTCGAACTCGTAGTCCGGGTTTGAATAGAACTCGGAGAGGGGGTTGGAGCCCGAGACGTGATCGGGGACGGCGTCGGAGTCCGAATTGTACTCGGTTACGGGCTCCTTGCCGGCCCGTCGTGGAGTAGGAGCCCTCGTGCGGGCCCGGCTGAGGACGCGGGGGCCACGCGCGGGGCGCGAGCGCGGTGAAGGGACCGTCCGCGATGGCCGAGCGGCCCGGCTCGCAAGCGATGGCCCATGGCGACGTTGAGTTCGATTTGGGGACGGACTCGAGCTTGAAGTCGGCGTGATGGTCGAAGAGCGAAATTTCGCCGAACTTGCGGTGAGTTCGCCCGTGACAACTTCGGGGAAGCGTCACGAGGCCCCGTCTTCGGGTTGGGCCGCATGGTTAGGCGGCGTTGGAAGGAGCCCGCGCCATCAGCAGTGCAGACCCAGGCGCCGAAGACGAAGGTGTCGCCGCGGTTGAAGGCGACGGTTGGCTTGATGTGAACGAAAGCCGTCGAGTTCGCCATGTGATCTCGAGCGAGAGCCCCTACCTGGCGCGCCAGCTGTCGGTGTTTTAGACCGGCAACCTACCACGGGGAGTACCCGAAGTAGATGAATGTGACTCGCCGAGATCGGTAACTCGAAGGAAGAGACACGTGGCACACAATTTAGACAGGTTCGGGCCGCGAGGTGCGTAATACCCTACGTCTCGTATGCTTCGCGTAGCTCCGGATTGATAGGGCACGATTACACGATGGTGCAGTTGTGCGCCGTGGGTTGTATGAGATGAGATTGGATGAGGAAGATCGGTCCCTGCCCTCGCCTTATATAGTCGGGAGGCGGGGTTACAAATCGGAGTAGGAAGAGAGTACTAGTCGAGTACGTCTAGGAGTCCTCTGTACAGTGCGGAACATGCACGGCTTCCGATCGAGTACTACTCCCGTGTAGTCCTTGTGCTCCACGCCTTCGGATGCCGTGTAGCGCAAGCCGGTAGTCCCGGGGGCCCACCGAGTAGTCGGTCCCGGTACCCACCGAGGTAGTGGGCCCGGGGAGGTCCATACGACAGCGGGGAGCCTCGACATGGTGGTGGTGGTGGTGATGGCAGTGGGGCCTCCTCCTCATGGCAGTGTCGTTCTCCACCAGGTGGCCTCTTCCACCACAACGACGACGTCCAACATGGCGACAGCGTGCGGCGGGGTGGCGGTGGTGGTTGCCGTGGCCACCTAGCGGAGCGGATGCGGCCTCCTCTTCCTCTACGGTGAGATCTGTGATGGTGGCAGCGAGTGGTGGTGGTGGCGGCGGCGGCCAGCAGTGAGCTCATCCCGTGGGTTTTTTTTGGATTTTTTAATTCTTTTAAAACACTATTTGCCGAGAGCCAAACAATACTCACAGCACACCTTTGCTGTGAGCACGAGCTTCGACTCACAAGGGCCTCTTTGCTGGTTGAGCTATGACGTGAGCTTCGCCGAGAGCGGCCCTCGGCAAACCATTTGCCGAGGGTATTCAGGACTTTCCCATCAGCTTTTGGCTCACGACATATTGCCTGTTTCCGTAGTACGTAGTCAGAATTGGTTCTATTCTTTGCTTCAGATCAAGGTACACACATCAATCCAGTTCTCTCTTATCAGTTGCTAGCTAGCTTCTCTCATTTCATGCTCTTATTTTGATGCTTTTAGGCCATGGACTTCTCGTTGTTAGAATGATCTCATCGGTGGGCCCAACGGCCCACCGGGCCCCTCTAGTCTCGCGCCCCGATCGGGGGCGCCCAACCCTAGATTGGTTGGTGGGCCCCCGTCACACCGCACTATATAAAGGAGGTGGGGGCCACCGGCTCGAGGTACGAGGTTCGCCGCCGCCCACTCACCCCACCTACAATCCCTAGCCGATCTACGGGGAAGCGCGAGAGTGACGGGAAGCGCCGCCACCGCCGCCACTCCATCGACCGTCGGCCGCCCTAGCGCGGATCGTGCTCGCGTCACCGCCCTCGCGCGGCATCTCCTACATGGCAAGCGGTTCCGGCAGCGCCCCTGCCGGTGATGGTATGCACCTCTCCCCTCTCCTCTCTCTCTGTTCATGCATCACATCTTTCGTATACACACACAGTGAAAGGTTTTACCCGAGTAGATCCGCACCTAGTAGATCCTAAATCTATCAATGGTATCAGAGCTTCGGTTAGGTTGTAGATCTAGCCTCGGGTAGATGAAAAGGAAAAGTCTCGATCTCGAATCGAAAAGGCAAATAAAAATGCAAACCCTAACCCTAACCCTAGATCTAAAAGTGCAAGGGACGCGGAAGGGGACCTACCCGTGGCCCCTACCTCACCGTTCCTACCGCCGCCGGTGCCGCCCTGGGCGCGCACGTGCACGGACGAGAGGCGCCGGGGGCATCGGTCCCCACCGCCGCGCAAATCGGGCACCACCGCCGAGCCGCTCGACGGCGGTGCGCTCACCCGCGGGGGAGCGCGCGCGCCGGCGAGGGGGCGCGGGCGGCGGCGCCGCCGTCTTCTCCTCCGAGCCGCTTCGGCGGGTGAACTCTCCCCCCGGTGCTCTCGGGTTTTGGGGCTAGGGAACGGGGGAGAAGAGTAGAGGGAAGAAAGGAAAGGACGCCGACGGCCTTGGGCGGCGGCGCTCCTCGCCGTGCCGGCCGCGGGCCGCACGTCGTCCGCCGGCGGCGGTGTGCTTGCGAGACGAAGGCTGCGGGACAAGAGAGAAGAAAAGAAAATGACTAGGGTTTTGAGGGTGCCTTGCGGCCGCAAGGGGTATTTATACCACCGAAAAGCAAGGGAGCGCCGTCGGATCCTCCATGCGCGAGATCGGACGGGCCGAGGATGGGAGCGGCCTCCGGCGGGCCGTTGGGCCGGCTTTCGGCCCAAGCGGGCGGCGCGCGCGGGCTGCTTTGGCAGCCCGCCCGTCGGTTGTCGGGCCGCGAGCCCGAGCGGGGTGGAAAAGGAGGTCGTGGGCCAAGTTTTTGGTCGTGGGCTGAAAGTGAAGTTGTGAACGATCGCTCTGTCAATTTATTTTGACATTTTTTCGAAGCAATTATTTGTATTTTCGTATGTATTTGTTATCTATTCAAATTTGAACCAACGGAATAATTTGTTTAGAGGGAAAAGGTGAATCTTAACAGATATATTGCTTCTGAACAGAAAGTTTCATGAATTTTATTCATGTTTCCGCTGCGAATTGTTTAAAGTGATGCTTATTTTTTAAATTTAATTGGAACCAACGGGAAAATTAAATTTAAAAAGCATGTTAAAGTAATTTTTCTGGTAATTATGGTGCTGTTATTTACTGACCAACGTTGTTAATAACACTATCATGATTAAATGGATGTTTTTGTGCATTTATTTCTATTTTCTGCCCAACGGTGATATAGATTTAATTGCATAAACAGTTGTATGTTTTAATTTTGACCAACGTTGGATTAATGCATGCAATTGTTGTTATGGATCTCACTTATTGTGGTTTTCAGGAGGGTGCAACTTGATGAGTTTCATCGACAAAGTCCCGATCCTCAATGCTGAAAATCACAAGGAATGGAGCAGGAAAGTGCATCTGGCTTTTGTGTGTGCTGATCTTGACTGGGTGCTGAAGGAGCCACGCGCGCGCAGCAGCCGTAAAAGCCGGAGAGAGACAACTCGATAATGATGAGGCATGGGCAAAGAAAGAGAGGGATTATGCTCCCTTAGAGTTGTCATGGTCCATTTCTAAGGGGAAGTGGGTCACGGCAAACAAAAAGTGCATGGCTTTCATAGAGAACACGATTGAGCCTTCTCTTTTGAGCTCGATTGATGGTTGTACCTCTCGCTACGAGTTACTTGAAAGGATAAAGAGTCGGTTTTACGGCTCTTCAAAGACATATGCCACCATGATGCTTAGACAAGGTTGGTGAATGAAAAGTACACCGGTAATGGAAAAGGTGTGAGAGAGCACATCCTCAAGATGAGCAACCGGGCATCTAAGCTAAAGCCATTGGATGAGGAACTTGAGATTAGGCCCAAGCTCCTTGTTCACTTGGTTATGGCTTCCCTGCCAAAGGAGTTTGACACCTTTGTTACCAACTACAACATACATCCAGAGCAGTGGGATCTGGAAAAGACAATAGCCATGCTTGTTCAGGAAGAGGAAAGGATAAGGGCTCAAAGTGGTGGTTCTTTGAACTTTGCTAAGAAAAAGAACTTCCATCCAGGGGCTTCTTCTTCAAAGCCACATGGTAAAGGTAACATGCCGCATCAGCATTAAAAGGAGAAGAATGTTCTTCCGGTGGACAAGGATCGGTGTCTCTCTTTGCAAGAAAAGGGGGGACTACAAGAAAGAGTGTCTCGAATGGTTGAAGTCGGTCATGGTCGCTAAAGATAATAATATAGTGTCTTTTGTAAATGAATCCTTGTATACACGGTTCCAAAATCTACTTGGTGGATTGACTCGGGTGCAACGGTTCATGTTGCAAATTCTTTACGAGGATTCGGTTCGACCGGAGCACGGAAAGAAAAGAAAGTTCTATTGAAGTTGCAAATGGAGTTCAAGCGGAAGTTGAAGCTGTTGGCGATGTCTCTTTGGAGCTAGTTGATGGTTTTATACTTTTGCTTAGAGATGTTTTTTATGTTCCTTCGTTAAACAGAAACTTGATTAGTATTTCACGTTTGGACAAAGACGGTTTTGAATGTCATTTTGGACATGGCCAGTGTGCCATTTGGTGTAATAATGCTTATGTTGGTACTGCTTACCTTCATGATGAGCTTTATTTATTATCCTTGCATGAAAAAGTTAATTCCGTGTGTGATGTGAATGTTCATGTTGCAAATGATTCCGAGTCGGAGAATGTACAAAAGAAAAGAAAGAGAACTCATGATACGTCGTCGAAATTGTGGCACTATCGTCTAGGCCACATTTCGAGGGGGAGAATAGAGAGCCTCGTTAAAAATGAAATTCTTCCTCCATTAGAGTTCTCTGACTTAGAGCAATGCGTAGATTGCATTAAAGGAAAGTATGTAAAGCAAATTAAAAAAGGCGCTAAGCGAAGCACAGGAACTCTAGAGATAGTTCACACTGATATTTGTGGACCGTTTCCTGTGAAAAGTATGGATGGCTATGACTCGTTCATAACATTCACAGATGATTACTCCCGTTATGGTTATATTTATCCAATTAAAGAAAGATCGGAAGCACTGGATAAATTTAAGATATTCAAAGCTGAAGTTGAAAATCAACTTGATAAAAGAATTAAAATAGTAAGATCCGACCGTGGAGGGGAGTACTATGGTCGTCACACCCCATTTGGCCAAGTTCCTGGACCTTTTGCAAAGTTCCTACAGGAAAATGGCATAGTAGCCCAGTATTCGATGCCGGGCGAGCCTCAGCAAAATGGAGTAGCTGAAAGGCGTAACCGTACACTGATGGATATGGTGCGCAGCATGATGAGTTACTCCACCTTGCCATTGAGTTTGTGGATGGAGGCGTTGAAAACCGCTATTCACATTCTCAATAGAGTACCAAGCAAGTCGGTGCCGAAAACACCGTACGAGCTGTGGACGGGAAGAGTGCCCTCTCTACACCATTTGCGTGTGTGGGGGAGTCCTACCGAGGCCAAAGTGTTTAACCCAAACATAGAAAAGTTGGATCCCAAAACGATTAGTCGTTTCTTCATTGGGTATCCCGAAAAGTCAAAAGGGTTTCGTTTCTACTTGTCCGGACGGATATACAAAGTTTGTAGAAACGAGACATGTCTTGTCTTTCTAGATGATGAAATGATTAGGGGGAGCACGGTAGTTCGGAAAGTTGATCTTGAGGAGAAGAGGGTGTGTGCACCCAATCCGATGATTCAAGAGCCATATTTTTCACCGCTCGTTGTACCGCGCCGACGCCAGCCCCTGAGGTTGTGGTGCAAGCACCTGTTGTAACTCCGCCCGTGGCAACAATGAGTGAAGATCTGGAGCCTGTTCTTCAGGATCCAATTGAATCCACTGTTGCACATGAGGATGAGACACAGCAGCCACCTGTCGATGATGTGCCAACAGATGATGAGGCACAAGATGTGCCGACAGTAGAGGCCCCTCGGTGGTCTCAAAGAGTTAAAAGATCAGCTATTCCTGATGATTATAAAGTTTATAATACAGAAATAGCTCATATGGAGGGTGATCCCGTTTCATATGAAGAGGCCATGAGAAGTGCTCACTCATCGAAGTGGTTGGAGGCCATGGAGGATGAGATGAAATCGATGAGTTCCAACGATGTGTGGGACTTGGTAGAAATTCCTAAAGGAGCCAAAACGGTAGGGGTCCGTAAATGGGTCTATAAGATTAAACGTGACTCCGGAGGGAATATAGAAAAGTATAAGGCACGATTCGTGGCTAAAGGCTACACACGGATAGAAGGAGTAGATTACAATGAGACATTTTCTCCAGTCTCGTGTAAAGATTCCTTCAGAATAATTATGGCATTAGTGGCACATTTTAATTTAGAGTTGCATCAGATGGATGTAAAGACAACTTTTCTAAATGGAGATTTGGAAGAAGACGTTTACATGAAACAACCGAAAGGTTTTGTTGTAAACGGAAAAGAACATATGGGATGCTGCTTAAAGAAATCCATTTATGGATTAAAGCAAGCATCCGGACGATGGAATCTAAAGTTTGATGATACAATTAAAAGATTTGGGTTTGAACCGAATATAGAGGACAAGCTGCGTTTATGCAAAGTTTAAAAGTGGTAAATATGTTTTCCTAATCTTGTATGTGGATGATATTTTGCTTGCTAGCAATGATGTCAACATGCTACGAGAAACAAAGAAGTTTTTGTCCTCGAATTTCGATATGAAAGATCTTGGTGAAGCCTCTTATGTTTTGGGCATAGAAATTCATCAAGATAGAAAGAATGGGGTTTTAGGATTATCTCAAGAGGCATATTTGGAAAGAAGTACAATATGCATACGAGTAAAGCAACACCTGCTCCTATAGTAAAGGGCGATAGTTTTGGAGAATTCCAATGTCCCAGGAATCAATATGAGCGCGATCAAATGAAAGCGGTACCGTATGCTTCAGCTGTTGGAAGTTTACAGTATGCACAAGTGTGCACTCGCCCTGATTTAGCGTTTATCACCGGAGTGCTCGGTAGATATCAAGATAATCCAGGCATAGAGCACTGGAAGATGGCAAAGAAAGCAATGCGTTATGTGCAAGGCACAAAGCATTACATGCTAACATACAGAAGCTCTGACTGCCTAGAGATAAAGGGGTATTCAGATGCTGACTATGCGGGAGATAAAGATGGAAGAAAATCCACGTCTGGATATTTGTTCACTCTCGCGGGGGAGCTATTTTGTGGAGAAGCTCCAAACAAAAGTTAGTTGCATCATCCACGATGCACGCAGAGTTTATAGCATGTCATGATACTATTGGACAGGTGATATGGTTAAAGAAATTTGTACCCGACTTGAGAGTGGTAGATTGTATTCATAAACCACTAAAGATGTATTGCGACAATCAGCCCGACGGTATACTATGCTCACAACAACAAGTCGAGTAATGCTTCCAAACCTATTGAGGTAAAGTTTTATGTTGTGAAGGATAGAATCCGGGATAAAACCATAAGTCTCGAGCATATAGGGACAAAGGATATGGTTGCGGATCCGCTCACGAAAGGCTTACCACCCAATGTGTTCCAGATCACTTAGCCGGCATGGGGTTAAGGGAAAGCCTATAAATCCTGGATTATGAAGTGGCCCAAAGTAAATAGAATTTATTCCAAAACGGAGAAGTATGTTGTGGCTGTTTGAGTCTATCGGCAATCGAGCCATGACGATGAAGCATGCTCTATGTACCTATCTGTGATGGAACGAATAAAGTGGAAAAGTTAAAGTTAAAAGTATATGATGAGATCAAGGGGGAGAATGTTAGAATGATCTCATCGGTGGCCCAACGGCCCACCGGGCCCCTTAGTCTCGCGCCCTGATCGGGGGCGCCCAACCCTAATTGGTTGGCGGGCCCCTGTCACACTGCGCTATATAAAGAGGTGGGGGCCACTGGCACGAGGTACGAGGTTCGCCGCCAGCCACTCACCCCACCTACAATCCCTAGCCGATCTACAGGGAAGCGCAGGAGTGACGGGAAGCGCCGCCGCCGCCGCCACTCCATCGACCGTCGCTGCCCTAGCGCAGATCGGGCTTCGCGTCGCTGCCCTCGCGCAGATCTCCTACATGGCAAGCGGTTCCGGCAGCGCCCCTGCCGGTGATGGTATACACCTCTCCCCTCCCCTCTCTCTCTGTTCATGCATCACATCTTTCGTATACACACACAGTGAAAGGTTTTACCCGAGTAGATCCGCACCTAGTAGATCCTAAATCTATCACTCGTGACTGAAATAGGAGCTTTTGCCACTTCTGTAGCAATTGAGAATGGACAATCAACGAAATTGCACTGGATTAATTGGTGGAAAGGATTGTACAGTATTTTGTATTAGCTGGATGATTTGTTTCCTTTTGTCGTAACCTCTACTGTACAATGTATTTTTTATCTGAAAAATACACATGGTTTACTCTTGCTCCTTTTCTCTGATAGTTTCTCGTGCTCTGTAGCCTTTGCTGATAAATTGGTTTCCTCCTTTGCAGACGTATAGAGAAGAAACACCGGCTATGGCTCAAACTGCACCATATACTGAAAAATAAGTTATCAGTAGTATACTCCATACAAAAGCTGCTATTTCCTAGCACGAGCCATTTTTCTCTGATTTTCATCAGGACTGCACCAGCAAACTATAAATTATATAGACATACATACATCACAGGCTTCATGTCCAAATCACGTAGCATATTGAATCGTTTGTATGGTCTTATTTTAGAAAAAAGGAATGGCCTCTGGCCTCTGCAACCGCACACAACCATATGTCCTTACAAAAGTATGTATGACAGGAAGAAATCAAAAGCAAATCTTCTCCGTCCATTCTTAGAAAAGATATCCAAGGCGGCAACTTTCAATGCCTTGCTTGCTAAACAGATAGTCTCCCTTGTATCCTCTTGGCTCTTGCCGTGGTAATGAAGATCAAAATCGCAGCCAAGTACACTCCTTTGAAAATAGCCTGCATAAAATAGGTGAATGTTTTTTCTCAAAAATCACGTCATTTCCCGTACACCAAATTTCCACATGAGAGCTGCAACCCGAACAAAAATCGAACTTCTATAATTCTTTCTTATGCCTGTTAACAAAATTTTTCAAGCATACTCCCTCCGTCCTGAAATATAAGTCATATAACCTAGTAGCTATATAACAACTATCCAACTTGTCTTGGCATGTCGACAATAAAAAAAAAGAGATGCCTAATTGCTTCACTACAATCACAAAAGCAACACTTTTGACTTTTAGACTCGTTTCTCTTAGCTAGGTTATTATTTGTTAAATAACACAACGTTGGAGGTACCAAAGAAAAATTTAAATTTTTAGTGGGATCTTTAACTTCCATACAAATTTATTAGTGGGAGAATCATCCTGGTTTATGAGATATTGATACATATACCTTACAGTAAAATCATTTTGGCTATGTAAGTTCCTGATAAATTGTCTCCCTCCCTTCAGAAAGCTGGTAAGAAGCCATTCTAGCTACAAGGCGTCTGGCAGTCGTTTTATCCCCAGTTAGTGCTCTTCTAAGAATTATTCCATGATGTTTGCTAAAATTATTAGCAAATTGCTCTTTGAGTGATTTGGAGCAATCCAAATGTTCTTCCAAACTCTGGTTTGTGACCCATCTTTTATCTTGAAATTCCCGCAGCACAAAAAATCTCCCGTTTTAAAACAAATCTTTCTTGAAATGAGAGTCTCCAGGTTTGGTTGTAGCCTGAGACAAACACTTTGAACTCATATATTTATTTCTAAATAATATTTTTCATTCATCAATTTAATAACCATTTGATGAGTAGCCATATATTTATATTTAAGAGGTTTGTTATTCTCAGACCCCTTGATCTTTAGGATGGCACAACATTTGTCTAGTCGGTATTTTTGTTTATTATTGTTACCTTCCAAAAAGAATCTAGATTGGTAAAAATCAAGTCTTTCCGGGACTCCTAGATATCATAGAAGAACTCCTTTTAGGTATACTAAACCACTGCCCGAAGTAAACGCTTAGTAACTGAGTTTATCCTTCCTAGAATCTTCATCCTTAGACAGCCTCGCTACCAAGGCCATTCTACCTCCTCTTGTCTTTGGGTTAAACTACCTAGAAGACCTTTACACTCCCATTCACTGTGAAAGTAAGATATCCTAAATAGCTAGTCTTTCGGGTAAAGTGCTACAAGCCTACAACAGTACATCTGTACGGGGTGTTTGGCATGGCTTTAGAGCTGAACTCCAGTAACTCCAACCAATTTTCTAGCCAAATACCTCAACTTTAAAACTCTATGGAGCTGTAGTACAAATGAGGCTAGAGTTTTGGAACACCTCTTTTGCTGCTCCAAAACCACGTGATACGAATCTACTCGTGGAGTTGGTGAAAAATTACCCAACAATGCCACTCTTAAGATGAAAAAACGTTTTGTTGCCTTCTATTCCTCCCTCGACCCCCCTTCCCACACTACCGTCGTTGGCGATTCCCCCCACGCTGGCGTCGCCGTTCCTCTCTCTCCCAGCCGGCGCCATCCTTCCTCACGTCGGCGCCGTTCTTCTTCCTCTCTCCCGTATATGGCCCGCCCTCCCTCTCTCTCCCCTCATGTTGGAGCCACTCTCCCTCTCTCTCCCCTCATGCCGGAGCCGCCCTCCCTTTCTCCCTCAAGCCGGAGCCGCCCTCCCTTTCTCCCTCAAGCCGGAACCCCCCTCTCTCTCACCCTCTCCCTCAAGCCGCCGTCGCCCTCCCTCTCTCCCTCATGTCGAAACCACCTCTCCCTCGCGTCGGCCGCCGACTTCTTGCCCACACGCGGCCGCGTTGCCCTTTGATTCGCATGTGCCGTTGTGCCGGTGTAGCACGCGTGTGGATAGCGCCACCCTCCAGACCGCCTGCCACAGTCTGGCATGTCGCACGACACTTGCAGCGCTGTTGAGTGGAGGTCTGGCCACCATCGCGTCGGTTGTGCTCTATTGCACAAGAGAAAGAGAAAGAGAGAGAGAAAGAGAGAGAAGAGTTGTGAGGCTGATGGGTGGGTTTCACATGTCATTGGACTGTGTTGGATTTTATTTGTGGAGTTAGTAGCCAAACGCTCATTTTGAAGAGCTCCAACTTCACTTAGAGCTATCTCCATCTGGAGATTTGGAGTGGAGCAGCTCCATTGAGAGTTGGAGCCATCCCAAACAGGCCATTAATAAGGTACATTAAGAAATACCAACACATTCCAATCTGGATTACAGAGTTTGGTGCGATGCATCGGAATTCCTAGGTAACTGAAAGGGTACGTATGACCTTAGCTAGGCCACAACCAAATAATTCACTTGTACTGTTTTGCTGCTCCTTAACAAAATATCTCATTTTCGTGGAAGTTAATTTTGGTAAACCTGACAATTGTTCGAAGATGCAAAGCAAGAGCTCCGCATTTTGGCTTGATGTACGTCATAATCTATCTATAAATATGATTTGTGTCATTTGCACATTGTAGGATCGGCAAACCATCTTCCATTCTTAGCCCTCTTAATTAGGAAAGCGATTTGAAGCAAATCAGTGCGGATGAGAGGGACAGGCGGAAAAGGTGGCGATGCTGGAGGATGAAGCAGATGGGGATTCAAAGGTACAGAACGAAGCAATACTATTGCACCAGTAAGGGGGGGCGGACGAACGGCGTGACGAACAACTGGTCCTTATTTTGCTCGATAGAAATGTGGAGGGCACAGTACAGGCTCGCTGCCCTCCTCCGCCCATCACCCGGGCGTCGCCTTCGTCGGCGTTGGAAGCTAAAAGATGTATCCTGATGTATTGCTTTCATCGTTGTAGATCGCCTTCAAGCGCACGGAGATCTTGTGCCAAATACCACCATGGGTAGTTTTTGGTTGGGAGGTGAAAAATTTTGCACACACTTTTGAGTTTTGACCGCTAATTAGAAGTATTAAATAAAGATAATTCACAAATAAATTACCTACACAACTTTTGGGCTAATTCGCGCCACGAATCTAATGAGACCTTTGAGCTTTGACCCCATAATTAGAGGATGTCACTGTACCATATCACGGTAGCAAATCATAGATTAATTAAGCTCATTAGATTCATCTTAGTTTCCAACGGCCATCCACAAATCCATAATAAATGTCGGTGATGGCATCCGTCAACCACCACTGCATATAGCCAAAAAAACGTGGCAAACCAAAACGAGGCGATATGCATGTATATATGTACTTTAATTATTCATGACGCCTGCGATTGTTAACCACATTGATTGTCACTTGTCACTGTTCATGGAGTACATGTTGCCTTGTTACCCAAAAAAAGAATATATACGAGTTTAATTTGTCCCTTGAAGCAGCAAAAGAAAAACCGTCATTGAGTCCTCCGATCTTTTATTAGCAAGAAAATATAGACGATGTAGCTAAACATGTTTATGCTACATACTCAGTTCTAACGAACACTGCAATAATGCTCAGCCGACCACTGGTCCTTTAATTTAGGGTCAGCAGTAGCCAAAGCAGCAGAGGAAAGGGCATTTCAGCAATCAGCACCTGGGAAAGACTTTGGTGGCGAGAATCATTTACTACTCGTGAAATGTGATCCAAGATCTACACTCAAACATCATTTCTGCAGGTCATGCATGCAATGGCAAAAAAGCTAAACCCAATGCATCCAGATCGTTTTAGTTTCATTCCTGATGATGTTCTTCAGTAATTGATTCTTAATCCAGATCGTAATAGAAAGCAAGCATTCTTGGTCTTCGAAGCGGCAACCTACGCCGCCGATCTCCTCACCCCGGCGTCCTCCACCCCATCTTGGCACGGATCCTCGCTCACCTCGCCACTACTCTCCATCCTTCCCTTCCATGGCGGCCCTCGAGGCGCGTGCGGGGAGATTGGGGTGGCCGCCCTAGGCACCACGCACGGCCGCACCACCTCCCGCCGCCGCCGCCGCCGCCAGTGACCACCACGGTCCCACCCCCCGGCCCCGGTCGCCCCGGTCCGCCCTTGACTCCGAGCCGTCGTCCGCCGGCCTTCGCCATCCCAAACACATCGGTGCCTTCCGTAAGATTTTTTTCAAAATGGCCCCTCGTGAAAACTTTTTTTCAAATGGACCCCCGGCAAAACTATTTTTAATAATGGACCCAAAGGTTGGCGCAAGGGGGACGAGCCCCGAGGTCGGACGGCTCGGCGCTAACGGGTCTAGTGTTGACCCCTCGCCACGTCGGCGCCTCGTTGGCGCCTCCCGCTCGCGTGGCGGGGACCCTCGGCGCTCAACCCTTTAACGCCGAGCCACCGACCTCGGCGCGACCGCCTCGAGCGCCGACGTCCCAACACTTAACGGCCACCGAGGCCGCCTCTTCATCCTCCCTCCCATTCTTTTCAACCCGAGAGCTCTCTCGTTCTCTCCTCTCTCGGACGGTGGGGCAATTCAAAAGCCTCGTAGACGAGTGTAGAAGTTGTTCCTTTTGGAATCAAGCCGTCCCCAAGGTAATATGGCTCCCCTCTTTCAATTTGGCCGAGTAGTTTTGTTTGAATCGGTGGTTAGGTTAGATTTTGAGTGTTTGTTAGGATTTGCATTAGAGTGAGTTTCTTTTGCTTTTTGTCTTGTGGCTTGCTTATTCCGAGGTGGTAAGTTAGGGTTATTAATGGTTTGTGTTGCATTTTTTAAAGAAATCACCATGGGATCTCGATCGAGAGGAGATAATCACCATGGGTAAGAAGAGGTCGGAGACCATTCCCGAAGGGGTGGATGTGCCCATGTGCTGCTTTGCGGTTATCGCCGCAAACTTGTGAAGTCTCGGATGTTAGGTGACCGCTACGGCATGAGGTGGTTCATGTGCGCCAACTATGAATATGACCCATCGGGGGCTATCATATACGAGAGACACGAGGTTGTGAATGAACCATGTCTTTCTTTTTTAGTGTTTCTTAACATCATTTCTAACTCGGATGGTGGCGGACTCTCTCTCCTCTATGTGATTTTGCGCGGTGGCTCGACACGGAGCGGTCCGAGACGGACTAGTGGTGGGTTGAGAAACAATTTGAATGGATGGAGCAAAGGAGGAGGCAGGTGCACCACGAGAAAGAAGAGGAAGAGAAGCACAAGAAGTTTCAAGAGGGGTTTCGAGCAAGGTGTGAGCGCGTTGACCGTGAGGCGAATGAGGAAAGAGAGGTCGAAAGGGAGCGCAAGAGAGCGCGTGCACGTCGTGCACTTATGAGGCCATAACAATTTCTATGTAAATCTCCCATTCTGCTTGTATACTCAAAGGTACAAACGTCTCTGTACGGGGACCTTTCGATGAGCCAACAACAACTACACCATCCATATATGCATACAGATAACACTATCATGTCAATCCAACTTCCCTTTCACTCTATCAACCAATTCAGCCAAAGATGGAAAATTGGGAAAGGCCAAGACCATCTCTACCATATTCTTAAACTCCACTATGTCATCTTTATTCTTCTTAACAACATCACCATGAAAAATCCTCACTAAACGATCCATCTACATCAAAAGTTCCATTTAGCCAAATACATGAGAAAAATGTATTACCACCGGAAAAAATGCTAAATTAGGTTCTTTTTTTCCTACAATCATCCAAACAACCTAACCATCTACAATTTGGCGATACTTCCAATGCTCGTTGCAATTAAATTAAACTATATCATAGTTAAGCACAAGTTTTAAATATTGCTACTTTCATGGAACTACCAACTTTAAATGACGAGATATGGCTACTTTCGGTGACCAAATATTCGCCAACTTTGAACTAGCATCTCCAAATTTTGATTCAAACTACCAACTTTATCTAACATTGAAGTATAGAACAATTACTCCAAATTTTCATCATGTTTTTTTAATTTATTGCTTCGCCATTTGACATTGTAGTACAAGTAAAGGGAAGAACAAGAACAAGAAAAAAGATCGACGTATATCTTGCGGTGTGCCAATAGCTGCCCGGCCGCCGCTTGTCTTGGCGTGACCTTGCCGGCTAGAGCCTCGGTGCCCCCGCCCCCACGCCGGCCCGCAGGCTCAACGCCCGCCGCCGGCCGCAGCGGGCGCGCCGAGACACCGCCGCCGCCGCGCCGTGCCGCCGCCCCCACCTCACGCCGGTAGCCGGCCCGCCACACCGCGCGTCGCCCCGCTCTCTTGGCCGCCACGCGCCGCACCACCTCCTCAACTCTCGCAGCCGCCCCGCCTCCTCGCCGCCGCTAGGGTTTAGCCTCTGCGCGCGCTAGGGTTTAGTCTCGCTCGCGCTAGGGTTCGGACCGTAAGCAATGGAGGTAGGGAGGAGGAAGAGGGAGGCTCGACGGCTTCTAAGTGTTGGGACCTCGGCACTCGAGGTGGGCCGCGCCGAGGTCGGTGGCTCAACATTAAAGGGTTGAACGCCGAGGTCCCCGGCATGCGGGCGGGGGCGCCGGAGAGGCACTAACGTGGTGAGGGGTCGGTGCTAGGCTTGTTAGTGTTGAGTCGTCCGACCTCGGCACTTGTCCCCCTCGCACCGACCTTTGGGTCAATTTTCGAAATAGTTTTGCCGGGGGTCCATTTGTAAAAGTAGTTTTCGGGAGGGGCCATTTTGAAAAATCTTACGTCGCCGTCCACCGTGCTCTTTGCCTCGAGGTCGGTCAACACCCCCACCCGCCGTCGACGGGCATTGCCTTGGCTGCCCTTGTCCTCCTCCGAGCGTCGTCCCGCCGCCGTCCGCCCTCCCCCGTAGTGGGACACACCCGTGGAGGAGGTGTGTGGGCCCCAATGCCCGGCACGGGTGTGGAAGGCCCCCTAGCGCGAGCATGTACACATTGACGCTCCCGGGTGGGTGTGTGCATCGCCGGCACCTTCTCTACTCCACCCGTCTTGACCGACCCTCCGCCGCCGCCGCAGCCGTGGCACCGCCGGCCCTCTATGTTTCGATGGCGCATCAAACCTCCGACTCATCGGACTCGGATGACGCCGATGTTGATGAAGTATTGTTGATGGATCCGGTCCCCGCTCCTACGATCTCATCGGCGTCATCATCACCCTCCGTCCGGTTGCCACCGCCCCCCGCCTCTCCCAATTCCGCCGGCACTACCGCCCGTGATGGCATTGCCCACTCGCTCCATCGGCTCTTCCCATACCTCTATGTTGGGTTTGAGGAGACTACTTCACTCCACCCGTGCACCGCATTTGTCCCATCACGCGGTGCGGTGTCTCTAGCTAGGTCGCGTCTGGTCGAGCCTCCTATGAGGAGGTGGTGAGCCATGGCGAGTCGAAGCCTCGCAGTGCTTCCCCCACTTGTTGAGTCTCGGTGAATGCTACACTAGATCCGGATGGACCTTCGTACGCAAACGCAAAGGTCGCTCCTCTCGTGCGCGCCCGAACGCTAGAACAACTCACCCGCATGCGACAGAGCTCCTCTCCGTATTTTTGACGGGCACCCATCGTGGCGCTCCATTCCTTCAACCACATCGGTTGGGTCCGATGCTTCATTTGTTTCTCCAAAGGGCACAAGGCGATGGAGTGTCGGACTCCGTTTGTCGCTTTTGGTGCCGTTGCTTGGGGCATCATGAACGTGACCGCCCTCAAGCTTGTCAACACTACGGATCCCCCCTTACACGCGCACACCGAGACGCAACAAGCAATCCTTCACCACATTCAAGAAAACCACAAGTCGAGTGTTCGGTGATCGGTGGGAGCGACCGAGGGACACACATTCCGAGTGAGACAAGCAACACAACATGGTGCGCCCGAACCCCTCCTACAAGAGAGCTACCACCTCCGGACCATCCGGACACCACATTGACGTGAACAACGACAACGACATTGAAATCGAACGACACCAACTACACTACACGCTTGGTTCACGATGGCGCTACTAGCGTCCTCCCCACCTCGGGCCTCCACCTTTGACCCCTACCCTTCACCGTGATGCTTGCCATAGGTCTAGATGACTACATCGCCGAGCTTGTCGCCTAATGGACAATGCGAAACCGAGCGAACACCCAATGTGGGCTGCCCAGGAGCCCGTGTCTACTAGACATGTCTTCTCTCGCATTATAGAGGCTATCCCGGATGGAGCCGGCATAGCCGAGCACGAGCGCACCACTCTCTCAACTATGACATCCGATGAACCTAGACACCATGACGTTGAGATGGCACCGTGGTAGATGGTGATTCGGACACCAAGGGGGAACCACTCCCGGGACCCCTTCCCCGAATGTCCATGTGGCGGGGGCGGGTGAGCGTGATGATTTGGATGTGCATGCAACTCCTCCGGCCACCCCCGGTCCGGACTACGTCCACAACGGACGTGATGGCGGCCCACGACACGACGCTTGCACACAAGGGAACGAAGATCGGCGAGCCTTCGATGCACGAATGACGACCGCGACATCGACACTCTCTCTTCTCTCGATGCAATGCTCGCGGACCGAATGTGGGTATACCGGAAGACACGATGCCAACGGACACGACGCCGACCCCCGTACAGGGTGGTCGCACAACATGGCATGCATGATGATTTAGCAATAGGACACCATGGATGACGAGCGTGGCATCGATGCCCTCTTCACCAAACTCGACGCGCCGCTTCGCCGCAATCGGCGGCACACCGCACCCACCAACGACACACTTTTGACATGACGAAAGTGCGCCGGAGCGCCCGACCGGCCAAGAAGCCGGTGATTCCGGTGGTGGAACACACACAAAGGAACATGTGCCCCAAGCTAGGTTACTCCGCCGATGAGCCGACTCCCATCGAGGCGTGATTTCATCGCACTTTTCACGGCTCGCTACCGGCTCATGTCATCGATGCCATGTTAGTAATCTTCAACCTTGACAATGACAACTTCAACCTTCTCGATAATGCCCTCCTCCAAGATGCCGAGACAACGGTGGTGGACTTGGACCCCTTTAATGGGGAGGTTTAATGACTATAGCATCTCTAGAGAAGGAAGTGTGGAGTACGAGCGACATCCTCTCAAAAAGACCAATGCACACGATGCTTTTGATTGAGATTTGGTTGTTTGGATTGGTGGATTGAGATGGAATGAGACGTCGATTTCGTTTGTAATTAATTTTAAGTTTTAATGCGTGAGCATAATGTGTGTTACGACGAGAGAGTTTGTCGAGTCCGAGCGCATGAGTGTAAACTTATTCAGCTAGCCAGATTTCTTTTCTTCTTTATCAATGAAATAGGCACTATCTTGTGCCCGTTCATTAAAAAAAATCTTGCATCTAGGACGTGCAAACTTTCACACAAGCATAATTCATACTTCCAACACAAACACATTGCAAATGTCAAATAAATAATGCTACTAAAATATGCAAGATTTGCTCCACTAGATATTCCATAACAAACACTCTCATATTCTCACACAACCACAATATCGGTAATGGATGCAACGGTGCGAGAGTAGTTTTAATTTGTAAGAGGAAAATGCAAACTACAAAAAGACATGGATGTGACACATGTCACCGTTGGACCATGATGAAAACGGTGGGCAAATCTAAACAGCCAACAAAAATGTGTGCTTGCTTGATGGTTTGCCAATAAGAAAATCGGAGCTACTAGTGCGCCCGGGCATCCGATCCAAGAGCTAGTCATCGTCGGATGGTGGAGCAAGGAAAACCCCACCGCAACATGTGTCCAATATTGCACGCAACAACCAAAAATATTTCTTGCACAAGTTATGAAAAAAATCCCACCGCAACATCACATCAATATGATGTTGCGAGCAACAATAAGAAAAGAAAAGCTCCAATGCAACGATTCGTTTGTATCCTACATTTTTTTTGCGTGTAAGAACTTGTAATATCATGTATGATACATCCCGATAGCGCCAATTAGTCCATCAACGTATATTTGACATACAACACCACTAAACCTCTTCATATACAAATGGCACCACCGATTCTCGCGTGCGAGAAGATGGGACCGGCAGCCGGCCACGTGCGAGGAAGATGGTAGCGGTCGCTCGCGGGGAAGACCATGGTGCACGGAGGGTGGCGGCGGCGAGAAAGGAGAGCCGCAGCAGGTAGGGTTGGGGGCGGATCCAAGGGGTGGGATTGTTTTGCACGGATCCCAAACATTGGAAGCCATATAAGCAACTCGCTACCGGAAAACACGGAAGGCAACAATTATGCAAAAGTTCCATATCCGAATTTCAAGATTCTCCAAAGCATCCTATAGATGCAAGTAGTTCGACAGAAATACGCGACAAAATGTCAAGTCAAAACCATTCATAATGCATCAAACAATATTGATTTACCTTGTATTTTCTTTCAACAAAATCGACATTTGTAGGTGACTTCTCATATGCATTTAAAGAATAGGTAGCATAGGTTCGTCAATGAAAGACTTCAGCATCGCCGTAACTTTCACTACCACAAAACGGAGATTTGGTGAGAAGAGCACCATTTTCATGAGAGTAAATTATGAACTCTCATTAAAATGTTTGTTTTCATGAAGGTGCGAACAAAACACTCATAAAAATCTATTTTTCGTGAAGGTAAACACACACTAATATATATTGTGGAGGGACTGCATAAACTCTCATAAAAAAATAATTTCGTGAGAGTCGTTCCATTTTCGTGAGAGGGACTAACTCTCATGAAACAATAGGATACACACTACCTTTATGTGAGGGAGTGAACTCGCACAAAATATGCAAGAACAAATGTACGATTCATCTTTCTCTTTTTAATCCCGAATTAAAACTCGTAAATGGTTTTTCCCTCATAAGAACTTATAATTTAATGGTTCTTTTTTCTCGAATTGTTCTTAAATCATGATATTTCATTCTATGATGTATTTGTATGTTAATTATTTTTATTATATCTTTTCCACACGACTTGTTTTCTTCACCCATGTAGAGAATTGAAGACAAGGTTTTTTACATATAAGTTTGTAATGTAACTTCATGTTTTATAATATAATGATAAAAATATTGTTGTGTCTATTTTTGAGATGCATACAAGTTCAAAAATATTATGATGTATTTAAATTCAAAGTTTGATTTGAGTTATTGAGAGCCCGTGTGGTTCAAGGACCGGTGGATGATCGCTTCTTGGTGTGATGAGTGATTGACAACATTGTGTGGACCGACTCTTGGCTAAGTATTTCATGTGCGGTGCCACAATTTGATTGGTCTTTGGTGCGGATGAAGAACAAGCGTGAAAAACTCGCTTTGGTAACGGGCGTATATCGACTTTGGTAACGGGCAATGCGCCCGTTACCGATCAAGTGTTACAAATAAGCCAAGAAAGGTAACGGGCGGATGCCCATTACTAATAAGACATATTCGTAACGGGCATTAAACAACGACTGTTACCACAACTAGTGAAGGACCGGATTGGCGACTAGAGAGGGGGGAGTGAATGGGAGCCGATAAAAATTCTTTCTCAAAAGAACTCGGCCTATATCCCAATCGCAACTCCGAGAGTCACACATGAACAAGAGGAAGCACACACAAACCTCTCTCGATACCATAGGATCAAGGCTTAAAAGGCTAGGAAGCAAAGCGCAAGCAAGCAGAAAGAACTTGAGCAACAACGAAGAAGGCTGAGACCTACCGTGTCAACCGGCACAAGTGACCGGGTCACCCTGAGCCCTACGAGCTGCACCGGGTCACCCGGCACAAGTGACCGGGTCAACCTACCACATTCGGGTCACCCGGCACAAGTGACCGGATCACCCGGACAAACCCGGAAACCGCCCACGAATTCGCCCCCAAACTTTCGATCAACGGATCTCCCAAACCACTTGAAGTCTTGAGACGAAATTTTGGGGAGATGATGAACACCCCAAGGAGAGGTTATGCCCCAAAAATTACGGTCTCAAACTCCCTACAACTCCCGAAATCGCAAATCCTTGCCAAGAACACAATGACCTAGGGTTCATCCAAAAGTCAACGAATCGAAGGCCAAATCCGGCGTTTGAGGGGTCAAGATCATCCACGAAGAGGCACAAGGCACTCACCCATGATCCCCTCAAAGAAATCCGGAGAGAAACGCCTTCAAATCGACGAATCGAGCGAGGAACGAAAATCCTCCAAAAATACCTCCGAAAATCGCAGAAAAAGAAAAACGCCCGGAGCAAAGGATTTGGCACAAGATTGAGAAGGATGAATTCACTATGAATATCTTGTCCAATCGATTACAAGCCACTCCTAGAATCAAAATCTAAGATGACGAAAAGCTCCAATCAAAGAGCCACTCTCTCCTCTCTCCCTCTCTCCCAAAGCACTCCAAAATGAAAGAGTACAACAACCTACTAGCCCAAGAGGTGGCTGAAAATTCAGCCCCCTCCTCCTATATATAGGCCCTCCGAAAAGACCGAAGTGCCCCTACACTAGGAGTACAACACAAGCCCTCACGGGGGCGTTTTGGTCAACACATGAAGTTCACCATCGGACGGCCGCGCATCCATCGTGCCTTCACGTCCTCCCGACGCAAGCACCTAGATCATGCCGCGTGTCACCCGCCTCGAAGCTTCCCGACGCACCCGGATACCGTCTCCGTCACGCCGTGGCCCTCGGGCTCGGTTTTGAGGCCCAAACCGAGAAACCCTCCTCCGATGGTTTTGTGGCCAAACCACCAAACCCCGCGTACACGGCCCGGCCTCACCACGCCAAGCGTCGAGCTCGCCAAGCCTTTCACCTCCGGCGCCCGGACGGTCTACTCAGCCTTGCCTCGTTCCTTGACTTGGCCACCACCAATGCACCGGCTCCATGTCCACGACTTCTTCTTGCTCTTCTTGCACCATGCGGCTCGCACTTGATCCCGTCGGCCACCGGGTCCCTCGAACCAAGCCTACTTGTCTCTCCACTCCTCGGAGGCCCCGCAAGGCTAAGACCTTTCGCGCCGCTTCTTCACCCGCACCAACGCAAACCAAGCCGCAACCAACACCCGCAATACTAGGCCAAGAGTCGGTCCACACAATGTTGTCAACCACTCCTCACGAGTGCATTGACAACACACCACATAAACAATAAGGTAAATACACAAAATAAAACACACACAACACAACTCAACACTACACACACAAAGCTTCAAACCATCCGGTCAATCACTCATCACACACGAACCAAGGTACTTCTCAACTTGGTGCCTCAATCTCCCCCTTGATGAGTGCATTGAAAAAAGAAGGTCAAAAAGCAAATAAGAACTCATTCAAGCGCCACAAAGCCTATAAAAAGCAAACAAAAGGCCACTTGAAGTGAGAAGGGATAAAAGCATGCTCCGACAAATTTCTCTCGAAACCAAAGCAAGCACAAGGGCTAAGTGCAAACGAAGAGACACACTACCAACATGCAATCCCTAAAATCCATCAAACCAAAATGCTCAACACAAAGTGCCATAAAACTCTTACCAAAACACTTGTCAACCGCTCATCACCATCAAATCAAGGTTCATATCAACTTGATTTTCCAAATTTCTCCCCCTTGAGGAGCGGATTGACAACAAGTGAGCACAAAGAAAAGGTTTGAGAGGGCAAAGACCGAACACCTCATCCAAGTGAAAGAAAACCACACAAGAGCAAAGAACAAGGTCACTTGGCATGAGAGAAACCACAAAGGCCAACTCAATGTCTCGGTCCCCAAAGACATGGGCAACGGCTCGACACAACCGAGACAAGAATGCATGATCCCTCAAGAAGAGGCACAAAGGGCTCAACACCGATCATGGACAAGCGAAATCACACGATCCCTCAAGAAGAGGCACAAAGGGCTCAACACCAATCATGTGATAATCGAAAACATACGTCAACCGCCGCTCCTCAAGAAGAGGCAAAGGGGCTCAACACCACCGGCACAAGAGCACAAAAATCACAAGCTCCCCCTAAACACATGAACTAGGACCAAAGAGCATACAAAGCTCACCCTAAACTCATGAGATAGAGAAAAGAGCACACCAAGCTCACAAGCTCCCCCTAAACACATGCACTAGGGACGAAGAGCATACAAAGCTCACCCTAAACACACGTGATAGAGTGAAAAGCAACCACCAAATCACAACTCAGGCAAACAAAGGAGACTCACCAAAGCTCCCCCTACACAAATGCAAGCTCCCCCTGAACATGTGGAGCAAACTCCCAAATTTTAAATGCAGTTTTCTGAATTTTTCATTAAGCTCACCTCTTCTCCCCCTTGTTGACAATGTATGAAGCAAGATGAAAATGCGAAATGCAAAACAAAGCATATAAACATCTACATGAGCTTCTCAAATAGGCCAAACTTAGTGACAAAGGCTAGAAATGAGACAAAAAGCACATATATGGATCATAACAAAGTCAAAGCATTGCCACAAGTAATATATGGAAATATAGGCATGTGACAAAGCAAATTTTCAGATTTGAGTAGTTATATCAAAAGATGGCTCACTTCAAATGTAAAAGCCTATCCATGTCACACTTGAGCCACAAACATGCATACCATTCAAAGATCATACAAGGATATCAAATTCTTAGCAAAAGATCATGGCAAACACCCATAAAGCAAAGCATGTCATGTCAAAGCTCATGAGCCATGTGTCCACTTCGGGGAGACTTCTCCACCGGTGAACATCATGCAACATGTTTAGCACCCATATGTGAAAGATAATACATTTTAAGCATAAACATGATGGATGGAGCATTTTTCAAGCATGCACACTTCTTTTCAAGATTAATTCATTTCATGGTACATGAAGTGCCTTTGCGGCAAAAAGAAGCTTATGCTCCTCCATGAATGCAACATAGGCTAAACATTCACAATGATATTGACCTTTGGCCCAAATGCAAGAAAGAGACATCCAAGCACAATCTAAGCATGAAAGGCACATTTAGACGAAAAAGTGACATGGATATACTACTACACATGAGTGGAGCACATTTCATCAAATTTAGTCAAGATTAGCATTTGATTCAAAAAGGCTATCTCACAACACATATATCTCAAATATTCCAAGAGCATAGCCTCACATAGCTATTTCTCCACACACATGACCAATATCTCACAAGTAGCCAAAGAAACTCAAATGAGGCATATGGAAGAAGCTCATCATCCTAAAATGCAATATGATACACATGCAACATAGGTAGATATGTACATCAAAAGGAACATGATATATGACAAAATGCGAGACACAAATGTCAAACCTACCAAAGTCTATACATCATGATATATGATACAAATGCAATGCAGAATGCATAGGGAGACAAGGAACTTGACTTAACACCAATAAAGCTCACAAGGGAACACATCAACCAAGAATCGCTCCAAGCGAGAGAAGAGCCACCAAAGGTCCCAATTGAGTACCATAGAAAAAGTACCAATTGCAAAACCGCAAAGATCCCAATTGAATACCATAGAAGGAATACCAATTTAAGGATCACAAAGACCGCCCAAAAGCCACAACCCTTCTTGGAATCAAATTCCCTATCAAAAGAAGCCAAGCTCCCCCTCAACCAAGGGCAGCTAACAAAGCAAAAACTAGGAAAAGGAAGAGCAAGGAAAAACTCTAAAACCAACCGAAAAGAGGAACAACAACACAACTCGAAGACAAGACAAGCCCAAAACTCCAAGGAAAGCTCACAACATGCTACACAATGCATTGATAATATCAATTAACTTAAATAGAGCATTGTAACATGATTCCACAAATATGAATAAGCATGGGCAAGCAAGTATGTCAACAAGGTACAACACTAAACCAAAATGATACCAAAGAGTAACATGCCAAACAATATACAAGAACTAAACAAAGGCATGATACAAGATCACATGGATCATCCACCAACATATATTACAAAGCTAGCATGACAAGATATACATGGGGGACAAACATGCTAACAGGAAAGGTACCATCGAGCTAGACAAACATGATATGAATGAACAACATGACATATCCGAGCAATCAACCATAAAGCATGACATGATGTTCATAAATAACATCCACCATAAAATCATACAAAGATAGCAATATAGATATTCAAGATCACAAAGCTATCATGAACAAGGTGGCTAGCCTACCATGGTTTTCACACAAGCAAGACACAAGTATATACAAGAGAGTACAAGGGGAAAAGAAAACTCACTATACATGTGTACAAAGGCTTTCAAGAGCCATCCAAAACGGTGTGGAGAACCATCATGTCTCCATTGAGCTCATGTTCTCCAACCGCGTCTCCATACCTACACACAAGGAGACAAGAAAGACCGAGCCTTGGATCCCAAAGGGTTAGCAAGCACGTACTTGGGAATCCAAGATTTGGTCACACGGGTAAGTGGTGCACACAAACTATCATGTGGGTTAGCATGATGCAAATGCCGGTTGGAATGAAAAGTCTTTCGAACACCCTTGGAACCATGCCTCAAAGAAGTCACTTGCGAGGAAAGTCGAGTGCTACCACAAGCAAAAAGGCAAAGATCCTTCGGGGTCGTAGGAGAAGAACCAACATAAGCACCACGGGAAGCATGTCGCGGACCAACACAAGAAACACTAGAATCATGTCCACGAGCATGGCCTAACTCACTAGACAGAGTGTCATAAAACCCATCCACAAATCGCGCCTTCTTAGGCTCACAAGTGTTCATGCCATGAGAAGGGCTATGAACAACCAAAGGCCTAGAGGCACCTCCTCGCCGTATTCTCCTTGCCCGGCGGTAGCAAAAGCTCTCTTGATGCCCATCCTTCCCACAAGGAGAGCAATGGTACAAAGGCCTATCGAGAGGCATGGTCTGAGTAGATGAATTACCATTCTCTTGTAAGTGGGAAGTCCCTTGGGACTTAGAGCATGAAGCATCAACCCCAACATCCAACTTGGTGCCCACATTAGAATCACACATGCCATGAGACAAAGCTACGTGGCTTCTTAAAAGCTTTAGCACGCACACGTCGCTCGTGCTTGACACGGCGAAAGCAAAACTCAACGGTATGCCCATCCTTCTTGCAAAAGGTGCATTGGAACCTCGGCTTGGGAGTATGAGTTCCAAATATGTGGGAGGCACCCTTTCCATTCAAATCACCTTGGGCAACACCGGAAGAAGCAACAAGCTTAGGAGTAGCTATGGGAGAGCTATCCAAAGCACTAGCACACTTACTAGCATCCAAAGACTCACACTCAAGAGAAGAAGTCGACTCCGGTTTAGAAGAAGCAAATTTAGAAGCATCACCATCGGAGTGACAAGAGAAGTGAGAATCCAAACCCTTGGCACAAAGACTCTTGCACCTTGTGCGCAAAACCTCATTTTGAGACTTGAGGCGCTCACAAGTACCACATGTCATATTTCTCAAATTATTGATTTCTTCTTCAATGCATTTAGCATATGTGGTACGCAAGAGTTCATTTTCTTTCTCAAGGTTGGCACTCATCTCATCATGCTCAACCAACTTAGCGCTCATATCCTCACGCATCTTTTTCAAAGCCAAAACTTCACTTTCCAAATCAATGCATGAGGTGCAAACGAAATCACATGAACAAGCAACATCATTTACATCTCGCAAAGCACTATCATCATTGCAAGAAGTATGGCAAGCATCCTCAACCAGCAACAAAGAGCACTTGCTACAAGGCATGGATTTTATATCACAAATTTCAGCCCTAGCATGCTCAAGATCATCTACACATGTGGTGTGAGTCAATTTTAATTCATTAATTTCAGCATGCAAAGACTCACAAGAAACACATGGTAAAGAAGCACTTGTCTCTAACAAAGCAATCTTACTCCTAGCCATATCAAGCTCATCATTCAAAACACCACAAGATTTGCAAGGCATAGAAGCATTGGATTTAAACAAGTCAATTTCAGATTGAAAGTTAGCAAGAGATGATCTCAATTCATCATTCTCAAAATCAAGATTGTCGCATGCTCTTCTAAAAGCTTCAACATGCATTTTGCGCCAACTAACTTCATATTTTAATTTCTCATTTTCAACACACAAGGCATCGCAAGATTTGCAAGGCAAAGAAGCTTTGAAATTTAACACCTTGATTTCAGATTTCAAGCATGCAATGGAAGCAATCAAAGCATCATTTTCAGCATGCATGGTGTTACAAGAAGTGCAAGAATTCAAAGCACGAGACCTCCAATGAGCCATACCACATTTCAACCTAGTAAGAGAGCATTTAATCTTCTCATTCTTCCTACGCAAGGCATCGCACAAATCTATGTTTCTCCTATGCAAGTCTCCACAATCACGCTCACAAACATCCAACCTATTGCATAGGATCAAGATAGCTTTGGCAAGTGTACCTTGGTTCATGCCTCCTAGCTTGTGGTAGAGCTTGCCTTTCTTGATGTCACCATCTCGATAGTCCTCGATGAGAGATATCATCTCCTCCACTTCGGCTTCCGCCTCAACCTCCATACTCCTCCTCGCTCAAAGAACCACAAGGAGAAGAACTTGGTGCCATAAACAAAGTACCGGTTAGGATTAGCCGAAACCAAGCTCAAGGAACAAGCAACGATGCAAAGAAAGCACTCAAAAAGCCTCAATTCTCTAACAACTACTGACGAGTTCAATAGCAAAGGATCTTATCTTTTTCCCAAAATTTTACCACCGAACAAGGAGCACCAAAGATAGAGGCACAAAAAATTTCAGCTCAAGATAAGGTGAAATGAAGCCTAGAGAAAATCCGAAAAAAAAAAAGACAAAGCCGCAAGAGACATAAATGAGGATTTTTCAATTATCTTCTTGATTTTTTCTGAATTTTGGATCACCTACAAATGGAGTCACGAAACCGCTGTAAAAATTTGAGCCAAAACGGAGCACCGAGCGAAAAGTTATGCCCGTTTTACTGAAGGTATCTCAAGTTATGGTTTTCCAAGGACACAACTCCAAATCGTCGGACTCAAAACGTGCAAACCAAGGTCGCAAGCAAAAGCACCTCTTTCCTCTAGTCACCCTATGGATTCAAGACTTGTTAGAGCCAAAAGAATCCACAACACCGGTCACGTGAAATGAATTTTTCTCTGGGCCCACGGGGAACTTTCGTAACGGGCACCAAAGCAAAGCCCGTTACGGTAGCTCAATATTAGAGACGCCTGTTGTGCACCTGTGTTTCCACTATCTTGACGAACTGAGACGCGTCTATTTCACGCGCGCCTCAGGACATATAGAATTCATAACGAGCATCAAACAACGACCGTTACCACTACTAGTCACCGGTCACGTGAAATTTCTGTTTCTCTGGGCCCACCGGGAACTTTGGTAACGGGCATGCAAACAGAGCCCGTTACTGTGAAATTAACATCAGAGACGCGTTCTGTGAACTCGTCTTCTTTGTCTCGACGAAATGAGACACATCTATTTCTACGTACGCTTTCTCTCTATTAAAGGAGACACTTGCTTTCAACCCGTGTCTCCTATATCTCGACGAACGGGCCGGTCCTAGGGCCCACCGGTCGGACCGGTAACAAGCTTTTACACCGCTCGTTACGGTGTGAGCATGTCTATAATGGGCTTTCCGAATGAAGCCCTTTACTCACCGATCGGTGTTTGTAACGAGCTTTAGTTAACGTCCGTTATAGATACGTAGGCCACCCCTACGAGAACACGCCCGCTTGCCGGCGGCATCCCGGAACCGACCCAGATTTGGCGCCATCGTGGGGGCGCATTCCGAAACCAGCCAGATATGGCGGTCACCACAAAGAAGGAGACATCACAAATACATTGTCATATCACGGATATAGCCAAAGCAAGATCACATTTATAGACAAGCAAGATCACATTTATAGACAAGCTAGGATCACATCAAGTTTTCAAGTTACTCTCATCGGGGCTTGTTTGGATGGAGTCATGAGAAAACTGCCCGAACCAGCAAGATTCGACCCCAACCAAGCAAGCCAAGCGGGTTTCTCGTGCAACAACACCGACTAAAGAAGACTGAATGAGTTTCAAGTTTCCGGCTACGTAAACTCATGGTGCACCACCGTAGAAGTTGCCCTTTCGGTCGATGGTCTCCTTAAGAATATACTCGCATGACATCTCTCGGACACGCTTTAGATCTTCTTTGGAAACATCTACAGGAGATTTGAAATTCCGCAAAATACAATCATTTATGAGAATACACTAGAAATCGGTTCTAAAATCGGATGGATAATATCAGCAGAGACAAGGTTGAGCATTATTATCTACTTACATTAGCTTTCTTCATGTCGTGTATGTCATCGAGTAGTCTTAACATATGGAATGCCACATGGAATCCACACAAAGAGGACCCCCGTGGCTACCGAGCACACCGCATCGAGGTACCAAAATGACAAGTTAATGCGGTACCAAATAGGTAAAAAGGGACCATAAAAAAACCTCGGTCTTACGGCGAGATTTATTTTGTGCTTGAGTGTGGCTTTTGGCTTTTTTTTGTTTCTTTTCGTCACGCCATCCCGTGCATGTTCACCAAAGGCCCCGCATGATCAACAATACCGATTGGAAACACTAAGAGATTGAAGTTTTGTGAACAAAACCTACAAATATTGTACCAAAGGCCCCGCATGGTCGCAATACCAATTAGAAACACTAAGAGATCGAATTTTTGTGAACAAAACCTACAAGAAATTGACTAGTTCAAAATAGGTTGGAGATCCGGGAACTTTAGCGGGGTATGTTGTTTAGCGAATCTAGATACCAAACCTATTTGAACTTCATACGGATGATCATCGTTACCCGGTGGCTAGTGCGATAGGCACCCACCACGTAGTCATTGTTCATTGCATTTGAGATTGTTTTGCCAACTTGCCGAGAACACCGAGAAATATTTGTTGAAGTAAACAAACCCGGATCTAAAAGACCAACACCGATCCGCATCTCCGCCGCCTTGTCCATCATTTTCCTACAAAAAAACAAATTGTTAGCATGCATGAACTTTGTGGTCAAAATTAAAGAAATATCTTTTTATGTTTAAAGGACTTACAATGTACACAACCTCATGAAGGTAACATCCGGAGAAGCCGGGGTTATAAGGTTATACCCGCTACTGGATTCAATGTTTAACATTAAAGCACCACAACCACCTTTAAAGTAGGCTTGATCCACCTTTGCTGGAAATGCAAGTTTATCCTTCTGTGTTCCATGACATAAGCATGCAACTTGACACAATTTGGTCCAAAGAACCTTTACATTTGCTTCTAACAACATAGGTGCACCAGGCTTGTATTTTGGTCGGTCCCGTTCGTCCTAATAACACGCTTAAGAATCTCGCATTTAGACGAGAGGTTTCCCCGGCCCGGTTCCCCTTCTATAGTGGAGATTGCCTCGGCTCCTCTTGTTGCGGAGGCTCCTCGTACTTGTTGCATCTCGCCGCTAAGGGGAGATTGCCCGCGCTCCTCCTCCCCGCCGCCGGAGAGGCTGCTATTTCTTCTCGTTGCTTATCTTCATGTTGCGACCGCCGCTAGGCGTAGTTTGCCCGGGCTCCTCCTACCGTTGTTGACGCTCCCCGCCGCCGGAGAGGCTACTCGTTTCATCCGTTGATTATCCTCAAGTTGCGAGTGCCGCTAGGCGGAGTTTGCTCGGGGCTCCTCCTCCGACCGTTGTTGACGCTCCCCGCCGCATAGTTTTGCCGATCTGCTCGCCGTTGAGCCTTCTCTTGCCGACACCGAGCCGCAGTACCTCCATCCGATGTTGTACCCCTCGCTACTCCGTTGCGGCTTCGGGGTTGGGATGTCTCGTCATGGTAGTATAAGGATCCCGTCCTTTGGCCATTGGATCCTTTTAACGAGAGCCCCGACCTAGGGTTACTATGTCACCCCCATCAATTGGTACGGTAGAGGGTAGTGACCCGTATTGGCCCACACATAAGTAGGTTGCACCATAACATACCCATCTTGCACTCGGTAC
The DNA here is from genome assembly GCA_947561735.1 of Cenchrus americanus. Taxonomy (NCBI): domain Eukaryota; kingdom Viridiplantae; phylum Streptophyta; class Magnoliopsida; order Poales; family Poaceae; genus Cenchrus; species Cenchrus americanus. Next base: position 8,513,218 of record OX387242.1, read on the forward strand.
CGAATGACAAGCCTTTTGAAATGGAAAGACTTTCGCTAGTGCGAGCTCCACATTAATCTCGGTGCCATCCAAAAGGCCGCACGCGGTTGGCTCTGTCGGCTTATCGATTGTGTCCGGCATAGGTGATTGAATATCACCGTGCACTTGATTCGCTTCGTCACCGTTGGCATTCCAATGATCTTGCTCTCTCGTCATCTTCCTCGCAGACATGCGCATGTTCTTCCTCGCGGTCATGCCCATCTTCTTCCTTGCTGCCATGCATATATTCTTCCTCGCCGCTACCGACAGTGTCCGGTAATTGGGAAGGAAGAAGTGCATTTTTCGGTATGTCGATGCCTCGATAGTCTTAGAGCATGGACAACGATTTAAATGTTATGTCCATCATATCATGAGCACTAGACCTCTTGTTCCTCTTCTTCCTATAAATTCTAGCAAACTCTTCACCAAACCCTTTACCCCAGCCAAGTGAACTAGACATGCCTCGGACTCGACCTCGATGCTCCGGAGTCTCAAGTGCTTCGCGGTGAGGATATCATCCTCCCTAACCCCGCAGAAAGAACCATCACTATCCCGAGTTGCAAGTGTTTTCACCCTATCTCGCTACCCCCACCACCGCGGGGGTTATTGATTGTAATGCCCCCGATTCCTTCACTAGTATTCTTCTTCTTCTTCCCTACCCTTGCCCATAGATAAGGTCTCGAACGTCCAGAAATTGGTCCCAAGGGTTCCGTTTTCCTTCTGCAGCCTAGCTTTGCATCCTCCTCTTCCCGCCTTTCCTTTTACCGCGATAACGTTTTCTCGCCCATCTTGTGTGACTTATTATGCAATGCTCTCTTTTGTTTCATCTTCCGACTCAATTGCCGAAATGAAGGAGAATTGGTTTCCCGCACAAACATGTCCCGGTCTTGTTGCCTGCAAAAAGGCATGTTTCACAAAGGGAGTCTCCTCTTCACTCACATATTTTTTTCTTAAATGGGCCTTGAACCGCCATTGCAAGGTTCCAATCTCTGATATAGCTGCCTTAATTGCCTTCTTGCGAATAGATTCTTCCAGATTGGCTGGGTAATCTAGCTTTTCCTCTAAAACTGTGAACAGATAGCCCTTCTCAATTGGTGTGAGATCATGAACCGCGTTGTTGACTGACACCCTCTCCCGAGAAATGAGACCACAGACCAATACAAATCTATCCCTCGCAGCATCTGGGGTAGGCCAAAAATTGGCATCAAGTACAGTTACAGTCAACTTGTCTTCTCGGCCATTTGGCTTGTGTCCTTGACCCACGGGATTGAGTACTACTCGCGAGCGTCCGTGCCGAGTGATCCCGTGAAGAAGGTTCACCGACGATGGGCCGTGATGATGCACCGGAGGTAGATGAGTTTGTTGTTGTGGTAGACCGCATAGATGATATGTCGGGTTTGTCGGAGAGCAACATAAGCAAGACCGGAAATCTAAACAAAATTCTTATTAGATAAATTCGTTTTCTCCGACATAAAAAAAATAGTTGATACAATTGTAAATAAAATCAACATAGACATACACAAGGTTCATATTTTACTAATTAGCGTACAGGGATAGGTGCTAACCATTTTGACAGGGACACAACAATTTGCTTATATATCAAAGCGGAGAATAAATTCATTCAACTACTTCCTTGTCCAACTTGAGCAACTGATGGATTGTGTGTTCCATGTGTACATGCAACAAGAGGATAAAGCAATGGTCATGGCATTATATATGATAGTAGTGAAACAACACTCACAACACATGATGACACCAACAATAACAATATATATGACAAATAGTGAAACAATTAACACTCATAACAAAGCATAAGACAATCTAGTTATCACTACATTATAAACCACCGTGATGCAATTCCACCGACATTATGTGGCCATCGAATTAAAGTATGCTAACCGTCCAAAGCATAATTGTCGATCCGGTACATTCAAAGCATAGCGAGAATTAAATGATGCTAACATCCTTTATGCTTTTCATGAATTTACAAAGTGCAAAGAAAAACATGAAAATGAATTTCAACATTTCATATAACTTCATCTCGTTAGCAACAATTTATTCAAAACGAGACTTGGAGCAACAAAATCCATCCATCAAATCCACACAATCAATTGATGATGAACTATTAATGCATGTCTCCCTAATCCACCTTGACATGAATATATAGCAGATTGGGTGGACTACATTATAAACCACTGAGATACAATTCCCAATGACATTATGTGACCATCACAATTAAAATGTGCTAATATGTCCAAAGCATAACTGCCGATCTGGTACATTCAAAGCATAGCAGAATTAAAGTATGCTAACAGGTCCAAAGCATAACTGCCGATCTGGTACATTCAAAGCATAGCAGAATTAAAGTATGCTAACAGGTCCAAAGCATAACTGTCGATCTGGTACATTCAAAGCATAACACAATTTAAGTATGCAAGCATCCTTAATGCTTTTCATGAATTTACGGTGCAAAAATTGTAGCAGCAAGAACATGAAATTGAATTTCAATAGTTCATATAACTACATCTCGTTAGCAACAATTTATTCAAACGGACTTGGGGCAACAAAATCCATCCATAAAATCCACGACCAATCAATTAAAGATGAACTATCAAGGCATGTCTCCCTAATCCACATTCTCATGAATATATAGCAAATTTGGGGGCCGAGGAGAGAGAGGGTGTTTGGGGTTGAAGCGGGACTAACCTCCGTCGCGAATGAAGTAGTTGTTCTCGTGATGGTCGAGGGGCCGGATCCATGTCGGCTCGTGGCCCGAGGCGGCCGGCTCGTTATCGTGGATGAGGATGACGTCGACGGATCCGCGCGTCAACCTTCTTTAGGTTGGCCGGGAAGATGTACTTCCGCACGCCGATGAACCGCGTCCTCGTCACCGTCGTCACGTAGGGAGCAAAGTGGGGGGCCGGAGAAGAGCGAGTGGCCGCGACAGGGAGAGAGCGGCGAAGGCGAGCGGGGCGAGTGGCGGTGGCGGTGGGGAGAATGTAGGTGTTGTGGATCTATCTAGCGAGGAGCCGAATATGAACAGCGTGCATAACTATGTTTAATGAAACTACTAGCGCGCCCTTGACGGCTCTGTGTAGCAATTGGAATTCCATGGGGATTATAGTCAATATACGTGGGAAATTTTGAGCAGCCCGCGCAAGGTTTGCCTACTGACACTGACGAGTGGGCCAGTGTCATAGGCGACGATGGTTACTGAACCCGCATCGCCTTTGTTTGTAGTTGGGTCCAGCGGGCGGGCAACGATTATCTTTTTTATATTGGTCGCCGACGCTAACGCATGGGCCTCGTCACTATTTTTTTTGAATGAAACTTGCTTCCCTAAATTATTAGAGCCTATAAAACAACACCTAAAAAATCATAAAAATATGAACAATTCGTATTTGGACATTTAGTATTTCAATAAAATATCAACAAACACACTTGTGTGCCCAAAATTCATATATTTCGTTTATACACCCCATGGTAATTATATAATAATTCTAATAACATCAAATTTTCTCTAAAAAATCTACAAATTGACTTGGTAACATAATTTGGGTACCTAAACTTGTCGTCGAAATTTCAAATGGTATCTATGTAGGAATAATATACTTGTGTACAAATGTCTACATCTCTCACATAGTTTCCTAGAATGTTCTTTGAACATTGAAATTTTCCACACTTTGCAACATGTTCAAACTCATAAGCATTTGAACACTTAACAAAACCTTGTGGTTCACCTTAAGATTACGAAAATGCAAAGTTTCATTACAGGAGGTGTGGAAAACAATTATTATTTATATGATGTACTTACATAGAACAAGATAAGACATATAAACATTGTTCAAGAAACGGAATATACACTAAACAATGAAAGTAATGAAAACACGGTGATTTTAGAAAACTGTAAAAAAATAATCAAATTCGAACTAATTACGACGGAGAAATACATGTTACAAAAATTTGATTGTGGATTAAAAAGAGAAATGCCGTCGGCGACGCGGGACGGATAAACTGTTCTTCATTCTCCAATAGAATAAAGGAGGAAGCAGAGGGCACCGCCGCCCGCCGCCGTGCCCGCTTCGGCGGTTTTGACACCCAAGATGGCACCCCTGACCTCGTTGGCGGTAAATGAGACCACCGCAACCTTAGATTCACTAGTACAAATGCTATCATCCATGACCATTACCTAGTGACGATTTCCCGTTTGGTCATAGAAGTTCTCTTTGCAGCGATGAAAAAAAATATTTGGTCACGAAGATTATTCTTTCTATGACGATACAAATTTGGTCATAGTAGTTAATTCAACGGTGACAAATTGTTGAATTTGGTCACGCTTGACGAGTGAGGGGTGAGACGAATTTGTCGCATGCGGTCGGGCCCCGATGGGCTTGGCGGGCGGGCCGAGCGGGTCGGAGCGGGTCGGGCCTTCGGGCTCGGCCCGTTCCAAAGAGGATAGGTGTTTTTTTCGAATTTATTTTTCAATGGGAAAACAATTCCAAGAAACACCGTAAAATGTTTTTAGAGCACGAAAAATACTCAAAAATCACAAAAATTCCAGGAAAATTCCTAGAGATAGATTAATACATGAACAATCCAAATAAAACATTTGGAGCCCATGAAAAAGATTTTAGAGCCTTCTAATAAATAGAAATAGCTCAAGGAAAATGAGAATAAGTTCTAGAATAATCTGGAAAATTCTCGGGAAAGTTAGGACAACCTCTCCTAAACGCATTTTTTGAAACCTTTTGCACTCAAGAACCACTAGATGCATTGGCATGAATGCAACACACATAACTTTTATTCAATTTAGAAAATCAAACAATGGATTTTTCCTATACTATATTCCCCGTAAAGAAAAATAAATGTTGGAATTTTTTTTAAAATTATGAGAAAATCGTTATTTAATTATTCTTTCTATTCACATCCCGAAATTGGAAATTTCAGGGTGTGACAATAGCTCATGAGCATTTTCACAATTAAAAACTCTATTGAAAACGCCTACATATAGTGAGGACAAAATGTTACTCTTAGCAATCACATCAAATTGTTTTTCCTTCTTAGTACCATTTCTCATGCCCTTGTGTCCTAGGAAACAAATACATGTGGAGGTCGCCGCATAATTATAGAGTTTTCAATGTATAATTCACCATATTTTGTCTCACACAACACGAAAAAAATTATAAAAATTAAAATAATTGTCGAAAAAAATGTAAGTTCTTGTGAGGGACCGTATTTTTGCTACAAATGACTACCAAAAAAATCTCAAGTCATTTCAAAAAAGTTGAGTGTTATGTAGTCCAAATATAACAAGTCACTCACATATTTCCTTAAACTATGTGAGTGACTTGTTATATTTGAACTACATAATATCACCACTTCCTCAAATGGGAATTTGACCTACACAAAGTTTGTTAGTCTCGACAAGTTATGAAACTTTTGTGTTCAAAAGATTTTCATCCGAGTTCATTTCATGTTTCGTTTGACCGAGTTTTGACCGAGTCAAACTTGGATTTTAAAATTTGAATAGCTCATGTTTTGTTGCATGAAGAAATGATTGAATCCAACACCATAACTTGATAAATCATGATTTTAAAATTTTTTGGGAAGAAGAATCACCTCATTTCGAGTTCGTATGAGGCAGAATGACTAGTTACAAGTTTTAATCCGAGGAAAAAAAAGAAAAATTGATCAGTTCATTCCAGTTCGTCACGTGTTCATGAAGAAGGACCGATTTCTCTTTTTTTCCTCGCATTAAAACTTGTAAACTGTTTTTCTTCCTCATACGAACTCCAACTCGGTTGATTCTTTTTCCTAATTTTTTCTAAAATCAAGATGTTTTACTCGGTGCCATTTCTTTGTATCTTAATTACTATTTCTTGATTGCTTTTCATACAACATATCTTTTCCAACTAAAAAGAGAATATAAAAAACATGTTTTTCATAATAATTGCTAATATAACTTAATATTCTCTAATGTTATGGTCAACACAAGGTTGCATCCAAATTTGAGGTGCCCATGAGTAAGAAAGTATTTGAGTGTGTACAAACTTTGAAGTTTAAGTTGAGTTGTATGAAACAATGTGATGATCTAGCTAGTTTATGAACAATGTATACTCCAATTTTCACAAAATCTTATGAAACTTTTTTCAAGCTTGTAAATTGATAAAATGATCCTATGCTAATTTACATAATTTTTTGATAAGTTTTATTTATTATTATCATTATTTTATAACAAGGTGACTAGTAGAAGTTTGAAATTTCCTCAAGCCAATTGATTTTTTCATTAATCTCCTAGATGTGGCCTAAAATGGACCATAGGCGCCTAAATATAATTTTTTTTGAATTTTTTAAACTTATTAGATGCACATATAGGTCAATTTTGAATTACTTTCGGTAAACACGTAGAAATTCATTTAAATGATAGAAAATAGCAAATCCACTCGAAAAATCTTGAAACTCCTAGATGAAAACTTGTATCCATACTGTTATATATAAAAAATATATTTTATCTAAAGTTATCTAGTTTTGAATTTCAAATTTTCGGTTAAATGATGTCAAATTTTGAATTCCAAATTCAAATTATAGCCTAAAAAAGAAAAATAAAAAAAATTCTAGCACCTCCCGCGATGAGACCGGCCCATCAAAGAGGCCTCGCTTGGCCCATGAGACCGCCGGTCGCCCGAGCCACGTCAGCGATCCGCGTGCTCGCCCCTCCCACGCCGTCGGATCCCGCCGGCCCATTCGATCCAGGCCGTCCGCTCGGCCGCGTCCTCATCTCCCGTGCCAACCCTCTATCAACCCTAGTCTCCCGTGCCCTCTATCCCCTGCCTCCTTTCTTCCGCATCGAGCGCGGCGGCGGCCAACCCTAGACTCTCTCAACCTCGCCGCCTTCCACCCTCTCTCATCCCTGTCCCTCTCTCCTCCTCGCTCCGGCTCCTACGCCACCGGCTTCCCCTCGATCCAACGGCCGTGGGTGAGGTCGTCGATGAAGCGGCTTTCCCGGATCCGGCGGCCGTGGGTTAGTTTCCTCCTCCATCTTGCTCGTCCATCCGCATCCGATGCGCCAATTCATCCGCACCGTCCCCACCCGATCTCTCTTTCTCATGGTCCAAATCCCGCTCGCGATTCCTCGTCCTCCCCCCCCCGAAACCGGCCTCCGATTCGTCCGACCCCGAATCGCCGCCGGATTCCCCGCGATGGCGGGCGCGGGCGCCGCGGTGGTGGAGAGGGCACACGACCTCTCACGGAGCGCCCGCCACCGGGAGGCGCCGGAGCTCTACTCGCGGTCGGGGCAGAGGCGAGGGCCCCGTGCGGCGCATCGCGCCGCACAAGAACCGCGCCGCCCTCGCTACCACCGGCGGGCGAGCGAGAGGGCATGGCGAGGGCCGGGCGAAGGTGGACTACGTCTTCAAGGTGGTGCCGATCGGCGACTCGGCGGTGGGCAAGTCGCGGATCCTCGCCCGCTTCGCCCGCAACGAGTTCGGCCTCGACTCCAAGGCCACCATCGGGGGTCGAGTTCTAGACCCGCACCCTCATCATCGACAACGGGAGCGTCAAGGCCCGGATCCGGGACACCGCCGGCCAGAGAGGTACAACCATACGCTCGCCCCCCTCGTCCATCCTCCCTCCCCGTCTCGTTCACCTCACCGCTCGCTCACGATCCTCGCCGCCGCTTCGGTGTCACTAGTCTCCTGCACAAACCACGCCCGTCGATCCGTTCCTCTTGCACATTGCATCTCCATGGACCGTAGCGATGGCGAGAAACGCTGAGCGCGATGGTGGATCTCTGCTGCGGATATAATACCGGCAAGGTAGGTGTGAAACGTGAACTCACTAACATCACATCATATTGGCGACGGTGAATCGAAACGGTTGCCCAACGGCCGCCGTATTCGCCTCCTCTCCTATAAGGTACCGTCACGCTTCGGTAATTGCGGCGGTTGTTTATTTTTTGCAAATCCAAATAATCCGCTCGCTAAATAATTGGTCTCGTTGGTACGCTTATTTGGGTTTGCTTGCAGTGGAGGGATCGCCACTTGTGGAGGCGCGAATGATAAGTTCTCGGGTTATTTTCGTTCTTGACATGCATTAGTGTTGTTCCGTCGGTTGACCGATACTTTCCCGATTGTTCCTCGTTGTTAGTCACCGGCCCGGTCGACGGGGTTCTAAATAACGACCTAGCAAAAGCTCAAAGAAGTCGCTATTTTCACCGCCATTTCGATAAAGTGGTGGATGCTAAATTGATGAGTATGAGCTTGGTCACAATGGTATGAGATATATCTCGGGAATCTAACTACTCACGAAACCGTGGTCCGAAACAATGCTTATAGTGTTTTGATTTATTTTGCTTCTAATGATCGGTCCCATGTAATGATTAGTCCCATGTTGTGATGCTCACAAGACATTGGTTTATGTCTTTATTAATGGCTAATACTTGACCGATGCGATGACGATGAACCCCAAAATTTTGTTTGAAAAGAATATCCTTCCTATTCCATTTGCTGCGGATATAATTATTTACCTTTTAGTGAGTTCACGGTTCCACACCTACCTTGCCGGTCCACAATATAATGTGATGTTAGGTGATTGGATCCGGCATCGGCGAGCTTCTACCCTTATGGCAAGGTGCTTGCTAAAGTTATGCGTAAGCTTCGGTTAGTCTAATTGACAAGGCGAGAGATGATCGTAGTCATTTCAGTTTGCTTCTCGCTTACTCGTGGCTTTAAGAATCCGTAATTGAGAAAAAGTACGGTTAGCACCGCATTGATGGATTTTTTTACGGCGGGATCTTGGGTAGATGGGAACAATATATTATTCGAATTCGAGGTAATTCGCAGTTACCTTGTACTTTGCTCAATTGCTATATGATATCCGAAGGGCTTTAATCCTTTGATGCCCGGCTCATTGACAAAGCCTTTAAAGTTTCCGGTGATTCCGAGGTACAAAACATGAATAGGCTCTCGCCGTACTAAGAAATGTTGTGTAAGAATTTACATCCATTGCCGAAAATTTGTTTGTTGTGAGTGGATCCGTGATGCATTTTTTTGTCTTTTCTCCTTTCCGAATTTACTTGGTTCATATTTAGTGATTGATTTGCTTGTACTTGGTTGATAACATTGGTTAGGCTCATGCCCTTGAACCGCTTCCGAAGTCCAATCGTGTTATTCCTTGTTTTGATTAAGGAGTTGTTTTGCGGGTAGTGCGGAATAATTTTGAAAGTATCACCCGTATCATAGCTCCCCTTTGAACTCGCTGCAAATGAAACCGACTTGATCCGTATGATCTCCTTGCTTGCTTTCATTTCTTAAATATTTGGATCCGCATGCATCGACTATAGGATATGCCTACCGAGAGAGGCGGCCATATGTTGAGTGCAAGAAGCAACAACACTATATGCACATGCATATGTTTTGCTAAGTATTGTCTAATTCGAATCACAGGTGCTATTCTGAATCACAAGTGCTAATGCAAAGTACATTGTTGGAGGGTGACTAACAACTTAGATACTATCTTTCAGGGATGTGTAAGGGTGCCAGTTTACATACTTTTGCACATGCCATTAACTTGTAATCACTTTCTTTTTGTGCAATGATCCAAGTTCGAGTACTCGCATCTATTCGCCTCTTTTTGTGCTTGTTGTATTGCTCCTTGAACATTGTATACTACTATCTCGTTAGCAAACCGAGTACTATATACATACAATGGTGCTAATGCATATTTTTATTTTGACTGCAGGTTATTAACGAAGAGGTCTAGTGGATGCAAGATGAAAGCATAATGTAATCAACTATATGGTGATGTGATTCTAAATGTAACATGAGATGTCGAATCTCTATTTTTTGAGATTTATCGGATATTATATTGTACTGTTGTGAGCATGTATGTGATCCGGGCTATGTAATTTGTTGAAATAAGTGGGTTTAAATTTGGTGATTTTGAATTTTTATTATTTCTGGATGAGCTCGAATAAAAAAGTGAATCAGTGAAATAATTGGCCATTTAGGCTCATCTATGAATTGTGTATGTGGTGGTGACGTCATCATTGCCACATCAACTGCCATGTCATCGTCTATGTAGGCAGCCACGTCATTGTACATGTAGGCAGCCACGTCATCGTCCATGTAGATAGCCAGCGTGGCATCGAGCCATGTCAAAACGTGGACAAACCGCGGCGCGACACGTGGACAAACCGAGTGCGACACGTGGACCATTCGAGCTCGACATGTGGACAAACCGCGGTGCAACACGTGGCGTTGTGTCAAAGAGCCACGTCATCATATCCATGTCAGCACGCGCCTTGCCACGTCAGCAGCCAGCATGGGCCGTGCCACGTGGCATCCCCTTCCGTGACCAATTTCGTGACCATTTGGCTTGGTCATAGAAGAAATACACTTCTATGACGAAAAACGTGTTGGTCATGGAAAAGTTCCACTTCTATGACCAAAATGACCGATTGGTCATGGTAGACCAAATGTGACGGAGCTTCGTTACCAATTCAATTTGGTCATAAGTTGGTCATAAAAAAGTGTTCCGTGACCAAATTTGCATGTACCGTGACCAAACCGTTTGGTCATTGATGTTGAGTACTTGTACTAGTGATTTGACTCACAAACGTTATCAAAAACCTATTAAAAACCGACATCCCGATAAAATCAAATCCGTGTTTAGTAATATCTAATAATTTACATTCAAGATAGATAATGTTCATTGATGCTTGCGCCTACATCCCGATGTTCATCCTGCCGACGGCGTACTCCACGGCGGGACGGAAGCTACACGTCCAGAGGTCGAACTCATGATAGATGCGACACTCGGCACTGCAGTATTGGATGATCTCTTTCGTATCCGGCCTGTAGTGCCTACATCCCGCTTCCTAAATGCAGATGTGGGGATTCTGGACGGGCAGCAACGGAATGTCATCGTCGTCGCCGTCATCAAGCTAGTACCACCACGCAATGTTGTTGAGATCCTGCTTGACGAGATAGCGCAGCCGCCGCAGATTGTGGTTCTTCCATCGGCTGTCAGGGGGCGACGGGCCGCCGCCGATTTCCGGAGCAAGTGCCATGGCTTCGGGGTCCGCCGGGTTGCAACGGTACTTCAAAGCATCGCTAAGAAGTACTTGGCACCGAGTCTTCGCAGCGGCATCTCCCATGAGCTTCGGACCCTTATCGGGGTTCTGCCACGCCTCATCAACCTCTCCATCCCCTCGAAGCACAATGCCTCCGGATGATTGGCTTCGCGGAAGCGCCGCTCAAACCACGACCTAATGTAGCAATTCTTGCACTCCTCACGAAGATCACGCGGCGACACGTGCGGTAGTACCTCATCGGAGTCGCGGATGTGCCGAAAGGTGCCGCAGATTTTATTGCGAAGGTTCGAAAAATGGAAGACGGGCTCATCCTTGATGGAGTGGATGATGATCTTGGTGACAAGTTCATCTGGCAGCAGCAGCATCAAGCACACCATGAGCATCAAGGAGAAGGGGAGGAAATAGAAAAGCGACGGGGTTTGGAAATTGTTGACGGTTAATAATTGTATCAAAGTTCGTTTGTGACTTGCAAGCGTACAAGTCTCCCGTCGTAGTCAAGGGACCCTTCTTCCCTCGAGTGGTGAACCCAAGGTATCGAATCCGTGGAACAAATGTGTGACGCAAAACTTAATCTAATAAAGCCAAGTAACTCCAATCTTCGATAAAAGAAACCCTAATGCATCTAAGTAAAAGACATGAAACGAATCTAATCTACTAAAGACCGGAGAAAACAAAGTAAGATTGGGTAGATAAACCGATCTAGAGGGATCGGGGTAAGCCTTTTGTTGAAGTTCTAAGCAAGAGAAGAAGTAGCAAATCGAATCTTAATAGAAGCCTCTTTAAATCGTGGTTTCCCGTCCAAATCCTAAAACATCCGCCTTTCGAGAACCCCCGTTCGTCACAACGTATCCCTATTCATGCGGGTAGCTTAGGGCAAGTCAAAAGACAAGTCGAGATTCTTTCGGAAGATCCGGCGTGTACCTCTAGCCACCGCGGCTACAAGAACACCCTATGTAATCTATCTCGAGAATAGAATTGGAATAAGCAAAGCCGATCGAAAAACGAAATCTTCGAGGAAACACTTGATCGCTAGGAAAAGATTCAACTTGATAATTCAACTATAACAATGATACATACACAAGATCACCACCGGGATCCTTCCTTGATCTTGCTTCTAGCTCCGGAACTCCGACGTGGTCTTCCGTGCAAGGTTCCCACGTCGGCTAGGGGAACCCTAGTCAACTAGCTCGACCCTCTCCTCTCCGAGATGGTGTCCCTCTCTTCTCTCGCTCCTCGGCGGCCGATGACGAATTCTTCTCCCCGAGGCTCTCGGTCGGGGGGGCTATAAATAGCCCGATTGGCGGCTAGGGAAAAGGAGGGGGTATTTGGGCCCCGGATGGGCCCGGGGCCGACCGGATTGGGCCGGCCGGCACCGGGCCCATCTAGGCCCGGCCCCGAGGGCTCCTTCGCTCCACGTCGGTTCCCTTGCTTCCCGGATGTTTCCCCCTTCGCATGTAGGTCCATGTCGTCGGTTTCTCTCCGAATTGGACTCAACTCCTTGTCTTGCAAGATTCAAGACTTTTCACTTTTACGGTCGGGTCCTCGGAGTCCGTCATCTTCTCGGATCAAGTCCCCGGCTTTTTGGAGTTAAGTTTGCTTCATTGCATGACTTGTACGGGGCTTCAAGGTCTTGTCATGAGGTGCTTGATGAACTTATCCCGAAAGTCTTGCATTCAACACTAAAACCCCGCATAAACATTAAACTCCAAAACCGACATGCACACGTGAACTTGTTATACCACGGGGGTTAGTACCAATGGATAAGGTATAAAACTCATGCCAACACCGAAGGTAAACTCATGGCTAGGTTGACGGATTTTCACCGTCAACATCTCCCCCATGCTTAAACCTTGCTCGTCCGCGAGTAAGCCTTCGATGGATATCATCATTGCCAAACAATGTTTAAACTTTGCACTTGATCACACATGAGAAAACATAATGCTCTCAAAATTTTAATTCATTAAAGTTCCATAATGTGCTAGCCTTCATCTCTACGGAGGGTAGATTCTTATTAAGCCTATCCCACAAGTTTTAACATGCTCACAAAGTTTAAATAGATCTCGAATTTTTGAAATAAAGAACGAGATAAAGAAAAGCTAAACCAAGTTCACAAATTTAAATCATCTCGTATATTGCTCATGAACTCTCATCTCACTTGTCTCTCAAGCCTATATATTCTACTCCTTTCCCTCTCATATATATGTGGTAGGCTTTATATGGAGCTTTGGGAAAGTTTAGTCCTAACAAGATTTTATAATGAGGTGTTGTCAAAACAAGACAAGCTTCTCATGGTCTTACCGAGACTTGTCAAAAAGGTCATTGGAAAATAATGTTAAATCAAGGAGGGGAAAGAGAAAAATACACACACTTTTAGATGAGTGGACATGTGCAAATGGCAAAGAGTGATCCCGAGGCACAAAGGAAGTCCTCGTTATCGGATTGCACATGGTTGGAAAATGAGAATGGATCTTTTTAACTTGAAGCCTTGAATGCACTCTTAGAGAACCGGGGAGTTTACTTTACGCATATTTTTTTCTTTCTCATATTTCTCATTCTTTTCTTTCTTTCTTTCTTTCTTTCTTTCTTTCATTCATTATATATATTTTTTTCTTTACCTTGAAAGTCATGATTATCGCCGGATTTTTTTTCTTTCATCATCATTTTTTAAAATATTCCCCTTTTAACTCTAAAACTGCACCGTACCTACCTCCTCCCCCATGCTTAGATGTTGCTCGTCCTCGAGCAAAGAGGCGAAAAATAAGGTAGGTACCGGAAATATTTTTCCTTTGGAGAGATACTTGAAATCTTCAATGTTGGCACTGTCTTGCGAACTTCCTTGAATTGATGATCCATTCTCAACAATAGGTTGTGGTCAAGGGGGTAATCACAAAAGATGATATTTGGTTTAAGGGTGGATATCCGGCAAAGTTTGTGAGATCTCCGATGCGGGGATACACAATGCATGGATAAAAGGCTAGCAAAAAGATAGATACGCAAAAATGGAATGACCAGCTTCTTAGTCTCGGGCCAGAGAAATCATGGCCTGCAATAACTCACTCAAAAATAAATCTTGTACACTAAGGTTTATGCACTCAAATATATATAAGGCTTTGGATAGGTTGAGCAACACACAAGCGATATTTGTGACAAGGTTAGCGATATTTTTGAGCATAAAAGACATCTTTAATCTATTCATAACTTGAGAGCACATAAAACACTATGGGTCTTTATTTTAATCATAACCTCTGCTGAAAATTAAGCTAGCATTTAAATAAATTCAGATTTGTATTTTTAAGAGAGCACTAGCTTAAACATGCATAAATCAATTACAAAGATGAACAAAGCTGCAATTATAATCATATATCATCATGGCACGAATTTTGTAACTTTTCCAATGATATAATCAAGGTGGTGTCTTTATTAATGATGACATCAAGTTGAAATACAAACTGAAAATAAACAAACATGCTTGCTGAAATTTAAATAAAAACAGAAAATACTACGCAAACACACATAAGCAAAAGCTGAAAATTACAGAGAAAAAGAAAAGAAAAGAAAACTAAAGTTCCTAAATCTTCTAGTCCTCCGCCGGTGGTTGATGTTGATGATCTTGATAATAATACCCTTGCTCATAATATGATTGGACATTTCCTCCGACGAATTGATTTGGCTCCACAAGGTGAAGGCGTCCAAGCTCAAAGGCAATATTTGCATTTCTTTCACCAAGTTGAGTTGCATTAGCTTGGATGGCTGCGATGTTTTGAGCATTTCTTGCAGCATACTCTCCAATTATGGCCATGCTTTGTTGTGGTTGGGGATGATGAGCGTAGGACTCCGCGAAGTTAGCGTTGGGCACAACATAATTTGGTGGGGGTACCGGTGCACCACCCCCCCCATGCTTGCTCTTGTGGCCCTCTCGTAGTAACTTGGCGGAGGAGGGACCCCGCCGAATGGTTGCACATTGGGTTGTGCTCCACTCGCTTGTGCGAGAGGATGTTCCCTCCTCTACGATTCTTCCTCTTTTGTTCTTCCTTGCAGGGACAAGTAGTCCCTCTTCCAACCAATCTTCTCTCCCTTCATTGAAAAGCCTAAGCCTCTCGTTGGGAAGGGGTAGGTTCACTATGGCCAACCGATAACCTCCTCTCTCATCTCCACTAATGTATTTGCCTTGCCGCAAATACTCAATGCCGAGAGAGGTACCACGCAAAAGGTGGTCGGGGTTTCTTGCGATCCCCGGCCGCAAGGAGAAGGCCAACATGGAGAGGTAGCACCCCGAACCAATATTACCCGCCCCCGATGTTGCTTCACAACACCAACGGTTGATCATGAGGTAAGAGGGGTCTATTGGCTGCCTGGCAATTAAAGCCGAGTATAGCCAATTCAACTCCGTGTCGGTCACCTTTGTCTCCTTCATCCTCCCCAATACCCTCTTGCACATTCAAGAGTGAAATATCCGGATAATGGGGTTGCGGATGCAATTGAGTTGTTGATGGGCTTCTCCGGAGATCATATTCCAAAATCCCGCTAACATGCCTGGTGGCATGTCAACTTTCTCCGGAGCTCCCTTGTGGAATCCAAGCAGCTCTCTAACGTGCTCGTAGGGAACCACTTGTTGGACTCCCTCCAAACGGAATGACAAGCTTTGCACCCCATCATCATCAATGATGGGTGAAATAGTCATCAAAATTTCCAAGGCGAACCCCAAATGGGTGTCCACCGATACTCCGTTGGAGAACTGCACCCATCCAAGGTGCCCCAACATATAGTATATGTCGGTGCCAAAACCCAAGGTGTAGAGTGCTTGGTCGTCGAACTCGACATTGGGCACAAGCCTCTTCTCAAGATTAGAGAGCCTCTCCTCCTCCTCCACCGACAAGATGATGAAGCCGTACGAAGAGTATGTCGGGGTGTAAGGAGGTGGCGAGGTTGAGCGGGTCGATCGTCGTGGTGGCGCGGGCTGCTCCTCCGTGTGCCCACGAGGTTCGGTAAACCTCATGGAAGTGCTTCTTGCAGCCCTCATACCACCAAGGAGGAGAGCATCGTTCCTCCTCGGCGGTGCCGTATCCGTCTCCATGCTCCGGGAGACTCGGAAACCGAGTGCCTCCTCGAAGACGTGGTTGATGACGGCTTGGATGACGACGAACTCTTCTTCTTGGAGAAGAGACTTGCGGTCTTCTTCCACATGGTTGCTGCACTCTTTTCTTCAACTAAAACTCCGGGTTGCAACCGGTAACTAGGCACTTAAACTCTTTGCTTCGGATGTGGACTTTGAGTGGATTAAGGATGTGGATTTTTTCTTGAGCTATCAAGCTTGGGAAGGTTGGCTATGTCTACGGAGGTTTTGAGCACACAAACTTGAACACACAAACAAGGGAAGGAGAGGGAAGCTTGCCTACGGAAAACGGGAGCCGGGGGCTCCTTAAGTAGGTGAGGCCGGCCGGCCCGGGGTCCTCCCCGGCTCCTCTCCGCCTCGTCTTTCTTTCAGCATGATCATTTCGCCTCTCGCAACTTTCCCCGCCCGCGTGCTCCACGAGTTGCACCGCCCAAACGCTCTCGTCCACTCCTTTTCTTGCATTATTGGTCTTTCCACTTAATGCTCCATGCTTTGGGTCATGTCCATGCTCCCTAGCTCCACTTGCTTCACATGCCACCATGAAATTCCTGCAAAGTTGATGCTTGCTGCCCACCATGCTTGTCCTTTGCATGTGGAATTGGTGAAAGTTGATAAAAGGGAATCCAATGGTGCATGCATGATTAATTCAAACTAGATTGCCTCCATTAAGGTGTGTTTAAGGTTAAGCACTCCTCTAATTCGAAATTTAAAATATTTTTCAGAGCCATGCAAGAGCTCAAACATAATTTTAGAGAAGTTTTTAAACCATTAAAAACAAATGTAAGTCGAAAATATTTTTCGACTACGTCGATTTCGGTCTCACCGGTATAGTTTGCCTTCATTGGTTGAGAGCGGACATTTTCCCGGCTTGATCATGGGGGCATAGGTTTAGGTTCTAATTTTGGTTAAATAAGAAAGATTTTGAATAAAACAAAATTAGAATAGGCTTAGAAAAATTCTAATCCTAGAGAAACCAAGGATAAAGATTTTTAAATCCAACCAAAAGCTTTGATTTCTAGGTTCACGCGAGTCCTACCACGTGCTGAATTTTATTAACACTTAAATATAAATCGTGGCTCTACTCATGTGGTTTTAGTATGAAAAATAAGTCAACCTCTGCACCATAATGAGGGTGAAAGGTTGAGTTAGGTTCTGAAATTATTTGGTTGAGGTTTCTCGAAAAGAAAAGAACAAACAAGCACATAGGAGGGTTCATGCAAAGGGTTTATGATAAAGCAAACATTCAATCAAGAATTATGTCTCTAATATTGTTCAACCACTTCTAAGTCTAATGTCTTTGCGTAATAAAACTCTAAAACAAAATTATTAAAAATACTCGAAAAACCTGGAATCGGGTTGTCCTCCCGGTAGCTTATTCTTGACTCGACGAAACGGGTTGCCTCCCCGCCTAGCGCTTTGTTTATAGTCTATAGCTAGACTTCTTCACTTGATTACTCCGGATCAACGCTCTTCGCGGGCGTTGCAATCTTGGGTACCCACTTCCGCACCATCTTGGGCGCGGGCTTGTCTTCCGGCTTAGTCGTTTTTTTGGTCTTCACAGGCGGCTTCTCTTCCTTTGTCTTGACGGATGCAACACCTTCTTTGATTTTCTTTACGTTCATTTTTTCGGCTCCTTCTTCTTTTTCAGCCCCTCCGTTTGTTTTGGTTCTCCCTTCACTCCAATCATGTTGCATTACTCGATTCTTGGACGGAACTTGAAGGAACTCCTTTCTCCGTTGATATCGAACATGATCTCCCCTTTGCCAACATCAATAGTAGCTCCCACGGTCTTGAGGAACGGCCTACCTAGGATGAGCGGCGGCTTCTCTCTCTCTCCCATCTCGAGCACAATAAAGTCGACGGGGATGAAGTGGTGTCCAATCTTCACGGGTACATCTTCGCAATGCCCAAGGGAGAGCGAATGGAGTTGTCCCCCAACTCCAAACATATTCCCGTAGGCTCCATTGGTAGGCGTAGCTTCTCGAACACATCCCTCGGCATGACGCTCACACTAGCTCCAAGGTCGCATAACGCCTTCTCGAAGTTGAAAGAACCAACCGAACATGGAATTGTGGGGCACCCGGGGTCTTTTTGCTTCTCTAGCCCATTAGCAATAGCGGCACTACACTCCTCGGACATCTTGACATGATCTACCCCGAGTGTTGCTATCTCATATTTATTTGCAAGTATGTCTTTAAAGTAACGAGAATATGTAGGTACTTGTAGGGCATCTAGTAATGGCATGTTGATGCTAAGTCTACGCACAACTTCCACAAACTTCTCAAAGTGGTTGTCAAGTTTACCTCGGAAGTAGCGTGGCTTGAGTTGCGGTATCCTCGTGTCTTCCTCCGGCATCTCGTATTCAGGTTCCTCGGTGACGATCCCCGTAACCTTCTCTTTAGCAACTCCTTCCACCTCGGTGGATGGTTTAAGCTTCCTTGCTCCCGCGGAACGTTCCGGGTCTTCGGTCTCCTTCCCCGAACATGTTTGAATGGCCTTCGCCGATTCGGGACATTTGGGTTGTCCCGGAAGCTTCCCTTCATCATTGGTGAGGCGCCCCGCAAGTTGTCCAACTTGCGTCTCGAGCATCTTCATCATGTTGAGCACTTGATGATTGGAACTTCCGACCTCCGTCACTTTGCTATCGATGTTCTCCAACACCTTGTCTATGGTCTTGAACTTGGTGACGGTGTCCTTGTTGATCTTAGCTTGCTCATCCATGAACTCCTTTAATTGTATACGAAGCGGAACCGCGTTAGGATTAGATGAGCTTGCATTAAATTGATGCCTACCTTGCCCGTAGCGGAAGTTCGGCAATTCTCCCTTCCTCATGTAGTCGAGCACTTTGGCTTCCTCCGACAATCTTTGCGGACATGGCCATACTCTCCACATTCTTCACATGTGGACCTTGCTTCGGCGGCCTTCAAGTCTTGAGCCTCTTTCTTTTCCATCTCCATCTTCTCCAACCTCCTCATGAGCGAGTCGATGTTGCCTTCAAGTATGTTCTCCTTCTCCACTTGCAAGACTCCTTTGACGTTCCCAGTGGGTTGAACCAGATGTAGGAGCCCGGATGACGCCCACGTGTCATTATCCGCGACCTTCTTGAATAGCGTGAAAGCTTCCGTCGGTGTAAGCTCAATGATAGATTCTCCTCGCCGATGCATCGATGATCGTCCTTGACGCCATGGTGAGTCCTTGATAGAACTTTTGCACGAGGTCTTCCTTCGGGAACTTGTGATGTGGAACCGCCCGGTGTACTCGTTGAAGCGCTCGAATGCCTCCGAGATAGTTTCCGTAGGATATTGAACAAAGGTGGCAATCTTATTACGCAAGCTTTGAGTTTTACCCGTGAGTAGTATTCCTTCATGAAAGCCTTCATCAACGTGTTCCAATTTTGCACCGTCTCGGCCCGGTTGAGAGTGGAACCATTGCAAAGCCTTCCCGAGTAGTGAGAACGGAAAAAGCCTTGCCCTCATTTGGTCTTGAGTCACCCCATCCATGTTGAAAGTCCGACATAGTTGAATGAATGCTTGGAGGTGAAGGTTCGGATCCTCTTACCGTGAAGGGTGAATTTTGCACCATGCGGATTGTTGAGGTCTTGATCTCGAACGGTCTTCCGATCTCCTCAAGGTTCAAGATTGGTAGGTCGATGATGTCTGGGGTGCATAGCTCCCCAATCTTGCGTTCTTGCGGTGGTTGGTCACCCATTGGTGGAAGTCGATTCTCTCGAGGACTTTGAGGTGGTGAATTCTTCGGAGATTCCTGCGATCCTTTGTCTTCCGACTCCGAATCTACAAAATCCAGCTTTTTAGCTTGATGTGCTTCACGTCTCCTTAGCCTGTAAAGTTTTTCTGGATCATCCACAAAATTATTGGGTTTGTTGGAGAGGTAGCCATCCATCTCCTGTTAGGGTTAGCAATAAACAAAGTATGCAAAAACTAGAAAGTAAAAACAAATCTATAAAAACTAGAGTTAGACAACTAGATTAGATGTATTTTGAGGATGATCAAAATTTAGTAGATGCAAAAATAAAAACAAAAAGAAAACTGAAAATTACAAAAAGGCAATAAAAAATCAAATCTTGATCACTTGTTCCCCGGAACGGCGCTAGAAAATGGGGCTTGTTGACGGTTAATAATTGTATCAAAGATCGTTTGTGACTTGCAAGCGTACAAGTCTCCCGTCGTAGTCAAGGGACCCTTCTTCCCTCGAGTGGTGAACCCAAGGTATCGAATCCGTGGAACAAATGTGTGACACAAAACTTAATCTAATAAAGCCAAGTAACTCCAATCTTCGATAAAAGAAACCCTAATGCATCTAAGTAAAAGACATGAAACGAATCTAATCTACTAAAGACCGGAGAAAACAAAGTAAGATTGGGTAGATAAACCGATCTAGAGGGATCGGGGTAAGCCTTTTGTTGAAGTTCCAAGCAAGAGAAGTAGCAAATCGAATCTTAATAGAAGCCTCTTTAAATCGTGGTTTCCCGTCCAAATCCGAAAACATCCGCCTTTCGAGACCCCCATTCTCGTCACAACGTATCCCTATTCATGCGGGTAGCTTAGGGCGAGTCAAAAGACAAGTCGAGATTCTTTCGGAAGATCCGGCGTGTACCTCTAGCCACCGCGGCTACAAGAACACCCTATGTAATCTATCTCGAGAATAGAATTGGAATAAGCAAAGCCGATCGAAAAACGAAATCTTCGAGGAAACACTTGATCGCTAGGAAAAAGATTCAACTTGATAATTCAACTATAACAATGATACATACACAAGATCACCACCGGGATCCTTCCTTGATCTTGCTTCTAGCTCCGGGAACTCCGACGTGGTCTTCCGTGCAAGGTTCCCACGTCGGCTAGGGGAACCCTAGTCAACTAGCTCGACCCTCTCCTCTCCGAGATGGTGTCCCTCTCTTCTCTCGCTCCTCGGCGGCCGATGACGAATTCTTCTCCCCGAGGCTCTCGGTCAGGGGGCTATAAATAGCCCGATTGGCGGCTAGGGCAAAGGAGGGGGTATTTGGGCCCCGGATGGGCTCGGGCCGACCGGATCGGGCCGGCCGGCCCGGGCCCATCTAGGCCCGGCCCCCGAGGGCTCCTTCGCTCCACGTCGGTTCCCTTGCTTCCCGGATGTTTCCCCCTTCGCATGTAGGTCCATGTCGTCGGTTTCTCTCCGAATTGGACTCAACTCCTTGTCTTGCAAGATTCGAAGCACTTTTCGGTCGGGTCCTCGGAGTCCGTCGTCTTCTCGGATCAAGTCCCCGGCTTTTTGGAGTTAAGTTTGCTTCATTGCATGACTTGTACGGGGCTTCAAGGTCTTGTCATGAGGTGCTTGATGAACTTATCCCGAAAGTCTTGCATTCAACACTAAAACCCCGCATAAACATTAAACTCCAAAACCGACATGCACACGTGAACTTGTTATACCACGGGGGTTAGTACCAATGGATAAGGTATAAAACTCATGCCAACACCGAAGGTAAACTCATGTCTAGGTTGAAGGATTTTCACCGTCACCGAAATTGAAAGGCGACGAGGGTTGAAGTTGAAGGCGACGAGGGTTGAAGTCGGCGACGAGGGATGAAGTTGGCAACGAGGATTGAAGTTGAAGAGGGATGAAGTTGGCATCGAGGATTGAAGTTGAAGAAGGCGATGAGGGTAGAAGGTTGAAGATGACGCCTCGGCCATGTAATAAAACAAGAAATGGAAATTAAAAAGGCACCACGGTTTGGCTACCGCCGTTGACAAGTGGGCCCAACATCATTGCCCCGCCCCTTCTCCTTCCCGCGTAATTGAAAGGCGACGTGTGGTTTTCGATGGTGTTGTGCCCGAAACGGAGCTCGATGCGCAATTGAGTGGCACGTACTGGCAGTAATGGAGTAGTGGGTGGGGGCAGAGGCGCCTGACAGTTCCGCGTCTTGTCAATATAACTCCCTCGCCCTCCCCTGCTTCCCCTACTTCTTCCATAAGCTTATCATCTTTTTCTACACTTCTTCTTCCTCCTCGCGATCCACCACTACAAATCTTCAGTCATCGAGAGAAGGAGGAGATGGCGTCGAGGAGCCCACCGCAGTCGAAGCGAGGGACGAAGGGAGGACGACGATGATGAAAGCCGCCATCGGAAGAAGTTGGAGATGGGGAAGGAGCCGGTGGCCAA
The DNA here is from genome assembly GCA_947561735.1 of Cenchrus americanus. NCBI lineage: Eukaryota > Viridiplantae > Streptophyta > Magnoliopsida > Poales > Poaceae > Cenchrus > Cenchrus americanus. The sequence goes on from OX387242.1 coordinate 8,535,597, forward strand.
GGACGCCGACGAGGAACCACTCTTCGATGGCACTAAGTTCGTCGTCGAGCTTCTCGGAGCACCTTCGAAAAGCTTGAAGGTGTTGGCGAGGCCTTCGACATCAAGGCGCATCATGATGTCTACAAGGACCCGAGCGTGAAGGGTATCGCCTTCGGGATCCACGGGTTGGCCGAGAAGCTCGAGAACCTCCCCGTGGTCAAGCGGGCTGCCCGCTTGCCACTTCGTCTTTGATGACGGCGGCTCGACGGCAGCCACGACGATGATGGTAGCTACGGCGGCGACGACAACGAGACTCCGACTAATTGATAGACTCCTGTACCAATTAGTAACAATAATTTATGTGTGCTTTTGTGTCTTCGTCAGGTTCTTGGACATGAACTACTTAGTTTGTCTGTGGGTCTTGAACTGCTTAGTTAATTAGTTTGGTTGATAGATTTTGTATGTCATGAACTCGATCTAATAGACGCGAGTAGATCCAACTGCGTTGTGATGAACTGTGTTTTGCTGTGATGAACTGGAGATCCGTTGTGATGAACTAGATCTTAGAGACAATGGATAGTCATTACCGACGCAGGTTAGCCTGCTGACGCTGACGCGTGGGCCAGTGTCATTGGCGACGATGGTTAGTGAACGTGCATCGCATTTGTTGGCACTTGGGTCCGAGCGGGCAGGCAACCGCTATCTTTTTTATATTGGCTGGCCGACGCGTGGGCCCGTCACTATTTTTTTGAATGAAACTTACTTCCCTAAATTATTAGAGCCCATAAAACAAAGCACCTAAAAAATCATAAAAATACGAATAATTCGTATTTGGACATTTAGTATTTGAATAAAATATCAACACTCACACTTGTGTGCCTAAAATTCATATATTTCATTTTTACACCCCCATGGTGATTATATAATAATTCTAATAGCATCAAATTTGCTTTAAAAAAATCTACGAAATGACTTGGCAACATAATTTGGATACCTAACCTTTTCTTCGAAATTTCAAATGGTATCGATGAAGGAATAATATACTTGTGTACAAATGTCTACACCTCTCACATAGTTTCCTAGAATGTTTGCTTGAACATTGAAATTTTCCACACTTTGCAACATGTTCGAACTCATATGCATTTGAAAACTTAACAAAACCTTGTGTTCACCTTAAGCTTACAAAATGTAAAATTTCATCACTAATGGTTGTGTAAAACGAATATTATTTGTATGTTGTACTTACAAAGAACAAAATAAGGCATATAACCATTATTAAACAAACGGAATGTACACTAAACAATGAAATTAATGAAAAGATGGTGATTTAGAAAAAATTAGAAAAATATCAAATTTGGACTAATAACGATGAAGAAATACTTGATACAACATTTGATTGCGGATTAAAAGGAGAAATGAGAATTATTCTTTATTTGAATAGAACCGGGCCCCATAGTCATTAGCGACACGGGGCCGATAACTGCGTTGGATTTGCTTTGCTCTCTCAAAATTTTATACGGATAATTTAAGCATCATACAAAAGCTAATCTACTACTAATTTCATATTCCAATACTCCGTGTGAACTTCACCATTTCGCAGCGCGACCTACGGTCTTCACCGCAAAATAGAGAAATTCATAGCCATCCTTTTTCCACGCCGCGGCGGCCACCATTGCCTCGCGCACAACCGATCGTCGCGCACCCGTGCCGGAGGCAGCAGCGGTTCACCCCAAATGCACCAAGTCGAGGAGTGGATCGCACACGCAGCCTTTTCGCGCAAAGGCAGACATCCCTCGTTGCTCGGCCATCTCGACGTCGTTCGTCACCACCCGCGACTTGCCTCATGTACCACTTTGCGGTGTCGTCGGCGGCGGCACCGCCATTGTCTCCGTAGAGCAAGATGGTGTATAGATAGGCCGTCGCATCGTGCCCACCCTCGCCGACGCGCCGGAGATCATTGTATCCCCTATTTTCGATGAAGAAGGCTTTGATCCCGGAGAGGAAGCAAGCCTCCGGATTCCCGAGACCGGTCGGCATAGCAAGGAATGCTTCGTAAGCGGTGGGGTCTCATACCGAAGAAATCTCATCTCGTATCCCCTCTATCGACAAACACCGGCCGACATCACCGTGGCCGCACACGCGTTGCATGATCGAGCAAGTACCGTGTAGGCCGCGGAGGTCGGCCGGGGGCCGCTTCCGAGGTCGCACTAACACACACCGCAATCTCAATGCGGAGGTCTTGAGGGAGGCCCAACGGTGATGACGGCCGACGCCGCATGCTTCTTCCCGGCATGCTATCCATCTCCGGCCGGGAAGAATGGTGACGATGAGGAGTAGGCAATTGCTGTTTTTCACGGGTAGAGATGAAGGGGCGGGGGATCTAAATTGTTTTGGAAGGAGAGGATACGGGAGGTTTGTTTCCAATCATGGTTTAAGTATGTAATGAGACGACGTTTGGCTAATTTGTGTTACCATTTAATTCTCCATTGGTGGAGACGACGTTTGGCTAATCCGCGTAATATCCTCTCTCTTTTTTTGTAATTGTTACTTTTTTCATGTAGTTTTACTCCTCGGGATGTGAGTACATTGGAGATGATGTTTGGTTACTCCGCGTATCATTTAATTCTACATTGGAATCACTTCCTCTGCAGCTCTACTCTCAGCCATTGACTGGCAACAGTTTCACCATTGACCGTCTTGGGAACCTTCCCATTTCCTGTGCTCGTGATCTTATCCCTTACTTGTTTTTTCTATAAAAAGGCACGGATGCCTATTGATCCTCCTCACTTCAAGTTGCTTTCTTCTTCTCTATATCTAGATCTAGCTATATTGTTCCTTCTTCGATAAATGAAGCGAGTCACTTGCTTCCTTCTTATCTAGATCTAGATCTAGCTATGGCGCAAAGAATAGATCTTGTAGGGCGCAAGCTTTTGCTTTTCTCTCTTCTTCCTCCTCCTCGATCTCTCGGTTTCTAAAAGAATTCTTGTGATATGGGTGATTGGGTTGCTCATCCCTCTAACACGGTACCGCCGAAAGAATTCTTGTGACATACCCCTTGCTCGCGGTACCGTGTCCGGGAAGGTAGCCCGGAACCTCTCGGCATCGGGATGAACAATTTCATCCTGTGTCCAATGATCATTGTTTTTAGGATGAACAATCCGACGGAATTCATCATGTGTCCAATGATCATTATTTTTCCCACCACCATGCTTCCTTCCTCCACTTGCGGAAGGCTCTTGCAAACCAAAAGTGCGGGTTCGGGATGCTTCGTAGTCTCATTGCAAGCCGGGAATCAAGTCTCTAAGCCGTCAACATAAATGGAGCTTGTTCGATGACCACGTGCGCAAGATCGATGTGTGTGTGTGTGTGTGTGTGTGTGTGTGTGTGTGTGTGTGTGATGTGTGATTTTGCATAACTCGTCATGAAGATATGGCCGCATTGTAACCTTGTTCGATGTATCAATGATGACCGTAATCTCTCTATGTGTGATTTTGCATCTCAAGAGACATGCTTTTGTGATTATCTCTGTGCGGTACAATTTTTTGTATGATTTACCTACTCACTTGCAAAGCTTGAAGAACAAGCGACGGGGCCGGCTAATCCGTGTCTCTTTTGATGTAATCTGTGTGTGATTTCTCATATCTTGCCCATAACAAAGGCGATGTGGGTTCGTTAATCCTCATCTCTTGCCCGTAACAAAGGCGACGCGGGTTCGTTAATCCTCGTCTCCTGCCCTTAACAAAGGCGACGCGAGTTGGCTAATCCTCGTGCCTTTGATATTAACGCCCGTTATTAAACCGAAGCGAGTATAAATAGAATATATATAGTATCTTAGGCGAGAATAGATTACAAGTAGGATTCAAATTCCACCACATCCCATATATTAAAAAAAGGATTGAAATTCCACCAATACATCGCATCCTTTATATTACAAAACGATTCCATTTCCACCAATAAACACATCCTCCAACATTACAAAAAAGATTCAGCAGAAATCAAGCTTGCTTTTTCATCCTTGATTTACGTATATGGATTTTTTCACTATGGTCGCTTCGCAAGTACGGTGTTTTGTTAGTTCCCAAGAGTTGGGGCTTGCATGAAGTGTCAAAGGATGGAATTTCGTCAAACCGGCCGTATTCCTCCCCCCAACAACATTTTAAATCCTCACAATCCTTTTTTTTTCGAGCATAACCACGGACCATTTCTTTTTTGCAAGGTCGGGTACATAGAACACTTGCTCAACAACGTTGGCGAAGACAAACGGTTCGTTTTTGTAATCAAAGACCCGAAGATCAACACTAACATAACCATATTTGTCCTTGCTCACAGCTCTCTTCTCATTGGTGACCCATCTACACCGAAACAAGGCTACCTTCAATCCCACATAATCAAGCTCCCATATCTCCTCTATTTGACCATAATATGTGTCCGTCTCCATGTCATCATCATCATGACTGTCGTCAACGACGGCCCATACACGCACACCACTATTTTGATAGACGCTCTTTTTATCCTTGGTCATGGTGTAGAACGTGTATCCATTGATATTCATTCCTTCGTATCTTGTAACAAAGAACAATTGCCCCGCCGCTAGATTTCTTATCTCGTCGGTAATTACAACATTATTGTTGCATGCCTCGACATAATCTCGGAGCCACCCGCCGAAACCTTACATGTGCATCTTTGCAAGCCAAGCCCTACCACGGTTAGGGTTGTCTTCACGTAGTTGTCGTTTGTGATCATTGGCAAACGGTTTAATTAGGTGCAGTTGTTGTATCACGGTGAAATGACACTTGTGGAAGGCATCGCATTCGGAGTGATCGACCTTTTCCCCATGGTCCCAACACTTGAAAGCCTACCTTCATGTCGTGAGTGAGACACACCAATGGGGTTTTGTGGGTCCATATAACCCATGGCCCACTCCACCGCTTCGATGGTCTTGTAGCCACGAACAATGGCTCCCCTCCGGAAATAACCGGTTATGTACCAATGATTTCGGAACCATAGAACCTCTCATATGGAAACATCCGATGAAGGTAAGATGGGCCAAGGAACCGCATTTCCCTCGCGAGGTGTGCTATTAGATGCGGCATGAGATCAAAGAATGATGGTGGGAAGGTAGCTTCAAGCAAGCATAGGGTCTCGAAATGCCTCCTCTCCAAGTCCTATAGTTTTTCCTCATCAATCACCTTCTGTTCTATTGCATTGAAGAACAAACACAAGCTCGTGACCACATCGCGAACCGCCACGTCTTGATACCTCTAAGTGCAACAGGAAGAAGAGGCAGTCATCAACACATGGCAATCATGAGATTTCATCAAGTTGAAATTCATTTTCATGTCCTTCACCGACACTAGCCTCTTGAAGTTTGATGAATAGCCTCGAAGGTACTTTCAAATCATGCAAAACCGATAGAATTCTTTTCTCTCTACCTTTGACAAGGTGGTTGCGGCAACGGAAGGTTCGTCCCCGTCTCTGTTTCCTCCGCATAGAGCTCCGGCCTAATGCCCGGCTCTTTAAGATCCTCCCTTGAATTTTTATGATCTTTTCCTTTGGACTTCGTTGTAGCAATGTTCCACAAGTAGCTTCACACACATTCTTCTTGACGTGCATGTTGTCAATCGAATGACGCACATCCAACATCGGCCAATACTCTAGCTCCCATAGAATTGATTTCTTGTTCAACATTCCTTCTTCTTTTCACCATCTCGTTTCTTTCTTTTGCCAAGGGTTTTTCCGTCGGTTGGGTAACTCCTCAATAATTTTGATGTCCTTGACTTTCAAGTGGACCGGATCTCCGGTCACATGGAACAACGCCTCTCGATTCTCCTTTTCCCCATTAAACCGACAATCCATGGCCCGATATGGATGTTTCTTCCCGAGGAAATGATGGTGCCCCATAAATACGTACTTTTTGAATGTCTTAGCCATACCGCGCAAGTATCTTCCAAGCGGTGTGGGCAAGCCGTACCTTTCCTTTTACTTTGGCTAGAGAGGTTGCGTTGAGTCGGGTTGTCATTGATGGTGGTGAACAACATGGCATGCATTGTGAACTACTCACGCTTGAACTCATCCCAAACCTCCGGTACACCGGGCTTCCACAATATCTTCAAGTCATCAACTAGTGGCCTCAAGTAAACATCAATACGGTCGCCGAGTTGCTTTGGCCCGAGACCAATATTGTCGCATCATATATTTCTCGTTTCTTGCATAGCCAAGGTGGAAGGTTTACAACGACGACACGGCGGGCCAGTGCTATCTCGTTGAGCTCGGTTACCGAATGGGTTCACGCCATTTGTGCTCATAGCAAACCGTATGCTCCTTGCGTCTTCGTCAAACCATGGGAAGTGGTTATTAATGTCACCCCATTGCGCCGCATCTGCGCGGGTGCCTAAACTTTCCATCTTTCTTATAATTAAGCACCTTTCGGCCTTCATCATGCAAACACAAGAGTTGGGCCTCATTTCGTGTTGCGAACCATCTTCTCGGCCCGAGGAATGATGCAAAAATACCATGCCACCCTCACAGGAGCCCCTCTCGTTAGCCTTCTTCTTCTTGCCTCTCGATCTTGCCGGGCTCATTCTCTTCATCGAGCATTATTATCATCTCCACCATCCTTTTTCTTCTTGTACCGATCATAGCCACACTTGGGGCACTTGTCAAGGTCTCGCATAATCTCCACGGAACAATACACAAGCGTTCTTCTGCATGCATGGATTTTTTCAACCTCTATTCCCGGAGGAAAGATTAACTTTTTCGCCTCATAGACGGACTTTGCTATTTGGTTTCCTTCGGTAGCATGTCTCTAAGCACATCCAATAGATGTTTGAAACTTTTGTTGCTCCAACCATGATCCGCCTTAAGTCAGCAGAGTTTTAGATCACCGTAAAGGCGAGAGTACGTCCGGCAATCGGGATAGAGGGGTTTCTTTGAATCTTCAATGAACGGCTTCACCTCTCTAATTCGAAGGTGTGTACACTCATTGAAACTCAACATCCCATCATCGAAGCCCCTAACTTCTTGATCGGTGATATCCTCGAGCCTCGACACATTTGGTGGGATTAATGGTTCATTTTCCTCAAAAAGACCACTGCTATCAAGGTCTTCATCATGGTCGGTAGCATGGTGTCGCACTTCACCTTCATTTAGGCAGCCTGCTTCGAGTTCATTAAGGCCTTCCACACCATGTTTGTTCCAACATGTGTAATTTTTTGTGAAACCATGTGTGACCAAATGATGAAAACTGATTTCCCGTTGTGCGAATTTCTTTTGGTTGAGACAATCTATATAGAGGCAAAGCATTGCCGGTACACCATGGTTTCTCATATTCGCCTCTCGCTTGATTTAGAAAACCATTGACCCCGCTTAATAAATTCTCCCAATCTTCTTGGGGCCGTCTATGCATCCAAGCCCGAGCGACGAGACGCCATCCGCATTCCATACACCACATGAGCATAATTCATCACACAAAATTAAAACCGATAACACACAAGAGGATTAGGACAACTAAAGAATTTCAATAAAAGGGATAATTAATTTCCACCTTGACAATGACTTTCTATGAGACGATTGCGGCTCGCGAGGAGGAGGATCAGAGGTGGCGTCGTGGCCGCGGCGACAGCATGGAGGACGGCGCGTTCGATGTCCGCTCTGGCCCCTTTTGCCGTCGCGCATGGGGCCGCCGGCCTGCTGCAGCTCCAGCTTTCCGAGGTGAGAAATTAAGCGCGATCCTTAGAGCGCGCGTAGCTAGCGACGCGAACGAGACGGCCGGTGGGGACATCCGAGCACACGGATCGAGCGAGTGACCTTCGAGGAGAGAGAGAGAGAGAGCGAGTGTTGTTGACGAAACGGGAGTGGCTGCCGCGCGAGAGAGATCGAGTGGTGTCGGAAGGAGAATACATAGACAAACAATAACAATGTGCGTCTCGACGTGAGAAAAAAAGGCGACCCCGGTGGCAATCAAAGGAGACGAGTCCTAAGACACGAGACACATCCAATTTGGTCGCCAACAAAGGAGACGCATCCTACAAGCATGCGTCTCCAGTACGAAATTATCGGTAACGGACTTTATAGCCTGTTACCAATATGACAACGATCAGTAACGGACTTAAGTAGCCCGTTACTGATAGGGCATTGATCGGTAACGGGCTTGTAAAGCCCATTACCGATAGGTTTAACATTTGTAACGGGCTCTATGTAACATCAGTTACAAAGAATTTATGTAACGGGCGTTTAAGAAGCCCGTAACGAGAAGTCCACATTGGTAATGGGCATTGTGGAGGCCAAGCCCGGGGTTGTCCTGGTGCGCTTATAGGTAACGGGCGCCAAACAACAACCGTTACAGATGTGGGTGGATGTAACGGGCGTTAAGGGCCCGTTACAAATGCTGCATGACCTATTTGAGGTTTTCACATAGTGGATGCCGGTGAGGCCTCCGGGTGTGGAGTAGATAAGTAGGTTTGATTCGAGGGAGCCGGTGGCCGGTGGGATCAAGTGCGGGTCGCATTGTGGCAAGAACAAGCAAGAGAAAGTCATGGATGGTTTCTTGGTTGACTCAAAACCAAGGTCGAGCCGGACAAGGTGGGAGTCGAGTCATGAATGAAGATTGGCGGGAGGCTACCCCAAGTCCGCGGGTTTGCGGTGGTTCACCACAAAACAATTGGGTTACTCAGTTGAGCCACAAAACCGAGGCCGAAGACTCGACGAGGAGGTGCGACCACCTAGGTCGGTTCAACCGCCCAGGAGGGCCGTCGGACCGCTTGGGCTGGTCTAACCACCCAAAGGGGGTGGTCGACCGCCCGGGTCATAGCCGCCGAGAAGCTTCGAAGCGGAGGACACATGTCATGATCGCACAAGATGCGTTGGTTCTACGCAGGCTTGTGGTGGATGCATATCCGTCCAATGGTGCTTGAACTAAAGATCGCCAAAATTGCCCTTGAGGGGCTTGTATCCCTAGTGTGCTATTAAGGGTATTTTAGTCTATTGGTTACCCCCATATTAACAATTTAGTCGAGGGATGACAACCAACTCTTGGAACCCTAACTCATTTCCTTTTGTTATGTTCCCTTCCTATTTTCCTTAGTATCTTCTAGGACTAGCTTGAGAGCTTCATCGTGAGATCTTTAGAGAGGGATGGATGATCGAGAGGCAAGCTAGACCTTGTATGAACTTTCTTGGTATGTATAGAAGATTCGGCGTGGTTCCTCAAGGCTTTTTGTTGTCTCTCCCTTTTCCCTTTTTGGTGATTTTAGGAGCTCTTTCTTGTGATTTTCGTGGTGGAGTTTTGAGGGCAATTTCTTGCAGGATTCTTGTTGGGTGTCACCTATGGGGACCTTGTGCCTTTTTGCTTGGTGACTTTGCCCCAGCAACTTCCTTCAATCAGCCTCGATTTGTTGATTTTCGGAGTTCTTCAAGTTCATGACCTAGATGGCTAAGATTCATGATTCCCTTTGATTGACAGTGTTTCGGTGGAATTTCTTTGGAGGAGAGGTTGCCCAGGAGATCTGTGGGGTGAATCGGGAGATCGGGTGATGGGAAGTTAAGGGTTGACCCGTGGCCAAGTTTTCTGGGAGGGGTGGTATAACCATCATAGGGGATAGCCTAACCGCCCCGGGTCTCCCGGTGGAAGTTTTGATTTTGCCGGATCTTTCTCTATGAGTTTGTTCGCCTTGATCGAGGGAGCATTCCGGTGAAATCTTGGTTTGTTTTAGTGTTTTTTGCAAGGAGTTCTTGTTGTGATCCTTGCTTTGGGTCCAAGAGGTTAGACCTCCCCCGTGAGTCGGTCTTACCACCCTAGGCTTTTGGGTGAAGTTATTGTTTTCACCGATATTCTCTCGGTAGCTAGCTTGGCCTTGATTAGAGGTTCCGTGGCTGAAACCATGGAGAGTTTTGGAGCTCGAAAAAAGGATTTTGAAGGATTCCTTGGTTGCCATGTGCGGGAGGTCTAACCGCCCCCATACTCGGTTTGACCGCCTCCCCCCAAGCGAGATAGCTTTCGAGTTGTTTCTGCTCCGCCGTGTGTGTGTAGAAGCCGTGCGTGCGCTTAGTGTTTGTTCCTAGAACTAGCAGCACTTTAGTGTCTACGTGGTTTTGGCAAACGGAGGGTTGCGTGCGGAGCACGTGAGTTTGGGTACGCAACCGAGTTCATCTTGTTGGAGAAGTCATCTCCTTCGAGAAGATTTTTTTATCGGCTCCTATTCACTCCCCCCTCCGGTCGCCGCTCGGTCCTTCGATTATATTTTGTGCTTATTACCTAGTGTGTGGTTATGATTCATATGTGCTCATCATTATTTGCTTGCATGAGAAAATCTCAAAAGCTGATATATATTCCTTACATGAAAAAATAGAGCTTTAGATATACCGTTGCTATAGCGCGCCAAAGCAAATGTCGCAACACTATTGCTCTTTTCACGCTATGCACACTATTGGTGCTATTTGGCGCTAAAGCGCCACTAAATGCAAATAGCGCCGTAGCGCTGCTATTTAGCCGCTATTGGTGTCTAGGCCAAATTATGGAGAAGATGACAATGCTATGCCTTCCGAGTTCTGATGCTAGTTCTGATTATGAGGCTGAATGATTAAGATTTAAGAATTATGAGTTTATATCTTTAATCTTTATGCCAGTTTGAACTTTAATAATCCCTTTGATTGTTAAAACTTTTATGGTGTATGTGGATGTTATCACTTTCTCAGTTATAAACTTATGATTATGAATGATTTATGATATATTGATATTGTCACACCCGATTTTACAAGGAAAACCGAATGTATCTCACGTGTGCGCCAGGATCAATTTACACACACATGATAGACAAAACGAGAGTAATACCATTGCTGTAATAAAACGTACAAGAGTTTAAACCAAGTATGATAACCATTATTACATCCATAGGGGTGGACTCGAAGGTCCGAACACGACGATAACTAAACGATGACGAGCAACTCCATCGTTGTCTTCCACGAGCATGATGACCGGGGGATCCGCATGCCCTAGAACTCCTCGTAGTCACTCCGGTACTCGTCCTCGCCTCCGACGTTCTCCTCTCGAACAGCGGTAAGCAAGGGTGAGCACACTTATGGTTGGAGCTCGGCAAGTGGGGGAAACACTGCAAGGCTATCAAGGATAGGCTAAGGTTCACAGCGGTAAGCATTTTATAAGTTGGTCAAGTTTTATTAGCAAGCACCTAATTACTAGGTGTAAGTTCATACCAACCCACTTAACCTTAAAAGAAACCTCAAACCAAACCATAAACCCATGATTTGCATTAATCTTCAAGTTTATTAATCATGTGAGGGTCCAAGCCGCTCTTGACCGTGAGCACGGCCGATCGATCAGTTTAACACTCTGTAGAGGTTGTACACTTTACCCACAGTTCGTGTTCCCCATCTTGCCCGGGTTAGCTAGACCCTTAAACACTTCCAAGGTGAGTGGCTAGGGGTCCACTACGAAGCCTTTACAAAGGAAAGAAGAGAAACCAACAGCCCGCAACATTCATGAAAGGTGGAGCGGACCATAACCCTCCCTAATGGTCGGCACCTTAGCCAAGGTCGCTACCCCAAGAGAACCGGGCTATACCCCTTCAACTCCGGCCCCCTGTGCCCCTCTCGGAAAAGAGCTATCAGCTAACCCACTCTCCTAATTAATTGGCTAAGCCAGAGCCATGTGGACTGTGGTTGTACTGTTATCTTGGGTGGTTCTCCATGTTCCGATTATGAATCAAGTTATCTTGTATTAAGCACAAGCACATAAATATAGGCAAACTGAGCTGTAAAACATAAACAGAGCATAACCAACTCATGTAAAGCAAACTAAGCATTTATCTACCCCAAGCATTTGTTTAAACAGGGTTGATCAAGGTAAAGTGGTAAAGCATCTAGTCAAGTCCTTAGCTAGGTGTTTGCCCATCAGGTTTATGCATAACAACAGGAATAGTAAATATTGTTTAGCATGCAGTGTCATAGGTTCAAAAAGATTATGCAGAGGGGGAAAGCCACTTGCCTTCCTCTACGTGCTGAGTGAAATCCTCCTCGAAGACAGGCTCTTCCTGATCACCTCCGACAGGGAGCTCAGACGAAATAGGCACGATATCTACGAATCAAACATGAACAACAAACAATAAATAAAACAGTACACCAAACAGTAACAAAACTGATAAATTTACTGTTTAAAAGATTCTACTCGTCGAGACGATCATTTCGGTATATAGAACGCTTAAAACGGAGTTAAAATGAGAAAGATATGATTAAAACGAGTTTACGGGGGCCCATCCGCAAGAAAACTAAGTTTACGGGGCTGTTTATGAATAAAATCAGGGGCTAAAACATATTTATAAATTAAATCAGAGGGGTCTAGGTGTAAAAAGGAGTGAAAAGGGCCTTTAACAATATTATCCGGGGTAGACGGGGGCTGGATTGTAAAAATCGGGACCTAATCGTAAAGATTCTTAAAGGTGGAAGGACCGGCTTGTGAAATTGTAAAAACACGGGGGCTCTTAATCAAAATCGCCAAAGCGGCACCGTGGATCTCAGATCCAACGGCCACCGATGCGCGCGCGTCCCGTGGACCGCGCCGTGCGCCCGGCGCACGGGTCCACGGTGGACCGGCCGCATAACCCGAAGGGGTACGCGATCTGGGCCGTCCACGCATGATCTGATGGCCCTGGACGTGTGCACGCGAGCGCGGCGGCGGCGTCGCCGGAGAGCGGCGGCGAGCGGCGGGAGCTCGCCGGCGCTAGCTCGGACGGCGCTCCCGGCCATCTCTTCGACCACGGGTTGGGGCAAAATGACGCGGGGACGCTTGTGCACGTGCTCGTGGGGTCTACGGGAGCGATCGGGCCTCACCCGGCGGCCGGCACCGTAAGGGGGCGGCGCGGCTACTCCGGCGAGCTCCGGGGAGTTGATGCCGTGCGCGATACAAGGAGGAATTGGGCGGGGGAAAACGCTTACCGTGCACGGAGGACGACCGCGAGCTAACGGGCGGAGAGGAGGCGGCGGCAGCGAGAGGGGCTCAACGACGGCGGCGGCTCGGGCGGCGCTCCGGCGTGGACGAGGCGCGGCGCCCACGGGCTCCGAGGACGTGAACACTGCGCACCAATTGAGCTTGATGAGCCCCTGGTGAACCCCAAGAGAAGAGAATGGAGGCGGCGGAGGTGGTCCTTCACCGACGGCGACGCTTGCACGGCGGCGGCGGGGACCGGCGGCGGCGGCCGGGGAATTGGGGCTCGGTTGCGTGCGTAGGTGTCTTCGCGGGTGCAAAGGGAGGCGCAGGAGCTCGTGCACGGGCTTAAGTAGGGGCGCAGGAAGGTAGGCGAAGCGGGAAGGGGACGGGGCGGCCGGCGGCTTGCCATTGATGGCCGGCGGGCCGTCCGAGCGTAAAGAAGGCAAGGGGAAAAGGGGAAACGGCCGAGGGATTTGAGTGGGGGATTAATTGCCTTAATTGGCGTGCTCACAGGGGAGAGAAAGGAAGGGGAGAAGGCGGGGGCGCGCCGAATTCCGCGCGGCTGCGGCGGCGGCGGCGGCGAGCGGGGGAAGAAGAAAAGGAAAGGGGGGGGAGAGGGGAGGGCCGACGGGTGGGCCCCGGGCCGTCGGCGTCTCGGTGGAAAAAGAAAAAGGGAGGGGAGAGGTGGGCCGGCGCGGAAGGCGGGTTGGGGCGCTTGGGCCGAAAGGGAGCCGGGCTGTTTTCTTTTTTTTTCTTTTCCCTTTTCAAACTTCATTTTCAAATCATTTTTTTATCTCAAATTCAATTCAAACTTTTTCAAACTTTTCTCAAGAATTTTATACACTTTTTAGAAACCACACAAGCAACCAAAAACCATGCAAGCCAACTGATGATGCACATACACTTGTTGTCTCTAAGTTTATTAAATTATCTTTAATATTTTTAGAGCTCAATTTAAATAGCAATTTAATCTCCTTAAATCCTTAAGACTAATTTAAGTTGCTAAGTAATTTTAGTGATGGAATTTTAGGGTGTCACGGATATGTCATATGGGAATGTGATATGATTATCGAGTGATCGAAAAAATAAAATAAACTTATTTTTGTATTTTACGGTTCCAAACAAATAGGGCGCTATAGCGGTGCTATAGCGTGAGGAACTAGCGCCGCTATAGCGGCAATAGCGGTCGAAATGAACACCGCTATTTTTTATAGTGCGCTATTTTTTCCATGATTCCTTGTCAAAGTTCCGAACCTCAATATGACAAATATAGGTAGCACGACTATCTATTTTTGTGTTTACGAGAGAAGACTATGTTTATGTAAAATGGGTGAAATCGAGAATCGGACTCTTGATGGGGTACCTGTGTTTGCTCATGACGTCAACCTAGTATTTTAAGTTCAAACTTCATAGATGATAGGATATATAATTTGCTACATATTTTCATATCTGTTTGATTGGAAATGAGAAATGTTACTCCAACTAATAAAGTCAACTTTGTCGATTATCCACATGTCCGGATTCTTGAACACAATGCACAAATTTCACATGCCAAGACTTTATAATGTAAAAATTGTTTCCAGTTCACATATTTATACTTCCTCTATTTTCCGGAACACAATGCACATAATTTTTTCTTCAAAACACTATTAAGATCCAATTGATAATTTTGACATAAGAAACTAACTAATGCCTTGCCCACTTGTTCAACTCATGTTAAAACTAAGCCTATGGGGTTAAGACCGCCCCACGATTTCATTAAGAGAAGGGAACCGAATCCTGGTTTACAAAACCTCTCGAACCCCGGCTTCACCGGGGAGTGGATTTTTTTAAATCAATCATGTAAATTCGCTCCAACGAGGAATTGAATATGGGTCTCCTAGTTGCGACCATACCTCATCCTCCTCTAACCAAGTAGGCTAGAGGACCTTTGGTACTTGTTCAACTCATGTTAGCAAGGGTGGTGAGATTGGATGGCAAGGAAATGGTTGGCTACAATAAGGGGTGGAAAAAAAGGTACTCCCTCCGGTCCAAATTGTAAGTCGTTTTGCCTTTTCTAAGTTCATAGATATTACTATGTATCTACATATAGCGCATGTCTAGATGCATAATAATATATATGAATCTTAAAAAGCCAAAACGACCTACAATTTGGAACGGAGGGAGTAACATCATATCGACAGGAGTGGCAACAATAACGGATCAACCAAACCTTGATACATAAATATACCGATCTATGCCCGATGAATGACTAGCGAAGTTTCATCGACTCTATCTTTTGGAATACATATGCTAGGTATATGTGTTTGGTCGTTCATCATGTACCACTACTAGCTTAGTCCGATAGAAGAGAAGTAGTATGGTCTTGGTAGAACTTGTTGTATATGTGTTCGGTACGTTCATCATGTACCACTACCGTTCATCATGTACCTTCGCCTTCGCTCCAACTCGCTATGCACTAATGGTTGTTCCGATGCTCGTGTCTCCATCCGTGGAGGCGCCCCCGTCATTAAACGCATCGATGCTACGGTTGTTGCCTCCACCATCACCCCATCGTCGACTTTAAGCGAGAGGTTCGATGGTTGTTCGACATCCTCGCCTTCTCCGGGGAAGCATCTTGGTGGCCCTTCTTCAAACTCGGCGACGAGAATCCATTTATAATTCGGTCGCCCGGTGCGATGTACATGGCCCCGTTGCTTCTACTTCAAACCGACGCATCGCGCGAGCCTTCACCCGCCCCGCAAGCACCTCGGTTGCCTCTCGCGGCCCTCGCGAGCGAGCTCGCCATCGTTGAATGCATAGATGTGTTTGCTTTTCTTATCCGGTTTGTGGACCTCCGTGTAATTCGGTATTCTTCGAGGACCTTCTTTTAAAAGGATCGCTTAAGTCTTAACATATATATGTTTGTTGTAAAAAAATGCTCGTACTAGCCTGGGTATAAATATAGGGCATGCCACTTCACAAGGCCTATGTTAGGCGCGAGCAAGATATCAAGCCCATTATGGGATAATTATCCCATAGATAGTTAGAGATAAGATTGGAAAGATTAGATAGTTTGCTTAGGAGTCAAGTAAACCTCTCTATTTAAAGGGAGGAGATGTATCAATTAAATCAAGCAAGAGCAATCAATTATTGCTCGGCTTCCCTTAGGGAGCCGGGAGACTCAAAGCCCTAGCCGGCTCCTCTCTCTCTCCCTCACAGCCTCCCTCTCGTATGAACAAGGTACCCGTGGCACTCGCGCTAGCACCGCGGTCTCGTAGCACGCGAGCCTCCCTCGCAATCTTCCACGGCGCCCCGGCGTCGTCCTCGCCGCCGGCCTCACCTCCCGCTCATCCCTACTCACTTACGGAAATCCCCGGTAGGATCCGTAATCCTATCAACCCTGGGTATCGGTGATGTCGGAACCCTCCCATCCTCCTCCGCTCCGCCACCGTCGCAATCGCCGCCGACCAGCTCTTCGGCACCACCGCTTGTTTCGATGGCACCGCCACCGGTCACCGTGACAACCCGCCCGGAAAATACCGTACTATCGCCTAAGACCGATCCACTTTGGTCGCTAAGCAATAGTAAAGTATCATCCCGTTGTTAGTTGCCAGGGTTAACGTCCGTAAATCACTTGGACATCAAATAGAGGATCGACACATGCATTAAAACTCACGCGAAGGAGAGTCCGGAGTACAACATGAATTAAAAATATTTTATTACAAACCATTGTTCCCGACATGGAGTAAGGGTTCGCAGTTCGAAAACGGCAGAAATTAAACTAGTGCAACGGTAAACATGACGAGAGGCCTTCCGTGATGTCATCACTTGTCGTCACCCTTCCGGTCAACAACACCCGCAACAACGAGTTTTAAAGCAAGGCCGAGTATACTAATACTCAAGCAAGACTTAACCTTCGGGTGATAACTACATCACCGAACTCTAGACATGAAAGGCTTTTGGCCGGTGGGGTTTCTTTTGCTTTGAACGGCTACTAAGAGTAGACCCTTACTTTTCAATCTTTTAGCACAAGTTCTAGTTGATTACCATTTATAAATGTGCTATCTAATTCAATCAAGAATTGGACAAGCAATTAATTCATACAACCATATTCACCGAGTTCCATCATTATGGGATATCATGGCCGATTGATTAAGCGATCTCGGATAACGGTGAGAGGTCGACAATCGATTGATTTAAACCTTGCAAGGTAAACCTAAACACACGGTAGGCCGCCCCCGCAAGGACAACTTTCCCGGACGGTTCCCAAAAGTCCTCGGGTTGGGATCGAATCTTACGATCTTGGGTACAAGGTTAGTGGCATACCCCCGCAAAGTACCCGGCGTCACACATGCACCCCCCCTTCCCAATAGCTAGCCGCTTAGGTGATTCCTCGGGAGTAGTAATAGTAAGTTCCGCACCGTCTCATTAAGGTCTAGGCTTACCGGTCCCATTCCCGGCAAATGTTTAGTACATTCAAAAGCTTAGCCCACGAAATCCCATGCTCTTACCACATGAGCAATCCATTTATAAAGATCTTATGATTCCAACATAAGAACCTATTCTCGCGAGTGACGAACATCGCTCGACTTTTATCGGGTCCTATAGCATAGCAGCTATCGACCTAGTATACCAGTGATAGAGCATAGGTACCTAGGGATCATGCATCTAGGGTTTCAATTCAACTCCTGAAATGTAAATGCACAATTGTAGCAAACATAATTGCATAATTTTAAAAGACGGGGTTAATGATCCGGGGCTTGCCTTCACCGGCAAGGTTGGTCTTGGGCCCTTCCGGACTTGGGTCCGTGTCATGAGCTACGTCCACGCACCGCGGCTCTTCGTCGGCACCTTTGTTCCCTCCTTCCGCACGAACGTTCGTCTATCGTCGGAAAGATCTACACGAAGATGCAAATGCAAGATTTATTTGACGATTTTTGATCCCATCAATTACAATCAATAAATGACATCCATGGGGTGTATTAGTTGGGCACATTCACCTAGATAAGAATACATTTAGCATACTCTTCCAAAAAGGAACAATATGTAGCTCTTTATTAATTATTCTTTTTGATAGTACTGTGTACATAAATATGTAAATAATTTAATTCAACTTCACAAACAGTAGTGGGTGGGTATAGTTAGCCCTTTTAAAATGATTTGCAACCACACATAAGATTAGTAAGGATGGTTTCTTTGGTCTTTCCCATTTAATGACTATTAAGCCCTTAATGGCCCGCATAGCTTTTATTTATGAAATTTATTAATAAAATTCATTGGAAGGGTGTATCAAACACTAAACACCTATAACAAGCCACTGGACACGCATGCATGCTTTGGATAGCTAGAAAATAATTATTTTTGAAAAATAACAAAAGCTAGCTAGATGAACAAGGTAAATGCACACAAAAATAACTACTCAACAAACTGATCCAAACTTTCTCACACATGTTATATGTTCCAAAACTAGCCTAGTGGTGCAGCACATACACCTAGAACTATTATGAAACTTGATCTATGCATTTTTAAAGAAAGACAAGCATAATTCAAGAATACATATTTATTATAATTATAAAATTGTGAATAGTTCACCAGAGGTGTATTTTGAAATAAAAAGAAAGTATGCAAAAGTTGGCTGCAAAAACTTAATTATTTTTAGCTACAAAAATCATTTATGCAGATTCTGCAGAAATGGAAAAACATTTTTATAAAACGATTTACAACATAACTTTGAGCAGTTTTTGGCATAGGAGCTAGCCATGACCTATCACACAACATATCCAAAAATTAGCTACATAGGATTTATAAATTTTGAGATATTGCAGATCTAGGTTTTTCACATTTCTATTTTTCATGCAAAAACTGTCAGGAACTAGCTCGGGAAAGAATAAGAAAAGTTATGGGATTTTTCACCATGAATCCAACAAAATTTGGCTTGCATTTTTCTGTTTTTTATAATATTTTCTACGCAATTTACAAGAATCAGCGAAACACCGTACTATTACGGATACACTTTTGTAGCGGGGACCCCGGAAGTTTTAGATTCCTTACGAGAAAAGCCCTTGGTTTGTGGAAAGGCCCTCGGAAATAAAGGGAGCCTCGTAATGTGGCCCTCGGGGGCCGGCCGGCGCGGCTCCGGCCAAAATCCGGCGAGGGCGGCGGCGAGGTTGGCCGGGAACCACGCGGGGGAGGGGCTAAGGGATGCTATGGACCGATTTGGGTTGGATTTGGGAGTGGAGGTGGCCGGCGGCGGGCGTGCGGTAGCGCCCGGCGGTGGCGGCCGGCCGTGGGCCAAACTCGGCGTGGGGTGCGGCGAGGTGGTGCGGCTAGGGGGTGGTAGATCGAGTGGGTACTAGAGATGGTCTTGAGCACGTTGCTCGGCGGTGAAAGCGACCGAGGAAACGGGCGTTCCACGGCGGCGGCGGGCATGGCCGGTGCGGCGGGCTCGGCGCGGGGAGGGGGGGCTCGTGTGGCGAGGTTGGTGGCGGCCCCCTCTTTATAGCCGGCCGCCCGCCCGGGGAAGCGCGACGGCACGCCTAGCGCGGCCCCCGCCCGCGGGAGGCGGCTCACTCGCCGGGCGGCGCGGCGGCGCGCACGGCGCGGTGCCGACGCGGCACGGGCAAGTGCCGACCCCCGAGGTGCCTCGGCGAGCGGGGCCTTGGGAGGGTGCGTGCCTCGGGAATGAGCGCGTGGGGGCGCGGGCCGGTTGTACGGCGCGGCGCCGCGCGGCTCGGCACGGGCGACGTCGCGACGGGCGCGGTACGACGTCGGCCGCCGAATAGTGTTCCTAAGACCCCTGTTTGAACATGCGTAACTCCAAAAAGTTGAATAGAAGTGCACAAAGTGATGAATAGAAAAGTTGTAAATCTCACTACCCTCTACAACTTTTACAAAGGCCATATAGTGTTTTTCTCAACGGATTTTGCAGGAACGCCTTGCCAACTTTGAATGCCGCTCTGTTTCAGCAAACCGGAGGTACTTGTCGGTCGACCAAGTTTTTCACCAATTTCCACTCAAAATTTCAAATGCCAATCTACATGAAAGTTGTGTCCCTCAACAAGATGGACAACTTTCATAAAGGTAGATTTTGAAGTGTTTAGGTGAAATTTGGAGAACGCGGCAAAAGTTCCGGACGACATTCGGCGACGTCAATCCTCAAGCGGGGTTTGACCGTGTCTTTGACCGAGGGGTTGACCACGGGTGTGCATAGACTTGGGCAAGGGGTCTAATAGGGTTCATTGGCGAGGTTTTCGAGGTGATGACCCGAGGTTGACCTAGGTTTGACCAGGGGTTAATGACGTTAATTAAAAACCGGGGCGTCACGGTCACATCGTCACCGTCCCTATCCACCACGACGGCCCTCGTTCGGCGTTTCCCACCTGGACCGCCGCACCACCGGCGCCCACATCTTCTCGCGCGGAAGAGGTGATGGGACTGGCGATACACCGGGCGCACTACATGGACGCGACGAATAATCACCTTGATGTGATGTAGGCGGATCTCGCGGTGATCCGCAACTTCATCCTCGGCGGTCGGTGTGCATCCCGGCCGGCAACCACACGGCCGGGTGCTTTCGGTGTCCACGCGGCCCGGCGCTACCGGCTTCGTCCTTGGCTTTCTCCACACCCGCCGGTGACGGGGCACCGACTTTAGTGGGAGTCCCCATCCATCGCATCTCCTTCCCGCCATCGCCATCACCCCTCCCGCCGTGGCTCGCGGGCTCCTCGCGAGCATCATCGTTGTCCTGGGCCGCGGATCGCCCCACCGGGCTACCCACACGCCCCGCATGTCCCGTATGGCGGCATCGATGGGTCCCCGTTTCCGTCGGACGTGGGTGCCCTCCCCGGGCGCGGCTTCGGTGCCGTTTGACGCACACCCACGGGACGAGGCTCCCGCCCGAGCCGCCCCACGCTTCTACAAGTTGGAGTTCCCGGCTGCCCCCATGCTTCTACAAGTTGGAGTTCTTGACTTATGACGGCCCGGAAGACCCACCGAACTAGCTCAACCACCGCGAGCGGTTCTTCGGCGGCCGGCACACCCCGCCGGCGGACTACACTTGGCCGGCGGCGTATCATCTTCGCGGAGCGGCCCGGACTTGGTACTTCACCCTCGTGCGGGATGAGGGACGGCCGACGTGGTCGCACTTCAAGGACTCGTGCCACCTACGCGTTCGCTCCTCCGGTGCGCGGCTCCCGCCTCGGCGAGAACTCGGCCGCATTCGGTTCACTTCGACCTGTTCAAGACTACACCGAGCGCTTCAACACGTCCTCTCGCCATGCTCGGAACCTCGACGACACGCGAAGGCCGACTTGTACGTGGGGGGGCCTTTCGGATCATATCTCGGTCGACGTCGAGCCGCGCGCCCCTCGCGACCTCTCTACCGCCGTCTACTTTGCGCGATCGTTCGAGCTCCGCTCCATGTCCATGTTGGCATTGCGGCCGCCGGAGTCCTAGCGTTCGGGGGCCGACCGACCGTAGGCTAGTCATCGAGCCCCAACGCACCACTACCCCTCGTCGTGTCGGCACCGGCACCAACACCAACACCGACACCACCTCCGGTTCCGGTGTCGACATCAACACAAGCTTTTGTTCCAACACCGGCTCCAGCACCCTCATTTCGTCGCCTCACACCGGCCGAGATGCTAGAGCCCCGTCGCCAAGGGCTTTGTTACAATTGTGACGAGCCCTATGTTCGTGGTCATAAGTGCCGGCGTCCGTTCTACTTGGAGATAGCCGACTACCTTCACGACGTTGTGCCGGCTACGGTGGATACGCGGCCGCTTTCCGGCAAGGGAATGATGCGAGTTGACGTCGGCTCTACGGCGGTTCCGGCTCGAGGACCAGTTGTGTCTCCGAGCGGCAAGAAATGTTAGGTGCGGCAAGATATCGGGCCCATTATGGGCTAATTATCCCATAGATAGTTAGAGATAAGATCGGAAAGATTAGATAGTTTGCTTAGGAGTCAAGTAAACCTCTCTATTTAAAGGGAGGAGATGTATCAATTAAACCAAGCAAGAGCAATCAATTATTGCTCGGCTTCCCTTAGGGAGTCGGGAGACTCAAAACCCTAGCCGGCTCCTCTCGTCCCTCACAGCCTCCTTGTGTGAACAGTACCACGTGCTACTGTAGACCGTGGTACTGTAGCATGTAGGCCGTCCTCGCAGCCGGCCTCCACCTCCCGCTCATCCCTACTCGCTTAGGGAAATCCCCGGTAGAATCCGTAATCCTATCAGCCTATATAATATTTGTGGTTCTATTTGCATTTCCTTAATGAGTATGAGTTACCCTGTGCATCATATAGATGTCAACTGAAAAGGTTATTCACAATATTTTTCAGCCATGGCACAAGCGGCACTACACTATATAAAAAATGGTAATATGCATTATTGGGTTAAAGGTCATATGTGGCATAAAAGTGGGAGCGTTCACATTTACTTGTATGTTAGACTATTGTCGACGCATAGTTTCATGTTTATGTTTCCAGGAGTGCCACATATATAATCAAGAGGTATTTAGCTAATACCTTGCATAATGTAGTGTTTCATCATTTGTTGTTTCCAAGATTATAGGCAAGACCCAAGAGGGAGTTATTAGGGTGGAAATAAATTACTTTGACAAGGTTAAACATGAGAAATGGGCAGTGAAGTAATTAGCAGTTAAGTACCCATCATCAAACAAAACTCACAAAGTTAACAAGAGAGATCATTGATCCGATAGTCGA
Organism: Cenchrus americanus; assembly: GCA_947561735.1. Lineage (NCBI taxonomy): Eukaryota > Viridiplantae > Streptophyta > Magnoliopsida > Poales > Poaceae > Cenchrus > Cenchrus americanus. The sequence continues at coordinate 8,558,216 of OX387242.1, forward strand.
CGCCAGCCATCAGCCACTTTGCATCGACGCCAAAGTCGGAAAAAAAGAGGTTACCAGGACTTCGCGGAAGATCAGCGATCTGTTCTGTCCGGTGAAGGCGTTTGCCGTCAGCTGCGTCCGCCGCCCCTCCGGCCAACCGGCGGCGGCGACACGAGGTCCAGAACGCCGCCCGTGAGGAGGTGCCGGCTGGGCCGACGAAGTGACGGGCGATACGCCCATTTACTTGCAGGCCGCCAGCCCATGAAAAAGTTCACTGCACCCAGGCCTCGACGATAACCCCCACGGACGGCAACTGAATTTTCAAGATTCTCCAGCAAGTACTCCAGCACCGTGGCAAAATGTCAGGTCAAAACCATTCATAACCCATGCATTGTATTCGCTTTCAACAAAACTAGACAGTTGTAGGTGACTTCTCATACGCATTCAGAAGAATAGGCAGCACAGTTTCGTCACTGAAAGGACTTGTTCATCGCTGTAACTTTCTATATACACAAACACTGCTGCTTGTATTGTTCACTAATGCATAAGGTTATTCAAAGTTGGTCACATTCAGAGTGACATTCAGGAGGTGTTGTACTGATGTTTATCTTTACATTTGCATCCAGTTTCTTGCTACCAGGAGGTTGACAGACACAGCGTCATGGTTTGGCCTTCACGTGGAGGTCCTTGTCAGAACAATCCTTGCAGTTTTTGCAAATGACTTGCCATGAATGGCCCCTTAAACCAAATCCCCGAACAGTTCAGAATGCTGATGTTTCGACAGTTTTGAAGCAAAAGTACATTAAAAGATAGCTGAACTCTTGACACTGAGTAACAGAAGCTACAACTCTGTTACAAACTTACAACTCTTGACATTGTACTGGACCTCTTGAGTCTTAACATTGAGATCCTGTATCTGTGACTGGCTAGAGTCTTCTCTGTAACTTTTTCTTCTGCTTCTTTTGCGTTCTGTACAGTCTTTTCTTACTCTAGCCAGTCACAAATACTGGATCTCGATGTTGAGTATCCCTGGAGTATCATCTATGAAGCTTATCTGTAAGTAAGAGCTCCCACTGTATCTGAACATGTAGCAAACATGGCATCATATGCCATTTGTTCCAGTTTGAATTTGATGATTAATGACAACATGATCAATTGGACTAACCATATTATTGAGCATGTCTTTTTGTACATTCCTAGGTCCGTTGGATATTACCACAATTTATCATACCATACAAAGTTAACATGTCATAGCAAGTGCAAAGTTAACACACCATGAGCAAGTAACACATGCATAACAAAAATCCAGATTTAGTATACATTTTGAGAATATAGGTGATGGTATGTTAAGATCAAAGTGATTGTCGGGGACCGCCCTAGGGGTCCCCTTAAACAAAGGGGAATCCTCACTTAAAACCCCGCATCGAAACATGCTAAGCCTAATCATGCGGAAACTAATCGTGCGGGACATGGCCTATGTGGCAGGACTCGGAGGCCCACCAAGGCGGCCCGACCGAGAAGACCCCTCGAGCGAGGCTCCGCCTCGCCCGAGGGCACGCTCCTCCTCGAGCGGACTCCGCCCCGTTCGAGGGGCGACCCTTCCCTCGAGCGGTCCCGCCCCGCTCGAGGGCTCGCACCCCCCTCGAGCGAGTCCCGTCTCGCTCGAGGGTCTACTCCGCCCCTCGGGCGGGGCCCGCCACCCTCACGGGCGCCCCCGCACGCGTGCGCCGACCCCCGTACTTGGGCATTTAACGCCACGACACCGCGGGGGCGGCGCCATCATGCGCCCGGGCTCACGCCCCGTGCCGCCGCACCAACTCCCCGGGGAGGAGCCCATCCCCGCCGCCGTGGGATGGACGTGCGGTACGGCCGGTGTCGGTCCCATGACACCGCGCGCCCACTTGCCGCACGGCTAGCGCGCCCGACCCTCGAAAGAGGGCCGGGCACACCCTCGATTCACTTTCACGTGACTGCGGGTTAGGTGAGGAGTGCTAGGCCGGTGGATGGCCATCCCGGCCACGCGCGGCGCGGCCGCCGTACCCACGCGTGCGGGCGCACGCCCGACTCCGCGGCGCACGCCGGGCACTTTGCGGCAACCACTCCACTACCGTGGAGCTCATTGGGAAGGAACGCCGTTCGCCCGCTCCCGTACCCCGTACCGGCCATCATCGCACCTCCCTCGAAGCCTATCGAGGGACGCCATCGCCATCTGCCGCCTTCCTACCCTCGAATCGCCACTTTGTTCGGGTACAAGGTAGGCCATCATGGCCGGATCGCGGCGAAGATCGTCGGGACGGCCGCCCACTCTACGCCATAGCGCGACGTGCTCCCTCACGTAGCTAGGTAGCGCGGCGTGCGTGTAACCCGTCGCCCCCTTGGCCTATAAAAGGGGGAGGGCGAGCCCCCGCCCGCGGGGGGGGGGGGGGGGGCGAATTCGAGAGGAACACAACACATCGTGCACTCACTCTCTTATTCTCCCACGACATCTTCAACCACTCTCCCAGGGACTTGGAAGCCACGCTTCCTCTCCCGCCTCGCTTGTACTTGCCCCACTACAAGCACCCCCGGTGCTGAGCAATATAGTGCCACGAGCACGCCCCTGCTGGACGTACGGCCCCCTCGGCCGGAACCAGGATAAAACCTTGTGTCATTTGTTGCTTGGCATCGACCATTGAGGGATAGACCTAGGCGTTATCTACTGGTTAGTGTCGGGACCATATTCCGCACCGACAGTTGGCGCCCACCGTGGGGCAAACGAGCGCCTAAGGTCATTTCGTCAACTCCCTCCATGGTGATTCGCACTGAGTACCGTGCTACGCGCTACAACATGGGTAGCTCGGACCCTCTCCCGGCCGGGTTCGAGATCCGCTTCGGAGACTTGAACTTCCGGGCCACGGGGAACGGCTGTCTCATGCGCCTTACCAATCGTGAGAAGCTTCGCGCGCGGCGCGAGGCCGTGTCCCCGCTCGGTCTCCGCCGCACGCACGACACCGGCGCGCGGCGCCCGCGGCACGGATGCGCGGGCCGTCGACGCCGCGACGCCGCCGCCGCTCGGGCTACGCTCCCGCCGGGCGCGGTCCGAGCGGCGGCAAGCCGAGCGCGCCGCCACCCAACGCGGTGCGCCCACCATCACAACGCCGCCACCGCCCGGTGGGGACCGCGTGCGGTCTCGGGACCGCGCATCCCCATCGGGCCGCGTGGCGCCACGACGGCCCATAACGCCAACGTGAACACGACGATGCGCCGGGTTCCGCCTGGCCGCCACGTCTTCGTCGCCAGGGATCCCGGCACCTCGGCCACCGACGAGTCGTCCCTGGGCTCCGTCGACACGATGCCACCCGCCAACCGACACGGGTACGCGGAGTGGGACTTCTCCGGCGTGCGGACCCGGTCGCGTTCGGGCGCTTCCTCGACGCCACGGACTGCGGGTTTGGGCGCTCCGACGACTCCGGCACCGGGAGCTACGACCCCACGCGGGAGTGTTGCGCCGTCATCACCAACGACCCGGCAAACGCCGCCGGTGCGGCGGGTGCGGGAGACGGGGGAAGTCACGCCCGCCCCGGGGATCGCCACGCGCCCGGCCGCGGGGCCGAGCGCTCTCGCTAGGGTCGACGTCGACGCACGGGCGGCCCAAGCCCGCGAGCTCGAGGCCAAGCCGGCGGAGGAGTACGGACGATGCGGGCCGCTCCCGCGCCCTCGATGGCGGGGGAGGCCTCCGCGCGCGGCGAGCGCGCGCGGAGCCGGGCCGACAGTGTCCGTGACCGCCTCAACCCCGTCCCCAACGTCGACAATGCGGATACTCCGCCACGGGCGAGCCAAAAGCTCATCGCCGCCGCGGCGTTGCTACGCGCCATGCCGGCACCATCGACCCCCGAGGCTCGAGACATGCACCGCGAGGTGCGGACTCTCCTTGAGCAAGCGGCCGTCCAGCGGCCGAGAGCTCGGCCTCACGCATCCGCCAACGGGGGACGCACGGGGTGATGATCTCGCACCAGGAGGCGAACCCTCGGTGCACGTAGGTCAACCCGGCCGACCGGGGACGCACGCCGGCCAAGGAACGGCTCCTCGACACGCGCGGGCGCCGGATGGCGATGCCCGCAACGTCATCAACGCCGGGCGCACCGGCAAGGCGGACGCACGAGCGGCTAGGGGCTACCACCCTCGAAGGGGTGGACGCTACGACGGCGGTGAGGATCGCTCCCCGACACCGGAGCCCCCGGCACCCGTGTGTTCGGCCGGGAGATCCGCACGGCGGCGTTCCCCCAGCGCTTCCGTCAGCCCTCGACGATCGTCAAATACAACGGGGAGACGGACCCTCGTGTCTGGCTCAACGACTACCGCCTAGCTTGTCAGCTGGGCGGGGCCACCAACGACGAAGTAATCATCCGCAACTTGCCCCTGCATCTGGGCGACGCGGCCCGGACATGGCTCGAGCACTTGCCCGCCAGCCAGATCCATAGCTGGGACGATCTAGTCCACACCTTCGTGGGCAACTTCCAGGGCACGTACGTGCGCCCTGGGAACTCCTGGGATCTGCGCTCCTGCACGCAGAAGCCGGGCGAATCACTACGGGACTTCATACGGCGCTTTTCCAAGCGCTGCACGGAGCTACCCAGCGTGGCACAGTCCGAGATCGTGCACGCGTTCCTCGAGGGCACCACGTGCCGGGACCTTGTGCGCGAGCTGGGACGCGCGCCCGCCCACGGACTCGAACGAGCCGGCCGACATTGCCACCAGCTTCGCCTCCGGAGAGGAGGCCGTGGGGGCAATCTTCGACGGCAAGAAGGGCAAGCGCTCCAAGGACACGCCCGCGGAGGGCGGCGGGTCCAAGGAGCCGCGCCGCAACGACAAGCGGGGCAAGAAGGGGAAGAAGCCGCGCCGTGAGGCGCGCGAGCCGGGCGCAACGGCGGCAACGCCGAGGCCCTCGCTGTTGACCCGGCCCGACGGGGCCCCCGACCGGCTCCTCGAGGCCCGGTGGTGTTCGACGACATGATGAAGAAGCCATGCCCCTACCACAAGACCTCCGTGAACCACACTCTTGAGCAGTGCGACATGCTCAAGAAGTTCTATGGCCGTGCCGCCGCGAAGGAGGCAGAGGCCAAGAAGGGTGGAGGCGATGGCGACGCAGGTGGTTTCCCTGCTGTCGAAAATGTGTTCCTCATCTTTGGGGGACCTACTGTCGACATGTCGACCCGCAACGCAAGAAGGAGCGGCACGAAGTCCTCGCCGCAGAGAGGGCACCTCCGGCCTTCCTCAACTGGTCGGAGGACGCCATCACTTTTAGCCGGGACGATCACCCAAACCGCATCCCGAACCCGGGCCAGTACCCACTGGTGGTCGATCCCATCATTGGGAACGCCCGGTTTTCGAAGGTCCTTATGGACGGAGGCAGTAGCCTCAATATCCTCTTCGCGCATACATTGCGCCTGATGGGGATTGGGGTGGACCCGCCGCGGCCCAACACGAAGCCGTTTCACGGCATCGCGCCCGGCAACGGTGTTCAACCCCTCGGGCGGATCGATCGCCCGTCCGGTTTGGGACCCCCCAAGAATTTCCGCAAGGAAACCCTCACCTTCGAGGTGGTGGGATTCAAAGGGGCCTACCATGCCATCCTTGGGCGACCTTGCTATGCCAAGTTCATGGCGGTCCCCAACTACACGTATCTGAAGATGAAGATGCCAGGTCCAAATGGCGTCATCACCGTCGGGTCATCGATCGAGCATGCATTCGACTGCGACGTCGAGTGCGTGGAACATGCAGAGGCACTAGCGCTGGATGAAGCGCTGGTGAACACACTGGAGAAGATGGTCAACGACGACCTCGGCCTCCGCCGCCAAGCACGTCGGCACCTTCGAGGCCGCCGAGCAAACCAAAGGGGTCCCCCTCGACCCGTCGGCCCCCGAGGGCAAGGCATTGAGGGTCAGCTCGACCCTCGATCCTAAATAGGAAGCGGTGCTCGTCGACTTCCTCCGCGCCAACGCCGACGTCTTCGCGTGAAGCCCCTCGGACATGCCGGGCATCCCGAGGGAGGTCGCCGAGCACTCCCTTGATATCTCGCCTAACGCTCGCGCCGTGCGGCGGCGGGCCGCGCCGCTTCGACGAGGAGCGGCGACGGGCGATCGGAGCGGAGCTGCGGAAGCTCCTCGAGGCCGGGTTCATCAAGGAAGTGTTTCACCCTACGTGGCTAGCTAATCCTGTGCTTGTAAAAAAGAAAAATGGGAAGTGGAGGATGTGCATAGACTACACTAGTCTCAATAAAGCGTGTCCAAAAGTTCCCTTTCCTTTGCCACGTATAGATCAAATCATTGACTCTACAGCCGGGTGTGAACTACTCTGTTTCCTCGATGCCTACTCGGGATATCACCAAATAAAAATGAAGGAGTCCGACCAGCTCGCGACTTCGTTCATCACACCGTTCGGGACGTTCTGTTACGTCACGATGCCTTTTGGCCTCAGAAACGCGGGCGCAACATATCAGCGCTGCATGCAGCACGTTTTTGGGGACCATATCGGGCGGACGGTCGAGGCTTACGTGGACGACATCGTCGTCAAGACCAGGAAGGCGGACGACCTGGTTAGCGATCTCGGCATCGCGTTCAGCTGCCTACGGGCAAACGGGGTCAAGCTCAACCCCGAAAAATGTGTCTTTGGAGTGCCGCGGGGCATGCTCCTAGGGTACATCGTCTCCCAGCGGGGGATCGAGGCCAACCCTGAAAAGGTCGCGGCCCTCGAGCGAATGGGTCCAATTCCGGACCTCAAGGGAGTGCGAAGGTGTTGGGATGCCTCGCCGCCTTAAGCCGCTTCATCTCGAGGCTCGGTGAGAAGGGCCCGCCCCTCTACCGCCTGCTCAAGAAGCACGAGCGCTTCTCTTGGACCACCGAGGCCCAGGAAGCGCTCGACAAGCTGAAGGCGTCGCTGACGCACGCCCCAATCCTTACGCCGCCGCGAGACGCGCGAACCCCTCCGGCTCTACGTGGCCGCGACCACCCAGGTGGTCAGCGCTGTGATCGTCGTGGAGCGCACGGAGGAAGGGCATGCCTTGCCCGTGCGAGAGGCCGGTCTACTACATCGGCGAAGTCCCCTGTCGGACACAAAGGCGCGCTACCCCCGTGTCCGAAGCCGTTGTACGCGGTAGTCCTCGCGCGGCGCAAGCTCCGCCACTACTTCGAGGCCCACCCCGTTACGGTGGTCTCCTCCTTCCCGCTAGGAGAGATCATTCGCAACCCCCGACGCGGCGGCGGAATTGCCAAGTGGTCCGTGGAGTTGATGGGCGAGACGCTAGCCTACGCTCCGCGCAAAGCCATCAAATCGCAAATCTTAGCCGATTTCGTCGCTGAGTGGACGGACACGCGGCCGCCGCCCCCCTCGGATTCAAGCGAGTCTTGGACTCTCGTTCTTCGACGGCTCGGTGATGAAGACAGGAGCGGGCGCGGGCCTGCTCTTCGTGTCACCCCTCGGGGAACACATGCGCTACGCAGTGCGCCTCCACTTCCCCGCATCCAACAATATGGCGGAATACGAGGCCCTTCTCTCGCGGCCTCAAAATCGCCATTGAGTTGGGCATCAAGCGCCTCGACGTGCGAGGGGATTCGCAGCTCGTGATCGATCAAGTCATGAAGAACGCGAGCTGCCACGACGACAAGATGGAGGCTTACTGTAAAGCCGTGCGGGCCCTCGAAGACAAATTCTACGGCATCGAGCTTAATCATGTACTCCGCCGGTACAACGAGGAAGCAGACGAGCTGGCAAAAATAGCGTCCGGGCGGATCACCGTTCCCCCGAACGTTTTCGCACGCGACATCGCGCAGCCCTCGGTAACCTTCGAGCCCTACCCCTCGAGCGACGGCGGACCCTCGGGGGCTCCCTCGAACCCAGCGGGTGCGGAACCCATGGAAGAAGACCCCTCGAACGAGGCGTACGTGCTCTCCCTTCTCGAGGGGTACGGCTCCCACGAGGCTGTCGCGATGGACATCGAACCGGCTCCCGTCCAGGCGGACTGGCGGGAGAAGTACATCGCCTGGATTGCTCGAGGAGAACTCCCCGAAGACCGGGCCGCGGCCAGGCGCATCGCCAGGATGGCCAAGTCATTCACCCTCGCCGACGGCGAGCCGTACAAACGCGCCGCGTCAGGCATCCTCCAGCGGTGTATACCCATTCCCGAGGGGCGCGAGCTCCTACGGGACATCCACGCGGGGGTCTGTGGCCACCACGCCGCGCCGCGCACCCTCGTTGGCAACGCGTTCCGCCAGGGCTTCTACTGGCCTACCGCGGTCGCAGATGCCAGCGAAATTGTACGCACCTGCGAAGGGTGCCAGTTCTACGCCCGCAAGTCCAACTTGCCCGCTCACGCTCTGCAAACGATCCCCGTAACATGGCCGTTCGCCGTGTGGGGGTTGGACATCGTCGGGCCCCTGCGGAAGGCGCCCGGGGGCTTCACCCACCTGCTTGTCGCGATCGACAAGTTCTCCAAGTGGGTGGAGGTGCGCCCCATCACGAATTTGAAGGCTGAGCAGGCGGTCACGTTCTTCACCGACATCGTCTACCGCTTTGGAGTGCCAAACTCCATCATCACGGACAACGGGTCCCAGTTCACGGGCCGGAAGTTCTTGGAGTTCTGCGACAAGTTCCACATCCGCGTGGATTGGGCAGCTGTGGCACACCCACAGACCAACGGCCAAGTGGAGCGCGCCAACGGCATGATTCTACAGGGCCTCAAGCCCCGAATTTTTGACCAGCTCAACAAATCTGGCCGGAAATGGCTCCAAGAACTACCAGCAGTCGTGTGGAGCCTAAGGACCACCCCAAGCAGAGCCACCGGGTTCACCCCGTTTTTCCTGGTCCATGGCGCGGAGGCCGTCCTCCCCACGGACCTGGAATATGGGTCGCCCAGGATTCGAGGCTACGACGAAGAGGCTAACCAGCGAGCCCGCGAGGACTCACTGGACCAGCTAGACGAAGTACGCCTCGTGGCGTTGATGCACTCCGCAAGGTATCAACAGTCCCTACGACGCTACCAAGCACGCAAGATACGTCGCAGGGATTTCAGCGAAGGAGATCTAGTCCTAAGGCTACGCCAAGACAACCGAGGGCGCCACAAGCTATCGCCCCCATGGGAGGGACCCTACGTCGTGGTGAAGGTGCTCAAGCCGGGCACGTACAAGCTGGCCAACGAGGACGGCGAAGAACTTACCAACGCTTGGAACATCCAACAGCTACGTCGCTTCTACCCTTAGCTAGGATTTCCAAGTATTTTCTCGCCGTAAAAACGCATGGCCAACACCCCAGTTGGCGTCACCTATGTAAATACTCCAAGTCTAATAAAAGGGCAACTCGGCTTTCCCCTGAAACCCAAGTTACCCTCGGGGGCCTCTTGCGGGGGGGGGGCACCCCCCCAAATGGTCCCATTTTTTTTCGCGCAAAAACGTAACAACACGCGCTAAGTTTGTTTCCTACTTCAACCTCGAGCCATGATTCGAACGGGCGCGGTGGCACAGCGGAAGGAGCGTGCGAGCCAGAGACAGCCTACGCCGCGTGGCTATGGCCCGTCTCTCTCGCCTCCAACCCAGCGGGCCCCCTGCGAAAAACGAACTCCCCTAACTAGAATCTACTCAGGAAGAAGGAGAAACAAAAGGCGTAATAAGCAAACAACTTCATTTACAAGCAACTGCCCATGTTTATGAAACAGCTTGTTCATTTACAAAAGGCCACGAGGCCAGAATTCTGATACACAAAGACAAAAAACGGGCCTAGCGCCCAGATGCTTTCAGGCGAGTGGAGCAGCACCATCAGCGGCGTCCGGGAAGAGGAATTCTTCGAAGGCCTCGGCGAGTGACCCGGCGGCGTCAGCAGCAAGTGCGTCCGCGCGCTCCATGGCAACCTTGTCCTTGACGCCCTCGGGCACGATATAGCCCTCCGCCGGCGCCTCAAGGTTGACCTCGTAGTGGGATCGCACCACTCCGAGGGCCTTCCCGGACGCCTAGGTGCAACGCCCGGCGCATCCGCTCCGTGACGTGGCCGCCGAGGGCGCGCGGGCGGGCCGGCCGGCCGAGCTGCCGGCCCGGGCCTCGCCTTCCTCGACGACGCGGCAAGTCTCGAGGGCCGCGTCACGCGGCTCCCCCGCGGCCTCCCCGCTCGGAGGAGTTGTAGGAAGCTCCGCAGGGCCTCGGCCCGCCCGGCCAGCCGTGCCCCAAGGCCGTGCGCAAGCCTCGGAATCATCAAGACGACAAGAAATCAGAAAGGGAAAAGCGAACCCTCTAAAGCAAAAAACCAACAAACAAGAGTCGAAAAGTCTCACCCTCGACTTGCTTCCTCTCCAGACTGAGGTCGCGGCGTGCGGACTCGAGCTCCGACTCGAGACGCTGGACGGCCTCGCCTTGCTCACGGAGGGCCAGCTCCTGGCTGGCGTTGTTGATGCTGAGCGTGAGCGCCTCATCCTCAACCTTGGAGAATGCGGCGTTCCGCTCCTCCAGTGATTTCTCCGCCGCTTCGCGAGCAACGCGCTCCCGCTCCAGCGCCGTCCGGGCGTCGCCGAGGGCAGCCTCGCTCTTGCCGGAGCCGCCCCTCGGCCCCCCCGGCGGGCGACGCGCTCCTGCCGGAGCCGCTCCTCGGCCGACGACGAGGGCCGCAGCCTTGGCGTCGAGGGGCGGCCTTCGTGTCATCGGCCTCCTTGGCGCGCTGCTCCCGGCCCCCGCGCGCCCGCTCCTCGCCCGGCGCCGCGCGCCCGCGCCCCCTCGAGCGACGTGCGGAGCTCCCGGTCTCGGCGCGAGCGGTGGCCACCTCCGCCTCCCGGTTGGCGGCCGGCCGTCCGCGTCTTGTCCAGGTCCTCGCGCGCGTTCCACGGCGCCTCGTCGCGATCGACGAGGGCCGCGCGGATCCGCTCGAGACTCGAGTGACGCGCCGTGTCCCGCCCCGAGCTCTCGGGAAGCACGTCGCACCACGCCATCGCCGGTACACCGGCCCGCCGTCCGGCGTCCCGAGAGCATCCGCAAGCGCGTCGAAAGCGCTGCATCGCTCCCGGAGCCGGGCGGGCCTCGGTGTTCACCCTCGGTCGAACGCGTCGTACTTCTCATGGGCGCGGCGCTCGAGCTCCCCGGCATACACACATCGAATCTCGTAAGCGCCAAGGTTTGGATGCGGCACACGAAAACGAAAAAGGAAGAGAGACGAGCAACCGCGGCTCACCCGGAAGACGAGCCGGGCCGGGCCGCCGTGGACTGCGCCGCCTCGTTCAACGCACGGTTGAGCGTGGCGCCGTGGTTCCGAGCTCGCCCCGCAGCTCTCGCTCCCCCCCCGGCGTCGGCGAACGCAGGGGGGATCCTCCCCCCCCCCCCCCCCACCCCGGGCGGAGCGACCGGCGTGGGAGGACGAGGCCTCGGCATCGTGCCCTCGGCCCCCCACTACCATGCGACCCTCGCGCCGCCCTCACGAGGGCCCCCTCCCCGGGGGTCGGGGGGAGTTCGCGGGCCGCCCAGCCCACCGATTCCATCCGGGCGGCGGGGAGTCATCCGAGAGCTCCACCACCTCCGCCCGGAGACCGCCGGCGGGGAGGAGCCGCCTGCTCCGCCTCCGCCGGCGCCCCCCACCCGCGCCTCCGCGGCCACGGCGCGCCGTTGTGGTGCCATGGCCGCCGCCTCCGGCCGTGCCGCCGCATCCGCGGGCGCTCCCGCAAGTTGCGCCCGCTCCACCTCCTCCGCCAGGGGTCGCCACCGCGGGCCGCACCTCCTCCGTGGCCGCCTCTACGGCTCGTGCCTCCGTGGCGACCGGCGCCGGCCGCCCCCCGGCGACCTGCGGCCGCGCCACGGCGGGCTGAACCGCCGGCCGGGACCTCGAGGCCCCGGCCCGGGCCTTGCGAGCTCGTGCCCGCCACCGCGCTTGTCCCCGGCGCGACCCCCCTCGACGAACGCCGCCGGGTGGGGATCGACGCGTCCGTCCTCGGCACCTTGGCCGGTGCAAGAGGAGGAACGGTTGGCACCGCCCGCGCGGACACACGAACGGAGGGTTAGAGCTTCTAATCATCGCAAACTAAAACCAAACGAAGGAAGACAGGCTCCTTACCTCGCGGAGGAAAAGGCCCGCTTCCTTTTCCTCGAGGCCTCTCGTGGACGAGACCGGCGCGCCGGCCGCGCCCGCCGCGGCGCCTCCCCGACGCGCGCCGCCGCACGAACGGGCACACCCACCGCACGCGCGGGCGCGCCCGATGCTGCACCCCCCGATGACGCCACCGCGCGCGGGGGCACGCTTGCCCCGCGCACGGGCATGCCCGCCGACGCGCCCCTTGACGACGACGCCGCGCGCGCGGACGCGCTCCCTCCGCGCGCGAGCACGTTCGACGCGCGCACGGGCGCGTCCGCCGCGCGTACCTCCGCGGCACGCGCCGGCACCTCCCCGCGGCGCGCGCCGCCCCGACGACGAATGCCCGGCGGCGGGCGCCGGTGCGCCCGCCCCGGACGAAACCACCCCCCGACGCCGGCACGGGTTCCGGCGACGGGGCGCGGGGCCGCCACCCGTCCGAGGGGCCCTCCCCCTCGGACTCCTCCTCCTCGTCTCCGCTCCGAGGACGAGGGCTCCTCGATATCCGGGGAGGAGAGCCCCCGGCTCCTCACGCCGCCGGTACTCCGCGGACCGTCGGTCGCGGCGCACTTGGCGACGCCCGGCGTGCTCCCTCTTGCGCGCCGCCCGCTCCCTGCCGCTCCCGCCGCGCCGCCCGGCCGAGCGCACGGGAGGTCGGGGGTGGGTGGAACGGACTTGGCGATGTTGAACTCCACCGCCTGCGCACAAAAGTGACAACGGCGGATCGGGAGACGAAAGCAAGACCAAGAACCAATACGAAATCGGGAACCCAACTCACCCCGCGGGCCCGTAGGGAGCATCTCGATGTCCCACGGGGTCCGACCCGCGGTGGCGGCGTCCCCGGTGTCGACGGCGCTCCGCGCCCGGTGAGCGCGTACGGCCGCTCCCGGCGGCGTCGGGAGCATCCGCGATCTCGCCACGTCAACGGGGTTGGCCGCCTCTGTCATCTCGAAGATGCAGAGCGGCCTCTCCATCAACGGCACGATTCGCCGGTGATGAAGGAAGGCGAGGACGCCCATCGCGTTGAGCCCTTCCCTCGCCAGCCGCCGCAGGGCGGCGAGGACGGACTCTTGCCGCGCCCGATGTTGGGCCGTAGACACCCCGTAGCCCCAGGAGGCGGGCCTCTCCTTGAACACCCGGCCGGTGTAGGGGGGAAGGCCGGGCTCGGCGTTGCGCAGATAAAACCATCCCCGCTCCCAGCCGGCGTTGTTCGTCGTCATGGTGCAGGGGATGTAGAAATCCTTGAGCTGCCCCCGCGGGCCGCCGACATCCCGCCGCGCGCGCACCGCGCGGCGGGTCCCTCGGCTCCGACGTGGGCCGCGTGACGAGCTCCCCGCGGAAAAGGTGAACCCGCAGCTCCCGCTGACCGGGATCCCCGGGTACCCTTCGCGGACACCCACGAACGTGGCCGCCCCGCGAGATCGCGTTGGGGGCGAAGTTGTGCAGCTCCACCCCGTAGTAGTGGCACATTGCCCGCATAAAGGTGCTCGCCGGCGCGTTGAAGCCGCGCTCGTGGTAGCGGAGGAAGCTCACCACGTAACCCTCCGGCGGGTTGGGCTCGAGGTGCGCCGCCGGCGGCACGATCCACTCCGCCGGGCGCCCTTCTTCGTTGGCCGACAGCTGGCCGGCGGCGACCAACTCGCCAAGCGCGAGCCGGGTCACCGTCGACCTCTCCCAGGCGTACGGCTCCAGGATCCTAATGGGAAGCTGAGGCGGCGCCATGGAGGGGACGAAGGCGAACAGGGGCGGAGGACAAGGAGCGAGGGAAAAGGCGCTAGCAGCGAGCCAACACGACAGCGAAAGCGAGACGAAGGCGAAGGGACGGGGGACTGAAAGTGGTAAGGTGCCAAGGTAAAAAACCGCCGTCCACTCCTCCCCGCAGTTTTATAGGCGACGGGCGAGTTCTCCGGAGCGGACGCCCCGCCGCATTAACCGGAGGAATCTTTCCATCGCGTCGACGGCGGGCCCCACCACGACCGCAGCAGCTCTAACACTGTAGGCGGGTCATCATTACGGTGAGGAACGGCTGCGACCGAGGCAAAACCGTCACATCCGCCCCGCCGCGCCGCCCACTACGCGCGCGCGCGCGCGCGCGGCCGCCTAAAAAGGCGCGCCCGCGCTGCAAAACTGCGGCCACGACCGCAAAGCGATTAAATGCCCGGGCCCCTTGCCAAGCAAGGAGAGCCCTCGAGCGAGGCGAATCCTCGGCTCGAGACAAAGGCGACCCTCGATGGGATGACAGCGTGAGAAGGTCGCCCGGGACCTGCTCGGTGTAGAACAGGCAGCCGCGGGCACCCATGCCACGTGAAGCCCTCGAGTGGCGTGACCCTCGGCTCGAAACAGAGGCGACCCTCGACGGGATATCAGCGTGAGAAGGTCGCCCGGGACCTGCTCGGTGTAGAGCAGGCAACCGCGGGCACCCATGCCACGTGAAACCCTCGAGCGGCATGACCCTCCGGCTCGAGACAATGTCAACCCTCTAAAAGAAGGCACACGCGTAAGAGGATCGCCCAGGTCACGCTTGAAATAGAGCGGCACCGAAAGCACTCATGCCGCGCCATGCCACCAACCAGCACCTCGAGGGTCGGCACGTCCAGACCCCTCGACGGCCGCAAACGCGAAAAGACGGGGCTGTCCATGCACGGCCCCGCACGGCCTTACTGATCAGAGGTTCGAAGCCTGACCCTCGACGGGTTCGAACAGGCGCCCCGCATCACGCAGTCGGGGACGACGAGGGCACGCGCATTCGAGCCGTTCCTCGAGCCCGTCGGCTCGAGGGTGCCCCACATGTCGTGTTCGAGAGCCGCCGAGGGCGCCTAGCCGGGGGGATCCCACCGAGGGAGAGCTTCCGCGCCCTCGGTCCCTAGCGAACGGGACCGAGCCCCACCTAGCAAACCCACGCAAGCGCTTCCATGGACGTGTCTCCGGACCGCGCAGCCTACCCTTATCGAACGGGGCATGGACGTCCACTTGAACCACCCACTAGCAGCTCGACGAGGAATCCGCGATTCGCGACCCGCTCGATGGGAGTCGTGGAGACCTCACCCTCCGTCCCGCGGAGGGACGGCGAGGGCGCGTTAAAAAACAAGTCGTCGTGCTCGACCCGATCGCCTCGAACGGGCCAAGGCTCGGGGGCTTGACGCGCGGCTACACCTCCTTGAAATTGCACCCACCGGAGATAGTGACAGGGGAGCGTGCACCCCCGATGCCGGCTGAAATACCGCCGATGCCGGTAGGCATATGTGCCACGCCTTTCGACCGAATTGCTCGCGGTTAACCCCCTCGCAGGAGAGCCCACACTCCCCGCAGGCTTCGGGGCTAGACCCGCGGGTCCGCCGACGCGGCCCCACGGAAAGCGTTCGCAAACAAGGAGGGAAGAACGTCCTATCGAGGGTTCCGGCATCCGCAGGAGCCTCAATGGCAAACCCGCGGATGCTCGGGGGCTACCGTCGGGGACCGCCCTAGGGGTCCCCTTAAACAAAGGGGAATCCTCACTTAAAACCCCGCATCGAAACATGCTAAGCCTAACCATGCGGAAACTAATCGTGCGACATGGCCTATGTGGCAGGACTCGGAGGCCCACCAAGGCGGCCCGACCGTAAGACCCCTCGAGCGGTGCTCCGCCTCGCCCGAGGGCACGCTCCTCCTCGAGCGGACTCCGCCCCGTTCGAGGGGCGACCCTTCCCTCGAGCGGTCCCGCCCCGCTCGAGGGCTCGCACCCCCTCGAGCGAGTCCCGTCTCGCTCGAGGGTCCACTCCGCCCTCGGCCGGGGCCCGCCACCCTCACGGGCGCCCCGCACGCGTGCGCCGACCCCGTACTTGGGCATTTAACGCCCGACGCCGCGGGGCGGCGCCATCATGTGCCCCGGGCTCACGCCCCGGTGCCGCCGCACCAACTCCCCGGGGAGGAGCCCATCCCCGCCGCCGTGGGATGGACCGTGCGGTACGGCCGGTGTCAGTCCCATGACACCGCGCGCCCACTACTTGCACGGCTAGCGCGCCCGACCCTCGAAAGAGGGCCGGGCACACCCTCGATTCACTTTCACGTGACTGCGGAGTTAGGTGAGGAGCGCTAGGCCGGTGGATGGCCATCCCGGCCACCGTCGGCGCGGCCGCCGTACCCACGCGTGTAGGCGCACGCCCGACTCCGCGAGGCGCACGCCCGGCACCGCAAAGCAACCACTCCACTACCGCGGAGCTCATTGGGAAGGAACGCCGTTCGCCCGCTCCCCGTACCCCGTACCCGCCCATCATCGCACCTCCCTCGAAGCCTATCGAGGACGCCATCGCCATCCGCCGCCTTCCTACCCTCGAATCGCCACCGTTCGGGTACAAGGTAGGCCATCATGGCCGGATCGCGGCGAAGATCGTCCGGACGGCCGCCCACTCTACGCCATAGCGCGACGTGCTCCCTCACGTAGCTAGGTAGCGCGGCGTGCGTGTAACCCGTCGCCCCCTTGGCCTATAAAAGGGGGAGGCGAGCCCCCGGCCGCGGGGGGGGGGGGGGAATTCGGAGGAACACAACACATCGTGCACTCACTCTCTTATTCTCCCACGACATCTTCAACCACTCTCCCGGGGACTAGGAAGCCACGCTTCCTCTCCCGCCTCGCTTGTACTTGCCCCACTACAAGCACCCCCGTGCCGAGCAATATAGTGCCACGAGCACGCCCCTGTCGGACGTACGGCCCCCTCGGCGGAACCAGGATAAAACCTTGTGTCATTTGTTGCTTGGCATCGACCATTGAGGGATAGACCTAGGCGTTATCTATTGGTTAGTGTCGGGACCATATTCTGCACCGACAAGTGATGACATGTTAAGTTCGAGTGATAGCAAGTTGAAGATGTAAAGAAAACAACAAAAGACACTATCGGATGATCCGATGGTCCAATTTCTACATTGGCACACCCGGATTTAAAGGCAAACCCGAATGCATAAACACATGTGCGCCGGGATCAAGTTTCACACATGTGTTCACTCGGTGAATACCAAAGACACAATGTAAAAGCGTAAAGAGAGTATTTGTCACACCCGATTTTACAAGGAAAACCGAATGCATCTCACGTGTGCGCCAGGATCAATTTACACACACATGATAGACAAAAAGAGTGTAATACCATTGCAGTAATAAAACGTATGAGAGTTAAACTGATACAATATTCTTTATTACACTCAGACGGGAGGACTCGAAGGTCCAAACACAAACGATAACTAAAAGACGAGTAGCTTCAACTTCAGCTTCCACAGGCATGATGACTGGGGGATCCGCATGCCTTAGAACTCCTCGTTGTCGCTCCAAAGACTCGTCCTCACCTCCAATGTTCTCCTCCGAACAGCGGTAAGCAAGGGTGAGCACACTTATGGTTGGTGCTCGGCAAGTAGGGGAACAATGCAAGGCTAACAAGGATAGGCTATGGTTCACGCCGTAAGCATTTTATAAGTTGATCAAGTTTTAGTTAGCAACACCTAATTACTAGGTGTAAGTGTATACCAACCCACTTAACTTAAAAGAAACCTCCCAAAACCCCAAAGACCCACGATTTACATTCATCTTTAAGTTTGATTATCATGTGAGGGTGCAAGCCGCTCTTGACCGCGAGCACGGCCGATCGATCGGCTTTACACTCGCAGGAGGTTGTACACTTTACCCACGGTTCGTGTTCCCCATTCTCGCCCGGGTTAGCTAGACCCTTAAACACTTCCAAGGTGAGTGGCTAGGGGTCCACTACGAAGCCTTTACAAAGGAAAGAAGAGAAACCAAAAGCCCACAACAAGCATACGGCTAGAAGAGCGGACCATAACCCTCCCTAATGGTCGCACCTTAGCCAAGGTCGCTACCCCAAAAGAACCGGGCTATACCCCTTCAACTCCGGCCCCCTGTGCCCCTCTCGGAAAAAGGCTATCGGCTAACTCACTCTCCTAATTACTTGGCTAAGCCGAGCCATGTGAACCGTGGTTGTACTTGTTGTCTTGGGTGGTTCTCCATGTTCCATTTAAATTTCAAGTTATCTTGTCTTAAGAATGTACACATTTCATAAACAGAACTGAGTTGCATTTCATAAATAAAACATAACCATCCCCATGTAAAGCAGGCTAAGCATTAATCTACCCAAGCATTTGATAAACATGGTTGATCAAGGTAACAGGGTAAAACATCTAGTCAAGCCCTTAAAAAGGCGTTTGCCCATCATTTTAATGCATTGCAATAGGAATAGTAAACATTGTTTATCATGCAGTGTCATAGGTTCAAATAGATAATGCGAAGGGGAAAGCCACTTGCCTTCCTCTACAAGCCGGGTATAGTCCTCTTCGAAAGCGTGCTCTTCCCGATCACCTCCAATGGGGAGCTCAGACGAAACAGGCACGATATCTACGTGTCAAACATAAACAACAAACAATAAATAAACAGTACACCAAACACAAAACTGGAAAATGTGCTGTTAAAATGATTCTACTTGTTGAGACAATCATTTCGGTATATAGAACGCTAAAATCGGAGTTAAAACGTGAAAGTTATGCTCAAAACAAAATACAGGGACCTATCTACAGTAAAACTAAATTTACAGAACCTTTTATAAATAAAACCAGGGGCTAAAACATAATTTCATATAAAAACTAAAGGGTTAAGGTGCTAAAACACAAGAAAAGGGCCTCTGGTGGGATTATACAGGGTAGACAGGGGCTAGTTTGCAAGATTCAGAACCTAACTGCAAGGATCTTTCTAGGTGGGAGGACCGGCATGCAAAACTGTGAAAACTCAGGGGCTCTTAAAGGAAAACGCCAAAGCAGCACAGTGGATCTTGGATCCAACGACTGCCGGCGCGCGCGTGCGCCGTGGACCGCGCCGTGAGCTCGGCTCACGGGTCCACGGTGGACCGGCCGCATAACCCGAAGGGGTACGCGATCCGGGCCGTCCACGCAAGATCTAAGGGCTCGGGACGCGTGCGAGCGAGATACGGCGGAGGAATCGCCGGAGAGTGGCGGCGCGCGGCGGGGGCTCGCCGGCGTTGCCCCGGGCGGCGTTCCCGGCCATCAACACGACCACGGGCTAGTGCAAAACGTAGAGGGGGCGCATGCGCACGTGACCGAGGGGTCAAGGGGGGGCGATCGTGCCTCGTCGGCGACCGGCGCCGGAAGGGGGCGGCGCGGCTGCTCCGGCGAGCTCGTGGGGGTGCCAAAATGCACAAGAGAAAGGGATATCGAGCAGGGGTTTTTGCTCACCGTGTGTAGAAGAAGGAGGCGAGCTAAAAAACGAAGGGATGGCGCCGGTGAGGAAATTTGGCGACGGCGGCGGCGGCTCGGGCGGCGCTCCGGCGGGCGGGGACCCAAGCTCCGGACGCCGCGCGATCCCGGTGACGGCTTCCCCCGGACAACAAGCGTCACGTGAGGGATACGATCGCGTTCGGGGGAAGGAAAGGATAGGGCCGGCGGAGTACTCCACCGACGGCGTCCGGCGGCGAGGTGGTGCGGGCGGCGGCGCGCGGTGGAATTGGTGCTCGAGTGCGTGTGTTGGTGTGCTACGGTGCAAAGGGGAGTGCAAGAGCTCGAGCGCGAGTTTAAATAGGAGCAAGGAGAGGAAGGCGAGGGGAGGTGGAGGAATCCCGCGGCGGCGGCGCTTGCCATTGATGGCCGCGGCCATCACGGCTAGGTCTTTAAGGAAGAGGTAACGGCCCTAATTGATCACGGGTGGGTTAATTGCCTTAATTGGCTTGCCCGAGAGAGAAAGGGAAGGTGGAGGGGGCGGCCGGGTGCGGCGAGGATTGCGGCGGCGCCGGCCGGGGCCGAGCGAGAGGAGAGGAAGAAGAAAGGAAAGGGGAGGGGAGAGGGGGGGGGCGACGGGCGGGGCCGGCGTGTGAGCGGAAGAAAGAAAAAGAGAAAGGGGACGGTGGGGCTTGGGCCGCCGCGGGGGGAAAGGATGGCGGCCGTTGGGCCGCCGGGCCGAAAGGTGAGGAGGGTAAGTTTCTTTTTTTTCTTTTCTTTTTCAAACTCTTTTGAAATCAAACTTTTCCTTTCAAATTCAAACCAAAATTCTTCAAACCTTTTTACAAAGTTTTATAAACTTTTTAGAAGCCACGAAGCAACCAAAAACCATGCAAAGCCAAATAATGATGCACAATCACATGTTGTCTCTATATTAATTAAATTAAGTTTAATATTTTAGAGCTCAATTTAAATGACAATTTAGATTTTAAATCCTTAAGGCTAATTAACGATTGCTAAGTAATTTTTAGTGATGGAATTTTAGGGTGCCACAGATTAAACATTTATTACATGACCGATACTCTTTATTCTAACACACCGAGTAGCTAGCAGCGGAAAAGTAAACGCGAAGTCCTCCACAGTAGCCGACTAAAGAGACGAACACCTAGAAGTCGTCAAGTCCTCCACGAAGTCCTCCACGAGCACCGACTAAAGAGACGAACACCTAGAAGTCGTCAAGAGATGAGCAACGATCGGATGGTGTAGATGCAATAATAAACAACAAGCAAAGCATGGGGGTATGTTGACGGTCGATTTTGGTACACCTAGCTATAAGTTTACCGTCAACATTTGCACGTATTTGATATTCTAACCAATGGTACTAACCCCCCGGAGGTATCAAGTTCACTCTCGCATGTCGACTTTGGAGTTTGTTGTTTATGCGAAATTAACGTTAAAGAGGAAACTTTATGGATAAGTTCATCAAGCACTTCAAGAGAAGATCATGAAGCCGGACACAAGTCAAGACACCTCATGAACATGACTCCAAAGGGCACAGGGACCGAAGCATGAAGCCGGAAAACTCCGGGGACACGGACGGAAGATGTTGAAGCTTGCGCGAAAAGGAGCTTTTTCTAAACCGTGGTGGAAAAGACGATGTCAAGGGCCCACATGCATAAGGGAGCAAGTCAACAATTGACCGAGAAGCATCGGAGAGCAAGACGGGGCCGAACCGGGCCAAAACGGGCTCGGCCGGTCAGCCCGAGCCGGCCGGCCCGGCCTCGTTTCGGGCCCGGTTTGCGCCCCCCTTTTCCCTAGGTGCTCAACTATTTATTTCCTCTGTCTCCGCCGGCCGCCACATCCATCCATTCATCGAGAGCCTCCGAGACGAAGGAAAAGCACCGAGAGGAAGACGACGGCCGCCGCAAGTACTCAAGTTGCCTAGGAGATGGCCTAGGCCATGCCCTAGCCACCATGGTTGGCACTGCGTGGTGAAGCAATGGTGGAGTTCCGGAGCCCATGCCTTGATTCCATCAAGGCAATTGTACATTCTACATTCGATGGTGATATAAATCATGTCTTTTCTTTACTTTGATCTACATCAATGAGTTTTATCCATATGTGTAGCTAGCATATGCTTTTAGTAGGAATAGATCTAATCATGGTGGTTAGTCTATATCTTGTGGATACATCGTTATAGTGCACGGACCTATGTTGTCGTTCGGTGATGAATATCCTTGCGTAGTGACAGTACGGTGGAGAAAGCGGCGAATGAACGTGTATCGGACCACTCCATATCTGGTTACTCCATATCGAGTGTAGTCCTTATCATAGTATAGATTTAGATTGGTTTGTCACCTTGGCCGGAATAGCAACAAGAAGATAATAGGCTAGGCTTACCTTTTGGATGCTTACCTTTATGGCTAGGTGGATTTGATCCATACATCTTTTCATGTATTTTTAATCTTTATGGAATCAACACTTCACATAAGATTGGATCGGTAGGTTAGATAGAGAACCTTAGTGGTTTACTTCCGATCCTTGGATTGACAAATCTAGAGAGGACCCTCCTTGGTGAAAAAGGGACCAAGTCACTCGTAGGCTTGCGGTAAACTTGAGCACGGTTTTGCACCGTCAACGGTGCGCATGTGTGTGCGTGCGTTTAAGTGCTATGGTGTGCAGCTGTAATGAACTATGCTTGAACCGAATACTGAATCGAACCCGACGAAGCCTTCATCATTGTTCCTTCTCCTCCCTATGCTTCTCTCATCCGATCCCTTCTCCTCTGCTTCCCCTGTTCTCTAATCCCTCTACCTAACAGAGCGGCCCGGACAGCAACCTGACACCGCTAGCGCCAGTGGTAGGGGAGGTCGGGGTGGGTCGCCATTACCTAATCGACATGGCAGGCTGTAGATGGTAGGGTGAGTTCCGAGCAAAGGGGGTTCGCGAGTTTTTGGGCAGCTTTGTAGAACCAACACAGTAGGTCCTCTAAACTGCGTGCCTCAACTCCAAATGCTTGACCGGCCATACCAGCATATAATCGAGCAGAGAGATGGTTGTAACTGGGTTGTGGTGCTCTACTCGAGCTGAGGATGGGAGTTGATAACTTGTTTATTGGTTTCATGAAGAAGAACGAAGAGAGGAACAATTGTTGTTTGCTTTGCTTCGGTGCAAGATAAAATAGATGGTGTGGAGTCCATGGCTAGCTGAGATTATCACATATAGGCTGTTTAAGTGAGTCGGGACTTATATGACACAATTAGTAAGTTTGAGATCTATTTATGTACTTTGCGAGTTTGGGGACCAATGTGACACAACGCTACAAGTTTAAGGACCGGTAACGTATTTTACTCTTTTTGAAACTAAACAGAGAAATGATGACTCACAATGCTCGACTTCCCAAAAACATTTCCAGTCAGCAGCCGCCGCCACCGTTGTGGCCCCCGTTCCCTCGTCTCCGGCCTCACTGCCGGTAGCGACGAGGACTGGGGGTCCATCTCTTCGTAGATCTACTTGTCTTCTCGGAGTCTTAGTCGAGTCCTCTTAGGTCTAGGGTTTTCTCGCTGCCGATGCTCGGCGGTGGAGTTAGGTTTTGCCGGTGGAGTGTGGCTCCTCTCGCGTCTTGGTTTTCCTAGTAGCGTCGCGATGCGGAAGCGACGGTGTTGTAGAGGAATAATTTCTCCCGGCCTTATTCCATTCTCCGATGGCGATCTACTCCGACGTCAACGGAGAGGCCGGGGGGAGACTGTCCAAGAGTCGAGGACCGGCGTGTCGTCATCTTTTTCTCGGTGGCGATCTACTTCGACGTCAACGGAGAGGCTGGGGAGACCTGTCCAGGAGTCGAGGATCGGCGCATCGTCTTTTTTCTTGAGGAAGATGATCCTTGGAGGAAAGCCGAGCTTTGCTCGGGTTGACGGCGATGGTTACGAAGGATGCGTCGTGGGTATAGAAGTTGGTCGATGCGCCTTGAAGGCGGTGTACTTGGCTTATTCGCCTAGCAAGTAAGCCCTCCTCTCGCGGCCTCAACTCGTGGAGATTGGCTCTACTTGCCCGGTGACGATTGGGGAGCGGCTTTGACGGCGGTGACGAACAGATCTTTTAAGGCTTCGAAGAAGATAAACAAGAGTTTTGAACTTCTTTGTAATTTTCTTTTTTTAGGTCCTATTTGTAAAAGGACTAGTGTAATACTCTAAGATCAATACATCTTCATTTAAAAACATGTCAGTCTGCATGATTAGTATAAAAAGATCATACTGAGGCAGAATCGCTCGAACTTTCTTTTTTTTCTTTTACGCTATGCTTACCGCTTAGAATAGTGAATCACTGTACAAACCAAATCATCCGAAACAATTCATAATGCTAATGCTTCAACAATTTTGATGCAGAATTGTAATAATTAACTGAACTCTTGACAATGAGTAACAGAAGCTACAGCTCTGTTGCATCAAAACCAACAATTGGTTCTACAAATACATACTGAAAACATACCATAGATTCGTCTTATTCATGTTTCTGACATACTCGCACATAGTGGAACACCAGGCATGATATTCTTCTGAAATTCGTTGAGCATCGCTTTCTGCTTACTAGTCAGGCCGCGTGACTCAGTGGATGTATGTAGGCCACCTGAATCCTTGGGATTCAGAGTGTCCTCTGAATATGGCATGTCTTCAGATGTCGCCAAGAGACTAGCTAGCCCTTCAAAAAATCTACTGTATAATCTTTGGAGTGGCCCACTTGTCAGCATACCACACCGTGTGGAGGGGTCTGCAGGTGGGGCTGCCGCATTTCTTTGCCGAGAGCATGGGCCTGGCTCTCGGCAAAGGTGGGATGGGGTCCCACTTGTCAGCCGATCACAATGTGTGGTGGGGACTACAGTGAGCCCGGCGCTTCGTAGCAAAGAATTGCCTCGGGCCCACCTGCAGTCACACACATAACACCCCCACACGACACACAACATACACTCACAACACGACCCGACACAACACTCATCGAGCATGCCACCTTCTCCACCGCGCCACCGCCACCTTCCTCCACCGCGCCGCCACCATCATCCACTCCGGCCCGCCGATGCTCGCGACGCCCCACCGCCCTCGCTTTGCCCCGCCCCCGCCCTACCCGGCCGACCTTGCTCCGCCCCTACCGCTCCGCTCCGCCCCACCGCGACGCCCCGCCACCGTCCTCCTCCCCTCGCTCGTGGGCGATGTCACATGCCGGTGCGGGGGGGAGCGACCACCTCCCCCGTCGCGGCCACCTCAAGGTTCACATTTTTTAATTTTGCTTACTTAGTTTAGTTTTATTGGTTACATATGTATTTAGATATTAGTTAAACAATTAATCTAGGTAGTTAGCAATGTAAGTTAGTTAGGAATATTAGAAATGTTAGTTAAATAGCAATATTATTAACTTAGTTACCTAGCAATATTATGTAAGGTAATATTTACTAGCAAATTTAGTTAGCAATTTTAGATGTCTTTAGAATTCCTATTAGTTAGCAATTTGAGTTAGATAAAGAAGTTACATGGATTTGAAATTAAGTTTTACTTGTCTTGTCTTTAATTTACTTGTCATACTTCTCATGCATGTCAACTTTATAGGTATAGGTGCCTTGATTTGCCGCACTCACCACCGGAAGCAATTTTTGAGGAAGAAGAGGAGGAGGTCGCCTCATCGATCTCCTAGGTGAGCCTCGTGGCTTGGGGCACCACAAGTGATTTGTTCGGCCATCGAGCCATTGGAAGGAAACTCGTGTGTAGTCCGACCTTTGTGTCGTGGCTTTTGTCGTAGGTTTTGGAAACCTCACCGTAGAGGGGAGGTCTGTTAAAATTTTGTTTAGACACTAATCATTGATTTATTTTTGCGAGTAAATCTCCATCACCTTCACCACCGCTGAAGGAGAAGTTGGAGGTCGCGCTCCCATTGTCTCAATGGCCTGGTCGACCCTTGTCGTGCCACCCGCCCCCGCCTCACCATCGAGTTACTAGGTGAGCACACACAAAATTCTCATGTTTCCATATGATGTCATAGAGCGCAAAACCTAGTTAGGCATCTCCCGTTCGGAAGAGATATGGTTCAAAATGTGCAGAACTTTGCATATTCATGGTTGTATGTTGACGGATAAAAAACGTATCCACCTACGATCCGCAAGCGTACGGATCTACACCTTTTTCACCACGAGATTCCCAAGGTTCTTGTCAATCCGCGGAGTAAGGGGATTACAAGCGTTTGATCTACCTCTACTCACTAACTACTCAAACCCTAACTATGATTAAACTAGAAAACAACTAAACTACACTAGAGAGAGCGATTATGCTATCAAGATAAAAGACACTCGCCCATGGGTCTACGATCCTAGAACATGCAATCGCTTTAAAGAAGAAAACCAATCTAATCTATCGGGGGTTGTGACCATAGTTTCGCCCTTTCCCTCCCCTCGTATCGTCACTACGCGAAGGTAATCGTGACTAGACCTATGATGGACACGACATATTGAATGGATCCAAGGAAGCATTGAAGCTCTACTCCCTTTACGGCATGGTAGCTAACCTTAAGCAATAAAGTATATTCAACACATGATCATAGATAGATGTTCCAACAAAGTACGATTACATCTTAAGATCGGTTACAACCCATGGACGAATAAGGAGATTACCCCATCAAGGTGCAAGACATAGCACGGTTGATCATGGTCACCCTTCCGACGGTGTCTTCCTTCTTCTCCACTTGTGGGTGCTTCTTTCAAGGTGGTCGATCCCCCTCCTCTCTCTCTAGCTTGTGGATGGCCTCCTAGTACGAATGGCTCTCTCCTCTCGCGAATGGCGGTGCCTCCAAGGCTTTAGGGTTGAAGATCCTTCGGGTGCAAGGAAAGGGGGGCCGAACCGACCCCCCGAAGTGGGTTGGGCCGGCCGGCACGGGCTCATTTGCCCGTGCCCATTTCGGCCCGGGTTTGGTCGCCCCTTCGCTCCCGTGGGTCCTCATGCATTTATGCACTTTGCCCCTTCCACTTGCATGATTTTGACGATGTCATCCTCGTGTCCAAGATGGAGGTTCTCCGTGCATGAAGTTCGGTCTTTTACGCTTCAATCCCCGGGGTGTTCCTCCGTAACACTTCGGTCCTTTATGTCCATGTTTTCCTACATAAACACAACACTTCCAAATGCATGCACAAAGATGAACTTGTTATATGATTAGTTTGGCTAGTGGCGGGTTAGTTCTATAATCAAATCCAAACCAAAGTGTAATAAACATGTTTGGTGTACCAAAATACACCGTCACCATTGTATCTCGTTTCGAATTGTCCACATTTTTTGGACAACCCGTGGATGCGTAAATGGGGTTAGTTTCTATGGTCTACTCCGATCCGAGACAGAGTTTCGGCAGCACCTCCCCGTTATTCTCCGGATACACAACCTCTCTAACAAGACGTGTATTTGGAGAACAAAAGAGGGGAAGTGCTCGCTGAAATTTTGTCTCGGATTGGAGTAGACCATAGGAACCGACCCCATCTACACGTCCATGGGTGGGAGTGGGATTAGGACCTACCTTTACCTATTAGAATGTGTAGGCATCGTGTAGCTATTGCAATGTATTTTATACAAGTCGCCAATATGATAGAGAATGGGTGACCGTGAATGGATGTACAACGGATGGGCAAGTGGTGGTCGTGTGACACATGAATGGATTGCGAACACTCAAG
Source organism: Cenchrus americanus (assembly GCA_947561735.1). Taxonomy (NCBI): domain Eukaryota; kingdom Viridiplantae; phylum Streptophyta; class Magnoliopsida; order Poales; family Poaceae; genus Cenchrus; species Cenchrus americanus. The sequence continues at coordinate 8,585,160 of OX387242.1, forward strand.
CTTTCATTGATGAAGCATTTATAAATGTTAAAGGGCCTAAAGGTAGTAAAACCATTTGGTGTCCCTGTCGTAACTATGGAAACATGCGCCCGCATACAAAGGAGGACATGGCAACACATCTCTACAAGCATGGATTTATGAGAGACTATACAAAGTGAACCTACTATAGTGAAACCCGTCGTATGAGAGACGAGGCCGTGAGACAATGCATGGGAGAACTTGATTGTGATGCTAGAGTAGGAGACATGCTAGATGACTTTCATAAATTGAAGCACATTTGCAAGAAGAACATCCAAAGGAGCCGAGCCAAGCGTGAAGGCATATTATGACATGTTGGTTGCAAGCACAAAATCTCCTTCACCAACACACCAAACTATCTCAACTAGATGCCAATAGCCACCCGATGGTCATAAAGTCCTAGCATAACCCGAGTCGAGAATGATTCAATGCTTTGGTGATTGTTTTTGGCTACATGCTTCCCAAAGTTCACATTTTGCCGAAGAACATGTATGAAGTGTGAAAAGTCCTTCATGCACTTAAGATATCATACGAGCGGATACATGCATGTCCGAAAGGATGTATCTTATTCGGAAAGAACATGACAATGCAACACACTATTCGAAATGTAAAGCGTCTCGGTTCGTGGAACTAGACTCTAGTGAAGGTAAAAAGACGCGGCTCATGATCTCGGTAAGTGTCTTATGGTACATCCCACCCATACGGCGGATCCAATGGATTTACATGACCAAGGAATCTATGAAGCAAATGACTTGGCACAAAATAGGTCGCCGGTATAGTGATATGCTTACACATCGATCCGATAATGAAGCATGGACTCGCTTTGATGGGATTCATGGTGACAAAGCTCTTGAGGCTCACAATGTAGGTGTTGCGCCGGCGGCAGATGGGTTGAATCCTTTTGAAATCACGGTTGCCCCGCACACTTGTTGGCCCATGTTTGTTATCCTCCCTCAATATACCCCCGGCATCGTCCTTCAATGGTAGTACAAATTCATGTCGTTGATAGATAATTCCTAGATACTTGGGAGATATTATGAGTGTGTACATGGAGCCTATGATTGATGATTTGCTCAAGGCTTGGAAGGAAGGGTGTTGTGGGGAAAGCCGCAGGCTTTCGCACACGAACAATAAGAGAAGACAAAAGCTCAAGAACCAAAACCAAAACTCGGGACGAGAGACAACCAAAAGCTCTTTACTCAACCGTTGATTTCTCAAAAGTCGATCCCCTTTACATGCGCCGGTCGGTCTCCTTTTATAGGGAGGCGGGCGGACTTTTTTACATTCCGAGAACACCCTCGTGTAAAACAAATCAAAACAGAATGTGCTAGGCTATCTTCGGGTAATCTCCAATTAGGTCTCCACGTAATCGGCGCTTCAAGACGTCACGCCGCAAATCGCGGCGTCTTTTCGGCTTCCATCACGTGCGCCCGTCGGAGAGAAAACCCTCGAGCCTTTTGGAGATCCCCCCTTTCGCCTATCATTCTTCACCACCTCGAAACAAAAACCACACTCAAGTTTGGATTCATTAAGTGTTAGGAGCGACGAAACCCCCCGTTCGAATCCCGTGCCGAAGCTCTCGCGGGTGAATGGTATTCGCCCTAGGGGTTTCGTCGTGGAATGGGCCGCCAAGCGAGACTTTGACGCCCCGTGTTAAGTTGGATTCGTGCCGATGGCTTTGGTAGCGGCGAAGGGTGCCTGATAAAATGCGGTGCCCGGAGGATGGAAATGGAATCTCGTTGCTTCGGGGGTTTTGCTACCGCATCCTTCGCATAACCGCTTTTTATTTTTTGGGTATGCGAAGGCTCGATTTCGAGTCCCCCCAACAGAAGCCCCTCGATGGCGAAGCGCTTGCCTTGATTGCAAACCCGAGCCGGCCGAAACCCCGGGATCGAGAATCGAGGCGGAAGAAAACGTCTTCCACGGCGGCGGTGCCCCCCGTGGTCTCTCTTGAAATACCTAGACCGCCCTCGAACGGGTGTTTTTTACCGTTGAGTTTGAAATTTTCGACCGTTGGGTTTTACCGCCTATAAATAGTCGGGGACCGCCGCCGGTGCAGCCCCCACCCGCGCTCGCATCCTCATTTTTCCCTCACGGCTTCGATTGCTGTTTTCGCCTCCCGCTTCGGCGAGTCGCTTCGGCCGAAGCCCCACCCAATTTGCGAGGTCGGCTCTCCGCTTCGCTTTTCGCACTCGCTTTCGCTCTTCAATTTCCGGTATTGCGCGCTTGAATCTATGTTACCGAGGAAACTTAATTTCTTGTGTCAAGCGCTCTTGCGAAAACATGGAGGACGAAGGATCGTCGTCAAACCGTGGGAAACAGATTGCACCAGCAGTTGCGGAAGCTACCACGACCTCCTCCACCTCGACGTCTAGCTCGGAGTCTGGTAAGATTTCTGGTTTGGATTGGTCTGCCAGCTCTCGTGAGAGTGGCAATACCTCGTCTTCTTCTAGTAGCGATGCAAATAGTGGTTCGGATGGAAGTTATGTCGAAATAATGCCTAGCGACACAGATGTTGAAAAACGAGTGCCTGTGGACGTGGAGGAGGGCGAAATAGGAGTGGAGACTGACGCAGCTATAGAAGTATCTGAGGGGAACCTCGCCGGAGCAAAGGCCCGGACTTGTTATATTGGCCGGTCCCCGATGACTCGGGCCGATTTGGATGCCTTACGGTTAGAGGGATGCTTCGAGCCGGGGGTGTGTCGATTGCCTCGGGAAGGAGACCACGCCGAAACCCCCGAAGAATGAGAGTGTGGTGTTCCGGATTTTTTCACCGCGGGCCTTCGGTTGCGGTATCCAAGAAGTTTGCGGATATTTTGGCGGCTTATAGCGTTCAAATTCATCGGTGACTCCCAACTCTATCCCTCAAGTATTGAAGTTTTTGTGGGCTCGCCGACCTTCGCCGGGATAATGATGTCGAAACCTTCGTTCGACATTTTGAGATTCATTGGGCTAGGCGGCTTGTGAAGGTTGATGATGAGGACAAGGAAGCTCAATATGGCCGCCGCACCTTTCGGACCCGTCGCTTGGCCAAAAATCGGGCTCCGTGGAACCGGCCCCGCGTACAAGAACAAATGGGCTAACCGATGGACTTCATATTGGTTTTACGTTCCCATTGAAGTAATTGGTCGGAATTCAAAGCAAGAAGAGGTGACAACATATGATTTGGCTAGTCGCATGGTTGATCTAGAGGTTGAACTATCACCAGAGTTGACGAAAGCCAGCCGGTCTTCAGCAAGTACAACGGCGTTTTACCAGGCGACGCGTGTGATCACTACACGCGATGCCTTGGAAGAGTTTGTGGCAGCTGATATCTGGCCGTGCCAGCCCCGATGGGGGTCGTGGGCATTTAAGGTACAATGGCTGCCCGGGCTTGATAATGATGTACGAAGCCCCATTTTCAATGTCAAGAGACCGGAGGATATGACCGACGAAGAGGTCGTTGCTGAAGTGGAGAGAAAAGTTGTACGGATGATAGAAAACTTTACCCATAAAGAATGGGAGTGCGCCCAGAGAATTTTGAAGCATCAAGGCCGTGTTAACCGAGTTTTTGATGAAATGGGCGTGACATATTCCCCTCGCCCGGTGCCTCCGACGGCCGGCAAGAAAATGCAGCCTCCAGGCAATGTTGGGTCTGAGGCCGTCGAGGCCTCACGAAAGGTCAAGTTAAGCAAGACCAGCTCAGTTGTTGAAAGTACCGTGAAGAGCAATAAAGCCCAAGATATCTTGGCCAAGCGGAAGGCGGACGCTGCGAAAGCAACCCTGCCACCGCTTGCTGAAAAGTCTACAAAGTTGTCGAAAGTTAGTGAGACCTTGGCCCGTCGCAAGGTTGAAGCGGCGAAGGTGGCCGCGGCCGAGAGGGAGAAGAAAAAGGCGCGAGGACCCCGTCGTCCCCGTGGAGACAGGACAAGGGGCCGGCCCCGAAGAAGAGACCGCCGGACACCGTTGAAAAGGTGAAACGACTTGCGATTAAGGAAAAAGAACACCGAAGATACCGAAATTTCTGCTAAAAGAGCGCGGGTTGATCCGAGTCTTGCCGAGACCGATGAAGACGTCGATATCATGACGACACCTCGCATTCAACCTTGTACTAAATATCCGTCGAAAGGCTCGGGCCGCGTAAACCGGCGAGGGGCTTTCGCGGTGAATCGGGCCGGCGGCCTGGGAATTGGAAGCAAGGGAAGCGAGAGGTAGGCGTGTGGTCGAGTTAATCCAAAAGGACATTGCCATGGCCGAGGCAGCCCCGAAGGGGCGAGTGGCCGGTCTGGTGGATATCGTGGATGAATCGGAATCACTTTGCTATATTGATGACGACGCCACTCGATCAGAAAAAGGTGGAGATGTATCGGCGCCGCGGCCCCAACGTGAAGCTACGACGGATTTGAACGAAGGCTCGGAGTGAAACCTCAAAATCCGATTGACCTGGATGCTCCAGAAGTTGAAACTTCGGCGGCACGGACATCTCGTTCGCCTCCTCCGGTGTCACGAGATGCTGACCTGGTATCAGCGAAACCCATTGAAGCTGTGGCATCGGAGAAATTGAAGGCGCCCGAGAGTCTCCAGCCTCGAAGATGCTGGTACGGTGTTCTAACTTAAGAGCAATATTTTTGTGCGCTTTCTTTCTATCGTACGTTTTGTTTGCTTACGCGTTTTGCTTTCCGTTAACTTTGGCAAAAGGAAAACTTTGGTCACCTTGAGCATTAAGGACCGGAAAAGGGGGTTTCCCGAATGAGGTGGAACCTTCCGCATCAAGATCAAGTCTTGCGTCAATGCCGGGGGAGCATGGTATGAAGTTTCGCTTATCATTTTGCTTTTTGATTTTTGACTTTTTGCCTTCGTCGTATCGGCGGTGCGAAGGGTATACGTTAGATAATGTGGTTGTTGATCACTTTGCATTTTGAACGTACCTTGGAGGATTTAAGCGCCGACGACCTTATGAAAGTTGTGCGAGCGTATCTTTCAAGAGGTATCGTCGCCCTCGCCGTAAAGGCTTTGAAAAAGACTGCGTCGGAAGCGAAGGCCTCTTTTGACAAACAAAAAATACCGGAGGACGAGAATCGGCGTTTGAGAGAAGAGAATGAAAGGTTAAGGCGCGATGCCGATGATTGGACGAGTCGGCGCGTCAAACGGCAGGAGGCCCTTGATGCTTTAAAAAGGGAACTTGAGTATAGCGTGAAATGCTATGAGGAGTGTCGTCAGGAATTGAAAGATATGACGGTGCAATATGATGCGCAAAACATCTTGCTGGCCGCCAATGCCGACCTCATTACAGAATTGAAGAAGGTGAAGGGTGAGCTTGAGGATACTCTAGAGAAAAATGAGGCTTACTGCCACCAATGGGGGGCGTATTTGGCGACTGAGTATCGTCGAGCTTTGGAGAGCTTCGGTGCCGAGGCCCAGGACTTCAAGATTACTGACAACATTTCGAGCTTCGTGGAGTGGTTACATAGCGAGTTGAAGCTTCTGCCCGATACCATGAGCAAGATTGGGGACTATGGCGCCGCTACCTCGCTTCCGAGATGTTGTTGAATCTTCTCGAGCGACAGGGTTGCGAACACTTCAAAGCTTTCGGGAGCCGAGGTTTCGTGTTCCCCTCACCCGAGGACGTCCCGGCCCCAAGTAAGACGGTCGATTTGATAAATAAGATCATCCTCCGTAACTTTTGGGCCAAAAGTGGGCGAGCGCATGAACGAAAGAAGGCGGTGGGTCGTTTGGCGAAGGTAATTCTTTTTGGTTCACTTCGTCTTCGGCCACTTTTGCCGATCGATTGTTTATGATGGTTGTTAATGGTTTCTTCCTTCTCACAGCTCCATTTTGGGCAGTGCAAAACAAGCTTTGGAGCTTCGAGAGCATCGCATGGCGCACGGTCCGCAGGCAACTTTGGGGCCTTACGGACCCCCTAGAGACCGGCCGCCAAAGCCACCGACGATGCCCCCGAGCGGACGATCCCCCGAGCCCCGGTTCGTGAAGCGCCCTCGGGGCGAAGGCGACAAGTGGATCCCGTCACCGGAGAGGCGTTGGCTCCCCTTCGGCTCGAATCGGTGTATTAGTATTTTGAACAAAAACCGAAAATGGCATGTTGACCAGCTTAAAACATTTGAAGGTTGAAATGTAAACTTGTATGCCACCGTAGGGTGCTGTAAATGTGGATCATAATTTTTGTTGTGTTAAGGCTCTTGAACGTTTAGAGCTTAAGTTATCGCCGCTTTCGAGTTACGGTTTCGAAAGAAAACGCCTTCCCCCCTTCGGAAGCGGGGATAACTTTAGCTCGACCACTTTGCTTGGGATTGTTATGTCATCGAGTTTAGAACTTGTCGGTTCACTTAGACGTTTCACGATGCCGAGTGTTGAATTTTTTCGTTTGTTGCTTACGTTTTTTTTTTGAAAAAAACGAATAAGACTAGCCTTCGACGCGACGCTTAGGCGTGGAACGTGTCGAAGGACTAGGAGCCGTTTTTAATTTGTCAAATTTTACAGCTTTTGAGCTGTTTTTTGACGAGGCATTTACTCGCGTTTCTTGGAAACGGTCGTTTTTGAAGCGTGCCTTATCACTTGCGACGTAGTTTCCGCACAAGTTAGGGACCGTAATGTTTCGGCTACCAAATTGTTTCGATTCGAAATTGAATCGCTTTTGAACGTCCTTCCCGGACGGCCGACGAGAGAGCAACTCTTTATAAAATTGATTCTTGTGAATCGTTACGACTGCACCACTTGTGGGTGGGCTACTAATGAGTAGCACTTTGATGCTCTCGCTTTCGGAGAGGGCTATTTTGAAATAGCACTTCGATTCATCCTCTTTTGGGATGGGCTATATTAAGATAGCACTTTAAGCCATGCGAAAGAGACACAACAAAATTTTAGGGAGGAAGTATTCCATTCATTTTGGAAATAAATTTTACATCAAGGCTGCCTCGTTAAAAACCTCACGCTCCAGAGTGGAGTCCTCCCTATGTGAGGAAAAGAGTACCCGCCTTGTTATTGAATTGTAAAATGCGAAAGTAAATGCTAGAAAAAGCAAATCTAAGATGAATCCTCCGCACTTATAGTAACGAGCGAAAGGCTCCTACCGAAAGTAAACTACGGAAAAAAACTTACACAAGTTGTCCACATTCCATGAATAAGGCAACTCCACACCCGCTTCGTCTTTGAGACGAAAGGCCCCATCTCGAACCGAGCTTGAGACCACGTAGGGTCCTTCCCAAGCGAACCGGAATTTTCCTACGGCGTCGGCGTTCTTCTTTCTTTTTCGGGACGAAGTCTCCCACTTTGATGTTCTTGAGGGATACTTTCTTGTTCCTCCACTTCCCGGTTTCCTCTTGATACTTCAACAGGTTTTGGACTGCATCAAGTCCGTCGATTTCCACCAAGTCCTTGTCGGCCTCTTCGCTCTCGCGAGAGCTACCGCCAAAACTCGGCGCTTTCGTTGGTTAGTTCTTCGGGGCACATTGCTTCGGCCCCATACAACGGTCCGAATGGGGTGAATTTGGTTGTTCTTGACTCCGTAGTGTTGTGCGACCGCACGACTCGCGAGAGCTCATCCGCCCATTTTCCTTTCTTCTCGCTCAAAGAGGCATGTCTTGATGGCGGAGAAAATTTGCCCATTGGCCCTTTCCACGACGCCATTGGATTGGGGGTGGTACACGGATGCGAAGCATAGCTTTGTCCCAATTGAACGACAAGTATTCCTCGAAATCTTGACAATCGAATTGCTTTCCATTGTCGACGGTGAGCTCTTTGGGTACCCCAAATCCGCAAATGATTTGCCGCCAAAAGAATTTTCCGATAGTGGCCGAGGTGATGGTAGCGAGAGGTCTTGCCTCGATCCATTTTGTGAAGTACTCGATCGCTACCACCGCGAACTTGAAGTTACCCCGGGCGGGGGGAGCGGCCCGACGATGTCCATTCCCCAAAGACCGCAACGGCCGTGTTGGTGTGATGAGCCGCGATGGTGCGCCGGGCCTTCGCCGATGCTTTGCCGCGAACCGGCATGCCTTGCAAGTTTTCACGATGTGCTCGCGTCTTTTATGGCCATTGGCCAATAAAAACCTTGCCCGAAAGCTTTTCCCCGCCAATGCTCTCGCTGCGATGTGTGAGCCGCACATCCCTCCATGGATTTCTCTCATGAGCTCGATGCCTTGATCTTGAGAAATGCATTTGAGGAGTGGTGTGCATACGCCCAATTTGAACAAGACATTATCCCTGAGGACGTAACCCTTGGCTCGCGCCTGCATTCTTTTGAGGTCATGAGTTTCGACAGGTTCATAATGCCCGCGAAGGAAAGCGATTATGGGGGCTCTCCGGTCCGTGCTTGCGATTGCATTGATGGTACCGAGTGGTTGCCCCGTCCGGCTTTGTGGATGGAGCGACTAGAATTTCGAAGAATACATCCGAGGGCATCGTCTCCCCCCTTGCGGCCTTCTTCGCGAGCTCGTCGGCTTCGCCGTTGTGTTTCCCCGGGCATGTGCTCGATGGTGAACCCCCGAAAATGCCTTTTCATTGTGCGCACCTCCGCTAAGTATTTGACCGGCTACCGGCTCCTTGGCCTCACTTTCCTTTTCCACATGGTCTTTGATGACCTTGGCATCGCACTTGACTAGGAAGTTGTCGGCCCCTAGAGCTCTTACTTTGCGAAGGCCTAGCAGCAAGGCTTCGTACTCAGTGGTGTTGTTAGTGCATCTGTCGGATGGATCTTTGTAATCTAGCCGGGCGGCATATCTTAGCTTGATGCCTGCCGGGGAGGTGATGATAGCCGCAATGCCAGCGCCCTTGCGCCCCCAGGCTCCGTCACATCTGATTTCCCAGATTGGCACTAGCTCTTCGTCAGTAGTGACATTGCTAGGCGAAGTCCAATCTACGATGAAGTCTGCTAGGACCTGGGATTTGATTGCCGATCTCTTCCCAAAATCAATTGTGTATTCTGACAGCTCGGTTGCCCATTTGGCAATTCTGGACGAAGCCTCCTTGTTAATGAACAGATCGTTCAGGGGTTGATCTGTGAGCACTGTGACTTTGTGAGCCTCGAAGTAATGCCTGAGCTTTCTTGTGGTCATGATTACGGCGTAGGCAATTTTCTTTAGCTCGAATAGTGCGCTTTGACCCCGCTAAGGCTTCCGAGACAAAATAGACCGGAGATTGGAATTTTCCTTTTCGGTTTCGACCTCTCGGACCGGAGCGCCGCCCGATCGCGGCCTTTGAGGCAGCTACGTAGAGGAGTAGCGGCTCCGAGGGTGAAGGTGGGGACAGGATTGCCATCTTTTCTATGTAATCCTTGAGCTCGGCGAAAGCCTTGCTTTGCTCGGGGCCCCATTCGATTGCGCCCTTGCCTTTCAGTGCCTTGAAGAATGGAAGGCTTCGCTCTCGCGGACCTTGAGATAAATCCGTTTAAGGCTCGCTACTCGGCCGTTCAATTTCTGGATGTCCTTCTTGATTTTGGGTTCCTCCATTTCCTCGATTGCTTTGATCTTGTCGGGATTGGCTTCGATTCTCTTAGCGGAGATGAGGCACCCTAGAATTTTTCCTTTTGTAACCCCAAACACACATTTGTCTGGGTTTAGTTTCAAACCGGCCCTCCTCATGTTGGCGAAGGTTTCGGCCAGATCATTTATGTGGCTGGCCCTGTTAGAGCTTTTGACGATGAGGTCATCGACGTAGGCCTGAATGTTCTTGCCGATCTGTGGCTTGAATACAGTTCCGGTCATTCTGGTGAACGTTGAGCCGGCGTTTTTCAACCCCTCTGGCATGCGGACGAAGCAAAAGGTTCCGAAAGGTGTGATGAAACAGTTTTCTCCTCGTCCTCCTTCGCCATCCAACACTGATGGTAACCAGAGAAACAATCCAACAGAGACATGATCGCGGCGTTGGCCGCAGAATCCACCACTTGATCCATTCGAGGCAACGGATAGTTATCTTTTGGCGTTGCCTTGTTTAGATCGGTGAAATCGATGCACATGCGCCATTTGCCGTTCTTTTTCTTGACAATGCTCGTGTTTGCCGACCATTTGGGGTACATGACTTCGCGGATGACGGTGGCGTCAAGCGGCCTTTGGACCTCGACTTGACGGCCACCACCTTGTCATCGTACATCTTTCTTAACTTCGTTTACGTGGCTTGACCGATGGGTCGATGTTCAATTTGTGTTCGATGAAACTTCGGTCAACGCCAGTGAGATCTTTGGCGGACCATGCAAAGACATCTTTGTTTTTCTGGAGGAAAAGAACTAGACTTGCTTCCTCATCGGTCGAAAGATCCGAGCCGATGACGACGGCCTGGTCGAGGATCATCGTGTCCGCAGGAACTCGCTTGGTCTCGCGGTCCGGCCGGATGTTGATTTTTTTTTCTTTGTCGCCTTCGGCCGCTTTTCTACATCGTTGCGTTCGACCGCTTCGTCGAGGGCGTGCACGTTTCGCCGCCCGGTGTGCGGCCTCTTTCTAGGTTGCGGCCATCGTTTTGATGACCCCATATTGTGATGACCCCCGCCGTCGCCGGGATTTTGATGCATAGGAACGCTTGGTGGATGACCGCCTCAAACTTGTTGAGGAACCCTCTTCCTAGGATACCGTTGTATGGGTAGTACATTTCCACAACGTCGAAGGATAGGTACTCAGTTCTGGCATTTTGTACTGTGCCGAAAGATACAGGGAGGACCACCTTGCCCACTGCGTGGATGACACGCCCCCCGAAGCCATACAGAGGTGTGTCTGGTGGTTGCAGCAAGTCTCTATTGAGCCCCATCTTGTCAAAGGCATCGGCAAAAATGATGTCTGCTGATGAACCGTTGTCCACCAACAGTTTTCCGAGAGTCCAGCTCGCTATATTGGCTTCTATCACAAGAGCATCGTTGTGAGGGAAACCTTGCAGCCTTACGTCCTCCTCCGAGAAGGTGATCGGGATGTGAGACCATCTTGTTTTTTCCACTCTTCCTTCCACACAGATGTTTCGCACCTCGCGAAAGTAGTGTTTTCGCTCCTTCTTGGTTTCGAACTCCAGGGCGGAGCCCCCTGAAATAGGCATTATAGTGCCGACAGATGGCAGAGGGTCGTTTTGGCCCTCGAGCTTGGCTGGGAGCGGTGGAGCTGAAGGACCTTTGTAGGGAGGGGGAGGGGGCGAATAGGATGTTGCTCGACGGGCCCGCGCTCGATATTTTGAGCTTGGAAAGTTTGTGATTGCCAAGGCGGAGGTCCGTGGGTAATTGGGTAGCAATGGCTGGTATTGAGGTGGTTGGAATGGGTTTGCGAAAGAGTTTCTCCCAAAACTAGAATTTTGCCAAGCCGGGCGGAATGGTTTACAACACTCGCTCTTTCTTTCTCCTTCCTCTCTTCTTCGAGGATAGCTTCGAACCTTTTCTTGTCTGGGCAATAGTTTGAACTATGGTCATCGTTTTCCTTGTGAAAAATGCGGTACCATTTTCTTTTTCTCGTTATGGCCTCGGCCTCTCGCCTCGACCTCTACCCCCGCCTCCACCTCTTCCGCCCCGCGACCTCCCCCCCCGATTGGGGTGAGGGGGACCGGGTGGGCTTGGGACCGGACTGCGTGGGTCGGCCCCCGTGGGCAAGGATTTTCTTGGGTGTTTTCGCCCTCCAGGCCGAAAACGCTTCGAGGATTAGTATGAGAGGTGTTTCTGGGATTGGACCACTCCCTTTCGCTGGGTTGGTTGGCTTTCGCAGACTTTTTCTGCTGGGATTGCTCTTCCATGCACATTCTGAAGTCATTGTCTGAGCGACAATACTTCTCGAATTCTTCGTAGAGGCGCTGGATAGTTTTGGGCCTTTCGCGCATGAGATGCGAGCGGAATTGACCGGCTCTTAAACCCACGATGGCGGCGTTGATGGCGACGGCGTCCAACACGTTTGGTGCCCGGGCTCTTAAGTGCACAAATCTTCTCGAAGTAGTTTTGAAGGGGTTCCTTGTCCTTCGCTTACGGGAGAAAAGGTCACTCTCTCGTAAGTTCGGACGCCGGAAACCTTGGAAGTTTGAGAGAATTCGCCGCTTTCGAGCATCATCCCATCCGTGAATCACGCCCGGGCTCGGAGAGAATACCACCGTGTCTTGCCACGTCATCGGCCGGCGATGATGAAAGATTTCACTAGTACGAGTCGTCACCGCCGGCCGAAAGGATGGCGGCTTCGTAGCTCATTAGAAATTGCCTTGGGTCAGACTGGCCCGAGAATCTAGGCAGTGGAACTGGCCTGTAAGTTTGCGGCCATGGAGTGATTTGAATCTCTTGAGACAAGGGGGATTTGGGGTCCCATGGTCTCGTGCGAATGGTGTGAATGTCTTGGTGCGAGGGACCAGATTCAAAAGGGCTCGCGAAGGGGTTGCGGCTGAATGTAGTGTGCGGAGGGGGCCGGGTGAAAAACTCGGTGCGCTCACCGAAATTAGGCTGACTAGGAACTGTGTATTCAGGTGAAGGTTGGGTGAAGCTTAAGGATTGTTTTGCTTTTAGAGCGCGCAATTCCTCCTTTAGGGTAGCTATTTCTGCTTTCTGTTTTTGAATCTCGGCTTCGTGCTGAATTGCCAAGAGCCGTTTCTTGGTCCTGGCCAATTCCTCAGCCTCCTTGCGCAGTTTGGCCAGCTCCGCTTCCTCGCATTGGGTCGGGATCCGGGAGCGCCTCTCCCCGGGTGAGCATAGGGCGAGAGATTGAGCTCCTCGTCCAAGGAGGACGACGCTCCTTTGGTGGAATTGACGGTGGTTCTCTTCTTCCTTGTGGACATTCTGGGTTTGATACTCGAGCCAAACACAAACGGTGGGCGCCAATTGTTGTGGGGAAAGCCGCAGCTTTCGCACACGAACAATAAGAGAAGACAAAAGCTCAAGAACCAAAACCAAAACTCAGGACGAGAGATAACCAAAAGCTCTTTACTCAACAGTTGATTTCTCAAAAGTCGATTCCCTTTACATGCGCCGGTCCGTCTCCTTTTATAGGGAGGCGGGCGGACTTTTTACATTCCGAGAACACCCTCGTGTAAAACAAATCAAAACAGAATGTGCTAGGCTATCTTCGGGTAATCTCCAATTAGGTCTCCACGTAATCGGCGCTTCAAGACGTCACGCCGCAAATCGCGGCGTCTTTTCGGCTTCCATCACGTGCGCCCGTCGGAGAGAAAACCCTCGAGCCTTTTGGAGATCCCCCCCTTTCGCCTAGCATTCTTCACCACCCGAAACAAAAACCACACTCAAGTTTGGATTCGTTAAGTGTTAGGAGCGACGAAACCCCCCGTTCGAATCCCGTGCCGAAGCTCTCCGGGTGAATGGTATTCGCCCTAGGGGTTTCGTCGTGGAATGGGCCGCCAAGCGAGACTTTGACGCCCGTGTTAAGTTGGATTCGTGCCGATGGCTTTGGTAGCGGCGAAGGGTGCCCGATAAAATGCGGTGCTCGGAGGATGGAAATGGAATCTCGTTGCTTCGGGGGTTTTGCTACCGGCATCCTTCGCATAACCGCTCTTTATTTTTTGGGTATGCGAAGGCTCGATTTCGAGTCCCCCCAACAAAGGGGTGTGTACATACTATCGAGCTACGAAGACAAACTTCAAATGCATGTGTGGTAACTCCCTACATGACATGCGGCTTATAATTTTGCGGCTGGTATGTGTCGGGGACCGCCCTAGGGGTCCCCTTAAACAATGGGGGAACCCTCACTTAAATTCCTGCATCAAAATAAGCTAAGCCTAACAATGCAGGAAACTAACCATGCAGGACGTGGCCCATGCGGCAGGACTCCGGAGGCCCACCAAGGCGGCCCGCCCGGAAGACCCCTCAAGCGGGCTCCGCGTCGCCCGAGGGCGCGCTCCTCCTCGAACGGGCTCCGCCCCGTTCGAGGGGCAACCCCCTCCTCGAACAGGTTCCGCCCCGTTCGAGGGGCGACCCTTCCCTCGAGCGGTCCCGCCCCGCTCGAGGGCGCACTCCCCCCTCGAGCGAGTCCCGCCTCGCTCGAGGGTCCGCTTCCGCCCTCGGCCGGGGCCCGCCACGCTCACGGGCGCCCCCGCACGCGTGCGCCGGCCCCGTACTTGGGCATTTAACGCCCGACGCCGCGGACGGCGCCATCATGCGCCCGGGCTCACGCCCGGTGCCGCCGCACCAACTCCCCAGGGAGGAGCCCATCCCCGCCACTGTGGAATGGACTGTGCGGTACGGCCGGTGTCGTCCCGTGACACCGCGCGCACGCTACCGTACGGCTAACGTGCCCGACCCTCGAAAGGGGGCCGGCGCACCCCTCGACTCCACTTTCCCGTGACCCCGCAGTTAGGTGAGGGGCGCTAGGCCGGTGGGTGGCCATCCCGGCCACCGTAACGCGCGCGGCCGCCGTACCCACGCGTGCGGGCACACGCCCGACTCCGCAGCGCACGCCCAAGCACCGGCAGCGACCACTCCGCCACCACGAGCTCATTGAGAAGGAACGCCGTTCGCCCGCTCCCCGTACTCTGTACCGGCCATCATCGCACCTCCCTCGAAGCCTATCGGGGGACGCCATCGCCGTCGCCGCCTCCTACCCTCGAACCGCCACTGTTCGGGTACGAGGTAGGCCATCATGGCCGGATCGCAGCGAAGATCGTCCGACGGCCGCCCACACTACACCGTAGCACGACGTGCACCCACACGTAGCTAGGTAGCGCGGCGTGCATGTAACTCGCCGCCCCCTTGGCCTATAAAAGGGGAGGCGAGCCCCCAGCCGCGGGGGGACGAATCCGGAGGAACACAGCGCACTGTGCACTCACTCTCTTACTCTCCCACAACATCTTCGGCCACTCACCAGGGACTTGGGAGCCACGCTTCCTCTCCCGCCTTGCTTGTATTTGCCCCACTACAAGCACCCCCGGTGCCGAGCAATATAGTGCCACGAGCACCCCCCCTGCTGGACGTACGGCCCCCTCGGCCGGAACCAGGATAAATCCTTGTGTCATTTGTTGCTTAGCATCGACCATTGAGGGATAGACCTAGGCGCTATCTACTGGTTAGTGTCGGGACCATATTCCGCACCGACGCTGGCGCCCACCGTGGGGCAAACGAGCGCCTAAGGTCATTTCGCTAACTCCCTCCATGGTGATTCGCACCGAGTACCGTAGCACCCGCTACAACATGGGTAGCTCGGACCCCCTTCCGGCCGGGTTCGAGATCCGCTTCGGGGACTTGAACTTCCGTGCCACGGGGAACGGCTATCTCATGCGCCTCACCAACCGTGAGGAGCTACGCGCGCGGCGGGGAGGCCGGGTCCGCTCGGTCTCCACCGCACGCACGACACGCGCGCGGCGCCGGCAGGCACGGATGCCGCAGCCCGTCGACGCCACGATGCCGTCGTCGCTCCGGGCTACGCTCGCGTCGGGGGCGCGGTCCGAGCGGCGGCGGGCCGAGCGCGCCGCGCTCAACGCGGTGCGCCCACCGTCACGATGACCGCCACCGCCCCGGCGGGACCGCGTGCGGTCTCCGGACCATGCATCCCCATCGGGCCGCGTGGCGCCACCACGGCCCACAACGCCAACGTCAACGCGACAATGCGCGGGTTCCGCCCGGTCGGCACGTCTTCGTCGCCGGGGATCCCGGCACTTCCCGGCGACGGACGAGTCGTCCCCGGGGGCTCCGTTGACACAATGCCACCCGCCAACCGACACGGATACGCGGAGTGGGACTTCCCTCCCGGCGTGCCGGACCCGGGCCGCGTTCGGGCGTTTCCTCGACGCCACGGACTACCGGTTTGGTCGCTCCGACGACTCCAAAGATCGGGAGCTACGACCCCACGCGGGAATGTTGCGCCGTCATCACCAACGACCCGGCCAACGCCACCGGCGCGGCGGGCGCCGGAGATGGGGGAAGTCACGCCGGCCCCCGGGGGTCGCCACGCGCCCGGCCGCGGGGCCAAGCGCACCCGCCGGGACCGACGTCGACACGCGCCGGCCCAAGCTCGCGAGCTCGAGGCCAAGTCGCGCAGGAGTACGGACGGTGCGGCTACTCCGCGCCCTCGATGGCGGGGGAGGCCTCCGCACGCGGCGAACGCGCGCGGGAGCTAGGCCGACAAGTCCGCGACCGCCTCAACCCCGTCCCCAACGTCGACAACGCGGATACTCCGCCGCGGGCGAGCCAAAAGCTCATCGCCGCCGCGACACTGCTGCGCGCCATGCCGGCACCCTCGACCCCCGAGGCTCGAGACATGCACCGCGAGGTACAGACCCTCCTTGAGCAAGCGGTCGTCCAGCAGGCCGAGAGCTCGGCCTCACGTATCCGCCAACAGGGGGACGCGCGGGGTGATGATCCGGCACCAGGGGGCGAACCCTCGGTGCATGTGGGTCGACCTGCTGACCAGGGACGCGCGCCGGCCAAGGAGCGACTCCTTGACATACGCAGGGCGCTGGATGGAGACGCCCGCAACGTCATCAACGCCAGGCGCACCAGCAGGGCGGACGCGCGAGCGGCCAGGGGCTACCACCCTCGAAGGGGTGGACGCTACGACAGCGGTGAGGATCGCTCCCCGACACCGGAGCCCCCGGGCACCCGTGTGTTCAGCCGGGAGATCCGCACGGCAGCTTTCCCCCAGCGCTTCCGTCAGCCCTCGACGATCGTCAAATACAACGGGGAGACGGACCCTCGAGTCCGGCTCAACGATTACCGCCCGGCTCGTCGGTCCGGGCGGGGCCACCAGCGACGAAGTAATCATCCGCAACTTGCCCTTGCATCTGGGCGACGCGGCCGGACATGGCTCGAGCACTTGCCCGCCGGCCGCATCCATAGCCGGGACGATCCGGTCCACACCTTCGTGGGCAACTTCCGGGCACGTACGTGCGCCCCCGGGAACTCCCCGGGATCCGCGCTCCCCGCACGCGAAGGCGGCGCGAGTCACCGCGGGACTTCATACGGCGCTTCTCCAAGCGCCGCACGAGCTCCCCGCCGTGGCACAATCCGAGATCGTGCACGCGTTCCTCGAGGGCACCACGTGCCGGGACCTTGTGCGCGAGCCGGGACGCAGCCCGCCCACGCGACTCGAACGAGCCGTTCGACATTGCCACTAGCTTCGCCCTCCCGGAGAGGAGGCCGTGGGGGCAATCTTCGACGGCAAGAAGGGCAAGCGCTCCGAGGACACGCCCGCGGAGGGCGGCGGGTCCAAGGAGTCGCGCCGCAACGACAAGCGGGGCAAGAAGGGGAAGAAGCCGCGCCGCGAGGCGCGCGAGCAGGGCGCAACGGCGGCAACGCCGAGGCCCTCGGCCGTTGACCCGGCCCGACGGGGCCCTCGACCGGCTCCTCGAGGCCCGGGGGTGTTCGACGACATGATGAAAAAGCCATGCCCCTACCACAAGACCCCCGTGAATCACACTCTTGAGCAGTGCGACATGCTCAAGAAGTTCTATGGCCGTGCCGCCGCGAAGGAGGCAGAGGCCAAGAAGGATGGGGGCGACGGCGACACAGGTGGCTTCCCCGCTGTCGAAAATGTGTTCCTCATCTTTGGGGGACCTACTGTCGACATGTCGACCCGGCAGCGCAAGAAGGAGCGGCACGAAGTCCTCGCCGCAGAGAGGGCACCTCCGGCCTTTCTCAACTGGTCGAAGGATGCCATCACCTTTAGCCGGGATGATCACCCAAATCGCATCCCGAACCCGGGCCGCACCCACCGGTGGTCGATCCCATCATAGGCAACGCCCGGTTTTCGAAGGTCCTTATGGACGGAGGCGTAGCCTCAATATCCTCTTCGCGCATACATTGCGCCCGATGGGGATTGGGCTGGACCAGCCGCGGCCCGAGACGAAGCCGTTTCACGGCATCGCGCCCGCAAGCAAGTTCAACCCCTCGGGCAGATCGATCTGCCCGTCTGGTTCGGGACCCCCAAGAATTTCCGCAAGGAAACCCTCACCTTCGAGGTGGTGGGATTCAAGGGGGCTTACCACGCCATCCTTGGGCGACCATGCTATGCCAAGTTCATGGCGGTCCCCAACTACACGTACCTGAAGATGAAGATGCCGGTCCAAACGGCGTCATCACCGTCGGGTCGTCAATCGAGCATGCATTCGACTGCGATGTCGAGTGCGTGGAACATGCAGAGGCGCTGGCGCTGGATGAAGCGCTGGTAAACACACCGGAGAAGATGGTCAACGATGACCTCGGCCTCCGCCGCCAAGCACGTCGGCACGTTCGAGGCCGCCGAGCAAACCAAAGGGGTCCCCCTCGACCCGTCGGCCCCTGAGGACAAGGCTTTGAGGGTCAGCTCGACCCTCGATCCTAAATAGGAAGCAGTGCTCGTCGACTTCCTCCGCGCCAACGCCGACGTCTTCGCGTGGAGCCCCTCGGACATGCCAGGCATCCCGAGGGAGGTCGGCGAGCACTCCCTTGATATCCTGCCCAACGCCCGCGCCGTTCAGCAGCGGCTGCGCCGCTTCGACGAGGAACGGCGGCGGGCGATCGGAGCGGAGCTGCGGAAGCTCCTCGAGGCCGGATTCATCAAGGAAGTGTTCCACCCTACATGGTTAGCTAATCCTGTGCTTGTAAAAAAGAAAAATGGGAAGTGGAGGATGTGTATTGACTACACCGGCCTCAATAAAGCATGTCCAAAAGTTCCTTTTCCTTTACCACGCATAGACCGGATCGTTGATTCCACAGCCGGGTGTGAACTACTCTGTTTCCTTGATGCCTATTCGGGATACCATCAAATAAAGATGAAGGAGTCCGACCAGCTCGCGACTTCGTTCATCACACCGTTCGGGACGTTCTGTTACGTCACGATGCCTTTTGGCCTCAGAAACGCGGGCGCAACATACCAGCGCTGCATGCAGCACGTTTTTGGGGACCATATCGGGCGGACGGTCGAGGCTTACGTAGACGACATCGTCGTCAAAACCAGGAAGGCGGACGACCTGGTCAGCGATCTTGGCATCGCATTCAGTTGCCTGCGGGCCAACGGGGTCAAGCTCAACCCCGAAAAATGTGTCTTTGGAGTGCCGCGGGGCATGCTCCTAGGATACATCGTCTCCCAGCGGGGAATCGAGGCCAACCCTCGAAAAGGTCGCGGCCCTCGAGCGAATGAGTCCAATTCGGGACCTCAAAGGGGTGCGAAGGTGTTGGGGTGCCTTGCCGCCTTGAGCCGCTTCGTCTCGAGGCTCGGTGAGAAGGGCCGCGCCCTCTACCGGCTGCTCAAGAAGCACGAGCGCTTCTCTTGGACCGCCGAGGCCCGGAAGCGCTCGACAAGCCGAAGGCGTCTCTCGACGCACGCCCCCAATCCTTACGCCGCCACAAGACGGCGAACCCCTCCAACTCTACGTGGCCGCAACCACCCGGGTGGTCGCCGCCGTGATCGTCGTGGAGCGCACGGAGGAAGGGCATGCCCTGCCTGTGCAGAGGCCGGTCTACTACATCAGCGAAGTCCTGTCGGACACGAAAACGCGCTACCCCCGTGTCCGGGCCGTTGTACGCGGTGGTCCTCGCACGGCGCAAGCTCCGCCACTACTTCGAGGCCCACCCGCTTACGGTGGTCTCTTCCTTCCCGCCGGGGAGAAATCGTGCGCAACCCCCGACGCGGCAGGCAGAATTGCCAAGTGGTCCGTGGAGTTGATGGGCGAGACGCTCGCCTACGCTCCGCGCAAGGCCATCAAATCGCAAATCCTAGCCGATTTCGTCGCTGAGTGGACGGATACGCAGCTGCCGCCCCTCGCATTCAAGCAGAGTGCTGGACTCTGTTCTTCGACGGCTCGGTGATGAAGACAGGAGCGGGCGCGGGCCTGCTCTTCGTGTCACCCCTCGAGGAACACATGCGCTACGCGGTGCGCCTCCACTTCCCCGCGTCTAACAATATGGCGGAATACGAGGCCCTTCTCTGCGGCCTCAAAATCGCCATCGAGTTGGGCATCAAGCGCCTCGACGTGCGAGGGGATTCGCAGCTCGTGATCGATCAAGTCATGAAGAACGCGAGCTGCCACGACGACAAGATGGAGGCCTACTGTAAAGCCGTGCGAGCCCTCGAGGACAAATTTTTCGGCATCGAGCTTAATCATGTACCCCGCCGGTACAACGAGGAAGCGACGAGCCGGCAAAGATAGCGTCCGGGCGGATCACCGTTCCCCCCGAACGTTTTTGCGCGCGACATCGCGCGCCCATCTGGTCGCCTTCGAGCCCTACCCCTCGAGCGACAGCGGACCCCGGGGGGCTCCCTCGAATCCGGCGGGTGCGGAACCCATGGAAGAGGACCCCTCGAACGAGGCGTACGTGCTCTCCCTTCTCGAGGGGTACGGCTCCCACGAGGGCGTCGCGACGGACATCGAGCCGGCTCCCCGTCCGGGCGGACCGGCGGGGGAGAAGTACATCGCCCGGATCGCTCGAGGGGAGCTCCCCGCGAGCCGGGCCACGCCCGGGCGCATCGCCAGGATGGCCAAGTCATTCACCCTCGTCGACGGCGAGCTGTACAAGCGCGCCGCGTCGGGCATCCTCCAGCGGTGTATACCCATTCCCGAGGGGCGCGAGCTCCTACGGGACATCCACGCGGGGATCTGTGGCCACCACGCCGCGCCGCGCACCCTCGTCGGCAACGCGTTCCGCCAAGGCTTCTATTGGCCTACCGCGGTCGCGACGCCAACGAAATCGTGCGCACTTGCGAAGGGTGCCGCTTCTACGCCCGCAAGACCAACTTACCGGCTCAAGCTCGCAAACGATCCCCGTAACATGGCCGTTCGCCGTGTGGGGATTAGACATCGTCGGGCCCCCGCGGAAAGCGCCGGGGGCTTCACCCACCGCTCGTCGCGATCGACAAGTTCTCCAAGTGGGTGGAGGTGTGCCCCATTACGAATTTGAGGGCCGAGCAGGCGGTCACGTTCTTCACGGACATCGTCTACCGCTTTGGAGTGCCAAACTCCATCATCACGTACAACGGGTCCCGCTTCACGGGCCGGAAGTTCTTGGAGTTCTGCGACAAGTTTCACATCCGAGTGGATTGGGCAGCTGTGGCGCACCCACAGACCAACGGCCAAGTGGAACGTGCCAACGGCATGATCCTGCAGGGCCTCAAACCCAGAATTCTTGACCAGCTCAACAAATCTGGCCGGAAATGGCTCCAAGAACTGCCAGCAGTCGTATGGAGCCTAAGGACTACCCCAAGCAGAGCCACCGGGTTCACCCCGTTTTTCCTAGTTCATGGCGCGGAGGCCGTCCTCCCCACGGATTTGGAATACGGGTCGCCCAAGGTTCGAGGCTACAACGAAGATGCTAACCAGCGAGCCCGCGAGGACTCACTGGACCAGCTAGACGAAGTACGCCTCGTGGCGTTGATGCACTCCGCAAGATATCAACAGTCCCTACGACGCTACCAAGCACGCAAGATACGTCGCAGGGATTTCAGCGAGGGGGATTTGGTCCTAAGGCTACGCCAAGACAATCGAGGGCGCCACAAGCTATCGCCCCCATGGGAGGGACCCTACGTCGTGGTGAAGGTGCTCAAACCGGGCACGTACAAGCTTGCCAACGAGGACGGCGAAGAACTCACCAACGCCCGGAACATCCAACGCCTACGTCGCTTCTACCCTTAGCTAGGATTTCCAAGTATTTTCTATTGTAAAAACACACCCGCCAACGCCCCCGCTTGGTGTCACCTATGTAAATACTCCAAGTATTATAAAAGGGCAACTCGGCTTTCAACTGAAACCCAAGTTACCCTCGGGGGCTACTGCGGGGGGGCACCCCCCCCCAAATGGTCCCACTTTTTTCGCGCAAAAAAAACGTAACAACACGCGCTAAGTTTGTTTCCTACTTCAACCACGAGCCACGATTCGAACAGGGCGTAGGAGGCACAGCGGAAGGAATGCGCGAGCCAGAGACAGCCTACGCCGCGTGGCTATGGCCCGTCTCTCTCGCCTCCAACCCAGCGGGCCCCTGCGAAAGGCGAACTCCCCTAACTAGAATCTACTCAGGAAGAAGAAGAAGCAAAAAGCGCAATAAGCAAGCGATTTCATTTACAACAACTGACCATGTTCACGAAACGACTTGTTTATTTACAAGAGGCCACGAGGCCGCAGTTCGATACGCATAAACAAAAAACGGGCCTAGCGCCCGTGTGCTTGCGGCGGGTGGAGCGGCGGCATCGGGCCGGCGTCCGGGAAGAGGAATTCTTCGAAGGCCTTGGCGAGCGACTCGGCGGCGTCGGCCAGCAAGCGCGTCCGCACGCTCCATGGCCACCTCATCCTCGACGCCCTCGGGCACGATGTAGCCTTCCGCTACCGCCTCGAGGTTGACCTCGTAGTGGGATCGCACCACTCCGAGGGCCTTCGCACGCCCGGATGCAACGCCCGACGCACCCGCCCCGTGACGTGGCCGCCGAGGGCGCGTAGGCGGCGGCCGGCCGAGCCGCCGGCCCGGGCCTCGCCTTCCTCGACGACACGACAGGTCTCGAGGGCCGCGTCCCGCGGCTCCCGCAGCCTCCCCGCTCGGAGGAGTTGTAGGAGGCTCCGCAGGGCCTCGGCCCGCCCAACGCCGTGCCCCAAAGCCGTGCGCAGGCTCGGAAGCAACAAGATGACAAGAAATCGAAAGGGGGAAACGAACCCTCTAAAGCAAGAACTAACAAGCGGGGGTCGACGATAGCTTACCCCCGACTTGCCTCTTCTCCCGCATCGAGGTCGCGGCGCGCGGACTCGAGCGCCAACTCGAGATGTCGGACGGTCTCGCCTTGCTCGACGAGGGCCATCTCTTGGGCGGCATTGCCGATGCCGAGCGCCAACGCCTCATCCTCAACCTCGGAGAATGCGGCGTTCCGCTCCTCCGGGCCGACTTCTCCGCCGCCTCGCGAGCAACGCGCTCCCCGCTCCCGGCGCCGTCCGGGCGTCGCCAAGGGCAGCCCCGCTCCCCGCCGGAGCCGCCCCTCGCCCCCCCCCCGGCGGGCGATGCGCTCCTCGCCGGAGCGCCCCTCGCCAACGACGAGGGCCGCGGCCTTGGCGTCGAGGGCGGCCTTCGTGTCATCGGCCTCCTTGGCGCGCTGCTCCCGCCCGCGCGCCCGCCCTCCTCGCCGCGCCGCCGCGCCCGCGCTCCCTCGAGCGACGTGCGGAGCTCCCGGCCTCGGCGCGAGCGGTGGCCACCTCCGCCTCCCGGTGGCGGCCAACGTCCGCGTCTTGTCCGTGTCCTCGCGCGCGTTCCACGGCGCCTCATCGCGATCGACGAGGGCCGCGCGGATCCGCTCGAGGCTCGCGTGACGTGCCGTGCCCCGCCCGAGCTCTCGGGAAGCACGTCGCACCACGCCATCGCCCGGTAGACCCGCCCCGCCGTCCGGCGTCCTGAGAGCTTCCGCAAGCGCGTCGAAAGCGCCCGCATCGCTCCCGGAGGCGGCGGGCCTCGGCGTTCACCTCGGTCGAACGCGCTGTACTTCTCATGGGCGCGGCGCTCGAGCTCCTGGCATCCACACATCGAGCCTCGTAAGCGCCAAGTCTTGAATGCGAGCACGCGAAAGCGAAAAAAGGAAAGAAGAAGAGCAACCGTGGCTCACCCGGAAGAGGATCCAGGCCGGGCCGCCGTGGACCCGCGGCGCCCTCGTTCAACACGCGGCTGAGCGTGGCGCCGTGGCTCCGAAGCTCGCCCCCGCAGCTCCCCGCTCCCTCCGGGCGTCGCCAAACGCCGGGGGGTCCTCCACGGCCCCCCCCCCCCCACCCGGGCGGGGCGGCCGCGTGGGAGGACGAGGCCTCGGCGTCGTGCCCTCGGCCCCCC
The DNA here is from genome assembly GCA_947561735.1 of Cenchrus americanus. Taxonomy (NCBI): domain Eukaryota; kingdom Viridiplantae; phylum Streptophyta; class Magnoliopsida; order Poales; family Poaceae; genus Cenchrus; species Cenchrus americanus. The sequence goes on from OX387242.1 coordinate 8,608,825, forward strand.
ACTATCACGCGACCCTCGTGCCGCCCTCACGAGGGCCCCCTCCCCCGGGGCTCGGGGGAGTTCACGGGCCGCCGGCCCACCGGTTCCACCCGGCGGCGGGGAGTCATCCGAGAGCTCCACCACCTCCGCCCGGAGACCGCCGGCGGGAGGAGCCGCCCGCTCCGCCTCCGCCGGCGCCTCCACCCGCGCCTCCGCGGCCGCGGCGCCCGTTGTGGCGCCGTTGCCGCCACCTCCGTCCGTGCCGCCACATCCGCGGCGCTCCCGCAGTCGCGCCCGCTCCGCCTCCTCCGCGAGGGCCGCCACCGCGGGCGGCACCTCCACCGCAGCCGCCGCCGCGCCCGCGCCTCCGTGGCGACCGGCGCCGGCCGCCCCCGGCGACCTCCCGGCCGCGCCGCGGCGGGCCGGTCCGCCGGCCGGGGCCTCGAAGCCCCGCGCCGGCCTTGCGCGCTCGTGCCCGCCGCCGCGCCCGTCCCCCGGGCACGACCCCCTCGACGAACGCCGCCGGTAGGGATCGACGCGTCCGTCCTCGCACCTTGGCCGGCAAGAGGAGGGACGGTTGGCACCGCCCGCGCAAACACGAACGGAGGATTAGAGCGTCTAATAACCAACGTACTAAGGCCAAGCAAAGGAAGAACAAGGGTTCCCTACCACCTCGCGGAGGAAAAGGCCCGCTTCCTTTTCCTCGAGGCCTCCGACGAGGCCGGCGCGCGGGGGCCGCGCCCGCCGCGCCGCCCCCCCGACGGCGCCGCCGCACGCGCGCGGCACGCCCGCCTCACGCGTGGGCGCGCCCGATGCCGCCGCCACGCGCGGGGGCACGCTAGCCCCGCGCGCGGGCGTGCCCGCCGACGCGCCCCTCGACGAGGACGCCGCGCGCGCGGACGCGCTCCCCGCCGCGCGCGGCACGCTTGACGCGCGCGCGCGCACGTCCGCCGCGCGCGCGCCCCCGTGGCACGCGCCGGCACCCCCGCGGCGCGTGCCGCCCCCGACGATGATTGCCCGGCGGCGGCGCCCGCGCGCCCGCCCCGCACGAAGCCACCCCCCGACGCCGGTGCGGGCTCCGGCGACGGGGGCGCAGGCTGCCATCTGTCTGAGGGGCCCTCCCCCTCAGACTCTTCCTCCTCGTCCTGCTCCGAGGACGAGGGCTCCTCGATGTCCGGGGAGGAGAGCCCCAGCTCCTCCCGCCGCCGGTACTCCGCGGACCGTGCGTCACGGCGCGCTTGGCGCCGCCTTGCGTGTTCCCGCCGCGCGCGCCGCCCGCTCCCCGCCGCTCCCCCCGCCGCGCCGCCCGGCCGAGCGCACGGGAGTCGGGGGTGGGCGGAACGGACTTGGCGGCGTTGAATTGCACCAGCTGCGCGCAAGAGTAACAATGGCGCGTCAGAAATCAAAAACAAGACCAAGGATGGAAGCGAAATCAGGAACTCTACTCACCAGCGGGCCCGTGGGGAGCATCTCGATATCCCACGGGGTCCGACCCGCGGTGGCGGCGTCCCCGGTGTCGACGGCGCTCCGCGCCCGGTGAGCGCGTACGGCCGCTCCCGGCGGCGTCGGGAGCATCCGCGACCTCGCCAGGTCGACGGGGTTGGCCGCCTCCGTCATCTCGAAGATGCAGAGGGGCCTCTCCATCAACGGCACGACCCGCCGGTGGTGGAGGAAGGCGAGGACGCCCATCGCGTTGAGCCCCTCCTTCGCCAGCCGCTGCAGGGCGCGGAGGACGGACTCCTGCCGCGCCCGATGATTGGCCGTAGGCAGCCCATAGCCCCGGAGTCCCGCCTATTCTTGAACACCCGGCCGGTGTAGGGAGGGAGGCCGGGCTCGGCGTTGCGCAGGTAAAACCATCCCCGCTCCCAGCCGGCGTTGTTCGTCGTCATGGTGCAGGGGATGTAGGAGTTCTTGAGCTGCCCCCGCACAGCAAGCGACATCCCGCCGGCGCGCACCGCGCGGCGGGTCCTCGGCTCCGACGTGGGCTGCGTGATGAGCTCCCCGCGGAAGAGGTGTACCCAGAGCTCCCAATTGACTGGGATCCCCAGGTACCCTTCGCAGACGCCCACGAACGTGGCCGCCTGCGAGATAGCGTTGGGGGGCGAAGTTGTGCGCCTCCACCCCATAGTGGTAGCACAACGCCCGCATGAATGTGCTCGCCGCGCGTTGAAGCCGCGCTCGTGGTAGCGGAGGAAGCTCACCACGTAACCCTCCGGCGGGTTGGGCTCGAGGTGCGTCGACGGCGGCACGATCCACTCCGCCGGCGCCCTTCCTCGTTGGCCGACACCCGGCCGGCGGCGACCCGCCTCGCCCGTGGCGAGCCGGGTCACGATCGACCTCTCCCAGGCATACGGCTCCAGAACCCTGATCGGAAGCTGAGGCGGCGCCATAAGAGGGGACGAACGAGCGCGGGGACGGAGGACAAGGAAGCGAGAAAAAAAGCTCCAAGCAGCGAAACCGCGCGGTGGCGAGAGCAAAGCGAAGGCGAAAGGACGGAGGACTGAAAACGGTGAGGAGCCAAGGTAAAAAACCGCCGTCCCTTCCTCACCGCAGTTTTATAGGCAACGGGCGAGTTCTCCGGAGCGCACGCCCCGCCAACAAGAATCGGCAGAAATCTTTCCATCGCGTCGACGGGCGGGCCCCACCACGACCGCAGCGGCTCTAACACCGGGGCAGTGTGTCATCATTACGGCAAGACCGGCGGCGACCGAGGCGAAACCGTCACGTCCGCCGCCCACGTCGCCCACTACGCGCGCGCGCGGCGCGCCGCCTAAAAAGGCGCGCCCGCGCTGCAAAACCCGCGGCCACGCCCGCAAGGCAATTAAATGCCCGGGCCCCTTGCCAAGCAAGGAGAGCCCTCGAGCGAGGCGAATCCTCGGCTCGAGACAAAGGTGACCCTCGATGGGATGACAGCGTGAGAAGGTCGCCCGGGACCTGCTCGGTGTAGAGCAGTACCGCGGGCACCCATACCACGTGAAGCCCTCGAGCGGCATGACCCTCAACTCGAAACAAGGCGACCCTCGATGGGATATCAGCGTGAGAAGGTCGCCCGGGACCTGCTCGACGTAGAGCAGACCACCGCGGGCACCCATGCCACGTAGGACCCTCGAGCGGCGTGACCCCCAACTCGAGACGATGTCAACCCTCTGAAAGAAGGCACGCGCGTAAGAGGATCGCCCAGGTCACGCTTGAAATAGAGCGACACCGAAAGCACTCATACCGCGCCACGCCGCCAACAAGCACCTCGAGGGCTGGCACGCCCAGACCCCTCGACGGCCGCAAACGCGAGAAGACGGGGCCGTCCATGCACGCCCCCGCACGGCCTTACTAATCGGGGGTTCGAAGCCCGACCCTCGACGGGTTCGAACAGCGCGCCCCGCATCACGCAGTTAGGGACGACGAGGGCACGCGCATTCGAGCCGTTCCTCGAGCCCGTCGGTTCGAGGGTGCCCCACATGTCGTGTTCGAGAGCCGCCGAGGGCGCCTAGCCGGGGGGATCCCACCGAGGGAGAGCTTCCGCGCCCTCGGTCCCTAGCGAACGGGACCGAGCCCCACCTAGCAAACCCACGCAAGCGCTTCCATGGACGTGTCTCCGGACCGCGCGGCCCTACCCTTATCGAACGGGGCATGGACGTCCACTTGAACCACCCGCTAGCGCTCGATGAGGAATCCGCGATTCGCGACCCGCTCGATGGGAGTCGTGGAAACCTCACCCTCCGTCCCGCGGAGGGACGGCGAGGGCGCGTTAAAAAACAAGTCGTCAGGCTCGACCCGATCGCCTCGAACAGGCCAAGGCTCGGGGGCTTGACGCACGGCTACACCTCCTTGAGATTGCACCCGCCGGAGACAGTGACAGGGGAGCGTGCACCCCCGATGCCGGCTGAAATACCGCCGATGCCGGTTGGCATATGTGCCACGCCTTTCTGACCGAATTGCTCGCGGATAACCCCTGCGCAGAGAGCCCACACTCCCCGGGGCTTCGGGGGCTAGACCCGCGGGTCCGCTGACGCGGCCCCACGGATAGCGTTCGCAAACAAGGAGGGAAGAACGTCCTATCGCAGGTTCCGGCATCCGCGGGAGCCTCAAGGGCAAACCCGCGGATGCTCGGGGGCTACCGTCGGGGACCGCCCTAGGGGTCCCCTCAAACAATGGGGGAACCCTCACTTAAATTCCCGCATCAAAATAAGCTAAGCCTAACCATGCGAGAAACTAACCATGCGGACGTGGCCCATGCGGCGGGACTCCGAGGCCCACCAAGGCGGCCCGCCCGGAAGACCCCTCAAGCGGTGCTCCGCCCGCCCGAGGGCGCGCTCCTCCTCGAACGGGCTCCGCCCCGTTCGAGGGGCAACCCCCCTCCTCGAACGAAGTTCCGCCCCCGTTCGAGGGGCGACCCTTCCCTCGAGCGGTCCCGCCCCGCTCGAGGGCGCACTCCCCCCTCGAGCGAGTCCCGCCTCGCTCGAGGGTCCGCTCCGCCCTCGGCCGGGGCCCGCCACGCTCACGAACGCCCCCGCACGCGTGCGCCGGCCCCGTACTTGGGCATTTAACGCCCCGACGCCGCAGGACGGCGCCATCATGCGCCCGGGCTCACGCCCCGTGCCGCCGCACCAACTCCCCGGGGAGGAGCCCATCCCCGCTACCGTGGAATGGACCGTGCGGTACGGCCGGTGTCGGTCCCCGTGACACCGCGCGCACGCTACCGTACGGCTAACGTGCCCGACCCTCGAAAGGGGGCCGGCGCACCCTCGACTCCACTTTCCCGTGACCCCGCAGGTTAGGTGAGGGGCGCTAGGCCGGTGGGTGGCCATCCCGGCCACCGTAACGGCGCGGCCGCCGTACCCACGCGTGCGGGCACACGCCCGACTCCGCGGCGCACGCCCAAGCACCGCAGCGACCACTCCGCCACCACAGAGCTCATTGAGAAGGAACGCCGTTCGCCCGCTCCCCGTACTCCGTACCGCCCATCATCGCACCTCCCCTCGAAGCCTATCGGGGGACGCCATCGCCGTCTGCCGCCTCCTACCCCTCGAACCGCCACCGTTCGGGTACGAGGTAGGCCATCATGGCCGGATCGTAGCGAAGATCGTCCGGACGGCCGCCCACACTACACCGTAGCACGACGTGCTCCCACACGTAGCTTGGTAGCGCGGCGTGCATGTAACTCGCCGCCCCCCTTGGCCTATAAAAGGGGAGGCGAGCCCCCGCCCGCGGGGGGACGAATCCGAAGGGAAGACGCCGCACCGTGCACTCACTCTCTTACTCTCCCACAACATCTTCGGCCACTCACCAGGGACTTGGGAGCCACGCTTCCTCTCCCGCCTTGCTTGTATTTGCCCCACTACAAGCACCCCCGGTGCCGAGCAATATAGTGCCACGAGCACCCCCCTGCTGGACGTACGGCCCCCTCGGCCGGAACCAGGATAAATCCTTGTGTCATTTGTTGCTTAGCATCGACCATTGAGGGATAGACCTAGGCGCTATCTACTGGTTAGTGTCGGGACCATATTCCGCACCGACAGGTATGTCCATGGGAATTTCTCTTGCCTAATATGCATGGCGGCTCCGATGTTCATTTCGTTGAAGAGGGGTGGCAATTATTCTTCGTTCGACAAACATCGACAATTCCTCCTTCTTGACCATCAATTTAGACGAGATACCAAGAACTTTACGAAAGGTGTCGTAGTTAAAGATCCACCACCACACATGATGACAAAGCCAAAGTTCAAGCTCACTTAGATGCTCTCGTGCTCAAAGAAGGAGAACAACATTTTGTGGGATATGGTGTGCAACATGCCTAGGCTCGAAGTCGGGCTTGTGGAGGCTACCTTATATGAAAGATCTTCTTCCACATAACACCGATATGATGCACACCGAAAAGAATGTTGCCGAGGAACTTTGGGTTACAATCATGGACATACCAAAGAAGAGTAAGGACAATGTTAAGGCTAGAGCCGATCAAGAAATGTTATGCGATAGGCCAAAGCTAGTCATCCCGAAGCCTCGTACCGGGCAAGACATGGAAAAGGCCTAAGGTTGATTTTGTCCTTAAGAGGGAACAAAGGAAGGAAGTACTTGCATTTGTACCTTCATGACTTGCATGTGCCGTGTGTATGATTATGTACCTTCATGACTTGCACTTGCATTTGGACCTTCGTGACCTATATGGACTCGTCACTAGGTTGTAGACTCATTACTTGCATTTCTTAACTATGTGATGATTACGACATGTCCGTGATGATTATAATTTGTCCGTGATGATTATTAGCTTCCCGTGATGATTATTAGCCGCCTCTCGATGAAAACAAGGCACCCGTGTCGAGAGCCCGTCGTGTGGCTCTCGGCAAAGAAGTGGGGGCCGGGACATCACGGCATGACCCGAGAGCACGCTTGTACCAACGGTCACATGGGGCTCTCGACACAACTTTGTGAAACGGGGGCCCATGGCTCTCGACAAAGAACGCTTTGTCGGACCAAATGTGTCGAGAGTACATTGTCGAGTGTTTCCTCTCGGCAAATGTCGTGCAAAGAGGAAACAAGCCGAGAGCACTCGGCTCTCATAAAAGGCACCGATTCCGGTAGTGTGGAGTGGACCCTAAACCCTACCGTTGCTTGCTCGCATGAGCATGAGTGCATGACCGCAGAATGCTCTAGTAGACGGGGCACGCCCGTTGTCGTACTTCCGAAAGGACCTTGATGTCGCCTAGAGGGGGGGGGGGTGAATAGGCGTGACGACCAAATTAAACCTTTTTCCCCAACTCACTTGAGCCGACAAGTGTTCCACCGGTCGGACGGTGGTGGTGACCGGTCGACCGGTCAAGCACTCGGTCTTCACGCATGACACCGGTCGGACGGTGCGCCTCACCTGGTCGGACCGGTGTAGCACGAGAACCCGCAAAAACAACTTCAAGCACCTCTTGGCTTCTAGCACGAACCAAACTCGGGGTGTGGCTCTTGTAGATGATCACAAGCGCAGTAATGAGCCCCGCACACACAAGTAACACACCCAAGTAGATCGAAGCGGAAGCAAATGATATATGCTAGAAAAACAACTTAGAGAGAAGAACCACACGAGGAAGCAAGGATTTGTTTCCCGAAGTTCACCACCCACTGAGGAATGGCTACGTCTCCGTTGAGGAGCTTGTAAGGGACGATTCCCACAACAAGCCGGTCTCTTTCAACCACTTTCCTCCTTTCCACTAAGGTGATCTTTTCCACGAAGAGGCAAGATCGCAGCCCTTACAAACTTCCTGCTGCTCACCACAACCTTGGGAGCTAGCCGGCGACACCTAGCCGTCTAGGAGGCAAACCTCCAAGAGTAACAAATGCACCAAAGATTGTAGACTCGAAACCAAAGTGCTCAAGCTATGGAACCTGCTCTTGTTAGCTCACAAAGTCACTCCTAGGCTCACTTTCTCAACCCAACACAAAGATGATGGCTTGAATCCACAAATCTCACAAAGAGATGGTTGGGGAGAGCCACTAAGGCTTAGAGCTAGTTAGAAATGGCTTGGGATCTCAGCAACAACACTAGAAGCAGCAGCCCACACCTGAAGAGGGCTTGGGGTATTTATACCCCTCAAAGAAGAAAACTAGCCGTTAGACCCCGGGTGGCACCGGTCAGACCGGTGCCCTACACCGGTCAGACCGGTGTATGAAAAACTAGCCGTTGGGCTAGCGGCACCGGTCAGACCGGTGCCTCTGACCGGTCAGACCGGTCAGGCCCCGAGTTGCCCCAAAACCCTTTTAGAGAAACTAGCACTTCACCATCGAGATGAAATGACCCAGGTTAGGTTAGGAGGGTTAGTTAGCACACTCAAGGGCTAGATCTCACTTAGGTCAACTAATGAGCACTTTGACTTGGTCAACTTGCTAAGTTGCATCCCTCTTGATAGTACGGCATACCTATACTCAAGAAAAGAGTAAAAGAGCTTTGATGACCCCTTGAGCTTGAACAACTTCAATTCTTGCCATACTTGATCGATAACCACTTGAGGGCTTTCAACATAGCCTTTGACTTGAGCACATCCATACTTGAGCTAGTGACTTAGGATCTATCCATATAGCATGAGAATGAACACTTGGATCCATGGCCACTCCATGTTGCCAATCTTAACAAGTTGATGACTTGCAAAGCTTCCCTCGATTAAGGTTTGAATATGATACTTGAAGACCCCACGGATGCTAGACCTTCACCCTAGCAAAACACTTATGGCGGCTTAGCTACGGCCCCAAAGATTGCTTAGTCCCTCACCCTAGACATCTCGGTTGATCTCTTCATCACTTATCCAATCCACTTTGAGTTCCACTTTGCTTCACACGCAATTAGCCTTCATTTGAAAGTCCCGCTTCAAATGCTTGATCTTGATTGACAACGGATATGCAAGCTTCCATTTTTAGAACCATGAAATGTATACTCATCATCTTGTTCTCTTTTAATAAACCCATGAAGCCTTGCACCAAATACTTATCTTTGTAGATGTGAGCCATAAAATACATCCATATTTAAAATACTTCAAAAGTAGCTCATGAATATATAATGAAAACCTGCTCACGATCTTAGACAAAAACATCAGCCCTTTAATCGCCTTGTCATTCAATTCACCAAAATCCACTCGGGGCCTAGATGCACTTTCAATCTCCCCCTTTTTGGTGATTGATGACAACTCGATTAAAGCTTACAAATAAAACAATAAAGCGCATTTAGATTCTCAGATATAGCTAGAGCTCCCCCTTAATTTGTGCTTTGAGTTTGATTTCAAGAAAATGGCCTTAAATGCCATTAGCACAAATTTGGAAGAAAAGACGTGTGAGCTCCCCCTATATCTTAGAATCAGGGAGTGCAACATGTGTGAGCGACAAAATAAAATCCGTGATGCGTATGACAAGATATGCACAAAGTAAAGAAAAAAATGAGCTGATTGGGCAAAGCACCGGTCGAGCCGGTGCCCCCGACCGGTCGGGCCGGTCCGGTCCCGGCCGGCTCGCTCAACCGGGCGGCACCGGTCGGGCCGGTGCCCCGACCGGTCGAGACCGGTCGAGTCCGATCGAGCGCACAAAGCAACGAAGTGTGTGCTATTTGGTCCAAGGTGATCATGCCAGGGTTGCAAGTTGGTTTAGATCACCTTGCTCCATTTAGCCAACACAAACAATCATCATTCAAAACATGCATCACAATCTAACAATAAGGTCGCTTAAATATTACAATAAGGATTAAAACACACAGTGGCACTCATACAAAAGTTCTCAAGTCCACTAAGTTAAGATTCTAACTTATTACACAATTTCTCTCAATTTCCAGTAGGCACCGGTCAGACCGGTGCAACACAGACAGCACAGCAGCCCTGACAGCACAAACTTGAGGCTTTAATCGCGATTATTCTTCTCCCCCTTTGTCATCAAGCATCCAAGAAGGGCCTGGAGAAGAAGCAGCAGCTGATCACTGTCCGTGAGATCCGTCTCCTGGGTGAGAGCTCCCCCCTATTTGAGAGTCGTCAAGAATCCAATGCAAAGGAGAGTTTAGGTAAATCGATTCCGAGACGTTGATCTGAGATGGATGAGCTATGGGAGCACAGCTTTTACCATAGAAGTACGGGTCGTAGCCAAAGATCTCGGCGGAGAAGCGAGCGCCCCAATCGTGTACTTGCTCGGGAGGTGGAGGTGGGGGTGCTTGCTCCTCGTTCCATGAAGTGAGACGATCCTCGCTACATCCGGAGGAGGAGGTACAAATGGTGGTGGAGGAGGAGGAACCGATGAAGATGGTCCTTGTCCTTGCTCGGACTCGAAGAACATAGGGCCATATTGGTTAAGCAAGTCCGAGTTGGCCCATCCTCTCATCCTTTCCTCAAAGGAAGGTATCTCAGCCGGAGGAGATTCTGGAGATGGTGGAGAGCGAGGTGGTTGAAAGCCTTGGGCATTGTGCATGAGCTTCATCGTATCCCGCATTTGCTTGTTTGCCCGTCTTGACCTTTGCTGCTCAACCTGGATGTCATGCTGGCTCCTACACATCCCAAAAATGAAGTTGAGAAACTTCTTCAAAGGAGAGGTGGATCTGCGCGGGGTCCGCTCGGCCCGCGCCTCCCCACCGGTCGGGAGCGGTGCTCGGCACCGGCCGACCGGTGCGGCCTCGAGCACCGGCCCCGAGGCACATCCGGCCTAGCTGCTCCCTCCTCAAATATCTCTTCTTCCTGACCTGGTACATGCTCAACTCTAGGAGATGGAACCCGTGGATTCTTGCTTGGATTGAGCTTTAGAGGCTTGTGAGTCACATTCTTCGGAAACTCGGTCTTTGCAACCTTTTCGATCATATACATGATGTATGGGCTATAGCTGCAGATCTTCTTGGGGTCCTCGGATAGATGCTTAATCTCTTGCCAAATAAAGTCCCCAACACTGAATTCCGGAGCTCCCGGCCTCAAAGCCACCATCAAGTTTTTCTGAAACTTAGTGATTTCCGAGGGGTTTCCATCTCTAGGTGTGATAGACACCCTAAGTAGCCTATTTAGGACAGCGAAGTAGGTGTAGAGGTTCTTCACTTTCCCAAAGTTGGCATGCTCACTGCGAGGGTACATCACGTGCAAAGCATCCTTCTCTAGCTCCCCCTCATCATGGAGCTTCCTCAGCTCCCCATCTCCTGCCATGATCCCAAAGCATCTCAAGAATCTGTGAAACGTAATGGAGTACCTTTGGCCGTTAGTCATCCAAATCATGGCCCTGTCGGCCTCAATGTGACCAAAGTGCACTTGTGGCAAAGAACTCGGGCGATAATCTCTTTATTCCAATCGTGTCGGAACCCCATAAGTGACTTGACCCTTTGCCTCTCACAGCTTGCCGATTACTTCATCAAAAATAGGGTCTCCTTTCCTTGCCATGTGCCCCCAATCCACAAACTGAGCCTTGTGTGTGATCTTGGGCTTCTTTATAATCACTGTAGCATAGTAGTCTTGCTGAAATTTAGCCCAAAACCTAGGATCCGATGCGGTCTTGCCCTCCTCATAAGGGTTCTTGTCCCTTAGCTTCTTCAGGGCCTTGGTCATCCCTGACCCGTGGTACTTAACCGGCCGATCAGGGTAAATGTAGGTAGGTGGCATGATCCTCAACCTACCCCCGATCGTCGTCGTCCTCTTCCATGGCATCCACATCTTCTTCTTCTTCCTCCTCATCCTCCTCCTCATCCTCATCCCCAAGCACCATCGCCGTCCGACCCGGGCTCCCGGTGCCTCCTCAACTCAAACCGACCCGGATAAGTCTCATCTTCAACATTGTCGTCGCTCGTTCCGGTGTCACCTCCTAAGTCAGATCCTCGGTGCTTGTTTGAGCCGAGCGGCGTCTCAATCTCTTGCCGCCGATGTTGACGGTCTTTGCCCCCTTCCCCAAAATCACCGGGGACGGCTCCTCGACGAGTGAGGACTTCCTCTCTTCTTTTCTTAGCTCCTTCCTTTTCCCGCACCATAGCTGCTGTCCTGAGTCACACAAAGAATGACAGGAGTGTATAAGACTCTAGGAAAAAGATTGAATTGAATTGGAATTGAATCTTGAAAGTTCAGAACAATTGGGTCTGTTCTGGGTCACACCGGTCAGACCGGTGAGGGGCACCGGTCAGACCGGTGCCACCCAGAACAGAGCCAATAGCTCCCACATTCAATCTGAGCAGCTGATAATCTAGGATTTGGTCTAGATGATCAAAAGACATCCTAGAATAGATATGTGTTGAAAAACAAGAAGAAAACACACTTTGGGGGTGGACACGCGCCACCGGTCAGACCGGTGACGGCCACCGGTCAGACCGGTGAAGGCCGTCCGACCCCAATTTGTGATTTCTCACAATGAGTTCAACAAAACGCTATGGATCTATAGGAATGTCCTCTAGGTGATCTCAAAAGATGTTCTACCAAAGGGAATTCAAAACTTTGCACCAAGTGAGGAGATCGGGCAAAAGAAAGTTTTGAATACCTTTGGAGAGATGAACTCGAGTTGGATCCGAGAAACACGAAGGGGAAAGTGAAGAGGGGCCTTGGGAGATCCTTTTGCTTGCAATCTTGAGGCTTTTCCTTGGTTGAATCTTCAAATCACCATGGAACTTGAGAGAGGTGAAGAAGTGAAGAGAGAGGGATGTTCTTCACGGTTTGAGGCAGTGTAGGGATGGTGAATGATAGAGGAGAGAGAAGGAAGGGGGGGTAAAAGCATTCCTTTTACTGTGGCCCCACGGGCTGACGCCGGGCGTCACCGGTCAGACCGGTGACGGCCACCGGTCAGACCGGTGACAGCCGCTGGTCAAGCCAGAGAGGCCATATCGGTTTTTCCGGCCCCCCTCGGTAGAACCGAAGATTCTGATAAAATTCAACAGAGTCCTTATCGGTAGAACCGACACGCCCTCGGTAGTACCGTCCCTTTTTCTCCTTTTTGAGATTTTGCTCCTTGAAACTTCTCCAAATATGTTATAGGACAATTCTCATCCACTTAGGTTGCATAACCACGATTATGTGACTTCAAGGTACCCACCGGTCGGGGACGGTGGCTTGCACCGGGCCGACCGGTGCGGCCTTGAGAAACAAATTTGAGCCACACCAAAGAATTCTCATTTCAACCTTTCGGGATGTTTTGGATATGAGATGTTAAGTTGATATTGATCCAAAAAATCATTAATTCTTAGAAGAAAGAGGATTTACCAATTTATATGCGAATTCTTGATCCTTCCAAGATTGAGAGAGATAAAAGGAATGCATTTTAGGGACTTGAGAAAATCTTCTTAATTGTGACTAGCCATCAATCAAACAAGGAGAACTATAGTCACAACTAAGTTGATTGGGTCACTAAGACCAAGAACCAAATATTTTTCAAAGAAAGCACACTTCCTATACGTGCTAGTTGATTTTTCGAAAGATCTATCCTATATCACAAAGTGCATGCATCCACTTCAAATGAATGCCCTAACAAGCATATTTGGCTCATATCTTCATCCTCGAGACACAAAGACGAGTAGAAGTAAAGATATCAACCAAATATCTAGATAGGAGCTCGGGAGGTCCATTTGAAGCAATTACATGCTAAGGATGACACACTAGCATGATGTTATGGCTTAGATGCATTACGGTATTTCAATGAGTTTCGTGAAAACATACCTTTGCCTTCGACCATTTCATTTGTGCATATATTAACTTCCAAACAACTTTAGCTCTTACTTGTTCTTTTGGAAGTTACACTTATAAAGAGCTTCCTTTGGGATGCACAAACGAATGAGACTACAAGATCACTTAGAAGAGATTGTTAGTCCCATAAGTGACTCAAGTTTTGTAGTGAGCTCCCCCTTAAGAAGTGCTAGAGAATTTGAATTTCTCGACCAAGGCACTTTGCTCAATTAAGAACATGTTGAGGCTCATTCCAAAACTTGGTCTTAACACACGAATGATTTGATAATTGACATGTGTTTAGCTCCTCATAACCTTTGACGCCGAATTACCCTTCTTCTTGAGGGTTTGGACAGCCCCGGGTCACCCGGGCACTCATGCCGGGTCACCCTGCAGCAAACAGAGGTGTATCGGGTCACTTGGGAACTCGTGCCGGGTCGCCCGCTCAAGTTTCACTGGCTGCGTTGGCACCGGTCAGACCGGTGCATGTCACCGGTCAGACCGGTGACCACCACCTGACCCATTTTTGTGATTTTTCATTCCCTTTTCCTTGAGTGAGTGAATGTATTCACTAATTTCAGTCCGAGATGACATTGATTTCACGAAATATATGAGTTTGCTCTTCACATGGTCAATTGAATCCATCAAGATTTCCAAGTCGTCCAACCATGTGCTCAATGCATCTCTTACAACCCGCAAGCTCGCAAGCATTCCTTGGTACCCAACACTTGTTGGGTCCTATTGGGTTAGTCACAAGGTGCTTAGGAACCCAAATAGCCCCCATGCTACAATGAGGGGAACTAATCTCCCTTATAGCACAAGTTCTATTCCTATCGTTCCTAAGCTTATGGAAATCATAATGGACAAGGCTTGATTTAGGAACGTTACCATTTGGGCAATCCTTACCCATGTGACCCTTTTGACGGCATTCGTAGCAAATGCGACTTTTGTTCTTGTTGGTCACCCCATTCCTTGCAATTTCTTTTCTACACTTGCTTCTGAGACTTGTTCTTGGAGAAGGTGGCTTCCTTGCCTTGTTTGCTTGAGGTGGGGCTGCCCTGCTGTTAGTACCGGTCCGACCGGTGGCACGCACCGGTCGACCGGTCCACGGTCGCAGCCACCGCCCGTTGTTGCTTTTGGGCACGAGTCGGCAAGGTGTCCCTTCTCTCTCGCACTTGTAGCACACCCTCCACTTGTTGGAGCTCCTAGGCTTCTTGGAGAGTGGTTCTTGTGCCTTGAGCTTGATCGGGCGATATTGGGGTTTGGTTTGCCCAATCTTGCTCTTTTCTTGAATCTTGTGCTTGTGGGACCTTGTATATTGTTGAGGAGTTGAACTAGTGGCGGTTGATCCCTTCCCAAGCTTCTTCACCATGCTTTCACGGTTATCTTGAGAAGGTTGCACTTTGCTCTTCTCCTTCAACACACACAAGTCCTTTTGGAGCTTTTCGACCTCTTGCCTTAGTTTATCATTTTCTTTAACAATGAGGTCATCACAAGATTCTACAAGTACATGCTCAATGCTAGATTGGCTTGCTTGAGACAAACAAACATTAGCGCAAGATAAATTAACTTGAAATTGTGAGCATGTGCATGTGTGAGATAGAGGTTGTATAGATTTTACCGATGAAAGCACAACCTCATGGGCTATCTCTAGTGTTGCATAAGAGTCAACAAGCTTCTCATAGGAAAGTTCAAGTTCATTGTGATTAGCTTGTAACGCCATATGCTCGCTAGTGAGCTTTGCTAACTTGGCTTCTAGATCATCATTGGCATCTTCTTCTAATTTAGCTCTACAAGCAAAGGATTTGATGTCATGATCATATTTGTTAGCCAATGTTTCATACTTACAAGCCAAGGATGCAAGTTCGGATTTGAGAAGCTCAAGTTCTCTTGACGAGGAGCTTGAAGCTTCAATCTTTTGGTCCTTAGCTCCTTTGGCTTGTCTCTTCTTCTTGCTTCTCTTCTCCTTCTTGGCCATCAAGCAAGTTGGTGTGCCCCTGCTGGCACCGGTCTGACCGGTGGGTGTCACCGGTCTGACCGGTCCCTGCAGAGGGACAGCGTCTTCGCTTCTTTGCTCTTCTTCTTGCTTGAGGTTTGATGCTTGAGGCTCAGTGGATGTTTTAGAGGTAGGGCACATCTCCACTGACTCATCTTCATCATCACTCTCGAGTTCATCCCATTTGGTATTTACCAACTCAAGTAGTAATTTCCAAATGAGATGAGCATCTTCGGAAATCTTTTTGCTCTTCAAGATAATGTACTTTAGTTCGCTACATACACAGCTACACAAAAGGTTAGTAATAACGGCATTGAGTTGCTTCTTCTCCAAGTCCATTGGCGAGACACATGTCTCATCCTTTGGAAGGATACTCGCAACCATGATGCTCTCAGCGGTAGGGCCCAAAACCTTAAGTGCAATGAGAACATTAGAGCACCAAGAAGGATAGTTTGAGCCATCTAGAGCTAGAGGCTCAAACGGTACCTCACAAGTTGTCGACATCGAAGAACTCCAAGCGGTTAAGCTCGAATCGGAGCACCAAGCTCTGATACCAATTGAAAGGACCTTGATGTCGCCTAGAGGGGGGGGGGGGGGGGGGTGAATAGGCGTGACGACCAAATTAAACCTTTTTCCCCAACTCACTTGAGCTGACAGTGCTCCACCGGTCAGACCGGTGGTGGTGACCGGTCAGACCGGTCAAGCACTCGGTCTTCACGCATGACACCGGCCGACCGTGCGCCTCACCGGTCGGACCGGTGTAGCACGAGAGAACCCGCAAAAACAACTTCAAGCACCTCTTGGCTTCTAGCACGAACCAAACTCGGGGTGTGGCTCTTGTAGATGATCACAAGCGAGTAATGAGCCCCCGCACACACAAGTAACACACCCAAGTAGATCGAAGCGAAAGCAAATGATATATGCTAGAAAAACAACTTAGAGAGAAGAACCACACGAGGAAGCAAGGATTTGTTTCCCGAAGTTCACCACCCACCGAGGAATGGCTACGTCTCCGTTGAGGAGCTTGTAAGGGACGATTCCCACAACAAGCCGGTCTCTTTCAACCACTTTCCTCCTTTCCACTAAGGTGATCTTTTCCACGAAGAGGCAAGATCGCAGCCCTTACAAACTTCCCGCCGCTCACCACAACCTTGGGAGCTAGCCGGCGACACCTAGCCGTCTAGGAGGCAAACCTCCAAGAGTAACAAACGCACCAAAGATTGTAGACTCGAAACCAAAGTGCTCAAGCTATGGAACCTCGCTCTTGTTAGCTCACAAAGTCACTCCTAGGCTCACTTTCTCAACCCAACACAAAGATGATGGCTTGAATCCACAAATCTCACAAAGAGATGGTTGGGGAGAGCCACTAAGGCTTAGAGCTAGTTAGAAATGGCTTGGGATCTCAAAGAACAACACTAGAAGCAAAGAGCCCACACCCGAAGAGGGCTTGGGATATTTATACCCCTCAAAGAAGAAAACTAGCCGTTAGACCTCGGTGGCACCGGTCGGACCGGTGCCCTACACCGGTCGACCGGTGTATGAAAAACTAGCCGTTGGGCTAGCGGCACCGGCCGGACGGTGCCTCGACCGGTCGGACCGGTCGGGCCCCGAGTTGCCCCAAAACCCTTTTAGAGAAACTAGCACTTCACCATCAAGATGAAATGACCCAGGTTAGGTTAGGAGGGTTAGTTAGCACACTCAAGGGCTAGATCTCACTTAGGTCAACTAATGAGCACTTTGACTTGGTCAACTTGCTAAGTTGCATCCCTCTTGATAGTACGGCATACCTATACTCAAGAAAAGAGTAAAAGAGCTTTGATGACCCCTTGAGCTTGAACAACTTCAATTCTTGCCATACTTGATCGATAACCACTTGAGGGCTTTCAACATAGCCTTTGACTTGAGCACATCCATACTTGAGCTAGTGACTTAGGATCTATCCATATAGCATGAGAATGAACACTTGGATCCATGGCCACTCCATGTTGCCAATCTTAACAAGTTGATGACTTGCAAAGCTTCCCTCGATTAAGGTTTGAATATGATACTTGAAGACCCCACGGATGCTAGACCTTCACCCTAGCAAAACACTTATGGCGGCTTAGCTACGGCCCCAAAGATTGCTTAGTCCCTCACCCTAGACATCTCGGTTGATCTCTTCATCACTTATCCAATCCACTTTGAGTTCCACTTTGCTTCACACGCAATTAGCCTTCATTTGAAAGTCCCGCTTCAAATGCTTGATCTTGATTGACAACGGATATGCAAGCTTCCATTTTTAGAACCATGAAATGTATACTCATCATCTTGTTCTCTTTTAATAAACCCATGAAGCCTTGCACCAAATACTTATCTTTGTAGATGTGAGCCATAAAATACATCCATATTTAAAATACTTCAAAAGTAGCTCATGAATATATAATGAAAACCTCGCTCACGATCTTAGACAAAAACATCGGCCCTTTAATCGCCTTGTCATTCAATTCACCAAAATCCACTCGGGGCCTAGATGCACTTTCAACTTCCGACTAGTGGAGGGTCGTCGGCCGGACCTCATCCATGACTATGTGAGTCCCGGGGAAACTACTTCACCTACACCTCCGCCCACTCGCTCGCACAACTATAGATGTCCGTAAAGCACGAGGTCCAACGGTCCATCACGAAGCACGTTTTTGACCCGACACTAGCACGGACCCGACTCGGTCGCATGTCGGGCATGGGCCGTCATCACAACACGTCAAGCGACTCGGCTCGACACGAAGATTACGGTTCGACCATAGGCGGCCTCGCTAACTACAACCACAACCGACGTAACCCCATCTTTTACTCCTCTCCTATTCACATTCGGCTCCCGACCTCCCATCTCTAGGACTCCAACTCTCCCACCCGCCGTCCTCGCTTCCTATCCTCCTCTCGATCTCCACTAGTAGCCCACCGCGGAGGCGCATAGGGAGGCCGATGGGGCTGCGTAGCACCTGCCCTACCAACGGAGGAAACCGGCGAGCCGTCTACCGCTTTCCCCGCACATGGTGAAGGGCCGGCGCGATCACCTCCTCTCTTCCGGGCGGGATGGTGATGCTCCTCCTACCATCTCATCCCCATATTCTAACGGCGGCATGGCTCGTCCACTCGTCTCCCCCACATCCCGACACCACGGCTAGGTCACGAGAAACGCCGACGCCGGGGAGTTTGAGCGGTGGCATGGGGAGCCGGGTGGCGGCGACCGAGCCGCGAGATCTACATGCGGAGCGTGCTCATCAAGCAACACGGGCTTCGGGCGACCCGGTCCACGTAGAGCCGGGCTTTTTTGGGCTAGCCCGATACGAAATTGGCCCGCGGGCCCGATCTTGGCTCTGTCATCACATGCCCGTGGGCCGGCATGACACGACACAATGGGATGTAGTGTTGGGCTAAGCCGACCCAACAGGGAGTTGAGTGGGCTACCCCGGGCCATGTCGGGGCCGGCCGGGCGGCCCGAATGGACATCTATACGCACAACGTCGATGGCTTCTAGAAAGCGCAACTCCACCTCTCCGACGCCCTTCCCACTACCAATGCTGGTCATTGGTCACCAACACCGGCCGCCGCATCGTCCTCGAGGGATCCCGGTCGCTTCAAAGCAACCTCAATAACCGCCTAGGCTTAGGCAGCCACATTGTCCCGCCTCTCCATGCTTCCGCCGCACCTCGCCTCGCCCCCATGCCTTTGCAGCTTTGCCCAACCATCCTGACACTTGACTCAAATCGGTCAGTGCCGGTGCAAGAGTAGCCAAGCAGCTCCCATCCCATCCTGTCCATGGATAGGCACCGCTCATGGAGGGGCCTGATCCATAGTCCAGCGATGGGTAGTGCGATAACGACAGCAGAGGTGTGTGCATGAGGAAGGAAGGGTGGACGCACAAGGTTAAAACGATTTGTGCTGACACGTCAAAATTACTGTGCTGATGAGCATAATTATTGGCACCCTCCAACACACAAGACCTCGAGACTCAGGTGTTAAAAACCGCCAACAGAAATGTAAGCACCCCGCCTGCACACACCTGCCTGCACAAATGACCTACTGCCAGCGCAAATGCTTTTTCATATTTACATTAATGAGAAGGGTCACTATTTAACTAGTCAAAAACTTTATCCTACATATCATAAGATATTTTATATATGCATTACACTAAGCGTGTGTTGTTCTATGGAAATTTCAAATTTTTTTTGAAGTGGTTTACTATTTTCTAAGATTTAAATGATTATAATTTCAGTGTATATATATATGTATGTGTGTGTTGAAAAATTTTAGTGGACCTCAATTTTTTTTCACCTTGTGATATATGTTATTTCCTATATAGAAAACATGAGTATGTTCGCAAAATGTATGTTTCCTCATATGTAAAGAGTGTATTCCACATACCATTTTTAAAAGAGTAAATTGCGTCCACTATACAACAACTTGTCGGTGAGTGCATTAGTCCAACAAGTTGTAAAATGCTCAATTTACTACAATAATTTGTCGTGGGTGTGGATTAGCCCAACAATTTGTAAAATGCTGAATTTAGTACAATAACTTGTCGAGTTGATGCATATTGGTCCAAAACCATGTAAAATAATCAAATTAGTATAACAATTTTATAGGTACGTGCATATTGATTCAAAAACTTGTGTAAAAATACTTGGTTCAATGTAATAACTTGGCAAATTAGTGCACCTATAGCCCAAATTTACAAATGATAATGTATTAGACGAATCAGGTAGCATTCAAATTTTCTTCAAACTAGTAGTTTTTCTTTTTTGTCAATTAAAGTTGCTAATTTTGAATCAAATGTATGTACATTACTTATTCTTTTATTAGTTAAATTGAATCAAGTTTTTGAATTACACCATTAGATTACCGAGAGATTAAAGTTCATAAGACACCATATAACCTTTTGTTTCTTCTGCACCTTTACTCGTGTATTCAACAACTTCGAGAGAAGCATGCTCATTTTCGTTATTTTAGTTTTTTTTCTTTCAACTAGTACATGAGACTTTAAGAAGAGTTATGTCAAACTTCTAAAAGGTATTAATTGCTAGTACGAGTTACCATATTCGATTACTAGCTGAATAAAAATAATATAATCAAACTTGAAATTAATATTGAGTATGAAATTAAAAATACTTCTAATCAAAATTTAATATTTGTATAAAAATTGATAACAAAGACATAATAGTAATTGCCTAAACACCGAAGGTTCTAGTCCTTACTAAATATTTTTACCATCACAACACGAATATCAATTGTCAAATAATGCACAATAACTTGTTCTGACGCAAGTATACTCTAGTTTGATATTAGAAATATATTATTTGTGAGAACATTTAGATTGTAGATGCATCGATGATTGTGCACTAAGTTAAGCATTTTACAAGTTCTTGGGCCAGTTTGCACCCACCTATCAAGTTATTGTATGAGATTGATCATTGTATAAGTTGTAGGACTAATCCGCACCCACCTGATAAGTTATTGTACTAGATTGAACATATTACAAGTTATTAGACTAATTTGCACCCACCTCACAAGTTGTTGTATGGTGAGCGCAATTTACTCTTTTTAAAAATCAAGTACGTGTACATATTAATTTTAGAAACCTCAAGTATGCAAAGATACAATATAATTTGTGAGATACAAATATGAGAGTAGCTAAAAAAACTCATCATACATATATACATACACACAGATGATGTTTTAGGATAAGCTTGTTAGTTCAAAAATGAACTAATTTGTTTTTCCTAAATGCCATATATTCGAGAACGGATAGAGTAGTTTATATAGATATAGATTGCCATGCGGTATATAGTAGGGACGTTGTTATCCATTGTTTTACCCTCTTAATCAATATTAATTAGCTTGATCCATGACATTAAATTGCACGTGACGCGAGAATTATACGTTACGGATAGACGGGATGAGATCGACGAGCTCTACGAGCTGGGGCTAGCCGCGCTGCCCCCGCTGCAGCACCCGGAGCAGCGCGGCACGGAGATTGCCGTCCTGCAGCGGGGCGGGCACGTCGACCACAACGTCCTGCACGGTCAGGCCGTGCACTCGGGTGACGCAGGCGTGCTGGACGTGCAGCTCCAGCGACCGGAGCGCGCCCATCAGCCGCGCCGCGGCGTGCGTGCCCACGCTCGTCGCGCGCACCGCGGCCGCGTCCGGCCCCAGATTCCGCACCTCCACCACCGTCTCATCATCGTCTCCCAGCTGCGTGCCGCACGAGACCGCGACGGGCACGGGCTCCCACCTCGCGGCGCCCCGCCTCAACTCGGCCTCGAGCTGCGCGACGCGGGCGCGGAGCTCGGCGATGTAGGTAGCGGCGTCGGCGAGGAGCGAGGCCTTCTCCATGCGTGACACGGTGGGCACGGCGGCCCTGAGGTCGCAGAACCGGCGGTTCAGCTTGTCCCGGCGCTGCCGCTCGGCCTCCACGTGGTTCACGGCTGGGCCGTCCGCGCGGCGGGTCCCAGGCTTCCGCCCCCGCCGCTTCGTCCCCAGGCTCTGCGCCGGGGCCGTGACTATCGGCTCTTCATGCTGCTGCTGCTGATGATGCGGCAGCGCCGGTTGGGTATAACTTTGCGTGAAGAGCTCGGAGTGTCGCGAGAGGGTCCCCACGGCCGGCCACAGGTCGTCGCCGTCCTCGTAGCCGTCGTTCTTTGTCATGGCGACGACATCGTCGAGCAGCCCTTTCTCGGGGACCTCGCAGGAGGCGAACTCAATGACCGGCTAGCCGGCGTGGGAGAAGGAGGAGCACGGAGAGAGCAGCTCGTCCATGTCAGCTACTGAATGTGGCAAATGGACAGAGCTAGCCGCCTAGCCGTGGTCATGTGGAGCCTGCATCATCTGTGTGGCGGTTCTGCCTTTTATACTACAGTGCAGGCAGATATATTTGCATGGAAGACCTCCTCGTTAGCAGTTTTTGTTTTTAGCGTGGAGGTGCTTGGATTGTGCTAGACTGCTAGCTCCTGGAGGTTGGAGGTTGGAACGACGCCACTCTCCAATTAAACAGTGATGTTGTGGATAGCCACAGTGAAATGGTTGTGGTGTTTGGTTTCCTGGGGGCAAAAATTTTCCTTAATAAATCTTGCATGGAGTACTAAAGGAAGTATATTTGCAAAACCTTCTTACGATGAGTATAACTATGCAGGACAAATCTATTGAGTCTAATTAATTCATAATTTACTACGGTAATGCTAAAGTAATCATCCTCTAATCGTGTGGTCGAAGGCATCATTAAGTTCATCTCGCGAATCAACACAAGGGTTGTAAAGATAGTTTTGCATACTGACTTTATTTAATACCCTTAATAATTAGCAGTCAAAAAATATGCAAAAATTTTCACCCCCAACTAAACACTGCGCTTTGGTCAGATATTGTAAGGCAACAAAAATTTAACTAATAAATCAGTTACTACTTTTTCAATCAAACTACCTACACACTATCTTAAAATAACCCTTTTTAATTTCATATCTTAAAATAACCCCCGCCGAACAAAATTTCTAAGAACAGACCCTTAACCCTTTTGGTCGTGCCACATAGTTAAGATCTTAGGGGATGCCCTTGGTTCGTTGGCATAGAGTGAGTATTCCCGACCGTCACCTCGGGGATACCTTGTACTTTAGAGTTGTTTTGAGACAAGACGGATCACTCTCATGAGTTTGTGATAAAAGATGAAAATAAGATTGGCAAGACCTCCAAAATCCTAAAAGAAACACCACTGTCCTCATCAAGATTAAGCAAATGTTCAGAGATGTACAAAAGAGGAAATTTGGATATTCAGGAGAACCACAAAGTCTTCTTTCCAACGCATTGAGATTCAACATTTTAGGAGGCCCGTGCAAGGAGTTACAACCAAATCATTGGGCGTCACACGTTTTGAAATCAGCCCGGGATAGTTTGCATTGATGGACTAAAAAGGATGTAACTCTCTTGTTCGGAGTCCGATTGGGGTGAATGACCACTCGTTGGAAAGATAATTTCAAGAACTTTACAATGGAGCAATATTTCAGTACATGTTCTGTTCTAGAAGTTTAAGAAAAATTCGTGGAAGTTGAAGCAGCGATAAAAGACAACATGGAAGGAGGTGAAGATGAGTTGAGGAGCAATTGGGAGCAAGAGTCGCGACAAAGGGTGGACATTGAAAGACAATCAAGGCATAATGGTGATCTCCACACATGGCGTTAGGAATTCAAAGAATTACTAGATGATTCATCATTTTCCATGCCTAGCAACATGATAAGCATGGGGGAGGACTTGGTGGACATAGGAAGACCACATGGAGTACAAAGATCACGATTGCCGCAGGGTGCTAATTTTCTTCTTCCATGTTAAGCATAATGCTTAAGCATGGTGGAGGACGCGCTACACTTCAAGCATCAAGGAACGGCAACAATTCCTTAACCCTCTTTTTGCCCTTGTTTTTCTATATGTCTTTTCATGTATATGCTTTCCACAACCTTAGTGGAAACATTTGTATATCTCTCTATAGAATAACATGGCTACTAGGAGTACAACCTACATTTGTTTTGGTTTTCAATAATAATCATCATTACCTTGTGCTCACCATGATGATATCTTGTATGCTCTTAATTATGGATATATGGTGAATGTTTCCACTTTGCTCATTCTTGTGCTTGGTTTGTATATGATTAAGCTAGTGCTCTCTTTAATTATGATCTGAAAATTCAATTAATGCTAGCCAAATATTTTGTAGAGGTTATGATAACTTGAGACCCATAATATTTTTCATTGCTCTCACTTTTGAATGAATCAAACATCATTTATTGTTGTTCTTAAAATACATGCTAACCTTGTCTTTGATACCACTTGAATTTTGTTGAACCTATCCAAAGCCTTGTATTCAATTGAATGCAAAAACTTTAGTTTACAAGATTTATTTTTGGGTGCATTGATTCAAGGCTTGATTTCTCCGGCTCAAGACTAAGAAGATGGTCATTTCATTTTTGCGTATCTATCTTTATGCTAGCCTTCTCTATTCGTGCATTGTGAGTTTCCACATTAGGAATTTCGCAAACTTCGCTGGATATCCACTCACAAACCCAAAATATGTTTTTGTGTATACTTCGTTGACCACAACCCAAAACCTTGAGTATGGATGAATATTTCCAAGAAGATTACATGGAAGGTGTCGTCAAGTGGAGAAAATTTTGGGAGACCTCCATAAAAGGATCCCTAGAAGGTTTCAAGTATCTCTCTTCAAGAAAATACGAGAATTTCAGCACTTACCTTATCACAATCATCACCTCTTTGGTCGTGGACTAGCAACGTCTAAGCATGGGGGGGGGGGTTGCCAAGGAAGTACTAGTGTAGTCTAGAGTTCAAGGGGAGTAAAAATATAAGAAGAAAAAGAGAAAAAGTATGATGAAAAAAGAGTGATAAAAAAGAAGAATAGAAAAGGAAGAAAAGAAAAAAGGTGAAGAAAAAATAACAAAGCTC
This sequence comes from Cenchrus americanus, assembly GCA_947561735.1. Lineage (NCBI taxonomy): Eukaryota > Viridiplantae > Streptophyta > Magnoliopsida > Poales > Poaceae > Cenchrus > Cenchrus americanus. Next base: position 8,633,395 of record OX387242.1, read on the forward strand.
CCCGTTTCTCTATCTACATTTGGATATTTCAAAAGGATATCAAGATCAAGACTCATACTCATCTTTCCAACCATGTGCAATCCGATAACGAGGACTTTGCTTGTGCCTCGTGATCACCCATTGCCATTTGCCATGTCCACCTATCTAAAAAGTGTGTGTTTTTCTCTTCCCCCTACGTGGAACATTATTTTCCAATGACCTTTTTGACGAGTCTTGGTAAGTCCATGAGAAGCTTATCTTGTTTTGATAATATCTCAACTATAATATCTTGGTGGGACTAAACTTTTTCATAGCTTCATATAAAGACTTCCACCAAATAATTGAGAGAGGAAAGAAGTGGTCCTAGTAGGATTGAGGGACAAGATGAGATGAGAGTTCATGAGCAAGATGCAAGGAGGTTTATTATTGATCTTGGTAAAGCAATTTTTCTTCATCCGACTCTTTATTCTCAAAATTCCTAAGATATGTTTAAAATTTGAGAGCATGATTAACTACTTGTGGAAAGAGCTTAAATGATATCTACCCTCCACGAGATGAAAGCTAGCTACATTATGAAACTTTAACAAATACAAACTTGTAGAGAATTATGTTTTCTCATGTATGATCAAGTGCGGGGTATGAACATTAAAAGGCAATACCGACATCCATTAAAGGCTTACTCGAGGACGAGCAAGGTTTAAGCATGGGGGTATGTTGACGGTCGATTTCCGTCAACCAAGAGCACTTGTTACACTTTGGTTTGAGCTTTGAAATATAACTAACCCGCCACTAGGCATACTAATGATGTAACAAGTTCACACTTGCATGTGGTTTTTGGAGTTTATTGCTTACGCAGGAAATCACCGTTAAAGAGGTGACTTTTGAGATAAGTTCGTCAAGCACTTTAGAAGAAGATCATGAAGCCCGACACAAGTCAAGACATGTGACGAACATGACTCCAAATGGCCCAAGGACCAAAGAGTCGATGCGTAAAACTTCGGGGACCTAAACGAAGATGGAGAAGCTTGGATGACAAGCATCCTTATCTTAATCGTGAAGGAAACGACGTCAAGGACCTACAAGAAGCTCGGTATAAATTCAAGGAAACATGAGAAGTGTCGGAAAGGAAGGTCGAGCCGAACCGGCCGAAACGGGCCCAAGCCGGCCGGCCCAGCCCATTTCGGGCTTGGTTCGCGCCCCCTTTGATCTAGATGCTCCTCGGCTTATTTATAGCCTCTACCTCCGACGGCCGCCGCATCCATTCATCACCGAGGACCATGTGTGGTTCGAGGACCGGTGGATGGTCGCTTCCTTGTGTGATGAGTGATTGACAACGTTGTGTGGACCGATTCTTAGCTAAGTATTGCGGGTGCGGGTTGCGGCTTGACTCGTGTTGGTGCGGGTGAAGAACAAGCGCGAAAGGTCGTCGCCGGTGAGGCCTCCGGTGTGGAGAAGACAAGTAGGCTTCGTTCGAGGGACCCGGTGGCCGCCGGGGTCAAGTGCGGACCGCATGGTGGCATGAACAGCCTAGATGAAGTCGTGGACGGTTTCTTGGTTGAGCCTCAAAACCAAGGTCGAGCCGGGACTACGTGGGAGCCAAGTCATGAGTGGAGATTGGCGGAGGCTACACCGAGTTCGCGGGGTTTCCGGTGGTTCACCGTAAAACCACCGGGTTCCTTGGTTGATCCACAAAGCCAAGACCGGAGAACCGAAGACGGAGGTGCAGCGGCACTGGACCGGTCCCGACCGGTGGGTCCGACCGTCCCGACCGTAGGGGACCGGTCGACCGGTGAGGAGCACCGGTCGACCGGTGTGCGACGACGCAGTCCGAATCTTCGAAGCGGAGGACACGCGTCGGGATCGCATGGCTTGCGTCGAGGCTATGCGGGGTGCGCCGCCGGGCATCCGTCCGATGGTGAAGACATGAAGACTTCCAAATCCGCCCTTGAGGGGCTTGTATCCCTAGTTAGTAGAGAAGGGTATTTTGGACATTCGGTTGCCTCCATATAACCCAAGAGGTGAGAGGATGGCAGCCATCTCTTGGAACCCTAGCTCATTAGTTTTCCTATTTTCCACCTATTTTCTCTAGGTTTTCCTTAGGACTAGCAAGAGAGCTTCACGGAGAGATCTTGTAGAGAGGGATGGATGATCGGGCGGCTTGCTAGACCTTGTACGAATCCTTGTTTCATGTATAGATGATTCGGCGTGATTCCTCAAGGTTTGGATGTGTTTTCCCCGGTTGTTTTTGGTGGTGATTTTCGGAGCCCTCTTCCGGTGATTTCTTTGGAGTGTTTTTGGGGCTTTTCTCTTGGTGATTCGGTGGGGGAAATTTGTGGGAACCCTTCGTGGTTCTTTGGGCCGTGATTCCCCTCCCAAATCCGTGAGAAAAGTTGCTCGAATTTGGGGTTTCTTGAGTTCTTGGGTTGGAAGTGCTTTCGGCGGGATTTCTTCGATTCCTCCTTTTTGGACGAGATTTGGTGGGATTAAACTTGGCTATGGACTCCTCATGAGGTGTTCCTGATATCCCCAAAGTCTTGTTCAAGTCCGTGGAGCGATTCGGGAGATCGAGATTTGGATTTGGGGGAGTTGACCCGCGGGTGCTGTTCATCCCGAGCTGCCCGTGCTACACCGGCCTGACCGGTGCTCTTGACCGGTCTGACCGGTGCAAGCCCTTGTGGGTTTTCGCTCGGGTGAATGTCTTGGTGTGTTCGTTGTTGTCCCGTGGTGCTGCTGTTTCGAGTTTGGGTCCGTTTGGTGGTCGGTTGGCCTGTTTGGTGCCTTGGGGGCTTTCTGGCTGCCATCGGTCTGACCGTGCGTCTCACCGGTCCGACCGGTATAGAGCCACTTAGTGGAAGTTGCTCGGGTTCACTAGCGAGGACCGGTCCGACCGGTGGTGCTCACCGGTCTGACCGGTGTGGGTCCGTAGACTCGGGGTTTGTTGTTCCGCCGCGTTCTCGAGTCGGAAGGCCGTGTGTGTTGGTTCCTAGGTCCGGTGGCACTCCGCTGGCTACGTGGGCTTGGCCAACTTGGGTAGTGAGTCGAAGACGTGTGTTGGAAGCCGTGTTCGTCTTGTTGGAGTTCTCATCTCCATCGAGAAGAATTTTTATCGGCTCCCATTCACTCCCCCCCCCTCTCGGTTCGCCGTATCGGTCCTTCAATCACAACTCGGCAAAACCTAGAAGCAAGCACCGGAGGGAGACGGCGATGGCCGCGAGTCCTCAAAGTTGTCTAGGAGATGGCCTAGGCCGACCCTAGCCGCCATGGCCGCCCGCGTGGTTGTGCCATGGTGGAGTTCGGAGCTAGTTGAGGTCATCAATGGTATGTACTCGGTGGTGGTGACCACAACGCATCTACTATGTGAGTAAAGTAATTCATGTCATCCGATCTTTAGTGACTTGATTCTTCCTTTTACGATCTTGTGCTTTCTTGGGTTTGCTTTATTTCAATCTATTCTCGAGATAGATTGCTCGGGGTGTTCTTGTAGCCATGGTGGCTAGAGGTGCATACCGGATCTACCAAGGAGTGCAACGCGTTCTTCATGAAAGTGCTCCCGTGAGCCAACCACATGAATATCGTTCCGTAGTGACGGTACGGTAGGGGATAAAGGCAGAGCAGGGGCTAGGGTTTGACCGAAGGATAGTAGTTTAAAGACGACTTTAGATGAGATACATGTTGCTTTTGCTCTTTTGACTAGAACTACAACTAGATGACCATAGGCCCTAGTTACCCTTGCTTACTCTTTCATGTTGCCTATGCTATGGATGTAATCAACCTTGTGCTATCACATACATATCCCTTAGGTTTATCTTTGTATGCAATGAACACTTAATGTTAGGTTAGTTTGGCTAGACAAGGTAGAAAACCTTAGCGGTTTGCTTCCAATCCTTGGATTGACAAACCTTGGGACCCGTACGCTAGTGGTGAACTTCAACACGGTTTTGAACTCGTCAACATCATATATTGTAAGTTAAAAAAATTTTAACTAATAAATCGCTTATAGTTTTTTAATCAAACTACCTATACACTATACTCCCTCCGATTTGGTAAAAGAAGTCGCTTTGGACAAGGTTTGAGTCCAACATTGGAAATGTAAATGACAATTAACTTTTAAGTTATTAAGTTTATAAATGTGAAAATCATATCAATAGATTTGTTTTTAAAAAATATTTTCATAAAAGTACACATATATAACTTTTCAATAAATATTTTTTATAGAAAATAGAAGTCAAAGTTGTGCTTTGGGGACCGTGTTGCTGTCTTAAACGACTTCTTTTACCAAACCGGAGGGAGTATATATTAATAGTTATGGATGTCGTACAATTTCGATGACCCTCGTGCCATTGTTTTTGTATTTTAACCCTTTTTGATATAAAATTTTAAAATAACCCCTACCGAACAAAATTTCTAAGAACATGCCCTTTTGGTCATGCCATGCCGCCCGGCGCGACTCCTATCCGAGTCGCGCCAAAGCATGTGGCATGACCGGGGTGACACGTGAGCCGACGCGCGTGTGGGCCGGTCGCGCCCGGCCGCCGACGTGGTTAGTGAGTCGCACGACATGCTCGGCGCGATTGAGTCACACCAAGCGCCATGGTGCGACTCACTTAATATACCATGGGCCACCGGGCTTCTTCTTTCTTCCTCCTACTTTCATCTCTTCCCCACAAGCAAAGGCGCTCCCATAGCGTCACCCCCGCCGCCACCCCCTTTAGATCCACCCATTCCTTGGGCGGTTTGGAGTGGAAATCGGGTTGAAATTGCTCGTTGAAGGTACCTCCTCCACTTTCTCTAGCTAGTTTTTCTCGATTTTAGAATGACTAGTAAATGGTCATATACCATCTTGGAAGAATGTAGATTGCATTCATCGCAGGGTCATTTCCTGAAGGAGGCTTGTACCAGCTCTTCGTCATCATAAATAGCAAACCAATCCTTGTTTATTACTCAGCTTTTTCATTCTATAATTCTTAGTTAACCATTTCATTATATTTCTTCTGTGCGTTACGTTCATTATGCTGTTTCCAAAACCTATCACTTATACCAGTGCAGATCTGATTTATGTGCATCCCTCGCAGTGACTACTATTCTTGTGTACAAACCTATGGTGGATAAACCTCTATGGTGCATGCATATCTGTTTCGCCTAACTTGTCTTAGTCATTCCCACATTGAATCGAAACTCTCAATGCCCATTGAGTCATCATATCTCGACTGAGCGGAACCAATCCAATAGGATAATCAATATGTTCTACTATTCCCTATATACCTCAGCTTGTTCGATTGAGCCGATACCGAGCCCTTATCTTTTCAGAAGATGTGCAACGAAGGATACCCAGATTAGGAATATGGCTAGCAGAAAGCTGCCTCGAAGATGCTCGAGTGTAATCACTTCTCTCACTACGGAAAGGAAGCAGGGCCGAGGCGAACAACACAAGCCGCTTAGCAAGCAGGAAAACAAGTAGGCGAAAGAAGAGAAGTAGTGTACCTTCCGCCAAAGAAAGCTACGGTTACGAATATCCGTCGGAAAGTAAGACTTAAGAAAGCAGGTACGGTTATTGAAACAAGGCAGGAAACAGAGCGGGTAGGCTTATAGGATCCAGGAAGGATTGGGGAGCTAGCCCAGCAGTGGATAGCACTACTTTCTTTCGAGCGGGAGTGAGTCGAAGAGCATCGGCTACTGGTTCTCGGCATAAACGAATGTGCCTCGGCCGGATACTCTGGTTAAAGACAGCTGGCTAGTAGGAACACTCGGATAGATAGGACCCTCTAGTCCGAGGAAGAGAGCTATATCGGTGGAGCTGGCGTATGAGTTGATATCTTCAAGAGTCAAATACAAAGGCAGGAGATGCTGCTGAAAGTTCACCTGTTTCAGTTTCAGTTGGAGTACTAGCCCCAAGGGAAGGAGCAGAGGTATCAGATATGTAAATCTACCTGTTGCTCCAACATGTGAGGAGATAAACCCGAAAAAAGAAAACCACGAGTGATCCGACATTAGTTCGAAACCAGCAAGCGTGTAGCGAGTGAGTAGAATCCTTGGGCTCCGAAACAAGCGAGTTCAAACCCTACCCTATTGTCTTCTTGACCAATCAAGTCAAGCTTGAAAACTGCTTCTTCTCAACCAGGATACGAGCCAATGAACCTTCTATTACAACCGGAAAGTGAGAGAAAACCAAATTCTCATACTAGAAGCGATTCAATTGTGAATTCACAACAAGTAGTCTGCGATCAATAGTTCATCGAGACAATGCCTAGTCAACGAGACCAAAGTGCACTAAAGCTGTGGAATGTGTTGCAGATGTTCAGTAGAGTAATCTTTTTTATAGAGTAGTCCCTAGGTGGAATTTGTGATGTAATTAATGCTCTCTAACTAACTCAATTTCCAGTCATGTGCCAGTGATTTGCCAGGCCGGGGCCCGTTGGAAAGTATGCATTAGATAGCTAGGGCTACTAGGGCTAAGAGGAATAGCTTTTGATCAGTTGCCAAGTTATAGAGTTAGAAAGGTGGTTTGAGTATGAATCGGCTATTGTTAGGTGCATTGTATAGTTGTAGTAATTGATTGTGATCCTTGTCTATCATGTAGTTTGAAATGCATGTCCAGATTCATACGTCATTTTGTGGTATAAATGTGGAAGCTTTGTTGGAGAGCATGTGTAAATGAAATGTAGGTTATTGACTCGTTATGATTTAAGTTGATGAATTTCATACTATTAGTACATGTTACCATGCTTATCATTTTTATATTCGTTGATATTTCAATTTTAGATTATTAATTGAATGCTCATATAGTATTAGTAGTTTATTTTTCACTATATAAGTTCCTCTCGCTTGTATGGTCCTTTGCTCTTGTGAAATTAGAAATTGTTCACGTTTTCGATTTAGGATTCCTTTGCTCATAAAGCCATGGGTTAAATGGAGGTAGTAATATAAGTTAAATGATATTTTAATTTTCTTTAACATATGAAAGTGTTTATATGTGGGTTCTAAGTGTTGTTTATTTAGTAAGATAAGATGATGCATAATTTGATTTGTAATTATTGCATATTCTATTTACAACAATGGAGCACCATCCTCGCTATCCACTTCTTGAAATGCATTATGGGGCACACCGTGGGAGGAAGCTAGTAGAATGGTTGGAGGTATGTCACCTTGAAGTATATGGAGTTATTTTTTTCACTATTGAACTTCATATTTGCTTAATATATTCTCATTACTACAACAAGAATTTGGGTTGTGGTATAATTGACCTAGCCTTTCCTATATGTAGCTGCAACTTTCGGTACATAATTGGAAACACAATATACTAGAGACAATAGCTTTATGCATGAATGTCTTATATAGTAGTAGCTATTTGTTTATGGAAAGATTGGTATGCGAATGTGTTGCCAACCATTGTACACATTGTTTTTTTTGCGCTTTTTGAATCCGCCGCGGACCCGCACTCACCATTCTTTTGAATGGGATGATATGTATGCCCCATACCTTCATCGGGCTAAGCATCTTTCACTTGCAACACTAGTGAAGGTGGGGCTGCCAACCATGGACCATGTCGCTTTGACAACTCTAGTGGACCGGTGGAAGGCCCGAGACACACACATTCACATTCCATGATCCTTGTGGTGAGATGACAATCACACTTGAGGACGCAGCCATGTTATTTGGGCTACACATATGGGCAAGCTGTTATCGGCACTATCTACCCGATTGGATGGAGGGACAGGGTGGAGGCCTCGGTTGGAGTGCGTCCCGAGGAACCCCCGTAAAATGCGAAGGATAGAAAAACTTTTGGAGTGGGTGCTTCCTCGGCCGGCCCAAAGACTTTTGTCATCGACCACTCATTAATGCCCAAGAGGACGTGGTTGCTAGGTATGCCCATGCCTGGTTGTGGCGGCTGATTGTTGGATTTCTATTCCTCGATAGTCAAGCGAACACCCTTTCTACAAACCGAGTGGCACCAAATGACATGGCACGACCGCCTGTTGAAAATGAATCGTGGCAAGATCGGTAGAGAAATTTTTTGGTGCGGCTACATGTTGATCGTGTATTTTGGTACACCAAACATGTTCATTACACTTTGGTTTGAGCTTGATTATAAAACTAACCCGCCACTAATGATATAACAAGTTCATCTTTGTATGTGCATTTGGAAGTGTTGTGTTTTTGAAGGAAAACATTGACTAAAGGGATGGAGTCACAACAAGTTCAAAGGAGCAAACGAGGAGTCCCGTTCGTGTTTGAGAGCATGATGAAATCACTCTCAAAGGTGGCGAGGATTGAAGTGTTACAAAGGAACATCCCCGAGGATTAAAGCGTAAAAGACCAAATTTCATGTGAGAAGACCCTCTATATTGGACGTGAGGATGATGTCGCTAAAATGATGCAAGTGAAGGGGGCAAACCGCAAAATGGCAAGAGGACCCATGTGTGCGAAGGGGCGACCGAACCGGGCTGAAATGGTCTTGGGCCGGCCGGCCCGTGCCGACCGGCCCGGCCCATCCCGACATCGGTTCGGTCCCCCATTTCTTGAGCGTGAAGATGATGCAACCCTAAGTACATGTGGGCGCCGCCATTCGCGAGTGGGAGAGCACTTCGCCCGAGAGGCCGTCCACAAGCTAGAGAGGAAGGGGAGGAGAGAGAATCTCTACTCGAAAGAAGCAACCACAAGTGGAGGAGGATGTCGAGGCCCCGCCACGACACCCCCAGAGAAGGAAGACACCGTCGAAAGTGTTACCATGATCAATGGTGATATTCCTAGCGCCTTGATGGGGTAATCATCTCATTTGTCGATGGGTTGTAATCGATCTTGAGATGTAATCGCAACTTTTATGGTTTCAATCTATCATCTAGTGTTGAAGATGCTTCCATGTTTAAGGTTTGCTACCATGCCTAGTAGGGAGTATAGATCTCACTTCTCCCTTAGAACCCTTCAATACATCATGATCGGATAGGTCCAATCACAAATACCTCCACGTAGTGACAGTAGAGGGGGACGGAAAGGGTGAAACCGTGGTCACAACCCCTAGTAGATTAGATCGTTTTTCATATCTCTAAGCAGTTGTAGGTTCAAGTATCGTAGACTCTTGGGCAAGTGTCTTTTATATATCTTGTGAGTTTCATCGCCCTCTCTAGTGTAGTGTAGTGTAGTAGTTCTATAGATTAACCATAATTTAGGGTTTGGATAAGTTAACTAGATAGTGCTAGATCAAACGCTTGTAATCCCCTTGCTCCACATATTGACAAGAACCTAGGGAATCCCCGTGGTGAAAAAGGTGTAGGTCCTGACACTTGAGATCGTAGGTGGATACGAGTTTTATCCATCAACAAGCCCCTTTTTCCCCGCACCGTTGCTAGGGAGCAAGCCGATTACATTGTTTGGTTTTGCATTTATTTTCGTTTATAGTTTATTGCTAACATCTAACCCTTATTACCTAGAAAATCACTTTGTTTTATTTTTGTTTTTTCTATTTTGTTGTCTAGATGGTGTTCACCTACCCCCTTTGTAAGAGCCGAGAAATCGTTAAGGGGTTACGCTAACCCTCAATGTGAAGACATTAAGGTACAAGAGTCAAATTCGAAGCTCGAAGCGACCAAGTATGGAATCAAGGCTAGGATCATCGAGATGGTGGTGGCAACCCATTTAGAGGGATGGAGACGGATTACCCATATAGACACATAGAGCATCTCACGACACTATGCAACATTGTGCGTCAAGAAGGAGTTCCCAACGAATGGTTCAAGTGGAATCTCTTTCCCTACTCACTTGCCGACGAAGCAAGGACATGGTACTCATTTGCATCCTTTGAAGTTGAAGGAAATTGGAACAAGTTGACGAAGAAATTTTGCGAGAAGTTTTTTCCAATAAGCAAGATTTAACATCTAAACAGCAAGTGATTACCTTCACGCAAGGAGAAAAGGAAGGGATAGACCAAGCTTGGAATAGCTTTATTGAGTTGATTGAACAACGACCAAGACTCGGCTTCTCCAAGGACGTACTCTTGCATACATTTTTATTTTCCCTAATCCCTAGTTGCATGGAACATGTTCAAATGTGTGCGGTGGGGATCTCATGGAGAAAACACTCACGGAAGCCGCTCAACTTTTACAAAAGATTAGCAAAGCGACGACCATGCAAAGAGATTGGGAAACACGACTTTCGGGAGAGCCGAACACGATTCAAGGATGAAGACATGTGCTGAAATTTCCAAAAAGGTAGCCTCGAAGACAAGAAAGAGGAGTCAATCCCGAAAAAACTTGATGAAGTACACACCGAGACAAGAACTACTCAAAGTGTTGACTTCTCCAAGTCAAATGAAACAAGAAAAAGGAGTATGTCAAGCGCGAATCCATTAAGGGAGTTCGAGCAAATGGATTGGGTTCCAATTGATTATGGAGAAGTATTCAACAAGAGAAGATTATTCCTAACCAAAAGGGGGTGGCAAGAGCATTGGAAGTGGACTTCCCGTCGAAAAAGCAAGTGGAAAATCTATATGATCTTGAAACTACCGGTGAGATCTTTCAAAAGCTCTTTAGTGATGATGAAGTGGATCTGGATCACATAGCCAAGGTGAAGAGGATCATGGGAATCAAGCCTGAAGCATCACCATACGCTCGTCTCGCCGAAGTTTATGCAATAGGATCCGATCAAGAGGAGAAGACAACCGCACACTTGAGTTGTGAGATTAATGGAATTCAATGCAATGCTTTATGCGACATCGAGCTCAAGTGTCATATCCTCCAAAATTTATGATAAAGTTCAAGACCATAACCTAAACTCAGTCCCAACTTCAACAAAATTAATTATGGGAGATGATAGAACTATTAAACCTCTAGGTATCGCTTGCAACATTAATTTAATCATCTCTGAAAAGTGCATACCAACCGACTTCTTTGTTACAAATGCCTATTATGATAATCATGATCACATAATCTTAGGTAGGCCTTTCCTTAAGTTGGTTGATGCCGTGTTGGATGCCGGAGAAGGCAAAGTAACAATAAACCTTAATGGAGATAAGTACACATATAATTTTCTTCGCGCTTCTAGTCATGCTTCACCCTTTCCTCTCGAGGATGAAGAAGCAGAGGAGGTTGGTAGTCTTTGTTTTGTTGAAACCCTTAGAGACCCAAGGCAAAGAGTGATGGAGAATCAATCTAATGATCAACAAGATGAGGAACTAGAGGACGCAATGAAAGGATTAGAACCACAAGACTGAAGCGTGGAGGAAGAAAAAAATCGAAGACATAGGAGATACTAAACCTCGAAGACCACAAGTACGTGAGGTGGATCTCAAACCTTTACCTAAAGGTTTAAAGTACGAATTTTTGGGCCCGAGACAAGACTTATCCAACTCATCATGAGCGACGAGTTGAGTCCCGAAGAAACCGATAAGTTGCTTAATTTATTGAAAAGCACAAGAAGGTGATCGAAATTCGATCAATGTTCTCAAAGGACTCGGCCTAAACCTTTTGCACTCATCGTATACCTATGGAAGATCAATGTAAGCTCCGTAGTGGATCATCAAAGGATGCTAACCCATGCCAGGTGAAAGGTAGTGAAGAAGGAGGTTAATAAGTTACTTGATGCCGAAATCATCTACCAGGTGTCGCATAGTGAGTGGGTGAGCCCCGTACATTATGTGTCGAAGAAAGGAGGTTTGACCGTGGTGAAGAATGAGAAGAACGAATTAATACCGCAAAGAACCATGACGAGATGGCAGATGTGTATCGATTATCAAAAGCTAAACAAAGCAACGAAGAAATATCACTTCCCCCTACCGTTCATTGATGAGACACTCGAGAGGTTAGCAAACCACGCATATTTTTGCTTTCTCGATGGATACTCGTGGTTTATGCAAATTCCTATTCACCCGTATGATCAATACAAGACAACATTTACTTGCCCTTATGGAACATTTGCATATAGAAGTCCTTCGGTTTATGCAACGCTTCGACCTCTTTTCAACGTTGCATGATGGTGGTGTTCTCGGAATTTGTCAAGGAAATTGTCGAGGTGTTCATGAATGATTTTCCCGTTTATGGGAAGACATTCGTGGATTGCTTGGCAAACTTAGACAAGGTGCTCACGAGGTGTGAGGAGGTCGATCTAGTGCTAAATTGGGAAAAGTGCCACGTCATGGTAAAGCAAGGCATAGTGCTCCGACATGTTATATCCAAGAGAGGAATTGAAGTGGACAAAGCTAAAGTGGAGATGGTTGAGAAACTCCCACCTCCAATGGATGCTAAGTCTTTGAGAAGATTTATAGGTCATGCCGGATTCTATAGAAGATTTATTAAGGACTTCTCAAAGATCACTAAGCCTTTAGCACTTCTTCAAAAATATGTGGCTTTTGACTTTGATGAGAAGTTATTTGCGGCATTCGGACCTTGAAGAATGCTTTAGTGAGTGCTCCTAGCATTCAACATCCGAATTGGAGCCAACCTTTTGAGATCATGTGCGATGCAAGTGACTATGCCGAGGGGCAGCTTTAGGGCAAAGAAAGGAAGGCCGAGTTCACGCCGTATACTACGCTAGTAAAACTCTCAGTGAGACACAATTGAATTATGCCACTACGGAAAAGGAGTTGTTAGCGGTGGTGTTTGCTTTCAAAAAATTCAGATCTTACATCGTGAACTCGAAGGTCATTGTTTACACCGACCACGCAGCAATCAAGTATCTTTTGGCTAAGAAGGATGCTAAACCGAGATTGATTCGTTGGATCCTTCTTCTCCAAGAGTTCGGTGTGGAAATTCATGATAAAAGGGGGTGGAAAATGTTGTGGCCAATCATTTGTCTAGGATGAATCGAATACAAGATGACAAAGCCCACGGAGGATAAGATCGAGATGACCGCCTCTACCGAACAAGGATTCTTGGATGATTGATATCATTCGAGTAATTCGGAGAATGCCTCTTTATCACCTAGATAAAAACATTCAAAGGAGTATAATCTCTAAAAGCCGTAAATATTTTTGGGATTCACCTTACCTCTTTAAACTTGGGAATGATGGAGTAATGAGAAGATGTGTACCAGGAGAAGAGAGGCAAGAAATTTTGAGGAAGTGTCATTCGACGGAGTACGGTGGACACTATAGTCATTTTCGAACCCAAGCAAAAGTGTGGTCCAACGGATTCTTTTGGCAGAGATACATGAAGATACTAAATGATATGTTGCATCATGCCTCGAATGCCAAAGGACCAAAAACATATCTCAAAGGAATGCTATGCCCTTGAATTATAATCTACAAATCGATTTATTCGATGTTTGGGGAATTGACTTCATGGGGCCTTTCAAAAACTCACATGGGTTTGAGCACATACTAGTTATGGTTGATTATGTATCCAAATGGGTAGAGGCCATCCCGTGTCGTAAAGCTTCCACTGAAGAATCCATCGCAATGATTAAGAGCTTGATTTTCCCTCGCTTCGCTACCCCGAGAATTTTGATAAGCGATGGAGGAAGTCACTTCACCTAGAAGAACTTTAAGAAGTGCTTGTCCAAGTTGGGGATCGAACATAGGGTGTTTACGACTTATCACCCACAAACCAACAAACAAGTGGGAACATCGAATAGGCAACTAAAGAGCATCCTTAACAAGACTATAGAGAAGGGAGGCAAGGATTGGTCAAAGAAGTTGGACCGAGCTTGGTGGGCATATCAAATGGCATTCAAGACACCGATAGGTATGACACCATATCAATTTGTTTATGGCAAGGCTTGTCACCTTCTGGTTGAGCTAGAACGCAAGGCATATTGGGCAATAAAAGAGATGAACCTCAATCTAGACACCTGCGGTGGTAAAACGGAGAATCCAAATTAGCGAGCTAGAAGTGATGATGTTGAAGGCTTACGAAATGCAAGCATCTACAAAGAGAGAATCCAAAAGATAGTACGACAAAAGACTTAAGAAAAATGAGTTTAAAGAATGAGATAAGGTCCTCCTCTATAATTCAAGATTCAAAACTTTCGGAAAAGGGAAGTTGCAAAACAAGTGGGATGGACCTTATGTTGTTCATTCGGTGCTCTCCAATGGAGCGGTTACCATCATGGATATGAAAGGAGATCAATTCATGGTGAATGGTCAACCACTTAAGGTGTATTTCAAACCCGATATTGTGCTTCTTCACCATATTGATACTTTCATCATGGAGGATGAGCCCGAACATCAAGCCTAGGATGTAAAACAAGGTGAGCATTTTTTAAATATCTCTTATTTTATTTTTTAGAGTTTCTCGTGAAGTTTTACCAGGCCAACTTTTCTACACGGTCTAACAATTAAAAAATAGTGGAGTACGTGAAAAACCGGACCGAACCAATCCAGACCGAATCGGGCGGGCGGCGCGCCCGTCCGATCGGCCCGGGGGCCCGGGCGGTGGTTCGCCCCCGTTTTTCCCCCCGGTACGCGCGTTTTTACTTCCATATTTGGTCATAAAATTTTAGGGAAGTCAAGAAAAGGAAAAGATGGGTTCTAGGGCATTCCTTCTCGGACTATTTAAAGGAACGAGATTAGAGCTCGGGAGTCCATCCCAATTCACATCCTTTTGCCCCCATGCGGTAGCCATGACATCCTCAAGGAGCGAGGAGATCAAGCCGAGTGCCGAGAAGCCTTTGAAGCCGGAGGAGGTCAAGTGATCTTAAGCCTACAATGGAGTCAAGAGGACCGCCTGCATTCGTTGCGGAAGGTGTGTCCCGACTGGGCCAATCACTTCTCTCCACCATGTCAAGGAGGAGAAGGTCTCAACTCCTCGTAAGAAGATCGAAGTGACTTCGGGGCATGAAGAGGAAACACTACAAGGAGGAGTCGCCCAAGCCGAAGGATTACGGGGGGAGCGATTTCTCCGTCGACCCGCAACCCGAAGCTCGTGGGCGAGTTTGCGGGAAGGGATGACAATGACCTCTTCTATTGGGAGGATGTTGACGTAAAATCAGCACCTCACGCCAAGCACACGACAAACCAAAAAAGCCGGGGCTTAACACACGTGGCCGAATCCGAAGCGTGCCGCTCAATTTTCCCTAAAACTCGACAAAGGATGAAAATAGTTAGATAAAACCTGGAACTTGTCGGGTGGTACCGGGCTTCCGTATTTACGCCTACAAAGCCAAACAAAATGACATATAGCTACAAGAAGCTATCCGTCGGCTATCGTAACATCATTCAAGAACTTAAAACATGTAAACAGTGGTATAGCTGTTGACGCAAAATCAGCACCTCACGCCAAGCACACAGCAAGGCGAAAGGAGCCGGCTTAACACGCGTGATGAATCCAGGAAGCGTGCCTACCAATTTTCCCGAAACCGACAAAGGATGAAAATAGTTAGATAAAACATGGAACTTGCCAAGGGTGGTACCGGACGGTTCCGTATTTACGGCTAGAAAGCCAATCAAAATGACATATAGCTATGACAAGCTATCCGTCACACACGGATTTAAGGACAAACCCGAATGCAAGAATACATGTGCGCCGGGATCAAGTTACACACATGCATCGACGCGGTGAATACCAAAACACAATGTAAAACGTAAAGAGAGTATTAAACGCTTATTACATGACCGAATGTCTCAACTAAACAATCGTTCGAGTAGCTAACAGCGGAAAAGAAACGCACGTAGAAGTCCTCCACGAGCGAAATTACTTGGAGAACGGATGCCTAGAACCCATCAAACTCATCATAGTAGTCTTCAAAACGCCCATCCGAGCAAAGGCGGGTAGTGTAGATGCAATAAAGGAACAACAAGCATGAGCACATGTCGTACTCAACAAGGGAAAAGTTCTATAACAACATGCAAGGCTTTATGGTGGAAGCCGTTCTTGGCTCATAAGCAAGTCGGCATTTTAGTTGGTCAAGTTTTATTAAGTAGTCGTTACTAGCAAGTGTAAGTATGTACCAAACCCGTATAATAAAATGCAACAGATCCATAAAATGTAATGCACAAGTTTAAAAGTTCCATCTTCCATAGAATTAATCATGTGAGGGTCCGGGCCGCCCTTGACCCGTGGGCACGGCTAACTAGTTAGTTTTACACTCTGCGAGAGGTTGTACATCTTTACCCACAAGTCGCGTAAAAACCCAAAAAGAGTTTTAGACCCAACCATGCGGTGTTTGCAAGGCGGCATACCACACTTCCGAGGTGTGATTGCATAGGGACTCTACGAGGCCGTTACAAAGATCCCCGAGATGAAGGCTGCCCGCTAGGTTACCTCGTTCGGTGCAACGTATAAAGCTCCGGACGAGTACCGTGTCTTAGCTAAGCCCACACCCGACGCCCGAGTAGGTCCATACGCCACTACCCGCCGGCCCCCAACCCTTATCGGTAAAGCATACCTAACATCTAGTTCCGTAATTAATAAGCCAAGACAGAGCCATATGTCTTGTGCTAGTCTTGTTTTCCTAGGTGGTCGCTCCATGTTCCGATTAACAAGCATAAAGTGTTCTTGCATTACATGAATGATAGCATAAATAAAGCCATATTAACAAGTGTTCATTAAACCATCCCAAAACCACATAAAGCGCTAGCAAGTGCTACCCAGCATAAAGTAAACCCAGGTTGATCAAGGCATAGGGTAACAAAGCTAGTTGAACCTTAGTGATAGGACCCATCAATTTAATGCATAGCAGTAATAAACAACGGTGTAATTGAAATGCATGTTGTAATAGGAATTTAACTGGAATGCAGCAAGGACTTGCCTTCTACCAGCACCGGCACCGCTCGGGGTCTTGATACTCTTCAACAACAAACGAAGTCCCGAATTGCTCGTACGCTACGCTCCACACATCACATACAAGCAAACAATGGAAATAAATAAGAAACAGTACACCAATCATCTCAAACAGTAACAAAAACAATAGAAAACTATTCTACTCGTCGAGACGATCGCGTGGACATATAGAACGCTAAAAACGGAGCTAAAACGACGAAGTTATGATTAAAACAAGTTTTAGGACTAAACTTCGTAAAGAATTTTGAGCTTTCAAGCTAAAACGTAAGAAAAACGTGGACCTAAACGTAAAAGTTTTCTAAGGTGGGAGGACCGGGTTGTAAAAAGGGAAAAACTCGGGTTTCTTTAACAAAATCGCGCGGGGAAATCGAAGGGGCGGATTCGACCCATCGGATCAAGATCCGGCGGCTAAGGTTTAATGTGGCCGGGGTGCCACTGTTAACCGGTAGGGTTGGCTTTGATCGGGGCGTTCGATTCGATCCGGGCCGGGTTGATCTGATATCCGGCGGGCCGGAACTTGAGCCAGTGACTAGCGGCGGGGCGGGGTGCGGCGGCGGCCGCTCGGCGGGCGGCGGCGCGCGGCGCGAAGGGGGAAACGGCGGCCGGGTGCACCAAACGCGACGTGGATGGCACCAAGACGACGACAAGCGACCCGCGAACACAACCGGCGCGCCTTCCGGGGGCGGAGATAGCGCGCGACGCGGCGGTCGGCGAGGAGGCGCGGCGGCGGACTCGGTGAGCCCGGTCACGGCGGAAAGAGCATGGGCGCGTCTCCCCCCTTACCTAGCAAGGCACGCGCGGAGACGACGGCCTGGCGACGGGCGTCGACGGGTGCTCGGGGCGACCGCGGCGGTGCGAACCGAGGCGACGGAGCTCGGGCGCGCCGGCGCGCTAGGGCTTAAGGGCGATGGCGGCGCCGGTCGTTGAGACGGCTAGGGTTTTGGGTGAGGGCCCGGGGGTGCGCGGCGGCGCGTTAAATAGGGGGTGCGCAGGCCCCGGCGCCGCGGGGGCCCGGCCGGGAGGCGGGCCCAAGGGCGGAGACGGAGGCGGGCGCGCGCGTGCGAGTCCGGGCCTGACTCCGCCGCGGGTGGAGAATGACACGCGGGCCCCGCGTGTCGCCCTCGCCGGCGCGGCGGCGCGCGTGGGCCGAGAAGCTCGGCACCGTCCGGCGCGAGGGTGGCAAGCGGACGCGGAGGGAAACCGAAGGGCCCCAAGTGGACTTCGTGGCGGGCCGCAAAAACAAGGATGGCAAGCCTCTTCTCTCCTTTCCTTCTCGTTTTCCAATTCTAATTAAACAAGCAAATCAAGTTTTGAATTCAAACCAAGGTTTAAACCCAAACACCCAAAAACAATGCACCAAGATGAATGCAACCAAGAAACTCCTATATTTCTTTAATTAATTAATAAAAATGATTAAATGCCTATAAGAGCACAACATCCTTATATTCCTTAAGCGAGATCGAAATGTTGCTAAGCAAATTTTAATCAAAATCAAGAAGTGGAATTTAGGGTGTTACAAATCCTACCCTCCTTAAGATGAATCTCGTCCCTCGAGATTCGGATGGATCAAAGAGATGTGGATATTCGCTTTTCAACTCCTCTTCTCTTTCCCAAGTTGCCTCATCCTCTCGCATGATTACTCCCCCGCACCTTGCACATCGTGAAGGTCCTGGGCTTGTAACCCGTGTCAATCAGTCCCGGTATCTTGATAGGTCGTTCGCAATGGGGAGATCCTCCTTCACATCCAACCCATCCATAGGCACCCGGCTCTTATCATGAGGCTTGAGACCTCTCTTTAGACGAGAGAGATATGGAACACATCGTGCACATCCGCAAGGCGCGGGGTGGCAACTCAAGTCCGTATGCTACCTCTCCCACTCGTTGCAAGATCCGGGAAAGGTCCAATGTAGCGAGGGGACAATCTTCTCCTTCACCTTAAACTCCGCGCAAACCTCCGATAGGTGACACCTTCAGATACACATAGTCGCCCTCTTGGAAATATACATCTCTTCTCTTCCCGTCTGCATAACTTTTCGTCTCGGATAGAGCAACTCTCAAGTTCTCTCATTGATGATCCGAACCTCCGCCTCTCTCGCTCTCCTTGATGATGTCTCTGCTCCCAAACAATCGACTCTCCCTCCGTCTACTCCATTAACAACGAAATGTTACAGCTTTCCTCCCATACGGTGCCTCGAAGGGTGCCATCTTCGTACCGGCTTTGATAGGCGTTGTTGTAAGAAAACTCCGCATACCGCGCAAGCTCTTGTCCCGCCTACCACCATGCTTAAGAGCACACGCTCTCAACATATCCTCCCGGGTCTGATTCGTCCTCTCCGTCGACCATACCGTCGGGGTGAGGGGGTCGAACTGAAATGCAACTTCGTATCCATGGACTCGTGAAGTTTCTCCCGTAAACGCGATGTGGTAATTGGGTACCCCCGTCGAATACTATCCTCTTAGTGCACACCATGCAAACACACAATACGCGACATGTATAGCTCGGCCAATCTCGCACCCGAATGAGTAGTCTTAACCTAATGAAATGAGCTTCCTTAGTACGGGCGATCCAATATGACCCATATCGAATCATACCTACTGGTGTCCGTGGTAATCCCACTATAAAGTCCATACCGATTTCTTCCCACTTCCATTCGAGGCACCTTGAAAGGCGCAACAATCCAGTGGCTTCGATGTTCTTGCCTAACGCGATGGCACGTGTCACACAATGCAACGTGAGCGGCTACATCCCTCTTCATCCCATACCACCAATACCTCGCTGGATCCCGATACATCTTTGTACCGCTTTGGATGGATGGAATGAAAATTGAATCATGGGCCTCTCTCAGTCGTCTTCCGAAGATCTCCCACACGGGCACAATGCATCCGATTCTTGAACCATATCGTACCACGATCATCCTCGGTGAAATCCGGGGCCTTGCCCTCTCCATGGTGTCCTCGATTTCCCTTGATCTCCTCATCCTCCAGCTGTCCTTCGCGAATCTGCTGCTCCAGAGTAGATTCTACCTCCAAAGTGACTCCCTCAGTGTGAGCAGCTATCCCCAGATTGAGTCCCTCGAACTCCCTCATCAGCTCGTCAGGCAGCTGGAACACCAAAGCTGTATTGGCTTGTCCCTTCCGACTCAAAGCATACGCAGACCATTAGCCTTCCCGTGATGATACGTATGTCCGCATCATAACTCCTTGATCGGTTCAACCATCTACATTGAACGGATTAAGATCCTTCGAGTGAAGATGTACTTTAAGCTCTTGTGGATTACTGTGTAGATCCGGCACTTGGTCCCCATGATGTAATGTCTCCAAATCTTTAACGCATGAACCACGCCTACAGGTCCAAACATCATGTGTAGGATAGTTACGCTCATGCTTCCTCTCGCCTTGATGCATAAGCTATGACGTGTCCCTCCTCGCATAAGAACACAACCCAAACCTTGTCTTCGATGCATCACAAGAGATATCAAAGCCCTTATCGCAAGTCCGGCATCACAGCCTTTGGGAGCTTGGTTGTCAACCTACGTTTCAACTCCTCAAAACTCGCCATGGCATCGCTCCACTTAAACTCTCTATCCTTCTCCCGCAAGGTGGTGAGAGGCTTCACAATCTTAGAGAACCCCCTCGATGAACGGGTCGATAGTACCCCGCAAGTCCAAGGAAACTCTCGATCTCCTTACTTGTCCTCGCCAGTTCCCCACTTCAACACATCTTCTACCTTAGCCTGGATCGATAGCGATACCTCCATCTCGTGATGATATGCCCCCGTAAAAGAGACTTCCTTCAACCAAAAATCACACTTGCTAAACTTGGCATACAATGCTGCTCGTTTCTCAACCCCGCAAAACAAGCCTCAAATGCTCCTCATGATCCTCCTCGCTCTTAGAGTAAACCCGTAATATCATCAATAAACACCACAACGAACACATCCAAGTACTCCATAAACATCTTGTTCATCGGATACATAAAGTAGGCAAAGTATTTGTCAGCCCAAAGGACATAACAAGATACTCGTACGCCCATACCTGGTGGTGAATGCAGTTTTAGGAATATCCTACCTATCCGATCTTCATCCGATGATAACCCGCTTGTAAATCAATCTTAGAGAACACCTTAGCACCTCTCATCCGGGTCAAACAAGTCTTCAATGTGAGGCAATGGATACTTATTCTTGATAGTGACCTCATTAAGCACCCGATAATCCACACACATCCCTCCGAGTACCACCCTTCTTCTCCACAAAGATAACCCAAGTTAGCTCCCCAAGGTGATGAACTAGACTCGATAAACCCCTTTTCCAATGTAGTGCTCCTAGCATTCAACATACGAGATTGGAGCCAACGCGCAGAGATCATGTGCGATGCAAGTGACTATGCGGAGGCAGTTTTAGGGCAAAGAAAGGAAGGCCGAGGAGTTCACGCCGTATACTCGCTAGTAAAACTCTCGGTGAGACACAATTGAATTATGCCACTACGGAAAAGGAGTTGTTAGCGGTGGTGTTTGCTTTCAAAAAATTCGGATCTTACATCGTGAACTCGAAGGTCATTATTCACAGAGCCACGCAGCAATCAAGTATCTTTTGGCTAAGAAGGATGCTAAGCGAGATTGATTCGTTGGATCCTTCTTCTCCAAGAGTTCGGTGTGGAAATTCATGATAAAGGGGGTGGAAAATGTTGTGGCCAATCATTTGTCTAGGATGAATCGAATACAAGATGACAAAGCCCACGGAGGATAAGATCGAGAGATGACGCCTCTCTTAGAACAAGTTCTTGGATGATTGATATCATTGAGTAATTCGAGAGAATGCCTCTTTATCACCTAGATAAAAACATTCAAAGGTATAATCTCTAAAAGCTGTAAATATTTTTGGGATTCACCTTACCTCTTTAAACTTGGGAATGATGGAGTAATGAGAAGATGTGTACCGGGAGAAGAGAGGCAAGAAATTTTTTGAGGAAGTGTCATTCGGCGGGTACGGTGGACCTTTATAGTCATTTTCGAACCCAAGCAAAAGTGTGGCGAGCCGTGGTGAGCATCTTGCCTACGGTCTTCGGCCAATCATCGGCATCAAGTGGATGCGGCATGGGTGAAAACCGCGGATGGTGGCTCATGAACTCCCCGTGCCTGTTCATGGGCGGCGGCTGCTGTGGCGGTGGCTGAGGCGGGTTGTTAGTTTGGGCCTGCAGGTTGGCCACGCGGTGTTTGTCGAAATTCTCCGATGGGCCGCATCCGGTTGCGGAAGAAGCTGCCGCATGGGGTCCATTGGTGGCGGTGGTGGTGGCGGTGCACTGCCCGAACTGTTGCCTCGACCTTGACGAATCACTGGAGGCTGATCAACCCCTGGTCCGGACCTGGTGTTTACCATTTTAGCGTTAGAAACACTGATTTAGATGATGACAACAATTGAAAAAGCTGAAAAGATAAAAAATGCTGAATTCCAGATTATGACAGATTCTGATAGCTGTAAATAAACCAAGATATCTCTCTGTACCAGTAACCAAAAACCACGAATTTTTCTGGAGATATGGTGTACGAAATTACTGAACTAACCCAACTGGTTTTGCCTCAATCGGAGGTCTACAACTCGAGATATAAAATAATGAAGTCAGGTATGTCAGCAGGAATTGACAGATTTCTGTTGGCTTAATGTTTCGTCCATAACTCCCAGAATATAAATTGTATAGAGCTGAGTTTTTGACAGAAAATCAGGTATCAAATTTGTGAACTAACCCCACTGGTTTTACTTAATTCGGAGTTCTGTAGCTCGAGATAAAATTAAAACACTACTGCTGTGTCAGGAAGTGACGCGAACAGATTCAGCACTACAATACTCCTTAAGATGGATAAAATATGATAGATAAAGAATTACGAATTTGCAAGATAAAGGATAGCTGGAACAGAACTTAAACCCACTAATCAAACTCTATTACTAAACCAATGTCATTGTGGCATTAATCCACAACACATTGCAATCAAACAAAAATCAAACTCATAGATGTTCACAAACCAAGCATTCAAACACACCACTATCTAACACACCGATCCAACGTGTCGTTCTAACGATTACAGACTCGATAACTGAAAGATAAAGACTCCTAACACCTAACACCTATGGCCAAATGATCCTAGTGCGGGATCCAAGTGACCCATAGCTTGTCCTTGCGGGTCTTGGTGACATGGCAGGCCAGTCCTCTCCATCTTCCTGCACCTCTTCTTCATCTTGTCCCGCGATCATTTGCCTTGAGCCTCTTGATCTCCCTACAGTCTTCATCTTGCTGGTCGCGGAGGTCTTGAAGCTCCATGAGGGTGTCATCCAAGTTGGTGTTGAGAGCTGCTACGTGCCCCACTTGCATGGCATAACGTGCTCCCAAAGTTTCATTGGCCATTGGAATCTCACTGCCCACAGCTCCAGAGCGACGACGGGGTAGATCACCCCACACGGAGTTGGTGAGATGATGAGCCTCCTCATAGCACCACGCGGATAGAGCCCTCCTAGCTGCATCATCTCTCCCGGCGGCGAAGGTAGCTCTGGTAGCTAGAGCCTGGTGGACAACAACCTCATACAGTCCTCCATCCAGCGGGTTATCCTCCAAGATGCGCACAGACACATCCCACTGGGTTGGATAGCGAGGGTGAGTCCTCTTCGATCCAACTTAGTCGATCGTCACCGGCGGTGAAGACGCCGGAAGAGCCTCCTCAACTTGGACGGAAAGCGTGCATGCCCTCCATCATGGTGACAAATGACCACCTTCCACTTCTCCCCGGCGGGTGATCCTCGGCATCTCCATCCTCGGGTCGAGTCCTCGTGTCCGAGTGGTCATCCGGATCACCCCGCTTGTTACGCTCTTCGCCTTGGCTCCTCTTCGGCTCTTGCTCTTCGGGCTCCTCTTCTGGCTCATCATCCGACAGCTCAATGACAGTGGGTGGTGAGGCTTGCCCTGAAGCAGAGCTCGCTTCACCTCCCTCTCCAGAAGCTTCCTGGTGCTCCTCACTGTCCGTGGAGTAGCAGTAGAAGTCCTGGTCCTCCAGGTACCTTGGAAAGCGGTAGGCACCTGAACGAGTGGTCTTCAGTCGGCGAACCATCTAAGATAGGTGAGACAAGTGCAGATTACTAAAAGAGACAAGGCCAAGCTTAGATAACAAAAGCAAACAAGGATAAGATTAAACCAAGATTAGATGTAATAAAATAGAATAAAGCAAGCTAAACTATGTGTGGCTTCTATTATTATAAAATCCTTAGTTTTCGACCAGTTCTAACTAGGCTAACGTCCTACAGTCAACACGGCTCTGGTACCACTTTGTCACACCCGGATTTAAGGACAAACCCGAATGCAAGAATACATGTGCGCCAGGATCAAGTTACACACATGCATCGACGCAGTGAATACCAAAACACAGTGTAAAGCGTAAAGAGAGTATTAAACGGTTATTACATGACCGAATGTCTCAACTAAACAATCGTTCGAGTAGCTAATAGCGGAAAAGAAACACACGTAGAAGTCCTCCACAGCGGTGACCGGAGAACGGATGCCTAGAACCCATCGAACTCATCATAGTAGTCTTCAAAACGCCCATCCGAGCGACGGCCGGGTAGTGTAGATGCAATAAAGGAACAACAAGCATGAGCACATGTCGTACTCAACAAGGGTAAAGTTCTATAACAACATGCAAGGCTTTATGGTGGAAGGCTGTTGGCTCATAAGCAAGTCGACATTTTAGTTGGTCAAGTTTTATTAAGTAGTCGTTACTAGCAAGTGTAAGTATGTACCAAACCCGGATAATAAAATGCAACGGATCCATAAAATGTAATGCACAAGTTTAAAAGTTCCATCTTCCATAGAATTAATCATGTGAGGGTCCGGAGCCGCCCTTGACCGTGGGCACGGCTAACTAGTTAGTTTTACACTCGCGAGAGGTTGTACATCTTTACCCACAAGTCGCGTAAAAACCCAAAAGAGTTTTAGACCCAACCATGCGGTGTTTGCAAGGCACCATACCACACTTCCGAGGTGTGATTGCATAGGGACGCTACGAGGCCGTTACAAAGATCCCCAGATGAAGGCTGCCCGCTAGGTTACCTGGTCAGTGCAACGTATAAAGCTCCCGGACGAGTACCGTGTCTTAGCTAAGCCCACACCTGCGCCCGAGCAGGTCCATACGCCACTACCCGCCAGCCCCCAACCCTTATCAGGTAAAGCATACCTAACATCTAGTTCAAGAATTAATAAGCCAAGACAGAGCCATATGTCTTGTGCTAGTACTTGTTTTCCTAGGTGGTCGCTCCATGTTCCGATTAACAAGTATAAAGTGTTCTTGCATTACATGAATGATAGCATAAATAAAGCCATATTAACAAGTGTTCATTAAACCATCCCAAGACCACATAAAGCGCTAGCAAGTGCTACCCAAGATAATGTAAACCCAGGTTGATCAAGGCATAGTATAACAAAACTAGTCGAACCTTAGTGATAGGACCCATCAATTTAATGCATAGCAGTAATAAACAATGGTGTAATTGAAATGCATGTTGTAATAGGAATTTAACGGGAATGCAGCAAGGACTTGCCTTCTACCAGCACCGAAAACTGCTCAGGGTCTTGATACTCTTCAACGAAGCGAAGTCCCCGAATTGCTCGTACGCTACGCTCCACACATCACATACAAGCAAACAATGGAAATAAATAAGAAACAGTACACCAATCATCTCAAACAGTAACAAAAACAATAGAAAACTATTCTACTCATCGAGACGATCGCGTGGACATAAAGAACGCTAAAAACGGAGCTAAAACGACGAAGTTATGATTAAAACAAGTTTTGGGACTAAACCGTAAAGAATTTTGAGCTTTCGGGCTAAAACGAAGAAAACGGGACCTAAACGTAAAAGTTTTCTAAGGTGGGAGGACCGGGTTGTAAAAAGGGAAAAACTCGGGGTTTCTTTAACAAAATCGCGCGGGGCGGGAAACGGGCGGATTCGACCCATCGGATCAAGATCCGGCGGCTAAGGTTTAATGTGGGCCGGGGTGCCACGGTTGGCCCCGGTAGGGTTGGCTTTGACCGGGGCGTTCGATTCGATGCGGGCCGTTGATCCGATATCCGGCGGTCCGAACTTGAGCAAGTGACCGGCGGCGGCGCGGGGTGTGGCGGCGCTACGGCGGCGGCGGCGGCGCGAAGGGGAAAACAGCGCCGGGTGCACCAAACGCGACGTGGATGGCACCAAGACGACGGCAAGCGACCCGCGAACACAACCGCGCCTTCCCGGGGGTGGAGATAGCGGCGCGACGCGGCGGTCGGCGAGGAGGCGCGGCGGCGGACTCCGGTGAGCCGGTCACGGCAAAAAGAGCACGGGCGCGTCTCCCCCCTTACCTAGCAGTGCACGCGCGGAGACGACGGCTTGGCGACGGGGCGTCGACGGGTGCTCGGGTCCGCGGCGGCGGCGCGAACCGAGGCGACGGAGCTCGGACGCGGCGGCGGCTAGGGCTTAAGGGCGATGGCGGCGGCGGTCGTTGAGACGGCTAGGGTTTTGGGTGAGGGCCCCGTGGGGTGCGCGGCGGCGGGTTAAATAGGGGGTGCGGAGGCCCCCCGGCGCGTGGGCCCGGCTTGGGAGGCGGGCCGAGGTGAAGACGGCGGCGGCGTGGCGCGTGCGAGTCCGGGTCGGACTCGGCC
Organism: Cenchrus americanus; assembly: GCA_947561735.1. Classification (NCBI taxonomy): domain Eukaryota; kingdom Viridiplantae; phylum Streptophyta; class Magnoliopsida; order Poales; family Poaceae; genus Cenchrus; species Cenchrus americanus. Next base: position 8,659,755 of record OX387242.1, read on the forward strand.
GCGAGGTGGGAGATGACACGCGGGCCCCGCGTGTCGGCCCTCGCCGGCGCCGGCGGGCTACGGTAGGCCGAGAAGCTCGGTCGGTCCGGGGCTGCGCCGAGGGTGGCAAGCGGACGCGGAGGGAAAGCCGAAGGGCCTCAAGTGGACTTCGTGTCTTGGGCCGCTTGCAAAAACAAGGTGGCAAGCTTGTTCTCTCCCTTTCTTTTTTCCTGTTTTCCAATTCTAATTAAACAAGCAAATCAAGTTTTGAATTCAAACCAACGTTTAAACCCAAACACCCAAAAACAATGCACCACAAAGATGAATGCAACATGATGAACTCCTATATTTCTTTAATTAATTAATAAAAATGATTAAATGCCTATAAGAGCACAACATCCTTATATTCCTTAAGCGAGATCGAAATGTTGCTAAGCAAATTTTAATCAAAATCAAGAAGTGGAATTTAGGGTGTTACACGGTTCAAACATCATTCGGGAGCTTTAAAACATAAAACGAGATATAACCGAATGGATGACGTAAGCATGACAAAAGATAAGTCTTTGTTTAAATAACGTTGCCCACGCATAGTCATGACCGATTTTTGATGATCATCAACAAATAAAATAAATAAAGTAAAGCATAATCATAAATATGAAATAAACAAGCATGCATAGGCCAAAAGCACTAGTCTACCGCATGTCTAGGTACTTTCAAACCCGTCAAGCGTGAAACCAAACAAGTTAATCCACCGCATGATACAACTTGTTTGAAATCACACCACCAACCACAAAGAGATTAATCCACCGCATGATACAAACTAAATATGGAAAGCTAAAAGCACACATTATTTAAGACAAAGCTTATGAGCGTGTTTTACTCATGGAAGCATAACCGAATACAATTGTACAACCGAATCGGGTTCCGTGGAGAAGGAACAAACATTACCAAAGATGATAAACCTATCGATTGAATCGAAATCTAATCCACCAGATGATTAGCTCTAAAACAATCGAAAAACCCGCATCTACCGCATGATACCCGAGTTCTTTCAAGATTTACACAAGATCAACAAGCTTGAACCCGCAACACATGACAACTTAGATCGATTCGGTTTCGGCTATTAAAGAACACGTGATCCATGTGCCGTTTTAAGACAAAGATGTGAACAAATAACATAAAGATCACCGAACAAGATAAAGCCGATTCAAACCAATATAAATTAGGCAAAAGAGTGTTACATGAATTTAAACATAAAGTAAAAACTCAAGACAACACATGGTAACTTAGTGAATCTATTAGATCTTGCCAAATCTAATAGAGCTGATAACTAGCTCCAAGCTAGATCTTAGCCTACCGCATGGCTCATGATCTAACAAGAAACCTTCTTGAACCAAGCTTAAATCCACCGCATGATACTAAGCATGGTAACAAGACTACTTGCATCATGGTCTAAATCCACCGCATGATACTAGACATGATACAAGGTTGCCGGTACTTACGGTGGTCGACGGATCGATGAATCCCCTCAAAGAACTCGACGACACGACTAAAGGACTCGAGAATTTGGCGTAAAGCCGGTTTGTTATGAAATTGTTCGATACCTATTACTTACATCAAGGGCTTATATTTATACCCTTGTCTTAACATGACTCCCGGTCGACTACGAGTACAACATTAAATGTCTAAATTAATGCTCCGACGCCAAGTCCGTCTCGTATACGCCATCAACTCGTTCTTTGCCCGCATCGGGCCACGTCACCACGCATTCCCAAAAACTTCTCCTTCAAAAGCGCAAACGGCCCCTTGCCGAACGATGGCGTACCGCCGACCGCAAGCGTTCTTTACCAATCTCTCTTGAGGAGATTTTTCCGACCGAATGGTATTCATCACCAAGCTCGGCCCACAAGTCAACCTAACTCCCGTACCATTTTTTGGTGTTAACATATGCCCCTTCAATTACGGGATAAAAGTGATTTTATTCCGGAATTGACCATAAATACTCAGCATCTCCAAGTCAAATCTGTTCAACACCATTTTCCCCTTCTGTAATCCGTTGGAATCTCCTCTTAGATCCAAACCCTATGTCACCAACCTTCAAGCTCAAATCTTCAATGGCGGACCAAGCTATCCAGGTAAACTCCATTCCCCTCAAGGTTCATTCGGTATTATCTTTCCGATTCCTACCTCAGATTTCTTTTTCTGCCTTTTCCTGATAGGAGCTATCCACCGAGCTTTTGATTCACACTGAGGACAACTCAACATCTTATTTCCTCGATCCTGTGGGAATCTCTCGATCCCCCGTGAGTTTATTGAAGCCGAATCGAAGAGAATACCCTTTAAAGCGGCTTTATCGGGGCCCCGCTTGTGGCAAGATGCATTCAAGAACGGCCTCCGCCTCCAATTGCGAGCTAGAGAAATTGGTACAAGATGATACTCGCGGATAACGGCGCAAAAACCAGCAATTGGGACACCCTTCGTATTACCCGAGTGTTTCAAGCTATCTTTAGCCGAGACCCCCAAGAACGAAAGCCTTTTAATCGCAACCTGCCATTTCGGTCAAATGGTGTCAACGCCTTCCTCTTTGGTCACGACCCAATGTCTCCCACCTTGCCCGATGTATACATGATGACCAGCCTCGACACCACGGGATCCGTGTATCCTTTCCAGTATAAAGGCTCCTCCAGGCAAAAAGGAGTGAAAACAGGAAGTGGTACAAGTCATACATCCAGAATCATTTGAAAGATGGCCCTTTGGGTGAAGTTGAATACGGGGCATTCTTGAACATGTGGGCATGCGATTTATCTTCTATGGCAAGGCCAATGAGCCAACCCTTAACCACATTGCAATGGCTGAAGACTTAGCTACTAGTCATCTTGTTCCCCTTGGAAAGTACCTCCTTGGGAGTGTGTATCATATGCTCCATCGGACCACCTTTCAAGTGCACACCGCCGTAAGATATCATGTGTCAATGGCCCTAGGTGGTTTGTACAGATGTGGCTGCAACTATACATGCACCGGATTGTTGGCATCAATCTCAACAATCGGCATTTTCCTTCATCCAGTCACAGGGAAGGAGAAGTTCAGATTACCAGAGGATGCCAAACCTATGGAGAAGCTGCTTCAACCATATCCATTGACCAAAATGTCAGTCAACTTTTTGATCTCTTCTTCAGAGGTTTCATCAATCCTCTTTGGCTTCCTTATCTGAACAATGATAACTTGACCCTCCCTTTTGAATTTTCCTTTGAAACTGGATGTCATGATGCAAGATCTATAGAAATCTTTAATGTCTTTATCCATCCATGCATCTTGCCAGCAGAATTTTGTGGAGGTAGGCTAAATCACAACACCTATGAATATTATCAGCCAAACATAATGGCTCGACAGCTGGGATGTGGCCAAGTGCCCCCAAGACTATTCCTTCATGAATTCCTCAAACCCAGAGAGGAAATCAAAGAGAGCATACAAGCCAGAAGGGTCTTTGAATACCAATGTAGCCCAACCATGTATACCTGGCTCTTTACACCAATAACAATAGCTCATCCTCTCTTTATCTCCTGGTGGCAAGAGTTCCATGACCATATCTTTAGTGAACCGAGTGCACTCCTTCGTCTTGAGCCGATGCCCGATTTCCGGCCAACTTCGGAGGTAATACACTCATCTTTTCCTTTAACCGGGCATACCCTCCTTTACTCGATCACGATTTTGGTTATCTCTTGCGAGAATACGATGGCTCGCCCCTCGAGCCGGGATAATTGCTTACAATGCGGTAGGTCCAATTTCGCCTTGGGATTTAAATCCACAACTCGGCTCGGCTGATGTCCGGATATGCTACAATGGATCCAACTCTTATCGGTTCAACCTATGATAAGACAAAATCTCTACCCCTGGTTGCACCTCCAAAATTCGCCAAGAAGAAAAGAACCACCAAAAAGATTCCCATTGAGGTAATACCTCTTCCTTCTTGAACACAAGACCATTCTTCATCCGACAAATTTCATCTTGTGCAATTTCGGACCAAAACCCAGAAGAATCATCAACGGCTTCGAAATCTTCCAATGCTTCACCTGTTGGTATGACCTTTATTGCTTCTTTCTCTTTAAAGATCATCATTTACATTAGCATTTACTCTTCATTTAATATTTGCGAAGAAACATTGGTGAATCAACCCGTGGAGACTTCTTCCCCTCAACATGCTTCAAGTCCAAGTTCACCAAGGGCTCAACCATCTCCTTCTCAAGCGAAACTTCAACTTCACCAAGGATTCAATCATCCCCTCCCCAAGCGAAGTTCCGGTTTCACCGGGGATGAATCCATCTTCACCTCGGCCCGTAAGCTTCAAATTTACCGGGGACTACACTAGCTTCCCCTCAAATAGAAGCTTCGACTTTGCCAAGAACTCCTCAAACTCCTCTTCAGCTCGGTCGTCCAGAAATTCCCCTTGAACACCGAACAAGCCTCTCGCCCCAACTCGGAGACCGGGCATGAGGTAAGTGCGAGCACCCAACTCTGTCATCTTCTCTCAATAAATCATTCTTAATTCAACAATCTTTCCTTCTCGGGATCAAACTTCATCACCACCAAGTTCTTCATTTATGGTGAATGATCCAACTCGCCGAAAAAGGGGATGAAGTACCTTCAAAACAGGTTCTATCGAGAGGAAAATCAAGCAAAGTTAAAAGAAGTCTTTTCCTAGTTGCAAAGAGATGCCCGAGATCAAGTCGGAGATATTGATCACTTCGAGGAAATACTTGAATCAATTGATCAAGAACTCCCCGAAGACATCAAAACTTCCTTGGAGCCTATCTCTCGATCCGGATACTCACTACGTGGCAATAAGGCGAGCCTTGAAAAGCCAATCCTCCCCGACCAGCTCTTGAGCAAAAGAGAGCCGTAGCCGAACAAAGTGTGAAAGAATCACAAGCTCAAATCGAGAGCAACAAGGAAATGCCGGCCAAGCTACGATCCGCTCTTGAGTTGAAAATCGCCGTAAAGGCCGCATTAGAAACCGAACTAAGAAATTTGTCACCTGAAATTGAGGCCGATGAGAAAAAGATAGCCGAGCTCCCCGGATTAACGAGAGAAAATCCAAAAGGAAGCATCGGTGGCCATGATTGAGGCAAACCACTCGAGGCAAAACTCTCCGCCCCGTCCAATACTCAAAAAGATTATCGTGAACGGCCGGAGAACATCAACCAGATAACATCAAATTCTTCTAGTGTAATTGCAAAGTACTTGAACATTTGATTGTACCAAGCAATGTATAACCGAATTAACCGTCCTTGTAACCTTGCCTTTTATTTTTCCTTTCTGTATTACCTTGTTCGCAATTTTTTAGACGATTCATTCGATTCATCGCGGCCAAACAAGTACCATACTTGAATAGCACTCCGATCGCAAGCCGAGCCGATCGGCCGAATATGACTCAGCTTGAATCCCAAACGACCCGACGGCAAATCGGTTAAGGAAACTTCTCCATTTTCCAAATTTCTCGGGATATGCACCACGATCTAGAGCCACGATCTCTTCGCTATCCCTATAAATAAAACCGTAGGTACCCCCGGCCTTTCACAAAGCTTTTAGCCTTCAAACTTTTGCCAATCCGAGCCTGCTTCCTCTATCACCGACGAACCTCCAAGAACCCATGGCGGGTAGCGAAGAACAGCGCCGCGCCGCCGACGAGGCGAAAGGAAATCGTGCGGCGCGCGTCGGAGGCGGTGATCGTCATCTTTCCTTATTATTCCTTCCAGATTTCCTCCCGTTTCCGACGATCTTCTTTGTTTCAAGCTCATCCAATGGAATCCGCCCCTCGCGTCGGCCACGAATCCGGCCCGCCGGACGACTCCTCGCAGTCGAACAACTACTCCCCCGTGCCTTACGGGGAACGCGACGCCCTCTCGCTTCAAGGAGGAGCTCGAAGAAACCCGGCGCGAGCCGGAGGATGTCTCCAAGAAGGCCGGAATCGCGGGCTCGAATGGGAGCATCGGCGCAAGCGCCTATTGGAGACCATTGACGGTAAAATCCCAATGATCGACTTCGATTCAATTCAACTTTTGAAACTAACCGCCATCGCTTTGTAATGTTGCAGCCCGCGACACCGAGCTTGACCAGTTGAAGATGCTGGTGAAGCAACTAGCGAACAAAGTGAATGCCCTTGGAGACACGCCGGCGGACCGCCTCGCCGCTGTAGAAGACCGCATTGACGAGGTGGTTGTTCATGGCATCCGCCTCGGCACCACCCTGGGACTGGCTGCCATGGCGACGCACACCAGCATCGACTACTCCATACAGCCACGCGACTTCCAATGCGGCGCACCAGAAGACATCGACGAGATCGAAGTCATCTTGGAGCGCCTCGATGGCCACGACGATGCCATTGCCGAAATCACCCATCCCCAGCCTGTGCTAAACAGGCTTTTTGATTAGTTTGTACTAGGGATGTTTGAACCTTCGGCAATAAATAATGAAATTTCAACTTCTCGTATTTACATTGCGATGATCCCTTTTTACGCTCCGTGAATGCGAACTTTACAATTTCCGAACAAAATCGGGAACTTTTCCTTAGCCGAACACGCCAAACTCTTGCCCCTTGGCACAAAAATCCGCGAGAAAGATCTTCGGTTCGGGAACTATAAACACTCGTTCAACGAAAACCCGTCGCATTGGGGAAGAAAACCTTGCCGCTTGGTATTCCAATAACGTACGCCAACCACTCATCACTCCCAATGCGCCCTCACGCTCAATAAAATAACCCCCTCGGGTGACCCGCAAATCCACCCGCATACTCTTCCATCACTTCACATCTTTTCCCCCTTGCTCTAGAGAAAAAAACCCCAAGGCCATGGCGGACAAGGGAAAGCAACCCATCAAGGAGGACAACATTCCACCAAAGAAGCGTATCATTCGAGAGTGAGTTTTCTTTCAATCCATTTCTTGCTCTTATTTGCAATCTCATGATTTACCCCTTTTTGTTTTCTCCAGCCTTGACTTGCTTCCTGAAGAAATCTTTGGGACTGAAGAAGTGCCCGAGTACATCTCCTCCGACTCCTCCGAAGAAGAGGATGCCACGCCGGAACAAAGGATTAATCACCAGCCGCGCCGCCGCATTCGGCATCTAGAGCACAACTTGCGGGATATCACCGCCCGTTGCAACGCCGAACGCAAACACCGCATGAGCTTGGAGGCATTGGTTGGAGGTAAGATCATCATCTTTATTTGACTCCCGTACTCAATCTCAAATCTTCTCCTGACAACTGTTCCCTTCTTCAGATATCTCTGATAGATACAGCAACGTGAAGGCTTCTTGGGACAGCATAATGGAAGCTGCAAGTCATGGTAATCCCCGAAGCTTCCGGGTTCTTGGTTACGGTGGTCCCGGAATAGTTGAAGAGGGAGGAGCTGAGGAAGCAAAACAAGAAATCAAACGAATGAAGCATACTTTCGCTTCTTTCTCCAAGCCTTCGCTTCCCATCCCCTTGTAATCTTGAGTAACCGGATTGTCAAATAAAAGCACGCAAGAAACATCCGTAATGTGAAATATTTTTTGTGCTAAGGGCAATACACACGGCATTGGCCATTTCCCGTTAGGATCTTTTGTTTTTGTTCTAAAGGCGGCCCCTTTCCCGAACGCCGCCGTTTTTGCGTATCGGATGCCCGTAATCCTCGGTGCTTGTATTCAACGATCAATTTCAATAATAGGATAATATTTCTTCAAATATCTTCCATTTATAGCAAACGAGAAACTCCTCTCCTAGCAAAGTTTTCAATATGTAAGCATTGCCAGGTACACACCCGACTACCCGAAAAGGCCCTTCCCAATTCGGGGACCATTTGTCGAACGCACCGTACTTAGTCCCGATCGGCGGTAATGCTTTCCCAACCAAATCTCCTTCGCAAATTGCTTGACCTTTACTTTCTTGTTGTAATATTTAGCAACTCGCATTTTATTCTTTTCAATATTTTCTAGGGCTTTAAGACGAATCATATGCAAATCCTCTAATTCGTCCATCATTAAGCCACTATAATCTTTGGAGATTAAATCCTTTTGCAAAACCACTCTCCTAGAACCCGATTGTACTTCCCACGGCAAAACAGACATGATGCCCATAAACCAACTCATAAGGAGAAGTTTTTGTAGTGTCGGGGACAGCCCTAGGGGTCCCCTTAAACAAAGGGGAAATCTTCACTTAAAACCCGCAACAAAGCCAAAACACAATTTGCCTAACCATGCGAGGGAACGGCCCCACGCCGCGGGGACTCCGACGGCCCATCGAGGCGGCCCTCTTAGAGATCCCCTCGGACGGGGCTCCGCCTCGCTCGAGGATGCGCGCTCCCCTCGGGCGGGCTCCGCCCCGTTCGAGGGGTAGCGCTTCCCTCGAGCGGGCTCCGCCCTCGCTCGGGGGCTCGCTCCCCCCTCGAGCGGGTTCCGCCTCGCTCGAGGCTACGCCCGCCCTCGGCCGGGGTCCGCCACGCTCGAGGGTGCCCCTCACGCGTGCGCCGGCCCCCGTACACGGGCATTTAACGCCCTGACGCCGGCAGGACGGCGCCATCATGCGCCCGGGGCTCGCCCCGGTGCCGCCGCACCAACTCCCCAGGGAGGAGCCCATCCCCATCACTGTGGGGAGGGACTGTGCAGCGCGGCCGGTGTCAGTCCCGTGACGCCGTGCGCCTGCTCCAGTACGGCTAACGCGCCGAGCCCTCGAAGGGGGGCCGGATGCACCCTCGATTCACTTTCTTGTGACCCTACAGGGTTAGGTGGAGGCGCTAGGCCGGTGGAACACCATCCCTGCCACTGTAACGAGCCGTGGCCGCCATCCCCCGCGCGTGCGGGCGCACGCCGGGCACCGTAGCAAGCAACCCCAAAGACGCGTGAAGCGCGTTGGGAAGGGACGCCGTTCTACCTACTCCCGTACTTCGTACGGGCCAACGTCAGCACCTCCCTCGAGCCTATCAGAGGACATCGCCACCATCCGCCGCCCTTCTACCCTCGAACCGCCACTGTTCGGATACAAGGTAGGCCATGATGGCCAGATCGCCGCAAGGATCGTCCGGACGGCCGCCCACTCTACAGCGTAGCACGTCGCACTTCCCCACGTAGCTAGATAGCGCGGCGCGCATGTGATTCGCCTCCCCCTTGATCTATAAAAGGGGGGCGAACCCCCCAGCCGCGGGGGACAAGGAGACACGGAGAGAAACACGCGACAGAGCACACAACACACCCCGTACTCATTCTCCAATTCTCCCACAATATCTTCAGCCACTCCACCAGGGACTTGGAAGCCACGCTTCCTCTCCCGCCTTGCTTGTAGCAGCCCCACTACGAGCACACCGGTGCCGAGCAATATAGTGCCTTGAGCACACCACCTGCCTGGACGTACGGCCCCCTCGGCCGGAACCGAGGATAAAACCCGTGTCTCTTATTGCTTAGCATCGACCATTGAGGGATAGACCTCGGCGCTTTCTCTCGGTTAGTGTCGGGACCATATTCCGCACCGACGCTGGCGCCCACCGTGGGGCAATCGAGCGCCTAAGGTCATTCCGTCAACTCCCTCCATGGTGATCCGCACCGAGTACCGTGCTACACGCTACCGCATGGGTAGCTCGGACCCCCTCCCCGGCCCGGGTTCGAAATTCGCTTCGGGGACTCGAACTTTCGGGCCACGGGGAACGGCTATCTCATGCGCCTCACCAACCGTGAGGAGCTCCGCGCGCAGCGCCAGGCCAGGTCAGCCTTGGCCCCCGCCGCGCGCACCACCACGGCGCGGCGCCCGCAGCACGGATGCGCGGGCCCGTCGACGCCACGACGCCACCGTCGCTCGGGCGGCCGTTCACGCCGGGGGCGCGGTCCGAGCGGCGGCGGCGCGAGCGCGCCGCCACTCGGCGCGCGCGCGCCCGCCATCACGACCGCCACCGCCCGGCGGGGACAACGCACGGTCTCGGACCGCGCATCCCCATCGGGCCGCGTGGCACTACATCGGCCTACAACGCCAACGTCAACACCACGATGCGCGGGGTCCCGCCTAGCCGACACGTTTTCGTCGCCGGGGACCCCGCACCCTCGGCAGGGGATGAGTCGCCCCCGGGTTCCATCGACGCGTTGCCACCCGCCAACCGCCATGGATACGCGGAGTGGGACTTCTCCGGCGTACCGGACCCAGTCATGTTCCGGCGTTTTCTCGACGCTACGGACTACTGGTTCGGTTGCTCCGACGACTCCAGCACCGGGAGCTACGATCCCGCGCGGGAATGCTACGCCGTCATCGCCAATGACCCGGCCAATGCCGCCGGAGCGGTGGGCGCCGGAAACGGGGAAGTCACGCCTGCCCCAGGGGTCGCCACGCGCCCGGCCGCGGGGCCAAGCGCTCCCGCCGGGGCCGACGCCGACGCGCGCCTAGCCCAAGCCCGCGAGCTCGAGGCCAAGCTGGCGGAGGAATACCGAACGGTGCGGTTGCTCCGCGCCTCAATGGCAGGGGAAGCCTCTGCGCGCGGCGAACGCGCGCGGGAGCTGGGCCGACAGGTCCGCGACCGCATCAACACCATCCCCAACGTCGACAACGCGGACGCGCCCCCGCGGGCGAGCCGAAGCTCATTGCCGCCTCAACGCCGCTACGGGCCATGCCGGCACCCTCGACTCCCGAGGCTCGAGACATGCACCGCGAGGTGCAAACTCTCATCGAGCAAGCGGCCGTCCAGCAAGCCGAGAGCTCGGCCTCACGCATCCGCCAACGGGGGGGATGCGCGGGATGACGAAGCCGCGCCGGGAGGCGAACCCCTCGGTGCACGCAGGGGGACCAGCGGGGCGGCCCGCCGACCAAGGACGCACGCCGGCCAAGGAGCGGCTCCTTGACGCACGCGAGGCACCGGATGGCGACGCCCGCAACGTCATCAACGCCAGGCGCACCAGCAGGGCGGACGCACGAGCAGCAAGGGGCTACCACCCTCGACGGGGTGGACGCTACGACAGCGGGCGAAGACCGCTCCCCGACGCCGGAGCCCCCGAGCACCCGTGTGTTCAGCCGGGAGATCCGCGCGCGCGGCGTTCCCCCAACGCTTCGCCAACCCTCGACCATCGTCAAGTACAACGGGGAGACGGACCCCCGTGTGTGGCTCAACGACTACCGCCGGGCTTGCCGGTGGGCGGGGGCCACCGGCCGACGAGGTCATCATCCGCAACTTGCCCCCGCATCTTGGCGACGCGGCCCGGACATGGCTCGAGCACTTGCCCGCCGGCCCGCATCCACAACCGGGACGATCCGGTCCACACGTTCGTGGGCAACTTCCGGGCACATACGTGCGCCCGGAAATTCATGGGACTCGCGCTCCCCGCACGCGAAGCCCGGCGAGTCGCTGCGGGACTTCATACGGCGCTTCTCCAAGCGCTGCACGGAGCTCCCCAGCGTGGCGCAGTCCGAGATCGTGCACGCCTTCCTCGAGGGCACCACGTGCCGGGATCTCGTGCGGGAGCTGGGACGCAGCCCGCCCGCGGACTCCAACGAGCTGTTCGACATCGCCACCAGCTTCGCCTCCGGGGAGGAGGCCGTGGGGGCGATCTTCGACGGCAAGAAGGGCAAGCGCTCAGAGGACGCGCCCGCGGAGGGCAGCAAGTCCAAGGAGCCCCACCGCAACGACAAGCGGGGCAAGAAGGGGAAGAAGCCGCGCCGCGAGGCGCGCGAGCGCGGGCGCGACGGCGGCAACGCCGAGGCCCTTGCCGTTGACCGGCTCGACGGGGCCCTCGACCGGCCCCTCGAGGCCCGAGGGTGTTCGACGACATGCTTGAAAAAGCCATGTCCTTACCACAAGACCCCGATGAATCACACCCTTGAGCGAAGGCGATATGCTCAAGAAGTTCTATGGCCGTGCCGCCGCGAAGGAGGCGGAGGCCAAGAAAGACGGAGACGATGGCGACGCGGGCGGCTTCCCCGCCGTCGAAAATGTGTTCCTCATCTTTGGGGGGCCAACAGTCGACATGTCGACACGCCAACGCAAGAAGGAGCGGCACGAGGTCCTCGCCGCGGAGAGGGCGCCTCCGTCCTTCCTCAATTGGTCGGAGGACGCCATCACCTTCAGCCGGGAAGACCACCCAAACCGCGTCCCCAACCCGGGCCAGTACCCGCTGGTGGTCGACCCCATCATCGGGAACGCCCGGTTCTCGAAGGTCCTCATGGACGGAGGCAGCAGCCTCAACATCCTCTACGCGCATACGTTGCGCCTGATGGGGATCGGTTTGGACCAGCTGCGGCCCAGCACGAAGCCGTTCCATGGCATCGCGCCCGGCAAGCAGGTCCAACCCCTCGGGCAGATTGACCTGCCAGTTTGGTTTGGCACCCCAAAGAATTTCCGCAAGGAGACCCTCACCTTCGAGGTGGTGGGATTCAAGGGGGCCTACCACGCTATACTTGGGCGACCCTGTTACGCCAAATTCATGGCGGTCCCCAATTATACCTACCTGAAGATGAAGATGCCGGGCCAAACGGCATCATCACCGTCGGCTCGTCGATCGAGCACGCATTCGACTGCGATGTCGAGTGCGTGGAACACGCGAGGCACTAGCGGCCGGATGAAGCGCTGGTGAACACGCTGGAGAAGATGGTCAACGAAGACCTCAACTCCGCTGCCAAGCACGCCGGCACCTTCGAGGCCGCGGAGCGAGCCCAAGGGGTCCCCCTCGACCCTTCAGCCCCCGAGGGCAAGGCGTTGAGGGTCAGCTCCACCCTCGACCCCAAATAGGAAGTGGTGCTCGTCGACTTCCTCCGCGCCAACGCCGACATCTTCGCGTGGAGCCCCTCGGACATGCCAGGCATCCCGAGGGAAGTCGCCGAGCACTCCCTTGACATCCCCGCCAAACGCCCGCGCCGTGCGGCAACGGCTCCGCCGCTTCGACGAGGAGCGGCGACGGGCAATCGGAGCGGAGGCTGCGGAAGCTTCTCGAGGCCGGATTCATCAAGGAGGTGTTCCACCCAACGTGGCTAGCAAACCCCGTGCTTGTAAAGAAAAAGAATGGGAAGTGGCGGATGTGTATAGACTACACTAGTCTTAATAAAGCATGTCCTAAAGTTCCTTTTCCTTTGCCACGCATTGATCAAATCGTTGATTCAACGGCTGGGTGCGAATTGCTTTGCTTCCTCGATGCCTACTCCGGGTACCACCAAATAAAGATGAAGGAGTCCGACCAGCTCGCGACTTCGTTCATCACACCGTTCGGGACGTTCTGCTACGTCACGATGCCGTTTGGCCTCAGAAACGCGGGTGCAACATACCAGCGTTGCATGCAGCACGTTTTTGGGGATCACATCGGGCGAACGGTCGAAGCATACGTGGACGACATCGTCGTAAAGACCAGGAAGGCGGACGACCTGGTTGGCGACCTTGGCGTCGCGTTCAACTGCCTACGGGCCAATGGGGTCAAATTAAACCCCGAAAAATGCGTCTTTGGAGTGCCGCGAGGCATGCTCCTGGGATACATTGTCTCCCAGCGGGGAATCGAGGCCAACCCTGAAAAGGTTGCGGCCCTCGAACGGATGGGTCCGATCCAGGACCTCAAAGGGGTGCAGAAGGTGTTGGGGTGCCTCGCCGCCTTGAGCCGCTTCATCTCGCGGCTCGGCGAGAAAGGCCTGCCCCTCTACCGCCTACTCAAGAAGCACGAGCGCTTCTCTGGGACCACCGAGGCCCGGGACGCGCTCGACAAGGCGAAGGCGTCTCTAGCGCACGCCCCGATCCTCACGCCGTCGCAAGACGGCGAACCCCTGCGGCTCTACGTGGCCGCAACCACCCGGGTGGTCGGCGCCGTAGTCGTCGTGGAGCGCATGGAGGAAGGGCATGCCTTGCCCGTGCAACGGCCGGTCTACTACATCGGTGAAGTCTGTCGGACACGAAGGCGCGCTACCCCCGGGGTCCGAGAAGTTGCCTGTACGCGGTGGTTCTTGCGCGGCGCAAACTCCGCCACTACTTCGAGCCCCACCCCGTCACGGTGGTTTCCTCCTTCCCACTGGGAGAGATCATCCGCAACCCCGACGCCGCGGGCAGGATCGCCAAGTGGTCCGTAGAGCTGATGGGCGAGACGCTCGCCTACGCCCCCGCGCAAGGGCCGTCAAGTCCCAAATCTTGGCGGATTTCGTCGCCGAATGGACGGACACGCGGCCTACCGCCGCCACAAATCCAAGCGGAGTGTTGGACTCTGTTCTTCGACGGCTCGGTTATGAAAACAAGGGCGGGCGCGGGCCTGCTCTTCGTGTCACCCCTCGGGGAACACATGCGGTACGCGGTGCGCCTCCACTTCCCCGCATCTAACAATATGGCTGAATACGAAGCCCTCCTCTGCGGCCTCAAAATTGCCATTGAGTTAGGAGTCAAGCGACTCGACGTGCGGGGCGACTCGCAGCTCGTGATCGATCAAGTCATGAAGAACGCGAGCTGCCACGACGACAAGATGGAGGCCTACTGCAAAGCCGTGCGAGCACTCGAGGACAAGTTCTACGGCATCGAGCTCAACCACGTGCCCCGCCGGTACAACGGGAAGCGGACGAGCTCGCCAAGATTGCGTCCGGGCGGATCACAGTCCCCCCAAACGTTTTCGCGCGCGACGTCTCTCAACCCTCGGTCGTCTTCGAGCCCTACCCCTCGAGTCACAACGAACCCTCGGGGGCTCCCTCGAGTCCAGCGGGTGCGGAGCCCATGGACGAGGACCCCTCGAACGAGGCGTACGTGCTCTCCCTCCTCGAGGGGTATGGCTCCCACGAGGCCGACGTGATGGACATCGAACCGGCTCTCGTCCAAGAGGACCGGCGCGAAAAATACATCGCCCGGATCGCTCGAGGGGGAGATCCGCGCGGACCGGGCCGCGGCCGGGCGCATCGCCAAGATGGCTAAGTCTTTTGCCCTCGTCGACGGCGAGCGCACAAGCGCGCCGCCTCCCGGCATCCTACGGTGATGCGTGCCCATTCCCGAGGGGCGCGAGCTCTCGCGGGACATCCACGCGGGGATCCGTGGCCACCACGCCGCGCCCCCGCACCCTCGTCGGCAACGCGTTCCGCCGGGGCTTTTGCGGCCCTTGCGGTCGCGGACGCCGGCCGAGATCGTGCGCACCGCGAAGGGTGCCGGTTCTACGCCCGCAAGTCCAACTTGCCCGCCCACGCCCTACGGACCATCCCCCGTAACGTGGCCGTTCGCCGTGTGGGGGGGCCGGACATCGTCGGGCCCCTGCGGAAGGCGCCGGGGGCTTCACCCACTTGTTGGTCGCGATCGACAAGTTTTCCAAGTGGGTGGAGGTGCGCCCCATCATGAATCTAAGGGCGAGCGGTGGTAACATTCTTCACCGACATCGTCTACGGCTTTGGAGTGCCAAACTCCATCATCACCGACAATGGGTCCCAGTTCACGGGCAAGAAGTTCTTGGAGTTCTGCGACAAGTTCCACATCCGTGTGGATTGGGCAGCTGTGGCGCACCCACAGACCAACGGCCAAGTAGAACGTGCCAATGGCATGATCTTACAAGGCCTAAAGCCCAGAATTTTCGACCAGCTGAACAAATCTGGGCGAAAATGGCTCCAAGAATTACCAGCGGTTGTGTGGAGCCTAAGGACCACCCCGAGCAGAGCCACTGGGTTCACCCCCGTTTTTCCTAGTCCACGGCGCGGAGGCCGTCCTCCCCACGGACTTAGAATACGGTTCACCCGTGGTTCGAGGCTATGACGAGGATGCCGGCCCGGCGAGCCCGCGAGGACTCGTTGGATCGGTCCGGACGAGGCACGCCTCGTGGCCCCGACGCATTCCGCGAGGTACCGGCGATCCCTCGGTGCTATCAAGCACGCAAGATACGCCGGCGGGACTTCGGCGAAGGGGATGCGGTCCTAAGGCTACGACAAGACAACCGAGGGCGCCACAAGCTATCACCCCCATGGGAGGGACCCTACGTCGTGGTGAAGGTACTCAAGCCCGCACGTACAAGCTGGCCAACGAAGACGGCGAAGAGCTCACAAACGCTTGGAACATCCAACAGCTACGTCGTTTCTACCCCTAGCTAGGATTCCCAAGCATTTTTTCTGTTGTAAAAATCACACGGCCAACGCCCCAGTTGGTGGCAACTATGTAAACGCCTCAAGTCTAATAGAAAGGGCAACTCGGCTTTCCCCTGAAACCCAAGTTACCCTCGGGGGCTACTGCGGGGGGCATCCCCCCCCCAAAATGGTCCCATTTTTTCGCGCAAAAATAAAACAACTCACACGCGCTAAGTTTGTTTCCTACTTCAACCTCGAGCAACGATTCGAACGGGGCGCGGGCGGCCTAGCGGAAGGAGCGTGCGAGCCGAGAGATAGCCTACGCCGCGTGGATATGGCCCTTCTCTCTCGCCTCCAACCCGGCGGGCCCCCGCGAAAATCGAACTCCCCTAACTAGAATCTACTCGGGAAGAAGGAGAAACAAAAAGCGTGATGAACAAATGACTTCATTACGGCAAATGTTTATGTCCAAGAACAACTTGTTCATTTACAAAAGGCCACGAGGCCGCAGTACGATACACATCAAAACGGGCCTAGCGCCCAACCGCTTTCGAGGGCGGGAGGAGCGGCGGCGTCGGGCGGCGTCCGGGAAGAGGAACTCCTCGAAGGCTTCGGCGAGCGACCGGCGGCGTCGGCGGCGAGCGCGTCCACACGCTCCATCGCTACCTCGTCCTCGACGCCCTCGGGAACGATGTAGCCCTCCGCCGCCGCCTCGAAGTTAACCTCGTAGTGGGACCGCACCACTCCGAGGGCCTTCTCGGACGCCCGGATGCGGCGCCGGCGCATCCGCTCGGTGACATGGCCGCCAAGGGCACGCGGGCGGCCGGCCGAGGAGCCGCCGGCCTGTGCCTCGCCCTCCTCCACGGCGCGGCGGGTCTTGGAGGGCCGCAACACGCGGCTCCCGCCGGCTCTGCTCGGAGGAGTTGTAGGAAGCTGCGGCGCCTCGGCCCGCTCGGCCCGCGTGCCCCGGGCGGTGCGCAAGCCCGGAATCGCCAAGACAACAAAGAAATCGAAAGGGGAATGCGAGCCCTCTAACGAGAAAAACCAACAAGGCAAGAGTCAAAATAGTGGCTCACCTTCGACCTCGTTTCCTCTCCATCTCGAGAGCACGGCGCTCGGCCTCGACCGCCGGCTCGAGGCGTTTGACGGCCTCGCTGCCGCTCCCCGGAGGGCCATCTCCTGATTTGCGCTCGCAATGCTGAGCACAATAAGCTCGCCCTCGGTCTTGGAGAGCTTGGCGTCCCGCTCCGCCAAGGACTTCAGCGCCGCCTCGCGAGCGACGCGCTCCTGTTCCAGCGCCGTCCGGGCGTCGACGAGGGCGGCCCTCGCTCTCGCCGGAGCCGCCCCTCGGCCCCTTGGCGGGCGGTGATCTCTTGCGGGGAGCTGCTCCTCGGCGGCGACGAGGGCCGCGGCCTTGGCGTCGAGGGCGGCCTTCAAGTCGTCGGCCTCCTTGGCCCGCTTGCTCCCGGCCCCGCGCGCCGGCTCCTCGGCCCCGGCGGCTGCGCCGCGCTGCGCCCCCTCAGCGACGAGCGAAGCTCCCGGTTCTCGCCGCGGACGTTAGCCACCTCCGCCTCCCCAATTGGTGGCCAACGTCCGCATCTTCTCCAAGTCCGAGCGTGCACCGCCACGGCGCCTCATCACGATCGATGAGGGGCTGCGCGGACCCGCTCAAGGCTCGAGCGGCGCGGCCGGGTCCGGCCTCGAGCTCTCGGGGAGTTCGTCGCGCCGGGCCATGGCCGTATGCCGGCCCGGTGTCCGGGGACCTAAGGGCGTCGGCAAGCGCGTCGAAAGCACCGCACCGCTCCCGGAGGCCGGTGGACCTCGGCGTTCACCCGGTCGAAGGCGTTGTACTTGTCGTGGGCACGGCGCTCGAGCTCCCGGCACCCACACATCGAACCCGTAAGCGCTACGGCACGGAAGCGACACACGAAAATGAGAAGAAGAAAACGAGCGACGACGCCCTACCCGGAAGACGCGCCATGCGGGGCCGCCATGGACCTGCAACGCCTCGTTCAGCGCGCGGTTGAGCGTGGCGCCGTGGCTTCGGAGCTCGCCCGAGAGCTCCTGCTCTCCCCGGGCGTCAGCAAACGCCGGGGGATCGTCAATGGCCCCCTCCACCCGGGCGGGGTGGCCGGCGCGGGAGGACGAGGCCTCGGGACCGTGCCCTCGGCCCCCCACCACCATGTGCCCCTCGTGCCGCCTCACGAGGGCCCCCCCTCCCGGGGCTCGGGGGGAACGCGTGGGGAAGCTAGCCCACTGGTCCCACCCGGGCGGCGGGGAGTCGTCATCCGGGACCTCCACCACCTCCGCCGGGAACCGCCGGCGGGCACCGGCCCTTGTGCCGCCTCCACCGACACCTCCACTTGCGCCTCGTGGCGCGGGCGCCCGACGCGGAGCCGCGGCCGCCACCTCCGGCAACACATCCGCGACCGCGGGCGCCGCCGCAGTTGCACCCGCTCTGCCTCCTCCGCAGCCGGTGCCACGGGCCGCACCTCCACAGCAACGGCCTCTGCGGGCCGCGCCTCCGCCACGGCCGCCGCCGCCGGCCTGCGCCTCCGCCACGGCCGCCGCCGCGGCCTGCGCCCCCACAATGGCCGGCACCGGTCGCTCTTCGGTGACCGCCGGCCGCGCCGCGGCGGGGGGCGGTCTACCGCCGAGGCCTCGAAGCCTCGGCCGGGCTTTTTGCGAGCTCCCCGCCCGCCGCCGCCGTGCTTACCCCCGTCCGTGACGCCCTCGACGAGCGCCGCCGGGTGGGGATGGACACGTCCGGTCCTCGGCACCTTGGCCGGTGCGAGGGGAGGCACGCTTGGCACCACCCGTGCGGTGCACAAACGGAGGGTTAGGACGCCCGATCATCGAAAAATCAAACCAAAGCGAGAAGATCGAACCCCTTACCTCGAGGAGGAAAAGGCACGCTTCCTTTTCCTCGAAGCCTCGACGGATGAGGCCGACGCGGCCGGTGCGCCCGCCGCCGCGCCTCCCTAACGTCGCCGCCGCGTGCGCGGGCCCCGTCTCGCTCGCGGGCGCGCTCGCCGCGCGCACGGGCGCGCTCGCCACGCGCGCCCCCGAGGTGCGCGCCGGCGCCCCGGCGCGCGCGCGCGCGCCCCCCGATGTCGATTGCACGGCGGCGGGCGCCGTTGCGCCCGCCCCGGCGATGCCGCCCTCGGCCCGACGGAGCCGGCTCGGCGACGGGGCGAGGGCTCCCACCTATCGAGGGGCCTCCCCCCTCAGCCTCTTCCTCTTCGTCATCCCCCGAGGACGAGTACTCCTCGGTCCCGGGGAGGAGAGCCCCAGCTCTTCGCGCCGCCGGTACTCCGCGTTCCGCCGCTCACGGCGCTCGTTGCGCCGCCTCGCGCGCTCCCTCCTGCGCGCCGCCCGCTCCTCGTTCCCCGCCTGCCGCGCCGCACGACCAAGCACGCGGGAGTCGGGGGTGGGCGGAACGGACTTGGAGGCGGTAAAGCTCACCACCGCATACGGGAACACCAAGGACGCGTCGGGAGGCGGAAAGCAACACCAAGAACAAAAACAAAAACAAGAATCACACTCACCAGTGGGCCGGTGGGGAGCATCTCGAGGTCCCACGGGGGTCCGGGCCCGGCGCACCGGCATCCGGGTGTCGACGGCGTTCCGCGCCGGGTGAGAGCGTACGCCCGCCCAAGGGGGTCGGGAGCATCCGCGACCTCGCCGGATCGACGGGGTTGGCCGCCTCCGTCATCTCGAAGATGCGCAGTGGCCTCTCTATCGGAGGCACGATCCGCCGGTGATGGAGGAAGGCGAGGACGCCCGGCGCGGTCGGCCCCTCGCGCCGCCGGGCTCTTCGGGGCGGCCGGGACCGAGTCCTCGCCGCCTCCGGTCCTGGGCCGTGGACACCCCCGTAGCCCCAAGAACCGGGCTTCTCCTTGAACACCCGACCGGTGTAGGGGGGAGGCCGGCTCGGCGTTGTGCAAGTAGAACTATCCCCTTGCTCCCGGCCGGCGTTGTTCGTCGTCATGGTGCGGGGGATGTAGTCGTCCTTGAATTGCCCCCGCGGGGAAAGCGACATCCCGCCGGGCGTGCACCGCGCGGCGGGTCCTCGGCTCCGTCGTGGGCTGCGTGAAGAGCTCCGCCGGAAGAGGTGTACCCGCAGCTCCCCGGTTGACGGGATCCCCGAGGTACCCCTCGCGAGACGCCCACGAACGTGGCCGCTGCGCGAAATCGCGTTGGGCGCGAAGTTGTGCGGCTCCACACCGTAGTAGTAGCACGGCGCACACGCATGAAACGGCTCGCCGGCGCGTTGAAGCCCCGCTCGTGGAAGCTAACGAAGGCGACCACGTAGCCCTCCCGGCGGGTTGGGCGCGCGGTCCGCCGCCGGCGGTACTATCCACTCCGCCGAGTGGCCATCCTCGTTCGCCGCCGGGCCGGCCGGCGGCGACCCGGCTCGCCAAGGGCCGGCGGGGTCACCGTCGACCGCTCCCAAGCATATGGGTCAAGGATCGTGAGGGGCGAGCGCGGCGCCATGGGAAGAAAGCGAAGGAATGCGAGAGCGGAGGCCGAGAAACGGAAGATGAGCTCTAATGGCGACACCGCGCGGTGGCAAAGGCGAGGCGAAGACGAAGGCGCAGGGGGCCGAAATGGTGAGGCACTAAGGTAAAAAACCGCCATCTCCCTCTCCCCCTCAGATTTATAAGCCGCGGGCGAGCTCTCCGGAGCGGATGTCCCGCGCGCATTAACTGCAGGGAATCTTCTCCTCACGCCGACGAACGGGCCCCACCACGACCGCAGCGGCCACATCACCGCGGACGGGCCATCATCGCGGCGAAGACTAGCAGGGACCGAGGCAAGCGGTCACATCCGCCCCGCCCACGCCGCCCACTACACGCGCGCGCGGCCGCGACGCCTAAAAGGCGCGTCCGCGTTGCGCAGCCGCCGCCTCGACCGTAAGGCATTTAATGGCCCGCTCCCTCGCCAAGCAAGGACGACCCTCGAGCGGGGCGAACCCCCGACTCGAGACAAAGATAGCCCTCGAAGGGACATCGGCGCGAGAAGGTCGCCGGGGCCTGCTTGAAGTAAAGCGGGCACCACGAGCACCCATGCCGCGCAAAACCCTCGAGCGGCACGAGCCCTTGGCTCAAGACGATTTCGACCCTCGAAGGGACATCGGCGTGAGAAGGTCGCCGGGGCCCGCTTGAAGTAAAGCAGGCACCACGAGCACCCATGCCACGCAAAACCCTCGAGCGGCATGAGCCCCTGGCTCGAGACGACGATAGCCCTCGAAGGGACATCGGCGTGAGAAGGCCGCCCGGGGCCTGCTTGAAGTAAAGCAGGCACCACGAGCACCCATGCCACGCAAAACCCTCGAGCGGCACGAGCCCCCGGCTCGAGGCGACGACGACGCCCTCGAAGGGACATAGGCGTGAGAAGGCCGCCGGGGCCCGCTTGAAGTAAAGCGGGCATCACGAGCACCCATGCCACGCAAAACACTCGAGCGGCGCGAGCCCCCGGCTCGAGACAATATCAACTCTCTAAAAAAGGGGGCATGTGCGTGAGAAGGTCGCCCGGCGCCCGCTTAAAGTAAAAGGGCACCGCGAGCACCCATGCCACGCCGTGCTACCAACCGGCGCCTCGAGGGCCGGCTCGCCCGTACCCCTCGAAGGCCGCAAACGCAAAGACGGGGCTGCCCGGACGCCGCCCCGCACGGCCCTACCGATCGGGGGTTCGAAGCCCGACCCTCGACGGGTTCGAACGGGCGCCTCGCATCGCGAGTCGGGGATGACGAGGGCACGCGCATTCGAGCCGTTCCTCGAGCCCATCGGCTCGAGGGTGTCCCACATGTCGTGTTCGAGAGCCGGTGAGGGCGGCTAGCCGGGGGATCCCACCGAGGGAGAGCTTCCGCGCCCTCGGTCCCTATCGAACGGGACCGAGCCCCACCCTAGCAAACCCACGCAAGCGCTTCCATGGACGTGTCTCCGGACCACGCAGCCTACCCTTATCGAACGGGGCATGGGCGTCCACTCGAATCACCCACTAGCGGCTCAAAGAGGAATCCGCAATTCGCGACCCGCTCGATGGGGGTTGCGGAAACCTCACCCTCCGTCCCGCGGAGGGATGGCGAGGGCGCGTTAAAAAACAAGTCGTAAAGCTCTACCCGATCGCCTCGAACGGGCCCGGAGCTCGGGGGCTTGACGCACGGCTACACCTCCTTGGCACCGCACCCGCCGGAGACGGGCGCCGGCGGCGCGTGCGCCACCGAAGCCGGGCCGAGACACTCGCCGATGCCGGTTGAAACATGTGCCACGCCCTCGACCGGTTCTCGCGATTAACCCCTGCCGGGAGCACCCACACTCTGCCCGGGGCTTCGGGAGCTAGACCCGCGGGTCCGCCGACGCGGCCCCACGGAAAGCGTTCGCAAAACAAGGAGGGAAGAACGTCCTATCGGTAGGTTCCGGCATCCGCGGGAGCCTCAATGGCAAACCCGCGGATGCTCGGGGGCTGCCTCGTCGGGGACGGCCCTAGGGGTCCCCTTAAACAAAGGGGAAATCCTCACTTAAAACCCGCAACAAAGCCAAAACACAATTTGCCTAACCATGCGGGGAACGGCCCACGCCGCGGGGACTCCGACGGCCCATCGAGGCGGCCCTCTTAGAGATCCCCTCGGACGAGGCTCCGCCTCGCTCGAGGATGTGCGCTCCCCCTCGGGCGGGCTCCGCCCCGTTCGAGGGGTAGCACTTCCCTCGAGCGGGCTCCGCCTCGCTCGAGGGCTCGCTCCCCCCCTCGAGCGAGGTTCCGCCTCGCTCGAGGCTACGCCCCGCCCTCGGCCGGGGTCCGCCACGCTCGAGGGTGCCCCTCACGCGTGCGCCGGCCCCCGTACACGGGCATTTAACGCCCGACGCCGGCGGGGACGGCGCCATCATGCGCCGGGGCTCGCCCCCGCGTGCCGCCGCACCAACTCCCCAGGGAGGAGCCCATCCCCATCACTGTGGGGAGGGACTGTGCAGCGCGGCCGGTGTCAGTCCCGTGACGCCGTGCGCCTGCTCCAGTACGGCTAACGCGCCGAGCCCTCGAAGGGGGCCGGATGCACCCTTGATTCACTTTCTTGTGACCCTACAGGGTTAGGTGGAGGCGCTAGGCCGGTGGAACACCATCCCTGCCACTGTAACAGCGTGGCCGCCATCCCCGCGCGTGCAGGCGCACGCCGGGCACTGTAGCAACAACCCCAGCACTGTGAAGCGCGTTGGGAAGGGACGCCGTTCTACCTACTCCTGTACTCCGTACGGGCCAACGTCAGCACCTCCCTCGAGCTAATCGGAGGACATCGCCACCATCCGCCGCCCTTCTACCCTCGAACTGCCACTGTTCGGGTAGAAGGTAGGCCATGATGGCCAGATCGCCGCAAGGATCATCCGGACAGCCGCCCACTCTACAGCATAGCATGTCGCACTTCCCCACGTAGCTAGATAGCGCGGCGCGCATGTGATTCGCCTCCCCCTTGATCTATAAAAGGGGGCGAACCCCCGCCCGCGGGGGACAAGGAGACACGGAGAGAAACACGCGGACAGGAGCACACAACACACCCCGTACTCATTCTCCAATTCTCCCACAATATCTTCGCCCACTCCACTAGGGACTTGGAAGCCACGCTTCCTCTCCCGCCTTGCTTGTAGCAGCCCCACTACGAGCACCCCCGTGCCGAGAAATATAGTGCCTTGAGCACACCACCGCCTGGACGTACGGC
This sequence comes from Cenchrus americanus, assembly GCA_947561735.1. Taxonomy (NCBI): domain Eukaryota; kingdom Viridiplantae; phylum Streptophyta; class Magnoliopsida; order Poales; family Poaceae; genus Cenchrus; species Cenchrus americanus. The sequence continues at coordinate 8,683,440 of OX387242.1, forward strand.
CCCCTCGGCCGGAACCGGGATAAAACCCGTGTCTCTTATTGCTTAGCATCGACCATTGAGGGATAGACCTCGGCGCTTTCTCTTGGTTAGTGTCGGGGCCATATTCCGCACCGACATGTAGCTCCATGGGGAGCCATTCGGTAAGCCCATAAAGCCTCACTAAGTACCGAATGCCACCACTTTGGCTTCGATCAATCTTCTTTTGTATAAGCTTGATCATGATCTTGTTAGAAGCCTCTCGCTTGACCATTAGCTTGGGCATAATAAGGAGAAGAATTAAACAATTTGATTCCCATGCTTTCGGCAAACTCCCCGAACTCCAAATATACAAACCGAGCTCCTTGATCGGTTGTAATTGTCCGAGGAATCCCAAACCTATAAATGATGTGTTCTTTAACAAACTCAATCATGTTTTCCGATGTTACTTTCTTCGGTGGGATTGCCTCAACCCATTTGGTGAAGTAATCTGTTGCCAAAAGCACAAATTTATGCCCCTTACTAGATGGAGGATTTATTTGGCCAATCAGATCTATACCCCATCCTCTCGAATGGCCATGGTCCGAATGGTCCGGGACCCTTTGAATATTCCCAAACTTCTGACAATCTTGACAACCCTTGTAATACTCAAAGCAATCTTCCGAGCATCGTCGGCCAAAAACATCCAAGGTGTGTCGATAACCCATTTCATACGATAGGCCGATTGATGCATTCCACATAGCCCATCATGCACCTCGCTCATCATTTTCTTTGCTTCTTCCGGACCCGTGCATTGCGGCAACACCCCATCTAACGATTTGTAAAACAAACGTCCATCCGGAAGAACAAATTTTATAGCCTTATACTTGAGCTTCCTAGAAACCTTTCGGGATGGATTTTCCGGATAATCAACAATTTCTTTTCTCCAATCATCCTCTCGCAAGATCACTCCCGAAAGTACATACCTCCATGGCAAAAGCTTCTTGATTTTCTCTATAACCCGAAGCACTCGAGCTAACTCTGTTTGCCTCTTCATTGTTTTCTCTAGGAATATGCTTGTAGAATTACTAACCGAAAACTCTTTAAGATTTCCCCGCACTCTTCGTAGTAATTCCTCGGGATATCACTTCTACATTCATATTGTCCATTCAAATGTTTTATAACCAACTCGAATCTCCATAAACTTCATCCGAAAAAGCCCCGCTTCTTTCAAATATTGAAGCCCTCTAAGTAGTGCCTTGTACTCGGCTTGATTGTTTGTGACGGTTGGGCCGAATAGGGATAGCAAATTCAAACATCTCACCTCTCGGGCGAAATCAACAAAATCCCTACTCCCCCACCTTTACCACATGAGGATCCATCAAAGAACAAAGCCCAAGGAGTAATCTCAAGCAAATCAACCGATGGATCTCGATGCTCGGTAATGAAATCGAAATAATCGACCTTTAATAGCTTTTGCCGATTCGAACTTCAGCTCTAACTCGGATAAAGCCAAAATCCATTTGCCAATCCTTCCATTCAAAATTGGCATAGATAACATGTGTTTTATTACATCAAACTTTGAATATACAATGCATTCGGCATTCAACAAGTAGTGCCAAAACTTTGTACACGAGTAATAAACACACAAGCACAGTTTCTCCGCGGTTGAATACCTGGTCTCAGGATCAAGTAATTTTCGGCTAAGGTACGCTACTACACGCTCCTTTCCTTCAAATTCTTGTATAAGGGCCGATCCAATGGTTTGGGTATCGGCCGCCACGTACAACTTAAAAGGCTTGTTCAACTGAGGAGGCACCAACACTAGTCGTTCCTTCATGTACCGCTTGATCTCATCAAAAGCCTTTTGTTGTTCATCACCCATACAAATTTTTGATCCTTCTTAATCTTCAGTGGCGGAGAAAAAGGCAAGACCTTTTGTGACAAATTTGAAATGAATCTTCTCACAAAATTGATCTTGCCAAGCAGTGATTGCAACTCCTTGAGATTGGTTGGAGGAACAACTTCGTCGATAGCTTTCATGCTTTTCTTGCCAACTTCAATCCCTCCTTCATGTACCAGAAATCCCAAGAATTCTCCAGCTGAAACTCCAAAGGCACACTTGTTTGGATTCATCTTCAACCCATGCTTTCGGGTGCACTCCAGAGTTCTCTTCACATCCTTCAAGTGTGAGTCATGATTCAAAGATTTGATCAGTACATCATCAATATAAATTTCACCAATTTTGACGATCAACTCGTGAAAGATATAATTCATGGCTCGTTGATAAGTTGCACCGGCATTTTTCAACCCGAATGTCATGACAATCCATTCAAACAAGCCTATATGTCCAGGACATCCGAAGGCCATCTTCGATATGTCTTCTATTGCCATGAATATTTGATTGTACCTCGCATTACCATCCATAAAACTGATAACATTATGTCTAGCAAGAAACATCAACCAATAGATCAGCAACAGGCATTGGGTATCCATCCATAGGAGTGGCTCTATTCAAATCTCTGAAATCTATACAAACCCTCATCTTCCCATTTTTCTTATAAACAGGGACGATGTTTGAGATCCACTCCGCATATCTGCATGGCCGAATGAAATTTGCATCAAGTAATCTTTCAATTTCCTTTTTCACATCGGCCAATACTTCATCCTTGTAGATTTTTCGAGGAGGTTGCTTATAAGGTTTAAAACCAGGCTTGATTGGCAACCGATGCTCAAGAATGGAACGATCCAAACCAGGCATCTCCGAATAATCCCAAGAGAAGCGATCTTTATATTCTTTTAATAGATTGATTAATTCTTTTCTCGAAACTTGACTCTAAGTTAGCACCGATAAATGTTGGCCTTGGCTTGTCACCATCTCCAATGTCGGTTTCTTCTAACTTATCGGCCGACATGAATCCACGCCCTAACTTTCCATCGGTTCCATCAACTCGGATTATCCATTTAAAAATTGCTATGAGAGCCGACTTCTTGAATCGCTTGTTGATCACCGCCGACTGGTTCAACAAGACCTTCACCCCGCTCTTTTCCCCGAGAAGCAATTGATGCCTTGATACTCCCGTAAAGTGGCTCGACGTTCGCTACGCTCACCGAATCGTCTGCTTGGACCACTTCAATGTCATCATGTACCCATTGAACGAGTCTGTTGGTGCATGGTAGATGGGATGCGGTAGTTGGCATGGATCCGGGCCCCGTCCAAGCAGCAAGCCGTATGCTCCCTTGCCTTCAATGAAAAAAAAGGTTGTGAGCAAAGTTTTGGACCCGATCATCAAGTCCACGTGCACGCAACCCTTAGTATCCGAAGGATTTCTAGCAAAATCATTCGAATTATGCTTGTTGGCGTTAAGTCTCCGGGGCCCATGCCAAGCTTCCCGAATGTAGTGTATGGCATCACGTTGACTGCAGCCCCACCATCAACAAACATCTTGGTCAATGGATTGCCATTGACATATCCCTTCAAGTACAACGGCCTCATGTGTCGATTCCCCGGCCGGCTTGTCAAAGGTATCTTGCTTAGCCAACACCGGTTGCGCCATTAATCCCCCAAGTTGCTCATCCTCATTGATATCCGGAGATGTTTCCTCCCGCACAACTTGGTTAGCGGGAGCCATGAACTCATTCGGCGAAATTACACCATGCATGCCTGGAGCCGAATGACCCGGTCCTTCGGGTTTGTCCTTTGGGCACCATACTTGTTTTCTCTTGATTCCCGCCTTTGCTTCAATTCTTGGTTCCTCAAGCGTTGAACCCTTCTTTTTTGGCTTCTCCTCAAGCCGGGCGGGCACCACCGTCCTTCTTGCCGGATGTACTCACGTTCCTATTCTTCTTGATCAACCCACTTTTGATCGGCTCGTCGTTTCCTTGGGTGATCGTTGACCTCATTTATTTTAAAGCGCCGACCGTCATTGGGATGTATCCTTCCAATTCTCTCATGGACGGATCGGTGATTGGCGCCTTCCCCGCCCGTATTCGGTGTATTTATCATTGCACTCGGGAAATTCTTCAATGTGGGGAGTTTCAAACCCTCATTCCAAAGAATGCCCGAAGAATGCGCATCTCCAATGTGCACGCTCTTGTTCCCGTGCATGCTCTTCTAGCTCTCTTCTGCGCGCTCCTTCTTCAAACCTTCGCTTCTCCACTTCGTATTTTTGCCTCTGGTAGCGTTCCTTTTCCTGTTGACGCTGCCACTTGTTAAGAAGAATGCGCGTGGTTACCCTGGGCTTGGTCCTGGAAGATTCCCCAACCTCAATCTGGCTCTTCAGGATGCGAGGAGCCTCTTTGTGGACTTGCTCCACCGAGATCAACCGATCCGTCTCGTTTAGCTCTAGCTGAAGTCAAAACCTTCACCTTCCCCTTCTCCTCGGCACTTACCATATTGACGGAAAAGCCAACCATGTTCCGAGGGAAAGGGTGGCCATCCAGACTTCATCTTGTTATCGAATTTCAAGTGACCCTCCTGGATAGCCCTTTGTATCCTCACTTTGAAAACCCCGCAATCATTAATGGAGTGAGAGTTTCTATCATGAAATCCACGGTAACATTTCTCTTTAACTCCATCGGGCCGAAGCATAGAATGCCCCTCGTGCAACTTGATTCGGCCTTCCTTCACCAGGAACTCAAAGAGTTTGTCGGCCTTAGTCATGTCAAAGTCATACGTGCCCTTGGCTTGCTTTATCCACCGCCGGGTTTACGGTTAATGGTTCTTTGCCCCACATGATCTTAGCCGCGGCCACTTCCTCGTCATCATCAAATTCCGCCACCCGATCGGCTTTTTCGAGGAACTGGTTGTAGATGTCAGCTATGTCATGGTGCTTGGCGAACCTGGAGTCTTTCTTGAATCCGTAAGCTTGATTACTCATCAATGACAACCTTTGGGACAGCTGACCCAAATTGTCAAATTCCATGCCAAGCAGCTTCTCCCGAATAGCTGGTAGCATTCCCGCAACAGCCATGTCAGCCAGTTGATCATCTGGCAAAGTCAAAGAGAAGCACATGCCCTTGACCTCTCTAAATCTTCTGAGAAATTCCAAGGGCGTTTCATTGTGTCTCTGTTTCAAGGTAGCCAGATCAATTAGCTTCTTTTCGGTACTGCCACTGAAGTAATGAGCATGGAACTTCTGTTCCAAGTCTTTCCAGGTGTTGACTGATTGAGGAGGCAAATAAGTAAACCATGTAAATGCCGGGCCTTTCAACGATAAAGGAAAATATCTGACCCTGAATGCCTCATCAGCTGAAGCTTCCCCAAGCTGCATTAAGTATCAGGCAATGTGCTCTACAGTGCTTGTATCGTCCTGCCCAGAGAACTTTGTGAACTCTGTAGGAGGCTTCACCCTTGGCGGCAAGATCACCCCGTGGTACCACTCGGGAAAGGAGGTGTATAAGCTGGTCCTTGCATTTTAGGCTTAAGGCCCAATTGATTTTGCATAACATCGGCTATTTTCTCGCACCAGGATATCATCATCTTGCATTCCCGCAAACTTTGGACCATACCCGGATTTGGGAAAGCATCAATAGCGCCATAATCCATAACTTCCGAATATCCCCCACCATACATATTTTTCTCGACTCGTTATTAGCCGGGGCTATCTTGTAAGTAGAATTAGGCGGCATTCCGGATGAACCGAACGCCAGATCCCCATATGTAGGCCTATTGGGCATTGCCTGATATGGATTCGGTTGTTGAACTGGTTGACCTCCATTGTTTTGCAGAGGCGGCTGGACCGGTTGACTTCCCATGCTCTGTGGAGGTGGTTGGATTGGTTGACTCCCCATGCTCTGCGGAGGGGGCTGAGCGTTTGCAACTTGAGCTGGTTGAGCAGAACTGGTTTCTCCAACCTCCGCGGAAGATGTGTGAGGAGACACTCGACTAAGCATCCTCTCCATGCCTGGGCCAAAGACTCCTATCATCATCTGCTTGAACATATGCAGGAAAGCAGTATGATGCTTAGCCATCACGGTGTCTATAGTTTCTCGAAAAGCATCTAGAGCCTCTTGTTTCTCTTGAACAGATGTGGAATCGGCTCCCCTGGCAACAGAACCTTGGGCATATCAGTTTTAAGGTACGGGACACCGCTTCTGTTCTTGCCGAAGGACATCAGGCATTTCTGCTAGAACTGGTCGATGGCGTCCTTCAATTGCCCTTGTTGTTCTGGAGTCAGGTCATTAATGGTGACATCCATGACGCCGTGAATGTCAGGCATCTTGAATCAGCTAGAATGTCCCACCAGGCGTGCCAAAAAGTGTGTTGACGCAAAATCTGCACCTCACGCCAAGCACACAGCAAGCCGAACGGAGCCGGCTTAACACGCGTGATGAATCCCGAAAGCGTGCCGGTCAATTTTCCCCGAAACCGACAAAGGATGAAAAATAGTTAGATAAAACATGGAACTTGCCGGTGGTACCGCACGTTCCGTATTTACGGCTAGAAAGCCAATCAAAATGACATATAGCTATGACAAGCTATACGCACAGTTCAAACATCATTCGGGAGCTTTAAAACATAAAACGGATATAGCCGAATGGGTGACGTAAGCATGACAAAAGATCGGTCTTTGTTTAAATAACGTTGCCCACGCATAGTCATGACCGATTTTTGATGATCATCAACAAATAAAATAAATAAAGTAAAGCATGATCATAAATATGAAATAAACAAGCATGCATAGGCCAAAAGCACTAGTCTACCGCATGTCTAGGTACTTTCAAAACCGTCAAGCATGAAACCAAACAAGTTAATTCACCGCATGATACAACTTGTTTAAAATCACACCACCAACCACAAAGAGATTAATCCACCGCATGATACAATCTAAATATGGAAGGCTAAAGCACACATTATTTAAGAAAAAACTTATGAGCGTGTTTTACTAATGGAAAATAGCCGAATACAGCTGTACAGCCGAATCGGGTTCCGTGGAGAAGGAACAAACATTGCCAAAGATGATAAACCTATCAGATTGAATCGAAATCTAATCCACCGGATGATTAGCTCTAAAACAATCCAGAAACCTGCATCTACCGCATGATACCCAGTTCTTTCAAGATTTACACAAGACTAACAAGCTTGAACCCACAACACGTGACAACTTAGATCGATTCGGTTTCGGCTATTAAAGAACATGTGATCCATGTGCCGTTTTAAGACAAAGATGTGAACAAATAACATAAAGATCACCGAACAAGATAAAGCCGATCCAAACAATCTAAATTGGGCAAAAGAGTGTTACATGAATTTAAACGTAAAGTAAAAACTCAAGACAACACATGGTAACTTAATGAATCTATTAGATCTTGCCAAATCTAATGAGCCGATAACTAGCTCCAAGCTAGATCTTATGCCACCGCATGGCTCATGATCTAACAAGAAACCCTCTTGAACCAAGCTTAAATCTACCGCATGATACTAACCATGGTAACAAGACTACTTGCATCACGGTCTAAATCCACCGCATGATACTAGACATGATACAAGGTTGCGGGTACTTACGGAGGTCGACGGATCGATGGCTCCCCTCGAAGAACTCGACGACATGACTAAAGGACTCGAGAATTTGGCGTAAAGCCGGTTTGTTATGAAATTGTTCGATACCTATTACATACATCAAGGGCTTATATTTATACTCTTGACCTAACATGACTCCCGGTCGACTAAGAGTACAACATTAAATGTCTAAATTAATACTCGATGCCAATGTCCGTCTCGTATACCCCATCAACTCGTTCTTTCCCCGCATCGGGCCACGTCACCACGCATTCCCGAAAACTTCTCCTTCAAAAGAGCAAACAGCCCCCTTGCCGAACGATGGCGTACCGCCGACCGCAAGCGTTCCTTACCAATCTCCCTTGAGGAGATTTTTCCGGCCGAATGGTATTCATCACCAAGCTCGGCCCACAAGTCACCTAACTCCCGTACCTTTTTTTGGTGTTAACAATAGCCGAATGCATGAAATAAGCATGATGAAGAATCGCTCTTTATCTAAACCACATTGCAGCACGTAACCATGACCGATCATCAAGGATAAATTACAATAAAATAAATAAAAGGGCGAAGCATGATCATAAATTTGTAGTAAACATGCATGCATAGACCAAAAGCACCGATCTCTCGCATGTCTAGGTACTTTCAAACCCGTCGAGCGTGACACCAAACAAATTAATCCACCGCATGATATAACTTGTTTGAAATCACACCACCACCGAAGAATAGATCAATCCACCGCATGATACAATATAAGCATGGAAGGCTAAAAGCATACATTATTTAAAACAAACTCATGAACATGTTTCACTCATGACAAAGTTACCGAATACAACCGTACGGCCGATTCGGGTTCCGTGGAGAAGGAACAAACTATGCTAAATTAACAAGCTTGAACACGCAACATGTGGCAATCTAGATTGATACGAATTCGGCTATTAAAGAGCACGTGACCTATGCGCCACATCAAATTAAGGATTTGAACATACATCAAATGGATCGCAAACAAGATAGAGCCGAATCTAGTCAATCTAAATTGGGCAATAAGAGTATTACATGAATTAAACATAAGAGCAAAATTCAAAGCAACACACGGTAACTTAATGAATCTATTAGATCTTGCCAAATCTAATAAAGCCGATAACTAGATCCAAGCTAGATCTTAGCCTACCGCATGGCTCATGATCTAACAAGAAATCCCTCTTGAACCAAGCTTAAATCCATCGCATGATACTAAGCATGGTAACAAGACTACTTGCATCACGGTCTAAATCCACCGCATGATACTAGACACGATACAAGGTTGCCGGTACTTTGGAGGTCGACAGATCGATGGCTCCTCTCGAAGAACTCGACGACTCAACTAAAGGACTCGAAAGATGGCACAGGGCCGGTTTGTTGTGAAATTGTACGATGCCTATTACAAACACTAAGGGTTCATATTTATACCCTTGTTCTAACACGACTCCTAGTCGACCACGATTACAACATTTATTGCCCAAATTAATGCCCCGCGCCAATGTCCGTATTGCACCCGTCATCAATTCATTCCTTCTTTACGTTCAAGCCACATCATCACGCATTCCCGAATGCTTCCTCTTCCGGGCGTGAAACAGCTCTTCCGCCGAATGATGACGTACTCCCGACCGCAAGCGCCTTTGCCGAATGCTTTGAGGAAAACCTCTCGCCGAATGGTACTTTCCTACCAAACTCAGCCCACGGAGTCGGTCTCTTCCGTGTACCATTTTTTGGTATTAACATATGCCCCTTCATTTACGGGATAAAAGGTGATTTTATTCCGGAATTGACCATAAATGCTCAAAGTCTCCGTGCCGAATCCGTTCAACACCCGTTTTTTCCTCCTTCAAACCGTGGGAGTTTTCTCCTAGATCCAAACCCTAGTTCATCAATCTTTCAAGCTTCAATCTTCAAATGACGAACCAAGACCAAGCTCTTCGGGTAAATCTCATCCTCCTCGTGCCCAATCGATATTACTTTTCTCGAATTTCATCTTAAATTTCTCCTCTTGCCCTCTCTTGTTCTTGATAGGCTCTAGCCGTCGAAATCTTGATTTTCATTGAGGACTAGTCACCATCTTATTTCCTCGGGCCCATGGGAATCTCCCCGACCATTCCGAGTTCATTACGGCCCGAATCCCATAGAATCCCCTTCAAGGCGAAAGATCACAAAACCCCATGAATGGTAGGATGCTTTCAAGAACCGGCCCCCGCCCCCAATTGCAGGCCGGAGAAATTGGTACAAAAGGATGCTTGATCATGACGATGCCAAGACAAGCAATTGGGACGACCTTCGCATTGCTCATTGTTTAGAATTGTCTTTGGCCGAGACACCTAAAAACGAGAATCTTCTCGATTGCGGCCTACCATTTACGGTCGAATGGTGCTAATGCCTTCTTTTTCGGTCACGGACCAATGTCCCCCATTTTGGCCGATGTATACATGATAACCGGCCTTGGAGTCACAGGAAATGTATATCCACACAAGTACAAGGGCTCCTCCAGGCAAATAGGAGTGAGAACAGGGGTTGGACATAAGAAATATATCCAAAACTATATGTCTGACGGCCCTTGGTCTCATGTTGAATACAGAGCTTTTTTAACATGTGGCTATGCAGATTCATCTTTTGTGGCAAAGCCAATGAGCCAACCCTGAACCACATTGTAATGGCTAAGGACCTGGCTGCTGGTACTTCTATTCCCCTCGTAAAGTACCACCTAGGAAGTGTCTACCATATGGTTCACCAAACCACCTATCTGAAGCACACCAGCCAAAAGATTTCTTGTGTTAATGGCCCTTGGTGGTTTGTCCGGATGTAGCCGCAGCTATATATGCACCGCATTGTTGGTATTGACCTCAACAATCGGCTCTTTCCTTCACCAACTAAAAGGAAGGGGAAACTTAGAGCACCAAAGGTTGCCAAACTTATGGAGAAGCCGCCTCAACCATGTCTATCAACCAACGCATTAGCCAACTTTTTGAGCTCTTCTTCGGATGTTTTGCCAACCTTCTTTGGATTTCATATCCGGATAATGATAACTTGACTCTTCATTGTGAGTTTAGTTTTGGAGCCGGATGTAATGATGTACAATCTATAGCAATTTTCAATACCTTCATTCATCCATGCATCCTGCCAGCAGAATTTTGTGGAGGAAGGCAAATTCAGAGTACCTTTGAGTACTACCAGCCAAACATGATGGCCAGACAACTAGGATGCGGCCAAGTGCCCCCAAGGCTATTCCTTCATGAATTCCTCAAGCCCAGAGAGGACATCAAGGAATCCATACAAGCAAAAAGGGTCTTTGAGTACAAGTGCAGCACAACTGTTTATGCACCAAGACCTTTTGGGCCAATAACAGTAACTCATCCCTCTTTTATTCCTTGGGGCAAGAACTTCATGATCATATCTTTAATGTGCTAGTACATCCTCTTTGTCTTGAACTAATGCCCGACTTTCATCCTTCATATCCCCTTTGTACATTTACCTTCAATCATGCCCCTCTTTACTGATCAAGATTTTGTCATTTTCTACAGGATACAGTACCTGCCCCACTTGCCAGGACAATCTCTTATAATATTGAGGGCCCAATCTCTGCCTTGGGATATCAATCTCCTACCCTGGCTCAACTGATGTCTAGATATGCCACACTAGATCCAACTCTCACCGAGTTCGGCCTCGACAAAAGGAAAGCTCCATCTCTAATTGCTCCTTCGGTACCGCCAAGAAGAAAAGAACAACCAAAAAACTTCTCATTCAGGTTAGAACCTTTCCTTCCCGAACTTAAAAGCCACTCTTCATCCTAATCATCTTATACATGATTTCGGACCGCAGCTCAGCAATCATTGGTCATTAAAGATTCCGCCAATGCTTCATCTACCGGTAAAATTTTGACCATCTTATTTTTTCTAATCATTTTTTCTTCATTGCCACTTATCCTCTACTTATTAGTTGCGGAGGAAACGTTGGTGAGCCGAACCGTGGGGAGTTCTTCTCCTCAACACGATTCAAATCCAACCTCACCAAGGATCCGCTCATCCTCTCCTCAACCGAAGCTTCAACCTCACCAAAGATGCATCCAGCTTCTCCTCGGCCCGAAGCTTCACCTTACCAATGGCTCATCCAGCTTCTCCTCAACCGAAGCTTCGGCTTTACCAAGGACTCCTCAAGCTTCTTCTCGATACAATCTAAGCATGGAAGGCTAAAAGCCGAAGGATCGGATGGCGACTAGAGAGGGGGAGGGTGAATAGGAGCCGGTAAAAATTCTTCCCAAAGAACCCGGCCTATGTCCTACTCAAATCCCGGTCACACACAAGCGATGGATCGAGTCACGCACCAATCGCCAAGACCACGAGGTTATGGATCAACCTCTAGCCTTAGGAACGATTCCTCAAAGCACACGCGGAAGCACTAGAAAGGGAGGAAAGGAATCGAAACACACAAGACCGCACGAGCTCTCGGCGGACCGTCCGCCCGGCAAGAGTGCGGACCGTCCGCGATGGACCGCGCGGACCGTCCGACCTGCTCTCGCGGACCGTCCGCGCCGACGTCGCGGACCGTCCGGCCCTTCCCGCGGACCGTCCGTTAAATCACACGGAACGAACCAAAGCCACACACGACCCACGGACCGTCCGCGGGGAGCACGCGGACCGTCCGCCAAGCACCCGCGGACCGTCCGCCCGACACCGCGGACCGTCCGAAACTCCGTCCAACCAAAAACCGAAATCGCGACGGATCGAAACAAAGGACAAGCAAGAACGCGAAGAACACGGGACGAACACGGCCCACGCGGACCGTCCGCGACCCCCCCGCGGACCGTCCGCCAGTGCGGACAGAGCAGAAACGCCCGACCCCGAAAGTCAACTCCCCCAAATCATCATCGGAATTCCCAAACGGTTGAAGCTATGGAGACAGGGGTTTGGGGACTTGAAAAGCGTCACACAAGGATGCTATAGCCCAAAAATCTTGCCTCCTAACTCCCTAAATCACCGGGAATCGCGAATCCTTTGAGCACCACCAAAACCTAGAGCACCGAATGAAAACTCACGAATCGAAGTGATTTCCCGGCGTTTGAGGGCACAAGATCAAGCACAAAGATGCACAAGGCATCTATCCATGTTTCCCTCAAAGAAATCCGGAAAGAAACTCACTCAAATCCGCGGAATCACACCGAGAACAAAGGCACGAAAATAGGCACAAAAAGGCACGAAAAACAACCCCGAATCTTCTATACAAACCAGGAAAGATTCACAAGGTCTAGCATGCCGCCCTAGCATCCATCCCTCTCAACAAATCTCTCATGAAGCTCTCATGCTAGCCTAGAGAAAATAGGAAGGAAAATAGCTACGAAAATGAGAAAGAGAAGGGGGAAATGAAACCCTAAGTCGCGGAGAGTAAGCGCCATCAACACACACTCCAGGCTTATATATCGGTCCCGCCGGAGTGGTAAATGACTCGACTACCCCTAACTACACTACTGGCGATACAACCCACGTAGGGGCATTTTGGTAATGTTTGTGGGTCTTGCCATCGGACGGCCACGCCTTCGCCGCACCCCGCGTCCTCCCGACGCAAGCCATGCGATCCCGCCGCGTGTCCTCCGCTTCGAAGCTTCCCGACACGCCCGGATCCCGTCTCCGTCGTGTTGGGCCCTCGGACTTGGTTTTGAGGTCCAAACCAAGAAACCGTCCGCCGATGGTTTTGTGGGCAAACCACCAAACCCCGCGTGCCCGGTCCGGCCTCCCGCCAAACCACTTGACTTGACCGCCACCGTGCACCGGCTCACTTGTCCATGACTTCGTCTTGCTTGTGTCGCCACCATGTGGCCCGCACCCGGGCCCCGCCGTCCACCGGGTCCCTCGAACCGAGCCTACTTGTCTCTCCATCTCCCGGAGGCCCCTCAAGGCTGAAGACCTTTCGCGCCCGTTCTTCACCTCGCAACAACACGAACTAGGCCGCAGCCTACACCGCGCACTAAGCCAAGAGTCAGTCCAGCACCCGTTGTCAATCACTCATCACTGAGGAGCGGTCATCCACCGACCACTGGGACGCTCCTGGTCCTCAATCTCCCCCTTGATGAGTGCATTGACAACACACAACGCGAAATGAAATTCAGAGAAAAAGAGAAAGAAAGAAGAAAGAAAAACAAAGAAGCTCAACTCATGACCAAAGCCGAAGAAAGGCAAAGAAAGGTCACAAGCCAAGCAAAGCACAAAATCCACACCGAAAACAGCAAGAAAGCTCCCCCTGAACATGTGGATGCACACTTCCAAATTTCAGCTCACCTTTTTCTGAATTTTCATTAAGCTCACCTTTTCTCCCCCTTGTTGACAATGTATGAATCAAGGTGAAAATGCAGAAATGCAAAGCAAAGCATATAAACATCTACATGAGCTTCTCAAATAGGCCAAATCTAGTGTCAAAGGCTAAAAATGAGACAAAGATCACACACATGAATCATAGCATAGTCAAAGCATTGCCACAAGTAATATATGAAGATACAAGCATGTGACAAAGCAAGATTTTCAGATTTAAGCCGTTTTATCAAAAGAAGGCTCGCTTCACATGTAAAAGCCTATCCATGTCACACTTGAGCCACAAACATGCATACCATTTAAAGATCATACAAGGATGTCAAATTCTCAGCAAAAGATCATGGCAAACACCCATAAAGCAAAGCATGTCATGTCAAAGCTCATGAGCCATGTGTCCACTTCGGGGAGACTTCTCCACTGGTGAACATCATGCAACATGTTTTGCACCCATATGTGAAAGATACGACATTTTCAGCATAGACATGATGGATGGAGCATTTTTCAAGCATTTGACACTTCTTTTCAAGATTAAATTATTTCATGGTACATGAAGTGCCTTTGCGGCAAAAAGAAGCTTATGCTCCCCCATGAATGCAACATAGGCTAAACATTCACAATGATATCCGGCCTTTGGCCCAAATGCAAGAACAAGGCATCCAAGCACAATCTAAGCATGAAAAGCATATTTAGACCAAATTGTGACATGGATACACAACTACACACGAGTGGAGCATATTTCATCAAAAATTAGTCAAGTTAAGCATTTATCTCAAAAGGGGCTATCTCACCACACATATATCTCAAATATTCCAAGAGCATAGCCTCACATCACCATTTCTCCACACATATAACCAAAATCTCACAAATAGCCAAAGAGACTCACATATGGCATATAAAAGAAGCTCATCATCCTAAAATGCAATATGGCACAAATGCAACATGATATATGACAAGATGGCTATCCTACCATGGTTTATACATCAAACAAAGCATGTATATACATCAAAGTAAAACATGGTATGATACATATGGTACAAAAAGGAAATCTCCCAAGAAACAGCTAGAAAGGGCAACAAACCCCAAGTTCCCCCCGCAAGCGCACAAAAGTAGCTTGGTCGAGAGGCTTTGTAAAGATGTCGGCTAGCTGATCTTGGGTAGGGACATGGCTCAAAATAATGGTTCCTTTCTCCACATTGTCCCTCAGGAAATGATACCTCACCTCTATGTGTTTGGTTCTAGAGTGAAGCACTGGGTTTTTGGCTACGCTTATGGCACTGGTGCTATCACAAAGAAGTGGGATCTGGGTGCACTCCTCACCAAAGTCTCTCAAAGTGTATGAAATCCACAGCAGCTGGGAACAACAACTCGCGGCAGCAACATACTCCGCCTCTGTGGTAGACTGAGCTACACTAGACTGCTTGCGGGAAGACCATGAGACCAACGAAGAACCAAGAAACTGACAAGTGCCAGAAGTAGACTTCCTCTCGACTCGACAACCAAAGAAAATCCGCATCGGAAAAACCATGAAGAGACAGAGTCGAGGAGGAAGAATACCAAAGGCCAAGACCAGGGGCAGACTGTAGGTACCTGAAAATCCTCTTGACGGCCGTCGATGTGACGTCCTCGGCGAAGCCTGAAAACGAGCGCACAGACACACACTGAACTGTATGTCTGGCCTCGTCGCCGTCAAGTAGAGGAGGGAGCCGATCATGCTCCCCGTACTCCCGCCGGTCCACCGGTTCTCCGTCCTCATCCGCATCCAAAGTGGCCGTACTCCCCATGGGAGTCGACATCGGCTTCACATCTTGCATCCGGAACTTCCTCGGCATGTCTTTCGTGTACTTGGTCCGGTGCACAAATGTACCGTCCTTCACTTGCTTGATCCGCGCCCGAGAAAATACTGCAACTCGCCCATCATGCTCATCTCGAACTCCCTGCTCATCTCATCTGCAAACTTGGCAACAAGGTTATGTGACGAGCCACCAAAGACAATATCATCCACGTATATCTGAACAATCAGCAAGTCATTTCCATGCTTGAGGAGAAACAAGGTTCTATCTACGGTACCCATCACAAACCCTCTACTCAACAGAAAACCTCTCAATCTCCCATACCAAGCACGGGCGCCCGTTTCAACCCATACGAGCCCTTTTCAACCCGTATACCCCGTGTGGGTACAACTCGCTCTCAAACCCGTGTGGTCGCTTCACATACACCTCCTCCTCTATGACCCCATTTAGGAAAGCACTCTTCACGTCCATCTGAAACAACTTGAACCCTTTAGCCACGGCAAAGGCTAGAAGGATCCGAATTGCCTCAAGACGGGCCACAGGAGCAAAGGTCTCCTCATAGTCGATCCCCTCCTTCTGACTAAACCCCTGAGCAACAAGTCTGGACTTGTTCCTCACAACCATCCCATTCTCTCCCTCTTTGTTCTTCCAAACCCACTTGGTTCCTATGGGATGGCAATTTGGAGGTGGTTCAACTAACTCCCACACCCCGGTTCCTCTCAAAATTTTCCAACTCCTCATGCATAGAATTGACCCGGTTTGCATCGGATAAAGCATGTCCAATGTCCTTGGGCTCAAAAGTAGCAACAAAAGCAAAGATGAGCAAAATGAGAGGAATTCCTGGACCTCGACCGTGTAGTGCGTTCATTGATGTCTCCAATGATCTTCGAAAGGGGATGCACTTCTTGAATCCGCCGGGGAGCCTCACGCCTCGAGACTACCTCCCCCTCAACTTCAGCTTCTCTCGCCTGGTCCTCTTGTTGCACCGTCGTTGTCCATGAAGTAGACGGTCCATGCTCCAAAGTAGTCGTAGGGGAAGTAGTGGGTACATGCTCAGCTTCAAGCGCATGGTTCTCCCCATCATCATCTCCAGCTTCATCTTTCTCCTCTTCAAAGAGGTCCTCGGCCATCTCTTCATCACCTGCACATTCAAAGCCAAGAGAGGTACATGGCATTGTCTCGTCGAAGGTCACCTCGCAAGTCTCCATGATTTTGTTAGTCTCAAGGTTAAGCACCCTATAGGCTCTAGAGTGGTTAGCATATCCAAAGAAAATACCATCACTAGACCTAGCCTCAAACTTGTCGAGTTTTCCCTTCTTCAAAATAAAGCACTTGCGGCCAAAAACTCGGAAGTGACTCACCTTGGGTGCCCGACCATGCATAAGCTCATAACGGTCTTCTTCTTGAAAGCTCTCAATAAAATCCGGTTGGAGACATGACAAGCCGTATTGACCGCCTCGCCCAAAACCTCCTAGGAGTCCCGTGCTCATCGAGCATCGTCCTAGCCATCTCACAAAGAGTCCGATTTTTCCTCTCCACGACTCCATTTTGAGGGGGCACATAAGGGGTCGAATACCGATGTTCAAGACCTAGATCACGACAAAAGGCATCAAAACGAGAGTTCTTAAACTCGCAGCCATTATCACTTGCGGATAGCTCGAATAGCATTCCCATGCCTCTCGTTTTTCAACCTCACGATCGGATCTCGAACAAAACCAAAAGTCTCACTCTTATCCTCCAAGAAGAACACCCGTGCATAGCGAGAGTAATCGTCCACCACAACAAGGACATACCACTTCCCACCCACCGAGCGAACTCGAGCCGGCCCAACAAGGTCCATATGCAACGGCTCGTCGGACGCTCGGTCATGACATCGGTCAGGGGTGGATGGGGAATGGCTACCATCTTACCATGCCTACAAGGAGCACAAACCAAATCCTTCTCAAACTTCAACTTCGGCAATCCTCGGACAAGGTCAAGACCACTCAAGCGGGAAACCAAATCAAAGCTCAAGTGTCCCAACCGCCTATGCCATTTCCACAAATCGAAGAAGGACCGCCATCAAACAACGAGCAGACCCAAAGAACGAGAGAAATCAGCCCTCGAAAATCGACCCTCGGGGATGATCATACGGACAAGATCACCTCGAGAATCAAGCAAACGAGACTCGCCGGACTTGAAACGCACCTCAAAACCTTCATCAAGCAACTGAGAAACCGAAAGCAAATTAAAACCCAAAGACTTCACAAGAGCCACTCTCTTCAACGTTACCTTGTCACTCACATGCACAACACCCTCTGAAAGCACCCTACCTCGTCCATTGTCCCCAAAAGTTATGTACATCTTTTCCTTCACTGGAGTGAGGCTGGAGAACCACTTCTTATCTCCGGTCATGTGTCGAGAACACCCGGAGTCGATCAACCAAATGTTCTCCAAACCTCCTGCCTGTAGTCAGAAACAAGAACGAGAATGAGCTAGCGACTCGACACTGGGGTTAGCACAGAGAAAGTTAAACCAGTGTCGAGCCATCTCGCTCAAAAGAGGGGTTAGCAAACATCACTCCCTTGCTACCAAGCTTCCCATGTCCCATGGGAGGAGTACGAGCACCACGAGGGGGAAAACGTGGTCCGTAGTTCCTCCGGAACCCAAAGCTGCGATCATCTCCCCTAAACCCGTACCGAGGACGAGTAGGAGGACGTCCAACAAAACCACCACGAGCCCGACCAAACCTCTCACCAAAGACGCACACCATCATCTCTCCCCGACAAACCTCTCACCACCACCTCCGTCGTGGGAACCCGCCAACACTCCTCACACTTCCCACACCCCGTGGAAGTGGCACTCTAGGCTCGGGAATACCGCGAGGCCGGCGATACCGTCCCGGTTCGCTTGCTCCCTAGCAAGCCTCTCATCCCTCTTCCTCTTGTAGCAAAACTCGCAAGATGCCTCTCCTTGCCACAATACTCACACCGAAGGGGATGGGTTTTGGTTTTGGCTCGGCTTCTCCTTAGGCTTCTCACCCTTCTCACCCACAAACTTCACCGGGTTTCGGAAATCATTTGTCTTAGGTGGGAATTTGGGTGGATCTTGGGTTGTGTCAAGCTTGTTGCAAAGGTGGTTGGGCTTTGGTGTGAAAGAGTTCTTGGGTGCTTTTGGGAGTGGGACTTGGATCTCTCCGATCACCTCAAACCCGGGGTTAGACTCAACACACTTCTCGTACACACTCTCCCCACTGTTCTCTCCCACTTTCTCACCCAACTTCTCAAACCCCAAACCACGACCATCAGCTCTCTTGAACTCCTCAATCATGATTTTCAATTGAGGTTCCTGCCCAGACAACCAACCCAACACTTTCCTCAAATAGTCATTCTCCTCATAGATGACATCCAACCGGGAAGTAAGCTCAAGATTACGCAAAGTGACTTCATCACAACCTAGAACATGCATTTGCAACAGGAGATTTCAAAGATGCTTCCAAAGAACTAATGGTAGAACGAGCATCGACAAGCTTAGCATGCATAGTAGGACATGATTTGCAAGCACCAAGCAAAGTAGGTCTAGCCTTAAGCTCATCATGTTCAGTCCTAAGAGCATCTAGTTGAGCCAAAATAGAAGCATTCTTCTCATTAAGCAGTTTGATCTCATTCAACCAAGCATCACATTCAACACATTCAACATCATCAGAAGAAGTAGGAGCAAGTTTCAAGGAGTCATTCTCAAGTTTCAATTCAAGCAATTTTGACTCTAACTCTCCTACTTTCTCACTAGCATTCTCAAGCTGAGCCCTAAGATCTTTCCTCATCTTTTTGGCATCTCTCAGCACACTATCACGATTATCAAGCAAACCATTCAACCTAGCAATCTCAGGCAAGCAAAGAGTCGGGGTCACGGTTTACCTCATCCTCCGAGTCGGAGTCGCCGTCCTCCTTCACACTCTTCTTGCTGCTCGAGCTATGGGCCATGCCACAAAAGCCCTCGAGCGCCACACGGCTCCGCCCCGCCCCGAGGTTCCGGCTTGCACTCTTCTTGCCACCGCGCCTCCCGGCGTCTTCATCTTCGCCGCTTGAGCTTGACCGCTCCTCGCTTGAGCTTGAGTCAACGTCGCTCGCACCGGCCACCATCGCTCTTGCCTTGTTCTTCTTGTAGGTGCTCTTGCTCGGTCGCCGCTTGTCCTTGTCCTTGCTCTTGGACTTGTTGAAGTGCTTGCCCTTGGAGGAGTACTTGTCTTCGCGCCTCGGGTGCGCCTTGTACTCGTTCACCTTGTACTTGTTCTCCTCCGCTTCCGGCACTCGGCGATGAAGTGGCCACGCTTGCCACACTTGTAGCACGTCCCCGAGCTCCGCCTTGCGTTCCTCCGACTCTCGTGTAGTCGTTCAAACCTTCTTGAGAGCAAGGCCGCCTCCTCCTCGCCCAAAGACATCAAACTCCTCATCCGGAATGGACATAAGAGAGGACAAAGAAAACTCGTCGACAGGAAGGGTTAGATTTGCCCTTTGATCCTCCCACAAGAGCAAGACTATGGTCAGTCGAGCCCTCATGCTTGGATAGCAACTTCCTGTCAACCTCAGCCGACTTGAGCTTAGAAAAGAGGTCATCCAACTCAATAGTCAAATAGTTCCCAGACTCCTTGATGGCCTCAACCTTAGCACCCCAAACATTTGGATCCAAGACATGCAAGAGCTTCAAAGCCTGATCATGCTCGGAATACGGAAAATCCTCAACATTTGCCTTCATGTTGTTCACGATGGCGGTGAACCTCGAAACATCGCATCAATGTCCTCACCGGGAAGTGGAGTGAAATTCTCATATTGCATCCGGTAAGAGACAAAGAGGCGAGCCTTCACATGGTTATCACCACCGTGAGCAACCAACAACTTATCCCAAATTTGCCAAGCAAGACTCAAATGGCGAACACGCTCAAACTCTGGATCACACAAGCTCCGGCACAAGTGATCAACGGCTTTTGCATTAGCCTCATACTTGGCCTTGGCATCGGCATCGGTCACCATAAGAGTATGGATGTTGACCGGAATAGCATATGTCTTGTCAAGCACAATAAAATCCAACGCTTCCCTCGAAGAAAGATCATCATACGAGCCGCCCACTTGTGGTAACCCTTGCCATCGAAGTGCGGCGGACCGCCCCCGCTCAACGTACGCCATCTTAGGATTCGAGACTTGTCAAAGTCGCAAAGAATCCGGCACCAAGCTCTGATACCAATTGAAGGATCAGATGGCGACTAGAGAGGGGGGGGAGTGAATAGGAGCCGGTAAAAATTCTTCCCAAAGAACCCGGCCTATGTCCTACTCAAATCCCGGTCACACACAAGCGATGGATCGAGTCACGCACCAATCGCCAAGACCACGAGGTTATGGATCAACCTCTAGCCTTAGGAACGATTCCTCAAAGCACACGCGGAAGCACTAGAAAGGGAGGAAAGGAATCGAAACACACAGCCCGCACGAGCTCTCGGCGGACCGTCCGGCCCGGCGGTGCGGACCGTCCGCGATGGACCGCGCGGACTGTCCGACCTGCTCTCGCGGACCGTCCGCGCCGACGTCGCGGACCGTCCGGCCCTTCCCGCGGACCGTCCGTTAAATCACACAGAACGAACCAAAGCCACACACGACCCACGGACCGTCCGCGGGGAGCACGCGGACCGTCCGCCAAGCACCCGCGGACCGTCCGCCCGACACCGCGGACCGTCCGAAACTCCGTCCAACCAAAAACCGAAATCGCGACGGATCGAAACAAAGGACGAGCAAGAACGCGAAGAACACGGGACGAACACGGCCCACGCGGACCGTCCGCGACCCCCCCGCGGACCGTCCGCCGGTGCGGACGAGAGCGAAAACGCCCGACCCCGAAAGTCAACTCCCCCAAATCATCATCGGAATTCCCAAACGGTTGAAGCTATGGAGACAGGGGTTTGGGGACTTGAAAAGCGTCACACAAGGATGCTATAGCCCAAAAATCTTGCCTCCTAACTCCCTAAATCACCGGGAATCGCGAATCCTTTGAGCACCACCAAAACCTAGAGCACCGAATGAAAACTCACGAATCGAAGTGATTTCCGGCGTTTGAGGGCACAAGATCAAGCACAAAGATGCACAAGGCATCTATCCATGTTTCCCTCAAAGAAATCCGAAAGAAACTCACTCAAATCCGCGGAATCACACCGAGAACAAAGGCACGAAAATAGGCACAAAAAGGCACGAAAAACAACCCCGAATCTTCTATACAAACCAGGAAAGATTCACAAGGTCTAGCATGCCGCCCTAGCATCCATCCCTCTCAACAAATCTCTCATGAAGCTCTCATGCTAGCCTAGAGAAAATAGGAAGGAAAATAGCTACGAAAAAGAGAAAGAGAAGGGGGGAAATGAAACCCTAAGTCGCGGAGAGCTAGCGCCATCAACACACACTCCAGGCTTATATATCAGGTCCCGCCGGAGTGGTAAATGACTCGACTACCCCTAACTACACTACTGGCGATACAACCCACGTAGGGGCATTTTGGTAATGTTTGTGGGTCTTGCCATCGGACGGCCACGCCTTCGCCGCACCCCGCGTCCTCCCGACGCAAGCCATGCGATCCCGCCGCGTGTCCTCCGCTTCGAAGCTTCCCGACACGCCCGGATCCCGTCTCCGTCGTGTTGGGCCCTCGGACTTGGTTTTGAGGTCCAAACCAAGAAACCGTCCGCCGATGGTTTTGTGGGCAAACCACCAAACCCCGCGTGCCCGGTCCGGCCTCCCGCCAAACCACTTGACTTGACCGCCACCGTGCACCGGCTCACTTGTCCATGACTTCGTCTTGCTTGTGTCGCCACCATGTGGCCCGCACCCAGTCCCCGCCGTCCACCGGTCCCTCGAACCGAGCCTACTTGTCTCTCCATCTCCCGGAGGCCCCTCAAGGCGAAGACCTTTCGCGCCCGTTCTTCACCCTCGCAACAACACGAACTAGGCCGCAGCCTACACCTCGCGCACTAAGCCAAGAGTCGGTCCAACACCCGTTGTCAATCACTCATCACTAAGGAGCGGTCATCCACCGACCACCGGGACGCTCCCGGTCCTCAAAAGCATACATTATTTAAAACAAACTCATGAACATGTTTCACTCGTGACGAGTTACCGAATACGGTACAGTACAAAGAAATTTGGGTTCCATGGAGAAGGAACAAACTATGCTAAATTAACACGCTTGAACCCGCAACACGTGGCAATCTAGATTGATTCGAATTCGGCTATTAACGAGCACGTGACCCATGCGCCACATCGAATTAAGGATTTGAACATACATCATATGGATCGCAAACAAGATAGAGCCAAATCTAGTCAATCCAAATTGGGAAATAAGAGTGTTACATGAATTAAACATAAGAGTAAAATTCAAAGCAATACATGGTAACTTAATGAATCTATTAGATCTTGCCAAATTTAATAGAGCCAATAACTACCTCCAAGCTAGATCTTAGCCTACCGCATGGCTCATGATCTAACAAGAAAGCCCTCTTGAACCAAGCTTAAATCCACCGCATGATACTAAGCATGGTAACAAGACTACTTGCATCACGGTCTAAATCCACCGCATGATACTAGACATGATACAAGGTTGTCGGTACTTACGGAGGTCGACGGATCGATGGCTCCTCTCGAAGAACTCGACGACTCGACTAAAGAACTCGAAAGATGGCACGGGGCCGGTTTGTTGTGAAATTGTTCGATACCTATTACAAACACTAAGGGTTCATATTTATACCCTTGTCCTAACACGACTCCTAGTCGACCACGATTACAACATTTATTACCCAAATTAATGCCCCGCGCCAATGTCCGTATTGCACCCGTCGTTAATTCATTCCTTCTTTAAGTTCAAGCCACGTCATAACGCATTCCCGAATTCTCCCTCTTCCGGGCGTGAAACGGCTCTTCTGCCGAATGATGACGTACTCCCGACCGCAAGCGCCTTTGCCGAATGCTTTGAGGAAAACCTCTTGTCGAATGGTACTTTCCTACCAAACTCGGCCCACGGTGCCGCCTCTTCCCCCGTACCATTTTTGGTGCTAATAGAGGAGGTGCCTAAAGAGCCGACTCCCGAAGGTCCAAACGACGACGGTGATCCCGACGACGGCGATGACCCCGGCAATGACGACCCATGCGGGATGCACCCGTTATGTTGTGCGGCTTGCCATCACTCCATATCAGACCTCTATGCATCGGTCCGAGGAGTGTTTCCAAACTATGGAGGTGATGAGGTAGAGAATGGAGGATTTGGAGCGTGTAGTCGACAACGACCACAAGTTCCTTAATAGGAACGTGAGGAAGCTATTCGGGATGGTTGGCAACATGAAGAAAAGGTGGTGCAAGGATTCTGGAAAGTTGCACTAGACAGTTAGGGTTTCCCCCCTTCGGATTTTTGTAAAATACGACGAGGACGTCATATGATTTTAGCGTGCGGGAGAGCTCGCTAGATAGATCTTAATTTTTTTTTGCCTTAGTAAATATAGTTTGGTTTGACTTAGAGTTTGCGAGTCAAACTTTTAGGTGTGTTTTTAAATTTTTATCTTGAAATGTGTTAATTTAGTATTCGAGTTGAAAAATCAAATAAAAAGTGTCTTATAAATTTTTGTCTCATGCGATGCTTTTTCTTTCTTTACTCATATGTATATTTAACTTTTGATATATGAGCATGAGCTATTGGTTTGAAAAGTTTACTGTGGTGCTTAGTGGAATTTTCACCTCTAAAAGTGTCCACACTATATTTCGATCTAGAACCTTGTTTTGGTTATGCTAAGTTTGATGCTAATGTTGGAGGAGTTTAATTCTGCAAATTATATGAAAAACCCTTGTAATAAAGGTTAGCAAACTCTCTTTTTCCAATTTGAGAGACAGAAAAATCCTATACAAAGCCGACTCAATATCCTCTCCACCATAAGTGTGGTTAGCATGATGAGTTGGGCTAGGATCCTTCTCTCTTTGCTCGTATCATCCTTTGCACTATTTCAATTTAGGATTCCTTTTCTCATAAAGCCATGGGTTAAATGGAGGTAGTAATATAAGTTAAATAAAAATTTAATTTTCTTTAACATATGAAAGTGTTTATATGTGGGTTCTAAGTGTTGTTTATTTAGTAAGATATGATGATGCATAATTTGATTTCTAATTATTGCATATTCTATTAACAACAATGGAGCACCATCCTCGCTATCCACTTCTTGAAATGCATTATGATGGGGGCACACAGTGGGAGGAAGCTAGAAGAATGATTGGAGGTATGTCACCTTGAAGTACATGGAGTTTTTTTTTCACTATTGAACTTCATATTTGCTTAATATATTATCATTACTACAACAAGAATTTGGGTTGTGATATAATTGACCTAGGCTTTCCTATATGTAGTTGCAACTTTCGGCACATAATTGGAAATACAATATACTAGAGACAATAGCTTTATGCATAAATGTCTTGCATAGTAGCAGCTGTTTGTTTATAGAAAGATTGGTATGCGAATGTGTTGCCAACCATTGTACACATTGTTTTTTTTGCAGATTTTGAATCCACTTGTGGACCCGCACTAACCATCCTTTTGAATGGGATGATAGGTATGCCCCGTACCTTCACCAGGCTAAGAATCCGTCGCTTGCAACACTAGTGAAGGCGGGGCGCCAACCATGGACCATGCCGCTTTGACAGCTCTAGTGGACCGGTGGAGGCCCGAGACACGCACATTCACATTCCACGATCCTTGTGGTGAGAGGACAATCACACTTGAGGACGTAGCCATGTTATTTGGGCTACACATATGGGCAAGCTCACTTCGGCACTATCTACCCGGTTGGATGGAGGGACAGGGTGGAAGCCTTGGTTAGAGTGCGTCCCCGAGGAACCCCCGAGAAAATGCGAAGCATAGATTATCTTCTCGGAGTGGGTGCTTCTTGGCTGGCCTAGCACTTTTGTCATCGACCACCCATTAATGCCCAAGAGGATGTGGTTGCTAGGTATGCTTGTGCCTAGTTATGACGGCTGATTCTTGGATTTCTATTTCTCGATAGTCAAGGGAACACCCTTTCTAAGAACCGAGTGGCACCAAATGACATGGCGCGACCGGTTGTTGAAAATGACTCGTGGCAATACCGGTAGAGAAATTTTTTGGCACGGTTGCTCGTTGACGGTGTAATTTGGTACAAGAAACATGTTCATTACACTTTAGTTTGAGCTTGATTATGAAATTAACCGGCCACTAGGCACACTAATGATATAACAAGTTCATATTTGTATGTGCATTTCGAAGTGTCGTGTTTTTGCGGAAAAACATGGACTAAATGGAAGGAGACACAACAAGTTCAAAGGAGCAAATGAGGAGTCTCGTTTGTGTTGAGAGCATGATGAAATCACTCCCAAAGGTGGCGAGGACCGAAGTGTTACAAAGGAACATCCCCGAGGATTAAAGCGTAAAAGACCGAACTTCATGTGAGAAGACACTCTATCTTGGACGCGAGGATGACGTCGCCAAAATGATGCAAGTGAAGGGGGCAAAGTGCAAAATGGTAAGAGGACCCATGTGTGCAAAGGGGCGACCGAACCGGCCGAAATGGGAAGGCCGGTGTTGACGGTGAAATCCGTCAACCTAGCCATGAGTTTACCTTCGGTGTTGGCATGAGTTTTATACCTTATCCATTGGTACTAACCCCCGTGGTATAACAAGTTCACGTGTGCATGTCGGTTTTGGAGTTTAATGTTTATGCGGGGTTTTAGTGTTGAATGCAAGACTTTCGGGATGAGTTCATCAAGAACCTCATGACAAGACCTTGAAGCCCCGTACAAGTCATGCAATGAAGCAAACTTAACTCCAAGAAGCCGGGGACTTGACCCGAGAAGACGACAAACTCCGAGGACTTGACCGGAAAAAGTGCCTGAATCTTGCAAGACAAGGAGTTGTGTCCAATTTGGAGAGAAACCGACGACATGGACCTACATGCGAAGGGGGAAACATCCGGGAAGCAAGGGAACCGACGTAGAGCAAAGGAGGCCTCGGGCCGGGCCTAGATGGGCCCGGGCCGGCCGGCCCGGCCGGTCGGCCCAGCCCGTCCGGGGCCCAAAGGAGGCTCCCCTTTTCCCTAGCCGCCAATCGGGCTATTTATAGCCCCCTGACCGAGAGCCACGGAGGATACAATTCGTCATCGGCCGCCGAGGAGCAGAGAGAGAGAGGGACACCATCTCGGAGAGGAGAGGGTCGAGCTAGTTGACTAGGGTTACCCTAGCCGATGTGGGAACCTTGCACGGAAGACCACGTCGGAGTTCCCGGAGCTAGAAGCAAGATCAAGGAAGGATCCCGGTGGTGATCTTGTGTATGTATCATTGTTATAGTTGAATTATCAAGTTGAATCTTTTCCTAGCGATCAAGTGTTTCCTCAAAGATTTCGTTTTTCGATCGGCTTTGCTTATTCCAATTCTATTCTCGAGATAGATTACATAGGGTGTTCTTGTAGCCGCGGTGGCTAGAGGTACACGCCGAATCTTCCGAAAGAATCTCGACTTGTTTTTTGACTCGCCCTAAGCTCCCCGCATGAGTAGGGATACGTTGTGACAAAACGAGGGTTCCGAAAGGCGGATGTTTTCGGATTTGGACGGGAAACCACAATTTAAAGAAGCTTCTTATAAGATTTGATTTGCTACTTCTTCTCTTGCTTGGAACTTCAACAAAAGGCTTACCCCGATCCCTCTAGATCGGTTTATCTACCCAATCTTACTTTGTTTTCTCCGGTCTTTAGTAGATTAGATTAGTTTCGTGTCTTTTACTTAGATGCATTAGGGTTTCTTTTATCGAAGATTGAAGTTACTTGGCTTTATTAGATTAAGTTTTGCGTCACACATTTGTTCCACGGATTCGATACCTTGGGTTCACCACTCGAGGGAAGAAGGGTCCCTTGACTACGACGGGAGACTTGTCCGCTTGCAAGTCATAAACGAAATTTGATACAACTATTAACCGTCAACAAGCCCCTTTTTCTGGCGCCATTGCCGGGGAACAAGTGATCAAGATTTGATTTTTTTATTGCCTTTTCTTGTAATTTTCAGTTTTCTTTTAGTTTTTCTTTTTGCATCTACTAAACTTCGATCATCCTCGAAATACATCTAATCTAGTTTGTCTAACCCTAGCTTTTATAGATTTTTACTTTCTAGTTTTTGCATACTTTGTTTATTGCTAACCTAACAGGAGATGGACGGCTACCTCTCCAACAAACCCGATAATTTTGTGGATGATCCGGAAAAACTTTACAGGCTAAGGAGACGCGAAGCACATCAAGCTAAAAAGCTGGATTTTGTAGATTCGGAGTCGGAAGACAAAGGATCGCAGGAATCTCCGAAGAATTCACCACCTCAAAGTCCTCGAGAGAATCGACTTCCACCGATGGGTGACCAACCACCGCAAGAACGCAAGATTGGGGAGCTATGCACCCCAGACATCATCGACCTACCAATCTTGAACCTTGAGGAGATCGGAAGACCGTTCGAGATCAAGACCTCAACAATCCGCATGGTGCAACATTCACCCTTCACCGGTAAAGAGGATCCGAACCTTCACCTCCAAGCATTCATTCAACTATGTCAGACTTTCAACATGGATGGGGTGACTCAAGATCAAATGAGGGCAAGGCTTTTTCCGTTCTCACTACTCGGGAAGGCTTTGCAATGGTTCCACTCTCAACCGGCGGAGACGGTGCAAAATTGGAACACGTTGATGAAGGCTTTCATGAAGGAATACTACTCACCGGGTAAAACTCAAAGCTTGCGTAATAAGATTGCCACCTTTGTTCAATATCCTACAGAAACTATCTCGGAGGCATTCGAGCGCTTCAATGAGTACACCCGGGCGGTTCCACATCACAAGTTCCCGAAAGAAGACCTCGTGCAAAAGTTCTATCAAGGACTCACCATGGCGTCAAGGACGATCATCGATGCATCGGCGGGAGGATCTATCATCGAGCTTACACCGACGGAAGCTTTCACGCTATTCAAGAAGGTCGCGGATAATGACACATGGGTGTCATCCGGGCGCCTACATCCGGTTCAACCCACGGGGAACGTCAAAGGAGTCTTGCAAGTGGAGAAGGAGAACATACTTGAAGGCAAGATCGACTCACTCATGAGGAGGTTGGAGAAGATGGAGATGGAAAAGAAAGAGGCTCAAGACTTGAACGCCGCCGAAGCAAGGTCCGCATGCGAAGAATCCGGAGAGTATGGCCATGTCCGCAAAGATTGTCCGGAGGAAGCCAAAGTGCTCGACTACATGAGGAAGGGAGAATTGCCGAACTTCCGCTACGGGCAAGGTAGGCCTCAATTTAATGCAAGCTCATCTATTCCTAACGCGGTTTCGCTTCGTATATAATTGAAGGAGTTCATGGATGAGCAAGCTAAGATCAACAAGGGCACCGTCACCAAGTTCAAGACCATAGACAAGGTGTTGGAGAACATCGATAGCAAAGTGACGGAGGTCGGAAGTTCCAATCATCAAGTGCTCAACATGATGAAGATGCTCGAGACGCAAGTTGGACAACTTGTGGGGTGCCTCACTAATGATGAAGGGAAGCTTTCGGGACAACCCAAAAGTCCTGAATCGGCGAAGGCCATTCAAACACGTTCGGGGAAGGAGACCGAAGATCCGGAACGTTCCGCGGGAGCAAGGAAGCTTAAACCATCCACCGAGGTGGAAGGAGTTGCTAAAGAGAAGGTTACGGGGATCGTCACCGAGGAACCCGAATTTGAGATGCCGGAGGAAGACACGAGGATACCGCAACTCAAGCCACGCTACTTCCGAGGTAAACTTGACAACCACTTTGAGAAGTTTGTGGAAGTTGTGCGTAGACTTAGCATCAACATGCCATTACTAGATGCCCTACAAGTACCTACATATTCTCGTTACTTTAAAGACATACTTGCAAATAAATATGAGATAGCAACACTCGGGGTAGATCATGTCAAGATGTCCGAGGAGTGTAGTGCCGCTATTGCTAATGGGCTAGAGAAGCAAAAGGACCCCGGTGCCCTACAATTCCATGTTCGGTTGGTTCTTTCCACTTCGAGAAGGCATTGTGCGACCTTGGAGCAAGTGTGAGCGTCATGCCGAGGGATGTGTTCGAGAAGCTACGCCTACCAATGGAGCCTACGGGTATATGTTTGGAGTTGGGGGACAACTCCATTCGCTATCCCTTGGGCTTTGTCGAAGATGTACCCGTGAAGATCGGACACCACTTCATCCCCGTCGACTTCGTTGTGCTCGAGATGGGAGAGAGGGAGAAGCCGCCGCTCATCCTAAAGAGGACTTTCCTCAAGACCGTGGGAGCTACTATTGATGTTGGCAAGGGGGAGATCATGTTCGATATCAACGGAGAAAGGAGTTCCTTCAAGTTCCGTCTAAGAATCGAGGCATGCAACATGATTGGAGTGAAGGGAGAACCAAAGCAAACGGAGGGGCTGAAAAAGAAGGAGCCGAAAAAAATGAACGTAAAGAAAATCAAAGAAGGTGTTGCATCCGTCAAGACAAAGGAAGAGAAGCAGCCTGTGAAGACCAAAAAATGACTAAGCCGGAAGACAAGCCCGTGCCCAAGATGGTGCGGAAGTGGGTACCCAAGATTGCAACGCCCGCAAAGAGCGTTGATCCGGAGTAATCAAGTGAAGAAGTCTAGCTATAGACTATAAACGAAGCGCTAGGCGGGAGGCCACCCGTTTCATCGAGTCAAGAATAAGCTACGGGAGGACAACTCGATTCCGGGTTTTTCGAGTCTTTTTAATAATTTAGTTTTGAGTTTTATTACGCAAAGACATTAGACTTAGAAGTGGTTGAACAATATTAGAGACATAATTCTTGATTGGATGTTTTGCTTTATCATAAACCCTATGTATGAACCCTCCTATGTGCTTGTTTAATTCTTTTCGAGAACCCACAACCAAATAATTTCAGAACCTAACTCAACCTTTCACCCTCACTATGGCGCTGAAGTTGACTTATTTTTTATGCTAAAACCACACGAGTAGAGCCACGACATATATCTAGGTGTTAATAAAATTCAGCGCGTGGTAGGACTCGCGTGAACCTAGAAATCAAAACTTTTGGTTGGTTTAAAAAATCTATATCCTTTGTTTCTCTAAGATTTGAATTCTTCTAAGCCTCATCTAATTTTGTTTTATTCAAAATCTCTCTCATTTAGCCATAATTAGAACCTAAACCTATGCCCCCATGATCAAGCCGGGAAAATTTTGCTATCAACCGATGAAGGCAAACTATACCGGTGAGACCGAAATCGACGTAGTCGAAAAATATTTTCGACTTACATTTGTTTTTAATGGTTTAAAAACTTCTCTAAAATTATGTTTGAGCGCTTGCATGGCTCTGAAAAATATTTTAAATTTCGAATTAGAGAAGTGCTTAACCTTAAACATACCTAAATGGAGGCAATCTAGTTTGAATTAATCATGCATGCACCATTGGATTCCCTTTCATCAACTTTCACCAATTCCACATGCAAAGGACAAGCATGGTGAGCAGCAAGCATCAACTTTGCAGGAATTTCATGGTGGCATGTGAAGCAAGTGGAGCTAGGGAGCATGGACATGACCCAAAGCATGATAAGCATCAAGTCGAAGGACCAATAATGCAAGAAAAGGAGTGGACGAGAGCGTTTGGGCGGTGCAACTCGTGGAGCACGCGGACGGGGAAAGTTGCGAGAGGCGAAATGATCATCCCGGAAGAAAGACGAGGCGGGGAGGTGCACCGAGGCCCCCGGGCCGGTCGGCCCAAGCCGGCCGGCCTACCCTATTTAAGGAGCCCCCCGGCTCCCGTTTTCTGCGTGCAAGCTTCCCTCTCATTCCTTTGTTTGTGTGTTCAAGTTTGTGTGCCCAAAACCTCCGTAGTAATAGCCAACCTTCCCAAGCTTGATAGCTCAAAAAATCCGGATCCTTAATCCACTCAAAGTCCACATCCGAAGTAAGAGTTTAAGTGCCTAGTTACCGGTTGCAACCCGGAGTTTTAGTAGAAGAAAAGAGTGCAGCAACCATGTGGAAGAAAACCACAAGTCTCTTCTCCAAGAAGAAGAGTTCGTCGTCATCCAAGCCGTCATCAACCACGTCTTCGAGGAGGCACTCGGTTTCCGAGTCTCCCCGGAGCATGGAGACGGATACGGCACCACCGAGGAGGAACGATACTCTCCTCCTTGGTGGTATGAGGGCTGCAAGGAGCACGTCCATGAGGTTTACCGAACCTCGAGGGCACACGGAGGAGCAGCCCGCGCCACCACGACGATCGACCCGTTCAACCGCGCCACCTCCTTACACTCCGATATATTCTTCGTACGGCTTCATCATCTTGTCATCGGAGGAGGAGGAGAGGCTCTCTCATCTTGAGAAGAGGCTTGTGCCCAACGTCGAATTCGACGACCAAGCACTTGTACACCTTGGGTTTTGGCACCGACATATACTACATGTTGGGGCACCTTGGATGGGTGCAATTCTCCAACGGAGTATCGGTGGACACCCACATGGGGTTCGCCTTGGAAATTTTAATGACTATTGCACCTATCCTTGATGATGGGGTGCAAAGCTTATCATTCCGTTTGGAGGGAGTCCAACAAGTGGTTCCATACGAGCATGTTAGGGAGCTACTTGGATTCCATAAGGGAGCTCCGGAGAAAGTTGACGTGCCACCCGGCATGTTAGCGGGATCTTGGAATTTAATCTCCGGAGAAGCCCATCAACAACGCAATTGCATCCGCAACCCATTATCCGGATATTTCACTCTTGGATGTGCAAGAGGGTATTGGGGAGGATGAAGGAGACGAAGGTGACCGACACGGAGTTGAATTGGCTCTACTCGGCTTTAATTGCCAGGCAGCCAATTGACCCCTCTTACCTTATGATCAACCGTTGGTGTTGTGACGCAACATCGGGGGCGGGACAAATCGGTTCGGGGTGTTACCTCTCCATGTTGGCCTTTTCCTTACGGCCGGGGATCGCAAGGAACCCCGACCACCTTTTGCGTGGTACCTCTCTCGGCATTGAGCATTTGCGGCAAGGCAAATACATTAGTGGAGACGAGAGAGGAGGTTATCGGTTGGCCATAGTAAACCTACCCCTTCCCAATGAGAGGCTTAGGCTTTTCACCGAAGGGAGGGAAGATTGGTTGGAAGAGGGACTCCTTGTCCCTGCAAGGAAGAACAAAAGAGGAAGAATCGTAGAGGAGGGAACATACTCCGCACAAGCGAGTGGAGCACAACCCAATGTGCAACCATTCGGCGGGATCCCTCCTCCGCCAAGTTATTACGGAGGGCCACAAGAGCAAGCATGGGGGGTGGTGCACCGGTACCCCCACCAAATTATGTGGTGCCCAACGCTAACTTCGCGGAGTCCTACACACATCATCCCCAACCACAACAAAGCATGGCCATAATTGGAGGGTATGCTGCAAGAAATGCCCAAAACATCGCAGCCATCCAAGCTAACGCGGCTCAACTTGGTGAAGGCAATGCTAATATTGCCTATGAGCTCGGCGCCTTCACCTAGCGGAGCCGAATCAATTAGTCGGAGGGAATGTCCAATCATATTATGAGCAAGGGTATTACTATCAAGATCATCAACATCAACCACCGGCGGAGGACTAGAAGATTTAGGAACTTCAATTTTCTTTTCTTTTCTTTTTCTCTGTAATTTTCAGCTTTTGCTTATGTGTGTTTGCGTAATATTTTCTGTTTTTATTTAAATTTCAGCAAGCATGTTTGTTTATTTTCAGTTTGCTTTTCAACTTGATATCATTATTAATAAAGACACCACCTTGATTATATCATTGGAAAAGTTACAAAAATTTGTGCCATGATGATATATGATTATAATTGCAGCTTTGTTTATCTTTGTAATTGATTTATGCATGTTAAAGCTAGTGCTCTCTCAAAATACGAATATGAATTTATTTAAATGCTAGCTTAATCTTCAGCGGAGGTTATGATTAAAATAAAGACCCATAGTGTTTTATGTGCTCTCAAGTTATGAATAGATTAAAGATGTCTTCTATGCTCAAAAATATTGCTAACCTTGTCACAAATATCACTTGTGTGTTGCTCAACCTATCCAAAGCCTAATATATATTTGAGTGCATAAACCTTAGTGTACAAGATTTATTTTTGAGTGAGTTATTGCAGGCCATGATTTCTCTGGCCCGAGACTAAGAAGCTGGTCATTCCGTTTTTGCGTATCTATCTTTTTGCTAGCCTTTTATCCGTGCATTGTGTATCCCGGCATCGGAGATCTCACAAACCTCGCCGGATATCCACCCTTAAAACCAAATATCATCTTTGTGATTACCTCCTTGACCACAACCTATCGTTGAGAATGGATCATCAATTCAAGGAAGATCGCAAGACGGTGCCAACATTGAAGATTTCAAGTATCTCTCCAAAGGAAAAATATTTCCGGTACCTACCTTATTTATCGCCTCTTTGCTCGAGGACGAGCAACGTCTAAGAATGGGGGAGGAGGTAGGTACGGTGCAATTTTAGAGTTCAAAGGGGAATATTTTAAAAAAATGATGAATGAAAAAAAAAATCAAAGGTGATGTACGTGACTTCCAAGGTGAAAGTCTCACAAATATATATATATATAGATATAAAGAAAGAAAGAAAGAAAGAAAAGAATGAGAAATATGAGAAAGAGAAAAAATATGAGTATGCATAAAGTGAACTCCCCGGTTCTCTATGAGTGCATTCAAGGCTTCAAGTTTAAAAGATCCATTCTCATTTTCCAACCATGTGCAATCCAATAATGAGGACTTCCTTTGTGCCTCGGGATCACTCTTTGCCATTTGCACATGTCCACTCATCTAAAGTGTGCGTATTTTTTCTCTTTCCCCTCCTTGATTTAACATTATTTTCCAATGACCTTTTTGACGAGTCTCGGTAAGACCATGAGAAGCATGTCTTGTTTTGACAACACCTCATTTATAAAATCTTGTTAGGACTAAACTTTCCCAAAGCTCCATAAAAAGCCTACCACACATATATGATATGAGAGGGAAAGGAGTAGAATATATAGGCTTGAGAGACAAGTGAGTTGAGTGTTTATGAGCAATACACAAGATGATTTAAATTTGTGAACTTGGTTTAGCTTTTCTTTATCTCGTTATTTATTTCAAAAATTCGAGATCTATTTTAAACTTTGTGAGCATGTTAATACTCGTGGGATAAGCTTAATAAGAATCTACCCTCCGTAGAGATGAAGGCTAGTACATTATGGAACTTTAATGAATTAAAATTTTGAGAGCATTATGTTTTCTCGTGTATGATCAAGTGCAAGGTTTAAACATTGTTTGGCAACGATGATATCCATCGAAGGCTTACTCGAGGACGAGCAAGGTTTAAGCATGGGGGAGATGTTGACGGTGAAAATCCATCAACCTAGCCATGAGTTTACCTTCGGTGTTGGCATGAGTTTTATACCTTATCCATTGGTACTAACCCCCGTGGTATAACAAGTTCACGTGTGCATGTCGGTTTTGGAGTTTAATGTTTATGCAGGGTTTTAGCGTTGAATGCAAGACTTTCGGGATGAGTTCATCAAGCACCTCATGACAAGACCTTGAAGCCCCGTACAAGTCATGCAATGAAGCAAACTTAACTCCAAGAAGCCAGGGACTTGATTCGAGAAGACGACAAACTCCGAGGACCTGACCAGAAAAGTGCTGAATCTTGCAAGACAAGGAGTTGTGTCCAATTCGGAGAGAAACTGACGACATGGACCTACATGCAGAAGGGGGAAACATCCAGGAAGCAAGGGAACCGACGTAGAGCAAAGGAGGCCTCGGGGCCGGGCCTCGGATGGGCCCGGGGCGGGCCGGCCCCGAGCCGGTCGGCCCGGCCCTCGTCCGGGGCCCGGTGCGGCTCCCCTTTGCCCTAGCCGCCAATCAGGCTATTTATAGCCCCCCGACCGAGAGCCACGGAGGATACAATTCGTCATCGGCCGCCGAGGAGCAGAGAAGAGAGGGACACCATCTTGGAGAGAGGGTTGAGCTAGTTGACTAGGGTTACCCTAGTCGACGTGGGAACCTTGCACGGAAGACCACGTCGGAGTTCCGGAGCTAGAAGCAAGATCAAGGAAGGATCCCCTGTGGTGATCTTGTGTATGTATCATTGTTATAGTTGAATTATCAAGTTGAATCTTTTCCTAGCGATCAAGTGTTTCCTCGAAGATTTCGTTTTTCGATCGGCTTTGCTTATTCCAATTCTATTCTCGAGATAGATTACATAGGGTGTTCTTGTAGCCGCGGTGGCTAGAGGTACACGCCGGATCTTCCGAAAGAATCTCGACTTGTCTTTTGACTCGCCCTAAGCTCCCCGCATGAGTAGGGATACGTTGTGACAAAACGGGGGTTCCGAAAGGCGGATGTTTTCGGATTTGGACGGGAAACCACGATTTAAAGAAGCTTCTTATAAGATTCGATTTGCTACTTCTTCTCTTGCTTGGAACTTCAACAAAAGGCTTACCCTGATCTCTCTAGATTTGTTTATCTACCCAATCTCACTTTGTTTTCTCTGGTCTTTAGTGGATTCGATTAGTTTCGTGTCTTTTACCTAGATGCATTAGGGTTTCTTTTATCGAAGATTGAAGTTACTTGGCTTTATTAGATTAAGTTTTGCGTCACACATTTGTTCCACGGATTCGATACCTTGGGTTCACCACTCGAGGGAAGAAGGGTCCCTTAACTACGACGGGAGACTTGTCCGCTTGCAAGTCATAAAGAACTTTGATACAACTATTAACCGTCAACGGCCGGCCGGCCCGGCCCATCCCGACGTCGGTTCGGTCCCCCATTTCTTGAGCGTGAAGATGATGCAACCCTAAGTACATGTGGGCGGCGCCATTCGCGTGGAAGAGCCATTCACCCGAGAGGTCGTCCACAAGCTAGAAAGGAAGGGGGAGAGAGATCATTCGCGAGAAGGATCTCTCTACTCGAAGGAAGCAACCACAAGTGGAGGAGGACGTCGAGGCCCTGCCACGACACCCCCGGAAGAGAAGGAAGACACCGTCGGAAGAGTCACCATGATCAACGGTGCTATGCCTAGGACCTTGATGGTGTAATCTTCTCATTTGTCCATGGGTTGTAATCTATCTTGAGATGTAATCACTACTTTTATGGTTTCACTCTATCATCTAGTGTTGAAGATGCTTTCATGTTTAAGGTTAGCTACCATGCCTAGTAGGGAGTATATATCTCACTTCTCCCTTAGAACCCTTTAATACGGCGTGATCATCATAGGTCTAGTCACGAATACCTCCGCGTAGTGACAGTACAGGGGGAGGGAAAGGGTAAAACCGTGGTCACAACCCCCGATAGATTAGATCGGTTTTGTATCTTTAAGCGGTTGCATGTTCAAGTATCGTAGACCCTTGGGCAAGTGTCTTTTATATATCTTATGAGTTTCATCAATCTCTCTAGTGTAGCCTAGTAGTTCTTTAGATTAATCGTAGTTTAAGATTTGGATAAGTTAGTTAGTAGTGCTACATCAAAAGCTTGTAATCCCCTTGCTCCGCGGATTGACTTTAGGCAATCCCCGAGGTGAAAAGGGTGTAGGTCCGTACGCTTGCGGATCATAGGTGGATACAACTTTTATTCTAGCGCGACTAACCAAAGAGTCACACCAAATGCACCGGCGCGACTCATGAGGCAATCGCGCCAAAAAGGTTCTCTACCGGTACGCCACGAGTCATTTTACCAACAATTAGCCGCGCTAGGTTCCTTGGCGTGACTAAGCACCACATCCGTTTTTGCAAAGTCTAACACACCCATTCACCTGTCTCCCACATATTTTGACCACAACAATTCTCAACAAAATTTTTAGAGCATTTCACAACATTATCTCACAAAATAATAATCTCCATCATAGTCTCACAACATTCCCCATTGCCTCCATCACAAATAGTTCAAATATTCATTACATAATTAATATAGTCCATGATACAAATAGTCCATTACATAAATTAACTACTCTTAATCGAAATGAAATAAAATTTCATCACCACCTCAATCATCATCCTCGCCCATTGCCTCCACCGCAATCGTCTTGCCTTTGTCCCTTGCATCCACAACTAGTCCTTTGTCTTTTCCACTTGCCTCCACCTCTAGTGTCTTGCGCTTGCCCTTGGCCTCCAACTCTTGCACCTTCCTTGCAAGAAACTTTAGTCCCTCCCATTGCACCTTTGTAGCCACATCTAAAATTTTCTCCACATTATTAGTAAACTTTGGCAAATTATTAACAAGAGCTTTCATTGCCTGCAATTGCACCATTTTTTCCTCAATTCAAGCTCCCTTCAAATTAATCCCTCTTTTTTCACCTCTGCCATTTGGAACCACTCGCCTATGGAATTCTTAGGAAATATCCTAGTTGGATCAAACTAGGTCCAATCACGATGCCACTTTTCCCTCATCATACGCCCGGTTGTCCCTCTTCTCGTCCTCCTACTCCTCCTCCTCCATCAATCTCTCCATCCTTCTCTCATCCGAACTTAGTGGACATGGATAGTTCATCCTATTCTACCTCCAAAATTCAATGAGGCCCTCTCGAATGCCCTCTCCAACCGTAGTCCGGGAACATCCCTTCTCTCTAGAAAGCTTATCCCGAGCAATTTGTCCAAACAACTATTTATCCGAAGGAATAGGGAGATCATAGTTCTCTCTTAATTTATTTATCCTTTCAGCTGTTTCCTTGATTTTCAAATACCCCAAACATTTGCCCTCCCTTTAAATCTCTCCCAATCACATGTTTTCCCCTCCTAAAAAAATTGATGTCAATCTATACTAAATCAAACAATTGAAAGTGTCGACAACACATGGATACTAATTAAGTTATCAAAGTGACTTTACCCAATAATATCCATATGAGTTACCACAATACCATCCATATCCAAGCTTAGATGGAATCACTCAAGACTTGAATGGAAGGATTGGATTTGGATTCAAGTTGGTGGGAGTCAATGCTTAGGTGATAGAAGAGAAGGGGAGGGTGTCCGAACCATGGTAGAAGAAGAGAGTGATTGTTGGGGCGAGTGAAGAATGAATACCCTCGGATCAAGATCTTTAACGGTCGAATTTGAAATCTCGAACCTCCAAAAAAATTCTCAAAGCTTCCGCAATGCGGAAGACACAACAAGCTATCGAGTGAAGTCCGGAAACTCCGGGAAAAACTTGGAGCTTCTAGGAACAACGAAAAACTCGGAGTAGGACAACAAGCTAGTAGCACTTTTTGTGGTCAAGGTTAGAGTTTGATTGAGATTTATTTCATGCACTTGGTTTCACTCATACCACAATTTGTATCCCTCTTGATACGGCTTGTCCTATAACCAATTTCAAAATAGA
Organism: Cenchrus americanus; assembly: GCA_947561735.1. Lineage (NCBI taxonomy): Eukaryota > Viridiplantae > Streptophyta > Magnoliopsida > Poales > Poaceae > Cenchrus > Cenchrus americanus. The sequence goes on from OX387242.1 coordinate 8,722,406, forward strand.
AAATGAATTAATTTACGTCTTGAGCCATAATAAGTCTTCCCTTCGAATTAGGGATCGCCTCTTTCTCTTTTGCACCCATGATGTAATGATCACCTGTTACTTAACCTTAAAAGCTCATTAGTCCTTTAATTCTTTGGTCAACATCATCAAAACCCACTTAGGGTCTTGATTGCACTTACAATGTGGTAAAAACTTAACTTGGTGTTGATATTGGTAACACGAATTTGTATCAAAAACCATATGATGCCTCTCCGCGTGGTTGGAGTATGCCGATTTAATTAAATTTATTGGTGATGATGAAAGAACCATGTCGGAACACATTAGTCAATACACTTTGCTCAACTAGGTGAAGCGAGTGCTTATAATGCTCTTAAAGTGTGTTTATTTTCTTTATCATTGATCGGCACCGCTTTTGCTTGGTTTTCTTTGCTTGCTCCGGGTTCTATTATATCTTGGGATATGTTAAAGCATAAATTTCATGATCACTTTTATAATGTAAGTTTGCAATTAAAATTGATAGATTTAACATAGACAAGGAAGAGATGAGACTATCTCTGCCTACATTAAAAGTTTTAAAGAAACTAAAAATTGTTGCTTTAATTTGTCAATCACCGATATCGACCTTGCGGATATTTGCTTAAAGGGTTTAAGGTCATCCATTAGGGATAAAATAGAGGGCTCAGATTTTCTTTTGGTTGCACAAGTTCAAGTAAGTGCTTTAATTGTTGAAAACCGAATGAATAAAGAAAATGATAACTTTAAGTCACATCGTTCAAATGTGCATCTTATCTATTATGAATCGATAGTTCGAGCGATAGTGACAAAAAAGTTTATGCCGCTGAATTTATTTGGCCCTCTAAGGAAAAATTTTATTCTTGCACATCACTTAAGTCAAGCTAATAAAGGTCGGCAAGAAGAAATTAAATTTACTTTTGATGTTTCAAAATATGATCATATTTTTGATGAATTGCTTAAATCTAAAAACTTTAAATTAACTCATATTATACCTCCACTTGATGAGTTGAAAAGGCATGCACATTGCAAATTCCATAATTCTTTTTTTCATGCCACTAATAATTGCAATGTGTTTCGTCGATGGGTTCAATCGGCCATAAACAAAGGTCGTTTGACGTTTCATGAGATGCAAGTGGATAAGACTCATTTTCCTATCAATGCCATGGATTTACATCAACCCAAGGTATTGGTTTGGCCACATCAAGTCGAAGCAACTAAGTGCAAGAATGTGGTGGTCGGGTGTCACACCCGACTTTCCGAAGAAAACCAAGTGCATAACTATATGCATGCCGGGATCAAGTTTCATGCATATAGTGACATATAAGTGTATACGAAACGATTATCACGTAAGAAAAGGGAAGATTATCGAGAGATTTACGCTTTATCCCGGAAACGAAGGCACCAAACATCACGGGCGGTCGGCGGGGCTTGCGTACGCCTAGCACCGGCGAAGCATCTTCACAAGGCTTTAGAGTAGCATCCTCCTTCGAGCCACAATGTTTATAGCAAGGGTGAGCACTTGTCGTACTCAGCAAGTGTGGGGGAAAAGAATGAATTCAAAGGCTTTATAGTGGACTGGGCTATAAGCATTTAAGCAATTTTAGTTGGTCAAGTTTTATTAGCACCGCTTACTAATAAAGTATAAGTTTATACCAACCCACATTAAGCATAAGATAAGAGATACGCCATAAGCACATGGCAAGCATAACCGAGAGAGAACGATTTAAGTCCATCTTCAAGTTCAATTATCATGTGAGGGTCCAGGACGCCCTTGACCGTGGGCACGGCTAATCGATTTGTTTTACACTCGTAGAGGTCATACATCTTTACCCACAAGTCGCGTAAAATTCCCGAAGAACTTTAGACCCAACCATGCGATGCGATCGTGGCACCATACCACACTACCGAGGTGTGATTGCATAGGGACGCTACGAGGCCGTTACAAAGATCCCCGGATGAAGTCTCCGCTCGCTAGGTTACCCCGGTCGGTGCAACGTATAAAGCTCCCGGACGAGTACGGTGTCTTAGCTAAGCCCACACCTACGCCCGAGCAGTCCATACGCCACTACCCGCCGGCCCCCAACCCTTATCGGGTAAAGCATACCTAACACCTGGTTCACTAATTAATAAGCCAAGACAGAGCCATATGTCTTGTGGTAGCACCTGTTTTCCGGGTGGTCGCTCCATGTTCCGATTAAACATATGGTCTTGCATTAATCGAGAGAGATATAGCATCAAAGTAAAGCATGTTCATCATTATTGTTCATTAAAACCACCATAACCCAGGTATAGCAACTAAGCATAGCTACCCAACATATAAGTAAACCCGGTTAACAAGGAATGATAATCAAAGACTAGGATAAACCTTAATAGGAACCCATCAAATTTAATGCAAGCAATGTAATGAATGATTAAATATAATTCTTAGGACAAAATATCAAGGACACATTTGCCTTTAACCAGAGAGTAGTTGCTCAGAGTGTCTTCAACTTCAAGCTCTTCAAAACTTCTCGAACGACGTTCACTCTAAGCGCATCAATCATCGGGCACAAACATACACAAAGCAAACAAACAAGCATACTAAAAACAAATCACCAATCAAAAGAAAACTTTAAAAGAACGCACTAAAGGATAGGCTCGATTAGGTGGGTCACTAAAGAACACAAAGTGTACTTGGAAGGGAAAGACTTGGTTAACTTTGAAGAGATGGTCGCGGAAGATTGAGCAAGGACCGGAAAGATCACACCGAGAGAGAGAGAGCCGTGTAGAGAACGTCTAACGAACGTTTTGCATATATGAGAGAACAAGGCTATGAGCTAGATTCATTTTAATTAACAAAACAAATATGAAGGATATTTCAGAAATAAAATACCCTATGTTGACATTAATGCAATATTAAATTTTATTTACGAAACCGAGTGTAAACAACTAGTCAAGTTTTATTAATAAAGATTCATTTATTGATTAAACCGATTAAACATTTAATTTAGAAAAACTAAACTATATGAACAATCTAAACTAAACTTTGTAATTCGAGTAGATCATATTATTATTAAAAACATTATGGAACCGACATTAATCATATTAATATTTATTATAAAAGCCGATGTAAAAGCCTAATCAAATTTTTATTAGAAAATATTAATTAACTATTAAACAAATTACCATTTGGTTTACGAAAACCGAGATAAAGATCTAATTAGATTTTATATATAAAAGCATGTAAAGCAATCATTAAGCAAATTAAATTTGATTATAAAAAACGGGTATAGATCTATATTGCTTTTATTTATAAAAGGCATGTATAACTAGACATTAATCAAAAATAGTATTAATTTTATTTTCAGAAAACAAAACATGGTGAAAACACACCACTAATGCGTGCTTTACATTATTATGAACCTACGCAACTTGAACGGATTAAAATGGAGCTAAAACGAAGAAACTAGGAGGAAAACAAGATTACGGGGACCTAGTTGTGATTAACTATAGATTTCGGGGAGTAGGAGAGGAAATTTGCAAGACACATGGAATAGTGCTTGCGAAAAGGACAAAGGACAAGGTTAGATCTATAAAAAGGCTTAGGTGGGCTTTATGTGTGAAAGGTGGGATTCCGTAGGGGGGTTCTCTCGGAAAAGGAGCAAGACACATGAAAAGATCTAAAAATTACAAGGAAGGATAGGGGTTAATCCGCAAACCGCTAGGTCTCATCTTCTTCCTCGGGACCGAACGAACGGGGAGGGGGCGGCAGCCCCCGTCCGGCCAAATCACCGGTCCTCCGATGGCTTAGGAGCTCGGGTGAGGCTCGGAACGGAAAGAGGGGCTCGAGGGGGTCTCGAGGATGTGCTCACCATGGGCGAAGATTGACGGGAGGCGCCGGAATCCGGAGGTCAACCGCGTCGGGTTTGCGGCCGCGTCGTAGGTCGGTGGCGGCGGGCGGCGGCGCTAGGCGGCGCACACGGCGGGGGCGCTAGGGGCGGCACGCGAGGGCGCGAGGCCACGAGAGGTGGCGGCGGCCATGGCCAAGCCGCCGCGGTGGCCGGGCTCGGATGGGCTCCGCGTGGGCCGCGGCCCGGCCGGCGGCGCGCAGAGGGAGGCCGGGTCGGGCCTTCGGGCTCGGCCCGCTTAGATAGGAAATGTTTTTTTTGAAATATTTTCTCGTGCAAAGATAAATCCGAATTATCTAGATAAATCGATAAAGCCACGAAAAATACCCGAAAATTCCAAAAATTTCGGGAAAAATCCCAAAAGCTAGATTAAGACATGAACAATCCAAATAAAGCATTTGGAGCTCATGAAAAAGATTTTAGAGCCTTCTAATAAATAGAAATAGCTCAAGAAAAAATGAGAATAAATTCCAGAAAAATCCGGAAAATTCTCAGAAGGTTTTGGACAGCTCCTAAACGCATTTTTGGAACCTTTTGCACTCAAGAACCACTAGATGCATCGGCAAGAATGCAACACACATAACTTTTATTTTATTTAGAAAATCAAACAAAGGATTTTTCCTATACTATACTTCCCGTAAAGAAAAATAAATGTTGGAAAAGTTTTAAAATTATGGGAAAATCATTATTTAATTATTCTTTCTATTCACATCCCGAAATTGGAAATTTTAGGGTGTGACATCGGGTAAGCTAAGCCCGACTTGCGACGAAAAGAACTAGTACAAGAGGTTGCATTTAAAAAGACTATTGATGGTAAAGTGATTTTCAAGGTTACCGTGAGAGCCTCTAGAAATAGGGGGCAAGGGTCGTTCACACTCACCAATCAATGACCGTCGAGCACTGCTTAGGCCGGAGCGGTCGACCGGTGGAGGTGACCGATCATTCCGGTGTGCCCGGGACCGTCCGAGGATGATCCAACCGAGTGCATCCGGAAATTGGAAACTAGAAGCTTAATTTAACAAAAATAAAGGGAGTGGTCCTAAGACAAAGGTCACTTTCGACATGCCATTTGACAAGTATTCCAAACAAAAGGTCATTATAAGTGATCGGCCATTAAAAAAGGATGAGGTCACCTACACATCAAGGAGGGTCGTCTTCACCTCGAAGGGCTACCACAAGATACAAGGGTGAATCATCTCAATAAAGGCAACACTTTACTCCATTATGGCACCCTCAAGTTCAAATCCACCTCACCCAATTTATGATGACAATGGAGTTATGTGGGTGCCATATCAACCTTCCTTTCATCCTAGATGGGGAGGACCAAGAAGATGCCAATCCAAGATCGAAGAGCGCCTCGCCATTCCGATCGGGGTCATCGGACTCCACCGGTCGGATCGGCCCCCGGCACCGGTCGGACCGGACATTTTGTATCGCCTCCCGTGAAGCAAGTCTATAAGCCATAACACAAGGAGGAGGTGCGAAGATGGATGCCGACCCAAAGAGGAAGGGATTTGTGGTACTCATCAATCGGCTCATAAGATGAAGTGGCTCCTTAGGAGAGCTTGCTTTTATTGGCCAAGTATAACAAAGGATGCGAAGAGTGTCATAAACATGGAGATATTCATTTGCTGCCTGCTGCATTGATGCATTCGATTATCAAGTCTTGGCCTTTTAGAGGATGGGGATTGGATTTTATTGGTAAGATTCACCCTCCTTCAAAGAAGGGGCATTGCTTTGTGATTGTGGTTACCTATTACTTCACCAAGTGGACTGAAGCTATTCCTTTGAAGAATATGACACATAGAGAGGTGATTGAGTTTATTACTACGGAGCATATCTTACATAGGTTTGGAATTCCACAAACTTAGACTACAAATCAAGGAACTTCATTTATATCCAGAGGTGTGCAAGTTTGTCAATTTTTATGGTATTAAGTTACTCAATTCATCTCCATATTATGCTCAAGCAAATGGTCAAGTCGAGTCTAACAACAAGATTTTGGTAAAGCTCATCAAGAAGAAGATAGAGGATAATCCTAGGAGATGGCATGAGGTATTATCTAAAGCTTTATGGGCTCATCATATTTCTAGATATGGTGCTACTAAATTTACTCCTTATGGTGCTACTAAAGTACTAAAGATTTTGCCCATTGAGGTGAATCTAGGCGCATATAGACTTGTAAAGCAAAATAATCTTGATGATGAGACATATTATGCTTTAATGATGGATAACTTTGATGAGGTGGTGATAAGTCAATGGAGTCTTTAGAAGAGATTGAGAAGGATAAACTACGAGTTGCTAGAGCATATAACAAAAGGGTAAAAGCCAAATATTTTCAAGTAGGTGATCTGGTTTGGAAGACAATTTTACGTATTGGAACTAAGAATAACAAGTTCGGCAAGTGGTCTCCAATGCAAGTTGGGAAGGTCCGTACAAAATTGTAAAAGTTTGCTCCGAAAAATCTTACATGGTTGAAACTTTGTAAGGGTAGAAACTACCAAGAGCTCTCAACGGGAGGTACTTGAAGAAATTTTATCCAAGTGTTTGGCAAGATGCTTGATAGGATATGGCCCATGTAAGTGAAAATCACCCTTAGAACAAAAGATGATCGGTGAAATACCTTAGAATTATTTTTTAGAAACAAGCTTTACTAAAAAATAAGGGGCATATGTAGACACCCAAAAGTGGCACCATGTCGACCAAGCTAGGCGCAACCGGTCACACTGGTGTCCTTAGGCGGTACGACCGGTGGGTTGGCCGGCCTAACCTTGGTCCACCCCGAGTTCGAGTAGAATTGAGGAGTCTTGGTGTTTTTCGAGTTGTAAAGGATTTCCTAGCGGAACAAGGCCTCCCCACCCTATAAATATGAAGGGCCACGACCGGTTGAGGCTATCAACCAATCGATCGAATACTTTCTTCAACTTTTATCTCCAAACTCTAGGTTTTCCAACCCCTTTGCTCTCTTTGTTCATCTCAACGGCGTTCAAAGACATGCTTGAGTGGCTGCTGCACCTCACACCAACCCTAGGCGTGCCATCCCCGACCGGGTCCCTCCCGGGGTGGTGTTCGTAGGTTTTTCACCGCGCCTCTGCGTACACCCGGTTAGACGGTGCCCCCGACCGGTCGGGAGCTTCGGGGACTTCACTTTTTCGACTTGTTGTGCGATATAGCATGTTCATGTGTTGACTCGGAAGAGCATCAACGGTTTCCTTTGGTCGTAACCTCTCTTCGTAAAATGTACTTTTTTATCCGAAAAAAGTGAAAATACACATGGTAATTTAGTCTTGCTCCTTTTACGTGATAGTTTCTTGTGCTCCACCTTTGCGGACGTATAGAGAAGAAACACCGGGCTATGGCTCAAACCGCACCATATACCGAAGAATAAGTTTTCAATAGTATACTCCATACAAAAGTAGTATACTCCATACACAAGTGCTACTCCGTATTTCCTAGCACCGCCTTTTTGTCGATTTTCATCGGACGGCACCAACAAACAAAATTATATAGATATACATACATCACAGGCTTCATGTCCAAATGACGTAGCATATTGAATTGTTTATGGTCTCATTTTAGAAAAAAGGAATTGCCTCCGGCCTCTACAACCACACACAACCATTACAAATTTTTTAGCTCACAAACTTTATCAAATTTAATAGAAAAAGGTATGCATGACAGGAAGAAATCAAAAGCAAATTCTACTATTACTTCTCCATCCATTCTCGGAAAATATATCCAAGGCGGCAACTTTTAATGCCTTGCTTGCTAAACAGATAGTCTCCCTTGTACCCTCTCGCCATTGTAATGAAGACCAAAATCGCAGCCAATTACACTCCTCTAAAAATAGCACGCATAAAAGAGGTGAATGTTTTTCTCAAAACCACATCATTTCGCGTCCAAATTTCCAAATGAGAGCCGCAACCCCAACAAAAATCAAACTTCTATCATTCTTTCTTATGCCCGTGAACAATTTTTTCAAGCATATGTGCCATTGATTTTGATAACCTAGTAGCTATATAACAACTCTCCGAATTGTCTTGGCATGTCGACAATAAAAAAAAGTGGTGCCTAATTGTTTCATTACAATCACGAAGCAACACTTTTGACTTTCGGACCCGTTTCTCTTAGCTAGGTTAATATTTGTTTAAAAAACACCTCATTGGAGGTACTAAAGAAAATTTTAATTTTTAGTGGGAGCTTTAGCTTCCATACAAGTTTATTGGTGGGAGAATCATCCTGGTTTATGAGATATTAATACATATACCTTATAGTAAAATCATTTTGGTTATGTAAGTTCCTGGTAAATTGTCTCCCTCCCTTCGGAAAGTTGGGTGTCATTTTATCCCCGGTTAGTGCTCTTCTAAAAAATAGTAGATGTTTATATATATGTATCCACTTTGCTCTTACAAATACAAATGCACACCCTTACTCTATGAGCACATCCGAAAAACTAAGTTGGTAAATTCTTGAGATTAGCAAAAGTAAGTCGTGAAGGACACGATGCGTAGCAATGAAAGCATGCCGTCATTTAAATCTTAGAATACATTCAAAACAAATAAACAAATACGAGAGCATTGATGTTGAGTTGAGAACTCATAATCTATTGTTTAAAAAACATGATGTTATATTCTCCATCTTTTTAGTTAGGTTGTTGTGGAGAAAATGTGTGAGCGCTTCCATATATGTTGACGTAAAATCAGCACCTCACGCCAAGCACACGGCAAGCCGAACAAAGCTAGCTTAACGCACGTTGCCGAATCCGAAGCGTGCCGGTTAGGGAGGATGAAAAACGATTAGATAAAACCTGGAACTTGCGGGGTGGTACCGGTCGTTCCGTATTTACGGCCTCAAAGCCAATCAAAATGACATATAGCTACAACAAGCTATATGTCGACAATTTAAGCATCATTCGGGAACTTTAAACATGTAAACGGGGTATAGTCGAATGCATGACGTAAGCATGATGATAGATCAATCTTTATCCAAACAACATTGCAACACGTGACCATGACTGATTATCAAGGATAAATCACAATAAAATAAATAAAGGCGAAGCATGATTACAAATTTGCGGTAAACATGCATGCATAGGCCAAAAGCACTAGTCTACGAGATGTCTAGGTACTTTTAAACCCATCGAGCGTGACACCAAACAAGTTAATCCACCGCATGATACGACTTGTTTCAAGCCACACCACCAACCAAGAATAGATCAATCCACCGCATGATACAATCTAATCATGGAAAGCTAAAAGCATACATTATTTAAAACAAGCTTATGAATATGTTTCGCTCGTGGCGAAATTGTCGAATACGGTTGTACGGCAGACCGATTCGGGTTCCGTGGAGAAGGAACAAACTATGCTAGATCAACACGCTTGAACCCGCAACACGTGGCAATCTAGATTGATTCGAGTTCGGCTATTAAAGAGCACATGATCCATGTGCCATATTGAATTGAGGATTTGAGCATACATCATATGGATCGTAAACAAAATAAAGTCGAATCTAGTCAATCTAAATTGGGCAATGAGAGTGTTACATGAATGAAACATAAAGCAAAATTCGAAGCAACACATGCTAACTTAATGAATCTATTAGATCTTGCCAAATCTAATAGAGCCGATAACTAGCTCCAAGCTAGATCTTAGCCTACCGCATGGCTCATGATCCAACAAGAAACCCTCTTGAACCAAGCTTAAATCCACCGCATGAAACTAAGCATGGTAACAAGACTTCTTGCCTCACGGTCTAAATCCACCGCATGATACTAGACATGATACAAGGTTGCCGGTACTTACGGAGGTCGACGGATCGATGATTCCTCTCGAAGAACTCGATGACTCGACTAAAGGACTCGAAGGTTGGCATGGGGGCGGTTTGTTGTGAAATTGTTCGATCCCTATTACAAACACTAAGGGTTCATATTTATACCATTGTCCTAACACGACTCCTAGTCGACCACGAGTGCAACATTTAATGCCCCGGCGCCAATGTCCATCTTGCACCCGTCATCAATTCGTCCCTTCCTTATATTCGAGGCCATGTCATCACGTATTCCCGAATGCTTCTTTTTCCAAGCGCAAAACAGCCCTTCGCCGAATGATGGCGTGCTCCCAACCGCGAGCATCTTTACCGAATGATTTGAGGAAAATTTCCCGCCGAATGGTGTTTCCTTACCAAACTCGGCCCACAAGTCGGTCTCTTTCCCGTACCAATTTTTGGTGTTAACATATGCCCCTTCAATTACGGGTTAAAGGGTGATTTTATTTCGGAATTGACCATAAATCCTTAACGTCTTCAAGACGAATCCGTTCAACACCCGTTCTTTCCTCTTTCAAACCGTTGGAGTTTTCGCCCGCATCCAAACCCTAGTTCATCAATCCTTCAAGCTCAAATCTTCAAATGGCGAACCAAGACCGGGCTCTTCGGGTAAATCTCATCCTTCTAAGGCCCATTCGGTAGTTACTTTTTCGAATTTCATCTCAGATTTTTCCTCTTGCCCTTTCTTGTTCTTGATAGGCTCTAGCCGCCGAAATCTTGATTCCCGTCGAGGACCAATCACCATCTTATTTCCTCGGGCCCGTGGGAATCTCCGACCCTTCGAGTTCATTGCGGTCCGAATCTTAGAGGATCCCTTTCAAGGCGGCTTTGCCGAAACCCCATGAATGGCGGGATGCTTTCAAGAACCGGCCCCCGCCCCCAATTGCGAGGCCGGAGAAACTGGTACAAGAGGATGCTTGATGATGACAAGATCAAGACAAGCAATTGGGACGACCTTCGCATTGCCCATTGTTTGGAATTATCCTTGGGTGAAACACCAAAAAATGAGAATATTTTGATTGCGGCTTTGTCATTTACGGTCGAATGGTGTCAATGCCTTTCTTTTTGGCCATGGGCCAATGCCCCCCACTTTGGCCGATGTATACATGATAACCGGCCTTGAAGTCACAGGATCCGTATACCCACACAAGTACAAAGGCTCCTCTAGGCAAACAGAGTGAGAACAGGGGTTGGATATAAGAGATATATCCAAAACTATATGTCTGATGGCCCTTTGTCAGAGGTTGAGTACAGAGCTTTCCTGAACATGTGGCTATGCAGATTCATCTTTTGTGGCAAAGCCAATGAGCCAACCCTGAACCATATTGTAATGGCTGAGGCCCTGGCTGCTGGTAACTCTATTCCTCTTGGAAAGTACCTCCTAGGAAGTGTATACCATATGCTTCATCAGACCACCTACCTGATGCACACCGGCCCAAAAGATCTCCCGTGTTAATGGCCCCCGGTGTTTTGTTCGGATGTGGCCGCAGACTATACATGCACCGCATTATTGGTATTGACGTCAACAACCGGCGCTTTCCTTCGGCCAACTACAAGGAAGGGGAAACCCGCAGCACCAAAGGTTGACAAACTTATGGAGAAGCCGCCTCAACCGTGCCCATCAACAAAAATATTGGCCAACTTTTTGAGCTCTTCTTCGGAGGTTTTGCCAATCCTCTTTGGCTCCCATATCCGAATAATGATAACTTGACTCTTCCTTGTGAGTTTAGTTTTGAGGCTGGATGTAACGATGTACAATCTATAGCAATTTTTAATATCTTCATTCATCCATGCATCCTGACAAAATTTTGTGGAGGAAGGCAAAATCGAGCACCTTTGAGTACTACCGGCCAAACATGATGGCCGGTGTTGACGGTGTATTTTGGTGCACCTAGCATGTTCATTACACTTTGGTTTGGACTTGATTATGGAACTAACCCGCCACTAGGCATACTAATCATATAACGGGTTCATCTTTGTGCATGCATTTGAAAGTGTTGTGTTTATGTAGGAAAACATGGACATAAAGGACGGATTCGCAACAAGTTCAAAGGAGCATTTACGGAGTCTTGTTCGTGTTCATGAGCTTGATGAAATCACTTCCAAAGGTGGCAAGGACCGAAGTGCTATGAGGAACACCCCCGAGGATTGAAGCGTAAAAGATCGAACTTAATGCAAAGAGAACCTCCATCTTGGACGTGAGGATAACATCATCAAAATCATGCAAGTGGAGGGGGTAAAGTACATAAGTGCATGAGGACCCACGGAGCAAAAGGGGCGACCGAACCGGGCCGAACCGGGCCCCGGCCGGTCGGCCTAGGCCGACCGGCCCGGCTCGGTTCCCGCACCGGTTCGGTCCCGTTTTCCTTGCCCTCGAAGGATCTCCAACCCTAAAAGCCACGAGGCGCCACCAATATCGGGGAGGAGTCATTCGCACCAGAAGGCCATCCACAAGCTAGAGAGAGAGGAGGAGGATCTCCGGAGGGAGGTCAACCACCTCGAAGGAAGCACCCTCTCGTGGAGAAGGAGGAAGACACCGGCGGAAGGGAAACCATGATCAACGGTGCCATGATCAGCACCTTGATGGGGTAATCTTCTCATTCGTCCATGGGTTGTAATCGATCTTGAGATGTAATCGCACTTTGTCGGATTATCTATCTATCATCTTGTGTTGAATATACTTTAATGCTTAAGGTTAGCTACCATGTCGTAAAGGGAGTAAGGCCTCAATGCTTCCTTGGATCCATTCAATACGCCGTGTCCATCAAAGGTCTAGTCATGAATACCTTCGCGTAGTGACAGTGCGAGAGGAGGGAAAGGGCGAAACCGTGGTCACAACCCCGATAGATTAGATTGGTTTTCATGTCTTTAAGCGATTGCATGCTCTAGTATCGTAGACCCGTGGGCGAGTGTCTTTTATCTTGATATCTTAATCATTCTCTCTAGTGTAGTTTAGTTGTTTTCTAGTATAATATTAGTTAGGGTTTTAGTAGCTAGTGCGTCGTTGTAGATCGAACGCTTGTAATCCCCTTGCTCCGCGGATTGACAAGAACCTTGGGAATCCCGTGGTGAAAAAGGTGTGGGGTCCGTACGCTTGCGGATCGTAGAGGGATACGTCTTTTATCCGTCAACAAGCCCCTTTTTCTCGGCGCCGTTGCCGGGGAGCAAGTTAGTTTACATTGTTTGATTTGCATTTAACTTAGTTTTATATTTTAGTTTATCTTTTATTTGCTTTATCTAACATATATTCTCTAGAAAAACACTTGTTTCATTTTTGTTTTTGTTTTTTATCTTATTGTCTAGATGGCGTTCGTTAATCAACCCGTGGAAGAACCGGAGAAATCACTAAGGGATTACGCTAGCCCTCGATGTGAAGACATAAAAGTACAAGAGTCGGATTCGAAGCTCGAAGCGACCAAGTATGAGATTAAATCCAAGATCATCGAGATGGTGGCGGCAAACCCATTCGAAGGGATGGTTACGAAGAACCCATATAGAGACATAAGGGATTTCACGACGATATGCAACCCGGTACGTCAAGAAGGAGTTCCCGATGAATGGTTCAAATGGAATCTCTTTCCCTACTCACTTGCCGGCAATGCAAAGACATGGTATTCGTTTGCGTCCTTTGAAGTTGAAGGCAATTGGAACAAGTTGACAAAGAAGTTTTGCGAGAAGTTCTTTCCAATTAGCAAGGTTCAACATCTAAGGAGGCAAGTGATCACTTTCATGCAAGGAGAAGAGGAAGGGATAGACCAATCTCGGGATAGGTTTAATGGATTGATCGAACAAGGACCAAAACTCGGCTTCACCGGTGACGTACTCTTGCATAAATTTTTCTTTTCCCTAACCCCCTAGTTGCATGCAACACGTCGAAATGTGTGCGGTGGGGGATCTCATGGAGAAAACACTCACGGAAGCCACCCAACTTCTACAAAAAGTTAGTAAAGCGGCTGCCATGCGAAGAGATTGGGAAACAAGACTTGCGGAAGAGCCGAATACAATTCAAGGAAGAAGAAGCTTGCTGATTTTTCTAAAGAGGCGACCCGGAAGTCACAAAAGAGGAGCCAATCATGGAAAAGCTTGAACAAGAACACATCAAGTCAAGAACTACACCAAGCGTCGACTTCTCCACACCAAATGAGACGAACAAGAGAAGCATGTCAAGCGCGAAGTCACTAAGGGAGTTCGAACCAATGGATTGGGTTCCTATTGACTACGGAGAAGTATTCGACAAGAGAAGACCATTCCCTAATCAAAAGGGATTGGCAAGAGCATTGGAAGTAGATTTCCCACCGGAGAAGGAAGCGGAAAGTTCATACGACCTTGAAACCACCAAAGTGAGATTTTTCAAAAGCTCTTTGGAGATGATATAGTGGATCCGGAACATATTGCCGAGGTGAAGAGAATCATGGGGATCAAGCCTGAAGCATCACCATACGCTCGCCTCGCTGAAATTTATGCGATAGGATCCGAAGAAGAAGAGAAGACGACACCACACTTGAGTTCCGAGATCAACGGAGTTCAATGCAAAGCGTTATGCGACATCGGAGCCCAAGTAAGTGTTCTATCTTCTAAAATTTACGATAAAGTTCAAGACCACAACCTAGACTTAGCTCCAACATCAATGAAATTAATTATGGGAGATGGTAGAATTATCAAACCTCTAGGTATTGCTTGCAACATGAAAGTAAAAATCTCTAAAAATTACATACCATCCGATTTCTTTGTTATTGATGCTTACCATAGTAATCATGATCATATAATCTTAGGTAGGCCCTTTCATAAGTTGGTTGATGCCGTGTTAGATGCCGGAGAAGGCAAAGTAACAATGAACCTTAATGGAACAAAGTACACATATAATTTTCTTCGTGCTTCTAAACACCTTACACCTTTTCCTCCTGAAGATGAAGAAGTAGAAGAGATAGATAGCCTTTGTTTTGTTAAAACCCTTAGAGACCCGCTGCAAAGAGCGATGGAAAATCAAATTAATGATCAACAAGATGAAGAACTAGAGGAAGCAATAAAAGGCTTAGAGCCGCATGATGGTAGTGTGGAGGAAGAGAAATTCGAAGACATAGGAGAAATAAAACCCGAGGAGCCACAAGTGCCCGAGGTAGACCTTAAACCTTTGCCCAAAGGATTAAAATATGAATTTTTGGGCCCCGACAAAACTTATCCGATCATTGTGAGCGACGAGTTGAGTCCCGAAGAAAATGAAGCGTTGCTGATTTTATTAAAAAAACATAGGAAGGTGATTGGATATTCGATTAATGATCTCAAAGGTATTAGCCCAGCCTTTTGCACTCATCGTATACCAATGGAAGACCAATGTAAGCCCGTAGTGGACCACCAAAGGAGGCTAACTCATGCCATGCGAGAGGTAGTAAAGAAAGAGGTTATCAAGTTACTTGATGCCGGAATCATCTACCCGGTTCCGCATAGCGAGTGGGTGAGCCCGGTACATTGTGTACCGAAGAAAGGAGGTTTGACCGTGGTGAAGAATGAGAAGAACGAATTGATACCGCAAAGAACCGTGACCGGGTGGCGGATGTGTATCGATTATCGTAAGTTTAACAAAGCGACGAAGAAAGATCACTTCCCCCTACCGTTCATTGACGAGATGCTCGAGAGGTTAGCAAACCACGCTTATTTTTGCTTTCTCGATGGGTACTCGGGGTTCATGCAAATTCCCATTCACCCGGAAGATCAACACAAGACAATGTTTACGTGCCCTTACGGAACGTTTGCATATAGGAGGATGCCCTTCGGCCTATGCAACGCTCCGGCATCTTTTCAACGTTGCATGATGGCCGTATTTTCGGAATTCATCGAAGAAATTGTTGAAGTGTTTATGGATGATTTTTCTATTTACGGGAAGACGTTCGTGGATTGCTTAGCAAACTTAGAAAAGGTCCTTACAAGGTGTGCGGAGGTAGATTTGGTGTTAAATTGGGAAAAGTGTCACTTCATGGTTAAGCAAGGCATAGTGCTCGGGCATGTTATATCCGAGAGAGGAATTGAAGTGGACAAGGCTAAGGTAGAGACGGTTGAGCAACTCCCACCTCCTACGGATGTTAAGTCCTTAAGGAGCTTTCTAGGCCATGCCGGATTCTATAGAAGATTTATTAAGGACTTCTCGAAGATCACTAAGCCTTTAACACATCTCCTTCAAAAGGATGTGGCTTTCGACTTTGATGAGAAGTGCCTAGCGGCATTCCAGACCTTGAAAAATGTGTTGGTGAGTGCTCCCATCATCCAACCTCCGTATTGGAGCCAACCTTTCGAGATCATGTGTGACGCAAGAAAGGAAGGCCTAGTTCACGCCATTTACTATGCTAGCAAAACTCTTAGCGGGGCACAATTAAATTACGCCACTACGGAAAAGGAGTTGCTAGCGGTGGTATTCGCTTTCGAAAAATTCAGATCTTACATCGTGAAATCGAAGGTCATCGTTTACACCGATCACGCAGCCATCAAGTATCTCTTGGCTAAGAAGGAAGCTAAACCACGTTTGATTCATTGGATCCTTCTTCTCCAAGAGTTTGATGTTGAAATTCGTGATAAAAAGGGGGTGGAAAATGTTGTGGCCGATCATTTGTCTAGGATGAATCGTGGACAAGATGATAAAGAGCCCATCGAAGATAAGATGAGAGATGACCACCTCTATAGAGTGCTTGATAAAGATACATGGATGATCGATATCATTCGAGCAATTCGAAAGATGCCCCTCGATCATCTAGATAAAAACACTCAAAAGAAGATAATCTCTGAAAGTAGGAAATATTTTTGGGATGCACCATACCTCTTCAAACTTGGCAATGATGGAGTAATGAGAAGATGTGTGCCAAGAGAAGAAATGATAGAGATTTTGAGAAAGTGTCACTCGGCGGAGTATGGTGGACACTATAGCCATTTTCGGACCCAAGCAAAGGTATGGTCGAGCGGATTCTATTGGCCGGAGATGCATGAAGATACTAAAAGATATGTTGCATCATGCCCCGAATGCCAAAGAACCGGAACATCTCTCAAAGAAATTCTATGCCTTTGAAATACAACTTACAAATCAACATATTCGATGTATGGGGTATAGATTTCATGGGGCCTTTTAAAAACTCATTTGGATTTGAGTATATCCTAGTCATGGTTGATTATGTATCCAAGTGGGTAGAGGCAATACCATGTCGTAAAGCTTCCACGGAGGAGTCCATTACTATGATCAAGAACGTGATTTTTCCTCGTTTCGGTACACCGAGAATCTTGATAAGTGATGGAGGAACTCACTTCGCGGAAGAATTTCAAAAATGCTTGTCCAAGTTGGGAATTGAGCATAGGGTCTCTACGGCCTATCATCCACAAACCAACGAACAAGCGGAGACGTCAAATAGGCAATTAAAAAGCATACTCAACAAGACCATAGAGAAGGGAGGCAAGGATTGGTCAAAGAAATTGGACGGAGCTTTATGGGCTTATCGAACGGCGTTTAAAACACCGATAGGTATGACCCCTTATCAATTCGTCTATGGAAAAGCTTGCCACCTTCCGGTTGAGTTGGAACATAAAGCCTATTGGGCGATTAAAGAGATGAACCTTGATCTCGATGCCGCGGTGATGAAACGAAGAATGCAAATAAGCGAGCTAGAGGAGTTGAGGTTGAAAGCATATGAAAACGCAAGCATATACAAGGAGAGAATCAAAAGGTGGTATGATAAAAGATTGAAGAAAAAAGAATTTAAAGAAGGAGATAAGGTCCTCCTCTATAATTCGAGGTTTAAAACCTTCGGAAAAGGGAAATTGCAAAGCAAGTGGGACGGACCTTATGTTGTGCATTCGGTGTTCTCCAACGGAGCGGTAACCATTATGGATATAAACAGCGATCAATTTGTGGTGAATGGACAGCGGCTTAAGGTTTACTACGAACCCGACGTCGTGCCCCTTCACCATGTTGACGTCTTCACCATGGAGGAAGAACCCAAACGTCCCGCCTAGGACGAAAAACAAGGCATGAATTTCCGTAAATAGTTTTTCTTTTAGTTTTCCGGGAGTTTTTCACGAAGATTTACCGGGGCCAACTTTTTCCCATGGGCTAAGGAAGAAAAAATAGGGCGTTGTGCAAAAACCCGGACCGGCCGCCCCCGAGGGGGGTGGGCCGGCCGGCCCGGCCGACCGGCCCCGGAGGGTTCCTGCGGCCGATGATGCCAAATTTTGCCCGAATTGCTCCTTTTTGACTTCCTTGTTCGGTCAAAAAATTTTAAGGGAAGTGTAAAAAAGGAAAATAAGGTTCTCAAGGCTTTTCTCTCGGGACCATTTATTTAGCCGAATTGGGAGCTCGAGGATCAAACCTTTCAAGCAATATTTTGCACCCTTGTAGCGGCCATTGTGCCCCCAAGGAGCTTAGAGTTGAAGCTAGAAGCCAAGAAGCCATCGATGGAGGAGGCGATGCGATGCGAGCTCAAGCTACCCATCAAGAGGACCGCCCGCATCCGTTGCGGAGGGCGTGTCCCGACCGGAGCTCTTGCATCTCGCAACCCCGTTGAAGGAGGCGATCGTAGCCCGAGCCCGTGGGCGGCCGTCGAAGATAACGACCTCTACATTTGGGACGAGCATCCCAAAGAGAGGACTCCCGAAGGCCCCAACGACAACGATAACGATGGCAACGAGAGCGGCAACGACAATGGAGGTGGCGACGACGGTGGCGACGACGGTGGAGACAATGGCGATGAAGACCCCTTCGGATTGCATCCGATGTGTTGTTGAACTTGCCATCAATCCATCGGGGATCTCTACACGTCGGCCGATGAATGTCTCCAAGCCATGGAAGCGATGAAGCATCGTATGGAGGATTTGGAGCACGTAGTTGGAGACAATTTCAAGTTCCTTAACCGTAACGTGCGCAAACTTTTCAGCATGGTTGGAAACATGAGAGGCAAGTGGTGCAATACTTGCTTGAAGTACCACTAGATCTAGTTTTCCCCTTAGCAATTTGTAAGATACGACGAGGACGTCGTATGTTTTAAGCGTGGGGGAGAGCTAGCTCGCTAGCCTTAGCTTTTGAACTTCAAGTTTAGGTTCGGTTTAATCTTCGAGCGTGAGTCTTAGTGTTTTAATGAGTCTTTAGTTTTTGAGTGTGTTTTAAAATTTTTGCAAGTGTCTTAAATTAGTGTTGAGTCAAAGAAAATCAAATAAAAAGAGTCTATATATATCTTTGTGTTTTATGTATTGCTTATCTTTATTCACTTGTTTGTTTAATCTTCGATTTTTGATATATGAACATAAGTATGTGGTTTGAAAAATGTTTACCGTGGTGCTTAATGGAATTGCTACTACTTAAAGTACCCATACCACACTTCGATCTTGAGCTTCACATGTTAGTTGTGCTATGTTCAATGCTAAAAGTTGGAGGATTTCAGTTCTGAAAATTACATTAAAACCCTTGTAATAAAGGTTAGCAAAACCTCTTTTTCCAAGTTGAGAGTAAGAAAAAAATCCTATCCAAAGCCAAGTTTTTTTTTGCTCCACCATAAGTGTGATTAGCATGATGAGTTGGGCTAGGATCCTTCTCTCTTGGGAGTTTTAATTTCGAGCAATGATCATGTTCTTGTGCTTATCTTTTGTTGCTAGCCTCGTCATATATTCGGTTACGTGACTTTCACAACGGAAGTCACGTACATCGCCGAATTCCATACCCAACCCTATACATCTCTTTTGTACATTACATTCCTTGAACACAACCTAATTTCAAAGTTTCATCTCATCTATAGCATGATTTATTTAAAATTTCAGATTGTATGCATGCAAGGAAAGAGAGAATTGAAAGCTTTGAAAAGTTGTCAAGAGAGAGAAAAATAAAGACAAAAAGTATGTATATGGAAAAGGAAGAAAGAAAAAAAGATATATGTGAAAGAAAAATATATGAGAATGAAAGAAGAAAAAGAAAAAGAGAAAGATGAGGTAGCAATAAAGATATGAGAGGGATGGATCAAGTGAAAGAAAAGAAAAATAAAGTGTAAGGAAGGATGTCACGTTGTTGTGAGACGAAACTTTTACTCTATTTCAACCATGTGCAATCCGACAACGAGGACGTCATCGGTGCCTTGTAGTCACAATTTCCTTTTGCCCTTGCACATGTCCACCATTCTAAATCTTCTCATCCTTGATATCCCTACATATGGTTAATTCTCATGATCATTGGCTTTGAAAGGTAGACAACCATTAGAGGAAGTTCTTAGTTTGACAATTCTTGTGTTAATTGCACTAGCCCTACCTATAGCTCCACTTTACATGTTATATGAGAGATTTATGGGAGGTGAGAGTTTTATAAAATTTGGTTAGGATAGCCACTTCATATGAGTGACTTGAGAGAGGTTGGAGAAAGGTTTTTGTCTAATACTTGTTGCAGGAATTTTTGTTTTGAAAATCATAAAAACCCTCCGATGGAAGCAAAGAAGTAAGCATGATTGAGATTGAAAGCTTCTGAAGAGTTTGAGTTGTGGGGTAAAACTTGACGTGGTAAAAGTTCTAAACGCCCATGTTTATGTTTGATTATCATTACTTTGTGTTTATGTATTAAAGATGAAGGGATTGACTAACTTGTGAAGAAGGATAAGTGGTACATGATTACAACACCTTGGACGAAGTTCTTTTACAAGTACTTGCTCGAGGACGAGCAAGAGCTAAGCGTGGGGGAGATGTTGACGGTGTATTTTGGTGCACCTAGCATGTTCATTACACTTTGGTTTGGACTTGATTATGGAACTAACCCGCCACTAGGCATACTAATCATATAACAAGTTCATCTTTGTGCATGCATTTGGAAGTATTGTGTTTATGTAGGAAAACATGGACATAAAGGACGGATTCGCAACAAGTTCAAAGGAGCATTTACGGAGTCTTGTTCGTGTTCATGAGCTTGATGAAATCACTTCCAAAGGTGGCAAGGACCGAAGTGCTATGAGGAACACCCCCGGGGATTGAAGCGTAAAAGATCCAACTTCATGCGAAGATAACCTGCATCTTGGACGCGAGGATAACGTCATCAAAATCATGCAAGTGGAGGGGGTAAAGTACATAAGTGCATGAGGACCCACGGAGCAAGAGGGGCGACCGAACCGGCCGAACCGGGCCCGAGGCCGGTCGGCCTAGGCCGGCCGGCCCGGCCCGGCTCCGGCACCGGCTCGGTCCCGTTTTCCTTGCCCTCGAAGGATCTTCAACCCTAAAAGCCCCTAGGCGCCGCCAACACCGGAGGAGGAGTCATTCGCACCGAAGGCCATCCACAAGCTAGAGAGAGAGGAGGAGGATCTCCCGGCGGGAGATCAACCACCTCGAAGGAAGCACCCTCTCGTGGAGAAGAAGGAAGACACCGGCGGAAGGGAAACCATGATCAATGGTGCCATGATCAGCATCTTGATGGGGTAATCTTCTCATTCGTCCATGGGTTGTAATCGATCTTGAGATGTAATCGCACTTTGTCGATTATCTATCCGTCATCTTGTGTTGAATATACTTTAATGCTTAAGGTTAGCTACCATGTCGTAAAGGGAGTAAGGCCTCAATGCTTCCTTGGATCCATTCAATACGCCGTGTCCATCAAAGGTCTAGTCATGAATACCTTCGCGTAGTGACGAAGACGAGAGGAGGGAAAGGGCGAAACCGTGGTCACAACCCCGATAGATTAGATTGGTTTTCATGTCTTTAAGCGATTGCATGCTCTAGTATCGTAGACCCGTGGGTGAGTGTCTTTTATCTTGATATCTTAATCATTCTCTCTAGTGTAGTTTAGTTGTTTTCTAGTATAATATTAGTTAGGGTTTTAGTAGCTAGTGCATCATTGTAGATCGAACGCTTGTAATCCCCTTGCTCCGCGGATTGACAAGAACCTTGGGAATCCCGTGGTGAAAAAGGTGTGGGGTCCGTACGCTTGCGGATCGTAGAGGGATACGTCTTTTATCCGTCAACGACCGTACAACTAGGATGTGGCCAAGTGCCCCCAAGGCTATTCCTTCATGAATTCCTCAAGCCCGGAGAAAATATCAAGGAATCTTTGCAAGCAAAAAGGGTCTTCGAGTACAAGTGCAGCTCAACTATTTATGCACCCGTGCCTTTTGTGCCAATAACGTAGCTCACCCCTCTTTTACTTCTTGGTGGCAAGAACTTAATGATCACATCTTTAATGTGCTAGTACATCCTCTTTGTCTTGAACTAATGCCTCGATTTTCACCCAATTTCAAAGGTAACAAACTTATCTTCCCTCTTTCTTAATCATGCCCCTCTCTACCGATCGAATTTTTGCCATTTTCTCGCAGGATACAAAGACTCGCCCCTCTTGCCAGGACAGTCTCCTATAACATTGCAGGCCCAATCTCTGCTTTGGGATATCAATCTACCACCTTGGCTCAACTGATGTCTAGATATGCCACACTGGATCCAACCCTCATCAGTTCAGCATCTGACAAAAGGAAAGCTCCATCCCTGGTTGCTCCTTCAGCTGCCAAAAAGAAAAGAACATCCAAAAGAATTCTTATTCAGGTTAGAATCTTTTCCTTCCTGAGCATAAAACCACTCTTCATCCTGATCATCTTTATCTTGTGTAATTTCAGACCAGAACTCAGCAACCATTGATCATTACAGAATCTGCCAATGCTCCATCTACTGGTAAAATTTTCACCATCTTATTTTTTCAACCATTTTCTTCATTGGCACTTATCCTCTACTTATTAGTTGCAGAGGAAACATTGGTGAGCCAAACTGTGGGGAGTTCTTCTTCTCAACATGTTTCAAATCCAGCTTCACCAAGGATCCGACCATCCTCTCTTCAAGCAGAAGCTCCACCTCACCAAGGATCCAGCCATCCTCTCCTCAAGTAGAAGCTCCAGCTTCACCAAGGATGGATCCATCTTCTCCTCAGCCAGAAGCTTCAACTTTACCAAGGACTCTACCAGCTCCTCCTCAGCCAGAAGCTTCAGCTTTACCAAGGACCCCTCAAGATTCTCCTCAACTGAACATCCAAGAACCCCTCCTTGAGCCTGAAAAACTTCCTTCCCCAACTCAGGAAGCCGAAATGAGGTAAGCATGAACACACACCTTTCTATTTTCTATTCAATTGATTCCCACTAATTCGGCAAGAAACTCTTTTCGGGAGGAGACCGTATCATCACCAATTTACTCCTTCGCCGTGGATGACTTGATTGCCGAAGAAGGGGATGAAGCATCTTCCGGTCATGCTTTATCAAGGAAAAATCGAGCAAAGTTGAAGGAAATTCTTTTTTTTGCTGCAAAAGGATGCTCAAGATCAAGTTAAGGATGCCGATCTTCTAAGAGAAGCACTTGCACTCATTTATCAAGATCTCCCGACTCGATATCAAGGCTTCCTTAGAACCCGTTTCCATGCCGGATGATCACTTTGTAGCAAGAAAAGCAAGCCTTGAAGAACTTATCCTCTCAATCAGCTCGGAACAAGAACAAGCCGCAAACAAGCAATCTATGAAAGATTCGCACACCCAAATGCAGAATAACAAGGAATCGCTAACCAAATTGCAGCCCGAACTTGAGTCGAAGAAAGCCGAAAAGCTGAATTGGAAGCTGAATTGAAAACCCCGACAGTGAGATTGAGGTCGATGAAAAGAAAATGGCCGAACTTCCCGAATCAATGGAGAAGATACGAAAAGAAGCCATAGCAACCATGACTCGCAGAAAGCAGCTCAAGACAAAGCGCTTGACTTTGTCTAAGACCCAAGAGGCCGACCAAAGATTATTGGAGAACATCAAAAAGATGATGTCGATGCCTCTAATGTCATCTCAAAATACTTGGGTGTATGATTGTATTAAACAATTTGTAGCCGAATGCTTCATCATCTCTCGTAATATTGCTCACCATCGCTTTACTCTCCAATATTTGTCTTGCCTTATTTTGACGAGCAACTTTTAGATGATTCATTCGGCAACTCTGGCCAAACAGTGTCGACCCGAAAAACAACCCGACCGCAACACAACCGAATTTCAACCAGTCAAACCGAATATGACTCAGCTTGAATCCCAAACGACCCAACGACGGTTCGGCTGAAGGAGTTTCTCCACTTCCCAAACTTGTTGGGATATGCGCCACGATCTCCGGCCATGATCTCTTCGCTAGCCCCATAAATAAGAACTTCGGGTGGCCCTAGCCTTTCACCAAGTCCTCTGCCTTCCAAGCCTTTGCCAATCTAAGCTTTTCTTCTCCAAGTACTTGTACTCCCAAAAGCTTCATGGCAAGCAGCAGCAACAGGTGCCGGGCCAGCGACGAGGCCAAAGGGAGCCGCGCGGGCGCTCGCCGTAGGTGGTGATCGTCGGTTTCTTTATAGCTCTTTCTAGATCTCTTTTTGTTTCGACGATCCTCTTCGTGTTTTCGAGCTCATCCGAAGGAATCCCGCCCCCGCAACGCCCACAACTCCGGCCACGGCGGGCGATTCCTCGGGATTGTCCGGCCGTTCCCACTCCTCCCGGCTCGCTCTACGATGATCTTGCCGCTCGCAGTTCAAGGCGGAGCGCGATGAAACCCGGCGCGAGTTGGAGACCGTCTCCAAAAAGGCCGGAATCGCCGAGCTCGAGTGGGAGCACCGGCCGCAAGAAGGCTGCCGGAGGCCATCGACGGTGAATCTTGTGACTTTCTTAACCTCAACTCAACTTTGAACTAAATGCCATTGCTCTTGTGATTGCTGCGGATCGCGACGCCGAGTTCAATTGGCCGAAGATGCCTCGGTGAAGAAGGCGGCGGACAAGGTGAACGCTCTCGAAGACACACCGGAAGCTCGCCTTGGCGCGGTGGAAGACCGCGTCGATGAGGTGGCCCTTCACGGCGTCCGCCTAGGCACTACCTTGGGCCTGGCCGCCATGGTGATGCACACCGGTGTCGACTACTCCACGCGGCCGCGCGGCTTCGCGGCTTCTACGGTGGCGCGCCAGAGGATGTCGATGACATCGAGGTCACCCTGGTGAGCCTCGACGGCCACGGCGATGCCATTGCCGATTCCATTCATCCCCAGCCTGTGCTAAACAGGCTTTTTGATTAGTTTGTACTAGGGATGTTGGAATTTCGGCAATAAATATGAAATTTTATCTTCTGCATTTGTCTTGTGATGATTTCCTTTGATTTGTGCATGTGAACCTTCACTGTTTTAAATGCATTCGGGAACTTTTACTCTTAGCCGAATACGCATAAACTCTTGTCCCCCGGCGTTGAATCCGCAAAAAAATCCTTATTCGGGATCCATGAACACCGTTCAATGAAAAACCCTTCGCATTCGGAGAGAAACCCCCGTCGTTTGGTATTCCCATTAATGCATGCCACCACGTCATCACTCCCGATGCGCTCTCGTGGCTAATAAAATAGCCCCCTTGGTGCTCTGCAAATCCACTCGCATACACTTCCATCATTTCACGTCCTCTTGTCCTCTTGCTCCGCAGAAAAACCCCCAAGGCCATGGCGGACAAGGGGAAGCAACCGAACAAGGAGAACAAGACCCCACCAAAGAAGCAAACCATTCGAGAGTAATCTTTTCTTCTCAATCTTTTCTCTTGTCCTTGACTGCAATCTCATGATTCACCTTCCTTTGTTTTTAGCCTCGACTTGCTACCGAGGAAATCTTTGGTACCGAAGAGGTCCCCGAGTACATCCTTTTTGATTCCTCTACCGAAGAAGAAGACGCCACGCCGGAACGGAGGACCAACCATCAACCGTGCCGTCGCATTCGGCATCTAGAACACGACTCGCGGGACATCACCGCTCGCCGCAGCGGTGCCGAATGCGAACGCCGCATGAGCTTGGATGCATTGGTAGGGGGTAAGATCCTCATCCTTACTTGATCCTCATGTTTAAGTTTCGCATCCCATGTTCAACGAGAACCTCGTTCTTCTTCTTCGGATGTTTCGATAGGTACAACAACTTGAAGGCCTCCCGGCACGGCCGATGGAAGCCGCAATCACGGCAATCCCCGAAGCTTCTACGTTGCCGTCACGGTGGTCCCGGAGCGGATGAAGAGGGACAAACCGAAGAGGAAAAATGCGAGTCAAAGAAATGAAGCATACTTTCGCTTCTTCCTCCGTGCACTCGCTCCCTACGTGCTCCCTCTTGTAATCTTAGGTGGTCGGGTTGCCAAATAAAGAACCCGGAAGAAATGTTTGAAATGTAAAACATTTTCATGCTAAGGGAAATACACTTTAGTATTGGCCATCTCCTTTTGTCGAAACTTTTGTTCGCAAGGCGGTTACTTTCCCGAATGCCGACTGTTTCCATGTTCTTGATGCTTGTAACCCCGATGCTTGTAATCAACGATCAATTTCAATACTAGGATAATATTTCTTCAAGTATCTCCCATTTATAGCAGCAAGAAACTCTTCTCCTAGTAAAGTTTTCAAAATGTATGCATTTCCGTGCGTACACCGACTACTCGAAAAGGACCTTCCCAATTCGGGGACCATTTGCCGAACGTACCGTACTTAGTCCCAATCGGCGGTAATGCTTTCCAAACCAAACCTCCTTCTACAAATTGGTCGACCTTTACTTTCTTGTTATAGTACTTAGCAACTCGCATCTTGTTTTTCTCAATATTTTCCAAGGCCCCGAGACGAATCATATGCAAATCTTCTAATTCGTTCATCATTAAGTCATTCTAATCCTTGGAACTTAAATCCTTTTGCGTAACTACTCTCCTTGAATCGATTGCATCTCCCATGGCAAAACAACATGATGCCCGTAAACTAACTCATAAGGAGATGTTTTTGTAGCTCCATGAGGGGCCATTCGGTAAGCCCACAAGGCTTCATTGAGTACCGAATGCCACCTTTTGGCTTCTGATCAATTTTCTTTTGTATAATCTTGATCATGATCTTGTTAGAAGCCTCTGCCTGACCATTAGCTTGGGCATAATAAGGAGAGAAATTTAACAATTTGATCCCCATGCTTTCAGCAAATTCTCTGAACTCTGAAGATGTAAACTGAGTCCCTTGATCAGTTGTAATTGTTTGAGGAATTCCAAATATGTAAATGATATGCTCTTTGACAAACTCAACCATATTTTCTCGATGTTCCTTTCTTCAATGGAATTGCCTCAACCCATTTAGTGAAATAATATGTTGCCAAAAGCACAAACTTATGCCCCTTGCTAGATGGAGGATTTATTTGGCCAATCGGATCTATACCCCATCCTCCGAATCGCCATGGCTTGATAATAGGATTCAAAGCCGATGCCGGAACTCTCTCGAATATTTCCAAACTTTTGACAATCTTGACACCCTTTGTAATACTCAAAGCAATCTTCCAAAGATCGTCGGCCAATAACATCCAAATTTGCTCGATAACCCACTTCATTCGATAAGCCGATTGATGTGCTCCACACAACCCATCATGCACTTCACTTATCATCTTCTTTGCTTCTTCTTGACCCAGGTATTGTAGCAACACCCCATCCAATGATTTGTAATACAAACATCCATCAAGAAGAACAAATTTTATAGCTTTATACCCGAGTTTCCTAGAGACCTTTCGGGATGGATTCTCCAAATAATCGGCAATATCTTTTCTCCAATCATCTTCTCGCTAGGTCACTTTCGAAAGAACATATATCATTGGCAAACACCTCTTGATTTTCTCTATAACCCGAAGCACGTTGAGCTAACTCTGTTTGCCTCTTCATTGTGTTCCCTAGGAATATGTTGTAGAATCACTAACTGAAAACTTTTCAAGATCTCCTTGCATTCCTCGTAGTAATTCCTCGGGATATCATTTCTACATTCATATTGGCCATTCAATTGTTTTATAACCAGCTATGGATCTCCATAAATTTCAACTGAAATAGCCTTTGCTTCTTTCAAATATTGAAGCCCTCTAAGCAATGCTTCGTATTCGGCTTGATTATTTGTGACAAGAGATTGAATAGGAATAGCAAATTCAAACATCTCTCCTCCGGGTGAAATTAATAAAATTCCTACTCCACCACCTTTTCCACATGAAGATCCATCAAAAAACAAGGCCCAAGGAGTAATCTCAAGTAAATTAATTGTTGGATCACGATGTTCGGTAATGAAATCAGCAATAATCCGTCCCTTAACAGCTTTTGCCGATTCAAACTTCAACTCAAACTCGCATAAAGCTAAAATCCATTTGCCAATCCTTCCATTCAAAATTGGCATAGACAACATGTGTTTAATTACATCAAATTTGAGTATACAATGCATTCGACATTCAACAAATAGTGCCAAAATTTTGTACACGAGTAATAAACACACAGGCAAAGCTTCTCCGCAGCCGAATATCATGTTTCTAGATCAAGCAATTTTCGGCTAAGGTACGCAACTACTCTTTCCTTTCCCTCAAATTCTTGTATGAGGGCCGATCCAATGGTTTGGGTATCGGCCGCCACGTACAACTTAAAAGGCTCATTCAATTGTGGAGGTACCAACACTGGTGGTTCCTTCATGTACTCCTTGATTTCATCAAAAGCCTTTTGTTGTTCGTCATCCCATACAAACTCGATATTTCTTGTGTCTTAATAGTGGAGAGAAAGTCAACACTTTTTGTGGCAAGTTTGAAATGAATCTTCTCACAAAATTGATTTTGCCAAGCAATGACTGCAATTCCTTAAGATTGGTCGGAGGAACAACTTCATCAATAGCTTTCATGCTCTTTTTGCCAACTTCTATTCCTCCTTCATGTACCAAAAATCCCAAGAACTCTCCAGCTGAAACCCCAAAGGCACACTTATTCGAGTTCATCTTAAGCCCATGTTTTCGGGTACACTCTAGAGTTTTTTTCACATCATCCAAATGCGATTCATGATCCAAAGACTTGATCACGACATCATCAATGCATATCTCAACAATTTTGCTGATCAACTCATGAAAAATATAATTCATGGCTCTTTGATAAGTTGCGCCGCATTTTTCAATCCAAATGTCATGACAATCCACTCAAACAAGCCCGTATGTCCAGGATATCCGAAGGTTGTCTTTGATATATCTTCTATTGCCATAATAATTTGGTTGTACCCCGCATTGCCATCCATGAAGCTAATAACCTTATGTCCAAAGAAGCAACATCAACCAACAAGTCGGCAACGGGCATTGGATATCCGTCCATGGGTGTAGCTCCGTTTAGATCTCTAAAGTCTATGCAAACCCTCATCTTTCCGTTTTTCTTGTAAATAGGGACAATATTAGAGATCCACTCGCACATCTACATGGCCGAATGAAATTTGCTTCTATTAATTTCTCAACTTCTTTTTTCACGTCGGCCAATACTTCATCCTTGTAGATTTTCCGAGGAGGTTGCTTGTGAGGCCTAAAACCAGGCTTGATTGGCAACCGATGCTCAACAATGGAACAATCTAAACCAGGCATCTCCGAATAATCCCAAGCAAAGCAATCTTTGTATTCTTTCAAAGCAGCTTAATCAATTCTTCTCTAAAACTTGAATCCAAGTTAGCACCGATAAATGTCGGCCTTGGCTTGTCACCATCTCCAATGTCAACTTCTTCCGGTTGTCAACCGAAATAAATCCACGTCCTAACTTTCCATCGCTCCATCAATTGGATTCTCCATTAAAAATTGCTATAAGAGCCGATTGCTTGAATCGGTTGTTGATCACCGTTGACTTGTTCAACGGGACCTTCACCCCGCCTCCTTGCCCGAGAAGTAATCTATACCTTGATACTCCCGCAAGGTTGGTTCCATGTTAGCCACGCTTATCGAATCATCTCGCTTGGACCACTTCTACATCATCATCAACCCATTGAACAAGTTGTTGATGCATGGTAGATGGGACGCAGCAATTTGCATGGATCCGGTCCCTTCCAAGCAGCAAAGTCGTATGCCCCTTTGCCCTCAATGACAAAGAAGGTTGTAAGCAAAGTCTTAGACCCGATCATTAGATCCACATGTACACGGCTCTTAGTGTCCCAAGGATTTCCAACAAATCATTCAAGACTATACTTGTTGGCGTCAAATCTCCGGGGCCCATGCCAAGCTTCCCGAATGTAGTGTACGGCATCACATTGACCGCGCTCCACCGTCGACGAACATCTTGGTCAATGGCTTTCCATTGGCGTATCCTCTCAAGTACGGCGGTCTCATGTGCCGATTCTTGGGCGGCTTGTCAAAAGTAGCTTGCTTGGCCAAAACTAGTTGTGCCATCGGCCCAAATTGCTCGACCTCATCAATGTCCGGCGACGCCTCCTCCCCGCACAACCCGATTAGCCGGAGCCATGAATTCATTCGGCAAGAAGCATACCATGCACGTAGGAGCCGAGCGACCGCATCCATCGAGCTTGTCTTTTGGACACCACACCGTTTCCTCTTGATTCCTGCTCGCTTCGGCTCCCCGATTCCTCAAGCGTTGAACCCTTCTCTTTTGGCTTCTCCTCAAACCGGTGGGCACCACTATCCTTTCGCGCGTACATATTCACGATCTTCTTCTTCTTCATGATCAACCCATCCGTGGTCGCATATCTTTTCCTTGGTTGATCATTAACTTCATTTATTTTTATGCACCGACACCCCGAAATTTTCTAATTTCAGGATGTTATTAGGAGGAATAATTAAGCAACAATTTTCTCATAATTTTAAAATTTGACCAATGTTTATTTTATTTACGGGAAATTTAGAATAGGAAAATCAATTGATTGTTTTTCCAAAATTAAATTAAATTAATATGTGAGAGTGTTGCATTTATTTTGGTTGTTTTTGTTTTTGGTTGTGGTGTGGTTTTAAAATTCTTAAAATACTTGTGAAAAGTCTTAAAATAGTTGTGAAAAAGTTGAAAAATTTGTGTGAAGATTTGAATTTAAAAGGTGTTGAAAAGATGTGTTAAAAAGGATTTGAAAAAAAAAAAAAAAAAAAACAAACCTATCTAACCTTCACCGCCGGCCCACCCCCCGTTTCTCGGCCCGGCCGCCTCTCGCGGCCCACCTATCTCCCGCGGCCCGCTTCCCTCCCTCTCTCTCACGCGGCCGCCAACGGTGGGGCCCACCCGTCGGGGTCACCCCCAACCTCCCGGCCGCCCCCTTCCACCCCACCGCCGCGCCGGGCCTCCCGCGCCGCCGTCCCGCCCTCCCCCCGCTCCCCGCGCCCGTCCGCCTCCTCCACTACGCCATCAAGGCGCCGCCACACTTCCCCACCGCCTCAACCCTTCCCCTCCCCGTAGCGGGCGCCACACCAAGCCACCCGCCGCCGCCATTAATGGCCGGCCGGCCGAGCTCCCGCCACCGCCTCGGCCGCCCTCTCCACTTCCCCCCTCTACCCTATAAAAGGATCCCCTTGAGCTCCTCTACTCCTCGCACCGCTCCCCCCTCCCTTCCTCGCACGCACGCCGCCGCCGCCCCCGAAGGGACCCGTCGGAGCTCCGCCCCTCGCTGTCGATCCGCTCCTCCGGCGCCTCTCCCTCCCTTCCGAGCTACCAGTGTGAGTCCCCCTTGTCCTCCTCTTCATTTCCGTGCTTTCCTCGTCGCATTTGGTGGCCGGGAGGCCCCGTTGGCCGTCGCCGCAAGGCCGGCCGGCGAGCCGCCGCCGCCCGTACCGCGCGCCGCCGCCCGGAGGTTAAGCCACCGCCGCCATGCGCTTGCAAGCGTCCACCACCGCCCGATCTTCATCCGACGGCTCGGATCAACCCAAGCCGCCCCGGTCAAAGAAGTCATACCCGTCCAACCCAGCCCCTCCGCCGCCACTTTGCAAAAACAACCCCGCACTTTATAATATTACAATAATACCCTTCCACCCATGAAGATCCATACAATCAAGTCTTGGTTTTCTCGGTGAAACCCCCGAACTTCTTAGTTTTTCCACCCGAGGTCCACCCCTAACCTTTTTACACTATAAACCTCATGTTTATATGTGTAATTGTGTCTAGGTCCCTGGTTTCTTGCGGTTAAGCCCCCGGTGCCCTAGTTTTTCACGCTTTAGCCCTTGTAGCCTTATTTAGTGCGTAGTTTTCACGTTTTAGCTCCGTTTCAAGCATTTCAAATTGCGTTAGGTTCGTAATAACTCAAAGAATGTAATAGAGACATTGTTGAACCTGTTCCTTGCTTTATAATTTATTTAATATTTAAATATGATTAAATACTTTTATACATGCTTTTCTAATTAAAATTTAATTAGAGATCAACACGTTTTTTATAAGAAAGATAATTTGATTAATGCTTATTTAAATAATCTTTCCAATTAAAATCTAATTAGTGATATATCTCGGTTTTCATAATCAAACTTAAATTAATTAATATATATTCAATTTGCTTTCTAAATAAAAGTAACATATGTCTATCCCGAGTTTTCATAATTAAATATCAAATTGATTAATACGAACATAAACATGATTGTAAATTATAATTTGCTTAGTACAATTCGAAATGTAAAATATTCGTTTAGATGTTTTACATGCTTCTTTTAAATTAAAATGTTTAATTTGCATAAAATAATACTTGAATATTTATAAATAAAATTGGAATAAGTTATACATCGTTCCTTTTATATAAATATAACTTGCTTAATTATTAAATAAGGTATTTCTTTGAAATAACCTATGCACATCTTTTTGAATTAAAATTTACCAAGCACATAGCCTTGTGTGATATAATCCAAATCTTACGATAGTTCCGAGTCTTTTGCGTTCGCGGTCCTAGAACCAAACCTTGTCCTCTTTTAAAGCTTTTCATGCTTGGTGTATTGTTCTTAGTTGTTCTTGTGTCACACCCGTTTTCCGAAGAAAACCGAATGCATCTCATACGTGTGCCATAACCACAATTTCACACATATGATAGACAAATGAGTGTAATATCATAGTACAATGCTCAAACGTACATAGAGAGGTTTATTAATTCATTACACTCATCGATAGACATGAAGGTCTAAACACGAACATCGATAGCTAGACGATGGAACACCGTCTCCAACTTCACAAGCTCCCGATCGGGGGTAACGCGAGCCTCGGAATCCATCGAACTCGTCGAAGAACTCTGCTCCGGCATCCTCCTCTGAACACATATGGCAAGGGTGAGTACACTTATGGTTGGTACTCAGCCCGTGGGGGAAAATGCAAAGCTATCAAGGATAGGCTAGGGTTTCAGCGGTAAGCATTTTAAGTTGGTCAAATTTTATTAGCAAGCTCCTATTTACTAAGTGTAAGTATATACCACCCCAAAACTTAGCTTTTCAAGACTATTCCTCCAAATCATAAGTAAACCACAATTTGAAATCCATTTCTAGTAACTATCATGTGAGGGTCCAAGCCGCTCTTGACCGTGAGCACGGCTGATCGATCAGTTTTCACTCTGCAAAGGTTGTACACTTTACCCACAATTCGTGTTCCCCATCCCCGCCGGGTTTGCAAAGCCCTTAAACACTTCCGAGGTAAGTGGCAAGGGGTTCACTACGAAGCCTTTACAAAGGCGTGCAAGACACCAATATCCCACTACAATTCTGACTCGGGGCGGACCATAACCCTCCCTAGTGGTCGCACCTTAGCAAAGGCTACTACCCCAAAAGGACCGGGCTATACCCCCCGCAACCCGAGCCCCCGAGTTCCTTCCGGACAAGGGTTATTAGATATTTTACACTCCTAATTATTTGGCTAAGCCGAGCCATGTGGATTGTGGTTGCACTTTGTTTTCTCGGGTGGTTCTCCATGTTTTAAGTTATATGTTCTTGAAATTCCATAAACACAAATTCCATTTAAATTCAACATTTTAAAAGATAACTTCCATTCCCAAAGTATAGCATCTAAGCATTTATCTACCCAAACATTTATTTAAAGCAAGGTATGCAAGGTATAAGGTTTAAAATCTAGTCATTTCCTTAATAGGCATTTCCCATCAAAATTTATGCATAACGATAAAATTTAAAGTGTGATAATATGCATGTTATTAGGACAAAAAGAGTATGCGGGGGGAAAATCCACTTGCCTTCTTCTCCTAAAAACTGGGGCTCAAACTCTTCAAGAGATGGCTCCTGCTCAACCTCGAACGGCACGTCCTCTACGATCACACAAGAAAAACAAACAATAAATAAAACAGTACATCAAACATTGCTAAAAGTCTAATACAAGCTTCTAAAACTAATGTGCTAGTTGAGACGATCGCGTGGACACCAAAAACGCCTAAATCGGAGCTAGGACGGAAAAGTTATGATTAAAACAAATTCTAGGGACTATTTTGTAAAAGAAAATGATCCTTGTTGACGGATAAAAGACGTATCCCTCTACGATCCGCAAGCGTACGGACCCCACACCTTCTTCACCACGGGATTCCCAAGGTTCTTGTCAATCCGCGGAGCAAGGGGATTACAAGCGTTCGATCAACAACGACACACTAGCTACTAAAACCCTAACTACTATTATACTAGAAAAACAACTAAACTACACTAGAGAGAATGATAAACGATCAAGAGAGAAGACACTCGCCCACGGGTCTACGATACTAGAGCATGCAATCGCTTAAAGACATGAAAAACCAATCTAATCTATCGGGGTTGTGACCACGGTTTCGCCCTTTCCCTCCTCTCGTACTGTCACTACGCGAAGGTAATCATGACTAGACCTTTGATGGCCACGGCGTATTGAATGGATCCAAGGAAGCATTGAGGCCTATACTCCCTTTACGGCACGGTAGCTAACCTTTAAGCATTAAAGTATATTCAACACAAGATGATAGACGGATAATCCGACAAAGTGCGATTACATCTCACGATCGATTACAACCCATGGACGAATGAGAAGATTACCCCATCAAGGTGCCGATCATAGCACCGTTGATCATGGTTTCCCTTCCGCCGGTGTCTTCCTCCTTCTCCACGAGAGGGTGCTTCCTTCGAGGTGGTTGATCTCCGGCGGAGATCCTCCTCCTCTCTCTCTAGCTTGTAGATGGCCTTCTCGGTGCGAATAAACTCCTCTCTCGTCCGTTGGCGGCGCGTCGGGGGTTTTAGGGTCGAAGATCCTTCGAGGGCAAGGAAGACGGGACCGAACCGGTGCCCGAAGTGGGCCGGGCCGATCCGACGGGCCGGCCGGCCGGCCCGTGCCCGGGTTCGGCCGGTTCGGTCGCCCTTTTTGCTCCGTGGGTCCTCGTGCACTTATCTACTTTGCCCCCTCCACTTGGATGATTTTGACGCCGTTATCCTCGCGATCAAGATGGAGACTCTCTTTGCATGAAGTTTGATCTTTTACGCTTCAATCCCCGGGGGTGTTCCTCGTAGCACTTCGGTCCTCACCACCATTGGAAGTAATTTCAGCAAGCTCATGAACACGAACAAGACTCCATGAATGCTCCTTTGAACTTATTGCGAATCCGTCCTTTATGTCCATGATTTCCTACATAAACACAACACTTCCAAATGCATGCACAAAGATGAACTTGTTATATGATTAGTGTGCCTAGTGGCGGGTTAGTTCAATAATCAAATCCAAACCAAAGTGTAATGAACATGCTAGGTGCACCAAAATACACCGTCAACATCTCCCCCACACTTAGCTCTTGCTCGTCCTCGAGCAAGTACTCGTAAAAGAACTTCGTCCAAGGAGTGTAATCGTGTACCACTTATCCTTCTTCACAAGTTAGTCAATCCCTTCATCTTTAATACATAAACACAAAGTAATGATAATCAAACATAAACATGGGCGTTTAGAATTTTTACCACGTCAAGATTTACCCCACAACTCAAACTCTTCACTCGAAGTCTTCAATTTCAGCCATACTTACTTCTTTGCTTCCATCGGAGGGTTTTTATGGTTTTCAAAACAAAAATTCCTGCAACAAGTGTTAGACAAAAACCTTTCTCCAAGCTCTCTCAAGTCACTCATATGAAGTGTCTATCCTAACCAAATTTTATAAAACTCTCACCTCCCATTAATCTCTCATATATCATGTAAAAGTGGAGCTATAGGTAGGGCTAGCGCAATCAACACAAGTATTGTCAAACTAAGAACTTCCTCTAATGGTTGTCTACCTTTCGAGCCAATGATCATGAGAATTAACCATATGTAGGGATATCAAGGATGAGAAGATTTAGAATGGTGGACATGTGCAAGGGCAAAAGAAAATTGTGACTTCAAGGCACCAATGATGTCCTCGTTGTCGGATTGCACATGGTTGGAAATAGAGTAAAAGTTTCGTCTCACAATCAACGTGACATCCTTCCTTACACTTTATTATTTTTCTTTTCTTTCACTTGATCCATCCCTCTCATATCTTCATTGCTAACTCATCTTTCTCTTTTCTTTCATTCACATATGATATATTTTTTTTCTTTCTTTTCCATACACATACTTTTTCTCTTTATTTTTCTCTCTCTTGACATCTTTTCAAAGCTTTCAATTCTCCCTTTTCTCGCATGCACACAATCTGAAATTTTTAAATAAATCATGCTAGAGACGAGACGAAACTTTGAAAATAGGTTGTGTTCAAGGAATACGATGTTCAAAAGAGATGTATAGGTTTGGGTATGGAATTCGATGATATGCATGACTTTCGTTGCGAAAGTCATGAACTGAATATATGACGAGGCTAGCAACAAAAGATAAGCACAAGGACATGATCATTGCTCGAAATTAAAACTCACCAAGAGAGAAGGGTCCTAGCCTAACTCATCGTGCTAATCACACTTATGGTGGAGCGAAAAAAATAAACTTGGCTTTGGATAGGAATTTTTTCATACTCTCAACTTGGAAAAAGAGGTTTTGCTAACCTTTATTACAAGGGTTTTAATATAATTTTCAGAACTGAAATCCTCCAATTTTTAGCATCGAACATAGCACAACTAGCATGTGAAGCTCAAGATCGAAGTGCGGTATGGGTACTTTAAGTAGTAGCTATTCCACTAAGCACCACGGTAAACGATTTTCAAACCACATACTTGTGTTCATATATCAAGAATCGAAGATTAAACAAACAAGTAAATAAAGATAAACAATACATAAAACACAAAGATATATATAAGACTCTTTTTATTTGGTTTTCTTGACTCAACACTAATTTAAGACACTTGCAAAAATTTAAAAACTGACTCGAAAACTAAAGACTCATTAAAACGCTAAGACTCTCACACGAAGATTAAACCGAACCTAATCTTGAAGTTCAAAAGCTAAGGCTAGCGAGCTAGCTCCCCCCCACACTTGAAACATACGACGTCCTCGTCGTATCTTACAAAAACCAAAGGGGAAAACTAGATCTAATGGTACTTCGAGCAAGCTTTGCACCACTTGCCTCTCATGTTTCCAACCATGCCGAAAAGTTTGCGCACATTACGGTTAAAGAACTTGTAGTCATCTTCAACTACGCGCTCCAAGTCCTCCATACGCTGCTTCATCGCTTCCATGGTTTGAAGACATTCGTCGGCCGACGCGTAGAGAGCTGCGATGGATTGACGGCAAAATCGACAACACACCGGATGCAATCCGAAGGGGTCGTCGTCGCCATAATCTCCACCGTTGTCACCACCGTCGTCGCCACCTCCATTGTTGTCGCCTTCACCACCACCGTTGCCGTCGCCATTGGGGCCCTCGGGAGTCCTTTCATAGGGTTGCTCACCCCAATCATCATCATCTCTACCGGCAGCCGCCCACGAGCTCGGGCTACGATCGTCGGAGTAGTCGCTATCCCCATAATCCTTAGGCTCCGGCGACATCTCCTTGTAATCCTTGCGCTTGATGCCTTGGAGACGTGCCGACCTTCGAACGGGTGTAGGGACCTTCTCTCCTTTGACGGGGTTGCGAGATGCAAGAGCTCCGGTCGGGACACGTCCTCCGCAACGGATACGTGCGGTCCTCTTGACGGGTAGCTTGACCTCGCATCGCATCGCCTCCTCCATCGATGGCTTCTTGGCTTCTACCTTCAACTCTAAGCTTTTTGGAGGCTCAATGGCCGCTACAAGGGTGCAACACATTGCTTGAAAGGATTGATTCTCGAGCTCCCAATTCGGCCAAATATATAGTCCCGAGAGAAAAGCCCCGGGAACCTTATTTTCCTTTTTTACACTTCCCTTAAAATTTTCCGACCAAACAAGGAAGTCAAAAAGGAGCAATTCGGGCGAAATTCGGGGACGTCGGGCGTCGGGCCCCCCCTTGGGCCGATCCGACCGGGCCGGCCGGCCCACCCCGCCTCGGGGGCCGGGCCGGTCCGGTTTTTTTGCACACCGCCCTATTTTTTCGTCCTCGCCCCATGGGAAAAAGTTGGCCCGGTAAATCTTCGCGAAAAACTCCGAGAGAACTAAAAGAAAAATTATTTACGAAGTTGGTGCCTTGTTTTTCGTCCTAGGCGGGACGTTCGGGCTCTTCCTCCATGGTAAAAACGTCAACATGATGAACGGGCACGACATCGGGTTCGTAGTAAACCTTAAGCCGCCGTCCATTCACCACAAATTGATCGCCGTTTATATCCATAATGGTTACCGCTCCGTTGGAGAACACCGAATGCACAACATAAGGTCCGTCCCACTTGCTTTGCAATTTCCCCTTTCCGAAGGTTTTAAACCTCGAATTGTAGAGGAGGACCTTATCTCCTTCTTTAAATTCTTTTTTCTTCAATCTTTTATCATACCACCTTTTGATTCTCTCCTTGTATATGCTTGCGTTTTCATAAGCTTTCAACCTCAACTCCTCTAGCTCGCTTATTTGAATTCTCCGTTTCACCACCGCGGCATCGAGATCAAGGTTCATCTCTTTAATCGCCCAATAGGCTTTATGTTCTAACTCAACCGGAAGGTGGCAAGCTTTTCCATAGACGAATTGATAGGGGGTCATACCTATCGGTGTTTTAAACGCCGTTCGATAAGCCCATAAAGCTCCGTCTAATTTCTTTGACCAATCCTTACCTCCCTTCTCTATGGTCTTGTTAAGTATGCTTTTTAATTGCCTATTTGACGTCTCCGCTTGTCCGTTGGTTTGTGGGTGATAGGCCGTGGAGACCCTATGCTCAATTCCCAACTTGGACAAGCACTTTTTGAAGTTCTTCCCGGTGAAATGAGTTCCTCCATCACTTATCAAGATTCTCGGTGTGCCGAAACGGGGAAAAATCACGTTCTTGATCATAGTGATGGACTCCTCCGTGGAAGCTTTACGACATGGTATAGCCTCTACCCACTTGGATACATAATCAACCATAACAAGTATATACTCGAATCCAAATGAGTTTTTAAAAGGCCCCATGAAGTCTATGCCCCATACATCGAATATGTCGACTTGCAAGTTGTATTTCAAAGGCATAGAATTTCTTTGAGAGATGTTTCCGGTTCTTTGGCATTCGGGGCATGACGCAACATATCTTTTAGTATCTTCATGCATCTCCGGCCAATAGAATCCGCTCGACCATACTTTGGCTTCGGTTCGAAAATGGCTATAGTGCCCACCGTACTCCGCCGAGTGGCACTTCCTTAGAATCTCAAGCCTCTCTTCTCTTGGCACACATCTTCTCATCACTCCATCATTGCCAAGCTTGAAGAGGTATGGTGCATCCCAAAAATATTTCTTACTTTCGAAATTATCTTCCTTTGAGTGTTTTTGTCTAGATGATCAAGGGGCATCTTTCGAATTGCTCGAATGATGTCGATCATCCAAGTATCTTTATCAAGCACTCTATAGAGGTGGTCATCTCTCATCTTATCTTCTATGGGCTCTTTATCATCTTGCCCACGATTCATCCTAGACAAATGATCGGCCACAACATTCTCCACCCCCTTTTTATCACGAATTTCAACATCGAACTCTTGGAGAAGAAGGATCCAACGAATCAAACGTGGTTTAGCTTCCTTCTTAGCCAAGAGATACTTTATAGCCGCGTGATCGGTGTAAACAATGACTTTCGAGTTCACGATGTAGGATCTGAATTTTTCGAAAGCGAATACCACCGCTAGCAATTCTTTTTCCGTAGTAGCGTAATTTAATTGTGCCCCACTAAGAGTTTTGCTAGCGTAGTAAACGGCGTGAACTCGGCCTTCCTTTCTTTGTCCCAAGACCGCGCCTACGGCGTAGTCACTTGCGTCACACATGATCTCGAAAGGTTGGCTCCAATCCGGAGGTTGGATGATGGGAGCACTCACCAACGCATTTTTCAAGGTCCGAATGCCGCTAGACACTTCTCATCAAAGTCGAAAGCCACATCTTTTTGAAGAAGGTGCGTTAAAGGCTTGGTGATCTTTGAGAAGTCCTTTATAAATCTTCTATAGAATCCGGCATGGCCTAGAAAGCTCCTTAAGGACTTAATATCCGTAGGAGGTGGGAGTTGCTCAACCGTCTCTACCTTAGCCTTGTCCACTTCAATTCCTCTCTCGGATATAACATGTCCGAGCACTATGCCTTGCTTAACCATGAAGTGGCACTTTTCCCAATTTAAAACCAAATCTACCTCCGCGCACCTTGTAAGGACCTTTTCTAAGTTTGCTAAGCAATCCATGAACGTCTTCCCGTAAACGGAAAAATCATCCATAAACACTTCAACAATCTCTTCGATGAATTCCGAAAACACGGCCATCATGCAACGTTGAAAAGAGGCCGGAGCGTTGCATAGGCCGAAGGGCATCCTCCTATATGCAAACGTTCCGTAAGGACATGTAAACGTTGTCTTATGTTGATCTTCCGGTGAATGGGGATTTGCATGAACCCCGAGTATCCATCGAGAAAGCAAAAATAAGCGTGGTTTGCTAACCTCTCGAGCATCTCGTCTATGAACGGTAAGGGGAAGTGATCTTTCTTCGTCGCTTTGTTAAGCTTACGGTAATCGATACACATCCGCCACCCGGTCACGGTTCTTTGCGGTATCAATTCGTTCTTCTCATTCTTCACCACGGTCAAACCTCCTTTCTTCGGTACACAATGTACGGCTCACCCATTCGCTATGTGGAACCGGGTAGATGATTCCGGCATCAAGTAACTTGATAACCTCTTTCTTTACTACCTCTCGCATGGCATGGGTTAGCCTCCTTTGGTGGTCCACTACAGGCTTACATTGGTCTTCCATTGGTATACGATGAGTACAAAAGGCTGGGCTAATACCTTTGAGATCGTTAATTGAATATCCAAATCACCTTCCTATGTTTTTTTAATAAAATCAGCAACGCTTCATTTTCTTCGGGACTCAACTCGTCGCTCACAATGACCGGATAAGTTTTGTCCGGCCCCAAAAATTCATATTTTAATCCCTTGGGCAAAGGTTTAAGGTCTACTTCGGGCACTTGTGGCTCCTCGGGTTTGATTTCTCCTATGTCTTCGAACTTCTCTTCCTCCACGCTACCATCATGCGGCTCTAAGCCTTTTGTTGCTTCCTCTAGTTCTTCATCTTGTTGATTAATAATTTGATTTTCCATCGCTCTTTGCAGCGGGTCTCTAAGGGTTTCAACAAAACAAAGACTATCTATCTCTTCTATTTCTTCATTTTCGGGAGGAAAAGGAGTAAGGTGTTTAGAAGCACGAAGAAAGTTATATGTGTACTTTGTTCCATTAAGGTTCATTGTTACTTTGCCTTCTCCGGCATCTAACACGGCATCAACCAACTTAAGAAAAGGCCTACCTAAGATTATATGATCAGATTTACCATGGTAAGCATCAATAACAAAGAAATCGGTTGGTATGTAGTTTCTAGAGATTTTTACTTTCATGTTGCAAGCAATACCTAGAGGTTTGATAGTTCTACCATC
Organism: Cenchrus americanus; assembly: GCA_947561735.1. Lineage (NCBI taxonomy): Eukaryota > Viridiplantae > Streptophyta > Magnoliopsida > Poales > Poaceae > Cenchrus > Cenchrus americanus. The sequence continues at coordinate 8,763,766 of OX387242.1, forward strand.
TCCCATAATTAATTTCGTTGATGTTGGAGCTAAGTCTAGGTTGTGGTATTGAACTTTATCGTAAATTTTAGAAGATAGAACACTTACTTGGGCTCCGATGTCGCATAAAGCTTTGCATTGAACTCCGTTGATCTCGCAACTCAAGTGCGGCGTCATCTTCTCTTCTTCTTCGGATCCGATCGAATAAATTTCAGCAAGGCGAGCGTATGGTGATGCTTCGGGCTTGATCCCCATGATTCTCTTCACCTCGGCAATATGTTCCGGATCCACCACGTCATCTCCAAAGAGCTTTTCAAAAATCTCACCGGTGGTTTCGAGGTCGTATGAATTTTCAGCTTTCCTCTCCGGTGGGAAATCCACTTCCAATGCTCTTGCCATTCCCTTTTGATTAGGGAACGGTCTTCTCTTGTCGAATACTTCTCCGTAATCAATAGGAACCCAATCCATTGGCTCGAACTCCCTTAGTGGCTTCGCGCTTGACATGCTTCTCTTGTTCGTCTCATTTGGTGCGACGAAGTCGACATTTGGTGTAGTTCTTGACTTGATGTGTTCTTGTTCAAGCTTTTCCATGATCGGCTCCTTTTTTGTGACTTCCGGGTTGCCTCTTTAGAAAAATCAGCAAGCTTTTTCTTCCTTGATTTGAATTCCGGCTCTTCCGCAAGTCTTGTTTCCCAATCTCTTCGCATGGCAGCCGCTTTACTAACTTTTTGTAGAAGTTGGGCGGCTTCCGTGAGTGTTTTCTCCATGAGATCCCCACCCGCACACATTTCGACGTGTCGCATGCAACTAGGGATTAGGGAAAAGAAAAATGTATGCAAGAGTACGTCACCGGTGAAGCCGAGTTTTGGTCCTTGTTCGATTAATTCATTAAACCTTTCCCGTGCTTGGTCTATCCCTTCCTCTTCTCCTTGCATGAAATTGATCACTTGCCTCCTTAGATGTTGAACCTTGCTCATTGGAAAGAACTTCTCGCAAAACTTCTTTGTCAACTTGTTCCAATTGCCTTCAACTTCAAAGGACGCAACCGAATACCATGTCTTTGCTTTGCCGGCAAGTGAGTAGGGAAAGAGATTCCATTTGAACCATTCATCGGGAACTCCTTCTTGACGCACCGTGTTGCATATTGTCGTGAAATCCCTTATGTGTCTATATGGGTTCTCCTCAACCATCCCTTCAAATGGGTTTTCCGCCACCATCTTCATGATCTTGGATTTAATTTCATACTTGGTCGCTTCGAGCTTCGAATCCGACTCTTGTACCTTTATGTCTTCACATCGAGGGCTAGCGTAATCCCTTAATGATTTCTCCGGTTCTTCCACGGGTTGATTAACGGACTCCATCTAGACAATAAGATAAAAACAAAAACAAAAAAAGAAACAAGTGTTTTTCTGATAATATATGTTAGATATAGCGAATAAAAGATAAACTAAAATATAAAACTAAGTTAGATGCAAATCAAACGATGTAAACTAACTTGCTCCCCGGCAACGGCGCCGAAAAAAAGGGGCTTGTTGACGGATAAAAGACGTATCCCTCTACGATCCGCAAGCGTACGGACCCCACACCTTCTTCACCACGGGATTCCCAAGGTTCTTGTCAATCCGCGGAGCAAGGGGATTACAAGCGTTCGATCAACAACGACACACTAGCTACTAAAACCCTAACTACTATTATACTAGAAAAACAACTAAACTACACTAGAGAGAATGATAAACGATCAAGAGAGAAGACACTCGCCCACGGGTCTACGATACTAGAGCATGCAATCGCTTAAAGACATGAAAAACCAATCTAATCTATCGGGGTTGTGACCACGGTTTCGCCCTTTCCCTCCTCTCGTACTGTCACTACGCGAAGGTAATCATGACTAGACCTTTGATGGCCACGGCGTATTGAATGGATCCAAGGAAGCATTGAGGCCTATACTCCCTTTACGGCACGGTAGCTAACCTTTAAGCATTAAAGTATATTCAACACAAGATGATAGACAGATAATCCGACAAAGTGCGATTACATCTCACGATCGATTACAACCCATGGACGAATGAGAAGATTACCCCATCAAGGTGCTGATCATAGCACCGTTGATCATGGTTTCCCTTCCGCCGGTGTCTTCCTCCTTCTCCACGAGAGGGTGCTTCCTTCGAGGTGGTTGATCTCCAGCCGGAGATCCTCCTCCTCTCTCTCTAGCTTGTAGATGGCCTTCTGGTGCGAATAAACTCCTCTCTCGTCCGTTGGCGGCGCGTCGGGGGTTTTAGGGTCGAAGATCCTTCGAGGGCAAGGAAGACGGGACCGAACCGGTGCCCGAAGTGGGCCGGGCCGATCCGACCGGGCCGGCCGGCCCAGTGCCCGGGCTTCGGCCCGGTTCGGTCGCCCTTTTTGCTCCGTGGGTCCTCGTGCACTTATCTACTTTGCCCCCTCCACTTGGATGATTTTGACGCTGTTATCCTCGCGATCAAGATGGAGACTCTCTTTGCATGAAGTTTGATCTTTTACGCTTCAATCCCCGGGGGTGTTCCTCGTAGCACTTCGGTCCTCACCACCATTGGAAGTAATTTCAGCAAGCTCATGAACACGAACAAGACTCCATGAATGCTCCTTTGAACTTATTGCGAATCCGTCCTTTATGTCCATGATTTCCTACATAAACACAACACTTCCAAATGCATGCACAAAGATGAACTTGTTATATGATTAGTGTGCCTAGTGGCGGGTTAGTTCAATAATCAAATCCAAACCAAAGTGTAATGAACATGCTAGGTGCACCAAAATACACCGTCAACAATCCTTAGGGGTTTTCTATAAAATTCGGGGGCTAAAACATAATTATACATATAACCTAGAGGTCCTAGGTGCAAAAAGGGGCTTTTGGACTGCGGTTGAATATTTTTGAAAGGGCTAGGGGCTTATCTATAAAAACCAGGGACTAACTTGCAAGGCTTTTATATGGTGGAAGGACCGGGTTGCAAAATACGTAAAAGACAGGGGCTCTTTAGAAAAATGGCCGGCGCAACCCTAGTTTTGACCGGTACCTTCCGTTTGACCGGTGGCTAAAATGAATCGGGGTCGTTGGATTGAGGATCTAAGGCCGCGGGCGGCTAGCGCCTAAGGGCGGCGGCGGCTCGGTCACCGGCGGCGGCGGCGCGCGGCGGCCAGGCGGCGGCGCTCCGCCACCGGCCGGCTCGCCGGAGTAGCCTAAAAAGCACTACGGTGCTCTAAACAACAAGAGGAAGATACCAAAACGAAGAGGAGGAGAAGTGGTTTTCACCGAACGGCCTTGTAGGGGAAGAAGAGGCGGCGGCGGAGCGGATCGGCGGCGAGGCGCGGAGCTCCGGCGGGCTTCCTTGGGGGCGGCGGTGTAGAGGAGGAGAAGAGCTCGATTGAGCGGTGCGAGGTGGAGAGGAGCTCGGGGCGGCCTTTTATAGGTGTTGAGGGGAGCGGAGGAGCCGCGGCGAGGCGGTGGACGGCGGGCACGCCGGCGGCCGCCATTAATGGCCGGCTCGGTGGGGGCGGCCGTTTCCGGAGAGGAAGGGGCGCGGGGCGGCTTGAGGCGGCGCGGTTGAGTGCTCCGCGCACCGGAGGGAGGGGAGGCGGCGCGGGGAGGCGAAGGGGGCGCGGGGCGGTGGCGGTGGCCGGCGCGGCGGGGAGATGGGGCGGCGTCTCGCGGGTTGAAGACGCCCCGACAGGGGCCCCACCGCCGCGGCGCGTGGGAGGAGAGAGGGAGTTAGCGGGCCGGGCCGGGGTTAGGTGGGACGGTTGCCGGTTTGGGCCGCGCGGAGGAAAAAGAAAAAGATAGGTGGGTTGGGCTAGTGGGCCGGAAGGGTGATCTCGTTTGGTTTGGTTTTCTTTTTTTTTTTTCTTCTTTTTTTTTTTTCAATTCCTTTTCTCTCATTTCTTTTCAAACTTTTACTCAAAATCTTTTCAAAATTTTTAAACCAACTTTTGACCACACAATCAATTCAAAATCCATGCATTCAACATGATGCACAAACACTTGGTTTCTCTAATTAATTAATTATCATTGCATATATTTAAAGGCAAATTTAATTATTCAAATTCATTAACCTTAGAAAATAAAATTCTAATTGTTGCTAGCATTTTTTTTAAGTGATGGAATTTTGGGTGTTACAAATCCTACCCCCTTAAAGAGAATCTCGTCCTCGAGATTCGGAAGATTGGGAAACAAACGAGGAAATTCTCGCCATAAGCTCATCTTCTCTTTCCCAAGTAGCTTCTTCCTCTGAGTGGTGACTCCATTGGACTTTGCACATTTTAATGACTTTGCTTCGGGTAATTCTTTGTGATGTGTCTAGAATTTTGATAGGGTGTTCCTTATAGGTTAGATCATCCTTCACATCAAGATCTTCCAAAGGTAGGTGGTCTACTTTAGTCTCACTTGAACACTTCTTGAGCTGAGATACATGAAACACATCATGTACATCTGACAATCGAGCTGGGAGTTCTAATTGATAGGCAACTTCTCCCTTTCTTTCTAAGATCTTGAAAGGTCCAATGAATCGTGATGACAACTTCCCTCTAATCTTGAATCTTCGTAGACCTCTAATAGGTGATACTCTGAGATACACATAATCTCCTATTTCAAACACAACTTCTCTCCTTTTGGGATCAGCGTAACTCTTGTCGTGACTGAGCAGTCTTGAGATTTTCCCGAATTATCTCAACTTGTCTTTCAGCTTCTTTTATAATGTCTGGTCCAAAAAGTTGACTCTCCCCCGTTTGATCCCAATACAATGGTGTTCGCACTTTCTCCCGTATAAGGCTTCAAAAGGAGCCATCTTAAGGCCGGTTTGGTAGCCGTTATTGTAGGCAAACTCGCATATGGCAAACTTTTATCCCAGCCTACCTCCATGCTTTAAGGCACATGCCCTAAGCATATCCTCTAGGATTTGATTTGTCCTTTCGGTTTGACCATCTGTTTGTGGATGATACGCAGAATCGAAGTTAAGCTTTGTATCCATTGATTCATGTAGCTTTCCCCGTAAACGTGATGTAAACCGTGTCCCACGGTCGACACTATCCTCTTTGGAACTCCATGTAAGCATACAATTCCGGACATATACGGTTCCCCGCCGCTTGGCTCCGGTGTAAGTAGTTTTGACAGTATAAAGTGAGCAACCTTGGTTAACCTATCCACAATGACCCATATGGAGTCATATCCGTCACGGTACGTGGCAATCCCACAATAAAATCCATGCCTATTTCCTCCCATTTCCACTCGGGTACTTTCGGTGGTTGAAGCAAACCCGCCGGCCTCTCGATATTCCGCTTTTACCTTCGGCATATGTCACATAGAGCTACATAAGCAAGAACATCCTTTTTCATTCCATACCACCGCATTTCGCTTCAAATCTTGATACATCTTGGTGCTTCCAGGATGAATTGAATAGGCAGAGTCATGTGCCTCCTTAAGTATAGTCTCTCGAAGATGATCAATTTCGGGCACACAGATTCTATTCCTGAACCAAATAGTTCCTTGGTCATCTCTTTTAAAATCTGGAACCTTGCCAGCATTAATCAACCGTCCATACTCCTTAATCTTCTCATCTGTCATTTGGCCCTTCTTGATTTCTTGTTCAAGTGTAGATTCTACTTCCAACGTCATAGCTTCACTCTGGGTGACAATTCCCAGATTAAGACGTGCCATCTCCCAACACAACTCTTGAGGCATCACATGAGCTATCAGTGCGTTTGCCTGACTTTTCCGACTCAAGGCATCTGCCACTACGTTTGCCTTGCCGGGATGATACTGAATGTCCAGGTCATAGTCTTTGATTAATTCCAACCATCTACGCTGTCTAAGATTTAGATCCTTCTGGGTGAAGATGTACTTCAAGCTCTTATGGTCAGTGAAGATGCGACACCTATTTCCGATCATATATTGCCTCCAAATTTTTAGAGCGTGCACAATGGCAACCAACTCCAAATCGTGAGTGGGGTAATTTTGCTCATGTTTTCTCAATTGCCTAGAAGCATAAGCAATCACTTTTCCCTCTTGCATCGCACACGCCCAAGTCCCCGAAGTGAAGCGTCACAATACACATCAAAGCTCTTGTGAATATCCGGCATTATTAGTACAGAGGGCCGTGGTTAATCTCTTCTTTAGTTCCTCAAAACTATCCTCGCACTTGGCATCCCACTTAAATTCTTTTCCCTTTTCTAACAATGAGGTGAGAGGTTTTACAATCTTCGAGAATCCTTCGATGAATCGACGGTAATAACCCGCCAATCCAAGGAAACTTCTGATCTCAGCCACATTCTTAGGCGGATTCCAATCCAGTACAGCCTTCACCTTACTCGGGTCTACTGCTATTCCACCCTCTGTGATAATATGCCCAAGGAAGGAAACTTCCTTTAGCCAAAAATCACATTTGCTAAATTTGGCATATAACTGATGTTCTCGTAGTTTCTGCAGCACGAGTCTCAAGTGTTCTTCATGCTCTTCTTCATTTTGGGAGAACACCAGAATGTCATCGATGAAAACTACCACAAACCTATCAAGGTACTCCATGAATACTTCATTCATCAGATACATGAAGTATGCTGGTGCATTTGTCAATCCAAATGGCATAACCGTGAACTCGTATAAGCCATATCTAGATGTGAAAGCAGCTTTTGGGAATGTCCTCTCGTCGGATTTTCGCTGATGGTACCCGGATCGTAGATCGATCTTGGAGAATATTTTAGCACCTTTCAACCGATCGAACAAATCTCCAATCCCGGGTAAAGGGTACTTATTCTTGATGGTAACATCATTAAGGGGACGATAATCTATGCACATTCTTCTAGTACCATCTTTCTTATCAACAAAGAGAATGGGAGACCCCCAAGGTGACGAACTAGGTCGGATGTAACCTTTACTAAGCAACTCATCTATTTGTTTCTTTAATTCGGCCAAATCCTTAACATTCATTCCATATGGTCTTTTATAAATAGGAGTAGTACCGGGTAAAAGTTCAATGCCGAATTCAATGTCGCGGTCGGGCGGCATACCCGGTAACTCATCCGGAAATACATCGGGATACTCGTTCACAACTTTGATCTCCTCTAAGGATTTGCCCTTTGCCGAATTCACCGTTCCTTGTTCTTCGGATGAGTTATCCACTCGAACTCAATTTCGTCTCCTTGTGGGCTAGTCAAAACCACCGATCTCTTGCGACACCGAATCACCCCGTCATCTTGCGCAACCAATCCATTCCAAGTATGACATCTATTCCCCAGGATTTTAAAACTACTAGGTCGGCTAGAAATTCTATCTCATTAAGTTTAAGGTTCACCCGTGGACATATGTGTCTGGCTTTCATTTCTCCGCCCGGGAGCTAACTAGTAATGGTGTCTTCATAAGACTCATGGGCAAGCTATATTTTTCCACAAATTGATTGGTAACAAATGAATGTGATGCTCCGGAATCGAATAAAACGGATGCGGTGTTCGGAATTGACAAGGAACGTACCAAGCACGACTTCGGGAGCTTCCCGAGCTCGCTCAACCGTCACGTGGTTTACTTTCCCACGCACAAAGTTTTGTTGAGCCCCGTTGCCCCGAGGAGTAGAATTCCCGAGTGCGAATCCGAGAGGATGGTCGCCCGTGCTTCCGACCATTGCCCTTCTCGTGGAGTTTGCATTCCACGCTTGGGACGATTATTGGCATAATGCCCTAACTCTCAAGCACTTGAAGCATCCATTAGGCTGAACCGGTGCGGTGTTTCTCACCGGAGCACCCGGGGCATTGTTCGGGCGAATCTGTCTCGCCGAATTGGGGTACGTGGAGTCCGCCGATGGAAGCGCCGGGGCCGCCGAGCCGAACGCCGGAATGACCGGGTTCTCGCTGAAAATTCCCACTATATCCTCCCCGAGCGGAACCGAGGATTCCGTGGTGCATTATAGCGGGGACGTGTGTTGCCGCCGGATCGCCCTTGGTTTTGGAACTTGCGTTTCGGTCTCCAAGTTCTCTACGCTTGCTTTCAAGTCCGATAGCTTTGTCTAATAGGGTCCGGAAGTTGGGGAAAGTGTGGCTCGGGAGCCGATAGTTCGGTGGCCCTATGAGACCATCCGTAAATCGTTCCCGCCTCTTCGGGTCGCATCCACTTCATCCGGAGCATACCGAGACAGCTTGGGTGAACTTGTCCCGATACTCGCCGACGGACATGCCGCCTTGCTTCGCAGCGAGAAACTCCTTCGCTTCGCCTTTATTATTCCGGACGGGATGTGGTGAGTACGGAAAGCTTCCCGGAACTCCCGCCAGGTGATAGTGTCGGCGGCGGCATGTGCTACGGTGTAGGCATCCCACCAATCGGCCGCAAAGACCCTCTAAGCGTCCCAAGGCATACAGGACTTTCTCTCGGTCATTGCACCGAGTGATGTTCGCTTTCTTATTGATAGTCTTGAGCCAATCATCCGCGTCAAGAGGGTCCACCGAGTGGGAGTAGGTGGGTGGATGGTGGCTCATAAACTCTCTCGTGTTTGTTGACCGGTGGAGGTGGTGGAGGTCCTTGTGGTGGCGGATTGTTCTGCCGTGCTGCGCAGTTCTCGGGACAAAGGCGGTAAGATTCCGAATCAACCGCATCCGGGCCGTGAAGAACTGCCGCATGGTTGGATCCATTGCTAATCCCCGAGGTGGAGGCGGGGCGGGATTCTCGCCGATTGGCGATGTGAGCACGTATCACGGGCGGTACGTCCCGTCCACCTCCGGACTCGGTGTTTACCATCCGATTGTTAGAGAAAGTCATTTCAGATAAGAGCAGTATCGATAAACATGAGTAAGAGAGAAAGGGGGCTAAGATTAAATTTAAACTTAATTATTTTATTAATGCTCATGCGGCCATCACACCACAAGGCATTTCAGTCAAACAAAAACCCAACTCAAACATGTTTTCAATCAACAAGCATTATTACATCGATTACGTCCTCGCAGGGACGGGTCTAACGATCTCATCTCACGGTGGCATCCTAACCCAGAAGACCTGTGGTGGCAGACGAAGAGCCGTAACGAAGCCTCTTGCGGGGTGGTGACTCCGCAGGGAAAGGGGTCTCGTCAGGCTGGACGGGTGGCTCCCTACCGTCACGCTCGGCCTCCAGCTGAGCAATCCTGGCGTAGGCGTCCTTCGGCTCACCGTGGGTCCGCTCCCGGCTCGGCCGTAGTACCCTCCGGTGTCGGTGTTGAGTGCCGCCGTGACCTCGGGCAAGAGTGTGGAGGCGTGGGTCCTCGGAGCCGGTCGGTGGTACCACCGTCCGCTCGGTGCCACCGGTACGACGAGGGATGTGGCGTAGTCGCCGAGGCTCAACTCCCGGTCATGCCCGAAACGAAGAGAGAACAAGGCCCTCCCGGCGGCGTTGCCGACGGATGCCCGGTAGGTAGAGTGAGGTGTAGTAGAATCATGGGTCGTGCGCGAGATATACCCTCTCGCGGCATGGTTGCGCACCCCGATGTGGACTCGGTCGGGTAGTAGGTGCCCGGTGGCGGTTCGTTCCACCGTGAGTGACGTACATGGGGTACACGGTGTTCCCCACCTCCGCAGAGTGTTCCGCAGCCAGCCCAAGGGAAGTAGCCAAGTGCCACCTCGGACGAGTGCATGACGCGAAGACAGGTCTCCCTCGCGAGGTCCCTCGTAGTAAGCGTCGTCCCTCTCTTCGTTGTCGTCCTCCGTCGCCTCACTGTCCTCGGTGTCATCGCCAGAGTCGTTTGGATCTCCTTCCGCGGCAACTGGTGCAGGATCCTCAGGGGCGATGGGAGCTGCTGGTGAGGCAGGGGCAGCTGGTGGCGGGGAAGGCAGAGGTCGCGGAGATCCTAGCTCTCCATCAGAGTACACCTCCAGGATCGCTCCATCCTCAGCCTCTACGAAGAAGTAGGGGTCCTCCGGTTCCTCCCGAGGGCCGGACAGAGGGGGCAAACGTGTGCTCCGAACGGCTGAGTCCTGGCCATCTATGAAAAGAAAACTGAACTCAGAGCAGAATAAAACAATAAAGGGGACAAGGTTTTAACAAAAGCAAATAAGATAGATTTTTAGGTGTATTTAGGGGATTTTTTTTTTGAATGAGAGAGCTGAAATGTCTTTCTAGATAATGTCCTTATTTCGACCATTTCTATCTAAGGTCGCGTCCTACGATCGCATTGCTCGATACCACTCTGTCACACCCGTTTTCCGAAGAAAACCGAATGCATCTCATACGTGTGCCATAACCACAATTTCACACATATGATAGACAAATGAGTGTAATATCATTGTACAATGCTCAAAACGTACATAGAGAGGTTTATTAATTCATTACTCTCATCGATAGACACGAAGGTCTAAACACGAACATCGATAGCTAGATGATGGAACACCGTCTCCAACTTCACAAGCTCCCGATCGGGGGGTAACGCGAGCCTCGGAATCCATCGAACTCGTCGAAGAACTCTGCTCCGCATCCTCCTCTCGAACACATATGGCAAGGGTGAGTACACTTATGGTTGGTACTCGCCCCCGTGGGGGAAAATGCAAAGCTATCAAGGGTAGGCTAGGGTTTCAAAGGTAAGCATTTTAAGTTGGTCAAATTTTATTAGCAAGCACCTATTTACTAAGTGTAAGTATATACCACCCCAAAACTTAGCTTTTCAAGACTATTCCTCCAAATCATAAGTAAACCACAATTTGAAATCCATTTCTAGTTAACTATCATGTGAGGGTCCAAGCCGCTCTTGACCGTGAGCACGGCTGATCGATCGCCTTTCACTCTGCGAGGTTGTACACTTTACCCACGGTTCGTGTTCCCCATCCCCGCCCGGGTTTGCAAAGCCCTTAAACACTTCCAAGGTGAGTGGCAAGGGGTTCACTACGAAGCCTTTACAAAGGCGTGCAAGACACCAATATCCCACTACGAGCTGACTCGGGGCGGACCATAACCCTCCCTAGTGGTCGCACCTTAGCAAAGGCTACTACCCCAAAAGGACCGGGCTATACCCCCGCAACCCGAGCCCCCCGAGTTCCTTCCGACAAGGGTTATTAGATATTTTACACTCCTAATTATTTGGCTAAGCCGAGCCATGTGGACCGTGGTTGCACCGTTTTCCGGGTGGTTCTCCATGTTTTAAGTTATATGTTCTTGAAATTCCATAAACACAAATTCCATTTAAATTCAACATTTTAAAAGATAACTTCCATTCCCAAAGTATAGCATCTAAGCATTTATCTACCCAAACATTTATTTAAAGCAAGGTATGCAAGGTATAAGGTTTAAAATCTAGTCATTTCCTTAATAGGCATTTCCCATCAAAATTTATGCATAACGATAAAATTTAAAGTGTGATAATATGCATGTTATTAGGACAAAAAGAGTACGCAGGGGGGGAAATCCACTTGCCTTCTTCTCCTAAAAACTCGGGGCTCAAACTCTTCAAGAGATGGCTCTCGCTCAATCTCGAACGGCACGTCCTCTACGATCACACAAGAAAAACAAACAATAAATAAAACAGTACATCAAACATTGCTAAAAGTCTAATACAAGCTTCTAAAACTAATGTGCTTGTTGAGACGATCGCGCGGACACCAAAAACGCCTAAATCGGAGCTAGGACGGAAAAGTTATGATTAAAACAAATTCTAGGGACTATTTTGTAAAAGAAAATGATCCTTAGGGGTTTTCTATAAAAATTCAGGGGCTAAAACATAATTATAAATATAAACTAGAGGTCCTAGGTGCAAAAAGGGGCTTTTGGACTGCGGTTGAATATTTTTGAAAGGGCTAGGGGCTTATCTATAAAAACCAGGGACTAACTTGCAATGCTTTTATATGGTGGAAGGACCGGGTTGTAAAATACGAAAAAGACAGGGGCTCTTTAGAAAAATGGTCGGCGCAACCCTAGTTTTGACCGGTACCTTCCGTTTGACCGGTGGCTAAAATGAATCGGGGCCGTTGGATTGAGGATCTAAGGCCGCGGGCGGCCAGCGCCTAAGGGCGGCGGCGGCCCGGTCACCGGCGGCGGCGGCGCGCGGCGGCCGGGCGGCGGCGCTCGCCGGCCGGCTCGCCGGAGTAGCCTAAAAAGCGCTACGGTGCTCTAAACAACAAGAGGAAGATACCAAAACGAAGAGGAGGAGAAGTGGTTTTCACCGAGCGCCTTGTAGGGGAAGAAGAGGCGGCGGCGGAGCGGATCGGCGGCGAGGCGCGGAGCTCCGGCGGGCTTCCTTGGGGGCGGCGGTGTAGAGGAGGAGAAGAGCTCGATTGAGCGGTGCGAGGTGGAGAGGAGCTCGGGGGCGGCCTTTTATAGGTGTTGAGGGGAGCGGAGGAGCCGCGGGCGAGGGCGGTGGACGGCGGGCACGCCGGCGGCCGCCATTAATGGCCGGCTCGGTGGGGGGCGGCCGTTTCCGGAGAGGAAGGGGCGCGGGGGCGGCTTGAGGCGGCGCGGTTGAGTGCTCCGCGCACCGGAGGGAGGGGAGGCGGCGCGGGGAGGCGAAGGGGGCGCGGGCGGTGGCGGTGGCCGGCGCGGCGGGGAGATGGGGGCGGCGTCTCGCGGGTTGAAGACAGCCCCGACGAGTGGGCCCCACCCGTCGGCGGCGCGTGGGAGGAGAGAGGGAGTTAGCGGGCCGGCCGGGGTTAGGTGGGCCGGTTGCCGGTTTGGGCCGCGCGGAGGAAAAAGAAAAAGATAGGTGGGTTGGGCTAGTGGGTCGGAAGGGTGATCTGTTTGGTTTGGTTTTCTTTTTTTTTTTCTTTCTTCTTTTTTTTTCAATTCCTTTTCTCTCATTTCTTTTCAAACTTTTACTCAAAATCTTTTCAAAATTTTTAAACCAACTTTTGACCACACAATCAATCAAAAGCCCATGCATTCAACATGATGCACAACCACTTGGTTTCTCTAAATTAATTATCATTGCATATATTTAGAGGCAAATTTAATTATTCAAATTCATTAACCTTAGAAAATAAAAATTCTAATTGTTGCTAGCATTTTTTTAAGTGATGGAATTTTGGGTGTTACATTGTTTGTCTGCTCTGCATGTTGTGCTCGATGTTTGCTTCGAGTAGAAGATCGAGCTGCTGATTGAAAGTCCTGAAGATCAAAAGTACCAAAAGAGCAAGAGCAGAAGAGCAAGAGTAGCTTTTTGTTGAGAAAGGCAAGTGACCCTAACCATCCTTCTACCTATGCTTTAATACAAGAACACTGTAAATTAATCGGAACATGGAGAACCACCCAGAAAACAGTACAACCACAAGACATATGGCTCTGTCTTGGCCAATTAATTAGGGAAGTCTTGTGTGGCTATTAGCCTTAGTAGCTTGGGGTACGGAGGAATGCTTTTATGACTCTTCTACTCCGGACATTTTGGAATGGAAGTGCTCTTCTAGGCTAACTCCGGTCCGAGGGTAGAAGGAGGGTACGAAAGATAGCCTCTAGGACGTGCTACTATGGACTAATACACATTGGAGGACTCTTTGTAAAGGCCTCGTAGCGTCCCTATGCAACCACACCTCGGAAGTGTGGTATTGTGCCTACTTTTACACAACATGGTTGGGTTCAAAGTTCTTCGAACTTTTACGCGACTTGTGGTGAAAGTGTACAACATCAACGAGTGTTAAACCGTTATAACGGCCGTGTGCTCACGGTCAAGAGCGGCCTAGACCCTCACATGATTAATGAACTTAAAGATGGATTTAATATTGCTTTCCGGATATTTTTGTGGCCTTGCCGAGTACCAACCATAAGTGTACTCATCCTTGCTTAAACGCTCGCTCGAAAAAAGAAGAAGGTGCACGAAGTCCGAAGATGGTGCTAGGCGTACGCAACCCCCGCCGATTGCCCGTGAAGTTTGGAGCCTTTGCTTCCCCGAGATTCCGCCGTAAATCTCTCGATAATCTTTTTCTTTACGTGATATTGTTTCGTTATTCACTATGATGTCACTATATGTATGAAACTTGATCCCGGCATACATATAGTTAAGCACTTGGTTTTCTTCGGAAAATCGGGTGTGACAGAGTGGTATCGGAGCTATATCGACCGTAGGACGTAAGCCTAGATAGAAAGGATTGGTTCTTGAAGATCTGTTTTACTTCAAAAACAACACTAGCCTTATCCTTGACATCCCCGATGAATATTCTCATTCTTTGATCTTTTCATCTCTCAATCTTTCCTGGTAATTTATCTTTTCTCCCTTGCTTCTCAAGCATTGTTACTTTGGATTCTCTCCCTTGACCTTTTAATCCAAAAGTGTCATCCTTGATTAAAAAAATGTTAAGAACATCTCTGTTGTCTTACCTGAAGTTTCCTCAAGTAATCTAAAGAATGGAGCTATCGGACATCGCTTGAAGTCAAACTTCGGTGACCGAAGAAGCCATCATGTGTGAAGGAAGTTGAAGTCCGACATCTCACCCAAGATTAGGAGGATCCCTCTAACCATAATAACAACGTGTAGCATCGTTCCCTTGATCATATGCTCGTCTCTGGTGAAGCTTCGTGTTTGCTTGATGATGCTTGACTTTATGGCCTTGGTTGAGTTGGTTCTTTGTATTGATTGTTGGTGTATTGTGGGTCTTCTACCCGCAATGACATCGCTTGCCTAGTTGGTTTCTTCTTTTGTATCTCCCACCTCCTTGTCCCCCTTTTTCTATCTACTTAACCCTATGTAGGATGTCGGAAGATAAAAATCTAGAAGCAACACCAACATCAACAACGAAAATCTGCAAGCATATGCAAACATCAACACATGAAAGAAGTTGAAGAAAAAGATGATCAATTTTATTTTGTTACTCCCTCGTTATTCCCCTCTCTACCACAATTTGTGTACAAATACAACAAACAAGAAATGATGGATATGATATCAAGAATTTTGCATGCTCTTCAATTTATTCTCGTTCTCTTTTGATCTTGATCTTTGTCCACTAATCGATGGAAAAAGGAAACCAAGACAAAAGCAATGATAGCAGCATACAACCCGGGATACGACCAATATATGTCACTATATTTAAACCCGAGGATACACATACAAAGTTCGGAATACCGAGCCACCTAGTTTCTCTAACACTACGGAGCACCTAGAAGTCGAAGAATGGATCACGACAATCGAGAAGAAATTAGATATGGCACAATGCAATGATAGAGGAAAGGTTCTATATGCATCGGGATTACTTCTAGGAGAAGCCTTAGAATGGTGGAATT
The DNA here is from genome assembly GCA_947561735.1 of Cenchrus americanus. Classification (NCBI taxonomy): domain Eukaryota; kingdom Viridiplantae; phylum Streptophyta; class Magnoliopsida; order Poales; family Poaceae; genus Cenchrus; species Cenchrus americanus. Next base: position 8,778,912 of record OX387242.1, read on the forward strand.
CCTACATATACGAACATGATCAACCACAGAGTATTGCTTGGAAGGAATTTAAGGATAACTTTATCTCACACTTTATTCCTGTAAGTGTGATGAAGCTCAAAAGGAAGGAGTTCCTTAGCTTGAAACAAGGGCAAAAGACAGTGACTGAGTACAAGGATAAATTTATCCAGCTATCTATGTACGCACCAAGGTCATCTGGAAGTGATAAAAAGAAACGAGAACATTTCATCAAAGGGCTGAATGAAGATCTTTAGAGTATACTAAGTTTACATGACTATTCCAGTTTGCAACATGTCATCAACAAAGCTATTGAGTTAGAAAGCAAACTACAAGAAATCATAAGTAAGAAAAGGAAAAGGAATTTTCTAGAGCAACGTGATAACAGTTCCCACCTTTACCATTTGTCCCAAGCACCAGAACATCCTGAAGATGGGTATGAAGATCCACCACATAACCGTAGAAACCTTAAAGAAAGAGGAGCTTGTTTCTACTGCAAAGATCATGGACATTTTATTAACAGGTGCCCTAAGAAACGTGCTGATCGATATGAAAAGAAGACTCAGCAGAGACATAATAAGCAAACCAATGCCGAAGAAGCATTTGGATCAAATGGAGAAGAATTTTAAAGGTTAAGCAAAGATTATGGAGTCAATCCAGCTCTATTCAAATCACTTTATCAAGACGTCAAGAAAGTTCTACAAAGGCGAGCCAATGAAGCTGAGGAAGGAAATGGACAGTTACAAGTAAAGTTAGATTGAGTATCTTATGAGGTGTTATGCTTATTATGTGAGTTTTTGAAGAATATAAAGAGTGTGTTGAGAAGCAAACAATCTGGAAGAAAGTTAATAAGTGTTGGATGGTAACCACCCGAACCTTTGTTTCTTGCTAGCCTCTGCGAATCTCGGGACGAGATTCCTTTTAAGGGGGGTAGATTTGTAACACCCTGAAATTTTCCAATTTCAGGATGTTATTAGGAAGAATAATTAAGCAACAATTTTCTCATAATTTTAAAATTTGACCAATGTTTATTTTATTTACAGGAAATTTAGAATAGGAAAATCAATTGATTGTTTTTCTAAATTAAATAAAATAAATATGTGAGAGTGTTGCATTTATTTTGGTTGTTTTTGTTTTTGGTTGTGGTGTGGTTTTAAAAGTCTTAAAATACTTGTGAAAAGTCTTAAAATAGTTGTGAAAAAGTTGGAAAATTTGTGTGAAGATTTGAATTTAAAAGGTGTTGAAAAGATGTGTTAAAAAGGATTTGAAAAAAAAGAAAAAAAACAAACCTATCTAACCTTCACCGCCGGCCCACCCCTATTTCTCGGCCCAGCCGGCCTCTGCGGCCCACCTACCTCCCGCGGCCCGCTTCCCTCCCTCTCTCTCACGCGGCCGCCGACGGGTGGGGCCCACCCCGTCGGGGTCACCCCCAACCTCCGCCGCCCCCCTTCCTCCCCACGGCCGCGCCGGCCCTCCCGCGCGCCCGTCCCGCCTCCCCCCGGCTCCCCACGCCCGTCCGCCTCCTCCACTACACCGTCAAGGCGCCGCCACACTTCCCCGCCGCCCTCAACCCTTCCCCTCCCCCCGTACGGCGCACCCGCCGCACCGAGCCGCCCGCCGCCGCCATTAATGGCCGGCCGGTCGAGCTCCCGCCACCGCCTCGGCCGCCCTCTCCACTTCCCCCTCTACCCTATAAAAGGATCCCCTCGAGCTCCTCTACTCCTCGCTCCGCTCCCCCTCCCTTCCTCGCACGCACAGCGCCGCCGCCCCGAAGGGACCCGTCGGAGCTCTGCCCCTCGCTGCCGATCCGCTCCTCCGGCGCCTCTCCCTCCCTTCCGAGCTCCCAGGTGAGTCCCCCTTGTCCTCCTCTTCATTTCTGTGATTTCCTCGTCGCATTTGGTGGCCGGGAGGCCCCGTTTGTAGGTGTTTTAGACCGGCAACCTACTAGGGGGAGTACCCGAAGTAGATGAATGTGACTCGCCGAGATCGGTTACTCGAAGGAAGAGACACGTGGCTTAGGACCGGGAGCGTCCCGGTGGTCGATGGATGACCGCTCCTCGGTGATGAGTGATTGACAACGGGTGTTGGACCGACTCTTGGCATAGTGTGCGGTGTAGGCCGCGGCCTAGTTCGTGTTGTTGCAGGTGAAGAACGGGCGTGAAAGGTCTTCGCCTTGAGGGGCCTCCGGAGATGGAGAGACAAGTAGGCTCGGTTCGAGGGACCCGGTGGACAGCGGGACTGGGTGCGGGTCACATGGTGGCGACACAAGCAAGACGAAGTCATGGACAAGCGAGCCGGTGCACGGTGGCGGTCGAGTCAAGTGGTTTGGCGGGAGGCCGGACCGAGCACGCGGGGTTTGGTGGTTTGCCCACAAAACCATCGGCGGACGGTTTCTTGGTTTGGGCCTCAAAACCAAGTCCGAGGGCCCAACACGACGGAGACGGGATCCGGGCGTGTCGGGAAGCTTCGAGGCGGAGGACACGCGGCGGGATCGCATGGCTTGCGTCGGGAGGACGCGGGGTGCGGCAAAGGCGTGGCCGTCCGATGGCAAGACCCACAAACATTACCAAAATGCCCCCGCGTGGGCCGTATCGCCGCAGTTAAGTTAGGGGTAGTCGAGTCATTTACCACTCCGGCGGGACCTCGATATATAAGCCATGAGTGTGTGTGGATGGCTCTCTCTCTCCGCGACTTAGGGTTTCATTTCCTCCCTCCTCTTTCTCATTTTTCGTAGCTATTTTTCTTCCATTTTCTCTAGGCTAGCATGAGAGCTTCATGAGAGATTTGTTGAGAGGGATGGATGCTAGGGCGGCATGCTAGACCTTGTGAATCTTTCCCGGTTTGTATAGAAGATTCGGGGTTGTTTTTCGTGGCCTTTTTGTGCTTGTTTTCGTGCCTTTGTTCCCGGTTCGATTCCGCGGATTTGAGTGGGTTTTCCCCCGGATTTCTTTGAGGGAAACATGGATATATGTCTTGTGCATCTTTTTGCTTGATCTTGTGCCCTCAAACGCCGGAAACCACTTAGATTCGAAGTTTTTCGTTCGGTGCTCTAGCTTTTGGTGGTGCTCAAAGGATTCGCGATTCCCGGTGATTTAGGGAGTTAGGAGGCAAGTTTTTTGGGCTATAGCATCCTTGTGTGACGCTTTTCAAGTCCCCAAACCCTTGTCTTCACAGCTTCAACCGTTTAGGAAATCCGATGATGATTTGGGGGAGTTGACTTTCGGGGTCGTGGGTTTTCTGTTCTGTCCGCGCGGCGCGGACGGTCCGCGGGGGGGTCGCGGACGGTCCGCGGTGGCCTGTTCGTCGCGTGTTCGTCGTGTTCTTGCGCGTCTTTGCTTTCGATCCGGTTTGGCTTTTGGTTTTGGTTGCGCCGGTTTGCGGACGGTCCGAGCTCGAGTAGCGGACGGTCCGTGGGTGGCGCGGACGGTCCGCCCGGCCTTGGCGGACGGTCCGTTTTTCTCGGGTCGCTTCTGGTGTTCTGTGTGCTTTAACGGACGGTCCGCGGTGTAGGGCCGGACAGTCCGCGGGGTTGGCGCGGACGGTCCGCGAGAGCAGGCCGGACGGTCCGCGAGGCTCGCGCGGACGGTCCGCCCCTCCCCGGGCCGGACGGTCCGCCGCAGCCCGTGTGCTTTGCTTCTTGGTTCGATTCCTCCCTCCCTTTCTAGTGCTTCCGCGTGTGCTTCTAGGAATCGTTCCTAAGGCTAGAGGTTGATCCATAACCTCGTGGTCTTGGCGATTGGTGCGTGATTCGATCCATCGCTTGTGTGTGACCGGGTTTGTCTAGGGTATAGGCCGGATTCTTTTGGAAGAATTTTTACCGGCTCCTATTCACTCCCCCCCTCTCTAGTCGCCATCCGATCCTTCAATTGGTATCGTAGCTTGGTGCCGGATTCTTTGCGACTTTGACAAGCCTCAAATCCTAAGATGGCGTACGTTGAGCGGGGCGGTCCGCCGCACTTCGATGGCAAGGGTTACCACAAGTGGGCGGCTCGTATGATGATTTTTCTTCGTGGGAAGCTGTTGGATTTCATTGTGCTTGACAAGACCTATGTTATTCTGGTCAACATCCATACTCTTATGGTGACCGATGCCGGTGCTAAGGCCAAGTATGAGGCTAATGCAAAAGCCGTTGATCACTTGGTCCGGAGCTTGTGTGATCCTGAGTTTGAGTGTGTTCGCCATTTGAATCTTGCTTGGCAAATTTGGGAGAAGTTGTTGGTTGCTCACGGTGGTGATAACCATGTGAAGGCTCGCCTCTTTGTCTCTTACCGGATGCAATATGAGAATTTCACTCCACTTCCCGGTGAGGACATTGATGCGATGTTTCACAGGTTCACCGCCATCGTGAACAACATGAAAGCTAATGTTGAGGATTTTCCCTACACCGAGCATGATCGGGCTTTGAAGCTCTTGCATGTCTTGGACCCAAATGTTTGGGGTGCTAAGGTTGAGGCCATCAAGGAGTCCGGGCATTATTTGACTATTGAGTTGGATGACCCCTTTTCTAAGCTCAAGTCGGCCGAGGTTGACGAGAAAGTTGCGGTCCAAGCATGAGGGCTCGACCGACCATAGTCTTGCTCTTGTGGACGGATCAAAGGGCAAATCTAACCCTTCCCGTCGACGAGCTTTTTCTTGTCTTCTCTTATGTCCATTCCGGATGAGGAGTTTGATGTGGCCGGGCGAGGAGGAGCCGGCCTTGCTCTCCAGGAGGTTTGATCGACTACACGAGAGTCGGAGGAACGCAAAGCGGAGCTCGGGGACGTGCTACAAGTGTGGCAAGCGTGGCCACTTCATCGCCGAGTGCCCGGAAGCGGAGGAGAACAAGTACAAGGTGAACGAGTACAAGGCGCACCCGAGGCGTGAAGACAAGTACTCCTCCAAGGGCAAGCACTTCAACAAGTCCAAGAGCAAGGACAAGGACAAGCAGCGACCAAGCAAGAGCGGCTACAAGAAGAACAAGGCAAGAGCGATGGTGGCCAGTGCGAGCGACGTCGACTCAAGCTCAAGTGAGGAGTAGTCAAGCTCAAGCAGTGAAGATGAAGACGCCGGAAGGCGCAACGGCAAGAAGAGTGCAAGCCGGAACCTCAGCGGGCTGAGCTGTGTGGCGCTCGAGGGCTTTTGTGGCATGGCCCATAGCTCAAGCAGCAAGAAGAGCGAGAAGGAAGACAGCGACTCCGACTCTGAGGATGAGGCAGGAGGCTTGGAGGACATTTGGTTGATCGACTCCGGTGTTCTCGACACATGACCGGAGATAAGAAATGGTTCTCCAGCCTCACCCCAGTGAAGGAAAAGATGTACATCACATTTAGGGACAATGGACGAAGAAGGGTACTGTCTGAGGGTGTTGTGCATGTGAGTGACAAGGTAACATTGAAGAGAGTGGCTCTTGTGAAGTCTTTGGGTTTTAATTTGCTTTCTCGTTTCTCGGTTGCTTGATGAGGGTTTTGAGGTGCGTTTCAAGCCCGGCGAGTCTCGTTTGCTTGATTCTCAAGGTGATCTTGTCCGTATGATCATCCCCGAGGGTCGGATTTTCGGGGGCTGATTTCTCTCGTTCTTTGGGTCCTCGCTCGCTATTTGATGGCCGGTCCTTCTTCGATTTGTGGAAATGGCATAGGCGGTTGGGACACTTGAGCTTTGATTTGGTTTCCCGCTTGAGTGGTCTTGACCTTGTCCGAGGATTGCCGAGGTTGAAGCTTGAGAAGGATTTGGTTTGTGCTCCTTGTAGGCATGGTAAGATGGTAGCCACTCCCCATCCACCCCTGACCGATGTCATGACCGAGCGTCCGACAGAGCTGTTGCATATGGATCTTGTTGGGCCAGCTCGAGTTCGCTCGGTGGGTGGGAAGTGGTATGTCCTTGTTGTGGTGGACGATTACTCTCGCTATGCCTAGGTGTTCTTCTTGGAGGATAAGAGTGAGACATTTGGTTTTGTTCGAGATCTGATCGTGAGGTTGAAAAACGAGAGGCATGGGAATGCTATTCGAGCTATCCGCAGTGATAATGGCTCTGAGTTCAAGAACTCTCGTTTTGATGCCTTTTGTTGTGATCTAGGTCTTGAACATCAGTATTCGACCCCTTATGTGCCCCCTCAAAATGGAGTTGTGGAAAGGAAAAATCGGACTCTTTGTGAGATGGCTAGGACGATGCTCGATGAGCACAGGACTCCTAGGAGGTATTGGGCTGAGGCGGTCAATACAGCTTGTCATGTTTCCAACAGGATTTTATTGCGAGCTTTCAAGAAGAAGACCTGTTATGAGCTTATGCATGGTCGGGCACCCAAGGTGAGTCACTTCCGAGTTTTTGGCTGCAAATGCTTTATTCTGAAGAAGGGAAAACTCGACAAGTTTGAGGCTAGGTCTAGTGATGGTATTTTCTTTGGATATGCTAACCATTCTAGAGCCTATAGGGTGCTTAACCTTGAGACTAACAAAATCATGGAGACTTGTGAGGTAACCTTCGACGAGACAATGCCATGTACCTCTCTTGGCTTTGAATGTGCAGGTGATGAAGAGATGGCCGAGGACCTCTTTGAAGAGGAGAAGGATGAAGCTGGAGATGATGATGGGGAGAACCATGCGCCTGAAGCTGAGTGTGTACCCACTACTTCCCCTACGACCACTATGGAGCATGGACCGTCTACTTCATGGACAACGACGGTGCAACAAGAGGACCAGGCGAGAGAAGCTGAAGTTGAGGGGGAGGTAGTCTCGAGGCGTGAGGCTCCCCGGCGGATTCAAGAAGTGCATCCCCTGTCGAAGATCATTGGGAACATCGACGAACGCACTACACGGTCGAGGTCCAGGAATTCCTCTCATTTTGCTCATGCTGCTTTTGTTGCTACTTTTGAGCCCAAGGACATTGGACATGCTTTATCTGATGCAAACTGGGTCAATTCTATGCATGAGGAGTTGGAAAACTTTAAGAGGAACCGGTGTGGGAGTTAGTTGAACCACCTCCAAATTGCCATCCCATAGGAACCAAGTGGGTTTGGAAGAACAAAGAGGGAGAGAATGGGATGGTTGTGAGGAACAAGTCCAGACTTGTTGCTCAGGGGTTTAGTCAGAAGGAGGGGATCGACTATGAGGAGACCTTTGCTCATGTGGCCCGTCTTGAGGCAATTCGAATCCTTCTAGCCTTTGCCGTGGCTAAAGGGTTCAAGTTGTTTCAGATGGACGTGTGTTGACGGTGAATTTCCGTCGACCTAGAGTACTTGTTATACATTGGTTTCGATTATGATTTGCAACTAACCGGCCACTAGGCATACTAATGATATAACAAGTTCACACTTGCATGTCGATTTTGGAGTTTGTTGTTTACGCAGGAAATTAACGTTAAAGAGGAGACTTTCGGGATAAGTTCATCAAGCACTTCAAGAGAAGATCATGAAGCCCGTCACAAGTCAAGACACGAAGTGAACAAGACTCCAAACAACCCAAGGACCGAAGAATCAACACGCAAAACTCCGGGGACTTGGACGTTTACCAACGACATCAACTCAGCCCGAGAGATATTCTCACAGCTCAGGACAACATGATCTTTCGGTACAGATTCGGAGACTTAAAAGGTCTTTAATGGCAAAAGTTTGACTACCAAAGTTGTGGGCCTCGACGATACCTTCGATTTGGACATGTGGAAGGCCCAATTCGGATAAGGGAGCTAGGAGATATAGCCCCCGAAATCCCTGCTGCGCAGTCAGTCCGAAATCAGAACAGATTATCTTCCAAGGCCGATTTGGAGATCTTATCTTCGTTTTTAAGGAAAGAAATGAATACCAAAGTTGAAGATAATTTTGTGGCACACAACTTGGACACTGAATTTGCATTATTTGGAGTCCAGACATGGGAGATATTGCGCTGGCAAGGAAGGACTGCGAATCAGGAAAATCTGGACGAGGCTGATTTATGGAAACCAAGTTTGCTTCTCTCCCAAGGAGGATTTCGTGCAAGGCAAGGTGGAGCACGCCCAAAGGCACCTCAAGGACATAAATACAACCCCCCTAGGCGCCCCAATATGGTGACCCATCGAACAAATCATCCTACCGACGCCAATCACCGAAAAACCGCCGCCGCAAGATGAGGGAGAGAGTTAGATGAGCTCGTCGCAAGGATCAACGCCGGCGGAGAGAAGGAAGCAAGAGGAGGACTCCAAGCCGTTGGCCTAGGGGTGTTCCCAAGCTCCATCGCTGCCATCTTCATCGACGACGTTCTCCGGAGTCTCCATCACCCCTATGTGCTTCAATCCGTGTAAGATGATGGGGTAATGTCTCCGTTCATCCCTAGGATTAGATGGATACATGCTATGTGATCGCTACTCGATTTGTGGTTTCAATCTATTGTTTTCATGTTGATGATGCTTTGATGATTAAGGTTAGCTACCATGTTTTTCGGGCGTATGATATCCGCTACTCCCATAGATTCCATCAACATACCGTGTCCATCATAGGTCTAGTCACGAATACCTTCGCGTAGTGACGAGACGAGAGGAGGGAAAGGGCGAAACCGTGGTCACAACCCCCGGTAGATTGGTTTACCGCTTTCGTGTAGTAGATGCATACCATGTTATCCTAGATCCTAGGGAGGGAACGCTTATCTTTCTTAATCACTCTCTTGTGTTCACCCCTTTATCATCTAGTTTAAACCTAGATTTGTTTGATCAACTTAACTTAGATTAACTTAGGTTAGATTGTTTTACCTTTAGATAAATACTCTTTTAAAGGTTTTCCATTCAACTAGATTAGTGCTTGGTTAAGCGCTAGTAATCCCCTTGCTCCGCGGATTGACAAGAACCTTGGGAATCCCGTGGTGAAAAAGGTGTAGGTCCGTACGCTTGCGGATCGTAGGTGGATACGAGTTTTATCCGTCAACAAGCCCCCTTTTCTGGCGCCGTTGCCGGGGAGAAAGCCAGTTTGCTGCGTTTAATCTAGTATTAATTTTGTTGATTACTAACACCTAACCCTTATTTTCTAAAAAAAGAAAAAAAATCTTTTTTTTTTGTTTTTCTCTCTACTTTTCTTGTGCCTAGATGGATTTGTTCACCTCACCATTGGAAGACGAAGAGATGTCGCTTAGGGAGCTAGCAATGCCGTCAATGGAAGACATTGAGATGCAAAAATCAGATTTGACGTTTGCTACAACCCACTATGAAGTGAAGCCTGGAATCATCAAGTTAGTGGCGACAAAACCATTTAGAGGATTGGAGGATGACAACCCATATAGACACATTAAGGAATTCACGATGTTATGCAACACGGTGCAACAAAAAGGAGTTCCGCCGCTTGGTTCAAGTGGAATCTTTTTCCGTTCTCTCTCGAAGATGAAGCACGAAGATGGTACACACTTGCGTCCATTGAAGCAAAAGGAAATTGGGATGAGCTAGTGAAGAAATTGCTTTTGAAGTTCTTTCCCATAAGCAAGGTCCAAGACTTAAGGAGGCAAGTGCTCACTTTCAAGCAAGGAGAGGATGAAGGAATTGATGAAGCATGGGACCGATTTAATGAACTACTTGAGCGAGGCCCGAACTTGGGATTTTCCGGTGACTTGATGTTGCATACCTTTTATTTTTCACTAACCCCTAACTCATCTCGTTTTGTAAGCATGTGTGCAGGTGGTGATATATTGGATAAAACAATTAGTGAAGCCGCACAAATCTTACAAAGGATAAGCAATGGACAAAGAACAATACGAGATTGGCAAAGATGTTGTCGAGAGGAGCAAAATGACAAAAGCAAGCCCAAGGTGCTTGCTGAAATTTCTGAAAAAGATGAACTGGAGGTCAAGGAAGATGAACCGACCATACAAGAAAGTGAAGATCCACTTCCCAAGGTAAGAGAAGTCATTTCGGATGTTAAAAATGTTAAAACTAACATGAATGTAGGCCGAAGTATGTGGAATGCTAGACCATTGGCGGAGTTCAAGCAATCCGGTTGGGTTCAAGTTGATTTCGCCCCACTAATCAACTACCGAAGGAAGGAGGAACGCCGACACATTGCCAAACTAGTTGAAAATATATTTGATCAAGAGATGAGTGGAGAGTCGATCCAAAAGATGTTTGAAGAAGAAAGAGAAGAAGGAGATGAAGGATGGATCGACCGGTTTGACAACTCAAAGATTTATGATGAAGGAAGAGAAGAGTACAACCGTGATGAGCCTAGTGACTCAAAGGATAAATGGGAGGAGATAGGACTCAAGCTAGATGATAGCTTGTGTGCCATTGAAGCCTACACACTAGCAAATCAAGACATGGAAGTACTCAAGGATGAAGGAAAGAGTGAATCAACAATGAGCGATCTTGATGACATGTGGTACATGGAAGATAAAGAAAGCAACATACAAGTCTTTGAAGATGAAGATATGGTTGATAAAGAAGACTTCAAAGAAGAGATGAATGCGTACATAGTTGAAGGATTACATGTTCCACATGATGAGTTGAAGAAACTGCAAGATGGTGATGAAGAGGCAACTACACTTGTTGAGAACGATTCGCCCTCAACACTGCTTGATGAACCAAATATCACTCTTGTTGAAAAATCTTTAAGGCCAAGGTACGCGCTGAAATCTCAAGATATTATTGGTATTGATATTGATAAATTCAAATACTCATGCTCAACCAATAGTATGAATGATAGTTTAATGTCTATGCCTTGTTCCAATAGTGATCATGATGATAGGCTAGATTTTCTTGAGAATGAAAAAGAGGAAACATTTATTTTTGATCCAATTAATCTCACACCTAAAGAACCTTTGCCTAATGATGAGCTAAGTGCTATGCATGAAACATATGCTTCTTTTATTTGCACCTTGACTTGTTGCTACAATTCACATGTGGTGTTAATTATGGACGCATATGTTTACAATAAGTTTTGTAAATCTCGATCATGCTTTGCGCTTGGTCAAGCTAATGACCTTAAAGAATCATATGTCGGGAAAGGCCCGATTTTCACTAACCATGTAGACAAGGCTTGAATAATGAAAAAAAAGAAGTCATGCCTAAAAGAGTTGCAAGATAAATCATCGACCTCTCCGAATCCCGCGATGGATGCTGCTGTCTTCATCAATTTGAGGGCTTGTTCAGAGGTGTACAAATGATGAAAATGAGATATTCAGAAGCTCCATCAAATTACCATTCCAACGCATCAAGAACCAACAAGTTTGAAGACCCGTGCAAGGAGTTATGGAGGAAACATTGAGCGTTGCGCGTTCTGAAATTTCAGGACAGATTTCATCGCAAAAGTAAAACGGACGTAACTCTCTTGTCCGGAGTCCGATTTGAGCAAATAAAGACTCGTTGGAATGGAAATTTTGTGCACTGTGCAATGGAGTAGAGCTTGAGTATACTTTCTGTTATGGACATTAAAAAAATTCATGAAGTGAAGGCAGCACCGAAGGATGATAGAGAAGGAGATAACGATGAAACAAAAGGATGCTTTGGGCAAGTCTTCTATAAGTGATCAAGCACAACATGGGAAGTAAATTAAAGCTGCATTGGTACCTTTTCTTCTTGCATGAAGGGCCATGGCTATGCAACGAAAAGAAGGTATGTGAGAAAGTCGAGCTCTATGACTTTAAATGAAGCGCTTTTCGGGAGGCAACCCGTTTCTTTATATTTTTACTACTTTCTTAGAGAAAATAAAAGAATGGCACTATCTTATGATGATCAACTTGTGGTTATTAATCAAAGTTCAGTTTTCCTTTTTAGAACCACCATCATGTTCATGATCTTATTTATTTGCATGCATTGCATTTTGTTATCAACATGATGTTTCTTTGCATGTACATGTTTTGCATATAGTTGGCTTGGTTGTTTTAAGGCTCAATGATGTATGCTTTCATATCCATGTTAATGCTCCAGCTGGGCATTTTCCTTTTGTGATCTTGTGTAAACGTGGTGTTTAAACATGATTTCGGACCATCATCATTAAGTTCGATAAACCTTGCTAGCTTTTCATATGTTTTCATGTTGCATTGGTTAGTTTATAAGCTCTGCAATGCGCTTAATTTTCCTTGTGCTATAAGGGTTATTGATTTAGGGATAGACATGGTGTTTTAACCCTAGATAAATAAACCTTTATGGCTATGGAGAAATTCGGCAACCTAGTTGTAAACATGGTGTTTAGAACTAGGTGAAAACATTGTCTTTGTTTATATGCTTTCCTATCATGTGCATACACACCTTGCACCACGTACACTCATTAGGTTTTTATTCCTCATTAAACTAATTATGCCACAAGTTAAGAATCTTAGGAGACATTGTTGGATTGTTGGCAATTCTATCTACTCCCAACCGTCACCTTGGGGGTAGAATGTGCGTTTAAAACGTCTTACGAGCAAGATAAAGACTCTCACTACAAGGAAATTGAAGGATGGCTAAGAAGTGCTTTGTCTTCTTCTTCCATGACTAGCAAAATGCTAAGCATGGGGGAGACCCTGAATCTTCAACACGGAAGTGCAACATGACACTCTAGAAGATAGAATGATAAAGATCGTTAACATCTCCGGATCAATGCGCAAGAAACCACCAATCTCATCAAAATTCTGCATGGTCTCGAAGGGAAAATACTGGATATTTTTGGATATTTAGAAGCCATATGAAGTTACGATTGCAACAAATCAAGAATCAAGACAATCGGAGGTTCCTACAAGCGGTTATGCCCGAATCACCGAGTGCAACACGTCCTGAAATCAGTTTTGGACAGCACGCAGCGCTGAAGTAAAACGGACATAACTCCCTTGTTTGAACTCCGTTTTCGATGAATGACCACACGTTGGAAAGGTAAGTTCATAAACTTTTCAATAGAGCTGTATTTCGGTATATGTTCTGTTCTGGACAGAGGGGGAAATCCATGAAAAAGAGACAGCAAAGAGATGATGAGAACAAGAAATAGGAGATGGTGATGACAACATTGAAGAGAAGGGTGACCAATGACTCCATTAAGCATACAAGATCAAATTCAGAAGTTTAGGAGCATTAATAAATCAAGACAAAAGCAAAAGCCACATCGATACATGGAGATGCCGGAAGAAGGCAACGAAGAATTACAAAGGATGGTAACATCTCCATGGACCTTCTCTTTTCCAAACACAAATGCTTGTAAGTATGCCTTCAACCTCAACTAGGTGCAACCTTTTGTTTTTCTCTTAAAACAATAACATGGCTACTAGGAGGACAACCTAGGTTTCTTTTTACTTTCAATAGATAAGCATGACCATGTGTTCACCTCGATGTTCTATATTGCCTATGCTTACGGAAAGATGATGAAAGTTGCCGCTTTGTTTTACCTACATGAAGTTATACATGTCTTGGCTAATTGCTCTCTATAATATGATCTGAAATTAATTTAAATACCGGCTCTTTTATTTGTGGAGGTGAAATGACTATGCTCTAGACCCACATACATGTCTTTGCTCTTTGATTTAAGTTTATGGATAGCCGGATAACTTGTTGTTTTTATGAAAACTTAACTTTTATGCTATCTACATATTTGTGATGCTCTTGCAATGTTCTACCTACCAAAGTCATATACATATATGTTTTATGATAACAAAACTCGTAGATTGCAAACATATGTTTTGATGAGTTGGATTAGGATTGATTTCTATGGTTCGAGACTAAGAAGCTGGTCATTCCTTTGTGTAACTTTTTTATGCTAGCCTTTTTGTCCATGCATTGTGGGTTTTCACATCGAAAATTTCACAAACTTCGCCGGGCATCCACCCTAAACCAAAAACATCTTTTTGTGATCACCTCCTTGTCCACAACCCAATTTGAGTATGGAGTAAAATTCTCGATTGAGATTCAAATATTCCGCAATATTATGGAATTTATACTTTAGTAGTCATTTCCCCTCTCTTTTATGCTCGAGGACGAGCATCGTTCAAGCATGGGGGAGGAGTCATTCTCTGACACAAATGCTATGTAAGTATTATGTTGCAAAAAGTTTTGAGGAGCAAAAGAAAAAAAAAGAAAAAAAAATGAAAAATGAAAAAAAATATGATAAGAAGAAAAGAAAAGTAAGAAAATTAGGAAGAATAAAGTGAAAAAAAGAAAGAGAGAAAAATGAGAAGGAAATAGAATAAAAGTAAAAAAATAATAAAGATGCTCCTCGGATCTTTTTGCTTCATAAGTTCTCAAGTGCCTTGATGACACATCCATACTCAAATCTTCCAACCATGTGCAATCCGATAATGAGGACTTAACTCGTGCCTCGGGATCATCCATTTGCCACTTGCACATGTCCACTTATCTAAATGTGTGTGTTTCGTCCCTCTCTCTTTCCAACATTTATTTTCCATGGCCTTTTTGACGAGTCTCGGTAATTCCAATAGATCTCTCTTAATTTGACAATATTTCGGATGTATGTTTTGCTAGGATTGTTTTTAACCTTCCAAGCTCCACATAAGCCTTCCACTATCACATATGAGTAGAGTAGGTTGAAAATAATCTAGTATAGGCTTGAGTGACTTGATGAGATGAGTGTTCCATGAGCTATTGCAAGAGATTTTCACTTATGTTGGATATGCATCTTTTTGAAAATCTTCCATGTGACAAGGTAATGGTTAGAAGTTCACTTAAGTTTGAGAGCATCGTGTTAAATGTGGCTTGTTCTTTATTGTTAGTCTATCTTCCATAATGAAAAAGAAGCCGGTCACAACTTGAACTTTAAAAATAAATTCTTAAGAGAGAGCAATTTGCCTCGTCATGAATGACTAAGTGCAGGGACAACATTGGAAGGCAACACTGATTTCCCTTTTAAGCAAGGATTACTTACTCGAGGACGAGCAAGGTTTAAGCATGGGGGAGATGTTGACGGTGAATTTCCGTCAACCTAGAGTACTTGTTATACATTGGTTTCGATTATGATTTGCAACTAACCCACCACTAGGCATACTAATGATATAACAAGTTCACACTTGCATGTCGATTTTGGAGTTTGTTGTTTACGCAGGAAATTAACGTTAAAGAGGAGACTTTCGGGATAAGTTCATCAAGCACTTCAAGAGAAGATCATGAAGCCCGTCACAAGTCAAGACACGAAGTGAACAAGACTCCAAACAACCCAAGGACCGAAGAATCAACACGCAAAACTCCGGGGGCTTGGACGTTTACCAACGAGATCAACTCAGCCCGAGAGATATTCTCACGGCTCCGGACAGCATGATCTTTCGGTACAGATTCGGAGACTTAAACGGTCTTTAATGGCAAAAGTTTGACTACCAAAGTTGTGGGCCTCGACGATACCTTCGATTTGTACATGTGGAAGGCCCAATTCGGATAAGGGAGCTAGGAGATATAGCCCCCCGAAATCCCTGCTGCGCAGTCAGTCCGAAATCAGAACAGATTATCTTCCAAGGCCGATTTGGAGATCTTATCTTCGTTTTTAAGGAAAGAAATGAATACCAAAGTTGAAGATAATTTCGTGGCACACAACATGGACACCGAATTTGCATTATTTGGAGTCCGGACGTGGGAGATATTGCGCTGGCAAGGAAGGACTGCGAATCAGGAAAATCTGGACGAGGCTGATTTATGGAAACCAAGTTTGCTTCTCTCCCAAGGAGGATTTCGTGCAAGGCAAGGTGGAGCACGCCCAAAGGCACCTCAAGGACATAAATACAACCCCCCTAGGCGCCCCAATATGGTGACCCATCGAACAAATCATCCTACCGACGCCAATCACCAGAAAACCGCCGCCGCAAGATGAGGGAGAGAGTTAGATGAGCTCGTCGCAAGGATCAACGCCGGCGGAGAGAAGGAAGCAAGAGGAGGACTCCAAGCCGTTGGCCTAGGGGTGTTCCCAAGCTCCATCGCTGCCATCTTCATCGACGACGTTCTCCGGAGTCTCCATCACCCCTATGTGCTTCAATCCGTGTAAGATGATGGGGTAATGTCTCCGTTCATCCCTAGGATTAGATGGATACATGCTATGTGATCGCTACTCGATTTGTGGTTTCAATCTATTGTTTTCATGTTGATGATGCTTTGATGATTAAGGTTAGCTACCATGTTTTTCGGGCGTATGATATCCGCTACTCCCATAGATTCCATCAACATACCGTGTCCATCATAGGTCTAGTCACGAATACCTTCGCGTAGTGACGGTACGAGAGGAGGGAAAGGGAAAAACCGTGGTCACAACCCCCGGTAGATTGGTTTACCGCTTTCGTGTAGTAGATGCATACCATGTTATCCTAGATCCTAGGGAGGGAACGCTTATCTTTCTTAATCACTCTCTTGTGTTCACCCCTTTATCATCTAGTTTAAACCTAGATTTGTTTGATCAACTTAACTTAGATTAACTTAGGTTAGATTGTTTTACCTTTAGATAAATACTCTTTCAAAGGTTTTCCATTCAACTAGATTAGTGCTTGGTTAAGCGCTAGTAATCCCCTTGCTCCGCGGATTGACAAGAACCTTGGGAATCCCGTGGTGAAAAAGGTGTAGGTCCGTACGCTTGCGGATCGTAGGTGGATACGAGTTTTATCCGTCAACGAGTGCTTTTCCGAATGGGGTCATAGAGGAGGAGGTGTATGTGAAGCGACCACCGGGTTTGAGAGCGAGTTGTACCCACACGGGGTATACGGGTTGAAAAGGGCTCGTATGGGTTGAAACGGGCGCCCCGTGCTTGGTATGGGAGATTGAGAGGTTTTCTCGTTGAGCGAGAGGGTTTGTGATGGGTACCGTGGATAGGACTTTGTTTCTCCTCAAGCATGGAAATGACTTGTTGATTGTTCGGATATACGTGGATGATATTGTCTTTGGTGGCTCGTCACATAACCTTGTTGCCAAGTTTGCGGATGAGATGATCGGGGAATTCGAGATGAGCATGATGGGCGAGTTGCGGTACTTTCTCGGGCCGCGATCAAGCAAGTGAAGGGCGATACATTTGTGCACCGGACTAAGTACACGAAAGACATGCTGAGGAAGTTCCAGATGCAAGATGTGAAGCCGATGTCGACTCCCATGGGGAGTACGGCCACTTTGGATGCGGATGAGGATGGAGAACCGGTGGACCGGCGGGAGTACGGGAGCATGATCGGCTCCCTCCTCTACTTGACGGCGACGAGGCCGGACATACGGTTCGGCGTGTGTCCGTGCGCTCATTTTCGAGCTTCACCGAGGGCATCACATCGACAAGCCGTCAAGAGGATTTTCGGTACCTACGATCCGCCTTTGGTCTTGGCCTTTGGTATTCGTCCTCCTCGACTCTTTCTCTTCATGGTTTTTCCGATGCGGATTTTGTCTTTGGTTGTCGAGTCGAGAGGAAGTCTACTTCGGTACTTGCCGGTTTCTTGGGTCTTCGTTGGTCTCATGGTCTTCCCGCAAGCGCTCTAGTGTAGCTCGGTCTACCACCGAGGCGGAGTATGTTGCTGCCGCGAGTTCTTGTTCCCACCGTTGTGGATTTCATACACTTTGAGAGACTTTGGTGAGGAGTGCACCCGGATCCCACTTCTTTGTGATAGCACCGGTGCCATAAGCGTAGCCAAAAACCCGGTGCTTCACTCCCGAACCAAACATATAGAAGTGAGGTATCATTTCTTGAGGGACAATGTGGAGAAAGGAACCATCGTGTTGAGCCATGTCCCTACCCAAGATCGGCTTGCGGACATTTTCACAAAGCCTCTCGACCAAGCTTCCTTTGTGCGCTTGCGGGGGAACTTGGGGTTTGTTGCCCTTTCTAGTTGATTCTTGGGGGATTTCCTTTTTGTACCATATGTATCATACCATGTTTTACTTTGATGTATATACATGCTTTGCTTGATGTATAAACCATGGTAGGATAGCCATCTTGTCATATATCATGTTGCATGTGTATCATATTGCATTTTAGGATGATGAGCTTCTTTCATATGCCATATTTAAGTCTCTTTGGCTATTTGTGAGATATTGGTCATATGTGTGGAGAAATGGTGATGTGAGGCTATGCTCTTGAAATATTTGAGATATATGTGTGGTGAGATAGCCCTTTTTGAAATAAATGCTAATCTTGACTAATTTTTGATGAAATATGCTCCACTCGTGTGTAGTTGTGTATCCATGTCACGGTTTGGTCTAAATGTGCTTTTCATGCTTAGATTGTGCTTGGATGCCTTGTTCTTGCATTTGGCCAAAGGCCGAATATCATTGTGAATGTTTAGCCTATGTTGCATTCATGGGGGAGCATAAGCTTCTTTTTGCCGCAAAGGAACTTCATGTACCATGAAATGATTAAATCTTGAAAAGAAGTGTATATTGCTTGAAAAATGCTCCATCCATCATGTCTATGCTTAAAATGTCTTATCTTTCACATATGGGTGCAAAACATGTTGCATGATGTTCACCAGTGGAGAAGTCTCCCCGAAGTGGACACATGGCTCATGAGCTTTGACATGACATGCTTTGCTTTATGGGTGTTTGCCATGATCTTTTGCTTGAGAATTTTCTATCCTCGTATAATCTTTGAATGGTATGCATGTTTGTGGCTCAAGTGTGACATGGATTGGCTTTTACATGTGAAGCGAGCCTTCTTTTGGTAAAATTGCTTAAATCTGAAAATTTTGCTTTGTCACATGCTTGTATTTTCATATATTACTTGTGGCAATGCTTTGACTATGCTATGATTCATATGTGTGATCTTTGTCTCATTTTAGCCTTTGACACTAGATTTGGCCTATTTGAGAAGCTCATGTAGATGTTTATATGCTTTGTTTTGCATTTCTGCATTTTCACCTTGATTCATACATTGTCAACAAGGGGGAGGGAAGAGGTGAGCTTAATGAAAATTCGAAGAGGTGAGCCGACATTTGGAAGTTTGCATCCACATGCTTAGGGGGAGCTTTCTTGCTTGTTTTCGGTGTGGATTTTGTGCTTTGCCTGGCTTGTGACCTTTCTTTGCCTTTCCTTGGTTTTGGTCATGAGTTGAGCTTCTTTGTTTTTCTTTCTTCTTTCTCTCTCTTTTTCTCTCGAATTTCATTTCGCGTTGTGTGTTGTCAATGCACTCATCAAGGGGGAGATTGAGGACCGGAGCGTCCCGGTGGTCGATGGATGACCGCTCCTCGGTGATGAGTGATTGACAACGGGTGTTGGACTGACTCTTGGCTTAGTGCGCGAGGTGTAGGCTGCGGCCTAGTTCGTGTTGTTGCAAGTGAAGAACGGGCGCGAAAGGTCTTCAACCTTGAGGGGCCTCCGGAGATGGAGAGACAAGTAGGCTCGGTTCGAGGGACCCGGTGGACAGCGGGACTGGGTGCGGGTCACATGGTGGCGACACAAGCAAGACGAAGTCATGGACAAGCGAGCCGGTGCACGGTGGCGGTCGAGTCAAGTGGTTTGGCGGGAGGCCGGACCGAGCACGCGGGGTTTGGTGGCTTGCCCACAAAACCATCGGCGGACGGTTTCTTGGTTTGGGCCTCAAAACCAAGTCCGAGGGCCCAACACGACGGAGACGGGATCCGGGCGTGTCGGGAAACTTCGAGGCGGAGGACACGCGGCGGGATCGCATGGCTTGCGTCGGGAGGACGCGGGGTGCGGCAAAGGCGTGGCCGTCCGATGGCAAGACCCACAAACATTACCAAAATGCCCCTGCGTGGGTTGTATCGCCAGTAGTAAAGTTAGGGGTAGTCGAGTCATTTACCACTCCGGCGGGACCTGATATATAATCCATGAGTGTGTGTGGATGGCTCTCTCTCTCTCCGCGACTTAGGGTTTCATTTCCTCCCTCCTCTTTCTCATTTTTCGTAGCTATTTTTCTTCCATTTTCTCTAGGCTATCATGAGAGCTTCATGAGAGATTTTGTTGACGGTGTATTTTGGTGCACCTAGCATGTTCATTACACTTTGGTTTGGATTCGGATATTGAACTAACCCGCCACTAGGCACACTAATCATATAACAAGTTCATCTTTGTGCATGCATTTGGAAGTGTTGTGTTTATGTAGGAAATCATGGACATAAAGGACGGATTCGCAATAAGTTCAAAGGAGCATTCATGGAGTCTTGTTCGTGTTCATGAGCTTGCTGAAATTACTTCCAATGGTGGTGAGGACCGAAGTGCTACGAGGAACACCCCCGGGGATTGAAGCGTAAAAGATCAAACTTCATGCAAAGAGAGTCTCCATCTTGATCGTAAGGATAACGGCGTCAAAATCATCCAAGTGGAAGGGGCAAAGTAGATAAGTGCACGAGAACCCACGGAGCAAAAAGGGCGACCGAACCGGCCGAGAACCGGGCACGGGCCGGCCGGCCCGGTCGGATCGGCCCGGCCCACTTCGGGCACCGGTTCGGTCCCGTCTTCCTTGCCCTCGAAGGATCTTCGACCCTAAAACCCCCGACGCGCCGCCAACATAGGAGGAGGAGTTTATTCGCACCGAAGGCCATCTACAAGCTAGAGAGAGAGGAGGAGGATCTGCGGGCCGGAGATCAACCACCTCGAAGGAAGCACCCTCTCGTGGAGAAGAAGGAAGACACGGCGGAAGGGAAACCATGATCAACGGTGCCATGATCGGCACCTTGATGGGGTAATCTTCTCATTCGTCCATGGGTTGTAATCGATATTGAGATGTAATCGCACTTTGTCGGATTATCTATCTATCATCTTGTGTTGAATATACTTTAATGCTTAAGGCTTGCAACCGTGCCGTAGAGGGAGTAAGAGCTCCAATGCTTCCTTGGATCCATTCAATACACCGTGGCCATCAAAGGTCTAGTCATGAATACCTTCGCGTAGTGACAGTACGAGAGGAGGGAAAGGGCGAAACCGTGGTCACAACCCCGATAGATTAGATTGGTTTTCATGTCTTTAAGCGATTGCATGCTCTAGTATCGTAGACCCGTGGGCGAGTGTCTTCTTCCTTGATCGTTTATCATTCTCTCTAGTGTGTTTAGTTGTTTTCTAGTATAATATAGTTAGGGTTTTAGTAGCTAGTGTGTCGTTGTTGATCGAACGCTTGTAATCCCCTTGCTCCGCGGATTGACAAGAACCTTGGGAATCCCGTGGTGAAAAAGGTGTGGGGTCCGTACGCTTGCGGATCGTAGAGGGATACGTCTTTTATCCGTCAACAAGCCCCTTTTTTCCCGGCGCCGTTGCCGGGGAGCAAGTTAGTTTACATCGTTTGATTTTCATCTAACTTAGTTTTATATTTTAGTTCATCTTTTATTTGCTTTATCTAACATATATTATCGAAAAAACACTTGTTTCTTTTTTGTTTTTGTTTTTATCTTATTGTCTAGATGGAGTTCGTTAATCAACCCGTGGAAGAACCGGAGAAATCATTAAGGGATTACGCTAGCCCTCGATGTGAAGACATAAAGGTACAAGAGTCGGATTCGAAGCTCGAAGCGACCAAGTATGAAATTAAATCCAAGATCATGAAGATGGTGGCGGAAAACCCATTTGAAGGGATGGTTACGGAGAACCCATATAGACACATAAGGGATTTCACGACAATATGCAACACGGTGCGTCAAGAAGGAGTTCCCGATGAATGGTTCAAATGGAATCTCTTTCCCTTCTCACTTGCCGGCAAAGCAAAGACATGGTATTCGGTTGCGTCCTTTGAAGTTGAAGGCAATTGGAACAAGTTGACAAAGAAGTTTTGCGAGAAGTTCTTTCCAATGAGCAAGGTTCAACATCTAAGGAGGCAAGTGATCAATTTCATGCAAGGAGAAGAGGAAGGGATAGACCAAGCCTGGGATAGGTTTAATGAATTAATCGAACAAGGACCAAAACTCGGCTTCACCGGTGACGTACTCTTGCATACATTTTTCTTTTCCCTAACCCCTAGTTGCATGCGACACGTCGAAATGTGTGCGGGTGGGGATCTCATGGAGAAAACACTCACGGAAGCCGCCCAACTTCTACAAAAAGTTAGTAAAGCGGCTGCCATGCGAAGAGATTGGGAAACAAGACTTGCGGAAGAGCCGGAATTCAATTCAAGGAAGAAAAAGCTTGCTGATTTTTCTAAAGAGGCAACCCCGGAAGTCACAAAAGAGGATCCAATCATGGAAAAGCTTGAACAAGAACACATCAAGTCAAGAACTACACCAAACGTCGACTTCGTCGCACCAAATGAGACGAACAAGAGAAGCATGTCAAGCGCGAAGCCACTAAGGGAGTTCGAGCCAATGGATTGGGTTCCTATTGATTACGGAGAAGTATTCGACAAGAGAAGACCGTTCCCTAATCAAAAGGGAATGGCAAGAGCGTTGGAAGTGGATTTCCCACCGGAGAAGAAAGCTGAAAATTCATACGACCTCGAAACCACCGGTGAGATTTTTGAAAAGCTCTTTGGAGATGATGTGGTGGATCCGGAACATATTGCCGAGGTGAAGAGGATCATGGGGATCAAGCCCGAAGCATCACCATACGCTCGCCTTGCTGAAATTTATTCGATCGGATCCGAAGAAGAAGAGAAGATGACGCCGCACTTGAGTTGCGAGATCAACGGAGTTCAATGTAAAGCCTTATGCGACATCGGAGCCCAAGTAAGTGTTCTATCTTCTAAAATTTACGATAAAGTTCAATACCACAACCTAGACTTAGCCCCAACATCAACGAAATTAATTATGGGAGATGGTAGAACTATCAAACCTCTAGGTATTGCTTGCAACATGAAAGTAAAAATTTCTAGAAACTACATACCAACCGATTTCTTTGTTATTGATGCTTACCATGGTAATTCTGATCATATAATCTTAGGTAGGCCTTTTCTTAAGTTGGTCGATGCCGTGTTAGATGCCGAAGAAGGCAAAGTAACAATGAACCTTAATGGAACAAAGTACACATATAACTTTCTTCGTGCTTCTAAACACCTTACACCTTTTCCTCCCGAAGATGAAGAAGTAGAAGAGATAGATAGTCTTTGTTTTGTTGAAACCCTTAGAGACCCGCTGCAAAGAGCGATGGAAAATCAAATTAGTAATCAACAAGATGAAGAACTAGAGGAAGCGACAAAAGGCTTAGAGCCGCATGACGGTAGCGTGGAGGAAGAGAAGTTCGAAGACATAGGAGAAATCAAACCCGAGGAGCCACAAGTGCCCGAGGTAGACCTTAAACCTTTGCCCAAGGGATTAAAATATGAATTTTTGGGCCCAGACAAAACTTATCCAGTCATTGTGAGCGACGAGTTGAGCCCCGAAGAAAATGAAGCGTTGCTGATTTTATTAAAAAAACATAGGAAGGTGATTGGATATTCAATTAATGATCTCAAGGGTATTAGCCCAGCCTTTTGCACTCATCGTATACCAATGGAAGACCAATGTAAGCTCGTAGTGGACCACCAAAGGAGGCTAACCCATGCCATGCGAGAGGTAGTAAAGAAAGAGGTTATCAAGTTACTTGATGCCGGAATCATCTACCCGGTTCCGCATAGCGAATGGGTGAGCCCGGTACATTGTGTGCCGAAGAAAGGAGGTTTAACCGTGGTGAAGAATGAGAAGAACGAGTTGATACCGCAAAGAACCGTGACCGGGTGGCGGATGTGTATTGATTACCGTAAGCTTAACAAAGCGACGAAGAAAGATCACTTCCCCCTACCGTTCATAGACGAGATGCTCGAGAGGTTAGCAAACCACGCTTATTTTTGCTTTCTCGATGGATACTCGGGGTTCATGCAAATTCCCATTCACCGGAAGATCAACATAAGACAACGTTTACGTGTCCTTACGGAACGTTTGCATATAGGATGATGCCCTTCGGACTATGCAACGCTCCGGCCTCTTTTCAACGTTGCATGATGGCCGTGTTTTCGGAATTCATCGAAGAAATTGTTGAAGTGTTTATGGATGATTTTTCCGTTTACGGGAAGACGTTCATGGATTGCTTAGCAAACTTAGAAAAGGTCCTTACAAGGTGTGCGGAGGTAGATTTGGTTTTAAATTGGGAAAAATGCCACTTCATGGTTAAGCAAGGCATAGTGCTCGGACATGTTATATCCGAGAGAGGAATTGAAGTGGACAAGGCTAAGGTAGAGACGGTTGAGCAACTCCCACCTCCTACGGATATTAAGTCCTTAAGGAGCTTTCTAGGCCATGCCGGATTCTATAGAAGATTTATAAAGGACTTCTCGAAGATCACTAAGCCTTTAACGCACCTTCTTCAAAAAGGATGTGGCTTTTGACTTTGATGAGAAGTGTCTAGCGGCATTCGGACCTTGAAAAATGTGTTGGTGAGTGCTCCCATCATCCAACCCCCGGATTGGAGCCAACCTTTCGAGATCATGTGTGACGCGGTGACTACGCCGTAGGCGCGGTCTTGGGACAAAGAAAGGAAGGCCGAGTTCACGCCGTTTACTACGCTAGCAAAACTCTTAGTGGGGCACAATTAAATTACGCCACTACGGAAAAAGAGTTGCTAGTGGTGGTATTCGCTTTCGAAAAATTCAGATCCTACATCGTGAACTCGAAAGTCATTGTTTACACCGATCACACAGCTATAAAGTATCTCTTGGCTAAGAAGGAAGCTAAACCACGTTTGATTCGTTGGATCCTTCTTCTCCAAGAGTTTGATGTTGAAATTCGTGATAAAAAGGGGGTGGAGAATGTTGTGGCCGATCATTTGTCTAGGATGAATCGTGGGCAAGATGATAAAGAGCCCATAGAAGATAAGATGAGAGATGACCACCTCTATAGAGTGCTTGATAAAGACACTTGGATGATCGACATCATTCGAGCAATTCGAAAGATGCCCCTCGATCATCTAGATAAAAACACTCAAAGGAAGATAATTTCGAAAGTAAGAAATATTTTTGGGATGCACCATACCTCTTCAAGCTTGGCAATGATGGAGTGATGAGAAGATGTGTGCCAAGAGAAGAGAGGCTTGAGATTCTAAGGAAGTGCCACTCGGCGGAGTACGGTGGGCACTATAGCCATTTTCGAACCGAAGCAAAAGTATGGTCGAGCGGGTTCTATTGGCCGGAGATGCATGAAGATACTAAAAGATATGTTGCGTCATGCCCCGAATGCCAAAGAACCGGAAACATCTCTCAAAGAAATTCTATGCCTTTGAAATACAACTTGCAAATCGACATATTCGATGTATGGGGCATAGACTTCATGGGGCCTTTTAAAAACTCATTTGGATTCGAGTATATACTTGTTATGGTTGATTATGTATCCAAGTGGGTAGAGGCTATACCATGTCGTAAAGCTTCCACGGAGGAGTCCATCACTATGATCAAGAATGTGATTTTTCCCCGTTTCGGTACACCGAGAATCTTGATAAGTGATGGAGGAACTCATTTCACCAGGAAGAACTTTAAAAAGTGCTTGTCCAAGTTGGGAATTGAGCATAGGGTCTCCACGGCCTATCACCCACAAACCAACGGACAAGCGGAAACGTCAAATAGGCAATTAAAAAGCATACTCAACAAGACCATAGAGAAGGGAGGCAAGGATTGGTCAAAGAAATTAGACGGAGCTTTATGGGCTTATCGAACGGCGTTTAAAACACCGATAGGTATGACCCCTTATCAATTCGTCTATGGAAAAGCTTGCCACCTTCCGGTCGAGTTAGAACATAAAGCCTATTGGGCGATTAAAGAGATGAACCTTGATCTCGATGCCGCGGTGGTGAAACGAAGGATTCAAATAAGCGAGCTAGAGGAGTTGAGGTTGAAAGCTTATGAAAACGCAAGCATATACAAAGAGAGAATCAAAAGGTGGTATGATAAAAGATTGAAGAAAAAAGAATTCAAAGAAGGAGATAAGGTCCTCCTCTACAATTCGAGGTTTAAAACCTTCGGAAAGGGGAAATTGCAAAGCAAGTGGGACGGACCTTATGTTGTGCATTCGGTGTTCTCCAACGGAGCGGTAACCATTATGGATATAAACGGCGATCAATTTGTGGTGAATGGACGGTGGCTTAAGGTTTACTACGAACCCGACGTCGTGCCCATTCATCATGTTGACGTCTTTACCATGGAGGAAGAGCCCGAACGTCCCGCCTAGGACGAAAAACAAGGCACCAACTTCCGTAAATAATTTTTCTTTTAGCTTTCGGAGTTTTTCGTGAAGATTAACTGGGCCAACTTTTTCCCATGGGCCGAGGACGAAAAAATAGGGCGGTGTGCAAAAAAACCGGACCGGCCGGCCCCGAGGCGGGGGTGGGCCGGCCGGCCCGATCGGATCGGCCCGGGGGGGGGCCGACGCCCGATGACCCCGAATTTCGCCCGAATTGCTCCTTTTTGACTTCCTTGTTTGGTCAGAAAATTTTAAGGGAAGTGTAAAAAAGGAAAATAAGGTTCCCAGGCTTTTCCTCTCAGGACTATATATTTGGCCGAATTGGGAGCTCGAGAATCAAACCTTTCAAGCAATGTGTTGCACCCTTGTAGCAGCCATTGAGCCTCCAAAAAGCCTAGAGTTGAAGGTAGAAGCCAAGAAGCCATCAATGGAGGAGGCGATGCGATGCGAGGTCAAGCTACCCGTCAAGAGGACCGCACGTATCCGTTGCGGAGGACGTGTCCCGACCGGAGCTCTTGCATCTCGCAACCCCGACAAAGGAGAGAAGGTCCCTACACCCGTTCGAAGGTCGGCACGTCTCCAAGGCATCAAGCGCAAGGATTACAAGGAGGTGTCGCCGAGCCTAAGGATTATGGGGATGGCGACTTCTCCGATGATCGTAGCCCGAGCTCGTGGGCGGCCGCCGGTAGAGATGATGATAATTGGGATGAGCACCCCTATGAAAGGACTCCCGAAGGCCCCAACGGCGACGGCAACGGCGGTGGCGAAGGCGACAACAATGGAGGTGGCGACGACGGTGGTGACAACGGTGGAGATTATGGCGACGACGACCCCTTCGGATTGCATCCGGTGTCTTTGTCGAGTTTGCCGTCAATCCATCGCGGCTCTCTACGCGTCGGCCGACGAATGTCTTCAAACCATGGAAGCGATGAAGCGGCGTATGGAGGACTTGGAGCGCGTAGTTGAAGATGACTACAAGTTCCTTAACCGCAACGTGCGCAAGCTTTTCGGCATGGTTGGAAACATGAGAGGCAAGTGGTGCAAAGCTTGCTTGAAGTACCACTAAATCTAGTTTTCCCCTTAGGATTTTTGTAAGATACGACGAGGACGTCGTATGATTTAAGTGCGGGGGAGAGCTAGCTCGCTAGCCTTAGCTTTTGAACTTCAAGTTTAGGTTCGGTTTAATCTTCGTGTGAGAGTCTTAGCGTTTTAATGAGTCTTTAGTTTTCGAGTCCGTTTTTAAATTTTACGCAAGTGTCTTAAATTAGTGTTGAGTCAAGAAAACCAAATAAAAAGAGTCTTTATATATATCTTTGTGTTTTATGTATTGCTTATCTTTATTTACTTGTTTGCTTAATCTTCGATTCTTGATATATGAACACAAGTATGTGGTTTGAAAATCGTTTACCGTGGTGCTTAGTGGAATCGCTACTACTTAAAGTACCCATACCGCACTTCGATCTTGAGCTTCACATGCTAGTTGTGCTATGTTCGATGCTAAAAATTGGAGGATTTCAGTTCTGAAAATTATATTAAAACCCTTGTAATAAAGGTTAGCAAAACCTCTTTTTCCAAGTTGAGAGTAAGAAAAAATTCCTATCCAAAGCCAAATTTATTTTTTTCGCTTCACCATAAGTGTGATTAGCACGATGAGTTAGGCTAGGACCCTTCTCTCTTGGTGAGTTTTAATTTCAAGCAATGATCATGTCCTTGTGCTTATCTTTTGTTGCTAGCCTCGTCATTTATTCGGTTCATGACTTTCATAACGAAAGTCATGTATATCACTTGGATTCCATACCCAACCCTATACATCTCTTTTGAACATCGTATTCCTTGAACACAACCTATTTTCAAAGTTTCGTCTCGTCTCTAGCATGATTTATTTAAAAATTTCAGATTGTATGCATGCGAGGAAAGAGAGAATTGAAAGCTTTGAAAAAGTTGTCAAGAGAGAGAAAAATAAAGAGAAAAAGTATGTGTATGGAATAGAAAGAAAAAAATCATATGTGAATGAAAGAAGAAAAGAAAAAAAAGAGAGAAAGATGAGTTAGCAATGAAGATATGAGAGGGATGGATCAAGTGAAAGAAAAGAAAAATAATAAAGTGTAAGGAAGGATGTCACGTTGATTGTGAGACGAAACTTTTATTCTATTTCCAACCATGTGCAATCCGACAACGAGGACATCATTGGTGCCTTGTGGTCACAATTTTCTTTTGCCCTTGCACATGTCCACCATTCTAAATCTTCTCATCCTTGATATCCCTACATATGGTTAATTCTCATGATCATTGGCTTTGAAAGGTAGACAACCATTAGAGGAAGTTCTTAGTTTGACAATACTTGTGTTGATTGCGCTAGCCCTACCTATAGCTCCACTTTTACATGATATATGAGAGATTAATGGGAGGTGAGAGTTTTATAAAATTTAGTTAGGATAGACACTTCATGAGTGACTTGAGAAAGCTTGGAGAAAGGTTTTTGTCTAATACTTGTTGCAGGAATTTTTGTTTTAAAAATCATAAAAACCCTCCGATGGAAGCAAAGAAGTAAGTATGGCTGAAATTGAAAGCTTCGAGTGAAGAGTTTGAGTTGTGGGGTAAATCTTGACGTGGTAAAAATTCTAAACGCCCATGTTTATGTTTGATTACCATTACTTTGTGTTTATGTATTAAAGATGAAAGGATTGACTAACTTGTGAAGAAGGATAAGTGATACACGATTACACACCTTGGACGAAGTTCTTTTACGAGTACTTGCTCGAGGACGAGCAAGAGCTAAGTGTGGGGGAGATGTTGACGGTGTATTTTGGTGCACCTAGCATGTTCATTACACTTTGGTTTGGATTCGGATATTGAACTAACCCGCCACTAGGCACACTAATCATATAACAAGTTCATCTTTGTGCATGCATTTGGAAGTGTTGTGTTTATGTAGGAAATCATGGACATAAAGGACGGATTCGCAATAAGTTCAAAGGAGCATTCATGGAGTCTTGTTCGTGTTCATGAGCTTGCTGAAATTACTTCCAATGGTGGTGAGGACCGAAGTGCTACGAGGAACACCCCCGGGGATTGAAGCGTAAAAGATCAAACTTCATGCAAAGAGAGTCTCCATCTTGATCGTAAGGATAACAACGTCAAAATCATCCAAGTGGAAGGGGCAAAGTAGATAAGTACACGAGGACCCACGGTGCAAAAGGGCGACCGAACCGGGCCGAAACTGGGCCTGGGCCGGCCGGCCCAGTCGGATCGGCCCAGCCCACTTCGGGCACCGGTTCGGTCCCGTCTTCCTTGCCCTCGAAGGATCTTCGACCCTAAAACCCCCGACGCGCCGCCAACATAGGGGGAGGAGTTTATTCGCACCAGAAGGCCATCTACAAGCTAGAGAGAGAGGAGGAGGATCTGCGGGCTGGAGATCAACCACCTCGAAGGAAGCACCCTCTCGTGGAGAAGAAGGAAGACACCGGCGGAAGGGAAACCATGATCAACGGTGCCATGATCGGCACCTTGATGGGGTAATCTTCTCATTCGTCCATGGGTTGTAATCGATATTGAGATGTAATCGCACTTTGTCGGATTATCTATCTATCATCTTGTGTTGAATATACTTTAATGCTTAAGGCTTGCAACCGTGCCGTAGAGGGAGTAAGAGCTCCAATGCTTCCTTGGATCCATTCAATACACCGTGGCCATCAAAGGTCTAGTCATGAATACCTTCGCGTAGTGACAGTACGAGAGGAGGGAAAGGGCGAAACCGTGGTCACAACCCCGATAGATTAGATTGGTTTTCATGTCTTTAAGCGATTGCATGCTCTAGTATCGTAGACCCGTGGGCGAGTGTCTTCTTCCTTGATCGTTTATCATTCTCTCTAGTGTGTTTAGTTGTTTTCTAGTATAATATAGTTAGGGTTTTAGTAGCTAGTGTGTCGTTGTTGATCGAACGCTTGTAATCCCCTTGCTCCGCGGATTGACAAGAACCTTGGGAATCCCGTGGTGAAAAAGGTGTGGGGTCCGTACGCTTGCGGATCGTAGAGGGATACGTCTTTTATCCGTCAACAAGCCCCTTTTTCGGCGCCGTTGCCGGGGAGCAAGTTAGTTTACATCGTTTGATTTTCATCTAACTTAGTTTTATATTTTAGTTCATCTTTTATTTGCTTTATCTAACATATATTATCGAAAAAACACTTGTTTCTTTTTTGTTTTTGTTTTTATCTTATTGTCTAGATGGAGTTCGTTAATCAAGCCGTGGAAGAACCGGAGAAATCATTAAGGGATTACGCTAGCCCTCGATGTGAAGACATAAAAGTACAAGAGTCGGATTCGAAGCTCGAAGCGACCAAGTATGAAATTAAATCCAAGATCATAAAGATGGTGGCGGAAAACCCATTTGAAGGGATGGTTACGGAGAACCCATATAGACACATAAGGGATTTCACGACAATATGCAACACGGTGCGTCAAGAAGGAGTTCCCGATGAATGCTTCAAATGGAATCTCTTTCCCTTCTCACTTGCCGGCAAAGCAAAGACATGGTATTCGGTTGCGTCCTTTGAAGTTGAAGGCAATTGGAACAAGTTGACAAAGAAGTTTTGCGAGAAGTTCTTTCCAATGAGCAAGGTTCAACATCTAAGGAGGCAAGTGATCAATTTCATGCAAGGAGAAGAGGAAGGGATAGACCAAGCCTGGGATAGGTTTAATGAATTAATCGAACAAGGACCAAAACTCGGCTTCACCGGTGACGTACTCTTGCATACATTTTTCTTTTCCCTAACCCCTAGTTGCATGCGACACGTCGAAATGTGTGCGGTGGGGATCTCATGGAGAAAACACTCACGGAAGCCGCCCAACTTCTACAAAAAGTTAGTAAAGCGGCTGCCATGCGAAGAGATTGGGAAACAAGACTTGCGGAAGAGCCGGAATTCAATTCAAGGAAGAAAAAGCTTGCTGATTTTTCTAAAGAGGCAACCCGGAAGTCACAAAAGAGGAGCCAATCATGGAAAAGCTTGAACAAGAACACATCAAGTCAAGAACTACACCAAACGTCTTTGTGCTTGATCTTGTGCCCTCAAACACCGGAAACCACTTGGATTCGAAGTTTTTCGTTCGGTGCTCTAGCTTTTGGTGGTGTTCAAAGGATTCGCGATTCCCGGTGATTTAGGGAGTTAGGAGGCAAGATTTTTGGGCTATAGCATCCTTGTGTGACGCTTTTCAAGTCCCCAAACTCTTGTCTTCTCAGCTTCAACCGTTTGGGAAATCCGATGATGATTTGGGGGAGTTGACTTTCGGGGTCGTGGGTTTTCTGTTCTGTCCGCGCGGCACGGACGGTCCGCGGGGGGGGGTCGCGGACGGTCGCGGGTGGCTTTGTTCGTCGCGTGTTCATCATGTTCTTGCGCGTCTTTGCTTTCGATCCGGTTTGGCTTTTGGTTTTGGTTGCGGCCGGTTTGCGGACGGTCCGCACTCGAGTAGCGGACGGTCCGTGGGTGGCGCGGACGGTCCGCCGGCCTTGGCGGACGGTCCGTTTTTCTCGGGTCGCTTCGATGGTGCGTGTGCTTTAACGGACGGTCCGCGGTGTAGGGCCGGACGGTCCGCGGGGTTGGCGCGGACGGTCCGCGAGAGCGGCCGGACGGTCCGCGAGGCTGCGCGGACGGTCCGCCCCTCTCGGCCGGACGGTCCGCCGAGCTTTGTGTGCTTTGCTTCTTGGTTCGATTCCTCCCTCCCTTTCTAGTGCTTCCGCGTGTGCTTCTAGGAATCGATCCTAAGGCTAGAGGTTGATCCATAACCTCGTGGTCTTGGCGATTGGTGCGTGATTCGATCCATCGCTTGTGTGTGACCGGGGTTTGTCTAGGGTATAGGCCGGATTCTTTTGGAAGAATTTTTACCGGCTCCTATTCACTCCCCCCCTCTCTAGTCGCCATCGATCCTTCGGTGGCACACAATTTAGACGAGGTTCGGGCCGCGTGGTGCGTAATACCCTACGTCTCGTATCTTTGCGTAGCTACGGATTGATTGGGCACTATTACAAGATGGTGCAATAGTGCGCCGTGGGTTGTATGAGATGAGATTTGATGCTAGAGATCGGTCCCCTGCCTCGCCTTATATAGTCCGGGAGGCAGGGTTACAAGTCGGAGTAGGGAGAGAGTACTAGTCGAGTACGTCTAGGAGTCCTCCATACAGTGCGGAACATGTACAGCTCCCTAACCGAGTACTACTCTTGTGTAGTCCTTGTGCTCCACGCCTTCAGGTGCCGTGTAGCGCAAGCCGGGTAGTCCCAGGGGCCCACCGAGTAGTCGGTCCTGGTACCCACCGAGGTAGTGGGCCCAGGGAGGCCCATACGACAAGCCCCCGAGTACTTTGTAGTCGAGAAGGATAGCTTCAAGTAGTCTTGACGGCCTTAACGAGTAGTCCTCAAGCATCCCCGAGTGCTACAAGTCAAAAGTCCTCAAGAGTAGTCGAAGCATCCCGAGGCCGGAACGTACTCCGGTGATATTTGAGCAATCTTGAAGTCTTCTCGAGTAGTCCCAAGCGTCCTCGAGCACTGCCTTCGAAGGTCTTCAAAAACTGCCCGTCTTGTCTTGAAGCCGGAGGGCGATATGGAGGTGCGATTGCAAAATCGCACTCCGTATGGAGTAGCCCCCGAGCCTTAGGTTGAGCGAGCGGGCTCCGGGCCGAGGGTCCATCGAAGTCTTGGCAAGAAAATCTCGAAAAATCCGGAGAGAAAAAACCGAAGGACACGTGGCACGGAGCACACGAGCCTTGAGTCGAGTACTTCCTCTCGAATTGAAGGGTCATCTTGAAGAATGTGTCCCGAGATGCTCTTGAAACCAGCCGCTTCCCGGGTAGTCGAATAGAAGTAGCCGAGCCCCCGAGATTAGGCGCGTCGACTAGTTGAATACGAAGGGTCACGGCCGAGCCGCCGAGTCGCGCCGCGCGTGGACTTAGCCATCCGGCCGTTGCGGAGCCGGTTTGACTTATAAATAGAAGCCAAAGCCCTTAGGGTTTTTCACCCATCCGAGCTGCGGTCATTTCGATTCCATCCGAAGTTGATCCACTCCCGGCGCTTGCTTGCCGCCGTAGTAGATTGAAGTGCGCCGCCACCCAAAGCTTTTAGGGTAGCCCCGAGCGGATGCGCGTGAAGACGCCCTGCACTTGGAGGATGAAGCCGTCACCATCCAAGACGTCGAAGGCCGCCGGGAAGAAGGGGGGCCGCGAAGAGGCCGCCGCGGCCGCCACCGGAGCGCCGCGCGCCCATGTCTCCACCGCGGGCCGATCCGAGCCGCGAGTGGAAGAAATCCAAGGTGAAGACGGAGGATCTGCGACCCTCTCCGAACGGCGGGTTCATCCGGGAGAAGGAAGTCGACATGTGGAGGGCCGGCTGCCGGAGATCCGTATCCAATGAAGAAGGCCGAAGACGAGATCCCCATGTTCGCGCGGTTCGTGGAGCGCGGGCTTGCGCTCCCGGCCCGGCGATTTCTTCAAAGGGCTGCTCGGGTACTACGGGATCGAGTACCTAAATCTGAATCCCAACGGCGTCTTCCACACCGCGGTCTTCGTGCATTTCGCGAAGCCTTCCTTGGGATCAAGCCACATTGGATACTATTCGGAAGTTCTTTCGCGTCAAGCCGCGACCAAGTGCCACCAACCAAAGGGTAGTCGGAGGAGCCGACATCCGGTTGAGAGAAGACGTCGCGGAGCAATATCGGCGTACAAGCTCGTTGACTCCAACACCGATTGGAAGACAAGATGGTTCTATATCACAAACCATCACCCCGGCCCGCCGAAGCCGAGCGGACGGCGGCCCGGTGCACCGCGAGTGGTGGAACACGGAGCCCTCCATGCAAGAGGGAATCCGGCTTCCCGAGCCGGCGGCACGCATCAAGGCGGCGAGGGGAGGCGGGACCGAGGGCCGAGCACGTGGCCTTCAGTTTCATGAAGCGGAGGGTGCAACCGTTGATGGCTCGAGACACCTTAGGCTTCGAGTACACCGGCGACGACGACACATCGCGGATGCCGGAGGCGAGCCGGGACGACGGCGACATCATCGAGAGGTTGTCGCGGATCTTCAAAGATATGCCGCCGTACACGGCGTGCCCCCGTCCAAGAGTACTCCGCCGCGCGCCCGCCAAAGGAGGTGAGTAGTCGTACTCCCTTAGTCGAGTAGTTATTACTTGTTGTAGACTTGCTGACGTCTTCGTGTCTTGCAGGATGACTTGAAGAAGTTCATCTCCGAGCCGCAGCCGCCCCCGAGCGGGATCGAGATCCCGAAGGAAGGGAAGGCCAAGGAGAAAGAGCGGCGAGAAGTCGGTGCAGGCGATGACACCGTCATCGTGGAGGACACCTCCGACGACGATGACGACGACGACGACGAGACGTTGCAGGACCGTTTTCAATTGCGGTCGAGGTTTAGCCGCCCAGGCTTACCTCATGTACCTCTGGTGCAAGACCCCCCAACTAGCCTGTAGGCTAGCCTGGCTGCGCCGCCACGGAAGCCGCGCAACCCCGCCAGGAAGCGGGTGACGAAGAAGCTTAAGGTCTCAGAGACCACGCCTCAGGAGGTAAGTTGTCTTGACTAGAGTAGTCGAGTACCCCATCGTGCGAGTACCCTTTGCTGACGAGTAGTCTTCCTTGTATGCAGGAGGTGCCGCCAACGGAGCCCATCGAAGAGGGCGACGAAGGCGTGTGGGACACAGTGGGGGAGCCAGCTGGAAGTCGTAGTCCAGCCCCCACTGTCGAGTAGCTCTTGGCGCAGCTGAGCGCCAGCCCCCTGCTCCACAGGGGAGCACGGAGCCTGTAGCCGCCGCCGTTGAAGAGGTGATGGCTTCAGGAGCGCAAGAGAGCACTGCGCCGGCCGCCGTTGCAGAGGAGGCGGTAGCCGCATGGGCGCAGGAGGAGGCGCCCACCGAGGGTGGACTGGTCGATATCGCCAGCATCCTCGGTGCTCCGGTCGTGACAATAGTCCGGTCGAACTTGTGAGTACTCCATCTTCCTGAGCAGTACTTGTTGTAGTAGTCGAGGTTGACTGGCGACCAATTATGTGTGCTTCTGCAGAAATTGTTGACGGTTAATAATTGTATCAAAGTTCGTTCGTGACTCGCAAGCGTACAAGTCTCCCGTCGTAGTCAAGGGACCCTTCTTCCCTCGAGTGGTGAACCCAAGGTATCGAATCCGTGGAACAAATGTGTGACGCAAGACTTAATCTATTAAAGCCAAGTAACTTCAATATTCGATAAAATACCTAATGCATCTAAGTAAAAGACATGAAACAAATCTAATCTACTAAAGACCGGAGAAAACAAAGTAAGATTGGGTAGATAAACCGATCTAGAGGGATCGGGGTAAGCCTTTTGTTGAAGTTCCAAGCAAGAGAAGAAGTAGCAAATCGAATCTTAATAGAAGCCTCTTTAAATCGTGGTTTCCCGTCCAAATCCGAAAACATCCGCCTTTCGAGACCCCCGTTCTGTCACAACGTATCCCTATTCATGCGGGGAGCTTAGGGCGAGTCAAAAGACAAGTCGAGATTCTTTCGGAAGATCCGGCGTGTACCTCTAGCCACCGCGGCTACAAGAACACCCTATGTAATCTATCGCGCGAATAGAATTGGAATAAGCAAAGCCGATCGAAAAACGAAATCTTCGAGGAAACACTTGATCGCTAAGAAAAGATTCAACTTGATAATTCAACTATGACAATGATACATACACAAGATCACCACCGGGATCCTTCCTTGATCTTGCTTCTAGCTCCGGGAACTCCGACGTGGTCTTCCATGCAAGGTTCCCACGTCGGCTAGGGAAACCCTAGTCAACTAGCTCGACCCTCTCCTCTCCGACATGGTGTCCCTCTCTTCTCTGCTTCTCGGCGGCCGAAGACGAAATCTTCTCTGCGTGGCTCTCGGTCAGGGGACTATAAATAGCCCGATTGGCGGCTAGGGCAAAGGAGAGCGTGTTTGGGCCCAAAATGGGCCTGGGCCGACCGGACTGGGCCGGCCGGCCTGGGCCCATTTAGGCCCAGCCCGTGGGCTCCTTTGCCCGAGGTCGGTTCCCTTGCTTCCTGGATGCTTCCCCCTTCTGCATGTAGGTCCATGTCGTCGGTTTCTCTCCGAATTGGACTCAACTCCTTGTCTTGCAAGATTCAGCACTTTTCTGGTCAGGTCCCTGGAGTCTGTCGTCTTCTCGGATCAAGTCCCCGGCTTCTTGGAGTTAATTTTACTTCATTGCATGACTTGTTCAGGACTTTAAGGTCTTGTCATGAGGTGCTTGATGAACTTATCCCGAAAGTCTTGCATTCAACGCTAAAACCCTGCATAAACATTAAACTCCAAAACCGACATGCACACGTGAACTTGTTATACCACGGGGGTTAGTACCAATGGATAAGGTATAAAACTCATGCCAACACCGAAGGTAAACTCATGGCTAGGTTGACGGATTTTCACCGTCAACATCTCCCCCATGCTTAAACCTTGCTCGTCCTCGAGTAAGCCTTCGATGGATATCATCATTGCTAAACAATGTTTAAACTCTGCACTTGGTTACACATGAGAAAACATAATGCTCTCAAAATTTTAATTCATTAAAGTTCCATAATGTGCTAGCCTTCATCTCTACAGAGGGTAGATTCTTATTAAGCTTATCCCACAAGTATTAACATGCTCACAAAGTTTTAAATAGATCTCAGAATTTTTGAAATAAAGAACGAGATAAAGAAAAGCTAAACCAAATTCACAA
The DNA here is from genome assembly GCA_947561735.1 of Cenchrus americanus. Classification (NCBI taxonomy): domain Eukaryota; kingdom Viridiplantae; phylum Streptophyta; class Magnoliopsida; order Poales; family Poaceae; genus Cenchrus; species Cenchrus americanus. Next base: position 8,815,561 of record OX387242.1, read on the forward strand.
ATTTAAATCAACTCGTGTATTGCTCATAAACTCTCATCTCACTTGTCTCTCAAGCCTATATATTCTACTCCTTTCCCTCTCATATATATGTGGTAGGCTTTATATGGAGCTTTGGGAAAGTTTAGTCCTAACAAGAATTTATAAATGAGGTGTTGTCAAAACAAGACAAGCTTCTCATGGTCTTACCGAGACTCGTCAAAAAGGTCATTGGAAAATAATGTTAAATCAAGGAGGGGAAAGAGAAAAACACACACACTTTAGATGAGTGGACATGTGCAAATGGCAAAGAGTGATCCCGAGGCACAAAGGAAGTCCTCGTTATCGTATTGCACATGGTTGGAAAATGAGAATGGATCTTTTTATCTTGAAGCCTTGAATGCACTCTTAGAGAACCGGGGAGTTCACTTTACGCACAAATATATTTTTTTTCCTTTCTTTCATTCATTTATATTTTTTCTTTCCTCGTCATATATTCAGTCCACGACTTTCACAACGAAGTTTTGATTTTTTTTCCTTGAAAGTCATGAATATCACTGGATTTTTTTTACCCAACCCTATACATCTCTTTCATTATTTTTTTTGCTTAAAATACTCCCTTTTGAACTCTAAAACTGCACCGTACCTACCTCCTCCCCCATGCTTAGACGTTGCTCGTCCTCGAGCAAAGAGGCGAAAAATAAGGTAGGTACCGGAGATATTTTTCCTTGGAGAGATACTTGAAATCTTCAACGTTGGCACCGTCTTGCGATCTTCCTTGAATTGATGATCCATCCTCAATGATAGGTTGTGGTCAAGGAGGTAATCACAAAAAGATGATATTTGGTTTAAGGGTGGATATCCGGCGAAGTTTGTGAGATCACCGATGCGGGGATACACAATGCACGGATAAGAGGCTAGCAAAAAGATAGATACGCAAAAACGGAATGACCAGCTTCTTAGTCTCGGGCCAGAGAAATCATGGCCTGCAATAACTCACTCAAAAATAAATCTTGTACACTAAGGTTCATGCACTCAAATATATATAAGGCTTTGGATAGGTTGAGCAACACACAAGTGATATTTGTGACAAGGTTAGCAATATTTTTGAGCATAAAAGACATCTTCAATCTATTCATAACTTGAGAGCACATAAAACACTATGGGTCTTTATTTTAACCATAACCTCCGCTGAAAATTAAGCTAGCATTTAAATAAATTCAGATCTGTATTTTTAAGAGAGCACTAGATTAAACATGCATAAATCAATTACAAAGATGAACAAAGCTGCAATTTTAATCATATATCATCATGGCACGAATTTTGTAACTTTTCCAATGATATAATCAAGGTGGTGACTTTATTAATGGTGACATCAAGTTGAAATACACACTGAAAATAAACAAAACATGCTTGCTGAAAATTAAATAAAAACAGAAAATACTACGCAAACACACATAAGCAAAAGCTGAAAATTACGAGAGAAAAAGAAAAGAAAAGAAAACTAAAGTTCCTAAGCCTTCTAGTCCTCCGCCGGTGGTTGATGTTGATAGTCTTGATAATAATACCCTTGCTCATAATATGGTTGAACGCTTCCTCCGTCGAATTGATTTGGCTCCACAAGGTGAAGGCGTCCAAGTTCAAAGGCAATATTTGCGTTGCCTTCACCAAGTTGAGTTGCGTTAGCTTGGATGGCTGCGATGTTTTGAGCGTTACTTGCAGCAAGCCCTCCAATAATGGCCATGCTTTGTTGTGGTTGGGGATGATGAGCGTAGGATTCCGCGAAGTTAGCGTTGGGCACAACATAATTTTGTGGGGGTACCGGTGCACCACCCCCCATGCTTGCTCTTGTGGCCCTCCGTAATAACTTGGCGGAGGAGGAACTCCGCCGAATGGTTGCACATTGGGTTGTGCTCCACTCGCTTGTGCGGAGGATGTTCCCTCCTCTACGATTCTTCCTCTTTTGTTCTTCCTTGCAGGGACAAGTAGTCCCTCTTCCAACCAATCTTCTCTTCCTTCATTGAAAAGCCTAAGCCTCTCGTTGGGAAGAGGTAGGTTCACAAAGGCCAACCGATAACCTCCTCTCTCATCTCCACTAATGTACTTGCCTTGCAAATACTCAATGCCGAGAGAGGTACCACGCAAAAGGTGAGCGGGGGTTTCTTGCGATCCCCGGCCGCAAGGAAAAGGCCAACATGGAGAGGTAACACCCCGAACCAATATGAGGTAAGAGGGGTCTATTGGCTGCCTGGCAATTAAAGCCGAGTATAGCCAATTCAACTCTGTGTCGGTCACCTTTGTCTCCTTCATCCTCCCCAATACCCTCTTGCACATCCAAGAGTGAAATATCAGGATAATGGGGTTGCGGATGCAATTGCGTTGTTGATGGGCTTCTCCGGAGATCATGTTCCAAAATCCCGCTAACATGCCGGGTGGCACGTCAACTTTCTCCGGAGCTCCCTTGTGGAATCCAAGCAGCTCCCTAACGTGCTCGTAGGGAACCACTTGTTGGACTCCCTCCAAACGGAATGACAAGCTTTGCATCCCATCATCATCAATGATGGGTGCAATAGTCATCAAAATTTCCAAGGCGAACCCCAAATGGGTGTCCATCGATATTCCGTTGGAGAACCGCACCCATCCGAGGTGCCCCAACATATATGTCGGTGCAAAAACCCAAGGTGTAGAGTGCTTGGTCGTCGAACGACGTTCGGCACAAGCCTCTTCTCAAGATTGGCAAGCCTCTCCTCCTCCTCCGCCGACAAGATGATGAAGCCGTACGAAGAGTGTGTCGGGGTGTAAGGAGGTGGTGCGGTTGAGCGAGTCGATCGTCGTGGTGGCGCGGGCTGCTCCTCCGTGTGCCCACGAGGTTCGGTGAACCTCATGGAAGTGCTTCTTGCAGCCCTCATACCACCAAGGAGGAGAGCTCGTTCCTCCTCGGTGGTGCCGTATCCGTCTCCATACTCCGGGAGACTCGGAAACCGAGTGCCTTCTCGAAGACGTGGTTGATGACGGCTTGGATGACGACGAACTCTTCTTCTTGGAGAAGAGACTTGTGGTTTTCTTCCATGCTGCACTCTTTTCTTCAACTAAAACTCCGGGTTGCAACCGGTAACTAGGCACTTAAACTCTTTGATTCGGATGTGGACTTTGAGTGGATTAAGGATGTGGATTTTTTTCTTGAGCTATCAAGCTTGGGATGGTTGGCTAAGTCTACGGAGGTTTTGAGCACACAAACTTGAACACACAAACAAAGGAAGGAGAGGGAAGCTTGCACTGCAGAAAACGGGAGCCGGGGGGGCTCCTTATGTAGGTGAGGCCGGCCTCGGTGCTCCTCCCCGCCTCGTCTTTCTTCCGGCACGATCTTTTCACCTCTGCAACTTTCCTGCCCGCGTGCTCCACGAGTTGCACCGCCCAAACGCTCTCGTCCACTATTGGTCCTTCCACTTGATGCTTCATGTTTTGGGTCATGTCCATGCTCCCTAGCTCCACTTGCTTCACATGCCACCATGAAATTCCTACAAAGTTGATACTTGCTGCCCACCATGCTTGTCCTTAGCATGTGGAATTGGTGAAAGTTGATGAAAGGGAATCCAATGGTGCATGCATGATTACTAGATTGCCTCCATTAAGGTGTGTTTAAGGTTAAGCACTCCTCTAATTCGAAATTTAAAATATTTTTCAGAGCCATGCAAGAGCTCGAACATAATTTTAGAGAAGTTTTTAAACCATTAAAAACAAATGCAAGTCGAAAATATTTTCTTTTTACGTCGATTTCGGTCTCACCGGTATAGTTTGCCTTCATCGGTTGAGAGCAAACATTTCCCGGCTTGATCATGGGGGCATAGGTTTAGGTTCTAATTTTGGCTAAATAAGAAAGATTTTGAATAAAACAAAGTTAGAATAGGCTTAGAAAAATTCTAATCCTAGAGAAACCAAGGATATAGATTTTTAAAACCAACCAAAAGCTTTGATTTCTAGGTTCACGCGAGTCCTACCACGTGCTGAATTTTATTAACACTTAAACATAAATCGTGGCTCTACTCGTGTGGTTTTAGCATGAAAAATAAGTCAACCTCAGCACCATAATGAGGGTGAAAGGTTGAGTTAAGGTTCTGAAATTATTTGGTTGAGGTTTCTCGAAAAGAAAAGAATCAAACAAGCACATAGGAGGGTTCATGCAAAGGGTTTATGATAAAGCAAACATTCAATCAAGAATTATGTCTCTAATATTGTTCAACCACTTCTAAGTCTAATGTCTTTGCGTAATAAAACTCAAAAACTAAATTATTAAAAAGACTCGAAAAACCTGGAATCGGGTTGTCCTCCCGGTAGCTTATTCTTGACTTGACGAAACGGGTTGCCTCCCGCCTAGCGCTTCGTTTATAGTCCATGGCTAGACTTCTTCACTTGATTTCTCCGGATCAACGCTCTTTATGGGCGTTGCAATCTTGGGTACCCGCTTTGGCTTAGTCAATTTTTTTGGTCTTCACGGTGGCTTTGTCCTTGGTCTTGACGGATGCAACAACTTCCCCGTGGCTCGGCATCTCGAACTCCGGTCCTTCGGTCGTGATCTTCATGGTCTCTAATGTGATCCTTCATCTCTCCCGAATGAGCTTGAGTAGCCTTCGCCGTCTTGGGACCTTGGAGTTGTCTCGGATATTCTTCTTCGTTACCCATCGGGCGCCGGCAAGTTGTCCCACTTGCGTCTAGCATCTTCATCACGATGAACACTTCACGTATAGAGCTTCCGACCTCCGTCACCTTGCCATCTAAATTCTTCAATATTTTCTCCATAGCCTCGAACTTAGTGACGGCGTCCTTGTTGATCTTAGCTTGCTCGTCCATCAAGTCCTTGAATTGTGCACAAAGAGAAACCAAAACTTGAATCGACGAACTTGCATTAAATCGGGGTTACCTTGGACATGGTCGTACTCCACACACTCCTTGCATGAGGATCTTGCTTCGGCGGCCTTTAGGTGTTGAGCTTATTTCTCCATCTCCATCTTCTCCATCCTCCTCTTAAGTAAACCGATATGCCACTCAAGGAATCCGACTCATATGCATTCAGCTCTCGCAATCGTCATGCGGATAGTTGAGACTTTGATCTTGAACGGCCTCCCGGCGTCTTGAAGGTTTATGATAGGTAGATCAACGATGTCGGGGTGCGCGGCGCTCCGGTGATTGAGGTTGATCTTCCTTTGGACTTGGAGGTGGTGATTCCCTTGGAGATTTTGACGGTCCTTCGACTTCAACTTCTGAATTTCCAACCCTTTAGCTTGTGTTGCACGTCACCTTTGCACGTAAAGTTTTCTGGATCATCCACAAAAAAGCTTGGGTTTCTTGGAGAGGTAGCCAACCATCTCCGGTTAGGGTTAGCAATAAGCAAAGTATGCAAAAACTAGAAAGGAAAAATAAATCTATGAAGACTAGAGTTAGACAAACTAGATTAGATGTATTTTGAGGATGATCAAAATTTAGTAGATGCAAAAATAAAACAAAATCAGTACTGAAAATTACAAAAAAAAGCAATAAAAAATCAAATCTTGATCACTTGTTCCCCGGCAACGGCGCCAGAAAAAGGGGCGTGTTGACGGTTAATAATTGTATCAAAGTTCGTTCGTGACTCGCAAGCGTACAAGTCTCCCGTCGTAGTCAAGGGACCCTTCTTCCCTCGAGTGGTGAACCCAAGGTATCGAATCCGTGGAACAAATGTGTGACGCAAGACTTAATCTATTAAAGCCAAGTAACTTCAATATTCGATAAAATACCTAATGCATCTAAGTAAAAGACATGAAACAAATCTAATCTACTAAAGACCGGAGAAAACAAAGTAAGATTGGGTAGATAAACCGATCTAGAGGGATCGGGGTAAGCCTTTTGTTGAAGTTCCAAGCAAGAGAAGAAGTAGCAAATCGAATCTTAATAGAAGCCTCTTTAAATCGTGGTTTCCCGTCCAAATCCGAAAACATCCGCCTTTCGAGACCCCCGTTCGTCACAACGTATCCCTATTCATGCGGGGAGCTTAGGGCGAGTCAAAAGACAAGTCGAGATTCTTTCGGAAGATCCGGCGTGTACCTCTAGCCACCGCGGCTACAAGAACACCCTATGTAATCTATCGCGCGAATAGAATTGGAATAAGCAAAGCCGATCGAAAAACGAAATCTTCGAGGAAACACTTGATCGCTAAGAAAAGATTCAACTTGATAATTCAACTATGACAATGATACATACACAAGATCACCACCGGGATCCTTCCTTGATCTTGCTTCTAGCTCGGGAACTCCGACGTGGTCTTCCATGCAAGGTTCCCACGTCGGCTAGGGAAACCCTAGTCAACTAACTCGACCCTCTCCTCTCCGACATGGTGTCCCTCTCTTCTCTCGCTTCTCGGCGGCCGAAGACGAAATCTTCTCTCGCGTGGCTCTCGGTCGGGGGACTATAAATAGCCCGATTGGCGGCTAGGGCAAAGGAGAGCGTGTTTGGGCCCAAAATGGGCACCGGGCCGACGGGGCCCCGGGCCGGCCGGCCCGGGCCCATTTAGGCCCGGCCCCGCGGGCTCCTTTGCCCGAGGTCGGTTCCCTTGCTTCCTCGGATGCTTCCCCCTTCGCATGTAGGTCCATGTCGTCGGTTTCTCTCCGAATTGGACTCAACTCCTTGTCTTGCAAGATTCGGCACTTTTCCGGTCGGGTCCACGGAGTCCGTCGTCTTCTCGGATCAAGTCCCCGGCTTCTTGGAGTTAATTTTACTTCATTGCATGACTTGTTCGGGACTTTAAGGTCTTGTCATGAGGTGCTTGATGAACTTATCCCGAAAGTCTTGCATTCAACGCTAAAACCCCGCATAAACATTAAACTCCAAAACCGACATGCACACGTGAACTTGTTATACCACGGGGGTTAGTACCAATGGATAAGGTATAAAACTCATGCCAACACCGAAGGTAAACTCATGGCTAGGTTGACGGATTTTCACCGTCAACGGAAATCCACGGATGCGTCCCGGGAGGGGGGACGAGCCCTCTTCGGCGGTGGCGGGAGAAGTCGCGCCGCCCGCCGAGGAGTCCGCTCCCGCTATCCGGGCGGTGCCCGAGCCACCGGCCGCCGAGGCGACGTTGCGGAGGCCAGCGTTGTCGAAGGTGAGTACTCTTCTTGAAGCTATAGAGCCCCTTGGGGAGTAGTCGTAGCCGCCGATGCACTCATCTTCTTTTGGCGAGCACCGAGGGCGGGAGGTAGCGACATCCCTGCGGGGGTGCCGATGCGAAGTCGACACCGGGGGCCCGGAGGGCTGCGGGAGGAGCCCCCGAGCCCGTGGAAGAGGTCGTCGAGGAGGCCGCCGTGACGGCCGGGGAGAGGGCGTCACCACGTCGCCGAGGGTTGCTCGGAGGTGGCTATCCGCTCCCCGGAGATCCAGGACGCAGAGCCCATCCGCTCTGCGCTGATGACGGAGGCCACCGCGAGTAGTCGCGGCGGAATAGAGCTGCTCGCAGATGATCTTGTCGAGCCTGCGACGGTGACGAAGCACCTGGAGGCGATCCGCCAGGCCGAGCAGTGGATGAAGGTAAGTAGCCGTAGTCTCTGAGTAGCCAATCTTCTGTCGTTGAGTACTCTTGTGACTTGAGTTGTCTTGTGCAGGACGTTGCGGAGCGGTCCCGTGACAAGTCGAACATCTGCAGGGCTATGGCGACGCGGTGCTCCGAGCCGAAGCCCTAGAAGAGCAACTTGTGAAGTCGCGGAAGCACGCGGCGCCATGCGATCGAAGCTCGACGCCGCCTTCGCCAAGTACCACAACGACGTCCAAGAGTTGCAGGCGAAGGGCGACGACTTGGTGCGGAAGAACAAGGGCCTCCGCAACAAGAACAAAGGTACGCCGCTGAACTTGTCGGGTACTTGTTGGAGGTCAAGAAGTTCCTGACCCGCTGTGCTGTTGTCGTGTTGCAGAGCTTGAGGGCCAGGTGGAGCAGCTGAAGTCTTCGGAGACGAGCATGAAGAACCTCTTCTACGGGAGCAAGAAGCCCGCCGGTACTCGAGCTCGACTACAAAGAACTCGCCTTCGAGTGCGAGAAGCACATGGAGCTCGGATTGCTTCTAACCGCGATCTCGTCAACCTGCTACAAATCCTTGCGAAGTTGAATGAAGACCGCGAGGCATTGCGGGCCCAAGCGGAAGGAGCTCGAAGAAGCCGCCTTGCGCCGATCGCAAGACTCCCCGGTGCCGCATCCGGGCGGCCCCAAGATTGCCCCGCTGGTGGATCGCCTCAAGGAAGCTCCGAGCCGGCTGGCGGCCTACGTGAAGCACATGGCGAGGTCGATCCCAAGACAAGTCTTGGCCTTCATGAAGTCGTACTTCCCGAAGGCCCCAGTGGAGGTAGTCGCCGGCGGGGTAGCCGCCAACTGCACTGATGAACAAGATGCGAGAGCCGCCGGAGCGGATGGCTCCCATCGCGGAGCAAGTAGGCGAGAAGCTTAACCTCCGGTAGCCTTGTAATAGATAGCTAGTAGCCATGGTTGTACGGGAAAACAATTGTAATAAATTGCTGAAGTATCAATGGAAGAAATTTTCCGGCAATGAGTACTCGTAGTCGCGATCTCGGAGTGCGGAGCCCCCATCATGGAGTGGATGCGAGTAGTAGTACTCGGCGGTAGTGGTCCCGTTGTAGGGAGTAGACGAGAAAGAAGTTGATGAACGATCAAACTTTATTGCGAAGAAGTACACACGGATGGCCGGGGCCGTAGTTACGAGTAGTCGCTTGGACCCGGAGGGCCGCTTACCGAGTAGCGCTGGAGCGGGTAGCCGCTTACAGCGCTTGATCCGTAAGTAGCCGTGTAGGCTGGATCGTAGATCCGTAGGTAGCCGTGCAGGCTGGATCTTGGAGTGTGGTCTCTTAGTAGACCGCTGCTAGAGTCCTTGACGCTCGTGGCAGCCCGGGGGTCCGTAGATAGCCGCACGGGCGGCATCCGGAGAGGAGAAGTCCGGAGACCGGAGCCGGGGACCGGGGGGTCGCTTACGGCGGGGGGTGTTGATGTAGTCGTGTAGACTTGAACCCCGCAGTAGTCGTGTAGACTAGGCGTAGAATCAACGAGTTGGTCGACGTTCCACGAGTTGTTGATGTCTTCGTCTTCAAGTGTTTGGAGGCGGTAAGAGCCGGCCCGGTCACCTTTGCAACGGTGAAGGGCCCTTCCCGAGGGGAGCCGAGCTTGTGAAGTCCTTCCGTGTTCGGATACGGCGGAGGACAAGATCTCCAACGTTGAAGGAGCGTTCCTTGACGTTGCGATCATGGTAGCGTCGGATACCCTCCGGGTACCTTGCCGATTGGACGAGGGCGGCACGGCGAGCTTCTTCGAGGCCGTCAATGTCAACTCGTCTGTCGTCTTCCGAGACGCCTTCGTCGTAGTGCTCCACCGCCGGCAAGTTCCATATGACGTCGGCGGGGGAGGATTGCTTCGGAGCCGTAGACCAGGAAGTAGGGGGATTGCCCCGTTGGCTTGGATGGTTGAGTCCGTAGCCCCCAGAGTGCGTTGGGTAGTTCCCTGATCCACTTGCCCCCTTTGGAGTTAGTAGCGTCGTGTAGCCGCTTCTTGAGAGCGTCGAGCACCATCCCGTTGGCGCGCTCGACTTGTCCATTGGCCCGTGGATGGGCAACTGAGACGTATCGGACGTCGATCCCGCTGTTCTCGCAGTACTCCCAGAACTGGTGGTTGTTGAAGTTGGAGCCCAGGTCTGTGATGATGCGGTGGGGTAGTCCGTAGCGGTGTACGAGTTCATCCAGGAAGTCGAGTACTCTGTCAGCCTTGGGGCATGTGACCGGCTTGACCTCGATCCACTTGGTGAACTTGTCGATAGCCACCAGTACCCTGTTGAATCCTCCTGGCGCAGTTGGCAGTGGCCCAATCATGTCGAGCCCCCAGCAAGCGAAGGGCCAGGTTGGCGGTATGGTGATTAGCTTGTAGGCTGGGACGTGTTTCTGCTTGGCGAAGTATTGACATCCTTAGCACCTCCTGACGAGTTCTTCGGCGTCACCCAGAGCTGTGGGCCAGTAGAAAGCTCGCCGAAAGGCTTTGCTGACCAGCGTACGTGAGGACGCGTGGTTGCCGCAGACGCCCTTGTGGATCTCCTCCAAGATGTCCTTGCCTTCTTCGCGGGGGACGCACTTCATGAGTACTCCGGAAGATGCGCCCCGCTTGTAAAGCTTGTCTCCGATGAGGACGTAGGACCTGGCACGGCGGACGAGTCGCTCGGCCGAGTTCTTGTCGGAGGGGACCTTCGCTTGCCGAGGTAGTCGATGAAGGGTTACCTCCGGTCCACGTCGATCATCATGACCTCCTGCCCGACCGATGGATGGGCCGGGACGGTCGGTCGGTGGCGCCGGCTCCGGGATGGATGGCGCGTGAAGCTCGTGGATGAAGACACCCGCTGGCACTTGAGCGCGGGTGGATCCAAGCTTCGAGAGGACGTCCGCCGCAACGTTGTTGTCACGGACGATGTGATGGAACTCGAGACCATAGAACTTGTTCTCGAGCTTGCGGACTTCTAGGCGATGGCGTCCATGTTCTCCTTGTTGCGGTCCCGGGACTTGTTGACTTGGTTGATGACCACTCTGCGGAGTCGCCGTAGACTAGTAGCCGCTTGATTCCCGGTGAAGCCGTGAGGCGGAGCCCGTGTAGGAGGGCTTCGTACTCGGCTTCGTTGTTTGAGACCTTCCGGAAGATCGCGGGATGTACTTGAGTTGTTCGCCCGTTGGAGAGATCGGAGTACCCCTGCACCTGCGCCCTCAAGGTTGAGTGAGCCGTCAAAGTACATCACCCAATGCTCTGGTCGCACGGTGGGAGTAGGTAGTTGGTTCTCCCGCCACTCTGCCATGAAGTCGACTAGAGCTTGCGACTTGATGGTTGTGCATGGCTTGAAGTTGATAGTGAGGGCGCCGAGCTCGACCGCCCACTTGGAGATTCTTCCAGTAGCATCTTGGTTCCGCAGGATGTCGCCGAGCGGGTAGTCGGTGACGACGGAGATCGAGTACTGCCGGGAAGTAGTGTCGTAGCTTCCGCGAGGTGATGAGTATTGCGTACGGTAGCTTCGCACGGGCGATAGCGGGCCTTGGACTCCGATAGGACCTCGCTGACGAAGTAGACTGGGCGCTGGACTGGGTAGGCGTGGCCGTCTTCATGCCGCTCGACAACGATGGCGATGCGACCACATGAGTAGTCACGGCTAAGTAGAGCGATGAGGCGCTCGCCCTTGTGAGGAGCCGTGAGGATCGGAGGCTTCGATAAGAAGTCCTTGAGCTGGGCAAGGGCTTGATCCGCTTCTGGAGTCCACACGAACTTCTCTTGATGCTTGAGTAGTTTGAAGAAGGGGAGGCCCCGTTCTCCTAGCCTTGAGATGAATGCGGTCGGCGCCGCCATGCACCCTCGTCGGCTTCGGACATCTTTGATGCTTGTGGGAGCTCTCATGCTTGGTGATGGCGGAGATCTTCTCGGGGGTTGGCTTCGATGCCGCGCCGGGCGATGATGAAGCCGAGTAGTTTGCCCGAAGGGACGCCGAAGACGCACTTGTTCGGGTTGAGCTTCCGGCGGTACTCGCGTAGTGATGCGAAGGTCTCTTCAAGATCGTCGATGAGGGTATTGGAGTCCCCGGGTCTTGAAAACCACGTCATCCACGTAGGCCTCGACGTTCTTGTTGAGTTGCCTCTTGAAGCGAGCTCCGGATAGCTCGTTGGTAGGTAGCGCCGGCGTTCTTCAACCCGAAGGACATGGTCGTGTAGCAGACGCGCCAAATGGGGTGATGAACGCGGTTTTCTCCGGTCTTCCTCCTTGATTGCGATCCGGTGGTACCGGAGTAGCGCTCGAGGAAGCGAGAGCGGTCGCGGCCCCGCCGTGGAATCGATGACTTGATCAATCCGCGGCAACCCGAAGGGGTCCTTGGGGGCGTGCTTGTTGAGGTCAGTGTAGTCGACGCACATCCTCCACTCGTTCGAGTTCTTCTTGCGGACGAGGACAGGGTTTGCGAGCCACTCAGGATGGAAGACTTCTCTAATGAAGCCAGCTGCGAGTAGCTTGGCGAGTTCCTTCTTGATGGCGTCCCGCCTGTCGTCGGCAAAGCGTCGGAGGTGTTGTCGCTTGGGGGTGGCCTTAGGATCGACGTTGAGGCAGTGCTCAATCGGCTCCCCGGGCACTCCCGGCATGTCCGTCGGCTTCCACGCGAACATGTCGCGGTTAGCCCGAAGGAAGCCGATGAGCGCGTCTTCCTATTTGGGGTCGAGGCCCGCCCCGATGGTGGTGGTCTTGCTTTGGGATCGCTCGTTCCAAGGTCGATCGTCTTGACGAGTACCTCCTCAGGTGGCTGAGGCTTGTTGGCGCTGTCAGACTTCTCTGGGATGTCGAGTTCACTTGTGGCAAGTTTCTTCGACGCGCGTAGACCTCCATCATCGCGTTGGGTACTTGATTTGTGGAGGCGATCTCCACGGCTTCTGTGTCGCAGTCGTGGGAGATCTTCAAGTCCCCTTGGAGGGAGAGTACACCGGCTGGGCTTGGCATCTTGAGTACCAAGTAGGTGTAGTGGGGCACCGCCATGAACTTGGCGATGGCCGGTCCGCCGAGGATGGCGTGGTAGGAGGTCTCGAAGTCCGCGACCTCGAACTTGATGTACTCGGTATGGTAGTGTCTTGAGATGCCCCGAAGGTAACTGGCAGGACCACTGAGCCCAGTGGAATAGCCGCGTTGCCAGGGACGATGCCGTAGAAGGGCACGTTGCTCTTGGTGAGCATATGAGTGATGTCGAGCTTCATTTTCTTCAAGGTCTTGGTGAAGAGGACGTTGAGCCCGCTTCCGCCGTCGATGAGCACCTTGTTGAGTTTGGAGCCCGCCACCGTTGGCTTCAGGACGAGGGGGAACCGTCCTGGTTCAGAGAAGCTGGTCCATTGATCCGCGCGGGAGAAGGTGATGGGTACCTCCGACCACCTGAGAGGGGTCGGGACCGCTGGCTCGATGGACATTACTTCACGACGGGTAGCCTTCTGCTCCCGCCTGCTGGGCAATCCGCCGAAGAGGACGTTGACGGTCTTCTCAGGTTCTTGGAAGTCGTTGTTGTCGCCGTCCTTCTTCTTGCCCTTTTGATCGTGAGGGTGCGGTGGCTCCGGCGTCTCCTTGAGTGCGTGCCTGAGCTGGTAGCACTGTTCGGTGGTGTGGTTGCCGTTTGGATGCCACGGGCACTTCTCCTTCAACGGGTCTTTGAAACCGCCGAGTTCTTTTTCGAGTTCCCTTTCGCAGGATGCTGGATAGTCGCGACGGTGTTGTCTGGCTTGCGCTTGCGGTTGGGACCCGAGTAGTTGTTGTTGTTGTTGCGACCACCCCGGTTCGCGTTGCCTTTGCGCCGTCGCCACCCTGGTTCTGCTTGGTCTTGCCGCGGATGGCATCGTACTTGGCATTGGCCTTGTCTTCTTCATCCGCCCAGGACGTGATCATGTCCTTGAGGTGGGGGATGGACCTGGGGCGGCGACGACCGAAGTCTTCGAAGGTGCGGCGGTGGTAGAGGCCGTCTTGGAAGAGGTCGATGACCTCCTTGTCAGTGACGTCGACGACGGTGGCGCGCTTGTCGAAAAAGCGGCGCATGTACTTGCGGAGGGTCTCGCCTTGTTCTCGCTTGATCATGGCCGGGTCCATGCGAGTACCCGATCGCCCCATGGTGCCCGCGAAGTTGCTTGTGAACTGCTCCTTCAGCTGGTCCCACTTGTCGATCGAGTGCTTATCCAGCGACTCGAGCCAAGTGAGTGGTGCTTGGTCCAGGCAGAAGGGGAAGTAGAGGCACTTGGTGTCGCTGTTGCCGCCAGCGTTCTCGATGGAGAGGGCGTAGCACCTGAGCCACTGGATGGGGTCCTGCTTCGCATCGTACTTGGTGATTCCCAAAGGCTTGAATTTGTCGGGGAGGAGCAAGTTGCGAAGTCGAGATGAGAAGGCGGGGAAGCCGTCGCCCTCAGCTGCGGTGGTCGACTTCTTCCGCCGCAGTTCTTCAATCTTCTGGCGAGCGTCGTAGCCACCCTGCGAGGCGCCGGAGGCGTGGTCGTTCGCGTGGCCTCGGCCGCCGCGGGCGCCGCCGCCTCCGCCCTCCCCGTTGGCCCCGTGATTGGAGCCGCCGCCGTCGTTGCCGTCGCCGTCGGGATCGTTGCCGCCCCCCGCCGGCCGGAGCGCGTTGAGGGACGACTTCTCGGTTGGTTCGTGGTCGCGCGGTGAAGGTCTCGCCGGCGTTGGAGCGACGACGGTTTGGCTCGGCCGGGAGCTCGGCTCGAGTACGGTTGGGACCGTTGTTGGCGCCGTGACTAGTAGCTTCGTTGTCGCGGAGTCGGCTCGAGGAGGTTGGTTGACTCTCGTTGTCGACCCGCATGAAGTAGGCTTCTTCGGCGAGCTTGGCGATGACCTCTCCCGGCGCGTATGCCCCGAGCCCGGCATGCGATCGGCCGTGATCGACATGAGGCACTGCTCGGGGGTAGTGTGTACTCTGCTCTCGACTGCCTCAAGAGCTTCCGCAAGGTTGCGGACGGGGAAGTTGTCACGGAGGCGCCGACGACGTTCGTTGCGCTTCCGGTTGCGTTCACGTCGAGCGTCTCTGTCCGCCGGAGTCTCGTTCGGTGGAGCATCAGCAGAGAGCTCGTCGGAGGAGATGTCCTCCAGGTACTTGTCCTGAGCCGTGCCTGAAGGCCCTGGGGTGTCGCCGGCAGCCATGAAGACTTGGCGATCGGGGGTGCCAAGGCTGGACTCAGAGGGTGCCACCTCAGTTGGTGTGCTTGAATCGGCCCGGCTAGCGGTGTTCCCTCCTGGAACGGTAGCGAGTCGATGTAGGCGACGTAGCGTGAGTCTCCCTTTATCAGGTCGGCGAGGTTTGCGTCCGGCCGCAGGAGACGTATCTCCCGGCCGGCGTGGATGTTATAACCAGCCCACAGGCTGGCCCTGATAAAGGAAGCTCAGTGGAGTTGTCCTCGGACTCGGGCTCCTCAGGGTCCGACCCGAAGTCGAACTCGTAGTCCGGTTCGAGTAGAACTCGGAGAGAAGGCCGGAGTCCGCAGCACGATTGGGGGTGGCGTCGGAGTCCGAGCCGTACTCGGGTACGGGCTCCTTGCCGGTGCGAAGTGGGAGCCCCCCGTGCGGGCCCGGGCCGAAGATGCGGGGGCCGCGCGCGGAGCGCTCGCGAGGTGAGGGGATCGCCTGCGATGGGCCGAGCGGCCGGCTCGCATGCGATGGCCCATGGCGACGTCGAGTACGTGTTGGAAGCGGACTCGATCTCGAAGTCGCCGTGGTGGTTGAAGAGTGAAATCTCGCCGAACTTGCCGGGCGAGTTCACCCGTGACAACTTCAGGAAGCGTCACGAAGCCTTGTCTTCGGGTTGGGCTGCATGGTCGGTGGCGCCGGAAGGAGCCCGCGCCATCAGCAGTGCAGACCCAGGCGCCGAACACGAAGGTGTCGCCGCGGTTGCGGGCGACGGTTGGCTTGAAGTGGACGGAAGCCGTCGAGTTCGCCATGTGATCTCGGGCGAGAGCCCCTACCTGGCGCGCCAGTGTCGGTGTTTTAGACCGGCAACCTACTAAGGGGAGTACCCGAAGTAGATGAATGTGACTCGCCGAGATCGGTTACTCGAAGGAAGAGACACGTGGCACACAATTTAGACAGGTTCGGCCGCGAGGTGCGTAATACCCTACGTCTTGTATGCCGCGTAGCTCGGATTGATTGGGCACTATTACAAGATGGTGCAATAGTGCGTCGTGGGTTGTATGAGATGAGATTTGATGCTACGGATCGGTCCCCTGCCTCGCCTTATATAGTCCGGGAGGCGGGGTTACAAGTCGGAGTAGGGAGAGAGTACTAGTCGAGTACGTCTAGGAGCCCTCCATACGGTGCGGAACATGTACGGCTCCCCTAACCGAGTACTACTCTTGTGTAGTCCTTGTGCTCCACGCCTTCGGGTGCCGTGTAGCGCAAGCCGGTAGTCCCGGGGGCCCACCGAGTAGTCGGTCCCGGTACCCACCGAGGTAGTGGGCCCGGGGAGGCCCATAAGACACCGTTGGCCATCGCCGGCGAGCCGCCGCCGCCGTACCGCGCGCCGCCGCCCGGAGGTTAAGCCGCCGCCGCCATGCGCTTGCAAGCGTCCACCACCACCCGATCTTCATCCGACGGCTCGAGATCAACCCAAGCCGCCCCGGTCAAAGAAGTCATACCGGTCAACCCGAGCCCCTCCGCCGCCACTTTGCAAAAACAACCCCGCACTTTATAATATTACAATAATACCCTTCCACCCATGAAGATCCATACAATCGAGTCCTGGTTTTCTCGGTGAAACCCCCGAACTTCTTAGTTTTTCCACCCGAGGTCCACCCCTAACCTTTTTACACTATAAACCTTGAGTTTATATGTGTAATTGTGTTTAGGCCCCTGATTTCTTGCAGTAAAGCCCCTGGAGCCCTAGTTTTTCACAGTTTAGCCCTTGTAGCCTTATTTAGTGCGTAGTTTTCACGTTTTAGCTCCGTTTCAAGCGTTTCGAATTGCGTTAGGTTCGTAATAACTCAAAGAACGTAATAGAGACAATGTTGAACCTGTTCCTTGCTTTATAATTTATTCAATATTTAAATACGATTAAATACTTATATACATGCTTTTCTAATTAAAATTTAATTAGAGATCAACACGTGTTTTTATAAGAAAGATAATTTGATTAATGCTTATTTAAATATTCTTTCCAATTAAAATCTAATTAGTGATATATCTCGGTTTTCATAATCAAACTTAAATTAATTAATATACATTCAATTTGCTTTCTAAATAAAAGTAACATAGGTCTATCCCGAGTTTTCATAATTAAATATCAAATTGATTAATACGAACATAAACATGATTGTAAATTATAATTTGCTTAGTACAATTCGAAATGTAAAATATTCGTTTAGATGTTTTACATGCTTCTTTTAAATTAAAATGTTTAATTTGCATAAAATAATACTTGAATATTTATAAATAAAATTGGAATAAATATAACTTGCTTAATTATTAAATAAGGTATTTCTCGAAATAACCTATGCACATCTTTTTGAATTAAAATTTACCAAGCACATAGCCTTGTGTGATATAATCCAAATCTTACGATAGTTCCGAGTCTTTTGCGTTCACGGTCCTAGAACCAAACCTTGTCCTCTTTTAAAGCTTTTCATGCTTGGTGTATTGTTCTTAGTTGTTCTTGTTTGTCTGCTCTGCATGTTGTGCTCGATGTTTGCTTCGAGTAGAAGATCGAGCTGCTGATTGAAAGTCCTGAAGATCAAAAGTACCAAAAGAGCAAGAGCAGAAGAGCAAGAGTAGCTTTTTGTTGAGAAAGGCAAGTGACCCTAACCATCCTTCTACCTATGCTTTAATACAAGAACACTGTAAATTAATCGGAACATGGAGAACCACCCGGGAAAACAAGACAACCACAAGACATATGGCTCTGTCTTGGCCAATTAATTAGGGAAGTCTTGTGTGGCTATTAGCCTTAGTAGCTTGGGGTACGGAGGAATGCTTTTATGACTCTTCTACTCCGGACGGGTTTTGGAACGGAAGTGATCTTCTAGGCTAACTCCGTCCGAGGTAGAAGGAGGGTACGAAAGATAGCCTCTAGGACGTGCTACTATGGACTAATACACATTGGAGGACTCTTTGTAAAGGCCTCGTAGCGTCCCTATGCAACCACACCTCGGAAGTGTGGTATTGTGCCTACTTTTTGTAACGCCTCGCGTTTTTAGCTCTAAATAAATCACCTAATAAATCATGCGTATTTTCAAAACCGACCCACCGAGCTCAATTACCATTCAAACCCTAGCCATTGATTTTCCCCTCTCTCTCCCCGACGCGCGTGCCGCGAATCCCGCCGCACCGCACCCATGCGCGCCTTCCCAACGCCGCGGTCGGCCACCGGCCGGGAATCCCGCGCACGCCGCGGTCCCGACGACCGATCCGCCTCGCCATCACCGCCGTCCCGGAAAATGCGCCGACGCCCGAAAAATCGGGAAAAACCCCGCAAAACCCTTTCCCAAATTTCCCTAACAATTTTCCGGATTTTCCAAAATTTCTTTCCCTATTTCTCCTTTTCTCTTCTTCATTTTTCTCCCCTTTCCTTTTTTTTCCTTTTTCCTTCTCTTTCTTCCCTTCCTTTTTCCCTTTTCCTTTTCTTTTTCCTTCCCTCTTTTCTTTTTCCCTTCTCTTCTTCTTCTTCTCTTCTCTTCCTTCTCCCTCCTCCCGCGCGGCCAGCACCCCGCGCCCCCCGACCAGCGCCTGACACCGGGTTGACCCCGGGCCCGCGGCCTACCGCGCCCTGTCCGCCGTCCTCCTCGGCACGCCGGCAAGTCCGCCCTCCTCCCCACGCCACCACGGGCCCGCGCACGCCGGTGCCGGCCGGCCACCCGGACGCGGCCGCCATTAATCCCCCCCGCCCGAGCCGTCACCTCCACCACCGCCCGACCGCGGCCCGCCCCGCGCCCTAGCACGCCCCGCACAAGTTGACCGACGGCAGCACGAGCCGTCGCATCGCCGGTCGCCGCCTCGCGAAGCTCCTCGAGCTCGCCGGAGTGGAGCTCGCCGGGAAAAATCTTCCCCCCAAAACCGCCATCCGCCGCCTATAAAAAGGGCCGACGGCTTCCCCGGCTCGCCACACCTCACCACTGCGGTCTCACGAAAGACCTCCTCCCCCTCCTCCCCGAGCACCACCACGCCGTCGCCCCCTAGCGCCGCCGCGCCACTAACCTCCCCGCGGAGCCGCCTCCACCGTGCACTCTAGCCCAAGGTGAGCACGGGGAAAGGATCCCCTCGCCCCCCTCTCCGTTTTGCCCTGCTCCCCGGCCGCCGCCGCCGCCGGCGGGCGCCCCCCGCCGGCCATACCCGCACCACCCCTCCCTCTCGTTCGATTCGAGGGGGGGAAGAAGGTGGCACTTTTGCCAAGACCCCCCCCCCGCTTCCCCTTTATTTCCCTCAAAACCGAGCTCTATTCCCTCTCTCTCTTATTTCTTTTCAATTAGCCCCTGGATCAATACCTAATTATAGATTGAACACTGCTATACCCTAAAACAATTTACAAAGTGACCCTAACCTAGTTTATATTAGCATAATCACCCCTTTTACCATTAGTAGAAATTGCTAATAGGTCCTTAATCCCTATACCTCCCCTGTGACCCAACATTTTATGCACGATTAAACCCAGACCTCACCCCGCTATTTTCCCGTAGTACATTACTGAACCACCCCCCCTCCCTGGGGCTTATAAATACCCCCCTCCGCTCACTTCCCCCTCCCCGAGCTCGGCCGGAAACGTGTGTGCTAATATTGCTTGCTTGCTTGTGTGTGCGCCATAGCCGACGGAGTAGACGGAGGAAGGTACCCCGAGCCGGAGATCGAAGCCGACTACTGCGAGCAGGAGCCCGAAGCCCCGAACGTCGAGCCGGCACTCCCCGAAGACTACGAAGACGGCAAGTTCAACCTCCCCCTTTGATGCATGCTTCTATCCTAGTTTTAAAAATATATCCTATACCCGTTTTATAAATTGCATATTGTTTTACTGCAAAACATGGTAGGATAGCCACCCTTGATTGCTATGATTGAACCTTGTTTTGGCCTAAACGAGTGCTTTAAAATGTGTGTGTGCTTTCAAAATGTGTGAGTGCTTTAAAAACAAAAAGGGGATATGTTTGGAAAATGAGTAAAGAACTGGGTAGACGGGATGGACGTGTGTGTCAGGAGTATGGGTGAGCCCGTACCGTGTGGTTGAGCGTGTTGGGAGTTGTCCATCTTGTCGGTTAAGGACCGGGTTGCGTGACATCTCACCGACCCAAATCATCGTACAACCACTCGACCGTTGTATGTGGCAACGGCTTAGCATAAACCCCACTAGTTAATCTACTTGCCATCTGGTGTGTGGGTGAGCAGCGGGAGACCAAGGAGTAGGGGTACACTCTGTGTGAGGTACGCCCCGGTTATGTGGGATAACCCCTTGGGTGCTTTCGTGGTGGCTCGTAGCGTTAGCTAAGGTGGGTAATGGCTATGATAGGATCCGTACCGCGCGCCGAGGTGTCCGTGTGATGGTACCCTACTTGTGGGTAAAGATGTACAACCTCCGCGAGTGACAAACCTATTCGAATAGCCGTGTCCACGGTATTGGACGAGTCACGGTGTGGTCACAAAAACTAGTGTTTGGGATGGGATGCTTTCTG
Source organism: Cenchrus americanus (assembly GCA_947561735.1). Taxonomy (NCBI): domain Eukaryota; kingdom Viridiplantae; phylum Streptophyta; class Magnoliopsida; order Poales; family Poaceae; genus Cenchrus; species Cenchrus americanus. The sequence continues at coordinate 8,835,748 of OX387242.1, forward strand.
GCGTGAGTTGTTTTCTGGTGGTGTGTGTGTGGCTGTGTGCCCGGGCTACGACGGACGGGAAGTCCGGTAGTTCCACAGTGGTTTCCCTAAAACTGTTGAGTTACTTGGGTTGTGAAAATGATTTGCGAAAACCCTTTTGACATGAACCCTGCATGTGTAAGTTTGCAAAATGAACCTTAACCTGATTCTTGTTATACCTTATGCATGATTCTGCTTATAAGCCCCTCCGTGGGTGGGGTTGGATTTGCTGAGTACGTATGTGCTCACTCTTGCTTTACTAACTATTTTACAGAGGAGGATCCCGATTACATTCCCGAATACGTTGAGTAGGTTGTGCCCTACACCCAACCGTGCCTGTGTATCAGGGCCCTACCGAAAGCTTCCATGGTGTGGTACTCTGAGGAGGCTATGGAAGCCTTTGCTATCGTAGTATGGTCGTTAGCGTTTGTGTTGTTCCTTGTAGCGTTGGCACTACCGTGCCCTCTCGTGTCGCCGTGATGTAAAAGACTCGATTCCACCCGTTGTAATAAATGTGTTACCGCCCTCCCGGGACCGGTATTTGTGTCACATTTAGTCACCTCTAATGAGGGGACGCTTCGAGGTGGTATCGAGCCAAGTTGGCCATAGGACATGACCCCTAGGATACGAGACCTCCTCTCGGCCCTCTCTAACCTTTTCCTTTGCTAAGCTCACCTTTTCCCAAATCCTTACCTTGATTCTTGCCTGTTTCCAGATGGCTAGCCCCGAGTGGAACGGAGGGATTTGCCCCGTCCAGCCGCGGCCTCCCTAACTTTGTTGCTACTCGGCCCTAGAGCGCGTCGGAGTAAGGAATCCGCCGCAGTTCGTCTACCGAGAGTACGAACGCTACGACACCCCCTCGGTGTAAGCTGCTGATCTTTGTGGGAAGAAGCACGCTTTACCCCGACATAGAGCCATGGTTCGTCTCTGCCACTGGTTTTCGCTTTGCCGACACCTACCCCAAGGCTGCTCGGAAGGCCCTGCGACAGCTACGAGTGGTTTATAGACATCACCTCCGTAGGACTCCAATGGGATTCTTTCCACCCTCCGGAGGAAGAGGACGCTCGTGGATTGCTCGCATGAGAGGACTAGAACGAGAAGAAGAAGACTTAGAAGAGGCGCTTTCCCACCTATCCATATACCTCGAGGCCTATACCACCTTTATCGGGAGCAAGCTCGGCAAGCGAAGCGACAGATCGACGGAGCGGAAAGAGCGGAACGAGAGGATAGAACTAGAAAGGGTGAAGACGACCATAGCGAAGTTGAACTACACAACACAAAGAAGAATACCTCGGGGAAAGAGAACGCACGCCGTTGGCCCATAAGGCCCTATGGGATGAACTAAAGGAGCGAAGAAGCGAGGATGAAGGAGCCGGAGCGAAGAAGATGAACCCGAAGAAACCCACCGGGACAAAGGGACCCGGACCGAAGATGAGGTACTGGAGCAAGATCTTCCATCGAAGAAGCGCCGTATCCGGCTAGAGGCGAATCACCATGAGACTAGGGTGTTTAGGCTAGAAATCGAGTCCTAGCAATAATAAGTGTACCCCGAAGGATGTACCCCAACCTTCCTACTAAATAAAGTATCCATCTCTTGTACCCCACCACAACCTCGTTCAACTCTATCTTTGTTTTCGGATGGCGGAAGATGGATGGACCCAAGGCGTGTGCCGGGAGGAGCCTGGTTTTGCTCGCTCGCTCATCAACTCCCCGGAGCGCCTCGGTATCACCGAGCGCCCTAGGTACTACGAAAGAGGGAGTACGAGCAACTCGGTAATCTTCGTTGTAGAGTGGTCCTCTCCGTCGCTAGAAGCAACCGCCACACCAACATCGAGCCGTGGCGCGTGATCGCCACGGGGTTTCGACACCGAGACACCTATCCTTTGGCCCTCGAGAAAAGCCCTCCGCTACTCGTGCCGAATTTATGAAGAACACCTCGTCCCCACACCAATGAGGTACTTCCCTCCCGCCATCGAACCCCGGTTTGGCGAGCCCGCATGAGGAACCCGGAACGACGTCGCCACCAAGAAGACCCGCCGTACCACGTAGTTGCCTACCTTGTCTCCCCGGACAAGCTCTTTGACGACCAAGCCGGACACTTGAGGGAACAAATCGGTCGGGCCGAGCAACCGAAGTCACGGTAAGGATGCACCAAGTCCGAGTGGCTCAAGCCGAAGCAAGAACCGCGGCAGCCATAAGCGGTGAAGCCGTTGCCCGGGAAAGCCTCGGGAGAATCCGGGACCAACGCATGCAAGAATGGACCCACGGCGGAACACCCGTTCCGGCCATTGGAGAAGCTCAAGTTCTCCGCCGGGAACACCCCTTGTAGGATGGGGAGGAACTATCGAAGTCCCCCCGGCACCACCGGCGATCACCGAACCCCCAACGGCTAACGGCCGAAGCCTCGGCACGGCCTCGGGGAAAACGGAGACCCCGAAGGCGGAAACGATGACGAGTTGCTCATTCCGCTGGAAGAACACTCGACCCCAGAAGACAGCTCCCCTCGCGAGTAGTGTGCCCCAAGACCCAGGGAATGAAGCCGTACTGGTCCAAGTCGCGCCCTTAGTCCTTAGCCGTGTAATGTGTCCGCGTAGTCGGGATGTATCCTCCTCGCTGGTTTGTAATAAAAACTTGTTTGTGCGTGCTTGATTGCTATGTGCTTGTTGTGTGCTTACCGGGAGAATAAACCCTGCCTTTTCAAAAGGAAATCTGTTATAATCCACTTAAACATCACATAAAACTAGATCTCTTAGAAAGCCCGTCTCTTTACGAGATGGTTTCCGGCACCTGTCGGGACCCACCGATCGGACGGCGAAGGATCGCAAGCCGATCGGAGGGAGCGTCTCCACGACCGGAGGTTAACCAAAATGAAGATGGAGGAGAGAACATGGTCCCGCCACCACCACCCCCTCCTCCGTTGACTTGGCACAAGTCTTAGCCAACAGACCGTCCCGATAGAGGCTATCTTCAATGCCATCAACCGCCCAAGACCCCGAGCTATGAGCATGAATGAGAAGCCGATCGAGTTCCTCGGGACTAAGCCGCCCACCTTTAGCGGGTCGGTGAATCCTTTGGATGCCGACGATTGGCCGAGAGCTATTCCGAGGGAACCGGAGCCCCTCCACTGCGAGGACCATGACAAGGTTCTCTGGCGGCTCACCGACTCACCGGACAGCCCTAGCTCCGGTGGGAAAATTACCGCACCGCGACCAAGGATCCCTCCACAATCACATGGGATGAATTCGTGGAGGAGTTCCGCCGCTACCACATCCCGGAGGCCACACCGAAGCGGAAGGCGGACGAGTTCCGCGAACTCCGCCAAGGCAACATGTCCGTGGAGGAATACACGTACCGCTTCATAGAGCCGGCACGCTATGCCCCCGAGGAGGTGGATAAAGACTCCAAAAAGCAAGAGATGTTCAAGAAGGGGCCGACTCCGAACCGAGGACACCGCCGACTCCTCGGATTTACCCGACTTTAACACCCTTATGAACATGGCAATCCTCACGAAGAGAGCAAGGGCCGAGGAAAAGAAGGAAAACAAGCACAAGTTCATGGAACACAAGGCCAAGCAGAAGAGCGGTCCCGGAGGCCGAGAAACTTTGGACACCCCATGTCCAGGTTCCAAGCTCCTATGCGGTACGAACCCAATCCCAAGCTACGAGCTCACAAGCCCCTAGAGCCCGAGTTCAAGCCCTCCTACAACCGAGTGCCATGAAGCCCCCACGGGAACAACACCGACCGGATCACTACCAACAACAACAACGACTCCCGAGTGTGTTTCAACCGCCGAGAAACCGGCACTTCATCGCCAACCGCCCCTATGCTAAAAAGCCGCCACCACCACCTACTCTAACTCGGTGAACGGGCCAAGGCCACTTGCGTCAAGAGCCAACCGCATGCCGGTGCGCAGCAACAATAACTTCGGCAACAACACCGGCAACCGGCAGATGAGGCGGCCCCGGCGGTCGTATGGACGCGCCGGGTGAATCACATCAATGCGCGGGAGGCACAGGAAGCACTAGGCGTAGTACTCGGTGAGTTCCTCGGTCGGCTCGCTTTGGCTACCATACTATTCGATTCGGGAGCATCACACTCGTTCATATCCTCAAGCTTTGTGGAAAAGCATAGCATACCCACAGTACTACTAAAAGCACCCCTAATAACTCGAACGCCCGGAGGTGACATTAAGTGTCAACTGGGATGCCCCCGGGTAAGGATTATTTTAAGTGGGGTAGAGTTCTTAGCAGACCTGGTAGTACTGAAATCCAAGGGGATAGATGTGATCCTTGGTATGGACTGGTTAAGCCAACACCATGGCCTCATAAGTTGCGCCGATAAAGTAGTACACCTGACCAATCCAGACGGGATACAAGTGACTCCGCCACACGCGAGGACACGGGCGGATATAATGGTTTTCAACGTAGAAGCCAAGTCCATAGAAGATGTCCCGAGAGTACGAGAATACCCGGATGTGTTCCCCAAAGAACTCCCCGGGATGCCACCGAACGGGGATATAGAGTTCGTAATCGACCTTATCCCTGGGACCTCTCCCATAGCCAAGAGGCCCTATAGGATGGCAGCCCCTGAGTTGGCAGAATTGAAGTAGCAGCTAGCAGAGCTTCAGCGAAGCGGGTTCATCGACCAAGCTCATCACCATGGGGAGCACCGGTGCTTTTCATGGAAAAGAAGGATAAGAGCATGAGGATGTGAGTGGACTATCGCTCGGCCGAACGAGGTCACTATTAAAAACAAATACCCTCTTCCCGGAATAGATGACCCGTTTGACCAAGCGAAGGGAGCCAAGTATTTCTCGAAGGTGGATCTAAGATCGGGGTACCACCGGCTCAAGATTAGGGAAAGTGACATCCCCAAGATCGCCTTTGTCACTCGCTACGAGCAATATGAGTACACGGTGATGTCCTTTGGACTAACCAATGCACCAACATACTTCATGAACCTCATGAATAAGGTGTTCATGGAAGAGGCGGGACAAGTTTGTCGTGGTCTTCATTGACGACATACTTGTTTATTCCAAGAGCGTGGAGGAGCATGAGCAACATCTTCGAGTAGTCTTTGGGAAAATTGAGGGCACACAAGCTATACGCCAAGTTCGGCAAGTGTGAATTTTGGCTAGAGAAAATATCCTTCCTTGGGCACATTCGACTACGAAGGAGTAGCCGTAGACCCCGGAAAGTAGAGACAGGTCTCCAACCGCGCGTAACCAACCAACGTGAGTGAGATCGGGGAGTTTCCTAGGTTTAGCGGGTACTACGGAGATTTATCGAGGGATTCTCCAAAATCGCCCGGCCCATGACGAGAGCTGCTCAAGAAAGAGAAGAAGTTTAACCGGACCGAGGCCCGCGAGAGAAGTTTCCAAGAGTTGAAGAAGAGGTTGACCACGGCCCCGGTGCGACCCCGCCGACATCCAACGGGACTTTGTCGTGTATTGCGACGCCTCCCGACAAGGGGTTGGGATGTGTTCTCATGCAAGATGGGAAGGTAGTGGCATATGCCTCCCGTCGGCTCAAACCCCATGAGCGAGAACTATCCCACCCATGATCCGGGAGTTTGCGGCCGTAGTGCATGCCCCGAAGATGCGGAGACACTATCGATCGGGAACAAGTGTGAAATCTATACAGACCACAAGAGTCTAAAGTACATCTTCACTCAGCCCGACCTGAACCTAAGGCAGAGAAGATGGCTAGAGCTAGTCAAGGACTATAACCTAGAGATTCACTACCACCCAGGGAAGGCCAATGTAGTAGCGGATGCGCTAAGCCGGAAAACCTACGAGAAGGCAGCACCCAAGAGTGCCCAGCTGCACGAGGAGATGGCACGGCTCAACGTACACATTGTTCCCCAAGGCTACGTCCTCCAGCTGAGTGTTCAACCTACCCTAGAAGAGAAGATCCGGAAGGCCCAAGAAGCTGACGAGAATCTGATGAAGATCCGCAAGCATACCGGAGAGAACAAGGCCCCTGACTTCAGGGTAGATGACCAAGGCACCCTGTGGTACAAAAACAGGATATGCGTGCCCGAAGGTGGAGATTTTCGACAGACCATCATGGATGAGGCACACAACTCAGCGTACTCCATTCACCCGGGATCCACCAAGATGTACATGGACTTAAAGCGAAATGCTGGTGGAATGGGATGAAAGCGAGACATTGCACGGTTCGTCGCCCACTATGACACTTGTCGAGAGGATCAAAGCCGAACATCAGAAGCCGGCAGGACTGTTGCAACCTTTACCAATCCCGGTATGGAAGTGGGACGAGATAGGTATGGACTTCATAGTAGGGTTGCCAAGGACTCAGAAGGGACATGACTCCATATGGGTGATCGTGGACCGACTCACTAAAGTCGCTCACTTTCTACCCGTACGGACCACTTATGGTGGAGAGAAATTGGCGAAACTCTACATAGAAAATATAGTGAAGTTGCATGGAGTGCCTAGCAGAATAGTCTCAGATAGAGGGACCCAATTCACCTCTAGGTTCTGGAAAAGCCTGCACAAAGCCATGGGCACCAAGCTAGACTTCAGCTCAGCGTACCACCCACAGACCGACGGACGGACCGAAAGGGTGAATCGGATCCCGGAAGATATGTTGAGAGCATGCGTCCTCACCTATGGCAAAGATTGGGAGCGAGCACTGCTATATGCAGAATTTTCCTACAACAACGGCTACCAAGCAAGCACGGGAATGTCGCCATTCGAGGCACCGTACGGGAGAAAATGTAGAACACCCCTGATGTGGTCAGAAGTAGGAGAGCGTGCCCTGGTTGGGCCCGCACTTATAAAGGAAGTCGAGGAGCGAGTAGGCGATATCCGAGAAAAGTTGAAAGCTGCCCAGTCCCGACAGAAGAGCTACGCAGACAAGAAGAGGCGTGAAGCGAGCTTCAATCCAGGAGACTTCGTCTACCTCAAGGTTTCACCCATCCGGGGGACTCGGAGATTTCAAGTACACGGGAAGTTGGCCCCTCGGTACATCGGACCGTATAAAGTGCTAAAGAAAGTCGGAGCAGTAGCATACCGGTTGGAGCTACCCGAAGAAATGTCAGATATACACCCGGTGTTTCACATCTCCCAGCTACGCCGATGTTTGAAGGTTCTGGAAGAGAAGCGAGTACCGGTGGAGACCATCGATCTACAGCCAGACCTTAGGTACCAGGAGGTGCCCGTTAAGATTTTGGACACAGTGGTCAAGCGGACAAGGACGACAGAAGTACGGGTGTGCAGAGTCCAATGGAGCAGACACGGAGTGGAAGAAGCCACGTGGGAGCGAGAGGACGCATTCAAGAAAGAGTTTCCCCACCTATTCGAAACTTAGCCGAATCTCGAGGACGAGATTCATTTTAAGTGGGGTAGGTTTGTAACGCCCGCGTTTTTAGCTCTAAATAAATCACCTAATAAATCATGCGTATTTTCAAAACTGACCCGCCGAGCTCAATTACCATTCAAACCCTAGCCACCGATTTTCCCCTCTCTCTCCCCCGACGCGCGTGCCGCGAATCCCGCCGGCACCGCACCCATGCGCGCGCCTTCCCAACGCCGCGGTCGGCCACCGGCCAGGAATCCCGCGCACGCCGCGGTCCCGACGACCAGTCTGCCTCGCCATCACCGCCGTCCCGGAAAATGCGCCGACGCCCGAAAAACCGGGAAAAACCCCGCAAAACCCTTTCCCAAATTTCCCTAACAATTTTCCGGATTTTCCAAAATTTCTTTCCCTATTTCTCCTTTTCTCTTCTTCATTTTCCTCCCCTTTCCTTTTTTTCCTTTTTCCTTCTCTTTCTTCCCTTCCTTTTTCCCTTTTCCTTTTCTTTTTCCTTCCCTCTTTTCTTTTTCTTTTTCCCTTCTCTTCTTCTTTCTCTTCTCCTCCTTCTCCCTCCTCCCGCGCGGCCGGCACCCCGCGCCCCCGACCGCCGCGACACCGGTTGACCCCGGCCCGCGGCCTACCTCGCCCGTCCGCCGTCCTCCTCGGCACGCCGGCAAGTCCGCCCTCCTCCCCACGCCACCACGGGCCCGCGCACGCCGGTGTCGGCCGGCCACCGGACGCGGCCGCCATTAATCCCCCCCCCGCCCGAGCCGTCACCTCCACCACCGGCCCGACCGCGGCCCGCCCCCGCGCCCTAGCACGCCCCGCACAAGTTGACCGACGCGAGCACGAGCCGTCGCATCGCCGGTCGCCGCCTTGCGAAGCTCCTCGAGCTCGCCGGAGTGGAGCTCGCCGGGAAAAATCTTCCCCCCAAAACCGCCATCCGCCGCCTATAAAAAGGGCCGACGGCTTCCCCCGCTCGCCACACCTCACCACCGCGGTCTCACAAAGCACCTCCTCCCCTCCTCCCCCGAGCACCACCACGCCGTCGCCCCCTAGCGCCGCCGCCGCGCCACCGACCTCCCCCGCGGAGCCGCCTCCACCGTGCACTCTAGCCCAAGGTGAGCACGGGGAAAGGATCCCCCTCGTCCCCCTCTCCGTTTTGCCCCCGCTCCCCGGCCGCCGCCGCGGCCGGAGCCGCCGGCGGGCGCCCCTGCCGGCCGGCCATACCCGCACCACCCCTCCCTCTCTCGTTCGATTCGAGGGGGGAAGAAGATGGCACTTTTGCCAAGACCCCCCTGCTTCCCCTTTATTTCCCTCAAAACCGAGCCCTATTTCCTCTCTCTTTATTCTTTTCAATTAGCCCCTGGATCAATACCTAATTATAGATTGAACACTGCTATACCCTAAAACAATTTACAAAGTGACCCTAACCTAGTTTATATTAGCATAATCACCCCTTTTACCATTAGTAGAAATTGCTAATAGGTCCTTAATCCCTATACCTCCCCTGTGACCCAACATTTTATGCACGATTAAACCCAGACCTCACCCCGCTATTTTCCCGTAGTACACCACCGAACCACCCCCCCTCCCTGGGGCTTATAAATACCCCTCTCCGCTCACTTTCCCCCTCCCCGAGCTCGGCCGGAAACGTGTGTGCTAATATTGCTTGCTTGCTTGTGTGTGCGCCATAGCCGACGGAGTAGACGGAGGAAGGTACCCCGAGCCGGAGATCGAAGCCGACTACTGCGAGCAGGAGCCCGAAGCCCCGAACGTCGAGCCAGCACTCCCCGAAGACTACGAAGACGGCAAGTTCAACCTCCCCCTTTGATGCATGCTTCTGTCCTAGTTTTAAAAATATATCCTATACCCGTTTTATAAATTGCATATTGTTTTACTGCAAAACATGGTAGGATAGCCACCCTTGATTGCTATGATTGAACCTTGTTTTGGCCTAAATGAGTGCTTTAAAATGTGTGTGTGCTTTCAAAATGTGTGAGTGCTTTAAAAACAAAAAGGGGATATGTTTGGAAAATGAGTAAAGAACTGGGTAGACGGGATGGACGTGTGTGTCAGGAGTATGGGTGAGCTCGTACCGTGTGGTTGAGCGTGTTGGGAGTTGTCCATCTTGTCGGTTAAGGACCGGGTTGCGTGACATCTCACACGACCCAAATCATCGTACAACCACTCGACCGTTGTATGTGGCAACGGCTTAGCATAAACCCCACTAGTTAATCTACTTGCCATCCGGTGTGTGGGTGAGCGGCGGGAGACCAAGGAGTAGGGGTACACTCGTGTGAGGTACGCCCCGGTTATGTGGGATAACCCCTTGGGTGCTTTCGTGGTGGCTCGTAGCGTTAGCTAAGGTGGGTAATGGCTATGATAGGATCCGTACCGCGCCGAGGTGTCCGTGTGATGGTACCCTACTTGTGGGTAAAGATGTACAACCTCCGCAGAGTGACAAACCTATTCGAATAGCCGTGTCCACGGTATTGGACGAGTCACGGTGTGGTCACAAAAACTAGTGTTTGGGATGGGATGTTTTCTCGGTGTGAGTTGTTTTACGGTGGAGTGTGTGTGGCCGTGTGCCGGGCTACGACGGACGGGAAGTCCGTAGTTCCACGATGGTTTCCCTAAAACTGTTGAGTTACTTGGGTTGTGAAAATGATTTGCGAAAACCCTTTTGACATGAACCCTGCATGTGTAAGTTTGCAAAATGAACCTTAACCTGATTCTTGTTATACCTTATGCATGATTCTGCTTATAAGCCCCTCCGTGGGTGGGGTTGGATTTGCTGAGTACGTATGTGCTCACCCTTGCTTTACTAACTATTTTACAGAGGAGGATCCCGATTACATTCCCGAATACGTTGAGTAGGTCGTGCCCTACACCCAACCGTGCTCGTGTACCCGGGGCCCTACCGAAAGCTTCCATGGTGTGGTACTGCGAGGAGGCTATGGAAGCCTTTGCTATTGTAGTATGGTCGTTAGCGTTTGTGTTGTTCCTTGTAGCGTTGGCACTACCGTGCCCTCTCGTGTCGCCGTGATGTAAAAGACCGATTCCACCTCGTTGTAATAAATGTGTTACCATCCTCCCGGGACCGGTATTTGTGTCACATTTAGTCACCTCTAATGAGGGGACGCTTCACTTTTGCACAGACATGGTTGGGTTTAAAGTTCTTCGGAACTTTTACGCGACTTGTGGTGAAAGTGTACAACCTCTGCAGAGTGTTAAACTGTTATAACAGCCGTGCTCACGGTCAAGTGCGGCCTGGACCCTCACATGATTATTGAACTTAAAGATGGATTTAATATTGCTTTCCAGTTATTTCTGTGGCCTTGCTGAGTACCAACCATAAGTGTACTCATCCTTGCTAAACGCTGCTCAGAAAAAGAAGAAGGTGCACGAAGTCCAGAAGATGGTGCTAGGCGTACGCAACCCCCAGTCGATTGCCTGTGAAGTTTGGAACCTTTTCTTCCCCAGGATTCCGCTGTAAATCTCTGATAATCTCTTTCTTTACGTGATATTGTTTCTGTTATTCACTATGATGTCACTATATGTATGAAACTTGATCCCGGCATACATATAGTTAAGCACTTGGTTTTCTTCGGAAAATCGGGTGTGACATTCCAATTCTTTCATGGACGAATCAGCGATTGACAGTATCCTGCCTGTATTCAGTGTACTTATCACTACATTCGAGACAATTGTTCAGCGTGGGGAGCTTTAAACCTTTGTTCCAGCAATGCCTGAAGAAAGCACAACCCCAATGCGCGCGTTCTTGCTCTCGCGCACATTCTTCCTGTTCTTTCCTGCGCATTTCCTCTTCGTATCTTCGCTTCTCCTCCTCGTACTTTTGTTTCTGGTAGCGCTCCTTTTCTTGCTGACGCCGCCACTTGTTGAGGAGAATACGCGAAGTCACCCCGGGTCTAGAGGATTCCCCCACTTCAATTTGACATTTCGGGATGTGAGGCACTTCCTTGTGGACTTGTTCAACTCGTCACTTGTCGAGCGGGGTCAATCGATCCATCCCCGCTTCGCCCTCGCCGAAGTCAAAACCTTCACTTTCCTTTCTTCTCGGCGGTCACCATGTTGACCGAGAACCCAATCATGTTCGAGGAAAAGGGTTGCCATCTAATTTCATCTTATTATCAAATTTTAGATGACCTTCTTGGATAGCCTTCGAATTCTCATCCCGAAAACCCCGCATTCATTGATGGAGTGAGAATTCCTATCATGAAACCCACAGTATCTCTTTTCTTTCACTCCATCAGGCCGAAGCATAGAATGCCCATCCGGCAACTTGATTCGGCCTTCCTTCACAAAGAACTCAAAGAGCTTATCGGCCTTGGTCACATCGAAATCATAGGTGCCCTTGGCTTGCTTGATCCACCTTCGATTCACTCGTTAATGGCTCTTTGCCCCACACTATCTCGACTGCGCCTATTTCTTCTTCATCATCAAATTCCTCTCCCCGATCTCGCCCTTTCGAGGAATTGATTATAGATGTCGGCTATATCACCGTGTTTGGCGAACCCGGAATCTTTCTTGAAGCCATAAGCACGTTTGGTTGCTCATCAATGACAATCCGTGAGACAATTGGCCAAGATTATCGAACTCCATGCCGAACAAACTTTTCCCGAATAGGCGGCAACATACCTGCTACAGCCATGCCAACCAATTGATCATCCGGTAAGTTCAAAGAAAAGCACATGTTTTTGGTTTCTACGAACCTCCCGAGCAACTCCATTGGTGTCTCATTTTCCTCTGTCTCGGGGTAGTTAGATCAATTAGCTTTTTCTCATTACTACCAATGAAATAATGAGTATGAAACTTCGCTCCAAATCCTTCCAAGAACATATTGAGTGAGCGAGGCAAAGAAGTGAACCAAGTAAAAGTTGGGCCCGTCAATGATAAGGGGAAATATCCGATCCCGAATGCTTCATCGGCGAAAGCTTCCCCAAGCCGCATCAAGTATCGGGCTATGTGTTCCACGGTGCTTGTATCATCTTGCCCGAAAAACTTCGTGAGATCTGCAGGAACTTTCACCCTATTGGGTAAGGCCACCCTTGGTTTTTAGGCTTTAGATCGAATTGATTCCGAAGTATATCGGTCATCCTCTCGCATCGGAGATCAATATTGACATCTTGGTTCCCCGTTCCTCCAATAGGCATCCCCGTAGCACCACCATACCCGAGGATTCGGGAGAGCATCAACAAGACTCGTAATCCATGAACTCCGAATACCCGTGCCGTACATATTCTTCTCGCAACTTTGTTGTTTGCGGGGCTATCCCGTAAGTAGAATCGGGTTGAACTCCGGAGTGCCAAATGCCATCTCTCCATACGTACGTGGATTGGGTATCGCTTGACGAGGATTTGGCCGAACCGGTTGGCTATCCACATGTTGAGTTGGCTGACCACTCATGCTCTGTGGAGGCGGTTGAATACTTGTATCTTGACGAACTGGTTGGCCAGTGACAGCAGCACTTGATTCTCTTTCAAAATGTTTGTCCACTCCTGAGCCAAAGACGCCAACCATCATCTGTCGAAAGCTATTCATAAATGCAGTATTGTGCCTAGCCATTATGTCTTCCAAAGTTTTCTCGTACCATGCCAAAAACTTCATGTTTCTCTTCAGCAATGTGGTATCGGGTTCTCCCGGAAGTAGACTCTTGGCATGTCGGACTTGAGATATGGAACACCACTTCTATTTTTAGAAAATGACATTAGACACTTCTCACGAAATTAATCAATAGCTTCCTTCGGTTGCAATTCTTTGCTTCTGTAGACACCTCCTCTAAAGTGACATCCATGACATCTTGAATATCGAGCATCTTGATCAACTAGATGGTCCCATCGAGCGTGCCAAAAAGTGTGTTGACGTAAAATCGGCACCTCACGCCAAGCACACAATAAGCCGAACAAAGTTGGCTTAACACACATTGCCGAATCCGAGCGTGCCGGTCAATTTCCCCGAAACCGACAAAGGATGAAAAACAGTTAGATAAAACACCGGAACTTGTCGGGTGGTACCGCACGCATTCCGTATTTACGGTCTCAAAGCCAATCAAAACGACATATAGCTACAACAAGCTATCCGTCGACAATTTAAGCATCATTGGGGAACTTTAAACATGTAAACAAGATATAGCCGAATGCATGACGTAAGCATGATGATAGATTGATCTTTATCGAAACAACATTGCAGCACGTGAGCATAACCGATTATCAAGGATAAATCACAATAAAATAAATAAAGGCGAAACATGATCACAAATTTGCAGTAAACATGCATGCATAGGCCAAAAGCACTAGTCTACCGCATGTCTAGGTACTTTTAGACCCGTCGAGCGTGACACCAAACAAGTTAATCCACCGCATGATACGATTTGTTTGAAGCCACACTACCAACCAAGAATAGATCAATCAACCGCATGATACAATCTAAACATAGAAGGCTAAAAGCATACATTATTTAAAACAAGCTTATAAACATGTTTCACTCGTGGCGAGAATTGTCGAATACAAACAGTACAAACCGATTCGGGTTCCGCGGAGAAGGAACAAACTATGCTAAATCAACACGCTTGAACCCGCAACACGTGGCAATCTAGATTGATTTGAGTTTGGCTATTAAAGAGCATGTGATCCATGCGCCATATTGAATTGAGGATTTGAGCATACATCATATGGATCGTAAACAGAATAAAGCCGAATCTAGTCAATCTAAATTGGGCAATGAGAGTGTTACATGAATTGAAACATAAAGCAAAAACTCAAAGCAACACATGGTAACTTAATGAATCTATTAGATCTTGCCAAATCTAATAGAGCCGATAACTAGATCTAAGCTAGATCTTAGCCCACCGCATGGCTCATGATCCAACAAGAAACCCTCTTGAACCAAGCTTAAATCCACCGCATGATACTAAGCATGGTAACAAGACTACTTGCATCACGGTCTAAATCCACCGCATGATACTAGACACGATACAAGGTTGTCGGTACTTGCGGAGGTCGACGGATCGATGATTCCTCTCGAAGAACTCGACGACTCGACTAAAGGACTCGAAGGTTGGCACGGGGCCGGTTTTTTGTGAAATTGTTCGATCCCTATTACAAACACTAAGGGTTCATATTTATACCCTTGTCCTAACACGACTCCTAGTCGACCACGAGTACAACATTTAATGCCCCGGCGCCAATGTCCATCTTGCACCCGTCATCAATTCGTCCCTTCCTTATATTCGAGGCCACGTCATCACGTATTCCCAAATGCTTCTTTTTCCAAGCGCAAAACAGCCCTTCCGCCGAATGATGGCGTCTTTACCGAATGCTTTGAGGAAAATTTCTGCCGAATGGTGTTTCCTTACCAAACTCGGCCCACAAGTCAGTCTCTTTCATGTACCAATTTTTGGTGTTAACAATATATATCTTGCTTCCCTCCTTTAAAAAATACTATTTTTGTTGTTCATTCTTTTTCCTTTTTTTAGAAACTATATAATATAGACTAGATGCTCGCATACATCACTACACTCGCTCCTAAGAACACATACATGTACCCCTATCACTATGAGCACATCCAAATGATTGAGCCAGCAAATTCTCGAGATTAGTGAAGTCGGCACTTTGTCGAAGGACACTTCCTCTAGCACTAAAAGCTTAGCGCCGGTTCGAGCACCGGTGTCAAATCAAGGATTCAAAATACACTTTTAAAAAATCATGGTGCTATATTCACCATCTTCTTGGTTAATTTGTTGTGAAAAACTAGGATTTCTTATTCTTCGAATAACAATTGCAAATCCGATAAATTTACTATAATGAGTTCTTATCTTACTATATGCCTTTTGAAGTACCGATTAGGCGACTAGAGAGGGGGGAGTAAATGGGAGCCGATAAAAATTTCTTCGAGAGAAAACCGGCTAAGTCCTAAAATAACAACCAAGGCTTCTCACACGAACTTGCCAAGGTCACATAGTCACAACAGACCTACTAACCCTAGGAACAAGTCTCAACTCAAAGCAACACCAAAGCACAACTCAAGGAGCAAAGGACTTAGGCAAATGCTCGACCAAGACGGACCCTCCGTATGGAGGTCTCGGACCGTCCGTGGTGTACGACGGACCATCCGTGAGTCGGAGACGGATTGTCCGTATTAAACGACGAGAACCTCTAGTAGCACACCGTGCTATACGGACCGTCCATATGGGACCCATGGACCGTCCATCGAGCACGGACCGTCCGAGCCTAGCTCACGGACCGTTTGTCAAACACCCTCCGAGAAAACTAACGAACCCCAACGGATCAAATCACGAGCTTGAGCCAAGATTGAGGGAAGAGGTGAAGCATCTCTAGGAGAGGCTATGCCTAAAATCTTAGAGAACCAAACCAACCAAAAGTCGGGAATCACCAAACAACCGATCTCAAACCTCCACCTAGGGTTCCAACCGAAATTCGTGAATTGAAGGCCAAATCCATCGTTTGAGGGGTCAAGATCACACACAAAGATGCATAAGACATCCACCTATGGTCTCCTCAAAGAAATCTGAACAAAAACACCTCCAAATCGACGAACTAAGTGATGCATGAAAATCCCCAAAAATAGCCCGAAAAAGACACGAAAATCACATGAGCTAAGAGAAGGAAATTGATGCAATGATGAATGCTTCCATACAACAACAGGTGAAACTCTCTACAAAATCATGAAGAAAAATATAGCCTATAAAGCAAAGGAATTAGGAAGCAGTCCGGATGGATGAGTTGCCATCCAACCCTAGAGCGATATATATGAAATCTCTCGGGGTGGGGCAAATAACCAAGCTACCCCTGGAACTTAAAAGAAGATACACACCCCTCGGGGGCACTTTGGTCAAGTAGTGGATATTCTCATCGGGTGTCCACACCTTCGCTGCGGCCGCGTCCTCCCAACACAAATCCTGCGATCCCATTGTCCGTCCCCCCGCTTCGAAGCTTCTCGGTGTGCCCGGATCCCATCTCTACCCGTCGAGCCTCCGGTCTTTGATTTTGTGTCTCAATCAAGTAACACCGATGGTTTTGTGGTGAACCACTACCCCGCACCGTGCCTTAGAGGGCTTTTGATTCAAGACTCCGTTCAGCTTGTCTTATTTCGGCTTTTTGCGCGGTACTTTTCTCTTAGAACAAATCTGCCGTACAAATTAGCATGTAGTACTTTTATCTCGGAACCAATTTGTCGAAGACATGCTTGAACGGAGTCCAAAACTCGCAAAGTTTCTCCTTATCTACACAACCGCAACTTACATTAAATTTGTTTTGACTATGTATCATATCCGGTGATTTGTGGTATTTATACATCTATACCTATATCCTCTATGCACATGTTATACAAGCGCAGCGAAGCGAGCCGTTCTTTCTTGTACTAAACCGGTGCACGAAGTAAGCGCTCGGTAACGTTTATCCTTCCTAGAATCTTTATCCTTAGACAGCCTCGCTACCGAGGCCATCTACCGCTTGTTGTCTTTGGGTTAAACTACCTAGAAGACCTTTACACTCCCGCTCATTGTGAAAGTGCGCTATCCTAAGTACTCTCCGGGTAAAGTGCTACAACAGTACATATGTACGCTTGCGGATTTAATCATGGACGTCAAGAAACACCAACACATTCCAATCTACATTACGAGTTTGTTGCGATGCATCGGTATTCCTAGGTACATGAAAGGGTACGTATGACCCTAGGCCACAACCAAACAATTCAGTATATTCGTGCTCGTACTGTTTTGCTGCTCCTTAACAAAATATCTCATTCTTGTGGAAGTTAATTTTTGTAAACCTGGCAATTGTTCGAAGATGATGCAAAGCAAGAGCTTTGCATTTTGGCATGCTCTACGTAATGATCCATAAAAATGATTATGTCATTTGCATATTGCAGGATCGGCAAATCATCTTCCATCAACGAGGAGGTATATCGTCACTCCATTGATTCAACCATCATTCTTAGCCCTCTTAATTAGGAAAGCAATTTGAAGCAAATCAGTGAGGATGAGAGGGACAGGCCAAAAAGGTGATGCGTTGGAGGATGAGGCAGATGGGGATTCAAAGGTACGAACGAAGCAATTGCACTAGTAAATGAGGGGGCGAACGAACGGTGACGAACAGCTGCTGCTGGTACGGTCCTTATTTTGCTCGAAAATACTGGAGGGGACAGGGCTCGCTGCCCTCCTCCGCCCATCAGCCGGGGCATCGCCTTCATTGGCGTTGGAAGCTAAAAGATCCTGATGTCTTGCTTATTTCATCGTTGTCGATCGCCTTCAAATGGATGAAGATCATCTGCCAAATAGTGACTTATTTAATATACATACTACCACACCATGGGTAGTTTTTGGTTGAGCGGTGAAAATTTTTGCACACACTTTTGAATTTTGATCGCTAATTAGAAGTATTAAATAAAGATAATTCACAAAATTACCTCCACAACTTCTGGGCTAATTGTGACGAATCTTACGAGGTCTTTGACCCCGTAATTAGAGGATGTCACTATATCATATTACTGTAGCAAATCATAAATTAATTAGGATCTTACGAGGTCTTAGAATCATCTTATTAGAATCATCTTAGATTCCAACGGCCATCCACAAATCCATAAATGTCGGTGATGGCATCCGTCAACCACCACTGCATATAGCAAAAAAAACGTGGGAAACCAAAACGAGGCGACATGTATGTATATATGTACTTAATTACTCATGACGACTCCGATCGTTAACCACATTGATTGTCATTTGTCACTGTTCATGAAGTACATGTTGCCTTGTTAGCTAAAAAAAAGAATATATACGAGATTAATTTGTCCCTTAAAGCAGAAAAAGAAAAACCGTCATCGAGTCCTCCAATCTTTTATTAGCAAGAAAATATAGATGATGTACTCTAGCTAAACATGTTTATGCTACATACTCAGTTCTAACGAACACTGCAATAATGCTCAGCCGACCACTGGTCCTTTAATTTAGGGTCAGCAGTAGCCAAAGCAGCAGAGGAAAGGGCATTTCAGCAATCAGCACCTGGGAAAGACTTTGGTGGCGAGAATCATTTACTACTCGTGAAATCTCCAAGATCTACACTCAAACATCATTTCTGCAGGTCATTTTATGCAGAAAAAAAAGCTAAACCCACTGCATCCAGATCGTTTTAGTTTCCTTCCAGACGATGTTCTTCAGTAATTGATTCTTAATCTTGCATCTAGAATGTGTAAACTTTCACACAACCACAATTCGTACTTCCAACACAAACACATTGCAAATGTCAAATAAATAATACTACTAAAATATGTAAGATTTGCTCCACCAGACATTCCATAGTGCGTGAACATTCCCAGATTCTCACACAACCACAATATCCGTAATAGACGTAATGGTGCGGAGAGTTTTTGTAAGAGGAAAAAATTGCAAACTACAAAAGGACATATAGAAGTGACACATGTCATTGTTGGAACCTCTAACCACTAAGAAAATGGTGGGCAAACTTAAACAATCAAGAAAAACGTGTGCTTGCTTGATGGTTTGCCGATAAGAAAATCAGAGCTGCTAGTGCGCCTAGACATCCGATCCGGGAGCCAGCCACCGTCAGATGGTGGAGCATCGGAAAACCGCTGCAACATGTGTCCAATATTGCACGCAAAAAGGAAAAGAAAAGCTCCAATGATCCGGCCTCAGTTCATGCGCACAACATGTGTTCATATTGATCCGGCCTTAGGTGTCCACTAGGGCCCAACAACCTGAACCTCGGCAATCTTAGCATCGTACTCCGGTGCACCCCTCGGGGAAAGGCCCAATCGCCCCAAAAGACTAGTCCAATAGGGGAATAGTGGCTCCTCCTTTTAATGTGACTTCCTCCTCCCAAGCTAAGCAACATGGGATAGTTCAGACATGCACGATTGTCGTTACACTGTCGTGCACCTGGCCAAACCATCCTCCCACTCTTCCACGACTGTCACCTACATTGTTGTGCCCCTGGCCAAATCGTACTTTAGGGTGTCCTCATCATTCTCCCCTTCTTAACAAGGGCTCAGCTCTGATACCAAATTATAAGTTCGGCCTAGGTGGGGTTGGATGAAAAGCCTGACACACCAATCCGGATTCCCCGAATCCTACGATCTTAGCACTGACAGCCGAAAATACGACACACCGATCTAAGGAGTCCACTAGGGCGCAACAACCTGAGCCTCGGCAATCTTAGCACCGTACTCCAGCACACCCATCGGGGAAAGGCCCAATCACCCCAAAAAGACTAGTCTAGGGAGGTGGCCCTCCCTTTTAAGGTGGCTTCCTCCTCCCAAACCAAACCAAGTGGGATAATTCAGACATGCACGACTACCGCCTACACTGTCGTGCACCTGGCCAAACTATGCTCCACGACTGTTGCCTACAATTTCGTGTGCTTGGCCCAAACAATGCTCTCGCTGGGCCACGACTGCCACCTGCACTGTTGTGCACCTGGCCAAATCGTATTGCACGGCTGCCGCCTACACTATCGTGCACCTGGCCAAATCGTGCCATGGGATGTTCTCATCCTCCAACATCCTCTAAATACAAGTACTCCAGTAGTGTGACAAAATGTCAAGTCAAAACCATTATGTTGGTGTGTGTTCACGGCCAACACATGCCGATGAGGAGCTCGTTGCAGCACCTCCCACGCAAATCGGTCAGACCGGTTTGGAAACAGGTCAGGCTGGTTTTGGCCAAGGCAAACCGACGAAGGATCTTCGAACGTCGCCCGGGAAGGATCCGTCGGGGCAGCACACGCTGGGTTACTCTATAGGATAGGGAGGCCACCTAGAGCACCTTCAGACATCGCAGAGATGAAGGAAGAACAACCAGTATTAGATTGGAAAAGTTTAGAGCAAATAAATATAAGAAAAGGCAAAACAGTATATTGGTATGTTTTTTGTCAATTGGATCCCCTCAATCGGTCATGACCTTTTATATTTATAGGGTGGGGAGGTCTTGGCCCACAAGAAAATATTTTTACAAGTCTAATTTAACTAGGACTCCTTAACTCTATGCGGACCCAGGGAAAACCGGTCAGACCAGTTTAGCCTCTGCTAGACCAACTACAGGCTCCAAACTGGTCTGACCACTTTTAGAATCCGGTCTGACCAGTTTGTCCTAACTTGGTCGGGTATGTGCAAAATTTGAGTGTCAACACATTCATAATGCATCAAATATTGATTTACCTTGTATTTGCTTTCAACAAAACTAGACATTTGTAGGTGACTTCTCATATGCATTTTTCTGAAGAATAGGTAGCATAGGTTCGTCACTGGAAGGACTTCAGCATCTCTATAACTTTCACTATCACAAAATGGATATTTGGTGAGAGGAGCACCATTTTTCGTGAGAGTAAATTATCAACTCTCATGAAAATGTTTGTTTTCATGAAGGTGTGAACAAAACACTCATGAAAATGCATTTTCGTGAACGTAAACACACACTCCCATGAAAATTATTTATATTCTGTGGAGGGACTGCATAAATTTTCATGAAAAATAATAGGATATGCACTACCTTTGTACCATTTTCAGAGGGACTAACTCTCATGACATAACAGGATATGCACTACCTTTGTAAGTCATGGGTGTAATCTTTTTCCTGAGAGGGTGAACTCATGAAATATGCAAGAACAAATGTACAATTCATCTTTCTCTTTTTAATCTCGAATTAAAACTTGTAAATGGTATTTCCCCTCATAAGAACTTAAAATTTGATGGTTCTTTTTTCTGATTTTTTCTTAAATCATGATATTTCATTTTATGATGTTTTGTATGTTAATTGTTTTTTATTATTTCTTTTGCACATGATTTGTTTTCTTCCACCCAAGTAGAGAATTGAAGACATGTTTTTTACATATAGATTTGTAATGCAACTTCATGTTTTATAAATAATGATGAAAATATTGTTGTGTCCATTTTTTTAGATGCATACAAGTTCAAAATATTATGATGTATTCAAATCTCAAAAATTGACTTGAGTTATAATCTGTGCTCATTGCCTAGTGTGTAGTTATGATTCATATATGCTCATCACTATTTTCTTGCATGAGAAAATCTCAAAAGATGATATGTATTCCTTGTCGAAGTTCTGAACCTCAATATGACAAATGTAGGTACCACGACTATCTATTTTTGTGCTGAAGAGAGAAGACTATGTTTATGTAAACCAGGTGAAATCAGAATCAGACTCCTGATGAGGTTCCTCTGTTTGCTCGTGACATCAACCTAGAATTTTAAGTTCAAACTTCATAGATGATAGCATATTTTTGTTACATATTTGCATATCTGTTTGATTGGAAATGAGAAATGTTACTCCAACTAATAGAGTCAACTTTGTAGAATATCCACCAGTACTAGATTCTTGAACACAATGCACAAATCTTGCATGCCAAGACTTCATCATGTAAAAATTGTTTCTAGTTCACATATTTATACTGTTTTCTGGAACGCAATGCACATATTGTTTTTTCAAAACACTATTAAGATCCAATTGATAACTTTGACATAAGAAACTAACTAATGTCGTGCCCACTTGTTCAACTCGATCATGTTAGCAAGGGAGTGGTGAGAGGTGATGGATGGCAAGGAAATGGTTGGCTACAATAAGGGTGGAAAAGGTAACATCAACACGAGTGGCAACAACAGATCAACCACAAACCTTGATAAATAAATATACTGATCTATACCTGATAATAAATGACCAGCAGAAGTTTGCTGACTCTGTCTTTTGGAATACATATGCTAGGTATATGTGTTTGGCTGTTCATGTACCACTACTAGCTTAGTTTGAGAGAAGAGAAATAGTATGGTCTTGGTAGAAGTTGTCATTTATTTTTTATGGAGTGACATTCATTGTGCTTTGTGAGTCCAAGAAAACAAAAACAAAACTATATGCTAGCTGTACAATGTATTTTCGTGTGAGCACAAAGCCAACTGTATGCTGGTTGTATGTTGGAATGATTTATGCATGTTTTTTCTAGTGGCATTAATTCTTATGAAAACGACACTATTTTCGTGACAGTACTGCTCCCATGAAAACGAAACCTGCCATTTCGCGTGGTACCTTTGTGAAAATGGGAGTACCTTTCGTGAGTTAAAGGCTCCCAGAAAAAAACATTTGTGGGGTGCTTTCTGTGACGTTGGGCCGGCTCAAAGTATTTTGTGGAGGTCATTGATGGGAAATACTCACACGAAATAAAATCATGGCGGTAAATGATATTTTCGTGGAGCCATATTTGTGAGAGGATTTTCATCAGAGTGTCATGTCACAGATTATTTTCATGACAGTTTTAGCTATGTTCATGAGTTTTAACTCTCATGAAATCTCCATTCTGTGGTAGTGTTTATACATACACAAACGCTGCTGACTTGTATTGTTGACTGATATATAAATACCATTCAATATCATTCTCATCTAAATTCGCCATAAATAAGCAACATATTGGGCAGCAGCATAATATTTTTCAAAGTTCATCACACTCAGAGGTACATTCAGGAGGTTTGTATTGATGGTGATCTTCCGATTTGCATCCCGTTTCTTGCTATCAGGACGTTGACAGACACAGCGTGATGGTTTGGTCTTCATGTGGTGGTCCTTGACAGAATAATCCTTGCAAGTGAGCTGCCACGGATGGCCCCGGTGGTTAAACCAAATTACCTGAACAGTTCACAGAATGCTGATGCTTGGACAGTTTTGAAGCAAAATTGTAACACATAGCTGAACTCTTGATATTGTGTAACAGAAGCTACAACTCTGCAACAACTCTTGACATTGTACATTTGTACTGGACCTGTAGTTTTTTTTAGTAAAACGGGAGGGGTTCTACCACTACTTATTATATATATATTTATATATATATATTAAGACCAGAAAAGACTGTACAAAAGACAAAAGATGCAAAAGAAAAAGGTTATAGAGAAGATTCTAGCCCGTCACAGATACAGAATCTCTGTATATAGGATCTCAGTATATATAATTGAACTGTGGTAGTGAAAAGTTGTTATGAGCAAAAAAAAAGTTGTTGTGAGCTGAGTTGTGAGAAAGTTGAAAGCCGTTTGGTGAAGGAAGAAGTATATTTTTAGCCATCGAACTATTGTCCAAGTTTAGTTTTGATCATCCAACTCCCAAAACTAGGAATCTTTGTTCACCGAACTACCAAAACTGTGCAAATTTGGTCAACTGACAGTTTTGGAGCGCGGTTTTGCTGGCGTGGAGACACGTGGACGTGGGACCCACATATTATCACCTTTCCCTCTCCTCTCTCTTTTTTTCTTTCTTCTCTGCCCCACACTAGATTCATGTACTACACGACCGGCGCACCCGGATCCACACGGCGGGGCACAGATTGCTCATGAGAAATGTCCTTTCATTTGACACTTGAAATGGGATTAATGGCGTCGTGAAATAATTCTTTCTGGCATCCACTTGGATGAAAGATGATGACCTGTAAGAGTACCCACTGTATCTGAACACCAACATTTTGTAACACCCTAAATTTCATATTGTGCCTTTAATAAAATTTTGCTAGCAATAATGCGGATGTTTAAGGATTTTAAGGTGCTATTTAACTTCCTAGGCATTTAATTCTTTTTTAATTAAATTAATAAATTATAGGAGTTTATTGTTGCATTCATGTTGGTGCATTGTTTTTGGTTGTTTGAATTCGAATTTATGTTTGAATTTGTTTGATTGAATCCTTCTCAAAAATGATAAAACCCTTTTCCGCCCCTCGGCCGAAGTTTGGCAATGCTCCCCGGACTTCCCTGCTCAGTTCGCTCGGCGCCCCTCGGCTCTGCAGCCTAGTCGGCATTTATGACCCAGTTCAGCCTGCATCGCCTCCCATCGCCGCAGCCGATGACAGGCGGGTCATCCTTGGCACGCGCCTCGCCGCCGCCTACTACCGCAGCCGCACATGTTAAGACCTTGTAGCTTGTTTCTTCGCAGTTAAGCCCCTGTAGCTTGTTTTAATCATAGAATACACATTTTAAGTCCATTTTTAGCATTCTTTATATCCACATGTTTGTCTTGACAAGTGGATTAGTTTGGTGCTATTTTTGTTTCTGTTTGCAATGATTGGTGTATTGTTTCTTATTCTATTGTATTGCTCCTTTGCATGTGCATGTGTGATGTGTAGAGAACGAGGTGTTCGAAGGATTTCCTGAAGGAAAAGACTTTGAAGAGTTTGAGCAGCCTGAGTTTGTGGAAGGCAAGTCCTTGCTGCATCCCCATTTACCCAATACAACATGCATTTCAATTACATTGTTTATCTATTTATTGCTTTGCACCTATATGATGGGTCCTATGTCCTATGTGATTAAGGTTCGACTAGTTTTGTTTACTCCTGTGAGTTGCTCAACCTAGGTTTCTTTTAATGTTGGGTAGTACTTGCTAGCGCACATCTTGGTTTGGGTGGTTTAATGGAACATTTATTAAACTGAATTTACTTTTGTTATACCTCCACTTAATACAAGACCTTTATCTGTTAATATGGAGTGACCACCCAGGAAAACAGTACTATCACAAGACATGTGGCTCTATCTTGGCCAATTAATTAGAAACCTTGGTGTTAGGTATGTTTTACCTGAAAGGGCTTGGGGGATGATGGTAGATGGTGTATAGCCCGGCCCTCAGGCTGATCTGCTCTATGGTAGCTTCGCAGTTTGAGAGAGGTTTATGCGCTGCACTGTTCATGTAACCTAGCGAGCAACTTGCATTATGGGATCTTTGTAAAGACCTCATAGCGTCCATATGCAGCCACATCTCGGTAGTGTGGTATCGTGATTGGCCGACATCGCATGGTTAGGTCTAAAGTTCCTAGAACTTTTATACGACTTGTGGGTAAAGATGTACAACCTCTGCAGAGTGTAACACCGACCGATTAGTCGTGCCCACTGTAAAGCCCCGGATTTTCGGTAAGGAAAACTCGAATCCCTGTACCTTTGCGATAGTCCCTGGATTAGTGGCTATTGCGTACAGAACGCATCACAGAAGGTAAATCACAGCCGCACATCGCATCACACAAATATTAGTACATAATTTATTACATGTCCATTATGGAGTACAACATTACAAGGCTCTTGGCTGAATCAGAGTGAAAAGTCTACGCAGCGGTAGCCAGCATCCTAGAAGAGTCTTCATCTTTTATTCTTCTCGCCCACAGGCAACCTTGAGCGCAGCGACACATCCCTTAGTCATAACAACCGTCGGTGTTATTGTCGTAGTCGGACTCGTACCCTGCACACCCAAAGTCTATCCCTAAGGAGTGGGATAGGTCCACGTCAGCAACTGTGTGCAGCTTTAAGTGGCCAAAGTATAAAGGGTAAGAAAAGAGACAAGGTAGAGGCTCGGCATTCCTATGTAGCACCAGCAAAAAGGTAACAACAAGATATCTCCATCAAGATCCCAACCTAAACTCTCAACACAACTCGGAAACACTTGGTACCCCAGGGCCCCATCTCCACAACCTATCTCCATCTAGGGTTGATGCAATAACTTCCTCTCCTCGCACCTCAATGATTGCAATCAGATCCGTGAGGTAGAGGGAGCAACTCTGTGTTGACGGTGAATTCTGTCAACCTAGCCATGAGTTTACCTTCAATGGTGGTATCGATTTAATATCCAAACTAACGATCCTAACCCTCATCATATATCAAGTTCGCACTCGCATGTGGTATTTGGAGTTTATTGTTTACGTAGGGATTAAGCACCTAAATGAGGACTTTCGGGTAGAGTTCATCGAGCACTTTGCGAGAAGGTCATGAAGCCCGGCACAAGTCAAGACACAAGGTGAACATGACTCCAAGAGGCCCAAGGACCAGTCCGTGAAGGCAGAAAACTCCAAGGACCTAGACAGAAAATGCTGAAGCTTGCACGACAAGGAGCCCTATCCAAACCGCAAAGAAACTGACGTCAAGGACCCACATGTGGTTCGGCACCCCATTTGACCTAGATGACCCTCAGGCTATTTATAGTCCCCCTGCCAAGAGCCACACATCAATTCATTTGTTATCCGCTGCTGAGGAGTAGAGAAGGGAGGGACACCAATCCGGAGTGGAGAGGGTCGAGATGATTGACAAGGGCTTCCCTAGCCGACGTGGGAGCCGTGCATGGAAAACCACGTCGGAGTTCCCAGAGCTAGGATCAAGATCAAGGTAGGATCTCGGTGGTCATCTTGTCCATGTATCATTTGTTATGTTGAATTATCAAATTGAATCCAATTTCTAATGATGAAGTGATTTCACTACGATTTTGCCTTTGCTTGGGTTTTCTTATTCTCCAATCTATTCTGTAGATAGATTTCATAGGATGTTCTTGTAGCCATAGTGGCTAGAGGTGCATACCTGACCTATCGAGCGTTTGCAACTTGTTCTTCTCGAACTCGCCCTAGGCTAACTCGCGCGAATAGGAGTGCGTTGTGACAGGATGGTGGCTCCAAAAGGCAGGTGTCTTCGGAGTTGGAACGGAAGCCACGATTTAAAGAAGCTTTTAATGAGATTCATTGCCTTATTCTTCTTGGTTTTGGAACTTCAACAAAAGACCCTATCCAATCTCTAGATTGGTTCTCCCCTATCTTTCTCTTGCTACCTCTGGTGTTTAGTAGATGTGTTTTATGGTGCTTCCATAGATTAGATGTAAAACCCTTTTTCAAGATCAAATTGTTTTCCGCTTATTAGATTAGATCTTGCGTTACACATTGTTCCACGGATTCGATACCTTAGGTTCACACTTAAGGGAAGAAGGATCCCTTTACTACGACGGAGGACTTGTCCGCTTGCAAGTCCAAAGGAAGTTTGATACACATATAGACCGTCAACACTCTCCTCTCCCCGACTGCAACCACGGCTCACCACACACTCAACTATAGGGGGAAGGTAGAAATCCCAAAACATGAGAATAAATCTATCAAGGGACATGTCTGTGACCGAGGACGCGGCTATAGCTATAGATCGAACAACTCTGCAGAGCGTGTACACTCGTACCCAACTCAGAATGGAACCTGGTCGGTGTACGACCGACCGAGCCCATCCTACCTTGCGAACTCTGGGTAGTTACGGTCCCATCCTGCATCCAGCCCTCAAAGCGATCCCCTGCGAGGGGAATTGCACCGGAACTGTGAAATGCTCTCGCGTGGCCACACGGGAGTCGCACTGAGAGAAGGTGGTCTCACTCCCACCTCTCCCCCACTGATACCCCGCTATCCTGCTGGCAGGTATGGATCCGCACTTGCAGAGCTTAACTCGGCCCTAACCTCACTCTCGGCGAGGTGGTGTGTATGTAAGGTCCCATGAAAAGGTCTGTCCACTCACTTTCAGATCGGGCGGAGCTCATGACCTCCAAGTGTAAGTAAAAACCCCAACACATGTGCTCCGAAAACTATAAAAGTGGGGACACACTGAGGAGTGCACCCCCATTCCCCATCAGAGATCAGTTGTTTCGAGCTCCCCCCCCCCCCCCCCGCCAAAGTACCCAAAATGCCTTCTCTTGCTGGTTTTACCCCACGCACGCCAAGAACCATTATTCTCATCCCAACACATGCATCGCGAAGTTCAGCATATATACACGCTTATATATATAGTAGTAGGCAATCAAGGACAGGATGAATAAAGAAGGTTGTGCAAGGTTCATCATCACGCAATTAAAGTAAAGCGCTAGCACACTGCATAGCAATGCCTAATAGGTTCTCAGAATCAGTCGGGCATGAACCTATGGTCGGGTAGTCGTCAGCGATGTAGTCGTCAGTGTAGTCGAACTCCGAGCTCAGCTCCCCAGCTCTAGCTGCTCCTATTAACGTGTAAAATAAAATAAAGACGGATCCTATTGAAATTAACTTCAAATGAGCAGTGATAAAGAGCCAAAAGAGATCAAACACTAGTCCTACACGGAGTTTAAGATTTTAGAAGAGTTTCGGAAAAGGTTTTATATTTTCGGAGTTAAAATGGATTACTAGGATTTTCCAAAGATAAAATAGATTTCTAGAAATAAAATACGCATCCACAATAATATTAACTATAAGCTATCTACTGGCTAGCTCTAGAGGGCTCTAAACTAGCTATAGGGCAGATGATGGCTAGCTCCAGCTGCCCACGTGGCAGCCACATAGGTAGCTTTAAGCTAGCCCTAGCACTCTTGGCGATAGGCGTGGTAGGGTGCAAAGGATCCGGCCGGGATCCTCTGCGGCGCGGCTCCACGCGAGCAGCCTGGGCTGGAAAAGGAGTGGTCAGGCGCACGGGATCCCAAGGACCCGCTATGGCCAGCGACCGGTGCACTCTCTAGTGTGGCTAAGGTTGGGTTGGTCGGCCACACGAGATCTGGCGTATCTGCTGCGGCCAAAAGACATGTGGGCGCGGTCGGCCGGTGTTCAACGGATTGCTCCAATGGAGCGGTGGGTGGAAAGAAGCTCGTCGGCGGCGAGGTGGTGCGGTGGTTGGCCAACACATGACACAGCGTGCGAGAGAAGGTCCTAGGGTTTCATTAGGGCAAAGAAAGGATCGGACTTGGCTCTGGACCTTAGGTCCGCGGTGGCGGAGCGCGGCTCGGCAAGCAGGCGAGACAGGGGAGCACAGCGGCGTGACTGGGGTGGCCGATGCTGGCGAGGTGGCACGCGAGCGTGTGCACGAATTATACCTGATCATGGGCTACCCGACCCGACAAGACAACGGGTCGAACGTGGGCCGAAATTTTCACCTCGAACTCAAAAAAAAATAACCCGACCCGACTCGAAAATTATAACTAAAAACCTGAAACCCGACCCGACCCACACGTGTGACGAGTCGGGCGCGGAGCCATGATTTTTGACCCGACAACCCGACCCGAACCCAACACAACCCAACCCATCAGGTATAGCGGAAAGAAACGCCCCCCCCCCCGGCGAGGTCTCGGTCGCGGCGGACGGAGTGTCGGTGAGGTCCAGCTCAAAGTGGCCTTGCCCACCAGCTCGCGCGTGAGTACGCATGTGTGCGCGGGTGCACTAGTGTGCGCGCGAGTGCATGCGCGTGTGTGTGCGCGAGTGCGTGCGCGCGCCGGCGGCTCAGCCACGGTGGCAGGCCGGAGCGGCGGCATGCGTCACAGCAGCTCGGGGCGATAGATCGTGCAACAACGGAAGGCAAGAGAAGCGCGTGCAGCGTCGATGGCAGTGGCACCTGTAACAACGTCCGGCTTGGCTCGATGGCCAGCTCCTAGGTGACGGCGGGACGCGCGGCGGCACGGTGCGGGCACGGGTCATCAGCGAGCTCACAAGGCTCGATTGCGTCCATGGCTCAACGGTCGGGCGCCACAGCATGAGAGGAAGGCGGTGCTCACCTAGGGGCTGCGGTCGTGGTAGAGACGCAGCAATGACGAGGTGCGGCGGCGCGGGACGGCTCGGAGCAGCAGGAAGCAGGGGATCAGGTCCGGCTCCTGGCGTCACGGCATGCAACTGCTCCCGCAGACAGCCTCCGTCTTCGCAGCAACAGAACTCCCTCGGACAACCCTCCCCGCCTCCTTCTCCTCCTCTCTCTACTCCCTGGCATCACCGGCGGCGGATCCGCAGCATTAGATAACATCAAGGGATGAAGGCCGGGGGCGGAGCCAGGATTTGAGTATAGGGGGGCAATAGACAAAATTAATTGGGCAACGGACAAAAAAAAGTAAGACCCATAACAAAGTCATATGGTTTTAATCACGGGTGGATCCATGCTCACTGTAAAAAGATGCGGTCGCTTCCACAAACAATCCAAAAAATGGTGATTATGTGCAATTTTGCTCATATATGCATGGTCACATTCGGCTTCCAGCGAGTCCGAGCAAGCGGAGAGGCGGAGAGCAGAGACACGATCGTGTGGAGGCAGACAGCTAGAAGAGACGCAAAGCTTTGGAGGGTGGACCGCAACTGCGCAAGTCATAAATGGAAGAAGACGAACAAACCGTTGACGGTGCGAGATGAACAGACAATTGACATTCTGTAATTCCTTTTGTGAGCACACGTACAGGTCCCAAAGATAAATGTGCTGCACATACATGTAATAACTGGCTAATTAAGCCTCAAACATGATTGTTTGGACTAGATTAGAAGCTAAGTAGCAATTGAATACATACATCATGAAGTATACAATAGTAGAACTAGCAAATCATTGGGGGGTGCCTGGCCCCCCTCAGCCCCCCCCCTCCCTCCGCCTCGATGAAGGCCATATTACCATTGAAATGATAAGACTGCGCATACTAATCATGTTGTCCTTAGCAAGTACATTAAAGAGTAAAAGACAAGCAGGTTAATACTAAGTGGATGGGGAAAATAACTCCTAACAACTAGTAGACACTGCTAAGTAGAGGGTACATCTCGTTGTACACTATAATTTTGCAAGAAGGCAACAAGATGATGGCAGTACAGAGACAACAAGCTAGCATAGTATGCATCATATGTTTCGGCATTTAGTCAAACAAAATGTTGGCGTCATGTGATGGAGTCATTGCGAGCGAGATCTAGACTCGCCATAGAGCACACGATTGAAATTCGGAACAAAAAATAACAACGAAAAATACATACGAGAGTACGAGATGTCGATGGCATGCTAGACCGAAGAGGAAACAAGACTCGTGAGTTGACGGTGTCGTGATTCGACTTGCGGATGGCTTCACGCGAGTGCCCGCACAACCGGGGAGCCGCGGATCCAAGAGTAGTGGGCCTCCATGCTCGTCGATGTGCGCCGAGGTGGGGCGGCCTCCCGGCGCCGCATCCCCGGAAAGCAATGGATGGCAAATCAATATCGATAGATATGCAAGGAGAAAAATGGAAGGAAGGAAGGATGGGAGCGATGGAGCGGCGGATGAATGGTGGTGGTGCACCGGAACCATGGGCGGAGGCACGGACGGGCCGACAACGCACCGGAAGGGGTCGGCTGCTGCGCATCCGGGCCGCTTGTGAACGATATACGGCCGACCCTCCCTCCATGAGCGGACATGGCCGCGAGGGAGAGGGCGCCTACGTTCCCGACGGCCCGGTCGCCTTGTCCCCGCGCTACGGCGGTGGCTCCCGGGCGGGGAGGCGAGAAGGAGAGGGAGGGGTGGTGGAGGTGAGGAGGGCTACGCGGGCCCTCCTTCTCCGCCGTGGCTCCCGAGCGGAGGTCCCTCCCCATGCGGCTTTCTTCCTTCGGCGCGTGGAGTACACCCGGATCCGAGACTCGAGGAGGAAGAGAGTGTGTGCGGGGAGGCGGAGGCGGCGGGAGAATGGGCGGGGTGCTAGGGTTTGTGGGTGGGCGGTGCTTTTATCTTTCCGAGTATATCGATATTAGTCGTTGGTTCGAAGGTAGACGGTTAGGATGAAGGGACGGTTGGGATGAGTTAGACCATTTGGGCCAAAATGGGCTTCATTTCTTTTCTTCTTCGGTTTAACGTTTTTCTTTTTCATGATCATTTTGTTACATCGTTCGAATTCTCAAAAAAATATTACATCATTGTGAAGTAACACACAAAACTAATTATCTTGTATTCAAAAATTTATTTTCTCCATGTAATAAACATGATATAAGTTGTTATCAAGGAGTTTCAAGATTTTTCAAATATATTTGCTATTTTCTATTATTTAAATGAATTTCGCATGCTTATCAAAAGTAATTTTAAAAATGATTTTGTCTTTTTATTTTTTATTTATTTGACTAAATATTTAGAAAATCATAGTAAATTATAAAAAATTATAAAACGGAAATTCAATTTTATTTGCCTCTATATATGTATATCTATATATTGAATATATAATATTATATTCTTTAGAAAAAATTAGATTTAGACTTTTAAATAATTGACTGTGATTATCTATAACTCTTTTCATACATTATATGATTTTGTAAATTTATTAATCACGAGGAAATGTTGAAATGCAATGTGGGTCGGATTATGATGAAATTGGCGCAACGTCATGGTGCTTGGACTTCATATCGGGCTATCATATCCAACACTCGCTAATCCATGACGAAATTTGACGGTTGTCATGGAAGCAAGTGTGATCCGTGACGAAATCTATGACAAAATTGGTAGAACGTCATAGTGTTTAGACTTCATATCGGGCTTCATATCCGGAAGATCGCGAATCTATGACGAAATCCGACCGTTTGTCATGGATGCGAGTGTTTTCTATGACGAAATCAAAAAACATCATGAGAATTTCGTCATGGATCAAAGGATTTCTTGTAGTGAGATTGGGGGAGGAATTCCCCTGGATGGCTAGGGTTTGGGGTGCGGCCGCAACGGTGCCTCTTATAGCGGGGGGTGGTAGGTAGAGTGGACAGCGCGATGGGCTCTGCGACGCGTGGACGCCATCCACGGCGGCGGACATGGCCGCACGGCCGCCCATTTGCATGGTGGCGCGACGCGTCTCACAGCAGGAAGGGGAAAGGTGCTAAAGGAGGAAGGAAGGGAGGTGAGGTGGTGACTGACGGCGTAGGCCCGCATGTCGGCGACACAGGCGAAGTAAAAGGGTTGGCGGCCAGCTGGGCCGAGAGGCTGTTGGGCCGGTGCTGGATCAGGGCGGCACGACGCACTTGGCGAAGGGTTCAGGGAGGTCCATAGGACTTGGTCAATTATGTCACGGCCCAGATAGGTTTAAAGTCTTTACTATTATCCTTTATCCTTAACTCCTATTCAAGCTTTGAATCAAATTTGAATCCCACACAATAAAATCCAATAAACTCCGATAAAATCCAAACTTCTCACACTAACATTGGGAAGGTGCAAAGAAGACACTCTTATATTTTTCTTTAAGCACTCAAGTTCAAACAAAAATTTTCAATTCCATAATTTTGCATTCAAACAAAACCCGGGATGTTACAGCCACGGTCCAGGGCGGCCTGGACCTCACATGATTAAGATATGGAAGATGGACTTTAAACTTGTGCACTTCATTTTATGATACTGATGCTTATGATAATTTGTGTTTCGTATATACTTATACTTGCTAGTAAATAGTAAATAGCTGCTTAATAAAACTTTGGGCAACTAAAAGTGTTGATCGCTTTAACCTTATCAACCTTACACCATAAAGCCTTGCATGTTGTGATTGTTTATTCCCTTGTTGAGTACGACATGTGCTCATGCTTATCTTTATATATTGCATCTACACAACTCGGTTGCTGCTCATGCGCTTTCCTGAGAGTTCAACGAGTTCTAGGCGCACGCTCCCTCAATCGGCTACCTGTGGTGGACGTCCGTGTTTACTTTCCGCTGTAGCTACTCGATATGTGTGTTATATTAAAGACATTCGGTCGTGTAATAATGTTACTACTTTATTTTCGTTTGGCACTGTCTTTTGGTATTCACTGAGTCAATGCATGTGTGTAAACTTTCAACTTCGCATGTATTCAATTCATTCGAGTTTGCCTTCAAATTCGGGTGTGACACATTTCACCCTCCATCCAAGTGGGGAAAACGCAGATCACAAAACCAAAAACAGAAACGAAATTTATGATGCACAAAACACTCACACCACCTTAAAATTGGCTTGATCATTGTTCAAATTTACTGCCACATAAAAATATGGCGAACACTGAGATGCATCAGAAATCAGGAGGCCCGAAGGAGAAAACTTGAAGAACTACCGAACAATAAGTTACCCTGCTCTACAAGTCCTAGGCCCTTTTTTCACTGCTATGTTGAAACTGGCAGAAAATTAAGTGATAACAATTCTATCACCATAAAGCCTTGCATGTTGTGATAAACTACCAATTCAGATAATATATCAAGATCAACACATCCTTGACAGAATATAATTACATTACACAAACTACAAAGGTGAGGTTCAGAGCTGCTAGTTGGTTATTACATTCAAAGTTTCTAACTGGTGATATTATACCCAGCATTTCCAACACAAAAGCACTGGCATTTTACAAATGCATCATCAACAACAGTGATGACATCAATCAAGTGCATTCTGATTTCCGAATGATGTGGACAGTCATTGTCAGCTTCTCGGTTTCCATCAGCTGAAAGAGACAGATATCACCTACATTCAGTTCGTTGTCACGGGCAAGTTCGCTCCAACCTCGACCAAGCTTACGCCTGTTGTTATTGATCTCGAGTTCAGCTTCCCATGATTTGGCCTTACTGGGATGCAAAAGTCTGATAGCTTCATGGACACCTTGGAGGTACTTTTTTGCATACTCTGAACAGAATGCCTGGTTGCATGCAGAAAATGTGAGGTTCAATTGTAGTATAGCAAAGGAACAAGTCGAAGGTTGCATGCAGAAAATGTGAGGTTCAATTGTAGTATAGCAAAGGAACAAGTCGAAGCAATCCAAGGACTTCAAATGTCCTGCAGATGAATTATATTTTCTATTTTTTGACACTACACAGAGCAATCATGACTCACCATGCTGTTTGACTTTCCAATAACATTGCTAGTCTTCAAGATGAGTACAAAAAGATCATAAGGAGATCGAATAGCTCGCACTTTCTCTTTTATTTTCCTCTCTTGATTATCGCTTAGAACCGTAAATCGTGGTATAATGTATGCATGCATAGGGCTTCTGGAGGAAGGGACATGTCCTGCAGAGAAACACAGTCACAAACATGGTCATCAAAGTCAGGATGTGCTCCACAACAAAATTCTGAAAATATTCCAAATGCTCTAGATATTAACCTGGTGTCTTTTTGCTGCAGATTTCAAGAGGATGAAATATCAATGTGACTCTTCCTTTGCTATTTGATGCTTCAAATATGCAGATGTCGCCTTCTCTCAACTTGTTGTCCTCAATGAAGTCCAACCAACCAGTAGAAAGAGCATACCAACCAACAGTGCTAATGTCCAAAGTGATAGCCCATGTCTTGCTAGCATCAACATGAGAAAGTGTGATGGTCCCTTTTTTGCCTAAGAGGTGTTTGACTACATAATCCTTAGAGATGGCCTGTTGCAAAGATTTAATAATATGCATTATATGATAACCAAAGACTGAAGACTCAGTGTGAACAAGTTAAGATGATTCTAACTGAACTAGAAACTTTGAGCAAATCAATTCAGCCAGTCAAATCAGCAAATGAAAATGTTAAAAAAACAGAGGAACAACCGAAGATAAATCCATGGGATAACTCACCAGAGATCCAAATTTCACACTTGTTATGTCCATGGCTGTGATGTACAATGGAATTTGAGGTCTAATTTTCTGCTCAAGGGCATCGATTTTCCTCTTTTGCTCACTTGTCATGTTGCAACCCATTGGAAAGACTAACCAAGATTTCTGGAAAACAACTGAATGGAGGGGTTCCTTAATGTTGACATCTTCAGCTACATAATGATAACCACGAAAAGTCAGTGCATAAAGGTACTGTAAGCACTAAGCACTGCTCAAAACAAAGTTGTTTACCTGATTTCTGTGAAGGAGAATCCGTTGGTTTCTTCTTTGAAGTTTTCCTCGTGTTGCTAGAGCTAGCATGACCATGTTCCACTGATCTTTTTCTCATTGGTGATTGCATATGAAATGAAGTCGGTGTATTATCATTAGAAACGTGCCTATCTTGCTCGTAAGTATCGTCCATCACAACACAGGAGAAATATTTCTCACAATTACTTCGATCAAAGATACGAACTTTAAAATGGGATTTTTCACTATAGGTGAACACCAAGAAGTCTCCTTGTTCAAGATCATTGGCACTGGCAAAATTTGCCCATCCAGATCCCATAACCAAAGCATCTTGTTCCTTGGCAACCTTAACATTATATGTTTTACCATTTGGAACTTCTAGTTGGACTTCTTCAGGGATCTGCCCTCCGACATTGTTCACACACCTTATCGGAATGGTCTGCACGAAACATAACCAAATGATGCCTTTTCTTTACATAAGACAACTCATGTACTTAAGAGCACTATGGACAGCTAGTTTTGTAGATAATGACGCTCAAGTCAGGAACAGAGCACAGCTAATAAAGTACCAGCAACCAGCAAGCCACCAAAGAAGTACTTATAAGTTATAACTAGTTAAAACTTGAAACTCATGCTTATAACTCATTTTCGTAAATAAGGAAACATGTTTAGCCTACTAAGCATACTTGAAAGTGAAGAGCTATATTTTCTCCTCAAATATATATGTGTTTGGTTATTCAGGTATGGCCCATGCATTGTTTAATCATTTAGTTATACCCAACATTATTTGTGAAAACCAGACTTTATTGCCAACTTTCAAATTCAGCATCAGCACTACCTTGCCAGCTAGATTTCTGTCCACCCGAAAAAATAATAATATAAAAAGTTGCAATTTTCTAATGGCAAACTTGCAATAATATATGGATCACATTTAGGTCAAAATGTGGTGGTCAAAGTGATGACAACATTAGGATTCCCCAGTAAAAGAACTATCAAAATAGATACTGGTTCACAATAATAGTATAATAGAGAATATCTTACCAGTTTCTCCTTGAAATTACTCATCATAACCTTGAAGAAGCACCTATCCGTATCACCCATGTGGTGCCAATAATGATTTGCAATGCAATCCTTGCATGTAGTGCGAGCTTTGTTCATTCTGCAGCAACTCATACTATGTTAATTGATATAAAATTGTCAGATACTTAGTTTAGGTTTTGTATTTTTGAGTTGTAAGGGTGTTAAGTCTACAGAGGCACTTTAATGTTTGCAGGTTTTTCCCTTCTTTGTAATTCTATGTATGGATGTTTGTTCATAAGCATGGTAGGTGGGAGCCGTCTATCCCCTAAATTGTATGCAAGAAAAGAGAAACTGAAACAAAATTCATAAGCATCCTTTTGTAAGCCTTCACACCACACAACAGCACATGGAAGTCAAGTATAACACAGGAGGGAAAGGGTTTTTGGCAACATAAAACAATGCTAGGCAGCAAAGAAAATTGTGATAAAAAATTCAATAATTTTAGGAACTTATAATGTCAAGCAGACAAATATAACAAATATTAGAAAGTAAGTTCATTAATGTTTTGTTTTCTGGAACAAAATGATGAGTAGAACTACCACTAGAGTTTTTTTTTTTGCCAACCTTTCACTTCCTGGGGATTGCAAATGGCTGTTACGAGATGTTATACTTGCTTGGACACAAGGAATACTGTTAATCGGAAAACAGGATAACTCCTTCTCACAGGTACTTGGACTGAATATTTGAACTTCAAAATGTGAATCTGCACTGTATCCAAACACCAAGGTATCACCTTGCTCCAGTTCATAAGCACTAGCAAATACTGCCCATCCAGATCGAAGAAGTAGCTCATCATGCTCCTTGGTCACCTCAATGTTATATGTTTCACCATCTCTCGCTTTGAGCTTTATTCTTTCAGATATCTGACCTCCAACATTCTTCACAAACTTTTTAGGTATTATCTGCATGAATAAACAAATGATACCTTTTTATTTGCTTAAGAAAATTGTTCTTGCAATGGCAAACAAGAGTGCTGTGCATAACTAGTTAGCTACATAACATAAGATCAACTACCTTTTCTCAGAAACAGGATACACCTCTGCTATATAAGATCAACGTTTATTTTATTCTAAGGAACATAATAAACATCGTGAAATGAACATAAGAAAGAGAAAGGGTTGGAAACAACACAGACACTAATGGAATGTTAATCAGCAACCATTTGTTTGGTAATTTTCCCCCTACAAAAACCACTTCATCTTTGTACCCATATAGTTTTCTTTTTTTCTCAAACAACGCAGGAGAACTGCGCGTCATTTCATTAAGGTAGAAGAAAAAATTACAAGGACCACTCTAGGCGCCTAACAAAGGCACCACACACAAAACAGCATATTAGCGCCACAAAAATAAAACAAAGCGACCACAGCGATCTCAGGCTTTAGGCGAAGAATGCCGATGACCTAAACACTAGCTCCTTGAGTTTAGACGCCCCTGCCAAACACCACAGGTCACCTTCCAAACTTACAGAACTAAGAACAGTTTGTATACTAGGCCTTTGATTCTCAAAAACACAAGCGTTACGGTGCTTCCATAACTCCCAGGCCACCAAGATTATTAAGGAATTGGGTCTCTTGCGAACCTCCTTTGGGGCCGCTGAGATTGCTTGCCTCCACCAACCAAAAAAACCGGCAGCTGCAGGTTGCGGCACCAACTGAATAAGCCCAAAACACTGCAAAGTTATGGTCCAAACCTCACAAACAAAGGCACACCCAACCAGCAAATGATTTATAGTTTCAACCTCTTGATCACAAAGAGGGCAAGCCTCCAGATGAGGCAGGTTCCTTTTGGCCAGACGATCAGCAGTCCATACACGACCAAGGAGAACCAACCAGATGAAGAATTTGCAGCGAGGAGGAGCCCAGGTTTTCCAAATTAGCCTAGCGGTAAAGGACAAATTTGTGGTTGTTGACTCAGTTCAAAACTCAATTCTTCTCAAAAGCAAGTGTATAGAATTCCTCCTATGTGATCTCTCTTATATTATTTTAAAGGATGTGCTACTAAATTCATTACAAACAAAACCAATATCATACAAGTGTTACCTTCTCAATAGAGAATTGCTGCTATTCACCTGTGCATTGTGAGATAGTTCATTGATTTAAAACTACAACTAATGACCATCAAACAGCTAGATCAGCTGCCCACTTTCCATAAAAAGAGTTGTCGAAAATATCACTTGGTGAAAAAGAGCATAATTCGTAGGTCTTACCAGTCCACTTTCGAAATTCTCATCTAGCATAACCACGAAGAAACGCCTCTTGTCCATCTGGTCAGGGGCGGAGCCAAAGGGGGGCGCGCAGGGGCCTGGCCCCCCCTGATGCTGCTGTAAACCCCTAAGACATTAGAGGAAAGCTTAATTTTTTGTTAATATTAGAGATTAGTCCCTCGAGTAAGACACAATTAGCTCAAAGTAAATATCAAACCCACCGGGCCCCGGCTCATGAGGTCATACCAAGTTAGATTGACTGGTGGGGTGGCCAATACCTCAATAGAGCATTATAGATACATGAAAATTACTCCATTTGCATTTTTTTCCAACCATTTGATGATGTATATTCTCAAGATTTATTGTCCCTTCCTCTCAATTCTTTTTGACACTAGCCACGAAGGAAAAGGAAACAATTGATGCAAGACTATTGCCAAAAAGCATATAATTGACATGTAGATTCTATTTTTTTATGTTTATATTTCAAGATTCCGTATGCTATTGTTTTCTACTCGGAGGTCCCCCCCCCCCATATGGTCAAATCCTGGCTATGCCGCTGCATCTGGTGCCAATAATGATGTGCAGCACAATCTTTGCATATTGTATTTTGTGAACTTGTGATCTTCCGGTGACCACAGCTGCCATTCACAATGTTATTTGAGAAAACAATTGAATATATAGGCATGTGCAAAAACATGTGCATGCATGCACACATGTAGATACATGAAAGTCTGATAAATAGCTAAATATGGTTGCAGCAATAGTCGACAAGTATGTGAATAATACTCAGACAAGTATGTGAATAATACAAAACCATCCATTCATCCTATTTAGAGCATTATATATAGGCATGGAAAAATATGAGAAGTTAAATACACTATTTTTTCAAATGGAGCACAAAATATTACTAGATCTACAACTGCAACATTTTTACTAACCTTCCTTTGACAGAGGGAGTTCTGTTCACCACAGCACAGGAAAACTCTTTCTCACAACCACTTTGGTCAAAGATTTGAACTCTGAAGTCAGAGCCCCTGCTGTATCTGAACACCAACATGTCACACTGCTCAAGTTCATAAGCGCTGGCAAATTTCGCCCAACCAGATTGGAAAACTAATTCATTATGTTCCTTGGAAATCTGAATGTCATATGATTTTCCATCTGGCACCTCAAGCTTGACAAATTCTGGTATCTGCCCCTTGATATTGTTTGCGAATTTTTTTGGTACAGCCTGCAGCAATATTAAAACTAGAGTTTGTAAAAAAAATAGAAATAAAGCTCCTGTAAAGGCAATAGAGACCATCCAAACAGAACTGCCATATTAGACAAATCAGTCCATTTTATTTGCAGGTATAAAGCACTCCTAGTTAAATGAAAAGATCGATTACTGTAGTCATCTGAATAAATTTGAGAAACTACACATAAATTTGTGCTAATATGGATTTCATCAGTTTAGACTTTAGAGAGAGAATGTGGAGGATTTTAACTGAAACTTGTACTCTGCAGTGTAACTGGAAAAAAAAAGAAAATCACAAGTTCATATATTCACACCTCAAGCTATTGTTTTATAACCAGGACAGTGCTGGCAATTAGTACTGGAAAACAAAACATATATCTGTTATCAGTATTGGCAGAAACTCAACTGCTTAGACGTTCTAGCTGTATCGTTTTGAGCAAATAACAGTAGGTCAAAAGAAATGTAGGAAAGTACAGAAGAGGTATCTTATTGCACAGTATCGGCAAATAACAAGGCCTCACCACATAACTACCAATCACAACGTTGAGAAAACTCTTTTCTTGATCACCCATGTGGTTCCAATAATGATATGCAATGCACTCCTTGCATCTTGTTGAACTCATCCTCTGAAACTCCTGCCATAAACATCGGAGATATATCAGGTAATTCTCAAATTTGGATTCTTTCACCAACAACTCTATCTTGCTCCACAAAACAGGATTCGCGAAATAGAGGCACAAACAGTTGAGTAAGCCAAAATCTGATTGCAAATATTTCCAGTTCATTGAAGCAGAACAGGAGAGTGGAGGAGAAAAAACTGAAGAGGTACACATAAATAACATGCTGCACATCTAGTTTTTTTCTAGATGTGTGGAAAGCCATGAACTGGGCTTTTAGAAACACAAGATCTAACCCAGTAAGTTTTTTCACAGAGTACAAGCACAAACTGACAAAGCTACATCCAACAGACTGCAAAAGAAATGTATATTATAGCTCATCTGCAAACCAGAAAACCTGATTTCAGATGCTAGCTAGACTGCTGGTCATGAACCATAAACTTCACGTCCGATGGCATCTGTTATAATGGACTAGTGATAAGCAGGCAAATATTTGTTGGAGTAGAGAGGGCGACTCTTCTTAGAGCACAGAAGTTCATGATATTATTCATGTACAAGCTCCTTTTAGGGTATATTAGTGAGTTTGGAGCAGGGCCAAAGAATAACAAGAAGATGCCAATCAAACCAGAACTTACAGAACCACAGAAATGGATAGGGAAATCCAAGCACCTGTTAGTAAGGCGCAAAAAGGAACAAGCAAAAGACCAAACAGAAAATTTCTTGGCACAGCCTTGCAGAGAAATCAGAAAACTCATGATTTCAGATAAAAAAGATCAAAGTAGGGAACTCGACAATTAAAAGTATCTCAAAGAACAGAACTCTGGTGTACGATCAGGGAAGAATGCATATTGGAGGACCAAGGGAAGAGAAAGCCAAAATTCGAGAAAGAGAAGCAAAGCATGAGGTTTCTTACCTTTGGGGTTTTTTCCCACCAGCTCCAAGCCTCCAGAAGCAGCCTCAACGTCTTCTGGGCAGAGATATAGGGAGGCCCTGACATCAGCAAGACAGCCAGAGAATAAGGCCTATATAATATTTGTGGGTCCTGTTTGCATTTCCTTGGATAAGTATGAGTTACCCTGCATATATAGACATTAACCCAAAGACAACAGCACATCAGGTACGCAAAACTAACTTCTATTCAAATTTGGTCATTTGATTAAGAGTTTCAACCCCAGTTCCGTCTCTGAAATTTAAGATTTTCCCGCATCTCTAGTTGCCTTGTATTTGCTTTCAACAAAACTAGACACAGTTGTAAGATGACCTCTCCATTAGCACATGCATTTGGAAGAATAGGTTGGTTCGTCACTGAAAGCACTTCTGCATCGCTGTAACTTCAGTATCCGATCATTGACAGTAAAATTACACCTGCACAAACGCTATTGAACTGTATAGTTGACTAATATATACCATACCATTCATCATTCACGATCATTTTCGTCTGAACGCGCCATAAATAAGCAACATAATTGGGGAGCAACATAAGAGCATTCAAAGTTCATCACATTCAGAGTTTTATCCTGGAGGTTGGATACCTCGAGGAATTAAGCTCAGTGATCTCTTGTGAGGAGTTAGAATGGATAGCGGAGATAAAGTAGCCACAGTGAGGAGCATTTCAAACACAAAAGCACCGCCATTTTCACACGCACTGGCACACAGACATCAGCAGTTCAGCACGAACAGTTCTGATGCAGATCAACTACATCAGCATCGATGATTGATCTCTTTCGGATAACGTGGACGTTCATCGTCAGCTTCTTCGTGTTTTTTAGACTGAAGAGGCAGATGTCGCCCGGTTTCAGCTTGTTGTCATCCACAAATTTCCTCCAGCCACGACTAAGGGTGTATCTCTTCTCCTTGACCCGGAATACAGCCTCCCATGTAACGTCCTTGCTGGGACCCGGGCGGCAGAGCCTCATAGTCTGGTTCTCGCGTGGAAGATACTTTTTCGCGTAATCGGTACCGAATTCCTGATTGCATATGGGGAAAATGCAAAAGAATTTTCAGTGCTAATACAACCAAAGCAACAAGGCAACAGTTCTTTGCTAATACAACCAAAGCAACAAGGCAATAGTTCTTTAAATTTTTTTTTTCTCGAATACGCAGGAGAGCTGCTCTTTAATTTCAATTCACATGCTCCAAACACTACCAAGTAGTGGGGAATAAACTTTTGGAAAATGAAATGCCAGTTTCCTTTTAGTCCTAACACTGAACAAAATAAGTGATGACTCACCAAAAGGCACGAACTGTGGACAGTATTGCTATTGCGCATAACGGCAACATAAATGGGGATCTTGGACATAATAGCTCCAACTTTCTTGTCTACTTCACTCTTCTGCTGATCATTCAGAGTTGTGTATCGCGGTAAGATATATGGAGGTTTAGGAACTCCATGCCCAGGACTCTTGGTCTTTGCTGAAGGGGCATGTCCTGCAGAAGCCCCATTCACAAGCATGATAATCAATTCAGAATATATCTGTAGATCTAAATCTGAAGGAACCAAATTCTACATAAATATATATATAACCTGGTGGCTGCTGCTGATGGTTTTCTTCAAGAGGATGAAATATTAATGCCACTCCATTCTTGCTCTTTGATGGTTGAAAACTGCAGATGTCACCTTCTCGCAACTTATTATCGCAAATGAAGTCCATCCAGCCAGTAGAAACAGCGAAGCAGCCATCAACGTCGATGTCCAAATTGATGGCCCATATCTTACTACCATTAAGATGAGAAAGCTGGATGGTCCCATTTTTGCTTGCAAGGTGTTTCATGGCATAATTCTTGGAGATAGCCTATTTACAAATGATTTAGAACCGTGTTATATTATGATATTTGTAAGTGTAGGTGAGGCTCAAGACTACTCAAACATGACATAGTCAAGTGTATTGTAAATGAACACCTACTGACCAGAATTCCAGAAGTCACACTTTTCCTGTCCATGGCGGTGATGTAAAAAGGAATTTTGGGTTGAATTTTCTGTTCAAGAGCGGTAACTTTAGCTCTTTGTTCACTTGTCATATTGCATCCTGTTGGTAAGACAATGCAAGACTTGCTAGGCTTCTGGAAGCCACCTGAATTCACAGGCTCCTGAATGCCTACAGAAGATGGGACATTCTCATCTACATAATGTCAACAATGAAAAAGTTAGTACATAAAGATTGCAAGAAGTGCTGATAATGTAAGTGAAA
Source organism: Cenchrus americanus (assembly GCA_947561735.1). Taxonomy (NCBI): domain Eukaryota; kingdom Viridiplantae; phylum Streptophyta; class Magnoliopsida; order Poales; family Poaceae; genus Cenchrus; species Cenchrus americanus. The sequence goes on from OX387242.1 coordinate 8,879,760, forward strand.
TATGTCAAATTCTTACCTCTTTTCTGTGAAGGAGAGTCTGTTGGGTTGGTCTTGGAAGTTTTTCTACTGCCGCTTGGGCTACCAATTGCTACCCTCATGCCTGTTGGGGACTGTACATGATCACCATGAGAAACTTTCCTTTTTTGCACACAAGGAGTGCCGTCCATCAGAACACAAGACAGCTCTTTCTCACAACCACTTGGATCAAAGATCCGGACTTTGAAGTGAGAGTTCTTACAGTTTCTGAACACCAACAAGTCACCAAATTTAAGCTCATAAGCAGCGGCAAAATCTGCCCATCCAGACCGAAGGACCAACTTGTTCTGTTCCGTGGCAACCTGAACGGTATATGTTTTCCCATCCGGCGCCTCTAATTTCAGTTCTTGAGATATATGATCTCTGATGTTGTCCACAAACTTTCTTGGTATGGTCTGCATGAGTTTGCAAATCAGGTCTTTTATAGTTTTCTAAGAATCAGGTCTATGATTACGACTTTGCATGAAACCCATGAGCATAATTGGTCTCATCTCTACAAGTGTTTCGAAAGTCTGATACTCTGATCCCCTTTTTTTGTAACTGATACTATGACCCCCCCCCCTCCCCCCTCCACATCATTAATACAAGATATATTGAGTCTTACCACTCCGTTTTTGAAATCATCCAGCATAACCTTGAAGAAACGCTTCTGATCATCCATATGGTGCCAATAATGGTGTGCGATGCACTCCTTGCACACTGTGCTAGGTTTGTTCATCCTATCACTTCTCCTAGGATCCTACCATGTAATGAAGCTGTTAGGGCAACTTCAAATCTAATCCATACACTCACTGATACACATGCTGACTATGCAAGTATCAGGAAAATAAATAAACAAATAAATGATACTAAGGTTTCAGTAGATTTTCCAAACTATAATGATAGGCAAGCAAGTATGTTGCAGATATGGCATGATTATTTCACATGTACCTAGAATACCAGACATTTTTAGGATCTAGTGATACTGGACCCGGTGCTACTATTATTTTGTCCCTCATCAAAAAGCGAAAGATAAACAAGCATCATTATGACTGAACAAGAACTAAAAAAAATTAAGTTCGTAGGGCATTGTAAACCTAGTCACCAGAAGCAAAATCAAATCCTTATGAACCCCTGACATGCGAGGTCTCACACAACACTCAGAAGGATCAGGACACAATTTCTGATTCAAGATCTAGAAAAGACGAAGAGCCCACTAACCTTGGCAAGAAGCTCTGCAAGTCGATGATGCTCTGCAGAGAAGCAGCCTCAGCACCAGCCGGCCGAGCACCCTGCCTAGCTATAGGGAAAGGGCACCACTTCAAGTGCGCCAAAACCAAACTGCCTAGTGCTTACACATGTGGATCCTTTACCTGCTGCGTTCCTGTGGATCAGGCTGTGTTGGTAATCATAGCTTCGCTGAAAATAGATGCAGGACAGGGCATGGCTGAGAATCTAGAGTACTGGGAACCAAAAGCTGAAAGGAATCTACTGAGTACTGACACATGCATTACAGATGTAGAAACTCACAACCTTGACCAAAGAAAACAGTAGTGATTTTCGGCATTGCAAAAGTCTCAGTAACAAAAAGGAACCCAAAGTTGCTCACCAGAAGAAAACAACCAACACATGAATTGCAGAAAGCTAGAAACAATGAAAGAGACCTTATTTTTTCCCAAAAGATATCAGTTGCCGCAAACTCACAACTCGAAACTCCAAAGCATTGGTTTCACCAGTGGCAGAGTGCAAAGGTCTCGGGAATAAGGGGATGCCAGGCCAAAAGTTAAGTAACCGTATTTAACACTAAAAAAGCATTTACGAAAATTAAATCCACTTTGGCACAAAAGATGAACTAATGACAGGGAAGAGGAGAGGAATAGACCTGAACTGAAACTGATCTCCTTTTATAGCCGAAAGTAAAGACGATGGCACAGCGCTGCTTCAGTATCCTTTGGGAGATTTTAACAGCATCGCTGACAGTGAAATTGACTGAGCGGGAACAAGGCATGAGCAGTCACTCACAGGTCAAATCACAATTCAGCCAGGCCAAATAAGGTAGGTTTTCTTCCATGGACCTTGACCATAAAACAAACTTTTCTGAATAAAAAAATTATAGAATTGTCGTGTAAATTTTAAAGGTGTCATTGGGGAAAACGAGATTCTCCAGCATCTGGCATGACAACTCTGATCAGAGAATCGGCCATGCCTATCAGATAAGAATCAGCCAGAGTTTCTGCCATAGCCGTCAACTTACATGATTACTTGGTTTCAGTTTCAATAGAACCAATGAAAGCATCATCTAAGCATCGAATAAAAATGTTTTTGGAAGCAATACAATTCCTTCATCTGTAACCCAGACTGGTAACTTCTCAAACACCACATAACCCCTTATATTTATGGAATCAAACATAGTAATTCTCAATTCTCATCCAGTCATCCTACTGTTTTTTATGTAACTCAACAATTCAGAAAAAAGTATTGGCCTCAGTATATAACTCAAATACAATGCCTAATTAGACTATAAGCTCCTTCTCTTTTATATAAATAACAAAAAATGTTAATAACTGTTGACCACTTGGGAAAAAAAGAACACTCGGAAATCTTGTAGTGGCAGCATGGACAGGGAGCGACAAGCAGTAGCACAAATCAATAGAAAACTCAGAATAATAGGGTCAGACACGAGTTCCTTGCCATCACAAAAGCATTACTATGTAATGGGGTTTGTGCCTACACCAATTGGCTGCGCTTCATTTTCGTTACAGGATTGCTGTTGTGGATGATATGGACACACATGGTGAGCCTCTTCTCCTTCAGCAGTTGAAACAGGCAGATGTCACCCTGTCGCAGCGTGTTGTCTTTGACGAACCGATTCCAGCATCCACCAAGCTGGTACAACCCATCACTGCTGATCAGGAGTTTAGCTTCCCACTCTTCAGTGATTACCATACAACAAAAGGTAGTACGAATCAATGACCATGCAATATGCAATTGAACATGCCAGAAATCTATCAGTCAGACTTGTCTTGTTCATGTTTGTGACATACAATGGAATGCAGGGCCAAAATTTCTGCTCAAGCATGAAAACTCTCGCCTTCTCAGCTGTAGTCGGAGTGCACCCTGTTGCTAAGACATTGCGAGACTGGGTGGGTGCCCGATGTTCACCTGAACTCATGGACTCTTGAATGGCTTTGGAAGATGTTGCAACAGTTTCAGCTGAAGTTTTTGCTCAACCGTGACAGCACTCGTCTTTTGTGCTGTAGTCAGACTGCATCCTGTAGCTGACACAGCGAGACTGGGTGGGTGTCCAATGTTCACCTGAACTCATGGGCTCTTGAATGTCGTCAGATGATACTGCATCATTTTCAGCAGCATAATGTTAACCATGAACATTTGTAACTGAACTGTACCGAAATACAGAGCTGTAAGTTAAAACTGTTTACCTGATTTATTCCAAGGGGAGACTGATGGATTAATCTTTGGAGTTTTCCTACTTAAGATAGAGCGGTCACCACAATGTTTTGCCAAACTTCCACTCATTGGTGATTCCTTGTAATTATGATGAGTACTCCTCCTTTCTTGTACATAAGCACTGTTGTCCATAACAACACAGGAGAGCTCTTTCTCATAAGAGCTTAGATCGAAGATTTGAACTTTGAAGTGGGAATGCACCATTATAAGTGAACACCAAGAAATCTCCCTGTTCAAGATCATAAGTGCTGGAAAATTGCTTCCACCCAGATCGAAGGACTAGCTCATTCTGCTCTTCAGCAAGTTTAATGGTATATGTTTTACCATCTCACACTTCTAATTTAACTTCTTCAGGTATGATATTGGTTGCAAACTTGTCTGGTAATAATATGAAAGAACAAAAGATCACTTTTTGTTTGAGAAGACAGTTCCAGCATAATGTCATAAATCCTATGGCGAACTAGCATCACCCCTGTCAATAGTTTTCTTTTTCTTTCCCCTCAAAATGGTTATTGAATAATATATTGGTGCTAATTTCAATTAAAAACTGTAAAAGATATATCTTGAATGATTGAATCACATGAACAGCATATTGGCAAAATCTTACCAGCTTATTCTTGAAATCACTTGCATTTGTCATAACCTGGAAGAAACACTTATCCTGATCATCCATGTGGTGCCAGTAGTGATTTGAAATGCAGTCCTTACATATGGGGCGACATTTGTTCATCGTGTAACAGCTCCTGCAGTGTTAATTGGGATAAAAATGTTTAGGTAATCTCAAAACAAATCCATAATCATGTGTGTGCTTGCCTGCATACTACCCAGAGGCACTTGGAAGTACATGATGAACAACTAAATTTCCACTGGTGTGAAAAAGAAAATGCACCTAAAACCTGCAGTAATTATTGGCTATTGTAATTTTAGGTAGGAACACGTATAGCAAATATGACAATGAATCCACAAAATTTACTTCATGGGACACAAAGATATGTAGATCTATTAATCTGCAGCATTCTTGCCTACCTTTGACTTCCTGGTGACTGCAAATGTTTATCATGAGACATGCTCCTTTCTTGGACACAAGGAGTCCTGCTGATCAGAAAACAGGTTAATTATTTCTCACAACCACTTGGACTGAAGATCCGAACTTTGAAACGGGAAAGCCCATTGTATCCAAACATCAAGATATCACCCTGTTGTAGTTCATAGGCAATGGCAAATTCCACCCATCCAGATCGAAGAACTATCTGATGTTCCTTATCTTTGGCCACCTTGATGTCATATGTTTCGCCAACTGACATTTCTAGCTTGACTGTTTCAGGTGTCTGACCTCCAACATTAATTGCAAACATTTTTGGTACATTCTGAAACAATGACAAATGAAAATAGTCATATGTTTCACCTTTTGAATGTTAACAAGATATTTCCTTTAAAGGGAATCAAGAGAGATGTGAAAATATAGTTTGCTGTATAAGATCAAGGTCCAGAATACAACTTGAAAATCAGAAGAAAAAAATAGCAAACCAGCCAACAACTGAAAGGGCATTTTCTGTTTAAATCTCTAAAATAGTTGGGACAAAGCTGTGCTTGTCAGGTTTGAGTTTTGAATTCACGTTATCCTTAAAATTAAGCACACAGTTCCTCGCTCCTTTTCTCAGTTATTCATCTGAATTTGACAGAAACAGGAACTAACTATTAAGCGTTATCTGTTACAGCATGTCATGTACCAACCACTTCCTCCCTACCTCCCCAGTCCCTCACTCACAGGTTGTAGTGCTTGCTAATTTCCCGTATCAGTATAGAAATGTTGGTTACTCATACATGCTTTTTGCAGTATCTCAATGATTTTAAAACTCTAATCCAGTGCCAACATTTGTATTGGTGCACAAGAATAGCACAGTTTCCAACTTACCAAAAAATAGCAATCGGAAATATTATAAAAAAAATTGCATTGGTGCACAAGGATGGCATAACTGAAAGACTTACCAGTCCATTTCTTAAACCACGAAGAAACGCCTTTTATCCATCTGATGCCAATACTGATGTGCAGCACACTCCTTACATATTGTGTTTTGCGAATCTAAGTTCATCATGTGGCCACACCTACCAAAAACATATTAATTGAGATGAAGTTGTTGGGAAACTTATAATCAAATGCATATGTGCTGTGTGCACACACCCAAACACTACACAAAAGCGCGCGCACATGAAAGTGCATAATAAACACCAAGCCCTAAACTTCATTAGTTTAGAAAATTTGCAACACCAGATCTAGAGGTACAATAGCAGCATTTTTCCCCACCTTCCTTGTAAAGAACGGGTATTGGTCATCAGAACACTGGATAACTCTTTCTCACGACCACTTGAGTTGAAGATTCGAACTTTCAAGCGGGAATTTCCATTGCATTTGAACACCAAGATGTCAGTGTTCAAGTTCATAAGCACTAGAGAATTTTGACCATCCTTATCCAAAGATGATGTTCCCTGGCAATCTGAACGTCATATGTTTTACCATCTGCAGCTTCTAGCTTTACTAGTTTTGATATCTTTTTAATCTCATGTATTCCCACAAACATTTGGAGAACTTCTAAGCTTCAAAGTGCATATTTTAACAGACAAAGCTCTCGCAAACATGCTTCAAAGTGCATCATAAACAACCATTTTTACTATAATAGCACATAGGCAAGTACATGATAGTTAACCTCAGAACTTCAGTAATATTGGCAGTATATTTCAATGGCACAAGGTAGTGAAGGAGCAACTCTACTCTTATAGGGCTAGCCAAAAGAAGAAAAAACTCAAATGTGACCACGACAAGCATAAGATCTAACCAATAAATGTTGCATGTAGAGGCAACAATAATTTGCAAAAAGAGCTCCTTACACCAGATTGGATAAGAATGTACACATATATAGTTAAATGCCATCTCTAATCTAAGTTGAATTAGGTTCACAGAACCACTACAGTAGTTGTTATGATTATGACAGTTAACAGAACCATGAATGAGGTCAACTCTTCTTGAAGGACTGACTGCAACATAGGTACCTCTGAATTCATCTAACAAGGTTCATATACATGTTGCAATGCTGAGATGATAACTCAAAACTTCACATTGCACGTCTGTTAAAACGAGCCAATGGTAAGTAGGCAGTTATTTATCGGAGCACTTTCTGCGACGTTGAGAAACCGCTGATACCAGGTATTATTTATCTAGAAGCTTATCTAAGATTGAGTCTGTGCATCAGGTGCAAACCTATGTTCCCACAAGGAAAATTATATAAAAAAACAGCACTCATGTTTTCTTTCAGATAAATCAAATAAGGGAACCCAAAATAAAATCATTTCAAAGTACTAACATTTCAGTCAATGTCATCAAAATCCCAAATCTTCTCAGAATCATGGATCAAGACAACAGGAAACAAAGTATGAACTTCAGGATGCATAAATGCAGGACAGCCCACACTGTATGATCCCAAGATCTACAAAGATAAGAGGCCACTTACCTTTGACCAAAAAACTAATACATTTTTTTAGCAGAAAAAGCTAATACGTTACTTCCACAAAGAGAGGCAGATCAGTGCTACTGGTGCTCAAGCACCGGGCAGGCAGGCATAACTATAGTGTGGGCAGGACAGCCCACGCTGTATGATCCCAAGATCTACAAAGATAAGAGGCCACTTACCTTTGACCAAAAAACTAATACATTTTTTTAGCAGAAAAAGCTAATACGTTACTTCCACAAAGAGAGGCAGTTTGGTGCTACTGATGCTCAAGCACCGGGCAGGCAGGCATAACTATAGTGAGGCTACCAGACTGCCTATATTCGTGGAGTACATTGGCACAAAAGGTTGGTCAGCATACCTTTTGCTGAAAATGAACCTCGTGAAAAGCATGACATGATCACTGCTGCTGGTAATATTGACTCCCGAGCCCTAAACCACGAATCTGCTGATATATGCTAGTCTCACTTCTTTCTGCAGAGAAAGGGAATAGTATCAATCTTTAAAAAATGCTGTCGTGGACTTTGTCTTCATGTGTTGGTAAACCACGAAGAAGACTGGAACAAGGTATTCCCAGGACTTTTGCAAGATATCAGTTGTCACAACTCCAAAACAGTGGTCCCATTCCCAACAGGAGGAACCAAAAATTTACAACTTACTAGTCAACCACATTTAGCATGTAGGAACTTTTAGAGTTTGCTTCGAATTAGGATTATCCAATCCAAAAGGGTTTGGATATTAATCCACCCTTGCCAAACACAGCCTTAAAATTTAATGTGAATGGAATTAAAGCCCACTATGTACAAACAGAGTAGCATTAAATAATAGGGAAGAGAGGTACCGATCTGAATTCAACTTGGTAATTCGATTTCATTTAGTAAAGAAATTGACACTGACACCACACTGCTTTGGTGTCCCAGAGACATTTCTCAGCATCCGACTGTGAAATTAATTGAACAAGAGGCATGGTCAGTCACACACCAGGCTTAGTCAGGTCCTGGTTACCAGGGCTTTCTGCCATAGACCTCGAACATAGAATAACCAATAGTTTTAAAAGAACATAGAATAACATCTTTGCTTTCAAGTTTCAACAAAACTGAACGACTACAAGAGCTTTTATATGTTAAATTTTAAAAATTTGAAGGTATCCTTGGGGAGATTCCAGCATCTCAGGCTGTCAAAATGAGTAAGCACTAAGCAGTATAAATCGTAGTCATGGACTCATGGTCAATGATCAGGTAAAACAAAAAAAAACCAAAGCCTGGTCAGATAAGAATAATGGGGGGTTTCTACCATAGACTTCAAAAAAAAAAACTATGGTGACATTGGCTTTAGTTTCACCAAAAACTAAAAATAAGACTTAAGATAAGATTTGAGGTATTGATATGAAATGCATTTGGAACCAGTAAATTTCCTACATATGCTTTAAATACCATGATGTAAGTTCTACCAAGTACTTGAAAGAAAAATCCATGAGTTCAACAGATTATTTCAGCACATAAAAAAAACAGAGCATTGGAAAGATCTAACACAGCTAGGACAACAGTTTGTTATAAATTTCTGATATTAGATTACTAGCAGTACGTGGATCTTGATTAAGTTCCACATTTTCATCTACTAGTGAATGGGGACCATCAAAAACCATAAACAAACTGAACCAGAACAGTTCAAATAGAAGTAATAGTTAATAGGAGTGCAGAAAACAAATATATTCCTGATTTCGGTTTATTAGCAAAACAGAGACATTAATGGGTGCATAGGACCTTCTCCATTTCATATCACAACATCTTCCTACTGACGTGTATGCCATTGATCACCTCCATTTCAGGCAGGATCCTACTAATGCATATGACATGGACAGATAGTACAGCAGGAAAGACTTCAGGACATTGAGAAGATGGTTCAAGGTAGCAGAAACAGCAGGATTTGATTTCCAATACTTCTTAGAATATACTAGCTATCAAGGAATTTAATTTCCAGTGACAAAATTTAACCTAAAAAACAACTGGATGGTTTTACTATTGAGAAACAAACATGTATTGTACAGATTAAGAAGCATAAGATGCATGTTGGTAAGAAAATTGGAACCTGCATTCAAAGCATTTAAAGTTTTCAGATTCACTTTATATACAGGTAAGAAGTATTTCCTCCGATTCTTTTTATTGGGCACATTAGAATTTGGAGAAGTCTTTAGAAGCATACTCCGAAAAATCAAAGTTGTGTATGATCTATCAAATATGAATCAATTGGTACATAATCTTGCAAAAGATTGACTTTTCCAAATTCTAATATGCCTGCCCTACCAAAAAAAACAGTGGGAGAACCCAGCAACATCCATGTCTTATGGGTGCATAGGAACCCCAGAATTTCTAAGTTGCTAACTTTAACCAAGAAGCACACATAAGTACACCAAAATGAAATGTTAGCCAAGGATGTAAAAGCTCCATTATGAACACACATCTGATTGAATAGAACTTGCAGAGCCACTCAAACTATTTCATTTCCAGTGAGCTGCTTTACAAACATTGTTCCGTGGTAAGGAGTTCTACTGATGAGCTGCTGGTACATATTTGAGAAAATTCTACATGAACAAAAACAAGTCATACGACTCACATATCGAGGAACTAAGCAAAGAATAAACAAATCTGCTAAATCCACTATTGATTACCCCTCGAAAGCATAAAAGACAACATATGCTTCAACAGAAGGAGAAATCACCTTCCTCTCATTTGTTGGTTGGTGGTTGCTATGTTACATGTCATGCTCAAGTTTGTCCTTCCAAGTGGTCAGCAGAAATGGCAAGGCGCTCACTTTCAAGAAATGAAGGATCTAAGAACTTGGCAACAAAAGCCCACATCTTGTAAACATCCTCAAAATTAGTAAGGAAGCCAAGTGAAGCAGTCACAACTTCAACTCTTACAGTCACTTTTTTATTGTCTTTGCGACCATTCTTATAAAACGAAGCCTCAGGTATATCAAGTGTGCCATTTAACTGTTTCTGGTTCATATCTAATTTTATATGACTCAGAAAACCAATGCCAACAGATATACCATTTTTCTCAGCAATCTTTTGAACAACTTCAGCATTAACAAATGTTCCATCACTTTGCTTCACATTAAAAGCAACAGCTGCTCCCCTTTCATACTTAATCTTGGGACCGTAGATGTGGACAAGAGGGACTCCGTCACTACCTTTTGAGTCTGGCAACTTCAGCTGCAAAAGTGAAGTTACTAGCCAATTGATCAGGTATCTTAACCTAAGGGTAGTTCTGTTGAGCCCCATCATATCAACATGATCGATGTGCCTGCAAATTATCTCTGGCTCCCTCCTGCCCCAGTCCTGAGCATCATCATATCCATCACTTGCACAACCTTCATCATCACGGAACGTATATCCAGAAGCTTCTGCAGCATCTGAGGCCCGATTCAACCTGTCAGCAATAATATTAGCCTCTGTGCTGAATGAAACTCTGCGCCCCATGCTTAAACCTCCATCAATCTCTTCAACACCAAAGAGTCGGCCCCCAGTAAATCTGTTGTTACCATCCCTCCCTCCCAGCAGCCGGAACTCCCCTTCTGTCTCCCTCCTTATCGCACTTTCTTTGTGCTCTGCACCACCATTCAAAGCATGTTGGCATGCCACCTCTTCAACCTCGGGCTCCTCTTGGATCTCACTAACCTGCCTGAAATGGTTTCTCCGGGCATTCTCAAAGATTTCTTCTTCAGGGTCTTCCTTGAGGCAGTCTGTATCTTGCGAGACTGACAGCACAGCTGCATCAAAGGAAATCACATGACCATCATAAAGTGGGCTTCTAGATATCCTAGAAGTTAAGTTTGGTGACATCCTCTTGTTACACTTTCTTCCATTGAACCAAGAAGATGGTAATGGTGATCCCAGCTTCCCCTTCTTGAACTGGCCAGATTTCTCTGACCCCAATGGGCTCTGGCCAACATCAACCCAGAAAGAGTTTTCTGATGAACAGTCCTCACTGAATGCTGGACTCCTCATGACTTCGCCCATAGAGATGCTCTCAGTTTCTTCAAAGATGGTGCTTGCCCCATCCCTATCCGAGCTGCTGTCACGACCAGGATCACTCTCAAAAGTCTCTCTAACCTGAGCAGACGTGTAGACACCTGAAAATGCTGGCAGCTGTGACCCATTTTGAGCATTAGAAGCTGGTTTTTCATCTTTGTTAATGCCTGAGTCATCTTCAAGTCCATCAAATGCATCAAATCCATCAACTGAGTCACTGAGATATTGAGGAAACACAGGAACAATCCTCACCATCCCCGATGCACTACACCCATTTCTCCCCTGCAAGCTCCCAATTACTGACTTCTTGATCAGAAGACAACCGAACCCAGTCGGGTCTGAACCAAACACCCTGTAGAATGAGGTTATAATGAAGTCCGGCCGAAACAGCGAGAGCCCCAGCGAATCCATGTCCTTGGGACCAAGTGCACCGGCATCAAGCATCACATGCCACCCATTCTGCTGTGCCAGCGCCATCCACTGGTAGGAGTACTTGGCACCGGTCACTCGAGACTGTGCAGGGAACACAAATAACCCAACTGCAGCATCACGCCGCCGCCCCTTCTTCTTGCCCACGATCTCCTTCCGCAGCTCCGTCGAGCACAGCTTCAGTGTTGGCCAGCGGAACCACGCGGCGCGTGTCTTGGCACCCTTTGCCCGTGCACTCTGTGCCATCCAGTTGACCGACTGGCTCTCATGATCGAACATTGTCAGCAGCCTCCTATTGCTCTCGAAGGGGTAGCACTCAGCAAGCAGCCGGAACGCTGACCCACGACTCACTGTGAACACCAGCGCATACTCGCTGGCTGGCACATTCAGGTACTCCAAAATGCGCTCTTTTATATCATTCTCCACGGTTCCAGGCTCGGCACCACCATAGAGAGCATGGTTGCTCAAATTGGCATTGAGCTCGTGCAATGTGAAGGATGCCGAGGAGGAATCCCAGCTGGAGTCGAAGAGGCCAAAGCCGCAGTAATCTAGACAGACCCTGCCGGCGCCGGGGGCATCAAGGTGGGAGTAATGGTCGACGCGGAGGCGATCGACATCAGCAGTTGAGGCGTAGTCCGGGTACATGGCGAGGAAGGTGGCGATGGCATGGGCGAGCAGCGGGAGGTCGGAGATCGACCGGAACGGGCCACTGGCGGCGGCGAGGGCCGTGGCGCGCAGGAAATCCCGCTGCGCGCGGAGGCGCGCCAGGGAACGGGAGCGGGACACGGCGGCGTCCGCATCAGCTCCGGCGGCGTCCGGCGGCGGGCAGAGGGAGCCATCCTCCGACGCCGCGTCGAGCGCGTCCCGCAGCTGCCGGAGGAAGGAGGACGGATCGTCACGGTGGCCGTTGCTGCCGTGGCCACCGTGCCCGCCGCCCCCGCCGCCGCGGCGCCGGTGGTTCTTGGCGAGGAGGACGGCGGCGCAGTGGGAGAGCGGCTTCCATAGCGACAGATGCATGGGCCTCGGATCGAGAAACCGCCGCTCCCGGGCGGAAAAATCGCAGCTTTCCGGCAGCGGTCTGGATCAACGAGTGGAGTGAGGCATGGAGCGGGGAAACCCCCGAGATTTCCGTGGGAAATGGGGAGATTTCGGTGTGTTATTGGACCAACAAGTGCAGGAAAACTGCAGTTTCGGGGTGCGAAAGCTGGATCTTTGGGGTAACTGGGTCTGGGTGAATCAAGAACTGCAGCGGTGGAGCTCTGGGTGTGGAAATCCGAGGTTTCCGGGGGAGGGAAACGGATTTGGGGGTGGGGAAACTGCAGGTAGAGAGAGATTGGAGCTCTGTAGTGGGAGGGATTGGAGAGGGTTTGAAATGCGAGGACACTCCTCACCTTTGCAAACAAAAGGTGAGGGCTTTTGCTTTTGGCAGGATCAAGAACTCAAATTAAAGAAAAGAGCACAGCATCAAACAAGGAGAGGGGAAAAGAAAGCCGAGAAATACAAAAGATTTGACTCCACTTTTTTCTCTCCCTCATGAGCTGTTGGGCAGCAAGAACAGAACAATGCTCGAACCACCGGTGAAATGAAACGATGTGCTGGAATAGTTCTTGAAATCTACAGCTACGAACAGGAGAACAGAGAGTCCAGCTCGATTTCCAGATGGGGAAGAAGCTCAAGCTCAGATGCAGATAGCACAGAGACAGAGCAGCCACACCCTCACTCTCCTCTCACCAAACCCCTTGCAAGTGTTTTCAATGCCACTAAATGCAGTGCATCATGATGAGGGGGAGGTTGCATTCATTACCTTGCAAGAGCTACTAGCAACTGCAGCAAGCAGCAGCACACCACCAACTTTTTTTATTTGTTCTGCACCTTTTTTTTTTCCTCCTGCTACCTCTCACTATGGACTGGAGTAATAAGTACTGACAGTCACTATTTTAGTGGTCAGCTGCTTGTGTGTGTGCTTTTTTAGTTTTTTTAGTGTACTTTTTTAAATAGGTTTTTTTAGTGTACTATCTCCACCAAGTAAAAACAAAAGTGTTTGGTTTGGTAGCATTATTTTTTCCCTGGGACCCACATCACAGGGTAGAGTGGTCTGGCTGTAAAGCAGCAGCTCATCCAAACAAGTGCCATTGGGCATTGACTTTTCCTCATTTTATTTATTAGGGTGAAAGAAAACCTTTTTCCTCCGTCGAAACGCAGTGTCATTGGTCCTGATTTTTTTTCTCTGAGGGGGTTAAAGCAAAAGCTTTGTCACAATGATCGTCTTCTTGACTGATTTGTGGAGCTGTCTCTGGCTTTTTCGCCTAGTTTTGTGCTGCTTTTCTTGCTCTTCATGATGATTTGTATTTTTTTTATACATGTAACAAGTTTGTATCTGTCCTACGGGGTAGCTCCTTAAATTTTTTTATTATATACTTTAGCTCCTTATCTTTGAAGTAGGTCCCACCAAAGTTAAGATAGGGCTAAAGCAAATGAGTTCTTTTCCATTAGTTGGAATTTTTAATGTTGAGGACTACTCATACCCCAAACTGACATTGACTTCCATCATTGAAAATCCATAGTACTGGCATTGACATTTCAACAGTGTTTTTGGTGTTTCTGAGCTTAGAGCAACTCCAACAGTTTGGCAAATCAACTTGGCATCCATCTAATTTTGACAAAACGAGAAAAATTGCCCTCCAACAGTTTGGCAAACCAATTTAGCAAAAATAGAAACTTGGCAAAACTCACCTCCCCACGCGCATATATGCGCGCGTGTATCGTGTTGCCATCGGCGTTTCCCTCTAGGTGGGAGGGTGAAAAAAGAAATAAAGAATAGAGAAGGATTCCTGATGTAAGTTTCCAAGAAGGTGGAAGGGCATAAAAGAATTTTTGTTTATTTCAGGATTCCTGATGTAAGTTAGATTTGTGTTTGGCAACTTGGCAAGTGAATTATGTCAAATTGTTGGAGATGAACTCTTTTTTTACTTGGCATACCTTTTTAGAGGTTGACAAAACACAAGATTTCTTGCAAGAAAATTTAGGAAACTCTGGAGATGCTCTTACGCAATAATAGCTTATCTTTCATGCTGCATCGATTTCAAAAAGAAGTTTAAAAAAAAAGCCGATCCAGCATGAAAATTGTAGGTGACCAATTGCATGATCCGTGTCGTGTCACGCCATCGACCTATCTTTATACATATGATTTTATTATCTCCTTAATTTTGTCAACTTTGCATGACACTCGTGATGTGGATGGATGGAGCAGGTCAGGTGAGCCGTGTGTGTGTGAATCTTGCCGCTGCACAGAGAATCCAGCGTGTTGCCCTCAAAAAAAAGAGAGAGAGAGAATCCAGCGTGTCAGTGGAGAGGACAAAGTCAAATGGCCACATAGGCCTTGTGAAGCAGTGAGCTGTCGCCGGAAAAGGCCCGAGGAGCTTTTTCGTCGCCCCATCCAATCCATCCATGTCCATGCTGCCACTCATCAAGCTGAATGATGGCAACAGTTTTCTGCTCGGCCTCATCTGAATCTGATCTTTTTTCAAGGGGGTTCAAAGTCAATTTCATGTCGAATGCAGCAAGGATTTCGTAATATATATGGATTTTCCCTGATTTATTTCATGTAGTTCCAGACTTGTTGCTAAACATTTCCAATGATCATCAGTGAATCCTTCCAATAATAGAGAAGTATTTTCTCCTTTTGTTCCTGGGAGATGTTTTATTTCGTCAGAACCAGACTTTGACCACCTATTTCTTATTTTTAAAAATCAATAGATTTACACATAATTAAGAGGTGTTTTACTGTACACAATACGACATGTACGCCCAGTTGAAATGACTTGTATGTAATAGAAAAGGACCTATAGACGGGGTTGAGATTAATTCTATACGACTAATTTTTTTAATCTGTCGTACGGTAGTATTCAAAGGTCGTATGGGTAGTATAAGGGTATTATCAAAAATGTAAAATGGTATTGTTGTATACAGGAAATGAAATATATGAAATGTTTTAGATAGTATAAGGGATAGCGGGAAATTTTTTCCAAATATATATCTATCAAATTACCATTTTACCCGTAGGGAAATAACCGAAGAAATGGTAATACGACCATACAACTGTTGGGTCGTCTTGCGTACCGTAAAAGACCTCTAATTAGAAGAGTGTTATAGTAATTTATCACTATTATTTTTGGGAACATATCGGTGGAAACCAACTTCTCCATGCAAACTATGGAAACTTCAATCGAATCACACGATGTTGATCCAACGGGGCGCTCGGAGGAGGTGGGAGGAGTGATTTGCAAAATTACCTTTGCAAATCATGCCTCCCACCTCCCATGAATTTTGCAAATTACCCCTTCCACCTCTCATGAGCTCTCCCTTGGATCAAAATCCAGGTGACTCGCATTTAAGTTTCCATAGTTTGCATGAAGAGGTTGGTTTGCACCTTGATATGTTCCCATTATTTTTACTTCCTGGTACTTCCTTTTAAGTAAATCCTGGTACATCTTGCATTGGTATTATCATTGTTAGACTTCGTCGAACAGATGACTTTTATTAATTTTAAGCACTCTAAAATACTCATTAGGGAACCAGGCATAACATAAGAAGTCAATTAAATGTTTGTTTTCAAAAATAAAAAAAGTCAACTGAATATGATTACAGAATAAGCTGGTTGGTTGAAGCTTTCTACAATTGGGGGAGTGCACTTTGAATGCTGAAGGATCGACAGTTGGATCTTTGCCCTGCCCCAAGATATTCCTCCTAGTCCATTCCCATATATACAATCCCAACTGTGTTCTTGGTTCCTCATTGAAAGCCCAAACTTGTACCAAAATATTTTCCTAAGGACAAATACAGGACCACATTAAGCAAAGATGGGGGCAATAATAAGGACAAGGGAGCGAGATAAATCAACCGCCAGGACATGTCGCAGTAGTACCTTCCAATTATATCATCATGCCTTTGCTTCACTAGCCCTAGGATTGAATCTGTACTGGAACAATAAGTAAAGGCTACAGGTCATTACAACCTTTTTTCAGCTATAATATTATCTCAAAACAAAGATGTAACATCAATCTGATCAAACTTTTGGTGAGCAGACAAGACTTCCTAGGTCAGCTAGCTCACGCAATATTGCAGAGTTGCAGTGCCTGCTGGGCACGCACAGTAGATCACATTTCCAGTAAGATTCCCGGGCACTAAAAAAATGCTTAGTGCTGACCCTCTAGCTACAAATTCAGAGATTATAAGATCCCATCCCCTCCCTAGTACACATGTTTATTAGCTGCAAATTGCACTGCCAACTTGCCGCAACTAAGCTCAGTGACCTAATCATTGACAAATCGATCTGAAATCATACACCAATAATGATCGCTCACACAGGATCTGAAAGACTCAACAAACAAGCCGAGCATCCATCACCATCAGCGTGCACAGCACACGCTGCAGAACAAAACAAAATGTCTGCAGAATCAGGCAGGTTTTTGCAAAAGGCTGGAGACCTGGAGTGAAGGTCCAAGGAAAACCTAATCAGTTTTTAATGGGGCTAATGGAGGCTAGCTAGCTCGAGTTAGCAGAGTAGTGGGTCGTTTTTGGTTGTGTATGGCGGCCACTCGTGAGGTGAGGACACGGGCAAGGTCGCAGGCGCAAGATGTCGAAGCTAGCATGACCGGGTGAGCCCCTGGCTTTGGGGTTTGGGCGACTAGTTTTGGTTGTCGCTTGCAAGCAGCGTGTCACAGGCTCACAGCTCAGCTAGGGCTCGGCTCACAAGGGTCTCCAAACGCCAAAGGCTTTGGAGTTGGAGTTGACACTTGAGAGCATGTTTGAAGAGGAGGCTGCGAATGTTTTAGGTTGTTGCGTTCTGCTCTGTGTTTGTAGCTCTTCAATGCCGGTTCATTGGGGGCTTTCAAAATTTCAAAATTGGTACAAACGGCAGTTCTGCCAGGACCAAAACGACAGTGTTGAAGTGGCGTAGGAGTACGTGTTCTGGATGTGGCTTCAGAAATCTACTCAATAAGATTTGGAATGAATTGCGCTACGTACCGAAATGTTTTTCACCCCCCCCCCCCCCACCCCCACACACACACACCCCAAAAAAACCCAACCTTTAGCCCAAATCTTCTGTCGCATTATTGCATCACCAGATCACCTGTCCTTGGGAGTGAGTGATTTGACCGAGGAATAGATGCAACTCGAAACTCTGCTCGTCACCTGTCCACGAACTGGAACCGTAATCTCTCTTCTAACCACTGCTACCACTAATCACCAGCATGCATCCATTTTTTCTCTTAAAAAATTACCAGTAATCGCAACCCAGTACACTCGCATGCAGTAGCCCTTGTCTGCGTGTTTGACCTACACGGGCTTTTGCGTAGAGCAGCAGCTGAGAGCTCGGCGTCCGAGCTCTGGTTGTTTGTTGGCTTGCGCTCGCTCACAAGTCCGTGTCCGCAATGCAATCTCCTTTCTCTAATCCTCCTCGCCTAGGAGTAGCTCGTTACCTGTCGTCTCGGAATGGCCGCAGTCGCAGCTCCTGCCGGCCGGAGAGAGAGATTCTTCGACCTCGAGGTCCGGAGATGGCGTGAGCGTATGGTTGCAAGCGTTGAAGAAGCAGAAGGGAGGAGAACGGGAGGGGCGTTGAATTGACAGATCGAGAGACCGGTAATTTTGTTTATACTGACACCGCACCATGCATAGTATGCATGTGTTGTGTTGGTAATTCAGTAGTTTTATTAGTCTCCCGATGAAGCTACTAGTAGTGACCTCGCTCGGCGACCATCCTTGTGGTGATTGGGGGGGTTAAAAACTTGGTGACAGCATCTTTAATTTCCTGAGGGCTTCCCTGCTAATCCCAGGCCAGTGAAAAGCGAGATGCTGCTGCCTAGTGCCTACTGCATGCCTTCCCCCTGATGCGTCATGCATGGAGGCTGTGCTGTGCTGATGAGTTTGTTGACCACCCATCATAACACAGCAGCAGCATGTTTCATTCAAGGTCACCTTTTTAGCGTAACTGGATGGAGGTTTAACACTGTTGATTGATCACTGTCAGTGATCTGTGAGCCTGTGCTGTGCGTGACGTACTTGTACCTGATATGTTTTCCGGCTTGTGGACTTTGCGTGAAGTCAACGGGTTGAAATGTGTGGAAGAGGAGGTTATAGTATTCCAAACGGGCCACCCGGCCTGAGCACAGCCCGAGCCCGATTTGGCCCGGCCCTATGCGGCCCGATGTCTTTTTCGTGCCGGGCCGTGTCGGGCGTCGTGCCGAATTGGCGGCCCAGGCACGGCCCTATGGCCGATTTTTCGGGTCGGGCCGGCACGACACCGAGGTTGGCCCGATGGGCCGCGACTCGGCACGGCACTATCGCCGGCGGCGTGGAGGCGCAGGCCGCGGCACCGGCGGCGCGTGGAGGTCGGCGCGGTCGGAACTCCGGCCCCCGCGGCGCATCCGGACAAGGGCGGCCGGAGCTCCATCCCTGCCGGCGGCGCAAGGAGGCGCAGCCGCGGAGGTCGGCGCCGGCGGCGTGTGGAGGTGGAGGCTAGCGGCGCGTGGTGTCGTGGTGTGGAGGCGGAGGCCGGCGCGGCGGGGAGTTCGGCGCCCCGCGGCGCAAGCCGGCGCGGCCAGATCTCCAACCCCCGCAGTGCGCCAGATCGGGAGAGGATGGCTGGAGGTTCGGCCCTCCAGCAGCACGACGGCTCGGGGAGAGGAGCAAGGGCCAGCGACGGGATCTGCAGGGCGCGGTGATGCATGGGCGGTGGCAGGATTTGCAGGGCGAGCGAGGCAGGGGGCGGCGGCGGGATGGGGAGGGGAGATTGGATCGAGAGGATGTTGACGGTGAAATTCCGTCAACCTAGCCATAAGTTTACCTTCGGTGTTGGCATGAGTTTTATATCATCCATTGGTACTAACCCCCTTGGTATAATAAGTTCGTTCGTGCGTATCGGTTTTGGAGTTTAATGTTTATGCAGGGTTTTAGTGGTGAAAGCAAGACTTCCGGGATAATTTCATCAAGCACCTCGTGACAAGACCTTGAAGCCCGGTACAAGTCAAGTAATGAAGTAAACATGACTACAAGAAGCCCAGGGACCAAGCCCGAGAAGATGAAAAACTCTGAGGACCCTGTCAGAAAAAATGTCGAATCTTGCGGGACAAGGAGCTTCATCCAATCCGGAGAGAAACTGACGACAAGGGCCCACATGCAAAAGGGGGAAGGGTCTAGAAGACTCGGGAACCGACACCGGGCAAAGCAGACCGTCGGCTGGGCCGAAATGGGCCCAGGCCGGCCTAGCCCATTTCCAAGCCCAGTCGACCCCCCTTTGACCTAGCCGCCATTCGGGCTATTTATATCTCCGAGGCCAAGAGCCACACATCAACTCATTCGTCATCGGCCGCCAAGGAGCAGAGAAGAGAGGGACACCATCTCGGAGAGGAGACGGTCGAGCTAGTTGACTAGGATCTTCCTAGCCAGTGTGGGAACCTTGCAAGGAAGACCATGTCGGAGTTCCCGGAGCTAGAGCAAGATCAAGGTAGGATCCCGGTGGTGATCTTGATTCATGTATCATGTAATGTTGAATTATCAAGTTGCAATCTGATTTCTAGCAATCAAGTGTTTCTCCTACGTCTTTAATTTCGATCGGCTTTTCGTATCTTAAGATCTATTATCGAGATAGATCCACTGAGGATGTTCTTGTAGCTATAGTGGCTAGAGGTGCATGCCTGACCTTCCGAAAGATTTCAACTTGTCCTTGGACTCGCCCTAGACTAACCCGCACGAATATGGGTGCGTTGTGACAGAACGGTGGCTCCAAAAGGCGGACGTTTTCGGAGTCAGACGGGAAACCATGGTTTAAAGAAGCTTTTTATGAGATTGAACTTATTACTTCTTTGTCCGGAACTTCAATGAAGGCTTGATCCAATCTCTCTACATTGGTTTATCTACCCCCCTCTATCTCTTGCTACCTCCGGTTTTCAATAGATTAGATTCGTTCTTGTGATGTTCTTTAAGATTAGATGCATAGGTTTCACCTCTTGAAGATCATAGTTTCTCGGCTTTATTAGATCAACTCTTGCATCACACATTTGTTCCATAGACTTGATACCTTAGGTTCATCACTCGAGGGAAGAAGGGTCCCTTGACTACGACGGAGGATTTGTCTGCTTGCAAGTCCACTTGAACTTTAACACGAATATAAACCGTCAACAAGCCCCTTTTTCTGGCGTCGTTGCCGGGGAACAAGTGATCAAGATTCGATCTTTTATTGCTTTTTTGTGTAATTTTCAGTTTTCTTTTGGTTTTTCTTTTTGCATCTACTAACTTTTGATCATCCTCAAAATCAATCTAATCTAGTTTGTCTAACCCTACTTTTCTTAGATTTGTTTTTATTTTCGGTTTTTGTATATTTTGTTTATCGCTAACCCTAACAGGAGATTGACGACTACCTCTCCAACAAACTCGATAATTTTGTGGATGATCCAGAAAAACTTTACAGGCTAAGGAGACGCGAAACAAAACAAGCTAAGAAGCTGGATTTTGTAGATTCGAAGTCAGAAGACGAAGGATCGTTGGAATCTCCGAAGAATCCATCACCTCAAAGAAATTGGGAGAATCGACTTCCACCGATGAGAGAACAACCGCAAGAACGCAAGATCGGGGAGTTATGCACCCCAGACATCATCGACCTACCAATCTTGAACCTCGTGGAGATCGAAAGGCCATTCGAGATCAAGACCTCAACAATCCGCATGGTGCAACATTCACCCTTGACTAGTAAAGAAGATCCGAACCTTCACCTCCAAGCGTTCGTTCAACTATGTCAGACATTCAACATGGACGGGGTGTCGTATGGACCTCCCTGGGCCCACTACCTCGGTGGGTACCAGGACCGACTACTCGGTGGGTCCCTGGGACTACCCGACTTGTGCCGCACGGTACCTGATGGCGTGAGGCGCAAGGACTACGGTGGAGAAGTACTCATATAGGAAGCTATACATACCATGTACTGTGTAGAGGACTCCTAGACGTACACGACTAGTACTCTCTCCCTAAACCAACCTGTAACCCTGCCTCCCGGACTATATAAGGCGAGGCAGGGACCTTTCTCCCTCATTACGCATCATCTTTTAATCACATCCAATCAATCCAGAGCTACGCAGCATACAGGACGTAGGGTATTACGCACCTCGTGGCTCGAACCTGTCCAAATTGTGTGCCACGTGTCTCTTCCTTCGAGTTACCGATCTCGGCGAGGCCACATTCATCTACCTCGGGTACCCCCCTTGGTAGGTTGCCGGTCCAAAGCACCGACAACTGGCGCGCTAGGTAGGGGATCTCGCCAAAGATCATATGGTGAACTCAACGGCTTCAATCTTCATCAAGCCAACCGTCGCCTTCAACCTCGGCGACACCTTCGTCTTCAGCTCTTGGGTCTGCACTGCTGACGGCGCCGGATCCTTCCAGCGCTGCCTCACCATGCCGCCCAACCCGAAGACCGGGCTCGTGATGCTTCCCGAAGTCGTCACGGGTGATCTCACCGGAAAAATTCGGCGAGATTTCGCTCTACAACTAGCACATGGATTTCGAGCTTGGATCCGACTCCAACTCGAACTCGACGTCACCATGGGACATCGCATGCGAGCCGGCTATCGAGCCATCGTGTGCGGACTCCCCACTCCATGAGCACTTCCCATATGGCCTTTGCATCTCTAGCAAGGCCCACGCGAAGGCTCTCTCCGCACGCCGGGCTGGGAAGGAGATTGTCTCCGAGTACGACTCGAACTCCAACCCCATCTCCGGCTACTACTCAGACTCCTCCTACGAGTTCAACTTCGGGGCGGACCCGGACGAGCCCGAGTCTGAGACCTACACGGTGGAGCAACCGCTGTCAGGACCTGCATCCGGCCTGGTTATAACATCTACACCCACCGGCAGATTCGTCTACTGGCCAGACCGCAAGCCCGCAGACCTGACAGACGAGAACTCACGCTTCATCGTCTACCTCGACTCACTTCGGTTCCAAGAGGGAACACCTCTAGCTCCAACTGAGGAGCACACTCCAACAGAGGTGGCAACCAGCGACTCCAGCCTCGGCTCTCCTGATCAGCAAGTCTTCATGACTACCAACGAGACGCCAAGGCCCTCAGGGACAGTCCCTGACTGATATCTCGAGGATATCTCAGCAGACGAGTTGTCTACCAACGCACCCGCTGACGAGACCGATGCCAACAGGGACGCTCGACGTGAACGCAACAGAAATCGGAACGAACGGTGCCGACGTCTTCGTGAGTCCCTTCCCATCCGAAATCTCGCGGAAGCCCTCGACCAAGTCGAGAGCCGGGTGTACACTACCCCAGAGCAATGCCTCATGTCTATCACTACGATAGCACGTCAGGCTCAGGGGATGCGCGAAGTCATCGCCAAGCTTGCGGAGGACGCCTACTTCATGCGAGTTGACAACAGGGTCACTCAAGTGCCCCCCATCAAAAACCGCCAGCAAGACAACGAAGCCACAAGTCGTAGTGCGGACATCGGTCGCAACTGTACTCGAGGGGAGCTACCGGCTAACCCCAACCGTACTCGGGCATCGGCTGGTGGACCCTCTCATGGTGGCAACAGCGCCGGCGGCGCCGGCGGCAACCGTGAGATCATCCCTCACCGTGATCCTGGCGGCGGAGGTAGCGACGGCGGGAGCTCCAACCACGGGGCTGGCAGGAGAGCCGGGGGCGGAGGCGATCGCGGCGGCCGAGGCCACGCGAACAGCCACGCCTTCGGCGCTTCACGTGGAGGCTTCGGCGCCCGCCAAAAAATTGAAGAACTACGACGCAAGAAGTCCTCCACGGCAGGCGACAACGATGGCTTCCCCGCCTTCTCTGCGCGGCTTCGCAATCAACTTCTCCCGGAGAAATTCAAACCTCTGGGGATCACCAAGTACGACGCGAAGCAGGATCCAGTACAGTGGCTCAGATGCTACGCCCTCTCCATCGAGAACACTGGTGGCAATAATGACACGAAGTGCCTCTACTTCCCCTTCTGTCTGGATCAAGCCCCGCTTACATGGCTTGAGTCACTCGAGAAGTACTCGATCGACAAGTGGGACCAGCTCAAGGAACAGTTCACCAGCAACTTCGCGGGCGCTATGGGTTGCTCGGGTACTCGCATGGACCTGGCAATGGTGAAGCAGGAACAGGGCGAGACCCTTCGCAAGTACATGCGGTGCTTCTTTGACAAGCGCGCTACCATAGTCGACGTCTCCGACAAGGAGGTCATCGACCTCTTCCAAGACGGTCTCTATCACCGTCGCACCTTTGAAGACTTCGGTCGTCACCGCCCGAGCTCCATCACCCACCTCAAGGACATGATCACCTCCTCGGGCCGATGAAGAAGACAAGGCTAATGCCAAGTACAACGCCATCAGTGGCAAGAGCAAGCGGAACACGGGCGGCAACGGCAACAACAACGGGAACCAAGGCGGTCGCGGCAACAATTACTCGGGTCCCAATCGCAAGCGCAAGCCGTACAACACCGTCACGGCTATCCAGCGCCCTGCGAAAGACAACTCAAAGAAGACCTCCGGTGGCTTCAAAGACTTGTTGAAAGAGAAGTGCCCGTGGCATCAGGACGGCAACCACACCACCGAGCAGTGCTACCAACTCCGGCGAGCACTCAAGGACACTCCAGAGCCACGGCACCCTCACGACAAGAAAGGCAAGAAGAAGGCCGACGAGGGCAGCGACGACTTCCAGGAACCCGACAAGACGGTGAACGTCCTCTTCGGCGGACTACCCAACCGACGGGCTCAGAAAGCCACTCGACAAGAAGTCTTGAGCATTGAACCAGCGGTTCCGACCCCTCTCCGGTGGTCGGAGGTACCCATTACCTTCTCCCGCACGGATCAATGGACAAGCTTCTCTGAACCAGGATGGTTTCCACTCGTCCTAAAGCCGGTAGTCGCGGGCTCCAGACTCAACAAGGTCCTCATGGATGGCGGAAGTGGGCTCAATGTCCTTTTCACCAAAACCTTGAAGAAGATGAAGCTCGACATCACCCACATGCTCACCAAGAGCACTTCGCCTTTCTACGGCATCGTCCCCAGGAACGCGGCTATCCCATTGGGCTCAGTGGTCCCCGCCGCTTACCTTTAGGGAGATAAGGGAAAACTACCGCATCGAATACATCAAGTTCGAGGTTGCGGACTTCGAGACTTCTTACCATGCCATCCTCGGCAGACCGGCTATCGCCAAGTTCATGGCGGTACCCCACTACACCTACTTGGTACTCAAAATGCCAAGTCCAGCCGGAGTACTCTAATTGCAAGGGGACTTGAAGATATCCTTCGAATGCGACACGGAAGCTGTAGAACTCGCAGCCACTAATCAAGTACCCAACGCGATGATGGAGATCTACGCTGCATCCAAGAAGCTTGCCCCAAATGAACTCGACATCCCGCAGAAGTCGGACAAAGCCAACAAGCCTCAGCCAGCCGAGGAGGTTCAAGTCAAGACAATTGACCTCGGAACAGGGCGACAACGAAAGCAAGACCACCACCGTCGGGGGTGGGCCTCGACCCAAAATAGGAAGACGCGCTCATCGGCTTCCTCCGGCTAACCGAGACATCTTCGCGTGGAAACCGGCGGACATGCCGGGGGTGCCCGGGAATCCGATCGAGCATTCACTCGGTGTCGACCCTAAAGCTACCCCGAAGCGACAACACCTCCGCCGCTTCGCCGACGACGGACGAGACGCCATCAAGAAGGAACTCGCCAAACTACTCGCGGCTGGCTTCATCAGAGATGTCTTCCATCCTGAGTGGCTCGCCAACCCCGTCCTCGTCCGCAAGAAGAACTCGAACGAGTGGAGGATGTGCGTCGACTACACCGACCTCGACAAGCACTGCCCCAAGGACCCCTTCGGGTTGCCGTGGATAGACCAAGTCCTTGACTCCACGGCGGCCGCGACTCGCTCGCTTCCTCGATTGCTACTCCGAGTACCACCAGATCGCAATCAAGGAAGAAGACCAGGAGAAGACCGCGTTCATCACCCCGTTTGGCGTGTACTGCTACACGACCATGCCCTTCGGGTTGAAGAACGCCGGCGCCACTTATCAACGAGCTATCCAGGCCTGCTTCAAAAGGCAGCTCAACAAGAACGTCGAAGCCTACATGGATGACGTGGTCGTGAAGACCAGAAACTTCGACACGCTCATCGCCGATCTTGAAGAGACTTTCGCATCCTTGCGAGAGTACCGCTGGAAGCTCAACCCGAACAAGTGCGTCTTCGGCGTACCGTCGGGTAAACTACTCGGCTTCATCATCAGCCACCACGGCATCGAAGCCAATCCCGAGAAGATCTCCGCCATCACCAGCATGAAAGCTCTCACGTGCATCAAAGACGTGCATAAGCTAACCGGTGCATGGCGGCCCCCGAACGGATTTATCTCGAAGCTTGGAGAATGGGGGCTCCCCTTCTTCAAACCTACTCGAGCACCAAGAGAAGTTCGCGTGGACTCCGGAGGCGGACCAAGCCCTTGCTCGGCTCAAGGACTTCTTATCCAAGCCACCGATCCTCACGGCTCCTCGCAAAAAGGAGCGACTTCGCTCTACCTCGCCGCGACTACTCACGTGGTCGCATCGCCATCGTCGTCGAGTGGCCGGAAGACGGCCACGCCTATCCGGTCCGGGCGACCGCTCTACTTCGTCAGCGAGGTCCTGTCGGAATCCAAGGCATGCTATCAACCAGTACAAAAGCTACTATACGCAGTGCTAATCACCTCGCGGAAGCTACGACACTACTTCCAGGAGTACTCGATCTCCGTCGTCACCAACTACCCGCTCAGCGACATCTTGCGGAACCAAGATGCTACTGGAATGATCTCGAAGTGGGCAGTCGAACTCGACGCCCTCAACATCGACTTCAAGCCACAGATAGCCATCAAGTCGCAGGCACTAGTCAACTTCATGGCGGAGTGGCGGGAATATCAGCTACCTACCCCAACCGAGCGCCGAGAGCATTGGGTGATGTACTTCGACGGCTCGCTCAAGCTTGAAGGCGCAGGTGCAGGGGTACTCCTAATTTCCCCAACGGGCGAACAACTCAAGTACGTCCTGCAGATCTTTTGGAAGGTCTCAAACAACGAAGCTGAGTACGAAGCCCTACTACACGGGCTCCGCCTCGTAGCTTCACTGGGCATCAAGCGGCTACTAGTCTACGGCGACTCCGCAGTGGTCATCAACCAAGTCAACAAATCCTGGGATCGCAACAAGGAGAACATGGACACCTACGCCTAGAAGTCCGCAAGCTCGAGAACAAGTTCTACGGTCTCGAGTTCCATCACGTCGTCCGCGACAACAATGTTGCGGCGGACGTCCCGTCAAAGCTTGGTTCTACTCGCGCTCAAGTACCAGTGGGTGTCTTCATCCACGAGCTTCACGCGCCATCCATCCTGGAGCCGGCACCACCGACCACTGATCCAGCACATCCCCCGGCTGGCCGGGAGGTCATGATGATAGACGTGGACTGGAGGCAACTCTCCATCGACTACATCTGCGAGCAGAAGGTTCCCTCGGACAAGAACTTGGCCGAGCAACTCATTCGCCGTGCCAAGTCCTACGTCCTAGTCGGTGATAAGCTCTACAGGCGGGGCGCATCTTCTGGAGTACTCATGAAGTGCGTCCCCTGGGAAGAAGGCAAGGGCATCTTGGAGGAGATCCATAAAGGCGTCTGTGGCAACCATGCGTCCTCACGCACGTTGGTCAGTAAGGCCTTCCGACGAGTTTTCTACTGGCCCACAGCTCTGGGAGATGCCGAAGAACTCGTCAGAAGGTGCCAAGGGTGCCAGTACTTCGCCAAGCAACAACACGTCCTGGCCTACAAGCTAGTCACCATACCGCCAACCTGGCCCTTCGCCTGCTGGGGGCTCGACATGATTGGGCCTCTCCCGACTGCGCCAGGTAGATTCAACAGAGTACTGGTGGCCATCGACAAGTTCACCAAGTGGATCGAGGTCAAGCCGGTCACATGCCCCAAGGCCGACAAAGTACTCGACTTCTTGGATGAACTCGTGCATCGCTACGGACTACCCCATCGGATCATCACAGACCTGGGCTCCAATTTCAACAATCACCAGTTCTGGGAATACTGCGAGAACAGTGGGATCGACGTCCGATATGTCTCAGTTTTCCATCCTCGGGCCAATGGACAAGTCGAGCGCGCTAATGGGATGGTACTCGACGCTCTCAAGAAGCGATTGCATGATGAAGCTAATTCAAAAGGAGGCAAGTAGATCAAGGAACTACCCAATGCGCTCTGGAGGCTACGTACTCAACCCTCCAAGCCAACGGGACAATCGCCATACTTCCTGGTCTACGGCTCCGAAGCAATTCTCCCCGCCGATGTCATGTGGGATTCACCAGCAGTAGAGCAATACGACAAAGTCATATCTGAAGATAGCAGACGAGTTGATATAGATGGACTCGAAGAAGCTCGCTGCGCCGTCCTTGTCCAGTCAGTAAGGTACCTTGAGGGTATCCAACGCTACCATAATCGCAACGTCAAGGAACGCTCTTTCAACGTTGGTGATCTCGTCCTCCGCCGCATCCAGAACACAGAAGGACTACACAAGCTCAGCTCGCCTTGGGAAGGTCCCTTCACAATTGCAAAGGTGACCGGACCAGGCTCCTACCGCCTCCAGACGCTTGAAGGTGAAGACATCAGCAACTCGTGGAATATCGACCAGCTCTGTCGATTCTACGCCTAGTCTCTCGACTACCCCGGGGGCTCAAGTCTGCACGACTACTCCAAGACCCCTTTGCTGTAAGCGGGCTCCGGGTCTAGGCACTAGTCTCTGGACTACTCTACTCCAAGATCCAGCGTTAACGGCTACTAACGGATCTTGGGCTGCTCAGAGCGACAAAGGACTCCAGCAGTGGTCTACTAAGAGACTATGTACTTATAGATCCAGCCTATATGGCTACTAACGGATCTACTGCTGTAAGCGGCTATACGCCCTAGCACCACTTAGCCGTAGGCGGCCTCCGGGTCCTGGCGACTACTATTGTAAAACGGCCCTGGCCATCCAGGTGTACTTCTCTCAGTAATAAAGTTTGATAATCTATCAACTGACTTATTGCGTTTCCCTCAACGGGTCTACTGGCGAGTACGACTACTCGTGACAACTCCACGATGAGAACTCCGCATACATATCCCGCGACAACGAGTACTCATTTATGAAAATTTTCTCATCCATACTTAAACAAGTTTAGTACAAGTTTGTTTATACACAATTACTGCTACAAGCTAACCCTACAGGACTACTGGAGGTTCAACTTTCTGGCGACTTGATGAGCAATTGGCGCCATATGCTCCAGGAGCTCCGCGTACTGCTCATCAGTACAGTTAGCGACTAGTCCGCCCGCGACTACGTCCACCGGAGCCTTGGGGAAGTACGACTTCACGTACGCCAATACTTGATTGGGGATGGACTTTGCTAGATGCTTGATGTACGTCGCCAGACGATTGGGAGCTTCTCTCAGCCGATCCACCAATGGAGCTATCTTCGGCTCGCCCGGATGAGGCACCAGTAGCCTCGCAATGGGAAGTGCGGCTTCTTCAAGTTCTTTCAGCTGGCCCGCAACTTCTCGCAGTCTTCGTTCAACTTCTGCAGGGATTTGTAGCAGTTGACGAGGTCACGGTCCGAGGCAATTTGGAGCTCCATGTGCTTATCGCACTCGTAAGCCAACTGCTTATAATCATATTCAAGTACCTCACGGGCCTCCTTCTCCCGGTGAAGAGGTTCTTCATGTCGACTTCTGAAGCCTTCAGTTGTTCGACCCGGGTCTCAAGCTCTGCAATCAACAAACAAGGCGAGGTTAGACCAATGCAAGGCACCCCCAATGGGTACTCGACAAGACATCATCGTACCTTTGTTCTTGTTGCGGAGCGACTTGTTTTTGCGCACCAGCTCGTCACTCTTCGCCTGCATGTCCTGGACTTCGTTATGGTATTGGGCGAAGGCGCCGTCGAGTTTCGACTGGAGCATGGAGGAGTGCTTCCGGGCCTTCGCGAGTTCTTCCTCCAATGCTTCCGCCCGGAGCACTGTGTCGCCGTATCCCTGGAGCATGTCAGATTTTTGTCGGGATCTCTCCACGACATCCTGCAGGAGATAACAACTGTTACTCGGGTACTCAGCATTTATGGTAGATTGACTACTCAAGGGTACCGACAACTTACCTTCATCCACTGCTCGGCCTGGTGCATTGCCTCCAAGTGACGCGCTACTGCCGCCGGGTCGACGAGGTCATCCGCCAGAAGTTCGACCCCACCACGACTACTCGTGGCGGCCCCGGACATCGGTGCCGAACGGATCGGCTCCGCATCTTGAATTTCTGGCGAGCGGACGACTACTTCCAGGTTTTACTCTGGCAGTACATCGTCGCACTCCTCTCCGGCCATCACGGGGGCTCCTCCGCTGGCTACCTCCACCGGCTCGGGGGCTGCTCCGGCGGCTTCTTGGGTCTCCGGTGCCAAGCCTTCCACGGGCACCGCCTCGGGGATGGTGTTTCCTTCAGCTTCGGCCCCTGTCAACAGAAGATATGTGGATTAGTCTCCCTCAGCGGCCACGACTACTCCTTGAGGAAAATTGCGTTCACGCTGTGTACTCACCTTCTACAATGCTGGCCTCCGGCAGCGTAGCCTCCACAGCCGGCGCCACGGTCTCAGCTTGGGGGAGGGGAGCGGACTCCTTGGCGGCTGGCGTGGAACCTTCTTCAGCTATTGCCGCGCTGGGTTCATCCTCCTCCCAGGACAAGTCCGTGGATTTCCTGCACAGTACACAATTAGTTGTCAACCAAGTACGACTACCAAACTACATGTACTACTCGGGAAAGATCTTCACTTACAAGCTTGACCGGACTACTGTCATGGTTGGGGCGCCAAGTATGCTGGCGATGTCGACAAGTCCAGCTGCAGCAGGCGCTTCTTCTTCGGCTTCGCAGCCGCCGGCTCTTCGGCGGCGCGCGGCTGCGGCCGGCTCGGTCCCCGCCCTCGGCAACTGGCGCCTGCGGCATGGCTTCTGTCGTGGCGGGGGCTGGGCTGCGGCTTCTCTCAGCCGGCTCCCCCACAGTCTCCCAGTCGCCTTCGTCCCCTTGGTCTACGGGGTCGGAAGACGGAATCTCCTACAAGCAACGGAATTTTGTTGTTAGCATACACAACACCGAGAAATAAGTACTCGACTACTCTACTCGAGGAGCTTACCTCTTGAGACGTAGTCTCAGTAACCTTCACCTTCTTGGCCACATGCTTGCATGCCACGTTGCGCGGCCTCCTCGGCGGCGCAGGCAAACTAGCCTCCAAACTAGTCAGAGGATCTTGGATGAGCGGGACATTGGGCAGTCCAGGGCGGCTAAATCTCGACCACAGCTGGAACCGCTCTTGAAGCGTTTCCTCGTCATCTTCATCTGATGTGTCTTCGACGATAACAGTGTCGTCACCTTCGCCGACTTCGCGGCGCTCCTTGGTCTTGCCTTTCCCCTCCTCTGGGATTTCCACAAGTCGGGGAGGCGAAGTCGGCTCGGAGAAAAACTTCACTATGTCATCCTGCAACAAGCACATTGGGTGAGCACGACTGCTACTACATAATCAGTACTCGACACTGAGTACGGCTACTGACCTCGTTCGGTGGGCACGCGGCGGAGTACTCCGGGACAGGGCAGGGCGTGTACGCCGGCATGTCCTTGAAGATCCTACCCAGCCTGTCGATGATGTCGTTGTCATCAATCTCCCCGCCGGGCATCCACGACGAGTCACCCTCACTGGTGTACTAGTAGCCGAGGGTGTCGCTAGCCATCAGCGGCTGCACCCTCATCTTCATAAAGCTGAAGGCCACATGCTCGGCCCTCAGCCCAGTTTCCCTCAAAGCCTTGATCTTCGCCAGCAGTTCGGGTAGCTGGATACCCTCCTGCATCGTCGGTGCGGTGTTCCACTAGGGCCGGTGCTTTGGCTGCTTCCCGCTGGGCTTCGGCAGCTCCGGGTGGTGGTTGGTGACGTAGAACCACTTCGACTTCCAATCCTGGTTGGAGTCGATCAACTTGTACGCCAGGTACTGCTCCGCGGCGTCCTCGCGCATCTGGATGCCGGCCCCTCCGACTACTCGGGGGTCGTTGGCGCTCGGCTGGGGCTTCACGCGGAAGAACTTCCGGAAGAGTACCCAGTGGGGTTTGATCCCCAAAAAAGCTTCGCAGAAATGGACGAAGACGGAGGTGTGAAAGATACCATTGGGGTTGAGATTGAGGTACTCGATACCGTAGTACTCAAGAAGCCCCTTAAAGAAATTGCTTGCTGGGAGGGCCAACCCGTGCTCCACGAAACGTGTGAACATCGGGATCTCATCCGGATTCTTCTCCACCGGGTATGGATCTCCCGCGGCGGCGCGCCACATGTCGACCTCCTTCTCCCGGAGAAATCCACTGTTCAGCAGCGCCAACAGGTCCTCAGCCTTGGCTTTTGATTTCTTCCACTCTTTGTTGGGATTCGGGCGCGGGGGAGAAACCGGCGGCGTTGACCCTCCGGCGGATCCAGCGGCTTCCTCCCAAGATCTCTTCTTCCCGCCGGCGGTCTTCATGCTCTTGGATGGTGAGGGCTTCATTCTCCAAGAACAGCGGGTTTTCACTCGCATTCGCTTGGGGGCTGCGGTGGTGGCTACTGGCGGCGGCGCGCCTGGATCTACGATCTACACTGAGGTGGCAGTGTGCACTAGCGGCGGATTCCAGGCGAGATGTGCTCCGAATGGATGCAAGTGTGTGGGGTGAAAAACCCTAAGGGTTTCGGCTTCTATTTATAAGTCAACAGGCGGCTCATTAACATCCAGATGGATACGTTTCAACACGGCTGACTCAGCGGCAGCGCCTGACCCTTCAACTTCCAGTAGTCGATGCGCCTTATCTCGGGGGCTCGTCTACATCTAATCAATTCCCTGGGTAGCGACGAGATTCAAGAGCAACTCAGGACACATTCTACATACAAGATGACCCTTCAATTCGAGGTGAAGTACTCGACTCAAGGCTCGGGGGCTCCGTGCCACGTGTCCTTCGGTTTTTTCTCCAGATTTTGTGGGATAATCTTGCCAGAACTTCGTATTGACCCTCGGCCAGAGTCTACGACTCAACCTAAGGCTCGGGGGCTACTCCAGATGGAGTGTGATTTTGCAATCGCACTTCCATATAAACTTCGGCTTCAAGACAGCACGGGTATTGTTGAAGACCTTCAAGAGCAGAACTCGAGGACGCTTAGGGACTACTCGAGAAGACTTCAGGATTACTCAAAGATCAGCTGGAGTACCTTCCAGCCTCGGGATGCTTCAAGTATTCTTGAGGACTTTCGACTTGTAGTACTCAGTGACGCTTGAGGACTACTCGTCAAGGCCGTCAAGACTACTCGAAGCTATCCTGCTCGACTACAAAGTACTCGGAGGCTTGTCGTATGGACCTCCCTGGGCCCACTACCTCGGTGGGTACCAGGACCGACTACTCGGTGGGTCCCTGGAACTACCTGACTTGTGCCGCACGGTACCTGATGGCGTGAGGCGCAAGGACTACGGTGGAGAAGTACTCGGATAGGAAGCTATACATACCATGTACTGTGTAGAGGACTCCTAGACGTACACGACTAGTACTCTCTCCCTAAACCGACCTGTAACCCTACCTCCCGGACTATATAAGGCGAGGCAGGGACCTTTCTCCCTCATTACGCATCATCTTGTAATGACATCCAATCAATCCAGAGCTACATAGCATACAGGACATAGGGTATTATGCACCTCGCGGCCCGAACCTGTCTAAATTGTGTGCCACGTGTCTCTTCCTTCGAGTTACCGATCTCGGCGAGGCCACATTCATCTACCTCGGGTACTCCCCTTGGTAGGTTGCCGGTCCAAAACAACGACACGGGGTGACTTAAGATCAAATGAGGGCAAGGCTCTTTCCGTTCTCTCTACTTGGGAAGGCTTTGCAATGGTTCTACTGTCAACCGGTGGAGACGGTGCAAGATTGGAATGCATTGATGAGGGCCTTCATAAAGGAATACTACTCACCGGGTAAAACTCAAAGCTTGCGTAATAAGATTGCCACTTTTGCTCAATATCCTACGAAGACTATCTCGGAGGCATTCGAGCACTTCAATGAGTACACTCGAGCGGTTCCACATCACAAGTTCCCGAAGGAGAACCTCGTTCAAAAGTTTTACCAAGGACTCACCATGGCGTCGAGGACGGTCATCGATGCATCGGCGGGAGGATCTATCATCGAGCTTACGCCGACCGAAGCTTTCACTCTATTCAAGAAGGTCACGGACAATGATACGTGGGCATCGTCCGGACGCTTACTTCCGGTTCAACCCGCGGGGAACCTCAAAGGAGTCTTGGAAGTGGAGAAGGAAGACATACTCGATGGCAAGATCGATTCGCTTATGCGGAGGTTGGAGAAGAAGAAGATGGAAAGAGGCCGCGCCACCCTAGAGGCGGGCGGTGGGAGACCGGCGGGGGTGGAGGAGACAATAGTTGGATCACGCAGTTTGAAGAGAAGAGAGAGAATCCCAGATATGGGGGTGGAAGAGGCAGCAGCTGCAAAATGCAGCAGACGATGCAGTGGTTGCTGGAGCCTCTACAGGACGTCGTCGTTCTTCATTTTGAAGATGCGGCGACCGCTGGAGTTAGTCTAACTGACCGCGTTGTTGTGTGTGCATAAGCAGCGGGAATAAACAACAAGTTAAATGGATTTTTTATGAAATGTGCACGTGTTAAAAAGTCCACTGAACTTGCTATTTATTATTTTCAACCATCCACCTCATGATTATTAATTACAATATTTTCTAAAAAAAGTATTCGAACAAAAAGTTAAACTAACATTTTTCGTAAAAAATTGAATCAACATATATTTTTTGGAAAGACCAATATCTACTCAGTAAAAACGTTGGATCCAACATATTTCAAAACATTTTGACCAACATTTTCGTGAAAATGTTGATCATTTTTTTTGAAAATGTTCAACATTTCAAAAAATGTTGAAACATTTTCCTTCATCTATGGGGGCGGCGGCGGCACACCGGCCGACGCGGGCGCGTGGGGACGAAGACTCGGTCATGTTCGCACGCAGGGCGACGCGCATGGCCATGGCTGCGGCTGGGCCAGGACCGCCGCGACAGGGTGCAAGACGACAACTAACGCGTGGCGGCCTCCAAATGTAGGCGGTCGAGGCTAGAGGTGGAAGTAGGGTGGTGCTAGGGTTTGATGTTATTAAGCTGTGTTTTTTAGCACAATGTTATTAAGTTGTGTGAGTTGTTAATTACGTAGGTGCGTCAGTTATAATGGGTCGGGTTAAATCGAGGTTCTGTTACTCGGCCCAAACAAAGGGGCAGTCCATAGGAAAAGTCCATTCCTCCACCCTCATTTATAGAAGTTGTGTGGATTTCAACCCCAAACCACAAAATCGGTTATTGGACACCCACGAACTATGAAAACTGTCTGATTTACACCCCTTGATGGTTTCTGGGGCGGTTTTCGCATACGTGGCATAATAGGACCCACATGTCGGAATCCACGTCACATTTTTTCCAATCTCTCTTTTGCTCTTGAGCTCGAGCCGCCCCCTTGCTCTCCGCGTACTGGCCGGCGACGGGCGGAGCTCGTGGAGCTCAAGAGCGTTGGTCGCAACTGCGGCAGAGCTCCATCTCACGCGAGCTGCCTTCTGCTCTCCACACGTTGGTCGGCGGCGGGCGGAGCTCGTGGAGCTCACGTACGCCAGTCGCAACAGTAGCGGATCTACATCTCGCACGTGCTGCCCCCTGCTCTCCGCGCGGTGGTCGGCGCCTGCTCGCGCCACTGGTGGGCTGCCGCCGCGGACTTGCTCTGCCACCAGCCGCTCCACCCGAGGTCGGAGCAGGGAGCCGAGGAAGGTCGTCACGGACCTGCTCCACATTGACGGATAAAAGACGTATCCCTCTACGATCCGCAAGCGTATGGACCTCACACCTTTTTCACCACGAGATTCCCAAGGTTCTTGTCAATCCGCGGAGCAAGGGGATTACAAGCGTTCGATCTACCTTCACAGTCTAACTACTCAAACTCTAACTATGATTAAACTAGAAAACAACTAAACTACACTAGAGAGAATGATTAAGCAATCAATATAAAAGACATTCGCCCACAGGTCTACGATACTAGAGCATGCAATCGCTTAAAGACATGAAAACCAATCTAATCTATCGGGGTTGTGACCACGGTTTCGCCCTTTCCCTCCTCTCGTACTGTCACTACGTGAAGGTATTCATGACTAGACCTATGATGGACACGGCGTATTGAATGGATCCAAGGAAGCATTGGAGCTCTTACTCCCTTTACGACATGGTAGCTAACCTTAAGCATTAAAGTATATTCAACACAAGATGATAGATAGATAATCCGACAAAGTGCAATTACATCTCAAGATCAATTACAACCCATGGACGAATAAGGAGATTACCCCATCAAGGTGTTAGACATAGCACCATTGATCATAGTTTTCCTTCCGACGGTGTCTTCCTTCTTCTCCACTTGTGGGTGCTTCCTTCAAGGTGGACGATCTCCCTCCCGAGATCTCCCTCCTCTCTCTAGCTTGTGGATGGTCTCCTGGTGCGAATGGCTCTCTCCCCGTCGAATGGCGGCGCCTCCAGGGTTTTTGGGTTGAAGATCCTTCGGGTGCAAGGAAAGGGGGCCGAACCGACCACCGGAGTGGGCTGGGCCGGCCGGCCTGGGCCGACCGGCCCAGGCCCATCTCGGCCCGGTTCGGTCGCCCCTTCGCTCCCGTGGGTCCTCAGGTGATTATGCACTTTGCCCCCTCCACTTGCATGATTTTGACGATGTCATCCTCGCGTCCAAGATGGAGGTTCTCCGCGCATGAAGTTCGGTCTTTTACGCTTCAATCCCCGGGGTGTTCCTCGTAGCACTTCGGTCCTTGCCACCATTGGAAGTGATTTCATCAAGCTCATGAACACGAACAAGACTCCGTAAATGCTCCTTTGAACTTGTTGCGAATCCGTCCTTTATGTCCATGTTTTCCTACATAAATACAACACTTCCAAATGCATGCACATAGATGAACTTGTTATATGATTAGTGTGCCTAGTGGCGGGTTAGTTCCATAATCAAATCCAAATCAAAGTGTAATGAATATGCTAGGTGTACCAAAATACACCGTCACCATCCCCCCACACTTAGCTCTTGCTCGTCCTCGAGCAAGTACTCGTAAAAGAACTTCGTCCAAAGTGTTGTAATCGTGTACCGCTAATCCTTCTTCACAAGTTAGTCAACCCTTTCATCTTTAATACATAAACATAAAGTAATGATCGTCAAACATAAACATGGGCGTTTAGAATCTTTACCACATCAAGATTTACCCCACAACCCAAACTCTTCATTCGAAGTCTTCAATTTCAGCCATGCTTACTTCTTTGCTTCCATCGGAGGGTTTTTATGATTTTTAAATAAAAAATTCCTACAACAAGTATTAGACAAAAACCTTTCTCCAAGCTCTCTCAAGTCACTCATATAAGGTGGCTGTCCTAAACCAATTTTATAAAACTCTCACCTCCCATAAGTCTCTCATATAACATGTAAAGTGGAGCTATAGGTAGGGCTAGCGCAATCAACACAAGTATTGTCAAACTAAGAACTTCCTCTAATGGTTGTTTACCTTTCAAAGCCAATGATCATGAGAATTAACCATATGTAGGGATATCAAGGATGAGAAGATTTAGAATGGTGGACATGTGCAAGGGCAAAAGAAAATTATGACTACAAGGCACCGATGACGTCCTCGTTGTCGGATTGCACATGGTTGGAAAAAGAATGAAAGTTTCGTCTCTCAACAACGTGACATCCTTCCTTACACTTTATTTTTTTTCTTTCACTTGATTCATCCCTCTCATATCTTTCTTGCCACTCCTCTTTTCTCTTTCTCTTCTTTTTCTTTCATTATTTCATTCTCATATTTCTCTTTTTCTTTACTTTTCTATATTTTTTCTTTCTTTCTTTTCCATACTCATACTTTTCTCTTTATTTTTCCCTCTCTTGACAACTTTTCAAAGCTCTCAACTCCTCTCTTTCTGGCATGCATACAATCTGAACTTTTAAATAAATCATGCTAGAGACGAGACGAAACTTTTGAAAGTAGGTTGTGTTCAAGGAATGCGATGTACAAAAGAGACGTATAGGGTTGGGTATGGAATTCGGCGATGTACGGGGCTTCCGATGTGAAAGTCGCATTACCGAATGCATGACGAGGCTAGCAACAAAAGATAAGCACAAGAACATGATCATTGCTCGAAATTAAAACTCCCAAGAGAGAAGGATCCTAGCCCAACTCATCGTGTTAATCACACTTATGGTGGAGCAAAAAAATAAATTGGCTTTGTATAGGATTTTTTTCTTACTCCCAACTTGGAAAAAGAGGTTTTGCTAACCTTTATTAAATAGTTTTTTAGATAATTTTCAGAACTGAAATCCTCCAACTTTTAGCATTGAACATAGCACAACTAACATGTGAAGCTCAAGATCGAAGTGCGGTATGGGTGCTTTAAGTAGTAGCAATTCCACTAAGCACCACGGTAAACGTTTTTCAAACCACAAACTTATGTTCATACATCAAGAATCAAAGATAAACAAACAAGTGAATAAAGATAAGCATCACACAAGACACAAAAAATTTATACAGACTCTTTTTATTTGATTTTCTTTGACTCAACACTAATTTAAGACACTTCAAACTTGCAAAAATTTAAAACACACTTGAAAACTAAGACTCATTAAACTCTAAGACTCTCTTTAAACTCTAAGACTCTCCTCTCTCGAAGACTAAACCGAACCTAAACTTTGAAACTCAAAAGCTAAGGCTAGCTAGCTAGCTCTCCCCCACGCTAAAAATATACGACGTCCTCGTCGTATCTTACAAAATTCCTAAGGGGAAAACTAGACCTAGTGGTACTTTCCGCAAGTATTGCACCACTTGCCTCTCATGTTCCCGACCATGCCAAAGAGTTTGCGCACATTGCGGTTAAGGAACTTGTAGTCGTCTTCAACTACGCGCTCCAAATCCTCCAAACGCTGCTTCATCGCCTCCATGGCATGGAGACATTCGTCGACCGACGCGTAGAGATCCGATATGGAGTGACGGCAAGCCGCACAACACATCGGATGCAATCCGAATGGGTCGTAATTGCCATCGTCTCCACCGTCGTCGCCACCACCATTGTCGTCGACGCTGTCGTTGCCGCCGCCATTGGGGCCTTCGGGAGTCTTCTCCTTGGGCACCTCATCCTAAATGTAGAGGTCGTTATCATCTCTTTTGGCGGCTGCCCACGAGCTCGAGCTACGATCGTCAGAGTAGTCGCTACCCCCATAATCCTTAGGCTTGGGCAACACCTCCTTGTAGTCTCTCCGCTTCATGCCTTGGATGCGCGCCGACCTTCGAACGGGCGTAGGGACCTTCTCTCCTTCGACAGGGTTGCGAGATGCAATAGCTCCTGTTGGGACACGCCCTCCGCAACGGATGCGGGTGGTCCTCTTGATCTCGAAGGGTAGCTTGAGCTTGCATCGCTTCGCCTCCTCCATTGATGGCTCCTTGGCTTCTTGCTTCTTGTTTCAACTCTAAGTTCCTCGGGGATTTGAGCTTGGCAGCATTTAGGTGTTGAGATTCTTTCTCTATCTCCAGCTTCTCCATCCTCCTCTTAAGTAAACCGATATGCCACTCAAGGAATCCGGCTCGTTGTATTCATTGAAACGCTCCAAAGCTCTCGCAATCGTTATGCAGATAGTTGAGACCTCGATCTTGAACGGCCTTCCGGCGTCTTGAAGGTTTATGATAGGTAGATCAACGATGTCCGGGGTGCATAGCTCGATCTTGCGCTCCGGTGGTTGAGGTTGATCTTCCTTTGGACTTGGAGGTGGTGATTCCCTTAGAGATTATGACGGTCCTTCGACTTTGGCTTTTGGATCTAGGGTTTCCAACCCTTTAGCTTGTGTTGCACGTCTCCTTTGCCTGTAAAGTTTTCCTGGATCATTCACAAAAAAGTTTGGGTTTCTTGGAGAGGTAGCCAACCATCTCCGTTTAGGGTTAGCAATAAAACAAAAATCTAAAAAGAAAAGAAAAATTAGGGTTAATCAAAACTAGATTAGATTGATTTTTTTTCTTTTTTGAGGATGATCAAAGTTAAGAGATGCAAAAGAAAATCAAAAGAAATACTGAAAAATAAGCGATACTAGTTCGAATCTTGATTGCTTGTTCTCCGGCAACGGCGCCAGAAAAAGGGGCTTGTTGACGGTTAATAGTTGTATCAAAGTTTGTTTAGACTTGCAAGCAGACAAGTCTCCCGTCGTAGTCAAGGGACCCTTCTTCCCTCGAGTGGTGAACCCAAGGTATCGAATCCGTGGAACAATGTGCAACGCAAGGATTCAATCTAGTAAAGCAAGGTAAGCTATCTAATGAAGAACTAAATTGCATCTAATCTAAGATATCATCAAGTAAACACATCCAATCTAATTTACTAAAGAGGTAACAAGAGAAAGCAAGAGATAACCGATCTACTAAAGAGAACAAGCCAAGAAAAGAAAACAGTAATCATTTAAATAAATGACTTAGCTGTTGCTGCCTGGGCAGACTGTTGATGAAGCCGTGGCGGTCGGCGATGGAGCCGCGACGGTTGTTGCTGAAGTTGACTAGTCAGAGTTGATTCCGACTAGTTGTTGGGGGCGTGACTGCCGTTCTCGACTAGTTTGGAAAACTAGTCAAGATAAATGGTCGATGCGATGCGACCGGAAGATGACGTTGTGGCGGCGCGCGGGTACTCGAAGTAGAGCCAGTGTTGCCGCGAGACAAGTAGTCACGGCGCACGGCATGGCTGAAGTAGAGCCAGCATGGCCGCAAGACGAAGTCGCGGCACACGAAGTAGTCGACGATGAGCGGTGTGACGGGCCGCGCGACGTGCCGAGGCACCCGGACGCGCGGCGTAGGCGAAGTAGTCGACGACGAGCAGCGCAACGAGCCGCGCGACGTGCCGAGGCACCCGGTCGCGCGAGTAGGCGAAGTAGTCGATGACAAGCGATGAGCCGCGCGACGTGCCGAGGCACCCGCACGTGCGGCGTAGGCGAAGTAGTCGATGACGAGCCGCGTGACGAGCCGCGCGACGTGCCGAGGCACACGGACGCGCGCGCGGCGAAGTAGTCAACGATGAGCCGCCGCGAGGCGGAGTAGTCGACGACGAGCGCGCGCGACGAGCCGCGTGACGAGCCGCACGACGTGCCGAGGCACCCGGATGCGCGGCGGAGGCGAAGTAGTCGACGACGAGCCTGCGCGAGGCGGAGTAGTCGACGACGAGCTCCGCACGAGGCGTAGTAGTCGACGATGAACGACGCGACGAGCCGCGTGACGAGTCGCGGACGTGCCGAGGCACCCCGGACGCGCGGCGGAGGCGAAGTAGTCGACGACGAACTCGCGCGAGGCGGAGTATTCAACGACGGGTGGCGCGACGAGCCACGTGACGAGCCGAGCGACGTGCCGAGGCACCCGGACGCGCGGCAGAGGCGAAGTAGTCGACGACGAGCCTACGCGAGGCGGAGTTTTCGACGACAAGCCTGCGCGACGCGGAGTAGTCGACGACGAGCGGCGCGACGAGCCATGCGACGAGCCGAGCGACATGCTGAGGCACCCGGTCGCGCGATGTAGGTGAAGTAGTCGACGACAAGCGATGAGCCGCGCGATGTGCTGAGGCACCTAGACGCACTGCGTGGGCGAAGTAGTTGACGACGAGCCGCGTGACGAACCGCGTGACGTGCCGAGGCACACGGACGCGCGGCGTAGGCGAAGTAGTCGACTATGAGCCTCGCGCGAGGGGGAGTAGTCGACGACGAGCCGCGCGACGTGCCGAGGCACCCGCACGAACGGCGGAGGCAAAGTAGTCGACGACGAGCCTGCGCGAGGCAGAGTAGTCGACGACCAGCGGCACGACGAGCCACGTGACAAGCCGCGCGATGTGCCGAGGCACCCGGACGTACGGTGGAGGCGAAGTAGTCGACGACGAGCCTGCGCGAGGCAGAGTAGTCGACGACGAGCATGCGCGACGTGGAGTAGTCGACGACAAGCGGCGCGACGAGCCGCGTGACGAGCCGCGCGCGGCGTGCCGAGGCACCCGGACACGCGGCGGAGGCGAAGTAGTCGACGACGAGCTCGCGTGAGGAGGAGTAGTCGACGACGGCGACACGACGAGCCGCGTGACGAGCCGCGCGACGTGCCGAGGCACCCGACGCGCTACGAAGGCGAAGTAGTCGACGATGAGCTTGCGCGAGGCGGAGTAGTCAACGACGAGCGGCGCGATGAGCCGCATGCCGAACCGCGCGACGTGCCAAGGCACCCGGACGCGCGGCGGAGGCGGAGTAGTCAACGATGAGCCTGCGCGTGGCGGAGTAGTCGACAACGAGCAGCACGAAGAGCAATGTGATGAGCCGCGCGATGTGCCGAGGCAGCAGGACGCACGGCGAAGGCGAAGTAGTCGACGACGAGCCTGTGCGAGGCAAAATTGTCGAGGACGAGCGGCGCGACGAGCCGCGTGATGAGCTGCGCGACGTGCCGAGGCACCCGGACGCCCGGGGCCGGGAGGCGAAGTAGTCGACGCCGAGCTCGCGCGAGGCGGAGTTGTCGACGACGAGCGGCGCGGATAGCCGCGTGGACGGCGCGCGCGACGTGCCGAGGCACCCGGACGCGCGCGCAGGCGAAGTTGTCGACGACGAGCTCGCGCGAGGCGTAACAGTCGACGACGAGCGGCGCGACGAGCCACGTGACGAGCCGCGCGACGTGCCGAGGCACCCGGATGCACGACGGAGGCGAAGTAGTCAACGACGAGCCTCGCGCGAGGCGCAGTTGTCGACGACGAGCGGTGCGAAGAGCCGCGTGACGGGCCACGCGACGTGCCGAGGCACCCGGACGCACGACGAAGGCGAAGTAGTCGACGACGAGGCTGCGTGAGGTGGAATAGTCGACGACGAGCGGCGCGACGAGCGGCGTGACGAGCCGCGCGACGTGCCGAGGCACCCGGACACATGGCAGAGGCGAAGTAGTCGACGACGAGCTCGCGCGAGGAGGAGTAGTCGACGACGGCGACACGACGAGCCGCATGACGAGCCGCGCGATGTGCCGAGGCACCCGCACGCGCGGCGAGGCGAAGTAGTCGACGATGAGCTTGTGCAAGGCGGAGTAGCCGACGACGAGCGGCGCGACGAGCCGCGTGACGAGCCGCGCGACGTGCCGAGGCACCCCGGATGTGCGGCGGAGGCGAAGTAGTCGACGACGAGCTTGCGCGAGGCGGAGTAGTTGACGACGAGCGGCGCGAAGAGCAACGTGACGGCCGCGCGATGTGCCGAGGCACCCGCACGCGCGCGCGAAGGCGAAGTAGTCGATGATGAGCCGCCGTGAGGCGGAATAGTCGACGACGAGCGGCGCGATGAGCCGCGTGACGAGCCGCGAGACGTGCCGAGGCACCCGGACGCACCCGCGAGGCGAAGTAGTCAATGTCGAGCCTGCGCGAGGTGGAGTTGTCGACGACGAGCGTCGCGAAGAGCCGCGTGACGGGCCGCGCGACGTGCCGAGGCACCCCGGACGCGCGGCGAAGGCGAAGTAGTCGACGACGAGCCCGCGCGAGGCGGAATAGTCGACGACGAGCGGCGCGACGAGCCGCGTGACGATCCGCGCGACGTG
Organism: Cenchrus americanus; assembly: GCA_947561735.1. NCBI lineage: Eukaryota > Viridiplantae > Streptophyta > Magnoliopsida > Poales > Poaceae > Cenchrus > Cenchrus americanus. Next base: position 8,922,950 of record OX387242.1, read on the forward strand.
CCAAGGCACCCGGACGCGCGGCGGAGGCGGCGGGCCGACGATGAGCTCGCGCGAGGCGGAGTTGTCGACGACGAGCGGCGTGAAGAGCCGCGTGACGGGCCTCGCGACGTGCCGAGGCTCCCGGACGCGCGGCGAAGGCGAAGTAGTCGACGACGAGCTCGCGCGAGGCGGAATAGTCGACGATGAGCGGCGCAACAAGCCGTGTGACGAGCCGCACGACGTGCCGAGGCACCCCGACGCGCGGCGGAGGTGACGTAGTCGACGACGAGCCCGCACGACGCGGATGAGCCCGTGCGAGGCGGAGTAGTCGACGACGAGCCTGCGCGACGTGGAGTAGTCGACGACGAGCGGCGCGACGAGCCGCGTGACGAGCCGCGCGACATGCCGAGCCACCCGACGCGTGGTGGAGGCGTAGTAGTCGACAACGATCCCGCATGAGGCGGAGTAGTCGACGACGAGCGGCGCGACGAGCCGCGTGACGAGCCGCGCGCGACGTGCCGAGGCACCCGGACGCGCGGCGGAGGCGAAGTAGTCGACGACGAGCCTGCGTGAGGCGGAGTAGTCGACGACGAGCGGCGCGACGAGCCGCGTGACGTGCTGAGGAACCCGGACGCGCGGCGTAGGAAAATTGATTCCGGTTTGACAAGAGCAAGGCGACTTGCTTCAATGGATCTCTGCGAGTCGACGAGTAGATTGATCTTGTTGACGAGGGTCCTTCGAATTCACCCGGTGGTGATGATCACCCCTACCCGGCGTGCCAGCTGTCGGTGTCTTAGACCGGCAAACCTACCAAGGGGGTACCCGAGGTAGTAGATTGTGCGGTGAGGATCGTGATCGGAGACCGAGAACTCGAAGGTATGCGCAAGGGACACGGGACACAAGATTTATACAGGTTCGGACTGCCAAGGTGGCGGGCCCTACGTCCTGTTTTGGGATCAAGTATTGCGCCCTGCGCTTGGTGTTGGGTGAGATCAGGTGCCCGGCTAGGTACCTGGCGCTCTTTTATATAGTCCAGGGGGCGGGTTCCTAGTCGGTTACAAGGCAGGAGTCCTAGTAGGATTACACGGAACGAGTCCTAGTAGGATTACATGGGAATTCTAGTAGGAGTCCGTCTTCTTCCTTCCTTGCATGAGTACCCGGGGAGTATGCCCGACACATCCCGGCACAGTCTGTGGCCTCCTTCGCCCGGTGTTGCTTCCCACGTCTTCTAGATCCTCTCCCCTTTTGCATGTGGGCCCTTGTCGTTGGTTTCTCTCCTAATTGGACGAAGCTCCTTGTCTTGCAAGATTCAGCACTTTTCTGGCTAGGTCCTCGGAGTTTTTCATCTTCTCGGGCTTGGTCCTTGGGCTCTTGGAGTCATGTTCACTTCATTGCTTGACTTGTACCGGGATTCAAGGTCTTGTCATGAGGTGCTTAATAAACTTATCCCGGAAGTATTGCTTTCAACGTTAAAACCCTGCGTAAAGACTTAACTCCAAAACCTACATGCACAAGTGAACTTGTTATACCACGGGGGTTAGTACCAATGGATAAGATACAGAAGTCATGCCAACACCGAAGGTAAACTCATGGCTAGGTTGACGGAATTTCACTGTCAACAAGCTTCGAATCCGACTCTTGTACTTTTATGTCTTCACATCGAGGGCTAGCGTAATCCCTTAGTGATTTCTCCGGTTCTTCCACGGGTTGATTGACGAACACCATCTAGACAATAAGATAAAAACAAAAACAAAAATGAAACAAGTGGTTTTCTAGATAATATATGTTAGATATATCAAATAAAAGATAAGCTAAATTATAAAACTAAGTTAGATGCAAACCAAACGATGTAGACTAGCTTGCTCCCCGGCAACGGCGCCAGAAAAAGGGGCTTGTTGACGGATAAAAGACGTATCCCTCTACGATCCGCAAGCGTACGGACCTCACACCTTTTTCACCACGGGATTCCCAAGGTTCTTGTTAATCCGCGGAGCAAGGGGATTACAAGCGTTCGATCTACCTTCACACTCTAACTACTCAAACTCTAACTATGATTAAACTAGAAAACAACTAAACTACACTAGAGAGAATGATTAAGCAATCAAGATAAAGGACACTCACCCACGGGTCTACGATACTAGAGCATGCAATCGCTTAAAGACATGAAAGCCAATCTAATCTATCGGGGTTGTGACCACGGTTTCACCTTTTCCCTCCTCTCGTACTATCACAACGCGAAGGTATTCATGACTAGGTATGATGGACATAGCGTATTGAATGGATCCAAGGAAGCATTGGAGCTCTTACTCCCTTTACGGCATGGTAGCTAACCTTAAGCATTAAAGTATATTCAACACAAGATGATAGATAGATAATCCGACAAAGTGCAATTACATCTCAAGATCGATTACAACCCATGGACGAATAAGGAGATTACCCCATCAAGGTGCTAGACATAGCACCGTTGATCATGGTTTTCCTTCCGACGGTGTCTTCCTTCTCCTCCACTTGTGGGTGCTTCCTTCGAAGTGGACGATCTCCCTCCCGAGATCTCCCTCCTCTCTCTCTAGCTTGTGGATGGCCTCCTGGTGCGAATGGCTCTCTCCCTGTCGAATGGCGGCGCCTCCAGGGTTTTTGGGTTGATCCTTCGGGTGCAAGGAAAGGGGGGCCGAACCGACCACCGGAGTGGGCTGGGCCGGCTAGCCTGGGCCGACCGGCCCAGGCCCATCTCGCCCCTTCGCTCCCGTGGGTCCTCAGGTGATTATGCACTTTGCCCCCTCCACTTGCATGATTTTGACGATGTCATCCTCGCGTCCAAGATGGAGGTTCTCCGCGCATGAAGTTCGGTCTTTTACGCTTCAATCCCCGGGGGTGTTCCTCGTAGCACTTTGGTCCTTGCCACCATTGGAAGTGATTTCATCAAGCTCATGAACACGAACAAGACTCTGTAAATGCTCCTTTTGAACTTGTTGCGAATCCGTCCTTTATGTCCATGTTTTCCTACATAAACACAACACTTCCAAATGCATGCACATAGATGAACTTGTTATATGATTAGTGTGCCTAGTGGCGGGTTAGTTCCATAATCAAATCCAAACCAAAGTGTAATGAATATGCTAGGTGTACCAAAATACACCATCAACATCCACCACCGCAGCTACACTCGAGGCCGGAGTAGGGACAACGAGATCCCACCCCGTGTGGAGGTCCGGCTGCCACCGCTCTCGATTCGCACCTCCGTCCCCATGCATCACCGGCGGCGACGTCCAGCATCAGCGGCGGCAGCCCCATCCTCCCCGTCCAGCATGCAAGCCTCCGGTGGCGTTCGAGCAATTCGCCGCTGCCACTGACCCCGTTCTCGTGGAGGTCGTCGAGCTCTTCCCGTAGCCGCCACTGGCTCTATCTCACGCGCCGCTCACTCTAGCTCGTGCCTGTGGGCCGCTCTGCGTCACACCGGAAGTTAGCATGCTACTGACCGCATTGAGCTTGGCACCGTGACCGTGATTCAAGGCCCTCCGCAGCAAATCGACCTCCGCTGTCGCTGAACCAACCTCTTCCACAACCCAATCGAGCTCTCCCGTCGCTGAATCGGACCGCGGCGTCCAAATCGAGACCCGTCGTCTGACGAATCGAGCAACAACTCGAAGCAGGTGACCAGCAGGAAGGGAATGAAGCACCCCCTTGGGAGCTTGGCTTGCTTTGCCGGCGGAGCGAGCCGGTAGCCCCTGCGGCGTGGATGGCCGACCGAGCCCACCCGACGGCAAGGTCGACCGACCCTGTCCCTAGCGGCGGACCCGACGGCCCTATCCCCGACGGCAGTCGAGGGCTGTGGTCCCGGCGGCGGGGACGGGCGGCGCGGGCAGAAGCGGTAGTGGCAATAAGGATGACGAAGGTGCTGGCCGGGGAGACGAGGGACCTTTCCGCGAGGAGAGCATAAGTTTAAGGGGTTATGAGTAAATATTTGTACATGTGGACAAGGTGATGTGGAGCCATGTTGGCGAAAACCGCTCACAAAATCACCGAGGGGGGTAAATTGGACAGTTTTGATAGTTCGTGGGTGTCTGGTACCTGATTTTGTGGTTAAGGGTTGAAACTCAGACAGTGACTATAGATAAGGGTCGTGGAATGGACTTTTTCCTAGTCCATACACAGACATGCAGCCCAAGATGGCCCAATATGAGTAACAGATCGGAGGAGCAAGACACGGCGACACTACGGAGACAACAGCTTCCCCGAGTGCCAAGCCTTCCCCGAGTGCAACACTCGGGGAAGAGCCTCCGGGGATGCCTCTCACGGGAAAGAGGCCTTCCCCGAGTGCCAAAAATCGTACACTCGGGGAAGCCTTCCCCGAGTGCCATCCTCCCCCTCGGGGACGATTTAACACCATTGGCGCCGTCTCCCTTTTTTTACTCTTCCCCGAGTGCAACACTCGGGGAAGAAATTTCCTTTTTTATTTTGAAACCTCTTCCCCGAGTGCAACACTCGGGGAAGAAATTCATTTTTTTTCAAAACCTCTTCCCCGAGTGCCCATGCCCAGGCACTCGGGGAAGCCCCCTTTGTTTTTTTAAAATAGCCTTCCCCGAGTGCCAAATGCACAGGCACCCGGGGAAGCCCCCTGCCCTTTTTTTAATATAGCCTTCCCCGAGTGCCAAGTGCCCAGGCACTCGGGGAAGCCACTTTTTTTGTTTTTTTGTTTTTCGTGTGGACAGCAAATCATATATATATTTAGACACATACACACACATCACAAATCAACACCAATATATCAAGAACCACATTTATATATCACAAATGAACGTGACTTACACAACACAATGGACACAGTTTTGATTTTTGACACCATGACAGGATTGAGAACGGAGGCAGAGAAATCAACAACAATAAATATATCACAAATCACATTTATGAATCGCAAACGAACAAATATGTTTGGAATCCACAATATATTACAAACCATCCAAAAGTACACACTATTAAGTTCACAAGTAAATGTTAACCGTCCAAAGACAAAATAAGGAGGATGGGCGTGTATCAGCAGACCAACACCAATAGAATATCAGGAAGGCATATATTCAGAATCACGATTTGCACACTCACAATCTAGACTTCTAGAAGATGTAGACATTCACATTCACATTCACAATCAGTGAGAACCTAGCAGTACTGGAGTAGCAATTTGGAGGAAGAGGAAGAAGGAAAAGGGAGGAGTTACCTGCATATGGAGGAAGGGAAGTGGCTGCTGTCCAGATCGGGAGGAGGGTACGCACCGGGAGGAGGGTACGCACCGCTAGTAGAAATACCATGGAAATTGCAACCCAGGAGTACTATGAAAAAAGATGAAGTTGTTAGTAACAGTTAAATATTAAGACTGCATATAGGGCATCTAGTTATCAACAGGAAAGGTCTCAAGTAATGTCATCCACCAAATATACCATGAAATTCAGTACAATTTTATAAACAAATCAAGAGAAATTCATAATACCAATAAGCCAAATTCTGTTTAAGCTGATCATGAGCTCCATATAGCATTTCACAACAACAAAAAAATGTTTGCTCTAGTATTCCAGCATAAATGTTAGCTATTTAGGTAAAAGGGAAAAAGGCCAAGTCATGTAATTTACTTTATGAACAACAGCTATAAATTCCATAATATTCATATAGCTTACCACATAACTTCGAAGCATGAGTGAAGTAGCCGCTAGTAAAGCAAGAGGATGGAGTTTGGGAACCGAATTGAAGGAAAAGCATGAATCCCTCACTAGCTTAAAAAAGCGAGTGTTCTAATGTCTCACGTGCAATCGGCGTGACAGAGCACGGATCATATGGTCAACATGACAAGGTAAGCTCATGGGAAAATAATAAGAATTAACTGTTTCATGTACTAAAATTGCAAAACAAACAGCTAAATAGAGCATGCTGTGTCTACTAACATCGCTTGATGTTCCATTTGACAGAGATAAAGAAATGTACTCAGATGACAAGGTCTCAAGATTGCCAAATGCCCAATGATAATAGGTGTAAATCACTACCGTAAAGTATATCCTTAACAAACCTACACGGAAAAATTGGATATGCATCTCACGAGATATACAAACCTAAACTCTGGTGAGTCATCAAGGAAGTTAGCAAACTGCAGCAGCAATCAGTTAGTGTATCTCACTCTCAAAATTTAGCAATATCGCAATTCAAAAGAAAGTTTAAGTAGAAAATAATGAACAAAAAATATGTTTCTAGAGACATGGAAATAATGTTTCCTGATCACTTTACTGAGAAGATTTTTTTTAGAGCAACTTCACTGAGAAGTTTAGAAGTAGAGAACATAACGATACAATAACATAGTACTGTAACCAATTTAAGAACAAAATCAAATTTCCATGTATTTAGATAGATCCCCGTATCCACAAGCAACAAAATCAAATTTTCGGGAAGAGATTGATCGATACGGTACCTCGCGAACCATGATGCTATGGCGCCGGCCGCCGGGGAGGGTCAGGGGACCTCGCCCGCCGCCGGGAGCTCGCCTGCCGACGCGGCCCGACCTTGGCAATAAAGCAGTGCCAGCAACGCTAATGATGCTGAAAAACAAAAATCCTTCAAGACTAAGTTTGTTGGTGCTGCATAAATCAATATGCAAAAAGTGTTTGAAGAAAAGGCACTGACACTAGATAGTGACATTTTTTACAGTACTCTTCATGAAACTTTTTTTTTGAGCCACTAAAAGCAGAGAACAATTGTCCTCTTCAAGACAGTCAACTATTTAATTAATGGGTCATATAAAGAGTAAAGGGAAATGAATTTACCTGGTTAGTTGCTTTTTTGTATATGTCAAGTGCTCTAATAGCATCGTTTCTTTGCATCTCAAAGAACTGCGATAGGGAACAAATACATTTCATGAGGAAATAAAGAAACATAGCAATTGTTTGGCAGAATTTACAAATTTATCCAAGTGGTAACCATAAGATAGTTCACCTTGTCGACCAGATTGATTTTTCCATCACTAATGGTGGTGTAGATCTTAACACACTCTAAAGCAACCTATCAGTAATGCGCAGAACACAAAACACACTTGTACAGTGCTTAAAAATTAAAAGGAAAACTACTAATCAGGCAGATGTATGACATGTTACAGGAGGGAAAAAGGAAATCCAAATTCTTGAGTTTACTGAGGTAGCACAAATTCCACGTGGTATGATCGATGGAGGTTGACTTAGGGCATATGCGATAGTTATGCCTCACAGGCCCTACAATGGAATGAGAGCTGATGGTACTGGGCATTCTCTTCTAAAAACTTTACATGCATATACAGTACATTATGCATTGACATGTAAAATGCAACCATAGTTATATGGACCAAAACTGAATGTAAAAATATGACATGGGATTTTAAAAGCATCGAGCCATGCCCATGAATCAAGCACTTGCAGAACAGAACTCAACACTTCTTCGAATTCATTGTATTATGATCGAGATGGATGCATGGAGATCACATACTACTCCTTTCCAACTGCTAATTTTTTTTAGTACAATCAGGAGCAAGCAATCGACGACGACTTACCTTGGCGTTGGGGTCCTGCGCCTGGACCCGCGCCGCTGTGAGGCGGGGGCCGCGCCCGTGGGGCCGGGCCGGGGCGCGGCGCCGGGGGCAGGCCGTGCCGGCGGATCGGGCGGGGCCGGGCGGGGGAGGGACGGCGACGACGTAGGGCGGGGGCGGCTCGGCGCGGCGCGCCGGCGGGGGGGGACGGTGGGGCGGGGCGGGTGGCGCCGAGGCCGTGCCGGGGCCGCGCGCGCGCAGCGGACGGGCGGGGCCGGGCGGGGGCGGATCGGGGCGGGGCCGGGCGGGGGAGGGACGGCGACGGCGCGGAGCGGCGCCGGCGGGCGGGGGCGGCTCGGCGCCGACGGGGCGGATCCGAGGGAGAGCGCGGGTGGGGGCGGCGGGCGGCGGCGTCCGAGTGAGGGAGGGGGAGGGGGTTAGGATGGTTAGGTTTGAGTAAATGGGCCGGCGGGTAATTGGGCCTTGCAGGCTTCCCCGAGAGTCGTGGGGGTCTCTTCCCCGGCTGTCGTTCAGCTAGCACTCGGGGAAGGGTCTCTTCCCCGAGTGTCAGTGCCGACACTCGAGAAATTATTTATTTTTTTAGTTTTTTTGTCTCGTTTTTTTGTGAGAACTTCCCACATTATGTGAAACTATTTGCTCCAATTTGAGTTAATTTTGATTTTTTATATGTTTCATTAGTTTTTTCGTTTTGTTGATTTTTTTTCAAACTTCAAATTTGAACTACAAGCGCATGAAATACTATAATTTGGTGATTCAAAAATGATATTAATGATATTTGGTGTATATTGATGCCCTATTCAAGAGTTTATAATGAAATGTCGAGCATCTTTTTGCCGTAACATGACGAATAACTTGCGGGAAAAGTGTTTCTAAATTACAGAAAATCTTAACGATGTCCGAAAATCACAAAACTTGTCGGGGCATCGTGTTATCACATGTATAGGGTGTGTGTAAGAATTGAGAAGATTTCGAGCAAGTTGAGATATCGGTTGCTTAAACCTCAGACATCTCCGGGTGTGTTATGACATGGATCACATGTGGAGATGTGTGGGTTTCAGGCATCACACATCGCAACATGCTCGAAATCTTCTCAACTGTTGCACACAACCTCTACATGTGATAACACGATGTCCCGACAAGTTTCGTGTTTTTCCGGACTTCGTCCGGATTTTCTGTAATTCAGAACCACTTTTCCCGTAAGTTGTTCGTCATGTCACGACAACAAGATGCTCGACATTTCATGTGAGTTACTGGATACGGTCTCAATATACACCAAATACTACGAATTGAATTTTTTGAATCACCAAATTATATGATTTGATGTACATGTAGTTCAAATTTGAAGTGTGCCTAAAAAATCAAGAAAAAGTAAAAACTAATGAAATATAACAAAAAATTCAAAAGTAAGCCAAATTTGGGCAAGGAGTTTTAAATAATGTTTGAAGGCCTCACAAAAAAATTGGGGCAAAAAAAAACAAAATATTTCCCCGAGTGACAGGGACAAGGCACTCGGGGAAGAGGTCCTTCCCCGAGTGACAGGGACAAGGCACTCGGGGAAGAGGTCACCTTCCCCGAGTGCCAGGGACAAGGCACTCGGGGAAATATTTTGTTTTTTTGTTTTTTGCCCCAATTTTTTTGTGAGGCCTTCAAACATTATTTAAAACTCCTTGCCCAAATTTGGCTTACTTTTGATTTTTTTTGTTATATTTCGTTAGTTTTTTCTTTTTCTTGAATTTTTAGGCACACTTCAAATTTGAACTACAGGTACATGAAATCATATAATTTGGCGATTCAAAAAATTCAATTCATAGTATTTGGTGTATATTGAGGCCTTATCCACCAACTCACATGAAATATCGAGCATCTTGTTGTCGTAACATGACTAACAACATACGGGAAAAGTGTTTCTAAATTACAAAAAATCCGGACGAAGTCCGAAAATCACGAAACTTGTCGGGGAGTTGTGTTATCACATGTATAGGTTGTGTGCAAGACTAGAGAAGATTTTGAGCAAGTTGCGACGTTTGATGCCTACAACTCACACATCTCCGGGTGTGTTATCACATGGATCACATGTGGAGATGTGTGGGTTTCAGGCATCACACATCGCAACTTGCTCGAAATCTTCTCAACTGTTGCACACAACCTCTACATGTGATAACACGATGTCCCGACAAGTTTCGTGTTTTTCCGGACTTCGTCCGGATTTTCTGTAATTCAGAACCACTTTTCCCGTAAGTTGTTCGTCATGTCACGACAACAAGATGCTCGACATTTCATGTGAGTTACTGGATACGGTCTCAATATACACCAAATATCATGAATATCATTTTTTGAATCACCAAATTATATGATTTGATGTACATGTAGTTCAAATTTGAAGTGTGCCTAAAAAATCAAGAAAAAGTAAAAACTAACGAAATATAACAAAAAAATTCAAAAGTAAGCCAAATTTGGGCAAGGAGTTTTAAATAATGTTTGAAGGCCTTACAAAAAAATTGGGGCAAAACAAAAAAAACAAAATATTTCCCCGAGTGCCGGTGGCTAGGCACTCGGGGAAGGACCTCTTCCCCGAGTGCCAGGGACAAGGCACTCGGGGAAGAGCTCACCTTCCCCGAGTGCCAGGGACAAGACACTCGGGGAAGAGTTTTTTCAATTTTTTTTAAATGGCGCCGTCTAATGTTGCCGTCAAATGCAACTTTTCTTTTTCGTGTGCCCGTCTTCCCCGAGTGTTGCGCTCGGGGAAGACGGTCTTCCCCGAGTGCCTTTCTTCCCCGAGTGTCATGCTCTTTTAGGCACTCGGGGAAGGCCACCTTCCCCGAGTGCAATTCTTCCCCGAGTGCAACACTCGGGGAAGAGTGGCTTCCCCGAGTGCCCGATTTTTGGCACTCGGGAAAGATTGCTTCTCCCGTAGTGGTAGCGCGGTCCACACCCGTTGGAGCTTGCACGTACACGGGTGTGATGGTTTACCGAGCTCTCATAGCCTTCGCTCTTCTTGCGCGCGGGACAGCCGCGCCGGCCGTTCGAGCAAGGTGAGTGCGTGCGCCTTTTCTTCAACCATGCGTCGTCCATGCACAGTATGTACGACGCCCTGTTCGTGCTTGCTTGTAACGAGCTGTCGACTCACGAGTGCAACCTGCTCGTGAAAATGTCTTCAAGATGTTTGGTGCTGTTGCAGACTTGCAGGATAACCGATCCTGCGCGCGCTTTAGCCCTGCCGCACTTGATAATAAGAATTATAAACCCACCAACCAACCAATCACATTCACATGACATCCACTCCCTTCTGATCCAGCTCCGCATTTCCCACTTAACCCTGATAGCATCACAGGAGTATATAAGAGTCATTGTTTTCGGTTTGAGAAATTTATGTTTGACAGCGACACTCACTCAGGCTAGCTCCGATTGAACTTTTTACCAGACCCGACCCTCCTAAGTCATCGCCTGTCTCTTTCGTTTTGAAGAATTGAAGAGAGAGAGGGGATTAACTCATTAACCTACCATGCCATCCTTTCGGTAAAGCGTCACAGCCACTGCATCAAAAGCACCATGGTCTCTAGCCAATAAGTTACCATAAACCAAGGAGCGCAGAAAGATCCTAATAACTGCAACCCATATCCTACATGTGCTCTGATCGATTCAATTAATCTGCACGGAGAAAAGGCTAGGAGCTTGCATGGGACTCACCAGCAGCTGATCATACCTCCTCGAGGTATCACTGTAATTTTATCCTTGATTTTGACATCCATGCTCTTGGTTTATGATCGATCGATCGATCGATCGATGATCCATTCGGATATATATGTTTTCTTTCTAAGAGTAAGCTCGATTCTGTTTTAATTTTGCCTCACTCTCAGGGAGTACTTTATGTTCCTCTGCTAGAGAGGCCTCGGTATATTGATCTCCTTACCTTTATATGGCTCACTTGCATGAACATGTCAATAGCCCCTGCTGTTTGCCTGTCGTTTTCTCTCATGCATATGCAAATCAGCACTCCAGGAGGTGAAGAACCAATTTTATCTTCATAGCGCATCTTCTTTTTTTAATCTTTTCTGTCTATTTCTTCCTTCCTTCCTTCCCTCTTCTGTTCTCTCTATACTTCTTTTTCCTCCTTTATCAGGTCCTTCTCCTAAGCACAATTTTTTTCTTGGCCTTATCCACATCCTAAATTTAACGGTGAGATGAATCATGAATATGTTGGAGAGTTTTGGATACGTGGGAAATTTATTGGTTGGATGCTTATCATGTGAGAAAAATGAATGGTTGAGATAAGACACGCGGAGGTACTTTTCAGGGTAAAGTCGATGAAAACCATTTTTTTTCCTAGCGCCGCCGTGCTATCGGCTGACTCCGCCCGCTGGGCCTGGAGGTGGTGGACGTCCGCCGGAACATGTTCATGGTGACATGTACGTGCTGCCTTGGCATGGCTGGCGATGGCGACTCCTTGTAGGCTGTAGGCTGTAGCAATGCGTGCGCACCTGAGATGCTTGCAGTCTTGCTTACAATTATAGAGTTGCAGTTAGCAAGGCTTATTAAGGAGTCAACGATGCGTGCCCACTGCCCACAACCTGTTCGTGAAAATGCCTCCCACGAATCTGAGTGGGCGGACGGCCAGACCGCTGAAGTGTGGAGCTCCTGCATGGTGCAGCAGAGCCGACGGGCATCCTGGTTGATCGTGAGCATGTGTTCATCGATGCCGCGCACACTGTAGGTGGAGTGTGTTCTTCAGTGAAAGTAAGCTATGACGATGATAAGGGGCCTGTGGGAGGAAAAGCGTTTTGAGGATAGCTTCCGCCATTGTTTTTACATAGGTTGGATGCCAAAGCCACCAGGGCAGGGGTGGTCATATGCCCTTTTCCTGCCACTTCAAACGTTTGCGAGTGCGGTATTTGAATTGCAAGTGCTGGATATGATAAGCTTCGAGTCTGCATTTCAATTAACCATGCACTATCTAGCTTTTTTGAGCCACCAGTGGTCACTATATTTTTTATTGTGCAGGTACATCACAGCAACATATAACTGCATTGTTATGAAGACAAACTTTCTCCAACACAAAATTTAAATGCTCTAATTCTCGTCATCAAAACGTTTGGGGTTTGTATCAGGCACAGCAATTGATCAGGTCTTGAGGTATCTACTATCTTTTAACTCTAAATCCTCTTTATTTCGTTTCTGTTCCTACTCTCATCATCAATTCTTCTCTGTAATCAGCTATTTTCATGTAAATAAGATTACTTCCATTCTGCTGCTCCTTAGAGGATATTACTTCCACCCTGCATATTAAATTTGTAATTACTTTTTGTGTAGGAACAAAGGAGTCTTTAAAAAATATAGGTGGGTGGTATGGAAAGTTTTTTAGTATCTGAGATATTGAAGACCTTGGGGACGAAGCTAGCTCCTCTGGTAATCAAAGAGCTCAGCTCTATTGCAGCTGTGGCTAAAGATCTTCTGGAACTCCAGCATCGAGTTGAGGAGATCAATATCTGGCTGGAAACAGTAGGTGACCACGCAATGAGAAATAATCAGTCAGCTAAGTGGCTTAAAAAATTGAAAGATGCAGCTTATGATGCTGAAGATCTGGTCCATGAGTTCTATATCAAGGCTGAGAAACATGACTTAAACGCTGGTGGTGTGAAGAATGCTGTGGTCAAATACTTGTGGGAAAAGCCAAAATCTGTTGTGTTTGAATGCCTGTAGCGAACATGGCCTCATATGCCATTTGTTCGGAGTTTGATTTTGGTGATTCATGACAACATGATCATTGGGACTAACCATATTGTTTGAGCATGTCTTTGTAGACATTTCTAGGTCCCATGGATGCAACCGCACACAATGCAAAGCATGACAAAAGAAAAAAATATGAAGCCGGGATAAAGACAGGAATGAATTGGACTTGTCCTATGAATAAATTATTCTTAGATCAATCAAATGGTATTAAATGCTACAGAATCATGAAGATTATTCCACAAGCTTTCCATAGAGTCCAAGATCATCAAAATCGGAATCCGGAGTGAAAAGTTATGCCCAAATTAAGATGTGCTGAAAATAGGGCACAGGGATGATCCGACGGTCCCATTTTTGTGAGCACCGGATGAACTCCTGAGAAGAAGAAAACAAGTGTATAAGCACCGGATGATCTGGTGGTACCATCGGATGATTGCATCGGTTCATCCTATGCTTTTTCGGGAAACATACAGAGAGGTATTCGCGCAGAAATGTCTAGCACCGGATGAACCGACGCTTTCATCGGTTCATCCGACGCTTAAAAAATGCTCAAATGCTCAGGATTTTTTCAGAATCTTGTAGAGAATTTCATAAGCTTTCCAACAAGTACAAGATCGCCCAAAACGGAGTTCGGAGCAGAGAGTTATGGCCAAAATACGGAAGGGCATATGGCAGCACAGGATGATCCGACGCTACATAAAATGACACCGTCGGTTCATCCGACGGTATATCTTAAGTAGCCGTTAGAGCAACGGCTATATTAGTGAATTGGCCTATTTATACCCCTTCAACTCTCCCATTTGAAGGTGCTGGATTGTGTGGAAGTGCAGAGGAGTTCAAGACACATTCAAGATCATATCCAATCCATCCAAGTGCTTAATTGCTCATCCTTAGACTAGTGCATGCTTTGTGTGTGTGCTTAGTGCTAGGCTTAGCTTAGAGCTGAGTGAGTGCAAGGTTGTGCCAACCTTGTGAGGTGATTCTTGAGTGAATCCAGTTGTACAAGGTTCGCCGGAAGCCTTGGGGCCTAAGTGGCTCACCGGCAATCGTCATCGACCCTCCGGCTTGGTGTGGAGCAGCGAGGACACTTTGTGCGGGGGACGTGGAGACCCCCTTCCTTGGTGGAGAAGCTCCTTAGTGGAGGCGGCATCAAGGTGACCAAGGGAGCTTGACAAGTGCCTAAGTGGCTAGCCTTTGTGGCGAGTCAAGTGGTGCTCTTGGGAGAGACTTGGTGACCGGAAGCAATACTCTTGTGTGAGTGCTTCAACAACGTGGACTAGGGGTGGCTTAGTGCCTACCGATACCACGGGATAAATCGCGTGTCAAGAGTTTGCTTCCTCTCATCCCCTTTACGTTTCCGCATTTACTCTCTTGCAATCTTTGCTTGCCTCTACATTCCTAGAGTAGTATCATGCTAGGATTGGCTATAGGTTGCAAACCTTCTTTTTGATGGGAGTTTCACACTAGAACAACCGTAGTTGCACATATAGATAGTATGTTCTAGTTTACCTTTGCACAAATTTAGTGAAGCCATAGGTTAAGGTTTTTAGTTGCCTAATTCACCCCCTCCCCCTCTTAGGCTAACGGGCATCCGATTCCTTACAAGTGGTATCGAGCCGGGACTCACTTCCTTCACAAGGAAACGCCAATTTGATTGGTAAATTGTGAAAACCGGCTCATTGGAACGGTTAGGCTTCACCGCCTAGTGAGTTTCCCTATAGAGGAATGAAAGGGGTGGATACCTTAGGTTTGGCTCCACATTTTGATGGCACGGGCTATCCTCGGTGGAAGGTTCTCATGGAGGCCTATCTCCAAGCAAGGGACCTCGATGTTTGGAGAGTCACCGATGAGGGCATGAAAAATGGTACTAGAAAGGAAAAGCAATTTGATGTGATTGCTAAGAGTATCATTTTGTCCTCACTAGATGTAGGCGTTTTCAATAGAGTTTTTACTTGTGAAAATGCTCATGAGCTATGGAAAACCATCAAGGAGCAAAATGAGGGTTCAAAAGAAGTTGCTAATGAACGCTACGGTTGTCTCCTTGAGGAATTCAATAGCTTTAAGCAACTTGCTAATGAAAATGCCGAATCTATGTACTCACGCCTAAATGTGCTTGTCAATGAGATAAATGCCTTAGGTGTGAAGGACATCACGGACTTGAACATCAACCGCAAGATCCTTCAAAGTCTCCGGAAGCCCGACTATGACTTGGTGAAGGCAATCATCTACGAGAAGAAGCTCGAAGATTTGAAGCCATCACATATCTTGAGCAAGATCATGGCACATGAGCTTCAACTCATGCCCAAGTCAAAGAAGGTGCCCCAAGAAAAGCCCCAAGAACCATCCTCTCCAACAACAAGCCATGCTCTCTCAAGCCGACAAGAGAAGGTGTTGAGTAGAATGGCTACTCATGGAAGCTCAAGTGAGGATGATGGTGATAATGAAGATTCCTCAAGTGATGAAGAGGTTGAATCTATGGTGGCCGAGTACGTGAAGAAGATCTTCAAGTATGTGAAGAAAGTCAACATGTACGGCTACAACATCCACTTGAGAGAAGGGCGCCATCATCAACACATCAAGTTCACCAAGATCAAGCACAAGCCCAAGAAGAAGGTGGTCAAGGAGAGAAGATCAAGGCAAGAAGCAACCTTCGCCGTCCGCGAGTGGACAAGTGGTGGATCAAGTTCTTCTAGCTCAAGCGATGAATCAAGAAAGAACTTCACCACCCGCTTCATGCAAGGTCCTTCATCATCACACATGTGCCTAATGGCCAAAGGTATGGAAAGCAATGTAAGTGATGACGAATCCAACACCACCTCTCTCAATGATCTTGTTGAGCTAATCCATGAGCAAAAAGGAATGCTTGAACAACAAGCTAATGAAATCAAAGAACTCAATGCTCTCAATGATCTTAGTGACACCCTTGCTACAAATTATGAACATCTCATTGTGCAAATTCAAATTGCTTAGCAAGGAGTGTGATGAGCTAAAATCTAAGCTTGAGAGCAATGAGACTAAAACAAGTAATTCCTTTGAGCTTGATGAAACATCTATCCCTTGTGCAATTCCTATCTCCAAGGTAGATGCTTCAACTTCTTGCATTGATTTAATTGATGAATCTTGCTCACCATCTTGCCATGAGAATGTTGTTGTAGAATCATGTGATTATCTCATAGGCAAGGAAAATGATGAGCTCAAGCAAGAAGTGAAATGGCTCCGAGAGAGGTTGGCAAACTTGATGGGCAAGGGCAAGAATGATGAAGAACAAGTGGACATCTCTCAAGACATGAAGAGCCAAGTCCAACCTTCTCAAGATAACCGTGATCCCATGGTGAAGAAGCTTGAGAAGGGTGCAACCGTGACTTGCTACAAGTGTCATGGAGAAGGGCACAAGTTCTACAAATGCCCTCAATTTGTCAAGAAGATGGACAAGGGCGCAAAGAAGAAGTTGAAGCCCACCATCAAGAGCTCCCTCATCTACACCAAGCCCAACCGCAAGAACAAGACCAAGAGCAACACCTACGTCATCAAGAAGAAGGCTAATGGCAAGGTGGTTGCACACATGGTTGGGAAGATGAAGGAAGAGCGGGGGTAGGAACCAACCCATTTGGGTGCCCAAGGAAGTCATCACCAACATGAAGGGGCCTCAAATGGTTTGGGTTCCAAAGGCCACTTGAAGGCCTTAAGTGCGGGGACTTGGGAGGCTTGGCACAATCAAGATGAGAAGATTCAAGCCTATAAGCCAAGCTTGCAAATTGGACATGTGTTGCCCAAGTTCCCCGATTAAGGTAATGGAAACTAGAACCCATCTCTTGTATCATTGTAGCTCCATTGCCTTATTTAGGTTGCATTTGTTGCAATGTTTACATATGGTAGGTTGCTTGTGTCATGTGCTAACCCATGAGCAATCTACATGGTTTGATTAGTGTGTAGGAAAGCTACACTTGTTCTTTCATGGTGCATGTTTTCATATATATCTTTTTGCATCATGAGCAAGCTATAGGGTAAGCTTCCCTTTGTTGTCATAAACAATGTGCATACATTTGGTTGGTGATTCAAACACTAAATGCACACATTTAGGGGGAGCTCATCCTATGGTTTGATTATGGGACTAACATTGTTTCAAGCTTATCTTATGTAGTCCCTTAGCGACGCGTTCCGGTGCGGTGTTTCATTCTAAGAGAATGCTATTTCACTCTCAATGTGATCTAACATCTCTAAAAGAGTGAATATAGCAATATGAGCTTCATGCTATTGAGTCATGTCCTTGCGAGCTTATGTCTCTATATAAGTTCAAAGGCAATGTACTCATACATTCCTAATCCTTGTGGTACCCCAAGTGTCTTCTATGCAAGCTTCTTCCAAGTGGTGTCACCTAGTGATATCATTTCCAAGTGGCTCATCTCAATGTGGTGCCAACAAGGTAGAGAGGATCAATCCCCCGGAGGGATGCAATGATCAAAAGACTACAAGTGATATCTACAAGTGGTAATGTAACAAGAACCCATTTGTCTTATCTCTTGTCCCTTAAGCTACCTCCTTGCATGATATGCTCTAAGCTTCCTTGTCTTTCAAGTTTGTAGTTGTGCACTTGTTTCTCGGTACCCTTGTCTTGCAAGTGGTATTCTTTTTATGCACACACTTAGGGGGAGCTTAGTTTGTATCATGTTAGTCTCATGAGCTTGTGATCCACCTTAGTTATTCACACATGTGGTATCTTCATTGATATCATACTTATGGATCATGGTTCATGCGGCTTTCTCCCTTGCATTTAACATCTCTCCTTTGAGCTATGGTTGCTAGATCTTGCTAGTTTCCTTGGACCCGTTTGCTTTGGACTTTTTGGAGACTTTATTCCAAAGGGGGAGAATGTGAGACCAAAGCAAGCGTGTGGCGTAAGCTTACAAGTGGGCTCAAGGATGCTTACAAGTGATTTCAAGGATTTGAGACCAAAGGGGGAGAATGTGAACATAAGAGCAAAAAGGGGGAAGTTTGATCTAGGGGGAGTTTGGATGATGGTAAGCATCCAAGCAAGTGTAAGTGGTTCTAATTCTGTCAATTCTAGCAAATTTATGCTTGCTTTGGTTGTGTTGTCATAAATCACCAAAAAGGGGGAGATTGTAGCGAACATGGCCTCATATGCCATTTGTTCGGAGTTTGATTTTGGTGATTCATGACAACATGATCATTGGGACTAACCATATTGTTTGAGCATGTCTTTGTAGACATTTCTAGGTCCCATGGATGCAACCGCACACAATGCAAAGCATGACAAAAGAAAAAATATGAAGCCGGGATAAAGAGAGGAATGAATTGGACTTGTCCTATGAATAAATTATTCTTAAATCAATCAAATGGTATTAAATGCTACAGAATCATGAAGATTATTCCACAAGCTTTCCATAGAGTCCAAGATCATCAAAATCGGAATCCGGAGTGAAAAGTTATGCCCAAATTAAGATGTGCTGAAAATAGGGCACAGGATGATCCGACGGTCCCATTTTTGTGAGCACCGGATGAACTCCTGAGAAGAAGAAAACAAGTGTATAAGCACCGGATGATCTGGTGGTACCATCGGATGATTGCATCGGTTCATCCTATGCTTTTTCGGGAAACATACAGAGGTATTCGCGCAGAAATGTCTAGCACCGGATGAACCGACGCTTTCATCGGTTCATCCGACGCTTAAAAAATGCTCAAATGCTCAGGATTTTTTCAGAATCTTGTAGAGAATTTCATAAGCTTTCCAACAAGTACAAGATCGCCCAAAACGGAGTTCGGAGCAGAGAGTTATGGCCAAAATACGGAAGGGCATATGGCAGCACAGGATGATCCGACGCTACATAAAATGACACCGTCGGTTCATCCGACGGTATATCTTAAATAGCCGTTAGAGCAACGGCTATATTAGTGAATTGGCCTATTTATACCCCTTCAACTCTCCCATTTGAAGGTGCTGGATTGTGTGGAAGTGCAGAGGAGTTCAAGACACATTCAAGATCATATCCAATCCATCCAAGTGCTTAATTGCTCATCCTTAGACTAGTGCATGCTTTGTGTGTGTGCTTAGTGCTAGGCTTAGCTTAGAGCTGAGTGAGTGCAAGGTTGTGCCAACCTTGTGAGGTGATTCTTGAGTGAATCCAGTTGTACAAGGTTCGCCGGAAGCCTTGGGGCCTAAGTGGCTCACCGGCAATCGTCATCGACCCTCCGGCTTGGTGTGGAGCGGCGAGGACACTTTGTGCGGGGGACGTGGAGACCCCCTTCCTTGGTGGAGAAGCTCCTTAGTGGAGGCGGCATCAAGGTGACCAAGGGAGCTTGACAAGTGCCTAAGTGGCTAGCCTTTGTGGCGAGTCAAGTGGTGCTCTTGGGAGAGACTTGGTGACCGGAAGCAATACTCTTGTGTGAGTGCTTCAACAACGTGGACTAGGGGTGGCTTAGTGCCTACCGATACCACGGGATAAATCGCGTGTCAAGAGTTTGCTTCCTCTCATCCCCTTTACGTTTCCGCATTTACTCTCTTGCAATCTTTGCTTGCCTCTACATTCCTAGAGTAGTATCATGCTAGGATTGGCTATAGGTTGCAAACCTTCTTTTTGGATGGGAGTTTCACACTAGAACAACCGTAGTTGCACATATAGATAGTATGTTCTAGTTTACCTTTGCACAAATTTAGTGAAGCCATAGGTTAAGGTTTTTAGTTGCCTAATTCACCCCCTCCCCCTCTTAGGCTAACGGGCATCCGATTCCTTACAAGTGGTATCAGAGCCGGGACTCACTTCCTTCACAAGGAAACGCCAATTTGATTGGTAAATTGTGAAAACCGGCTCATTGGAACGGTTAGGCTTCACCGCCTAGTGAGTTTCCCTATAGAGGAATGAAAGGGGTGGATACCTTAGGTTTGGCTCCACATTTTGATGGCACGGGCTATCCTCGGTGGAAGGTTCTCATGGAGGCCTATCTCCAAGCAAGGGACCTCGATGTTTGGAGAGTCACCGATGAGGGCATGAAAAATGGTACTAGAAAGGAAAAGCAATTTGATGTGATTGCTAAGAGTATCATTTTGTCCTCACTAGATGTAGGCGTTTTCAATAGAGTTTTTACTTGTGAAAATGCTCATGAGCTATGGAAAACCATCAAGGAGCAAAATGAGGGTTCAAAAGAAGTTGCTAATGAACGCTACGGTTGTCTCCTTGAGGAATTCAATAGCTTTAAGCAACTTGCTAATGAAAATGCCGAATCTATGTACTCACGCCTAAATGTGCTTGTCAATGAGATAAATGCCTTAGGTGTGAAGGACATCACGGACTTGAACATCAACCGCAAGATCCTTCAAAGTCTCTGGAAGCCCGACTATGACTTGGTGAAGGCAATCATCTACGAGAAGAAGCTCGAAGATTTGAAGCCATCACATATCTTGAGCAAGATCATGGCACATGAGCTTCAACTCATGCCCAAGTCAAAGAAGGTGCCCCAAGAAAAGCCCCAAGAACCATCCTCTCCAACAACAAGCCATGCTCTCTCAAGCCGACAAGAGAAGGTGTTGAGTAGAATGGCTACTCATGGAAGCTCAAGTGAGGATGATGGTGATAATGAAGATTCCTCAAGTGATGAAGAGGTTGAATCTATGGTGGCCGAGTACGTGAAGAAGATCTTCAAGTATGTGAAGAAAGTCAACATGTACGGCTACAACATCCACTTGAGAGAAGGGCGCCATCATCAACACATCAAGTTCACCAAGATCAAGCACAAGCCCAAGAAGAAGGTGGTCAAGGAGAGAAGATCAAGGCAAGAAGCAACCTTCGCCGTCCGCGAGTGGACAAGTGGTGGATCAAGTTCTTCTAGCTCAAGCGATGAATCAAGAAAGAACTTCACCACCCGCTTCATGCAAGGTCCTTCATCATCACACATGTGCCTAATGGCCAAAGGTATGGAAAGCAATGTAAGTGATGACGAATCCAACACCACCTCTCTCAATGATCTTGTTGAGCTAATCCATGAGCAAAAAGGAATGCTTGAACAACAAGCTAATGAAATCAAAGAACTCAATGCTCTCAATGATCTTAGTGACACCCTTGCTACAAATTATGAACATCTGTTGTGCAAATTCAAATTGCTTAGCAAGGAGTGTGATGAGCTAAAATCTAATCTTGAGAGCAATGAGACTAAAACAAGTAATTCCTTTGAGCTTGATGAAACATCTATCCCTTGTGCAATTCCTATCACCAAGGTAGATGCTTCAACTTCTTGCATTGATTTAATTGATGAATCTTGCTCACCATCTTGCCATGAGAATGTTGTTGTAGAAACATGTGATCATCTCATAGGCAAGGAAAATGATGAGCTCAAGCAAGAAGTGAAATGGCTCCGAGAGAGGTTGGCAAACTTGATGGGCAAGGGCAAGAATGATGAAGAACAAGTGGACATCTCTCAAGACATGAAGAGCCAAGTCCAACCTTCTCAAGATAACCGTGATCCCATGGTGAAGAAGCTTGAGAAGGGTGCAACCGTGACTTGCTACAAGTGTCATGGAGAAGGGCACAAGTTCTACAAATGCCCTCAATTTGTCAAGAAGATGGACAAGGGCGCAAAGAAGAAGTTGAAGCCCACCATCAAGAGCTCCCTCATCTACACCAAGCCCAACCGCAAGAACAAGACCAAGAGCAACACCTACGTCATCAAGAAGAAGGCTAATGGCAAGGTGGTTGCGCACATGGTTGGGAAGATGAAGGAAGAGCGGGGTAGGAACCAACCCATTTGGGTGCCCAAGGAAGTCATCACCAACATGAAGGGGCCTCAAATGGTTTGGGTTCCAAAGGCCACTTGAAGGCCTTAAGTGCGGGGACTTGGGAGGCTTGGCACAATCAAGATGAGAAGATTCAAGCCTATAAGCCAAGCTTGCAAATTGGACATGTGTTGCCCAAGTTCCCCGATTAAGGTAATGGAAACTAGAACCCATCTCTTGTATCATTGTAGCTCCATTGCCTTATTTAGGTTGCATTTGTTGCAATGTTTACATATGGTAGGTTGCTTGTGTCATGTGCTAACCCATGAGCAATCTACATGGTTTGATTAGTGTGTAGGAAAGCTACACTTGTTCTTTCATGGTGCATGTTTTCATATATATCTTTTTGCATCATGAGCAAGCTATAGGGTAAGCTTCCCTTTGTTGTCATAAACAATGTGCATACATTTGGTTGGTGATTCAAACACTAAATGCACACATTTAGGGGGAGCTCATCCTATGGTTTGATTATGGGACTAACATTGTTTCAAGCTTATCTTATGTAGTCCCTTAGCGACGCGTTCCGGTGCGGTGTTTCATTCTAAGAGAATGCTATTTCACTCTCAATGTGATCTAACATCTCTAAAAGAGTGAATATAGCAATATGAGCTTCATGCTATTGAGTCATGTCCTTGCGAGCTTATGTCTCTATATAAGTTCAAAGGCAATGTACTCATACATTCCTAATCCTTGTGGTACCCCAAGTGTCTTCTATGCAAGCTTCTTCCAAGTGGTGTCACCTAGTGATATCATTTCCAAGTGGCTCATCTCAATGTGGTGCCAACAAGGTAGAGAGGATCAATCCCCCGGAGGGATGCAATGATCAAAAGACTACAAGTGATATCTACAAGTGGTAATGTAACAAGAACCCATTTGTCTTATCTCTTGTCCCTTAAGCTACCTCCTTGCATGATATGCTCTAAGCTTCCTTGTCTTTCAAGTTTGTAGTTGTGCACTTGTTTCTCGGTACCCTTGTCTTGCAAGTGGTATTCTTTTTATGCACACACTTAGGGGGAGCTTAGTTTGTATCATGTTAGTCTCATGAGCTTGTGATCCACCTTAGTTATTCACACATGTGGTATCTTCATTGATATCATACTTATGGATCATGGTTCATGCGGCTTTCTCCCTTACATTTAACATCTCTCCTTTGAGCTATGGTTGCTAGATCTTGCTAGTTTTCTTTGACCCGTTTGCTTTGGACTTTTTGGAGACTTTATTCCAAAGGGGGAGAATGTGAGACCAAAGCAAGCGTGTGGCGTAAGCTTACAAGTGGGCTCAAGGATGCTTACAAGTGATTTCAAGGATTTGAGACCAAAGGGGGAGAATGTGAACATAAGAGCAAAAAGGGGGAAGTTTGATCTAGGGGGAGTTTGGATGATGGTAAGCATCCAAGCAAGTGTAAGTGGTTCTAATTCTGTCAATTCTAGCAAATTTATGCTTGCTTTGGTTGTGTTGTCATAAATCACCAAAAAGGGGAGATTGTAGCGAACATGGCCTCATATGCCATTTGTTCGGAGTTTGATTTTGGTGATTCATGACAACATGATCATTGGGACTAACCATAATGTTTGAGCATGTCTTTGTAGGCATTCTAGGTTCGATGGATGCAACCGCACACAATGCAAAGCATGGCAAAAGAAAAAATATGAAGCCGGGATAAAAAGAGTAATGAATTGGACTTGTCCTATGAAGAAATTATTCTTAAATCAATCAAATGGTATGAAATGCTACAGAATCATGATGATTATTCCACAAGCTTTCCATAGAGTCCAAGATCATCAAAATCGGAATCCGGAGTGAAAAGTTATGCCCAAATTAAGATGTGCTGAAAATAGGGCACGGGATGATCCGACGGTCCCATTTTTGTGAGCACCGGATGAACTCCCGAGAAGAAGAAAACAAGTGTATAAGCACCGGATGATCTGGTGGTACCATCGGATGATTGCATCGGTTCATCCTATGCTTTTTCGGGAAACATACGGAGAGGTATTCGCGCGAAATGTCTAGCACCGGATGAACCGACGCTTTCATCGGTTCATCCGACGCTTAAAAAATGCTCAAATGCTCAGGATTTTTTCAGAATCTTGTAGAGAATTTCATAAGCTTTCCAACAAGTACAAGATCGCCCAAAACGGAGTTCGGAGCAGAGAGTTATGGCCAAAATACGGAAGGGCATATGGCAGCACAGGATGATTCGACGCTACATAAAATGACACCGTCGGTTCATCCGACGGTATATCTTAAATAGCCGTTAGAGCAACGGCTATATTGGTGTATTGGCCTATTTATACCCCTTCAACTCTCCCATTTGAAGGTGCTGGATTGTGTGGAAGTGCGAGAGGAGTTCAAGACACATTCAAGATCATATCCAATCCATCCAAGTGCTTAATTGCTCATCCTTAGACTAGTGCATGCTTTGTGTGTGTGCTTAGTGCTAGGCTTAGCTTAGAGCTGAGTGAGTGCAAGGTTGTGCCAACCTTGTGAGGTGATTCTTGAGTGAATCCATTTGTACAAGGTTCGCCGGAAGCCTTGGGGCCTAAGTGGCTCACCGGCAATCGTCATCGACCCTCCGGCTTGGTGTGGAGCGGCGAGGACACTTTGTGCGGGGGACGTGGAGACCCCCTTCCTTGGTGGAGAAGCTCCTTAGTGGAGGCGGCATCAAGGTGACCAAGGGAGCTTGACAAGTGCCTAAGTGGCTAGCCTTTGTGGCGAGTCAAGTGGTGCTCTTGGGAGAGACTTGGTGACCGGGAAGCAATACTCTTGTGTGAGTGTTTCAACAACGTGGACTAGGGGTGGCTTAGTGCCTACCGATACCACGGGATAAATCGCGTGTCAAGAGTTTGCTTCCTCTCATCCCCTTTACGTTTCCGCATTTACTCTCTTGCAATCTTTGCTTGCCTCTACATTCCTAGAGTAGTATCATGCTAGGATTGGCTATAGGTTGCAAACCTTCTTTTTGATGGGAGTTTCACACTAGAACAACCGTAGTTGCACATATAGATAGTATGTTCTAGTTTACCTTTGCACAAATTTAGTGAAGCCATAGGTTAAGGTTTTTAGTTGCCTAATTCACCCCCTCCCCCTCTTAGGCTAACGGGCATCCGATTCCTTACAATGCCGGACAGCTCACAAGATCAAGGCAATAAATAAGAGATTTGATGCAATCGTGAAGCAAAGAAGTGACTATAGCACAGTAGCAAATAGCATGGCTCTTGATCGCCCTATTCTCCACATAAACAAGACAGCTGGGGAGGTTCCACTATGGACTAATGTGGATGAGAGATTAATATTTGGGAGGGACCAAGTGAAAAGTGAGATCATATCTAAGCTGACAGGTACTAATGACCAACAGAGTGTCAATATAGTTTCAGTCATTGGGCTAGGTGGCTCAGGGAAAACGACACTTGCCAAACTAGTCTTTAATGATGTTAACATTATAAAGGAACATTTTGAAGTCACCCTTTGGGTTCATGTGTCAAGAGAATTTTCTGTTGAAAAGCTTATCAAGAAGTTGTATGAATCTGTTGCAGATGATAAGTCAGACCACCTTCCATTACAGCGTGTGAGCAGAGCAATCTCAGACGAGTTAACCGGAAAGAGGTTCCTACTTGTCTTGGATGATGTTTGGACTGAGGACCGCATACATTGGGAGCAATTCATGGTACATTTAAAAAGTGGAGCACCTGGAAGTAGCATTTTACTCACCACTCGAAATAGACAAGTTGCTGAAACAGTGGATTCTACATATACATGTGACCTGCCATTCTTGTCAGAGGTGGATAGATGGAAACTATTCCAGCAAAGTTTTGGAATATCCATGAAAGGTTTGGACCCTGAATTCCTACAAGTTGGAATGGAGATTGTGAAAAAATGTGGTGGTGTGCCGCTTGCTATTAAAGTTCTTGCAGGTGTCATCCGTGGAATGAAAAGAATAGAAGAATGGCAATCGATAAGAGAGAGTAATTTATTAGATGCCGAGGACGACGAACATAGAGTATCTGCATGCTTGTTGTTGAGCTATCATCATTTGCCCCATCATCTGAAGAATTGCTTTACACATTGCTCTATCTTTCCAAGAGGCTATGCAATAGAAAAACGTCGTTTGATTTCCCAATGGATAGCTCATGGCTTAGTCAATCCGACAAATCAAGTTCAACAACCAGAAGATGCTGGACTTTGCTATTTTGATTCTCTTCTGAAAGTTGGTTTTCTTCAAGATGCAAAAGAATACCAGTCCAGCAGTGATGAAGTAGCAACTTGTAAAATGCATGACCTTGTTCATGATCTCAGTAGAAAAATTATACATGATGAATTTGCCTCTGGTATAGTAACGACCAGTCAAATAAAGAGCTGCAGATATTTATCTTTGACTTCATGCTCTGGGAAGGTTGACAGCAAACTATTTGATAAGGTCCGCACTCTCTACGTTTGTAGGGGTAACCTTACATTTGATAAAACAGCACGCAAGCATTATTGCATCCGCAGTGTTATTTTGAACCATATAAGTGCTGCTTTGTTGCCACTCTTTATATCCATGTTTGAACACCTGGTGTATCTTGAAATTTCCAAGGTTAACTGTGAGGAACTTCCATCACATTGTTGGAACTTGCAAGCCCTTCATGTAATAGAATGCAGAAGGTTGGCAAATTTACCGGAATCTGTTGGTAAACTTAAGAAGCTGAGAACTCTAGAATTGGTGGGTGCATCTCAAGTCAGTAGTTTACCTCAATCTATTGGTGGATGTGAGAAACTTCAAAGCATATACCTACATGATTGTAAACTGAAAGACATACCTAATTCTGTAGCAAAAATTGAAAAACTAAGGGTCCTTAGTATTGTGTTTTCAAATCATTTCCAACACATGCCTCAATGCATCACTTTGCTAAGTCATCTAGAATATGTAGACCTTGAAAATTGTTGTTTTCTGGAAGAACTGCCTGAAGGTATAAGGAACTTAAAAGAGCTCCAGGTTCTGAACCTACAGGGATGCCAAAAATTGTGTGGCCTGCCAGCAGGTTTCGGGCAACTGACTCGTTTACGGAAGTTGGGTTTGTTTGTTGTAGGAGATAAAACTGAGCATGCAAGGATCTCAGAGCTTGGAAATCTTGATAAGCTAAGTGGTAAATTGCAAATTAAGAATATTAACTATGTGAAGGATCCAGATGATGCTGAAAAGGTTCATTTGAGCAAAAAGATTGGCATACGGAAATTATCATTGGATTGGTATTCAAGGGAGAAAGATGGTGCCTGTATTAAAGTAAGAACAGAAGAAGTGTCACTGTTAAATATGGAAAAGGACCTGGGCTTGCTCAATAGTCTTGAACCACCATCAGATATTGAGAATCTGCGAATTAGTGGTTATGGGGGTTTACAGTTGCCACATTGGATGGCAAAGCAAAGTAGTTCTAGTGATCTGTCTGATATGAATATGCTAAAGCAAAGCAATCTGCCTCAATTCTCCTATCTGAGTAAGCTAGTGTTGGAAAACTTACCAAACTTGGTGCATCTGTGGGGACTTAAAGATTTGCCTGGGATAAAGATTCTTAAGCTGAGAGTAATGCCTAAGCTGGTGGAGTTTCTTACTGCCACAACTGCTTTACCAAAGGGGGAGGATGAAGATGAAGCGCAGTGCTGTTTCCCTCACCTTCTAACTCTAGTGATAAGTGACTGCCCGAAACTGAATGTGAAGCCGTACTTTCCACTGTCTTTGAGAGAACTAACATTAGAAGGAAACAATGAGCAGTTACTGTCATCAGGTAGCTTCTTCTGCCCACCTCATGCTCATTGCGGCGTGTCTTCGTCTTTCTCCAGTATTATGGATGTGAAGCCTCTGCAGATCACTCATCTAAAACTTGGAGGATTGATTGGATCATCATCTAGTTTGGAGTTGTTGCAGCAGCTCAATGGGCTTCGTGAATTGGAAATCTCCAGGTGCAAAGGCCTGAGGAACTTACCTGAGAGCACGCGGAGCCTCACCTGCCTCCAGAAACTGGATATTAATTGGTGTGATAATCTTATACTGCCGGAGTGGCTTGGAGAACTGGAATCTCTACGGACATTGAGAATCATAGGTCTCCCAGAAATGTCCACCCTTCCTGGATCAATACAGAGGCTGACATCCCTCCAAGACCTCTACATATATTATTGCCATGCCCTCCACTGGGTACCTGAGCAACTCGGGGAACTCCGCTCTCTGCGTCGCCTTCAGTTATGTAACTTGCCTGGTTTGACTTCCCTTCCCGAGGGCTTGCAGTGCCTCACCTCACTTCTATTTCTTAACTTGTGCAATTGTGCCACGTTTAAGCACCTTCCGGAGTCACTTGGCAAACTCCCTGCACTTAAAACATTCTGGATCCAAGCGTGCCCTGCCCTTACATCCTTGCCCTGCTGCATAAAGCGCCTTGTTGCTCTAGAGGAATTGTGCATAAACAATTGCCCTGAACTGGTTAGGCGTTGCAAGGAAAGAGTGGGGGAGGATTGGCACCTTGTATCACATATCCCGTGTTTGACACTATCCTAAGGCAAACAAGCATGGTCAGGTAAAACCTTTCACATTTCTCCGTTTCTTTCTTATGAGTCCACTGCACACTTTTTCTTTTGAAAGAAAACCCCCACACACATCTCTTTGCCTGAAAATCCACACTATAGTAGTTTTTTTTTGGAACTGACTATAGTAGTTTCTACTTTCTAGTACAATATATATCTTTGAATAGTACTGTTTCCCCCTTTTCTTTTGTTACAGATTTCCAGCATCATGCAGAGAAATGCTTTATCTGTTGACAAATTTCTTGAAACAAATCTGTAACAAATAGATCCTGCTTCAAGGGCTTTCTTCTCATCCCTTTCCATCCCCCTTAATTTCAAATAATCTGATAAATTTCTTGTTTCTTTAGATATTACATATTGTTCCTTTGTGATGTGGAAACTTTCTATTGTTTATAATCTGATAGATTTTGTCTAATAAATGTCATATTTTTCTTTGTGACGTGACAACTTTGTATTGGTTGAGAATATGATATATTTTGTCTAAAAAAATCTTCCATATTTTTCTTTATGATGTGGCATTTTTTCTCTTGGTTAAGAATATGTCAGATTTTGTCTCATAAATTTGTTGACAGAAATTTATACACTCACGAACTTTTATTTTTGGATAATTGGATTACATGTCAAGCTCCGGCATACAAAATCAGCAGATCTCCCTTTTCTTTCCCTTATCCTAAATCCTAATACATTGTCCTCTCAGTAAACTTATATGTATTGTACATGCTACTAACTAATACACATTAGTATAGCATGCATGGTAGGTGAAAGTGTGGCGCGAACACAAAAAGATTGGTCTTACTAATGTTTGTTGCGCTGCTGCATTGTGGTGGGCTCAGGAAACTAAGAACTTGTTTGTCTTTCCAGAATATGCAGTGGTTTGGCATGCGCTAGCTATGCAAGACAGTTGCTCCAGCGCCAAAGGACCGGGAAAATATCATGGCAGACCTCAAGCTTGGTGTTGATGGAAGCATGCTTTGCCATTGCAACGCTGACCAGACAGACAGTGCAGTGCCAGATACCCCCATTGATAGGCCGAAGGCTGTTTGAGCTGGGAAGGATGCTGGAAGCGCAAGAAGGCAAATTACTCACAAAGTCACAAGGGGAGTAACTTTATGAGTTTATGGTAGATCAATAGGCGTTAGTCATAAGAATCTGATTGTTCAGGAGATGGTTGTTTTCACTGTGTTTCTGTGGCTGTACCAGTTTCAGTTTTGGTGCCATTTTACTTAGGGCCTGAAACGGTCTAGCGCTGTGTGTATGAAACCAGTTTTGTACCATTACTTATTACCAGTTTAATGCATGGCGCTGTGTGTGTGAAACCATGTTTGACCTTGTGGATGACTGGATGCTGCTGGGATGGTTTTGGAACCTTGCTATTCTGCAACCTGATGTATATATAGAGCCAGTGGCAAAGCTAGGAATGGCCGGCAAGGGGGGCTGTTTCCTCTTCTTCCACCTCTAGCTCCTCATTTTCTCTTCTACCTTCTCAACATTTTAGGAGGGGCTTCGGTGGGGCTCTCATGGTGGAGACGGCGGTAGATGAGGCTCCAGACCCCCCCCCCACCCACCCACCGCTAGATTCGTCCCTGTATAGAGCTCTGTCGGACCTCCGGGATTTGTAGAAGCCAAACCTGATATAGAGAGCTCTGTATGTCTTCTCCAAAACTGAAGAAAAATTCAGTAGTTCAGGCTGCAATGTACTAGAGGCCTTAGGATCAACTAAAAACTTTCATGAAATCCACACGCTTTTGTGTGTGATCTTTGTGTTTTTCTCTACCTAGCAACGTGTCTCCATTTACCTAGTATAGATATTGTTATATTTTTTATAAGCTCCATCAAAGTTGAATAAGTTTGGCTTAGAACAAATCTATGTAAAACAAAAATCAGATTGATTATGAAGTACTAGCACATTACAATTAGAGGGATCATCCCTCATCTGGTGGATGATTAGTTATCTATGCTGCAATATGCAGTGATACGATCATATTCATGGATCACGACTCGGAGCAACCTAAAAATATGAAATTATTGCTTAGTGTCTTTGAACAGTTGTCAGGTCTCAAAATTAACTTTCATAAGAGTGAAATTTTTTATTATGGAGAGGCCAAATTATTACCAACAACATTATACTAAGTGCCCGATCTTCTAAGGTGTGATGAGAACTAGGGTGCCCGATCTTCTGTCAATTTGGTCGGAGAGCAACACAATGATCCCGTCTGATATGCCTCGCTCTGAATGTCAACATTATGTTCGTTGGTAGGGATGATATAAACCACTGGCCGGTCAAGAAGGCAAAGCACAGAGATCGGAAGAGGAGATTATGGTCGATCGTACATGCTGGGCGCTGAAGCTTTTCTTACAAGAGGCTGATGATCCAGGGGAACGATCGATGTGGATCGTAGGAGACGGTCGTTTTCACATATTTCTGTGGTACCGGTTTTAGTTTTCATACCGTTGCATGTGAAGCAGGGGTATGTGTTTGCTTGTTTAGTTGGTGGACAAATTTGTCTTTTCAACGTTTCGAACTCCTATAGCACACTGTAACACATTTCGTTTGTTTGTGGTAAATATTATCCAACCATGGCCTAACTAGTCTCAAAATATTCGTATCACGAAGTACATCAAAACAGTGTAATTAGTTATTTTTTACCTATATTTAATACTTCGAACATACGTCTTTTGGCGTATTTAATGTGATGTGATGGAGAGAGAGTGGAGAAAATGTTAGAATTTCTAGCAAACTAAACAAGGCCGCAGAATGCGAGAATTAGGGGCTGACTGTCTGTCTGTCTGCAACTGCAATAGATACAAGGAACACAGTCACACGAACAGAGTCAGTCTGATACGCCCGTGGCCGCCGGCGGCTCGCCGTCGACGTGAGTCGCACGCAAGAGGATGGGATCGACGGGGAAAGGGCAGAGAACCCTGAGTCCCAGATAGTATTTTCTTTTTCAGATAAGCAATAGTGCTCTTACAAACGTGCGATCCAGCTATAACCTGGACACTCAACACTCCTGACCTCACGGGTCCACCAGTCATACAGTCTTAGTACAAGAATACGCCAACCAACACATAATACGTAATAATAACTAGTCGCCTTCTTCATCAGTGCTCCTTGGGGTCATGACATCCCCCCCATCAGGACTTGCTGGACCTCCAGCAAGAAAAGCTAGGAATCTCTTCAACAACACGTACCAATCTTCCCAAGTCGCCGCATCTTCAGGCAAGTTCTTCCACTTGATCTTTGCTTGAGGGACAACTTTACCAACCTTCTTTACCAGTCGTCGCATCAAGACAGTTTCCGGCATGAGCTCGCCTTTGTCCAGAGCTGCAACCACTGGAAGTTCGGAAAATACAGGTGTATAGTCAGGGTTAAATGTCTTCAATTGAGAGACATGGAAAACCGGATGAATGAGCGCTTCAGCTGGCAATTTCAACTTGTATGCTGCGTTGCCTATCTTCTCCAACACTTCATAGGGTCCATAGTACTTGTAGGCCAATTTTGGGTAAGGTCTGTTAACCAATGATGACTGAGCATAAGGTTACAATTTCAGCAAAACCTGCTCCCCCACTTGATATTCTTGAGGGCGTCTACGCTTGTCAGCTGTCAGTTTCATTTTGTTCTGAGCTCTAGCCAAATGTTCCTTCAACACTACAGCCTGCTCTTGGATTTCTTTGACAGCCTCAGCCATTGAAGGATTTGTTGGTGTGGAAAGAATAGGAAGAGTGCCCAGATTAGGTTCATGCCCATACAGTTCTTTAAAGGGAGAACATCCCAATGATGAGTGGTATGAAGAATTGTACCAGAATTTAGCTTGTGATAGCCAAGACTTCCACTGCTTTGGAGAACTATGAACTGCACATCTCAGATACATCTCCAAGCGTTGGTTGACCCTCTCAGTCTGCCCATGAGTCTGGGGATGGTAGGCTGAACTCATAGCAAGTTTGGTTCCAACTATCCCAAATAACTCAGCCAAAAATTGCTGGTAAACACCCTGTCCCTATCAGAGACAATGGAACAAGGAAAGCCATGCAGTCTCACCACTTGTTCAAATACTGCCTTAGCAACTGATTGAGCTATGTAGGGATGTTTGATTGGTATAAAATGAGCAAACTTAGTAAATCTGTCCGCCACCACAAGAATTACACTAAACCCTTCAGACTTTGGTAAGCCTTCTATGAAATCCATTGCTATATCTTGCCAAGCTCCTACAGGTGTGGGCAAAGGCTGAAGCAAACCTGCTGGGACTGTATTTGTGTGTTTGGCCTGCTGACAGATCCCACATTGCTTGACAAAAGTTTCCACATCTTGCTTTAACCCTTTCCAGTGAAACAACTTTTTGACTCTCTGGTAAGTAGCTTGGATTCCTGAATGACCCCCTATAGCACTTGCATGAAGAGCTGAGATCAATTTTGTTTGCAAGGCTGAATTATGAGCCACCCACAGCTTCCCTTTGAACTTGATGAGACCCTTGTCCAAAGCAAAACCTTTGTCATCTGGACTAGTAATAGCCAACTGAGCTAGCAGTTCTTGTGCTTTGGCATCTGTGGAATAAGAGTTCAGTAACTCTTGGATCCATAGAGGTTGTGGACTGGATACTGCTTGTATAAGAAACAGATGATGCATCCTTGACAACATCAGCAGCAATGTTCTCCTTCCCTTTTCTGTACTCCACTCGAAATTTCAATCCCATCATTCTACTCATGGCTTTCCTTTGCATGTTAGAGTGCAAGTTTTGCTCTGTGAGATATGCTAAACTCTCGTGATCAGTTCAGATCATGAATTCTTGGGTTTCTAAATACTATCTCCACTTATCCACCGCCATAATCAGTGCTAAAAAATCTTTCTCATATATGGACAGGAGTTTGTGTTGTGTAGTCAGAGCCTTACTGAGAAAAGCTACTGGCTGATCCCCTTGCATCAGAACTGCCCCAACACCATTATCACAAGCATCAGTTTCAATCACAAAAGGTTTACTAAAATTTGGTAGAGCTAGCACAGGAGTGGTGGTCATGGCATGCTTCAGATGGTCAAATGCTCTTTGTGCTTCATCATTCCATGTCAACTGATGCTTCTTGAGCAATTGGGTCAATGGTTTTGCAATGACTCCATAGCCTTTCACAAATTTCCTATAATATCCTGTAAGGCCCAAAAAACCTCTATGTTCAGTGACTGTGGTGGGAACTAGCCATTTCAACATGTCAGCAGTTTTCTTAGGATCTGTTGACACTCCATCCACTGAAATAATATGCCCAAGATATTCTAGCTTTTTCTGAGCAAAAGAACACTCGGATCTTTTCATGTATAGCTGATGCTCCCTTAATTTACTGAAGGCATCTAGGCCCCTAATTCGTGTTTTGGTAATTAATGACAATCATTATGGACTAACATTTTTATTTGAGTTATAAGAATAGGTTAGTCCGGTGATATGATGAGATCATGCGGTATAAATGAGAAGGCCTTGTATGACGTGTGTTGGAAAGAGCTCAAGGCAAAGGTAAAAGATAGGGTTTTATTTTTGCCGGTCATAAGGTGATTAGAGGATGTTAAATGACCGGGTTGATAGGATAGATAGCCATACTATCAAGAGGGATCAATTTCATTGGCTTGACTTTGCATAGTGCCACTTGGATCAAAAATTTGCATGCATTGCATTTAGATGAGTGGCGATTTCTCTTGGTAAAAAGAATTCTTTGAAAATCTTAAGGAAAAAAAATTTTCAGGTATTGGGCGGACAGTCCGGGCCCTTGGGGCGGACGGTCCGTGAGTTTATGATTTTTATTTAATACCTGAGTTTTTGGGCAAAAGTTTTCGAGAAAATTCGCTTCCAGGCGGACAGTCCGCGCACCCCAGGCGGACGGTCCGTTATTCTTAACAGAACAGGGTGCAGCCGGTGGACCAAGGCGGACGGTCCGTTGGCGCCCACGGACAATCCACGGGGCCCGGGCGGACGGTCCGCGAGGTTCCGGCGGACGGTCCGCCGGCCCAACGGTCGGTCCCCCCCGGCCCGTTCACTTCGCGTTTTTACCGTTGGAATTCAAACGCGGACGGTCCCGCGAGGGCATCGCGGACGGTCCGTGAGGGCATCGCGGACGGTCCGTGAGGCATGCGTTTTGTCCCTAACGGCTAGTAACGGGAAGGGGGAGTATTTATACTCCAAGACCGGGGTTGGAGAGTCTCTCTTGGCACTTTGAAAGGTCTATACTCCCTTGTAGAGCTCTCCCTCTCCTCTCCCTCACTCACTTGGCTTAGTGGTTGTATTCTTTGTGAGATTGAGAGCTTCTAGTGCATTGCATCAAGGTTTTGATCTTTGTGGCACTAGGGAATCATCAAGCTAGTGGTTGATTTGCTACTCTTGGAAGTTGCCGCTTCCTAGACGGCTTGGTGGTGAAAGAATCCGTTGAAGCTCGCAAGAAGACTGTGCGTGGCTCCGGATTTCGTGTTGTGAGAGGTATTGTGCTCACCTCACCGGAGCGGTAAAGAGCAACTCTAATGGAATCGAGGTGTGGAGTGGTTCTTTGGTTCTAACCGGCTCAAGATCAAGTGGTGTCTTGATAGAGGAGCGGTTGAACATTGAATCCACCTCAACGTGGATTAGGGGTGACCGGCAAGTCATCGATACCACAGGATAAAATTCGTCTCTTGTGCTCGGTTATTTCTTTCCTCAATTTCCTTTCAAGTACTTTACTTTGAGCATTCTATTTTTAGAGATTGTTGTTTATCTTGTCACCTTAGGCCGCAAAACCCCCAACATAGGAATAGAGTATGTAGAGATTTAATTCTCCTTGTGGTTCTAATTAAATTTCTCTAGTGTTGTGGTTTTAGCTTTTAAACCGCCTATTCACCCCCTCTAGTCGGTATCCTAGATACTACAAGTGGTATCAGAGCCAAGGACTCCTTTTTTAAGAGATTTAACCATCTAGGAGTAGGATAAATGGCTGAGGAAGATAAGTTTCATGTTGGGAAGCCACCGGTCTTTGATGGGAACAATTATGATTATTGGAAGAAAAGAATGGAGGTTCACTTCAAGGCCTTGGGAAGAGAATTATGGAGAATTGTAATGGAAGGATATGTTATTTTGGATCCTAAGAATAAGTCGGATCAAGATGATAAAAATGAAAAACTAAATGATAGAGCCTTGAGTGTGCTTTACAATGCTCTTGCTCTTAGTGAATTCAATAGAGTGAAAGGACTTGAGAAGGCATATGAGATATGGGAGAAGCTTATGGAAATTTACGAGGGAACATCTACAGTTAAAGAAGCAAAACTTTATGTGTACAAGGGAAAGTTCAATGAGTTCACCATGAAGAAGGATGAAGATGTTTCAACCATGTTCAACCGGTTGAATGATATAGTGAATGAACTCAAGTGTCTTGATTTTGATGTATCAAACAAAGACTTCTCTCACAAGTTCCTTAGGTGCCTTCCGGAAAAATATGAGACAATTGTGACCTTGCTTGTGAGGAGTGATTTGAGTAAGATGACTCCTACGGAGGTGCTTGGTGAAGTGCAAACTCATGACCTATTCAAGCAATCACAAAAGGCAGTTCAAGGCCAATCAATGAATGAAGAGAAGAAAAATATTGCTCTCAAGGCCAAGGCTACTCAAGAGGAAAATGATGATGAGAACCAAGATATTGACTCCGATGAGGAAATGTCTCTTATTGTAAAGGGACTTAGAAGAATTATGAAGAAGAAGAAATTTGGCAAGATGGGGCAATCTTCAAAGAAGAATCCTTTTGAAGGCAAAGATTGCTTCAATTGTGGTGAAATTGGACATATCTCAATTAATTGTCCAAACAAGAAAGAAGACAAATATGGCAAGAAGAAAGACAAGAAGAGTGTACCTAAGAGGAAGAAATATTACAAGAAGGAGAAGAATGGTCAAGCATACTTTGTTGAGTGGGATTCCGATGCAAGCTCCGATGAAGAAGATGATGACAAGCCTTCAAGAGGCCTTGCCGGGTTTGGTATCAAGGAAGCTCCTTCACTCTTCTCCAAGCCATATTGTCTCATGGCAAAAGGTGAATCAAAGGTAATAATCGACGATGATGGTGATGATTGTGATAGTGATAATGATGATAATGCTTTATCTTATGATGATCTTGTTGCCATGATTATTAAATCCGATGACAAATTGCGCTTGGAGAGATCAAAGTTGAAGGATTTGGGGTTGAAAAATGTTTCACTTCAAAATTCTTTTGAGGTGCTAAAGACTACTCATGAAAATCTAAAGACTTCCCATGAAACACTTAACATTTCTTAGGAAACTCTTAAAGATAAGCATGAGGAGCTTAAGGAAGCTCACAACTCTCTTCTTGCACAAGAAGTCAAAGGAAAAAATGAGCATGGGTGTTGAATGTAATATATTGAATAATTCTTCTTGTTCATTTAACCCATCTTGTAGCACAAGCACTAGCTCTTGCATTAGTGAGGATATGTCTTATGATTTTCTATTATTGGAAAATGAATCTTTGAAGAAGGAGATTGAGTGCTTGTCTAAGGATCTTGCACGGTATTTTGGAAGTCATGTTCGGTTTAATCATATTTGAACAAATCAAAAATTCACTTAAATAAAGATGCACTTGGTTACTTGCCAAAGAAAGGAAAAGAGGCTTTCATTCCTAAGGAAAGCATCTTGTAAATTCAAATGTTTCCTTTGAGGAAGAAGAAAAGATTAAGATGTGCCATAAGTGCAAGACAAGGGTTGATGTGGATCACCAATGCAAGAGCAAGAAGACCGTATCCTTGGATCCTTCATATATTCTCAAGAAAGATTCTAAGGGTGTTGTTTGTGCTAAATATGTTGGTCGCTCTCTTGGTAGTAGTAAAAAGAAATCTATTTGGGTGCCTAAAATTTTGGTCACTAACATTGAAGGACCCAAGAAAATTTGGGTACCTAAAACAAAGTAATTTCTTTTGTAGGTGAACTATAAAGCCGGAGGAAGACATTGGGTAATTGATAGTGGTTGTACAAACCATATGACCGGCGAAAGAAAAATATTCTCTCATCTCGATGAAGACATTTCCAATTTTGATAACATCACTTTTGGAGATGATAGCAAGGGAGGTGTAAAAGGCATTAGTGAAATACCTATCTCTAAAGATTATAATCTCTTTAATGTCTTGCTAGTTGATTCTCTCAATTTCAATTTGCTATCTATTGCTCAACTTTGTGATAATGGTTATAAATGTACATTCAATAGCAATGATTTTGAGGTTACCTCACTTGATGGGAAAGATTCTATCTTTAAGGGCTTTCGTCATGAGAGCTTATATCTAGTGTATTTTTCGTCTAAGAAGGCTAATTTGACTACTTGTTTATTCTCAAAAGCCTCTATGGGTTGGTTATGGCATAGAAGGCTTGGTCATGTTGGTATGAAACAACTCAATCGGTTGGTGAAGCATGACTTAGTTCTTGGCTTGAAAGATGTAAAGTTTGAGAAAGATAAATTGTGTAGTGCTTGTCAAGCCGGAAAACAAGTTGCTAATCCACATGCTAACAAGAGCACTATGTCAACTTCAAGACCATTAGAATCGCTACATATGGATTTATTTGGTCCTACTACCTATAGGAGCATTGGTGGAAATACCTATTGTCTTGTAATTGTGGATGATTATTCAATATTCACATGGGTATTCTTTCTTCATGACAAGGCTATAACGTGTGATATTTTCAAGTCATTTGTGAGAAGAGCCGAAAATGAATTTGAGCTAAAGTTGAAGAAAGTTAGAAGTGACAATGGTAGTGAGTTCAAGAACACAAATGTTGAAGAGTTTTGTGGTGAGAAACGAATCAAGCATGAGTTTTCAACTACATATACACCGGAACAAAATGGTGTAGTTGAGAGGAAGAATAGGAGCTTGATTGAGATGGCAAGATCAATGCTAGATGAGTACAAAGTTTCAGATTCTTTTTGGGCCGAAGCTATCAACACCACTTGCCATGCCTCTAATAGGCTATATTGTCATAGATTCTTCAACAAAACACCATATGAACTTCTAAATGGAAGGAAGCCAAATATTTCATATTTCCGGGTTTTTGGTTGCAAGTGCTATATCTTGAGGAAAGGATCTCGGTTGTCTAAATTTCAAAGCAAGTGTGATGAGGGATTTCTTCTCGGATATTCTTCAAACTCCAAAGCCTATAGAGTATACAACAAGTCCAAAAGATTTGTTGAGGAGGCATATGATGTGCAATTTGATAAAACTTTGGGCTCTCAAGATGAAAAGGAGAATTTAGATGATGTGAGAGGTGAAGAATTAAGCAAAGCAATGAAGACTATAGCCATTGGGATATCATGCCTAGAGAAGAAGACGATGATGAAGATCCATCGATATCCATTGAAGTTAACCCATCTACTTCCACAACAAATGATCATGATCAACAAAATGGTAACTCCAGTAACAATGACTCACCCCAAGAAGATGATCAAATGGCCCATATGACTACACCTTCTCCATCAACTCAAGAACCAATTGATCAACCAAGAATTCATCATCAAGTCGCCAAAGATCACCCTATTGATCAAATCATGGATGACATTAGTAAGGGTGTTCAAACTAGATCTCGTGTTGCTTCTTTTTGTCAACATTATTCTTTTGTTTCTTTCCATGAGCCTAAGCGTGTAGATGAAGCACTTAATGATCCGGATTGGGTTATTTCCATGCAAGAAGAATTAAATAATTTCACTAGAAATGAAGTGTGGGAGTTGGTTGAAAGACTCAAGAATCATAATGTTATTGGTACTAAATGGGTCTTCCGAAACAAAGAAAATGAAGATGGTATTGTTGTGAAAAACAAGTCGAGATTAGTTGCTCAAGGTTATACTCAAGTAGAGGTATTGGATTTTGATGAAACCTTTGCTTCCGTAGCTAGACTTGAGGCCATAAGAATCTTGCTTGCTTATGCTTGTTCTCGCAATATGAAGTTATATCAAATGGATGTCAAAAGTGCTTTCTTAAATGGGAAAATCAGTGAACTAGTATATGTTGAGCAACCTCCCGGTTTTGAAGATCCCACAAAGCCTAATCATGTGTACAAGCTCTCTAAGGCATTATATGGGTTGAAACAGGCCCCTCGTGCTTGGTATGAAAGGCTTCGGGACTTTCTTCTTTCAAAGGGCTTCAAAATTGGAAAGGTTGATACTACATTGTTCACCAAGAAAATTAGAAATGACATCTTTATTTGTCAAATTTATGTTGATGATATCATCTTTGGGTCAACAAATGAAGACTTTTGTAAAGAATTTGGAGAAATGATGTCTAGGGAATTTGAAATGTCTATGATTGGTGAATTGAGTTTCTTCCTTGGTCTTCAAATCAAACAATGGCACTTTTGTTTGCCAATCTAAATATGTGAGGGACATCTTAAAGAAATTTGGAATGGAAGATGCAAAACCCATCAAAACTCCTATGGCTACTAGTGGACATCTTGATCTTGATGAGGGAGGTAAACCGATTGATCTTAAGCTTTATAGATCCATGATTGGTAGTTTGCTTTATCTTACCGCATCTAGGCCCGATATCATGTTTAGTGTGTGCATGTGTGCTAGATTTCAAGCCGCACCTAAAGAATGTCATTTGACCGCTGTAAAGCGGATTATGAGATATTTGAAGTATTCTCCTAACATTGGTCTTTGGTATCCAAAGGGTGCTCAATTTGAGTTAGTAGGCTTTTCGGACTCGGATTACGCCGGTTGCAAGGTTGATAGGAAGAGCACTTCCGGAGGTTGTCAATTGCTTGGACGGTCACTTGTTTCTTGGTCATCTAAGAAGCAAAATTCAGTGGCTCTTTCTACCGCCGAAGTGGAATATATCTAGGCGGGAAGTTGTTGTGCTCAATTGCTATGGATGAAGCAAACACTTCTTGATTATGGTGTGAAATTCAAGGAAATTCCTCTCTTATGTGACAATGAAAATGCCATCAAGATTGCAAACAACACGGTTCAACACTCTAGAACCAAGCATATTGATATTCGACACCATTTTCTTAGGGATCATGTGAGAAAAGGAGATATCAAGATTGATGGAGTAAGCACGGATGATCAATTGGCGGATATATTTACCAAGCCTTTGGATGAGTCTCGGTTTTGCAAATTGAGAAATGAGCTAAATGTTATTGACATCTCAAATGTGGCTTGAGAGCTAGCACATGTGTTTATCCATATGTTTTTGTCTATCTCTCTTTCTTTTCTAGCTTATCTCTTTTCCTTTATTCTTTTATGAAGCTTGCTTTTACATATTTTTCTAGCATTACTTGTTACATTGCATCATTCAATAATTTTCCTTCATTATTCTTGAGCAATGATCCCAAAAGATATCCTTGCAAATCTTTATCTCAAGTTATTTCACGCTAAAATTGAAAGAGGAGGTCGGACCGTCTGCGGCAATAGGGCGGACCGTCCGGCTGCTCCTAGCGCACTGTCCGCCAGGGCAGCGCAGACCATCCGCGTGGCTCGTGGGGAGAAGGTGCATCACTGGATGTTCTGGAAATAATAACGGACCGTCCGCGCCTGGGGTCCGGACCGTCCGCCCGTGCCGCGCGCGGGTGGGACCCAGGTCGCGGGATGTAGTCAAGCAGCACCTCTTCTCCTTTCCCCATCCCGACCCCATCTCCTTCCTTTCTCTCTTTCTTGCTCCCTCTCAAAGAAAAGGCCTCCCTCCTAGGGATTTCGTTTGGGGCACTCCCCGGACCGTCCGAGCACATCCCCGGACTCTCCGCGAGGTTCTCCACCATGTCATCCGGGTATTTTTTCGAATCTCTCATTCTATTTCTCGGATTTTGAGCAAGGAGGTGATTAGGGTTTGGAGGTGTGATCTAAAATTCATCCATAATTTTAAGATTTTGGCTTGGTGAATGTGTTTGGAATATCAATGTGGTGTTATGGCAAAATTTTGGTAAAGAAATAGTGGATTTTGATTAAGTTATGAGGATGGAAAGATTTGGACCCACTGTTCATGGGCGCCTGCCGTCCTGGACCGGGCGGACTGTCCACCGCCTCTACGCGGACGGTCCGCGCGGCCCCGACAGCGGCTCCTATGTCCAGTGGCTTCTTGTATGGGGTTTCACGCTCACTTCTAATTGCTTCCAATAGTTAATACTCATTGAAATATGTGGTTTTTGACAGTGCTCGCAAGGCTATAGCTTCACTCACTAGAAAGGTGACCAAAAAGGGCACATCAAAGAAGAAGGGCAAGGATGTTGGGACATCAAAGAGGCGGAGAAAGGATGATACCTCTGAGGAAGAAGAGAAGCCTGACAATCCAAATGACAGTGACTTTGATCCGGCTGATGAAGCTGCCAGTGCCTCATTCATGGTGGATGAAGATGAGATAAATCAAGGGGGAGGTAATAATGTTGACATCATTGATGTGGTTAATTACACAGCTCCTAGAAGGCAGTGGACACAAAGAGAGTTTGCTATTGATCGAAATGAAAATGCTTATAATCAACCCCGCGACACCCACAATTTATTCTTCCACACACTTGTGCAAGAGCAAGCATTTTTCAGTAGTTTGATGGAGTGCACAATTTTCACTCATCAAAGGGTTGATTTTGATTATCTTGAGTCTAAACCTGTCCTAGTGGGGTGGCAACGAAACTTGAAAATTTGGGGTTGAAACCATTTCTTCAGCATAG
The DNA here is from genome assembly GCA_947561735.1 of Cenchrus americanus. Taxonomy (NCBI): domain Eukaryota; kingdom Viridiplantae; phylum Streptophyta; class Magnoliopsida; order Poales; family Poaceae; genus Cenchrus; species Cenchrus americanus. The sequence goes on from OX387242.1 coordinate 8,965,176, forward strand.
ATGTGATTGGAATGATACAATAGTTAGACAATTCTATGCAACTTATGAAATGGATTTCATAGGGAAGAAAATGAGGTGGATGACTGGTAAGAGTGAGTATGAGGCCACATTTGCAGAATTTGCGGCTGCCAATCATCTTAACTATGAGTATTTTAGAGAGGGTGTTGATGTTTATAACGAGGATATTCTTGAAGATACAGCTGTATTCTATGAGCCTGGCACCCCTAATGCAACTATAATGAACTGGCTAGCAGCAGGACTTAGACACCATCCGGCTGCCATCAACAACATCATTAGACACACCTTTATGCCTAAAAGTGGTAATAAGGATAAAGTCCGGGAACATTATTGGAATGTGATTGATCATGTCATGAATGGAACTAGATTTAATATTGTGAAGCTTATTCTTGATCAAATGATTTGCAAGAAGCGTCTTGTCTGAGATAATATTTATTTTGCTCCCTATATTATGTCATTGATCAAGATCAAGACGGGGTTCAATGGTTTATGTGATGTGAAGCATGAACTTTATCGTCCATTTTACAATGCTAAAGCCTTTCTGAAAAAGCCATTGACACCCTATGGGCAGGATGCAGAGGCTCACAATGTTGCAGAAAATATTGAGGCTCATGGTAGTGATGATGACAATGCAAATGTTGGCAACATGGGCTATGTTAATGTTGATGAGGGTGCTTATGCTATGCCTCCTCCTCCTCCTCCAGTTCATCCCATGCAGCCACAGTGGAAGCCTCCTGCTGGATACTTTGATTCCTATTTTGCTAATATTCAACAGTCCATGAACTCTCAGTTTCAGCAAATGCAATCCGGGTTTCAATCTCACTTTGAGGCATATGGACAGTAGATGAATGATACTTTTCAGACTATGCAGCAGAATTTTCAGCAGCAGCTTGATACTAGTCTGGATACTTTTGGTCATCATGTCTATAATACTATGCATGACCCCATGATGCAGCGGTTAGGTGATATGCAGACTGATCTTCAGAATGACCTCAGTGCCCTAAATGACAGATTCTCTCAGATGTCCACCTCAGAGCAGTATCAGCAGTTACACGATCAGCAAACTCAACTTCAGCACGATGTCCATGCCCTGAACACTGCTTTTGGAGACTTTAGAGATCATTTTTATCATTACTATCCAGCTCCAGCTCCTCCACCACAGTTCTGTCCCCCTCCGCCGTTCTATCCTCCTCCGCTGCCGCCTCAGGATGACTAGGCCCTTTTGATATTTGATGCCAAAGGGGGAGAGAGATTTGGAGGAGTGTTGTGTCTTTATGTCTTTAGGGGGAGCTCACTTTACTTGCATGAATTTGGAACTCTTTTGCATTGCATCTACATGTTTAATTTCGGTTTTGCATGAACTTTGATTGGCTTGTAATAATTTTTTGAGACTTACGTTTTGGTGTGTGATGTGATTGAGAACTAGAACTTGTGGTTATCTTGTGATGTTCTATAGTTATGATCTTATTTTGTTTATCTTATGGCTTGTTCTAGTTCCCGTAGTAGTTTTTGAAGCTAACCCTTCCTTAATCTTTTTGGATATATATATGGTTGTTGCCTTGATCTCTATTTTGTAGGGAAACTCCGTCAAAATTTATTATGTGTATGCATATATGTAAGAATCAAATGAAAATTATATGCACATATGTAGGGGGAGTTCTATCTATATTCTTGTTTTGGAGACATTCATTCTATCTATTTATTGAATTTATTTGAGAAGAGTAAGTGATTCCAAAACACAAAACCTTTCTTACATCACTCCTTTAAATGGTTGTCATCAATTACCAAAAAGGGGGAGATTGAAGGCATCTAGGCCCCTAATTCGTGTTTTGGTAATTAATGACAATCATTATGGACTAACATTTTTATTTGAGTTATAAGAATAGGTTAGTCCGGTGATATGATGAGATCATGCGGTATAAATGAGAAGGCCTTGTATGACGTGTGTTGGAAAGAGCTCAAGGCAAAGGTAAAAGATAGGGTTTTATTTTTGCCGGTCATAAGGTGATTAGAGGATGTTAAATGACCGGGTTGATAGGATAGATAGCCATACTATCAAGAGGGATCAATTTCATTGGCTTGACTTTGCATAGTGCCCCTTGGATCAAAAATTTGCATGCATTGCATTTAGATGAGTGGTGATTTCTCTTGGTAAAAAGAATTCTTTGAAAATCTTAAGGAAAAACAGTTTTCAGGTATTGGGCGGACAGTCCGGGCCCTTAGGGTGGACGGTCTGCGAGTTTATGATTTTTATTTAATACCTGAGTTTTTGGGCAAAAGTTTTCGAGAAAATTCGCTTCCAGGCGGACAGTCCGCACACCCCAGGCGGTCGGTCCGTTATTCTTAACAGAACAGGGTGCAGCCCGGTGGACCGGGCGGACGGTCCGTGGGCTGCCCACGGACAATCCACGGGGCCCAGGCGAACGGTCTGCGAGGTTCCGGCGGACGGTCCGCCCGGCCCAACGGTCAGTCCCTCCCGGCCCGTTGACTTCGCGTTTTTCTTGTTGGAATTCAAACGCGGACAGTCCGCGAGGGCATCGCGGACAGTCCGCGAGGCACGCGTTTTGTCCCTAACGGCTAGTAACGGGAAGGGGGAGTATTTATACTCCAAGCCCGGGGTTGGAGAGTCTCTCTTGGCACTTTGAAAGGTCTATACTCCCTTGTAGAGCTCTCCCTCTCCTCTCTCTCACTCACTTGGCTTAGTGGTTGTATTCTTTGTGAGATTGAGAGCTTCTAGTGCATTGCATCAAGGTTTTGATCTTTGTGGCACTAGGGAATCATCAAGCTAGTGGTTGATTTGTTACTCTTGGAAGTTGCCGCTTCCTAGACGGCTTGGTGGTGAAAGAATCCGTTGAAGCTCGCAAGAAGATTGTGCGTGGCTCCGGATTTGTGTTGTGAGAGGTATTGTGCTCACCTCACCGGAGCGGTAAAGAGTAACTCTAGTGGAATCGAGGTGTGGAGTAGTTCTTTGGTTCTAACCGGCTCAAGATCAAGTGGTGTCTTGATAGAGGAGCGGTTGAACATTGAATCCACCTCAACGTGGATTAGGGGTGACCGGCAAGTCATCGATACCACGGGATAAAATTCGTCTCTTGTGCTCGGTTATTTCTTTCCTCAATTTCCTTTCAAGTACTTTACTTTGAGCATTCTATTTCTAGAGATTGTTGTTTATCTTGTCACCTTAGGCCGCAAAACCCCCAACATAGGAATAGAGTAGGTAGAGATTTAATTCTCCTTGTGGTTCTAATTAAATTTCTCTAGTGTTGTGGTTTTAGATTTTAAACCGCCTATTCACCCCCCCTCTAGTCGGTATCCTAGATCCTACATTTACCCAACACCAGTCTCACATGCTCTAGGTGTGCTTCCAGGCTAGGGCTGTAAATCAGGATATCATCTAGAAAAACCATCATAAATTTGCGCAAGAAAGGGGCTAGTACCTCATTCATAATACACTGGAATGTAGCTGGAGCGTTTGTTAACCCAAAAGGCAAAACTCTGAAATGGTAGTGACCCTGATAAGTTTTGAAGGCTGTCTTGTACTCATCCCCCACTTGCATGTGCACTTGATGATACCCAGATCTCATGTCTAGCTTAGTAAAATATTTAGTGCCAACTAACTCATCCAGGATTTCTTCAATAAGAGGCATTGGAAAGCTGTTTTTGATGGTGAGAGCATTCAGTCTTCTATAATTATAATCCACACAAAATTGTGAAGACTATAAGTGCAATCTGATGTTGACCACACAATTAAAGAGCTAATGAGCCTTTGAGATTATTGTGCAGTGTGAGAATATTTTACAGGTGCAAAAGAAAGAAAGGAGACCCCTCAATTACATGAAGTTGGATCCCTATGCTCTTTGGAGAAGTTCATTTACTTTATCTTTTGAATTTGAGTATAGGACAATCTGTACTATCAAGAGGGATACTAATGGTGAGTTAGGGTGGATTCAAATGATCATAGTCTATCTTTCTTAAATCCTAAACCATACCCAAAGGAAAGAGATCAGCTGCTATTTTGCCCCTGTTGTTTCCTTGTTCGGAGGTTCTAAGTTTTATCTCGGAGGTTTCGACCGTACGGGCTACAGTCAGCAGAGATTTCAGAGGTTGGAAGTTCTGAGATTTTTCTCAGAGGTTCCGAACTCTGAAATATAACCGTTATTGTTCTGGATCTAGGGGTATTTATACCCCTTGGTCCCCAACGGTTATCTCTCTCCTTCCCCCGAACAGTAAACCGTTCTAGCATGTTTCTCTCACCTAGCATTCACTCCTAACATACTCTCTTCCAAATTCTTGCCTAGCATTGATTGAGAGTGGAATTTTGAAGTGAGTTTGTGAGCAAAACCTTCCATTCCTTGACCTTGAGCACTTGGAGAAGTCCTAGCAAGCTTGGTGGATCTATTACTCTTGGAGCCTTGCTCCTAGACGGATAGAGGTTCTTGGAAGCTCTCCAACCCGATTTGTGGAAGCTCCAAGGTGTTTGTACTACCCTTTGTGAAACTAGTGGAAAGCCTCCACCTATTACCCAAAGTGATCGGTGTGAGAGAGGAGTTGACCTTTGTGGTCCCTAGCCTTTGTGGCTTCCTCAACAACGTGGATGTAAGCAAGCCTTTGTGGCGACCTGAACCACGGGATAAATCTTTGTCTCGTGTGTGCTCTCTTTTACATTCCTGCTTGTTCTCGTTCATGTTTGTTCTTGACTAGATCTATTAGGGCTGATCTCCGATCTATGTTGTGGTACCTTCCTAGCTTGTTCTTTGCTTAGAAATCTTCTTGCTAGGTCCTAAGTACCTCCTAGAATTTGGTAGATCTGTTTTTCATCAAGTAATCTGTAGCTTGTTTCATATTTGCTCTGTTCTAACAGTTCTCGGAAGTTCTGAGTTTATTCTCGGAGGCTGCCTCGTTCGGAGGTTCCGAGAATAATCTCGGAGGTTCCGGAGTCGACGATCTTTTACGCGAGAAAAAGTTTAAATTTGTGTGCAGGCCTATTCACCCCCCTCTAGGCCATATTGCCTCGATCCTTTCAATTGGTATCAGAGCGAGGTTATCCTTGCAAACGCTTAACTGTGTGAGGATATGGCAAGTGGAGATGGCAAGCAAGAGGAGGAGGAATTTGAGGACTTGCCAAGTGATGTTGAAGGTGGTGCCTCGGAGATTGGGAACACCTCAGCCCAAGAGAAGTTTGACAAGCTCAAGAAGGCTGTCAAAGAGAGCTCCAAGGACAATGGCAAGAAAAGCAAGAAAGAGGACAAGAAGAAACAGAAAGAAGAAGAAAAGAAGAAAGAGGACAGCAAGTAAGAAAAGAAGAAGAAAAGGAAGAAAGAAGAAAGGAAAAGAAGAAAGAGGACACCTTCACCATCTCCATCACCATCTTCATCATCCTCATCATCATCTTCATCTAGTGAGAATGGAGATGGGGATGACGAGTACTACGGCATAAGAATTCCCAAGAGAACACTCAAGCCCAAGCCAAAGCCCAAGCCTAAGTCCAAGGATGACTATAGAAGCGTATCCTTTAACTATGATTCTTTGGAGACAAAATCTAAGGATGATATCACTATACCCGTTGGCAAGTTGCCCCAGTTTGATGGGACTAACTTTGCTAAATGGAAGTATATGATGAAATCCTATCTAACCGGTTTGAGTTTGGAGTTGTGGAACATTGTATGTGTAGGTTTTGATGATCCTGAAGACTTTGGAAACCTTACTCCATGTGATCGCCGCAACATCAAAAGAAATGCTCAAGCTACAAGCATACTCCTTAGTGCTTTGAGTGCTCAAGAGTACAGAGTTAATGGGTTAGAAATTTCTAAAGAAATTTGGGACACCCTCCTTATTGCTCATGAGGGTGTTGACAAAGTGAAGAAGTCCAAGATCAACATTTTGATGGCCGAGCTTAATAGGTTCACTATCTTTGATGGAGAAGGGCTACAAGAGATGTTTGATAGATTAATGGTCATAGTTGGAAAGATACGAGGTTTAGGTGGTGATGAGTTGGATGACCACTATGTTGTGAAGGTGATGTTGGAGGCCTTTGCTCCAAAGAATCCTACTCTAGTCACCATGATTAGAGAGAAGAAAAGATTTGAGGAGTTCTCTCCAAATGATGTTCTTGGGAGAATTCTTACTCATGAGCTAATGGACAAAGAAATCCAACATAGAAGGAAAATTGTTGAACTAGAAGCTAAGTTGAACAACTTGAAGGTCAAAGAGGTTGCTCTCCATTCCAACAAGTCAAGCAGGCCTACAACTTCATCCAAGCATTCTACTCCATCCAAGCCCTCCAAGTCAAAATCCAAGAAAGTGGAAGTAGAGAGCTCTACAAGTGACTCAAGTGAAGATGAAGATGAAGGCTCTCACGTTGAGATTGGGGACATGGCCTTGTTCATGAAGACATACAAAAGAGGATTGAAGAAACAAGGGTACAAGTTTGCCAAGAGGAGGTTTCCCAACAAAAAAAAAGAGAACTTGCTACAATTGTGGAAGCACCGAGCACTTCATTGCGGATTTCCCTAATGAAAAAATAGAAAATAAGAATGACAAGGGTAAGGGGAACTACAAGAAAGATCAAAAACCACATCACAAGAGAAGAAACTATAGTGGAGAGGCTCATATTGGTCATGCGTGGAATTCCGGAGATGAGAGCTCTAGTGAAGAGGAAGGGAAGAAAGTTGCAACCGTGGCTATCAAGAAGCTCCCCTCTACCTCAAGGTTGTTCAACAACTTGACCGATGATGAAGAGAGCTCATACATTCATTGCTTCATGGCTAAGGGTGAGAGGGTAAAAACTAACTCAAAACCCTCTCCTCAACCTAGTGATGAGTCGGAAATGGACTCTAGTGATGAATTTAGTGATGAGGAAGCAAACCAACTTGTTAGTGAGATGGATAAGCAATCTAGAGATTTTATGGCCAGGCTAATAGTAGAACTAGAGAAAAGCCAAGCCACTCTTATCTCCGAAAGAGGTGAGCTTGAGGCTTTGCGTTTGGAAGTTAACCAAGCGGAGAGTGTCATAGCTACTCTCAAGGAAGACCTTGCTGCCTCTCAAGCTCAATGTAATTCTCTCAAGTCGAGGAATGAAGAGCTTGAGGAGCAATATAGTCTCCTTTGGAGTAGCACCTCACATCCTTCTAAGGTAAAAGGTGACTCTAGTGCTTCTACTAGCAAGGGTTGTGATAGATGTCATCATATTGATATTGAATCCTACGCTACTAATCTTGCTAACATGGAAGCTATGAAGAAAGAAATTGCTAGCTTGAACTCAATCATAGCTAGTGGATGCATGGGTGAAGAGAACAAAAAGGCAAGATTCACCAAGAGGAAAATGTTTAAGAAAAGTAAGAAACCAAGATTTGGATATGTTGAAGGTGGCAAGACCAATGAAACAAAAATCATCAAGGAAAAAGAATGCCTTGAATTCAAGAGCACTGGGTTTCTGTTTGCCCAGACCCCGGAGGTTCCGAGCTCCAAGCCTGGAGCTTCCGGAGTCTGGAAGCCTCGAGCCACACAGACAGCTGAATCCGGAGGTTCCGAGAAAATTCTCGAAGGTTCCAGGGTCTGCAAAGACAGAACAAAGAAGAAGGGCAAGGCTCAGCACCAGCATGTTTCCAAAGCATCTAACACTTGTATGCAGGTTCAGAATCATCCAATAATGCCTAGAAGGATGACCCCTAACAAGAACAAGGCTCATGCATCTAGAGACATACCTCCTAGCTATGTGTTGAGACGCAACAATGTTGGTAAAGTTGTTGCCACGTATGTTGGAAATGAGTCCAACATATATGTGAAAAGATCATTATGGGTGCCAAAGGTTTTGGTTGCTAACGTGGAAGGTCCCAAGTCAAATTAGGGACCTAAAAGAAGGAACTAAATTGTTTTGTAGGCATACTCCTCCGGTGGATCAAGTTGGATGCTTGATAGCGGATGTACACATCATAGGACCGGAGAAAAGAGTATGTTCTAATCCTACCTCCATTTGGAAGGACCAAAAGAAACCATTGCATATGGAGGGATACAAAAGGAGAAGTCATCGGTGTAGGTGCTATCCCTATTTCTCAAAACTATTCAATTACAAATGTTCTTCATGTTGATCCGTTAGGTTACAATCTATTATCGGTTTCACAACTTAGTGAGATTGTTTTTGATTGCCACTTCTCGGATAAGGGTGTGTCCATCATAAGAAGGGAGGATTCCTCTATTGTCCTTACGGGTCGCTTGAGGGGAGGCTTTACCTAGTTGATCTCAACAAAAGTAAAGTTTCTCCCAAGACTTGTATAGTGGCAAAATCTAGCATGGGTTGGCTATAGCATCGCCGACTAGCTCATGTTGGCATGAGGAACTTGGCCAAACTTTGAAAGATGAACACATCCTTGGACTAACAAATGTACATTTTGAGAAAGATAGGATATGCACCTCACCCACCAAATAGCATCTTCACTACATCAAGCCCGTTGGAACTCATTCACATGGATCTATTTGGACCGGTGGCCTACATAAGCATTGGTGGTAACAAATATGGCTTGGTTATTGTTGATGACTATTCTCGCTTCACGTGGGTGTTCTTTGTGTTTGACAGGAGTGAAGTACAAGGGAAGGTGAAGGCCTTCATAAGAAGAGCACAAAGGGAGTTCGGGCTACCAATCAAGAAAGTGAGAAGTGACAATGGCTCGGAGTTCCGGAACACAAATGTTGAAGAATTTCTTGATGAAGAGGGCATCAAGCATGAATTTTCAGCTCCTTATACCCCTCAACAAAATGGGGTGGTTGAGAGGAAGAATAGAACTCTTATTGAGATGGCAAGAACCATGTTGGATGAGTACAAGACTCAAGACATCTTTTGGGCCGAAGCTATTAACACGGCTTGCCATGCTATCAACCATCTCTATCTTCACAAGTTTCACAAGAAGACCTCCTATGAGCTCATCACCGGTAAAAAGCCCAAGGTGTCTTACTTTAGAGTGTTTGGGTGCAAATGTTTCATTCTAAATAAGAGGCCCCAAACTTCTAAATTTGCACCAAAGGTTGACGAAGGATTTGTCCTTGGTTATGGTCCAAATGAGCATGCTTATCGAGTCTTCAATCTAACCACCGGGAGGATTGAAGTCATGGTAGATTTGACCTTTGATGAATCTAATGGCTCTCAAGTGGACCAAGTTGACTTAAATGTTGTAGGTAATGAGAAGCCATCTTGTGAAGCAATCAAGCAATTGGCCATAGGTGATGTTAGACCAGTTGAAGCACAAGAGGAAGATGAGAACCAAGTACAAGCTTCAACACCACTCGAGGGCCAGAAGTCACTGGTTCAGCAGCTATACAGACTTCGGAGGTTCCGAGAAATTCCTCGGAGGTTCCGGGAACTGGCACTGAAACTCAACCTCCGAGAAATTTTCTAGAGGTTCCGGGGTCTGGAAGTTCAACACCACAAGACACCCTGAACCAGCAAATTGATCAGCAAGGGGATGTACAAGCAAGTACATCTGAGCCCCAAGCTGATGATGATAATGAAGACCAACCTCTACACCAACCTCTTGGACCATCACATCCTCGTGTACATCAAGTCATACAACGAGATCATCCCGTTGACAATATTCTTGGGAGCATAAGGAGAGGGGTAACAACACGATCTCGTCTTAATAATTTTTTCGCATTTACTCATTTGTTTCCTCTCTTGAACCAACCAAGGTAGAGCAAGCTCTTGAGGATCCGGATTGGGTGGTAGCTATGCAAGAGGAGTTGAGAAACTTTGAGAGAAATCAAGTGTGGGAGTTGGTGGAAAGGCCAAATACGAACATCATTGTCACTAAATGGGTCTTTCGAAACAAGCAAGATGAGTTTGGTATTGTGACTAGGAACAAAGCAAGATTGGTTGCTCAAGGGTACACTCAAGTTGAAGGACTAGACTTTAGAGAAACATACACACCGGTAGCAAGACTTGAAGCAATTCGATTTCTACTCGCTTTCGCTGCCCATCATGACTTCAAGCTCTACCAAATGGATGTCAAGAGTGCATTTCTCAATGGACCACTCTCCGAAGAAGTATATGTTGAGCAACCATCGGGTTTTGAAGATCCCAAGCGTCCTAATCATGTCTACAAACTCCATAAGGCGCTCTATGGGATCAAGCAAGCACCAAGAGAATGGTATGAATGCCTTAAGGATTTCTTGCTCAAGCAAGGCTTTGAGATAGGCAAAGCCGATGCTACTCTCTTTACTAGAAAAGCTAATGATCATATCTTTGTGTGCCAAATATATGTCGATGACATAATATTTGGTAGTACTAATGAAACTTTTTGTGAAGAGTTTAGTAGGATGATGACAAAGAAGTTTAAAATGTCCATGATGGGTGAGCTCAAGTTCTTTCTCGGATTTCAAATCAAACAAACAAAGGAAGGGACATTCATATGTCAAACCAAGTATATAAGGAATATGCTAAAGAAGTTTGACATGGACAAGGCAAAGCCCATCAAGACTCCAATGCTTACTAATGGACACATGGATCTCAATGAATAAGGGAATTCCGTGGATCAAAAGGTATATTGTTCCATGATCGGCTCTCTTCTTTACTTATGTGCATCTATGCCGAATATTATGCTTAGTGTGTGCATGTGTGCTAGATTTCAAGCTAACCTGAAAGAGTGCCATCTTATGGTCGTAAAGAGAATCTTGAGATATCTAGTACATACCCCTAACCTTGGCTTGTGGTATCCTAAGGGCTCCACTTTCGATCTACTTGGCTATTCGAATTCCGATTATGCCGGTTGCAAGGTAGATTGAAAGAGTACATCGGGGACATGTCAATTCTTTGGTAGGTCCCTAGTGTCTTGGAGTTCTAAAAAGCAAAACTCAGTAGCCCTTTCCACCGCTGAGGCCGAGTATGTTGCAGCCGGCGCATGTTGTGCTCAACTACTTTGGATGAAGCAAACCTTAAAAGATTACAGATCTCACTTTACCCATATCCCACTTTTGTGTGACAATGAAAGTGCCATAAAGCTTGCAAACAACCTTGTAAGTCATTCTCGCACAAAACATATAGACATCCGTCATCACTTCTTGAGAGACCACGAAGCCAAAGGAGATATCGCTCTAAGTCATGTGAGCACCGACAAACAACTGGCCGATATCTTCACTAAACCTCTCGATGGGTCAAGGTTTTGTAGTTTAAGGAATGAACTAAATATTCTTGATTCTCGTTGCATGGTTTGATCTCTAGCATGCCATGATTGTTTGCTTCAAAGTGTTGATATTCGAAAATTTGTTTGAAAAGGCTTTTGTCAAAACTTTGTCTTGAAAGGTATTTCAAAATCTATTTTCATATCCCTAACTTGTCTTAAATGGTTATAGTTGGATGTGTGATTGCTTGTTTTCTAGCCACTTAAGTCAAGGATACCATGACCTAAGGATCTCAGTTGGTAAAAGGTTCAAAATCTCAAAAGGAGTGAAAGTTGACAGTCTCTGGAATTCAAGTTTCGGAAGCTTCGAGAAAATCTTTGGAGGTTCCGATCCTCGGAAGCTCTGAGAAAATCTTCGGAACTTTCAATCCTTATCAACTCAAGCATTCAGTTCGTCAGTGGAGGCAGTTCGAAGAGAATCTAGCATCTTTTCTGGAATATTCCTTTACCCTAGGGTTAACCTGTCGATCCACCTTTCACCGTGCGGTTACCCACTCAGATTCACTTTTCACCGCGTCTCTCTCTCTCTCTCTCTCTCTCTCTCTCTCTCTCTCTCTCTCTCTCTCTCTCTCTCTCTCTCTCTCTCTCTCTCTCTCTCTCTCTCTCTCTCTCTCTCTCTCTCTCTCTCGACGACGCCCGCATGTAAGGAATCGGATGCTCGTTAGCCTAAGAGGGGGAGGGGTGAATTAGGCAACTTAAAACCTTAACCTATGGCTTCACTAATTTTACATAAAGATAAACTAGAACATACTATCTAGATGTGCAGCTAGGGTTGTTCTAGTGTGAAACTCCCATCCCAAAACAAGGTTTGCAACCTATAGCCATTCCTAGCATGATACTACTCTAGGAAAGTAAGGCAAGCAAGATTGCAATAGAGTAAATGCGGAAACATAAAGGGGATGAGAGGAAGCAAACTCTTGACACGCGATTTATCCCGTGGTATCGGTAGGCACTAAGCACCCCTAGTCCACGTTGTTGAAGCACTCACACAAGAGTATTGCTTCCCGGTCACCAAGTCCCTCCCAAGAGCACCACTTGACTCGCCACAAAGGCTAGCCACTTAGACACTTGCCAAGACCCTTGGTCACCTTGATGCCACCTCCACTAAGGAGCTTCTCCACCAAGGAAGGGGGTCTCCACGTCCCCCGCACAAAGTGTCCTCGCCGCTCCACACCAAGCCGGATGGTCGATGACGATTGCCGCTGAGCCACTTAGGCCCCAAGACTTCCGCGAACCTTGTACAACTTGATTCACTCATGAATCACCTCACAAGGTTGGCACAACCTTGCACTCACTCAGCTCTAAGCTAAGCCTAGCACTAAGCACATACACAAAGCATATGAAAGTCTAAGGATGAGCAAATAAGCACTTGGATGGATTGGATATGATCTTCAATGTGTCTTGAACTCCTCTCGCACTTCCACACAATCCAAGCAACCTCAAATGGGTGAGTGGAGGGGGTATAAATAGCCCAAGGCATCAAACTAGCCGTTGGCTAACGGCCACTGAAAAAGGTAGCGTCGGATGAACCGATGCTAGATTTTCCAGGGCGTCGGTTCATCCGGTGCCCCTCCCACGTCACATAGCCGTTGAGATTCTCTAACACAACTGCTCCGACGCTATGCACCGACGGTGCGTCGGATCATCCGGTGCTGAAGACCCCGCGACCAAGTCGCCTATGTTTAGCTTTCACGCGACCGTCGGATAGACCGACGCTTCACCTTGACCAAGGCGTCGGATCATCCAGTGCTGAAGGCTTTGTCTTGGCGCGTCTCTGTCTTGATTCAAACTGAGCGTCAGATAGACCGATGGTGTCCCCACTCAGACCGTCAGATCATCCGGTGCTACTATCTTCGCTGCTCTTCCTCTGCAACTCATCCGACGCATCTAGAAATTGGACCGTCGGTTCATCCGACGGTGCCTAGGGTTTCAATCAGTGTACCAACTCATCCGACGATTGCACCGATGCTTGCTATTTGGGTACCGTCGGTTCATCCGACGGTGTCTTTTTCCTTCTTTTTATTCGTGTCTTCAAATTGAATCTTTGCTTCAACTTACCATACTTAACATGCCATTACTTATAGCCTCCAAATATATACTAAGTTCTCAAATTTGCTGTAAGTAACCTAACATGTCCATGGTATGTTAACTTGTTCTATGACATGTTAGCTTGGGCATGGTATGTTAACTTGTGGTAACATCTATGGGACCTAGAAATGCCTACAAAGACATGCTCGACAAAGTGGTTAGTCCCATTGCTTGTGTTAGCATGAATCACCAAAATCAACTCGTACAAATGGCAAATGGGGCCTTGTTCGCTACATCGCACCGCTCTCCATTCTCCACCGCCGCGCCACCGCCGTTCTTCCTCATCACCGGTGACCGTACCTCTCGTGTGTCCCTCGTGCGAGGCTGGGCACCCTTGTTCGTCGGTGGGCCGCAGTTGCAGAGGAAGGAAGGGGAACCATTCGTGGGAGTTGACCTAGATCCACCTTGATCCCGTGAGGAGAAGAAGGAGGGGGCTTCGATCTGCATCTTTATCTCTCTTCCTCGCCGACCGATTGAGAAGTAGAAGAGGAACAACATTGCACCACCTGGATATATTCCAGCGAGTTGGTCCTCTTCAGCGCCACCAGATCTCTGATCTGGAGGGGGCCTCTGGGCTACGTCCCCTGGTGTAAAAGCATCTCAAACTTGTCGGCTTCACTCATCTCCTCCCCGATTCAAGGTAAACCCAGTTCAAACCCAAACCCTAATTCCTAGATCCATCTGTTCTTAGGATTCTAGGTTATGCAGTAGAGTGTTGATATCCTATACCTTGCCCTGTTCGATGCGATGCATGTGTAGATTATAGTCAGTTGAAAGTTGAATCAAAATTCAGAATGCACTAAAGTTCAGAGAGTCTCAGATGTTCCGAGAAAATTCTTGGAGGTTCTGAAATCTGTAACCTACTGTAGGCTGACCTTGATTCAAAGTTCCACTGAGTTGTAATTCACTTGCAACACCTCATCTTGTCTCTGTAGTTCTGCTTCATTCTAGTTTGCTTCCATTGGTAAAAGTTTCAGTTGAAGATTGAATAAACAAACTGTCCTCTGTCAGTGTCCAGACCTCGGAGGTTCTGAGAAAATCCTTGGAGGTTCCGAAGTCTGTGCTGACTAAAAGACAGTCTGTGATTCAAAATTCCACTGAAACTTAATCAATTGAACTTCATATCTATCTGTGATCCTCAGTCCCTATCTATCTTGATCCATTCCTTATCTGCTTCTGTCTCCTTTACGGTAGATGTCCGCAACCCCGGTGACAAGACCTATGCCAAAAGGAAAAGGCAACCTTTTGAGACTCTGTCGGGAGAGAGGGCTTTCAAGATTGCGGCAAGGGGAAGGCGCGGGCGCGGTGGTAGCGAGGGGGAAAGAAACCCCCGAGAAGAGGAAAAGGGGGCGATCTGTCGGGAGGAAGAGGATCGGGATCTGCACATGTAGAGGACAATGGGGGAACGAAGGGAAGACCATCCCCATTGAGCTTGAAGATGACATGCTGCTTGGGGAGATTGACTCCACCTATTTGAAGTATCACAAGGTGCTGCTCAAGAGACACCCCCCAACCAAATATGACAACTCTGTATACATTGAGCACACCAATTATGATGGGGTAGGCTACTTGGTCAAGAAGACTAGAGAGGAAACCCTTATGTGAACCTTAAGATGGCTGCTATAGACTATAGGTTTTGGTCGGTGTTTCACTTTAAATTCTATGAGACAGTTCTGAACACCAAGATGAAGTTGATCAAGATGAAGTGGATTGACTTCACCCATCTGGAGGCAGCAGAAGAACCAGTAAAGGGGGATGTGCTTGATCTAGTGGATAAGTACAGGATGAGGGACATAATGAGCTTCATGTATGATTGGAATATTGAGGTTCTAGCTCAGTTTCATGCCACTTTCTTTCATGAGGACAGCAAGGAGACTATTCACTGGATGACTGAAGGAGTACACTACAAGATAAATTTCACCACCTTTGCTAGATTGTTTGGGTTCAGCAAAGATGACAGAGATGCTGAGATAATTCATTTTGAGCCTCACATGAACCACAACAAGATTGCCTCAGCACATGAGTTTGATGAGCTTGCAGATGGATCCACAACAGCTTTGAAGTCAGTGTATTATGGGCTCAACAACATGTTCAGAGAGACCATTTACCCTAAAGGAGGAAGTGACTCAACCAGCCTCAGAAGATTTGCCCCAAATCTGATTGCTAGGCTATTTGCACGGGGGCCAAGCCTTTTCGGTCGGCAAGTTCATATGGTTCAACCTTGTGGAAGTGACTGAAAGTGGCAGGTGCAACTTGCCTTATGCTCCCTACATCATGTACATGATTGAGATCGTCTCAGGGATAAGCTTCAAGAAAGATGTGGAGCATGCATCATATCAAGTCAAGCAGTGGTAGCACCAGAAGAAGCAACAAGTGGTTGAGGAGCACATCTTGAAGAAAGCAAGTTCTGAATAGCACGAAGGTGAAGAGGGACCCAACAAAGCACCCACGCCTACTGGACTGCATAAGCTAAGGGGCATGGTGAGGGACACCTGGAGGTTTTGCAACTAGACAACAACTCAACTATTTGAGCTCAGGGAAGACATGAACAGGTTGCTGAAGCATCAGGGGCTGTCTTTCAATGCCATGCTCCCTCCTCCACCTATCTTCCCTGATTTTCCAGAATACACCACTAGTGAGGATGAAGGTGAGAAGGACCCTGTCAGTCCTATGGCTGGAGAAGATGTGCCTGCTGCTCAATCTGAAGAAGAAGAGGACATTGAGCCACTTAGTGCCAACATGGATAGACTGAGGAGAGAAGCTGCTGGAAAAAGGACAATGGGTTCTTCATCTGCTGGCAGAGCAAGGAGGAAGGCAAGCTGGCAGGGAGACTGTCGTCGAAGGCACCGTGGACATCTCTTCTGGATCTGGCTCTGACTTTGGGTCCGACAAAGACGTGTCCCGAAGCCGAGGAGGATGCCTCTGATTTCAGTGATGAAGAGTGACTCCCTAGGTCCTATTCTAACTTCCTCTCTTCTTTTCTTTCCTTTTTGTTAACTGTTGACAAAGGGGGAGAAGCATGAAGATTGAGATGATCTGAAGACCTTCTCTAGTGGCTGGCTGGTGGCAAACAAAATTCTTTTGTTCTTTTGGTGAGATGAGAGTGCTAACTATTCTCTCACACTACAAGAAACTATTCAATCGTGACGTAATCATTATGTCGTGGATTAAATAAAATTTGTCGCAAATCGAGCATCCGCGACGATTTACATTTTTGTGGTGGAATGAGCGTCATTGATTAAATCCGTCGACGTTCCCTTAATAAACATCGCAATTCGTGACGTATCCGGATCGTCACGGAGCAGCCTGAGGCCCATCCAACCCAACCCAAAGCCCGGTTTAACAACGAAAATAATTGTCACGGGTTGTTTCGACATGGATCATTGTGGCGCCAACATGGATGCCGATGTGGCTGCCGATGTGGACGCCTACATGGAAAACGACGTGGCGGCCTACGTGGACAATGCGACGTGGCGGCCTACGTGGACAATGATGACGTGGCGACCTACGTGGACAATGATGATGTGACGGCCTACAAGGGCGATGACGTGGCGACCTATGTGTACGATGACGTGGCGGCCTAGGTGGACGATCATATGGCAGCTTCCATAAATGATGACGTCATCACATTTTCAGCAAAGTAGATATACATCCCATAAAAAATCTGGCCCATCAATTATATTAGGCTTTTTTTAGCCCATTCAAGCTTACAATTCCAACCAATGGATATAATTTCCAAAAATAAACAAACTAGCATCACAGAAACACTTGAATTTTCATCCCGTATTACATCAAATACAAAGAGGATCCAACTCATCAGGTACAAGTTTTCATCCAGCAAGAGTTCACATCAGGTACAAGTTTTCATCCAGCATGAGTTTACCTCATTTCTACTTCTCCAGTTTTTTTTTCTGAAATTAAGAGAACAAATGCAATATCAGTGTTCATCGTAGGAACTTGAATCTAGTAAGAGTATGTAACTTGTTGCTGTGAAGCACAAAAAGGAACAGAGAAATCTTTAAAATGGATGCTAAAGCAATCTCTGTCGGGTCGGTGACCAAAATGTCAATTCAATCAAGAAATCATTTGAGAAACGGATATTAGGATATAATGTTCAAAAATTCTGCTCTACCACTAATTTTGCGCCACGCCGTCGTGTCGGAGGGCGGGGGCTGCGCGGCCTGTTGCTCTACCTCCGGACGGCCCGCCGCCGCCGGAGCGCGCGGTCGGCGAGCACGGGTGCGTGCCCCCGCCGGTGCGGCTGCCGGAGGCCAAGTCGAGCGGGGCGCGGGAAGTGGCGGCGCGGGCGCTAGCGAGCTTTGTTGGGTTGCCCCGCCAACGCCGGAAGGTGAGGAAGGACGACAAGGGCGTGGCGAGGCTGCTGCCGCAGCGCCGGACCCGAGCCCCGCCAACACGGCGAAGAAGTACGCCATCGCGTGCCCTGGCCGACGCCGTCGGCGGCGAAGCGGTGCAAGAAGATGATGATCTCACACTACGCCATCGGATACCTCAAGAAGCTCTCCGACATGGACGTCGCCGGCGCCGGGAAGCTTCTCAAGAGGCTGGAACGCGGCGACTGCGCGGCTGTTCGGCGGATCCGGAGTAGGGATGACGGAAGGAGCGGGGGAGGCAAGGGAGATGGCGGCCGGGAGGCGAGGGGAGCACGGCGGGAGGCGAGGGGAGGCGGGATGTGAGGGATCTAGGGTTTGGGGGGGGCCGCATCGCTTTATATAAGGTAGGAACGTGATCGGAGCCGTCGGTTACGCGTTGAACGGTCGGCAATTGTTGAGCCGTTTTGGGCCGAAACAGACCTTGTAAAATTCCTTCACTTGTTTAAAGTGTTTCTTTTCCTTTTTTTATTTTACTGTACTATTGTGAAGTAGCACACAAACATATTATCTTACATACCCTCAAAATATTTTTCTAATATAACATATCGGTTGTCACCTAGGAGTTTCAAGAATTTTCAAGCGGATTTGCTATTTTCTATGATATAAATGAATTTCCGCATGTTTATTAAAAGTAATTGCAAATTGACCTATATGTACGTCTAATAAGATTCTAAAAATTCAAAATATATATATATTTAAACACCTATGGTCCATTATAACCCACATCTAGGAGATTGACGAAAACTTCAATTCACTTTAGGGAAAACTCGAATTTCTACTAGTCACCTTATTATAAAATAATGATAGTAATATTTAAATTTGCTCAAAACATTCTACAAATTGACATGAAACCATATTTTAAGTATATAATGTTGCTATACAAAATTCATATGATTTTAATAAGTGAGATTATAGATGCTCACAAATAGTAACATCTCTCACATAGTTTCTTATACCTATACTCAAACCTTTAAAGTTTGAACACCTCATAACATTGTCAAAGTCGTATGCAGCTCAAATTTGGTCACAATCTTATTTTAGTCTTAGTATGATAAAATATGAAGTTACACTACTACTTGTTGTGCAGAAAAGTTTTTTTGTTTTTAAACATCTAAATAACACAGCCTTTCAAAAAACTCAAAATTTAGTTGTCTTAAATACCACAAATCCATTTTTCACATGTAGAAGACAGCAAATAAGTTGTAATCTAGGAGTTTCAAAATTTTAGAATATATTTGCTATTTTCTATCATTTAATTGAATTTCTGCATGCTTATCGAAAGTAATTCCAAGTTGACCTATGTGTACCACCAATAAGACTGGAAAAATTTCACAAAAATCATATTTAGGCTTCTATGTTCCATTCTAGGCCATGTTTTGGAGATTGATGACAAAATCAATTTGAGTAATGAAGAACATTTAAACTTTTATCTCAAAAGTACAACATAATAATTACAATAATATCTAAATTTGGTCAAAAAATTCTACAAATTGGCATAACATCATGTTTTTGTTCCAAAATCTTGCCATAAAACATTTAAGTGATTTCAAGAAAGGAGGACCATTCATTGTTCACAAAAGGATACATCCCTTCTATAGTTTCCTAAAACTCAAAGTCAAACTTTGAGATTTCTGTACCTCATTATAAGTTTGAACTTGTATGCACTTGAAACTTGGAGACAACCTTATGTTGAACATAATATGATCAAATATGAAGTTACATTATCAATTCTCTTGCAAAAATATGGTTTTTCTTTATATATACTCGGTAGATGAAAACAAGTCATACTAAAAAGTTTAACAAATTTCAATTAACATAGAAACAAACATCATTAAATGAAAGTTCATGATTTTAGAAAAATTTGGTATAAAGAAACATAAGATTTCAAGTTCATATGAAAGAGAAAAACCAAATACAACTTTTAATTCAGGATTAAAAAGAAAAAGATGAACCCTATAGGTGTTCTTCATTTTGTACATTTCGGATATAGAATGCAACCCTAACCAACATGTTTTAAAAGTATATATACCTAAACTTCGCAAACAAACACAACTCAATTTGTAGCTCAATGGTAACACATCTTCCTCCTATCCCGTTGTCGTGGGTTCGAGTCCCCCTTCCGCCTTGTTTTTTTAGCACCAAATTATATTATTACGGATCACTGTGGGCCGGGCCGTTTGACTCCGGAGGCCGGGCCGCCGATTATATTCCGGAGGGCTGTCGGGCCATGTGGGGCCGTTTGATACCGTAGGCTCGTGGGCCGGCGTTAGGGGTTTGACTAAGGCAACTAGGCCGCGTGGCGACTTGGGCCATTTGACTAGGGAGGTAGGTGGGCCGTGCGTACGAGATGGCGCCCGGCATGGCGTCCGGCCGGAGGAGGTGGCGCCGAGGTGGCGTCCGGGGTGCAAGCGAGAATCATATTCAAAAGAATTGAAAATCATAGTTGTGCCTAGAATCTTGTAGTTCAATGGTTTATACCGTTGCTAGGCAATCAAGAGGTTGTGAGTTCAAGTCTTTGATCCTCCTTATTTTTCTATTTTTAAATTTTAATTTATCAATTTTCCCTATCCATAATATGACTGACCACCCCTATTTTTCTATTTTTAAATTTAATTTATCAATTTTCCCTATCCACAATATGATGGACCACCCCTATTTTTCTATTCTTAAATTTAATTTATCAATTTTTCCTATCCATAATATGACTATTTTTTTAATTACCGATCACACGAATCCGCTCAAACGTCATGGTGTTGTGGGCCGGATTGCGACGAATTTAACAAATCGTCGCGATGTTTTGGGCTTTAATATCCATCCATGCACATCCACGACGAAAAATAGAAATACGTCGTAGAATCGTGACGAATTTAACAAATCGTCACGGTGTTTTGGGCTTCAATGCACATCCGTGACGAAAAACGGAATACGTCATAGAATCGCGACGAATTTAACAAATCTTCACGGTGTTACGGGCTGCAATGCACATTCATGATGTTTTACGAAAACGTCGCGGAGAATGCGTCATAGATTAAATAGTTTCTTGTAGTGTCATGAACTCCTGGTGGTCATTTGTGGTGAACCTGCTGTGAACTTTAAGCTTGCCTCTGTTGGCAAGCAAGGTCTGGTCATGGTTAAACTTTGGGATGTGAAAACTTTAAAAACTCATGTGTGATGGATGTAATAGGGCTATATGTGTTGGATGCTTCTATCTTTATCTAGCTGCTATTTTTGGTCATATTGTTGCATTGCCTGTGTTTGTTTGAATGTTGGAGTATCTGTTGCAGACCTCGGAGGTTCTGAGAATTTTTCCGGAGGCTCCAACTCCTAGAGGTTCCGGAAACTTTCTCGGAGGTTCCGAACTCTGTTAACAGATAACTCTCTGAGTGTATTCACATGTCATATGCATCACATTTTATCTGTTACACTTCTTTTGCACCCCTCGATGGTTTGAGTATAATTATCCTGTCACTTTACTCTCAGTGTATGCAATGTAAATGTCATTTGAGACACATTACCCTATTCAAAAGGAACATGCATACATAGAGGGGGAGACTTGTACTCAAATTATCAAAAGCTCAATCTTTTAAATTAAATTATAAACTTTAATTGGGTTGTCAACATTTACCAAAAAGGGGGAGATTGTAAGTGCAATCAATCCCTATGAGGGTTTTGGTAATGTTGACCACACAATTAAAGAGCTAATGAGCCTTTAAGATTATTGTGCAGTGTGAGATTATTTTACAGGTGCAAAAGAAAGAAAGGAGACCCCTCAATTACATGAAGTTGGGTCCCTATGCTCTTTGGAGAAGTTCATTTACTTTATCTTTTGAATTTGAGTATAGGACAATCCGTACTATCAAGAGGGATACTAATGGTGAGTTAGGGTGGATTCAAGTGCTCATAGTCTATCTTTCTTAAATCCTAACCCATACCCAAAGGAAAAGGATTTGCTGCTGTTTTGCCCCTATTGTTTCCTTGTTCGTAGGTTCCGAGTTTTATCTCGGAGGTTCCGACCGTACGGGCTACAGTCAGCAGAGATTTCAGAGGTCGGAATTTCTGAGATTTTTCTCGGAGGTTCTGGTCTCTGAAATATAATTGTTACTGTTCTAGATCTGGGGGTATTTATACCCCTTGGTCCACCAACGGTTATCTCTCTCCTTCCCCCGAACAGTAAACCGTTCTAGCATGTTTCTCTCACCTAGCATTCACTCCTAACCTACTCTCTTCCAAATCCTTACCTAGCATTGATTGAGAGTGGAATTTTGAAGTGAGTTTATGAGCAAAACCTTCCATTCCTTGACCTTGAGCACTTGGAGAAGTCCTAGCAAGCTTGGTGGATCTATTACTCTTGGAGCCTTGCTCCTAGACAGATAGAGGTTCTTGGAAGCTCTCCAACCTGATTTGTGGAAGCTCCAAGGTGTTTGTATTACCCTTTGTGAAACTAGTGGAAAGCCTCCACCTATTACCCAAAGTGATAGGTGTGAGAGAGGAGTTGACCTTTGTGGTCCCTAGCCTTTGTGGCTTCCTCAACAACGCGGACGTAAGCAAGCCTTTGTGGCGAGCTGAACCACGGGATAAATCTTTGTCTCGTGTGTGCTCTCTTTTACATTCCTGCTTGTTCTCGTTCATGTTTGTTCTTGACTAGATCTATTAGGGTTGTTCTCCAGTCTATGTTGTGGTACCTTCCTAGCTTGTTCTTTGCTTAGAAATCTTCTTGCTAGGTCCTAAGTACCTCCTATAATTTGCTAGATCTGTTTTTCATCAAGTAATCTGCAGCTTGTTTCATATTTGCTATGTTCTAACAGTTCTCGGAAGTTCTGAGTTTATTCTCGGAGGCTGCCTCGTTCGGAGGTTCCGAGAATAATGTCGGAGGTTCCGGAGTTTGACATCTTTACGCGAGAAAAAGTTTAAATTTGTGTGCAGGCCTATTCACCCCCCCTCTAGGCCATATTGCATCGATCCTTTCAAAGACCCATCTTTCTTGAGGATCAAAAGCACTGGACTAGCAAATGGACTAGTGCTGGTAGTAATCAACCCCTTTGCTAAAAGCCCCTTCACTTGTTTCTCAATTTCATCCTTGTGTTGTGGAGAATACTTGTAAGGTCTGGCATTGACTGGCACTGCATCTGAAATCAGAGAAATATGGTGATCATAGGATCTATGAGGTGGTAGAGACTGTGCTTCCTCAAACACATCCTTGAACTGCTCCAGAATAGACTCCAATGGATTGTCAATTAGGTCCTGATAAGGTTCTGCCAATTGTTCCACAACTGCAAAAGCCCATATGTCATTTCCCTTTCCCCATTTCAACACTTGGTCAATTGGAGCAGGTTGAACCATGCTATCAACTAGTTTAACTCCTTGCAATGTAATATCCTTGCCTTGGTTGACAAACTGCAAGGTCATGTCTTCCCAATGACAAATCATTGGACTATGTGGTTTGAGCCAGTCATAACCAAGTATAGCATCATAAGCACCCAACTCCAAGACCTTCATGTCTGCAGTCAAGGTATGCCCAGATGCCCACCATTCCATCTTGGGTACCCACATATCAGTCACCATAATACCCCCATTGGCTAACTTGACCTTTCTTGCATGAGTAGGCAATGGCTTGATGTGTAATGCCTCCAGAAAGGACTTACTGACAAAACTGTGGGAGCTACCATTGTCAACTAATATGAACATCACTTTACTGTTCACTAATGCTCTGACTTTCATGCATTCCCCACTGTCAGTACCAGAAACAACATTGAGGGATAGGTTACAAAAAATCCTCAGTGAGCACATCTTCAATAGCCAACTAGTTTAACACATCTTCAGTGAGATTAACATCCAGACTGTTCACCACCAAGGCAGTAGACTGAGGCTGCTGCTGTTGAGGTCGTTTAGTACAGACATTCTTGTGAGTGGCATCATATGGCTCCGCACAAAAATAGCATAGATTGTTAGCTCTTCTGTAATCTCTGGTTTGCCTTTCTCTCCACAGCTGTGGCACTAGAGAATTCCCTTTACTCTCAGGTTCAGCACCCCCTTGGCCTGGCCTACTGAAAGCTGAGAATCTATTCCATTTGGGCTTGCTCCTCTCCAATACTTGTTGCTGAATTTTTGCCAAAAGTATTGCTCTCTCCATAGTTTCTGGCACTTGGGCCTGTACCACACTGCTAATCTCCATCTTCAGACCTCTCATAAACTGAGTGATGAAAAATAAGTCACCCAAATTGCTGTTGTGCATTGCTATCTGATATTGCAGGCCTTCAAATTCAGCAATATATGTGTCTAGGGAATCAGTCTGCTGTAACTCCAACATTTGAGTCAGGGCATCCCTGTAATCATTATCTCCAAACTTCTTCTCCACTACTGCAATGAATGTCCTCCAATCTCCTAGACCATGTTGCAACTTGTATACCTTCAGCCATCTGGCTGCCTTATCTTCCATATTCAGTGAAGCCATTGTGGTCCACATCCCAGCTGGAATGTCAAACAAAGTAAAATAATCCCGGCATTTATCCTTCCAGATGCAAGGTCAGTTCCATCAAATTTGGGAAAGACATCTTGGGCACCATACTCTTCATAGAAAACTTTTCTGAAGTATATTTTCTTTATTGGGAAAAGCCCCCTTTGCTCCCTTCAGGAAAATTTGGCTTGGGATGCTTGTATTGAGCAAACTCATGTTCAGTAGATGTATCAGATGAAGTTGGGCTGGGTGGTGACTCCTGTTTGTTATTCATCTGACTGAGAGTGAGTTTAGCTACTGCTTGCCCTGTGATGTCAATCTGCTTGGTAACAACTGTTGGTCCTTCAACATCTGTTCCAGCACCGTGGTTGACATATCGACCTTAGTATCCAATCGTTGTTGCTTGGCATCTATTTTAGCCACCTTAGCAAACAGGATGTCCATGTTCTCCGTGATCTGCTCCCATCTTGCCTCTTCCTTCTCTGCAAACTCCTCCATCCGTTGCAGAATCAACTGGGTCTGAGCCGATGGTTTAGGTGGAGCCGTGGTGACTACGCTCAAAGCTCAACAATCAATCAACGTGAGTTGAGATTACCTCGATGAGGTCCGCACTGAGATCTCTCAAGCCGCATGAATATTGCAATCACACACAACTCGCACGAACAACAGTCGGGGTTGATCGACGCTGCGCCTGTCTGCTTGACCCGATCTACCACCACCTGCGCCTCTAATCTGCTCGTCACCACTTCACACGATGGTCACCACAGCTCCGGAATTTTACACCCGAACACGCCGAGCAACCCTCGCCTAGGTGAACCTCGTCGGTAATTCGTCGAACGCCTGGTGAGCTCACCACCAGACACTCCACAAGGATCCGTCACGGAGGTAAATCGACGATCAACTACAATTCCACCCGCAAATCAGCTTGCTTGCGCAGGATTCACGAGGAAGTCAAGGATCGTGGCTGGTGCTGCGCGGCACACGTTCCGACCTCACTCCACCGTACGCATTTACGAGTCACGATCGACAGATTTCTGTGGAATCGCAGCAAGCGCGCCGAGGATCTGCCGAATCTGATACCAATTGATACGCCTGTGGCCGCCGGCGGCTCGCCATCGACGTGAGTCGCACGCAAGAGGATGGGATCGACGGGGAAAGGGCAGAGAACCCTAAGCCCCAGACAGTTTTTTCTTTTTCAGATAAGCAATAGTCCTCTTACAGATGCGCGATCCAGCTATAACCTGGACACTCAACACTCCTGACCTCACCGGTCCACCAGTCATACAGTCTTAATACAAGAATACGCCAACCAACACATAATACATAATAATAACTAGCCGCCTTCTTCTGAGTGCTCCTTGGGGTCATGACACAGTAACATGACCAAAAAAATGTTCTAAAAAAATGACGAGAAAACAGAAAAAATGGGCAGCATTGATTGTCATGGGCCGGCCCAATTCAAATCCACCATTTTATGAGCCGAATGACTCGGCCCAATAGGATTTCGCGCAGCCTCGAACGAAGTGCAATCTCTCTCCCCCTTCGGCCGGCCTGCTTCAACTGACACGAACGAACACCGGTATCGCCGTGCCGTGTTCTCCGGACTACTCCGGCTTCTGCTGGCTCCACCCGCCGGAGGGGGCGCAAGCTCGGGTGCTCTCGAGTGCGCGCGATGGCACGGTGGGACCGAGGTGCCAGCATCGGCATTAGTCCGGAAAGGCGGCGGCAGCGGCGAGCCCGCCCATCAAGCGAGGTGATTGCGCTCTAACATTATGCTAGCGTTTCCTTCCATCACGCTGCCACAGAATGTGCTTGTACTCGTCGAGGCGTAGTGCTAATGTGCTATACTCGGTGACATGGCACGGAAACCACGCTGCGCGCGTGCCCACGACCCGTTCGTGAGAATGTCTCCGAGAGGCTCTAGGAGCGGACGGGCGGGGCGTGCGATGTCAAGTCGGGGCATCCTGACCTCGGTGGCGCCGCCCAAGTCGTGCCATTCGAAGCTGGTGGGTCATTGGGTCGCATAGTGCCCTTGCCCTCCTCCGGGTTTGCCGCGCTCATATGCCAACATGCGCAGATCGGCAGATTCCGTGTGGAGCTGTCCTACAACTGATGATTACAACGATGCCAAGTTGTATTACTTTCATGTCGCCTTGTGCCGATATGCACTATGCAGTTTCTGAGTACGCGTTTCCGACGACTCAGCATGTGCTAATATATCCTTGATGCAAAGTATTATACTCTTAACATATATATCGTAAATTTCTTGGTGATCCCGTAGTTGATAACAGTACTACCTGAGGACATCACCATCCATTTTGTCCCCACAAACCCTCATTCACGTTTCATCACTCAAGACGACGAGGGTTCGGATTCTTCTCTCTTAACACGAGGTGCCAAGTTGTAATCCTTCTTGTTTTTGCTGTAATAAGTTCGATATGGACAATCGGCCATTCAAATATGTTCTTTTAGTGCACGTAACCCTTCTCAGTCATTGTGCATCCCTCTGGCACTTCATTGAGTTGAGTTGAAGTGAGAAAGTATATATGTGAACAAAGAGTTTTCTGCAATCCAAGTCACAAGGCCTGTGTGCTTTGATTTGCATGGAAGAAACGTTTGTAGTCTGCGAGACACAGACACAGCAGTTCGTCAGTTCTGGAGGTATCTAATATCATCTTCAATTTTGCCTTTTCTCTTGTTACGCTTACTGATTTCTGCTCTAGCATCTACACTTTCTGCTTTCCCAGCTGGTGAATAGCCTCTTGTCAGGGGCCTTGATTTACTGAAGGCTCAAGGCTGGACACTCATCACACATTCACACATAGTTTCTCTCTATTTTTCTCTGCACATGCTTTGGTAATATTGATCTTTCTTAGGATTTTAGTACCCCATTTTCATGTATATGCCATAACCCATGTTCCGCTCATGCAAATTGTTTCCTGGTGATGTCAGAAATAAGGATCCCAAAAGCCAAAGAGCTAAATGTCCTCACTATTACCACCCACTAAGCACATCATTTTTCTGTGCAATTAGATCATTACCTACATGAATGATAATTTATAGCACGCTAGCTGTCAAATAAATTATAGAAATCATGCTTATACTTATGCGAAAAGGTTGTAATATACTCTGATCATTTTTGGTGGACTGGGAACTTTTGAAACACATGTCAGAAATCCTTGTGTGTTCGAAGGGACTAGACCAACCATTCAGACGGTTCTATAAATGGTGGCAAATTAAAGCGGCCTTTGGTGCTCCGCTGGAGCCTCGACTCTCAGTGAACATGTCTCTCGGTTGCTTATCTTGGGACCTTTGTCCCGAGTAGAGTAGGTGATCAGGTTGTGGTCGTATTAGTTTGGTTTGAAAGTGGCACGAATGTAATGTGCGTGCACTGGGTGGGTCTTGGAGAGGACCCTTGAATCTCTCTTTGCACTATTTCCCCCTTAATGAAATGACATGCAGCTCTCCTGCAAATACTAGTGTGGCTTGCAATTTGTTATAATGTAAGAAATTTAATTTGCAGGGTAGGAGCAAAGTGATGCTTTGAAAAATATGGGTGGAATGGAAGCTGCTTTAGTATCTAGTATATTGAGGATTGTGGGCACGAAGTTAGCCCCTCTGGTTATAAAAGAGTTCAACTCAATAGCAGGTGTGACCAAAGACCTTCAGGAACTTCAGGATCTTGTTGAGGAGATCAGCAGTTGGTTGCAAACAGTAGGTGATAAATCAATGAGAAATGGACAGTCATCTAATTGGCTAAAAAATTTGAAAGATGCTGCTTATGATGCTGAAGATTTGGTCAATCAGTTCTATATGGAGGCTGAGAAACATCAAATAAATGTTGCTGGCATCAACAATGCTGTGATCAAATACATGTGGACAAAACCGAAATCAGTTGTGTTTGAATGGAAGACAGCTCATAAGATTAAGGCAATAAAGAAGAGACTTGATGCAATTGTGAAGGAAAGATATGACTACAACACAATAGTAAATAGTATGCAAGCTGATCATCCTGTTCTGCATGTAAACCAGTCAATTGGGGAGGTTCCATTGTGGACTAATTTGGATGAGGCAACTATATTTGGCAGGGACAAAATGAAGAAGCAGATCATATATGAGCTGAAGACTAGTGACCAACAAAAGGTGAAGATAGTTTCGGTCACTGGGCTAGGTGGTTCTGGGAAAACTGCGCTTGCTAAACTGGTCTTCAATGATTCTAACACTATAAAGAAACAATTTGAAGTTGTACTGTGGATTCATGTGTCCAGAGAATTTGTTGTTGAGAAACTTGTTGAGAAGTTGTTTGAAGCTATTCCTGGTGAGAAACCCAACCAACTTCCATTGCAGCATATGAGCAGAATAATAACAGATAAATTGGCTGGGAAGAGGTTCCTTCTTGTCTTGGATGACGTTTGGACTGAGGATCGCATTCACTGGGAGCAATTCATGGTGCATCTGAGTAGTGGCGCACCTGGAAGTAGTATTTTACTCACTACTCGTAGTAGAAAAGTTGCAGAAGCAGTGGATTCTACATATGCATGTGAATTACCATTCTTGTCTGATAAGGATAGCTGGAAAGTCTTCAAACAAAGTTTTGGAATGTCCATGAGACGTTTGGACCCTGAATTTGTACAAGTGGGGACAGAGATTGTCACCAAGTGTGGTGGTGTGCCACTTGCAATTAAAGTTCTTGCAGGTGTCCTCCATAGAATGAAAGGAATAAAAGAATGGCAATCCATAAGAGATAGTAATTTGCTAGATGTTGATGATGAAGAACGTAGAGTGTTTGCATGCTTGTGGTTGAGCTATTTTCATTTGCCACATCATCTAAAGCATTGCTTTACGCATTGTGCCATATTCCCAAAAGGCCATGTAATCAATAGGCACCATTTGATTTCCCAATGGGTAGTGAATGGCTTTGTCAATACAACAAATCAAGTTCAACAACCAGAAGAGGTTGCAATTGGTTACTTCGATTCTCTTCTGAAAGTGGGTTTTCTTCAAGAACCAAAACTATCTTTTCATGGTGAAATAATATGCAAAATGCACGACCTTGTTCATGATCTCACTAGACAAATTTTACAAGACGAATTGATGTCTGAGATAGCAACTACTGATCAAATAAAGAGGTGCAGATATCTATCCTTAACTTCATTTGCTGGGAAGGTTGACACCAAAATATTTGACAAGGTCCGTATTCTATATATTTATAGCAGTGACCTTGTGTTGGTGAAGACAACAAAAAATTGGTCTTGCATCCGCACTATTATATTGGAGCGTGTTAGTGCTACTTCTTTGCCTCTGCTTGTATCCAAGTTGGAAAACCTGAGGTATCTTGAGATCTCCAATGTTAACTGTGAGGCACTCCCAGAAGCTATCTCATACTGTTGGAACTTGCAGGCTATTCATTTAATAGACTGCAGAAGGCTTGCAGTTTTACCTAAGTCTATTGGTAACCTTAAGAAGCTGAGAACTCTAGAACTAAAAGGTTCTCTGAATATCAGGAGCTTACCTCAGTCTATTGGAGGTTGTGATAATCTTCAAAACTTGCACCTATATGGTTGTGGACTGGACGAAATACCTAATTCTGTAGCAAACATTGAAAAATTAAGGGTCCTTACTATTTTGCGTAATAATGGTTTACGGCAACTTCCACCACTAGAATCTTTCGGGAAGCTTTCCAACTTACAGGCAATGGCCTTAAATAATTGTCGGGACCTCCAACATCTGCCTCAGTGGATCACTTTGTTGAGTAATCTAGAATGCCTAGACCTTGAATATTGTGAGGAGCTGGTCGATTTGCCTGAAAGTATTGGGAACTTAAAAATGCTTAAAGTCTTGAATCTAAAGGGATGCCGCGAATTGTGTGGCCTGCCGGCAGGTTGTGGGCAGCTGACTCGTTTACAGAAGTTGGGATGTTTTGCTGTAGGAGATAGTACTAGGCATGCAAGGATCTCAGAGCTTCAAAATCTTGATAAGCTAAATGGAGAATTGCGTGTTGAAAATATTAAATATGTGAAGGACCCATACGATGCAGAAAAGGCTTATTTGAAGAGGAAGGATGGCATACGGAATTTATCATTGGTTTGGTATTCAAAGAAGAAGGTTCGGGCTAGTGATAAGAAAGAATTTTTTTCTGACTTATCATCAATTATGGAAAAGGACCTGGATTTGCTCAACAATCTTGAACCACCGCAAAAAATTGCGGAGTTGACAATTAGTGGTTATCGAGGTTCGCAGTTGCCCCGTTGGATGATCAAGAAAAGCGATTCTTGCGATCTGGATGATACACATTTACTTAAGGAAAGCAATCCACCTCAATTTCTCTATCTGACTAAATTAGTGTTGGAAAACTTACCAAACCTGGAGCATCTGCAGGGATTTGTGGATTTGCCTGGAATCATGGTCCTTGAGCTGCGAGTAATGCCTAAGTTGGTGGAGTTGCTTATCACAACTGGTTTAGCAAATGTGAATGAAGGGAAAGTGCAATATTGTTTCCCACGTCTTTCCACTCTTGTAATAAGTTACTGTCCAAAGTTGATTGTGAAGCCATACTTTCCGCCTTCTTTGAAGCGATTAATACTGGATGGCAGAAATGAGCATTTGATGTCCCCAGGCAGCTTCTTCTCTCCGGGCCATGCTTATGGCAATGAGTCTCCGTCTTCCTCCTGTAATGTGGACATGAAGCTTCCTCACCTCACGCAACTAAAATATGGAAGATATGTAGGATCATCTGGTTGGGAGGTGTTCCAGAACCTCACTCTGCTTGACATCTTCATGTGCCAAGACCTTAGGCAATTACCCGAGAGCATGCGGAGCCTCACCGGACTCCGTACACTGAGAATTTCAAACTGCAAGAACCTTTGCCTGCTGCCTGAGTGGCTTGGGGAACTGCAAAATCTAAAGAGTTTGTCGATCAGACATCTCCCAGCAGTGTCCATCCTCCCTCAGTCAATACAGCACCTCACATCCCTACGAGACCTGTCCATAACTGGATGTGATGCTCTCCAACAGCTGCCTGAGCAACTCGGGGCCCTTTGCTCGCTTTCTAACCTTGGGATACACTTGTCAGCCCTGACGCACCTACCAGAGTGCATTCAACTCCTCACCTCACTTCGATCTATCAACTTGGGTGGTTGTGAAGCGTTGACCCAGCTTCAAGAGTCGCTAGGCGAACTCTGTGCACTTCAAAGCTTACATATCTGGACCTGCCTTGGCCTTACATGCCTGCCCCACTCTATACGACGCCTCACAGGTCTAAAGAAGTTAACTATAACCGACTGTCCAGAGCTGGTTAGACGTTGCAAGGAAGGAGTGGGGGAAGATTGGCACCTTGTCTCTCATATTCCGGACTTGATGATATGCTGAACTAGAGGCTCTAGCCTCTAGGGTTGGCAAACACGCATGGCCAGGTGAGAGTGAGACACTTTGATCTTTTTCTCTGGCACACACACATTACCGTTTTTGAAGCAACATGCTCAAATTTGTGTCGCTTCAGAAATTGTGCACTACAGTCAATTATATTATATGCGTGTCATCTTCTTCTCTTCTTTATTTGCTCCCTTTTGCTGTCATCTAAGTAATACATATAGCTTTTTATATGCTCTAAGTATGTATCCATACTAGTACCCTGGAATGGAATAACAGATATAAGATAGAAATTTGGCGTAGACCCAAAATGGTTTGGCTCATTAATGTATATATGTTTGTTGCACCGCTGCACAGTCGTCATGTGTCTGTAAACTAATGAATTTTCTGTTTTAATTGTTCGAAACGTGCAGTTGGATCGGTATGGTATTATGGTTGTTCCAATGCTAAAGAACTAGAACACCCCTCCACAGTCCCACCGGCTTGGAGTAGACAATCTAATGGCAGACTGTGCCACCATTGATGTGCCTCTGAAGAATGTCAGAACTATCGGTTGATGGAAACATATTTTTGCGCCCCTGCAGAGCTGACGAGACAATATAATGGCAGATGCCACAATTCATATGTTCTGAAGAATGTCAAGTCAATCAATTGAGTAGCATGCGGCTGGAAGCTCAAGGCCAAGCGCTGAGAGGGGTTGTTTCTTTTCCTTTTCACGATGTTGCTGTGTCTGAACCTGTTTCCGTTTCTCTATCCGTGAATGTCAGCTGCTACTGTTTTCAGTTCCAGTCCTCTGTGACTGTAAGGCAGAGCTGCCGTCTTTGGAACCATGTTATGAGTTTGTATACAAGTTTGGTCTTCTTGTAGATACTTTTTCATCGCTTGCTCCTCGCAAGGATGGTGCTGGGACATATATATATTATCAGCGTTCTGCTGACGAATCCTGCATGTGTTTGATCGACGTGATCTTAACCGGCCTTTGTAGATTGTTATGCGATCGATGATGGTAATGTTATGTAATCATTTCCGACTTGCAGCATGTCGATCGCCCTGTTCGCTTGGCTTATCAGCCACCAGTCAGAAAGATTTTTCTTTTCTTTCGAAACAAACCAAAGAACCAGCAAGAAGATTTTCTCTCTCTAAACAAACCAAAGACTAGCCACCACCACCACCAAACGAACAGACTGGATACTCCCTGCCTGAACGTGGATTGCCTGGTGCAGAGAGGAGCTGATACAAGTGGGCTCTTCAAAGTCTGGATCACTGTCAGGAACACAGAATGCAATCATG
Source organism: Cenchrus americanus (assembly GCA_947561735.1). NCBI lineage: Eukaryota > Viridiplantae > Streptophyta > Magnoliopsida > Poales > Poaceae > Cenchrus > Cenchrus americanus. The sequence goes on from OX387242.1 coordinate 8,997,950, forward strand.
CTATTTAAAAAAAAATCAGAACTTTTGCAGCTGCTTCGTTCGTTGAGAGCAAGGTGGGTGCGCTTTTCTTGTACTCAGCGGCACGGTCTCCAAAACACAACTTTGACTTCTCCTTCTATCAAAATATTTATTGAAATATTATACATATATTTTTATAAAAATGATTTTCAAAACAAATCTATTGATATGATTTTCGCATTTCTAAACTCAACGATTTAAAAGTTATTCATCATTTATATTCCTGATATTTGACCAAACCATTATCAAAACGACTTCTTTTACCAAACCGAAGGAACTATCGTGCGTACGTGCACGGTAGGTACATGTAGCTGCCGAGGTGCTCGTACCCGGAGCTGTGCCTGCCATTTCGTTCGCAATGCAAATGGCATGGAGCGTACGGCCGGGTTCGTCGACGACCTGGTATGTCTCTCTCCTGGAGTCCTGGTCTTGACATTATTGTACCTGTGCTGCATGATTAACGCGTCTTCATTTTGACATCGCCGCCCACTTTGAAAATTCGCTGGAGCTAGCTCGATCACTTGCTGACAGTCACGCACCAAAGCCACGGTCCTGTTAGCCTGTCCTCAGTTCCGCATTTCGGTTTCGCCATTCAAGTGTTGGGTTATTTTTGTTTCTATAACATAACATGATATACCTAGTCTAGTCGTAATACCTCATTTGAACTTGAGTTTCTGTTTGATTGGGACATTGGGCCCTCCAGTTGTCTTTTTAGTAGACCTGAGACCTCCTGACTCTTCTAAGTCTTCGCCCATCCCTTTCTCATGGACGATAATATCTCTGTTACAATCGCTCAAGAACCAACAACAGCACAGAAGTTCGCTGCAGACCTGCAGTCTAGACAAGTTGCTCCTGCAGAGTTCCTTCAGCTCAAAGTCTCAAACCCCGCAGCCTCTGCTTTGCGTGGATAAGATGTGTGGAGATTATTACAGGGTACACATCAGTTGATGATATTTCAAGGTACCTACTACCTTTTAAAACAGATTACCTATTTGTTAGGTTGTATGTTTCTTTACTGGCATCGGCTATTTCCTTTGGCAAGTGAATTTCATTTGTTTTGCCTCTTCTCAGGGAGGACGCTTTATTCTTCTGTTCTAGAGGCCTTTGGTATGTTAAGCTTTCTATCTTTGCGAAGTTATTTTCACGTACTTGTCATTCATAGCATGTCTTTCCTCACATGAATTTTGCTTCCTGGTGCTGTTAGAAACAAGAACAGAGGAGTTTGCTTAGAAAGAAGCGCCGCAGAAGCGCAAAACTCCGGACTGGCTATATTTTTCCAAGGTCAGATATCATCAATATTACCAGCCACAGATTTATTCACAGTAATTTCTGTGCTATCAGACCGTTATCTACATGATACTCCCTCTGTCCCATAAAAGAGTGCAATTTTAGTTTTTAAGACAGGTTAGTGGAGGAATGAAAAAACTCTAATACCCTCATTTGTTTGCCAAATACAGTAAATTTTGCTATGCAAATCAGATCTGACCACATAATTAGGAAGGTAAATCTATTTTCTAGAATTGCATTCTTTGTGAGATTTTTTTCAAAAGCTAGGATTGCACTTTTTACAGGACGGAGGGAGTAGCAAGCGAAGGATAATCAATCAAATAATCATGCATAAACGTACTATATATGTAGAACCATATTACAGTTGTACAAGTTCTATATCAGTGTAGCTTGTCTGCAATTTTATTTTAAGGTTGCAGCTCATTAACAAAATTAGTTTTGCAGGATAGGATCAAAAGGAAATATTTTAAAAATATGGGTGGAATGGAAGCTGCTTTAGTATGTAGCATGTTGAAGATTGTGGGGACAAAGTTAGCTCCTCTGGTAATTAAAGAGTTCAGCTCTATAGCAGGTGTGACCAAAGATCTTGAGGAGCTCCAGGGTCTTGTTGAGGATACGAACATTTGGTTACAAACTGTAGGGGATAAAGCAAAGAGAAATGATCGGTCATCTAATTGGCTCAACAAATTGAAGGATGCTACTTATGATGCTGAAGATTTGATCAATGAGTTCCATATCGAGTCTGAGAAACATGATGTGGGTATTGGTCTCAAGAATGTTGCAGTCAAATATTTGTGGAGAAAACCAAAATCATTTATGATTGAATACAAGACAGCTGACAAGATCAAGGCAATAAAAAAGAGATTTGATGCAATCGTGAAGCAAAGAAGTGACTATAGCACAATAACAAATAGTATGCCAGTGGATCGTCCTGTTCAGTATACAGGCAAATCAATTGGGGAGGTGCCACTATGGACTATTGTGGACGAGACGTCAATATTTGGCAGGGACAAGGAGAAGAAACATATGATATCTGAGTTGGTAGAGACTAATGGGGAACAAAGTATAAAGATAGTTTCAGTCGTTGGACTAGGTGGCTCTGGTAAAACTACTTTAGCAAAGCAGGTCATTAATGATGTTAATGTTATAAAGAAACATTTTGAAGTTATATTGTGGGTTCATGTGTCAAGAGAGTTTGCTGTTGAAAAGCTTGTAGAGAAGTTGTTTGAAGCTATTACTTATGACAAGCCCACCAACTTTTCACCGCAGCATGTAAGCAGAACAATCTCAGACAAGATTGCTGGAAAGAAGTTCCTAGCAGTCTTGGATGATGTGTGGACAGAAGATCGTGTTGATTGGGAGAGATTCATGGTACATCTAAAGAGTGGGGCACCAGGAAGTAGTATTTTACTCACTACTCGCAGTAGAAAAGTTACAGAAGCGGTGGATTCTACATACACATATGACCTGCCATTCTTGTCTGAAGAGGAGAGCTGGAAAGTGTTCCAGAAATGTTTCGGAATCGCCTCAAAATCTTTGGATCCTGAATTTGAACCAGTGGGGTTAGAGATTGTTAAAAAATGTGGTGGTGTGCCACTCGCTGTTAAAGTTCTTGCAGGTGTGCTCCATGGAATGAAAGGAATAGAAGAATGGCAATCAATAAGGGATAGTAATCTATTAGATGTTGAGGATGGGGAACGTAGAGTATTTTCATGCTTATGGTTGAGTTATTTTCATTTACCCCAGCATCTAAAGCCTTGTTTTATACATTGCTCTATATTTCCAAGAGGCTATGCAATCAGAAGGCGCCATTTGATTTCCCAATGGATAGCTCATGGCTTCGTCCCAAGAAACCAAACTAAACAACCAGAAGATGTTGGAATTGGCTACTTTGATTCCCTTCTGAAAGTGGGTTTTCTTCAAGATCGAGAACAATATCTGCACAGAAGTGAAGTAACATGCAAAATGCATGATCTAGTTCACGATCTAGCTAGACAAATTTTAGGGGATGAATTTGTATGTGGGATAGCAACTACTGACCAAATAAAGATGTGCAGATATTTGTCTCTGACTTCATGGCCTGGAGAGGTTGACAAAAAGTTGCTTGACAAGGTTCGTGCTCTCTATGTTTCTGGTCGGAGCATTGCATTTGACAAGACAATGAACAAGCAGTGTTGCGTCCGAACTATTATATTGAAGTATATAAGTGTTGATTCACTGCCTCTGTTTGTATCCAAGTTTGAACATGTGGGATATCTTGAAATCTGCAACGTTAACTGCGAGGCACTCCCAGAAGCTATCTCACATTGTTGGAACTTGCAGGCAATTCATGTTATAAGTTGCACAAGACTTGCAAATTTGCCTGAGTCTATTGGTAAGCTTAAGAAGCTTAGAACTCTAGAACTAAGTGGTACTTTTAACATCAGGAGTTTACCTCAGTCCATTGGCGATTGTGATAATCTACAGAGCTTATACCTAGAACAGTGTGGAATTGAAGATATGCCAATGTCTATAGGAAAACTGGTTAATTTGAGGGTCCTTAGTATTGTGTTTTGCTTGAATTTGCATCAACTACCAGAATCTTTTGGGAAGCTTTGCAGCTTACGGGCTATCACCTTATATTATTGTGAGTCTCTCCAACAGTTGCCTTGGTGCATGACTTCTTTGAGTCTTCTAGAATATGTAGACCTTAGATATTGTACGGAACTGGTAGGATTGCCTGAAGGTATAGGGAACTTGAAAAACCTCAAAGTTTTGAATCTAAATAAATGCAGCCGATTGTGTGGCCTGCCGGCTGGTTGTGGGAACCTGACTCGTTTGCAGCAGTTGGGATTGTTTGTTATTGGAAACAGTACTAAGCATGCAGGAATTTCTGAGCTTGGGAATCTTGAAAAGTTAAATGGTGAATTGAAAATCAGAAACATTAGGTATGTGAAAGATCCAGATGACGCGGAAAGGGTTCGTTTGATGGAAAAGAGTGGCATACGGAAACTGTCATTGGATTGGTATGCAAAGGGGGAGCTACAAGCTAGTGATAATGTAGAAGAGAATTTTGCTGGAGTAAGGAAAGAAGAAGAGTTGTCATTATATATGGTAAAGGACCTAGACTTGCTCAACTGTCTCGGACCACCATCAGAAATTGAGAAGCTGAGAATTAGTGGTTATCGGGGCATGCAGTTACCACATTGGATGATGAAGCAAAATGGTTCTTGTGACCTGTCTGATATTTATATGCTAAAGCCAAAGAGCCAGTTCCCCCATCTAACTAATGTAGTGTTGAAAAACTTACCAAACTTGGAGCATCTGCGAGAACTTGTGGATTTGCCAGGGATAAAGGTTCTTAAGCTGAGAGGAATGCCTAAGTTGGCAGAGTTGCTTACTACAACAAGTGGCTTAGCGAATGGGGAGGAAGGAGTGGAAGTGCAACATTGTTTCCCTTGCCTTCACGACCTAGTAATAAGCGACTGTCCAAAATTGATTGTGAAGCCTTACTTTCCACCGTCTTTGCAGAGTTTGACATTGGAAGGAAGGAATGAGCAGCTGCTTTCCTCAGGATGCTTCTTCCATGCGCAGCATGCAGCTCATGCTCCTGGCAATGAGGCTTCGCCTTCCTTGTGTATTGCAGATGTGATTCCTCGTCACATCACGCAACTAAAACTTGGACGAATGACGGAATCATCATCTGGCTGGGAGGTGATGCAGCACCTCACGGGGCTTTATGACTTGGAAATCTCCGGGTGCAAAGACCTGAAGCAATTGCCTGATAGCATGCGAGGCCTCACCAGCCTCCGCAGATTAGATCTGAAACGTTGCGATAATCTTTGGATGCTGCCAGAGTGGCTTGGGGAACTCCAATCTCTACAGTATTTGGGCATCCAAAATCTCCCAGCATTGTCCGTCTTCCCTGAATCAATGCAGCAACTCACATCCCTCCGTTCCCTCTCCATATATGTATGTGATGCCCTCCACCAGCTACCTGAGCAACTCGGGGAACTCTGCTCTCTTGCTGACCTTGTAATATTGAGGACGCCTGCCCTGACTCACCTTCCTGAGAGCATGGGGCGCCTCACCTCACTTCGATTTCTCAACTTGGCTTGTTGTGACGCATTGACCCAGCTTCCAGAGTCACTAGGCGAACTCTCTGCACTTCGAAGACTCTGGATCCAGAACTGTTCCGGCTTTACATCCTTGCCCCGCTTCATTGGACGCCTTACTGCTCTAGAGTATTTAATGATACGCAACTGTCCCGAGCTGCTTAGGCGTTGCAGGGAAGGAGTTGGGGAGGATTGGCACCTTATCTCCCATATTCCGGAACTGAGTGTTAGAAATATTCAGTTATGATCCCTTGTAACAGATCCTAGGATATGAAGCTCGGCCATAGATGTAGATATAGTTGTTGTTATCTTTGTAAATCAGTTTGTAACAAGAGTATCTTGTAGATAGATAGCCTGGCCGAGCTATACCCCTAGGATCTATATATTGTAACCCCCTTGTGCATTGACGCATACAATTAACACGCATCGACGCCAAGCTCAAGGCAGTCGTTCCACCATCCTCTGCGCCTCGGTTATCTTTCATGTTATCAGAGCCATAGCCGCTTAGGTAGATTGCATCCATGGGTTCCTCTGCCGCAAGCTCCAGCACGGCTGCCGCATCCTCCAATCTCTTCTTCGGCATCCAGATATCTGAGAAGCTAACCAAGACCAACCATGCGCTATGGCAAGCGCAGGTCCTCACCGCCATCCGCGGTGCTCGATTGGAGGGACACATCAACGGCAAGACCGTCGCCCCTGAAGCTGAGATTGAAGTCAAGAAGGGAGAGGTTCTCACCAAAGAGCCCAATCCGGCGTATGAAGACTGGTTTGCCGGGATCAACGGTCCTAGGGTTTATCTTCACATCTGTGTCCAAGGAGGTCCTTGGACAGATCGCCGCGTCGTCCACAGCGGAAGAAGCATGGGCTGGCGTGGCGGATGTCTTCGCCGCGCACACCCGTGCACGTTCTGTTAACGTGCGCCTCGCGCTTGCTACCACAAAGAAGGGCGCGATGACCATCACCGAGTATGTCACAAAGATGAAGGCACTCGGCGATGAAGTGAAGGCCACGGGCAAGCCGCTCGACAATGATGAGATGGTCGCCTACATCCTCAATGGCCTCGATCATGAGTTCGACCCCATTGTCTCCGCTGTGATGGCAAGGGTGGAGGCAATCACGGTGGCTGAGTTATATTCCCAACTCCTCAGCTTTGAAAACCGGATTGATCTCAAAAACGGCAGCGGCTCCAACAGCAACACGTCTTCCTACAACGCCAACAATTCATCATCCTTCGTCGCTAACAGGGGTCGTGGTGAAAGCCGCAACCGTGGAGGAGGAGGCCGCAACAGCAACAACCAGCGCGGGCGTGGGCGTGGAGATAACACGCGTCCTCGCAACTTCAACAACAAGGAGCGGTGTCAGGTATGCTTCAAAAAAGGCCATAGCGCTACTGAATGCTGGCATCGCTTCGATGAAAATTATGTAGCAGATGAGAAGCTGGTTGGTGCGGCATACAACTCCTATGATGTTGACACAAACTGGTACACTGATACTGGCGCGTCTGATCACATCACAAGCAACTTAGAGAAACTCTCCGTTCGTGACAAGTACAAGGGAAACGATCAGATTCACACCGCTAGCGGTGCAGGTATGAAAATTAGTCACGTTGGTCATGCTATTGTTCCGACTAATTCTAGAAGTATGCATCTAAATAATGTTCTTCATGTTCCTGATGCCGCTAAAAATCTTGTTTCCGTTCATCGTCTTGCTCGAGATAATTCTGTATTTGTTGAATTTCATCCTGATTATTTTCTTATAAAGGATCAAGTCACGAAGAACACAATCCTTAAGGGGAGATGTCGCAAGGGTCTCTATCCTCTTCCTTCAACCCGTCCAATAAAGCAAGCCTTTGGTGCCGTGAAGCCGTCATTTGACAGGTGGCACGGGCCGCCTTGGTCATCCATCCTCTCCCATTGTGTCTAGGGTGATTGCTAGCAATAAGTTACCTTGTTCCCTTGAGTCGAATAAAGAGTCTGTGTGTGATGCTTGTCAAAAGGCAAAAAGTCATCAGTTGCCTTATCCCAAGTCATCTAGTAGCTCTAGTCATCCTTTGGAGTTAGTTTATTCAGATGTGTGGGGTCATGCACCCGATTCGGTTGGAGGAAAGAGATACTATGTTAGTTTTATTGATGATTATAGTAAATTTACTTGGATTTACTTGCTTAAGTTCAAGTCAGAAGTTTTTGAGAAATTTCGTGAGTTTCAGACTCTTGTTGAAAGACTCTTTGATCGTAAAATCCTTACCATGCAAACAGATTGGGGTGGAGAATATCAAAGACTCCATTCTTTCTTTGAACAAATTGGCATCACGCATCATGTGTCTTGTCCTCATGCGCATCAGCAAAATGGATCTGCTGAACGCAAACATCGCCACATAGTGGAAGTCGGGCTAGCCCTCCTAGCGCATGCCTCAATGCCCCTAAAGTTTTGGGATGAAGCCTTTCTAGCCGCCACCTATCTCATTAATCGTACTCCGAGCAAGGTTCTTAATCATGTAACACCTTTAGAGCGGCTGTTCAATCAAACACCGGATTACACCTCCCTAAGAGTTTTTGGATGTGCTTGCTATCCTAACCTTCGACCATATAATCGTCATAAGCTTGAATTTAGATCCAAGCAATGTGTTTTTCTGGGCTATAGCAACCTACACAAAGGCTTCAAGTGCCTAGAAATCTCATCTGGTCGAGTTTATATCTCTAGGGATGTAGTGTTTGATGAAAACGAATTTCCCTTTTCTAAACTTCATCCTAATGCAGGAGCTCGCCTTAGAGAGGAAATTTCTCTTCTTCCACAAAATCTTCTTAATTCCTCTGAGTCGGGACAACTACATGATCATGTGGCTAATTTACCTAATGAATCTGATGTTTTTTGTGGAAGATTTGATGTGAACAGGACTCCAAATGCAGCAAATATAGGGGCTGGAGCAACAAGACAAGGAAGTGCAGGTTTCGGAGCTGATTTTGCGGCAGGATCGGCTTCGGGATCGGAGCCTGATCCGCCTCAGGTCTCCGCGTCGTAGCTCGCAGGAGCTGAGTCGCGCGCGCGCGAACCAGCGCCCGACGCGTCACCAGCCGCGCCGTCCGCGCTCGCGCCCGTCCCCGCGCCGGCGAAGGGGGGACACCACCGCGGCACACCGGCGCCGACACGGTGCTCGCCGCATGCGGATCCACCGGCGGGATCGTCTGTGGCCGCTGAAGCTGCTGCACATCAGGAAGCTACTCAACAAAGACCTAGAACACGCTTGCAAAGCGGGATTCGCAGGGAAAAGGTATACACTGATGGCACAATTAAATATGGTTGTTTTACTTCGTCTGGTGAACCACATAATTTAGATGAGGCCCTGCATGATAAAAATTGGAAAGAGGCAATGGACTCTGAATATATGGCTCTTATGAAAAATAAAACCTGGCATTTGGTTCCTCCACAAAAAGGTGTCAATGTGATAGACTCTAAGTGGGTTTGGAAGAAAAAGTATAAAGCTGATGGAAGCCTAGACAAATATAAAGCTCGTTTAGTGGCTAAGGGTTTCAAACAGCGGTATGGGATAGACTATGAAGATACCTTTAGCCCTGTTGTCAAACCTGCCACCATCAAGGTTGTCCTGTCTTTAGCAGTGTCTCAGGGTTGGAGTTTACGCCAACTTGATGTCGATAATGCTGAAACGTCCCCTCATCCGAGGTGACCAAATGTGACACAAATACCGGTCCCGGAGGGCCGGTAGCACATTTATTACAACGAGTGGAATCGGTCTTTTACATTACGGTTACGAAAGGGCACGGCAGTGCCAACGCTACAATGAACAACACAAACGCTAGCGACCACACTACGATAGCAAAGGCTTCCATAGCCTCCTCAGAGTACCACACCATGGAAGCTTTAGGTAGGGCCCTGGTACACAGGCACGGTTGGGTGTAGGGCAGTGACCTACTCAACGTCTTCTGGGATGTAATCGGGATCCTCCTCTGTAAAATAGTTAGTAGAACAAGAGTGAGTACATACGTACTCAGCAAATCCAACCCCACCCGCGGAGGGGCTTATAAGTAGTATCATGCATAAGGTATCACAAGGATCAGGTTAAGGTTCATTTTGCAAACTTACACATGCAGGGGTTCATCTCAAAAAGGTTTTCGCAAATCATTTTCATAACCCAAGTAACTCACTCGTTTTAGGAAAACCGTTGTGGATCTACCGGACTTCCCGTCCGTCGTAGCCCGGACACACAGCCACACACACACCACCGTAAAACAACTCACGCCGTAAAAACATCCCATCCCAAAACACTAGTTTTTGTGACCACACCGTGACTCGTCCAATACCGTGGACACGGCTATTCGAATAGGTTTGACACTGCGCAGGTTGTACATCTTTACCCACAAGTAGGGTACCGTCACACGGATACCTCGGTCTTAGGTACGGATCCTATCAAAGCCATTACCCACCTTAGCTAACACTACGAGCCACCACGGAAGCACCTAAGGGGTTATCCCACATAACCGGGGCGTACCTCACACGGAGCGTACCCCGACTCCTTGGTCTCCCGCTGCTCACCCGCACACCGGATGGCAAGTAGATTAACTAGTGGGGTTTATGCTAAGCCGTTGCCACATACAACGGTCGAGTGGTTGTACGATGATTTGGGTCGGGTGAGATGTCACGCAACCCGGTCCTTAACCGACAAGATGGACAACTCCCAACACGCTCAACCACACGGTACGAGCTCACCCATACTCCCGACACACATGTCCATCCCGTCTACCCGCTTCCGTACTCATTTTCCAAAAATATCCCATTCCCATTTTTAAAGCACTCACACATTTTGAAAGCACTCACACATTTTTAAAACACTCATTTAGGCCAAAACAAAGTTCAATCATAGCAATCAAGGGTGGCTATCCTACCATGTTTTTGCAGTAAAATAATATGCCATTTATAAAACGGGTATAGGATATATTTCTAAAACTAGGACAGAAGCATGCATCAAAGGGGAAGGTTGAACTTGCCGTCTTCGTAGTCTTCGGGGAGTGCCGGCTCGGCGTTCGGGACCTCGGGCTCCTGCTCGCAGTAGTCGGCTTCGATTTCCGGTTCGGGGTACCTTACTCCGTCTACTCCGTCGGCTAGGGCATACACACACACAAGCAAGCAATGTTAGCACTCATGGTTCCGGCCGAGCTCGGGGAGGGGAGGTGAGTGAAGATGGGGTATATATATAGGTGAGATAGGGTTTGGTATTAACCAGGAAGGAAAGGCGGGTATAAGAAGGGGCTAGGTTAGGGGGGGTTTAGATATTAAGGACCTTATCGGTAATTCCTATTAACAGTAAAAAGGGTGTTTATGCTAATATAAATTAAGTTAGGGTCCTTTTGTAATTTATTCCAGGGTATAATAGTGTTTAACCTTTAATTAACCATTAACTCGGGGACTTATTTGGAAGAAATAAGGAGAAATAGGGAGGATGGCTCGGTTTGAAGGGATAAGGGGGGGGAGAACGGGGGGTTCTTGGCAAAAGCGTCATCCCCTTCCTCCCTTTCGAACCGGACCGAGCGAGAGGAGGGGGGGGGGGGTGCGGCCGCGGGGGCCTCGGGCTCCGACGGCCGGCCGGCCCTCCCCGGCCGCGGAGGCGGTCGGCGAGAGGGGGAAAAGGAGGAGGGCGACGAGGGGAGTTGATTCCACTCACTCACCTTGGGTCAAGGCGGCTCGAGGAGGCGAATCGGCGGCGGCGGCGGACCGGTGGTGTTGGCCTACGGTGGTGGCTTGGTGTGGATGTGCAGCGAGGCAATGGAGGGTTGCGGTGGCTTGGTGGTGCGGCGAGGGACCGCTGGCCCTTATTTATAGGCGGCGGAGGAGGGTTCGGGAAGGGAGATATTTTCTCCGGCGAGGAGGGTCGCCGGCGGGCGGCCGGCCGGGGCCGGCCGGTCCGGTCGCCGGGCGACGGACCGCTCGGGCGGGGGCGGAGGTCGTCGAGCGGGCGTCGGGTCTCTTCAATCCCGTGGCGCGAGGCGGTAGGCCGGCGGGACCGGCCGGCGGGTCGGCCGGCGGCGTCGACGCCGCGGTGTGACGGCTCGAGTTAATGGCGGTCCCGGCGGGGGTCGTGTCTTGTCTCGGCGGATGAGACGCTTCGACGGCCACCGGGGGGGGGGGGCCCGGCGTGTGGGAGAAGGAGGGGGGGGCGGCGTGCGCGGCGCCGGGCGCGCGCGGGCGGCGCGCGCCGGCGGGGGCCGGTCGCGGGAGGAAGAAAGGAGGAAGGGAGGGAGAGAAAAGAAAGAAAGGGAAGGGAAAAGAAAAGAGGAAAAAGGAAAAAGGGGAAAAGAAAAGAAAAGGAAAGAAAAATGGGAAAAGAGGGGAAAAGAAATTGAGAAAAGTTTTTAGAAGATTAGAGAAAGTTGTTAGGAAAATAGGGGAAGGGTTTTGTGAGGTTTTTCCAATTTTCTCGGGCGTCGGCGTGATTTTCGGGCCGGCGGTGACGGCGAGGCGGACCGGCCGGCGGGACCGCGGCGGGCGCGGGATTCCCGGCCGGTGGCCGACCGCGGCGTTGGGAAAGTGCGCGGGGCGTGACCGAGGTGCGGTGCCGGCGGAAATCGCGGCACGCGCGTCGGGGAAAGAGAGAGAGAGAGAGAGAGAGAGAGAGAGAGAGAAACGGTGGCTAGGCTTTGAGCTCGGCGGGTCGGCTTTGAAAATACGCATGATTTAATAGGTGATTTATTTAGAGCTAAAAACGCGGGCGTTACAAACCTACCCCACTTAAAATGAATCTCGTCCTCGAGATTCTCGCTAAGTCTCGAATAGGTGGGGAAATTCTTTCTTCAATGCGTCCTCTCGTTCCCACGTAGCTTCTTCCACCCCGTGTCTACTCCATTGGACTCTCGCACACCCGTACTTCGGTCGTCCTTGTCCGCTTGACCACGGTGTCTAAGATCTTGACGGGCACCTCCCGGTACCTAAGGTCCGGCCGTAGATCGATGGTCTCCACCGGTACTCGCTTTTCTTCCGAACCTTCAAACATCGGCGTAGGCCGAGAGATGTGGAATACGGGTGTATATCTGCCATCTCCTCGGGTAGCTCCGGTCGATATGCTACTTGCTCCGACTCTCTTGAGCACTTTATACGGGCCGATGTACCGAGGGGCCAACTTTCCGTGTACTTGAAACCTTCGAGTCCCTCGGATGGGTTAAACCTTGAGGTAGACGAAATCCCCCGGGTTGAAGCTCGCTTCGCGCCTTCTCTTGTCCGCGTAACTCTTCTGTCGGGACCGAGCGGCTTTCAACTTCTCTCGGATGTCCGCTACTCGCTCCTCGGCTTCTTTTATCGGCGCGGGCCCAACCAGGGCACGCTCTCCTACTCCGACCACATCGGGGGTGTCCCGCATTTTCTCCCGTATAGTGCTTCGAATGGCGACATTCCCGGACTTGCTTGGTAGCCGTTGTTGTAGGAAAATTCTGCATATGGCGAGGCTCTGCTCCCAATCTTTGCCGTAGGTGAGGACGCGAGCTCTCAACATATCTTCCAAAATCCGATTCACTCTTTCCGTCCGCCCGTCCGTCCGGGGGTGGTATGCGGCGAGCCGAAGTCCGGTTTGGTGCCCATGGCCTTGTGCGAGCTTTTCCCGAACCTAGAGGTGAACTGGGTCCCTCTCGTCCGAAACTATTACGCTAGGCACTCCGTGCGGTTTCACTATATTTTCTATGTAGAGTTTCGCCAATTTCTCTCCACCATAAGTGGTCCGTACGGGTAGAAAGTGAGCGACTTTGGTGAGTCGGTCCACGATCACCCATATGGAGTCATGTCCCTTCTGAGTCCTTGGCAACCCTACTATGAAGTCCATACCTATCTCGTCCCACTTCCATACTGGGATTGGTAAAGGTTGCAACAGTCCTGCGGGCTTCTGATGTTCGGCTTTGATCCTCTGACAAGTGTCACAGTGGGCGACGAACCGTGCAATGTCTGCCTTCATCCCATTCCACCAGTACTTCTGCTTTAAGTCCATGTACATCTTGGTGGATCCCGGGTGAATGGAATATGCTGAGTTGTGTGCCTCATCCATGATGGTCTGTCGGAAATCTCCACCTTCGGGCACGCATATCCTGTTCTTGTACCACAGGGTGCCTTGGTCATCTACCCTGAAGTCAGGGGCCTTGTTTTCTCCGGTATGCTTGCGGATCCTCATCAGATCCTCGTCGGCTTCTTGGGCCTTCCGGATCTTCTCTTCTAGGGTAGGCTGAACACTCAGCTGGCGGACGTAGCCTTGGGGGACGATGTGCACGTTGAGTCGGGCCATCTCCTCTTGCAACTGGGCACTCTTGGGTGCCGCCTTCTCATAGGTCTTCCGGCTTAGGGCATCGGCTACTACATTGGCCTTTCCCGGGTGGTAGTGAATCTCTAGGTTATAGTCCTTGACTAGCTCTAGCCATCTTCTCTGCCTTAGGTTCAAATCGGGCTGGGTGAAGATATACTTTAGACTCTTGTGGTCTGTGTAGATTTCACACTTGTTCCCGATCAAGTAATGTCTCCATATCTTCAGGGCATGCACTACGGCTGCAAACTCCAGATCATGGGTGGGATAGTTCTGCTCATGGGGTTTGAGCTGACGGGAGGCATATGCCACTACCTTCCCATCTTGCATGAGAACACACCCCAACCCTTGTCGGGAGGCGTCGCAATACACGACAAAGTCCCGTTGAATGTCTGGCAGGGTTAGCACTGGGGCGGTGGTCAACCTTTTCTTCAGCTCTTGAAAACTTCTCTCGCAGGCCTCGGTCCAGTTAAACTTCTTCTCTTTCTTGAGCAGCTCTGTCATGGGTCGGGCGATCTTGGAGAATCCCTCGATAAATCTCCCCGTAGTATCCGGCTAAACCTAGGAAACTCCCGATCTCACTTACATTGGTGGGTTGCGCCGCCTGGAGACCCCTCTCAACCTTTCCGGGGTCTACGGCTACTCCTTCGCAGCTTAGAATGTGCCCAAGGAAGGATATCTTTTCTAACCAAAATTCGCACTTGCCGAACTTGGCGTAGAGCTTGTGTGTCCTTAACTTTCCCGGTACTACCCGAAGATGCTTGCTCATGCTCCTCCACGCTCTTGGAGTACACAAGTATGTCGTCAATGAAGACCACGACAAACTTGTCCAGCTCTTCCATGAACACCTTATTCATGAGGTTCATGAAGTATCTTTGGTGCATTGGTTAGCCCAAAGGACATCACCGTGAACTCATATTGCCCGTAGCGAGTGACAAAGGCGATCTTGGGGATGTCACTCTCCCTAATCTTGAGTTGGTGATACCCCGATCTTAGATCCACCTTCGAGAAATACTTGGCTCCCTTCGGTTGGTCAAACAGGTCATCTATTCCGGGAAGAGGGTACTTGTTTTTGATAGTGACCTCGTTCGGCGAGCGATAGTCCACGCACATCCTCATGCTCTTATCCTTCTTCTCCACGAAAAGCACCGGTGCTCCCCATGGTGATGAGCTTGGTCCGATGAACCCACTTCGCCGGAGCTCGCTAGTTGCTTCTTCAATTCGCCAACTCGGGGCCGCCATCCTATAGGGTCTCTTGGCTATGGGAGAGGTTCCGGAGATAAGGTCGATCACGAACTCTATGTCCCCGTCCGGTGGCATTCCGGGGAGCTCTTCGGGGAACACATCCGGGTATTCTCGTACTACCGGGACATCTTCTATGGACTTGGCTTCTATGTTGAAAACCATTATATCCGGCCTGTGTCCCCGGGTGTGGCGGTCACTTGTATCCCGTCTGGATTGGTCGGGTGCACTACTTTATCGGCGCGGCTTATGAGGCCATGGTGTTGGCTTAACCGGTCCATACCAAGGATCACATCTATCCCCTTGGATTTCGGTACTACCAAGTCCGCTAGGAATTCTACCCCACTTAAAATAATCCTTACCGGGGGCATCCCGATTGACACTTAATGTCACCTCCGGCGTTCGAGTTATTAGGGGTGCTTTTAGTAGTACTGTGGGTATGCTATGCTTTTCCACAAAGCTTGAGGATATGAATGAGTGTGATGCTCCCGAATCGAACAAGTATGGTAGCCAAAGCGGGGCGACCGGAACTCACCGAGTACCACTCCTTGTGCTTCTTGTGCCTCCCCGCGCATTGATGTGATTCACCCGGCGCGTCCATACGACCGCCGGGCGCCCTCATCTGCCGGTTGTTGGGGTTGTTGCCGAAGCCGTTGTTGCTGCGCACCGGCATGCGGTTGGCTCCCGACGCAAGTGGCCTTGGTCCGTTTACCGAGTTGGAGTAGGTGGTGGTGGGCGGCTTTTTAGCATAGGGGCGGTTGGCGATGAAGTGCCCCGTTTCCCGGCGGTTGAAACACACTCGGGAGCCGTTGTTGTTGTTGTTGGTAGTGAGTGGCCGGGTGTTGTTCTCGTGGGGGCTTCATGGCATTCTGGTTGTAGGAGGGCTTGAACCGGGCTCGGGGGCTTGTGAGCTTGTGGCTTGGGTTTGGGTTCCGTATCGCATAGGGGCTTGGAACCCGGACGGGGGGGTGTCCAAAGTTTCTTGGTCTCTGGGACCGCTCTTGCTGCTTGGCCTTGTGTTCCATGAACTTGCGCTTGTTTTCCTTCTTCTCCTCGGCCTTTGCCCTTTCCGTGAGGATTGCCATGTTCATAAGGGTATTAAAGTCCGGGTAAATCTGAGGAGTCAGCAGTGTCCTCAGTTCCGGAGTCAGCCCCTTCTTGAACATCTCTTGCTTTTTGGAGTCTTTATCCACCTCCTCGGGGGCATAGCGTGCCAGCTCTATGAACTGGTACGTGTACTCCTCCACAGACATGTTGCCTTGGCGGAGTTCGCGGAACTCATCTGCCTTCCGCTTCAGGGTAGCCTCTGGGATATGGTAGCGGCGGAACTCCTCCACGAATTCATCCCATGTGATGGCGGAGGGATCCTTGGCTGCGGCGCAGTAATTCTCCCACCAGGCTAGGGCTGTCCCGGTGAGCTGGTGAGCTGCCAGGAGAACCTTGTCATGGTCCTCGCAGTGGAGGGGCTCTAGTTCCCTCAGGATGGCTCTCAGCCAATCGTCAGCATCCAGAGGATTCACCGACCCGCTGAAGGTGGGCGGCTTAGTCCTGAGGAACTCGATCAGCTTCTCGTTCATGCTCATGGCACGGGGTCTTGGGCGGTTGATGGCGTTGAAGATAGCCTCCATCAGGACAGTCTGGTTGGCTAAGACTTGGGCCAAGTCAATAGGAGGGGGTGGTGGTGGCAGGACCACGTTCTCTCCTCCTTCTTCATTCTGGTTAACCTCTTGTTCGGGAAGGCGCTCCCTTCGATCGGCCTGCGATCCCTCAGCATCCGACCGGTGGGTCCTGACAGGGCGCCTGGAAACCATCTGTAAAGAAGCGGGTTTCTAAGAGATCTAGTTTTATGTGATGTTTAAGTGGATTATAACGGATTTCTTTTGAAAAGGCAGGGTTTATTCTGCCGGTAAGCACACAACAAGCATACAGCAAACAAGCAAGCACAAACAAGTTTTTATTACAAACCAGCGAGGAGGATACATCCCGACTACGCGGACACACTACACGACTAAAGGCTAAGGCGCGACTTGGACCGGTACGGCTTCATTCCCTGGGTCTTGGGGCACACTACTCGCGAGGGGAGCTGTCTTCTGGGGTCGAGTGTTCTTCCAGCGGAATGAGCAGCTCGTCATCGTTTCCTCCTTCGGGGTCTCCGTTTTCCTGAGGCTGTGCTGCGGCTTCGGTGGTAGCTGTTGGGGGTTCAGTGACTGTTGGTGGTGCTGGTGGGACTTCTATGGCTCCTCCCCATCCTACCAGGGGGTGTCCCCAGCAGGACTTGGGGTTCTCCAATGGCTGGAACGGGCGTTCCGCCATGGGTCCATTCTTGCATGCGTTGGTCCTGGATCCTTCTGAGGCTTTCCTGGGCAACGGCTTCACTGCTTATGGCTGCGGCGGTCCTCGCTTCGGCCTGAGCCACTCGGACTTGGTGCATCCGTACCGTGACCTCGCCTTGCTCGGCCCGGCCGATCTGTTCCCTCAAGTGTCCGGCCCGGTCATCAAAGAGCTTGTCCGGGGAGACAAGGTAGGCGACTATGTGGTATAGCGGTCTTCTTGGTGGCGGCGTCGCTCCAAGTTCCTCATGCGGGCCGCCAAACCGGGGTCCCGATGGCGGGAGGGAAGTACCTCATCGGTGTGGGGACGAGGTGCTCTTCGTAGATTCGGCACGGGTAGCGGAGGGCTTTTCTCGAGGGCCAAGGGATAGGTATCCCGGTGTCGGAACCCCCGTGGCGGTCACGCGCCACGGCTCGATGTTGGTGTGGCGGTTGCTTCTAGCGACGGAGAGGACCACTCTACGGCGAAGAGTGCCGAGTTGCTCGTACTCTCTGCCGTAGTACCTAGGGCGCTCGGTGATACCGAGGCGCTCCCGGGAGTGGATGAGCGGCGAGCAAAACCGAGGCTCCTCCTGGCACACGCCTTGGGTCCATCCATCTTCCGCCATCTGAAAACAAAGATAGGGTTGAACAGGTTGTGGTGGGGTACAAGAGATGGATAACTTTATTTAGTAGGAAGGTTGGGGTACATCCTTCGGGGTACACTTATTATTCTCTAGCCTAAACCCTAGTCTTATCCTCATGGTGACTCTTCCTCTAGCTGGATACGGCGCTTCTTTAGTGGGAGATCTTGCTCCAGTATCTCATCTTCAGTCTGGGTCCCTTTGTCCCAGTGGGTTTCTTCGGGTTCTTCTTCATCCAAGTCGGCTTCTCTTCTTCGCCTTCTACGTTCCTTTTGGAGCTCATCCCAAAACTTCTCCGAACGTTCTTTTTCCCTGAGGTAGTCTTGCGCCATGTTGTGTCGTTCAACTTCTGCTATGGTTGTCTTTACCCTTTCTAGTTCTATCCTCGTTCTCGCTCTTTCCGCTCCGTCGATCTGCTTGCTTCGATTCTTTGGGCTTGCTCCTGATAAAGGTGGTCTAGGCCTCTGAGGTATATGGATAGGTGGGAGACTGCCTCTTCTAAGTCTTCTTCCTCTCGTTCCAAACCTCTCATGCGATCAATCCACGAGCGTCCTCTTCCTCCGGAAGGTGGAAAGAATCCCATTGGAGTCCTTCGGAGGTGCTGTCTATAAACCACTCGTAGCTGACGCAGGGCCTTCCGAGCAGCCTTGGGGTAGGTGTCGGCAAAGCGAAAACCAGTGGCGTTGACGAACCATGGCTCAATGTCGGGGTAAAGCGTGCTTCTCCCCACAAAGATCAGCAGCTTACACCGAAGGGTGCCGAAGCGTTCGTACTCCCGGTAGACGAACTCTGGCGGATCCCTTACTCCGACGTGCTCTAGGCCGAGTAGCAACAAAGTTAGGGAGGCCAGGCTGGACGGGGCAAATTCCACCGTTCCACTCGGGGTTAGGCATCTGGAAGCAAGCAAGAATCAAGGTAAGAATTTGGGAAAAGGTGAGTTTAGCAAAGGAAAGGTTAGAGGGGGCCAGAGGAGGTCTCGTATCCTAGGGGTCATGTCCTACGGCCAACCTACGGCTCTGATACCACCTGAAGCGTCCCCTCATCCGAGGTGACCAAATGTGACACAAATACCAGTCCCAGAGGTCGGTAGCACATTTATTACAACGGTGGAATCGGTCTTTTACATTACGGTTACAGAAAGGGCACGGCAGTGCCAACGCTACAATGAACAACACAAACGCTAGCGACCACACTATGATAGCAAAGGCTTCCATAGCCTCCTCAGAGTACCACACCATGGAAGCTTTAGGTAGGGCCCCGGTACACAGGCACGGTTGGGTGTAGGGCAGTGACCTACTCAACGTCTTCTGGGATGTAATCGGGATCCTCCTCTGTAAAATAGTTAGTAAAACAAGAGTGAGTACATACGTACTCAGCAAATCCAACCCCACCCGCGGAGGGGCTTATAAGTAGTATCATGCATAAGGTATCACAAGGATCAGGTTAAGGTTCATTTTGCAAACTTACACATGCAGGGGTTCATCTCAAAAAGGTTTTCGCAAATCATTTTCATAACCCAAGTAACTCACTCGTTTTAGGAAAACCACTGTGGATCTACCGGACTTCCCGTCCGTCGTAGCCCGGACACACGGCACACACACACACCACCGTAAAACAACTCACGCCGGAAAAACATCCCATCCCAAAACACTAGTTTTTGTGACCACACCGTGACTCGTCCAATACCGTGGACACGGCTATTCGAATAGGTTTGACACTGCGAGGTTGTACATCTTTACCCACAAGTAGGGTACCGTCACACGGATACCTCGGTGCCGGTACGGATCCTATCAAAGCCATTACCCACCTTAGCTAACACTACGAGCCACCACGGAAGCACCCAAGGGGTTATCCCACATAACCGGGCGTACCTCACACGGAGCGTACCCCGACTCCTTGGTCTCCCGCTGCTCACCCGCACACCAGATGGCAAGTAGATTAACTAGTGGGGTTTATGCTAAGCCGTTGCCACATACAACGGTCGAGTGGTTGTACGATGACTTGGGTCAGGTGAGATGTCACGCAACCCGGTCCTTAACCGACAAGATGGACAACTCCCAACACGCTCAACCACACAGTACGAGCTCACCCATACTCCCGACACACATGTCCATCCCGTCTACCCGCTTCCGTACTCATTTTCCAAAAATATCCCATTCCCATTTTTAAAGCACTCACACATTTTGAAAGCACTCACACATTTTTAAAACACTCATTTAGGCCAAAACAAAGTTCAATCATAGCAATCAAGGGTGGCTATCCTACCATGTTTTGCGGTAAAACAATATGCAATTCATAAAACGGGTATAGGGTATATTTATAAAAACTAGGACGAAGCATGCATCAAAGGGGGAGGTTGAACTTGCCGTCTTCGTAGTCTTCGGGGAGTGCCGGCTCGGCGTTCGGGACCTCGGGCTCCTCGCTCGCGGTAGTCGGCTTCGATCTCCGGTTCGGGGTACCTTACTCCGTCTACTCCGTCGGCTAGGGCATACACACACACAAGCAAGCAATGTTAGCACTCATGGTTCCGTAGAGCTCGGGGAGGGGAGGTGAGTGAAGATGGGGTATATATATAGGTGAGATAGGGTTTGGTATTAACCAGGAAGGAAAGGCGGGTATAAGAAGGGGCTAGGTTAGGGGGGTTTAGATATTAAGGACCTTATCGGTAATTCCTATTAACAGTAAAAAGGGTGTTTATGCTAATATAAATTAAGTTAGGGTCCTTTTGTAATTTATTCCAGGGTATAATAGTGTTTAACCTTTAATTAACCATTAACTCAGGGACTTATTTGGAAGAAATAAGGAGAAATAGGGAGGATGGCTCGGTTTGAAGGAATAAGGGGGGAGAACAGGGGGTTCTTGGCAAAAGCGCCATCCCCTTCCTCCCTTTCGAACCAGACAGAGCAGAGGAGGGGGGGTGCGGCCGCGGGGGCCTCGGGCTCCGACGGCCGGCCGGCCTCCCGGCCGCGGAGGCGGTCGGCGAGAGGGGGAAAAGGAGGAGGGCGACGAGGGGAGTTGATTCCACTCACTCACCTTGGGTCAAGGCGGCTCGAGGAGGCGAATCGGCGGCGGCGGCGGACCGGTGGTGTTGGCCTACGGTGGTGGCTTGGTGTGGATGTGCAGCGAGGCAATGGAGGGTTGCGGTGGCTTGGTGGTGCGGCGAGGGACCGCTGGCCCTTATTTATAGGCGGCGGAGGAGGGTTCGGGAAGGGAGATATTTTCTCCGGCGAGGAGGGTCGCCGGCGGGCGGCGCCGTTGCGCCGGCCGGGTCCGGCCGCCGGCGACGGGACCGCTCGGGCGGGGGCGGAGGTCGTCGAGCGGGCGTCGGGTCTCTTCAATCCCGTGGCGCGAGGCGGTAGGCCGGCGGGACCGGCCGGCGGGTCGGCCGGCGGCGTCGACGCCGCGGTGTGACGGCTCGAGTTAATGGCGGTCCCGGCGGGGTCGTGTCTTGTCTCGGCGGATGAGACGCCTCGACGGCCGGGGGGGGGGCGTCCGGCGTGTGGGAGAAGGAGGGGGGGGCCGGCGTGCGCGGCGCGGGCGCGCGGTCGGCGGCGGCGCCGGCGGGGCCGGTCGCGGGAGGAAGAAAGGAGGAAGGGAGGGAGAGAAAAGAAAGAAAGGGAAGGGAAAAGAAAAGAGGAAAAAGGAAAAAGGGGAAAAGAAAAGAAAAGGAAAGAAAAATGGGAAAAGAGGGGAAAAGAAATTGAGAAAAGTTTTTAGAAGATTAGAGAAAGTTGTTAGGAAAATAGGGGAAGGGTTTTGTGAGGTTTTTCCAATTTTCTCGGGCGTCGGCGTGATTTTCGGGCCGGCGGTGACGGCGAGGCGGACCGGGCCGGCGGGACCGCGGCGGGCGCGGGATTCCGGCCGGTGGCCGACCGCGGCGTTGGGAAAGTGCGCGGGGCGTGACCGAGGTGCGGTGCCGGGCGGAAATCGCGGCACGCGCGTCGGGGAAAGAGAGAGAGAGAGAGAGAAACAGTGGCTAGGCTTTGAGCTCGGCGGGTCGGTTTTGAAAATACGCATGATTTAATAGGTGATTTATTTAGAGCTAAAAACGCGGGCGTTACAAATGCCTTCTTGCATGGTCACCTTGAAGAAGTTGTTTACATGAAACAGCCTCCTGGCTATGAAGACAAAACATTACCTGGATACATCTGTAAGTTGGATAAAGCCTTGTATGGTCTCAAACAAGCGCCAAGGGCGTGGTATTCGAGACTCAGCACAAAATTGCAAATGCTTGGTTTTAAGTCATCAAGGGTTGATACATCACTATTCTTTTTCAAGAAGGGGTCTCTTATCATGTTTGTTCTTGTCTATGTTGATGATATCATAGTTGCGAGCTCTATTCCTAGTGCCACCACTGCATTGTTAAAGCAGCTTAATGAAGAATTTGCCTTGAAGGATTTGGGAGAATTGCACTATTTTCTTGGTATAGAAGTATCCAGAGTACGTGATGGGATAATTCTCACACAGGAAAAATATGCTAATGATGTTTTGAAAAGAGTGGGTATGACACAATGCAAGCCGGTTAGTTCACCATTGTCTACTTCAGAAAAACTTTCGCTTTATGAGGGTACTGCTCTTGGACCAAAGGATGCAACAAACTATAGAAGTGTAGTTGGGGCACTTCAATATCTAACTTTGACAAGGCCTGATATTTCCTTTGCAGTTAATAAGGTCTGTCAGTTTTTACATGCACCTACAACAGTTCATTGGGCAGCAGTCAAAAGGATTCTGAGATACTTGAAGCAATCAACTAAACTTGGCGTAAAAATCAGCAAGTCCTCCTCCTTACGTGTCAGTGCTTTTTCAGATGCAGACTGGGCAGGTTGCCTAGATGATAGGCGTTCCACTGGAGGATTTGCTGTGTTTTTGGGAACTAACCTTGTGTCATGGAGTGCTCGCAAGCAAGCAACTGTTTCAAGGTCAAGTACTGAAGCAGAGTATAAGGCTTTGGCAAATGCTACAGCTGAAGTTATGTGGATCCAAACCTTGCTAATGGAACTTGGGGTTCATGCGCCACGTGCAGCAAAATTGTGGTGTGATAACCTTGGAGCTAAGTATCTCTCCGCTAACCCTGTGTTTCATGCAAGAACAAAACACATTGAAGTTGATTATCATTTTGTCCGAGAAAGGGTAGCCAAGAAGCTACTTGATATTGAGTATGTGTCTACCAAAGATCAAGTTGCGGATGGGTTCACAAAACCTCTCCCAGTACGGCAGTTGGAGATGTTTAAACACAATCTAAACTTGGTGTGTTCAGATTGAGGGGGAGTGTTAGAAATATTCAGTTATGATCCCTTGTAACAGATCCTAAGATATGAAGCTCGGCCATAGATGTAGATATAGTTGTTGTTATCTTTGTAAATCAGTTTGTAACAAGAGTATCTTGTAGATAGATAGCCTGGCCGAGCTATACCCCTAGGATCTATATATTGTAACCCCCTTGTGCATTGACGCATACAATTAACACGCATCGACGCCGAGCTCAAGGCAGTCGTTCCACCATCCTCTGCGCCTCGGTTATCTTTCACTGAGGCTATGGGACTAGAGGCTCCAGGATCTGCACATCATGCATAATCTAAAGCAAGCAAACATGACCAGGTGAGACATTTCTGTTTCTCACAGTCGCGGGCACACTGCCTTTTTTGGAGCAATACACATACATTTTCTTCCCATCCGAAAATTAATTCACATTATGACAATTATTAGTACAACATTATATGTCATCTTTTTTCTAGGAAAAAAAATCATATTACATCAGTACTAGTTATTATTCTAAAGTTCACAAGATGTGCACTTCTCATTTTCCTTCTGCTGACCCCTTTTCGTCGATACGCACTCTACTAGCTCTCAGTATACATTCTAGCACACTGAAACAAGGTTTGGCCTTGTCAATGTTCGTCACACTCATTCTCTCTGAGGCCTCTAGAATCTAACTGTGTTTCTTTTTTTAAATCTGCAGTGATCATGTATGCACCATCAGTAATCAGTTACGGAAAACAGTTGCTACCAGCAGAGCATAAAAAACTTTTTAACCTTGTGCCCGCTCTCAAAGCTTGGAGTTGATACAGTGCATGTTTTCCCCACTGAAGAATGTCTATCAGTTGGGGTTGGCATGCACTGGAAGCTCAAGGAGAAGCGCCCATCAGGAGCGGATATCACAGTTGCTGGAGTAAAGAAGACTGACGAGATCCAAGGCAAAGATTCAGAGGAGAGGGGATGTTTTATTTCTTTTCACGACGATGTTGCTGTGTGGCTGTGCCTGCAGGCTGAACAAGTTTCGATTTCTCTGTTCCCTGGATGTTACCTGGTACCGTTTCCGGTTTCGGTCTCCTGCGGGAGGCAGAGGCGCGCTGTGCTTCAAATCATGGTACTGGCCCTGCTGATGGTTTCTGCCTGTGCACGTGATCTTAACCGGCCTCGTAATAAAATTGTTATGCGATGGAATGTGATCACATTCTTGTCTGAACATACATGCCAGTCATATGTTTTTAGTGTTCAGTTCAAAAAAAAAATCGTTTTTAGTGCTGTTGTATCAGACAACCAGGTCCCTCTTGTTGGGTTTGAAAGGTTACGTTGTCGTTGCTGCTCCTCAGTCCTGATCATCAGCTCGTCGCTGCTGCTCTTCCTCCCTTGCGGCCAAGAGCCCGAGATAGCTGCCGATGTCTTGGGCCAAGACCTCACATGCATCCACTCTGTTTCTGCACAAGCACAAGGCCGGTCTCAGTGATAGTTTCACGAGCACGGTTACCAAAACTGCCACATCAACTTTTCAATTCGATGAAATTGTCACTCTCGATACACAGTTTCACAGGCACAGTTTCATAAACAATTGTAAATCTTACATATGTTGTGATCAAGTGTCACATTAAAACTATGTAACCAACTGATTCACATTTTATTTTCATAGTGTTGCCGGTCTGCATCTGTTTTAATTAGCACAACATGATCAGTGGGAACCAAGTACGTACTAAATTTTACTCTTATCATTTTTACAGAATTCGTGTATGCACGGATTACTGCTAGCAGAGGAGCCAAGCCAATGGATGTTTGCTACTCAAGTTCATTTTGCATTATCTCTTCTCTACTCCTAAAAAGAATGAATGAAGTGGCGAAAAAACTTGTAGTCTTTCCTCCGCTCGCGTGGTACCGCCGGCGGTCCGTCAATTTTTCCGTTTTCCATTTTTACCCCCACTCTAGGCCCTGTGGTTCGTGGCTTGTCGCTTCTTACCCTGCGCAGTCTCCACGAGAAAAAACCGACGGACACCATCCCATCGCCGTCCGCCGCCCGCACCGCGCCCCGGACGCCGTCGCTCACACCGCGCCGTGCCGCCACGATCTCTCCTCCGATCCGCAACTTCGCCGGATCCCTCTTCCATCACGTCTGCCGCACGGCTCCACGGCGCAAAACAGAAACCGCCGCCGCTGCCTCCCCTTCCGCAAGCCGCGTCCGCCTCAGCCACCCCCTCCCCCTCTGCACCGGGACTCCTCCGCACGTCGCCGCCTACTTCGCATCCCGGTGCCTGGTCGGAGGAGGCAACACGGCAGTGCGGAGGCAAGGATGAATCACGACGACGACAACCTTCGCTCCCTCCTCCTGCTCACGACATCCAAATCTACTGGGTGCCGATATCGCTGAAGTCACCGCCGCCTCTACCACCGCTCCACTCCATCGCCCCCACCCCGCTTTTTTCTTCTGCACGGCTCCCATTCCCATCCAATCCTTGCGGTCCCTTCCCCACCCTCTCTGCCCGCTACTTCGCCGCCGCTGATCTCCACCCTGACGCCCCCTCGCTTGCGCGGCTCTCGCCCACGAGGCGCTGTGTGCGCTGTCACGGCGACCCCGCGATGGCAACCCTGTCGTGGCCCATGGGACAGAAACTGCGAGTCTTCTTCATGGACGAGGGCGCCACAGTGCTGGTAACATATCTACTCTTGTGTTCTTCATCAGTCTAATCTTTGCCCTAAATTTAAATTATAACCCATGCACTGAATTTCCTGATGAGAGAAGCTTGGGTAAGTTAATTAATCTTGTGACAGGATATTCTTGGTCTGTCTCTGCAAGTTAATCACAACAAGTTTTGAATTTTCATATCCTAATCGCAGCATGTTCTGATTTTTCACAGTCCTAATTATCTAGATTCCTGCAAATTGGATGTAGGTGAAAGAATACAGTATTGATGCCCATGAAGTATTCGTGTTGTTCCCTCAATGGCTATGCACCTGAACGAATGAATAGTAGATCAACTTACGAAGTTCTGCTCCTATAATGGTCAGATGATGCAGTCAAGAAGATTGTGTGGTCCTCCCAGTAAGGAGATCAACTTAGTGTAGCACAATGGCGTGATCACAAGCAGTATGTGGCAAATGGAAATGGTGCTCTGCTATGACTTCCCCTTCAATGCCCCCACATTCCAGGTACACGATGTGCCTCTCCCTGGTTCGTATTCTTGCTTGAATGTCGCCCAAAGCAATTTGAGCTCCTGAAGATTTTATTTTTTTCTGAGCTGTGGATGAGGTTGCTCCATTCTTACCAATCTAGCTGAGGATTCTTGTTTTTTGTTTTGTGCTTCTGCAGTTCCAGTGGGTGTGCCAACATCTCCTAGACTCATGCGCAAGGCCTCCACCCAATTAAATTCGCTCGGCAGAATCGGCAACAAGGCCAAGCTCACCTACGCCATGGTCAACCTCCCCACATGGTGAAAGTAAGAATAATCCACTTCCTTTCTTTTCCCCTTCCTTTAAACCTCCATTCTTATCTCTACATTTCTTGCCTCTGGACCGACCTCGGGGAACAGTTCTTATCGGTATGTATGTGTGTATTTATTTGGAGTTCTCATGATTTGACTTAGAGGTCTAATTCATTTCCTCACATTACATCTTTCTGAACTGATGTCTAATTCATTCCCTGATATCTATCTGATGGGCTTTTTGACTTGCATCTGAATTTTATTTTTTTAGTTATAGATTTATACGACTAAATGCTATGAGGTTATCTAAATATGGTTAAATAACATGTGTGATTGGTTCCTGGGAATAGCTCATAATGGCTGCCATTTTGAATCCATGAGTCTTAATCAGAGCATTGCTAATGCATCATATACTGGGACAACTTTTCACCAATTTTTCACCTTTCTGATTGCCAAAGATATCTTACTGATTGCACAGAAGGCCGCCCAGACATAGTGCAATGGCAAGCCACTGTAACACCCTAAAATTTCTAGATTTCAGGATGTTATTAGGAGAAATAATTAAGCAACGATTTTGATATAATTTTAAAATTTTCCCAACATTTATTTTGTTACAGGAAATTTAGTGTAGGAAAATAATTGATTGTCTTTCAGAATTAAATAAAATGATTGTTTGAGTGTTGCATTCATTTCGATTGCATTTGTTTTGTTTGAGATAGTGTTTTCAAAATCATAAAAAGGTCAAATCAAAATCTATCTCTCTCTATCTCTCTATCTTTTTATGGTACATCCAACTCATTCTCTCTGTCTATGTTTCCAACTCATCCGACTATCTTTCTTTTCTCGGCTCAAACCTTTGCTCGGCCCAAGAGCAATCATAAGCTGTCGGTCCGTTATCCATCAGCTGGGGAACTCATCCTCTCTCTATATATCTCTTTTTTTATCCCTATCCGGCCTCACTTCTTTGTTAGACCAGAAGTCACGCGCGACCCACCTTTAATTCTTGCAATCACGTTTCTATCAGCTGGCCCAACAGTCGGCTCAATCCTTTTCGCCACCCAGCTTCATCTCCCTCTCTTCCATAGTCACTGACAGTCGGGCCCACCCATCAGTTCCATCCTCCACCTCCAGTTGGCACTGTGTCGCACTCGTGCTCTTACACCCACCTAGCTCCTGTGCGCTATGCTTCGCACCTAAGCCGTACCCCTCATGCACATGCACAGTGCGCCGCCTGCGTGGCCCTCATGTCCACGCGTCTCTGGCCGTCTACCTCGTGCCGCATGCCTGGCTCGGCTCTACGCACTCGTGCACTGCACTGGCGCTCATCCGTGCCTGAGCCGCTCAGCTCTCGTGCCGCTCAACCTATCTGCAGCCCGTCTTGCGGTACCACCACACTTGCTAAGTGCCCCAGTGCCCGCTCGCATCCTATCTGTGTGCCGTGGCGACCTGAGCCCATGCGTCCCAACCTTCGCCCGCATCTGACTGTGTCACCCGAACCAATCCGCGTGTCGTTGTCATCTCGTTGTGCGCGCCCAGCAAGCTGCCTGCATGTCGCGCCGGCTGCCAGCACCGCCCATGTGACAACGTGGCCACGCGTGCCCCGTGTGCGCTCGTGCGCTGCTCCCAAACCGCACGGCCGACCCACTCCTATGCGCGACACCTACCGCTCGTCACCGGAACACTGCCAGTCACGCGTACCCGGGTCGGTTGCCGCACGTCCGCTCGCGTCATGTGACCAGCGCACTGCCGCGCCGCCCCCGCCCGGCCATGGTCCTTGGCCTTGACGCATGCACGCAACGTCCTCTCTGCTTTCTCTCGAAAAAACTGCCGCCCTCTTTACTCCTTTCCAGCCATAATAGCCATCACAATAATCACCATCAATGGTCTTCATATGAGCCGTCGTTGCCATTTCTTTCTCTTGCACCAGTGTGGCCATCCATTTTCCCCTCTAGCAGTAAAGAGTCCACCTCTATTGGCTAGTTAATACCCAAGCCTACATGCACACGCCAGCACCTTCACTTTACCTCTCATGCATGCATGCATGCACGGTGCCTTCTTCCATTCACCTCCCACGCATGCATGCGCCGCTACCACAAGAAACCGTCGCCTCCTTCAGTCCATCAGAAACAGTCCTTGCCACTAATGACATCAATGGCCGGTTGTCATAGCCTTCAATTCACCCATCAGTGACCGCAGCTGGCCATTCCTCTTCCTCAGCGTGAATGCGTCGCAAACCAGGGTGTCCTGCTCATGCCTATAAAGGGCAAGCGCCCAGCGCCCTGCAGCTCTGCCACACATAGCCTCGCTGCCAGCTGCTCGCGACTCCTAGATGCTCTACTCGTCCAGCGCCTCGCCTCAACTCGGCAGTCTATTCCTCGTACAGCGTTGCCGTGTTCCGGGCAGACAGAGCCGGAGGGGCCGCCACACACATTCATCGCCGGTTCACCGTCCCCGTCAATCCCTGGCCATGGTGAGCACCTCCCCTCGACCTCCTCTTCATCTTCGGCACCAGAGAAAACTACGACCTCCCATTTCAATCTTGCCTTTATCCTTGCCGGTCCACTGCTCCAGAAGCTCTCGCACTTGTAGCTCTGTTTTCTTCAGCTTCAGTTCGTTAATAAGTCATCCCCGACGTCCCTCAACATTGATTTGTGGCTGCAGTTGGATGTCATCCAAAAGAGTTCTGCAAGCTGCCTTTCGATGCAGGGTTGAGCTTCTTCCTGATCACGCACTACTGCTTCACCGACGACCAGCACACCCGGTGAGAGATATTCTTGTGCCGTCCCTTTCTGTTTTCATATGGCCATCCTTGTGGCATGCTATCGTCGTCACATCTTGCTCTCTAGCCGCCGGTGTTTTCTTTCTGTTTAACAGCACCATGCACCGTAGCACACATCACTCAGCACATGCTAGCAAGCACGATCTAGCGCCCTGTTAAATCCATGCTTGCATGCATGATCTTGCCGTAGGTGACTAGTACATGCTAGGAAGCAAGCAATCAGTACACATCATCATTACATCATTCATATGTCATATATCCATTCATTTCCTTCAAAAATACAATTCAAGTAAATTTATCATTCATATTTCAGCGATATATATGGCTATGTCTTTTCTTTTATCTTATCTGGATGTCGTCGTCTGCCATCTCTTGTGTCTCGGGAATCATCTTTGCTAGATCTATCTATAAATAGTAATCCCTTGTATATATACCCTCCCAACCTTGTTTAATCCATAGATCTCGTGTTTTAGCTCCGCTTCGATCGTTTTGAGTTGCGCTAGGTTCATATAAACGTTAGGAGCAATGTGATCATGATCGCTATTATATAATCTTTTAAAATATTTAAATATGATTAAATATTTATATACATGCTTTTCTAATTTAAAAAAACTAATTAGAGTTCAACACGTGTTTTTATAAGAAAGTTAATTTGATTAATACTCATTCCAATAATCTTTTCAATTAAAATTTAAGTAGAGTTATACCTCAGTTTTTATAATCAAATTTAAATTGTTTAATATTTATTAAATCTGCTTTCTAAATAAAAGCAATATAGGCTATCTCGAGTTTTCTTAATTAAATGTTAATTTGACTAATATGAATACAAATGTGTTTTGAATTAAATTTGTTCAGTTGAACTCGAAATATAAAGTTATACGCTTAGATGCTTTACACACTTTTTCTGAATTAAATGTTTAATTTGCATAAATCATACTTGAATATTTATAAATAAAATTTGACTAAGTTTACATCGTCTTTTCAATATAAATATAATTTGCCTAATTCTAAATAGGGTATTTCTCTGAAATAGCCTATACACATCGCTTTATTCAATTAAAATATATCAAGCATATAGCCTTGCATGTTATAATCTAAATTTATCGATAGATGTGCTTTTTCAACGATAGTTCCGTTCTCAGCGTTTCTTGCGTTTGCATTCCTAGAACCAAACCCCTTCCTCTTTCTAAGCCTTTTTCTTGTTTGGTGTATTGTTCTTAGTTGTGCTTATTTGTTTTTGCATGTTTGTGCCCGATGTTTGCTTCGAGTAGAAGATCGAGCTGCTGATCAGAAGTCTTGAAGTTTAAGAGTTTCAAGTGAGCAAGAGCAGAATAGCAAGACTAACTTTTTGTTGGAAAAAGGCAAGTGGCCCTAACCATCCTTCTACCTATGCTTTAAACAAGAATACTACGAATTAATTGGAACATGGAGAACCACCTAGGAAAACAGTACAACCACAAGACATATGGCTCTGTCTTGGCCAATTAATTAGGGAAGTCTTGTGTGGCTATTAGCCTTAGTAGCTTGGGGTACGGAGGAATGCTTTTATGACTCTTCTACTCGGACAGGGTTTTGGAACGGAAGTGCTCTTCTAGGCTAACCTGGTCCGAGGGTAGAAGGAGGGTACGAAAGATAGCCTCTAGGACGTGCTACTATGGACTAATACACATAGGAGGACTCTTTGTAAAGGCCTCGTAGCGTCCCTATGCAACCACACCTCAGAAGTGTGGTATTGTGCCTACTTTTGCACAACATGGTTGGGTTCCAAGTTCTTCGGAACTTTTACGCGACTTGTGGTGAAAGTGTACAACCTCTGCACAGTGTAAAACTGTTATAACAGCCGTGCTCACGGTCAAGAGCGGCCTGGACCCTCACATGATTAATAAACTTGAAGATGGATTTAAAATTGCTTTCCGGTTATTTCTGTGGCCTTGCTGAGTACCAACCATAAGTGTACTCAACCTTGCTAAATCGCTGTTCAGAAGAAGAAGGTGTCTGCCAGAAGATGGTGCTAGGCGTACGCAACCCCCAGTCAATTGCCTGTGAGTTTGGAGCCTTTGCTTCCCAGGACTCTGCTGTAAATCTCTGATAATCTTCTTTCTTTTCGTGATATTGTTTCTGTTATTCACTATGATGTCACTATATGTATGAAATTAGATCCTGGCATACATATAGGTAGCACTTGGTTTTCTTCGGAAAATCGGGTGTGACAGCCACCTAAATGTACGGAGCGGAAAATTCTCTGGCGACCACAGTGGTACAGTGTGCTTATGCTCATTAGTGTCCATCAGCCCCAGCACAATGAACTAATGTTGCTGAGCTGCCAAGTTTTTATGATGCATTGTATTCTCTCTCAATATACACATGTGCTTGGATGCAAACCTGAGCCTCCTTCGCTTGTACTAGGTAATATGATTACTCCAGTGATTCCAATTTCGCCAATATTTTGGCTCTCGTGATTCCTTCACCTGTACCCTTGACTTCAGTTTGTGCACAGTTCTGCCTTTTTATCTCTTGATGCATGGTGAAAAGCGATATCAATCAGGGTATGCAACATGGAAGGGGAGCACAGAGTAGTTTGAGAAAAGAGGTAACACAGTAGGCTATTTTTTTGTATAGTTTAGTGCATATAAGAACTTGCATTGTCATCTGTATGAGCCCCGGTTCAGTAGATTATTTTAATATTTGTGTTCCTTCACCTTTAGCAGAATGAGTTTTTTACTCCTTTGTACTGACAATATCACCTCTTTTTTTGCATTCAATTTGCATAAGTGCATAGGTTTTGCTGAAATCAAACATTACTGACTGATGTAGTTAGAATTTTAATTTCAGAAGATTTCAAGAGCTACCATTTTTCTTCGACTCATAGTTGTTGTGGCCTTGAGGAGGGTTGCCCTGCCCGTTCTTCACTCAGCCTTAGTGTTCCAGGAGGAGCAGCTCTCGCCAAGTTCACCAGCCACACTGGTATGTGCCTTTGCCTTAATTCCTTGTTTGCCATTGCTACAGAACTTGGGAATTTGGCATATTACAAACTTGGATTTGTGGGAGTCAAAATCAAACCATCAAGTCTTGAATGATTGAATCCCAAAAGTGTGCCAAATTTTATTTACCTGGAGATAGTATGAGTGTTGCATATGGTAGGGAATGCTTAGAACAGATATTGTGATGATATGTTATTTTCAAAAAAAACAATTGTGACGATATCCTTATAACACAATCAATTCTATAAAAAAAACATTGTTTAGGTTTTTATTGGATGATTTTCTTTTACTGATCTAATACAATTGCGATTCTTTTATATTGCGATGTGCACATCTTTCAGAATCAATCTTATGCCACAAGTTGTATATATCTCTAACTTTGTGTGTCCATGATCAAGGATGGGAAGAGTGCTGGCTCGAGTGTTGTTGCTTGTCCGGCAAAAAAAGCTGCAACCTACTCATTGTAATTGTAAAGTTTTTGTGATTGGCTGATTTTTAGTTAGATTACAATATTAAATTCATTTAATACCTGCCAACTGGATTAGCTAAATGCAGCCACTTTGATTTATTTTAGCACTAGAATCTTTACGACATTTCATTGATAATATTCAGTTGTAGAGAAAACAATATGTTTTCCTTTTTTTTTGAGTTTCTTACAATCTTTATCACTATTTTAAGATTAGAAGAGAATACTGAATTGTGGTTTGCCCCCCCCTAATTTTCTTATGACAATATAATGCTGGTTTGACTACATAATAATGGTGAGTTGCTGCTCTGCATACTCAATCACCCTGGAGCAATAAAAGCATGGGATGTTGGGGAATTCAGGAAAACCCGTCACCCTCGAAACGTTGAGTTTAACGAAGTTCTCAAAGCATGTTTTTCAGGAAAAGGGAATTCGCGATTCTCGGAAGCCTGGAACCTGCGAAGTTGCGACCCGCGAATGTGCGGAGTCGGGAATCTTGATTCGGCGAAGAGGCGGAGTCACGAACATGCGGGAGCCCGGAATCCCAACTGTTGATGGTCCGAACTTCGGAGAACTGCCGATTCGGAAATCCGATGAAGACTCGTTTGGGACTCGGGCGCACGGACATGCACGAACTCGTTGGAAAGCAAGGGCCACTTCGGGAATCTGCTGAAGACCTAGTTCGGGAATCTCGGGCGGAAACATTCACGAACCACGGGAGAAGCAAAGTCAAAGTTGTAGTCCCAAAAAGTCCGGGTTTAGAGTGTGAACTAGTGGCAGATTTGTAAATATGTTAGGTGGAAAAAGACATTCTTGTATGTGTTCACACCAGGAATATTCCCTGAGCCCGAGGGTGTTATCGGCATGTAAAAGTCCCTTCGTCTCCCTATAAAAGGGGGCGCGAGGGCACGTGTAAACGGATTCAGACTTTTTTGGGACTTGTGCTACTTGCAGAGAGCTCCACAGTCTCTTTGCGCCCTAATCTTGTACTTGAACGTGTTGAGAACTCTACTCGTGTTTGGGCAGTTATCCGAATTTTTCGGGTACCCCCCAACATTGGCGCCCACCGTGTCTCAGCCGAAAAAGAAACTCACGATGCCACCTCAAAAGAAATCCAAGAAGAATGCTCCAAAGACAGGCAAACCAGGATGATAGCCTTCCCACCCAAGGACATGAAACCTCGTTTGTTCCTGAATCCTCGAACGTAACAGACCAAGAACGAAGAGAAAAGCTCGAGGCCCTCATGAGGGCAAGAGCAGAAAAGACAGCTCACATCCAAGAACAACCTGCTGAACAGCAAGAGCACGAGAATGTTGATGCCGATGATGATGCCATAGACAGACGACTAGCCATGGTCCACCAAAAGATACAACAACTACAGAGAGACAAAGAAAAGTTCGCGGCTCAGTTGCAGGCGAAGAGAAAAATCTCTGAAAAGCTAGAGCAGCTGAACAAAGCAAAAGAGCAAATACAAGCAATACAGAGAGAAATTGACGAAATGAAAGAACAAGAGAACAGTTCCCTGTGGCAGGAAACACCGCAGCAGAACCCTGCGCCTGCAAGAGAATCTCCGAAAGAAAACTTTTTCGCGGGAAACGGAGTCTCACACTTCGTGGATTCTGAATCACCGCTGTCAATAGGGCTGCAAACAGCACCTTGGCCGCCGAAGTTCAAGCCTGTCTCTCTTCCCAAGTACAACGGCTTCGGAAACTCCAGACAGTTTCTCATGAGATACGAGTCAGCTGTGAACTCGGCAGGAGGAGATGATGTCGCACTCGCCAAATCCTTCATCATAGCTTGCGAAGGACCAGTACTGAATTGGTACTCACTGCTGCCTCCACACTCGATCTACAGCTGGGTAGATCTCAAAACAAAATTCATGCAAGCGTTTCAGATGTTCCATGACACGACGGCCGAAGCCTCAGATCTGTACAACTGCAAGCAGAAGGACAGGGAACCACTGCGGAACTTCGTGAGAAGGTTCATGCAACAGAGGTCTCAGATTCCCGACGCCGATGACAAGACAACAATCAAGGCACTGATCAAAGGTCTCACCCCAGGGCCAACGGCTTCCCACCTCACAAGAAAGAAGCCTGAGACAGTTGAAGAACTATTTCGGGAATTGGAGGATTACATTCTGTCTGATGATGATCACCGCAAGAGAGTAGCCGAACGAAACGAGGCAAGACAGGGCGACAGAGATATGACCTAGCGGGCACCACCCCAGCATCCACGAAATGTAAATAGTGTTGGAAATTCTCAGCCCCAACAAGACAGTAGGCCAAGTGCCAGGGGAGGATTCAGTCATAGAGGAAGGGGGAGAGGAAGAGGAACTCCAAGCCTCCCGAACCACAACCCAAGAGATCCCCACTTCTACCGCCGGTACCATGGAAGAGGCCACAAGACCGAAGGGTGCCCGGAGACAAAGAAGAACATGGCACGAATCCAACAAGAGAAAGCACCGATGAGCATTGCATCCTCGATGCCAACCCGGGTTCGGCCGAACTTCGGCAACCGTAGTTCGCGAGTCCGCGGTCAAGCTCGTACCCGGTTCAGCAATTTCCACAATCGCAATCAGCATGGCAGCCTTCACAGCAATTCTTCCCTCAGTCGCAAGCGATACAGTCGATCCAGCAGCCACAACCCATTCGGGAAATCTTGCCACCGCCTCCAGAAAGCTCATCAAGGCCTCAGTCAAGTTCAGTACCTCAGAACTCCAAAGCATTGCCGTCCTTCGGAACTATCATGCCAATCACAGGCGGATCTGCTATGGAATTCGAAACAAAGAAACAGCGAAGCAATTACTTCAGATCTGTCAATACCATCATCAACGATGGCCCAGCTGCCCGCCCGGAGTGGGCGAAGGTGCCAATCACCTTTACAGAAGAAGATTTCAGGTTGAAATCCGCGATTCACAATGATGCCATGGTGATCGAAGTCAATATTGCTGGGTGGGTCATAGG
This sequence comes from Cenchrus americanus, assembly GCA_947561735.1. Lineage (NCBI taxonomy): Eukaryota > Viridiplantae > Streptophyta > Magnoliopsida > Poales > Poaceae > Cenchrus > Cenchrus americanus. The sequence goes on from OX387242.1 coordinate 9,033,707, forward strand.
AAAAATCCTGGTTGACAACGGGAGTTCGGCGGACATTCTGTTCCTGAAAACATTCGAGAAAATGAACCTGAGCCAGCACATGTTAGATCCACCAGAGTACCCACTGCAGGGGTTCGGAGGAAAGCCCATCAAGCCGGTGGGAAAAATTTCACTCCCAGTTTCTTTCGGAGATCTTGAGAATGCCAGAACGGAGAACCTCACCTTTGACGTAGTTGACATATATCACCCGTACCTTGCGATCTTCGGCAGAGGATTCATGAACAAGTTTGATCTTGTCATAAGGCAACGAGTTCCTATGCATGAAGATGCCCGCGCCCAAAGGGGTTATCACGGTGTTCGGCAATCGACAGGAGGCCGGGAACATAGAAAAAGGCCACACGCCCGGCCAAACGAATGTGTACCGGCGAAAGCAAACGAAGAGAGGAAGGAAACCTATGAAGAGCCTAAGCGGGACAAAGAGAAAAATAACATAGCCGCGAGAAGATGAAACAAAGAAAGTGTATTTGGATGACATGCCCGACAGAGCAGTCATAATAGGGGCGAACCTCAGCGCCGAAGAGGATGATGAACTCATACGATTCCTGAATAGAAACAAGGATGTTTTCGCATGGTCAGCCAAGGACTTGCAAGGTGTTGACAGGGACATAATCGAACATGCCCTCGAAACGGATGACAAGATACCACCCAAGAAGCAAAAACTTAGGAAAATGTCTGACGAAAAGGTCAAGGCAGTAGAAGCAGAAGTTCAGAGGTTGCAGGACGCCCAGGTAATCAGAGAGGTCAAGTACCCAGTCTGGTTAGCCAACACTGTGCCAGTCAAGAAGAAAAATGGCAAGTGGAGAATGTGTGTGGATTTCACAGATCTGAACAAGGCGTGCAAGAAGGACGATTTTCCCTTGGAAAGGGTAGACAAAATCGTGGATGATGCAGCCAACAGTGAGATGCTTTCGCTCCTGGACATGTTCTCTGGGTATCATCAGATCAGAGTTCGCAAAGAGGACGAAGAGAAGACGAGCTTCATCACCCCATTCAGAACGTTTTGTTTCGTAAGAATGCCAGAGGGGCTGAAGAACGCAGGATGCACGTTTTCGAGAATGATAGCAATAGTACTGCACCAGCAGATTCGGAGAAACATTCTGGCATATGTGGATGACATAGTTGTCAAAAGTGTCCAGAGAAGGGACCATATCAGTGATTTGGCAGAAACATTCGCGAACATGAGGGCAGCAAACTTGAAGCTAAATCCAGAAAAATGTGTGTTCGACATTCACAAGGGGAAAGTTCTCGGATGCCTAGTTTCAACGAAAGGCATTGAAGCGAACCCTGACAAGATAAAGGCTCTGATGGAAATGCAGGAGCCAATCTCAGTAAAAGATGTTCAGAAGTTGACAGGGAGAGTGGCTGCCCTCAACAGATTCATCCCCAGAGCCGTAGAAAGAAGTTTGCCATTCTTCCAAGTTCTCAGAAGTGCCAAGAAATTCCAGTGGTCCGAACCTCAGAAGCAGGCCTTTCGCGAACTGAAGGACTACCTGTCCAACATGACCAAGCTCTGTCCGCCCGAGCCAAAATCGCCGCTTCTCGCCGTACGTGTCCGCATCAAGTTCGGCGGTAAGTGCGGTCTTGGTACGGGGAAAAGGAAGAAGGAAAGCTCGGGCAAATTCTCGTATACTTCGCCTCCGAAGCATTATCCGGTTCCAAGGTTTTCTATTCCGAACTCGGAGAAGATCGCGTATGCGGTCATCATGGCAACAAGAAAACTAAGACATTACTTCGAAGGCCACGAATAAGAGTTATCACCAACCAACCATTAAGTGACTTGTTCGCAAACAGGGAGGCATCCACCCGAATCATCAAGTGGGGTGCCGAACTCTCTGAGTATGTGGTGGATTTCGAGAGAAGAAGTGCAATAAAATCGCAAGTTCTGGCAGACTTTGTCGTGGACTGGACCTCACCGCTTTCGAATCTTGAGGAAAATACGCCCGAACCTTGGGTAGTGCGGTGTGATGGAGCATGGTGTTACAAGGGGGTCGAATTTCGGGCCGTTGTAACGTCCCCGACGGGCGTGGTCATAAGATATGCGGCGCGGCTCGTATTCGCGAACAATGAACACTCCACGAACAACACAACGGAGTACGAAGCTCGCTGCCGGCTTGAGAAAAATGAAAGCCTTGGGGCGGCGAGACCTTCATAATCGAACGGATTCGAAAGTAATCCGAAACACATCGAGAAGGAAAGCGAGGCCAGGAATCCAGTTCTCATGAAATATCTTGAAAAAGTCAGAGAAATGGAAAGACATTTCAAAGGATATTCAGTCCAGCATATCCCAAGGGATGATAACAATGAGGCGGATAAACCGGCAAAGGCGAGCGGCCGAAACCAAGAGCTACCACCAGATGTGTTCTTTGAAATCATCGAGAACCCTCCATCAAAGATTCAAGAACTCAAATCGTGAATATGGTGGAAATTCCAGACTGGAGAGCAGAAATAATGGCCTATCTCAGGGGACATTACGAACCACAAGATGAATTGGAGGAAAAAAGGTTGAAGCAAAGGGCTCGGGGCTATACAGTAGTAAATGGAGAATTATACAAGTCAGGAGTCACTGAGCCTTGGCTGCGTTGCATCACCTCCGAAAAAGGTCGCGAACTTCTGAAAGAAATTCACAGCGGGTTTTGTGGGGCACACATAGGCACCAGGGCTTTGGCTGGTAAGGCGATAAAGCAGGGATTCTATTGGCCCACCATAAACATCGACGCCAAGATGTTAGTTCGGAAATGTGAAGCATGCCAGAAGACGGGAAATCAGCAGAACTTGCCTTCAATGCCAGTTCACTTAATTCCTCCGACCTGGCCTCTGCAAAGATGGGGAATGGATCTAGTAGGCCCGTTGCCAGCAGCTCAGGGTAATTGCCGATTTGCGGCTGTAGCAGTCGACTATTTCACGAAGTGGGTAGAGGCAAAACCACTCGCGAATATCACAGCGGCAACAGTTCAGAAGTTCTTTTGGCAGAACATAGTCTGCAGGTTCGGGGTTCCTAGAGAGCTGACGGTTGACAATGGCAAACAGTTTGACTGCTACACCTTCAAAGAATACTGCAGAACCCTGGGCACACAAGCGAAATTTTCGTCAGTATATCATCCACAGTCCAATGGTGCAGTCGAAAGAGCCAATGGTTTGATTTTTTCGGGAATCAAGAAATGTTTATTTGATCAGAAAAAGGGAAAGTGGGTGGATGAACTTTCAAAGGTGATCTGGTCTCATAACACCACGGTTTCAAGGGCAACAGGTTTCACGCCTTTTCGCCTACTCTTCGGGACTGAGGCTATGACGCCAGAGGAGATCAAGAATGAAAGCATGAGAGTCTTGAAGGGAAAAGAGATAGAGGAAATTGATAAGAAGGTGGAGAAAGACATGATAGAGCTGACAATCCTTGAAGCAGCGAAAAATATTGAGAAGTACCAGAGAGAGACAAGGGCATGGAGAGACAAAAAGGTGGTCCGAAAGGACATCAAAACTGGTGATCTTGTCTTGAAAAGAAAGAAAAATTGGGAGAACCCAGGAAAACTTCATGAGTCATGGGAAGGGCCTTACATAGCCAGGGAAACAGATATGCCAGGGGCTTTTCGCCTGATGGAGCAGACTGGCGAAGAGTTGCCGTATTCGTGGAATGCCGATAGCCTAAAGAGGTATTATCCATGAAAACCCTAGTTGTACATAAATGTAGTAGGTAGCAGTTTTTCAATTTTCGTAAGTTTACACTTTAGGAAGATAAAAACCCGAATCACGTGTCTATAAGTGACTTCGGGGAAAAACTAGTTTTATTTCTTAATCATAGTACTAGAATAAGAAGGACCGTACTCTTTTCCTTGCAAAGGGGGCTCTAAATCAAGAGGTAAGGTTTTTAACGAGGCGGGTCCCATGTAAATACTCTTTCTGATATATATATGAAAAGAGTCTTCCCCCAAATTGCATGTTTCATATTTTGTGTCTCGAAAATTCCATCGTGAAAAAAGAAAAAGTTTTCCTGATAGCCGAAATTCCATCGTGAAAAAAGAAAAAGTTCGTGAGAAAGGGCTTCCTGATAGCTGAAAATCCATCGTGAAAAAAGAAAAAGTTCGTGAGAAAGGGCTTCTTGATAGCCGAAATTCCATCGTGAAAAAAGAAAAAGTTCGTGAGAAAGGGCTTCCTGATAGCCGAAATTCCATCGTGAAAAAAGAAAAAGTTCGTGAGAAAGGGCTTCCTGATAGCCGAAATTCCATCGTGAAAAAAGAAAAAGTTCGTGAAAAGGGCTTCCTGATAGCCAAAAATCCCATCCATCAAGGGATTCCCACCAGAAGAGGCCCGAGACAACAACAAGTTGTGGCCTAGAAAAATCCCATCCATCGAGGGATTCCCACCGAAAAAGGCCCGAGACAACAACAAGTTGTGGCCTAGAAAAATCCCATCCACGAAGGGATTCCCACCAGAAAGTTCGCATGATAATTCTGAGAAAACGAATGTCTAAGGGTTCGCCTATGTATTCTCACTCAGTTCAGATTGTTGCAAATTTTTCAGGTATCGTCATTATAAGAAAAGGACAAGGGGCTCCATCGGATGTTCACAGAAAAATATTGGTTGAAGCAACTGAGGGTTGCAACTTCAACCGAGGCAAGTCTGCCGATCGGGCCAAGTCCACAAAATTCGAAAAACAAATTTTGTCGACTTGCACGACGACAGTCGAAATTTTCAAAAATTGACGAAAACATCTCTTAAAGACGCTCTAAAGAAGTTCGTGAATAATAAGATTCGTGAATCTGCAATCTAGTTTTCATGCGAAACGGCAAGGTGGGGGAGGGTGACGTTTTTTCAAAGAAAAAACACATTCATTGCCTTATTCGCATAAAAACTTCCGAACAATTCTTTGATAATTACAACACTTGGCGTAAAACTCAAAACGAAAGCTCAACAACATGTCCCGGTTTACAAACACTGTCTTCAGCCGTATCGCTAGCGTAGGCGAAATCAGATGCATCGACTAAGGGGCTAAGGGGCTCCGTCTTGAGAACCTTCGCAGACGGCGGAGTAGGTGGCACGGAACGAACCTTCTTACGAAGTAAGAAAAACGAGGAAAGATCAAAACAACCTATACAAAACTTAAGCGAGGCCTCAAGCCAAAAATCGGAAAAATCTTGTTCAGGATGCGCTTGCTTGAACAGGCGCCACGCTTCACCACTAACGAACATATTATCCCGATGAAACCGAAGTGGTAGCACGTCTGCCGCGCAGCCCGGCTTGCGGGACTGCGCGCGGTTAAAATTTACAGAACATCTGTTCAGGAAAGTTTGATGAATCTACACGAATGTACAACCAGTCTCGAATTCACTCAAAAAAGTCTAAACATATCACTCAGTTTGTAATGTCCACCTTCGGCGAATCCTCCTCTCGTTCGGGAACTTGTTCGCCGTCGTTACCGCCATCGCTGCTGCTGCTGCTGCCGCCGCCGCCTGAGCCGTCTTCGCCGGACTCACTCGAACCCTCGCTAGAAGTTGATCCTTCGGGAGACGCGGCGGCTCCTTCTTGATTCTCCTTTTCCCTCAGCTGCAAAAGGAAGAAAAGTGTGAGGAGGGTTCGAGAAACCGGAACACCTGCGACGAACATAAGTCACAAAATCGGGCAAAAGAAACCACCTCGGCAAGCTTTGCCCGCGCAATAGTCTTAACGATATCCGCTCCACCGACCAGCCAAAACTCTTTCGCGAACTTCGCCTTGATAGCCACAACGTCGGGGTTTGCTCGAAGTATCGCGTCGCTGGTAACGCTTGGGAATTGAGAAAGGTTCGCGCGAAACTTCGCCAAGTCCACACAGTTGTAATCGTGAAGGATCTTCAGGATACTCTCCACAGAGAAAGCAACGGCGAAGTCACTGGCACCAGATATCACCTCGGTGAGAGCCTTGAATTCATCCTCCAGCCAATCCATGAAATCGGGAATGTTAATGTCATCCGGCAGGGGGGCTGGGCGAACACCGTACTCATTCAAGGATTTCTGGTACTCAGCATAGAGCAATTTCAGCTTTTCCAGAATTTCCGAAGTGTTTTTCTTTGAAGCTTCACCTTGCTCTGTCAGTGCCTTCTCAAGATCCACGATCTTCCGATCCTTTGTGCTCAGTGACTTGGCGAGGCTGGCGTTGTTGATGCGAAGATCCTCGGCAATTTTCGTAGCCCGCTCGTGTTGTTGCCGAAGCTTTTCGATCACACTCAGATCATCTTCGTGGGATTTCTGAGCTTTCTCCAGTTCTTTCTTGGATTCCTCGAGCGCGGCCTCTGCGACTTTCTTCTCATCGTGACTCCTTTTCAAAGCTTCTGCCAGCTCAGCCACCTTCCTTTCGAGTTCAAGGTTCGTAGATTGCGCAAGAGAAAAGTTACGCTCCAGCTCCTTGGACTTCTGAGCAAGTTGTTCATTAATCTTTTCCTGTTTTGAGAGCCGCTCTATGGCAACTTTTCCAAGCATAGAATACTTGAGGGTATAATCCTCGTGGAAGCGTGCAAGCTTGGAGGGAGAGTAGGAATGCAACAGATCCCTGAATTCTGAAAAATTCAAGAATAAATCTCAGACAAAGATTCAACAATCGTGAATGACATGAAGAGGCAGCGAGGATGAACGAACCTTGCTTGCAAAAGTGTTGCATGGTGACTTGTTTAGTCGAACCCGAAGAGGCCCTCCCTTGAGGTGAAGGAGTAGTTTCGGAGATGGAGAGAGGCCTTTTTTCGGGGCTTTGAGCGGCTTCTTCGGGTCGTTCCGACGCCTCCTCTCCTGTTTCATCAACAATTGTGGACGATTTCCATAGAGTTAAAAATCTGGACGTCTTGCCCCCGACGCCACTTGTCTCAAAACCAACACGCAATAGCTTGCCGCGATGAGACGTACCAAAGCTTTTGTTAAAAGCGGCTAAAGAAGGAGAGGGCGCCTGGTCTTCGGGGACTACCTCCCGAACTTCGACCAAAGGAACATTTTCGTCAGGGTGGCCCTCCCTTTGAATAGTGCGCTCAAGGTCCCGGGCGAATTCGGAGGAGACTTGATCAGCGGCAGCGACCTCAGCAGCAGGGGTTTCGGCAACAGCAGGAGACTCAGTATGAACAACAACTTCAGCAGCAACGACTGACTTCTCAGCAGCAGCAGGGGATGCCTCTTTTTGGACTTCGGGAGCAACATCTGAAAAAGAATCGATATCCACGAATTCATTTTCGGAACCAGACGGGACAAGCTGTCTCGAAAGTTAAATAATGGCCAGAGGAAAACACCTTTAGGGCTATCTGTCTTCGTGAGGGTGTCGTCGTCGAAGGCGGATGGGACTCGCCGAACTCCGGTGGAAGAAACTTTCTTCACAGCCTTCTTCAATTTCTTGCGGCTCAACTGGGCAAGCCCCGAAGCAGCCTGAAGCTCAGCTTCCGAAGTCCGGGGTTCGGAGGTCTTTCGTTTCCGCTTCGATGACTCAAGCGATCTAGTCCTTGAAGGTTTCACTCCCGAAGAGGCTCCCTCGGTGGCAGGCGACGAGCTTCGCTTCGACGATCTAATTCGAGGAGCGCTGATGGGGGCGGGGCGAGCGGTGGCCACGGCGACAGCAGGAAGTTTCACCTTGGGACCAGGGCCTCGAGAGCCGAAAAATTTATCACCGCTGACTTCCGAAAAGACGCGATTGATCTTCTTCTTATGCTTCACCAGGGCCTTGTACGCCTTGTACTCGTTCATGGTATACTCGCCTACCATGACATTGACCCTTTTTTCCACTTCGTCCATGAAGTCCTTGGCGCTCTGGCCCTCGCGAAGTTTGATCCCGAACTTCGGGAAAGGCACTTTCTGGTCTGCCCAGTTGACATTGTAGTATACGAGTTCGGCAGGGGACCAACCGTTCGAGATAGGCCAGATTCGCGCGGCGACAAATTCTTCGATAATGTCACGGCCGCCAAGTATCGTGCTGGCCAGATGAAATGCACTCTCGCAATTCCTGATTCCTAAGGCCCGCTGGTTGTATCTCCCTACATTCACTGCGGCGAGAGGTGCGATCGGGCCCGACATCTTCGGCTCCTCAACCTTCAAGTAAAACCAATAAGATCTCCAATCGTCTGCGAGGTTGGTCCCGCACAGGACCGATCTGGATTCGAGTAATCCCCTGTCGGGTGTTCTGGCGTCGCGTGTTGAAGGTGCAGCACGCGTGCTGACTATGGTAGAATTGCCCATCGTCGCCCTTGATAACTTCGGGGATGATCACCAGCTCGTAGAACCGAGTGAAACCGTCGACGATAGGATTGCAGCCGAAGGTCTTCAAGATCCAGATAAACTTCGACACCTCGAGGAAGGATGTCGGAGTGAGCTGGTGGATCTTCACCGAAAAAGCGTCAAGAATCGCCGGCGGGGACGGGATCACAAGGGAACCTTAGTCCACAGATGAAGAAGTCCCGAAACACCACGATCTCTCCCTCTTTGGGAGTGGGAATCGGTTCGTCGAGAGGGGCACGCCCGGCGCCAGGAGAGAAGAATCCGGCCTTCTCGTACTCGCGAATAATGTTGCTCGTGACCTTCGACTCTCCGAAGGCGAGCGAGGGCGGCAGTGGGCCAGAAGTCCTCAGCATGATGAGATCGTCGACACCGGCGTCCACATCCCCGACGTCTTCGCCACCGTAAGACCCAACCTCTCCGTCTTCGCGACTTCGGGAACCGCTAGGTGAACCAACATCTTCGGCCGGTGAATCACGATCTGCGCTTTCGGCAGCTGGGTCAAGTGGGAGACCGGCAGCGATCAGCTCTTCAGTAGTCATGGGCCTAGCTGTACTTTTAACGCGAGCCACCTAACAAACACGAACATTCAGACAGTTAAGAGTAATGTTCGAGAATAAAACTCGAAAAATCGTGACGTCACTACACCAAAGTTTAACGAACTAACGAAACAACAAAGCAAAGATAAAGGAATACCTTAGAAGAGCGCGAACAAGGCACTCGGAGTTCGCAAACTTTCTAGCGAGAGAAAGGCGGTTCCGCGAAGGAAGAAAAATGTGAGAATCGTGAAAGGCTCGAGAGCAGTAAAAAGATTTTTAACAGCGCCAGCCCGCTATTTATAGGGCGGGGAGGGGTAGTTTCGCGAAGTGTGCCTCGATTTAACCGCCTTTGGCTCCCGGGCGACGCGTGTCCCCTCCGACGTTTCGTGGGTGACGTTTTTTGCTAAATTTCCGAACGGTTCGTGGAATCGGATCGTCGGAGTCAACCCGCTTCCCCGACGGGCTAGTGTTGGGGAATTCGGGAAAACCCGTCACCCTCGAAACGTTGAGTTTAACGAAGTTCTCAAAGCATGTTTTCCGGGAGCGGGGAATTCGCGATTCTCGGAAGCACCGGAACCTCGCGAAGTCGCGAATGTGCGGGGTCGGGAATCTTGATTCGGCGAAGAGGCGGAGTCACGAACATGCGGGAGCCCGGAATCTCAACTGTTGATGGTCCGAACTTCAGAGAACTGCCGATTCGGAAATCTGATGAAGACTCTGTTTGGGACTCGGGCGCACGGACATGCACGAACCTGTTGGAAAGCAAGGGCCACTTCGGGTATCTGCTGAAGACCTAGTTCGGGAATCTCGGGCGGAAACATTCACGAACCACGGGAGAAGCAAAGTCAAAGTTGTAGTCCCAAAAAGTCCGGGTTTAGAGTGTGAACTAGTGGCAGATTTGTAAATATGTTAGGTGGAAAAAGACATTCTTGTATGTGTTCACACCAGGAATATTCCCTGAGCCCGAGGGTGTTATCGGCATGTAAAAGTCCCTTCGACTCCCTATAAAAGGGGGCGCGAGGGCACGTGTAAACGGATTCAGACTTTTTTGGGACTTGTGCTACTTGCAGAGAGCTCCACAGTCTCTTTGCGCCCTAATCTTGTACTTGAACGTGTTGAGAACTCTACTCGTGTTTGGGCAGTTATCCGAATTTTTCGGGTACCCCCAACATGGGACTAATGCAAAATTGAAGCAGTTGCCTTTTCATTTCCATAAATTTGAACATCTATAATTGTTTCAACTCCTTCGTAATGTATGTGGTCTTATCTCTCAACTTGGTGGAAGTGCATTTCTTGTATTTAGCTTATTAATATAGCTTCTCTAAAGAATTACTTCGGCTCATTGTTATAATTTCATCCGGTGTCAATTTTAGGCAAGTTCATTTCTTCATGTGTTAAAAGTAAACATACGATTTGGATTTTAAGCATAAAGTATCATTGCTGACATCTCATAAACTTGTGGTTGTATTTAACGAAGTTTTGATACAACACATAAATTTTGATCTTACTCATGAAGCAAATATTATGTACCTTTAAAATTACGCAAAGGTTTTGGTTTTTTTAAAATGTCCGTCGCAACGCACGGGCACGAACCTAGTATTAGATATTTTAGAAAATCGCCACTTATTCAAACAGACTGCTTGGTACCACAAGTAACACTATTCGAAATGAAAACGACTCCTAATATGAAAATGAGCTAACCAACGGGCCACACTAATTTGTATGATATGGTTGATTTATTGTGAAAGAAAAAAGAGAGAAGTAAAAGCACTGCGCTGTCCTCTTCAGTCGTCACTGGTCGCCTATAGCTAGAGGCCTAGAGCTAGCTGCCTACTCCCTCCGTCCTAAAATAAATACAATTGTAGGACTGTGCACGTAAACCAATGCTAAGTGTAAAATTACAAAATTGCCACTTGTTTTTTGTAAGAAAAATCTAACGTTAGCTTGTCTTTTGCATAGGAAATTTCTGGAGTCTCTTGTCTTTTGTGGTTACTAGGTCAAAATTGCATTCTTTGTGAGACAAATTTTGAACCTTAGAATTATATTTATTTTGGGACGGAGGAGTACCTGCAAGCAGAGGACCACTCCAGCCATAAGTTCCAATCACAAATATTGCTGTATACAGAAAGTGGTCCTAGCAGCTGAATCGGTCGAATTTCTTCTACCTGCAGCTGCACGGCCACGTGGAAAACGATGACTAGCTTCAAGCAGCTTCTTCTCCTACTACCTGCGTTCCAAGTTCCCACTACCACACATACTCCACCACCACCAGTGAAATAGTTGAGCAGTGAGCTGCAGGCTGGCAAGCTGCTATACAATGATGGCGGAGGCTACCACCACCAAACACGTGGTGCTGTTCCCCTTCCCCGGCCAGGGCCACCTCTCCGGGTTCATGCTGCTCGCCGGCCTCCTCCGCCGCGCCCTCCCCGACGCTGCCATCACACTCGTCTCCACCCCGCGAAACGTCGCCGCCCTCCGGGTCGGGGACGCCGCCGCGCCGCGATTCCTCAGCTTCCACACGCTGCCCTTCACCCCGTCCGACCACGGCCTGCCCCCGCACTCCGAATCCGTCGACGCGCTGCCGCCCGGCCGCGTCGTGGACCTCATGGTGGCCTTCGAGGCGCTCCAGCCCGCCTTCGACGACTACCTCGCGGCGGTAACCGCCGCCGCACCGACCGGCGGCGGAGGCCGCGCCCGCGCCCGCGTCGTCGTCGTGTCCGACGTGTTCACGGCGTGGACGGTGGACGTCGCCCGGCTGCACGGGTGCGCGCACGCCGTCTTCGTCTCCTGCGGCGCGTTCGGCAGCGCCGTTCTGCACTCGCTCTGGAGACACCTCCCCGTCCGCCTCGACCCGGCGACCGGCCGCGTCCATCTGCCCGACCACCCGGAGCTCGTCATCCACCGCTCCCAGGTGTCCAAGCACGTCATCCTCGCGGCCGGCGCCGGCGGCAGCGACCCTGGCACGACGTTCCTCCAGCGCCAGATCTCTTTCGGGTACAAGACGGACGCGGTGCTCGCCAACACCGTCGAGGAGTTCGAACCCACCGGGCTCGCCATGCTGCGGCGCACCGTCAAGGTCCCGGTGTGGCCGGTCGGCCCTCTCGTGCGCGCCGCCACCACCTCCCCGGAGACGACCGGTGGCGCCGTCCGGAGCTTCCTCGACTCACACCAGCGGTCATCGGTGCTGTACATATCGTTCGGCTCACAGAACTCCATACGAGCGGAGCACATGATGGCGCTCGCCGCCGCCTTGGAGTCCACCGGCCGGCCGTTCGTGTGGGCCGTCAGGCCGCCGGACGGCCACGACATCAGCGGCGAGTTCAGAGCCGCCGAGTGGTTGCCGGAAGGGTTCGAAGAGAGAGCGCGCGCCAGCAACAGGGGGATCCTCGTCCGTGGATGGGCGCCGCAGGTGAGGATCCTGGCGCACGCGTCGACGGGGGCGTTCCTGAGCCACTGCGGGTGGAACTCGGTGCTGGAAAGCATGGCGCACGGCGTGCCCATCATCGGCTGGCCGCTCGGCGCCGAGCAGTTCTACAACGCCAAGATGCTCGACGACGTGTGGGGTGTGTGCGTGGAGGTGGCGAGGGGGAACATGGAGGATGGCTCGCCGGTAGAGAAGGAGGCGTTAGCGAATGTGATGGAGATGGTGATGGGTCGTCGGAGTCAGACGACGAAGGCCGCGGAGATGCGGCGGCAGGCGGCGAAGGTCAGGGAGATGATGGAAGCGTCCCGGAAGGAGGAAGGCGGGTCATCGAGGAAGGCGTTGGAGGAGTTCTTGCGAACCATGAAGCTGCGGTGAAGAAACGGTCTTTTAATTTATTATTAAATTAGACATGGAATTCTCTCAATTGGGTGCCAATGGGAGAGACAAATTAAACACCATGTGTGATGACATCTCAATGAATAAGTTTGTCCATAAACATTGACTCGATAGAAAAAACAGCAGAGTGTAGTCAGCTAGTTAGTAATTTAAATATGCTTCAATTCTTGGAAACAATATTTAAAGACAAATATTGAAATATACAATCACGTCTTTCTGCCACGTCATCAAATGGATCCATTTGAGTTGAGAAGACATGCATAATGACACCAGCAAACGAGACATTCATAAAAGTCGACATCTACTGGATATATATGCATGGAAAAGAGACACCACCAGGGTCTCTTGGTCCTCATCATCTTAAAAAAGTTACTTGGGTAACTCAGTCGCTACAGGAAGGTCTCATCCCCATTTGTGAGGTCAAATTCATGGAACACACACAGAGATCACGACTTGATGTGCACCATGAGCACAGCTAAGCTAATTTAAGCACACGCAAGCAAATGTGTGTGGTTCTTGGCTTTCTTCCCGGAGGACCACCTGATCTTGGTTTCTGTATCTGGATCCATACTGTATTATACTGTGCAAAGGCGCGGTCAGTGGGCCCCCCGTTCCGTGCATGTCTTACGCAATCTATTATCTTTATACTTGTGTTAAAAGAAGCCATCATGTTCGCCGAGAGGGTCTAGAAATTCCCACGTTAATCCAAAAAAGAGAAGAATATACACCGTTGGATTTTATGAAGATCTGAAGGTCTGGATTAATCCAAAGAATACATAAATTTGGAATTAAAATAAGGAAATCCAAAGAGTCCATATTCAATACAAATACAATTGATAAATACATAAATTCAGAATTAAAAGTAAGAAAATATCCAAAGAGCCCATATTCAAAAAAATACAATTAATAAATAAATAAATTAGGAATTAATCTATTATCTTTATACTTGAGTGTTAAAATAAGCCACCACGTTCGCCGAGAGGGTCTAGAAATTCCCACGTTAATCCAAAAAAAGAAGAATATACACCGTTGGATTTTATGAAGATCTGAAGTTCTGGATTAATCCAAAGAATGCATAAATTCAGAATTAAAATAAGGAAATCCAAAGAGTCCATATTCAATACTAATACAATTAATAAATACATAAATTCGAAATTAAAAGTAAGAAAATATCCTAAGAGCCCATATTCAATAAAAATACAATTAATAAATACATGAATTCAGAATTAAAATAAGAAAAATAGTAGTCAATGTTTACAAAGATTGGGGAATCAAAAAATAACTAATTGAAGAGTAAATAATAATAATTTAGAAAGTTTCACACGATGGCTATTAAATTAGTTCCCTGTCCCTGCTGAAGTACTAATTAAGAAGCTCATGAAATATTTATCCGTATAGGCATGTAGCATTGCAAGACTCTAAATGCCAACTTTGATGAGACATGCCACATGATGAAAATAAATTTTTGTTAGGAAATAAGAATCAATCTCTTTGTTGATGCCTCACATTACTCTAATGTATGTATGTATGTATGTATGTATGTATGTATGTATGTATGTATGTATGTATGTATGTATGTATGTATGTATGTATGTATGTATGTATGTATGTATGTATGTATGTATGTATGTATGTATGTATGTATGTATGTATGTATGTATGTATGTATGAGATGGAAATAAAATTGTTTCGCTAATGAACAAGAGATGAACGACCCCAAGTTTGGCCTCATGATGACTTTAGTGCAACCAAAAAGCTTTTCCTTAAACCATACTTCATAGAAAATTACTCATATATGTAAAAAACTAGATGAAAATACATACGAGAGTTGGATATAGTTTGTTATTCCCTCCCATATTAAAGGATTATAGTGTGGTGCCCTCGAGTAGGCGATCAAATAACCTAATCGGCATCATGTTCATGCGGAAAAAAGGGTGCAACGAGGACAGAGCGTAATTGATGTATTGCTTTGTTTATTTATTTTTCATCCAGTAATTTAATTCACCAAATGCGAAAGTCAGAGAAGAAGACACGACCAGAGCATAAAGAGCGACAAGAGATGTTTAGAGCACGAACTAGGTAGACTATTTAGAGAAAGCAACCATGGGCATGGAGAGATAGCGACAGGAGACTGTGCAATCGCTCAGGGATTAAGATGGGGGATTTTGTTTATATACACAACCAATTGCACATTAGACATTGTTTAACTGGCCGTCGCTTATGGACACGAAGATGGGGGAATTTTATTCAAAGGGTTGAAGTTAAGTCTTGATGGTGGCCCCACCCATCCTGGCAAGCGAGCCCGAGACGATGAGAGATTTGGCGTGAAAAAGTCAAGACACCAGACACAACGCCAATCAGTCCGGATCATGGGATAGTGTTTGTAATCCGATTTAGATATACTTCAGATTGTAAGTGACGTGGACTGATCGTCGAATCAACACCGCATCTGCCGAACCAAGCTCTGTCATCGTCGTAAAATTCAGGTGCACGAGAACCAAATCAATCTCTTTAGCTATTGAATCAAACTCTTCGGCCACTGAATCGTCCCTGTGCAATCGCTCAGGGAGATTAAGATGGGGGATTTTGTTTATATACACAACCAATTGCACATTAGCCATTGTTTAACTGGTCGTCCCTTATGGACACGAAGATGGGGGAATTTTATTCAATGGGTTGAAGTTAAGTCTTGATGGTGGCCCCACCCATCCTGGCAAGCGAGTCCGAGACGACGAGAGATTTGGCGTGAAAAAGTCAAGACACCAGACACAACGCCAATCAGTCCGGATCATGGGATAGTGTTTGTAATCCGAGTTAGATATACTTCAGATTGTAAGTGACGTGGACTGACCGTCGAATCAACACCGCATCTGCCGAACCAAGCTCTGTCGTCGTCGTAAAATTCAGGTGCACGAGAACCAAATCAATCTCTTTAGCTATTGAATCAAACTCTTCGGCCACTGAATCGTCCCCTACTACTGTCAATTTGGCATCTAATGTTGTTGATTTGACCTCCATTATTGTTTGATTAACCTCCACCATGGTCGGATGGACCTTTGCTGCTATCGATCGAGCGTTTGTGACAATGCTGGATCGAGCTACAAGGCGAGCAATAGCAAGGAAAGCAAGCACTCCCATGGTGCTCACCTTGATTTGCCTAGCAACCCGAGACAAGCAAACAAGGCGTACAAGAGGCACCAAGTGTACCAAGCATGCTCTAAGTCTCTTCGATTTTTTGAGATAGGCACCGAAAAATACAACATGGGTAGAAGGCTATGGAGAGAAAATACTTGATTCTGGCACATACAAACCTACAACCATGATGGGGACAAAAAAAATTGGATGCCACAGAAGATGATAAGATAAAATAAGATAGATTTGATGCACAATTCATGTAGGTTTGCATAACAGTAATTTGACAAAGAATATGTTAAGCATAGTTTGACATCAACCATATGGGGTTTGGAGACCAAAAGAGAGACAATGGCTTCCTAGATAGCGACCAACACGATACAACTGATTTGGTTAGAGAAGAACTGAGGTAGTAGACAAAAATGATGGACAAAGCAGGTGGCCATAAATGGCTATAACAAATTGGCAAAATACTAAAAAACAAGAAGATGTAAGGTTGGCAAAAGAGGGAAGACAACGAAAGAAAACATAAGCATTGTGATATATATGAACAAATATTGTGGTACATCCGAGAAGCTACCACGATGTGCAGAGAAATTTAAGTTACCCAATGCAAATATCTATATTGCACAATAGACATGAAGGAGATAATTAAATTATCAGTATGATGTCACCATTTAGGATAAGCATGCTCTGCAGTAGAGGGACTTTGTATCCCTAGAACATAGGCTTTCTTGCGAATAGGCCACATGTTAGTGACATGAGATCCTCTATAATAAATAAAGTGGACCAATTTTTCGACTACACATATCTATAAGCATATTAAGCTTCTAAACAAGAATGAAACTAATGAGATCAAATTAGTTTGTCGTATATAGTCTGATATTTTTGGAAACTTTTGGAATTAGATTGGTATGTGATGCGTGAGCAACCAAACAACACAATGAACACGATGATGAACACAAGTATGCCCACAATGAATAATGTTACTTACTATTGATGATCAGTAGTTATCTTGGATGTCATAAAAGTATTGTCAAACATAATGGTTACATTTTAGAAGACAAGGTATATTCAACAACGACTAAGGACATAACATTTCAAGCAATAAATATATATCCTAGGAGACATTATACAATATGTATTTGTCAGGATCACAAGTTAGAATAGAGAGAACCGACCGCCATGCACCATCAACGAAGGAGGGGTCATCGATGAGTAGGAAGAATAAAAAGAAAGGGGCGTCGACCGTCGATCGTAAGGAAGAGAGATTTCAGACGAAAGTAAGAAAGTACCATTGGATGAGATGAATAAGGGGGTGCACCCATATGGAAAGAGAGGAGGACCTACTCTATAGTTGCTTGAGCCCACCCCAGATCAAGCTTCAAGGTCACCTATGTGGACAACCAATGGTGCCACGAGGGACGACGAGCTCGCTGGAGGAGTTGCATCTGCGCATCAGAAAGTGGAGAACCCAGACTCTACATGAGGTCAACAACCGAGCAAAACTCAGGAGCCATAGAATCAACAAGAGAGTTCAATCATCGAGAGTGGAGAGTAAGAAGCTCAGTTGGTTGAGATGGGGACTAAGTGATGAGAGGGTGAACAACAAGTTTTGACCAATACAAAGCTCAGAGGTTGACACTGTATGCAGGGGTGCAACAGAGCGTCGAATGACATTAGTTATTAGGCCAGGTTGCATCCACTAATTAAAACACCATCCAAATAACAAAATTCGAGTGTATCAATATTAATTCTGAATTTTGAGCTCCAATATTTACACTGATATTATTGATTTCAGAAGGATGGATAATGAATAAAGATGGATAAAGAAAATACAATGCTAACATAGCATTTAAAAAATATCATTTATCAAATCTAGTCGCGCTATTAGCGCGGGCCAACTTGCTAGTTGTTTCCAATTTAATTGCTTTATCGTATCCTTGGTATTCCTTTACGTCATGTTTGTTCCCACAAGTAGAATAATTTGAAAGTGAAAAAGTGCAAAATAAGTCAATTTTGAAACAAACAACCTTAATTTAAAGTGACCTGAATTATAAGTTTCATAAGTAGCTCCACTCATACTTAAAGGGGAGCGTATCGGGTGAACTAGCCCACCTGTGGAAACTATGCAAACTCCGATCAGGACCACCAGATCTAAATCTGATGGCCGTGGAGAGACCTCAGGTCATTTTACAAACAGACGCCCGCCAGCCCGCTTCTAATCTCTACAGTTTTGCAAAATACCCCCCACTCCCTCTTCCCCGCCCGCGGCGCACGTCCGTTGACCCACCGCTTCCTCTCCCGGTCGACCCAGACGGTGGAGTCAGGCAAGGAGAAGAAGGCGCAGTCAGGCAAGGACAAGAAATTGAAGAAGAATGACAAGGATGAGGGCGCCTTCGATGAAACAACGACGACGGCCGCGACAGAGGCCTCGTACACATTAGCTCTGCAACGCGACCATTGGTGTTGACTAGTACATCCCATGCCTGGACAACGAGGTAGCCATCTGGAAGCTCAAGAGTGACAAGCACTATGAGCACCGGGACAGTGGCGGAGCTACCAATAGGGCGAGGTAGGGCGGCCGCCCTACCTAACCCTGGAAGAGTACCCCTAATCCCTATCCATTTTTCCTCCAAGCATTGAAGCTCCCGCAGCAATGGCAGCGGTCTGGAGGTAGAAGACGCGTCTGGAAACGAATAGGTATGCTGATTTGTTAAATGGGCCAGCAAGATATGCGAAATTTAATGATCAAACGGCCCAGTTCAAAGCCCATATAGCCTTGGCCATGTGGCCCATATCCCTGAATCCCTGATGGCTTGATCGATCCAGCCTGCCCCCTCCTTTCCTGTTCGCCTGTCGTATCCCGTCCCCAAATCGAGCGCCGTCGCTCCTGCCTGTTCGAGCGCCGCCGCGCGCCATCAAGAAACGGTGAACCCTAGCACCTAGCGCTAGCAGCATGGAGGGCAGAGAACCTGATCCAGCATTGGGGGCCGGCGCCGAAGACAACCAACGCCAAGCCCGAGCGCAAGCAGGAGCGGCGGCTGTGCCAGGGGGCACAAGCAGCGCAAGCACACCAACGCCGGCGGCACCACCGGCGGGAACAAGCAGCGCGAGCACACCGGCGGCGGCGGGCGCAAGCAGCACGAACACGCCAGGTTCCCATTCATCAGTTACAAAGAAGTGGTACAGAAACGCAGGTAATTCGATTTAGCATTTGGTTTTGAATTAGAGAACATGAGAAAATGGATTACTGATTACTCACTAGGTGAATCAATTACACATTTTTGTAGATTTGAAGAGTTACTTCACTAGCAATTCATCTAGTAGTTCAGCCCCAAGTACCCATCAAAGTGAGAATGTTGCTGTAGTTTCTGAAGAAATGTTGGCTGAAGCTGTAGAACCACCAGGAGATGTAGACAGAGATGCTGAAACTGGAGATGTAGAAGAAGATGGTGAACTTATTCGGGTTTTTGACCCAAATGCACATGTTGTTTCTGATCCAGGACTTCGAATACCTATTGAGAAATTTCATCCTAACATTAGAGAAGATGTTCGGAGAGCTTATTTGTTAAAGGGACCAACCAAACCTTTTGGTCATAATTTTCCTCGCAAATCAAATGATAACAGGGCATTTTTAGAAGCATGGTTGAAGACATATGATTGGCTTGAATACAGTGTGGCAAAGGACGCGGCATTTTGCTTCTACTGCTTTCTTTTTAAGCAAGAACTGTCGTATGGGCCTCCCTGGGCCCACTACCCCGGTGGGTACCAGGACCGACTACTCGGTGGGCCCCTGGGACTACTCGGCTTGCGCTACACGGCACCTGAAGGCGTGGAGCACAAGGACTACACAGGGAATAGGTACTCGGTTAGGGAGGCCGTACATGTTCCGCACGTATAGAGGACTCCTGACGTACTCGACTAGTACTCTCTCCCTACTCCGACTTGTAACCCCGCCTCCCGACTATATAAGGCGAGGCGAGGGACCGATCACCTCATCCAATCTCCTCTCATGCAACTCACGGCGCACCATTGCACCATCTTGTAATCGTGCCCTATCAATCCGAGCTACACAACATACGGGACGTAGGGTATTACGCACCTCGCGGCCCGAACTGTCTAAATTGTGTGCCACGTGTCTCTTCCTTCGAGTTACCGATCTCGGCGAGTCACAATCATCTACTTCGGGTACTCCCCGTAGTAGGTTGCCGGTCTAAAACACCGACACGGGCGCGCCCGGTAGGGGCTCTCGCTCGAGATCACATGGCGAACTCGGCGGCTTCCGTCCACTTCAAGCCAGCGGCCGCCTTCAACCGCGGCGACACCTTCATCTTCGGCGCACCGGGTGCCGCACTGCCGATGGCGCGGGCTCTTTCCGCCGCCGCTAACCGTGCAACCCAACCCGAGGACGAGGCCTCGTGACACTTCCGAAGTTGTCACAGGCGAGCTCGCCGGCAAGTTCGGCGAAATTTCGCTCTTCAACCACCACGCCGACTTCGAGCTCGAGTCGGTCTCCAACTCGAACCCGACGTCGCCATGGGCCATCGCATGCGAGCCGCCGCTCGCCCATCGCGGCGGCCCCCTCACCACGCGAGCACTCCGCGTGTGGTCCACGCATCCTCACCCGGCCCGCTCGAGCGCTCCCACTTCGCGCCGGGCGGCAAGGAGCCCGTGCCGAGTACGGCTCGGACTCCGACGCCGTCCCCCGATCGCGTCTCGGACTCCAGCCCTCTCTCCGAGTTCTACTCGAACCCGGACTACGAGTTCGACTTCGGGTCGGACACCGAGGAGCCCGAGTCCGAAGACGACTCCCCCGAGCTTCCTTGTCGGGGCCGCCCTCGGGCCGGTTATAAAATCAACACCGGCCGGGAGATACGTCTACTGGCCAGACCGCAAGCCCGCTGACCTGGTAAAGGGAGACTCACGCTACGTCGCCTACATCGACTCGCTACCGTTCCAGGAGGGAACACCACTAACCCGGGCTGACTCAAATACACCAACTGAGGTGGCACCCTCTGAGTCCAGCCTGGGCACCCCCGATCGCCAAGTCTTCATGGCTGCCGGCGACACCCCAGAACCTTCAGGCACGGCTGAGGACGGATCCACCGGAGGACATCTCCGCGGACGAGCGTCCGCCAATGCACTCCCGCAGATGAGGCCGTCGCCAACGGGGATGCTCGACGCGAACGCAACAGAAGCGCAACGAACGACGCCGGCGGCTCGGAGACAACCTCCCCATCCGCAACCTTGCGAAGCTCTCGAGGCGGTCGAGAGCAGAGTACACACCACCCCCGAGCAATGGCCTCATGTCGATCACAACGATCGCACGCCGGGCTCGGGGGTATACGCGCGGAGAGGTCATCGCCAAGCTCGGCCGAAAAAGCCTACTTCATGCGGGTCGACAACGGAGTCAACCAACCTCCTCCAGCTAAACCCCCCGCGACAACGAAGCCACTAGTCGCGAGCGCCAACGCCGGCCCCAACCGTACTCAAGCCGACCTTCCGGCCGATCCAAACCGCCGCCGCTCCAACGCCGGCGGACCTTCACGACAAGACCAAGGCAACCGAGAAGTTGTTCCCCACCGCGCTCCGGCCGGTGGCGGCGGCAACGACCCCGACGGCGGCGGCGGCCGACGGCGGTAGCTCCAACCACGGGGCCAACGGGAGAGCCGGGAGGCGGCGGCGGTCGCGGCGGCCGAGGCCACGCAAACAAGAACGCCTCCGGTGCCTCGCACGGCGGGTACGACGCTCGCCAGAAGATTGAGGAGCTACGGCGGA
Organism: Cenchrus americanus; assembly: GCA_947561735.1. Lineage (NCBI taxonomy): Eukaryota > Viridiplantae > Streptophyta > Magnoliopsida > Poales > Poaceae > Cenchrus > Cenchrus americanus. The sequence goes on from OX387242.1 coordinate 9,055,231, forward strand.
AGAAGTCGGCCACTGCCGCTGAGGGCGACGGCTTCCCCGCCTTCTCACCTCGACTTCGCAACTTACTCCTCCCCGACAAGTTCAAGCCTTTGGGGATCACCAAGTACGACGCGAGCGAATCCTATCCGGTGGCTCCGATGCTACGCCCTCTCCATCGAGAACGGCGGCGGCAACGGCGACACCAAATGCCTCTACTTCCCCTTTTGTCCGGACCAAGCACCACTCACATGGCTCGAGTCGCTCGACAAGCACTCGATCGACAAGTGGGACCGGCTCAAGGAGCGGTTCGGGAGCAACTTCGCGGGCGCCATGGGCCGTTCGGGTACTCGCATGGACACGGCCATGATCAAGCGAAACAGGGCGAGACCCTCCGCAAGTACATGCGCCGCTTTTCGACAAGCGCGCTATCGTCGTCGACGTCACCGACAAGGAGGTCGTTGACCTCTTCCCGGGACGGCCTCTACCATCGCCGCACCTTCGAGGACTTCGGTCGTCGCCGCCCCGAGTCCATCCCCCACCTCAAGGACATGATCACGTCCCCGGGCGGATGAAGAGGACAAGGCCAACGCCAAGTACGACGCCATCCGCGGCAAGTCCAAGCGAGAACCGGGCGGCGGCGGCGGTGGCAATGCAAACCAAGGCGGCCGCAACAACAACAACAACAACGGCAACTACTCGGGTCCCAACCGCAAGCGCAAGCCGGACAACACCGTCGCGGCTATCCGGCGCCTGCGAAAGGGAACTCGAAGAAGAACTACGGCGGTTTCAAAGACCTGCCGAAGGAGAAGTGCCCGTGGCATCCAAACGGCAACCACACTACCGAGCGGTGCTACCAACTCAGGCATGCACTCAAGGATACTCCGGAGCCACCGCACCCTCACGACCAAAAGGGCAAGAAGAAGGACGGCGACAACAACGACTTCCAAGAACCCGAGAAGACCGTCAACGTCCTCTTCGGCGGACTGCTCAGCAGGCGGGAGCAGAAGGCTACCCGTCGTGAAGTGATGTCCATTGAGCCAGTGGTCCCGACCCCTCTCAGGTGGTTGGAGGTCCCCATCACCTTCTCCCGCGCGGACCAATGGACCAGCTTCTCCGAACCAGGACGGTTCCCCCTCGTCCTGAAGCCAACGGTGGCGGGCTCCAAGCTCAACAAGGTGCTCATCGACGGCAGAAGCGGGCTCAACGTCCTCTTCACCAAAACCTTGAAGAAAATGGAGCTCGACGTCACCCCCATGCTCACCAAGAGCAACACGCCCTTCTACGGCATCGTCCCAGGCAACGCGGCTATCCCACTGGGCTCAGTGGTACTGCCAGTTACCTTCGGGGCGTCTCGGGACAACTACCGCACCGAGTACATCAAATTCGAGGTCGCGGATTTCGAGACCTCTTACCACGCCATCCTCGGCAGACCGGTCATCGCCAAGTTCATGGCGGTGCCCCACTACACCTACTTGGTACTCAAGATGCCAAGTCCAGCCGGCGTACTCTCCCTCCAAGGGGACTTGAAGATCTCCCACGACTGCGACACAGAGGCCGTGGTGATCGCTTCCACAAACCAAGTACCCAACGCGATGATGGAGGTCTACGCCGCGTCGAAGAAGCTTGCTACAAGCGAACTCGACATCCCGCAGAAGTCCGACGGCCGCCAACAAGCCTCGGCCCACCGAGGAGGTACTCATCGGGACGGTCGACCTCGGAACAGGCGACCCCAGCAAGACCACCACCATCGGGGCCGGCCTCGACCCCAAATAGGAAGACGCGCTCATCAGCTTTCTTCGGGCTAACCGCGACATCTTCGCGTGGAAGCCAGCGGACATGCCAGGAGTGCCCAGGGAGCTGATTGAGCACTGCCTTAACGTCGATCCAAAGGCCACCCCTAAGCGACAACACCTCCGACGTTTTGCCGACGACAGACGGGATGCCATCAAGAAGGAGCTCGCCAAGCTACTCGCAGCTGGCTTCATCAGAGAAGTCTTTCATCCTGAGTGGCTCGCCAACCCCGTCCTCGTCCGCAAGAAGAACTCGAACGAGTGGAGGATGTGCGTCGACTACACCGACCTCAACAAGCACTGCCCCAAGGACCCCTTCGGGTTGCCGCGGATTGATCAAGTCATCGACTCCACGGCGGGGCTGCGACACCGCTTTGCTTCCTCGGCCCGCTACTCCGGGTACCACCAGATCGCAATCAAGGAGGAAGACCAGGAAAAGACCGCGTTCATCACCCCGTTTGGCGCGTACTGCTACACGACCATGTCATTCGGGTTGAAGAACGCCGGCGCTACCTATCAACGGGCCATCCAGGCCTGCTTCAAGCGGCAACTCAACAAGAACGTCGAGGCTTACGTGGATGACGTAGTTGTCAAGACCAGGGACTCCAGTACCCTCATCGACGACCTTGAAGAGACCTTCGCATCGCTACGCGAGTACCGCTGGAAGCTCAACCCGAACAAGTGCGTCTTCGGCGTCCCTTCGGGCAAACTACTCGGCTTCATCATCAGCCAGCGCGGCATTGAAGCCAACCCCGAGAAGATCTCCTCCATCACCAGCATGAAAGCTCCCACGAGCATCAAAGACGTCCAGAAGCTGACGGGGTGCATGGCGGCATTAAACAGATTCATCTCGAGGCTAGGAGAACGGGGCCTCCCCTTCTTCAAACTACTCAAGCATCACGAGAAGTTCGTGTGGACTCCAGAGGCGGATCAAGCCCTTGCCCGGCTCAAGGACTTCTCGTCAAAGCCACCAATCCTCACGGCTCCTCACAAGGGCGAGCGCCTCTTGCTCTACCTAGCCGCGACTACTCACGTGGTCGCATCGCCATCGTTGTCGAGCGGCGGGAAGACGGCCATGCCTACCCGGTCCGGCGCCCCGCTCCCTGGTTCGTCGGCGAGGTTCTATCGAGTCCAAGGCTCGCTACCGGCCGTGCGAAGCGCCCGTACGCTCTACTCATCACCTCGCGGAAGCTACGACACTACTTCCGGGAGTACTCGGTCTCCGTCGTCACCGACTACCCGCTCGGCGACATCCCGAGGAACCAAGACGCCCCTTGGAAGAATCTCCAAGTGGGGCCGTCGAGCTCGGCGCCCTCACCATCGACTTCAAGCCACGCACAGCCATCAAGTCGCAGGCACTAGTCGACTTCATGGCAGAGTGGCGGGAGAACCACCGCCTACTCCCACCGTGCGACCAGAGCATTGGGTGATGTACTTTGATGGCTCACTCAACCTTGAGGGCGCCGGCGCAGGGGTACTCCTGATCTCTCCAACGGGCGAACAACTCAAGTACGTCCTGCAGATCTTCTGGAAGGTCTCAAACAACGAAGCCGAGTACGAAGCTCTCCTACACGGGCTCCGCCTCGCAGCTTCACTTGGCATCAAGCGGCTACTAGTCTACGGCGACTCCGCAGTGGTCATCAACCAAGTCAACAAGTCCTGGGACCGCAACAAGGAGAACATGGACGCCTACTGCCTAGAAGTCCGCAAGCTCGAGAACAAATTCTATGGTCTCGAGTTCCATCACATCGTCCGCGACAACAACGTTGCAGCGGACGTCCTCTCGAAGCTTGGATCCACCCGCGCTCAAGTACCAGCGGGCGTCTTCGTCCATGAGCTTCACGCGCCATCCATCCCGGAGCCGGCGGCACCGACCACCGTCCCAGCCCATCCACCAGCTGGGCAGGAGGTCATGATGATCGACGTGGATTGGAGGCAACCCTTCATCGACTACCTCAGCGAGCACAAGGTCCCCTCCGACAAGAACGCAGCCGAACAACTCGTCCGCCGCGCCAAGTCTTACGTCCTCGTCGGAGACAAGCTTTACAAGCGGGGCGCATCTTCTGGAGTACTCATGAAGTGCGTCCCTCGTGAAGAAGGCAAGGACATCTTAGAGGAGATCCACAAGGGCGTCTGCGGCAACCACGCGTCTTCACGCACGCTGGTCAGCAAGGCCTTCCGGCGAGCTTTCTACTGGCCTACAGCCCTGGGCGATGCCGAAGAACTCGTCAGAAGGTGCCAAGGATGTCAGTACTTCGCCAAGCAACAACACGTCCCAGCCTATAAGCTAGTCACCATACCGCCAACCTGGCCCTTTGCCTGCTGGGGGCTCGACATGATTGGGCCACTGCCAACTGCGCCAGGAGGATTCAACAGGGTACTAGTGGCTATCGACAAGTTCACCAAGTGGATCGAGGTCAAGCCGGTCACATGCCCCAAGGCCGACGAGTACTCGACTTCCCGGATGAACTCGTACACCGCTATGGGCTACCCCACCGCATCATCACGGACACCGGGGTCCAATTTCAACAACCACCGGTTCGTGAGTACGCGAGAACGGCGGGATTGACGTCCGATACGTCTCGGTCGCCCATCCACGGGCCAATGGACAAGTCGAGCGCGCCAATGGGATGGTGCTCGACGCCCTCAAGAAGCGGCTACACGACGCCGCTAACTCCAAAGGGGGCAAGTGGATCAAGGAACTACCCAACGCACTCGGGGGCCGCGGACTCAACCATCCAAGCCAACGGGGCAATCCCCCTACTTCCCCGGTCTACGGCTGCGAAGCCATCCTCCCCGCCGACGTCATATGGAACTCGCCGGCGGTGGAGCACTATGACGAAGGCGTCTCGGAAGACGACGGACGAGTTGACATCGACAGTCTCGAGGAAGCTCGCTGCGCTGCCCTCGTCCAATCAGCAAGGTACCTGGAGGGTATCCGACGCTACCATGATCGCAACGTCAAGGAACGCTCCTTCAATGTTGGAGATCTCGTCCTCCGCCGTATCCAGAACACGGAAGGACTTCACAAGCTCAGCTCCCCCTGGGAAGGCCCCTTCACCGTGGCAAAGGTGACCGGGCCGGGCTCCTACCGCCTCCAAACACTTGAAGGCGAAGACGTCAACAACTCGTGGAACGTCGACCAACTCTGTCGATTCTACGCCTAGTCTACACGACTACTCCGGGGTTCAAGTCTAATCGACTACATCGACACCCCTCGCCGCAACCGACCCTTCAGGTCCTGGCTCCAGTCTCCGGACTACTCTTCTCCAGGGTCCAGCCCGTGCGGCTACCTACGGACCACGAGGCCGCGACGAGCGTCAAGGACTCTAGCGGCGGTCTACCAAGAGACCACACTCCAAGATCCAGCTGCGCGGCTACTTACGGATCTACGATCCAGCCTTCACGGCTACCTACGGATCACCCGCGCGCAAGCGGCCACCCGCTCCGGCGCTACTCGGTATCGTAAGCGGCCTTCGAGTCCAAGCGACTACTTTGTAACTACGGCCCTGGCCACCCAGGTGTACTTCTTCAGTAATAAAGTTTGATTGTTCATCAACTTCTTTACTGTCCACTCCCTACAACGGGACTACCAAAGCCGAGTACTACTACTCGCACCTACTCCACGATGGGCGCTCCGCACTCTGAGATCGCGACTACGAGTACTCATTGCCTGGAAATTTTTCTTTCTTTGATCCTTAAACAATCCATTACAATTGTTTCCTGTACAACTATGGCTACTAGCTACCTATTACAGGGCTACTGGAGGTTCAGCTTCTCGGCTACCTGCTCCGCGATGGGAGCCATCTGCTCCCGGCGGCTCGCATCTTGCTCATCCGAGCAGTTGGCGGCTACCCCGCCGGCGACCACCTCCACTGGAGCCTTCGGGAAGTACGACTTCATGAAGGCCAAGACTTGTCTTGGGATCGACCTGGCCATATGCTTGACGTAGGCGGCCAGCCGGCTAGGAGCTTCACGAAGGTGATCCCCAGCGGAGCGATCGTGGGGCCGCCCGGGTGCGGCACCAGGAGCCTTGCGATCGGCAGAGCGGCCTCCTCCAACTCCTTCAACTGGGCCCGCAATGCCTCGCAGTCCTCGTTCAATTTCTGCAAAGATTTGTAGCAGTTGACGAGATCTCCGTCGAGGCAATCCGCGGCTCCATATGCTTCTCGCACTCGAAGGCGAGTTCCTTGTAGTCGAGCTCGAGTACCTGGCGGGCTTCTTGCTCCCGGTAGAAGAGGTTCTTCATGCTCGTCTCCGAGGCCTTCAGCTGCTCCACCTGGCCCTCAAGCTCTGCAACACAGCAATGCAACAGCGGGTCAGATGCTTCTCGACTTCCAACAAGTACTCGACAAGTCGAAGGATATACCTTTATTCTTGTTGCGGAGGCCTTTGTTCTTCCGCACCAAGTCGTCGCCCTTCGCCTGCAACTCCAGGACGTCGTTGCGGTACTTGGTGAAGGCAGCGTCGAGCTTTGATTGCATGGCAGCCGCGTGCTTCCGCGACTTCACAAGCTGCTCCTCCAGCGCCTCTGCTCGGAGCACGGTGTCCCCACAACCCTGCAGCAAGTTCGACTTGTCGCGGGACCGCTCCGCGACATCCTGCACAAGACAACTCAAGTCACGAAGAGTACTCAACGGCAAAAGGATTGACTACTCGAAAGGCTACGGCTACTTACCTTCATCCATTGCTCGGCTCGACGGATCGCCTCCAGGTGCTTGGCTACCGTCGCCGGCTCGACGAGATCGTCCGCAAGAAGCTCTATCCCGCCGCGGCTACTCGAGGTGGCCTCCGTCATTGGTGCAGAATGGATGGGCTCTGCGTCTTGGATCTCAGGGGAGCGGACGGCCACCTCCAGAGCAATCTCTGGCGACGTGGTGACCGCCTCTCCCCCAGCGGTCTTCTCGACGACCTCCGCCATAGGCTCGGGGGCTCCCTCTGCAGCCTCCAGGGCCTCTGGTGTCAACCTCTGCATCGGCATCCCCGCAGGGATGTCACCACCTTCGGCGGCGTCGGCCAAAAACGACGGGTGCATCGGTGCCTACGACTACTCCTCCTGAAGCTCCGCAGCTTCACGAAGGGTACTCACCTTCGACTACACTGGCCTCCGGCCGGCGGCGCTCCGGTGGCCGGTGGCTCGGTCACGGCTTGGGCGGCCGGGAGTGGTCTCTTCGGCGGGCGGCGCAACTTCTTCCGCCACCGCTGCTGAGGGCTCGTCCCCATCCCAGGTCAGATCCGTGGATTTTCTGCAGAAATATTCACGGAGGGTCGTCAGACAAGATCGACTACTGCAGCAAGTACTACACGTGAGGATATGTTACTTACAAGTTCGACCGGACAATGGTCATGGCCGGAGCACCGAGGATGCTGGCAATATCAACCAGTCCACCCTCGGCGGGCGCCTCTTCCTCCGCCCCTGCGGCTACTGCCTCCTCCACGGCGGCGGCGGACGGCGCAGATGTCTCCTGCGCTCCTGAGGCCACCACCTCTCCAACGGCGGCGGCCACGGGTCCCCGTGCTCTCTTCGGAGCGAGGGGCGGCGCTCCCGCTTGCGCCGGGGAGTTCTTCAACGGTGGGGGGCCGGACTACGACTTCCGGCCGGTTCCCCCACCGTATCCCACACGCCCTCGTCGCCCTCTTCGACGGGCTCGCCGGCGGCACCTCCACGCATACAAAGGAAGACTACTCGTCAGCAACGTACTCGAACAACGGGTACTCGACTACTCTGCTCAAGACAACTTACCTCCTGAGGCGTGGTCTCCGAGACCTTCTGTTTCTTCGTCACCCGCTTCCTGGCGGGGTTGCGCGGCTTCCGTGGCGGCGCAGCAAGGCTAGCCTCCAGGCTAGCCGGAGGGTCTTGTACCAGCGGAACATGAGGCAAGCCCGGGCGGCTAAACCTCGACCGCAGCTGGAAGCGGTCCTGCAGCGTCTCTTGGTCTTCGTCGTCGTCATCGGAGGAATCTTCCACGATGGCGGTGTCGTCGCCTTCACCGACTTCGCGGCGCTCCTTCACCTTCCCCTCCACCGGGATCTCGATTCCGCTCGGTGGCGGCTGCGGCTTGGAGATGAACCTCTTCACATCATCCTGCGCAAGACACGGGTTGTTAGCAACTCTACTACAAGCAAACACTACTCGACCAAGGGAGTACGACTACTCACCTCCTTAGGCGGGCGTGCGGCGGAGTACTCCTCGACTGGGCACGCCGTGTATGCCGGCATGTCCTTGAAGATCCGCGACAACCTCTCGACGATGTCGTTGTCGTCCAGCTCGCCTCCCGGCATCCGCGACGAGTCGTCGTCGCCGGTGTACTCGAAGCCCAGGGTCTCCCGAGCCATCAGCGGCTGGATCTTGCGCTTCATGAAACTGAAGGCCACGTGCTCGGCCCTCAGTCCCGCCTCCCTGAGCACTTTGATGCGTGCTAGCAGCTCGGGGAGCTGGATTCCTTCTTGCATGGTGGGCTCCGTGTTTCACCACTCACGGTGCCTGGGCTGCCGTCCGCTAGGCTTCGGGAGGCCAGGGTGGTGGTTCGTGATGTAGAACCACCTGGTCTTCCAATCCGCGTTGGAGTCGACAAGTTTGTACGCCAAGTACTGCTCCGCGGCATCCTCCCTCAGCTGGATGCCGGCTCCTCCGACTACCCTGGGGTTGGAGGCACTGGGCTGCGGCTTGACGCGGAAGAACTTCCGAAGAGCACCCGGTGCGGCTTGATTCCGAGGAAGGCTTCGCGAGAGTGGACGAAGACCGACGTGTGGAAGATGCCGTTGGGGTTCGAGTTCGAGGTACTCGATCCCATAGTACCCGAGCAGCCCCTTGAAGAAGTCGCTGGCTGGGAGCGCAAGACCGCGCTCCACGAACCGCGAGAACATCGGGATCTCATCTTCGGCCTTCTCCATTGGATATGGATCTCCAGCGGCGGATCTCCACATATCGACTTCCTTCTCCCTGATGAACCCACTGTTCAGGAGGGTCAGCAGGTCCTCCGTCTTCACTTTTGATTTCTTCCACTCGCGGCTCGGATCAGCTCGCGGTGGAGACATGGGCGGCGCCGCTCCGGTGGCAGCCGCGGCGGCCTCTCCGCGGCCCCTCTTCTTCCCGGCGGCCTTGGACGTCTTGGACGGCGAAGGCTTCATCCTCCAAGTGCAAGGCGTCTTCACTCGCATCCGCTCGAGGGCTACCCTAAAGGCTTCGGGTGGCAGCGCGCTTAGATCTACTACGGCGGCAGCAAGCGCTGGGAGTGGATTTGCTTCAAGATGCAAACGGAATGGTTGCGGCTCGAATGGGTGAAAAACCCTAAGGGTTTTAGCTTTTATTTATAAGCCAAATCGGCTCCGCAACGAGCGGCCGGATAAGTCCACGCGCGGCTGACTCAGCGGCTGCGCGTGACTCTTCGTATTCTACTAGTCGACGCGCCTCACCTCGGGGGCTCGGCTACTTCTACTTGACTACCTGGGACGCGGCTAGTCTCAAGAGCATCTCAGGACACATTCTCCAAGAAGACCCTTCAATTCGAGAGGAAGTACTCGACTTAAGGCTCGGGGGCTCCGTGCCACGTGTCCTTCGGTTCTTTCTCTCCGGATTTTTCGGGATTTTCTTGTCAAGACTTCAGATGGACCCTCAGCCAGAGCCCGCGGCTCGAGGCTCGGGGGCTACTCCATGTAGAGTGCAGTTTTGCAAATCGCACCTCCATGTCAGCTCCGGCTTCAAGACAAGACAGGCATTTTTTGAAGACCTTCGAAGGCAGTTTTCAAGGACGCTTGGGACTACTCGAGAAGACTTCAAGATTTCTCAAACATCAGCTGGAGTACATTCCAGCCTCAGGATGCTTTGACTACTCTTGAGGACTTTTGACTTGTAGCACTCGGGGACGCTTGAGGACTACTCGTTAAGGCCGTCAAGACTACTTGAAGCTATCCTTCTCGACTACAAAGTACTCGGGGGCTTGTCGTATGGGCCTCCCCCGGGCCCACTACCCGGTGGGTACCGGGACCGACTACTCGGTGGGCCCCTGGGACTACCCGGCTTGCGCTACACGGCACATGAAGGCGTGGAGCGCAAGGACTACACAGGAATAGTACTCGGTTAGGGAGCTGTACATGTTCCGCACTATATAGAGGACTCCTAGACGTACTCGACTAGTACTCTCTCCCTACTCCGACTTGTAACCCTGCCTCCCGGACTATATAAGGCGAGGCAGGGACCGATCACCTCATCCAATCTCCTCTCATACAACTCACGGCGCACCATTGCACCATCTTGTAATCGTGCCCTATCAATCCAGAGCTACGCAGCATACAGGACGTAGGGTATTACGCACCTCGCGGCCCGAACCTGTCTAAATTGTGTGCCACGTGTCTCTTCCTTCGAGTTACCGATCTCGGCGAGTCACAATCATCTACTTCGGGTACTCCCCGTAGTAGGTTGCCGGTCTAAAACACCGACAAGAACCTGTCGATGAAAAATTTGGACATGATGCTTTCACCAAAGCTGGGTATACAAATTGGAAAATGCATATCATGGACTTCCTCTTCATGTTGGTGGGCCGATAAGTTGTCACAATAGAGCAAGGGCAGCAAGCATAAATTTGATGAATGCAAAGGCAAGTGTCAGACATAAGGTTGAAACTCACAGTGAAGATGCACAAGTGCGATATGAAACCCGTGTAACAAGTGCTTTAGGTGTTGCTGGTTTTCTCATTGCACAAGGCCACTCATTCCATGGACATGATGAAGTATCAATTCCTTAAATAGAGGTAATTTTTTAGAGATGGTTGAGTGGTACAAAAAAGGGATGAGGAGGTAAGGGTTGCATTTGAGGAGCTATGTCCATTAAATGCCCAAATGACATCTCCCACAATTCAAAAGGAGATATGTGAAAGTTATGCAATGGAGATCATGTGTGTGATAAAGAAGGAGATTGGTGAGAAATATTTCTTTGTTCTAATTGATGAGTCCCGTGATGTATCAATAGCGGAGCAAATGGCTGTCATTGTAAGGTTAGTCATCATTCAATAGTTCAGTTACTGAATACACATTAATGTTGTTGTTATATTTGAATGGTTTTCTAATACTCTCATTGTGTAGGTTTGTGAACAACAAAGGAATGGTTGTGGAAAGATTTTTAAGACTTCAACATGTGCCAGATACAACATCAAAGGCATTGAAGAAGGCTTTGGTTCAGATGCTTGCCAAGTATGATTTACCTATTGCAAGACTAAGAGGACAAGAGTACGATGGAGCTTCAAATATGAGAGGTCAATTCAATGGTCTGCAAAAGAAAATTCGTTATGAGAACCCATATGCCTTCTATGTCCATTGCTTTGCTCACCAGCCGCAGTTGGTTATTGTTTCTGTTACAACTTGTTGCTCATCTTTCAATGATTTCTTCACCTATGTGAGTATGATTGCAACCAGTGTTGGTTCATCTTGCCAAAGGAAGGATAAGCTGATTTCAAAGCATCGTGAAACAATTATACAACAATTGGAGAGTGGTGAGATTTTTTCAGGAAAGGGGAAGAATCAAATGACTAGCTTGGTTAGACCTGGAGATACAAGATGGGGATCTCATTTCACAATACTACTTCGTATTGAGTTAATGTGGGATTCTGTGGTTCGAGTGTTGTCCATGATTCATGAAGATGAGCGCAATCCTGGTTCAGCAGGTGGTCTGGTGGAAAAAATGGAGAGTTTTTCTTTTGTCCTAAATATGAAATTGATGTTGAAAGTGTTTCGTATCACAAATGAGCTGTCTCAACTACTCCAAAGGAAGGATCAAAATATTGTCCATGCTATGTCATTGCTAATTGATGTGAAAACTCGTCTGACTAAATTGAGAAATGAAGGATGGGAGTCACTATTTGAAGAAGTCAAAAAGTTTTGTGTTGCAAAAGAGATTCTAGTACCAAATTTGGATGAGAGAGTACCAAAATGGGGGAGAACAAGGCTTGATAGGAACTTAACCACTCTAGGTCATCATTTTCGTGTTGATACTTTCCTTGCTGCACTTGACGCCATACTGACAGAGATGGACCATCGCTTCAATGAGACATCATCAGAGTTACTTCTTTGCTTTGCTTGTTTGGATCCAAGAGACAACTTCTCAAAGTTTGATGTTGATAAGATTGCTCGTCTAACAGAGATCTATGATCAAGATTTCTCAATTGTTGACCGTTCAAATATCAAGGATCAACTTGAGCTATTTCTTCTCCATGTGCAACGAGTTGAAGAATTCAATGCTTGTACAGATCTTGGAAGTTTGGCAATGATGATGGTTAAAGAAAAGATACATACAATTTTTCATTGGTATATCGCCTTGTTGAGTTAGCATTGCTCCTACCTGTAGCAACAAAATCTGTTGAAAGAGCCTTCTCAGCTATGAATATAATCAAGACTGATTTGCGCAATAGCATGTCTGATGAGTGGCTCAATGACTTAATTTTGTGCTATATTGAGAAGGAGATCTTTGTAGGACTTGATCTTGAAAATGTTAAGAAAAGATTCCAGACCATGAAAGGCCGAAGGATGCAATTTCCTAAGCCTCCTAAACGACCTAGTCAAGCTTAGTGAGTGGGTTTTCTTTTCCTTATCATGTATTTTTTATCATGTTCACCAACTGTCCAACTTTGGTAATTTGACGCAATATGCATATTCTATATCACTTTGTTAAAGTTTAGTTCAATCTGTTGGTGTATGTGACTATATGGTATATAGCTTCATTGGTTGAAACTTGTGTTAGTTTGTCCGCCCTACCTACATTATTTTCCTGCCTTCGCCACTGCACCGGAAGCTGCATTGCCCCGCGCGACGCGTCGACATGCGTGTTGCCTGGTGCCGTGGACGGAGGGTTGCCGGCATCCGTTCCCGTGGCCGTACAGCCGCAACTAGATCTGGTCCGGCGAGCACCTGACGTTCCCTAGTGACCGCATGCAGTTCAAGCACGAAGCACTCTATGGATGGCAAAGGGCACAGATTACCCGCGTGCCCGCGGGCAAAAACCCGGTAGGGTGAGGGTATGGATTTGTGTTTGTGCCCATGGGCACGGGCGCGGGTTTAACATTGTGCCCGCGGGTAAAATTACAGCGGGTATAAAAAAGCCTTACCTGTGCCCGCGAACCCGCAGATTATCCCTGACATGTGGACCTCAATTGGAAGTATATAAAGAAATCAGCAAGGTTTCTAGGGTTCCTCTCATTTTTCTCCTCCCTCCCATCCATCCGCATCTGGCCGCCGCCACCCAGTGACCCACGACTCCACGAGGCCACGACCCACCCCGCGGGCCGCGGCACGCGGCCGGCCGCCGGTGATGCGCGACCGCGACTCCGCGAGACGGCGAGAGGCGGAGCGCGACGGGCCGAGCCGACGCCGACGGTGCGACGCAGCAGTGGACGCACGACGCACGCCGACGCGGCGCCCCCCGTCGACCGTTCCCTACCTGACTGGCTGGCTACCTCTCGACATCGCCCCCGACCTCCGAGGCTCCGACTCCAAGACCAAGAGACCGAGACGCCCTGGACCTCCACGCTCGCCTGAAGCGGTGACCGGTGAAGCCCTCACGTCGCGTCACCCCTGTTGCGCCGGCCGCCGGTCGCCGGAGTGCCTCCGCCCCAAGCCGCCCCCGGATCTTAGGTATTGATACATTTTGTTTATGCTATGTCTCTCACTCTCCATCCTCTATTCAATAATCAATAGCTTCAGTATAAGTGATTAAGTGTAGAACACTAGATCCGTGAACTACACTACTGCCTTTTGCTAGATCCGTGTTGTAGCAATTACTTAATGCTAGATCCGTGTTGTAGCAATTACTTAATGCTAGAATGCTATATCCATGTCATTGCTGTTAAGATGTTTTTGTGTTTTTTACAATGAATGAATGAGTTGCATATTGATTCAATAATGCTAGTACTGGTGATAGGTAATTGACTTGCTAATTTATTTAACTGCAGACATAATTTGTGATGGAAACTCCTGTGAGCGGTGCCCAACCTAAGCATGTCTCGCAGCCATCGCTATCCCCACCTGAGGAAGGTGCTGTACCTACAAATGAAGTCATTGCCATTGACGATGAAGCTGATGATGGCCCGACTATAGATGGGACTGCTAGTGTAACTCGGTCTCGAGGCTCACACAGGAAGCTCACATCAGCAGTCTGGAAGGAATTTACAAGAGTTTGTGATGATGATGGAGTTTGGAAGGCGAAGTGCAACTACTGTGGCAAGAAGCTTTCAGCCACTACAAGAAATGGTACTGATCACTTGTGTACTCATCTGAAAATCTGCATCTACAAGAAGAAGCCAGATGACAAAGTGCAAACAAATTTGAGGTTTGCGGCCACTGAAAAGGGGCAAGTAGCTGTTGAAAATTATGTGTTTGATCAAGATACTGCTAGGAAAGCGCTTTGCACCATGATTACACTGCATGAATACCCTCTATCTATTGTTGACCATCTTGGTTTTCGGCAATTTGTTAGTGCTTTGCAACCCTTGTTCAAGATAGGAACTAGAAACACTATTAGGAAGGGGATCCTGAATGGCTATGATGTGGAGAAAAGAAAAGCTAGGATGTTTCTTCAAAAGCTTAGTTGTCGTGTAGCCATTACAACTGACTTGTGGACTGCTGATAATCAGAAAAGAGGATATATGGCTGTTACTGGACATTTTATTGATGACTCATGGACCCTTAGAAGCTGCATTTTGACGTTATTTCCCTTGTTGTCCTACTTTTATTTGCTGTTGTACTTCTTCATTTGCTGTCATTTTGAGGTTATTTCTTGTTGTCCTAATTTTATTTCTAGCTGTACTTATTCATTTTCTATCATTTTGAGGTTATTTCTTGCTGTCCTAATTTTATTTTCCGTCATACTTGTTCAGGTTTGTGTATGTTCCATGCCCCCATACGGGTGAAGCTATTTGTGATGCACTGCTCAAATGCCTTCAGAGTTGGGATCTTGATTGCAGGGTGTCCACTGTGACCCTTGACAATTCAAGTGTTAATGACAGCATGATTGGTCTAATGGAAGCAAGGCTTGGGGAAGCTAATATGTTGTTGGGAGGAAAGCACTTGCATACTCGCTGCTGTGCTCACATCTTGAACCTCATTGTACAAGATGGCTTAGAAGTGATCAAGAAATCCATTGCTCACATCATAGAAAGCATTGCTTATTGGATTGCTACACCAAAGAGGTATGAAAATTTGTGAAAACAGCTCAACAACAAAAGGTTGAAGTGAAGAAAAAATTGTGTCTTGATTGCAAAACTAGATAGAATTCAACTTTTATCATGCTTAGTACTGCTATACCTTATAGCAAGGTTTTTGATCGTTTGGAAACTCTTGACCCAAACTTTATTTGCCCTGCAAAAGATGATTGGAAATTTGCATCTATTGTTTGTGATAAACTAGAATTGTTCTATCAGCTAACGGAATTGTTTTCCGGAACAAAGTATGTGACAGCTAATATCTTCTTTCCTAAAGTATGTGAGATCAAGCTTAAAATTAACTCTTGGAAAGATGATGAAAATGAAACCATTAGGAAAATGTCAATTGCAATGATAGAGAAGTGTGATAAGTATTGGTCTAATATCCAAGGTCTCATGGCTATTGCTGTCATTCTTGATCAATGTCTTAAGATGACTATGCTACAAGCTTGCTATATTGCACTTTTGGGTCAAGAAGAAGCTGAGCACTATGTCCACCTGAGCTATGAATTGCTAACTGAATTGATGAATGGGTATCAAGGGCAAAGTAACCAAGAGGTTGTGGGTACATCATCTTATGGGGCTAAATCCTCTACTGTTAGTGTTGCTGATGTTCTGTCCATATTCAAAACACTTGTTGCAAGTAAGAAATCCTCATCTCTCATTAAAGCAAAAAATGAGTTAGATCGCTACTTGGATGAAGAACTACTTCCTCATGATGAAAATGAGTACTTTGATGTCCTTGGTTGGTGGAAGGTTGCTGGAACTAGCTTCCCTACTTTGAGGATGATTGCTCGTGATATTTTGGCAATTCCCATCACCACAGTAGCTTCTGAATCATCTTTTAGCACCAGTGGGAGGATTCTAAGTGAGCATCGCAGCCGTCTTACTCCACAAATGTTGGAAGCTTTGATGTGTAGCCAAAGTTGGTTTCGTCACAATATTAAAGGTGCATTTGATTGTTGTAGCTTACCAATGTTGTATTCTTATTCCAGTGATCTATTGCAGCTTCCTAATGTTACACTCTCATTCCTGTGTGCATTTGTAGGTCAAGGTGATGGAAAGATCGACACCTTTTGGTCCTGCCTTGAAGACATTGAAGAAGAAATGAAGGATGAACCTTGCATCTCCTCCGTCGACGATTAAGCTTGATGTTGATTTGTGTTGGTGAACTTGGCCAAGTGAAGTGAACAATGTATCTGTTATGTGAACATTATGTTGTTCTAGACTTGAATTTGTGATTGTTAAACTCTATTTATTTGGCTTGTACTCAGCTCCAGAACAATCTTGTACTCTTGTTAAGCTGTTGAATAATCTAGCTTGTTTGGGAACCTATTTATTTGTCATTTACTGTTGTGTATATGATTCTGTCATATTGATGTGGCCTGGCGGGCAAGGGTGTGCCCGCGGGTGGCGGGCGCGGGCACAACTTCCTGCCCGTGACGGGTTGCGGGCGCGGGCACGGGCGCAGGGTTTGGCTCACGGGCGCGGGTTTGTAAACCCTCTACCCGCGGGTAATGCGCCTATTGCCATCTATTTCCCGGAGGTGGCGTGGGGGCAGTGCAGATGCGTGGTGCTCGACGTCGGCTGCGGTGTTGCCAGCTTCGGCGGGTTCCTGTTCGACAAGGACGTGTTGACCATGTCGTTCACGCCCAAGGGCGAGCACGAGGCGCAGGTGCAATTCGCGCTGGAGCGCAACATCCCGACTGTCTCCGCCGTCATGGGCACCAAGCGCCTCCCCTTCCCAGCAACGCCTTCGACCTCATCCACTGCGGGTAGGGATTGGCCGATGGCCGCCCCCTGGATTTCACGTCGGCGACCACCTGGAGAGTCCCTCCGCGACGTATTGGCCGTCGGCGGGGTCTGGTGGGCGCTGGAGTGCATGGCGTCCGGCCGTCGGAGCCCACACGAGTGAGTCACGGCCAACGGCGACAATCACGGATGGCGGCGACGGAAAAACGAAACGTCCGCGGAGTCGCGTGTGGTATACGAGCGGACCTGCACCGCGGCGATGAGGGAGCGGGGGGTATTTTGCAAAACTGTATAGATTAGAAGTGGGCTGGCGGGCGTCTGTTTTCAAAATGACCTAAGGTTTCTCCGCGGCCATCAGATCCAGATCTGGTGATCCTGATCGGAGTTTGCATAGTTTCCAGAGGTGGACTAGTTTTCACCTGATACGCACCCTACTTAAAGTGACTTATTTCTACCTTTGCCTCCTCATGCCCCAGGTGGGTCCCACCACTACCCTATCCACCCACCTCCCCCCCTCGCAACCCTGCTCCCTACCAGCCGCGACCCGCGTTGCCGTGCTCCAGACCCCGTGCCTACCACAACCGCCGCCGCCTCCAGCTTGCCGCAGCAGCCGCACGTGACCCCTCCACCGGATGATGTCGTGCCCGTGCATGCGAAGTCTCAGGCACCATGGGCGGGCAACGGGCTCATGTCGCTTGGCGTAAGAAGCGGCAATGGCATACTCTTTCCACTTGTAATCAACAACAGCTAACACACACACACACACGCTAGTTGCTCGGTAGCACTTTGGCAGCATCCCTCCAATCCCATTGATCCTGAAAGTACCTGATTGATTTCGAGGCACATCCGGACCTCAATCTTCTGCTAATGCAAGCACAAGCAGAGGGCACACCCCTCTCACTCTGTCCACCGTAGCAGGGACGATCCAGGCCGAGAAGGAGCAGACAGATCATCTCAATCGACTCCTCTCCTCTCTACTTCCGCTGCGTTCCGTCCAGCTCATTGCTTGGTTTGCTTTTGGCCGCGAAGTAGCCGAGGCTTATGTCGTATATATGGAACGACAAACCTAGGCCATGATGGTTGTGAACTCTTGTGATCGTGATCGTTTCGCGCTCGGGAAGGGCGGAAGGCTGAACTACGTACACACCACGATGGATCCAAAAGTCAGCTAGCGAGCTGGAGGGGAGGAACGAACTGAATACGGATCTGAACAGGATGCACGTGCAACCTTCTAGAACATGATATGACGGACAAAATTTTGAAGGCAGAACACTTGATGGATTGTTCCCTTGCTTTAATATTAGGTAAAGATAAAGATTTTTCAGATACATAATTTTTGCTTATAGCATAACAAAGACTACGTACAAAATAAAGATAAATTAAAAAATAATTTAGAATGGAGAAGTAAATGCTCCCTCCGTTTCAAAATACTTGTCGTTATTGATTTTTTCTGCAACTTCCATTCGTCTCATTTAAAAAAAATTGTGCAAGTACAATTTATTTTGTTTGTTATATGTTTTAATGTTGTATGTATTTTAAACTTAACTTATCGTTTTACATGCTTGCGATAATTTTTGGAATAAGATGAATGGTCAAAGTTGCCAAAAAAACAACAACGACAACAACGACAAGTATTTTGAAACAACGGGTTACGTACTTACCATGAACGTGGAGTCAGTAGGAGTTGGTTTATTATCATCCTTTTTAAAAGATTTTAATTTTATAAACTCAAAATTGTTGAGAAATTATGTATTACATTTGACGATGATGACGGCATGACGCTATGGAAGGAGTCGGGGAGAACCAAATATGAGAACATCCTTAAAAACTAAAACTATAAAAAAAAGAAGACTGGAGGAATAGTATACATCGCTTAAGCGACAGGCGAGCGGTCTGCGCGGTTTTTATTTCATCCTCCGGTTCGCGGGGCGAGCAGGCGTGCGTTTTTTTTCTTTCTCCGCTTCCGGTTCGAGGGCGAGCAGGCTCGGGTGGTTTCATTTTTTTTCTCCCTGTCCTTTCCCGATTTTTTGCTTCTCATTTTGTTTGCTTCGATTTCTTTTTTTTCTTCCTTTTTTCTCCCGGTTTCCCCTTTTCTCTTTCGTCCCCTCTGATGTTTTATTTCTTTTCCGTTTTCTCTCCCGGTTTTCCTTTTTCTCTTTCGTTTCCCTTCCTTGTTTTTTCCTTCTCGTTTTGTTGCGCACCATGTTTCTAATATTATTTTTTCTGCTTCATTTTTTTCTTTCTTTCTTTTTATTCTTCTTTCTTTCATTCTATTTCTTTTATTTTTCTTATTTCACTTTTATTTCTTTCTTTTTCTTACTTTCTACTTTATTTTTTCTATTTCCATTTTTATATTCTTTCTTTTCAAATATTTTTTCCTCCATTAATATTTTTTATTGTTCGAGATGAGATGTAAATTTGTTCTTGCTATTATCAGTTGTTCCGGCTATAAGTATCTTGTTCGGGTTATAATAACCACTTGTTCTGATTTGTTCTGACACTACATTTGTTTTTGTTCGAGATGACATACAAAGTTGTTCCGACTATAATAAGATTTTGTTCTCACAGTTATTCTCATTTGTTCTGACACTTTATTTTGTTTTGTTCGAGATGCCAAACAAATTTGTTCTTGCTATAATAATAAGTTGTTCTGACTATAGTACTGTCTTGTTATGTTTATAATAATAACATGTTCCGACCCTTGTTCTTACACTACATTTGTCGTTCGGGATGACATACAAACTTGTTATGACGGTTGTTCTCGTTTGTTCTGACACTTATTCGTTTTTGTTCTAGCGATAACAGTATATATAACCTTAATTAAAAAATACGAATAAAAAAAGTTTGTCAAAATATAGTTAAGTGAGATCTTGTTTCAAAGTTTTTATTGTCAGGAATTCAATGGTGAAATCCAAATTCAATTTTGATACTTGGTTTGTGATTTATAGATTTTTTAATTTTCAAACTACTTGGTGACATTAGTTTTTTTGTCTGTTTTGCATGCATGCAATTGATTACCCGTTCCCGTCTTTCTCTTTTGCATGCATGCAGTGATTACCCGTTCCTGTCTTTCTCTTTTGCATGCATGCAGAGTCATCCCACTCTCACATGTAGCCGCGGCCTTCAGCGACAGATTGTTTTTTTTTTGTCGTTGAAGTGATGCATAAGACTGTCCGCATCAATGCACTGTAAAAATCACCCTCCAAAAGGATTTTGGAGGTCTCCCGTAAACAAATTAGCCCTCTAAATAATTAGAATCTGCAACAGTACCCTCTAAATCACCCTCCATCGGTCGCCATCCCGCGACGCCCCTGTCTCCGCCGGCGCCGTCCAGCCCGCCCCGCCGTCGCCGGCACCCTCCCGCCGCCGGCACCCTCTCTTCCTCGCCGGTGACCTCTCCTCTTCCTCGGCGCCCTCTCTTCGTCCACGCCGGCGCCCGCTCCTCATCCCCCACGCCGCCGCCCGCTCGTCGTGCCCTACGCCGCCGCCGCCGCCGCCGACGTCGATTCGGCCGGAATCGTCGTTCCCCCGCTGGTGAGCACCTGGACGCCTTCCCCTCGACCTCCTCTCCGCCTTCCCCACCTCAGCCAAGCCCCACAGAGCCCTCATCCCTTAGAGGTCCTTTTCTTCGCTCTGCATACTTTTACCACCTGACCATATCTCCCAAAGAATCTTGCTACTGCATGGCTTGAGAGTGCAGCAGTCCCTTCTACATGGCTTAACCATATATCGCCATGTTTTGCTCCTACTGAATGAATTGGAACTAAAATCTGAATGTGAAAGCAAGGCTGTACTACTCTTAGCGACAGTACTTGGATCTGTTGGGAGCTATGTAGTATGTGTGTGAGTCTGGAAGGCCTATGTCAAGCATTGCTGATGTTGTTGTGTGCCTGCAATCAACAACAAGTCTCGTTAGCATGTATAGCTTGCTGTGACAGTTGTAGATCTGTTGTCTATTAATATTTAAGCATCTAATATGAGGAATTTCTCTGTTCATGGTGGATTACTGGAGCAATGATTATGGCTTGTCTTGAATGTGAAACAATTCTACGGACCACTAGATCTAAATTGTATGCCGAGGGATCAGTTTTGTACTTTTGTTGATGGGTGAAATTTTGCCAATGAAGATCAAAATCCTTGCTAGCTGTTAGTTTGTCCTTCACCTATGCTAACCAGTCACAATATTTTTTTGATCTGTTTGCAGGCAAATTGAGGTTGAGAAGGAACCATGGTGCGGCTGCAGGAAATATTGGAAGAAGATGATTCCTCCTTCCTTCGGTACTTGATTACAGAGGATCAGCCTAATTATTGGTTGCTTGATGATGATGAGGAAGTGATGGTGGCAGCAATGGAAGCAGAGAGCTCCTTTCACCGCTCAATGCACGTGAGACGACTTGTCCCCAGAGACCATGCTGATGGAGAGGCAAGAATCATTCGTCATTACTTTGCTGACAATCCTGTGTACACACCAGAGCAATTTCGCAGAAGGTATGAAAGATGGCACACTAAATTATTGTCTTTTCTGTCAATATGTGCATATTGCTGATTTTTTTCAAACTTATAGGTTCCGTATGAAGAAGCATGTATTCCTCCGCATTCTTAATGGAGTTCAATCCGTCAACGGATACTTCGAGCAGCGTGAGAATTGCACAGGATTGTTGGGCTTGAGTGCACTACAGAAGGTGGTGGCAGCAATCCGCATACTAGCGTATGGTCTGCCGGCAGACGCCGTTGATGAGTATGTGGAGATCGGCGAAACAACTGCTCGTGACGCCCTTCGTCATTTCTGCAGTGCTGTTATAGATGCCTTTGGGAAGGAATACCTCCGTTCTCCAACCCCTGAAGATGTGGCTCGTCTACTACAAGAGAATGAGAGGCGTGGTTTTCCGGGTTGTGTTGGCGACCTAGATTGTATGAACCGGCCGTGGCGGGGTTGCCCCCGCTCGGTTGGAAGGGTTTGTTCACTGGCCGCGGGAAGCACCCATCCATGATCTTGGAGGTTGTGGCATCTAAGGACCTCTGGATATGGCATGCCTACTTTGGCCTTCCCGGCAGCTGCAATGACATTAATGTACTGCACAGGTCTCCTATTTTCTCAGCATATATCCGTGGAGAGGCACCTCCTGTTCAGTTCACAGTCAATGGACATACTTATGATATGGGCTACTACCTTGCTGATGGTATATACCCTGACTGGCCCACATTTGTGAAAAGTGTTCAGCATCCTATGGAGTTGAAGACTAAGCATTTTGCTAGAATGCAAGAGGGTGCAAGGAAGGACATTGAAAGAGCATTTGGAGTGCTTCAAGCCAGGTGGGCAGTAATTCGTGGGCCGGCTTATGGATGGGACAGAGAGCGTCTTTCCGATATCATGACTGCTTGTATTATCATGCATAACATGATTGTCGAGGATGAGAAGTCTGAAGCAACCAATACCAACTTCGACAATATTGGCACCCAAATTGATGCAGCAAATGCACATGGAGATATTCAGGAAAGGCGAGAATTTGTGAACACCCTTCACAAGTTGCGTAACAAACCTCTCCACATCCAACTTCAAAATGATCTCATTGAACACCAATGGATGAGATATGGTTCAACCTAGGAGAAATAATGTAAAATTATTTATAGTCAGTGTCATGTTTCTGTAATAAAGTGAATTATTTATATGATAAGCATTATCTTTAAATAATTATGTAAAATGTCTTGTGAAATCTGTAGCAATGCAAGTGCCAAATTGTGTGGATCAAAGCTTATTCTTGCCAAATTGTGACAATGATGAATGTTCAGTACCTATGGAGATGATCTGTTTGCATGTTCTCTAGATCTTTGAATGTTCCATGGACTGAATATGGTTGCCCTGTCATGGACTGAATATGCTACAGCTGTTCATTGTACATTTCAGGGTCTGTTGGCAAGGAGCTGTCTCACATAGCAATTTCAGGGTCTGGAGCTATACTATAGTCAAGATTTCACAATACATCTCTTTTTTTCAGTTGCTATGCTGTCAGTTGATCTTGTGAGCTTGTAATTATTTATAGTTTACTTGATCTTATTTTCTGGGCAGCAAACTGTCCATAACCACATACTGCCCAGAAAATAATTTAGAAATTTAAGAGCATCCATTACAGAAGACCATCCATTGACAAACCATCCATTACATAAATAATTTAGACAGTACTACATTATTACATAAATGATTGGCATAAATAATTTAGAAAAAATGACTAATGCATCACTGACTCAGACCACGCCGTTTTGCTCGCAACTTCAAAATGATCTCTTCTTGTCGTGCTTCATAGTATAATCGTTGCATAGGTCCACATTCATCCGGATTAATGGCCATTATGCGCTCCTCCTCTTCCTCGCTCTTTCTTTTCGGCCTCCATTTGTAGACGCTTCTCGTCCACGACCAACCTTTTCCTCTCTAGCTCAACCATCATCTTCGGTGTTCGCGAGCCTCATCAAACTTCACTTTCTCTAGAGTAACCATTTCATCGATCCGTGCCTTTCGCTCAACCTCTCGTTTCCTTAAATAGCTCAATCTTTTGAATAGTGAGGTCATGGATCTTGGACACATGCTCCGAGGACGCTCGCAAAGCAACTTTCTTCTTAGCGACTTTTGCTTTGCGTCCCTCCCCATGGGTCGTTTTCCCGATGAGGTACCTTGTGAGGGATCGTCGGTGTCCCGATTCAAACCGTTGTGCTCACTGCTTGTCCTTGGAAGCACTATTTTTTAGGGTGTCAATTCTACTTTTCGAGTTCATTCCATTTGGGTTCGTCTTTCAAAACATTCCAACGGTGCATGAGGGTGAAAGGGTGTTTTTCTATCTTTGGCAAAATTTGTAGCAAGCACCAACGGACTTGTCCGCGTCTCGTCATGCCACTAGGATTAACACGATTTATCCGGGCCATGTGTGAAGTGAATTTTCCTACTTCGGCTTTGATATGATCCCAACGACTCATAATTGATCTTACGCTTCTCTCCGGATAACCGACGCATTTTGAGGAGTATCTGCTGCACACATGATTCCAAAAGGCTTCCTTCCTCCGGCCCGTGTTGGTGGCGGGATCGCGGCTAATTTCCGGCCAAGCTTTGCATAGCACGGTGTCTTCAAATGGAGAGAAATTGGTCCGCCTTGACCTTTGTTGCTGCCACCTTGCGGCGCACAAGAGGTGGAGCGGTAGAAGCACTCATAGAAGACTCGAGCCACCTACAACACCCCGTTGTGCGGGAACAAAACCTTCTCCGGAAAATTCAACCGACGCGTCATGTAGGGCAGCAATATAGTCATCCATCCTACATCATTGAAAAGAAAATTCAGTCAACATGTGTCGAAGAGTGAACACAATAGAGAAAGTTCGAGTAAGACATGAGTTCCAAAACTAGATTCTCATCATGTGTTTTGAAGTAGCAAACCGATCGGACATGGTTGCAAAATAGTAATGCTATCAAACTATCTCATCCCGGACTTCATACAAGTGTTCGATATGAATTCTAAGAGAGACCGAAAGATGGTTTACCATCATCTCTAGGGAATAAAAATAAGGGCATCAATGATGATAGAAAGAAATCATGCGGACCATCGGTGGAGACATCCTGCCATGTCCCGGGTGAGAAATCAATGATGATTTTCAGCTAATCTCAATCAAGTTGGTGTTTATTTCGGGGCCAAAAAAATCGGTCTCAAATCATTTAGAAATGATTGTTTTGAGCAAACTTAATCGGTTTATCACTTTATCTCCAAATCATTTGGTACAAGTAAATTGGATCACGGGCAAAACCTCCACAAAATGCTTGGACCCGGTATGCTTGCACTATCATGTTCGGACAATAATTGGGGGTCACTGGAAAACAATGGCACAACACAGTTAAGCCAATCTTTTACACACAGTTAAGGTTGGTAATTGAATTTGCATATGTCACAACAGGAGGGGATGGGTGGCGCTTGCTCTGCTCTATGTCTCCTTACAATGGTCATAATATTTGGAAAAACTACTGTTCCAATAATTGTTTACAAAACTAAGGAAACATGCTTCAAAGAATTGGGTCTCAAAACTAATTATTCAGTTCAATGGAAAGCAAGTGAGAGAGCAGTACTAACCTGTAGAAGGCCCAAAGTGCCATGGATCATGCAAACTAACATAATTGCAAGGTTAGGGGGGTTCTTTTATAGACTTCTGTAGGTGCAAGATTGGTTGATGATTGGATTAAAAGATTGAAACCTCCTAGTTTCTACTCGTCGGGTGACTGAAAATAATGGCAATTGGGTGCATTTACATGCCGACAGCAGAGTTTATGATGGCCACACGAGGTCGTTGGATCTTGGTGGAGATGGCAATACAATCTCAATCAACAAACGGATGCATTGACCATCACTCCAAGAATCAAGAAAGTGCATTTGAAGTGAATTGGCCATCAAGAAAAACTTGTGTTTTGAAGTCGATCCAACACTCTCCGGGACGCTCTCCGGGATATTGCCGATGTAGAGGAGCCCCTCTCGAGCCCGTGATGTCGACGGGCACGGGGAGGAGGCGGACGCGGCGGCCGTCGACGGGCACGGGGAGGGAGGCGGACGCGGCGGCGTCGACGGGCGGGGGGGGGCCGGGGGAGGAGGCGGACGCGGCGGCGTCGGCCGGCACGGGGAGGCGGGTGGCGCGCGGCGTCGACGGGTAGGGGGAAGTGGCGGACGCGCGTCGTCGAGGGGCGGGGGGCATTGGACGGGCGGCGACGAGGGGTACGGGGAGGCGGCGGATGCGCGGCGTCGGCGGGCGAGAGGAAGGCGGAGGCGATGGGATGCGGGCGGCGGCGGGGGAGAGGAACGCGGCGGCGTCCCGATATTTGGCGCTCCGCTTCGATCTCCGAAAAATGGCGTATCCTTTCCCGCTCGGCTGGCCGCGGTCGATCCCGCTTGGGCCGGGCCGCTACATTTGAAGCCCAGGGTCATTTACCGCTGACTGTTGCGGATAGCCTAACAACGCCCGGATAGAGGAGGGGACTGACGGAAACGACGACGAAAGGGCTTTGCAATTTTGCTGTTTCAAATGCCGATTGGCCCATACCGCCTCCTCCCCGTACTGTAGCACTCCCGACCACTGTTTCGAACGGCAGTAAGGACTAAGGAGAATACATTTTAGAAAAATCACAACATTTTGTTTAAACTCGAATGGAGATAATTGTAGCCCTCGACGAGATCTACAACTCTGTAATTCAAACCTTTTTCATTTGAAATCATCTTCAGACTCAAAATCGATATATTGTGTCAATCATTTGAGCACTAAAATGAATTCAAATATACACGGTTTGAACTACAAAGTTGTAGATCACATCAAGATATACAAATTCAGCATAGAGTTTACATCCATCTAGGTTTATATGAAAACACTATGATTTTTTATAAGATATGTTGATGAGAGAGAAAATCATCAAATTTTAGATCTGAATATAATGCCAATTATTTGAGCATCAAAATGGTTTTAAATGACAAAAATATGAACTATAAAGTTGTAGGTCTAGACGAAAGTTACAATTTTCGTATAACTTTTATCTCCATACAAGTTCATGTGAAGAAATATGTTATTTAAAAAATATGTTGTCATGAGAAGAAATATTTGTATTGAATATTGAGCCTGAAGATGGTTTCAAATGAAAAATGTTTGATTGGCAAAGTTGTAAATCTCGTCGAATAACTTAAATTGGAGATATGAGAAAAATATAGTAATCATTTTAAGGTTTAATGACTATTTTTAGTCATTCTATTTATAGTTTAGTCATTGCATATTAAATTGATTACTATATTTTTCTCATATCTCTGATTTACGTAATTCTTGTGGTCATATGTTCAAAACGATGAGCTTTACTTTTTAAAAATGTTGTTCACATTATTTTGTAGCTATTTTTTTACTTTTCTTATATTGTTATTTCTATATAATAACATGAGAATAATATAACAAATATTGATAAAGTAATATAAAGAACATTATAGAAGATAAAGCTCATCGTTATGAATGCGTGACCGCAAGAATCACCTAAAACGGAGGAACGGGCAATAAGTAACAATTCTTTTAATATCTACTAACTAAATTGTAATAAAAAAGTTAAACCACTTATCAAAACCATCTGATTGCCAATTGTGAACGATTTTAAGAGCTGAATGACCAAAATCTAACTGAGGTAAGTAGTTTGATGGTCAAAGTGGACTTTTCCACTTATAAAAAATAAAAAATAACATGTACTTCTTCCGTTTCAAATTTACGTTTCTAGCTGTTGAGCGAGTAGAGGCTTTATGGCAGCATCAAATTCAGCCCAAGCACACAGGCTAGAGAGAGAGAAAAAAGAATCCGAACTCAGATTGCCAGTCCCACGCACGGGGTGTGCTAATTTACATGTACAATTAAATGGTTCAAGAATTAATAAAACAGCTTGGATATTAAAAACCCAACTAAAAATTTTGATTAAGTAGGGTATTTTGTATCTTCACTGTTCTCTGTTCGAATTTTTCTTTAAAAAACACTTATTTTAATGGAGATATATAGACCTGTAGCATACTCCCTCTGGTTTGGTAAATGAAGTCGTTTAGGATAGTGACACGGTCTCCAAAGTACTACTTTGATTTTTTATAAAAATATTTATTAAAAATTAACATATGTATACTTTTATGGAAGCATTTTTCAAAGCAAATATATTCACGTAGTTTTCACGTTTCGAAACTCAACAACTTAAAAATTATCCATGATTTATATTCCTAATGTTTGACTCAAATCTTATCTAAAAACAACTTTATTTACTAAAATAGAGGGAGTACTCCCTCAATTCCACAAAGAGTGTTCACTTTTAGTTTTAAGATTTTGTCCCGCAAAGAGTTGAACCTGTAGTGAAACTAATTTAATTAAATTCTCATCATAATAAAAAAAAGTGTACTGAGAAGTGCATAGAGTCAACGAAATGATCAATATATAGTATGTTTTTTCTCCGGTTCCAATGCACTGCATTTATTCAGGTTAAAAAAATCAAGCAGACTAATTAGAGATAGTATGGTTCTTTGTCACGACTGTGTTCGAAATTGTCTAAAAAACAGTTTTTTTAGGCAGAGGAAGTATTTTTTAAGAACAAAATTTGAATCTAAATCTCCACTGGTTACTCTTACTATTCATTCATGATATTTGTTTTTGAGATAAAATGGAACGCAATGCGCTCACGCTGATCTGAGTGACAGAGTGAGGCAGGATTACGCGCCAACTAATGGCGTCCCTCTCCCTCGGCCCGCATCACGACTCACGAGAGAGCATTGAAGTGAACGGCACATCTCGGTGCGAGTGCGAGAGCTCCCAACGGCAACCCAAAGCCGGCGGCCCCGTCCGGCGTCCCAAGTTTCGAAACTGGCACTAGTCCGGCGTCCACCGCCGCGGCTCGCCCCGCCCGCCGCTAGTCGGTCTCCATTCCTCGCCGCCGTGCCGCGATATTCCCACCTCCAGCGCGGCGGCGCCTCACCGGGGTACGACGGGTACAAAGTTCGACTCGCGCCGCCCCGCCTCCCAACCTCCTCCGCCACCGGAGCACCGGCGCCGCTCGCTCGCTACCTCTCGCTCAAAAGAGTTGCTGGGGATCTTTTCGCCGCGTCGCGCCCAGGATGGTGATGAGGCGGCTCGGCGTCGGCGGCGCCCCCCGCCGCGCTCCGGCGGGTCCTTCCGCGGCGGCACCCGGGGGAGAGGAGAACGCGCCACGTGGTGGGTCGAGCGCCACTGCTTCCCGGCCTCCCCTCCGCGCCATCCAGCCGCGGCTGGCGCTGGCCGCGGGCAGCCGGAAGCCGCCGTTGCCGGCGCCGGCGCCCAGCAGGGTTCCAGGGGCTCGGGCGGCGGCCAAGGCACCATCTCGGCGGAACGCCTCCCTCGCGCCGGCGAGGAGCTTGAGGAAGCCCGCGCCGAGGTTGAGCCACGCGACGACGGGTGCGGCGAGTTCTGCGGAGGTGCTTCTGCCGTTCAAGGTCCGAGAGGCCATCTATAGATACAAAGGATAGGAAATCTCATAGGATTTGGTGTTCCTGCAAGTTTGAGGGTCAAACAGTCAGCCTTCTTCCCAATTGAGGAGTCTCCCTCGTTCTCTATATTCATCAACTTGTTGTTTCTCCACTCCATCATCATCCCTGCAAATTGCACTCCCCATTGCATCTCAATTAAATTTATGCACATGGACATGCCACAATTTATTGAGCACATCAAGCCAATAACTTCTCGCATGGTTTGTTATGAATTTATATATGCTCTTATGTTATACACCAACCTATCATCCATTGTGGTGACAGCCAGATGGAGGAGAACAAAATCTTAAATATTATGCTACCTGATTTTATGGACAGGATGCTTTGTCTATGTCACAACAACATGACTCGGATGCCCTTGCAAAGATAGACAACTGTTCTGATGAAGGTTCTGTGAGGAATGCAGAAGATATATCAAGCTCAAGCCTGCAACTGGAGTTGAACAGGCTTAAAACAAATCTCGTGGAAGAGGTAAAAGCCCGTGCAGAAGCTGAGGACAGGGCAGCTGCTTTAGGTGATGAGCTGAAAGAAGCATGCAGGCAGAAGGAATCCATAGAAAAGAATTTGGAAATTGCTGAATCGAATTTGATTGATGTGACAAAAGAATTGAATGAGCTGAAGAAAAATAATCTCCAAAGGCCTATTTTTCACAAGAAGATGGATATGGAAACCTCCAGGTTAAAGAGTGCACTTGACACCCACTGTCGCAATGAATATGTACCCTATGAAGATCCCGAAATGCAAACTTTCAAGTTCTCAGATAGTGAAGATTCAAACAATTGCTACAAAGTTAGACTGAAAGAACTGGAGATAAAATGCAAGAATTGAAGGTTGAGGCTTCGGCATCACATGCTTCATGGAATAAAGAAAGAGAGGTAACTGTTCAAAATGCAATTAGGCTTGCTTCGTTGGAGTTTTGGTCTTTCAGAGTTTTGTTTTCTCTGAACAACAATGTATCTCATTATTTATCGGTTTGTTTTTTCCAAAAATTAACCTGTCTCTGTCCAGTGAGGAAGGGTTTTCTGTACTTAGTTTTAGAAATGTGGTTTCACTTGTCACTTTTTTTTAGGAATGTGGTTTTAATCTGCAAAATTTTATAGCTAACATGACAGTGACTTGTGATGTTTTGTCAAGGTGTTGGAGCGGTCAAAAACGCAATATGTGAATTGGAAAAAAAGTGAGTCTGCCACATCTTCTGTTTGTTAGGTTCAATTAGTCATTTGTCTCTCTTTCTCAAAAATGTCTTTTTTTGTTATTTCTCCCAAGGTGAACATCATGAAGGAAGAAGCAGAACATCAAAGGAGGCAGCAAGGAAAAATAGAAGTGGAGCTGCAGAATGTCAGACAACAATTGCGAGCTGTGACATCCTCTGGGAAAGCAGGGAGCTTCCTGGAAGATGGAATAGTTGATTTATCCAATGCAGCCAGGTTTGCATGGTTGTGAACTTTGTTACCAAGCATCTATGTAAGCTGATGAAAGGCATCATCATAACACTCACCTTGAATCTCTTTCAGGTACCGGAGTGAGGGTAAAATATTTGAGAGAGAGGTTTCTGTTGAGCCAGCTCCTCAAGTGGAGCACCCAAAGGAGCCTTTTTCACATCAGTACACGCAGGAGGTTGACCAGTCAGATGTAGAGATGGAAAAGGCACCATCGGATATGGATTACTGGTCAGACAACTCAAAGTTTGAGCACCCTAGTGCAACTGAGGAGCTGGAGAAGATCAGTGCAAGTAAGCAGCCAGAGTTATTTGGCAGTGGTGCATATAGTGATCAGTCCCTCGCTGCATGTGATTCAGAGCAAGTGCGACCACCAGAGTCAGTGATTAAAGTTCTGAAGGTGAATGAGTTGCCTCCAGTTGCCCCAGTGCGGCTCAATGATCCAGTGAACTACATGAGGGCCCCTTCTGATGAGCTGAAGAAGCTAAGAAGCAGGAATCACTATGAGGGTCCTAGAACAGCAACAAACAGTAGATTCTGGTCCATTGAGCAGCAGGACTTGTACACCTCTGTGTACAATAGGGTGAAAGTATTTGAGATGAGGTGGAAAGACTTTAATCACATTGACAAGATAGTCCAGGGTACTACTGTCAGGGGGCTATGTGTCTATCTGGGGCTTGAACAGATCATGAGTTATTGTTGTGATTGGAACTCTGAGCTGATTAGGCAATTTTACTCCACAGTTTACATTAGCGCTGACAAGAGCTCCATGACTTGTATGGTAGATGGCAGGATGATCACTATCAACAAGAGAGCATGGGAGGAGAGGTTTGGCATTCCTGGCGGCGTGCAGACTGAGATTCACTCTCAGGTTTTGCTTGATGATGATTACAAGAGGACCCTGTACATTGATGCAGAATGCACACTTGGCAAAATCAGCGGCCTTTCTCCTTTGGCTAGCATAGCCAATAAAATTATTAGGACGACCATCTATCCCAGGAATGGAAATAAACTTCCCTCGCATAATTGGAACATCCTACATCATATTGTGGAGCAGCGTCCATTTAACGTCATTGCTTTGATCTTTGGCGAGATAGAATTGCCTATTTCGGGTCGCAATCGCACCAAGGACCTGTTATATGCACCATACATCATGGGGATGATTATGGGAGCTTTTGAATATGATGGACCTAGAGAATCCAGGCATTATTCCTACAAGCCCCAACAAACAAAAGGAGTAAGTCTTCCACCAGCACATCCAGTAGTTGCACCTTCTTAGCCACCTCCTTCGACATTTCAGCCAGAGGTTGAGGCCCATGTTGATGCAGATCACCACAGCCAGTTCCAGGCAGCTGGACATCAGGCCCTGGGAGAGAGCGAGGCAGAGGCAGTCAAGGGGCAAACCATGCTAGCTCAGGCTATCACACACACAGATCTCCTTCAGGTCGTTGAGGACGGACTCGGGCCCATAAGAGACTCATTAGCCAGCATGGAGGGAAGGATTGGCAGATTTGAGGATGGACCCGGTCTCCCGGTGCATCATACCGATAGCTCTTCATCTCAGAGCCCAGCTCCACACTCTTCTTTGTCACTGTCCCTTGAGGCTACTACTCCGGCACCACATTTGGCTTCAGCAGCTTCTTCTGAGCAAACCAGCAGGATGCACGCAGACAACCAGCTCTTGTGAGGCCAAGTATTTTTAGTCAGCCAGTTCGTGCGAGGCCAAGTCCTTTTAGTCGCTTTTGGTATCAAGGGGAGAAGTGATGGGTGCATCTGTAACCGTTTCATTAGGGAAAATGAGTTTATGGGCTGTAGACGATGGCTATCTTGCCCTCATAATCTCAGTTATTTTGTGTATATATACATCTAGGACTTCCCTGTACATTCTTGTATAAGGAAAGACCTTGCTTATCCTGTCTGCTGAAACTGAGACTAGAGAAATTAGCACTATCATGACAAGCACCTGTGCTGATTTTCTGATTTTCAGAGTTCAGGCAGCATGGTGGTCATAGGTCTTTATATATTACAGATTAAACCGAGGCAGCAAACTTCTGGTTGGATGTTTATTCTTTTTCACAATGACTTGTTGGCTATGATTTATTTCCTATCAGGTTATAATGCAACCGCTCGACGCCTCGCCGCATGGCACCTTCAAGTGTGTGTGCATCGTCCGTATTGACGGCGACGACGTGCAGGGGATCCGGCGGGCCAGGCGCCACTGGACTTGCACGCGTTCAAGGCCTATGTGTGCGTGCCCAGGTGCCCTTGCAGCGGCAAGCACAGCCCGCCGCACGCGTCCCTCAAGGACACGCGCGACGCTGCGACGGCACGCCGCCGCCGGACGGGCAACCGCCACTACGAGGTGATTGCGCTTTTCTTCAATCACGCATGCACACTGCAAAGAATTAAGTTTCTGTAGTTGTCGAGATGCTGTACTGGAGCAAATGCCAGGCACTCAGTCAGTACGCCAGGCCATGGCCCATGGAACGCGTGCCTACAGCCTGTTCGTTACAATGTCTGAAGAGATTGTAGGGGCAGATTGGTCGGGTTGGACACCGGAATGGTATGGCTCTTGGTCTCCTGGATTGTGTCTGAGCTGCAGGAGAACCGTACCACACCTGCATCTTGACGTCGGCACTTAAGAAATTCACGTTAAGTTAAATTTCCATTGCTTATTTCCCTTCAATTTGTGTTTGACACTTGACAGGGATATTTGACTGTTCAGTTTTGTCTTCCTAGGAGACCTGACCTTTCTAAGTCCTCGCCCTTCTCTTCTCCATTGGTCATAATATCTTGTTTTGCCATTCGCTAATAATAAAGAAAATATCTTCTTTTATGCCGTCCATTCGAAAACAAAGATATTATCTCCTTTCAGGATAAGTCTATCGTTTCATCTGTGAGGTTGTGAGCAATTACTGGGGTCCCAAAACCACACGGAAGCTTTCTTCGGGCCTGCAGTCTAGGTCTAACTCAGTTGCGCCTAGCAAGTTTCTGCATCCGAGACCACACAGGCTCCGAGTTTGCTTGGAGGAAATTTGTGGGTTGCTTGGGACACAGTAGTTGATCGCCTCTCGAGGTATCTACTACCTTTTAAGTTTTAGTAAACCAGAATATCCTCATTTTGTTTATGCTCTTTTTAGGTTTGCCATTTTCTTCTCTGGCAACTTTCTTCTGTACACAAATTTACTTTCCATTCAGGTCCTTTGTTTCTGTTTTTCTGTAAGGTTTTTCTATAGAGACTTCACATCCCTCGTTCCGGTCCAAGGTGAGAGGGTGTTTTTGTAATTGGACTATTATCTATCAGTTAATAAGAATATACCAGCTCTCTTGTGTGTTTGAGAAGAAAAAAAAACAAATTTACTTTGCCTCTGCCTCTTGTCAGGGAGGACTTTGTGCTGAAGGTTGAATCCGTTAGCAAGAGAGCGACAAGTTCTTTATTCTTCTGTGCCAGAGGCTTTGGGACATTAATCTGCAATATTGAAATAGTTCACTACTGCGTATGTTTAGCTGATGTTCCCTCGGAAACAAAGAAGAGCAAAGGAGCTTGCACCTAAAGCAGCACATTAGGGGGTGCAAACAGCCGAAGGGTCTTTCCGAGGTCAGATATGCATCAATAACATTACCAGTTTACCACACACCAATTTGAGTTTACATGTGGTTGCATCATTTTTTTTTCTCTCTAATATGCAGGGGAGCTGCATATCATTGCATTAAGAGAGAAGAGTTTAGGCCAAAATAGCCACACAACACACACCACTAACCCCGACCACTTGGGGTTCACTGAAAACTACAAATGAGCGCCACACTCAACCACAAAACGACCAAATACCACGGCATTCCTATTACTGTTCAGGAAGTCCAGTAGCGACCACACCACTAAGCCTTTTGCCCCAGCAAGCATCCAGAGATTAGCTTCCTCATGCGCAAGCAGGAACACCATTGAAAACTGCATCATTTCTAGCTTTCCAAAGTGACCAGGCCCCTAACGTGACCAAAGTATTGAATCCCCGCCTCAGATCAGAGCTCAAACTCTTACTGACATGCTGCCACCAGATGTGGTTGCATCATTGTCTTTGTGAATCCTGAGTGAGCGACCAAAGATAAATTAATTAAAATAACCACACACACACAGCGTGCGTGCAGAACCAAATTACACTGGTAACAACATATAAAATACAAAGATTAGTGGAGCTCATTTCTCATCTTGGCAAATTTGTTTATAGCACGGCAGCTTATCACGAATTTAATTGCAGGGTATGAGCAATAGAGAATTGAAGCTTCTTACCCCAAAACAAAATGGGTGGGATTGAAGCTGCTTTAGTATCTGGGATATTGAATATTGTTAGGACAAAGTTAGCTCCACTGGTGACCAAAGAGTTTAGCTCTATAGCAGGTGTCACCAAAGATCTTCAGGACCTCCACGATCTAGTTCAGGAGATAAGCATTTGGTTGGAAAGAGTAGGCAGTAGAGCAATAGGGAATGCCAATTCATTTAATTGGCTTGAACGATTGAAAGACACTGCTTTTGATGCTGAAGATTTGGTCAATAAGTTCCATACCAAGTATGAGAAACATGACATAAATGTTGCTGGTGACAAAAATGTTGTTACCAAGTACTTATGGAAAAAACCAAAATTAATCGTGTTCGAATGCAAGACAGCTCATGAGATCAAGAGGATAAAGAAGAGATTTGATGAAATTGTGAAGGGAAGAAGTGACTATAGCACGATAGCAAATAGCATGCCAGTGGACCATCCTGTTCAACATTTAAAGATGATAACTGGGGAGGTGCCACAATGGACTGTGGTGGACAAGACCTTAATATTTGGGAGGGACCAAGAGAAGGATCTGATGACATCAGAGCTGATAGAGACTAACAACCAAGGAAAAATCAAGATAGTTTCAGTCATTGGGCTAGGAGGCTCTGGGAAAACTACTCTTGCAAAACTAGTCTTCGATGACAGTACTATAAAGAATCATTTTGATTATAGACTATGGGTTCATGTGTCAAGAGAATTTGATGTTGAAAAGCTTACCGAGAAGTTGTTTGAAGCCATTGCAGCTGAGAAGCCTGACCACCTTCCAATGCAGCGTGTGAGCAGTACAATCTCAGACAAGCTGGCTGGAAAGAAGTTCCTGGCTGTCTTGGATGACGTTTGGACTGAGGATCGCATTCACTGGGAGCAATTCATGGTGCATCTAAAGAATGGTGCTCCTGGAAG
Source organism: Cenchrus americanus (assembly GCA_947561735.1). Classification (NCBI taxonomy): domain Eukaryota; kingdom Viridiplantae; phylum Streptophyta; class Magnoliopsida; order Poales; family Poaceae; genus Cenchrus; species Cenchrus americanus. Next base: position 9,090,638 of record OX387242.1, read on the forward strand.
TAGCATTTTACTCACCACTCGAAGTAGAAAAGTTGCAGAAGCAGTGGATTCTACATATACATTTGATCTGCCATTTTTGTCAGAGGAGGACAGCTGGAAGATGTTCCAGCAAAGTTTTGGTATTGCTGTGAAAGATTTAGACCCTGAATTTCTACAAGTTGGGATTGAGATCGTGAACAAATGTGGTGGTGTGCCACTCGCTGTTAAAGTTCTTGCAGGTGTTCTCCATGGAATGAAAGGAATAGAAGAATGGCAATCAATAAGAGATAGTAATATATTGGATGTTGAAGATGAGGAACATAGAGTATTTGCATGCTTATGGTTGAGTTATTTTCATTTACCTCCTCATTTAAAGCCTTGTTTCATACATTGCTCTATATTTCCAAGAGGCTATGAAATCAACAGGCGCCATTTGATTTCCCAATGGATAGCTCATGGCTTTGTCCTGAGAAACCAAACTCGACAACCAGAAGATGTTGGAATTGGCTACTTTGATACCCTTATGAAAGTGGGGTTTCTTCAAGATCGAAAACAATATCGGTATAGAAGTGGAGAAGTAACATGCAAAATGCATGATCTCATTCATGATCTAGCTAGACAAATTTTACAGGATGAATTTGTATGTGGGATAGCAACTACTGACCAAATAAAGATGTGCAGATATTTGTCTCTGACTTCATGGCCTGGAGAGGTTGACAAAAAGTTGCTTGACAAGGTTCGTGCTCTCTATGTTTCTGGTCGGAGCATTGCATTTGACAAGACAATGAACAAGCAGTGTTGCGTCCGAACTATTATATTGAAGTATATAAGTGTTGATTCACTGCCTCTGTTTGTATCCAAGTTTGAACATGTGGGATATCTTGAAATCTGCAACGTTAACTGCGAGGCACTCCCAGAAGCTATCTCACATTGTTGGAACTTGCAGGCAATTCATGTTATAAAATGCACAAGACTTGCAAATTTACCTGAGTCTATTGGTAAGCTTAAGAAGCTTAGAACTCTGGAACTGAATAATGCTGGGAACATCAGGAATTTACCTCAGTCTATTTGCGATTGTGGTAATCTACAAAGCTTATACCTAGAATGGTGTGGAATAAAAAATATGCCAAATTCCATTGGGAAAATGGTAAATTTAAGGGTCCTTAGTATTGTGTCTTGCAGGAATTTGCAGCAGCTACCAGAATCTTTTGGGAAGCTTTGCCACTTACAGACTATCACCTTGTGTTATTCTCTACGTCTCCAACACCTGCCGCAGTGCATCACTTCCTTGAGTCGTCTAGAATCTGTGGACCTTAGATATTGCTGGAAACTGGTAGAATTGCCTGAAGGTCTAGGGAACTTGATAAACCTTAAAGTTTTGAATCTAAAGAGATGCAACAAGTTGTGCGGCCTGCCGGCTGGCTGCGGGAAACTAACTCGTTTACAGCAATTGGGATTGTTTGTTATAGGAAACAGTACTAAGCATGCAGGGATCTCTGAGCTCGAGAATCTTGAAAAGTTAAATGGTGAACTGAAAATTAAAAGCATTAAATATGTGAAAGATCCAGGTGACGCGGAAAGGGTTCGTTTGATGGAAAAGAGTGGCATACAGAAACTGTCATTAGATTGGTATGCAAAGGGGGCGCTACAAGCTAGTGATAATGTAGAGATTTTTTCTGGAGTAAGGACAGAAGAAGAGTTGCCATTAGATATGGAAAAGGACGTGCGTTTGCTCAACTGTCTTGAACCACCATCAGAAATTGAGAAGCTGAGAATTAGTGGTTATCGGGGCATGCAGTTACCACATTGGATGATGAAGCAAAATGGTTCTTGTGACCTGTCTGATATTAATATGCTAAAGCCAAAGAGCCAGTTCCACCATCTGACTAAGTTAGTGTTGAAAAACTTGCCAAACTTGGAGCATCTGCGAGAACTTGTGGATTTGCCAGGGATAAAGGTTCTTAAGCTGAGAGGAATGCCTAAGTTGGCAGAGTTGCTTACTACAACAAGTGGCTTAGCGAATGGGGAGGAAGGAGTGGAAGTGCAACATTGTTTCCCTTGCCTTCACGACCTAGTAATAAGCGACTGTCCAAAATTGATTGTGAAGCCTTACTTTCCGCTGTCTTTGCAGAGTTTGACATTGGAAGGAAGCACCGAGCAACTGCTTTCTTCAGGATGCTTCTTCCATCAGCAGCATGCAGCTCATGCTCCTGGCAACGAGGCTTCGCCTTCCTTGTGCATTGCAGATGCGAAGCCCCGTCACATCACGCGACTAAAACTCGGACGAATGATGGAATCGTCATCTGGCTGGGAGGCGCTGCAACACCTCACAGGGCTTTATGACTTGGAAATCGCTGAGTGCCAAGACCTCAAGCAATTGCCTGATAGCATGCGAGGCTTCACCAGCCTCCGCAGACTAGATCTGGAACGTTGTGATAATCTCTGCATGCTGCCGGAGTGGCTTGGGGAGTTCCGATCCTTACAATCTTTGAGCATCACAAATCTCCCAGCAATGTCTGTCTTGCCTGAATCATTGCAGCGCCTCACAGCCCTCCGATCCCTCATCATATCTGGATGTGGTGCCCTCCACCAACTGCCTGAGCAGTTCGGGGAACTCTGCTCTCTTGCTAACCTTGCAATATGGTGCTTACCTGCCCTAACTCAGCTTCCTGAGAGTATGCGGCGCCTCACCTCACTTCAATCTCTCAACTTGGCTTATTGTGGCGCATTGACCCAGCTTCCAGAGTCACTAGGCGAACTGTCTGCACTTCAAGAACTCTGGATCCAGGGCTGTTCCGGCCTTACATCCTTTCCCCGCTTCATTGGATGCCTTACTGCTCTAGAGCAATTAATGATAAGCCAATGTCCTGAGCTTGTTAGGCGTTGCAGGGAAGGAGTTGGAGAGGATTGGAACCTTGTCTCCCATATTCCGGACCTGGAGCTATGGGACTAGAGGCTCCAGGATCTGCACATCATGCATAATCTAAAGCAAGCAAACATGACCAGGTGAGACATTTATGTTTCTCTCAGGCACGGGTACACTACCTTTCTGGAGCAATACACATACTTTTTCTTCCCATACGAAAATTCACATTTACTTTTTCTTTTTTGTAGGAAAAAATCGTATTAAATCAGTACACTACTATTTATTCTAAAGGTTGACAAGACGTACGCTTCTCATTTTCCTTCTCCTGATCCCTTTTCGTCGTCAGCTCAGAATACACATATGCACTCTACTAGCTCTCAGTATACATTCTAGCACACTGAAACAAAGTTTGGCCTTGTTAATGTCCGTCGCACTCAACTGCTTTGAGGCCTCTAGAATCTAACTGTGTTTCTGCTTTTATAATCTGCAGTGATCACGTATGCAGCAATCATGGGAAAGAGTTGCTACCAGAGCTAAAAAACTTTTTAACCTTGTGCCCGCTCTCAAAGCTTGGAGTTGATACAGTGCATGTTTTCCCCCACTGAAGAATGTCTATCAGTTGGGGTTGGCATGCGCTGGAAGCTCAGATATCGCAGTTGTTGGAGCATACTGGAGCGCTGGAGGTTTGCTAGTAAAGAAGACTGACGAGATGTCGAGATCCAAGGCAAAGATTGTTGGAGCATACTGGAGCGCTGGAGCCCTGTTCGTTTGGCTTATCAGCCAAGTAGGATCTTTTCTCTCGGAAGAAAGCCATCACAAGAACTAGTAAACAATACTTTTCTCTCGAAACAAACCAAAGACTAAATGGCCCACCACCAACCGAAGAGGCTGTCAGAGGAAAGGGGATGTTTTATTTCTTTTCACGACGAATCGACGATATTGCTGTGTGGCTGTGCCTGAAGGCTGAACAAGTTTCGATTTATCTGTCCGTGGATGTATGTTACCTGGTACCGTTTCCGGTTTCGGTCTCCTGCCGTCCTGCGTGAGGCAGAGGTGGTACTGGCCCTGCTGATGGTTTCTGCCTGTGCCTGGTCGTCCACATGATCTTAGTCGGCCTTGTAATAAAATTGTTCTGCCTGTCACTTTCTTGTCTGAACATACATGCCAGTCATATGTTTTTAGTGTTCAGTTCAAAAAAATTGTTTTTCAAGGTCCCTCTTCTTTTTTAAAGATTCACACAGTACAACACAGACGCTCACAACACGCACGCACACTCACCCTTATGAATACACGTACGCAAACCTTACCCCTATGAGTACCTCCGAAGGACTGAGTACCGACCAATATTACGTTGTTGTTGCTGTTGTTCTTCCTGCCTTGCTAATGATCTGGGCCAAGGGCCCAAGGCAGCTGCCGATGTCCTGGGCCAAGATCTCACCATGCATCCACTCGTTTCTGCACAAGCAGAAGCAAGCATCGGTTCTTAAAAAAAGCATATATCATGATATTGACGTTCATTTTTATCAATTTTTTTCTTGAAACACTGAGCTTAATAAGCATTTGTGTGTAAAGTAAAAAAATAAGGGGAAAAGGTGCACCCGTCTCATGAATGTAATTTTTAAAAAAAGTCCAAATTACTTCCCTCAAGTATAACCAAAGTCTAGATATCCCCTAAAGTATTTATTGGCTCAGTCCACCCCTTAAACTATGCCATTTGGTTCAGTTTATCTCTTAACATGATTTTTTTTGTTTCTCCATGTACAAGAGGAATTTTAAGTTCAAATTTTCTAAGATTATAGCACACAACATAATGTATGTTAAAAAATATATTATGAATTTTTCATCACTATTTTGATATGGTAAGATATTTAATAAGAAAATTTATCCTTAAGATACAAAATTATATAAAATCTAATGATGAAAAGTCCGTCAAATGTTTTTCTTAAAAAATAGATTATGATGTTCACTACCTCCGTACCAGAATATAGTCTACGTTTAGACTTTTCCAAAGTCAAACAATTTCAACTTTGATGACAAATAGAGAAATAACCGCAAAGATTATTAAGATAAAAATAAAATTAGTCGATATGAAACCATCTATTATAATATGTTATATTTTCAATTTGAAGTGACATATTATTAGAGTTATCGTTGGTCAAAGTTGATAAGATTTGACTTTTAGAAAAGCTAAATGAAATTACAATTTGAGCCAAGTTGAACCAAATAACATAGTTTAGGGGGTAAATTGAGCCAAAGTATAGTTTAGCAGGTTATCTAGACTTTCTCTACAGAAGAGAGTAATCTGAACTTTTTCCATTTTTCTAATGAGTAATAACTCGGTGAGTGAAAAGAGGCAGTGATATTATACCAGAGGTTATAGCTAGTGTCACGAGCAGACGAGTAGCAGCAGGTCTTGATCCTTTCAGATATCTCTTGGGATCGCTATACTTTTGGTCTCTAGCAGCGAAATGCCCATTGCTGCCCACATGTATCCGCCGCAATGCTCCACGAGGCTATCTATAGAGCTAGCGACTGTAGGTAGCTGCACAAGCGCGGCCGGCCGGCCGGGCTCGGCGATTGAGGCGCGGCAGAGCAGCAACAGCACGCTGACGACGAGCCTGCTGATGATCTCCAGCTGACCGGCCGCCAGTGCTAGCTCTGGCTGCTTGCCGTTGCCGGCACGTAGCATTCCTTTTGTCCACATCTCAGCCTCCCCTGCCCGGCCGATCGACGCGTTGCTCTCTCACGTACAGTACTGTACTGCTACGCGCACCGGCCCGGCCTCCGTGGCCGCGGGCGAGCCCGGCCGCGACCGCGACCGCAGCCGGTCGGGCCGGCTGCTGGACGACGCGCCCGACGCCCCGGCCCCCTCTGGATGATGGACGCCGCCGGCCGGCGCCGATGCCGATGCTGCAGCCACGCCGCTGTCGTCGCCGCTACTGCCGTGCCGGCCGCCTGCTGACTGCTGTTGCCTGCCGGCCGGCGTGCTCGTCGCGCGCGGCGTGGCAACGGCGTCCGTCCACGGCGCGCGCGGTCCTGCATGTGCCTCGTCCCCGATTGGCGGCTTGCGCTTGGAACTGCGCCGCGCCCCTGCAATATGCGTGCCTCTGTGCGTCTCAGCAGCCCGCCAGCGGCCAGCCCTGCCCGGGGCCCCGGCTCGGCTGGCCGCCGCGCGCGTCTCCTAGCTACTACCGCCCAGCCACCACACACTCCATTGCTTGCTCTCTGCCTGCCTGCCCCGACCGACCGCGCGCGTACGTACGTCTAGGTCTATCATCCTTCGCTAGCTCTTCGCCTCTTCCGGTCCAGTCGCCGTCGCCGAGAGCAGTGCAAATGCAGTGGGATCTATCATGGATTTGCAAATGCAGTGCAACGCCGTATATGCAGCTGATACAGCAACTAACAGATCGTCATATTGTTTGCATCATCTCTCAGATTTCTGCTGCATGCGAGAGGAACGAACGTTTGCACATTTGGAGTGAACTGAATTAAAACTGCGTTTCAAATCGAACCCAGTTGTGCGCTCTGCTCTGCTCTAGTGCTCTGTCTCTCCCCTGCAACTGCAACTGGACGACGCATGCACATCGGGATGGACGATGACCAGACCAAAACCACGACCATGAATTTGCCCAAACATTTCGCCTTCGCAGGATGGAGTAGATGACAAGAACAAGCAGGCCGGGACCGGATCGATCAACAGGGAGAAAGCTACGTAACCTTCGCAGCCACTGGCCGGCCGACCACCCCTTGTCGTCGTCGTCCCCACCATCATCTCTCTCCCTTAATTTTGCACCCTGCAGCCTCCGTGCCATGGCATCCGCAGAGGGGGGACCTGATCCCCTGTCCGAGCTGTCCTCTCCGCTTCGCTCGCTCGACAACCGCTGTGCAGTCGCGCTCGCGGGGCGGCGGTGCGTGCTGTGTGTGTCTATATATAAGCTGGCAGCAGCAGTAGCCGCCTCTCGACCTCACCGGAAGGGAAGCATCGAGTATCTGCTGCGTAGCAACCTCGTTCGCCGTTCTCATCATGGAGGCGCCGCTGCACCAGTCCCCCGTGCCACTCCCGCCGCCGCCGCCGCCGCCGCAGCAGTTTCAGGGGGGCGAGGAGGTGGCGGCGATCGGCGCCGCGCTGCTGCGGCAGGCTGCGGCGGCGCGGGCGATGATGGCCGCCGCCGCCGTTGCCCAGCAGCAGCAGCAGCAGCAGCAGCAGGCGCCCCCGGCGGTGGGGCGGGAGCAGTGCCCGCGGTGCGCGTCGCGGGACACCAAGTTCTGCTACTACAACAACTACAACACGGCGCAGCCGCGGCACTTCTGCCGCGCCTGCCGCCGCTACTGGACGCTGGGCGGGTCCCTCCGCAACGTCCCCGTCGGGGGGTCCACGCGCAAGCGCCCGCGCCCCGCGCGACCCACGCGTGCCCTCGCCGCCGCCGTCGCCGGCGCTCCATTCGCCACCAGCTCCTCCTCCCCTGTGGCGCTGGCGCCGGCCCTGCAGGGCGGCGGGCTCCTCGGCTCGCTGCTTCTGGGCTCGGCCTCGGCATCGTCGACGCTGCTCGCGCTCGGCGCGGCGCCGTTGCTCGAGGGCCGGCTCGGCCTCGACCAGCCAGCGATGCTAGCCGGCGCCAACGCCGCCGCCGCCGGCGGTGTGGACAGGTTGGGCTTCGGCGGCGCGGGGCCGCTGCTGTGGCCCGCCGCGGCGGCGACGACGGTCCTGGAGGGCGACCGCGCGTTCCCGCTCCCATGCTCGCCGCCCGCCGCGCTGTGGCAGCAGCAGGACCTCGGCGCGGCGGGCTGGGGCTGCACCACGGTGGCGGCTCCCAGCACCTGCTCCTGTGACACGCATACATTTTGACGACGAGCCGAGCCGTGTAGAAGAACGTCCTCCTAGCTAGCTAGCTAGCTTGTCGCGCATTCGCATGACGGCATCGATCGATCGCGACGCGACGAGAGCTCTCTTGTCGTGTCGCTGTCCGTCTCCTCCGTACCATCAAAATGAATAATAATTTTGCCACGGAGGAATAATAAATACCTCGGCTTGCTAGTTGTTGGTTTATTCCCGCCCTTTTTAAAAGTTTTGACCTTTTGATCTTTGTATTTGTACTCGAAAATGTTGAGAAATTATGTATTCAGTTATTCGTGAAAACAACGCACACACACTCTCTATATATATACTTCTCATCATATGCATGTATTATGCTGCTGACATGATTGGCAGCCAGATCATCTTCTTTGGTCTGTTCTTTCTCATAGTCCCTGTAGGACAAAGTACTTTCTCCGTTCCAAATTACATCTTTTGATTTTATTTTTTTGTTATAAGTTCGTAGACTTTGGTCTACATTTACATTTATCTTAGTATGTCTAGATGCATAGTAGTACTTATGTATCTATAAATATCAAAATAATCTGTAAATATCGACATCTGAAAAAAATGACCTATACTGTGATTAAGAACGAAGTACTATGTAAGGCAAATAATTATGCTTACACGCGGTCATATCATATATAATTTGCTGCATGCTCGCTCGTTTCGTTGGCTTACAAAACCACCCACCCGAACCCACCCGTCCATATATGATGGGCCAGGCGGAAAATTTCAAAGAGATCCACGCACGCAAATATTCAAAAGATATAGTAGCCGTTGCCGGCCTTGTTTGGCTTCTTACGCAAGGGTGTGCTAATTTGACCATCACGTACGTATGACGTGTGTACAATTAAACGATTCCAGGAATTCATACACCAGCAGCTTTTGGATAAGAAATGCCAACTGAACAGAGAGAGGCACGTATGTGTGGCCGTACGGGACATCTGTATCTCACTATTCTGTCCGATTTTTTTAAAAAAAACACTTATTTTTTAGAACAAATACTTACTCATTTTATTGAGACATATAGATCTGAAACATATTTTCAGAACACATTTTGAACTTTATTAACCGTGTTCCTCCCGAGCGTATTGCTGTACCGTGTCATTCTCGTAAAAAAGGAGTGCCACGCTGACGGCTGCTCGAGGCAGGAGGATTACGCGCCAACTAATGACGACACCTCGGGACGAGCGAGAGCGCCGAGCTCCCAACGGCAAGGCAGCCGGCCGCGTCGTTGCCCCTTCCTCTATTCGAATCCACGGCGGCGGCGGCGGCTCCGCTCCGGCTCCCGATCGAGTTTCAAACTTGCCCGGCGCTGCTGCGGCTCCGCCCACATCCCTCGCCGCCGGCCGCGACTCCAACCTCCTCCTCCTGCTGCGCGGCGGCGCTCGCCTCTCACCCTCACCGAGGTACATACAGTTCGATCCCGTTTGCTGGGACGGGGACCCGCCCGCCAGCCTCAGTAGCCTAGCCTGCCTTCTCTCCTCCCTCTTCCTAGTCACCGTCACCGCCGCCCCTTCCCGACCGTCGCCGTCGCCGTCGCCGCACCGCGCCTCCCCTACCCGAACCCGGCCTAAACCCTAACCTCCTCCGCCCGCCACCCCCCGCCGCCGCTCGCTGCCTCTCGCTTAACAGAGTGCCTGAGGATTTTTTTTTTTTTTTTTGCGCCCCGTGTCGCGGAGCAGGATGGTGATGAGGGGGTTCCGCGTCGGCGGCGGCCCCTGCCGCTCTTGGGCGGGCCCTTCAACCGGGGGAGACGAGAACGCCGCGCCACCCGGTGGGTCGAGCGCCGCCGCCGCCGCCTCCCGGCCTCCCCTCCGCGCCATCCAGCCGCGCTCCGCGCCGGCCCCGAGCAGCCTCAAGCCCCAGTTGCCGGCGCCGGCGCCGGCGCCCACCAGGGGTCCAGGGGCTCGGGGGGCGGCGGCGGGCAGGGCACCGGCGCGGCGGAGCGGCGGCCCCCTTGCGACGGTGAGCAGCTTCAGGAAGCCCGCGCCAAGGTTGGGGATCGCGACGGCGGGTTCCGCGGAGGTGCTGCCGCCGGCACGAGAGGCAATCTCGTTCTGGGAGGAGGGGAACCTCCACAATGTGCAGGTGAATTCCATCTGCTACTGTTACCCCGCCACAATCTCGTTCTATATACATTTTAAGAATTATTGTTGAGGCTTTTCAGTACAGTTTTTTTTTTCACTCATGGACTCATGGTCATGGATAACCTTACTGCTCTTTGAAAATACTACATAGCTTACACATAGAACACGTAGAGGTATGAAAGGCAGGAAAACTCATAGGATTTAAAGCTGTTGCAAGTTTATGAATCAAGCATTTAGGCTTCTTCCCAATGGAGGAGTCTCCCTCGTTCTCTAAATTCACCAACTTGTTATTCTCCTCTCCATCATCATTCCTGCGAATTGCACTTCCGCATTGCATCTCAGTTACATTTATGCATCTGGAGATGCCACATTTGTATTGTAAAAATTAGTCAGCGCATCAACCCATAACTTCTTGCAAAATATGTTATGAATTTATATGTGCTGTTGTGTTATACTTATACCAACCGATACTCCATTGTTGTGATGGTTAAAAGGAGAGGCACAATCTTAACACATTATGCTTTCTGATTTTACGGGCAGAATGCTTTGTCTACGATGCAACGACATGACTCGGATGACCTTGAGAAGATTGGATGCTGTTCTGATGAAGGTTCTGTGAGGAACTCAGAAGATATGTTAAGCCCACAGATAGAGTCGGACATTCTTAAAACAATTTTTGTGGAAGAGGTAAAAGCAGCAAAATTTCATATCCTTGAAGCTTGCAGGCAAAAGGAAGCCACAGAAAAGAAACTGAATGTCTCAAGATCCAAGGAAGAATATCTTGAATTGTTATTGACTGATGAGATTAAAAAACTAAAAGAGATGGAGAAGGAGAAGAATGTGCTTCTCGAGAAGAGGGATATGGAGACTCCAAGGTTAAACAGTGAGCTTAAAATTCACCTTAGCAGTGAATATTTGCCCTATGAAGAGCCCAAAATGCAGTATTTGAAGTGTTTACATATTGAAGATTCACCTTTGAGTTCAAAGCTGAAAAGAATGCAGGCTTCACTTGAGAAAGCACACAATCTGAATACAAGGTACGAACAAGATCTGGCATCTCGTAGATCTGCTGAGCATGTAAAGGATGAAGTATGTAGGGATGTTGAGATTGCATTGAATCAAGTGATATCATCCTTAACAGAACAGCTGTCATCAGTCGAACTGCAGCTAGATTCCAGTAAGAAAAATGAGCTTTTGGCAAAAAAAAACCTTGATGAAATTCACATTTTATTGGATGAATCCATTGAAGCACTTGTGCAGAAAGAGGTTCTCGAACAAAACTATCTTTCTGTGCTAAGGGGGATGGAAGAAGAGATCTGGCAGCTAAAGTCACAGCTAAATCAGTCAGACAGATGCTATGAAGTTAGACTGAAAGAACTGGAGATAAAAATGCAACATTCAAAGGTTGAGGCCTCAACATTACTTGCTGCATGGAATAAAGAAAGAGAGGTAACTGTTCAAAATGCAATTAGGCTTGCTTCATTGGAGTTTTGGTCTTTCAAAGAGTTTTGTTTTCTCTAAACAACAAATGATCTTATTTTTTTTTATCAGTGTGTTTTTCGAAAAATCCACTTGTCTGTGTCCAGACTCCAGTGTGGAAGGGTTTTCTATACTTATTTTTAGGAATGTGGTTTTACTGTGCAAAATGTGATAGTGACTTATGCTGTTTTGTAGAATTTGTAGTAAATTGATGCCCTCTTTGGCTCATCTGTTTTTTCTTCCCCATGCTTGCATTGATTTAAACCATATTCTTTGTGTCCCCTTGCTTTCTTACATTGTTGCCAAAGAACTCAATGGTACCATATGTTAGCATTCTTTGGTCATTTTACTTGAACTTTCCAACAAAACGAAAAAAAGTGAACCTGCTTATACTGTTTGTATTTCTTTTTTTTTTCTTTTTTTGCAGATAGTGGAGCAAAGGAAGACATATGTTGAACAGAAGGATAAAGAAATCAAGGTGTTGGAGCAGTCAAAGGCGGATCTTGAGGTAGATGTATGTGAATTGGAAAAAAAGGTGAGTCTATCACATCTTCTGTTTTGTTAGGTTCATTAGTCATTTTTCTCTCTCAAAATTGGTTTTTTTTTTTGCTATTTCTCCCAAGGTGAACATCATGAAGGAAGAAACAGAACATCAAAGGAGGCAGCAAGGAAAAATAGAAGTGGAGCTGCAGAATGTCAGACAACAACTGCGAGCTGTGACATCCTCTGGGAAAGCTGGAATCTTCCTGGAAGATGGAATAGTTGATTTAGCCAATGCAACCAGGTTTGCATGGTTGGGAACTTTGTTACCAATGATCTTTGTAAACAGATGAAAGGCAGCATCGTAACACTTACCTTGAATCTCTTTCAGGTACCAGAGTGATATGAATAGTGAACTATCAGGTGCTCAGGAGGGTAGAATATTTCAGAGAGTGGTTTCTGTTGAGACAACTCCTCGAGTGGAGTACCCAACGGAGCCTTTTTCAAATGAGTACATGCCGGAGGTTGACCAGTTAGATGTAGAGATGGAAAATGCAGTCTCATCAGATATGAATTACTGGTCAGATAACTCAAAGTTTGAGCAACCCAGTGCGCAAATCAGTGCAAGCAAGCAGCCTGAGTTATTTGGCAATGGTGCATATAGTGATCAGTCCCTGTCTTCATGTGATTCAGAGCAAGTGCGACCACCAGCTGTGGAGTCAGTGATTGAAGTTCTGAAGGAGAATGAGTTGCCTCCAGTTGCCACAGTGCGACCCAACGATCCAGTGAACTACGCAAGGGCCCCGTCTGATGAGCTGAAGAGGCTCAGAAGCAGGAATCACTATGAGGAGCATAGAACAGCAACAGACAGGAGATTCTGGTCCATTGAGCAGCAGGACTTGTACACCTCCATATACAGTAGGGCAAAAATATTTGATATGAAGTGGACAGACTGGGAGCACATTGATAGCATAGATCAGTTTGCTTATGTCAGGGAGCAATGTGCCCATCTGGGGCTTGAGCAGATCATGAGTTATCGTTGTGATTGGAACAGTGAACTGATTAAACAATTTTACTCCACAGTTCACATCAGCCCTGACAAGAGCAAAATGACTTTTATGGCAGATGGCAGGATAATCACTATCAACAAGAGAGCATGGGAGGAGAGGTTTGGCATTCCTGGCGGTGTGCAGACTGAGATTCACTTGCAGTTTTTGCTTGATGATGATGACAAGAGGATCCTGTACACAGATGCAGAATGCACACTTGGAAAAATCAGCGGCCTCTCTCCTTTGGCTAGTATAGCCAATAAAATTATTAGGACGACCATCTATCCAAGGAATGGAAATACACTTCACTCACATAACTGGAACATCCTACGTCATATTGTGGAGCAGCAACCATTTGACATCATTGCTTTGATCTTTGGTGAGATAGAATTGCTTATTTCGGATCGCAATCGCACTAAGGACCTGCTGTTATATGCACCATACATCATGGGGATGATTATGGGAGCCTCTGAATATGATGGACCTAGAGAATCCAGGCATCATTCCTACAAGCCCAGGCATTCAAACAAGCTGAAACAGACAAAAGGAGTTAGTCTTCCACGAGCACATCCAGTATCTGCACCTTCTGAGCGACCTCCTTCAAAATTTCTGGCAGAGGTTGAGGCCCATGTTGACGCAGATCACCACAGCCAGTTCCAGGCAGCCGGACATCAACCCCCGGGAGAGGGAGAGTCAGTCAAGGGGCAAACCTTGCTAGCTCAGGCTATCACACGCACAGATCTCCTTCAGGTCGTTGAGGATGGACTCAGGCCCATAAGAGATTCACTAGCCAGCATGGTGTGCAGGGTTGGCAGATTTGAGAATGGAACCGGTCTCCCGGTGCAGCATACCAATAGCTCTTCATCTCAGATACCAGCTCCACACTCTTCTTTGTCACCGTCCCTTGAGGCTACTACTCCGGCACCACCTCTGGCTTCGGCAGCTTCTTCTGAGCAGACCAGCAGGATGCACGCAAACAACTCCGGTGTCTCAGCTCAACCAGCTCTTGTGAGGCCAAGTCTTTTTAGTCAGCCAGTTCGTGTGAGGCCAAGTCCTTTTAGTCGCTTTCCTTGGTATCAAGGGAAGAAGTGATGGGTACATCTGTAACCGTTTCAGTAGGAAAAATGAGATTATATGCTGCAGACGATGGCTATCTTGCCCTCATAATCTCAGTTATTTTGTGTATATATACATCTAGGACTTCCCTGTACATTCTTGTATAAGGAAAGACCTTGCTTATCCTGTCTGCTGAGACTGAGACTAGAGAAATTAGCACTATCATGACAAGCACCTGTGCTGATTTTCTGATTTTTGCCCTTTGAATCTTCAGTTCTCCACTGTTGAATCAGATGTATGATGATGGTTTAGCCTCATTTCTGTGGATGTTGCTTGACAAAATAGACATGGAACATAAGGCAATCAGAGATGAGAGTTCAGGCAGCATGGTGGTCGGAGGTCTTTATATATTACAGATTAAAACCGAGGCAGCAAACTTCTGGTTGGATGTTAATTAAGTGACTTACTCTTTTTCATAATGGCATGTTGGCTATGATTTATTTCCTATCAGGTTATATAATGTAAATCCTCTTGATAGTAATTGGAAATCGATCTTTTAGTTCTATTATTAGAAAAGAACATGTTTGATGACTTGCCAGTGTCTTTATCCAGTTGTCAACTTCTTGGCAATTCAGGACTACTTTGTAGGAAGGTTATTTAAGATGTTTCATGGGTACAAGTACTATATCAACGTGTTTTTTTTTTTGAATTACATAGTATAATGCACACACTCACAACACACACGCACACTCACCACTATAATGTATTTTTTACTACTGGTACATATACACTACGGGATTCCTTGAAGACGCCGAGTGCCTGCCCCAGGCACTCGACGAAGGCAAGAAAACACTTGGCGACAGGCACTCGGGGAACAAAGACTCGGTGAAGGCGGCTTCGCGGAGTGTAGAAAGTCGGGCACTCAGCGACCGAGTGCTCAGACACTGGGGGCGTGTTTGCGACCCTGTACCACCACGGCTCGACCGGCCTAACTAGCTCAGGTTTGAAATGACCTGGCCTAGACAGTGCAAGGCACCATGTTTGCGAGAGTGGCTCGGGAGCTCGGCTACGAACATCGCCTGTTGTTTGCCACCATAAATTGGCAGTCGAGCTGAGAGGTGTGACTACCTTGCACTACGATGTGGTAGCCTTACCACCAAAGAAGGCTCACAGGCATTTCATCGAGCACTTGGTGGCCTAGCCATGGCGCGATGTGAGCTTGGCCTTCCGGCCATGGAGACGTGGCAGCGGCGGGTGGCGCCTCCCGCACCTCAACGCGGCGGCGGCAGGTGCGGCCTCTCGCACCTTGACGGGGGCATTGGCGGCGGCGGGCGCGGCCTCCCACACCTCAACGCGGCGACGGCGGGTGTGGCCTCCCGCACCTCGACGGGGCGTCAACGGCGGTGGGCGCGGCCTCCCCGCACCACGACGCGGCTGCGGCGGGCGCAACCTCCCGCACCTCAACGCGACGGCGGTGGGCGAGGTCTCCCGCACCTCGACGAGCGCCAAACGGGCCGCGCAAATGGTGGCGGCGGCAGTGACCTGAAGGTGAATGAAGGGTGGAGGGGGCTTGGGCGAGGTCGGTGCTCCGGCCATGGCAGCGCGGGGCAAGCTCTAGCCCAATCCATGGCACAGTGGGAGGATGGAGCGGTGAGAGGTGACGCGAGTCGCACCTCATGTTCCATGATCGGACACGGAGTGCTTCGGTCGGCCTGGCCATGGTGATACACCAATTTTGGGCGTTTCTGGAGATCCATAAGAGAGTGTATTTTGGCCAATGGTGGCCCGGCTGGAGCGCGGGCCAACAACACAAACAAGCTGAATTGCAGTCCGAGAGCGCAACCGAGCTGCTGGGCCGGGTTCACAAACACACCCTGTGTGAATATTTTCGGAAAAATTAAAAAGAAAATCACTGAAGCCACTGTCGGCCCCTCGTCGTGCTACCGTGTGTCACCGTCGGGCGGATGCACCGTCATGCGCCGCTGTCAGACGTCGTGCCCTCGAGAGGCCGAGCCTCGGTGGCAGCCATGCCCCTGAGATGATCGTGCGCCGCCATGGGAGGTCGAGCAGCACCACCGACAGGGGGCCTGGGAAGGAGGCCGAGCGTGCTACAGGAGAGGGAATCTGGGGAGGGGTCGCCGCCGGAGAGGGAGGGGAGGGGTCGCCGCCGCAGGGAGGAGGAGCAGGGACTTGTCGTTGGCCACATTGCGCCGCCGCTGGGGAGAAGACGGTCGCTGGGGGTGATGCTGAAACGACCCGGATTTCCGCGAACGGAACCCCGAATCTTAGCACCTCGGTGGTAGTCCCAGGAGGGCTACCACGTGCAATCCCTGTCTCAGCGATGCCAAAATCCATACAGAAAGACAAAAACAGTAAAGTAGAGTACAACATTTATTTTATAACATTAATCAGAGTACATCTCTTCGGCACATGCCGGGTACAAGTCCATCGGGACTGAATCAAACATAAATAAGACGTCTAGCAGCGGCTCCATGAAAGCGCGGGTAACTCCATATCCGCAGGCAGCTCAAGTGTAGGAAGAGCTCTAGTCCACCCAACCGTCGTTGTCGAAGTCGTAGTTCGGCTCTGCGTCAGAGGCACCAGGGTCTACCCGATAAGCGGGTAGGTCATGTCAGCTTCCCAACAAAGAGGCAAAAGCGGTGTATATTCTACTATGCATGAGATGTCCCTATTCTGGCTGTAGAAAGCTTAAGCAAAGCAGCATAGCAACATACAAGGTAAGCAGAATTCAGCTAAGAGGTCCACACCTCGGGGAAGCTCCCGCTTCCGAGGTCCACACCTCAGGGGTCCACACCCCGCTCAAGGAATACCACACCAAAACTCCGGATCTCAACCACGATCCGGAACCCGGCTCTCATCCGCGATGTGGGGCCCACACCGCTCCCATCCCCACATCTCAACGGGCCGTAGCCGGCTCACACACTCGGGGGAGAGAAGAAGCACAAGAGAAGTGTAGCTAGTCGGCATAACGGATCTTGGGACCGTCCATAACCGATGGACACGGACTATAGCTATAGGTTTAAACACTCTGCGAGAGGTTGTACAACCGTACCCGCCCGAATAGGTCGGAACCGGCCGTCACGGAGTCCGAACCCACCATACGGTCGAAGGCCAAGTAGGTGGATAGTACCCTCTCGCGTCTCCGAGCCCGGCCTAGCCTCCGCGGCGAGCTCATACTACCCGCGAGAGGTCCCTCGAAGGCCGTGGAACCCTTCCCCCGGCCTCGCCGGGGCAAAGTCTTCTAAGGAGGGAAAGACCACTCCCGACACAGTCACACCGACCCGCCTACAGGAGGGACGCTATCCACTACGAGTCTCACCCCGCACCCCCGCCCATAACAAGGCGGACGGTTTGTACGGTAAGAGTCCAAAGAAACATGGTTAAACTGACGATCGGTCCTTAAGGGCTGAGAGCGAGCACTCACCATCTCCATCCCACACGACACGACCCTCGGGTAAGAGGCCAGATCGCATCTTCCCTCGGCAGCCGTTCACAAGTAATCAAGCGGCTCGCTCCCGCCATAACACAACAAGGAGATACACACCCGTAACGCACGCTAGAAACACACCGAGATATCCCCATCTCGGTCAAGCCCGCAGTACCATCCATAATCAAGCAACAAAAGTATGGATAGTTGAGGTAAGGGACTAGCTAGGGGTCCGTAGCTAGTCCCGCGATAGTAGAACAAGGAAACGAGGATATAACGAAACATCAAGGCATGGCTATTAAACGGGTTATGCAATTCATCGGATCAATGCATTAAAGTAAAGCACTAGCGGCTATATAACAACATGGGATCTACATGGTTGGGAGTGACATGACACCTTCGTTGCCGTTGAAGCGATCGTCGTCCGGAGCGATGTACTCGGGGTCCTCCACGTCCTCCCGGTCGAAGCTCGGGTTCGCGGCACGAGATTCGACGCGATAATAAGAATACGGTACACATCTAAGCAAGAACTCCAAATAAGAATCAATTTAGAAGATCCAAAAGAACCCAAACTACCTACAATCGGCAAGGTTTCAAAATTACGGATTTATAGAAATTAGTTTTATATTTTTCGGAGCTTCCTAGAAATAGTTATGAATTTTTAAAGGTCAAAACCATTTATTAAATATTTCTGGAAAATACCCCAGAAAAAGGGAAGGAATTTCAGAAGTGGTGTCGCTGACGTCAGCACGACGTCAGCGAAACGCGGTGGTCAGGCCGGGATGGGCCAGAAGCGTCACTGGGCCGTGGGTGGCCCGGTGGGCCTGGTCCAGATCGTTAGTGGGTCACAGCCCAGATAGACTGCGCAACACATCCCGCTACAGGAAGTATCCGAAGTCCGGAAAACATCCTCCATCTCCCTATCCCGCGCTGGGCCGGCGGCCTGCTAGTAGCTAGCTGGGTTTAGGGCCCAGATCTGGCCGGCGGCCCACTCCTTCTATTAACCCAACGCTACCCGTCCGTTCGCCCACCAGGTGTTCGACGAAAAAACCTCGGCGGTCCTTGCGCGGCGCGCGCGTGCGGCGGTGCTCACGGGCCCTCACCGGCGGTGGTTGGGGTTCACCGGGCGGCATGACTTCGACCCGCGTGTCGCCCACGGCGTCCAGAACACCTCATCGAGGCCAAGGCCGACGCGCCGGGGCATGGGCGCCCTGCACATCGGCGCGGCGGCGCGGGGGTGCGGATGGCACCCGACTCGGTTGCGGCTCCACGGCCGGGGTGCGTGGCTTGCCGGCATGCCGGCGTGCATTTTCCCCCGGACGCCCACGCGGTGCGGCTCCCCCGGTAATCGAGAGACGCGGCCCGCGGCGTCACGGCGGCGGCGTCAACGTCACCCGCACCCACACGGACCACGCCGACCGACCGGTCGCGGGGAGGCGCACGGCGACGACGAGCACAAGGACATGAAAGGTCCGGGCGCTACGAGCCGCCGCGGTGCCCCCCATGCACCCGAGCTAACCCCGCATCCCGGTCCCGGAGCGTGCCGGTGCGTGGCCGCGGCCGTGCATGTGCACGCGCGGCCTCGCCGGTGCCGCTCGGCGCGGCGCCCCGGCAACCGGGGGCGCGGCTCGAAGCGTGGCGGCGACGCACACATCCGTCCCTGCACAAGAAACCCCGGCACGACGGCCGGTCCCAGACGTTCTCATCGCACGGCGACGGCGGCGCCCAAGAGCACGAACGGCTCAGGAGCTCCCTTCGTCGCGGTACGGCAGTCCTGCGGCGCGATGGCCAGCAACCAGGCAAGAAACAACAGCGACGCGCCTCGACGTCGCGATCCCAACACAGGAAGGAGACCAAGGGGGAGAAGAGAGAAGAGGGGCCGCGGTGCTCACGGTGGGGCGACGGTGTAGTCGTGGCCAGCCTGTCGGTGGCGTGGCATCGGTGTTCCGGGCGTGAAGGCGTTCCGGCGAAGTAGATGCCCCCGGTGGTGTAGGTGTTCACGCCGGCGATGTACTCCGCAGCTCCGGTCCGTGCCCCCGCCGCTCCTGGTTCCCGGCTTCTTCCTCGCCCGGCGCGACTGTTGACGGTGAAAATCCGTCAACCTAGCCATGAGTTTACCTTCGGTGTTGGCATAACTTTTGTATCTTATTCATTGGTACTAACCCCCGTGGTATAACAAGTTCACTTGTGCATGTCGGTTTTGGAGTTATGTGTTTACGCAGGGTTTTAACGTTGAAAGCAAGACTTCCGGGATAAGTTCATTAAGCACCTCATGACAAGACCTTGAAGCCCGATACAAGTCAAGCAATGAAGTGAACATGACTCCAAGAGCCCAAGGACCAAGCCCGAGAAGATGATAAACTCCGAGGACCGAACCGGAAAAGTGCTTCGAATCTTGCAAGACAAGGAGTTGAGTCCAATTCGGAGAGAAACCGACGTCAAGGGCCCACATGCAAAAGGGGAGAACATCTAGAAGACGTGGGAAGCAACACCGGCGAAGCGAGCCGCGGGATGGGCCGAGTGGGCCCGGGCCGGCCGGCCCATCCCAATTCGGGGCCCAATCGGCCTCCCCTTTGACCTAATTGCTTCTCAGGCTATAAATAGCCCCCTGACCGAGAGCCACGCAGAACCGAAGTCATAATCCGCCGCCGAGGAGCAGAGAAGCTTGAGGGACACCATCTCGGAGATGAGGGTCGTGCTAGTTGTCTAGGGTTTCCCTAGCCGACGTGGGAACCTTGCATGGAAGACCACGTCGGAGCTCCGGAGCGAGGATCAAGATCGAGGGAGGGCCCCGGTGGTGATCTTGTTCATGTAATCATTCATGGTGAAGTTTGTAAGTGAATCCGATTTCTAGCGATTAAGTGCCTTCTCGATGATTTTGATTTCTTCTTGGTTTTGCTTCTTCTACGATCTAGTCTATAGCTAGATTACATAGGGTGCTCTTGTAGCCGCGGTGGCTAGAGGTGCATACCGGACCGGCCAAGTGATTTCAACTTGTTCTATCGAACTCGGCCTAGACTACCCGCATGAATAGGGATACGTTGTGACGAACGGGGGTCTCGAAAGGCGGATGTTTTCGGAGTTGGATGGAAGGCCACGATTCAAAGATGCTTTTAATGAGATTCGCTTTTCTATCTTCATCTATCTTGTTTGGAGCTACAACATAAGCATGATCTAGATTCTCTAGATTGGTTATCTCTTGCTTTCTCTTGCTACCTCTTTAGTAGATTAGATTAGATTCGTTTACTTGATCATATCTTAGATTAGATGCATCTTTGTTCTTCAATAGATAGCTTTACCTTGCTTTACTAGATTGAATCCTTGCGTTGCACATTGTTCCACGGATTCGATACCTTGGGTTCACCACTCGAGGGAAGAAGGGTCCCTTGACTACGACGGGAGACTTGTCCGCTTGCAAGTCACAAACGAACTTTGATACAACTATTAACCGTCAACAAGCCCCTTTCTCCGGTGCCGTTGCTGGGAACAAGCAATCAAGATCCGATCTAGTATCGCTTATCTTTCAGTTTTTCTTTTGATTTTCTTTTGCATCTCTTAAGTTTGATCATCCTCAAAAAGAAAAAAATTAATCTAATCTAGTTTTGATTAACCCTAATTTTTCTTTTGTTAGATTTTTGTTTTATCACTAACCCTAACCGGAGATGGTTGGCTACCTCTCCAAGAAACCCAAAACTTTTTTGTGGATGATCCAGGAAAACTTTACAGGCAAAGGTGACGTGCAACACATGCTAAAAGGGTGGAAACCCTAGATTCAAAAGTTGAAGTCGAAGGACCGTCGATATCTCCAAGGGAATCACCACCTCCAAGTCAAGACGCCGGAAGGCCATTCAAGATCAAGAGGAGGATGGAGAAGATGGAGATAGAGAAAAAAGCTCAACACCTAAAGGCCACCAAAGCAAGATCCACATGCAAGGAGTGTGAAGTGTTCATCGTGATGAAGATGCTAGACGCAAGTGGGACAACTTGTCGGGCGCCCGATGGGTAACAAAGAAGAATATCCGAGACAACTCCAAGGTCCCAAGACGGCGAAGGCTACTCAAACTCATTCGGGAGAGATGAAGGATCACACTAGAGACCATGAAGATCACGACCGAAGGACCGGAGTTCGAGATGCCGAGCCACAAGGAAGATGTTGCATCCGTCAAGACCAAAGGACAAAGCCGACTGTGAAGACCAAAAAAATTGACTAAGCCAAAGTGGGTACCCAAGATTGCAACGCCCGCAAAGAGCGTTGATCCGAAGTAATCAAGTGAAGAAGTCTAGCCATGGACTATAAACGAAGCGCTAGGCGGGAGGCAACCCGTTTCGTCGAGTCAAGAATAAGCTACGGGAGGACAACCCGATTCCAGGTTTTTCAAGTCTTTTTAAATATAATTCAGTTTTGAATTTTACTACGCAAAACCTTAGACTTAGAATGGTTGATCAATATTAGAGACATAATTCTTGGTTGAATATTTTGCTTGATCACAAACCCTTTACATGAACCATCCTATGTGATTGTTTGCTTCTTTTTCGAGAAACCACAACCAAAACAAAATTTTCAGAACCTAACTCAACCCTTCACCCTCATTATGGTGCTGTGGTTGACTTGTTTTTCATGCTAAAAACACACGAGTAGAGCCACGACTTATATCTAGATGTTATTTAAATTTCAGCATGTGGTAGGACTCGTGTGAACGTAGAAACTTGATTTTTGGTTGGTTTAAAAATCCATATCCTTGGTTTCTCTAAGATTAGAATTTTTCTAAGCCTCACTTAATTTTATTTCATTCAAAATCTCTCTCATCTAATCAAAATTAGGACCTAAACCTATGCCCCCATGATCAAGTCGGGAAAAGCTTGCTCTCAACTAATGAAGGCAAACTATACCGGTGAGACCGAAATCGACGTAGTCGAAAAATATTTTCGACTTACATTTGTTTTTAATGGGTTAAAAACTTCTCTAAATTTATGCTTGAGCTCTTGCATGGCTCTGAAAAATATTTTTAAATTTCGAAATTAGAGGAGTTCTTAGCCTTAAACACACTTAAAGGGAGGCAATCTAGTTAACCTAACCATGCATGCACCATGATACATCACGGGATGCCCCTCCAACATATTTAAACCACATGCAAAGTACAAGCATGGGGGGGCAGCCAAGGCTTTGTTTTGTAGGAATATCATGGATGCATGTGAGGCAAGGGAGTATGGAAGTGAGTCAAAGCGAAAACATCAAGTGGAAGGAGCAATAATGCAAGCGAAGGAGTGGACGGGAACGTTTGGAAGGTGTACGCGATCACGAAGCAACATGAATGCACTAGAGAAGAACCGAGCCAAGAGGAGGAGAGAGGTAAGTCTTTCATCCAACTCTTTGTTCGTGTGCTCTAGTTTGTAGGCCGGAATCACCTTAGACTTAGCCATCCACCGCGTTTGTTTCGTGCAACAAATCACATCCTTAATCCACTCAAAGTCCAGACCCCAAAATAATATTTGTGTACCTTGTTACCGGGTGAAAACCCCGGATATTTATTTGTGAGGAAGAGCGCTGCAATCATGGAAGAAAACTACAAGCCTTGTCACCGAAGAAAAAGGGATCATCGTCGTCTAAGCCATCAACCTCTTCGAGGAGGCACTCGGTTTCCGAGTTTCCTCGGAGTATGGAGGAGGACACGGCACCGCCGAGGAGGAATCGCACTCTTCTCCTTGGTGGCATGAGGGCCACACAAAACTCGTTTATTAGGTTTACCAAACTTTAATAACATATGGAGGAGCCGCCTGTCCAACCTCGCCACTTGACACGATCATCCGCTCCACCTCCATACACTCCGCGGTATTCCGAGGGGTATGTCATCATGACGGAGGAGGAGGAGAAGAAGCTCGCTCACCTTAAGTAGAGGCTTGTAGCGAACGTCGACATCGACGACCAAGCTCTCCACATATTGGGTTTCACACGGGACACCGGTGCAATTCTCGACGGAGTGTCGGCAAACACCCACAAGGAATTCGCTTAGGAAATTTTCATGACCATGGCGCATACCCTTGATGAAGGAGTGCTGAGTCTCTCATTCCGTTGGAGGGAGCCCACAAGTGGAGAAGAAGGAAGACATCGTCGGAAGGGTAACCTTGATCAATGATGCTATTTCTAGCACCTTGATGGGGTAATCTCCTTTCATCCATGGGTTGCAATCGATCTTGAGATGTAATCATACTTTGTTGGATTATCTATCTATCATCTTGTGTTGGAAATACTTTAATGCTTAAGGTTAGCTACCATGCCGTAAAGGGAGTAAGGGCTCTATCCTTCCTTGGATCCATTCAACACAATCCCTGATAGATTAGATTGGCTTTCATGTTCGAAACGATTACATGTTCTAGTATCATAGACCCATGGGCGAGTGTCCCCTATTTTCAAAAGGGAGCTCCGGAACAAGTATGTGCATGAAGGCACATGGGAAGGCTTTTGGAGTATGATCACGGGAAGAGACCATCAACGAAGAAATACTATCCGGAACCCCATCATCCAAGTGTGTCAGTGGATTTTTGGGAGAATAAGAGAGACAAAGATAACCAACACGGAGTTGAATTGGCTTTACTCGGCTTTGATTGCCAAGTGGCCAATAGACCCCACTCACCTATGATCAACCGGTGGTGTTGTTAAGCAACATCGAGTTCGGAAGATATTAGTTCGGGGTGTTACCTCTCCATATTGGCTATCTCTTTAAAACCGGGTATTACGAGGAACCAAAATCGTCTCCTACTCGGGACTTCCCTAGGAATATATGAAGAAAGGAAAATATAAGAGTGAAGATGAGAGAGGAGGCTTACAAGTGGCCTAGGTGAATTTGCCCCTTCCGGATTGAAGATTAAGACTTTTCTTGAGGGGAAGAAGATCGGTTAGAGGAAGGACTTCTTGTGCCGGTGAAGAGAAAATAACAAAAGAGAAGGATTAGGAGAAGGATCTTCTATGGCCCAAGAAGGAGGTGCACAACAAAATTATGCTCCACCATTCGGAGAAATTCCGGCATCGCCAAATTACTACGGTGGTGTACCAATGCAAGCATGGGGGAGTGGTGCAGCCATACCCCCACCATTTTTTTGCGGTGCCCAACGTAGCCTTTGCGGAGCCATTTGCACACCTTCCTCAACCACAACAAAATGGAGCCACCATTGGAGGATACACTGCAAGGAACATGCAAATTATTGCAGCCATCCAAACCAATGCAAACCAAATGGGTGAAGGAAATGCAAACGTCGCTTATATGCTTGGACACCTTCACCTAGCACCGTCAGACAATTCATAGGAGGAGAGGCGCATTCCTATTACAAGTAAGGGTACAACAACCAAGACTATCAATATCAACCACCGGCGGAAGATTAGAGAGAGGAGGAGCTTTAGTTATCTTTCCTTTACTCCCTTTTCTTTAATTTTCAGCTTGTTTGCGCCTATGTATGCGTAGTGTTTTCAGTTTTTTATTTAAATTTCAGAAAGTGTGTTAGTTTAATTTTTTCAGCATGTATCTTAGTGTTTATTTTCATCATGAATAATGTCGCCACCAAGTTTTTACCTTTGGTAAAGTTACAAAGTTTGTGCCATGATGATATATGATTATAATTGCCGCTTTGTTTATCTTTGTAATTGACTTATGCATGTTTGAACTAGTGCTCTCTTAAAAATACAAATCTGAAATTATCTAAATGCTAGCTTAATCTTCAGCGGAGGTTATGATTAAAATAAAGACCCATAGTGTTTTATGTGCTCTCAAGTTATGAATAGATTAAAGATGTCTTTTATGCTCAAAAATATCGCTAACCTTGTCACAAATATCACTTGTGTGTTGCTCAACCTATCCAAAGCCTTATATATATTTGAGTGCGTAAACCTTAGTGTACAAGATTTATTTTTGAGTGAGTTATTGCAGGCCATGATTTCTCTGGCCCGAGACTAAGAAGCTGGTCATTTCGTTTTTGCGTATCTATCTTATTGCTAGCCTCTTATCCGTGCATTGTGTATCCCCGCATCGGAGATCTCACAAACCTCGCCGGATATCCACCCTTAAAACCAAATATCATCTTTTGTGTTTACCTCCTTGACCACAACCTATTGTTGAGAATGGATCATCAATTCAAGGAAGATCGCAAGACGGTGCCAACATTGAAGATTTCAAGTATCTCTCCAAGGAAAAATACCCCGGTACCTACCTTATTTTTCGCCTCTTTGCTCGAGGACGAGCAACGTCTAAGCATGGGGGAGGAGGTAGGTACAGTGCAGTTTTAGAGTTCAAAGGGGAGTATTTTTTTAAAAAAATGATGAATGAAAAAAAATTCGGCGATATACGTGACTTCCAAGGTGAAGGTCTCACAAGAAGAAAGAAAAAATATATATATAATGAATGAAAGAAAGAAAGAAAAGAATAAGAAATATGAGAAAGAGAAAAAAATATATGCGTAAAGTGAACTCCCCGGTTCTCTAAGAGTGCATTCAAGGCTTCAAGTTAAAAAGATCCATTCTCATTTTCCAACCATGTGCAATCCGATAACGAGGACTTCCTTTGTGCCTCGGGATCACTCTTTGCCATTTGCACATGTCCACTCATCTAAAAGTGTGTGTATTTTTCTCTTTCCCCTCCTTGACTTAACATTATTTTCCAATGACCTTTTTGACGAGTCTCGGTAAGACCATGAGAAGCTTGTCTTGTTTTGACAACACCTCATTTATAAAATCTTGTTAGGACTAAACTTTCCCAAAGCTCCATATAAAGCCTACCACACATATATGTTATGAGAGGGAAAGGAGTAGAATATATAGGCTTGAGAGACAAGTGAGATGAGAGTTCATGAGCAATATACAAGATGATTTAAATTTGTGAACTTGGTTTAGTTTTTCTTTATCTCGTTCTTTATTTCAAAAATTCTGAGGTCTATTTAAACTTTGTGAGCATGTTAATACTTGTGGGATAAGCTTAATAAGAATCTACCCTCCGTAGAGGTGAAGGCTAGTACATTATGGAACTTTAACGAATTAAACTTTTGAGAGCATTATGTTTTTTTTCATGTATGATCAAGTGCAAGGTTTAAACATTGTTTGGCAATGATGATATCCATCGAAGGCTTACTCGAGGACGAGCAAGGTTTAAGCATGGGGGAGATGTTGACGGTGAAAATCCGTCAACCTAGCCATGAGTTTACCTTCGGTGTTGGCATAACTTTTGTATCTTATTCATTGGTACTAACCCCCGTGGTATAACAAGTTCACTTGTGCATGTCGGTTTTGGAGTTATGTGTTTACGCGGGGTTTTAACGTTGAAAGCAAGACTTCCGGGATAAGTTCATTAAGCACCTCATGACAAGACCTTGAAGCCCGATACAAGTCAAGCAATGAAGTGAACATGACTCCAAGAGCCCAAGGACCAAGCCCGAGAAGATGATAAACTCCGAGGACCGAACCAAAAAAGTGCTGAATCTTGCAAGACAAGGAGTTGAGTCCAATTCGGAGAGAAACCGACGTCAAGGGCCCACATGCAAAAGGGGAGAACATCTAGAAGACGTGGGAAGCAACACCGGCGAAGCGAGCCGCGGGATGGGCCGACTGGGCCCGGGCCGGCCGGCCGGCCCGGCCCAATTCGGGGCCCAATCGGCCTCCCCTTTGACCTAATTGCTTCTCGGGCTATAAATAGCCCCCCCGATCGAGAGCCACGCGGAACCGAAGTCGTAATCCGCCGCCGAGGAGCAGAGAAGCTTGAGGGACACCATCTCGGAGATGAGGGTCGTGCTAGTTGTCTAGGGTTTCCCTAGCCGACGTGGGAACCTTGCATGGAAGACCACGTCGGAGCTCGGAGCGAGGATCAAGATCGAGGGAGGGCCCCGGTGGTGATCTTGTTCATGTAATCATTCATGGTGAAGTTTGTAAGTGAATCCGATTTCTAGCGATTAAGTGCCTTCTCGATGATTTTGATTTCTTCTTGGTTTTGCTTCTTCTACGATCTAGTCTATAGCTAGATTACATAGGGTGCTCTTGTAGCCGCGGTGGCTAGAGGTGCATACCGGACCGGCCAAGTGATTTCAACTTGTTCTATCGAACTCGCCCTAGACTACCCACATGAATAGGGATACGTTGTGACAGAACGGGGGTCTCGAAAGGCGGATGTTTTCGGAGTCGGATGGGAAGGCCACGATTTAAAGATGCTTTTAATGAGATTCGCTTTTCTATCTTCATCTATCTTGTTTGGAGCTACAACATAAGCATGATCTAGATTCTCTAGATTGGTTATCTCTTGCTTTCTCTTGCTACCTCTTTAGTAGATTAGATTAGATTCGTTTACTTGATCATATCTTAGATTAGATGCATCTTTGTTCTTCAATAGATAGCTTTACCTTGCTTTACTAGATTGAATCCTTGCGTTGCACATTGTTCCACGGATTCGATACCTTGGGTTCACCACTCGAGGGAAGAAGGGTCCCTTGACTACGACGGGAGACTTGTCCGCTTGCAAGTCACAAACGAACTTTGATACAACTATTAACCGTCAACAGCGACGCGGCGGCGGCGCGCCCGCTGTTTCCCCCAATCCGGCGCACACGGGCGGTGGTGGAAGAGGAGACCCCAAGAGGGGGTGGGTGGCTTTGCCTCCGTGCCACACCGGCCCGCTCCTTTTGAATCGACGCCGCGGCAGCTCGAGGGGAAAAACCCTCCAAGCCCCTGGCCGCTCGACGGACGGGGCAGGTGGCGCTCGAGGCCGCGGCTTGGGGCGCCTCGGATGCTCGCGGAGCGGGGCGGATCCGTCTTTAGCCTTTCCCCTCGGTCGCATCCGGTCGCACGCGCGCGCCACCCGGTCCTCGGCGTGCGTGCCGGCCGGCGGTCCGGCCGCGCCCCCGCCCCGCCCCGCGCGTGCGGGTGCGGCGAGACCGGCGGCGCAAGGGGGGTGGCTCGGTGTGCCGGCGGGTTGGTGAGGATAAGGAGGTACTGCCACACGGGGCCCACGCGCCAGAGGTAGAAGGGGAGGGTATGGCTGCCCAGCGGGCCCCACCTGGCAGCGCAAGTGGCTGGTTAGCTGCGGGGGTTGCTTGGTGGGCCGCAGCCGGTGCTGGGCCGGCGGATCTAGGCGGGCTGCACTTGGTGTTTTGGCGCTGGTCGGCCCAACTAAGGTTTTTCCCAAATTGAGATAGAGTTTTGAATTTAGAAGCTAGAGATTAAGTGTGAATTTGGATTACTTCCAAATTCAAACAACACACAATAAAATCCAATAAAACCAGAAAAGACCAAATCACTAATTTACCATATTTTGAAGATATGCTCTTATACATGGGTTAATCTGGTGGAGAATTCAGAGAAGGGCTAGCAATTTGGCTCAAAAATTGATAGCACTCAATTCCAGTCAAAAAGTTTTAAATTTGCGCAAAATTCACACACCTAAATTCCTGGGTTGTTACATTCTCCCCCACCACCGAGAATCTCGTCCTCGAGATTTAGTCCTCGACCTCCTCCGTGAACAAGTGAGGGTACTCTTTTCTGAGATCAGCTTCCTTCTCCCATGTTGCTTCTCGCTCTGTATGGTTGCTCCACAACACTCTACAGAAAGGAATAGTTGTTCTCCTTGTCTCCTTGACAGCTCGGTCCAAGATTTTCTCAGGATACTCTGCATACTCAAGGTTGTCTTGCAAGTCAAGCAACTCCATGGGCACTTGCTTAGCCTCCACTGCCTTCTCGCTCTTTCTCAGCTGTGACACGTGAAACACTGGGTGTACTCCTGCCATTGCCTCGGGTAGCGCAAGCTGGTAGGCCAAACTTCCAATCCTTCGGGTGATAGGGTACGGCCCTACGTACCTCGGTGCAAGTTTTCCCTTCACCAAGAACCTCTTAGTTCCTCGAAGCGGTGAGACTTTCAAGTACACTCGGTCGCCAACTGCAAAAGTCAACTCTCTTCTTCTTTTGTCGGCATAGCTCTTCTGACGGCTTTGAGCGATCTTCAGGTTCTCACGAACTTTCTCAACTTTCTCCTCTCGCTTCCTCAATGATTGCTGGCCCAAACGAGTGTCCGCTCTCCCACCTCCGACCAAGCTAGCGGGGTCTCGCACTTCCGCCCGTAAAGGGCCTCAAAGGGAGCCATCCGGAGACTTGCTTGAAAGCCGTTGTTGTACGAGAACTCGCAAACGGCAAACCGCTCTCCCAATTGGTGCCATAGGTGAGTGCACACGCTCGTAGCATATCCTCCAACACCTGGTTGACCCTCTCTGTCTGACCATCTGTCTGTGGGTGAAAAGCTGTGCTGTAGTTAAGAGTGGTGCCCATAAGCTTATGAAAGCTCTGCCAAAACTTGGCAACAAACTGCGGTCCGCGATCGGATACAATACTCCTGGGTGCCCCGTGTAACCTCAAGATTTGTTCAACGTACAGGTTTGCCAAGCGTTCTGTCCCAAAGGTCACCTTCACCGATACGAAGTGCGCCACCTTGGTCAATCGGTCCACTATGACCCACACCGAGTCATTTCCTTTTGGTGTTCGAGGAAGTCCCACCACAAAGTCCATGGAAATGTCCTCCCACTTCCAAACTGGAATAGCCAACGGCTTAAGCAATCCTGCGGGTTTCTGGTGTTCGATTTTCACCCTGCTACAGGTGTCACAACAGGCCACGTAGTGTGCTATATCCTGCTTCATGCTCTTCCACCAATACCTGGTCTTCAAATCTTTGTACATCTTTGTGCTGCCTGGGTGGATCGAGTACCTCGAATCGTGAGCCTCCCTCATGATCTGCTCCCGGAGTGCTTTGTCTTGTGGTACACAGATCCGTTCTTTCAACCACACGGTGCCCTGTTCATCTACCCGGTAGTCCTCTGCTTTGCCCTGTTTCATTAGTTCTCGCAAAGCTTTGATTTCTGCACATGACTTCTGGGCTGTTCGGATTCGTTCCTCCAGGTCATAGGTCACTTGCATCACGTTGACTTGACCTTGGTCTACAATTTCGATTCTCAGCTTTTCTAGCTCTTCGTGCGAAGCGGAGTTGCTCTTCCCTTACCATGAGGTTGTTGCAATATGTTTTCCGGCTCGGTGCATCCGCCACGACATTGGCTTTGCCTGGGTGGTAGTTGATCTCGACGTCGTAGTCCTTGATCGCTCTAACCATCGCCTCGCCTCATGTTCAACTCTCGTCCGTGTAAAGAAGTACTTCGGGCTCTTGTGGTCGGAAAACAGTTCACACTTGTTTCCTATCGTGTAGTGTCTCCGGATCTTGAGTGCATGCACAACAGTACCCAACTCCAAGTCGTGTGTCGGGTAGTTTTCCTCGTGTTTCTTCGAGTGCACTGGAAGCATAAGCCACAACTTTCCCTTCCCCGCATCGGCACACATCCGAGTCCTTGCCTTGAAGCGTCACAGTAGACCACAAAGTCTTTCTTGATATCTGGCAAGGTGAGCACTGGGGCTGTGGTGAGTCTCTTTTTCAGCTCTTGAAAGCTCTTCTCACACGCTTCTGACCACTCGAACTTTGTGTTGTTCTTGAGCAACTCTATCATTGGCTTGGCAATCTTGGAAAAGTTCTCAATGAATCTTCGGTAGTATCCTGCCAACCCAAGGAAGCTTCTGACGTCTGTCACGTTCAACGGCTGCTCCCACTTGGTCACTGACTCTACCTTGGACGGATCCACGGCTATCCCCTCTGCTGACAACACGTGTCCCAAGAACGCGACCTTCTCCATCCAGAACTCGCACTTGCTGAACTTGGCGTACGGTTCTCGCCGCCTCGGCCTCTCTAGCACGACCCTCGGTGCTCCTCGTGCTCCTCCGTGGTCTCGCAGTAGATCAAGATATCGTCGATAAACACCACTACAAACCTGTCCAACTCTTCCATGAAGACCTTGTTCATCAAGTTCATGAAGTAAGCAGGGGCGTTGGTCAGCCCGAAAGAAACCACCACGAACTCGTACAAGCCGTACCGTGTGGTGAAGGCTGTCTTGGGAATGTCCTGCTCTCGGATCTTCATCTGGTGGTAACCTGACCTCAAGTCGATCTTGGAGAAGAATCTTGCCCTTTTGAGCCTATCTAGCAAGTCCTCGATTCTGGGTAGCGGGTACTTGTTCTTGATTGTCATCGAGTTGAGCGTGCGGTAGTCAATGCACATCCTCTTTGTGCCGTCTTTCTTCTCCACGAAGAGCACTGGCGAACCCCACGGTGAGGCACTCGGCCGTACAAACCCTTGCTCGAGCAACTTCTTGAGCTATTTCTTCAACTCGTCCAGCTCGTCAGACGACATCCGGTATGGACTCTTTGCAACGGGCCCCGCCCCTGGCATCAGCTCAATCACAAACTCCACGTCTCGGTCTGGGGGTAACTCTATAAGCTCCTCTGGAAGCACGTCCGGAAACTCACAGACCACTGGGATTTCTTCAATCTCTTTCCCACTCATGTTGCACAACATCGTAGCAGCCTTCGGGCTCTGTGGTTCGATCCGCACTATAGCCCCACTGGGGTGTTCTAGCTGTATAACTCTGGGGTTGCAAGAGACTATCCCGTTGTGCTTTGCCAACCAATCCATCCCTAGGATCACATCTATCCCGGTAGACTCCAAAACTGTCAAGTCTGCCGTGAACTGTTGCCCCTCAAACACCATCCTCACTCCCCTGCACTCTAACGTACTCCTCTTCTCTCCTAGCGGAGAGCTAGTCAAGATAGGCCTTGGTCGAGGATTAGTTGGTAAAGACCTTTCTTTAGCAAACTTGGTAGAAATATACGAAAACTGAGCTCCAGTATCGAACAAAACAGTTGCCAAAACTGAGTCAACAAGGAACTCACCAAGTGTGACGTCGGGTGTGGCCGCCGCATCCTCGGCGGTGAGGTGGTTCGGACGGCCTCGTGTAGGCGGCGGGCCGAGCGGTCCTCTCGCTGTGTACGGGGTGGCCGTCCTCCCGGTGGCCGGTGGCTTGGGCCGGGGTCCGGAACCGAGAGCGGCGGTTCGACTCCCCCGTGGCGCCCGCTGCGGACACTCGAACGACTTGTGCCCAACCTGACGGCAGTTGAAGCAAGTCACCTTGGATCTGTCCGCTGTCTGCGGTGGTGGTCTCGGTTTCCGAGTCGTTCGTCCTCCACTCCCGCCTGGGTTGGCTCTCGCTCGCGCGGGCCGAGACCGAGTGACGTGGTGCCTCTGCTGTGACTGGTGGCCCTGAGCGTAACCTATCCTCTGCCTCTGAGGTGGTCCTGAGCGTCCTGCCTGGTCTGTGCGCTTGGACTTGCTTCCACGAACCTCCATGTACTCAAGCCTTGACCTCCCCACGATCAGTGCCTTGTCGATAATGGAGCGAAGTGTCGGGCAGTCGTGAGCGGACAAGTGGTGTGCCATCCCCTTGTGCAGCCCCTTCCTGAACCAGTAGACTTTCTTCTTTTCTGTGTCGGTGTCGTCTGGCACGTACCTCATCACTTCTTGGTAGCGGTTGGCATACTCCCGCACCGACATGTTTCCCATCTTGAGGTGCTCGAACTCGTCGGCCTTCTCCGTCCATCACTACATCCGGGATGTGGTGGCTCCCGAAGGCCTCCACAAACTCGTCCCACCCGATGTGCAACGGGTCCCGTGCGAGTCACGATAGTCGTCCCACCACGCACCGGCGGTGCCGACCAGCTGGTGCGCGGCCACGGTCACACACTCCTCCTCAGTGAGCTCAGTCAGCTCCAGCTTCTTCTCAATCTCACGTAACCAGTTGTCTGCGTCCATCGGGTCTGCTGAGTGGTCGAAGGTCGGCGGTCGCAGCTTGTTGAAGTTCTCAACCTTCTTCTGGAAACCCTCCGGCGCGTTGCGGTGCTGACCCCTGGGGTTGTTGTTGTTGTTGTTCTGAGCCAGCAACTGGGTGATTGTCTGCATCAGCTGAGTCTGTACTGCCATCACGTCGGCCAAGTTCGGGGGAGGTGGCGGTGGTGGCACCTCGTGTCCCTGAGCCTGGCCTGCTCCTCCCTCGGGGGTGGGGTACCGCTCGGGCTCGAGCTCCTCGCTCCCCGAGCTCCCTCGTCGTCGTGCGCGGCTCCTCGACCGCCCACTCGGCCTCCTCGGCCTCCGCGGCCCGCCGGTGCCTCCGCGGTGCCCGCCACGTGGCGCGTGACCTCCACGGCGTCCGCGGCCTCTCGCTCCCGCTGGGTTAGGGGCATCCTCCCCTCCGTCGTCCCCAGCGACCTCCTCGAAACGGGCCAGGAGTCGCCCGGACCTCCGTGCTCCCGACATCTGTTCCAGTTGCAAGAGTCAGTAGTGGTAGGGAGAATATTTCTATTAAGGTTATTAACTATAAAGGGGGGTAATCCTGCTAACAGTCAAAGAATTCATACAGGCATAAAGAAGCATGAAATCCGAAAGAAACCATGAAGATCCATGTCACTCAATCAATGCCACCATACAAAAGGGGTGCACCTCGAGGTTTACTCCAACGACCTTCGAGGGTGCACAGCAACACATCACGCTAACGCATGGTACATCATGGGGTAGCTACTACAGGCATGACAACATGAGCGGTAGCATTACATCTAACTCATTACATCGACTCAGAATCTACTGCTAGATCTCTACTCCCATCACGGGGTACACTGAGGTGCCTCTGGGCTGGAGTCTGGTGGAACCGAGTAGAACGGCGGTGAGTGAGTCCCTGGGTAACCCGGCACCCTGATCGCCGGTCCTCCGTAGTAGTCTCGGGTATCCTGAAGAGCACGGTCCATCTCTGCTGTGTCCTGAGAACCACTCGGGTACGGGCGCACACGTGGTAGGAGCGTCGGGGGTAGCTCGAAGGTCTCTGTCCTCAGTCGGGGCCTCTTCTTGGGTGGTAGTTGCGCGGAGAGCGCCTCCAACTCTCTCAGCCTCTGCTGGTCGGAACGCTCCCGGGCCGTGCGGGTCCCGGGCTGCTCGGTCCCTCTCCTCGTAGACCAGTCCACCGAGGTAACACAAGTGGTGGTAGTTGTGTCGACTCGCCTCCTGGAGATCCCACATCTTTACTTGATAGTCAGCTGCTGCAGCTCCAACCGACTCCAACTGGTCCTTGGCCTCTGCAAGCCTCACTCTGTCCTCACGCGTAGCCTCCACTGTAGCCCAGTGCAACTCCTGCTCAGTCCTCAGCCGTGCCTCCAGTGTAGCGATCCTCCTGGCGTCCCTCTCGGTCGTGGCCGCGCCGCTGCCGCGGTCCAAGCCGTACCAGCTCTCCGTTCCTCTCGTGCGACTCCTCCAACTGGTCGAGCAAATCCTCTCTCTCCCCCTCCAGGTCCTGAACCCGCTGCAGACTATCGTCCCACTTCCATCTCAGGTACGCGATCTCACTGTCTGCCCAGAAAAGCGCCTGGTCCTGAGCCAGGATGCACCGCCTGGCTACGAGCATCATCTTGTCCTCCTCCACTGAAGTCACCTCAAGGTAATGCGCTCGGTCACTCGTGTCCCAGCGGCTCGGGTCGTAGACTCCTGTCGGAAGCACGCTGAACGGGGTGTCCTTAAGCTTCTCCTCCACTGGACACAAACCATCTTGAGAGCTCGGCGTGCGCTAGACCGGTGTGCCTCCATGGTCGAACTCTCGTAGCAAAGCACCTTGACCTCCTTGAACTCGGCACCCGTGGGTCCGCCGGTACCGTAACGGTCGAAAAGTGGCGGCGGCATCGCTCCCGAGGTGCCCCATGGTCCTCCCCTTGTAGCCGACTCGGTCGGTCCCCACTCCCGGCCCGCCTCCGAGCACTCCCTCGGCAAGCGGCGAAGCCTCCGTACCTCCCGCCGTCCGACTCCCGGAGGAACCCACGCTCTCTCCGCCATCCGCACAACGTTGTTAGAGCGTAGTTAGTAAGGTAGTTAGTGAAAAATTAATCAAGGTAATGCATATATATAAGTATAGATATATACATACGGAAGCCAAGGGGTTTATATAAAGTTCCAAGGTCCAAAAACGGCTTCCTATGCTATCGACCATTTCTGGGGCTCGTCCTACAGTCAAGCATGGCTCTGGTACCAACTGAAACGACCCGGATTTCCGCGAACGGAACCCCGAATCTTAGCACCTCGGTGGTAGTCCCAGGAGGGCTACCACGTGCAATCCCCTGTCTCGGCCGATGCCAAAATCCATACGAAAAGACAAAAACGAGAAAGTAGAGTACAACATTTATTTTATTACATTAATCGAGTACATCTCTTCGGCACATGCCGGTACAAGTCCATCGGGACCGAATCAAACATAAATAAGACGTCTAGCAGCGGCTCCATGAAAGCGCGGGTAACTCCATATCCGCAGGCAGCTCAAGTGTAGGAAGAGCTCTAGTCCACCCAACCGTCGTTGTCGAAGTCGTAGTTCGGCTCTGCGTCAGAGGCACCAGGGTCTACCCGATAAGCGGGTAGGTCATGTCGACTTCCCAACAAAGAGGCAAAAGCGGTGTATATTCTACTATGCATGAGATGTCCCTATTCCGTCGTAGAAAGCTTAAGCAAAGCAAGATAGCAACATACAAGGTAAGCGAGAATTCGGCTAAGAGGTCCACACCTCGGGAAGCTCCCGCTTCCGAGGTCCACACCTCGTGGGGTCCACACCCCGCTCAAGGAATACCACACCAAAACTCCGGATCTCAACCACGATCCAGAACCCGGCTCTCATCCGCGATGTGGGGCCCACCTCGCTCCCATCCCCACATCTCAACGGCCGTAGCCGGCTCACACACTCGGGGGAGAGAAGAAGCACAAGAGAAGTGTAGCTAGTCGGCATAACGGATCTTGGGACCGTCCATAACCAAGGTGGACACGGACTATAGCTATAGGTTTAAACACTCTGCAGAGGTTGTACAACTGTACCCGCCCGAATAGGTCCGGAACCGGCCGTCACCGGAGTCCGAACCCACCATACGGCTGAAGGCCAAGTAGGTGGATAGTACCCTCCCCGCGTCTCCGAGCCTGGCCTAGCCTCCGCGGCAGAGCTCATACTACCCGCGAGAGGTCCCTCGAAGCTGTGGAACCCTTCCCCGGCCTCGCCGGGGCAAAGTCTTCTAAGGAGGGAAAGACCACTCCCGACACAGTCACACCGACCCGCCTACAGGAGGGACGCTATCCACTATGAGTCTCACCCCGCACCCCCGCCCATAACAAGGCGGGCGGTTTGTACGGCAAGAGTCCAAAGAAACATGGTTAAACTGACGATCGGTCCTTAAGGGCCGAGAGCGAGCACTCACCATCTCCATCCCACACGACACGACCCTCGGGTAAGAGGCCAGATCGCATCTTCCCTCGGCAGCCGTTCACAAGTAATCAAGCGGCTCGCTCCCGCCATAACACAGCAAGGAGATACGCACCCAGAACGCACGCTAGAAACACACCGAGATATCCCCATCTCAGTCCAAGCCCAGAGTACCATCCATAATCAAGCAACAAAAGTATGGATAGTTGAGGTAAGGGACTAGCTAGGGGTCTGTAGCTAGTCCCGCAGATAGTAGAACAAGGAAACAGGATATAACGAAACATCAAGGCATGGCTATTAAACGGGTTATGCAATTCATCAGATCAATGCATTAAAGTAAAGCACTAGCAGCTATATAACAACATGGGATCTACATGGTTGGGAGTGACATGACACCTTCGTTGCCGTTGAAGCAGTCGTTGTCCGAAGCAGTGTACTCGGGGTCCTCCACGTCCTCCTGGTCGAAGCTCAGGTCTGCGGCACGAGATTCGACGCGATAATAAGAATACGGTACACATCTAAGCAAGAACTCCAAATAAGAATCAATTTAGAAGATCCAAAAGAACCCAAACTACCTACAATCAGCAAGGTTTCAAAATTACGGATTTATAGAAATTAGTTTTATATTTTTCGGAGCTTCCTAGAAATAGTTATGAATTTTTAAAGGTCAAAACCATTTATTAAATATTTCTGGAAAATACCCCGTAAAAAAGGGAAGGAATTTCGAAGTGGTGTCGGCCGACGTCGGCACGACGTCGGCGAAACGCGGTGGTCGGGCCGGGATGGGCCGGAAGCGTCCACCGGGCCGTGGGTGGCCCGGTGGGCTCCGGTCCGGATCGTTAGTGGGTCACAGCCCAGATAGACTGCGCAACACATCCCGCTACAGGAAGTATCCGAAGTCCGGAAAACATCCTCCATCTCCCTATCCCGCGCTGGGCCGGCGGCCTGCTAGTAGCTAGCTGGGTTTAGGGCCCAGATCTGGCCGGCGGCCCACTCCTTCTATTAACCCAACGCTACCCGTCCGTTCGCCCACCAGGTGTTCGACGAAAAAACCTCGGCGGTCCTTGCGCGCGCGCCGTGCGGCGGTGCTCACGGGCCCTCACCGGCGGTGGTTGGGGTTCACCAGGCGGCATGACTTCGACCCGCGTGTCGCCCACGGCGTCCGAACACCTCATCGAGGCCAAGGCCGACGCGCGCGGGCATGGGCGCCCGCACATCGGCGCGGCGGCGCGGGGGTGCGGATGGCACCGGCTCGGTTGCGACTCCACGGCGGGGTGCGTGGCTTGCCGGCATGCCGGCGTGCATTTTCCCGGACGCCCACGCGGTGCGGCCTCCCCCGGTAATCGGAGACGCGGCCCGTGGCGTCACGGCGGCGGCGTCAACGTCACCCGCACCCACACGGACCACGCCGGCCGGCTCGCGGGGGAGGGCGCACGGCGACGGCGAGCACAAGGACATGAAAGGTCCGGGCGCTACGAGCCGCCGCGGTGCCCCCATGCACCCGAGCTAACCCCGCATCCCGGTCCGGAGCGTGCCGGTGCGTGGCCGCGGCCGTGCATGTGCACGCGCGGCCTCGCCGTGCCCGCTCGGCGCGGCGCACTCGGTAACCGGGGGCGCGGCTCGAAGCGTGGCGGCGACGCACACATCCGTCCCTGCACAAGAAACCCCGGCACGACGGCCGGTCCCAGACGTTCTCATCGCACGGCGACGGCGGCGCCCAAGAGCACGAACGGCTCAGGAGCTCCCTTCGTCGCGGTACGGCAGTCCTGCGGCGCGATGGCCAGCAACCAGGCAAGAAACAACAGCGACGCGCCTCGACGTCGCGATCCCAACACAGGAAGGAGACCAAGGGGGAGAAGAGAGAAGAGGGGCCGCGGTGCTCACGGTGGGGCGACGGTGTAGTCGTGGCCAGCCTGTCGGTGGCGTGGCATCGGTGTTCCGGGCGTGAAGGCGTTCCGGCGAAGTAGATGCCCCCGGTGGTGTAGGTGTTCACGCCGGCGATGTACTCCGCAGCTCCGGTCCGTGCCCCCGCCGCTCCTGGTTCCCGGCTTCTTCCTCGCCCGGCGCGACGCGCGGCGGCGGCGCGTCCGCCGTTTCCCCCCCCAATCCGGCGCACACGGGCGGTGGTGGAAGAGGAGACCCCAAGAGGGGGTGGGTGGCTTTGCCTCCATGCCACACCGGCCCGCTCCTTTTGAATCGACGCCGGGCGACTCGAGGGGAAAAACCCTCCAAGCCCCCGGCCGCTCGACGGACGGGGGCGGTGGCGCTCGAGGCCGCGGCTTGGGGCGCCTCGGATGCTCGCGGAGCGGGCGGATCCGTCTTTAGCCTTTCCCCTCGGTCGCATCCGGTCGCGCGCGCGCGCACGGTCCCTCGGCGTGCGTGTCGGCCGGGCGGTCCGGCCGCGCCCCGCCCCGCGCGTGCGGGTGCGGCGAGACCGCGGCGCAAGGGGGGTGGCTCGGTGTGCGGCGGGATGGTGAGGATAAGGAGGTATCGCCACACGGGGCCCACGCGCCGCAGGTAGAAGGGGAGGGTATGGCCGCCCGGCCGAGCCCCACCTCGGCGGCGCGAGTGGCCGGTTAGGCGCGGGGGTTGCTTGGTGGGCCGCGGCCCCGTGGCCGGGGCGGATCTAGGCGGGCCGCACTTGGTGTTTTGGCGCCGGGTCGGCCCAACTAAGGTTTTTCCCAAATTGAGATAGAGTTTTGAATTTAGAAGCTAGAGATTAAGTGTGAATTTGGATTACTTCCAAATTCAAACAACACACAATAAAATCCAATAAAACCAGAAAAGACCAAATCACTAATTTACCATATTTTGAAGATATGCTCTTATACATGGGTTAATCTGGTGGAGAATTCAGAGAAGGGCTAGCAATTTGGCTCAAAAATTGATAGCACTCAATTCCAGTCAAAAAGTTTTAAATTTTCGCAAAATTCACACACCTAAATTCCTGGGTTGTTACAGATGCGGCGCGGGTCTGGCGGAGGAGGAGGCCACGGATCCTCCGGAGGGAGGCCGGTGCGAGCGTGCGAGAAGAACCGCAGAGGGTAAGTCACGCCTCGGCGCCCTCCATGGTCGCTGGCGGGGCCGATTCCGCACGAGCCCTCCATGGCCGACGGTGCACGAGCCCTGAGCGGGGTGTGGGGAGGGCTGGTGGACGACGTGCGGCTCGGGAAGGCAGGGGCGACCTCACTGGATGGAGAGACAGATGGCAAGGAGAGGGAGGGGGATGGGGGCGGCGCCAGGAGGGAAGGGAGGGCCAGCGAGCGACAGGATCTGAGGGAGCGCAGGGGAAGAATACAAGGGCCCTATGGATGCCGGCCTCCATGGCTCGACTACCGGAACCCATGGCCGCCGGCCTCCATGGCTCGACCTCCGGTAGAAATGAAAGTGTCGTGGATAATTTCCGCATTCGATCCGAATTATGCGAATGTGGCGAATGTATATGTGCACTTGTTAGACACATACACCGTATCTAGATACATGGTAAAAGTTAAATGTCCAAATGAACGGGTCTACAAGGAATCACGACAACATTTATTTACCACTATCTCCATGCATTTATATTACACATACTCCATATGTCTAGATGTACGGTAGAAACTAAAAATGTCAAAAGGAATTGACATATACAGTTTATGACGTAGAGAGTAATTAGTTATTTCTTAGTGTGGACCAAGTACATTTACTTTATAGAATGGACCAACACCACTACACCTCATCATCCTCAAACACAATTATTTTATAGAACGGACCATCACTTCGGCACTTCATCCTCAAATACAATTATTTTGTTAGATGGACCACCACTACCGCACCTCATCGTCAAATACAATTATCATATATTTATGATGGATGACCATCACTGCACCACGTGCTCAAATACAACTATTTTCAAAGCAAAATGGAACAAATGCATCCTACAAGCAAATTAAGTACTACTAATTCCCATCTTAATTTGTTCATCATTTTGGCATTTGTTGGTTCACGGTATACTATCTATGTATTTGTGCACTTGTTAGACACATACACCATATCTAGATACATGGTAAAAGTTAAATGTCAAAACGAACTGACCTACAAGGAATGGGTAAGTGAAGAGGAGTCGTTCTACCAACAAATTAAGCCCAGATTTTAG
Organism: Cenchrus americanus; assembly: GCA_947561735.1. NCBI lineage: Eukaryota > Viridiplantae > Streptophyta > Magnoliopsida > Poales > Poaceae > Cenchrus > Cenchrus americanus. The sequence continues at coordinate 9,131,233 of OX387242.1, forward strand.
TGGCGTTTTTAGAATCGCGACAACATTTATTTACCACTATCTATTCATGAATTTATATTATGTCTAGATGCATGTAGAAACTAAAAATGTCAAAACGATCTGAGCTATACACTTTACGACGTAGAGAGTAATTAGTTTACTTTGTGTGGACCGGTATGATTACTTTATAGAATGGACTAGCACTGCTACACTTCATCATCCTAAAATACAATTATTTTATAGAACGGACTACCACTTCTGCACTTCATCCTCAAATACAATTATTTTATAAGATGAACTACCACTACTGGACCTCATCCTCAAATACAATTATTATATAAGGTAGACCACCAGTCCACCACCACTGCACCTCATCGTCAAATACAATTATCTTATATGCTCAAATACAACTATTTTCAAAGAAGAATGGATCAAATGCATCTTACAAGAAAATTAAGTAAATTACAAAACTGTAAATTTTAGGTGTTACAATTCTTTACCCGACCCCACTATGTCTAATTTCTACTCGTTGGCCTTCGCTCTTCCTCTCCCGGCCGACCGGATGATCTATGTCGGCTCTTTCTAGGTGCATGCATTGAGGAGGGATCAACGGTGGGGTCGAGAGTACAACAGAGATGAATAATGGCCCTTTGCTTTGCTAGCTAGTTGGATGGAGGATATGGCATCGACGTATCACACTCACACCGCGCCCGCGGTGTATATAGATCCACTAGACCAAGGATGACAATAGCCAAGGAGAGACTCTCTCTCTATCTCTCAATGCTAAGGAATGGGTAAGTGAAAAGGAATCGTTCTACCAGCAAATTAAAACCTAAATTTTAGTGGTATTTTGATAACCATGACAACATTTATTTACCACTATCTATGCATGCATTCTTATTACACATATACCATATGTCTAGATGCATGGTAGAAACTAGAAAAATGTCGAAAGGAACTTACCTATACGGTTTACGATGTAGAGAGTAATTAGTTAACTTTGTGTGGACTAGAACAATTACTTTATGGAATGGACAATCACCACTAGTACACCTTATTCTCAAATACAGTTGTTTATATAGAATGGACCACCACTGGTTCACCTCGTCCACATATTACAATCACCACTAGTACACCTTATCATAATATACTCGTACCATATGGTTCACTACAAACATATTTGGTGCATGCTCAGTACAAACATATTTGGTTGCATGCACACCAAACGGCCTGATTTTTAACATGCAATGCCTACGCATAGTCGCATAGCTGTAACTCTTTGTCATAATATACTTGTATCATATGGTTCACTATCTGAATGAAAAATGTGTTTCTAGCTATATATATCGTCCACACGAAGAATACACAGCATTTTTTTGAGACCAGTATTATTGCATGTGCCAAACTATAGCTAGTGGATCCGAGCCTCCGACCCAACCCTAGCAATGGTACGTTGGATAGCTGGCTATCTATAATAGCTACATAGATCGATGGAGTTGGAGTTGCTTGCCATGCATCTCCCATCGGCATCAATATTTATATTTAGTAGGCTGCTTCCCGAATGTTGGACCAATATTAGGAAATATTAGACTAACTTTTTCACCAATTTAAGAAAATTTTGGACAAGTATTTTTCTGCAGCATACATTTTTCAATATTTTACTGAAAATGTAGCACAAATGATTTGTTTAGAGATGTCGGGGCTTCTTCTTTGGCTTTAGCGGCGCGAAGTTCGGCGGTAGCGTAGGGGGTGCAGCCCGGCGGTGCCCGGGGCTGGCGGCGAGAAGGCGTGTCGACCCGACCCCGACGGTGCGCCACGACGCCGGTGACGGTGAGGCTGCATAGGGCGCGGTGACCGCCACTTGCTACGGAATGAGGCATTTGTACCGGGCAAATTGTCGGTTTAGTGCCGGCACTTGGCCGCTTGCCCGCTATCGCCCGGCCGGTAATAAATGCCACGCCATGTAGTATGGGCCGCAACACCCGATATTAAATGACAACTTAGTACCGGTATTATTTTATATTTTTTTCTTTTCTTTCCCCAAAATTCCACAAAGATGACAACATGAACTGGAATCAACATTTTTATAAACTATATGTAGAAGTAAAATTCAATTTTATCTATATGAAAAGCAAGAAAATGAGAGAATGTACAATAAAAAGTGAATGAAAAAAGGAACAATGCTAGTATCATCCTAACTACATTTTTCTATATCTGAAGTATATATATACAAAATCTCATCTCTTAGATCCTCCTACCTAGCTAGAAATTAAAATTTCTATTTTCTCCATTTCTAAACCTTAAAACAAAATTTAATCACAACAAATGAATGGAGGATGAAGATTCAAACCTTGCGAACACTTTAGAAGAGAGAAATCTTCACAATTTGACGAAGAAAAATTTGTAGCAACTCCCTAGGATTGAGGCGCCATGGAGAGGAGGAGCTTGAGTTGTGAACAATGGCTCGGGCGGCAGAGGAGGAAGAAGGAGGCCGGTTTATACCCTTTAGTCTCTGGTGGTAACTGTCAGGGGTTTAGGTCTGAACATCGTGCTACATGAAGAGCTCCCAATCTACCCCTACTTGGCGTGCCAACTGTTAGAGGTTTAGGTCTGAACAGTCCACAGGGGGTTAACCCCGGTGGTTAATTTGTTCGGCAGGGAGATCGGGAGCTAAGAACGTGATGGTTATGCTAGCGTAGCACACGGAAATCTCGGCGAGACACAAGGGACAAGGCGATTTTATACTGCTTTGGCCCTCTGAAGAGTAAAACCCTACGTCTAGTTCTTCGGTTTATATTGCTGGCGAGGTCACAGTGGTACGTGGCTTGTCATGCCCAGGAAGGACGCCCTTGCCCGACTTATATTGGGTGACGTACAAGGTTGGTGGACCAGAGTCCAAGTCGGTTACAACAGAGGAACCTATATCTAGTCAGTTACAATATGGAAGGCTTATCCAAGTTGCCTTAATCCGTCTGGAGTGCCTTGTCTTGCACGCCAAGCCGTCTTCTCGTCTTCGGGCCCACATGTCAGGTCGGACATGCCTACTGACAGGTCGGCGGGTCTTCTGGTGGGCCGGACCCACTTGTCGGGGACAGCCATGAGCCTGGTCGGTGGGGACCCAGGGGTACCCATGTCTCACGATAACACCACCCGAGACTAAAGTCTAGAGCCAATCACTACTACGGATAGCGCGTTGGGAACCTCCCCTTTCCTAATTGCTAATACCAACTAGGACAAAAGGGTAGGCAGCTCCCGCACCCATTTCAGGCCACATTGACGATACCCCTTTAGTCCCTACTCCAAAGTTGAATAGGGACTAAAGGGGCATATGAAAGGCTCGTTCTCTACTAGGGTTATGTTACACATGCACCATATGTCTAGATGCATGGAACTAGGGTTGTATTACACATACACACCACATGACATGTCAGATTAATTTACAAAGGGTCTTTCACGAAATGTGATAGACAATGCATCTATGGAATTGGGCTTGAGACCCCACATGAGTCTCTCCATAGTGGTAACTTGTCTTATGTGATCGGAGATCTCGTGAATTAGGATGGCGAAACAAGTTATGATTGGACTTAGAGAGCGAACCTTTAAATAGGCTCATTCCATGGGAAGATGCATTTCTCTTTAAATATGTATGGCAGAATGGTGCATACCTTATTTTGCTCCAAGTGGCTTCTGTGAAACAAAAGAAGTTATTTCTATGAAGAAAAGACATAGACCTGTAGTATGTCTTTAAGGAACACACCAATATGAGTTTGACTACCAGTCATAGTCTATGAGATTTGGGTGATCTCTATAAAACTCAAGAAGAGGCATGGAGTGTGACTTATAAGCTCCAATCCGCGGGGATGTTTTGCAGCCAAGTATGAGTAATGGACTTTGGGCCAAGCTTGTTTACACAAGACCGACAATTCAAGGCATCGTCCTTTTGTTCAATTGTGAATAAGTGTAACCTCAGTTCCTGCTGGATGTTCAACTTAACAGTCTTCACCATAGTGTTGGTATATCAAAGGCAGAAATGGAAAATGAGAGCATTTAAAATGAAGCTTATAATTCTTGGTGCGGATTGTTGGAATAAATGAACCATGAGCAATTTATTTTTATAATTAAAGAATTAAGTCCCATTGTTTTAATGCTAGGGAGAATATACATGAATAATATCGTTTGAATATTTGAGGAGGCATTTATTTGACTTCAATTGTATACCGAACGTACACCACTTGTGAAGTTGAATAAGGAGATCGGCGACCCACGTGCGCGCCCGCCACGCCGCGCCGGGGGATGAGTCCGTGGGCGTGGGCGTGTCGAGACGAGACGAGTAGGCGGTGTAGAATATTTTTAACTCTGATTTGCTTATCTTACCCACGATATTTGGACGCCCCTTCTGCAGGTCCCCCATGGCCTATATAAGGAGGCTCCTATCCTCCTCTCCAATTCGCCTTTTACCATCAGATACTCTTGTTCAGGAGATCTGTCCCTTCTCCCTCTTTGTTTGTTGCGTTCCGCATCTTCATCGCTTGTACCGCGTGCATAGTATTGGCGAGAGCAGACCTCCGGAACCTCGACCGCCACTGAAGATCCTGCTCGAGATAGGTGGGCGATAAGATTTTGGGGAGCGTTTGACGCGACTACTTGCTCCATGTACGACTGCTTCGACTAGTTTTTGAAGGACGTCCGTGCTCAGCACTGTGTACATCTTCCTGCGTCAAATTCGTACGACTACACCAACTAAGGTTCGACGATTAGTCAAATAACTAATCCATAGAATAACGGCGCATTGGGTGACTCCGTCACCGGCCCCACCTTTGGGTACATTCTGAAATGCCTTTTTTCATGTTTAATTGTTATTTAATCATGAACATGTTATGTTTAATAGTTGTTTAAACCTGAACACTACGCGTATGCTATGTCTCACTCATGATAATCTTTTTGTTGAAATACCTATTTAACTATGGAATTAAAATATGCCGATTAATCACCTATTATCTAAAAATGTCTAGGCACAACAGTATAATTAGAATCAAATTTACTTTTTGCACAACATATTTGGTTACAATCCAACCACATAAAATTTATATTATTAAAATAAAAAATAATCATCGCGGATCCAATTTCCTTCCACATTGAGGTATATAGAGATGCCACGTCACCCTTTTGCTGGTATCCCTTGATTCCAAGTCCTTGGCTGCCTCTACTCATCAGTCTCACACAATCCCTCTCTTCGTCTCTCTCATGCTGTGGAGCTGTAGGGATTAGTTCCTGCATGCTGTTCGCCGACCGCGCAAGCTTGTTGCGCTGACAAGCAGCTAAAGCATCGCATGATTACTGTGCCGGTATTGACGTTGCCATTGTTCTCACTGAGGACAGATCCATTACTGTGCCGGTATTGACGTTGCCATTGTCGCCAACCGTCGCAATCTTCTTGAGGCCATTGAAATCCTAAAAAAACAGAAAGATGCAGACGACGCAGCACGGTCAACGAACCAATTGGGGCGGAAAAGACGCTTCCATGCTTGAGCACCCGATAGCCCACCTCTGCTCCCCGCCGACTGGCCCCGACGCCATTTCTCCGCGGCAACACCCCACTCCTTTTCCATCCCCGACGTCAACCGCCCCCGCTGCGGCGGTTGGCCATTGGTGAGTGAGTCCCCGGGTAACCCGGCACCCCCGATCGCCGGTCCTCCGTAGTAGTCTCGGGTATCCTGAAGAGCACGGTCCATCTCTGCTGTGTCCTGAGAACCACTCGGGTACGGGCGCACACGTGGTAGGAGCGTCGGGGGTAGCTCGAAGGTCTCTGTCCTCAGTCGGGGCCTCTTCTTGGGTGGTAGTTGCGCGGAGAGCGCCTCCAACTCTCTCAGCCTCTGCTGGTCGGAACGCTCCCAGGCCGCGCGGGTCCTGGCTGCTCGGTCCCTCTCCTCGTAGACCAGTCCACCGAGGTAACACAAGTGGTGGTAGTTGTGTCGACTCGCCTCCTGGAGATCCCACATCTTTACTTGATAGTCACCGTCTGCAGCCTCCAACCGACTCCAACCGGTCCTTGGCCTCTGCGCAAGCCTCACTCTGTCCTCACGCGTAGCCTCCACTGTAGCCCAGTGCAACTCCTGCTCAGTCCTCAGCCGTGCCTCCAGTGTAGCGATCCTCCCGGCGTCCCTCTCGGTGCCGGGCCGCGGGCCGCCGCCGATCCAAGCCGTACCGGCTCTCCGTTCCTCTCGTGCGACTCCTCCAACCGGTCGAGCAAATCCTCTCTCTCCCCCCTCCGTGTCCCGAACCCGCTGCGTACTATCGTCCCACTTCCATCTCAGGTACGCGATCTCACTGTCTGCCCAGAAAAGCGCCTGGTCCTGAGCCAGGATGCACCGCCTGGCTACGAGCATCATCTTGTCCTCCTCCACTGAAGTCACCTCAAGGTAATGCGCTCGGTCACTCGTGTCCCAGCGGCTCGGGTCGTAGACTCCTGTCGGAAGCACGCTGAACGGGGTGTCCTTAAGCTTCTCCTCCAGCTGGACACAAACCATCTTGAGAGCTCGGCGTGCGCTAGACTGGTGTGCCTCCATGGTCGAACTCTCGTAGCAGTGCACCTTGACCTGCTTGAACTCTGGCACCCGTGGGTCCGCCGGTACCGTAACGGTCGAAAAGTGGCGGCATCGCTCCCGGTGCCCCATGGTCCTCCCCTTGTAGCCGACTCGGTCGGTCCCCACTCCGGCCGCCTCCGAGCACTCCCTCGGCAAGCGGCGAAGCCTCCGTACCTCCCGCCGTCCGACTCCAGAGGAACCCACGCTCTCTCCGCCATCTGCACAACGTTGTTAGAGCGTAGTTAGTAAGGTAGTTAGTGAAAAATTAATCAAGGTAATGCATATATATAAGTATAGATATATACATACGGAAGCCAAGGGGTTTATATAAAGTTCCAAGGTCCAAAAACGGCTTCCTATGCTATCGACCATTTCTGGGGCTCGTCCTACAGTCAAGCATGGCTCTGGTACCAACGAAACGACCGGATTTCCGCGAACGGAACCCCGAATCTTAGCACCTCGGTGGTAGTCCCAGGAGGGCTACCACGTGCAATCCCTGTCTCAGCGATGCCAAAATCCATACAGAAAGACAAAAACAGTAAAGTAGAGTACAACATTTATTTTATTACATTAATCAGAGTACATCTCTTCGGCACATGCCGGGTACAAGTCCATCGGGACTGAATCAAACATAAATAAGACGTCTAGCAGCGGCTCCATGAAAGCGCGGGTAACTCCATATCCGCAGGCAGCTCAAGTGTAGGAAGAGCTCTAGTCCACCCAACCGTCGTTGTCGAACTCGTAGTCCGGCTCTGCGTCAGAGGCACCAGGGTCTACTCGATAAGCGGGTAGGTCATGTCAGCTTCCCAACAAAGAGGCAAAAGCGGTGTATATTCTACTATGCATGAGATGTCCCTATTCTGGCTGTAGAAAGCTTAAGCAAAGCAGCATAGCAACATACAAGGTAAGCAGAATTCAGCTAAGAGGTCCACACCTCGGGGAAGCTCCCGCTTCCGAGGTCCACACCTCAGGGGTCCACACCCCGCTCAAGGAATACCACACCAAAACTCCGGATCTCAACCACGATCTAGAACCCAGCTCTCATCTGCGATGTGGGGCCCACCTGCTCCCATCCCCACATCTCAACGGCCGTAGCCGGGCTCACACACTCGGGGGAGAGAAGAAGCACAAGAGAAGTGTAGCTAGTCAGCATAACAGATCTTGGGACTGTCCATAACCAGTGGACACGGACTATAGCTATAGGTTTAAACACTCTGCAGAGGTTGTACAACTGTACCCGCCCGAATAGGTCCGGAACCGGCCGTCACCGGAGTCCGAACCCACCATACGGCTGAAGGCCAAGTAGGTGGATAGTACCCTCTCGCGTCTCCGAGCCCGGCCTAGCCTCCGCGGCGAGCTCATACTACCCGCGAGAGGTCCCTCGAAGCCGTGGAACCCTTCCCCCGGCCTCGCCGGGCAAAGTCTTCTAAGGAGGGAAAGACCACTCCCGACACGGTCACACCGACCCGCCTACAGGAGGGACGCTATCCACTATGAGTCTCACCCCGCACCCCCGCCCATAACAAGGCGGGCGGTTTGTACGGAAAGAGTCCAAAGAAACATGGTTAAACTGACGATCGGTCCTTAAGGGCCGAGAGCGAGCACTCACCATCTCCATCCCACACGACACGACCCTCGGGTAAGAGGCCAGATCGCATCTTCCCTCGGCAGCCGTTCACAAGTAATCAAGCGGCTCGCTCCCGCCATAACACGACAAGGAGATACGCACCCGTAACGCACGCTAGAAACACACCGAGATATCCCCATCTCGGTCAAGCCCGCAGTACCATCCATAATCAAGCAACAAAAGTATGGATAGTTGAGGTAAGGGACTAGCTAGGGGTCCGTAGCTAGTCCCGGTGATAGTAGAACAAGGAAACGGATATAACGAAACATCAAGGCATGGCTATTAAACGGGTTATGCAATTCATCAGATCAATGCATTAAAGTAAAGCACTAGCAGCTATATAACAACATGGGATCTACATGGTTGGGAGTGACATGACACCTTCGTTGCCGTTGAAGCAGTCGCTGTCTGGAGCAGTGTACTCGGGGTCCTCCACGTCCTCCTGGTCGAAGCTCGGGTCTGCGGCACGAGATTCGACGCGAGAATAAGAATACGGTACACATCTAAGCAAGAACTCCAAATAAGAATCAATTTAGAAGATCCAAAAGAACCCAAACTACCTACAATCAGCAAGGTTTCAAAATTACGGATTTATAGAAATTAGTTTTATATTTTTCGGAGCTTCCTAGAAATTGTTATGAATTTTTAAAGGTCAAAACCATTTATTAAATATTTCTGGAAAATACCCCAGAAAAAGGGAAGGAATTTCAGAAGTGGTGTCGCTGATGTCAGCACGACGTCAGCGAAACGCGGTGGTCAGGCCAGGATGGGCCAGAAGCGTCACTGGGCCGTGGGTGGCCCGGTGGGCCTGGTCCAGATCGTTAGTGGGTCACAGCCCAGATAGACTGCGCAACACATCCCGCTACAGGAAGTATCCGAAGTCCGGAAAACATCCTCCATCTCCCTATCCCGCGCTGGGCCGGCGGCCTGCTAGTAGCTAGCTGGGTTTAGGGCCCAGATCTGGCCGGCGGCCCACTCCTTCTATTAACCCAACGCTACCCGTCCGTTCGCCCACCAGGTGTTCGACGAAAAAACCTCGGCAGTCCTTGCCGCGGCGCCGTGCGGCAGTGCTCACGGGCCCTCACCGGCGGTGGTTGGGGTTCACCAGGCGGCATGACTTCGACCCGCGTGTCGCCCACGGCGTCCGGAACACCTCATCGAGGCCAAGGCCGACGCGGCCGGGCATGGGCGCCCGCACATCGGCGCGGCGGCGCGGGGTGCGGATGGCACCGGCTCGGTTGCGACTCCACGGCCGGGGTGCGTGGCTTGCCGGCATGCCGGCGTGCATTTTCCCCGGACGCCCACGCGGTGCGGCTCCCCGGTAATCGGAGACGCGGCCCGTGGCGTCACGGCGGCGGCGTCAACGTCACCCGCACCCACACGGACCACGCCGGCCGGTCGCGGGGGGAGGCGCACGGCGACGGCGAGCACAAGGACATGAAAGGTCCGGGCGCTACGAGCCGCCGCGGTGCCCCCATGCACCCGAGGCTAACCCCGCATCCCGGTCCGGAGCGTGCGGTGCGTGGCCGCGGCCGTGCATGTGCACGCGCGGCCTCGCCGTGCCCGCTCGGCGCGCACCCCGGTAACCGGGGGCGCGGCTCGAAGCGTGGCGGCGACGCACACATCCGTCCCCGCACAAGAAACCCCGGCACGACGGCCGGTCCCCGAGACGTTCTCATCGCACGGCGACGGCGGCGCCCAAGAGCACGAACGGCTCGGGGAGCTCCCTTCGTCGCGGTACGGCAGTCCTGCGGCGCGATGGCCAGCAACCAGGCAAGAAACAACAGCGACGCGCCTCGACGTCGCGATCCCAACACAGGAAGGAGACCAAGGGGGAGAAGAGAGAAGAGGGGCCGCGGTGCTCACGGTGGGGCGACGGTGTAGTCGTGGCCGGCCTGTCGGTGGCGTGGCATCGGTGTTCGGGCGTGAAGGCGTTCGGCGAAGTAGATGCCCCCGGTGGTGTAGGTGTTCACGCCGGCGATGTACTCCGCCGGCTCGGTCCGTGCCCCCGCCGCTCCTGGTTCCCGGCTTCTTCCTCGCCGGCGCGACGCGGCGGCGGCGCGTCCGCTGTTTCCCCCAATCCGGCGCACACGGGCGGTGGTGGAAGAGGAGACCCCAAGAGGGGGTGGGTGGCTTTGCCTCCGTGCCACACTGGCCCGCTCCTTTTGAATCGACGCCGGGCGGCTCGAGGGGAAAAACCCTCCAAGCCCCTGGCCGCTCGACGGACGGGGCGGGTGGCGCTCGAGGCCGCGGCTTGGGGCGCCTCGGATGCTCGCGGAGCGGGGCGGATCCGTCTTTAGCCTTTCCCCTCGGTCGCATCCGGTCGCGCGCGCGCGCACCGGTCCCTCGGCGTGCGTGTCGGCGGGCGGTCCGGCCGCGCCCCGCCCCGCGCGTGCGGGTGCGGCGAGACCGGCGGCGCAAGGGGGGTGGCTCGGTGTCTTGGCGGGATGGTGAGGATAAGGAGGTGCGCCACACGGGGCCCACGCGCCAGAGGTAGAAGGGGAGGGTATGGCTGCCCGGCGGGCCCCACCGGCGGCGCGAGTGGCTGGTTAGCTGCGGGGGTTGCTTGGTGGGCCGCAGCCGGTGCTGGGCCGGCGGATCTAGGCGGGCTGCACTTGGTGTTTTGGCGCTGGTCGCCCCAACTAAGGTTTTTCCCAAATTGAGATAGAGTTTTGAATTTAGAAGCTAGAGATTAAGTGTGAATTTGGATTACTTCCAAATTCAAACAACACACAATAAAATCCAATAAAACCAGAAAAGACCAAATCACTAATTTACCATATTTTGAAGATATGCTCTTATACATGGGTTAATCTGGTGGAGAATTCAGAGAAGGGCTAGCAATTTGGCTCAAAAATTGATAGCACTCAATTCCAGTCAAAAAGTTTTAAATTTTCGCAAAATTCACACACCTAAATTCCTGGGTTGTTACAGATGCGGCGCGGGTCTGGCGGAGGAGGAGGCCACGGATCCTCCGGAGGGAGGCCGGTGCGAGCGTGCAGAAGAACCAGTAGAGGGTAAGTCACGCCTCAGCGCCCTCCATGGTCGCTGGCGGGGCCGATTCCGCACGAGCCCTCCATGGCCGACGGTGCACGAGCCCTGAGCGGGGTGTGGGGAGGGCTGGTGGACGACGTGCGGCTCGGGAAGGCAGGGGCGACCTCACTGGATGGAGAGACAGATGGCAAGGAGAGGGAGGGGGATGGGGGCGGCGCCGGGGAGGGAAGGGAGGGCCAGCGAGCGACAGGATCTGAGGGAGCGCAGGGGAAGAATACAAGGGCCCTATGGATGCCGGCCTCCATGGCTCGACTACCGGAACCCATGGCCGCCGGCCTCCATGGCTCGACCTCCGGTAGAAATGAAAGTGTCGTGGATAATTTCCGCATTCGATCCGAATTATGCGAATGTGGCGAATGTATATGTGCACTTGTTAGACACATACACCGTATCTAGATACATGGTAAAAGTTAAATGTCCAAATGAACGGGTCTACAAGGAATCACGACAACATTTATTTACCACTATCTCCATGCATTTATATTACACATACTCCATATGTCTAGATGTACGGTAGAAACTAAAAATGTCAAAAGGAATTGACATATACGGTTTATGACGTAGAGAGTAATTAGTTATTTCTTAGTGTGGACCAGTACATTTACTTTATAGAATGGACCAACACCACTACACCTCATCATCCTCAAACACAATTATTTTATAGAACGGACCATCACTTCGGCACTTCATCCTCAAATACAATTATTTTGTTAGATGGACCACCACTACCGCACCTCATCGTCAAATACAATTATCATATATTTATGATGGATGACCATCACTGCACCACGTGCTCAAATACAACTATTTTCAAAGCAAAATGGAACAAATGCATCCTACAAGCAAATTAAGTACTACTAATTCCCATCTTAATTTGTTCATCATTTTGGCATTTGTTGGTTCACGGTATACTATCTATGTATTTGTGCACTTGTTAGACACATACACCATATCTAGATACATGGTAAAAGTTAAATGTCAAAACGAACTGACCTACAAGGAATGGGTAAGTGAAGAGGAGTCGTTCTACCAACAAATTAAGCCCAGATTTTAGTGGCGTTTTTAGAATCGCGACAACATTTATTTACCACTATCTATTCATGAATTTATATTATGTCTAGATGCATGTAGAAACTAAAAATGTCAAAACGATCTGAGCTATACACTTTACGACGTAGAGAGTAATTAGTTTACTTTGTGTGGACCGGTATGATTACTTTATAGAATGGACTAGCACTGCTACACTTCATCATCCTAAAATACAATTATTTTATAGAACGGACTACCACTTCTGCACTTCATCCTCAAATACAATTATTTTATAAGATGAACTACCACTACTGGACCTCATCCTCAAATACAATTATTATATAAGGTAGACCACCAGTCCACCACCACTGCACCTCATCGTCAAATACAATTATCTTATATGCTCAAATACAACTATTTTCAAAGAAGAATGGATCAAATGCATCTTACAAGAAAATTAAGTAAATTACAAAACTGTAAATTTTAGGTGTTACAATTCTTTACCCGACCCCACTATGTCTAATTTCTACTCGGTTGGCCTTCGCTCTTCCTCTCCCGGCCGACCGGATGATCTATGTCGGCTCTTTCTAGGTGCATGCATTGAGGAGGGATCAACGGTGGGGTCGAGAGTACAACAGAGATGAATAATGGCCCTTTGCTTTGCTAGCTAGTTGGATGGAGGATATGGCATCGACGTATCACACTCACACCGCGCCCGCGGTGTATATAGATCCACTAGACCAAGGATGACAATAGCCAAGGAGAGACTCTCTCTCTATCTCTCAATGCTAAGGAATGGGTAAGTGAAAAGGAATCGTTCTACCAGCAAATTAAAACCTAAATTTTAGTGGTATTTTGATAACCATGACAACATTTATTTACCACTATCTATGCATGCATTCTTATTACACATATACCATATGTCTAGATGCATGGTAGAAACTAGAAAAATGTCGAAAGGAACTTACCTATACGGTTTACGATGTAGAGAGTAATTAGTTAACTTTGTGTGGACTAGAACAATTACTTTATGGAATGGACAATCACCACTAGTACACCTTATTCTCAAATACAGTTGTTTATATAGAATGGACCACCACTGGTTCACCTCGTCCACATATTACAATCACCACTAGTACACCTTATCATAATATACTCGTACCATATGGTTCACTACAAACATATTTGGTGCATGCTCAGTACAAACATATTTGGTTGCATGCACACCAAACGGCCTGATTTTTAACATGCAATGCCTACGCATAGTCGCATAGCTGTAACTCTTTGTCATAATATACTTGTATCATATGGTTCACTATCTGAATGAAAAATGTGTTTCTAGCTATATATATCGTCCACACGAAGAATACACAGCATTTTTTTGAGACCAGTATTATTGCATGTGCCAAACTATAGCTAGTGGATCCGAGCCTCCGACCCAACCCTAGCAATGGTACGTTGGATAGCTGGCTATCTATAATAGCTACATAGATCGATGGAGTTGGAGTTGCTTGCCATGCATCTCCCATCGGCATCAATATTTATATTTAGTAGGCTGCTTCCCGAATGTTGGACCAATATTAGGAAATATTAGACTAACTTTTTCACCAATTTAAGAAAATTTTGGACAAGTATTTTTCTGCAGCATACATTTTTCAATATTTTACTGAAAATGTAGCACAAATGATTTGTTTAGAGATGTCGGGGCTTCTTCTTTGGCTTTAGCGGCGCGAAGTTCGGCGGTAGCGTAGGGGGTGCAGCCCGGCGGTGCCCGGGGGCTGGCGGCGAGAAGGCGTGTCGACCTGACCCCGACGGTGCGCCACGACGCCGGTGACGGTGAGGCTGCATAGGGCGCGGTGACTACCACTGCTACGGAATGAGGCATTTGTACCGGGCAAATTGTCAGTTTAGTGCCGGGCACTTGGCCGCTTGCCCGCTATCGCCTGGCCGGTAATAAATGCCACGCCATGTAGTATGGGCCGCAACACCCGATATTAAATGACAACTTAGTACCGGTATTGTTTTATATTTTTTCTTTTCTTTCCCCAAAATTCCACAAAGATGACAACATGAACTGGAATCAACATTTTTATAAACTATATGTAGAAGTAAAATTCAATTTTATCTATATGAAAAGCAAGAAAATGAGAGAATGTACAATAAAAAGTGAATGAAAAAAGGAACAATGCTAGTATCATCCTAACTACATTTTTCTATATCTGAAGTATATATATACAAAATCTCATCTCTTAGATCCTCCTACCTAGCTAGAAATTAAAATTTCTATTTTCTCCATTTCTAAACCTTAAAACAAAATTTAATCACAACAAATGAATGGAGGATGAAGATTCAAACCTTGCGAACACTTTAGAAGAGAGAAATCTTCACAATTTGACGAAGAAAAATTTGTAGCAACTCCCTAGGATTGAGGCGCCATGGAGAGGAGGAGCTTGAGTTGTGAACAATGGCTCGGGCGGCGAGAGGAGGAAGAAGGAGGCCGGTTTATACCCTTTAGTCTCTGGTGGTAACTGTCAGGGGTTTAGGTCTGAACATCGTGCTACATGAAGAGCTCCCAATCTACCCCTACTTGGCGTGCCAACTGTTAGAGGTTTAGGTCTGAACAGTCCACAGGGGGTTAACCCCGGTGGTTAATTTGTTCGGCAGGGAGATCGGGAGCTAAGAACGTGATGGTTATGCTAGCGTAGCACACGGAAATCTCGGCGAGACACAAGGGACAAGGCGATTTTATACTGCTTTGGCCCTCTGAAGAGTAAAACCCTACGTCTAGTTCTTCGGTTTATATTGCTGGCGAGGTCACAGTGGTACGTGGCTTGTCATGCCCAGGAAGGACGCCCTTGCCCGACTTATATTGGGTGACAGACAAGGTTGGTGGACCAGAGTCCAAGTCGGTTACAACAGAGGAACCTATATCTAGTCAGTTACAATATGGAAGGCTTATCCAAGTTGCCTTAATCCGTCCGGGAGTGCCTTGTCTTGCACGCCAAGCCGTCTTCTCGTCTTCGGGCCCACATGTCGGGTCGGACATGCCCTGCGACGAGGTCGGCGGGTCTTCGGTGGGCCGGACCCACTTGTCGGGGGACAGCCATGAGCACCGGTCGGTGGGGACCCGGGGGTACCCATGTCTCACGGTAACACCACCCGAGACTAAAGTCTAGAGCCAATCACTACTACGGATAGCGGTTGGGAACCTCCCCTTTCCTAATTGCTAATACCAACTAGGACAAAAGGGTAGGCAGCTCCCGCACCCATTTCGAGCCACATTGACGATACCCCTTTAGTCCCTACTCCAAAGTTGAATAGGGACTAAAGGGGCATATGAAAGGCTCGTTCTCTACTAGGGTTATGTTACACATGCACCATATGTCTAGATGCATGGAACTAGGGTTGTATTACACATACACACCACATGACATGTCGATTAATTTACAAAGGGTCTTTCATGAAATGGGATAGAAATGCATCTATGGAACTAGGCTTAAGGCCCACATGAGTTCTTCCGCAGTGGTAACTTGCCCTATGTGATCAGAGATCCCGTGAATTAGGATGGTGAAACAAGCTATGGTTGGACTGAGAGAATAGTACCTATAAATAGGCTCGTTCCATGGGAGTATGCATTTCTCTTCAAAACTATATGGCGGGATGGTGCATACTTAATGTGTTCCAAGTGGCATCTTAGAAACAAGAGAAGTTGTATCTCTGAAGCAAAGACATAGCCCTACAGTATGCCTTTAAGGAGCACACCCATATGAGCCTGACTACTGGTCATAATCTATGAGGTTTGGATGATCTCTATAAAACTCAAGAAGAGGCATGGAGTGTGACTTATAAGCTCCAATCCGCGGGGATGTTTTGCAGCCAAGTATGAGTAATGGACTTTGGGCCAAGCTTGTTTACACAAGACCGACAATTCAAGGCATCGTCCTTTTGTTCAATTGTGAATAAGTGTAACCTCAGTTCCTGCTGGATGTTCAACTTAACAGTCTTCACCATAGTGTTGGTATATCAAAGGCAGAAATGGAAAATGAGAGCATTTAAAATGAAGCTTATAATTCTTGGTGCGGATTGTTGGAATAAATGAACCATGAGCAATTTATTTTTATAATTAAAGAATTAAGTCCCATTGTTTTAATGCTAGGGAGAATATACATGAATAATATCGTTTGAATATTTGAGGAGGCATTTATTTGACTTCAATTGTATACCGAACGTACACCACTTGTGAAGTTGAATAAGGAGACTGGCGACCCACGTGCGCGCTGCCACGCCGCGCCGGGCCGGGATGAGTCCGTGGGCGTGGGCGTGTCGAGACGAGACGAGTAGGCGGTGTAGAATATTTTTAACTCTGATTTGCTTATCTTACCCACGATATTTGGACGCCCCTTCTGAAGGTCCCCCATGGCCTATATAAGGAGGCTCCTATCCTCCTCTCCAATTCGCCTTTTACCATCAGATACTCTTGTTCAGGAGATCTGTCCCTTCTCCCTCTTTGTTTGTTGCGTTCCGCATCTTCATCGCTTGTACCGCGTGCATAGTATTGGCGAGAGCAGACCTCCGGAACCTCGACCGCCACTGAAGATCCTGCTCGAGATAGGTGGGCGATAAGATTTTGGGGAGCGTTTGACGCGACTACTTGCTCCATGTACGACTGCTTCGACTAGTTTTTGAAGGACGTCCGTGCTCAGCACTGTGTACATCTTCCTGCGTCAAATTCGTACGACTACACCAACTAAGGTTCGACGATTAGTCAAATAACTAATCCATAGAATAACGGCGCATTGGGTGACTCCGTCACCGGCCCCACCTTTGGGTACATTCTGAAATGCCTTTTTTCATGTTTAATTGTTATTTAATCATGAACATGTTATGTTTAATAGTTGTTTAAACCTGAACACTACGCGTATGCTATGTCTCACTCATGATAATCTTTTTGTTGAAATACCTATTTAACTATGGAATTAAAATATGCCGATTAATCACCTATTATCTAAAAATGTCTAGGCACAACAGTATAATTAGAATCAAATTTACTTTTTGCACAACATATTTGGTTACAATCCAACCACATAAAATTTATATTATTAAAATAAAAAATAATCATCGCGGATCCGATTTCCTTCCACATTGAGGTATATAGAGATGCCACGTCACCCTTTTGCTGGTATCCCTTGATTCCAAGTCCTTGGCTGCCTCTACTCATCAGTCTCACACAATCCCTCTCTTCGTCTCTCTCATGCTGTGGAGCTGTAGGGATTAGTTCCTGCATGCTGTTCGCCGACCGCGCAAGCTTGTTGCGCTGACAAGCAGCTAAAGCATCGCATGATTACTGTGCCGGTATTGACGTTGCCATTGTTCTCACTGAGGACAGATCCATTACTGTGCCGGTATTGACGTTGCCATTGTCGCCAACCGTCGCAATCTTCTTGAGGCCATTGAAATCCTAAAAAAACAGAAAGATGCAGACGACGCAGCACGGTCAACGAACCAATTGGGGCGGAAAAGACGCTTCCATGCTTGAGCACCCGATAGCCCACCTCTGCTCCCCGCCGGCCGGCCCCGACGCCATTTCTCCGCGGCAACACCCCACTCCTTTTCCATCCCCGACGTCAACCGCCCGCTCTGCGGCGGTTGGCCATTGGTGAGTGAGTCCCTGGGTAACCCGGCACCCTGATCGCCGGTCCTCCGTAGTAGTCTCGGGTATCCTGAAGAGCACGGTCCATCTCTGCTGTGTCCTGAGAACCACTCGGGTACGGGCGCACACGTGGTAGGAGCGTCGGGGGTAGCTCGAAGGTCTCTGTCCTCAGTCGGGGCCTCTTCTTGGGCGGTAGCTGCGCGGAGAGCGCCTCCAACTCTCTCAGCCTCTGCTGGTCGGAACGCTCCCAGGCCGTGCGGGTCCTGGCTGCTCGGTCCCTCTCCTCGTAGACCAGTCCACCGAGGTAACACAAGTGGTGGTAGTTGTGTCGACTCGCCTCCTGGAGATCCCACATCTTTACTTGATAGTCAGCTGCTGCAGCTCCAACCGACTCCAACTGGTCCTTGGCCTCTGCAAGCCTCACTCTGTCCTCACGCGTGGCCTCCACTGTAGCCCGGTGCAACTCTCCCCTCCTCCTCGGTCCCCGCCCCGTGCCTCCCGGTGTAGCGATCCTCCCCGGCGTCCCTCTCGGTGGCCGCCGGCGGCGCGCCCGATCCAAGCCCCCCCACCCCCCCCCTCCGTCCCTCCTCTCGTGCGACTCCTCCAACTGGTCGAGCAAATCCTCTCTCTCCCCCTCCAGGTCCTGAACCCGCTGCAGACTATCGTCCCACTTCCATCTCAGGTACGCGATCTCCTTTGTACGCCCGGAAAAGCGCCCGGTCCTGAGCCAGGATGCACCGCCTGGCTACGAGCATCATCTTGTCCTCCTCCACTGAAGTCACCTCAAGGTAATGCGCTCGGTCACTCGTGTCCCAGCGGCTCGGGTCGTAGACTCTGTTGGAAGCACGGCCGAACGGGGTGTCCTTAAGCTTCTCCTCCAGCTGGACACAAACCATCTTGAGAGCTCGGCGTGCGCTAGACTGGTGTGCCTCCATGGTCGAACTCTCGTAGCAGTGCACCTTGACCTGCTTGAACTCTGGCACCCGTGGGTCCGCCGGTACCGTAACGGTCAGAAAAGTGGCAGACTGCTCCAGGTGCCCCATGGTCCTCCCCTTGTAGCTGACTCGGTCGGTCCCCACTCCAGCCGCCTCCAGGCACTCCCTCAGCAAGCGGCAGAAGCCTCCGTACCTCCCGCCGTCCGACTCCAGAGGAACCCACGCTCTCTCCGCCATCTGCACAACGTTGTTAGAGCGTAGTTAGTAAGGTAGTTAGTGAAAAATTAATCAAGGTAATGCATATATATAAGTATAGATATATACATACGGAAGCCAAGGGGTTTATATAAAGTTCCAAGGTCCAAAAACGGCTTCCTATGCTATCGACCATTTCTGGGGCTCGTCCTACAGTCAAGCATGGCTCGGTACCAACCGAAACCGCCCCGAATTCCCGGAACGGAACCCCGAATCTTAGGAACTCGGTGGTAGTTCCGGGAGGGCTACCCCGTTGCATCCCCTGTCTCAGCGATGCCAAAATCCATACAGAAAGACAAAAACGAGAAAGTAGAGTACAACATTTATTTTATTACATTAATCGAGTACATCTCTTCGGCACATGCCGGGTACAAGTCCATCGGGACCGAATCAAACATAAATAAGACGTCTAGCGGCGGCTCCATGAAAGCGCGGGTAACTCCATATCCGCGAGCAACTCAAGTGTAGGAAGAGCTCTAGTCCACCCAACCGTCGTTGTCGAAGTTGTAGTCCGGCTGCGTCGGAGGCACCAGGGTCTACCCGATAAGCGGGTAGGTCATGTCAGCTTCCCAACAAAGAGGCAAAAGCGGTGTATATTCTACTATGCATGAGATGTCCCTATCCTGGCTGTAGAAAGCTTAAGCAAAGCAGCATAGCAACATACAAGGTAAGCAGAATTCGGCTAAGAGGTCCACACCTCGGGGAAGCTTCCGCTTCCGAGGTCCACACCTCAGGGGTCCACACCCCGCTCAAGGAATTCCACACCAAAACTCTGGATCTCAACCACGATCCAGAACCCAGCTCTCGTCTGCGATGTGGGGCCCACCTGCTCCCATCCCCACATCTCAACGGCCGTAGCCGGGCTCACACACTCGGGGGAGAGAAGAAGCACAAGAGAAGTGTAGCTAGTCAGCATAACAGATCTTGGGACTGTCCATAACCAGTGGACACGGACTATAGCTATAGGTTTAAACACTCTGCAGAGGTTGTACAACTGTACCCGCCCGAATAGGTCCGGAACCGGCCGTCACCGGAGTCCGAACCCACCATACGGCTGAAGGCCAAGTAGGTGGATAGTACCCTCCTGCGTCTCCGAGCCTGGCCTAGCCTCCGCGGCAGAGCTCATACTACCCGCGAGAGGTCCCTCGAAGCTGTGGAACCCTTCCCCGGCCTCGCCGGGGCAAAGTCTTCTAAGGAGGGAAAGACCACTCCCGACACAGTCACACCGACCCGCCTACAGGAGGGACGCTATCCACTACGAGTCTCACCCCGCACCCCCGCCCATAACAAGGCGGACGGTTTGTACGGTAAGAGTCCAAAGAAACATGGTTAAACTGACGATCGGTCCTTAAGGGCCGAGAGCGAGCACTCACCATCTCCATCCCACACGACACGACCCTCGGGTAAGAGGCCAGATCGC
The DNA here is from genome assembly GCA_947561735.1 of Cenchrus americanus. Taxonomy (NCBI): domain Eukaryota; kingdom Viridiplantae; phylum Streptophyta; class Magnoliopsida; order Poales; family Poaceae; genus Cenchrus; species Cenchrus americanus. Next base: position 9,151,766 of record OX387242.1, read on the forward strand.
ATCTTCCCTCGGCAGCCGTTCACAAGTAATCAAGCGGCTCGCTCCCGCCATAACACAGCAAGGAGATACGCACCCAGAACGCACGCTAGAAACACACCGAGATATCCCCATCTCAGTCCAAGCCCAGAGTACCATCCATAATCAAGCAACAAAAGTATGGATAGTTGAGGTAAGGGACTAGCTAGGGGTCTGTAGCTAGTCCCGCAGATAGTAGAACAAGGAAACAGGATATAACGAAACATCAAGGCATGGCTATTAAACGGGTTATGCAATTCATCAGATCAATGCATTAAAGTAAAGCACTAGCGACTATATAACAACATGGGATCTACATGGTTGGGAGTGACATGACACCTTCGTTGCCGTTGAAGCGATCGTTGTCGGAGCGGTGTACTCGGGGTCCTCCACGTCCTCCTGGTCGAAGCTCAGGTCTGCGGCACGAGATTCGACGCGATAATAAGAATACGGTACACATCTAAGCAAGAACTCCAAATAAGAATCAATTTAGAAGATCCAAAAGAACCCAAACTACCTACAATCAGCAAGGTTTCAAAATTACGGATTTATAGAAATTAGTTTTATATTTTTCGGAGCTTCCTAGAAATAGTTATGAATTTTTAAAGGTCAAAACCATTTATTAAATATTTCTGGAAAATACCCCAGAAAAAGGGAAGGAATTTCAGAAGTGGTGTCGCTGACGTCAGCACGACGCCGGCACGACGTCGGCGAAACGCGGTGGTCGGCCGGGATGGGCCGGAAGCGTCCACCGGGCCGTGGGTGGCCCGGTGGGCACCGGGTCCCGGATCGTTAGTGGGTCACGGCCCGGATAGCGCACCCCCCAACACCCCCCCCCCGAGAAGTATCCCGAAGTCCGAGAAAACATCCTCCATCTCCCTATCCCGCGGCGGGGCGGCGGCCTGCTAGTAGCTAGCCGGGTTTAGGGCCCGGATACGGCCGGCGGCCCACTCCTTCTATTAACCCAACGCTACCCGTCCGTTCGCCCACCGGGTGTTCGATGAAAAAACCTCGGCCGGTCCTTGCCGCGCGCGGCCCGTGCGGCGGTGCTCACGGGCCCTCACCGGCGGTGGTTGGGGTTCACCGGGCGGCATGACTTCGACCCGCGTGTCGCCCACGGCGTCCGGAACACCTCATCGAGGCCAAGGCCGACGCGGCGGGCATGGGCGCCACCGCACATCGGCGCGGCGGCGCGGGGTGCGGATGGCACCGGCTCGGTTGCGACTCCACGGCGGGGTGCGTGGCTTGCCGGCATGCCGGCGTGCATTTTCCCCCCGGACGCCCACGCGGTGCGGCTCCCCCGGTAATCGGAGACGCGGCCCGTGGCGTCACGGCGGCGGCGTCAACGTCACCCGCACCCACACGGACCACGCCGGCCGGTCGCGGGGGGGAGGCGCACGGCGACGGCGAGCACAAGGACATGAAAGGTCCGGGCGCTACGAGCCGCCGCGGTGCCCCCATGCACCCGGCTGCAACCCCCGCATCCCGGTCCGGAGCGTGCGGTGCGTGGCCGCGGCCGTGCATGTGCACGCGCGGCCTCGCCGTGCCCGCTCGGCGCGGCACCCCGGTAACCGGGGGCGCGGCTCGAAGCGTGGCGGCGACGCACACATCCGTCCCCGCACAAGAAACCGCGGCACGACGGCCGGTCCCGAACGTTCTCATCGCACGGCGACGGCGGCGCCCAAGAGCACGAATGGCTCGGGAGCTCCCTTCGTCGCGGTACGGCGATCTGCGCGCGCGATGGCCGGCAACCGGCAAGAAACAACGGCGACGCGCCTCGACGTCGCGATCCCAACACGGGGAAGGAGACCAAGGGGGAGAAGAGAGAAGAGGGGGCCGCGGTGCTCACGGTGGGGCGACGGTGTAGTCGTGGCCGGCTGTCGGTGGCGTGGCATCGGTGTTCGGGCGTGAAGGCGTTCCGGCGAAGTAGATGCCCCCGGTGGTGTAGGTGTTCACGCCGGCGATGTACTCCGCGGCTCGGTCCGTGCCCCCGCCGCTCCCGGTTCCCGGCTTCTTCCTCGCCGGCGCGACGCGGCGGCGGCGCGTCCGCCGTTTTCCCCCAATCCGGCGCACACGGGCGGTGGTGGAAGAGGAGACCCCAAGAGGGGGTGGGTGGCTTTGCCTCCATGCCACACCGGCCCGCTCCTTTTGAATCGACGCCGGGCGGCTCGAGGGGAAAAACCCTCCAAGCCCCCGGCCGCTCGACGGACGGGGCGAGGTGGCGCTCGAGGCCGCGGCTTGGGGCGCCTCGGATGCTCGCGGAGCGGGGCGATCCGTCTTTAGCCTTTCCCCTCGGTCGCATCCGGTCGCGCGCGCGCGCACCGGTCCCTCGGCGTGCGTGTCGGCCGGGCGGTCCGGCCGCGCCCCCCCGCCCCGCGCATGCGGGTGCGGCGAGACCGGCGGCGCAAGGGGGGTGGCTCGGTGTGCTTGGCGGGATGGTGAGGATAAGGAGGCTGCGCCACACGGGGCCCACGCGCCGGAGGTAGAAGGGGAGGGTATGGCTGCGCCGGCGAGCCCCACCCGGCGGCGCGAGTGGGCCCGGTTAGGCTGCGGGGGTTGCTTGGTGGGCCGCGGCCGGTCTTTGGGCCGGCGGATCTAGGCGGGCTGCACTTGGTGTTTTGGCGCTGGTCGGCCCAACTAAGGTTTTTCCCAAATTGAGATAGAGTTTTGAATTTAGAAGCTAGAGATTAAGTGTGAATTTGGATTACTTCCAAATTCAAACAACACACAATAAAATCCAATAAAACCAGAAAAGACCAAATCACTAATTTACCATATTTTGAAGATATGCTCTTATACATGGGTTAATCCGGTGGAGAATTCGGAGAAGGGCTAGCAATTTGGCTCAAAAATTGATAGCACTCAATTCCGATCAAAAAGTTTTAAATTTTCGCAAAATTCACACACCTAAATTCTCGGGTTGTTACGGATGCGGCGCGGGTCCGGCGGAGGAGGAGGCCACGGATCCTCCGGAGGGAGGCCGGTGCGAGCGTGCGAGAAGAACCGGTAGAGGGTAAGTCACGCCTCGGCGCCCTCCATGGTCGGCCGGCGGGGGCCGATTCCGTACGAGCCCTCCATGGCCGACGGTGCACGAGCCCCGAGCGGGGGTGTGGGGAGGGCCGGTGGACGACGTGCGGCTCGGGAAGGCGGGGGGCGACCTCCTTGGATGGAGAGACGGATGGCAAGGAGAGGGAGGGGGATGGGGGCGGCGCCGGGGAGGGAAGGGAGGGCCGGCGAGCGACGGGGATGCGAGGGAGCGCGGGGGAAGAATACAAGGGCCCTATGGATGCCGGCCTCCATGGCTCGACTACGGAACCCATGGCCGCCGGCCTCCATGGCTCGACCTCCGGTAGAAATGAAAGTGTCGTGGATAATTTCCGCATTCGATCCGAATTATGCGAATGTGGCGAATGTATATGTGCACTTGTTAGACACATACACCGTATCTAGATACATGGTAAAAGTTAAATGTCCAAATGAACGGGTCTACAAGGAATCACGACAACATTTATTTACCACTATCTCCATGCATTTATATTACACATACTCCATATGTCTAGATGTACGGTAGAAACTAAAAATGTCAAAAGGAATTGACATATACAGTTTATGACGTAGAGAGTAATTAGTTATTTCTTAGTGTGGACCAGTACATTTACTTTATAGAATGGACCAACACCACTACACCTCATCATCCTCAAACACAATTATTTTATAGAACGGACCATCACTTCGGCACTTCATCCTCAAATACAATTATTTTGTTAGATGGACCACCACTACCGCACCTCATCGTCAAATACAATTATCATATATTTATGATGGATGACCATCACTGCACCACGTGCTCAAATACAACTATTTTCAAAGCAAAATGGAACAAATGCATCCTACAAGCAAATTAAGTACTACTAATTCCCATCTTAATTTGTTCATCATTTTGGCATTTGTTGGTTCACGGTATACTATCTATGTATTTGTGCACTTGTTAGACACATACACCATATCTAGATACATGGTAAAAGTTAAATGTCAAAACGAACTGACCTACAAGGAATGGGTAAGTGAAGAGGAGTCGTTCTACCAACAAATTAAGCCCAGATTTTAGTGGCGTTTTTAGAATCGCGACAACATTTATTTACCACTATCTATTCATGAATTTATATTATGTCTAGATGCATGTAGAAACTAAAAATGTCAAAACGATCTGAGCTATACACTTTACGACGTAGAGAGTAATTAGTTTACTTTGTGTGGACCGGTATGATTACTTTATAGAATGGACTAGCACTGCTACACTTCATCATCCTAAAATACAATTATTTTATAGAACGGACTACCACTTCTGCACTTCATCCTCAAATACAATTATTTTATAAGATGAACTACCACTACTGGACCTCATCCTCAAATACAATTATTATATAAGGTAGACCACCAGTCCACCACCACTGCACCTCATCGTCAAATACAATTATCTTATATGCTCAAATACAACTATTTTCAAAGAAGAATGGATCAAATGCATCTTACAAGAAAATTAAGTAAATTACAAAACTGTAAATTTTAGGTGTTACAATTCTTTACCCGACCCCACTATGTCTAATTTCTACTCAGTTGGCCTTCGCTCTTCCTCTCCCGGCCGACTGGATGATCTATGTCGGCTCTTTCTAGGTGCATGCATTGAGGAGGGATCAACGGTGGGGTCGAGAGTACAACAGAGATGAATAATGGCCCTTTGCTTTGCTAGCTAGTTGGATGGAGGATATGGCATCGACGTATCACACTCACACCGCGCCCGCGGTGTATATAGATCCACTAGACCAAGGATGACAATAGCCAAGGAGAGACTCTCTCTCTATCTCTCAATGCTAAGGAATGGGTAAGTGAAAAGGAATCGTTCTACCAGCAAATTAAAACCTAAATTTTAGTGGTATTTTGATAACCATGACAACATTTATTTACCACTATCTATGCATGCATTCTTATTACACATATACCATATGTCTAGATGCATGGTAGAAACTAGAAAAATGTCGAAAGGAACTTACCTATACGGTTTACGATGTAGAGAGTAATTAGTTAACTTTGTGTGGACTAGAACAATTACTTTATGGAATGGACAATCACCACTAGTACACCTTATTCTCAAATACAGTTGTTTATATAGAATGGACCACCACTGGTTCACCTCGTCCACATATTACAATCACCACTAGTACACCTTATCATAATATACTCGTACCATATGGTTCACTACAAACATATTTGGTGCATGCTCAGTACAAACATATTTGGTGCACACCACACGGCCTGATTGTTAGCATGCAATGCCTACGCATTATAGTCGCATAGCTGTAACTCTTTGTCATAATATACTTGTATCATATGGTTCACTATCTGAATGAAAAATGTGTTTCTAGCTATATATATGGTCCACACGAAGAATACACAGCATTTTTTTGAGACCAGTATTATTGCATGTGCCAAACTATAGCTAGTGGATCCGAGCCTCCGACCCAACCCTAGCAATGGTACGTTGGATAGCTGGCTATCTATAATAGCTACATAGATCGATGGAGTTGGAGTTGCTTGCCATGCATCTCCCATCGGCATCAATATTTATATTTAGTAGGCTGCTTCCCGAATGTTGGACCAATATTAGGAAATATTAGACTAACTTTTTCACCAATTTAAGAAAATTTTGGACAAGTATTTTTCTGCAGCATACATTTTTCAATATTTTACTGAAAATGTAGCACAAATGATTTGTTTAGAGATGTCGGGGCTTCTTCTTTGGCTTTAGCGGCGCGAAGTTCGGCGGTAGCGTAGGGGGTGCAGCCCGGCGGTGCCCGGGGGCTGGCGGCGAGAAGGCGTGTCGACCTGACCCCGACGGTGCGCCACGACGCCGGTGACGGTGAGGCCGCATAGGGCGCGGTGACCGCCCTTGCTACGGAATGAGGCATTTGTACCGGGCAAATTGTCGGTTTAGTGCGGGCACTTGGCCGCTTGCCCGCTATCGCCTGGCCGGTAATAAATGCCACGCCATGTAGTATGGGCCGCAACACCCGATATTAAATGACAACTTAGTACCGGTATTGTTTTATATTTTTTCTTTTCTTTCCCCAAAATTCCACAAAGATGACAACATGAACTGGAATCAACATTTTTATAAACTATATGTAGAAGTAAAATTCAATTTTATCTATATGAAAAGCAAGAAAATGAGAGAATGTACAATAAAAAGTGAATGAAAAAAGGAACAATGCTAGTATCATCCTAACTACATTTTTCTATATCCGAAGTATATATATACAAAATCTCATCTCTTAGATCCTCCTACCTAGCTAGAAATTAAAATTTCTATTTTCTCCATTTCTAAACCTTAAAACAAAATTTAATCACAACAAATGAATGGAGGATGAAGATTCAAACCTTGCGAACACTTTAGAAGAGAGAAATCTTCACAATTTGACGAAGAAAAATTTGTAGCAACTCCCTAGGATTGAGGCGCCATGGAGAGGAGGAGCTTGAGTTGTGAACAATGGCTCGGGCGGCGAGAGGAGGAAGAAGGAGGCCGGTTTATACCCTTTAGTCTCCGGTGGTAGCTCGTCGGGGGTTTAGGTCGAACATCGTGCTACATGAAGAGCTCCCAATCTACCCCTACTTGGCGTGCCAACCGTCGAGGTTTAGGTCCGAGCCGGTCCCACCCCCCGGGGGTTAACCCCGGTGGTTAATTTGTTCGGCGAGGGAGATCGGGAGCTAAGAACGTGATGGTTATGCTAGCGTAGCACACGGAAATCTCGGCGAGACACAAGGGACAAGGCGATTTTATGCTTTGGCTTGCTTTGCCCCCGCGAAGAGTAAAACCCTACGTCTAGTTCTTCGGTTTATATTGCTGGCGAGGTCACAGTGGTACGTGGCTTGTCATGCCCAGGAAGGACGCCCTTGCCCGACTTATATTGGGTGACAGACAAGGTTGGTGGACCAGAGTCCAAGTCGGTTACAACAGAGGAACCTATATCTAGTCAGTTACAATATGGAAGGCTTATCCAAGTTGCCTTAATCCGTCTGGAGTGCCTTGTCTTGCACGCCAAGCCGTCTTCTCGTCTTCGGGCCCACATGTCAGGTCGGACATGCCTACTGACAGGTCGGCGGGTCTTCTGGTGGGCCGGACCCACTTGTCGGGGACAGCCATGAGCCTGGTCGGTGGGGACCCAGGGGTACCCATGTCTCACAGTAACACCACCCGAGACTAAAGTCTAGAGCCAATCACTACTACAGATAGCAGTTGGGAACCTCCCCTTTCCTAATTGCTAATACCAACTAGGACAAAAGGGTAGGCAGCTCCCGCACCCATTTCAGGCCACATTGACGATACCCCTTTAGTCCCTACTCCAAAGTTGAATAGGGACTAAAGGGGCATATGAAAGGCTCGTTCTCTACTAGGGTTATGTTACACATGCACCATATGTCTAGATGCATGGAACTAGGGTTGTATTACACATACACACCACATGACATGTCAGATTAATTTACAAAGGGTCTTTCACGAAATGTGATAGACAATGCATTCATGGAACTGGGCTTGAGACCCACATGAGTCCATCCACAGTGGTAACCTGTCTTATGTGGTCGGAGATCCCGTGAATTAGAATGGTGAAACAAGCTATGGTTGGACTGAGAGAAGAGAACATTTGAATAGGCTCGTTCCATGGGATGATCCATTTCTCTTCAAATCTTTATGGTAGGATGGTGCATATCTTAATGTGCTCCAAGTGGCTTCTTAGAAACGAGAGAATTTGTATCTGTGAAGCAAAGACATAGCCCTACAGTATGCCTTTAAGGAGCACACCCATATGAGCCTGACTACTGGTCATAATCTATGAGGTTTGGATGATCTCTATAAAACTCAAGAAGAGGCATGGAGTGTGACTTATAAGCTCCAATCCGCGGGGATGTTTTGCAGCCAAGTATGAGTAATGGACTTTGGGCCAAGCTTGTTTACACACGACAATTCAAGGCATCGTCCTTTTGTTCAATTGTGAATAAGTGTAACCTCGGTTCTGCTGGATGTTCAACTTAACAGTCTTCACCATAGTGTTGGTATATCAAAGGCAGAAATGGAAAATGAGAGCATTTAAAATGAAGCTTATAATTCTTGGTGCGGATTGTTGGAATAAATGAACCATGAGCAATTTATTTTTATAATTAAAGAATTAAGTCCCATTGTTTTAATGCTAGGGAGAATATACATGAATAATATCGTTTGAATATTTGAGGAGGCATTTATTTGACTTCAATTGTATACCGAACGTACACCACTTGTGAAGTTGAATAAGGAGACTGGCGACCCACGTGCGCGCTCGCCACGCCGCGCCGGGCCGGGATGAGTCCGTGGGCGTGGGCGTGTCGAGACGAGACGAGTAGGCGGTGTAGAATATTTTTAACTCTGATTTGCTTATCTTACCCACGATATTTGGACGCCCCTTCTGAAGGTCCCCCATGGCCTATATAAGGAGGCTCCTATCCTCCTCTCCAATTCGCCTTTTACCATCAGATACTCTTGTTCAGGAGATCTGTCCCTTCTCCCTCTTTGTTTGTTGCGTTCCGCATCTTCATCGCTTGTACCGCGTGCATAGTATTGGCGAGAGCAGACCTCCGGAACCTCGACCGCCACTGAAGATCCTGCTCGAGATAGGTGGGCGATAAGATTTTGGGGAGCGTTTGACGCGACTACTTGCTCCATGTACGACTGCTTCGACTAGTTTTTGAAGGACGTCCGTGCTCAGCACTGTGTACATCTTCCTGCGTCAAATTCGTACGACTACACCAACTAAGGTTCGACGATTAGTCAAATAACTAATCCATAGAATAACGGCGCATTGGGTGACTCCGTCACCGGCCCCACCTTTGGGTACATTCTGAAATGCCTTTTTTCATGTTTAATTGTTATTTAATCATGAACATGTTATGTTTAATAGTTGTTTAAACCTGAACACTACGCGTATGCTATGTCTCACTCATGATAATCTTTTTGTTGAAATACCTATTTAACTATGGAATTAAAATATGCCGATTAATCACCTATTATCTAAAAATGTCTAGGCACAACAGTATAATTAGAATCAAATTTACTTTTTGCACAACATATTTGGTTACAATCCAACCACATAAAATTTATATTATTAAAATAAAAAATAATCATCGCGGATCCGATTTCCTTCCACATTGAGGTATATAGAGATGCCACGTCACCCTTTTGCTGGTATCCCTTGATTCCAAGTCCTTGGCTGCCTCTACCCATCAGTCTCACACAATCCCTCTCTTCGTCTCTCTCATGCTGTGGAGCTGTAGGGATTAGTTCCTGCATGCTGTTCGCCGACCGCGCAAGCTTGTTGCGCTGACAAGCAGCTAAAGCATCGCATGATTACTGTGCCGGTATTGACGTTGCCATTGTTCTCACTGAGGACAGATCCATTCTTGTGCCGGTATTGACGTTGCCATTGTCGCCAACCGTCGCAATCTTCTTGAGGCCATTGAAATCCTAAAAAAACAGAAAGATGCAGACGACGCAGCACGGTCAACGAACCAATTGGGGCGGAAAAGACGCTTCCATGCTTGAGCACCCGATAGCCCACCTCTGCTCCCCGCCGACTGGCCCCGACGCCATTTCTCCGCGGCAACACCCCACTCCTTTTCCATCCCTGACGTCAACTGCCCTGCTGCGGCGGTTGGCCATTGGCGGGCCTTATGGAGGGTGGATCTACAACTACGACGGAGACAACCCCGTCGAGGCTGCAGCGGCAACGATCCCCCGATGCACGCCTCCAGGAGGACGAGCACTAGCCCGGTTGGTGGAGCAGCTGGATGTAGCGCCCACGCTCTACGTTTGAGACTCACTCGGCGCAGGTTTTCCACATCGGGGTTTATCTCCGAAAAAATCCCCTCACTAGTGAAGCAATCCGAATATGCCGCCGCTTCCATTTTCTTTATGCCCAGGCCCAACTGGACTCTTCAATCTCCATTCGGATCAAACCCACAGGGTGTACGTTTTGCATTACCTGCGTCGAGCGAGTCTGATGCCTGCCTCTCCAAATCGGATCAACTCTCTTCATGTGCACTATTCATTTTTATATATTCTTGGTAATTCTATTCAATAATTGACGTTCCTTGTATTCAGTAATAAACCTATATGTATGCATCCATGCATTTGAGTTGTACTCCCCAACTAGTTAATGTAATTATCATTTGGAAAATAAAGTGTTTCTTTTTATTTCAGCATCCTAATTGTTCCCCATGTATTTTTTATGAACCCGAGTGCTTCTAACACTCCAAAGCTTCGTGTAGTGGTACGATATTGGAGGTTCCTAGTTAGCCACCGGTGGCTAGGGGCCTTCCTAGCCACCGGTCCCCCCCTCTCCAACTTTCTTTTTCTTGAAAGTTTTTTCTTCCTTCGAATTTTAATTTTTGGAATATCACAACTTATACACACAACATTGGTGCATAAGTTCGACTTATAAATTTCGTTAGATAATTTTTAAGCATAAGTTTGACTCGTGCAAAACTTGTGCGTACACATTATATGCACAACTACTCGAAGAATGACCTGTGCGTATATTTTTTTCTTTAACGATAAGTTGTGTGTATAACTTTTTCTGTAAACGTCGAGTTGTGTGCATAACTTATTCCATAAAATGAGTTGTACACCTAACTTATGTATAAGAAAATTGTTAGGAAATTAGAAGAAAAGAAAATGAAAAAAAAACCCACGTGGGGGCGCGGGCGGGCGGACGGCGCGCGGTCGCTACAAGCAACCGCATGCCATATTGGTTTTGCATACGATATTTAGGGTGGTTTTGGTTGACTTCGAGAAATGTTTAAAACGACTATCTTTGTAGATTATCCCCATCTTAATTTGTTGATCATTTTGGCATGTATATGTGCACTTGTTAGCGGTGGTGGACCCAGAAGTCAAATTAGCCTAGTCAAATTTTTTTAAAAAAACTTCCTATCTTTAGTAAAACAGACTGCAACCGTACTGAAAACACATTTTAACCCTACTAAAAGTCATTTGAACCCTAGCTGTTGTAGTAGCGACGACGCAGGATCCTGGGCACCTGCCCAAGCATGTCCACACTTGGGTCCGCTAGTGCTTGTTTACGTTGCAGAGAGTAATTAATTAACTTTGTGTGGATCAATACAATTAGTTTACAAAATGGACCGTCACCACAAGTGCACTTTATCCTCAAATACAGTTGTTTTATAGAATGGACCACCACCGGTTCACCTCCTCCACAAATTACAATTCTTTCATATAGGACACTAGGCCAGCAACGATTTGTCCTGGCGGCTAAAACCGGTTTTTTTTCGCGGCCCCGCCGCGCACCCCCCCCGGCAACTTTGAGCCAGTAGAAATGACCCTTTGTGCTGGCGGGTCACTTAAACGACCACCAGCACAAATGTCATCAGTGCTGACGGTTACTTAAGCAGCCTGCCAGCACAAATGCCATTTGTGCTGGCGGTTGCTTAGGTTGCCCGCCAGCACAAAGGTCATCTTTGCTGGCGGTTGCTTAGACCGCCCGCCACAAAAAGCATTTTTCCAATTTCCTATATAATTCCCCATAATTGTTTATTATTTGTATATAATTTGTCATTTTCGTCTATTATTTTTTTGACATTGGCATTTGTATGCTAAATTTACTGTAATTTAATTTGTATTTAACCGCCAAATCCAAATATATGTCTCCAAACACATAATCCAAACTAAAATAAAAAATGTATACATAAGTCACATTACAAAACATTGTGCATAATAGATAACCCAAAGACACCCATCTACATAACCTTTCTTCATTGTCTAATGTCAATACTCCTTTATCGAAGAATTCTCCATCCTCGTGGCAAATCTCACGTAGGATGAATCTCGCCATGTCCGCACAAATGTTGGTGATTTGATTGTTACCAAGTTGCCCCCAGATCCCTCAATGGTAGGCATTTGCACGTAAACACAATAAATGAAGATTGTTATGCATTACCACCAGGACCATAATTAACACACACATAGTTGTGTACAAACAAGCGGCTTACGTCTTCAGGATTCGTCCGGTACCTCCCATTATTTCTCAAAACTTCACACACATAATATCCACATAGCACACTGCCAGGAGGTTGTTTGTAGCACTGTAAACAAATAAAAAAATGATCGGTACTAATTAACAGAAGTGTACAACTCTGATAAAAATGATTGGTACTTATTAACAGAAGTGTTCTTACCCATTTGGCATGTCGTATCACCAATTTTTTCTTATTGTGCTCCCCGCCATTGAGTATGTATAGCCTATGCACACTTTAAGGATATAAAGACATAAGTTTGTAATACAATTTGAAATATAGCCGATACACGCAGTAGTGTTGATGGTGAAATTCCGTCATCCTTGCCATGAGTTTACCTTCGGTGTTGGCATGACTTTTGTATCTTATCAATTGGTACTAACCCCCGTGGTATAACAAGTTCATTTGTGCATGTCGGTTTTTGAGTTTAGTGTTTATGCAGGGTTTTAGCGTTGAAAGCAAGACTTCTGGGATAAGTTCATCAAGCACCTTGTGACAAGACCTTGAAGCCCGATACAAGTCATGCAATGAAGCAAACTTGAATCCAAGAAGCCCAGGGACCAAACCCGAGAAGATGACAAACTCCGAGGACCTAGCCAGAAAAGTGCTGAATCTTGCGAGACAAGGAGCTTCGTCCAACTCGGAGAGAAATTGACGACAAGGGCCCACATGAAGAAGGGGGAAGGATCTAGAAGACTCGGGAACCAACGTCGGGCGAAAGAGGCCGCGGACTGGGCCGAAATGGGCCCAGGCCAGTCAGCCCAAGACGGCCGGCCTAGCCCATTTCGCGGCCCAGTCGCCCCCCTTTGACCTAGGTGCCTCTCGGGCTATTTATAGCCCCCTGACCGAGAGCCACACATCAATCAGTTCGTCATTCGCCGCCGAGGAGCAGAGAAGCTTGAGGGACACCATCTCGGAGATGAGGGTCGTGCTAGTTGTCTAGGGTCTCCCTAGCCGACGTGGGAACCTTGCATGGAAGACCACGTCGGAGCTCTGGAGCAAGAATCAAGATCGAGGTAGGATCCCGGTGGTGATCTTGTTCATGTAATCATTCATGGTGAAGTCTTTAAGTGAATCCGATTTCTAGCGATTAAATGCCTTCTCGATGATTTTGTTTTCTTCTTGGTTTTGCTTCTTCCCCAATCTATACTTAAGATAGATTGCATAGGGTGCTCTTGTAGCCGCAGTGGCTAGAGGTGCATACCGGACCAATCAAGTGATTTCAACTTGTTCTTATCGAACTCGCCCTAGACTACCTGCATGAATAGGAGTACGTTGTGACAGAACGGGGGCTCTGAAAGGCGGGCATTTTCGGAATCGGACCGGAGGCCACGATTTAAAGATGCTTTTAATGAGATTCGCTTTTCTATCTTCATCTATCTTGTTTGGAGCTACAACATAAGCATGATCTAGACTCTCTAGATCAGTTATCTCTTGCTTTCTCTTGCTACCTCTTTAGTAGATTAGATTAGATGTGTTTTCTTGATGATATCTTAGACTAGATGCAATTTGGTTCTTCATAAGATAGCTTTCCTTGCTTTACTAGATTGAATCCTTGCGTTGCACATTGTTCCACGGATTCGATACCTTGGGTTCACCACTCAAGGGAAGAAGGGTCCCTTGACTATGACAGGGGATTTGTCCACTTGCAAATCCATATGAAGTTTGATATGAATATACACTGTCAACAAGCCCCTTTTTCTAGCGCCGTTGCCAGGGAACAAGCAATCAAGATCCAATCTAGTATCACTTATTTTTCAGTTTTTCTTTTGATTTTCTTTTGCACCTCTTAAGTTTGATCACCCCCCAAAAAATCAATCTAATCTAGTTTTGATTAACCCTAATTTTTCCTTTTTAGGTTTTTGTTTTGCTAACCCTAACCGGAGATGGTTGGCTACCTCTCTGTCGGTGTTTTAGACCGGCAAACCTACCAAGGGGGTACCTGAGGTAGTAGATTGTGCACTGGGGATCATGATCGGGAGACCGAGAACTCGAAGGTATGTACAAGGACACGGGACACAAGATTTATACAGGTTCGGGTTGCCAAGGTGGCAAACCCTACGTCCTGTTTGGGGTATCAAGTATGGCGCCCTGCGCTTGGTGTTGGTTGAGATCAGGTGTCCGGCTAGGTACCCGGCCCTCCTTTATATAGTCCAGGGGGCGGGTTCCTAGTCGGTTACAAGGCAGAAGTCCTAGGTGGATTACACGGAATGAGTCCTAATAGGATTACATGGGAATTCTAGTAGGAGTCCGTCTTCATCCTTCCTTGCATGAGTACCCGGGGTGTATGCCCGACAAGCCCCCGAGCACGTTGGAGTCGAGAGTAGTAGTTCGAGTAATCTTGAAGGCTCTTCGAGTAGTTCTTGAGCGTCCTCGAGTAGTGCTTGGAGAAGTCTTCTACAGTACTCGAACTGCCACGAGGCTGGAAGGTGGTCCAGCTCATCTGTCTTGAAGTCGAGATTATATGGAAGTGCGGTTGCAAAATCGTACTCCATATGGAGTAGCCCCCGAGCCTTAGGTTGAGTCGTAGACTCTAGCCGAGGTTCAATCTTTATTCCGAATCTTCCGTCTTGAGAAATTGAATGATGGGTGTAGCATAGCAGCCCCCGAGCCTTGAAATGATTAGGTAATCAATCCAAGGGTGTTCAGTATCCACGAAAGCCATCATCCAAGTACTCTTGCAACATGTAGCCCTCGAGATAAGAGAGCCGTATGAGCCACATCGAGTAGTTGTTGGTGTGAAGCCCCCGAGCTTGAGAGCGAGCCAAGCCTGCTGAAGTTATCCTCAAGTAGTATTTTGAGTGCAGCCCCTGAGTTGGAGAGATTCTGAATAGTAGTTTGGCGTCAAGCCGTGGAGCTTGAGAAGTAGTCGTGCCATCAGAGCAGACTTTATCTGCGACCAAAGTCGACTTTAGATGCCGGCAGAGTCAACTTAGAATGTGACTTGAAAACTGAAGGCCAGTTTAGTTGCCGCGCGAAGTGGACTTTGAGATGCGACTTGAAAACCGAACTCGACTTTAGTTGCTGCGCGAAGCGGACTTTGAGATGCGACTTAAAAACCGAAGTCGACTTTAGTTGCCGCGCGAAGCATACTTTGAGATGCGACTTGAAAACTGAAGTCGACTTTAGGATGCCGCGTGGAGCGGACTTTGGAATGTGACTTTAAAACAGAAGTCGACTTTAGTTTGCCTCGTAGAGCGGACTTTAAGATGCGACTACAGTAGTCGACTTTGTGCCACGCGGGGTGGACTTAAGATAAAAAATGAAAAGCACTTTCCGGAAAGCCAAAGCGAATAAAAAATCAGGGAAAATGAATAGTTTTGCCGCCAGAGCGGGCTTAAGATTGCGACCGAAGTCGGCTTGTGCCACCGGAGTGGGCTTGGGTGCGACCGTTAGCGTCGACTTGTGCCACCGGAGTGGGCTTAAGTACCTGAGCCATGGATTTCAGACCCAAGGTACAGTTGCCGCCGGAGCGGGCTTGAAGGTGCGACCAGAGTCGACTTGTGTACCTGGGCCATGGATTTCAGACCCAAGGTACGGAGCGCGAGTACTTAGGGTACTTGGGCCCATGGTACAGAGTGTGAAGACCACGTGCATCTAGGTTCAATCGTCGCCAGGACCCGAGGGCCACTTACAGCTAGGTTCTATCGAAGCTTACACACGTAGTATGCCACCGAATCAAGCGAAGATGCGACCGGAGTCGACTTTAAGTTGCCGCACGGAGCGGACTTTAGAATGCGACTTTAGAAGTCAACTTTAGTTTGCCGTGCGTAGCGGACTTTTAGAAGCTGTCTCCTTGGGATAGCCCCCGAGTTGATAAAGTAGGCTCGTGGTGACTTGATTGATATACCCCAAGAGTAGTCAGCAGAGTGTAGCTCCCGTGAAAACACGCCGAGAAGCGTACACGAGGGCATGTTGTCCTGCATAATGAGGAAAACAACCCAAGGAAAGAAATAGTAATCATTTAAATTAAATGACTTAGCTGTTGCTGCCTCGGCGGACTTGTAGATGAAGCCGTGGCGGTCGGCAATGGAGCCATGATGGGTTGTTGTTGAAGTTGACTAGTCAGAGTTGATTCTGACTAGTTGTTGGGAGATGAATGGTCGATGCGATGCGACCGGAAGACGATGTCGCGACGGTGCGTGGCGTACTCGAAGTAGAGCTAGTGTTGTCGCGAGACAAGTAGTCGCGACGCACGGCGTGGTTGAAGTAGAGCCATAGTGGCCGCAAGAGGAAGTTGCGGCGCACGGAGTAGTCGGCGACTAGCTGCGTGATGAGCCGCGCAACGTGCCGAGGCACCCGGATGCACGGCGTAGGCGAAGTAGTTCACGACGAGCCGAGTGACGAGCCGCGCAATGTGCCGAGGCACCCGGACGCGTGGCGTAGGCGAAGTAGTTGACGACAAGCCTGTGCGAGGTGAAGTAGTCGACAATGAGTCACGCGACAAGCTGCGCGACGTGCCGAAGCAACCAGACGCGCGACATAGGTGAAGTAGTCGTCGACGAGCCGCATGATGAGTCGCGGGACGTGCCGAGGCACCCGGACACGCGGTGTAGGCGAAGTAGTCGACTACGAGCGGCGCGACGAGTCGCGTGATGAGCCGCGCGATGTGCCGAGACACCCGGAGGCGTGGCGTAGTCAAAGTAGTCGACGACGGGCCGCGTGACAAGCTGCACGATGTGCCGAGGCACCCGAACGCGCGGCGTAGGCGAAGTAGTCGACGACGAGCCTGCGCGACGTGAAGTAGTCGACGATGAGTCACACGACAAGCCACGCGACGAGCCGCGCAACGAGCCGCGTTACGTGCCGAATCAACTAGACGCGCGGCATAGGAAAACTGATTTCGCTTTGACAGGAGCAAGGCAACTTGCTTCAATGGATCTCGGTGAGTCGACAAGTAGATTGATCTTGTTGACGATGGTCCTTCGAATTCGCCCGGTGGTGATGATCACCCTACCTAGCGCGCCAGCTATCAGTGTCTTAGACCGGCAAACCTACCAAGGGGGTACACGAGGTAGTATATTGTGCGGTGGGGATCGTGATCGGGAGACCGAGAACTCGAAGGTATGCGCAAGGACACGGGACACAAGATTTATACAGGTTCGGGTTGCCAAGGTGGCGAACCCTACATCCTGTTTGGGGTATCAAGTATGGCACCCTGCGCTTGGTGTTGGTTGAGATCAGGGGCCCGGCTAGGTACCCGACCCTCCTTTATATAGTCCAGGGGGCGGGTTCCTAGTCGGTTACAAGGCAGGAGTCCTAGTAGGATTACACGCAACGAGTCCTAATAGGACTACATGGGAATTCTAGTAGGAGTCCATCTTCATCCTTCCTTGCATGAGTACCCGGGGTGTATGCACGACACTCTCCAAGAAACCCAAACTTTCTTTTGTGGATGATCCAGGAAAACTTTACAGGCAAAGGAGATGTGCAACACAAGCTAAAGTGTTGGAAACCCTAGATCAAAGCCAAAGTCGATGGATCATCGAAATCTCCAAGGGAATCACCACCTCCAAGTCCAAAGGAAGATTACTTAAGAGGAGGATGGGGAAGATGGAGATAGAGAAAAAGCTCATCACCTAAAGGCTGCCAAGGCAAGATCCACATGCGAGGAGTGTGAGGAGTACGACCATGTCCAAGGTAAACCCTGATTTAATGCAAGTTCGATGGGTAACAAAGGAGTATTTCCCCATCAAGGTGCTAGACATAGCACCGTTGATCATGGTCACCCTTCCGACGGTGTCTTCCATCTCCACTTGTGGGTGCTTTCTTCGAGGTGGTCGATCCCACTCCGGAGATCTCCCTCCTCTCTCTCTAGCTTGTGGATGGCCTCCTGGTGCGAATGGCTCTCTCCTATGCGAATGGAGGCGCCTCCAGGGCTTTAGGGTTGAAGATCCTTCGGGTGCAAGGAAAGGGGGGCCGAACCGACCCCTAGAGTGGGCTGGGCCGGCCGGCCTGGGCCGACTGGCCCAGGCCCACTTCGGCCCGGTTCGATCGCCCCTTCGCTCCCGTGGGTCCTCATGCATTTATGCATTTTGCCCCCTCCACTTGCACTATTTTGACATTGTCATCCTCGCGTCCAATATGGAGGTTCTCTTTGCATGAAGTTCGGTCTTTTACGCTTCAATCCCCGGGGGTGTTCCTACGTAGCACTTCGGTCCTTGCCACCATTGGAAGTGATTTCATCAAGATCATGAACACGAACAAGACTCCGTAAATGCTCCTTTTAATTTGTTGTGAATCCGTCCTTTATGTCCATGTTTTCCTACATAAACACAGCACTTCCAAATGCATGCACATAGATGAACTTGTTACATGATTAGTGTGCCTAGTGGCGGGTTAGTTCCATAATCAAATCCAAACCAAAGTGTAATCAACATGTTTGGTGTACCAAAATACACCGCCAACATCTCCCCCACGTTTAGCTCTTGCTCGTCCTTGAGCAAGTACTCGTAAAAGAACTTCGTCCAAGGCGTTGCAATCATGTACCACTAATCCTTCTTCATAAGTTAGTCAATCTTTTGTCTTTAATACATAAACATAAAGTAATGATCATCATACATAAACATGGGCGTTTAGAATCTTTACCATGTCAGGATTTACCCCACAACTCAAATTCTTCACTCGAAGTCTTCAATTTCAGCCATGCTTACTTCTTTGCTTCCATTGGAGGATTTTTTATGATTTTTCAAAAATAAAATTCCTGCAATAAGTGTTAGACAAAAACCTTTCTCCAAGCTTTCTCAAGTCACTCATATGAGGTGGCTATCCTAAACAAGTTTTATAAAACTCTCACCTCCCATAAATCTCTCATATGACATGTAAAGTGGAGCTATAGGTAGGGCTAGCGCAATCAACACAAGTATTGTCAAACTAAGAACTTCCTCTAATGGTTGTTACCTTTCAAAGCCAATGATCATAAGAATTAATCCATATGTGGGGATATCAAGGATGAGAAGATTTAGAATGGTGGACATGTGCAAGGGCAAAAGAAAATAGGATCACGAGGCACCAATGACATCCTCGTTGTCGGATTGCACATGGTTAGAAAAAGAGTGAAAGTTCCGTCTCTCAACAACGTGACATCCTTCCTCGCACTCTACTATTTTTTCTTTTACTTGAGTGTAACACCCTAATTTTACTAAAATTTTGGCTTTATTAAAATTTGCTAGAAACATTTATTTGCTTAAGGAATATAGGGCTGCTTTATTTCTTTTTAGGCATTTAAAACTTTTCAAAAATAAAATTAATGAATTATAGGAATTAAATGTTGCATACATGCTGGTGCATTGTTTTTGTTTGTTGGAATTCAAATTCAAATTTTGAATTCTTTTGTTTGAGTCCTTTTCAAAATTCCTAAAGCTTTTCTTTTTCTCCCCACCCTATTCCCTTCTTCTTTCAGCCCATAACCTCTAGCCAGCCCAGCATTAGCAGTAGCCGCGGCCTACTCTTCCCGCGCGTTGCAGCCCAGTAGCCGAGCGGCCTAGCCGGCCCAGCTAACCACCGCCGCCAGCCCGCTTCGCCACCTCCCCCTCGCGCAGCCGATGACAGGTGGCCCCCACCCGTCATCCCCCGACCTCCCGTGTCCCGGCCGGACTCGTCCGCGAGTCCGACCCGCCGCCGCCGCGCGCACGCACGGTTGGCCTTGCCCCGCACGCCAAGGAGGCCCCTTCGGCCTATTTAAAGCCGTGCCGCCCCCTGGCCTCCTCACCCGAGCCCTAGCCGCCACCCCGCCGTCTTGAGCCGTCGCCCGAAACCCTAGCTTCCGCCATCGCCTTCGATTCCCTGCCTCCACCGCTGTTGCTTCGACGTGAAGCTGTCCAAGAGCTGCGCCAGGAGGTGAGCTTCGCGCCTGCGTCGCTTGTTGTTAAGCTTGAGCACCGTAGCACCCTAGGGCCCTCGCCGGAGTTTCCGAGCCGCGCCGCCGCGTCGTCCGCCCGCGCCGCCGCGTCTCCGCCGCGGCCGCCGCCCCACGCGCCGCACGTAGGTGTCTTCCGCGCGCCAAATCGGGCACCGCAGCCCTAGTTAGGGTTCGTCGCCGGCGAACTCCGCCGCCGCTCAACGCCGGCCGTCGCTTCGCCACCGCCGTCGGCCAGCGCTCGCGTGCGATCCGTGCCGTCGGATCAAGATCAGACGGGCCAGATCTAACCCCGCCGCCCCGCTTAACCCGCGCGCACCCACAACCGTCGGATCTAGATCGAGTCCACTTCGAGTCAACTAGGTCAACCCAGCCGGCTCTGGAGTTTTTTGCAGAAAAGCCCCTGAGTTTTCCGATATTCACAAAGATACCCTTCCACCTTAGGAGATTTCTTACGGTTTAGTCCCTTTTCTTTTATTTTAGCCCAGTTTCTTTTTAAACCTTTGCAGTTTGGTCCCTGCACCTTCCGTAGGGCGTAACTTGGTCGTTTGAGCTCCGATTTTAACGTTCTTTATGTCCACGCGATCGTCTCGAAGCGTAGATTAGTTTTATGCCACTATTTAGTTCTGTTTGATCTGTTTGGTGACTGTTTCTTATTTATTCTTAATATATGCTTGTATGTGATGATTGTGGACCGTAGAGAGCGAATCGTTCGGAGGATTTGAAGATCAAGACTTGTCAGAGTTTGAGCAGCAGAGTTTTGTGGAAGGCAAGTCTTCCTTGATGCATACCCACTTGTCCTACATAACATGCATTTTAACTTGACGGGAACCTATTAAGGATCATGCCTAGTCTTTTACTACCTTTGCCTTGTCACCGGGTTATTTAAATTAATCTTGTGGTAGCTATGCCTTAGCATGCTCAACCGGGAATTGGTGTTAATCAAAATTGGTTACTTTTATATTCTATGTGTCGGGGACAGTCACGAGGGTCCCCTAAAAAACCGGGGGGAATCCCTTCTTCAAACCTACAAAAAACACAAAACGCAAAACCAACCTCTGGCCTAACACAAAATATACACACAACGCGATCCACGCCGTGGTGGCCCTCGTGGCCCACCGAAGCGGCCCAGCGAAGCGCCCCCTCGAGCGAGGTCCGCCTCGCTCGAGGGCTCAAACCCCCCTCGAATGAGGTCCGCCTCGCTCGAGGGTCCCCGCCTCCCTCGAGCGGGGTCCGCCTCGCTCGAGGTTCCCTCACGAGCGCACCTGCTCTCGCACGCGTGTGCGGGCATTTAATACTCTGACACAGCAGAGCCGCACCACTATGCGCCTGGGAATCATGCCCCGGCGTTGTTCCGCCAAGTCCCCAGGGGGAGCCCATCCCCGCCACTGTGGGGGACTGTGCGACGAGGCCGGTGTCAGCTCCGTGACACTGTGCCGCCCACTCTTGTACGGCTAACGCGCCGCGCCCTCGAAGGGGGGCCGGCCGCACCCTCGAGCCCTCTTCTCGTGACTCCGCAAGGTCAAACCGTGACGTCAGGCTGGCGGGAGCGCCATCCCCGTCGCTGTCAATCCTGTGCGGCCATCCCCGCCCCTGCTGCGCCACGCCGCACACTGCTACAACTGCTCCGACGCTGTTGAGCACATGGGGACGGGACGCCGCCACGCCTGCTACTGCACCTCGTACGGACCACCGTCAACAACTCCCCTCGAGCCCGCCTGAAGACGCCCCGGTCAACCACCACGTCTCCACCCTCGAAGTCGCCCCTGTTCGAGCACAGGACACGCCATGACGCCGTGACTGGAGCAAGATTCGCCAGGACGGCCGTCAACTCTACGACACTGTTCGCCATACCGCTACACGTGTAGAAATAGTGCGGTATGCATGTAACCTACTCCCTCCTTGGCCTATAAAAGGAGGGGCAGCCCCCCAGCCGCAGGGGACGGACACGGGACGACGAACAGCAAACACTCACACGCTCTCTGTTTTCCCCACAATATTGGCACTTGCCTCAATCACATCTCTTGGGACTTGGAGGCCACGCCTCCTCTCCCGCCTCACTTGTAGCCACCCCTCTACAGGCACCCCGATGTGAAGCAATACAGTGCCTCGAGCACACCCCTGCTGGACGTACGGCCCCGGCCGGAACCAGGATAAACCAAGTGTCCTTAGTTGCTTAGCACCGACCATCGAGAGGCAGATGTCAGCGCTCATTACTAGTTAGTGTCGGGACTACTTTCCGCACCGACAATTGGCGCGCCAGGTAGGGGGCTCGCGCTGAAGATCGACTTGTCACCAGTTCTCTCAATGGTGATTCGCACCGAGTACCACGGTCAACGCTACTCCATGGGCAGCTCGGACCCCCTCCCGGCCGGATTCGAAATCCGGTTCGGGGGCCTAAACTTTCAGGCTACGGGGAATGGCTACCTGATGCGCCTCACTAACCGTGAGGAACTTCGCGCGCGACGCCAAGCTGGGCCGGTCCCGGCCGCCGTCGCACGCGTCGCCACGACGCCGGCGCCGCCCGGCACGGATGTTGCGGGCCCTTCGGCGCCACGGCGCCGTCGTCGCTCTGCCCGCGTATTCGCGACGGGGCGCGGTCGGAGCGTCGGCGTCTTTGCGCGCGCGTTGCATCGCAACGCAACGCGCTCACCAGCGAGATGACAGCCGCCCCGACGGGGGAGCACTCGGTCTCAGGACCGCGCTTCCCCGTCGGCCTGCGCGGTGCCACGACGGCGTACGTCGCCTCCACCAACGCTAATGCAGTAACGCGCAGGGTTCCCCCTGGCCGCCATGTCCTAGTCACCAGGGACCCCAGCGCCTAATCTGGTGATGAGTAATCCCAAGGCTCCGTCGACGATCTGCCACCTGCCACCGCGCACGGATACGCAGAGTGGGATTTCTCCGGCGTACCGGACCTAGTGATGTTCCGGCGGTTCCTCGACGCGACGGACTACTGGTTCGGCTAATCCGATGACTCCAGTGCCGGGAGCTACGACCCCGCGCGGGAGTGCTGCGTCATAATCGCTAATGATCCAGCAAACGCAGCCGACGCGGCGGGAGCCGGTGATGGAGAGGTTCCCCCCGCCCTTGGAACTGGACCGCGCATGGCTGCGGGGCCTAGCGCCCCTCCCCGACATCAACGCACAGCTGGCCCAAGCACGCGAGCTCGAAGCCAAGCTGGCAGAAGAATACCGCACGGTGCGGTTGCTCCGCGCCTCCATCGCGGGAGAAGCCTCCGCGCGCGGCGAACGCGCGCGTGAGTTGGGCAAGCAAGCCCGCGACCGCATCAACGCCGACTTCAACGTCGACGATCCAAGCACGCCCCCGCGAGCGAGCCAGAAGCTCGTTGCCGCCGCAACACTACTGCGGGCCATGCCTGCCCCCTCGACGCCCGAGGCATGGAACCTGTACCGTGAGGCGCAGGCACTCATCGAACAAGCGGCCGTCCAACAGGCTGAAAGTTCGGCGTCTCGCATCCGCCAACAAGGAAGTGCGCGGGACGACGAGGGTGCGGAGGGTCCGGAGCCCTCAGTTCACACGGGCGGTGCAGCAGGGCGCCCCACCAACCCGGGGCGCACGCCGGCCAAGGAGCGGCTCCTCGACACGCGCGGGCAAGCCCAGGACGGTGACGCCCGCAACGTCATCAACGCTCGGCGGACAAGCAACGCGGAGGCACGTGCAGCGGCGGGCTACCACCCCCGACGGGGCAGGCTCTACGACAGCCGGGAGGATCGCTCACCCACACCGGAACCACCGGGAACCCGCGTGTTCAGCCGGGAGATCCGCACGGCGAACTTCCTCCAGCGCTTCCGCCAGCCCACGACGATCGTCAAGTACAACGGGGAGACAGACCCCCGCGTGTGGCTCAACGACTACCGTCTGGCATGTTTGCTGGGCGGGGCCACCAACGACGAGGTTATCATCCGTAACCTCCCCCTGCACCTCGCCGACTCGGCACAGACGTGGCTCGAGCACCTGCCGGCCAGCCAGATCAACAACTGGGACGACCTGGTCCGCACGTTCGTGGGAAATTTCCAGGGCACATACGTGCGCCCTGGGAACTCCTGGGACCTGCGCTCTTGCACCCAGAAGCCCGGCGAATTGCTCCGGGACTTCATACGGCGCTTCTCCAAGTGTTGTACGGAGCTCCCGAGCGTGGCGCAGTCCGAAATCGTGCACGCCTTCCTCGAGGGCACCACATGCCGGGATCTTGTGCGCGAGCTCGGGCGCAGCCCACCGGTTGACTCGAACGAGCTGTTCGACATCGCCACCAGCTTTGCCTCAGGCGAAGAAGCAGTGGGGGCGATCTTCGACGGCAATAAGGGCAAACGCGTGGACGACGCGCCCGCGGAGGGCAGCAAGTCCAAGGAGCCCCATCAGAAGGGCAAACAAGGCAAGAAGGGAAAGAAGTCGCGCCGCGAGGCGCGCGAGCAGGGGCACGACGACGGTGGTGACGAAGCCCTTGCTGTTGACCCAGCTCGACGGGGCCCTCGACCGGCCCCTCGAGGCCCGGGGGTTTTCGACGACATGCTAAAAAAGCCATGTCCCTACCACAAAACGCCGGTCAACCACACCCTCGAGCAGTGCGACATGCTCAAGCGGTTCTACGGCCGCTCCACCACGAAGGACGGCGAGGCCAAGAAGGACGGGGATGACGGCGACGCCGACGGCTTCCCCACCGTGGAAAATGTCTTCCTTATCTTCGGGGGGCCGGCCGTCGACATGTCTAGCCGCCAACGCAAGCGAGAGCGGCACGAGGTCCTCGCCGCAGAGAAGGCGCCTCCCTCCTTCCTCAACTGGTCGGAGGACGCCATTACGTTCAGCCGTGAGGATCACCCGAACCGCATCCCCAACCCGGGTCAGTACCCGCTAGTAGTCGACCTGGTCATCGGGAATGCGCGGTTCTCAAAGGTCCTGATGGACGGAGGCAGCACAACATCCTCTACGCGCACACGTTGCGCCTGCTGGGGATCGGGTTGGACCAGATCCGGCCTAGCACAACGCCGTTCCATGGCGTCGCGCCGGGCAAGCGCGTCCAGCCCCTCGGGCAGATCGACCTGCCAATCTGGTTCGGCACGCCGGACAACTACCACAAGGAGACACTCAGCTTCGAGGTGGTGGGGTTCAGGGGTGCGTATCACGCCATACTTTGGCGGCCCTACTACGCCAAGTTCATGGTGGTCCCCAACTACACCTATCTCAAGATGAAGATGCCGGGGCCCAACGACTTCATCACCGTGTGCTCATCCATCGGGCACGCATTCGACAGCGACGTCGAGTGCGTGGAACACGCCGAGGCGCTAGCGCTGGATGAAGCGCTCGTGGCCAACCTGGAGAAGATGGTCAACGAGGACCTCGACTCCACCGCCAAGCACGCCGGCAGCTTCGAGGCTGCTGAGCAGACCAAGGAGGTGCCCCTCGACCCTGCTGCCCCCGAGGGCAAGGCGTTGAGGGTCAGTTCTACCCTCGACCCAAAATAGGAAGTGGTGCTCGTCGACTTTCTCCGCGCCAACGCCGACATCTTCACGTGGAGCCCCTCGGACATGCCAGGCATCCTGAGGGAGGTCGCCGAGCACTCCCTTGACATCCTACCTCACTCTCGCGCCGTGCAGCAACGGCTGCGCCGCTTCGACGAAGAGCGGCGCCGAGCAATCGGAGTAGAGCTGCGGAAGCTCCTCGAGGCTGGGTTCATCAAGGAAGTGTTCCACCCCACTTGGCTAGCTAATCCTGTATTAGTAAAGAAGAAGAATGGGAAGTGGCGGATGTGTGTAGACTACACTAGTCTTAATAAAGCATGTCCTAAAGTTCCTTTTCCTTTGCCGCGTATCGATCAAATCGTGGATTCGACCGCTAGGTGCGAACTGCTATGTTTCCTTGATGCCTATTCCGGGTACCACTAGATAAAGATGAAAGAGTCCGACCAGCTCACGACTTCATTCATCACGCTGTTCGGGATGTTTTGTTATGTGACGATGCTGTTCAGTCTCTGAAACGCGGGCGCAACATACCAGTGATGTATGCAGCACGTCTCCGGAGACCACATCGTGCGAACCGTCGAGGCATACGTGGACGACATAGTCGTGAAAACCAGGAAGGCGGACGACCTGGTCAGCGACCTCAACATCACGTTCGGCTGCCTATGGGCCAACGGGGTGAAGTTAAACCCCGAAAAATGTGTCTTTGGCGTGCCGCGGGGCATGCTGCTAGGATACATTGTCTCCCAACGAGGCATCGAGGCCAACCCCGAAAAGGTTGCAGCCCTCGAGCGAATGGGCTCGATTCGGGACCTCAAGGGGGTTCAGAAGGTGTTGGGGTGCCCTGCCACCTTGAGCCGCTTCATTTCGCGGCTCGGTGAGAAAGGCTTGCCCCTCTAGCGGCTCCTGAACAAGCACGAGCGGTTTTCCTGGACCGTCGAGGCCCAGGAAGCGCATGATAAGCTAAAGGCGTCCCTCGCCCACGCCCCAATCCTCACACCGCCGCAAGACAACGAACCTCTGTACCTCTACGTGGTCGCGACCACCCAGGTGGTCAGTGCCGTCATCGTAGTAGAGCGCACGGAGGAGGGGCACGCCTTGCCAGTTCAACGGCCGGTGTACTACATCAGCGAAGTCTTGTCCGAACCAAGGCGTGTTACCCACAAGTCCAGAAGCTGCTCTACGCACTGATACTCACGTGACGCAAACTCCGCCACTTCTTCGAGGCTCATCCGGTCACGGTGGTTTCCTCCTTCCCGTTAGGAGAAATCATCCGAAACCCGGACGCAGCAGGAAGGATTGCCAAGTGGTCGGTGGAGCTGATGGGCGAAACGCTCTCCTACACCCCACGTAAGGCCATCAAGTCCCAAATCTTGGCAGATTTCGTTGCCGAGTGGACGGACACGCAATTGCCGCCGCCACAGATCCATGCTGAATGCTAGACTCTGTACTTCGACGGCTCAGTGATGAGGACAGGCGCGGGCGCGGGCCTGCTTTTCGTCTCACCCCTCGGGGAGCACATGCGATATGCCATGCGCCTCCACTTCCCCGCGTCAAACAATATGACTGAATACGAGGCCCTACTTTGCGGCCTCAAAATCGCCATCGAGATAGGCTTCAAAGTCCTTGACGTGCGGGGGGACTCGCAGCTTGTGATCGACCAGGTCATGAAAAACGCGAGTTGCCACGACGATAAGACGAAGGCGTACTGCAAAGCCGTGTGGGCCCTCGAGGACAAATTCTATGGCATCAAGCTCAACCACGTGCCCCGCCGGTATAACGAGGAGGCGGACGAGCTTGCCAAGATCGCGTCGGGGCGGATCACCGTCCCCCCCCGTATGTCTTCGCTCGGGATGTCGCCCAGCTGTCCGTCAACCTCGAGCTACACCCCTCGAACTGCGAGGAACCCTCGGGGGCTCCCTCGAGTCCAACAGGCGCGGAGCCCATGGACGAGGACCCCTCGAATGAGGCGTACATGCTCTCCCTGCTCGAGGGGTACGGCGCTGACGAGGCCGAAGCCATGGACATCGAACCAGCCCCCAGCGAGGTGGACTGGCGCGACAAGTATATCGCCTGGATAGAGTGAGGGGAACTCCCCTCGGACCGGTCCGAGGCCAGGCGCATCGCCAGGATGGCCAAATCTTTCACTCTCGTCGACGGCGAGCTGTACAAGCACGCCGCCTCCGGCATCCTGCAGCGATGCGTCCCCATCCCCCAGGGGCGCAGCTCCTCCGGGATATACACGCGGGCGTATGCGGCCACCACGCTGCACCCCGCACCCTCGTGGGCAATGCGTTCCGCCAGGGCTTCTACTGGCCCACCGCGGTCGCGGACGCCAGTGAGATCGTGCGCACTTGCGAAGGGTGCCAGTTCTACGCCCGCAAGTCCAATCTCCCCGCGCACGTCCTGCAGACCATCCCCGTCACGTGGCCTTTCGCCGTGTGGGGGCTGGACATTGTCGGGCCCTTGCTAAAGGCGCCCGGGGGCTACACCCACCTGTTGGTCGCAATCGACAAATTCTCAAAGTGGGTGGAGGCACGCCCCATTACGAATCTCAGGGCGGAGCAGGCGGTGACGTTCTTCACCGACATCGTCTACCGCTTCGGAGTGCCCAACTCCATCATCACCGACAACGGGTCCCAATTCACGGGCAGGAAGTTCCTGGAATTCTGCAACAAGTTCCACATCCGCGTGGACTGGGCAGCCGTGGTGCACCCACAGACCAACGGTCAAGTAGAGCGTGCCAACAACATGATTCTACAAGGCCTCAAGCCCAGGATTTTTGACCGGCTGAACAAGTCTGGTCGGAAATGGCTCCAGGAGCTGCCGGCGGTTGTGTGGAGCCTCAGGACCACCCCAAGATGGGCTACCGGGTTCACCCCATTCTTTCTGGTCCATGGCGCGGAGGCCGTCCTCCCCACGGACTTGGAATACGGGTTGCCCAGAGTTCGGGGCTACGACGAAGGTGCCAACAAGCGAGCCCGCGAGGACTCACTAGACCAATTGGATGAGGCACGTACCGTGGCCCTGATGCACTCCGCGAGGTACCAGCAGTCCCTAAGGCGCTATCAAGCCCAGAAGGTGCGGTGACGAGACTTCAGCGAAGGGGACTTGGTCCTAAGGCTGCGACAAGACAACCGAGGCCGCCACAAGTTGTCGCCCCCATGGGAGGGACCCTACGTCGTGGTGAAGGTGCTCAAGCCCGGCACATACAAGCTAGCCAACGAGGACGGCGAAGAACTCACCAACACTTGGAACATCCAGCAGCTACGTCGCTTCTACCCCTAGCTAGGATTTCCAAGATTTTTGTTGTAAATTACATGCCCAACACCCTAGTTGGCATCACAAATGTAAATAACAGCAAGTTAATAAAGTTAAAGGGCAACTTGGCTCTCCCCAGAAAACCAAGTCACCCTCGGGGGCTACTACGGGGGGCACCCCCCCAAAAAAATGGTCCCATTTTTTCGCAAAAATTCGCAAAGCGCGCCAAGTATGATTCAACCTTCACCTCGAGCGAGTTCGGACGGGGCGCGGGTCGCCAAGCAGAAAGGACACGCGAGCCAGAGATAGCCTACGCCTCCGCGAGGATACGACCCTTCTCTCTTGCCTCCGGCCTAGCGGGCTACTCACGAAATCGAACTCCCCCAACCCGAATTCACCCAGGCAAAGGAAAAACAGAACAACGCGACAAGCGAAACCAAAAACACCATTCACATTCACAAGTATTTAAACATCTAAACCAAATACTTGTTTATTTACACGGCCACGCGGCCCGCATACTAACATTCAAACAAAAAAGGGCCCAGTGCCCAGCGGTCTTCAGGCTCGGGGCGCGCCGGAGTCAGGAGCGTCAGGGAACAGGAACTCCATGAAGTCCTCGGTGAGCGTCTCGGCGGCATCAACGGCAAGCGCGTCCATGTGCTCCATCGCCACCTCGTCCTCGACGCCCTCCGGGGCGACGTAGCCTGACGCCACAGACTCAAGGTTCACCTCATAGTGAGACCTCACCACGCCGAGGGCCTTCCTGACGCCCAGGTGAAGAGCGCGGCGCATCCGCCTCGAGACGTGCCCGCCAAGAGCGCGCAAGCGGCTTGCCAGCGAGCTCCCGACTTGCAACTCGCCTTCCTCGACCTCTTGACAGGTCTCGAGGGCGGCGGCCCGCAGCTCCTCCAACTCTTGTTGAGAGGAGTTGTAGGCCGCCTGCAGCGTCTCGGCCCGGGTGGTCGCGTGCCCCAGCGCGGTCCACAGGCCTGGAAGCCACGAACAAGAAAAAAGATGAAGTCGGGAGCGGAACCCAAAAGAATGAATCGACGAACAAAAACCGAACGAAAACAAACTCACCTTCAACCTGCTTCTTCTCCACCTCGAGGGACCGGCGTGTCTCCTCAGCCACCTGCTGCAGCTTGAGGAACGAGGCCCCCTGCTCCTCGAGGGACTGGCGCTAGTCTTCATGCGAGATGCTGAGCTGCACCAACTCCCCGTTGAGGCGCGACGCCTCCTCCTCCTTCTGCTGGAGTCGGCCCAGCACTTCCTCGCGCGCCATCCGTTCCTGCTCAAGCACGGCCCGGGCCTGCACTAGCGCTGCCCGCTCCCGCTGAAGTCGGCCTTCCGCCTCCTGGAGTGCGGCTCGCTCCTGCCGGAGCTGCTCCTCCGCTGTGGCGAGTGCGGCGGTCTTGTCCGCCAAGGCTGTCCTCAGCCCCTCCGCCTCCTGGAGCGCCGCACGGCCCTGTTGGAGCTGGGCGCGGGCAGTAGCGACCTCCGCCTCCCATGTCGACGCGAGGGTCCGCACGTTCTCCAGGTCTTCACGAGCTCGGCGCAGCGCGTCGTCTCAATCCACCAGCACTGTACGCACCTTCTCGACCGCGGAGCCGCCTCCCGCGACCTGGGCGCCTTGCTCCGGCGGCGAGTCCAGCAGGGCCTCGGCCCTGTACACCAGCCACCAGTCGGGTGACCTGAGGGCTCGACGAGGGCTTCGTACTGCCCCCGGTACCAGTGATAATCGGCGTCGAGGCGGTCGATGACGGTGTACCGACTCCAGGCCCAGCGCTCCAGCTCCTGCCACCAACAAGCAGAGCGAGAGGCGCGGGCGTAAGAAAAGACACGAACGAGAGAAAAAGCAGTGGGAAGAATCGCGAGACCCCACGGAATTTGGCTGACCTAGAAGGTGCGCCACACCGTACTGCCATGGATCCGCAGCGCCTCGTTCAGCGCCCGATTGAGCGAGGCGCTGTGGTCGCGAAGCTCCTCCCAAAGCCCCTGCTCCGCCTGAGCATCGTGATAGTGGGCCGGTGCGGCGTCGGCCCCCTCCTACCCCTCTTCCAGGCGCGCTGAGGGTCCGGCACGCGGTGACGAAGGCCCCGCGCCGTCGGCCGGGCGCTCCGGCGCCCGCGCCGCCGTGCTGCCCGGGTCACAAGAACCCCCGCCGAGGCCTCGGGGGCCGGTGCGGCGCGCTCGCCCACTAGTCCCGGCCCGGCGGGGGGTACGGCACCATTGTCATCCGGAATCTCCACCCCCGCCGCCGCCGGGACCGCCGGTTGTGGCGGGCGCGAGCGAAGTCGGCGGCACCGTGAGCGCCACCGTCGTTGGCGCCGGCGGCCGTGACTCCACCGCCGGCCGCCGCGGCCCCACCTCGGTCGCCGGTTGTCGCGGCTCCATGACCGCCGCCTCTGCGCCGCACCTTCGCGGCCGCGGCGCGGCGCCGTAGTTGTCGCCACCGACCGCGGCTCCGCGGCCTCGCCCACGCCATGCGGGCCGCCGCCGCCGCCGCGCCGCACCCGTGGTCGCCCTCGACGCCCTTGATGAGCGCCGTCTGGTGGGGACGTCCGCGTCTGTCCTCAGCACCTTGGCAGGTGCAAGAGGGGGCGCAGTGGACACCACCCTGCGAACACGAGAACGAGAAATTTAGGCCACGACCAATCCAAGAACGCGCTCGAGGGGAGGTGACCACTTACCTTAGGGTGGAAAATCCCCTCTTCCTCTTCCTCGGGGGCTCGACGGACGTCGTTGCCGCCACCAACGCGGCCGCCGTCGCACCCCCGACCGTCTCCGCGGCACGCGTCGCCTCTCTTACTAGTTGCCTGGCGGCGGGCGCTCTAGCGCCCGCTGCAGGCACCGTCTCCTCCACCGCCTCCCCGGCTCTGGGCGAGGGGGGCGAGGGCTGCCACCTCTCGGGGGGAACCCGACCCCCATCGCTCTCCTCCTCCTCCTCCTTGTCTGACGACGAATACTCCTCGGTCCCAGGAGAGGAGAGCCCCTGCTGCTCGCGCAGCCGGAACTCCTCGCTCCTCCGCTCCCGGCGCTCGCACCGCCGCATGTTCCGCTCCCTCCTGCGCGCCCCTGCTCCTGCTCTCGCCGTTGCGCCGCGCGCGCGTGTGCACGAGACCGGGGCATGGGCGGGTCGGACTGCGCGGCATTTACGACCCTTATCTGCAAAGGAATGGGCAAGATCTCAAGACACGACAACGCCTCGCAAACCAGCATGACAAAGGGAAGTGGGAGTCCACTTACCAACTGGCCGACGGGAAGGATGGTGAACACCCGGAGCGTCGCGTCGTCGTTCCCGCCGGGCCGGAGGTCAATGGCGCGTCGCGCTCGGGTGAGCGCGTACTCCCACGGGAAGAGGCCCGGCACCAACTGTGATTGCGCCAGCGCGACGGGGTCCGCGTCCTCGTGCATTTCGAAGATGCGAAGCGGCCTCTCCATCAAGGGGACGATCCGCCGGTGATGGAGGTTCGCGAGGACGCACCCCGCGGTCAGGCCGCCGTCCGCCAGCCAGGAGCGAGTCTAGCCGCGTCCGGTGCGAAGGTGGTGACACCTCGTGGTGCCAGGAGTCGGCATTGTCCTTCAGGAACTTACCGGAGTAGGAGGGGAGGCCGGCACCGTCGTTACGGAGGTAGAACCACCCCCGCTCCCACTCGGAGTTGTTGGAAGTCATCGTGCAGGGGATGTAGAGCTCCCTGCACTTGTTCCGCAACCTGATCTTCACACTGTCGGCGCGCACCGCACGGCGGGTCTTCAGCTTCGGCGTGGCCAGCGTGTGCAGTTCCATGCGGAAGAGGTGTACCCAGAGATCCCAGTTGACGGGGATCCCCAGGAAACCCTCGCACACGCCGACGAACGTCGCCGCTTGCGAAATCACATTGGGTGTGAAGTTGTGCAACTCCACGCCGTAATGGTAGCACAGCGCCCACATGAAGCGACTCGCCGGTGCCGCGAACCCCCGCTCGTGGAAGCGGACGAAACTGACGACGTACCCGAACGGCGGGTTGGGCTCCCGCTCGTTCGGGTGCGGCACAATCCACACCGCAGGGCGTCCGTCCTCGTTCACCGCAAGCTGGCCGGCGGTCACCAGCTCGCCCAAGGAGAGCTGCATCGCCGACGAGCGCGGCCACGGCAGCGGGTCGATGATGGAGATGGGCTGAGGAGGAGTCATGCGAGCTGGCGAAGGGACGAAAGGCGTGAAGCAAGAGCGATGCGCCGGCGCGAAAGCAAGAACAGCTCGGGAGGAAGCGCAAGAGGCAAGGGCGGTGAACGCTAAGTGTGAGAGGTAAAAACCTGCCTCACCTCCCTCCATTGTACTTATAGATCCACGGGGGCGTGCTCTCCGGAGCGCACGCCCCGCGCGCGCATTAACTGCAGGTAGAAATTTCGGTCGCTGACGGGCGGGACCCACCACGACTGAGGTAGCCGTGCGCCTGCACGCGCGCTATCATTACGGCGCGGTAACCGGAGGGCCGCGACAGGCAGTCACATCCGCCAGCCCATGTCGCCCACTATGAGCGTGGCCGCGGCGCCTGAAAAGGCGCGCCCGCAGCGCCTAACTGCAGCCGTGACTGCGGGCATTAAATGGCCCGGTCCCTTACCAAGTAAGGAAGACCCTTGAGCGGCCCGAGCCCCAGGCTCAGACAAAACCGACCCTCGAAGGGTGCGATTACCAACCAGTGGCCTCGAAGCCTGTTCAAAGTAAACAGGCACCACAGGTGCCCTCGATCTACAAAATTTACTGATCAGCGGCTCGAGGGCCGGCATGGCTGAGAACCCTCGAAACCTGCAGATGCAAAAAGACGGGAGCACTCAGCTGCTAACTCGCACGACCCTACTGATCAGGGGTTCGAAACCTGACCCTCGAAGGGTTCGAACAGGTGCCCCAGATCACCAGAGTCAGGGGCGACGAGGGCGCGCACATTCAAGCCTTCCCTCGAGCCCGCCGGCTCGAGGGCGCCCCACATGTCGTGTTCGAGAGCTAGTGAGGGCAGCTAGCCGGGGGGATCCCACTGAGGGAGAGCTTTCACGCCCTCGGTCCCTAGCGAACGGGACCGAGTCCCACCTAGCAAACCCGCGCAAGCGCTTTAATAGACGAGTCTCCGGACCACGAGCCCACCCTTATCGAACGGGGCATGGGCGTCCACTTGAACCACCCGCTAACAGCTCGACGAGGAATCCGCAATCCGCGACACGACCGATGGGGGTTGCGGAGACCTCACCCTCCGTCCCGCGGAGGGACGACGAGGGCGCGTTTAGAACAAGACGGAGAGCTCGCCCCGATCGCCTCGAACGGGCCCAGGCTCGGGGGCTCGACGCACGGCTACACCTCCTGAGATGCACCGAACGCGAAAGATACCAGCCGCGCGTGCGTCACCGAAGCCGGCTGAAACATCACCGATGCCGGTTGAGATATGTACCACGCCCGCTGATAACATTCCGCAAGAAAACCCCCGCAGGAGCACTCAGCTCCTGCAGGGCTTCAGGGGTTAGACCCGCGGGTCCGCTGACGCGGCCCCACGGAAAGGCATTTGCAACCAGAAGGGAAGAGCGTCCTATCAGTAGGCTCCAGCATCTGCGGGAACCTGAGCGGAACACCCGCAGACGCTCGGGGGCTACTGTCGGGGACAACCACGAGGGTCCCCTAAAAAACCGGGGGAATCCTGCTTAAAACCTACAAAAAACACAAAACGCAAAACCAACCTCCGGCCTAACACAAAATATACACACAACGCGATCCACGCCGTGGTGGCCCCCGCGGCCCACCGAAGCGGCCCAACGAACCGCCCCCTCGAGCGAGGTCCGCCTCGCTCGAGGGCTCAAACCCCCCTCGAATGGGGTCCGCCTCGCTCGAGGGTCCCCACCTCCCTCGAGCGGGGTCCGCCTCGCTCGAGGTTCCCTCACGAGCACACCCGCTCCTGCACGCGTGTGCGGGCATTTAATGCTCTGACACAGCAGAGCCGCGCCACTACGCGCTGGGAATCACGCCCCGACGCTGTTCCGCCAACTCCCCAGGGGGAGCCCATCCCCGCCACTGTGGGGAACTGTGCGACGAGGCCGGTGTCAGCTCCGTGACACTGTGCCAACCACTCTTGTATGGCTAACGCGCCACACCCTCGAAGGGGGGCCGGCCGTACCCTCGAGCCCTCTTCTCGTGACTTTGCAGGGTCAAACCGTGACGTCAGGCCGGCGGGAGCGCCATCCCCGTCGCTGTCAATCCTGTGCGGCCATCCCCGCCCCTGCTGCGCCACGCCGCGCACTGCTACAACTGCTCCGACGCTGTTGAGCACACGGGGACGGGACGCCGCCACGCCTGCTACTGCATCTCGTACGGACCGCCGTCAACAACTCCCCTCGAGCCCGCCTGAAGACGCCCCGGTCAACCACCACGTCTCCACCCTCGAAGTCGCCCCTGTTCGAGCACAGGACACGCCACGACGCCGTGACTGGAGCAAGATTCGCCAGGACGGCCGTCAACTCTATGGCACTGTTTGCCATACCGCTACACGCGTAGAAATAGTGCGGTATGCATGTAACCTGCTCCCTCCTTGGCCTATAAAAGGAGGGCCAGCCCCCCGGCCGCAGGGGACGGACACGGGACGACGGACAGCAAACACTCACACGCTCTTTGTTTTCCCCACGATATTGGCACTTGCCTCAATCACATCTCTTGTGACTTGGAGGCCACGCCTCCTCTCTGTTGACGGATAAAAGACGTATCCCTCTACGATCCGCAAGCGTACGGACCCCACACCTTTTTCACCACGGGATTCCCAAGGTTCTTGTCAATCCGCGGAGCAAGGGGATTACAAGCGTTCGATCTACAACGACGCACTAGCTACTAAAACCCTAACTAATATTATGCTAGAAAACAACTAAACTACACTAGAGAGAATGATTAAGATATCAAGATAGGAGACACTCGCCCACGGGTCTACGATACTAGAGCATGCAATCGCTTAAAGACATGAAAACCAATCTAATCTATCGGGGTTGTGACCACGGTTTCGCCCTTTCCCTCCTCTCGTACTGTCACTATGCGAAGGTATTCATGACTAGACCTTTGATGGACACGGCGTATTGAATGGATCCAAGGAAGCATTGAGGCCTATACTCCCTTTACGGCATGGTAGCTAACCTTAAGCATGAAAGTATATTCAACACAAGATGATAGATAGATAATCCGACAAAGTGCGATTACATCTCAAGATCGATTACAACCCATGGACGAATGAGAAGATTACCCCATCAAGGTGCTGATCATGGCACCGTTGATCATGGTTTCCCTTCCGCCGGTGTCTTCCTTCTTCTCCACGAGAGGGTGCTTCCTTCGAGGTGGTTGATCTCCAGCCGGAGATCCTCGTCCTCTGTCTCTAGCTTGTGGATGGCCTTCTGGTGCGAATGACTCCTCTCCTCGGTGTTGGCAGCACCTCGGGGCTTTTAGGGTTGAAGATCCTTCGAGGGCAAGGAAAACGGGACCGAACCGGCGCCAGAACTGGGCTGGGCCGGCCGGCCTGGGCCGACCGGCCTGGGCCCAGTTCGGCCCGGTTCGGTCGCCCCTTTTGCTCCGTGGGTCCTTATGCACTTATGTACTTTGCCCCCTCCACTTGCATGATTTTGATGATGTTATCCTCGCGTCCAAGATGGAGGTTCTCTTCGCATGAAGTTCGATCTTTTACGCTTCAATCCCCGGGGGTGTTCCTCGTAGCACTTCGGTCCTTGCCACCTTTGGAAGTGATTTCATCAAGCTCATGAACACGAACAAGACTCCGTAAATGCTCCTTTGAACTTGTTGCGAATCCGTCCTTTATGTCCATGTTTTCCTACATAAACACAACACTTCCAAATGCATGCACAAAGATGAACTTGTTATATGATTAGTGTGCCTAGTGGCGAGTTAGTTCCATAATAAAATCCAAACAAAAGTGTAATGAACATGCTAGGTGCACTAAAATACACCGTCAACACTCTCCCGCCTCGCTTGTAGCCACCCCTCTACAGGCACCCCGGTGCGAAGCAATACAGTGACTCGAGCACACCCCTGCTGGACGTACGGCCCCGGCCGGAACCAGGATAAACCAAGTGTCCTTAGTTTCTTAGCACCGACCATCGAGAGGCAGATCTCAGCGCTCATTACTAGTTAGTGTCAGGTTTACTTTTCGCACCGACACTATGTTCCGTTTATGTTCTTTACTTTACAAGATCACTTTATTATGTTAATCAGAACTTGGAGAACCACCCAGGAAAACAGTACAACCACAAGAACTAATGGGCAATGGTCTTGGCTGAATAATTAGGAACTTTAGCTTGGGATGGTCTTACCGGATAAGGACAAGGGATCAGCGGTACTGTGGGGTATAGACTCACTCTAGCAGGGGGTTGGGTGAGTTATTCTTTTTATTGTGGGGTATCGACCTGCCAGGGGACTTTATACCTTGCTAACTGATCCAGACCTTGTGGGTCATAACTTGCTAGGGAACCTTTTGTAAAAGCCATGTAACGTCCCTATGCAACCACACCTTGATAGTGTGGTATGGTGCCTTGCAAACACCGCATAGTTGGGTTCAAAGTTCTTTGGAGCTATTACGCTGCTTGTGGTAAAAGTGTACAACCTCTGCAGAGTGTTAAACTAATCGACTAGCCGTGCTCACGGTCAAGAGCGGCCTGGACACTCACATGATTAAATTATGGAACTTATATGTTTAATTGCTGTTTTATTCTTTATTTATGATGCTTATATTTTATTAATTGGGTTAGTATGAACTTACACTCTTTAGTAATTAGGTTGCTAATAAAACTTGACTCACTAAAATGCTAAACTGCTTGAACCTTAGCCATCCACCATATGGCCTTGCATGTTATGTTGTTCTCTCTTGCTGAGTACGTCATGTGCTCACGCTTGTTTACTTTCTTGTATCTACAATACCCGGATTGCTGCTCAGACTGGAGAACTTTGAAGACATTCCAGGAGATTTCCAGGAGTTCTAGGTGTGCGTAGTCTTCAGTCAGCTGCCTGTGGAGGCATTTTGTCCGCTGCGAGAACTCATTATTTAAGTTTCGATTAAGACTATGGTCTGTAATAACTCTTTATTCGTGTGACATTGATTTTGGTATTCACAATGTCTAAGCGTGTGTGTAACTTGATCCTGGCGTACACGTGATCTATGCATTCGGTTTTGCCTTTAAAACTGGGTGTGACAAAGTGGTAACAGAGCTGTGTTGACTGTAGGAACGCTAGCCTAGATAGAAATGGTCGAACTAAGGATTTTATAACCATAGAAGCTTTCTCTTACATGCTTGCTTTATTTCTATTAACCTTACTCTTGCTTTTGCCTCACTCTTGAGCTAATCTAGATTCTTTACCTTGTGCTTGCTTTAGCTCTCATCCTTTTGTCTTACCATTTATCTCATTCTGCACTGCACTACAGATGGTTCGCCGTTTGAAGACTTCTCATGCTGGTGCTGCCCACTAGTATGCTCCGCAGGAACAGTACAACGACTTCCATGACAGAGACACGGATGAAGAGATCAAGATGGAGCCTGCACCAGTAGTCGTCCCTGACCTTGTCATGGTGTCTGATGATGAGGAGGACCCAGAAGAGATGATCCTAGAAGAGGACGAGCTAGCTGATCAGCCCAATCAAGAGGAGCAAGCACCAGGGGAAGATCTGGAAGGTCACCTTGATCCAGAGATGGAGGAATAAGAGCAAGAGAAAGATGAAGCAGCTGAGGAAGTGATATGGGAAGTGTACCACTATAGAGCTGATGGAGTGGGCATTCCCATGGCTGACCACCTGCGAGCTATGGTACTCCGCTTGGGCTATGACAAGGCCCCTGTTTACCATTGTGAGTTGTGGACTCATCCGTGGTTCGAGCCCCATTGGGAGGTTGCCGCCATCCTGGAGGAGTACATTCCATGCCGTGGAGTGAAAGAGATGTCAAAGCATCATGATGTGTCTCACAGGACCACTATTGTCACACCCTGAAATTTCCAATTTCAGGATGTGAATAGAAAGAATAACTAAATAACAATTTTCTCATAATTTTAAAATTTTTCCAACATTTATTTTCTTTACAGGGAATATAGTATAGGAAAAATCCCTTGATTAATTTTCTAAATTAAATAAAAGTTAAGTGTGTTGCATTCATGCCGATGCATCTAGTGGCTCTTGAGTGCAAAAGGTTTCAAAAAATGCGTTTAGGAGCTGTCCAAACTCTCCCGAGAATTTTCCGGATTTTTCTGGAATTTATTCTCATTTGCCTTGAGCTATTTCTATTTATTAGAAGGCTCTAAAATCTTTTTCATGAACACCAAATGCTTTATTTGGATTGTTCATGTCTTAATCTATCTCTAGGAATTTTTCCTGGAATTTTTGCGATTTTGGGTATTTTTCGTGCCTCTAAACATTTTCTGGGCCTTTCCTGGATTTGTTTTTGCACTGAAAAATATTTCGAAAAAAAAGAAAATCTACCCTATCTACCGATTGGGCCGAGCCCGAGGCTCGACCCAACCCACTCCGCCGCCGCGGGCCCGTGCGGGGCCCATCTGGGCCCGCTAACCCCCGCCGCCGCCTGGGGAGGCGCCGCCGCACGCGCCCCCCATAAAGGCCACCGCCGCCCCCCCGCGTGCCCTAGCTCTGCCGCGCCGCCGCACGCCGACCGCCGCCGCCCCTAGGCGCCGCGCGCGCGCGCCGCCCCCGCGAGTTGCGGCCGCCGCCGCCGCCGCCCCCGGAGCCCGAACCGAGCCGGCGAGCTCACCAAACCGCCACGGTTGACCGCAAAATCCGGCCGGCTCCGTTGTCCTCCGCACCGTGAGCACCACCATCGTGTTCGTCTCGATCTCCTCTACCCGTTCCGTGCCTCAATCGAGCTCCTTCGTGCCGGAGCACCGGCGCCCTTGGCCACCGGGGCCGCCGCCGCCCCTGCGGGTGCTCCCGTGTGCGAGTTCTGGAGGTTGAAGATAAGGTGGATTTGCATCCAAGTCCCTGTCTTCCGTGGTAATTTTTAGATCTTTTCTTGTGTCTTGCAGATCTTGCACGTGACCCCCTAGATTTATCAGATCTTCATAACCAGATCCAACCAGAGCTCTTTTGCAGATCTAACCCCCAGATTAGATCCATTTGCGAGCACTGTTTGATGTGTCTCGGGAGTTTTCTTTGCTAACCCCTGAAATCTACGGTTAATCGTGACTAGGCCCTGCAATCTTGTTTTGCTCACCAAATCTTCGTTTTAGCTCCGATTTAATCCGTTCAAGTTGCGTTAGGTCCATAATAATGTAAAGCACGCGTTAGCGGTGTGTTTTCACCATGTTTTGTTTTCTGAAAATAAAATTAATATTAATTTTGATTAATGTCTATTTACACATGCCTTTTATAAATAAAAGTAAAATAGATCTATACATCGTTTTTCATAATTAAATTTAATTTGATTAATGATTACTTTACATGCTTTTATGAATAAAATCTAATTAGATCTTTTACTCGGTTTTCCATAAGTCAAATATTAATTTGTTTAATGATTAATTAACTTTTATAATTAAAAGTTGATTAGGCTTTTACTCCGGCTTTATAAATAAATGTTAATCTTGATTAATACCAATTTAATACTGTTTTTGATAATAATATGATGAACTCGAATTACAAAGTTTCGTTTAGATTGTTCATATAGTTTAGTTTTTCTAAATTAAATGTTTAATCGGTTTAATCATATATGAATCTTTATTAATAAAACTTGACTAGTTCTTTACACCGGTTTCATAAATAAAGTTTAATATTGCATTAATGTCAACATAGGGTATTTTATTTCCGAAATATCCTTTACATTTGTTTGTTAATTAAAATAAACCCAGCTCACAGCTTGTTCTTTCATATATGCAAAACGTTTGTTAGACTTTCTTCTCTTAGCTCAATCTAAGTGTGATCTTTCCGGTCCTTGCTCAATCTTTCACAACTATCTCTTTAAAGCTAACCAAGCCTTTCCAAGCACACTTTGTGTTCTTTAGTGATCCATCTAATCAAGCCTATCCTTTAGTGCGTTCTTTTAAAGCTTTCTTATGATTGGTGCTTTGTTCTTAGTATATGCTTGTTTGTTTGTTGTGTATGTTCGTGCTCGATGATTGATGTGCTTAGAGTGAACGCCGTTCGAGAAGTTTGGAAGAGCTTGAAGTTGAAGATTCTGAGCAACGACATTACTTTGGTTAAAGGCAAGTGTGTCCTTGATCTTTTGTCCTAAGAATTATATTAAATCACTCATTGCATTGCTTGCACTAATTTTGACGGGTTCCTATTAAGGATTACCTAGTCTTTATGATCATTCCTTGTTAACCTGGGTTTACATTTATGTTGGGTAGTTATGCTTAGTTGCTATACCTGGGTTATGGTGGTTTTAATGAACAACAATGATGAACATGCTTTACTTTGATGCTATATATCTCTGTTTAATATAAGACCATATGATTAATCGGAACATGGAGAACCACCCAGGACAACAGTGCAACCACAAGGACTATATGGCCCTGGTCTTGGCCGATTAATTAGAGAAGTCTTTGTGTGGTTATTACTCGCATAGTAGGTTGGGGACGGAGGAATGCTTTTATGGCTCTTCTATTCCGGAGCGGTGATGGAACAGAAGACTCTATGGCTTACCGTCCGTAATAGAAGTGTGGTACGAAAGATAGCCTCTATGACATACTACTATGGACTAATACGCACGGGAGGACTCTTTGTAAAGGCCTCGTAGCGTCCCTATGCAACCACACCTCGGTAGTGTGGTATGATGCTCGCGCGAAGATCGCATGGTTGGGTTTAAAGTTCTTCGGAACTTTTACGCGACTTGTGGGTAAAGATGTACAACCTCTGCAGAGTGTAAAACTAATCGATTAGCCGTGCCCACGGTCACGGGCGGCCTGGACCCTCACATGATAATTAAACTTGAAGATGGACTTAAATCGTTCTCTCTGGTTATTCTGGCCATGTGCTTATGGCGTACCTCTTATCTTATGCTTAATGTGGGTTGGTATAAACTTATACTTTATTAGTAATCAGGTGCTAATAAAACTTGACCAACTAAAATTGCTTAAATGCTTATAGCCCAGTCCACTATAAAGCCTTTGCATTCATTCTTTTTCCCACACTTGCTGAGTACGACAAGTGCTCACCCTTGCTATAAACAATGTTGCTCAGAAGGAGGAAGTTACATGAAGATGACGTGAAGATGTTGTGGAGTGCTAGGCGTACGCAACCCCCAGTCGATTGCCTGTGATGTTTGGAGCCTTCGTTTCCAGGATTCAGCGTAAATCTCTGATAATCTTTCTTTTTCTTACGTGATACTGTTTCTGTATTCACTTATTTGTCACTATATGTATGAAACTTGATCCTGGCATGCATATAGGTTTGCACTTGGTTTCCTTCGGAAAATCGGGTGTGACAACTATGGAAGCTGGTATAGCAGAGTCAGCTCGGAGGGCGCTCTATGTGCTCTCTCACAAGGAGCGTGACAGGTTGGAGGATACCCACTGCCGGTACACACCCTTCAGAGCCAGTGGGGAAGCCAAGACCTACATTGCCCCAGCGCCAGCCTATGAAGGAACGCTGAACAATGTCCGGAGTCTACTTGCAGCTGTTAACACCGCTTTGGACGACACCAACAACACTTTGTACGTGGCACAACAGCAGATCTTTACTCTGGAGTTGCAGAAGCGTGCCTTGGAAGATGCACTGCAGAACAGGGAGCAGCTAGTTGTTCATGATGCCACGGAAGGATGCACCTCTCCGTCGCCCAAGAGGCCACACTACGACTCCCCTGACGCCCGCACTGAGGCCATGCCAGAAGATAGTCCTTAGGCTTAAGTTAAGAATAGGATCTTTTTGTAATCGCCAGTAGACGATCGGTAAAGTGTGCTTAGTTTAGAAGTGTGGTTGAATGCTTGGTTTTGTGCTTAATGTTTGAGCTGGATTTTTGTTTGAGTGCAATGTGTTGTGGAGTGATGAACACAACGACATTGGTTTAGAAGTAAGTTTTTGGGGGTCAACTTTCAGTCTCAATCAATTATCTATCTTAATCCTTTTGTCCCTTTAAGTTTTTCCTTAATGCAATTCCGAGAGCTCTAAATCTGTTCGCGCAGCTTTCTGAGTCAGCTGCACTGTTTTAATTTTATCTCGGGCTACAGAACTCCGATTACAGTAAATCCACTTGGAGAAGTTCAGAAATTTCGTGAATGATTTTCTGTAAAAAATTCAGAATATTTGGGTGGATAACCAGAGAGTTATGGCTGAAACATTACAGCCTCACGAATCTGTTAAACACTGCTGACCTACCTGACTTGTTTATTCTATAACCAGAGCTACAGAACTCCGATTGAGGTGATTCCAGTTGGAGTAGTTCCTTAATTTCATTAACTTTTATCTGTTCAAAGCTCATAATTTTTGGATACCCACACTGAGAGTTATGCCTGATTGTTTAGGGTCAATAGAATCTGTCTTATCTAAACACCATTGCTATCTTATCTTTCTGAGTTTAACCCTTGGTGCAATCATCTAAAGTAATGTCCCTAACACTCAGATGGTGAACACCAGGTCAATATCAGGAGTTGACCAACCAGCAGTGAATCGACCAGGAAGAGCACCCCAGCCAGCACAGTGGATCCCGCTATGCAGCAATTCCTGGAGGCACAGACCCAGCTTCTCCAGAACCTGACCAACACCGTGACGAACCTGCAAGGCCAGGTCAATAACCCACCGGCACCGCAGCCGGCGCCTCGCAAAAAGCACCGGGAGTTTATCAGTCACCATCCCTCCGTGTTCACTCATGCCGCTGATCTGCTTGAAGCTGAGGATTGGCTGAAGACAGTGCTGAAGATGCTCACTACCTGTCAGTGTGATGACAGAGAGAAGGCCCTGTATGCTACAGGACGACTTCAGGGGTCTGCATCCGCTTGGTGGGATGCGTATACTGCCGCTCACACCGCCCCAGACACTATCACCTAGGACGAGTTCACCACCAACTTCAGGAGCCATCACATACCCTCTGGAGTCATGAAGATCAAGAAGAAGGAGTTCCTTTCTCTGAAGCAGGGTGGAATGTCAGTGACTGAGTACAGAGACAAGTTCACTGAGTTGTCTCGCTATGCAGCTGAGGAGGTTGCAGAAGATAGGAAGAAGTAGGAGCTGTTCCTAGATGGGTTAGTTGGTTCGCTGCAGTACCAGCTGATGTCTTATCCTTTTCCCAACTTTCACCAGTTAGTTGACGCTACCATCCGCTTGGAGCACAAACGCAAGTAGCTCGGGGAGCAGAAGCGGAAGGCCGCCAGCTCTGGGAAGTTTGGGAGTGCGTCTCGCCCGCGCTTCAACCCACCGCCGAACACCCCGTTCCGCTTTGGGGGATCGGGTGGACACTTTGGGCAGCAGCAGTCCCCACGTCCTGCTCAGTAGTTCCAGCAGTCTGCTCAGCAGTATCA
This sequence comes from Cenchrus americanus, assembly GCA_947561735.1. Taxonomy (NCBI): domain Eukaryota; kingdom Viridiplantae; phylum Streptophyta; class Magnoliopsida; order Poales; family Poaceae; genus Cenchrus; species Cenchrus americanus. Next base: position 9,195,945 of record OX387242.1, read on the forward strand.
GCATCCTGTTCCTCAGACTCCATGCCCAACTTCCCAGCAGTGTCAGCAGAGGGCTCTAGTTGGCACACCTTTGAGGTCTGTGGCACCTCCAAACCCCGCCACTACCACTTGCTTCAAGTGCGGAGAGCTTGGTCACTATGCCAACGTTTGCCCAAAGAGGAACCCTCCACACACGCCAGTGCAAAACCAGTTGTTGACGGATAAAAGACGTATCCCTCTACGATCCGCAAGCGTACGGACCCCACACCTTTTTCACCACGGGATTCCCAAGGTTCTTGTCAATCCGCGGAGCAAGGGGATTACAAGCGTTCGATCAACAACGACACACTAGCTACTAAAACCCTAACTATATTATACTAGAAAACAACTAAACACACTAGAGAGAATGATAAACGATCAAGGTAGAAGACACTCGCCCACGGGTCTACGATACTAGAGCATGCAATCGCTTAAAGACATGAAAAACCAATCTAATCTATCGGGGTTGTGACCACGGTTTCGCCCTTTCCCTCCTCTCGTACTGTCACTACGCGAAGGTATTCATGACTAGACCTTTGATGGCCACGGCGTATTGAATGGATCCAAGGAAGCATTGAGGCCTATACTCCCTTTACGGCATGGTTGCAAGCCTTAAGCATTAAAGTATATTCAACACAAGATGATAGATAGATAATCCGACAAAGTGCGATTACATCTCAATATCGATTACAACCCATGGACGAATGAGAAGATTACCCCATCAAGGTGCCGATCATGGCACCGTTGATCATGGTTTCCCTTCCGCCGTGTCTTCCTTCTTCTCCACGAGAGGGTGCTTCCTTCGAGGTGGTTGATCTCCCGCCGGAGATCCTCCTTCTCTCTCTAGCTTGTGGATGGCCTTCGGGTGCGAATTAACTCCTCTCTCCCGTGTTGGCGGCGCGTCGGGGGTTTTAGGGTCGAAGATCCTTCGAGGGCAAGGAAGACGGGACCGAACCGGTGCCCGAAGTGGGCCGGGCCGGCCCGCCCGGGCCGGCCGGCCCAGGCCCAATTTCGGCCCGGTTCGGTCGCCCTTTTTGCTCCGTGGGTCCTCGTGCACTTATTTACTTTGCCCCCTCCACTTGCATGATTTTGACGCTGTTATCCTCACGATCAAGATGGAGGCTCTCTTTGCATGAAGTTTGATCTTTTACGCTTCAATCCCCGGGGGTGTTCCTCGTAGCACTTCGGTCCTCGCCACCATTGGAAGTGATTTCAGCAAGCTCATGAACACGAACAAGACTCCATGAATGCTCCTTTGAACTTGTTGCGAATCCGTCCTTTATGTCCATGTTTTCCTACATAAACATAACACTTCCAAATGCATGCACAAAGATGAACTTGTTATATGATTAGTGTGCCTAGTGGCGGGTTAGTTCCATAATCAAATCCAAACCAAAGTGTAATGAACATGCTAGGTGCACCAAAATACACCGTCAACATCTCCCCCACACTTAGCTCTTGCTCGTCCTCGAGCAAGTACTTGTAAAAGAATTTCGTCCAAGGTGTGTAATCGTGTATCATTAATCCTCCTTCACAAGTTAGTCAATCTTTTCATCTTTAATACATAAACACAAAGTAATGATAATCAAACATAAACGTGGGCGTTTAGAATTTTTACCACGTCAAGATTCACCCCACAACTCAAACCTTTCACTTGAAGTCTTCAATTTCAGCCATACTTACTTCTTTGCTTCCATCGGAGGGTTTTTATGATTTTCAAAACAAAAATTCCTGCAACAAGTATTAGACAAAAACCTTTCTCCAAGCTCTCTCAAGTCACTCATATGATGTGGCTATCCTAACCAAATTTTATAAAACTCTCACCTCCCATTAATCTCTCATATATCATGTAAAGTGGAGCTATAGGTAGGGCTAGCGCAATCAACACAAGTATTGTCAAACTAAGAACTTCCTCTAGTGGTTGTCTACCTTTCAAAGCCAATGATCATGAGAATTAACCATATGTAGGGATATCAAGGATGAGAATATTTACAATGGTGGACATGTGCAAGGGCAAAAGAAAATTGTGACTTCAAGGCACCAATGATGTCCTCGTTGTCGGATTGCACATGGTTGGAAAAAGAGTAAAAGTTTCGTCTCACAATCAACGTGACATCCTTCCTTACACTTATTTTTTTTCTTTTCTTTCACTTGATCCATCCCTCTCATATCTTCATTGCTAACTCATCTTTCTCTTTTTTTTTTCTTCTTTCATTCACATATGATTTTTTCTTTCTTTCTTTCTTTCTTTTCCATACACATACTTTTTCTCTTTATTTTTCTCTCTCTTGACAACTTTTCAAAGCTTTCAATTCTCTCTTTCCTCGCATGCATACAATCTGAATTTTTAAATAAATCATGGTAGAGACGAGACGAAACTTTGAAAATAGGTTGTGTTCAAGGAATACGATGTACAAAAGAGATGTATAGGGTTGGGTATGGAATCCAGTGATACTCTGTTGACGGATAAAAGACGTATCCCTCTACGATCCGCAAGCGTACGGACCTACACCTTTTTCACCACGGGATTCCCAAGGTTCTTGTTAATCCGCGGAGCAAGGGGATTACTAGCGCTTAACCAAGTACTAATCTAGTTGACTAAGGAAACCTTTAAAGAGAGTATTAATCTAAAAGTAAAGACAATCTAACCTAAGTCAATCTAAGTTAAGTTGATCAAACAAATCTAGGTTTAAACTAGATGATAAAGGGGTGAACACAAGAGAGTGAGCAAGAAAGATAAGCGTTCCCTCCCTAGGATCTAGGATAACATGGTATGCATCTACTACACGAAAGCGGTAAACCAATCTACCGGGGGTTGTGACCACGGTTTCGCCCTTTCCCTCCTCTCGTACTATCACTACGCGAAGGTATTCGTGACTAGACCTATGATGGACACGGTATGTTGATCGAATCTATGGGAGTAGCGGATATCATACGCCCGAAAAACACGGTAGCTAACCTTAATCATCAAAGCATCATCAACATGAAAACAATAGATTGAAACCACAAATCGAGTAGCGATCACATAGCATGTATCCATCTAATCCTTGGGATGAACGGAGACATTACCCCATCATCTTACACGGATTGAAGCACATAGGGGTGATGGAGACTCCGGAAAACGTCGTCGATGAAGATGGCGGCGATGGAGCTTGGGAACACCCCTAGGCCAGCGGCTTGGAGTCCTCCTCTTGCTTCCTTCTCTCCGCCGGCGTTGATCCTTGCGACGAGCTCATCTAACTCTCTCCCTCATCTTGCGGCGGCGGTTTTCTGGTGATTGGCGTCGGTAGGATGATTTGTTCGATGGGTAACCACCTTGGGGCGCCTAGGGGGTTGTATTTATGTCCTTGGGGTGCCTTTGGGCGTGCTCCACCTTCCTTGCACGAGATCCTCCTTGGGAAAGAAGCAAACTTGGTTTCCATAAAATCAGCCAGATTTTCCTGATTCGCAGTCCTTCCTTGCCAGGGCCATATCTCCCACGTAAGAATTCCAAATAATGCAAATTCGGTGTCCAGGTTGTGTGCCACGAAATTATCTTCAACTTTGGTATTCATTTCTTTCCTTAAAAACGAAGATAAGATCTCCAAATTGGCCTTGGAAGATAATCTGTTCTGATTTCGGACTGACTGCGCAGCAGGGATTTCGGGGGCTATATCTCCTAGCTCCCTTATCCGAATTGGGCCTTCCACATGTCCAAATCGAAGGTATCGTCGAGGCCCACAACTTTGGTAGTCAAACTTTTGCCATTAAAGACCGTTTATGTCTCCGAATCTGTACCGAAAGATCATGCTGTCCTGAGTTGCGAGAATATCTCTCGGGCTGAGTTGATCTCGTTGGTAAACATCCAAGTCCCCGGAGTTTTGCGTGTTGATGCTTCTGTCCTTGGGTTGTTTGGAGTCTTGTTCACTTCGTGTCTTGACTTGTGACGGGCTTCATGATCTTCTCTTGAAGTGCTTGATGAACTTATCCCGAAAGTCTCCTCTTTGACGTTAATTTCCTGCGTAAACAACAAACTCCAAAATCGACATGCAAGTGTGAACTTGTTACATCATTAGTATGACTAGTGGCGTGTTAGTTGCAAATCATAATCGAAACCAATGTATAACAAATACTTTAGGTTGATGGAAATTCACCGTCAACATCTCCCCCATGCTTAAACCTTGCTCGTCCTCGAGTAAGTGATCCTCGCTTAAAAGGGAAATCAGCGTTGCCTTCCAATGTTATCCCTGCACTTAGTCATTCATGACGAGACAAATTGCTCTCTCTTAAGAATTTATTTTTAAAGTTCAAGTTGTGACCGGCTTCTTTTTCATTATGGAAGATAGACTAACAATAAAGAACAAGCCACATTTAACACAATGCTCTCAAACTTAAGTGAACTTCAAACCATTACCTTGTCACATGGAAGATTTTCAAAAAGATGCATATCCAACATAAGTGAAAATCTCTTGCAAGAGCTCATGGAACACTCATCTCATCAAGTCACTCAAGCCTATACTAGATTATTTTCAACCTACTCTACTCATATGTGATAGTGGAAGGCTTATGTGGAGCTTGGAAGGTTAAAAACAATCCTAGCAAAACATACATCCGAAATATTGTCAAATTAAGAGAGAGATCTATTGGAATTACCGAGACTCGTCAAAAAGGCCATGGAAAATAAATGTTGGAAAGAGAGAGGGATGAAACACACACATTTAGATAAGTGGACATGTGCAAGTGGCAAATGGATGATCCCGAGGCACGAGTGAAGTCCTCGTTATCGGATTGCACATGGTTGGAAGATTTGAGTATGGATTTATCATCAAGGCACTTGAGAACTTATGAAGCAAAAAGAACCGAGGAGCATCTTTATTTTTTTCTTTAATCTATTTCCTTCTCATTTTTCTCTCTTTCTTTTTTTTTCACTTTATTCTTCCTATTTTTCTTACTTTTCTTTTCTTCTTATCATATTTTTTTCATTTTTCATTTTTTTTTCTTTTTTTTCTTTCGCTCCTCAAAACTTTTTGCAACATAATACTTACATAGCATTTGTGTCAGAGAATGACTCCTCCCCCATGCTTGAACGATGCTCGTCCTCGAGCATAAAAGAGAGGGGAAATGACTGCTAAAGTAAGTATAAATTCCATAATCTTGCGGAATATTTGAATCTCCATCGAGAATTTTACTCCATACTCAAATTGGGTTGTGGACAAGGAGGTGATCACAAAAAGATGTTTTTGGTTTAGGGTGGATGCCCAGCGAAGTTTGTGGAATTTTCGATGTGAAAACCCACAATGCATGGACAAAAAGGCTAGCATGAAAAGTTACACAAAGGAATGACCAGCTTCTTAGTCTCGAACCATAGAAATCAATCCTAATCCAACTCATCAAAACATATGTTTGCAATCTACGGGTTTTGTTATCATAAAACATATATGTATATGGCTTCAGTAGGTAGAACTTTGCAAGAGCATCAGAAATATGTAGATAGCATAAAAGTTAAGTTTTCATAAAAACAACAAGTTATTCGGCTATCCATAAACTTAAATCAAAGAGCAAAGATATGTATGTGGGTCTAAAGCATAGTCATTTCACCTCCACAAATAAAAGAGCCGATATTTAAATTAATTTCAGATCATATTATAGAGAGCAATTAGCCAAGACATGTATAACTTCATGTAGGTAAAACAAAGCGGCAACTTTCATCATCTTTCCGTAAGCATAGGCAATATAGAACATCGAGGTGAACACATGGTCATGCTTATCTAATGAAAGTAAAAAGAAACCTAGGTTGTCCTCCTAGTAGCCATGTAATTATTTGAAGAGAAAAACAAAAGGTTGCACCTAGTTGAAGTTGAAGGCATACTTACAAGCATTTGTGTTTGGAAAAGAGAAGGTCCATGGAGATGTTACCATCCTTTGTAATTCTTCGTTGCCTTCTTCCGACATCTCCATGTATCAATGTGGCTTTTGCTTTTGTCTTGATTTATTAGTGCTCCTAAACTTCTGAATTTGATCTTGTATGCTTAATGGAGTCATTGGTCACCCTTCTCTTCAATGTTGTCATCACCATCTCCTATTTCTTGTTCTCATCGTCTCCTTGCTGTCTCTTTTTCATGGATTTCCCCCTCTGTCCAGAACAGAACATATATTGAAATATAGCTCTATTGAAAAGTTTATGAAATTACCTTTCCAACGTGTGGTCATTCATCGAAAACGGAGTTCAAACAAGGGAGCTATGTCCGTTTTACTTCAGCGCTGCGTGCTGTCCAAAACTGATTTCAGGACGTGTTGCACTCGGTGATTCGGACATAACCGCTTGTAGGAACCTCCGATTGTCTTGATTCTAGATTTGTTGGAATCGTAACTTCATGGGGCTTCTAAATATCCAAAAATACCCAGTGTTTTCCCTTTGATACCATGTAGAATTTTGATGAGATCGATAGCTTTTCGCGCATTGATCCGGTGATGTTAACCTCCGTGTTGAAGATTCAGGGTCTCCCCCATGCTTAGCATTTTGCTAGTCATGGAAGAAGAAGACAAAGCACTTCTTAGCCATCCTTCAATTTCCTTGTAGTGAGAGTCTTTATCTTGCCTGTAAGACGTTTTAAACGCACATTCTACCCCCAAGGTGACGGTTGGGAATAGATAGAATTGCCAATAATCCAACAATGTCTCCTAAGATTCTTAACTTGTGGCATAATTAGTTTAATGAGGAATAAAAACCTAATGAGTGTACGTGGTGCAAGGTGTGTATGCACATGATAGGAAAGCATATAAACAAAGACAATGTTTTCACCTAGTTCTAAACACCATGTTTACAACTAGGTTGCCGAATTTTTCCATAGCCATAAAGGTTTATTTATCAAGGGTTAAAACACCATGTCTATCCCTAAATCAATAACCCTTATAGCACAAGGAAAATTAAGCGCATTGCAGAGCTTATAAACTAACCAATGCAACATGAAAACATATGAAAAGCTAACAAGGTTTATCGAACTTAATGATGATGGTCCGAAATCATGTTTAAACACCACGTTTACACAAGATCACAAAAGGAAAATACTCATAATGCCTTATGAAGTATTAACATGGAAAATGAAGCATACATCATTAAGTATATAAAACAACCAAGCCAACTATGTGCAAAACATGTATACACAAAGAAACATCACGAGGACAACAAAATGCAATGCATGCAAATAAATAAATATGATCATGAACATGATGGTGGTTCTAAAAAGGAAAACTGAACTTAGATTAATAACCACAAGTTGATCATCATAAGATAGTGCCATTCTTTATTCTCTCTAAGAAAGTAGTAAAAATATAAAGAAACGGGTTGCCTCCCGAAAAGCGCTTCATTTAAAGTCATAGAGCTGGACTTTCTCACATACCTTCTTTTCGTTGCATAGCCATGGCCCTACATGCAAGAATAAAAGGTAACAATGCAGCTTTAATTTACTTCCCATGTTGTTCTTGATCACTTATAGAAGACTTGCCCAAAGCATCCTTTTGTTTCATCGTTATCTCCTTCTTTATCATCCTTCGGTGCTGCCTTCACTCCATGAATTTTTTTAATGTCCAGAACAGAAAGTGTACTCAAGCTCTACTCCATTGTACAGTGCACAAAATTTCCTTTCCAACGAGTCTTTATTTGCTCAAATCGGACTCCGAACAAGAGAGTTACGTCCATTTTACTTCGGCGATGAAATCTGTCCTGAAATTTCAGAACGCGCAACGCTCAATGTTTCCTCCATAACTCCTTGCACGGGTCTTCAAACTTGTTGGTTCTTGATGCGTTGGAATGGTAATTTGATGGATCTTCTGAATATCTCATTTTCTTCATTTTTACACCTCTGAACAAGCTCTCAAATTGATGAAGACAGCAGCATCCATCGCGGGATTCAGAGAGGTTGATGATTTATCTTGCAACTCTTTTAGGCATGACTTCTTTTTTTTTCATTATTCAAGCCTTGCTACATGGTTAGTGACAATCGGGCCTTTCCCGACATATGATTCTTTAAGGTCATTAGCTTGACCAAGCGCAAAGCATGATCGAGATTTACAAAACTTATTGTAAACATACGCGTCCATAATTAACACCACATGTGAATTGTAGCAACAAGTCAAGGTGTAAATAAAAGAAGCATATGTTTCATGCATAGCACTTAGCTCATCATTAGGCAAAGGTTGTTTAGGTGTGAGATTAATTGGATCAAAAATAAATGCTTCCTCTTTTTCATTCTCAAGAAAATCTAGCCTATCAACATGATCACTATTGGAACAAGGCATAGACATTAAACTATCATTCATACTATTGGTTGAGCATGAGTATTTGAATTTATCAACATCAATACCAATAATATCTTGAGATTTCAGCGCGTACCTTGGCCTTAGAGATTTTTCAACAAGAGTGGTATTTGGTTCATCAAGCGGTGTTGAAGGCGAATCGATCTCAACAAGTGTAGTTGCCTCTTCATCACCATCTTGCAATTTCTTCAACTCATCATGTGGAACATGTAATCCTTCAACTATGTACGCATTCATCTCTTCTTTGAAGTCTTCTTTATCAACCAAATCTTCATCTTCAAAGACTTGTATGTTGCTTTCTTTATCTTCCATGTACCACATGTCGTCAAGATCGCTCATCGTTGATTCACTCTTTTCTTCATCCTTGAGTACTTCCATGTCTTGATTTCCTAGTGTGTAGGCTTCAATAGCACACAAGCTATCATCTAGCTTGAGTCCTATCTCCTCCCATTTATCCTTTGAGTCACTAGGCTCATCACGGTTATACTCTTCTCTTCCTTCATCATAAATCTTTGAGTTGTCAAACCGGTCGATCCATCCTTCATCTCCTTCTTCTCTTTCTTCTTCAAACATCTTTTGGATCGACTCTCCACTCATCTCTTGATCAAATATATCTTCAATTAGTTTGGCAATGTGTCGGTGTTCCTCCTTCCTTCGGTAGTTGATTAGTGGGGCGAAATCAACTTGAACCCAACCGGATTGCTTGAACTCCGCCAATGGTCTAGCATTCCACATACTTCGGCCTACATTCATGTTAGTTTCAATATTTTTAACATCCGAAATGACTTCTCTTACCTTGGGAAGTGGATCTTCACTTTCTTGTATGGTCGGTTCATCTTCCTTGACCTTCGGTTCATCTTTTTCAGAAATTTCAGCAAGCACCTTGGGCTTGCTTTTGTCATTTTGCTCATCTCGACAACATCTTTGCCAATCTCGTATTGTTCTTTGTCCATTGCTTATCCTTTGTAGGATTTGTGCGGCTTCACTAATTGTTTTATCCAATATATCACCGCCTGCACACATGCTTACAAAACGAGATGAATTAGGGGTTAGTGAAAAATAAAAGGTATGCAACATCAAGTCACCGGAAAATCCCAAGTTCGGGCCTCGCTCAAGTAGTTCATTAAAACGGTCCCATGCTTCATCAATTCCTTCATCCTCTCCTTGCTTGAAAGTGAGCACTTGCCTCCTTAAGTCTTGGACCTTTCTTATGGGAAAGAACTTCAAAAGAAACTTCTTCACTAGCTCATCCCAATTTCCTTTTGCTTCAACGGACGCAAGTGTGTACCATCTTCGCGCTTCATCTTCGAGAGAGAATGGAAAAAGATTCCACTTGAACCAAGCGGCCGGAACTCCTTTTTGTTGCACCGTGTTGCATAACATCGTGAATTCCTTAATGTGTCTATATGGGTTGTCATCCTCCAATCCTCTAAATGGTTTTGTCGCCACTAACTTGATGATTCCATGCTTCACTTCGTAGTGGGTTGTAGCAAGCATCAAATCTGATTTTTGCATCTCAATGTCTTCCATTGACGGCATTGCTAGCTCCCTTAGCGACATCTCTTCGTCTTCCAATGGTGAGGTGAACAAATCCATCTAGGCACAAGAAAAGTAGAAAGAAAAACAAAAAAAAGATTTTTTTCTTTTTTTTAGAAAATAAGGGTTAGGTGTTAGTAATCAACAAAATTAATACTAGATTAAACGTAGCAAACTGGCTTGCTCCCCGGCAACGGCGCCAGAAAAAGGGGCTTGTTGACGGATAAAAGACGTATCCCTCTACGATCCGCAAGCGTACGGACCTACACCTTTTTCACCACGGGATTCCCAAGGTTCTTGTCAATCCGCGGAGCAAGGGGATTACTAGCGCTTAACCAAGTACTAATCTAGTTGACTAAGGAAACCTTTAAAGAGAGTATTAATCTAAAAGTAAAGACAATCTAACCTAAGTCAATCTAAGTTAAGTTGATCAAACAAATCTAGGTTTAAACTAGATGATAAAGGGGTGAACACAAGAGAGTGAGCAAGAAAGATAAGCGTTCCCTCCCTAGGATCTAGGATAACATGGTATGCATCTACTACACGAAAGCGGTAAACCAATCTACCGGGGGTTGTGACCACGGTTTCGCCCTTTCCCTCCTCTCGTACTGTCACTACGCGAAGGTATTCGTGACTAGACCTATGATGGACACGGTATGTTGATCGAATCTATGGGAGTAGCGGATATCATACGCCCGAAAAACACGGTAGCTAACCTTAATCATCAAAGCATCATCAACATGAAAACAATAGATTGAAACCACAAATCGAGTAGCGATCACATAGCATGTATTCATCTAATCCTTGGGATGAACGGAGACATTACCCCATCATCTTACACGGATTGAAGCACATAGGGGTGATGGAGACTCCGGAGAACGTCGTCGATGAAGATGGCGGCGATGGAGCTTGGGAACACCCCTAGGCCAGCGGCTTGGAGTCCTCCTCTTGCTTCCTTCTCTCCGCCGGCGTTGATCCTTGCGACGAGCTCATCTAACTCTCTCCCTCATCTTGCGGCGGCGGTTTTCTGGTGATTGGCGTCGGTAGGATGATTTGTTCGATGGGTAACCACCTTGGGGCGCCTAGGGGGTTGTATTTATGTCCTTGGGGTGCCTTTGGGCGTGCTCCACCTTCCTTGCACGAGATCCTCCTTGGGAAAGAAGCAAACTTGGTTTCCATAAAATCAGCCAGATTTTCCTGATTCGCAGTCCTTCCTTGCCAGGGCCATATCTCCCACGTAAGAATTCCAAATAATGCAAATTCGGTGTCCAGGTTGTGTGCCACGAAATTATCTTCAACTTTGGTATTCATTTCTTTCCTTAAAAACGAAGATAAGATCCCCAAATTGGCCTTGGAAGATAATCTGTTCTGATTTCGGACTGACTGCGCAGCAGGGATTTCGGGGGCTATATCTCCTAGCTCCCTTATCCGAATTGGGCCTTCCACATGTCCAAATCGAAGGTATCGTCGAGGCCCACAACTTTGGTAGTCAAACTTTTGCCATTAAAGACCGTTTATGTCTTCGAATCTGTACCGAAAGATCATGCTGTCCTGAGTTGCGAGAATATCTCTCGGGCTGAGTTGATCTCGTTGGTAAACATCCAAGTCCCCGGAGTTTTGCGTGTTGATGCTTCTGTCCTTGGGTTGTTTGGAGTCTTGTTCACTTCGTGTCTTGACTTGTGACGGGCTTCATGATCTTCTCTTGAAGTGCTTGATGAACTTATCCCGAAAGTCTCCTCTTTGACGTTAATTTCCTGCGTAAACAACAAACTCCAAAATCGACATGCAAGTGTGAACTTGTTACATCATTAGTATGACTAGTGGCGTGTTAGTTGCAAATCATAATCGAAACCAATGTATAACAAATACTTTAGGTTGACGGAAATTCACCGTCAACATACTCATGACTTTCGTTGTGAAAGTCATGAACTGAATATATGACGAGGCTAGCAACAAAAGATAAGCACAAGGACATGATCATTGCTTGAAATTAAAACTCACCAAGAGAGAAGGGTCCTAGCCTAACTCATTATGCTAATCACACTTATGGTGGAGCGAAAAAAAATAAACTTGGCTTTGGATAGGAATTTTTCTTACTCTCAACTTGGAAAAAGAGGTTTTGCTAACCTTTATTACAAGGGTTTTAAAATGATTTTCAGAACTGAAATCCTCCAATTTTTAGCATCGAACATAGCACAACTAACATGTGAAGCTCAAGATCGAAGTGCGGTATGGGTACTTTAAGTAGTAGCGATTCCACTAAGCACCACGGTAAACGTTTTCAAACCACATACTTGTGTTCATATATCAAGAATCGAAGATTAAGCAAACAAGTAAATAAAGATAAACAATACATAAAACACAAAGATATATGTAAAGACTCTTTTTATTTGGTTTTCTTGACTCAACACTAATTTAAGACACTTGCAAAAATTTAAAAACAGACTCGAAAACTAAAGACTCATTAAAACGCTAAGACTCTCACACGAAGATTAAACCGAACCTAAATTTGAAGTTCAAAAGCTAAGGCTAGCGAGCTAGCTCTCCCCCACACTTAAAACATACGACGTCCTCGTCGTATCTTACAAAAATCCTAAGGGGAAAACTAGATCTAGTGGTACTTCAAGCAAGTTTTGCACCACTTGCCTCTCATGTTTCCAACCATGCCGAAAAGCTTGCACACGTTGCGGTTAAGGAACTTGTAGTCATCTTCAACTACGCGCTCCAAGTCCTCCATACGCTACTTCATCGCTTCCATGGCTTGGAGACATTCATCGGCCGACGTGTAGAGATCCGCGATGGATTGACGGCAAAATCGACAACACACCGGATGCAATCCGAAAGGGTCGTCGTCGCCATAATCTCCACCGTTGTCACCACCGTCGTCGCCACCTCCATTGTTGTTGCCTTCGCCACCGCCGTTGCCGTCGCCGTTGGGGCCTTCGGGAGTCCTTTCATAGGGATGCTCATCCCAATCATCATCATCTCTACCGGCGGCCGCCCACGAGCTCGGTCTACGATCGTCGGAGTAGTCGCTATCCCCATAATCCTTAGGCTCCGGCGACACCTCCTTGTAATCCTTGCGCTTGATGCCTTGGAGGCGTGCCGACCTTCGCACGGGTGTAGGGACCTTCTCTCCTTTGACGGGGTTGCGAGATGCAAGAGCTCCGGTCGGGACACGTCCTCCGCAACGGATACGTGCGGTCCTCTTGACGGGTAGCTTGAGCTCGCATCGCATCGCCTCCTCCATCGATGGCTTCTTGGCTTCTTGCTTCAACTCTAAGCTTTTTGGAGGCTCAATGGCTGCTACAAGGGTGCAACACATTGCTTGAAAGGTTTGATTCTCGAGCTCCCAATTCGGCCAAATATATAGTCCTGAGGGAAAAGCTCTGGAAACCTTATTTTCCTTTTTTACACTTCCCTTAAAATTTTCCGACCAAACAAGGAAGTCAAAAAGGAGCAGTTCGGGCGAAATTCGGGGTCATCGGGCGTCGGGCCACCCCCGGGCCGGTCCGCCTGGGCCGGCCGCCCCCCCCGCCTCGGGGGCGGGCCTGTCCGGTTTTTTGCACACCGCCCTATTTTTTCTTCCTTAGCCCATGGGAAAAAGTTGGCCCGGTAAATCTTCGCGAAAAACTCCGAAAGCTAAAAGAAAAATTATTTACGAGAAGTTGATGCCTTGTTTTTCGTCCTAGGCGGGACGTTCGGGCTCTTCCTCCATGGTAAAGACGTCAACATGATGAATGGGCACGACATCGGGTTCGTAGTAAACCTTAAGCCGCTGTCCATTCACCACAAATTGATCGCCGTTTATATCCATAATGGTTACCGCTCCGTTGGAGAACACCGAATGCACAACATAAGGTCCATCCCACTTGCTTTGCAATTTCCCCTTTCCGAAGGTTTTAAACCTCGAATTGTAGAGGAGGACCTTATCTCCTTCTTTAAATTCTTTTTTCTTCAATCTTTTATCATACCACCTTTTGATTCTCTCTTTGTATATGCTTGCGTTTTCATATGCTTTCAACCTCAACTCCTCTAGCTCGCTTATTTGAATCCTTCGTTTCACCACCGCGGCATCGAGATCAAGGTTCATCTCTTTTATCGCCCAATAGGCTTTATGTTCCAACTCAACCGGAAGGTGGCAAGCTTTTCCATAGATGAATTGGTAAGGGGTCATACCTATCGGTGTTTTAAACGCCGTTCGATAAGCCCATAAAGCTCCGTCTAATTTCTTTGACCAATCCTTGCTTCCCTTCTCTATGGTCTTGTTAAGTATGCTTTTTAATTGCCTATTTGACGTCTCTGCTTGTCCGTTGGTTTGTGGGTCATAGGCCGTGGAGACCCTATGCTCAATTCCCAACTTGGACAAGCACCTTTTGAAGTTCTTCCCGGTGAAATGAGTTCCTCCATCACTTATCAAGATTCTCGGTGTACCGAAACGGGGAAAAATCACGTTCTTGATCATAGTGATGGACTCCTCCGTGGAAGCTTTACGACATGGTATAGCCTCTACCCACTTGGATACATAATCAACCATAACAAGTATATACTCGAATCCAAATGAGTTTTTAAAAGGCCCCATGAAGTCTATGCCCCATACATCGAATATGTCGATTTGCAAGTTGTATTTCAAAGGCATAGAATTTCTTTGAGAGATGTTTCCGGTTCTTTGACATTCGGGGCATGACGCAACATATCTTTTAGTATCTTCATGCATCTCCGGCCAATAGAATCCGCTCGACCATACTTTTGCTTCGGTTCGAAAATGGCTATAGTGCCCACCGTACTCCGCCGAGTGGCACTTCCTTAGAATCTCAACCCTCTCTTCTCTTGGCACACATCTTCTCATCACTCCATCATTGCCAAGTTTGAAGAGGTATGGTGCATCCCAAAAATATTTCTTACTTTCAGAGATTATCTTCCTTTGAGTGTTTTTATCTAGATGATCGAGGGGCATCTTTCGAATTGCTCGAATGATGTCGATCATCCAAGTGTCTTTATCAAGCACTCTATAGAGGTGGTCATCTCTCATCTTATCTTCTATGGGCTCTTTATCATCTTGTCCACGATTCATCCTAGACAAATGATCGGCCACAACATTTTCCGCCCCCCTTTTTATCACGAATTTCAACATCAAACTCTTGGAGAAGAAGGATCCAACGAATCAAACGTGGTTTAGCTTCCTTCTAAGCCAAGAGATACTTGATGGCTGCGTGATCAGTGTAAACAATGACTTTTGAGTTCACGATGTAAGATCTGAATTTTTCGAAAGCGAATACTACCGCTAGCAACTCTTTTTCCGTAGTGGCGTAATTTAATTGTGCCCCACTAAGAGTTTTGCTAGCGTAGTAAACGGCGTGAACTCGGCCTTCCTTTCTTTGACCCAAGACCGCGCCTACGGCGTAGTCACTTGCGTCACACATGATCTCGAAAGGTTGGCTCCAATCCGGAGGTTGGATGATGGGAGCACTCACCAACGCATTTTTCAAGGTCCGGAATGCCGCTAGACACTTCTCATCAAAGTCGAAAGCCACGTCCTTTTGGAGAAGGTGCGTTGAAGGCTTAGTGATCTTCGAGAAGTCCTTTATAAATCTTCTATAGAATCCGGCATGGCCTAGAAAGCTCCTTAAGGACTTAACATCCGTAGGAGGTGGGAGTTGCTCAACCGTCTCTACCTTAGCCTTGTCCACTTCAATTCCTCTCTCGGATATAACATGTCCGAGCACTATGCCTTGCTTAACCATGAAGTGGCATTTTTCCCAATTTAAAACCAAATCTACCTCCGCACACCTTGTAAGGACCTTTTCTAAGTTTGCTAAGCAATCCATGAACGTCTTCCCGTAAATGGAAAAATCATCCATAAACACTTCAACAATTTCTTCGATGAATTCCGAAAACACGGCCATCATGCAACGTTGAAAAGAGGCCGGAGCGTTGCATAGGCCGAAGGGCATCCTCCTATATGCAAACGTTCCGTAAGGACACGTAAACGTTGTCTTATGTTGATCTTCCGGGTGAATGGGAATTTGCATGAACCCCGAGTATCCATCGAGAAAGCAAAAATAAGCGTGGTTTGCTAACCTCTCGAGCATCTCGTCTATGAACGGTAGGGGGAAGTGATCTTTCTTCGTCGCTTTGTTAAGCTTACGGTAATCGATACACATCCGCCACCCGGTCACGGCATCAACTCGTTCTTCTCATTCTTCACCACGGTTAAACCTCCTTTCTTCGGTACACAATGTACCGGGCTCACCCACTCGCTATGTGGAACCGGGTAGATGATTCCGGCATCAAGTAACTTGATAACCTCTTTCTTTACTACCTCTCGCATGGCATGGGTTAGCCTCCTTTGGTGGTCCACTACGGGCTTACATTGGTCTTCCATTGGTATACGATGAGTGCAAAAGGCTGGGCTAATACCTTTGAGATCATTAATTGAATATCCAATCACCTTCCTATGTTTTTTTAATAAAATCAGCAACGCTTCATTTTCTTCGGGACTCAACTCGTCGCTCACAATGACTAGATAAGTTTTGTCTGGGCCCAAAAATTCATATTTTAATCCCTTGGGCAAAGGTTTAAGGTCTACCTCGGGCACTTGTGGCTCCTCGGGTTTGATTTCTCCTATGTCTTCGAACTTCTCTTCCTCCACGCTACCGTCATGCGGCTCTAAGCCTTTTGTCGCTTCCTCTAGTTCTTCATCTTGTTGATTACTAATTTGATTTTCCATCGCTCTTTGCAGCGGGTCTCTAAGGGTTTCAACAAAACAAAGACTATCTATCTCTTCTACTTCTTCATCTTCGGGAGGAAAAGGAGTAAGGTGTTTAGAAGCACGAAGAAAGTTATATGTGTACTTTGTTCCATTAAGGTTCATTGTTACTTTGCCTTCTCCGGCATCTAACACGGCATCAACCAACTTAAGAAAAGGCCTACCTAAGATTATATGATCAGAATTACTATGGTAAGCATCAATAACAAAGAAATCGGTTGGTATATAGTTTCTAGAAATTTTTACTTTCATGTTGCAAGCAATACCTAGAGGTTTGATAGTTCTACCATCTCCCATAATTAATTTCGTTGATGTTGGAGCTAAGTCTAGGTTGTGGTATTGAACTTTATCGTAAATTTTAGAAGATAGAACACTTACTTGGGCTCCGATGTCGCATAAAGCTTTGCATTGAACTCCGTTGATCTCGCAACTCAAGTGCGGCGTCATCTTCTCTTCTTCTTCGGATCCGATCGAATAAATTTCAGCAAGGCGAGCGTATGGTGATGCTTCGGGCTTGATCCCCATGATCCTCTTCACCTCGGCAATATGTTCCGGATCCACCACGTCATCTCCAAAGAGCTTTTCAAAAATCTCACCGGTGGTTTCGAGGTCGTATGAATTTTCAGCTTTCTTCTCCGGTGGGAAATCGACTTCCAATGCTCTTGCCATTCCCTTTTGATTAGGGAACGGTCTTCTCTTGTCGAATACTTCTCCGTAATCAATAGGAACCCAATCCATTGGCTCGAACTCCCTTAGTGGCTTCGCGCTTGACATGCTTCTCTTGTTCGTCTCATTTGGTGCGGCGAAGTCGACGTTTGGTGTAGTTCTTGACTTGATGTGTTCTTGTTCAAGCTTTTCCATGATTGGCTCCTCTTTTGTGACTTCCGGAGTTGCCTCTTTAGAAAATTCAGCAAGCTTTTTCTTCCTTGAA
Source organism: Cenchrus americanus (assembly GCA_947561735.1). Taxonomy (NCBI): domain Eukaryota; kingdom Viridiplantae; phylum Streptophyta; class Magnoliopsida; order Poales; family Poaceae; genus Cenchrus; species Cenchrus americanus. Next base: position 9,213,494 of record OX387242.1, read on the forward strand.
TTGAATTCCGGCTCTTCCGCAAGTCTTGTTTCCCAATCTCTTCGCATGGCAGCCGCTTTACTAACTTTTTGTAGAAGTTGGGCGGCTTCCGTGAGTGTTTTCTCCATGAGATCCCCACCTGCACACATTTCGACGTGTCGCATGCAACTAGGGGTTAGGGAAAAGAAAAATGTATGCAAGAGTACGTCACCGGTGAAGCCGAGTTTTGGTCCTTGTTCGATTAATTCATTAAACCTATCCCGGGCTTGGTCTATCCCTTCCTCTTCTCCTTGCATGAAAGTGATCACTTGCCTCCTTAGATGTTGAACCTTGCTAATTGGAAAGAACTTCTCGCAAAACTTCTTTGTCAACTTGTTCCAATTGCCTTCAACCTCAAAGGACGCAACCGAATACCATGTCTTTGCTTTGTCGGCAAGTGAGTAGGGAAAGAGATTCCATTTGAACCATTCATCGGGAACTCCTTCTTGACGCACCGTGTTGCATATTGTCGTGAAATCCCTTATGTGTCTATATGGGTTCTCCGTAACCATCCCTTCAAATGGGTTTTCCGCCACCATCTTGATGATCTTGGATTTAATTTCATACTTGGTCGCTTCGAGCTTCGAATCCGACTCTTGTACCTTTATGTCTTCACATCGAGGGCTAGCGTAATCCCTTAATGATTTCTCCGGTTCTTCCACGGGTTGATTAACGAACTCCATCTAGACAATAAGTTAAAAACAAAACAAAAAAGAAACAAGTGTTTTTCTGATAATATATGTTAGATATAGCGAATAAAAGATAAACTAAAATATAAAACTAAGTTAGATGCAAATCAAACGATGTAAACTAACTTGCTCCCCGGCAACGGCGCCGTAAAAAAGGGGCTTGTTGACGGATAAAAGACGTATCCCTCTACGATCCGCAAGCGTACGGACCCCACACCTTTTTCACCACGGGATTCCCAAGGTTCTTGTCAATCCGCGGAGCAAGGGGATTACAAGCGTTCGATCAACAACGACACACTAGCTACTAAAACCCTAACTATATTATACTAGAAAACAACTAAACACACTAGAGAGAATGATAAACGATCAAGGTAGAAGACACTCGCCCACGGGTCTACGATACTAGAGCATGCAATCGCTTAAAGACATGAAAAACCAATCTAATCTATCGGGGTTGTGACCACGGTTTCGCCCTTTCCCTCCTCTCGTACTGTCACTACGCGAAGGTATTCATGACTAGACCTTTGATGGCCACGGCGTATTGAATGGATCCAAGGAAGCATTGAGGCCTATACTCCCTTTACGGCATGGTTGCAAGCCTTAAGCATTAAAGTATATTCAACACAAGATGATAGATAGATAATCCGACAAAGTGCGATTACATCTCAATATCGATTACAACCCATGGACGAATGAGAAGATTACCCCATCAAGGTGCTGATCATGGCACCGTTGATCATGGTTTCCCTTCCGCCGGTGTCTTCCTTCTTCTCCACGAGAGGGTGCTTCCTTCGAGGTGGTTGATCTCCCGCCGGAGATCCTCCTCCTCTCTCTCTAGCTTGTGGATGGCCTTCTGGTGCGAATTAACTCCTCTCTCTGTGTTGGCGGCGCGTCGGGGGTTTTAGGGTCGAAGATCCTTCGAGGGCAAGGAAGACGGGACCGAACCGGTGCCCGAAGTGGGCTGGGCCGGCCCGCCCGGGCCGGCCGGCCCCGTGCCCAATTTCGGCCCGGTTCGGTCGCCCTTTTTGCTCCGTGGGTCCTCGTGCACTTATCTACTTTGCCCCCTCCACTTGCATGATTTTGACGCTGTTATCCTCACGATCAAGATGGAGGCTCTCTTTGCATGAAGTTTGATCTTTTACGCTTCAATCCCCGGGGGTGTTCCTCGTAGCACTTCGGTCCTCGCCACCATTGGAAGTGATTTCAGCAAGCTCATGAACACGAACAAGACTCCATGAATGCTCCTTTGAACTTGTTGCGAATCCGTCCTTTATGTCCATGTTTTCCTACATAAACATAACACTTCCAAATGCATGCACAAAGATGAACTTGTTATATGATTAGTGTGCCTAGTGGCGGGTTAGTTCCATAATCAAATCCAAACCAAAGTGTAATGAACATGCTAGGTGCACCAAAATACACCGTCAACACCAGTAGATGCAGCAGATGAGGAGCGGAAATCAGACCCCGCAGACCAACAAGGGACAACAGAGCTATGCACGAGGCAAGGCGATGCACGTTGATGCTGAAGTCGCCCTGGAGAACCCCAGAGTAGTGCTCGGTATGTTTCTAGTCAACTCCACTCCTGCCTCAGTTTTATTTGATTCTGGAGCATCCCAATCTTTCATTACATCTCAGTTCGTAGCTCAACATAATATACCCATCAGTCCCATGCCTCGCCACATGCTAGTTACCTCACCTGGGGGGGATTGAAAGCTATATATAAATGTGACAACGTCAGTCTCAAGATTTTGGGCAGAGATTTCTGTGCCAATCTTATAATCTTGGATTCCAAGGGGATTGATGTGATACTGGGAATGGGATGGTTGACCGCGTGTAATGCGGTGATACAGTGTGCTAAGAGATCAGTCCTTCTTACTAGTCCAGCTGGTGAAAGGTTTGAGTTTGCAGCAAATCCCGCACCATCAACAGCCAATGTCGTGAATAAGCTTGATGGAACGGCCTTGGAAGACATACGAGTGGTGTGCGATTACCCTGATGTGTTTCTTGAGGAGTTGCGAGGCATGCCCCCTGACCGAGATGTTGAGTTCGTTATTGATCTTTTGCCTGGTACTGCTCCTATCTCTAAGCGCCCATGTAGAATGTCTAGTGATCAGTTACAAGAACTTAAAGCTTAGATTAAAGAATTAATGGGTAAAGGGTTCATTCGTGCTAGTTCATCACCTTGGGGAGCACTAGTTATCTTTGTGGGTAAAAAGGATGGCACACAGAGGATGTGTGTTGATTACAGGTCTCTTAATGATGTTACCATCAAGAATAAGTATCCTCTGCCTCGTATTGAGGACTTGTTTGATCAGATGAGAGGATCCAAGGTGTTTTCTAAGATTGATCTGCGATCCGGTTACCATCAGATGAAGATCAGACCTTCGGATATTCCTAAGACAACTTTTACCACCAGGTACGGACTTTATGAGTACACGGTTATGTCCTTTGGGTTGACCAATGCACCTGCCTACTTCATGTACCTGATGAACAAGATCTTTATGGAGTATCTGGACAAATTTGTTGTGGTGTTCATTGATGTCATCCTGATCTACTCCAAGAATGAAGAAGAGCATGAGGAGCATTTGAGGCTTGTGTTGCAGAAGCTGAGAGAGCATGAGTTATACGCAAAGTTCAGCAAGTGTGAGTTCTAGCTCAAGGAAGTGTCTTTTCTGGGTCATATCATCACCAACGGAGGCATTGCGGTAGATCCGAGCAAGGTCAGTGATGTGTTGAAGTGGGAAGCCCCTCGTACGGTGTCTGAGATCAGGAGTTTTCTAGGACTCGCTAGTTACTATCGTCGATTCATTGAGGGATTCTCCAAGATTGTGAAACCTCTCACCACACGGCTAGAGAAGGACAGGGAGTTCAAGTGGACCAGTGCATGTCAGTCCAGTTTTGAAGAATTGAAGAAGCGGTTGACCACAACACCTGTTCTAGTGATGCAAGATCTGCAGAAGAGTTTCGACATCTATTGTGATGCATCTCGACAGGGTCTGGGTTGTGTACTGATGCAAGAAGGTCATGTTATAGCCTATGCATCTCGACAGTTGAGGAAGCATAAGTTGAACTATCCTACGCATGATCTTGAGCTAGCAGCAGTGGTTCATGCATTGAAGATTTGGAGGCACTACGTTATGGGAACTAAGTGTCAGATATACACTGATCACAAGAGTTTGAAGTACATCTTCACTCAGAAGGATCTCAATCTGAGACAGCGCCATTGGTTAGAGTTGATCAAGGACTATGATCTGGAGATTCACTATCACCCTGGTAAAGCGAATCTAGTCGCTGATGCCTTGAGTCGGAAGGGCCATACCAACATGGCTATGGTTATCCAGTTTCCGGATGAGTTGGTGAAAAGTTTGAAAGGCTCAACTTGAAAGTGGTTGCACATGCAGAGGGAGTGACATTGGAAGTGCAATCCACTCTGGAGCAGGAGATACGCAAGTGGCAGTTAGATGATGCTGGAATACGAAAAATCAAGGAGAGTATGAAACAAGGAGAAGCCCCAGATTTCACTGAGGATGAACAAGGAACTATGTGGTTCAAGAACCGGTTATGTGTGCCAGAAACAGGAAACCTCAGAGAGACTATCTTAAGAGAAGCTCACGATTCAGCTTACTCTATCCATCCAGGCAGTACTAAGATGTACCAGGATTTGAAGCAGAGGTATTGGTGGTACGGTAGGAAGCGGGATGTGGCGCACATGTGGCTTTGTGCGACACTTGCCATCGGGTTATGGCTGAACATCAGAGGCCCGCTGGTTTGCTTCAACCGTTAAAGGTGCCTGAGTGGAAGTGGGAATAAATCGAAATGGATTTCATAGTGGGTTTACCCCGAACCCGAGATGGTTATGATTCGATTTGGATCATTGTGGATTGTTTGACCAAGGTAGCTCACATCATTCCGGTGAAAACCACGTATACCGGAGCTAAGTTGGCAGAGCTATACATGTCCAGGATTGTGTGTCTGCATGGTGTACCAAAGAAGATAGTGTCAGACAGAGGTACTCAATTCACTTCTCATTTCTGGGGGAAGTTGCATGAGTCTCTCGATACCAAGTTGAATTTCAGCTCAGCTTATCATCCACAAACAGATGGACACACAGAGAGGACAAATCAGATCTTAGAGGACATGCTAAGAGCATGTGCATTTAAGCATGGTGGTAGTTGGGATAAGAGCTTGCCGTACACTGAATTCTCTTATAACAACAACTACCAAGCCAGTCTCAAAATGTCACCCTTTGAGGCTTTGTATGGAAGAAAGTGTAGAACTCTGTTATACTAGAGTGAGACAGGCGAAAGGCAGTTGTTTGGGGCAGACATAATCAGGGAGGCAGAGAAACAAGTTCAGATCATCAGAGAAAACTTGAGGATTGCTCAGTCTAGATAGAAAAGCTATGCAGATGGTAAAAGGAGAGACGTGGTCTTTCAGGAAGGTGACTATGTGTACCTAAAGGTGTCGCCTATCAGAGGATTGCGTCGATTCAGGGTTAAAGGGAAGTTGTCACCTCGGTTTATCGGACCTTTTAAGATCCTTGAGAGAGTGGGAGAAGTGGCTTACAGGTTGGAGTTGCCAGTCCAGTTAGCTGATGTGCATGATGTGTTCCATATCTCTCAGTTGAAGAAGGGTTTTGGTCCTCACGACAAGGAGCCGTTACCCTTGGATGATCTAAATGTTAAAGAGGATCTCACTATTGTTGAGCACCCTATCCAGATATTGGAAACTATGACATGGGTTACCAGGAATAGTGTGATCAAGATGTGCAAAGTACAGTGGAGTAATCATGCAGAGGATGAGGCAACATGGGAAAGAGAGGATGAGCTGAAACCAGAGTTTCTAGATCTTTTTCCCAATCTATTCGAATCTCGAGGACGATATTCTTCTTTAGGGGGTAGGATTTGTAACACCCTAATTTTACTAACATTTTGGCTTTATTAAAATTTGCTAGAAAGATTTATTTGCTTAAGGAATATAGGGCTGCTTTATTTCTTTTTAGGCATTTAAAACTTTTCAAAATTAAAATTAATGAATTATAGGAATTAAATGTTGCATACATGCTGGTGCATTGTTTTTGTTTGTTGGAATTAAAATTCAAAGTTTGAATTCTTTTGTTTGAGTCCTTTTCAAAATTCCTAAAGCTTTTCTTTTTCTCCCTACCCTATTCCCTTCTTCTTTCAGCCTATAACCTCTAGCCAGCCCAGCATCAGCAGTAGCCGCGGCCTGCTCTTCCCGCGTGTTGCAGCCCAGTAGCCGAGCAGCCCAGCCGGCCCAGCTAACCACCGCCGCCAGCCCGCTTCGCCGCCTCCCCCTCGCGCGGTCGATGACAAGTGGCCCCCACCCCGTCATTCCCGACCTCCCCGTGTCCCGCCGGACTCGTCCGCGAGTCCGACCCGCCGCCGCCGCGCGCAAGCACGGTTGGCCTTGGCCCGCACGCCAAGGAGGCCCCTCCGGCCTATTTAAAGCCGCGCCGCCCCCCTGGACTCCTCACCCGAGCCCTAGCCGCCACCCCGCCGTCTTGCGCCGTCACCCGAAACCTTAGCTTCCGCCGCCGCCTTCGATTCCCCGCCTCCGCCGCTTTTGCGTCGACGTGACGCTGTCCAAGAGCTGCGCTGTAACAGCACAGGTGTTTATTAAAGATAAATACCTTAATTAGTTGTGTTAATCAAGGTTAATTAGCTTCTAAGCATGTTTGGCATGTTTTGTCACACATTTGCACAAAAGACCTTGGTCAAAATCCCAAATCACGGTCGAACCCTAGATCTCCTTAAAGGCTGATTTAGTTTTATTGCGCATTCTCCAAATTTCACTACATAAGTTCAAAATCGGCCAATATGAAAGTTGTTCGTCATTTCGGGGAACACATTTTTTCGTAATTGGCGAACATTGCAAATTGGCTAAAAATCAAGTTGAACGCGCTGTGAATAGTAACTTGGGGCCGAGAATTCTGCCAACTTCGGCCGACGTTCCCAGACAAACCGTTGATCAAAATATATGTCACCCTTTGGGAAAGTTGTAGCACTATAGTTGTTCTACAACTTTCGTTTTTGGAGATTTTCAAGTTTTATTCAAGAATTTGGAGTTTAGCATTTTCGAAAATGGTCAAATGAAATTAAAAGGGGTGCTGGCTGTCGCGCTCTAGCGCACACGCACGCATCTGTCTGCGTGCCCACGTGGCACCCGTGGGGAAATCTGGCATACGGATGTTTGGAGCCCGTCGCCGTGGACTCGTTCGCGCACCATGGACCCTCCGCACGACTCACGGGACCGTGCGCTGTGCCCAGGGGCGAGACCGCTGACCGGCCGCGGGCCCTTGGCCACGCGCCGTCGTGAGCTCGTGCCGCGCGCCATGCATGTATGCGGCCAAGGCGAGTAGGCCACCCGTGCTGGCACCGATAGGTCGGATGCCTCTTCGTTCTCCCCTCCTTTCTTTGCAAGTCGAGCAGAGCCGACCTGTGTAGTTTCGTCCGCCCGCCGTGCGCCATCATTGTTGCCGGCAAGGTGCTCCGCCTCCAGCTCGATTCCGCCACCGTCCACGTGCTCATACACCTCCCCTTGAACCCTCTGGAGCTCCCTCTGCCGTCCCTTGCCCCAGCTGGGCGCCCAGTTCACAGGAGCAGGAGCAGAGGCAGTCTTCAGATCCACCGAGCTGCAAAGGACCCCCTCCGGCACCTCCTCCGACCTCTGGACTGTCTCAAATGGGACCCTAGGTGAGCCTACAGCACTTCCCCGCCCTTTCCCGGCCAAGCCTGGCCTTCCCCTCGCCGGAATCCGGCTATCCCCGCTGCTGGTCGCGCCAAGGACTACATTGCAGAGGTCAAGTTCTTTTCAGGGTCTTAGATGCAAGAACCAGGGACCTGTTCGTAAGTACTATCTAGATCCAAAACGCAGGAACTTTTAAAATACATTAAAAATCGTAGAAAACTCAGAAAAATGCAAATCTAATTTTGTTGGGTTCCTAGTGAAGAAACCTACCTTTTCTAGAAAGCATGTATAGGGTGTTTCTGTGCAGGTTTTGGATTAAAAATTCAAACTCAGTTTGGTGTGTTTTTGGTGTAGTTTAAAATATACGCATGCTATGATCTTGAATTTTGGATATGTTACTATTTATGGCATATCTAGATCTGTGACCAAAGTTTGCATCATTTTGATGTGTAGATTTTCAGTTATGAATTATGTAAGCTTTATGCTAGATTAAGTTTGATGCTTTTTATAGCCCCTTTAGTGAACTTTTCTGTAACCACATGTGCACCCTAGGGCTTTGCCTTGTTGAGTAGTACCTCTGGTAGAGTTGATTTGATTTTAGGAAATTATTTAATGGGTGATTTGGATTTAATCTTGTGTAGGAGTTTAAATTCAAAATCTGAAAAATAATTTGAATCTACACTTATGCTTTTGTCAGAAGCTCATTTTTGGCATACATGACTTACAGGAGAAAGATGAGATCAAAAATTTTATTAAATCTTTTTATATGAATTAATAGTGATTTACTAGGCTGAAATTTATCTTTTTCATATAAATTAATTTATAAATGATCTTAAGCTATATTATGGTTTGAGAGCTTAAAATAGGCATATGATGATGGGTGCTGAAGCTTAGATTTATTTGAAATGTTTTTGATTTAATTTAGATTTATTGTTGTAAGGCTTGTTGTAAGTAATTAATTAAAGAAAGTGCAATTAAGGTGTTAAATTGTGAAAACATGTTTTGGTTCTGTTTTTGAATTTTAATCACACCCCTTACTGTTTGGTGAAGTTAAGTAACTTAATTTGCTTAGATGTGTACCCAATCACTATCAAATAAGTATAATGTTTTACACAAACCTTCACTTTTCTTTTGAAAAGAGAAGTTTAATAATTCTTTTGTCGAGGTGAACATGACCAAAATTAAACCCACATATTTTTTTACTTTAAATTCTGAACTGAATTCTTTTGTTTATTTATGAATACATGAAGTCTATGCATGTGCATTTCGTGTAGAACTCCTGACGGTGGCTGCAAGCTCGTGCTGAACAAGACAAAGGACCGTTCAAGGGAGAAGTGAATGGCGTTGGAGTACAACAAGACCCAAACCAAAGTTTGGAAGGGCCCAAGGCCTAGTTAGCACTAACTCTCCTCTTGGAAGGCAAGCGCCGGTTCATCTAACCTTTTTGGTTTAAAAGTTCATACCTTTTACATTTCAGTATTTATGTTTTACCTTGTGCATTTAAGTTTCAGGAGTTGCTTTGAAACCTAGTTGCATGATCCTTAGGACTCCTATGCTCTTTTGCTAGTATGTTAGGAACGCTAGTGCCATGCTCTAAGGTTACGGTAGAAGTCGAGTAATGACTCATTACTCGCGAGATATAGGATGCTTATGTTGGAATCATAAGTTGGTTAAATTGACTCGCTTATGTGGTAAGAGCAATGGGTTCGGTCTCGACTGAGTAGCATTGTGTTGGTTTAAGCTATTGAACGTACCAAGTGCTTATCGGGAATGGGACCGGTAAGACTATTACCTTCTGAACCGGGGCGGGATCTTTCTAGCTACCCGCTTGTGATGCGTCTCAGGGCTAGCTACCCGTGGTATAGTGTGTGAGTCCTGACTGGTCGGGTTAGACTCTCCGGATAACCGTGTACCAGAGTTTGTAGCGTCTGATCCCAAACTGTGGGATGTTGGAAACCGCCTGGTCGGGGTAGACCCTGCATTTGCTTTTATTTGAATTCTTGGGCTCTACTTCTTCCGTGTATCTTGGGTTTACGTTGCAAGGATATCAATCGATCGATCGTCGGTCACTCGCCGTTATCTGAGTCGGCTGGACCACTGGCTACCCCATGTTTATTTATGGAACATTTTGGATTAATACTGTTACCTGTTTAATATTGTTTGAACAACATGCTTGTTTAGTGCAGGTGCTCACATAGAATGGTTAACATACTAGAACTTGAGCTAAAATCTGAAAATAAGGATCAACTCTTAGTCACTTTTGGCAAAACAAACAAAGCAACCAAAAAGCCTTGCATGTCTAGTTGTATTTTCTTTTATCGGGTAAGTCTTGCTAAGTATTAGTACTCAGCCTTGCTTAATTTGTGGTTTTCAGGTAACCCCATCTGGCCTGGCTCTATTCCAGATGGTTGGGAGCTTGAGTGGGAGAACGATGATGATGAGTGATATGCATGGATGGCCTCCTGTGTGTATCACGCATTTAGTTTACTTTCCGCTGTTTAAGCTCTGAATCACCTTTACTTTTATGTACGAAAAACCTGGTTTGCAATAATGTTGAACTTGTGGACTTTAATGTAATGTAATGTTGTACTCTGGTCCCGCCTTCGTGTGGGCTTAGCGCATATCAGCGATCCTGTTGTATGTGATTTACCGGGCTTTACCCGGCGGAAGCGACAGAATAGTTCTTTATTATTGCTTAATGGCCACGTGGACAGGCTTAGGCGATAATACGGAACTATTTTGGGCGGTTCTGTCACATGTGCCAGGAGGTGAGCTTCGCGCCTGCATCGCTTGTTGTCAAGCTTGAGCACCGTAGCACCCTAGGGCCCTCGCCAGAGTTTCCGAGCCGCGCCGCCGCGTCGTCCGCCCGCGCCGCCGCGTCTCCGCCGCGGCCGCCGCCCCCGTTGGCTTCGCCGCCCCACGCGCCGCACGTAGGTGTCTTCCACGCGCCAAATCGGGCATCAAAGCCCTAGTTAGGGTTCGTCGCCGGCGAACTCCACCGCCGCTCATCGCCGGCCGCCGCCGTCGCTTCGCCACCGCCATCGGCCAGCGCTCGCGTGCAATCCGTGCCGCCAGATCAAGATCAGACGGGCTAGATCTAACCCCGTCGCCCTGCTTAACCCGCGCATCCACAACCGTCGGATCTAGATCCAACGGATCTAGATCGAGTCCACCTCGAGTCAACTAGGTCAACCCAGCAGGCTCTGGAGTTTTTGCAGAAAAGCCCCTGAGTTTTCCGATATTCACAAAGATACCCTTCCACCTTAGGAGATTCCTTACGGTTTAGTCCTTTTTCTTTTATTTTAGCCCAGTTTCTTTTTAAACCTTTGCAGTGTAGTCCCTGCACCTTCCGTAGGGCATAATTTGGTCGTTTTAGCTCCGATTTTAGCGTTCTTTATGTCCACGCGATTGTCTCGAAGCGTAGATTAGTTTTATGCCACTGTTTAGTTGTATTTGATCTGTTTGGTGACTGTTTCTTATTTATTCTTAATGTATTCTTGTATGTGATGATTGTGGACCGTAGAGAGTGAATCGTTCGGAGGATTTGAAGATCAAGACATGTCAGAGTTTGAGCAGCAGAGTTTTGAGGAAAGCAAGTCTTCCTTGATGCATACCCGTTTGTCCTACATAACATGCATTTGAATTCACTGTGTTTACTTTTCCTGCTTGCATTAACTTGACGGGAACCTATTAAGGATCATGCCTAGTCTTTTACTACCTTTGCCTTGTCACCGGGTTATTTAAAATAATCTTGTGGTAGCTATGGCTTAGCATGCTCAACCGGGAATTGGTGTTAATCAAACTTGGTTACTTTTGTATTCTATGTTTCGTTTATGTTCTTTACTTTACAAGATCACTTTATTATGTTAATCGGAACATGGAGAACCACCCAGGAAAACAGTACAACCACAAGAACTAATGGGCAATGGTCTTGGCTGAATAATTAGGAACTTTAGCTTGGGATGGTCTTACCTGATAAGGACAAGGGATCGACGGTACTGTGGGGTATAGACTCGCTCTAGCAGGGGGTTGGGTGAGTTATTCTTTTTATGGTGGGGTATCGACCTGCTAGGGGACTTTATACCTTGCTAACTGATCCGGACCTTGTGGGTCATAACTTGCTAGGGAACCTTTGTAAAAGCCATGTAGCGTCCCTATGCAACCACACCTCGGTAGTGTGGTATGGTGCCTTGCAAACACTGCATGGTTGGGTTCAAAGTTCTTTGGAGCTTTTACGCTGCTTGTGGTGAAAGTGTACAACCTCTGCAGAGTGTTAAACTAATCGATTAGCCGTGCTCACAGTCAAGAGCGGCCTGGACACTCACATGATTAAATAATAACTCCTCTCTTGACATCTTTTCTCTCTTTCCAAAGCTCTCAACTCCTCTCTTTCTTGCATGCACACAATCTGAAATTTTAAATAAACTATGCTAGAGACGAGACGAAACTTTGAGAGTAGGTTGTGTTCAAGGAATTCGATGTACAAAAGAGATGTATAGGGTTGGTTATGGAATTCGGCGATGTACGGGACTTCCGATGTGAAAGTCACGTTACCGAATGCATGACGAGGCTAGCAACAAAAGATAAGCGCAAGGACATGATCATTGCTCAAAATTAAAACTCCCAAGACAGAAGGGTCCTAGCCCAACTCATCGTGCTAATCATACTTATGGTGGCGCAAAAAATAAATTTGGCTTTGTATAAGATTTTTTTTGTTACTCTCAACTTGGAAAAAGAGGTTTTGCTAACCTTTATTACAATGGGTTTTAGATAATTTTCAGAATTGAAATCCTCCAACTTTTAGCATTGAACATAGCACAACCAAAGTGTAAATCTCAAGATCGAAGCACGGTATGGGTACTTTTAGTAGTAACAATTCCACTAAGCACCACGGTAAACGTTTTTCAAACCACACACTTATGTTCATATATCAAAAACTAAAGATGAACGAACGAGTAAATCAAGATAAGCATCACACAAGACACAAAATTTAAAGGACTCTTTTTATTTGATTTTCTTTGACGCAAACATTAAATTAAGACACTTGCAAAAATTTTAAAGCACACTAAAAAACTAAAGACTCTTAAACAATAAAACTCTCTCGAAAACTAAACTCTCTCGAAGACTAAACAGAACGAATCTAAACTTGAAGCTTAAAAACTAAAGACTAGCTAGCTAGCTCTCCCCACGCTAAAATCATACGACGACGTCGTCGTATCTTACAAAAATCCTAAGGGGGAAAACTAAACCTAGTGGTACTTCCCGCAACTATTGCACCACTTGCCTTTCATGTTCCCAACCATGCCAAAAAGTTTGCGCACGTTGCGGTTTAGGAACTTGTAGTCGTATTCGACCACGCGCTCCAAAGCCTCCATACGCTGCCTCATTGACTCCATGGCTTGGAAACATTCGTTGACCGATGTGTAGAGCTCTGAGATGGAGTGACGGAAAGCCGCACAACACATCGGATGCATCCCGAAAGGGTCGCCATTGCCAGGGTCTCCGCCGTTGTCGCCGCCGTCGTTGCCATCACCATTGTCGTCGCCGCCGTCGTCGTTGCCGCCACCGTTGGGGCCTTCGGGAGTCTTCTCCTTAGGCACCTCTTCCCAAATGTACAAATCATTATCATCTCTTCCGGCGGCCGCCCACGAGCTCGGGCTACGATCGTTGGAGTAGTTGCTATCCCCATAGTGCTTAGGCTCGGGCGACACCTCCTTGTAGTCCTTCTGCTTCATGCCTCGGATGCGCGCCGACCTTCGAACGGGAGTAGGGACGTTCTCCTCTTTGATGGGGTTGCGACATGCGATAGCACCGGTCGGGACACGCCCTCCGCAACAGATGCGGGCGATCCTATTGATCTCGGCGGGTAGCTTGAGCTCGCATCGCTTCGCCTCCTCCATCGATGGCTCCTTGGCGCCTTGCTTCAACTCTACGCTCCTCGGGGACACCATGGCTACTGTGTGGGTGCAAAATATTGCTAGATGGGATGGATTCCCGAGCTCCCAATTCGACCAAATAAATAGCCTAAAAAGGAAAACCCTAGAAACCTCATTTTTCTTATTCAAACTTCCCTTAAAATTTTCTCACCGAAGAAGGAAGTCGAAAAGGAGGATTCCGAGGAAAAAGCAGGGCGAACCGCCGCCGGGGCCCCACTGGGCCGGTCGGACCGGGCCGGCCGGCCCACCCTGTTTCGGGGGCCGGTCCGGTCCGGTTTCCTGTGTACCGCCCTTTTTCGCTTTCTTAGCCCATGCGAAAAAGTTGGCCTAGTAAATCTTCGCGAGAAACTCCAGAAAAATAAAAGAAAAAACTATTTACAAAAATCTGTGCCTTGTTTTTCATCCTAGGCTGGACGTTCGGGCTCTTCTTCCATGGTGATGACATCAATATGGTGAAGGGGCACAGCGTCGGTGTTGACGGTGAATTTCCGTCAACCTAGAGTACTTGTTATACATTGGTTTCGATTATGATTTGCAACTAACCGGCCACTAGGCATACTAATGATATAACAAGTTCACACTTGCATGTCGATTTTGGAGTTTGTTGTTTACGCAGGAAATTAACGTTAAAGAGGAGACTTTCGGGATAAGTTCATCAAGCACTTCAAGAGAAGATCATGAAGCCCGTCACAAGTCAAGATACGAAGTGAACAAGACTCCAAACAACCCAAGGACCGAAGCATCAACACGCAAAACTCCGGGGACTTGGATGTTTACCAACGAGATCAACTCAGCCCGAGAGATATTCTCGTAACTCAGGACAGCATGATCTTTCGGTACAGATTCGGAGACTTAAACGGTCTTAAATGGCAAAAGTTTGACTACCAAAGTTGTGGGCCTCGACGATACCTTCGATTTGGACATGTGGAAGGCCCAATTCGGATAAGGGAGCTAGGAGATATAGCCCCCGAAATCCCTGCTACGCAGTCAGTCCGAAATCAGAACAGATTATCTTCCAAGGCCGATTTGGAGATCTTATCTTCGTTTTTAAGGAATGAAATGAATACCAAAGTTGAAGATAATTTCGTGGCACACAACCTAGACACCGAATTTGCATTATTTGGAGTCCGGACGTGGGAGATATGACGCTGGCAAGGAAGGACTGCGAATCAGGAAAATCTGGCTGTTTTTATGGAAACCAAGTTTGCTTCTCTCCCAAGGAGGATCTCGTGCAAGGCAAGGTGGAGCACGCCCAAAGGCACCCCAGGGACATAAATACAACCCCCTAGGACCCCCAAGGTGGCTACCCATCGAACAAATCATCCTACCGACGCCAATCACCAGAAAACCGCCGCCGCAAGATGAGGGAGAGAGTTAGATGAGCTCGTCGCAAGAATCAACGCCGGCGGAGAGAAGGAAGCAAGACGAGGACTCCAAGGCGCTGGCCTAGGGGTGTTCCCAAGCTCCATCGCCGCCATCTTCATCGACGACGTTCTCCAGAGTCTCCATCACCCCTATGTGCTTCAATCCGTGTAAGATGATGGGGTAATGTCTCCGTTCATCCCTAGGATTAGATGGATACATGCTATGTGATCGCTACTCGATTTGTGGTTTCAATCTATTGTTTTCATGTTGATGATGCTTTGATGATTAAGGTTAGCTACCATGTTTTTCGGGCGTATGATATCCGCTACTCCCATAGATTCCATCAACATACCGTGTCCATCATAGGTCTAGTCACGAATACCTTCGCGTAGTGACAGTACGAGAGGAGGGAAAGGGCGAAATCGTGGTCACAACCCCCGGTAGATTGGTTTACCGCTTTCGTGTAGTAGATGCATACCATGTTATCCTAGATCCTAGGGAGGGAACGTTTATCTTTCTTAATCACTCTCTTGTGTTTACCCTTTACCATCTAGTTTAACCCTAGATTTGTTTGATCAACTTAACTTAGATTAACTTAGGTTAGATTGTTTTACCTTTAGATAAATACTCTTTCAAAGGTTATCCATTCAACTAGATTAGTGCTTGGTTAAGCGCTAGCAATCCCCTTGCTCCGCGGATTGACAAGAACCTTGGGAATCCCGTGGTGAAAAAGGTGTAGGTCCGTACGCTTGCGGATCGTAGGTGGATACGAGTTTTATCCGTCAACAAGCCCCTTTTTCTGGCGCCGTTGCCGGGGAGCAAGCCAGTTTGCTACTTTAATCTAGTATTAATTTTGTTGATTGCTAACACCTAACCCTTATTTTCTAAAAAAAGAAAAAAAATCTTTTTTATTTTTCTTTCTACTTTACTTGTGCCTAGATGGATTTGTCCACCTCACCATTGGAAGACGAAGAGATGTCGCTAAGGGAGCTAGCAATGCCGTCAATGAAAGACATTGAGATGCAAAAATCAAATTTGACGTTTGCTACAACCCACTATGAAGTGAAGCCTGGAATCATCAAGTTAGTGGTGACAAAACCATTTAGAGGATTGGAGGATGACAACCCATATAGACACATTAAGGAATTCACGATGTTATGCAACACGGTGCAACAAAAAGGAGTTCCGGCCGCTTGGTTCAAGTGGAATCTTTTTCCGTTCTCTCTCGAAGATGAAGCGCGAAGATGGTACACACTTGCGTCCGTTGAAGCAAAAGGAAATTGGGATGAGCTAGTGAAGAAGTTTCTTTTGAAGTTCTTTCCCATAAGCAAGGTTCAAGACTTAAGGAGGCAAGTGCTCAATTTCAAGCAAGGAGAGGATGAAGGAATCGATGAAGCATGGTACCGTTTTAATGAACTACTTGAGCGAGGCCCGAACGTGGGATTTTCCGGTGACTTGATGTTGCATACCTTTTATTTTTCACTAACCCCTAACTCATCTCGTTTTGTAAGCATGTGTGCAGGCGGTGACATAATGGATAAACAATTAGTGAAGCCGCACAAATCTTACAAAGGATAAGCAATGGACAAAGAACACCACGAGATTGGCAAAGATGTTGTCGAGAGGAGCAAAATGACAAAAGCAAGCCCAAGGTGCTTGCTGAAATTTCTAAAAAAGATGAACCGAAGGTCAAGGAAGATGAACCGACCATACAAGAAAGTGAAGATCCACTTCCCAAGGTAAGAGAAGTCATTTCGGATGTTAAAAATGTTGAAACTAACATTAATGTAGGCCGAAGTATGTGGAATGCTAGACCATTGGCGGAGTTCATTCAATCCGGTTGGGTTCAAGTTGATTTCGCCCCACTAATTAACTACCGAAGGAAGGAGGAACGCCGACACATTGCCAAACTAGTTGAAGATATATTTGATCAAGAGATGAGTGGAGAGTCGATCCAAAAGATGTTTGAAGAAGAAAGAGAAGAAGGAGATGAAGGATGGATCGACCGGTTTGATAACTCAAAGATTTATGATGAAGGGAGAGAAGAGTACAACCGTGATGAGCCTAGTGACTCAAAGGATAAATGGGAGGAGATAGGACTCAAGCTAGATGATAGCTTGTGTGCTATTGAAGCCTACACACTAGCAAATCAAGACATGGAAGTACTCAAGGATGAAGGAAAGAGTGAATCAACAATGAGCGATCTTGACGACATGTGGTACATGGAAGATAAAGAAAGCAACATACAAGTTTTTGAAGATGAAGATATGGTTGATAAAGAAGACTTCAAAGAAGAGATGAATGCGTACATAGTTGAAGGATTACATGTTCCACATGATGAGTTGAAGAAATTGCAAGATGGTGATGAAGAGGCAACTACACTTGTTGAGATTGATTCGCCCTCAATACCGCTAGATGAACCAAATATCACTCTTGTTGAAAAATCTCTAAGGCCAAGGTACGCGCTGAAATCTCAAGATATTATTGGTATTGATGTTGATAGATTCAAATACTCATGCTCAACCAATAGTATGAATGATAGTTTAATGTTTATGCCTTGTTCCAATAGTGATCATGTTGATAGGCTAGATTTTCTTGAGAGTGAAAAAGAGGAAACATTTATGTTCGATCCAATTAATCTCACACCTAAACAACCTTTGCCTAATGATGAGCTAAGTGCTATGCATGAAACATATGCTTCTTTTATTTACACCTTGACTTGTTGCTACAATTCACATGTGGTGTTAATTATGGACGCGTATGTTTACAATAAGTTTTGTAAATCTCGATCATGCTTTGCGCTTGGTCAAGCTAATGACCTTAAAGAATCATATGTCGGGAAAGGCCCGATTTTCACTAACCATGTAGACAAGGCTTGAATAATGAAAAAAAGAAGTCATGCCTAAAAGAGTTGCAAGATAAATCATCAACCTCTCCGAATCCCGCGATGGATGCTGCTGTCTTCATCAATTTGAGAGCTTGTTCAGAGGTGTACAAATGAAGAAATGAGATATCCAGAAGCTCCATCAAGTTACCATTCCAACGCATCAAGAACCAACAAGTTTGAAGACCCGTGCAAGGAGTTATGGAGAAAACATTGAGCGTTGCGCGTTCTGAAATTTCAGGACAGATTTCATCGCCGAAGTAAAACGGACGTAACTCTTTTGTCCGGAGTCCGATTTGAGCAAATAAAGACTCGTTGGAAAGGAAATTTTGTGCACTGTGCAATGGAGTAGAGCTTGAGTATACTTTCTGTTCTGGACATTAAAAAAAATTCATGGAGTGAAGGCAGCACCGAAGGATGATAGAGAAGGAGATAACGATGAAACAAAAGGATGCTTTGGGCAAGTCTTCTATAAGTGATCAAGCACAACATGGAAAGTAAATTAAAGCTGCATTGGTACCTTTTCTTCTTGCATGAAGGGTCATGGCTATGCAACGAAAAGAAGGTATGTGAGAAAGTCGAGCTCTATGACTTTAAATGAAGCGCTTTTCGGGAGGCAACCCGTTTCTTTATATTTTTACTACTTTCTTAGAGAAAATAAAGAATGGCACTATCTTATGATGATCAACTTGTGGTTATTAATCTAAGTTCAGTTTTCCTTTTTAGAACCACCATCATGTTCATGATCATATTTATTTATTTGCATGCATTGCATTTTGTTGTCCTCGTGATGTTTCTTTGTGTATACATGTTTTGCACATAGTTGGCTTGGTTGTTTTATATACTTAATGATGTATGCTTCATTTTCCATGTTAATACTTCATAAGGCATTATGAGTATTTTCCTTTTGTGATCTTGTGTAAACGTGGTGTTTAAACATGATTGCGGACCATCATCGTTAAGTTCGATAAACCTAGCTGGCTTTTCATATGTTTTCATGTTGCTTTGGTTAGTTTATAAGCTTTGCAATGCACTTAATTTTTCTTGTGCTATAAGAGTTATTGATTTAGGGATAGACATGGTGTTTTAACCCTAGATATATAAACCTTTATGGCTATGGAGAAATTCAGCAACCTAGTTGTAAACATGGTGTTTAGAACTAGGTGAAAACATTGTCTTATTTATATGCTTTCCTATCATGTGCATACACACCTTGCACCACGTACACTCATTAGGTTTTTATTCCTCATTAGACTAATTATGCCACAAGTTAAGAATCTTAGGAGACATTGTTGGATTGTTGGCAATTCTATCTACTCCCAACCGTCACCTTGGGGGTAGAATGTGCGTTTAAAACGTCTTACAGGCAAGATAAAGACTCTCACTACAAGGAAATTGAAGGATGGCTAAGAAGTGCTTTGTCTTCTTCTTCCATGACTAGCAAAATGCTAAGCATGGGGGAGACCCTGAATCTTCAGCACGGAAGTTAACATCACCGGATCAATGCGCGAAAAGATATCGATCTCATCAAAATTCTGCATGGTCTCGAAGGGAAAACACTGGGTATTTTTGGATATTTAGAAGCCCCATGAAGTTACGATTCCAACAAATCAAGAATCAAGACAATCGGAGGTTCCTGCAAGCGGTTGTGCCCGAATCACCGAGTGCAACACGTCCTGAAATCAGTTTTGGACAGCACGCAGCGCTGAAGTAAAACGGACATAGCTCCCTTGTTTGAACTCCGTTTTCGATGAATGACCACACGTTGGAAAGGTAATTTCATAAACTTTTCAATAGAGCTATATTTCGATATATGTTCTGTTCTGGA
Organism: Cenchrus americanus; assembly: GCA_947561735.1. Classification (NCBI taxonomy): domain Eukaryota; kingdom Viridiplantae; phylum Streptophyta; class Magnoliopsida; order Poales; family Poaceae; genus Cenchrus; species Cenchrus americanus. Next base: position 9,232,925 of record OX387242.1, read on the forward strand.
CAGAGGGGGAAATCCATGAAAAAGAGACAGCAAGGAGATGATGAGAACAAGAAAGAGGAGATGGTGATGACAACATTGAAGAGAAGGGTGACCAATGACTCCATTAAGCATACAAGATCAAATTCAGAAGTTTAGGAGCATTAATAAATCAAGACAAAAGCAAAAGCCACATCGATACATGGAGATGTCGGAAGAAGGCAATGAAGAATTACAAAGGATGGTAACATCTCCATGGACCTTCTCTTTTCCAAACACAAATGCTTGTAAGTATGCCTTCAACCTCAACTAGGTGCAACCTTTTGTTTTTCTCTTCCAACAATAACATGGCTACTAGGAGGACAACCTAGGTTTCTTTTTACTTTCATTAGATAAGCATGACCATGTGTTCACCTCGATGTTCGATATTGCCTATGCTTACGGAAAGATGATGAAAGTTGCCGCTTTGTTTTACCTACATGAAGTTATACATGTCTTGGCTAATTGCTCTCTATAATATGATCTGAAATTAATTTAAATACCGGCTCTTTTATTTGTGGAGGTGAAATGACTATGCTCTAGACCCACATACATATCTTTGCTCTTTGATTTAAGTTTATGGATAGCCGGATAACTTGTTGTTTTTATGAAAACTTAACTTTTATGCTATCTACATATTTGTGATGCTCTTGCAAAGTTCTACCTACCAAAGCCATATACATATATGTTTTATGATAACAAAACCCGTAGATTGCAAACATATGTTTTGATGAGTTGGATTAGGATTGATTTCTATGGTTCGAGACTAAGAAGCTGGTCATTCCTTTGTGTAACTTTTTCATGCTAGCCTTTTTGTCCATGCATTATGGGTTTTCACATCGAAAATTTCACAAACTTCGCTGGGCATCCACCCTAAACCAAAAACATCTTTTTGTGATCACCTCCTTGTCCACAACCCAATTTGAGTATGGAGTAAAATTCTCGATGGAGATTCAAATATTCCGCATGATTATGGAATTTATACTTACTTTAGCAGTCATTTCCCCTCTCTTTTATGCTCGAGGACGAGCATCGTTCAAGCATGGGGGAGGAGTCATTCTGACACAAATGCTATGTAAGTATTATGTTGCAAAAAGTTTTGAGGAGCAAAAGAAAAAAAGAAAAAAATGAAAAATGAAAAAAAATATGATAAGAAGAAAAGAAAAGTAAGAAAAATAGGAAGAATAAAGTGAAAAAAAAGAGAAAAAAATGAGAAGGAAATAAAATTAGGAAAAAAATAAAGATGCTCCTCGGTTCTTTTTGCTTCATAAGTTCTCAAGTGCCTTGATGGTAAATCCATACTCAAATCTTTCAACCATGTGCAATCCGATAACGAGGACTTCACTCGTGCCTCGGGATCATCCATTTGCCACTTGCACATGTCCACTTATCTAAATGTGTGTGTTTCGTCCCTCTCTCTTTCCAACATTTATTTTCCATGGCCTTTTTGACGAGTCTCGGTAATTCCAATAGACCTCTCTCTTAATTTGACAATATTTCGGATGTATGTTTTGCTAGGATTATTTTTAACCTTCCAAGCTCCACATAAGCCTTCCACTATCACATATGAGTAGAGTAGGTTGAAAATAATCTAGTATAGGCTTGAGTGACTTGATGAGATGAGTGTTCCATGAGCTCTTGCAAGAGATTTTCACTTATGTTGGATATGCATCTTTTTGAAAATCTCCCATGTGACAAGGTAATGGTTTGAAGTTCACTTAAGTTTGAGAGCATCGTGTTAAATGTGGCTTGTTCTTTATTGTTAGTCTATCTTCCATAATGAAAAAAGAAGCCGGTCACAACTTGAACCTTAAAAATAAATTTTTAAGAGAGAGCCATTTGCCTCGTGATGAATGACTAAGTGCAGGGACAACATTGGAAGGCAACACTGATTTCCCTTTTAAGTAAGGATTCCTTACTCGAGGACGAGCAAGGTTTAAGCATGGGGGAGATGTTGACGGTGAATTTCCGTCAACCTAGAGTACTTGTTATACATTGGTTTCGATTATGATTTGCAGCTAACCGGCCACTAGGCATACTAATGATATAACAAGTTCACACTTGCATGTCGATTTTGGAGTTTGTTGTTTACGCAGGAAATTAACGTTAAAGAGGAGACTTTCGGGATAAGTTCATCAAGCACTTCAAGAGAAGATCATGAAGTCCGTCACAAGTCAAGACACGAAGTGAACAAGACTCCAAACAACCCAAGGACCGAAGTATCAACACGCAAAACTCCGGGGACTTGGATGTTTACCAACGAGATCAACTCAGCCCGAGAGATATTCTCGTAACTCAGGACAGCATGATCTTTCGGTACAGATTCGGAGACTTAAACGGTCTTAAATGGCAAAAATTTGACTACCAAAGTTGTGGGCCTCGACGATACCTTCGATTTGGACATGTGGAAGGCCCAATTCGGATAAGGGAGCTAGGAGATATAGCCCCCGAAATCCCTGCTACGCAGTCAGTCCGAAATCAGAACAGATTATCTTCCAAGGCCGATTTGGAGATCTTATCTTCGTTTTTAAGGAAAGAAATGAATACCAAAGTTGAAGATAATTTCGTGGCACACAACCTAGACACCGAATTTGCATTATTTGGAGTCCGGACGTGGGAGATATGACGCTGGCAAGGAAGGACTGCGAATCAGGAAAATCTGGCTGTTTTTATGGAAACCAAGTTTGCTTCTCTCCCAAGGAGGATCTCGTGCAAGGCAAGGTGGAGCACGCCCAAAGGCACCCCAGGGACATAAATACAACCCCCTAGGACCCCCAAGGTGGCTACCCATCGAACAAATCATCCTACCGACGCCAATCACCAGAAAACCGCCGCCGCAAGATGAGGGAGAGAGTTAGATGAGCTCGTCGCAAGGATCAACGCCGGCGGAGAGAAGGAAGCAAGAGGAGGACTCCAAGCCGCTGGCCTAGGGGTGTTCCCAAGCTCCATCGCCGCCATCTTCATCGTCGACGTTCTCCCGCAGTCTCCATCACCCCTATGTGCTTCAATCCGTGTAAGATGATGGGGTAATGTCTCCGTTCATCCCTAGGATTAGATGGATACATGCTATGTGATCGCTACTCGATTTGTGGTTTCAATCTATTGTTTTCATGTTGATGATGCTTTGATGATTAAGGTTAGCTACCATGTTTTTCGGGCGTATGATATCCGCTACTCCCATAGATTCCATCAACATACCGTGTCCATCATAGGTCTAGTCACGAATACCTTCGCGTAGTGACGACGAGAGGAGGGAAAGGGCGAAATCGTGGTCACAACCCCCGGTAGATTGGTTTACCGCTTTCGTGTAGTAGATGCATACCATGTTATCCTAGATCCTAGGGAGGGAACGTTTATCTTTCTTAATCACTCTCTTGTGTTTACCCTTTACCATCTAGTTTAACCCTAGATTTGTTTGATCAACTTAACTCAGATTAACTTAGGTTAGATTGTTTTACCTTTAGATAAATACTCTTTCAAAGGTTATCCATTCAACTAGATTAGTGCTTGGTTAAGCGCTAGCAATCCCCTTGCTCCGCGGATTGACAAGAACCTTGGGAATCCCGTGGTGAAAAAGGTGTAGGTCCGTACGCTTGCGGATCGTAGGTGGATACGAGTTTTATCCGTCAACAGTCGGGTTCGTAGTAAACCTTAAGCCATTGACCATTCACCATGAATTGATCACCTTTCACATCCATAATGGTTACCGCTCTATTGGAGAGCACCAAATGAACAACATAAGGTCCGTCCCACTTGCTTGGCAATTTCCCCTTTCCGAAGGTTTTAAACCTCAAATTGTAGAGGAGGACCTTATCTCCTTCTTTAAAATCTTTCTTCTTCAACCTTTTCTCAAACCACCTTTTAATTCTCTCCTTGTATATGCTTGCATTCTCGTGCTTTCAACCTCATCTCCTCTAGCTCGCTTATTTGAATCCTTCATTTTACCACCGCGGCATCGAGATCAAGGTTCATCTCTTTAATCGCCCAATAGGCTTTATGTTCCAACTCAACCGAAAGGTGGCAAGCTTTTCCATAGATGAATTGATAAGGGGTCATACCTATCGGTGTCATGAATGCCGTTCGATACGCCCACAAAGCTCCGTCTGATTTCTTTGACCAATCTTTCCCTCCCTTCTCTATGGTTTTGTTGAGGATGCTCTTTAATTGCCTATTCGACGTTTCCGCTTGTCAGTTGGTTTGTGGGTGATAGGCTGTAGAGACCCTATGTTCAATTCCCAACTTGGACAAGCACTTTTTGAAATTCTTCCCGGTGAAGTGAGTTCCTCCATCACTTGTCAAGATTCTCGGTGTACCGAAACGAGGAAAAATCATGCTCTTGATCATGGCAATGGACTCCTCTATGGAAGCTTTACGACATGGCATAGCCTCTACCCACTTGGATACAAAATCAACCATGACTAGGATATGCTCATATCCATGTGAGTTTTTGAAAGGCCCCATGAAGTCTATTCCCCACACATCGAATAAATCGATTTGTAGATTATATCTCAAGGGCATAGAATTTCTTTGAGAGATGTTTCCGGTTCTTTGGCATTCGGGGCATCATGCAACATATCTTTTAGTATCTTCATGCATCTCCGGCCAATAGAATCCGCTAGACCACACTTTTGCTTGGGTCCGAAAATGGCTATAGTGTCCACCGTACTCCGCCTTGTGGCACTTTCTCAAAATTTCTAGCCTCTCTTCTCTTGGCACACATGTTCTCATGACTCCATCATTGCCAAGTTTGAAGAGGTATGGTGCATCCCAAAAGTATTTCTTACTTTCGGAGATTATCCTCCTTTGAGAGTTTCTATCTAGATGGTCAAGAGTCATCTTCCGAATCGCTCGAATGATATCAATCATCCAAGTGTCTTTATCGAGCACTCGATAGAGGTGGTCATCTCTCATCTTGTCTTCTATGTGATTTTTTATCATCTTGTCCACGATTCATCCTAGACAAATGATCGACCACAACATTCTCCACCCCCTTCTTATCACGGATTTCAACATCAAACTCTTGAAAAAGAAGGATCCAACGAATCAATCGTGGTTTAGCATCCTTCTTAGCCAAGAGATACTTGATGGCCGCGTGATCGGTGTAAACAATGACCTTCGAGTTCACGATGTAAGATCTGAATTTTTCGAAAGCGAATAACACCGCTAGCAACTCCTTTTCCATAGTGGCATAATTTAATTGTGCCTCATTAAGAGTTTTGCTAGCATAGTAAACAGCGTGAACTCAACCTTCCTTTCTTTGACCAAAAACTGCGCCTACGGCGTAGTCACTTGCGTCACACATGATCTTGAAAGGTTGGCTCCAATCCAGGGGTTGAATAATGGGAGCACTCACCAACGCACTTTTCAAGGTCCAGAATGTCACTAGGCACTTCTCATCGAAGTCAAAAGCCACATCCTTTTGAAGGAGATGCGTTAAAGGCTTAGTGATCTTTGAGAAGTCCTTAGTAAATCTTCTATAAAATTCGGCATGGCCTAGAAAGCTCCTCAAGGACTTAACATCCGTCGGAGGTGGGAGTTGCTCAACCGTCTCTACCTTAGCCTTGTCCACTTCAATGCCTCTCTCGGATATAACATGTCCGAACACTATGCCTTGCTTAACCATGAAGTGGCACTTTTCCCAATTTAACACCAAGTCTACCTCCGCACACCTCGTGAGGACCTTATCCAAGTTTGCCAAGCAATCCATGAACATCTTCCCATAAATCATCCATGAACACCTCGACGATTTCTTCGATGAATTCCGAGAATACAGCCATCATGCAACGTTGAAAAGAGGCCGAAGCGTTGCATAGACCGAAGGGCATCTTTCTATATGCAAATGTTCCATAAGGGCATGTAAACGTTGTTTTGTGTTGATCATCCGGGTGAATGGGAATTTGCATGAACCCCGAGTACCCATCGAGAAAGCAAAAATAAGCGTGGTTCGCTAATCTCTCGAGCATCTCGTCAATGAACGGTAGGGGGGAAGTGATCTTTCTTTGTTGCTTTGTTTAGCTTTCGATAATCGATACACATCCGCCACCCGATCACGGTTCTTTGCGGTATCAACTCGTTCTTCTCATTCTTCACCACGGTTAAACCTCCTTTCTTCGGTACACAATGTACCGGGCTCACCCATTCGCTATGCGGAACCGGGTAGATGATTCCGGCATCAAGTAACTTGATGACCTCTTTCTTTACTACCTCTCGCATGGCATGAGTTAGCCTCATTTGGTGGTCCACTACGGGCTTACATTGGTCTTCCATTTGTATACGATGAGTGCAAAAGGCTGGGCTAAGACCTTTGAGATCATTAATCGAATATCCAATCACCTTCTTATGTTTTTTCCATAAAATCAGCAACTTCTCATTTTCTTCGGGACTCAACTCATCACTCACAATGACTGGATAAGTCTTGTCTGGGACCAAAAATTCATACTTTAATCCTTTGCGCAAAGGTGTAAGGTCTACCTTGGGCACTTGTGGCTCCTCGGGTTTAATTTCTCCTATGTCCTTGAATCTTTCTTTCTCCACGCTTCCATCATGCGGTTTTATGCCTTTTGTAGCTTCTTCTAGCTCTTCATCTCGTTGATCATTAATTTGATTTTCCATCGCTCTTTGCAGCGGGTCTCTAAGGGTTTCAACAAAACAAAGACTATCTACCTCCTCTACTTCGTCTTCACGAGGAAAGGGTGTAGGGTGTTTAGAAACGCGAAGAAAGTTATATGTGTACTTCTTTCCATTATGGTTCATTGTTACTTTGCCTTTTCCGGCATCCAACACGGCATCAACAAACTTAAGAAAGGGCCTACCTAGGATTACGTGATCATGATTACTATGGTAAGCATCAGTAACAAAGAAATCGATTGGTATACATTTTCCAGAGATTTTTACATTCATGTTGCAAGCAATACCTAGAGGTCTAATAGTTCTACCATCTCCCATGATTAATTTCATTGATGTTGGAGCCAAGTCTAGGTTGTGGTCTTGAACTTTATCGTAAATTTTAAAAGATAGGACACTTACTTGGGCTCCGATGTCGCATGAAGCTTTGCATTAAACTCCATTGATCTCGCAACTCAAGTGTGGTGACATCTTCTCTTCTTCTTCGGATCCTATCGCGTAAACTTCGGCGAGGTGAGTGTATGGCGATGCTTCGGGCTTGATCCCCATGATTCTCTCCACCTCGGCAATGTGTTCCGGATCCACTTCACTGTCTCCAAAGAACTTTTGAAATATCTCACAAGTGGTTTCAAGGTCATATGAATCTTCCGCTTTCTTCTCCGGTGGGAAATCCACTTCCAATGCTCTTGCCATCCCCTTTTGACTAGGGAACGATCTTCTCTTATCGAATACTTCTCCGTAATCGATAGGAACCCAATCCATTGGTTCGAACTCCCTTAGAGGCTTCGTGCTTGACATGCTTCTCTTGTTTGTCTCATTTGGTACGGCGAAGTCAATGCTCGGGGTAGTTCTTGACTTGATGTGTTCTTGTTCAAGCTTTTCCGGGACTGGCTCCTCTTCTGTGACTTCCGGGGTTGCCTCTTTAGAAAATTCAGCACACTCTTTCATCCTTGAATTGTGTTCCGGCTCTCCTGCAAGTCTTATTTCCCAATCTATTCGCATGGCAGCCGCTTTACTAATTTTTTGTAGAAGTTGAGTGGCTTCCGTGAGTGTTTTCTCCATGAGATCCCCACCTGCACACATTTGGACGTGTTGCATGCAACTAAGGGAGAGGGAAAAAAATGTATGCAAGAGTACGTCACCGGAGATGCCGAGTCTTGGTCCTTGTTCGATTAACTCATTAAACCTATCCCAAGCTTGGTCTATCCCTTCCTCTTCTCCTTGCATGAAAGTGATCACTTGCCTCCTTAGATGTTGAACCTTGCTAATTGGAAAGAACTTCTCACAAAACTTCTTTGTCAACTTGTTCCAATTGCCTTCAACTTCAAAGGACGCAAACGAGTACCATGTCTTTGCTTCACCAGCAAGTGAGTAGGGAAAGAGATTCCATTTGAACCATTCATCGGGAACTCCTTCTTGACGCACCGTGTTGCATAGCGTCGTGAAATGCCTTATGTGTCTATATAGGTTCTCCGTAACCATCCCTTAAAACGGGTTTGCCGCCACCATCTCGATGATATTGGATTTGATTTCATACTTGGTCGCTTCGAGTTCGAATCTGACTCTTGTACTTTTATGTCTTCACATCGAGGGCTAGCATAATCCCTTAGTGATTTCTCCTGTTCTTCCACGGGTTGATTGACGAACGCCATCTAGACAACAAGATAAAAACAAAAACAAACAAAGTGGTTTTCTAGGTAATATGTGTTAGATATTAGCAAACAAAAGATAAACTAAATATAAAACTAAGTTAAATGCAAACCAAACGATGTAAACTAGCTTGCTCCCCTGCAACGGCGCCAGAAAACGGGGCTTGTTGACGGATAAAAGACGTATCCACCTACGATCCACAAGCGTACGGACCTACAACTTTTTCACCACGGGATTCCCAAGGTTCTTGTCAATCCGCGGAGCAAGGGGATTACAAGTGTTTGATCTACCTCTACTCACTAGCTACTCAAGCCCTAACTAAGATTAAACTAGAAAACGACTAAACTACACTAGAGAGAACGATTAAGCTATCAAGATAGGAGACACTTTCCCATGGGTCTATGATACTAGAACATGCAATCGCTTTAACCATGAAAACCAATCTAATCTATCGGGGGTTGTGACCACGGTTTCGCCCTTTCCCTCCCCCCATACTGTCACTACGCGGAGGTATTCGTGACTAGACCTATGATGGACACGGCGTATTGAATGGATCCAAGGGAGCATTGGAGCTCTACTTCCCTTTACGGCATGGTAGCTAACTTTAAGCATTAAAGTATATTCAACACAAGATGATAGATAGATAATCCAACAAAGTACGATTACATCTCAAGATCGTTTACAACCCATGGAGGAATAAGGAGATTACCCCATCAAGGTTCTAGACATAGCATCGTTGATCATGGTCACCCTTCCGACGGTGTCTTCCTTCTTCTCCACTTGTGGGTGCTTCCTTCGAGGTGGTCGATCCCCTCCGGAGATCTCCCTCCTCTCTCTAGCTTATGGATGTCCTCTTGGTGCGAATGGCTCTCACCTCTGCGAATGGCGGCGCCTCCAGGGCTTTAGGGTTGAAGATCCTTCGGGTGCAAGGAAAGGGCGGCCGAACCGACCCCCGGAGTGGGCTGGGCCGGCTAGCCCAGGCCCACTTCGGCCCGGTTCGGTCGCCCCTTCGCTCCCGTGGGTCTTCATGCATTTATGCACTTTGCCCCTCCACTTGCACTATTTTGACAATGTCATCCTCGCGTCCAAGATGGAGGTTCTCTTTGCATGAAGTCCAGTCTTTTACGCTTCAATCCCCGGGGGTGTTCCTACGTAGCACTTCGGTCCTTGCCACCATTGGAAGTGATTTCATCAAGATCATGAACACGAACAAGACTCCGTAAATGCTCCTTGAACTTGTTGTGAATCCGTCCTTTATGTCCATGTTTTCCTACATAAACACAACACTTCCAAATTCACGCACATAGATGAACTTGTTACATGATTAGTGTGCCTAGTGGCGGGTTAGTTCCATAATCAAATCCAAACCAAAGTGTAATCAACATGTTTGGTGTACCAAAATACACTGTCAACAGGAACTAACCCCAGTGTTGAGTCATTTGCTCACTCTCACTCTTGGTTTTGAGTTGCAGGTGGGAGGCCTGGAGAACATTTGGTTGATAACAGGGGGTGGTTCTTCGGCCTCATACCACGGTGGTGACATGGAGGTACATCACTTTCGGGGATGGTGGACAAGGATGAGTGACTTCTAAAGAAATGATAAAGGTAAGTGAATTTGTGACCTTCAAGTGTGTGGCCTTGGTCAAGCCACTTGGTTCTTTTTGCTCTTTGCCCTATCTCATGTGTGTAAGGCGAGCTTTGTATGCTCTTTGGCTATGTTTTTGAAAAATGTCACATGAGTAAATGCCTTCATATGATATTGACATGTTTTAGTGGCTTGGCTATGCTTAATTTGTGGTTGGATAGCTTATTTTGATCATATGGGGCCAAAGGCTCATTTGTCATCATGAATGTTTAACCCTCATGCTTTATCTTGTGGAGGGGCATAAGTTCCTTTTTGTCGCAAAGACATTTCATGTACCAAATATGAATCTGAAAATGAAATGTAAATTGCTTAGAAAATGTGCTCCCATGTCATATGTGCTAAATTTAAATTGCTTTGGGTGCTAAACCGTTGCATGATGCCTATCAATGAGAAGTCTCATATATAGAAGTAGGCACATGGCTTGGTGGCTTTGACATGACATGAGGTGCTTGTGGGTGTTTGTGATGGTCTTATGACTAGAATGGTTGTACTAGCATGAAGTTTGTGTGGCTTTGCTATTTTGACATGTTTTGTGTGGCATGAAGTAGCTTCGTTCGAGGGACCTGGTGGCCAGCGGAGTCAAGTGCGGGCCGCATGGTGGCAAGAACGGTAAAATGAAGTCATGAACGGTTTCTTGGTTGAGCCTCAAAACCAATGTCGAGCCGGGACTACATGGGAGCAAAGTCATGAGTGGTGATTGGTGGAGGCTACACCGAGTTCACTGGGTTTCCAGTGGTTCACTAGAAAACCACTTGGTTCCTTGGTTGATCCACAAAGCCAAGACCGAAGAACCGAAGATGGAGTTGGAGTAGCTCCAGACTGGTCTGACCGGTGAGGATCACGGGTCGGACTGGTGTGCGACGACGCAGTCCGGAGACTTCGAAGCGGAGGACACGCGTCGGGATCTCAAGGCTTGCGTCTAGGCTAAGCAAGTTTGTGGTCGCTGGGCATCCGTCCGATGGAGCGATGACAAAGATTTCCGAATTCGCCCTCGAGGGGCATGTATCCCTAATTAGCTAGTAAGGGCATTTTAGACTTTCGGTTGCCTCCATAAACCCAAGAGGTGAGAGGATGGCAGCAAACTCTCTGGACCCTAGCTCATTTGGTTTTCCTATTTTCCCTTCCTATTTTCCCTAGGATTTCTATAGGATTAGCTTGAGAGCTTCATGGTGAGATCTTGTGAGAGGGAAGGATGATCGGGTGGCAAGCTAGACCTTGTATGAACCTCTTTGTGATGTACAGATGATTTGGCGTGGTTCCTCAAGGCTTGGATGTGTTGTTCCCGTTCGTTCTTTTTGGTGATTTTCGGAGCCTTTTCTTGGTGATTTTTTGGGGAGATTTCGAGGCCTTTCTTTTTGGGATTTGGTGGGGGATGTATGCATGAACCCTTCGTGGTTCTTTTCCCTTTGATTCCCCTCCCAAATCCGTGAGCAAAGGGGCTCGATTTTGGGGTTTTCGGTGTTCTAGGGTTAGAGGTGTTCTTGGCGGGATTTCTTTGATTACTATTGATTCAACGAGTTTTGGTCGACCATAACTTGGCTATGGAGTGCCCATGAGGTGTTCCTACTATCCCCAAAGTCTTGTTCAGATTTGTGGAGCAGATCGGGAGATCGGGAGTTGGATTTGGAGGAGTTGACCCGCGGGTTCTGTTCATCCCGAGCTGCCCAGGTTACACCGGTCTGACCGGTGCTCTTGACCGGTCTGACCGGTGTGAGCCCTTTGTGGGATTTGACTTGGGTGAGTTGCTGGTCTCATGTGTTTTTGGGTTGTGTTGTTGCTGGTCAGTTCTTGGTCTGTTTGGAGTTGTTTTGCTAGGTTTTGTGTAGGGTCCTTCTTCCATGCAGGTTGAGTTTTGAGGGTGTTTTTGTTCCAGGGCCTAGAGAAGTCACTGAGGCTCTCTGGAACATTTGTTGTGCGGCTGCTGTAGCCACCGGCCTGACAGCCTCTGTCCACCGGTCTGACCGGCGCAGGCCATCGGTCTGACTGGTGTAGCACGTGCAGCAAGCCGTGCTAGTTTTCAGTGTGCGTGTTGGTGAGTTGTGGCTAGGAAGGTTGTTTGTTGGTTCCTAGGATCAGTAGCACTTTAGTGGCTATGTGGTCTTGACCAACTTGGGTAGTTGAGTCGGAGACGTGTGTTGGAAGCCGTGTTCATCTTGTTGGAGCCTCTATCTCCTTCGAGAAGAATTTTTATCGGCTCCCATTTACTCCCCCTCTCTGGTTCGCCGTATCGGTCCTTCAGAGATAAAACGTCATGATCATTTAATTTTTCATTAGCTCTACGCATTTTTCATTGCACTTTTTCTTTGGTGTAAGTGTTGCTTTAATTGGATTAATTTCTACTATGGGCTAAATGAGCACTCTTTGCAGGACAAAATACGAAAAAAACAAACAATCTTTACGTGACAAAGACACAATAAACGTGTGACTTTGGAGATCTCACCGGCCAGCCCCAGTGCATCTCAAAGAGACAGCTAAATTTAAAGATTAAAAGGTCTTCTGAACTGAAAGGTAAACCAACAAATCGTGTAAAACTGAAGTCTTCAAAAGTTACACTACCACTGGGCCCCACATATCATACTCCTCTTACCTTCTTTCTCTCTCACCTTCTGCTTATGCCATTGCAGATTGCAATTTCTTTGCACTTCACAAATCTTCCGAATCAACTCTGACTACAATACTGATGGGGCAAATGCAACGATCCTCTACGATCGGTAGGAGCTTCCGCGCCATGTTCTCACTGAGGACAGATCCATTACTGTGCCGGTATTGACGTTGCCATTGTCGCCAACCGTCGCAATCTTCATGAGGCCATTAAAATCCTCAAAAAACAGAAAGATGCAGACGACACAGCACGCTCAACGAGCCAATTGGGGCGGAAAAGATGCCGCCATGCTTGAGCACCCGATAGCCCACCTCTGCTCCCCGCCGACTGGCCCCGACGCCATTGCTCTGCAGCAACACCCCACTCCTTTTCCGTCCCTGACGTCAACTGCCATGCTGCGGCGGTTGGCCATTGGCGGGCCCTATGGAGGGTGGATCTACAACTATGACGGAGACAACCCCGTCGAGGCCGCAATGGCAATGATCCCCGGATGCACGCCTCCAGGAGGACGAGCACTAGCACGCTTGGTGGAGCAGCTGGATGTAGCGCCCACGCCCTACGTTCGAGACTCACTCGGCGCAGGTTTTCCACATCAGGGTTTATCTGCAAAAAGATCCTCTCACTAGTGAAGCTGGGGTTCGGGGGTTTTATAAGCCGGGAGGTTGCTTTCTTCTATTCATGAAAACCATGGGGACGATCTTTCCCCCACCGGCTTAGTTTATGCGTGCCTCCAGCCTCCACCTGTGCCAGCAGCCTTCCCCCGAGCGTGAAGGGCTCAGCGATAGCGACGGGATCCCGGCCGCCACCCCACCCTGCTGCGACGTAAGACATCGACGAATCCTTTACTGTGACGGGTCGTCTTCCTCCGCCGCTCCCCGTGGCCACCGCCCTTTGCTGCGACGTTTCTCTATGTTGCGGTCGCCGCGAGGCTGGAGGGGAGGTGCTCACATAGGCTCGGCTCCCGCGTGCGGGAAAGAGGAGGTTGAGTGCGCGGGAGCACGCCGGATGGCTAGCGGGTTACCTGGAGAAAGAAAATAGATGAGTAGTTGGATCCCGTTTTATCATATTCTTGTTACTTTTACGTATATTAAACTACTTTTACCTTTCGAGGACCGTTGGAGAGATGCTCTCGCTCTCAAAAGATTAATGATGCCGTAAAAAGATAAATAGAAGTGTGGCCACCCGTGAATACATGCATGCATGCGGTCGTGGGAACAGTGTGGCCTATGGTGGCTGAGCCTAAAATAGGGACACCATGCACTCATCACTTGTGTGCACTAGATCAGTATATATATAGGTCCAGGGACACAAAGAGAAGCATCACACTAAAACATGTATCCTCTCCCATCAAAGATGCATGTGCTTGCGGTGGTATTGACAGCCTTCGTCGCAGTCGCGGCACGGACATGCGCGGCGGCCGACGCCAGCGTCATCGCGGCAAACAAGCCGCCACTGCTGGTGGAGAACCTTCCTGCCTCCGCCGAGGCGAAGGATTTCATCCGCACCCTCTGCAACGAGAGCTGCACCATTAGGAGGCCGGATGCCGCCAAGACGTGCTACGAGCTCCTGCTCCCGTACGCCGGGTCCATCAACAGCAGCCACAACAGGGCCTCCCTCGCCATCACCACCGTTATGGTGTCCAAGCTCGCGGATCTCGCGAGGGACCTGCGCGGCGACGGCGAGGCCCAAGGGTGCGTCAGGGTGCTCGACGAGGTCGTCGCCAGGGCCAGGGAGGCGCTGCCGGCGATCGGCCGCCTCACCGCCTTCGCCGACGACAAGTTGGACACCAAAAACCCGGACCTGGCGCTCGGCTGGACCTGGCTCTCCTTCATCACCAACAACTTCTTCAAGTGCTCGAGCGGCGCCATGGATCGGGTCCGCAGCAGCTTCACCGTGGCGGAGCAATCCGAATATGCCGCCGCTTCCATTTTCTTTATGCCCAGGCCCAACTGGACTCTTCAATCTCCAGACGGATCAAACCCATAGGATGTACGTTTTGCATTACCTGCGTCGAGCGAGTCGGATCAACTCTCTTCACGTGCACTATTCATTTTTGTATATTCTTGGTAATTCTATTCAATAACTGACGTTCCTTGTATTCAGTAATAAACCTATATGTATGCATCCATGCATTTGAGTTGTACTCCGCAACTAGTTAATGTAATTATCATTTGGAAAATAAAGTGTTTCTTTTTATTTCAGCATCCTAATTGTTCCCCATGTATTTTTTATGATCCCGAGTGCTTCTAACACTGGAAAGCTTCGTGTGTGGTACCGTATTGGAGGTTCCTAGTTAGCGACCGGTGGCTAGGGGCCTTCCTGGCCACCGGTCCTCCCCCTCTCCAACTTTCTTTTTCTGGAAAGTTTTCTCTTCATTCGAATTTCAATTTTTGGAATATCATAACTTATACACACAACATTGATGCATAACTTCGACTTCGTTAGATAATTTTTAAGCATAACTTTGACTCGTGCAAAACTTGTGCGTACACCTTATATGCACAACTACTCAAAGAATGACTTGTGCGTATATTTTTTTTCTTTAACGATAAGTTGTGTGTATAACTTTTTTTCAGTAAATGGCCGAGTTGTGTGCATAACTTATTCCATAAAATGAGTTGTGCACCTAACTTATGTAAAACAAAATTGTTAAAAGAAGGAAACTAGAAGAAAAGAAAATGAAAAAAAACCCATGTGGGGGCGCGGGCGGACAGTGCGGCGCGCGGTCGCTCCAAGCAACCGCATGCCATATTGGTTTTGCGTACCATATTCAGGGTGATTTTGGTTGACTTCGAGAAATGCTTAAAACGACTACCTTTGTAGATTATCCCCCATCTTAATTTGTTGATCATTTTGGCATTTATAGATCCACTGTATTTATTTACCACTATCTATGTATATGTGCACTTGTTAGCCGCGGTGGACCTAGAAATCAAATGTAGTCTAGTCAAAAATTTTTAAAAAAACTTCCTATCTTTAGTAAAAAAGACTGCAACCATACTAGAAACACATTTTAACCCTACTAAAAGTCATTTGAACCCTAGCTGTTGTATAGTAGCGACGACGCAGGATCCAGGGCACCTGCCCAAGCATGTCCACACTTGGGTCCGCTAGTGCTTGTTTACGTTGCAGAGAGTAATTAATTAACTTTGTGTGGATCAATACAATTAGTTTATAAAATGGACCGTCACCACAAGTGCACTTTATCCTCAAATACAGTTGTTTTATAGAATGGACCACCACCGGTTCACCTCCTCCACGAATTCAATTATTTTATAAGATGGACCACCACTGTAATTATTTTACAAGATGGACCAAGCAACCACCATGCCAAATCTCTAGCTGCTGGCCGATTGGTTTGGTTGGTGGTCGACACACATGCATTACTATGTATATAGTACCCTAGCCGGTTGTCACACCCGGATTTAAGGGCAAATCCGTATGCAAGAATACATGTGCGCCAGGATCAAGTTACACACATGCATCGACTTAGTGAATACCTAAACACAGTGTAAAGCGTAAAGAGAGTATTAAACAGTTATTACATGACCGAATGTCTCAACTAAATAACTGTTCGAGTAGCTAACAGCGGAAAAGTAAACACACGCAGAAATCCTCCACAGGCAGCTGACTGGAGAACGAATGCCTAGAACTCATCGAATTCTCCATGGAAATCCTCAAAGCGTCCATCTGAGCAGCAGCCGGGTAGTATAGATGCAATAAAGGAACAACAAGCATGAGCACATGTCGTACTCAACAAGGGAAAAGCTCTATAAACAACATGCAAGGCTTTATGGTGGAAGCTGATGGTGTCGTATGGACCTCCCTGGGCCCACTACCTCGGTGGGTACCAGGACCGACTACTCGGTGGGCCCTTGGGACTACCCGGCTTGTGCTACACGGCACCTGATGGCGTGGAGCACAAGGACTACGGAGGAGAAGTACTCGGTTAGGAAGCTGTACATGTCCTGCACTGTATGGAAGACTCCTAGACGTACTCGACTAGTACTCTCTCCCTACTCCGACTTGTAACCCTGCCTCCCGGACTATATAAGGCGAGGCACGGACCTTTCTCTAGCATCCAATGTCATGCAATTTCATCTCACGACGCACAATTACGCCATCCTGTAATCGTGCCCAATCAATCCAGAGCTACGCAGCATACGCAGCATACAGGACTATCAATATAAATTTCGACAGTTTTGCCGATCAACTCGTGAAAGATGTAGTTCATGGCTCGCTGATAAGTTGCACCGGCATTTTTCAACCCAAATGTCATGACTATCCATTCAAACAGGCCTATATGACCAGGACATCTGAAGGCCGTCTTTGATATATCTTCTATTGCCATAAAAATTTGGTTGTATCCCGCATTGCCATCCATGAAACTGATGACCTTGTGTCCAGCGGCGGCGACAACCAACAAATCGGCAACAGGCATGGGGTAACCATCCATAGGAGTAGCTCTGTTTAAATCCCTGAAATCTATGCACACCCTCATCTTTCCATTCTTCTTGTAGACAGGGACAATATTAGAGATCCACTCCGCGTATCTGCATGGCCGAACGAAGTTTGCATCAAGTAATCTTTCAACTTCTTTCTTCACATCGGCCAATACCTCATCACTGTAGATTTTCCGGGGTGGTTGCTTGTACGGTTTGAAACCAGATTTGATTGGCAACCGATGCTCAACAATGGAACGGTCTAGTCCCGGCATCTCCGAATAATCCCAGGCGAAGCAATCTTTATATTCCTTAAGTAGCTTGATTAACTCCCCCTGAAGTCTGATTGCAAGTTTGCACTGATGAATGTCGGCCTTGGTTTGTCACCGCTTCGAATGTCAACTTCCTCTAATTTATCGGCCGACATGAATCCTCGCCCCAACTTGCCATCAGTACCATCGACGGGGTTATCCATTAAAAATTGCTGTAAGAGCCGACTGCTTGAATCGTTGCAGTCGATCGCCGACGAAGGCTCAACAGGACCTTCTCCCCAGTCTTTTCTTGAGAAGCAGTCAATGCCTTGATACTCCCAGAAAGCTGGTTCCATATTTGCAACGCTCACGGAGTCATCTGCCTGGACCACCTCAATATCATCATCTACCCATTGGATGAGCTGCTGATGCATGGTAGATGGGACGCAGCAGTTGGCGTGAATCCAGTCCCGTCCAAGCAGTAGGTTGTAGGCTCCTTTACCTTCGATAACAAAGAAGGTTGTGAGCAGTGTTTTGGACCCGATCATCAGATCCACGTGAGCGCATCCCTTGGTGTACGAAGGATTCCCGGCGAAATCGTTCGCATTATGCTTGTAGGTGTCAGATCGCCAGGGCCCATGCCAAGTTTTCTGAAAGTGGTGTACGGCATTACATTGACCGCCGCTCCACCGTCGACAAACATCTTGGTCAATGGCTTGCCATTGACATATCCCTTCAAGTATAGCGGCCTCATGTGTCGATTTTTGGCCGGTTTGTCGAAGACGGCTTGCTTGGCTAGCACCAGCTACGCCATCAGTCCCTCGATCTGCTTATCATCCAGGGACGCCTCTTCCTGCACAACCTGATTAGCAGAAGCCATAAATTCATTCGGCAGAAAATATACCATACACGCTGGAGCCGAACGGTTTGACCCTTCAGGTTTATCCTTTAGACGCCACACCTGTCTTGTCCGATCCCCGCCTCGCCCCGCTCACGGTTCCTCAAGCGTTGAACCCTCCTTTTCGACTCTTTCTTAGGCCGGGCGGGCACCATTGCCCCTTTTGCCAGATGTACTCGTCCTCGTCTTCCTCTTGATCAGCCCACCTCAAATCAGCTTGCCTTTTCCTGGGATGATCAATGATTTCAATTTTTTGACGCCGATCCTCCCTAGGATGTATCCTTCCAATTCTTTCATGGACGGATCGGCGATTGGCAGTCTCCTGCCTGTACTCAAAAAACCTATCACTGCACTTAGGGCAGTTTCTCAGCGTGGGCAGCTTCAACCCTTCGTTCCAGCAGTGCCTGAAGAATGCACACCCCCAGTGCGCGCGCTCCTGCTCGCGCGTATATTGCTCTAGATCTCTCCTGCGTGCTTCCTCTTCGGCCCTGCGCCTCTCCTCCTCGTGCTTTCGTTTCTGGTAGCGCTCTTTCTCTAACTGGTGCTGCCACTTATTGATGAGGATGCGCGTGGTCACCCTGGGTTTGGCCCTGGATGATTCCCTGATCTCGACATGGCTCTTGAGAACTCGGGGGGCTTCACCATGCACTTGCTCCAAGGTTACTTGACGTTCTGGGTCCACTGCTCCATCCTGCCTTGCCTTGGCTGAAGTCAAGACCTTGACCTTTCCTTTCTCCTCGGCTGTCGCCATGTTGACCAAAAAGCTTATCATGTTCTGAGGAAAAGGGTGGCCGTCCAGTTTCATCTTATTATCAAACTTGAGATGTCCCTCCTGGATAGCTTTCTGGATCCTCATCCTGAAGACCCTGCAGTCATTGATGGAGTGCGAGTTCCTGCCATGGAAGCCACAGTAACGTTTCTCCTTTACTCCATCGGGCCGAAGCATGGAATGCCCTTCAGGCAATTTGATTCGGCCTTCCTTCACCAGGAGCTCGAACAGCTTATCAGCTTTGGTAATGTCGAAATCATAGGTGCCTTTGGTCTGTTTGACCTAGCGCTGATTCATGGTCAACGGTTCTTTCCCCCACATGATTTTGGCTGCAGCCACATCCTGGTCATCATCAGAGTCCTTCGTTTGGTCGGCTTTGTCCAGAAACTGATTGTAGATATCCGCCACGGCGTGCTGTTTGCCGAACCTGGCATCTTTCTTGAAACCGTAGGCTTGGTTGCTCATCAACGACAGCTTTTGGGACAGTTGGCCCAGGTTATCAAACTCCATGCCGAACAGCTTCTCACGCACGGCCGGCAGCAAAAGGGGCTCCCCATCCCCAATCTACTGTGGAGTGGAGTGCCCTCGTCATGATGGAGACCGAGCCGTCACCATGGTCTTGGCGCTACATCGGTCCACATCGGGTGGACGCCAGATGATTGGACCAAGATGCTACCACCGGAAGTTGTCTTTCCGAGCCGCACCACCAACGATGCGAAGGCCGTAGCTAACAGTACTGGAATTGCAGCCTGTGCTGTGAGCTGGGCTCTGTGCCGAGAGCCACAAGCCATGCTCACGTCACGATACACATCCTCTATGCCGAGAGCTATTAGGGCAGGCTCTCGGCACAACGACAGGCTCACGCCAGACAGGCTCTCGACATAGCGACGGGCTCACGACACACAGAGACGACTGTGATGGCCGTTGGCCCTGCCGTCAAATGTGCCGAGAGCAGCAGTTGCAGGCTCTCTGCATAGAGCAGACACACGACACAGATTCCCTACGCTGATAGTAGCTGCCCTGTGAAGGATGAATGGCTGGCTAGTGGGGTTCCTCTCCTAAATAAATTTTTTCTATTTATTTCGATCCAATTTTGAAAATCCACTGTGCCGGAGGGTGCTTATGTTTCCCGCCAGCACTGTGGTTCAGGGGTGGTGGGCGGGCACCCGCCAGCAAAGATAGCCATTTGTGCTGGCACAAGACTGCTGGCGAGTGTTGCGCCCTCCAGCACAAATGAGTTTTACCCACCAGTACAAATCGTTTTTGGCCTAGTGAAGGGCCGGCGACGGAGCTCCGGCTTGGCGCGTGGATGCTCGAGGCCGCGTCAGCCTCGTTCGGAAGTGCTCCAGAGCAGCGAATCGAACGGCGGTGCTCGACGCTCTGCTCCGACTCAGGCGGCCGCAGCACTACTCGAGTCCATGCAGGGCGGCGGGGTACAGCTGGGCACGCGCGGCTTCGAGCGGCGCGCTTTATAGGGCAGCCGCACTACCGTCCGTGGTGCGCACGCCAAGGCAGTCGTGCTTGGCGGTGGCGCTGGCCGTGGCGGCCATGGCCTCTTGGCCAAATGGGCCCCGCTGGGCTGGAGTGTGCTGGGTCGGGCCCACAGGCTCGGCCCGGTTAGATAGGATAGGATTTCTTTTTATTTTCTGCAATTATTTTTCATTGCGAAAACAATTCCAGTAAAGACCGGAAATTTTTGAAGTCACGAAAAATACTCCGAAAATCAAAAAAATTCCAAAAAATTCCTAGAGATAGATTGGAGCACGAACAATCCAAATAAAGTATATGGAGTTCATGAAAAATATTTTAGAGCCTTCTAATAAATAGAATAAGCTCAGGGAAAATGAGAACATATTTGCACATTATAGATGGATATGGTTAAGGACACACTCATGAGAAGGATCGTCTTTTGGCGATTCAAGAAGGTCTCATGAGATTCCTTTTGGACGAGATGGATGTCAAACATTATTATGATGCACCCCAACTCGGAGTAGAGAATAGAAACTTGAAGGGAACGATATTTTGATGTATGTATATATATACTATTTATTTTGATGTTTTAAATTGTGTGTATATATATTAATTTATAAGTGTATATACGTAGATATATAAGTCTAACTGTCTAAGTACGTATAGTAGACATGTATAAATACATATATGCATACTTTGTAGCTAGAGAAATACCTAGGATGCTTGCTAAGTCGACATATTAAATCACCGGTCCACTAATCTTGTAGCCTGGACTATCTTTGATCTATGTATGTGTAGTACTCCAGCATGTGATGTCGAGAGCAACGAAGACGGGCGCACTCACACAATAATGCAAGCGCAGTGAGCCATGGGCACGTGCTGCCGGCCAGATGCATGGGAGTCTCATCGTCGTCATTGCATATCGATCGGCTAGTACTAGCTACTAGTAGTATATATGGTATGGGAAGCAATGATGCAAGCTAGTATATATGTCAAAATTTATATTACACATACACATTGTCTAGATATATATGATGGATCACCACCACTGCACCTCGTGCTCCAATACAACTATTTTAAAAGCCCAATGGAATAAATACATCTACATCTTAATTTGTTCATCGTTTTGGCATTTATAGATTCACGGTATACTATCTATGTATATGTGCACTTGTTAGACACGTACACCATATCTAGATACATGGTAAAAGTTGAATGTCAAAACGAACTGGCCTACAAGGAATCACCACAACATTTGTTTACTACTATCTTCCATGCATTTATATTACACATACACCATATGTCTAGATGTATGGTAGAAACTAAAAATGTCAAAAGGAACTGACATATACAGTTTATGACGTAGAGAGTAATTACTTATCTTAGTGTGGACCAGTACAATCACTTTATAGAATGGACCAACACCACTACACCTCATCATCCTCAAACACAATTATTTTATAGAACGGACCACCACTTCTGCACTTCATCCTCAAATACAATTATTTTATTAGATGGACTACCACTACCGCACCTCATGGTCAAGGATACATGGTAGAAACTAGAAAAATGAAGCACCCTAGTCGGTTCTTGGATCCACGAGAAAATGTTCGACATCTTAGCAATAAAGCAACCACCATGCCAAATCTCTAGCTGCTGGCCAATTGGTTTAGTTGGTGGTCGACACACATGCATGCCTATATATAGTACCCTAGTCGGTTCTTGGATCCACGAGAAAATGTTCGACATCTTAGCATTAAATCAATATAACCTTAGAATACGATTAAGTCCTTAAACAGGGTCAAGTGAAATTCTAAAAATTCTAATAAATTTAGTAAATTGCAAAAATGTAAATTTAAGGTGTTACAACTCTTTACCCCTGCCCCACTGTATCTAGTTTTTAATCGGTTGGCCTTCGCTCTTCCTCTCCCGGCCGGCCGACTGATCTATCACAGCTTTTTCTTGATGCATGCATTGAGGAGGGATCAATGTTGGGGTCGAGAGTAGAACGGAGATGAATAATGGGGGTAAGCTATAGGGTATGTACATGCGCGCGCACACACACAAAGGAGGAGGAAGAGTTAAACACATGTGTGTAATTATTAATTAAACACATGTATGTAATGCCATCTTAACTGAGACACTTGTACATGTGTTCACATGCACAAGGTGACAAGAAGGAGGAAGAGTTAAGATCCTGTCGCCATCATACGAGATGTTGATTCCACTTAGTGTTAGGTATGCATCCATTCCGTGGCTACACGACCATGCACATTAGATAGTGGCTCCGAGCCAACGACCCAACCCTAGCAATGGTACGTTGGATTGGTAGCTATCTATAAAGCTACCGGGCCATACGATATCGATGGACCATAGAAAGGCTAATGCAATGCAACCAACCACACACACATGCTTTGCACGTTCCATTAATCCATTATACTGAAACACCACTCGACCGACACTCATGCACAAATAGATGGCTAGGATAGATCGATCAATTGAGTTGGAGTTGCTTGCCATCTCGCCTCGGCATCAATATATCTAGTAGACTGCTTCACAAGATGTTGGACCAACATTAGGAAATATTCGACTAATATTATTCACCATTTTAAGAAAATGTTGGACAAATATTTTTTAATATGCATTTTTCAATATTTTTTCAGAAAATGTTGGACAAACAATTTTTTTCCGAAATGTTGGGGCTTCTCGTTGGCTTTGGCGGTGCGAAGTTTGACGACAGCGTATTGGGTGCGGGTAAGTTAAATGTACAAGGAATGGGTAAGTTAAATGTACGAGTAAATTAAAACCAAAATTTAGCTGTGTTTTTAGAATCACGACAACATTTATTTACCACTATCTATACATGCATTTATATTACACATGGGTCCAGGTCTTAAATCTTAATCAATTTCAGTTGCACCTTTCTTTTTTTTCTGAATCATGACAATAAAATCAATTCGTCCCGGATTGTTAGTCGTTTTAGACTTCAAATTTTGTCCCAGATTGATGGTCGTTCTCTATACATGCATTTATATTACACATACACCATATGTCTAAATGCATGGTAGAAACTAGAAAAATGTTGAAAGGAACTGACCTTTACGGTTTACGACGTAGTGAGTAATTAGTTAACTTTGTGTGGACCCGAACAACTACTTTATATATGATGGACCACAACCACTTCACCTATTCCGGAAGACAATTATTTTATAAGATGGACCACCACCAGTGCATCTCACCATCAACATTAATTATTTTACAAGATGGACCCACGCACATGCATGTTTTATTTTGTACTGGGCATATATGCGTGCACACCTATATCGGCTTGACGTGGCGCCATACTTGGATCGATCGGTGAGCAAATTTGAGGCGAGTGCGCAGCGTGTACAAATAACAATACGATATAAATGCTTGAAATTCCATAATTACAATACACAAGTCGGGAATAAATAAACTGTTTTTAGTTGCCGTTGCCATGATGATGCTTACCACCGTGTCTGTGTCATAATATACTCGTATCATATGGTTCACTACAAACATATTTGGTGCATGCTCAGTACAAACATATTTGGTTGCATGCACATGTTAGCATGCATACGCATAGTCGCATAGCTGTAACTCTGTCATAATATACTTGTATCATATGGTTCACTATCTGAATGAAAAATGTGTTTCTAGCTATATATATCGTCCACAAGAAGAATACGCAGCAATTTTTTGAGACCAGTATTATTACATGTGCCAAACTATAGCTAGTAGATCCGAGCGTCTGACCCAACCCTAGCAATGGTACGATGGATAGGTGGCTATCTATAATAGCTACATAGATCGATCGAGTTGGAGTTGCTTGCCATGCATCTCCCCCCTCCCCATCCATCCATATATATATATATATATATATATATATATATATATATATATATATATATATATATATATATATATATATATATATATATATATATATATATATATATCTATATATATATATCTAGTAGGCTGCTTCCCGAATATTGGACCAATATTAGGAAATATTAGACTAACTTTTTCACCAATTTAAGAAAATGTTGGACAAGTATTTTTTTCAGCATACATTTTCCAACATTTTTTTGAAAATGTTGCACAAACAATTTGTTTAGAGATGTCCGGGCTTCTTCTTTGGCTTCAGCAGTGCGAAGTCCGGCGGTTGCATAGGGGGTGCAGCCTGGCGGTGCCCCGTGTCGCGCAGCAGGATGGTGATGAGGGGGTTCGGCGTCGGCGGCGGCCCCCGCCGCTCTTGGGCGGGCCCTTCAACCGGGGGAGACGAGAACGCCGCGCCACCCGGTGGCTTGACCGCTGCCACCGCCGCCTCCCCTCCGCGCCATCGAGCCATGCCCCGCGCCGGCCCCGAGCACGGCGGGTTCCGCGGAGGTGCTGCCGTTGGTGCGGAAGGCACTCTGGTTCTGGGAGGAGGGGAACCACCACAATGTGCAGGTGACTTGCATCTGCTACTGTTACCCCGCCACAATCTCGTTCTATATACATTTTAAGAATTTATTGTTGAGGCTTTTCAATACAATTTTTTTTTCACTCATGGACTCATGGTCATGGATAACCTTACTGCTCTTTGAAAATACTACGTAGCTTACACATAGAACACGTAGAGGTATGAAAGGCAGGAAAACTCATAGGATTTAAAGCTACTGCAAGTTTATGAATCAAGCATTCAGGCTTCTTCCCAATGGAGGAGTCTCCCTCGTATTGTAAAAATTAGTCAGCGCATCAACCCATAACTTCTTGCAAAATATGTTATGAATTTATATGTGCTGTTGTGTTATACTTATACCAACCGATACTCCATTGTTGTGATGGTTAAAAGGAGAGGCACAATCTTAAAACATTATGCTTTCTGATTTTATGGGCAGAATCACTACTGGAAATCCAGGCTTTGCTGAGGGCCTGAAACTCTCGGCAAAGGGCATCAAACACTCAGCAACGCCTTTGCCGAGAGTAGCACTCGGCAAAGGGCCCACTGAAAAATTTTTCTCGGCCACGATTCTTTGCCGAGCACCCTAGCTCTAGGCTCCAATCAGCACCAGTGGCGAGAGCCCACAACCAGTGGGGCGTCGCCCCAAAAAAAAAAAAGTAGCTGTTAAATGGGGGTTTAAGTTGACGTTTTTTGGAAATCTTCTATGCCGACGGCATCGGGGCGGGGGCCGTCGACAAAGAGGGTGGGTTTTATTTTTTTAGAAAATTATGTGCCTAGAGCCCCTGTCGGGAGGCCGTTGGTAAAGATGGTTTTTCTATTTTTTTGAAAAAAATCCTATGCCGAGCGTCCCGTGGCAAAGGCCGTCGCCGCAAAACGGGGTTTTTTATTTTTTTTTAAACAAATTTCTTTGCCGACCGTGCCGCCTAGCTCCGTGCAAAGCGGGCAGGCAGGAACAAGAGCTGCGAAGAGTTTTTCGGTTGCCGCAGCGTAAAGGAGCACTCGGCAAAGGACGACCTTTGCCCACGGCCCCTCTTGGCAAAGAGGCCACATTTTATTTATTTTCCTTTCCACATTAACAAACATATATATATATATACCCTGGGTATGGAATAATTATTCCATACCCGAGCCCAGCCAGCCATGTACCACCTTCCCGGCCACACACACCAACTCCCCGAGCCTTCGCACGTCCCTAGATATCATGGGTCGAGAAACACCCGCCACCCACGACCTTCGTTCTCCCGCCGCGGCGCCCCGCCCCACGACCTCATCCCGGCAACCAGCCGTGCCCGACCCCCCCCCCCCCGGGACGAGGACGACGACCGCGCCCGTCGTTTGCGCCCCCTCTGAGCGCAGATCCACCTCGAGGCGCAGCGCCCCAGCAGCTAGGCCGAGAGTACGGCGGCGGCGCGATGCTCCATAGCTGCTCCCACCGTCGTCGGCAGTTTGCATCCACCTCCATCCCTTGCCGTGAAGTTGAGTTCCTTAAATTATTCTCCCAGTAATTAATTGTATACTCATTCTGAATTCCCTTTGCATGTGCTTATCGAATGTCCAGCATTCGGTTCCAATCAATGGAGCTCTTGTCCCGATCTATGGAGCTCCCTGCGTCAAGCATTGGAGTTAGTTCTGGTCCTCCCCGCAGGCCAGGGGCGGCTCGACGGAGTCCCTGTCCTTCCCCCTCCCCAGGGCCGACGGACATGCATCAACTTCTCCCATGTCGAGGTCGCCGCAACCCTCGAAAGGTACCCAATAAGATGCCATCCTCGTTCCTATCTCTGCAATACTAGATTTGCCTACTATAAAAGGTCAAGCTTTTTGGGATGGATTAGGATTTGTGTTACAGATGTTGGGGCTTTTTGGGTGGATTTGTGATGTAGAGGTTAGTTGGGGATGGATTAGGATTTGTGTTGCAGATGTTGATGATGGGTTAAGGTTAATTAAAGTGAGGTTTAAGGCTGATTCAGGTGCGATGGAAAGACTAAGAATGTTCTTTAAAAAGTAAATAACATAGACAAGGAGATGCTGAGCCACGTACTACTGATAAAAATTAAGAACAAATAAGATATAAAATTTGTTTGATCAAAACTTGTAGATGATAGTAAATTGTTTGTTGATCAGACTTGGTGACATTTCCAGAGAAGCAAAAGAACTAGTTCATCACACCCCTGCGGCCGTACGACATGGCAAAATGTCCTATTTCTGGTTGGTAGTGACATTTTCTACCAACTGATTATTAATGTTGTGCCATTTCACGGTTCCTATATGAACTGCCTTTTCTTCAGGTGACCTGACTTTGGATGATGTTCACCAGTATTGAAAGCTCTACATAATTCTAGGTGAGGTTAGTATATGTTATATCTCAAATTTTAAATCATTATATTTATAAGTTAAGCAGTCATTTTCCCATGTTCAGTGTGTTTTTCCACTGAACAACTAAGCCCATGCTCCTCTCGAATCTTTCAAACATGTTACTGTGTCTGTTTAATTTGCTAGTAAACCTGCCTTTTCACTGTCCCTTGCACACATACTTCTATTTATTTTGCTTCTAGGTTGCCATAATGTTGTAACTTACCTTGTAACTGTGTCTAGTATCATCTAAGGTTTTCCTTGCATGTACACAGTTTCGTACACCCTCTGTCCCTTTATCGCCGTCGCTAGAAAATCGAGCCTGTGAGGGCATTCCAGTTCCGGAGCGACAATGAAAGCGGGGCGGAGGGAGTACTTTCGTAAGATTGAATATCTGCAAATCTGTCTTTTTTGTCAATATAGCTTAGTTCACTTGAAATTACCAATCTTATGTATATTTTCATCCGAAGCACTTATTTTGCAAACATTTCCTCAGTTTGGTAACAGTTTCTTAAGCTGAAAAGAATCCCTGTATTGTAAAGTTTTAAAGGGAAGCCAATCGTAACTTTCGCTGGACTATGCATTTGACTACTGCACATAAATGGCTATTTACATTCAGATCACCTAAACTATGGTTGTTATGCATAATATATTTCTTCTATTACCTATGTTTGAAACTTAGAACTAATGATAGCCATCAACCTAGAGGGGAATAATAGTGTATTGGATTTCACTTTGCTTTGGGCTTTGAGTTTACTAACCTCGGCAATTATTTATTACTAGGGCCATGAATGGTTTAGAAAATAAAAAATGTTTCACACATTAGTGACTCATGACCTAATGTTGCACTGCAGTCATGAAAGTGTATCCATTCTGGGTTGTTGACCTCCATTGGCCTTCCATAAGTGTTCTGCTAAACTAGTTAAGTACTTCCCAACTGTACTTCCCTGATTAGCACTCTAAAAGAATAGTATCTCTGATTAGAAAATGTGCTGCCAGAGGAATATTAATCATTTTAGGATGACATAAATGCAAGCATACCATTCATTTCTTGAACTCGATTTAGAAACATTAAATATTGTTCCATCCTGACAACGTTGTGTGCATATTTGAGCTCATTTATTACATTGTAGACTATTTCCTGAAGTTTGCAATTGCAGTGCCCATTTTTCTGGCAAAAACACTTGCTGAGGTGATTGTATCATATAATTTGCTTAATTGCCTAGCCAAGCCAACATGTGTTTGTAACTTTGTATTCCTAAGCCTCTTTGGTATGCAGGGTACTGATCAGATTGCACCTCTGCGCTCCTGTCAAATGTAGAATTGCTTTAGGACTATTAATTATTTTTCTGTACCTCTGAATAATTGGAGTGTCAAATGCTCCTGCCAAGCTTAAAGCTTTTATGATAATGATTTCAGATGAAGAACTGAGTGTTAAGATTTTCAGATTAGAAAATAATATTGCATAACTGATAATGATATTTTATAACAAACTGAAAACATTTGTTGTTAATTTTAATTGATTGTGTTTCTTTCTATGGTGATAGAAGTGTGATGTTTCCAGCAGTTAGAAGATGGGATTGTTTTCATGGTTTTCTGTCATTAAGAAGTTGTGTTGTTTTTAAGCAATGGCATTTTCTTTTGTAGCGAGCGCATTGTCACTTTGATCCACACGTATCTAATTGTAACTATATGTTGGTTGTCTCTCCCACTATATAATTTTCACCTGGTATGCCATGGGTCGTGGCCACCTGAAGGTGGAAGTTTCATTTGCTTCATTTGTCAGAATCTTTTCTAAGATTGCACCTACTAAACATTGGGCATAATGTGTGGTGTCAGTACTTCTACCCTTATCTTTATATTTAGGTTCTGATGTTTCAGATTTTAGGTTTCTGATTGTTACACTTTACGGAGTACTTAGTACAGTTGCTTGTGTTACATGCCCATTTGCTTATAAATCCCAGATCTGATGAAAATGACTGTCCATTTGCATTCTTATGTAGTCTGAAATGTCAGTATTCTTATGAATTAACTTTCCTTGCTGTGAGACCATTTATGTATTGCACCTTGGACGTCATCTCCCACTTTCATTTGGCCAACTATATATAACCAGTTCTTATTGCTGGTGTGGATACTAGTTAATATATTTGGTTAATGGAATTTGTTAACAATGCCAAATGTTTTGAAGCTTCTAACTTCAAAATGTTGAGGTTCATGATACTAGGCTTCCATCACGCTTGTATTCTTTTGCTCGTGATTGTACCAGATCATTTGGTTAACTGCCTAGCAAAGCCAGTATGTGTTTATAACCTTGTATTCACAAGAATTTCTCATGGTTTCCTAGATCTTTATTAGTGCTTACAATTATCATTTTCAACATTGTTTTTCTTTCCAACCGGTATATTTTAGTTAGTCATCAAAAGGTACCCATGCATCCACCTTAGCTGATATAATATATATGTCAGTATTTTTCGTAGTAATAGCAGTATCTTTTTGGTACTGGTGCATGCCGTATGCGGAACACTGTCTAGTTTCGGTGTCTAGACCTGAAGCTTTAGCTTTGATATATTTAGCTTTAGCTTTTTCCCATGTCATGAACAGAATCTGGACTACCTCAGAGTATAGTGCTACATACTGTGGACTTTTTTCTCTCCTGAACTATATTGTTTGAAAACTATTTCTGTATCATAAGAAATAAAGCATGAAATGATGCAGAGTTCAGATCTGGTAGTAAGAAATAAAAATAGTCAGTGCACTTTTCACCTTCTGACTGATATTATTTGGAGCTTATTTCTGGCAATTTTGACTCTTGACTATCACTTCATGTTTCTTGGTGCAGTGTTTTCGGGTTAGTGATTTGGATGTAGGGAAGGCCAGATTGGGCTAGCTGGGATAAGGAAGAACACCACTACTTGTCTTTTCAGGAGAATTAGCAAACTATACATGAACTCTTATCTTTCGCTCAGTTGAAAAGTTAGTCGAAGTAATAGCAATGTGTACTCGTTTTCACGACTGAAATTTAGATCAGTCAAAATAATTGTATTTCATATATGGAGGGGCGGTGT
Organism: Cenchrus americanus; assembly: GCA_947561735.1. Taxonomy (NCBI): domain Eukaryota; kingdom Viridiplantae; phylum Streptophyta; class Magnoliopsida; order Poales; family Poaceae; genus Cenchrus; species Cenchrus americanus. The sequence goes on from OX387242.1 coordinate 9,263,176, forward strand.
TGCAAAACAGAAAACCGTGGTAAATGTAATCGCATATGTACTCAAAAATGGATGGAGATTAATGTCTCCTGATTGGAAAACTAATTTCATGCTTTCAGATACAAACTCAATTCAATTAATTGCGACATTAAATCTCCAAATTGTAACGGTTGTTTTCGCAAATTAGGTATATGGATAAAATTTTTGACTTGTCATGTTGAATTAAGGAAAAGACGTGCCTCCTCTCCGCACGACACACTCTGCACGACACATTTAAAAAAAAAGTCATTCGGCACATACACAAAGAAACATTCGGCACGCTACACAAAGAAACATGATCCAAATTGCACGTGGACCCATAAAAAACCATCGGCCGAAAAAACCGATGTTTAGAAAAAAATCAGGAGCCGAGGACGCTGCGGGTGGAGCGCGGGAGGGGGTTGACGAGTCGCGGTGCGTTGAGCCTCAAAACCAAGGTCGAGTATGGAATACGTGGGAGCCAAGTCATGAGTGGTGATTGACGGAGGCTACACCGAGTTCGCGGGGTTTCGAGTGGTTCACCAGAAAACCACTGGGTTCCTTGGTTGATCCACAAAGCCAAGACCGAAGAACCGAAGACGGAGTTGCGACGACTCTAGACCGGTCGACCGGTGGATGGGCGGGTCCCGACCGGTGAGGATCACCGGTCAGACTGGTGTGTGACGACGCATTCCGGAGACTTCGAAGCGGAGGACACGCGTCGGAATCGCAAGGCTTGCATCGAGGCTAAGCAAGTTTGTAGTCGCTGGGCATCCGTCCGATGGAGCGATGACAAAGATTTCCGAATTCGCCCTCAAGGGGCATGTATCCCTAATTAGCTAGTAAGGGCATTTTAGACTTTCGGTTGTCTCCATATAACCCAAGAGGTGAGAGGATGACAGCCAACTCTCCGGACCCTAACTCATTTGGTTTTCCTATTTTCCCTTCCTATTTTCCCTAGAATTTCTATAGGATTAGCTTGAGAGCTTCATGGTGAGATCTTGTGAGAGGGAAGGATGATCGGGCGGCAAGCTAGACCTTGTATGAACCTCTTTGTGGATGTATAGATGATTTGGCGTGGTTCCTCAAGGCTTGAATGTGTTGTTCCCATTCGTTCTTTTTGGTGATTTTCGGAGCCTTTTCTTGGTGATTTTCTTGAGGCGATTTCGAGGCCTTTCCCTTTGGGATTTGGTGGGGGATGTATGCATGAACCCTTCGTGGTTCTTTTCCCTTTGATTCCCGTCCCAAATCCGTGAGCAAAGGGGCTCGATTTTGGGGTTTTCGGTGTTCTAGGGTTAGAGTTGTTCTTGGCGGGATTTCTTTGATTCCTCTTGATTCAACGAGTTTTGGTGGACCATAACTTGGCTATGGAGTGCCCATGAGGTGTTCCTACTATCCCAAAGTCTTGTTCCGATTTGTGGAGCGAATCGGGATATCGGAAGTTGGATTCGGAGGAGTTCACCCGCGGGTTTGTTCATCCCGAGCTGCCCAGGTTACACCGGTCTGACCGGTGCTCTTGACCGGTCTGACCGGTATGAGCCCTTTGTGGGATTTGACTCGGGTGAGTTGCTGGTCCCGTGTGTTTGTTAATTGTGTTGTTGCTAGTCAGTTCTTGGTCTGTGTGGAGTTGTTTTGCTAGGTTTTGTGTAGGGTCCTTCTTCCATGCAGGTTGAGTTTTGAGGGCGTTTTTGTTCCAGGGCCTAGAGAAGTTACTAAGGCTCTCTGGAACATTTGTTGTGCGCGGCTAGCCGTAGCCACCGCCCGACCACCTCGCCCCCGGTCGACCGGTGTCACAGGTCTGACCGAAGCAGGCCATCGGTCTGACCGGTGTAGCACAGGCAGCAAGCCGTGCAAGTTTTCGCTGTGCGTGTTGGTGAGTTCTGGCTTGGAAGGTTGTTTGTTGGTTCCTAGGATCAGTAGAACTCCAGTGGCTACGTGGTCTTGACCAACTTGGGTAGTTGAGTCGGAGACGTGTGTTGGAAGCCGTGTTCATCTTGTTGGTGCCTCTATCTCCTTCGAGAAGAATTTTTATCGGCTCCCATTCACTCCCGCCTCTCTGGTTCGCCGTATCCGTCTTTCAGAGGCAAAACATCATGATCATTTAATTTTTCATTAGCTCTATGCATTTTTCATTGCACTTTTCTTTGGTGTAAGCGTTGCTTTAATTGGATTAATTTTTACTATGGGCTAAATGAGCACTCTTTGCAAGACAAAATACGAAAAAACAAACAATCTTTATGTGACAAAGATACAATAAACGTGTGACTTTAGAGATCTCACCGGCCAGCCTCAGTGCATCTCAAAGAGACAGCTAAATTTAAAGATTAAAAGGTCTTCTAAACTGAAAGGTAAACCAACAAATCATGTAAAACTGAAGTCTTCAAAAGTTACACTACCACTGGGCCCCACATGTCATACTCCTCTTACCTTCTTTCTGGAAAATGAGAATTAATTCTGGAAAACGTCTAGAAATTTCTCAAAAGGATTGATTAGCATCTAATCACATTTTAAAACGTTTTTGCATTCATGAAACACCAATATGCATCAGCATGAATACAACACTCACAACCATTTATTTAATTTAGAAAATCAAACAAAAGCTTTATCCTACACTACATTTTCTTTAAAGGAAATAAATGTTGATAAAAATTTTATGAGAAAATTGTTATTTTAATTGTCTTACTATTCACATCCTGAAATTGGAAATTTCAGGGTGTGACAACGGAACACCGGGTTGCAACATGGGTCGCTTGGGTGGCGCACGCCAAGGCATGGCGCCGGCCGTGGAGGCCCCAAAGGCCCGCCCGGAGTGTGCCGGGTTTCGGGCCCCTTAAGTTCTTGTTCGTTTATTCGGGACTAGGGGTGGCTTTTTTCTCTCCGTTTTAGTCCCTGTTGGACTTTAGAGCTCTATATGGCTTTTATCAACCGGGACGGAAGGCTGGGGCTCTACTGGTGTTAGCATGCTACCACCGGCCTCTTTGCCGGATTCCACGATGCCAACTTGTCCGTATGCCGCCGCTCCCCATCCCCAATCTACTGTGGAGTGGAGTGCCCTCGTCATGATGGAGACCGAACCGTCACCATGGTCTTGGCGCTACATCGGTCCACATCGGGTGGACCCCAGACGATTGTACGAAGATGCCACCACTGGGAGTTGTCTTTCCGAGCCGCACCACCAACGATGCGAAGGCCGTAGCTAACAGTACTGGAATTGCAGCCTGTGCTGTGAGCTGGGCTCTGTGCCGAGAGCCACAAGCCATGCTCACGTCACGATACACATCCTCTATGCCGAGAGCTATCAGGGCAGGCTCTCGGCACAACGACAGGCTCACGCCACATAGGCTCTCGACATAGCGACGGGCTCACGACACACAGAGACGACTGTGATGGCCGTTGGCCCTGCCGTCAAATGTGCCGAGAGCAGCAGTTGCAGGCTCTCGGCAAAGAGCAGACTCACGACACAGATTCCCTACGCTGATAGTAGCTACCCTGTGAAGGATGAATGGCTGGCTAGTGGGGTTCCTCTCCTAAATAATTTTTTTCTATTTATTTCGATCCAATTTTGAAAATCCACTGTGCTGGAGGGTGCTTATGTTGCCCGCCAGCACTGTGGTTCAGGGGTGGTGGGCGGGCACCCGCCAGCAAAGATAGCCATTTGTGCTGGCACAAGACTGCTGGCGGGTGTTGCGCCCGCCAGCACAAATGCGAAAACAATTCCAGTAAAGACTAGAGATTGTTTAAAGTCACGAAAAATACTCCGAAAACCACAAAAATTCCAAAAAAATCCTAGAGATAGATTGGAGCACCAACAATCCAAATAAAGTATATGGAGTTCATGAAAAATATTTTAGAGCCTTCTAATAAATAGAATAAGCTCAGGGAAAATGAGAACATATTTGCACATTATAGATGGATATGGTTAAGGACACACTCATGAGAAGGATCGTGTTTTGGCGATTCAAGAAGGTCTCATGAGATTCCTTTTGGACGAGATGGATGTCAAACATTATTACGATGCACCTCAACTTGGAGTAGAGAATAGAAACTTGAAGTGAACGATATTTTGATGTATATATATATACTATTTATTTTGATGTTTGGAATTGTGTGTATATATATTAATTTATAAGTGTATATACGTAGATATATAAGTCTAACTGTCTAAGTACGTATAGTAGACATGTATAAGTACATATATGCATACTTAGTGGAAATACGTATACGTACATTATACATGATATAAGCAATCGAGAATATACACGTAAAATAATTAGAATAACTCAAATTGAAAAAAGATTATACCCTTTTTTATCAACCACCCACAAAAAGGTGGGCGCGGACGGCGGGTCCATGTATCCGTGGCTAGGTAGAGACTTTTGTCTCTCACCTTGAGTCCTGGTCGGACTTTAGAGCTCCACCATATGAGTTTTACCAACAGGGGCGGAAGGGGGGCGCTCGGGCTCTACCGGTGTTTGCATGCTGCGACCGGCCTCTTTGCCGGATTCCACGATGCCGGCGGCTCCCAATCGCCGTGGTGTTGGCGCTGCATCGGTCGGCCGCACCGGGTGAACGCCGGACGATTGGATGAAGATGCCACCACCGGGAGTTGTCTTCGCGAGCCGCACCACCGACGATGCGAAGGCCGTAAGCTGAGCTACCGGTGCCGCCCACCATATATGACGACCACTGCTCCGATCGACTCGTGTTCATCGAGTTTGATCTCCGGCGGTCATGTGATGTGCGCCATCACCGGCCAAAGGTTGAGCCAGCCACGCAGTGTGTGTTCCCTACCGTGCTGCGGCTGCCTCGCCTGGAGCATGAACTTCTCTGCCAGGCCATGTGACCGCGCTCACCTACGTACGATCTACTATGCCAAGTCGTCATGTCTGTTGCCGGAGCCCCAAATTAAGTTCTAGGCTTCTCTTTTTCGATCTTGCACCTTTAGCTGAGGAGAGATAAATTCAGACGTGATTGTCATGCTGATGCCGTGCCTACACACTATATATAAGTACGTACGTAGGATCTCTTCTTCTTCTTTTAGCTAGAGAAATACCTAGGATGCTTGCTAAGTCGACATATTAAATCACCGGTCCACTAATCTTGTAGCCTGGACTATCTTTGATCTATGTATGTGTAGTACTCCAGCATGTGATGTCGAGAGCAACGAAGACGGGCGGGGCACTCACACAATAATGCAAGCGCAGTGAGCCATGGAGGGGCACGTGTGCCGAGCCAGATGCATGGGAGTCTCATCGTCGTCATTGCATATCGGGATGCACCACCACTAGTATATATGTCAAAATTTATATACACATACACATATTCTAGATGCATGGTAGAAACTGAAAATGTCATCAAAAGGACCTGACCTATACATTTTACGACGTATACTTATCTTTTTGTGGACCAGTAAAATTACTTTATAGAATGGACCACCACCACTACCCCTCATCATCCTCAAACACAATTATTTTATAGAACGGACCACCACTTCTGCAATTCATCCTCATATACAATTATTTTATAACATGGACCACCACCACCGCACATCATCCTCAATACTATTATCTAATACATATGATGGATCACCACCACTGCACCTCGTGCTCAAATACAACTATTTTAAAAGCGCAATGGAATAAATACATCCTACAAGAAAATTAAGTACTAGTACTCCCCCATCTTAATTTGTTCGTCGTTTTGGCATTTATAGATTCACTGTATACTATCTATGTATATGTGCACTTGTTAGACACATACACCATGTCTAGATACATGGTAAAAGTTAAATGTCAAAACGAACTGGCCTACAAGGAATCACCACAACATTTATTTACTACTATCTTTCATGCATTTATATTACACATACACCATATGTCTAGATGTATGGTAGAAACTAAAAATGTCAAAAGGAACTGACATATACAGTTTATGACGTAGAGAGTAATTACTTATCTTAGTGTGGACCAGTACAATTATTTTATAGAATGGACCAACACCACTACACCTCATCATCCTCAAACACAATTATTTTATAGAACGGACCACCACTTCTGCACTTCATCCTCAAATACAATTATTTTATTAGATGGACCACCACTACCGCACCTCATGGTCAAGGATACATGGTAGAAACTAGAAAAATGAAGCACCCTAGTCGGTTCTTGGATCCACGAGAAAATGTTCGACATCTTAGCAATAAAGCAACCACCATGCCAAATCTCTAGCTGTTGGCCAATTGGTTTAGTTGTTGCTCGACACGCATGCATGCCTATATATAGTACCCTAGTCGGTTCTTGGATCCACGAGAAAATGTTCGACATCTTAGCATTAAATCAATATAACCTTAGAATACGTTTAAGTCCTTAAACAGGGTCAAGTGAAATTCTAAAAATTCTAATAAATTTAGTAAATTGCAAAAATGTAAATTTAAGGTGTTACAACTCTTTACCCCTGCCCCACTGTATCTAGTTTTTAATCGGTTGGCCTTCGCTCTTCCTCTCCCGACCGGCCGACTGATCTATCACAGCTTTTTCTTGATGCATGCATTGAGGAGGGATCAATGTTGGGGTCGAGAGTAGAACGGAGATGAATAATGGGGGTAAGCTATAGGGTATGTACATGCGCGCACACACACACAAGGGAGGAGGAAGAGTTAAACACATGTATGTAATTATTAATTAAACACATGTATGTAATGCCATCTTAACTGAGACACTCGTACATGTGTGCACATGCACAAGGTGACAAGAAGGAGGAAGAGTTAAGATCCTGTCGCCATCATACGAGATGTTGATTCCACCTAGTGTTAGGTATGCATCCATTCCGTGGCTACACGACCATGCACATTAGATAGTGGCTCCGAGCTAACGACCCAACCCTAGCAATGGTACGTTGGATTGGTAGCTATCTATAAAGCTACCGGGCCATACGATATCGATGGACCATAGAAAGGCTAATGCAATGCAACCAACCACACACACATGCTTTGCACGTTCCATTAATCCATTATACTGAAACACCACTCGACCGACACTCATGCACAAATAGATGGCTAGGATAGATCGATCAATTGAGTTGGAGTTGCTTGCCATCTCGCCTCGGCATCAATATATCTAGTAGACTGCTTCACAAGATGTTGGACCAACATTAGGAAATATTCGACTAATATTATTCACCATTTTAAGAAAATGTTGGACAAATATTTTTTAATATGCATTTTTCAATATTTTTTCAGAAAATGTTGGACAAACGATTTTTTTCCGAAATGTTGGGGCTTCTCGTTGGCTTTGGCGGTGCGAAGTTTGACGACAGCGTATTGGGTGCGGGTAAGTTAAATGTACAAGGAATGGGTAAGTTAAATGTACCAGTAAATTAAAACCAAAATTTAGCTGTGTTTTTAGAATCACGACAACATTTATTTACCACTATCTATACATGCATTTATATTACACATACACCATATGCCTAAATGCATGGTAGAAACTAGAAAAATGTTGAAAGGAACTGACCTATACGGTTTACGACGTAGAGAGTAATTAGTTAACTTTGTGTGGACCAGAACAACTACTTTATATATGATGGACCACAACCACTACACCTATTCTGGAATACAATTATTTTATAAGATGGACCACCACTAGTGCATCTCATCATCAACATTAATTATTTTACAAGATGGACCCACACACATGCATGTTTCATTTTGTACTGGCCATATATGCGTGCACACCTATATCGGCTTGACATGGCGCCATACTTGGATTGATCAGTGAGCAAATTTGAGGCGAGTGTGCACCGTGTACAAATAACAATACGATATAAATGCTTGAAATTCCTTAATTACAATACACAAGTCGGGAATAAATAAACTGTTTTTAGTTGCCGTTGCCATGATGATGCTTACCACCGTGTCTGTATCATAATATACTCGTATCATATGGTTCACTACAAACATATTTGGTGCATGCTCAGTACAAACATATTTGGTTGCATGCACATGTTAGCATGCATACGCATAGTGGCATAGCTGTAACTCTTTCATAATATACTTGTATCATATGGTTCACTATCTGAATGAAAAATGTGTTTCTAGCTATATATATCGTCCACAAGAAGAATACGCAGCAATTTTTGAGACCAGTATTATTACATGTGCCAAACTATAGCTAGTAGATCCGAGCGTCTGACCCAACCCTAGCAATGGTACGTTGGATAGGTGGCTATCTATAATAGCTACATAGATCGATCGAGTTGGAGTTGCTTGCCATGCATCTCCCATCGGCATCAATATATATATATCTAGTAGGCTGCTTCCCGAATGTTGGACCAATATTAGGAAATATTAGACTAACTTTTTCACCAATTTAAGAAAATGTTGGACAAGTATTTTTTTTCAGCATACATTTTCCAACATTTTTTTGAAAATGTTGCACAAACAATTTGTTTAGAGATGTCCGGGCTTCTTCATTGGCTTCAGCGGCGCGAAGTCCGGCGGTTGCATAGGGGGTGCAGCCTGGCGGTGCCCCGTGTCGCGCAGCAGGATGGTGATGAGGGGGTTCGGCGTCGGCGGCGGCCCCCGCCGCTCTTGGGCGGGCCCTTCAACCGGGGGAGACGAGAACGCCGCGCCACCCGGTGGCTTGACCGCTGCCACCGCCGCCTCCCCTCCGCGCCATCGAGCCATGCCCCGCGCCGGCCCCGAGCACGGCGGGTTCCGCGGAGGTGCTGCCGTCGGTACGGAAGGCACTCTGGTTCTGGGAGGAGGGGAACCACCACAATGTGCAGGTGACTTGCATCTGCTACTGTTACCCCCGCCACAATCTCGTTCTATATACATTTTAAGAATTATTGTTGAGGCTTTTCAATACAATTTTTTTTTCACTCATGGACTCATGGTCATGGATAACCTTACTGCTCTTTGAAAATACTACGTAGCTTACACATAGAACACGTAGAGGTATGAAAGGCAGGAAAACTCATAGGATTTCAAGCTACTGCAAGTTTATGAATCAAGCATTCAGGCTTCTTCCCAATGGAGGAGCCTCCCTCGTATTGTAAAAATTAGTCAGCGCATCAACCCATAACTTCTTGCAAAATATGTTATGAATTTATATGTGCTGTTGTGTTATACTTATACCAACCGATACTCCATTGTTGTGATGGTTAAAAGGAGAGGCACAATCTTAAAACATTATGCTTTCTGATTTTATGGGCAGAATCACTACTGGAAATCCAGGCTTTGCTGAGGGCCTGAAACTCTCGGCAAAGGGCATCAAACACTCAGCAACGCCTTTGCCGAGAGTAGCACTCGGCAAAGGGCCCACTGAAAAATTTTTCTCGGCCACGATTCTTTGCCGAGCACCCTAGCTCTAGGCTCTCGGCACAGGCTGTGCCGAGAGCCCACAGTGGGCCGTCAGCCAAAAAAAGTAGCTGTTAATGGGGGTTTAAGCTGACTGTTTTTGAAATCTTCTATGCCGACGGCCTCGAGGCCGGGCCGTCGACAAAGAGGGGGGGTTTTATTTTTTTAGAAAATTATGTGCCTAGAGCCCCTGGCAGAGGCCGTTGGTAAAGATGGTTTTTCTATTTTTTTTGAAAAAATCCTGTGCCGAGCATCCCTGGCAAAGGCCGTCGGCAAAAACGGTTTTTTATTTTTTTAAAACAAATTTCTTTGCCGAGCGCCCCGTGCAACTACGCTCGGCAAAGCTGGCAACACCCGAGCTGGGAAAATTTTTCCCAGAGTTGCCGAGCGTAATTGCCAAGAGCACTCGGCAAAGGACCCTTTGCCCACGGCCCCTCTTGGCAAAGAGGCCACATTTTATTTTTTTTCCTTTCCACATTAACAAACATATATATATATATATATATACTGGGTATGGAATAATTATTCCATACCCGAGCCCAGCCAGCCACGTACCTCCTTCCCGGCCACACACACCAACTCCCCGAGCCTTCGCACGTCCCTAGATATCATGGGTCGAGAAACACCCGCCGCCCACGACCTCGTTCTACCGCCGCTGGCGCCCCTGCCCCACGACCTCATCCCGGCACCGCCAGCCATGACCCCCCCGGGACGAGGACGACGACCGCGCCCGTCGTTTGCGCCCCCTCTGAGCGCAGATCCACCTCGAGGCGCAGCGCCCCAGCAGCTAGGCGGAGAGTACGGCGGCGGCGTGATGCTCCATAGCTGCTCCCACCGTCGTCGGCAGTTTGCATCCACCTCCATCCCTTGCCGTGAAGTTGAGTTCCTTAAATTATTCTCCCAGTAATTAATTGATACTCATTCTGAATTCCCTTTGCATGTGCTTATCGAATGTCCAGCATTCGGTTCCAATCAATGGAGCTCTTGTCCCGATCTATGGAGCTCCTGTCAGGCAATTTAGTTCGGGTCCTCCCCGCAGGCCAGGCGGTGACGGCAGTCCGCTGTCCTTCCCCCTCCGCAGGCGACGACAGCATCAACTTCTCCCATGTCAAGGTCGCCGCAACCCTCGAAAGGTACCAATAAGATGCCATCCTGTTCCTATCTCTGCAATACTAGATTTGCCTACTATAAAAGGTCAAGCTTTTTGGGATGGATTAGGATTTGTGTTACAGATGTTGGGGCTTTTTGGGTGGATTTGTGATGTAGAGGTTAGTTGGGGATGGATTAGGATTTGTGTTGCAGATGTTGATGATGGGTTAAGGTTAATTAAAGTGAGGTTTAAGGCTGATTCGGGTGCGATGGAAAGACTAAGAATGTTCTTTAAAAAGTAAATAATATAGACAAGGAGATGCTGAGCCACGTACTACTGATAAAAATTAAGAACAAATAAGATATAAAATTTGTTTGATCAAAACTTGTAGATGATAGTAAATTGTTTGTTGATCAGACTTGGTGACATTTCTAGAGAAGCAAAAGAACTAGTTCATCACACCCCTGCGGCCGTACATGGCAAAATGTCCTATTTCTGGTTGGTAGTGACATTTTCTACCAACTGATTATTAATGTTGTGCCATTTCACGGTTCCTATATGAACTGCCTTTTCTTGAGGTGACCTGACTTTGGATGATGTTCACCAGTATTGAAAGCTCTACATAATTCTAGGTGAGGTTAGTATATGTTATATCTCAAATTTTAAATCATTATATTTATAAGTTTAGCAGTCATTTTCCCATGTTCAGTGTGTTTTTCCACTGAACAACTAAGCCCATGCTCCTCTCGAATCTTTCAAACATGTTACTGTGTCTGTTTAATTTGCTAGTAAACCTGCCTTTTCACTGTCCCTTGCACACATACTTCTATTTATTTTGCTTCTAGGTTGCCATAATGTTGTAACTTACCTTGTAACTGTGTCTAGTATCATCTAAGGTTTTCCTTGCATGTACACAGTTTCGTACACCCTCTGACCCTTTATGGCGGTCGCTAGAAAATCGAGCCTGTGAGGGCATTCCAGTTCCCGAGCGACAATGAAAGCGGGGCGGAGGGAGTACTTTCGTAAGATTGAATATCTGCAAATCTGTCTTTTTTGTCAATATAGCTTAGTTCACTTGAAATTACCAATCTTATGTATATTTTCATCCGAAGCACTTATTTTGCAAACATTTCCTCATTTTGGTAACAGTTTCTTAAGCTGAAAAGAATCCCTGTATTGTAAAGTTTTAAAGGGAAGCCAATCGTAACTTTCGCTGGACTATGCATTTGACTACTGCACATAAATGGCTATTTACATTCAGATCACCTAAACTATGGTTGTTATGCATAATATATTTCTTCTATTACCTATGTTTGAAACTTAGAACTAATGATAGCCATCAACCTAGAGGGGAATAATAGTGTATTGGATTTCACTTTGCTTTGGGCTTTGAGTTTACTAACCTCGGCAATTATTTATTACTAGGGCCATGAATGGTTTAGAAAATAAAAAATGTTTCACACATTAGTGACTCATGACCTAATGTTGCACTGCAGTCATGAAAGTGTATCCATTCTGGGTTGTTGACCTCCATTGGCCTTCCATAAATGTTCTGCTAAACTAGTTAAGTACTTCCCAACTGTACTTCCCTGATTAGCACTCTAAAAGAATAGTATCTCTGATTAGAAAATGTGCTGCCAGAGGAATATTAATCATTTTAGGATGACATAAATGCAAGCATACCCTTCATTTCTTGAACTCGATTTAGAAACATTAAATATTGTTCCATCCTGACAACGTTGTGTGCATATTTGAGCTCATTTATTACATTGTAGACTATTTCCTGAAGTTTGCAATTGCAGTGCCCATTTTTCTGGCAAAAACACTTGCTGAGGTGATTGTATCATATAATTTGCTTAATTGCCTAGCCAAGCCAACATGTGTTTGTAACTTTGTATTCCTAAGCCTCTTTGGTATGCAGGGTACTGATCAGATTGCACCTCTGCGCTCCTGTCAAATGTAGAATTGCTTTAGGACTATTAATTATTTTTCTGTACCTCTGAATAATTGAGTGTCAAATGCTCCTGCCAAGCTTAAAGCTTTTATGATAATGATTTCAGATGAAGAACTGAGTGTTAAGATTTTCAGATTAGAAAATAATATTGCATAACTGATAATGATATTTTATAACAAACTGAAAACATTTGTTGTTAATTTTAATTGATTGTGTTTCTTTCTATGGTGATAGAAGTGTGATGTTTCCAGCAGTTAGAAGATGGGATTGTTTTCATGGTTTTCTGTCATTAAGAAGTTGTGTTGTTTTTAAGCAATGGCATTTTCTTTTGTAGCGAGCGCATTGTCACTTTGATCCACACGTATCTAATTGTAACTATATGTTGGTTGTCTCTCCCACTATATAATTTCCACCTGGTATGCCATGGGTCGTGGCCACCTGAAGGTGGAAGTTTCATTTGCTTCATTTGTCAGAATCTTTTCTAAGATTCCACCTACTAAACATTGGGCATAATGTGTGGTATCAGTACTTCTACCCTTATCTTTATATTTAGGTTCTGATGTTTCAGATTTTAGGTTTCTGATTGTTACACTTTACGGAATACTTAGTACAGTTGCTTGTGTTACATGCCCATTTGCTTATAAATCCCAGATCTGATGAAAATGACTGTCCATTTGCATTCTTATGTAGTCTGAAATGTCAGTATTCTTATGAATTAACTTTCCTTGCTGTGAGACCATTTATGTATTGCACCTTGGACGTCATCTCCCACTTTCATTTGGCCAACTATATATAACCAGTTCTTATTGCTGGTGTGGATACTAGTTAATATATTTGGTTAATGGAATTTGTTAACAATGCCAAATGTTTTGAAGCTTCTAACTTCAAAATGTTGAGGTTCATGATACTAGGCTTCCATCACGCTTGTATTCTTTTGCTCGTGATTGTACCAGATCATTTGGTTAACTGCCTAGCAAAGCCAGTATGTGTTTATAACCTTGTATTCACAAGAATTTCTCATGGTTTCCTAGATCTTTATTAGTGCTTACAATTATCATTTTCAACATTGTTTTTCTTTCCAACCGGTATATTTTAGTTAGTCATCAAAAGGTACCCATGCATCCACCTTAGCTGATATAATATATATGTCAGTATTTTTCGTAGTAATAGCAGTATCTTTTTGGTACTGGTGCATGCCGTATGCGGAACACTGTCTAGTTTCGGTGTCTAGACCTGAAGCTTTAGCTTTGATATATTTAGCTTTAGCTTTTTCCCATGTCATGAACAGAATCTGGACTACCTCAGAGTATAGTGCTACATACTGTGGACTTTTTTCTCTCCTGAACTATATTGTTTGAAAACTATTTCTGTATCATAAGAAATAAAGCATGAAATGATGCAGAGTTCAGATCTGGTAGTAAGAAATAAAAATAGTCAGTGCACTTTTCACCTTCTGACTGATATTATTTGGAGCTTATTTCTGGCAATTTTGACTCTTGACTATCACTTCATGTTTCTTGGTGCAGTGTTTTCGGGTTAGTGATTTGGATGTAGGGAAGGCCAGATTGGGCTAGCTGGGATAAGGAAGAACACCACTACTTGTCTTTTCAGGAGAATTAGCAAACTATACATGAACTCTTATCTTTTGCTCAGTTGAAAACTTAGTCGAAGTAATAGCAATGTGTACTCGTTTTCACGACTGAAATTTAGATCAGTCAAAATAATTGTATTTCATATATGGAGGGGCGGTGTTGCAAAACAGAAAACCATGGTAAATGTAATCGCATATGTACTCAAAAATGGATGGAGATTAGTGTCTCCTGATTGGAAAACTAATTTCATGCTTTCAGATACAAACTCAATTCAATTAATTGCGACATTAAATCTCCAAATTGTAACGGTTGTTTTCGCAAATTAGGTATATGGATAAAATTTTTGACTTGTCACGTTGAATTAAGGAAAAGACGTGCCTCCTCTCCGCACGACACACTCTGCACGACACTTCTTAAAAAAAGTCATTCAGCACGCTACACAAAGAAACATTCGGCACGCTACACAAAGAAACATGATCCAAATTGCACGTGGACCCATAAAAAGCCATCGGCCGAAAAAACCGATGTTTAGAAAAAAAATCAGGAGCCGAGGACGCTGCGGGTGGAGCGCGGGAGGGGGTTGACGAGTCGCGGTGCAGTAGTCTGTCTCGGGTATGGAATAATATTCCATACCCAGGGTATGGAATAGCACTGGCCTATATATATATTGTTGGTTGAGCGGTTTGTTGGTTGAGCCTCAAAACCAAGGTCGAGCTGGGACTACATGAGAGCCAAGTCATGAGTGGTTATTGACGGAGGCTACACCGAGTTCGCGGGGTTTCGAGTGGTTCACCAGAAAACCACTGGGTTCCTTGGTTGATCCACAAAGCCAAGACCGAAGAATCGAAGACGGAGTTGCAGTAGCTCTAGACCGGTCTGACCGGTGGGTACCGGTATGACCGGTGAGGATCACCGGTCTGACTGGTGTGCGACGACGTAGTCCGGAGACTTCGAAGCGGAGGACACGCGTCGGAATCGCAAGGCTTGCATCGAGGCTAAGCAAGTTTGTGGTCGCTGGGCATCCGTCCGATGGAGCGATGACAAAGATTTCCGAATTCGCCCTCAAGGGGCATGTATCCCTAATTAGCTAGTAAGGGCATTTTAGACTTTCGGTTGTCTCCATATAACCCAAGAGGTGAGAGGATGACAGCCAACTCTCTGGACCCTAACTCATTTGGTTTTCCATTTTCCCTTCATATTTTCCCTAGAATTTCTATAGGACTAGCTTGAGAGCTTCATGATGAGATCTTGTGAGAGGGAAGGATGATCGGGCGGCAAGCTAGACCTTGTATGAACCTCTTTGTGATGTATAGATGATTCAGCGTGGTTCCTCAAGGCTTGAATGTGTTGTTCCCGTTCGTTCTTTTTGGTGATTTTCGGAGCCTTTTCTTGGTGATTTTCTTGAGGCGATTTCGAGGCCTTTCCCTTTGGGATTTGGTGGGGGATGTATGCATGAACCCTTTGTGGTTCTTTTCACTTTGATTCCCCTCCCAAATCCGTGAGCAAAGGGGCTCGATTTTGGGGTTTTCGGTGTTCTAGGGTTAGAGTAGTTCTTGGTGGGATTTCTTCGATTCCTCTTGATTCAACGAGTTTTGGTGGACCATAACTTGGATATGGAGTGCCCATGAGGTGTTCCTACTATCCCAAAGTCTTGTTCCGATTTGTGGAGCGAATCGGGATATCGGGAGTTGGATTCAGAGGAGTTGACCCGCGGGTTCTGTTCATCCCGAGCTGCCCAGGTTACACCGGTCTGACCGGTGCTCTTGACCGGTCTGACCGGTGTGAGCCCTTTGTCGGATTTGACTCGGGTGAGTTGCTGGTCCCGTGTGTTTTTGGGTTGTGTTGTTGCTAGTTAGTTCTTGGTCTGTTTGGAGTTGTTTTGCTAGGTTTTGTGTAGGGTCCTTCATCCATGCAGGTTGAGTTTTGACGGTGTTTTTGTTCCAGGGCCTAGAGAAGTTACTGAGGCTCTTTGGAACATTTGTTGTGCGACTACTGTAGCCACCGGCCTGACTGGCTCTGTCCACCGGTCTGACCGGTGTCACCGGTCTGACCGGCGCAGGCCATCGGTCTGACCGGTGTAGCACAGGCAGCAAGCCGTGCAAGTTTTCTCTGTGCGTGTTGGTGAGTTTTGGCTTGGAAGGTTGTTTGTTGGTTCCTAGGATCAGTAGAACTCCAGTGGCTACGTGGTCTTGACCAACTTGGGTAGTTGAGTCGGAGATGTGTGTTGGAAGCCGTGTTCATCTTGTTGGAGCCTCTATCTCCTTCGAGAAGAATTTTTATCGGCTCCCATTTACTCCCCCCTCTCTGGTTCGCCGTATCGGTCCTTCAGAGATAAAACATCATGATCATTTAATTTTTCATTAGCTCTATGCATTTTTCATTGCACTTTTTCTTTGGTGTAAGCGTTGCTTTAATTGGATTAATTTTTACTATGGGTTAAATGAGCACTCTTTGCAAGACAAAATACGAAAAAACAAACAATCTTTACGTGACAAAGATACAATAAATGTGTGACTTTAGAGATCTCACCGGCCAGCCTCAGTGCATCTCAAAGAGACAGCTAAATTTAAAGATTAAAAGGTCTTCTAAACTGAAAGGTAAACCAACAAATCGTGTAAAACTGAAGTCTTCAAAAGTTACACTACCACTGGGCCCCACATGTCATACTCCTCTTAACTTCTTTCTGAAAATGAGAATTAATTCTGGAAAAGTCCAGAAAATTCTCAAAAGGATTGATTAGCATCTAATCGCATTTTAAAACGTTTTTGCATTCATGAAACACCAATATGCATCAGCATGAATACAACACTCACAACCATTTATTTAATTTAGAAAATCAAACAAAATCTTTATCCTACACTACATTTTCTTTAAAGGAGATAAAGGTTGATAAAAATTTTATGAGAAAATTGTTATTTTAATTATCTTACTATTCACATCCTGAAATTGGAAATTTCAGGGTGTGACAACGGAACACCGGGTTGCAACATGGGTCGTTTGGGTGGCGCTGGCATGCCCCTTAAGTTCTGGTTCGTTTATTCGAGACTAGTGGTGGCTTTTTTCTCTCACTTTTAGTCCAGGTTGGACTTTAGAGCTCTATATGGCTTTTATCAACCGTGACGCAAGGCTGGGGCTCTACTGGTGTTAGCATGCTACCACCGGCCTCTTTGCCGGATTCCACGATGCCAACTCGTCCGTATGCCGCCGCTCCCCATCCCCAATCTACTGTGGAGTGGAGTGCTCTCGTCATGATGGAGACCGAGCCGTCACCATGGTCTTGGCGCTACATGGGTCCACATCGGGTGGACGCCAGACGATTGGACGAAGATGCCACCACTGGGAGTTGTTATTCCGAGCCGCACCACCAACGATGCGAAGGCCGTAGCTAACAGTACTGGAATTGCAGCCTGTGCTGTGAGCTGGGCTCTGTGCCGAGAGCCACAAGCCATGCTCACGTCACGATACACATCCTCTATGCCGAGAGCTATCAGGGCAGGCTCTCGGCCACAACGACAGCAACGGGCTCACGCCACATAGGCTCTCGACATAGCGACGGGCTCACGACACACGGAGGGACCGAGCGTGATGGCCGTTGGCCCCCGCGCGTCAAATGTGCCGAGAGCAGGGACAGGTTGCGGGCTCTCGGCAAAGAGCAGTCACGACACGGATTCCCTACGGCGATAGTAGCTACCCTTTGAAGGATGAATGGGCAGGCTAGTGGGGTTCCTCTCCTAAATAATTTTTTTCTATTTATTTCGATCCAATTTTGAAAATCCACTCGTGGCTTGGGAGGGTGCTTATGTTGCCCGCCGACATATTGTGGTTCGGGGGGTGGTGGGCGGGCACCCGCCAGGGCAAAGATAGCCATTTGTCTTTAGGGGCACAAGATGGTGCGCACGCCGCGAGTGTTGCGCCCGCCGGCAAAACCCGTTGGCCATGGCCTCTTGGCCAACGGGGGGGGGGGGGGGGGGGGCGCGCGGGGGTGGGCGGGCTGGAAAGAAAGAAGATTTTTTTTTTATTTCGCATTATTCTGCTAAAACAATTCCAAGAAAGACTATAAATTGTTTAAAGTCACGAAAAATACTCCGAAAAGTCACAAAAATACTCCGAAAATCACAAAAATTCCAAAAAATTCCTAGAGATAGATTGGAGCACGAACAATCCAAATAAAGTATATGGAGTTCATGAAAAATATTTTAGAGCCTTCTAATAAATAGAATAAGCTCAGGGAAAATGAGAACATATTTGCACATTATAGATGGATATGGTTAAGGACACACTCATGAGAAGGATCGTGTTTTGGCGATTCAAGAAGGTCTCATGAGATTCCTTTTGGACGAGATGGATGTCAAACATTATTACGATGCACCTCAACTCGGAGTAGAGAATAGAAACTTGAAGTGAACGATATTTTGATGTATATATATATATACTATTTATTTTGATGTTTTAAATTGTGTGTATATATATTAATTTATAAGTGTATATACGTAGATATATAAGTCTAACTGTCTAAGTACGTATAGTAGACATGTATAAATACATATATGCATACTTAGTGGAAATACGTATACGTACATTATACATGATACAACAATCAGAATATACACGTTAAATAATTAGAATAACTCAAATTGAAAAAAGAGACGGGGAGCTTTTAATCTCGGTTGATATTATCAACCGACACTAAAGGCGTGGGCGCAGACGCTGGGTCCATGTATCCGTGACTAGGAGAGGCTTTTGTCTCTCACCTTGAGTCCTGGTCGGACTTTAGAGCTCCACCATATGAGTTTTACCAACAGGGGCGGAAGGCTGGGACTCTACCGGTGTTTGCATGCTGCGACGGGCCTCTTTGCCGGATTCCACGATGCCGGCGGCTCCCAATCGCCGTGGTGTTGGCGCTGCATCGGTCGGCCGCACCGGGTGAACGCCGGACGATTGGATGAAGATGCCACCACCGGGAGTTGTCTTCGCGAGCCGCACCACCAACGATGCGAAGGCCGTACCGGTGCCGCCCACCATTTATGACGACCACTGCTCCGATCGACTCGTGTTCATCGAGTTTGATCTCCGGCGGTCATGTGATGTGCGCCATCACCGGCCAAAGGTTGAGCCAGCCACGCAGTGTGTGTTCCCTACCGTGCTGCGGCTGCCTCGCCTGGAGCATGAACTTCTCTGCCAGGCCATGTGACCGCGCTCACCTACGTACGATCTACTATGCCAAGTCGTCATGTCTGTTGCCGGAGCCCCAAATTAAGTTCTAGGCTTCTCTTTTTCGATCTTGCACCTTTAGCTGAGGAGAGATAAATTCAGACGTGATTGTCATGCTGATGCCGTGCCTACACACTATATATAAGTACGTACGTAGGATCTCTTCTTCTTCTTTTAGCTAGAGAAATACCTAGGATGCTTGCTAAGTCGACATATTAAATCACCGGTCCACTAATCTTGTAGCCTGGACTATCTTTGATCTATGTATGTGTAGTACTCCAGCATGTGATGTCGAGAGCAACGAAGACGGGCGCACTCACACAATAATGCAAGCGCAGTGAGCCATGGGCACGTGCTGCCGGCCAGATGCATGGGAGTCTCATCGTCGTCATTGCATATCGATCACAACTAGCCACTAGTAGTATATATGGTATGGGAAGCAATGATGCAAGCTAGTATATATGTCAAAATTTATATTACACATACACATTGTCTAGATATATATGATGGATCACCACCACTGCACCTCGTGCTCCAATACAACTATTTTAAAAGCCCAATCCCCCCCCCCCCCCCCCCCCCCCCCCCCCCCCCCCAACACTATTTAAACGCAGGAATAAATACATCCACAAAAATCTCTCCCCCCCATCTTAATTTGTTCATCGTTTTGGCATTTATAGATTCACGGTATACTATCTATGTACATGTGCACTTGTTACCTACACATTCACCATATCTAGATACATGGTAAAAGTTAAATGTCAAAACGACTGGCCTACAAGGAATCACCACAACATTTATTTACTACTATCTTCCATGCATTTATATTACACATACACCATATGTCTAGATGTATGGTAGAAACTAAAAATGTCAAAAGGAACTGACACTATTCTCATCATCCTGGTGGACAAACCACAATTACTTTATAGAATGGACCAACACCACTACCCCTCATCCCACATCCTCAAACACAATTATTTTATAGAACGGACCACCACTTCTGCACTTCATCCTCAAATACAATTATTTTATTAGATGGACTACCACTACCGCACCTCATGGTCAAGGATACATGGTAGAAACTAGAAAAATGAAGCACCCTAGTCGGTTCTTGGATCCACGAGAAAATGTTCGACATCTTAGCAATAAAGCAACCACCATGCCAAATCTCTAGCTGCTGGCCAATTGGTTTAGTTGGTGGTCGACACACATGCATGCCTATATATAGTACCCTAGTCGGTTCTTGGATCCACGAGAAAATGTTCGACATCTTAGCATTAAATCAATATAACCTTAGAATACGTTTAAGTCCTTAAACAGGGTCAAGTGAAATTCTAAAAATTCTAATAAATTTAGTAAATTGCAAAAATGTAAATTTAAGGTGTTACAACTCTTTACCCCTGCCCCACTGTATCTAGTTTTTAATCGGTTGGCCTTCGCTCTTCCTCTCCCGACCGGCCGACTGATCTATCACAGCTTTTTCTTGATGCATGCATTGAGGAGGGATCAATGTTGGGGTCGAGAGTAGAACGGAGATGAATAATGGGGGTAAGCTATAGGGTATGTACATGCGCGCACACACACACAAGGGAGGAGGAAGAGTTAAACACATGTATGTAATTATTAATTAAACACATGTATGTAATGCCATCTTAACTGAGACACTCGTACATGTGTGCACATGCACAAGGTGACAAGAAGGAGGAAGAGTTAAGATCCTGTCGCCATCATACGAGATGTTGATTCCACCTAGTGTTAGGTATGCATCCATTCCGTGGCTACACGACCATGCACATTAGATAGTGGCTCCGAGCTAACGACCCAACCCTAGCAATGGTACGTTGGATTGGTAGCTATCTATAAAGCTACCGGGCCATACGATATCGATGGACCATAGAAAGGCTAATGCAATGCAACCAACCACACACACATGCTTTGCACGTTCCATTAATCCATTATACTGAAACACCACTCGACCGACACTCATGCACAAATAGATGGCTAGGATAGATCGATCAATTGAGTTGGAGTTGCTTGCCATCTCGCCTCGGCATCAATATATCTAGTAGACTGCTTCACAAGATGTTGGACCAACATTAGGAAATATTCGACTAATATTATTCACCATTTTAAGAAAATGTTGGAAAAATATTTTTTTAATATGCATTTTTCAATATTTTTTCAGAAAATGTTGGACAAACGATTTTTTTCCGAAATGTTGGGGCTTCTCGTTGGCTTTGGCGGTGCGAAGTTTGACGACAGCGTATTGGGTGCGGGTAAGTTAAATGTACAAGGAATGGGTAAGTTAAATGTACCAGTAAATTAAAACCAAAATTTAGCTGTGTTTTTAGAATCACGACAACATTTATTTACCACTATCTATACATGCATTTATATTACACATGGGTCCAGGTCTTAAATCTTAATCAATTTCAGTTGCACCTTTCTTTTTTTTCTGAATCATGACAATAAAATCAATTCGTCCCGGATTGTTAGTCGTTTTAGACTTCAAATTTTGTCCCAGATTGATGGTCGTTCTCTATACATGCATTTATATTACACATACACCATATGTCTAAATGCATGGTAGAAACTAGAAAAATGTTGAAAGGAACTGACCTTTACGGTTTACGACGTAGTGAGTAATTAGTTAACTTTGTGTGGACCAGAACAACTACTTTATATATGATGGACCACAACCACTACACCTATTCTGGAAGACAATTATTTTATAAGATGGACCACCACCAGTGCATCTCACCATCAACATTAATTATTTTACAAGATGGACCCACGCACATGCATGTTTTATTTTGTACTGGGCATATATGCGTGCACACCTATATCGGCTTGACGTGGCGCCATACTTGGATCGATCAGTGAGCAAATTTGAGGCGAGTGTGGAGCGTGTACAAATAACAATACGATATAAATGCTTGAAATTCCATAACTACAATACACAAGTCGGGAATAAATAAATTGTTTTTAGTTGCCGTTGCCATGATGATGCTTACCACGGTGTCTGTGTCATAGTATACTCGTATCATATGGTTCACTACAAACATATTTGGTGCATGCTCAGTACAAACATATTTGGTGCACACCACACGCGGCCTGAATGAAAAATATGTTTCTAGCTATATATATCGTGCACACGAAGAATACACAGCATTTTTTTGAGACCAGTATTATTGCATGTGCCAAACTATAGCTAGTGGATCCGAGCCTCCGACCCAACCCTAGCAATGGTACGTTGGATAGCTGGCTATCTATAATAGCTACATAGATCGATCCAACTTTTTAGTAGGCTGCTTCCCGAATGTTGGAGCAATATTGGGAAATATTAGACTAACTTTTTCACCAATTTAAGAAAATTTTGGACAAGTATTTTTTTGCAGCATACATTTTTCAATATTTTACTGAAAATGTAGCACAAACATTTGTTTAGAGATGTCGGGGCTTCTTCTTTGGCTTCAGCGGTGCGAAGTTCGGCGGTAGCGTAGGGGGTGCAGCCCGGCGGTGCCCGGGGGCTGGCGGCGAGAAGGCGTGTCGACCTGACCCCGACGGTGCGCCACGACGCCGGTGACGGTGAGGCTGCATAGGGCCCGGTGACTACCACTGCTACCGAATGAGGCATTTGTACTAGGCAAATTGTCAGTTTAGTGTCGGGCGCTTGGCCGCTTGCCCGCTATCGGCTGCCGGTACTAAATGCCACGCCATGTAGTACCGGCCGCAACACCCGGTATTAAATGACAACTTAGTAATGGTCAAGGTTGTCCACTAGTACAAAATAGCAACTTAGTACCCAAAGGTTGCCCCACCTTTGGGTACATTCTGAATGCTTTTATTCATGTTTAATTGTTATTTAATCATGAACATGTTTATGTTTAATAGTTGTTTAAACATGAACACTCCGCGTATGCTATGTCTCACTCATGATAATTGTTTTGTTGAAATGCCTATTTAACTTTGGAAGTATGCCTATTAATCACCTATTATCTAACGATGTCTAGGCACAACAAGAATTAGAATCAAATTTACTTTTTCACAACATATTTGGTTACAATCCAACCACATAAAATATATATTATTAAAATAAAAAATAATCATCACGGATCCAATTTCCTTCCACATTGAGGTATATAGAGATGCCACGTCACCCTTTCGCCGGTATCCCTTGATTCCAAGTCCTTGGCCGCCTCTACTCATCGGTCTCGTACAATCCCTCTCTTCCTCTCTCTCATGCCGGGTTCGGGGGTTTTCTAAGCCGGGAGGTTTCTTTCTTCTATTCGTGAAAACCGTGGGGGCGATCTTCCCCCCACCGGCATAGTTTATGCGTGCCTCCGGCCTCCACCCGTGCCGGCGGCCTTCCCCCGAGCGTGAAGGAGTAGGAGGAGGCCACGTTGCTTTGTTGCCGGAGAGGCCTCTTCGGGCTCCGTCTTGCCTCCCCGTCCCCGTCTCGTGTCGAGTTACTAGGTGAGCATGTGCCAATGCCCCTGTTTCCATATCATGTACCTAGATGGCTAGATCACATAACCTAGTTAGGCGTCTCCCGTTCAAAAGAGATACGATTGGAAATATGCATATGCTTGGATATCTATGATCGTATCCGTTTCGAATTGTCCACGTTTTTTGGACAACCCGAGGATATGTCATGGGTTTAGTTTCCATGGTCTACTCCGATCCGGGGACCGAGTTTCGGCTTCACCTTCCTGTTGTTCTCCGGTACACAATCTCCTTTACGGGACGTGTACTTGGAGAACAGGGGGGAGGTGCCGCCGAAATTCTCGTCTCGGCTAGGAGTAGAGCATGGGAACTAACCCCTATCTACACATTCTCGGGTGGGTTTAGGACCTATCTTTACCTACGATAGCATGATAGATATCGTGTAGAAGCATGCATGCCATGTTAACAAATCTTCTAAGAGTTTTGTTTCTTGTACCACCTTGTTATGTCTTTATATCAGTGGTTAAAGGATGGATAGCCGTGAGTGGATGTACATGGGCTGGAGGAATAAGCGTGACTTCTTCAGTGAATTCGGGCGCAACGTCGATGAATCCTGTAAAAAGGCTTTTGACAAAGGACAATATAAAGCGCGGTGTCCATGTAGTAAGTGTGAAAATAAGTCGGACCAAACTCGGCTCACCATGGGTAAACACATTATCACATATGGTTTTGTGGCAAACTATACCCGGTGCATCCGCCATGGTGAAGCACATCGTGCGAGAGACGAGATCTTGAGGCAACGCATCGAGGAATTTGATGATGAAGCCGAGTGCGGAGACATGTTAGAAGACTTTCATCAAGCAAACTTCGATGAAGGGCCCGACCATGTTATGAAGGAAGCTCTAGAGCCAACCGCGAAGGCTTATTACGATATGTTGTCTTCTCGCACGTAAACCAATTCACAAGCATACTACCGAGTTTTGCGCTCCTTTGCTCTTTTGCCGTGGTGTCGAGCACTTTTTGCCTCCCCTTGAAAAGCTGGTTATTTGTGAGCTTTGTGTGTGGGAGATCCTTTGTAGCATATGTATAGCTTCCTTTATGCATTTCTTGCATTTGGCATGACATATGTAACATGATGTATGTGCACCCTTGTATCTTAGATTACATGCATTCCGTATCGTATGCACTTTGTAGGAAAAGCTTCTCTCATATACATTGTTCACCATGATGTTCTATATATGATATTGTGAGTTAGTTCGGTATGCTATGGTTAGTTTGGCTTAGCTCTTGATGATCTTGATTTATACCCATGGTTGATGGATATGTTTTTGAAAAATGTCACATGTATGCTCTCTTGTGAGTAAATGCCTTTATATGATCTTGACATGTTTTAGTGGCTTGGCTATGCTTAATTTGTGATTGGATAGCTTATTTTGCTCATATGGGGCCAAAGGCTCATTTGCCATCATGAATGTTTAGGCTCATGCTCTATCTTGTGGAGGGGCATAAGTTCCTTTTTGTCGCAAAGACATTTCATGTACCAAATATGAATCTGAAAATGAAATGTAAATTGCTTGGAAAATGTGCTCCCATGACACAAGTGTTAAATTTAATTTTCTTTGTTGCATGCCTACCAATGAGAAGTCTCATGTATAGAAGTAGGCACATGGCTCGGTGGCTTTGACATGACATAAGGTGCTTGTGGGTGTTTGTGATTGTCTTATGCTTCGAATGGTTGTCCTAGCATGAAGTTTGTGTGGCTTTGCCATTTTGACATGTTTTGCTCATGTTTAGGACTTTGCTCATGAGAGGGTTAATTTCGCAAAATTGCTCAATTCTATCTTAGCTTCATCCAATGGTTGTGAAACTTGGTAATCATGAAGTTGATGTCATTACGAAGTCAGTAGAGTATCTAACTTGCTCATTTGGACATGTGTAGCATCCTATGTTGAATTTTATCTATTTGAGAAGCTCTAGGTTGAAAGTTTTGCATTTTTGGCTTGATTCATGCATTGTCAACAAGGGGGAGAAGTTTGAGCTTGTTTTGGGATACTGGATGCATTTAGAAGGTTTTCAGGTGGTTTCGAGCCATTTCGTGCTCGTTGCATACCGGTCCGACCGGTCGGGGTCACCGGTCCGACCGGTCGGAAGTGCTGGTCCCGTGCACATGTTGAGCACCGATCCGACCGGTGGTGGTGACTCGTTCGATAGGTCGAGCCGAGCCGATGCAACTGCTCTGTTTTCATCAAGTGGTTTGCATGCGGTCGTCCGGGGGAGTTGCATTGGTTCACGGGGAGCTTGCATGTGTGCGGGGGAGAGCTCTTTGTGGTTTTCTCGCGACGCCCCGGGTTTTTAATTAATCCTAATCGTCGGTCAACCTAGCCGACAAGGGTCAAATCACGGCCAACCCGGGTCCTCACCTCGAAAAACTCACCAACAACTCTAATGACCCCTTTGGTCTAGTGGACACACATGTGGGGCCAACCCATGGTCAAAGTCTTGGTCAAACCCCACTTCAACCCTAGTACCCATAGATGTCTTCCGAACTTTTGCCGCGTTCTCCAAAATTCACCTAAACACTTAAAAATCTACCTTTAAGAAAGTAGTCCAGCTTGTTGAGGGACACAACTTTCATGTAGATTGGCATTTCAAATTTTGAGTGGAAACGCATGAAAAACTTGCTCAAAGGTCAGTATCTCCCCGTTCATGGACACAGACTGGCATTCAAAGTTGGCAAGCCTCCCTTGCAAATTCTATTAAGAAAAAACCCTATATAGCCTTTTTGAAAGTGATAGAGGGTTCCTAGATCTAAAATTTTCGTATTCAAAGTTTGGTCAACTTCTATTCAAATTTTTGGAGTAAATGGTGTTCAAACTAGGGCTCGGCCGAATTGAAAATGGGCCGGCCGCGCCGTGCGCCGCGACATCGCGCCGCGACGCCGCGCCCGCGCCCTCGGCGTCCGCGCCCGCGCGCCGCCCGACGTCCTCCGCCCGAGGCCGGCCGCAACCCAAGGCCGCACGCGCCCCGCGACGCGCCGGAGTCCGCGCCCGCGCCACGCGCCGCGCGCACCGCGCATGCCGTGCCGGCCGGACGCGCCACCCCTTCGGTCCGGCGGTCCGTCCGCGACCTCCCCGCCCTCGTGCGCCGTACCACGGCCCAAGCATCACGCCGTCGTCACCTCCGGCCGGCCGGGCCCCCCATATTTAAGCACCGCCACTCCCCTCTCGCGCGCCACCCGTACCGCGGACCCGCCATCGCCACCGCCGCCGGTGAGCTCGCGGCTCCACTCACTCCCGCCGCCGGCCAAACCCTCCTAGCCCTCCCTTAGATCACCCTCGAGCTCCTACGGCGGCACATTGAGCTTCCTCGCCCCGAGTGTCTCCGGAGCTCGAGCCGCCGCGGCCGTTGCCGCCGACCATCGCCGTACGTCATCGTCGGTGACCTTTCCGCACAAATGCCGATCACCAACGCGCCCTAGGTGAGCATGTGGTCCGCCCCGACCCCTTCCCCGGCCGGGAGCGCCGCCGGTTCGCCGGCGTTGGCCGGAGCCGCGCCGCCCCGAGGAATTGCGTAGCCCCAAGTCTTTCCAAGGTTTAATCCGCGAACCAGGGGCATATCTGTGAGAATCTAATTCTTTCCAGGGGCCTAGTCGCAAGAGTGCATCTTCAATAGTATATCCAATTTGCTGAAACTTGTAAAATGTGTAGAAAATCGTAGAACATTCAGAAAATACAATCTCAATTTTGTTGGAATCTTGGTGAAGAGTACTATAACTTTTATTATACTCAAATGGTCTGATTTTTAATATTTTTAGCATGAAAAATAGGAATGTAAAAAACCTAGATCTGAAATATGTCAAAATCTATAAATCCTCTCCGTATCCAAGTTTTGGATATGTTGTGTGTTATGTTATGGATAGATCCTGTGCCAAAAATTGCACATAGTTATGAAGCAGATCTTTTTATATAAATTGTTTGCCATTTATGCGAATCCGCCTAGATGATTTTTGTAGCTAAAAATATTTAAGTTTTTGTGCGCAGCTTGGGCATGCTGTCTTGTTATTGCAAGATAGACCTCTGATGATTTAATCATAATTTTTGGATGATCAGAATGATTTATTCTTAATTTGTGCATGTTTTCTTTTGTAAATTAATAAAGCAAGGTCAGTAGTGGTTCTAGGTGAACTTGCTGGTTTTATAGGATGGCTTAGGATAAGAGAGCATGTATGAGGAAGTTTGGAGCATTTTGATTCTTACTTATGTTTGTATGTACTTAAATTGTTTTGCTAGCTAGTCTTTGTTATTTTTCCAAAGTAATTTATTTTCTAGCTTCCAAGCCTTGCATGAGTGTCCAGTGTTTCAGTATGGATGTGGTGATGCTTGAGAAACCTTCCATTAAATTTTTGGTGAATTGTTGTTGGTTAAAAGCTCTAAAGTACTTTTCTAGATTAATGATTAATTAGATTAGGAAAATGCCTTTTACTTTCTTTACCCCCTTTTTGTGAAATGTTGTCAAACTTGTTTAAGAGCTAAAAACACACCCTTGCTGCTGAAGAATTAATTTATAAATAATTATTTTTGTATACACATTTGCTAGTGAGAGGTAAAAGTGTTAAACCTTCACATGAAATAACAAGTATAAAAGGGAGCATTAATTCGAGTGCATAATAAAGGAATGAAACCCATATCAATAATAACCTTCGTAAAGAGAAAGTAATAATTAATTAATTGTAAGGAAAAAAAAAAAAAAAATAAAAAAAAAAAAAAACAAACCAAACCACCCCATCACATCTTGTATATATTTTCATTTTTTTACTACCCCCCCCCCGCGCGAGGGCGGAGAAGGAAAAGGGGGGCTGTTCTGGTTAAGGTTGTATTTAGAAGTCAAAGAGGGGGCGGTGGTTCCTATTCCCCGAAAGAAAAACCCCCGGGACGCTCCCCCCGTCTCAAATTTTTAATTAATTTATATATTTATTTTTGTTTTTTTTTTTTTTAAAATTTTAAAATAAAATTAAAGCATAAATACTCCCTTCCTTCGTCCCCTCTTTAATATTAGAAAGATAGATATACAAAAATATAGTGACATCAAAAAGTCGGGGAGGGATTCCCCCACGAAAAAAAATTCCCAAAAAAAAAAAAAAAAAACCCCCTAAAATAAAGCCGCTCTGGGGGAAAGAGGGGGGGTTGGGGGCCCGGTCCAATGGCTATCGTGGCCTCGTGGGTTAAGTGTTTGAACGTACTAAGGACTTGTCGGGAATGGGACCGGTAAGCCTAGTACCTTAATGAGGCGACGAGGGATCTTACTATTACTCATCTTGGGATGCGTCTCACGGCTAGCTACCGGTGGTGTACGGTGAGTCCGAGTGCCTCGCGGGGTATACCGGATAGCTTCGCACCAAAGACCGTAAGATTCGATCCCGACCCGAAGAGTTTTGGGAACCGCTTGGTGGTTGTCCTTGCGGGGGCATCCCACCGTGTGTTTAGGTCAACCTTGCAAGGTTCGAATCAATCGATTGTCGGCCTCTCACCGTTATCCGAGACTACTTACTCCACTAGCCATGAGATCTCTAATGATGGAAGTTGATGAACTATATGCTTGATTAATTGTATTGTAGAACCTTGTTTGTACTAGACGGCTAATTTAGTAAAGCTTAAACCCACTAGAACTTGTGCTAAAATCTTGAAAGTAAGGACATACTCTTTGTTACTTTTCGGCAAAAAAAAGAAACCCAAGTGGCCAAAAAGCCTTTCATGTCTAGTTTTGGTGAATTAGTTTTGCAATAATATGTTGATCCAGGTAATGCTTTCGGTGATGTGTGGCCCCGAGAGATCCCGCCGGCCGGGAGCCGGAGTGGGTGGAGGATGACGACCGAAGGCATCAAGGATGGCCTCCCGTGGTGTTCCCGCTTTCCGCTTAGTTAAATTCCGCCGTTTTGAAAATTCGAACTACGTTGTGATGTCAAAAACTTCGGTTTGTAATAATTAAACCCTTCGGGGTAAATTCGGATGTTATTTATGTTGTCTCTCCGGACTCGCCTTCGCATGAGTTTTAATGCATATATGTCGATCCTTGTTGCTATATAAGTGATTTACGGGGCGTTAACCCGCAACTAACAACAAGATGATACTTTATTACTGCTTAATGGCCAAAGTGGATTGGTTTAGGCGGTAGTACGGTATTTTCCGGGCGGGTTGTCACACTTTCGAGCTTTGGTTTGGTGGTTTGCGCTCTTTGCTTAGCATAGTTTTGTCTCGGATGTGTCGGCCGATGCCCTTGCGTGAGGGGTCCGAGACTTGTCTTCTTCAAGTGATTTTGCTCTTTGCCTTTCTTTGGCTTTCGATCGCTTGTTGGAGTTTTTTTATTCGTTTCTTTTCTTTTTCTTTTCTCTCGGGTTACTATATGTGTGTGTTGTTAATTCACTCATCAAGGGAGAGATTGAGGACCATGTGTGGTTCGAGGACCGGTGGATGGTCGTTTCCTGGTGTGATGAGTTATTGACAATGTTGTGTGGACTTTCTTGGCTAAGTATTGCGGGTGCGGGTTGCGGCTTGACCGGTGTTGGTGCGGGTGAAGAACAAGTGCGAAAGGTCATTGCCGGTGAGGCCTCCGGTGTGGAGAAGACTAGTAGGCTTCGCTCGAGGACCCGGTGGCCGGCGGAGTCAAGTGCGGGCCGCATGGTGGCAAGAATGGCAAGATGAAGTCATGAACGGTTTCTTGGTTGAGCCTCAAAACCAAGGTCGAGCCGGGACTACGTGGGAGCTAAGTCATGATTGGTGATTGACGAGAGGCTTCACCGAGTTCACGGGGTTTCGAGTGGTTCACCGACCCCCTAAAACCACCGGGTTCCTTGGTTGATCCACAAAGCCAAGACCGAAGAACCGAAGACGGAGTTGGAGCAGCCTCCGATCGGGTCGGCCGGTGAGGATCACCGGTCGACGGTGTGCGACGACGCAGTCCGAGACTTCGAAGCGGAGGACACGCGTCGGGATCTCAAGGCTTCCGTCGAGGCTAAGCAAGTTTGTGGTCGCCCGGGCATCCATCCGATGGAGCGATGACAAAGATTTCCGAATTCGCCCTCGAGGGGCATGTATCCCTAATTAGCTAGTAAGGGCATTTTAGACTTTCGGTTGCCTCCATAAACCCAAGAGGTGAGAGGATGGCAGCAAACTCTCTCGGACCCTAGCTCATTTGGTTTTCCTATTTTCCCTTCCTATTTTCCCTAGGATTTCTATAGGATTAGCTCGAGAGCTTCATGGTGAGATTTTGTGAGAGAGAAGGATGATCGGGAGGCAAGCTAGACCTTGTATGAACCTCTTTGTGATGTATAGATGATTTAGCGTGGTTCCTCAAGGCTTGGATGTGTTGTTCCCGTTCGTTCTTTTTGGTGATTTTTGGAGCCCTTTTTTTGGCGATTTTCTTGGAGCGATTTCGAGGCCTTTCCCTTTGGGATTTGGTGGGGGATGTATGCATGAACCCTTCGTGGTTCTTTTCCCTTTGATTCCCCTCCCAAATTCGTGAGCAAAGGGGCTCGATTTTGGGGTTTTCGGTGTTCTAGGGTTAGAGTTGTTCTTGGCGGGATTTCTTTGATTCCTCTTGATTCAACGAGTTTTGGTGGACCATAACTTGGCTATGGAGTGCCCATGAGGTGTTCCTACTATCCCAAAGTCTTGTTCGGATTTGTGGAGAAGATCGGGAGATCGGGAGTTGGATTTGGAGGAGTTGACCCACGGCCCGTTCCTGTTCATCCCGCACTCCCCCTGCCCGGGTTTACACCGGTCCGACCGGTGCTCTTGACCGGTCCGACCGACGGTGTGAGCCCTTTGTGGGATTTGACTCGGGTGAGTTGCTGGTCCCGTGTGTTTATTGGGGTGTGTTGTTGCTAGTCAGTTCTTGGTCTGTTTGGAGTTGTTTTGCTAGGCTTTTTGTAGGGTTCTTCTTCTTCCGTGCAGGTTGAGTTTTGAGGGTGTTTTTCTTCCAAGGCCTCGAGAAGTTACTGAGGTTCTCTGGAATATTTGTTGTGCGGCTGCCGTAGCCACCGCCCTCCGACAGCTCCGTCCACCGGTCCCACCCCGGTGTCACCGGTCCCGATCGGCGCGGGCCATCGGTCGACCGGTGTAGCACAGCGGCAAGCCGGTGCTAGTTTTCCTCTATGTGCGTGTTGGTGAATTTTGGCTCAGAAGGTTGTTTGTTGGTTTTTAGGATCAGTAACACTCTAGTGGCTATGTGGTCTTGACCAACTTGGGTAGTTTAGTAGGAGACGTGTGCTGGAAGTCGAGTTCATCTTGTTAGAGCCTCTATCTCCTTCGAGAAGAATTTTTATCGGCTCCCATTCACTCCCCCCTCTCTGGTTCGCCATATCGGTCCTTCAGAGAGATAAGAACATCATGATCATTTAATTTTTCATTAGCTCTATGCATTTTTCATTGCACTTTTTCTTTGGTGTAAGCGTTGCTTTAATTGGATTAATTTCTACTATGGGCTAAATGAGCACTCTTTGCAGGACAAAATACGAAAAAAAACAAACAATCTTTACGTGGCAAAGACACAATAAACGTGTGACTTTGGAGATCTCACCGGCCAGCCCCAGTGCATCTCAAAGAGACAGCTAAATTTAAAGATTAAAAGGTCTTCTAAACTGAAAGGTAAACCAACAAATCGTGTAAAACTGAAGTCTTCAAAAGTTACACTACCACCTGGAGAAACAAAAGACATGCCACTAGTTGGATCCCCTTTCTCTATCACCTTCTTGTTATGCCATTATGTATATTACAACTTCTTTGCCCTTCACAAATCTGCCGAATCAACTCTGACTACAATACTGATGGGGCAAATGCAACGATCCTCTACGATCAGTAGGAGCTTCCGCGCCATGTTCTCACCGAGGACAGATCCATTACTGTACTGGTATTGACGTTGCCATCTCTCGCTCAACCGTCGCAAGATTAATGAGGCCATTAAAAGCCTCAAAAAACAGAAAGATGCAGACGACACAGCACGCTCAACGAGCCAATTGGGGCGGAAAAGACGCCGCCATGCTTGAGCACCCGATGCCCACCTCTGCCCCCCCCGACCGGCCCCCCGACGCCATTGCTCTGTGGCAACACCCCACTCCTTTCCGTCCCCGACGCATACATGCCATGCATGCGGCGGTGGGCCATACAGTGGGGCCTATGGATGGCGGAGCCTACAACTACTACGGGGACAACCCCGTCGTGGCCGCAGCGGCAACGATCCCCGGATGCACGCCTCCGGGAGGACGATGCACTCATCCCGCTTGTGTGCAGTAGATCAGCATGGATGTGGCGCCCACGCCTACATTCAAAGAGACTCACTCGGCTCAGGGTTTCCACACCAGGGTATATCAGTCAAAAAATGTATGCTCTCACTAGTGAAGCAGGGGGTTTCCAAAGCTGCATGGAGCTTGCGGCCTTCTATTCATGAAAACCATGGGGACCCTCTTTCCCCCACGCGGCTTAGTTTCATGCGGTGCCTCCAGCCTCGCACCTGTGCCAGCAGCCATCCCCGCGAGCGTGAAGGCGCCAGCGCATGGCGACGAGATCACGGCCGCCACTCCCGCCGGAACCTCCGCCGTGGCCACCGCCCTTTGCTGCGACGTTTTTCTGGATGCCGCCAAGACGTGCTACGAGCTCCTGCTCCCGTACGCCGGGTCCATCAACAGCAGCCACAACAGGGCCTCCCTCGCCATCACCACCGTTATGGTGTCCAAGCTCGCGGATCTCGCGAGGGACCTGCGCGGCGACGGCGAGGCCCAAGGGTGCGTCAGGGTGCTCGACGAGGTCGTCGCCAGGGCCAGGGAGGCGCTGCCGGCGATCGGCCGCCTCACCGCCTTCGCCGACGACAAGTTGGACACCAAAAACCCGGACCTGGCGCTCGGCTGGACCTGGCTCTCCTTCATCACCAACAACTTCTTCAAGTGCTCGAGCGGCGCCATGGATCGGGTCCGCAGCAGCTTCACCGTGGCGGAGCAATCCGAATATGCCGCCGCTTCCATTTTCTTTATGCCCAGGCCCAACTGGACTCTTCAATCTCCAGACGGATCAAACCCATAGGATGTACGTTTTGCATTACCTGCGTCGAGCGAGTCGGATCAACTCTCTTCACGTGCACTATTCATTTTTGTATATTCTTGGTAATTCTATTCAATAATTGACGTTCCTTGTATTCAGTAATAAACCTATATGTATGCATCCATGCATTTGAGTTGTACTCCGCAACTAGTTAATGTAATTATCATTTGGAAAATAAAGTGTTTCTTTTTATTTCAGCATCCTAATTGTTCCCCATGTATTTTTTATGATCCCGAGTGCTTCTAACACCGGAAAGCTTCGTGTGTGGTACCGTATTGGAGGTTCCTAGTTAGCGACCGGTGGCTAGGGGCCTTCCCGGCCACCGGTCCTCCCCCTCTCCAACTTTCTTTTTCTCGAAAGTTTTCTCTTCATTCGAATTTCAATTTTTGGAATATCATAACTTATACACACAACATTGATGCATAACTTCGACTTATAAATTTCGTTAGATGATTTTTAAGCGTAACTTTGACTCGTGCAAAACTTGTGCGTACACCTTATATGCACAACTACTCAAAGAATGACTTGTGCGTATATTTTTTTTTTCTTTAACGATAAGTTGTGTGTATAACTTTTTTTCAGTAAAGCCGAGTTGGGCAAACTTATTCCAAAAAGAGTGGACCTAACTAGTAAAAGAAAATGTTAAAAGAAGGAAACAGAAGAAAAGAAAAGAAAACCCAGGGGGGACGGGCGGACGGTGCGGCGCGGGTGCTCCAAGCAACCGCAGCCAATGGTTTGGACGATATCGGGGATTTAGTAAAAACTTCCATCTTTAGTAAAAGACAACAACGGAAACACATTAACCCACTAAAAGTCATTGACCCTAGCTGTGATGTAGCGACAGGAGGGACCGCCCAAGCATGTCCACACTTGGGTCCGCTAGGCTTGTTTAGCAAGAACCACCAGCCAACCTAGCCGGCCGATGGTTGGGGGGTGACACACAGCACTGAATGCCCTGCCGGTTGTCACACCCGGATTGGGCAATCCGAGTAAGAAACAGGCGCCGGATCAGTTACACACATCCATCGACTCGTGATACCAAAACAGGAAGCGTAAGAGGTATTATCGTTTACAGACCGAGTCTCAACTAACAACCGTTCGGTAGCAACGAAAGAAAACACGCGAACCCACGGGGGGGAACGAGCTAGACTCATCGATCTCCAGGAATCCTCAAGGTCCATCCGGAGGTAGAAGAGCAATAAGGACACAGCAGACACAGTCGACCACAAGGGAAGCTCTATAACAACAGCAAGGCTTAGGTGGAGGTAATAGGCGGCATTTGTGGTCATTTATGCCAGCAGTGAAGAAAACCCAATACAAGCACGATCCATGAGTATCCCAGATTAAGTCCATCTTTCATATCTCAGGGGGTTGGGCGCCCGACGGGGCACGGCACATTGTACTGGCTTTTTCGTCGCGGTCCCGAGACTTGACCCACCATGCGGGCTGCGGCACCATACCACCCCCGGGGATGCATAGGGACGCTCGCCGTTGATCGGTGGGGGCCCGGGGGCTGCCTGGGGTGGGGGGGGGGGGTTCCTTGTGGGTCTCCTCGGGATTTTTCGGCTTTTCTCCCCCTCCGGTTCGGTCGGTCCTTCGGACACATCAGATCATTTATTTTTTCTCGCATTTTCATGCTTTTCTTGGGTTGCTTTATGGCATTTTCGGGGCCTGGAGCCTTGGCGACGGGCTTGGTCTCCGGGGATCTCGGACATTAGATGGTCTCCGGTACACAGGCGGTCTTCGTTCCCCTCGGCCCCACAGTCACCCTTCCTCTTGGAGGATTATGCCATCCAGGATGATGCTCCGCATTAAATTTTGTTCGCCTGCCCTGAACACACCACACCATTTATTTTCCAAAGCTTTATCCTACCTACATTTTCTTTAGGATAAGGTTGATAAAAATTTTTGGAAATTGTTATTTATTTTTTCTATTCACTCCCGATTTGATTTCTGTGTGCCCCGTGCACTGGGTCCTTGGGTGCCCGGCTCCCCCCGTCGTTTTTCGGCTGGGGTGGCTTTTTTCTCTCCTTTTGTCCGGTTGCTTTGAGCTCTTTGGCTTTTTCCGCTGTCTTCTTTATCTCGTCTTGGCGGCTCTGTCTTGGCGCTCTCGGTCCCGGTGGCCGGGCGTTGGCGGTGCCCCCGGGAGTTGTCTTCCCGCACCCCCGTGCGGGCGTTGGTTGGCTTGGGGTGGGCCCGCCATGCTCCGTCCGTCCATCCTCTTGCCGGCTTCGCGTGCTCTCGGCACCGCGCTCCGCCCCGCGCCTCGCTGCGCGGCCGCCCGCGCCTGTTCTCCTCCGCCGCAGTGGTGGCTGGCTGTGGGGTTCCTCTCCTATATTTTTTTCTTTTTTTCTTCCTTTTGAATCCGTCCGGGGGTGCTTTGTCGCCCCCACAAATGCCTTTGTTCCCCGGCGTGGGGTGTTGCGCCCCCCGAGGATTGTTTAGTCCCAAATCTCCGAAATCCAAAATTCCAAAAATTCCTAGAGATAGATTGGCCCATCCATAGTATATGGGTTCATGTATTTTGGCCTTCTATATGATAGCTTGGGATGGACATATTTGCCATTTGATGGGTTGGTTGACCCTCTGGGGTCGTCTTTTGCGTTCGAGGTCTCATGGATTCCTTTTGGACGGATGGTGTCCATTTTTGATGCCCTCCTCGGTGAGATGAACTTGGTGACTTTTTTGTGTATTTTCTTTTTTTTTATTTTTTATTGTGTGTTTTATTATTTTGTGTTTCGTTTTGTCTCTGTCTGTCGTTGTGCCTCGCTTTTTGCTGGCCGTCTTCGCCTCCCTCGGGGCTCCGCTTGGGCTCTGGCGCTCCGGCTCGCCCTCCTCGCCCGTTCTCTCTCCCCTTCTCTTCTGCCCGGCTTTTCCTCGTGTGCTGCCGCCCGCTTGGTCGTGCCCCGGCTCTCGCTGCGCGCTCCGCCCATGCCGTCGCTCCTTCCCTTTTCCCTCGCGTGTGCTCCCGTGGGTGTGGCTCCTGTGGGTTCCTCTCCTTTTTTTTCTTTTTTCGTCCTTTTGTCCTGTGTTTTTCCCCTTCTCGGCTTTTTTCCTTCTCTTCCTTTCCTGGTGTTGGGCCCTCCTGTTTGGGTTCTGTTTTTGCCTTCTTTGTGCTCTGGACTTTTGCACATTTTGGTTGGTTGGCCCTCTGGGTCGTTTTTGCTTCGGGTCTCTGGTTCCTTTTGGCGTTTCCTTTTCGTGCCCTCCTGGGTGGATGACTTGAGTGTTTTTGTGT
Organism: Cenchrus americanus; assembly: GCA_947561735.1. Lineage (NCBI taxonomy): Eukaryota > Viridiplantae > Streptophyta > Magnoliopsida > Poales > Poaceae > Cenchrus > Cenchrus americanus. Next base: position 9,300,153 of record OX387242.1, read on the forward strand.
TTTTCTTTTTTTTGTGTTTTTGTGTGTTATTTTTTTTGTGTTTCGTGTTGTCTTGCGTATTGACTGTATAATACTATTGCTACTTTGGTTTCGGAGGGGGTTTTTTCCTGTTTCGGGGTCGTATCCGGGCTTTGTCTCTCACCGCCCCCTATGGTTTTACCAACGGGGCGGAGGCTGGGGCTCTCCGTGTTTGCATGCGGCGACGGGCCCTTTGCCGGATTCCCGATGCCGGCGGCTCCCTCGCCGTGGTGTTGGCGCTGCTCGTTGGCCGCCCGGGTGACCCGGCGATCGGTGGATGCCCCACCGGGAGTTGTCTCGCGAGCCGCCCCCGTGCGAGGCCGTGCTGGGTGTGCCGCCCCCTTGCGCCCTGCTCCGTCGCTCGTGTTCTCGGTTGTCCCGCGGTCATGTGATGGCGCCCACCGGCCGTTGAGCCGCCACGCGTGTGTTTCCCCGTGCTGCGGCTCTCGCCTGGGCATGAACCTCTGCCGGCCTGTGCCGCGCTCCCTCGTCGTCTCTTGCCGTCGTCATGTCGTTGCCGGGCCCCTAGTTCTAGGCTTCTCTTTTTCTTGCCTTTCTGGGGGTAAATTCAGACTTTTTGTGTGCGTGCCACACCTATATCGTGTACTTGACGTGGCGCCATACTTCGTCTTTCAGTGAGCAAATTTAGGAGTGCTTGCTAAGTGTACAAATAACAATACGATATAAATGCTTGAAATTCCTATATTATTACAATACACAAGTAGCGGGAATAAATAAACTGTTTTTAGTTGCCGTTGCCATGATGATGCTTACCACCGTGTCCTGTGTCATAATATACTCGTATCATATGGTTCACTACAAACATATTTGGTGCATGCTCAGTACAAACATATTTGGTTGCATGCACACCACACGCGGCCTGAATGAAAAATATGTTTCTAGCTATATATATCGTGCACAAGAAGAATACACAGCATTTTTTTGAGACCAGTATTATTGCATGTGCCAAACTATAGCTAGTGGATCCGAGCCTCCGACCCAACCCTAGCAATGGTACGTTGGATAGCTGGCTATCTATAATAGCTACATAGATCGATCCAACTTTTTAGTAGGCTGCTTCCCGAATGTTGGAGCAATATTGGGAAATATTAGACTAACTTTTTCACTAATTTAAGAAAATTTTGGACAAGTATTTTTTTGCAGCATACATTTTTCAATATTTTACTGAAAATGTAGCACAAACGATTTGTTTAGAGATGTCGGGGCTTCTTCTTTGGCTTTCGGCGGCGCGAAGTTCGGCGGTAGCGTAGGGGGTGCAGCCCGGCGGTGCCCGGGGGCTGGCGGCGAGAAGGCGTGTCGACCCGACCCCAACGGTGCGCCACGACGCCGGTGACGGTGAGGCCGCATAGGGCCCGGTGACTACCACTGCTACCGAATGAGGCATTTGTCCCGTGCAAATTGTCGGTTTAGTGTCGGGCGCTTGGCCACTTGCCCGCTATCGGCTGCCGGTACTAAATGCCATGCCATGTAGTACCGGCCGCAACACCCGGTATTAAATGACAACTTAGTAATGGTCAAGGTTGTCCACTAGTACAAAATAGCAACTTAGTACCCAAAGGTTGCCCCACCTTTGGGTACATTCTGAAATGCTTTTATTCATGTTTAATTGTTATTTAATCATGAACATGTTTATGTTTAATAGTTGTTTAAACATGAACACTCCGCGTATGCTATGTCTCACTCATGATAATTGTTTTGTTGAAATGCCTATTTAACTTTGGAAGTATGCCTATTAATCACCTATTATCTAACGATGTCTAGGCACAACAGTAAATTAGAATCAAATTTACTTTTTGCACAACATATTTGGTTACAATCCAACCACATAAAATATATATTATTAAAATAAAAAATAATCATCACGGATCCAATTTCCTTCCACATTGAGGTATATAGAGATGCCACGTCACCCTTTTGCTGGTATCCCTTGATTCCAAGTCCTTGGCTGCCTCTACTCATCAGTCTCACACAATCCCTCTCTTCCTCTCTCTCTCATGCTGGGTTCGGGGGTTTTCTAAGCCGGGAGGTTGCTTTCTTCTATTCATGAAAACCGTGGGGGGCGATCTTTCCCCCACCGGCTTAGTTTATGCGTGCTTCCAGCCTCCACCTGTGCCGGCAGCCTTCCCCCGAGCGTGAAGGAGTAGGAGGAGGCCACGTTGCTGTTGCCGAAGAGGCCTCTTCGGGCTCCGTCTTGCCGCCTGTCCCCGTCTTGTGTCGAGTTACTAGGTGAGCATGTGCCAATGCCCCTGTTTCCATGTCATGTACCTAGATGGCTAGATCACATAACCTAGTTAGGCGTATCCCGTTCGAAAGAGATACAGTTGGAAATATGCATATGCTTGGATATCTATGACCGTATCTGTTTCGAATTGTCCACGTTTTTTGGACAGCCTGAGGATATGTAGATGGGTTTAGTTTCCATGGTCTACTCCGATCTGGGACAGAGTTTCGGCTTCACCTTCCTGTTGTTCTCCGGGTACACAATCTCCTTTCCAGGACGTGTACTTGGAGAACAGTGGGGAGGTGCTGCCGAAATTCTGTCTCGGCTAGGAGTAGAGCATGGGAATTAACCCCCATCTACACATTCTCGGGTGGGTTTAGGACCTATCTTTACCTACGATAGCATGATAGATATCGTGTAGAAGCATGCATGCCATGTTAACAAATCTTCTAAGAGTTTTGTTTCTTGTACCACCTTGTTATGTCTTTATATCAGTGGTTAAAGGATGGATAGCCGTGAGTGGATGTACATGGGCTGGAGGAATAAGCATGACTTCTCCAGGTGAATTCGGGCGCAACGTCGATGAATCCTGTAAAAAGGCTTTTGACAAAGGACAATATAAAGTGCAGTGTCCATGTAGTAAGTGTGAAAATAAGTCAGACCAAACTCAGCTCACCATGGGTAAACACATTATCACATATGGTTTTGTGGAAAACTATACCCGGTGGATCTGCCATGGTGAAGCACAACGTGCGAGAGACGAGATCTTGAGGCAACACATCGAGGAATTTGATGATGAAGCCAGGTGCGGAGACATGTTAGAAGACTTTCATCAAGCAAAATTCGATGAAGGGCCTGACCATGTTATGAAGGAAGCTCTGAAGGCTTATTACGATATGTTGTCTTCTGCACAGAAACCAATTCACAAGCATACTACTAAGTTTTGCGATCCTTTGCTCTTTTGCCGGTGGTGTCGAGCCCTTTTTGCCTCCCCTTGAGGAGCCGGTTATTTGTGAGCTTTGTGTGTGGGAGATCCTTTGTAGCATATGTATAGCTTCCTTTATGCATTTCTTGCATTTGGCATGACATATGTAACATGATGTATGTGCACCCTTGTATCTTAGATTACATGCATTCTGTATCATATGCATTTTGTAGGAAAATCTTCTCTCATATACATTGTTCACCATGATGTTTTATATATGATATTGTGAGTTAGTTTGGTATGCTATGGTTAGTTTGGCTTAGCTCTTGATGATCTTGATTTATACCCATGGTTGATGGATATGTTTCTGAAAAATGTCACATGTATGCTCTCTTGTGAGTAAATGCCTTCATATGATCTTGACATGTTTTAGTGGATTGGCTATGCTTAATTTGTGGTTGGATAGCTTATTTTGATCATATGGAGCCAAAGGCTCATTTGCCATCATGAATGTTTAGCCTCATGCTTTTTCTTGTGGAGGGGCATACGTCCTTTTTGTCGCAAAGACATTTCATGTACCAAATATGAATCTCAAAATGAAATGTAAATTGCTTGGAAAATGTTCTCCCATGTCATATGTGCTAAATTTAAATTGCTTTGGGGTGCTAAACCATTGCATGATGCCTATGAATGAGAAGTCTCATATATAGAAGTAGGCACATGGCTCGGTGGCTTTGACATCACATGAGGTGCTTGTGGATGTTTGTGATGGTCTTATGACTAGAATGGTTGTCCTAGCATGAAGTTTGTGTGGCTTTGCTATTTTGACATGTTTTGCTCATGTTTAGGACTTTGCTCATGAGATGGTTAATTTCGCAAAATTGCTCAATTCTATCTTAGCTTCATCCAATGGTTGTGAAACTTGGTAATCATGAAGTTGATGTCATTACGAAGCTGTAGAGTATCTAACTTGCTCATTTTAATATGTGTAGCATCCTATGTTGAATTTTTTCTATTTGAGAAGCTCTAGGTTGAAAGTTTTGCATTTTTGGCTTGATTCATGCATTGTCAACAAGGGGGAGAAGTTTGAGCTTGTTTCGGGCTACTGGATGCATTAAGAAGGTTTTCAAGTGGTTTCGAGCCATTTCTAGGCTCTGTTGCACACCGGTCTGACTACAAGAAATCTTGTGATCTATGACGAAATCGTCATGACGAAATCAGAAATCGTCACGGATCAGCGAATAGCCCATTCAGGCTCAAACTGGGCCCGATTTTTGTGACGAAAATTTTGTATTCGTCATAGATTGAAAAATGAACTTGATTTCTATGACGAAAATTTGATGTCTGTCATAGATTGAAAAATGAAAACGTCATGGAGTTGAAGATGATAAAATAAATGTGTCACTTACTTGAAGTAACTAAGATGTGGAAAAAAATAGTAATTAAATATGTATGCATAGGAAAAATTGATTTTTTTGTGTGGATGGCCCGACCTCGCACACATAAACTTAGGTCTTACAACATAAACTCCCACATCTTACCACCCCACTGTGAGTTTGGTTGTGATGAAGTTTGATATTATATTATTTATTGAGACAATATGAAAAGCACAACGAAATCTATTTGGCCACATATAGTTCAACTTGAAATTACTTTTAAGAAGCACATACAAATTCATTTAAATGATAGAAATTAGAAAATATATTTGAAAAATCTTGAAACTCCTTGATAACAACTTATATCATGTCTATGACATGTAGAAAATAAGGTTGTGTGTACATGATAATTAGTTTTGTGTGTTACTTCATAATGATATAACAAAATGAAAAAGAAAAAGAAAAACGTTAAGCTGAACAAGAAATGAAATGAAGCCCATTTCGGCCCAAATGGTCTAACTCAATCCAGCCGTCCGTGGACGATCAAACGTCTCAAATTGACCCCGAGATGAATAAAAGCTCCACAACCCTAGCCCTCTCTCCCCAGATGTCTACCTTCACTCCCCTCTCTCCATCAGCCGCCACAGCCCGCAGGCACCCTCCTCCCCAGATCCACACGAAGCCCCTCCTCCCCGCCGCCACCGCCATCGCCCTCTCCACCCCGGCGCGTGGCTTCTGCGCCGCACCCTCTCCCCCGTACGAACATCCGCCCGCACGCCACGCCGCCTTCTCCCTCTCCTCGCCCCTTTGTCTCCTCCCACCAATCCTGCCCTCTGTCGCAGGTTTTCGACATGGAGGCAAGGGCGAGGGCCGCGCAGATGGCGAGAGGCGGGTAGGGGCGCTCGGGTGGCTGCATACGGGCTATGGGGTAGTGATGACGACGCACCACGGGCGCCGGGCGGAGGATGACGTGCGGCCACGGAACCCTAGCCTCTAGCTTCAATATCCGTCGCCAACACTAGTGAGTTTCCCGACCTTGGCCCTTTCCCCTTCCTCTCCGGTCCTCTGTTGTTGTTTTGTGTTGGATCTACGTGTGATTTGATTTTGAGCCGTGTGTTTGTTGCAGATAACAAGCTCCTCTCATATCCGTTCCAGTAAAACAAAGAACGGTGTGGTGTTGGAGGCTGAGGACAAGGTATATCTCCACTCCTCCACTATCCTTCGATTGGACTTATGTATTGGATATGCTGCCATTGATTGGTCTTGTAGTTTAATTTTTTTAGAGCAAATTCGTCACACAGATTTTGGTAGAAAAATCAACGCCTTGTGCTAGCTTTCTTGTCTGTGTGTGCTACTGTATAAAGTTGCAGCAGCCTGGAGCATGTACATGTTTGCTATATCACGGCCAATTGATGTCCTTGTGCTTTCATTAGAACCATCAAGTGTTTGCTTATTTTATTTTATTGTATGCATTCATGGACAAGTTCTGGTACAATGCAAAGAGAGCATTGTTTGTTCAATCAAGAACTAAGGTGTGTTTTGTCAGTCTCCGTGTTAATAGCAGTTCAAAAAATTGATTCACCTTTTACTGTTGGAGATGGTTCCAAACTCCAGCCAGTCATTTTAATATATAATGCTTTTCTGTCCCAAAATTGATGAAAGACATGATGTTCTTATATGTACTACTATCTGAGGCATTGGAGCGAATCCAAGGGTGAAAATTGCTTATTTTTTGTAGGAATTCATGGACAAGTTCTATAGCATGCTTCATATGTATTAATTGTTAATATCTGGTTAAATGAATATGATTTGGTTGTAGAAAGATACTACTACAGATTTGCCATGTTTTAATCATATTTCCTGCTACAGCTTCTTAAATAAGTTAGTGTTTTGATTCAAAGGTCTAGGATCCATTGTACTAGAATATGATCACTTGATGTTTGCAACATGCCTTAAAGTAAACTTGATCAAAAGACTTGCAATTGCTGGAATATAGATCCAATCTGAATATTACTTGCAATTAAAATACTTGATCAATATTATTCTGAACTTTACTCAGTTATGCTTGATGAAGGTATAAATCCAATATTACCAGAATAGAGAGCACTAAGTAATTCATTTAAGCTTTGGATTGTCTTACGTGTGAACTTTTGACTAGCGTGTGTACAGGTCTCAATGTGACATATGAAATCCAATCTATAATATTTTCAAATCTTAATCATGCTTGATACTTAAGTTGGTTTCCATTGTAAAAAGCTTTACTCTAAGATTTTTGTCTATGACCATCTTAGTACAGTAATTTGTTATTTCAGCCTATATCTTGTGCTCAGTGAATTGGATTGCTTCACGACATGATGATAGTACTTAAATTATTGTATGAAAATTTTCTTAGCCTTATTTTTCCCTATATTATTTCACTCACTTGTCATTATTGTTGGATGGCAGCCAAAGTAAAAAAAAGTATTTCCTAGTATTTTATTCATTGTCATTATGCTTTCAATGGCCATTTCCTCTGTTTAAGGCAACCCCATTACAGTCTAGTGCTCAGGTCGTTCTGCAGCAAGTAAAAAGGTTGTAGTAATCAGTAATGTGGTATGCAATGGCGAGTTTTGAATGTAATTCTATAGATGGTGCCTAGCAAGTAGCTCGTGATTGTGACTCTTCAAGTTCTGTGAACAAATGCATACTTAAGTTTGAGTACCTTTGAGATTTGTTTTGTTACTCAATTCTTTTGTGGTGTATTAGTAGTAGCTGTCTTTTTGGTTGGTTGTTTCATGTCCACACTATACTCTGAGCTATTTGTCAAGGTTGATTTGTAACTTGAATTTCCAGTTGGCTTATTCCCAATTTGATTTGCTCATTAATTTGGAGTACCATGTGAACTCATTATTTTTACCTATGATTTGTATATTAGTCATGTAATTTGCTAACTGGATTAGGAATCATTTGATTCTGCCCACTGACAAGTGTTTGGTAATGTTCCTCTTTCAGGTTGTTTAGAAGTTATCAGTAAGCAATGGACCTGATATGCTGGACTGCTAGTGATGCTACAAAGGCTGGACTGCTAGTGATGTTACAAGGACATATTTGATATGTTGTTTTGTGACTTCTAGGCTTGTTGAGTTGAACTTTATATGGATTGAGTTATTGTGTATTTGTTGTTGAATGACTAGGTTTGAAAATTGGGCCTGTTGAGCTTTGTTGACAGAAATTATATTTTGTTTGCCATTGAGATGGTGTGAATGTACTGGGGATTTATTAATTTAAGAATTATTATTGAATTGTGTGATTTTATTGTTGTATTCTGGTATGTGGAATTACGGCATGTACTGACTTTGTCCATGTAAGCGCCACGCGGATGCCACGTCAGCTCCATGCGGATGCCACGTCATTGTCACGCGGATGCCACGTTATCACCACGTGGCTGCCACATCATCTGCCACGCGGCCGCCACATCAGCTCCCAACTCATCTCTATAAGTGATGTGGCAAGTTAATCCATGACGATCACTTTCCTCATAGATTTTGGGCTTCGGGCTGGGTTCAATGGGCTTTACACCAATCTATGACGGTTTGAGAACGTCATGGATCACACTAATCTATGACGAAAACTTAAGGACGTCACGAGAAGGGATCCGTGACGCTCAATACATGACGTTCTCAAATTTCGTCACAGATGTCGTTTTATGACAAAATTTTGATGATCCGTGACGAAAATCGACCGTCATAGACCACAAGATTTTTTGTAGTGTCTCGACCGGTCGGGTTCACCGTCCGACCGGTCGGAGTGCCGGGTCCTGTGCACATGTTGAGCACCGATCCGACCGGTGGTGGTGATCGGTCCGATAGGTCGGAGCCGAGCTTATGCGGTACCGCTTCCGTTTTCATCAAGTGGTTTGCATGCAGTCGTCCAGGGGGAGTTGCATTGGTTCACGGGGAGCTTGCATGTGTGCAGGGGGAGAGCTCTTTGTGGGTTTCTGTGACGCCCCAGGTTTTTAATTAATCCTAATCATCGGTCAACCTGGCCGACAGTGATCAAACCACGGTCAACCTGGGTCCTCACCTCGAAAAACTCACCAACCAACTCTAATGACCCCTTTGGTCTAGTGGACACACATGTGGGGCCAACCCATGGTCAAAGTCTTTGTCAAACCCCACTTCAACCCTAGTACCCATAGATGTCTTCCGGAACTTTTGCCGCGTTCTCCAAAATTCACCTAAACACTTAAAAATCTACCTTTAAGAAAGTAGTCCAGCTTGTTGAGGGACACAACTTTCATGTAGATTGGCATTTCAAATTTTGAGTGGAAACGCATGAAAAACTTGCTCAAAGGTCAGTATCTCCTGTTCATGGACACAGACCGGCATTCAAAGTTGGGAAGCCTCCCTTGCAAATTCTATTAAGAAAAAACCCTATATAGCCTTTTTGAAAGTGATAGAGGGTTCCTAGATCTACAATTTTCGTATTCAAAGTTTGGTCAACTTCTATTCAAATTTTTGGAGTAAATGGTGTTCAAACTGGGGCTCAGCAAATTGAAAATGGGCCGGCCGCGCCGTGCGTCGCGACGTCGCGCCGTGACGTCGCGCCCGCGCCCTCGGCGTCCGCGCCCGCACGCCGCCCGACGTCCTTCGCCCGAGGGCCGGCCGCAACCCAAGGCCGCACGCGCCTCGCGACGCGCCGGAGTCCGCGCCCGCGCCACGCGCCGACGCACCGCGCATGCCGTGCCGGCCGGACGTGCCCCCCCTTCGGTCCCGGCGGTCCGTCCGCGACCTCCCCGCCCTCGAGCGCCGTACCACGGCCGAAGCATCACGCCGTCGTCACCTTCGGCCGGGCCGGTCCCCTATTTAAGCACCGCCACTCCCCTCTGCGCGCCACCCGAGCCGCGGACCCGCCATCGCCACCACCGCCGGTGAGCTCGCAGGCTCCACTCACTCCCGCCGCCGGCCAAACCCTCCTAGCCCTCCCTTAGATCACCCTCGAGCTCCTACGGAAGCACATTGAGCTTCCTCGCCCCGAGTGTCTCCGGAGCCTGAGCCGCCGCGTCCGTCACCGCCGATCATCGCTGTACGTCATCGTCGGTGACCTTTCCGCACAAATGCCGATCACCAACTCGCCCTAGGTGAGCATGTGGTCCGCCCCCGACCCCTTCCCCGGCCGGGAGCGCCGCCGGTTCGCCGGCGTTGGTCGGAGCCGCGCCGCCCCGACGGTCCAGGGAATTGTGTAGCCCCAAGTCTTTCCAAGGTTCAATCCGCGAATCGGGGGCATATCTGTGAGAATCTAATTCTTTCCAGGGGCCTAGTCGCAAGAGTGCATCTTCAATAGTATATCCAATTTGCTGAAACATGTAAAATGTGTAGAAAATCGTAGAACATTCACAAAATACAATCTTAATTTTTTTTGGAATCTTGGTGAAGAGTACTACAACTTTTATTATACTCAAATGGTCCGATTCTTGATATTTTTAGCATGAAAAATAGGAATCTAAAAACCCTAGATCCGCAATATGTCAAAATCTATAAATCCTCTCGTATCCAAGTTTTGGATATGTTGTGTGTTATGTTATGTCTAGATCTTGTGCCAAAAATTGCACAAAGTTATGTAGTAGATCTTTTTATATAAATTGTTTGCCATTTATGCAGAATCCGCCTAGATGATTTTTGCGGCTAAAAATATTTAAGTTTTTGTGCCCGGCTTGCGCATGTTGTCCCGATAGAGCAGGGATAGACCTCCGGTGATTTAATCATAATTTTTGGATGATCGAATTATTTATTCTTAATTTGTGCATGTTTTCTTTTGTAAATTAATAAAGCAAGGTCGGTAGTGGTTCTAGGTGAACTTGCTGGTTTTATAGGATAGTTTAGGATCGGAGAGCATGTATGAGGAAGTTTGGAGCATTTTGATTCTTACTTATGTTTGTATGTACTTAAATTGTTTTGCTAGCTAGTCTTTGTTATTTTTCCAAAGTAATTTATTTTCTAGCTTCCAAGCCTTCCATGAGTGTCCAGTGTTTCAGTATGGATGTGGTGATGATTGGGAAACCTTCCATTAAATTTTTGGTGAATTATGGTTGGTTAAAAAGCTTTAAAGGTCTTTTATAGATTAATGATTAATTAAATTAGGAAAATGCCTTTTTCTTTCTTTTACCCCTTTTTGTGAAATATTGTCGAACTTGTTAAGGAGCTAAAAACACACCCTAGCTGTTGAAGAATTAATTTATAAATAATTATCTTTGTATACACATTTGCTAGTGAGAGGTAAAAGTGTTAAAGCTTCACATGAAATAACAAGTATAAAAGGGAGCATTAATTCGAGTGCGTAATAAAGGAATGAAACCCATATCAATAATAACCTTCGTAAAGAGAAAGTAATAATTAATTAATTGTAAGGTGAATGTGTCCAACAAGAGTTGGATAAGTTAGATAACCTATCACATCACCGAACCCCGCATTGCATTCCGTGTAGATCTTCCCCGATGGTGACTACTCGCTCGTCCCGAAGCCGAGGAAGGAGAAGCGGAAGCGCTGCTGCAAGACGTGGAAGTACTCGATGACACCGAGGGTGCTCGGGCCAACTTAGCCGACGAAGGCAAGCCTCGGTGCATACCGACCCGCTTTTCAAATTGTTATGCAATTTATCTATGGATGCTTGTGCATTTAAGTTCAAAAGTTGTATGGAACCTTAGATGCATGATCCCTAGGTACCCGTGTCCTTACTAGTATGATAGGTCGATAGGTTGCTAAGCTATAGGACCGTTACAAGTCGGGTGAGGATGTCACTCGCGAGAATAGGTTCCTAGATAGGAAACATAATATCTCCTTAAATGGACTCGCTCATGTGGTAAGAGCTTGGGATTTGGGCTCGGTCCAATGGCTATCGTGGCCTCGTGGGTTAAGTGTTTGAACGTACTAAGGACTTGTCGAGAATGGGACCGGTAAGCCTAGTACCTCAATGAGGCGACGAGGGATCTTACTATTACTCATCTTGGGATGCGTCTCACGGCTAGCTACCGGTGGTGTACGGTGAGTCCGGGTGCCTCGCGGGGTATACTGGATAGCCTGCACCAAAGACTGTAAGATTCGATCCCAACCCGAAGAGTTTTGGGAACCGCTTGGTGGTTGTCCTCGCGGGGGCATCCCACTACGTGTTTAGGTCAACCTTGCAAGGTTCGAATCAATCGATTGTCGGCCTCTCACCGTTATCCGAGACTACTTACTCCACTAGCCATGAGATCTCTAATGATGGAAGTTGATGATCCATATGCTTGATTAATTGTATTGTAGAACCTTGTTTGTACTAGACGGCTAATTTAGTAAAGCTTAAACCCACTAGAACTTGTGCTAAAATCTTGAAAGTAAGGACATACTCTTTGTTACTTTTCAGCAAAAGAAACCCAGTGGTCAAAAGCTTTTCATGTCTAGTTTTGGTGAAGTAGTTTTGCTATAATATGTTGATCCGAGGTAATGCTTTCGGTGATGTGTGTCCCAGAGAGATCCCGCCCGGCTGGGAGCTGGAGTGGGTGGAGGATGACGACTGAAGGCATCATGGCTGGTCTCCCGTGGTGTTCCCGCTTTCCGCTTAGTTAAATTCCGTTGTTTCGAAAACTCTGAACTACGTTGTGATGACATAAACTTCAGTTTGTAATAATTAAACCCTTCGGTGTAGATTTCGGATGTTAATTGTGTTGTATCTCTGGACTCGCCTTCGTGTGAGTTTTAATGCATATATGTCGATCCTTGTTGCTATATAAGTGATTTACCGGGCGTTAACCCAAGCAACTAACGACAGGATGATACTTTATTACCGCTTAATGACCAAAGTTGATTTGTTTAGGCGGTAGTACGGTATTTTCCGGGGCGGGTTGTCACATTTTCGAGCTTTGGTTTGGTGGTTTGCGCTCTTTGCTTGAGCATAGTTTTGTCTCGGATATGTCGGCCGATGCCCTTGCTCGAGGGGTCCGAGACTTGTCTTCTTCAAGTGATCTTGTTCTTTTCCTTTCTTTGGCTTTCGATCGCTTGTTGGAGTAGAGCATGGGAATTAACCACCATCTACACATTCTCGGGTGGGTTTAGGACCTATCTTTACCTACAATAGCATGATAGATATCGTGTAGAAGCATGCATGCCATGTTAACAAATCTTCTAAGAGTTTTGTTTCTTGTACCACCTTGTTATGTCTTTATATCAGTGGTTAAAGGATGGATAGCCGTGAGTGGATGTACATGGGCTGGAGGAATAAGCGTGACTTCTTCAGTGAATTCGGGCGCAACGTCGATGAATCCTGTAAAAAGGCTTTTGACAAAGGACAATATAAAGTGCAGTGTCCATGTAGTAAGTGTGAAAATAAGTCAGACCAAACTCAGCTCACCATGGGTAAACACATTATCACATATGGTTTTGTGGCAAACTATACCCGGTGGATCCTGCCATGGTGAAGCACATCGTGCGAGAGACGAGATCTTGAGGCAACGCATCGAGGAATTTGATTATGAAGCCGAGTGCGGAGACATGTTAGAAGACTTTCATCAAGCAAAATTCGATGAAGGGCCTGACCATGTTATGAAGGAAGCTCTGAAGGCTTATTACGATATGTTGTCTTCTGCACAGAAACCAATTCACAAGCATACTACTAAGTTTTGCGATCCTTTGCTCTTTTGCCGGTGGTGTCGAGCCCTTTTTGCCTCCCCTTGAGGAGCTGGTTATTTGTGAGCTTTGTGTGTGGCAGATCCTTTGTAGCATATGTATAGCTTCCTTTATGCATTTCTTGCATTTGGCATGACATATGTAACATGATGTATGTGCACCCTTGTATCTTAGATTACATGCATTCTGTATCATATGCATTTTGTAGGAAAATCTTCTCTCATATACATTGTTCACCATGATGTTTTATATATGATATTGTGAGTTAGTTTGGTATGCTATGGTTAGTTTGGCTTAGCTCTTGATGATCTTGATTTATACCCATGGTTGATGGATATGTTTCTGAAAAATGTCACATGTATGCTCTCTTGTGAGTAAATGCCTTCATATGATCTTGACATGTTTTAGTGGATTGGCTATGCTTAATTTGTGGTTGGATAGCTTATTTTGATCATATGGAGCCAAAGGCTCATTTGCCATCATGAATGTTTAGCCTCATGCTTTTTCTTGTGGAGGGGCATACGTCCTTTTTGTCGCAAAGACATTTCATGTACCAAATATGAATCTCAAAATGAAATGTAAATTGCTTGGAAAATGTTCTCCCATGTCATATGTGCTAAATTTAAATTGCTTTGGGGTGCTAAACCATTGCATGATGCCTATGAATGAGAAGTCTCATATATAGAAGTAGGCACATGGCTCGGTGGCTTTGACATCACATGAGGTGCTTGTGGATGTTTGTGATGGTCTTATGACTAGAATGGTTGTCCTAGCATGAAGTTTGTGTGGCTTTGCTATTTTGACATGTTTTGCTCATGTTTAGGACTTTGCTCATGAGATGGTTAATTTCGCAAAATTGCTCAATTCTATCTTAGCTTCATCCAATGGTTGTGAAACTTGGTAATCATGAAGTTGATGTCATTACGAAGCTGTAGAGTATCTAACTTGCTCATTTTAATATGTGTAGCATCCTATGTTGAATTTTTTCTATTTGAGAAGCTATAGGTTGAATGTTTTGCATTTGTGGCTTGACTCATGCATTGTCATCAAGGGGGGAGAAGTTTGAGCTTGTTTTGGGCTACTGGATGCATTTAGAAGGTTTTCAGGTGGTTTCGATCCATTTCGGGCTCTCGTTGCACACCGGCTCCGACCGGTCGGGGTCACCGGTCCGACCGGTCGGAGTGCTTGGGTCCCGTGCACATGTTGAGCACCGATCCGACCGGTGGTGGTGACTCGGTCCGATAGGTCGAGCCGAGCTTATGCGGTACTGCTTCCGTTTTTATCAAGTGGTTTGCATGCGGTCGTCCGGGGGAGTTGCATTGGTTCACGGGGAGCTTGCATGTGTGTAGGGGGAGAGCTCTTTGTGGTTTTCTCGTGACGCCCCGGGTATTTAATTAATCCTAATCGTCGGTCAACTTGGCCGACAAGTGGTCAAACCACGGTGAACCCGGGTCCTCACCTCGAAAAACTCACCAACCAACTCTAATGACCCCTTTGGTCTAGTGGACACACATGTGGGGCCAACCCATGGTCAAAGTCTTGGTCAAACCCCACTTCAACCCTAGTACCCATAGATGTCTTCCGGAACTTTTGCCGCGTTCTCCAAAATTCACCTAAACACTTAAAAATCTACCTTTAAGAAAGTAGTCCAGCTTGTTGAGGGACACAACTTTCATGTAGATTGGCATTTCAAATTTTGAGTGGAAACGCATGAAAAACTTGCTCAAAGGTCAGTATCTCCTGTTCATGGACACAGACTGGCATTCAAAGTTGGCAAGCCTCCCTTGCAAATTCTATTAAGAAAAAAACCCTATATAGCCTTTTTGAAAGTGATAGAGGGTTCCTAGATCTACAATTTTCGTATTCAAAGTTTGGTCAACTTCTATTCAAATTTTTGGAGTAAATGGTGTTCAAACTGGGGCTCAGCAAATTGAAAATGGGCCGGCCGCGCCGTGCGTCGCGACGTCGCGCGCGTGACGCCGCGCCGCGCCCCCTCGGCGTCCGCGCCCGCACGCCGCCCGACGTCCTTCGCCCGAGGCCGGCCGCAACCCAAGGCCGCACGCGCCTCGCGACGCGCCGGAGTCCGCGCCCGCGCCACGCGCCGATGCACCGCGCATGCCGTGCCGGCCGGACGTGCCCCCCTTCGGTCCGGCGGTCCGTCCGCGACCTCCCCGCCCCTCGAGCGCCGTACCACGGCCGAAGCATCACGCCGTCGTCACCTCCGGCCGGGCCAGTCCCCTATTTAAGCACTGCCACTCCCCTCTGCGCGCCACCCGAGCTGCAGACCCGCCATCGCCGCCACCGCTGGTGAGCTCGCGGCTCCACTCACTCCCGCCGCCGGCCAAACCCTCCTAGCCCTCCCTTAGATCACCCTCGAGCTCCTACGGAAGCACATTGAGCTTCCTCGCCCCGAGTGTCTCCGGAGCCTGAGCCGCCGCGTCCGTCACCGCCGATCATCGCTGTACGTCATCGTCGGTGACCTTTCCGCACAAATGCCGATCACCAACTCGCCCTAGGTGAGCATGTGGTCTGCCCCGACCCCTTCCCCGGCGGGGAGCGCCGCCGGTTCGCCGGCGTTGGTCGGAGCCGCGCCGCCCCGACGGTCCAGGGAATTGTGTAGCCCCAAGTCTTTCCAAGGTTTAATCCGCGAACCAGGGGCATATCTGTGAGAATCTAATTCTTTCCAGGGGCCTAGTCGCAAGAGTGCATCTTCAATAGTATATCCAATTTGCTGAAACTTGTAAAATGTGTAGAAAATCGTAGAACATTCAGAAAAATATAATCACAATTTTTTTTGAATCTTGGTGAAGAGTACTACAACTTTTATTATACTCAAAATGGTCGGATTCTTGATATTTTTAGCATGGAAAATAGGAATCTAAAAACCCTTGATCTGCAATATGTCAAAATCTATAAATCCTCTGTATCCAAGTTTTGGATATGTTGTGTGTTATGTTATGGCTAGATCCTGTGCCAAAAATTTCACAAAGTTATGAAGTAGATCTTTTTATATAAATTGTTTGCCATTTATGCAGAATCTGCCTAGATGATTTTTGTAGCTAAAAATATTTAAGGTTTTGTGCCCAGCTTGTGAATGCTGTCCTGATAGAGCAAGATAGACCTCTGATGATTTAATCATAATTTTTGGATGATCAGAATGATTTATTCTTAATTTGTGCATGTTTTCTTTTGTAAATTAATAAAGCAAGGTCAGTAGTGGTTCTAGGTGAACTTGCTGGTTTTATAGGATAGTTTAGGATCGAGAGAGCATGTATGAGGAAGTTTGGAGCATTTTGATTCTTACTTATGTTTGTATGTACTTAAATTGTTTTGCTAGCTAGTCTTTGTTATTTTTCCAAAGTAATTTATTTTCTAGCTTCCAAGCCTTCCATGAGTGTCCAGTGTTTCAGTATGGATGTGGTGATGATTGGGAAACCTTCCATTAAATTTTTGGTGAATTATGGTTGGTTAAAAAGCTTTAAAGGTCTTTTATAGATTAATGATTAATTAAATTAGGAAAATGCCTTTTTCTTTCTTTTACCCCTTTTTGTGAAATATTGTCGAACTTGTTAAGGAGCTAAAAACACACCCTAGCTGTTGAAGAATTAATTTATAAATAATTATCTTTGTATACACATTTGCTAGTGAGAGGTAAAAGTGTTAAAGCTTCACATGAAATAACAAGTATAAAAGGGAGCATTAATTCGAGTGCGTAATAAAGGAATGAAACCCATATCAATAATAACCTTCGTAAAGAGAAAGTAATAATTAATTAATTGTAAGGTGAATGTGTCCAACAAGAGTTGGATAAGTTAGATAACCTATCACATCACCTGAACCCTGCATTGCATTCCGTGTAGATCTTCCCCGATGGTGACTACTCGCTCGTCCCGAAGCCGAGGAAGGAGAAGCGGAAGTCGCTCCCCCAAGCGTGGAAGTACTCGATGACACCGAGGGTGCTCGGGCCAACTTAGCCGACGAAGGCAAGCCTCGGTGCATACGACCCGGTTTTCAAATTGTTATGCAATTTATCTATGGATGCTTGTGCATTTAAGTTCAAAAGTTGTATGGAACCTTAGATGCATGATCCCTAGGTACCGTGTCCTTACTAGTATGATAGGTCGATAGCTGCTAAGCTATAGGCCCGTTACAAGTCGGGTGAGGATGTCACTCGCGAGAATAGGTTCCTAGATAGGAAACATAATATCTCCTTAAATGGACTGCTCATGTGGTAAGAGCTTGGGATTTGGGCTCGGTCCAATGGCTATCGTGGCCTCGTGGGTTAAGTGTTTGAACGTACTAAGGACTTGTCGGGAATGGGACCGGTAAGCCTAGTACCTTAATGATGCGACGAGGGATCTTACTATTACTCATCTTGGGATGCGTCTCACGGCTAGCTACCGGTGGTGTACGGTGAGTCCGGTGCCTCGCGGGGTATACCGGATAGCCCGCACCAAAGATCGTAAGATTCGATCCCAACCCGAAGAGTTTTGGGAACCGCTTGGTGGTTGTCCTCGCGGGGGCATCCCACTGCGTGTTTTGGTCAACCTTGCAAGGTTCGAATCAATCGATTGTCGGCCTCTCACCGTTATCCGAGACTACTTACTCCACTAGCCATGAGATCTCTAATGATGGAAGTTGATGATCCATATGCTTGATTAATTGTATTGTAGAACCTTGTTTGTACTAGACGGCTAATTTAGTAAAGCTTAAACCCACTAGAACTTTTGCTAAAATCTTGAAAGTAAGGACATACTCTTTGTTACTTTTCGGCAAAAGAAACCCGGTGGTCAAAAGCTTTTCATGTCTAGTTTTGGTGAAGTAGTTTTGCTATAATATGTTGATCCGGGTAATGCTTTCGGTGACGTGTGGCCCGGAGAGATCCCGCCCGTCCGGGAGGCGGAGTGGGTGGAGGATGACGACCGAAGGCATCAAGGATGGCCTCCCGTGGTGTCCCGCTTTCCGCTTAGTTAAATTCCGTTGTTTCGAAAATTCGAACTACGTTGTGATGTCAAAAACTTCGGTTTGTAATAATTAAACCCTTCGGGGTAAATTCCGGATGTTATTTATGTTGTATCTCCGGACTCGCCTTCGCATGAGTTTTAATGCATATATGTCGATCCTTGTTGCTATATAAGTAATTTACGGGCGTTAACCCGAAAGCAACTAACGACAGGATGATACTTTATTACTTGCTTAATGACCAAAGTTGATTTGTTTAGGCGGTAGTACGGTATTTTCCTGGGCGGGTTGTCACATTTTCGAGCTTTGGTTTGGTGGTTTGCGCTCTTTGCTTGAGCATAGTTTTGTCTCGGATATGTCGGCCGATGCCCTTGCTCGAGGGGTCCGAGACTTGTCTTCTTCAAGTGATCTTGCCCTTTTCCTTTCTTTGGCTTTCGATCGCTTGTTGGAGTTTTTTTATTCGTTTCTTTTCTTTTTCTTTTCTCTCGGGTAACTATATGTGTGTGTTGTCAATGCACTCATCAAGGGAGAGATTGAGGACCATGTGTGGTTCGACGACCGGTGGATGGTCGCTTCCTGGTGTGATGAGTTATTGACAATGTTGTGTGGACTTTCTTGGCTAAGTATTGCGGGTGCGGGTTGCGCCTTGCCTAGTGTTGGTGCGGGTGAAGAACTAGTGCGAAAGGTCATTGCCGGTGAGGCCTCCGGGTGTGGAGAAGACTAGTAGGCTTCATTCGAGGACCCGGTGGCCGGCGGAGTCAAGTGCGGGCCGCATGGTGGCAAGAATGGCAAGATGAAGTCATGAACGGTTTCTTGGTTGAGCCTCAAAACCAAGGTCGAGCCGGGACTACGTGGGGGCTAAGTCATGAGTGGTGATTGACGGAGGCTACACCGAGTTCGCGGGGTTTCGAGTGGTTCACCGTAAAAATCAACCGGGTTCCTTGGTTGATCCACAAAGCCAAGACCGAAGAACCGAAGACGGAGTTGGAGCGACTCCGGACGGTCCGACCGGTGAGGATCACCGGTCCGACCGGTGTGCGACGACGCAGTCCGGAGACTTCGAAGCGGAGGACACGCGTCGGAATCTCAAGGCTTGCGTCGAGGCTAAGCAAGTTTGTGGTCGCCGGGCATCCATCCGATGGAGCGATGACAAAGATTTCCGAATTCACCCTCGAGGGGCATGTATCCCTAATTAGCTAGTAAGGGCATTTTAGACTTTCGGTTGCCTCCATAAACCCAAGAGGTGAGAGGATGGCAGCAAACTCTCTGGACCCTAGCTCATTTGGTTTTCCTATTTTCCCTTCCTATTTTCCCTAGGATTTCTATAGGATTAGCTTGAGAGCTTCATGGTGAGATCTTGTGAGAGGGAAGGATGATCGGGTGGCAAGCTAGACCTTGTATGAACCTCTTTGTGATGTACAGATGATTTGGCGTGGTTCCTCAAGGCTTGGATGTGTTGTTCCCGTTCGTTCTTTTTGGTGATTTTCGGAGCCTTTTCTTGGTGATTTTTTGGGGCGATTTCGAGGCCTTTCTTTTTGGGATTTGGTGGGGGATGTATGCATGAACCCTTCGTGGTTCTTTTCCCTTTGATTCCCGTCCCAAATCCGTGAGCAAAGGGGCTCGATTTTGGGGTTTTCGGTGTTCTAGGGTTAGAGTTGTTCTTGGCGGGATTTCTTTGATTCCTCTTGATTCAACGAGTTTTGGTGGACCATAACTTGGCTATGAGTGCCCATGAGGTGTTCCTACTATCCCCAAAGTCTTGTTCGGATTCGTGGAGCGGATCGCGAGATCGGGAGTTGGATTTGGAGGAGTTGACCCACGGGTTCTCGTTCATCCCGAGTGCCCGGAGTTACACCGGTCGACCGGTGCTCTTGACCGGTCGACCGATGTGAGCCCTTTATGGGATTTGACTTGGGTGAGTTGCTTGGTCCCGTGTGTTTTTGGGTTGTGTTGTTGCTTTGGTCGGTTCTTGGTCTCTTTGGAGTTGTTTTGCTAGGTTTTGTGTAGGGTCCTTCTTCCATGCAGGTTGAGTTTTGAGGGCGTTTTTGTTCCAGGGCCTAGAGAAGTTACTAAGGCTCTCTGGAACATTTGTTGTGCGGCTGCTGTAGCCACCGGCCTGACCGGCTCTGTCCACCGGTCTGACCGGTGTCACAGGTCTGACCGAAGCAGGCCATCGGTCTGACCGGTGTAGCACGGCAGCAAGTCGTGCTAGTTTTCTCTATGCGTGTTGGTGAGTTTTGGCTTGGAAGGTTATTTGTTGGTTCCTAGGATCGGTAGCACTCTAGTAGCTATGTGGTCTTGACCAACTTGGGTAGTTGAGTCGGAGACGTGTGTTGAAAGCCGTGTTCATCTTGTTGGAGCCTCTATCTCCTTCGAGAAGAATTTTTATTGGCTCCCATTTACTCCCCCTCTCTCGGTTCGCCGTATCGGTCCTTCGAGAGATAAAACATCATGATCATTTAATTTTTCATTAGCTCTATGCATTTTTCATTGCACTTTTTCTTTTGTGTAAGCGTTGCTTTAATTGGATTTATTTCTACTATGCGCTAAATGAGCACTCTTTACAGGACAAAATACGAAAAAACAAACAATCTTTACGTGGCAAAGACACAATAAACGTGTGACTTTGGAGATCTCACCGGCCAGCCCCAGTGCATCTCAAAGAGACAGCTAAATTTAAAGATTAAAAGGTCTTCTAAATTGAAAGGTAAACCAACAAATCGTGTAAAACTGAAGTCTTCAAAAGTTACACTACCACCTGGAGAAAGAAAATAGATGAGTAGTTGGATCCCGTTTTATCATATTCTTGTTACTTTTATGTATATTAAACTACTTTTACCTTTCCAGGACTGTTGGAGAGATACTCTCTCTCTCAAAAGATTAATGATGCCGTAAAAAGATAAATAGAAGTGTGGCCACCCGTGAATACATGCATGCATGCGGTCGTGGGAACAGTGAGGCCTATGGTGGCTGAGCCTAAAATAGGGACACCATGCACTCATCACTTGTGTGCACTAGATCAGTATATATATAGGTCCAGGGACACAAAGAGAAGCATCACACTAAAACATGTATCCTCTCCCATCAAAGATGCATGTGCTTGCGGTGGTATTGACAGCCTTGGTCGCCGTCGCGGCAGGGACATGCGCGGCGGCCGACGCCAGCGTCATCGCGGCAAACAAGCCGCCACTGCTGGTGGAGAACCTTCCCTGCCTCCGCCGAGGCGAACCATTAGGAGGCTGGATGCCGCCAAGACGTGCTACGAGCTCCTGCTCCCGTACGCCGGGTCCATCAACAGCAGCCACAACAGGGCCTCCCTCGCCATCACCACCGTTATGGTGTCCAAGCTCGCGGATCTCGCGAGGGACCTGCGCGGCGACGGCGAGGCCCAAGGGTGCGTCAGGGTGCTCGACGAGGTCGTCGCCAGGGCCAGGGAGGCGCTGCCGGCGATCGGCCGCCTCACCGCCTTCGCCGACGACAAGTTGGACACCAAAAACCCGGACCTGGCGCTCGGCTGGACCTGGCTCTCCTTCATGACCAACAACTTCTTCAAGTGCTCGAGCGGCGCCATGGATCGGGTCCGCAGCAGCTTCACCGTGGCGGAGCAATCCGAATATGCCGCCGCTTCCATTTTCTTTATGCCCAGGCCCAACTGGACTCTTCAATCTCCAGACGGATCAAACCCATAGGATGTACGTTTTGCATTACCTGCGTCGAGCGAGTCGGATCAACTCTCTTCACGTGCACTATTCATTTTTGTATATTCTTGGTAATTCTATTCAATAATTGACGTTCCTTGTATTCAGTAATAAACCTATATGTATGCATCCATGCATTTGAGTTGTACTCCGCAACTAGTTAATGTAATTATCATTTGGAAAATAAAGTGTTTCTTTTTATTTCAGCATCCTAATTGTTCCCCATGTATTTTTTATGATCCCGAGTGCTTCTAACACTGGAAAGCTTCGTGTGTGGTACCGTATTGGAGGTTCCTAGTTAGCGACCGGTGGCTAGGGGCCTTCCTGGCCACCGGTCCTCCCCCTCTCCAACTTTCTTTTTCTGGAAAGTTTTCTCTTCATTCGAATTTCAATTTTTGGAATATCATAACTTATACACACAACATTGATGCATAACTTCGACTTCGTTAGATAATTTTTAAGCGTAACTTTGACTCGTGCAAAACTTGTGCGTACCCATGTGGGGGCGCGGGCGGACGGTGCGGCGCGCGGTCGCTCCAAGCAACCGCATGCCATATTGGTTTTGCGTACCATATTCAGGGTGATTTTGGTTGACTTCGAGAAATGCTTAAAACGACTACCTTTGTAGATTATCCCCCATCTTAATTTGTTGATCATTTTGGCATTTATAGATTCACTGTATTTATTTACCACTATCTATGTGCACTTGTTAGCGGCGGTGGACCTAGAAATCAAATGTAGCCTAGTCAAAATTTTTTAAAAAAACTTCCTATCTTTAGTAAAAAAGACTGCAACCATACTGGAAACACATTTTAACCCTACTAAAAGTCATTTGAACCCTAGCTGTTGTATAGTAGCGACGACGCAGGATCCAGGGCACCTGCCCAAGCATGTCCACACTTGGGTCCGCTAGTGCTTGTTTACGTTGCACAGAGTAATTAATTAACTTTGTGTGGATCAATACAATTAGTTTATAAAATGGACCGTCACCACAAGTGCACTTTATCCTCAAATACAGTTGTTTTATAGAATGGACCACCACCGGTTCACCTCCTCCACGAATTCAATTATTTTATAAGATGGACCACCACTGTAATTATTTTACAAGATGGACCAAGCAACCACCATGCCAAATCTCTAGCTGCTGGCCGATTGGTTTGGTTGGTGGTCGACACACATGCATTACTATGTATATAGTACCCTAGCCGGTTGTCACACCCGGATTTAAGGGCAAATCCGTATGCAAGAATACATGTGCGCCGGGATCAAGTTACACACATGCATCGACTTAGTGAATACCTAAACACGGTGTAAAGCGTAAAGAGAGTATTAAACAGTTATTACATGACCGAATGTCTCAACTAAATAACTGTTCGAGTAGCTAACGACGGAAAAGTAAACACACGCGAAAATCCTCCACGGGCGGTGGCCGGAGAACGAACGCCTAGAACTCATCGAATTCTCCATGGAAATCTTCAAAGCGTCCATCCGAGCAGCGACGGCGGGTAGTGTAGATGCAAAAAAGGAACAACAAGCATGAGCACATGTCTTACTCAACAAGGGAAAAGCTCTATAAACAACATGCAAGGCTTTATGGTGGAAGCCGATGGTTAATAAGCAAGTCGGCATTTTAGTTGGTCAAATTTTATTAAGCGGTTGTTACTAGCAAGTGAAAGTATATACCAAACCCAAATAACAAATGCAACTGATCCATAGAATGTAATCCACAAGATTAAAAGTTCCATCTTTCATAAATTACTCATGTGAGGGTCCGGGCGCCCTTGACCGTGGGCACGGCTAACTAGTCGGTTATACACTCTGCGAGAGGTTGTACATATTTACCCACAAGTCACGTAAAAGTGCCGAAGAACTTTAGACCCAACCATGCGGTGCTAGCTAGGCACCATACCACACCACCGAGGTGTGATTGCATAGGGACACTACGAGGCCGTTACAAAGATCCCCGGATGCGGTGCCGCCCGCTAGGTTACCGGATCGGTGCGGCATATAAAGCTCTCGGACGAGTACCGTGTCTTAGCTAAGCTCACACCTATGCCCGAGCGAGGTCCATACGCCATCTACCGTCGGCCCCCAACCCTTATCGGATAAAGCATACCTAACACCTAGTTCTCTAGTTATTAAGCCAAGACAGAGCCATATGTCCTGTGGTTGTCTTGTTTTCTGGCTGGTTCTCCATGTTTCGATTAATAGGCATAAAGTATTCTTGCATTACATGAATAACAACATAAATAAATCCATATTGATAAGTGTTCATTAAACCACCCGAAACCACGTATAGCTCTAGCATGTGCTACCCAACCATTGATGGTTAATAGTTGTATCAAAGTTCGTTTAGACTTGCAAGCGGACAAGTCTCCCATCGTAGTCAAGGGACCCTTCTTCCCTCGAGTGGTGAACCCAAGGTATTGAATCCGTGGAACAAATGTGTGACGCAAAAGATGATCTAGTAAAGCCAAGTAACTTCAATCTTCGGTAGAGAGAAACCCTAATGCATCTAGATAAAGAACACAAAACTAATCTAATCTACTAAAGATCGGAGATAACAAAGATAGATAGGGTAGATAAACCGATCTAGAGAGATCGGGTTAAGCCTTTTGTTGAAGTTCCAAGCAAAGAAGAAGTAGCAAATCGAATCTCATTAGAAGCCTCTTTAAATCGTGGTTTCCCGTCCGACTCCGAAAACGCCCGCCTTTCGGAACCCCCGTTCTGTCACAACATATTCCTATTCATGCGGGTAGTCTAGGGCGAGTCCAAGGACAAGTCGCGTTCTTTCGGAAGATCCGGCGTTTACCTCTAGCCACCGCGGCTACAAGAACACCCTATGTGATCTATCTCGAGAATAGATCTAGAATAAGCAAAGCCGATCGAAAAAACGAAGACATCGAAGAAACACTTGATCTCTAGAAATCGGATTCAACTTGATAATTCAACTAATACAATGATACATAAACAAGATCACCACCGGGATCCTACCTTGATCTTGCTTCTAGCTCGGGAACTCCGACGTGGTCTTCCCCCGCAAGGTTCCCACGTCGGATAGGGTAACCCTAGTCAACTAGCTCGACCCTCTCCTCTCCCGGGATGGTGTCCCTCTCTTCTCTCTCGCTCCTCGACGGCCGATGACGAATTTTTTTCTCGCGTGGCTCTCGACCCGGGGCTATAAATAGCCCGAATGGCGGCTAGGTCAAAGGAGGGGGCAAATGGGACCGGGACGGGGCCGGGCCGGCCGGCTCGGGACGACCGGCTGGGTCCATCCGGGCCCGGTTCCCGGCCTCCTTCGCGTGGCGTCGGTTCCCGAGTCTTCTACATACTTCCCCCTTCCGCATGTGGGCCTTTGTCGTCGGTTTCTTTTCGAGTTGGACGTAGCTCCTTGTTTCGCAAGATTCGACACTTTTCCGGTTAGGTCCTCGGAGTTTGTCATCTTCTCGGATTAGGTCCCCGGCTTCTTTGAGTCAAGTTTGCTTCATTGCATGACTTGTACGGGGATTCAAGGTCTTGTCACAAGGTGCTTGATGAACTTATCCCGGAAGTCTTGCTTTCAATGCTAAAACCCTGCATAAACACTAAACTCCAAAACCGACATGCACAAGTGAACTTGTTATACCACGGGGGTTAGTACCAATGGATAAGGTATAAAACTTATGCCAACACCGAAGGTAAACTCATGGCTAGTAGGTTGACGGATTTTCACCGTCAACACCAACATAAAGTAAACCCGAGGTTGATCAAGGCATAGGATAACAAAGCTAGTCGAACCTTAGTAATAGGACCCATCAAATTAATGCAAAGCAATAATAAATAATGGTGTAATTAAAATGCATGTTGTAATAGGATCAATGGGAATGCAGCAAGGACTTGCCTTCTACCGGCTCCGGAAACGCTCGGGGTGTTGAAATTCTTCAACGGCGGCGAAGTCCCCGGCTGCTCGTACTCTACGCTCCACACATTCACATACAAGCATACAATGGGAACAAATAAGAAACGAGTACACCAATCATCTCAAACAGAAATAAAAATAACGAGAAAACTAATCTACTCGTCTAGACAATCGCGTGGACATAAAGAACGCTAAAAATGGAGCTAAAACGACTAAGATATGGCTAAAAAAACATCTAGGGACCAATCTGTAAATAAAAACTAAGTCTTGGGCTAAAGTGAAGAAAAGCTGGACCTAATTGTAAGGGCTTTCTTAAGGTGGAAGGACCGGGTTGTAATTTTGAAGAAACTTGGGGTTTTATTTGCAAAAGCGCGCGATTAAGGCAAGGGGGCGGATCTAATCCGCCGGATCAAGATCCGATGGCCGGGATCTAACGCGGGCGCGAGGGCCGCGGGTTGGCCGGTGCCTACCGGTTTGACCGGGGGTCAATCTAATCCGGACCGCGGATAGGGGATCCGATGGCCCCGGACTTGCGCAAGCGACGGACGGCGGCGCGCGGCCGGCGGCGACGCGGGACGCGGCGGCGCAACGACGACGAGCGGCGGCACGATGACGATTAGGGGCCGGGGTGCTCGATTAGTCATGGGGGTCACACTAGGACGTCCGAGAAGCGAACGACGAATGTCACGGTGAGCTCCAAGGGCGGCGAGGACGGCGCGGAACGGCGGACGGCGGAGAGGCACGGTGGTGGAGCTCCGGCGAGGCCAACCCGGTGATGCGAGCACAAGGGCGCAAACAAACGACATGGTCTTCCTCCTCACCTCCTTGCGATCCTCCCGAGGGTGACCGCGACGGGCCGGGCGACGGCGGCGGAGTGGAGCAACGGCGGCCGCGCGCTAGGGTTCGGGTGAAAGGCGGCGGGAGGCGGCGCGGCGGCTAGGCTTTGGGCGAGGAGGCGGCGCGGGCGCGCGGGGCGCCTTAAATAGAACGAGGATGCGTCTTGGCGAGTGGGCCCGCGGGGGAAAGGCGGCGGGGGCACGGACGCCGAGTCGGACTCGGCCCCTGTCGGTGTTTTAGAGCGGCAAACCTACCAAGGGGGTACCCGAGATAGTAGATTGTGCGGTGAGGATCGTGATCGGGAGACCGAGAACTCGAAGGTATGCGCAAGGACACGGGACACAAGATTTGTACGGGTTCGGGCCGCCGGAATAGCGAACCCTACGTCTGTTTGGGGATCAAGTATGGCGCCCTGCGTTTCGTGTTGGGTTGAGATCGGGTGCCGGCTAGGTACCCGGCCCTCCTTTATATAGTCGGGGGGCGGGTTCCTAGTCGGTTAGAAAAACGAGGAGTCCTAGTAGGATTACATGGAACGAGTCCTAGTAGGATTACGGGGGAATTCTAATAGGAGTCCGTCTTCATCCTTCCTTGTATGAGTACCGGGTTGTATGCCCGACAAGCCCCCGAGCACATTGTAGTTGAGAGTAGTAGTTCGAGTAGTCTTGAAGCCTCTTCGAGTAGTTCTTGAGCTTCCTCGAGTACTTGCTTGGAGAAGTCTTCGATAGTACTTGAACTCGCCACGAGGCCGGAAGGTGGTCCGGCTCATTTGTCTTGAAGTCGAGATTATATGGAAGTGCGATTGCAAAATTGCACTCCATATGGAGTACACCCCGAGCCTTAGGTTGAGTCACGAACTCTAGCTAAGGGTTAATCTTGATTCCGAATCTTGTGTCTTGGAAAAATTGAATGATGGGTGTAGCATAGCGGCCCCCGGAGCCTTGAAATGATAAGGTAATCAATCCAAGGGTCTTCGGTATTCGTGAAAGCCATCATCCGAGTACTCTTGCGGTCCGTAGCCCTCGAGATAAGAGAGCCATATGAGCCACATCGAGAAGGCGTTGGTGCGGAGCCCCCGAGCTTGAGAGCGAGCGAAGCCTCTTTGAAGTTATCCTTGAGTAGTAATTTGAGTGCGGCCCACGAGCCGGAGCGATTCCGAGTAGTAGTTTGGCGTCGAGCCGTGGAGCATGAGAAGTAGTCGTGCCGTGAGAGCGGACTTTAAATGCGACCGAAGTGGACTTTATATCTTTGGCGAGTGGACTTTAGAATGCGACTTGAAAACCGAAGTCGACTTTGTGCCGCGCGGAGCTTACGTTGAAATGCGACTTGAAAACCGAAGTCGACTTTGTCTTTGCGTGGAGCGGACTTTGAAATGTGACTTTGGAAGTCGACTTTAGATTTCCATGTGAAACGGACTTTACATGCGACTACGGTAGTCGACTTTGTGCCACGCGGGGTGGACTTAAGATGAAAAAAACGAAAAGCACTTTCCGGAGAGCCAAAGCGGATAAAAAATCGGAGAAAACGAATAGTTTTGCCGTCGGAGCGAGCTTAAGATTGCGACCGAAGTCGGCTTGTGCCACCATAGTGTGCTTGGGTGCGACCGTTAGCGTCGACTTGTGCCACGGAGTGGGCTTAAGTACACGAGCCATGGATTTCGGACCCAAGGTACGGTTGCCGCCGGAGCGGGCTTGAAGGTGCGACCGGAGTCGACTTGTGTGCCCAGGCCATGGATTTCGGACCCAAGGTATGGTTGCCACCGTAGTGGACTTGATGGTGCGACCGGAGTCGACTTGTGTACCGGGCCATGGATTTCGGACCTAAGGTACGGAGCGTGAGTACTTAGGGTACTTGGACCCATGGTACAAAGCGTGAAGACCACATGCGGCTAGGTTCCATCGTCGCCGGCCGAGGGCCACTTACGGCTAGGTTCCATCGAAGCTTACACACGTAGTGTGCCACCGAATCAAGCGAAGAAGCGACCGGTGTCGACTTGAAGTTGCCGCACGAAGCGGACTTTAGAATGCGACTTTAGAAGTCGACTTTAGATTGCCGCGCGTAGTGGACTTTTAGAAGGCGCCTCCTTGGGATAGCCCCCGAGTTGATGAAGTAGGCTCGTGGTGACTTGGTTCATATACCCCAAGAGTAGTCCGCGAGTGTAGCTCTCGTGAAAACCCGCCGAGAAGCATACACAAATGAGTAGTCGGCAAGTAGTCCTACATGATGAGGAGAACAAGCCAAGAAAAGAAAACGGTAATCATTTAAATAAATGACTTAGCGTTCTTTGTCCGGCGACCGTTGATGAAGCCGTGGCGGTCGGCGATGGAGCCGCGGCGGTTGTTGCTAAAGTTTACTAGTCGAGTTGGTTCCGACTAGTTGTTGGGGGGCGTGATCGCCATGATGAGTGGTCGATGTGATGCGGCCGGAAGACGATGTCGTGGCGGCGCATGGCGTACTTGAAGTAGAGCCGGTGTTGCCACGTGACAAGTAGTAGTCGCGACGCACGGCGTGGGCGAAGTAGAGCCGGTGTGGCGGCAAGACGAAGTCGCGGCGCACGGAGTAGTAGACAACGAGCCGCGCGGCGTGCCGAGGTACCGGATGCGCGGTGAAGTAGTCGACGATGAGCGGCGAGATGAGCCACGCGACGTGTCGAGGCACCGGACGCACGACGTAGGCGAAGTAGTCGACAACGAGCCGCTCGACGAGATGCGCGACGTGCCGAGGCACCGGACGCGCGACGTAGTTGATGTAGTCGACGACGAGCCTACGCGAGGCGAAGTAGTTGACGACGAGCCACGTGACGAGCCGCGTGACGTGTCGAGGCACCCGCACGCACGGCGTAGGCGTAGTAGTCGACGACGAGCTCGCGTGAGGTGAAGTAGCCAACGATGAGTCACGCGACAAGCCGCGCGACGTGCCGAAGCAACCGGACGTGCGGCGTAAGTGAAGTAGTCGATGACGAGCCGTGTGACGAGCCGCGCGACGTAACGCATGACATGCCGAGGCACCGAACGCGCGCGCGTAGGCGAAGTAGCCGACGACAAGTCGCACGACGAGCCGCGCGACGTAGGTGATGTAGTCGACAACAAGCTCGCGCGAGGCGAAGTAGTCGACGACGAGCCACGTGACGAGCCGCGCGACGTGCCGAGGCACCCGGATGCGCGGCGTAGACGAAGTAGCCGACGATGAGTCATGCGACAAGCCGCGCGACGAGCCGAAGCAACCGGGCGTGCGGCGTAAGTGAAGTAGTCGACGATGAGCCGCGTGACGAGCCGCGTGACATGCCGAGGCACCGAACGTGCGGCGTAGGCGAAGTAGCCGATGACAAGCCGCTCGACGAGCCGCGCGACGTGCCGAGGCACCCGGACGCGCGACGTAGGTGATGTAGTCGACGACGAGCACGCACGAGGCAAAGTAGTCTACGACGAGCCGCGTGACGAGCCGCGCGACGTGCCGAGGCACCCGGACGCGGGGCGTAGGCGAAGTAGTCGACGATGAGTCACGCGACAAGCCGAGCCGGTGCTAGACTCACGACGTAGGAGTAGTCGACGATGAACCGCGTGATGTGCCGCGTGACGTGCCAAGGCACCGAACGCGCGGCGTAGGTGAAGTAGCCGACGACAAGTCGCGCGACGAGCCGAGCCGGTGCGAGACGCACGAAGTAGGAGTAGTCGACGATAAGGCGCGCGACGTGCCGCGTGACATGCCTTGAGGCACCGAACGCGCGGCGTAGGTGAAGTAGGCGATGACAAGCCGCTCGACGAGCCGCGCAATGTGTCGAGGCACCGGACGCGCGACGTAGGTGATGTAGCCGACAACGAGCCGCGCGATGTGCCAAGGCACCCCGGACGCGCGACGTGGGTGAAGTAGTCGACGACGAGCTCGCGTGAGGCGAAGTAGTCAACGACGAGCCGCGTGACGAGCCACGCGACGTGCCGAGACACCCGTAAGCGCGGCGTAGGAGAAGTAGTCGACGACGAGCTCGCGCGAGGTGAAGTAGCCGACGATGAGTCACGCGACAAGCCGCGCGGCGTGCCAAAGCAACCGGACGCACGACGTAAGTGAAGTAGTCGACGACGAGCCGGGTGACGAGCCACGCGACGTCCCAAGGCACCCGGACGCACGGCGTAGGCGGAGTAGTCGACGACGAGCGACGCGACGAGCCATGTGACGAGCCGCGCGACATGCCGAGGCATGCGGAGGCGCGGCGTAGTCGAAGTAGTCGACGACGAGCCGCGTGACAAGTCGTGCGACGTGTCGAGGCACCGGGACGCGCGGCGTAGTCTAAGTAGTCGACGATGAGTCATGCGACAAGCCGCGCGACGTGCCGAAGCAACCGGACGCGCGGCATAGGAAAATTGATTCCGCTTTGACGGAGAGCAAGGCGACTTGCTTCAATGGATCTCGGCGAGTCGACGAGTAGATTGATCTTGTTGACGAGGGTCCTTCGAATTCGTGCGGTGGTGATGATCACCCCTACCTAGCGCGCCAGTGTCGGTGTTTTAGAGCGGCAAACCTACCAAGGGGGTACCCGAGGAAGAAGATTATGCGGCGAGGATTGTGATCGGGAGACCGAGAACTCGAAAGTATGGGCAAGGACACGAGACACAAGATTTAAACGGAGTTCGGGCCACCGGAATAGCGAACCCTTCATCCTGTTTGGGGATCAAGGATGGCACCACTGCGCTTGGTGTTGGGTTGAGATCGGGTGCCGGCTAGGTACCCGACCCTCCTTTATATAGTCCGGGGGGCGGGTTCCTAGTCGGTTACAAGGCAGGAGTTCTAGTAGGATTACACGAACGAGTCCTAGTAGGATTACGGGGGAATTCTAATAGGAGTCCGTCTTCATCCTTCCTTGTATGAGTACCGGGGGTGTATGCCCGACGCCCCCCCGGCTCGGTTGCGATGCGGGCGGCTGCGCGGCGAGTGGGATGACGGGTGGGGGGCACCCGTCGGCGGGCCGTGGCGGGCGCGCGCGCGGGGACGAGAGCGGGCTGCGGCCGGGGCTGGAAAGGCCGGCTGGGCCGCGAAGCTGGCGGTGGGCTGCGGCCCGGCGGGCCAAAAAGGGAAAAGGAGGGGGGGGGTTAAAAGAAAGGTTTTCATTTTCAAACACAAACCAAACAACGAATTCAAACCAGAGTTTGAATTCAAACACAACAAAATGATGCACCAGCATGTATGCAGCAGAGAACTCCTATATTTCATTATTAAATTAAGAAAAATGGTTAAATGCCGGTAAAAACACACACACACCTTTTATTCCTTAAAGGAGAACCAAGTGTTGCTAAGCAAATTTTAATTAAACACAAGAGGTGGAATTTAGGGTGTTACACCGGTTCTTGAATCCACCAGAAAATGTTAGACGTCTTAGCAATAAATCACTAAAAATACGTTGAGGGTGTTACAACTCTTTACCCCCCGCCCTAGTGCATCTAGTTTTTAATAGGCCGGCCTTCGCTCTTCCTCTCCGGTCCGGCCGACTGATCTATCTCGGCTTTTGTTGATGCATGCGCTGAGGAGGGATCAATGGTGGGGTCGAGAGTAGAACAGACATGAATAATGGGGGTAAGCTATAGGGTATGCATCTCCCGACCGAGACACACGCACATAGAAAGGCTAATGCAACGCAACCAACGAACCACACACACATGCTTTGCACGTTCCATTAATCTCCAGTATATTGAGCCACCGCTCGACCGATACTCACATCGAGTTGGAGTTGCTTGCCATCTCCCCTCGGCATCAATATATTTCGTAGGCTGCTTCACAAAATGTTGGACCAACATTAGGACATATTCACTAACATTATTCACCATTTTAAGGAAATGTTGGACAAATATTTTTTCAACATGCATTTTCAACATTTTTTCAGAAAATGTTGGACAAACGATATTTTTTAGAAATGTCGGGGCTTCTTCGTTGGAGTCGGCGGCGCGAAGTTTGGCGATAGCGTAGGGGGCGCGGCCCGGCGGTGCCCGGGGGCGGGCGGTCGGAAGGTGTGTCGGCCAAACCCCGACGGAGTGCAATGACACCGGTGACGGTGAGGCCGCACGGGGCGTGGCGACTACACATGAGGTGGGGGGGGGGGGGGGGTGGCGGCACACGGGGCCGGCCACACTAAGGTCACCCGTGCGAGGGGCAGTGGGGTACGCATGGGGATGACATTTGTCAAAGAGTGAGGGAGGAAGTAGGATGAAAGACATGTCACCTTTGGATTTGGTTGTAGAAATCCAAAGAAGGCGAGTAGTTTGTGGTTACTTCTCACGGGGCATCCGAAAGGCTTTAACAAGTTTTAGTTCACATACATAGAGGAATACACTCATACAACAATACACAAATGATTTGAACATTAATCATTACAGTACGAGTATTGAAGTTCCTTTTCTTGACGAAAGTTCCTTGGTCATGGTCGTGACGTAAGTACGGTGTCTCTTCATTTCCAAGCGGTATGCTTGGGTCAACATTGACGAGCGAATGGAGGCATATCATCGAACCGATCATAGTCATCATCCGATTTGTCCGAACTATCCTCGACTCCCACGGTTACTCTTTTACCTGGAAGAACAATGTGTCGCTTTGTCTTTTGTGGTCCTTCTTCGGGATTTTTATTCTTCGGTTGCTAGATATCCTTGACATAGAAAACTTGATGCACATTTTTGGCAAGACGAATGGTTCATCTTTGAAACCAATCTTAGTCGGGTGGTCCACTATTGTCATTCCATATTGATCTTTATTTCCTTATACCACCTCCAGTTAGTTTTACCCATTGGCAAAGAAACGAGAGGGATGTTAAGTGGCTCGTACTCAAGCTCCCATATCTCTTATATGACACCATAATACGAGTTGTTATTACTTGTTGCTTGTGTTCATGGCGTCTATAGACACCACTATTTTGGTGTGTGGTTTCCCGATCTTGGTCTCTTGTGTACAAAGTATAACCATTTATATCGTAAGTATATAATTTCACAATTGTGCGATTAGGTCCCCTGGCTAACAAAGCGAGTTGTGGGTGAATCATGGAGTCACCGATAAATTGTTCACTCAACCATGAGGGGAAATTTTCCAATTGATGGCGTGTAACTCATGCTTCGGTTTTGGTTGGAGTTTATGAAGAAATAATTTTCTTGTGTTCCTCAATATATATACGGAGTCACCAAGGTTGATTGTTGCGGAACAACTAGGTGTGCTTTATTGAACAAATCGGTATCATTTCTCAAACATGCTTTCCTTCCAATGGTGCCCTTTCCTAGTAGCCTCCCCTCGTGTCGTGCTACCGGAACCCCAATCAAATCAATTGAGTTGACAAAGTCCACACAAAACTCAATGACCTCCTCGATTACATATCCGTTGGCAATGCTTCCTTCCGGACATGCGCGGTTAAGAACATATTTCTTGAGGACGACATGAACCTCTCAAAAGGCCACATGTTGTGCGAAATACTGGTCCAAGAATAGTAATCTCTTTCACAAGGTGCACAAGGAGGTGAGTCATAATATCGAAGAATGAAAGTGGAAATGCCAACTCAAAGCCGACAAGACATTGCAAAACATCATTCTGTAGCTTCACTAGGTTCCTTGGATCGATTGCCTTCGTGAAATTGCATTGAGAAATGCACATAGTTTTACGACCGCTAATCGTACTTTCTCCGGTAGAACACCCCTCAACGCAACTGGAAGTAACTATGTCATCAACATGTGGCGGTCGTGGGCCTTTAGATTTGTGAACTTCGTATCTTTCATATTTATTATCCCTTTTATATTCGATGAGTAGCCGGATGGAACATTCATCTTGTTTAGGCAATCAAACATGATGTCCTTCTCTTCCTTGCTCGGGGTGTAACTAGCGGGACCTAAGTAATCTTGTTCTTCCTCCTCAACTGTCGTGCATACAACCCGGGTACTCATACAAGGAAGGATGAAGACGGACTCCTATTAGAATTCCCCTGTAATCCTGCTAGGACTCGTTCCGTGTAATCCTACTAGGACTCTTGCCTTATAACCGACTAGGAACCCGCCCCCTGGACTATATAAAGGAGGGCGGGTACCTAGCCAAGCACCCGATCTCAACCAACACCAAGCGCGGGCGCCATACTTGATCCCCCCAAACGGGATGTAGGGTTCACCACCTTGGAAGCCCGAACCCGTATAAATCTTATGTCCCGTGTCCTTACGCATACCTTAGAGTTCTCGGTCTCCCGATCACGATCCTCCACCTCACAATCTACTACCTCGGGTATCCCCTTTGTAGGTTTGTCGGTCTAAAACACCGACATCAACCTCTTCAGGATCTGCTTCTTCATCAACCTCTATCGGAGGTGCTTCATTCCTATGGATATTTCTCAGGTCCCGTCGTGCTTCCAATGTATCATTAGAGTTACCGTAACATCCCAAGAAGCCTAGGACATTCAAACAAAGATTGTTCATCAAGTGCATCACGTCAATAGCATTTCGGACCTCAAGAATTTCTCAATAAGGTAACTCCCAAAATATAGATTTCTTCTTCCATATTGGTGCGGACCCGTTAGCATCATGTGGAACAAATTCATGTCACACCCGGATTTAAAGGCAAACGCGAATGCGAAAACACATGTGCGCCGGGATCAAGTTTCACACATGCGTTGACCCCGTGAGTACCAAAAACACATTGTAAAAGCGTAAAGAGAGTATTAAACATTTATTACATAACCGATAGCCTTTATTCTAACACATTGAGTAACTAGCAACGGAAATGTAAACGTAGAAGTCCTCCACAGGCGGTCCGACTGGAGAGACAAACGCCAAGAACTCATCAAGTCTACCGGGGGTAGCCCTCAAATTGTCCATCCGAGCAGCACGGCGGGTGGTGTAGATGCAATAATAAACAACAAGCATGAGCACATGTCGTACTCTACAAGGGAAAGATACTAAAACAACATGCAAGGCTTTATGGTGGAAGGCTAGTGGTTGCAAAGCGAGTTAAGCATTTTAGTTCGTCAAGTTTTATGAAACAACTATTACTAACAAGTGTAAGTTTATACCAAACCCACTTAAAAAGATGCATAAGAACCCATAAAATGGAATGCAAAGTTATTAAAGTCCATCTTCCATAGAGTTAATCATGTGAGGGTCCGGGCCGCTCTTGACCGTGAGCACGGCTAACTAGTCGGTTTTTACACTCTGTAGAGGCCGTACACTTTCACCACAAGTCGCATAAAAACTCAAAGAGTTTTGGAGCCAACCATGCTGTGCAAAAGTAGCCACAATACCACACTACCGAGGTGTGATTGCATAGGGACGCTATGAGGCCTTTACAAAGATCCTCCAATGAGCAACAACCCACTAGGTTTCAAGACGAAGCGGGGCACAAAGCTCCCTGGCGGGTCAATACCCCACCACAAAATAACTAACCCAACTCCCCGCTAGAGCGAGTCTATGCTCCGTCAACGCCTCCCCATTTGTCCCTTTCGGGTAAGGTTGCTACATCACTAAAGTCTCTAGTTATTCAGCCAAGTCGAGTCATGTGCCTTGTGGTTGTACGATTTTCCCGGGTGGTTCTCCATGTTACGATTAAACAATCATAGTGTTCTTGTATGACATGAATAGCACAAAATAAATCCAGATTAAAAGTTTGTTCCATTAAACCACCCAAAATATGCACTAGCAAAGCCACCCAATATAAAGTTAACTCCCGGTTGATCAAGGCGAAGGTAAACAACACTAGTCGAGACCTTAGCATAGGTCCCATCACATTAATGCAAGCAAAAAGTAAATAAAGTGTAATTAAAATGCATGTCGTAATAGGACAAAAGGAAATGCAACAAGGACTTGCCTTCAACGCCCGCAATATGCCTGACGTGTCATAGATATTGGGTTTGGGTTGGGCCATCTTGTTGATGATGGTTTGTCAATCCTGCAATATGCTGAGGACACTATCATCTTCATCGACCACGATCCCGAGCAGGCGAAAAATCTTAAGCTTCTACTTTGCGCTTTTGAGCAGTTATCTGGGCTCAAGATCAACTTCTATAAGAGTGAAACTTTTTGCTATGGACAAGCTAAAGAGTTGGAGGAATTCTATACCTCTCTATTTGGTTGTAATAAAGGGACATACCCTTTCAGATATTTAGGGATCCCAATGCACCATAGACAGCTTTTGAATTCTGAGTGGAAGAAGGTTGAAGAACGTTTTGAACAAAAACTTTCTTGTTGGAAGGCAAAATACCTATCCTACAGAGGTAAACTTATCTTACTCAATTCAGTCTTAAGCAATCTGCCCATGTTTATGATGTCCTTCTTTGAGATACCGAAAGGGGTCATCAAAAACTTGGATCACTACAGATCTAGATTCTTTTGGCAAGGATCCTCACAAAAATACAGATACCGACTTGCCAAATGGGACATCTTATGTCGGCCTAAAGATCAAGGTGGTCTAGGTATTCTTGATTTGCAACTGCAAAATAAATGTCTGTTGGCCAAGTGGTTAGTTAATCTACTAAACACAGATGGCATCTGGCAAACGATGCTCCTAAATAAATACCTAAGAGCTAAATCTTTAACTCAAGTGGAAGCCAAACCCTATGACTCGCATTTTTGGAGAGGTCTCATGCATATAAAAGATGAGATACTATCTTTAGGTTCCTTTGTTATAAAGGATGGGACCAATGTGAGATTCTGGGACGACACTTGGATAAGAGACAAGCCACTCAAAATTCAATACCCGAACTTATATAATATACCGAGGGAGCCCCACGCTACAATGTCCAAGATAATGGCCACAAGTCCCCTAAATATTTCCTTCAGGAGGGCTTTAGTGGATAACAATCTTAGAGATGGCTTGGATTAGTGGCACGAATCTCACACGTGCAACTAACGGAAGGCTCTGATTTTTTAAATGGGGCCTAACAAAGTCCGGCTTGTTCACCGTCCGGTGGTTGTATCACCATCTTATTGATACAAATCCACCCTTTCAGCATCGAAAGATCTGGAAGATGAGGATTCCACTAAAGATAAAGATCTTTCTCTGGTTTGTACAAAGGGGAGTAGTTCTCACTAAAGACAATCTGGCTAGGAAAAATTGGAAAGGTAGCCAGAAATGTGTTAGTTGTAATAGGAATGAGAATATCCAACACTTATTCCTTTACTGCCCCTTTGCTAAAACAATTTGGCAGATAATCTTCTAAGCTACTAATATTAACCAACCCAGATCCATTAGCCATTTGTTTGGTACTTGGCTTAATAATCAACCTAAGAACATGAAAGGTTTGATCTGAGTGGGTGTAGGCTGTATCGTGTCTTTGGGCTATACGGCGATGCCGAATGATGTAATTTTCAACAAATTGAAAACAAACTCTCTCATGCAGGTTATTTTCAGGGGAGCATACTTGCTACGCTCCTGGTCCCAGTTCCAGCGTGACGAGCAAGCCAAGGACACCCTCATTATGCTGAGCAGGAGATTGGAAGTGGTCGCTCTAGATATTTCTAATAGAGGGTGGAAGCACTTATATCGTTTTCTTTAGTCTATGGATCTTGTTTTCACTTTGGTTTGCTATATCTCTGAACCAACTTTAGTCTGTACTTTCACTACAACAAACCATTTAATCTATGACGACCTCAATTCGTCACAGAGTGTTGAAAAAACATCACAAAAAAATACCTATGACGATTTTGGATAACGTCATGGATTGAGGGTCACAGATTAAATCGAGTGACGATTTCAGCAAAACCGTCACAGATCATGACGTTTCTAAACCGTCATAAAATGATCCAAAGCTCACTTAATACCCACTTGGCCCAACCCAAACCCAGTATCTATGACAAAAATATACGTCACGGATGGTGTGCCACATGTTTAACCAGCCAACATGGCAGGCGACGTGGCTGCTGATGTGGCTAAATGACATGGCTTGTACTGGTGACGTGGCATCCAACGTGGCAAGTAAATGATGACGTGGCAGGGTGACGTGGCACCTGACATGTCAGGTGACGTGGAAATTTTTATCTTCATTTTTTTAATTTTTAAGGCGTGATATTTGTTAATGGACCCATTTCAGAATTGGGCCTCTAAATGGGCCAAATTTTGTACCACAATTTTGCACACAAATTTAATAGCTCACTTATTCAAATAAACAATTAGGCCCACATACACAGAGTAACAGAATTCAGTCTACCATACATAGACTAACAGAATCCAGCCCAGAAAGCATTTACCATAACTTAGGTTCATAATTATCAGTTTTCAGCTCACTCTACCAGAATTTAACAATCACCATTACAGTATCAAGACTACAATATTCCTGCCCAAGAACAGTAAAAAAAACAACCCGCTCTACCAAGTAGCAAAAATCACTAGAAATGTTTAATGTTTTCAACTGCACAAGTTTGGTCAATTACGACCCAGCAAAAGCTCAACCTTGGCCTCCAAATCAGCATGTTTCTTGCTCATCTCTATCCATTTGCTTCAATTGGTTGCTGATACTACGACAAAAATAGCAATCTCATCTGTGCTTCAAAGAGTGCTGAAAAATGTACAGTAGCATAAAATTAGACTTGCACAAAAGGAACCAAAATGCTGACCAAACATATTGATTGAAAGGAATATGCATGAGATATATATTTTTTATTTAAGGCAAAAGAGGCTTGTGTACATAGAAGGTAACCATTGAAAATAGGCTTATGTAGGACTAGAAACAAATTATTTATCTAAGTTAGATTAACACAAGGTCTTGGATGCCATCAAATTTGAAAAATAAAATCATGCAGTTGCAGTAACAAGCTAGCATACAACATTTCTAGACAAGAAAAGTCTATCAACTTTTTACAAGAAAAGTGCATCTCCAAACTGCAAATGAGTTGAACTGTTCAAGGAAGGGTACAGGTCACCCGTACATGCTTAAGTCCATTTAGAGAATAAGCTAAATAACTATTTGATCAATCAGCTAAGACAAACATGCAACAACTAGAACTACTGGAGCCAAGACAAGCGTGCTATACTGAACTACTTACAAAGTTACAGAGAAATTATTTAACACCAAGCAACCATGCTTCAGAATAATGCCAATAGCCATGCCTGCAAGAAGTAATCACTACTTAAATAATTGGCAGCTAAAAGATAGCAGAGAGCTGTGAGCAGCTGCGGCAAACAGAGAAAAAGGCACAGCTTGAGCTGTTGCACTATCCCTAACCGAAGAAAAGCTTCACCAGCAAAAGGGAATGCAGCGAGCTCTTTTTGATTAACCTGCCTAATAAGTCAAAGAAGATCTATCTAATGAGTTAGCGCCAGCACCTGCACCAGCAAGCACACATTTAGAATGATGCATCCGTATCTCCACGTCCTGCAGTTCAAAAACAGCACAAGCAAGCACACATTTAGAAGGCATAACTGGAGTACATCGGTTGTCAACTAAGTTCCTAACCTTTGGATAGCGCGACCTGCTATCCTGAATCAAAGAGCAAGCCAGTTTGCTTCACCTACTTCTGCTGCCGGTGCCGCACGGTTGCCTGCTTCTGTTTGGAATCTCTCCCGTGCGCTCGTCTGGCCCTCCAACGCTGCAACAGAGACGAGGAAGGAATTACAGACAACACAAGAACCAGGCCAAACTTCAACTCGAAATTACTCCCTCAATACTCAATGATTCCAAACAAAACTTAAACATTAGAGATTCGACCACGAGAGCTAACAGATCTAAGAAATGGATTCAGAAAATCTGAAATAAATCTCGCGAATTTTGGAGAAGACCGAAACCAAGCATGAAGTTGGTTCCAGAGGCGACGGAGCGAGGGCTGCTGCGCGCAGGCACACGGCGCTGATCCTGCTATCGGCCGGGACCTACGAGCAGGTCGTCGTGCTCGCCGTCCATGCGCATGTGCTGCTGGATTGGGTCCGCAGCGGTCGGATCTAGACCCGCCATAACCGGATCCGACACCAGCTACACCCCATGGTCAGCCGCCGGATGCCGCACATGGCCTCTCCGGACAGCCGCGCTTCCTCTTCACCTAGTAGCTCGTCGAGGCCGGAGGCATCAGTGGTGAGGGGCAGGGACCGTCAGTGGTGGAGATGGGGTGCGGGACGACGAGGTGGGGGGTGGCGGCGGAGGAGTCGTGGCCGCCTCGTCCGTCGGGCCGACCGGGGGCGACGGCGGGTAGTGCCGGCCCGCGGCCGGATGGCCGGCACGGCGAGCGGTGGAGGTGGAGATGGGCGGTGCGGCGGGCGGTGGAGATGGGGTGCGGGCGGCGCGGCGGAGGTGGAGATGGAGATGGGGTGCGGCGGCCGAGGAGGAGGAGATGGAGATGGGGTGCGGATGAGATGCCTGGCTAGGGTTGTGAGGGATTTGAGGCCTCCGTGCGATACATTTACGAGGATACCCTTTAGGGTTCCACTGCTTCAGATAGTTGTTAAATTGAAGCTGGGGTAGTACCGTCAATTACCCATATTTTTGGGCTGGTCAACAAGTAGACGGAGGAAAGCCCATAGTAATTCAGCCCACGCCAATTTGATATTATTCTATTATTTTAGTGAACTTTTATGTTTTTTATGTCAATTTAAATTATTTGTGTCTCTAATAAATTTTAAAAAATGATTAAAAATTATAATTAGATCTCTATGATCTATTTCAGTCTATTTCTAGGAGATGGGTTGCAAAACCTATTGCGTTCTATAGAAAATTTAAAATTATTTCTCCAAAGTATCATATAAGTATTAGCATAATATCTAAATGTGGTAAAAATACTACAAATTGATATGGACACATGTATTTGGCTGTTAAGCCTGTCACAAAAAAAATTAGATGATTTGGATGAAGATGAAGTTAATTTATATTGTTCACAAAAGGACTCATGTCTCATGTAGTTTCCTACAACTCAACTCAAAGTTTGAGATTTAAGAACCATATAACTTTCTCCGAAATATGTTCTTATATTCTCTTCTTAGTTGGGACAAATAAGTCCATATATTAAATGAGTCATAAATAGCAATGAATCGAGACACAAATAGTATCAACGGAAGATCATGTTTTTATAAAAATTTAGAAAAAAGAATCAACAAATTTGAAGTTACTATGACCGAGAAATACCGGTTTCAACTTTTTATTAAGGATTAAAAAGAAAAATTTAAACACTTCAACTCCTGGGTCGCTTCATCCTAGGCTTGTCCACCTCTGGTTAGATTGGTATATATAAAGAAACGTTCTCTAAAGTTAACATCTGAAGTAGAAGCGCAGTGGTAGGCGCTGTGTTCTCTGTGCCTGAAGTCTCAGGTTCCATTCTGGCTCAAGACGTTTTTTTTCATTTTGCCCATTTTTATAAAATTAAGGGGGAAACGGCATTCATTTTTCCCATTTTTATAAAATTAGGGGGGAAACGACAAAAATGTGTCCTGCCGGTGCGTCTCGAAATTGAGACATGTGCTTTCCGACCCAAGGACGACCATTACGATAGAAGAGGAACATCGAACAGTTGGTATAAAATATGCTATTTGCTAAATGTTATTTAGAGAAAGAGCATTCAAAACAACTTGACCACAAATGATCTGCTAGCCTAGTGGTTGGAGTGCTTCACATCAAGCGGCAGGTCCCAGGTTCGAGTCCCTCATGTGCGCTCCTATTTTTTTGGTCAATTTGGAGGGCGCGGGCTGAGCAAGCTGGAGGCGCGGACGGCTTGCTGGGCCTGCGGCCTGGTGACCTGGCGCTACGTGGGCCGCATGGCTGGGGGCGTGGCTGGGCCACCGTGGCCTCGTGACTCGGCGCTTGGTTGGCTTAGTGATGTGGCATTTGGTGTAACAATAAATATGTAAACAGGGTGAAAATAAATAAACAAAATCATAGCTCAATGGAAACATCAACTCAATTGTGTGTGAGAGGTTGCAACGTCGATCCTTAGCATTTGCATTTTCTTATTTTTCATATAATATCATGATTTTTAAAATATGGTTCGTGACGAATTGTTTAAATGTCACATTTTTTTGGGCTTTGGTTTTCTATTTATGACAAATTTGCTTAACCGTCATAATTTTTGGGCCAGGCTGTGACGATATTTAAAAAACGTCATGGTTTTCTGGGCTTGCACCCATAACAGCGAACCTATGACGATCTCTGAAATCATCACAGGAAATTCGTCACAGATTAAATGATTTCTTGTAGTGTTTTTGGCTGTGTACATCCCTGTATGTAGAGGCCGGATTTTGTAATCCATCATCTAAAAAAATAAAAACTATTCATTATGAAAATTTTAGACACAACACTAGAACTTGTAAAAAATGACTATGCTAATTCTAATTACTCATATTGGTTGAGCTTGAAAGCGGTGCTGCTTGATTTTGTGATTTTGTGGATACTAAATAAATCAAGTGCATTGGAACAAGAGACAAAACATCATGAACATTTCATTTTTTACCACATTTCATTTTTTACAAGATCGGTAGGAGCTTCCACGCCATGTTCTCACTGAGGACAGATCCATTACTGGGCCGGTATTGACGTTGCCATTGTCGCCAACCGTCGCAATCTTCTTGAGGCCATTAAAATCCTCAAAAAACAGAAAGATGCAGATGACGCAGCACGGTCAACGAACCGATGCAATTGGGGCGGAAAAGACGCCGCCATGCTTGAGCACCTGATAGCCCACCTCTGCTCCCCGCCGACTGGCCCCGACGCCATTGCTCTGCGGCAACACCCCACTCC
The DNA here is from genome assembly GCA_947561735.1 of Cenchrus americanus. Classification (NCBI taxonomy): domain Eukaryota; kingdom Viridiplantae; phylum Streptophyta; class Magnoliopsida; order Poales; family Poaceae; genus Cenchrus; species Cenchrus americanus. The sequence goes on from OX387242.1 coordinate 9,343,396, forward strand.
TTTTCCGTCCCTGACATCAACTACCCCGTTGCGGCAGTTGGCCATTGGCGGGCCCTATGGAGGGTGGATCTACAACTACAACGGAGACAACCCCGTCGAGGCCGCAGCAGCAACGATCCCCCGATACACGCCTCTAGAAGGACGGGCACTAGCCCGGTTGATGGAGCAGCTGAATGTAGCGCCCACGCTCTAAGTTCGAGACTCACTCGGCGCAGGTTTTCCACATCGGTGTTTATCTCCAAAAAAATCCCCTCACTAGTGAAGCTGGGGTTCGGGGGTTTTCTAAGTCAGGAGGTTGCTTTCTTCTATTTATGAAAACTGTGGGGGTGATCTTTCCCCCACCGGCTTAGTTTATGCGTTCCCCAAATATCATTTGGATAAATAAAGTGTTTTTTCAACAACCTATTTGTGTTCCCCAAATATTTGTTTCTGGTCCCGAGTGCTTCTGACACTCAGAAGGTTCGTCCCAAATTATGGTAGGTTCGTCCCAAATTATGGTAATGGTACAATGTTCAGGGTGGAATTTCATCAAACTGGTTGTATTCTTCCTCCTCAACAACATTTTCAATCCCCACAATCCTTTTTTTCCATGCATAACCACAGACCAGTTCTTCTTTGCAAGGTCAGGTACATAGAACACTTGCTCAACATCGTTGCGAAGACAAACGGTTCATTTTTGTAACCAAAGACCAGGAGATCAACACTAACATAACCATATTTGTCCTTGCTCACAGCTCTCTTCCCATTGGTGACCCATCTACACCGAAACAAGGCTACCTTCAATCCTACATAATCAAGCTCCCATATCTCCTCTATTTGACTATAATATGTGTCTGTCTCCATGTCGTCGTCATCATCATGACTGTCGTCAACAACAGCCCGTACACGCATACCACTATTTTGATGGATACTCTTTTTATCTTGGGTCGTGGTGTAGAACGTGTATCCATTGATATCCATTCCTTCGTATCTTGTAAAAGTGAACAATAGCCCCGCTACTAGATTCCTTATCTCATCAGTAATTACATAATTACAACATTATTGCTGCATGTCTCGACATAATCACGGAGCCACCTGCTGAAACCTTGCATGTGCATCTTTGCAAGCCAGGCGCTACCACGGTTAGGGTTGTCTTCACGTAGTTGTCGTTTGTGCTCATTGGCAAACGGTGTAATTAGGTGCAGCTGTTGTATCCCAGAGAAATGAGCCTTTTCGAAGGCATCTGCATCCGGAGTGACTGACCTTTTCCCCATGGTCCCAACACCTGAAAGCCTACCTTCATGCCGTGAGCAAGGCATACCAATGGGGTTTTGTGGGTCCATATAACCCATGGCCCACTCCACTGCTTCGATGGTCTCGTAGCCACGAACAATGGATCTCTCCGGAAATAATGCGGTATGTACCAATGATTTCAGGAATCCATAGAACCTCTCATATGGAAACATCTGATGAAGGTAAGATGGGCCAAGGAACCAGATTTCCCTCGTGAGGTGTGCTGTTAGATGCAGCATGAGATCAAAGAATGATAGTGGGAAGGTAGCTTCAAGCAGGCATCGGGTCTCGAAATGCCTCCTCTCCAAGTCCAATAGTTTTTCCTCACCAATCACCTTCTATTCTATTGCATTGAAGAATAAACACAAGCTCGTGACCGCGTCGCGAACCCGCCTCGTCTTGATACCTCTAAGTGCAACAGGAAGAAGAGCTGTCATCAACACATGGCAATCATGAGATTTCATCAAGTTGAAATTCATTTTCATGTCCTTTACTGACACTAGCCTATTGAAGTTTGATGAGTAGCCTGAAGGTACTTTCAAATCATGCAAAAACTGACAGAATTATTTTCTCTCTTCTTTTGACAAGGTGGTTGCAGCAATGGGAAGGTTCGTCCCCGTCTCTGTTTCCTCTGCATTGAGCTCCGGCCTAATGCCCAGCTCTTTAAGATCCTCCCTTGCATTTTTATGATCTTTTCCTTTGGACTTCTATTGTAGAAACGTTCCACAAGTAGCTTCACACACATTCTTCTTGATGTGCATGTTGTCAATCGAATGACGCACATCCAACATCGGCCAATACTCTAGCTCCCATATAACTGATTTCTTGTTCCACATTTCTTCTTCTTCTTCACCATCTCGTTTCTTTCTTTTGCCAAGGGTTTTGCAGTCAGTTTGGGTAACTCCTCAATAGTTTTGATGTCCTTGACTTTCAAGTGGACCAGATCTCCAGTCACATGCAGCGGCGCCTCTCGATTCTCCTTTTCCCCATTAAACTGACAACCCATGGCCCGATATGGATGTTTCTAGCCGAGGAAACGACGGTGCCACATAAATATGTATTTCTTTGAATGTCTTAGCCATATTGCACACGTATCTTCCAAGCAGTGTGGGCAAGCTGCACCTTTCCTTTTACTCTGGCCAGAGAGGTTGCGCTGAGCCGGGTTGTCGTTGATGGTGGTAAACAACATGCCATGCATTGTGAACTCCTCACGCTTGTACTCATCCCAAACCTCCGGCACACCAGGCTTCCACAATATCTTCAAGTCATCAACTAGTGGCCTTAAGTAGACATCAATATGGTTGCCAGGTTGCTTTGGCCCGGAGACCAATATTGTCAGCATCATATATTTTTGTTTCTTGCATAGCCAGGGTGGAAAGTTGTACAACGACAGCACGACAAGCCAGGTGCTATGTGTTGAGCTCTGGTTACCTAATGGGTTCAGACCATCTGTGCTCACAGCAAACCGTGTGCTCCTTGCGTCGTCAAACCATGGGAAGTGGGTATTAATATTACCCCATTGTGTTGCATCTGCGGGGTGCCTAAACTTGGCATCTTTCTTATAATTAAGCTCCTTTCGGCCTTCGTCATGCCAATGCAAGAGTTTGGCCTCCTTTCATGTTGCGAACCATCTTCTCAGCCAAGGAACAATGCAAAAATACCATGCCACCCTCACAGGAGGCCCTCTGTTAGCCTTCTTCTTCTTGCCTCTGATCTCGCCAGGCTCATTCTCGTCATCAGCATTATTATCATCTCCACCATCCGTTTTCCTCTTGTACCGATCATAGCCACACTTGGGGCACTTGTCAAGGTCTGCATAATCTCCATGGAACAATGCACAATTGTTCTTGCATGCATGAATTTTTTCAACCTCTATTCCCAGAGGACAAATTATCTTCTTCGCCTCATAGACAGACTCTGCTATTTGGTTTCCTTCAGGTAGCATGTCTCTAAGCACATCCAATAGATGTTTGAAACTTTTGTTGCTCCAACCATGATCTGCCTTAAGCTGCAGAAGTTTTAGATGACCAGAAAGGCGAGAGTACTTCTGGTAATCAGGATAGAGGGGTTTCTTTGAATCTTCAATGAACTGCTTCAGCCTCGCTAATTCATAAGGTGTGTACACTCGTTGAAACTCAATATCCCGCAACATTTGATCAACATTGTGCACACGTTGCAACACCTCACCATCATCGAAGCCCCTAACTTCTTGATCAGTGATATCCTCAGGCCTCAACACATTTGGTGGGAATAATGGTTCATTTCCCTCAAAAAGTCCACTGTCATCAAGGTCTTCATCATGGTTACCATGGTGTCGCACTTCACCTTCATTTAGGCAGCCTGCTTCGAGTTCATTAAGGCCTCCCTCACCATGTTTATTAAAACACGTGTAATGTTTTGTGAAACCACGTGTGACCAAATGATGAAAAAAGATTTCCCGTTGTGTGATTTTCTCTTGGTTGAGACAATCAATACAGGGGCAAAGCATTGCCTGAACACCACGGTTTCTCATATCCGCCTCTGCTTGATTTAGAAAAGCATTGACCCCGCTTAAGAAATTCTCCCAATCTTCTTGGGGCTGTCTGTACATCCAAGTCCGAGCAGCAGACGCCATCTGCATTCCATACACCAAATGAGCATAATTCATCACACAAAAAAGACAACTGAACAATTTCAATAAAATGGGCCAATTAATTTCCACCTTGACGAGGACTTTCTACGAGCCGAGCGCGGCCGAGGAGGAGGATGGGAGGCACGGATGACGGCGTGGTCGACCTCCGCTCTGGCCCCTTTCGCCATCGCGCAATCCTCAAAGCGCGCACAGCTGGCGGCGGTGAACGGGACAGGTCGGCGGGGACATCTGAGCACACAGATCGAGCGAGTGACCTTCTGAGGAGAGAGAGAGCGAGTGTTGTTGTCGGAATAGGAGTGTCCTAGCTTCTGCGGAGAGAGAGCGAGTGGTGTTGAAAGGATAAGATACAAACACACAGACGAGATAACAACATCCGTCTCCGATGTGAGAAAAAAGGCGACCCTGGGTGCCAATCAAAGGAGACACATCCTACAAGCATGCGTCTCCAGTACGAACTTATCGGTAAAGGACTTTATAGCCCGTTACCAATACAGTAGCGATCAGTAACGGACTTAACCAACCTGTTACTGATAGGGCATTGATCGGTAACGGACTTTACAAGCCCGTTACCAATAGGTTTAACATTTGTAATGGGCTCTTTTAACATGCATTACAGAGAATCTATGTAACGGCCGTTTAAGAAGCCCGTTACCAGAAGTCCACATTGGTAACTGGCGTTGTGGAGGCCAACCCCGGGGTCGTCCTAGCAGGCATATAGGTAACGGGCGCCAAACAACAACCGTTACAGATGTGGGTGGATGTAACGGGCATTAAGGGCCCGTTACAAATTCTGCGTGACCTATTTGAGGTTTTCACGTAGTGATAGGAGATGCGCACTGACAAGACGCTTCTCCTTTCGTCCAGACAGAGGAGACGCGCACTGAGAAGACTTGTCTCCTTTCGTCCATGTGGGCCTAGAGAAATATTAGGCTAGCATTTAGATAAATTCAGATTCGTATTTTTACAGAGCACTAGCTTTAACATGCATAAATCAATTACAAAGATAAACAAAGCGGCAATTATAATCATATATCATCATGGCACAAATTTCATAACTATTCCAAAGGTATAAACAAGGTGGTGCCTTTATTCATGATGAAAACTAATTGAAGTACATTCTGAAAATAAACTAACACACTTGCTGAAATTTAAATAAAAACTGAAAATACTACGCAAACACAAGCTGAAAATTACAGAAAAAGGGAAAAGGAAAGAAAACTAAAGCTCCTCCTTCTTCCTAATCCTCCGCCGGTGGTTGGTATTGATGATATTGGTAGTTATACCCTTGCTCGTAGTAGGTTTGTACATCCCCTCCAACCAATTGATCTGGTGGTACAAGGTGAAGACGTCCAAGCTCATAGGCAATATTTGCATTGCCTTCACCAAGTTGAGCCGTGTTGGATTGGATGGCTGCGACGTTTTGCATGTTTCTCGCAGCATACCCTCCAATTATGGTCATGCTTTGTTGTGGTTGGGGTATTGTGTGTAGAGCTCCGCAAAGGTCACCTTGGGCACCACATAATTTTGTGGGGGCACCGGTGCACCCCCCGCCATGCTTGCACTTGTAGCCCTCCGTAATAATTTAGCGGAGTAGGAATTCCTCCGAATGGTGGCACATAATTTGGTTGTGCACCACCCTCTTGCACGGAGGAGGATCCCTCCTCTACAATTCTTCCTCTTTTATTTTTCCTCGCGGGACATGGAGTCCCTCCTCCAACCAATCTTCCTTCCCTTGAACGAAAAGCCTAAGTCTTGGGTCCGGAAGGGGTAAGTTCACCTTGGCCACATGAAAGCCTCCTCTCTCATCTCCACTAATTTATTTTCCTTGCTTTAAATATTTGAATCCGAGAGAGGTCCCACGTAAGAGATGTTCGGGATTCCTTGTAATCCCCGGCCTTAAGAAGATGGTAAAGGACTTTATAGCTTGTTACCGATACAGCAGCGATCAGTAACGGACTTAAGCAACCTGTTACTGATAGGGCATTGATCGGACAAGCCCGTTACCAATAGGTTTAACATTTTTAACGGGCTCTTTTGACATCCGTTACAGAAAATTTATGTAACGGGCGTTTAAGAAGCCCGTTACCGAAGTCCACATTGGTAGCGGCGTTGTGGAGGCCAACCCAGGGGTCGTCTTGGTGCGCTTATAGGTAATGGGCGTCAAACAACAACCGTTACAAATGTGGGTGGATGTAACGGGCATTAAGGGCCCGTTACAAATGTTGCGTGACCTATTTGAGGTTTTCACGTAGTGATAGGAGATGCGCACTGACAAGACGCGTCTCCTTTCGTCCAGACAGAGGAGACGCGCACTGAGAAGACGCGTGTCCTTTCGTCCATACGGAGGAGACGCACACTTGCACGACGTGTCTCCTTTCGTCAAGACAGAGGAGACGCGTCATTTTTGAGTCTTCGATGTTGAGTTCATGTAACGGGCTCAGTTTCTGTGGCCGTTACCAAAGGTCCATGTGGGCCTAGAGAAACAAATATTTCAGGTGACTGGTAACTAGTTTCAGTAACGGTCTTTGTTAGACACCCATTCCTAATACGTGTTATGAGTAACGGGCTGAGTGTTTGCACCCGTTACCAAAGGCTCCGGTGGGCCCGGAGAAATAGTCATTTCAGGTGACCGGTAAGTAGTTGTGGTAACGGTCTTTGTTCGACGCCCGTTACAATTACGTGTCATCAGTAACGGGCATCGGCTCATTAACTTTGTTGGCTTGTTTGTAACGCTTGATCGGTGACGGGCGTTTTGCACGTTAACAATAGCCATCTGCGCCCGTTACCAATATTTGTTTTTCACGTAGTGTAAAACACTATTGGACGAAACCTTCATAATCATGTGTCGAGAACCAAATGGTTGAAATATAGTCTCATTTCATGGTATATGTATGAGAAATGAATGAAGAACATGGAATATCATAAAAACACTAACTTTAGTCTATGATTTTATGCACTTACAGTTCAAATCGGACGTATACGAGAAAAACACATAGAAAGAAATAAAATTGTTAAATATAGCAAACTGAGCTATAATTGTCCCAAGTTTGAATATGTTGTTTGTAGAGATGTGTTTGGTGGGAGGAAACAATTTAGAGTGAAAAGGGCAATTTTTTTAAAAAACTTTGTTGTGAGCAAGGAAAGAAGGCAAGAAGCTCGCAGCAAAATAAGAGACACACAACAACAAGACATGTTGCCGTAAGTCTTGTCTGGCTCACGGCAAAACGATGTGAGGAAATGCCGCGTGGTTCCCGTGTGGCTCCGACGCGGCTGCCACACGTTTGTCGTGAGCAGCGCGTCCAGCTCACAGCACAGGACCAACATGGCCGTGAGCTAGCCATTAGGCTCACGGCAAAGCTAACGGTCCAGGCCAACAGCCGTCACGGTGAAGTACGTCACCGTGTGGCGTTTCCTTTGCCCTTTGAGCCTGGTCAACACACTCACGGGAAACATCTATTGACACCGTGTGTTACTAGGTTGCCGTGAGTTCCGTGGACCGGCTCATGGCAAACATCATGTGCACCGTGTGCCTTATATTTGCCATGAGCCAGCTCGGATGCATGCTCTGCCGAGAGCCCAGTATTCGGCTCACGGCAAAGACGTTGCTCACGGCAGCGGGGCTGTTTCCAGTAGTGGGTGAAAGCGTGATGTTGGATGGAGATCCCACCGACCGGACTCATTCACTCATTTTAGGAAATTAAAGATGCAGTAAAGAGTGCAATTGAAGTGTGTGGCCACCCGCGCATGTATCTGCTCGAGGGAATAGTGGCCGGTGGTGACTAAGCCTAAAATAGGGACACACCACCATGCATGCATCACTTGTGTGTGTATATATATAGGTCAAGACACAAAGAGAAGCATCACATTAAAACCTATGTATCCCCTCGCATCAAAGATGTCTGTGCTTGCGGTGGTATTGACAGCTTTCGTCGTCGCCGTCGCGGCGTCGTCGACACGCGCGGTGGCGGCGGGCTCCGGCGCCGGCACAGACAAGCCGCCAGTACTGCTGGTGGAGAACCTTCCCGCCTCCGCCGAGGCGAAGGATTTCATCCTCCGCACCATCTGCAACGACAGCATTCTAGTCAGGAGGCCGGATGCCGCAGGGCCGTGCTACAAGCTCCTGCTCCCGTACGCCGGGTCCATCAACGGCAGCTACACCAAAGCCTCCCTCGCCATGTCCACCGTCATGGTGTCCAAGTTCGCGGACCTCGTGAAGGACCTGCGCTTCAACTACGGCCCCACCGGCCGGATGGATGGGTGCATCAAGGTGCTCGACGAGGCCGTCACCAGGGCCAGGGAGGCGCTGCCGGCGCTCGGCCGCCTCAGCGCCGTCGCCGACAAGGTGGTGGACGCCAAGGACCCGGACTTCCTGCTCGCCTGGGACTGGTTCATCTTCATCGATGACAACTTCCTCAAATGCTGGGACGGTGGCCTCAAGCGCGACATGGATAACCTCCGCAGCACCAGCGCGGCGGACCATTCCGAATATGCCGCCTCTAGAATTTTCTTTACCATGCCCAAGCCCTACGAGGAACTTCCATCTCCAGACGGATCAAACCCATAGGATAGGAGGTACGTTTTGCATTAGCGGCCGGCCGGCCAGCTGCATGCGTCGAGCGAGTGATCCGGTGCCTCTCCAAATCAGATCAACACCATCAGCTCGGCTCCTGTCTTCACGTGCACTAGCTACTATTCATTTATGTTATTCATTCATGCATGTACCATGAATTCATTAAGGCCAGTCTCAATGGCAATGTCATAGAGGTGTCATGCACATTAATTAGGTGACACATCAGCAAAAAAGAGAATCTGGCCATGAAATTCGGAGGAGAGAGAGGGAGAAAGTGTCGTGGCCACGAAACGTATTCGCGCGATTACCAAGTCATTGGTAACCGGACGACACCACCATTGAGAGGGGAAGTTTCATCCCAATCGATCCCGTACTCCAGGGCCGCGCGCGCGAATCCACCCGCCGCGCGCGCCAATCCTCCCGCCGCGCGCGCCAATCCTCCCGCGAATGCCACCGCGCGCGCGAATCCTCCCCTCCTAGGCGCCATCGTCTCCCTCCCTCACCTGGAGCCGAACCCTAGAGCTATTGCGGCGCCGAACCCTAGAGCTTAGGTCAGGCGCCATGGTCGCCGACCGGCAAAGCTCCAATCCGCGCGGCAAAGGAGGCAAAGGGCGCGGGGGCAGCCGCCTAGGAATGAAGACGACAATCCCCCCAACAACGCCGGTCCCAACAGCGCCGGACCCTCCAGCGTCGTCACCTTCCCCCCCGCCGCCGCCGTCGAGTAACTTCCATATGCCGCTGTCCACTGCAGATTCTTCTGTGTCTCCGGCTGTTCCTGGTTGTTATCCCGTGCCCGCCCATGCGCAAGGAGCAGCAGTGCCGCTGAGGCCATCACAAGGGCCAGGATTCGGGTCCATGACCTCAAATTTTCCATCCCAAGAAGGAAACCAGCAATCTCCAAACCTATGGTATGTTTTTATTTTAAATGTATGCAAGCAATTGATTTGTATCAACTGTAATTGACATATGGATGTGTGTGCTAGCGAATACAATGATTTCTATCTGATTTGCATCAACTGTGATTGACAGATGTATCAACTGTGATTTTTATATGAACTGTTTTTATCAACTGTGATTTTTATATGATTATATACTGTTTTTTGGCAATGCTGAGAACTCATGTTGAACTGTTTGTTGTTTTTACAGGATGAAAGCAATGTTTAAATCAATCTTAGACGGTGACTGGAGGCAATCTGACCATGCAGTATGCATGCCTGAAGTCCGTTTGAACTATTTTTATCTACCTTATCTATGTTTGGAAATCTGGTCTGGTACCAGATCATGTCACTTTAGTTATCTACCTTATCTACCTTATGCATGCATGTCGTCAGTTGGTTATCGTTAGTTGGTCCAGTATACCCGATCAAATATTCTAAAGTATCGTCTGTTGAGTTATATGTAATATGAACTATCGTCAATTGTGTGTGAGTTGGTTATCGTCAACTGCTATATATCGTTGAGTTATATTCTGATAAATTGTCACGGTCCCATTTTACTTTGAATGGCGCCATTTTACTTTGATTACGGTGTGCACCTGGACACACAGTGGCTACACAGCTTAGCAAGTGCATTTGATCTCAACTGAATAGCAGTATTGAATGCTACAATTTGCATATGAAACGCTGCAATGAAACTCACCACTGTGGCACTCAATTTCATTTCGTGTTTCACTGTGATTCATCTGATGTGGCGTCTTGGTAACTGTGTATTGAAACACCCCACTGAGACTGGCCTAAGTAATAACGTACGTACCTTTATTCAGTAATAATAAACCTATATGTATGCAGCCATGCATTTGAGTACGTTGATCACTTACTTTTTTGAGCTATATTTGTACTCTGCGACTTAGCTTGTTAATTTACTCCCTTTGTCCCGGATTGTTAGTCGTTTTAGACTTCAAATTTTGTCCCAGATTGATGGTCGTTCTCTCTTCCCAACTTAACACAAGACTAGCTGCAGTGCCTAGGCGGTCAGACCATCTAGCATTTACCCTCCACCATCTATTTGCTTAATTATAAATGAGTTAAATACACCATGGGTCCATGAACATGCAGCGATGTATCAAATAGGTCCATAAATTTGAAAACTAGTCATCTAGCCCATCTCACTTGCAAACCCGTTCACCTCGGGTCCAACCCGGTTTTGTACGGTGGTTTTGCATGGGTAGTGCAACATTGCTTGATGTCGGCGGTGCCATCAACAATCCTATTTAATTTGTGAAATTGATATCTTTTTATTCGGAGCTCCAAATATAGCAAATAATATATCAATTTCGATCGTCTCAATGAGTTCTTTGCAACTGTGTACTTCATTTTGTTATTTGAGATAATTTTACTTCGTGTAAAATTAAATATTTTTATAAAACGAGTGATATTTTATTCTCACTTGCAACCAGATATATATGTGGTCATGATTAAGTCCTGGACTGAAATTGATTAAGATTTAAGATCTCGATATGCCTAATTTTATTGTCATGATTCAGAAATAAAAAAAGAAAGGTGTAACCAAAATTGATTAATATTTAAGACCTGGATGCACGTAAAGCTAGGGTTTTATACCAACCAACCCGATTGTGTTATCATCCCATGTCACCATCCTAGGAATAAAGAAACGATGCGAAACGAGAAATAGCTTGCTGCATCATTTCTATTCTTGGTGATCGACATGTGATGTGTCGTCACCCAAACCTCCATGAGGACCGGAGGACATATTCTTTTGCACATGTGCAATGCGGAGAGAGATGTACGCCGAATCTATCGATCCCTTCCTCTCCGGTGATGTTGGCCAAGAAATTCGCGAGGGGTTGGTTGGTAAAACCCTAGCTTTACATGCGTCCGGGTCTTAAATCTTAATCAATTTCAGTTGCACCTTTCTTTTTTTCTGAATCATGACAATAAAATCAATTCGTCCCGGATTGTTAGTCGTTTTAGACTTCAAATTTTGTCCCAGTTGATGGTCGTTCTCTCTTCCCAACTTAGCACAAGACTAGGCTGCGGTGCCTAGGCGGTCGGACCATCTAGCATTTCCCCTCCACCATCTATTTGTTTAATTATAAATTTTGTATGCAAGCGTCATTTGGCCATGCAAATGTTGTACCACAAGCGATTAATGCGGACACTCAAGTTCTTACGACTATATAGGGGCACACATGTCTTTGGTTCATCTTCTTGGTAGTCGGCCCCGTCCCAAAACGACTACAATTCGGGACGAGAGGGAGTACATATCATTTGGATAAATAAACTGTTTTTTTCAACAACCTATTTGTGTTCCCCAAATATTTGTTTATGATCCCGAGTGCTTCTCACACTCAGAAGCTTCCTCCCAAATTATGGTAATGGTACAATGTTTAGGGTGGCTTTGGTTGGCTACTTGGCTTCAAGAAATGCTTTCAGTACCCAAAAATTCAAAAGTCAATCAAAAGGATGGGGCTATAGAAGATTCTACATGTAAAAGTAGTTTTTCCTCGGTTAAAGTCTCACATCGGTTGTCCCCTAGAGTCTTTTACCCTCTTGCACCAAAAAGTTGGAGCACACAATGGTGCGCTGACCTTAACTCTTTTATCCCACACTGTTGACGGATAAAACTCGTATCCACCTACGATCCGCAAGCGTACGGACCTACACCTTTTTCACCACGGGGATTCCTTAGGTTCTTGTCAATCTGCGGAGCAAGGGGATTGCTAGCGTTAACCAAGTACTAATCTAGTTGAATGGAAAACCTTTGAAAGAGTATTAATCTAAAGGTAAAGACAATCTAACCCAAGTTGATCAAGCAAATCTAGGGTTAAACTAGATGGTAAAGGGTGGAGACAAGAGACAGAGGTTAAGATAGATAAGAGTTCCCTCCCTAGGGTTTAGGATCACACGAACATGCATCTACTACATGAAAAAGAGTTGCCTACACTAGCTTCATGGCGATTATGCGGCCGCTAAGCCTTTTCCCTCAATCGTAGTGTCACTACGCAAGGTAATCAAACACTTTCACGTATAACCGTATCTATACCTAAGCATCCATAGGGTTAAGCTAATCACCACGATTACCACAAACCCTACTAAGACCACATGTTGCGCAAACATATGTAAACAAAGCATACGCGAAGACATAGACCATAAAGCATTGATTGGCATAAGATTCATGTATAGATTACATATCATGCATCCATCTAACCCTACGGACGAACGGAGACATTACCCCATCATCTTACACGGATTGAAGCACATAGGGGTAATGGAGACTCCGGAGAACGTCGTCGATGAAGATGGCGGCGATGAAGCTTGGGAACACCCCTAGGCCAGCGGCTTGGAGTCCTCCTCTTACTTCCTTCCCTCCGCCGGCGTTGATCCTTGCGACGAGCTCATCCAACTCTCCCCCTCATCTTGCGGCGGCGGTTTTCTCGTGAATGGTGTCGGTATAATGATTTGTTTGATGTGGCGGCGGACGGAAGAAGAGGCAATAAATAGACGAACACCTAGGGCAAAGGGGCCACCGAACCGGGCCGGAGTGGGCGGGCCGGCCGGCCCGAGCCCATTTCGGTCCGGTTCGGCCCCGGTTTCCTCCCCGGTTGCTTCTCGCGTGATCCCTTATTTGTGTGCACTTGCATGTGGGCCTTTGACGTCGTTTCCTTCACGATTAAGGCTTGAATCCTTGCTATCCAAGCTTCGTCGTTTTCTGGTTGAGTCCCTGAAGACTTGCATGTTGACGCTTCAGTCCTCGGGTCATTTGGAGTCATGTTCATCGCGTGTCTTGACTGGTGACGGGCTTCATGATCTTCTCTTGAAGTGCTTGATGAACTTATCCCGAAAGTCTCCTCTTTAACGTTAATTTCCTACGTAAACAACAAACTCCAAAATCGACATGCAAGTGTGAACTTGTTACATCATTAGTATGCCTAGTGGCGGGTTAGTTGCAAATCATAATCAAAGAGCAAGCCAGTTTGCTTCACCTACTTCTGCTGCCGGTGCCGCACGGTTGCCTGCTTCTGTTTGGAATCTCTCCCGTGCGCTCGTCTGGCCCTCCAACGCTGCAACAGAGACGAGGAAGGAATTACAGACAACACAAGACCCAGGCCAAACTTCAACTCGAAATTACTCCCTCAATACTCAATGATTCCAAACAAAACTTAAACATTAGAGATTCGACCACGAGAGCTAACAGATCTAAGAAATGGATTCGAGAAAATCTGAAATAAATCTCGCGAATTTCGGAGAAGACCGAAACCAAGCATGAAGTTGGTTCCAGAGGCGACGGAGCGAGGGGCTGCCGCGCGCGAGCACACGGCGCCGATCCCGCTATCGGTCGGGACCTACGAGCGAGGTCGTCGTGCTCGCCGTCCATGCGCATGTGCTTTGCCGGATTGGGTCCGCGGCGGTCGGATCTAGACCCGCCATAACCGGATCCGACACCGGCTACACCCCATGGTCAGCCGTCGGATGCCGCACATGGCCTCTCCCGGACGGCCGCGCTTCCTCTTCACCTAGTAGCTCATCGAGGCTGGAGGCATCAGTGGTGAGGGGCAGGGACCGTCAGTGGTGGAGATGGGGTGCGGGACGACGAGGTGGGGGGTGGCGGCGGAGGAGTCGTGGCCGCCTCGGCCGTCGGGCGACCGGGGGGCGGCGGCGGGTAGTGCCGGCCCGCGGCGGATGGCCGGCACGGCGAGCAGTGGAGGTGGAGATGGGCGGTGCGGCGGGCAGTGGAGATGGGGTGCGGGCGGCGCGGCGGAGGTGGAGATGGAGATGGGGTGCGGCGGCTGAGGAGGAGGAGATGGAGATGGGGCGCGGATGAGATGCCTGGCTAGGGTTGTGAGGGATTTGAGGCCTCCGTGCGATACATTTACGAGGATACCCTTTAGGGTTCCACTGCTTCAGATAGTTGTTAAATTGAAGCTGGGGTAGTACCGTCAATTACCCATATTTTTGGGCTGGTCAACAAGTAGACGGAGGAAAGCCCATAGTAATTCAGCCCACGCCAATTTGATATTTTTCTATTATTTTAGTGAACTTTTATGTTTTTTATGTCAATTTAAATTATTTGTGTCTCTAATAAATTTTAAAAAATGAATAAAAATTATAATTAGATCTCTATGATCTATTTCAGTCTATTTCTAGGAGATGGGTTGCAAAACCTATTGCATTCTATAGAAAATTTAAAATTATTTCTCCAAAGTATCATATAAGTATTAGCATAATATCTAAATGTGGTAAAAATACTACAAATTGATATGGACACATGTATTTGGCTGTTAAGCCTGTCACAAAAAAATTAGATGATTTGGATGAAGATGAGGTTATATTGTTCACAAATGGACTCATGTCTCATATAGTTTCCTACAACTCAACTCAAAGTTTGAGATTTAAGAACCATATAACTTTCTCCGAAATATGTTCTTATATTCTCTTCTGAGTTGGGACAAATAAGTCCATATATTAAATGAGTCATAAATAGCAATGAATCGAGACACAAATAGTATCAACGGAAGAAAAATTTAAACACTTCAACTCCTGGGTCGCTTCATCCTAGGCTTATCCACCTCTGGTTAGATTGGTATATATAAAGAAACGTTCTCTAAAGTTAACATCTGAAGTAGAAGCGCAGTGGTAGGCGCTGTGTTCTCTGTGCCTGAAGTCTCAGGTTCGATTCTGGCTCAATACGTTTTTTTCATTTTGCCCATTTTTATAAAATTAGGGGGGAAACGGCAAAAATGTGTCTTGCCGGTGTGTCTCGAAATTGAGACATGTGCTTTCCGACCCAAGGACGACCATTACGATAGAAGAGGAACATCGAACAGTTGGTATACAAAATGCTATTTGCTAAATGTTATTTAGAGAAAGAGCGTTCAAAACAACTTGACCACAAATGATCTGCTAGCCTAGTGGTTGGAGTGCTTCACATCAAGCGGCAGGTCCCAGGTTCGAGTCCCTCATGTGCGCTCCTATTTTTTGGTCAATTTGGAGGGCGCGGGCTGAGCAAGCTGGAGGCGCGGACGGCTTGCTGGGCCTGCGGCCTGGTGACCTGGCGCTACGTGGGCCGCATGGCTGGGGGCGTGGCTGGGCCACCAGGCCTCGTGACCTGGCGCTTGGTTGGCTTAGTGATGTGGCATTTGGTGTAACAATAAATATGTAAACAGGGTGAAAATAAATAAACAAAATCATAGCTCAATGGAAACATCAACTCAATTGTGTGTGAGAGGTTGCAACGTCGATCCTTAGCATTTGCATTTTTTTATTTTTCATATAATATCATGATTTTTAAAATATGGTTCGTGACGAATTTGTTTAAATGTCACATTTTTTTGGGCTTTGGTTTTCTATTTATGACAAATTTGCTTAACCGTCATAATTTTTGGGCCAGGCTGTGACGATATTTAAAAAACGTCATGGTTTTCTGGGCTTGCACCCATAACAGCGAACCTATGACGATCTCTGAAATCATCACAGGAAATTCGTCACAGATTAAATGATTTCTTGTAGTGTTTTTGGCTGTGTACATCCCTGTATGTAGAGGCCGGATTTTGTAATCCATCATATAAAAAAAATAAAAACTATTCATTATGAAAATTTTAGACACAACACTAGAACTTGTAAAAAATGACTATGCTAATTCTAATTACTCATATTGGTTGAGCTTGAAAGCGGTGCTGCTTGATTTTGTGATTTTGTGGATACTAAATAAATCAAGTGCATTGGAACAAGAGACAAAACATCATGAACATTTCATTTTTTACAAGATCGGTAGGAGCTTCCACGCCATGTTCTCACTGAGGACAGATCCATTACTGGGCCGGTATTGACGTTGCCATTGTCGCCAACCGTCGCAATCTTCTTGAGGCCATTAAAATCCTCAAAAAACAGAAAGATGCAGATGACGCAGCACGGTCAACGAACCGATGCAATTGGGGCGGAAAAGACGCCGCCATGCTTGAGCACCCGATAGCCCACCTCTGCTCCCCGCCGACTGGCCCCGATGCCATTGCTCTGCGGCAACACCCCACTCCTTTTCCGTCCCTGACATCAACTACCCTGTTGCGGCAGTTGGCCATTGGCGGGCCCTATGGAGGGTGGATCTACAACTACAACGGAGACAACCCCGTCGAGGCCGCAACAGCAACGATCCCCCGATACACGCCTCTAGGAGGACGGGCACTAGCCCGGTTGATGGAGCAGCTGAATGTAGCGCCCACGCTCTAAGTTCGAGACTCACTCGGCGCAGGTTTTCCACATCGGTGTTTATCTCCAAAAAAATCCCCTCACTAGTGAAGCTGGGGTTCGGGGGTTTTCTAAGTCAGGAGGTTGCTTTTTCTATTTATGAAAACTGTGGGGGTGATCTTTCCCCCACCGGCTTAGTTTATGCGTTCCCCAAATATCATTTGGATAAATAAAGTGTTTTTTCAACAACCTATTTGTGTTCCCCAAATATTTGTTTCTGGTCCCGAGTGCTTCTGACACTCAGAAGGTTCGTCCCAAATTATGGTAGGTTCGTCCCAAATTATGGTAATGGTACAATGTTCAGGGTGGAATTTCATCAAACTGGTTGTATTCTTCCTCCTCAACAACATTTTCAATCCCCACAATCCTTTTTTTCCATGCATAACCACAGACCAGTTCTTCTTTGCAAGGTCAGGTACATAGAACACTTGCTCAACATCGTTGGCGAAGACAAACGGTTCATTTTTGTAACCAAAGACCTGGAGATCAACACTAACATAACCATATTTGTCCTTGCTCACAGCTCTCTTCCCATTGGTGACCCATCTACACCGAAACAAGGCTACCTTCAATCCTACATAATCAAGCTCCCATATCTCCTCTATTTGACCATAATATGTGTCTGTCTCCATGTCGTCGTCATCATCATGACTTGTCGTCAACAACGGCCGTACACGCATACCACTATTTTGATGGATACTCTTTTTATCTTGGGTCGTGGTGTAGAACGTGTATCCATTGATATCCATTCCTTCGTATCTTGTAAAAGTGAACAATAGCCCCGCTACTAGATTCCTTATCTCATCAGTAATTACATAATTACAACATTATTGCTGCATGTCTCGACATAATCACGGAGCCACCTGCTGAAACCTTGCATGTGCATCTTTGCAAGCCAGGCGCTACCACGGTTAGGGTTGTCTTCACGTAGTTGTCGTTTGTGCTCATTGGCAAACGGTGTAATTAGGTGCAGCTGTTGTATCCCAGAGAAATGAGCCTTTTCGAAGGCATCTGCATCCGGAGTGACTGACCTTTTCCCCATGGTCCCAACACCTGAAAGCCTACCTTCATGCCGTGAGCAAGGCATACCAATGGGGTTTTGTGGGTCCATATAACCCATGGCCCACTCCACTGCTTCGATGGTCTCGTAGCCACGAACAATGGATCTCTCCGGAAATAACCTGTTATGTACCAATGATTTCAGGAATCCATAGAACCTCTCATATGGAAACATCTGATGAAGGTAAGATGGGCCAAGGAACCAGATTTCCCTCGTGAGGTGTGCTGTTAGATGCAGCATGAGATCAAAGAATGATAGTGGGAAGGTAGCTTCAAGCAGGCATCGGGTCTCGAAATGCCTCCTCTCCAAGTCCAATAGTTTTTCCTCACCAATCACCTTCTATTCTATTGCATTGAAGAATAAACACAAGCTCGTGACCGCGTCGCGAACCAGTTCTGTCTTGATACCTCTAAGTGCAACAGGAAGAAGAGCTGTCATCAACACATGGCAATCATGAGATTTCATCAAGTTGAAATTCATTTTCATGTCCTTTACTGACACTAGCCTATTGAAGTTTGATGAGTAGCCTGAAGGTACTTTCAAATCATGCAAAAACTGACAGAATTATTTTCTCTCTTCTTTTGACAAGGTGGTTGCAGCAATGGGAAGGTTCGTCCCCGTCTCTGTTTCCTCTGCATTGAGCTCCGTCCTAATGCCTAGCTCTTTAAGATCCTCCCTTGCATTTTTATGATCTTTTCCTTTGGACTTCTATTGTAGAAACGTTCCACAAGTAGCTTCACACACATTCTTCTTGATGTGCATGTTGTCAATCGAATGACGCACATCCAACATCGGCCAATACTCTAGCTCCCATATAATTGATTTCTTGTTCCACATTTCTTCTTCTTCTTCACCATCTCGTTTCTTTCTTTTGCCAAGGGTTTTGCAGTCAGTTTGGGTAACTCCTCAATAGTTTTGATGTCCTTGACTTTCAAGTGGACCAGATCTCCAGTCACATGCAGCGGCGCCTCTCGATTCTCCTTTTCCCCATTAAACTGACAACCCATGGCCCGATATGGATGTTTCTAGCCGAGGAAACGACGGTGCCACATAAATATGTATTTCTTTGAATGTCTTAGCCATATTGCACACGTATCTTCCAAGCAGTGTGGGCAAGCTGCACCTTTCCTTTTACTCTGGCCAGAGAGGTTGCGCTGAGCCGGGTTGTCGTTGATGGTGGTAAACAACATGCCATGCATTGTGAACTCCTCACGCTTGTACTCATCCCAAACCTCCGGCACACCAGGCTTCCACAATATCTTCAAGTCATCAACTAGTGGCCTTAAGTAGACATCAATATGGTTGCCAGGTTGCTTTGGCCCGGAGACCAATATTGTCAGCATCATATATTTTTGTTTCTTGCATAGCCAGGGTGGAAGGTTGTACAACGACAGCACGACAAGCCAGGTGCTATGTGTTGAGCTCTGGTTACCTAATGGGTTCAGACCATCTGTGCTCATAGCAAACCATATGCTCCTTGCGTCGTCAAACCATGGGAAGTGGGTATTAATATTACCCCATTATGCTGCATCTGCGGGGTGCCTAAACTTGGCATCTTTCTTATAATTAAGCTCCTTTCGGCCTTCGTCATGCCAATGCAAGAGTTTGGCCTCCTTTCATGTTGCGAACCATCTTCTCAGCCAAGGAACAATGCAAAAATACCATGCCACCCTCACAGGAGGCCCTCTGTTAGCCTTCTTCTTCTTGCCTCTGATCTCGCCAGGCTCATTCTCGTCATCAGCATTATTATCATCTCCACCATCCTTTTTCTTCTTGTACCGATCATAGCCACACTTGGGGCACTTGTCAAGGTCTGCATAATCTCCATGGAACAATGCACAATTGTTCTTGCATGCATGGATTTTTTCAACCTCTATTCCCAGAGGACAGATTATCTTCTTCGCCTCATAGACAGACTCTGCTATTTGGTTTCCTTCAGGTAGCATGTCTCTAAGCACATCCAATAGATGTTTGAAACTTTTGTTGCTCCAACCATGATCTGCCTTAAGCTGCAGAAGTTTTAGATGACCAGAAAGGCGAGAGTACTTCTGGTAATCAGGATAGAGGGGTTTCTTTGAATCTTCAATGAACTGCTTCAGCCTCGCTAATTCATAAGGTGTGTACACTCGTTGAAACTCAATATCCCGCAACATTTGATCAACATTGTGCACACGTTGCAACACCTCACCATCATCGAAGCCCCTAACTTCTTGATCAGTGATATCCTCAGGCCTCAACACATTTGGTGGGAATAATGGTTCATTACCCTCAAAAAGTCCACTGTCATCAAGGTCTTCATCATGGTTACCATGGTGTCGCACTTCACCTTCATTTAGGCAGCCTACTTCGAGTTCATTAAGGCCTCCCTCACCATGTTTATTAAAACACGTGTAATGTTTTGTGAAACCACGTGTGACCAAATGATGAAAAAAGATTTCCCGTTGTGTGATTTTCTCTTGGTTGAGACAATCAATACGGGGCAAAGCATTGCCCGAACACCACGGTTTCTCATATCCGCCTCGCTTGATTTAGAAAAGCATTGACCCCGCTTAAGAAATTCTCCCAATCTTCTTGGGGGTACATGCGTACATCCAAGTCCGAGCAGCAGACGCCATCTGCATTCCATACACCAAATGAGCATAATTCATCACACAAAAAAGACAACTGAACAATTTCAATAAAATGGGCCAATTAATTTCCACCTTGACGAGGACTTTCTACGAGCCGAGCGCGGCCGAGGAGGAGGATCGGAGGCACGGATGACGGCGTGGTCGACCTCCGCACTGGCCCCTTTCGCCATCGCGCAATCCTCAAAGCGCGCACAGCTGGCGGCGGTGAACGGGACAGGTCGGCGGGGACATCTGAGCACACAGATCGAGCGAGTGACCTTCTGAGGAGAGAGAGAGCGAGTGTTGTTGTCGGAATAGGAGTGTCCTAGCTTCTGCGGAGAGAGAGCGAGTGGTGTTGAAAGGATAAGATACAAACACACGAGACGAGATAACAACATCCGTCTCCGATGTGAGAAAAAAGGCGACCACCGGGTGCCAATCAAAGGAGACACATCCTACAAGCATGCGTCTCCAGTACGAACTTATCGGTGAAGGACTTTATAGCCCGTTACCAATACAGTAGCGATCAGTAACGGACTTAACCAACCTGTTACTGATAGGGCATTGATCGGTAACGGACTTTACAAGCCCGTTACCAATAGGTTTAACATTTGTAATGGGCTCTTTTAACATGCATTACAGAGAATCTATGTAACGGCCGTTTAAGAAGCCCGTTACCAGAAGTCCACATTGGTAACTAGCGTTGTGGAGGCCAACCCCGGGGTCGTCCTA
Organism: Cenchrus americanus; assembly: GCA_947561735.1. Lineage (NCBI taxonomy): Eukaryota > Viridiplantae > Streptophyta > Magnoliopsida > Poales > Poaceae > Cenchrus > Cenchrus americanus. The sequence continues at coordinate 9,364,472 of OX387242.1, forward strand.
GCAGGCATATAGGTAACGGGGGTCAAACAACAACCGTTACAGATGTGGGTGGATGTAACGGGCATTAAGGGCCCGTTACAAATGCTGCGTGACCTATTTGAGGTTTTCACGTAGTGATAGGAGATGCGCACTGACAAGACGCTTCTCCTTTCGTCCAGACAGAGGAGACGCGCACTGAGAAGACGTGTCTCCTTTCGTCCATGTGGGCCTAGAGAAATATTAGGCTAGCATTTAGATAAATTCAGATTCGTATTTTTACAGAGCACTAGCTTTAACATGCATAAATCAATTACAAAGATAAACAAAGCGGCAATTATAATCATATATCATCATGGCACAAATTTCATAACTATTCCAAAGGTATAAACAAGGTGGTGCCTTTATTCATGATGAAAACTAATTGAAGTACATTCTGAAAATAAACTAACACACTTGCTGAAATTTAAATAAAAACTGAAAATACTACGCAAACACAAGCTGAAAATTACAGAAAAAAGGGAAAAGGAAAGAAAACTAAAGCTCCTCCTTCTTCCTAATCCTCCGCCGGTGGTTGGTATTGATGATATTGGTAGTTATACCCTTGCTCGTAGTAGGTTTGTACATCCCCTCCAACCAATTGATCTGGTGGTACAAGGTGAAGACGTCCAAGCTCATAGGCAATATTTGCATTGCCTTCACCAAGTTGAGCCGTGTTGGATTGGATGGCTGCGACGTTTTGCATGTTTCTCGCAGCATACCCTCCAATTATGGTCATGCTTTGTTGTGGTTGGGGTATTGTGTGTAGAGCTCCGCAAAGGTCACCTTGGGCACCACATAATTTTGTGGGGGCACCGGTGCACCCCCCGCCATGCTTGCACTTGTAGCCCTCCGTAATAATTTAGCGGAGTAGGAATTCCTCCGAATGGTGGCACATAATTTGGTTGTGCACCACCCTCTTGCACGGAGGAGGATCCCTCCTCTACAATTCTTCCTCTTTTATTTTTCCTCGCCGGGACATGGAGTCCCTCCTCCAACCAATCTTCCTTCCCTTGAACGAAAAGCCTAAGTCTTGGGTCCGGAAGGGGTAAGTTCACCTTGGCCACATGAAAGCCTCCTCTCTCATCTCCACTAATTTATTTTCCTTGCTTTAAATATTTGAATCCGAGAGAGGTCCCACGTAAGAGATGTTCGGGATTCCTTGTAATCCCCGGCCTTAAGAAGATGGTAAAGGACTTTATAGCCTGTTACCGATACAGCAGCGATCAGTAACGGACTTAAGCAACCTGTTACTGATAGGGCATTGATCGGAAAAGCCCGTTACCAATAGGTTTAACATTTTTAACGGGCTCTTTTGACATCCGTTACAGAAAATTTATGTAACGGGCGTTTAAGAAGCCCGTTACCAGAAGTCCACATTGGTAACTGGCGTTGTGGAGGCCAACCCAGGGGTCGTCTTGGTGCGCTTATAGGTAATGGGCGTCAAACAACAACCGTTACAAATGTGGGTGGATGTAACGGGCATTAAGGGCCCGTTACAAATGTTGCGTGACCTATTTGAGGTTTTCACGTAGTGATAGGAGATGCGCACTGACAAGACGCGTCTCCTTTCGTCCAGACAGAGGAGACGCGCACTGAGAAGACGCGTATCCTTTCGTCCATGCGGAGGAGACGCACACTTGCACGACGTGTCTCCTTTCGTCAAGACAGAGGAGACGCGTCATTTTTGAGTCTTCGATGTTGAGTTCATGTAACGGGCTCAGTTTCTGTGGCCGTTACCAAAGGTCCATGTGGGCCTAGAGAAACAAATATTTCAGGTGACTGGTAACTAGTTTCCGTAACGGTCTTTGTTAGACACCCATTCCTAATACGTGTTATGAGTAACGGGCTGAGTGTTTGCACCCGTTACCAAAGGCTCCGGTGGGCCGGAGAAATAGTCATTTCGGAGTGACCGGTAAGTAGTTGTGGTAACGGTCTTTGTTCGACGCCCGTTACAATTACGTGTCATCGGTAGCGGGCATCGGCTCATTAACTTTGTTGGCTTGTTTGTAACGCTTGATCGGTGACGGGCGTTTTGCACGTTAACAATAGCCATCTGCGCCGTTACCAATATTTGTTTTTCACGTAGTGTAAAACACTATTGGACGAAACCTTCATAATCATGTGTCGAGAACCAAATGGTTGAAATATAGTCTCATTTCATGGTATATGTATGAGAAATGAATTAAGAACATGGAATATCATAAAAACACTAACTTTAGTCTATGATTTTATGCACTTACAGTTCAAATCGGACGTATACGAGAAAAACACATAGAAAGAAATAAAATTGTTAAATATAGCAAACTGAGCTATAATTGTCCCAAGTTTGAATATGTTGTTTGTAGAGATGTGTTTGGTGGGAGGAAACAATTTAGAGTGAAAAGGGCAATTTTTTTTAAAAAACTTTGTTGTGAGCAAGGAAAGAAGGCAAGAAGCTCGCAGCAAAATAAGAGACACACAACAACAAGACATGTTGCCGTAAGTCTTGTCGGCTCACGGCAAAACGATGTGAGGAAATGCCGCGTGGTTCCCGTGTGGCTCCGACGCGGCTGCCACACGTTTGTCGTGAGCAGCGCGTCCAGCTCACAGCACAGGACCAACATGGCCGTGAGCTAGCCATTAGGCTCACGGCAAAGCTAACGGTCCAGGCCAACAGCCGTCACGGTGAAGTACGTCACCGTGTGGCGTTTCCTTTGCCCTTTGAGCCTGGTCAACACACTCACGGGAAACATCTATTGACACCGTGTGTTACTAGGTTGCCGTGAGTTCCGTGGACCGGCTCATGGCAAACATCATGTGCACCGTGTGCCTTATATTTGCCATGAGCCAGCTCGGATGCATGCTCTGCCGAGAGCCCAGTATTCGGCTCACGGCAAAGACGTTGCTCACGGCAGCGGGGCTGTTTCCAGTAGTGGGTGAAAGCGTGATGTTGGATGGAGATCCCACCGACCGGACTCATTCACTCATTTTAGGAAATTAAAGATGCAGTAAAGAGTGCAATTGAAGTGTGTGGCCACCCGCGCATGTATCTGCTCGAGGGAATAGTGGCCGGTGGTGACTAAGCCTAAAATAGGGACACACCACCATGCATGCATCACTTGTGTGTGTATATATATAGGTCAAGACACAAAGAGAAGCATCACATTAAAACCTATGTATCCCCTCGCATCAAAGATGTCTGTGCTTGCGGTGGTATTGACAGCTTTCGTCGTCGCCGTCGCGGCGTCGACACGCGCGGTGGCGGCGGGCTCCGGCGCCGGCACAGACAAGCCGCCAGTACTGCTGGTGAACCTTCCCGCCTCCGCCGAGGCGAAGGATTTCATCCTCCGCACCATCTGCAACGACAGCATTCTAGTCAGGAGGCCGGATGCCGCAGGGCCGTGCTACAAGCTCCTGCTCCCGTACGCCGGGTCCATCAACGGCAGCTACACCAAAGCCTCCCTCGCCATGTCCACCGTCATGGTGTCCAAGTTCGCGGACCTCGTGAAGGACCTGCGCTTCAACTACGGCCCCACCGGCCGGATGGATGGGTGCATCAAGGTGCTCGACGAGGCCGTCACCAGGGCCAGGGAGGCGCTGCCGGCGCTCGGCCGCCTCAGCGCCGTCGCCGACAAGGTGGTGGACGCCAAGGACCCGGACTTCCTGCTCGCCTGGGACTGGTTCATCTTCATCGATGACAACTTCCTCAAATGCTGGGACGGTGGCCTCAAGCGCGACATGGATAACCTCCGCAGCACCAGCGCGGCGGACCATTCCGAATATGCCGCCTCTAGAATTTTCTTTACCATGCCCAAGCCCTACGAGGAACTTCCATCTCCAGACGGATCAAACCCATAGGATAGGAGGTACGTTTTGCATTAGCGGCCGGCCGGCCAGCTGCATGCGTCGAGCGAGTGATCCGGTGCCTCTCCAAATCAGATCAACACCATCAGCTCGGCTCCTGTCTTCACGTGCACTAGCTACTATTCATTTATGTTATTCATTCATGCATGTACCATGAATTCATTAAGTAATAACGTACGTACCTTTATTCAGTAATAATAAACCTATATGTATGCAGCCATGCATTTGAGTACGTTGATCACTTACTTTTTTGAGCTATATTTGTACTCTGCGACTTAGCTTGTTAATTTACTCCCTTTGTCCCGGATTGTTAGTCGTTTTAGACTTCAAATTTTGTCCCAGATTGATGGTCGTTCTCTCTTCCCAACTTAACACAAGACTAGCTGCAGTGCCTAGGCGGTCAGACCATCTAGCATTTACCCTCCACCATCTATTTGCTTAATTATAAATGAGTTAAATACACCATGGGTCCATGAACATGCAGCGATGTATCAAATAGGTCCATAAATTTGAAAACTAGTCATCTAGCCCATCTCACTTGCAAACCCGTTCACCTCAGGTCCAACCCGGTTTTGTACAGTGGTTTTGCATGGGTAGTGCAGCATTGCTGATGTCAGCGGTGCCATCAACAATCCTATTTAATTTCTGAAATTGATATCTTTTTATTCGGAGCTCCAAATATAGCAAATAATATATCAATTTCGATCGTCTCAATGAGTTCTTTGCAACGGTGTACTTCATTTTGTTATTTGAGATAATTTTACTTCGTGTAAAATTAAATATTTTTATAAAACGAGTGATATTTTATTCTCACTTGCAACCAGATATATATGTGGTCATGATTAAGTCCTGGACTGAAATTGATTAAGATTTAAGATCTCGATATGCCTAATTTTATTGTCATGATTCAGAAATAAAAAAAGAAAGGTGTAACCAAAATTGATTAATATTTAAGACCCGGATGCACGTAAAGCTAGGGTTTTATACCAACCAACCCGACTGTGTTATCATCCCATGTCACCATCCTAGGAATAAAGAAACGATGCGAAACAGAAATAGCTTGCTGCATCATTTCTATTCTTGGTGATCGACATGTGATGTGTCGTCACCCAAACCTCCATGAGGACCGGAGGACATATTCTTTTGCACATGTGCAATGCAGTAGAGAGATGTACGCTGAATCAATCGATCCCTTCCTCTCCGGTGATGTTGGCCAAGAAATTCGCGAGGGGTTGGTTGGTAAAACCCTAGCTTTACATGCGTCCAGGTCTTAAATCGTAATCAATTTCAGTTGCACGTTTCTCTTTTTTCTGAATCATGACAATAAAATCAATTCGTCCCGTATTGTTAGTCGTTTTAGACTTCAAATTTTGTCCCAGATTGATGGTCGTTCTCTCTTCCCAACTTAGCACAAGACTAGCTGCAGTGCCTAGGCGGTCAGACCATCTAGCATTTCCCCTCCACCATCTATTTGTTTAATTATAAATTTTGTATGCAAGCGTCGTTTGGCCATGCAAATGTTGTACCACAAGCAGTTAATGCAGACACTCAAGTTCTTACAGCTATATAGGGGCACACATGTCTTTGGTTCATCTTCTTGGTAGTCTCGCCCAGTCCCAAAACGACTACAATTCCGGGACAGAGGGAGTACATATCATTTGGATAAATAAACTGTTTTTTTCAACAACCTATTTGTGTTCCCCAAATATTTGTTTATGATCCCGAGTGCTTCTAACACTCAGAAGCTTCGTCCCAAATTATGGTAATGGTACAATGTTTAGGGTGGCTTTGGTTGGCTACTTGGCTTCAAGAAATGCTTTCAGTACCCAAAAATTCAAAAGTCAATCAAAAGGATGGGGCTATAGAAGATTCTACATGTAAAAGTAGTTTTTCCTCGGTTAAAGTCTCACATCAGTTGTCCCCTAGAGTCTTTTACCTACTGCACCAAAAAGTTGGAGCACACAATGGTGCGCTGACCTTAACTCCTTTATCCCGCACTGTTGACGGATAAAACTTGTATCCACTTACGATCCGCAAGCGTACGGACCTACACCTTTTTCACCACGGAGATTCCCTAGGTTCTTGTCAATCCGCAGAGCAAGGGGATTGCTAGCGCTTAACCAAGTACTAATCTAGTTGAATGGAAAACCTTTGAAAGAGTATTAATATAAAGGTAAAGACAATCTAACCCAAGTTGATCAAACAAATCTAGGGATAAACTAGATGGTAAAGGGTGGACACAAGAGAGAGAGGTTAAGATAGATAAGTGTTCCCTCCCTAGGGTTCAGGATCACATGAACATGCATCTACTACATGAAAAGGGAGTTGCCTACACTAGCTTCATGGCGATTATGCGGCCGCTAAGCCTTTTCCCTAAATCGTACTGTCACTACGGAAGGTAATAAAACACTTTCATGTATAACCGCATCTATACCTAAGCATCCATAGGGTTAAGCTAATCACCACGATTACCACAAACCCTACTAAGACCACATGTTGCGCAAACATATGTAAACAAAGCATACGCGAAGACATAGACCATAAAGCATTGATTGGCATAAGGTTCATGTATAGATTACATATCATGCATCCATCTAACCCTAGCTAGGGACGAACGGAGACATTACCCCATCATCTTACACGGATTGAAGCACATAGGGGTGATGGAGACTCCGGAGAACGTTGTCGATGAAGATGGCGGCGATGAATCTTGGGAACACCCCTAGGCCAGCGGCTTGGAGTCCTCATCTTGCTTCCTTCCCTCCGCCGGCGTTAATCCTTGCGACGAGCTCATCCAACTCTCTCCCTCATCTTGCGGCGGCGGTTTTCTGGTGAATGGCGTCGGTAGAATGATTTGTTCGATGTGGCGGCGGGCGGAGGAAGAGGCAATAAATAGACGAACACCTAGGGCAAAGGGGCCACCGAACCGGGCCCGGAGTGAGCCAGGCCGGTCGGCCCAGGCCGGCCGGCCTAGGCCCATTTCGGTCCGGTTCGGCCCCGATTTCCTCCCCAGTTGCTTCTCGTGTGATTCCTTATTTGTGTGCACTTGCATGTGGGCCTTTGACGTCATTTCCTTCACGGTTTAGGCTTGAATCCTTGCTATCCAAGCTTCGCCATTTTCTGGTTGAGTCCCTAAAGACTTGCACGTTGACGCTTCGGTCCTCAGGTCATTTGGAGTCATGTTCATCGCGTGTCTTGACTTGTGATGGGCTTCATGATCTTCTCTTGAAGTGCTTGATGAACTTATCCCGAAAGTCTCCTCTTTAACGTTAATTTATTGCGTAAACAACAAACTCCAAAATCGACATGCAAGTGTGAACTTGTTACATCATTAGTATGCCTAGTGGCGGGTTAGTTGCAAATCATAATCGAAACCAATGTATAACAAGTACTCTTATGTTGACGGAAATTCACCGTCAACATCTCCCCCATGCTTAAACCTTGCTCGTTCTCGAGTAAGTAATCCTTGCTTAAAAGGGAAATCAGTGTTGCCTTCCAATGTTGTCTCTGCACTTAGTCATTCATGACGAGGCAAATGGCTCTCTCTTAATTTATTTTTAAAGTTCAAGTTGTGACCGGCTTCTTTTTCATTATGGAAGATAGACTAACAATAAAGAACAAGCCACATTTAATAAACACGATGGTCTCAAACTTAAGTGAACTTCAAACCATAACATTGTCACATGGAAGAATTTTCAAAAAGATGCATATCCAACATAAGTGAAAATCTCTTGCAAAAGCTCATGGAAACACTCATCTCATCAAGTCACTCAAGCCTATACTAGATTATTTTCAACCTACTCTACTCATATGTGATAGTGGAAGGCGTATGTGGAGCTTGGAAGGTTAAAAACAATCCTAGCAAAACATACATCCGAAATATTGTCAAATTAAGAGAGAGATCTATTGGAATTACCGAGACTCGTCAAAAAGGTCATGGAAAATAAATGTCGGAGAGAGAGAGGGATGAAACACACACATTTAGATAGGTGTACATGTGCAAGTGGCCAATGTATGATCCCGAGGCACGAGTGAAGTCCTCGTTATCGGATTGCACATAGTTGGAAGATTTGAGTATGGATTTGTCACCAAGGCACTTGAGAACTTATGAAGCAAAAAGATCCAAGGAGCATCCTTATTATTTTTTTACTTTTATTTTATTTCCTTCTCATTTTTCTATCTCTCTTTCTTTTTTTCTCACTTTATTCTTCCTATTTTTCTTACTTTTCTTTTCTTCTTATCATATTTTTTTCATTTTTCATTTTTTTTTCTTTTGCTCCTCAGAACTTTTTGCAACATAATACTTACATAGAATTTGTCAGAGATGATGTAATGACTCCTCCCCCATGCTTGAATGATGCTCCTCCTCGAGCATAAAAGAGAGGGGAAATGACTGCTAAAGTAAGTATAAATTCCATAATCTTGCGGAATATTTGAATCTCCATCGAGAATTTTACTTCATACTCAAATTGGGTTGTGGACAAGGAGGTGATTACAAAAAGATGCTTTTGGTTTAGGGTGGATGCCCAGCGAAGTTTGTGAAATTTTTGATGTGAAAACCCACAATGCATGGACAAAAAGGCTAGCATGAAAAGTTACACAAAAGAATGACCAGCTTCTTAGTCTCGAACCATAGAAATCAATCCTAATCCAACTCATCAAAACATATGTTTGCAATCTACGGGTTTTGTTACCATAAAACATATATGTATATGGCTTTGATAGGTAAAACTTTGCAAGAGCATCACAAACATGTACATAGAATAAAAGTTCAGTTTTCATAAAAACAACAAGTTATCCGACTATACATAAACTTAAATCAAATATCAAAGATATATATGTGGGTCTAGAGCATAGTCATTTCACCTCCACAAATAAAAGAGACGGTATTTAAATTAATTTCAGATCATATTATAAAGAGCAATTAGACAAGACATGTATAACTTCATGTAGGTAAAACAAAGCGGTAACTTTCATCATTTTTCCGTAAGCATAGGCAATATAAAACATCGAGGTGAACACATGGTCATGTCTATCTATTGAAAATAAAAAGAAACCTAGGTTGTCCTCCTAGTAGCCATGTTATTGTTGGAAGAGAAAAACAAAAGGTTGCACCTAGTTGAGGTTGAAGGCATACTTACAAGCATTTGTGTTTGGAAAAGAGAAGGTCTACGGAGATGTTACCATCCTTTGTAGTTCTTCGTTGCCTTCTTCCGACATCTCCATATATCGACATGGCTTTTGCTTTTGTCTTGATTTATCAACACTCCTAAGCTTCTGAATTTAATCTTGTATGCTTAATGGAGTCATTGGTCGCCCTTCTCTTCAAAGTTGTCATCACCATCTCCTCTTTCTTGTTCTCATCATCTCCTTGCTGTCTCTTTTTCATGGATTTCCACTCTGTTCATAACATAACATATATAGAAATATTGCTCTATTGAAAAGTTTATGAAATTACCTTTCCAACGTGTGGTCATTCATCGAAAACGGAGTTCAAACAAGGGAGCTATGTCTGTTTTACTTCAGCGTTGTGTGCTGTCCAAAACTGCTTTCAGGACGTGTTGCACTCGGTGATTCAGGCATAACCGCTTGTAGGAACCTCCGATTGTCTTGATTCTTGATTTGTTGGAATCGTAACTTCATGGGGCTTTTAAATATCCAAAAATACTCAGTGTTCTCCCTTGGAGACCACGCAGAATTTTGATGAGATCAGTAGCTTCTTGCACATTGATCCAGAGACGTTGATGATCTTGGTCATTTTTATCTTCTAGAGCGTCATGTTGCACTTCCGTGTTGAAGATCCAGAGTCTCCCCCATGCTTAGCATTTTGCTAGTCATGGAAGAAGAAGACAAAGCATTTTTATCTTAGCCATCCTTCAATTTTCTTGTAGTGAGAGTCTTTATCTTGCATGCAACACGTTTTAAGCGCACATTCTACCCCCAAGGTGACAGTTGGGAGTAGATAGAATTGCCAATAATCCAACAATGTCTCCTAAGATTCTTAACTTGTGGCATAATTAGTCTAATGAGGAATAAAAACCTAATGAGTGTACGTGGTGCAAGGTGTGTATGCACATGAGAGGAGAGCATATAAACAACGACAATGTTTGCACCTAGTTCTAAACACCATGTTTACAACTAGGTTGCCGAATTTCTCCATAGCCATAAAGGTTTATTTATCAAGGATTAAACACCATGTCTATCCCTAAATAAATAACTCTTATAGCACAAGAAAAATTAAGCGCATTGCAGAGCTTATAAACTAACCAATGCAACATGAAAACATATGAAAAGCTAGCAAGGTTTATCGAACTTAATGATGATGGTCCGCAATCATGTTTAAACACCACGTTTACACAAGATCACAAAAGGAAAATGCCCAGCTGGAGCATTAACATGGATATGAAAGCATACATCATTGAGCCTTAAAACAACCAAGCCAACTATATGCAAAACATGTACATGCAAAGAAACATCAAATTGATAACAAAATGCAATGCATGCTAATAAATAAATGTGAGCATGAACATGATGGTGGTTCTAAAAAGAAAACTAAACTTAGATTAATAACCACAAGTTGATCATCATAAGATGGTGCAATTCTTTATTTTCTCTAAGAAAGAAGTAAAAACATAAAGAGACGGGTTGCCTCCCGAAAAGCGCTTCATTTAAAGTCATAGAGCTTGACTTTCTCACGTACCTTCCTTTCGTCGCATATCCATGGCTCTTCATGCAAGAAGAAAAGGTACCAATGCAGCTTTAATTCACTTCTCATGTTGTGCTTGATCACTTATAGAAGACTTGCCCAAGGCATCCTTTTGTTTCATCGCTATCTCCTTCTTTATCACCCTTCGGTGCTGTCTTCACTCCATGAATTTTTTTTATTTAATTTCCAGAACAGAAAGTATACCCAAGCTCTATTCCATTTCATAGTGCACAAAATTTCGTTTCCAACAAGTCTTTATTTGCCCAAATCGGACTCCGGACAAGAGAGTTACGTATGTTTTACTTCGGCGATGAAATCTGTCCTGAAATTTCAGAACGCGCAACGCTCAATGTTTTCTCCATAACTCCTTGCAAGGTTCTTCAAACTCGTTAATTCTTGATGCGTTGGAATGGTAACTTGATGGAGCTTCTGGATATCTTATTTTATTCATTTGTACACCTCTGAACAAGCTCTCAAATTGATGAAGACAGCAACATCCATTGCGGGATTTGGAGAGGTTGATGATTTATCTGGCAACTTTTTAGGCATGACTTATTTTTTAATTATTCGAGCCCTTGTCTACATGGTTAGTGAAAATTGGGCCTTCTCCCTACAAGTACCTTTTTTAAGGTCATTAGCTTGACCAGGCGCAAAGCATGATCGAGAATTACAAAACTTATTGTAAACATACGCGTCCATAATTAACACCACATGTGAATTGTAGCAACAAGTCAAGGTGTAAAAAACGCATATGTTTCATGCATAGCACTTAGCTCATCATTAGGCAAAGGTTCTTTAGGTGTGAGATTAATTGGATCAAACATAAATGTTTCCTCTTTTTCATTCTTAAGAAAATCTAGCTTATTAACATGATCATTATTGGAACAAGGCATAGAATTTAAACTATCATTCATACTATTGGTTGAGCATGAGTATTTGAATTTATTGTTGGGGGATTCGGAATCAAGCCTTTCATATACCAAAAATAAAAGAGTGTTTTCAGTTGCCCGAGGTTTTATGCGAAAGGCTCAGCGGCGAAACCCCAGGAGTTCTTGAATCCACTTTCATCTCTCAGAATCAGGACTCGGTCAGGCTGCTTGGTTTTCCCCATGACGAAACCCCAGAGATGAATCTTACTCACCCAGTTAGACTTAGCCTGGGATTCGCTTGGGTGGTTTCGTCGTCTCTAACATCTAACGATTTCAAGTTTGAATGTGACCTGTGTTTCAGGTGACGAAAGGTGCCAGGTGAAAGGGGAGTCTCCAAAAGATTGAAGGTCTTCTCTCGACAGGCGCACGTGATGACAACAAGAAAGGCGCTGCGATTTGCAGCGTGACATCATGAAGCGCCGATTACGTGGAGACCTAATTGGAGATTTCCAAAAAATAGCCTAGCACATTATTTTTTGATCCGTTTCACATGAGGGTATTCTCGGAATGTAAAAAGTTTGTTCGCCTCTTTATAAAAGGAGACAGATCGGCACTTGTAAAGGGGATCAACTTTTGAGAAATCTACTGTTGAGTAAAGAGCTTTTGGTTGTCCTCTGTTTAGTATTCTGGTTTTGGTTCTTGAGCTTTTGTTTCCTCTCATTGTTTGTGTTTGGTAGCTTCGGCTATCGCCACAACATTTATCAACATCAATACCAATAATATCCTGAGATTTCAGCGCGTACCTTGGCCTTAGAGCTTTTTCAGCAAGAGTGATATTTGGTTCATCTAGCGGTGTTGAAGGCAAATCAATCTCAATGAGTGAAGGTGTCTCTTTGTTACCTTTTTGCACCCCCTCCATCTCATCATGTGGAACGTGCAATCCATCAACTACATTTGCATTTGTCTCTTCTTTGAAGTATTCATTGTCATCCCAATCTTCATCTTCAAAGTCTTGTATGTTACTTTCTTTATCTCCCATGTACCACATGTCGTCGAGATCACTCATCGTTGATTCACTCTTTTCTTCATCCTTGAGTGCTTCCATGTCTTGCTTTGCTAGTGTGTGGGCTTCAATAGCACACAAGCTATCACCTTGTGGGGAGGGGCCTTCTTGGAGTACTTGCTCTATGTCAACTCCTTCCCATTCATCCTCTAGCTTGAGTCCTATCTTCTCCAATTTATCCTTCGAGTCACTAAGCTCGTCATGGTTGTACTCTTCTCTTTCTTCATCATAAATCCTTGAGTTGTCAAACCGGTCGATCCATCCTTCTTCTCCTTCTTCTCTTTCTTCTTCAAATATCTTTTGGATCGACTCTCCACTCATCTCTTGATCAAATAAATCTTCAACTAGTTTGGCAACGTATCGGCGTTCCTCCTTCCTTCGGTAGTTGATTAGTGGGGCAAAATCAACTTGAATCCAACCGGATTGATTGAACTCCGCCAATGGTCTAGCATTCCCCATACTTCGGCCTACATTCATGTTACTTTCAATATTTTTAATATCCGAATTGACTCTCTTACCTTGGGAAGTGGATCTTCAATTTCTTGTATGGTCGGTTCATCTTTCTTGACCTCCGGTTCATCTTTTTCAGAAATTTCAGCAACCACCTCGGGCTTGCTTTTGTCATTTTGCTCCTCCCGACAATGTCTTTGCCAATCTCGTTGCGTTCTTTGTCCATTTCTTATCCTTTGTAAGATTTGTGCGGCTTCACTAATTGTTTTATCCATTATATCACCGCCTGCACACATGCTTACAAAACGAGACAAGTTAGGAGTTAGTGAAAAATAAAAGGTATGCAACATCAAGTCACCGGAAAATCGCTAGTTCGGGCCTTGCTCAAGTAGCTCATTAAAACGGTCCCATGCTTCATCAATTCCTTCATCCTCTCTTTGCTTGAAAGTGAGCACTTGTCTCCTTAAGTCTTGGATCTTTCTTATGGGAAAGAACTTCAAAAAAACTTCTTCACTAGCTCATCCCAATATCCTTTTGCTTCAACGGACGCAAGTGTGTACCATCTTTGCGCTTCATCTTCGAGAGAGAACGGAAAAAGATTCCACTTGAACCAAGCGGCCGGAACTCCTTCTTGTGGCACCATGATGCATATCATCGTGAATTCCTTAATGTGTCTATATGGGTTGTCATCCTCCAATCCTCTAAATGGTTTTGTCGCCACTAACTTGATGATTCCATGCTTCACTTCATAGTGGGTTGTAGCAAGCGTCAAATCTGTTTTTTGCATCTCAATGTCTTCCATTGACGGCATTGCTAGCTCCCTTAGCGACATCTCTTCGTCTTCCAATGGTGAGGTGAACAAATCCATCTAGGCACAAGAAAAGTAGAAAGAAAAATAAAAAAAGATTTTTTTCTAGAAAATAAGGGTTAGATGTTAGTAATCAACAATATTAATACTAGATTAAACGTAGCAAACTGGCTTGCTCCGCAACGGCGCCAGAAAAGGGGCTTGTTGACGGATAAAACTCATATCCACCTACGATCCGCAAGCGTACGGACCTACACCTTTTTCACCACGGGGATTCCCTAGGTTCTTGTCAATCTGCGGAGCAAGGGGATTGCTAGCGCTTAACCAAGTACTAATCTAGTTGAATGGAAACCTTTGAAAGAGTATTAATCTAAAGGTAAAAACAACCTAACCCAAGTTGATCAAACAAATCTAGGGTTAAACTAGATGGTAAAGGGTGGAGACAAGAGAGAGAGGTTAAGATAGATAAGTGTTCCCTCCCTAGGGTTTAGGATCACATGAACATGCATCTACTACATGAAAAGGGAGTTGCCTACACTAGCTTAATGGCGATTATGCAGCCGCTAAGCCTTTTCCCTAAATTGTACTATCACTACGCAAGGTAATCAAACACTTTCACGTATAACCGCATCTATACCTAAGCATCCATAGGGTTAAGTTAATCACCACGATTACCAAAAACCCTACTAAGACCACATGTTGCGCAAACATATGTAAACAAAGCATACGCGAAGACATAGACCATAAAGCATTGATTGGCATAAGGTTCATGTATAGATTACATATCATGCATCCATCTAACCCTAGGGACGAACGGAGACATTACCCCATCATCTTACACAGATTGAAGCACATAGGGGTAATGGAGACTCCGGAGAACGTCGTCGATGAAGATGGCGGCGATGAAGCTTGGGAACACCCCTAGGCCAGCGGCTTGGAGTCCTCCTCTTGCTTCCTTCCCTCCAACAGCGTTGATCCTTGCGACGAGCTCATCCAACTCTCCCCCTCATCTTGTGGCGGCGGTTTTCTGGTGAATGGCGTTGGTAGAATGATTTGTTCGATGTGGCGGTGGACGGAGGAAGAGGCAATAAATAGACGAACACCTAGGGCAAAGGGGCCACCGAACCGGGCCCGGACTGGGCCGGGCCGGCCGACCTAGGCCCATTTCGGTCCGGTTCGGCCCCGGTTTCCTCCCCGGTTGATTCTCGCGTGATCCCTTATTTGTGTGCACTTGCATGTGGGCCTTTGACGTCGTTTCCTTCACGGTTAAGGCTTGAATCCTTGCTATCCAAGCTTCGCCGTTTTCTGGTTGAGTCCCTGAAGACTTGCACGTTGACGCTTTGGTCCTCGGGTCATTTGGAGTCATGTTCATCGCGTGTCTTGACTTGTGACGGGCTTCATGATCTTCTCTTGAAGTGCTTGATGAACTTATCCCGAAAGTCTCCTCTTCAACGTTAATTTCCTGCGTAAACAACAAACTCCAAAATCGACATGCAAGTGTGAACTTGTTACATCATTAGTATGCCTAGTGGCGGGTTAGTTGCAAATCATAATCGAAACCAATGTATAACAAGTACTCTAGGTTGACGGAAATTCACCGTCAACACACACACCATTCAATCTCCATTTTCATTGGGTTTTGATCGTTTGAGAGCTCTTACTTGTGGGACCGGACAAGTAAAATGTACATCTTGCCTTTCCAATCACAGCAGCCCTACTCTTCCTCTTCGCGTCTTCTGACACACCCCGTCCTGCCATGTACTCTGATATGCAGCTTACCCTACTGATGTACCGCCTTTCATCACCCCTGCCCTCGTCGGTGGTGTCTGGCCGCGGAGAATCTACCGACTCAATGCTCATGGGGCAGTGTTGCGTACATATGTTTGTAAGCAGAGTAAGTGTGTGTGTGTGTGTTCCAAGTGCCTATGTTGTGTCTGTACTGCAGGTTTGAAAAAATAGCAATGTGTAATGTTTGATTTCTAAAACAATAACTTTAAAAATGGGACCCAAATCTAATCCGGCTTGATTTCTTCTCCCTTCTAATCGTACTCTATAAGAAGTTTATGATGGAGAGGGGAATAGGAGAATATGTGAATTGCCCATAGGAAAAAGAAAACGACATGATATGGGTGGGTGTGGATGAAAATTGAAAATTGGGTCTGGGTGAATTCCCCATAGGAAAAAGTTTGAGTTCAAGCCAAACAAGCAAACAAGAAGAAGAAGAAGAGGAGGAGAGTCACTGCCAGGCAATCTCGGTGGCACCGGATTTGCAAAACCGGTGGCACCGGTTTTGGGAAGTGTGTTCATTCCGCTGCGAAGGCGCCAGTCTAGAAATTCCGGAGATTTTTCCAGAGATTCCGGACTTTCCAGAAACTCCGGAGAAAAGTCCGGAGTATCCGGGATTTACTGATAAATTTGTTTTAAGTGGTGATTTTCAGGACTCGCCTATTCACCCCCCCTCTAGGCGACATCAAGATCCTTTCAAGTAAGCCTTCGATGGATATCATCATTGCCCTTCATTGTTTAAACCTTGCACTTGATCATACATGAGAAAACGTAATGCTCTCAAAATTTTATTCGTTAACGTTTCATAATGTACTAGCCTTCATCTCTACTGAGGGTAGATTCTTAATTAAGCTTATCCCACAAGTATTAACATGCTCCAAAGTTTAAATAGATCTCAAAAATTTTGAAATAAAGAACGGGATGAAAAAGAGCTAAACCAAGTTCACAAATTTGAATCAGCTTGCATATTGCTCATGAACTCTCATCTCACTTTATCTCTCAGGCCTATTTATGCTACTCCTTTCCCTCTCATAACACATATATATGTGGTAGGCTTTATATGGAGCTTTTGGGAAAGTTTAGTCCTACCAAGATTTTATAAATGAGATGTTATAAAAAAAGACAAACTTCTCATGGTCTTACCGAGACTCGTCAAAAAGGTCATTGGAAAACAATGTTATATCAAGGAGGGGAAAGAGAAAAATACACACACTTGAGATAGGTGGACATGTGCAAATGGCAAAGAGTGATCCCGAGGCACAAAGGAAGTCCTCGTTATCGGATTGCACATGGTCGGAAAATGAGTATGGATCTTTTAATCTTGATGCCTTGGAATTCCTAATGCACTTTAGAGAACCGGGGAGTTTACTTTATTTTTACACATACTCATATTTTTTTTCTTTTTCTCATATATATTTTTTTTCTTTTTCTTTCTTTATCTTTCTCATTTTTTCTTTTTCTTTCTCAAATTTTTTTTATTTGCTCGCCTTAAACTCTAAAATTGCATCGTATCTACCTCCTCCCCCATGCTCAGACGTTTGCTCGTCCTCGGGCAAAGAGGTGATAAAAATAAGGTAGGTACCAGAAATATTTTTCCTTCGGAGAGATGCTTGAAATCTTCAATCTTGGCACTGTCTTGCGATCTTCCTTGAATTAATGATCCGTCCTCAATGATAGGCTGTGGTCAAGGAGGTAAACACAAAAGATGATATTTGATTTTAAGGGTGGATATCCGGCGAGGTTTGTGAGATCTCCAATGTGGGGATACACAATGCACGGATAAGAGGCTAGCAAAAAGATAGATACGCAAAAACGGAATGACCATCTTCTTAGTCTTGGGCCAGAGAAATCATGACCTGCAATAACTCACTCAAAAATAATTCTTGTACAATAAGGTTTATGCACTCAAATATATATAAGGCTCTGGATAGGTAGAGCAACACACAAGTGATATTTATAACAAGGTTAGCATTACTTTTAAGAATAAAAAACCATCTTTAATCTATCTACAACTTGAGAGCACATAAAACACTATGGGTCTTTATTTTAATCATAACCTCCGCTAAATATTAGGCTAGCATTTAGATAAATTCAGATTCGTATTTTTACAGAGCACTAGCTTTAACATGCATAAATCAATTACAAAGATAAACAAAGCGGCAATTATAATCATATATCATCATGGCACAAATTTCATAACTATTCCAAAGGTATAAACAAGGTGGTGCCTTTATTCATGATGAAAACTAATTGAAGTACATTCTGAAAATAAACTAACACACTTGCTGAAATTTAAATAAAAACTGAAAATACTAGGCAAACGAAAGCTGAAAATTACGTAAAAAAGGGAAAAGGAAAGAAAACTAAAGCTCCTCCTTCTTCCTAATCCTCCGCCGGTGGTTGGTATTGATGATATTGGTAGTTGTACCCTTGCCCGTAGTAGGTTTGTACATCCCCTCCAACGAATTGATCTGGTGGTACAAGGTGAAGACGTCCAAGCTCATAGGCAATATTTGCATTGCCTTCACCAAGTTGAGCCGTGTTGGATTGGATGGCTGCGACGTTTTGCATGTTTCTCGCAGCATACCCTCCAATTATGGTCATGCTTTGTTGTGGTTGGGGTATTGTGTGTAGAGCTCCGCAAAGGTCACGTTGGGCACCACATAATTTTGTGGGGGCACCGGTGCACCCCCCCGCCATGCTTGCACTTGTAGCCCTCCGTAATAATTTAGCGGAGTAGGAATTCCTCCGAATGGTGGCACATAATTTGGTTGTGCACCACCCTCTTGCACGGAGGAGGATCCCTCCTCTACAATTCTTCCTCTTTTATTTTTCCTCGCCGGGACATGGAGTCCCTCCTCCAACCAATCTTCCTTCCCTTGAACGAAAAGCCTAAGTCTTGGGTCCGGAAGGGGTAAGTTCACCTTGGCCACATGAAAGCCTCCTCTCTCATCTCCACTAATTTATTTTCCTTGCTTTAAATATTTGAATCCGAGAGAGGTCCCACGTAAGAGATGTTCGGGATTCCTTGTAATCCCCGGCCTTAAGAAGATGGTAAAGGACTTTATAGCCTGTTACCAATACAGCAGCGATCAGTAACGGACTTAAGCAACCTGTTACTGATAGGGCATTGATCGAACAAGCCCGTTACCAATAGGTTTAACATTTTTAACGGGCTCTTTTGACATCCGTTACAGAAAATTTATGTAACGGGCGTTTAAGAAGCCTGTTACCAGAAGTCCACACACTACAAGAAACTATTTAATCTGTGACGCTTTCTCCGCGACGTTTTCAGAAAACGTCACGAATGTGCATTGCAGCCCAAAACACTGCGACGATTTCTTTAATTCGTCGCGATTCTACGACGTATTTCTTTTTTTCGTCACGGATTTGCATCGAAGCCCAAAACACTACGACGATTTGTTAAATTCGTCGCGATTCTACGACGTATTCCTTTTTTTCGTCACAAACACCTGCGACGATTTGTTTAGTTTGTCGCGATTCTACGACGTATTCATTTTTTCGTCACGGACGTGCATGGATGGATATTGAAGCCCAAAACATCACGACGATTTGTTAAATTCGTCGCAATACGGCCCACAACACCGTGACGTTTTAGAAGATTCGTCGCGATCCGTAAAAAAACGACCACCTCACCGGCACCTAGGACCCACCCATGCGCCACGCGAGCGCCACGTCACCACCACGTGAGCGCCGGGGCCCACCCACACTGCCACGCAGGCGCCCCCTCACCCAGGCGCCACGTCACCACCACGCGAGCGCCCAGGGCCCACCACACTGCCACGTAAGCGCCACGTCACCCAGTTGCCACCTCACTGCCACGCAAGCATCTAGGGCCCACCACACTGCCACGCAAGCGCCACGTCACCTAGTTGCCACCTCACTGCCACGCAAGCATCTAGGGCCCACCACACGCGCCACGCGGCGCCACGTCACCCAGTTGCCACCTCACCACCACGTAAGCGCCAGGGCCCACCACACTGCCACGCAAGCGCCACCTCATCCAGATGCCACCTCACTGCCACGCAAGCATCTAGGGCCCACTTCACTGCCACACAGGCGCTAGCTCACCCAAGGCATGAGTTCCTCTAAAAAAAGGAAAACCTGCAGCAAAGGGGAATCGAACCCCCGACCTCACGCCTTACCGAGGCGCGCTTCTACCACTGGGCTACAACATTGTTTGTGACTGTATCTAACATTTAAATGTTTTTGAACCTATCTACCCGAGTAAAAGGATTGAAGTTTCACATCAATCCGGATGCGGACTTCCCTTCCGCCGCCGCGCCCTACCACCGGCGGCGCCGCCCCGCACCGCCGCCGCCGCCGCCGTCCGTGCCGCCGCCGCCTACCGAACCGACGCCCCCGCACCGCCGCCGTTGCCTACCAAGCTGCTGCCCCCGCCAATGCCGCCATCCATGACGCCACCGCCCACCACCCGCATCTCGGCTGCTGCCCCCGCCAATGCCGCCATCCATGACGCCACCGCCCACCACGCCATCCCGCGGCCGCCGCCGTCGCCTTTCCTCCCGCCGCCCCTTCCGCCCGAACTCCCGTCGGTACCACGAGCCAAGGAAAGGTACATTTGTTTCTTGACTTTGTTGTACTTATAGATTTGAATTGGTGCGGAGGTGTTGATTTGTGTCTTTTGTGTAATGCTTGGTTAGATGGATAGAAGATGGGTTCATGGAAGGTTGTTTTCCTCGAACACATTGATGGAGTCGGACAATTTATGAGCTTCGTTGCGGAGAAGTTCGGTGACAATGTTGAGATTTTGTGCCCATGTTCAAGATGCCCGAATCACAAGTATCACTTTGTCGACTGTTGTGAAGAAGCACATTTTGATGAATGGTATGGATAGTAGTTATACTCGTTGGTTTCATCATGGAGAGGATGTCAATGTAGATGTTGTTGAGCACCCTATTGATGTGCATGACAGTGGTGATAGGGGAAATGTGGGAGAGGATTGCGGTGTTGGTTGTGGGGAAAATGTGGGAGAAGATGGCGATCTTGATCGTTTGGGGAACGTTATAGGAGACCTACATCTTTGCAGCGAGTAGAAGGAAGAAAGGATGCGAAAAATGAGGATGCGAGAAAATGAGGATCTTGCTACGGACCCTCATGACTCGCAGTCATTTTTCAAAATAGTCATGAGAGAGGCAAAGCGTCGGCTTTATCCCGGTTGTAGCAAGTTTTCAAGGTTCTCATTTGTGGTTAACCTTCTTCATATGAAGTCCTTGTATAGGATAAGCAATTCTGCATTTTCTCGCAATATTGAAGTTGTTGGTGAAGCATTCCCGGAAGGCAATGCACTCCCCAAATCATACAATGAAGCAAAGAATCTTTTGAAGGAATTAGGTCTTGGATACGAATCGATACATGCGTGCGGCAATAATTGTGTTTTGTTCGTAAAGAGATATGCCCACCTTGACAAGTGTCCAGTTTGTGGTCTTTCGAGATGGAAGGATGAAGAAAGAAAGAAGATTCCACGAAGGTGTTGAGGCATTTTCCACTAGCACCTAGGGTGAAGAGGCTCTTTGCAACCGAGAGAAGCATCACTACTAGCACAATGGCACGACCGACGGCGGCAACCCGGTGAGAAGGAAATGAGTCACCCGGTGATGGTGATGCATGGCAAGATTTCGACAAAGAATATCCGAATTTGCTAGAGATGCAAGAAACATCGAGCTTGGCCTTGCTACGACGGGTTCAACCCATTTTCGAACAGAACACAAGATACAGATGTGGCCTATGTTTGTGGTGCCATACAACCTTCCACCTTGGGCATGCATGGAGGAGTCCAACTTTATTATGGCTTTGCTTATACCAGGTCCTAAATCCCCCGGGAAGGATTTTGATGTATTTTTGGAGCCTCGGTGGAAGATTTGATTGAGCTTTGGAAAGGTGTGCGTGCTTATGATGCCAATACTCGCAAGATGTTTGACCTTCATCTTTGCTTTTGTGGTGCATCCATGATTACCCCGCTTTGAGCACTCTTTCGGTCGAACCACAAAAGGTTATTTTGCATGTACTCACCGTGACAAGCACCCTCTTTCCTACGGCCTAAGGTCCAAAATTGGTTATTTTGGACACTAACGTTTCCTTCCGGAGGGACATCCATTGCGGAGAAACAATCCGTTTGCCGGCCTTCATGAAACCGATGATCCACCGGGTCAATTCACTATGGAAGAGTTGTTAGCCGAACCGGAGAAAGCAATGAATCCACAAGTATGTGGGAAAAGGAAACGTTCAAACTCGAAGGTGCTCATGTGAAAATATGGAGCCGCATGATGTGCTTATGGAAGTTGCCATACCGGCATAAATTGAAGTTAAGGCACAATCTCGATGTCATGCACATCGAGAAAAACATATGTGAGAGCCTCGATTGCGACAATTCTCAATATACTTGGGAAGACAAAGGACACAGTTAAAGCTAGGCTTGATTTGAAAGATCTTGGAATTAGAAAGGAGTTGCAATTTAAAGAGAATGGAGATTCATGTGAGATGCCAAATGCTCGATATACTTTGTCCAAAAAAAAGAAGGCGGCCTTTTGTGATTTTCTAAGAGAGGTAAAGTTTCCAGATGGCTTTGCTTCCAATATCTCAAGATGTATAAATGCTGATGGAACCAAGGTACAAGGACTCAAAACGCATGATTGTCATATCTTGTTGCAAAGAATATTACCTCTTGCTATGAGAGGTTTTTTGGACAAGGATATATATGAAGCATTAGCGAGAATTAGGGAAGTTTTTTAGGGAACTCTGCAGCAAAACCCTTAACAAGGATGTGTTGGCTGAAATGAAGAAAGAGATCCCTATAATTACGGTGAAACTTGAGAAAATATTCCCCCCGCTTTCTTTGATGTGATGATACACCTTGCTTGTACATTTACCCGATGAGGCTTTGCTCGGAGGCCCCGTGCGGTATGGGTGGATGTACCCAATTGAGAGGCGGTTGTATACTTTGAAGCGCTATGTGAGGAACGGGGCTCGACCGAAGGGTCTATAGCTGAGGCATATATTGCCGATGAATGTTTGACATTTTGCTCTAGATACTTGGATGGTGTTGAAACAAGATTTAATCGGGAACCAAGGAACATAGGTTTTTCTAATGAAGATGCCTATGGTGTTGACGTTTTTGGGCATGGAATTCATTTTATGTCGGCGCCTGAGCTTGTATATGATGAAGATTGCTTTGATCAAATGGTGTGGTATGTGTTGAACAACTCTAGTCAAGCTGAAAAATATGTCACGTAAGTTCTGACCATTAAACTCTTGTATGACGCCTTTGTGTATTCTACATATGCTTAGTTAATTTTTTATATATATGCGGAATGTTCAAAGAACAATTAGAGAGACAAGGGGTGGCCGACATTGAAAAAACAGCCCGGCTAGGATTCCGGACTTGGTTCGGGAACCATGTGAGTTTACTCCGATAATATTTTAGATAACCATATTTTGTAGTATAGATTTTGATGGGGTCGTGTGTTGCATGACAGATCATGAAGTTGAGGAATGATGGTCAAGAAGAGATAGATGCTGATCTATTTACCTTGTCATGTGGTCCCGATTTCGAGTCAAGAAATACACCTCATGCATAGTGAATGGTGTTCGCTTCAATACCGTTGATCGAGACAAGCAACAAGAAAACACAAAACGGCGGTGTAATGGCACAAGCCTCACATAATAATGAGCTCATTGATTTCTTTGGAACCCCGAAAGAGATAGTGCGGTTAGAATATCCGGAGGATGATAGGTCGATAGTCTTCGTTTAAATGTGACCGGTATAAAGCTCGGATGGGAAGAAAACTGAACTTCAATATGATGGTTTTTTTAAAAGCATCAATATTCAAAGTCTATGGTACAAGAATGATTGTTTCATTTTGGCCACTCAGGCTAGGAAAATCTTTTATTTACCAGACACCAAGTTGGGAAAAAATTGGCAAATTGTCCAAACATTTGACCATAGGCATCTTTTCAATGTGAGGGAAATTGAATCCGCACACTATAATGCTCCCGCATATCAAGAGGATGAGTGTTGTGAAGAGGATGGTACACGAGAACCGAGTTTCAAGCACTACAACCGATAAGCCCTTGAATAGAGATGATGAACAAGGCCTTATGTTTGAAGCCGCCGATATTGCTCGGTTGATTAAAGATAGAGACGAAGAAGCACAAGTCGGTGGTGGTGAGGAAGAAGAAGATGACACACTTTTGGAGTACTTGCGGCGATGAAGAAGCTCGTCTTGCAATGGAGGTTGACAATGATGATGAATAAATGTAAGTCCATCTTTTCTAGCATTTTGTTGTTATGTGACAGAACCAATTTGAATAAATGTAAGTCCATGCTATTAATTTGAATTACTTCTTACCACTTTTGATGTGACCGAACCAATTTAGCGAAAGTCTTTAGTTGTGTGTTTTATTTTCGGTGAGGAGCATCCGTGAAGTTCTTTGGGTGAAACGATTGTTAGCATCCAGGGAGGAGCATCGAGTGTTCTTTGGGCGTCCATGGCACATGTCCATGAGAGTTGTAACTTATTTACCTAGTTAATAACCTGGGAGTTGTAATGCTTGGGTTGTAAGACATGCAGTTCTAAATTATTTGAATGAGAAATTATGCAAGACATGCTGTGTGTAAGACATGTTCAGAAAAGTAGTAGATGTGGATAGACATCTCTGCATGTGTAATTGTTGAATGTGGAACTTGTTTTGAGAATATTGAAAAACTATGGCTTAGCAACAAAAAATTCACTGTATCGAACATACTCACTTCAACGGCCACTCGTGGGGGCCGTGGAAACTAAGAAATTCTATATGTTTTCGGGGTGGTCATTGGCGAAGTGTGAAGTTCCTCGCTACAGAAAATAGCAACCATGGTACAGAACTGGAAGCTCCTCTGTCCTCCAGAGAATATTTCAGAGCTAGAACAAAAGCTAAACAAACTGGACAGATTGCCACCATGTATGAGGGTCTGAGAAAGGAACTGCTCAGCACACAGAAGGATAGATAATAGGACTAATTTTCATTAAGTTCACTACACTTAGCAGCAACATGTTTCTGATAGCATATATACATGAACCATCATGACACATCACAGAACACAGATCCTTGGTTCTAAGCAAAAGAAGCTTGACACATCATGACACATCACTACTTGTTGCCCTTGACTTTCAGCTCAAGCTTGCGGATCTTCTTCCCCATCTCATCTAACTTGTCAGCAACGTTGTCCATGAATTCCTTCAGGTGCTCTTCCATGATTTCATGTGTTCCATCAATGTCCAGCCTCACGTCCTCAATCTGCTCACGCAAATCATCATAGCGATCCCCGTACCGCCTAACCCGATGGCGTACGGGAATTTTCTCGCGAGCAAGACAACACACATAAGTTGTTTGACTTTACAAGCATCGGTAGTAGACAACGCAGCCATACAATGCGTCCTAGCTCACTGTCTTTTCGACGGTCCAGTCGCTTCCGATGGCAACGGATTGTTGTTGTTGTCTTGTTCACCATCCGAGTCCGAATGATGATTCTCACATGCTTGGAACAACCTATCTCACCACTACATGGAAGGAAATTCAAAAATAAACTTGTGAGAAGGAACTCGAATGTACCACTGAATTACAAAATTCATCATTAGCATATGACAGCAAAGAATTTAGCCTATGAACTGATTATTAATAAATCCAGCCCATTTAGTAAGATCTTGCAAGTTAGCGATCTTGATGCAAAATTGGTATCTGTTAGCGATACTCTCCAATGACCAAGTGAAGGGCAACCGGGCACATTATCAATGCGGAAAATAATTTAACAATCAGCAAACAACCATTGAATTTTGACAACACATCTTGTACCCCCCGATAACACATCGAAGAAGACAAGCGATAGAGATACTCGGTGGCCATGACAAACTAAAGAAAAGTGAATGATCGAAGCTAACTTGTGAATTTTGATATCAATTTCTTAACCTCAACAATTATATCAATTTAATAGGTATTATTGATTCAAGTCCATAAACAAGAGGCTATGATTCTAGCATACAAACTTTTAGTAAATGTGTATATAGAACCGAAGGCAATCTCAACTACGGGCAACATCAACATCAAACGACCATTGAATTTTGATAAAACATCTTGAAGAACACAACCAACTTTAGTAAAACTTTACCTCTGTTCACCATGGCCTCGCTTGCGTCCCACTACCGGCTGCCTCCTCTGACCCGATGGATGCTGGCCTTCGGACGACGTGGAGGAGATGACGCGCATCCCGGATGAAGACGAGGACGAGGTTCCGGCGCCGCGTGTACCGGAGGACAAAGAGGAGGACGACGTCCTCGGTGTACCGGAGGTCCCGCGGCGCCCACCGGAGGAGGACGACGTCGGCGGTGTACTAGCCGTGAAACGGCCGCGCGCATCACGCTTCTGCGTGGCGGCGCTGTGGAGGCTACCTCCGCCGCGGCCCTTCACTCCGCTGCGGCCGCGCGCAGCGGATCCATCGGTGCGGGCCCTCCCACCGCCGCGGCCGCGCGCCGAGGATCTCTCGCTGCGGGTCCTCCCACCGCCGCTCACCCGGGTTGCTCGGTGCGGCCCCTCGATCCACCGCCGGCCCTCGCTGCGGATCCCTCCCTCGCCGCGGCCCGCCATCGGGAAGATGGGGAAGATGGGGAAGAGGGGACGGAGACGCCTAGGGCCGATCGAGAAGATGGGGAGACGGAGACTAATTAAAGAAAATGGATGGCGCATCTAACTATTTAGATGGGGAGACGGAGGGGACGAAATGGGCCGGCTCAACTAACGATTTTAGTTCCACCTCGGTGTAGATTTTAGTCCCACCTTGGCGCATCTCGGTGTAGATTTTAGTCCCACCTCGGCGCCGTAGAAGAGCGCAACCCACCTTAAAAGTGCGGGCGGTGCGGCACTTACGAATTCCGACATAATATCCATCGGTGCTTGCTTATCCCGCTATGTGGGGCTTAGTGGGCCGCCTCGGCCCACTCGAGCTCCCGTCGGCCGGGCTTCACGCTCGCCGGTCGAGCTTGGGTGGGCCGGCTATGACTCTTCGACCCCCATAGCACAATTTTTTAAAATTGTCCAAAAATTTAAACCAAAAAATTTGTCCAAAAATTGGGACGAGCCACAACTCGAACTCAAGACCGACGACAACAACTTGAGGAAGTCCCACCACTGCGCCATATGTAAATTCGTTTATTAGTGTTGAAATTAACTTACTCATACAATACACCGTAAGGGCTACCGGAGTGTCGGCACCCTATTGGCTCGGCTATCTTGGCGATGAAGAACACATGGATAGTTGGTATTTATTCTTTTGATCCGGAATTAAATCTTGCAACTAGTATTTCTTCGTCATATATAATCCGATTTCGACGCTTTTTCTTCCCGAATTTTTCTAAAATCACACTCTTTTCTTTAATGAAGCTTTTTTGTACGGATTCAATTTTGCGGATCTTATTTATGTCCATTTATCTAGTTCCTCAAAATACCGATTAGAAAAAGAGTTTGTTTTCAACAAATATTAGTAATGTAACTTTGTATTTTGCAATAATGAACTAAGCACAACCTTACGGTCAAGTTTCAAGTTTATGTGAATTCGAAATTTCGAAAGGTATGATGCACTTGAATGTTCAAGTAACATTTCAAGAAAGTGTGCAAGACATGTATCGTTTACAAACAACGTGTGTTCCGCCATTATTGAAATCATTTGAAATTTTTATGACAAGTTTATGGACCCAAATTATGTTGCCACGTCAATTCGTAGAACCATCGGAGCATTTTACGATATAATTTGAATTACTACCCCGTATATTCGAAGTGTAAGTTTGAATTATCCCTATCAAACTCGTTGCCAAACTAATTATTTACATTTGGATTAGCCATAAGTTTGTAGATATGGATGAGTCTTAAAACTTTGGTATTCATCACTTCTTCAACCTAAATCATTCGGGGTTTCAAAATGTGGTCTGAAATCACCACTTTGAAAAACATTTCAATCTTGAATTGTTAAAACTTCATCACAACTGAAATGACAAAAACAAACACATTATATAGGTAGATTTCGATTTTAGAAAATTTTAGAAAAAAGAATCAACCAATTTGGAGTTTTTATGAGGCATAAAAACTAGTTACAAGTTTTAGTCAAAGATTAAAAAGAGAAACCACAACTGTTCATCCCAGTTCATAGCAAGTGTAAATTTCTGTTTTTAATCTTCGGATAAAACTTGTAAACTGTTTTTCTTCCTCGTACGAAATCCAAATCGGTTGATTCTTTTTTCTAAATTTTTCTAAATTCAATTTCTACAAGTTTCATTGTAGTCTGTTCTTCATTCAAGTACATTTTAAATATGGATTTGTTCAAAGTCAAACACCATACTATTCCAATCTCATCTCAAAACTGGGCCCACCTGTCCGTCCCTCTCGGCAGCCCACCCACCCCCGCTCAGCCCACACTTCAGGGCGACATGAAAACCCACACTTCGGTGGGCGACGTGTGGGCCCAACCAAGTTGGGACCCACACGTCATTGACCCAGTGGCAAGTTCGTCAACGTCATTCGCCCACCCACCGCGGGCGCACAGCGCGGGTGCGGGATATGAAATCTCCCAAATCCCTCCCACCCACCCACTCATTCTCCCCCTCTCCTCTCCTCGGCCGCCTTTGAAACCCTAGCCTCCTCGGCCGCGGGTGCCCCGCCGGTCCGCCCCTCGACGGCGCACGACGCCCGGCCGGTCCGCCCCTCGACGGCGCACGACGCCCCGGCCGGGTCCGCAACCCTAGCCCCATTTCCCCATCCCGCAGCCCCATTTCCCCATCCCGCAGCCGCATTTCCCCATCCCGCAGCCGCGGTGTCGCAACCCTAGATCGATGTCTCGCTTCAAGGACCGACGCTTCAAGGACTCGTCGGCCGTCCATCTACCACTGGCGTGCGGCGCAGCACCGATGGCAGGCGCGACGGCGCGGGGCCGATGGCCGGCGGGTGGTGCGGCATCGAGGGCCGGCACGGCACCGACGGCCGACGCGGCGGCGCAACACCCACAACCGGCGGTCGGCGCCGCACCGACGGATCCGGCGCGCGCGGGTCTCCACCTACCGAAGATGGCTCCTACCCCAAGACCTCCACCACGCCAACAAGCACCACGCCGGATAACAAGTTTGTGCTCCTTCCCCCTACTCCATCGATGTCCTATGTTGCAACGAGTTCTTGTTTGTTTGCTTTGTCATATGCGATAGAATGTTTGTTAGCCGTTTGTTTGTATCTTTGCTATGATCCGGATAAAACCTTGTCCCGATTATGTTTGTTAGCAGATGTTTATGTGTTTTCTCTTGGGAAGGTTTGCTTCTTTGTTATTTAGTAATTGTCCCGAGTACTTGGATAGAAGTAGGTTTAATTGTTCGAGTACTTGGATAGAATGTAGGATGCAAATCTTGTTGTCGGATAGTATATTGAATCTGTGTAAGACATGTTAATCCGGATGTAAATAAATTCGGGGTTGATATTTATTAACCCGATTGTCCGGTTTGCTCACATCCGATTATGAGTACTACTATTTCCGTATTCGGCCTTCAATATGCTTGTGCTATCTTGCTATGATTATTGCCTTAAGTTTATTTGTTGACTAAGTTACACTATTGGATTACCGAAGCGGGTGGTGCGGCATCGAGGGCCGGCGCGGCACCGACGGCCGACGTGGCGGCGCGGCACCCACAACCGGCGGTCGGCGCGGCACCGATGGCCGCCGCGGCGGGTCCGTTCGCCATATTGTTTTTTATCTGTTACTTTATACTATTTGTGTAGCTTCGTTGGTTATTTCGGTGAGCCCTTATCCGGAATACATTCCGAGGCCTATGATGATACTTGAATTGATGAACTTGAACTTGTGAGGGACCGGAGGCGTTGGTCGTCCGTTCGTTTTGCCTATGAAGATGTTTATTTTTCTGTTCTATTATTCATGTTCTGTCATCAAACCATGCGACACGTCCATTCCCGGGCAATCTATCATGACTCGGGATGGATGTGTCGCATGGTTCCATGCCTGCCATGACATCCTCTTTGTTACTGCTTTCTATCGTTAAGCTCCAAGTTCAAGTTCAAATGAAATGCAAACATATCTGAGGCCAACATTTTGTGTTCTTCCTTTGCTCCACTTTTGCCTATGATGATGATCAGATGTATATTACCTCTCATGGCACTCATCAAAACGTGTGACACATCCATGCCCATGTTTTTCAAATCTTGGGCTGGATGTGTCTCACGCTTCCATGGTTGCCATGAACCATTTGTTCTTGCTTTTTATATCAAATCATCCGAGGCCAATTTGTTAACTCTGAGGCAATGATGTAAATGATATGATGTCAATGTCATGAAATGTAATTCAATGCTGATATTTGTTCGAAATTATTCAATGTTCGAATTATTCATGTTGTGATGTCAAGTATATTTAATCTGTGTACATGTTAATCGAATGTAAATAAATTCGGGGTTGATATTTTTAACTTTGATTGTCCGGTTTTGCTCACATCCGATTATGAGTACTCCTATTTCCGTATTCGGCATTCAAAATGCTTCGCTATCTTGCTATGATTATTGCCTTAAGTTTATTTGTGGAGTTTATTTGACTAAGTTACACTAATTGGATTACCGAAGCCGGTGGTGCGGCGAGCGTACAAGTATCGAGAAGATGGTGGCGCGGTCGGTGTACACCTACCACTGGCAAGCTCAAGCTCTTACCCCAAGACGTACTGCACCGACCCCAAGATCTCCAGCGCGAACCAAAAGACCACCAGCACGAAGCCCAAGACCTCCACCATGTCGGCGAAGGGTGGTGCGCAAAAGAAGCCACAAGCACCACGTCAGATCACAAGTTTGTGTTCCTTACACGTACCTCCTCTGTATGGTTTAATCTCCTACTTTTATGATGGGATGAGTGCTTAGGGTGCATAGCTATGATTTACCTGTCAGTGTTAATCTCCTACTTTTATGATGGGATGACTTGCCATTGAATACTTGCATTGCAATGATTTACCTCTGCCAGTGTTAGCTTATGTTTATTTCGCGCAGTGATTTGCAAACCTTTGTCAGTTACTTCCTCAATTAGTCATGGAAGAATGTTAGCATATATTACTATGGTCAAATCCATGTTGAAACATATAACGTTTAATTGACAGTCTAAAGCCTTATAGGACTCTGAAAACCTGAAACTGGTCATGCATCTGTACCTTTTGGTGTTATATTACAGCTATGATGGTAGCACTGTCTTTGGTAGCATGGAATATTTAATTCTTGTTGAACCATTTGCAAGCTATGGTAAAGTGTAGTACTGTGTTCTAAAACTATGGTAAAGTGTGAGGTACTGATAATAGATGACTTGCCTTACTTGCACTCTACTTGTCGATCGGTTTCTTTTTTTGTGTGTGTGTGCATTGTGGTTGTGGTGGTGGCAGCCAATGCAATATAATGGACTGGCTTGCTGCCTGGCTTGCTGTATTATTTGCAAGCCATAAATAGACCCAGCAGCACCGGTATATGAAATCATTGGGCTGGCATATATAACTAGTAGCAAGCAAAAGCCAGGAGTGGTCTGTCTGCTCATTCCCTCAACTGGTCTTCACCTGAAAGAAACAGCCAGGAGTGCAGGAGAGAGGAGGTGAGATGGGTATAGCTAGCACTATAAACTATTCACACAGAAGTAGATAGCTATTATTTACGGGCATCACAACCATCTTTGTGGAGGCCCTAATATGTTCTTGTTTTCTCTTGTCTCTTAGAAACACCGTTGGAGGAGTACGAAGAGCTGCGTCTCCGAAATTGTATGCAAAACAGTGCACGGCTAAAGCAGCTAGGAATCGTTGACAACTATCCATACTTTCGAACATCTGCCATTTCTCAAGGAAATAACAATACCAAACAGCATAGTGAAAACTCAGAATCTGAATATGATCCTTTACAAGATGATGATGCTGAAGGAGATGCCATCTCATCAAATGGCACTGCAAAGGTGCCAATTCTTCCAACTTCCCAATCCTTTCAATTGTTGTGTGCTTCCTAATACATTTTTCCTTCTATGAAAACTCCATTCAGTAATCCATGCTTCTATTTCTACCAGGCCAGTAAGACGAAGAGATGCTACAGCACTAAGAATCAAACTTCAGTTCCTCCTTCGTGTGGTGTTAGATTTGGGTCTCGTAAGAGGGTTTTTGCACATGAACCACCCACTAGACGTAAAAAGTCAAAGGAAAGCAATGCTCAGCCTGCTGAACCAAGTGACCTCCATCTCCACATGCCAGCGGCTGAACCAAGTGACCATGTGGCAGCTGCTGAACCAAGTGATCACGTGGCAGTGCTTGAACCAAGTGACCACATGGCAGGCTGCCGAACCAAGTGACCGTGTGGCAGCTGTCCAACCAAGTGATCATGTGCCATTTGCTGCTGAACTAAGTGAGCTTCATGTGCCGATTCTTGCTCATGGTGAGTACCATGGTTCTTCTATCATTCTGTAACATTTGTTTACATGATTAATGCAATCTAACTTGCTACATCTCTTTAGATGATGCAACTGATGCCATTTCTCAGTCTTACAATCTCACTCATATGGCCAGCGAAGGTGGTTCTTTCTAGTTCCATGTGTGTACCACTCATGCTAACCTTTGATTTGTGATGAATGCTAACTTACATCTTCTTACTAGATGATGGAGCTGATGGCATTCCCCAGAATGATGGTGACGAGGATAACATTGAAGGTGGTTGTTCATTATTTTTCATGTTACATATCACATTGCTGGTTATGTTCTTTGCACGCTAATAGCAATTTCATTGATCATTTATTACAAGGAGTAGAGGTGCCTTGGAATCGAGGAGCTAACATGGGGCATGGCCTCCGGAGGATAAACGGATCTCGCCGTGGCAAGCTACCCATCATTATACCCGAAGGAAGCATCGGGCCCCTCACACCTATCATTGCTTGCCAAGTTTGCCACCGAATGCAATATTGCGATTAGAAACCATGTGCTCGTGTTGTTGCATTGGAAGGAGTACAAGAAAAGACCTGCATTGATTGAAGCTTTTACGGGATGCCTTCGTGTAAGTTATTCTCTAAACTTTCCGAATCTGCTACCCAATGTGGTAGGAATCATGACATGACTTTTAGCTTACAACTATGTTAAATTAGTGAAATGGTACTCATTTTGTGGCTGCAACTTATACACAACTTTTGAGTTGTTTCGTTCATGACATGACTGTTTTTAGACATGATAAGCGATAAGTCGACGACAATTGTGTACTTGTTTGATATTTATCTTATGTGAAAACAATTGATAAGCTGAAGTTAAATGTCCCGCAAGCTATTTCTTTTTTCAAATATTATAGTTCTCATACGTGTTCCATCCGGATAGGCCAAGTTTGACATCAACACCGATGATGCTACAATTAGAAAGGGTTGTGTTGAGATGATGAAAACTGCAGGTTCGCCAACAACGACATAGGCTGAAGGAAAAATTTTTTGATCCTTTCCCACTTCATTTGGTCACGAGGACTTCTCCAATGAACCCGCCGACAAGTGATGATGAGTGGCTTCACCTTGTGGAAGCATGGAAGAAACCTGAAAAAATGGTACAAAAAATCAACTATTGCCATGTACTTCCTACTTCGGCACTTGTCTAACTTTTGTTCTTTATATGATGTAGGCGAGTCGTCAAAAGAACAAAGACAACCGGGATTTGGTCAAATTCCCCGGTACAACCGGATCATGTAGCTATCCGGTTTTGTAGAGAAATTGGTAAGTTAGCCATGGTTATTTGCAACAATTGAAAACCGAGTTTTGTTCAAGTTAACATGCTTTGTTCGTTAGGTTTTAGCAAATCAATTATGTTTAATTTCATGCTGCACAAATACAAAGTTCTTTGCTGCACACATGAAGTTTCTTGATGCACAAACCTTAAGTTTCTTGCTGCACAAATATGAAGTTTCTTGCTGCACATTCTTTTCGGGCGAAGGGAGAATGAGGGTAATGAATTGGATGCGCTTGGTTTGTTCAAGCCGACTCACTTCGGCAAGAGGAAGAAGGGCTACATGCCTAATGTACAATCCGCCATTGTAAGTTCTCCTATGCATGATGTTTTCGGTTGCTTATTTTAAATTGTTCTAAGTTACAAATGTTATTTGCCGATGTCTTGCAAGATTGAAATGGAGAATCGGTTGGCGGCGGCACCAATTGAAGGTGAAGAACCAAGGCACCGCAACTCGGGTTGTAGCCGATGTCCTCAATGAAAAGTGCAAAAACAATACATTCCTTCGGAATGCGGGGATCGTGTCCGGGAAACCAAGATCTAGTGCAAAGAGTGTTCAAGCACGACTAGAAGTGGAGATAAGGGCCAATGGTGACCTTCGATCCGTTGTGAGCGATCGGCGTGTCGAAATTGAAGTTTTGTAAGGCAAGCTGCGGAAATGGAACGAGGCAAGGATAAGGGACAAGGAGGATATGGAGAAGAAGCAAGCTGCTTTGGAAGCAAAACTTGAACGTTTGCTTGGTCAGGCATGAGGGTATGTTATATTTTCCTGGAACCAAGAATATGTTGTTTTGCTAGTTGGATTGCCATATGTTGCCCTTTGCTTGTCCTTGTATGGATCCGGATCCTTGTTTTCCTGCACACAGCATGCGAGCATGTCAGCTCTTACTTGTTAGCTTGTTAATACTAACATGATACTTGATGTGGATTTGTGATTTAGATATTTGGGCACATCCGTTCCACCTAGTTTTTCTAATATTTGTGTATTTGTGGTCCAGTGGTTCTATATTGTAGGAATGGTTCTATATGTTTTTTCTAAACAATCTGGCATGCTAATAGCTACATAATATTGTTTTTGTCTTGTTAGCACTGCAAGTTAACTGTCTTATTCTTTTGGTTTCGAGGTTCACATCCTGGTGACCTGCTGGTGGCTCACGGTGAGAAGTTGGCTCATGGTGTGATGTACAACTGATGCTCCTGGCGACCTGCATGTCTTTTTTGCATGTCTTTTTTGTTGGAAAATGTGGCTGCTATAGAGTTTTTTGTTGGTTCATACTTCTGTTTGTGGAGCTTCATTTTTGCCGCTGAATAGATGCTGCTGATGCAAACTTTGCAACAGATAAAATTATGTATAGATGCTGCTGATGCAAACTTTGCATCAGATAAAATTATGTGATGCAAAATGAGACTGGAAAAGATACACAAATATGTGATTGTCTTATGGGCTGAATTCTGTGATTGTATTATGGGCTGAATTCTGTATGAATTTTTTGTCTATTATTCTGTTGGATAAATGTGATGGGTACTTCTCGTGGGCTGAATTGATTTCGGCAAGCTGAAATTCGGGCCGAATTGTGGCCCACCGCTAGAATAAGGCTCTCACACAAGGGTCTTAAAAATTCCACGTCATCACGCCACGTCATTGTCCACGTCATTGCGGTCGTCCGGGTCGGTGCCACGTCGGCGGCCATGTGGCAAACTGCGTCATTGTCCATGTCATCAAAACCATCCGAGTCAGCAGCCATGTGGCACGCCACGTCGGCCGCCAGGTGGCACGCCACGTCGGCGGCCGGGTGGCACGCCACGTCGGCGACCATGTGGCACGCCACGTCGGGCCGCCAGTGGCACGCCACGTCGGCGCCGGGTGGCACGCCACGTCGGCGGCCGGGTGGCACGCCACGTCGGCAGCCATGTGGCACGCCACGTCGGCATCCATGTCACATGAGTCCGTAGCAATCCGTGACGATTTTATTTTGTCACGGATAGTGAGCATGGGTTGGGCCGCATGGGCCTCGGGGCGCTCCGTGACGATTCGGATACGTCACGGATCGCGACGTTTATTAAGGGAACGTCGAGAGATTTAATCAATGACGCTCATTCCACCACGAAAATGTAAATCGTCGCGGATGCTGATTTGCGACGAATTTTATTTAATCCGTGACAGAATGGTTACGTCACGGATTAAATAGTTTCTTGTAGTGACATTGGTAACTGGCGTTGTGGAGGCCAACCCCGGGGTCGTCTTGGTGCGCTTATAGGTAATGGGCGTCAAACAACAACCGTTACAAATGTGGGTGGATGTAACAGGCATTAAGGGCCCGTTACAAATGTTGCGTGACCTATTTGAGGTTTTCATGTAGTGATAGGAGATGCGCACTAACAAGACGCGTCTCCTTTCGTCCAGACAGAGGAGACGCGCACTGAGAAGATGCGTATCCTTTCGTCCATACGGAGGAGACGCACACTTACACGACGTGTCTCCTTTCGTCAAGACAGAGGAGACGCGTCATTTTTGAGTCTTCGATGTTGAGTTCATGTAACGGGCTCAGTTTCTGTGGCTGTTACCAAAGGTCCATGTGGGCCTAGAGAAACAAATATTTCAGGTGACTGGAAACTAGTTTCAGTAACGGTCTTTGTTAGACACCCATTCCTAATACGTGTTATGAGTAACGGGCTGAGTGTTTGCACCCGTTACCAAAGGCTCCGGTGGGCCCGGAGAAATAGTCATTTCAGGTGACCGGTAAGTAGTTGTGGTAACGGTCTTTGTTCGACGCCCGTTACAATTACGTGTCATCAGTAACGGGCATCGGCTCATTAACTTTGTTGGCTTGTTTGTAACGCTTGATCGGTGACGGGCGTTTTGCACGTTAACAATAGCCATCTGCGCCCGTTACTAATGTTTGTTTTTCACGTAGTGTAAAACACTATTGGACGAAACCTTCATAATCATGTGTCGAGAACCAAATGGTTGAAATATAGTCTCATTTCATGGTATATGTATGAGAAATGAATGAAGAACATGGAATATCATAAAAACACTAACTTTAGTCTATGATTTTATGCACTTACAGTTCAAATCGGACGTATACGAGAAAAACACATAGAAAGAAATAAAATTGTTAAATATAGCAAACTGAGCTATAATTGTCCCAAGTTTGAATATGTTGTTTGTAGAGATGTGTTTGGTGGGAGGAAACAATTTAGAGTGAAAAGGGCAATTTTTTTAAAAAACTTTGTTGTGAGCAAGGAAAGAAGGCAAGAAGCTCGCAGCAAAATAAGAGACACACAACAACAAGACATGTTGCCGTAAGTCTTGTCTGGCTCACGGCAAAACGATGTGAGGAAATGCCGCGTGGTTCCCGTGTGGCTCCGACGCGGCTGCCACACGTTTGTCGTGAGCAGCGCGTCCAGCCTCACAGACACGGGACCAACATGGCCGTGAGCTAGCCATTAGGCTCACGGCAAAGCTAACGGTCCGGAGCCAACAGCCGTCACGGTGAAGTACGTCACCGTGTGGCGTTTCCTTTGCCCTTTGAGCCTGGTCAACACACTCACGGGAAACATCTATTGACACCGTGTGTTACTAGGTTGCCGTGAGTTCCGTGGACCGGCTCATGGCAAACATCATGTGCACCGTGTGCCTTATATTTGCCATGAGCCAGCTCGGATGCATGCTCTGCCGAGAGCCCAGTATTCGGCTCACGGCAAAGACGTTGCTCACGGCAGCGGGGCTGTTTCCAGTAGTGGGTGAAAGCGTGATGTTGGATGGAGATCCCACCGACCGGACTCATTCACTCATTTTAGAAAATTAAAGATGCAGTAAAGAGTGCAATTGAAGTGTGTGGCCACCCGCGCATGTATCTGCTCGAGGGAATAGTGGCCGGTGGTGACTAAGCCTAAAATAGGGACACACCACCATGCATGCATCACTTGTGTGTGTATATATATAGGTCAAGACACAAAGAGAAGCATCACATTAAAACCTATGTATCCCCTCGCATCAAAGATGTCTGTGCTTGCGGTGGTATTGACAGCTTTCGTCGTCGCCGTCGCGGCGTCGACACGCGCGGTGGCGGCGGGCTCCGGCGCCGGCACAGACAAGCCGCCAGTACTGCTGGTGGAGAACCTTCCCGCCTCCGCCGAGGCGAAGGATTTCATCCTCCGCACCATCTGCAACGACAGCATTCTAGTCAGGAGGCCGGATGCCGCAGGGCCGTGCTACAAGCTCCTGCTCCCGTACGCCGGGTCCATCAACGGCAGCTACACCAAAGCCTCCCTCGCCATGTCCACCGTCATGGTGTCCAAGTTCGCGGACCTCGTGAAGGACCTGCGCTTCAACTACGGCCCCACCGGCCGGATGGATGGGTGCATCAAGGTGCTCGACGAGGCCGTCACCAGGGCCAGGGAGGCGCTGCCGGCGCTCGGCCGCCTCAGCGCCGTCGCCGACAAGGTGGTGGACGCCAAGGACCCGGACTTCCTGCTCGCCTGGGACTGGTTCATCTTCATCGATGACAACTTCCTCAAATGCTGGGACGGTGGCCTCAAGCGCGACATGGATAACCTCCGCAGCACCAGCGCGGCGGACCATTCCGAATATGCCGCCTCTAGAATTTTCTTTACCATGCCCAAGCCCTACGAGGAACTTCCATCTCCAGACGGATCAAACCCATAGGATAGGAGGTACGTTTTGCATTAGCGGCCGGCCGGCCAGCTGCATGCGTCGAGCGAGTGATCCGGTGCCTCTCCAAATCAGATCAACACCATCAGCTCGGCTCCTGTCTTCACGTGCACTAGCTACTATTCATTTATGTTATTCATTCATGCATGTACCATGAATTCATTAAGTAATAACGTACGTACCTTTATTCAGTAATAATAAACCTATATGTATGCAGCCATGCATTTGAGTACGTTGATCACTTACTTTTTTGAGCTATATTTGTACTCTGCGACTTAGCTTGTTAATTTACTCCCTTTGTCCCGGATTGTTAGTCGTTTTAGACTTCAAATTTTGTCCCAGATTGATGGTCGTTCTCTCTTCCCAACTTAACACAAGACTAGCTGCAGTGCCTAGGCGGTCAGACCATCTAGCATTTACCCTCCACCATCTATTTGCTTAATTATAAATGAGTTAAATACACCATGGGTCCATGAACATGCAGCGATGTATCAAATAGGTCCATAAATTTGAAAACTAGTCATCTAGCCCCTCGAACTTGCAAACCCGTTCACCTCAGGTCCAACCCGGTTTTGTACAGTGGTTTTGCATGGGTACTGCAGCATTGCTGATGTCAGCGGTGACATCAACACTCCTATTTAATTTGTGAAATTGATATCTTTTTATTCGGAGCTCCAAGTATAGCAAATAATATATCAATTTCGATCGTCTCAATGAGTTATTTGCAACGGTGTACTTCATTTTGTTATTTGAGATAATTTTATTTCGTGTAAAATTAAATATTTTTATAAAATGAGTGATATTTTATTCTCACTTGCAACCAGATATATATGTGGTCATGATTAAGTCCTGGACTGAAATTGATTAAGATTTAAGATCTCGATATGCCTAATTTTATTGTCATGATTCAGAAATAAAAAAAGAAAGGTGTAACCAAAATTGATTAATATTTAAGACCCGGATGCACGTAAAGCTAGGGTTTTATACCAACCAACCCGACTGTGTTATCATCCCATGTCACCATCCTAGGAATAAAGAAACGATGCGAAACAGAAATAGCTTGCTGCATCATTTCTATTCTTGGTGATCGACATGTGATGTGTCGTCACCCAAACCTCCATGAGGACCGGAGGACATATTCTTTTGCACATGTGCAATGCAGTAGAGAGATGTACGCTGAATCTATCGATCCCTTCCTCTCCGGTGATGTTGGCCAAGAAATTCGCGAGGGGTTGGTTGGTAAAACCCTAGCTTTACATGCGTCCAGGTCTTAAATCTTAATCAATTTCAGTTGCACCTTTCTTTTTTTTTCTGAATCATGACAATAAAATCAATTCGTCCCGGATTGTTAGTCGTTTTAGACTTCAAATTTTGTCCCAGATTGATGGTCGTTCTCTCTTCCCAACTTAGCACAAGACTAGCTGCAGTGCCTAGGCGGTCAGACCATCTAGCATTTCCCCTCCACCATCTATTTGTTTAATTATAAATTTTGTATGCAAGCGTCATTTGGCCATGCAAATGTTGTACCACAAGCGATTAATGCGGACACTCAAGTTCTTACAGGCTATATAGGGGCACACATGTCTTTGGTTCATCTTCTTGGTAGTCTGGCCCAGTCCCAAAACGACTACAATTCCGGGACAGAGGGAGTACATATCATTTGGATAAATAAACTGTTTTTTCAACAACCTATTTGTGTTCCCCAAATATTTGTTTATGATCCCGAGTGCTTCTCACACTCAGAAGCTTCCTCCCAAATTATGGTAATGGTACAATGTTTAGGGTGGCTTTGGTTGGCTACTTGGCTTCAAGAAATGCTTTCAGTACCCAAAAATTCAAAAGTCAATCAAAAGGATGGGGCTATAGAAGATTCTACATGTAAAAGTAGTTTTTCCTCGGTTAAAGTCTCACATCAATTGTCCCCTAGAGTCTTTTACCTACTGCACCAAAAAGTTGGAGCACACAATGGTGCGCTGACCTTAACTCTTTTATCCCACACTGTTGACGGATAAAACTCGTATCCACCTACGATCCGCAAGCGTACGGACCTACACCTTTTTCACCATGGGGATTCCTTAAGTTCTTGTCAATCTGCGGAGCAAGGGGATTGCTAGCGTTAACCAAGTACTAATATAGTTGAATGGAAAACCTTTGAAAGAGTATTAATCTAAAGGTAAAGACAATCTAACCCAAGTTGATCAAACAAATCTAGGGTTAAACTAGATGGTAAAGGGTGGAGACAAGAGAGAGAGGTTAAGATAGATAAGCGTTCCCTCCCTAGGGTTTAGGATCACACGAACATGCATCTACTACATGAAAAAGAGTTGCCTACACTAGCTTCATGGCGATTATGCGGCCGCTAAGCCTTTTCCCTAAATCGTAGTGTCACTACGCAAGGTAATCAAACACTTTCACGTATAACCGTATCTATACCTAAGCATCCATAGGGTTAAGCTAATCACCACGATTACCACAAACCCTACTAAGACCACATGTTGCGCAAACATATGTAAACAAAGCATACGCGAAGACATAGACCATAAAGCATTGATTGGCATAAGGTTCATGTATAGATTACATATCATGCATCCATCTAACCCTACGGACGAACGGAGACATTACCCCATCATCTTACACGGATTGAAGCACATAGGGGTAATGGAGACTCCGGAGAACGTCGTCGATGAAGATGGCGGCGATGAAGCTTGGGAACACCCCTAGGCCAGCGGCTTGGAGTCCTCTTCTTACTTCCTTCCCTCCGCCGGCGTTGATCCTTGCGACGAGCTCATCCAACTCTCCCCCTCATCTTGCGGCGGCGGTTTTCTGGTGAATGGTGTCGGTATAATGATTTGTTTGATGTGGCGGCGGACGGAGGAAGAGGCAATAAATAGACGAACACCTAGGGCAAAGGGGCCACCGAACCGGGCCCGGAGTGGGCCGGGCCGGCCGGCCCAGGCCCATTTCGGTCCGGTTCGGCCCCGGTTTCCTCCCCGGTTGCTTCTCGCGTGATCCCTTATTTGTGTGCACTTGCATGTGGGCCTTTGACGTCGTTTCCTTCACGGTTAAGGCTTGAATCCTTGCTATCCAAGCTTCGTCGTTTTCTGGTTGAGTCCCTGAAGACTTGCATGTTGACGCTTCAGTCCTCGGGTCATTTGGAGTCATGTTCATCGCGTGTCTTGACTGGTGACGGGCTTCATGATCTTCTCTTGAAGTGCTTGATGAACTTATCCCGAAAGTCTCCTCTTTAACGTTAATTTCCTGCGTAAACAACAAACTCCAAAATCGACATGCAAGTGTGAACTTGTTACATCATTAGTATGCCTAGTGGCGGGTTAGTTGCAAATCATAATCAAAGAGCAAGCCGCTTGCTTCACCTACTTCCGCCGCCGTGTCGCACGGTTGCACCTCGCTTCGTTTGGAATCTCTCCCGTGCGCTCGTCCGGCCCTCCAACGCCGCAACGAGAGACGAGGAAGGAATTACAAACAACACAAGAACCGAAGCCAAACTTCAACTCGAAATTACTCCCTCTATACTCAATGATTCCAAACAAAACTTAAACATTAGAGATTCGACCACGAGAGCTAACAGATCTAAGAAATGGATTCGGTAAAATCCGAAATAAATCTCGCGAATTTTGGAGAAGACCGAAACCAAGCATGAAGTTGGTTCCGGAGGCGACGGAGCGAGGGCTCGCCGCGCGCGAGCACACGGCGCCGATCCCGCTATCGGCGGGACCTACGAGCGGGTCGTCGTGCTCGCCGTCCATGCGCATGTGCTGCTGGATTGGGTCCGCAGCGGTCGGATCTAGACCCGCCATAACCGGATCCGACACCGGCCACACCCCATGGTCGGCCGCGGATGCCGCACATGGCCTCTCCGGACGGCCGCGCTTCCTCTTCACCTAGTAGCTCGTCGAGGCTGGAGGCATCAGTGGTGAGGGGCAGGGACCGTCAGTGGTGGAGATGGGGTGCGGGACGACGAGGTGGGGGGTGGCGGCGGAGGAGTCGTGGCCGCCTCAGCCGTCGGCTGACCAGGGGCGGCGGTGGGTAGTGCCGGCCCGCGGCGGGATGGCCGGCCACGGCGAGCGGGGAGGTGGAGATGGGCGGTGCGGGGGGCGGTGGAGATGGGGTGCGGGCGGCGCGGCGGAGGTGGAGATGGAGATGGGGTGCGGCGGCTGAGGAGGAGGAGATGGAGATGGGGCGCGGATGAGATGCCTGGCTAGGGTTGTGAGGGATTTGAGGCCTCCGTGCGATACATTTACGAGGATACCCTTTAGGGTTCCACTGCTTCAGATAGTTGTTAAATTGAAGCTGGGGTAGTACCGTCAATTACCCATATTTTTGGGCTGGTCAACAAGTAGACGGAGGAAAGCCCATAGTAATTCAACCCACGCCAATTTGATATTTTTCTATTATTTTAGTGAACTTTTATGTTTTTTATGTCAATTTAAATTATTTGTGTCTCTAATAAATTTTAAAAAATGAATAAAAATTATAATTAGATCTCTGTGATCTATTTCAGTCTATTTCTAGGAGATGGGTTGCAAAACCTATTGCGTTCTATAGAAAATTTAAAATTATTTCTCCAAAGTATCATATAAGTATTAGCATAATATCTAAATGTGGTAAAAATACTACAAATTGATATGGACACATGTATTTGGCTGTTAAGCCTGTCACAAAAAAATTAGATGATTTGGATGAAGATGAAGTTATATTGTTCACAAATGGACTCATGTCTCATATAGTTTCCTACAACTCAACTCAAAGTTTGAGATTTAAGAACCATATAACTTTCTCCGAAATATGTTCTTATATTCTCTTCTTAGTTGGGACAAATAAGTCCATATATTAAATGAGTCATAAATAGCAATGAATCGAGACACAAATAGTATCAACGGAAGAAAAATTTAAACACTTCAACTCCTGGGTCGCTTCATCCTAGGCTTGTCCACCTCTGGTTAGATTGGTATATATAAAGAAACGTTCTCTAAAGTTAACATCTGAAGTAGAAGCGCAGTGGTAGGCGCTGTGTTCTCTGTGCCTGAAGTCTCAGGTTCGATTCTGGCTCAAGACGTTTTTTTCATTTTGCCCATTTTTATAAAATTTACGATAGAAGAGGAACATCGAACAGTTGGTATACAAAATGCTATTTGCTAAATGTTATTTAGAGAAAGAGCGTTCAAAACAACTTGACCACAAATGATCTGCTAGCCTAGTGGTTGGAGTGCTTCACATCAAGCGGCAGGTCCCAGGTTCGAGTCCCTCATGTGCGCTCCTATTTTTTTGGTCAATTTGGAGGGCGCGGGCTGAGCAAGCTGGAGGCGCGGACGGCTTGCTGGGCCTGCGGCCTGGTGACCTGGCGCTACGTGGGCCGCATGGCTGGGGGTGTGGCTGGGCCACCAGGCCTCGTGACCTGGCGCTTGGTTGGCTTAGTGATGTGGCATTTGGTGTAACAATAAATATGTAAACAGGGTGAAAATAAATAAACAAAATCATAGCTCAATGGAAACATCAACTCAATTGTGTGTGAGAGGTTGCAACGTCGATCCTTAGCATTTGCATTTTTTATTTTTCATATAATATCATGATTTTTAAAATATGGTTCGTGACGAATTTGTTTAAATGTCACATTTTTTTGGCTTTGGTTTTCTATTTATGACAAATTTGCTTAACCGTCATAATTTTTGGGCCAGGCTGTGACGATATTTAAAAAACGTCATGGTTTTCTGGGCTTGCACCCATAACAAACAACCTATGACGATCTCTCGAAATCATCACGGAAATTCGTCACGCATTAAATGATTTCTTGTAGTGTTTTTGGTCGTGTACATCCCCG
Source organism: Cenchrus americanus (assembly GCA_947561735.1). Classification (NCBI taxonomy): domain Eukaryota; kingdom Viridiplantae; phylum Streptophyta; class Magnoliopsida; order Poales; family Poaceae; genus Cenchrus; species Cenchrus americanus. The sequence goes on from OX387242.1 coordinate 9,408,344, forward strand.
TATGTAGAGGCCGGATTTTGTAATCCATCATATAAAAAAAATAAAAACTATTCATTATGAAAATTTTAGACACAACACTAGAACTTGTAAAAAATGACTATGCTAATTCTAATTACTCATATTGGTTGAGCTTGAAAGCGGTGCTTCGCTTGATTTTGTGATTTTGTGGATACTAAATAAATCAAGTGCATTGGAACAAGAGACAAAACATCATGAACATTTCATTTTTTACAAGATCGGTAGGAGCTTCCACGCCATGTTCTCACTGAGGACAGATCCATTACTGGGCCGGTATTGACGTTGCCATTGTCGCCAACCGTCGCAATCTTCTTGAGGCCATTAAAATCCTCAAAAAACAGAAAGATGCAGATGACGCAGCACGGTCAACGAACCGATGCAATTGGGGCGGAAAAGACGCCGCCATGCTTGAGCACCCGATAGCCCACCTCTGCTCGCCGCCGACTGGCCCCGACGCCCGGCAACACCCCACTCCTTTTCCGTCCCTGACATCAACTACCCCGTTGCGGCAGTTGGCCATTGGCGGGCCCTATGGAGGGTGGATCTACAACTACAACGGAGACAACCCCGTCGAGGCCGCAGCAGCAACGATCCCCCCGATACACGCCTCTAGAAGGACGGGCACTAGCCCGGTTGATGGAGCAACGGAATGTAGCGCCCACGCTCTAAGTTCGAGACTCACTCGGCGCAGGTTTTCCACATCGGTGTTTATCTCCAAAAAAATCCCCTCACTAGTGAAGCTGGGGTTCGGGGGTTTTCTAAGTCAGGAGGTTGCTTTTTCTATTTATGAAAACTGTGGGGGTGATCTTTCCCCCACCGGCTTAGTTTATGCGTTCCCCAAATATCATTTGGATAAATAAAGTGTTTTTTCAACAACCTATTTGTGTTCCCCAAATATTTGTTTCTGGTCCCGAGTGCTTCTGACACTCAGAAGGTTCGTCCCAAATTATGGTAGGTTCGTCCCAAATTATGGTAATGGTACAATGTTCAGGGTGGAATTTCGTCAAACTGGTTGTATTCCTCCTCCTCAACAACATTTTCAATCCCCACAATCCTTTTTTTCATGCATAACCACAGACCAGTTCTTCTTTGCAAGGTCAGGTACATAGAACACTTGCTCAACATCGTTGGCGAAGACAAACGGTTCATTTTTGTAACCAAAGACCAGGAGATCAACACTAACATAACCATATTTGTCCTTGCTCACAGCTCTCTTCCCATTGGTGACCCATCTACACCGAAACAAGGCTACCTTCAATCCTACATAATCAAGCTCCCATATCTCCTCTATTTGACTATAATATGTGTCTGTCTCCATGTCGTCGTCATCATCATGACTGTCGTCAACAACAGCCCGTACACGCACACCACTATTTTGATGGATACTCTTTTTATCTTGGGTCGTGGTGTAGAAGTGTATCCATTGGTATCCATTCCTTCGTATCTTGTAAAAGTGAACAATAGCCCCGCTACTAGATTCCTTATCTCATCAGTAATTACATAATTACAACATTATTGCTGCATGTCTCGACATAATCACGGAGCCACCTGCTGAAACCTTGCATGTGCATCTTTGCAAGCCAGGCGCTACCACGGTTAGGGTTGTCTTCACGTAGTTGTCGTTTGTGCTCATTGGCAAACGGTGTAATTAGGTGCAGCTGTTGTATCCCAGAGAAATGAGCCTTTTCGAAGGCATCTGCATCCGGAGTGACTGACCTTTTCCCCATGGTCCCAACACCTGAAAGCCTACCTTCATGCCGTGAGCAAGGCATACCAATGGGGTTTTGTGGGTCCATATAACCCATGGCCCACTCCACTGCTTCGATGGTCTCGTAGCCACGAACAATGGATCTCTCCGGAAATAACCTGTTATGTACCAATGATTTCAGGAATCCATATAACCTCTCATATGGAAACATCTGATGAAGGTAAGATGGGCCAAGGAACCAGATTTCCCTCGTGAGGTGTGCTGTTAGATGCAGCATGAGATCAAAGAATGACAGTGGGAAGGTAGCTTGAAGCAGGCATAGGGTCTCGAAATGCCTCTGTTGACGGTGAAAATCTGTCAACCTAGCCATGAGTTTACCTTCGGTGTTGGCATGAATTTTATACCTTATCCATTGGTACTAACCCCCGTGGTATAACAAGTTCACGTGTGCATGTCGTTTTTGGAGTTTAATGTTTATGCAGGGATTTAGCGTTGAATGCAAGACTTTCGGGATAAGTTCATCAAGCACCTCATGACAAGACCTTGAAGTCCTGAACAAGTCATGCAATGAAGCAATATTAACTCCAAGAAGCCGGGGACTCGATCCGAGAAGACGACAGACTCCATGGACCCGACCGTAAAAGTGCCGAATCTTGCAAGACAAGGAGTTGAGTCCAATTCGGAGAGAAACCGACGACATGGACCTACATGCGAAGGGGAAGCATCCAGAAGCAAGGGAACCGACCTCGGGCGAAGGAGCCCACGGGCTGGGCCTAAATGGGCCCAGGCCGGCCGGCCTGTGCCGGTCGGCCCGAGCCCATTTAGGGCCCAAACCCGTCGCCCTTTGCCCTAGCCGCCAATCGGGCTATTTATAGTCCCCCGACCGAGAGCCACGCGAGAAGATTTCGTCTTCGGCCGCCGAGAAGCAAGAGAAGAGAGGGACACCATCTAGGAGAGGAGAGGGTCGAGCTAGTTGACTAGGGTTGCCCTAGCCGACGTGGGAACCTTGCACGGAAGACCACGTCGGAGTTCCCGAGCTAGAAGCAAGATCAAGGAAGGATCCCGTGGTGATCTTGTGTATGTATCATTGTTATAGTTGAATTATCAAGTTGAATCTTTTCTCGGCGATCAAGTGTTTCCTCGAAGATTTCGTTTTTCGATCGGCTTTGCTTATTCCAATTCTATTCTCGAGATAGATTACATAGGGTGTTCTTGTAGCCGCGGTGGCTAGAGGTACACGCCGGATCTTCCGAAAGAATCTCGACTTGTCTTTTGACTCGCCCTAAGCTCCCCGCATGAATAGGGATACGTTGTGACGAACGGGGTCTCGAAAGGCGGATGTTTTCGGATTTGGACGGGAAACCACGATTTAAAGAGGCTTTTATTAAGATTCGATTTGCTACTTCTTCTCTTGCTTGGAACTTCAACAAAGGCTTACCCCGATCCCTCTAGATCGGTTTATCTACCCAATCTTACTTTGTTTTCTCCGGTTTTTAGTAGATTAGATTCGTTTTGTGTCTTTTACTTAGATGCATTAGGTTCTTTATTGAAGATTGCGCTTATTTGGCTTTAATAGATTAAGTCTTGCGTCACACATTTGTTCCACGGATTCGATACCTTGGGTTCACCACTCGAGGGAAGAAGGGTCCCTTGACTACGACGGGAGACTTGTACGCTTGCGAGTCACGAACGAACTTTGATACAACTATTAACCGTCAACAGCCTCCTCTCCAAGTCCAATAGTTTATCCTCATCAATCACCTTCTATTCTATTGCATTGAAGAATAAACACAAGCTCGTGACCGCGTCGCGAACCAGTTCTGTCTTGATACCTCTAAGTGCAACAGGAAGAAGAGCTGTCATCAACACATGGCAATCATGAGATTTCATCAAGTTGAAATTCATTTTCATGTCCTTTACTGACACTAGCCTATTGAAGTTTGATGAGTAGCCTGAAGGTACTTTCAAATCATGCAAAATCGACGTAATTGTTGTTGGATGTGCATGTTGTCAATCGAATGACGCACATCCAACATCGCCCAATACTCTAGCTCCCATATAATTGATTTCTTGTTCCACATTTCTTCTTCTTCTTCACCATCTCGTTTCTTTCTTTTGCCAAGGGTTTTGCAGTCAGTTTGGGTAACTCCTCAATAGTTTTGATGTCCTTGACTTTCAAGTGGACCAGATCTCCAGTCACATGCAGCGGCGCCTCTCGATTCTCCTTTTCCCCATTAAACTGACAACCCATGGCCCGATATGGATGTTTCTTGCCGAGGAAACGACGGTGCCACATAAATACGTATTTCTTTGAATGTCTTAGCCATATTGCACACGTATCTTCCAAGCAGTGTGGGCAAGCTGCACCTTTCCTTTTACTCTGGCCAGAGAGGTTGCGCTGAGCCGGGTTGTCGTTGATGGTGGTAAACAACATGCCATGCATTGTGAACTCCTCACGCTTGTACTCATCCCAAACCTCCAAGACACCAAAGCTTCCACAATATCTTCAAGTCATCAACTAGTGGCCTTAAGTAGACATCAATATGGTTGCCGAGTTGCTTTGGCCCGAGACCAATATTGTCAGCATCATATATTTTTGTTTCTTGCATAGCCAGGGTGGAAGGTTGTACAACGATAGCACGACAAGCCAGGTGCTATGTGTTGAGCTCTGGTTACCTAATGGGTTCAGACCATCTGTGCTCATAGCAAACCGTATGCTCCTTGCGTCGTCAAACCATGGGAAGTGGGTATTAATATTACCCCATTGTGCTGCATCTGCGGGGTGCCTAAACTTGGCATCTTTCTTATAATTAAGCTCCTTTCGGCCTTCGTCATGCCAATGCAAGAGTTTGGCCTCCTTTGTTGCGAACCATCTTCTCAGCCAAGGAACAATGCAAAAATACCATGCCACCCTCACAGGAGGCCCTCTGTTAGCCTTCTTCTTCTTGCCTCTGATCTCGCCAGGCTCATTCTCGTCATCAGCATTATTATCATCTCCACCATCCTTTTTCCTCTTGTACCGATCATAGCCACACTTGGGGCACTTGTCAAGGTCTGCATAATCTCCATGGAACAATGCACAATTGTTCTTGCATGCATGGATTTTTTTCAACCTCTATTCCCAGAGGACAGATTATCTTCTTCGCCTCATAGACAGACTCTGCTATTTGGTTTCCTTCAGGTAGCATGTCTCTAAGCACATCCAATAGATGTTTGAAACTTTTGTTGCTCCAACCATGATCCGCCTTAAGTCATAGAAGTTTTAGATGACCGTAAAGGCGAGAGTACTTCGGTAATCGTGATAGAGGGGTTTCTTTGAATCTTCAATGAACTGCTTCAGCCTCGCTAATTCATAAGGTGTGTACACTCGTTGAAACTCAATATCCCGCAACATTTGATCAACATTGTGCACATGTTGCAACACCTCACCATCATCGAAGCCCCTAACTTCTTGATCAGTGATATCCTCATGCCTCAACACATTTGGTGGGAATAATGGTTCATTTCCCTCAAAAAGTCCACTGTCATCAAGGTCTTCATCATGGTTACCATGGTGTTGCACTTCACCTTCATTTAGGCAGCCTGCTTCGAGTTCATTAAGGCCTCCCTCACCATGTTTATTAAAACACGTGTAATGTTTTGTGAAACCACGTGTGACCAAATGATGAAAAAAGATTTCCCGTTGTGTGATTTTCTCTTGGTTGAGACAATCAATACAGGGGCAAAGCATTGCCTGAACACCACGGTTTCTCATATCCGCCTCTGCTTGATTTAGAAAAGCATTGACCCCGCTTAAGAAATTCTCCCAATCTTCTTGGGGCTGTCTGTACATCCAAGTCCGAGCAGCAGACGCCATCTGCATTCCATACACCAAATGAGCATAATTCATCACACAAAAAAGACAACTGAAGAATTTCAATAAAATGGGCCAATTAATTTCCACCTTGACGAGGACTTTCTACGAGCCGAGCGCGGCCGAGGAGGAGGATCGGTGGCACGGATGACGGCGTGGTCGACCTCCGCTCTGGCCCCTTTCGCTGTCGCGCAATCCTCAAAGCGCGCACAGCTGGCGGCGGTGAACGGGACAGGTCGGCGGGGACATCTGAGCACACAGATCGAGCGAGTGACCTTCTGAGGAGAGAGAGAGCGAGTGTTGTTGTCGGAATAGGAGTGGCCTAGCTTATGCGGAGAGAGAGCGAGTGGTGTCGAAAGGATAAGACACAAACACACAGACGAGATAACAACATCTGTCTCCGATGTGAGAAAAAAGGCGACCCTGGGTGCCAATCAAAGGAGACACATCCTACAAGCATGCGTCTCCAGTACGAACTTATCGGTAAAGGACTTTATAGCCCGTTACCAATACAGTAGCGATCAGTAACGGACTTAACCAACCTGTTACTGATAGGGAATTGATCGGTAACGGACTTTACAAGCCCGTTACCGATAGGTTTAACATTTGTAACGGGCTCTTTTAACATCCATTACAGAGAATCTATGTAACGGCCGTTTAAGAAGCCCGTTACCAGAAGTCCACATTGGTAACTGGCGTTGTGGAGGCCAACCCCGGGGTCGTCCTAGCGGGCATATAGGTAACGGGCGCCAAACAACAACCGTTACAGATGTGGGTGGATGTAACGGGCATTAAGGGCCCGTTACAAATGCTGCGTGACCTATTTGAGGTTTTCACGTAGTGATAGGAGATGCGCACTGACAAGACGCTTCTCCTTTCGTCCAGACAGAGGAGACGCGCACTGAGAAGACGTGTCTCCTTTTGTCCATGTGGGCCTAGAGAAACAAATATTTCAGGTGACTGGTAACTAGTTTCAGTAACGGTCTTTGTTAGACACCCATTGCTAATACTGTTATGAGTAACGGGCTGAGTGTTTGCACCCGTTACCAAAGGCTCCGGTGGGCCCGGAGAAATAGTCATTTCAGGTGACCGGTAAGTAGTTGTGGTAACGGTCTTTGTTCAACGCCCGTTACAATTACGTGTCATCAGTAACGGGCATCGGCTCATTAACTTTGTTGGCTTGTTTGTAAGGGCGTTTTGCACGTTAACAATAGCCATCTGCGCCCGTTACCAATGTTTGTTTTTCACGTAGTGTAAAACACTATTGGACGAAACCTTCATAATCATGTGTCGAGAACCAAATGGTTGAAATATAGTCTCATTTCATGGTATATGTATGAGAAATGAATGAAGAACATGGAATATCATAAAAACACTAACTTTAGTCTATGATTTTATGCACTTACAGTTCAAATCGGACGTATACGAGAAAAACACATAGAAAGAAATAAAATTGTTAAATATAGCAAACTGAGCTATAATTGTCCCAAGTTTGAATATGTTGTTTGTAGAGATGTGTTTGGTGGGAGGAAACAATTTAGAGTGAAAAGGGCAATTTTTTTAAAAAACTTTGTTGTGAGCAAGGAAAGAAGGCAAGAAGGTCGCAGCAAAATAAGAGACACACAACAACAAGACATGTTGCCGTAAGTCTTGTCTGGCTCACGGCAAAACGATGTGAGGAAATGCCGCGTGGTTCCCGTGTGGCTCCGACGCGGCTGCCACACGTTTGTCGTGAGCAGCGCGTCCAGCTCACAGCACAGGGACCAACATGGCCGTGAGCTAGCCATTAGGCTCACGGCAAAGCTAACGGTCCAGGCCAACAGCCGTCACGGTGAAGTACGTCACCGTGTGGCGTTTCCTTTGCCCTTTGAGCCTGGTCAACACACTCACGGGAAACATCTATTGACACCGTGTGTTACTAGGTTGCCGTGAGTTCCGTGGACCGGCTCATGGCAAACATCATGTGCACCGTGTGCCTTATATTTGCCATGAGCCAGCTCGGATGCATGCTCTGCCGAGAGCCCAGTATTCGGCTCACGGCAAAGACGTTGCTCACGGCAGCGGGGCTGTTTCCAGTAGTGGGTGAAAGCGTGATGTTGGATGGAGATCCCACCGACCGGACTCATTCACTCATTTTAGGAAATTAAAGATGCAGTAAAGAGTGCAATTGAAGTGTGTGGCCACCCGCGCATGTATCTGCTCGAGGGAATAGTGGCCGGTGGTGACTAAGCCTAAAATAGGGACACACCACCATGCATGCATCACTTGTGTGTGTATATATATAGGTCAAGACACAAAGAGAAGCATCACATTAAAACCTATGTATCCCCTCGCATCAAAGATGTCTGTGCTTGCGGTGGTATTGACAGCTTTCGTCGTCGCCGTCGCGGCGTCGACACGCGCGGTGGCGGCGGGCTCCGGCGCCGGCACAGACAAGCCGCCAGTACTGCTGGTGGAGAACCTTCCCGCCTCCGCCGAGGCGAAGGATTTCATCCTCCGCACCATCTGCAACGACAGCATTCTAGTCAGGAGGCCGGATGCCGCAGGGCCGTGCTACAAGCTCCTGCTCCCGTACGCCGGGTCCATCAACGGCAGCTACACCAAAGCCTCCCTCGCCATGTCCACCGTCATGGTGTCCAAGTTCGCGGACCTCGTGAAGGACCTGCGCTTCAACTACGGCCCCACCGGCCGGATGGATGGGTGCATCAAGGTGCTCGACGAGGCCGTCACCAGGGCCAGGGAGGCGCTGCCGGCGCTCGGCCGCCTCAGCGCCGTCGCCGACAAGGTGGTGGACGCCAAGGACCCGGACTTCCTGCTCGCCTGGGACTGGTTCATCTTCATCGATGACAACTTCCTCAAATGCTGGGACGGTGGCCTCAAGCGCGACATGGATAACCTCCGCAGCACCAGCGCGGCGGACCATTCCGAATATGCCGCCTCTAGAATTTTCTTTACCATGCCCAAGCCCTACGAGGAACTTCCATCTCCAGACGGATCAAACCCATAGGATAGGAGGTACGTTTTGCATTAGCGGCCGGCCGGCCAGCTGCATGCGTCGAGCGAGTGATCCGGTGCCTCTCCAAATCAGATCAACACCATCAGCTCGGCTCCTGTCTTCACGTGCACTAGCTACTATTCATTTATGTTATTCATTCATGCATGTACCATGAATTCATTAAGTAATAACGTACGTACCTTTATTCAGTAATAATAAACCTATATGTATGCAGCCATGCATTTGAGTACGTTGATCACTTACTTTTTTGAGCTATATTTGTACTCTGCGACTTAGCTTGTTAATTTACTCCCTTTGTCCCGGATTGTTAGTCGTTTTAGACTTCAAATTTTGTCCCAGATTGATGGTCGTTCTCTCTTCCCAACTTAACACAAGACTAGCTGCAGTGCCTAGGCGGCCAGACCATCTAGCATTTCCCCTCCACCATCTATTTGCTTAATTATAAATGAGTTAAATACACCATGGGTCCATGAACATGCAGCGATGTATCAAATAGGTCCATAAATTTGAAAACTAGTCATCTAGCCCTCGAACTTGCAAACCCGTTCACCTCAGGTCCAACCCGGTTTTGTACAGTGGTTTTGCATGGGTACTGCAGCATTGCTGATGTCAGCGGTGACATCAACACTCCTATTTAATTTGTGAAATTGATATCTTTTTATTCGGAGCTCCAAATATAGCAAATAATATATCAATTTCGATCGTCTCAATGAGTTCTTTGCAACGGTGTACTTCATTTTGTTATTTGAGATAATTTTACTTCGTGTAAAATTAAATATTTTTATAAAACGAGTGATATTTTATTCTCACTTGCAACCAGATATATATGTGGTCATGATTAAGTCCTGGACTGAAATTGATTAAGATTTAAGATCTCGATATGCCTAATTTTATTGTCATGATTCAGAAATAAAAAAAAGAAAGGTGTAACCAAAATTGATTAATATTTAAGACCTGGATGCACGTAAAGCTAGGGTTTTATACCAACCAACCCGACTGTGTTATCATCCCATGTCACCATCCTAGGAATAAAGAAACGATGCGAAACAGAAATAGCTTGCTGCATCATTTCTATTCTTGGTGATCGACATGTGATGTGTCGTCACCCAAACCTCCATGAGGACCGGAGGACATATTCTTTTGCACATGTGCAATGCAGTAGAGAGATGTACGCTGAATCAATCGATCCCTTCCTCTCCGGTGATGTTGGCCAAGAAATTCGCGAGGGGTTGGTTGGTAAAACCCTAGCTTTACATGCGTCCAGGTCTTAAATCTTAATCAATTTCAGTTGCACCTTTCTTTTTTTTCTGAATCATGACAATAAAATCAATTCGTCCCGTATTGTTAGTCGTTTTAGACTTCAAATTTTGTCCCAGATTGATGGTCGTTCTCTCTTCCCAACTTAGCACAAGACTAGCTGCAGTGCCTAGGCGGTCAGACCATCTAGCATTTCCCCTCCACCATCTATTTGTTTAATTATAAATTTTGTATGCAAGCGTCGTTTGGCCATGCAAATGTTGTACCACAAGCAGTTAATGCAGACACTCAAGTTCTTACAGCTATATAGGGGCACACATGTCTTTGGTTCATCTTCTTGGTAGTCTCGCCCAGTCCCAAAACGACTACAATTCCGGGACAGAGGGAGTACATATCATTTGGATAAATAAACTGTTTTTTTCAACAACCTATTTGTGTTCCCCAAATATTTGTTTATGATCCCGAGTGCTTCTAACACTCAGAAGCTTCGTCCCAAATTATGGTAATGGTACAATGTTTAGGGTGGCTTTGGTTGGCTACTTGGCTTCAAGAAATGCTTTCAGTACCCAAAAATTCAAAAGTCAATCAAAAGGATGGGGCTATAGAAGATTCTACATGTAAAAGTAGTTTTTCCTCGGTTAAAGTCTCACATCAGTTGTCCCCTAGAGTCTTTTACCTACTGCACCAAAAAGTTGGAGCACACAATGGTGCGCTGACCTTAACTCTTTTATCCCGCACTGTTGACGGATAAAACTCGTATCCACCTACGATCCGCAAGCGTACGGACCTACACCTTTTTCACCACGGGGATTCCCTAGGTTCTTGTCAATCCGCAGAGCAAGGGGATTGCTAGCGTTAACCAAGTACTAATCTAGTTGAATGGAAAACCTTTGAAAGAGTATTAATCTAAAGGTAAAGACAATCTAACCCAAGTTGATCAAACAAATCTAGGGTTAAACTAGATGGTAAAGGGTGGACACAAGAGAGAGAGGTTAAGATAGATAAGTGTTCCCTCCCTAGGGTTCAGGATCACATGAACATGCATCTACTACATGAAAAGGGAGTTGCCTACACTAGCTTCATGGCGATTATGCGGCCGCTAAGCCTTTTCCCTAAATCGTACTGTCACTACGGAAGGTAATAAAACACTTTCATGTATAACCGCATCTATACCTAAGCATCCATAGGGTTAAGCTAATCACCACGATTACCACAAACCCTACTAAGACCACATGTTGCGCAAACATATGTAAACAAAGCATACGCGAAGACATAGACCATAAAGCATTGATTGGCATAAGGTTCATGTATAGATTACATATCATGCATCCATCTAACCCTAGCTAGGGACGAACGGAGACATTACCCCATCATCTTACACGGATTGAAGCACATAGGGGTGATGGAGACTCCGGAGAATGTTGTCGATGAAGATAGCGGCGATGAAGCTTGGGAACGCCCCTAGGCCAGCGGCTTGGAGTCCTCATCTTGCTTGCTTCCCTCCACCGGCGTTGATCCTTGCGACGAGCTCATCCAACTCTCCCCCTCATCTTGCGGCGGCGGTTTTCTGGTGAATGGTGTTGGTAGAATGATTTGTTCGATGTGGCGGCGGACGGAGGAAGAGGCAATAAATAGACGAACACCTAGGGTAAAGGGGCCACCGAACCGGGCCCGTAGTGAGCCGGGCCGGTCGGCCCAGGCCGGCCGACCTAGGCCCATTTCGGTCCGGTTCGGCCCCGGTTTCCTCCCCGGTTGCTTCTCTCGTGATCCCTTATTTGTGTGCACTTGCATGTAGGCCTTTGACGTCATTTCCTTCACGGTTAAGGCTTGAATCCTTGCTATCCAAGCTTCACCGTTTTCTGGTTGAGTCCCTGAAGACTTGCACGTTGACGCTTCGGTCCTCGGGTCATTTGGAGTCATGTTCATCGCGTGTCTTGACTTGTGACGGGCTTCATGATCTTCTCTTGAAGTGCTTGATGAACTTATCCCGAAAGTCTCCTCTTTAACGTTAATTTCCTGCGTAAACAACAAACTCCAAAATCGACATGCAAGTGTGAACTTGTTACATCATTAGTATGCCTAGTGGCGGGTTAGTTGCAAATTATAATCGAAACCAATGTATAACAAGTACTCTAGGTTGACGGAAATTCACCGTCAACATCTCCCCCATGCTTAAACCTTGCTCATCCTCGAGTAAGTAATCCTTGCTTAAAAGGGAAATCAGTGTTGCCTTCCAATGTTGTCCCTGCACTTAGTCATTCATCACGAGGCAAATTGCTCTCTCTTAATTTATTTTTAAAGTTGAAGTTGTGACCGGCTTCTTTTTCATTATGGAAGATAGACTAACAATATAGAACAAGCCACATTTAATAAACACGATGGTCTCAAACTTAAGTGAACTTCAAACCATAACATTCTCACATGGAAGAATTTTCAAAAAGATGCATATCCAACATAAGTGAAAATCTCTTGCAAAAGCTCATGGAAACACTCATCTCATCAAGTCACTCAAGCCTATACTAGATTATTTTCAACCTACTCTACTCATATGTGATAGTGGAAGGCGTATGTGGATCTTGGAAGGTTAAAAACAATCCGAGCAAAACATACATCCGAAATATTGTCAAATTAAAAGAGAGATCTATTGGAATTACCGAGACTCGTCAAAAAGGTCATGGAAAATAAATGTCGGAAAGAGAGAGGGATGAAACACACACATTTAGATAGGTGGACATGTGCAAGTGGCCAATGTATGATCCCGAGGCACGAGTGAAGTCCTCGTTATCGGATTGCACATGGTTGGAAGATTTGAGTATGGATTTGTCACCAAGGCACTTGAGAACTTTATTATTTTTTTACCTTTATTTTATTTCCTTCTCAATTTTCTATCTCTCTTTCTTTTTTTCTCACTTTATTCTTCCTATTTTTCTTACTTTTCTTTTCTTCTTATCATGTTTTTTCATTTTCCATTTTTTTCTTTTGCTCCTCAGAACTTTTTGCAACATAATACTTACATAGCATTTGTCAGAGATGATGTAATGACTCCTCCCCCATACTTGAATGATGCTCGTCCTCGAGCATAAAAGAGAGGGGAAATGACTGCTAAAGTAAGTATAAATTCCATAATCTTGCGGAATATTTGAATCTCCATCGAGAATTTTACTTCATACTCAAATTGGGTTGTGGACAAGGAGGTGATTACAAAAAGATGTTTTTGGTTTAGGGTGGATGCCCAACGAAGTTTGTGAAATTTTCGATGTGAAAACTCACAATGCATGGACAAAAAGGCTAGCATGAAAAGTTACACAAAAGAATGACCAGCTTCTTAGTCTCATACCATAGAAATCAATCCTAATCCAACTCATCAAAACATATGTTTGCAATCTACGGGTTTTGTTACCATAAAACATATATGTATATGGCTTTGGTAGGTAAAACTTTGCAAGAGCATCACAAACATGTACATAGAATAAAAGTTAAGTTTTCATAAAAACAACAAGTTATCCGACTATACATAAACTTAAATCAAAGAGCAAAGATATATATATGTGGGTCTAGAGCATAGTCATTTCACCTCCACAAATAAAAGAGACGGTATTTAAATTAATTTCAGATCATATTATAAAGAGCAATTAGCCAAGACATGTATAACTTCATGTAGGTAAAACAAAGCGGTAACTTTCATCATTTTTCCGTAAGCATAGGCATTATAAAACATCGAGGTGAACACATGGTCATGTCTATCTATTGAAAATAAAAATAAATCTAGGTTGTCCTCCTAGTAGCCATGTTATTGTTGGAAGAGAAAAACAAAAGGTTGCACCTAGTTGAGTTTGAAGGCATAATTACAAGCATTTGTGTTTGGAAAAGAGAAGGTCTACGGAGATGTTACCATCCTTTGTAGTTCTTCGTTGCCTTCTTCCGACATCTCCATATATCGACGTGGCTTTTGCTTTTGTCTTGATTTATCAACACTCCTAAACTTCTGAATTTAATCTTGTATGCTTAATGGAGTCATTGGTCGCCCTTCTCTTCAAAGTTGTCATCACCATCTCTTCTTTCTTGTTCTCATCGTCTCCTTGCTGTCTCTTTTTCATGGATTTCCCCTCTGTCCATAACAGAACATATATAGAAATATTGCTCTATTGAAAAGTTTATGAAATTAACTTTCCAACGTGTGGTCATTCATCGAAAACGGAGTTCAAACAAGGGAGCTATGTCCATTTTACTTCAGCGTTGTGTGCTATCCAAAACTGATTTCAGGACGTGTTGCACTCGGTGATTCGGGCATAACCGCTTGTAGGAACCTCCGATTGTCTTGATTCTTGATTTGTTTGAATCGTAACTTTATGGGGCTTCTAAATATCCAAAAATACTCAGTGTTTTCCCTTCGAGGCCACGCAGAATTTTGATGAGATCAGTAGCTTCTTGCGCATTGATTCAGAGACGTTGATGATCTTGGTCATTTTTATCTTCTAGAGCGTCATGTTGCACTTCTGTGTTGAAGATCCAGGGTCTACCCCATGCTTAGAATTTTGCTAGTCATGGAAGAAGAAGACAAAGCATTTTTATCTTAGTCATCCTTCAATTTCCTTGTAGTGAGAGTCTTTATCTTGCATGCAAGACGTTTTAAGCGCACATTCTACCCCCAAGGTGACGGTTGGGAGTAGATAGAATTGCCAATAATCCAACAATGTCTCCTAAGATTCTTAACTTGTGGCATAATTAGACTAATGAGGAATAAAAATCTAATGAATGTACGTGGTGCAAGGTGTGTATGCACATGAGAGGAGAGCATATAAACAAAGACAATGTTTGCACCTAGTTCTAAACACCATGTTTACAACTAGGTTGCCGAATTTCTCCATAGCCATAAAGGTTTATTTATCAAGGATTAAAACACCATGTCTATCCCTAAATCAATAACTCTTATAGCACAAGAAAAATTAAGCGCATTGCAGTGCTTATAAACTAACCAATGCAACATGAAAACATATGAAAAGATAGCAAGGTTTATCGAACTTAATGATGATGGTCCACAATCATGTTTAAACACCACATTTACACAAGATCACAAAAGGAAAATGCCCAGCTGGAGCATTAACATGGATATGAAAGCATACATCATTGAGCCTTAAAACAACCAAGCCAACTATATGCAAAACATGTACATGCAAAGAAACATCACGTTGATAACAAAATGCAATGCATGCTAATAAATAAATGTGAGCATGAACATGATAATGGTTCTAAAAAGAAAACTAAACTTAGATTAATAACCATAAGTTGATCATCATAAGATGGTGCAATTCTTTATTTTCTCTAAGAAAGAAGTAAAAACATAAAGAGACGGGTTGCCTCCCGAAAAGCGCTTCATTTAAAGTCATAGAGCTTGACTTTCTCACATACCTTCCTTTCGTCGCATATCCATGGCCTTTCATGCAAGAAGAAAAGGTACCAATACAGCTTTGATTTACTTCCCATGTTGTGATTGATCACTTATAGAAGACTTGCCCAAGGCATCCTTTTGTTTCATCGCTATCTCCTTCTTTATCACCCTTTGGTGCTGTCTTCACTCCATGAATTTTTTTATTTAATGTCCAGAACAGAAAGTATACCCAAGCTCTACTCCATTTCATAGTGCACAAGATTTCGTTTCCAATGAGTCTTTATTTGCCCAAATCGGACAAGAGAGTTATGTCCATTTTACTTCAGCGATGAAATCTGTCCTGAAATTTCAGAAGGCGCAACGCTCAATGTTTTCTCCATAAATCCTTGCAAGGTTCTTCAAACTCGTTAATTCTTGATGCGTTGGAATGTAACTTGATGGAGCTTCTGGATATCTCATTTTATTCATTTGTACACCTCTGAACAAGCTCTCAAATTGATGAAGACAGCAACATCCATTGCGGGATTTGGAGAGGTTGATGATTTATCTAGCAACTCTTTTAGGCATGACTTATTTTTTAATTATTCGAGCCCTTGTCTACATGGTTAGTGAAAATAGGGCCTTCTCCCTACATGTACCTTTTTTAAGGTCATTAGCTTGGCCAGGCGCAAAGCATGATCGAGAATTACAAAACTTATTGTAAACATACGCGTCCATAATTAACACCATATGTGAATTGTAGCAACAAGTCAAGGTGTAAAAAGAAGCATATGTTTCATGCATAGCACTTAGCTCATCATTAGGCAAAGGTTCTTTAGGTGTGAGGTTAATTGGATCAAACATAAATGTTTCCTCTTTTTCATTCTTAAGAAAATCTAGCCTATTAACATGATCATTATTGGAACAAGTCATAGAATTTAAACTATCATTCATACTATTGGTTGAGCATGAGTATTTGAATTTATTGTTGGGGGGATTCGGAATCGAGCCTTTCATATACCAAAAATAAAAGAGTGTTTTCAGTTGCCCGAGGTTTTATGCGAAAGGCTCAGCGGCGAAACCCCAGGAGTTCTTGAATCCACTTTCATCTCTCAGAATTCATCTTTCGACCTACACCCTTCGTCGCATGCGGAGTCGCCAAATAAGCTCAGAATAACCCAGGGTGTTAGGGTCTCGGTCAGGCTGCTTGGTTTTCCCCATGACGAAACCCCAGAGATGAATCTTACTCACCCAGTTAGACTTAGCCTGGGATTCGCTTGGGTGGTTTCGTCGTCTCTAACATCTAACGATTTCAAGTTTGAATGTGACCTGTGTTTCAGGTGACGAAAGGTGCCAGGTGAAAGGGGAGTCTCCAAAAGATTGAAGGTCTTCTCCCGACAGGCGCACGTGATGACAACAAGAAAGGCGCTGCGATTTGCAGCGTGACATCATGAAGCGCCGATTACGTGGAGACCTAATTGGAGATTTCCAAAAAATAGCCTAGCACATTATTTTTTGATCCGTTTCACATGAGGGTATTCTCGGAATGTAAAAAGTTTGTTCGCCTCTTTATAAAAGGAGACGGATCGGCACTTGTAAAGGGGATCAACTTTTGAGAAATCTACTGTTGAGTAAAGAGCTTTTGGTTGTCCTCTGTTTAGTATTCTGGTTTTGGTTCTTGAGCTTTTTTTCCTCTCATTGTTTGTGTTCGGTAGCTTCGGCTATCGCCACAACATTTATCAACATCAATACCAATAATATCCTGAGATTTCAGCGCGTACCTTGGCCTTAGAGCTTTTCAGCAAGAGTGATATTTGGTTCATCTAGTGGTGTTGAAGGTGAATCAATCTCAATGAGTGAAGGTGTCTCTTTGTTACCTTTTTGCACCCCCTCCATCTCATCATGTGGAACGTGCAATCCATCAACTACATTTGCATTTGTCTCTTCTTTGAAGTATTCATTGTCATCCCAATCTTCATCTTCAAAGTCTTGTATGTTACTTTCTTTATCTCCCATGTACCACATGTCGTCAAGATCGCTCATCGTTGATTCACTCTTTTCTTCATCCTTGAGTGCTTCCATGTCTTGCTTTGCTAGTGTGTGGGCTTCAATAGCACACAAGCTATCACCTTGTGGGGAGGGGCCTTCTTGGAGTACTTGCTCTATGTCAACTCCTTCCCATTCATCCTCTAGCTTGAGTCCTATCTTCTCCCATTTATCCTTCGAGTCACTAGGCTCGTCATGGTTGTACTCTTCTCTTTCTTCATCATAAATCCTTGAGTTGCCAAACCGGTCGATCCATCCTTCTTCTCCTTCTTCTCTTTCTTCTTCAAATATCTTTTGGATCGACTCTCCACTCATCTCTTGATCAAATAAATCTTCAACTAGTTTGGCAACGTGTCAGCGTTCCTCCTTCCTTCGGTAGTTGATTAGTGAGGCAAAATCAACTTGAATCCAACCGGATTGATTGAACTCCGCCAATGGTCTAGCATTCCCCATACTTCGGCCTACATTCATGTTAGTTTCAATATTTTCTTGTATGGTCGGTTCATCTTTCTTGACCTCCGGTTCATCTTTTTCAGAAATTTCAGCAAGCACCTCGGGCTTGCTTTTGTCATTTTTCTCCTCCCGACAATGTCTTTGCCAATCTCGTTGCATTCTTTGTCCATTTCTTATCCTTTGTAAGATTTGTGCGGCTTCACTAATTGTTTTATCCATTATATCACCGCCTGCACACATGCTTACAAAACGAGACAAGTTAGGAGTTAGTGAAAAATAAAAGGTATGCAACATCAAGTCACCGGAAAATCCCTAGTTCGGGCCTTGCTCAAGTAGCTCATTAAAACGGTCCCATGCTTCATCAATTCCTTCATCCTCTCTTTGCTTGAAAGTGAGCACTTGCCTCCTTAAGTCTTGGGTATATATGGGTTGTATATCATCGTGAATTCCTTAATGTGTCTATATGGGTTGTCATCCTCCAATCCTCTAAATGGTTTTGTTGCCACTAACTTGATGATTCCATGCTTCACCTCATAGTGGGTTGTAGCAAGCGTCAAATCTGTTTTTTGCATCTCAATGTCTTCCATTGACGGCATTGCTAGCTCCCTTAGAGACATCTCTTCGTCTTCCAATAGCGAGGTAAACAAATCCATCTAGGCACAAGAAAAGTAGAAAGAAAAACAAAAAGAAGATTTTTTTTCTAGAAAATAAGGGTTAGATGTTAGTAATCAACAATATTAATACTAGATTAAACGTAGCAAACTGGCTTGCTCTACAACGGCGCCAGAAAAGGGGCTTGTTGACGGATAAAACTCGTATCCACCTACGATCCGCAAGCGTACAGACCTACACCTTCTTCACCACGGGGATTCCCTAGGTTCTTGTCAATCTGCGGAGCAAGGAGATTGCTAGCGCTTAACCAAGTACTAATCTAATTGAATGGAAAACCTTTGAAAGAGTATTAATCTAAAGGTAAAGACAATCTAACCCAAGTTGATCAAACAAATCTAGGGTTAAACTAGATGGTAAAGGGTGGAGACAAGAGAGAGTGGTTAAGATAGATAAGCGTTCCCTCCCTAGGGTTTAGGATCACATGAACATGCATCTACTACATGAAAAGGGAGTTGCCTACACTAGCTTAATGGCGATTATGCGGCCGCTAAGCCTTTTCCCTAAAGCGTACTATCACTACGCAAGGTAATCAAACACTTTCACGTATAACCGCATCTATACCTAAGCATACATAGGGTTAAGCTAATCACCACGATTACCACAAACCCTACTAAGACCACATGTTGCGCAAACATATGTAAACAAAGCATACGCGAAGAGATAGACCATAAAGCATTGATTGGCATAAGGTTCATGTATAAATTACATATCATGCATCCATCTAACCCTAGGGGCGAACGGAGACATTACCCCATCATCTTACACGGATTGAAGCACATAGGGGTAATGGAGACTCCGGAGAACGTCGTCGATGATGATGGCGGCGATGAAGCTTGGGAACACCCCTAGGCCAGCGGCTTGGAGTCCTCTTGCTTCCTTCCCTCCGCCGGTGTTGATCCTTGCGACGAGCTCATCCAACTCTCCCCCTCATCTTGCGGCGGCGGTTTTCTGGTAAATGGCGTTGGTAGAATGATTTGTTCGATGTGGCGGCGGACGGAGGAAGAGGTAATAAATAGACGAACACCTAGGGCAAAGGGGCCACCGAACCAGGCCCGGAGTGGGCCGGGACGGCCGACCCAGGCCAATTTCGGTCCGGTTCGGCCCCGGTTTCCTCCCCGGTTGATTCTCGCGTGATCCCTTATTTGTGTGCACTTGCATGTGGGCCTTTGACGTCGTTTCCTTCACGGTTAAGGCTTGAATCCTTGCTATCCAAGCTTCGCCGTTTTCTGGTTGAGTCCCTGAAGACTTGCACATTGACGCTTCGGTCCTCGGGTCATTTAGAGTCATGTTCATCGCGTGTCTTGACTTGTGACGGGCTTCATGATCTTCTCTTGAAGTGCTTGATGAACTTATCCCGAAAGTCTCCTCTTCAACGTTAATTTCCTGCGTAAACAACAAACTCCAAAATCGACATGCATGTGTGAACTTGTTACATCATTAGTATGCCTAGTGGCGGGTTAGTTGCAAATCATAATCGAAACCAATGTATAACAAGTACTCTAGGTTGACGGAAATTCACCGTCAACACACAAGTGATATTCATAACAAGGTTAGCATTACTTTTAAGAATAAAAAACCATCTTTAATCTATCTACAACTTGAGAGCACATAAAACACTATGGGTCTTTATTTTAATCATAACCTCCGCTAAATATTAGGCTAGCATTTAGATAAATTCAGATTCGTATTTTTACAGAGCACTAGCTTTAACATGCATAAATCAATTACAAAGATAAACAAAGCGGCAATTATAATCATATATCATCATGGCACAAATTTCATAACTATTCCAAAGGTATAAACAAGGTGGTGCCTTTATTCATGATGAAAACTAATTGAAGTACATTCTGAAAATAAACTAACACACTTGCTGAAATTTAAATAAAAACTGAAAATACTACGCAAACACAAGCTGAAAATTACAGAAAAAGGGAAAAGGAAAAAAAACTAAAGCTCCTCCTTCTTCCTAATCCTCCGCCGGTGGTTGGTATTGATGATATTGGTAGTTGTACACTTGCTCGTAGTAGGTTTGTACATCCCCTCCAACGAATTGATCCGGTGGTACAAGGTGAAGACGTCCAAGCTCATAGGCAATATTTGCATTGCCTTCACCAAGTTGAGCCGTGTTGGATTGGATGGCTGCGACGTTTTGCATGTTTCTCGCAGCATACCCTCCAATTATGGTCATGCTTTGTTGTGGTTGGGGTATTGTGTGTAGAGCTCCGCAAAGGTCACGTTGGGCACCACATAATTTTGTGGGGGCACCGGTGCACCCCCCCCCCCCCCCCCCATGCTTGCACTTGTAGCCCTCCGTAATAATTTAGCGGAGTAGGAATTCCTCCGAATGGTGGCACATAATTTGGTTGTGCACCACCCTCTTGCACGGAGGAGGATCCCTCCTCTACAATTCTTCCTCTTTTATTTTTCCTCGCCGGGACATGGAGTCCCTCCTCCAACCAATCTTCCTTCCCTTGAACGAAAAGCCTAAGTCTTGGGTCCGGAAGGGGTAAGTTCACCTTGGCCACATGAAAGCCTCCTCTCTCATCTCCACTAATTTATTTTCCTTGCTTTAAATATTTGAATCCGAGAGAGGTCCCACGTAAGAGATGTTCGGGATTCCTTGTAATCCCCGGCCTTAAGAAGATGGTAAAGGACTTTATAGCCCGTTACCAATACAGCAGCGATCAGTAACGGACTTAAGCAACCTGTTACTGATAGGGCATTGATCGGACAAGCCCGTTACCAATAGGTTTAACATTTTTAACGGGCTCTTTTGACATCCGTTACAGAAAATATGTAACGGGCGTTTAAGAAGCCCGTTACCAGAAGTCCACATTGGTAACTGGCGTTGTGGAGGCCAACCCCGGGGTCGTCTTGGTGCGCTTATAGGTAACGGGCGTCAAACAACAACCGTTACAAATGTGGGTGGATGTAACGGGCATTAAGGGCCCGTTACAAATGTTGCGTGACCTATTTGAGGTTTTCATGTAGTGATAGGAGATGCGCACTGACAAGACGCGTCTCCTTTCGTCCAGACAGAGGAGACGCGCACTGAGAAGACGCGTATCCTTTCGTCCATACGGAGGAGACGCACACTTACACGACGTGTCTCCTTTCGTCAAGACTAGCTGCAGTGCCTAGGCGGTCAGACCATCTAGCATTTCCACTCCACCATCTATTTGTTTAATTATAAATTTTGTATGCAAGCGTCGTTTGGCCGTGCAAATGTTGTACCACAAGCAGTTAATGCAGACACTCAAGTTCTTACAGCTATATAGGGGCACACATGTCTTTGGTTCATCTTCTTGGTAGTCTCGCCCAGTCCCAAAACGACTATAATTCCGGGACAGAGGGAGTACATATCATTTGGATAAATAAGCTGTTTTTTTCAACAACCTATTTGTGTTCCCCAAATATTTGTTTATGATCCCGACTGCTTCTCACACTCAGAACCTTTGTCCCAAATTATGGTAATGATACAATGTTTAGGGTGGCTTTGGTTGGCTACTTGGCTTCAAGAAATGCTTTCAGTACCCAAAAATTCAAAAGTCAATCAAAAGGGTGGGGCTATAGAAGATTCTACATGTAAAAGTAGTTTTTCCTCGGTTAAAGTCTCACATCAGTTGTCCCCTAGAGTCTTTTACCTACTGCACCAAAAAGTTGGAGCACACAATGGTGCGCTGACCTTAACTCCTTTATCCCACACTGTTGACGGATAAAACTTGTATCCACTTATGATCCGCAAGCGTACGGACCTACACCTTTTTCACCACGGAGATTCCCTAGGTTCTGGTCAATCCGCAGAGCAAGGGGATTGCTAGCGCTTAACCAAGTACTAATCTAGTTGAATGGAAAACCTTTGAAAGAGTATTAATATAAAGGTAAAGATAATCTAACCCAAGTTGATCAAACAAATCTAGGGATAAACTAGATGGTAAAGGGTGGACACAAGAGAGAGAGGTTAAGATAGATAAGTGTTCCCTCCCTAGGGTTCAGGATCACATGAACATGCATCTACTACATGAAAAGGGAGTTGCCTACACTAGCTTCATGGCGATTATGCGGCTGCTAAGCCTTTTCCCTAAATCGTACTGTCACTACGGAAGGTAATAAAACACTTTCACGTATAACTGCATCTATACCTAAGCATCCATAGGGTTAAGCTAATCACCACGATTACCACAAACCCTACTAAGACCACATGTTGTGCAAACTTATGTAAACAAAGCATACGCGAAGACATAGACCATAAAGCATTGATTGGCATAAGGTTCATGTATAGATTACATATCATGCATCCATCTAACCCTAGCTAGGGACGAACGGAGACATTACCCCGTCATCTTACACGGATTGAAGCACATAGGGGTGATGGAGACTCCGGAGAACGTTGTCGATGAAGATGGCGGCGATGAAGCTTGGGAACACCCCTAGGCCAGCGGCTTGGAGTCCTCATCTTGCTTCCTTCCCTCCACCGGCGTTGATCCTTGCGACGAGCTCATCCAACTCTCCCCCTCATCTTGCAGCGGCGGTTTTCTGGTGAATGGTGTTGGTAGAATGATTTGTTCGATGTGGCGGCAGACGGAGGAAGAGGCAATAAATAGACGAACAGCTAGGGCAAAGGGGCCACCGAACCGGGCCCGGATTGAGCCGGGCCGGTCGGCCCAAGCCGGCCGACCTAGGCCCATTTCGGTCCGGTTCGGCCCCGGTTTCCTCCCCGGTTGCTTCTCGCGTGATCCCTTATTTGTGTGCACTTGCATGTAGGCCTTTGACGTCATTTCCTTCACGGTTAAGGCTTGAATCCTTGCTATCCAAGCTTCACCGTTTTCTGGTTGAGTCCCTGAAGACTTGCACGTTGACGCTTCGGTCCTCGGGTCATTTGGAGTCATGTTCATCGCGTGTCTTGACTTGTGACGGGCTTCATGATCTTCTCTTGAAGTGCTTGATGAACTTATCCCGAAAGTCTCCTCTTTAACGTTAATTTCCTGCGTAAACAACAAACTCCAAAATCGACATGCAAGTGTGAACTTGTTACATCATTAGTATGCCTAGTGGCGGGTTAGTTGCAAATCATAATCGAAACCAATGTATAACAAGTACTCTTAGGTTGACGGAAATTCACCGTCAACACACACGCCATTCAATCTCCATTTTCATTGGGTTTTGATCGTTTGAGAGCTCTTACATGTGGGACCAGACATGTAAAATGTACATCTTGCCTTTCCAATCACAGCAGCCCTACTCTTCCTCCTCGCGTCTTCTGACACACCCCGTCCTGCCATGTACTCTGGTATGCGGCTTACCCTACTGATGTACCGCCTTTCATCACCCCTGCCCTCGTCGGTGGTGTCTGGCCGCGGAGAATCTACCGACTCAATGCTCATGGGGCAGTGTTGCGTACGTATGTTTGTAAGCAGAGTAAGTGTGTGTGTGTGTTCCAAGTGCCTATGTTGTGTCTGTACTGCAGGTTTGAAAAAAATAGCAATGTGGAATGTTTGATTTCTAAAACAATAACTTTAAAAATGGGACCCAAATCTAATCCGGCTCGATTTTTTCTCCCTTCTAATCGTACACTACGGGAAACAGGGGCTTTGCCATGCGCCCCGAGCGCACGGCAAAGGACAAAAAACGCACGACAAACCCTTTGTCGTGCGTTTTTCGTCGGGGCGCACGGCAAAGGGCGCACGGTAGCATTTTGCACGGCGAAGCCCCTTTGCCGTGCGCGGCGCCTGACAACGCACGGTAGACAAAGTTTGCCGTGCGTTTTTCCACGACGCACGGCAAACAAAAGCAACTAACGGCACCGGCGCCAAACGGCGTGGAACAACCTTTGCCGTGCGCCGAGAGCAAAACGCACGGCAAACAGGGGCTATTTGCCGTGCGCCGCCCTGAAAAACGCACGGCAAACAACCCTTGTTTGTCGTGCGCCAGCCAGAAAACGCACGGCAAACAGGGCTGTTTGCCGTGCGCTTTCCTGAAAGCGCACGGCAATGAATGGCACGTTTGCCGTGCGCCTCCATAAACGCACGGCAAACGCACTGTTTTTGTTGTTGGTTTTGGTCACTTTGCCGTGCGTCTTCCGAAAGACGCACGGCAAAGTGACCATTGCAATTTTTTTTTTTGGTTTTCACGTTTAAAAATACCCAAAAATCACAGTAATGTCATATATATCATAATATTCATCACAGGCATCATATATATCATAATATTCATCACAGGCATCATATATGTCACAATAACCATCACATACATCATATATATCACAATAAGACATCACATATAGATAAATTCACACGTTACTCATCGACAAGTCCACTAGTACATCCAAGTTCATCGGAAAGTCCACAAGTTTATCAACAAATCCACAAGTTCAACAACAAGCATTATTCAAGTTCATCGGCAAAGCTCCACAAAATCCAGGAACTCAAATCACATAAACGCGACTCACTGAGTAGGAGGGAAGAGCTGCTGTGGAGGCATCGGCGGTGACATGCCCGGGGACCCTTGTACATTATTCGAAGCTGCCGATTGATTCTTTCAATAAAAAAAGTAAATTGCATGTGAGACCACAATCATGTTTTCTATGTTATAATCTATGTTCTAAGTCTCTACTTTCTCTAGGTTTCCAAGTTAGTCTAAGTCTCTACGTTCTCTAAGTTGTAATTATTGAAATGAAAGAGCAGATGTCAAGTAACTCACCACAGGAGTCTCAGGAGTTGCAGCCGGAGTCGGAAGGACGGGCATCGGGGGCATCACGGGCATCGGGGGCATCGGGGGCATCGGGGGTATCTGTTGACCGTTCTGGACAGCTAGCATGGAAGCTTGCATGTGCTCGGCCATCATCTGCTGCTGCAACGCCATCCACTGCTGCATCTGCACGTGGTGTGTGGCAAAAAGCTGCTGCTGCTGGGTCATCATCGGTGGCTTCTTGGGTCATCAACTACCGCTGCCGGGTCATCTCTCTGCTTTGTTGGTCGACCACACGTAGCTCAACCGCGTTTAAGGCCGTCCGCAATTGGTTATCCAAGTGTTACAATTGACAGAAACATATGTAGAGATTCATTAAGGATGAGTATAACGAAATAACACGAAGTCGCTCCACGTGGGCCGGTGCCGCGGCCGGCCGTGGGAGTATCGGAGGGGCATTGCCCGTGTCCTTTGCTTTTAGCATCGCGAGAGTGGGAGTAGTGGCTGTGTCCAAAATGCTGTCACCCATGTAGTAATGGCCATGCTTCTTTCCATGACCCATCCTCATGACCGCCTCTCCATCAAACGGTGCACGGATCGGATCCCACTCTGGCCCATGGATCTGCCGTCCCGTCTCCATGTATGCATTGATGCGAAAGTGGATGAAGGGATTGCTATACGCCTCCGGCGGGTCGTCGGGGTTGTAGGTGGTCTCGGACGCGGTGGCCTTGCCCTTGTGGGACAAGATCCATCCCATCACCTCGCTGCACTCACTATCTCCATGTGCCCGAGACTGAAAAAAACAAGTTCATTATAGGTCAAGCAGAATTGAGCTTAACAACAAAGAAATGGATATTCGTACCCATCTAGCCCTGTACTGTGAGTTGGAAAGGTTTCCTTGGTGGTGTGATGGGCCTCCCATCAACAAACGCTTTTGTCGGCCAGCATCATGCTTCTCAATCCACTCCGGTGTGAACCACTTGTCCACTATAAGTTTCCAGCAGTCCAAATCGTTGCGGCACCACCACACAGGCATCTACAAGTAATCAAGTGAACCACATGTAAGAATCTCATATTAAGTATTGTTCTCAAGGTGAAATACAATTGTACCTCCTCGTATTGCTCCCGGGTCAGCTTATAGGTTCTTGCTTCTGCTTTTGACATCTTCTTTGCAAACTTTGAAGCGAGTAGTTTATGACGCATCGAATTTGCGCCTCGTAATGCATGTCCAAGCACAAGCTTCTTGCATACCGTCTCCTGCACCTTATTTGCATGCTCCTCAAATCCACCCACCAACCTATAGAAATCCTGCATATAAACCAGATGATATACAATCAATATTGCAAGAATGTCCAATTATTACGATGAATTGAGCAGTGTATGCTAGAAAGACTTACCCACAGCTCGGCCTTCACTCGCTCTACCTTACTGTCGAAGCATCTGTCGTCCCTATCGATAGTGTCGGTGGCTTTTTTGTAGTGTGCCCACGTCTAGGCCGGCTCGTACCTGGTAGCATCACCCCGACCCATCCGAACTATGCACGGGAAGTGCAACCTCGCACAAAGGCCTAGGATGCCGTTGACCGGTTGTGACCAACCGCCTCGACGACCTCCCAACTCTCCGAGAAAGTGAAAAAGATGAAAAATTAGTCTCTATTGTGATTTCAAGTTCTCAAAGGACAAAATATTAATAACCTCGAAATATACTTACCGTTTGCCACCGGGTTTAATCGGTGGTCGTCCCGAAAACAGTATCGGCCTATCCGGGAGTCGTGAGCGACCTCGGCCGCCAAATGGTACCACTAGAGTCACCACCTGTCCGGTCATCCTCCTCCTCCCCCTCTTCGCCCCCACAACCCTCCTCGGGCGACCGCGCACATACTCCTCCTCGTGGGGCTGCTCCTCCTCCCGGTGCTCTTCCTCCTCCCCGGTGCTCTTCCTCCTCCTCCTCCTCCCGGTGCTTGCTCTTCCTCCTGGCTCGTCGTGCTTTCCCCGGACCTTTTACCCCTCTTGGGGCCACCCTTCCCTCGACCCCTGCCTCTGGTGCCCACTGGCAACGGCGGAGGTACATCGACCGATTTTCTGAAGATAGACGAGCACGTACGCTGAAGGGATCCGCCCACCATCTTCGTTCTATCGCCTGAAAGTAAACAAATAAATCGATCGGTAGGAGAAACACATAACTAAGAGAAGTAAGGCATAATTAAAAAAACATGATATTTCAAAAGAGAAGTAAGACATAATTAAAAATAACATGATATTGCAAATATTAGTACAACAAGTGTGGAGCATACATTTATTAGTAATAAACATCTTCATGGAGATTATCAGGATCATAAGTCTCATCATCACTATCACGCATGTCCATGTCCGGGTATTCCTCTGATGGAGGAGCGTCTACATGAAGCCCGACTGCAACTTTCTCAAGTAATTGTATGTCCCTCTCATCGTCAACCTCATCTCCATCGTCATCTTCTACTTCCATTGTTCCCAATGCTTCGGTTAAGTCTATCACAAAATCCCACTCGGTAGCCCATCTTCTTGGAAGAACTCTCCCTCGTATGTATCTGGATTTATGTTGTAATCTTCATTGTTTGGGACAGGTAGTCTACCGTGTGGCGATACCTTGTACACAACATCCCAACCCTGAAGACGTTCGTCGGTTTTGCACGGGTATGAGAGATAATACACTTGTGTGGCTTGTTGAGCCACAATGTAAACATCGTCTCCTGCATAGACGGATGACCGTTGAATTTCGACTAGTCCAATATCTCGGGTCTCTCGCTTTGCTTCGGATCGAACCAATGGCATTTGAATACGACAGGTTTGAGACCTTTACAACCAGGGAACGTCAGTTGATATATTTCTTCAATTATTCCATAATAGTCTTTTCCATCATTGCCTATCGTACAAACTCCGGTGTTTGTGGTTCTGCGGTTTGGCCGATTCTGCTCATGGCTTTTTGTGTGAAAGCGGTACCCGTTCACGTCATAGGCGCCATATGACTCGATCCTATCCTCACAACCAAGGGAAACCTGTCTCAACTCAGGATCCATTGACATATCATTTTGGCCCTGCAAGTAGAAGCAAGACATATCGTTGTTACATTCGCACCTACGAGGAATTTGTAATTTCAAACAAAATGTATGAGGGTTCCTTTGAATGACCGTACCTTCCGCTTGAACCAAGAAATGAAATCGTGGTCCTCAAGAAGTTTATCAACTTTCTGCGGGGTTGGTTCCCTTCTTCTACGCCAGAATTGATAGGTAAATTCACTGTACGAATGAGGTTGCTAGGTACTATTCATTGAATACACCATACACTAGCAATAATGGATAACAAGTATGTTGAGAACTTACTCGATGTATGGAAACACTTCCTCAAGGTTTTTCAGCACATACATCATGATAGTGCGCCACTCTTCATGTTCCAAGTTTTTATAAGTCACAACACTTGCTCTTCCGAGTTGCCCTCTGAAGAGGCTGAGTTTCGATTCATTTTCGTCGGCATTGTAACGAGGGGTTGGATTATGCACGCTTGGAAGGGTGTCAGCATAGTATTTAGTTGTGAAGTTTGTCACCTCCTCGGTACAATATGCCTCAGCAATGGAAGCTTCAATTTTGTTTTTGTTTCTACATAACGTCTGAATGACCTTTAGTACCCTTTCAATTGAATAGCACCAACGGGCATGTACAGGTCCCCCCATTCGTGCCTCATATGGGAGGTGCAAAATCATGTGCTGCATTGGATTGAAAAAACCAGGTGGATAGATCTTCTCCAACTTACAAAGCAACACCGGAGCCGCATCTTCCAATTTTTTAACAAGTGGCCGAGATAACTCCTTAGCACAAAGGATGCGAAAGAAATAGCTTAACTCGCTAGTACTTGCCACACATGGTCGGGTAGATAGCCTCGAACCATCACGGAAGAAGCCGCTCAATCCATACGTGGTAGTCATGGCTCTTGAGCCCATTGATTCGCATAGTAGTTAAGTTCACCCCCCTCCTAAGATTCGCCGCATACCCATCGGGGAACATTAAAGTTTGGAACCACTCTAGTACTTCCTTCCTTTGGGGCCCGGTCGGGAGGTATGGAGTGAAGGCTTTTTCCATTTCTTGCCCGGCTTGGGAGGCTTCATGTTGTACTTTGGTCTATCGCATATACTAGCTTGATCAAGTCTAGCCTTAATGTTATCTTTTGACTTATCCGCAATCTCCATGGTTGTACACCGCAGTGCCTCGGCGACGTTCTTTTCGTGTGCATCATATCAATGTAATGTGGACGAAGAAGGTCGGTCATGTAGGGTAGTCTCCACAAGCCCGACATCCGAGTCCAAGCATGCTCCTCACCGTACCCCTCGTAACCACCGTTGCTTTTTCCTTGAGCGCGGTTAGCGAGCAAGAATATCTCGCTCCCGTCAACATCGGCGGTGGGGGGTCTTCAACCATGACACCTTTTGTAAAGTTCTTGGTGTCTCGTCCGAATGGATGGTCCATAGGGAGGAATTGTCGGTGTAGGTCGAAACAAGAATACTTGGTACCCTTCGCCAACCGGATAAACTTTAAAGCGACCTTGCATATCGGGCATGGGTACTTCCCGTGGACACACCGACCGCCGAATAGCCCATACGCCGATGGTCATCTTTGGGGAGTACATGTACCACACATGCATTGTGAAGTTTGTGTCCGTAGCTCGATCATATGTACGTACCCCTTCCTTCCAAGAAATTTCCAAATCATCAATCAAAGGCCGCATGTACACACTCATTTTATCACCGGGGTATCCAGGAATTATCAATGACACAAATATGTTCTGTCGCTTAAACATGATGCCAGGGGGGAGGTTGAGGGGGATAACAAACACGGGCCAACAAGTGTATGGTGCAGCCATCAGTCCATAAGGATTGAACCCATCTGTAGCCAACGCAACACGTACATTTCGAGCTTCGTCGGCTTTGTCCTTATGTTGGTCGTCAAAATATTTCCAAGCATCAGCATCGGCTGGATGTACCATGTTATCGGGACGATATCGTACGCCGTCTTTGTGCCATGTCATCTGTTTTGCGGATTCCTCGGTCGCGTACAGTCGTTGGATCCTCTGTATGAATGGGAGGTACCGTAAGATTTTCACCGGGATGTCCGATTGCTTCTTATGACCATCACCAGAGTTTACCTCCAGGTACCTAGAGGATTTACATTTGGGGCAGTACTTTGCATCCACATGTTCTTTCCGAAACAAGACGCAACCATTTGTACAAGCATCTATCATCTCGTATGGCATCTTAAGTGAACGAAGGATTTTCTGTGCCTCGTACATGTTATGTGGTAGAATGTGATCTGTCGGAAGTATGGAGCCAAAAACTGTCATCATTTCATTAAAGCCATCTCGACTGATTCCCAATTTACACTTTAGGGCCATTAAGCGTCCTATGGCATCCAGTTGAGACACAGTATTATGCTTGTGAAGTAGTTTCTGTGCAGAAGACAACATATCGTAATAAGCCTTCGCGGTTGGCTCTGGAGCTTCCTTCATAACATGGTCAGGCCCTTCATTGAAGTTTGCTTGATGAAAGTCTTCTAACATGTCTCCGCACCTAGCTTCATCATCAAATTCCTCGATGCGTTGCCTCAAGACCTCGTCTCTCGCACGATGTGCTTCACCATGGCGAGCATCCACCGGTATAGTTTGCCACAAACCCATATGTGATAATGTGTTTACCCATGGTGAGCTGAGTTTGGTCTGACTTATTTTCACACTTACTACATGGACACGGCGCTTTATATTGTCCTTTGTCAAAAGCCTTTTTACAGAAATCATCGACGTTGCGCCCGAATTCACTGGAGAAGTCACGCTTATTCCTCCAGCCCGTGTACATCCACTCACGGTTATCCATTCTTTTACCAGTGATATAAAGACATAACAAGGTGGTGTAAGAAACAAAACTCTTAGAAGATTTGTTAACATGGCATGCATGCTTCTACACGATATCTATCATGCTATTGTAGGTAAAGATAGGTCCTAAACCCACCCGAGGATGTGTAGATGGGTTTAGTTCCCATGCTCTACTCCTAGCCGAGACGAAATTTCGGCGGCACCTCCCCATTGTTCTCCAAGTACACGTCTCGGAAAGGAGATTGTGTACGGGGAGAACAACGAGAAGGTGAAGCCGAAACTCCGTCCCGGATCGGAAAGGCACCATGGAAACTAAACCCATCTACACATCCTCAGGCTGTCCAAAAAACATGGACAATTCGAAACAGATACAGTCATAGATATGCAAGCATATGCGTATTTCCAACTGTATCTCTTTCGAACGGGAGACGCCTAACTAGGTTACGTGATCTATCCATCTAGGTACATGATATTGAAACAAGGGCATTGGCACATGCTCACCTAGTAACTCAACACGAGACGGGGACGGGCGGCAAGACGGAGCCCGAAGAGGCCTCCTAGGCAACAGCAACGTGGCCTCCTCCTACTCCTTCGATGGTGGTTGCGGCAATGGGAGCTTTCCTGCAAAAACCCATCAAGACTTAGCGTTAATTTAAAATTTCAGCAGCACCTCCCCTGTACGGTGAGGTTTCCAAAACCTGCAAGAAAATCCACGACACGAAGGTCGGGCCACAAAAACAATTTCTTCCCACGGCTCGATGGCCGGACACAAGAAGTAGTGATTTGCCTCCGATATTTTGCCATTTTTTGACTTTGTCATTGAGCATAACAAAGTACCCCAATTTAATCTAACATACTTATGCATCACTAAATTTAACTCATTTGATCTAATTCTAACATACTTATGCATCACTACTACGAAAGTGTAGGTCATCAACTCATCATACTAATTTAATCTCAAAGTTCGAGAAAGGTCGAGACATTAATTACCGATCGAATGGAGTGAGGTGTCGAGGCGAGCGAGGTGCTTGAGCACGGCGGAGCACATCCCTCCTCCCCTTGTTCACCCTCGGCCTCCTCCCTCTCCTCCTCCTTGTTCTCCGGCCCACTCCTACCCCTTCTCCATCTCCATCTCCTCCTCCTTATTCTCCCCTTCCCTCCTTCCCTTTCCCCCCTCCTCCCCGCCTCTACTTCCCTTCTGCGTAATTAAGATTAATGTGTTAGATTGCGGGAGGTGGTGAATAAGTCGGTTATAGCAATGCAACACATGGAAAAAATTAGGGGAAACACCTGCGGCACGGGCGGAGCCGGGGCGCCGGGGGCGGGCACGGCGTCCGAAGGTGCTGGCGGAGGAGGGGGGCCGGCGCCGGAGGAGGGGGCGGGGGCGGGCGGGGCGGGCGGGCGGTGGGCGGGGCGGGCGGCCGGAGGAGGGGGCGGGCGCCGGGACGAGGGGGGGGGGCACGCGCGCGGCGCGCGGAGCGAGGGAGACGGGCGAGGGCGGCGGACGGGGGGCGGCGGAGAGGACGCGCGCGCGGCGGCCGACGGGCCGCGGCGGCGGGCGGGCGGCCGGCGCGCGGCGGCGGGCGGGCGAGCCGGGCGGGCGGCCCGGCGCGGCGGCGGGCGGGCGGCCGGGCGCGGCGGCGGGATCCGGAGGTAGGGGTCGATGCGGGCGGGCGCTGGAGATGTGGGCGGATGCGCTTCTTTTTTTTAACGCTGTTGACTCTTGCGAACCCTGCCCGAGGTGTTTGCCGTGCGCCTGCGGAATCAACGCACGGCAATATATGCCCTTTGCCCTGCGTTATTTCCTGCAGCGCACGGCAAAGAGATGTACATTTATACTTTCTTTATTCCTACAAATGGAAATTTCAAATTCTTGCGAATGCGGTATTTTGTGAATGCGGTATTCAAAATTAGATGAAGCTTTTCATTATAGTAAAAAATATGAATGTCTTTTTTACAACTAGGTTAAGTTATTACTCAAATTCAATATATGTCTATTTAAATTATTTACTTACAGTTATTTAGTCACAGTTAATATATGAAAATTAGCAAATGGATGCGAAAAAAGACCATGAACTAACATGAGTCAATGTAAGTTTTATGTTCACTAGAGAAAAGTTTTCAAGTCAAAAACCAAGTTCAAAATTTACTAAGACTACGTACCAAGTGAGATGACTATAAACATTATGAAACTACGAGTTAGATGCTTCGGTTTTTAAACACTATACGTGACGGATCGTTCCAAACCTCTTTGTACTATTTTTCACACCCTTCCCACGGTATATCACGAGCTCTCGACGAATCTCTTCACTTTCAAACTTCATTTGCAATTAATAGAATAAAAAACATTTCACATACACATATTTTATCATTCCCCGCGAAAAAATTGTTTAAAATTCCAAGTAATTTCATGCATAAGGTCCTAAAAAGGTATCAATTAAACAAATAACATTTTTCTTGAAACTATACTTTATTATTTTATGCACTTGCAGTTCAAATTTGATTAACACAAAAAGAATCCCATCAATCAAAACAATTCCTTAAAATTAGCAAAAATAAAGATATGAGT
Organism: Cenchrus americanus; assembly: GCA_947561735.1. Lineage (NCBI taxonomy): Eukaryota > Viridiplantae > Streptophyta > Magnoliopsida > Poales > Poaceae > Cenchrus > Cenchrus americanus. The sequence continues at coordinate 9,441,882 of OX387242.1, forward strand.
ATATAATTGAAATGTAGAGTGCAAAATAATATACTTGTGGAGGAAAATTTGAAATAAGGTGTGAAAACTCAATTTTTAAAAATACATTGCCGTGCGCCAAAGCAAAACGCACGGCAATGCTGTAACTTTACCGTGCGCCATACGAAAAGGCACGGCAAACATCTTGTCTTTGCCGTGCGTTTTTCCAAGGCGCACGGCAAAGCTTCACGCCCGTCAGCATCCCGTTCGGTTGGGGCGCCCCACCGTTAGTGTGCAACAATTGCCGTGCGTCCATGGAAAAACGCACGGCAAAGAATTGTGATTGTCGTGCGCCCCCATAAAAACGCACGGCAAAGTATATAGGTAAAGTCAATGTTTGCCGTGCGCCCGATGAAAAGCGCACGGCAAACATTTTGACGCACGGCAAACATTTTGACGCACGGCAATTAGCCGTTTTCCCGTAGTGGTACTCGATAAGAAGTTCACGATGGCGAGGGGAATAGGAGAATATGTGAATTCCCCATAGGAAAAAGGAAACAGCATGATATGGGTGGGTCTGGATGAAAATTGGACTTGTTGGTTATTTGAATATGAATGTTGCCCTAAAGGGGTGATCTATACAATCACATAATACAATAAATTGTTCTTGAGCTTATTGCATGCTAAAGGTTAATTAGCCAGTGCTTTCTGTGAAATGTCAACCTTCTCGGCAGTGGCTTCTCTGATACTATCATCATCTTGTAGCCCTTTTGCAGCTACGTCGTCCAGTCTCCAGAAACAGGGTTAAAGTTTAATTCTTTGTCACATAAAACCTTTCTTAGTTAATTAGAAGGACTAAATATGAACTAGTTATAAAACAAATTATACAGATGAAGGTTAATTCGCGAGACAGATTGATTAAATCTAACTAATTCATCTATCATTAGTGTGTGTTTACTATAGCACTACATTGCCAAATTAAGACCTAATTAAGCTTAATAAATTCATCTCGTCGATTAGTCTTCATCTGTGCAATAGTTTTGTAATTAATCTATATTTAATACTCTTAATAACTAACATCCAAACATCTGATGCACCGAGCTGGCCAAGGGCCCAGTCTTTTAATTTTATGTTAATCTTATGGGGTTGGTTAGCATATCGTGTGCTCATAAATACTCATGTAAACTCTTGGTTTTAATCAGGCAGAAAAATATCAATTGTTTCCGGCTTCCCAGAGGGAGCCGGGAGATTTCCAACCCTAACTGCCCTCCTCTCTCTTCCTTTCGCGCGCGCCGCCAGCCCGACGGCGCCCCAGCGCCGTCCTCGCCGTCGCCCGCCGCCAGCATCACATCCCTACTCGTTGAGGGAAATTCCCGGTAGGATCCGAAATCCTATCAACATGGTATCAGTGATGTCAGGCGTTCCTCCCACCGCTCCCATGTCGCCCTCATCGCAGGCGCCGCCGCCGTCCACGACGGTGCCGCCGCCCACCTCCACGCTCCTGGCGGACTCCACCACCGTCTCGACTGCGATCTCCGACCCGTTCTCCATGCCCACCATGACGAACGAACAGCTGACGGCAGCCGTCCTCAAGCTGTGCCAGGGCATGGATGCCCTAGGCCGCGACCTGACGGAAGTTCGTGCCTTCCTACTGGGTCCCCCACCGCGGAGAGCCGCCGGCTGCGCATGGGGTCATGCCGCCACTTCTCCATAGCCGCATTCTTCCAGAGCCGGAGGCTGCTGTGCGCGTCGAGCTGCGGCGTGGCTTCTGTCATGTTCGTATCAAGTGGTGCGGGCTGCCTGACGAGGACGCCACATGGGAGCAGTTGGAGGAGTTTCGCAGCCACTATCCTGATTTCCAGCTCGAGGACGAGCTGTTTGCGCAGGCGGGGAGAGATGTTATGGTCGGCAAGACCTTTGGGCGGCGCCCTAGGGCAGGGGGCCAAGGGCCCAGTCTTTTAATTTTCAGTTAATCTTAGGGGGTTCGTTAGCAAATCGTGTGCTCATAAATACTCATGTAAACTCTTGGTTTTAATCAGCCAGAAACATATCAATTGTTTCCGGCCCTGAGGGAGTCGGGAGATTTCCAACCCTAACCGCCCTCCTCTCTCTTCCTTTCGCGCGCGCTGCCAGCCCGAGGGCGCCCCAGCGCCGTCCTCGCCGTCGCCCGCCGCCAGCATCACATCCCTACTCGTTGAGGGAAATTCCCGGTAGGATCCGAAATCCTATCAGTATCCAACCACCCCCTGAGTTGTCCTGAAATTTTGCAGGGGGCATTTTCAGCATGGGGTGCGAGCAACATATGCACTAAAATTTCCTCATTTGCTGCTTCATCCTCCCTTGCTAAATTCCTCGTCGATTCATGCGTAGATCAACAACACAAGTTTGGCATTACGAGATTTGTCATGAAACAGTTTCAGAATATATAACTCTTCTTTCTTCAAGATATATAATATAATTTTGTCAATATTACTACTCAAAATTGCTGTATTAGAGACCGTGCCAATATATTAGATATATCTCGATCTTAGAGAAGTATATAAAAAATACGTTTTGTAGATTGTGTAGATGTTCAAAACGTCATTTATTTGGAAGGAACTGTATACTTGCCTAAGAATTTAGGAATTGGCGGTTAGTTTCAACGTTTTATTGCGTGCTCTTTTTCCACAGACTCGCTATCCTCACCTCTGTTTTTCTCGCTCGTCAAACGTCCCTCCCCGCTAGCAAAATATCACGAGCCCCCGACGCTAGCTATCCCCTCGTGCCCGCCCTCCCGCCCGCCTTCCTGCCTTCCGCGCAGCACGCGTGCCAATCTTCCTGCGCTCCATGGCCCCCTGCGGCACCGTGCAACACACGAGCTCACGAGCGGTCCCCGTGTAGCACGCGTCTGGTGGTGCCAAGAGCCGCGAGAGGCCGAAGTCACCGAGGCGGGCGTGCATGTCGGCCTCCACAAAGATGTTGGATGAGGTGACGTCATGGTGCACGACTGCGGGCTTCACACGGAAGTGGAGGTACTCGAGCGCGATGGAATCTGGGCCGCCATGACGCCGGCGGTGACACCGTCGCCGCCGACCTGGTGATGGAGGTGGTGCGAGAGGGTGCCATTGGGGACGAAATCGTACACCAGGAGACAGGAGGAGCGCACAGGGGTCGGCGCAGAAGCCATGGAGAGGCGGACGAGGTGCGGGTGCCACAGCGTCGATAGGATGAGCACCTCGTTGCAGAAGGACTTGGTGATGGTGGCGGCTACGGAAGGGAACGAAGGGGACGACTACGGCGGGACATGGAGGCGCTTGACGGTGGCGGGTGGGCCGGCCGGAGGAGGCTGGGCGGAGCAAGCAGGGCGACCGGCCGGAGCAAGCGTGGGGGGGGGGACAGAGTGGAGAGGATAAAGGTGGAGGGGGAGATGATGGATGGGTCCCACACGTCAGTATATGGAGAGTTGATTTTAGCCAGTCTATTGGATTTCATCAACTTTTTACTAGCTATTTGATTTTAGAGAAATTGGTCTTATAACTCGGAAAGATCATCAAAATCTGAAAATACCATCGAAAGATTGTGACTCAGTAGAATACCATCAAAAGTGTGAACTGTTCCTGTAAAATAGCATTCCGTCACGGTAGCAGTTAACTCATCCGTGCAGGTGCAGCTCACGGTCCTCTTTCTGTTTCCCCTTTTGCCTCATCTGTCATCTCTTCGTCTCTGCTTCATGTCCGGAGTAGGCAGCGGACCAGCGGACCCCGGGCACCGTGGCGACGAAGCCGGCCTCAGGCTGGGCAGATGAGTCGGTGACGGTCTCGGGCGGATGAGCCGGCGCCACAAGGTTACAAGATGGAGGCCGATTGGCTGGCGCAACCCTGCTTTCCCATGTCGTTGCGCAGCGATGCGGCACTTGGGCGAACTACGAGCGGCGCACCGGGCGGAATCACACGGGGTGTGGGCTCGACGAGCGGCGGCGCGGGGCAAAGTCGCCACTAGGCCAGAAACGATTTGTCCTGACACTAGCAAATTAGCATGCTGGCGGGTGCAACTATGAACAGCTAGCAAAGTGGGGCGCAGGGGCGCGGACAAGAACCGCCGGCATTGAAGCATCACTCCCGGCGGCGACATAATCCACCCGCCCAAAGACAAATGGTACTATTTATCTTTGCGGACGAGTTATGTCGACCGCCAAAGCCTAGAAGGTTTAGTGGGGGCGGCCTACATAAGCCAACCGCCGAAGACAAATGGTCCCATTTCTGCCGGCGGGTGGCTTATATCGACCGCCAGACGTGGGATCTTTACTACCGGCGGATTTCATATGCACCCGCCAACACAGTGAAGCTGAAAATAGTTTGAAATTGATACAAGTCACCAATATTTCAACATGCATGGACAACAACAAGTAAAATTCAAACTGAAATATCAACACAACAACACCTTAGAAAGATTTATTTCATACAAACAACATGCGTGATGACAAATGTTTCAAAGCACACTTAAAACCAACACAAATTAAAGTACACTACATTAGGGGCCTCTCACAAATCAACACAACTTTGCCTCACTCAAATTTCTTTGACAGTCCGGCTGTGATATAGCTACCAAGCACTAAACCTATTATCAAGACCACAACAGCAATGATGGTGCCCTGCATGCAGAATCCTTGATTTTTGTTGCGCTTCTTCCGGTAGCCAATTTCCGCCATAACGCCATTAAGTTGCCCTCTATGGTCTGCAAGTTCAAGCCTTGTTTCATTACTCGCTATCTTCAAATCACTCATCCCCACCTTCAGATCAGAAATGGCACACTTCATCAGATTCCATTGTTCCAGAAATTCTGAATTTGCTTGTGGTGGCTCCACTGCCCGGCGGATACACAACAGACGGTTGTGCCGCTCTTGGTGCTGGCGTTGCACCAACTAAACTGCTGAACGACTGATAGTTTGGCGGCAGCAAATGAGGGTGAAAATTTTTCAAATGGTTGATGTATTGATTTTCAAAATAAACTTCCTGACATGAATTAGGGTCCCCTAAAAGAATAAACAACAAATGTGACTTCCATCAATAAATTGGATAATTCTATAGACATAAAATTATATCAACCAAATCATTAATAATCAACAATTGTGGATAATTCTATATCTACCGAATCAATAATAATCAACAAATCTACTAATATTATATCAACCAAATCAATAATAATCAACAAATCCTACTAATATTATATCAACTAATAATCAACTAATAATCACTACTATTAGATCAACCGAATCAGTACTAATCAAATGAATTAGGGCATGAGATGAAAAACAAACCACGTGGTTGTTTGAGCACTTGTAGATGATGGTATTTGAATTGGTCTTGTACCAAATTAACCGGAGCCGACACGACGGGCAGATCAGTAGGGGGAGAGGCACGAATTGGCTAAGGTTCGGCGCGACTGAGCTGCTCGCCATGCGACGGCGGTGAACCTGCTCGACGTCGGTCGAGGAACTGGAGGTTGAAGAGTGGGTCGACAGTTTGCCGACGGCGGCGGGCCGAGGCGCGGCGGCATGCGGGCGAAGCTCAAGCACGAGCGGCGGTGGCGGGGGGCGGGGGTCGGTTGCGGGCGCTTGCGGCGGCGGCTAGGTTTGGGAGTGAGTGAGTGAGTGAGTGAGTGAGTGAGTGAGTGAGTGAGTGAGTGAGTGAGTGAGTGAGTGAGTGAGTGAGTCAAACCGCATTAGGACCGAAGATATTTAGACAAGTGTGCTGGCGGTTGTCTTAATAGCCCGCCAGGAGAGGCATCGGTCTTTGGCGGGTGGCTTAATAGCCCGCCAGGAGAGGTATCAGCGCTGGCGGTCAGCTCATGCCACCCGCCAGCATAAATGGACACGGTCTGCGGTCAACATAAGGCACCGCCGGCGCGAGAGATGCGCCGGCGGTTGCCTTATGCCAACCGCCAGCGCAGAGAATCACCCGAGGGGGCGTCAAGCCCTCGAGCGAGGTGGAGATGCGCCCGAGGGGGCGTCAGCCCCTCGAGCGAAGCGAGTGTGTGAGTGAGTGAGTGAGTGAGTGAGTGGTTGAGTCATACCACGTTCGGACCGGAGATATTCCGACAAGTGTGCTGGCGGTTGGCTTAAGAGCCCGCCAGGAGAGATATTAGTGCTGGCGGGTGGCTTAAGCGGACCGCCAGCATAAATGTACACGATCTTTGGCGCTAAATATAAGGCACGTCCGGCCACGGAGATTCTTACCGCTTGGCGGTTGCCTTATGCCAACCGCTAGCACGGTGTCTTCTATAAATATAGACCAGCCCCTTCTTACTTTGTTGGTCAATCTACTCCCGAAGCCTAACTTGGTCCCAAGAAACACATATGAAGCAAAGAAGATTATCAACCCATTGAAGATGCGAGTGCAAATAATACACGCATGTAGGAACCATTGCATATTGTACCGCGATGACTATGCAGAACTAGAGAAGTGTCCAAATTGCGATGCTAATCGTTACAAAAGTAATGCCGATTTTGCTGTGGAACGGGTCATTGCATCTAAAGGCACGAAGAGGAAGGTTGGTGGAAAGAAAAGTGTAATTTCTCAAGTTGAGGAGGAGTATAGTATTGATACTGACACTGCTACTCAACGTAAAGTCCCTGCATTGGTGATGTGGTACTTGCCGGTGGAGGATCGTCTAAAGCGATTGTTCTCGAACCCAAAGACCGCTGAACTAATGACTTGGTACGCAGATCGCCCAGAGAAGTATGATGGGAAGCTTCGACATCCTTATGATGCTCAGCAGTGGAGGACCTTTGATTCCAAGCACAGAGTTTAGAGAAGAAAAAAGAAATATAAGGTTCACGGTAAGTACAGATGGTATGAATCCTTTTGGTGAAAGAAGCAGCACGCACAGCACATGGCCAGTGTTGACGATCATATACAACCTCCCCCTGGCTATGTCACAAGAGAAAGTTCCTTTTGCTTACCATTCTAATCCAAGGACCGAAGCAACTTGGTATTGATATAGATGTCTTCCTGGAGCCATTGATGGAAGAAATGGAGAAGTTTTGGAAACATGGGGTTGAGATGTGGGATGAGTACAGAAGGGAGACATTCACACTTAAGGTAATTATCTTTGTTACCATTAATGATTACCCTGCCCTATTTTCTCTGTCTGGTCAGGAAAAAGGAAAAACAGGTTGTGTAGTTTGTTTGAATGGTACAATATCTGTGTACCTGAAAGGATCTCAGAAGACAGTGTATATGGGGCACAGACGCTGGCTACTAAGGACTCACAAGTACCGTAAGATGGCAGACTATTTCGATGGAAAGATTGAGAAGTACTCTTTTGCCTCACAACCGTCCACCGGTAGAACCGTATTTGAAATGTGTCAGAAGGTCAAGTTTAAACTTGGTAAGAAATCAAAAGGTGGTAATTCAAAAGGGGGAAGGAAGGAGGCTGAAACTACAGAAAACATTGATGTGCCTTTCAAGAAGATGTCTATATTTTTTAAGTACTTGCCATACTGGGAAGATTTGACAGTGCTCCATGCCATCGATGGGATGCATCTTCAAAAGAATGTGTTTGAAAGCATAATGGGATTATTAGGCTTAATAGGAAAGTTAAAGGACAGACTGAAGTCGCGTAAGGATCTTGTTGACCTAAAAATTAGGCAAGAACTTCACCCACAACCTCGTCCTAATGGTAAGCAGTACCTTCCACCTGCTAGCTTCAACTTAACACAACATGAGAGGTTGGCTATCTGCAAATTCTTGCGCGGGCTGAAAGTGCCAACCGGATTCTCATCCAACATCCGATCATTGGTCTCGTTGAAGGACATGACGCTTACTGGTTGTAACTCTCATGACTGTCATGTGATGATTACTGTTTTTCTCGCGATTGCGATCCGAGCTGTCAAACCAATATTCCTTAAGATGGTCATCACATGGATGTGCTACTTTTTCAATGTCATTTCGCAGAAAGTGGTAGATTGTGTAGAGTTGGCAAGGCTTCGAATGTTTATGTCGAAACTCAAGCCCGAGTCGAGATGTGCTTCCCTCCGTCATTTTTTGATATCATGGAACATCTAATGATCCACATGGTCGAGCAAATTACTGAACTAGGACCTATGTACTTTCATCAGATGTGGACGTACGAACGGTTCATGTCGATTCTCAATGGATACATGAGAAACAAGGCATTTCCAGAGGGAACCATGATCGAGAGCTACCATATAGAAGAGAGTGTTGATTGTTGCATAGACTACATAAAAAAATAAGAGAGCGATCGGTTTACCGGAATCTCGACACGAAGGCAGATTGTCAGGGAAAGGGACCATTGGAAGGAAAAGATTCATTGACGAGGACAACCAACAACTGGAGAAAGCACATGCTAGTGTTCTGCAACAACTTGCAATAGTGGAGCCATTTATCGTGCAACACGAAAATGAGATTCGTGGGGAAAATGATAGTCAGACCAAGGATTGGGTCATCAAAGAGCAAAAGCGTCGTTTCCCATCATGGTTAAAGGAACATGAGCATCTATTTCAAGGAAATTCCATAGATGACACAACGTTGACTAGGTTGGCGGCTGGTCCATCAAGCAATGTTACCTCATGGTAATCATACGAAATTAATGGGCACACCTACTATACGAAGGTGAAAGACAACAAGAGTGTTGCGTATCAAAATAGTGGTGTTCGCATAGATGCGATTGATAAATCCGTAAACAACATCTCTTACTACGGGTTCATAGAGGAAATATGGGAACTTGACTATGGAGAGAACATCAGGTTCCCCGTGTTTCGGTGCCAATGGGTCAAACACCCGAATGGCGTCACAGATGACAATTATGGATTGACACTTGTAGACCTTGCCAATGTAGGTTACAAAGATGATCCATGGGTACTCGCCGAGCGTGTTGCACAAGTTTTCTACATAGGCGATCCTATGAATGTGAAGAAGCACATTGCCGTCTCTCCGGAAAACAAAGAATTCTAGGAGTAGAAGGTGTAATTGATGTTGAGGATTACAATCGAGTTCGAGGAACTAGTCTTGTTCAAAGATCATGAGAAGAGAATAAAAAAAATTGAAGCCACCATTCCTAAATCGGAGAAGCCATGGTTACGTACAGACTGTGATGGGAGAATTGTTAAAGGATAAACTTGCACTTCTTATTAGTCGGGCTTGATGTATCACTTGTACGACTTTATATAATTAGTGTTGTTGTAAGACTTTCAATCAATTTAGGATAGTTTTGGAAGTTTGATGAAATGAGACTCTCCTCCTGTACTTATTTTACAAAAAACACACCCCCTATACTTAAATTGAAATATTTTATGATACATTGGGAAGTTTCAATGAAATTTGAATAATTTAAGCCCCTGTTTCAAATTTTGCAAATTATGGAAAAACACTATGTTGGCGGTTATCATAAGTCAACCGCCAGCATAGTGGTGTGCCAAAATTTGAAAATTTGAAATCCTGGCATGAAAATGTTCAAAATTTTTTGAAACTTCCAAAAATTAGCATAAAATATTTGAATTTATTTATAGGAGGTGTTTTGTTATAAGAATAGGTTTGAATTTGAAAAGGTTAGTTCAAATGAGACCCTAGGGTCAAGCAACCTATAACTCATTAGGTGTATGAACCTATTTAAACTAACCTTTTCTAACTAGGACTTATTTTAAAAAACACACCCCCTATACTTAAATTGAAATATTTTATGATACATTGGGAAGTTTCAATGAAATTTGAATGATTTAAGCCACTGTTTCAAATTTTGCAAATTATGGAAAAACACTATGCTGGCGGTTATCATAAGTCAACCGCCAGCATAGTGGTTTGCCAAAAATTGAAAATTTGAAATCCTGGCATGAAAATGTTCAAAATTATTTGAAACTTCCAAAAATTATCATAAAATATTTGAATTTATTTATAGGAGGTGTTTTGTCATTTGCATTTGAAAAGATAAGTTTAAATTCTTTCATATCACAGCGCTGGCGGGCGCTTATAAAAACCGCCAGCGGGAATTCTCACCACTGGCGGTCGCTTAAGTCACCCGCCTCTGGTAAGGTTCACCGCTGGCGGTTGTTTTATGTGACCCGCCAGCGGTGGTCTACCGCTGGCGATTGCCTTATGTTGCCCGCCAGTGGTGACTCCATCTATATATACACGAGACACGGTCTCGAAAATTTTCTAAGTCTGGCGCGAATACGAAACGACGCCGTCGAGCCGCCAAATTTTCCCGCGGAGCGCCGCCGTCGTCCCCGACCGCCGCCGCCCCTCCGACCACCCCGCCGTCCTCCCGGAGTGCCGGCCCACGTCCACGAGCGCCCCACCGGTCATCCGCGAGGGCCCCGCCCCTTCTCCCCGTGGACCGCCACCGTCTTCGGTAGGGCGCCGCTCCTTCTCCCGTGGACCGCCGCCGCGCGCGTCGTCCGCGGTCTCCCCGCCACCCCGCCGACCGAGCGCCACCGCCCCTCTTCCCTACCGGGATGGCGTCCTCCTCCCCGCCGGCCACTTCCCCAACCGCCGGCCGGGACCCGCCGGCGACCGCTCCGCCGCCGCCGGCGACGCTCGTCGCCGCCTCCGCCGACAGCGCCGCCCCCGCTCGCCACCGACACCTCATCTCCTCACCGCTCGGGACGCATGGAGGCCGGGGATAGGGCCGGCGATGCAGCAACGACAGCCCCTGCTTGGTTGGTGTTTTTTCTTTTTTTTTCAAAAGGCAATTACATGTGTTAAAAATGTGGATAAATGGATTGTGGATAAATGCAATTACATTGATTGTGGATAAATAGATTTAAAAATGTTACAAATGGACTATGGATTTTATTTTATTAATTTTGTTGTATAAATAAATGGATGATGCATTTTGTATAAATAAATGGATGATGCATTTTGTATAAATAAATGGATGATGCATTCTGTATAAATAAATGGATGATGCATTTTGTATAAATAAATTTATTATAAGTATGCACTATGGATTGTGTCTAATTTTTAAATAGATTTATTATATAAAATGGACTGTGGATTTAATTTTATTAGTTTTGGTGTATAAACAATGAAATATGGAATATGGAGTGTTGATAAATAGATTTTTTTATAAAAATGGATTGTTGTATAAATATGGACTATGGATTATTGTATAAATATGGACTATGGACTATGGATTATCTATGATCAAATGTTAACAGTGAACAATCCGGTGAGGAGAAATCTAGTGATAGTGGTATAATTGGAGACTATGAAATTCCCTCTGACTACGAACCAAGCGAACCACGACCGCGTAGGCGTCCCGAAGACAATGATGTTGATTACGAACCAAGCGATAATGGGGTCTGCATGCACATTCACTCAACTTAATGTTTGTTTATTCAATTAAGATATACTTTAAATAGTGTTTTATGTGTAGAACAATGACCGATCCCCGCGACGACGTCGTAGAGCATCTAACATTCGTGCCCAAGAGGCGAAGTCATTTCGAGAACCACAACCTTCGGGTACTACTAGTTCTAGTAACTTTGAAAAGGAAACGTGGTCATAGAAGAAGAAACCGGATCCCCGAAAGAGGACAACTTGTGATAGAACGGTTGGGTGACAAAGGTGAGCCCGTCGAACCTAAGGGGATAGCCGCTAGGTTTCGAAACATCGTCGGTGCAATTGTCGAGAGACCAATTGGCGTCTTGGATCACAACTACTAATTGGAAGACAGGTCCCTAAGGCTACGAAGGATGTATTATGGGCCAAAGTGAAAGAAAAATTTGTTTATCGGAAGGTACGAGAAAATGCGGTAGAACTTTTGCTGAGGGCCTTTGTGGAAGATCTCTTAGGAATTGGAGGTCTACACTTAATACTGAATTTGTCCAGAAAGGAAAGGATGCTAGGGATGTGTATGGTAACATTCCGCTAGCAGTCTGGGAAGAATTTGTAGATCAGAAGAAGACGACAAAAGCAGTAGCTCTGAGCATCCAACAAAAGGAGAAGGCTATGAAAGCTGCTGAGAACCCCCATCGCTTGGGTTCTGGAGGATATGCTGCCAAAATGGCAAAATGGAGGAAGGAGGAAGAAGAAAGGCGGGTAGCTGGTTTACCAACTATTTTTGAAGGCATGGATGAGCGTAGCGAGAATTGGATCCTTGCTCGAGTTCCGGCTATAGCACCCGACGGTAATGTTTCATTCCGAAGCCCTCAACAAAACAAATTTATCGGAAAATTTGGAAGAACTTGCGGAAATGCAAAAGAAAGGTCTTTTCGTGCCCGACAGGGAGAAAGATATGCTATCTGCCGCGATCGGAACGCCTGAGCACCCTGGCCGTGTTCGAGGGATTTCTTCTACCTTTCCCTGGGGTAAAGCATTTCATGAACACCGATCAAGTTATAAAAAGTGAGACCATTATAAAAAGAAGCTTGAAGACAAGATGAGAGAAATTGCCAAGCAAGAATTGATAGGCTTCTTCATACAACAAGAACAGCAAGCTTCTGTTGGGCCAAGTGTAGAGAATCTAGTATCTGGTGGTTCTGGACAGGTTCCTCCAAACTTGATGCTTGACCAGATCGGAGCCATCCCGACTCCAAGTAGTGTTGGTTCTATTGCTATCACCAAGCATCCTGTGGATGACATTGTAGAGGATACACCATGCAAGTTGGTTATTCCATATGGAAGAAAACTAGATAAGTTTCGAGAAGTTGGGACAGCCATGGCACTAACGGGTCGTGTCTTTCCGAATCCACCACCGCCAGAGTACGCATGGGTTCAAGTTGTTTTGGTTTTCGATGAGTCGTGCGAGATTGATATCCCCTACGAGGATGGGATCGCGCTTCTCGGTGATGCGAGGAACCAATACATATTGTGGCATCGTCAAGATATCATAATTAATACATCACCAAGACCCCGCTTGCAACCTATCCAAGAACGAGTACCCCCCGGGATCCGGATGTTGCAATGGTCGAGTACACAATGGGTGGGGAACATGGAGGCGGTAACAATGACAACAACATGATGGTTGTGGAGCGAGGGGAGTTAACAATAATGACAACAACATGCCACAAACTCCTCCGCATCGGGGCGAGGGCGGGGAGCATCATCATCTCCGAAATCCGATCCAAGACCACAGACTCCTTCGACATTAGGGCAGGGACATCATCTCCAAAATCCGATCAAAGACCACAAACTCCTCCGACATCAGGGGCAGGGGTAGGGGCACCACCATCTCCTCTGCCATGTCCAAGACCACCATCTCCTCCTCCAGCAACCAAGACGCCAACAACAATACACTGGATGATAAACTCATATGAACCAAAGACGAAATCATCTGATGTTGACTTGTTCTTGAAAGTACTGAAGAATAAACCTAAACGGGCTCCAACATCTGGTAAAGAATCACCTAATGTTCAAGTACTCAAGAAGGCACCAGATGAAAAGTCTTTATCCTGCACCTCTTTACAAAAACAAAAGGAGGAGCACATAAGTATGTTTTCGTCAGATGAGGTGCCCGACAAGTATGAGCATGGCAAACCATTCTTGTTTAGGTGGCAACTGAACGAAGGGCCGTCAGAATTAATGAGGTTGCATACTTGGATCATGCACGCCATGAAGCAAGGCATTCACACTATCACCGCCAATCTCCCGAAATGGGTGTTCAGTAGCTCTTATGACCGGAAGGTTGCAATCGAATTCCCCGATTTGCATGCGATGTTCCGTCGTGAAAAACTCGACATCAATCTCGTCACCATTTGGTCCATGTAAGTCAACATCCCTATACGACATCCAAATCTATTCCATATGTATTGTTATTACCATCCTAAATAAACTTTTTTGCAGGATGCAAGCGTCTGATGAAAAGAAAACAAATGGGAGGTGGAAGGTAGCATTTATTGACCCGCAACAAGTAACCAAATCACAACACACGTTTATAATGAGGGATGAATTAACAAAGAAAGTAGAGGAACAAGCAAAGACACCAGAAGAGAGAAAAATTAATAAAGGGTTACGAGAAAGCTAAACTTCACGAGGTGTCTGTATACATTTCAACGGTCACGAGGAAAAACCAACATAAGGATTCTATCAAGTTTGCTTACAATTTTGAGTAAGATCCTTTAAATAACTATTTCATCATTTGCCTTCATTTTTTAGTCTATTTATATTAGTTATATTAATTTTATGCGGTGATCATTTCATTTGCTTTCACATGTGTCTGAAGTTGGGAACTGTGGGGGTCTTCGACTCATTACACTATTCATCATCTTCTTACAAGACAATCATTGATATTATAAAAAAGTAAGACAACTAAGTGCAATATATAATCACTAATGCGTGTATCAACTATATTTCAAATTGTATTACGAACTTATGTTTTTATATCCTTAAAGTGCGTATAGGCTATACGTACTCAATGGCGGGGAGCACAAGAAGGAAAAATTGGTGATACGCAATGCCAAATGGGTAAGAACACTTCTGTTAATAAGTATCAATCATTTTTATCGAGTTGGTACACTTCGTTAATTAGCACCGATCATTTTTTATTTGGTTGCGGTGCTACAAACAACCTCGTGGCAGTGTAGTATGTGGATATTATGTGTGTGAGGTTTTGAGAAATAATGGGAGGTACCGGACGAATCCTGAAGACGTAAGCCTCTAGTTTGTACACAACTATGTATGTTCTAATTATGGTCCTGATGGTAATGCATAACAATCTTCATTTATTGTGTTTACATGCAGATGGCTACCATTGACAAATCATGGGGGCAACTTGGTGACAATCAAATCACCAACATTTGTGCGGACATGGCGAGATTCATCCTACGTGAGATTTGCCACGAGGATGGAGAATTCTTCATTAAAGAAGGAGTTTTGACATTAGATGATGCAGAAAGGTTACGTAGATGGGTGTCTTAGGGTTATCTATTATGCACAATGTTTTGTAATGTGACTTATGTATACATTTTTTATTTTAGTTTGGATTGTGTGTTTGTGAGACATATATTTGGATTTGGCGGTTAAATACAAATTAAATTACTGTAAATTAAAGTGAATTTAGCATACAAATGCCAATGTGAAAAAAATAATAGACGAAAATAACAAATTATATACAAATAATAAACAATTATGGGGAATTATATAGGAAATGGGAAAAATGCTTTTTGTGGCGGGCGGTCTAAGCAACCGCCAGCAAAGATGAATTTTGTGTCGGCGGGCGTCCTAAGAAACCGCCAGCAGTGATGGCATTTGTGTTGGCGGGCTGCTTAAGTAACCGCCAGCGCTGATGACATTTGTGCATGCGGTCGTTTAAGTGACCCGCCAGCACAAATGGCTCTGTGCTGGTGGGCCGGCCACCCGCCGGCACAAAGGGCCATTTCTACTTGCTCAAAGTTGCTGGCGGGTGCCTCGCCCGCCAGCAAAAACCGGTTTTAGCCTCCAAGACAAATCGTTTCTAGCCTAGTGCGAGTCCGGCTGGGGCGGTCGCCGCCCGCCACGCCCAGAGCCTCCCTAATCCCTGGCCACGGCAACACGGCAACACTCCACCCATGCCATGGTCACCTCCCACCATGGCCAAGCTGCCGACCATGAGCCCACTACTGGACGCGCAGGAAGAGAGGAATGATACGGACTGGCGGCACGGCGCAGCCCCAAGTGTACCGCTTGATGTGGCGGCGACGGACTTCGACATCTCGTGCTGCTTCTCTGAGGCCAAGGTCGGCGAGCTGCGGTGATGTCGGGGCGCACGACTACGCGCGCAAGGCGCATCTGGGCGAGTGCTGTCCCCGGTGGGGCCGTGGCCCTCTATGAACGTCTTGTGGGAATGGAATCCTTGCCTTGGAGCACCGACTCCTGCACGGCTGCACATGTGGTGGCGGCATTAGCGTGGCCTGGAGCTCCGGCCATGAAGCAGATGCCATTGATCTAAAAAAATGAGTAGAGGGGGAGAGAGAGAGGGGCACCGTGAGACCATCCACAATCGTTGTCCTCTATTTCCCCCTTCAAAACGGAATATTCCGTCCGTATCATCAACCATCTCTCCCTTATTCCCAGTTTTCCTGCACCCATCTTCCTTTATATTTCTCCTTTATCCCAACCACCCGCTCGTGGGCCCACACGTCACCCTCACCCCCTCTATCTCACCCCAGTCCCCACCTACCCCCTCCACCTCGCAGCCCGGTGCCCCTCCTTCTCTCCTCTCTTCTCCACAGCACCGACGGCGTGCGGCGTATCCAGCGACGATGGCGCGCGGAGGATCCGGCGCCGGCGCGCGGCGGTTCCGGTCCCCGGCGGCCGTGGAGGTCCTGGCGGCGGAGCTCACACCCGGCCTCGAGCTCACACCGGCGAGCCTTTGCCTCGGCTGGGATGAGGAGCGCGACGGGGAGGGAGATGAGGAGCGCCTCTGCCTCGGCCGGGACGCCCGGCGGAGATCTGGCAGTGTGCTCCCCTGCTCGAGGAGCAGAGCAAGCATGCACGGCGGGATCCTCTCCGACGGCGTGGTGTGCAGGGGCAACCCGCCACCTTGCTCCTCGGCTGCCGCACGCAGATCTAGAGGGTTCTGACGGCAACAGCGGGCGCGCGCCCCCCTGCTCCTCCTCCAGCGGCGGCAGGTGTGGAGGTCCCGATGGAGGAGCTCGCACCCGGCCCTCGAGCTCGCGGGTGTGGAGGCGAGGGCGGCGGACCCGAGGTGCCCTCGCCGGCACGGCTCGGATGGCGAGCCGGGAGGCGGGGGTGGCGGATGGCAAGGCGGGAGGCGGGGATGAGCGGGGCCCCGGCGGGCGGCCGAGCGCGCGGATGCGGACGACGTGCGCGAGGCTCTCCCTGCTCGCCGGGGCAGCAGCTCCTCTTCCTCCTCGCCGGAGGCCGACGGTGCGTCGAGTTGGGGAGGCGGAGCCGGCGGTCTTGCGGCTCCTCTGCTTCGCCTTGGTCTTGCGGTGGTTGGGACGGCGCGCGTGGGAGTGTGGGCCCGCGGGGATGCTGTTGCTCCGCCATCCCCCTAGATATGGAGTCAACTAGAGCAGGCGGGGAAATGAAGTGGCCGCTCCAGGACACCGCTGCGGGGCAAAAAACGCCATCCGTCTCCTCCAGGAGACGGATGGTGTTGCCGGTGCGGATGGTCTGAGCTAAACGGAAGAATTAACTGCTGCCGTCACATAATGCTATTTTACGGGAACAGTTCACACTTTTGGTGGTATTTTACGGAGCCACAATCTTTCAATGGTATTTTTAGACTTTTGTGGTTTTTCGGTGCTATGAGACCAATTTTCCCTTGATTTTACATACTAGCCAAATCAGAATTTTATCTAGTGATATTTAGAGAGGCTCTTGGAATTCCTCTAAATAAGGCCTAGCATGGCAATTAGGAATGGCAATGGGTAGGGTCGGGTGCGGGTAGAGCAAAAACCCATCTATTATGACACTCATTACATTTTTCCACACCATCCCATTACCACGTGATGGGTGAAATTCACACCGCAGCCACGCCTGTTGGGCACCCGCTAGGTGTCGGACACCCACTTAATCTATCACAGTATATGACATAAACATGATGACATTATATCAATCAATATAGTATGATAAAATTATTGAAGTCACAAACAAACACTACGGGAAGCCGCATTTTTGACGTGAGCCGACTCCTGACGGCAAAGGCCGGTCCACTCACGACGAATCCTTTGTCGTGAGTTGCCGCTGGCAAAGAACTATCTGCAAAGTTTTGCCGGCAAACAAGTTCTGTGCTGTGAGCCCGCCCTCTAACTCACGGCACACGTGTGCCGTGAGTGGGACTAAGCTCACGGCATACAAGGGTAACGGGATGTCACGGAAGCCCACTTGATGGTGTTCTTTGCCATGAGCCTCATGTGGTTGCCATGTCGCACCATCTGTGTCGTGAGTCAACTAGTAGCTCACGGCAATGCGCAAGTCTTTGCCGTGAGCCTCTCTATTCCAGCTCAAGGCAAAGAGCTTGCCCTTTGCCGTGAGCCTCACGGCAAAGGCCCTCCGACCGGCTGCCAGGTACCTCCTCATTGCTGTCAGCTAGGGCCGCAGCTCACCGCAAAAAGGCCACCGTTGCCCTGAGCTTTGGTTTTGGCTCACGGCAAAGGGACCTTTTGTGTTTTTTTGTTTTTTCCAGGAACTTATATGACCCCTCCAATTCAACAAACCATTACAAATGCATCAGAGGTAGTTTATATATTACATAACCATCACAAGCGGTTTATATGTCACCATAACCATCACAAGCAGTTTATATGTCACATAACCATCACAGACAGTTCAAATATCCACATAAGCATCACATAACCATCACATAATCCACATAAACATCACAGATAGTTTAAGTATCAACATAGTACACAAATGCAACATAAGCAAACACTAGTCCAAATGCAAAGAGTACAAGTACTAAATAAAAACATAATTAATGTAGTAAGTACAACTATTCAATTAATATCTTACATGTTTTAGAAATACTCGTCATGATCCGTATTAGCTGGATAATATGTCTCATCGTCACTATCACGCATTTCCATATCCTCAACACCGTACTCCAAAGGAGGAATGACCTCATCATCACTATCACTTCCCAATCCTAATCACTCAAGTAATTTTAAGTCATTCTCATCGTGAACTTCTTCTCCAGCATCGTCCATATCTACTTCCATTCCGATCATGGCGGTTAAGTCTATCTCAAAGCTCCCTTCTAGCCCATCTTCTTCAAAGAACTCGCTGGCATATGTGTTTGGGTCTAGTAGGTTGTAATCTTCGTTGCTTGGGGCAGGTAGTTTACTATGCGGCGAAACCTTGTACACAACATCCCAACCCTGGAGACGCTTGTCTTGTTTGCAAGGGTATGATAGATAATAAACTTGTGTGGCATGTTGAGCCATAATATAGACATCGTCTCCTTCATACACATTTGACTGGCGAATTTCGACTAGCCCAACATTCTGGTTCTGCCTCGTAGCCTTTTCATCAAACCAATGGCACTTGAATACGACAGGTTTCAGAGGTTTGGAACCATGAAACTCGAGTTCGTATATTTCTTCAAGTCTTCCATAGTACTCAGACCCATCGAATGTTGTCATACAAACTCCAGAATTTCTAGTTCTTCGATTGGGCCAACTCTCCTCGTGACTTTTTGTGTGAAAGCGATATCCATTCACATCATAAGCACCAAATGACTTGACCCTATGCAAGCAACCATCGGCAACCTGTCTCAAGTTGGGACTCATAGACGAATCGATTTGCCCCTGTAAGACCAGGCGGGATAGCTCGTTATCATACATGGCAAGCCAAGTATGATCTTACAAAATAAAGAAGGTGTCTTTCTAAAAATTACCTTCTTTTTGAACCAAGATATGAAATTGGGGACACCCTGACGACCATCAGTAAGAAGGATATCTTCTTCCTCCTCGGTAGGTGGAGTTTCACCACGCCAGAATTGTGCAAAGAACTGCACCCAAAAGAAAGAAGAGGTTGGATGCAGAAGAGCCAAGATGCGAGATCTTAAGGGAAAGGAAAAAATGAGGTTTCTTGAGAACTTACTCTATGTACGACTTTACTTCGGTAAGGTTTCACAACACATATATCATGATAGTGTGCCACTCTTCATGAAGCAAGATCTTGACCCACCCAAGACTTTCACTTCCAAGTTGTCCTCGAAAATGGCTAAGAGTCGATTGATCTTCGCCAACATTGTAATGAGGAGGTGGGTTTATGCACACTGGGAAGGTTCTCAGCATAATATTTAGTTGTGAAGTTTGACACCTCAAGAATGTATGCCTCTGCAATGGAAGCTTCAATTTTGTGTTTGTTGCTAGTTTTGTATCGAAGAAAC
Organism: Cenchrus americanus; assembly: GCA_947561735.1. Lineage (NCBI taxonomy): Eukaryota > Viridiplantae > Streptophyta > Magnoliopsida > Poales > Poaceae > Cenchrus > Cenchrus americanus. The sequence continues at coordinate 9,461,616 of OX387242.1, forward strand.
TTGAGACATCTCTCAATTGGATAGCACCAACGGTTCTACACGCCCTCCCCCCATCGTACATCTGCAGGTAGGTGCAAAAGCATATGTTGCATCGGATTGAAGAAGCCAGGTGGTAAGATCTTCTCCAACTTACATAGCAACACAGGCACATTTCTTTCTAGTCAAGGGACCCTTCTTCCCTCGAGTGATGAACCCAAGGTATCGAATCCGTTGAACAAATGTGTGACGCAAAAGATGATCTAGTAATGCAAAGTAACTTCAATCTTCGAAAGGTGAAACCCTAATGCATCTAGTTAAAGAACATCGAAAATGAATCTAATCTACTAAAGACCGGAGGTAGCAAAGATAGAGGGGGTAGATAAACCGATCTGGAGAGATCGGGTCAAGCCTTTTGTTGAAGTTCCAAGCAAAAGAAGAGTAGCAAGTCAAATCTCATTAGAAGCTTCTTTAAACCGTGGTTTCCCTTCCGACTCCGAAAACGCCCACCTTTCAGAGTCCCGTTCTGTCACAACGTACTCCTATTCATGCGGGTAGTGTAGGGCGAGTCCAAGGACAAGTCGAGTTCTTTTGGAAAATCAGGCATGCACCTCTAGCCACCGCGGCTACAAGAACACCCTATGTGATCTATCTCGAGAATAGATCTAGAATAAGCAAAGCCGATCGAAAAACGAAGACTTCGGAGAAACACTTGATTGCTAGAAATTGGATTCAACTTGATAATTCAACTAGTACAATGCTACATAAACAAGATCACCATCGGGATCCTACCTAGATCTTGCTTCTAGCTCCGGGAACTCCGACGTGGTCGTCCTTGCAAGGTTCCCATGTCGGCTAGGGAGACCCTAGTCAACTAGCTCGACCCTCTCCTCTCCGAGATAGTGCCCCTCTCTTCTCTGCTCCTCGGTGGCCGATGACGAATTGATTGATGTGTGGCTCTTGACCCAGGGGCTATAAATAGCCCGAATGGCGGCTAGGTCAAAGGGTGAGGTGACCGGGCCCTAGACTGGCCGACCGGCCTGGGCCCATCCCGGCCCAGTTGCCTGCCTCCTTTGCCCTACGTCGGTTCCTGAGTCTTCTAGATCCTTCCCCTTCTGCATGTGGGTCCTTCGTCAGTTTCTCTCCGAGTTGGACGTAGCTCCTTGTCCTACAAGATTTGGCACTTTTCTGGATAGGTCCTTGGAGTTTGTCATCTTCTCGGGTTTGGTCCCCGGGCTTCTTGGAGTCAAGTTGCTTCATTGCATGACTTGTACGGGGCTTCAAGGTCTTGTCACAAGGTGCTTGATGAACTTATCCCGGAAGTCTTGCTTTCCACGTCAAAACCCTACATAAACACTAAACTCCAAAACTGACATGCTTGAATGAACTTGTTATACCAAGGGGGTTAGTACCAATGGATAAGGTATAAAACCTATGTCAACACCGAAGGTAAACTCATGGCTAGGTTGATGGAATTTCACCGTCAACATCTCCCCCATGCTTAAACCTTGCTCGTCCTCGAGTAAGCCTTCGATGGATATCATCATTGCCCTTCATTGTTTAAACCTTGCACTTGATCATACATGAGAAAACGTAATGCTCTCAAAATTTAATTCGTTAAAGTTTCATAACGTACTAGCCTTCATCTCTACGGAGGGTAGATTCTTAATTAAGCTTATCCCACAAGTATTAACATGCTCCAAAGTTTAAATAGATCTCAGAAATTTTGAAATAAAGAACGGGATGAAAAAGAGCTAAACCAAGTTCACAAATTTGAATCATCTTGCATATTGCTCATGAACTCTCATCTCACTTTATCTCTCAAGCCTATTTATTCTACTCATTTCCCTCTCATAACACATATATATGTGGTAGGCTTTATATGGAGCTTTTGGGAAAGTTTAGTCCTACCGAGATTTTATAAATGAGATGTTGTCAAAACAAGACAAACTTCTCATGGTCTTGCCGAGACTCGTCAAAAAGGTCATTGGAAAACAATGTTATATCAAGGAGGGGAAAGAGAAAAATACACACACTTGAGATAGGTGGACATGTGCAAATGGCAAAGAGTGATCCTGAGGCACAAAGGAAGTCCTCGTTATTGGATTGCACATGGTCGGAAAATGAGTATGGATCTTTTAATCTTGAAGCCTTGGAATTCCTAATGCACTTTAGAGAACCGAGGAGTTCACTTTATTTTTACACATACTCATATTTTTTTCTCATATATATTTTTTCTTTTTCTTTCTTTCTCTTTCTCATTTTTTTCTTTTTCTTTCTCAAATTTTTTTATTTGCTCCCCTTGAACTCTAAAATTGCATCGTACCTACCTCCTCCCCCATGCTCAGATGTTTGCTCGTTCTCGGGCAAAGAGATGATAAAAATAAGGTAGGTACCAGAAATATTTTTCCTTCGGAGAGATGCTTGAAATCTTCAATCTTGGCACCGTCTTGCGATCTTCCTTGAATTGATGATCCATCCTCAATGATAGGTTGTGGTCAAGGAGGTAAACACAAAAGATGATATTTGGTTTTAAGGGTGAATATCCGACGAGGTTTGTGAGATCTCCAATGTGGGGATACACAATGCACGGATAAGAGGCTAGCAAAAAGATAGATACGCAAAAATGGAATGACCAGCTTCTTAGTCTCGGGCCAAAGAAATCATGACCTGCAATAACTCACTCAAAAATAATTCTTGTACACTAAGGTTTATGCACTCAAATATATATAAGGCTCTAGATAGGTAGAGCAACACACAAGTGATATTCATAACAAGGTTAGCATTACTTTTAAGAATAAAAAACCATCTTTAATCTATCTACAACTTGAGAGCACATAAAACACTATGGGTCTTTATTTTAATCATAACCTCCTCTAAATATTAGGCTAGCATTTAGATAAATTCAGATTCGTATTTTAAGAGAGCACTAGCTTTAACATGCATAAATCAATTACAAAGATAAACAAAGCGGCAATTATAATCATATATCATCATGGCACAAATTTCATAACTATTCCAAAGATATAAACAAGGTGGTGCCTTTATTCATGATGAAAACTAATTGAAGTACATGCTGAAAATAAACTAACACACTTGCTGAAATTTAAATAAAAACTGAAAATACTACGCAAATACAAGCTGAAAATTACAGAAAAAGGGAAAAGGAAAGAAAACTAAAGCTCCTCCTTCTTTCTAATCCTCTGCCGGTGGTTGGTATTGATGATCTTGGTAGTTGTACCCTTGCTCGTAGTAGGTTTGGACATCCCCTCGGTGGTTGGTATTGATGATCTTGGTAGTTGTACCCTTGCTCGTAGTAGGTTTGGACATCCCCTCCAACGAATTGATCCGGTGGTACAAGGTGAAGACGTCCAAGCTCATAGGCAATATTTGCATTGCCTTCACCAAGTTGAGCCACGTTGGATTGGATGGCTGCGACGTACGTTTTGCATGTTTCTCGCAGCATACCCTCCAATTATGGCCATGCTTTGTTGTGGTTGGGGTATTGTGTGTAGGGCTCCGCAAAGGTCACGTTGGGCACCACATAATTTTGTGGGGGCACCGGTGCACCCCCCCCCCATGCTTGCACTTGTGGCCCTCCGTAATAACTTGGCGGAGTAGGAATTCCTCCGAATGGTGGCACATAATTTGGTTGTGCACCACCCTCTTGCGTGGAGGAGGATCCCTCCTCTACAATTCTTCCTCTTTTATTTTTCTTCGCTGGGACAAGGAGTCCCTCCTCCAACCAGTCTTCCTTCCCTTGAATGAAAAGCCTAAGTCTTGGGTCCGGAAGGGGTAAGTTCACCTTGGCCACATGAAAGCCTCCCCTCTCATCTCCACTAATATATTTTCCTTGCTTTAAATATTCGAATCCGAGAAAGGTCCCACGTAAGAGATGTTCGGGATTCCTTGTAATCCCCGGCCTTAAGGAGATGGCCAAAATAGAGAGGTAGCACCCCGAACCAATATCTCCCGATCCCGATGTTGCCTCGCAACACCATCGATTGATCATAAGGTATGAGGGGTCTATTGGCTGCTTGGCAATTAAAGCCAAGTAGAGCCAATTCAACTCCGTGTCGGTCACCTTCGTATCCCTCATCCTCCCCATAATCCACTTGCACATCCAAGAGTGCAAAACTTGCATAATGGGGTTGCGGATGGAATTGCGTTATTGGTGGGTGTAACACCCTCAAATTTTCCAATGTCAGGATGCTAATAGGAAGAATAAATTAAGCGACAATTTTCTCATAATTTTAAAACTTGACCAACATTTATTTTATTTACGGGAAATTTAGTATAGGAAAATCAATTGATTGTTTTTCTAAATTAAATTAAATAAATGTTTGTGAGTGTTTCCTTTGTTTTGGTTTCTTTTGCTTTTGTTTGGTGTGTGTTGAAAAAGAAAAGGAAATAAAAAAACAAAAACCATCCTTTTCCCGGGCCCAAATCTCCAGCTCGGCCCAACCTGGATCTCGTCGGCCCAACCGTCCTTCTCGGCCCAGCTGCATCCGCAGCCCACCTCTCTCCCACTCCCTCTCTCCCTCTCACCGACAGGTGGGACCCCCTTGTCGGATCCACCTTCAACCTCCAACCCGAGTCCTTCCTCCGTGGCCGCCGGCCGCCGTCGCACCCCGGCGCCCCTCCTTCTCCTGCGCCGCTTCCTCCTCCACAGGCGCGCATTCAAAGTGCTGGCGCGCACTCATCCCGTGCCGCCTCGGCCTTTCCCCTCCCGCCGCACAGAGCCCCACCACCATTCATGGCGGCCTCCGGTTGTTGACGGTGAAAATATGTCAACCTAGCCATGAGTTTACCTTCGGTGTTGGCATAAGTTTTATACCTTATCCATTGGTACTAACCCCCTTGGTATAACAAGTTCATTCGTGCATGTCGGTTTCGGAGTTTAGTGTTTATGCAGGGTTTTAGCGTTGAAAGCAAGACTACCGGGATAAGTTCATCAAGCACCTTGTGACAAGACCTTGAAGCCCCGTACAAGTCATGCAATGAAGCAAACTTGACTCCAAGAAGCCCAGGGACCTAACCCGAGAAGATGACAAACTCCGAGGACCTACCCAGAAAAGTGCCGAATCTTGCGTGACAAGGAGCTACGTCCAACTCGGAGAGAAACCGACGACAAGGGCCCACATGCAGAAGGGGGAAGGATCTAGAAGACTTGGGAATCGATGCCACGCGAAGGAGGCTGGGAACTGGGCCTGGATGGGCCCAGTCCGGTCGGCCCAGGCCGGCCGGCTCAGCCCAGTCCAGGGCCCAATTCCCCCCTCCTTTGACCTAGCCGCCATTCGGGCTATTTATAGCCCCGGGGTCGAGAGCCACGAATGAATCAATTCGTCATCGGCCGCCGAGAAGCAGAGAAGAGAGGGACACCATCCCGGAGAGGAGAGGGTCGAGCTAGTTCACTAGGGTTACCCTAGCCAACGTGGGAACCCTGCAAGGAAGATCATGTCGGAGTTCCCGAAGCTAGAAGCAAGATCAAGGTAGGATCCCGGTGGTGATCTTGTTTATGTATCACTGTACTAGTTGAATTATCAAGTTGAATCCGATTTCTAGTGATCAAGTGTTTCTCCGAAGTCTTCGTTTTTCGATCGGCTTTGCTTATTCTAGATCTATTCTCGAGATAGATCACATAGGGTGTTCTTGTAGCCGCGGTGGCTAGAGGTGCACGCCGGATCTTCCGAAAGAACTCGACTTGTCCTTGGACTCGCCCTAGACTACCCGCATGAATAGGAGTATGTTGTGACAGAACGGGGGCTCTGAAAGGCGGGCGTTTTCGGAGTCGAACGGGAAACCACGATTTAAAGAGGCTTCTAATGAGATTCGATTTGCTACTTCTTCTTTTGCTTGGAACTTCAACAAAAGGCTTAACCCGATCTCTCTAGATTGGTTTATCTACCCCATCTATCTTTGTTACCTCCGGTCTTTAGTGGATTAGATTCGTTTTGTGTTCTTTTTGATTTCACTTTACCAAAGATTGAAGTTACTTGGCTTTACTAGATCATCTTTTCCGTCACACATTTGTTCCTCGGATTCGATACCTTGGGTTCACCACTCGAGGGAAGAAGGGTCCCTTGACTACGACGAGAGACTTGTCCGCTTGCAAGTCTAAACGAACTTTGATACAACTATTAACCGTCAACACCGGTGTACCCGCGCCCCACCGCCATGTCGTCCTCTCCTCTTTCCCCCTCTACCCTATAAAAGGATCCACTCGAGCTCGTCTGCTCCTCGCACCGCTCCTCCTCCCTTCCTCGCACGCACAGCGCGGCCGCCTTGAAGGGACCCGTCGGAGCTCCGCCCCTCGCCGCCGATCCGCTCCTCCGGCGCTTCTCCATCCCTTCCGAGCTCCCGGGTGAGTCCCCCTTGGCCTCCTCTTCATTTCGGTGCTTTCCCCATCGCGATTGGTGGCCGGGAGGCCCGGTTGGCCGTCGCCGGCGAGCTCTCCGGCGAGATCGTCGCCGAGCGCCGCCGTCCGCCGCCGCCTATCCGCCAGCAGCTGCTGCCCGCCGTCCATCGCGCGATGAGCGGCCAGGATCTGTCCACCCCCGAGTCAAACCAAGCAAATAACGGTCAACCCAGGCCCCTCTACCGCCATTTTGCAAAAACAACCCTGCACTTTCTAATATAACAAAAAGACCCTTCCACCTTATAAGATCTTTACAGTTAGGTCCAGGTTTTCTCAGTTAAACCCCTGTCTTCTCTGGTTTTTCCACCCAAGGTCCACCTTTAACCTTTTTACACTATAAACCTCATGTTTATATGTGTAATTGTGTTTAGGCCCTTGATTTCTTGCAGTTAAGCCCCTGGAGCCCTAGTTTTTCACAGTTTAGCCCTTGTAGCCTTGTTTAGTGCGTAGTTTTCACATTTTAACTCTGTTTTTAGCGTTTCAAGTTGGGTTAGGTTCGTATTAACTCAAAGAATGTGTTAGAGACAATGTTGAACCTGTTCTTTGCTTTATAATTTATTTAATATTTAAATATGATTAAATACTTATATACATGTTTTTCTAATTCAAATTTGATTAGAGATCAACACATGTTTTTAAAAGAAAGATAATTTGATTAATGCTTATTTAAATAATATTTCCAATTAAAGTCTAATTAGAGTTATATCTTGGTTTTCATAATCAACTTTAAATTAATTAATATATATTCAATTTGCTTTCTAATAAAAGCAACATAGGTCTATCCCGAGTTTTTATAATTAAATATTAAATTGATTAATATGAACATAAATGTGTTTTTGAATTATAATTTACGTAGTACAATTCAAAATGTAAAGATATACATTTAGATGCTTTACATGCTTCTTTTAAATTAAAATGTTTAATTTGCATAAATAATACTTGAATATTTATAAGTAAAATTGGAATAAGTTATACACCGTCACTAGTACAAATGCTATCATCTATGACCATTATCTAGTGACGATTTCCTTTTTGGTCATAGAAGTTCTCTTTCCAGTGACGAAAAGAATATTTGGTCATAGAAGACTATTCTTTCTATGACGATATACAAATTTGGTCATAGTAGTTAATTCAACAGTGACGAATTGTTGAATTTGGTCACAGTTGACGACTGAGGGGTAAGACGAACGACATAATGACCAAACCTGTAATCGTCACAGAACATCGTACTGGGCCCTTCCACCATGTGGGACCCGCAAACCTACCACGTGGCCCTCACCAAGGCTGGGCCCCACCAACGCATGGTCCCACTATGCAGAACCCGTGGGCCGTTCCACCATGTGGGACCCGCAAACCTACCACGTGGCCCTCACCAAGGGTGGGCCCCACCAACGCATGGTCCCACTATGCAGAACCTGTGGGCCGTTCCAGCTGGCCCAAAGCATGTGAGCAGGTCCTTAGATGGGCTCTGGCCCATAACCGCGCCGAGGCCCACGACTGCGACTCGCATGTGCGCGTAGGGTCTGGCCCGTCCTCGTGCGGAGGCCCACGACGGCGACCAGCCCAACTAGCACTCGCATGCGCGACTTTTATTGGGTGCAAAAAGTGGAGTCCCGAGGACATGAACCCGAGACCGCTCGAAACAACAAGTGAAGACTTACCACTGCGCTATCGAAGATTTTGTGTTAGGAGGGTACTTTATATTTTATTTGTATATAAAATATCTCTGTTACAAGTGCACTGAATCTCTACTGAATGAGTCGAGTCATTCACGCTCCACTGAATCTGAATCTCCTCCCCGGCGGCCGTCCACGGCGGGAGGTCGGCGACTGGCCCGCGGCTCCCCGGCGGGGGCACGGCGACGGGACCGCGGCTCCCCGGCGGGCGCACGGCGGCGGGCCGCGGCTCCCCGGCGGGGGGCACGGCGACGGGCCGCGGCTCCCGGCGGGCGCACGGCGACGGCTGCTTATTTTTTTGTATTCTCCAAAAGTTCAATTCAGCAAGTTAGTTCCATTTGTGTAGTGCTTATTTTAAGTTACAGTTTGGCAAGATTGGAAATCTTGTGTTCTTGTTAGTCTGCTTGTTAGTCTTGTGTCCAATAATTGAAATATTGGAGAAATCGTTTAGTGTAATAATGCTCAAGTGGTGCTGTGATAGAGGTCGTCTGCTGGTTTCCAATGTTAGAACTTGTGTTTATTTTCCAATTAGTGTAGTCAGTGAAGTTTCAGTTTGAGTCAGCGAAGTTTCAGTTTCAGCTTGTGTATATTTTTTTCAGTAAACATGTTGAGTAATGAACAGTTTAAAATTTTGTTTGCTTACAAGTTCTACATGTATGTCAAAACAGATGGATCGAAGATGGGTCTATCAGATACCATTCACACCTGTGTACATCGCTGGAGTGGAAGGGTTCATGGAATTCGTTAGAAGAAGATACCCTGAAGGCAGCGAGATTAGGTGTCCATGCCGCAGATGTATGAATCAGCATTTTCGGTCTTAGCAATTAGTGAGTGCGCATGTACTACTCTTTGGAATGTCTGCTTACACTCGTTGGATTCATCATGGAGAGGCTCCGGATGCCGAAGTGATTGAAGGTGGAGAGGAGGTGGTGCCTCATGCAGGAGATGATTATGATCCATGGATACATTTGGGCGAGGATGAACAAGATGATGATGATGAAGTCACGGAGATGATAGCAGATTTGTACAAAGCAGTAGAGGAAGATGGAGAGAGTCCAATGTTTGCCAAAGTTCTCGCGGATGCCAAGCGGCCACTTTGCCCGGGATCCCAGCAATCTAGATTCTCCTTTCTAGTGAGACTTCTGTACATCAAGTCTCGCTATCGAGTTGGCAATACGACATTTGATGCTTTGATGAAGCTGTTGTCCTCAGGATTCCCTCAGTGTCAATTTCCAGATTCTTATGATGAGGCGAAGAAGTATATTCGTGAATTGGGCCTTCGATATGAATCGATCCATGTGTGCAAGAATAACTGTGTGCTGTTTCGTAAGTCAGAGGTGTTTGAAAAGAATTATGAGAAGCTAGAAGTATGCCCAATATGTGGTGAATCTAGATGGAAAGATGCTGATGGTAACAGGCGTGTTCCACACAAGGTCTTGAGGCACTTCCCACTCATACCGAGGATGAACCTGAGCGCGACACGTGGACAAACCTGAGCGCGACACGTGGACAAACCGGAGTGCGACACGTGGACCATTCAGAGCCTGACACGTGGACAAACCAGAGTGTGACACGTGGACAAACCAGAGTGTGACACGTGGACAAACCTGAGCGCGACACGTGGACAAAGCAGAGTGCGACACGTGGACAAACCAGAGTGCGACACATGGACCATTCAGAGCCCGACACGTGGGCAAATCGCAGCGCGACACGTGGCGCTGTGTCAAAGAGCTACGTCATCGTATCCATGTTAGGACTCGCCTTGCCACGTCAGCTGCCAGCATGGGCCGTGCCACGTGGCAACCCCTTCCGTGACCAATTTCGTGACCATTTGGCTCGGTCATAGAAGAAATACACTTCTATGACGAAAAACGTGTTGGTCATGGAAAAGTTCCACTTCTATGACCAAAATGACCGATTGGTCATGGAGCACCAAATGTGACGGAGCTTCTGTGACCAATTCAATTTGGTCATAAGTTGGTCATAAAAAAGTGTTCCGTGACCAAATTTGCATGTACCGTGACCAAACTGTTTGGTCATTGATGTTGAGTATTGTACTAGTGCGTTCCTTTTATATAAATATAACTTGCTTAATTATTAAATAGGGTATTTCTCTGAAATAACCTATTCACATCTTTTTGAATTAAAATTTACCAAGCACATAACCTTGTGTGATATAATCCAAATCTTACTATAGTTCTGAGTCTTTTGCGTTCGCAGTCCTAGAGCCAAACCTTGTCCTTTTTTAAAGCTTTTCATGCTTGGTGTATTGTTCTTAGTTGTTCTTGTTTGTCTGCTCTGCATGTTGTGCTCGATGTTTGCTTCGAGTAGAAGATCGAGCTGCTGATCGAAAGTCCTGAAGATCAAGAGTACCAAAAGAGCAAGAGCAGAAGAGCAAGAGTACCTTTTTGTTGAGAAAGGCAAGTGACCCTAACCATCCTTCTACCTATGCTTTAAACAAGAACAGTGTAAATTAATCAGAACATGGAGAACCACCCAGGAAAACAGTGCAACCACAAGACATATGGCTCTGTCTTGACCAATTAATTAGGGAAGTCTTGTGTGGATATACGGAGGAATGCTTTTATGACTCTTCTACTCTGGATAGGTTCTGGAACGGAAGTGCTCTTCTAGGCTAACCTGGTCCGAGGGTAGAAGGAGGGTACGAAAGATAGCCTCTAGGACGTGCTACTATGAACTAATACACATGGGAGGACTCTTTGTAAAGGCCTCGTAGCGCCCCTATGCAACCACACCTCGGAAGTGTGGTATTGTGCCTACTTTTGCACAGCATAGTTGGGTTCAAAGTTCTTCGGAACTTTTACGTGACTTGTGGTGAAAGTGTACAACCTCTGCAGAGTGTAAAACTGTTATAACAGTCGTGCTCACAGTCAAGAGCGGCCTGGACCCTCACATGATTAATATACTTAAAGATGGAATTTATTTTGCATTCTCGTTAACTTTTGTGGCCTTGCTGAGTACCAACCATAAGTGTACTCATCCTTGCTTAAACGTTGCTCAGAAAAAGAAGAAGGTGCACGAAGTCCAGAAACACAACCCCCAGTTGATTGCCTGTGAAGTTTGGAGCCTTTGCTTCCCCAGGATTCCGCTGTAAATCTTTGATAATCTCTCTTTCTTTACGTGATATTGTTTCTGTTATTCACTATGATGTCACTATATGTATGAAACTTGATCCTGGCATACATATAGTTAAGCATTTGGTTTTCTTCGGAAAATCGGGTGTGACAGTGGGCTTCTCCGGAGATTAAACTCCAAAATCCATCCAATATGCCATCCGGAACGTCAACTTTCTCCGGAGCTCCCTTTTGGAACCCAAGTAGCTCCCTAATATACTCGTAGGGAACCATTGAATTCCCTCCAAACGGAATGATAAACTTTGCACCCCCTCATCAAAGATAGGCGCCATAGTCATCAAGATTTCCAAGGCAAACTCCTTGTGGGTGTTTGCTGACACCCCGTTGGAGAATTGCACCCATCCAAGGTGCCCCAACATATGATATATGTTTGTGCTGAAACCCAAATAGTTGAGGGCTTGATCGTCGAAAACAATGTTTGCCACAAGCCTCTTCTCAAGACGGGAGAGTTTCTTCTCCTCCTCCTCCGACAATATGATGAAGCCATATGTGGAGTACCGCGGAGTGTATGGAGGTGGCGCGGATGAACGGGTCAATCGACGAGGTGGGACGGGCGGCTTCTCCGCACGTCCTTGAGGTTCGGTAAACCTCATGGACGTGCTCCTTGTTGCTCTCATGCCACCGAGGAGGAGAGTGTCGTTCCTCCTTGGCGGTGCCGTATCTTCCTCCATGCTCCGAGGAGACTCAGAAACCGAGTGCCTCCTCGAAGACGTCGTCAAAGATGGCTTGGATGACGATGACCCCTTCTTCTTGGTGAAGAGACTTGTGGTTTTCTTCCACATGATTGCAGCACTCTCCTCTCCACTAAAATTCCGGGTTTCAAGCAGTAACTAGGCACTTCAAAAATTACTTCGAAATGTGGACTTTGAGTGGATCAAGGGTGTGAATTGTTTGAGCTATCAAGCTTGGGAAGGTTGACTATGTCTACGGTGGTTCTGGGCACGAAAACTTGAGCACACAAACTAAGGAAGGAGAGGGATACTTGCCTGCAGGAGATGGGAGCCGGGGGGCACCATTTATAGGCCAGGCCGGCCGGCCTGGGCCGACTGGCCTGGGGTGGTTCTGGCCCCTCTGGCTCGGCTCTTTCTCCCAGCACGATCATTTCTCCTCCGTGACTTTCTTGCCCGCGTGTTCCACGAGTTGCACCGCCCAAACGCTCTCGTCCACTCCTTTTCTTGCATTATTGGTCCTTCCACTTGATGCTTCATGCTTTGAGTCATGTCCATGCTCCCTTGCTCCACTTGCTTCACATGCCACCATGAATTTCCTGCAAAGTCATGCTTGCTGCCCACCCATGCTTGTCCTTTGCATCTGGTCTTGATGAAAGTTGTTGAAAGGGCATCCAATGGTGTGTTATGGTGCATACATAATTAACTTCAACTAGATTGCCTCCCTCTAAGCATTTTTAAGGCTAAGCACTCCTCTAATTTCGAAAAATAAAAATATTTTCAGAGCTATGGAAAAGCTCAAGCATAAATTTAGAGAAGTTTTTAAACCATTAAAAACAAATGTAAGTCGAAAATATTTTCCGACTACATTGATATCGGTCTCACCGGTATAGTTTGCCTTCATTGGTTGAGAGCAAACTTTTCCCGGCTTGATCATGGGGGCATAGGTTTAGGTTCTAGTTTTGGCTAACTTAGAGAGATTTTGAATGAAATAAAATTAAATGAGGCTTAGAAAAATTCTAATCTTAGAGAAACCAAGGATATAGATTTTTTAGCCAACCAAAAGTTTAGTTTCTAGGTTCACGCGAGTTCTACCACGTGCTGAAATTTAACTAACACCTAGGTACAAGCTGTGGCTCTACTCGTGTGTTTTAGCATGAAAAACAAGTCAACCACAACATCATAATGAGGATGAATGGTTGAGTTAGGTTCTGAATTTATTTGGTTGTGGTTTCTCGAAAAGAAGCAAACAAACACATAGGAGGGTTCAAGTAAAGGGTTTATGATCAAGCAAAATATTCAACCAAGAATTATGTCTCTAATATTGTTCAACCACTTCTAAGTCTAATGTCTTTGCGTAGTAAGATTCAAAACTGAAATAAAAAAACTTGAAAAACCTGGAATCGGGTTGTCCTCCCGGTAGCTTATTCTTGACTTATCTTCCGCAATCTTGGGTACCCACTTCCGCACCATCTTGGGCACAAGCTTATCTTCCGGTTTAGTCATTTTTTGGTCTTCACATGCGGCTTTTCTTCCTTTGTCTTGGCGGATGCAACAACTTCCTTGATTTTCTTCACGTCCTTCTTCTTCGACTCTTTCTTCTTCTTCAGCCCTTCCTTCTTCCTTGGTTCTTCCTTAACAACGCGACGATGAGGTGGAACATTTTTAACTTCAATCATATTGCATACCTCGAGGCGTGGTCGAAACTTGAAGGAGCTCCTTTCTCTGTTAATGTCGAACATGATCTCCCCCTAGCCAACATCAATAGTAGCTCCCACGGTCTTGAGGAAGGCCTCCCAAGGATGAGAGGCGGCTTCTCCCTCTCTCCCATCTCGAGCACCACGAAGTCGATGGGGATGAAGTGGTGTCCGACCTTCACGGGCACATCTTCGGCGATGCCCAAGGGATAGCGAATGGAGTTATCACCCAACTCTAAGGCGGTAGGCGTAGCTTCTCGAACACATCCCTTGGCATGACGCTCACACTTGCTCCACGGTCGCATAACGCCTTCTCGAATTAGAACGAACCAACTGAACATGGAATTGTCGGGCATCCGGGGTCCTTTTGCTTCTCTAGCCCATTAGCAATAGCGACACTACATTGCTTAGACATCTTGACATGATCTACCCCGAGTGTTGCTATCTCATATTTATTTGCAAGTATGTCTTTGAAGTAACGTGAATATGTAGGTACTTGAAGGGCATCCAATAACGACATGTTGATGCTAAGTCTACGCACAACCTCCACAAACTTCTCAAAGTGGTTGTCAAGTTTACCTTGGAAGTAGCATGGCTTGAGTTGCGGTATCTTCGTGTCTTCTTCCGGCATCTCAAAATCGGGTTCTTCGGTGATGATCGCCGTAACTTCCTCCTTAGCAAATTCCTCCGCCTCGGCGGATGGTTCAGGCTTCCTTGCTCCCGCGGAACGTTCCGGATCTTTGGTCTCCTTTCTTGAACGTGTTTGAATAGCCTTCGCCGATTCGGGACCTTTAGGTTGTCCCGGAAGCTTCCCTTCATTAGTAGTGAGGCGCCCGGCAAGTTGTCCCACTTGTGTCTCGAGCATCTTCATCATGTTGAGCACTTGATGGTTGGAGCTTCCGACCTCCATCACTTTGCTATCGATGTTCTCCAACACCTTGTCTATGGACTTGAACTTGGTGACGGTGACCTTGTTGATCTTAGCTTGCTCGTCCACGAAGTCCTTCAATTGTATACGAAGCGGAACCAAATTCGGAATGGATGAGCTTGCATTAAATTGAGGTATACCTTGCCCGTAGCGGAAGTTCGGCAAATCTCCCTTCCTCATGTAGTCGAGCACCTTGGCTTCCTCCGAACAATCCTTGTGGACATGGCCATATTCTCCGCACTCTTCACATGTGGATCTTGCTTCGGCAGCCTTCAAATCTTGAGCCTCTTTCTTTTCTATCTCCATCTTCTCCAACCTCCTCATGAGTGAATCGATCTTGCCTTCAAGTATCTCTTCCTTCTCCACTTGCATGTTAATACTTGTGGGATAAGCTTAATTAAGAATCTACCCTCCGTAGAGAGGAAGGCTAGTACATTATGAAACTTTAACGAATTAAATTTTGAGAGCATTACATTTTCTCATGTATGATCAAGTGCAAGGTTTAAAAAATGAAGGGCAATGATGATATCCATCGAAGGCTTACTCAAGGACGAGCAAGGTTTAAGCATGGGGGAGATGTTGACGGTGAAATTTCGTCAACCTAGCTATGAGTTTACCTTCGGTGTTGACATAAGTTTTATACCTTATCCATTGGTACTAACCCCCTTGGTATAACAAGTTCATTCGTGGATGTCGGTTTTGGAGTTTAGTGTTTATGCAGGGTTTTGACGTTGGAAGCAAGACTTCCGGGATATTTCATCAAGCACCTTGTGACAAGACCTTGAAGCCCCGTACAAGTCATGCAATCAAGCAAACTTGACTCCAAGAAGCCTAGGGACCAAACCCGAGAAGTTGACAAACTCCGAGGACCTATCTAGAAAAGTGTCGAATCTTGCAGGACAAGGAGCTACGTCCAACTCGGAGAGAAACTGACGACAAGGGCCCACATGCAGAAGGGGGAAGGATCTAGAAGACTCGGGAACCGACGTAGGGCAAAGGAGGCAGGCAGCTGGGCCGGGATGGGCCCAGGCCGACCGGCCGGCCTAGCCTAGTCCAGGGCCTGGTTACCTCCCCCTTTGACATAGCCGCCATTTGGGCTATTTATAGCCCCGGGGTCAAGAGCCACGCATCAACTAATTCGTCATCGGCCGCCGAGGAGCAGAGAAGGGAGGGACACCATCTCGGAGAGGAGAGGGTCGAGCTAGTTGACTAGGGTCTCCCTAGCCGACGTGGGAACCTTGCAAGGAAGACCACGTCGGAGTTCCCGGAGCTAGAAGCAAGATCAAGGTAGGATCCCGGTGGTGATCTTGTTCATGTATCATTGTACTAGTTGAATTATCAAGTTGAATCCGATTTCTAGCAATCAAGTGTTTCTCCGAAGTCTTCGTTTTTCGATCGCCTTTGCTTATTCTAGATCTATTCTCGAGATAGATCACATAGGGTGTTTTTGTAGCCGCGGTGGCTACAGGTGCATGCCTGATCTTCCGAAAGAACTCGACTTGTCCTTGGACTCGCCCTACACTACCCGCATGAATAGGAGTACGTTTGATAGAACGAGGGCTCTGAAAGGCGGGCGTTTTCGGAGTTGGAAGGGAAACCACGGTTTAAAAAAGCTTCAAATGAGATTTGACTTGCTACTTCTTCTTTTGCTTGGAACTTCAACAAAAGACTTGACCCGATCTCTCTAGATCAGTTTATCTACCCCCTCTATCTTTGCTACCTTTGGTCTTTAGTAGATTAGATTCGTTTTAGATGCATTAGTGTTGATGGTGTATTTTGGTGCACCTAGCATGTTCATTACACTTTGGTTTGGATTTGATTATGGAACTAACCCGCCACTAGGCACACTAATCATATAACAAGTTCATCTTTGTGCATGCATTTGGAAGTGTTGTGTTTATGTAGGAAAACATGGACATAAAGGACGGATTCGCAACAAGTTCAAAGGAGCATTTACGGAGTCTTGTTCGTGTTCATGAGCTTGCCGAAATCACTTCCAATGGTGGCGAGGACCGAAGTGCTACGAGGAACATCCCCGGGATTGAAGCGTAAAAGATCGAATTTCATGCGAAGAGAGCCTCCATCTTGGACGCGAGGATAACATCATCAAATTCATGCAAGTGGAGGGGGCAAAGTACATAAGTGCACGAGGACCCACGGAGCAAAGGGGCGGCCGAACCGGGCCGGGTGGGCACGGCGGCCGGCCCAAGCCGGCCGGCCCGGCCCGGTTCCGACACCGGTTCGGTCCCCGTTTTCCTTGCCCTCGAAGGATCTTCAACCCTAAAAGCCCCAAGGCGCCGCCAACACCGAGAGAGGAGTCATTCGCACCGAAGGCCATCCACAAGCTAGAGAGAGAGGAGGAGGATCTCCGGCGAGAGATCAACCACCTCGAAGGAAGCACCCTCTCGTCGAGAAGAAGGAAGACACGGCGGAAGGGAAACCATGATCAACGGTGCCATGATCGGCACCTTGATGGGGTAATCTTCTCATTCGTCCATGGGTTGTAATCGATATTGAGATGTAATCGCACTTTGTCGGATTATCTATCTATCATCTTGTGTTGAATATACTTTAATGCTTAAGGTTAGCTACCATGCCGTAAAGGGAGTAGAGCTCCGATGCTTCCTTGGATCCATTCAATACGCCGTGTCCATCAAAGGTCTAGTCATGAATACCTTCGCGTAGTGACGACGAGAGGAGGGAAAGGGCGAAACCGTGGTCACAACCCCGATAGATTAGATTGGTTTTCATGTCTTTAAGCGATTGCATGCTCTAGTATCGTAGACCCGTGGGCGAGTGTCTTCTACCTTGATATCTTAATAATTCTCTCTAGTGTAGTTTAGTTGTTTTCTAGTATAATAGTAGTTAGGGTTTTAGTAGCTAGTGTGTCGTTGTTGATCGAACGCTTGTAATCCCCTTGCTCCGCGGATTGACAAGAACCTTGGGAATCCCGTGGTGAAAAAGGTGTGGGGTCCGTACGCTTGCGGATCGTAGAGGGATACGTCTTTTATCCGTCAACAAGCCCCTTTTTCTGGCGCCGTTGCCGGGGAGCAAGTTAGTTTACATCGTTTGATTTGCATCTAACTTAGTTTTATATTTAGTTTATCTTTTATTTGCTATATCTAACATATACTATCTAAAAAACACTTGTTTCGTTTTTGTTTTTGTTTTTATCTTATTGTCTAGATGGAGTTCGTTAATCAACCCGTGGAAGAACCGGAGAAATCATTAAGGGATTACGCTAGCCCTCGATGTGAAGACATAAAAGTACAAGAGTCGGATTCGAAGCTCGAAGCGACCAAGTATGAAATTAAATCCAAGATCATCAAGATGGTGGCGGAAAACCCATTTGAAGGGATGGTTACGGAGAACCCATATAGACACATAAGGGATTTCACGACAATATGCAACACGGTGCGTCAAGAAGGAGTTCCCGATGAATGGTTCAAATGGAATCTCTTTCCCTACTCACTTGCCGCAAAGCAAAGACATGGTATTCGGTTGTGTCCTTTGAAGTTGAAGGCAATTGGAACAAGTTGACAAAGAAGTTTTGCGAGAAGTTCTTTCCAATTAGCAAGGTTCAACATCTAAGGAGGCAAGTGATCACTTTCATGCAAGGAGAAGAGGAAGGGATAGACCAAGCCCGGGATAGGTTTAATGGATTAATCGAACAAGGACCAAAACTCGGCTTCACCGGTGACGTACTCTTGCATACATTTTTCTTTTCCCTAACCCCTAGTTGCATGCAACACATCGAAATGTGTGCGGTGGGGATCTCATGGAGAAAACACTCACGGAAGCCACCCAACTTCTACAAAAAGTTAGTAAAGCGAGCTGCCATGCGAAGAGATTGGGAAACAAGACTTGCGGAAGAGCCGGAATACAATTCAAGGAAGAAGAAGCTTGCTGATTTTTCTAAAGAGGCAACCCCGGAAGTCACAAGAGAGGAACCAATCATGGAAAAGCTTGAACAAGAACACATCAAGTCAAGAACTACACCAAACGTCAACTTCGCCGTACCAAAGGAGACGAACAAGAGAAGCATGTCAAGCGTGAAGCCACTAAGGGAGTTCGAACCAATGGATTGGGTTCCTATTGATTACGGAGAAGTATTCGACAAGAGAAGACCGTTCCCTAATCAAAAGGGAATGGCGAGAGCATTAGAAGTGGATTTCCCACCGGAGAAGAAAGCTGAAAATTCATACGACCTCGAAACCACCGGCGAGATTTTTGAAAAGCTCTTTGGAGATGATGTGGTGGATCCTGAACATGTTGCCGAGGTGAAGAGAATCATGGGGATCAAGCCCGAAGCATCACCATACGCTCGCCTCGCTGAAATTTACTCGATAGGATCCGAAGAAGAAGAGAAGATGACACCACACTTGAGTTGCGAGATCAACGGAGTTCAATGCAAGGCTTTATGCGACATCGGAGCCCAAGTAAGTGTTATATCTTCTAAAATTTACGATAAAGTTCAAAACCACAACCTAGACTTAGCTCCAACATCAACGAAATTAATTATGGGAGATGGTAGAACTATCAAACCTCTAGGTATTGCTTGCAACATGAAAGTAAAAATTTCTAGAAACTTTATACCAACCGATTTCTTTGTTATTGATGCTTACCATAGTAATCATGATCACATAATCTTAGGTAGGCCTTTTCTTAAGTTGGTTGATGCCGTGTTAGATGCCGGAGAAGGCAAAGTAACAATGAACCTTAATGGAACAAAGTACACATATAACTTTCTTCGTGCTTCTAAACACCTTACACCTTTTCCTCCCGAAGATGAAGAAGTAGAAGAGATAGATAGTCTTTGTTTTGTTGAAACCCTTAGAGACCCGCCGCAAAGAGCGATGGAAAATCAAATTAGTAATCAACAAGATGAAGAACTAGAGGAAGCAACAAAAAGCTTAGAGCCGCATGATGGTAGCGTGGAGGAAGAGAAATTCGAAGACATAGGAGAAATCAAACCCGAGGAGCCACAAGTGCCCGAGGTAGACCTTAAACCTTTGCCCAAGGGATTAAAATATGAATTTTTGGGCCCGGACAAAACTTATCCGGTCATTGTGAGCGACGAGTTGAGTCCCGAAGAAAATGAAGCGTTGCTGATTTTATTAAAAAACATAGGAAGGTGATTGGGTATTCAATTAATGATCTCAAAGGTATTAGCCCAGCCTTTTGCACTCATCGTATACCAATGGAAGACCAATGTAAGCCCGTAGTGGACCACCAAAGGAGGCTAACCCATGCCATGCGAGAGGTAGTAAAGAAAGAGGTTATCAAGTTACTTGATGCCGGAATCATCTACCCGGTTCCGCATAGCGAGTGGGTGAGCCCGGTACATTGTGTACCAAGAAAGGTACATTGTGTACCGAAGAAAGGAGGTTTAACCGTGGTGAAGAATGAGAAGAACGAGTTGATACCGCAAAGAACCGTGACAGGGTGGAGGATGTGTATCGATTATCGTAAGCTTAACAAAGCGACGAAGAAAGATCACTTCCCCCTACTGTTCATTGACGAGATGCTCGAGAGGTTAGCAAACCACGCTTATTTTTGCTTTCTCGACGGATACTCGGGGTTCATGCAAATTCCCATTCACCCGGAAGATCAACATAAGACAACGTTTACGTGTCCTTACGGAACATTTGCATATAGGAGGATGCCCTTCGGCCTATGCAACGCTCCGGCCTCTTTTCAACGTTGCATGATGGCCGTGTTTTCGGAATTCATCGAAGAAATTGTTGAAGTGTTTATGGATGATTTTTCCGTTTACGGAAAACGTTCATGGATTGCTTAGCAAACTTAGAAAAGGTCCTTACAAGGTGTGCGGAGGTAGATTTGGTTTTAAATTGGGAAAAGTGCCACTTCATGGTTAAGCAAGGCATAGTGCTCGGACATGTTATATCGAGAGAGGAATTGAAGTGGACAAGGCTAAGGTAGAGACGGTTGAGCAACTCCCACCTCCTACGGATGTTAAGTCCTTAAGGAGCTTTCTAGGCCATGCCGGATTCTATAGAAGATTTATAAAGGACTTCTCGAAGATCACTAAGCCTTTGACGCACCTTCTTCAAAAGGATATGGCTTTCGACTTTGACGAGAAGTGCCTAGCGGCATTCCGGACCTTCAAACATGCGTTGGTGAGTGCTCCCATCATCCAACCTCCGGATTGGAGCCAACCTTTCGAGATCATGTGTGACGCAAGTGACTACGCCGTAGGCACGGTCTTGGGTCAAAGAAAGGAAGGCCGAGTTCACGCCATTTACTACGCTAGAAAAACTCTTAGTGGGGCACAATTAAATTACGCCACTACGAAAAAAGAGTTGCTAGCGGTGGTATTCGCTTTCAAAAAATTCAGATCTTACATCGTGAACTCGAAGGTCATTGTTTACACCGATCACGCAGCCATCAAGTATCTCTTGGCTAAGAAGGAAGCTAAACCACGTTTAATTCGTTGGATCCTTCTTCTCCAAGAGTTTGATGTTGAAATTCGTGATAAAAGGGGGGTGGAGAATGTTGTGGCCGATCATTTGTCTAGGATGAATCGTGGACAAGATGATAAAGAGCCCATAGAAGATAAGATGAGAGATGACCACCTCTATAGAGTGCTCGATAAAGATACTTGGATGATCGACATCATTCGAGCAATTCGGAAGATGCCCCTCGATCATTTAGATAAAAACACTCAAAGGAAGATAATCTCCGAAAGTAAGAAATATTTTTGGGATGCACCATACCTCTTCAAGCTTGGCAATGATGGAGTGATGAGAAGATGTGTGCCAAGAGAAGAGAGGGTTGAGATTCTAAAAAAGTGCCACTCGACGGAGTACGGTGGACACTATAGCCATTTTCGAACCGAAGCAAAAGTATGGTCGAGCGGATTCTATTGGCCGGAGATGCATGAAGATACTAAAAGATATGTTGCGTCATGCCCCGAATGCCAAAGAACCGGAAACATCTCTCAAAGAAATTCTATGCCTTTGAAATACAACTTACAAATCGACATATTCGATGTATGGGGCATAGACTTCATGGGGCCTTTTAAAAACTCATTTGGATTCGAGTATATCCTTGTTATGGTTGATTATGTATCCAAGTGGGTAGAGGCAATACCATGTCGTAAAGCTTCCACGGAGGAGTCCATCACTATGATCAAGAACGTGATTTTTCCCCGTTTCGGTACACCGAGAATCTTGATAAGTGATGGAGGAACTCATTTCACCGGCAGAACTTCAAAAAGTGCTTGTCCAAGTTGGGAATTGAGCATAGGGTCTCCACGGCCTATCACCCACAAACCAACGGACAAGCGGAGACGTCAAATAGGCAATTAAAAAGCATACTTAACAAGACCATAGATAAGGGAGGCAAGGATTGGTCGAAGAAATTAGACGGAGCTTTATGGGCTTATCGAACGGCGTTTAAAACACCGATAGGTATGACCCCTTATCAATTCGTCTATGGAAAAGCTTGCCACCTTCCGGTTGAGTTGGAACATAAAGCCTATTGGGCAATTAAAGAGATGAACCTTGATCTCGATGCCGCGGTGGTGAAACGAAGAATTCAAATAAGCGAGCTAGAGGAGTTGAGGTTGAAAGCATATGAAAACGCAAGCATATACAAGGAGAGAATCAAAAGGTGGTATGGTAAAAGATTGAAGAAAAAAGAATTTAAAGAAGGAGATAAGGTCCTCCTCTATAATTCGAGGTTTAAAACCTTCGGAAAGGGGAAATTGCAAAGCAAGTGGGACGGACCTTATGTTGTACATTCGGTGTTCTCCAACGGAGCGGTAACCATTATGGATATAAACGGCGATCAATTTGTGGTGAATGGACAGCGGCTTAAGGTTTACTATGAACCCGATGTCGTGCCCCTTCACCATGTTGACGTCTTCACCATGGAGGAAGAGCCCGAACGTCCCGCCTAGGACGAAAAACAAGGCATCAACTTTTGTAAATAATTTTTCTTTTAGTTTTCTCGGAGTTTTTCGCGAAGATTTACTTCGGGCCAACTTTTTCCCATGGGCTAAGGAAGAAAAAATAGGGCGGTGTGCAAAAACCGGACCGGCCGGCCCTCGAGGCGGGGTGGGCCGGCCGGCCCAGGCGGACCGGCCCGAGAGGGGCCCGACGTCCGATGATGCCGAATTTCACCCGAATTGCTCATTTTTGACTTCCTTGTTTGGTCGAAAATTTTAAGGGAAGTGTAAAAAAGGAAAATAAGGTTCCCGGGGATTTTCTCTCGGGACTATTTATTTGGCCGAATTGGGAGCTCGAGGATCAAACCTTTCAAGCAATATTTTGCACCCTTGTAGCGACCATTGTGCCCCCAAGGAGCTTAGAGTTGAAGCTAGAAGCCAAGAAGCCATCGATGGAGGAGGCGATGCGATGCGAGCTCAAGCTACCCGTCAAGAGGACCGCACGCATCCATTGCGGAGGACGTGTCCCGACCGAAGCTCTTGCATCTCGCAACCCCCGTCGATGGAGAGAAGGTCCCTACACCCGTTCGAAGGTCGGCACGCATCCAAGGCATCAAGCGCAAAGACTACAAGGAGGTGTCGCCAGAGCCTAAGGATTATGGGGATAGCGACTACTCCGACGATCGTAGCCCGAGCTCGTGGGCGGCCGCTGGTAGAGATGATGATGATTGGGATGAGCAGCCCAAGGAAAGGACTCCCAAAGGCCCCAACGGCGACGGCAACGATGGCAACGAAGGCAACGACAATGGAGGTGGCGACGACGGTGGTGACAACGGTGGATATTATGGCAACGACGACCCCTTCGGATTGCATCCGATGTGTTGTCGAGCTTGCCGTCAATCCATCGCGGATCTCTACACGTTGGCCGACGAATGTCTCCAAGCCATGGAAGCGATGAAGCAGCGTATGGAGGACTTGGAGCGCGTAGTTGAAGATGACTACAAGTTCCTAAACCGTAACGTGCGCAAACTTTTCGGCATGGTTGGAAACATGAGAGGCAAGTGGTGCAAAACTTGCTTGAAGTACCACTAGATCTAGTTTTCCCCTTAGGATTTTTGTAAGATACGACGAGGACGTCGTATGTTTTAAGCGTGGGGGAGAGCTAGCTCGCTAGCCTTAGCTTTTGAACTTCAAGTTTAGGTTCGGTTTAATCTTTGTGTGAGAGTCTTAGTGTTTTAATGAGTCTTTAGTTTTTGAGTGTGTTTTAAAATTTTTGCAAGTGTCTTAAATTAGTGTTGAGTCAAGAAAACCAAATAAAAAGAGTCTTATATATATCTTTGTGTTTTATGTATTGCTTATCTTTATTTACTTGTTTGTTTAATTTCCGATTCTTGATATATGAACACAAGTATGTGGTTTGAAAAACGTTTACCGTGGTGCTTAGTGGAATCGCTACTACTTAAAGTACCCATACCGCACTTCGATCTTGAGCTTCACATGTTAGTTGTGCTATGTTCAATGCTAAAAATTGGAGGATTTCAGTTCTGAAAATTATCTTAAAACCCTTGTAATAAAGGTTAGCAAAACCTCTTTTTCCAAGTTGAGAGTAAGAAAAAATTCCTATCCAAAGCCAAGTTTATTTTTTCGCTCCACCATAAGTGTGATTAGCACGATGAGTTAGGCTAGGACCCTTCTCTCTTGGTGAGTTTTAATTTCGAGCAATGATCATGTCCTTGTGCTTATCTTTTGTTGCTAGCCTCGTCATATATTCGGTACGTGACCTTCACAATGAAAGTCACGATCGTCGCCGGATTCCATACCCAACCCTATACATCTCTTTTGTACATCGTATTCCTTGAACACAACCTATTTTCAAAGTTTCGTCTCGTCTCTAGCATGATTTATTTAAAATTTCAGATTGTATGCATGCGAGGAAAGAGAGAATTGAAAGCTTTGAAAAGTTGTCAAGAGAGAGAAAAATAAAGAGAAAAAGTATGAGTATGGAAAAGAAAGAAAGAAATAAAGAAAGAAAAAAATTATGTGTGAATGAAAGAAGAAAAAGTAAAAGGAAAAATATGAGGTAACAATGAATATATGAGAGGGATGGATCAAGTGAAAGAAAAGAAAAATAAAGTGTAAGGAAGGGTGTCACGTTGATTGTGAGACGAAACTTTTATTCTATTTCCAACCATGTGCAATCCGACAACGAGGACATCATTGGTGCCTTGTAGTCACAATTTTCTTTTGCCCTTGCACATGTCCACCATTCTAAATCTTCTCATCCTTGATATCCCTACATATGGTTAATTCTCATGATCATTGGCTTTGAAAGGTAGACAACCATTAGAGGAAGTTCTTAGTTTGACAATAGTTGTGTTGATTGCGCTAGCCCTACCTATAGCTCCACTTTACATGATATATGAGAGATTAATGGGAGGTGAGAGTCTTATAAAACTTGGTTAGGATAGCCACTTTATATGAGTGACTTGAGAGAGCTTGGAGAAAGGTTTTTTCCTAATACTTGTTGCAGGAATTTTTGTTTTGAAAATCATAAAAACCCTCCGATGGAAGCAAAGAAGTAAGCATTGCTGAAATTGAAGACTTCGAGTGAAGAGTTTGAGTTGTGGGGTAAAACTTGACGTGGTAAAAATTCTAAACGACCATGTTTATGTTTGATTATCATTACTTTGTGTTTATGTATTAAAGATGAAGGGATTGACTAACTTGTGAGGAAGGATAAGTGGTATATGATTACAACACCTTGGACGAAGATCTTTTACGAGTACTTGCTCGAGGACGAGCAAGAGCTAAGCGTGGGGGAGATGTTGACGGTGTATTTTGGTGCACCTAGCATGTTCATTACACTTTGGTTTGGATTTGATTATGGAACTAACCCGCCACTAGGCACACTAATCATATAACAAGTTCATCTTTGTGCATGCATTTGGAAGTGTTGTGTTTATGTAGGAAAACATGGACATAAAGGACGGATTCGCAACAAGTTCAAAGGAGCATTTATGGAGTCTTGTTCGTGTTCATGAGCTTGCTGAAATCACTTCCAATGGTGGCGAGGACCGAAGTGCTACGAGGAACATCCCCGGGATTGAAGCGTAAAAGATCGAACTTCATGCGAAGAGAGCCTCCATCTTGGACGTGTGGATAACATCATCAAATTCATGCAAGTGGAGGGGGCAAAGTACATAAGTGCACGAGGACCCACGAAGCAAAAAGGGGCGACCGAACCGGCCGACCAAGCACAGCGGCCGGCCCCGGCCGGCCGGCCGGCCCGGCCCGCTTCCGCACCGGTTCGGTCCCGTTTTCCTTGCCCTCGAAGGATCTTCAACCCTAAAAGCCCCGAGGCGCCGCCAACACCGAGAGAGGAGTCATTCGCACCGAAGGCCATCCACAAGCTAGAGAGAGAGGGAGGAGGATCTCCCGCGGAGATCAACCACCTCAAAGGAAGCACCCTCTCGTGGAGAAGAAGGAAGACACCGGCGAAGGGAAACCATGATCAACGGTGCCATGATCAGCACCTTGATGGGGTAATCTTCTCATTCGTCCATGGGTTGTAATCGATCTTGAGATGTAATCGCACTTTGTCGGATTATCTATCTATCATCTTGTGTTGAATATACTTTAATGCTTAAGGTTAGCTACCATGTCGTAAAGGGAGTAGAGCTCCGATGCTTCCTTGGATCCATTCAATACGCCGTGTCCATCAAAGGTCTAGTCATGAATACCTTCGCGTAGTGACAGTACGAGAGGAGGGAAAGGGCGAAACCGTGGTCACAACCCCGATAGATTAGATTGGTTTTCATGTCTTTAAGCGATTGCATGCTCTAGTATCGTAGACCCGTGGGCGAGTGTCTTCTACCTTGATATCTTAATCATTCTCTCTAGTGTAGTTTAGTTGTTTTCTAGTATAATAGTAGTTAGGGTTTTAGTAGCTAGTGTGTCGTTGTTGATCGAACGCTTGTAATCCCCTTGCTCCGCGGATTGACAAGAACCTTGGGAATCCCGTGGTGAAAAAGGTGTGGGGTCCGTACGCTTGCGGATCGTATAGGGATACGTCTTTTATCCATCAACAATTAGGGTTTCACCTTTCGAAGATTGAAGTTACTTTGCATTACTAGATCATCTTTTGCATCACACATTTGTTCCACAGATTCGATACCTTGGGTTCACCACTCGAGGGAAGAAGGGTCCCTTGACTACGACGGGATACTTGTCCGCTTGCAAGTATAAACGAACTTTGATACAACTATTAACCTTCAACACTAGGAAAACCTCTTGTCAGGCCAGAACCGGTACTTAAGCTCTCACCTAAGATGTACAAATTTCATGAGTGGTACATGTGTCAGTCACTGAAAGGCGTACATAACATAGCTATGATTGTTGCACCTGAAGATTTTGCCACTGAAGGAAACAAGGTGGTCTGTATGGATTTCAAAGATATTTACCATCAAGACGCCCTGAATACCGATCTTATCGTCGCTTGGTGTCTGTAAGTGTTACATATGTGGATTTACTAATTAAATTTGTTTTTCATTTTTGGTAGCCTGCAAAAACATGAGATGCAAAAAAAGAATATTGCTAGTATTGGTTTCATGGACCCATCAAAAGTCAACGAGTTTGAGGTCAAGCATCAACCAGACACAACAATCTCGACAATCTATAAGACCTTGTCTAAGTTTCATGACAAGGATCTCATACTACTACCTTACAGCTGCGAGTATGTACAATTGCCATCTAATTGTCTTTGCTAATTCTATTTAGTTCTAATTTGTATGACTATTATGCCATGTATGCACAGTTTCCACTGGATTCTTATGATCATTCAAGTCGACAATAGCAGCGTCATGGTGTGGGATTCATTGAGAAACAACCCCGCAAGTTACCAAAACCTTCAAGATATGTTTCAAGTGTAATAATTCTACCTAAGACATTCTTTTAAATGCAAGATACCAAAACCTTCAATATTTTTTTCAAGATATGCTTTTACTAATACATTGTCTCTCATTAATTTTCCTCAGAGCTTGGCAAAAATTCATTGCGGAGAAAGAAGGTGAATTTAACCCAACAATTACATTCTATACTGATTATCCGGTACGTAATCCAAATAGCAACTTTAGATTTGAGAAAATTTAAATTTATCACACTTATATTTCATAATATTTTCTCCTATCCACTTTAGTGTTTGAGACAGGAACAAGAAAAAAATTTATGTGGATACTATGTCTGTGAGCACATACGATGTTTGGCAAGTGCAAAGTCCGGAAATTGTGATGTAAGTTAATTAAATAAACCTATTAATAATACATCATTTCCTAATATATTATCATATTTGCATATTATACGGATGCTTCTATATTTAATTGTTGAGTGTAATATATTAACATATTTGGACATTATACAGATGAATATGGTTAAGGACGAGGTCATTCAGAAGGATCGTCTTTTGTCCATGAGGAGGTGGTTATGCCAACAGGAAAACATCATTATGATGCATCCAAAAAATCTAATAGAGACTAGAAATTTGAAGTGAACAATATTTTGATGTATAAATACTATCTATTTTGATGTGTATATTTCTAAGTTTATGTAAGTTTATATATAAGTCTGACTTCAAAAACTTTATATATAAGTCTAACTGTGTATATGGTATATATAAACAGATATATACATATATACAAGTTCAAATACGTATACGTGCATATACGGGTTAGACAACAATTAGAATATACGCTCAAATCGAAAATAGAAAAAAAAACGAGACCCTTACCAACAGAGACTAAAGGGGGTGGGCGCAGGTGCTGGCGTGCCCCCCTAGTCCCGGTTCGTAATACCACTCGGGACTAAAGGAGCCTTTAGTCCCAGTTGGTTCCCGGTTGGTTCAACCGGGACTAAAGGGGTTCTTTTGTCTTTGAACTTTAATCCCGGTTGGACTTGAGAGACCTATACCCCTCTCCAACCGGGACTAAAGCCCCTCTCCCTACCAGTGTGAAGAAGAACAAGCAGAGCTTCAAGACACACGAGTGACAAGAGAAAAAAATCTTTAGCTAGTCATTGGACCCACGCACAATAGAACTGAAACGTTCAAAAGGGATTTCACGTTGTTCTGCTTTGATCGAAGAGACACCGGAGATTTTGTAACGACAGAAGCAAGAGCTCTGTTAAGAATTAACAACAATGGCGGCCTAATTGAGAGGTTCATGTGTTGACTTGGCCAATTTTGAAATATTGGGAGTTTAGTATTAGCACTTTGCTGTGGCATTACATGATTTTGGGGTAATGAATTTTTTAAGAGACTCCCAATAAATAGTTTTAGGGGAGATTTTTTTTGGAAGACTCTTGTAGTTGCTCTTAATACGGGTCGGGTGCAGACTCATGGGTAGGATTTTGAATTCACACCCGCACCCATTAGACTGTCTCTAGCAACAACACTGTTCTGCATCTTCAAAGCATAGCTTCTGCGCATAGGAGAGGGGAAAATCATCGCAAAAGAAAGCTGCTTCCAGCAGAGCACGCGCATTCCTTCGCGCATTGCGGCTAGGCGGTTGCCTCCCGCGTTTCTCCCGTCGCCGCTTCCCTGACTGACATGGGCCGCCACTGCCTCGCCATGGAGGCAGTCGAAGAGGCCGCCGCCCACGGCCTCGATTTGACGAGCAGGGATGGAGGAGGCTGTAGCTCGCCCGCCGTCGCGGCCCGCCACCGTCGCTGCTCCTGCCTGCCACCCAGTCGTCAGTGGTCTCCTGCCTGGTCGTCCACTTTGCCGAGTCACGGCAGCCGCCTACCACCCGCCGGCCATCTCTTGCCACCTCACCGGCCCCGAATCCGGATATGACCACGGGCGCTCGCGCGGGGCCGGCTCCGGCATGCGCCGCACCAACTCGGAGCCGGCCGTGCGAACGACCACCACCAACACCACCTCCCGCCGCGGCAGCGGCCAGTGCCGCTCGAGACCATCCAGTCCTTCACGGACCGACAAGCGTCTACCGACGACAAAGAGGAGCAGGACGACAATTTCGAGGCGGAGCGTGAGATGAGCTTCGGGCATTTCAGCAGCTTCCTCGGCGGCAGCGGCTCGTACTCATAGGAGAAGCGACCTCGACCTCCATCAGGGGCTCGATCGACCGCCTCGCGCCGCCTCGAGCTTCGTCTCGCGCCGGGGGCCTCGGGATCGAACTCGAGCTCCGCCTGGCGTCGGCCCCTGCTCCGCCTCGCTCGTGCTCCCGGATCGAGGGAGCTCCGCCCTCCAGATCGAGGCGAAGCGCGAGAGGCGGGATGGGGGCGGCGGTTGGGATGCAGAAAAGGGAGAATATCCCAAGAATGCAGCACGAGAGGACTAGGAGCGCAAAATGCAGATGCCGATGTGCCTACTGCCGGAGGCGTTATATATATAGTGTGTCTTCAATCTGCATTTTGAAACCCATAGGCACCCGCACCACGAGTCCGACTGCCAATCGATCCTGGCTAGCTTCTTCCACCTCCCTTCCGGAGTCGTCGTGCCCCCCTGTCGGGCATACTCCCCGGGTACTCATGCAAGGAAGGAAGAAGACGGACTCCTATTACAATTCCCTTGTAATCCTACTGGGACTCGTTCCGTGTAATCCTACTATGACTCCTGCCTTGTAACCGAATAGGAACCCGCCCCCTGGACTATATAAAGGAGGGCAGGGTACCTAGCTGGAGGACCAGAACAACCCAACACCAAGCGCAGGGCGCCATACTTGATCCCCCAAACAGGACGAAGGGTTCGCCACCTTGGCATCCCGAACATGTATAAATCTTGTGTCCCATGTCCTTGCGCATACCTTCGAGTTCTCGGTCTCCCAATCATGATCCTCACCGCACAATCTACTACCTCAGGTACTCCCTTGGTAGGTTTGCCGGTCTAAAACACCGACAGCTGGCGCGGCAGGTAGGGGTGATCATCACCACCGGGCGAATTCGAAGGACCTCATCTGCAAAATCAATCTACCGCAACGACGGCTGGCCGAAATTCAGCCAACTCACTGGGTCAGCAACCCGTTGGATCAGCCGACTCGCCGTCACCCGGTCAGCAACCCTTCAGATCAGCGTCTCGTGGTGTCTCGTCAAAACGGAATCAACTTTGTCTCGGTCAGCAAGTCCGAGTCAGAAGCGAACAACCCAAGCTGGAATTCGCATCCGATCAAGATGAAACGTGTCAGCATTGAGTTCAACTTCTACACGGAATATGTACTCAAGGCTGGAACGGAGTACTAGTTTCTCTTGTGTACTATGTTTTCAACTGGGTGGCAGCTATCTACGTGATGGAAAGAAAAAAAAGCATTCGAGCTAGCAGCGGACCAGGACAATCAGTTGTCTCCGACACACACACGTGAAGACCATGGAAAGTATTTGGGAAATTCAAATTTCTTGCAAATTGCTACTCGCACACAGAGAAGCTACCAGGAGATTTCAAGACCATCGCTTGGAGTACACGCGAGACGTACACGAGCACTACTACGTCGTGCGCCGCGACTACTCGTTACCCGGCCGCACGAGCTCTACATCAACCTTGATGTGCGTCGTGACTACCCGTCTCACGGCCACAACGGATATACTTCGCCTATGCCGCGCGTCCGGGTGCCTCGGCACGTCGCGCGGCTCGTCATCGACTACTTCGCCTCCGCCGCGCGTCCGGGTGCCTCGGCACGTCGCGCGGCTCGTCGACTACACCGCGTAGCGCAGGCTCGTCGTCGACTACTTCGCCTCGCCGCGCGTCCGGTGCCTCGGCACGTCGCGCGGCTCGTCATGCGGCTTGTCGCACCGCTCGTCGTCGACTACTTCGCCTCCGCGCGCGCGTCCGGGTGCCTCGGCACGTCGCGCGGCTCGTCACGCGGCTCGTCACTCCGCTCGTTGTCGACTACTTCGCCTCCGCCGCGCGTTCGGGGTGCCTCGGCACGTCGCGCGGCTCGTCACGTGGCTCGTCACGCGCGCGTCGTCGACTACACCGCGTCGCGCGGGCTCGTCGTCGACTACTCGCCTCGCGCGGAGCTCGTCGTCGACTACTTCGCCTCGCCGCGTGTCCGGGTGCCTTGGCATGTCGCGCGGCTCGTCACGCGGCTCGTCGTCGACTACTCCGTGCGCCGCGACTTCGTCTTGCGGCCACGCTGGTTGTACTTCAGCCACGCCGTGCGTCGTGACTACTTGTCTCGCGGCAACACTGGCTCTACTTCGAGTACGCCACGCGCCGCCACGACGACGTCTTTCGGTCGAATGGCATCGACCATTCATCCCCCAACATCTAGTCAAAATCAACTCTGACTAATCAACTTTAGCAACAACCGTCGCGGCTCCATCGCTGACCGCCACGGCTTCATCAACGATCGCTCAGCAAAGACAACGCCTAAGTCATTTATTTAAATGATTACTTGTTTTCTTTTCTTGGCTTGTTCTCCTCATCATGTAGGACTACTTGCCGACTACTCATTTGTGTACGCTTCTCGACGGGTTTTCACGGGAGCTACACTCTGCTGACTACTCTTGGGGTATATCAATCAAGTCACCACGAGTCTACTTCATCAACTCGGGGGCTATCCCTTGGAGGCAGTTTCTAAAGTCCGCTACGCGCGGCAATCTAAAGTCGACTTCTAAAGTCGCATTCTAAAGTCCGCTCTGTGCGGCAACTTAAAGTCGACTCCGGTCGCATCTTCGCCTGCTTCGGTGGCATACTACGTGTGTAAGCTTCGATGGAACCTAGCTGTAAGTGGCCCTCGGGTCCTGGCGACGATGGAACCTAGCTGCACGTGGTCTTCACGCTCTGTACCATGGGTCCAAGTACCCTAAGTACTCGCGCTTCGTACCTTGGGTCTGAAATCCATGGCCCAGGTACACAAGTCGACTCCGGTCGCACCTTCAAGTCCACTACGGTGGCACCCGTACCTTGGGTCTGAAATCCATGGCCCAGATACACAAGTCGACTTTGGTCGCACCTTCAAGCCTGCTCTGGCGGCAATCGTACCTTGGGTCTGAAATCCATGGCTCAGGTACTCAAGCCCACTCCGATGGCACAAGTCGACGCTAACGGTCGCACCCAAGCCCACTCCGGTGGCACAAGTCGATGCTAACGGTCGCACCCAAGCCCACTCCGGTGGCGCAAGTCGATGCTAACTGTCGCATCCAAGCCCACTCCGGTGGCACAAGCCGACTTCGGTCGCAATCTTAAGCCCGCTCCGGCGGCAAAACCACTCGTTTTCTCTGATTTTTCATTCGCTTTGGCTTTCCGGAAAATGCTTTTCGTTTTTTGCATCTTAAGCCCACCCCGCGTGGCACAAAGTCGACTATGGTAGTCGCATCTCAAAGTCTGCTCCGCGTGGCATAAAGTCGACTTCGGTTTTCAAGTCGCATATCAAAGTCCGCTCTGCGCGGCACAAAGTCGACTATTGTAGTCGCATCTCAAAGTCCGCTCCACGCGGCATAAAGTCGACTTCGGTTTTCAAGTCGCATATCAAAGTCCGCTCCGCGCGGCATAAAGTCGACTTCGGTTTTCAAGTCGCATCTCCAAGTCCGCTCCGCGCGGCACAAAGTCGACTTCGGTTTTTAAGTCGCATTCTAAAGTCCGCACTGCCGGCTTCGGTCGCATCTAAAGTCCGCTCTGACAGCACAACTACTTCTCAAGTTCCACGGCTCGACGCCAAATTACTATTCGGAATCTCTCTAGCTCGGGGGCCGCACTCAACATACTACTCGAGGATAACTTCAGCATGCTTCACTCGATCTCAAGCTCGGGGGCTCCGCACCAATAACTACTCGACGTGGCTCATACAGCTCTCTTATCTCGGGGACTACACACTCGATGATGGCGTTCGCGAACACTGAGGACCCTTGGATTGATTACCTAATCATTTCAAGGCTCGGGGGCTGCTATGCTACACCCATCATTCAAATTTTTCAAGACAGAAGATTCAGAATCAAGATTGACCCTCAGCTAGAGTCTGCAACTCAACCTAAGGCTCAGGGGTTACTCCATATGGAGCGCGATTTTGCAATCGCACTTCCATATAATCTCGGCTTCAAGACAGATGAGATGGACCACCTTCCAGCCTCGCGGCAGTTCATGTACTATTGAAGACTTCTCCAAGCAGTACCCAAGGGCGCTCAAGAACTACTCGCTGAGGCTTCAAGACTACTCGAACTACTACACTCGACTACAATGTGCTCGGGGGCTTGTCGGGCATACTCCCGGGGTACTCATGCAAGGAAGGAAGAAGACGGACTCCTATTGAAATTCCCCTGTAATCCTACTGGGACTCGTTCCGTGTAATCCTAGTAGGACTCCTGCCTTGTAACCGACTAGGAACCCGCCCCCTGGACTATATAAAGGAGGGCAGGGTACCTAGCCGGAGGACCAGAACAACCCAACACCAAGCGCAGGGCGCCATACTTGATCCCCCAAACAGGACGTAGGGTTCGCCACCTTGGCAACCCGAACCTGTATAAATCTTGTGTCCCGTGTTCTTGCGCATACCTTCGAGTTCTCGGTCTCCCGATCACGATCCTCACCGCACAATCTACTACCTCAGGTACCCCTTGGTAGGTTTGCCGGTCTAAAACACCGACCCCCCGCGAAGACGCTCCATCTGCTCCGGCCAGGATGGAGAGGAGTCATCCCACCGCGGATCTCCACCGGCCTGCTCCTCGCCCCTCCACACGCACGCCGCTCCAGGGGCGACCCCCGCGTGTTGGGAGGAGGGGGGCCGCACGTGCGATTTTGGGTGACGTTGCACCTCGCGAGCGGCGGCAGTGGGGTGGGAAGTGGGAACGCGCTAGCGTGCGTCGTCGCGCCGGTCCTCTTCACCACTTCGGCGACCTGGGCGTCGTGGCCCGCACGCTGGCCGATGACGAACCGGGTGTCCGGCACTGTAACGCGCTGGACGGCAGCCTGGCCTGACGCCTCTACTTCGCCGAGAACGCCGCGCTGCCGCCACTGCGCCTCACGTCGCTCCCCGCCGACCTGCAGGCGGCGATCCAGGGCATACTCGTCGCGGCGGACCTCGCGATAGACTAGTGTAGTGCGCGTGCGCTGTGCGTCGGGACCTCGTTGCCGAGCGCGAGCTCTCGAACGCCTGGTACATTCTTCTTCGAGCACTTGGAGATCGAAGACGTATGACGGTTTGAGCCGTTGCTGGAAGGAGAAGTACGTGCCGACTAGGTGGCGGGGCGTGTCCTGACCGCGGTGGAGGCGCGTCGGCGTCTGCTCCCGCTGCGGTGGTTCGGCGGTGGCTTTCGCCTTCTCAGTTTTGAAGAGTTTATTAAGTTGCAGCACGTTGCGTCCGTGGGATCGCTCAGTGTGAGCTCGATCGCTGCAAGGGGAAGACCCGACGAAACATTTGGTCCGCCGATTCCTACAAAACGAAGAGCAAGGTTGCGGCCGGCAATGGCGGCGAATGGAAACGACCAAAGATGGTGCGAGGAGAAAGCCATCCGGCTCGGTTTTTTTTAACATGCATGCGCGCGGTACTGTTTTTTTAAAGAACATCCGACTCAGTATGGATGGACGCTTGGAGCTCACACTGATCTTTAGATGTCTCTGTCACATTGATCTTGTATTTCCCAACAAAAAACATTGATCTTGTATTTGATTTCGTAATAAAAAAGGTACACAAAATCTATTTTTCTGGGACTTTTCACCTCTTGCTCCTCGGTCCCCATGCAGCTAGAGTCAGGATGATTATGCTTCATATAAATGATTGGCACGTGAGTTTAATTTGGTGGTTATATATGATACTAAAATTATAAAAATATATGTGTGTTACTAAAACTATATTAAAATAATAAAAATATTAAGGTATGATAGTGTTGACACCCAAAATTGGCAGAGGCCGACTCGGGCCAGGCAGGCCGGTTAGACCGGGTCCCAGGGGCGGTCTGACCGGGTAGCCTGTGAGCGGTCTGGCACAAAGGGACCCGGTGGTCTAACCCCCCCCCCCCCCCCCGGGGGGGCGGTCTAACCGAGGTGTCCCGATTTGGGATAGAATTAGGAGTTTGGCTTGATTCCAAGTTGTAAATTGTTGTTTCTAGGGCAAGACCTCCCACCCTATAAATATAAAGGGCCGTGGCTGATTGAGACCTATCATCCAATCGTCATTATGAAGTTTTATCTTATTTTCTCCAAACCCTAACTTTTCCAACCTCCTTTGCTCTCCTCCTTCGTCTCCACGGCGGTTGAGGGAGTTCTGAGTGGCCTGCCGATCTCAGGACAACCCTAGGCGCACTGTTCCCGACGGGGTCCCTCCCGGAGCAACGAATCTAGGTTTTCGGCGTCTCTCATGTCCAAGGCGGTGTAAGTTGGCCATTAGAGCAGTGTAAGTTGTAAATTATAAGTGTCAGTGCAACATATAAGACTAAAAAAGAAAGATAAGTACTGAGTATATATAGTCAGTGGCGGATCCACCACCGGGGCGGCCGGGGCTCAAGCCCCGGCTACCGCCGGAAATACTGTGAAGCCCCTCCTACAGATTTTGAGCAAAAGAATGAAGGAAGAAGGAGTCGGAGGTAGAAGAAGCACAGGAGAGCCCCCCTGGGGTTTGATCCTGGCTTCGCCACAGTATATAGTTACAGAGAAAAGTACCAGGATCCACAACTGGAGGGGTAATTTGTTGCGTGAGTGATGGAAGGGAAAGATACACTCTGGCTGCGGATTTGCAACACAACAAAAGTTAGCATATATTGGAAGACCTTTTTGGTTGTCCATCCATATTCAGAACTAAACTGTTACCCTGGCAACTTGGAACAGCATGGTTCTTGTTCACAAATTTCTGTCATTCATTAGGATCTATCTGGATAGGCACCTCCATTTTAGTTCTCTTAGATTGAATCAATCCAACCAGAGTGGCAGAATAATACATGTTAGAATAAAAAATGAGATCCTACAAATAAGTACTTGTAGAGTAGTACAATATATCAATTACATTATATGGCAATCACCTCAACGGTGTTGTTTTTTTAAAAAAAATCAGATCAGTTGTCTAAAAGAACAAAGATGATTGTTTAATTAGGTACCCAATGTAGTGACCTACATAAATGTTGAGAAAGAAAAGAGAGTGTTCATCTCTTCTTTGTTGATACAGCTTTGACACATGACTGACTGCATTAGAAAACAAGAAACCAAAATTGCAAGATTCATTGCTTGCTGCTTGTAGGCAAAGAGGTTTGCTTTCTTATTGGTCCCGAACATGGCGAGCAATTTCCATGCGCACCTTGTGAATGAGGCTGTCTTTGTTGGTAATAGTAGGAATTTCCACATTAAACATTTAGTACACAAGAGGGTAAAATGGAACTCAGAACTAATAGCAAACATTAAGTAGAATTAATAAAGAAAAGATTTGGCAAACCACTCCATTGGTATAAGTAACAAATTTATACAGCTTGGTGTCCAGTCAATTTGTTAAATCAATTTTATAACCAAGATAATATCAACACCAATGGAGATATGATTTATGCAGATTCAACATGTTGTTAATATAAAAGATCAGCGAAAACATACAAAAATAAGTATTTTAGACAATATATGTAAAGTGGTAACTAAATCAAGCACCTAGCATGCATCACAGGTGGTGTAGGTAAGGAGCTAGTTAATCAAATGCAACTGCCGATACACACCTGCTCATTTTGCGATCTGCATCATTAGTGATGCACTAAAACCAAAGACCAAGGAATCAACGAGAAGGTTACCTCACCATATCGAGTCGGTAGAGATGGAGGAGGAGAACATGCTTCTCGTGGAGATAATCATCCAGAGAGATCTTGCCATCGCTGCTACGATGGAGTCCCTACAAAAAGCATGGATGATCTCACAATATGACCAGGGGTCTCGACATCGTCTCCCTCGTGAACGTGAGCGGTAGCGTGAACTTCCACCAAGGACGGCGCCCGGCGCCCGCAACGGAGTGCGCCGGACCCAGCTCTAAGTCGAGGAAGATGAGAGGGGCCGCCGATTTTGCCACCATCGACTTCGGCGCAACACAGTCTGCCTCCTCATCTGGACGGCGCGGAGGAGGAGGTGTGGCTGGATCTGGCGGGGGCGCGGCGCAAAGGAGGTGGCGGCGGTTGCGGCGCTGGCGCGGAGGATGAGGCTGCAGGGTGCCTAGCGTGGCGGGGAGGAAGAGGCGCAGACGACGCGACATCGAGGGAGACGGAGGTGCGGAGGAGGAGAACGTACGATGCGTGATTGGGGGAGGCTGACGCACAGAACGGGTGGCGGCAGAGGCAGACTCACTGGTAGGGAAGGCAGAGATGCACGGTGAAAGACACATCAAGTTTATGTCTTAACTTTGTACTTTTTAGGAGTACAGGACTACAGGAGCATATGTATGTATGTATGTATGTATGTATGTATGTATGTATGTATGTATGTATGTATGTATGTATGTATGTATGTATGTATGTATGTATGTATGTATGTATGTATGTATGTATGTATGTATGTATGTATGTATGTATGTATGTATGTATGTATGTATGTATGTATGTATGTATGTATGTATGTATGTATGTATGTATGTATGTATGTATGTATGTATGTATGTATGTATGTATGTACTATTCATAGGCCAGGGTGTTGATTAATATTCAACACCCTCACGGCGTGTTGTCTGCTCCGTTAGTGCAGCTAGAGATGCTAGTAGTAATCAATCGTGAAATGCTT
Organism: Cenchrus americanus; assembly: GCA_947561735.1. Taxonomy (NCBI): domain Eukaryota; kingdom Viridiplantae; phylum Streptophyta; class Magnoliopsida; order Poales; family Poaceae; genus Cenchrus; species Cenchrus americanus. Next base: position 9,499,719 of record OX387242.1, read on the forward strand.
CCAATATTTACTCCCTACTAGGAATTCAATTGCATGGAACTGTAATTGTGCATTAAGTATTTCGTGGTCGCTAGCATTCACATTCACGTGACATGCACATGTTAACAAATTTTTTTCGGTCATCATTGTAGCATACAAATGCCAATTAGCACATAAATGCATTAAGGAAATAATTACCAATTACCAAATAAATGCATGAGCTGAAGGAGTTTATCAATCAACAATCTTAATGGAACGCTAATACTCCGTCTCAAATCGTTAAATTCTACAACCAGTAATTAGTTTCTTTTTTTTGAGAAACCGTAATTAGTTTCAAATTTTACTCCTTTGACCAACCCTCATGCATGTACTTCATTGGAATCAAATTAATTAGGTTAATCAACTCTGCATGCATGCATGGTTCAAAAAATTATTAGGAATTCAAGTTGCTGCATACCGAACTAGTTATGAAGGTAAAAAATGCATGTCTTTCCTTCATTTGTCTCTCCTCTTGATCCATTTTGTTTCTTGCGTTGAGCATTCTACCTAGCTGTTTAACACTCCGACGGAGCGCCACCCAACCGAGCATCCAAGCTTCCAAACTCGTCATAAAAAAGACATGCAACCGTAAATCACAACACCATCCCACGAAATTTAAATTTCCCTACCGGCGGTGAAGGCTCCAATCGGTGGGGAGCAGCGGCATGGGCTATTGATCATCTTCTATTCGTGAAGGTAATAATTTGGATCAAGTTTTCTATTGCAAAATTTGGTTTTACCGTGGAGCTAAGATTCTTTTTGGATCGTATCTAGCCGTGGAGCGAGAAAAAGCTCGAGCACACAACTTCCTCCATGATGCTTGGCCGCAATCTTACTATCCACGACGATGACAGTATGGACCAAACTTGTGATGCAATTTAGTCCAACGGAGGAGCCATCGACCACATTTCTTTGGTATAGATCGGCTTCCTCAACGACTTCACCAGGCAGTATCCACACACAGAGCTCATTTGGGTAGTACAAACATGATTTTTTTATTCCCCAGAAAAATATTTCCATCAAAGGAACAATACTAAGAAGAAAATACTATGATAGATATTTACTGTGTTATTAAATCGAGAAGTAATGTTAATACAATATAGAAATAATTACTCCTTGTTATATGGAAAATAATTTAAACACTAGTGTTTTTTGCGTCTTATCAAATAGTAGTAATTTTTTATGCCAAGAAGTAGTATAAAACTCTAATCATTCAGTATTAGCGGAGCGCGGTGAATATTATTCAGTATTAGCATCCAGGCTTCCATGACGGTGGTGGTGGCACTGGTGCAGGTGGCAATCGACGCGGTAGAGAAGTGCACTTCCACGAAGGCTATGACATGGTGCTCATCAATGGCAGCTGCACAATGCCTCGTGGACGTGCACATAGATGACAATTGGTAAGGTAGGGTCAATGATATTGAAAATGATAGGAATTTGTTCTTGTGTACATGTCAATCGATTGCCGTTTCGTGTTTTTTATGGTCTCGCATGCAACTCAAAATTCTTAATCACTTCCTCTTAGTTTGTGCTCTTAGTGTTCTCTGTTTTTGTGTGTCCTAGTTTAACAATGAATCAGTTCCATATAAAATATTCAAGTTATTTGTCACGGTCACGTTGTTTGGATATCTTATTGTGGATTGTGGATTGCCATACGGTTCAGGTTCTCCTTGCTTGAGGCCATGGAAATTTTACTCGTTTTACTTCTTTAAATGTAGACCACACCTCTAATAGAATATATAAAATACTACTCCAATATAGAACAATACTCCTAAAGAAAATACTCTTGCTTACCCGAAAAAAGAAAATACTTTGAAGAAGTGATTTTTATAATTTTGAGTAGTATTTTTGTGAGAGATCCAAGAAATTTCCTTTCTCATGGGATGAAACATCATGCATGCTTGCGTATATCCCAAACGAGTAGATCGACCTGGTGCGCCAATTTCTCTCTAACTGAGTACATCTTGTATGTGTGACCCTCGGTGGAAAGAAGAAAAAGGTGAGAAGCAAGTAATTTTTGGTGGGCATACCCATGCACCTCAGCATCCACCTTGTGGGCAATGATGTGCAAGGTAGTCACTAGTCAGTAGAGGACCAGCATGCCCTGAAGCACCGCCGACACGTATCAGGGTTTGATTTCACGTGGAAATAATTAAATGAGTTGCTTTATCAAAAAGTGGATGGTTTTTATTTCCTCGGATGAAAACAGAGTAAAACACAAAGCTAGAGAGCGTCAAAGCTCCGGTCGGAACGGCACCTGTGGCCTTTTCTCACTACTTGGGAGCGAAAAGCAATAATTATATGTTAATCAGTACCTCGTCGAAGATGTGTTTCCTACTAAAAGAGCGTATTGAATACTATTCATTTTGCTCCCTAAAATCTCTCTTCCTGAAACCTCTCCTTCTACACCCACATGTATGGGTTAACTTCTCCTTAAACTTCTCATAGTATTAAATATCAGTCAATACTTCATGTATGCAATGCATAGGCAAGCAAGTCAGCCAATTTACCTAGCCTATATTACTCAACCTTGAATTGATGAAGAAAATGAGTCCCTCGTTGGTTTAAGAATCATTTTTACTATTCGAGATGAAAACGAAGTAAATACGTGCCTAGCAAATGGTTTTTACTTCTCACGATCAAAGAGTGTCGCCGAACTAGATGTCAAACAGAGTAAATTGATCCTTTATGTTACCATAATTCTTCTTTGAACAATAAAGATGTCACATAATGTCTGGAAATTACTATTGTATACGTCCATGACATAATTAAGAACACTCGTATACACTAAATGACCACAACTACTAGTACGTGCACTAACATTCATACCATGCGTGCACCAAACAAAAATGCATGCCTAGTAGTAATAGTATTTCCTAAAAATACTACCGTTATTCTAGCGTGCGTAGAACTCACCGAGCATGCATGCAAGTGTTATTAACAGCGGCATGATATATTTTACTAAAAGTCCATGCATGCAGTCTTACACACAGCTGGCAGCGCAATCGGCTGTCTCGGTCATCCAAAATCAATGTGAATTAAGGTTCAGCAAGACAAACATGCAAAACGGGTCGCACAATAACAATGTAGCTGATTTTTATGGTTACAACATCAAAACGATACTACAGTTAGATTTATGGTCATATGCTCGCCGGTGTTTCCGAAACAAGCGCAGAGACAACGCCACCGTACAAGGTAGAATTTCCAGCATGACATCGATGTGGAAGCTAGGATGAGATCTTTCTTCATGCTGATAACGCTGTTGATTGGAGGTTGGCGTATGCACGCCCAATTGCCGACAACTACTGATGGAATACAACCGACCGGTCAGCCGCCGGAGGCCGTCAATGACCTTGGTGGTGGGAGAGATCAATTTGGCTGTGATTACCACGAAAAACGGATGCATCATGCAACAAATAATCAATTTTTACTTCCCGAGATTGAAACGGAGTAATTTATTTATTAACAGAGGTCACAAAGTGCTCCGTCCATAGTAGACGGCAGGCGCTGAATAATATTCACCACGTTGCGTGGTGAATATCCATGTCCTATATATATATATATAAAACAAACATGGTAAACGCTGTCATTTTTTAGGTAAGATTTTTGCACGTTGTGACGGACCCTCCCCAAATTCGAACCCGCCTCGCGGGGGCACCCCGTGATCCCATCCCAGCCGTCCATCCGCTTCCCGGGGTGAGATCCGAGCCGTCCGTTTCGAATGCCTCCACCTCGATTCAAATCCCGCTGGGCCTGCCACAGCCGCCCCTGCACGGGCCCACCTCTCTCTCCCCAACGGGCATAACATTTCGCCGTTCCCCCATTCCAACCAGTCAGTCTGTTCTTCACACAGCCGCAGCAGGGGAGGGGAGGGTTCTAGAACCTTCTAGAGGGGGCTTCCACTACTAGCCAGAGGGTAGCTCGCGGCGCGCTGCGTCTCCTCCGGCGTCGGTGGCGGCGCCGCCTTGGTTCCGCCCTTCCTAGTTCCTACCACCAGGTGGTTCGAATCGAGCGCGGCGCGATCTGAAACGTCCTCTCTAGCTCTCTCTCCGCCCGAATTTGAAATTTCCCTGCTCCTCTGACGCGGATCTCCCCTCCTCCAGCTGCATCTTCCCTGAAGGCCCACGCGGCGGCGGGGCACCATTCGCCGCCTCGCCATCCTCCTGCTCACGGCCGCCACCACCTCAGCCTCCACTTGCTCCGCCTCTCTCAGGTGCCCCCGCCGCTTCATCGCCGAGATTCTTTTTTTTTGTTTGCTACTTCTGGTGCGCCAAGTTGTTCTGAAGCTTCTGTGCTGTGCTGTGCTGCGCCGCGCAGGATGGTGCGGGATCTCGCCGCGCCCCGCCGGACTCCGGCGAGGGCTGCTGCTTCCGCCTCGGAAGCTGGGAACGACGAGAACGCGCCAGGCGACGCCGCTGAGGTTGTCGTCGTCGGTGGCGCCGCTAATTCGGCCCCCGACGCGGCCTCCCGGCCCCCGCTGCTCGCCATCCAGCCGCCCGCGTCAGGTCTGAAGCGGAAGCCCGAGTCGCCGGCGCCGACGCCCTCCAAGCTCCCGTTCCGGACCCCCGAGAAGGCCGCCGCGCGGAGCCGGTTCGGGTGGGCCCCTCCCCGCGGTGAGGAGCCGCCGCCGCGGGCGGGGGCGGGAGCGACCCCTTACAGCGCGGTGACCACACCCCGTGCGCATCGTGGCAAAGCGGCAGCGGCGGCGGCCGTGCCTGCGGCCTCGGAAGCTGGGTCCACGCAGAGCACACCGACCAAGAGCGTCACCAAGCCGGCGTACAGCATTGGGATGAGCGGGTCGAGGCCGCCCATGAGCGGTGGCGGGCCCAGGGGAACAGGGTTCGGGATGGGGTTCTCGACGGTGGGGAGGGGAACGCTGCTGTCACTTGGGCAGGCAACGGTGGTGAATTCTGCAGATGTGCCTCATTTCGAGCTCCGGGAAGATCCCTCGTTCTGGATGGACAACAATGTGCAGGTGAACTACACCTACTGCAAATCTTTTGCTGATATCTTCCTTGGGACATTCATGAAATTTGATGATTATGCGTGTGTATATGTTATGTATATTCCTGCCAGATTACACAATTGTTGGAAGATAGAGAATGATCTTTTTAGTAACTCAGGGCAATAACTAGCATTTGTACTGATCTAGTTATGTCTGTAGAGTAGCATTCCTCGTTTATTGATTGTGTGGGTACCCTACAGATAGATCCACAGGCAAATTGGTTGTGTTTTTTCTTTCTTTTGAGAGCTTTCAGTTTCAAACATATGCACATGTTGGTGGGTCAACTTCACCAAACACTCTTCATTTGTGGTTCAATTTCCAGGTTGTTATCCGTGTCCGCCCTCTAAATAATAATGAGAAGAACCTGCATAGTTACAACCGATGCTTGAAACAAGAAAGTGCACAGAGCATCACATGGATTGGGCAGCCCGAAACTCGTTTTACTTTTGACCATGTTGCTTGTGAAACAGTGGACCAGGTTAGCTTGAATCCAATTTGACTTGCGATCTAGGTATTGATGTTGGACTGTGGTTAACTGCTGAGTTTGCATGGGCAGGAAGTGCTCTTCCGAATTGCTGGTTTACCTATGGTTGAGAACTGCATGGCTGGATACAACAGCTGCATTTTTGCCTATGGACAGGTCTTTATCAAATTCATTTGTAATTTATTTGCTGCCAATGGGATGCTTTCCAGCTCTTGATTTTTTTCAATTGTTTTCAGACTGGAAGTGGGAAAACATATACAATGCTTGGCGAAATAAGTGATCTGGAAGTGAGGCCTAGTCCAGACCGAGGAATGACACCACGCATTTTTGAGTTCTTATTTGCTAGAATTAGAGCGGTAATTTTCATCGCTTTGGCAATTCTTAATATAAATAATGCATTATTTATTACTGATTAGATGATCAAGTATCTCATTTATCAGTTTTGAACAAATGTTGCTTTTGCAAATGAAGAAATGCTTGGGAACTGCCCCACAGTTTTTCATCAAAAAGAAAGTATGACATGCACTAGAATCACCATTTTGTTATATGAAATCCACTTCTGCAGGAAGAAGAGAGCAGGAGGGACGAAAAGCTCAAGTACAGCTGCAAGTGTTCTTTCCTGGAGATATATAACGAACAGATTACTGATCTTCTAGATCCTTCTTCCACAAATCTCCAAGTAAGATTTCACGCTGTGGCTTCAAATTGATATGATCTTTGAATGTGACATCATTATATGTACTAAGTAAGAAAATAATGTGCAGCTACGAGAAGATATCAGAAAGGAAGTCTATGTTGAAAATTTGACTGAATTTGAAGTTAGCTGTGTCAGTGACATAATAAAGCTCCTAATGCAGGTAAGTACATCTGTGTTATGATCTTGTCTTGTGAATATCGTCATGTAACTCATTGTATCTAAATTATTGTGCTGCCCAAAACCTACTTCAGGGTTCTGCAAACAGGAAAGTGGCTGCTACAAACATGAATCGTGAGAGTAGCCGCTCCCACAGTGTTTTCACCTGTATCATTGAGAGTAAGTGGGAGAAAGATTCGGCATCTAACTTACGGTTTGCAAGACTAAATCTTGTCGATCTTGCTGGGTCCGAAAGGTAGGAAGACAATTCGGTCATTTGTCTCACAGTATACTGTGCTCAGATCAGTCCTAATTCTTGAGAATCCACTTGAAACAGGCAGAGGACATCTGGTGCGGAAGGTGAGCGGCTGAAGGAAGCTGCTAATATTAACAAATCGCTGTCAACACTTGGGTTCGTGCTTATTACTCAACTTTTTGGACGTTTAATTTTCCATGAAAGGAATTTCTCTGCTCTATTGCTCAGCCATGAGTATTGTTGGGAATTGTGCTGTGCAGTCTTGTGATAATGAATTTAGTTGATCTTGCACATGGGAAACAGAGGCATGTTCCTTATAGGGACTCGAGATTGACATTTCTTCTCCAGGTAATACCCTCGACACATTTCTTCAATACATCTGAGTTCCCTTGATGCCTGGAATTCATTTTATTTTATTTTTTGACATGCAGGATTCACTTGGAGGAAATTCAAAAACTATGATAATTGCAAATGTCAGCCCATCAGTATGGTAATGGATTATTTAACTATAACTGGTCTAACTTGGCAAATGTATGCAAACTTGTTAAGTATTGTTATATCTCCTTTTTCTATGTTCATACAGTTCTGCTAATGAAACACTTAGCACACTAAAGTTTGCTCAGCGTGCAAGGCTCATTCAGAATAATGTTAGTATATGCCTTTTCAAACTGTTTATCTTCTTTTCAGTCTTAAGTTACTAACAACTTTATTCTTCGAATTTTAAGGCGGTTGTGAATGAAGATGCTTCAGGAGATGTGCTAGCTTTGCAACATCAGATACGTCTCCTAAAGGTTATTTATGCAGAATTTCAAATCTACTTTTTGTTCCATATAACATTCATCCTAAACTAAAGGAGTGACCTACCAGGAAGAGCTTGCTGTCCTCAAGCGTCAACATGTCACCAGATCTTTATCATTCTCTGCCGATGTTTTTGGTGGTGATGTTAATGATGGTAGTGTGGATGACAAGAATGATAATGGTACCAATAATAGAAGCTCTTTCAAACATTTGCAAATTCAAAATAAGCAGGTAAGCTGTCTTCATTAGATTTTTGTCTATTGTATTGTATCTGACTTCTGGATTTAAATGTGGTATGCCCATCAGAGTTAAACATATATTTTGAGATCAAATGTGATTTTTAAATTATTCAGCATGAACATGCAGATGCCTCCCTAGTTAAATGGCTTTATTATCTTCTTTTTTCTTTGTATGTGTATTGCAGCAAAGACACTTTCCACATTTCAAGTTATTGCAGCAAAGAGTCTTTCTGCATTTCAATTCGTCGGTTAAACTAAAAATTATTTGTTGATACATAAATTCAATGCAGTTGAGACAACTGGAAGAAGCACTAGCGGGAGCATTACGGAGAGAATCAACTGCAGAAAGTACTATAAGGGAACTTGAAATTGAAATTGAGCAGTTGAATGAATTGGTAAATTTCTTGTGACGACAAAATTAATTCTCTAACACGCACCCATAAAATTTTGTAACTGGTCATAATTATGTTTGTTGTTTTGGATTTGTGCATAGGTTCGCCAAAGAGAGGATGATACAAGGTCCGCTAAGATGATGCTTAAGTTTCGAGATGAGAAGATTCAGAGGATGGATGCTGTTGTGAACAAAAAATTGACAGCAGAATCATATCTCCTGGAAGAAAACAAAACCTTGTCACAAGAAATTGACCTTCTTAGGGAAAGACTTGATAAAAATCCCGAAGTGACTCGCTTTGCACTAGAAAACATTCGCCTCTCAAGCCAACTGAAAAGGTATGTCCAGTCTTGATTGGCATGAACATATGTTGCACTTTAAGGGGATGATCCTATTGTTCATTCAAAGACAAAAATGCTGTACTGGAGTAAAATAACTTTGGTGTATTTATAGATCCCAACAATTCTTTGACGAAGGGGAGAGGGAGCACTTATTGAATGAAATTTCTGAACTTCGAAATCAGGTCTATATTGAACTTTATTTTGTAATTCTAATTAGGTACAGCGTACTCTTTCTTTTAAATAACTTTTCCTTGTGCTGACGGGTATCACAGATACTTGATGCGAGGATAGAAACTATGCAGGAAAATATCTTTCCTGCCAAATCCAAGGTTGAGTTCCTCTTTAAATTCTCTAAGCACATTTATTTTCCTTATCAGTTTGCTCAAAGTTTTTTTTCACACAATTTCAGGATAGTCAACAGCATTGCATTGATCTAGAAGGTGATTCTGAAAGTTTACGTATGGAGGTATTCTTTTTGTCCCCTAGATTTATCTGTTTCATATTAGTTGATTTGACTAAAATAAACAGTTAATACCATTTGATGTACTTACAGATTTTGTTCTCTCCCTCTTTTCACATCCAGTTAAAAAGGACCAGCCAAGAATTAGAAGCATGTAGGGGTGACCTGCAAGTTTGCTTAGAATCAAACAGAAAGTTAACAAGGTAATTTCATATTTGCACGATAAGCACTGCCATGAGTTTTTCTTGATTGAAATTTCTGTTATTTAAGCAAGTAAATCATGTCACAGGGAAATAGCTGATCTTGAGAAAGAATTAAGTGCTCTAAAAATCTCGAAGGATGAACAACCTAAAGTATACGAGGTATGCACAATACTACATGAGCTTATCTATATTCTTGTGTTCTTCTATGTCTGAAGTCTGAACTTATCTGTACTGCCTGTAGCAATGGTGAAAATGAGAATAATATAAACTTTGTGCCTTTTGATTTTGTGGACAGAATATTTCATCTTCATTGCAACGATATGATTCTGATGCCCCTGCAAAGATAGAGGACTGTTCTGATGAGAGTTTCAAGAGGATGCAGCTGGGTGTACTAAAAACAATTCTTGTAGAAGAGAGAACATCCCATGCAGAAGTTGAGGAAAAATCAACTTGTTTAGGTGCTGAGCTGCAATCAGCAAATACACGTATCATCCAAGAGTGTGAGCGGAATGAAGCCTTGGAAATGAAACTGAATGACTCAGGATCTGTTATTGAAGCTCTTGAATCACAGCAAATTATATTAATAAATGAACTGGATGAGCTGAAGAACAGTAATCAGCAAAGCATGGAGCTTTTGGAAAAGAGGGATATGGAGATCTTGAGGTTAAATAATGAGCTTAGCATCCTCCGTAGACAGGAACACCTAACCAAAGAGGAACCCAAAGCACAATTTCTGAAGTGTCATGATAATGAAGATTCACCTATGCAGACAAAGCTGAAAAGGATGCAAGCTTCACTTGAGAAGGCACGAAACTTGAATAAAAGGTACGAAAGGGATCAGGCATCTCACTGTTCTGCTGAGCAAGAAATGGATGAAGTCCGCAGACAGGTGGAGGTTGAAACAGCTGAGGCAATTGTGTGCTTACAAGAAGAGCTGATATCAGTCCAACAGCAGCTAAATGCAAGCGATGAAAAAGATATGTTAGCAAAGCAAAGCATAGACAAACTTCAGCTAGAAATAAAGCAGTTGAATGATAAGTTAATTGAGGTGTTGAGAAAGAATGAAAGCCTTTCTTCTATGATTGAGGATAAAGAAAAGCAAATCGAACTGTTGACCAATGACTGGAACAAATTAGCAGCTGACATCGGAAGCTGTCTTGTGGATGGAAATTCAGCTCTAGATGAAGCTGCTGATCAGGTCACCTTTATCTCCAAATCCTTTTCTCAAAGAAATTGGGTTGGGGAACATGTCCAGAAGATGTGTCGTGGTATATCTGAAAGAGATAAGCTACTCGAAGAGCTTCAGAACAGATTGAAAGAGGCAGATAATATAAGGTGTGATTTAAACTTGAAGTTAATGTCCGTAAGAGAAGCAATGCAGGCTATAAATGAAGTGCATCAACAGGAAAAATGTGATCAAGAAAGGGAACTGTATCTTTTAAGATCACAAGTATCTGAACAAGGACATGTGAACAGTCAGCAACTTGAAAGAATTCACAGAATAGAGCTTTTGTTGGATGAGTCCATCGAAACATTTGTGCAGAAGGAGGTTGTTGAACAAAACTATGTTTCTTTACATAGGGAAATGGAAGAAGAGATTCATCAGTTGGAGTCACAATTAGACCAGTCAAAATGCTGTTTAGCTCACTTATTGAGTCAGACTCAGGGCAAGGACCAGGCTATTGAGAAGCTGAAAAATGAAGAGTTCACTATTTTGTTAAGACTGGTGTCTGAAACTGTTAAGGCAAATGGTATTATACGTGAGCTTGGAGTTGGATTCAATACAATGCAGTCAAGCCATTCTATTAGCCCTAAAGAGACTGATTGTCAAAATTCAGATTTGAAATTGGAGGATCGGGTAAGCTAATGCTCTTGTTATTTGGTACAAGGTGAACCATTCAATCCACTGTTATATGTCAGTAAGTTCCTCACAGTGATCAGTTTATCCCAATTAAAAGTGGCAGTGAGGATATGACCATATTTAACTTCATGGTGTAGGTTGACCTTAGGGAACTTGAAGCCTTCCAACCTGTGGAGCATCAAAATGCTGAGGTTCTTTGCAAACTGAGCAAAGAAATAGAGTTTACAGTTCTAGGAATGGAGATGATGCAGTCTCAAATGACTAAATATCTTCAAGAAAAAGAAAATTTGAAAGAGAGTCAAAGAACAATTGAAGGTCTAAGGAGTGAAGTCCTTAACTTGAATGCAGAGATAATTGAAAAGGAAAGATACTACGAAGCCAGATTGAAAGAGCTGGAGGAAAAAATACAACGAAATGAGGCATCACTTATTTCATGGAATAAAGAAAAAGAGGTAACACTTGATTACTTGAAAGGCCATAAGGCTCTTCACTAAAGTTTTTCTTCCCTTTTTGAAAAGCTTTTGTGGATTTGTGAGCAAAAATGTATCTTCTTTTTTCAGTTAGATAGTAATTTTGGCTTATTCACAGTAACATTTCTTCTTCTTTGCAAAAATGGTAGACCTCCGTATTGTGCTGTATAATTTATGTTTTGGCATGTAGGAATTTGGTAATGTGCACAAAGCAGCAGTTAAAAGGTGAATGACTATTCCATGCACAAAATAGGAGAGCAATCATTGATGCTTTGTGCTTTGTAGTAAAATAACTCTGTTACAACATGTATTGTGTAGATAGTATTTTAGCTTATTCACCGTAACCTTTCTTCTTCCTTGCAAAAATGGTAGACCTCCATATTGTGCTGTATAATTATGTTTTGACATGTAGGAATTTGGTAATGTGCACAAAGCAGCAGTTAAAAGGTGAATAACTATTCCATGCACAAAATAGGAGAGTGACCATTGACGCTTTGTGCTTTGTAGTAAAATAACTCTGTTACGACATGTATTGTGGTATATGCGTGTGTATATTGGGCTGGGCCCAGGCGCCTAGCGTCAGCCGCCCCTGGATAGGATAGAAGGGGGTAGAGGAGATCTTGATTGGTTCTGTTTCTATAAACCCAAGATCTATACATATGTGCACCTATCCTTCTATCAGATCAATCTATTATTCCACGCAATATTCATTGCTTTCCAACTCCACTGGTTAACCTTCACCCCCCTAAACTTCCAAGGTTGCATTAAACCTACCAACTACAATCATAACTGGCCCACATGGGCCAACAACTTCAACTACTAAGGTATATTGAGCTGGGGTATTATATATTGAAAGATTAACAACATAAACATGATATTTTTTCAGGCACTTGAGCTTGAGATTTCGGAGGCAAAACTTCTTGTAGCGCAGAAATCTTTTGAGTCTGCAACACTTATGGCCAAGTTTGAAGAAGCACAGGCAACTATAAGTGATGCAGATTCTACAGTGCAGGCGCTGGTTGAAGCGAATGAAAAGGCAAAACACCAAGCAGAAAGGTATCAGGAAAAGGAAGCTTTGTTTATTGCTCAAAAGGATGGCATGCTAAATGAAATTAGTACTTTGAAGATGCTGCTGGATACGAAGGAACAAAGTTACAAGCTTATGGAAAGTAAATTCCAATCAAGCCTGCTTGAAGCAAATGAGCTAGCTCTTGAGCTGGAAGGTGGCATTAGACTTTTACAGAATTTACTGTTAGAGAAGCTTGAGTTTGTCTCTTCTGATGTAGCATGGATGAAGCAAAAGCTTCAGCAGTTTGCAGAGTTGGCCAGAACATGGCTGGAGGAGAATTGGCTGGAGATAATTGGAAAAGATTTTGCTATTTCCGTATTGCATATCTGTCACATGGGGATTCTTTTGGAGAGAATCACTGGGCTGAATGCAGAAAATGGATTTCTTCAACGTGGGCTCTGTGAATCTAATTCTATGATATCTAAATTGCGAGAGCATAATGACAAAGCCAAGAATGAACTGGAAATGTGTAGTGTTCTCAAAGGAAAGCTATTACTTGACATCAACAACAGTTTTAGTCGAATTGCAAAAAAGGAACAAGAAGCAACTGAATTAAACACAAGGTTGGATTCATTTGAGAAGAAGATTCTGCATTTGCAAGCACAAGAAGAAGCAATGGTGGCACGGTCAAATTCCATGTATAGTGAGCTCTCCATTTTGATCGAACAGATTGATGCTACAAGCAGGAGTGCCTTGGCAGTTGAATCAAAAGAAAAGGAAGATCTGCGCCACCAACTAAATGAAGCCTTGCTTCTCAATGGAATGCTGAAGGACACAATGCTTAAGGAGTTAAATCTGATTCAAATGAATAATTCCATGCCTTTTGTTGACATTAAAGGCTGCAGTGAATTTGAGTTATGCCATTGGCTTGCAGATTATCGAAGTGATTTGGTGATGACAAATATGATTGCAAAAGACATCGAGTCTACTATTTTGGCTTCAGAACTGAAGCAACACAAACTACACCTGCAAGAACAAAAAATTATGTTTACCGACATCCTTGAAGGACTGATGGCAGAAGCAACTTTATGGAAAGTGGACCAAGATTTGGAAAATATTTCCATCTGCATTTTACATGAGGAGAACAATGGCAGTAGGGCTGACTTGGAGAACTTGAAGCAAATTAGTGAACAAGCTATGGAAAATCTGCACACCATGAACGAAGAAAACACAAAACTTAATTATTTAATTCCCTCCTTGGAATCTAGTATCACATCCTTTCAAATAAATTTAGATGCAAAAAGCAAAGCCCTGGAGGAGTTGGAACGTTCCCATGCAACTGTATGTAGGGAGCTGGAGCTGAAAAACAAAGCCATTCATCTCAGCACTACTAGAGAAAATTGTTTCAGTTCTGAGAATGAAATGTTGAAGCAGGAAATGTTGAATATCTTGCGCAAGGAACAGTGCATGGTTGAACTGATGGCTAACATTGAGGCTGATACGTTATTTGTCACCGTTGAAAGCCGCTTGCAACTGTTTACTGATCATGTACACAATTACATTATTGAGCAAATAAACATGGTGAGCAAGTTATCCAGTGAGTTAGACATCATTCAGGTATCAGCTGAGGAGTTAAGTACCCATAATTCTCTTCTCCAGTCTGAATTAATTAGGAAAGATGAATTAGCAAAGGGTTTATCATTTGATCTTAGCCTACTACAAGAGTCTGCATCTTTAGCAAAAGATCAAGCTGCTGAGCTTATGGAGTTCAGAAAAGCAATAGAATCTTTAGAACAAGCTCTTGCATCTAGATCACTTGAACTTGATGATGTTGCTTCTGATATGCAACAATTAGAAGCTAGAATCTTGGTGAGTAATGAAAAGGTTGCAACCCTAGAGGAGGAACTGGCAAAAAAGTTTGATGAGCTAAATGCCATTTCTATGGAGAACGCTGAACTGAAATCACAGCTCCAGCATATTGAAGAGATCAGTTATGCTATGGAGGAGTTAGCTAATAAGAGTGAAGCCATGGGACGACTTGAAAAGGAGTTAATTGAGTTGAGAGGTTTAAATCATGAGAGGAATATCTGCCTTCAGAGTTTGCAAAATGATTTCTCCAAACTCTCAGATGAAAAGCAATGCTGTGACACTCAGTTGCTTATCTTGAAAGAGAGGCTAGAGATGGCTCAGGCACTTGCTGAAGAAAGTGAAGCAGTTGCTATAGAATCTCGGCAGGTGCTCATAACATATTTAAGATTAAAATAGTGTGTCTTCCTTATATACATATTGTATTCTTGTTTCTGAAAAATCATTTTCATTTCATTGAAAGTTGCAGATAGCAGAGGAACAGAAGGCATATGCTGAAGGGAAGGATGAAGAGGTCAAGCTCTTGGAGAAGTCTATTGAAGAACTTGAGAATACTGTATGTGCTTTGGAAAGCAAAGTAAGTTGTGCAACTTTTTTTTTAATGCTTAGAAATCACTTACTGTATTCTCATCATTTTTTTTAAAGTGTGTGTTTCTCAACCTTGATTTTGCTTATTTCTCCTAAGGTGGACATAGTAAAGGAAGAAGCAGAGAGGCAAAGGATGCAGCGAGAAGAACTAGAACTGGAGCTACAGAAAGTTAGGCAACAAATGCTTACTGTGCCATCCTCTGGCAGGTGCCCAACAGACATTCATAATGATCTCCTCTGTGCCCAGGAAAGTATTAGAACACTTGAGAAGGAGGTTTCTGAAAAGGAATCAGAGGTAAGTTTTCTAATAATTTATAAGTTCAATTGCACATTTAAGTAGTTCAGTCCTGGTTGTAAGGCACATAATTTTTCTCTTTGTAGATTGCTCAGTGCAAGGCACATATCTCAGAGTTAAACATTCATGCTGAGGCAGCAGCACAAGAATATAAGCAGAAGGTAAGAGTTTTGTCTATGTTTATTTTGAAGAACTGAACTTACTAACAGATCTACTGAAAGCTAATGAAATGTGATCTGGTTAGTTGATGGAGCTGGAATCCATGGCACAACAGGTTAAGAGTGACAATTCCTCAGCACATGCCTGCTCCATGAGACAAGAGAAGATTAGCTCAAAACCTCGTGGTTCAGGTTCTCCATTTAAATGTATTGGAATTGGCTTTGTACAGCAAATGAATTTTGAGAAAGATGAAGAGCTAAGTGCTGCAAAGCAGCGTATTGTGGAACTCGAGGGTATAGCAGCTAGCCGACAAAGGGAGGTTAGTTTACTCTTCACTTTCCACTTGTTTCTATACTTTTAAATTCTTTACCAACCTATCTATGCTCCTTGGTTTGAAGATATTTATGCTGAACGCGAAATTAGCTACAACAGAGAGCATGACCCACGATGTGATTCGTGATATGCTTGGGGTTAAAATGAACATGACAACTTGGGCGGTAAGAATATAAATTCATGTACTTTGTTCATTTGTAAAGTATTTACAATTATGCATCTAAGCCACCTATGTAGCAGGCTCTAGCTGATAACCAGAGAAAGATGGAGCCAACAGAGTCGGCCATTTCTCGAGCGCAAGAAATTAAAGAGGTAAATTCAGCACAATAGTTTTCTTTTCAACTTATCTTCCTCTTTCCGTTTACTTCAACATAAATATTCAGCAGTCCAATGAGCTGATGAAGTTGAAGAGGCAGCTTGATGAATTCATTGAAGAGAGACAGAGGTAGACATTTCAACATCAGTTGTGACCTATGAGAATCCCAATAATAGGTTATAGTAAGCTAGTGACTTACATGTCAATGATTTTGTGGTACAGTTGGCTTGCTGAAATAAATAAGAAACAATCAGAACTTGGAGCTGCCTGTATTAATATAGAGAAATTGCGACAACAAGAACACTTTATGGTCGCAGAAATAGAGTTGCTAAAGGTACAAAAAAGATCACTTTTCAATTGCAAAAGAAAGACCATGCTTATCTTCCTTTATAATATATTTTAGTAATTATTGTTGGTTGTATTTCTAGGCTGAGAATTCAAATTACAAAACCATCATTCTCAATCTTGAAGATGAAGTGAAGAAGCTTACCAGACAACAGAATCTTCAGCTCCGAATCAATCATCATGTCAAAACAAAGGTATTGGTTACTGTTGGCACTTAGGCTTTTGTGAGCATTGGTGTTTCCCTGTATGACCACACCTTATCTAATTTCTGACCACTAAACAGGAAGAGAATACGGTGCTGAAAAGGCAGAATGAAGAACTAAGTGGAAAGCTGCAACAGCTAGGGGCCATCCTTACTCGCACGAAAGAAGAGCTTGCCCGCTACAGGGTTTCAAATGGGAAAGATCCATATGAGCAGATTGAAGAGGAAGAGCTCTTGAGGAAGAAATTAGATGTGTGTTTACATTATATTAATTTATCAACGAGTTATGCCTGGTGTGAAGACTGCGACACTGATTGTTGTCTGATTGTGAACAGGAAAGCGAACAAGATAGAAGTAAACTGGCAGAAAATCTGTCAAATTTATGCATTAGCATTCTAAAGGTATGCATGAGCATTGTTACTAAAAAGCAATATTATCTTGTGCTTGATGTGAGGTTGCCAGATTACATGACCAAACATTAACTAACCCTGCTGTTGTACAGGTAGCTGGAGTTGTAAACCCTGAACCTGACACGAGTCTTCTGAAAGCATTGGAATGCCTAAATCAGCTTCAGTGCCGTATTCCATCTTTGGAAAACGAAGTTGAGGATCTAAAGTTGAAGGTATGACGTCCGAATCATCAATACACTGGGAGTCTGTTGTTACTCTGGTTCCTGAAAATAACACTGCAAATGTTTATCAGCTTAAGCTTTTGGGTTGAATTGGTTGGTGCATGCAACTCAATAGAAACAGCCTCTGTGGTTAAGCTTTTTTTTTAAAACAGGCAAAAAGGAACCATGTGACTCATTGCTGAAACTTGCAACTTGTGCAGTGCAAACTGTTGCGAGAAAAAGCCCGTCTGTCCGAGCTCCGGAGCGACTCATCGTCTTTGAGCTCAGGAGCAAAGTCTGGCTCAACAACACCAGGTCTGTGCAGATCTCCAAGCATTTCTTCCTTCCGGTGACACGGAGGGGACATTGGAGGCAGAGCAAAGTGTACATAACATTATTCTCTGTAACTAGTTAGTCGTCAGCTAACAGCAAACCTGCAGGCCTGACGCATCATCCCCCCTACCCCCTAGTACAGTCAAACTGGTAGTAGGGGAGGATCAGGATCCATTTTGGTCCAGCAATCTCCTTTTGCTGATGCTGTACCTGCTGACTCATCTGTTGTGTATATTGAAATTAAATTCAATGCAATCGTATATTTTGTCTTGTCTTCTTCTTTTCTAAATGTATGATGGAACGCAGGCATTAGTTCAGTCACTAATCTTGTACGATTTCTGTTTCCAAAATCATGTTAACTTTGCCAGGCTCTATGCATATTTGCATCTAGCACTGTTGTAGGCACGTGGAACAAGCTGATTTTCCTTTTTCTTCGATATTAGGAAAATGCCCGTGCGTTGCCACGGGCGGATCAAATTTTAAGCGCATAAATCATTTAAAGGAGAAAGACAATACATTTCAACAAAAATACTGCACGGACAAATTAGAATTCTTAAACAACCCACAAAATATTGTATAGACAAGTTAGGATTTGTAAACAACTCACACCGTCCTGGTACTAATCATTAAAAGTCAACATGGAACAAGAAAACCAAGAACAACAATGTGGTTTCCATTGCGGGGATACTTCGTAATAGAAGGTAAACAACCCACAAAATATTGTACAGACAAGTTAGGATTTGTAAACAACTCACACCGTCCTGGTACTAATCATTAAAAGACAACATGGAACAAGAAAACCAAGAACAACAATGTGGTTTCCATTGCGGGGATACTTCGTAATAGAAGGTAAACAACCCACAAAATATTGTATAGACAAGTTAGGATTTGTAAACAACTCACATCGTCCTGGTACTAATCATTAAAAGACAACATGGAACAAGAAAACCAAGAACAACAATGTGGTTTCCATTGCGGGGATACTTCGTAATAGAAGGTGTAATGGTCATGACATCCCTTTCACCCTATGAGATTCCAAGCTCAACCCCATAATAGTTACATGAGTTACCAACTCGTCTCGAAAAAATATGGACGAAATTCTTTTAATAGTGTTGTGCTATTGCAGAATAAAATTGAAGGTCGGAGCATGTCGGAACTTGAAAATGGAGAAACCATTATAATTATGTATGCCATCGATGAACATCCGAGACATAATTTTTATTTAATAAAGATTTCGTGCTAGTTTTGGAAAGATCTATGATATAATTGAATTTATTTTTGGCAGAAAAAATTAATTATAAAAAAATAAATGAAAAGGAAAATTACGAAGACGATCGCCGAGTGTATCCTCTCGTTGGCCTTATCCTTCCTTCATGGCTCTGTTGTTTCAGTTTCTCCGGAAGCGTCTCACTCCCTTCTCCTGTCTCTCTTGACACTATAGGGACAATGGCAGGGCATTGCTCGCGATCCGATCGGGGTAGAGGCGGAACGGGTGACGATGAAGGTGCAACACGGAGGAGGCGGAGGCGAGGGTGTGCGAGGCAGAGGCAGAGGCGAGATGTGAGGGTTTTCGATTTGGAAAGGCTGCGACTACGATGTAGAGGCGTATGCAGGGGGGTAGCGATCTGACGCACTGAAGGGCAGCGATCTGACGCACTAAATCAATTGCGGAGCGGAAGGCGGACGGAGGGGCGGCCCCGCGGATGGAGCGGGGGCGGACGCACGGGTGAGCAGAAGAAAGTACTACCGGGTTTTTTTCTCCCCACGGTTTCCTGGTCCCGCCACTTGCGCCCCCCCCCCCCCGCCGCCGGAAGCCCTATACGACAGTCGCGATTAAAAAAACAGGACAAAGTGGTTGCCGTCGCCGGATCGGCGGCGACGCCGCCCGCTCAAAAAAAAAGAGTCGGATCCGGCGGATGTAGTGCGAAGAAAAAAGCAAGAACACACCACGGTATGTACACAGATTGATGATCCACCAGGTTGTTTTGTGGGACACGCGGATCCATAATTCTCGGCGAAAAAAAAGAACCTAGATAATTTCCTTCGGTTTATGTTCATAATCGAGCATTCTAACTAGGCGATGCAATTTTGGGTCACACGGATCCGTGAACGATATTGTACTGATCCTGGTAGATGTTTCAAATCTTGTGCATCGCCAAAAACCTGTCTTGTGCAGCAGCAAAATCCATCTTCTAACAACACCAAACCCTGTCTTGCTTCTTAGGATCCTTCAGCCTGGACAGAAAAAGTGAATAGGAAAACACATAAATAGATGGTAGCAAAAATTACATGGAAAAATGCTTTGTTATAACTCTTGATATGCACAAGATACAAAGCCATGCTGCTTTGTGTGTATTACATTGTAGCTTTTTTGTGTGTTGTATTACATTTTGATGTTTGCTATTGTTTCTAAAAAATAACTAGCTCTTGCTTTTGTACAGGATATTGATTTGCTATTCAGATTTATGATCATGGATTTGAATGAGTTACCCCAGAGTCTGATTATGACTTTCTGGATGTCGAAAGTGCAAATCCATCATATTGCACTCAACTGATCTTACGGATCGATGGATTGGGTAGAAAGGATCGGGCGCGGTGGAATCTTTGTGTCAACGAGAGATCTTATTGACAATCAAGTTGCTGTCCTAGATGGTTCAAGCACTCATAGCGATGCCGCCGACAATCAAGTTGATGTCCTGGATGGTGGTAGCACTCGAGCCATGCTATTGGTGTTCTTTGCCCCGGAGTTGTAGCATTGGATGCCCGTGACATTGATGTTGATGGTGATATAGTTGAGGAAGTTTGGTCTACACCACCAATTCCATATCTTGGGCAAACATTTTCTAGTAAGGGGGAAGCTAGGGAGTACTATAATTGTTATGCAAAGAGAATTGGCTTTTCTATCCGTACAAGCACTACGCGTTTGTCTACCATGACTAGGGAGCAGCGCAAAGTGACGTATGTCTGCAACAAGGAGGGCCACGGGAAAAAAAGCAAGGTAGATGCGAATACATGTGAATCTGATGATGATGATTTGGTGGAAGAACATTCGCAACCTGGAGATAGTGCTTCTGACGGAGATAATAATAAGAAGAAGAAGAAACTAGATGGTGGCAAGAAGAGAAAAAGGGAGAAGATGTTGTATACAGACTGCAAAGCTAAGATTGTTGTGAAACTTATTGAGGATAGGTGGCATGTTATCAACTTTGTTCCTGACCATAACCATGACCTAGTGTTGAAACCATCGCTAAAAAAATTCTTGAGGTCCCACAAAGAGATCACCAAGCCTGAAAAGGATTTTATTACAATGCTCCACGGTTGCAACTTGAGCACGGGTCGCATAATGCGACTCATGAGTGAGTTCTACGGGTACGCGCGAAGCAAGTTCCGTATGAAGGCAAAGATGTTGGCAACTTTAGGTCGACAATTAGGAGGGTGGAGAAATTTAAGGACATGCGGGAAACTCGGACCGCTTTGCCGACCTTCGGGACCGGGATCCCGACTTCTATTTCGCAGTTAAGTCGGACGAAGATCATAAGGTTCGTAACCTTTTCCGGGTTGACGATCTTTGCAAGGAGGGCGTACATTGAATCATACCATGATTTTGTTTCGTTTGATGCAACTTACATGACGAATATGTACGACATGCCTTTTACTCCTTTCCTTGGAATCAATGGTCACGGGCATACGTTTCAGTTGGGGTGTGCATTCATCAGGGATGAGAAGACACCTAGCTATGTGTGGCTGTTTGAAACTTTCCTGTTGGCAATGAAAGGCAAAGCCCCTCTGAGCATTATAACGGATCAAGATGGGGCTATGCGGAGTGCAATTGCTGAAACAATGCCCAATACTAATCACCGTAATTGCCGCTGGCACATAATGGATAAATTCTCTGGTACAATAGGTCCAGTCCTTGATAAGGATAAGAAATTGGAAGATGATTTCAAGGAGTGTGTGAACCACACAGTAACTCCTGCTGAATTTGAGGCACAATGGATAGACATGATAAGCAAATATGGCTTGCAAGAGAATGAGCATTTTCGAGCGCCTCTATGCGATCGAAGTAGCTTTGTTCCGAAGCATACTTCATGCATTGCTTTTACCCGTTCTTGCGATCAACCCAAATACGTTGAGGGATTCAACGCGGTCTTTGAAAAAGTATGTTAACCCTAACATGTCAATTCCGAATTTTGTTAGGCGGTATGAAAAGATCCGGGAAAAATGCCTCATTGCTCAAGAAGGCGAGGAATTTAGGACCGATGACGGGGAAAGAAGAAGGTGGTCAAAATTCCCTTTAGAGAGGCATGCGGCTCATCGTCTACACCAAAAAAATGTTCTACAAGTTCTCCAAGGAGTTTGAGAAAATTGCGAGTATGACGTGAAGCCTGAAAGTCAGTTGCATTATTTGTTGGTGCCTAACAACGTTCGTGTGTACGGTTATGGCAAGAGATCATATGTAGTGACATCAATTGAAGACGAGGAGATTTTCTACTGCGAGTGCAGCAAGTTTGACAGAGATGGGATGGTATGTTGCCACATTATGAAGGTGCTGACTAGATTAGGTATCAAACAAATACCTGATCGCTATATACTGAAGAGATGGACACAAAAGGCAGTTGAATACACAGAGAAATTATCCGCGGAGCGAGTGCACGGCTCGATTTTATTGCGCGTGGCATGCCCTTGAGCGACGGTAAAACATTGTGGTTCACCAATCTGTCTACGACATTTGCGGATTTGGCGCCGAGGGATGTCTTTCAAAAGAGAGGTACACTATTATGCGGACTCACATTGGGGTCATGCGCTCCAAGATTGATGAGATTAAGAAAAGAAAGAAGAGCGACAGACATTGGGAGCAGCGCACAATATCCGTCCCTCCCCGTTGCCTCAACTAATGATTGTCTCGCGGGGGTCTTCAATGGGTTTGTCTCGCTACCGGTGAGCCTACCATAGGTGAGAAGAAATGATTTTTTATTGCAAAGGTAGCACGAGCCTTTTCTTACATGTAACTATAGACTTACTTCGATTGCCGTTGCAGGACCTGTGGGGAACCCACTGAGATCCAAGGTGAAAGGGCGCAAGAAAGAGAAAAGGCTTAAAAAGGGGATGAACGCAGAACCTAAAAGGAAGAACAAATGCCGGATTTGCAGGTCAACAGACCACAATGCTGCGCGGTGCTCCAAGAAAGCGGGAGAATAAAGAGTGGACATAGGGAGTGCTTTGGTTCAGCAACTTCCGTCGCGTGAGTAGGAAAAAGAACCAGGGCCATATGGTGAAGAGATGGAAACAGCTATTTGCTTTTCTTATAATTATTAATAAAGAGTTTGTATAAATTAAAGTTTAAATTATCAACTATACCATTAGTTACTTTTTGAAAACATCAAAGTTGATGGGTTGGTGCTTTTAATATGCAAATTTAAATGATATAAGTTGCTGGGCTGCAGGGCATACCTATTCCAAGTCTAATTCCCGCTTCCACTCTATGTCATTCTCCTCATGGTTGAGCCAGCTGTATGTTAGTAGTTTGCGGATGTTCGGCATGTCAGACCCCTTGAAGTTGTAAATTCTCTGCCCATCCCAGTGCTCGGCATGTAACAACATGTGGTATCCGCAGTCATGACTGCGTTGGAAACACAAACAAGATAGAAAAAATTAATAGTCTAACTGTGAAACAGATAGATGACGAGGAAAACATAGTCAGGAGAGAAAAAATGGTACTTACTTGTTTGTTTGTTTTGGAACACTGATTTCAACGAGTTGATAATCTTCTATTTGTTTGTTAGAGTCTTGATAGTGAATGGACCACAACTTCTTAATAGCTTCAATGAGGTTGTTGCAGCAGTTCCTTAGATTAAGGTTTTCAAGGCTTCTCATTGAATCTAGCACTTCAAAACGCTCATTGCGGATGTTGAGTGTAAGGAGGAAGTAGTGGCCGATGTTGTTTTCAAGAATTTGAAGGATCGGGAACATGACCCCGCATGCAAGGGGCACATTTTAGTTGTTTATTCTTTGTTGGAAAAAGATCAGGAAAACCAAAAAAAAATTAAAAATGCAACGGGATAGAACAACGTACCAAATGTCCGTGATCTAAATGGTTAGTACTTTTTCTAACTACACGCTTCACCTCTACCCCGTCAAGTCGTCCCGATAGCAAAAAACCCTACAATTTGTAAAAAGATGCTTGTAACAAACTCGTAACAAAAGAGATAACAAAAAATACATTGTGGAAAAACCATACACACCGAGATTCTTAGTGGAAGGACTTGTTTCTTGGCCTTCCTGCCAGTTGGGTTTATAGCATAAAGAGCGACCTCGACAACTGTGTTCAATAGCTCTCCATTTGGTTTTACTGACCTTGCAAGCTCGTTGAGTATTATGTGGAAATCCCAATAGTTGATTATCATGAAGCTGTGAGCAACATGTGAGGGCAGCAGAGGGAAGTGTCAGGGGCAAAATAAATAAAATAAAAAATAGTTACAAAAAAAGTAAACTGACTTGGTTATTTAAAGCAAACTAGCTCAGGAAAAAAGTAGTTGTTATTTTGTAGAAAAAGCAATTTTATCCAGTAGAATAGCATTCAAATTACATACTCCAGTCTTTCACATAGTGGTGAAAAAAAAAATTGTACAGGTAACAAATTTATCAGCAGCTGTAACACAGAAAACAAAGTTCTAGGCTAAAACGTATAGACTAATTCCTATAGCAAAATTAAAAGCCTCTCCATTTACACAAAAGCTAGCACAAAATTCTTATTTTATAAATCTTATGACCAAACCTGCTTATCCATGGTTGCTAAATAGCTATGTTGTATATCCTAAGATGCTTCAAGGTAGGACCTAAATTGCTGAATTACGAACCTAATATCTCTGACCTTGATTAAAAAAACTGACACAAATAGAATGGTCAAAACATTGCCCAAATACTGAAAATGTTTCAGAAATGATGATAAGTGAAATAACATAGGTGCTATAGGCATTGTATTAACTGATTGCTTCTAGCTTGATTTGATATAAAAAAATTATCAGATTTTCACCACAAAAAAAGATGTGGAAGGAGTTGCTGCGCAAAAACAAACAAAAACTTGATGTGAAAAAAAAATCAGATGCATGTACTTACTCTTTGTTTGGTGTACTTCTCGAACGTGTTGGTCGTCCATTGCATGACAAAACAGCGTTATATGCCTCGCACACAACTTTGCTGCATTTGAAGGTGATTGCAGTGCTGCAGCTTTGTGGAGCCTCCTCCTGGGTGCAGGCTGATAAGTTGGTGAAACTGAAGAGTTGGCAACATATGGGCTTACAGTGGGCGGCGCTAGTGGTGTAACCGAGATGGCCGCCTTTGTGGGTTGTGCTTGATGCTACGGCCCCCGTGCTACTGACTCCCTTTTTTTACCATCTCGAACTTCTTTAAGGCATCTTGTTCAAACTTCAACCGAATTCTTCATCAAACCCATCAAATCCGGAAGCCGATCCGGGTTACGTCTCGCCATGATTGATCCGGTTGTTTTTCTTTTTCCTTATTTTCGCATTGACTAACATTCTCTGGTGATTCATCAACAAACTTCAGAAGGTTGAAGTCTGGTGGTGTGAAATCTAGTGAATTACTCCTTGTGATTAATGGTGAACTGTGATTTTCCAACAGTGACTCATCAGCGGATTTTGTCCTCCTGAGACTGCAACCTTGACCTGAATTACCCACTGTTGCTACTCTAGATGGAACATTTCCTCCAGAGGTGGCATCTGGGAGCCTTAGCTTGGCCCTTCTTTCACCCAGATTGCGCTTATGTGTAGATGGCAGAATTTTAAGAGGGACTGATGTAGCCACTTGCTCTACAGTGCCCCTTATCTTGTTCATCCTCCTGATCAGTGGTACATTGTCTTCGTCTTCTTCTTCTTCTTGATTCTGGCCAGACACATTTGGAAGCCTGCTTGCCTCATCTTTGTGTGCTCCCTCATTGTCCTCTGCAATAGGGTCCAGGCAACTACGGCCATCGCCACCCATTTTCTCCTTTTCATTATCTCCAGACATTGTATTATGTGATGGCAGCCCATCAACAGGTTCGGCCCACGGGGGTAGTGGCTTGGGTGTTGCCATCATTATGGTGCGCTCCGGGGTCTTCGTCTTCGAATCGCTAGCATAATCGGATTCTTCTTCCTCTTCGCATTCTTGTTCATAATCGATTCCTCCTCTTCGTCCAAGAAGTCATCATTAGGCGGTGGTGGTCGTGCGATCCTATGTCTCTTGGATCTTCTCGGACTCGGCTCGGGTTTATCTTGTGCGGTGAATTCCATGTTTCCAACTTCCCGAACAAAACTCGCCTAGAACATCCGTAACGCCGCTTAGTACCCTTCCCACGGCGTCACATAGCTTCCTCTTATTCGCAAAAAAAGAGAGAAAAACACATAAAAGAAAATGTGTACGGTCGCGTTAATTGCGCCCATAGAGAAAAAGCTAAAGCAAAATCTAACTTGTTGTTAAAAATATACCGATCGGACATTCCTCTAGGGACCTTTGAGGATACAAACCGAAGTACGTCATCTGCGATGAATAGTGAGCTTTGGGCGGTTGTATATGGTGCTTTGTTTTCGGCTACAAAACATTATGGGAGTATATTAGCGAGAGAAGGTGAGAGAGAAAAAGCTAAAGAAGTTAACTAATTTATTTCTGAAAATTAAAGATCTCAGAAAAGTAAGCTAACTCAGGTGTTGAAAGTTAATTAGTTCAGAATTTACTCTGTCACTTAAAAGTAAGACGGTACAGAAAAAAAGTAAACTAACTCAGTTGTTTTAAGTAAAAAACAGTTCAGAAAAAAGTCATTGATTGTAAAGAAAAAGCAATATTATCATCAAATTACATACCCTCAATTTGCCGAATGAACCATTGCGATTTGTATCTAGCTTGATGACCTCATGTAAAAGCTTGTTTGACCATGCTGCTACTCTAGGTTTTGTAGTGGGGATTTGCATTCGCATTGTCCAAAGAATCTACGTATAGAATCCGTGGTGGAAAAGAAACAATTATCTTCAAAAAACAAGATAGAAAAGAGATTCGGTGTGTGGGCTAGAGTTGTAGTGAAAAAATACTTACAACCGGTAGAAGAACACAACCCTTGACGAATTCTTTTTATCAAATTTCGATGCGGAATCCTTCAATTGGTCTACAACAAATTGCACCCAGTTCAAGTTTTTTACACTTGATAGGTCAATTACAGATGGGTAACATCTAGGGCTGATTGACAAGCCAGTGGAGGGGCAAAGGAAGGTTGACACAGCAAGCATGAGCCATGACATTAGAAAGTCTTCATTTGCAACCTTATTTGCCTTTATCCTTTCAACAATTGATTCAATCTTCGGTGTTGTCCCCTTGTCAAGATTGAATCTGTCATGAATGAAGTTTATGGCCTCGACATCAAGCTCGTACCTCACTGGATGACCGTGGTTTGGCAAACCCAATATTTCTGCAACTGAATCTGCTGTTAGTAAGATCCTGCCCCTCCCGGGCAACACAAGTTCTGATGTTTCAGGATCAAAACATTCGGCCACAATCCGGTTGCGAAATCTGCAGGTATCTGCGAACAAGAGATCTTCAATAGCCCCCCGAATTGGACATCTTCAATAGCCTTTCGCTGGTCACTTGTCAGGTGTGCGTACAACTTAATTAGCCTAGATGGTGAAGCCCTGTGTCTTCGGGCCTATAAACATGTAATAGATGACACAGTCAGCAAAAAATGCTGACATGGTCAAAAATACTTTAAACGTAAATGATTTGTTTATGCAAAGATATGGGTTTTCCCCCCCGTGCTCGAAACCTCAATCATATCAGACTTAGCCTAAAAAAGAAATCCTAAAAAAAAGCATGATGCATTCAGGTTTGAAAGAAGGGGCTGACAGTAACTAGCAGGATTGCTATTTGGGACCTACTCAAAAAATTCTATCGAGATCAAAGTATCTGAATCAAGTGCAAGTCGTGTGGAAAGTCCTAACTATTTTTGTAAAAAAAGATAAAACGCTCTAACATGATATACATATATATGAACTAGCAGGATGACAATACACATAGCATTTTCTCTTGAGATTAAAAATTTTGGAGAGAAAAAATAAGATTATGTGGGTCATAGCATACCGGGATGTTAGATGTTGGACGTGCCACACGCATGATTGCTTCCAACTTGATTTGATGTAAAAAGATTATCAATTATTCACCACAGAAGAAATATCAGTGGGGCTTGACACCTGTATTTGTTGACAATAAGTATGGCTAAAAAATCCTCGATGACTAAATTGTAGGGAGTAATAGCATACAACTATTTCATCCATGAAAACATCACACAAAACTAGTCCGCTCGATGCGTATGAAACAAAAAAATTTAAATCCCTTGAACTCCACCGTATTAGTGCGGGGGGGACAATGCAAAACGAGGATGAAACTACTAAGTTTAGAGGCCTGCGTTCCACTGAATCGTTAGAACTGCTGTGAGCCAACTCTTTCTCAACAGTATAAAATGACTCAGTTGATGGATATAGCTAGCTAAAAAGCATCAAAGGCAAGTAAAGAATCAGCCAACAAAGGTTTTTTGAGTAGTTTGACAGACGAACTTGACTTACAGACCATAAAAACCAATCGATGCCATGTTCTGACTAGTGAAAAATAATACAAGGCGTGCGAGAGATATTATATCACCAATCAGGCACCACAGAAAAATAAAAACAAAGCAGTAAAAAAATCAGTCAATGCATACCTTTCTGAGAGCACCCCCTCCTCTCGAATATTCTTCCACTAAATCAATCAGACTGGTAAAAGTAAGCGCTCAAACTAGTTGATTAGACCTGCTTAAATAACCCGAGATAAAAATAAGTGAGATGAACCTTGAAAAAATAAATGAATGAAAAGAAAGTTTGAGTATAGTTAGGAGATGCTAAACTTCTGAAAAGAACATAAACGATAAAAAAGCTATGAAAATCTTAAATCATACTAAACTTGCTTAATGCGGAATGGTCGTTTTCCGTATGTGTGTCGTACAATTGCTTTATAGTAGGTCCTAATTTGCTTCAAATTTTTTTTGCGGAACTAACTACCGGACTACGGCGATGTACGCATGTACGCCCGGTCGCCTACATCCTCATACTGCTCGCCATTTCTCGAGCGTGATGATGTCAACCTTCTAAGGGAGGAATTCTAGCAATCTAAACAAAATATCACTCGCTAACTGGTGATTGATGTCTGGTGCTGACTTGTTCCGAGAGAAAAATACCATTGACAGGTAAAAAGTGATCAATAACACCATTGCCTTTTGCGATCATAGTCATAGGTCTAAAAAGGTTAAGAAACATACACTTGAGTATGCAAAAAGACACAGATGGAGGTAAACAAAATCACACTTGTCAAGTTAACAGATGAGTGCAAGTTGAAACATGTAGATTAATACAGCAGATAATACTTGGATGAACAATTCTGGACTCTCCAGTCAGAACACAGATATGCAATGGATGTCACTATTCTTTATGTAAAAGTAAACACAAAACGGACAATAAATCAACAAGCTCGCGTTAACCGTCATACATCCACAAGAATCGAAGGTAAGTGCATCGGAGAAATCATTTCCAAATGACCGGATAAGTTGAATTCGAACTTCACGACCAATTGATGCCATGTTCGACTAGTGAAAAATAATACAAGGCGCGCGAGAGATATTATATCACCAATCGGGAACCACGGAACTTGCTTAACGCGGGGGCTGTTTTCCGTATGTGTGTCCTACAATTGCTTTATAGTAGGTCCTAATTTGCTTCAAATTTTTTCCGCAGAACTAACTACCAGACTACACTGGTGTTCATATCACCTCATGATGTAATGAGCCCCCAGCCTACAAAAAAGTAGCACAACTTTTATCTAATTTATCTACTACCATTCATGTCTATTCCATATGGATCTTAGCTAACAGTGCAAACATTTCATCTTCAGCAATGAAAAAACGTGTGGCTGCACACCTTTGGTTGCGAGCTCGCAACACCCCACCCGCCCCTCTGTGGTCTTCCTCCACACAAATAATCTGCACAAAAAATTGATGTCAGCGATGGATGGGTGGAAACACAAAAGGGGATTGGAGGCCGAAAACTCACCTTCGTGCGCACTCTCCTGATAGCCAGAACCCCCTGCGAAAAACAGAAAAACCAATGGCGATTAGAAGACCAACCCCGTCGATTTCGTGAGCTCTAGGAATCACGCTTGTCTATCCCGTCGGAGAGGAAGCATGGGAGGGGGAATCGACGGGGGGATGCCGAACAAAATGCACCTGGAGTTCCGTCGAGCGTGCTCCCTGCGCTTCTACATCGTAGATCAGGGTCCTGATGCCCCGCGTATAGATAGATCCAAGGGGGTTAGAGGATGCGAAAGGGGAATCGCCGGGGAGGGGGAAGAGAGAGAGGAACCCTAGAGAGAGAGGGGGGTGCGGGAAATGAATGAGCGGAGGAGACGAACAGGCGCGAGCCCCGAGATTTGAACAGTTTCGCTATGACAGGTGGGCCCGATGGGGGTGATGTCGTGCGCGTCTATGGACTGATGAGTCGCCCCCGCCCTGTAGCTGGGAGGATCTGCGCCGGCCGTTCCATCCAACAAAAAGCTGGCAGGCCTGATTATAGTCTTTACCATAAATAAAACTTTGGATTAGTCAGAGCTTATTATGCCTCAAAAGTGCACTCAGAGAAAATATATTGTGACCTTGAACAGACTATATATGGAATATTCTAGTCATCCTAGATGTTTGTTCACAAGAAGAGGGGATAATCCAAGTTGGGTCAATTTAACTTACCTGATGTAGACTGACTCAGATGGGCTATTGTACAGACCACTTAGCTACATTGGCTGAACACAATGGAATTTCTTATGTTAAATCGAAGAACGTAATGAAATTGTCCAAGACAGCAATGATAAGCCCAAAAAAAATCTATCTTATGATGAGTGCTGCAAAAGGCTTTTTTAAAATTACTCGCCTTCGTTCCCACAAGATTTTGCATCCCAATATCGCTCATCCTCTGTAGGCATGACCGAACGATCAAGCTACCCATCCATATGTCCACATTATCAGCTTTATCAGCAATCTTGGAACCACATTTGTGTGTTGCCACCACATTTTTGTGTTGCCACCACATTTATCCAGTGGCAAGAGAGCAATCTACAAATATGTCATGAATGCAAACATGAAAAATTAAAGGCAGAAATATGGGCTTAATTACCTATTTTAAAGAGACTAACGTAGAATGGAATGCAGCCAGCTAACTTCACCTGAAAAAAACAACACAAACCAACCAAAATTATACTAGCATGGTTTGTGGATGCCATTCTCAATGTTGGATTACCACCATCTTTGGCACTTAGGTGAGGCTTTTCTTAAAAGGAAAATGTAAACCTTATCCTATAACACAACAACACAAAGGCAAAGTGAGCACCTTTCATGTAGTTCCATAAATTTAACTTGAATACATGTACAGAGACCAAATTCATACATTAGAAATTACAAAATCCCAGCTACATTTTTTTACTACTGAACTGGAATAACATACTGCTATCAGAAGATATCAATTTTGAGAAAGTCAAGAATTCACTTGACACTCATTAAGTTTAGATATAGTGCCATAAAAAAGTTTCTCAATACTTGTGGCTGCCTTCTTGACCGATCCATCTATTGCTCAAACAACTTGATATTACCAGAGATGAGAATTTACCTATATAATGGCCAAAAGAAGAGTTGTAGATGGACCTAAGCAGTTACATGCTACATATTGACTTTTCTGAAGCACACTTCCCTGACTGGAAAGGAATCCTCCATACTGAAGCTTAACCACAAATATAACTTATTGTCAATGCAACAATTTTAAAGTACCAAGAATAGTTTGGAACTCTACAGAGTAGCATGAACAAACAAATATGCTTTATTGCGATCTTCCTCACACTATCCCAATTTTGT
The DNA here is from genome assembly GCA_947561735.1 of Cenchrus americanus. NCBI lineage: Eukaryota > Viridiplantae > Streptophyta > Magnoliopsida > Poales > Poaceae > Cenchrus > Cenchrus americanus. The sequence goes on from OX387242.1 coordinate 9,531,117, forward strand.
TTAATTAAAAGGAAAACAGCATCTTAGCCCAACGATCGTCAAGATACAAGCATCATCCCATAAACACCATTGCACTCCTCACTCTCATTGCCTCATCCCATAAATAAATCACGGGCATTATATTAGTTTCGCTATTCACAAACTATAGGACTGCCGGTCCTCAATAAGAGATTTACTACTACTACTATAAAAATCGATCACTAATATAAACCAAAGTCTTTTCTTTCTTTTGAATTATTAACTCTTCTTTCACATGTACATCACATCTTCGTGCTGGCCTCCTGAACTGGCATTTTGGCAAAAAATAGTTTATCAATGCATTTCATCAAACACATAGCATGCATGAGGCATATGGAAGCCAGAAGTCCAGAATGAACTGATGAACCAAAAAGGACACGCTAGCTGCAGAGAGACGTTGACTTACCTGGAGTGCGAAATACGTGAGAAGTAGCGTCAGCTACAGCATCATGGCGGCGAAGAAGAACCATCATCTTCTTTGGATGGGCGAACGGTAGAAGATGGTGGAGACGACTTCGAGGAAGATGCAGATGCAGCCTCGTGGAAGACGCGGTAGAAGTTAGCGGGGCTTGCTTTGATCTACTAATCCAGCGGCGAGCCCCTAGCCGGCGACGACAGTGACAACGACGATAGTCGGGTGCGACTCGAGGATTGGGGTGTGCATCTTGATCGGTCCCTCGGCGCAATGACGCGGCGCGGGCAGAGACCCGTGATGTAGTGGCTTCAGCGTTCGGCGGTTGCTGGTGCTTCAGCGTCCTCCGGTGAGCTGTGGATCCCAGGCATGGGTGGATCAAGGACTGCGCCGGTAGAGAGGACCGGGGACGGCGACGACGGATCCCAGGCGCGGGTGGACCGAGGATGGCGGCGGCGGCGGAGAGGACGGGATGGTAGATTCAGCGGCGGCGAATCCCAGGAGCTGATGAACCGGCGACGGCGGCCCCTTCTCTGTTGTGTGCGGGAACTCCAGCGCAGGTGGAGGGGCGGCGGCGGGGATGGCGCAGGCGGAGGGGCGGGGGTGTGCGGCGGTGGGGAAGGCTTTTTTCGCGAAGCGAGGCGCTGGTAGCGGAAGGCTTGGGCGGTGGACGTGCGTACGCGGTAGCGGTGAACGTACGTTCACCAAGCAGAAAGTTTGACCGGAAAAAATTCTCCACTTCATTCTTTTTAGGAGTATAATAAGTAGAGATAAAGAAAAAGCTCCGGTTTTCCAAATTTTTTTTTAACCTGGCTGACGCCAATGCCCGATTGGCCGAATCCCCCAAGCTCTCGCACGCACGCCGCCATGACGACGGACGGACGGCATGAGCCAAGCCGGCCCGCGCCCTCCGTCCAACAAACCCCACGTGGGCCCGGCACCGGGCACGCGCGCGCTTGCCTGGCTGGCTGCGGCTGGGGTTGGTGGGTGGAGGCACGAACCACGCGCGCCGGGGCCCACCGGTCCCGCAAGCCACTGGCCGTGGGCCCTGCCCCTCCTGGCCTCCTCCTCTCAGACGGACGGAGACGACGTGCGTGTATAACGGACCGGGCCGCGGGCGCGGCGCGGCCCAGATAAAAAGGGAGCATGTCGCTGCGGTTCCAGCCTCCTCCTCGCCTCCACCACCTCCGCCTCCCGTCACCGTCAGCCGCAGCCGCAGCCGCAGCGTCGGCGCCGCCTCTTCCTCCGCGCGGGCCCGCCTCCGCCACCGTCTTCGTCGTCGCGGGCGCGGGCGCGCGCATCACCTGCGGGCGGCGGCGCGGGGACGGCGGTGGCGATGGCGTCCGTCGACGCGCGCGTGGCGGGGATCGCGTCCTCCATCCGCGTCATCCCCGACTTCCCCAAGCCAGGTTCGTTGGGGTCCCCCACGCTCCTCTCTCGCTACAGCCCCTCAGGCTGGCTTCTCGCTCCCCGCGGGGTTGGTGGGCTGGCCTGCTCGGTTCGGTTGAGCCGTCGGCTGCGGCTGGCGGCGGCGCTGCCGCCAGCCGTTGACTCGCGACCGCTGGTGCTACAGATTTGCTTTCCAGTGGTACCATTGGGGGATGACGTATGCGGGATTCCGGAGCTGGCGGTAAATAAAGTGCGTAATCAGGGGTCATCACGGCATACATACATACATACATACATATATATATATATATATCACTAAAGCGGTGAATAATATTAGTACGCTGATAACAAACTTTTTTTATTCTTTATTTACTTACCTTTCACGTGTGCAAGCTGCATGTTGTTGTTTTATCTACCTTCCACGCTAATAACAAAGTTTTTTTTATGCGAGTGAAGAGCCATGTCTCGAGCATTGCTTAGTGTGGTGTCTACAAAACTGCACCTTCTCTTTGCTGATGTGGGGTGTCGAAAGACTATTCTAGATTTCTGGTGTGTAGGGATCTCAGTACTTCTTTTGCATTGATCATCATGTGTTGATTTGTTTGTTTTGTTGTAGGGATCATGTTTCAGGACATCACGACGTTGCTCCTTGATCCCAAGGCGTTCCGCGACACGATCGACCTCTTTGTTGAGCGGTACAAGGACCAAAAGATCACCGTTGTTGCTGGTAAAGTATAATTATGCGGTCTAATTTTTTCTTCTTCTGTCAATAGAATGCCTTCCCGTGAAAAAATGGGAACAACCAGTGCAACCAACCTTATGTGTCCGGTGCCTCTCATTTTATCATGTCTGTTGCCATGGAAAAACAGGTGTCGAAGCTAGGGGTTTCATCTTTGGCCCTCCTATTGCTTTAGCTATAGGTGCAAAATTTGTACCTTTGAGAAAGCCAAAAAAATTGCCAGGTCTGTAGTATATCTACCGCTCACTGTTTGGCATATTGAACTATGATGCTCAGAGCTCAAGATGATATGAAGTAGCTAACACTCTTCCTTCTGTTTACAGGTGAGGTGATCTCCGAAGAATATTCTTTGGAATATGGGACAGACAAAATAGAAATGCACGTCGGAGCTGTGGAGGCTAATGATCGAGCACTTGTTGTCGATGATCTTATTGCTACTGGTGGAACACTGTGTGCAGCTGTCAACCTTCTTGGTGACCTCCTGTCTTCCAGTTTACTTTCTTTTCTCTATTGTGTACACAATGTTGCTGTAAACCAATTAGCTAAATCCTTTTATCATGATGAATAATTGTGCCAGACACTTGATTTTTCTAGACTTGCATACCTATAAAGCTCATGCTTATGGTTTCCTTCTCTCACTCCCAATCGCTTTCCTATTTTTTATTGTATGATGGTCTATTTACTTCAATTGTGTTCCTTCTCAGAACGTGTTGGAGCAACGGTGGTTGAGTGTGCTTGTGTCATCGAATTGCCAGAATTGAAGGTATGTTTTGCTTCTGATACACCAATGTCTCTGTCAGAAAAAGAAAACATTATTTGTACATCGCAGCAGAGTTGTTGCCGTGCTCTTACTAGGATTATCTATTTGCGTCTACTATGTTTCCTCTGTAAATTGTCATCATACAAAAGGTTACGATCAGGGATTGGGTATCCATTTTTTGAAAATTTTCAGTCTCCATCGAAAAGATTGAATTTCACGAAATCTTGACCGAAACTTTGAACACTGGTTGCAATCACAGGTTGTGACTTGACAATTGAATTCATGTCTGGAAGTTCATAATAAGCTTATCTATTTATCAAGTGTATATTGATTGCACTACCATCCAGGTGTCCTAAAACCACAGCCTAAATAGTTATGGTAACCATCTAGGTGCAAAATGCAAATTTGTTAATGAAAAAAATGTTTAGAGTTCCTGTCATGAGAAATTATCTTTGATAACCATTCTAACTATATGCTGTATTTTAGGGCCGGGACAAGCTAGGGGACAGGCCCGTTTTTGTCCTTGTCAAAGCTGACTGATCAGGATGGAACACAAGTAAACAACTTAGGACTTCTCAGAGTTGGCCCTGTTGACGTTCCCTCTCCAGAACCATTCTGGAAGCAGCAAAGTATCCCGTGTTACAGCATTGGCTAATTCCTAGCTGATGTGTAATAAAGTTTTATCTTTGAATTTGTGAGGCCATGAATTGTTTGTCAATGTGGACATGATTGCTGGTCCTTGTAAGGCTTATGTATGTCAAAACAGTGCCAATTATTCAGATCAATTCAGGATAATCCTTGTTGGAGTTTATTGTCATTGCTAGTAACATTACTTTCCCTAAAGTTGTCATCATAATAGTGGTTGACGTTTAGAGATTGGCTTCTGAAGTGATTTGAGAAGATTATGTTACTGGCTAGCTAAGGTGCACTGGTGGTCATGAGGGATGCGTGTCTACTCCATATGCCTTTTGACGTCTCCTTTTGTGCCTAGTGGCACTGTGGGTCTTGATTATTCATGTTTGCAACTTGAATTTTATAATCCTGAATCTTCACAGAGTTGAACATGTGGAGGCAATTTTGTTGCTCAGGTGACAAGGATTGTGAACCTTTGACTAAGTATATTTACTTCAAGCATACTTATGCTTTCCTGGCAGTGAAACATTTGGGGTGCATTGCGCAGTCCTGCCCATGTGTCATGCTATGATTAGACTCGTCTACCTATCAAAAAGGAGGCTGTTAATTGTTTTGTGACATTTTTTATCGGTTTGTATCTTTATTAAAAGGTGCATTATTTCCTTAACTGAACCTTAGAGTGTAATGCCTGATTGTGAATTATACTTCTAGAATACTATGCTATCTGTCTACCAACTTTTAGTTTGTAAATGAATTCTTGTTGCTTTCTGCTGTACAGTAATCCTGATTGATGATGTATAAGTAGTATTTGACTTGAAGATTGTTATATATTCAGTTAACAATTTTCCAATAATTTGTTATTTTTATGTTTGACAATGAACTTTTTGTGTATGATCTCTGACTTCTACTTTGTTCTATTTTCTTTTGAAAGTCAATCTGTTTACTTTTGACTTCTTTGCCTTGCTACTCATTGGTGCCTATTCTCTCTTTTCCTTAAGTAGCTCTTTTGGTGTCTTTCTGATCAATTTGGGTGTTATTTGTTACTTTTATAGGGCTAGTCGCGTAGTGATCTTTTTTTTGTTTCATAGTCATGCATCCCTGTGAAATCTATCTCCATAGATATTCGTTCACTTGAGTTTCTACTGGTGATAAAAATGGTGTTGATTTAACAAAAATCAGGCAGAAGTTCTCACTGTATCTTTCTGAGCAGTTTTCACAGTATCTTTGTGAGCATGATTACTTCTCCATCAGTTAGAGTGGAGGAATATATTCACTTATAAGTTCTTAATGAGGAGATTAGTTGACTTTAGCTGATTATGTTTCCTGACTTTGTTCTTTGTTCCTGCAATTTGGACCAAGGTGCATTGTTCTTGCCCTTGCAGTTTGTATATGTGGTACATTGTTCTTGCCCAAGTTATCAGTGTCGAGGCTGCAGATTCAGTAATAGAAAGTCTGTGCTTGACTAATTTACTCTTTGGCTCAGCTTATATTGATAACCTTCTCAAGGTTTATTTCCAATGCGATTTTTGTACTGATCTTTGATCCTTCTTGGATGAACTTAGCTTCTGAGGATGATAAAATGTTAGCATTTGTGCAAGTCAATCAATACAATCAAAGATTAAAACAATGGTAAGTTCTTGTTGTCAATGAAAGTGACATAAATTAAGTTTATTAGAATCGAGTGGATGAACACACCATTTAATATTTGTCATGTACGGGCGAACGTACGTCGGCGCGCGCCGTCGTGCGCGCGATGTGCGCCGCGCGCGCGAACGCGCCGGGCGGGGGCGCGGGGACGGCGCGACAGGCGCGGTAGGCCTGGGCGCTGATCGTGGCTAGGAAAGATCTCTGGAGGATTTTTAGTTCCTAAATTAGTGGGGTTGGTTACCCGTTTTAGTTGGGCCTCTGGCCATATATACTTGTAATCGGATTGGTTAGAGATCAAGCAAGTTTTGGTTATCCCTCAACCTTCTCCTTCCCCGTATCTCTCAAGCCGCCGGCGAGGGGCAAAACCTCACGGCGAGGACTGGAGCGCGGCTACGAACTACGTAGTCGCGGTCCGGCGTCGTTGGGTACCGAGGCCCTTGACAACTTGGTATCACGATCCCGGCGATCCTCGTCTACACGCTCCGCGTCCCCACCGCCAGCATCCGCCGCGCCGTCATCGCCAAACTCCGCGACATCACGCGCCCCGATCGGCATGGGTGACGACGACGTCAAGTCCTCCCTCGCGGAGATCACCAAGGCGCTGCAAGCCCTCCAGACCACCACCGAAGCCAACGCCAAGGCCATCCAGGCCCTCACCGCCGAGCGTGCGTCGTCCTCAGGCTCCAAGACGACAACCACGGAATCCAACACCGACCGACCACCACCTCGCTTCCAGAAGTTGGATTTTCCCAAGTATGACGGCACCACCGACCCCCTCATCTTCCTCAACCGTTGCGAGTCGTTCTTCCATCAGCAGCGCACCATGGAGGAGGACAAGGTGTGGATGGCCGGCTACAACCTGGAGGCCGGTGCTCAATTCTGGTGGATCCAGGTCCAGCACGACGAGGGGATTCCATCGTGGAAACGCTTCTCCGACCTCCTCCATCTGCGATATGGACCACCACTCCGATCCGCACCCCTGTTCGAGCTCGCGGACTGTCGGCGCACCGGGACGGTCACGGAGTACCAAGACCGCTTCCGGGCGCTCTCGCGCGCGCCGGCCGCCGGAGGAGTCCCAGCGGGTCCAGCTCTTCACCGGGGGCCTCCTTCCGCCGCTCGGCAACGCCGTCCGCATCCACAACCCGCGCGTCGGCCAACGCGATGAGTCTCGCCCGCCAATTGGAGTTGATGGGCCACGCAACACCACCGACGATGCAAGCACCGGCCCGCCCGTCCACGGCGACCTCTACGCCACCGCCACCGCCACGCCTCGCGTTGCCGCCACCACCGCAGTCGACGCGCCCGCCGGCCCCGGCCCGGCGGCAATCCGGCAAAGCGCCCGCCCGTCGCGAGCGGAGCGAGCGGAGCGTCGTCGCCTCGGTCTGTGCTACAACTGTGACGAGCGCTACACCCGGGGCCATAACCGCGTCTGCCGCCGCATCTTCTTCATCGACGGCATCGAGCTCGCCGACGCTGACCACGCGGATCAGGACCCCGAGGCACCGGTATTCTCCGTGCGCGCGGTGTCCGGGTCTCTGGGCGCCGACACGATGCAGGTGAAGGCTGCGCTTGGGCCAGCAGCGCTGGTCGCCCTCCTCGACACGGGCAGCACGCACAGCTTCATCTCCGAGGAGGCGGCGCGCCGCTCGGGCATGCTCATCGACCAACGCTCCCGCCTCACCGCCACGGTCGCCAACGGGGAGCGCGTGCCGTGCGTGGGCCTTATACGCGACGCGCCGCTCACCATCGACGGTGCGACGTTCCCCGCCGACCTCTTCGTGATGCCCCTTGCCAGCTACGACGTGGTGCTCGGTACTCGTTGGCTTGGCGCGCTGGGGCCTTTCTTCATCGACCTCGCCTCGCGTCGGATGTGGTTCCGCCACCAGAACCGCACGGTCTGCTGGACCGGCGTCCCCTTGGAGAGGCCGCGCGCGTTCCAGGCCACCATCGTCCCTGACTCCCGCCTGGGCGCGCTCCTGGCCGCGTTCGCCGACCTCTTCGCGGAGCCATCTGGGCTGCCGCCTAAACGGTCGCACGACCACCGCATCATCCTCAAGCCCAACACAGCGCCGGTGGCAGTGCGGCCGTATCGGTACCCGGCGGCCCATAAAGACGAGCTGGAACGACAATGCGCCGCCATGATCGCCCAGGGCATCGTCCGTCGCAGCGACTCCCCGTTCTCCTCGCCGGTCCTCCTCGTGAAGAAGCCCGACGGCGCATGGCGTTTCTGCGTTGACTACAGGGCCTTGAACGCGCTCACTATCAAGGACGCGTTCCCCATACCGGTGGTCGACGAACTCCTGGACGAGCTCCACGGCGCCAAGTTCTTCACCAAACTCGACCTACGCTCGGGGTACCATCAGGTACGCATGCGGCCGGAAGACGTCCACAAGACCGCCTTCCGCACTCATGAGGGCCTCTACGAGTTCCTGGTCATGGCGTTCGGCCTGTGCAATGCGCCGGCCACGTTCCAGGCCCTCATGAACGAGGTGCTCCGCTCTTTCCTTCGCCGGTTCGTCCTTGTCTTTTTCGACGACATCTTGATTTACAGCTCCTCATGGGACGATCATCTCCGTCACCTCGCCGCCGTCTTCACCGAGCTGCGCCGGCACTGTCTCTTCGTCAAGAGATCGAAATGCTCTTTTGGCGAGCCCTCGGTGGCCTACCTCGGCCACGTCATCTCGGCGGGTGGCGTCGCCATGGATCCAACTAAGGTCCAGGCCATCGTCGACTGGCCGGCACCGCGCTCAGCTCGCGCCGTGCGGGGCTTCCTCGGGCTCGCGGGCTACTACCGCAAATTCGTCCACAACTACGGCACCATCGCCGCGCCGCTCACGGCCCTCCTCAAGAAGGATGGGTTCACCTGGGACGACGCGGCCACGGCGGCCTTTGCGGCCCTCAAGACGGCGGTCACCTCGGCTCCGGTCCTCGCCATGCCGGATTTCGCCAAACCCTTCACCGTGGAGTGCGACGCCTCGTCCCACGGCTTCGGCGCGGTGCTTGTCCAGGAGGGACACCCGATCGCGTTCTTCAGCCGCCCCGTCGCACCGCGCCATCGGGCCCTCGCCGCGTATGAACGCGAGCTCATTGGCTTGGTCCAGGCGGTCCGCCACTGGCGGCCCTACCTGTGGGGGCGTCGCTTCATCGTCAAGACCGACCACTACAGCCTCAAATATCTACTGGATCAGAGGCTGGCAACGATTCCGCAACATCACTGGGTCGGGAAGCTGTTGGGATTCGACTTCGCGGTGGAGTACCGGTCGGGCGCCTCCAACACCGTCGCCGACGCGCTCTCGAGGCGCGACACAGCGGACGACGTCGAGGGCGACTCGCCGGCCATCTCCGCACCGCGCTTTGACTTCCTCGACCGCCTACGGCAGGCCCAAGCCACCGATCCGGCTCTGGTGGCTGTGCACGCGGGTGTCCGCGACGGCACTCAGACCGGCCCGTGGTATGTGGCGGACGGGATGCCGGCGTTCGACGGGCGCCTCTACATCCCGCCGGCATCACCGCTTCTTCGGGGAAATCCCGGCGGGCGTCCACAACGACGGACATGAGGGCGTCCACCGCACGCTCCATCGTCTCCGCCGCGACTTCCATTTTCCCAACATGCGTCGTGTGGTGCAGGACTTTGTGAGGGAGTGCGCTACTTGCCGCCGCTTCAAATCGGACCATCTCCACCCCGGCGGGCTACTACAACCCCTCCCGGACCGTCCACCTGTCCGGGCGGACATCGCGATGGACTTTGTGGAGGCGCTCCCCAAGGTGCAAGGCAAGTCGATCATCCTCTCCGTCGTCGACCGTTTCAGCAAGTACGCCCACTTCATTCCGTTGGGCCATCCGTACACCGCCGAGTCCGTGGCGCAGGCCTTCTTCTCCGACATCGTGCGGCTCCACGGCATTCCGCAGTCCATTGTCTCCGACCGTGACCCAGTGTTCACCTCCGCGTTCTGGCGCGAGCTCATGCGCCTCATGGGGACGAAGCTCCTCATGTCGTCGGCTTTTCATCCGCAAACCGATGGCCAGTCGGAGGCGGCCAACCGGGTCATCATCATGTACCTCCGGTGCTTCACCGGCGATCGCCCTCGACATTGGCTTCGGTGGCTACCATGGGCGGAGTACATCTACAACACGGCGTTCCAGTCTTCACTCCGCGAGACGCCGTTCAGAGTGGTCTACGGCCGCGACCCCCCCTCCATTCGTTCCTATGAGCCGGGCGACACTCGGGTTGCTGCGGTCGCCCAAGAGATGGCGGCTCGTGAGGCGTTCCTGGGGGACGTCCGCTACCGTCTCGAGCAGGCGCAGACGGTGCAGAAGCTACACTACGACCGTCATCACCGGCCGGTGTCCTTTGAAGTGGGCGACTGGGCTCTCCTCCGCCTCCGGCAGCGCGCCGCTTCGTCTCTGCCTCGTGCACCCAAGGGCAAGCTGAAGCCACGCTACGTGGGGCCGTACCGCGTCACGGCCGTCATCAACCCCGTCGCGGTGCGCCTGCAACTGCCGCCCGGGGCTCGCATCCATGACGTTTTCCACGTCAGCGTTCTCAAAAAGTTCATGGGCTCCCCGCCAGATGCTCCCCCGGCGCTTCCCAACACGGTGGACGGGGCAGTAGGGCCGCGGCCGGAACGCGTCGTGCAGGGCCGCAGGGCGCGCGGCGTTCCTCAAGTGCTCGTGCAATGGTTTGGAGAGCCCGCTACGTCGGCTACGTGGGAAGACCTGGACGACTTCAAGGCTCGCTATCCTGAGTTTCAGCTCGAGGACGAGCTGGATTTCGACGGAGGGGGAGATGTCATGTACGGGCGAACGTACGTCGGGCGCCGTCGTGCGCGCGATGTGCGCCGCGCCGCGAACGCGCCGGGCGGGGCGCGGGGACGGCGCGACGGGCGCGGTAGGCCCGGGCGCCGATCGTGGCTAGGAAAGATCTCTCGGAGGATTTTTAGTTCCTAAATTAGTGGGGTTGGTTACCCGTTTTAGTTGGGCCTCCGGCCATATATACTTGTAATCGGATTGGTGAGAGATTAAGCAAGTTTTGGTTATCCCTCAACCTTCTCCTTCCCCGTGTCTCTCAAGCCGCCGGCGAGGGGCAAAACCTCACGGCGAGGGACCGGAGCGCGGCTACGAACTACGTAGTCGCGGTCCGGCGTCGTTGGGTACCGAGGCCCTTGACAATATTGTTATGGTGTACAACTGCCTTCCTACAATTCCTTTGTTAGAATTCGCTGCAGTGTGTGACTGCATAGATGGAGACTAACTATTCGTAAGATATTAAAATATATTCAATTTCATGTGTTTGTTTTTTATGTATTTACCTTCTTCATTGTTTGTCGAAACTATCGCTCATATATTTTGAATTTAAATAATGTTGTGATCATGATACTCATATTTCTCGAGAAAACGTTTGAGAAAAGAATGCATGAAATATCTTAACTCGAGATATAGTTATTGTGAAAGCAAAAATACTCATGTTAAACTGTAGCTGTTCCTCTGAAAACACAGCAGCTGGCATATATTGGTGCCAGATTCTGTACTTAATTTACAAAGCTAAGAAATGCTATGAAGAGATATCTTTTAGCATGTTCAAAGGAGGCGATCCTACAAGCAATTTGGCTTTCCCATGCTTTTAAGTTGGACGTTGTGTAAGTCAGAAAATAAACTTAAGTGCTTACTTGGTAATCATCATATGTTAGGTTCTTTCTTTTGGTTCTATTGTTGATATATTGTTGGTTTGTTTGGGTATTCTATAATAATGCCTACTCGTGCAGTTTGGCCGCATAACATTGGAGGCGTCATTGCTTCTTTGGTACAGCTAAAGGTGGAGAATCACGGACCATAAACAAAGCTCATCTTGTTCCCTTAAATCATTTTCCTTGACAGCATCTTAGCTGTTTCTGTTTGACAAAGAGAGGCAAGAAGTCCCTTTTGAGGACATGCCAGTAGTACAGTTGATTTGTACAATGTGGTGGATCTGAGTCATGTGCAGCTCTTAATTGCTAGATGAGTGCAGATCACTTCCTGCTGACAAGGATATCAGCAGCAGATCTCCAGCAGATTCAGATTTGTCTGGCATTCCGGAAACCTGACACCTTATGTGGAGACCTACATTGTGGCTTCCATTTTGATGATGCACATGCTCATCGAATCACAAAATGTGCCATAATCTGAATTTAAAAATCCAACTGAGTTTTCTGGAGGCCTTTGGTGTTCTTGTTGCAGCTGGGTGCCCTGGTTGACATTCACAAAGGTAGCATTTTATACACCATCTGTTGAACCTTTTGTATTTGATCAATCTTTTTCCCCTAAACTGCTGTGGTCTAAATTGCATTAAGAACCTTTCTGTATGAGGCTGCAGGCACGGAGCAATTGCTATCTAAGTTTAGTTCAGAAAATTTCACTGGATTACATAGTTCCTGTGTTTCAAATTTAGCTTACTCTGGAGTCTTTTTTCCATGTACAAGTATGGAAAATCATTTAGGCTTTGGGAGTTCTGCAGAAGAGCACCAGTACATTCTACATTGAAGAATTGCATCATTCGTCAATATCAGTAGAGTCGTTGGCATATCTCCTTCATCAATTTCTAAAGAATGTTCGGATTCCCTCCACCATGTTCGTGCAGGCCTGTCTTTGCGTCTCCGGTTTTCTTTATTCTATCTCTCTAACCAGCATTACACTCTTTTATTCTATTCTATTTTATTTTCTGAGGTATAAACCCTGTCTCTGTTTAGAGACCATAGACTTCCTCTCCCTCCCCTTGATGAACCAATGATTAGTGAAGTGTCCCCAATCATGGAACCTTCTTGTCAGACAGGCCACGGCACTGTAATCCTGGATAAGTCACTGTCTTGTCTACCAACTAGCAGTTGAAGCTTTCTGATCTTGTAACCTTCACATCTCCATACTTTGGTTGATTTTAGTCGCAAACTTATAGCCATAAACTTCATCCCAAGCGTGGACTGCCATTTCTTTAATCGGAGTCACATTTTTTAAATTTGAAGATGATGCCCGGCAAACCTTTATGAATTCTTGTTCCTGAACAGTATAAAAGCACCTGCACAGTTGTGCATTAGTCTTCATCCAGCAAACATCTCAGGCACACACAAACACACTACACAATCACCTCTGACCTCTAAGTCCCCATTGCACACATCACAATGGAGGCTGGAGGGTTGATCACTGAGGTCGGTTGGACTGAGTTCGACTTCCTGTCCCATGGAGAGGAATCAGAGGTAATGGCGCAGCTGCTAGGTGCCTTCCCCTCCCATGGTCAGGAAGGCCACCATGATCAGCCTTGGTCCGATCAAGCTTCCAGTGTCCAACCTGCATATGAGGGCTACTATTTGAGCAACTCCAATGAAGCCCTCGGGATGAGCTCCTGCATTGCAGTTGATGACATGAGCTTGGTCCTGGAGTACGGTGCAACTGAGTTTGTCAGCATGTTGTCAAACCATTCCTCTAATTTTTATGGGGATGGTGGTGACCGAAGCTGCGAAGATCTGGATGGTCCAAACATGAGTATGCTCGGCTCGGCAAGTGCTTCCAACAAGAGGAAACACTTGGCTGAAGAAGCCGATGGCCAAACAAGAGTAAGTCTTCGTGATTACCCCTTTTAGCATCAATTTCATGGATAGAAATGAAACCTCATGTTACTGACATAATTGCTAAATGAAATGGAATGTATGCAGGGCCGGAAATGCGCACGGAAAGTTCAAACTAAGCGAGCGAAGCGGTCCAAGCAGAGTAGAGATGAGGAGGATGCAAACATGACCATCGCAAGTGGGAGCCCAACAAGCTGCTGCACCTCTGATAGTGACTCCAACACCTCTCTGGAGTCTGCAGATGCTGATGCTCATCCGAAAGGCAAGGCTCGGGCAGGCCGCGGTGCGACAACTGAACCCCAGAGCATCTATGCAAGGGTACTTACTATATGATCGTCCTAATCTGCTTATAACCCCGGAGAGCATCTATCACTCATAACTTAAGATTCTGACAGTACTGTTGCTGCTCTTTCAGAAAAGGAGGGAAAGGATCAACGAGAGGCTCAAGATTCTGCAGAACCTGGTGCCCAACGGGACCAAAGTGGACATCAGCACCATGCTTGAGGAGGCAGTCCACTACGTGAAGTTCCTGCAGCTTCAGATCAGGGTGAGGATTTGCTTATTGTTTTCTGATAGTGCTGGTGGCGCCATCGGTATCGTATAGCGCAATGGTGACATTCCACTGACGTTTTCCTTCTGAAATCTGCAGCTCCTGAGCTCTGACGACATGTGGATGTATGCCCCGATCGCGTACAACGGGATGAACATCGGGATCGATCTGAGCATGGACAGATGATCAAGCGTGAAAAATTCGTGATCAAGGAAATTTGTTACTTAACCGATAAAATGTGTGCTTGGTATAATTAGTCTGAACTTTTTTTAGAGTTCAAGGACCGTAGGTACAGTGCAGAAAGCAGCGTGCTAGGCGCAGGCTCTGAAACTTCTGAAGGCAATGCAAGGAGTGACAAGCTGCCTACAGCCAACGCAACTGCAATACTTACATCAAAGACACATTTTGCTCCCAAATTGAATGGGGCATTTTTTTCCCTTTATTGTCTCGAGAAGAGGCGTGTTTTAACAACCAGTAAACCGAGATCTTTTTTAACTTTTATTATATATGTGTGTGTAAATTGTACTCTTCTCCTCTTTGGAGCAAATACCACATCTCGTTGACATTTACGCTTTGCTCAAATATTCTCGCCTCTTTGGAACTCGCATTTTAAACGTTTCAAAGCGCAGTCTTGCACAAGAACAATTCACGCAAATTATAGAGCGGAAGAACCGCGCACAACTTATAGTACTAGTACTTAATAGTACAATTCAAAGTTCAAAATACATGTTCTTGTACACTGTCCTTACCCAGTACTAATGCAGATACGACCCTAGGCTACTATCTGAATTACCTCTGGTCGACCTCTGGATGGGTGTGCTCTTTTGTGATGTTCTAACCCTGGGACTTGAAGCTAAGCCTCAGGAGAATCTCCAAGCTATCCCCGTGCTTGGCTATGTCCCACTGCCTGAAGATCTGCGAGCACCTGCCATCGTCAGAGGAGGTGATGCGCGCCTCTTTCGTGACATTGCAGTGCTTGATGGCCACCTCAAGACCAAGAAGATACTTGGTGTGGCTCTCTTCACAGCAAGACGTGTCCTGATGTACGACTTCACCACCTACATGCACACTAAGGCTATTCAAGCATTTCAGGTGCAAAAAGGCGACTCTGAAGCAGCACTCGGGGATGGTGTGTCAGGGATCCGCAAGCAAGATGAAGATGAAACGCAAAGCACAAGAGCGAGCAGCTAGGTGAATCTGTGGCAGACGATGGAGATGCAATGGATTTGGACTAATATACTCCCTCTGTCCCAAAAAGAATTGTCATTCTAGTAATTTTTAGGACAGATTATTAAGGAGGTCAAATGACCTTGATTGCCCCTACTTATTTGCCATATTAGGTGCTAATTGATTGTTGCATGCCTATATGCACATGCACGCATAGAACCTCGTTCTTTTTGGGACAAATTTTGAATCTTAAAACGTCATTTTTGTTTTGGACGGAGGGAGTAAGTGGTGTAAAAGATGTGTCACCTACCAAGTGCAAGTGTTTAATTTGCCCCCATAACTATTTGGACTACAATTTAGTAGTAACAATGATCGATGTGAGGGGTACTTTTGTCATCATCTCCAACCAGCATTCAACCAACTAGGGTTTCCCCCCGCCCATAGGTGGGTCGTTTTGCTCCCAAATTAAACGGGTCATTTTTTTTCTTTTCTTTGGCATCGAGAAGAGGCATATTTTAACAATCATTAAAAACGTTTTTTAACTTATATATATATATATGTATATATATATATATATGTATATATATATATATATATATATATATATATATATATGTATGTATGTATATGTAAACTACTATAAAGTTCTATTTTCTTCTCTTTGGAGCAAATACCACATCAGCTCGTTCACCTTTACTGTTTCCTCAAATATTCTCGTCTCTTTTGGTGCTCGCCTTATAAACGCTTCGAACCGTAGTCTTGCGCAAGAGAAGTTCACACAAAACATGGAAGAACCGGACAAACTATATTACTACCTATTAGTACAATTCAAAGTTCCCCACGCTTCTATAATTACTAGGTGATACCCGCGTGTTGCTGCGAGAATTTTTTAAACAAAACTTTAAGGTGAAATGTGAAAGTGGAAACAGCAGAGTGATTGCATGGCAACATTCGTTTGTAAACAACATTATATATGAAAGCATGTTATTTTTATTGAGAGTGAATCATTCTAAAATGATTGATGTATTTCAACTGCGGGAATTTCGTGGTGTGCTACTTGCGAATATATGTTATTAGCCACAAAAATTTAGTTGAAAACATAAATAGATTGTTTGGTGGATGATGACATGACGTATGGTGGATTATGATGTGGAATGCTCGCATGTTGGGAGAAATGGAGGTAGGACTTGTGCTAAGTACCGATTACAAGTTGTTGATGATATGCTAGTGGGTGGTTTACCCTCGAAACTGAATTACTATTCCACTCTCACTCTACATCCATCTTTTGTAAGTGCTCAAATTATGTTTTATTTTTTTACGTTTTTTCCGTTATTTCTTGTCTATAACCTTCCTGAATCGTAGTGCTGTATTTTTGTGTTGAACGAAACTCACAATCTCCCATAGATGCGTGTGGAAAGGGGGTTCCTATGTACCTACCGGAAGGTGTATAATGATGCGAACTTGCAGCCCACCAAAGCCCATCGAACTGCCTATTTTTTATTTTTTCCCACCAGCCCCGTGCATTACAAAATGTTTCAACATTAAAAAATGTTGTAACATTTTTCAACGAAAATGTTGAACCAACATTTTTCCGGGAAGAGTCCTACAACATTTTTGTAGAGAAAACGTTAGGTTCAACATTTTTCCCAGATGTTTCATCAATATTTTGCAACGTTTTCCATGAAAATGTTGACCAACATTTTCTCGAAATGTTCTAACATTTTCCAGAAAAAAAAATCAACGTTTTGTTTTTTTTATTCCCGCCTTCTTCCACCTCGGGACCGCCGGCGAGGTTTCCATTTGTATTTTTCTTCTGGATCAACGAAACTCTCGTTATGTTCAGAACAAATTTTCTTGATCGTATTTTCTTATTTCGACCAAATGAGAAACGTCCACTCAATTGTTGGCGTTGCATTTCACATACTCAAAATTTTCATCCAGTTATCAATAACTCTGCAATGGCCTGTTGAGAGGTCTGAGACTCTGAGGGTGTGTTTGATTGGGGCCAAAAGCAGCGAACCGAGCTCCCCGCGTGCACGCACCCGTGTTTGATTTTGTGAGCCCACTCGCGAGCCAGGCCGGTGGGATGCAAAAAATACTCTCTCTCTTGGCTCCCGTCCAACGCTCTGGAGTTTCGTTTTTTCAGAGCCAGCTCCGTTGCGTGCTCATGCGAGCCGAATAGAGGATGGCGCTACCGCGACACCGTCGCTCACCACCACAGCCGCGCGCGCCGGCGACGACGCCTCACTACTTGCACCTCTAGCTCCGCAGCAGTGGCCAGGGGCGGGGCTCCCCCCGCGCCGCGGTGGCGCCCGCGCACGGCGGCGATGGCCGGAGTGAGCTCCCCCGAGCTCGCGCTCGCGCCGGCGGCGGCCGGGCGGGGGCGGAGCTCCAAATCGAGCGCCGCGGCGTTGGCTAGGGGTGGAGCTCCCACCCGCGCGCGGCGGCGGTGGCCGGGGCGAGCTCCCCCCGAGCCCGCGCTCACGGCGGCGGCGGCGGCCGAGGGCGGAGCTCCCCCGAGCCCGCGCTCACGGCGGCGGCGGCGGGCGGGGGGCGGAGCTCCAAATCGAGCGCCGCGGCGCTGGCTAGGGGGTGGAGCTCCCACCCCGCGCGCGGCGGCGGGGCCGGGGCGAGCTCCCCCGAGCCCGCGCTCACGGCGGCGGCGGCGGCCCCCGAGCCCGCGCTCACGGCGGCGGCGGCGGCCGAGGGCGGAGCTCCCTCGTGCATGTGCTACGCTCGCGGCGACCGGAGAGGGAGAGGCGCGAGGAGGAGCAGCAGCCGCCATGGCGAGGAGGAGGAGCAGCCGCCGCCATGGCGCAAGGAGGAGGAGGAGCAGCCATGGCGAGACGACGCCAGGAAATTGTTTGATGAAATGCCAAAGAGAAAGGAGAGGTGGTAAGGTCACCATAATCCAGAAGCACGATCATCCTATTCAAATCTGGCTCAAATCAAACACAATCCCCATCTAACCTGACTCGTTAGATACATGCAAATCAAACAAGAGATGTTGCCCACGAGAACCTGACCATGGCTGGCCACAGCCAGGCCCGTCGGCTGAGCCGCCCAGGGGCAAGAAATCAAACACGCCCTCAGGCGCCGGCGGCGAGCTCCCCAATCTCACACTCACACTCACACGGAGAGATTGCCGCCCGCCGCTGTGCAAAGATGGGCCGTATGTGAGAGTTGCGCTATCAGATGGGCCTAGTGTTTTCGACTGATAGGATGGGCCCTAGTGGTCACTCAACTACATATGAGCCCAAAAATAAGCCCAATAAACGTTTCGCGCACGTCCTGAGCGAGCGAGCGGAGAGAGAGAGAGAGAGAGAGGAGAAATCAATCCCCAAACCTCTACACCCACGCGCCGCCGGCCGCCGTCCCCGTCCGAACCCTCCTGCTCAACCCAGCGCCCGCCATGGCCACCGCCTCCGTCTCCGCCTGCGGAGGCGCGGGCTGCGGGCCGCACTGTTCCTCCTCCGGCTCCCCCGCGGGCGCCGAGGAGGACGCTCCGGCGGAGAGGATGGCCCGGCTCTCGATCGCCGCCACCACGTGCGGCAAGTGCGACGGCGGCGGCCCGGCTGTCGCGGCGTCCGGGGGCGCTGGAATGTGCCGGGAGTGCTTCCGGGCCCACCTGTTCGGCAAGTTCAAGCTCGCCGTCACCAGCAACGCCATGGTGCGCCCCACCGACGCCGTCCTCCTCGCCTTCTCCGGCGGCCCCGCCTCCAGGTCCCCGATTCTCTCGTATTCCCCATCTTCGTCGTTGCTATGTCTTCTCTCTACCTGGTAGTTTGGGCGAATTTGTTAAAAAAAAATTCAATACCCACGGCCAAAACATATAGCATTGGGTTTGAGTTCTTTTGCAAATTAAATTAATGGGTCATGGGTGGGAGGGTAATCGGTTAGGTACTTAGCTCTTTATAGTTTTCGACGCTGCTTCACTTGCATGGTTTTGTTATAATCCCACTGAATTGAATTGTCGCCGCACAACAACCCAGGGTGGCCCTGCAATTCATACACGAGATGCAGTCCAAGGCGATCCAGAGCTGGGAGACGAGCAACGCGCAGGCCCTGCCGGCCTTCGGTGTCGGCGTGGCGTTTGTCGACGAGAGTGCCCTTTTGGCGAGACCGGCGCACGAAACTGAGACGGCGACTGAAGATATCAGATCGATCGTGTCGAGTTTGTCACCGGGCGATAAGCAAGTGCACGTTGCCCCTCTTGAGGACGTGTTCTCGCCTGGGTCAGAGGACAAGGCCGCCAGGCTGAAGGAGGTAGTCTGCATGCTCGATGATGAGACGGGGAAGGATGACTTTGTTCGATGCTTGCGCATGCTTTCACTGCAGAAGGTGCTTCCCTTCAGTTCTTGTCCATGTGTTCACATGATTTATCATATCAAAGCTTACAATGTGATGTTGATATTTTTCCCCCTCAGATCGCACTGGAAAATGGCTACACCAAGATCATGCTGGGGACATGTGCTTCTGGAATAGCATGTCATGTGCTATCTGCCACCGTGAAGGTATGTTGCTGATCTGGTGATGCTTCATAGTTCTTGAGAGGATCATGTGAGCGTGTTGAGAGCATTACAGAATTACCAATTTTTACCAGGGGCAAGGCTACTCTTTACCAGCTGATGTCCAATATGTTGATACAAGGTGGGAAGTACCTGTGGTTCTTCCACTCCATGATTGCCTTGCCCAAGAGCTTAGCTTGCTCTGTGAACTTGATGGGTAAGATCAAAGTCCATTTATTGATCTAGCTGTTTGTTTTCTTCACAATTTCTTATATTCTAATGGGTTCTTTGCTCAGTTTAAAGATGCAGCAACTTCTTGATAGGCCTTGCGGTGGCATCAACAGCTTAGTTGCATCGTTTGTTTCACGACTAAGGGTATGTCCTCTTGTTCTTCGCATGTCACTTGCTTACCAACTTGAAATTTTAGTTATTCTCAATTAAACTAAAGCTGAAGTAGTGTTCTTGTCTAGTGATTACTTTTATGAATATCTTTTGAGTAGCAACACAAACCATGATTTTCAACATTTTTTATTTTCTATTTTCTATTTACAGGAAGAGAACCCTTCTCGAGAGCATACCATTTTAAGAACTGCACAAAAGCTTAAGCCATTCTCTTTTAACAAGTTCTCAGCAAATGGCTATCATGATTTCCTGCCATCACGGCTTCGACCCAAGTTTCAGAATGCCGATAGCAACGAGTCTACTTTCTCTGAGATTCTCTGCCTGATATGTGGAAGCCCGTTCAGTGAATCAGAACTCCAGAATTTGGAAAACACAAAGCACAAGGCCCAGAAGAAAATTGATCTTTATACTGCTCATTGTTGCCAAAGCTGCCATTTCCAGATTCTACCATCTGCTACAGACACGTATGGACAATTCTTTTCACTACTACCGAAGCTTTGGACTGAGAAAGTGGACACTGCATCTGCCAGCTCACTAAGGTGAGGCTAACGATCTTCCTTTATAGGCTGCCTCATTGTCTGGGTATTTATAGTGCATGTTATCTGTGATATACTAAAGGGAAACACTACACATTTCGGTGTTGCTTCTTAGTATGATGTTTAGTTTACTTGACCTCTCGTTTCTGCATGTTCAACACTCCATTCATTTGCTAATATCATGTTTGTTCTTCAGTGCACTGATTCAGCAAACTGTTTATTTCAGAGATCAAATAGAGGACTACCTGCTGCAAGATGATGACGAAAACTGAAATTATCGCTTTAGTGAAACCCAAACTTGTGAGAGAAAGTTGCCTGGTTTCATGATTAAAAATGGAGGAGTCACATTTCTTTTTTCACATGGTAACACCAGAGTGCTGGTATGTACTACTGACACACACGTTTTACTACTGTTGTTTGTCGAGCAAGAAAGCCAGAAGAGACCCTTTCTGATTGTACCTCACACATCATGCTTAAAACTTATGGATAGCAGTGTTTCTCTGCTCTTAGTTAATTCTTGTAGACACCCTTACAATCCCATACATTATATTCTCGACTTGGTTCCTGGTGTTCTGTAAATTCTTCCATCAGCTCATCATGGTGATCAGGCGAACAATGACGAGCCAGCAAGTTTCCACTGAATTTAGAAGACAACAGAGCTGAAGGTTGCCCACTTTGTTGGCACAGTACAGGTGCCAACTATTCTGCCAGCAAAGATTGTACCCAAGATGAATTATTTATTCCAACGATTTTTGGACCATTCATTTTCTGTATAAATCTTGTAGTTACTGCTTGCTACAATACAGTACTCATTTGTATTCGATTGAAAGGATACTTGGTCCTTGGTAGGGCTGAAGGGATGCACATCCCATCCCCAAAGCAAAATGCCAAAGCATGCGTACAACTCTTGATACAAATGTACTACAATGCTAAGGGTTGCAGGAAACAAAAAATGGTAATGGCACTACAGATACGTGGTCCCTCGCGCTTTGTGCACTATCAACCAACAAGTTGCTTTGCACTACATTATCATGCATGTAACTCTTGATATTTCATTCCCTGTGCGTGACAGTAAGTCATTTTCTACTAAACCTTGGGCTGTCTTTTCCCCTGCATTTTAGTGTGCATTGTCTCTTCTACTGGAGACTTTTCTCCATGTGCACTTCTCACTAGTGTTGCTGAACACACACACACACACACACTGGTCAAACATCGGGAACCTATATCTTATGAGGAATTAGGTTAAAGCTCGCAAAGGTTGGACCTTTTGGTTAGCCACTTTAATCTGATTGGGTTGGCACAAAGCCTGGCCAGTAACCCTAGCCAACGTGCAAGGGCTTATCCAGCTTTTCGTCAATGATGACAGCACGAGTGCATACAAAGGGCCTACAGAACCTTTCGTTTTAGATGGTTGGAGCAGGATTTATAAAACCGACTTACCTGCTGATAGATGGTGGTGATGTTGATGGATTCTGGCAGAGCTTGACAAACTTTTTTGAAATGCTCACCACTCTTGTTCAACCCATGTTCTTGTAATCTGTTTGAAGGATTAACTACTAGTTGCTTAATGGTTTGCAATTGCCACTCGATCGAATTGCTTCTGAGCTTCCTGCTTTAAAATCTCTGCAGATCTATGCAGCATGGGTGGCACGCAGGCACTCTGATCTGAGCTATCCAATCAACCCATCCTTGCGGTATTGCTGTCCATGACATCGCAAGGCAGTGGTACTGCGCGTACTACCATCAAACAGTAGAAGCGGTGCCTCATCAGCAGTTGTTTTCTCTTTGGGCAGCAAGGCTGACCCCAAAATAGGCCTGAGGCAAAGGTATCAAATAGAGCTACCAGATATATTGCTCGATACCTTGTACTTTTAAACCTACCATATCATGGTTTCAAGCTCATGCTATAGCATCATTCTGTGTGTTTGGCGACTCAAAAGGCTAATCCTAAGCTAATGCTACAACTAGCATGTTGAGGTTTGGCACTTGTAGGAGTTTAGCCACTGTGTGACTTTAGTGTGTTTAGTGGACAAGAGCTTCCATCCACACAGTGCCCACTTTTGCTTACTTCACTCTAACAAGCAAAGGCCCATTGTGTCCCCTAGTCATTGGCGCAGCCCCGTGCTGTCATTGAAATATGTGGAGATGTGAGGAAGAAGTTAAGGGCCCTCCTGTGACATTGACATGACCAAACCTGGGCTTCATTTGGGCATATC
This sequence comes from Cenchrus americanus, assembly GCA_947561735.1. Classification (NCBI taxonomy): domain Eukaryota; kingdom Viridiplantae; phylum Streptophyta; class Magnoliopsida; order Poales; family Poaceae; genus Cenchrus; species Cenchrus americanus. Next base: position 9,553,686 of record OX387242.1, read on the forward strand.
TTATCATGCTTTAATTTGATCCAAAAGCTTGAAGCATTGGTCAAAGAAAACATTGGTGAGTGGGGAGGAGGGGGGGGGGGGGGGATCTGCTAGTGGCACAGTAGATATGCATTGCATGGAGTTTCTGAACCTTGCTTTGCTTAATTCATCAAAGTGGTTGTGGGTGCACAACTGCACCCATGAAAGATCTCTCTGCTCTCTGGTTCTTGTTTACTTGCTTGCTAGTTAATTGCTGCTGTTATCGTCGATCTCAACTGCATGCATTAGCTTTGCCTAATTCTAGTAATAATTCGAAGAAGGACGACGACCGGTGAGGTTCTAGTCAACACTTGTGGCTTGGTTCTTGAATGATATGATTTGAATAGTGGGATGTACACACGGACACGGTGTGGGGGCCTGGCCTGGGGGTGCCTGAATTCAGGGGCTCGGGCTATGCAGGGCCCTGTAGCGAAACTTGACAAGATGTGTCCTTGCTGGGTTGCTTGATTCGTGACACCTGCCTGCTGCCTTCGCAATGCATGCATAAATGCGTGTCGATGAAACCGAATTCAAAATGTCGTGGATGGTTTGTACGACCATTCATGTACAATTGTCCACCGCAGGCGGCACTGGTGCGCAGCATGGCTCTGCTTGTCCAAAATCTTTAAATGCAGCGTGCTGGTTCCACATGCAGGACCGTCGGTCACAGTGAGTGGATCAAGCGAGCTAGTACTAGCAGTGGGACTCTGAAATTCCTGCAGATCCATGCATGCTGAACGGCGACAAATCTCATGTAATAATCGCATCTATATACTTGAGCCTTAAACTTGCTCATGATATGAATCGAAGTCACTCGGCTGGACTTGAATGCATGTTTCGGGGAGCTTTCAGACGACAGTCGTCCATCATCAAAAGAACCGCCACATCGATGTTTGAACGATGAGATTCAGGTCGGATCTGAAACTTCCCGACACTGCAATTTGCGGTTTGTTTTTCTCCCCCACCCACTTTCATATATCTGAAATCCCTCCTGACGCCTGTGACGATCCAATCCTGCATCCTGCTAACTGCTATACACGCCTCCTCGATCACCCTTCGTTTTCAGGCGCGGATTCCCGGTCGTCCTCTTGCCGGAGCCTCGCCGTCGTGTACGTCGCGCGGTGGTGGTCCAGTGTCCGTCCATGGCCGCTCGATCGCGCGCCCTTGATCAATCTCAGTGAGCTCTCTCCCTGGCTGAATCTTGGCGCCTTCCCCTTCGCCGTATTTTGTTTATTCGTGTATGATGAATCCGCATCTTGGACGATGCGTGTGGAACTGGGCTAGCTATATATTGTCCGGGACACCGGCCCTGGAATCATGCGTTTTGCTCGCTGCGCCCGCCCGCCATTCTTGCACCCTCTCATGTGACCTCATATTTGTATATATATATGTATATATATGAGTAATAGCTTCTGGACGTAGCATGACAGCGACCTTGGGGACAGCTTGTTGCCCGGCCTAGTTCACGAGCATGCATGATGATGCATATACTGCAAGGTTCAAATTCCATGGAAATTTCACCGTTTTCTGGTTGGAGTGTGAATCAGAGGTTTGTTTTTGGCAAAAGTTTGAGCTTCTTTCTTTCTGTACCCGTGATGAACGAAGTTTGTGATGAGGAGAGATGAAACTTAACTTTTATGAGTGGGTTTTGTGATGAGGAGATTTAATTTGCTTTGTGTGCGGGTGTTGCAAGATGCTATAGTTTTAGTCGAGTGATCCCTGAGCAGATGCCACGCTGTGTCCGTATTATGTCTCCTGCTGCATTGCTCGATCGCTTTCAAAGAAGGAAAAAATGGGCTCTGCTTTTAATTTCCTGGATGGATTTGGGGGGGCCGGGCCCACAGACCGGGTGATTTGTCTCACCGTTTGTACATTTCTTCACGAGGAGCGTTGCGATTTGATTTTATCTGTTTTTTTTTTGATGCACTGAGGATTTTTGGGAGGGCGGCTGCTGCTGCTGCTAGGATAGTAGGATGAGGTGGTTGAGATTGGCCTCTCAGCAAACAAATCCAACCCATTTCTTACCTGTATTATATAGAGCCTGCAGCCTGCTTTTGCCACAACACTACTAGATTAGATTCTAGGGTTTTCCTGGGACCAGAAATCTGCTTATCTGAAAAGGAAGCAGCAGGAGTAATTAGCATGCTTCTCAGGTGGAGCGTGTAATTTTTTTTATTTTTTTTAGACGAGTGTGTAAGGATAGTTGGAGGCACACTATTTCATACTAAATGCATAATCTTTGTTACTTTGTATGCCAAATCCATTGTAGAAGGATAGAATCTTGAACCAGTCATTTCAGTTTGGTAACTTGATCAGATAACTTAAGTACGCTATCAACATACATTTCATAATTGATTTAGTAAAACTAATTTTTGATACTGTAGATGTTGGTGATTTTTCTAAAAATCTCTTTGAAATTGGACTGTCGACTAAGGATAGTAGCATTGTAAAGAACCACAACGATCTAAAGGGAGGGAACTTCATAAGGTTTTCTCTCTAATGTTTGGCAAAGCTCCTAGATCAGCTAGCTTATTGGCAGTATTTTTGCAGAGAAGTGATTCACAAATTATTGAATTTGCCAAACAAAGTAGCTCTCTGGATTCGCATATTATGTCTTCATACTAAAATTTAATCTAGAGAATCACAAAGAATCGCTTTTAGTTTTAGGCATATAAAAAATATAGAATTAGGAGGAGCACAACCAGAACAGACCCTTATAAGTTGCTAGAGATAATGCATTATATGCCACGTATTCTGTGTGTCCGAGAAGTGCTTTCTCAAACTCAAATATCCCAAGCATGTGGATACCCTTAGTTCCTTGGGCGGTCGGCTAGGGTGCAGCAGCACTGTGACGGTGGGTCTTGCACGGCGATCACCCTCTCGGTGTGTTGGTGTCTACCCCTCCGCTCCCCTTTCGGTGGTGGACTACTTCTGCGGTTTCGATATAAGCATGAGTGCGGTTGCTGGGCAGAAGCTGCGGTGTTGCATTTATCTCCTCTGACGTCGTTTTATGAGTAGTGATATGGTTGTGTTGATGTCTCATTCCAACCGGCCTGTGAGTTTTGTTAAGAGGTAACCTGTGTTGATGGCACAATCCAACCAGACGAGTTTATTTTCTATTTTTTATTTTTCCTGCCTATGATCTTCAAGATCATAGTATTGTATTTTCTTCTGCTATATCAATGAAACATGCACTATCTTGCGCGGTTCGTTAAAAAAAGCATGGATAAACACGCACTATCTTAAAATGCATTTATGTGTCATGTGAAGACAAATTTAGAGAGTTAGATCTGCACTTTGAGAGTATATGTAACTAAATGACACCCGAAGCCAAGTTAAGAGGGATAAATCTGCACTTCGAAAGTATATGGACCTAAGTGACACCGGAGCCCAAGTTCAGAGAGCCATAAATGCATTTTGAGAGTATGGAACCTAAGTGACATAACTGGACAAGTTTAAGGACCACCAGTATAATTTACTCTGAAAAAATACTAAGCATTACAAATTTGATTGTAGAGTACTCTCTTCATTTCAAATTATAGGTCGTTTTGACATTTTAAGTGCACAAGTGTTTGTATGCATATAAAGCAAAACGATATATAATCTACATTCAAATTTGGTAATAACTCGTCCTAGAAACCGCCGCATCACCCCCTGAGGGCGACATGGGCCGCGCCCCTCTACCGCCGATGCGGCCTTCCGCTCGTCCACCGTTGGGCCCCCTCCCTTTCCACCTCTGGCATCATGTCGAAGGTCAAAGGGAGTGGGATCCATATTTCCCAATAGTCTCTAAATCGAAATTAGGTTAGAGTTAGAGTTAGAGTTTCTCCATGTCACATTTCATAGTATTGGAGATTTGTTTCCTCCTCCTCTCTGACAACGACGAAGAGATAGGGTGGCTTGGGTCTCTCCATGATGGCTCCGATGAAGGATGTGGTGACATCTATGCCGTCGGCAACCTTGTTGAAGTGACGACATGGAGAATTAGTTTTCCGGATGGCGACATTGTGTTGGGGATGGTGCCGTCCTCATCGAATAATTTCCTCTGGTCACTTCTCTATTTTATTGTGGTTAGATCCAACTACGGTGAAAGACTTGTGAGAATAAGTCTATCCCTCAATCTGATGTCCATCAGTCTTGGATCGAATATATTGGGATGACTGTCTCTTCTTCATCGGTGGCAGGAGGAGGAAAGAAAGAAGTAAGAAGGAAGAAGAAAATAGTGCTCGTTCCAGCCTACATGGATGTTGGTCACCGTTCTTTGGGCGCTCGCAGCCTGCTTGCTGTGTGTATGCCTGTGTTGCCTTCTATTTGATTTACATAGGTTTAGAATTGAAATTTGGAGTTTCTTAGTGCATGGGTACTTCTTGAGTGTTGTGTGTAAGTTGATGATGCACTTATATTTGATACTCCTATAATACAATCTTCCTTTGCTAAAAAAATGATCTATAATTTGGACGGGAATGGAAGGAGGCACTAATAAATGAAATTTTGTAGAGTGCTGAAAGTACAATCATAAAGTATGATTAGCGTCACTCTTAGAGTAAATGGTCATTAAATTAAGGTGACAGGTGCACAAATACATGAATGCACTTCACCAGGCCGTAGTTGTATAGTACCCTAGCCCCAGGTAAAAAAACTTACACGAGGCCAAAAAAAAGAGCGGTTAAAAGATTAGTGAAGCGAAGCCGGTTAAATAGAGCGAGGGGAGGAGGCTTCCGCTGCCATCTCACTCTCTACTCCACTCCGGCCTCTGCCACGGCCCGCCGCCACCGCCGCCGCCACCTCGCCGGCAGCCACCGCACCATCGGGGATTTCAGAGCTCGCGCCCCTCGCGCATGGTTCTTGGCTTCTCGCTTGCTCGACGTGTCCTGTAACTAACTGACTAACCGTGGTGACGAGATGATGCCGGTGGAGGCGGCGGCGGCGGCGGAGGAGGAGGAGGACTGGTCGGCGTGCGCGTTCTCGCTCACCTGCGAGGAAGACGGAGCCGACCTCGGCGACGGCTCCGTCGAGGACGGCGAGCTCTTCTCGCCCTACAATGCCGGCGACGAAGAGGAGGAGGAGGAGTATTTGGAGCACCTGGTGTTCAAGGAGGCCAGCTTCTGCTGCTCCTCCTCCTCCTCCCCCGACTCCGCCGCCGACTGCGACAGCGACGGCGACGTGGACGGCGAGTGCCAGTCCGTCGTCTCCGAGGAGTGGTTCCGGCAAGCTCGCCTCGCCGCCGTCAAGTGGATTCTTGAAGTGAGCATCCGCCTCTTTCCCGATTAGCTTAGCTGGCTCCATTAGATTGGCATGGCATGTGACGGTAGCATCTTTCGCCATTGCAGACGCGCGGGTACTTCGGGTTCGGCCACCGGACGGCGTACCTCGCCATCGCCTACTTCGATAGCTTCCTCCTCCGGCGACGCGTCGACGTAATCTATCTAACCGCGCCGCCGCCGTTGTTAAGATTAAAAAAAGTTTTCTTTTCCTTCTCAAAAAAAGAAAGAAAGGAAAAGGCCTCTCTGCTTTTGAATGCCAATGACGCCGGGCATTGCGTTGGTGGCTGCAGAGGGAGGCGATGCCGTGGGCGGCGCGGCTGCTGTCCGTGGCGTGCGTGTCCGTCGCCGCCAAGATGGAGGAGTGCCAGGCGCCGGCGCTGTCGGAGTTCGACGCCGGCGACTACGACTTCTGCCCGGCGTCCATCCGCCGGATGGAGCTGCTCGTGCTGTCCACGCTCGGGTGGCGCATGGGCGCCGTCACGCCCTTGGACTTCCTCCCCTGCTTCTCCTCCCGGCTCCACCCGCACGGCGGCGCCGGCGCCGCCGGCCGCGCCGCCCTCAAGGCCATTGGCTTCATCTTCGCCACGGCCCAAGGTAGTTCTTATTCGTTCGTATACATCAAAATCGAATCTTTTTTCCTCTCTCTTCTGACATCCAGTGATCTGTCTTGCGTTGCTCTGAGTCTCTGACTGACTGGTTTGTTTGTGCAGCTGGTAGCGTGCTTGATCACAGGCCGTCCACTGTGGCTGCAGCTGCAATCTTGGCTGCAACCTATGGGCCTCTGCTGACCAAAGAGGCACTGGATTCCAAGATGAGATACCTTTCTCCGTCTTGTCTTATTGAGAAGGTTGATCACTTGCTTGCATCTTTGAACATATCCATGTACCAGCATTTTGACCATATGAATGTTCTCTTCGGATAAACTTTATTAGGATCAGATGAACTTCATCTTCATTCACCATCTTTATGTTAAAAAGAAATGTGTTTGTTTCTCTGATCAGGAGCATGTACACGCCTGCTACAGTATGATGGCTGGGGACATGAACAGGAGGGGTAACAAGAGATCATTGCCATGTTCAGGCTCCGACGAGGTTGCCACTAGTACATATGATTCTGTTCTTGTTGATGATGTTACTGATACCGCCGCCTTTGCGACGGCGGTGGCGGCGAGGAATAAGCGGATCAGGCTGGAGCTGCCGGGCATCCGTTGAGAAGCTAGCACCACCAGGGACACAATTTTTAGCCAGATGTCTAGGGGGGCTTGGTTTGATCTTCCCTTCATTTTCATTCTTTTTAACTTACATGTTTGCAAAAACAAAAGTTTTTTAGGTTCTTTCAGTCATCGCCATGGGTTGGCATTGGCTGCTGTCAGATTGGATTGGTTTGGTTTGGTTTGTGTGAGAGGTGGAAGAGATGAACAAAGCAGAGGGCTGAGCTTTCCTATGGAGAGGAGAGCTTAGGTTAATAAGCCCAATGTCAGTGCTCAAATGGGGCACATTCCAGTCAACTTTTCTTCAAAGTTGCACTATTTGTGGATGGCATGTTGCGATGCAATTTGCATTCATATGGTGAGGTGAGATGCTGCTCCTGCACAGAAGTTGCAAAACAAGTTGTGGTGACAACACTGAGGTTGAGGGTTTTACCATTGTTTATAGAGGGGGAAGGGAGAGAGAGAGAGCTTTTTCATTTTTTTCACTGCGCAAGTGGATGTGTGAGTGTTTCACTCTGCACTTGCTTGGGTTACATCGGTTTGTAACAACCCTGTGTACTTGTGTAACCCCTCTTGTTCATGAGGAATGGAATCAGATTGCATCATGTTTGTGTGACCTCCCCTGTAGGTTTCTTGATCAGTTCTGCCGGCTGCTGCAATTTTCAGTGTCACTCATTCACTTCTGCTGGGCCATGCCTGTGGTTCTTCTTGCTCTGCTTTTTTCTCTCCAGGAGGATCCAATGCAACCTTTTCCCTGTTACATTGCAGCCAGATTAGCACATGCTTGCTTGATGAATCTTTGGCCAAACCCCACTATTGCACAAGGCAGAACTTGCACAATCCACAGTAATGTAAAGGAAGAGATGGCCGGTGTGCAAAGAAAGCCATTGTCAACCATGATTAGTAGCAAGTACACTATGGCCTTTTGGACATTATTGTGCATGATGAGCAAAGCATGCAACAACACACTAAAATGTGCTGTTGTGCTGGAAGGAATGCAAGTGCTGCTGCATATGGATGGATGGGAGTATTAATGAACAAGATAGATACAGCAGATTAGCACTTTAGGACAATAATTGCCCAAAGATTAGCAATGCTGATGTGACCTCTAACTTATGTACTTGTGTATTTGGTTGGTGTATGGAGCTGCACAAGTTTGATATTTCTTACACCAAGTGGGTGTGGAGCACACTCAGGCAACTTGCGAGTTCTGAGCAAAGTACACTACCAAAGAGAAGTGGTAGCGTGTTACATTTTTTTCAGCAAATAGCTTAGTTGATCTTTCATGTATAATGCCAATTCTTGGAGTTGATCATAAGGTGTATGTGAATTATATGCCGCAAAAGATTGCCGGTAAGTAAACATGGAATTACTGTAATTCTTCCAAAGAAAATAAACACTTCAAACACAAAACCCCATACATTAGTCAATGCAAGAACAAAGAAGGTTACCACTGTGCGACCATGCACATGCGGTGAAACTTAAAAAAACAAACATGCTCAAAATATTACTACTTTCATGGATACAATAATGATGATATCTTTACATCCACAGCCTTTATTTTTCCTCCATCTCACCCCATGATAAACCCTAAACCCTAAAGTTGGTCTTATGGCCTCATCCACTATCTAATGCAGGTCTTACATTGCACCCTGCCTTACAGCTGGTAAAAAGAGCTTTTGCCTCTGCACTCTGGCAATGAAAATGCCTGGCCTGCCCCCATGGGCAATGGAGTGGCTTTCTGAGATGAGAGCCAGCCACCAGTCCACCACCACCTCCTCTGCAGGCTGCCTGCCTGCTGCAGCCATGGCCTTGCCAACCCTCTCTCATTCTCTCTCATTCATGTGCCTTCATGGCTTTGTTTTGTTTCTCCAATGTTGCTATATAAAGGAAAGCGGTTCCTTGCATTGAAACATGGTCAGTTGGTCACAAATGCGCCTGTGCTGTTCTCAAGCAGATAACAGTGTTTCTATGAAGGTAGGCCAGCTGGCACTTGGAATATGGAGCTCAATTTGGAGAAGTTTATTAGGTATGTTTGTTTAGCTAAGATAGATGAATAAATACATGTTGCTTATTATAGTTGTAGTTCATGAGTGTTCCAAGAGAAAACTTTTACTCTTTTTTTATAGGAATAATTCCTCACATACATGCCTGATCAAATGTAAGCCATGGCATCTGAGAAGAAACTATGGAGAATATATAAATACATTTTTTTCCATTTCCCGAGTTTGAACATTTTTTCCAAGAAAAAGAAAGAATATCTAAATGAACTATGTATGGCCACCCAATGCAAATTTGGCCAAACACTTCCCTTACCATACTTCTATTTTCATTCAAACCGATCTACTTATCATCTATGATGCCTCGGAGATCGAGCTGGTCAAGAAGAATGGACCACTATAAAATTGCAACTGCATGAAAGCAGATCAAATCAAACATGTTTAGGGGATTTTCTTGAACTAATCAACTGTACAATGTTAAGATGGGCATTGGGTGACTAAAGATAATCTACAATAATGCATGTGTCAACCAATAGCAGCAAACCTTGGTAGCTTGTATCTAAAGTGTGTACAGAGGATATACTATTGCCTGCATTCTGAATCTGGGTTTGCCTAAGCATAGATGATGTGCAATACGCATACGGTCATTGGGTGAATAAACATGAGGATCCAGAAAAGGGTTAGCAAACCTGCACAGCTTCTCAGTCACCAATGCAGTCAAAAACAGGCTTGGAGACAAAGCTTGGTTAAATTTTGTTGGTTCAAAGGAGAGTCCCACAGCTGCCACCTAGAAGTGAGCGGCCACCTCACTGGATGGCCGGCTGCCTGCCCCTGGTCCTAGCTAGCAAACCACCGATTTATGTTTTGGCAACACTTGACTATTATGAAACTGAACAGTATGTAGTAAAAAAAAACTCAGATCCTATATAAAAGATTTATCTGGGAGTAAACATCATCTAATTTTCACGTAGTTCTGTGCCTGTAGTATGATTCAGTTATGAAATGCACTACATGAAATTGAAAGGGAGAAAAAACACTAGCAAAGGAATAGGATGAGGTATGGCAGTCGGAGTTTGTACAGCTGTGAGTCCTCAGCTCTCAACTGAAAGCCTGGGGGCAAAGATGGCCGGCCGGCTTGCATCAATGGCAGGCAGGGTGTGGCCCTGGCTGCTCACCACTGTGCAGCAGCAGCCAGCAGGGGTGGTGAGCACTTGGGGTGTGGTCTAAAGGCTAGGAACAACAAGCCTGCACAAAGACAAAGAGGCCAGCACAAAGACATCTTCCCATGCATCACGCAACATAGAGCATGAGAGCAGAATGTAGCACAGTGGCACACGCAAATCCTGATCTGGTCAAGGAGACATCGGAGGTGTTTGTTTTGTATCGCTTGGTTTGGTTCTTCTTGCGCGATGGCTGCTTGTGAATGTGATGAACTGTCTCCGTCCTCTGGGTGGTCTCTGGCTGCGGTCCCAATTCTTACCTTGTCGCACTCTAACCATGGATGCATTTTTGTGCTTAGATGTGTAGTATTATATACCTGTTGTTGTTCTTTTATGGATGCATCAAGTACTCCCCCTCTGTTCCAATTTATACGTCGTTTTGGATTTCCTGTATTCACACCTTTTGTCATGCATTAGACATCGCGCGCGCGCACATAAAAGTATGTTATTTTTCAATATTTTTAGATTCATAATTTTTGCTACGTATCTTAATAAACATGTAAGGTGAACACAAATTCTTGAACGACAGTGCTAAAGAAGGTTAATTACCATGCATGATCTGGTTGGTCGCTTGAGATCGTCTTAGGATGGTGTTAATTACCATGATCTCACACTGTATTTGGCTGCCGCTGTGGACATTATGAGGAGGCCGTGCCGTGCCCGTGCAGCTGCCGGTCTGGTCTGGTCAACCTCGAGATCGGGGACATGATCAGAGCCAGAGCCAGAGCCAGAGCGACTTTGCGAGCCCATGGGCGGCATCGCCTTCTAGCTTCCGCCTCGGTTCCAATTCCTCTATTCAAATTGTTACATGCTCAAACTCGATGGTACATATTCATTCCGAAAATTAACAATTTGTTACCCGCTCTGTTCCAATTGCTACTCATGTCGACTTTCTAAATATATGGTATCTGTATCTGGATGTATAAGTAAAAAAAGATACGAACCTTGTATAATTCAAGGGATCTTTTACGGTGGACCGTATCACCAAGTGGTGGTATGCAGTATAAGATTATTTTTGTAAGGATAAATAGATAATTTTTATAATCTTTTAATAGATTTGGCAACCTCGGGCTAAGAAAAAATTTGTTTATGTCATAAGGAAAATTCAAAATGAAAAATTTTGAAAAAAAATCATTTTTGAAATTTGAATTGAATTTTTTTTGAATTTTGTAAAAATAATTGGCCATAGGAAATGGAAAAAATGGGGGAAAATCAATTTTGAAATTTGGATTGAAATTTGAAAATTTTGAAATATATCACGAAAATTTGAAATGAAAAAACTGAAAATTTTCATTTTTAAAATTTGGAATTTTTCATTTTTGAAATTTGAAATGAAATTTTTTGTTTATATCACCAAATGGAAATGAAAAAAAACAATTGAAATGAAGAAATCATATATTTCGTTTATGCCACTGAGATAAAACTTCCAATAATACCCCTATACCACCCATACCGCCTATGTATACCACCCTATACCACATGTGCAAGTTGTGGTGGTATACAATGAATCTTAGTCGTTGGATCTTTCATACTGGTCCTTTTCCAACTGTGGTATGGGGTGGTATGGTCCACCGTGAAAGAGCCTATAATTTAAAACTTCTTTGTACAGTATGTATTGTATCTAGAACATAGTAAAGTAATATACTCCCTCAGTCTCAGATTATAGCTTCGTTTAGACTTTTCAAGTCAAACTTTTTTCAAGTTCGACTGTGAATAACGAAATAATCATAAATGTTAATAATAAAAAATGATATTGGTAAATTTACCATGAAACCAACTACTAAAATATGTAACCTTCTCTATTTAAAATAATTCATTTCAAGATTTATAATTGGCAAGGTTGAAAAAGTTTGACCAAAGTCTAAACGAAGCTAGATTCCGAGACGGACGGAGTATTATGTCTAGATGTATTTTGGACCATCCTCATTAATATAAGGGGGTGTGTGTATCTGCTATTCTGCTCAGCTATGTGCTTGTTTAGGAAGGAACTGAAAAAATATTGAATCTTGGAAGAACTCCAAGAAAAAAAAAACTCCTTTTCAATTTGTTTCACCTAATAAAAAGGTTCGGTGCAAATGGCCCATGGGCCCCAGCCGATGTTGTTGTTCTCCATGGCCCATTGGCTGTCATCATCCTCGGCCCAACTGTTGTGTAAATTATCGTTAGCGATTATATGGTTTGAAAATATATAGAGTGTTGCTCGCCATGCCAATATTTCTACACTTGTTGCAACTGCTGGGCGGGTACTCTGCGCCCGGATGGCCGGGGCCGAGTTCTCAGGCGCCCGGCGAGCTCGACCTTCAGTTTGCAGCACACGGCAAATCCACGTTTTGTGTTTTCGCCCCTGCCTGTCCATACATGATCATTATTTTCAACTCAAATATATATATATATATATATATATATATATATATATATATATATATACACACACGCACACACGGTAGTGCTATTCTACAACTCAAGTGTAGAATGAGATTCTACACCCATGGACCCGACATGCGACCAATCCACCCGACCATCTTCCGTCTGCCGACCAACGCATCTTCCTCCGGACCACATCCGCGCACCCCTAATCCCCGCGAGCGCGAGCACCGAGGCGCGCGTAGCGCGACGAGGTGCGAGTGTGAGACATCTCCGGCGGAGCGCCCTCCCTCCGCCGATCACCTTCCTCCACCGACCGCCTCCTGCCCAGCCTTCGATTACCACTACCCCAAACCACCCCCGCGATCCAGATCAAGCAGGAGATGAGCGCGAGCGTCCTCGCGTGATGGTGCGGTCGTCGCGCAATGGCGGCATGCAGCGAGCAGGGGCGAGCGCGTGCAGGACAGCGAGCACGGGCTCGGCGTGACCTGGATCGAGGGGGCTAGCGCGCATGTGCAGGAAGCCCTGGAGGAGCACGCGGATTAGGCGGCACTGCGGGATCTCCGCCCGTCCCCATGCCCAGAAAATCGATTTCAATCGAGCTACCTCCCACCTAGGTGAAAATCCTCTGAATTTTCTCTTTATGATTCCTCTAGGTGATTCATTGGCCAGTTCCTCTGTTCGTATCAGTAATTTCTATTCTTTAAGAAAGTGTTGATTGGGAAAATCCTTCACTAGCACCATCGATTGAAGAAATCGAACGCTCCATTGTCAAACTGAAATTCAATCTGGTGGCCTAAGGTAATCGATCTATCACTTCTTCACCACAATAAATGCTCTCCTATTAAATGTCACTGCAATTTGATAAGAATTGATTGCTCCCACTTTGCGCAGTAATGATACGCCATATTCCATTGTCAAAGACTTCTTCACCACAATAAATACTGAAGAACAACTTATCAAGGACACCTGTTATTTTTCTACGAATTACTGAACTACTAGTTATTTATTAGTTCCTCTATTTGCTACATTATTTGTGATGTGCTCAATAACTGGTGCGCAGATTACTGTGTGTTATTGTTGTTGTGCATATAATTGCTTAAAAATAGCTATTACTGAGATTGTGTGTAAAAAATGAGCAGGATTGAACTACAAGATGCACATTGATACATTGGATGCTGCGTATATTATCTACAGGGCATATGATGAAGGTGTTGATCCCCCATCTAGAAGAATAGGGGGTGGCAGCCAGTAGCATCTGGTGATTAGATGGCAGTAGCTTGCTTCGTTCATGAGATTTCAGATTTGTACCTAGGACCTTCTATGATGTGCAGTGGTGCAGCCTCAAGATTGTAGGGGATGCGGCAGACATAAGGCTCAACAAACATATATCAAGCAATGGAAAAACTGTGCAGATTCATTTGGCTAAACACAAAAATGAAGCTAGTGGGATGCATTACTGAACTTGATTGGCTACTGAAGTCAAAGGATGAAAAGATCAATTACTCTTGCTGCTCCAACCGAAAACCGGTGTGGCCTGCTATGATTTGCAAGTGGAATGTGACATTGATGTAGTAAGAAGGTAGTCTATCTCTCTAACAGTGGAATTAGTGTGATTCTCTGGGAGAAAAAAATCAAAACGCCCCTGTTGTTCTACCTTGTCCTGTTGTTCGGTTATGATGTACATGCACCTTTGCCCCTTGTTTGCCTTGTTCAGTAATGAATGATGTTGACTGGTAGAAATTGCCTATCCAGATGAAATTTCTATAGAGTAATGTGGGTGTGCAAACTTTATTGCGAAACACCAACACAGAATCAACTGCTACCAATAATTACTGAGCATATATTATTGAGTATATATTACTGAGCATGTATTGATGTATTAGTGAGCAATGATTGTTGATTACTAAATTACATGAGAACTGAAAAATGCTTGTGTTTCTATCTGAAAGAGAAAAGCTGTACACTTCCAACCCGCCCTAAGGAAAGCTCTACAGATGTTGCATCAAGTTGGAAATTGCAAGCCATCGTAGATGACACATCAAGTTGCATCAAGTTGGAAATAGTGCCGGTTGTCCTATTGGCAAATCGTAAATAACGCGGCGGAGGTCCCATCTGTGCGGGTGCTTCAAGCTCCCACAGCAAGCATGCGGCGCAGGGCTTGCCGGAGGGGGAGGGGGAGCATGCAGCGTACGGCTTGCCGGAGGGGGGCAAGCGGAGCAGCAATTTTGCAGGCATGGCAGCGCTTCCAGTGGACAGCATCAGCAATTGATCCATTTAGCAAAAGCAGGCTTGTACCTCTAATGTTAGTAATTACGGTGTCTTTGGCGTGCTGTTTGCTCGAACAGATGCACTGAATGACGTCAGTTATTATTTCAGTGGTTTGCATGAGATTTTGCTATTCAGTAATATTTCAGTTACTGAAAATATCCTAATGTTCAGTAATGTGCATAGGTTCAGTAAACCGAGATTACTAATACTTTTGAAAAAATAGTGAATTATAATGTCTAGTAACTTGAGATCGAATTAAAGGTCAGTAATTATTTGAAAATTACTATAACTTGAGATCGAATTAAAGGTCAGTAATTATTTGAAAATTACTAAAGGTGGGTTTGATCAATGGGTAGACATATAGTATTACATGATTACTGAATCACCAAAAACATTGAATGACCAATGGTAGTATATGATTACTGAATTACCGAATATCTCAAATTGTCAAAGTGACCATGGCATATCATTGCATTACTGAACTTATAGGTCACCGGGAGGGTACAAAATTACATGAAAACGAGTATTCAAGTAGTCCTCCAAGGAGAGGTCTTTAGCATGCACCTATACATTTTTTTTAGATTAAGGAAACAAGTTCCGGCCTCAACGGCGCACAGCACCGTCTACAGCCAAGATACAAAACCGATCGGCACTCAGGCCGCAAGAATACACACTCGCCCTTACACAAGGGACCACAACACAAGTCCAACCAACACAGCAACACGTCCAAACAAGGTGAACGACAACCACGAGGATACTCAAAACCATACAAAGCAACAAAACTAGTTCTCAATTCGCTTAAGAATGTTCCAACCGGTCCCCTTAAAGAACGCCAGAGCGACAGACTCCAACACACGGCCTCCGGCCCTCAAGCTATTCCTCTCAACATCATTGACAAGGATAGCCCAACTTCTGATCCAAAAAACTCCCCTAAAGATCACCTGCAAAACACATATATACTGTGATTTTTTAAAAACCAAATCATTTCTACTGATCCAGATAGCCCAACATAGGGCTGCCACTCCAATCACAACAAGGCTCCTTTGCTTTTTCGAAAAACTTCTAAGCCAAGGACCAAAAAGGTGTTGCAAACAAGTGGGTCTGTTAAATCCAAAAGCAATGGCAACGCAACTCCACACAAGTCTAGCCAACGGCACTCGAAAAAGAGGTGCTTTGCACCGTCTCTTCTTGCGCACAAAAGCCACACTTCGTACACCCCTTCCACCCACGCTTGACTAAGTTATCTTTAGTGAGCACCACCCCATTGTTAAGAAATCACAGGAAAATTTTAATTTTCAACGGCAACTTAGCTTTCCAAGTCCAACAATTAACCCGAGCTCCCGCCCTTATAATTAAGTCATTGTACAAATTCTTGACCGAGAACGCCTTATTGGTTGTCCATATGAAGCAGACCCTGTGCTCCGTAAGAGACACATCCATGACCTTGCCTACCAGATCAAGCCACTCCTCCCAAAGCTCTCCCACCAGTGAACGTCTAAACGAGACGTTCAATGGTGTGGTACTTAGAACCTGAGCCACAGACATGTTCTTCCTCCTGACAACTCTGTAAACATTAGGATACACCAACATCAAGGGAACTTTCCCCAACCACGGATCCTCCCGTAACCTAGCCCGGGTACCATTCCGAACCTTAAACTTACCCCTCGAGAGAACTAAGTCTTTGACCTCCATTAGGCCCGACCGTAAATGTGAATCCCGGCCTTTTTGACCACTTGTGAGAGAGTTTTCCCCTTTAAATACTTTTTCCGAGAATTTGCTGCCATAAACCATCCTCATTCAACAACTTAATGACCCACTTACTTAGCAAGCATTTGTTCTGAATATCCAGGTCAATAATGCCCATTCCCCCCACACTTATAGGTTTATGGAGAATTGACCATTTGGCAAGCCTGTACTTCTTCTTGTGCTCATCACATTGCCAGAAGAATCTAGATCTATAATAGTCCAGCCTTTCCAAAACACCTTTAGGTATTCTGAAGAAAGACAACATGAACATGGGCAAACTGGACAACGCCGAATTGATAAGCACTAAACGCCCCCCCATAGGACAAGAGCTTGCCTTTCCAACTACTGAGCTTTTTTTGAAACCTCTCCTCCACCATTCTCCAATCCCTGTTAGAGAGTCTACTAGTACTCATAGGAATGCCCAGGTACCTAAAAGGGAACACCCCCTCCCTACAGCCAAACAACTCCACATACTCTTCCACCCTCTCCTTAGTCTCCCCAAACGGGTATAGCTCGCTCTTGTGAAAATTGATCTTGAGCCCCGAGAGCCTTTCAAAGGCATTAAGCACCAGCCTCAACCCCCTAGCCTTCACCAAATCATCCTCCAAAAAGAGGATTGTGTCATCCGCATACTGTAAAATCGAGAGACCATCCTCCACTAAGTGAGGCACAAGTCCATCAAAGAAACCCAATCTTTTAGACCTCTCGATTAACACCGCCAACATATCCGCCACGATGTTAAACAAGATGGGGGAAAGAGGGTCTCCCTGCCTTAACCCTTTCTTAGTTTGGAAGAAACCGCCTTGCTCACCATTCACCTGTACACACACACTCCCTTTCGAGACAACCATCTCCATCCACTGACACCAAACAGTAGGAAATCCTCTCATCCTAAGAACCTGTAACAGAAAATCCCAATTAACCTTATCATAGGCTTTCTCAAAGTCTAGTTTGAGAATCACCCCGTTTTGCTTTCTCCTTTTCAGCTCATGAACGGTCTCATGCAAGACCACCACACCATCCAAAATATGCCTTCCAGGCAAAAAGGCCGACTGAGAAGGCATCGTAATCCTACAAGCCACCGACGTGAGCCTGTTTGCCAAGACCTTAGTAAAGATCTTAAAGCTAACATTAAGCATGCAAATTGGCCTATATTGCTGAATTTTCTTAACTTCCTTCTCTTTAGGTAATAACGTTATTATTCCAAAGTTCAAACTAAAGAGGGGTAGATTCCTTCTATGGAAGTCTCTAAACATGGCCATTAGGTCATCTTTTATGAGACTCCAAAAGACCTGATAAAACTCAGCCGGAAATCCATCAGGACCCGGCGCCTTATTATGCTTCATCTGAAAGATAGCGTCTCTGATCTCCTTCTCCGAAAACTCCTCAACGAGCCTCCCACTCTCCTCCCCCGTGACTTGAGGGATATCCTCCACCAAAGATTCATTGAGGGAAAGACCACTCCTAGTAGGGCAACCAAAGAGGTTTTTGTAATACTTTGTGATGTACGACTTCAGTTGCACCTCCCCTTCCACAATGCCGTCATCTTGCTCAAGTCGGAAGATTCTAGTCTTCCTCCTCTTCCCATTAGCAACCATGTGAAAGTACTTTGTATTACTATCTCCTTTCAAAATTCTGGTTGTCTTGGCCCTTTGGAACCACTTTACCTCTTCCTCCCTCAGTAACTGAGTGAGTCTCTCATGAACACACTGCTTTAAATCCCAATCTTGTTGACTTAGCAACTGGGACTCCGCTTTCTTATCCAGTTCCTCAGCTTTTCTCAATAGTTCCTGTTTCTCCTTTTTATAGGCCCCATTCATATTTATAGCCCGGCCTCTCGTAAATTGTCACACCCGACTTTCCGAAGAAAACCAAGTGCATACCTATATGCATGCCAGGATCAAATTTCATGCATATAGTGACATAAAAGTGAATACGAAACGATCACGTATGAAAAAGAAAGATTATCGGAGATTTACGCCGAATCCCGGAAACGAAGGCTCCAAACATCACGGGCAATCGGCGGGGGTTGCGTACGCCTAGCACCGCAACATCTTCACAAGACTTCAAAGTAGCATCCTCTTTACGAGCAACATTGTTTATAGCAAGGGTGAGCACTTGTCGTACTCGGCAAGTGTGGGAAAAAGAATGAATGCAAAGGCTTTATAGTGGACTGGGCTATAAGCATTTAAGAAATTTTAGTTGGTCAAATTTTATTAGCACCTGATTACTAATAAAGTATAAGTTTATACCAACCCACAATTAAGCATAAGATAAGAAATACGCCACAAGCACATGGCAAGCATAACCAGAGAGCACGATTTAAGTCCATCTTCAAGTTCAATTATCATGTGAGGGTCCAGGCCGCCCGTGACCGTGGGCACGGCTAATCGATTAGTTTTACACTCTGCAGAGGTCGTACATCTTTACCCACAAGTCGCGTAAAAGTCCCGAAGAACTTTAAACCCAACCATGCGATGCGCGCGCGGGCATCATACCACACTTCCGAGGTGTGATTGCATAGGGACGCTACGAGGCCTTTACAAAGAGTCCTCCCGTGCGTATTAATCCATAGTAGTATGTCATAGAGGCTATCTTTCGTACCACACTTCTATTACGGACGGTAAGCCATAGAGTCTTCCGTTCCATCACCGCTCCGAATAGAAGAGCCATAAAAGCATTCCTCCGGTCCCCAACCTACTATGCGAGTAATAACCACACAAAGACTTCCCTAATTAATCGGCCAAGACCAGAGCCATATAGTCCTTGTGGTTGCACTGTTGTCCTGGGTGGTCGCTCCATGTTCCGATTAATCATATGGTCTTGTCTTAACATCCACAGATATAGCATGAAGGCATAACATGATTCATCATTAATGTTCATTAAAACCACCATAACCCAGGTATAGCAACTAAGCATAACTACCCAACATAAATGATAAACCCGTTTGATCAAGGCACAAGATAAACAACACTAGTCAAACCTTAAACATGGGTCCCATCATATTAATGCAAGCATATGCAATGAGTGATTAAATATAATTCTTAGGACAAAAGATCAAGGACACACTTGCCTTTAACCAAAGTAATGTCGTTGCTCAGAATCTTCAACTTCAAGCTCTTCCAAACTTCTCGAACGGCGTTCACTCTAAGCGCATCAATCATCGGGCACAAACATACACAACAAACAAACAAGCATATACCGAGAACAAAGCACCAATCAAAAGAAAACTTTAAAAGAACGCACTAAAGAGTAGGCTCGATTAGAAGGATCACTAAAGAACACAAAGTGTGCTAGGAAGGGAAAGGCTTGGTTAACTTTGAAGAGACGGTTGCGGAAGATTGAGCAAGAACCGAAAGATTACACTTAGATTGAGCCGAGAAAGAACGTCTAACGAACGTTTTGCATAAATGAGAGAGCAAGGCTATGAGCTAGGTTCATTTTAATTAACAAAACAAATATAAAGGATATTTCGTAAATAAAATACCCTATGTTGACATTAATGCAATATTAAACTTTATTTATGAAACCGGTAAAGAACTAGTCGAGTTTTATTAATAAAGATTCATATACGAATTAAACCGATTAAACATTTAATTTAGAAAAACTAAACTATATGAACAATCTAAACGAAACTTTGTAATTCGAGTTCATCATATTATTATCATAAACAGTATTAAATTGGTATTAATCAAGATTAACATGTATTTATAAAGCGGAGTAAAAGCCTAATCAACTTTTAATTATAAAAGTTAATTAATCATTAAGCAAATTAATATTTGACTTATGGAAAACCGAGTAAAAGATCTAATTAGATTTTATTCATAAAAGCATGTAAAGTAATCATTAATCAAATTAAATTTGATTATGAAAAACGATATATAGATCTATATAGCTTTTATTTGGAAAAGACATGTATATCTAGTCATTAATCAAAATTAATATTAATTTTATTTTCAGAAACAAAACATGGTGAAAACACACCACTAACGCGTGCTTTACATTATTATGGACCTAACGCAACTTGAACGGATTAAATCGGAGCTAAAACGAAGATTTGGTGAGCAAAACAAGATTGCGGGGACTCGTTCGCGATTAACCGTAGATTTCAGGGAGTAGCAAGGAAGATTCCCGAGACACATCAAACAGTGCTCGCGAATGGATAAAATCTAGGGGTTAGATCTGCAAAAGGGCTTGGGATGGATTGGATCTTAAGGAATCTAATATGTATAGGGGGTTTCTGTGATTTGCAAAGACACAAAAAAACTAAAGAGTTACACGAAAACGCAGGGTTCAATTTGCAAAACCGCCATAACTCATCCCCTTCCTCTGGCTTGCCATGGGCGGCGAACAGGGAGATTGACCGACGGCGGTGCCGGCGACTCGGGCGCTTAGGGACAACAGCGAAGCACGGAATTAGGAGAGAAGGAGGAGGGGAGTCCGGAGAACTGCTCACCTGCGGCCGAGAGAACCTGAGTCAGCCGGAACCCGGCCGGCGGCGAGCTCGGGCGACTCGGCTTCCAGGCGGCGGCGGCGCCGGCTACGCGCGGCGCGCGCGAGGGAGGCGGTGGCGGCGGGGCGCGGCGGCGCTAGGGCAAGGCGCGCGGGGGCGGCGCCCTTTTATGGGGCGCGGGCGCGGGCGGTCCCCGCCCGGGCGGGCGGCGGCCATGGCTAGGCGGCGGCGGTTGGGCCCCGATGGGCCATGGCGGGCGGGCCGCGGCGCGCGGGCGGGCGCGGGCGGGTCGAGCCCACGGGCTCGGCCCGGCCTCGGTAGGATAGGTTTCTTTTTTTTTTGAAAGTATTTCCGGTGCGAAAAATAATCCGGAAAAAATTACGTACATTATTTTAAAGCACGAAAAATACTCGAAAAATCACAAAAATTCCGGGAAAATTCCTAGAGATAGATTAAGACACGAACAACCCAAATAAAGCATTTGGTACTCATGAAAAAGATTTTAGAGCCTTCTAATAAATAGAAATAGCTCAAGGAAAATGAGAATAAATTCCGAGAAAATTCGGAAAATTCTCGGAAGGTTTTGGACAAAGGCTTCTACACGCATTTTTGAAACCTTTTTGCACTCAAGAACCACTAGGTGCATCGGCATGAATGCAACACTCTCAACCTTTATTTAATTTAGAAAATCAATCAAATGATTTTTCCTATACTATATTCCCTGTAAAGAAAATAAATGTTGGAAAAATTTTAAAATTGTGAAAAAATCTTTATTTAATTATTCTTTCTATTCACATCCTGAAATTGGAAATTTCAGGGTGTGACAAATCTACCCCCCTTAAAAGGAATCTCGTCCCGAGATTCGAAAAAGGCTAGCAAGAGACAAGGGTTTATTTCAAACTCTTTTCATATCCTTCAAAAATATTCTTCCTTTCATGTTACAGAAAACTTTCCACAGCCTAACTTATACAAACATCCTTAAATAGCGGGGGTCTTGTCTTGCTTGTGTCGTTGTCGCCATTCCCTCTTAAAATGACGATCAAGAAATTTCTTCGGGCACCTGTTGATAAAGTGTCCACCAGCTTTGCAATAGAAACAAGCTTTACTTTCCCTAATATTCCGACGATTCTGTGGGGTCTCATAAATCACTGGTATTGTGACACCATGAGGATATTCTAGATATGCATCTTCATTGTGATCTTCAGGAAAACCTTGGGCTTGCGACATATGATGTAGATGAGAATTGTTATTGGCTTCCCCTGGATATTCCCGTTTTCTCTTCTTACTCATGATCTCCTGTAGCTTGCTTTCTAGCCCAATGGCTTTGTTGATTAAATCTTGTAGACTCGAATAATCGTGTAAGCTTAGTATACTTTGAAGATCTTCATTCAACCCCTTGATGAAATGCTCTCGTTTCTTCTTATCACTCTCGGTGATCTTGGGGCATACGAGAGATAATTGAACAAACTTATCCCCGTACTCGATTCCGATCATCCGTCCTTGCTTTAAGTTAAGGAACTCCTTCCTCTTGAGCTTCATCGCACTCACGGGAGTATGGTGTAAGATAAAGTTGTCTTTGAATTCCTTCCACACAATACTCTCGCATTGCGATGTCCATTGATGTAAGAATTCCACCACTCGAAGTCGCTCCCGTAAGTTGCCAAGATGCATACAAAGCTTTCTCTCCATCATTGCATTGTACCATATCTAGCTTCTCTTCAATTGTCTTGATCCAGTCTTCAGCTTCTAAGGGATATGTGGTACTGGAGAACATTGGCGGCTCAGTCTTCATGAACTCTGCATACTTATCCTCCGGGGTGGAAATGATAGCGCATCTTGGTTGTATCCATAGTCATCACCGTTCTCGTAGCTTTCTCCTTGGTTTCCTCCTTCTTGGTTTTCCATCTGGTTGGTAGGTAAAGATATGATCGAAGGGGAACAAGAGTAGTGCAAAACGAATGGGGGAGAACAAGGAGGTGGGAGGTACAAACGAAGAACCCCACTAAGCAACCGATGTTATTGCGGATGTAAGACCCACAATACACCAACACTCACTTCAAAGAAACGAATCAATCAAGTTCATAAAACCAAGCATCATCATGCAAACACACAATTCCACCAATCAAGGCATAGCTAAAGGGAACGACACTACACGTTGTTAATAAAATCGGGGGGTATCCTCCTAATAGATCAGATATATCTCCCAGCAAGGATATCCATAAACAATGGATTTTTCCCAGATCAAGGAGCACGAAATTATGAGTTCAACCCAACTGGAATCACCTCAATCGGAGGTTCGAACTCGAGATATGAATTAGACAAGAAGGCTATGTCAGCAGTGTTGGCAGATTCTGAATGCTCCACTAATTCGTAGGTATCTCCTTGGATACAAAACGAATACTGCTGAATTTTGGATAGAGCGAAGCTGATGAAATTCCTGAACTACTCCAATTGGATTTACCTCAATCGGAGGTCCATAGCCCGATATATAGAATATTGAAGGTAACTAGGTCAGCAGAGTTTACAGATTCTGATAGCTCCAATGTTTCGGGCATAGCTTCTGGACCATATAAAGGATAGGGCTGAATTTTTGATATAAATTCACTTATGAAATTTAGGAACTAACCCAACTGGTTTCATGTCGATCGGAGTTCCGTAGCTCGAGAAAGAATTAAAACAGCGCTGATGTGTCGGGGAGGTGCGCGAGCAGATAGAATGTTAAGGGTAACGGTTCTACCATGAATCAAGGGGGTGTTCATTGCTTGAGGGAATGAATAGGCGAGGTCGAAGAGATGTTAAAGGAGAGTGAAGATAAATATACAAGAATTCATGGTATGGGGAAAAGAAGATGGTTAAGAGGTGAGATCCTTCATCAGAGAGGTTAAGGATAAGGTAAGGAGGGATTGTAGAACAAAAGAGGCATTAAGAAACAACCAGTGCTAACTAGGCTTACGTCCTACAGTCGATACAGCTCTGATACCACTCTGTCACACCCGACTTTCCGAAGAAAACCAAGTGCAAACCTATATGCATGCCAGGATCAAGTTTCATGCATATAGTGACATAAAAGTGAATACGAAACGATATCACGTATGAAAAGGAAAGATTATCGAGAGATTTACGCCGAATCCGGAAACGAAGGCTCCAAACATCACGGGCAATCGGCGGGGGTTGCGTACGCCTAGCACCGACAACATCTTCACAAGACTTCAAAGTAGCATCCTCTTTACGAGCAACATTGTTTATAGCAAGGGTGAGCACTTGTCGTACTCGGCAAGTGTGGGAAAAAGAATGAATGCAAAGGCTTTATAGTGGACGGGCTATAAGCATTTAGCAATTTTAGTTGGTCAAGTTTTATTAGCACCCGATTACTAATAAAGTATAAGTTTATACCAACCCACAATTAAGCATAAGATAAGAAATACGCCACAAGCACATGGCAAGCATAACCGGAGAAAACGATTTAAGTCCATCTTCAAGTTCAATTATCATGTGAGGGTCCGGCCGCCCCGTGACCGTGGGCACGGCTAATCGATTAGTTTTACACTCTGCAGGGTCGTACATCTTTACCCACAAGTCGCGTAAAAGCTCCGAAGAACTTTAAACCCAACCATGCGATGCCGCGCGGGCATCATACCACACTTCCGAGGTGTGATTGCATAGGGACGCTACGAGGCCTTTACAAAGAGTCCTCCCGTGCGTATTAATCCATAGTAGTATGTCATAGAGGCTATCTTTCGTACCACACTTCTATTACGGACGGTAAGCCATAGAGTCTTCCGTTCCATCACCGCTCCGAATAGAAGAGCCATAAAAGCATTCCTCCGTCCCCAACCTACTATGCGAGTAATAACCACACAAAGACTTCCCTAATTAATCGGCCAAGACCGAGCCATATAGTCCTTGTGGTTGCACCGTTGTCCCGGGTGGTCGCTCCATGTTCCGATTAATCATATGGTCTTGTATTAACATCCACGAGATATAGCATGAAGGCATAACATGATTCATCATTATTGTTCATTAAACCACCATAACCCAGGTATAGCAACTAAGCATAACTACCCAACATAAATGATAAACCCGTTTGATCAAGGCACAAGATAAACAACACTAGTCAAACCTTAAACATGGGTCCCATCATATTAATGCAAGCATATGCAATGAGTGATTAAATATAGTTCTTAGGACAAAAGATCAAGGACACACTTGCCTTTAACCAAAGTAATGTCGTTGCTCGTAATCTTCAACTTCAAGCTCTTCCAAACTTCTCGAACGGCGTTCACTCTAAGCGCATCAATCATCGGGCACAAACATACACAACAAACAAACAAGCATATACCGAGAACAAAGCACCAATCAAAAGAAAACTTTAAAAGAACGCACTAAAGAGTAGGCTCGATTAGAAGGATCACTAAAGAACACAAAGTGTGCTAGGAAGGGAAAGGCTTGGTTAACTTTGAAGAGACGGTTGCGGAAGATTGAGCAAGAACCGAAAGATTACACTTAGATTGAGCCGAGAAAGAACGTCTAACGAACGTTTTGCATAAATGAGAGAGCAAGGCTATGAGCTAGGTTCATTTTAATTAACAAAACAAATATAAAGGATATTTCGAAATAAAATACCCTATGTTGACATTAATGCAATATTAAACTTTATTTATGAAACCGGTGGTAAAGAACTAGTCGAGTTTTATTAATAAAGATTCATATACGAATTAAACCGATTAAACATTTAATTTAGAAAAACTAAACTATATGAACAATCTAAACGAAACTTTGTAATTCGAGTTCATCATATTATTATCATAAACGGTATTAAATTGGTATTAATCAAGATTAACATGTATTTATAAAGCCGGAGTAAAAGCCTAATCAACTTTTAATTATAAAAGTTAATTAATCATTAAGCAAATTAATATTTGACTTATGGAAAACCGAGTAAAAGATCTAATTAGATTTTATTCATAAAAGCATGTAAAGTAATCATTAATCAAATTAAATTTGATTAGGAAAAACGATATATAGATCTATATAGCTTTTATTTGGAAAAGACATGTATATCTAGTCATTAATCAAAATTAATATTAATTTTATTTTCGAAACAAAACATGGTGAAAACACACCACTAACGCGTGCTTTACATTATTATGGACCTAACGCAACTTGAACGGATTAAATCGGAGCTAAAACGAAGATCCGGTGAGCAAAACAAGATTGCGGGGGACTCCGTTCGCGATTAACCGTAGATTTCGGGGAGTAGCAAGGAAGATTCCCGAGACACATCAAACGGTGCTCGCGAATGGATAAAATCTAGGGGTTAGATCCGCAAAAGGGCTTGGGATGGATTGGATCTTAAGGAATCTAATATGTATAGGGGGTTTCTGCGATTTGCAAAGACACAAAAAAAACTAAAGAGTTACACGAAAACGCGAGGTTCAATTTGCAAAACCGCCATAACTCATCCCCTTCCTCCGGCTTGCCATGGGCGGCGAACGGGGAGATTGGACCGACGGCGGTGCCGGCGACTCGGGCGCTTAGGGACAACGGCGAAGCACGGAATTAGGAGAGAAGGAGGAGGGGGAGTCCGAGAACCGCTCACCGCGCCGAGAGAACCCGAGTCGGCGGAACCCGCCGGCGGCGAGCTCGGGCGACTCGGCTTCCGGGGCGGCGGCGGCGGGGCGCGGCGGCGCTAGGGCAAGGCGCGCGGGGGCGGCGCCCTTTTTATGGGGCGCGGGCGCGGGGCCGGTCCCGCCCCCGGCCGGGCGGCGGCCATGGCTAGGCGGCGGCGGTTGGGCCCCGATGGGCCATGGCGGGCGGGCCGCGGCGCGCGGCGGGCGCGGGCGGGCGCGGGCGGGTCGAGCCCACGGGCTCGGCCCGGCTGGTAGGATAGGTTTCTTTTTTTTTTGAAAGTATTTCCGGTGCGAAAAATAATCCGGAAAAATTCGTACATTATTTTAAAGCACGAAAAATACTCGGAAAATCACAAAAATTCCGGGAAAATTCCTAGAGATAGATTAAGACACGAACAACCCAAATAAAGCATTTGGTGCTCATGAAAAAGATTTTAGAGCCTTCTAATAAATAGAAATAGCTCAAGGAAAATGAGAATAAATTCCGGAAAATTCGGAAAATTCTCGGAAGGTTTTGGACAACTTCTACACGCATTTTTGAAACCTTTTTGCACTCAAGAACCACTAGGTGCATCGGCATGAATGCAACACTCTCAACTTTTATTTAATTTAGAAAATCAATCAAATGATTTTTCCTATACTATATTCCCCGTAAAGAAAATAAATGTTGGAAAAATTTTAAAATTGTGAGAAAATCTTTATTTAATTATTCTTTCTATTCACATCCCGAAATTGGAAATTTCGGGTGTGACAAAATTGTCTAAGCCTTCTAATCTTACTCGCCACCGTCGCAACAATGAACTACCCTTACTCTCTTTGGTCCAAACTTCTGAAACCATCTCAAAGAACCCCTCCTTTAACAACCAGCCCAACTCGAACTTAAAAGGAGGCGGCCTCCTGGGCTTAACTCCGTCTCCCGTACTTAGCAAGAGAGGAGTATGGTCAGAGATGTCCCTAGTAAGGGCCTCCACGGTCGCAAGAGGGAAAAATTGTTCCCACTCAGTACTAACCAGCACCCGGTCCAACTTCTCATATGTAGGTACCCTACGAGAATTAGCCCAGGTGAACTTACGACCCGACAAATCAATCTCTCTCAAATCCAAGCTATCAATGACCGCATTAAATAGGAAAGGCCACCTCTCCTCAAATCTGTCGTTGCTCTTCTCACTACTATTTCGAATGATGTTAAAATTACCCCCAATGCAGAGTGGTAACCTCTCATGATTACACGAGTGAACAAGCTCGGTAAGGAAAGACTCCTTGAATTCAGGTTGAGCTGCCCCATACACAGCCACTAGAACCCACCTAAAATCCCTCACCTTATCCCTCACCCTAAACTTCACAAAAAACTCCCCATCATCTATACTACCGACATCCATCTCATCCAGGTTAACCCCCAATAGAATGCCCCCGGAACGCCCACGTGGAGCCGTCCAGTGCCAAACAAAATTTCTCCCCCCACTAAAGTTATCTAGTGTGTCTTGAGAGAAATCTTTCTTTCCTGTCTCCAAAAGAGCAATAAACGCTAGGTCCTGCTCCGCGGAGGTCTCCCTAAGAAATCTTGTTTTAGCCAAGTCACTAAGACCTCTGCTATTCCAAAAGATCCCTTTCATTTTGCACCTTTGCAAGAGAAAAAGGCCCTCCTCAATTTGCAAGTTTTCCTCAAACACGACTTAGCGTGAAACTTACCTTTCCGCGTGATGTTATCAATTTCCCCACTTACGGGGAAGCTTGATTCGTCAAAAACCTCCTCCATCAGATCACCACACAAGCTTTTTAAAGCTAACCGTTCAAAATCGTCCGCACTCTCCCCCTCACTCTCAAAACCTTCCCCCATCTCATCGCACTCCACCCCCCCTACACCCTCCCCAACCCCGACACCCAGCAGCTCAATCAAATTCTTGTCATTCTCTACACTAGAATTACCTAGGTTGATTCCTAATTGTTGCAAGCAAGATATTGCTAGGTCTCTATTAACGGAAAACAAAGGACCAGGAGAATAAGTACCTTCTGAAAGCTCCAAGTTCCTCCTGGCCACCCTCTCCTCAGCCTTAGCCAAAGTGTGCTCGTCCTTGGACCGCTGAAGCCTCGGACTCGCCCTGATCTGCGCCCTCGTGGCCTCTGGGACCGCTGCGGCCACCAAAAGTCTCTCCTCCCTCACCACCTCCGCGCCCTCTCCAACCATCTCCCCCTCCACCAACTTCTCCACCTCCTGCACGGCCACATCTGCCTCTCCCATCACTTTATCCGCCAAATCCTGAATCACCGTCTCAGCTGCCTTATCAAGAATCTCGCCCGCCTTTGCCTTCAAAAAGGCCTCAAACTCCTCTCTGGACATTTTTTGCACCTGCTCCTTCCACGACCCAAACACCTCACCATCCTCCTTATCCTTCTCCTCACCACCCCTGCTCCCCTCATCCCTTTTCTGCTTCTTAGCCAACCTCTCTGAGCTCTCCACCCCTGACTGCCGACCACTGCCCGCCAAACCCGTCCCCTCACACTCCTCCATCTCCACCGGCCACTCCACATCTACCTCCTCGCCATTCTCATCAAAACCCCTCTTCTCTACCTCAAATTCCAGCTCAAAATAGTGATCTCCAATCACCACATCTAGCTGAGTCGGAATCAGTCCCGGATTAAGGACCGCCACAAGCATACGCCCAAACTCACTCTTCCGAGTAGTCTCCATGTCAACGATCTGTGTGGATCCAAGCATAGACCCCACCGCCCACAGGTCAAGAAACTCACAAAGCTCTCTCCTCAGCCCAAACACCCTAATCCAAACCTTTGGCAACAAAAAGCCCACTTCCTTCTCCCTCCATTCCTCAAACTTCAGCCTCACGCCGACCGGGACACCGCCCCCCCTCAAATCAGCACCTCCAAAAGCCACCGCCCTCTGCAACTCCAACTTCAAAGGAAACTTAGCCAAAAACGAGTTCTCCCCATGAGCCTTAAGCTCCCAGGCCCACTTCCCAGGAAAGAGCCTCTCAAGCTGCCTCTTCACCTCCTCCATCAGAACTATGCCCCCCTCAACAGTAATGCACGCCATCCTCGACTCCTTCTTGGCCCTCGACAGTGGCGGCCTCGGAATGTGATAAAACCCCAGCCCATGCACCGCATAGCCAACCGCATGCGCCACAGGCCTCGGCGCCTTCAGGACTGGACACTTGTGGTTAACATGCTCATTGCGCTTATCACAAATCACACAGTAAATCTCTGCCTTGCACGTCGCAGCGAAATGCCCCTTCTTGGCGCAGCGAGAGCACTTCATCCCGGCCGCCTCCCCTGACTGTTCCATTTCTCCCTCCGCCTCCTTCATCAACACATCTTCCCCATCACGCCTCTCGCCGAACCTGCTCCATCTCCTCGCCCTTGTGTCCTCCGCGAGCTCCCTCGCGCAAACACCGGTGCCACCACTTCCCCGCCGCCACGGCCACGGAAGAAACCCCGCCACGACCGGCCACCACACCGGCCTCCTCCGCCATTGACGATGCGCCGAGTGACCGGCGGCCCGGCGCGGCCCCCGCGCGCGCGCCGCCGCCGCCATAGGCGCCCTCCCCGGCGGCCGCCCCGAAGCCGTGGGCGGGGGCGCCGGGACGCGGCCACCGCCCGCGCCCATCAGGGAAGCCCCCCTCCCTGCGCTCCTCTCCAGGCCATCCTCCCCGCCCCCCGCGCCGCCAGGCCTCCATTGGTGCGACCACTATAGCATAAATGTTTGTTTCAATTAAAAATCACATAGCAACCACTATACTATGGAAAAAATCAGCATGATTCATGTCTTGTTCTTTTACTTCTTGGGATGATCAACACCATGAATTCAAGTACAGGCATCATGTGCGTTAGGCAAGGATTCAGTGAAGATATCCGTTTCCATAGGCTGAATCTGGCACAAAGGGAGCTATTATATCTCCCAGATAAGGCTCTTTTGCCCCTTTTGTGGAATTTGCTCGGTACTAGGATCCAAGGAGCTGCTTGAAAAAAAAACAAACGTCTGTCAGATTTGCTCAATAAAAACAAGTGAAAACACATCTTTAGATTAAAAAATTATTGAACTAAAAAACACGGGTTACTGAGCCGAAAAACAAAACTAGAAATGTCTCCATGGTTACCGAACATGATTACTGAAAAAGGCATTGTACTGTTCCATTAACATATTACTAAAAACCTGCAAAAAACGCTCACATAAACAACTGACAAAAGCTTGTCACTAAAAATGCATGAGCTCAGTAGTGATCGGTGCTATTTGCACAAAATTGAGTAATTTGTTTTCCCTCTGCTATCCATAACGCAGAGAAAAGCTATAGGTTGCAAAAATTGAATCCCCTGTGTTTTGAGTCTCTCGCAATCTGGCGACCAGGACTGGAGCTAGGTGTGCAGAGTGGGAGGAATGTTCATCGGTAGTTGACCTCCCCCTAAATATTACTTAACAAATTCACATTACCAGGCACAATGGTGTTATTGGACATACACACAAAATAAAGCAGGTATGTTTAGTAAAAGAGATTGATTACTGAGCAGGATTATCAGTATTACTGAAAAATCCTGATGGACTTGAATTACTGAAAAGAAACTAAAAGCTAAAATGGTAATCCTTTTGCTTCAATAAATCAGTTTACTGAAAGCTAAATTAGTTACTGAAACAAAAAAAATGGTTTACTAAAACTAAATTGATATATTGAATCTAAATCAGTTCACTGTAGCAAATAATTCAGTTTACTGAAGCAATAATAGATCTAGTATTTCATCAGGTTATTGAATCTAAATTAGTTATTAATCATCAACATTTCATCAGTTTACTGAAGCAATTGCTAGGTGTAATTTACGGAACTATCTAACTGCTCTCACTACTGCTAAAGAAAAATGAGGGAATTACTGAAGGAATATGGTGATTGAATTTTTCTACCTTACTACTGATCACTACTATCACTGCTACTAACCTTCACTCCTAGATGACTATTGAACTTTAAGTAGTTTAATGCCGGTTAAATTTCTTAAACTACAGACATACAGATCTACTGATTAAACTACAGGCCAACTACTGAAGCAGCTATGACCAGCTTGTTGCTCACTTTATGACCAATGCTAGGGATTACTAAACACTACTTGAGATTGATGTGATTACTAACACAGTTATACTGGAAGGGTTACTGAAATGGTTGATTTGATTACTAACACAATGGAAAATTACAGAAGCCAAAAATGCTCACATATCTGCTAGGGCAAACTCCATAGTGTGTACTATTTGGTAGGCACACTCCCACTACAACTACATGAATAACCCAGAAAGTCTCCACGAAACAAAAATACAACACAATCCATGAATTGTATGCTTGCAACAAACATCGCAGATATAATAAAATTGGGAAGAACAGGGGAGGGTTGGAATGTGTGCAGAGGCGCGAGGCTGACCCTGATGTCATGTTGCTACTCCCCCCCCCCCCCCCCTTCACGATCGAGTGATCATCGTGCCACCATCGCCCTAAATTGAAGAGAAATCCACGGGGAAAATGAAACCCTAGGCCTGCATAGCATTGGACGCCTCCGAACAAAAACAACGCTGCATAGGGGATGCTCACCGGTGTGCATGAGCGGAGCACCAGCTAAGACCCTCCTCTCCGGCTAACCCTTCCCGCGCGGCGAAACATAAATTACTGAAGCTACTATGAAAATCATTTAACGTTGCATTAGTGAATGATGGATAAATATTTAACTCAAGATTACTGATATGCTATTTTCCACCACTTAAATCATGGGAGTAATTGATAAAAAAGAATGACACATGCTAGGGCATGAACTTTAAAAAAGATCACTAAAGAAAAGAGAAAATACTAAACGATGTGTTGTTGAATGCTTGGGGGAAGTGCTACTAAATTAGAGTTACTTAAGTTAAACAAAAAAATTAAATTGAATTAAATCTAATGGATTACTGAACCTAATTAATTAGAGTTACTAAATCATCCTAATTAATTAGAATTACTAATTAATTATCGTATGCTATTTTCTACCACTTAAATTACTGAATCATCTGTATCATTATGTTATTGCAAAACTACAGGATTACTAAATGTGCAATATCAGTTGTTGAAGAGCTGAACCTCAGAAATGTTTACTTTGGAGTTACTGAAAAATAAAAATTGCTGAATTATAATCAATTTCAAAAAAAGGTCTATTGAAGTATGATAAGAATTATTGAACTACTGAAGACATTTGTGTGCTACTACTGAACCACTAAAGTCAATAATTTCAACTGAATTAGTAATACACTCAGTGCTACTGAACGAGCAGCGGAACATCTAACCTTGGGGCAGGGTAGCCTCTACACAAATAATGGAGGTGAATGACAAAGTTATAAAAAGTACTAGACTGATGGAAGTTTGAACCAATGGAAGTTAGAATAAAAAAACAAAAGCATTACTGAACACTCACAAAAGCGTTGCCCCCTCAAATACTCACAAAGATGCTAATTACTCAATTAGAACATTACTGAACAAAGAAAAACTGAATATAGAATGTACTAAATTAAATTAGCAAAGAAAGTGCTATGCAGATGAGTACTAAAAAAGGATTAATGAACAAACAGATACCTACATAAAAAATATGTGACCAGCTTGCCCCTTTCTTTGTTCAGTAAAAGGCTAAAAGATAAAGGTTCGAATTAATTACTGGAATAACATACACGTGTTCTTGAACCTAGATGCTATTTCTTCAACTAAAAATAGTCCCACTAGTTGTACAAGAACTACGAAACATGAAAATTGTTGTGTGATCCATGCACGAGAGGTCAAACAAAACCAAGCATCACAGAGAAAAAGGTTTTTATGAAGCTAGGAGATGTCCAATTACTGAGCCTATTTGTGAAGCTATGATGTCCAATTACTAAACCTATTTTTGAAGCTAAATTGTGAAGCTAAAATTTGTACTGAAGCTAAATTAATTACTGACCAGCATACATGTTGTACTGAGCTAGAAACAAAATTGTAATCCATGAACCGTGTGTCGCACCAAACAATTGCAGATTTGCAGATATGACAAAA
The DNA here is from genome assembly GCA_947561735.1 of Cenchrus americanus. Classification (NCBI taxonomy): domain Eukaryota; kingdom Viridiplantae; phylum Streptophyta; class Magnoliopsida; order Poales; family Poaceae; genus Cenchrus; species Cenchrus americanus. The sequence goes on from OX387242.1 coordinate 9,586,896, forward strand.
AAATGGAAGAACAGAGATGGATGGGAGGCGTGAGAGGGGGCAGGCGAGGCTCACCGTGATTGCGCGTCACTGCTCTTCGTTCACGAACGAGTGCTCAACGCATCAGCATCACCCTGGATGGAAGAAAAAATCAATGAAAAAAATTGAAAACCCTAGGTAAGCACAACTATGGACGGCCAAAAAAGCAGGAAAAGTGCGGGAGAGGAGAGAAGCTCACCGGCGTGCACGCTAGGAGCACTACCAGGACCTCCCTCCTCCCCCCGGCTGAGCCTTCCCCAGGGGCGTGGCGCTGCAGCCTCACCTCTGATCAGCCTCCCAACGAAAGGGTAGGGAGCCTGCAGGGGCTCGCGGAGGGAAGGGGATGCAGAGCACGCATCCTGCTTGAGAGGCCTCCCCGCGGCCGCCGCCGGAGATCCTCGCCGCCACGGATCACAAATCGCCGCCGCCCTGGAAAAGCTCGGGGGGAACGTGATCTGGGTGGGAATGCATCGGGGGGTTGGGGATCACGTGGATGGATGGGAGGTGCGGGTTAGAGGGTCGGGCACGGGGTGGTTCGGTGGTCTGGTTGGTTAAGTTGGTCTGTTGGTTGGTTTGAGGTGCTCGGGGTGTAGAATGAGATTCTACACCTAGGGTGTAGTAGTATAGCACACACACACATATATATAGACACACACACACAGTTTCTTTATAGTGCACTCCGGCTGCATTCTCGTATAGAATGCACCCACCCTTGTTCTGAACTAGGTGTTGTCAGGTTGCAAGCTGGGCGCTCATTTTGGTTGCAATTTATTCACGTCGGGTTGCAATTAGGAGTCTAGTTGCAATTGGTTCGTGTCCAATTGCAACGAGTCCGATTCGTTGTAATTAGTTCCGTCAAGTTGCAATTAGTATAGTGTCACGGTTGCAATCGGTTAGTCTCTTTGTTGCAATTGGTTCGCGCCTAGTTGCGGCTTTCGGTGGGTTTAGTTGCAATTGGTTCGCGTTGAGTTGCAATTGGTCCGTCAAGTTGCAATTGGTTCACGTCGAGTTGCAATTGGTCTGTCAAGTTGCAATTGGTTCAGCTGCGAAGTTGCAACCGCAGGGTCTGTGCATTTGCTATACAGAATGCACTTGGGTGCATTTGCTATAATGTATGTTTTTGGGAGTTAATCGTTTGCAATGGCCCATTATTACATATTTCAATTTGTCGAGCTATGCAATTTTTGGGGCGGTCACGGCAGTAGAAAACGCTATCACCACCGGTTTCCGCGAATTTCATAGTAAATTATTTTCATGTCTTATGATATTATTACTGAAATCAGACCTGGCCACCTCTCAGTTCATTAAGTTTTCATCTTAAGATTACTAGCTACTAGATTGACTTTTGACACTTGAGGCATGCCACTCAATCTCTCGAGCGTGTTCATGCGGGTAAAGCCCTAGTGCAAACATTTGTAACGGTGAGTATTGTTCATTCCTTCGCCTAAAAAGTTCCCGTGCTCAATTGTTCAGATCAAACCAAAGCTTCAACCAACAAGGAAAATGTCAAACGAACCACATTTCCATCACATAAATATCCCGGAGTACGTCTGAATTCCATTTCAAAGGCTAAGCATCAGTCTTACAATTCTTCTACACTAATAACAGAGCTGACCCTGAACCCTTATGGTGCCAAAAACACAGTGCTTTTGTTTGGTTCGCTAAGATTTAGTCATGTCAAATCGGATATTTGAATGCTAATTAGGAGTATTAAATGTAGATTAATGATAAAACCTATTTCATAACCTTTGGATTAATTCACGAGATGAAACTATTAAACCTAATTAGCCCATGATTAACTGATGTGATGCTACAGTGAGCACACGGTAATCATAAATTAATTAGGCCTAACAGTTTCATCCAGTGAATTAGGCCCAGAGGTTGTGCAATTAGTTTTATCATTAATCTACAATTAATACTCCTAAATAGCATTCAAATAAATATCAGATGTGATGAGACTAGAAACTTTAACGCCTGGGAACCAAACACGCCCTTACAAATCAGATGCAATCTAACCACAATTGCTGGCTACAAAACTTTTCAGAGTGCAGCAGCTGTTCCCAAGCTTTGCCTTGCTCTCCACATGCATTCCAAAAGTTTGAGAGATCAGCACCACAGAATATCATGCAATTTGGTCAGTCTCAATATATCACTTCTGTGCTTTGTAGGTAAGGATCTTCAATGATCATGACGAGCCAACAGGAATCAGCTTGATGGCTACAGCTATGGGCATCCCTGCAAGGCCCAGGAGCACGCTGGCAATCCACTGGTGCACCGTAAGAGGTGTTGTGTTGGCGAACTCGCCCAGGAATTGCACCATGATGAACTGAAAGATGACTGTGCTCGTGAGGACGGCCATGAAGACGTAGTTCTTCATCATTCCCTTGAGCACGTTGATTTTTTCCATCTCCCGAGAGCTTATCTCATTGAACACCTGGAACAGCATATATAAATCAGAATAGCAGAGAAAACGCCTGAAAGAATGCTCATCTTATTTTTCCTCAAAATTAATTGCACTCCATGTTTCAAAGGTGCCTAGGCATCAATGAAAATCTGGGCACACCTTATTGCCTAGGCGGCGCCTAGGCGACAAGGCGGCCTGTTTTCCAAGGTGAGCAGGGATCGCCTGGACGCCTAGGCGACACCTTTAAAGCACTGATTGTACTCTATTAATCTCCTGTTTTGCAGCTAATTGTGTTAGGTCAATGAATGCTAGTTGGAGTTCTGACAGCCAATTTTTTTCAGTAAAAGAAAAGGTTGCCATGAATTTACTAATACTACAAAATGAGAAATGTGGAACTGCTAGAACAACCTAAGGTGCTGGTGTTGACAGTGGCATGGCAACTGAGAAGACAGATCACTACTGGAAAAGAAGTGATTTGCAGCAGTAGTCATACCTGGCAGAAAACGAATGAGTTAAAAATTATTGTGTTTAGCACAACATCGGTATCAGAGTCTTCAAGCCCAAAAAAGTTTTTCCCTTGCGTCTGGAGGTACCACATAACAAAAATTTGGTAGAAAGACATTCCCAAAATGTTCCTCCACATTACATTTGTAATGAATTTCCCTGTCCTTCCTACAGGCTCTCTCTTCATCAGGTCATCGTTAGGTGGTTCCGTGGCCAGTGCAAGAGCGCCAAGGGTGTCCATGATCATGTTGACCCAAAGAAGCTGAACAGCTGTCAGTGGTGCATTTCCTGGCATTACAAGTACATATCATTAGATGGAGACATCTGAACTCTGAAGTTAATAGAACAGCGAGGCCAGGATGGATACCTGTAAAGCAAGCTGAGGAGAAGTTAACCAATAGTGCCACAACATTGACAGTCAGTTGAAACTGCACAAACTTTTGAATATTGATGTAAACAGAGCGTCCCCACTTGGCAACAGTTACGATTGTCGAGAAGTTGTCATCCAGAATTATAACATCAGCACTCTCTTTTGCAACCTGAAAAGTCTTATATTAGGTCCACTGAATGAGACGAATAAGATCAGCAGGATATGATATCAAATTAGCAACACCAAGGTCCAGCACGGACGAATAGAATCCAACATGCATGTATTACATAAAGCGATATAAAAGTATAAAACATGCAACCACGGCATATCTGCTAGTTAATGAATATAAGTTATTTGATATGGTCTCCTTAACGATTAAACATCCGCACCTCAGTTCCCGCAATGCCCATTGCAAGTCCAATATCTGCTTCATGCAATGCAGGAGCATCATTTGTGCCATCACCAGTAACAGCAACAACATCGTTGAATGTTGTGCGCAAATGCTTTACCAGTGTATGCTTGTCGAGTGGTGATGATCGGGCCATTACCTTCAACACACAGAATCAGCAGTAGGTGAGACTTATTGATATATTGTTAAAAGTTTCTGAGTCAATGAGATATCATGTAGATAGCAAACCTGGATTTTCGGAACCAGCTTAAGGAGTTCATCTAGGCTTTTCTCTCTGAATTCTGGTCCTTCAATAGCTATGCCATCTTCAGTAAGTATACCACATTCACGAGCAATTGCCTTTGCTGTATTTATGTTGTCTCCTGTGACCATTCTCACCATAATTCCAGCAGCTCGGCAAGTAGCAACAGACTCCCTCACGCCTGGACGGACAGGATCTTTGATGCCTACTATTCCAATGCATGTGTAGCCTTGTAATGGTATAGGTTCCATGATGGAAAAACCTTCTTCCATTTCTCTATAAGCAAGGCACAATGTCCTAAGAGCTTCACTAGCAAAACTATCAATAATACCATTGAGCTTGTCAGCGGTTGCTTGATCCAGAGGATGAACAGTACCTGTCTCATCTAGGAACTTATCACAGGCAGCCAAGATTATTTCTGAAGCACCTTTACAGTGTGCACGGTGTCCTCCTCCAGGAAGCTCAAGAATAACACTCATCCTCTTTTTTGTTGAATTAAAAGGCTCCACTTTCACAATTTTAGTTTCATCACGTTTTGCCTCAAAATTTCCACCTAGTGCCAATGCAAACTCCAATAAAGCAGCCTCTGTGGGGGTTCCCAGGATCTGATATTTGCCATCCTGGTTAAATACAACCTCGCCACCTGTATTGTTAAATATAGACTCCAGAAGAGTTTTGACAACAATATCTGGGAATTCAGAACATAACTTTGATGCATTCTTAGAGCCGTTAACTTCCTTGATATTTCCACAGATGCAGGCCTTAACAACAGTCATATGATTGGTTGTCAGTGTTCCTGTCTTGTCACTGCAGATGGTAGTAGCTGAGCCCATAGTTTCACAAGCAGCCAAGTTACGAACCAGTGCCTTGTCATTCATCATTTTCTTCATGGCAAATGCAAGGCTCAGTGTGACTGCTAATGGCAAACCCTCAGGAACAGCAACAACAACAATGGTAACTGCAATAGCAAAATGCTCCAGCAACTCCAGTGCTTCATCCGCTGACCAGCTTAAAAGCAAACCCTCATGGTATTTCTTGCTGAATAGCCCTTGGGATAGGACGATGAAAGTTATAACAGCAAAAAATAGTCCAATCTGACCAATAATAGTCGCAACCCCATTAAGTTTGACCTGCAGTGGGGTTTCGTCATCCCCACCTTCACTTAGAGTGGCCATTAGTTTTCCCCATTGAGTGCGCATGCCAACTGTTGTGACTAGCATCTTGCAAGACCCATCTTGCACTTTGGTCCCCGACAAAAGAAAAGGATTATCTTCATTTACAGCAACAGGTTCACTCTCACCAGTTAGACTAGATTCATTAATCAATAGAGAGAATCCTGAAATGAAGAGCCCATCTGCAGGGACCTGATCTCCAATTGCTAAATGGACAACATCTCCAGGAAGAAGATCATATATCGATAGCCTTTGCCTAAAGCCATTCCTTGTAACCTGTACTTGGATTTTCTTTTTCTCCTTGTCCAGGTCCTTGAACTGCAGTGACTGCCGATAGTCACTTGTCGCAGTCACAAACACAACCAAGAGGATACTCGCAACAATACCAAGACCGTCATGAGCACCTTTTGGCCACCCTTCCATCGCAATGCCCACAACCAGTGATACGAACGCACAGACAGCAAGAATTATAAGAGTGGTGTCTTGAAGAGCTTCCCATACAAACACCCAAAAACTGCGGATCTCACTTTCTGTAAACTTGTTTATCCCATATACGTCCTGCCTGCGCTTAATGCTGTCTTCATCCGTACTTAGCCCGTCTGTTTTCGATGTCGCAAGTTTCTCTGCAATTCCATTAACTCCACCATGGATGATGAGCTTTTTGCTATCATGGCCCTCAACAATGGACCCGAGCTCATCAGCACAGATCTGAAACCCTGCGGCCCTGACTTCCTCAGGCACAACATACTCACTCCGAAGTGAGAGACCTGAACATTCAGCACATGGTTTTAGGTATGCTGTGTTAGAAAAAAATGAAGATCTGGAGTCAAAAAATTCCAAATGACGAATAAAGGCAGTGTTTTCTGTTGGTTGGTGCATAATTACCCTGTATAAACTGCAACGCAGCCTTGGAGACCAACACGGCGACACGCAGCTTCTCCTGCAACACAAAAGCAATGTGAGCTTGAGTATGCTCTTAAAAGCATTGCAGATCAGAAGCTATATCGATTATTATACAAGGACAAAAACAGCAGCAAGGCCAGCACTGGCTCGGATGTCGGATCGCAAGCTTAACCGCTGAAATCATCGAACGGGAGGTGGCAAAGCTATGCGTGTTGCTGCACCGCTTTAATGGATTCGCTGACAAAGTTATGGAACGCGGTTTGATGCTATGGTTCTGATCAACTAAGAGCAGAGTTGACAGTAGCCAGCTGCAATAGCCTAGTGAAAATGCGCTGCTAATCAAAGTCAATTGGTGAAGCAAGGCCGGGATCTCCGAAACTGGCAGCACCAAAACAGAGCAAACCCAGAGAAAGCTAAGGTATGACGTAGCAGCACTGTGAAATGGGGCAAGAATCAACAACCGTCCCTTGTAGGTGAACAAAAATCATCCTCAATTCTCGGTGGCCTATCGCTCCCCGCGGCTGATCCTGCAGCTGACTTGGCTTCAAAAGGCTAAAAAACACGGGAAAACTCACACCCAAAATGCTCGGCAACAGACGGCCCAAAAACAGTGCTAATTTTCAGTTGGGGAATCCCCCATCCATGTACGCCGGTGAATCACGGCCACGGCCAACATCCCGGCGGCGCTGCCGAGGCCAACGAATCGAGCACGGCGGCGAGCGGGGCAGGGAGCAGCGGCCCCAGGTCCAGATCCCGCCGGAGGAGCGCGGATCCCGGCGGGAGAGAGGGGAGGAAAGGGAGTGGGAAGTGGGAAGGATCGAGAGGGAGGGAGGGAGGGAGAACGCACGTGGTTGGCGTGCTTGATGGCCTCCGCCTCGCCGCGCTTCTCGAGGTTGGCGGTGAAGCGGAACCGCCGCTTGGGGTTCTTGACGACGCTGCACAGGCGGCGCCACCGGCGGAGCGCCTCCTCGGAGGAGTTCTTGGCCTGGACGCCCCCGAACCGCTCCTCCAGGTAGCTCTCCATCCCACCGCCCCGGCAGTCCTTCCCCTTCCCCTTCCACTGCCCACCCCCCCTGCTGGTGTCAGGCAACTGCAGCCGCCCGCCGCCTGCCTGCTCCGGGTCCTCCGGTCCTCCCACGGCCTCGGGTCAGGTCAGCCGGCCGGTCAAGCACCAATTAGGCGCCCGCGTGGGGTGTGTGGCCGGCGGCGGGGGTGACGGGGTCTTCTACGCTGCTTCTCGTCTCCCGCGAGCAGCGGGCGCAGGGCAGCAGGCGAGGAAGGAGCCGGGAAATTGGGGAGCAGAAGACGACACCAGGCGAGTGATGAAGAAAGTGAAGGCGATCCTGGCGAGGGCGATCAGCAGCAGTGACGTCACTCTAGTGCCTCCTTCTGGGGTCAAATGGAGTTCATGGCCAAAGTTGCATATATCGCCCTATATACTTTTTTTGGGGGCTTTGAAAATATCCAACTATTTCTAATACTTGGTATGGTTGAAAACAATTTATTGTGAAATTTATGGACCTATATGTACTAATCTGCATCCTATATCTATATCTATATATATAATATATTATCTAATATCCATCTAGTATATCCATATCTATAAATTTAATTTGCATCCTATATCTATATCTATATCTATATCTATATCTATATCTATATCTATATCTATATCTATCCACCGTTAACTGTCATGGTTGTTTTGAAAAAAAGTCCTTCATTTTTCTATAATCTATAATCAACCACAAGCCATTGATAGATGAGTCCTCGAGTAGTAGTACATTAACATTTAATATGTCATATACCATTGATATGTGGAGTTATCTCGGTCTGGTTATGTTGGGAGATGCGTGTGCAGTAGGGACAACGCGATGGGGGAAGCAAGGCCGAGATAGACGACAACGGGTGAGGTTGAGGTGGTGGGGGGGGGGGGGGGGGGCAATGCGGCCGGGGAGGCACAGATCATGGAGTGGTCGGGGTGAATGACAGTGAGGCTAGGAGCCACGAAGGATGGCGGTTGAGATCGAGATTACACGTGTGCAATGGGAACGACGATGCCACCGGGAAAGGTAAGGCGAGGGTGCGACGGGAGCGAAGACAAGGTCAGAAAGGGGGTGCTGACAACGCAGTCAGGGTGGATGACTGTGGAAGAGGCAAGGGTTGCTTGGCTGATGATGAGGTTGGGGAGGCGGGGGATGACGACGTGATCGTAATGGATGACACCGAGGCTGGTGAGGGCGCAGGCGACGATGGGCAAGGTCGGGGATGACACATGCACAATGGAAATGACGACAACAGTCGAGATGCGTCGGTACAACGGAGACGCTGCGAGGTCGGAGAGCTGTGGGGCGGCAGGGTGACAGTGCGACTTTGTGAACAGCGATGAAGCAAGTAAGGTTTTCTTTCGTCGCAACACACATGTGTAGTTGCTAGTGACCTTTGAAATGAAAGAAATATAAAAAAGAAACAACTTATAATTTAGGATGGAAAATGCACCCATTAAAAAGGATGGGTAAGTTTAGCATCTCGGAAAAAATGATACACCTATGGTTGATCCTTTATTGGAAAATTACTTTGCGAACATAGAGGCAGATGCTCACCCAATCTCTCAGCCATCGGATCGACATCGCAAGGCTGAGATTGAGCCACGTCATCCCAGTCTAGAAGTGACGTGGCTCACTCCCAGCCCTGCGATGCCGATCCGATGGCTGAGAGTGCACCACGTTATAGGGTGGGCATCTGCCCCTATGCGCATAAATTGCACTCTCATCCTTTATTATCCAAAAGACGTCCCCCCTCTCTCTCTCACTGTCTCAGACTTAAGGATATTTCGGAGGGCATTTTCCTTTTACAAACAACATGTGCGCGTTGTACCACTTATATACACTCTATACATAAGAATATAAGATTAAAATCACCACATGTTGGGATTTTTGAACTCGGTACAGAGGTTTTTACTGTTGACTAGGATTATGCCCGCAGAAAAATAGACGTCAGTGGTGTTCGGTCCTGTGATTTGGTTCGAACCGATCTTTTCTTCGTAAATGTTTGGACGAGCACAATAGAACGAAGAAAGAGAGAGGTGAAGGTAGAATTCACAAGAGAAAACGAAAGAAGAAGATGTATAAGAGACTTTCTCAATCCACCGCCAAAAGCTCCTATGACAAAAACAAGTTTTTTGAGCCAAGTTTAATAAATATTCCTAAAAATCGTGTTTGTCTCACAAATACGCTTTTTAAGCGATGTATAAAAGGAATGAGAGAGTACACTACATACTTCGCTTTCAAAATCAGGAGCTCTCTAGACTAAAAGTCTTAAAACTAATTCTGTGCAAAAGATTCTAAATTTCTTGAGCTGAGAATTTTTTCTTTAAATTTATGTATCAGAGAATCAGATCGAACGCTTAATTTATTGAGAGAGAGCACCGATGAGGTTTTAGTTAATTATTCCATCTGTTTCATATTATTACTTGTTATAACTTTTCTGGATACATTTATCCTTCGCTATGTATCTGAACGTGGCATACTTTAGGTGCATAGAAAAAATATATAAATTTAAAAAACAAAATGAATGGTAATTTGAAATGGAAGGAGTATTTAATTTGACTGATGAAAATAAATAACAAAAGAAGTCCCATATATCCGCGAGATCTGGATCGTTCGCCGTGTCGTCTTTGCCGTGCCACTCATGCATGACTTAAACAAACGATAAATCCATCCATGTCAACCTCTCCCTTTAACTAACTACTACTGCTGCTGATGGCGTTTGTTCTTCTTCTTCTTCCCTTTTTTTTTTTTGCCTAGCTAGGCCTGTCACGGTCGCATCGTACGCGGTTTTGGGGCACATGCCGGCCCATGTGAATATCTCCACCAATAATTCGCGCCGAGTGCCGCATCATTTCAATTCAGACCAATCGATTATTTTTTTAAGAAAAGTACGACGACCAATCCACTATACTTTGCTTTGATGATGTTCTATTTGTTCTTGTTAATTACCTAGCTTCCCCTGAAATTATGCTGGTTTGCATATGTTGTCTCCCACCTCCTCTGAGCGTCGAGTGCCTCCTTAAATCAACATCGTGCTGTGCAGATTCAAGTTTTCATAATTTGCTCGGAGAGGTTGGTTTTCATCAATGATTTGTCTATTATAGATACAAAATTTTGCAATGCGACTAGTTATAAATCATAATATATATATTTATATACTTCCTGCGGTTTGGTAAATGAAGTCGTTTCGGACATGATTTGAGTCAAACATTGAGAATATAAATCATTAATAACTTTTAAGTCATCGAGTTTGGAAATGTGAAAACTACATGAATAGGTTTGTCTTGCAAAATACTTTCATAAAAGTATACATATGTTAGTTTTTAACAAATATTTTTATAAAAAAGAAGAAGTCAAAGTTGTACTTTGGAGACCGTGTCGCTGTCCTAAACGACTTTATTTACCAAACCGGAGGGAGTATAATAAAAATTATGCATTTGAAAAGACTAAGGGCATACAACTTAAAACTGATGTTCAGACAATAGCTTTCTAGTCTCTCACTCCTACCTTCTTTCGCACATCATCATTCACCTCCTTGCGCTCTATTTGTTTGCCTTGTCAGCCACTAGTTAACAATACTTTTCTCTCAGAAAAACCAACCAGCAGTACTTTTCTCTCATAACAAATCAGCACCAGCCACTATCCCAAATGAACAGGGTCTTAGATTGCGTGGAGCACTGGGTTTGCTCTCTCGCCTGCATCCTTTACGATGGTGGGAGCTTTACACGCCATGCTCATGGAGTCATGGTGATGGTCAAGGCAAAAAGGTGGCCATCTATCTGTCGAAAAGGTGAGAGAAACCCTTCACACAAAGTACAAAAAGGCTGAAAAAGGCCAACAAGGCAACAAAAGGTTTCGTTGATCATTGGGAGTTTTGAGATTGATGGAATATGGATGGAACCAACAGGGATGGGAAAAGGATACAGCCGGGTGGGTGGTATCTGACCTGGATCTTGCTTTGCTAGCCTGAAACATGGCATAGTGTATGCTGCAAACATGTGTGCATGTGGCCTGCGTGCGATGCATTCAGCAATTCGTGCACACGACCAACAAAAAGATTTGCATGTTTTTTTACAAACAAAATGAGAGATTCTGATGACACTTTCCCTAGAAAAATTCATACACCTTCCACCGTATATCTTGGACATGCATCTTCTCGCAGAAAAAAAAAAGTTCCCTTTTTCTTTGTCAGATCAGACAGAAGCTTGTGATGAAGTTATAACGAGTAAATAACAGTCCAGACTTCAGACGTCTGAATGCCTCTGTTCTTCAGTTTCCATTGCTACGGTTTTGCAGGTACATACAGCACAGATCTTGGACCTCTGCATCCGAGCTGAAACATTACTACAACAACACCTGCACGTGGCATAACATGCGGGGCGCTGACACGGCGACACACCCAGGCAATCAGATCCCATCTCCAGATTTCCCAACAGATACACGGTCACACTTCAGAGCTGTACTGCTCTGCATCCATTGAACACAGATAAGAGGAATTCGTCGCAGCGAGGACACATCTCACTACAGCTACATAACATTAGTTCTCTGCTTTTTTTTTCCACAGACCAAAACTGGCTCGATGTTTGGGAGATGCAAATACGGTCATCTAGTCGGAATCTGATGTTAGGTCCATCTCAGGGTAAAACGGGCGCAGCATCTTCGCCAGGTGCTCGCCCATATCCTCGACCTCCTCCTTCCCGAAGCCCCATTCACGGAGGATCTGGGAGCCCAGCGAGCCCCTGGCCACGCCAAGCCTCTGAAGACTCGCCGATCGCTTCTCGATGAAGGGTACTATGGCGTTGCTCGATCGCAGACGTGCTGCCATCGGTACTGAGACGACATCGAGTGAGCCCTTTGGCCGGGTTCCTTCTGGGTGATTGTTACTGAGGATCTCCCCGTGTTGGCCTATGCTGCTGCTGAAGATCGAGGGGAACGGCAGTGGGATTGGAAGGGGGCATGGTGATACTGAGAGATGAGAGAACTTTGGTTTTGTTTCCCTGCCTTCCAAAGCTGAACAGACAAAGTCCTTCACTTGTGATACAGAGGCCCTTTGCCCACCTGTGTCAGCAAAATGTAGATTAAACAACTTTACTTCTACATACAAAAATGTAGCTGAAAGTCTGCTAACAAAGTATTCTTCAAAACAAAATTTAGCAGAGTAGCACAGGGTACAAATGAAACACTGATTGTAAGGAATAAGACCTGAATTCAGAGCTCCATGAAACACCAACGATTCAACAGCATAAGGATCTTCATCCTCATCACTGATTTCAGGGGTCAAAGAGCGCAAGCTCCTCTGTATGTTCCTCGGGTCTTTTCTATCTGGTAAACAGGAGCATGCAGTCAGCAAACAGAAACCATTTTTTTCATTCAAACTTGATCAAACAAGACACGTATTATGTACCTGTCAAAGAAGGGGCAGGCATTGCTACGTCCAGAGCAGTGACCATGTTCTGCCTACCTTGATCAGATAACATGTGCACAAGCTCACCAATATCAAGGTTACCAGATGAATGTGCTGAGTCTGAGGCTGGGCCCACATGTTGCAGCCTGAATGGAACAGATAGTGAATGTATTGCTGCAGCACAGATGGCGCTAGAGTGGAAGTACTTCTCATCCTTTATGGAAAGCAAAGGTGACAAGTAACCTGCAAAAGCAAGGTTAAAAGGAAACTATTAGCTGCACATATATGAACACTTCACAATTACTGAAAACAATACTGTATAAACAACGGGATGGTAATAGGCATGCTAATAAAGCTGCTTTACACTATAATGTGAATTGCACTCACCAACTCTAGGTGTATATGAGTTAATTAAAGGCTACAACCATTGACTGTTTACTTGGCTCATGATCAATGAACAAGAAATTACCTATTTAGTAGAATTATAAAAATATGCAAATTTAGACTTGCTACATGGAAAAGGGATAACAGGAACACATAATTGAGCATGGAAATCTTTGTAAAAGATTATAAGCAAATGGAAGCATACTTAGCGAAGGCAGTCCTATCGGTACCATCAGATTGCATAAGGATGATAGTTTTGAAAATGACACAGCATCATGCAAAGATCTTATGATGGTTTCACGCTGATTTCTGGAAGACCCACAGGAGACTGGATCCCTAACACAATACAGCAATACAGGGGTATTGGTGTAATCATCAGCAATGCTCTCCAGATATTGTGCAGCTACACTGGAAAAGCCTCCTGAATCATCCACAATAAGCTGGATACCCTGCAGGGAATCAAGATGAACAATTTAAAATATTAATACCTCAAAAAAAGGAATTCGGAAGCTCTACGAAATTCACTAACTGTGTATGTGAAATATAGCCCCAAGTATAAGACTGACTGTAGAAAGAGTGTTTATTGATAGTTTGCTGTAAAAAAGACAGGACCTGAATATGGTCACATTCTTCAACAAAGAACCTGAGCCTCTCGTTCAACTCTTCCATTTGAGACCATTCCGAAACCACCTCCCTTGCAGTCCCATAGTAATCGAATTTGTCAAAGTCTGTCCATGATCCATACAACTCATACAAGCTCTGAGGGTGATACTGAACTTTCGAGTAATCAGTCCAAAATTTGACTCCATTCTCTAGACTTTCAACCAGATCCTTATCTTCAACACTTTTCTTGGCATTGTTCCGGTCATTGCTAGAGCTTGTGTTCTGTTCTTCAGACAAACTTTGCAGAAACAGGTTATGGTCATGTGGTTTTGCTACTGATTTCGTTACATTTCCGGACCTGCAATAATTGGGATTGGCTCATCAGAAGATTCCATGATCATGTAATATTGTGTTACAAACTTGTGAAACCTCATCACTCATTCATCAGTTTACATACATCTTATAGCAAGAATAGTACAAAAGCAGTGATTTCAACGACAGGCAACGATAAGCCAAAAGCTGGATGATGTTCCAGGAAAATAGTAAGCAGATAACAATGTTCAGAGTGAATGAGTGTAGACAATGCAACATTACAAACTCCAGAATGCTTACTAAGAGGCTAAGGCTGGCTAATTGTTCTCTCCGGAGGCAATAATTTCCTACAATTATACAAGCAGCTGAATTTTTCTATCCAACAGAATATAATCAGACAGACTAAAACACACGGATCATTAACCAGCAGCTAGTGCATTTTAAGCCCCATTTCACAAGCAATCCAGACAACGCAAAACAAATTTCCAACTTATCTTTAGCTCATAAACCCGCACAACAAGGACTGATGATGCATGATGAATTCAGTAGCTAGAACATAGAAGTTTGAGGAAACAACAGAACTTGCCATGTGAGGATGTTAGGCTGATCAGCAGCAGCACTACTGGAACCCAGAGTACCAGAGGAACTCAAAGAGCCAAGAGACCCTGCAAATATCATCAGAACATGATTTACATGACCCCAAACGACATAACATGTGTGACCAGGAACAGAGTGATGAACACGCTTAAACCCATCAAGCTAGTAGCCCTGAGTGAGTTCAGCACGAACAGATGCAAAGTGAAAGAAGAACATGGTTATTTCAATTACCTCGAGAACCGACCGATACCAAACGGGGGCAGTAGGTGGCCACACCCTGAATAAATTGAGCAGCGTTCTGTCAGTGAAGGAACGCGAGAAACGACCACTAGTGACACTGACACAAGCGATCGGGTGGGCAGGCGCTTTTACCTGATGCGTCTCGCCGGCGCGGTACAAGACGTCCATGTCCAGCGCGGCGGTACTGAACACCGGGTCGGCGCCGGGGTCGTCGGCGAGCCCGAGCAGCTCATCCTGCGGAAGCACAAGAAGGTGAGCAGGGGAGCTCGCGCTCGAGCGCTGCGAACGGGAGCAGTGGAAGGAAATCGAGACGGGGAGGCAGCCATCGATCACCTGGAAGTTCCAGAAGTGGGAACCGACGAAGTTCGCGAAGCCGCCGACCTGCACGGTCACCACCTCCCTCATCCCTCTGCTCGTGCTCCCCCCGGCGCTAGAACAGCCCCGCTCGCCGCTCTTCTACCTCCACTCGCCGCCCACGCCGCGCTCCTCCCTGCTCCACCACCCGCAGCCCCACGTCCTCCTCCGGCCCCAGCGCAGGGCTCCCGGCACCACCGCCGCCGCGCTATCAACGGGCACAGAGAGAGGGAGGAAGGGGAGACTGAGGGAGAGAGACGAACGGCGCGACGGAGGCGGGTGCAGCGGCGCGCAGGGAGGCGAGTGAGGGAGATGGGGGCGACCGAGCGACCCTGCCTGCCGAACGGCGGCGGCTCGTCTGGAGGAGCAGAGGAAGAAGACGTTAGAGAAATGGGCCAACGTGGCTGTTGTTGGGTTCATAGGTTGGGCTGACAGTGGGCTGGGGCAGCAAAGTCTATTTCTTTTTCTTCTTCTTCTTTTCTTTTTCGTTTTATTTATTTCTTTCACTTCCTTTGCTACGGCGCCGCCTCGTCTATGCATATAGAAAGTATCACCTTGTCTCGTCTTTTTTGCTTTTAGCGAGGGAAGCACAACTCGTCATCTTAAAAAAATAAAGAAAGTTGTGGGAAAGACTCGAGCTGCAACTGGGTAAGGGAGTGTGGAGAGCAGCGCACGAGCCGAAGGTGGTGGGTTGCGGGAATGAAAGGGGAGAGATAGTAGAAGACAAGGTGGGTTGTATGCTCGTCAGGTTGAGGATGAAAAGTGCAGCTGCCGGGGTGTATCGAAAAATCATCTTGATATGTATCGATCTATGTATCAATAATTTTTTTTAATTTTAATTTGAATAGTAGATACACATTGAGTGCTTATTGGATACGAGATACAACACCTAGTCGACATATAAGTTTAATGTAGCATGAGAGGATGGAAAAGGCCCTGTATTTTATAAATTAGTCTAAAAATCTAAAGTAATTAATATTCTAACCTAACAAATTTCATAACTTTAAAAAGTTAGACATTTCAAAATACAATCAACATCACTTTTAGTAACACACCCAATATTTTCTTTTAACTTCATATGAATAAAACAAATTCAACTTTTTAAATCCAAAGGCGTTGTGGTAAGCATCGTTGTGGCGATAAATAACATCGATGTGCACTCACAATGAGCACGAGCAGCCGTGACGAGACGATGTGCACGAGGCACTGCAAACAAACACGGCCAGTGCATGGCAGAGATGACACCAATGGATGGAAACAAGACCAGGGCGTGCAACAAGCACGAGTAGTTTGAATTTATATGAATATTTGGCCTTATTTCTTTAATGTATTGCATAATTTTACCTTAAAAGACATTTTTTCCTTTTGAAGTATACTTTTAAAGTATGATTGAAAATACATACATCTTTCAAAATAATATAAAATAATGTAAAGATTTTCTTTTTAATAGTAGTTCTAGATAAAGATTTTTTAACAAAAATATCAATGTTGCATAAAAAAGAATGTGAACATTTTTTAATAAGATATTATAAAATTATCGATTATGTTTCTTATTTGACTAGTGGAAATACTTATGATCTACAAAACTTTTGACAAAAATAACCAACCAATAATTTTTTCTCACTAAAGTTTGGGTGATGCATGTAACATTTATCTTAGTGACACAAGCAATCGGGTGGGCGGGCGCTTCTACCTGGTGCGTCTCGTCAGCGAGGTACAGGACGTCCATGTCCAGTGCGGCGGTCCTGGACACCGGGTCGACGCCGGGGTCATCGGCGAGCCCGAGCAGCTTATTCTGCGGAAAGCCACAAGAAGGTGAGCAGGGGAGCTCGCGGTCGAGCGCTGCAAGACACATGTGTGCATAGGCCTAGGCGAAACCATAGGAGGATTTATGCAGGGGAAATTCTTGTTGTTTAGAGCAGTTAATGACTTTATGTGCATAAAAATGCATCATGTTTTTTGGATGGGCCTCTTAAATTGCCAAAAGCTAATATTAATTGTCCATTTTACACATTCAAACTTACCACGTGGTCATTGTTTCAGCCTATGAATAATCCATCCAATAAGGCGTGCGATTTGTTTCTACATAGGCAAATAAAAATAATAACATAATATCCATTTTTACGCTTGCCTATGGGTGTGCTATATCTTTATATTATTAATATTTTGTTACATATATAGAAGTTGAAAGTTTTTAATGTTCTATTCAAAAGTTTTCCACATTCTTTAGTAAGTTCTATGCGTAGAAGTTGAATGTACATGATAATTCATTTTCTTTATCATATAGTTACAGTTTTTAACTAATAATAATGATTTGAAATCTATAACCATTATATATAAACTCTTATATATTCCCCTAGAAGGTTAAGGGCTGTACAAAGTTCTTTAAAGACCACCAGAAAGTTTGTAGCAAATAAATAGAAAGATACTTATTTCTCGGTTTAGAATTTTGGTCAAATAGATTTATTAAATTAAATAAAGTAGTGTATTTTATTGGTGGAAGGCTCGTTGTCCATTTGTATAAAGTACGTAGGCTAGTGCTATGAAACTTTTCTACTTGAAAGTTTCTTATCAATGAATTCACGGTTTTGGTTTCAAGACTACAAAGTTTTGGATCTGATGGTATAAAGATTCTTGATTACTAATTTTTCAGTATTCGAGTAGAAAGATCCTAATATGTAGGATGGAAGTTTTGGATATTGGATATTTCATACAAAATTTATAATTTCTCACACTCGAGTATGAAGTTTTGAATCTAATAACTAGCAGAAAAATACCTCTTTCCCTATTTAGAGTTTTGTGAAACTTATTTATCAATCTGAACCCAATGGTTTGGGGGCGCGAGTACTTGCCGATCCAACTAACGGCTGGTGATCACAGATCGGACGGCCAGAAACGCGAGTGGTTTCACACAAATCAGCTTTGACTTGCAAAGCATTTTAGCTTTCTGAACATAAGAATTTTCAAAAGAGTCGGTACTTTTACAATACAGTCAAATCAACAATATGAACACGAATTACATGCTAATAAAAAATTGTTGATTCAAAGATCTTGTGATAGAAACACAAAGTACACGCTTTACCAGGGCATCTGATGCCCTGAAGAAGAGTGATGTTTCGAGAGGAATGTCGATCGAGATTCAAGAACCATTAAGTGGTGAACGCTAGCTAGCTGGCCGGTTTTCCCCGCCTGGAAACAGGAACCGTACGGCCTGCACGGCGGATCACGAATCCGATCCCATCAGGTACCACACTGCTGATCCCACATACAGTACGCCCAGGAACCAAATCGAGATCGATCGGCACAAGAGCACATATCGAACCATTTCTTCAGTCTCCGTATTTGCAGTGAGAGAATCGATGAATGAATCTGCACCAGACTGCAAAAAGAACAGGCGAGAATCGATGGACAGTTGCGGGTCAGGCGACGTTAGATGGCCAGCAAGAACTCACCGCAGATGCAAAAAACTGAAGATTGTACGCTGTAATTAACGACATCTCGCATATCTCACGCACGCCTACATAAACAACACTCTCAACAATCACTCTCGCATCATCAGTTCATCTGCAAAAAAAAAAGGAAAGAATCCTCTCAACGGCTGTACACAAAATTCCTCATCATCTGCATCTGCGTATGCTGCATGCCTGCATCTTCTTCGTTCTATACTGCTGCTGTTCCAGCCCAGGGATCGGAATCGAAGGTTTTTCAAGACGACGCCGCCTTGGTCCCGTGCTGCTGCTGCTGCTGCATCCCGAAGCTGTAGCTCTCGGACCTGCCGCCCTCCGCCTCGTCGCCGTCGCAGCTGTCCCCTGCGGTCGCCGACATGGCCCGGCTCGACACCGTCAGCTGCAGGGGCCCCTGCGGCGACCCGGACTGCGACGTGCTGTGCTGCGACGTCGTGCTGTACTGCTGCTCCGGCGGCGAGGCGGACGACGACCACAGGCCCGCCAGCGCCGCGTGGTGGTCGCCGCCGCCGCCGTCCGACGACGACGCACGCCGCGTGTGCAGACGGTACTTCTGCAGGTGGCTCTTCACCTCGTCGTTCGTGAGCCCGTCCACCTTCATCAGCTCCCTGATCTGCTTCGGCGTGGCCACTGCAGGCAGCAACACCAATTCATCAGCACGGCAGATCAGGAACCGAAATGTGCCTGTAGCAAATCGCACAAGCAAAAGAAGAAGCCCTGACCGATCCTCACCTTGCGCGCCGCCGAGCCGCTGGAGGGCGGCGACGAACCGACGGTGGAGCTCGGGAGACCAGCACCGCCGGGCCTTCCTCTGCTGCGCCTGCTGCTGCTGCTGCTGGTGCTGGTGGCGCTGCGCCGCGGCGCCGCCGTCCGTGACGGCGCTGCTGGTGGCGCTCGGGGCGGCCGGGCAGGCGGCGTCGATCGCCGGGGACGAGAGGGTCAGCTCGGGGACCGGCACCGCCGTGGCCTTCTCCGCCGCGTCGTCCGGTGATCTCGCCAGCGTCGGGATGCCGCTCAGTGGCATGAACGCGTCGGACACCTGGTGGTTTGGAATTAGAAGCACGAGTGAGATGAGATGTCGTGTAAAAAATTTGCTTTTTGTAAAAAAAAATATGGATGCACATGTACATTTTAGGATGAAATTTGGATGAGTAAAAGAGTTTAGGTTCTTCTTCATGGTTGCGAGTTAAAAACGTGTGGAGTTGAACTCATGTTTGACAAACCCTGCCAAGGTCAATTTCTCTCTTCGAAAATTCAACACAAAAATTCTTTCATTTTTTCTACTTGCTGTACTACATGTCCTCCACACAAATTTGCATTTGGGTTGAAACAAATTTGCTGCTCAAAGTGCCTATTTTCTTTTTTCCAAGAACAGAACGCGTGAACAGCCTCGAATTTACCCTCGAGCTCGAATTTCGCGAGTAGATAGGCAAAAATCATGTTTCGCGGAAAATTCATGTTTTTCTCTCTGCTCCTTTCCCCTACCTTGTTCACCGGCTTACTGGCGCCGGCCGCGGAGCCATTGGTGGTGGAGGTGGTGGTGGTGCTGCCGTCGTGGCCCCCGCCGCAGCTCCAGAGCTGCGCGGAGCTCATCCAGCTGCGCTTGTCGTTGGCGTCGGCCTCCGCCTTGACGGCTCCTCCCCCCTCCGCCGCCGCCGCCGCGGCCTTCCTCTTCGCCGCCGGTGCTGCCGGCAGAGCGGCCGACGCCGGCGCGAAGAGCTCCGGCGCCGGGGCCGGGCGGCGGTGCTGCGCGAGCTCCTCCTTGAGCCACTCGATCACTGCGCGCGCGCGACGAAGAGAAATGAATGAACAAGGATGAAGCTGAAGCTAAAGCTCATGTTCTGGAGAGGATGAGAAGGGACCGTACGTACCGTCGGCGACGAGGTGGACGCTGATGGGGAGCTCCCGCCGGAACACCTCCATCTTGGCCTTCTCGGCCTCGAGGCTGCGCACGCAGTCCTCGAAGCGCGCGGCGCGGTCGGCGTCGGTGGGCGCCGCCGCGCGCAGCGAGTCCGTGACGGCCCGCGCCGCCAGCGCCCGCAGGTGGTGGCGGTGGCGGTGGTGGTGGTCCTCTGCTTTCCCCGCCATCATCGCCGTCGATCCAGGCTAATTAACCTGGCCTCAGAAGGGAGGAGGAGGTGGGGAATGGTGGCTGCTGCTTGCGTGCTGTGGTTGGGGGAGCTGGCCGGTCAGTCGGTTTATACTACTACCGGAAGGGATGGATCATGGAAGGAAGGAAGGAAGGAGAAGATCCTCCCCCATGGGGGGTTGGTTGGTTGGTTCTTCAGGCCAGAGAGGCTCGCCGGAGGACAGGAAGGTCATTTCCCCGGAGCTGGAGGAATATCTGCGAGGGAGGGTAGGGGCATGAAGGTAAATTGCAGGAGTGGGAGGTGGAGAAAAGATGCCGCTGGGTGTGCGTGGAGAGAGAGAGGAGGAGACGCGGCAGGATTGCAGAGGCGTTTCGTCGCGTAACAGGCAAGAGGCGTCGAGAGACCGCTTCCCGCTCGCTGCCGGCCGGCTGCGGTGCCCCGACTCCGGGGCCGGGAGGGGAGAGGAATCTATCTCCTTCCAGTCCCATCTTCTCTTACCATCAGGCCCCTCCACTTTCCACCAAATTCGGATCAGACCCTTTTCCACAGTGGATATTTTGGTAAGAGGAAACACCTTCTTGCCGTGTGGTCGAGAAAATACTCGAACTCCTCCGCTCCGCCCTCATGGAACGGCGTAGTCTGTGTGCATGAGATGACCAGGGATCCAGATTGGGCCTTTGACCCGTGCCTTGGCATGGTGACAGACGGAAAGATGTTTTTTAACCCCAAGCATGGTGTCTCCTCTCTTGCATATCAGAGAGCGTTCGAAAGGTCTTGTTTTGACTTATTGCGCAGTACTTCCCTCTCGCAACCAATTTACCGGCTTATGCATTTATATAAGATCCGATCCGCCGAACGCTCTCTCAGTGTTGCCGCCATTGGGGTACCTCCTTGTCCAGTGACAAGCACCTTGAGTTGAAGACCCAATGCTGAGACCTTCTAGATTTGAATGGTAACTAGTAAAATGATCAATCAAATTGGTTAGACCATCCACACTCGTCATACTCCATCTCCTCCTTCAAAACGGAATATTCTCGCCTGGTCAGCAAGTTTCTCTCCTTTATATCCACTTCTCCCGCATCCATTTTCCCTTATATTTCTCCTCCATCTCAACTACCCACATTGGGGCCCGCACGTCAGCCTCACCCTCTCCTTTATCACCCCCACCAACCCCCCTCCCTCCCACCTCGCTAGTTCCGCCCGCCTCTCCCTCGCCCGCCCCCCCCCCCCCGACGCCCTGCTCTCTCTCGCGGCCATGGAAGGGAGGAGCGAGGGCGGGGCCGGGCAGGGAAGCGACGCTCCCCCGCCGGCGGAGCCCCAGCACGCGGCCGTCCGCGCCCCTCCCTCCCTTCCCTCCCCGGCCTCCTCTCCGTCCGACGAACAAGGATGGGGTCGATCTCGGCGGCTTGTCGACGACGGCGCGAGGGGCTCCTGCATGACGCGAGGGCGCGAGCCCTCCCGGCGGCGGCGTGGAGGATTCGGTGCGGCGGGCGTGGCGGTCCCGGCGGAGCACGCGACCGGCGCCGGTGGTTCGCCCTCCCCCCGTCCTCTATGCGCGGGTCCGGGCGGGGGCGTCCTCACGGCGGCCCCAAGGATGGCGGCGGCCGGCGATGCCCTTCGGCGGCGCGCTCCTCGTCCCTCGCCGGCGGTCGGAGGCCGCGACGGTGTCGCCGAGGAGGTGTTTGCGCCGGACGGATCCGGATCGAGGAGGTGCCCCGCCACCGCCCCCTCACCCTCCTTCTCCGCGCGACGGTCCTTTTCTCGGTGGCGGTCGTTGTCCCTTCGCCGGCATGCGCGGGGCCCTTCGCGCCGCCTCTCCGCCCGAAGCTCCTCCACCGCCGCCTTCTTCATCGATGGTGGCGGTGGGCGCATAGGGCGGTGAGCTTTGCCCGGCCGACTCCTCCCTCCTCCTCCTCCTCCTCCTCTCTCGGGCGAGCTGCGCTCGGCCGGCTCCTACCTCCTCTCGCCGGTTGGGATGGCGCGTGTGGAGGCCGTGGGTGCGCGGGCCCCATGCCACCTCGGCTTTTCCCGTGAGCACGCGATGCCCCCAAATGCGAAGGAATCCCGAGCCGACGGAAAACCACGCCCCTCTGCCGCAGGACACCGCCGCAGAGGGAAATACGGCATCCGTCTCCCGCAGAGACGGATCCCGTCCCGGTGCGGGTGGTCTTAGGTGGTAGGAGGAAGTGGGAAGCGCAAACTGACCTTCTAAATTTGGGTGGTAACAAGTTCACAAATATAGTTGTGGAACAAATTTTTCATTTTTTTTTTTTGACGAACCACGGTCGGATTACACTTGCTGTCCCAACATCCACACTCTGTAACGGTCATTTACTTACTCCTGAATAAACCTATGCTAGGCTAGGCAAATTTTGTGAGACTGACCGGGACTGGCATGTGATATTGCAAACCTTGGAGGTGGCGGAAGGAGTTTGTTGGCTCCAGGGCTGGAAGATTCCCTCGCCCTCGCCCTTTCCTTGTCGCTAGCCATCCATCGTAGTATGTGCAGTCCATTCCACCAAGGAATTGTCCTGCTGCTTCTTCTACTTCGGGCCTTGGGCTGTGTGTGAGTAATCGTAAAAGATCCCATCCCTGGGGCTGGTTGGTGAGGGGTTGGTGTCACCCAAAGCCCCTAGATAAACTAGAATCAGTATCCTCTATTTTTTTCAAAGAAAAAACTAGAACCAGTATCTCTTAATTTTCCCCACCAGCATTTCGTTCAAAAACAAATTGCCAACAGTTAATTAGGCATTCACCTAAAATTCATGCGAATTTTTCGCGTGCGGGTTATCTTTGCGCCGCAGGAAAAAAATCATGAATTATGCTACGACCGTTATAACCTACTGTATAAGATAGATCGTTTTTACTCCGAAGGTGTGGTGGTTTTGAAGATGCGTACCTTGTGTACTATATCAATCAACCGTGCGATCTAATCCGACTAGGATTCAGGAACTTTCCGCGAGCAACGAACGTGTGCCAAAGACTTTTTGGTGATGTTAATAATTCACACCTCACGCTTGGGATTAATTGTTGATCGACACCGAATCGAAGCTTATCAAGGAAGAGAGCACGTCAGCGTCGGAAGTATTAAATGCATCCTCATGCGAAATGAGGATGGGGCTGAGGTCAAATGTGAAAACCACATGTTCTAATTAATCCGTGATGGAATGTTTATACTTGGGGTGTCCTTTTCTTTTCCTTTTTGAATGAACAACTATTTGGCGAAATAGATTTCTATTGACATGGAAGAAAAATACAAGATTATGCTTTTTTCCACTCGACAACAGATCGAAACACCTCTTGGTTTTAACTGATGCAAAATTGTTTTCACTAGTGCATCATATACATTTTTTAATAAAAAGATAACAAATAGTACAAATACTATCACTACTATCCATCCATTAATTAATCAGAGAGTAACACAAAAATCTATTATTTTTATCAAAAGATCGCAATCATTTATAGTTTATTAAAAAAGATTAATTAATTAATCATAGAGTAATCTCTACAAGTGCACCATTTGTAAGAATAAATAGACAATCATATTGTTTTATAGTATGTTAAAGAAACTCTTTCAAATCCCGCAACACCACACGTTGAATCACCTTGTTTCTATACACTGTTGCAACTCTTTCTATTGCTTGGGATTTTTGTAGGAAATTTGAGCTCTAGCTTATAAATAGCTAAACGTGTGTTATCAGTCCGCCTCGTTCGCTTGGCTTATCACCACCGCCCAACAATACTTTTCTCTCGTAACAAACCGATCCAAAAGAACTAGCCAAGAAGATTTTCTCTCGTAACAAACCAAAGACTACTATTTACCACCACAAACGAACAATTTGTTTGTTAGATATCCTAGCATATGGTAGTAAAAAGTAATCAGTTCCTTGTTTCAGCTTAAAATTATCAATCCATTTTTTACTCAAACAAATTAAAGGACTGATTGCTACATTCTCTAAGCACAAGTGTGCGTCAAAGGTACAAGATAGATTAGGGATATCTTCATGCCATCATGCCCTGACAGTGAGAGATTTCCTCTCCTATCATCTTCAACAAAGCTAATGCAATTCAAACATAATCAGGCTCTGTCAAAAAAATATGACGAGATGGGTTGTACGGCCTTGGTAAAAAAAAGCTTTATTCACATAGGACATCAAGTAGTACTCTACACAAAAGTTAATAGCAGTCAATGTTGAATTACTCTCGCAAAGTACTCATGCAGTACGTACTGTGGGAGTTTTCTACAGATTCTTTATAGATGTTTCATGTGGGAGTTAATTTTGGCAGACACCAATAGTGCAACATGGTCTTCAGGCACCATATTAACATGTATGATCATTTCACCTTTTTTTTTTAAAAAAAAATACTACTTCTACTCTGAAAAATGGCTTGAGACTTCAAGATTTGTATATGTACTTGATGCCTTTCCCGTTGAGAAATGGGGGTGAAAAAAGCAATAGAATTGATGCCATTAGAATGTAGCAATGTGTGAAAATGCCACTAGATTCTAACCCTGAATAGAACCTATTTCTTTTTTCACTAACCCTAGGTTCGCAAGGGTCCTTTTACTCCTTCTAATTTATTGTGTCCACTAATTCCATACATGTTGAACTCCACAATCGCAAGTTAGAGTGTCATATTGCATATCCTTTTCCTCGTTCGTGCAAAGTACCTGCTCCTATTATTCCCCAACCGCAAAACCAAATTCAAAGCTAAAGACCGTGTGTTAGAAACATCCATTTGCCGGTACAAAAAGATGACCCGAGAATATTTTGGGTCGCCTCACTTTATTTGTGGAATCGATTCCATCACAGATCCTCCAATGACACCGGATATACCATATATCATATCTTTTTTTGGAAATAAAAGGCAGGAGCACTGCCGCATCATATAAGAAGAAGAAGCAATTTTACATAACGCGCCGAAGCGAACACCACCACACAAACAACACAGATCCTCCAATGACACCAGATATACCATATATCATATCACAATTGCAAAATCTTCATATAGCTATCTACTAGCTAGCTCATAGTAGTATTATTGGTTGTTTATATTTTGCCTTGCCACCCCAAACACTTTGGACTGCTGCTATCTACTAGTAGCTCATAGCTACACTCAGTCGGATCAGTCCGCAAGTAAGTAAGTAGGTTAAATTTGCATGTGTAATTTGTGCCTACTTTTTGAAGGGGCCTTTTTGGTTCTGGGGAGGATGACCCAAACCTAACCCAAAAGCAAAGCAAAACTATGATTAACCTTGGATCTGAGGAGATTCTGAGGTGCCCCCACATGCCTGCCTTTGGGCGTAAGGATGGCATAAATCGCATGGGTCCTCAAAGGGTCAAGAGACCGTCGTGTATGTAGGGTAGTAATAGCCATCGTGTTCACATGTTGTTTTTTTTTTTTGGCCCAACTGGACACATGCATGTGCTCAATCAATTGGGTCAGATTTGTATATATTCTCCCTTGGATTCTTTGCTCTTGCTCCAAGGAGTGTATCTTGCCGTACAAACGAATCTATAAACTTTGTTGAGAGAGAATATCACCATGGTTTTAAATTTGCTCCCTGGATTCTTTGGTATTTTTTTTGTATCCTCGCTCCCTGTATTCTTTGATACTACCATGTGATATACTCCTTGGAGTAGTATAAACCATCTATCACTGCATTTTTACAAATAGTGGTCCTACCATCTACTTATTAGGGCTTGTATCCATTACTCAGATACAAACAGTCTTTATAAATTTACACTCCCAAATAAAGTGGTTTTTTCTTTTTGTTAAAACTATTAGGCACATGGAACTTGTATCAAAAAAGAAAAAGAAAAAAGCAGACACGCATGCAACTATGGCAGCATCAGCAATATATAGTCTCTTTTCAACACATTTGCCAACCAATTAGATAGCATATTAATTACCAGAAAACTAATTAACTAGGTTTTGCTTCAGCAACACGAAGGCAATGCTACCACATCTAAAGCGATATTTTTCGGATCTCATTAATTGAAACCCTATCACAGTTTTAGACATCACATATGCCCAATTGACTAAACTGAAAACTAGCTTGCAGAGAGCAACAATACAAGTGTAATTAACTTTAAAAACTGACATTTTAAAGTTATATGAAACTAATTTCCTGTTAGCATCTCTCTCGTGCATTGATTTCGAATCGGACGGCTCTCGCCGAACCGCGGAGGGCCGCTGCGAGTCTCCTCATCCCATGGTCCCCCTTTGAATGGATATACTATATGATGAACCATGGGAATCATGCGCAACAAGATAGAAGGGTGGATAAGTAGTGGTGGATGCCCCCCACACCAACTAGATGCTGCCGCCCTTTACATGGACCGTGGCTTTTGGTAGAAAGGGGGGCAAGGGGCTCACAAGGTGATGGTGATAAGGCCATGGAGGTAGATGAGGGTTTCAATTCCCTGGGACCAAAGCAGAGCAGCTAGCTAGCCGATGGAATGAGTGGGCACTATATATACTTGCCACTTAATTTGTTGTGGGATTATTTGTTGTTGTCTTTTACTCTTTTGTAATCCTCTAGGTCATTCTTGCTTGTTGTTGTCCTTCGTCAACGCGCGAAAAGATGGAGATGAGGTGAAATTGAGCGTGTTTGTCCCGTCAAATATGTAGCCTTGCCGTCCCAAAAATATTGGGTACTGTTCGTGCACACTCGAACTATAAGGTGGTGGTTTTTTTATAAGGTTATAAGCTTAATTATGGCAAAGCGTTGAGCGGTGAATCATACGCTTGTCTAACTCGTCTATCGTGATTGTGACTAAAGATTTCACAAATAACCATTTGCAAAAAAAAAAGTAACTTGGTGATGCTTGAAAATAAAAACAAAAAAATGCATTATACACCATGAAGAAATGAGATATCAGTGTACTACAGTACTACTAGGTTATCACAGACCGTACATACATAGGGGGGGAATGCAGCTATCGAGATCCTTATCGTATCTCGAGAGATCAATGGTGGGTTTCAGCCCCAGGGCACTAGATCGATCACCTATCGGTCATCTCCCCTCTCCTTTCGTGGTGCTGTTGGGTTGCTGCAAAACTTGAGATTTCAGGATTGCCTTTTGCTGTCCCCCTAAAGCTGTCCTCCTGCATGCCTGGCCATCTTATCTCTTGCCATCACTCCTAGAATTGCAGGCCTGTCTCCTCTCCTCTCCTGGCCATCATATTTTATAACCTACTACAGTATGGAATGAATCTGCCCAGGGGCATGCACATGTGTTTTAAACAAATATAAAGATGCACCCTTTTGTCACTAAAACAAAGTGGTGGGTTTTGGTTCTTAGCTTCCTGGTGTTGTAGATAAGTTCAGTAGGTAGCTAAATCTGTTAGCTTTGAAAGATAAACTTGCACCAAATAAAAAAAAATTAAGGATAAAACATTTTCATACTCTCCTACTAGTTCTTTTAAAAGTTGATGGTGCCAAGGACCAGGGTCCAAAAGGAGACATTCAAAGTCCAAACAGCACATAGTTAAAAGCTGGAAGCAAGGGACCAGGAAACTGATTAGCCAATTGCCCTTTCAGAGATCCCAAGAGCCACATCTTGACTTGGTTGCAATCTCTCTCTCTCTCTCTCTCTCATCTTCACATGAGAAGCATCAACAAGGGAAAATATACATATTTCTGGACCAAATTTGAAGGGGCGGAAGAATCTTTGAGATCCCCGGAGATTACTCCGAAGACTTATTCATCTTGTCCTCTCCCTCCCTCTCTCCCTCTCTAGACTGATTCTCTCCCTCTCTCATCGCATTATGCAGGGGATTAGTATCTTATCTTATCCTATCTTAACCCCTGCAAATTTTATAATGGGGGAGTAGTAGAGAGGTAAGATCAGATCCTAATAATCTCCTCCTTTGGTTGGACCATGAAAGCTTGGAGGTCAGATGCATGCAGTCCAAGCATTCATTCTCCCTTTATTTTTATTTTTATTTGTGTGTGTGTGTGTGTGAGGGTGTTGCCATGGGGCACTACTCAAAGATTCTCACAAGATTGCGACAGGTCACCAGCTGATCGTGCATGCATACATCAGTACAAACTTAGTGTGGGAATTCATGCCAAAGTCCATCGCCTCTTTTGCTATCAGTTGGCACAATTAGCAAGCAGGGTCTTAAAGAAACAGTGGATCAACCAATTGCCAACCAACTGCCCAAAAGCAAAGCTGCAGTGGTTGCACCGGACCATGACAGACTAGGTGCTTTCTTGATGCATATGATTCTTTTATTAGGTCACAACGAGCTAGTAGAATACGAGTAACAAGAGGAAAATTCAGGACAGGATTCCATGAAGTACAGCACTTTAAATTTTTTTTTGCATGATTTTCAATCAAAAACCCACAGCTCATGTGGAATTAACCAATGTGCTGCTCTGGAAAAGCGGCAGAGAGAAAACAAGTTTAGCAGCTAGCTGATTGGCGCTGCTAACCAAAAAAAATCATTCATTTGACTAATAAAGTGCCGAAAATCATGGTTCCTTGGAAGATTCTCCGAGGACTGAGAAATTTGTATTGTTCCCCTGGAAAAAATTTGGAGAGGGAAAATGAAAGGGCAGAGGAGGAGGAGAATCGGAATCCCGGAGAGTGGGTGTGGGCACGTTGCCGGTGTCGGTGTCGCTCCAGCAAAGCTGACGTGTCCAGCTGTCAGTGACACAGGCATCGATTCGCCGCATAGGAGGGCCCACCACCTTTGGCCTCGAGCGGAAAGAGCGGGGGCACTATGAATATTTTACACGTCGACAAAAGTCAGGCCGGGCGTGCAGCAAAATGCACTGAAATTTCCTCAAAAGGCGAATGAAGGAGATTGATGCACATGAATCTGCATGCAGTGCTTGAAAATTTCAGCTGAAACTTCACTGTGTCCTTGTCCAAATTCCGAGTGAATCTCAACTGTTCCTACAATTGTAAGCTGCAAAATAGCTTCCATTATTCAAATTGCCCCGTTTGAATTCAACATTTGAATGGACGAAGCAATTGGCGTATGTTTGGTGGGGGCAAGAGGCCAACGTTTCAGAGAACGAACAGAAGTGTGTTTGCTGCATGCGTCTCCTGCTTTTGCAAATTGATCAGTGGTTGAGAGGGAGAATATTCTAGCCGGCCGGCAACGTTGATGGGCACGCATGGACCAGACAGACGATGATCTTTTTGTGACTTGTTTGTGGTGGCGTGGTGCGAGGTTTTTGGACCAGCACGTGAAATTCAGAGGAGAGTCGGAACGGAATTCAGATTTCAGATTGACTGACCGGGTATTAGGCTTTACAGTTTGTGGAGTCAGCCTGACGAGTGATGACTGATGAGGTAGAGATCAGAAAAGAATCTCACCGTCGTCGCCAGCTTTTACACACGCACAAAGGGCTCTTGTCACCTTCAGCGATCGGAGAGAATCTCGCAGGTTAGGTCCTGATAAACTAGCAGCTACTGCAGTAGCTACATTCATCTATTTTTATAGTACAGTATGTTTAAGGTCTATACGTAATTGTTTGTTACTTACATAGTAGATAAGAATTTAGTATAGAAAGTGATATTTCAAATGAAACAACCTTGTTTCAAACTTTATGCTAGCGTCAAAAATAAAATCATCGCGCTGTCGTCATTCGTGTTTTTACACCATGGTGTACAAATTGACAACTTTACGTTAACTATACTACTCATGTATATTACCCGTACCACAAGCAAAGATTTTAACTCGCATACTAGTTATCTCGACCGTCGGATATATTTATGTATGTCCTTTTCGAACATTATTAGCATTGTGCTGTGTAAATTCCGCAAGTTGCAAGGGCAAGAACTCAGATTCCACGACCACGACGAGTAGCAGAGTTCTGTACGACCATCAGAGAGATAAAAGGCTAGTGCACTGTGCACCCACTCTCTTTTCGAGCGAGCAAAGCAAAGCAAAGCAGGAGGAATCTCGTGAAGTTTCATTCATTCTCGCCTCCCCAGCTTTTGGAGGAAAACGATAGCTTCTCCCCCGGCGAAGAGATAATGTGACTAGGATCGGATCGGATCCGGTGGAGATCATGCGTCTGATCTGATGACCTCCACATTGGACTGCACTAGCTACTATAGCTTACTGCTGCTGTTGCTGCTGCTGCACCCAACAACCTCATCGATCCACGCATATATGGAATCGAACCAGCCACATGTCCGCATTTTTCGATCCATATATATTTTGAGTGAGGCTTCTATGATCACTTCATGGTTAATGATCCTTTGGTAGGCCTTGAGATATATTTGCAGTTCAGCAATTCAGCATCAGCAGTTCCTCGTTGTCAGTTTGTCACTTGTCAGAATACTCAAGAGTCTCTTACTCCCTCCGTCCCAAAATAAATACAATTCTATGATTCAAATTTTGTCTCATAAAGAATGCAAATTTGACTAACTAACCATAAAAGACAAGTGAGTCTAGAAGTTTCTCACACAAAGATTAAAATGGAATTAAAATCGGACTGCATTCAGCGTTTGAGGGCCTGCAAATTAGGCCCAACATTAGATAGGAGGATAATAATGGCTCAGCCCATTTAAAAGGAGATGGTTGGTGGGTGGGTGGGTGGTGGTATTGACGCGCTACATTTGGTCTGGCCCATCCCATACCAGGTTCAGTGTTTTTTTTGTGTGTGTGTGGTGCAGAATTTATTTTGCGTCACAACTTGTTATCGGTAGCTCTAAAAAATTACTGAAATTAGAGCTATACATATATTAGGAGCATTTTGGCAAATTATTTTATCCATATAGTGTATACTAAATATAGATATTTAAACCACTTTATTTTAGCTAGTCATCAAATTAGAGATCAAAAACTTATTGACACAAAAAAAGCCACAGTACGAATTAGTTGTCATCCCTAATCGACATCTTCTAGCCATAGCGACACTACCTTCTTTGTTGAGACAATTGCTACAGGCGATGATGGGCACATATGTAGGGGTTGTTTGGCTCCTAGCCACGGGCCGCCACGCCACACGGCAGGCCGCTGTAGCGTGACGAGATTGGTTGCGGCGTGGCGGGTTGTGGCTCCCAAGCAAACAGCCCCGTAGTCCCACAACCATTTTTCTCTCATTCGAGCCTTATTCTACTCATTCAAAGATAAGAAAAAAAAAGCAAATCATGATGGTGCTTGTCAATCCAAAGAGGCAACCTTTCCGGTACTCACGTGCACTCCACCTAAGAACTTATATTTGGTTAGAAGAGTATTGGAGTGGATTGGAGAGATTGAAAAGTCAATTAGTTCACTATCAACTTCATCCCCTTCATTCCACTCGAATTCCACTCCGATACTACTTTTGTACTCAAACACAACATAAAGAGTTTGGATAGCACACGAAATCGATCCTACTTTGCTCTATAATTCCACTTCAATACCCTCCAATTCTCGGCATTGAGCCCAACTTCGAACACTTCTTCAATTGTATCGAATGGAATGTTTTTCCCCAAAATGGACGACTACAACCAAAATGAGAAATTGCAAAACTTGATACTCAATAGGAGCGCCTCACACATTTTGACATCCAATTCGCGAGCCCTTCAAAAACTGACACCGAGGCCGTGAATTGTTTCAAACCAAGGGACTCTCACTTTTTCCTTCTAAAGTCTTCCTCCAACTCCAAGTGAACTGACAAAAATGCCCCCGGTATGTGGGACCCAGATGTCGCGGTCATCTTCAACCTCCCGCGACTTAGCTCTTCAAGTCCTCCGCTAGGGAGGGGCGCCGCTCGAGTGGAGGAGGCTCCGGCTCCAGCTCCCACCTCCCATGAGTCCTCCTTTGGATCAACATCGTGTGGCTCAGATTGAAGTTTCCATAGTTTGCACGGAGAGGTTGGTTTCCACTTGATACGTTCCCATATAGTTTATACTAAATATAGATATTTATACCACTTTATTTTAGCTAGTCATCAAATTAGAGATCAAAAACCTATTGACACAAAAAAGCCACAGTACGAAATAGTTGTCATCCCTAATCTGCACCTTCTAGACATAGCGACACTGCCTTGTTTGTTGAGACAATCTATAGTCAATGCAATTTTCTACAAGCGATGATGGGCACATATGTAGTCCCACAATCATTTTGCTCTCATCTGAGCCTTATTGTACTCACTCAAAGATACGAAAAAAAGCAAATCATGATGGTGCTTGCCAATCCAAAGAGGCAACCTTTCCGGTACTGATGTGCACTCCACCTAAGAACTTATATTTGGTTAGAAGAGTATTAGACTGGAATGGAGAGATTGAAAAGTCAATTAGTTCACTACCAACTCCATCTCCTTCATTCCACTCCAATACTACTTTTGTACTCAAACAAAGCATAAAGAGTTTGGATAGCACACGAAATCAGATCCTACTTTGCTCTCTAATTCCACTCCAATACTGAAAGTGCATCTAGGCCCCTAAGTGGATTTTGGTGAAATGGATGACAAGGCGATTAAAGGACTAATGATTTTGTCTAAGATTGTGAGCAGGTTTTCTTTATATATTCATGAGCAACCATTGAAGTTTTTTAATTATGGATGTATTTTATGGCTCACATTTACAAAGACAAGTATATGGTGCAAGACTTCATAAGGCTATTGAAAGAGAACAAGATGATGAGTGTACACACTATGGTTCTAAAATTGGAAGCTTGCATATCCGTTGTCTATCAAGATCAAGCATTTGGAGAAAGGTTTTTCAAAAGAAAGGTTAATTGTGGATGAAGCAAAGTGGAACTCAAAGTGGATTGGATAAGTGATGAAGAGATCAACCGAGATGTCTAGGGTGAGGGACTAAGCAATCTTTGGGGTCGTAGCTAAGCCGCCATTAGTGTTTTGCTAAGGTGAAGGTCTAGCATCTGTGGGGTCTTCAAGTATCATATTCAAACCTTAACCGAGGAAAGCTTTGCGAGTCATCAACTTGTTAAGATTGGCAACATGGAGTGACCATGGATCCAAGTGTGGATTCCTATGCTTTATGAAAAGATCCTAAGTCACTAGCTCAAGTATGGACATGCTCAAGTCAAAGGCTATGTTGAAAGCCCTCAAGTGGATATTGTTCAAGTATGACAAGAATTGAAGTTGTTCAAGCTCAAGAGGTCAACGAAGCTCTTTTATTCTTTTCTTGAGTACAGGTGTGCCGTACTATCAAGAGGGATGCAACTTAGCGAGTTGACCAAGTCAAAGTGCTCTTTAGTTGACCTAAGTGAGATCTAGCCTTAGAGTGTGCTAACAAACCCTCCTAACCTAATCTGGGTCACTTCATCTTGAAGGTGGAGTGCTAGTTTTTTTGGAAAGAGGTTTTGGGGTTATCTCGGGCCTGACCGGTCTGACCGGTCAGAGGCACCGGTCTGACCGGTGCCGCTAGCCCAACGGCTAGTTTTTCGAACACCGGTCTGACCGATGTGGTGCACCGGCGACCGGGGTGCCACCGAGGGCTAACGGCTAGTTTTCTCCTTTGAGGGGTATAAATACCCCAAGCCTTCTTCAAGTGAGGGTTGCTTTGTTTCTAGTGAGTTTGCCGAGGTCCCAAGCCATTTCCAACTAGCTCTAAGCCTTAGTGGCTCTCCCCAACCATCTCTTTGTGAGATTTGTGGATTCAAGCCATCATCTTTGTGCTTTGGGTTGAGAAAGTGAGCTTAAGAGCGACCCAGTGAGCTAACAAGAGCAATTTCCATAGCTTGAGCACTTTGGTTTCGCGTCTATAATCTTTGAAGCATTTGTTACTCTTGGAGGTTTGCCTCCTAGACGGCTAGGTGTCGCCGGCTAGCTCCCAAGGTTGTGGTGAGCAGCGGGAAGTTTGTAAGGGCTGCGATCTTGCCTCTTCGTGGAAAAGATCACCTTAGTGGAAAGGAGGAAAATGGTTGAATGAGACCCGGCTTGTTGTGGGAAGTGTCCCTTACAAGCTCCTCAACGGAGACGTAGCCATTCCTCAGTGGGTGGTGAACTTCGGGAAACAATCTTTGCTTCTTCGTGTGGTTCGACTCTCTAAGTTTTTTATTCTAGCATATTACATCTGCTTCTGCTTCGATCTACTTGGGTGTGTTACTTGTGTGTGCAGGGCTCATTACTCTGCTTGTGATCATCTACAAAGGCCACACCCTGAGTTTGGTTCGTGCTAGAAGCCAAGAGGTGCTTGAAGTTGTTTTTGCAGGTTCTCTGTGCTACACCGGTCTGACCGGTGAGGCGCACCGGTCTGACCGGTGTCACCTGTGAAGTTCAGTGCCTGACCGGTCTGACCAGTCACCACCACCGGTCTGACCGGTGGAGCACTGTCAGCTCAAGTGTTTGGGGAGAAAGAGTTCAAATTGGTCGTCTCGCCTATTCACCCCCCCTCTAGGCGACATCAAGGTCCTTTCAATTGGTATCAGAGCTTGGTGCTCCGATTCGAGCTTAACCGCTTGGAGTTCTTCGATGTCGACAACTTGTGAGGTACTGTTTGAGCCTCTAGCTCTAGATGGCTCAAACTATTCTTCTTGGTGCTCTAATGTTCTCATTGCACTTAAGGTTTTGGGCCCTACCGCTGAGAGCATCATGGTTGCGAGTATCCTTCCAAAGGATGAGACATGTGTCTCGCCAATGGACTTGGAGAAGAAGCAACTCAATGCCGTTATTACTAACCTTTTGTGTAGCTGTGTATGTAGAGAACTAAAGTATATTATTCTAAAGAGCAAGAAGATTTGCGAAGATGCTCATCTCATTTGGAAATTACTACTTGAGTTGGTAAACACCAAATGGGATGAACTCGAGACCGATGATGAAGATGAGTCAGTGGAGATGTGCCCTACCCCTACAACATCCACTGATCACCAAGCATCAACCCACGAGCAAAGAAAAGATCAAGGAAGCGAACACGCCGTCCCTCTGCAGGGACCGGTCAGACCGGTGACACCCACCGGTCAGACCGGTGCCAGCAGGGGCACACCAACTTGCTTGATGGCCAAGAAGGAAAAGAAGAGCAAGAAGAAGAGACAAGTCAAGGGCACTAAGAGCTAGAAGATTGAAGCATCAAGCTCTCCGTCAAGAGAACTTGAACTTCTCAAATCCGAGCTTGCATCCTTGGTTTGTAAGTATGAAACTTTGGCTACCAAATATGAATATGACATCAAATCCTTTGCTTGTAAAGCTAAGATAGAAGAAGATGCCAATGATGATCTAGAAGCCAAACTAGCGAAGCTCACCAGCGAGCATATGGTTCTACAAGCCAATTACAATGAACTTGAACATTCCTATGAGAAGCTTGTTGATTCTTATGGAACACTAGAGATAGCCCATGAGGTTGTGCTTTTGTCGGTAAAATATATACAACCTCTATCTCACACATGCACATGCTCACAAATTCAAGTTAATTTATCTTGCGCTAATGATTGTTTGTCTCAAGCAAGCCAATCTAGCATTGAGCATGTACTTGTAGAATCTTGTGATGACCTCATTGTTGAAGAGAATAATAAATTAAAGCAAGAGGTTGAAAAGCTACAAAAGGAGTTGTATATGTTGAAGGAGAAGAGCAAAGTGCAACCTTCTCAAGATAACCGTGAAAGCATGGTGAAGAAGCTTGAAAAGGGGTCAACCGCCACTAGTTCAACCCCTCAACAACATACAACGTCCCACAAGAACAAGATTCAAGAAAAGAGCGAGATTGGCCAAATCAAACCCCAATATCGCCCGATCAAGCACAAGACACAAGAGTCACTCTCCAAGAAGCCTAGAAGCTCCAACAAGTGGAGGGTATGCTACAAGTGCAGAGAGAAGGGACACTTTGCCGACTCGTGCCCTATTGCAACAACGGGCAGTGGCACTGACCGTGACCGGTCAGACCGGTGCATGCCACCGGTCAGACCGGTGCCGGCCAGGGCAGGCCCACTTCAAGCAAACCAGGCAAAGAAGCCACCTTCTCCAAGAACAAGACTCAGAAGCAAGCAAGGAAAAGAAATTGCAAGGAATGGTGTAACCAACAAGAACAAAAGTCGCATTTGCTATGAATGCCGTCAAAAGGGTCACATGGGCAAAGATTGTCCAAATGGTAACATTCCTAAATCAAACCTAGTCAATTATGATTTCCATAAGCTTAGGAACGATAAGAATGGAACTTGTGTTATAAGGGAGATTAGTTCACCTCGATATAGCACGTGAGCTATTTGGGTTCCTAAGCACC
This sequence comes from Cenchrus americanus, assembly GCA_947561735.1. Lineage (NCBI taxonomy): Eukaryota > Viridiplantae > Streptophyta > Magnoliopsida > Poales > Poaceae > Cenchrus > Cenchrus americanus. The sequence goes on from OX387242.1 coordinate 9,623,546, forward strand.
TTGTGACTAACCCAATAGGACTCAACAAGTGTTGGGTACCAAGAAATGCTTACTGAGCTTGCAGGTTGAAAGAGATGCATTGAGCACATGGTAGGAAAACTTGGAAATCTTGATGGATTCAATTGACCATGTGAAGAGCAAACTCATATATATCTTGAAATCAATGTCATCTCGGTAACCAATGCGCTTTGGTTAAGTCTAAGTCACTCTTGGTCCTTGGTGAACACTCATGTGACGTTTTTCTTGTAAAAGCGAGACATGAGGCAGCGACTTTGACTATTTTGTGAAATTTTACTCTCTCATGCCATTCGATGCTTTTAATAGCTCTCTAGTAGAGCAATGCCTTATCCCTATTGCAGGACTTAAATTAGTGATACATTCACTCATTCAAGGAAAAGGGAAGGAAAAGTCACCAAAAACGGTCTGACCGGTGTCAATGCAGCAAGTGCATTTGGGTGGGTGACCCGGCACGAGTGCCCGGGTGACCCGGTACGCCTCTGTATGCTGCAGGGTGACCCGACTCCTATGACCAGGTGACCCGGGTTGTCCAAACCTTCAAGAAAAAGGGTGATTTGGCGTCAAAGGTTATGAGAGACTAAACACATTTCAATTAATAGATTATTCATGTGTTGTGACCAAGTTTGGAATGAGCCTCACCGAGTTCTTAATTGAGCAAAGTGCCTTGTTCGAGAAATTCAAAATCTCTAGCACTACTTAAGGGGGAGCTCATTACAACATTTGAGTCACTTGTGGGACTAACAATCTCTTCTAAGTGATCTTGTAGTCTCATTCTTTTGTGCATCTCAAAGGAAGCCCTCGATAAGCGTAACTTCCAAAAGAACAAGTAAGAGCTAACACCGATCAAAATTTAAATATACGCACAAATGAAATGGTCTTAAGGCAAAGGTATGTTTTCATGAAACTCATTGAAATACCGTAATGCATCTAGGCCTCAATATCATGCTAGTGTGCCATCATTAGCATGTAATTGCTTCAAGTGAACCTCTTGTGCTCCTCTCTAGATATTTGGTTGATATCTTTATTTCCACTCGTCTTTGTGTCTCGAGGATGAAGATATGAGGCAAATATGCTTGTTAGGGCATTCATTTGAAGTGGATGCATGCACTTTGTGACATAGGATAGATTTTTTTGAAAAATCAACTAGCATGTATAGGTAGCCTGCTTACTTTAAAAAATATTTGGTTCTTGGTCTTAGAGACCCAATCAACTTAGTTGTGACTATAGTTCTCCTTGTTTGATTGATGGCTAGTCACAATTAAGAAGATTTTCTCAAGTCCCTAAAATCCATCTTTATTTATCTCTCTCTCTTGGAAGGATCAAGAATTCTCGAATAAATTGGTTAATCCTCCATTCTTCTAAGAATTGATGGTTTTTGGATCAATATCATCTCTCTATTTCATATCCAAAACATCTCTAAAGGTTGAAATGGAAATCTACCTTTGTGGCTCAAAATTTTTTTCTCAAGGGAGCACCGGTCTGACCGGTGCGCACCACTGGTCTGACCGGTGGTGACCTTGAAGTCACATAAACCTTTTTCTGCGACCTAAGTGGATGTAAAATGTCCTATACAATATTTGGAGAAGATTTAAGGAGCAAAATCTCAAAAAGGAAGAAAAGGGTCGGAACTACCGAGGGTACGTCGGTTCTACCGATAAGGCCTCTTTGTTGAATTTTATCAAGATCGTCGGTTCTACCGTGGGTGGGTCGGAAAAACCGATAAGGGCTCTCTGGCTCGACCATGGGCGGTCACCGGTCTGACCGGTGACGCCCGACTTCAACCCGTGGGGCCACAGTAAAAGGAATCTATCTTTTACCCCTCTCCTTCTCTCTCCTCTATCATTTCACCAGCTCTCACCCTGCCAAACCGTGGAGCACTCCCTCCTTCTTCTCTCTTTCACCTCTCTCAAAATCCATGGAGGTTTGAAGATTAAACCAAGGAAAGGGCTCAAGATTGGAAGCAAAAGGATCTCCCAAGGCCCCTCTTCACTTTCCCCTTCGAGTTCTTTGGATTCAACTCGAGTTCCTCTCTCCAAAGGTATTCAAACCTTCTCTTTGCCCGATCTCCTCACATGGTGCAAAGATTTGAATTTCCTTTGGTAGAACATCTTCTGAGATCACCTAGAAGACATACCTATAGATCCATAAGGTTTCGTTGGACACATTGTGAGAACCCACGATTTGGGGTCGGACGGCCTTGACCGGTCTGACCGGTGGCCGTCACCGGTCTGACCGGTGGCGCATGTCCACCCCCAAATTGTGTTTTCTTCATGTTTTTCAACACATATCTATTCTAGGATGTCTTTTGTTCATCTAGACCAAATCTTAGATTCCTAGTTGCTCAGATTGGATGCGGGAGCAATTGGCTCTGTTCTGGGTGGCACCGGTCTGACCGGTGCCCCTCACCGGTCTGACCAGTGTGGCCCAGAGCAGACCCAATTGTTCTGAACTTTCAAGAATCAATTCTATATCAATTCAATCTTTTTCCTAGAGTCTTATACAATCTTGTCATCCTATTTGTGACTCAGGACAACAGCTATGGTACGGGAAAAGGAAGGGGCAAAGAAAAGAAGAGAAGAGGTGCACTCTCGCCGAGGAGCTATCCCCGGTGAATTTGGGGAAGGGGGTAGCACCGTCAACGTCAGCGGCAAGAGGTTGAGACGCCGCTCAGCTCAAGCAAGTGCAGAGGATCCCGACCTAGGAGGTGACACCGGCACTAGCAGCGATGATAATGTTGAGGATGAGACTTTTCCAGGTTAGTATGAGCTGAGGAGGCACCGGGAGGCTGGGTCTGACAGCAACGAGGCTGAGGATGAGGAGGATGAGGAAGAGGATGTGGATGCCATGGATGAGGATGATGACGATCAGGGTAGATTGAAAATCATGCCACCCACTTACATTTATCCTGACAGGCCAGTGAAGTATCACGGGGCTGGCATGACCAAGGCCCTAAAGAAGTTGAGAGATAAGAACCCATATGAGGAGGGTAAGACCGCATCGGATCCGAGGTTTTGGGCTAAGTTTCAGCAGTACTACTATGCTACGGTAATCATTAAGAAGCCCAAAATCACTCACAAGGCACAATATGTGGATTGGGAGCACATGGCTAGAAAAGGTGACCCGATATTTGATGAAGTCATTAGCAATTGTGAGATGCAAAGGGTCAAGACACTTATGGGGTTCCGACAGGATTGGAACAAGGAGAACATAGCCCAGTTCTATGCCACAGTGCACTTTGGATACATTGAGACCGATAGGGCTATGACTTGGATGACAAATGGCCAAAAGTACTCCATCACTTTCCATAGATTTTTGAGGTGCTTTGGGATCATGGCGGGAGATGGGGAGTTAAGGAAGCTCCATGATGAGGGAGAGCTCGAGAAGGATGCCTTGCATGTTATGTACCCGCGGGGTGAGCATGCCAACTATGGGAGGGTGAAGAATCTCTACACCTACTTTGCTGTCCTAAATAGGCTCCTTAGGGTGTCTATTACACCTAGAGATGGAAACCCCTCCGAAATCACAAAGTTCCGGAAAAAACTTGATGGTTGCTTTGAGGCCGGGAGCTCCGGAGTTTAGTGTTGGGGATTTCATTTGGCAAGAGATTAAGCACCTATCCGAGGACCACAAGAAGATTTGCAGCTATAGTCCTTACATCATGTATATGATTGAAAAAGTTGCAAAAACGGAGTTTCCAAAAAATGTGACACACAAGCCCTTGAAGCTCAATCCTAGCAAGAATCCTCGGTTTCCTTCACCTAGAGTTGAGTATGCACCTGGACATGAGGGAGAAATTTTTGAGGAAGGAGCAGCTCAGCCAGATCTGCCTCAGGTAGGGGCTCATACCGTCACCGTCCGACCGGCCGCTTTGAGCACGGTGTGACCGGTGGGGTGGGCGGCAGCCGACAGCCACGCAGTCCACCTCTCCTTTGCGGAAGTTCCTCAACTTCATATTTGGGATGTGCAGGAGCCAGCATGACATCCAAGTTGAGCAACAAAGGTCGAGAAGGGCTAACAAGCAAATGAGGGACACGATGAAGCTAATGCACAATGCCCATGGATTTCAACCACCTCACTCTCCACCATCTCCGGAGTCTCCACAGGTTGAGATACCATCCTTTGAGGAAAGGATGAGAGGATGGGCCAACTCCGACATGCTTAACCAATATGGGCCCATGTTCTTTGAGTCCGGGTATGGACAAGGATCTTCCTCATCAGTTCCTCCTCCACCTCCACCATTTGTACCTCCTCCTCCGGATGTGGCAGGATCATCACATTTCATGGAAGAAGAGCAAGCACCCCCACCTCCTCCACCTCCCGAGCAAGTACAAGATTGGGGCGCTCGCTTCTCCGCCGAGATCTTTGGCTACAACCCTTACTTCTACGGTAAAAACAGCGCTCCCATAGCTCATCCGTCTCAAATCACCGTCTCGGAGTCTATTTTTCTAAACTCTCCTTTGCACTGGATTCTTGACAATTCTCAAATAGGAGGGAGCTCTCACCCGGGAGACAGATCTCAAGGATAGTGATCGGCAGTTGCTTCTCCTCCAGAACCTTCTTGGATGCTTGATGACAAAGGGGGAGAAGATTCGAGATTAAAGCCACAAGTCTGTGCTGTCTGTGTTGCACCGGTTTGATCGGTGCCCTGCACCGGTCTGACCGGTGCCTGTTGGCTGTTGAGAGAAGCCATGTAATAAGTTAGAACTTTATCTTAGTGGACTTGAGAACATTTGTGTGAGTGCTACTGTGTGTTTAAACCTTTTTGTAATATCTAAGCGACTTTATTGCTAGTTTGTGATGCATAAATTGAATGGTGTTTGTTTGTGTTGGCTAAATGGAGCAAAGTGATCTAAACCAGCTTGCAACCCTGGCATGATCACCTTGGACCAGATAGCACGCACCTCTGTTGCTTTGTGCATCGACCGGACTCGACCGGTCCGACCGGTCAGGGGCACCGGTCTGACCGGTGCCGCCCAGTTGTGTGAGTTGGCTGGACCTGACCGGTCTGACCGGTGAGTAGCACCGGTCTAACCGGTGCTGCCTAGCCAGTACCTTTCCCTTTACTTTGTGCATATCTTGTCATACGCATCACGGATTTTATTTTGTCGCTCACACATGTTGCACTCCACTGGTTCTAAGATATAGGGGGAGCTCACACGTTTTTTTCCAAATTTGTGCTAATGGCATTTAAGGCCAACTTTTTGAAATTCAACTCAAAGCACAAATTAAGGGGGAGCTCTAGCTATATCTAAGAATCTAAATGCGCTTTAATGTTTTATTTGTAAGCTTTAATCGAATTGTCATCAATCACCAAAAAGGGGGAGATTGAAAGTGCATCTAGGCCCCTAAGTGGATTTTGGTGAATTGAATGACAAGGCGATTAAAGGACTAATGATTTTGTCTAAGATTGTGAGCAGGTTTTCTTTATATATTCATGAGCAACCATTGAAGTATTTTAATTATGGATGTATTTTATGGCTCACATTTACAAAGACAAGTATATGGTGCAAGACTTCATAAGGCTATTGAAAGAGAACAAGATGATGAGTGTACACACTATGGTTCTAAAATTGGAAGCTTGCATATCCGTTGTCTATCAAGATCAAGCATTTGGAGCAAGGTTTTTCAAATGAAAGGTTCATTGTGGATGAAGCAAAGTGGAACTCAAAGTGGATTGGATAAGTGATGAAGAGATCAACCGAGATGTCTAGGGTGAAGGACTAAGCAATCTTTGGGGCCGTAGCTAAGCCGCCATTAGTGTTTTGCTAAGGTGAAGGTCTAGCATCCGTGGGGTCTTCAAGTATCATATTCAAACCTTAACCGAGGAAAGCTTTGCGAGTCATCAACTTGTTAAGATTGGCAACATGGAGTGACCATGGATCAAAGTGTGGATTCCTATGCTTTATGAAAAGATCCTAAGTCACTAGCTCAAGTATGGACATGCTCAAGTCAAAGGCTATGTTGAAAGCCCTCAAGTGGATATCGTTCAAGTATGGAAAGAATTGAAGTTGTTCAAGCTCAAGAGGTCAACGAAGCTCTTTTATTCTTTTCTTGAGTACAGGTGTACCGTACTATCAAGAGGGATGCAACTTAGCGAGTTGACCAAGTCAAAGTGCTCTTTAGTTGACCTAAGTGAGATCTAGCCTTAGAGTGTGCTAACAAACCCTCCTAACCTAATCTGGGTCACTTCATCTTGAAGGTGGAGTGCTAGTTTCTTTGGAAAGAGGTTTTGGGGTTATCTCGGGCCTGACCGGCCGAGGTCGGCCGTCGGAGGCACCGGTCTGACCGGTGCCGCTAGCCCAACGGCTAGTTTTTCGAACACCGGTCTGACCGGTGTGGTGCACCGGTCTGACCGGTGCCACCCGGGGGCTAACGACTAGTTTTCTCCTTTGAGGGGTATAAATACCCCAAGCCTTCTTCAAGTGAGGGTTGCTGTTTCTAGTGAGTTTGCTGAGGTCCCAAGCCATTTCCAACTAGCTCTAAGCCTTAGTGGCTCTCCCCAACCATCTCTTTGTGAGATTTGTGGATTCAAGCCATCATCTTTGTGTTGGGTTGAGAAAGTGAGCTTAAGAGTGACCCAGTGAGCTAACAAGAGCAATTTCCATAGCTTGAGCACTTTGGTTTCACGTCTATAATCTTTGAAGCATTTGTTACTCTTGGAGGTTTTCCTCCTAGACGGCTAGGTGTCGCCGGCTAGCTCCCAAGGTTGTGGTGAGCAGCGGGAAGTTTGTAAGGGCTGCGATCTTGCCTCTTCGTGGAAAAGATCACCTTAGTGGAAAGGAGGAAAGTGGTTGAATGAGACCCGGCTTGTTGTGGGAAGTGTCCCTTACAAGCTCCTCAACGGAGACGTAGCCATTCCTCAGTGGGTGGTGAACTTCGGGAAACAAATCTTTGCTTCTTCGTGTGGTTCGACTCTCTAAGTTGTTTATTCTAGCATATTACATTTGCTTCTGCTTCGATCTACTTGGGTGTGTTAGTTGTGTGTGCAGGGCTCATTACTCTGCTTGTGATCATCTACAAAGGCCACACCCTGAGTTTGGTTCGTGCTAGAAGCCAAGAGGTGCTTGAAGTTGTTTTTGCAGGTTCTCTGTGCTACACCGGTCTGACCGGTGAGGCGCACCGGTCTGACCGGTGTCACCTATGAAGTTCAGTGCCTGACCGGTCTGACCGGTCACCACCACCAGTCTGACCGGTGGAGCACTGTCAGCTCAAGTGTTTGGGGAGAAAGAGTTCAAATTGGTCGTCTCGCCTATTCACCCCCCTCTAGGCGACATCAAGGTCCTTTCAAATACCCTCCAATTCTCGGCATTGAGCCCAACTTCGAACACTTCTCCAATGGTACCGAATGGAATGTTTTCCCCCAAAATGGACAACTACAACCAAAACCTAGAAAAAACGGCTGACATACTCCCTCCATCCCATAAAAAAATGCAATTTTAGTTTGTCTAAGATATATTAGTAGAGGCACGAAAAGACTCTAATACCCCTATTTTTAGCCACATGCAGTAAGTTTTGACATACGTATCAGATCTGACTACTTAATTAGACAGATAATTAAATCTATTTTTTAAAGATCGTACTCTTTGTAGGATTTTTTTTGAAATGTTAGGATTGCATTCTTCGCAACGGAGGGAGTATACCTCTAGACTAGCCGTTATGGCAACCGTACAAAGCCTCCCTATAGATGGCTAGATGAGTTAGGCCCGATGGGCCGGCATGGGCATGGTTCGAAAAAGCCCGACCCTAGCACGACACAACACGAAGAGGATAGTGCCTTGGGCCATCCTGGCCTGATGGTCGAACCGGGCCTGGGTCGCGACCTTGGCATGGTAGACTGGCATGGCCCCGACACGATTTTGGGCTAACCCGACTGCACCTCGATAGTTAATACCACCCTCTCATATAAATAGAAGAAACCATAGCTCCTACTCATTTCACCCCTCCCCCACCCCTGCAGCCGTCCCCTCTCTTCACTTTCCCGGCACCCTCCCCCTCAACTCCATCTCCACCGAGCACCACCACCCCACTGCTCTTCCTCCCCCTCTTCGGTTGGGATCTGAGCCAATCGCCGTCACTTGGGTCGCCGCCTCGCCGCGCCCGGCCGGTCGCCGGGTCACTAGGGGGCACCCGGCCGCCACCTCCGGGAGGCATGGCAAGCGGCGACGTAGGCCTCCGCCACCGGGGGCGGGCGAGACGGTCATGCGCCTCGGGCTCCGCCTCCATGAGGCATCCCCCACCGCCTCCGCGCCGGCCTCCGCACACTCGGTCAACCGGGGGGGGGGGGGGGCACGAGTGCCGCCCGTGGTAGGCGCGCCGGCGGCAGGTACTGTGGGGGCATGACCAGGATCCAGGCGCTGCTGCCATGTGGGCGTGGCCAGGATGCACCGCTTGTCGTCGCTGCTGCAGGGGTGCCCTTAGGAAAATCGACGCCTGTAAATTTGCGTGCTGAATTTATTTTTTATGTGAATCATTGTGATGAATTTGTTGATTCGTGCAGCTTGATTCGGATTTTCTCCTCCTCGAGTTTTTGTTCGATTGGGATGGCCCGACCCTAGCTCATCACTCCATCTGTGGCCCATTGTGCCTTGGCCCGGCCCGGCTTGGAATGGCTCGAAGGGCCTGGGCTGGCAGTTCGGCACCGTGGTCCGACACGACCTGGCACGAAAAGTTGGTCATGCCTGCATAGGTGCGGGCCTGGTCGGGCTGGGCAAAATCGTGCTAGGGCCGGGTGGCCGGTTTGGTCATCTATACCCGCCGGACGTCGGTGGGCCCACACAGACGAGCCGAAGTGCCGAACCTTCCCCGCCGACGGGGATGCCGATGATAATGCACGGCGACGACCGGTACGAGCACGTGCGGGACATCGGGTCCGGCAACTTCGGCGTCGCGCGCCTCATGCGCTGCCGCGGCACCGGCGCCCTCGTCGCCATCAAGTTCGTCTAGCGCGGCGACAAGGTACTGCTGCGAACCGGCGCCGCGAGCATTCTCTTCTTCTCCAAAGCCGCCGCCGCCGCCTTTTTCTTCCTCCCGTACGGCAAAGCTGCGTGTTCATGTTCATCCATCCATGCGCGATTGACGAGAACGTGCAGCGGGAGATCATCAACCACCACCGGTCGCTGCGACACCCTAACATCATCCGCTTCAAGGAGGTCAGTGGAGGGTGATGGCGTCTCGGTCACGCCTTGGTGATTCCTGCCTCTGTTCTTCGTTCCGATCTGTGTCAGAAGAAAAAAAAATCACTCTTTTGCTTCTCGATCTGCTTGCAATTCTCAACTCCAGGTCATCCTGACGCCGACCCACCTCGCCATCGTCATGGAGTACGCCTCCGGCGAGGAGCTCTTCACGCGCATCTCCAATGCCGGCTGAATGAGGTCTCTCTCCGCAATCCCTATTTGATCGATCGATCGATTGATCGATCGACTGATAAAATCAGATAGTGCAACTGTAGCATGATCATGTAGTGATCGATGGCTGACTCTGACAGTCTGAATTCTCGTGTAAGTTCAGGCCCGGTTCTTCTTCCAGCAGCTGATTTCTGGGGTTAGCTACTGCCACTCCATGTTAATCCTTTTTCTCCCCCAAATTACCATTCGATACCTTTTCCACTCTCTCTGTTTCAGTTGCTACTTGTGTGTGGCTAAATTGTACTACTATTTGGATGACTTTTGGTGGTGTCAAGCAAATAGGCCACCGCGATTTGAAGCTTGAGAATACTCTGCTGAATGGAAGCACCGCGCCTCGGCTCAGTATATGCGACTTTGGTTATTCCAAGGTATTTACTTGTTGTGCCCAATGGAGTATACATGTGTAAATTGTAATACAGGTATTACTATATAAACTGCCAAACTGGATATACATCATGTAACATAAATACATAATATGATTATTGCTGTACTGTAGTGGTTTCTTAACTGTCGAAAAAAGATATATTTGTGTTGAATGATGTTCAGTGTTTAAGTTACCTCATTTACTGCCGTGTTTTCTGACTTTTACAGTCAGCTCTTCTGCACTCACAACCAAAGTCCACTGTGGCAACTCCAGCATACTCCTACATTGCTCCTGAACTTTTAATGAAGAAAGAATACAATGGTAAGGTATTATCCACCCCCTTGGTACTTTACGTTTGCTCTTCGATTCCGACATGCGCTGCTACCAGCCGCTGCCAACTTATGCCTTTTGATCAACAATTGGAGTCGTCTTTGTTCTGTGAATGTGTGTTTTTTTTTGTAATTGTTCTGTGAATGTGTTGTTGACGTTTTTTATGGTCATGAATGGTATCTGATATTTGCTTAAAAGAAACAGAGTCTGTTCTTGTGGAGTAGCTCTTTATACCGTGCTGCATTTGCGCGAATGCTCAATTGCTAACAATCTGTCATCGAATGGAGTTGCGGATGTGTGGTAATGTGGGGTGACCCTCTATGTGATGTTGGTTGGCGGGTATCCTTTCGAGGACCCACAAGATCCCAAGAATTTCAGAAAGACAGTTCAGGTATTTTCTTGCCAACCACATCCATCCAGTCAGCTAAATTCTGAATGCCAATTTGCAGAAAATAATGGGGGTTAAGTATCTCCAGAATGCCAAGATCTTCTATCAAGGATCTTTGTTGTCAATCCTGACCATGTGAGTTACCAAATACTCTGTTCTGTTCTTTCAATGTCATTTGATTAATGGGATGCTCAGACATGGTCTTTGGCGGAGGATCACCATGGCTCAGATCATAAGCCATCCTTGGTTCGTGATTAACCTCCCCATTGACATCAGGATTGACGATGGCACAAGCACAATGAGCCAAACCAGCCGATGCAGAGCATGGACGATGTAACGCCCGTGGCCGCCGACGAGATCAATCCGGGGCGTGAGCAAGGTCACAGGGAGGATCGAGAGGGATCTCTGGATAGTTGAGGAGGAAGAAGAACTTCCTGTGCTACTCTTTCTATTTTTCTGAATCGATTTTCTTCTGTGTCCTGAATTCCTCCCGATCGATGCCTGAGATGCTCTTTGTACTCGCAGTACTGGGCTTCAGCAATTGGGCTGGTAGACTGGGTTTCAGCTTTGGCAAATGGTCTGAAGGGCTCACTTCTTTTGGTCCCATGCAGATACTGGCAGAGGCAACCATACCACCTGCTCGGTTGCTCCAACCCGCTCAACTACACGATTGCCTGAAGGCCTTGACATGGACGATGACACTGAGGATTCAGACTCTGACCTGGACACCGACACCGATTCCGGGAGCAGTGGGGAGCTAACTTTGGCCCTGTAATCATGTCCATGATCGCATGGAAACCGTATTTGCGAGTTGCGACCTTCCATTCTGTAAATCGATCTGTCGAGTTGCGGAGCCTCTGGATCAGCTCAAGTTTAGGAAGTGATTCACTGATTCCTTAAGCCATTATTACTGCTTTCAGACCCATGATCCCTATTCTGGTGCTGCTACCTCTTTCTGCTGTATAGTATGTGTGTATGTTGTGCAACAAGCCAACAATCTAGATCCGGATATAAGCATGTGAAACTGAAACATTTTTCAGGTTTCGTTATGAGGAAATGAAACTGAAAAATTTGGAGATGCAGTCCCTCGCGGTTGGATATAACTCTGTTTTGTGCCAAGAGGAAGCTCTTCCTTTTCTCTTTGATTGTGTATTTCTACTTTTGGAACGAGTTCATGCTTTGTCACCAAAGTGTCGAAGCATCAACACTGACTGAACTGAACATGTCAAAATTGGCCAGTGGATTGATTACTCTTCCTGCACTACACAGGGCAGCATATAAACATCATATGTACAAAGTCAGTTTGGAAGGCCAGAGCCCCCAGAACGTGACATCAGTCTACAAGCCAGTCCAGGTTATAACACTCCTCTGCCACCTGCACCCGGAGGTCAGGGATTACCTGCTCGGCCTCCCTCCACAGCAACGCCGTCTCCTCGTCGCAGACGACGTGGCCGAGGGACTTCAGGGAGGACGACGACCTCGGGAGGCTCCTTAGGCGCGAGCATTCCCGCATGTCGATCTTCTCCAGGTTCGTCAGGTGACCAAGCTCCTCTGGGAGGTCTGTCAGGTTGATACACTGGGATATGTCAAGGTACTTCAGCCTCTTCAGGCTGCACACCGACGGCGGGAGCCGCCACAGCGCCGGGCAGGCATAGACCCGAAGGATGCTCAGGGAATGCAACTTGCCCAGCTCATATGGCAGCTCGGTGAGGTCATGGCAGTTCGAGATGGAGATGGTCTCAAGGGAGATGATCTCGCAGATACTTGATGGCAGCTCCTTCAGATCTATGCAGTGGTCAATTGTGAGGTTGGAAAGGCGGGGGAAGGTCATGGAGAGGTCCATTGTCGACCCTCTTAGGCTGTTGTTCAGCTCGCAGAGGACGAGGGAGATCTTGCGCAGGTTCTTCAGCGGGATCGTGGTCTTTGGCAGTGGTGGGAGTGTGATCTTCTCCAACCAGAGGCTCCTCAGGCCGCTCAGTGTGATGAAGGCAGATAGGTTGTCGAGGGTTGCGCTGGTGGTGCCGTAGTTGATCAGCACCAGGGCTTTCAGGTTCTGCATCGTTGCGATGAATGGTGGGAGGTAGTACACGCTTGAGGCAAAGTTGAGGATGAGCACTTCTGCCTTGGGGAAGCTCATCTGGAACCAGTCAGAGTCTTTCATTTCACCTGGAGTTTTGGTAACAGTTGGTCAGATCAGTCTGTCCCAAGGAAGAGCACATGGTAGAAATGTTTCAGAAAAAAACTACAGAACCATGTTCCTGGAATACTGGTGTAAGAATATAATTTTGGGGATGATAATAAGTTTGCTTATGGACTTGACAATCATCAGACATTCAAAAGGTCTCATTATGTGGTGTACTTTTGTTTATTACTAGGATGATTCTTCTTCCAAATCTCAGTAAAATTTCATAACAAGTTCACTACAGATGTTGGATGACAAATTGTTGGCAAGAAATATTTAGAAAAGTAAAATTTAATAAAGGACAAGTGTTGTACCTGTATGAATGGAAACTATCTGAGCTTCAAATGGAGTGTCCTTGTTCCTCTGCCAATCTCTTGGAAGAGTTTCTTCCCTTCTTGGCATCACCAACCGCCTCCGCTTGTTCAGAGGGTCACGCCCACTCATGTGAAGTGCAAGATCTCTCAACACATCATGTTGCATCACTGAGTAGTCATGGTAGCTACTGTACAGATCTCCAGCTTTATTCCTGCACGAAGAGCAGCAAAGAATTAAAACCTGTTCATTGATACAATATTAATTCTAGCATACTTTGAAGCATGTATAAGGCAGATGATACATACTGTGCATCGTTGACAAGGGTAAGAAGGTTCTTGTTTGAAAGCTCAACCAAGATGGCAAAAGCATCTGGCTCATCAAGATCATGAATCTCCATCCAAATGTTAATCAACACATCAAGAGGGATCTTCTTATCCTCTGGGAAGCAGCCCAGATCAAGGAAACAATCTCTAACCTTCTCTGACAAGCACTCAACACTTGCTGCCATTCTCTCTAGGAGCTTGGTCTCATGGGAGTCAGAAATAGCTTCCCCTCGCGACAACCGGTTCTTGGCACTCAGCCATATCTTGGGAGGTTGATCACGCAACGATGCACCAATGACCTTCAGAGCTAGAGGAAGGCCTCTGCACTCTGCAGAGACTTGCTTAACCAATCTCTTGTCAGCAGTCTTAGGAACACACTCCTGATCGAAGGCAGCACGGCAGAAGACAGATAAAGCCTCCTCCTCATCAAGCAACTGCATTTCATATGTATTTTTTACCAACGTGGGGAACTTGAATCTTGATACAACAAGGGTCTTGCACCCAGGGAACTTGAAGACAAGATCCTCAAGCTGTGAGAGAGACCACACATCATCAAGGATAACAAGGACTGGTCCTCGGTCCCTAGGCCCTAACTTAAGCTGCCATTCCGGGATCTGGTTGTATGCACCAAGCACCATGTTTCCGCTGATCTGCTCCCACAACTTCATCTTGATGCTTTCCAAGTTCGCAGATTGTGAGATTGTCTCAAAGAAGATCTTGTCGTTGTAGTAGGCTATAGAAAGAAAGCAACCATATCAGAATCACAAACTGGGGGGAGAAAATTGCAGAAAGGGATAAAGATTTGTGAATGCACGAGTTATCAATTTTGGATAACAGCGATTAAAATGTTAATTCTTAAAGGTGATAATAGAATTTTAGTTTACTATGATCTTGAATACAGAGCCGATGGAGGTATGAACACAGGTTGCCAATTTTGGTGATATGAGGTTCACCAACTGATGTCAATTCCTTGCACTAAAAAGGATCTGAAAATTGTCATAGCTCCAGATTTATTTTGCTTGGACCACCAACTAAACAAGGCCTGAATTCGGAAAATAATAACACACTAGCACCTACTATTTGGCTTCTTTGTTATATGGTGTGCAGTTCACTAGCAGCTACCGTATCTTGATTTAAGTGTCGCCATGAACACGACAAGGTTACTCAAGTCGAAGGAGTAGAATTTAAGAGCATCTACTAAAGTTGTGAGGATTCAGAAGCAATCCAACCCCATCACAATTGTACTCTTGCCACTAGCTGGTCAAAGCGCCAATTTTGACCAAGCAGGTGGTGTGAGCAAAACGAAAGCATCAACCTCACCTTTACCAAATTGCACGACAAGCACGCAAACCAACCACCAAAGATGCTGTTCCCCCAAATTTGCAGAATTTTTGCACCCAATAATTCGCGAAAAGATGCAATCTTTCTTCTTTGCATCAATAAAAAAAAGATTGGAAGAATTTAAGGAAAAGATGGTTAAGATTGGCCCCTTTTCTCCTTACCTCGGACTTTTTGATCCCTGAAGATCTCCATGGCGAGCGTGGTCTTGCCGCTGCCGCCCATGCCGGAGATCCCGACCACCTCCCAGCCGCCGCCGCCTCTCATGACCATCTCCTTCACCTTCTCCTTGGCCACCTTGAGGCCGCCGCCGACCACCTCCTCGTCCTCGTGCCCGTCGGCCAGCTCCATGTCCATGGCCATCACCCCGGCCTTGGCTGGCACGGCCATGCCTTTGGCCGGCGGCGCGTCAACCGGCATAGCGGCCTTGGTGAGCGTGGCGTCCATGGGCATCGGCACGCCCTTGTGCGGCGGCGCGTCCATGGGCATCAGCATCGGCAGGCCCTTGTGCATCTGCGGCGGCGGCGCGACGGGGACGGAGAGCGCGGGCGGCGGCGGGTGCGCGGCCGCGGCGATCTCCTCGACGCGGCGCTCGAGGCGCCCGATCCGCGCGTCGGCCTCGTCGCGGAGCCTGCGGACGCTGCCGATGACGTGCGCGGGGGCGTGGCGCTCGAGCCAGCGCGCGATGCCACGGTCGGCGGCCTCCATCCGGCGCGCCAGCTGCGCGGCGCGGTACACGTTCCACCGCGGGGACGCCGCGGCGCGGCGCGCCAGGTCGAGCGCCTCCCGGATCCGGGCGGCGAGCTCGCCGAGCTCCCCCGCCGAGCGCTGGCCCGCGGCGTGCGGGCCCAGGCCCTGCACGAGCGGCAGCAGCGGCTCGACGCTCCGGCGCAGGCGCTCGGCCGTGGAGCGGCAGAAGAGCGTGCCGCGCACCGCGCCCAGAACCTCCCGCAGCGCCTCACCGGCGAGCTGCTCCAGCAGCATCCGGTCCATGGCTGCCTGCTCCTGCTCCTGCTCCTGCTCCTCCTCCTGCTTCCTCTTTCCCCGTCCGCCGGAGTCGCGTCCGTTCCCGGCTGCTACTTTGCTTTGCTGTCTTGCTTTGTTGCGTGCGCGCGCGTGGTGGAGTTGTTCAGCTGGGTGAGTGAGGCGTCGCCATCGGCGTGGTGGGGTGGGGAGGGAGGGGGGCGGCGGCGTCGCGTTTGGTCTCGGGGGAGGCGAGGAGCGGAAAGGGAAGCGAGTAGTTATAGGCGAGCAGCTGGGGTCAACCGCGGCGGTGAGGGGGGGTCGCCGCCCGGTGGCCGGAGCTCGGGATCCGTGGGGCTCTCGGCCACCGACGACGTGGGCCCGCACAAGCCGCGTCCCTCACTCCCTAGTACACTGCCGCTGCACGCGGTTGAGGCTAGTGGTGAGTCACCGAGGCAGTAGACCACACTTTTAGCAAGTAGACCCCTGAGGAGAGTTTGGCCGTGGATTTGGGGGGTCTAAAGCACAGGTTTCTGATGATGATGATAGAAAAGTACCGAAGGTTTTCCAAAGTCTTTCACTCTTACGCGACCGAATTACACGCATCTATCTATCTATCTATCTATCTATCTATCTATCTATCTATCTATCTATCTATCTATCTATCTATCGGACTGATACTTTTTTGGAATTGTCATCGTAAGTTGATGAGCGTTGTGAGTTTAGATACCCGGGAAATACCGATAGTTTGAAAACTGATAGAGATATATATGGTTTGCATTGTCAACCTAACAGGGACATGTGTAGGTGAAGCTAGAATGTAAGAAGATGTGTGATTCACCTATATTTGATGATGGTTTCCTTTTCGTGTCAACGGAGCGTGTCTGAAGTATTACAGTTGGTTCATCAATAATATAACCCTAAATCCTAATTAATGACATTTCCCCTTCACCGCTTATAAATTAAGTTCCAGAGTGTTGTGCGGACAAGTTAATTGGTAAGGTACATCTGAGAGGCCCAAGTTTGAGCCTTTGCATTTTGTTCATCTTAAGTTGATGTGCGTTGTGAGTTTCGATATCTGAAAAGTAATGATAGTTTAAAAAATGATAGAGATATATGGTTTGCTTTGTCAAACTAATAGGGATATGTACTGTGTAGGTGAAGCTAGAATGCTGGATGATCGATGATGATTCACCTCAGGTTGATGGTTTCATTTTCGTGTTAATCCAGCGTTGTCCGAAGTATATATTACAGTTGGCTCAATAAATCTACTCCTGATGATACTTATCTTTTCCCCCTTCACTTATTATAAATTAAGTTTCGGAGGGTTGAGCGGACAAAGTGAATTGGTAGGGTTGATCCGAGAGACCCTCAGTTTAGACCTTTTGCATTTTGTTCATTGTTTGGCCTACTATATCACCATCAATAGCTAGTGTTGCGCTTGATTAGGAGTTATCTTGTGAAGTTAAATTACAATATCAACATTGCATAATTCAGCCACCTGCCCAAAACACCTTATAATTCTAGACCTCATATCATCTTTTAATAAATGATAACGACTAACTTCCATGACTAGTAATTTTCAGAAAATTAATATGGAGTTGTTGTGACCAATACTACATAGATTAATATTGTAGGACATCAGGGCATGGGATAGAAGCATAGAACGACAACTACAGAATCCCCTACGCAATTGAATGAGCATCACAGCAAACTTTGCTATGGGCTTTGACCAAGCAATAATCGAGCATAGTAGCTAGTGAGACCTCACTGATCACATGCATGCACGGGCTATAATTATAGTGAGATATATCTATCTATCTAAAAATCGAGCCCCTTCAGTTTTTCAAATCTGTCCGTTTCTCCTTCTGTTTGTATTCAACAAAATACGGATCATGGGTTTGAACTCGAAAGAGTACACACCACAGTACTACGCTTCCGTCCGTGAAGTGTTGTTTGGTTCCATGGATGAGCAAGTTAGTCTCATCAATGGAACAAATTGGTCTATTATGACGTCATTACACTTGCCAACAAGATGTTAGTAACATATTACTTGTAAATATGCCTCTGTTTTACTGCCATGCATGTAGAACAAATAAATATCTATTTCTTCGTGTACAAGTTGAGTTTAGAGGGCAAAGCGGATAAAGTGGATTGCTAATTAGATCTTAAAGATCATCTTAGGCCTTTGCATTTTGCTCATTTTTTTGCCGAGCACCATCATATTTTTTTTTGAACAATCCGAGCACCATCAATTGGTACCTCATGCTTGATAAATTACGAGGCTTGTTCTTTTGTGAAGTTAATTTGGAATATCCACATTCTGTAGTTTATTAGAGCAACACCAACGGACTAGCCATTTTCACTTGACTAGCTAAAAATACAAATATGTCAAAAAAAAAGTGGGATCCAAGAGACTCGCTATCCCTGCTAGCCAAATCACGCTCCTCGCTAGCTAAATATGACCGGCGGGTCGCGCTCGGTATCCCGCCCGGACCCACATGGTCGCATCATCGCGAGCGCCATCTCCGTCGGCCCGTGGCCGTGTTCCGTCGCGTCCTTGGCACTCGCCGGCTCCGGGCGAGGACCCCGCGAGGTCAACGCGCGGCGGCGTGGCGGAGGCCGGCGTGCGACGGTGAGCACGTGGGGCCGGTGGTGGGTAGGCAAGCGACGGCGAGACGTGGAGGCGCTTGACGGCGTAGCGGCGGGCGGGCCCCGGAGCGAGGTAGGGCGGGCGGGCGGAGCGAGCGGGGCGCGCGCGGCCGGCCGCGGCGGGTCGGGCGGGCGCGCCGGCCGGAGCGGCGCGCGGCGGGCGGGTGGAGCGGGGCGGGCGCACCGGCCGGAGGAGGAGCGGGCGCACGGCCGGAGCGAGCGGGGCGGGCGGGCGCGCCGGCCGGAGCGAGGCGGGGCGCGCGGCCGGGCGAGGAGGGCGGGCGGGGCGTGCGGGATCGATGGATTGGGGGAGACCGGGGGAGAAGATAAGGTGGAGTGGGAGAGATGAATGAGTGGGTCCCACGCGTCGGCATACTGAGAGAGTTGGTTTTAGCTAGTACGTTGGATTTCATCATCTTTTTACTTAGCTATTTTATTTTACATACTAGTCAAATCATGATTTTAGCTAGGTGCTTAGAGTTGCTCTTAGCCACTTGCCAAACCCCCTTATAATTGTAGACATCTTTTTAGTAATGATGATGACGACAAACCTCCCTGGTTAGTAATTTCAGAAAATACATATGGAGTTGTTTTGACCACAAACCTTTTTTCTTTGCTGTTGTTAACATTAAGATGAGCACGCCTAGAATTCAGACATCAAGGCATGGGATAGAAGAGCAACACAGCTTACAGAACCACCTGAGCAATTAATTGAATAATGATCGTCACAACAAACTTTTGCTACGGGCTTTGACCAAGCAATAATCATGCATACCACACCTAGTGGAGACCTCCATTCACATGCACGGGCTATAATTAAAATGAGACAGCATATCCAAAAACTGAGCCCCTTTAGTTTTTCAAATCTCCCCGTTTCTCTTTCTGTTTAAATTCAACAGAGCTACGGAAATGGGTTCAACTTAAAAACGTACAAACCATAGTACTACTACACCTCTACTTGTGAATAGTTTGGTTCCATGGATGAGCATGTTAGTCTTGCCAATGGAACAAGTTGCTCTATTATGATGTCATTACACGTTCCCGCAAGATGTTAACATATATATATTTTGTTTTGAGAAAGCAAGATGTTAGCATATAATAATTACTTATAAAATACATGTCTCTATTGTTACTGCCACGTAGGTTCCCTATTTTACTGCCTTGTTCCCTCTCAAACAGTAAAGAATGGTTTTTTATTGATCACCATATATATATATATATATATATATATATATATATATATATATATATATATATATATATATATATATATATATATAGTTAATCAACTAAATTAAATCTTGTGTCTACATCTTGTGATTCCTCATCAATACAAGCACATGCAGTTATTGATAATTGTCACTAAAAAAAGGGGAGCTTTATGGTAGTAGAATTATGCACTTCTTTTTTAAAAGAAACTGATCTGGAGTATTTGTTATTACAAAAGTATATCTTATTTGGACTCTGAGAGGTCCATTACATTCTTAAATTCACACAAGCCATATCGATCATGACTATGTGGTTATCTTATTAAATTAAATATACTCTCTTGCATCACACATCATCGTTATTAAATTCCACATAAAAACTTATAATTGATCATGCTGGAGCAACCCAACTTAAACACACTTTCACAGATCGATGTGCCTATTTCAACTTAATTTCACTAACATAGATAAAAATAAAAACACTGATAAAGATATAGCTTAATTAATTGAACACAAACAGTATCGTTGCCTATGACTTTTATATATGTAGCTGGACCAAGTGCCCTCATATGCATCTGTCTCAGCCTTCCATTCATCACATCTGCATAACCAAGGCCGTGTAACGACGCCACCACTAACCCATAAAAAAATACATATATTCATTCCCCACTTATCATATTTTGTGGGACTCAAACAAGTCCCTTTCCAGTTTCCACTACAATTCTCTTTTAGTTCTTCAACGTTTGCAACACATGGACCACTATCTCATTGTATTAACACAAAAAAAGTCTTGCTTGAATGGAAGCAGGGACGGATCCAGCGGTGGGGCGGGCGGAGCTCGAGCCCCCCTACCGCTGGAAATACAACGGAGCCCCTTAAGCCCTCCTACAAATTTGAGGAAGAAGACCGGGAGAAGGAGAGACTAGAGGAAGAAGAAGGAGAAAAGAATGAACATAAGTAGGATATAATTTCTTTGGCATAAATGTGTCAACATTAGAGCTGCATGCGCGTGATGCATTGCTTGAATAAAGAAATTAAGTCATCTTCAAATTATATAGAATAATATACTTTCCTTAACCATGAGAAAATGTACTACTAGATTCATCAGAGATATATTTTCATAATAAATCCTGGTGAGCTAGGAATGGACAATCATTAGTTTCATTATGGTTTGGCTGGATGAATAAGGTAATCGTGTCATGCATATGGGGTGTGTATATCTAATCCCTGTGCTGCCATCATGATTTCCCTAAATCCCATATATTTGCGGCTGCTAGTGACACATGTGGGCCTCATGTGCCACCATTTGGCCACCATGTGCCACGCAAGACATAAACGACAAGTAAGTGATTACAAAACTTTGCAACGGCAAATTGATTAGGAACCATTTGGCCACAATGCTTTTCACCAACTACCTTTTCATGGATCCCATCTTCTATTACCTATCTAGTAGCCACTTTCCCTTTGGTTCAGATGAATACACATTTTCTATAATTTAAGCATCACATTGCTTAAAAGTGCTTATGCTAGAACATCAATTTTGAGAGTTATCAAGAAATGGGATTAATGTCTCAGATGCAAGAAAAAAAGGAAATGCTAGAACTCTGACCACAAGTAAGCACTCTGCACTGAGAAGTTGCTAAGATAGTGCTGACGGTACGGTGTGTACGACGGGGCTGCCTACTATTCAATCATTATTTCAGCCATCGGCTGTTCGTTTAATTGTGGTGGTCTTTGGTTTGTTACGAGAGAAAAGTATTGTTGGCTGGTTGTTGGTGGGCGATTTGTTACGAGAGAAAAGATCTTTACTGGTTGGTGGGCGATAAAGCCGAGCAGGGCGATGTCCATGAACGCCTCCCCTTCTTGTCCAACATGTTTCTGTCCTTTTTGTGCTCCAGCTAATATGATCAACATGCATCTCATCCTACCTTTGAAATGCAAGGATAGATGATGTACAAACTACTACGGATGGTGTGTTGAAAATTGAAATCATATCGATCGCAACGTTAGTTTACATAGCATATATATATCGTATTATATATCATGGCCTCATGGGGACATTTTGGTTCGAGGAATGTGGTGGTGGAGCAAAATTTATAAGGCAGAACACAAAGCTCTCGCGCTCTTTTGAAGTAAATTTGTAGATTTTTTTGAGGGTAAAAGTAAATTTGTAGTTTGAGAGATGACATTCCACATAACAAGTGGAATTCCATCGTGTCAGTCCAATGTGAACAGAAGAAGGATGTCCTCTTGAATAGAGTAGAAAAGCTAGCTGTCAGCTAATAACCTTCTGTACATTCCTTAATTGACTCTCTTTATCAAAAAAATGATTTTTTTTTAAAAAAACTCTCCTTATCATACAATCAAATGACACATGTAGCTATCTATCCCTGCTAGTTTGTATTTAAATAAAAAAGAAAACGACAGCTTTTCGTGAACAGAAGTGAAGAATCCATATATTAAAAAGAAGTTGAGCAGCAATCGAAACAAAATGTCTAGTCGCCATCGTTTGATGTTGATGTCTAAAACACCTAATAAACATACAAATACACAAATATATATTTATAGCCATTATAAAACAAAACCTACACATATAGTTTTCAGACATACTAGGCACATATATAGCCGCGCCAGACACTGTGTGTAACCTGTCTGGTAGCGTGTGAAGAAGGCCATCATCCGGATAACCATGCATGTCCAGGGCCAATAATTCTAGCAATTTGCCACCGGTCTCCCCGGCCGGCCGGCCGGCCGGTGGGTCCCACGCCGTGACGAAGAACACATGCAACATATGGGCGCTGTCATGCCGCCATGCCATGCTCATGCTCATGCTCTTGCTAGCTAGCTAGCTAGCTAGAGATATATTAGAGAGCAATAATAGAATATGCCACCAGCGCATCCACGCCACGCCACGAATAAGCAGCTAGCGATCCAGGACCAGGAGTCGCTTTCCCCGTCGTTGTACCAATTTTGTTTAAATTCTCGAGCATTTTGTTTTTTTGTTTTGTTGCAAGCTCATATATATTTTTGTATTTCCTCCCTCTGATGATGACGATGCTGATGATTCCCTTCAATGAATCCGGTCAAAAACAAACTTGGACTGGCGACCGGCCGACCGAGGGGAGCCATTGACCTTGACCATATATATACTAACTAACACATGCCATATATGTTGCCAT
Source organism: Cenchrus americanus (assembly GCA_947561735.1). Lineage (NCBI taxonomy): Eukaryota > Viridiplantae > Streptophyta > Magnoliopsida > Poales > Poaceae > Cenchrus > Cenchrus americanus. The sequence continues at coordinate 9,646,210 of OX387242.1, forward strand.
CCGACCCGTCGTGCCCTCCCCATCGATCTCAACCGTACCACATGCATGCCTGCCTGCCGCAGGGCATGGTAGTAACCTACGAATTAACATCACAAGGGAATGAATGAGTTCATTATTGCATTGGGCGTCGTCAAGGATTTTGGGTCGACCGTACCTTGGCAAAAAAAAAAGCCATCAAAACCTGATCGATCAACTGCAAGTCTTATTAATTAGATGCAACAGCTAGCACCAGCGTCGTCGAGTCGTGAGCTCGCCTCATCAGATTTATGGGGAGCTCCTATACAGGGAGTTATAGATTTCCCAATGCAAAGGGTCGTATATGATGCTCATCATATGCACGGTATATCGATGACCCATGCAGGCAGTACGTTGGCACTAACTAGCAGTGACTACGCGCGTACATGCACTAACAAAACGTGTTTGATGGACAAAGCTAGCTTAGAGAATAATCTCTCATGCATTAATTATTGTACAGCACAATGCAAAGAGGAGGACTAATATAACCACCTCTCAGATATATATAGTGCATGCCCCATATCTGCCTAACCTCTAGTAGCTAGTGTAGCCTCCACACACATCGATCATTCATATATCACGGAGTAGTAGTGCAGTAGTAGCTTGCAATGCATTGTTCGCAACCGGCCGGCCGGAGACACTGTAAAGTTAAGTCTTCTCCCACCCCACCACCATGAGCTAAGCTAGCAACACGTACTACGCTATCAATTCAATGCTCGAGTTAGACCACCACCGGCGGAAACGGATCGGAGACCTGCTGCCAGCTGAGAGTCAAGACGAGTCGTTTCATGATCTGCACACACTACGCAGCATCGATGACAGAGAGTGACGCGTACGTGCCGTTTGGCCATCTTTTCTGCACTACTCGCATCGGCTCCGATCATGTGTGATCTGCCATGTCGATCGTGTCCTGGCGCGAGCGAGGCCGCAGCTCTGGTTGCATGATGAGATGAGCGCCGGAGCCTACACGGCAGGGCACACTGCACCGGCCGGGACGACGACGGCCGAGCCGACGGGGGCCATCCACCCCCGGCCTCCTTTAATTTCCGGCCTTTTTTGTGAGAGTGAACACGGGGAGCAGGAGACGAGGAGGAGGGAGGATGAAGATGGCAACTAGGACTCGTCGTGTTCCCCAACAACACGTCGCTCGCTGTCCTTCTTAGCCGAATATGATGATTGCCTGTTCCTAGCTAGGGTTCTTCTTAATTACAAACTATGTCTATGCGCGTGACGATAATAAACGAGGTACGGTACGTGGTGTTAGCTACTCCCCCAGAGGTCAGTGTTGTTCATTGCGCCGTCCGCCGCTTAAGGCCGTGTAAGGAGTCGGATGCCCGTTAGCCAAGAGGGGGTGAATTAGTCAACTTAAAAACGCCTATGGCTCACTAACTTTTACACAAAGGTAAACTAGAACATACTATCTATATGTGCAACTACGGTTGTTCCAGTGTGGAACTCCCATCCCAAAAGAAGGTTTGCGGCCATAGCCAATCCTAGCATGATACTACTCTAGGAAAGTAGAGCGACGAAAGATTGCAATAGAGTAAATGCGGAAACGCAAAGGGGATGAGAGGAAGCAAACTCTTGACACGCGATTTATCTCGTGGTATCGGTAGGCACTAAGCCACCCCTAGTCCACGTTGTTGAAGCACTCACACAAGAGTATTGCTTCCCGGTCACCAAGTCTCTCCCAAGAGCACCACTTGACTCGCCACAAAGGCTAGCCACTTAGGCACTTGTCAATCTCCCTTGGTCACCTTGATGCCACCTCCACTAAGGAGCTTCTCCACCAAGGAAGGGGGTCTCCACCTCCCCCGCACAAAGTGTCCTCACCGCTCCACACCAAGCCGGAGGGTCGATGACGATTGCCGGTGAGCCACTTAGGCCCCAAGGCTTCCGCCAAACCTTGTACAACCGGATTCACTCAAGAGTCACCTCACAAGGTTGGCACAACCTAGCACTCACTCAGCTCTAAGCTAAGCCTAGCACTAAGCACATACACAAAGAATATGCAAGTCTAAGGATGAGCAATTAAGCACTTGGATGGATTGGATATGATCTTGAATGTGTCTTGAACTCCTCTCGCACTTCCACACAATCAAGCAACCTCAAATGAGTGAGTGGAGGGGGTATAAATAGCCCAAGGCATCAAACTAGCCGTTGGCTAAAAGCTGCGAAAAAGGTACCGTCGGATGATCCGACGCTATGCTTTTCCGGGCGTCGGTTCATCCGGTGCCCCTCCCACGTCACGTAGCCGTTGAGGTTCTGCGACACAAGCGCTCCGACGCTATGCTCCGACGCCACGTCGGATCATCCCGTCTTTGAAGGCCTCGCGTCCAAGTCGTTACTCGTTAGCTTCCAACCGACCGTCGGATAGACCGATGCTTCACCTTGACCAGGGCGTCGGATCATCCGGTCTTCGAAGCCTCTGTCTTGGCGCGTCTCTCGCATGAATTCAAACTAAGCGTCGGATGGACCGACGGGGTCCTCACTCGGACCGTCGGATCATTCGACGCTCATCGTCTTTCTTGCTCTTCCTCTGCAACTCGTCCGACACTACTAAATAATGGACCGTCGGTTCATCCGACGATACCTAGGGTTTGACCCTTTGCACCAACTCGTCCGACGATTGCACTGACGCTTGTATTTGAGGGACCGTCGGTTCATCCGACGGTGTCTTCTCTTTTCCTTTTCTTGCTTAGTTTTGACCCTTGTTTTCGCATTTTTGCATGTGGCTTTCTTGCATCCTTGGGACCTAGAAGTGTCTACAAAGACATGCTCAAACAATATGGTTAGTCCCAATGATCATGTTGTCATGAATCACCAAAATCAAACTCCGAAAAAATGGCATATGAGGCCATGTTCACTACAATCTCCCCCTTTTTGGTGATTTATGACAACACAACCAAAGCAAGCATAAATTTGCTAGAATTGACAGAATTAGAACCACTTACACTTGCTTGGATGCTTACCATTATCCAAACTCCCCCTAGATCAAACTCCCCTCGTTTTGATCTTTGTGTTTACATTCTCCCCCTTTGGTCTCAAATCCTTGAGCCCACTTGTAAGCAAGCATCCTTGAGCCCACTTGTAAGCTTAAGCCACACGCTTGCTTTGGTTTCACATTCTCCCCCTTTGGAATAAAATCTCCAAAAAGTCCAAAGCAAACGGGTCCAAGGAAACTAGCAAGATCTAGCAACCATAGCTCAAAGGAGAGATGTTAAATGCAAGGGAGAAAGCCTCATGAACCATGATCCATATTAATGATATCGATGAAGATACCATATGTGAGAATAACTAAGGTGGATCACATGCTCATGAGACTAGCATGGTACAAACTAAGCTCCCCCAAAGTGTGTGCACAAAAAGAATACCGCTTGCAAGACAAGGGTAGTGAGAGACAAGTGCACAACTACAAACTTGTAAAACAAGGAAGTTTAGAGCATATCATGCAAAGAGGTAGCTTAAAGGACAAGAGATAAGACAAATGGGTTCTTGTTACATTACCACTTGTAGATATCACTTGTAGTCTTTTGATCATTGCATACCTCCGGGGATTATCCTCTCTACCTTGTTGGCACCATATTGAGATGAACCACTTGGAAATGATATCACTAGGTGACACCACTTGAAAGAAGCTTGCATAGAAGACACTTGGGGTACCACAAGGATTAGGAATGTATGAGTACATTGCCTTTGAACTTATATAGAGACATAAGCTCGCAAGGACATGACTCAATAGCATGAAGCTCATATTGCTATATTCACTCTTTTAGAGATGTTAGATCATATTGATAGTGAAATAGCATTCTCTTAGAATGAAACACCGTACGGAACGCGTCGCTAAGGGACTGCATAAGATAAGCTTGAAACAATGTTAGTCCCATAGCCAAACCATAGGATGAGCTCCCCCTAAATGTGTGCATTCGGTGTTTGAATCACCAACCAAATGTATGCACATTGTTTATGACAACAAAAGGGAAACTAACCCTATAGCTTGCTCATGATGCAAAAAGATATATATGAAAACATGCACCATGAAAAACAAGTGTAGCTTTCCTACACACTAATCAAACCATGTAGATTGCTAATGGGTTAGCACATGACACAAGCAACCTACCATATGTAAATATTGCAACAAATGCAACCTAAACAAAGCAATGGAGTTACAATGATGCAAGAGATAGGTACTAGTTTCCATTACCTCAATCGGGGAACTTGGGCAACACATGTCCAATTTGCAAGCTTGGCTTATAGGCTTGAATCTTCTCATCTTGATTGTACCAAGCCTCCCAAGTCCCCGCTTATGGCCTTTAAGTAGCCTTGAGAACCCAAACCATTTGAGGCCCCTTCATGTTCGTGATGACTTCCTTGGGCACCCAAATGGGTTGGTTCCTACCCCCGCTCTTCCTTCATCTTCCCAACCTTGTGTGCAACCACCTTGCCATTTGCTTTCTTCTTGATGATGTAGGTGTTGCTCTTGGTCTTGTTCTTGCGGTTGGGCTTGGTGTAGATGAGGGAGCTCTTGACGGTGGGCTTCAACTTCTTCTTTACGCCCTTGTCCATCTTCTTGACAAATTGCGGGCATTTGTAGAACTTGTGCCCTTCTCCATGACACTTGTAGCAAGTCACGGTTGCACCCTTCTCAAGCTTCTTCACCATGGGATCACGGTTATCTTGAGAAGGTTGGACTTTACTCTTCATGTCTTGAGAGATGTCCACTTGTTCTTCATCATTCTTGCCCTTGCCCATCAAGTTTGCCAACCTCTCTCGGAGCCATTTCACTTTTCACTTGAGCTCATCATTTTCCTTGCCTATGAGATAATCGCATGATTCTACAACAACATTCTCATGGCAAGATGGTGAGCAAGATTCATCAATTAAATCAATGCAAGAAGTTGAAGCATCTACCTTGGAGATAGAAATTGCACAAGGGATAGATGTTTCATCAAGCTCAAAGGAATTACTTGTTTTAGTCTCATTGCTCTCAAACTTAGATTTTATCTCATCACACTCCTTGCAAAGCAATTTGAATTTGCACAACAAATGTTCATAATTTGTAGCAAGGGTGTCACTAAGATCATTGAGAGCATTGAGTTCTTTGATTTCATTAGCTTGTTGTTCAAGCATTCCTTTTTGCTCATGGATTAGCTCAACAAGATCATTGAGAGAGGTGGTGTCGGATTCATCATCACTTACATTGCTTTCCATACCTTTGGCCATAAGGCACATGTGTGATGAAGAAGGACCTTGCATGAAGCGGGTGGTGAAGTTCTTTCTTGATTCATCGCTTGAGCTAGAAGAACTTGATCCACCACTTGTCCACCCACGGACGGCTATTGTTGCTTCTTGCCTTGGTCTCCTCTCCTTGACCACCTTCTTCTTGGGCTTGTGCTTGATCTTGGTGAACTTGATGTGTTGATGATGACGCCCTTCTCTCAAGTGGACGTTGTAGCCGTACATGTTGACTTTCTTCACATACTTGAAGATCTTCTTCATGTTCTCGGCCACCGTGGATTCAACCTCTTCATCACTTGAGGAATCTTCATCATCACCATCATCACCATCATCTTCGCTTGAGCTTCCATGAGTAGCCATCCTACTCAACATTTTCTCTTGTCGGCTAGAGAGAGCATGGCTTGTGGTTGGAGAAGATGGTTCTTGGGGCTTTTCTTGGGGCGCCTTCTCGACTTGGGCATTAGTTGAAGCTCATGTGACATGATCTTGCTCAAGATATGCGATGGCTTCAAATCTTCGAGTTTCTTCTCGTAGATGATAGCCTTCACCAAGTCATAATTGGGCTTCCGGAGACTTTGAAGGATCTTGCGGTTGATGTTCAAGTCCGTGATGTCCTTCACACCTAAAGAATTGATCTCATTGACAAGCACATTTAGGCGTGAGTACATAGATTCACAGCATTTTAATTTGCAAGTTGCTTAAAGCTATTGAATTCCCGAAGGAGACAACCGTAGCGTCCATTAGCAACTTCTTTTGAACCCTCATTTTGCTCCTTGATTGTTTTCCATAGCTCATGAGCATTTTCACAAGTAAAAACTCTATTGAAAACGCCTACATCTAGTGAGGACAAAATGATACTCTTAGCAATCACATCAAATTGCTTTTCTTTTCTAGTACCATTTTTCATGCCCTCATCGGTGACTCTCCAAACATCAAGGTCCCTTGCTTGGAGATAGGCCTTCATGAGAACTTTCCACCGAGGATAGCCCGTGCCATCGAAATGTGAAGTCAAACCTAAGGTATCCACCCCTTTCATCCCTCTAAAGAGCAACTCACTAGGCGGTGAAGCCTAACCATTCCAATGAGTGGTTTTCACAATTTACCAATCGAATTGGTGTTTCCTTGTGAAGGAAGTGAGTCCCGGCTCGATACCACTTGTAAGGAATCGGATGCCCGTTAGCCTAAGAGGGGGAGGGGGTGAATTAGGCAACTTAAAAGCTTAACCTATGGCTCACTAACTTTTACACAAAGGTAAACTAGAACATACTATCTATATGTGCAACTACGGTTGTTCTAGTGTGAAACTCCCATCCCAAAAGAAGGTTTGCAACCTATAGCCAATCCTAGCATGATACTACTCTAGGAAAGTAGAGGCAAGAAAAGATTGCAATAAAGTAAATGCGGAAACGTAAAGGGGATGAGAGGAAGCAAACTCTTGACACACGATTTATCCCGTGGTATCGGTAGGCACTAAGCCACCCCTAGTCCACGTTGTTGAAGCACTCACACAAGAGTATTGCTTCCGGTCACCAAGTCTCTCCCAAGAGCACCACTTGACTCGCCACAAAGGCTAGCCACTTAGGCACTTGTCAAGCTCCCTTGGTCACCTTGATGCCGCCTCCACTAAGGAGCTTCTCCACCAAGGAAGGGGGTCTCCACGTCCCCCGCACAAAGTGTCCTCGCCGCTCCACACCAAGCCGGAGGGTCGATGACGATTGCCGGTGAGCCACTTAGGCCCCAAGGCTTCCGGCAAACCTTGTACAACTGGATTCACTCAAGAATCACCTCACAAGGTTGGCACAACCTTGCACTCACTCAGCTCTAAGCTAAGCCTAGCACTAAGCACATACACAAAGCATATGCAAGTCTAAGGATGAGCAATTAAGCACTTGGATGGATTGGATATGATCTTGAATGTGTCTTGAACTCCTCTGCACTTCCACACAATCCGGCAACCTCAAATGAGTGAGTGGAGGGGGTATAAATAGCCCAAGGCATCAAACTAGCCGTTGGCTAAAAGCTACGAAAAAGGTAACGTCGGATGATCCGATGCTATGCTTTTCCGGGCGCCGGTTCATCCGGTGCCCCTCCCACGTCACGTAGCCGTTGAGGTTCTCTGCGAAACAACCGCTCCGACGCTATGCTCCGACGCCACGTCGGACCATCCGGTGCCGAAGGCCTCGCGTCCAAGTCGTTATCGTTAGCTTCCAACCGACCGTCGGATAGACCAATGCTTCACCTTGACCGGGGCGTCGGATCATCCGGTCTTGAAGCCTCTGTCTTGGCGCGTCTCTGCATGAATTCAAACTAAGCGTCGGATGGGCCGACGGGGTCCTCACTCGGACCGTCGGATCATTCGATGCTCTTGTCTTTCTTGCTCTTCCTCTCGCAACTCGTCCGACGCTACTAAATAATGGACCGTCGGTTCATCCGACGGTACCTAGGGTTTGACCCTGTGCACCAACTCGTCCGACGATTGCACCGACGCTTGTATTTGAGGGACCGTCGGTTCATCCGACGGTGTCTTCTCTTTTCCTTTTCTTGCTCGGTTTTGACCCTTTGTTTTGGCATTTTTGCATGGGGTTTTCTTGCATCCTTGGGACCTAGAAAACGTCTACAAAGACATGCTCAAACAATATGGTTAGTCCCAATGATCATGTTGTCATGAATCACCAAAATCAAACTCCGAACAAATGACATATGAGGCGATGTTCGCTACAAGCCGTGATTGGTTACTCGCGTGGGGGTGTAACAGGGACGACTAGCCGTCATGTGTGCATAATGTTTTCGATCGAGGGAGTTGTTGTTTGATTGGCGAATTAATGTCGACTGTTGGATTAATTGGATATACGTCGATCTGTTACTTTGGACACATTTACGGCCCAGAGCGTGAGGGCGATTCGTGTCGCGTCCTTTTCCTTTTTCGAAATTATTGGAGGTGCCTTTGAAAATGAAATTTGCTTTTACACACCGACGAGTGGTTCCTATGGAAATGACTCGTTCTCTTTTTTTTTTCTTTTTACAAACTATGTACTACAGCAATATACTCTTTTGAAGATGTTCGGCATCCGTTACCGTCGCTCGCTCGTTGGTCGTAGTGTGATTGGCTGCTAACAGTGCCATTTACAAATATGTGTGGTGCCGGGTATGTTTGAATTCTGATGTAAATAATCAAGTCACAGCAATCTTGAGGATCCAAAAAAAAAACACCGTCGTGATGTAATCGAAATCCCCAAGAAACGGACAGCTTTGATTCCTTATTCAGATATATATGCTACCTGCTCCATTTTTAAAAGAAAAAATTGAGAAAACTAAATGATGAGCACCTTTCAGTTAAATGCTGAGGTGATGAATGGTTCATTGCATCGGCTCGGTGTGAAGGCAACAGGTTGGTGGTTGTGTGTGTCCCCTCAGAAACAGGGGTGTCGCTGTCCCTTCAGGCTACCTCCATGTCCTTTTCTGAATTTCTCCCCTCGGTTGAAGCCTTGCCAAAGGGTACGTACCATTTTTCCTACCGTTTTATCTCGAGAGCTTTTGAGAGGATTATTCCTCCCATTCACACGGTGCCTTTATATATATGCTCCATTTCGAGCTACTAGACGACTTCATCAGTTGAAAACATGAATGTATTATGTGTGAATTCTGTTCAAGTCAGATCCGTGAGTGCTCGGTCAAGATCGGCCTGCAGTGAACTGTAGTGAGGGAGGTGCTGCAGGCACACTTTCATGTTGTGAATACGGTTCTCAAACAGTTGGTGCTCGATCTTGATATGAAAAATCGAATTAGAGTCTGTGCTCCTTCTATTAATTAATCCCCTTCCCAAAGAGATCGAGGCAGATTGGAGGGGACTGAAAGGAGGGGGATTTTGACTTGTAGGAGATTTAACCTCCTTCAATCCCTTTGAAACCGAACAAGCCTTTAGGGGTAGAAATCGATCGAGTTTGCAGTATAATCCGATAGAGAGAATGTCAAGAATCTGTGACGAGTGTCACACATGGCAAGAATTCTCGATAATGCGGTAGCTTGTAGCTCTGTACCGTGATTTTTTGACAGTGGCTTAAGTGACATTCTTTTGAAAATTGAAGCCGATAGCGTCTCAGTGGTTGAAGAATGGACACGCGCACGCACGCACACGCACAAAAGCAAAGCATGAACATATATGCAAAAGCTTCAAAAATTAATCGCTGAATATGCTGCCTCCACCAGATTTCACAGTTCACCTTGAAAGCATCAACCTTATAAAGTTGATATGAAATTTGACCCCACCAAAAAAAAGAAACGCATGCTGGATCTAGCAACTACTACCATTACATGTGTGTGTGTGTATTATTCACATAGTAGCCACATGCATGTTGCATCTAAAGGACACACGGACAAGTTCATCAAATGAGCATTAGATCTGATCTAAAAGATTCAGTTCACCGCATCTGACCTTATAACTCTTTACTACAGGTGATGTCTTTTTTTTTTGTTTGCAAAAATAAAGAATGATATAGTACAAGCTTCAGAGATAAGGAGGTGGTGCTTAAGATGTGGTCATCCCAAGAGGCCTGATCTGCCAAGCAACATCTAGAAGCTCACGTGCTCAATTCGTGAGTGGGGGGAAATAAAAAAATAATAAAGGCGTAGCAAAGGTGGCCACAGGTCTCCAACAGATTCTTGGCAGCGACATCAACTCTTTACGTTGCTCTCTAAAGTCAGCACTTGCAAATGGCATCTAGCAAAAAATATCCAATGGCGATTGAGGGACACCACCACAAGATGACTGAGATTAGAAGCCACGTAATTTTTACTTGGCCCTGTTTTTGGATTAACCGCAACCCTGAAATTTTAATAGGTAATAAGCCATTCAGATTTCAGGCAGTTGTGTATAGACATACTTCTTTGTTTTTTTGGATCAACAGATGTTGGTGTTGAGCTGGCTAGCGTGCGTGCATCCAAACAAGAGAGTGCATCTTTCAAACAAATCTTGGAATAAGATGGATCAGATCTACTGCGCAGCGCAAGAGACAAGTTTCGTGACCCGAATTTCACAATTTTTGCTGACAAAAACTGTGGAGCACACAAGCCCAGCGTGCTAACGTCCTGCTTTCATTGGGCCCAGTTGTAAGTGCCCGGTATAGCACTGTAAGTAGGAATGATGGTTTTTGCACAAAAGGTCCTACGTGCGTGCAATTTGCTGTTATATTCATGCTGCTTTCTCAGCCCTTTTGGGCTTATCTGGAAGACCGGTATATTGTTTTCTTGCAGCACTGATGCTGATGTCCATGGCCCCTCTCCTCCTCTCTGATGGTTGAAAGAAGATGGTGATGGCCATTGGTGTACCATCTTGATAGGCTTTGAGTGGATCCATCACCATCACAGAGGGTCACAAAATTAGGCAGAGAAATTGTGATCACCCCTTGTGTACAAATCATGCAAGGACTAGAAGGCGGGTTCGCAACCGCGCGCGCAAAAAACCTCGGTGAGAATTTTGAGGGTCTCATGACTGCAGAAAGCTATTGATCTGAATTTTGTCAAAATAATTGTACCTCGTGTACATTGAGCGGTGCGCATACTTCGTGTGGGTACAGCCGTGCAAGTAGGACTTTACATGGATACAACTCATCGAGACTGCACACTATGCTAGATTCTTCTTGTACCGTTGGAATAAGTTCATGAAACTCTGAATCTGCAACTGTGCTCTCAGTACCATCTTAACGCTACTAGCTCATCCACTACAAGTCCACAACATATTTCGCGCTCAGGTCGACGAGTTCTGAAACTTCTGCTAAAAGATAGAAATGGAAAGTGCGCGACATTCACAGGATAAGTAATGTAAAAGTTCCTGATGCTTCCTACTCTTGTAGGTACGTGCCATAGAAAAATCACTCGATCAACTGAGTTAGCTACTTTTATCTATCTATCAATTTGCAACACTATATATCTTCTGCCCCCTCATATGCCCTTTTATGAGGGAGCACTTATTTTGTCAAATGCAAACCAAGTGCGCCACTACTCTTACTGTGGAGTTAATAAAGTAAACCACCGACAGGAAGTGCACAAATTACATCACTGCCAAAGTAACTAACATAGGAAAACTTGCACTTAGTCATCCTTCCACAAACAGTTGTAACTGACCATCAAACTTGATGCAAAGCTTAGCATATGACTAGCCATAAAACTGGGATTGATAGCATGTCCTGTCACGCATCTCCGTAGCCTTACTTTAGGCCTTATGATCTGTAATGATGTGCGAAGTTGTTGCGTACTTGGGCTTGGGCTTACTTGGGCTGCAGCCCAAGTTGAGGGATGAACTATAAATCCCCGTGATGAATAATTCTGAATCTTGCATTTTTTTTCTCGAATACGCAGGAGAGCTACGCATCATTGTATTAAAGAGAAAACACACAAACAAGTTTTTTTTACAACACCGCGGAGCAGAGCTCACGCTGTAGCCAGCTTCTAGAGCAAGCTAACTTTGCTCTACTTTTTAGTCCTACATTCCTTTGCGATGTACGTTCCTCTCCCATCGCCGAGTTCATTCCTTAGATCCTCGTTTTCTTACCCATTGTATCAAACAAATTTATCCACCAAATTGAGGCAGAATCATAACATCTTTGTGGAGAGGCACAAAATCTGGTAGTGACTTACGTCCATTGAGTGATAAGTTAATATACGCATATCTTGTCAGCTTCATAATAGGGCTCTTTTACGGTGGACCATACCACCCTATATCACTGTTGGAAAAGGACCAGTATGAAAGGATCCGACGGCTGAGATTAATTGTATACCACCACAACCTGCACATGTGGTATAGGGTGGTATGGGTGGTATAAGGGTATTATTGGAAGTTTTATCTCGGTGGCATAAATGAAATATATGATTTCTTCATTTCAATTATTTTTTCATTTCCATTTGGTGATATGGCCATTTTTTTAAAAAAAATTAAATGAAAAATTTCATTTCAAATTTCAAAAATGAAAAAAAAATCAAATTTTAAAAAATGAAAAATTTCCATTTCAAATTTTTATGACATATTTCGATTTTTTTTCAAATTTCAAAATCATTTTTTTTTCAAAATTTTCCATTTCCTATGGCCAATTTCAAAAACAAAAATTTTCAATTCAAAAATGATTTTTTCAAAATTTCCTTATGACATAAATGATTTTTTCCCTTAGCCTAAGGTTGCCAAATTTAGTAAAAGATTGCAAAAATTACCTATTTACCCTTACCAAAAATAGTCCTATACTGCATACCACCACCTGGTGATACGGTCCACCGTAAAAGAGCCCTCATAATATACAAGCTTGAAGAAAACAGTTCATCGTTACTCTGGCGTCGCCTGTCGGAATGCAAATGCTTCTTATCGACAAGTATGCTAACTTTTGTTTTCCAGTCGTCCACACGACAGATGATCCATCTGCGTCGAAGATGATCTTGCTAGGCCTGCTGTTGAGGCACGACAATCACACCTATGCTGAAAGGTATAGGAACAACACACGGATTTCGATTCTCCTCCATCCTCTTTGATGATCTCCGCAATTTCACGAGAATTCTCGGCACCTCCCAAGCCTACTGCTGATATACCACCCTTTATGGTTTGGGGGAATTTTTTTTAGTCGTCCATCCACCAAAGTTTTGTGCCAAGTTGCATTATATTCAGTCATCCATCCACCAAAGTTTTGTGCAGAGCTTGGCATTTGATTAGCCCAGCTGAGAAATGGGAATGATATATAGCATGTAGGCACAAGTCCTCCAGTGATGACAACAATATAGGCAGGAAGATTATTAGTTAATTAGTGTAACGACTGCATGAGACAGTGTGCCATGGGCCTTGTAATGTGAGAAGTTGTTGCGTATTTGGGCTGGAGCCCGAGTTGGAGGGTTGAATAACTTCATGAGGCAGGAATGGAACCCCTAAAAAACCTGAATAATCCTATTTCAGTGCTACATTCCTTGGTTCTGTTCTTCTCCCATAGCCTCGAGTTCATTCCTTGGATCCTCATTTTCTTATCCATTCTAACGAATTAATTTAATTTATCTCCACCAAATCCATAGGGTTGTGAGCATTCCTAATGTAATCAGACCAAGCTTGGGTTTCACCAATGCCTAATGGAAGGTCTAATCTAGCAATCAAGCGGCACAATTCAATACGAGCAATCAAAGGATCATACTTCCAATTAGCTAAACAATTAGCATTCAAAGCTAGCTTAGCCTGAACCATATCAGAATGGTTCTTCTGTTGCATACATTTTTTCATGTGACGTCTTAAATGAGTTGTTCCATTAGCGGTATAGCGAGTATCTAGTAGAACAATGTTTACGGATAGCTGCAATGCGACGATTGTCGGCATCCTTTACCTCATCAAAGTAGGACCACACATCGAGATTTCTTACCGATTGAGTTGGAGTGTCGGTGTCATCGACGTCCTCGCCATCGACATCAATGTCGACGACGGGAATGCCCAACAAGGCAGCACCGTCCTCACGTAGGTCGTCGTCGTCCTCGACCTCCCGGTCGTCATCCGAGCGCCGGTCGGGTCATGGACATCGCCGTCGACGGCGCCGGACGCCGATCAACCGCGCCGGACCACGCGTTGCGAGTCCACGTCCACGTCCACGGCCACGGCCACGGCCACGCTCGGCATCACCAGCACCGTCCCTCGACGCCCGCTTGGGAGTAGGCCGCCTGGCCATGTCCACTCCAGCGGAGGAGGAGGACTCGGCGTCAGGCACAACCCAGCTCGACCTGAAACAGAAACAAAGGAAGGTCAGGAGGAAGAAGATCATGCCTAATCGGCTTGGAAACAGAGGACTAGAGGAGGAAGAGCATGCCTGCGACGGACGGAGCCCGGTGCCGGAATGCAGAGGTCACAAGAGGAGAAGAAGATAGACAAAGGTGAGCTTCGACCGGGAGGGGATGAAGAAAAATGATAGAGCTTGAACTGCGACTCACATGCCGACGGAAAGAGAAAGAACAGGGGGAGGAGGGAGAGGAGGGAGAGGAGGGGGGAGTGGTAAGGAGTAAAAGGGAAAAAGTCACCGGCTTGCCGGCGAGGAAGGCGGATCCGACGGCGACGAGGACGGGGGATCACGGCGACGACGGCGGATCCGACGGCGACGGCGACGAGGACAGCGGATCACGGCGAGGAGGCGAGGACAGCAGCTCCGACGGCGGGCTACGCCGGCGAGGACGTCAGATCCACAGCTCCGATGGCGGGCTACGCCGGCGAGGACGCTGATCCACTCTACCCGAGCGGCAGCGGCGACGGAGGAAGGGGGAGGGAGGGGATTAGGGTTAGGCGACCGGGGGGCGGCGGGGCGCGGCCGCGCGGGGCGAGGAAAGGGGGGAGGGTATTAGGGTTGGGACGCGGGGGGGGGGGGGGGGGGGTGAGGGCGGGCCACGGTTTTATATGGGGCGCCGCGGCCGGGCCGTTAGCGGGCTACACGGGCTAACGGACCGGGCCACATTCGGTCCGCGGGCCGAGGTAGCGGCCCATGGCCCGCCCGGCCATCGGACCGGGCCGCCCGTAGCCCGCAAAGTGCGGATCGGGCCGGCCCAGCTACCGGGCCATTTTTACGGGCGACGGGCCGGGCCGCGGATCGCGGGCCATATGGCCATCTATACCCATAGCCTCGAGTTCATTCCTTGGATCCTCATTTTCTTATCCATTCTAACGAATTAATTTAATTTATCTCCACCAAATCCATTCGCAAAAAACAAAAAAAAAATACACCAAATCGAGGCGGTGCTGTATCTTCGCGAACTCAAGTGATGTTGAATCAGAGCAGTGCTGGATAATGTTGATGCAAGATGGGATCACAGTAGAAAATGTTCTGTATTCAGAGTCTTCTCCGTTTAAATGGTCTGATGCATGTTCAATCATATCTGCTTGGTTCACCTGGAAGTTCAGACGAAGATTTTGTTGGGTATGCATTTATGTCCTCTGTTTTCCCATACAACCAAGTAGCAATGTAGCATACGTTCAGAAACTTATTGCTAGGTGCCAACCCGAAACTTATTTGGCCTCTGTTCTTCATCCTATAAAATATTTGAACCGCTGTTTAACATATAAGTGGCGGTTGCCAAAAAGGACTTCTTATGCATTGAGTGATAAGTTAACATTTGCAGCAAGTCCCCATAACATTGACTTGAGGAGATCTGTGCTAGCTGTCGCCGTGGCGTCTGAGATTACTATGCAATTCCACATATGTACTGAAAGCGTCGAGATAAAGGTAGTCAAACTTAACGATCCCAAAGGCACCAAACGGGAACATGAGGGTTATTATGAACTTTGAATTGCTTTTTTGTGCATGTACAATAAAATAATATACTAATGCTGGAATCCTCTTTGCAAGTGACCATGCACAATGCAATGCCTGCCTTCCAGTAATCTAGAAAAATTATCCCGTGTGAAATATAGGATCCTGTGTGACGATCGCCAGAAATCAAGGGCAGAAGTTGATTGTTAGCATGGTTGAAAGATCTTGAACATACGCATAATCTTGACACATTAATAAGTTTCGACCAGCTTAAGAAAACAGTTCCTCCCTCGGTACCACAGAAAGACTGAGATCCTAGCTAGAAAATACTTACATCCCTATCAAGAAGTATGCTATAGCTTTTGTTTTCCACTAGTCCACAGGACAGGCGATCCACGTCGAAGATGATCCTGCTAAGCTTGCTGTTGAGCTACGATAATCACATCCATGATGATTTGCCAATGCGGATTTCGGTCTTCCTTCATCCTCTCCTATGATCTCCCGCATCACAAAAATTCTCGGCACCTCGTCCCAGCTTAATGACAATATAGCAAGTCACCGGGACAACATCAGCACCTCCTCATCGATGGTGGTGGTTGTGCTCTTCTAAGTAGTAAGTACTACCTGTCTACCACATCTTACTTTTACTAATTAGAGATTCCTTTTAGAACCTTTACGTTAATCTTGATTAGACGACGTGCTAGAAAATAAATAAATCCTATGATTTATTGAAAAAAGAGCACCTAGCAATCAATATTAATTTGATAAATTTAATAATCATCAACACCAATAGCCATTGGGTCTATTCCACTTTTTTTTTTTTAAAAAAAACACCTTTCCCATTTCTCAAAAAGAAATAGCGTAGTAATCCACATTACTTGCTTCTACACTATCCACTGCTTCCATTAAGAAAATAACCTAAAACAAGCTAAACTGCTTCTACGTAACCAACTCTGTCTGTAAAAACCAGATAACTTGCTTCTTTTTTACCAACTCTCCACGACACTAAATTCAGTCAGCACAAATCGTTTCTGGCGTAGTGGATCGAAGTATGTGGCTTTGAACTTTGATTTAGCAAGCTTGACAGGTTCTTCTTCCACGTATGCATGGTCAATTTGAGGAGCTCCCTCATGCTTGGTATACCTCAATTTGCAACATCATTAACTTCAGTTGGAATCTCTGATTCTGCCTGTGCATATGGTAGAAGTGGTTTCAGAGCATTCGGTGCACTTGTCAATCCTCAGGACTGAAGGGTCAAAACCCTCAGGACAAAGGTGTACCTGAACTTAGCAATCCCCTTTACCACACCTTTGTGAGCACCTCCCAGTGCCTCCAAATCCTACCATAGAGAGCTACTGTAGCTTCACATCCATGCGCTTTGTCGGCCATGATGTTCTTATGGGTTCTCTGCTGCCTGTCTCTTAAGTCCCAAATTGAAGCTCGTGTCATCAGCTATTTTTGATGTAGGCCAAGGGTGACAGCGAACTGCTTTGAGAAATAAGGAAATGACTTCAGGACACCCAATTTAGACACTCGCTATACCTGCAATAACCTTCATAAACACACACTTATGACCCATATTATAAACGTAGAAAGTTGACAATTAATCTCCACTTTGAATGACCCATAATATAGGGAGAGCAGGTGTTGTTCTAGTGCCTCTTACATTAGTACATTACATATGGGGTCCACTAATAAATCAAATGGGAACAGAGGTGGCAGAGGTAATTATGAACTTCAAATTGTTTTTATATATTAACATATATCTGCACGCCCATAATAATCACTAACGCTGGAATCCTGTTGCAAAAAAAAAAAAGACCACAATATATGCCAATCCTTCAGTAAATTCATAGTTATCACGTATTGTAGAATCTATACATTTTTTTTTGCATTGCAAACGATACAAGAACATATACAAAAGTATCGGATCATGATGTCTTAAAATCATGGCAGAAGTTGATTTGTAGCATGGTTAAAATATCTTGATGAATACATGACAAATTGACAACAAGAACAAATTCACATATCTTGACACATCAAGCCTCGAATTACTAGTTCCAAGAAAGCTATTCTTCACTCGGTTTAAGACAATCCATTTCGCAAAAAGATTCTCCTCAACCTACTGATGAGCTATGGCGATCACACAATGGGCATGAGATGCTCAAGGAATACCACACGGGTAGTGAACTAGTGATAGAAGTCGGTGCCTCTGCCATTACATGTTCCAGAGGCATACACATGGCAATTTGATGATGCAAAGTTAGATTTCTCGTCGCCTACTATCATACTTTCCAGCAACACGAGAGTTCCCAGCGCCTCCCAAGCCTAGTACTAGCAATATAGCAAGCCATTTGTGCAAACTCTCCAAGAACAACTTATCTTCGTTCGCAACAATAAGAGACATCTATCCCTCTCAGAACACAGCGGCATGGTGTTGTGTTTGTGCTCCCTTATAAGCTGCTTTTTTTTTTATGGAGCCAAACAGAGGACCTAGATTACAAATATACTTATTATTTATTTTCTAGTTTGTGAAGTTACATAATAAATATACTAATTCATGGACCCAAACAGAGGACCCACATGAATATATAATTAATTCCCATCATGGACAAACAAGACCCGGTATTTTCTTTGTGGGAAAAAAAGAAAAAAATAGAGTAGGCAGTAGTTTCTCCATTGAGCGGGTGAGAATAGTGGCCTTGGTTCTTGGCTGTGTATGGTGGCTCGTGTCGACGACGGAATAGAGTTGTAGAGATCCGGGTCGATGTTCTAAGCCAACTGGACCGATCCTTTGAAGTTGTTTGAGTTGATCGTGTCGATGTCCCAATCCAACCAATGAGTTGTTGAGTCGAGCGGTGGGTGTTGAGGTCCTAATTCAACCCACCGAAATGCCTAGTTGTATGGTCTACGGACCAGTTGTTTGGATGTCTCTGGAATTCGAAATTGGAATCGCCAAGGAATACCGAGCGACTTTCTCTTGACTTACAGTGCCCTTCCAACAAAACCGAGCCTCGCACCTCTGTATTGGGATGCATTCAGTCGCCTCCCTCCGTGCCACCCATCTCCCTCCGTCGGCCCCTCCGCACCCCGTCTCCCTCCGACTCCCTCCACGCCGCCCTGTCCTTGGAGTCTGATTCCCTCCGCGCCGCCCGTCCCCATCCGCACCACCTCGTCCCACTTGTTCTAGGAGCTCGAATGGCTTTCTCAATCCCGGCGGTAGCCATGGATTTCTCCATCACGGGGCCCCTCTGCTCCTCCATTGCGCCGCCCCTCCGTCGACGAGTCAGGTGCGGCTGCACTACTCCCCTCCGCCCCTAGTCTGGTGCTGCTTCCCGAGTCAAGCGCCGCCATGTGACTCCCCTTCGTTCCCAAATCCGGTAGTTCTGCGCTCTTCTTCCCACCGTCTGCGGCCCTCTACCGCACCGGAGCGGGAGGAGGCGAAGGCCGTGGGGCGACGGAGGAACCGTGTCGCCCTCCCCTACCTCCCTTCGCCGGTGAGCCTTGCGCCCCTCCGCGGCCAAGCCGCGCGGCTCCTCCTCCGGTGTCGTGGATCCGGGAGGGGCGTGTGGCTCCTCTTGCTCGTCAGGCGGTGGCACTCGTACCTACAGAGCGCAGTGGCCATCGCCCATGGTGGAAGAAGAAGAACAATAGGACTTCGTGCTTTTGTACACCCAAACTAAAAATTGAATTGAGTTCTTCCTTATGATTCCAAACACCAATACAATGACATCCAAACAATAGAATTAGAATCTCATCTCATTTCAATACAACGACTGATTTGATATTGAACCTAATTCAATTCCATACCCTCCAATGTCTACTTCAAAACGCAGCCTTAGTTCAATTCAGCAGGCGCACCTCTTCTTTGAGCACCTGTGAAGAGCAGATTTTCAAAAAATTGCCCACCTGCCACTAATTATGACTGTACCGTTTCATTTCTTTCAGGCTTTATTTAAAGCAACAATGGAGTTCCCAGCACCTCTCAAGCCTAGTACCGTACCAATCTAGCAAGCCATTGGTGCAAATTTCGAAGAACAACTCATATCTATTATCTTTATACTTGAGTGTTAAAAGAAGTCACCACATTCATCGAGAGGGTCTAGAAATTCCCACGTTAATCAAAAAAGAGAAGAATATACACCGTTGGATTTTTTGAAGATCTGAAGGTCTAGATTAATCAAAGAAAACATAAATTTGGAATTAAAATAAGGAAATCCAAAGAGTCCATATTCAATACAGATACAATTAATAAATACATAAATTCGGAATTAAAAATAAGAAAAATAGTAGTTGATGAAAAAAGAGAAGAGTTTGGACATTGGATTTTATGAAGATCCAACAATTCATATTATTATGAAAAAAGGAATTCCCACGTTAATCTAAATGAGATAAGAGTTTGAACTGTTGGATTTTCTGAAGATCTAACAATTCTTATTATTATGAAAATTGAAATATTTTTTATCCAGAATTTCCTTTCTCTATGGCACTCGGTACTTAAATACATATGCAATATTTTTTATTGTCTAACATTAGGTGCCGGACTTGAATACCAACTTGAATCCGCATGGATTTTTTTTAATTTCCTAACAAACCTTGGTAAGCTTTTTGAGACTTCCCCTTAACGGATCATGGAGTATTTCACGTACTTAAAATTAAAGGGATATAGATTAATACGTCTACAAATTACATGAAAGCAAGTTTCGAAGAACAACTCATATTCATTTGCATCACGAAGAAACGTTTATCCCTCTCAGATTGCAGTGTTGGTGTTGTGTTTGTGCTCCTTTATCTGCTCTTTTATGGAGCCAAATAGAGGAGCCAGATAACAAATATCTAATTTATTTCTAGTTTGTGAAGTCACATAGTAGATATACTAATTTACGAACCCAAACACAGGACCCACATAAATATACAATTCCCGTGGTGTGAGATCCGAATAAGAAGGATTTCAAGGAGTAAAGAATATGCATAGACGCTGGTTTGGAGATACTTGTAGAGGAAGAGCCTTCCATACGCAACAATAACTTTCATGCTGCAATATGCAAATATGTTTTAACATAATATATATCCGCCATATTTTTATTTGAGTTAATTTTAACTGAAACTTACTAGAGGGGTATGACAAAGACTAGAACTGTTTACAATCAATACATTTGCATGTACTGCAGCAGCTCCTGATGCCTCCTGGGCCAACATGCCAGCATAGCAAAGCCGATGAAGTGGGCTCAAAGAAAAGCCAGCTTCATGTCTCAGCATTGCAACACCAACCAGGTTACCACTGCTGTTTTTAGATAAGGGATTACATAATCCGGCCTCTACATCCAGGGATGTACACAGCCAAATATTACAGACCAAAGCTGGTTCAGAGACACAGCAAACCAAAGTCAAAACAAGATCCATAGACTAAAGCAAACGATATAAGTGCTTCCACCCTCTATTTGAAATATCTAGAGCAACCACTTCCAATCTCCTGCTCAACCACTTTCGGTCAAGGTTTTTTTGGCAAGGATCTTCTGATAAACATAAGTATCGACTTGCTAGATGGGACATATTGTGTCGACCTAAGGATCAAGGGGGACTTGGAATTTTAGATTTACAATTGCAAAACAAATGCTTATTGGCTAAGTGGATAGTGAATTTGCTAAATACCGATGGGATCTGGCAAAAACTTCTAACAAACAAATATCTTAATTCTAAGTCACTCTCTCAAGTTAAAGCTAAGCCGTATGACTCTCATTTTTGGAGAGGCCTCATGAAAATTAAAGAGGAGGTGTTACAGCTAGGCTCCTTTTCTGTCAAGGATGGACAGAAATCTAGATTTTGGGAAGACACTTGGGTTGGTAGCACTCCTTTCAGATTACGATATCCATCTATCTATAACATAGTGCGAGATCCCCATGCTACAGTAGCCAATGTCATGTCTACATCACCCCTCAATGTTTCTTTCAGGAGGGCACTGGTGGATAGTAATCTGAATGCATGGAACAATCTTGTAGCACAACTTTATAATGTTGAAATTGTATAAGGATCAGATTCATTCCGATGGGGGTTGACTCGAACTGGGATGTTCTCTGTCAAATCGATGTACGCATATCTTATTGATACATCACCACCGTTTCGACACAAGAAGATTTGGAATTTAAAGATTCCTCTTAAAATTAAGATCTTCCTTTGGTACCTTCAAAAAGGAGTGATCCTAACAAAAGACAATCTCGCTAGGAAGAATTGGAGGGGTAGCCAAAAATGTGTTGGCTGTAATAGTAATGAAACTATTCGACATCTTTTCTTAGAGTGCCCGTATGCGAGAATGTTGTGGAGGATAGTTTTTTATGCTACAGGGTTGACACCACCTAGTTCAATAAGACATTTGTTTGGATCTTGGTTATCTAATCAATCTAGTAAGGTTAGGAACTTGATCTCGGGTAGGTGTGGCGGCGTTGTCTTCGGGCCATCCGGAGATGCGGGAATGACATTATTTTTAACAAAATCAAAGTTAACTCCATTTTGCGGGTAATCTTCCGAGGGACGTACGGCTACGTTTTTGGGCCCGATTACGGCGTAGCGAGCAAGCCAAAGACACCATCTCCTTCTTTAGTAGGAATGCGGAGACAAGCTGCCTTGGAGATGATGAAAGGAGGATGGCAACATATCCATCGTTTGCTTTAGTTTTCCTTTTGTATCCGAGACTCGTGGCTTGTGTTTCCATCTTTGTGATGAACTCAAAGTGTACTCTTTGGCCGTGTATGCATTCGTGCATAGAGGCCGGATTTATATATCCATTATCTAAAAAAATGTCTTGCGGCGGCTCCCGATGCCTCCCGGGCCAACATGCCGGCATAGCAAAGCCGATGAAGTGGGCTCAAAGAAAAGCCGACTTCATGTCTCGGCATTGCAACACCAACCGACTTACCACTTCTTGTTTTTAGATAAGGGATTACATAATCCGGCCTCTACATCCAGGGATGTACACAGCCAAATATTACAGACCAAAGCTGGTTCAGAGACACAGCAAACCAAAGTCAAAACAAGATCCATAGACTAAAGCAAACGATATAAGTGCTTCCACCCTCTATTTGAAATATCTAGAGCAACCACTTCCAATCTCCTGCTCAGCATAATGAGGGTGTCCTTGGCTTGCTCGTCACGCTGGAACTGGGACCAGGAGCATAGCCAGTATGCTTCCCTGAAAATAACCTGCACGATAGAGTTAGTTTTCAATTTGTTGAAAATACATCATTCCAGCATCGCCAGATAGCCCAGAACAGCGCAACTACACCCACCCAGATCAAACCTTTCATGTTCTTAGGTTGATTATTAAGCCAAGTACCAAACAAATGGCTTGGTAGCGAAGAAGATTATGTACCAAATCGTTTTAGCGAAGGGGTAGTCAAGGAATAGGTGTTGGATATTCTCATTCCTGTTACAACTAACACATTTCTGGCTACCTTTCCAATTTTTCCTAGCCAGATTGTCTTTAGTGAGAACTACTCCCCTTTGTAGAAACCAGAGAAAGATCTTAATCTTTAGTGGGATCCTCATCTTCCAGATCTTTCGATGCTGAAAGGGAGGATTTGTATCAATAAGATGGTGATGCAACGACCGGATGGTGAACAAGTCGGACTTGGTTAGGCTCCATTTTAAAAGGTCAGAGCCTTCCGTTAGTTGCACTTGTGAGAGTCGTGCCACTAATGCAAGCCAATCTCTAAGATTGTTATCCACTAGAGGCCTCCTGAAAGAGATGTTTAGGGGGCTTGTGGCCATTATCGTGGATATCGTAGCGTGTGGCTCCCTCGCTATATTATATAAGTTCGGGTATTGAAGTTTGAGCGGCTTGTCTCTTATCCAAGTGTCTTCCCAGAATCTGACTTTGGTCCCATCCTTAATAACAAAGGAACCTAAAGACAGTACCTCATCTTTTGTATGCATGAGGCCTCTCCAAAAATGAGAGTCATAGGGTTTGGCTTCCACTTGAGTTAAAGATTTAGACCTTAGGTACTTATTACGGAGCATCGTTTGCCAGATGCCATCTGTGTTTAGTAGATTAACTAACCCCTTGGCCAACAGACATTTATTTTGTAGTTGCAAATCAAGAATACCTAGGCCACCTTGATCTTTAGGTCGACATAAGATGTCCCATTTGGCAAGTCTATACCTGTGTTTCTGTGAGGATCCTTGCCAAAAGAATCTAGATCTGTAGTGATCCAAGTTTTTGATGACCCCTTTCGGTATCTCAAAGAAGGACATCATAAACATGGGTAGACTGCTTAAGACTGAATTGAGTAAGACAAATTTACCTCCGTAGGATAGGTATTTTGCCTTCCAACAAGAAAGTTTTTGTTCGAAACGTTCTTCAACCTTCTTCCACTCAGAATTCAAAAGCTGCCTATGGTGCATTGGGATCCCTAAATATCTGAAAGGGTATGTCCCTTTAATACAACCAAAGAGAGAGGTATATAATTCCTCCATCTCTTTAGGTTGTCCGTAGCAAAAAATTTCACTCTTACGGAAGTTGATCTTGAGCCCAGATAACTGCTCAAACGCGCAAAGTAGAAGCTTAAGATTTTTCGCCTGCTTGGGATCGTGGTCAATGAAGATAATAGTGTCATCAGCATATTGCAGGATTGACAAACCATCATTAACAAGATGGGGGAGTACTCATCTTATTTGACCATCGGCCTTGGCTCTATTGATGAGTAGGGCCAGCATATCGGCAACGATGTTGAATAAGATTGGTGACATAGGATCACCCTGTCTGAGGCCCCTTTTGGTTTGGAAATAAGGCCCAACTTTATCATTAATTTTGATCCCCACACTTTCACCAGTGACCATACTTTGGATCCACCTACACCATTTGGGTGCAAAGCCTTTCATACGAAGGGTTTGTTGAAGAAAGGACCATTTGACTTTGTCATAAGCCTTCAAAATCAATTTTAAAAATGACACCGTCCCGCTTCTTGGTATGAAGTTCATGAATAGTTTCGTGTAGAATAACTACTCCTTCCATGATGTTCCTACCTGGCAAAAGGCGGACTGTGTCGGGCTTACGACTTTCTTGGCTACAAGATTAAGCCTATTTGTCCCCACTTTAGTGAAGATTTTGAAGCTCACATTTAGGACACAAATTGGTCTATATTGATGAATTTTGATCGCATTATGAATTTTAGGGATTAACGTAATGATTCCAAAGTTCAAGCTGTAAAGATCCAGCGCCTCCCTATGTATATCAGCAAAGAGAGGTAAAAGATCCACTTTGATAATCCCCCAGAAAACCTGATAAAATTCCACAGGAAACCCATTAGGTCCTGGAGCTTTATTATGCTCCATTTGGAAGACTGCGTTTCTCACTTTAGATTCAGTGAAGGCAACAATGAGAGATTCATTTTCCTCCTGAGTGAGGTATGTCAAGGATTAGATCCTCTACTAGTGAAACCCCAGAAGCCTCTGGCTGGCCAAAGAGATCCTTATAGTAGTTCGTAATATGGCTCTTGAGGCAATCATCTCCCACAACAATCCCTTGATCATCCTCAAGTTTAAACATCCGTTGTTTTCGATGTTTACCACTAGCGACTAGATGGAAGAATCTAGTGTTGGCATCTCCTTCTAAAAGGGTTTTAACCTTTGCTCTCTCGTACCACTTTAATTCCTCCTCCCTCAGAAGGGTGACTAGACGTTCCTTTAGGTAATGCTTAAGATTTACTTCTTGATCGGACAGATGGTCAGACTCTGCCTTCTTATCAAGATCCTCTATAAGGGACATTAAGGTCTTCTTTTCCTTCTTATAGGACCCCGCTGTATGTGTAGCCCAACCCCTTAAGTGCTGTCTTAGTCTACGAATTTTAAACTGCCAACGTTCAAGAGGGGTGGAACCAGAGCTCGCTGATTGCTAGATATTAGCGACCATGTCATAAAAACCATCTCGTACTAACCAACCTCTCTCAAATTTGAAAGGCCTGTTCCCGGTTAGGTGAGTGGAGGCTCCAGTACTAAGAACCAAGGGGGTATGATCAGATATATTCCTGACCCTGGGTTCTACCTTAGACAAAGGGAATTGAATTTCCCAATCCGTACTGACTAGTACTCTGTCGAGTTTCTCGAAAGTAGGATTGTCCCTAGGACCTGCCCAAGTGTATTGGCGTCCCATCATAACAATCTCTCTAAGATCAAGAGATTCAATGACAACATTAAAAAAGCCAGGCCATTTAGGATCAAAATTCCCTGAGCTTTTATCCTCCGGGCGTCTCATAATATTAAAATCCCCCCTAAAACATATGGGAGTGATTCCTTTGAGCAGGTGTTAGCTAGTTCGGATAGGAAAGCACTTTTGTTTTGTACTTGTGCTGGTCCATAAATTGAATAAAGAACGAATTTAAAACCATTAGTTTTGTATCTCAAGGTGAATTTCACATAGAAATCGCCCTCATCAATGGCTCCAATGTCAAAAACACTGAGGTCGACACCTAGTAGGATACCGCCAGATCTTCCATGAGGTGCCATAGTATGCCACAGAAAGTCATGTCCCGCACACAGATTTTTGAGGACATGATCAGGGAAAGAATCTCTACCAGTTTCGGAAATAGCTATAAAATTTATTTGCTCCTTCTTAACTAGTTCAGCCAAAAACCTATGTTTAGCCAAGTCCCCCAGACCTCTGCTATTCTAGAAAACCCCTTTCATTTTAGAATTATTTTAGAAGGGGTTTTGGGCTTCTTTGGGAGTTTGCCATTTTTCGGAATTTTGGCATTATTATATTTTTTCTTGCGTTGGACAGGAGCAAGATCGAGAATATGATCACGCTCCGTATCCAGCACGTTCTCATTTAGATCCCCACAAGCGTGGTTGAGAACGACATCAAGCCTTTCATTCAGCTCATGTCAGAGTCAATGGTTGAGGCAATAGGTAAAACCTTATTTTGTTTAGCACAAAGAACCAGCCTATCTACCTCTAGATTTTTAATAACAGCTACATCTGAGGTGCCTAGGTTGATGCCTATCCTACCAAGGTTTGACAAAATATGAGAATCTGAAAAGCTAGTGAAAGAAGTACCTTTGGATTCGAGGTTCCTCTTTGCTGCCAATAACTCCACCTTGTGTAGGGTATGCACATCCGCCATCGCCTCCACTCTTTTGCTTCGACGCAGATAGGGCACCAACGCCGCCGCAAGAGTCGCGGAGTCAGGAGTAAGATCCTTCATCCCCGACTGATCCGTAGTCCCGCGCTCCACCCCCTCCAACGTAGTGGATCCTGCAGGCTCCAAAAGTGAATCACCAGTAGCAGTATCAGCTGGTAATCCAGGCGCCGGTGCGGTACAGTCGCCGCCAGGAGCGGCAGCGACGCCCAGGAGAATGTCGCTGGCGTCGCCCGCTGTCCCGTCGGCATCCCCCAAGTTGGAGACCTTGCCAGCCGACAGTGCAGACAAAACCCCGGCCGCCGCAGGTCCAGACGCCGGCGAGGAACAGATGTGGGCGGATAAGGTAGTTTGTGAAGTAGGAATCCCACCGATCTCGACGCCGTCAACCTCACCCTGCAGAAAGTTATGTGGCGCAACAACCTGAGGATCCGGTGATGGTGTGAAGAAAACCTCAGAGGGAAGGACCTTCGTCGTGGGGTCAACTAGGGTATTACAAGATTCCAGTTCCTCGTGAGTCAACAGGGTAAAATGCGTCCTGGTCGTCTCATCAGCAGGCTCAAGCATAACCTTGATACTGATCTCATCAAATAGCTTATCACAAGATAAATCAAGCGCCTCCCAAAACAACGATGCTTGTTTCTTATTTAGATTCCGGGGCTGCTGTGAAGGTGGCTGGGACTTGTCTGTCGTGGGACCCCCCAACTCCTTCTCCGGATCTGCCTCTCCCATCTCAAAGTCAGGATTAGACAGATCCTTCTCCTTGATGTTATCATCCTCATCACTCAACAAATCGTCCTCCTCGGGATCAGAACCGTTTTGCTGAGCAATTTCATCTGGCTGAAAAAAGAGGCAATAAACATTGCAGCCGACACAAAAATCAGCGAATTTCGGTATTTTTGTTGCATCATATACCGCTACCAGAATTCTGACTTGGCCAGTCGCCCGGAGGTGTAACATATCAACCTTCTGAGTGGCCCCAATGATGGACCCGACTGCCCACAAAGGAAGAAACGAACGAAGGGCACGAGGCACTTTGGTGACAGTCACCCAGACTTGCTCCAGTACCTTGATGGGCTGTACATCATCAACAAATTCCTCAAAGGTTAATGTGTCGTCTTTGTTTCTTGTGGTGATCGTATGGATTGCAACCATCCTTTCCAGTTCTTCCTTGCTCGGAAAAGGTACCACAAAAGACTTGTTCCCAAGATCCTGCACCTCCCAGTCCCAACGAACAGGAATAATCCTTGCCAGCTCTGAGCGAATCAGCTGAGCATTGACCTCCCCCATTTCCACAGTAATCAGTGCAGCAAAAGAAACCTGAGCGGAGTTAACAATTTGATTACTTCTCGCAGCCTGAATCTGAAAGAAGCCCATACCATCCTTTGCGGCACCGCAGAAAGCCACCGCTGGTTTTGGCCTGCGGAGTTGCGGACACTGGTTTGTGTAGTGGTCCTCGGTGCAGATAGTAGACTCCAGCTTTTCTTTATCCCTGCGCTTCCTCTTCCGTTTGCCTTGATCATCATTAGCTATCCCCCCCCGAGGCGTTGGCAACAAGTGTCGGGTCAGGGATAGGGCGACCACGACCCTACCCTGTTGCTGTTTTTTTACTGCCTGCTCCTTGTATACCTTCACCTCGGCCACGAGGAGGCGCACCAGCTGACACAGGAGGAGGATCCCCCCACGGCCAGCAGTACGCTTGCAGGGGACGACCCCCAGTGGTCGGCGGCCTAAGCATTGAGATCAGGGGCGCCACGACTGGCTGCCGCGTTGCCGCCCCGCCCACGGTGCTCCACTGGTGCGCCGCGGCCAGGGCCATGGCGACCCCTGAACCTCCCGCGCGAGCCGGCCATCAGAACGTCACGGTATGAGAGAGGCGGCGCGTGGAAGAGAGTAGGGTTTACGAGTTGGCGCTTGGGATGGGCAGCCCACGACCCGACGGTGCAAGCCGTAGACCTCGACCGCGTTACACGTTCGACCCCGACCCGGATTGGTTGCGGACCCACCAGTGCAGTCGACTTTTGAAAACGCGGGGAAGACGGATCACACGCAGAAACCGGATCGCGGCTTCGTGGGGGGCTCGATCTTGAGAAGGCCGGGATGATGTAGTCACCGACGGTCACCGTCGGCGTGATTCGCCTCGGTGGTAGTGGTCCCTTCCAAACGGACTTCAAAGGCGCCCTAATTCTCCTCGGAGGCGGCGTCTCCTTCCGGTTCGTCGGCGAGGAAGAGTGCTGCGCCAGCGGCGCAGGAATCCGCTTCGGGGACGACGAGGAAGAGTGCTGCGTCGCTAGCGGCGCAGGAGTCCGCTTCGGGGTAGTTGAGGGGAGAGGGGTAGGATGCTCCCCGTTACCCGCATGCCGGTGGCTATCCAAATCGGAGTCGGAGTCCGGCTCCCAAAACTAACTCTGCAGGAGCGGCAACGGCCACTGGTCGACCTCCTCGCTCAACTGCTTCATCCGGCGAAGGTTAGGCCGGTGGGTGGAGTCCTTCACGGTGACAGCCCGTAGGCTGCTCCGGATCGATGACGCAAGCGAAACAGGCATCCCCCATTGATGGGGAGGAGGAGTAGCGAAGAACGCCCGAAAGCTCGACGAGGACCGGCGGCGTCGGCTGGGGGAGCGGGACGGCAGAGCCGGTCGAGGCGAACGGGGTAGAGCTGCCCGTGAAAGATGAAGAAATCTGGCAAACCTTAACTAGTTCCTTGATTGTCAGATCAAACTAGGCAACTTGGTTTCAATAAATTTTGGGATTCAGAATTGGTACCTTATTGAGATTCAACAAACTGAAGGTACCTAACCCTTTGATTTTGACATCTACTCCCTCCGTCCCTATTTATTAGGAGAAATTTCAAAATATGACACCCAATTCGACGACCTCACGCGGTTTGACACCCAATTCGTCTGTCTTTCAAAACTTGACACCGGGGACACGAATTGCTTCACGATGAGGGACTCTCCTCCCTTTCCTCTCTTCTGCCCTAGTAAAATGACCAAAACACCCTTTTCTTCTTCCTCTTCATCTTCTCCCCATGACTGCCTCATCCAGACTGTCCCCGTGTCGTGCACCTCCATCAGCCTAGCCCCGTACTCCTCCGCTGCCTCATCCAGACCGCCGCTTCTCCTCCCCTCTCTCCTTCCTCCCACAGCGCCGCTGCACCAGGTGGGAGAGCTCCGCGGCCGGCCGGCCGGGGGGAGCGCGCGCGCGCCGAGCGCGCGGTGGGCCAACAATGGTGCGGGGGGGGCGCCGAGCCGCGCGGCGGGCCGGCAATGGCGCGACGCGTGATGAGCTCGCGGCGGGCTTCGCGGCTCCACCCGGCGCGACGAGCTCCGCCTCTCCCCTTGGCGCCGCCGGCCTCCTCCGCCGCCGCCCCTTCCGTGCTCGTACGCGTCCCCTCCTCCGCCACCACGGGCTCCTTCTCCTCCTCCTCCATCTCCACTGCCAACGCGGGGGGCTGCTCCTCGTACCCTAGATCCACCCCCGGCGACCGCAGGGCTCGGGCGCGCGCGCCGCGCGCCATGGCCGCCCCGCCGCACCGGCTGGTCGCGGAGCTCGCCGCGCCCCGGCCGTCTTGCTTTGCGAGCTCGTCCGCCGGCGCGGCGGTGCTGCGGGGGCCGGGGGACGATGCGGCGGTGGGCGGGGATCGGACATGGGAAGAGGAGCGTCGCGATGAGCTCGCCCGAGCCGATCGGTGGTGAAGAAGGGATGAAGAAGAGATAGAGGTAGAAGAAGGGGGGGGTGTGCCGGTCCTTTCAAAAGTGGCTGAAGGGTAAAACAGGGGAGAGTCCCTCATCTTGAAGGAATTCGCTTCCCCGGTGTCAGGTTTTGAAAGGCAAACGAATTGGGTGTCAAACTGCGTGAGGTCGCCGAATTGGGTGTCATATTTTGAAATTTCTCATTTATTAGTCGTTTTAGCTACAGACTTGTGTCCCAAAAAACTGTCGTTCCCTAGCAATTCAGTATAGGCCATAGCTGACAGCCTCACACCACACTCATGCTGCGGGCTCTGTCTCTCACACACAGGGCCCAAAGCATTGGTGCAGTAGGGGTGTTCAGGGTCATTTGGTCTTTGCATTGGTTACCGTTTCGTTTCTCTAGCAACTCTTAAATCGGGACAGAGGGAGTAGCTGACAATTAGGAAACTGTTAAGCATGTGGTATTTTAATTGATTCTACATAGTTATTCAATGTGTAGGTGTTGGGGAATTCGGAAAACACATCACCCTCGAAACGTCGCGAGCTAATGGCATTCTCAAAGTATGTTTTTCGGGAGCGGGGAATTCGCGAATCCGGGAAGTCCGAGACTCGCGAAGTCTCAAATTCGCGAATGTGCAGAGTTCGGGAATCTTGATTCGGTGAAAAGGCGGGCTCATGAACACGCGGGGGCCCGGAACCTCGAATCGTTGATGGTCCGAACTTCGGGGATTTGTTGGTTCGGGAATCTAATGAAGACTCTGTGCGAAACTCAGGCGCAGGGACATGCTCGAACCCGCGGGAAAGCAAGAGCCGTTTCGGGAATCTGTGGAAAGCTTAGTTCGGGAATTTCGGGCGAAGACATTCACGAATCACGGGAGAAGCAAAGTCAAAGTTGTAGTCCCAAAAAGTCCGGGTTTAGAGTGTGAACTAGTGGCAGACTTGTAAATATGTAAGGGGAGAAAAGACATTCTTGTATGTGTTCACATTAGGAATATTCTCTGAGCCTGAGGGCATTATCGGAATGTAAAAGTCCCTTCATCTCTCTATAAAAGGGGGCGCAAGGGCACGTGTAAACGGATTCAGACTTTTTTGGGACTTGTGCTACTTACGGAGAGCATCACTTGTCTCTTTGCGCTCTAACTCGTGTACTCGAACGTGTTGAGATCTCCACTCGTGTTAGGGTAGTTATCCGAATTTTTCGGGTATCCCCCCAACATTGGCGCCCACCGTGTCTCGAAACCCGAAAAAGAAACTCACGATGCCACCTCAAAAGAAATCCAAGAAGAACGCTCCAAAGTGCGGGCGAACCGGGATGATCGCCTTCCCACACAAGGAAATGAAACTTCGTTTGTGCCGGAATCCTCGAACGTAACGGACCGGCGGCGAAAAGAGAAGCTCGAAGCCCTCATGAAGGCGAGAGCGAAAAAAAACAGCTCATATCCAAGAACAACCTACCGAACAAGCAAGAGCACGAGAATGTTGATGCCGCCGATGATGCCATAGACGGACGACTAGCCATGGTCCACCAAAAGATACAACGGTTGCGAAAAAGACAAAGAAAAGTTCGCGGCTCAATTGCGGGCGAAGAGGAAAATCTCCGATAAACTAGAGCAAACTCGAACAAAGCAAAGGAACAGATACAAGCGATACAGAGAGAAATCGATGAAATGAAAGAGCAAGAGAACAGCTCCCTATGGCAAGAAACACCACAGCAGAACCCCGCGCCTGCAAGAGAATCCCCGAAGGAAAACTTCTTCGCGGGAAACGGAATCTCACACTTCGTGGATTCTGAATCACCACTCTCGATAGGGCTGCAAACAGCACCTTGGCCGCCGAAGTTCAAGCCTGTCTCTCTTCCCAAGTACAACGGTTTCGGAAATTCCAGGCAATTTCTCATGAGATACGAGTCAGCCGTGAACTCAGCGGGAGGAGATGATGTTGCACTCGCCAAATCCTTCATCATAGCTTGCGAAGGACCAGTACTGAATTGGTA
Source organism: Cenchrus americanus (assembly GCA_947561735.1). NCBI lineage: Eukaryota > Viridiplantae > Streptophyta > Magnoliopsida > Poales > Poaceae > Cenchrus > Cenchrus americanus. Next base: position 9,678,523 of record OX387242.1, read on the forward strand.
CTCACTTCTGCCTCCACACTCGATCTACAGCTGGGTAGATCTCAAAACAAAGTTCATGCAAGCGTTTCGGATGTTCCACGACACAACGGCCGAAGCCTCGGATCCGTATAACCGCAAACGAAGGACGGGGAACCACCGCGAAACTTCGTGAGAAGATTCATGCAACGAGAGGTCTCGGATCCCCGATGCCGATGACAAGACAACGATCAAGGCACCGATCAAGGGTCTCACCCCGGGGCCAACGGCTTCCCACCTCACAAGAAAGAAGCCCGAGACAGCTTGAAGAATTATTTCGGGAATTGGAGGATTACATCCCGTCCGATGATGACCATCGCAAGAGAGTAGCCGAACGAAACGAGGCAAGACGGGCGGCGGAGATATGACCCGGAGAGCACCACCCCGACATCCGCGAAATGTGAACAATGTTGGAAATCCTCGGCAACGAGCAAGAAAGCGAGGCCAAGTGCCGGGGGAGGATTCGATCAAAGAGGAAGGGGGAGAGGAAGAGGAACCTCAAACCTTCCGAACCACAACCCAAGAGATCCCCACTTCTATTGCCGGTATCATGGAAGAGGCCACGAGACCGAAGGGTGCCCCGAGACAAAAAAGAACATGGCACGAATCCAACAAGAGAAGGCGTTGATGAGCATCGCATCCTCGATGCCAACCCGGTTTCGGTCGAACTTCGGCCACGGCGGTTCGCGAGTCCGCAGCCAAGCTCTGTACCAGTTCAGCAATTTCCACAATCGCAATCAACATGGCAGCCTTCACAGCAATTCTTCCCTCAGTCACAAGCAATACAGTCAATCCAGCAGCCACAACCCATTCGGGAAATCTTGCCACCGCCACCAGAAAGCTCTTCGAGGCCTCAGTCAAGTTCGGGACCTCAGAATTCCAAAGCACTGCCATCATTCGGGACAATCATGCCAATCACAGGCGGATCTGCCATGGAGTTTGAAACAAAGAAGCAGCGAAGCAACTACTTCAGATCTGTGAATACCATCATCAATGATGGTCCAGCTGCCCGCCCGGAGTGGGCGAAGGTGCCAATCACCTTTACAGAAGAAGATTTCAAGCTGAAATCCGCGATCCACAATGATGCTATGGTGATTGAAGTCAACATTGCTGGATGGGTCATAGGAAAAATATTGGTGGACAACGGGAGTTCGGCGGACATCTTATTCCTGAAAACATTCGAGAAAATGAATCTGAGCCAGCACATGTTGGACCCACCAGAATACCCATTGCAGGGGTTCGGCGGGAAGCCCATCAAGCCAGTTGGAAAAATATCTCTCCCAGTTTCTTTCGGGGATCTCGAGAACGCCAGAACTGAGAACCTCACCTTCGATGTGGTTGACATATATCACCCGTATCTTGCGATCTTCGGCAGGGGCTTCATGAACAAGTTCGATGCTGTCATAAGGCAACAGTTCCTTTGCATGAAAATGCCTGCGCCCAAAGGGGTTATCACGGTTTTCGGCAATCAACAAGAGGCCGAAACATTGAAAAGGGCCACACACCTGGTCAAACAAATGTGTATCGGTGAAAGCAACTGAAGAGAGAAAGCAAGTCTATGAAGAGCCGAAGCGGGACAAAGAGAAAAATAATATAGCCGCGAGAAGATGAAACAAAGAGAGTGTACCGGACGATATGCCCGACGGAGAGCGGTCATAATAGGGGCGAACCTCGGCGCCGAAGAGGATGATGAACTCATGCGATTTACGAACGAAACAAGGATGTTTTTGCATGGTCGGCCAAAGATTTGCAAGGCGTGGACAGAGATATAATCGAGCATGTCCTCGAAACGGATGACAATATACCACCAAAGAAGCAAAAACTCCGAAAAATGTCCGACGAAAAGGTCAAGGCGGTGGAAGCGAAGTTCGAGAGATTGCGGGATGCCCAAGTAATCGGAGAAGTCAAGTACCCGGTTTGGTTAGCCAACACCTGTGCCGACCAAGAAGAAAAATGGCAAATGGAGGATGTGTATTGACTTCACCGATTTGAACAAGGCGTGCAAGAAGGACGATTTTCCCTTGGAAAGGGTAGACAAAATCGTGGATGATGCAGCCAACAGTGAGATGCTTTCGCTCCTGGACATGTTCTCTGGATATCATCAAATCCGAGTTCGCAAAGAGGACGAAGAAAAGACAAGCTTCATCACTCCTTTCGGAACATTTTGTTTCGTAAGAATGCCAGAAGGGCTGAAGAATGCGGGGTGCACGTTTTCAAGAATGATAGCAATAGTGCTGCACCAGCAGATTCGGAGAAATATCTTGGCATATGTGGATGACATAGTCGTCAAAAGTGTGCAGAGAAAAGACCATATTAGTGATTTGGCAGAAACGTTCGCGAACTTGAGGACAGCGAACTTGAAACTGAACCCAGAAAAATGTGTGTTCGGGATTCACAAGGGGAAAGTTCTCGGATGCCTAGTTTCAACTAAGGGCATTGAGGCGAACCCTGACAAGATCAAGGCTTTGATGGAAATGCAAGAGCCGGCCTCAGTGAAAGATGTTCAGAAGTTGACAGGGAGAGTGGCTGCCCTTAACAGATTCATTCCCAGAGCTGCAGAAAGAAGTCTGCCATTCTTCCAAGTTCTCGAAGTGCCAAGAAATTCCAAAGGGCCGAACCTCGGAAGCAAGCTTTTCGCGAACCGAAGGACTACTCGTCCAAGCATGACCAAGCTCTGTCCTCCCGAGCCAAAATCGCCGCTTCGCCGTATGTGTCCGCATCAAATTCGGCGATAAGCGCGGTCTTTGGTACGGAGAAGGAAGAAGAAGGAAAGCTGAGGCAAATCCCTGTATATTTCGCCTCTGAGGCATTGTCTGGTTCCAAGGTTTTCTATTCCGAGCTGGAAAAAATCGCGTATGCGGTCATCATGGCAGCAAGAAAGCTAAGACACTACTTCGAGGGCCACAGAATAAGAGTTGTCACCAACCAACCGTTAAGTGACTCCGTTCGCAAACGGGAGGCATCTACTCGAATCATCAAGTGGGGTCTTGAACTCTCCGAGTATGTAGTGGATTTTGAAAGAAGAAGTGCAATAAAATCACAAGTGCTGGCGCGATTTCGTCGTGGACCGGACCTCACCTACTCGAATACGGAGGAAAACATGCCCGAACCTTGGGTAGTGCGGTGTGATGGAGCATGGTGTTACAAGGGGGTTGGAATTTCGGTACATTGTGACATCACCGACGGCGTGGTTATAAGATATGCAAGCACGGCTCGTATTCGCGAACAATGAATACTCCACGAACAATACAACGAGTACGAAGCTCTACCGCCGCGCACCGAGAAAAATGAAAGCTTTGGGGCGACGGACCTTCATAATCGAACGGATTCGAAAGTAATCCAAGAACACATCGAGAAGGAAAGCGAGGCCGGGAATCCGAGTTCTCATGAAGTATCTTGAAAAAGTCGGAGAAATGGAAAGACACTTCGAGAGGATATTCGGTTCAAGATATCCCAAGGGATGATAACAATGAAGCGGATAAGCTCGCGAAGGCGGCGGCCGTAAATCAAGAGCTACCACCGGATGTGTTCTTTGAAATCATCGAGAGCCATCCATCAAAGATTCACGAACTCAAATCGTGAACATGGTGGAAATTCCAGACTGGAGAGCAGAAATAATGGCCTACTTAAGGGGACATTACGAACCACAGGATGAACTAGAAGAGAAAAGGTTGAGGCAAAGGGCTCGGGGGCTACACCGTGGTAAATGGAGAATTGTACAAATCAGGAGTCACTGAACCTTGGTTACGCTGCATTACCTCCGAAAAAGGTCGTGAACTCTTGAAAGAAATTCACAGTGGATTTTGTGGGGCACACATAGGCACCAGGGCTTTGGCTGGCAAGGCAATAAAACAAGGATTCTATTGGCCAACCATCAACATCGACGCCAAGATGTTGGTTCGGCAATGTGAAGCATGCCAGAAGACGGCAAATCAGCGACCGCCTTCAATGCCGCTTCATTTGATTCCTCCAACTCGGCCTTTGCAAAGATGGGGCATGGATCTAGTAGGACCGTTGCCGGCGGCTCGGGGTAATTGCCGATTTGCGGGCGTAGCGGCCGACTATTTCACGAAGTGGGTAGAAGCAAAACCACTCGCGAACATCACGGCGGCAACGGTTCGAAATTCTTTTGGCGTAACATAGTCTCGCAGGTTCGGAGTTCCTAGAGAACCGACGGTTGATAATGGCAAACGGTTGACCGCTACACCTTCAAAGAGTATTGCGAACCCCCGGGCACACAAGTAAAATTTTCGTCGCTTTATCATCCACGGTCCAACGGAGCGGTTGAAAGAGCCAATGGCCCGATTTTTTCGGGAATCAAGAAATGCTTGTTTGATCGAAAAAAAAAGGAAAATGGGTGGATGAACTTCCTAAGGTGATCTGGTCTCATAACACCACAGTTTCAAGGGCAACAGGTTTCACACCTTTTCGCCTACTCTTCGGGACTGAGGCTATGACACCAGAGGAGATCAAGAATGAAAGCATGAGGGTCTTGAAAGGAAAAGAGATAGAGGAAATTGACAAGAAGGTGGAGAAAGACATGATAGAGCTGACAATACTCGAAGCAACGAGAAAACATTGAGAAATATCGAGAGAGAGACAAGAGCATGGAGAGACAAAAAGGTGGTCCGAAGGACATCAAAACCGGTGATCTTGTCTTGAAAAGAAAGAAAAATTGGGAGAACCCGGGAAAGCTTCATGAGTCATGGGAAGGGCCTTACATAGCTAAGGAAACAAATATGCCGTGGGGCTTTTCGCCCGATGGAGCAAACTGGCGAAGAGTTGCCGTATTCGTGGAATGCCGACACCTTAAAGAGGTATTATCCATGAAGATCTTAGTTGTACATGAGTATAGTAGATAGCAGCTTTTCAAATTTCGTAAGTTTACACCGTAGGAAAATAAAAGCCCGAGTCACGTGTTTATAAGTGACTTCGGAAAAAGTTAGTTCTATATCTTAATCGTAGTTCTAGAATAAGAAGGACCGTACTCTTTTCCTTGCAAAGGGGGCTCTAAATCAAGAGGCAAGGTTTTTAACGAGGCGGATCCCGTGTAAATACTCTTTCCGATATATATATGAAAAGAGTCTTCCCCCAAATTGCGTGTTTCGTATTTTCTGTCTCGAGAATCCCATCGTGAAAAAAGAAAAAGTTCGTGAGAAAGGCTTCGTGATAGCCGTAATCCCATCGTGAAAAAAGAAAAAGTTCGTGAGAAAGGCTTCGTGATAGCCGAATCCCATCGTGAAAAAAGAAAAAGTTCGTGAGAAAGGCTTCGTGATAGCCAGAATCCCATCGTGAAAAAAGAAAAAGTTCGTGAGAAAGGCTTCGTGATAGCCAGAATTCCATCGTGAAAAAAGAAAAAAAAAGTTCGTGAGAAGGGCTTCCTGATAGCCGAAATCCCATCCATCGAGGGATTCCCACTGAAAAGGCCTGAGACAACAACAAGTTGTGGCCTAGAAAAATCCCATCCATCGAGGGATTCCCATCGAAAAGGCCCCGAGACAACAACAAGTTGTGGCCTAGAAAAATCCCATCCACAAGGGGATTCCCATCGGGGAAATTCGCATGATGATTTCGAAAAAGTGAATGTCTAAGGATTTGCTTGTGTTTTCTCACTTGGTATAGATTGTTTAAAATTTTTTCGGTATCATCATTGTAAAAAAGGGGCAAGGGGCTCGGTCGGTGATCGCGAGAAAAACCTTGGTTGAAGCAACCGAGGGTTGCTGTATCAACCGAGGCAAGTCCGCCAATTCGGTCAAGTCCACAAAATTCGGAACAAATTTTGTCGACTCGCACATTAGCAATCGAGATTCGCAAAAACTAAGGAAGACTACTCTCGGAAAATGCGTTACAAATTCGAGAATAGTAGGCTTCGCAAATCCGCAATCCGGTTTTCATGCGAAACGGCAAGTCGGGGAGGGTGACGTTTTTTCAAAGAAAAAACATATTCATTGCCTTATTCACATAAAAACTCCCGAATAGTTCATCAAGAATTACAACAATCAACACGAAGCTTAGAATGACAATTCTACTACATGTCCGGGTTTACAAACGTTGTTGTCAGCTACATCACTAGCATAGGCGAACTCAGATGAACCGGCTAAGGGGCTAAGGGGCTCCGTCTTCGGAGCTTTCGCGGATCGCGAAGTAGAGGATGCAGAACGGCTCTTTTTACGAAGCAAGAAAAACGAAGTGAGATCAAGACAACCTATAGAAAATTTAAGCGAGGCCTCAAACCAAAAATCGGAAAAATCTTGCTCAGGATGTGCTTGTTTGAATAGACGCCATGCTTCACCGCTAACAAACATTCTATCTCGATGAATTCGTAGTGGTAGCACGTCTCCGCGCAGCCCGGCTTGCGGGACTGCGCAGGGTTAAAATATACAAAACATTTGTTCAGGTAAGTTTGGTGAATCTACACGAATGTACAAGCTGATCTTCAATCTACACAAAAGTTCGAACATGTCGTTTAATTCACGACATCCACCTTCGGTGACTCTTCTTCTGGATCGGGGACTTGTCCACGGTCGTCGCCACCACCGCTGCTGCCGCCGCTGCTGTGCTTTGCCCGAGCCATCCTCGCCGGATCCTCCCGAACTCTCCCCGAAGTCGATACTTCGGGAGACGCGGCGGCGTGTTCTCGCTCCTCCTTTTCTCTTAGCTGCGAAAGAAAGAAAAGAGTAAGGAAATCTTAAGAAACTGGAACACATACGACGAACATAAGTCACGAAATAGGCCAAAGAATTACCTCGTCAAGCTTCAACCGCCCAACAAGCCTTAGCCATTTCCGCCCCGCCAACCATCCGAATTCCTTAGCGAACTTTAGCTTTATAGCAATAACGTCGGGGTTGTCTTGAAGTATAGTTTCACTGGTAACGCCCCGGGAACCGAGAAAGGTTCGCGCGAAACTTTGCCAAGTCAGCACAACCATAGTCATGAAGGACCTTCAGAATGCTTTCTACAGAAAAAGATACGGCAAAATTGCCGGCACCATCGATGACTTCATGGAGAGCCTTGAATTCCTCCTCGAGCCAGTCCATGAAATCGGAAACATCAATGTCATCTGGAAGAGGAGCTGGACGAACACCATACTCATTCAAGGACTTCGGTACTCAGCATAAAGCAACTTTAATCTTCCCGAAATTTCCGAAATTTGTTTCTTCGAAGATTCACTTTCTCGCCGACGTTGCTTTCTCAAGATCTACGATTTTCTCGATCCTTCGAGCTTAGTGACTTGGCGAGGATGGCGTTGTTGACGCGGAGATCTTCGACAATCTTGGCAGCACGCTCTTGTTGTTGCCGAAGTTTCTCGATCATACTCGGTCATCTTCGTGACATTTTCGAACCTTCTCCGGCTCTTTCTCGGAATCTTCGAGCGCGGCTTCGGCGACCTTCTTCTCGTCCCGACTCCTTTTCAAGGCCTCGGCCCGGCTCGGATACCTTCTTTTCCGGCTCTAGGTTCGTGGATTCCGCGAGACCAAAGTTGCGCTCCAACTCCTTGAACTTCCGAGAAAGTTCCTCATTAATCCTCTCCTCGCTCGTAAAGTCGCTCTATGGCAACTTTCCCGAGCATAGAGTGCTTGAGAGTATAGTCTTCATGGAAGCGCGCAAGTTTCGAAGGAGAATAGGAATGCAACAGATTCTTGAATTCTGAAAAATTCAAGAATAAATCTCAGGTGAACATTCTACAGTCACGAATCGTACAAGAGAACAGTGGGAATCAACGAACCTTGCTTGCTAAAGTGCTGCATAGTGACTTGTTTGGTCGAACCCGAAGAGGCTTTCCCCTGAGGTGAAGGGGTAGTGTCGGAGATAGATAGAGGCCTTTTTTCGGAGCCTTGAGCGGCTTCTTCGGGTTGTTCCGACGCATCTCCTCCTGTTTCATCAACAATTGTGGACGATTTCCATAGAGTTAAAAACTTGGACGTCTTGCCCCCGACGCCAATTGTCTCGAAACCAACACGCAACAATTTGCCTCGATGAGACGTACCAAAGCTTTTGTTAAAGGCAGCCAAGGAAGGAGACGGCGCTTGGTCTTCGGGGACGTCCTCCCGAACTTCGACCAGTGGAATATTTTCGGAGGAAGGGCCATCCCTTTGAATGGTTCGCTCAAGGTCACGGGCAAAATCGGAGGAGACTTGATCAGCGGTAGTGACATCAACAGCAGGAGTTTCGGCAGCAGCGGGGGACTCAGTGTGAGCAACAGCTTCAGCAGCAACAGCTGACTTCTCGGCGGCGGCGGGGGGATGCCTCTTGTTGGACTTCGGGATCAACATCCGAAAAGGAATCGATGTCGACGAACTCATTTTCGGAACCGGCGGGACAAATGTCTCGAAAGTTAAATAATGGCCGAGAGGAAAACACCTTTGGGATTATCTCGCCTTTGTGGGGACGTCGTCGTCGAAGGCGGACGGAACCCGCCGAACTCCGGAGGAAGAAACCTTCTTCGCAGCCTTCTTCAATTTTTTTCCGCTCATCCGGGCAAGCCCCGAAGCGGCTTGAAGTTCGGCCTTCCGAAGTTTGAGGTTCGGAGGTACTTCGCTTGCGCTTCGACGACTCAAGAGATTTGGTCTTTAAAGGCTTCACTCCCGAACAAGTTCCTTCGACGGCGGGCGACGAGCCGCGCTTCGATGATCCGATGCGGGGAGCATTGATAGGGGCGGGCCGAGCAACCGGCCACGGCGACGGCGGGAAGTTTCGGTTTAGGACCGGGGGCTCGAGAGCCGAAAAATTTGTCACCGCAGATCTCCGAAAAGACGCGGTTGATCTTCTTCTTGTGCTTCACCAGGGCCTTGTATGCTTTATACTCGTTCATGGTATATTCGCCTACCATGATGTTGACCCTTTTCTCTACTTCGTCCATAAAGTCCTTGGCGGTCTGGCCCGCGCGAAGTTTAATCCCGAACTTCGGGAAAGGAACCTGCCGATCTGCCCAGTTGACGTTGTAGTGTACGATTTCGGCAGGAGCCCAGCCGTTCGAAATAGGCCGGACTCGCGGCGACGAATTCTTCGATAATGTCGCGACCGCCAAGTATCGTACTGGCCAAATGAAATGCACTCTCGCAATTCCGAATTCCCAGAGCGCGCTGGTTGTACTTCCCCACATTTAATGCAGTGAAGGGCGCGATCGGGCAATGCAGCTTCGGCACATCAACTTTCAAGTAAAACCAGTACGACTTCCAATCTTCGGAAAGGTTGGTCTTGCAGCAGGGAGAAATCTGAATTCGGGTAATCCCTTGACGGGTGTTCTGGCGTCGGGTATTGAAGGTACAGCATGCGTGCTGACTGTGGTAGAACTGCCCATCTTCACCTTTAACAACTTCTGGAGTAATCACCAGTTCGTAAAATCTGGTGAAGGCATCGATGATAGGGCTACAGCCGAAGGTCTTCAGAATCCAGATAAACTTCGAGACTTCGAGAAATGACGTCGGGGTAAGCTGGTGAATCTTTACTGAGAAGGCATCGAGAATTTACGGCGAGAATGGGGTCACAAGGGGAACCGCAGCCGCCGAGATGAAGAAATCCCGAAAAACCACAACTTCTCCGGCCTTGGGGGTAGGAATTATTTCATCGAGCGGGCGCGCGCCGGCCCCCGGGAGAGAAGAATCCGGCCTTCTCGTACTCACGAATAAGGTTGCTTGTGACCTTCGACTCTCCGAAGGCAAGCGAGGGCGGCGGTGGGCCGAAGTCCTCGGCATGACCGGATCGTCTACCCCGGCATCCACATCCCCGACGTCTTCGCCACCATCGGATCCGGCCTCCCCGTCTTCGCGGCTTCGGGAACCGCTAGGTGATCCGGCATCTTCGGCGGCTTGGTCGAGTGGGAGACCGGCGGCGATCAACTCCTCGGTAGTCATGGGTCTAGGCCGTATTTCGATGCGAGCCACCTAGTGAGTATGGGCATTCAGACAGCTTAGATTAATGGCCGAAAAAGAAGCTACGAAATTCGTAACATTACTACACCAAAGTTAAACGAACTAACGAAACAACAAAGCAAACATAAACGAATACCTTAGGAAAGCGCGAGCAAGACCCGGAGTTCGCAAGTCGTCTAGCGAGAGAAAGCTAGCTCCGCGAAAGAAAGAAACCGTGAAAGTCGTGAAAGGCGCGGGAGCGATAAAAAATTTTTTAACGAGCCGCCGGCCCGCTATTTATAGGGCCGGAGAGGGGCGCTTCGCGAAGTCCGTCTCGATTTAACCGCCGTTGGCTCCCCGAGTGACGCGTGTCCCCTCCGACGTTCCGAGGGTGACGTTTTTTTACTAAATTTCCGAAAAGTTCGTGGAATCGGATCGTCGGAGTCAACCCGCTTCCCCGAGGGGCTAGTGTTGGGGAATTCGGAAAACACATCACCCTCGAAACGTCGCGATCTAATGGCATTCTCAAAGTATGTTTTTCGGGAGAGCGGGGAATTCGCGAATCCGGGAAGTCCGAGACTCGCGAAGTCTCAAATTCGCGAATGTGCGAGTTCGGGAATCTTGATTCGGTGAAAAGGCGGGCTCATGAACACGCGGGGCCGGAACCCGAACCGTTGATGGTCCGAACTTCGGGGATTTGTTGGTTCGGGAATCTAATGAAGACTCGTTCGAAACTCGGGCGCGGGGACATGCTCGAACCCACGGGAAAGCAAGAGCCGTTTCGGGAATCGTGGAAAGCTTAGTTCGGGAATTTCGGGCGAAGACATTCACGAATCACGGGAGAAGCAAAGTCAAAGTTGTAGTCCCAAAAAGTCCGGGTTTAGAGTGTGAACTAGTGGCAGACTTGTAAATATGTAAGGGGAGAAAAGACATTCTTGTATGTGTTCACATTAGGAATATTCTCTGAGCCTGAGGGCATTATCGGAATGTAAAAGTCCCTTCATCTCCCTATAAAAGGGGGCGCAAGGGCACGTGTAAACGGATTCAGACTTTTTTGGGACTTGTGCTACTTACGGAGAGCATCACTGTCTCTTTGCGCTCTAACCGTGTACTCGAACGTGTTGAGATCTCCACTCGTGTTAGGGTAGTTATCCGAATTTTTCGGGTATCCCCCCAACGAGTAGGCAGTCCAGCAATGGATTATGCACATACAACTACACTGCACGAAGTGTAAAACCATCTTTTAAATTCAGATAAAGAGTGAGATGCCGGTAAATGTTCAACAACTTTGTTGAGTTCAGTTTCAGATTAAGATAGGAAAGTTTCAGCTTGCTTATTGTACTGTACTTTTCTCTCAGAATAAATCTTTAGTACAAATCAGTCAGCAGTATTTTTCTTTCAGAACAAATCAGCTCTACAAATCAGCCTAAGTTTTGCTGAACAGAACAAACCAGCCTTACAAATCAGCCTAAGTTCTGCCGAACAGGTCATCTCATTCACCTGGCTTGCATTGGTGACCTGCTGGGTGATGAAGTTAATGGAAGACAGGACAAAATTAATTAAATGGCAACTCTGAACAACTCTCTATGTATCAGGCAACCAAAGCACCATCAAGTTAGGGAAAAAATTGCACAAATAATATTTCAATTTGGATCTAACAAAACCACCTTGCACGCAATGCATCTCCCATGCAGAAACTTCATCCCTGAGTCTGGATTTTGGCACGAACTACAAACTAACCAGGTGGTGGATCACCAGTAGTTGAAAGCGATGTGTTCTGGGCTTTAGCGGTTGAGGCAGGATGACCTCCTGCACTTGTTCCCTTTCTTGGAGCATCCACATTCCCATCGCCTCGCACGAACACTGCGTCTAGCTGTCTCCAAAGAAGTCAGCACTCATCGATACCAAGACGGATCTGTACCGGGATAGTTTCTGATGCATCCCAAGCTTACTATAGTCTTTAGGAACAGACTGGATAGGTGGCCATGAACATATCACCTCCCTCCGTCAAGAACAATTGTTCATCTGTCTCCCACCAAAAGAGTAGAGGTGCAGGAGGCGTTCGTATTCCCGATGAAGCAATAGTGTTCTCCCAACATTGCTCTTTTATGGACCTAAATAAAGAGGATCATATCTAAGTACTTGAAGTTCAGTTAAATAGGCACCTAGCCACCTCCTGCCTACCACTTCACATGTTAATAAACTTGTCAACCCATCGTTTTCACTCTTCAGTCTATAAGATAGATGTCGTGGGCTCGTGGCCTCCCAAATTGATCTGGTTGTCCTCTGGGAAGCAGCCCAAATCAAGGAAACACTCTCTAACCTAGCTGAACATCAAACTTTATGCAGAGCTTGGCATATGACTATATAGAAGTAATGTAGAAGTTATTGATACTTCCTACTCCTGTAGGAAAACCACTGGAGCAATTTCCATTAGCTACTTTTATCTATCATCTCCCCCTTTTCGAGACAAACATTTAAATAAAATAACAAAAAGGAAGCGTTTATGCTCAATTACTCATCATACGAAACTACGAATGGTGTTGTTCTCTCACATTGGACATTAATTGCTCGTGTATATATGGACCTAAAAAGAGCTCCGTATCACATAAGAATATAGATGGCCATATGGGCCGTCCAGCCGAGCACAGCACGAGCCCGACGTGGCCCAGGCACAACGGGCATGAGCACGACGCGACACGATGGCAGCCGTGCTCATGCCGTGCCCGCACTATGTGCTGAGCTCGCGACACAGCATGAGCACAAAAGCATTTTTTCGTGTCGTGCCGGCCCGAGGCACATGATGGGCCATCTGGGCCGTGTTAGCGTGCAGCACGATGAGATGGAGAGGGGGAAGAACTACCACGCCGAAGGAGAGGAAGAGGAGGCCGCCGGGCCACAAAGCTCGCCGCGGCCACCGGAGGAGACGACAACACGGTCGCCGGAGAGGGGATGACGACGCGAAAACCTCCTCCTCGCGTGTGGAGGTCGGGCCACGGATCCGGCTGCGAGGCGCTCTTCCCCGCACATGGAGGCCGGGCCACAGATCCAGCCACAGGTTCCTCCTCGTCACGGCGGCGCCGCCTCCATGCGCGAGGAGGTAGAGGTGGGTCGCACCGCCTCCATGTGTGACAAGGAAAGGATGGCGTAGGTGGCCGGCGGCTACGACATAGGAGGAGATGGCTGGCGGCGGCGGCGGTGGCGGAAATGGCTGACGGCGGCGACGACAAAGATGCCGACTGCGACATGTGGCTTTGTGACTGCGGATGGAATGGGGGAGGTGGGGACTGGGGAGAGATGCTAGGGTTAGGGGAAGATGTGTCTTCTTTATATATGATCGGTTAGGCTGGGCCAAGTAGGCTATTGGGCCTCGTGCCAGCACATGGGTTGCATCGTGCCGATTGTTTTCGTGCCGTGCTGGGCCGACACTATGGGCTGAGGTTGCAGCCCAACACAACCCAACGTCGTGCTCGTGCCGACCCAGGACCGAAATCGTCGTGCTAGGCCCGTGCTCGTGTCGGGCCAAAAATTCGTGCTTTGGGCTGACCTATGGGCCTCGTGCTTTTTGGCCATCTATACATTAGAATGGGTCATATGTTTGATTCCACACCAATTGCTAGGTACATGCACCTCAGTTAAACTACTCAACAATAAATTGTTAGTCATGTTCAATAAATTTCTCAGATCAACCGACTTGAGACCAAAAATGTTGATGGCAGCCGTCCAACGCCTTTAGTGTCCTAAGAAAACTTGATGTCTTGTGACATTCCAGTGTGAAATTTTAGCCCATCTTTGGGTTTGGAGCACTTATTTTGTGGAATGCAAACCAAGTGCCATTACTAGAAGTGCACAAATTACATCACTACCAAAGTAATTAATAGAGGAAAACTTGCATTTAGTCACCCTTCCACAAACAGTAGTAACTAATCGTCACTGCCAAAGTAACTAACAGAGGAAAACCAAGTGCTCTATCCTCACTCCACCACGCACACGTCTTGTTCCGGTTGTTGCCTTCTTGGCATGTGCCTCCCTACCTTCTGTTGTGAGCTGATCGCTCTTGTGACTCGTTCTTTCATGGTTGGTTGTTGCTTGTGGGGTCTCACATCCTCCGGTCATCTTCTTCGCTGGCAGGGTTGGGAGGATGGGTCTTTTTCCTCCCCTTAGTGCTTCGCTCGCCTCCTCCTTGTCAGGTGTGTTGGAGTGTGGGACACGGGTATTGGTCATTTGGTCGCTTCATGGTAGTTTGGTCATCGTGGTTGCTCTCATGTGCCCGTAGCTGATCTTTTAGTTGCCGCCGTGGATTACTCGCTGCAATTCCATCGGGTTGTTTTATCTTCTAGATCTCAGCGTTCTTTGGTGCAGGGTTGGTGGTTTTGGTGGCATTCAGTGAAAACCTAGCCTAGCCTTGTAGCTCAACCTGCTGAGGGCGTCATCGTGGCCTCCAAATCCGGTGCTTACGCCGGTGAAGACCTTGTAACATCCTGGAATTTTCTCCGAATGTTAGCAATGCAAAAATGTGGATTTCAAAATTTCGATTGGTAACTGAGTGCATAACTAACATATAAGGTTGTCTTCTTTGATACTTCCCTGATTTCCTAGACTTAAATTGAGCAAAATAATAAACGTTAGGAAATATAAATTGCTAGTGTGAGAACCTTGGGGTTTAATGGATTTATTTTGGTTCTTATTTGAGTGGGATTCAAATTTGAATTCTAATTCAAATTCGAATCTAATGTTAAATATTAGTTACCGTGTTTAGATAATAGGGAAAACCTAAAATCAGTTACGGGCCTTAACCCACTCTACTAAAGTCTGCCGGGCCACCCCCATCTTTCTCATTCGGCCTGCGCAACCCGCCGACCCATATCACCTTTCGGCCCACCTTAAACCGCAGCCCAACTCCCACCTACCACCTTCACCTCTCGTCACCGCCAAGTGGGGCCCATCGGCCGCCCTCTCCCTTCCCCCACCTTTCCCTTTCCTCCCTATCTTCTATCCCGTGACGCGCACCGTGGGGGCGGGCGCGCGCGCCCCCATGGCCGCCGCCCCCCCGCGCCCGCATCACGGGATGCCCGCCGTGTGGCCGAGGCGTAGACGCCAAGGTTTGCCCACCGTCCATCCATCCGCCCGAAAACCCTAGAGCCGCCCTATAAATCGAACTCCCATCCTCATCTCCCCGTCCGCCGCCTTGGGGATTTTGCCCCTGTCCACCGCTAGAGAAGAGGAGGAGAGGGGGAAAGAAGAAGGGAGGGGAGAGTGGAGCGCCGCCGGGGAGGCTGTGACCGGAGCGCGCCGAGGAGCCAGAGCCACCATCCCGGAGCGCCGTGGGGTCCATCCTGATCACCGCCGTTCGTGAAGAAGAGAAGAGGAAGAGGGAGCCGGGGTCGTCGCCGACCCACGAAGCCGGAGCCGGAGCTGCTGCGCAGGGACGCCGACGCTGTGAACCTGGAGGATCGAAGCACCTCTCGCGCCATGGATGCCCTCGACATCGTGAAGCCGGAGCCGGAGTCGCCCGTGTGCCGGGAGAGCTCGTGCATCGCTTCGTCGACCGCCATCCGTCGGTAGATTGCCCGAACCACTCTGCTTTGCACTCCTGTGCTGCAACTCTTCATCGTCGTTCACCACCTCGACCAGGGTCACCAGGTGAGAGATGTTGTCTTTCTCTCTGATGTGGAGACCGGCCTTAGCACCGTGGGGAGAGTGAGCTTGCCCGTAGTGACCATGTCTTGTTCCTGCTTGCTCCGCGCCACCGCGCGACCCGACGTTGTCTGGGAGCTGGCCATCGAGCCATGTCGGTCATCTTTGCAGGTGCCGCTGCCGTCCGCGCACGCGCTCCGCCGCTTGCCATCCTTTCTTTGTCCCGTCGCCATGGCACGCACCAGAGGTTTTCCCCAAAGTCATGCCTTTTCTGGGCAAGGGATCTTGGTCACACACACCCACGGCGAGCTAGGACGCTGGTGCCGTCGAGCCGTCCCTCGCCACTTGGAGCGTCGCTCCCGCCTCGATTCGTCGCTGGCGCACACAGGCCCGTGCACACCACCGCTGGGCCAAATCTCTGTCTTCCTGACCAAACCACCACGCACAAGCATGCAGGCACCCAAGGGGGCTGACCCCTGCCCTATCTGTTTAACATGTGCCCGCACGCACATGTGCGAGTGGGCGAGCACACCGGCGCAGACACCCCAGTACTCGCCACCGTCGCCCCACCTCGTCGCGTCGCACCCTATCCCCTCCGCTGAGGGTGACCTTCCTGCCTGGGCGCATGAGCACCATGCCAAGCTGGTGCACGCCTTTGTTCATTCGCACGCCATCCTGGCCGAATGAGCGCGGCCACGCGCTCACGATCACACGTCCACGCGCTCGCATGCGTGATACCTCGCCGGCGTTGGGCACCTCCGCCGCGTTGTTGCGTTTCCCCTGTTTTCCGCCGTGCCGGCCGAGACCTTGCCTCGTGGCCAAACCACCGCTGGGTAAGCCGTTCCTGACCGTGCTCCTTCGTTCGCAAGACGGCGTCCCCACCGCATGGTGCACCACCTTTGTCGACCTCTACCGCGCTGAGCCGCCACCGTTTGGTCGTTGCTCGACACCGGGTGCATCTGTTTGCAGCCGCGTGTCTGTGCACGTTCACGCGCAAGCACTCCCTCGCTAGCGAGCTGCCACGCCGCCACGGGTACCCCAGCCGCAACGCTGCGGAGCTCGAGCCACACCAAGCCGTTACCGCCGCGCCGTCGTGCTAGCCCGGGAGCTTCACCTCACGGCCGAGCGCATGCGCATGTGCTCGATCAAGCCATCGCATTTGTGCACCTTTTTGAGCCTGGAGAACACGTCCGCGCGACCGCGCCGTCCCGACCTACCCTCTCCGCCTAGGCGTGCGAGTGCCAGACCACCCTCGCACACGCTCCATTCCTTGGAGCTGGCCACCCCAACTTCGACGCCGACCTGCTCTGTTCCACTACCACCAGCTTCTCCTTGCCTCTGCTCTCTTCCCTTTGGTTTTCCCCCGTCGCAAGATCCAAAGTGTAGCAGCAACCGCTTTGCTCCCTCTCTGGTCGGCAAGCAAACAACAGACTTGCTGCTCTGATCTTGCATCGCAAGGACTAGCAACTTGCTGCCTTCCTATCTTCCGCGATTCCTGCAAGAACCAGTAGTAGGAGCTGAATTCCAAGCAAAGCACCAGCAATCCTTCTCTCTTTTCTCCTTATCCCAAGTAACAAGCCAGCAATTCCTTTCTTCTTCCACTAAAGCTGCAGCCAACTATTTTCTTCTTCTCGCTCCTCTTCCACAACCGGCAGCCTTTTCCCGGCCATGATCCGCACGAGCAAGCCACCCACATAATTTTGGGCCTCCTCTTTTCTCCCATCGAGCAGCAATAAGCAATCTGCAGTAATTTCTTTTCTTTTTCCCAAACAAGTCAATCCGCCAGCAGCCCCTTTCCTTTTCCCCTCTCCAAGGCAACAATCAGCGCAGCACCCCTCTCTTGTTTTTCTCCAACGAAAGCAATCAGCCGGCGGGCACCACCAACCCCGCCGCCATCTTCTCCCTTGATCCCGACCGCTACAATTGTTCTCAATTGTCAAAGCAAACATCAAGCATCGGGCTTGCTGCTATCATCCACCGAACGGCTAGCGTCCCGGGCACACCGCTTCGCTCTCGGCACCATGCTTCGCCGTCCGCCCCAAGCCCGACCATGTCGACGACGAACGTGTTCACCGGATGGGAGCGGAGATGCTTCTGCCGCCGTGGACGAAGTCGCCGACGACCACAAGATGGAGGGCGCGCCGCTCTTGAGCCCGGGGAACCGCGAGCCTCGTTCGCACCGAGTCGGCATGGCCCGGACTCGGCACATCCTCTCCGTCCTGGCGCCACGCCGTGCCGTCGATTGAGCCATGGGTGAGTCACCGTTCACCACATGGTTGTATCACAAGCAAAGGAGGAGGATGACCACAAGGTGAACCATGATCATGGTGACCTCGATGACACCGAGGTTGCCGATCTTCTCGCCTACACCAAGTTGTTTCCTTTGTCCACCTCGCCCGCGACCGGTTCTCGCCATCCTTGAAGCTTTCTTCTGTTCTAGTTGTTTAGTGCCCCGTGCAATCTTGAAAGGTGGAACTACAACAACCAATACGTGATGGGTTTAAATGCCTTGAACGTAAGTCGGCTTGGTCACATCTTGATGCTTTAGCTTCGACTTATGATTTGTGTGCACAAAGCAAGCCGGCATTCTTTGTGTGGATGCTCGCCCATCTAGCTACGCTAATGCACACCTTGTTTCGGCTAGGCATCCTCACGGAAAGACCTTGCCCATGAACTTCGGACAGCCGTAGCTATGGTCGGATAACCACAACAAGCGACAACGGACCATGCCCGGCCGTAGGCGGTCGTGCCTTGCTTCGCTGCCGGCCACAAGTGACGAAATTCACTTGGCGACCTAATGCTAAAGGTTTACGTGCATCGCTTTTGACCAAGCCGCTGCAAGCTCTCTCCTTTTATCCCTAACCGAGCGTCGAAACTCTTTCGGAGCATGAAGCCGCAATCCCATCTAGATATAGAACTCCCGCTTATGCCGTCAATCTAAGCTTGAGCCCTTGCCTTGTTCTATTCTCGTTCGAGAGCACAAGTCTCGGTCCCATGCTATCTTCGCTAGCGGGGGTCTTGAGCAAAAGCAAGCAAGTGTAGCAACCGTATATATGCTTGGAGTATATGTACATGCTAATCCATCTCATGGGTTGCTTGCTAGCAACAACCTTTGCCCTTTTTCCACCAAACCTTAATATGTGAACCCGTGCTCGTTCTCAATCTTTCAAGTCCCGATCATACCCTTCGCCGCGGCTATGACACGCCTTCGTCATGCACGACACGTGCGAATCTAAACCCATCGGCCATATCCTGGATAAATCCATCCTCGCCATACCTTTGTCATGTATCGCCTTGACCAAGCTTCTCAATCACCACATCGATTCTAGCTAATCTAATCTCGCTCAATCTCTCTAATCGACCAAAGAGGGCATACGGACTTACCGTTGGGACCCGCCGACATGTGAAGCCGCTAACTACCTAATCTAGTCCCTTCGGCATAAGGGACCCACAAGATGACTTGTGGGGTCCAAGCCGACCTTTGACCTTCCTTTTTGACTTGGTCTACAAAGATCGTTGACTAGCCAACTTACCATGCAAATCAACCCAAAAACTTAGCTCATGGCTCTCTAACTTGCTAACTTGTGTTATCGTTGCTTTATCGCAATAAATTAAATTGATAAAATATTTCTTTATTTGAAAATCCATAATAAATTGACCCTACCTTAGAAAAATATGAAATCAGTTTCTTTATTCTTCTAGAATCATAAAGCACCCGTTAGACTAGCATTTGGAGTTTATTTGGTTCTTTATTGCTTCTTTTCGGAGTTATTTGCATCTAGACATCGTGTGTATTTATATTTGCAAATCTAGGAATTCTCGGAGCCGAGGAGTCAAGCCGAAGATCGAGGACAACTACGGAAACTCCGACGACTACTTGCACACGGTGTTCACGCCCGACCGATTCTCGAAATACCTATTAGGCATTGCTATGTAGAATGCTAGCGCTTTACTTTAAATGCATGATGATGAACCTTGCAATCGCCTTCTTTAATTATCCTGTCCTTGATTGTCCTACTTCTGTATATGTTTATATAAGCGTGTATATACGCTGAGCTTCACGATGCATGTGTTAGGTTGGGAATAGTGGTTCTTGGTGTGCGTGGGGTAAAACCGGCAGGAGAAGGCATTTTGGGTACCTTGGCGGGGGTGAGCTCGAAACAACCGATCTGGGATCGGAGATGAGGGTGCACTCCTCAGTGCATTCCCACTTTTACGGTTTTCGGAGCACAGGTGTCGGGGTTTTAACTGCGGATGGAGGACATGAGCTTGCCCCGATCTGAAATCGAGTGGATCAACTTGTCGATAGGACTTTCGTACACACCACCTCGCCAAGAGTGGGGTTAGGGCCGAGTTGAGCTCGGCAAGTGCGGAACCATACCTGCCAGCAGGATAGCGGGGTATCAGTGGGAGAGGGGTGGAGGTGATACCACCCTCTCAGAGCGACTCCCGTGTGGCCACACGGGGGCATTTCACAGTTCCGGTGCAATCCCCACCGCGCGCGGGGGGGAGGGGGGATCGTTTTGAGGGCCGGATGCAGGATAGGATCGTAACTACCAAGAGTTCGCACAGTAGGATGGGCTCGGTCGGTCGGCCACCGGCCGGGTTCCATTCCGATTTGGGTACATGCGTACACGCTCTGCAGACTTGTTTGATCTATATGTATAGCCACGTCCTCGGTCATGGACAAACCTTGAAGACATGCTCGTTCCTCATGTTTTGGGATTTCTACCTCCCCCTGTAGTTGAGAGTGTGGTGAGCCGTGGTTGCAGTCGGTTAGAGGAGAGTTGCTCCCTCTACCTCGTCGATCCGATTGCAATCATTGAGGTGCGAGGAGAGGAAGTTCTCGCATCGACCCTAGATGGAGATAGGATGTGGAGACGGGGCCCCGGGGTACCATGTGGTTCCGAGCCGTGTTTGAGAGTTTGGTTTGGGACCGATATGGAGATGTTTTCTGTTTATGCTTCGCCGTCGTCGCATAGGAAGCTTGAGCTTCTATCTTGTCACCTTTCTTATCCTTTAGAGATAGGCCACTTAAAGCCGCATACGGTTGGTGACGTGAACCTATCCCGTTCCTTGGGGATAGTTTTGTGAGTGTGCAGGATTGGACTTGGAGTGAGAGTCCGAGTTTGAGGAATTCATGAAGGATGGGTTGCGTTGCTTCGCTCAAGGATGCCTGTGGTGAAGATTGAAGATGAAGACTTGAAGCCCTAGCTACCGCTACGCAAGATTTCTACTTGTCGCTTAGCCCAAGGGGCTTCTACTAAATTTGTATACCGAGTCGTCTCATATGTAACTATTCTGTATTGTACTCTGATTTCGTTGTATGGAAATGATATTATTCTGTAATGAGTTCTGTACGTGATAGCTACCGATCCGGGGACTATCACAAGGGTACGGGAGTCGGGTTTTCCTCACCGAAAACCCGGGTCGTTACGGACACGGTCCGTCCCCTTGGAGATGGACGGACAATGGTGACGTTGTCGTCACTTCTTTCCTGAAGGTGTCTTTCTGCAGGACTCGCTCACTCTTTTGCTGATTTCTGGTTGTTATTCAATCGGTGACGTGCGTGTGTTGTGGTCTTGTGGCTAGACCACACAGTAGATTGAAAACACCTAGGTTCGCCCTCTCTTGGAGGCTCTAAACTCTTTGGGGTTATCTTTCTACTTGATCAAACCCCCTAGAAGGGGAGGCTCGGGTGCGGCGCGGCTCGGCGAGCCCGTCCCATCCCGCACGTGCGCGGCCGCGGCGCATACGGAAAACACATGAGAGGAAAAGGTGAGGAAAGGCAAAAGGGGATGACAGGTGGTCCCCACATGTCATCGAGAGAAAGAGAGAGGAATGCAACGGTGGCTAGCGGGCTGCGGTGCGTCTAGGTTAGGTGGGCCGAAATATGAGATCAGGTGTTAGCTCTTCCACCGCTAAGGGTTGAGGGACCTCCTTAGAACTTCGGTTACTGGGTTGAGGACCAAGTTAGATGTTAGTGTTTTAAAAGGGTTTTGAAAATAGTTTCTTTTAGAGTTTGAAATTTGAATACATTCAAATTCAAACCACACACATTTAACTCCAAATAAAATTAAAAAAAATCCAACTCAAGTATTTTACCATAATTTTGAATATAATTTTTATTTGGTTTTATTTTGATGGAGAATTTGGGATGAGAAGCTAGCAGGTTAGGATAAAATTTGGTAGCACACAGGTTCAAGCAATTTTTTTTTATTTTTTTCTAAAATTCACACCTCCCAAAACCCTGTCTGTCACAGACCATGGCTAGGTCTATGAAGCAATCGGATCAAAAAGGCCCCACAATGAATTGCTGCCATAGCGAGGAACTGAAATTCACCAACCTTAGAGCAACTCCAAGAGACTAGCTATCTTGGCTTAACTAGCTAATAAATAGAAAATTTGTTCAAGAACTCAATCCAACAGACTAGCTAAAATTGTCCTAGCTATTCTCCACTAGCTAAACCGGGGACTTCGCTAGCCATCTTTGGCTAGCCAATCCCGCTAGCTATCCCCTTGCACATGAGTATGGCAGGCGGGACCCACTAGCGGTGGAGCATATGGTTAGCTAGTCTGTTGGATTTCATCAACTTTTTACTAGCTATTTCATTTTACATACTAGCCAAATGAGTAATTTAGCTAGTGATATTTAGAGAAACTCTTGGAGTTGCCCTTAGGTCAAGATGGCACATGAAAATAAAAATCCTAATGAGTTTATTCTACTCTTTGAAGATCTGGAAATGATTGCGCAAAAAAATGTAGATCCATATTTCAAACTGTAATTGAGTTTCATGATTCATGGAACATATCATTTCAGGGATGTATTTCGCACAGCTTATTAGTCTGCAAATTTTTAACTCAACCTAGGAATCCAATAAAGAGGACATGGTAGATCATATGCTGTGTTTTACCATTTTTTTGATTTTCAGTGGTTTTGTTAATGTTTTACGTATGCACTACAACTCATAATCATTTGCAAAGCTAGAATAGAAACCATACATATGGGTAAAGGCCACCACATTTTTTTGGAGTTTTACATTATCTTCTTAATAAATATGTATGATGGTCAAATCACCTTATATATTGGAGAAACCTTAGAACAGGCTTGTGGTGTTCGAGAAACACAGGTAGCTGGACTGGAGTCGCCCACACCTTTTATCTATCACTACTACCCGAAGAGGATGCGTCCGATAGCAGTATAGCACTATCAGTTTGCCAGAGTGTGGAAGGACTAGAATCCCCAGTGTTCCAATGTCCCAGTGCCACTACGGGAAACCGCGGCTTTGCCGTGCGCCTGCTCAAAAAACGCACGGCAATAAATGGCACCTTTGCCGTGCGCCTTCATAAACGCACGGCAAAGGCACTGTTTTGGCTATTGGTTTTGGCCACTTTGCCGTGCGTCTTCCGAAAGACACACGGCAAAGTGACCATTGCAATTTATTTTTTTTCGTTTTTCACGTTTAAAAATACCCAAAAATCACATGAATATCATATATATCATAATATTCATCACATGCATCATATATATCATAATATTCATCACAGGCATCATATATATCATAATATTCATCACAGACATCATATATGTCACAATAACCATCACATACATCATATATATCACAATAAGACATCACATATAGATAAATTCACACGTTACTCATCGACAAGTCCACTAGTACATCCAAGTTCATCGGAAAGTCCACAAGTTCATCGACAAGTCCACAAGTTCAACAACAAGCATAATTCAAGTTCATCGACAAAGCTCCACAAAGTCCAGGAACTCAAATGACATAAACACGACTCACTGAGGAGGAGGGAAGAGCTGCTGTGGGGGCATCGGCGGGGACATGCCCGGGGACCCTTGTACATTATTCGAAGGCGCCGATTGATTCTTTCAATAAAAAAAAGTAAATTGCATGTGAGACCACAATCAAGTTTTCTATGTTATAATCTAAGTTCTAAGTCTCTACTTTCTCTAGGTTTCTAAGTGAGTCTAAGTCTCTACGTTCTCTAAGTCTGTAATTATTGAAATGAAAGAACAGATGTCAAGTAACTCACCACAGGAGTCTCAGGAGCTGCAGTCGGAGTCGGAAGGATGGGCACCGGGGGCATCGGGGGCATCACGGGCATCGGGGGCATCGGGGGCATCGGTTGACCGTTCTGGACAGCTAGCATGGAAGCTTGCATGTGCTCGGCCATCATCTGTCGGGCCGCAACGCCATCCACCGCCGCATCCGCACCTAGTGTGTGGCAAAAAGCTCGTTGCTTCTTTGGGTCATCATCAGTTCTTCGCCGGGTCATCAACTGTTTCGTCGGGTCATCTCGCCGCTCGCCGGTTGACCACACGTAGCTCAACCGCGTTTAAGGCCGTCTGCAATTGGTCACCCAAGTGTTACAATTGACAGGAAACATATGTAGAGATTCATTAAGGATGAGTATAACAGAAATAACCTGAAGTCGCTCCATGTGGGCCAGTGCCGCGGCCGGCCGTGGGAGTATCGGAGGGGCATTGCCCGTGTCCCTTGCTTTTAGCATCGCGAGAGTGGGAGTAGTGGTTGTGTCCAAAATGCTGTCACCCATCTAGTAATGGCCATGCTTCTTTCCATGACCCATCCTCATGACCGTCTCTCCATCAAACGGTGCACGGATCGGATCCCACTCTGGCCCATGGATCTGTCGTCCCGTCTCCATGTATGCATTGATGCGGGAGTGGATGGAGGGATTGCTATACGCCTCCGGTGGGTCGTCGGGGTTGTAGGTGGTCTCGGACGCGGTGGCCTTGCCCTTGTGGGACAAGATCCATCCCATCACCTCGCTGCACTCACTATCTCCATGTGCCCGAGACTGAAAAACAACAAGTTCATTATAGGTCAAGCAGAATTGAGCTTAACAACAAAGAAATGGATATTCGTACCCATCTAGCCCCGTATCGTGAGTTGGAAAGGTTTCCTTGGTGGTGTGATGGGCCTCCCATCAACAAACACTTCGTCGGCCAAAGATCATGCTTCTCAATCCACTCCGGTGTGAACCACTTGTCCACTATGAGTTTCCAGCAGTCCAAATCGTTGCGGCACCACCACGCAGGCATCTACAAGTAATCAAGTGAACCACATATAAGAATCTCATATTAAGCATTGTTCTCAAGGTGAAATACAATTGTACCTCCTCGTATTGCTCCCGGGTCAGCTTATAGGTTCTTGCTTCTGCTTTTGACATCTTCTTTGCAAGCTTTGAAGCGAGTAGTTTATTTCGCACCGAATTTGCGCCTCATAATGCATGTCCAGCACAAGCTTCTTGCATACCGTCTCCTGCACCTTATTTGCATGCTCCTCAAATCCACCCACCAACCTATAGAAATCCTGCATATACACCAGATGATATACAATCAATATTGCAAAAATGTCCGATGATTACGATGAATTGAGCAGTGTATGCGAGGAAGACTTACCCAAAGCTCGGCCTTCACTCGCTCTGCCTTACTATCGAAGCATCTGTTGTCCCTATCGATAGTGTCTGTGGCTTTTTTGTAGTGTGCCCACGTCCAGGCCGGCTCGTACCTGGTAGCATCACCCTGACCCATCCGAACTATGCCTGGGAAGTGCAACCTGCACAAAAGGCCTAGGATGCCGTTGACCAGGCGGTTGTGACCAACCGCCTCGACGACCTCCCAATTCCTGCAAAAAGTGAAAAAGATGAAATATTAGTCTCTATTGTGATATCAAGTTCTCAAAGGACAAAATATTAACAACCTCGAAAATTACTTACCGTTTGCCACTGGGTTTAATCAGTGGTCGTCCCGAAACAGGTATCGGCCTATCCGGAGTCGTGAGCGACAACAACAACAACAACAACAACTTAGCCTTTTGTCCCAAGCAAGTCGGGGTAGGCTAGATATGAAACCCAAAGGTACCATCAACATAAAGACACGTAGAAGAAGTCATGGCTCGGAACGTTGATGGCTAGTCTCCAAGCGCCCCTATCCAAAGCTAAGTCCTTGGAGATATTCCACTCCCTAAGGTCTCTCTTAACCGACTCATCCCCGGGTCGGTTTAGGTCGACCTCTAACTTTCTTCACATTGTCGTCCCGCTCTAGGACCCCACTACGCACCGAGCCTCGGAGGCCTTCGTTGGACATGTCCAAACCATCTCAACCGATCTTTGGATCGGTTTCTCCTCAATTGGCGCCACCCCGACCCCGTCCCGAATATCATCGTTCCGTACTCTATCCCTCCTCGTGTGCCCACAAACCCAACGCAACATACGCATCTCCGCCACACTCAATTCTTGGACATGTCGCCTTTTTGTAGGCCAACACTCCGCACCGTATAACATCGCCGGCGAATCACCATCCTATAAAACTTACCTTTTAGCTTCGAGGCACCCTTTTGTCACGAGAGGACGCCGGAGGCTTGACGCCAATTCAACCAACCAAATTTGAAATTCTATGCCTAACATCTTCGTCGATGTCGCCATCCTTCTCGTAGTATCGAACCTAAATACCGAAAAGTATCCTTCTTGGTCACCACTTGCCCATCAAGGGTGACGTCTCCCTCCTCACGCGTCGTACCGCTAAAGTCGCACCTCATGTACTCGGTCTTGGTCCTACTAAGTCTAAACCCTTTCGATTCTAACGTATGCCTCCACGCTTCTAACTTCCTATTTACCCCCGCCCTACTCTCATCAACTAGCACCACATCATCGCAAAGAACATACACCGGGGGATATCACCTTGAATGTCCCTTGTGACCTCATCCATCACCAAAGCAAATAGATAAGGGCTCAACACCGACCCTTGATGTAGTCCTATTTTAATTGGGAAATCACTAGTATCGCCATCGCATGTCCGACACACGTCACCACATCCCCGTACATATCCTTGATGAGGTTAACATACTTAGTTGGGACCTTGTGCTTCTCCGGTGCCCACCACATGACGTGTCTCGGCACTTTGTCGTATGCCTTCTCGAGGTCAATAAATACCATGTGCAAGTCCTTCTTCTCGCTCCCTATATCTCTCCATCAATTGGCGTATTAAGAAAATCGCCTCCATGGTCGACCTACCGTGCATGAACCCAAACTGATTTTGGGTCACACTCGTCCCTCTTCTTAGGCGATGCTCGATAACCCTCTCCCGCAGCTTCATCGTATGGCTCATCAACTTAATTCCACGGTAGTTCGTACAACTCGAACGTCTCCCTTGTTCTTGAAGATCGGTACTAATATGCTTCTCCTCCATTCTTTAGGCATCTTGTTTGACCGAAAAATAAGGTTAAAAAGCTTAGTTAACCAAACTACCGCTCCGGCACCCGTGCATCTCCACACCTCAATGGGGATACCATCGGGTCCCAATGCCTTGCCTCCCCGTCATCCTCTTCAAGGCCTCTCGCGGTCTCTCGCCTCTTGAATTCTCCTCACAAAGCGTCTGTTGGTATCATCAAATGAATCATCCAACTCAAGGGTAGGATCCTCATTCTCTCCATTAAACGGCTTGTCGAAGTACTCTCTCCATCCGTCCTTGATTTCCTCATCCTTCACCGAAGTCGATTTGTTCCGTCCTTGATGCATTTGATTTGGTTGATGTCCCTTGTCTTCCTCTCTCGGATCTTAGCCAACCTATAGATGTCCTTCTCCCCTTCCTTCGTGCCTAGCCGCCGGTAAAGGTCATCATACGCCCGACCTTTTGCTACACTCACCGCTCGCTTTGCGGCCCTCTTTGCTTTTTTTATATCCCTCAATGTTGGTCGCACTCTTGTCATGATGGAGGCGCTTGTAACACTCTTTCTTCTCCTTGATAGTCCTTTGCACCTCGTCATTCCACCACCAGGTGTCTTTCACTTCCCGTTTGCCTCCCTTGCTCACACCAAACACTTCCGAAGCCACCTTCCGAACACATGTTGCCATCTTTAGCCACGTGTCTTCTGCATCTTCGCCTTCCTCCCAAGGCCCCTCGACTAGCATCCTCTCCTTAAACCTTTGCGCTTCTTCTCCTCTAAGTTTCCACCACTTCGTTCTTGCAATCTTGGCCTGTTTGTCCCGGAGGACACGTACCCGAAAGCGAAAATCCGCCACCACAAGCTTGTGTTGAGGGACAACACACTCCCCAGGAACCACCCTACAGTCTAAGCACGCACGTCTATCCTCCCTCCTTGCAAGAATAAAGTCGATCTGGCTAGAGTGTTGACCACTACGAAAAGTCACTAGATGGGATTCCCTCTTCCTAAAGAGGGTGTTCGATATCAATAGGTCGTAGGCTAATGCGAAGTTCAGGACATCCTCCCCCTCTTGATTCCTACTACCATACCCGAACCCCCCATGCACCCGCTCCCATCCCACATTAGTCGCACCCACATGGCCGTTGAGGTCTCCTCCTATGAAGAGTTTCTCACCGACAGTGCACGGTACTAACCATGCTATCCGGATCTTCCCAAAACTCGCTCTTGATGCTCTCGCTAAGACCTACCCGAGGTGCATAAGCACCGATCACGTTCGCAGCCGAATCACCAACTACCAACCGAACAAGGATAATCCGGTCACCTTGCCTCCCGACATCAACAACCCCATCCTTAAGGCTCCTATCGATCAAGATACCTACACCATTCCTACCCGATGTTGTCCCCGTGAACCAAAGTTTGAAGCCGCATTCTCCACTTCTTTCGCCTTCCGGCCCTTCCATTTGGTCTCCCGAACGCATAGAATATTTACCCGCCTCCTAATCGCGAGCATCGACTAACTCTCTTAACTTACCCGTAAGAGACCCTACGTTCCGGCTACCTATACGAATCCTAGTTGGGTCGACTAGCTTCCTTACCCTTCGCACCCGTCGGCCGGTGTGAAGACCCTTGCTCATTTTGCACCACACCCGGCGCCGATGTGGCGCGCCACTAAGGATGTGGCGACCCGATCTTTGCTCACTTGACACCGTGCCCGCATCACGACACGAGAGCGACCTCGCTGCCAAATGGTAGCACTAGAGTCACCACCTGTCGTATCATCCTCTTCCTCCCGCTCCTCGCCCCCACTACCCTCCTCAGGCGACGGCGGCACATACTCCTCGTGGGGCTGCTCCTCCTCCTGGTGCTCCTCCTCCTCCTCCTCCTCCTAGTGCTGCTCCTCCTCCTGCTGTCGTGCTTTCCTAGACCTTTTACCCCTCTTGGGGCCACCCTTCCCTCGACCCCTGCCTCTGGTGCCCACTGGCAACGGCGAAGGTACGTCTACGGATCTTCTGAACATAGACGAGCACGTACGCTGAAGGGAGCCGCCCACCATCTTTGTTCTATCACCTGAAAGTAAAATAATAAATCAGTCAGTAGGAGAAACACATAACTAAGAGAAGTAAGGCATAATTAAAAATAACATGATATTTCAAAAAAGAAGTAAGGCATAATTAAAAATAACATGATATTGCAAATATTAGTACAATAAGTGTGGAGCATACATTTATTAGTAATAAACATCTTCATGGAGATTATCAGGATCATAAGTCTCATCATCACTATCACGCATGTCCATGTCCAGGTATTCCTCCGATGGAGGAGCGTCTACATGAAGCCCGCCGCAACTTTCTCAAGTAATTCTATGTCCCTCTCATCGTCAACCTCATCTCCATCGTCATCTTCTACTTCCATTGTTCCCAATGCTTCGGTTAAGTCTATCACAAAATCCCCTGGTAGTCCATCTTCTTGGAAGAACTCTCCCTCGTATGTATCTGGATTTTTGTTGTAATCTTCATTGTTTGGGACAGGTAGTCTACCGTGTGGTGATACCTTGTACACAACATCCCAACCCTGAAGACGTTCGTCGGTTTTGCACGGGTATGAGAGATAATACACTTGTGTGGCTTGTTGAGCCACAATGTAGACATCGTCTCCTGCATAGACGGATGACTATTGAATTTCGACTAGTCCAACATCTTGGGTCTCTCGCTTTGCTTCTGGATCGAACCAATGGCATTTGAATACAACAGGTTTGAGACGTTTACAACCAGGGAACGTCAGTTGATATATTTCTTCAATTATTCCATAATAGTCTTTTCCATCATTGCCTGTCGTACAAACTCCAGTGTTTGTGGTTCTGCGGTTTGGCCGATTCTGCTCATGGCTTTTTGTGTGAGCGGTACCCATTCACGTCATAGGTGCCATATGACTCGATCCTATCCTCACAACCAACCGAAACCTGTCTCAACTCAGGATCCATTGACATATCATTTTGGCCCTGCAAGTAGAAGCAAGACATATCGTTGTTACATTCGCACCTACGAGGAATTTGTAATTTCAAAACAGAAGTATGAGGTCCTCTTGAATGACCGTACTTTCCGCTTGAACCAAGAAATGAAATCGTGGTCCTCAAGAAGTTTATCAACTTCCTGCGGGGTTGGTTCCCTTCTTCTCAGCCAGAATTGATAGGTAAATTCACCGTACGAATGAGGTTGTTAGGTACTATTCATTAAATACACCATTCAACTCATCATACTAATTTAATCTCAAAATTCGAGAAAGGTCGAGACATTGATTACCGATCGAATGGAGGGAGGTGTCGAGGCAGTGAGGTGCTTGAGCACGGCCGGAGCACACCCCTCCTCCCTGTTCACCCTCGGCCTCCTCCCTCTCCTCCTCCTTGTTCTCCGGCCCTCTCCTTCCCTTCCTCCTTCTCCCCCTCGGCTGTCTCCTACCCCTTCTCCACCTCCATCTCCTCCTCCTTATTCTCCCCTGCCTCTACTCCCTTCCTGTGTAATTAGGATTAATGTGTTAGGTTGAAGAAGAAGCAAATAAATATATACATGAAGGCTAGAATGGAATCAGGCTGGCGAAACTAGCACTGACGCTGGTGGTATTTCAAACAACCACGCCCAAGCAAGCTAAACAGGAGCAAGAGGTCGGGCAAGCTGCCCACCTCCGTTTTGACAGTTTTGAGTACTGACGAAAGTCATGGCATGCCCATAGCCCATTTACAGAGTATGTATGATATACATCAGCATACTTGGAAAACTTTGCAGTGTGCTAACAAGCCTACACGTGACTGTAACCACCTAACAGGGGAGCAGCAGCAAGAACAAACCAAGCATCTGAGATTTGAAGTGTACAAAAACCAAGCATCAGAGCACGCACGCACCGGGGGAGCGGCAGGAGCGGCGTTGGATTCATCGAGGGAGGAAGGAGGGGCCGGCACCACCCCGCCGCCCGCGCTGTGTTCGAATTCGCCGAGCTCCAAATCGATGGGGGGAGAGGGCGGCGGCCGGAGCTGGGGCGGCCGGGGGTGGGCGGCGCCGGGCCGGGGGCGGCCGAGGGCGGGCGGCGCGTGGGTGGGCGAGGGCGGGTGATGCGTGGGTGGGCGGGCGGCGGCGCGGCGGGCGCCGGGAGGAGGGGGGGGGGGGGGCGGCGGGCGGGGGCCGGGCGCGGGCGGCGGCGGATGGGGGCGCGGGCGCCGGACGATGGGGGCGCGGGCGGCGGCGGATGGGGAGCGGGAGGATGGGGGCGCGGGCGGCGGAGGGATGGGCCGCGGGCGGCGGCAGATGGCGTCGATCTGGAGCAGGCGGCCGGGCGTCGATCTGTTTGGCGTTTTTTTAACACGGGCGCTGGTGGATGTGGGAGAGAAGAAGGCTGCGGCGGGGCTAAGTGGGCCGTTTCGTTTGCCGTGCGCCAGAGAGGTCAACGCACGACAATAACTGCCCTTTGCCGTGCGTTTTGAAGGGAGGCGCACGACAAACATAAAATTAAGTTTTTAATTTTCCGCGGATGCGAAGCAAACGGGGGCCCGTATTCTTTGCCGTGCGCTGTGCTCCAAAACGCACGGCAATGATGTTGTTTGCCGCGCGCTATAGGCTACGGCGCACGGTAAAGGTAAGTAAATTTCTAATTTTTTGTGCTCCCAACAATGGAAAATTTAAATTTTTTTGAATGCAGTATTCAAATTTAGATGAAGCTTTTCATTGTAGTTAAAAATAAGAATATCTTTTTTACAACTAGGATTTTTTTGAAGTTATTACTCAAATTCAATTCATGTTTATTTAAATTATTTAGTTATAGTTAATATATGAAAATTAATAAATGGATGCGAAAAAATACCCCGAACTAACATGAGTCAATGTAAGTTGTATATTCACTAGAGAAAAGTTTTCAAGTCAAAAACCAAGTTCAAAATTTACTAAGACTACGTACCAAGTGACATGACTATAAACATTATGAAACTTCGAGTTAGATGCTTCGTTTAGATGCTTAGTTTTCTAAACACTATACGTGACGGAGCGTTCCAAACCTCTTTGTACTATTTTTCACACCCTTCCCACGGTATATCACGAGCTCTCGACAAATCTCATCACCTTTTCAAACTTCATTTGCAATTAATACAATAAAAAAACATTTCACATACACATATTTTATCATTCCTCGTGAACAAATTGTTTAAAATTTCAAGTACTTTCATGCATAAGGTCCTAAAAAGGTATCAATTAAACAAATAACATTTTTCTATAAACTATACTTTATTATTTTATGCACATGCAGTTCAAATTTGGTTAACACGAAAAAGATCCTATCCATCAAAACAATTCGTTAAAATTAGCAAAAATAAAGATATGATTACATAATTGAAATGTAGAGTGCAAAATAACATACTTGTGGAGGAAAAATTGAAATAAGGTGTGAAAACTCAATTCTTAAAAATACATTGCCGTGCGCCAGTGTAAAACGCACGGCAATATTGTACCTTTGTCGTGCGCTATACGCAAACGCACAGCAAACGTGTAGTATTTGCCGTGCGTTGTTCCTAAGGCGCACGGCAAAGATTGCCACCCGTCAGCTCTAACGACCAAACGTTAGTGTCGACGCATTGCCGTGCGTCCCTATGACAACGCACGGCAAAAATTTGTGATTGCCGTGCGCCCCGTTAAAAACGCTAGGCAAAGTATGTAGATACCGTGCGTTTTTGTTTGACGTGCGTCATCCGGAAAACACACGGCAAAGTCGACGTTTGCCGTGCACCCGATGAAGTGCGCACGGCAAACATTTTGACGCACGGCAATCTGCCGTTTTCCGTAGTGTGCCCTCCAATCCGACCATACTATCCTGGAGTGGCACATCTACATGATGTGCATACCATGATGTCCCATGTACTATTTGATTTCATTGAAATGTTTTTCCTTTATTAGGAAGTTTTTCCTTCATCACTTTCCGATATATGTTTCCTCGATCTTCTCTCGCGGTGAGCTGGACTGAAAATTGATTAGCAAAAGAACAATTTACTATAATACCCTTGGTTACTACTTGGTACAAACATAATTATGGTAGGAGGAGTTTGAGGTTGAGGTTCATGACACCAACAGTCTTGCATCGGATCACCAGGCCATCGAGCTTTCTGTGTCATTCGCAGCGGTCTAGGAGCAGCTCGCGGTGAGACTACACAATTCTATCTATCAGTGTACGTTGCACTGTAGACCAACCCTCGACCAATGGTTCCTAAACGGCACTTGATCGAGAGCATCCTATACGAACAGAAGGAACCAGAATTCCTATTGCCTCCTAAGCCTACCACAGGATGCTGGATGCATGCTGCTAGCGACATGAACTAGTGATCGACATGATGCTTCCTCTGCTAGGGTGTTGCTAACTCGAAGTTCCTCTCGTTATATGGGTCTCGAGACTCCCTCTCGTTCCTAACTCGAAGTTCTCGTCAGCTCTTATTTTATAGTCCAGAGGTGACCGCATCCTCTGCTGTACTGTGAAGAAAAAAGTAAGCCATGCACAACCAATATTCAGTCAACAACTAGGGTGTTGCTTGTATTGTCAGGGAAGTTCCAAGGTGCCATGGGAAAATACACACAAAACACAATCAATTTGACTCCCCTATATCTGTATGTTAATATTCGCGCTCTTTTACGGTGGACCATACCACCATATACCACTATTGGAAAATAACCGGTATGAAAGGATATGTCAGCTGAGACCGATTGTTTACCACCACAACTTGCACTTGTGGTATAGGGTGGTATACATATGTGGTATAGGGGTATTATTGAAAGTTTTATCTCGGTGGCATAAACAAAATATATGATTTCTTCATTTCATATTTTTTCATTTCCCTCTAGTGGTATGGCCAGTTTTTTTAAATTTCAAACGGAATTTTTCATTTCATATTTCAAAAATGGAAATATTCAAATTTTTTCATTTCAATTTTCCGGAATGAAAGTTTTTCAATTTTTCATTGCAAATTTCAAAAATAAAAATTTTCAAAGTTTTCATTTCAAATTTTTTCATTAAAAATTTTCGTTGCATACTTTTTCATTTCCCTCTGGTGGTATGCCAAATTTTTTCAAATTTCAAAATCATTTTTTTTTTCAATTTTTTCCATTTTCCTCTCATGGTATGGCCAGTTTCTTTTCAAAATTCAAAAACAAAAAATTTTATTCCAAATTTCAAAAGCTATTTTTTTCAAAGTTTTTTATTTCAAATTTTCCTTATGGCATAAATGAATTTTTTCTAAGCCCTAGATTGCCAAATTTATTAAAAGATTGTAAAAATTACCTATTTATCCTTATGCGGTTTTGCTTTTGTCGTCAGTGCATTTACAGGTCTAAACACTAATGCCTTATTCTGTCAGCGCATTTACTCGTCTAAACACTAATGACATATTCTCCTCTCTTTATCAGGGTTTTAAATACCGTAACCAGCCTCCGGTCGGTAACCAGAGCTCCCGGTCCGGATACCGGGACCAGACCGGTTACCGCGGTTAGCCGGCCGGTTGCCAACGGTTTTGCGAACCTTGCTCTTTACAATATAAACTAATGATGCCCTCAAACATGCACTTCGCTTGTTTATTGCCTCCATATATAGTACCAGGAAATAAGCTAACTCTTGCTATGCTCTTAGTCATGCGATGGGTGCACAACGCTACTGCAATCAAATTTGATGATGAGGGTACGTGGCCCTGCATTACTGAGGTAGACCGTAGACAGATGTGAAGTGTTCCCCTGCCATCACATATTAACCATTCAATGCATGCACCTGCATTTTCCAAGGTCTCAAAATCTCAGTAACACAGATCTCCCGGTGCCTCCCAAGCCTACACTACCTTGCATATAAACCCAGAGGTACGGTGCAGCCTCCAAGAAATGTTCATCCATTCCCTAAATTAATGCAAAATTCGAAACATTCACCCCTTTCAGATTGTAGCAGTACTTTTTTTTAGATCAAGGAAATAATCCGGTCTCCACAACCAAAAGGTTGTGTGCGACCACAATGTCAACACCATTACAGATTGTAGCAGTATTTT
Organism: Cenchrus americanus; assembly: GCA_947561735.1. NCBI lineage: Eukaryota > Viridiplantae > Streptophyta > Magnoliopsida > Poales > Poaceae > Cenchrus > Cenchrus americanus. The sequence continues at coordinate 9,713,292 of OX387242.1, forward strand.
TTAGATTGTAGCAGTACTACTAGTATATTGTTGTGTTCATTCAGCTACTCTTTTATACTCCCAATACATGCATCGGTTGGTACGATAAAATACAGTTCCTGTTGTCCAGCAGCATCAGATAAATACAAACCTACTTTCCATTTGTTAATTAAATAAATTTCTGATCCATCATCCATGCCACTAGAGTTCAGAAAAGAACATTAATGGCAGAGACTTCCATTGCGTTTAGAAGATCCAATTGAGTTCAGGGTCCGGCATGTATGTGGCGTGTAAGGAGGAGGCATGATTTGGGGATTAGGAGGGTACAATTCTAGGACAGTAGGACGTATACTAAATTGAAAATGAAATTGGGACAATTTAATGTTTAATCAGCCCAAATTGGAGGCTCTGCAAATAACAGAACTCATACGACCTTATGGGTCAAGTTGGGCTGAAGCTTTGTATACTAATTTCAAGATCCATTTCAAGATCCATTCTAGCTGACGAACTGAAAGGTCTCTTTAATCCTGACGCTCATTTCTCTTCTCTAGCGTTGATGAGTGTAGTTGCTTTAATGATACTCGCTTTGGCTATTAAGCATTATGAGTCTCTCTTTTAACTCTTCCTCTATGACAAAGAATAAGAACTCTTCCTGACGCCTCCCATGCTTACTAACCCAAGCGTGTGGAGTAGCTTAACATGACTAGATCATCTCCCCCTTTTCAAGATAAAAAATGTTTAAAAATAACAAAAAAGGTGTTGTGCTCTCACATAACACTAGACCTTTGAGTTGCCGGCGGATGGAAAAACAAGTCATTTAACACTAGACCTGGTGTCGGAAACGACGTATAAATAAAAACGGAGGTAGTGTATACTTGCTCCAAATATCACATACATGCTGGATGAAGAAATATCACTGGAGCCCAAACAAATAAGTAGCGATGGTAATATAATACCACCACCATGTGCAATGCAAGCAGTATACTGCAGCTTACTAATGATCACGCGCAAGGCGACAGAACGAGCATATGATTGAAATACATCCAAATAAATAGATGCACCAGGACTTATATATTTCTATGAGTATACATAATTAGACCCCGTACCAGACAGATACACGATACGCTCAGATTATTTTGGGAGCTCTCTCTAGGCTCAGGAGGCATCTGGAATATAGCCGGTAGATATACAGTAATCTATAGCCAGTAGAATCTGCCTTTGAGTTCCCGTGTGTCCACAACATGATTGATTAATTCTATTCTTGGTCATCAATCTTCTCTTCTTGCTCACTTCAGACCATATATAATGTATGATCAGTGATAAACAAATCAGCTTTCAACAAATTACTTAAATAGTATTCTTGTAGTGTGATTAATATAGAGAAATATAAGGTTAGTGACCGACCGACAGGACAGCTGGTATATAAACAAGTTTTGGTGTGTGTACTGCACCTACGTGTGACACTTCCTATACACAGAAAATGAAAAGGACCCAAAACAACTGGGCAGTGAAAAAAAATTAAAATAAAACCTTCGGCATTAAGCTACTCATACGAAACTACGAATAGTGTTGTGCTCTCACATTGGACCCAAAAGAGAGCTCCATATATATCACGTAAGGATGGGCTATTATATTTAATTCCATACCAATTGCCGAGTACCTGCAGCTCAGTAATAAATTGCCAGTCATGCTCAGTAAACTTAAGCTCAGCCGCCTTGAAACTGGAAATGTTGATGGCAGCAGTCCAACGCCTCTAGTGTCCTAAGAAAACTTGATGTCTTTGTGACATTCCACTGAAATTTTAGCCCATCTTTGATTTCAGTGAATGAGGCACGAACTTAGAATCCTCAATCTGAATCCTACCTTACTTTGCTCTGTTTTTTTAGCCCTACTCCTTTGCTCTGTTCTTCTCCCTATCGCCGAGTTCATTCCTTAGATCTTCCTTTTTTAACCCATTGTATCATATTTATCCACCAAATGGATGGAGAATAATAACAACCTTGCTGAGAGGCGCTTCTGTATCTTCATGAACCTGTACGATGTTGAATGATAGCAATGTTGAACAATTTCGATGCAAATATTAATGCAAGATGTGGTCGGAGTACCAAGTGTTCTGTATTCAGACTTTTCTCCATTCAATCAGTCTGATTCATGTTCAATCATTTACTCAATTCAGCTGGAAGTTCAGACGAAGAATTCAGATAGCTATGCATTTATGTCCTTTGTTTTCCCAAACAACAAGTGATATTATCTCAATTTGGAACTAACAAGACCACCTTGCACGCAATGTGCATGTACATCCATGTAAAAAACTTCATATCTGACTACGTGCTGGACCTATATCTGCTTTGCCATCCAGATTAAGCTAAGGTGTACGACCAAACTAGCACGTAGATGACCAGTTGAAAGAGATATCCTGGGCTTTAGATCACGAGGTTGCCGCATCATCTCCACCTACATTCGTTCCCCTTCTTGGAGCGTGCTGATTCCCATCTCCGTGCTCCGTGCACATGTTGCGTGCATCGCCGTCCTCAAAGAAGTCACTACTCATCTACATGAAAGAAGTTCTGTGCGGGGAGAGTTCCTGACGCATCCCAAGCTTACTATAGAAACAGAGTGGACTGGCATCCATGAACAGATCATCTCCCCCCTCTGAACAACAATTGTTCATTATTTGTCTCGCACCAAAAGAATAGAGGAGAAGGAGGCGTTCATACTCTGGATGTAGCAATAGTGCTTGTTCTCCCTTGTTTCTTGCTCTTTTATGGACCTAAACAGGAGCATATTTATTATTACACGAAGGATGCATTGTTTGATTTGATTCATTTGTTGGGTACTTGCAGTTCAGTTAAATGGGTACCTACCACTGTGTATGTTCATAAACTTCTCAGTCCAGCGTCTTCAGGCTAGAATGTTGATGGTCAAGCCTCAGGAGTTCAGGGGGTGATATAGATCGATCTAGTGGTAAAGAGGGTACGGAATAAAGATGAGCACAGCGAAGTTATTTTGAAAAAAAACTAACCTATCTTTGATTTTGACATTGTTTTCAATCAAATGACATAGGTACCAAAAGCCTTATCATTTAGTTAAATAGGTCAATTCATCAAATGACAAAAATAAAAATAACAATAACTTATGGTGCTACTTGATTGACAGAGATAAATTTGTGCAGTTAATTTTGACACTCCAGTTCACTAAGATGTTTCATAACATGCACTTATCCAATTAATTATTATATAATTATAAATCAGTACCAACAATTTTTAATTATCAGCTTCAATTTTCTAATAAAGTTCTGAATTCCGCACATCATCAGCTCAGTATCCTAGGCTAGCTCTAGACATGATGTCTGTGCATATACTATGTACTTATCTGAACTGCAAGGAAACACTTAATTGGCATCAAGATCCATAATTCTCAGTTTCTCAAATGATATCATAAAAAACCACAATAGTTTCATATCCATGTTAATTTTTACAAACCAAGTCTTACACATTCACATGAAGCAGCGATCACCTCCATGCATGTTTCCACTTGCTTTAGATAATAAGCCTGCACATGCAAACTTGCTGATGCTGTGATGAGAAGTCTTTTGCTCCAGATAAAGTTTGGACCAGGAGACATCCTGATGCATCCCATGTTTGCTATATAATAATCCTCCTTGAACAAGAATTATTCATCTATATATATTAATTGAACTAAGGGTGGAAAATGAAGGAGGTGCCCATATATACACTCAGGATGGGAAATAGTGGCTTCCCCCATCGCACATCGACCACTCATTTATATGGACCTAAAGAGGAGCAGGTTTGTGTTTCATATATCTGGCTGTAATGTCCTAGAAAGCATGTCTTTCATAGCAAGCAAAGACTTCAGGAGCTCCCATAAGTCAATTCCTTGGTGTCTGCATAGTCTTTGCATCGGATCACCATTGATCTTTCTGTCTCAGTACGGCTGTGCGTAGACTACACAGAAAGGTTCTTAAGCGCATCCTATACAAACAGAAGGAACCAGAATTCCCATTGCCTCCTAAGCCTACCACATGAACCTGCTATATATTAGTTTCAGCTCTTATGAAGTTCCATATGGATTAATTGACTCCCTCTGAGTCCCGACTTGAAGTTCTTGTCAGCTCTTATTTTATAGTCCAGCCAGTCCCCTGGTCCCTGCTATATTATGAAGGAAAAAGTAAGTCCTGCAAAATCAATTCAGTCAACAACTAGGGCGTCGCGCGCTTGTATTATTTATTTGTTGAATTCCCAGATGCCTTGGGAAAATACACACAAAAATACAGTCAATTTGACTCCCCTATATGTGTACGTTAAGGGCATGTACAACGGGCGCCTATAAGCCGTCTACAAGCCGTCATTTTTGCAAAAACGTCCTTCACTCGGCCAGACGACGGGTGCGTCGTCGCCTCACGAGAGGACGGCCAGGGCTCGTGCTCCGAGAACCAACAGACGGGTTCGCCGCGCGTTGTACCTGTCGTCTCCACTTGACGACGGAGTCGCAAGATTTGCTTTGGCTGAATTTCCTTTGACTGAAAAAACAGCAATGGCGGAGGTACCTTGTCTCACAGGCGCGCATTGTGGCCGCCGGTCGTCGACTCCGATGCACTTGTTGGCCCGTTGCCGAGCTCCGCCGCCTGCTGGAGCTCACACCGCGCCGCCCAAGCCGAGTCGCGCCGCCTATCGGAGACACCAAGTGCCGGCCACCGGACCTCGCGCTGTCATTCCTAGTTGCTTCTTGCTTCACCGCCTCATTGAGATCAGATCGAAAGAGAGAGAAAGGAGAGTCAAGGAGCAAGACGGGAGCAAGACAGCAGAGTCACGGACGGACTCATGGTAGAAATATCTCCATCATTTTACATTGTAGTCCTCATATAGATATAAATTACGTAAAGTTCTTTCATACGGGTTGAGAAGAGTATGATTCAAAATAAAATTAACATTTCAGCACAAATGTCAGATGTACTTACTAGAAGCTACGAACTACATTGCAAAAATTGTACTGAAATTACATTAAAGTATTTTATATGAATTAATTTAATATCATGCATTATATCTCAAGTGAGCACAAAATGACTACAAAGATCAAATGTGCACATGATCACCATGATTTATGAGTAAAAAAATGAATTAAATATCTTGCAGACAGACAAACAGACGAGTCATTGTACAAGCTGTCTGTTGAACTGTCTGTGTGTGTCAAATAGACAACAGCTGTCTACACCGTTGTACTTGCCCTAATATTGAAAAATTATGAAATGAACAGGTTCATTCTTGCATCCTTACGCGGTTTTGCGTTAGTCATTAGTGCATTTACAGGTATAAACAATAATGATGTATTTTCCTCTCTCTCTCTCTACAATATAAACACTTACGATGATGTCCTTTGGTACGCCCCTTTAGTCCCGGTTCAACATTGGAGCCGGGACTAAAGGGGTTTCATCAACGTAGCCACTAATGCCATGAGTGCTCACCCCCTTTAGTCCGGGTTGTTACCGAGACAAAAGGGTCACCCCCTTTAGTCTAGGTTCGTGTTACGAACCGAGACTACCGAGAGTGGGAGGCGCTTGAGCCTTTTGACTTTGAACAGCTACCACTTCCGTGATCTTAATTGCTACCACTTCTCCCATTTGCTTGCCCTTCACCCACTCACTAGATGCAAGTGCAGAAATAGGTAAGGAACCAAATGGAAATTTATATCAAATGGTAGACTGGTGGTGTGCAGCCTAACAATATTCTGCAATATTGAAAGGTTAACAAACACTTTACTTTTCTAGCAACAGATTGTGATGTCTGAGTTATGCATGAGCATATATACCTATATATAATTCTACATTTGAACTGACGGCGTGTACCAAAAATGTTTAGCTGACTGCTATAAACATACCTTTTCTAGTTTTATAGTGTTTTATTATTGTCGTTCTATTTAATAATGGTAACCTAACCTACCATGTGCAAATGTTTCCAGTTTTTATGCTGAGTACATCAAAGACTCGTTTCTTTAGCAGCATCAAATGCTTTTCAGCTAATTCACTTCTTTTTAAGTACTTAAGTTTTCACAAAAAAATTATATGTTGATTATATACAACCAGAATACGAATGGACAGCCAGTTAACTTGACGACGATGATGGAGTACTACTAATACTTTGACATGCAAATGAGCCGAGGCCAGCCATCAAAAGCCCAATTCGATCGTAATCCATTCACCATCACATATTAATTCTACAAACTCCTAGGCATCGCACTAAAACCAGAATCACTACATGAGCACAAAATTGGGTGAAGCCTGGGAGAATGGGGACCGAAAACAAGAAGTCCAAATTTTGGCGGGGAAATAAAGGTTGTAGGGAGAGAGCGAGCGGACCTTCAACCCGGCGTCGCGGAGGGCGACGATCGATGCCCGTGGAGCACCAGGTGATGGAGGAGGTGGCGGCGGCCACGAAAGGCAGCAGAGGCAAATCAGTCAATCTCCGGCGGCGGCCACGAACTAGCGGATGCAGCGGCGGCGGGGGCGCGTCGGGTCTGGTGCGTCGAATGGAGCCTGGTGTGCGTGGCGGAGTCGGGCGCCGTCGCGGGGTCATGGAGGGGCAGAAGGGATCCAAGGGGAACGAAGGAGACTTGGGGCGGCGGGTGGAATTACTAGGTGGTTAACAAAATAGTGATTTTGTAATAATTACATATGTATCCTTTCTAAAAATAGAACCATATTGCACACTACTAAGTGGTGGTATAGTCCACCGTAAAAGAGGTCTTTTCATAACGTATAACGGGAACTAAATATACATGCATATATATATATATATGCGCCTGAACGCACGTACACTACTATATAATGGGTCCACCGTAAGGTTTTTTTGCGAATAAACTTCATCCACCATTGCGGAGCATTTCTAAATTTTACATAAACCTGGTATATGAGATTAGGCCTTCCCAACTAAGCTCGTCAATTTCTCCGTCAGTGTCCAGGCCAGGCACAAAATGTCATCAGTTGGTGCATGAGCTGCATCAACATCTACTGGCACTAGTTCCATCGACTGCAGCAACGAAACTCCCAATGCCTCCTAGACCTACCATGGAAAATCATGAGAGAATTTCACATTCAACATGCGCTGACCGCGGGGCATGCTAATCAGCGACCGGTCGCTAGGGGGGCTCCTAGCAACCGGTTGCCTCCCCTTGCAAAGTTCCCTTTTCTGGAAAGTTTTTTCTCCCCACGAGTTTCTATTTTTGGAATAACATAACTTATACACATAACTTTGGTGCATAACTTGGACTTATAAATTTTGTCAGATCATTTTTAAGTATAAGTTTGATTCGCGCAAAACTTGTGCGTACAACTTGTATGCACAACTAATTGAAGAATAACTTATGTGTATATTTTTTTTCTCTAACGACAAGTTATGTGCATAATTTTTTTTGCAAAACGTCGAGTTGTGTGTATATCTTTTTCCATAAAGACAAGTTGTACACATAACTTATGTGCAAGAAAAATTGTTAAAGAAAGAAAGTTAGAAAAAAGAAAATAGAAAAAAAAACAAAACGGGACGGGCGGCGCGGTCGCTCCAAGCGACCGCGCGCCAAATTGGTTTTGCGGCTGACCGCGTGGTTCCATGAGGGTTCGTTTCACTCGATCTCACTGCCATTTTTAGAGCTGTCGCAGCATCATGTGGTAGCTAGTATATATGCATGCATGTACACTGCGCATAGTTAATTTTTCTGTAAGCATTGCATTCACGATTGTCTATCCGTCCACTCAATTTAGGTCCGCTAGCTGAGCATATATTATGCACGTTCAGTTAGTTATTAGCTTCTTCATCGGTTCAAAATCTGAATGTTTTTATTGTTAGTACAGTTCTGTCAAGAATCGAACCGGCCCATTAGGTTCTGTTACAAACATCTCTCATGTTTTTTCATGAAACACTTGCAGTGTCTGCTACCATGAAGTGAACAACTTAGCCTCTTCAGGTCCTATATGCATCGATCCATCTCTAATGTGTCTGACACAAATTAACACGAGTCATGACACGGATATGAACAACAAATCTCCAATACATGGTCTTCGACATTTTTTTTTAATTTTGCGATGACAAATGTCTACTGGTCTGCTTTAGTTCCTTTTTTTCAAATGGTCATGTTTTTCATTATTCTACTTAACCTATATCCTAAATTAATGTTATTGTGGCCAATGGTTTTTGGTTAATAATTATTTTCACCTTCAGGGATTGTTCAAACTAAACTACAAAAATTGTGGTCCACTTTTTAGAAAGAAATTGTAATTAACGGTGTGTAAATACAAGTGTGTTGTTTGTGTTTCAGTGCAGTAACTGCTTAATGATGCAAGCATGCCAGTAATAACCCTATAGCAGATTGTAAAGACTACATAGTGATTAAACCAGGAACCAAGGTCACTGAACATGTGAAAAGTAGACCAATGTGTTTATTGATGGTTCATCAACATTACAAACAAGACACCCAACACGCTTCAACCCAGGAACAATGACCGCTGTGTACTGTTGCTACTGGATCCATCAAGATGTGATGATGGAATTCTGTCACACCCGATTTTCCGTAGAAAACCGAATGCATCTCATATGTGTGCCGGGATCACAATTTCACACATATGATAGACTCATGAGTGTAATATCACAAGACATTGCTCAAAATGTACAGAAAAGGTTTATTAACTTTTATTACACTCACGAAGGTAGACACAAATGTCTTTACACGAACATCGATAACTATGAAGACGCGACTCCATCTTCATCTTCCACGGGCATCCGATCGGTTGATCGCATCCTCAGAACTCCTCGTAGTCGGTGTAGTACTCCACTCCTGGGTTCTTCTCTGAACAGCGTAAGCAAGGATGAGTACACTTATGGTTGGTACTCAGCAAGGCCACAGAAATAACCGGAAAGCAATATTAATCCATCTTTAAGTTCAATTAATCATGTGAGGGTCCAGGCCGCTCTTGACCGTGAGCACGGCTGATCGATCAGTTTTCACTCTGCAGAGGTTGTACACTTTACCCACAGTTCGTGTTCCCCATCTTGCCCGGGTTTGCAAAGCCCTTAAACACTTCCGAGGTGAGTGGCAAGGGGTTCACTACGAAGCCTTTACAAAGGTATACAAAAGACTAACGACCCGCATAGTTACAGATCAGGGCGGACCATAACCCTCCCTAGTGGTCAGCACCTTAGCAAAGGTCGCTACCCCAAAAGGACCGGGCTATACCCCCGCAACCCGGATCCCCCTCTCGCTCCTTTCGGAAAAGGGCCATCGGATCAATCGCACACCTAATTAATTGGCTAAGCCGAGCCATATGGACCGTGGTTGCACTTTGTTTTCCCGGGTGGTTCTCCATGTTCCGATTAACTTATAGTGTTCTTGATTAAAGCATAGGTAGAAGGATGGTTAGGGTCACTTGCCTTTCTCCAACGATAAGCTACTTTCCTTATCTGCAAAGCTCTGCACTTGAACTTCCTCGAACGGCGCGTCGGCTACGATCATGCAAGAAAACATATAATAAATAAAACAATACATCAAACATTACCAAAAGGCTAAAACAAGCTTTTAGAAATGACGGGCTCGGAGAGACGATCGCGTGGACACCAAGAACGCGCAAAACGGAGCTAGGATGGAAAAGTTATGGCTGAAACAAGGTTCAGGGACTAAATTGTGATTATGACAAACTTCCAGGGGGTTTTCAGCAAGATTTCAGGGACTTAAACATAAATATGTGTGAAACTAGAAGGTCTAATATGTAAAAGGTTAAGGATAGGCTAAAGAACATAGAAACTAAGGACTGCAGGGGCCTAGATATAAAAATCAGGACCTAGTTGTAAGGCTTTTATATAGGTGGAAGGATATTTTTGTAATATGAAAAACCGCAGGGTCCCTTTTGCAAAGATGCCCGGGCGGCCGGCGGGTGGGCTGTGCTGGCGACGCGTGGCGGCTTGTGGTTGGCTGGCTGACGCAAGCGATGACGTAAGCATGACGTCAGCGGTGGACCGGCGCGGTGCACCCGGTCCACCGGTCCATCGTGGACCTGATCCAAGGGGTGCGCGGCCTTTTAATCTGGGCCGTCCGCCGGATCGGGCGGCTGCGGTGGCCTGTGGGCGTCGGGCGGCGGCGGCCCGGCCCGGCGGCGGCGGCGCGCGGCGGCGCCGGCGGCGGGGCTCGCCGGCGAAATGCCATACGGGGCTCCCGGGCACCATTTGCGGCGGGGAAAGCACCAGGACGAAGAGGAGGAGGCGGGGATCTTTACCACGGGCTTGAAGGGGTGGGAGCGGCGCCGGAGGAGGAGATCGGCGGCGCTCCGGCGGCGGTCGTGCTCCGGTGTGGCGGGGACCGTGCCGCGGTGAGGGAGGAGGAGAGGGGAGAGGTGCGGGATGAAGAGGAGGTGGCGCTGCCCTTTTATAGCCCGGAGGGGGAAGGGGAGGAGGCGCGGTTGAGGCGGTGGCGGAGCTCGGTGGCGGCCGGCGCCATTAATGGCGGCGGCGCTCGGTGGTGGAGGGAGGGGAAGAGATAGGGCCGGGGCGGCGGGGAAGTGCATGGCGGCGCCTTAATGCGCGCCCAGTGGGGAGGCGGAGCGGCGCGGGGAGGCGGGACAGTGCGGGGGAGCCGGCGGCCGGCGCGGGGAAGGGGAAGGGAGGGCGGCGGCCGAAGGTTGAAGATGCCTGACGTGTGGGCCCCACACGTCAGCGAGTGAGAGAGGGAGAGAGGCGGCGGGCGGGGCCGTGTGGGCCGAAAACGGGGTAGTGGGCCGCGCTGAAAGAGAAAAAGAAGGGGAAAGTTAGGTGGGCCGCGGGTTGGGCTGTTAGGTTAGATTTGTTTTTTTTTCTTTTCTTTTCAAATTCTTTTCAAACCAATTTCAAACCTTTTAAATTCAAATCTTTTTCATCTTTTCAAACTCCAATTTTAACACAAATTCACCAACTATTTTAAGACTTTTAGAAAAACCTTTTAAACAAGTTTTCAAACATTTTTTTTAATTCAAATTTTCACACCAATTTTCACAAACTTTTTCACAATTAATTTAAGGACCTTTTCACAAATATTTTCTTTTTAAGACTTTTAAAATCACACCACAACCAAAACTCATGCATTTCAATTATGATGCACAAACACTTGGGTGATTCTAATTATTAATTGTTGTTTAATTTAATTAAAGGTAAATTTATTTATTCAAATTTATTAAATCCTTAGAAAAATAAAACTAAGCCATGTTGCTAACAATATTTTATTGTGATGGAATTTTCGGGTGTTACAAATTCAGAGCACAACGAGGAGAATACGTAGAAGTAACAAAAAATCATGATGCCTTCCAAGCCAACTAGGGCTCACCACGGCATCGTGATCGAGTTGTCGTCTGTGTAGCTAATCCTGACTTCCCATGCCAATTCTTATATAGGATGATTTATAATAATATAGAGGTACACAATTGCGCTCACCATGCATGGCTTCATTTATAAACCTGACTCCATATGGCTCTCCTCTCATTAAATTTCTATACATAAGTTTGCATCCTAATATAAGATTGTAATGCTGTGCTGCGAAATAGCTGAAGCTGATGCCATGAATTTCATATGCTTAAAAAAGAGTTCAGAATAATAGAAAAACAAATACTTTCATTTCCATCTGAAAGAGAAAAGAAAAGGATATTTAGGACCCTATAAAAGCTTCCCTGCTTAGTGTAGACCATCAATAAAAACATTTTTTACGGTGCTTGAAGATTTTAGGAGCTGTCATCGGTTCATATCGGATGGTTTAAAAGTAGGAGTAACCTGTTACAAGAAAACAAATTGTGGACCGGTAACAAATAATTATGGACTAGAGACTAATTCTGAAATGATGAAAGGGTAAATTGGTGTTCGCACAGGTTAGCCCCTGTTGGTCGGTGCTAGCTGGCCCATATTCGCCGGATTGTCTGTTCGATCAGACCATTTACGTCCAATAGTTAATGAGCGGTGATTCGTGGTGCCGCCGCTGATGCGTCGCCCTTCGGGTAGGATTCGTACGCACAGTTGATGCTGTCTTCCTCCACAGGTGGCCGTCTCATGTGGTTGTTGGGGGATGCTGCAAAAAAACCTGGGGCGCCTTCTCAGGTGGTTGATGGGGCCGGGGATGAGCACGAGGATGGTGGGCGGCGTGATCCAGCGATGGAGTGGATGTAGGAGCATGTTGTTTATGCCCAACGTGCGTGAAAATCTTGGGTTGGAAGTTGCCAGAGCTGGGTTCAGCTACTACGGCAGATTGGGTACGAGACGAACCAACGAAGGTGAAGATAAACAAAAGCTTTTGAGTGGGCTGGTTGGTCTGGACTAGACATTTCGATTTTGGTTTTTTTACCTTATGAAACTACCCTATTTACGTTTTGTAAAAGGGAGGAACCTCTGGTTCCCCTCAAGCACAGTAAAAAATCTCGTCGATAAAATAAAGCTAAAACAACTTAAAATTTGGAATTGAGAGAATAGTTATGAAGGTGCGATATTATTGTAGTTAGAAAAAAACAAGGATATACTGTTGTGAAAGTTTTGTCCGGCAAAAATCTATTGTTTTGTGAATTAGTACCTTGCAGGCACTGTTGTTTACACAGAGAAGAGACGATCCTACAACATGTCTTCTTTTGCAACTTAAAATCAAGGATGCATGTGAATGCAACAATGCTTGTAATGTAAGTCAAAGCCATTGCACCACTTTCTCTAGAAAAAAAATGTTGGCTGCACGGATGAGTAAATCATGCACAGCACAGGAAAACAACTGAAATCAGCTTGGTGAGGTTCCAATTCTATTTGTTGGAAGACCCAACAAACATGTGGTCTGGCTATTTGTCTGCTATATTTACAAAATTATCACCAATTCCAACTAGGTCAACATCATTATGATGATGGTCTGCAGACTGACTTCTAGTATTTTGCTAATTTTCATAGATGTCAGGAAGTAGTCTTTCCTCACCACCCTCACCAATATTGTTTCGAATGTCAGAAATGACGTCTCGACCCATACGACCATACATTCCAGATGTTTCCTAGGCCTATATGCATGGTAGCAAATCCCACTAGGTGTTACATATATCACCCGACAGCATGTAGCACTAACTTTTTCTGCACCCCTGCTGTTACATAAAACTAATCTGCGTCAATGTGTGCACTCCCTGTCGGACAAAATAAAAACCCACGGATGCATGATCCTAGCACTTACTCCCTGTGTCCCAAAATGACGGTCGCCGTTGGTTTTCGGGCCACAAGTTTGACCGAATTTGTACAAAATAATTACAACATTTGTATCTTCAGATAATTTATTAAAAAAATTAGATTCAAATATCTATATTATGATATTAAATTTGTACCATAAATATTAATTAATTTATATATATTTAGTCAAAGTTACTACTCGGGAAGCGAAAACGACAGTTATTCCGGGACAGAAGGAGTACGTCTGTCTACTAATTAAACCGGAGATGTATATGATTGGAAGTGCATATTCCACAAAGGCTTCTAAGCTAGGACACATCACTCACGGAGGTCGGTAGCCATCTTCTCGGCAAACCGAGGGTAATAAGCGGTGCCGGCAAGGTAGTAAGCAATGTTCTGACGAGCCACCAAGGTAAGGTTGTATGTATCCTCCTACAATACACCATGGTTGTTAGTCACAAAACACATAAAAAACAACCTGTCTCATAATTGGTTTGACTGAGCAAATTTTAGGTCAACTAAACATCAGACGAAGTAAACCATCGGCTGCAGTCAGCTTACCCGCGTAACCCCTTTCTGCGATGCAAGAATTCTCGGTGCCTCCTAGGCCTACATGCCTCCGCAGAGCTACTGTAGTAGTGTTCTTCATGTGAGTAGCTAGTTCTAGTTGTTCGTCTCTCCCAGAACTTGCTGCACTAGCTACATCTATACCAGCTGCTCTTTTATAGAAGGAATGGTGGCAGTGACCACAACGAGTCGTGAGGCCGTAATAAGTAACCTGATCATGTATGTGTAATGTTCAATCAGTTCTGAATTTTTATGGTACGTGCAGTTGTACACTTAATTATCAGTCAAGTTACAACCTCTACGTTTTGCATAAATACAGGACTCACAGCTGGTAATATACTTGGCCCATCGTCTAAGAAAAGTTGCTCTTGTACCTCTGGCAATCGAAAGTTATATACTTGATTTTTTTTCAACACAACAAGACATGTCTCGCCAAATCATGCTTTTATGCTCTTCTGAAAAAAATGATGAGCTCCTTTTGTTATTCACTAATCAGCGCATGCGCCAGGAGTTACCCCGCGTGTGCTCCGCAATTACCATTTTTGGATGTGGCAACAATCAGAGCTACCAAAGCTCCTGACTCATCTCACGCCACGCGTTTTAAAAAACTGATAATTTTAGCTATACAACTTTTCTAGAAAAAAAATACTCAAAACCAAAAAAGCTAAAAAAGCAACACTTATGCATATAATGTTTCAAATAAAAAGATGTACATATAAATTATGCAATAGAAGTAAAACATATGTGTATAACGTTTTTAATAATGAAGTTATATGTATAATTTATGTGATAGAAAGTAAAACTTATGTACATAATTTTTCTCATATTGAAGTTATATATATAATTATGCTAGACAAACGTATATAACTTTTCCAATAATGAAGTTATACATATAATTTATGCGAGACAAAGCAAAACTTAGTTACATAACTTCTCAAATATAAAATTATATACATTATTTATGCAATAGAAACCAAACTTACACATATAACTTTTTCAATCAAAAAAATTATCTATATAATGCCAAAGACGAAAAAATAATAAAAATTATATATATAATAGAGTTGTTGTTGACACGCAAAAATGACACATAAGCCAGATCAGGCTAGACAGACCGGTCTGACCGGGTTCCATGGGAGGTCTGACTGGGGTACCCTGTAGACAGTCTGGCAAAGTGGCAATAGGCCAGGCAGTCTAACCGCCCCCAAGGTCCAGTTAGACCGCGCCCCCCTGAGTCCAAACCAAATTGAGGAGTACTAATAGAATTTGAGTACCGCGCCCCCCGTGAGTCCAAACCAAATTGAGGAGTTCTAATAGAATTTGAGTTGTAAAGGATTTTCTTGCGGGGCAAGACCTCCCCACCCTATAAATAAAGGGCTCGTGGCCGATTGAGATATTAGCCAATCGAACAAACATTATCTTTCCTTTTATCTTCAAACCCTACTTTTCCAACCCCTATGCTTTCTTCTTCGTCTCTACGACAATTTAGGCCGTTCTAAGTGGTCTGCCGATCTTAGAACAACCATAGGTGCATTGTCCCTGATGGACCCCCTCACGTGGCAATGATCTTAGGTTTTCGGCGACATCCCTAACCAAGGTGGTCAGCCGCCCCCTGTAAGAAGTTAGACCGGCCTGTGCCGGGGATCTCGACGAGGTGCGATTTCGACTACAACATGATCCAGCACACTCGTGTGCTTGACCGGAAAAAGCATCAACACACTTTTGGCGACTCCGCTGGGGATAGATCTAGTTTTGCAATTGTTTTGTCAAACATCCTCATGGTCAACATCAAAGAACTCAGCGAAAAGGACCAGAGGAAGTACATTAAGCTTCAGGAGTACATGAAGCAGTTGTTCCTCTCTTGCGCCAGGAAAGGTCGCTCAGGAAAGGTGACCATGACTCAAGAATCCGAGGTGCCGGCGATCCGAATTATCTGATAAATTTGAGTGTGCTTGTTAGTATGATACTCACTTAGAAAAAGTTGAGGGTAATAGTAGTTTTAATTTTCCAAATGATTCTATCCCTCAATTAGATTCACAACGGGTATTGCAAACAAAATGGCAGCATCAAGAACCTCAATTTAGACACCGATGTATGGCATGCCAACAGGGTTTTATCCGAGATAGTCATCATTACCAAAGCCGACACCGGTCAGACCACTCCCCATGGCCGGTCAGACCGCCCTGTCTAGCCAAATGATGAGTTCTTCAAGAAATCCACCCCCTGTGAATAGAGTTGAATTATGAGCTACAATGCAATCCCAACTAGCCGTTATGAGTGAATTTTCTAAATGTAAGGAATAAGTAGCTAGCATGGTGAAAAATAAACTCGGCATTGATATGGGTAATTCTAGGTTATACCAAAAACCTTATAAAGCCGACTTTGACCTTATGGCTTATCCCCCTGGTTGGCGTGTACCTGATTTTGTTAAATTTAGTGGTGAGGATAATTGTACAACTTGGGAGCACATAAGTCAATACATTGCTCAAATAGGGGAAGCAAGTGCCCATGATTCTTTTAAAGTGCTCGTTTATTCTCTTTATTTTAACAGGTACTACCTTTCCTTGCTTTTCATCTTTAGCCCCCAATTCTATTGATTCTTGGAATCAGTTAGAACAAAAATTTCATGACCACTTCTTTAGTGAGGACTATAAACTAAAATTGATAGATTTGACATTGGTTAAGCAAGGTAAAGATGAGACAGTCTATAATTACCATAAGTGTTTTAAAGAGTTTAAAATCGTTATTTCATTTTGTCGCTTTCTGATTCTGACCAAGCTAATATTGTTGCTAAAGGTTTAAAATCTGCTCTTAGATAAAGATTAGAAGGTGCATATTTTTATTTGATTGATTATGTTCTTGTGAGAGGCATGGCACAAGAATTGAAACTGAATAAAGAAAAAGAGAAACTTGAGTCTCCTCAGTTCGATGTTCATGTGGTTGTTTATGTTTCTAATAATTTGAAGGATGAGAGTGAAGTTTATAGTGCTTAATTTATATGGCCTTCTGAAGATTTTTCTTGTGCATTAAGCCGACGAGTAAAGGTCGGCAAGAAGAATTAAAATTTACTTTTGATGTTTCTAAGTGTGATCGCAATTTTTGATGAATTGCTTAAACTTGGAAATATTAAAATATCACGTACCATGCCTCCACTTGATGAGATAAAGTGGTGTGCATATTGTAAATATCATCATTCTTATTCTTATGCTACTAAGGATTGCAATGTGTTTCGTCACAAGATTCAGTTGACCATAAATGAAGGTCGTTTAGTACTTCTTGAAAAGAAATTTTAACAAGCATCTTTTTCCTATAAATACCATAGTATTACAACAGCCCAAGGTTCTGGTTCGGTCACATCAAGTCGAAGCAACCGAGGGCCGGAATGTGGTGATCAGGGAAGCGAAGCTCGATTTGAGAGGAGAAGAGTTAACAAGAGAAGTTGCTTATGAGAAGACTCCTAATGGCAGAGAGGATCACCGTTAAAGCTTCTGGACATGGGGGGCAAGGGTCATCCGCGCTTGTCAATTGGAAACCACTTGAGCCTAAAAAGGCTGAGGCGGTTAAATCGGCTGGGATAGGCGGCTAGACCGCCCCTACCCATGGTCGCCCAAAGATGCTCAAACCAAAGTGGCAAGAAATTGTGAGTTGGAAGTTTAATGTGGCAAAAAATTAGGGGAGTGGTCCAAGGCCAAAGTCACTTTTGATATGCTATTTGACAAATACTCCAAGAAAAAGGCCGTTACAAGTCATCAGTCATTAAAAAAAGGATGAGTCACCCACATACCAAGAGATGCCATTCTCACATCCTAGAGCAGCTACAAGGTTCATGGTTGAATCATACCAGCAAGGAAGGCACTTTGATCCATCATGGGATCCTTCAAGTTCAAATCCACTTCGCCCAATTTATGATGACAATGGAGTGATGTTGGTGTCGTATCAGCAATCTTTTTGTCCTAGATTGGAAGGACCAAGGAAACCAGCTCTGGACAGGATAACACGACCTATTCAAGACTGATATACACCATCTAGTCAGGGTCAAAAGACCAACCCGGCTAGACTGCCCCCTGCATGCAGACAGACTGCCCTACCCAGGAAATTTGCTCAATCTTCTATGAAGCAAGTTTACAAGCTCAAGATCGAGAGGGAGCACTAGTACAATACTCAACATCAATGACCAAACGGTTTGGTCATGGTACATGCAAATTTGGTCACGGAACACTTTTTTATGACCAACTTATGACCAAATTGAATTGGTCATAGAAGCTCCTTCACATTTGGTCTACCATGACCAATCGGTCATTTTGGTCATAGAAGTGGAACTTTTCCATGACCAACGCTTTTTTCGTCATAGAAGTGTATTTCTTCTATGACCAAGCCAAATGGTCATGAAATTGGTCACGGAAGGGGATGCCACGTGGCACGGCCCATGCTGGCTATTTACGTGGCAAGGCGCGTGCTGACATGGATATGATGACGTGGCTCTTTGACACAGCGCCACGTGTCGCGCTGCGGTTTGTCCATGTGTCGAGCTCTGAATGGTCCACGTGTCGCACTCTGGTTTGTCCACGTGCCGCGCTGCGGTTTGTCCACGTGTCGCGCTCTGAATGGTCCACGTTTCGCACTCAGGTTTGTCCACGTGTCGCACTCAGGTTTGTCCACGTGTTGCACTCTGGTTTGTCCACATGTCGCGCTCTAGTTGCAACACGTGGTTGCTTCTAAATGCACCACATGTCTCTTTTCAGTTTCACTGTCAATACACATACAATTCACAGGAGACAGGAATTTCTGCATATATAACATATTCATATGACACAAGCATATAACAGACGACACAAACATGTTTTGGACTCGCAAGACAACCATGTTCACAAACGACACAACCATGTTCACAGACGACACATACGACTAAGCGAACACAAGACAAGTTCGGATCCGACAAGAAAGACAAGTCTTCAAGTTCCAAGAAAACAAAACTTCCGGAAGAGGCCGATCCTTCAAAATTCCATGGTAGCCTGCCATCATCAAAGTGTAATGCAACAATTAGCTCAAAGGAAATAGCATTTTTGATTCAAACTAACGGTACTTATTCATATATGGAAAGGAAATAGATACTATCTGAGTTTGAAGAAGCATAGATGGTAAAATGATAGCAAGAAAAAATATCTATTTGCATAATTATTCGGAAAAACGAGCTCAAGGAACTAAGCACACTACCCTGGCCATGTACTCTACAAAATAAAGCTAAAGCCTTATTTGAGGTTTTATTTGGTTTGCATTCTATGGGTGAGAAAGTGGAGACTTTACAGTCCCAAATTAAAGGGCATTGGAATCTTCTACAAGCGTCAAAACATTGGCAAAACAACATCTTTTGAACTATAATATGACAACTACCACCCTTCACTGGTACTGAACTGCCCTATAAATTCAACAGTTGTGATCTACACAACACAGTTAAGCCAAGCAATTCGAGAATCGTGCAAGAAAATTCAGGCTATGGTGATTCATGCAAGGGTACAATCTGACCCAATGGACCTGTTCATATGATGGGTGCCATGTATTATCCTTACTTGATGTTACTTACATATATGATCACAAACGAACCATACTTGGGTAGCTAAATAAAAGTAGCTCGGTCATCCGAACCTTCATATCTAAACTCTAAACCGAAGCAAGATCTATAAGTAGTCGTAACTTTTATGTGCTAGCCAAACACATAAAGCAAATACGCACGATTGATGCCAAATGAGTTCCATCTCTTTTCTTAATAAAAGATATGAGTTCCATGTCAAGAGTACACGCATCATACACGGTGGTAAAATGCTCTTGCTGAATACATGAACACTAAATGAAATAAATACTTTCAGAATTCAAAAACAAGCAATCGCGCATGTGTTATGTCAGTATACAAGCAACAAGGATCATTTACCAACAAGCAATACCGATCGCATGCGAGATGCGGCTCCGGGATTTAGATATGCCATCCAAAGTGCACATGCACATATAAAAAAAGAAATATGAGAGTGAGTTAGAGATAAGTAGATCGGTAGGGGAGTATAAGAAAAATGTGTAGTCGATTGATGCTACACCGTTGTGGCCACACATAAGCTCCATTATTTCACCCACTCCCACAAATACAACCTAAACCGATCGAGAAACATAGCCCGATGATTAGTCAAACTAAACCTCCAGGCACTAGATTTACAAACATCACCTGCCAAACAACGACCAACACTGAAACCCAAAGCACTTGCTGAACTGCCAGGTTTGTTTGCCTATAAGCAATGAAATGTGAACAGACTGATACCCTATAAAATAAAAAAGTTGGTCGATTTAGAGAAACAAAACTGATTTGTTTGCCTGGTTGGGCCTCTGATGAAGATAGAAGTTTGTAACTTCATAACATGTTGAGCATTGTAGCCCTAGAGTTCAGCAGATCGATGTTAAACTAGAGCCTAGTCTCCAATTATTGACTCGCAAGTTTTACAAGTAGCATGGTGCTCCATAAAAAAACCAGGAGCACAGTGACAAGCTCAATGCTGGAAACATAGATACAGTGTCAAGCAATAGGTGAAAATACAGTTGTCACCTGAAATTTTCACCCTCTACTGTTCTGTCCTAAAGTGTCATTCCAAGAACATAATCCCGGCTGCACAAGAGAGAAGAAACAACACCACACCTAAAGTGTCAAGCAATAGGATTGATTCCATCATGCTGACAGAAGCAAGCTCATGTCAGCACAAATTCATCACCTTCCTAAGCATTTCGTGTAAGCTCAAAAGTCCCTCAAAAATTACCCTGACCTCTATAAAAGTGCTCGTTGGTCCCACTTTGCGGCGACATATTAACAATTCAGTAATGGTTTATATCACAGCATCCCTGCTTAGTTTCCAAGGGCTCTTAATTCTTAATTGGAGTGAGCAATGAGCTGCAGATCGGTAACTGAGCAACCTAAATGTGGGCTTGTATATTGGATCGTAGTGTTATTAGCAGTATGCACATCTGTCCCTTTGTGCCGACCGCATCGATCAGGGGGCATGATTTTCCATGAAGCAGATCAAAGACTGACATCGATCATTAGAGATTAACAATAGACAGCTGCGGAAAGGCAAAGCTTGTTTGGGACCTCATACAGCAAAACTAAAGCAGGCACGTGACGCGATATGTGATATCTTTCTTCATATCTCATCCAGGCCGCCGTCATCCGTGGATTCGGAGGTTTGACCAAATCCAAGCCCCCTGTCTCCGACGACACCAACTCTAGCATTGCTCCCTAGGTTTGACCAAATCGATTTGGATGAGAGTTAGAAAACAAACTGGAGAGGCCAATTTGGGGGGAAATCGGCGAACAAACGGAGAGACGGGGAGAGATGTACATGACAGGAGGAGATCCATCGCAACCGGGTGGGGAGGAGATTCATGGCCTCACCTTGGCCGCGGGGCGAGCGTGAAGGTAGGGGAGGGAAGGGCGCCGAGGTCAACCACGCCGACGCCGCGGGAAGGGGGCTCGAGCACGCCGACGCCATACCGGTCCTCGAGCCACGGGACCGGGGAAGAGGGGTGCGTGGAGGCCGTTGAGCGGACGCCGTCCACGTCCACCATGGGGTCCGGCTCCCCGCCGCGGGCGCATCGCCACCCCGTCGCCTCGCGGAGCCGCCGTCTGTTACCACCTCGATCTCCGCCATGGCTGTGAGGTGAGGTGGGGAGGAGAGCTAGGGTTGACAGTGATTCCTTCAAGGTGACGGGAGCACAGTGGGTTGTGGAGGTAAGGGCGGCGACCAGATCTATCGTCGGCTAGCAGTGGAGGGCGGGGAAGGCGAGGAGGAGCACGGAGGGAGGCAGGAGAGCAGCGGCGGATCTGGGGAGACGAAGGGGAGGAAAGGTGTTAGGGTTTGGCTGGTTGCCCCCTTTTATTCATTTTAATATCAGTACGAGTCGTTGAATCAAAGATGAATGGTCAAGATCAGTTGGGCTATTTGGCTGACATGGGCTTCTCTGTTTATCATTTTTCTTTTATCAATGTACAAGCTTGACAAAAAAGTTTCATAAGATTTTGTGAAAATTGGAGTATACATTGTTCATAAACTAGCTAGATCATCACATTGTTTCATACAACTCAACTTAAACTTCAAAGTTTGTACACACTCAAATACTTTCTTACTCGTGGGCACCTCAAATTTGGATGCAACCTTGTGTTGACCATAACATTAGAGAATATTAAGTTATATTAGCAATTATTACGAAAAAACATGTTTTTATATTCTGTTTTTAGTTGGAAAAGATATGTTGTATGAAAAGCAATCCAGAAATAGTAATTAAGATACAAACAAATGGCACTGAGTAAAACATCTCCATTTTAGAAAAAATTAGGAAAAAGAATCAACCGATTTGGAGTTCGTATGAGGAAGAAAAATAGTTTACAAGTTTTAATCCGAGGAAAAAAAGAGAAATCGGTCCTTCTTCATGAACACGTGACGAACTGGAATGAACTGATCTATTTTTCTTTTTTTCCTCGGATTAAAACTTGTAACTAGTCGTTCTCCCTCATACGAACTCGAAATGAGGTGATTCTTCATCCCAAAAATTTTTAAAATCATGATTTATCAAGTTATGGTGTTGGATTCAATCATTTCTTCATGCAACAAAACATGAGCAATTCAAATTTTAAAATCCAAGTTTGACTCGGTCAAAACTCAGTCAAACGAAACACGAAATGAACTCGGATGAAAATATTTTGAACACAAAAGTTTCATAACTTGTCGAGACTAACAAACTTTGTGTAGGTCAAATTTCCATTAGGAAGTGGTGATATTATGTAGTTCAAATATAACAAGCCACTCACATAGTTTATGGAACTATGTGAGTGACTTGTTATATTTGGACTACATAACACTCAACTTTTTTTAAATAACTTGAGATTTTTTTGGTAGTCATTTGTAACAAAAATATGGTCTCTCACAAGAACTTACATTTTTTGGACAATTATTTTTATTTTTATAATTTTTTTCGTGTTGTGTGAGACAAAATATGGTGAATTATACATTGAAACTCTATAATTATGCAGCGACCTCCACATGTATTTGTTTCCTAGGACACAAGGGCATGAGAAATGGTACTAATAAGGAAAAACAATTTGATGTGATTGCTAAGAGTAGCATTTTGTCCTCACTATACGTAGGCGTTTTCAATAGAGTTTTTAATTGTGAAAATGCTCATGAGCTATTGTCACACCCTAAAATTTCCAGTTTCAGGATGTGAATAGAAAGAATAATTAAATAACGATTTTCTCATAATTTTAAAAAATTTTCCAACATTTATTTTTCTTTATGTGTGTTGCATTCATGCCGATGCATCTAGTGGTTCTTGAGTGCAAAAGGTTTTAAAAAATGCGTTTAGGAGATGTCCTAATTTTCCCGAGAATTTTCCGGATTATTTTGGAACTTATTCTCATTTTCCTTAAGCTATTTATATTTATTAGAAGGCTCTAAAGTCTTTTTCATGAGCTCCAAATGTTTTCTTTGGATTGTTCATGTCTTAATCTATCTCTAGGAATCTTCCTGGAATTTTTGTGATTTTTTGAGTATTTTTCGTGCTCTAAAAACATTTTCTGGTGTTTACTGGAATTGTTTTCGCATTGAAAAATAAATTCGAAAAAAAACCTATCCTACTGGAACGGGCCGAGCCCGAAGGCCCGACCCGCTCCGGCCCGCTCGGCCCGCCCGCCAAGCCCATCGGGGCCCGCCGCATGCAGCAGATTCGTCTCACCCCTCACTCGTCAACTGTGACCAAATTCAACAATTCGTCACTGTTGAATTAACTACTATGACCAAATTTGTATATCGTCATAGAAAGAATAATCTTCTATGACCAAATATTTTTTCGTCACTGCAAAGAGAACTTCTATGACCAAACAGGAAATCGTCACTAGGTAATGGTCATAGATGATAGCATTTGTACTAGTGGAGGAGGTTGAAAAGATGGATGTTGACCCAGAAAGGACTACTAGTCAAGACATCATCCAGATTGGGACGATGGACGTTCCCATTGTGAAAGATGGCAAGAGGCCGGCTGCTTTAAACGTTCAGGTTGGAACATTTGCTCAAAACGGATATGTTGCTACTAATAACCATGAGGCCAGTGGAAGTGGTTCGAACTCCAAATACTTTCTACCGAGATGGTGTCCTCCCGATTTGGCTCACACTTAAAGGAGGAAGCTTCAATGCTTGAGGTTGCGGGATAAAAAGGAAAACGAGCTGGAAAAACAAAGGGACGATATCTTCAACAGCTGCAGGCCCATGATACAACAAGGAAAGGAGTGGAGAGCCAAGAAAGCACCTCAAGCAGAGGCGGACAAACCGCTAGAGGAGGCGGTTACACCGCCTAAGGCGGTCAAACCGGCTGACCAGGCAGTTAGACCGGGTTCACCAGAGACGCTACTCGGTTTCGCTTCTTCAGTCCCCATGGCTTGCGATGATAAGTTGTTATCAGTACCTGCTGCAGAAGATGACAAGCAACTTATTGACTACAGTTCTTCTTCAGAGTGCATGGATCTTAAAGAAAATTGAGAAGACATGGCCGATTTCAATGAGAATCGCCGTTAGGCTAAAATAGCTGGTGGAAAATGTTGCATCGACCTTGGAATTTTTTTAGTATGCAAGCTTTACTAAAAAACAGCGGGGAACATGTTGACACACGAAAATGGCACATAAGCTAGATCAGGCTGGACAGGCCGGTCAGACCAGGTTCCATGGGCGGTCTGACAGGGGTACTCTGTAGCTGGTCTGGCAATAGGCCAGGCGGCCTAACAGCCACCCAAGGCTGGTTAGACCGCATCCCTTGGAATCCGAACCAAGTTGAGGAGTCCTAATAGAATTCGAGTTGTAAAGGATTTGTTGCAGGGCAAGACCTCCCCACCAAATACAAATGTCCTGTGGCCGATTGAGGTATCACCCAATCGAACAAACATTATCTTACTTTTTAACTCCAAACCCTACTTTTTTCAACCGTTTTTTTTCTTTGTCTTTAAGGTGATTTAGGGTGTTCTAAGTGGATTGCCGATCTTAGAACAACACTAGGTGCGTTGTCCTGGCGGGGTCCCTCCCGTGGCAGCGATCTTAGGTTTTCGGCGACATCCCTGACCAAGGCAATCAGACCGCCCCTGTAAGCGGTTAGACCGGCCCATGCTTGGGATCTCGACGAGGTACGATTTCGACTACCGCGCGATCCAGCGCACTCGTGTGTTCGATCGGAAAAAGCATCAACAGTTGTCTCTTAGTCGTCATTGTTGGGGAGAAAAAAAAATAAGCTGGGGAAGAAAAGTGAGTGGATGAAGTCTCTGCGTGTGTGATCGCCGGATGAGTATGGAGTAGAAAGGAAAAAGGAAAAGCGTGTGTGGGCCCGCACATGTTGGAAGCGGAGCCGGAGGGTGGAATCGAGCGCTCCGCGCGCTCTTCAAATTGGTTTTGCGGCTCCTTTTCATGGAATGTATTTGGGTGGACACATAGTGTTTTGGTCCAATATTGTCCTCCAACTTTACAATTATGGTCCAATATCTGAAATCTTGTAAAGCTTAACAGGGATTATTGTGTTTCTGGAAGAACCATTTTTCACATTTCGAGTGCTCATCAGTAGTCAGTGGCAGTGGGAGATCCCCAGATGCCTCCGATGCTTAATTGCTTAGGTATCTCATCGAAGCCACTAGAATGGTGAGTGGCAGCATTTGTTAGTAGTTTGTTCATCTAGTGGGTCAGTACGTAGCAATTTGGCATAAAAACAGACATTTTATACACAGCAGAATGTCTGTCATTGCTAGAACAAACTTCTCTGCCATCACCTGCTCTTTTATATAGACAGAAGAATGCAGCATCCTAGGCCTATATATGTACCCCAGTAAAGCTAATACGGAACGTCTTCCACAAATAGTTTGTTCATTCATCTCTCAACTTGCAGAAGCCATGGATTCTTTTAGATCTTTTTTTAACATGTACGGTTGTAGATGCTCACCGCACGCGCGCGCACACACACATACACAATCATATGAATACACACATGCAAACTTCTGTTTACTAGACAAAAACAAAGAGACTACAACAAGTCATGACAAGGATGATGGTTCCTTACCATCAATTTATTATTCTCTTTCATTGTTGAGAGGCATCACACATGCATGCACACACCCGTTGACGATTCTCTTTCATTGTTCAGATTTCTGACAAAAAAAAACAGACATTCTACCATTTGCAAGGAGTTATAAGCATTACAATTTTCTTATTGAGTTTGTTACGTTACGTCAAGTAGCCATAGTCATCACATTATAACAGAGCAAAGGCCAAATAGCAGCTCTAGTACTAGTATTATTTTTATTCCATTCGAACCATGTTTGGAGTGATATTTGGATTTTGACACCAACATTTGGGCTTTCTAGTAGCATGGTTTGTTTTTTGGTGGCAACCACTGTTTGCTTTTCGCACACAATAGAACTGCTCCGAGCGAAAAAGAATCTTCAATTAAGGTAACAAGCTGTTACAGTGATTGGCACTGAACAGGCGTTGCGCAGAAGGTTTTACATGTCAACTAGATCAATCACCATCAGATATTCACAATGGTGGACTTTTTTCATCACGGCATGCGCGATTTGCACTTTAGCTAAGAGGTTCAAAATTCCGAGCTTGCAATTGATCTAACATCTGGTACCATGGAGTATTGCACTACACGAGCAGCAGGAAGTGTATGTGCATTGTCTTAACTCGAATCACTCGATCAGTGCAGCCTTGCATATATGAGTTATGCAGCGGCTCTTGTAATCAGAAAAAGAAAACGAAGGAAAATTATGAGGCAACTATGCCTGAGCATTTCGGGAGATTAAGCACCAAGACATGTACGTACGGTCTGGTCAATTACTCTCAAATGGTTTCATAGCGAGCTAAGTTTAGGGATCTATTAGTTTCTTCACAAATGTCCACGTACACTCGATCGATCTCCACGGAATAAGGTCCATGCCCGAAATTCATCACTCTTGAGCAACGAAATTACAAAGTTCAGCATATATATGTAGGTGTGTGGGCCGTAGTATTTTTTTTTGGTATGTTGATGAAAATTGGAGCTGCATGGTATCCGTGAATATTGACGTATGTAGATTGTTCTTTACCCCGCTCCCTTTTTGTTTTTTCCACTGAGGGCTCATGCTCGGATTTCATTACTTCACAACAACAAAATTACTGAGCTATCATAACTAGCAGAGACACCAGAAATAAATTGGGTGCGCACCCCTTCCCTGGATGCGACGTGGGTCCGAGTGAGGTTGGGATCAAGGAGTGCAGGGAGCTTGCTTGAGACGCGGAGGGCATCGAAATCATGGAGCGCTGACATCACTGAGCGTTTGATCAAATCACGGAGGGCATCAGGAGGGGGTGCAGACGGTGGCCGCGGTGCGCACCCTATTGCTGGTACCCGTTGTCCGCTGTTGCTACTAGACTTCTTCATCCGGCTACGGTCTACTCTGATATCACGCAGCAACGCTACTCCCGGTGTCTCCTAGGTCCAACATGGCAAATCATTTGAATTACACATTTGACATGCATGCGCTGGCCATGGTTCCATGAGTTCATTCGCTCTATCTCACTTCCATATTAGAGCTGTTGTATCATCTTATTTAATTAGAGGCTTCTATGTTGCACAATACCTCCTACTATTGTTTAAATAAGAAACACAACTATTGTCCATGTGCGATGGGATTCGCGAATAGGTAGTAGTAGACAACATGCATTTAATTGTGATGTAAGCATCGCATGCACGATTGCGTATTTGTCCATTCAATTTAAAGATCCACACAGATGATGAACGTTCACTTAATTAGCTGGTCCATCAGTTCAATACCACAAAGTTTTTGTCAAGCATCGAATTCCCAGTAGGTGCAGAATATCTGTCATGTACCACTGAGTGAACAACATTGGGCAACTACTGACTTTGCTATTGTCTTCATGTTATATATGACTCTCCCATGAATTTGAGACATCCATGCATGATTCTTCAACAAATTAATATGATTCATAACATTTCAGATACTAAATCTCCCTTATACATGATTTTGACATTTTTCAAGTGTTTTTGTTTTTTATGAATGACTAATGGTTATTGATTTTCTTTAGCTGTATAGCTGGGTGACTACAAACTTTTCAAGAGTTTTTTGACTTTGGTTATTGGTCTTCTTGATTTTTTCAATGGCCAAGTGTTTTATTTTAACTAGCAAAATTTTATATTTCTTGAAAAAAGAGAGTCGTCCATCCGGTGAAATCGAAAGTTGGTAACAAACCTAAGTGTTATTTATTTGGTTGTCAATAGTTTTTTGTTTCAACATCGGGGATTGTTCAAACTAAAATTCAGAAATCATAGTCAACTTTAGAAAAAAATTAATGAAGCATAAGTACAAGTTGGCGCAAGGTATAAGGTACCAAAATCTGGTGTACAACAGTGAAAAGTAGACCATTTACTCATGGCTGATCAAGTGACCTACAAACAAGATACGCACCCAACACACTTTCTACAGAATAACCCTTAGCAACCAAGGCCTCCGAACTCGTTGCAATTAGATCCATCAAGAAGCTATAATATAATGCAATCTCCAGCATCGAGAATGCGTGAAGGACATAAAAACCTGATGCCTTCCAACACGATTACCATATAGCTAGCTGACTCACCATGCCAATTCTCATATTAGGATGATTTATATATACATACTAGGTGATACCCCGCGCGTTGCTGCGAGAATTTTTTAAATAAAATTTTAAGGTGAAACGTGAAAGTAGTGACACCAAATATATTACATGTCAATATTCGTTTGTAAACTCATTATATGTGAAAGCATGTTATTTTGTTGAGAGTGGATCATTCTAAAATCATCAGCAGGAATTTTGTGGTGTGATATACATGCTATAAGCCACGGAAAGTGATATACATGCTATAAGCCACGGAAAATCGACTGAAGACATAAATATGTGATTTGGTGGATGATGACATGTCGTATAGTGGATGGTGACATGGCACATAGTGGATGCTTGACGTGGAATGCTTTGCATGTTGAGAGAAATCCAACCATGGCTTGTAGTGGGTCTCACCTATATAAGTTTTATAGATAAGTAGGCAATCGTGCTCCCCACAGCTTCATTTAAAAACCTGACTTCGTGGCTCTCCTTTCCTTCAATTTCTATGCATATATAGGTTCGCGTCCTAATGTAAGAAATGAAATGCAGTGAAATAGCTGAACCTGACACGTGCATTTGTAAAGCATTCAGATGGTATATGCTTAAAAAAAGAGTTCCGAATACTGAAAAACAAACATTTTTATAATTTCCATCTAAAAACAAATAAAAGGATGGACCCTATATAAATTAAAGGCTTCTCTGCTTGGTGTAGGCTATCCGTAAAAGCTAAAATGACTTACAATTAGGAACTGAGAAAATAGATCTGAAGATTTGATGATATTTAGCTAGAAAAAACAAGAATATATTGTTGTGTAAGGATTGTCCGGCAAAAATCTATCTATCGTCAATTAGTACCTAGCAGGCACTGTTGTTTACTAAAGGAAGAGAGCCTTTATTCATTGCACTGTATGAATAATGTATGTGCAGGGCTGTCACCTACGAGAGAAAGAAATGTGGGCTGGCCGGCAAGAACGCTTAAGCTTTGATTAATGTTGTTCATCAGCTGATGATCCAATAATCCCAGCAAGCAATGGCGGCACAACATGAGATTGAAGCAGGCCAGCTTCAATGCCCAGTTGCTGTTATATAAAACTGATTCACATCAACGTAGATGATCCATACATTGATGCATTTGAGAATCCAACAAAGTCGAAATACACAAACATTCAGGAGCCAACGATAGTAAGATTCAGGAGCCTGCAGTAATCATTAAACGCAACAGAACAAAATTCTCCACCATTGTCAGTACGAAGCACTTTCACCTTTCTATCAGTTTGCCTTTCTATCATCACTTTCCAATCTTTAAATGCACCAAAGGTATCATCTTTATCTTTCAGAAAGCAAGGCCATACTTTACTAGAGTAGTCATCAATAATAGTAAGCATGTAACGAGCACCACCATAAGAAGGCTTACGAGAAGGACCCCATAAGTCAACATGTACATAATCAAGAGTACCTTTGGTGGTATGAACAGTGGTATTGAACTTTACCCGTTTATGCTTCCCGAAAATACAGTGCTCACAGAACTTCTTGCCACTCAGCATACAACCCTTCAGTAGATTTCTTTTCATCAATTTTGCCATACCAAGTTCACTCATATGTCCAAGACGCATATGCGAAAGGTTAGTCTCACAAGGTTTATCATCAGTAACAACAGCGGCAGCGGAAATAGAACCATGTAATGTACTACCTCGAAGGACATATAACTTAGCAGAATTCATATCACACCAAACAAACAAGGGAACCTTTTGATACCTTCAAAACTCCGCCTGAACCGGAGTATTTAAATCCTTCTGCATCAAGTGTGCTGAGAGAAATCAGATTTCTGGACATCCCTGGTATGTATCTCACATTCTGCAGCGTGCGTGTCATGCCATCATGAGCCTTCATCCGAACCGAGCCGACACTTACAATGTCACACGGGTTATCGTCTCCCATACGCACAACATCTTCTTTCTGCACAGGCTTAAATGAACTAAACCAATCTCTGTTAGTGCAGATATGAAACGAACATGCAGAATCAAGTATCCACTCTTCATTACCAGAAACACAACCAGCAAGAACTACTAGACAATCTCCAGAATCTCAACCGGCACCAGTGACAACAGATGCCTTACCATCAGGATTATTTTTCATGTTCTCCTTGTTCTTTAGTTTCCAACACTCTTCAATAAAATGTGTTTTCTTTTTGCAATACCCACAGAACTTCTTGGGCGGTCTGGACTTTGAACGTCCTCTGCTTTCTTGGCTCTTGTAGCGATCATAGCCATCATTGGAGGATCTCTGTTCGGGCCGGCCTATCACTTGCAAAGCATCGCCTTTTAAGGACGGCCCATCAGAGTGCACCATGTATTTCATCTTCTCCCTGGATTGGAGTGCCCCATAAAAACATCCGAGATGGTTAGTTCATCACGTCTCAAAAGTATGGTGTCACGAAAAGATGCAAACGAACTGGGCAGAGAGCATAACAGTAAGAGGCTTAAATCTTCATCCTCATACTTAACTCCATCAACACTAGGTCGGCAACAATCTCCTTGAAAACAGATATGTGGCTTAACACCGAACCACCCTCCTCCATCTTAAGCGTGACCAACTTCATCTTACCGGTTTCAACCGCAGTGCTGCAATGCTTTCTTCTTGCGTACATTCTTGCAGTATATCATTAAGCAGATGAAGCTGAATTAAAGATAGAGCCTTACGATCCTTGCACTTCTCCTCATCGTTCAATCTTTGGACGACTTGCCACCGAACTTTTCCAGTGCCTCATCTAGATCCTGAGTTTGCGCCAGAATAGCCACAGCGAGAACCTCGTCTTGTAATCCAACAACGGTAGATCGAACTTCATCGTCGGCGACATCAAGGAACCCTAGTCTGGAACAGGCTCTGGTACCACTTGTTATAAATGATGGTGAAAACAAAGGTAAGTAAAAGATATCAAACCGCAAGGAGACACAAGATTTTGCATGTAGGATTGTCTGATCATCTAGGTTTAAGAAGATAATTGTGTTGTCCGCATATTATAGGTGAGTTAGTCCTCCCTTTATCAAATGTGTCATCAGCCCTTGTTGTTGTTGAAAAAATTCCCTAGGGTCCCATTGATGTTTATGCCTACACTTCCCCCCTCTGCAATTTGTTTCATCCACTCTATCCATTTACTGGGAAGGTTTTTCTTCTTGAGCACCTTTATCATAAAGCTCCAACTCACTTTATCATAGGCTTTTTCAAATTCTAGTTTTAAGATAATTCCAGGCATCTTTTTTACCCTCAGTTCATGCAAAATTTCATGCAGAGTGATTACGCCCTCTAGAATATATCTCCCCGGAATGAATGTTGTTTGAGTGTTACTGATCAGCCCCCCCGCAACCGGCGTCAGCCTCATAGTAAGAACCTTGGTGAGCAATTTGTAATCCACATTGAGCAAACAGATAGGCCTATATTGTTTAATGTTGTTTGCTTCCTTTAATTTCGGTATCAGCAAAATCATCTCGTAGTTCAACCTACTCAAATTCAGTGCCCATCTATGCAGATCCTGAAACATCTCTAGTATGATACAACTAACCTCTCTCCAAAATTCTTTATAAAATCCCACTGATAGACCTTCGGGCCCCGGTGATGCATTGGCATCCATATCTTTGAGTGCCTCCTCCAGCTCCGTTATGGTGAATGGCTTAATCAGCTCTTCTGCTTCCTCATCAATCAACATTCCTTTTTCTGCCCAAAAATCATCACCCAATGACATATTACTCTCCGTTTCTGCACCAAATAGTTCCTTATAATAAGCTTTTACATGATTCCTAATTTCTGTTGGCTCACTGATCTCTCTATCTCCCCCCTCTAGAGAGAAAATTGTGCATTTCTTCTTCCTTCCATTGGGTATATTGTGAAAGTACCCATTATTGTCATCTCCCTTTAATATCCATTTCACACCCCCTCTTATGTGCCATTGAACTTCCTATATATTGATTCAAGTTGTTCCTCTATTTTTTCATATCTTTCCTTCCATCGCATCTCATCAAGTACACTCAAATTCGCTTCCCTAACAATAATACAAAGTTTTGCTAGCAGGTCTTTCTTTTCTCTTCTCACATGGCTGTTTATGTTAGCCCCCCGTCCCTTACAGAATTTTCTTGTTGCCGCTTTAACATCTCTCCAATGATCTTGAATCCTTTTCTCCCCCCCTCTCTGGCCAACATTTAAGTACTACCTCTCTAAACCTATCTTGGAGCAATCAAGTTGTTTCAAACCTGAAACAGTGTTGTTGTTGGAAACATTGACCATCTGTGTTTACCAAAATCGGGCAATGGTGTGAGCCCACTCTAGTTAGGGATTCGCAGGACGCCCTCTTACATGTCACATCCCATCTGGGGACATCAACACTCTATCAAGAATACTCATCACCGAATTTTCTTGCTTGTTGGTCCAAGTGAATTCGCCTCCCTTTCCAATTAGTTCCTTCGGCCCATGCTCTCTTATAAACTCATTGAACGCACTCATCCAAACTGGGTTTACATTCTCAGAGGATTTCTCCCAAGCGAATCTTATTAAATTGAAATCTCCCCCTATTATAAAATGTTACCCCATGTCTACAATCTTCCTCCGTAGATCTGCCAAGAAGTCTGCTTTTCTCTCTATTTGTACTGGCCCATAGACATTCACTACCTCCCATTCTATCATGTCATGCCTAGATGAAATCTTCATACTAGTGAAGAACTCACCTTTATCCTTGCTTATCAGCGTGATATCATCTACCCTCACACCAATCAAAGTCCCCCCAGAGTGACCTTAAGCCACAGTCCACACCCACTCAAAATTTCCCCCTTCATTTATACTATATAAGTCTCCTGATGAGAAACCAACTTTTATTGTTTCTTGCACACATAAGATCTCCACTCTATTCTTTTGTCATAACTCTTTTAGTTGTTTCCTCCTCCCAAGTGCCCCAAACCATCTCATATTCCAGAATAATATCTTCATTTGTTTTTATGGCTCTTTCCTCCTGCTTCAACTTTTTTGCCCTTCCCTATCTGCTTCTTCCTGGGAGGTTTCCTTGCTGGTTTGAGGCCTTCATTCTCTGTATCTGCCCCCCCTCTATCAACATCTGTGTCCACCCCCTGTTTTCTTGATCCTATCTGTTCCCCCTCTATCTCGTTTTTTTTTGCTTGCTCTGCAACCTTCTTCTTTGCTGCTAAAAGTATTGCTTTGGCTAACACATTAGCTTGCATGGTGGAAATAGATGCGGCAATTTTTCGAGAAGAGACACCCAATTTAGTATTGCTAGCATTAGCTAATTTGTCTAAATAAGCATTATCTA
Source organism: Cenchrus americanus (assembly GCA_947561735.1). NCBI lineage: Eukaryota > Viridiplantae > Streptophyta > Magnoliopsida > Poales > Poaceae > Cenchrus > Cenchrus americanus. Next base: position 9,747,047 of record OX387242.1, read on the forward strand.
CTAAATTTCGAATATCAAAGGATGATAATTTACCTACAGGCTCATTGTTTTTCCTCTTAGCTGCTTCTGCTTTTTCCAGGATGGACCCCTTGTCACCCTTGTTCCTGATGCTTCTACGAAGTTCAGTTGCTTCCCTCTTTTTCTTCACTTGCAGCAAGTCCACCTCCACATTGTTGTCCAGGCTTTCCTGGATTTGATCCCAATCAATTTCATCATCATTATCTGTGTTGACAGATAAGCTTTTAAGTGCCTTCTCATCTATCCCCTTGGCTTCGCCCCCCGCATTTAGGTGTTTCAATGTTTATCTTGATTGCTGCTGACTCCATCAACTTGTTTGCCCTGATTTCCACTCTTTTCTCTAGTTCTTCCATTTCTTCTTTTTCTGTGTACATTGGGTCCTCCTCATAGTCCAACTATTCTTCCTCACTCAGCTCAGCTGCCCCCTCTATCACCGTGCATTCCTCACTCTGCTGAGTATTGCCTATGTGAGCTTCCTTATCCTGCATATCTTCTCCCTTGCCCCGCATTCCAGCTTGGCTTTCTTGTGTGTCTTGAGCCCCATCTATATCCATGTGTGTGTTGTCAATGTCCTTGTCCTTCAGCATGTCTTCCTCCCCCGCATAAACTTGATTTTCTTTCTGCTTTGTCCGGTATTCTTTTTTCCTGTATCCATAGTCTCCCCCCTTCTCTCATTCTGGCCCATGTACCTAGGTGCCCCCTCTCCCTCCTTCTGTTTGCCAGTACCAGTATTTTCTTTTTCATTGAACTCTCCCTCTTCTTCTTTCTCCTCCTCCTCGTCATCTAGTCCCCTTCTCCTTTCAAATTTAGATATGCTTTCGCTGGGTTCCTGTAGCTGGGACTCCACCTCCCATCTAATATTATATCCTTCCCCATTGAAAAATACCTTTGTCTCCCCCCTGATCTTGTTCAACTCTCTGCAGCCCAGTTTGACCCTGATGTGGCCATCTCTATGTAGAGTGTTGAGGTCCACTTCTATAAGATCTCCCACCAAGTAGGAAACCTCATGACTACTTCTTCTTTTCTTGCACAAGGTGTTTCAGCTCCCTCTCTATTGTCTCCACAGTAGCCTGCCCACTCATGATGTTCATAATCCCCAGTACCACCCCTTTCTTAGCTTCTTTATGTACTGGAACTCTAATGCTATAAAAGCCTTGTCCTGGGAATCGATATCCACAAAGCCTTAACCCTCTTTTCTCTGAGCACACAGTAGGCCTGTGTCCTAATTTTTTGCAACAAAATCAGTAGGGTTGCTTCGGGCAATTTTTCCTGAGGTGTCCCACTAAGTTACAATTGTAGCAAGGTTCCCCCTGTGGCCCTTTGGTTTTTCCTCTAGGATCCCAGGTCTCCTCTCTTTGGTTGTTCCAAAATCCCGGCTCTTTTCCTCTTCTTTCCTCCTATTCTCCCCTCAGTGTTGCTCTTACTTCCTGTTCCTCCCAGTCATATCCCTCTCTATCTTCCATCTATCTCTTGTTGGGGTTAGGTCTATTCTACTCAGATCTCTGTCTATCCTCTCCATATCAACCCTGGTAGCTGTTGTTCTGATTATTGTAGCCTCCACGGGGCCATCCTCTTTCTGGACCTGGGAACTGCCTGTCCCAGTTTGCTCCTCCACGGAATTATCCCCTTTCTCGATCTTGGAAACCTCTCTCTCTACCACAAAAGTTGCCCTCTAGGCCTTCCAAACCATGTTCTTCATTAGATCTCCCCGCCGGCCCACCCCTGTCCCTCAGGCGCGCCGCCATGCTTCTTCGTTTCCTTGCTCCGAACCCCCTTCCTGGATCCATCGCCGCTACCTTCGCAAAAGTGTGTTCATCTGCCTCGATGTTGTTCTTAACACCCTCTTGCTAGCTCACCCAAATCGAAGACATCACCAAAGGAGAATGACCCAAATTTGATCTCGCTAGTCTCAACGCCCAATGAGTTTGGATTCTGCCATTGGCCTTTTCTCAGTGTTGATTCAAGCAATCTCCCCTTCGCTGGAGATGTGGATGCAGTCCTCCCGCTCAACGATGACGCCATTGCTCTCAGATTTCAGCCTCTACGATTTTCTACTCTGTCCCTGCTTTTCCAATCCGCCACTCCCCCTTTCTGTGTTTGAAGGTCCGCTTGCAGAGACCCCCGATCTTCCCGATCTAGTCGGGCCTAATCAGGCATCGTGCGCAGTCAAATTATCCTTACTCTACTCGATTTGTTTGGGAGATCTTCCAGCAGACGAAGTCGTCGCCCTCTCTACTTTCCAGTCCCGCTCTCGAATTTACCCACGCCTGAAATCCGCTCCAATCCCTATGCGAATGCCCAGCAAATGTAGGAGACGTTGTTGCGGTGTCAACGCTCGATCGAATCCGCCGCTCCGGCGAGGAAACTAACGGAGAAATCAGGCGATCGCCGGAGTTTCTCTCTCTAGTCGCCGCCCCCTCCGTGGTTCCTCATAATGACGTTGCTCACCTCAGATAGAAAAATATATAGAGGAATGGTAGAAGATAGCTCTGCTAACATCTACGAGAGTCATAGTAGCACTAGCTACAGTATGCAGAGGGAGCCGCCCAGGTGACAATGACGCCTGATAACCATGCTGAACATTTGGTTCATAATGAAAATTTCATTATAACAAATTTTAATATGAATGTTAAAAATTGCCCAAGCCAAAGTAAAATTCGAAGAACTATCCATTGTGACAGCCTGCCAACTCAGTCGCCGCTCAACCAACGAGAGTGGACGGCCAGTTACGGCCCTGTCTATGGTCACCAGGACGCCATCACCTCGGTCTCCATTGGCTTACAACAACTCCTGTTCTATCGCCGATCCCTGGACAGCAGCGAGGATCCGCTATGATTCATGTCCCGATGCCTCCAATGCCTAGGTACGGTGTCACGTGAAGCCACTAGAGTGGCTAGTAGCCACTGTGGGTAGTTCATTCATCTCTCAGCGCAGCTTAGTACCAGCTTCTACTATAGCTCCAACTTCTGCATTCACCTGCTCTTTTATAGACAGCATAGTTGGTCTAGTACCACAGCCACAGTGTGCACTAATGAAATACTCCCTCCGCCCCTTAAAAGAATGCAATCCTACCATTTGAAAAAAAATCTCACAAAAAGTGTAATCCTAGAAAATGGATCAAGCTACCTGCCTAATTAAGCAATCAAATCTGACCTGCATTCCAAAATTTACTACATGTGGCTAAAAAATATAGGTACAAGAATCTTTTCGCACCACCACTAATATGTGTTAGAAAAACTAGAATTGCACTTATTATGGGACGGAAGGAGTATGTGCTTTAGGTTTCTGATAAAGTTAAGGACAAATTGTTTGAAAAAAAAAAAATTCTGGCATTACTCATGCATATAATCTGTACAATATTTGTGCCTAACAACCAGGTTATGTTCAGCAAAATATATTTGTATATCAGTGGAGATCCAAAAATTATAGTGTGTGTTTTCATCTTTAAAGGCCACCAAGATGCATAATGACTGGTTTTTTTTATATCAGATATTTCCCTACGATTTGAAGCATAATTATAGCGGAATAAACTTTCCCTATATGATATTTCAATTTTTCCTAGGGAATCCGGTAGTGATTCCAATAGCGAGTCAAGTCGTTGCATCATTACAGTAGTGAATAAATTAGGATCATCGATCACACTCCAAAGTCGGTGCCAATCCAATAATCTTCGTCAAGCTTCAGGAGTTCAGGTTGCAATGATTGGTACACACCATGGATGTTCTCTTGTGCTTGGCTGCCCAGCATTGTTGATCGCCAGAGTAGGGCACACCAGCACCAGGTTCAATGAGTGAACCTGACACTGATTAATTACCGGCTCATGTTCTAGTATTGACAGAAGGGTTCCCAATGCTTGCTAGGCCTACATGCAACAACAAAGCTAATGGACGTCTTCATCAATAGTTAGATCATTAATCTCCCAACTCGCAGAAGACATAGCTTCTCATAGTTCTCCTCTTTTATAGACCCAAATTCGATGAAAGTTCAGTTTATTATGATTTTCTCCATAGCTGTATGTTGGGGGGATACCCGAAAAATTCGGATAACTACCCAAACACGAGTGGAGTTTTCAACACGTTCAAGTTCACAGTTAGGACGCAAAGAGACAGTGATGCTCTCTGCAAATAGCACAAGTCCCAAAAAAGTCTGAATTCGTTTACACGTGCCCTCGCGCCCCCTTTTATAGGGAGACGAAGGGACTTTTACATTCCGATATCACCCTCGGGCTCAGAGAATATTCCTAATGTGAACACACATAAGAACGTCTTTTCCCCCCTTACATATTTACAAGTCTGCCACTAGTTCACACTCTAAACCTGGACTTTTTGGGACTACAACTTTGACTTTGCTTCTCCCATGATTCGTGAATGTCTTCATCCGAAATTCCTGAACTAGGTCTTTACCAGATTCTCGAAGTGGCTTTCGTTTCCCCGCAGGTTCGCGCGTGTCCCGGCGCTTGAGTCCCGAACAGAGTCTTCACCAGATTCCCGAATCGGAAAATCTCCGAAATTCGGGACACCAACAGTTGAGATTCCGGGCTTCCGCACGTTCATGCCTCCGTCTCTTCACCGAACCAAGTTTCCCGAACTCTGCACACCCGCGAACTCGGGACTTCGCAGGTCCCAGACTTCCTGGATTCGCGAATTCCCTGCTCCTGAAAACATACTTTGAGAATGCCGTTAGACTTCGACGTTTCGAGGGTGATGTGTTTTCCTGAATTCCCCAACACTAGCCCCTCGGGGAAGCGGGTTGACTCCGACGATCCGATTCCACGAACTTTTCGGAAATTTAGTAAAAAACGTCACCCTCGGAACGTCGGAGGGGACACGCGTCACCCAGAGAGCAAAAGGCGGTTAAATCGAGGCGCACTTCGCGAAACTGCCCCTCCCCGGCCCTATAAATAGCGGGCCGGCGCTGTTAAAAAATTTTACTGCTCTCGCGCTTTTCGCGATTTTCACATTTTCCTTCCTTCGCGGAACTAGCTTTCTCTGCTAGAAAACTTGCGAACTCCAGGCCTTGCTCGCGTTTTTCTAAGGTACTCCTTTATGCTTGCTATGTTGTTTCGTTAATTCGTTTAACTTTGGTGTAGTAATGTTACGATTTTCGTAGCTTTTTTTCGACTATTAGTCTAAACTGTCTGACCGCTCATATTTGCTAGGTGGCTCGCATCAGAAATACAGCTAGAGCTATGACTACTGAAGAGTTGATCGCTGCCGGTCTCCCACTCGATCAAGCTGCCGAAAGTGCAGACCGTGCTGCACCGGCCGAAGATGTTGGATCACCTAGCGGTTCCCGAAGTCGCGAAGACGGCGAGGTTGGGTCCGATGGCGGCGAAGACGTCGGGGATGTGGATGCTGGTGTAGAGGATCTCGTCATGTTGAGGACTTCTGGCCCACTGCCGCCCTCGCTTGCCTTCGGAGAGTCGAAGGTGACGAGCGACATTATTCGTGAGTACGAGAAGGCTGGATTCTTCTCTCCTGGGGCCGGGCGCGCCCCACTCGATGAAACAATTCCCACTCCCAAGCCTGGGGAAATTGTGGTTTTTCGGGACTTCTTCATCTGTGGGCTGCGATTCCCTTGTGATCCAGTGCTACCGGCGATTCTTGATGCATTCTCAGTGAAGATCCACCAGCTTACCCCGACGTCTTTTCTCGAAGTATCAAAGTTTATTTGGATTCCGAAGACCTTCGGGTGCAGTCCTACCATCGACGCCTTCACCAGGTTCTACGAACTGGTGATTATTCCGGAAGTTGTGAAAGGCGAAGACGGGCAGTTCTATCACAGCCAGACGCCCGCCGTACCTTCAATACCCGACGCCAAAACACTCGACAAGGGATTACCCGAATCCGCATTTCCCCCCTGCCGCAAGACTAACCTTTCCGACGATTGGAAGTCCTACCGGTTTTACACCGAAGGTCAATGTGCCGAAGCTGCCATGCCCGATCACGCCCCTCACCGCATTAAATGTGGGGAAGTACAACCAGCGGGCCCTAGGAATTCGGAATTGTGAGAGTGCATTCCATCTGGCCAGCACGATACTCGGCGGCCGCGACATCATCGAAGAATTCGTCGCCGCGCGAATCTGGCCTATCTCGAAGGGCCCGGTCCCCCGCCGAAATCGTGGACTACAACGTCAACGGGCGGTCGGCGGGTTCCTTTCCCGAAGTTCGGGATTAAACTTCGCGAGGGCCAAAGCGCCAAGGACTTTATGGACGAAGTTGAGAAGAGGGTCAATGTCATGGTAGGCGAGTATACCATGAACGAATACAAAGCATACAAGGCCCTAGTGAAGCACAAGAAGAAGATCAACCGCGTCTTTTCGGAGATCTGTGGTGACAAATTTTTCAGCTCTCGAAGCCCTGGTCCCAAACTGAAACTTCCTGCCGTCGCCGTGGCCAGCTGCTCAGCCGCTCCAATCAACGCTCCTCGAATCAGATCGTCGAAGCGAAACTTGTCACCTGCCACCGAGGGAACATCTTCGGGAGTGAAGCCTTCGAGGACCAGATCACTCGAGTCGTCGAAGCGTAAACGAAGGACCTCCGAACCTCAAACTTCAGAAGCTGAACTCCAGGCTACTTCGGGGCTTGCCCAGATGAGCCGCAAGAAATTGAAGAAAGCTGTGAAGAAGGTTTCTTCCTCCGGAGTTCGGCGGGTCCCGTCCGCCTTCGACGACGACATTCCCACGAAGCCAGATAGCCCCAAAGGTGTTTTCCTCTGGCCATTATTTAACTTTCGAGACATTTGTCCTGCTGGTTCCGAAAATGAGTTCGTCGACATCGATTCCTTTTCAGATGTTGCTCCCGAAGTCCGACAAGAGGCATCCCCTGCTGCCGCTGCTGAGAAGTTAGCTGTTGCTGCTGAAGTTGTTGCTCACACTGAGTCCCCTGCTGCTGCCGAAATTCCTGCTGCCGATGTCACTGCCGCTGATCAAGTCTCCTCCGATTTTGCCCGTGATCTTGAGCGGACCATTCAAAGGGATGGCCCTTCTTCCGAAAATATTCCATTGATCGAAGTTCGGGAGGTCGTCCCCGAAGACCAAGCGCCTTCTCCTTCCTTGGCTGCCTTTAACAAAAGCTTTGGTACGTCTCATCGCAGCAAACTGTTGCGTGTTGGTTTCGAGACAATTGGCGTCGGGGGCAAGACGTCCAAGTTTTTAACTCTATGTAAATCGTCCACAATTGTTGATGAAACAGGAGAAGGTGCGTCGGGACAACCTGAAGAAGCCGCTCAAGGCTCTGAAAAAAGGCCTCTGTCTATCTCCGAAACTACCCCTTCACCTCAGGGGAAGGCCTCTTCGGGTTCGACTAAACAAGTCACTATGCAGCACTTTAGCAAGCAAGGTTCGTTGATTCTCACCGCCTCCTTGTGCAATTCTTGATTGTAGAATCTTCACCTGAGATTTATTCTTGAATTTTTCAGAATTCAAGGATCTGTTGCATTCCTATTCTCCTTCGAAACTCGCGCGCTTCCATGAAGACTATACTCTCAAGTACTCTATGCTTGGGAAGGTTGCCATAGAGCGACTTTCTAAGCAGGAGAAGATTAATGAAGAACTTTCTCTGAAGTCCAAGGAGCTGGAGCGCAACTTTGGTCTCGCTGAATCCACGAACTTAGAGCTGGAGAAGAAGGTGTCTGAGCTTGCTGAGGCTTTGAAAAGGAGTCAGGACGAGAAGAAGGTCGCCGAAGCCGCGCTCGAGGATTCCAAGAAAGAACTGCAGAAGGTTCGGAAATCTCATGAAGATGACCTGAGTATGATCGAGAAACTTCGGCAACAACAAGAGCGTGCTGCAAAGATTGCTGAAGATCTCCGCATCAACAACGCCAGCCTTGCCAAGTCACTGAGCTCGAAGGATCAGAAAATCGTGGATCTTGAGAAAGCACTGACGGCAGAAAGTGAATCTTCGAAGAAACATATTTCGGAAATTCTGGGAAGATTGAAATTGCTTTATGCTGAGTACCAGAAGTCCCTGAATGAGTATGGTGTTCGTCCAGCTCCTCTTCCAGATGACATTGATATCTCCGATTTCATGGACTGGCTCGAGGAAGAATTCAAGGCTCTCCCCGAAGTCATCTCTGGTGCCGGCAACTTTGCCGTATCTTTTTCTGTGGAAAGCATTCTGAAGGTCCTTCACGATTACGGCTGTGTTGACTTGGCAAAGTTTCGCGCGAACCTCTCTCAGTTCCCAGGCGTTACCAGCGAGACTATACTTCAAGACAACCCTGACGTTATTGCTATAAAGCTAAAGTTCGCGAAGGAATTCTGGATGGTTGGCGGGGCGGATATGGCTAAGACTGTTGCGCGGGCAAAGCTTGACGAGGTAATTCTTTGGTCTATTTCGTGACTTATGTTCGTCGTATGTGTTCCAGCTTCTTAAGATTTTCCTACTCTTCTCTTTCTTTCGCAGCTGAGAGAAAAGGAGGAGCGAGAACGCGTCGCCGCGTCTCCCGAAGTATCGACTTCCGGGGAGAGTTCGGGAGGATCCGGCGAGGACGGCTCAGGCAGCAGCAGTAGCAGCAGTGACGGCGGCAACGACCGTGGACAAGTCCCCGAACCAGAAGAAGAGTCACCGAAGGTGGATGTCATGAATTAAACGACATGTTCGAACTTTTGTGTGGATTGGAGATCGGCTGTACATTCGTGTAGATTCATCAAACTTTTCTGAACAGATGTTTTGTATATTTTAACCTGCGCAGGTCCTGCAAGCTGGGCCTGCGCAGGACGTTCTACCACTACGAATTCATCGAGATAGAATGTTTGTTAGTGGCGAAGCATGGCGTCTATTCAAACAAGCACATCCTGAGCAAGATTTTTCCGATTTTTGGCTTGAGGCCTCGCTTAAATTTTCTATAGGTTGTTTTGATCTCACTTCGTTTTTCTTGCTTCGTAAAAAGAGCCGTTCTGCATCCTCTACTTCGCGATCCACGGGAGCTCCGAAGACGGAGCCCCTTAGCCCCTTAGCCGGTTCATCTGACTTCGCCTATGCTAGCGATGTGGCTGACAACAACGTTTGTAAACCCGGACATGTAGTAGAACTGTCATTCTAAGTTTCGTGTTGATTGTTGTAATTCTTGAGGAACTATTCGGAAGTTTTTATGCGAATAAGGCAATGAATATGTTTTTTCTTTGAAAAAACGTCACCCTCCCCCAGCTTGCCGTTTCGCATGAAAACTAGATTGCACATTCGCGAACCTTACTATTCTCGAATTTCTAGCATATTTTTCTGAGAGTAGTCTTCCTTAGTTTTTGCGAATCTCGATTGCTAATGCGCAAGTCGACAAAATTTGTTCCGAATTTTGTGGACTTGACCGGACTGGCGGACTTGCCTCGGTTGATACAGCAACCCTCGGTTGCTTCAACCAAGGTTTTTCTGCGATCGTCTGACGGAGCCCCTTGCCCTTTTCTTACAACAATGATACCTGAAAAATTTTTAACAATCTATACCAAGTGAGAAAACACAAGCAAATCCTTAGACATTCACTTTTTCGAAATCATCATGCGAATTTTCTGATGGGAATCCCCTCGTGGATGGGATTTTTCTAGGCCACAACTTGTTGTTGTCTCGGCCTTTTCGATGGGAATCCCTCAATGGATGGGATTTTTCTAGGCCACAACTTGTTGTTGTCTCAGGCCTTTTCGGTGGGAATCCCTCTATGGATGGGATTTCGGCTATCAGGAAGCCTTTCTCACGAACTTTTTCTTTCTTTTTTCACGATGGGACTTCGGCTATCAAGGAGCCTTTCTCATGAACTTTTTCTTTTTTCACGATGGAATTCTGGCTATCACGAAGCCTTTTTTCACGAACTTTTTCTTTTTTCACGATGGAATTCTGGCTATCACGAGCCTTTCTCATGAACTTTTTTCTTTTTTCACGATGGAATTCTGGCTATCACGAAGCCTTTTTTCACGAACTTTTTCTTTTTTCACGATGGAATTCTCGAAACACAAAATACGAAACATGCAATTCGGGGGAAGACTCTTTTCATATATATATCGGAAAGAGTATTTACATGGGATCCGCCTCGTTAAAAACCTTGCCTCTTGATTTAGAGCCCCCTTTGCAAGGAAAAGAGTACGGTCCTTCTTATTCTAGAACTACGATTAAGACATGAAACTAATTTTTCCGAAGTCACTTATAGATACGCGACTCGGGCTTTTATTTTCCTACAGTGTAAACTTACGAAAATTGAAAAACTGCTATCTACTACACTTATGTACAACTGAGATCTTCATGGATAATACCTCTTTAGGCTATCGGCATTCCATGAATACGGCAACTCTTCACCAGTTTGCTCCATCAGGCGAAAAGCCCCTGGCATATTTGTTTCCTTAGCTATGTAAGGCCCTTCCCATGACTCATGAAGTTTTCCTGGGTTCTCCCAATTTTTCTTTCTTTTCAAGACAAGATCACCTGTTTTGATGTCCTTTCGGACCACCTTTTTGTCTCTCCATGCTCTTGTCTCCCTCTGGTATTTCTCAATGTTTTCTGCTGCTTCGAGGATTGTCAGCTCTATCATGTCTTTCTCCACCTTCTTGTCAATTTCCTCTATCTCTTTTCCTTTCAAGACTCTTATGCTTTCATTCTTTATTTCCTCTGGTGTCATAGCCTCAGTCCCGAAGAGTAGGCGAAAAGGTGTGAAACCTGTTGCCCTTGAAACTGTGGTATTGTGAGACCAGATCACCTTTGGAAGTTCGTCCACCCACTTTCCCTTTTTCTGATCAAATAAGCATTTCTTGATTCCCGAAAAAATCAGGCCATTGGCTCTTTCAACTCGCTCCATTGGACTGCGGATGATAAACTGACGAAAATTTCGCCTGTGTGCCTAGGGTTCTGCAATACTCTTTGAAGGTGTAGCAGTCAAACTGTTTGCCGTTATCAACCGTCAGTTCTCTAGGAACTCCGAACCTGCAGACTATGTTCTGCCAAAAGAATTTCTGAACTGTTGCTGCTGTGATGTTCGCGAGTGGTTTTGCTTCTACCCACTTCGTGAAATAGTCGACCGCTACAGCCGCAAATCGGCAATTACCCTGAGCCGTTGGCAACGGGCCTACTAGGTCCATGCCCCATCTTTGCAGAGGCCAGGTTGGAGGAATTAAATGAACTGGCATTGAAGGCGGTCTGCCGATTTGCCGTCTTCCGGCATGCTTCACATTGCCGAACCAACATCTTGGCGTCGATGTTGATGGTTGGCCAATAGAATCCTTGTTTTATCGCCTTGCCGCCCAAAGCCCCGGTGCCTATGTGTGCCCCACAAAATCCACTGTGAATTTCTTTTAGGAGTTCACGACCTTTTTCGGAGGTGATGCAGCGTAGCCAAGGTTCAGTGTCTCCTGATTTGTACAATTCTCCATTTACCACAGTGTAGCCCCGAGCCCTTTGCCTCAACCTTTTCTCTTCTAGTTCATCTTGTGGTTCGTAATGTCCCCTTAAGTAGGCCATTATTTCTGCTCTCCGGTCTGGAATTTCCACCATGTTCACGATTTGAGTTCGTGAATCTTTGATGGAAGGCTCTCTGATGATTTCGAAGAACACATCTGGTGGTAGCTCTTGATTTCTGGCTGCTGCCTTCGCGAGCTTATCTGCCTCATTGTTATCATCCCTTGGGATATCTTTGAACGAATATCCTCCGAAGTGTCTTTCCATTTCTCCGACTTTTTCAAGATACTTCATGAGAACTCGGATTCCCCGGCCTCGCTTTCCTTCTCGATCCGTTCTTGGATTACTTTCGAATCCGTTCGATTATGAAGGTCTGCTGCCCCAAGGCTTTCATTTTTCTCAGTGCCAGCAGTAGAGCTTCGTACTCCGTTGTATTGTTCGTGGAGTATTCATTGTTCGCGAATACGAGCCGTGCTGCATATCTTATGACCACGCCCGTTGGTGATGTCACAACAGCCGAAATTCCAACCCCCTTGTAACACCATGCTCCATCGCACTGCACTACCCAAGGTTCGGGCATGTTTTCCTCCATATTCTGAGTAGGTGAGGTTCAGTCCACGACGAAATCTGCCAGTACTTGCGATTTTATTGCACTCCTTCTTTCAAAATCCACCACATACTCGGAGAGTTCAGCACCCCACTTGATGATTCGAGTAGATGCCTCCCTGTTTGCGAACAGGTCACTTAACGGTTGGTTGGTGACAACTCTTATTCTGTGGCCCTCGAAGTAGTGCCTTAGCTTTCTTGCTGCCATGATGACCGCATACGCGATTTTTTCCAGTTCGGAATAGAAAACCTTGGAACCAGACAATGCCTCAGAGGCGAAATATACGGGGATTTGCCTCAGCTTTCCTTCTTCTTCCTTCTCCTGTACCAGCACTGCGCTTACTGCCGAATTTGATGCAGACACATACAGCAGAAGCGACGATTTTGGCTCGGGAGGACAGAGCTTGGTCATGCTTGGACAAGTAGTCCTTCGCTTCGCAAAAGCTTGCTTCTGAGGTTCGGACCACCGGAATTTCTTGGCACTTCCGAGAACTTGGAAGAATGGCAGACTTCTTTCTCAGCCTTTGGGAATGAATCTGTTAAGGGCAGCCACTCTCCCTGTCAACTTCTGAACATCTTTCACTGAGGCCGGCTCTTGCATTTCCATCAAAGCCTTTATCTTGTCAGGGTTTGCCTCAATGCCCTTCGTTGAAACTAGGCATCCGAGAACTTTCCCCTTGTGAATCCCGAACACACATTTTTCTGGGTTCAGTTTCAAGTTCGCTGTCCTCAAGTTCGCGAACGTTTCTGCCAAATCACTGATATGGTCTTTTCTCTGAACACTTTTGACGACTATGTCATCCACATATGCCAAGATATTTCTCCGAATCTGCTGGTGCAGCACTATTGCTATCATTCTTGAAAACGTGCACCCCGCATTCTTCAGCCCCTCTGGCATTCTTACGAAACAAAATGTTCCAAAAGGAGTGATGAAGCTTGTCTTCTCTTCGTCCTCTTTGCGAACTCGATTTGATGATACCCAGAGAACATGTCCAGGAGTGAAAGCATCTCACTGTTGGCTGCATCATCCACGATTTTGTCTACCCTTTCCAAGGGAAAATCGTCCTTCTTGCACGCCTTGTTCAAATCGGTGAAGTCAATACACATCCTCCATTTGCCATTTTTCTTCTTGACTGGCACAGTGTTGGCTAACCAAACTGGGTACTTGACTTCTCTGATCACTTGGGCATCCTGCAATCTCTGAACTTCTGCTTCCACTGCCTTGACCTTTTCGTCAGACATTTTCCGGAGTTTTTGCTTCTTGGGTGGTATCTTGTCATCTGTTTCGAGGACATGCTCGATTATGTCTCTGTCAACGCCTTGCAAATCTTTGGCTGACCATGCAAAAACATCCTTGTTTCTGTTCAGGAATCGTATGAGTTCATCATCCTCTTCGGCGCTGAGGTTCGCCCCTATTATGACTGCTCTGTCGGGCATATCGTCCAGGTACACTCTCTTTGTTTCATCTTCTGCGGCTATATTATTTTTCTCTTTGTCCCGCTTCGGCTCTTCATAGACTTGCTTTCTCTCTTCAGCTGCTTTCAGCCGATACACATTCGTTTGACCGGGCGTGTGGCCCTTTTCTATGTTTCGGCCTCTTGTTGATTGCCGAATACCGTGATAACCCCTTTGGGCGCAGGCATCTTCATGCAAAGGAACTGTTGCCTTATGACAGCATCGAACTTGTTCATGAAACCCCTGCCGAAGATCGCAAGATACGGGTGATATATGTCAACCACATCAAAGGTGAGGTTCTCAGTTCTGGCATTCTCAAGATCCCCGAAAGAAACTGGGAGTGATATTTTTCCAACTGGCTTGATGGGCTTCCCGCCGAACCCCTGCAATGGGTACTCTGGTGGGTCCAACATGTGCTGACTCAGATTCATTTTCTCGAATGTTTTCAGGAATAAGATGTCCGCCGAACTCCCGTTGTCCACCAAGATTTTTCCTATGACCCATCCAGCAATGTTGACTTCAATCACCATGGCATCATTGTGGATCGCGGATTTCAGCTCGAAATCTTCTTCCGTAAAGGTGATTGGCACCTTCGCCCACTCCGGCGGGCGACTGGACCATCATTGATGATGGTATTCACGGATCCGAAGTAGTTGCTTCGCTGCTTCTTTGTTTCAAACTCCATGGCGATCCGCCCGTGATTGGCATGATAGTCCCGAACGATGGCAATGCTTTGGAGTTCGAGGTCCCGAACTTGACCGAGGCCTTGATGAGCTTTCCGGTGGCGGTGGCAAGATTTCCCGAATGGGTTGTGGCCGCCGGATTGACCGTATTGCTTGCGACCGAGGGAAGAATTGCTTGTGAAGGCCGCCATACCGATTGCGATTGTGGAAATTGCCGAACCGGTACGAGCTTGGCCGCGAATTCGCGAACCGCGGCGGCCGAAGTTCGGCCGAAATCGGGTTGGCATCGAAGATGCGATGCTCATCGCGTGCCTTCTCTTCTTGCCGGATTCGTGCCATGTTCTTTTTTGTCTCGGGGCACCCTTCGGTCTTGTGGCCTCTTCCATGATACCGGCAATAGAAGTGGGGATCTCTCGGGTTGTGGTTCGGAAGGTTTGGGGTTCCTCTTCCTCTCCCCCTTCCTCTTTGATCGAATCCTCCCCCGGCACTTGGCTTTGTTTTCTTGTTGTTGCCGAGGATTTCCAACACCGTTTACATTTCGCGGATCTTCGGGGTGGTGCCCTCCGGGTCATATCTCTGCCGCCCCGTCTTGCCTCGTTTCGTTCGGCTACTCTCTTGCGGTGGTCATCGTCGGACGGGATGTAATCCTCCAATTCCCGAAATAATTCTTCAACCGTCTCAGGCTTCTTTCTTGTGAGGTGGGAAGCCGTTGGCCCTGGGGTGAGACCCTTGATCGGTGCCTTGATCGTTGTCTTGTCATCAGCATCGGGGATCTGAGACCTCTGTTGCATGAATCTTCTCACGAAATTTCGCAGGGGTTCCCCGTCCTTCGCGCTTGCGCTTATACAAATACGAAGCTTCGGTACGTTGTGTCATGGAACATCCGAAACGCTTGCATGAACTTTGTCTTGAGATCTACCCACTGTAGATCGAGTGTGGAGGCGACAATGAGTACCAATTCAGTACTGGTCCTTCGCAAGCTATGATGAAGGATTTGGCAAGTGCGACATCATCTCCTCCTGCCGAATTCACAGCTGACTCGTATCTCATGAGGAACTGCCTGGAGTTTCCGAAACCGTTGTACTTGGGAAGAGAGACTGGCTTGAACTTCGGCGGCCAAGGTGCTGTTTGCAGCCCTATTGACAGTGGTGATTCAGAATCCACGAAGTGTGAGACTCCATTTCCCGCGAAGAAGTTTTCCTTCGGGGATTCTCTTGCAGGCGCGGTGTTCTGTTGCGGTGTTTCTTGCCACAGGGAGCTGTTCTCTTGCTCTTTCATCTCGTCAATTTCTCTCTGAATTGCCTGTATTTGTTCTTTTGCTTTGTTCGAAATTGTTCTAGCTTTTCGGGAGATTTTTCTTTTCGCCCGCAACCGAGCCGCGAACTTTTCTTTATCCCTCTCGTAGTTGTTGAATCTTTTGGTGGACCATGGCTAGGCGTCCGTCTATGGCATCATCATCGGCATCAACATTTTCGTGCTCTTGGTGTTCGGTAGGTTGTTCTTGGATGTGAGTCGTTTTCTCTCTGCCCTCGCCTTCATGAGGGCTTCGAGCTTCTCTTTTCGCCGCCCGTCCGTTACGTTCGAGGATTCGGGAACAAACGAAGTTTCATTTCCTTGGGTGGGAAGGTGATCATCCCGGTTCGCTCGTACCGGGGCATTCTTCTTGGATTTCTTTTGAGGTGGCATCGTGAGTTTCTTTTTCGGGCCCGAGATACGGTGGGCGCCAATGTTGGGGGGATACCCGAAAAATTCGGATAACTACCCAAACACGAGTGGAGTTTTCAACACGTTCAAGTACACGATTAGGGCGCAAAGAGACAATGATGCTCTCTCGCAAATAGCACAAGTCCCAAAAAAGTCTGAATCCGTTTACACGTGCCCTCGCGCCCCCTTTTATAGGGAGACGAAGGGACTTTTACATTCCGATATCACCCTCGGGCTCGGAGAATATTCCTAATGTGAACACACATAAGAACGTCTTTTCCCCCCCTTACATATTTACAAGTCCGCCACTAGTTCACACTCTAAACCCGGACTTTTTGGGACTACAACTTTGACTTTGCTTCTCCCATGATTCGTGAATGTCTTCACCCGAAATTCCCCGAATTAGGTCTTTACCGGATTCTCGAAGTGGCTTTCGTTTCCCCGCAGGTTCGCGCGTGTCCCGCGCTTGAGTCCCGAACGAGTCTTCACCAGATTCCCGAATCGGAAAATCTCCGAAATTCGGGACACCAACGATTGAGATTCCGGCTTCCGCACGTTCATGCCTCCGTCTCTTCGCCGAACCAAGTTTCCCGAACTCTGCACACCCGCGAACTCGGGACTTCGCAGGTCCCAGACTTCCTGGATTCGCGAATTCCCTGCTCCTGAAAACATACTTTGAGAATGCCGTTAGACTTCGACGTTTCGAGGGTGATGTGTTTTCCTGAATTCCCCAACACCGTACCGAGTACATATTTTTTTGTTATAACTTTAGATCTATACTTTTCTCCATAACTCGTAAAAATATGTAATAAATATACCAAATTATATGTTCATTGTGTAGATGTACTCATTTAGAATCCAACACAATTGGATTTTCCATTTTATGATTTTTTATTTATTATGATTTTTCAAAACTGCTTCAGGGGTGATTTGTCCCGTTTTAGAAAGTTCAGGGGTAAAAAATCTATTTTCATAGGTTGGGGGTGATGTGTTCCAACCCCCATAGTTTGGGGGTGAAGTAGACTTTTTCCTTTCTTGGTAAGAGTACAGTTGATACAGATGTGAGCTGATCCAAATTTCGTAGCAGATAAGCGGAATAATACTGTAAATGTCTAATTGTTCACTTCTCATTATAGTTCCATTGAGGATGTGACAGTTCCATTGATCAAAACACACGATGCTACTTATGAGGGCTCTTTTTATAGTGCACCGTACCACCCTATACCACTCTTTGAAAATGAGTAGTATGAAAAAATCTGATGATTAAGATTAATTGTATAGCACTAAACTGGTTGTCGGGGTTTGTTACCGCCGTCAAGTAAAACCACCAATTGTGCGTCGGGCCTCGGGTGATAGCATAAAATTGGACATGAGGATTTATACTTGGTTTGGGTCTTTGGACAGTAATACCCTATGTTATTTGCGCTGGTTTGTAGTACGGAGTTACAAACGTGCGAGAGAGGGATGAGGTCCCAAGTCGCTGGTGTGTTTTTGAGCCAAGTTCGGCGACTGACCGGAAGAGGAGAACACAGAGCGAAAGGATTCCTTCCAAGAGGAAGAAGAGTGAAAAAAAGAAGCCCCTTCCCAAAGAACCATGCTCTCCCCTTTATATAACAAGGGGAGGATGTTACACAGAATGTGGCTGTAGTCCTCTGGTCGTACGTGGGGCTGGTTGCTCATACGATTCATGTGAGAGAGTCATTACCCATTCGTGTGTTGCACCAGCCATGAGAGAGAGTACATAGTCAAAAGGAGAACATGAAAAAATATTTACCCATGCCGCGGGCCCCACCGTCCTTAGGAGTGGTCGGCACAATGGAGACCTCTCAAGGGTTTCTTAGGTGCAAAGGATCGGTTATTAGTCGGACGAGATGCGACGACCGAAACTACCCCGGCATCTACTCGGGCGGGCCGATTACACGGTGGAGTGCTCCACCCCGTTCGCTTGGCTTATCTACTTTTCTTTCACAACAAACCAGTGTACCAAAGAACCACCCAGCAAGAAGATTTTCTCTCGTAACAAACCAGCCATCAGCACCAGCCAACCGAACATGGATAGGAAAATTAGTCGGACGTGGGATGAGAGTGAACGTTCATGTGTCAAAGCGGCGCAGAGGGGAGAGGACTTCAGGTCTTCCCACCGTAGGCCCCCCAGGTCCTGAACTCCTGATGGCGTGACCCGCACGAGGTGCTCCTGGACCCATCACTGTTGGAGTGCTATTGTTGTTGGGTATTGTGGCGTCGTTGGGTCGTGCGGAGGCGTGGTCACCTTGTACGGCTTGACTTTTCGCTGCATAAGCCGCACTCTAAGGCCAGTCTCAATGGGGGTTTCGTGAGTGTTTCGTGCACATTAAATACGATCCACATCAGAAAATTTCACTTTTTGCATGAAATCCTTAGGAGAGAGAAGGAAAGAGTTTCACCATGGTGAAACCTTTGGGCACAATTTCACATGGGTTGGAAACTGTGTGAAACCCCCATTGAGACACAAATAGAGTTTCACCATGCAACTATGCAATTAAACCATACAATGAGAGAGAGGTTGTGGGACCCTTAAGCCTATGAAACTGTGCAATGAAACTATGCATTGAGGGAGACATCTATTTCATACTAAA
The DNA here is from genome assembly GCA_947561735.1 of Cenchrus americanus. Classification (NCBI taxonomy): domain Eukaryota; kingdom Viridiplantae; phylum Streptophyta; class Magnoliopsida; order Poales; family Poaceae; genus Cenchrus; species Cenchrus americanus. Next base: position 9,765,503 of record OX387242.1, read on the forward strand.
GTTTCACATCTTGGAAACCGAGACGGTGAAACTCTCCATTGAGACCGGCCTAAGTGAGTAGTGGACCTTGCTCATAGGCTGGCTCCGTGCTGGACCCTCGTCACTTGCACGTGTGGTATATGTGATATACATAGTAGGTAGTATAGGTGGTGGGGTATTTTTGCAAAAATTATCTCGATGGAAAAGTGAGAAAACGCGCAACACCAAAAATAACAATTTGTTATAATCACATATTTTACCAATTTCAAAAAAGAACTTATACCTTGTGGTATGGTGCACTGTAAAGGAGTGAAATTATGATGGAACTAGGAAACAAATCTTAAGACCTATCCAATGCCCATGAGAGTAAAACTAGTGTAACACCACGTATATCCCAGTAAACTGCTTAGGCATATAAAATACGTCTATGCCGCATTTTACCTTCTCGCCTTGTGAAAAGAGTTACCTAGAGGTTCTATATGTCTGATTACAATTAATTATGTATAAACCAGTTTGAACCTATGTAGACAATCAGATGGAACTAATCCCAGCACAATAACACAGCTTGTAGTACACACATCAGCCACAACTGAAACACACTAAAGGATTGGGTACAAGAACATCATCAGACAAAATGCTCTTTGATCAGTTTGTCGTAGCTCAGCAATCGACTGAAAGATCGATCAATTGTGTCTGGGAGCTGCGATGGTGCTATCCGTAACTTGATGGTGCATGGTTGATGTTTCATCCATTGATAAAGTGGTATCCACAATGATTGTAAAGGAGCGCCTTCCACACAGCAGCAGGAAGGCTCGTGTGTGGCTGGCTTGAATCGAAGCAACACGCGCAATGGATGCTACCCTGCACGTACCATCACTCCCTCTTCAGTTACTTTCTACTGGTGAGAGGTTTCCTGATGCCTCTGAGTCTTAGGTGTCACACCAAATGCACTGGAGTGACCAATGGGCAGCCTATGTGAGTAGTAGTTTTTTTTTTTTGGCAGGTCGCCAATGTGAGTAGTTCGTTCGTCCATCTCTCAGCTATATATGGCACTGACATATATGCCTTCACATGCTCTTTTTATAGGTGGCAGAACAGACCTGCTACTGTGACCACATCCTGGGCGTGCTAAGGTAACCATGACATCTTGCTTGCATCACCAACGCACATGAGTAGATCGTGACACTAGCGGAAGCTATAAAACTCCAGATGGCAACCCATCAGGAAATGTACAAAAACTGTCAGGATTACTACTCTTTAAACTAGATTACACCCTTTGAACTATGTCACTAAGGATGATTCATATCCTAGTTTTATCAGACAGCCAAAGAGCACATACTGGCATTTAGTATACCCCATCCGGTTTAGTATTAGAAGACGTTTTGGACATGGTTTGAGTTAAACATTGGAAATGTAAATCATGAATAACGTGTAAGTCGTGGATTTTGGAAATGTGAAAATCATATAAATAGATTTGTAATGAAAATTACTTTCATAAAAATATACATATATTACTTTTCAATAGATATATTTTATATAAAAGAGAAGTCGAAGTTGTGCTTTGGTGACCTTGTCACTGTCCTAAACGACTTCTAATACTGAACTGGAGGGAGTACAGTGCAGTGACCATTATGTAATTGTCGTCTGAACTTGTATAAATGGTTATACATCGATGGAGTGCAGGAGGTAGGTCAGTAGCTGCATATATAATTAGACACTGTATCCATGTAAAAACTACTCACTATCAAATAAAGAGCATACATCGAAAAGCATTACTGTGATATCTTTCAATTGTTCCATAAACAAAACAGTAGGCTCTTCAAGACAGTAGATATGGATGCCTTTGCAAACAATTCTATGGCTTTGCTACGGTACATATATAGGTCTGTATGAGGCAATGGGAACTTTCTTGATCTGTCACATGCATCATGCATGCATCCTAAGCATGTGCTCTCTTCTGTTACTTATGTGTTGTAATGGAATCGCAATTGAGGCTATTGAAGCCTGTGCGCTCTTCCTGATTGGAAGACAACACGGAAACCACCTGTGGACGTAGGACATAGATCACAACATGATGTACTTTTATCCATCCGAGCAGGCTTGGGCTTGCTGCAGCAAATAGATCAGGGGTGCAATTTTTAATTAATCTGAAGAACAGTAGAGGCATGCAGCAGCCAAGCCGGACTGCACACCAAACGACTCTATGTACCACCGTACCGTCATGTGTACAACTCTTCTTTCATGCATTAATATAAGCTAATAATAACATCATTAAACATCCAACCCTTGTTTCGTGCCCCATGTGTCGCTAGGATTTGCGATGTTTGGTTGTGAAAACTTGCCAGCGTTGATTATCGACAAAGTACGGGTACACAAGCACCTATCAAGGAAGTGAGGTTGACTGAATTATGACTTTTTAATGAAAATATGTGGGGCTCATCTGCACACCCGATTTTCCGAAGAAAACCAAATGCTACCTATATGTATGTCGGGATCAAGTTTCATACATATAGTGACATCATAGTGAATAACAGAAACAATATCACGTAAAGAAAGAAAGATTTCCAGAGATTTACAGCGGAATTCTGGGAAACAAAGGCTCCCAAACTTCACAGGCAATCGACTGGGGGTTGCATACGCCTAGCACCATCTTCTGGACATCATACACCTTCTTCTCCTTCTGATTCTTTTTCTCCAAATAGCGGTTTAGCAAAGATGAGCACACTTATGATCGGAGCTCAGCAAGTGGGGGAAAATGCAAGGCTATCAAGGATAGGCTAAGGTTTTGCAGCGGTTAGCATTTTAATGTTGGTCAATTTTTTATTAGCAAGCACCTAGTTACAAGATGTAAGTTTATACTAACCCACTTAAGCATTTATGAAAGCATCTCATTTCAAAACCATATGAAAACCACGATTTAATTCCATCTTTATGTTTGATTATCATGTGAGGGTCCAGGCCGCTCTTGACCGTGAGCACGACTGTTATAACAGTTTTACACTCTGCAGAGGTTGTACACTTTCACCACAAGTCACGTAAAAGTTCCGAAGAACTTTGAACCCAACCATGTTGTGCAAAAGTAGGCACAATACCACACTTCCGAGGTGTGGTTGCATAGGGACGCTACGAGGCCTTTACAAAGAGTCCTCCTATGTGTATTAGTCCATAGTAGCACGCCTAGAGGCTATCTTTCGTACCCTCTCTCTACCCTCAGACCGGTAAGCCTAGAAGAGCACTTCCGTTCCAAAACTCCGTCCCGAGTAGAAGAGTCATAAAAGCATTCCTCCGTACCCCAAGCTATTAAAGCTAATAGCCACACAAGACTTCCCTAATTAATTAGCCAAGACAGAGCCATATGTCTTGTGGTTGCACGGTTTTCCTTGGTGGTTCTCCATGTTCCGATTAAATCATATGATCTTGTTATTAACCATAAGCACACACATATAAATATATCACCAAAGTTATCATGATCAACATTCATCATATTGCAAAAGATTCATTTTAACCATCCCAAGGCATAGCAACTAAGCATTTCTACCCAGAACATTTATTTAAAAGGGTTGTCCAAGGTAAAGGGGATAAAATTCTAGTCATGTCCTTAAAAAGGTGATTTCCCATCAAATTTATGCAATACAATATTTAAGTGTAAACTTAGTTATCATGCAAGTTGCGTGGGACAAAATAGAATATGCGGGGGGAGAAGTCCACTTGCCTTTCTCAACACAAAGCTACAATAAATGCTCTTCCGCTCTTGCTCTCTTGAAACTCTTGATCCTCGTGACTTTCAAACCTCGGCTCGACCTTCTACTTGAAGCAAACATCGAACACAAGCATGCAAAGCGGACAAACAAGAACAACTAAGAACAATGTACTAATCAAGAAAAGGCTTAAAAAGAGGACAAGGTTTGGTTCTAAGAAAACGAACACAAGGAACACTCGGAACTATCGGGAGATTTGGGTTATCACAAACAAGAGCTAGCCATATGCTTGGTATATTTTAATTAAATAAAATCATGCACATAGGCTATTTCGAGAGAAATACCCTATGTTGAATTAAGCAAGTTATAATTATATTAAAAAGACTATGTAAACCTAGCCCAATTTTATTTATAAATATTCAAGTATGATTTATGCAAATTAAACATTTAGTTTTAAAAGAAGCATGTATAACATCTAAGCATATAATTTTATATTTCGAGTTCAACTTGGCAAATTATAATTCAAAAACATATTTGTGTTCATATTAATCAAATTAACATTTAATTAAGAAAACTCGAGATAGTCTATGTTGCTTTTATTTAGAAAGCTGATTGAATAAATATTAATTAATTTAAATTTGATTATGAAAATCGAGGTATACATCTAATTAGATTTTAATTGAAAAGATTATTTAGATAAGTATTAATCAAATTAATATAGAAATATTCTTAAAACATATTATAAGTTAAACATTGTGACTAGCGTGTATTTTATTGTGAGACGAAACTATGCAACAAGAGCAAGCTTAAACGGGCTAAAACGATGGTTCTGTGGTTTAAACAAAGATTAGGTATCTAATCATGATTAACTATAGATTGAAAGGGCTATCAAAGAAGATCCCTGAGACACTGGAGATAACAGATAGATTGAAATAAAAGAAAAGAGATAGGCTATATTGCTGAAAAACATGTCCTGAAATTTTTTGGAATTGTATTTGTGAAAGGACAACAAGTATATTACATAAGCACTATGTAATGGTGACATCATGAAAGTGTCATTGTGCAAGAAAATTAACAGATAAGTGAAGTACACTAGTTGTTGGTCCTGTTTAGCCAACGAGAAAACATGCATGCATGCTACTGTGCGTGCTTGGAGCTAGCTTTTGGCCATCATTCAACATGATGCATACTTTGATTTGAAAGGAACGATCATGATGATAAAAATGGAACAGAGACAGCACTAAACTCACCGGTCACCAGTGCGCAACGGTCGACGATGGGGTGATGATAGACAGCAGATCAAAAGACATTGATAGACTTCATGCGATGATCAGCCGTGATGCAAAGGCTCCGGTGTACAGCGGCAACAATACGTGTATTTGACGACAGAAAAGAGGCTTACAATGAGCATCGTTGTCGGCTGCCCGGGTGTGAAGATGAAAGCAGATTAACTTAGATTGTGTCTGTCCTGGGCGAGATGGAAACAAAGGAGGTACTAGGATGCTGCAAAGATGGAACGAAAGGAAAAAATTAATCGCAAAGCTGCAGAGCCTAATTCTTATGAGGAGAACGAATTGAACAGGCATGTACGTTCCTCCATGGCCGAAATACAGAAGCATACACCGGAGATTTGCCATGTTCAGAAATTGACAAGAGATAGAAAAAATTGGAGAGATGAGAGTATGGAGATCTCATTGATGTGTACCTGGTAAGAGGAGAAGGCACCAGTGAGCAGATCGACACGGCGGACGGGAGTTCTGAACATCAAACTGCGGTCCGATTCGGGGTGTCCGGCGCCGTGAAGGAATTCGCCGAACACGGCTTGGCGTCGGGATCCTCGCGGTGACGTCGTCTGGGTATGGGCGGCGACGACCGACGACGAGGGTGACCGGACTTGGCCAGGGCGACGGATCACAACAGCTGGCTCGAGGACGCCGTACGCATGGCCAGCGTTGTTCCGGCGACGAGCGGACAGCGGTGGGCAGTGATCGTGCAGCTCGGCGTCATGGTTCCTGTGATTGTGCTGGCTTGCTCCGGGATAGCTCCCGGCCCGCGAAACGAAGAGACGACCGGTGGTCGGAGCACCGTTTTTGGATCGGGCAGCGGCTACGTTGAAAAGCAAGTAAGGTGTGCAGGGCAAGGCAGCAGCAGGTGCGCACGGGGCAGGGACTTTGTTTTTATAGGGATCAGACCAAGGAGGGGAAAGGTCATTGATGGCCTTAAGGATGTGGCTGTTTTTGATGGACAAAGGGGTAACGGATGGGGCAGCAGTTACTACACGAGTAAAAGGATGACGACACTAGCGGAACGAGAAAGAAAAAAAATGCAATGGCCAGCGGCCGGCTATTGAAGACCATTAACACTAATTATGGTAATGACTATTACGACCGGAAAGGAGTAAAGAGGATGGTGTATGCGGGCGCGAGGAAGCCGAGCGGTGCGGCGCATGGGCGTGCAAACCAACGGGCGTGCGCGCGGTGCGGGAACTCGGGTGCGAGCGGTAGTATGGCGCCGCCAGGCACGGATCATGCGGAGTGTGGACGGCCGGCCAGGGAAGGAAGACACCCCCGATGGGTGGGGCCATGCCGTTAGTGGCTAGGAGAGAGGGGAACCGAGATGACGGCATCATTCAGAGGAGGGAGGCGAGCGCAGCAGCGACACGTTCGTGGGCGTGCGGGAGAGCGAAAGGCCACGGGGATGGCAAGCGGCTCGGGCACAGGTGGCTGGGCGCGAGCGGCATGGCAGCATACGGCGGCACGACGCGGGCGGGCGAGTGTCACGACCTCCGGGTAGCGTGCGGCTCGGGCGGCTGTCGGGCATACACCCCGGTACTCATGCAAGGAAGGAAGAAGACGAACTCCTATTAGAATTCCCCTATAATCCTACTAGGACTCGTTCCGTGTAATCCTACTAGGACTCCTGGCTTGTAACCGACTAGGAACCCGCCCCCTGGACTGTATAAAGGAGGGCAGGGTACCTAGCCGGACATCCTCAATCCCTCCGGGGACAACACCAAGCGCAGGGCGCAAAACTACTCCAAACAGGACGTAGAGTAGCTACTCCGGCTACCTGAACCTGTATAAATCTTGTGTCTTGTGTCCTCGCGCGTACCTTCGGGTTCCGCAGCATGGCGATCCTCACCTTCTACCTTATCTGCGGGTACCTCCCATGGAGGTCGAGAGGTTTAAACACCGACAGTGGCGCCCACCGTGGGGCCGTCGTCATGATCATTGGGCGAATTCGAAAGAACTTCGTCAAAATCAATCAATTCGGCGACTACTAGCGTGGCCCCGTTCGCTGGCCAAACGATCCGTCGGCGTGTCCGCATCAAGTTCGAAGCAATTGAAGATGTCTCGTCAAGACAGCAAGGCTCGCCTCGGCGAGTGTTAAATTCGAAGTGGATTCTTATTCGGTGGCTCTCTACGATTCTGAGTCGCTCATGGAATCGATTTCCCTAATGAAGGCGCGCGCTGGTTGCAAACGGCTGAGTCCGAAAAAGAAAAATCGACCTGCTGCAGCCTGCAGCATGCTGACCAATCACCAGTTGATGGACATGTCCTCCGAGATCGAGTTTTTTGCACCGCCAACTGTTGCATGCAGCTCGTTTATCAATCACAAAGCAGAGCACTGCTGCTGCCTCGCAGCTTGTGTGGCCAACCAAAAAAAATCAATTTGGTGGGAATCAGCTTTAAGCACACGGAAAGCTACCAGCAAGGCTCCAACACCTTTGGCTCAAGTACACCAAAGACGTACAACTACCACGGCTACATCAACCTGCTGGTTGACTACTCCAACGATGCCGCGGCTGCATCACCTTCGCCTGCAGCAGTAGCTCCACTTCAACCATTCCGTGCCGCGACTACTCATCTCCCGGTCGCACGGGTTCTACATGAACTACGTCGACCTCGCCATGCGCCGCGACTACTCGTCTCCGGCCGCACGCGCTCTACGTCGACCTCGCCGTGCGCCGCGACTACTCGTCTCCGGCCGCACGCGCTCTACGTCGACCTCGCCGTGCACCGCGACTACTCGTCTCCGGCCGCACGCGCTCTACGTCGACCTCGCCGTGCGCCGCGACTACTCGTCTCCGGCCGCACGCGCTCTACGTCGACCTCGCCGTGCGCCGCGACTACTCGTCTCCGGCTGCACGCGCTCTATGTCAACCTCGTCGTGCACCGCGAGTACTCGTCTCCACTCTCCCGGCTGCAGCGATCTACCTCACCTCCGCCGCGCGTCCGGGTGCCTCGGGTCGTCGCGCGGCTCGTCACGCGGCTCCTCGCGCCGCTCATCGTCGACTACTCCGGGCTCGTCGTCGACTACTTCACCTCCGCCGCGCGTCCGGTGCCTCGGCTCGTCGCGCGGCTCGTCACGCGGCTCGTCGCGCCGCTCATCGTCGACTACTCCGGGCTCGTCGTCGACTACTTCACCTCCACCGCGCGTCCGGGTGCCTCGGCACGTCGCGCGGCTCGTCACGCGGCTCGTCGCGCCGCTCATCGTCCACTACTCGGTCTCGTCGTCGACTACTTCACCTCCGCCGCGCGTCCGGGGTGCCTCGGCACGTCGCACGGCTCGTCACGCGGCTCGCTGCGCCGCTCGTCGACTACTCCGCCCGCCCGGCTCGTCGTCGACTACTTCGTCTTCACCGCGCGTCCGGGTGCCTCGGCACGTCGCGCGGCTCGTCACGCGGTTCGCCGCGCCGCTCGTCGACTACTCCGCCTCGCCCGGGCTCGTCGTCGACTACTTCGTCTTCGCCGCGCGTCCGGGTGCCTCAGCACATCGCGCGGCTCGTCACGCGGCTTGTCGCGCCGCTAGTCGTTGACTACTCGTCGTCGACTACTTCGCCTTCGTCGCACGTCCGGTAGCTTCGGCACGTCGCGCGGCTCGTCGGCGGCTTGTCGCGCCGCTAGTCGTTGACTACTCGTCGTCGACTACTTCGCCTTCGTCGCGCGTCCGGGTGCTTCGGCACGTCGCGCGGCTCGTCACGCGGCTTGTCGCGCCGCTAGTCGTTGACTACTCGTCGTCGACTACTTCTCCTTCGTCGCGCGTCCGGTGCTTCGGCATGTCGCGCGGCTCGTCACGCGGCTTGTCGCGCCGCTCGTCGTCGACTACTTCGCCTTCGTCGCGCGTCCGGGTGCTTCGGCACGTCGCGCGGCTCGCCATGCGGCTTGTCGCGCCGCTCGTCGTCGACTACTTCGCCTCACGCGAGGCTCATCGTCGACTACTCCGCCTACGCCGCGCGTCCGGTGCCTCGGCACGTCGCGCGGCCCCGTCACACGGCTCATCATCGACTACTCCGTGCGCCGCGATTTCGTCTTGAGGCCACACCGGCTTTACTTCGGCCACACCGTACGTGGTGACTACTTGTCTCACGGCAACACTGTCTCTACTTCGAGTACGCCGCGCGCCGCCACGACGTCATCTTCCCCGGTCGCATCGCGTCGACCATTCATCTCGACTAGTTTTCCAAACTAGTCGAGAACGGCGATCACGCCCCCAACAACTAGTCGGAATCAACTCGACTAGTCAACTCCGGCGGCAGAATCGTACCTTGGGTCCGAAATCCATGGCTCGGTACTTAAGCCCACTCCGGTGGCACAAGCCGACTCCGGTCGCAATCTTAAGCCCGCTCCGGCGGCAAAACTACTCATTTTCTCTGATTTTTCATTCGCTTTGGCTTTCCGGAAAGTGCTTTTCGTTTTTTGCATCTTAAGTCCACCTCGCGTGGCATAAAGTCGACTATTGCAGTCGCATCTAAAGTCCGCTTTACGCGGCAACCTAAAGTCGACCGCGCGGCGCAAAGTCGACTATTGTAGTCGCATCTCAAAGTCCGCTCCGCGCGGCAACTAAAGTCGACTTCTAAAGTCGCATATCAAAGTCTGCTCCGCGCGGCAACTAAAGTCGACTTCGGTTTTCAAGTCGCATCTCAAAGTCCGCTCCGCGCAGCACAAAGTCGACTTCGGTTTTCAAGTCGCATTCTAAAGTCCGCTCTGCCAGCATCTAAAGTCGACTTTGGTCGCACCTAAAGTCCGCTCTGACGGCACGACTACTTCTCAAGCTCCACGGCTCGGCGCCAAACTGCTACTTGGAATCTCTCCAGCTCGGGGGCTGCATTTCACATACTACTCGAAGATAACTTCAGCATGCTTCGCTCACTCTCAAGCTCGGGGTCTTCTCACCAATCACTACTCGATGTGGCTCATACGGCTCTCTTATCTCGGGGGCTACACACCTGCAAGAGTACTCGGATGATGGCTTTCGCGAACACCGAAGACCCTTAGATTGATTACCTAATCATTTCAAGGCTCGGGGGCTACTATGCTACACCCATCGTTCAATTTTTCAAGACGGAAGATTCGGAATCAAGATTGACCCTCGCCTAGAGTCCGCAACTCAACCTAAGGCTCGGGGGCTACTCCATATGGAGTGCAATTTTGCAATTGCACTTCCATATAATCTCGACTTCAAGATTAATGAGCCGGACCACCTTCCGGCCTCGCGGCGAGCTCAAGTACTATTGAAGACTTCTCCAAGCGCGTACTCGAGGACGCTCAAGAACTACTCGAAGAGGTTTCAAGACTACTCGAACTACTACTCTCGACTCCAACGTGCTCGGGGGCTTGTCGGGCATACACCCCGGGTACTCATGCAAGGAAGGAAGAAGACAGACTCCTATTAGAATTCCCCTGTAATCCTACTAGGACTCGTTCCGTGTAATCCTACTAGGACTCCTGCCTTGTAACTGACTAGGAACCCGCCCCCTGGACTATATAAAGGAGGGCAGGGTACCTAGCCAGACATCCTCAATCCCTCCGGGGACAACACCAAGCGCAGGGCGCAATACTACTCCAAACATGACGTAGGGTAGCTACTCCAGCTACCCGAACCTGTATAAATCTTGTGTCTTGTGTCCTCGCGCAGACCTTCAGGTTCCAGAGCATGGCGATCCTCACCTTCTACCTTACTGCGGGTACCTCCCATGGAGGTCGAGAGGTTTAAACACTAACAGGCGCCAACGCAACACACGAGTGCGTGCGAGCATGGGCACGGGGTGGCGACTGGCCAGAGGTGGGAGGATGCCTGACGTGTGGCGCTCACACGTAGATGGAGAGGAAGTGGCGCGGCCAAAGAAGTGAATTGCTGCGCGTGAGATGAACTGCTTGAGCACGGCGAGCAAACACTCAAGGGAGCCAGCCACACAGCTTGGGTGTACGGGAAGGGAAGCGGTGCGAGCGCTATGCTCAGGCGCGGTGCGGCACCGACCGGAGGTGGGAAAACAAGCTGTCAACTTAGGTTGTTGTGATGAGACTTTGGGCCAGTAGGGAAAAAAACAAGAAAGGCCGGGATGGCTTAGAGAAAAAAAGGAAAAAAGATATAGAGGAGTTTGGATTTGATTTTTGATGATTTTGAAAACACTAACTCAAACAAAAGAAATACAATCAAAATGAATACAATACTCATAGAATCATTTTATTTAATTTCGAAAGACAATCAATTATTTTCCTATACTAAATTTCCCGTAACAAAATAAATGTTGGAAATTTTTAAAATTATGAGAAAATTGTTGTTTAATTATTCTTCCTAATAACATCCCGAAATCAAGAAATTTCGTGGGTGTTACAAATCTACCCCACTTAAACGAATCTCGTCCCGAGATTCGCAGAGGCTAGCAAGAAACAAGGGCTAAGGTAGATAGCATCAAACATTGTTTAACTTGCTTCCATATAATTCATCCTTATATATGCTTTTGAACACATACTTCTTTATTCTCCACAAGTCATTTTATAAATATAACACCTCATGGGATACTCGGTCTAACTCCATTTATAACTCGTCCATTCCTTTCCTTGACCCCGTTGATTTTCCTTTGTAGGATTTTTTCTCTCTTCTTGATAAAGTGATTTGAATAGAGCTAGATTGACTCCATGATTGTTTCTTTTCCTAAGCTTAGCCATCTCGAATCATACTTCGAGTCCTCATACACAACCTTTCTTGTTCTTCTCCATTTGATCCAAAGGCTTCTTGTGTATTGATTTGCTTATTCTTGTCTCCGCCGAGCTTTCTTCTCATATCGGTCAGCACGTTTCTTAGGGCGCCCGCTAATAAAATGTCCATGATCTTTGCGGTAGAAACAAGCTCCACTTTCTTTAATGTTTCGACGATTGTGTGGTGGATCTTCATACTCATGTTCGGTCCTTGAGACAACTGGTAAAGATGTGAATTGTTATCATGTTGCTCTAGAAAATTCATTTTCCTCTTCTTGCTTATGATTTCCTGTAGTTTGCTTTCTAACTCAATAGCTTTGTTGATGACATCTTGCAAACTAGAATATTCATGTAAGCTTAGTATACTCTGAAGGTCTTCATTCAACCCTTTGAGGAAATGTTCTCGTTTCTTTTTATCACTTTCAGACGATCTTGGTGCGTACATAGATAACTCGAATAAATTTATTCCTATACTCGGTCCTTGTCATTTGCCCTTGCTTCAAGTTAAGGAACTCCTTCCTTTTGAGCTTCATCGTACTTACGGGAATAATGTGACATAAAGTTGTCCTTGAATTCTTTCCAAACAATACTTTGTGGTTGCTCATGTTCGTAGATGTAAGAATCCCACCATTCCGAGGCTTCTCCTACAAGTTGTCCCGATGCAAACAAAACTTTCTTTCTATTATTGCATTGCACCAAGTCTAGCTTCTATTCAATTGTTGTGATCCAGTCATCAGCTTCTAGGTGATCCATAGTGTTAGAGAACATTGGTGGCTCAGTATTCCAGAACTTTGTATGTGTATCCTCCGGGTTTGGATATGGTGATACATATTGGTCATATCCATGGTTGTACCTGCTATCATTGCTCTTGTCTTGGTTGCCTTTTTCCATCTGGTTGGTGGACAAAGATCAAGATCAGAATAAATAAATTGAAAAGGGGTAGAATTCTTGATATCATATTCATCTTTTCTTGGTTGTTGTGATTGTAATCAAATTGTGGTAGGAAATAGAATAGCAAGGGGTAGAAAAAAGAAAATAGGTAATCCTTTTCTTCAACTTCTTTCATGTGTCGATGTCCGCATATGCTTGTAGGTTTCTTATTGCTGATGTTGGTGTTGTCTTCAAAATTTTCATCTTCCGTCATCATCCAATGGACTGGGTAGAAAGAAAGAGAGGAAACAAGGAGGTGGGAGGTACAAAAGAAAAACCCAACTAAGCAACTGATGTCATTGTAGGTTGAAGACCCACAATACACCAACAATCATTACAAAGAAACAAATCAATCATAGTCACAAAACCAAGCATCATCATGCAAGCACTCAACTTCACCAAACAAGACATGGTTAAGGGAACGATACTACACATTGTTAATAAAGTGAGAGGGTATCCTCCTAACAGATCAGACGAAGCTCCCAGCAAGGATATCCATAAATAGTGGGGTTTTTTTCCAGATCAAGGAGGTCGAAATTGTGAGTTCATCCCAACTGGAATCACCTCAATCGGAGGTTTAAAACTCAAGATATGAATTAAACAAGATGGCTATGTCAGCTGTGTTGACAGATTCGGGAACCTCCAAAGTTTCGGGCATAATTCTCTGTATATGCAACTTAAATTGATGAATTTTGGATAGAGTGAAACTGATGAAATTCTTGAACTACTCCAATTGGATTTACCTCAATCAGAGGTCTATAGCCCGAGATATAAAATATAAAGGTAACTAGATCAGCAGAGTTTACAGTTTCTGATAGCTCCAATGTTTCGAGCATAGCTCCTGGAATATATACTAGATATGGCTGAATTTTTGACAAAATTCACATATGAAATTTAAGAACTAACCCAACTGGTTTCATGTCAATCGGAGTTTTGTAGCTCGAGAAAGAATCAAAACAGTAACGTTGTGTCAGAGAGCTGTGTGAAAAGATAGAAGATTCAAGGGTAACAATTCCAACAATAAATCAAGGGGGTGTTATTGTTTGAGAGGAAACACGGCGAGATCGAAGAAATGTTCAAGGAGAGTGAAGATAAATATACAAGAATTCATGGTATGGAGATAAGAAGATGGTTAAGATGTGAGATAATTAATCGACAGACAAGGATAAGGTAAGAATGGATTGTAGAACAAAAAAGGCATTGGCAAACGACCAATACTAACTAGGCTTACGTCCTACAGTCGATATTACTCTGATACCACTCTGTCACACCCGATTTTCCGAAGAAAACCAAGTGCTACCTATATGTATGCCAGGATCTAGTTTCATACATATAGTGACATCATAGTGAATAACAGAAACAATATCACATAAATAAAGAGAGATTATCGAGAGAATTACGGCGGAATCCCGGGAAAGAAAGACTCCAAACTTCACGAGCAATCGACGGGGAGTTGCGTACACCTAGCACCATCTTCTGGACATCATACACCTTCTTCTCCTTCTGATTCTTCTTCTCTGAACAGCTGTTTAGCAAGGATGAGCACACTTATGGTTGGAGCTCAGCAAGTGGGGGAAGATGCAAGGCTATCAAGGATAGGCTAAGGTTTTGCAGAGGTTAGCATTTTATTGTTGGTCAAATTTTATTAGCAAGCACCTAGTTACTAGATGTAAGTTTATACCAACCCACCTAAACATTTAGAAAACATCTCATCTCAAAACCATATGAAAACCACGATTTAATTCCATCTTTATGTTTGATTATCATGTGAGGGTTCGGGCCGCTCTTGACCGTGAGCACGGCTGTTATAACGCTTTACACTCGCGAGAGGTTGTACACTTTTACCACAAGTCGCGTAAAAGTTCCGAAGAACTTTGAACCCAACCATGCTGTACAAAAGTAGGCACAATACCACACTTCCGAGGTGTGGTTGCATAGGGACGCTACGAGGCCTTTACAAAGAGTCCTCCTATGTGTATTAGTCCATAGTAGCACACCTAGAGGCTATCTTTCGTACCCTCTCTCTACCCTCAGACCAGGTAAGTCTAGAAGAGCACTTCCGTTCCAAAACCTGTCCAGAGTAGAAGAGTCATAAAAGCATTCCTCCGTACCCTAAGCTACTAAGGCTAATAGCCACACAAGACTTCCCTAATTAATTGGCCAAGACAGAGCCATATGTCTTGTGGTTGCACCTTGTTTTCCCGGGTAGTTCTCCATGTTCCGATTAAATCTTATATGACCTTGTTATTAACCATAAGCACACACATATAAATATATCACCAAAGTTATCATGATCAACATTCATCATATTGCAAAAGATTCATTTTAACCATCCCAAGTTATAGCAAACTAAGCATTTCTACCCAAAACATTTATTTAAAAGGGGTTGTCCAAGGTAATAGAGATGAAATTCTAGTCATGTCCTTAAAAAGGTGATTTCCCATCAAGTTTATGCAATACAACATTTAAGTGTAAACTTAGTTATCATGCAAGTTGTGTGGGACAAAATAGAATATGCGGGGGAGAAGTCCACTTGCCTTTCTCAACACAAAGCTACTCTTATGTCTTCCGCTCTTGCTCTCTTGAAACTCTTGATCCTTGTGACTTTCAAACCTCGGCTCGACCTTCTACTCGAAGCAAACATCGAACACAACATGCAAAGCGGACAAACAAGAACAACTAAGAACAATGTACTAATCAAGAAAAGGCTTAAAAAGAGGACAAGGTTTGGTTCTAAGAAAACGAACACAAGGAACACTCGGAACTATCGGGAGATTTGGGTTATCACAAACAAGAGCTAGCCATATGCTAGGTATATTTTAATTAAATAAAATCATGCACATAGGCTATTTCGGAGAAATACCCTATGTTGAATTAAGCAAGTTATAATTATATTAAAAAGACTATGTAAACCTAGCCCAACTTTATTTATAAATATTCAAGTATGATTTATGCAAATTAAACATTTAGTTTTAAAAGGAGCATGTATTACATATAAGCATATAACTTTATATTTCGAGTTCAACTAGGAAAATTATAATTCAAAAACATATTTATGTTCATATTAATCAAATTAACATTTAATTAAGAAAACTCGAGATAGCCTATGTTGCTTTTATTTAGAAAGCTGATTGAATAAGTATTAATTAATTTAAATTTGATTATGAAAACCAAGGTGTACATCTAATTAGATTTTAATTGAAAAGATATATAGATAAGTATTAATCAAATTAATTTAGAAATATTCTTAAAACATATTATATGTTAAACATCATGACTAGTGTGTATTTTATTGTGAGACAAAACTACGCAACAAGAGCAAGCTTAAACGGGCTAAAACGATGGTTCCGTGGTTTAAGCAAAGATTAGTTATCTAATCATGATTAACTATAGATTGAAAGGGCTATCAATGAAGATCCCCGAGACACCGGAGATAATAGATAGATTGAAATAAAAGAAAAGAGATAGGCTATATTGATGTCCCGAAATTTATTGGAATTGTATTTGTGAAAGGACAACAAGTATATGACATAAGCACTATGTAATGGTGACATCATGAAAGTGTCATTGTGCAAGAAAATTAACGGATAAGTGAAGTACACTAGTTGTTGGTCTGTTTAGCCTACGAGAAAACATGCATGCATGCTACCGTGCGTGCTTGGAGCTAGCTTTTGGCCATCGTTCAACAGGATGCATACTTTGATTTGAAAGGAACGATCATGATGATATAAACGAACGTAGGCAGCACTAAACTCACCAATCACCGGTGCGTGACGGTCGACGATGGGGTGATGATAGACGGTAGATCAAAAGACATTGATAGACTTCATGCGATGATCGCCGTGATGCAAAGGCTCCGGTGTACGGCGGCAACAATACCCGTATTTGACGACGAGAAAAGAGGCTTACAATGAGCATCGTTGTCGGCTTCCCGGTGTGAAGATGAAAGCGGATTAACTTAGATTGTGTCCGTCCCGGGCGAGATGGAAACAAAGGAGGTACTAGGATGCTGCAAAGATGGAACGAAAGGAAAAAAAAATAATCGCAAAACTGCGAGCCTAATTCTTCGAGGAGAACGAATTGAACGAGCATGTACGTTCCTCCACGACCGAAATACGAAGCGCACACCTGGAGATTTTCCATACTTAGAAATTGATAGGAGATAGAAAAATTGGAAAGATGAGAGTATGGAGATCTCACCGATGTTTACCCGGTAAGAGGAGAAGGCACCGGTGAGCGGATCGACACGGTGGACGGGAGCTCGAACATCAAGCTGCGATCCGATTCGGGGTGTCCGGCGCCATGAAGGAGTTCGCCGAACACGGCTCGGCGTTGGGATCCTCGCGGTGACGTCGTCCGGGTATGGGCGGCGACGACGGACGACGAGGGTGACCGGACTTGGCCGGGGCGACGGATGACAACGGGCGGCTCGAGGATGCCGTACGCGTGGCCGGCGTTGTTCCGACGACGAGCGGACAACGGTGGGCGGCGAACGTGCGGCTCGGCGTCGTGGTTCCCGTGATTGTGCCGGCTTGCTCGGGATAGCTCCCCGGCCCGTGAAACGAAGAGACGACCGGCGGCGGAGCTCGTTTTGGATCGGGCGGCGGCTACGTTGAAAAGCAAGTAAGGTGTGCGGGGGCAAGGCGGCGGCGGGTGCGCACGGGGCGGGGACTTTGTTTTTATATGGATCGGACCAAGGAGGGGAAAGGCTATGGCATGCATGGATGGAAACGGTGGCGGTCATTGATGGCCTTAAGGAGGTGGCTGTTTTTGATGGACAAAGGGTAACGGATGGGGCGGCAGTTACTACACGGAGTAAAAGGATGGCGACACTAGCGGAAGGAGAAAGAAAAAAATGCAATGGCCGGCGGCGGCTATTGAAGACCATTAACGGTAATTATGGTAATGACTATTACGGCCGGAAAGGAGTAAAGAGGATGGTGCATGCGGGCGCGAGGAAGCCGAGCGGTGCGGCGCATGGGCGTGCAAACCAACGGGCGTGCGTGCGGTGCGGAACTCGGGTGCGAGCGGTAGGATGGTGCGGCCGGGCACGAATCATGAGGAGTGTGGACGGTCGGTCGGGGAAGGAAGACACCCCCGATGGTGGGGCCATGCTTGTTAGTGTCTAGGAGAGAGGGGAACCGAGATGACGGCATCGTGCGAGAGGAGGGAGGCGAGCGCGGCGGCGGCACACTCGTGGGCATGCGGGAGAGCGAAAGGCCGTGGGGATGGCAAGCGTCTCGGGCACGGGTGGCGGGCACGAGCGGCATGGCGGCATGCTGGCGGCACGGCGCGGGCGGGCGAGTGTCACGACCTCGGGTAGCGTGCGGCTCGGGCGCCAACGCAACACACGGGTGCGTGCGAGCATGGGCACGGGGTGGCGGCGGCCGCAGGTAGGAGGATGCCCGACATGTGGCGCTCACACGTAGATAGTGAGGACCATGTGTGGTTCGAGGACCGGTGGATGGTCGCTTCCTTGTGTGATGAGTGATTGACAACGTTGTGTGGACCGATTCTTGGCTAAGTATTGCGGGTGCGGGTTGCGGCTTGACTCGTGTTGGTGCAGGTGAAGAACAAGCGCGAAAGGTCGTTGCGGTGAGGCCTCCGTGTGTGGAGAAGACAAGTAGGCTTTGTTCGAGGGACCCGGTGGCCGGCGGGGGTCAAGTGCGGGCCGCATGGTGGCATGAACGACAAGATGAAGTCGTGGACGGTTTCTTGGTAGAGCCTCAAAACCAAGGTCGAGCCGGGACTACGTGGGAGCCGAGTCATGAGTGGAGATTGGCGGAGGCTACACCGAGTTCGCGGGGTTTGCGGTGGTTCACCGAAAAACCACCGGGTTACTCGGTTGAGCCACAAAACCGAGGCCGAAGACTCGACGAGGAGGTGCGGCCACCCGGGCCGGTTCAACCGCCCAGAGGGGCGGTCGGACCGCCCGGGGCCGGTCGGATCCACGGGCCGGTCCCAACCGCCCGTGGGGGCGGTCCGACCGCCCGGCCGCCGGCGCCGAGAAGCTTCGAAGCGGAGGACACGCGTCGGGATCGCAAGGCGTGCGTCGAGGCTACGCAGGGTGCGGTCGCCGGGCATCCGTCCGATGGTGAAGACATCAAGAATTCCAAATCCGCCCTTGAGGGGCATGTATCCCTAGTTAGTAGAGAGGGGCATTTTAGACATTCGGTTGCCGCCTATATAACCCAAGAGGTGAGAGGTTGGCAGCCAACTCTTGGAACCCTAGCTCATTTGGTTTTTCCATTTTCGTTCTCTATTTTCCCTAGGTTTTTAGAAGGCTAGTTTGAGAGCTTCATGTGAGATCTAGAGAGAGGGATGGATGTTTGGGTGGCAAACTAGACCTTGTACGAACCATTCATGGCATGTATAGATGGTTCGGCGTGGTTCTTCATGGTGGTTTTCCCGTCTCTTTGGTGTTGATTTTCGGAGCTCTTTTTGGCGGTGTTTTGAGAACGATTTCTTGGGGTTTTTGGTGGGTGTCACGTATGAGGTTCTTGTGCCTCTTTGGCTGGTGACTTTGCCCCCAAATCCCCTTTGAATCGGACTCGATTTGGTGGTTTTTCGAGTTGGGCGAGTTCTTGACCTAGAGAAGCGATTTCTTCGATTCCTCTTGATTGTGAGCATTTCGGGTCGATTCCTTTGAGGTAGAGGTTGCCCGGAGGTAACCCAGCTATCCCCGAAGTTTGGCTGCAATCCGTGGAGTGATTCGGGAGATTGGGCGCGAGGAAGTTGAGGTTTGACCCGCGGGTTCGTGTTCTCGGAAGGGGCGGTCTAACCGCCTACGGGGGCGGTCTAACCGCCCGTGGTGTTTCCGGGTCAAAGTTTTGTTTCGCCGGATTTTCCTCTGTGAGTTTGTTCGCCTTGATCGGAGGAGTGTCCGGGTGAAATTTGGAGCCGTTCTCGCGCGGTTGCTAGGTGTTCTTGGTTGGAGTTCGTTGCTTCGGGTACGGGAGGTTAGACCGCCCCGGGTAGCCGGTCTAACCGCCCCTAGGCCCTTGGGTGAAGTTTTGGTTTTCGCCAAGATTTTCCGGTAGCTAGCATGGCCTTGACCGAGAGATCTCTGTTGGTGAAACCGTGGTGAGTTTTGGTGCTCGGAAGAGGCGTTTCGGAGGATTTCTTGGTTGCCGGGTGGAGGCGGTCTAACCGCCCCCTATACCGGTCTAACCGCCCCCTCGGTTAGCCGGCTTTCGTGTTGTTTCCGGCCGTCGGTCTTGTGTGTGTGGTGTGGTTGCTTGGTAGAGTTTGTTACTAGGACCGGTAGCACTCCGGTGGCTACGTGGTTTTGGCAAACGGAAGGTAGAAGTGCGGAGCGTGTGATTTCGGGGGTTCGACCGAGCTAGTTCGTCTTGTCGGAGTTTCAATCTCCCTCGAGAAGAATTTTTATCGGCTCCCATTCACTCCCCCCTCTCTCGGTCGCCTTATCGGTCCTTCGGATAGAGAGGAAGTGGCATGGCCAAAGAAGCGGATTGCTTGCGCGTGAGATGAACTTGCTCGAGCACGGCGAGCAAACACTCGAGGGAGCCGGCCACGAGCTTGGGTGTGCGGGAAGGGAAGCGGTGCGAGTGCGACGCACGGGCACGGTGCGGCACCGACCGAGGTGGGAAAACAAACTTGTCAACTTAGGTTGTTGTGATGAGACTTTGGGCCGTAGGAAAAACACAAGAAAGGCCGGAATGGCTTAGAGAAAAAAAAAAGAAAAAAAAGATATAGGGGAGTTTGGATTTGATTTTTGATGATTTTGAAAACACTAACTCAAACAAAAGAAATACAATCAAAATGAATGCAACACTCAAACAATCATTTTATTTAATTCTGAAAGACAATCAATTATTTTCCTACAATAAATTTCCTGTAACAAAATAAATGTTGGAAATTTTAAAATTATGAGAAAATTATTGTTTAATTATTCTTCCTAATAACATCCTGAAATCAAGAAATTTCAGGGTGTTACATCATCATCCCCACTGGGTCTAGTTTTTTATGGCTGAATTATCAGGGCTTCTTCAAGTAGTAAGACTAGTAACAGTAATGCAAGATTTCTCGGTGCCTCCTAGTCCTACGTGGTGAAACAACAATCCCAATGGAGCCCCATCCCCGAATACCGATGAGCACATTCATCTACGGGTGCAAAGCGATTATAATGTGGTGCACTTCGAATCTCTTTATTTCAATTATTTGTACTACTTATTTAAAATTTTGAACAAGTTTTACAAATAATTGAACTAAAGATGTTCATATGTGCACCTAACGGTTACCCTTTTGCACCCTTATATTCATCTACATACCAACTTGCAAAAGTAACAACCTTGTACCATAGCCGACCACTTTAATGAGTAGTTCGGCTCTTTCTCGTCGAAAAGAATTGCGCATCTACAAGGCGGCATCATAGACCAAACCGGCATCTATCAAGGAAGTGTGGTTGATCGCGATTCTTTGAATTATCGGGACTTCCTCGAGTAGTAAGTATAGCGGGTTTTTACGGTACACAATACGACCAAATGGTCATACGGTCGTGTTATCGGGTTTTCTCTATGGGTAAAATGGTAATTTGACATATATATTATTTGAAAAAAATTCCCGCTGCCCCCTTATGCTATCTAACATATTTCATTTCCTATATTACAACAATATCATTTTACATTTTCGATAATACCTTTACACTACTCATACGACCTTTGAATACTAACGATACGACGACTAAAAAAACCGGTCGTATATAATTAACCTCAACCGTCGGATCTTTACATATAGATCATTATCTATTGTCGGTGCGGAAAGTGGTCCCGACACTAACGAGTAATGAGCGCCGAGGTCTATCCCTCAATGGTCGATGCTAAACAACTAATGACACGAGTTTTATCCTGGTTCCGGCCGAGGGGTCGTACGTCCAGCAGTGGTATGATCGAGGCACTATATTGCTCAGCACCGGGGTGCCTGTAGTGGGGCGGCTACAAGCAAGGCGGGAGAGGAAGCATGGCTCCCAAGTCCCTGGTGAAGTGGGCGAAGATGCTTGTGTGAGAATTGGAGAGCAAGTGCGTGATCCGTTGCGTTCTGTCTCCCCCCCCCCCCCCCCCCGGCGGTGGGGGTTCGTCCTCCTTTTATAGTCCAAGGAGAGAGCGAATCACATGCATGCCGCGCTATTTAGCCTGCGTGGGGAAGCGTGGAGTGTCGTGCCGTAGAGTAGGCGGCCGCCTGGACGGTCCTTGCCGCGATCCGGCCATCATGGCGTATCTTGTACCCGCACAGGGGTGGCCTCGAGGGTAGGAGTGGAGCGGACGGCCGTGATGTCTTCAGGCGGATTCGAGGGAGTTGCTGACGTCGGTCCGTACGAGATACGCTGGCGGGGTAAGGCGGCGCCCCGTCCCCGCACGGCGCACGGCGCGGAGCCGCGCCCGCGGCGCCCGGCGTGGGTTTGTAGGCGCGGGGGCGACCGCCATGCCGTTAACGGTGGCGGGGATGGCGCCCCCCCGCGGGGTCACAAGAAAGCGGATCGAGGGTGCCGGCCGCCCCCCTTCGAGGGCTCGGCGCGTTAGCCGTGCGCGGCGCGGCGGCGCGGCGTCACGGGATTGGCACCGGCCACGCCGCACAACCCCCCACGGTGGCGGGGATGGGTTCCCTCTCGGGGAGTTGGTGCGACGGCGCCGGGCGCGAGCCCCGTGCGCATGATGGCGCCGCCCCCGCCGTTGTCGGGGCATTTAATGCCCGCGTACGGGAACGGGCGTGCGCGTGCGGGCGCCCTCGAGCGAGGGCGGAGCCCGCTCGAGGGCGGAGCGAGCCCTCGAGCGAGGCGGAACCTGCTCGAGGTAAGCGCACCCCCCCTCGAACCGGGCGGAGCCTGCTCGGGGGGGGCGTGCGCCCTCGAGCGAGGCGGAGCCTCGCTCGAGGGGATCTTTTGAGTGGGCCGTCCCGGTGGGCCATCGGGGCCACCGCGGCGTGGGCCCTACCTCGTGTGTTTAAGTGAGGTGCGCTTAGCTTTGGCTTGTCGTGGGTTTTAAGCGGGGATTCCCCGGTTGCTTAAGGGGACCCCTAGGGCTGTCCCCGACGGAGCCCCCGAGCATGCGCGGGTTTGCCATTGAGGCTCCCGCAGATGCTGGAGCCTACTGATAGGACGTTCTTCCCTCCTGGTCTTGCGAACGCTTTCCGTGGGGCCGCGCCGGCCGGACCCGCGGGTCTAGCCCCCGAAGCCCCACAGAAGCGCGGGCGCTCCTGTGGGGGTTTTACCGCGAGACCTGGTCAGAGGGCGTGGTGCATGTCTCAACCGGCTCGGCAATGTCTCGGCGGCTTCGGTGACGCACGCGCGGCCGGCACCGTCCACCGGCGGGTGCAATCCGGGGAGGTGTAGCCGTGCGTCGAGCCCCCGAGCTCGGGCCCGTTCAAGGCGATCGGGTAGAGCTCTACGACTTGTTTTTTATCGCGCCCTCGCCGTCCCTCCGCGGGACGGAGGGTGAGGTTTCCGCAACCCCCATCGAGCGGGTCGGCGATTGCGGATTCCTCGTTGAGGCGTTAGTGGGTGGTTCGAGTGGACGCCCATGCCCCGTTCGATAAGGGTAGGCTTGCGTGGTCTAGAGACACGTCCATTAAAACGCTTGCGTGGGTTTGCTAGGTGGGGCTCGGTCCCGTTCGCTAGGGACCGAGGGCGCGGAAGCTCTCCCTCGGTGGGATCCCCCCGCAAGTTGCCCTCGGCGGCTCTCGAGCACGACATGTGGGGCACCCTCGAGCCGGCGGGCTCGAGGAACGGCTCGAATGCGCGTGCCCTCGTCGTCCACCGACTCGGTGATTTGGGGCGCCTGTTCGAACCCGTCGAGGGTCGGGCTCGAACCTCGATCGGTAGGGCCGTGCGGGGGGTGGCGCCTAGGCGGCCCCGGTCCTTGCGTCGCGAATCCTCGAGGGGCCGGGCGAGCCGGCCCTCGAGGCGCCGATCGGTAAAGTGGTGCGGGCGGCGGCTAAGAGCTCCCGGCCCGGCATCCGCGAGCCATCGAGGGGCCCGGGCGAGCCGGCCCTCGAGGCACGCGATCGGTAAAGTGGTGCGGGGCCGGTGCCGCGCGTACTGTTTTATTTCAAACGTGCTCCATGGTAACCGTCCGACACCCGCATCTATTCGAGGGGTAAATTTTCCCAAGCACGGAGCTCGTGCCGCTCGAGGGTCCTCCTTACTTGGTAAGGGGCCGAGCCTTTTAATGCTCCACGGTCGAGGCCGCGGTTTCGCGTCACGAGCGCGCGCATAGTGGGCGGCGTGGGCGGGCGGACGTGACCGCTGTCACGCCCCTCCCGGTTCTACGCCGTGATGATGGCCCTCCCGCGGTGGCGTGGCCGCCGTGGTCGTGGTGGGACCCGCCCATCGGTGAGAGGAAGATTCCCCTGCAAGTTAATGCGCGCGGGACGTGCGCTCCGAGAGCACGCCCCCGCCTTATAAATGCGAGGGAGGTGAAAAACGGCGGTTTTTACCTTAGCGTTTCGCCATCCTCACCGCTTGCGCTCTGTTCGTGCCCGGTTCGCACCACCGTGCTCTTTCGCCGTCGGAGCCTTTCTTCTCCTTCTCGTCCTTCGTTCTCGGTTCCTTCGCTTTTTCCCCATGGCGCCCCTTCCGCCCCTCACGATCATTGATCCGTACGCGTGGGAGCGCTCGTCGGTGACGCGGGCGGCCCCTCGGCGACCTTGTGTCTGCCGGCCGGTGGCGGTGAACGAAGAGGGCCGGCCGGCGGAGTGGATCGTGCCGCCGGCAGGGGACCGCGCGCCCAACCCGCCGGACGGCTACGTGGTGAGCTTCATCCGCTTCCACGAGCGCGGCTTTGCGGTGCCGGCGAGCCGCTTCATGCGGGCGCTGCCGCCACCGCTACGGCGTGGAGTTGCACAACTTCGCGCCGAACGCGATTTCGCGAGCGGCCACGTTCGTGGGCGTCCGCGAAGGGTATCTAGGGATCCCGGTGAATTGGGTCTGCGGGTACACCTCTTCCGTGCGGAGCTGTTCATGCGGCCGACGACCGAGCGGAGGACCCGCCGCGCGGTGCGCGCCGGCGGCATGTCGCTCGCTGCGCGGGCGCGATACAAGGACGACTACATCCCTTGTACCATGACGACAAACAACGCCGGCCGGGAGCGGGGGTGGTTCTACCTTCGCAACGCCGAGCCCGGCCTCCCCCTACACCGGTGCGGTGCTCCGGGAGCGGCCCGACTCCCCGGGGCTACGGGGTGTCCACGCCCCGGCATCGGCGGCGGCCGGGCTCGCTCTTGGCCGCGCCCGAGGAACACCGGCGGCGCGCGGGCCGACCGCGGCGACCGTCCTCACCTTCCTCCACCACCGGCGGGTCGTGCCTCGATGGAGAGGCCGCTCGCGTCTTCGAGATGACGGAGGCGGCGGAACCCATCGCGCCGGCGAGGTCGCGTATGCTTCCGAGCCCCCTCCAGCGGGAGTACGCGCTCACACGGGCGCGGAGCGCCGTCGACACCCGGTTGCTGCGCAGCGACCGGTCTCCGTGGGAACTCGAGATGCTCCCCCACCGATCCGCCGGTAAGTAGGATTCCCCGACTTCGCCTTTGGCCTCGCCGATACTTCGGGTTGTCGACGTGTTTCGGTGTTGTGCTTGCGGTGGTGAGTCCGAGCGCCGCGAAGTCCGTTCCGCCCACTCCCGACTCCCGCGCGGTCGGTCGGGCGGCGCGACAACGGGAGCGGGGGCGGTGCGCAAGAAGGAGCGCGCAAGGCGGCACCGCGAGCGCCGCGAGCGGCGGAGCGAGGAGTACGGCGCGCGAGGAGCGAGGGGCTCTCCTCTCCGGGGACCGAGGAGTACTCGTCCTCGGAGGGGGATGAGGAGGAAGAGACCGGGGCGGTGCTCCCCCGACGACGGTGGGAGCCCGCGCCCCCGTCGCCGAGCCGGCTCCGGCGGCGAGAGCAGCATCGCCTGGGCGGGTGCGGAGGCACCTGCCGCCGGGCAATCGTCGACGGGAGCGGCGCGGGCCGCGGGCGGCGCCGGCGCGTGCCGCGAGAGGCTCGCGCGGCGGCGCGCCCTGCGCGCGAGGCGGGGCCGCGCGCGCGGCGGAGAGAGCGAGGAGGCGCGGCGGTGGCCGCGCGCGGCCGCGCCGCGTCATCCGCCGAGGCCTCGAGGAAGAGGAAGCGCGCCTTCTCCTCTTCGAGGTAAGGGGCTTGCTCCTTTGCGGGGTTGCGTTTTTTACAACCAAGGATTCTGATTAGCTGTTTGTGTTTTCGCAGGGTGGTGCCGACCGTGCCTCCCCTCGCACCGGCCAAGGTGTTGAGGGCAGACGCGTCCGTTCCCACCGGCGGCGCTCGTTGAGGGCACCGCGGGCGGGGGTGAGTGCGGTGGCCGCGGCGGGCAAGAGCTTGCGGGGCGCCGCCGAGGCCTCGAGGCCACGGCCGGCGGATGCGCCCGCCGCGCCGCGGCCGTCGGCCGTCGAGGAGCGGCGGGCGCCGGTCGTGGCGGAGGCGCGGCCCACGGTGGCGGCCGTGGTGGAGGCGCGGCTGCCGCGCGCCGGTTGTGGTGGAGGCGCGGTCCGCGGCGCCGGTCGCGGTGGAGGCGCGGCGGCGGCGGCGGCCGAAGAGGGCGGTCGGGCGCCCGCGGTTGCGGGGGGCGCGCCGGAAGCGGGTGGCCGCGGCGCCGCGGCGGGAGCCCGTGGCCGCGGAGGCGCGGGCGGAGGAGTCAACGGAGGCGACGCGGGGGCCGGCACCGCCGGCGGCTCCCGGCGGTGGTGGTGGAGGTCCCGGACGACGACTCCCCGCCGCCGGGTGGGACTAGTGGGTGAGCTTTCCCCACGCTTGCCCCGCAGTCCCGGGGAGGGGGCCCTCGTGAGGCGGCGTGAGGGCCACATGGTGGCAGGAGGCCGAGGGCATGGTGCCGAGGCCTCGTCTTCCCGCGCCGGCCACTCCGCCCCGGTAGAGGGGTTCGCTGGCGACCCGCCCGCGTTCGCGACGCTCAGGGAGAGCAAAAGCTATGGGGGGAGCTCCGCAACCATGGCGCCACGCTCGACCGAGCGTTGAATGAGGCGCTGAGGGTCCATGGCGGCCCCGCGTGGCGCGTCTTCCCGGGTGGGGCATCGTTGCTCGTTTTCTTCTTTTTCTCGTCTGCGCGCGCAATCTTTGCGTCACGATGCTTACGGGTTCGACTTGTTGGTGACGGGAGCTTGAGCTCCGCGCCCGCGACAAGTACGCCGCCTTCGACCGGGTGAGCGCCGAGCTCCGCCGGCCTCCGGGAGCGGTGCGACGCCTTTGACGCGCTTGCCGACGCCCCGAGGACCCCGGACGGGCGGGCTATTGTACCGTGCCATGGCCCCGTGTGATCAACTCCATGAGAGCGCAAGGCAGACCCGCGCACCCCTCCACCCTCGAGTGGGTCCGCACGGCCCTCATCGGCGGGGATGAGGCGCCGCGGCCGGCGCGGGCGGACTCGGAGAAGATGCGCACCCTAGCGGCCAACCGGGAGGCGGAAGTGGCCGGCGTCCGCAATGAGAACCGGGAGCTCCGCTCGTCGCTCCGGGGGGCGCGAGCTCGGCAGCCGCCGGCCGAGGAGCAGCGCGCGCGCTCGAGCAAAGGGCCAAGGAGGCCGCCGACGTGAAGGCCGCCCTCGACGCCAAGGTCGCGGCGCTCGCCGTCGGCCGAGGACCGGCTCCCGCGGGGAGCGCACCGCCCGCCGGGGGCCGAGGGGCGGCTCCCGGCGGGGAGCGAGGTCGTCCTTGCCGACGCCCGGTCGGCGCTGGAGCGGGAGCGCGTCGCTCGCGAGGCGGCGCAGAAGTCGCTGGAGGACCGGAACACCGAGTTCTCCAAGCTCGAGGGCGAGCTGATGGTGCTCGGTATCAACAGCGCGAGCCAGGAGCTGGCCCTCCAGGAGCAAGGCGAGACCATCAAGGGCCTTGAGCAGGCGGTCGAGGCCGGGCGCCGCGCCCTCGAGGTGGAGAGGAAGCAGGTTGAAGGTAAGTCGCTGTTTGACTCCTGTTTTGCTGGTTTTCTCTTAAGGGGTTCGCACCCTTTTCTGACTTCTTCTTCGCCGGACAACTTCAGGCTTGCGCACCGCGGCCGGGGCATGCGGGCCGAGCGGGCCGAGGCGCCGCAAACCTCCTACAACTCCTCCGAGCAGAGCCGTTGGAGTTGCGCCCCGCGGCCCTCGAGACCGCCGGCCGTGGAGGAGGGTGAGGCGCGGTCGGGAGCTCGGCGGCCGGCCGCCCGCGCGCCCCTCGGCGGCCACGTCACCGGGCGCGTGCGCCGGCGCCGCATCTTGGCGTCCCGTAAGGCCCTCGGGGTGGTGCGATCCCACTACGAGGTTAACTTCGAGGCGCCGGCGAGGGCTACGTCGTCCCCGAGGGTGTTGAGGATGAGGTGGCGATGGAGCGCGTGGACGCGCTTGCCGCCGACGCCGCCGGGACGCTTGCCGAGGCCTTCGAGGAGTTCCTCTTCCCGCACGCCACCGATGCCGCCGCTCCTCCGGCCTCGAAGACGGCCCGGCGCTAGGCCCTTTTTTGTTCATGTATCGCATGTCCGGCCGTGTGGCCTTGTAAATAGACAAATTACTTTGCTACGAATATTTGACGAAGTGAAATGATGTCTTTTGCTTTATCACGCTTTTTTGTTTCTCCTACTTCCTGAGTAGATTCTAGTTAGGGGAGTTCGGTTTTCGCGGGTGGCCTGCTGGGTTGGAGGCAAGAGAGAAGGGCCGTATCCTCACGGAGGCGTAGGCTATCTCTCGGCTTGCGCGCTCCTTCCGCTAGGCCGCCCGTGCCTCGTTCGGATCTTTGCTCGAGGACGAAGTAGAAAGCAAACTTAGCGCACGTGAGTTATTTTATTTTAGCGCGAAAACGGGACCACTTTGGGGGGGGATGCCCCCGCGGTAGCCCCCGAGGGTAACTTGGGTTTTCGGGGGAAAGCCGAGTTGCCCTTTTTATTAAACCGACGATGTTTTACATAGTTGTCACCAAGCTCGGGTGCTTGGTTTCGTGACTTTACAACAAAACACTTGGAAATCCTAGCTAGGGGTAGAAGCGACGTAGGCGTTGGATGTTCCAAGCGTTGGTGAGTTCTTCACCGTCCTCGTTGGCCGCCTTGTATGTGCCGGGCTTCGATCTTTTACCACGACGTAGGGTCTCTCCCACGTAGGTGATAGCTTGTGGCGTCCTCGGTTGTCTTGGCGTAGCCTTAGGACCAAATCCCCTTCGCTAAAGTCCCGCCGGCGTATCTTCCGTGCCTGGTAGCGCCTGAGGGACTGTTGATACCTCGCGGAGTGCATCAAGGCCACGAGGCGTGCTTCGTCTAGCTGATCCAGTGAGTCCTCGCGGGCTCGTTGGTTGGCGTCCTCGTCGTAGCCTCGAACCCTGGGCGACCCGTACTCTAGGTCCGTGGGGAGGACGGCCTCCGCGCCATGGACTAGAAAAAACGGGGTGAACCCGGTGGCTCTGCTCGGGGTGGTCCTTAGGCTCCACACGACCGCTGGTAACTCTTGGAGCCATTTTCGACCAGATTTATTTAGCTGGTCGAAAATTCTGGGCTTGAGACCTTGTAGGATCATGCCGTTGGCACGCTCTACTTGGCCGTTGGTCTGCGGGTGTGCCACAGCTGCCCAATCCACACGGATGTGGAATTTGTCGCAGAACTCCAAGAATTTCCGCCCGTGAACCGGGACCCGTTGTCGGTGATGATGGAGTTGGGCACTCCAAAGCGGTGGATGATATCGGTGAAGAACGTCACCGCCTGCTCTGCCCTGAGGTTCGTAATGGGGCGCACCTCCACCCACTTGGAAAACTTGTCGACCACGACGAGCAAGTGGGTGAAGCCTCCGGCGCCTTCCGCGGGGGCCCGACGATGTCCGGCCCCCACACGGCGAACGGCCATGTTATGGGAATGGTCTGCAGGACATGAGCAGGGAAGGTTGGACTTGCGGGCGTAGAACCGGCACCCTTCGCGGTGCGCACGATCTCGGCGGCATCTGCGACCGCGGTCGGCCGGTAAAAGCCTTGGCGGAAAGCGTTGCCAACGAGGGTGCGGGCGCGGCGTGATGGCCGCGGATCCCCGCATGGATGTCCCGCGAGAGCTCACGCCCCTCGAGGATGGGGATGCACCGCCGCAAGATGCGCGAGGCGGCGCGCTTGTACGGCTCGCCGTCGACGAGGGCAAAGGACTTGGCCATCCTGGCGATGCGCCCGGCCTCGATCCGATTCGAGGGGAGTTCCCCTCGAGCCATCCATGCGACATACTTGTCGCGCCAGTCAGTCCTGACAGGGGCTGGCTCGATCTCCATCACATCGGCCTCGTAAGCGCCATACCCCTCGAGAAGGGAGAGCATGTACGCCTCATTCGAGGGGTCCTCTTCCATGGGCTCCGCGCCCTTGTTGGATTCGAGGGAGCCCCCGAGGGTTCCGCGTGGCTCGAGGGGTGAGGCTCGAAGACGACGGAGGGCTGGGCGATGTCACGGGCGAAAACGTTTGGAGGGACAAGTGATCCGCCCGACGCGATCTTAGCCGGCTCGTCCGCCTCCTCGTTGTACGGCGGGGCACGTGATTGAGCTCGATGCCGTAGAACTTGTCCTCGAGGGCTCGTACGGCCTTGCAATACGCTTCCATCTTGTCATCGTGGCAACTCGCATTCTTCATGACTTGATCAATCACGAGCCGCGAATCCCCCCCGCACGTCGAGGCGCTTGACGCCTATCTCGATGGCGATCTTGAGGCCGCGGAGGAGGGCCTCATACTCGGCCATGTTGTTTGACGCAGGGAAGTGGAGGCGCACCGCGTACCGCATGTGCTCCCCGAGGGGTGACACGAAGAGCAGCCCGCGCCCGCCCCCGTTTTCATCACCGAGTCGTCGAAGTACGCAGTCCGGCACTGCGCTTGGATCCGCGGCGGTGGTAGCCGCGTATCCGTCCACTCGGCCGATGAAATCCGCCGGGATGCGGGACTTGATGGCCTTGCGCGGGGCGTAGGCTAGCGTCTCGCCCATCGGCTCTCCGACCACTTCGCGATCCTCGCCCGCCGCGTGCCGGATTGCGGATGATCTCCCCGGCGGGAAGGAGGGAGACCACCGTGACGGGGTGGGCCTCGAAGTAGTGGCGGGCATGCGCCGCACAAGGACCACCGCATACAGCAGCTTTTGGACTTGAGGGTAGCGCGTCTTGGTGTCGGACAAGACTTCGCTGATGTAATAGACCGGCCGCTGGACCGGTAGGGCGTGCCCTTCCTCCGTGCGCTCCACCACGATTACGGTGCTGACCACCTGGGTGGTCGCGGCCATGTAGAGCTGCAGGGGTTCGCCGTCTTGCGGCGGCGTGAGGATCGGGGCGCGGGTCAGGGAGGCCTTTAGCTTGTCGAGCACGTCCTGGGCCTCGGCGGTCCAGGAGAAGCGCTCGTGCTTTTTGAGGAGACGGTAGAGGGGCAGGCCCTTCTCGCCGAGCCGCGAGATGAAGCGGCTCAAGGCAGCAAGGCACCCCCAAAGCACCTTTTGCACCCCTTTGAGGTCCGGATTAGGCCCATTCGCTCGAGGGCCGCAACCTTCTCGTGGGTTGGCCTCGATGCCCCGTTGGGAGACAATGTATCCTAGGAGCGTGCCTCGCGGCACTCCAAAGACACATTTTTCGGGGTTTAGTTTGACCCCGTTGGCCCGTAGGCGCCGGTGTCGTCCGCCTTCTCGGTCTTCACGACGATGTCGTCTACGTACGCCTCAACCGTTCGCCCGATGTGGTCTCCGAAAACGTGTTGCGTGCAGCGTTGATATGTTGCGCCCGCGTTTCGGAGGCCGAACGGCATCGTGACGTAACAGAACATCCCGAACGGTGTGATGAACGAAGTCGCGAGCTGGTCGGATTCCTTCATCTTTATCTGGTGATATCCGGAGTAGGCATCAAGGAAGCAAAGCAGCTCACACCCAGCCGTTGAATCAACAATTTGATCAATGCGTGGCAAAGGAAAAGGAACTTTAGGACATGCTTTATTAAGACTAGTGTAGTCTATACACATCCGCCATTTCCCGTTCTTTTTCTTTACAAGCACAGGGTTTGCTAGCCACGTCGGGTGGAACACTTCCTTGATGAACCCGGCCTCGAGGAGCTTCCGCAGCTCCGCTCCGATCGCCCGCCGCCGCTCCTCGTCGAAACGGCGGAGCCGCCGTTGCACGGCACGAGCATGAGGCGGGATATCAAGGGAGTGCTCGGCGACCTCCCTCGGGATGCCCGGCACATCCGAGGGGCTCCACGCGAAGATGTCGGCGTTGGCGCGGAGGAAGTCGATGAGCACCACTTCCTATTTTGGGTCGAGGGTGGAGCCGACCCTCAACGCCTTGCCCTCGGGGGCGGCGGGGGTCGAGGGGTACCTCCTTGGTCCGCTCCGCGGCCTCGAAACCGCTTGCCGTGTGCTTGGCGGTGGAGTCGAGGTCCTCGTTGACCATCTTCTCCAAGGTGGTTACCGATGCTTCATCCGGCGCTAGTGCTTCGCATGTTCTACGCACTCGACGTCGCGAGCCGAATGCGTGCTCGATGGACGAGCCCACGGTGATGATGTCGTTCGGTCCTCGGCATCTTCAAGTAGGTGTAGTTGGGGACCGCCATGAACTTGGCGTAGCAGGGCCGCCCAAGTATGGCGTGATAGGCGCCCTTGAACCCCACCACCTCGAAGGTGAGTGTTTCCTTGCGGAAATTCTTCGCAGTGCCGAACCAGACCGGCAGGTCGATCTGCCCGAGGGGCTGGACGCGCTTGCCGGGCGCGACGCCATGGAATGGCGTCGTGCTTCGGGCCGAAGCCGGTCCGGCCCGATCCCCAACGGGCGCGGCGTGTGCACGTAGAGGATGTTGAGGCTACTGCCCCCGTCCATCAAGACTTTTGAGAACCGCGCGTTCCCAATGATCGGGTCGACCACAAGCGGATATTGGCCGGGTTGGGGGATGCGGTTCGGGTGGTCTTCCCGACTGAAGGTGATGGCATCCTCCGACCAATCGAGGAAGGAGGGAGGCGCCCTCTCGCGGCGAGGACCTCGTGCCGCTCCCCGCTTGCGCTGGCGGGTCGACATGTCGACGGTGGGTCCCCCCGAAGATGAGGAACACGTTCTCTACGGCGGGGGAAGCCGCCGGCGTCGCCATCTCCTCCGTCCTTCCCGGCCTCCGCGTCCTTTGCGGCGGCGCGGCCGTAGAATTTCTTGAGCATGTCGCATCGCTCAAGGGTGTGGTTCACCGGGGTCTTGTGGTACGGACATGGCTTTTTCGGCATGTCGTCAAACACCCCCGGACCTCGAGGGGCCGGTCGAGGGCCTCGTCGAGCCGGGTCAACGACAAGGGCCTCGGCATCATCGCCGTCGCGCCCCCGCTCGCGCGCCTCGCGCGCGGCTTCTTCCCCTTCTTGCCCCGCTTGTCCTTCCGTGGGGGCTCCCCGGACTTGCGCCCTCCGCGGCGCGCGTCGTCCGAGCGCTTGCCCTTCTTGCCGTCAAAGATCGCCCCCCACGGCCTCTTCTCCCCGAGGTGAAGCCGGTGGCGATGTCGAACGGCTCGTTGGAGTCCGCGGGCGGGGGCGCGTCCCGGCTCTCGCACGAGGTTCCGCATGTGGTGCCCTCAAGGAAGGCGTGCACAATCTCGCATTGCGCCACGCTTGGGAGCTGCGTGCGGCCTTGGAGAAGTGTCGTATGAAATCCGGAGCGACTCGCCGGCTTCCGGGTGCGGGAGCGCAGGTCCCATGAGTTCCCAGGGCGCACGTACGTGCCCTGGAAGTTACCCACGAACGTGCGGACCAGATCGTCCCAGTTGTGGATCCGGGCCGGCGTGCGGGTGCTCGAGCCACGTCCGGGCTGAATCGCCGAGGTGTAAGGGCAGTGTTGCGGATGATGACCTCGTCGGCCGGTGGCCCCCGCCCGGTGGCACGCCGGGCGGTAGTCATTGAGCCACACGCGAGGATCCGTCTCCCCGTTGTACTTGACGATGGTCGAGGGTTGGCGGAAGCGTTGAGGGAAGGCCGCCGCGCGGATCTCCCGGCTGAACACACGGGTCCCGGGGGTTCCGGCGTCGGGGAACGGTCTTCATCGGCTGTCATAACGTCCACCCCGTCGAGGGTGGTAGCCTACCGCCGCCCGCGCATCCGCCTTGCTCGAGCGGCGGGCGTTGATGACGTTGCGGGCGTCACCGGTCCGGCGCCTTGCGCGTGTCGAGGAGCCGCTCCTTGGCCGGCGCGCGTCCCGGGTTGGCGAGTCGCCCCGCCGCTTCTCCTGCATGGACCGAGGGTTCGCCCCCCGTGCGGCCCCGTCGCCTCTTGCATCCCCCTGTTGGCGGATGCGCGAGGCTGAGCTCTCGGCCTGTTGGACGACCGCTTGCTCAATGAGCGACTGCACCTCGCGGTGCAGGTTTCGTGCCTCAGGCGTCGAGGGGGCCGGCATGGCCCGTAGCGCGGCCGCGACGGCGATAAGCTTCGGCTCTCCCGCGGAGGCGCGTCCGGGTTGTCGACGTTGAAGTCGGCGTTGATGCGGTCGCGGGCCTGCTTGCCCAGCTCCCGCGCGCGTTCGCCGCGCGCGGAGGCTTCCCCAGCCATTGAGGCGCGGAGCAGCCGCACCGTTCGGTACTCCTCTGCCAGCTTGGCCTCGAGCTCACGGGCTTGGGCCAGCTGTGCATCGGCGTCGGCCCCAGCAGGGGTGCTCGGCCCCCGCGCCGCGGCGCGGAGCGATGCCTAGGGGCGGACGTGACCTCCCCCCATCGCCGGCGCCCACCGCGCCGGTGGCGTTTGCTGGGTCGTTGGCGATGACGACATAGCATTCGCGCGCGGGGTCGTAGCTCCCGGTGCTGGAATCGTCGGAGCACCCGAACCAGTAGTCTGTGGCGTCGAGAAAGCGCCTGAACATGACTGGGTCCGGTACGCCGGAGAAGTCCCACTCCGCGTATCCGTGGAGGTTGGCGGGTGGCAACGCATCAAGGGAGCCTAGAGACGACTCATCGCTCGCGGAGGCGCCAGGGTCCCTGGCGACGAAGATGTGACAGCCAGGGGGAACCCTGCGCATTGTGGTGTTGACGTTGGCGTTGTAAGCCGTCGTGGCACCGCGAAGACCGATGGGGAAGCGCGGCCCGGAGACCGTGCGCTGCCCCGTCGGGGCGGTGGTTGTTGTGTTGACGGGTGCACCGCGTTGAGAGGAGGCGCGTTCAGCTTGTCGCCGCTCGGACCGCGCCTGGCGCGAACGCCGACCGAAGCGGCGGCGACGTCGTGGTGCCGACGGGCCCGCGGCATCCGTGCCGATGGGCGTCCGCGTCGTGGCCGTGCGCGCGGCGGGGCCCGGGGCGGACCCGCCCGGCGCCGCGCGCGCGCCCCCTCACGGTTGGTGAGGCGCATCGAGTAGCCGTTCCCCGTAGCCCGGAAATTCGGCCCCCAAACCGGATTTCAAAACCGGCGGGGAGGGGGTCCGAGCTGCCCATGCAGTAACACGTACCGCGATACTCAGTGCGGATCACCATGGAGGGAATCGATGATGGATTGACCTTAGACGCTCGATTGCCCCACGGTGGGCGCCAACCGCTCGGTGCGGAAAGTGGTCCCGACACTAACCGTAATGAGCGCCGAGGTCTATCCCTCAATGGTCGATGCTAAACAACTAATGACACGAGTTTTATCCCGGTTCCACCGAGGGGCCGTACGTCCGGCGGTGGTGTGCTCGAGGCACTATATTGCTCGGCACCGGGTGCCCGTAGTGGGGCGGCTACAAGAGGAAGCGAGGCTCCCAAGTCCCCGGTGAAGTGGTCGAAGATGTTGTGTGAGAATTGGAGAGCAAGTGCGTGATCCGTTGTGTTCCGTCTCCCCCCCCCCCCCGCGCGGGGGGGTTCGTCCTCCTTTTATAGTCCAAGGAGAGAGCGAATCACATGCATGCCGCGCTATTTAGCTGCGTGGGGAAGCGTGGAGTGTCGTGCCGTAGGTAGGCGGCCGCCCGGACGGTCCTTGCCGCGATCCGGCCATCAAGGCGTATCTTGTACCCGCACGGGGGTGGCCTCGAGGGTAGGAGTGGAGCGGACGGCCGTGATGTCTTCGGGGCGGATTCGAGGGAGTTGCTGACGTCGGTCCGTACGGGATACGGTGGCGGTAAGGCGGCGCCCCCGTCCCTTCACGCCGCACGGCGCGGAGCCGCGCGGCGCCGCGCGTGGGTTTGTACGCGCGGGGGGCGACCGCCATGCCGTTAACCGGGGCGGGGATGGCGCCCCGCCGGCCTAACGCCTCCACCTAACCCCCCGCAGGGGTCACAAGAAAGCAGCACCGAGGGTGCCGCCGCCCCCCTTCGAGGGCTCGGCGCGTTAGCCGTGCGGAGCGGCGGCGCGGCGTCACGGGGACCGGCACCGGCCACGCCGCACGCCCTCCACGCGTGGCGGGGATGGGTTCCCTCCCCGGGGAGTTGGTGCGACGGCGCGCGGGCGCGAGTCCCGGCGCATGATGGCGCCGCCCCCCGCCGTTGTCGGGGCATTTAATGCCCGCGTACGGGAACAGGGCGTGCGCGTGCGGGCGCCCTCGAGCGAGGCGGAGCCCGCTCGAGGGCGGAGCGAGCCCTCGAGCGAGGCGGAACCTCGCTCGAGGTAAGCGCACCCCCCCTCGAACCGGGCGGAGCCTGCTCGGGGGAGGGCGTGCGCCCTCGAGCGAGGCGGAGCCTCGCTCGAGGGGATCTTTGAGTGGGCCGTCCCGGTGGGCCGTCGGGGCCACCGCGGCGTGGGCCCTACCTCGTGTGTTTAAGTGAGGTGCGCTTAGCTTTGGCTTGTCGTGGGTTTTAAGCGGGGATTCCCCGGTTGCTTAAGGGGACCCCTAGGGTCGTCCCCGACATCTATTACATACGCGTCCCTTTTCAACCGGGCGTACAGGTCGTATTGTGCACCGTAAAAAAAACCTCTAAGTATAAGACTATAGTTGTCCGTCACGAGAAGAAGAATAAAGATCGCCGTGGTACTCCAGTGCGCCTGATGAGTGGCCTTGAAGCTAAATGCAGCCCATGTAATAGGATATTATAAATACAAAGGAGCAGAGGGAAGAGTCATCATCATGACATCATTATAACAATCAACTTCTCCTTAAAGCTAAGGACCGAATCCGAATAGATCGATTATTTCGGTTCGGTCTATTCAATCCACCGAATTACCCGAATTTTCATAAGTATCCCTCGTCACCTCTCAAAGTTCTATAGTATTGAACTCTATGGATCTAAGAACCACTCGACTAAAGCAAGTAACTACATAGTATTCATCAAAAATATGCAACTACATTGAATTTCGGGTTACTGTTGACGGGTTAAACTTCATTTATTCTAATGTAGGGGTTTGATAGTAACTATTTTCATGAGTTTTAGTAAATGTGATACTTCAGAAGACACAAGTGGAATAAGTCCAAAAGCGAACACAAACCCGCATCCGCACTCAGGCTTAGTCTACCAAACCAAAGAGCCCACAAACCGAAGCATTGAGGGCCCAAACAACTCATCTCCAACAGGCCTTGAACGAGGACTATCCAAAGGGCCCACGAATCGAAGGTGGTAGAGAAAGGGCCTTGAGCCGGTTCAGCCGACCCACTGGTTGGGCCTAATTAACCACCACCGCTGCCATGTAGCCCCAACAATGGTAAAAGAGCGGCTTCCACATAGCAGCAGGAAGCGAGTGCTCACTCCTCAGTGCCATGTAGCAAGGCTCGCGTGTGGCTGGCTTGAATTGAAGCAACGCGCAAGGGATGCTATCCTAATGCCTCTTAGGTGTCACATCAAATTCATTACAGGCGGTCGTAGTTCGTTCCTCCATCTCTCAGCCATATATGGCGCTGGCACATATA
Organism: Cenchrus americanus; assembly: GCA_947561735.1. Lineage (NCBI taxonomy): Eukaryota > Viridiplantae > Streptophyta > Magnoliopsida > Poales > Poaceae > Cenchrus > Cenchrus americanus. The sequence goes on from OX387242.1 coordinate 9,802,836, forward strand.
TACCTTCACATGCTCTTTTCTATAGAAGATGACGGAATAGACCTGCTACTGTACCACAGCCTGGATGTGCAATGTTTAATCAATCAATCTGTGCAACTGCAACGTGATGCTTTAAATATGTGATCAAGTTAAGTGAAAATTTTAAGTGCAAATCGGGATTCATTTTTAGCACTAGATCACTTCTCCTTGACGGCGACCTTGTACCGTGCTTTGTCTTCATACTCCGCAGCAAGCCAACCATCATCACCCTCCAAGCTATTCTTCACTCACACCAGGTTCGACAAGTGAGGCTGAAACTGATTAATTACCGGTCCTCTCTGTCCGTAGTAATGCAATGTTTCCCGATGCCTCCGAGTCTTATGTGCTGCCAAACAGCAATGCGAAAGGAGCATCTTCCACAAATAGTGTTAGCTTATTCATCTCACAGGTTGCAGTAGTCATAGGGGTTTTTTCTAGCTACTTTTCCTTCTCTTTTATAGGCCACTCTTTCAGCTGAGCAAAGGTAAGATAGTGCGATAACTCATAATAATATGACATTAATTCGTTTTACTCATTAATTAATAAATGTATTCTGACAAAGGACAAGTGAGAGGCACCGCCGATCCATGCACACGATCGTCAATTCTATTTTACAGTTAACATGCAGATCATCTGACATTTTAATGTTCGGTTGCAATGGAAAGTTATAAGAATATAATTGGGACTCTATTCACAAATGAAGAAGAGAGGCACGATAATTTCCTTATCCAGTCGGTCAGTGAACTGATCTGCAGTTCTACAGCAGGCAGCTATACTCATTGCATTAGTTAATAATTAGCAGCCACACTGCCATCAAAGCTGATCATATACCTGCGAGTTACATTCCATGGCACAGGGCTATCGTTCAAAAATAATTAAGCACGGTTGACGGAGGAGCATTGCTGAACAATGATCGCCCGACGACCGTGCAAAATTGGAAAACTGCAAAAGCCCACCTGTCAAAGGGGATTCGTCGAAACATCCTTTAGAACTTCTATTTCCATATTCCACACCTGCAGTTCTACCTTGGTGTTCACCCCCCCTAAGGCCATTGACCACATGGTGAGCTGCTTGTGTTGCTTGGAACATGGCATGATCACTTCTTGTATGTCTTCTATCATCTCTGTACCATTTAATCTAAGCGAGCACCCCATTTGAGCTTTAAATGCCCTCTCCACAGGAGCTCCAGGTCAGATTAAATTGGCCCAGAGATGTAGAAAGTCACACTACAGGCCACCATACCATGCTCGAATGCACACAAGCAGAATACCATGTGGTCAGCATCCTTAAGGGGCAATTTAATTTGACACACAGGAAGGGAGCAGGTGCAGGCCAAACAGAAGTCATAGGTTATTTCGACAAACCCCCAATGCAGATGAGTTTCAGCAATTTCCCTTGTAAGAGTGACTGCAGGCAGGCATGCCATGCTGCAAGGCAGAGGACCCGGGGCTGGTCAGCTGCCCAACCACAGGGCAACAGGAAGCACATGCTGAAAGTCTCTGCCGCATGGCAGAGGGCTAGCCGGTGGCCACACTTGGCCTTTGCCAAAAATTCAAAATTGACATTTGAACAGCACATATGGTGCCATTGCTCACTTGGTTGTTGTTACCAAAACAACCAAAATTGGCACTTCAATGCCACATTCCAGTGCTGTTACAGCACAGTTTGCCAGATTACCAAATATTCAAAATTGGCATCTTAATGACACATTATGTCACCACTGGACATTTGGCCTTCGCCAAAAATTCAAAATCAATATCTGTATGACGCATTGCAGTGCCATTGCCCAAAAAAGATAATACCCTGGGCATAGAGATTGAAGCCCCATTCCATGGCAAAGAGCCATGGTCTATAAGCAGCACAGCCAACCGGTAAGCATTGGCTGGTGTGCTATTTCAACCAACAAGGTGAGCAATTAGCTCGCAACGTGGCAGAGTACCACAGGAGCTGCTGTATGGCAGCCAGAGAATGGTGCCACACAGGTACAAAAAAGGGCATTCAAGGACGCCCTCTTGACATCAATGGACCAGAACCTTCACCCCCAGATGACCCGGGCATTTGGCCAGGAAGTTGAGCTATCCATTAAGCTCCCAAGGCACACTTATGCCCACTATGACAGCACGGCCAGCCCAAGACCTTCGCAGAAAGTCCAAAGCTTTTGAACTGGTAGCTACCCTCCACTCCCCATTCAAGCTCATCCTATTCTGTTGGCCTAATCCACCCTCGACGTGCCCAATATTTTCCTAACCAAGCCCTAAAGCCTGCAAAAAAAAACTTCTTTCTCAGGCGCGGCGAACCATAGCAAGAAGCGGAAGGGGAGGACAAGTCAGAAGGGAAAGGGGCGACTCGCACCTTTTGGATCTGCTCGGTGGTGATGCCGGCCGCCGGTGGCGCCGCCGCGCTGGCGGGCGCCGGCGGCATGGGCATCTGCTGCTGCATCGCCGTGGGATCCGCCAGAACCGGTGGGTGCGGGCGTCGTATCTTGTGTTCTCGTCGCTTGCTTTTCAAGGTTTCTCCAGCCGGGGAATTTTGCAGCAGCTACTCAACAACTTTGTACTCTCATACTCTGAGAATGGAAAAGCAATGGGTTGAAAAACGGTCGAGAGAATGACGAGTTTGCTCTCACCCGTCTAGAACGTGACATATGTAACAACCTTGATAATGATGATGATAATGATACTAATGTTTTTTTATTAAAATGCAGCTGTAGAGTGAAATATCTAGTTAGTTAGTTAGACAAGGAAATATCTAGGACAATTTTGTGATGAATTTATTTATTTTACAACTCAGGGAAATATCTCTTGCTATTCAGATCGTTGTTTTCCTTGTGTGCAAGCTCTTCTCCGCTAAAGCTTGCACACGCCAATGTAAATACACTTTTGGGAAAATTTAGTGCAGAACACTCAAAAAAACTTAGCTTTTGGTGCAGGACACTAAACATTATATTCATGACTTTGGTGTAACACAGTAACATTTAGTGGAGATTAGGTCCTGGACACTATAACGGTAACATCCTGGATATTTGGGGCAATAGTAATCATCATCATTAGTAGTAGAACTAAACATGTTTGTTGACTTGGTTACTTTGGTCAACCCCCCCACAAATGGGTCACCACAAATAGTGCTTTAGCTCATTCTCAATTTTTTTCTTAAGATCTTAAAATTCTACCGATACAAAAGTTGTCTAGTTTTTCATGAGACACAATTCATCTAATTGGTGGCATTTGTGGTTCGAAGTGGAAAATCCTAGAACACCTATTTGACCAGGCAGAGAAAAACAGCATATTGCGGCTTAAACTCTGGCTAATCTAGAAACAATTTCATATGTCGTCCTTTGTAAAAGTTCTAAATGGTTAAGTGGGCTACAACTTTGGTTTTTGGAGATTTCAAAGTTTAGTTCAAAAATCGTTACTTTTCAACCTGGTCAAAAAAGCCTTCGTCGAATAGCTTTGGCGCTCGGCGCTCCGGAGCGCGCAACACCGCGTCGACGCGCCGCCTCGGCGTTTGTGCCCCGGCCGTCACTTCGGTGGGCCCCGCTGTCACGCCGTCACCTCCACTTGCCACGCTGACACCAAAACCGCCGTACCGCCCCCAGTTTCCCCTCCTCTCCCCTCCGCGAAGAGCGTTGACACGCGCCGGCTATGGCCACCGTGGGAGCCCCGTGCCACGCATGCGGGGAGAGGGAGGTCAATGGCGTCGTCGATTTGTCGCATCACCACCGCCGTCAACCACTCACGTGTGCCATCACCGACGCTAGGCCATTGAGCACCTACACTCTCTAGCCGCGTAGCTGCCACACGACGTGCCGCCATGCACCGTCGCCGCCGACACCGAGGCCGACACCGGCCCACGGCGCACGGGCAAGCTTATCCGCCCCAAGGAAGCCTTGGACCCTCCTCCAAAGCCCATCAGCTATAAAAGGTGACGCTAGAGCCCCGGATAGCTTTCCCATTCCGTCGGCCGCTATTGTGCCGCCACCATGGAGGTCCCTCGACCGAGCTTCGCCATGGTCGGTTAACCTGCCAAGCCTCACCCCTAGACCTCACTGAAGCTCCTCGAGCCCTGCATTACTGAGCTGAGCCCCTTCCATCATCGAAGTTGGAGAAGAGGTGGACACCGCCAGTATGCCTCGCCACCGGTTTGCTCTCCGTCAACCTCAACACGACCAATCGGTTGCTGGTGAGCACACACTTCACCATAGCTAGTCACCCGACCGAGTCCATCCGCCGGCGAGCAACCGGCGAGCTCCCCTGTGTCGCCAAGGGTAGAGTTGTGAAGATCGATTTTTTAGAAGGGACTAGCTGTAAGATTCCCGGGGTGCTTATATAAAAGGATTCTATAAATCTAGGTTTGAAATCTGAGATATTCTAAAATTCACCATAAATCAAAGAAAAATGCTAAAAATACAAACTCAATTTTCCTGCGCTCTCCATGTCTAGGTGCAACTTTTCTACACAGGAACTTTTCAAATTTTTAAGTAGTTTTTAAACTAATTTCAATTTGTCAGTTTAGCTAGATTTGAAATAATTCAAATTATAGAAGTGATCTTCAGCTGAATTTTGGATATGTTCTTGGTATGCTCATGAGTAATCTATGGTAGAACCATGGGACTTTGTTGTGTTGTAGATCCACATTTATGAATTTATTTTCATATATGTTGGTGCCTATGTTTATGAAGTTTATAAGTTAATCTGGTAATCAATTATTGTCAATCTTTTTGCCATAGCTCGTTTCATGATGATGAACCCCTTTTAAATAGTATGCATGCTTTTTGACATGTTTAAGTTAGTCAAATAATTTTACCATAGGGTTTTAAGGTTATATTCATGAGTATAGTTTCTTTAAGATTCTTTGCTAAGTAAATGCACTTCTCTCATTCTTGCCATATAGCCCTATGTGAAGTTTTAGCTCAAAAGGATGCATATTTATTTATGTGTGAATTAATTGTGATATGCTAGTGTAACACCCCGCCCACCAAAGCCGCACCGCCCAGCCCTTCCGTAGGGGCGAGCACACGTACACATATCGCCCCGCTTACATTTCGTCCTCGCTTCGTGTAAAAGGGTTAGCATGAGGTTGGTATGGCTGGTGGACAAAGGCTTATAAGTTGGCTCCACCCTTGCTCTACTAGCAATGTGACACTAAACACGCGCATCCGCGCTCACCGGCCACTCATGGGCCATCCAAATTGGGCCGGTGTGACATTCACCCCCCTCAAAGAACCCGACGTCCTTGTCGGTCCAACTCACCCGTCCGGCGCCGACCCATATGCCATGTTGTGTGCCCCATCCCAGGCCCACACACGCATGCATATGTCCGCACACTGACCCGAGCAAATGTCCAGGAACCTTCCCTCTTAGCGCACGATCATACGTCCGGTGCCGACCATATGCCATGCCGTGTGTCCCATCTCAGGCCCACACGCGCCATGCGCCCTATGTCCGCACACTGACTCGTACGCGCAACCGCGAGGGTCGGCTCGATACCATTTGTAACACCCCGCCCACCAAAGCCGCACCGCCCGGCCCCTTCCGTAGGGGCGAGCACACGTACACATATCACCCCCCCGCTTACACTTTCGTCCTCGCTTCGTGTAAAAGGGTTAATCCGAGGGTGGTATAGCTGGTGGACAAAGGCTTATAAGTTGGTTCCACCCTTTCTTTACTAGCAATGTGGCACTAAACACGCGCACTCGCGCTCACGGGCCACTCATGGGCCATCCAAATTGGGCCGGATGTGACAGACTAGGCTTAATCTTAAGTGATTTTTTTCATGCTAGCCCTAGTTGATGAAATAAGTTGGTTTATGGGCAGTGGCTTTCTTTGTATATCAAATTCATGGATGAGTAGTACTTTGATCATTTTATGTATATATTTATCGGAATAAATTTTGGAAGCAAATCCCGCTCAATAAATGGAATAAAAGGAAAACCGGCCATCATCTTTGTGCAATGCAAGTTTAATTAATTGAATTTCACTAAATTGAATCCCGAGGCAGTACCCTTTCCTTGGTGAAATAATTTTAATTTAGTGATAATAAATTGAATCCGGAGTGCATAGGAATTGGATGGTAACAGAGCGAGAGCCCTCCTCGATCTGAAATAGGCACAAAAGAATCCCATCCAATTGCATGCCAAACGTTAGCAAAATCAACATTCATACTTGTATTGTCACGGAGGTCAGGGTCGAGATGCTTTTTTTTAGATAAGGGATTACATAATCCGGCCTCTACATCTAAGGATGTACACAGCCAATTATTACAGACCAAAGCTGGTTTAGAGACACAGCAAACCAAAGTCAAAACAAGATGCATAGACTAAAGCAAACGATACAAGTGCTTCCACCCTCTATTTGAAATATCTAGAGCAACCACTTCCAATCTCCTCGCTCGGCATAATGAGGGTGTCCTTGTCTTGCTCGTCACGCCGGAACCGGGACCATGAGCGTAGCCGATGCTCCCCCCGAAAATAACCCGCATGACGAGTTAGTTTTCAATTTGTTGAAAATTACGTCATTCCGGCATCGCCAGATAGCCCAGAACAATATAGCGCTACACCCACCCAGATCAAACCTTTCATGTTCTTAGGTTGATTATTAAGCCAAGTACCAAACAAATGGCTAATAGATCTGGGTTGGTTAAGATTGGTAGCGAAGAAGATTATGTACCAAATCGTTTGAGCAAAGGGGCATTCAAGGAATAGGTGTTGGATATTCTCATTCCTGTTACAACTAACACATTTCTGGCTACCTTTCCAATTTTTCCTAGCCAGATTGTCTTTAGTGAGGACTACCCCCCTTTGTAGAAACCAGAGAAAGATCTTAATCTTTAGTGGGATCCTCATCTTCCAGATCTTTCGATGCTGAAAGGGAGGATTTGTATCAATAAGATGGTGATACAACGACCGGACGGTGAACAAGCCTGACTTGGTTAGGCTCCATTTTAAAAGGTCAGAGCCTTCCATTAGTTGCATGTGTGAGATTCGCGCCACTAATGCAAGCCAATCTCTAAGATTGTTATCCACTAGAGCCCTCCTAAAGGAGATGTTTAGGGGGCTTGTGGCCATTACCTTTGATATCGTATCGTGTGGCTCCCTCGCTATATTATATAAGTTCGGGTATTGAAGTTTAAGCGGCTTGTCTCTTATCCAAGTGTCCTCCCGTAATCCGACTTTGGTCCCATCCTTAATAACAAAGGAACCTAAAGACAGCTACCTCATCTTTTATATGCATGAGTCCTCTCCAAAAATGAGAGTCATAGGGTTTGGCTTCCACTTGAGTTAAAGTTTTAGACCTTAGGTATTTATTACGGAGCATCGTTTGCCGGATGCCGTCCGTGTTTAGTAGATTAACTAACCACTTGGCCACCGTACATTTATTTTGCAGCTTGCAAATCGAGAATACCTAGGCCACCTTGATCTTTAGGTCGACATAAGATGTCCCATTTGGCAAGTCCGTACCGTGTTTCGTGAGGATCCTTGCCAAAAGAATCTAGATCTGTAGTGATCCAAGTTTTTGATGACCCCTTTTGGTATCTCAAAGAAGGACATCATAAACATGGGTAGACTGCTTAAGACTGAATTGAGTAAGACAAGTTTACCTCCGTAGGATAGGTATTTTGCCTTCCAACAAGAAAGTTTTTGTTCGAAACGTTCTTCAACCTTCTTCCACTCGAATTCAAGAGTTGTCTATGGTGCATTGGAATCCCTAAATATCTGAAAGGGTATGTCCCTTTATTACAACCAAAGAGAGAGGTGTAGAATTCCTCCATCTCTTTAGCTTGTCCGTAGCAAAAAATTTCACTCTTATGGAAGTTGATCTTGAGCCCAGATAACTGCTCAAACGCGCAAAGCAGAAGCTTAAGATTTTTCGCCTGCTCGGGGTTGTGGTCAATGAAAATAACAGTGTCATCAGCATATTGCAGGATTGACAAACCATCATCAACAAGATGGGGGAGTACTCCTCTTATTTGACCATCGGCCTTAGCTCTATTGATGAGTAAGGCCAGCATATCGGCAACGATGTTGAATAAGATTGGTGACATAGGATCACCCTGTCTGAGGCCCCTTTTGGTTTGGAAATAAGGCCCAACTTCATCATTAATTTTGATCCCCACACTTCCACCAGTGACCATACTTTGGATCCACCTACACCATTTCGGTGCAAAGCCTTTCATACGAAGGGTTTGTTGCAGAAAGGACCATTTGACTTTGTCATAAGCCTTTTCAAAATCAATTATAAAAATGACACCGTCCCGCTTAAGTTCATGAATAGTTTCGTGTAGAATAACTACTCCTTCCATGATGTTCCTACCTGGCAAAAAGGCGGACGTGTCGGGCTTACGACTTTCTTGGCTACAAGATTAAGCCTATTTGTCCCCACTTTAGTGAAGATTTTGAAGCTCACATTTAGGACACAAATTGGTCTATATTGCTGAATCTTGGTCGCATTATGAATTTTAGGGATTAACGTAATGATTCCAAAGTTCAAGCTGTACAGATCCAGCGCCTCCCTATGTAGATCAGCAAAGAGAGGTAAAAGATCCGCTTTGATAATCCCCCAGAAAACCTGATAAAATTCCGCAGGAAACCCATCAGGTCCTGGAGCTTTATTATGCTCCATTTGGAAGACTGCGTTTCTCACTTCGCATTCGGTAAAGGCAAGCAATGAGGGATTCATTTTCCTCCTGAGATATCTGAGGTATGTCAAGTACTTGATCCTGTACTATTGAAACCCCATAAGCCTCTGGCTGGCCAAAGAGATCCTTATAGTAGTTAGTAATATGGCTCTTGAGGCAATCATCTCCCACAACCAACCCTTGATGATCCTCAAGTTTAAAGATTCGTTGTTTTCGATGTTTACCATTAGCGACTAGATGGAAGAATCTAGTGTTGGCATCTCCTTCTAAAAGGGTTTTAACCTTTGCTCTCTCGTACCATTTTAATTCCTCCTCCCTCGAAGGGTGACTAGACGTTCCTTTAGATAAAGCTTAAGATTTACTTCTTGATCGGACGGATGATCGTATTCTCGCCTTCTTATCAAGATCCTCTAAAAGGGACAGTAAGGTCTTCTTTTCCTTCTTATAGGACCCCGCTGTATGTCTCGCCCAGCCCCTTAAGTGTTGTCTTAGTCTACGAATTTTAAACTGCCAACGTTCAAGAGGGGTGGAACCAGAGCTCTCTGATTGCCAGATATTAGCAACCATGTCATAAAAACCATCTCGTACTAACCAACCTCTCTCAAATTTGAAAGGCCTGTTCCCGGTTAGGTGAGTGGAGGCTCCAGTACTAAGAACCAAGGGGGTATGATCAGATATATTCCTATCCCTGGGTTCTACCTTAGACAAAGGGAATTGAATTTCCCAATCCGTACTGACTAGTACTCTGTCGAGTTTCTCGAAAGTGGGGTTGTCCCCAGGACCTGCCCAAGTGTATTGGCGTCCCGTCATAACAATCTCTCTAATATCAAGAGATTCAATGACAGCATTAAAAATGCCAGGCCATTTAGGATCAAAATTACCTGAGCTTTTATCCTCCGGGCGTCTCATAATATTAAAATCTCCCCCTAAAACATATGGGAGTGATTCCTTTGAGCAGGTGTTAGCTAGTTCGGATAGGAAGGCACTTTTGTTTTGTACTTGTGCCGGTCCATAAATTGAATAAAGAACAAATTTGAAACCATTAGTTTTGTATCTCAAGGTGAATTTCACATAGAAATTGCCCTCATCAATGGCTCCAATGTCAAAAATACTGAGGTCGACACCTAGTAGGATACCGCCGTATCTCCCATGAGGTACCATAGTATGCCACGTAAAGTCATGTCCCGCACACAAATTTTTGAGGACATGATCGGGGAAAGAATCTCTACCGCTTTCGGAAATAGCTATAAAATTTATTTGCTCCTCCTTAACTAGTTCAGCTAGGAACCTATGTTTAGCCAAGTCCCCCAGCCTACTGCTATTCCAAAAAACCCCTTTCATTTTAGAATTATTTTAGAAGGTGTTTTTGGCTTCTTTGGGAGTTTGCCATATTTCAGATTTTTGGGTCGAAATGCTTGGTGTGGTTGAGTGCATAACCTTGCACTTCTCAGTCACTGTGTAGGTACGGGAGGATTAGTTCCTCCTCCGCGACTTGTGGTTAAGCTTGCTCTTCGTGTGACGCTTCCCTTTGCGGCACCTCTTGTTGCACTCCCTCATCTTCCTACATCGGACTACGTAGTAGTCATGGGAGCGATGCGTGGTTGAGCTCGCACGGGAACGACTTGAGCCCGATCTCGTGATCTTTCGAGTTGCACCGACGATCTTTCTTCCAAACCCTCTCATGGTGGTGGAGCACAACAAAAACAATGCACATGGGTGATGTTAATGAAATCAAATGAAAGTTTTACCCGCGGGTTGTAGCTCCTCGTAACAACAAGAACTTGAGAGAGGGAGGAAGTGAGCTAGAATGAACACGAACACAAGAATGTTCTTGAACAAAAATTTGAGAGAAAACCAAGGAGCAAAGAATTTTTAGAGAGAGTGAATGATAGAAATGTTGAATTGATGATCAACACCCCGTCTCGGCCTCTATTTACAAATTTTGAGGTGGTACTTTGGTGAAATGGCCGTTGGGCCTGGGCTCCTAGCCGTTGGAGGCGGTGGGGTCCAAAGTGTTGTTGGCACTGGTTCGGCCGAACCCCTATGAGGCCCACTGACTGCCAGCTTTGGCCCACCGGCCCACAACGGTTATATTGTGTAGCTCATGTGGTGCTCGGTCAAAGTTGGTTCCCCGAAATGCTCCGAAATATTTTTAAAATGTTTTTGTTCAAGACAAAATTTGTTTTTATAGTTTTTCAAATGTTTTTTGTTTATAAAGTTTTCAAATTATTATTTTGAAAAAGGGGAATGGGCTAGAATAAATTCTAGCATGCAAATGCAATATTGGAAAAGGGAAACATGCAAACTGGAAACTTAAATTTGGTTCGAAAATTAAATACGAGATAAATACCAATTTACTTGAGCGGGACTTCTCCATCAAGTATAGCTTGTGGATGGAGTGGATTGACGCGTCTACCACTGAAGGAGAGGACGTAGCCGATGGTGTGGTGTTAGCCTTCCACACCCGCTCATTCTTTACCGACCTTGGCGACGAGACTGTAGATGTGGTGTTTCCTGAAGGAGTTGCCGTTGGCCTCTGCCGTGGGGGTTGGTTCTTCCAATACCCAGCTCAAGTGTTTCTTTTTAACTCCTTCATGAACGCCTTCATGAAGGCAATGAGGCTATCCTTCTTTGGTTGCTGAAATGGTGTCTCTTACAGGATTGGTGCCTGAACTCGATGCTTGCCCTGATTCCTTTTCCTTCTACTTCTGACACCTTCGGATTGGTCAGGGGGTGCTTTGTAGTAGAACTGTTTCTTTGATTGGAACCAAAATACTTTGGTTCTTTCTCTGACCTTCATTCGAATTGTATTGTTGCCGACATTTATTCGTGCTGGGTACCTCGGCGAAATGGTCGCCCAAGGAAGAGCGGCATTTCTGCGTCTCCTAGTGTATCAAGGACTACGCAGTCCGCGAAGACATAGTCGCCTTGGACTTTAACCGCTATGTTGTGAATTATTCCTTCGGGATGTCGTATGGTCGAATCGGCTAGTTGAACTCGGATCTCGATGGGCACCATGTAGGAATGGGATGATCAGCGGCGTGTTTTCTTTTTTCGTGAGAATTTCTCAGATTTCTCTCTTTTTCTAGAGTGTCCACCTAGTGTCCCAGTGACTTCACCTAGAGGCTTCAAAAGGAGTCTCCAATTAGTAACAAGAAGATTTCTTAACTCACAACATCGAAGGGGGTGTCGCAATGGACACACTTCTACAGTTGCTTGATTGATTTAGTTATGCTCCTCTCGGTAAAGGGCATGTTGCACTACAGCAGCCACCTCCTTCCCCGAGTGCCTCAAGCACTCGGGAAGAGCCAAAAGCACTCGGGGAAGCCTTCCCCGAGTGCAACACTCGGGGAAGAGCTTCCGGGATGCTTCTCACGGGAAAGAGCTCTTCCCCGAGTGCCAAAAATCGTGCACTCGGGGAAGACTTCCCCGAGTGCCACGTAGCACTCGGGGAAGATTTAACGCCGTCGACGGGGGTTTTTTTTACTCTTCCCCGAGTGCAACACTCGGGGAAGAATTTTCTTTTTTTTTTTGAAAATTCTTCCCCGAGTGCCGCCAGCCAAGGCACTCGGGGAAGGCTTCCGGGTTTTTTTATTTTTGTCTTCCCCGAGTGCCGGGTGCAGGGCACTCGGGGAAGGCCCGGGGCCTTTTTTTAGTTTCCTCTTCCCCGAGTGCCAGGTGCCCAGGCACTCGGGGAAGCCTCCTTCTCTTTTTTTGTTTTTTTCTTTTGCTTTACCGTATGACAAATAAAACATATATTTATATAAATCACAATTCAACTTCAATATCTCACAAACCACATTTATAAATGAAAAACGACACATCTAAAAGTGTGGCCAAACATATCCGGAATACATAAAAATGAGTGCACAAAAGTACAAACCACGTATCGAAAAGTACACATACAAACCACATATCCAAAAGTACACATACAAACCACATATCCAAAAGTACACATTATTCCAAGTTCACAAGTGCAATACATATAAACGAGTCCGCGGGTGGCTCACGGCAACTGGGATCCCGCGATGCTCCGGCCGGGGCCGCCCCGACGTGCGACCCCGGCGATGCTCCGGCCGGGGATGCCCCGACGTGCATCCCCGCGACCCTCCGACATGGTTCGACGACGCCCCCGAGAGCCGCCGAATAAAAAAAAATTGCACGTGAGTAACAAGATAAAAATCCAAGTTGTAAAGAAAAGTTGAAAATTTTGGCAAAGACCTCCCCTACATGGGGAGGTTTCCAAAACCCGCAAGAAGGTCGACACGAAGGCCGACAACCACATTTCCAAAGACGAAGGCCGACAAATCAACAACTCGGGCACGAAGGCCGACAAACACATCGAGCACGAAGGCCGACACTAGGTTTGACACTAAGCATTAGCACAAAAAGTAAAACAATTGTGCTTATACTCACCGGGGTGCCCGGGGTAAACTCTCGACGAGGTGGTGGAGGTGGTCGTGGTGGGATCCGCAAACCTTGCCGCTGCCCAAGTTGTTGCACGAACGCGAGCAAACCTTGCATCGTCTCCCGCTCGGCCTCCCGCTCGGCCCGCTCGGCCTCCCGCTCGGCAAGCAAGGCCTCCCCGTCGTTGCCGAAGACGCTACATCTCGGCCCGCAATATTTGACACCAATGTTCCAATAATGCGAGCTAAGGAACGTAAAAGTCAAAGTCAAAGAACGACTAATGAAAGTGAGAATACTTACCCGGAGTGACATTATCGCCGTCGGCCGCCGGCTTATGGGCACACTAGAGCTCGTGCTCGCCGCTCGTAGGCGGTCGAGAGGAGGAGTAGAGGCCGTGTCGAGGATGCCGTCGCCAATGTAGAACCGTCCATGCTTCTTGCCTTGCCCAATCCTCATCACTAGCTCGGGATCAAGGTGTTCCTCGGACCTCGGGTCGTAGTCCGGCCCGTGGACTAACCTTAATGCCTCCGTGTACGAACTAAGGCGGGTGTGGACGCTGGAGTTTGTGTACGCCTCTGGGCCCGCATCGGGGTTGTACTCGATGTTGGACTTGGCCGGCCCATGTGGGCGAGAGCATACGCCTCGAGTTGGGTAATTGGCCGGCCACCGTGCGCCGCCTCCTACAAAAAAGCCAACATGTGGTTAGGAATCAATTAGAATTGAACGCGGCTATATTAGACAAGTGGTGTCGACTTACATATGTCTTTTTGTATTTGCCGAGGCCGGCGCCGCCCCGGTGGTGAGGTGCACATGGCATCGCATACGGTGGTCTTTTTTTCTCTTGGTGCATCTTCTCGCCAGTCCGCGTCCAACCATTTCTCCACAATAGCGACCCGCAAGAATCGCAAAAGGTTGCGCACCGGCTCGGAATCACCTACAAGCCATCGAAGATCAAATTGGCATAGGTAATAATCGAAAAGAGATCAATAGGAGATGTTTTGTATTTACCAGGAGGTACGCTCCCTTGTCGAATCTCTCGTGTCACTTCTTGCCTCGCTTTCGTTGATTCTTCTATTACGGTAGGTGGCGTTGTAGTCAATGTGCGCCCCCGCAGCGGGCCTCATAATACAAGTCCGAGACACGTCTTTTACAGAAGCGTAAGCCACCCGATACGCCCTTTCCTCCCCGTCCCGGCGGCATCCGAAGAAGTCCCGCATAAAGACACGAGGTATCCATTATTTTATTTGAACAATGAAAGCAATGAAATGAGGGCCGTAGAGCGAGAAAGGCTTACCCATAACTCGAAATCACCGATCCGCTAAGTTTCGTACGGTTCGGGCGCGGGGAAGAGAGCGTAGTCAAACGAGGGTAACTCTCCCTCCACATCCTCCTCCGACTTGTACACCGTGCCGGGGAAGTGTTCCCTACACGAAGTCTCAAGATCCCATTGACATTGCGAGCCTCCACCCCCTCCTCAACAAGTATCCGCTCCTCGCACAAGTGGTTAACAATAGTTATTATTAGTTCTTATTCTGATTTTTCTATATATCAAATGAAGAACATATGAAGTTACTTAATTACCTATCCCCCTGGGGTGCAATCAGTGGGCGGCGGTCAACAGGAATCGGTCGCTTCGGGAGCTGGCTGGGACCTCGCTTATATGGTATCGAGGCTGTAGTGGAAGTCGAACCCCCGCCCCCTCGTACGCGTGCGGATCCGCCTCCTCGGACGCGTGTGGGCCCCCCCTCGTCGTACATCTGCGGAGGGACGTCCTCGCCCCTAGAAGAGCGAGAGGAGCCAAGGTCGTCTCCGGCTGTGCCCCTAGCCCTCCTCTGCCTCTGTGAGGGCTCCGCTCCCCGGGCCGCCGGCTCCGGCTCCGGCTCCCGCTGTCTCGAGTAAGTCGAGCGACACCTCCTAGTGGGCCCCATCACCTGCAATTAAAACAAATAAACCAGTATTAGTCTTGGTAAACGAGAAGTAATTAGCAAGGAAGCAAAACAAAAAAAAATGTATTTACAAGTATTAAAACGAGAAGTATCACATGTTTTTCTAATATTTACAAGTATTAAAACGAGAAGTATTACATGTATTTCTAATATTCTTCATGATCGGGATTATTTCGACGATAGGTCTCGTCATCACTATCAAGAGCCTCCAAATCGTCAACGACCTCATCCTCATCGCCGTCATTGTCTAGTTGTAATCCATCAAGCATTTTCAAGTCTCTCGGATCATGCACCTCATCTGCAGCTTCCTCGTCAACAATCCATTCCTCGTCTACTTCCATTTCAATATCTTCGCTTAAGTCTATCTCAAGCATCCCCCGGTAGCCCCTCGTCTTGTTGATAAAACTCCTTGTTATCCGTGGGTGGGTTCAAGTTGTAATCGTCATCGTTTGGGCGAGCACATTTACCACGTGGTGACACCTTGTGCACAATATACCAACCCCGGAGACGTGGGTCGGTTTTGCAAGCATATGGACAATAATAAACTTGTCTAGCTTGCCGAGCCACAATATAGACATCCTCACCTAGATAGAAGGAATCCCGTCTAATTTCGACTATCCCAAATTTAGGAGACCTTTTCGATACTCCGGATCAAACCACTTGCATTTGAATATGATCGGCTTAGGTGCATTTTCACCATGGAATTCGAGCTCGTATATTTCTTCAACTATGCCATAATAGTCCTCGTGCTCCTCATGCTCCTCAACTACTCCGGTGTAAATACTCCGTATTGGTGGTCCTTGGATTGGGCCGACTCTTCTCGTAGCTTGTTGTGTGAAAGCGATATCCATTCACGTCATAAGCGTTAAATGACAAGACCTTGTAGTCAAATCCTCTAGCCGCTTGTCGTAATTCGACATCTATAGACAAATCGCTTTTGCAATCGCAAGCTCAAGGAGAGAGATGAAATTAGGCAACTATCAACACCATACTTGGAACGACCTAAGTTGGCCGGAAGGTACCTTTTTTTGAAACCATGTAATGAAATCATGTTCATGAAGAACGTTTTCTCGTTCATGTTCGCAGGTGGCCTTGGATCATGCCGGTATTGATCAAAAAATTCCCCGCACATACAAGCAACAAGGGTGTTGGATGCGGAAAATTTATGAAGTATGTAACAAGTTCGTTGAGAATTTACCTCCGAAACTTGTCGACTTCGTCAAGGTTCGTCAACAAGTACGCATGATCTTGCGCCACTCTAGATTGGTCAAGAACTTTGTGGCCGCTCCACTTGATCTCCCATGTTGCCCTTTGAATAGGCCGAGGGTCGATTGATTTTCTTCCTCGTTGTAACGAGTGGATGGATTATGCACACTTGGAAGGTTGTCACTATAGTATGTTGTTGTAAAGTTTGACACCTCCTCACGAAGGAATGCCTCTCGCTATGGAAGCCTCAATCCCGCCTTTGTTTCCACATTTCGGCGAACAGCCTTTAGCACTCTCTCGATTGGATAGCACCAACGGTTCCCGCACGGCCCCCCAATCGTACCTCGGTCGGAAGGTGCAAAATCAAATGCCGCATCGACAAGAAAAAGGCAGGGGGAAGATCTTCTCCAACTTACGGACCAACTCGGGTGCCATTTTTTCCAACTCCTCAACCACTTTTAAAGATATCTCTTTGGCACAAAGTCGGCGAAAGAAAAAGCTCAACTCGCCAAAGACCTTCCGGATATGCTCGGGGACATAGCCTCGAACCATCGACGGAAGAAGCCGCTCAATCCATGTCACACCCGATTTTACAAGGAAAACCGAATGCATCTCATATGTGCGCCGGGATCATTTACACACACATGATAGACAAAACGAGAGTAATACCATTGCCGTAATAAAACGTACAAGAGTTTAAACCAAGCATGATATCCTTTATTACATCCATAGGGGTGGACTCGAAGGTCCGAACAAAAACGATAACTAAACGACGACGAGCAACTCCATCGCTGACATCCACAGGCATGATGACTGGGGGATCCGCATGCCTAGAACTCCTCGAAGTCACTCCAGTACTCGTCCTCGCCTCCGACGTTCTCCTCTGAACAGCGGTAAGCAAGGGTGAGCACACTTATGGTTGGAGCTCAGCAAGTGGGGGAAAATGCAAGGCTATCAAGGATAGGCTATGGTTCACAAGGTAAGCATTTTATAAGTTGGTCAAGTTTTATTAGCAAGCACCTAATTACTAGGTGTAAGTGTATACCAACCCACTTAACCTTTAAAAGAAACCTCAAACCAAACCTCCAACCCATGATTTGCATTAGTCTTCAAGTTTATTAATCATGTGAGGGTCCAAGCCGCTCGTGACCGTGAGCACGGTCGATCGATCGCTTTACACTCGCAGAGGTTGTACACTTTACCCACGGTTCGTGTTCCCCATCTTGCCCGGGTTAGCTAGACCCTTAAACACTTCCAAGGTGAGTGGCTAGGGGTCCACTACGAAGCTTTTACAAAGGAAAGAAGAGAAACCAACAGCCCGCAATAGTTACGGCAGCGAGCGGCCATAACCCTCCCTAGTGGTCAACACCTTAGCCAAGGCCGCTACCCCAAAAGGACCGGCTATACCCCTTCAACTCCGGCCCCCTGTGCCCCTCTCGGAAAAGAGCTATCAGCTAACCCTCTCTCCTAATTACTTGGCTAAGCCAGAGCCATGTGGACTGTGGTTGTACTGTTATCTTGGGTGGTTCTCCATGTTCCGATTATGAATCAAGTTATCTTGTTTTAAGCACAAACACATTTATAAGCAAAACTGAGATGTATAACATAAACAAAGCATAACCAAACTCATGTAGAGCAAACTAAGCATTTATCTACCCCAAACATTTGTTTAAACAGGGTTGATCAAGGTAAAGTGGTAAAGCATCTAGTCAAGTCCTTAGCTAGGTGTTTGCCCATCAGATTTATGCATAACAACAGGAATAGTAAACATTGTTTAGCATGCAGTGTCATAGGTTCAAAAAGATTATGCAGAGGGGGAAAGCCACTTGCCTTCCTCTACAAGCTGGGTGAAATCCTCCTCGAAGACAGGTTCTTCCTGATCACTTCCGACAGGGAGCTCAGACGAAACAGGCACGATATCTACGAGTCAAACATGGATAACAATCAATAAACAAAACAGTACACCAAACAGTAACAAAACTGGTAAATTTACTGTTTAAAAGATTCTACTCGTCCGGACGATCATTTCGGTATATAGAACGCTAAAAACGGAGTTAAAATGAGAAAGATATGATTAAAACAAGTTTACGGGGGCCTATTTGCAAGAAAACTAAGTTTACGGGGCTGTTTATGAATAAAATCAGGGGCTAAAACATTTTTATAAACTAAATCGGAGGGGTCTAGGTGCAAAAAGGAGTGAAAAGGGCCTAAAACAAAATTAAACGGGGTAGACAGGGTTAGATTGCAAAAACCAGGACCTATCCGTGAATAATCTCAAAGGTGGAAGGACCGGCTTGCTATTATTTGAAAACTCGGGGGCTCTTAACCAAATCCGCCACTCAGCACCGTGGATCTTAGATCCAACGGCGGGCGTCGCACGCGCGCACCGTGGACCCGGCCGTGGGCGCGGTCCACAGGGTCCACCGTGGACCACCCCACTTAAACGAAGGGGTACGCGATCCCCGCCGTCCGCGCGTGATCAAACGGCCCCGGGCGCGTGCAAGCGGCGCGCGGCGGCGACGACGCCGGAGGGCGGCGGCGCGCGGCGGGAGCTCGCCGGCGTGAGCCCTCTACGGCGCTCCCGGCCACTACTTTAACTACGGGTCGACGCAAAATGATGCGGGGGAGCTTGCGCACATGCTCGTGGGTTCTACGGGCACGATTGGGCCTCACCGGCGGCCGGCACCGTGAGGGGGCGGCGCGGCCGCTCCGGCGAGCCCGCGGGAACACTACGAGCACGAAAAGGAGGGGAACCGGGCGGGGAAATCCGCTTACCACGCACGGGGGATGATGACGGGTCAACGGGTGGAGAGGAGGCGGCAACGGGGAGGCTTGGCGACGGTGGCGGCTCGGGGCGGCGCTCCGGTGAGCTCGGGCGCGGCCGCCACGAGCGTCGAGGACGAAAACCTGCGGGCACACGTGCTTGTCAAGCTCCTTGCGAACCTAAAGGTCAAAGGAAACGGGCGGGAGGTCTAGCCCTTCACCGGCGACGACGAATCGACGGCGGCGGCGAAAACCCGAGGCGGCGGCGCGGCGGAATTGGGGTTCAGTGGCGCGCGTATGTGTGTTGCAGAGGCAAAGGGAGACACAGGGGTGTGTGCGCGAGCTAATATAGGGCCCGAGGATGGAAGGCGAGGCGGGTAGGGAACGGGGCGGCGGCGGCTTGGCATTGATGGCCGGCGGGCCGTCCGGGCTTAAAGATGGCAAGGGAAACGGCCGTGGGTTTTGGGTGGGGAGTAATTGCCTTAATTGGCATGCTCACAGAGAAGAGAAAGGAAGGGGAGAAGGCGGAAGCAAGGCGGATTCAGCGGGCATGCGGCGGCGGCCGGCGGGCGCGGGGAAGAAGAAAGGAAGGGGGGAAAGGGGGCTGACAGGTGGGACCCACCTGTCGGCGCCGCGGTGAAAAAGAAAAGGGGAAGAGGAGAGCGGTGGGCCGGCGGGGGAGTTGGGGCCGGGCCGCCCGGGCCAAAGGGTCCGTGCTCGGCTTTGTTTTTTTCTTTTTTTTTTCAAACTTCATTTTCAAATCCTTTTTCAACTCAAATTCAAATCAAACTTTTTCAAACTTTTCTCAAGAATTTTATAGACTTTTTAGAGACCACACAAGCAACCAAAAACCATGCAAGCCAAATGATGATGCACATACACTTGTTGTTTCTAAGTTTATTAAATTATCTTTAATGTTTTTAGAGCTCAATTTAAATAGCAATTTAATCTCCTTAAATCCCTAAGACAAATTTAAGTTGCTAAGTAAATTTTAGTGATGGAATTTTAGGGTGTCACAAATCCTACCCCCTTAAAGAGAATCTCGTCCCGAGATTCAGAAGACTTAGAGAACAGCTGAGGAAAGTCTTCCTTGAGTTCATCCTCTCTTTCCCAAGTTGCCTCTTCCTCGGTGTGATGACTCCACTGCACTTTGCACATTCTGATGATCTTACTCCTGGTAACTCTTTCTGACACATCCAAGATCTTAACAGGGTATTCTTTGTATGTCAGGTCATTCTCCATTTGAATATCCTCTAACTGTACCGGTTCTATTCTAACCTCACTTGTGCATTTCTTTAGCTGTGATACATGAAACACGTCATGAACTCCTGACAACTGTGCTGGCAACTCTAACTGGTATGCTACTTCTCCTTTCCGTTCTAAAATCTTGAAAGGTCCAATAAATCGAGGTGATAACTTTCCTCTGACATTAAACCTTCGTAACCCCCGAATAGGTGATACTCTGAGGTACGCATAATCACCGACTTCCAAAATCACCTCTCTTCGCCTAGGATCGGCATAACTCTTCCGCCTTGACCGTGTCGCCTTAAGATTCTCCCTTATGATTTCAACTTGCTTTTCCGCTTCTCGTATGCTATCCCGGTCCAAAGAATTGCCTTTCACCGGTCGATTCCAAAACAACGGTGTTCTACACTTCCTTCCATACGAGCTTCAAAAGGTGCCATTTTGATGCCGGATCGATAGCCGTTGTTATAAGCAAACTCTCGCATAAGGTAAACTCTTATCCCAACTCGCCACTTGTTCTTTAACGCACAAGCCCTCAACATATCCTCGAGTATCCGATTTGTTCTCTCTCGTCCGCCCATCCGTCCGAGGATGGTATGCGTCGAGCTGAAGTTTAACTTTGTATCCATCGATTCATGCAACTTCTGCCAAAACCGTGAAGTGAACTGTGTGCCTCGATCTGACACTATCTTCTTTGGTACCCCGTGCAAACACACTATCCTTGAATTATACAACTCAGCTAGCTTCACTCCTGTATAGGTCGTCTTCACTGGAATGAAGTGCGCTACCTTGGTTAATCTATCCACAATAACCCAAATAGAATCATACCCGTCACGAGTACGAGGTAATCCCACTATGAAATCCATACCGATTTCCTCCCACTTCCACTCAGGTACCTTCAGAGGCTGTAGCAACCCTGCTGGCCTTTGATACTCAGCCTTCACTCTTTGACACACATCGCACAAAGCTACCCGAGCCGACACATCTTTCTTCATCCCATACCACCAATATCTCTCGCTTCAAATCCCGATACATCTTAGTACTACCAGGGTGTATAGAGTAAGTCGAATCATGTGCTTCCTTCAAAATAGCTTCTCTCAATTCCTTAATCTCGGTACACAGATTCTCGTTCTTAAACCACACTTGTTCCTTGCTCATCTTCTCCGAATTCGGAACTTTGCCTAACTTAATCAACTTCTTGTATTCCGCAATCTTGGCATCGATCAACTCGTCCCTTCCTCGATATCTTGCTCAAGTGTCGACTCAATCTCTAACGTCGAGTCTCACTCGGAGCAACTATACCCAAGTTAAGCCGTGCCATCTCCCAACATAGCTCCCGAGGTAACGGTGTCCTATCAGATATCTTGGTTTGTCCCTTCCGACTCAAAGCATACCGCCACAACATTTGCCTTTCCGGGATGGTACCGAATATCCAAATCATAATCTTTAATCAACTCCAACCATCTTCTTTGCCTCAAATTCAAATCCTTCCGAGTAAAGATATACTTCGGACTCTTATGGTCGGTAAAGATCTTACACTTGTTCCCAATCATATAATGTCTCCGCATTTTCAATGCGTGAACAACCGCGGCTAACTCAAGATCATGAGTAGGATAGTTCTGCTCATGTTTCCTCAATTGTCTTGAAGCATAAGCTACTACCTTTCCTTCTTGCATTAACACACATCCCAAACCTTGCCGAGAGGCATCACGAGATACATCGAACCCTTTGTGTATGTCCGGCATGATCAACACGAATGCCGTAGTCGGCCTCTTTTTCAACTCCTCAAAACTAGCCCGACACTTCTCATCCCACTTGAATTCTCTTCCTTTCTCGAGCGAGTGGTAAGTGGCTTCACTATCTTAGAAAACGCTTCAATGAACCCGTGATAGTATCCCGCAAGTCCAAGGAAACTTCGATCTCCGGCACATTCTTAGGCGGATTCCGCTTCAATACATCCCGAACCTTGCTTGGATCGACTGCTATGCCTCCATCTGTGATGATGTGTCCGAGAAAAGAGACCTCCTTCAACCATAAAGCACACTTGCTGAACTTGGCATACAACTCGATGTTCCCGTAACTTCGTAACACAAGCCTCGGATGTTCTTCATGTTCTTCTTCACTCCGAGAGAATACCAATATATCATCAATGAATACCACAACGAACTTATCCGGATACTCCATGAATACCTTGTTCATCAAATACATAAAGTATCTTTGGTGCATTGGTCGAGCCAAAGGACATCACGGTGAACTCATATAACCCGTATCTAGAAGTGAATGCTTGTCTTTGGTATATCCTCCACACGGATTTTCAACTCGATGATATCCCGATCTAAGATCTATCTTAGAGAAAGCCTTAGCTCCTCTCATTTGATCAAACAAATCCTCAATCCGAGGTAAAGGGTATTTATTCTTGATAGTAACCTCGTTAAGTGATCGATAGTCTATACACAACCTCCTAGATCCATCCTTCTTATCAACGAAGAGTGTGGGGGCTCCCCATGGTGATGAACCGGGACGGATAAACCCTTTACTAAGTAATTCTTCAATTTGTTTCTTTAATTCGGCTAGATCTTTAACATCCATTCTATATGGTCTTTTAGATATGGGAGCGATTACCGTATAAGTTCAATACTAAATTCAATTTCACGATCGGGTGGCATACCCGGCAAATCCTCTCGGAAACACATCGGGGAATTCATTCACTACCCTTATATCCTCCAAGGCCTTGCCTTCAACGAGTCCATAACTCCTTTGACGGATGAGGGTGCACTCACATATTCTACTCTTTCCCCTTGAGGACCGGTTAACGATCGACCTCTTCCGACACCGAATAACTCCATCACAACTCCTTAACCAATCCATACCAAGAATGACATCTATTCCCCATGACTTTAGAACTACCAGATTAGCAAGAAAGTCTACCCCCATGATATTAATCTTTACTTGTGGGCATATATGACCAGTTTTCATTTCTCCCCCAGGAGTGCTAACTATCAATGGGTTCTTCATTGTACTCATAGATAAGTTATATTTTGCCACAAATTGATCAGTTATGAATGAATGTGATGCTCCTGAATCAAATAATACAGTAGCAGGTACAGAGTTGACGAAAAACGTACCCAATACCACGCCGCATCATTCCGAGCTTGCTCCACCGATACATGATTGACTCGGCCACGCACATGACTCTGCCGGCCTCTCTTGCCGGGTGTCCGTGGAGTACGAGCTCGAGAAGATGGCTGCCCGATCTCCGTTTCCAATGTCTCTCCAGGATGGCACCGAATATCCAAATCATAATCTTTAATCAACTCCAACCATCTTCTTTGCCTCAAATTCAAATCCTTCGAGTAAAGATATACTTCGGACTCTTATGGTCGGTAAAGATCTTACACTTGTTCCCAATCATGTAATGTCTCCAGATCTTCAATGCGTGAACAACCGCAGCTAACTCAAGATCATGAGTAGGATAGTTCTGCTCATGTTTCCTCAATTGTCTTGAAGCATAAGCTACTACCTTTCCTTCTTGCATTAACACACATCCCAAACCTTGCCGAGAGGCATCACAGTATACATCGAACCCTTTGTGTATGTCTGGCATGATCAACACAAAGTGCCGTAGTCGGCCTCTTTTTCAACTCCTCAAAACTAGCTCCGACACTTCTCATCCCACTTGAATTCTCTTCCTTTCTCGAGCGAGTGGTAAGTGGCTTCACTATCTTAGAAAACCCTTCAATGAACCCGTGATAGTATCCCGCAAGTCCAAGGAAACTTCGATCTCCGGCACATTCTTAGGCGGATTCCGAGTTCAATACATCCCGAACCTTGCTTGGATCGATCGCTATGCCTCCATCCGTGATGATGTGTCCGAGAAAAGAGACCTCCTTCAACCGAAAGCACACTTGCTGAACTTGGCATACGGTGATGTTCCCCGTAACTTCGTAACACAAGCCTCGGATGTTCTTCATGTTCTTCTTCACTCCGAGAGAATACCAATATATCATCAATGAATACCACAACGAACTTATCCGGATACTCCATGAATACCTTGTTCATCAAATACATAAAGTATCTTTGGTGCATTGGTCGAGCCAAAGGACATCACGGTGAACTCATATAACCCGTATCTAGAAGTGAATGTTGTCTTTGGTATATCCTCCACACGGATTTTCAATCGATGATATCCCGATCTAAGATCTATCTTAGAGAAAGCCTTAGCTCCTCTCATTTGATCAAACAAATCCTCAATCCGAGGTAAAGGGTATTTATTCTTGATAGTAACCTCGTTAAGTGATCGATAGTCTATACACAACCTCCTAGATCCATCCTTCTTATCAACGAAGAGTGTGGGGGCTCCCCATGGTGATGAACTGGGACAGATAAACCCTTTACTAAGTAATTCTTCAATTTGTTTCTTTAATTCGGCTAGATCTTTAACATCCATTCTATATGGTCTTTTAGATATGGGAGCGGTACCGGGTATAAGTTCAATACTAAATTCAATTTCACGATCAGGTGGCATACCTGGCAAATCCTCTGGGAACACATCAGGGAATTCATTCACTACCCTTATATCCTCCAAGGCCTTGCCTTCAACGGAGTTCATAACTCCTTTGACAGATGAGGGTGCACTCACATATTCTACTCTTTCCCCTTGAGGACCGGTTAACGATCGACCTCTTCCGACACTGAATAACTCCATCACAACTCCTTAACCAATCCATACCAAGAATGACATCTATTCCCCATAACTTTAGAACTACCGGATTAGCAAGAAAGTCTACCCCCATGATATTAATCTTTACTTGTGGGCATATATGACCAGTTTTCATTTCTCCCCCGGGAGTGCTAACTATCGGTGGGTTCTTCATTGTACTCATAGATAAGTTATATTTTGCCACAAATTGATCGGTTATGAATGAATGTGATGCTCTCGAATCAAATAATACGGTAGCGGTACAGAGTTGACGAAAAACGTACCCAATACCACGCCGGCATCATTCCGAGCTTGCTCCACCGATACATGATTGACTCGGCCACGCACATGACTCCGCTGGCCTCTCTTGCCGGGTGTCCGTGGAGTACGAGCCCGAGAAGATGGCTGCCCAATCCTCGTTTCCAATGTCTCTCCAGGATGGTACCGAATATCCAAATCATAATCTTTAATCAACTCCAACCATCTTCTTTGCCTCAAATTCAAATCCTTCGAGTAAAGATATACTTCGGACTCTTATGGTCGGTAAAGATCTTACACTTCTTCCCAATCATATAATGTCTCCGGATTTTCAATGCGTGAACAACCGCAGCTAACTCAAGATCATGAGTAGGATAGTTCTCGCTCATGTTTCCTCAATTGTCTTGAAGCATAAGCTACTACCTTTCCTTCTTGCATTAACACACATCCCAAACCTTGCCGAGAGGCATCACGAGATACATCGAACCCTTTGTGTATGTCCGGCATGATCAACACGAAAAGCCGTAGTCGGCCTCTTTTTCAACTCCTCAAAACTAGCTCGACACTTCTCATCCCACTTGAATTCTCTTCCTTTCTCGAGCGAGTGGTAAGTGGCTTCACTATCTTAGAAAACCCTTCAATGAACTCGCGATAGTATCCCGCAAGTCCAAGGAAACTTCGATCTCCGGCACATTCTTAGGCGGATTCCAGTTCAATACATCCCGAACCTTGCTTGGATCGATCGCTATGCCTCCATCCGTGATGATGTGTCCGAGAAAAGAGACCTCCTTCAACCGGTAAAGCACACTTGCTGAACTTGGCATACGGTGATGTTCCCGTAACTTCGTAACACAAGCCTCGGATGTTCTTCATGTTCTTCTTCACTCCGAGAGAATACCAATATATCATCAATGAATACCACAACGAACTTATCCGGATACTCCATGAATACCTTGTTCATCAAATACATAAAGTATCTTTGGTGCATTGGTCGAGCCAAAGGACATCACGGTGAACTCATATAACCCGTATCTAGAAGTGAATGCTTGTCTTTGGTATATCCTCCACACGGATTTTCAACTGATGATATCCTGATCTAAGATCTATCTTAGAGAAAGCCTTAGCTCCTCTCATTTGATCAAACAAATCCTCAATCCGAGGTAAAGGGTATTTATTCTTGATAGTAACCTCGTTAAGTGATCGATAGTCTATACACAACCTCCTAGATCCATCCTTCTTATCAACGAAGAGTGTGGGGGCTCCCCATGGTGATGAACCGGGACGGATAAACCCTTTACTAAGTAATTCTTCAATTTGTTTCTTTAATTCGGTTAGATCTTTAACATCCATTCTATATGGTCTTTTAGATATGGGAGCGATTACCGTGTATAAGTTCAATACTAAATTCAATTTCACGATCGGGTGGCATACCCGGCAAATCCTCCGGAAACACATCGGGGAATTCATTCACTACCCTTATATCCTCCAAGGCCTTGCCTTCAACGAGTTCATAACTCCTTTGACAGATGAGGGTGCACTCACATATTCTACTCCTTCCCCTTGAGGACCGGTTAACAAGATCGACCTCTTCCGACACCGAATAACTCCATCACAACTCCTTAACCAATCCATACCAAGAATGACATCTATTCCCCATGACTTTAGAACTACCGGATTAGCAAGAAAGTCTACCCCCATGATATTAATCTTTACTTGTGGGCATATATGACCCGTTTTCATTTCTCCCCCAGGAGTGCTAACTATCGGTGGGTTCTTCATTGTACTCATAGATAAGTTATATTTTGCCACAAATTGATCGCTATGAATGAATGTGATGCTCCCGAATCAAATAATACGGTAGCGGTACGAGTTGACGAAAAACGTACCCAATACCACGCCGGCATCATTCCGAGCTTGCTCCACCGATACATGATTGACTCGGCCACGCACATGACTCTGCCGGCCTCTCTTGCTTCGGGTGTCCGTGGAGTACGAGCTCCGAGAAGATGGCTGCCCAATCCTCGTTTCCAATGTCTCTCCAGGATGGTACCGAATATCCAAATCATAATCTTTAATCAACTCCAACCATCTTCTTTGCCTCAAATTCAAATCCTTCTGAGTAAAGATATACTTCAGACTCTTATGGTCAGTAAAGATCTTACACTTGTTCCCAATCATATAATGTCTCCAGATCTTCAATGCGTGAACAACCGCAGCTAACTCAAGATCATGAGTAGGATAGTTCTGCTCATGTTTCCTCAACTGTCTTGAAGCATAAGCTACTACCTTTCCTTCTTGCATTAACACACATCCCAAACCTTGCCGAGAGGCATCACAGTATACATCGAACCCTTTGTGTATGTCTGGCATGATCAACACAGGTGCCGTAGTCAGCCTCTTTTTCAACTCC
The DNA here is from genome assembly GCA_947561735.1 of Cenchrus americanus. Taxonomy (NCBI): domain Eukaryota; kingdom Viridiplantae; phylum Streptophyta; class Magnoliopsida; order Poales; family Poaceae; genus Cenchrus; species Cenchrus americanus. The sequence goes on from OX387242.1 coordinate 9,830,422, forward strand.
TCAAAACTAGCCTGACACTTCTCATCCCACTTGAATTCTCTTCCTTTCTCGAGCAGAGTGGTAAGTGGCTTCACTATCTTAGAAAACCCTTCAATGAACCTGCGATAGTATCCTGCAAGTCCAAGGAAACTTCTGATCTCTGGCACATTCTTAGGCGGACTCCGAGTTCAATACATCCCGAACCTTGCTTGGATCGATCGCTATGCCTCCATCTGTGATGATGTGTCCGAGAAAAGAGACCTCCTTCAACCAGAAAGCACACTTGCTGAACTTGGCATACGCCCGATGTTCCCGTAACTTCTGTAACACAAGCCTCAGATGTTCTTCATGTTCTTCTTCACTCCGAGAGAATACCAATATATCATCAATGAATACCACAACGAACTTATCCAGGATACTCCATGAATACCTTGTTCATCAAATACATAAAGTATCTTTGGTGCATTGGTCGAGCCAAAGGACATCACGGTGAACTCATATAACCCGTATCTAGAAGTGAATGCTTCGTCTTTGGTATATCCTCCACACGGATTTTCAACCGATGATATCCCGATCTAAGATCTATCTTAGAGAAAGCCTTAGCTCCTCTCATTTGATCAAACAAATCCTCAATTCGAGGTAAAGGGTATTTATTCTTGATAGTAACCTCGTTAAGTGATCGATAGTCTATACACAACCTCCTAGATCCATCCTTCTTATCAACGAAGAGTGTGGGGGCTCCCCATGGTGATGAACTCGGGACGGATAAACCCTTTACTAAGTAATTCTTCAATTTGTTTCTTTAATTCGGCTAGATCTTTAACATCCATTCTATATGGTCTTTTAGATATGGGAGCAGGTACCGGTATAAGTTTAATACTAAATTCAATTTCACGATCGGGTGGCATACCCGGCAAATCCTCCGGAAACACATCGGGGAATTCATTCACTACCCTTATATCCTCTAAGGCCTTGCCTTCAACGAGTTCATAACTCCTTTGACGGATGAGGGTGCACTCACATATTCTACTCTTTCCCCTTGAGGACCGGTTAACGCATCGACCTCTTCCGACACTGAATAACTCCATCACAACTCCTTAACCAATCCATACCAAGAATGACATCTATTCCCCATGACTTTAGAACTACCAGATTAGCAAGAAAGTCTACCCCCATGATATTAATCTTTACTTGTGGGCATATATGACCAGTTTTCATTTCTCCCCCGGAGTGCTAACTATCGTGGGTTCTTCATTGTACTCATAGATAAGTTATATTTTGCCACAAATTGATCGGTTATGAATGAATGTGATGCTCCCGAATCAAATAATACGGTAGCAGGGTACAGAGTTGACGAAAACGTACCCAATACCACGCCGCATCATTCCGAGCTTGCTCCACTGATACATGATTGACTCGGCCACGCACATGACTCTGCTGGCCTCTCTTGCTGGGTGTCTGTGGAGTACGAGCCTGAGAAGATGGCTGCCCGATCCCGTTTCCAATGTCTCTCTGCGGAGTCTGCATCACCCTCTTAGGACAGTTGTTAGCATAATGCCCCAGCTCTCCACACTTGAAGCATCCACCTGGCTGAACAGGGTTGGTGTTTCTGACAGGTGCCCCAGAGTTGTTGCTAGGACGACTCAGCTGAGGGGTAGGAGCTCTGGGTGTCTGAGGATTGAAGCGTTGTGGCTGAAACGAGCGCTGGAGCTGCATGTTCTGTGGGTACCTCCCACCTTGACCACCAGAACGATATGGAGTCAGGCTCTGCTGAGAACTGTAACGGGGACGGGTGTTACTGCTAGACTGCCCATGAGACTGAAACTTGCGTTTCTGTTCACCCATCTCCTTTCTCTTGCTTTCCAGCCCAATAGCTTTGTTCACCAGCGTCTGAAAGTCTGGGAAGATGTGACTCTGCAGTAGATAGTTCAGAGGACCAATCAAGCCATCCAGGAACCTTTCCCCGCCTCTTTGGATCGGTGTTGACTTCATCGGGTGCATAGCGTGACAAGTGAGTGAACTTGTCCGGATACTCGATCACGACATATTGCCTTGCCTCGGTGACAAGAACTCCCTCCGATTGAGCTTGAGAACCCCCGAAGGAATGTGATAAGTACGGAAGTTGTCACGGAACTCCCGCCAAGTGATATTCTGTCCGTTGGGATGAGCGATTGAGTACGTATCCCACCGGTCTGCGCCTGCCCCACAAGTCTTCCAAAGAAAGCATACAGGACCATCTCTCTATCGGTGCACCGCACAATCTCTAGCTTCTTGGTGATTGTTTTCGGCCCCGTCATCGGCATCTAGTGGATCGACTGAGTGAGAAAATGTAGGGGGGTGGTGGCTCATGAACTCCTTGTGCCTGTCCCTTGGTGGCGGGGGTGGTGGAGGGATCGGCCGTGGTGGCTGGTTCCGTTGGGCTAGCATCTGCTGCACCGTGTTAGTAAGGTTTTGAATCGGTTGCATCGCGCTGCCAGAACTCGCCGCATGTTCGGGTCCATTGCTTGGTTGATCGGTGGAGGTGGTGCTGGGTTTTGCTGATTTGCAATATGTGCCCGGATCACAGGTGGCACGTCTTGACCTCCTCCGGACCTGGTGTTTACCATCTGATCGTTAGAAAAATCATATCTCAGATAATTGTACTTGAATCATTGCATAAGAGAATAACTCAAAATAAAATGACAGCATGTACTTCAGTTAAGACAGATTCTGTTGACCTCAAAGAATTATGCATAACTTTCTGTGTAATTGTCCAATGACCACGAATTTTTACCAGATTATAGTGTATAAAATTATGGAACCATCCCAACTTGAATCACCTCATTTGGATATGTATAACTCGAGATATAATTCAAACAGTACAGCTATATCAGCAGAGATTTACAGATTCTGACATGTTCATTACTTTGTGCATAACTCCCAGAATATGTATTGTATACTATTGAATTTTTGACAGAAATTCATCCTCTAAATTTGTGAACTAACCCAACTGATTTCATGTCATTTGGAGTTCTGTAGCTTGAGTTATAAGCAAAACATTACTGGTATGTCATATGACTGCGAAAACAGATTTGATCCAATCATACTTGCATGAGAGATTAAGCAATGACAACCGATAAAAACCAAACCAAACTTTAATTAACTTAAAATTTCAGATTGCATAGTGGCCATCACTCCACCATACAATTCACAATCAAGCAAAGATCCAACTCAAGCATATTTGCAAACAGCATTCATTATTACAAGCAAATACGTTCACGCAGAACGGTCTATCGAAAAGGTAAATGATAAGGGCGAGCATCCTAGGATCCTAGCCAAGACGAGTAGTAGCTTCATCGGTGCCGTAACGAAGCCTCTTGCGCGGAGGGGAAGCTATAGTCCGATATGGCATGACTTCCCGAGGTAGTCGCCGTCCCGCCACCGTGCTTCCGGACGTGCTATCTTTGCCTCGAGCGACTGCAGCTCTTCATGATACTTGTTTATCTCCAAAGTTGCTCCCTCCGGATCCGCATTCGGAGCAGCAGTCACCCGTGCCAAGACATCGATGCGGTCATCGCCTCCTCGCTAGCACCACGGTCACTTCGTGCCACTTGCACGTCGAGGCACATGGCGGTACTCCGATTGGAACAACCGCACCCGATTAGCATGGCGGACCGACCGGAGCGCCCTCCTTGCTGCATCATTCACCGCGGCGTCATCCGTAGAGAACTGAGCTGTGCTATGGTGAGATGAGCGATACCTCCATCCTTCAGTATCATTCAAAGGCTTCCTGATGTAAACTCTGCAAGTGTAGTAATCCCTCATTCCAGGCTCACTGAAATGCTTGGTCACATAGAGGGGCCTTATGGTGTACCCCAGATACCTCAGAACATCCCATAGAAGAATGCAGAACCGTCCATTCTCAGCTTCAGTAGAGTGTTTATGGTATTCAGCTCCATGGTAGCGGGGATCCTCATCTTCCTCTGGGTTGCCAGCAACATTGTCACCAACATCCTCACCCACACTGTCATCACTGGAGTCTTCTGGGTCACCTTCTGGCACAGGATCAGCAGGTGCAGGGGGTGCTTCCTCATTGACTGCAGGCGCCGGTGGGATCACAATGTCACCATCTGCGTCTGCCTCAAGCACTGTGCCATCGTACGGTCGTGGGCGTTCCAATGGCTCTTCCGGCTCCTCCTCCTCCATCTCAACTTCTTCGGGATCCTCTTCTTCTTCTTCCCCGTCCGGACCTCCTCCTCGGGTCTTCCTCAACCTCAACCTCTCGGGCCGGAACTCCTCCTCGTTCCTCCTCAACATCTTCAAGACGATGGCGAGGGGCCGCCGTCCCGAGGAAAACGCCCACCGTGCTCTTGCGAGGGGTCATGTAAGTCCCGGCCATCCGTCAAAGCAAAACCGATCTCGCAGTACAGAATAAATCAAAATGATAGTTTAAAATGATAAACAAAATTAAATTAGATTTTTAATGCGTAAATAAGATGATTTGAAGCATGATAAGGTTCTCTAGAACATGAATCCTTAATTTCGTCCATTTCTAACTAAGGCTGCGACCTACAGTCATCACGGCTCTGGTACCACTTTGTCACACCCGATTTTACAAGGAAAACCGAATGCATCTCATATGTGCGCCGGATCATTTACACACACATGATAGACAAAACGAGAGTAATACCATTGCCGTAATAAAACGTACAAGAGTTTAAACCAAGATGATATCCTTTATTACATCCATAGGGGTGGACTCGAAGGTCCGAACAAAAACGATAACTAAACGACGACGAGCAACTCCATCGCCGACATCCACGGGCATGATGACCGGGGGATCCGCATGCCTAGAACTCCTCGAAGTCACTCCGGTACTCGTCCTCGCCTCCGACGTTCTCCTCTCGAACAAGCGGTAAGCAAGGGTGAGCACACTTATGGTTGGAGCTCGCAAGTGGGGGAAAATGCAAGGCTATCAAGGATAGGCTATGGTTCACGACGGTAAGCATTTTATAAGTTGGTCAAGTTTTATTAGCAAGCACCTGATTACTAGGTGTAAGTGTATACCAACCCACTTAACCTTTAAAAGAAACCTCAAACCAAACCTCCAACCCATGATTTGCATTAGTCTTCAAGTTTATTAATCATGTGAGGGTCCAAGCCGCTCGTGACCGTGAGCACGGGCCGATCGATCGGCTTTACACTGCGCAGGTTGTACACTTTACCCACGGTTCGTGTTCCCCATCTTGCCGGGTTAGCTAGACCCTTAAACACTTCCAAGGTGAGTGGCTAGGGGTCCACTACGAAGCTTTTACAAAGGAAAGAAGAGAAACCAACAGCCCGCAATAGTTACAGCAGCGGAGCGGGCCATAACCCTCCCTAGTGGTCAACACCTTAGCCAAGGCTGCTACCCCAAAAGGACCGGGCTATACCCCTTCAACTCCGGCCCCCTGTGCCCCTCTCGGAAAAGAGCTATCAGCTAACCCTCTCTCCTAATTACTTGGCTAAGCCAGAGCCATGTGGACTGTGGTTGTACTGTTATCTTGGGTGGTTCTCCATGTTCCGATTATGAATCAAGTTATCTTGGTTTAAGCACAAACACATTTATAAGAAAAACTGAGATGTATAACATAAACAAAGCATAACCAAACTCATGTAGAGCAAACTAAGCATTTATCTACCCCAAACATTTGTTTAAACAGGGTTGATCAAGGTAAAGTGGTAAAGCATCTAGTCAAGTCCTTAGCTAGGTGTTTGCCCATCAGATTTATGCATAACAACAGGAATAGTAAACATTGTTTAGCATGCAGTGTCATAGGTTCAAAAAGATTATGCAGAGGGGGAAAGCCACTTGCCTTCCTCTACAAGCTGGGTGAAATCCTCCTCGAAGACAGGTTCTTCCTGATCACTTCCGACAGGGAGCTCAGACGAAACAGGCACGATATCTACGAGTCAAACATGGATAACAATCAATAAACAAAACAGTACACCAAACAGTAACAAAACTGGTAAATTTACTGTTTAAAAGATTCTACTCGTCCGGACGATCATTTCGGTATATAGAACGCTAAAAACGGAGTTAAAATGAGAAAGATATGATTAAAACAAGGTTTACGGGGGCCTATTTGCAAGAAAACTAAGTTTACGGGGCTGTTTATGAATAAAATCAGGGGCTAAAACATTTTTGTAAACTAAATCAGAGGGGTCTAGGTGCAAAAAGAAGTGAAAAGGGCCTAAAACAAAATTAAACGGGGTAGACGGGGGTTAGATTGCAAAAACCAGGACCTATCCGTGAATAATCTCAAAGGTGGAAGGACCGGCTTGCTATTATTTGAAAACTCGGGGGCTCTTAACCAAATCCGCCACTCAGCACCGTGGATCTTAGATCCAACGGCGGGCGTCGCACGCGCGCACCGTGGACCCGGCCGTGGGCGCGGTCCACGGGTCCACCGTGGACCACCCCACTTAAACGAAGGGGTACGCGATCCCTCGCCGTCCGCGCGTGATCAAACGGCCCCGGACGCGTGCAAGCGGCGCGCGGCGGCGACGACGCCGGAGGGCGCGCGCGCGGCGGGAGCTCGCCGGCGTGAGCCCTCTACGGTGCTCCCGGCCACTACTTTAACTACGGGTCGGCGCAAAATGATGCGGGGGGAGCTTGCGCACATGCTCGTGGGTTCTACGGGCACGATTGGGCCTCACCGGCGGCCGGCACCGTGAGGGGGCGGCGCGGCTGCTCCGGCGAGCCCGCGGGAACACTACCGAGCGCGAAAAGGAGGGGAACCGGGCGGGGGGGAAATCTGCTTACCACGCACGGGGGATGATGACGGGTCAACGGGTGGAGAGGAGGCGGCAACGGGGAGGCTTGGCGACGGCGGCGGCTCGGGCGGCGCTCGGTGAGCTCGGGGCGCGGCGCCACGGGCGTCGAGGACGAAAACCTACGGGCACACGTGCTTGTCAAGCTCCTTGCGAACCTAAAGGTCAAAGGAAACGGGCGGGAGGTCTAGCCCTTCACCGGCGACGACGAATCGACGGCGGCGGCGGGAAACCCCGAGGCGGCGCGCGCGCGGGGTGGGGTTCGGTGGCGCGCGTATGTGTGTTGCGAGAGGCAAAGGGAGACACAGGGGTGTGTGCGCGAGCTAATATAGGGCCCGAGGATGGAAGGCGAGGCGGGTAGGGAACGGGGCGGCGGCGGCTTGCCATTGATGGCCGGCGGCCGTCCGGGCTTAAAGATGGCAAGGGAAACGGCCGTGGGTTTTGGGTGGGGAGTAATTGCCTTAATTGGCATGCTCACAGAGAAGGGAAAGGAAGGGGAGAAGGCGGGAGCAAGGCGGATTCAGCGGGCATGCGGGCGGCGGCGGCGGGCGCGGGGAAGAAGAAAGGAAGGGGGGGGGGGAAAGGGGGTCGGCGGTGACGGGGGGACCCACCCGTCGGCGGCTGCGGTGAAAAAGAAAAGGGGAAGGGGAGAGCGGTGGGCCGGCGGGGGAGTTGGGCTGGGCCGCCTGGGCCGAAAGGGTCCGGTGCTGGCTTTGTTTTTTTTCTTTTTTTTCAAACTTCATTTTCAAATCCTTTTTCAACTCAAATTCAAATCAAACTTTTTCAAACTTTTCTCAAGAATTTTATAGACTTTTTAGAGACCACACAAGCAACCAAAAACCATGCAAGCCAAATGATGATGCACATACACTTGTTGTTTCTAAGTTTATTAAATTATCTTTAATGTTTTTAGAGCTCAATTTAAATAGCAATTTAATCTCCTTAAATCCCTAAGACAAATTTAAGTTGCTAAGTAAATTTTAGTGATGGAATTTTAGGGTGTCACAATCCATATGTGGAAGTCATGACTCTTCATCCCTAAGACTCGACCGGTACTTGGGTTCGCTCCCCTCCTCGGATTCGCCGCAAACCCATCGGGGAAACTTAATGTCCGCATCCATTCTATCACTTCCGTCCTCTCGCTTCTTTTCCAAGACGTAATCGGCCTTAGGCCTTTTCCATGGTTTGCCATCTCTTGGAGGCATCATGTGTAGCTTTGGTCCGTCACATAGTGTTGCCGGGTCTACTCGGCCTTAGGGTTGTCCTTTGTCTTTTCAGGAATGTCCATGAGTGTTGCCCAAAGTGCTTCGGCGACATTCTTCTCAGTGTGCATTACATCTATGCTATGTGGAAGGAGAAGGTCATCAAAGTATGGAAGCCTCTCTAATCCCGGCTTATGAGACCACATATGATTCTCACCATAGCCCACAAAGTGATTTTTCTTTGGCTTATCTTTCTTTGGATTAAGTTTCCTTCTTTTACCCTTCTTTGGATTATCTTTACGTGTCGGTAGCACAAGAGCATCTATTTGAGCATGAACCCGAGCAATAGTCATCTTCCGAGGTGCGGGGGCCGGTCACCGTGACACCTTTTCCGAAGTTCTTGGTGTCTCGTCCGAATGCATGGTCAAGAGGGAGGAACCCGTCGATGCTTGTCGAACGACGAGAACTTGCCACCCTTCTTCAACCACATGAACGCTACACCTCGCCTTGCATACCGGGCATGGAAACTTCCCGTGGACACACCAGCCGGCGAATATCCCATATGCCGGGAAGTCATGCATGGAGTACTGGTACCAAACAAACATTCTGAAGTTCTTCTTTGTAGCTCGGTCGTAAGTCAATACGCCTTCATTCCAAGCCTTGATCAATTCATCATAGACAGGTTGCATGTACACACCCATTTTGTTTCCCGGGTGTCCAGGAATTATCAACGTCAAGAATATGTTTTGCCGTTGAAGTAGGACCCCGGGAGGGAGATTTAGGGGGATAGCGAACACGGGCCAACAAGTGTATGGGGCCGACATCAGTCCATAAGGATTGAATCCATCCGTTGCCAGCGCAACACGTACATTACGAGCCTCTAAATGTTTTAGACGATGTTTGTCATTAAACGTTTTCCATGCTTGACCATCTGATGGATGTACCATCTTGTCATGATTGTATCGAACCCCTTCCTTGTGCCATGTCATTTGTTTCGCGAGACTCCTCGGACATGAATAGTCGTTGGAGCCTCGGTACGATCGGAAGATGTCTTAGGACTTTCATGGGGATGTTCTCATTCGCTCCTTCGTTCCATCACCCTTGTCTACCTCCACATACCTAGAGGATTTACACTTGGGACAATACTTTGCATCCTTGTGTTCTTCCCTAAATAGGACGCACCCCTTCGGACAATAATGTATCGATCATACGGCATCTTCGGTGCCCGAAGGAGTCTCGTTGACTCGTACAAGTTGCTCGGAAGATGATGACCCTCCGGAAGCGGTCCCCTAATAATTGCCATCATAGCATCGAAGCGAGCTCGAGTCATGTTGTACGGGACTTCAACCCCGCGTAAGCGCCCAATGGCATCAAGTTGAGTAACCGTTGTCTTCTCATGTAGGAGCTTCGTGCGGACTCCATCATGGCCAAGAACGCCTTAGCACTCGGCTCTGGCTCCTCCTCCTTATCATCCCGCTCATCCTCCGTAGGCCTTTCGACAAACGTCGCATCCTCATAGTCACCTAACCATCCCGCTACCCCACCATCACCATCAAATGCCTCCAAGCGTTGTCTCACGGCCTCCTCTCGGGACGATAGGCTTCACCATGGCACACCCACCGGGTATAGTTTGACATAAATCCATACTTGCAAAGATCCTTCAACATGACTTCCCTTTTTTTCTTCTTCTTGTTTTTACATTGGCTACATGGACAAAACGTGACCCCCGCTCCCTTGGCTTCCTTAAACGCATGGTCCAAGAATTTCTCGGTCTTATCCATCCATTCACGAGTTACTTGAGCCTGACTTGGGCGTCCCGTGTACATCCGAGTCACGGTTATCCATTCTCTAGCATATACACATAATGTAGTAACATAACCATCAATCGCATCTGCATGGCGTGCCTATTTTCTAATAGGTAAGGATAGGTCCTAATCCCACCCGCGGATGCGTAGATGAGGTTAGTTTCCATGCTCTACTCTGATCCGAGACGAAATTTCGGCAGCAACCTCCCCGTCGCTCTCCCCGATACACGTCCTGGAAGGGAGAGTGTGTATCCGGAGAACAACGAGGAGGTGGTGCCGAAACTCCATCTCAGATCCGAGCAGAGCATGGAAACTAACACATCTACGTATCCGTGGGCTGTCCAAAAAACGTGGACAATCCGAAACGGATACGATCATAAAGATATACAAAGATTCGCATATCTCCAACTGTATCTGTTTCAGACGGGAGACGCCTAACTGGGCTACACCGATCGACGTACGACAACGGTAAGGAAAGAGCTCAATCATACCTAGGGTGGCGGTGGAGACAAGCTGAGGTGCTCCGGGTTCCCTCCGACAGGTCCTGCTCTGCAAAACAAAAAAAAACAGCACTATAAGTACAAAATTTCGGCAGAACCTCCCCTGCACGGGGAGGTTTCCAAAACCTGCAAGAAAGATGTTGGCTCGATGGCCGACTACACATATAAGGCACGAAGGCCACGCATCCACAATTCGGGCACGAAGGCCACGCATCCACAATTCCGGCACGAAGGCCACACATCCACAATGAGACAACCTTGAACTGTTCCATCCCTATCTCCTCCATCAACCTTGAACTAAATTGGAAGTACATTATAGTTGAATTAGGCAGAACTCCGGTTATATAGAACTCCGGTTATATGAATGCATAAAAGATTTGCATATTACGGTGAGGAACCACAAAGTAGAAACTTGCTGACAAAAAACAAGCTTAATAGTGGTGTAAAATAATAAAAAAATAGCATCATAGCCCTCAATTTTGTACTTCCTAATCTAATTTCCACTGGCTAGCACCTCAACATCTAAGTTCTGTGATTTTGCATATCTGGGAAAAGCACACAGGGAATATAACTAGGGAATCAACATTCTACTAGAGATTTGCAGAAACAGAAAAAAAAACGAAAAAAAAACGATGCCTACAGCACAGACGGGTGCCGGGCGGGTCGTCGAGGAGGGGCCGGGGCGGGGCGGGCGGGGCGGCCCGGATCCGGCGGCCGGCCGCGCCGGAGTGGCCGGGGCAGGGCGGCCGGGCGCGCGCGCCGGCGCGGCGGGCGGGGGGGGCCGGGGGGGGCGGCCGCTCCGGAGTGGCCGGGGCGGGGCGGGGCCGCGCGCGTCGGCGGCGGGCCGGGGCGCGCCGCGCCGGCGGCGGCGGGCGGGGGCGGGCGGCGCGCGGCGGCGGGGGCGGCGGCCGGGGAAGGGCCGCCGGCGGGGCGGGGCCGGGGCGCGCGGCGGGGAGGAGGGGCGGCGGCGGCGGGCGCGGGGGCGGGCGGCGCGCGCGGCGGGCGCGGGGGTCGCGGGGGGGGGGGGGGCGCGACGGTTTGGGTTTTTTTCTTTGTTTTCGTGGGGGCGCGGGGCCGGTATAGGGAGGGAAAAAGCGGCGGTTTTTTTTTTCTTGAATTACTCTTCCCCGAGAGCTCCCACAAACAACACTCGGGGAAGGCTACCTCTTCCCCGAGTGCCTTGTCCCCGGCACTCGGGGAAGAGCCCCTTCCCGAGTGCCTTGTCCCCGCACTCGGGGAAATAATTTATTTTTTTTGTTATTTTTCACCAATTTTTTTGTGAGCCCTTCCCACATTATTTAAAACTCTTAGACCAAATTTGGCTTACTTTTGAGTTTGTTTGTTATATTTCGTTAGTTTTTTCTTTTTCTTGAATTTTTTGGAAAAGCTCAAATTTAAACTACATGTACATGAAATCATATAATTTAGCGATTCAAAAAATGATATTGATAATATTTGGTGTATATTGAGGCCTTATCCACCAACTCACATGAAATATCGGGCATCTTGTTGTCGTGACATGACTAACAGCATACGGAAAAAGTGTTTCTAATTTACAAAAAATCCGGACGAAGTCCGAAAATCACGAAACTTGTCGGGGAGTTGTGTTATCACATGTATAGGTTGTGTGCAAGACTAGAGAGGATTTTGAGCAAGTCTGCGACGTTAGATGCCTACAACTCACACATCTCCCGGTGTGTTATCACATGGATCACGTGTGGAGATGTCTGGGTTTCAGGCATCACACATCGCAAGTTGCTCGAAATCTTCTCAACTGTTGCACACAACCTCTACATGTGATAACACGGTGTCCCGACAAGTTACGTGTTTTTGGACTTCGTCCGGATTTTCTGTAATTCATAAACACTTTTCCCGTATGTTGTTAGTCATGTCACGACAACAAGATGCTCGATATTTCATGTGAGTGGTTGGATAAGGCCTCAATATACACCAAATATCATGAATATCATTTTTTGAATCACCAAATTATATGATTTCATGTACCTGTAGTTCAAGTTTGAAGTTTGCCTAAAAATTCAAGAAAAAGGAAAAACTAACGAAATATAACAAAAAATTCAAAAGTAAGTCAAATTTGGGCAAGGAGTTTTAAATAAAGTTTGAAGGCCTCACTAAAAAATTGGGGCAAAAAAAACAAAAAAAACAAAATTATTTCCCCGAGTGCCGGGGACAAGGCACTCGGGGAAGGGGCTCTTCCCCGAGTGCCGGGGACAAGGCACTCGGGGAAGAGGTAGCCTTCCCCGAGTGCTAGGTCTAGGCACTCGGGGAAGAGCTTTTCCAATTTTTTTAAACGGTTCCGTCTATTTGCGCCGTCAAATGCAACTTTTCTTTTTCGTGTGCCTTTCTTCCCCGAGTGTTGCGCTCGGGGAAGATGGCCTTCCCCGAGTGCCTTTCTTCCCCGAGTGCTTTGCCCTTTTAGGCACTCGGGGAAGATTGTCTTCCCCGAGTGCCCGATTTTTGGCACTCGGGGAAGCACTTGGCACTCGGGGAATATTGCTTCTCCCGTAGTGTTGCTTTCTTTGAGGGAAATATGATTGAAACCTTCTTAAAGTTTTCTTCATTTTTTATTATTTTTAAGGATTATGCACTATAAAGGAATTGCTCCGTTCACTTCAGATGTACACAAAAGCGATTCTCCTTCTCGTTAAGCTCTTCCTACCTAAGAGATAAACTCGGCATGCAGAGGAAGCCAATATAAGAAGGTTCTTGGCAATACTGGCAGAAACATTCTAAATAAGACATTCCAGCTACTGTTCCAGAAGTGAAAATCTACATTTTAGAGAGGCAGCCACGCCGGCCATGGATCTCCCAGCTGGAGGGAGAAGCCGTGGCACCCACCGTGGATCTCACCGCCGGAGGGGAGAGGGAGCCACACCCACCGTGGATCTCGCTGTCGGTGGGAGAGGAGGTCGCGCCCGCGCTGATCTCGCCACCAGAGGGAGAGGCAGCTGCGCCTGCCGTAGATCTTACTGCCGGAGGGGGGAGGAGGCCGCACCAGCTGTGGATCTCACCGTTGGAGGGAGAGGAAGCCGCCGGTGCCCGCCGCTGCGGCTGCCTCCACACCTCACCCCGCCACCGCTCCTCTCTACCAGGCCGAGAGGCAACGAGTGGAGGGGGGGGAGAGGAGGGCAGCGAGCGGAGGGCGGCACAGGGAGGGGCGACGGGGCTGAGAGAAGGGGAGGTGCGGTGTAGGAGGAAGAAGGGGAGAGCGGGGAGGTTGGGGAGGGAGGCGGCGGCCCGCGGCGAGGGTAGGTAGGTTTGGGGGGAGGCACAAATTATATCCTAGGGTTCGGGGGAAGATGGCCCGGCTGGCTGTGACATTCCAAGAATTCTCCTTTTCTGTTCTCCCTTGGCCAAGTTCATATCAGATTGAAACTTCGCACAATGGCGCTTGATCCACTTTATTTCACTCCCATCTCTTAAATTTTTACCGAGTTCTTTGGTTTTAAGTTGGAATGCAGGAACGTGGTTCCTCCCTATGTGTATAAATACCACTACTGTTATTTGAGCTTGAAATGACCCTTCGTAAAAGTAAATGGTGATCATGTGTAAGTAATTAGATGTGGACAAAAAGTGTATGTATGTCCAACTAATTGTGACTTTTGCACTTGATTTGCCATTTTTAAATGAAGTTTCACACGTGATGTTTAGAGTAATCAGTCACCTGGTTATAGCTTCTCAGCTCGATAAGCCTGAAGGTACTCAGCTGAGAATTAGCACCTAGTACATACATCTTGTTTGAAGACAATTGGTCAGTGTTAGGTGAGATTCAATTTAACTGAACTGCTCATACCGGACTGTGTGATGGAATGAAATAGTACATTCTCGTGTCATCATCTCACATTCTCCCGCACGCCGAGAGAGAGAGAGAGAGAGAGAGAGAGAGAGTGTCACACCCGGATTTAAGGACAAACCCGAATGCAAGAATACATGTGCGCCGGGATCAAGTTACACACATGCATCGACGCGGTGAATACCAAAACACGGTGTAAAGCGTAAAGAGAGTATTAAACAGTTATTACATGACCGAATGTCTCAACTAAACAATCGTTCGAGTAGCTAACAGCGGAAAAGAAACACACATAGAAGTCCTCCACGGGCGGACCGGCGGAGAACGAACGCCTAGAACCCATCGAACTCATCATAGTAGTCTTCAAAACGCCCATCTGAGCAGCAGCCGGGTAGTGTAGATGCAATAAATGAACAACAAGCATGAGCACATGTCGTACTCAACAAGGGAAAAGTTCTATAACAACATGCAAGGCTTTATGGTGGAAGCTGTTGGCTCATAAGCAAGTCAGCATTTTAGTTGGTCAAGTTTTATTAAGCAACTGTTACTAGCAAGTGTAAGTATATACCAAACCCAGATAATAAAATGCAACAGATCCATAAAATGTAATGCACAAGTTTAAAAAGTTCCATCTTCCATAGAATTAATCATGTGAGGGTCCGGGCCGCTCTTAACCGTGAGCACGGCTAACTAGTTAGTTTTACACTCTGCGAGAGGTTGTACATCTTTACCCACAAGTCGCGTAAAAACCCAAGAGAGTTTTAGACCCAACCATGCGATGCTAGCTAGGCACCATACCACACTACCGAGGTGTGATTGCATAGGGACGCTACGAGGCCGTTACAAAGATCCCTAGATGTAGGCTGCCCGCTAGGTTACTTGGCACGCCGCAATGCATAAACCTCTCTCGGCTGCGAAGCTACCACGAGGAGAAACGATCGGTCCAGGGCCGGGTTATACACCAACTACCGGCAACCCCCAACCCTTATCGGGAAAAGCATACCTAACATCTAGTTCACTAATTAATAAGCCATGACAGAGCCATATGTCTTGTGGTAGTACTTGTTTTCCCGGGTGGTTCTCCATGTTCCGATTAACAAGGTAAAGTGTTCTTGCATTACATGAATGATAGCATAAATAAAGCCATATTAACAAGTGTTCATTAAGCCATCCCAAAACCACATAAAGCGCTAGCAAGTGCTACCCAACATAAAGTAAACCCAGGTTGATCAAGGCATAGGATAACAAAGCTAGTCGAACCTTAGCAATAGGACCCAACAAGTTAATGCATAGCGATAATAAACAACGGTGTAATTAAAATGCATGTTGTAATAGGAATTTAACAGGAATGTAGCAAGGACTTGCCTTCTACCAGCACCGAAACTCGCTCCGGGGTCTTGATACTCTTCAACGACGAAGTCCCCGAATTGCTCGTACGCTACGCTCCACACATCACATACAAGCAAACAATGGAAATAAATAAGAAACAGTACACCAATAATCTCAAACCGTAGCAAAAGCAACAGAAAACTATTCTACTCGTCGAGACGATCGCGTGGACATAAAGAACGCTAAAGACGGAGCTAAAACGACCAAGTTATGGATAAAACAAGTTTTAGGACTAATCGTAAAGAATCTTAAGCTTTCGGGCTAAAACGAAAGAAAACGGGGCTTAATCGTAAGGGTTTTCTAAGGTGGGCAGATATTTTTGCGAAACCGAGAAAACCGGGGGGACTTTTAAGCAAAACGGCGCGGTTAAGGTTTATGGTCGGATCGATCCGCCGGATCCGGATCGGACGGCGGGGATCAAGGCGGGCGGAGAAGGTAGGGTTGACCGGTATGCTAGGTTTGACCGGCGAGGCTTGGGGTGAGCGGAACCTTTGGATGGCCATCGGGCGGCCACGGAGGCTGCGCAAGCGGCGGCGGCGGCGGGGTGCGGCCGGCGGCGAGGCCGGCGGCGCGCGCGGCGCGGCGAGCGGCGGCGCAAAGGCCGCGCGGCGGCCGGGGTGCACCCGAAATCACGGGGTCTTCACCGGGACGTCGGCGCGCGCGTGCGAACCCGACGAAGCATCCCAAAGCGGCGACGGTGAGGCGCGGAGGCGGAGGCGCCGGCGAGCCGCGGCGGCGGAGAAACTCCGGCGAGCCGGCCGGGCGGGGTGGTGCACGGGGTTGGCGACAAGCGATACGGCGGCTTCCTTACCTCGCGGCGGATCCAAGGAGCAACGCGAGGGGCGGGCGAACGACGGCGGCGGCACGGGCTCGAAGTGGCGGCGCGGACCGAGGTGGCGGCGGCGCTTGGCGAGCTAGGGTTAGGGGCGGCGGACGCGGGGCTTGGGATAGGGCGGTGCGGGGGGCCGGCGGCGCCTTAAATAGAGGGTGCGGCGGCCCCCGGCGGCGTGGGCCCGGCTCGGGAGGCGGGCCCGAGGCGAAGACGGCGGCGCGGCGCGTACGCAGTTCGGGTCGGACTCGGCCGCGAGGTGGGAGATGACACGCGGGTCCCGCGTGTCGGCCCTCGACGCGGCGGCGGCCGCGGTGGGCCGAGAAGCACCGCCGGGTTGGGCTGCGCCGAGGGTGGCAAGCGGACGTGGAGGGGGGAGTTGGAGGGCCTCGGGCGAACTTCGCGCGCGGGCCGAGGCAAACGATGGCCGGGAGGCCGGTTTCTCTTTTCTTTTTCCTGTTTTCAAATTCTAATAAAACAAGCAATCAAGTTTTGAATTCAAACCAAGGTTTGAATCCAACACCCAAAAATAATGCGCCGAAGATGAATGCAACAAAGAAACTCCTATATTTCTTTAATTAATTAATAAAAATGATTAAATGCCTAGAAGCGCACAACATCCTTATATTCCTTAAGCGAGATCGAAATGTTGCTAAGCAAATTTTAATCAAAATCATGAAGTGGAATTTAGGGTGTTACAAATCCTAGCCCCCTTAAGATGAATCTCGTCCTCGAGATTCGGATGGATCAAAGAGATGTGGATATTCTGCTTTCAACTCCTCTTCTCTTTCCCAAGTTGCCTCATCCTCTGCATGATTACTCCACTGCACCTTGCACATTGTGATGGTCCGGTTTCTTGTACCCGTGTCAATCTGTCCAGAATCTTGATAGGCCATTCAGTAATGGTGAGATCCTCCTTCACATCCAACCCATCCATAGGCAACGGTTGCTTATCATGAGGCTTGAGACCTCTCTTTAACTGAGATATATGGAACACATCATGCACATCTGCAAGCTGCGCTGGCAACTCAAGTCTGTATGCTACCTCTCCCACTCGTTGCAAGATCTGGAAAGGTCCAATGTAGCGAGGGGACAACTTTCCCTTCACCTTAAACCTGCGCAAACCTCTGATAGGTGACACCTTCAGATACACATAGTCACCCTCTTGGAAAGATACGTCTCTTCTCTTCCCGTCTGCATAACTTTTCCTGTCCGGACCGAGCAACTCTCAAGTTCTCTCTCGATGATCCGAACCCCGCCTCTCTCCCCCCCTTGATGATGACCGTCCCAAACAACCGACTCTCACTCGTTTGACTCCGGTACAAGGGTGTCCCGCACTTTCTCCCATACGGTGCCTCGAAGGGTGCCATCTTCGGACCGGCACGATAGCCGTTGTTGTAAGAAAACTCGGCATACGACAAGCTCTTGTCCCGGCTCTCACCATGCTTAAGGGCGCAAGCTCTTAGCATGTCCTCCGAATACGATTTGTCCTTTCGGTCCCGTCCGTCCGTCCGCGGATGATAGGGCGAGCCGAAGTTCAACTTCGTATCCATAGACTCATGCGGTTTCTCCCGTAAACGTGACGTGAACCGAGTTCTTCCGTCGGAGACTATCTTCTTAGGAACACCGTGCAAGCATACGATCCCGGTCATGTACAACTTAGCTAGCTTTGCCCCCCGTATAAGTAGTACGCACCGGTATGAAGTGAGCAACCTTTGTCAAACGATCCACGATAACCCATATTGAATCATATCCATCACGAGTACGGGGCAACCCAACGATGAAATCCATGCCTATCTCTTCCCACTTCCACTCGGCACCTTCAATGGCTGCAGCAATCCCGCTCGGTCTCGATGTTCGACCTTGACCTTGTGGCACGTGTCACACAACGCAACGTGAGCGGCCACATCCCTCTTCATCCCATGCCACCAATACCTCTCGCTTTAGGTCCCGATACATCTTAGTACCGCCCGGTGGATGGAATAAGCCGAATCATGGGACTCTCTCAAGATCGTCTTCCGGAGATCTCCCACATCGAGCACACGGATCCGATTCTTGAACCATATCGTACCCCGATCATCCTCGGTGAAATCCGGGGCCTTGCCCCTCTCCATGGTGTCCCCGATCTCCTTGATCTCTTCATCCTCCAGTGCCCTTCACGAATCCGCTACTCCGCAGTAGACTCTACCTCCAAAGTGACTCCCTCGGTGTGAGCGACTATCCCCGCATTGAGTCCCTCGAACTCCCTCATCGGCTCGTCGAGCGGTGGAACACCAAAGCCGTATTGGTCCGTCCCTTCCGACTCAATGCATCCGCAACCGCATTAGCCTTCCCAGGATGATACCGTATGTCCGGATCGTAATCCTTGATCGGCTCCAACTATCGGCGTTGTCTCGCATTAAGATCCTTTTGAGTAAAGATGTACTTTAAGCTCTTGTGGTCCGTGTAGATCCGGCACTTGGTCCCCATGATGTAATGTCTCCAAATCTTTAACGCATGAACCACGGTACCGCCGTTCCGGATCATGTGTAGGATAGTTTTGCTCATGCTTCCTCAACGCCTTGATGCATAAGCTATGACGTGTCCCTCCCGCATAAGAACACAACCCAAACCTTGTCTCGATGCATCACGGTAGATATCAAAGCCCTTACGCAAGTCCGGCATCACAAGCACCGGAGCGGTTGTCAACCTCTCGCTTCAACTCCTCAAAACTCGCCGACAGGCATCGGTCCACTTAAACTCTCTATCCTTCTCCGGTAAGGTGGTGAGAGGCTTCACAATC
Organism: Cenchrus americanus; assembly: GCA_947561735.1. NCBI lineage: Eukaryota > Viridiplantae > Streptophyta > Magnoliopsida > Poales > Poaceae > Cenchrus > Cenchrus americanus. The sequence continues at coordinate 9,849,508 of OX387242.1, forward strand.
TTGGAGAACCCCTCGATGAACCGTCGATAGTACCCCGCAAGTCCAAGGAAACTCCCCGATCTCCTTAACGTCCTCGGCGGTTCCCACTTCAACACATCTTCTACCTTAGCCGGATCAACTATGATACCTCCATCCGTGATGATATGCCCCGAGAAAAGAGACTTCCTTCGACCGGAAATCACATTTGCCGAACTTGGCATACAACTCGTTGCTCTCTCAACTTCGCAAAACAAGCCTCAAATGCTCCTCATGATCCTCCTCGGTCTTAGAGTAAACCAAAATATCATCAATAAACACCACAACGAACTTATCCAAGTACTCCATAAACACCTTGTTCATCGATACATAAAGTAGGCGGTGCATTTGTCAACCCAAAGGACATAACAAGATACTCATACAATCCATACCGGTGGTGAATGCGAGTTTTAGGAATATCCGGCCATCCGATCTTCATCCGATGATAACCAGAACACAAATCAATCTTAGAGAACACCTTAGCACCTCTCATCCGATCAAACAGGGTCTTCAATGCGAGGCAATGGAAACTTATTCTTGACGGTGACCTCATTAAGCAATCGATAATCCACACACATCCTCCGAGTACCATCCTTCTTCTCAACAAAGATAACCGGTGCCCCCCAAGGTGATGAACTAGGACGGATAAACCCCTTTTCCATAATTCTTTAATCTGTTTCTTAAGTTCTATCAATTATGTACTAGACATTCTATATGGACGTTTAGAAATAGGAGCAGTACCAGGTAATAGATCAATAACAAATTCAACATCTCGGTCAGGTGGCATACCTGGCAACTCCTCTGGAAACACGTCCGGGTACTCATTGACCACCCTGATATCCTCCAAAGCTTTGCCATCCAGCTGCTGCACAGAACCCCCTGAACCTGAAGGTGGATCAGCCACAAGCTCAATCTTTTCTCCATTGGGACCAGTGAGAAGAAGCTGTCCTCTTAGCACACTGAATCGTTGCATCATGACCAGCCAACCAATTCATACCCAGAATAACATCAAGATCTTTTGACAACGGAATAGTAAACATTATTTAGCATGCGGTGTCATAAGTTCAAAAAGATTATGCAGAGGGGGGAAAGCCACTTGCCTTCCTCTACAAGCTGGGTGAAATCCTCCTCGAAGACAAGTTCTTCCCGATCACTTCCGACAGGGAGCTCGGACGAAACAGCACGATATCTACGAGTCAAACATGGATAACAATCAATAAACAAAACAGTACACCAAACAGTAACAAAACTGGTAAATTTACTGTTTAAAAGATTCTACTCGTCGAGACGATCATTTCGGTATATAAAACGCTAAAAACGGAGTTAAAATGAGAAAGATATGATTAAAACAGTTTACAGGGGCCTATTTGCAAGAAAACTAAGTTTACAGGGCTGTTTATGAATGAAATCAGGGGCTAAAACATTTTTGTAAACTAAATCAGAGGGGTCTAGGTGCAAAAAGAAGTGAAAAGGGCCTAAAACAAAATTATACAGGGTAGACAGGGGTTAGATTGCAAAAACCAGGACCTATCCGTGAATATTCTTAAAGGTGGAAGGACCGGCTTGCTAATATTTGAAAACTCAGGGGCTCTTAACCAAATCCGCCACTCAGCACCGTGGATCTTAGATCCAACGGCGGGCGTCGCACGCGCGCACCGTGGACCCGGCCGTGGGCGCGGTCCACGGTCCACCGTGGACCACCCCACTTAAACGAAGGGGTACGCGATCCCTCGCCGTCCGCGCGTGATCAAACGGCCCCGGACGCGTGCAAGCGCGCGCGCGGCGGCGACGACGCCGAGGGGCGGCGGCGCGCGGCGGGAGCTCGCCGGCGTGAGCCATCTACGGTGCTCCCGGCCACTACTTTAACTACGGGTCGGCGCAAAATCATGCGGGGGAGCTTGCGCACATGCTCGTGGGTTCTACGGGCACGATTGGGCCTCACCGGCGGCCGGCACCGTGAGGGGGGCGGCGCGGCTGCTCCGGCGAGCCCGCGGGAACACTGCCGAGCGCGAAAAGGAGGGGAACCGGGCGGGGAAATCTGCTTACCACGCACGGGGGATGATGACGGGTCAACGGGTGGAGAGGAGGCGGCAACGGGGAGGCTTGGCGACGGCGGCGGCTCGGGCGGCGCTCCGGTGAGCTCGGGGCGCGGCTGCCACAGGCGTCGAGGACGAAAACCTGCGGGCACATGTGCTTGTCAAGCTCCTTGCGAACCTAAAGGTCAAAGGAAACGGGCGGGAGGTCTAGCCCTTCACCGGCGACGACGAATCGACGGCGGCGGCGAAAACCCGAGGCGGCGGCGCGGCGGAATTGGGGTTTAGTGGCGCACGTATGTGTGTTGCAGAGGCAAAGGGAGACACAGGGGTGTGTGCGCGAGCTAATATAGGGCCCGAGGATGGAAGGCGAGGCGGGTAGGGAACGGGGCGGTGGCGGCTTGCCATTGATGGCCGGCGGCCGTCCGGGCTTAAAGATGGCAAGGGAAACGGCCGTGGGTTTTGGGTGGGGAGTAATTGCCTTAATTGGCATGCTCACAGAGAAGAGAAAGGAAGGGGAGAAGGCGGGAGCAAGGCGGATTCGGCGCGGGCATGCGGCGGCGGCCGGCGGGCGCGGGGAAGAAGAAAGGAAGGGGGGGAAAGGGGGGCCGACGGTGACGGGGGGGACCCACCCTCGGCCGCGCGCGTGAAAAAGAAAAGGGGAAGGGGAGAGCGGTGGGCCGGCGGGGGGAGTTGGGGCCGGGCCGCCCGGGCCGAAAGGGTCCGGTGCTTGGCTTTGTTTTTTTTTCTTTTTTTTTTTTCAAACTTCATTTTCAAATCCTTTTTCAACTCAAATTCAAATCAAACTTTTTCAAACTTTTCTCAAGAATTTTATAGACTTTTTAGAGACCACACAAGCAACCAAAAACCATGCAAGCCAAATGATGATGCACATACACTTGTTGTTTCTAAGTTTATTAAATTATCTTTAATATTTTTAGAGCTCAATTTAAATAGCAATTTAATCTCCTTAAATCCCTAAGACAAATTTAAGTTGCTAAGTAAATTTTAGTGATGGAATTTTAGGGTGTCACAATCCATATGTGGAAGTCATGACTCTTCATCCCTAAGACTCGACCGGTACTTGGGTTCGCTCCCCCTCCTCGGATTCGCCGCAAACCCATCGGGGAAACTTAATGTCCGCATCCATTCTATCACTTCCGTCCTCTCGCTTCTTTTCCAAGACGTAATCGGCCTTAGGCCTTTTCCATGGTTTGCCATCTCTTGGAGGCATCATGTGTAGCTTTGGTCTGTCACATAGTGTTGCCAGGTCTACTCTGGCCTTAGGGTTGTCCTTTGTCTTTTCAGGAATGTCCATGAGTGTTGCCCAAAGTGCTTCGGCGACATTCTTCTCAGTGTGCATTACATCTATGCTATGTGGAAGGAGAAGGTCATCAAAGTATGGAAGCCTCTCTAATCCCGGCTTATGAGACCACATATGATTCTCACCATAGCCCACAAAGTGATTTTTCTTTGGCTTATCTTTCTTTGGATTAAGTTTCCTTCTTTTACCCTTCTTTGGATTATCTTTCTGTGTCGGTAGCACAAGAGCATCTATTTGAGCATGAACCCGAGCAATAGTCATCTTTTGAGGTGCGGGGCCGGTCACCGTGACACCTTTTTCCGAAGTTCTTGGTGTCTCGTCCGAATGCATGGTCAAGAGGGAGGAAGCCGTCGATGCTTGTCGAACGACGAGAACTTGCCACCCTTCTTCAACCACATGAACGCTACACCCGCCTTGCATACCGGCATGGAAACTTTCCGTGGACACACCAGTAGGCGAATATCCCATATGCGGAAGTCATGCATGGAGTACGGTACCAAACAAACATTCGAAGTTCTTCTTTGTAGCTCGGTCGTAAGTCAATACGCCTTCATTCCAAGCCTTGATCAATTCATCATAGACGGGTTGCATGTACACACCCATTTTGTTTCCGGGTGTCCGAAATTATCAACGTCAAGAATATGTTTTGCCGTTGAAGTAGGACCCGGGAGGGAGATTTAGGGGGATAGCGAACACGGGCCAACAAGTGTATGGGGCCGACATCGATCCATAAGGATTGAATCCATCCGTTGCCAGCGCAACACGTACATTACGAGCCTCTAAATGTTTTAGACGATGTTTGTCATTAAATGTTTTCCATGCTTGACCATCTGCTGGATGTACCATCTTGTCATGATTGTATCAAACCCCTTCCTTGTGCCATGTCATTTGTTTCGCGGACTCCTCGGACATGAATAGTCGTTGGAGCCTCGGTACGATCGGAAGATGTCTTAGGACTTTCATGGGGATGTTCTCATTCCGCTTCTTCGTTCCATCACCCTTGTCTACCTCCACATACCTAGAGGATTTACACTTGGGACAATACTTTGCATCCTTGTGTTCTTCCCTAAATAGGACGCACCCCTTCGGACAATAATGTATCCGATCATACGGCATCTTCGGTGCCCGAAAGAGTCTCGTTGACTCGTACAAGTTGCTCGGAAGATGATGACCCTCCGAAGCGGTCCCCCAATAATTGCCATCATAGCATCGAAGCGGCGCTCGAGTCATGTTGTACCGGGACTTCAACCCCGTAAGCGCCCAATGGCATCAAGTTGAGTAACCGTTGTCTTCTCATGTAGGAGCTTCGTGCGGACTCCATCATGGCCAAGAACGCCTTAGCACTCGGCTCTGGCTCCTCCTCCTTATCATCCCGCTCGTCCTCCGTAGGCCTTTCAGCAAACGTCGCATCCTCATAGTCACCTAACCATCCTGCTACCCCACCATCACCATCAAATGCCTCCAAGCGTTGTCTCACGGCCTCCTCTCTGGGACGATAGGCTTCACCATGGCACACCCACCGGGTATAGTTTGACATAAATCCATACTTGCAAAGATCCTTCAACATGACTTCCCTTTTTTTCTTCTTCTTATTTTTACATTGGCTACATGGACAAAACGTGACCCCCGCTCCCTTGGCTTCCTTAAACGCATGGTCCAATAATTTCTCGGTCTTATCCATCCATTCACGAGTTACTTGAGCCTGACTTGGGCGTCCCGTGTACATCCAGTCACGGTTATCCATTCTCTAGCATATACACATAATGTAGTAACATAACCATCAATCGCATCTGCATGGCGTGCCTATTTTCTAATAGGTAAGGATAGGTCCTAATCCCACCCGCGGATGCCTAGATGAGGTTAGTTTCCATGCTCTACTCTGATCCGAGACGAAATTTCGGCAGCACCTCCCCGCCGCTCTCCCCCGATACACGTCCCGGAAGGGAGAGTGTGTATCCGGAGAACAACGAGGAGGTGGTGCCGAAACTCCATCTCGGATCCGAGCGAGCATGGAAACTAACACATCTACGTATCCGTGGGCTGTCCAAAAAACGTGGACAATCCGAAACGAGATACGATCATAAAGATATACAAAGATTCGCATATCTCCAACCGTATCCGTTTCGGACGGGAGACGCCTAACTGGGCTACACCTATCGACATACGACAACGGTAAGGAAAGAGCTCAATTATACCTAGGGTGGCGGTGGAGACAAGCCGAGGTGCTCCGAGTTCCCTCCGACAGGTCCTGCTCTGCAAAACAAAAAAAACAGCACTATAAGTACAAAATTTCGGCAGAACCTCCCCTGCACGGGGAGGTTTCCAAAACCTGCAAGAAAGATGTTGGCTCGATGGCCGACTACACATATAAGGCACGAAGGCCACGCATCCACAATTCGGGCACGAAGGCCACGCATCCACAATTCCGGCACGAAGGCCACACATCCACAATGAGACAACCTTGAACTGTTCCATCCCTATCTCCTCCATCAACCTTGAACTAAATTGGCAGTACATTATAGTTGAATTAGGCAGAACTCCGGTTATATGAATGCATAAAAGATTTGCATATTACGGTGAGGAACCACAAAGTAGAAACTTGCTGACAAAAAACAAGCTTAATAGTGGTGTAAAATAATAAAAAAATAGCATCATAGCCCTCAATTTTGTACTTCCTAATCTAATTTCCACCGTGCTAGCACCTCAACATCTAAGTTCCGTGATTTTGCATATACCGGGAAAAGCACACGGGGAATATAACTAGGGAATCAACATTCTACTAGAGATTTGCGAAAACGGAAAAAAAAAACAAAAAAAACGATGCCGACGTCGCGGGCGGTGGGCCGGGCGGGTCGTCGAGGAGGGGCCGGGCGGGGCGGGCGGGGGCGGCCGGATCCGGCGGCCCGGCCGCGCCGGAGTGGCCGGGCGGGCGGCCGGGCGCGCGCGCGCGCGGCGCGGCGGGGCCGGGGCGGGGCGGCCGCTCGGAGTGGCCGGGGCGAGGCGGGAGCCGCGCGTCGGCGGCGGGCCGGGCGCGCGCCGCGCCGGCGCGGGCGGGGGCCGGGGCGCGCGCGCGCGCGGGCGGCGGCCGGGGAAGGGCGCCGGCGGGGGGGGGCCGGGCGCGCGGCGGGGAGGAGGGGCGGCGGCGGCGGCGCGGGGGCGGGGGCGGCGCCGGCGGGGGCGCGCGCGGGGGGGGGGGGCGCCGACGGTTTGGGTTTTTTTTCTTTGTTTTCGTGGGGGCGCGGGGCCGGGTATAGGGAGGGAAAAACTGGCGGTTTTTTTTCTTGAATTACTCTTCCCGAGAGCTCCCACAAACAACACTCGGGGAAGGCTACCTCTTCCCCGAGTGCCTTGTCCCCGGCACTCGGGGAAGAGCCCCTTCCCCAAGTGCCTTGTCCCCGGCACTCGGGGAAATAATTATTTTTTTTTTGTTTTTTTGCCCCAATTTTTTTGTGAGCCCTTCCCACATTATTTAAAACTCTTAGACCAAATTTGGCTTACTTTTGAATTTGTTTGTTATATTTCGTTAGTTTTTTCTTTTTCTTGAATTTTTTGGAAAAGCTCAAATTTAAACTACATGTACATGAAATCATATAATTTAGCGATTCAAAAAATGATATTGATAATATTTGGTGTATATTGAGGCCTTATCCACCAACTCACATGAAATATCGGGCATCTTGTTGTCGTGACATGACTAACGACATACGGAAAAAGTGTTTCTAATTTACAAAAAATGCGGGACGAAGTCCGAAAATCACGAAACTTGTCGGGGAGTTGTGTTATCACATGTATAGGTTGTGTGCAAGACTAGAGAGGATTTTGAGCAAGTCTGCGACGTTAGATGCCTACAACTCACACATCTCCCGGTGTGTTATCACATGGATCACGTGTGGAGATGTCTGGGTTTCAGGCATCACACATCGCAACTTGCTCGAAATCTTCTCAACTGTTGCACACAACCTCTACATGTGATAACACGGTGTCCCGACAAGTTACGTGTTTTTCGGACTTCGTCCGGATTTTCTGTAATTCATAAACACTTTTCCCGTATGTTGTTAGTCATGTCACGACAACAAGATGCTCGATATTTCATGTGAGTGGTTGGATAAGGCCTCAATATACACCAAATATCATGAATATCATTTTTTGAATCACCAAATTATATGATTTCATGTACCTGTAGTTCAAGTTTGAAGTTTGCCTAAAAATTCAAGAAAAAGGAAAAACTAACGAAATATAACAAAAAAATTCAAAAGTAAGTCAAATTTGGGCAAGGAGTTTTAAATAAAGTTTGAAGGCCTCACAAAAAAATTGGGGCAAAAAAAACAAAAAAAACAAAATTATTTCCCTGAGTGCCGGGGACAAGGCACTCGGGGAAGGGGCTCTTCCCCGAGTGCCGGGGCAAGGCACTCGGGGAAGAGGTAGCCTTCCCCGAGTGCCTCAAACATGGCACTCGGGGAAATATTTATTTTTTTTGTTTTTTTTCACCAATTTTTTTGTGAGCCCTTCCCACATTATTTAAAACTCTTAGACCAAATTTGGCTTACTTTTGAATTTGTTTGTTATATTTCGTCAGTTTTTTCTTTTTCTTGAATTTTTTGGAAAAGCTCAAATTTAAACTACATGTACATGAAATCATATAATTTAGCGATTCAAAAAATAATATTGATAATATTTGGTGTATATTGAGGCCTTATCCACCAACTCACATGAAATATCGGGCATCTTGTTGTCGTGACATGACTAACGAGCATACGGAAAAAGTGTTTCTAATTTACAAAAAATCGGACGAAGTCCGAAAATCACGAAACTTGTCGGGGAGTTGTGTTATCACATGTATAGGTTGTGTGCAAGACTAGAGAGGATTTTGAGCAAGTCTCGCGACGTTAGATGCCTACAACTCACACATCTCCCGTGTGTTATCACATGGATCACGTGTGGAGATGTCCGGGTTTCGAGCATCACACATCGCAACTTGCTCGAAATCTTCTCAAGCGTTGCACACAACCTCTACATGTGATAACACGGTGTCCCGACAAGTTACGTGTTTTTCGGACTTCGTCCGGATTTTCTGTAATTCATAAACACTTTTCCCGTATGTTGTTAGTCATGTCACGACAACAAGATGCTCGATATTTCATGTGAGTGGTTGGATAAGGCCTCAATATACACCAAATATCATGAATATCATTTTTTGAATCACCAAATTATATGATTTCATGTACTTGTAGTTCAAGTTTGAAGTTTGCCTAAAAATTCAAGAAAAAGGAAAAACTAACGAAATATAACAAAAAAATTCAAAAGTAAGTCAAATTTGGGCAAGGAGTTTTAAATAAAGTTTGAAGGCCTCAAAAAAAATTGGGGCAAAAAAAACAAAAAAAACAAAGATATTTCCCCGAGTGCCGGGGACAAGGCACTCGGGGAAGGGGCTCTTCCCCGAGTGCCGGGGACAAGGCACTCGGGGAAGAGGTAGCCTTCCCCCGAGTGCCTCAAACATGGCACTCGGGGAAATATTTATTTTTTTTGTTTTTTTCACCAATTTTTTTGTGAGCCCTTCCCACATTATTTAAAACTCTTAGACCAAATTTGGCTTACTTTTGAATTTGTTTGTTATATTTCGTTAGTTTTTTCTTTTTCTTGAATTTTTTGGAAAAGCTCAAATTTAAACTACATGTACACGAAATCATATAATTTAGCGATTCAAAAAATGATATTGATAATATTTGGTGTATATTGAGGCCTTATCCACCAACTCACATGAAATATCGGGCATCTTGTTGTCGTGACATGACTAACGACGATACGGAAAAAGTGTTTCTAATTTACAAAAAATCCGGACGAAGTCCGAAAATCACGAAACTTGTCGGGGAGTTGTGTTATCACATGTATAGGTTGTGTGCAAGACTAGAGAGGATTTTGAGCAAGTCTCGCGACGTTAGATGCCTACAACTCACACATCTCTCGGTGTGTTATCACATGGATCACGTGTGGAGATGTCGGGTTTCGGGCATCACACATCGCAACTTGCTCGAAATCTTCTCAACTCGTTGCACACAACCTCTACATGTGATAACACGGTGTCCCGACAAGTTACGTGTTTTTCGGACTTCGTCCGGATTTTCTGTAATTCATAAACACTTTTCCCGTATGTTGTTAGTCATGTCACGACAACAAGATGCTCGATATTTCATGTGAGTGGTTGGATAAGGCCTCAATATACACCAAATATCATGAATATCATTTTTTGAATCACCAAATTATATGATTTCATGTACCTGTAGTTCAAGTTTGAAGTTTGCCTAAAAATTCAAGAAAAAGGAAAAACTAACGAAATATAACAAAAAATTCAAAAGTAAGTCAAATTTGGGCAAGGAGTTTAAATAAAGTTTGAAGGCCTCACAAAAAAATTGGGGCAAAAAAAACAAAAAAAACAAAATTATTTCCCCCGAGTGCCGGGGGTCAAGGCACTCGGGGAAGGGGCTCTTCCCCGAGTGCCGGGGACAAGGCACTCGGGGAAGAGGTAGCCTTCCCCGAGTGCTAGGTCTAGGCACTCGGGGAAGAGCTTTTCCAATTTTTTTTAAACGGTTCCGTCTATTTGCGCCGTCAAATGCAACTTTTCTTTTTCGTGTGCCTTTCTTCCCCGAGTGTTGCGCTCGGGGAAGATGGCCTTCCCCGAGTGCCTTTCTTCCCCGAGTGCTTTGCCCTTTTAGGCACTCGGGGAAGATTGTCTTCCCCGAGTGCCCGATTTTTGGCACTCGGGGAAGCACTTGGCACTCGGGGAATATTGCTTCTCCCGTAGTGTTGCTTTCTTTGAGGGAAATATGATTGAAACCTTCTTAAAGTTTTCTTCATTTTTTATTATTTTTAAGGATTATGCACTATAAAGGAATTGCTCCGTTCACTTCAGATGTACACAAAAGCGATTCTCCTTCTCGTTAAGCTCTTCCTACCTAAGAGATAAACTCGGCATGCAGAGGAAGCCAATATAAGAAGGTTCTTGGCAATACTGGCAAGAACATTCTAAATAGGACATTCCAGCTACTGTTCCCGAGAAGTGAAAATCTACATTTTAGAGAGGCAGCCACGCCGGCCATGGATCTCCCAGCTGGAGGGAGAAGCCGTGGCACCCACCGTGGATCTCACCGCCGGAGGGAGAGGGAGCCACACCCACCGTGGATCTCGGCTGTCGGTGGGAGAGGAGGTAGCGCCCGCGCCGATCTCGCCACCGGAGGGAGAGGCGGCTGCGCCCGCCGTAGATCTTACTGCCGGAGGGGGAGGAGGCCGCACCAGCTGTGGATCTCACCGTTGGAGGGAGAGGAAGCCGCCGGTGCCCGCCGCTGCGGCTGCCTCCACACCTCACCCCGCCACCGCTCCTCTCTACCGGGCCGAGAGGCAACGAGTGGAGGGGGGAGAGGAGGGCAGCGAGCGGAGGGCGGCACGAGAGGGGCGACAGGGCTGAGAGAAGGGGAGGTGCGGTGTAGGAGGAAGAAGGGGAGAGCGGGAGGTTGGGGAGGGAGGCGGCGGCCCGCGGCGAGGGTAGGTAGGTTTGGGGGGAGGCACAAATTATATCCTAGGGTTCGGGGGAAGATGGCCCGGCTGGCTGTGACATTCCAAGAATTCTCCTTTTCTGTTCTCCCTTGGCCAAGTTCATATCAGATTGAAACTTCGCACAATGGCGCTTGATCCACTTTATTTCACTCCCATCTCTTAAATTTTTACCGAGTTCTTTGGTTTTAAGTTGGAATGCAGGAACGTGGTTCCTCCCTATGTGTATAAATACCACTACTGTTATTTGAGCTTGAAATGACCCTTCGTAAAAGTAAATGGTGATCATGTGTAAGTAATTAGATGTGGACAAAAAGTGTATGTATGTCCAACTAATTGTGACTTTTGCACTTGATTTGCCATTTTTAAATGAAGTTTCACACGTGATGTTTAGAGTAATCAGTCACCTGGTTATAGCTTCTCAGCTCGATAAGCCTGAAGGTACTCAGCTGAGAATTAGCACCTAGTACATACATCTTGTTTGAAGACAATTGGTCAGTGTTAGGTGAGATTCAATTTAACTGAACTGCTCATACCGGACTGTGTGATGGAATGAAATAGTACATTCTCGTGTCATCATCTCACATTCTCCCGCACGCCGAGAGAGAGAGAGAGAGACAGAGAGAGAGAGAGTGTCACACCCGGAATTAAGGACAAACCCGAATGCAAGAATACATGTGCGCCAGGATCAAGTTACACACATGCATCGACGCGGTGAATACCAAAACACGGTGTAAAGCGTAAAGAGAGTATTAAACAGTTATTACATGACCGAATGTCTCAACTAAACAATCGTTCGAGTAGCTAACAGCGGAAAAGAAACACACGCAGAAGTCCTCCACAGGCAGCTGACTGGAGAACGAACGCCTAGAACCCATCGAACTCATCATAGTAGTCTTCAAAACGCCCATCTGAGCAGCAGCCGGGTAGTGTAGATGCAATAAATGAACAACAAGCATGAGCACATGTCGTACTCAACAAGGGAAAAGTTCTATAACAACATGCAAGGCTTTATGGTGGAAGCTGATGGTTCATAAGCAAGTCAGCATTTTAGTTGGTCAAGTTTTATTAAGCAACCTGTTACTAGCAAGTGTAAGTATATACCAAACCCAGATAATAAAATGCAACAGATCCATAAAATGTAATGCACAAGTTTAAAAAGTTCCATCTTCCATAGAATTAATCATGTGAGGGTCCGGGCCGCTCTTAACCGTGAGCACGGCTAACTAGTTAGTTTTACACTCTGCAGAGGTTGTACATCTTTACCCACAAGTCGCGTAAAAACCCAAGAGAGTTTTAGACCCAACCATGCGATGCTAGCTAGGCACCATACCACACTACCGAGGTGTGATTGCATAGGGACGCTACGAGGCCGTTACAAAGATCCCTAGATGTAGGTCGCCCGCTAGGTTACTTGACAAGCGCAATGCATAAACCTCTCTCGGTGCGAAGCTACCACGAGAGCGGATCGGTCCGAGGGCCGGGTTATACACCAACTACCGGCAACCCCCAACCCTTATCGGGAAAAGCATACCTAACATCTAGTTCACTAATTAATAAGCCATGACAGAGCCATATGTCTTGTGGTAGTACTTGTTTTCCCGGGTGGTTCTCCATGTTCCGATTAACAACGTAAAGTGTTCTTGCATTACATGAATGATAGCATAAATAAAGCCATATTAACAAGTGTTCATTAAACCATCCCAAAACCACATAAAGCGCTAGCAAGTGCTACCCAACATAAAGTAAACCCGAGTTGATCAAGGCATAGGATAACAAAGCTAGTCGAACCTTAGCAATAGGACCCATCAAGTTAATGCATAGCGATAATAAACAACGGTGTAATTAAAATGCATGTTGTAATAGGAATTTAACGGGAATGCAGCAAGGACTTGCCTTCTACCAAGCACCGGAAACTCGCTCGGGGTCTTGATACTCTTCAACGACGGCGAAGTCCCCGAATTGCTCGTACGCTACGCTCCACACATCACACAAGCAAACAATGGAAATAAATAAGAAACAGTACACCAATCATCTCAAACCGTAGCAAAAGCAACAGAAAACTATTCTACTCGTCGAGACGATCGCGTGGACATAAAGAACGCTAAAGACGGAGCTAAAACGACCAAGTTATGGATAAAACAAGTTTTAGGACTAATCACGTAAAGAATCTTAAGCTTTCGGGCTAAAACGAGAAGAAAACGAGGGCTTAATCGTAAGGGTTTTCTAAGGTGGGCGGATATTTTTGCGAAACCGAGAAAACCGGGGGACTTTTAAGCAAAACGGCGCGGTTAAGGTTTATGGGCGGGATCCGATCCGCCGGATCCGGATCGGACGGCGGGGATCAAGGCGGGCGGAGAAGGTAGGGTTGACCGGTATGCTAGGTTTGACCGGTAGGCTTGGGGTGAGCGGAACCTTTGGATGGCCATCGGGCGAGCCACGGAGCCGCGCAAGCGGCGGCGGCGGCGGGGTGCGGCCGGCGGCGAGGCCGGGCGGCGGCGCGGCGCGGGCGGCGGCGGCGCAAAGGCCGCGCGGCGGCGGGGTGCACCCGAAATCACGGGGTCTTCACCCGGGACGTCGAGCGCGCGCGTGCGAACCCGACGAAGCATCCCAAAGCGGCGACGGTGAGGCGCGGAGGCGCCGGCGAGCCGCGGCGGCGGAGAAACTCCGGCGAGCCGGCCGGGCGGGGGTGGTGCACGGGGTTGGCGACAAGCGATACGGCGGCTTCCTTACCTCGCGGCGGATCCAAGGAGCAACGCGGGGGCGGGCGAACGACGGCGGCGGCACGGGCTCGAAGTGGCGGCGCGGACCGAGGTGGCGGCGGCGCTTGGCGAGCTAGGGTTAGGGGCGGCGGACGCGGGGCTTGGGATAGGGCGGTGCGGGGGGCGGCGGCGCCCTAAAAGAGGGTGCGGCGGCCCCGGCGGCGTGGGCCCGGCTCGGGAGGCGGGCCCGAGGCGAAGACGGCGGCGCGGCGCGTACGAGTTCGGGTCGGACTCGGCCGCGAGGTGGGAGATGACACGCGGGTCCCGCGTGTCGGCCCTCGGCGGCGCCGGCGGCGGGCGCGGTGGGCCGAGAAGCACTGCCGGGTTGGGCTGCGCCGAGGGTGGCAAGCGGACGTGGAGGGGGAGTTGGAGGGCCTCGGGCGAACTTCGCGCGCCGGGCCGAGGCAAACGGGGCCGGGAGGCCGGTTTCTCTTTTCTTTTTCCCGTTTTCAAATTCTAATAAAACAAGCAATCAAGTTTTGAATTCAAACCAAGGTTTGAATCCAACACCCAAAAATAATGCGCCGGATGAATGCAACAATAAACTCCTATATTTCTTTAATTAATTAATAAAAATGATTAAATGCCTAGAAGCGCACAACATCCTTATGTTCCTTAAGCGAAATCGAAATGTTGCTAAGCAAATTTTAATCAAAATCAAGAAGTGGAATTTAGGGTGTTACAAATCCTACCCCCCTTAAGATGAATCTCGTCCTCGAGATTCGGATGGATCAAAGAGATGTGGATATTCTCGCTTTCAACTCCTCTTCTCTTTCCCAAGTTGCCTCATCCTCTCGCATGATTACTCCACCGCACCTTGCACATTGTGAAGGTCCGGTTTCTTGTACCCGTGTCAATCTGTCCAGAATCTTGATAGGCCGTTCAGTAATGGTGAGATCCTCCTTCACATCCAACCCATCCATAGGCAATGGTTCCTTATCATGAGGCTTGAGACCTCTCTTTAACTGAGATATATGGAACACATCGTGCACATCCGCAGCCGCGCGGGCAAATCAAGTCTGTATGCTACCTCTCCCACTCGTTGCAAGATCTGGAAAGGTCCAATGTAGCGAGGGAACAACTTGCCCTTCACCTTAAACCTGCGCAAACCTCTGATAGGTGACACCTTCAGATACACATAGTCGCCCTCTTGGAAAGATACATCTCTTCTCTTCCCGTCTGCATAACTTTTCTCGTCCGGACCGAGCAACTCTCAAGTTCTCTCTCCGATGATCCGAACCCTCTCTCGCCTCCTTGATGATGACCGTCCCAAACAAGCCGACTCTCACTGTTTGACTCCGGTACAAGGGTGTCCCGCACTTTCTCCCATACGGTGCCTCGAAGGGTGCCATCTTCGGACTAGCCCGATAGCCGTTGTTGTAAGAAAACTCGGCATACGACAAGCTCTTGTCCCGGCCTCTCACCATGCTTAAGGGCGCAAGCTCTTAGCATGTCCTCCGAAATACGATTTGTCCTTTCGATCCGTCCGTCCGTCGCGGATGATAGGGTGAGCTGAAGTTCAACTTCGTATCCATAGACTCATGCGGTTTCTCCCCGTAAACGTGACGTGAACCGAGTTCTTCGTCGTCGAGACTATCTTCTTAGGAACACCGTGCAAGCATACGATCCTGGTCATGTACAACTCAGCTAGCTTTGCCCCTGTATAAGTAGTACGCACTGGTATGAAGTGAGCAACCTTTGTCAAACGATCCACGATAACCCATATTGAATCATATCCATTACGAGTACGGGGCAACCCAACGATGAAATCCATACCTATCTCTTCCCACTTCCACTCTGGCACCTTCAATGGCTGCAGCAATCCTGTGGGTCTCTGATGTTCCGCCTTGACCTTGTGGCACGTGTCACACAACGCAACGTGAGCGGCCACATCCCTTTTCATCCCATACCACCAATACCTCTGCTTTAGGTCCCGATACATCTTAGTACCGCCGGGTGGATGGAATAAGCCGAATCATGGGCCTCTCTCAAGATCGTCTTCGGGAGATCTCCCACATCGAGCACACGGATCCGATTCTTGAACCATATCGTACCCCGATCATCCTCGGTGAAATCCGGGGCCTTGCCCCTCTCCATGGTGTCCCCGATCTCCTTGATCTCTTCATCCTCCGGTGCCCTTCACGAATCTGTTTGCTCCGCAGTAGACTCTACCTCCAAAGTGACTCCCCTCGGTGTGAGCGGCTATCCCCGCATTGAGTCCCTCGAACTCCCTCATCGGCTCGTCGGCAGTGGAACACCAAAGCCGTATTGGTCCGTCCCTTCCGACTCAAAGCATCTGCAACCAGATTAGCCTTCCCAGGATGATACTGTATGTCCAGATCGTAATCCTTGATCAGCTCCAACCATCGGCGTTGTCTCAGATTAAGATCCTTCTGAGTAAAGATGTACTTTAAGCTCTTGTGGTCTGTGTAGATCTGGCACTTGGTCCCCATGATGTAATGTCTCCAAATCTTTAACGCATGAACCACAGCTGCCAGTTCCAGATCATGTGTAGGATAGTTCTGCTCATGCTTCCTCAACTGCCTTGATGCATAAGCTATGACGTGTCCCTCCTGCATAAGAACACAACCCAAACCTTGTCTCGATGCATCACAGTAGATATCAAAGCCCTTCTGCAAGTCTGGCATCACAAGCACTGGAGCGGTTGTCAACCTCTGCTTCAACTCCTCAAAACTCTGCTGACAGGCATCAGTCCACTTAAACTCTCTATCCTTCTCCAGTAAGGTGGTGAGAGGCTTCACAATCTTGGAGAACCCCTCGATGAACCGTCGATAGTACCCTGCAAGTCCAAGGAAACTCCTGATCTCCTTAACTGTCCTCGGCGGTTCCCACTTCAACACATCTTCTACCTTAGCTGGATCAACTGCGATACCTCCATCTGTGATGATATGCCCCGTAAAAGAGACTTCCTTCGACCCGTAAATCACATTTGCTTGAACTTGGCATACAACTGGCGCTCTCTCAACTTCGCAAAACAAGCCTCAAATGCTCCTCATGATCCTCCTCGGTCTTAGAGTAAACCAAAATATCATCAATAAACACCACAACGAACTTATCCAAGTACTCCATAAACACCTTGTTCATCGGATACATAAAGTAGGCGGGTGCATTTGTCAACCCAAAGGACATAACAAGATACTCATACGGTCCATACCGGTGGTGAATGCGGTTTTAGGAATATCCGGCCATCCGATCTTCATCGATGATAACCGAACACAAATCAATCTTAGAGAACACCTTAGCACCTCTCATCTGATCAAACAGGTCTTCAATGCGAGGCAATGGATACTTATTCTTGACGGTGACCTCATTAAGCAATCGATAATCCACACACATCCTCTGAGTACCATCCTTCTTCTCAACAAAGATAACCGGTGCCCCCCAAGGTGATGAACTAGGACGGATAAACCCCTTTTCCAGTAATTCTTTAATCTGTTTCTTAAGTTCTATCAATTATGTACTAGACATTCTATATGGACGTTTAGAAATAGGAGCGATGCAGGTAATAGATCAATAACAAATTCAACATCTCGGTCGGGTGGCATACCCGGCAACTCCTCTGGAAACACGTCCGGTACTCATTGACCACCCCGATATCCTCCAAAGCTTTGCCATCCGAGTGCGCCGCACGAACCCCCCGAACACCGAAGGTGGATCAGCCACAAGCTCAATCTTTTCTCCATTGGGACCGGTGAGAAGAAGCTGTCCTCTTAGCACACCGAATCGTTGCATCATGACCAGCCAACCAATTCATACCCGAATAACATCAAGATCTTTTGACTCCAAAACTATCGACTGTGTCTTTGGAAAGTCTACTCCAAAACATTAGGACATAAGTATTTGACTCTCATTTCCCCCTGGTGAGGTAACTAGCATGGTTTGTTTCATATGTTGCATGGGTACACTATGTTTAGCCACAAATTGAGCAGATATGAAAGAATGAGAAGCTCCCGAGAATCAAATAGGATTGATGCGGGGATGGAGTTGACAAGGAACATACCAAGCACCACCTCGCGGGTTCTCCCCGGCGGCCTCAACACTCACGTGAGCGACCTTACCACGTGAATAGCTCGCGGTCCCTTGTTGCTCGCGGCGTCGATTCCCATTCCTCATCTGCCGCATCCGCCGATTCCGAGCGGGGGTGTTGGGGGCGGGGCCTCTTGGGGCAGTTGTTGGCGTAGTGACCAACCTCCCCGCAATGGTAGCAGCTGTTGTTCACGGGAGTACGGGCGCACTGGGTCTCGCTGGCGTGCCAATCGGGGTCATCGGACGATGCTGCGGATAAGCAGGGCGTGGAGTCTGTGGCCCTGGGCGCGGAAACTGCTGAGGAGTGCGCTGGAACTGCTGGAACTGCTGTGGCTGGTACTGATACTGCTGCTGCTGGCCATAACCTCCTGGACGGAACGGGGCTCCCCGCGGTGAGGTAAAACGGGGACGAGTGTGGCTCCGGACCGCCCCCGGAGTAGCAGCCTTCCTCTTCGGCTCCCCCCGCCCCCTCCTCGCGCATGGATTCCAAAACAATAGCCTTGTCTAACACTGCCGGAAGGACCGGAAGGTATGCGACGTCGGTGGTAACGAAGCGGTCCAGCCAAACCCTCCAAGAAGCGCTCCTCGCTTCTTAGGATCATCGACTACCTCCTGCGGTGCATAGCGAGACAACTCAATGAACTCCGTCCCGATACTCGCCACCGACATTCCCCCCTCGCTTAAGAGAGAGGAACTCCTTCTTCGACCTCATCACCCCAGCGGAATATGGTGGTTCCCGAAGCTCTCTCGTAAACTCCTCGCCGGTGAGGGTGTTGGGTGCAGCATGGGCGGTAGTGTAAGCATCCCACCTTGCTCCTGCGGATCCCCGGAGTCGACCCGCAGCAAACGGGACCTTCTCCCCGTCGTCACACCGAGCGATGGTGAGCATCTTGCCCACGGTCTTCGGCCGGTCATCGGCATCAAGTGGATCCGCAGCATGGGTGAAAACGGCGGACGGTGACTCATGAACTCCCTGTGCCTGTTCATGGGCGCAGGCTGCTGTGGCGGTGGCTGAGGTGGGTTGTTAACTTGGGCCTGTAGGTTGGCCACTGTGTTCGTCAGGTTCTCCGGTAGGGCGCATCGGTTCCGAAAGAACTGCTGCATAGGATCCATTGGTGGCGGTGGTGGTGGCGGTGCACTGCCCGAACTGTTGCCTCGACCTTGACGAACCACTGGAGGCTGATCAACCCCTGATCCGGACCTGGTGTTTACCATCTGAGCGTTAGAAACACTGATTTAGATGATGACAACAATTGAAAAAGCTGAAAAGATAAACAATGCTGAATTCCAGATTATGACAGATTCTGGTAGCTGTAAAGAAACCAAGATATCTCTCTGTACTAGTAACCAAAAACCACGAATTTTTCTGGAGATATGGTGTATGAAATTACTGAACTAACCCAACTGGTTTTGCCTCAAACAGAGGTCTACAACTCGAGATATAAAATAATGAAGTCAGGTATGTCAGCAGGAATTGACAGATTTCTGTTGGCTTAATGTTTCGTCCATAACTCCCAGAATATAAACTGGATAGAGCTGAATTTTTGACAGAAAATCATGTATGAAATTTTCGAACTAACCCCACTGGTTTTACTTAATTCGGAGTTCTGTAGCTCGAGATAAAATTAAAACACTACTGCTGTGTCAGAAAGTGACGCGAACAGATTCAGCACTACAATATTCCTTAAGATAGATAAAGTATGATAGATAAAGAATTATGAATTTTGCAAGATAAAGGATAGCTGAAACAGAACTTAAACCCACTAATCAAACTCTATTACTAAACCAATGTCATTGTGGCATTAATCCACAACACACTGCAATCAAACAAAAATCCAACTCATAGATGTTCACAAACCAAGCATTCAAACACACCACTATCTAACACACCGATCCAACGTGTCGTTCTAACGATTACAGACTCGATAACTGAAAGATAAAGACTCCTAACACCTAACACCTATGGCCAAATGATCCTAGTGCGGGATCCAAGTGACCCATAGCTTGTCCTTGCGGGTCTTGGTGACATGGCAGGCCAGTCCTCTCCATCTTCCTGCACCTCTTCTTCATCTTGTCCCGCGATCACTGCCTTGAGCCTCTTGATCTCCCTACGGTCTTCATCTTGCTGGTCGCGGAGGTCTTGAAGCTCCATGAGGGTGTTATCCAGGTTGGTATTGAGAGCTGCCACGTGTCCCACTTGCATGGCATAGCGTGCTCCCAAAGTTTCATTAGCCATAGGAATCTCACTGCCCAAAGCTCCAGAGCGACGACGGGGTAGATCACCCCACACGGAGTTGGTGAGGTGATGAGCCTCCTCATAACACCACGCGGATAGAGCCCTCCTAGCTGCATCATCTCTCCCGGCGGTGAAGGTAGCTCTGGTAGCTAGAGCCTGGTGGACAACAACCTCATACAGTCCTCCATCCAGCGGGTTATCCTCAAAGATGCGCACAGACACATCCCACTGGGTTGGATAGCGAGGGTGAGTCCTCTTCAGTCCAACGTAGTCGATCGTCACGAGCACCGAAGACGCCGGAAGAGCCTCCTCAACTTGGACGGAAAGCGTGCATGCCCTCCATCATGGTGACAAATGACCACCTTCCACTTCTCTGGCGCTGGGTGATCCTCAGCATCTCCATCCTCTCGGGTCGAGTCCTCGGGTCCGAGTGGTCATCCGGATCACCTCATTGCTCTGGCTCTTCACCTGGCTCCTCCTCTGGCTCTTGCTCTTCATCTGGCTCTTCTGGCTCATCATCCGACAGCTCAATAACGGCGGGCGGTGAAGCTTGCCCCCGAAGCGCAGTGCACTTCACCTCCCTCTCCGGAAGCTTCCCGGTGCTCCTCACTTGTCGGTGGAGTAGCGATAGAAGTCCCGGTCCTCCGAGTACCTCGGAAAGCGGTAGGCACCTGAACGAGTGGTCTTCAGTCGGCGAACCATCTAAGATAGATGAGACAAGGGCAGATTACTAAAAGAGACAAGACCAAGCTTAGATAGCAAAAGCAAACAAGGATAAGATTAAACCAAGATTAGATATAATAAAATATAATAAAGCAAGCTAAACTATGTGTGGCTTCTATTATTATAAAATCCTTAGCTTTCGACCAGTTCTAACTAGGCTAACGTCCTACAGTGAACACAGCTCTGGTACCACTTTGTCACACCCGAATTTAAGGACAAACCCGAATGCAAGAATACATGTGCGCCAGGATCGAATTACACACATGCATCGACGCAGTGAATACCAAAACACAGTGTAAAGCGTAAAGAGAGTATTAAACAGTTATTACATGACCGAATGTCTCAACTAAACAATCGTTCGAGTAGCTAACGAGCGGAAAAGAAACACACGTAGAAGTCCTCCACGGTAGCGGTGACCGGAGAACGAACGCCTAGAACCCATCGAACTCATCATAGTAGTCTTCAAAACGCCCATCCGAGCGACGGCGGGTAGTGTAGATGCAATAAATGAACAACAAGCATGAGCACATGTCGTACTCAACAAGGGAAAAGTTCTATAACAACATGCAAGGCTTTATGGTGGAAGATGTTGGCTCATAAGCAAGTCGGCATTTTAGTTGGTCAAGTTTTATTAAGCAACTGTTACTAGCAAGTGTAAGTATATACCAAACCCAGATAATAAAATGCAACGAGATCCATAAAATGTAATGCACAAGTTTAAAAGTTCCATCTTCCATAGAATTAATCATGTGAGGGTCCAGGCCGCTCTTGACCGTGAGCACGGCTAACTAGTTAGTTTTACACTCTGCAGAGGTTGTACATCTTTACCCACAAGTCGCGTAAAAACCCAAAAGAGTTTTAGACCCAACCATGCGATGCTAGCTAGGCACCATACCACACTACCGAGGTGTGATTGCATAGGGACGCTACGAGGCCGTTACAAAGATCCCTAGATGTAGGCTGCCCGCTAGGTTACTTGACAGCGCAATGCATAAACCTCTCTCAGCTGCGAAGCTACCACAGAGCGATCGGTCGAGGGCCGGGTTATACACCAACTACCGGCAACCCCCAACCCTTATCGGGAAAAGCATACCTAACATCTAGTTCACTAATTAATAAGCCAAGACAGAGCCATATGTCTTGTGGTAGTACTTGTTTTCCCGGGTGGTTCTCCATGTTTCGATTAACAACGTAATGTGTTCTTGCATTACATGAATGATAGCATAAATAAAGCCATATTAACAAGTGTTCATTAAACCATCCCAAAACCACATAAAGCGCTAGCAAGTGCTACCCAACATAAAGTAAACCCAGGTTGATCAAGGCATAGGATAACAAAGCTAGTCGAACCTTAGCAATAGGACCCAACAAGTTAATGCATAGCGATAATAAACAACGGTGTAATTAAAATGCATGTTGTAATAGGAATTTAACGGGAATGCAGCAAGGACTTGCCTTCTACCAGCACCGGAAACTGCTCAGGGTCTTGATACTCTTCAACAGCAGCGAAGTCCCCGAATTGCTCGTACGCTACGCTCCACACATCACATACAAGCAAACAATGGAAATAAATAAGAAACAGTACACCAATCATCTCAAACAGTAGCAAAAGCAACAGAAAACTATTCTACTCGTCGAGACGATCGCGTGGACATAAAGAACGCTAAAAACGGAGCTAAAACGACCAAGTTATGGATAAAATAAGTTTTAGGACTAATCAGTAAAGAATCTTAAGCTTTCGGGCTAAAACGAAGAAAACGGGGCTTAATCGTAAGGGTTTTCTAAGGTGGGAGGATATTTTTGCGAAACCGGGAAAACCAGGGGGACTTTTAAGCAAAACGGCGCGGTTAAGGTTTATGGCCGGATCGATCCGCCGGATCCGGATCGGACGGCCGAGGGATCAAGGCGGGCGGAGAAGGTAGGGTTGACCGGTATGCTAGGTTTGACCGGCGAGGCTTGGGGCGAGCGGAGCCGTTGGATGGCCATCGGGCGGCCACGGAGGCTGCGCAAGCGGCGGCGGCGGCGGGGGTGCGGCCGGCGGCGAGGCCGGCGGCGGCACGGCGCCGGCGAGCGGCGGCGCAAAGGCCGCACGGCGCCGGGGTGCACCCGAAATCACGGCGTCTTCACCGGGACGTCGAGCGCGCGCGTGCGAACCCGACGAAGCATCCCGAAGCGGCGACGGCGAGGCGCGGAGGCGCACGGCGAGCCGCGGCGGCGGGAGAAACTCCGGCGAGCCGGCCGGGCGGGGTGGTGCACGGGGTTGGCGACAAGCGATACCGGCGGCTTCCTTACCTCGCGGCGGATCCAAGGAGCAACGCGGGGGCGGGCGAACGACGGCGGCGGCACGGGCTCGGCGGCGGCGCGGACCGAGGTGGCGGCGGCGCTTGGCGAGCTAGGGTTAGGGGGCGGCGGACGCGGGGCTTGGGATAGGGGCGGTGCGGGGGGCGGCGGCGCCTTAAATAGGGGGTGCGGCGGCCCCCGGCGGCGTGGGCCCGGCTCGGGAGGCGGGCCCGAGGCGAAGACGGCGGCGCGGCGCGTACGGAGTCCGGGTCGGACTCGGCCGCAAGGTGGGAGATGACACGCGGGTCCCGCGTGTCGGCCCCGCCGGCGCCGGCGGCCGCGGTGGGCCGAGAAGCACCGCCGGGGTTGGGCTGCGCCGAGGGTGGCAAGCGGACGCGGAGGGGGAGTTGGAGGGCCTCGGGTGAACTTCGCGCGCCGGGGCCGCGGCAAACGAGGGCCGGGAGGCCGGTTTCTCTTTTCTTTTTCCCGTTTTCAAATTCTAATAAAACAAGCAATCAAGTTTTGAATTCAAACCAAGGTTTGAATCCAACACCCAAAAATAATGCGCCAAAGCATGAATGCAACAAGAACTCCAATCACTAGTACAGTACTCAACATCAATGACCAAACGGTTTGGTCACGGTACATGCAAATTTGGTCACGGAACATTTTTTTATGACCAACTTATGACCAAATTGAATTGGTCACAGAAGCTCCGTCCCATTTGGTCTACCATGACCAATCGGTCATTTTGGTCATAGAAGTGGAACTTTTCCATGACCAACACGTTTTTCATCATAGAAGTGTATTTCTTCTATGACCAAGCCAAATGGTCACGAAATTGGTCACGGAAGGGGATGCCACGTGGCACGGCCCATGCCGGGCCGCCGACGTGGCAAGGCCCATGCCGATATGGATATGATGACGTGGCTCTTTGACACGGCGCCACGTGTTGCGCTAGGGTTTGTCCACGTGTCGAGCTCGAATGGTCCACGTGTCGCACTCGGGTTTGTCCACGTGTCGCGCCGCGGTTTGTCCACGTGTCATTTTTGGTTGGGCCACATTTTCATTTTTGGTTGGGCCACACGTTTGATTCAGGTTGCGACATGTGGTTGCTTCTAAATGCACCACGTGTCTCTTTCCAGTTTCACTGTCAATACACATACAATTCACAGGAGAGGAATTTCTGCATATATAACATATTCATATGACACAAGGCATATAACAGACAACACAAACATGTTTTGGACTCGCAAGACAACCATGTTCACAGACGACACAACCATGTTCACAGACGACATAATCATGTTCACAGAAGACACATACGACTAAGCAGAACACAAGACAAGTTCAGATCCGACACCAAAGACAAGTCTTCAAGTTCCAAAGCAAAACAAAACTTCAAGGAAGAGGCTGATCCTTCAAAGATTCTATGGCAGCCTGCCATCATCAAAGATTAATGCAATAATTAGCTCAAAGGAAATAGCATTTCGATTCAAACTAACAGTACTTATTCATATATGGAAAGGAAACCATTTCAATGATGATTCAATGTAACACTATACCACAAAGCTTAAAGGCAATAAAGTTCTTGCCTTCTTGGGCGTTAAGATTTCCAAGGTATTGTTCTATTATTGATTGTAGTTATTACTAACTTGGACTGCAGAGCAATGACTATGCTTTATGTTCATGTTCATGCAATAGGATTAAGGTTAACAAAATTGAACTGCAAGAGAGCACAAGCATATTGCAGAAGTGAGACCTGTGCTTGCTCCACAAAATCATCAATCAGAACAGGCCAAGCACCTGAAAATAGACATGAGCAACAGGATTAAGAAATTATCTAGACTATCATGGAGTTAAGTCTATGAAGATAGCCGCAGAAATAGAATCGAAAATCAAAGAACTAATCATATAAAAAGAATTTGTACCTCGTGGGTCATAGCCCTCCAGATCCATTTACACACCTGCTGAAAGCTACTAGCTGCTGCCAGGTATCCTCAGATATGTTGTGGTGTTGGTACTTCTGAGAAATAAATATTATAGCTTTAGCTAAGAACACTTCAAGTCTAACAAGGCTGTTTAATTATAGAAAGGGGTGTACAAGGTAAAGCCTTTCTGGAGAGGAAGGAAAAATATTCAAGAACTCAAAGAGAAAAGGAATAAATAAGTTACAGCATAAGCTCACATCCCAAGTCACCAAAGACAGCCCAAAACATGTATTGCTTTGGCCATGAGAAATATAAAATCAGCCGGACCATACATTACTTCTTTTTCCATCTTATAAAACTACATACAATTGAAGATGTTGATAACTGAGTAGCAAATCAAGAAATGCACAGTTTTGAAAATAACAAAACATTAGTCTATCACAAATGAAAAACTTTTCATATTTGGAAACGCGAGCAACCTATCATCACTCTTGCGCACAACAACTATGCAAAAAATATTCAACCTAACTTTTTCAAATCAACGTGTGGAATTAACAAGTACAGTGCCCAGCATTATGTGCAGGCTTCATAGTATAATCCGCACTGTTGACTCTACAGAAAAACCAGAGGGCTCCCAGTTTCTGTAAAAATATTGCAATACCAGTAGTGAGATGGACATGGACCTGTGCATGTGGAGTGTTTCATTTAATTTCATTCAATACTGTAAAAGTTATCCCACCACACCCCATAAACGTGGGCCTTTGCCAACAAGCACTCAACATTCTATAGAACATCGATAATCTCTTGTTATAATATGAACATGTATTTCACATTAATAGCAACTACCTATCTAGTCAAACTGCTTGTGCTGAAGTTTCAACAGGAAACACTGATGGAAAGATTAGCTAAATAAACATGTTGTAACTGCAATGAAATGGCTGCTACAAAAGGGCAGATACATGGACGTCAGATAGCATTGCAGAAATGCGAACATGGACCCCGCTACTACTACTAGGAAAACTTAGGTTCTGAAGGTGTTTCATCAAATGTTGAAGAACTGTGGCAGTGCTCATATCAAACTTAAACTGAAGTACTGAACTAGAGCCATTTTCAGAAAAGCAAGCACATATCCAATATAACATCATCTACTACTGTCTACTAGCAGGCAAACTTGTTTACTACAGCTGAACCATAAGGTTCCAAAGGTGTGTCGTAAAAGGTTGAAGTAACGTTGCAATTTTGGTCATATCAAACTCAAACAGAACTAGTAGTTTTTCAGGAAAGCAAGCACATATCCAATATATAGCATCATTCCCAAGAGACCTTGTTAAACATGAACTAAACAAAAGCTCCAACAAAGGCTGTTCATCGTTCATGATCAGGACAAAACTAAAACAATTACAACTTACTTCTTGCTTAGGACTCATCCATTTAGGGAGAAGCTGATACATACTGACGAAGATCTGCAGAAAAGAGAAACAGAGTGAATATTACAATATGTACATTCAGTTCCAACTGGCCATTTTACGTATGATACTAAAATATTCTTGTTAACATGTGTGCACGAAGCATGACAGGATATATGATATTTGGACACAGATAAGTAACAATATTCTCAATTGCAGTGCTCAGCATAAAGCACAAATTATAATAAACCTAGGTATCTGTCTTTCTTGGGTTTGGTGGACAAATTACTAGCACAGATTAAATTTAGATCAATTGTCAAAATCTCATCATCCATCCATAACATTTCTAATAGAGATTCAAAATTCCTAGGCATCTCCAATCAGATTCAAGGACCCACAACATTAAAAAAAAGGGTAGCAAAATTCCTTGGTAAGAGATGAGACTGTAGCACATTGATTTCAATTATAAACCTAGCTTTACTAGACTCTATAGGATAACCGGACAAGAATGGAGCATATTAACAATTTAATAAATAATCATCAAAAATACCAAAACTTTTGCTAATTAAGTGGATTAAAGGGAAATAAGTCAGAGCATACACATTTAGCACTGACTGTGCGATACAGCTAGGAGGCAGATAAAGTTGATAACAAAAGAACTAAAGTTCATGGCATGCATATAGAAAAATAATTGGCATCATCCATGTATTCAAGTGTGAGGTGGTGCAGCGTGCCGGCCACCACCTGCTCCTTGGCCTCCACCACGCGCACGAACTCCAGATGAACTTTAACTACTCCATTTTCACAAAGTTCAAGAGTTTAGGCAGTACATTATTGATATTATCTTCTAACATTAAGTCTCTGAAGATGACCACAAATATTGGCAAAAAGGCTCATTGACGCACATAACCAAGGAGCAATTGCGCATCAATTAACACAAACTTCTCTATGGTCTTTACTCACCAGACAGATGCACAAGCTACATGGTTCCAGTTCGTTCTATGCAGGTGCATGATAGTGGGCAGAACTGAGCTTTAAATTATATGTACTGAATTACAGGTAACCTAATAGTAATTTCCTAAACAGCATAGTACGAGCACTCAAATCGGTGGAAGAATTCGTAGAAACAAACGCAACTTCGTGCGGCCTTGCGAATCTGTCGAGTCCGGGGAGATGCCGGCGGAGAACGGGGTGACAATGTCCTCCAAGTCATCGTACCTAGCGGCCCGGCAAGTTAACGGAGCCAATTATCCACCTCGCTCTACGGTAGCGCATACGAAAATGGGGAAACGAAGCTCGGCGATGAAGGGGCCGCGGAGATTTTTTGGGGTTTGGGGTTGGGGTTGGGGGGCCTTACGTCGATGAGATCCTGAGCCTGCTCAGTGGTGGTCGCCGCGGCCGCGGCGGGGGCTGGATGCGCCGGTTCCATGCCCATCAGCACACGACGCGAGAAGCTGAGGAGGAGGAGGAGGAGGAGACGATGCGGCGGTGATGCACGACTGCCGGCGGCGCCTGAGGTAGGGGATGACGCTCCCGGGCTGGATGTCCCTGTAGGTGCTCTTGATGTCGTCGAAGACGAGGGAGACGGGGATCTTGACGGTCTCCTGGCAAGAACGGAAATCTTAAACAGAAAACTACGGAGGATTCGAGGAGAGAGAGCAGCGGAGGGATCCAGGGAGGGGAGGAGAGGACTGACCCCCACTGGACTCCTTGGGGTGGAGGACGTTGACGTTGGTGTATACCTTGGCCTTGGACATGGTGCCGACAGATCCGGGATCCAGCAAGAGGTTATGGTGCGGCACCGGTGATCAGGTAGCCACCGCCGCCGGCAGCGAGTCCGGGCTAGGGTTTCGACGACGAGGAGGGGGAATAGGGACCGGGGCTACCGACCAAGTTGAAGAGGGAGGGAGGGAGAGAGAGAGGGGGGGGGCGGATGCGAGGATGGGAGACGGCGGCGGATGGGTGAGGGAGGTGGGAGACGGGTGGGCTGCTGGGAAGGGTTAGGGTTAGGGGAGTGGATGGATATTTATTGGACATTGAGTGCATCTTAGGTGTCTATGTTTCATCCAACGGTTTAGGTAAGATGTTGTTTTAATTAGGCCGTGTGGGCCAAATAGTAAGATGGGATTGTACCGGGCTTACTTCATATTTTCGAAGTTTTTTGTCTTTGTTTTTGTTTTTTCATTTAAGGTATTCTTGTGAAGTAACTAGCAAAAATAATTATCTTGTATACTTAAATATATTTTTAAATGTAAAGTACTACATATGTAGTGTTACACCGCAGTTTCAAGAATTTTCAAGTAAATCCGCTATTTTCAATCATTTAAATGAATTTCTTCGTGTTTACCGAAAGTAATTCAAAATTGACCTATATGTGCATCTAATAAGTTTAAAAAATTCAAAAAAATTATATTTAGGCACCTATGGTCCATTCTAGGCCACATCTAGGAGATTGATGAAAAATTCAATTAGCTTGTAGGAAATTTCAAACTTCTACTAGTCACCTTGTTATAAAATAATGATAATAATAAATAAAACTTATCAAAAAATTATGTAAATTGGCATAGGATCATTTTATCAATGTACAAGCTTGACAAAAAAGTTTCATAAGATTTTGTGAAAATTGGAGTATACATTGTTCATATACTAGCTAGATCATCACATTGTTTCATACAACTCAACTTAAACTTCAAAGTTTGTACACACTCAAATACTTTCTTACTCATGGGCACCTCAAATTTGGATGCAACCTTGTGTTGACCATAACATTAGAGAATATTAAGTTATATTAGCAATTATTATGAAAAAACATGTTTTTTATATTCTCTTTTTAGTTGGAAAAGATATGTTGTATGAAAAGCAATCAAGAAATAGTAATTAAGATACAAACAAATGGCACCGAGTAAAACATCTCGATTTTATAAAAATTAGGAAAAATAATCAACCGATTTGGAGTTCGTATGAGGGAGAAAGACTAGTTACAATTTTTAATCCGAGGAAAAAAAGAGAAATCGGTCCTTCTTCATGAACACGTGACGAATCGGAATGAACCGATCGATTTTTCTTTTTTCCTCGGATTAAAACTTGTAACTAGTCGTTCTCCCTCATACGAACTCGAAATAAGGTGATTCTTCTTCCCAAAATTTTTAAAATCATGATTTATCAAGTTATGGTGTTGGATTCAATCATTTCTTCATGCAACAAAACATGAGAAATTCAAATTTTAAAATCCAAGTTTGACTCGGTCAAAACTCAGTCAAACGAAACACGAAATGAACTCGGATGAAAATCTTTTGAACACAAAAGTTTCATAACTTGTCAAGACTAACAAACTTTGTGTTGATCAAATTTCCATTTGAGAAAGTGGTGATATTATTTAGTTCAAATATAACAAGCCACTCACATAGTTTAAGGAACTATGTGAGTGACTTGTTATATTTGGACTACATAACACTCCACTTTTTGAAATGACTTGAGATTTTTTTGGCAGTCCTTTGTAGCAAAAATACGATCCCTCACAAGAACTTACATTTTTTGGACAATTATTTTAATTTTTATAATTTTTTTTGTGTTGTGTGAGACAAAATATGGCGAATTATACATTGAAAACTCTATAATTATGCAGCGACCTGCACATGTATTTGTTTCCTAGGACACAAGGGCATGAGAAATGGTGCTAAGAAGGAAAAACAATTTGATGTGATTGCTAAGAGTAACATTTTGTCCTCACTATATGTAGGCGTTTTCAATAGAGTTTTTAATTGTGAAAATGCTCATGAGCTATTGTCACACCCTAAAATTTCCAATTTCAGGATTTTAATAGAAAGAATAATTAAATAATGATTTTCTCATAATTTTAAGAAATTTTCCAACATTTATTTTTCTTTACAGGGAATATAGTATAGGAAAAATCCATTGTTTGATTTTTTAAATTGAATAAAAAGTTATGTGTGTTGCATTCATGCCGATGCATCTAGTGGTTCTTGAGTGCAAAAGGTTTAAAAAATGCGTTTAGGAGCTGTCCTAATTTTCCCGAGAATTTTCCGGATTTTTCTGGAACTTATTCTCATTTTCCTTAAGCTATTTCTATTTATTAGAAGGCTCTAAAGTTTTTTTCATGAGCTTTAAATGTTTTATTTGGATTGTTCATGTCTTAATCTATCTCTAGGAATTTTCCTGGATTTTTTGTGATTTTTCGAGTATTTTTCATGCTCTAAAAACATTTTCTCGGTGTTTATTTGGAATTGTTTTCGCATTGAAAAATAAATTCGAAAAAAAACCTACCTCGTTGGAACGGGCCGAGCCCGAAGGCCCGACCCACTCCGGCCCGCTCAGCTCGCCCGCCAAGCCCATCGGGGCCCGGCCGCATGCAGCAGATTCGTCTCAACCCTCACTCGTCAAGTGTGACCAAATTCAACAATTCGTCACTGTTGAATTAACTACTATGACCAAATTCGTATATCGTCATAGAAAGAATAATCTTCTATGACCAAATATTTTTTTCGTCACTGGAAAGAGAACTTCTATAACCAAACAGGAAATCGTCACTAGGTAATGGTCATAGATGATAGCATTTGTACTAGTGAATATTTCTTTAATTAATTAATAAAAATGATTAAATGCCTAGAAGCGAACAACATCCTTATATTCCTTAAGCGAAATCGAAATGTTGCTAAGCAAATTTTAATCAAAATCAAGAAGTGGAATTTAGGGTGTTACACACACAGAGAGAGAGAGAAAACCCGACATCAAGGTCGCACCCGTGCGTTGTGGATCTTGCCGCCTGAGGGAGAGGCTGATGCGCTCTCCATGGATCTCGCAGCCAGAGAGAGAGGCCGTCGTGCCTGCCGTGGATCTCACCGCTGGAGGGAGAGGGGGGGCGCCTCGCGTGAATCTCACTGTCAGAGGGAGAGGAGGTCGCGCCCGCTTGGACCTTAACACCGGTGGGAGAGGAGGCCGTGCGCCGCCGTGGATGTGGATCTCACCGCCGGAGGGACAGAGAGGCCATGGTCCTCGCCACCGCAGCTGCCTCCACACCTCACCCCGCCGCCGCTCCTATCTAATAGGCCGAGAGGCGAAAGCGGAGGGGGAGAGGAGGGGCAGCGAGCGGAGGGCGGCGCGGGAGGGGCGGCGGGGCTGAGGGAAAGGGAGGGGCGGCGCGGGAGGAAGAAGGGGATCGGAGGGAGGCAATGGCCCGCGGCGACGGTAGGGAGGGTTGTGGGGGGGGGGGGGGAGGCGACATTCCAAGAATTCTCCTTTTCTGTTCTCTCTCGGCCAAGTTCATATTAGATTGAAACTTCGCACGATGATGCTAGATCCACTTTATTTCACTCCCGTCTCTTAAATTTTTGCCGAGTTATTTGGTTTTAAGTTGGAATGTAGCCATGTAGGAACGTGGTCCCTATGTATAAAAATAAACGACGATGTGTAAGTAATTAGACGTTGACAAAAAGTGTATGTATCTCAAACTAATTGTGACTTTTGTACTTGATTTTCCATTTTGAAATGAAGTTTCACACGTGATGACTAGGGTAACCAGTCACCTGGTTATAGCTTCTCAGCTCGCTAAGCCCGAAGGCACTCAGCTGAAAATTGGCATCTGCATACATCCCGTTTGAAGACAATTGGTAAGTGTTAGGTGAGATTCAATTCAACTGAAGCGCTCGTACGGGACTGTATGATGGAATGAAATAGCACATTCTCATGTCATCATCTCTCTTTCTTCGGGTCCATAAAAGAGACGAGACGGAAGGAGCGCAGGAAGGACCGGTGCTTCTTCTGCAAGCTGAGAGAAATGATCAGGTGAGTAAATTTCTTCTTGATGGAACAAGTGATGAATGGTTTGCGGAAGCCAGGCATTCTAGCATAGTAAGCTCGGGAGATATTGGGAACTCTCATGTTACAGCAAATCAGCGAAATTCTTGGCTGCACAAGGTCTAATGTGATCATGGGTCTTTTCTGGTTGGTGCTATTAGATTGCCTGCTAGGTTCTTGTGACGATCTTGAAGTGGTACTGTGGTAGTGTTTACATGTAAAGGGGTGTTCGTTTCCCTTAGGTTCGAGTGTTAGAGATGTCTTGGTCTTCTTCTTTTTCTAGCGGAGCACTTGTTGGCATCTTATTTGTCCGGCTAATGAATTGCAAGAAAGCTAGTTTATTTGTTCGCTCCGGGCTTCCAATTTCTTTGTTAAATTTCATCACCATGTTCTGCTCCTAGCTAGCAAGAGCAGAGCAACAAATTAGATGGCCGAATCGATGCACACTCTCTGAGGTTATGGACAATTTCACCAAACTTGTCTTGCACAAATTTCAGTAGTTGTGCACACAAAGATGCCATCACAAGACTGAAATGGGACCTGTTTGAACATAACCTCAAATCAACCGAACATTGTTGATCTCTGGCTGCCATTCAGATGTAGACATGGTAACTGACCTGCTTCCAAACCTCCAAGGCTAGTCCAACCATAGGCAATACGGAAAGGCTTGGAACTGGGAGCTAAATAAAGGGGGAGAACCCTGCGGCAGCGAGCAGACATAGACATGACATGCGATCAGTGTTGGGGGTTACCCGAAAAATTCGGATGACTACCTAACACAAGTGAGAGTTCTCAATACGTTCAAGTTCAAGGTTAGAGCGCAAAGAGATCGTGATTCCCTCTCGCAAGTAGCACAAGTTCCAAAAAAGTACGAATCCGTTTACACGTGCCCTTGCGCCCCCTTTTATAGGGAGACGAAGGGACTTTTACATGCCGATAACACCCTCAGCCTAAGAGAATATTCCCAGTGTGAACGCATACAGGATCGTCTTTTTCATCTAACATATTTACAAATCTGCCACTAGTTCACACTCTAAACCCGGACTTTTTGGGACTAGAACTTTGACTTTGCTTCTTCCCCGGGTTCGTGAATGTCTTCACATGAAACTCCCGAACTAGGTCTCCAGCAGATTCCCGAATTGGCCCTTGCTTCTCAGCTGGTTCGCGCATGTCCACGCGCCTGACTCCCGAACAGGGTCTTCAACAGATTCCCCGAATCGGCCGCTCTCCGAAGTTCGGGCCATCGACAGCTGAGATTCCGGGCTTCCGCATGTTCGTGACTCCACCTCCTCGCCGAATCAAGATTCCCCGAACTCGCACATTCGCGAATTCGAGACTTCGCAGGTTCCAGGCTTCCGAGAATCGCGAATTCCCTGCTCCTGAAAAACATGCTTTGAGAACTTTGTTAAGCCCAACGTTTCGAGGGTGACGGGTTTTCCTGAATTCCCCAACACTAGCCCCTCGGGGAAGCGGGTTGACTCCGACGATCCGATTCCACGAATTCTTCGGAAATTTAGTAAAAACGTCACCCTCGGAACGTCGGAGGGGACACGCGTCGCCCGGGGAGCCAAGGACGGATAAATCGAGGCGCGTTTCGCGGAACTACCCCTCTCCGACCCTATAAATAGCTGCCTGTTGCCGTTAAAACTTTTTTTACGGCTCTCCAGCTTTTCACGATTCGTGCATCTCTCTTTCTTCGCGGAACCTCCGGTTTTCGATAGAAAGCTTGCGAACTCCGTGTCTTGGTCACGCTCCTCTAAGGTATTCCTTTATCTTTCTTTTGTCGATTTGTTATTTTGTTAAACTTCGGTGTAGTGATGTCGCGAATTCGCGAGTTTTATTCTCGAACGTTACTCTTAACTGTCTGTATGTTCGTAACTGCTGGTTAGGTGGCTCGCGTTAAAAGCACGGCTAGGCCCATGACTACCGAAGAGCTCGTCGCTGCCGGTCTCCCGCTTGACCCCGCTGCCGAAAGCGCGAAGCATGCTACCCCGGCAGAAGATTCTGGTTCGCCCAGCGGCTCCCGTAGTCGCGAAGATGGGGAGGTTCGGTCTGACGGCGGCGAAGACATCGGAGATGTGGACGCCGGTGTCGACGATCTGATCAGGGCAAGGACCTCGGCCCGCCGCCGCCCTCACTCGCCTTCGGAGAGTCGAAGGTTACAAGCAACACGATTCGTGAGTACGAGAAGGCCGGATTCTTCTCCCCCGGAGCCGGGCGTGCCCCACTTGATGAGCTAGTTCCAACCCCTAAGGACGGAGAGATTGTGGTGTTTCGGGATTTCTTCATCCGTGGGCTAAGGTTCCCTTGTGATCCCGTCCCGCCGGCTATTCTCGATGCATTTTCGGTGAAGATCCACCGCATTACTCCGACATCCTTCCTTGAAGTGTCGAAGTTTATCTGGATTTTGAAGACCTTCGGTGCAGTCCTAGCATCGACGCTTTCACCAGATTCTACGAACTGGTGATCATCCCCGAAGTTGTCAAAGGCGAAGATGGGCAGTTCTACCACAGTCAGCACGCGTGCTGCACCTTCAATACGCGACGTCAGAACACCCGACAAGGAATCACTCGAATCCAGATCGCTCCCTGCTGCAAGTCCAACCTTACGGATGATTGGAAATCTTACTGGTTTTATCCGAAGGTCAATATGCCGAAGGCTGTCATGCCCGATCGCGCCTCTTGCCGCGGTGAACGTAGGGAAATACAACCGGCGGGCCGTGGGGATCGGAACTCGTGAGAATGCATTTTACTTGGCCAAACACAATACTTGGCGGCCGTGACATCATTGAAGAATTCGTCGTCGCCGGGGTCCGGCCTATCTCGAACGGTTGGTCCCCTACCGAACTCGTGCACTACAATGTCAATCGGGCGTACCGGACGATGCCTTTCCCGAAGTTCGGGATCAAACTTCGCGAAGGCCAGAGCGCCGAGGACTTCATGGACGAAGTGGAGAAAAGGGTGAACGTCATGGTGGGCGAATACACGATGAACGAGTACAAGGCGTATAAGGCCCTGGTGAAACATAGGAAGAAGATCAACCGCGTCTTTTCGGAAGTCTGTGGTGATAAATTTTTCAGCTCTCGAGGCCCTGGTCCCAAATTGAAAGTTCCCGCCGTCGCCGTGTCCAGCTGCTCAGCCGCCCCAATCAACGCTCCCCGAATTAGGTCGTCGAAGCGGAGCTCGTCGCCTGCCAACGAGGGGGCCTCTTCGGGAGTGAAGCCTTCGAGGACCAGATCGCTTGAATCGTCGAAGCGGAAACGAAAGACCTCCGAACTTCGGACTTCGGACGCTGAACTCCAGGCTGCTTCGGGGCTTGCCCAGATGAGCCGCAAGAAACCGAAGAAGGCAGTGAAGAAAATTTCTTCCACCGGCGTTCGGCGAGTCCCCTCCGCCTTCGACGATGACACCTTCGCGGAGACAGATAGCCTTAAAGGTGTTTTCCTCTGGCCACTATTTAATTTTCGAGACAGCTGTCCATCTGGTTTTGAGAATGAATTCGTGGATGTTGATTCCTTTTCAGATGCTGCCCCCGAAGTTCGAAAGGAGACCGCTCCTGCCGCTGCTGAGAAGTCCGTTGTTGTTGCTGATGCTGCTGTCCCCACTGAGTCCCCCGCTGCTGCCGAAGCTCCTGTTGCTGAAGTCCATGCTGCTGACCAAGCCTCCTCCAAATTCGCTCGGGAGCTTGAGCTCACTATCCAAAGGGAAGACAATCCTACCGAACATGTCCCTTTGGTTGAAGTTCGGGAGATTGTCCCCGAAGACCAGGCTCCGTCTCCTTCCTTGGCCGCTTTTAACAAAAGCTTTGGTACGTCTCATCGCGGCAAGCTATTGCGTGTTGGTTTCGAGACAATTGGCGTCGGGAGCAAGACGTCCAAGTTTTTAACTCGTGGAAATCGTCCGCAATTGTTGATGAAACAGGAGAGGAGGCCTCGGAGCGACCCGAAGAAGCTGCTCGGGATTCCGAGAAGGGGGCCTCACTCGTTTCCGAAACCACCCCTTCGTCTCGCGGGAAAACTCTTCTGGTTCGACTAAACAAGTCACCATGCAGCACTTTTCTAAGCAAGGTTCGTTCCTTCTCACTATCTTTTCATATGTTTCCCGCCTTGTTGAACCTTGGTCCGAGACTTACTCCCGAACTTTTCGAATTCAAAAATCTTCTACACTCTTACTCTCCTTCGAAGCTTGCACGGTTTCAAGAGGATTATGCCCTCAAGCATTCTATGCTCGGGAAGGTTGCCATAGAGCGGCTCGGCGAGCGGGGAGAAGATTAATAAACAACTTTTCCCGTAAATCGAAGGAACTAGAGCGTAACTTCTCCCTCGCGCAATTCGCGAATGTGGAGCTCGAGAAAAAGGTGGCCGAGTTGGCGGAAGCCTTGAAGACGAGTCGCGATGAACGAAGATCGCGAAGCCACGCTCGAGCAGTCCAAGAAAGATCTTGAGAAGGTTCGAAAATCTCATGAAGATGATCTTAGCATGATTGAAAAGCTTCGGGAAAAACAAGAGCGAGCTACAAAAATCGCCGAGGATCTTCGTATCAACAATGCTAGTCTCGCCAAGTCCTTAAGCGCAAAAGATCGCAAAATCGTGGATCTCGAGAAGGCGTTGGCTGATCAAGGTGAGGCCTCGAAGAAAAACACTTCAGAGATTCTGGAAAAGCTAAAACTGCTATACGTGGAGTACCAGAAGTCGTTGAATGAGTACGGTGTTCGCCCAGCCCCTCTTCCGGATG
Source organism: Cenchrus americanus (assembly GCA_947561735.1). Taxonomy (NCBI): domain Eukaryota; kingdom Viridiplantae; phylum Streptophyta; class Magnoliopsida; order Poales; family Poaceae; genus Cenchrus; species Cenchrus americanus. Next base: position 9,886,357 of record OX387242.1, read on the forward strand.
ACATCGACATTCCCGATTTCATGGATTGGCTGGGGGCCGAGTTCAAGGCCCTTACCGAGGTGATCACCGGCGCCAGCAACTTCGCTGTTGCTTTCTCTGTGGAGAGTATTTTGAAGATTCTTCACGATTATGACTGTGTCGACCTGGAGAAGTTTCGCGCGAATCTCTCTCAATTCCCCAGCACTACCAGTACCGCGATACTTCGGGCCAACTCCGACGTTCAAGCTATCAAGATCAAGTTCGCGAGGGAGTTTTGGCTGACCGGCGGGCAGGATGTTGTTAAGACCATTGAACAAGCAAAGCTTGCTGAGGTAGTTTCTTTTGTCCGATTTCGCGACTTACGTTTCTCGCAGATGTTTCAGTTTTTTAAACCTTCTTCACTTTTTGCCTTCCTCTCTCGGTGAACGAAGAGGAGAATCGAGAGGGCACCGCCGCGTCTCCCGAAGGATCGACCTCCGGCGAGGGTTCGAGTGAGTCCGACGAAGACGGCTCGGGTGGCGACAGCGGCCGAGTGCGGCGGGAGCGGCGATGACGGCAACGACGGCGAACAGGTCCCCGAACGAGAGGAGGATTCTCCGAAGGTGGATGTTACAAACTGAATGATATGCCCGGATTTTTGGGTGAATTCGAGATTGGTTGTACATTCATGTAGATTCATGAAACTTTCCTGAACAAGTGTTTTGTATATTTTAACTCGCGCGAGTCCCGCAAGCCGGGCTGCGCGGACGTGCTACCACTGCGAATTCATCGGGATAGTATGTTCGTTAGTGGTGAAGCGTGGCGTTTGTTCAAGCGAGCGCATCCCGAACAAGATTTTTCCGATTTTTGGCTTGAGGCCTCGCTCAAGTTTTCTATAGGCTGTTTTGATCTCTCCTCGTTTTTCTTATTTCGTAAGAAGATTCGTTCCGCGTCGTCTACTCCGCCGTCCGCGAAGGTTCCCAAGATGGAGCCCCTTAGCCCCTTAGCCGATGCATCTGATTTCGCCTATGCCAGTGATACGGCTGAAGACAATGTTTGTAAACCGGGACATGTTGTTGAGCTTTCGTTTTGAATTTTACACCGAGTGTTGTAATTATCGAAGAACTGTTCGGACGTTTTATGCGAATAAGGAAGTAAATACGTTTTTCTTGAAAAAACGTCACCCTCCCCCACCTTGCCGTTTCGCATGAAAACTAGATGGCGGGTTCACGACTCTTACTATTCACGAATTTCTAGCATATCTTTAGGAGAAGTCTTCCCTGGTTTTTGGTGAACCTCGATTGCTATTGCGCAAGTCGACAAAATTTGTTTCGAATTTTGTGGACTTGACCCGATCGGGGAGACTTGCCTCGGTTGATACAAAGAACCCTCGGTTGCTTCAACCACGGCTTTCGCGACTCCCGAACGAGCCCCTTGCCCTTTTCTTACAACGATGATGTTTAAATAACTTTCAACAATCCTCCCTAAGTATAAACCTACAGATAACCCTTTAGGCATTCATTTTCTCGAAATCTTCGTACAAATTTTCGGTGGGAATCCCTTCGTGGATGGGATTTACTGGGCCACAACTTGTTGTTGTCTCAGGCCTCTTTGGTGGGAATCCCTTGATGGATGGGATTTTCTGGGCCACAACTTGTTGTTGTCTCAGGCCTCTTTGGTGGGAATCCCTTGATGGATGGGATTTTGGCTATCAGGAAGCCTTTTTCACGAACTTTTTCTTCTTTTACGATGGAATTCTGGCTATCACGAAGCCTTTTCTCACGAACTTTTTTCTTTTTTCACGATGGAATTCTGGCTATCACGAAGCCTTTTTCACGAACTTTTTCTTTTTTCACGATGGAATTCTGGCTATCACGAAGCCTTTTCTCACGAACTTTTCTTTTTTCACGATGGAATTCTAGCTATCACGAAGCCTTTTCTCACGAACTTTTCTTTTTTCACGATGGAATTCTGGCTATCACGAAGCCTTTTTCACGAACTCTTTCTTTTTTCACGATGGAATTCTCAAGATACGCAATTTGGGGGAAGACTCTCTTCATATATATATCATAAAGAGTATTTACATAGGATCCGCCTCGTTAAAAACCTTGCCTCTTGATTTAGAGCCCCCTTTGCAAGGAAAAGAGTACGATCCTTCTTATTCTAATGCGACTAGAAGAAATAAAACTAATTTTTGTGTCGAATCACTTATAGACACGTGATTCGGATTTTTTAGCTTTCGAAGTACAAACTTACGAAAATCGAAAAACTACCGAAAAACTACCGCATGTTACATTTATGTACAACTAGGATTTTCATGGATAATACCTTTTTAGGCTGTCGGCATTCCACGAATACGGCAACTCTTCGCCAGTCTACTCCATCAGGCGAAAAGCCCCTGGCATGTCTGTTTCCCTGGCGATGTAAGGCCCTTCCCAAGACTCATGAAGTTTTCCCGGGTTCTCCCAATTTTTCTTTCTTTTCAAGACAAGATCACCAGTTTTAATGTCCTTTCGGACCACTTTTTTGTCCCTCCATGCCCTTGTCTCTCTCTGATATTTTTCAATGTTTTCCGCCGCTTCAAGGATTGTCAGCTCGATCATGTCTTTTTCCACCTTCTTATCAATTTCCTCTATCTCTTTTCCTTTCGGGACTCTCATGCTTTCATTCTTGATCTCCTCCGGTGTCATAGCCTCGGTCCGAAAAGTAGGCGAAAAGGCGTGAAACCCGTTGCCCTTGAAACCGTGGTGTTGTGAGACCGCATCACCTTCGGAAGTTCATCGACCCACTTTCCCTTTTTCCGATCGAACAAACATTTCTTGATTCCCGAAAAAAATCGGACCATTGGCTCTTTCGACCGCACCATTGGACCGTGGATGATATACCGATGAGAATTTCGCTTGTGTGCCTAAGGTTCCGCAAGATTCTTTGAAGGTGTAACGACAAACCGTTTGCCATTGTCAACCGTCGCTTCTCTAGGAACTCCGAACCTCGCGACTATGTTCGCCAAAAGAATTTCTGAACTGTTGCTGCTGTGATATTCGCGAGTGGTTTTGCCTCTACCCACTTCGTGAAATAATCGATCCGCTACGACCGCAAATCGGCAGTTGCCTTGAGCTGCTGGCAACGGGCCTACTAGGTCCATTCCCCATCTCTGCACAGGCCAAGTTGGAGGAATTAGGTGAACCGGCATTGAAGGCGGATTCGTTGATTTCCGTCTTCTCGGCATGCTTCACATTGCCGAACTAACATCTTGGCGTCGATGTTTATGGTGGGCCAATAGAATCCCTCGCTTTATCGCCTTACCGGCCAAAGCCCCGGTGCCTATGTGTGCCCCACAAAATCCGCTGTGAATTTCTTTCGAAGTTTGCGACCTTTTCGGAGGTGATGCAGCGCGGCCGGGGCTCGGTGACTCTCGATTTGTATAATTCTCCATTTACTACCGTATAGCCCCGAGCCCTTTGCTTCAATCTTTTTTTCCTCCAATTCATCTTGTGGTTCGTAATGTCCTCTCGGATAGGCCATGATTTCTCGCTCTCCGATCTGGAATTTCCACCATATTCACGATTTGGGCCCTCGAATCTTTGATGGAGGGCTCTCGATGATTTCGAAGAACACGTCCGTGGTAGCTCTTGGTTTCTCGGTCGCCGCCTTTGCCGGTTATCCGCCTCATTGTTATCATCCCTTGGGATATCTTGGATCGAATACCCTTTGAAGTGTTTTTCCATTTCTCTCGACTTTTTCAAGATATTTCATGAGAACTGGATTCCCGGCCTCGCTTTCCTTCTCAATATGTTCTTGGATCACTTTCGAATCCGTTCGATTATGAAGGTCCGTCGCCCCAAGGCTTTCATTTTTCTTAATGCCGGCGGAGAGCTTCGTACTCCGTTGTGTTGTTCGTGGAGTGTTCATTGTTCGCGAATACGAGCCGCGCCGCATATATTATGACCACGCCCGTCGGGGACGTTACAACGCCCGAAATTCCGACCCCCTTGTAACACCATGCTCCATCACACTGCACTATCCAAGGTTCAGGTATATTTTCCTCGAGATTTTGAGTGGTGAGGTCCAGTCCATGACAAAATCTGCCAGAACTTGCGATTTTATTGCACTTCTTCTCTCGAAGTCTACCACATACTCGGAAAGTTCGGCACCCCACTTGATGATTCGGGTGGATGCCTCCCTATTTGCGAACAAGTCACTCAACGGCCGGTTGGTGATAACTCTTATTCTCGTGGCCCTCGAAGTAATGTCTTAGCTTTCTTGCTTGCCATAATGACCGCATACGCGATCTTCTCCAATTCGGAATAGAAAACCTTGGAACCGTACAATGCTTCGGAGGCGAAGTATACGGAATTTGCCTAAGCTTTCCTTCTTCTTCCTTTTCCCCGTACCAACACCGCGCTTATCGCCGAATTTGATGCGGACACATACAGCAGAAGCGGCGATTTTGGTTCGGGAGGACAGAGTTTGGTCATGGTGGACAAGTAGTCCTTCAGTTCGTGAAAGGCCTGCTTCTGAGGTTCGGACCACTGGAATTTCTTGGCACTTCTGAGAACCTGGAAGAACGGTAAACTTCTTTCTGCGGCTCTGGGAATAAATCGTTGAGGGCAGCCACTCTCCCTGTCAACTTCTGAACATCTTTCACCGAGATTGGCTTTTGCATTTCCAACAGAGCCTTTATTTTGTCGTGGTTTGCCTCAATGCCTTTCGTTGAAACTAGGCATCCAAGAACTTTCCCCTTGTGAATGCCGAACACACATTTTTCTCGGATTTAGCTTTAAGTTTGCTGCCCTCATGTTCGCGAATGTTTCGCCGGATCACCGATATGGTCTCTCCTCCGAACACTTTTGACAACTATGTCATCCACATATGCCAAAATGTTTCTCCGAATTTGCTTTGGTGCGGTACTATTGCTATCATTCTCGAAAACGTGCATCCCGCATTCTTCACCCCTTCCGGCATTCTTACGAAACAAAATGTTCCGAAAGGAGTGATGAAACTTGTCTTCTCTTCGTCCTCTTTGCGAACCCCGATCCGATGATACCCGCAGAACATGTCCGGAGCGAAAGCATCTCACCGTTGGCCGCATCATCCACGATTTTGTCTACCCTTTCCAAGGGAAAATCGTCCTTCTTGCACGCCTTGTTCGCATCCGTGAAATCCACACACATTCTCCATTTGCCATTTTTCTTCTTAATCGGCACGTTGTTGGCTAACCGCACCGGGTACTTGACCTCTCGATTACCCGGGCATCCCCGCAACCTCTCGAACTTCTCGCTTCTACCTTGCTTTGACTTTTTCGTCGGACATTTTCCGAAGTTTTTGCTTCTTGGGTGGTATCTTGTCATCCGTTTCGAGGGCATGTTCCATTGTCTCTGTCAACACCTTGCAAGTCCTTAGCTGACCATGCGAAAACATCCTTGTTTCTATTCAGGAATCGTATAAGTTCACCGTCCTCTTCGGCGCCGAGGTTTGCCCCTATTATGACTCGCTCTGTCGGGCATGTCATCCAAATACACTTTCTTTGTTTCATCTTCCGATGCTATCTCATTTTTCTCTTTGTCCCGCTTAGGCTCTTCATAGGTTTCCTTCCTCTCATCGCCGCTTTTAGTCGGTACACATTTGTTTGGCCGGGTGTGTGGCCTTTTTCTATGTTCCCGGCCTCCCCGCCGATTGCCGAACACCGTGATAACCCCTTTGGGCGCGGCATCTTCATGCATAGGAACTGTTGTCTTATGACAAGCATCAAACTTATTCATGAAAACTCGTCGAAGATCGCGAGGTACGGGTGATATATGTCAACTACGTCGAAGGTGAGGCTCTCCGTTCTGGCATTCTCGAGATCTCCGAAAGAAACTGGGAGTGATATTTTTCCCACCGGCTTGATGGGCTTTCCCCCGAATCCCTGCAATGGGTACTCTGGTGGGTCCAACATATGCTGACTCAGGTTCATCTTCTCGAATGTTTTCAGGAACAGGATATCCGCCGAACTCCCGTTGTCAACTAGGACTTTTCCTATGACCCACCCAGCGATGTTGACCTCGATGACCATGGCATCATTATGAATCTCGGATTTTAGTCCGAAATCTTCTTCTCGTAAAGGTGATTGGCATTTTTGCCCATTCGGCGCGCGCGGTGGGCCATCATTGATGATGGTGTTCACGGACACGAAGTAATTGCTTCTCTCGCTTCTTGGTCTCGAATTCCATAGCGGATCCACCCGTGATTGGCATGATAGTCCCGAACGATGGCAGTGCCTTAGAGTTCTGAGGTCCCGAACTTGACTAAGGCCTTGACGAACTTTCTGGGGGCGGTGGCAAGATTTCCCGAATGGGTTGTGGTTGTTGGATTGACTGTATCGCTTGCGACTGAGGGAAGAATTGCTGCGATGGCTACCATGCTGATTGTGGTTGTGGAAATTGCTGAACTGAGACTGAACTCGTCTGTGGATTCGCGAATTGCGGCTGCCAGAAGTTCGGACGAAACTGGCTTGGCATGGAGGATGCAATGCTCATTATTGCTTTTTCTTGCTGAATTCTTGCCATGTTCTTCTTTGTTTCTGGGCACCCTTCGGTGCTGTGGCCTCTCCCGTGGTACTGGCAATAGAAGTGAGGGTCTTTTGGGTTGTGGTTCGTGAGTCCTGAGGGTCCTCTGCCCCTCCCTCTTCCTCTGGAATTGAATCCTCCCCTGGTGCTTGGCCTGCTGTCTTGTTGTGGCTGAGAGTTTCCAACATTGTTTACGTTTCGTGGATGCTTTGGGGTGGTGCCCGCCGGTCATATCTCTCGTTGCCCCGTCTTGCCTCGTTCCGTTCAGCTACCCTCTTGCGGTGGTCGTCATCAGACAGAATGTAATCTTACAATTCCCGGAATAGTTCTTCAACTGTCTCAGGCTTCTTTCTTGTGAGGTGAGAAGCCGTTGGCCCTGGGGTGAGACCTTTGATCAGTGCCTTGATCGTTGTCTTGTCATCAGCGTCGGGGATCTGAGACCTCTGTTGCATGAACCTTCTCACGAAGTTCTGCAGTGGTTCTCTATCCTTCTGCTTGCAGTTGTACAAATCTGAGGCTTCGACCGTTGTGTCATGGAACATCCGAAACGCTTACATAAACTTTGTTTTGAGATCTACCCACCGTAGATCGAGTGTGGAGGCAGCGAAGGAGTACCAATTCGCATCGGTCCTTCGCAAGCTATAATGAAGGATTTGGCCGGCGCAACATCATCTCCTCTCCGCCGAGTTCACGGTGATTCGTATCTCATGAGAAACTTGCCCGGAGTTTCCGAAGCCGTTGTACTTGGGAAGAGAGACAGGCTTGAATTTCGGCGGCCAAGGTGCTTTTTGCGGCCCTATTGACGAGCGGCGATTCGAATCCACGAAGTGTGAGACTCCGTTTCCCGCGAAAAAGTTTTCTTTCGGGGATTCTCTTGCGAGCGCGAGGGTTCTGCTGCGCGGTGACTCTTGCCACGGGGAGCCGTTCTCTTGTTCTTTCATTTCGTCAATTTCTCTCTCGTATTGCTTGTATTTGCTCTTTTGCTTTGTTCGGTTGCTCCGGCTTTTCGAGAGATTTTTCTCTTCGCCCGCAACCGAGCCGCGAACTTTTCTTTGTCTTTCTCGTAGCCGCCGTATCTTTTGGTGGACCACGGCTAGCTCTCTCGTCTATGGAATCATCGTCACCATCGACATTCTCGAACTCTTGCTTCGTTCGGCCAGGTTGTTCTTGGATGTGAGCTGTCTTTTCGCTCTTGCCTTCATGAGGGCCTCAAGCTTTTCTCTTCGTTCTTGGTCCGTTACGTTCGAGGATTCGGGAACAAACGAGTTTTCATTCCCTTGGGTGAGATGGCGATCTTCCCGGTTTGCCCGTCTTGCCGGAACGAGTCTTCTTGGACTTCTTCGAGGTGGCATCGTGAGTTTCTTTTCGGGCCGGAACACGGTGGGCGCCAATGTTGGGGGGTTACCCGAAAGATTCGGATGACTACCCTAACACAAGTGAGAGTTCTCAATACGTTCAAGTTCAAGGTTAGAGCGCAAAGAGACTGTGATTCCCTCTGCAAGTAGCACAAGTTCCAAAAAAGTCTGAATCCGTTTACACGTGCCCTTGCGCCCCCTTTTATAGGGAGACGAAGGGACTTTTACATGCCGATAACACCCTTAGCCTCAGAGAATATTCCCAGTGTGAACGCATACAGGATCGTCTTTTTCATCTAACATATTTACAAATCTGCCACTAGTTCACACTCTAAACCCGGACTTTTTGGGACTAGAACTTTGACTTTGCTTCTTCCCCGGGTTCGTGAATGTCTTCACATGAAACTCCCGAACTAGGTCTCCAGCAGATTCCCGAATTGGCCCTTGCTTCTCAGCTGGTTCGCGCATGTCCACGCGCCTGACTCCCGAACAGGGTCTTCAACAGATTCTCGAATCGGCCATTCTCCAAAGTTCGGGCCATCGACAGTTGAGATTCCGGGCTTCCGCATGTTCGTGACTCCACCTCCTCGCCGAATCAAGATTCCCGAACTCTGCACATTCGCGAATTCGAGACTTCGCAGGTTCCAGGCTTCCGAGAATCGCGAATTCCCTGCTCCTGAAAAACATGCTTTGAGAACTTTGTTAAGCCCAACGTTTCGAGGGTGACGGGTTTTCCTGAATTCCCCAACAATCGGACCAACTCCCTCGGATTCCATGAAAGTAAAATGCTACTACAAGTCCAAATAAAAAACACGCCTGCTTGTTCAGAGGAAATGACAGAATATATATCACGTTCTTCCTTCCAAGCATATGCACCCGTAGTTGCATATCCAAAACAGTGTTTATACATCATTCATCAATCATGAGCTCTTTTTTCACCATGCATCAATTTCTCATACTTGAGTTGCTATCTCTCGTGTGACCTCATTCTGGTTGGAGCAGATCGATGTTACCAACAATCTTATTATTATGAGTTTCATTAGCATAGCAATAGAAGAGGGTAACTTCACTGAAATTTATAACATATTTTAAACATTCACATATGTATTACTACCTTTTCTTTCTTCTGAATCAAGAGCTTACGATATGCTAAATTTATTATCCAACTGGTACATAATAGGATGCTAAATAGTATTCCTAATTGGAGAAGAAATGATTATAATATTCCTGAAATTTTACAACTACCTCCCCTGAAATTTTAGATTCACCGATAGGGAGAGGGGCTTCCTAATTGGAGAAGAAATGATTATAGTATTCCTGAAATTTTACAACTACCTCCCCTGAAATTTTAGATTCACTCATAGGGAGAGGGGCTTTAGTCCCGGTTGCTAAGGGGAATAGGTCTCTCAAGTCCAACCGGGACCGATGATGAGAGACAAAAAGGCCCCCTTTAGTCTCGGTTGAACCAACCGGGACTAAAGGATCCTTTAGTCCCGGGTGGTATTACGAACCGAGACTAGGGGGCACGCCGACACATGCGCCCACCCCTTTAGTCTCGGTTGCCGAGACTAAAGGGTCTCATTTCTCTTTTTTCTCGTTTTCGAATTGAGCGTATATTCTAAATTGTTGTCTAACCCGTATATACACGCATACGTATTTGAACTTGTATATATACCGTCTATATATACCATATACGCAGCTTAGATTAGACTTATATATAAATTATAGCTTATATATCTACATATATAAACTTATAAATGTATATACACATAATGATTTATACACATGAAAATAAATAGTATTTTCTAAACTAGTATATATACATCAAAACCCCATATAGTATATATACATCAAAATATATATCATTCAGTTCAAATTTCTAGTCTCGGTTAGCTTTCCTCGAAGGGGAGTCGGTCAATTGGATGGTTGTCATAATGATGTTTTCCTTGTGGATTAACCACCTCGTCCATGAGGAATCCCACGAGAGCTTCTTCACTTGCCAGGAGACGATCCTTCTTAATGAGTGCGTCCCTTTTTATAATCCTCTGTAATTTGCAAATAGGTTGATATAATACACCAAGCGATTAAATATACAAAAAAGATAAAAATGATGTATTATTAATAGGTTTATTTTACTTACTGCCACTGTAATGGTGTATGTGCTCACCAACGTAGTACCCGCATAAATTATTTTCTTGTTCTTGTCTCAAACACTAAAGTTGAGAGGACAACAAAATATGAAATTCTAGTGTTATAAATTTTAAATATTCCCAATTTGAAGTTGTTATTTGTATACATACCGGAAAATCATACACCCATCTAATTTTGGGTTGAAATTTTCCTCGGTGCTTTGCAATGAACATGATCCAAGCCCCGAAGCAAAATAATATAAGATGCAATATGTTAGTATAAAAGCTAAATATATATATTGCATTAAAGAAAATGTCATAGATAGAATTATTACTCGTGGAATACATCTTGAAGGTCTTGGTATTCCGAGGGATCTTTTCTCAATGAATCATACACATGAATCACACACATTGATGTTGCTATTGTCAATACCGATTATGAGTGGAATCTAATGAAATATGTATGCATCCTCATGAAGATTAGAATTGACTAAATAAAATTAGCAATGATAATTAGATGACAATCATAATTACCCGAAGTTGTAAGGCAGTAGTATAAGGTTCTTGTAATGAAACTCATCAAAGTGCCTATAAATTGTCTCGATTGTTGTTTTTCGTTGGTTTCGGATCTCTTAACCGTTAACTTTTGATGGGTCCATGAAAGTGTCACACTTGTTTTTCCAAAGAAAACCAAGTGCATAAATATATGCATGCCAGGATCAAGTTTCATGCATATAGTGACATATAAGTGAATACGAAACGGTATCACGAAAGAAAAAGGGAGATTATCAAAGATTTACGCTTAATCCTGGAAACGAAGGCTCCAAACATCACAGGCAGTCGACTCGGGGTTGCGTATGCCTAGCACGAGCATATGTTCATAGCAGCTTCCTCCTTCGAGCAACATTGTTTATAGCAAGGGTGAACACTTGTCATACTCAGCAAGTGTGGGGAAAGACATGAGTGCAAAGGCTTTATAGTGTATTGTGCTATAAGCATTTAAGCAATTTTAGTTGGTTAAATTTTATTAGCACCTGATTACTAATAAAGTATAAGTTCATACCAACCCACAATTATCATAAAGAGATAGATAAGATATGCCATAAGCATATGGCCAGCATAACCAGAGAACACGATTTAAGTCCATCTTCAAGTTCAATTATCATGTGAGGGTCCAGGACGCTCTTGACCGTGAGCACGGCTAATCGATTAGTTTATACTCTGAGAGGTTGTACATCTTTACCCAAAAGTCGCGTAAAAGTTCTAGAAACTTTAAACCCAACCATGCGGTGCTAGCTAGGCACCATACCGCACTACCGAGGTGTGATTGCATAGGGACGCTACGAGGCCTTTACAAAGAGTCTTCTCATGTGTATGAATCCATAGTAGTATGTTATAGAGGCTATCTTTCGTACCACACTTCTACTCACGAACGGTCGCCATAGAGTACTTCCGTTTCAATACCACTCCGAATAGAAGAGCCATAAAAGCATTCCTCCGTCCCCAAACTACTATGCGAGTAATGACCACACAAAGACTTCCCTAATTACTCGGCCAAGGCCGAGCCATATAGTTCTTGTGGTTGCACCATTGTCCTGGGTGGTTCTCCATGTTTCGATTAAACATATGGTCTTGTATATTAAACATCACATATCACATTGGAATATAAAGTAAAAGAGTATCCGGAGGTTGTTTATTACCAATCCAGTTAAGCAAACTAAGCAAGATCTACCATCAAGATTTATTAAACAACCCGATTATACAAGGCAATGGTAAAAAGAAACTAGTCATAATCCTTAATAGGAACCCATCAAAATTAATGCAAGCAATGCTATGTGTGATTAAATATAATTCTTAAGACAAAAGATCAAGGACACACTTGACTTTAACCAAAGAGTAGTTGTTCAAAATCTTCAACTTCAAGCTCTTCCAAACTTCTCGAACGGCGTTCACTCTAAGCGCATCAATCATTGGGCACAAGCATACACAAAGCAAACAAACAAGCATACTAAGAACAAGATCCAATCAAAGAACGCACTAAAGGATAGGCTCGATTAGGTGGATCACTAAAGAACACAAAGTGTGCTTGGAAGGGAAAGGCTTGGTTAGCTTTAAAGAGATGGTTGTGGAAGATTGAGCAAGAACCGGAAAGATCACACTGAGACAGAGCTTGATAAAGACAACGACTAACGAACGTTTTGCATACAAGAGAACAAGGCTATGAGCTAGATTTATTTTAATTAACAAATTATATGTAAGGATATTTCATAAATAAAATACCCCATGTAGGAATTAAAGCAAATTAGACTTTATTTACAAAAACTGGTGTAAAGAACTAGTCAAGTTTTATTTATAAAGATTCCTATATGAATTAACCAATTAAACATTTAATTTAGAAAAACTAAACTATATGAAAAATCTAAACGAAACTTTGTAATTCGATAGGACCGTATTATTATTAAAAACATTATGGAATTGACATTAATCATGTTAACATTCATTATAAAAGCCAATGTAAAAGCTTAATCCAATTTTAATTAAAAAAATAATAATTAACTATTAAACAAATTAACATTTGGCTTAAGAAAAACCGAGATAAAGATCTAATTAGATTTTATATATAAAAGCATGTGATATAATTATTAATCAAATTAACAATAATTATGAAAAACGGTGTGTAGCACTATATTGCTTTTAGTTATAACGGGCATGTATAACTAACCATTAATCAAAATTAACATTAAATTAATTTTCAGAAAACAATCATGATGAAAACACACTACTAATGCATACTTTATTTTATTATGAACCGAACGCAACTTGAACGGATTAAAACGGAGCTAGAACATGAAAAATATAGATTTTTATAAGAAAAGGACAGCTGATTGAACAATATGTAAGGATGATGTCACCATGAATATGGATTAATGATTATTTAACAGATTAAAAATAATGAAGGCTAAAAGACTTATGGAGTTCCGAGGGCACAAGATTTTTGACGCAAAACAAGCATCTTAATTATTTTGCTAGAAGAGAAAAGTGATAATTACACTGCTGCACAGCTAGAACGTGAACAAGTATTAGCTTATGCATGTACAGATGCTCTGAGCCTGACTCTTGCCTGCATGCACATGCACTGCTTGTTGGCACGAGGTGGCACATACAGCTCTCCGGAGCATTAGCACGAACTAGAGAGGAGAGAAGCATGCAGATCAAGGTCCTCACCAAGCTGACAGAGATGGCTGAAATCTTGCCCGGCGGCGGACGGTGGAACCGGCAGCGCTCGGCTAAAGACGGAACATGCTGCCTGCGCTGGGTTCGGCTGGTAGATAGCAGCAACCGCACATAACAGAGGATAAGTTAGAAAATGTTCACGGCCGGCAGCACGATTGGAAATTAGGGAGATGCGCCTTAGATGGAAAAAAATTGAACAAGGAACAGCATGGCATGCTCACGTATTGGCTACGGCCAATGGTGAAAGACGGAACGGCGATGGACAAAGATCGATCTGCACGAGGAGGGCTATCCATCGCGTGGACATGCTGCGATCTAGCAGCATATCGTGACGGCCGCAAGCAGGTACAGAACTTGACGATGACGACGACGGAGCTGCTCCCGCGGATGAGATCGCCGGCCGGCGCCGGCCTGCATCTTGATCCGGATGGCACGTGTGCTAGGGCATCGGGGGAAGGGGGGGGGGGGGCTTTGCGATGAGATGCGTGAAAAGAGGACCCACGTAATCGATACCTCTTGCTGAGATTTTAGAGGGCGCGTCAGGCTCGATCGACTTGTTGGCGTCCGTCGTCTGGACTCCGGAGTCCTAGCTAGTTCGACTTCGTCTCACGTTCCGCTACAACCAGGAAAAATGAGACGCTTCCATCAGGGGCCAGCTAGCTTGTCACCAGGCTTCGATCAGGGGCCAGCTAGCTTGTCACCAGGCGCAAGGATAAACCAGGAAAAAGAACAGGAAGGTGCTGGGCAACAACAGCTTGACATGATAAAAAGAGATAAAAAGGATAGAACAGGAAAGCGAAAGATAATCTGATAAACTGGATTTAGCTCAAGGGGAAAAAGAATAAATTTCCAAAAAGAGCTGCAAATTTCTTGGAAGGTCTTGGTCAGCATCTAACGCCTTTTAAAAATGTTTTGCACTCGGAAAACACCAAATGCATCGGCATGAATGCAACACGCATAACCATTTATTTAATTCAGAAAAACAAACAAAGGATTTTTTTCTATACTAGATTTTCCGTAAAGAAAATAAATGTTGGAAAATTTTTAAAATTATGAGAAAATCATTGTTTAATTGTTCTCTCTATTCACATTCCGAAATTGGAAATTTCGTGGTGTGACAGAAAGCAATTCTTGAATAACCCGTCCTTCCCATCTCAGTAAGTTGCAGGCTACACAAGAAGAAAGCCAAATGTTAATTAGTAGATCGACAAATGTAATAAAGTTATTTATATACATATGAAAATATGTCACTTACAGACACCAGGCCATCATAAGATCGGTATTCACGGCATCCAGATGGTAAATTTCATAGATATCAATGAATCGGAGACAGACCACCTTCTCGTTTTGAAGGGCAAAATCTCCAGGTCTCACGAGCATACCAAACATCTCTAGGCCCTCAGCTGACTTCTTCAAGTACCAGCCATGAAATCAGTGCATCTTAGTTGGGAGCTTGTTGACCAATTCTGGCTTCACTAGAGGTTATCCTAGCTCAAAGCGCCATCTAAATTCTTGATTTTTATCTGCTGGTAGATCTTCAAGGCCGAGAATACCACCAATAGGCATCTTTGTTTGTTCATAAAAGCTAATGACCCGAGCCGGTTCTCCTTCAGACATGTTGTCAATAGCTTTTTGTGCTTTTGCACTGAGGCCCGCAAACAAGTTAGTCCGATTGGTCGTGGATGCAGGTATTTGCTCGATGTTTGCGGCGGCCCCCATCATCGACGCAGGTACCTCCTTGTTCTTGTTTGGGGCGGTCCCCGACGTCGACGCAGGTATCTCCTTGTTCTTGTCTCGTGGCGGTCCTCGACGTCGACGCATGTATTTGCTCGATGTAACTATTCGGCGACCCTCGTTGTCTCTTCTTAGCATAAGACTCGTCCACTAAATGCTCATAATCCGTTTTCAACGGCGGTTCGTCTATGAAAGCCTTGAGTCTCTCCTTACAACCTTCATTTTTTTGGCCTCTAGCTCTTCCTCGTTTGCTTTTTTCTTTCATTTTTGCAAAGAAGTCCTTGCCTTCTTTATCTACGGTCCCTTCGTTTCTTCATTTGTCTTCTTTGGCTCGGGTTGTTGGTCATTTTCGTTTTTTCTTTGGTAGTTGATGAGGTGAATTGGGAGGGATGTCGGTGATCGCTGGAGCTCGCTTCACCCGAATTGTCGTATGGTTCTTGCGGAGAAGCCGAGCGAGCGGTAGTGACGATGTCGGCCCCGGAGACGATTGTAGAGGCTCGTGAGCAGTACGATGATGACGGCCCCGGAGATGATTGTAGAGGCTCGCGAGAAGGTACGACGTTGACGGCCCCGACTCAAGGTGGTCTCCCGAGATCCATCATTCTCGGGGATTATGACGATGTAATGTTTTGGCCGTAATATGATACCGTGTAGCGCATCCTTAAGTGCTTTTCCCCGTCACCTCCCGGGGATATCTAGCTCTATCTCCTCAAAATCAGGTTGACATATCTTCGTATGCTAACTAAGGCGTAGGCGGGTGGAATCGGCTTGTTGTGGCTCGTCCGTCCAGAAACCGTGCAAAAGTACTTCCGTCCGCCACCCGAGAAATAATAATTAATTAGTTATTATTAGCATTGTGAATGACTCGTCCACAAAAATAAAAGTAATACATATGATCAATTATTGAGGTAATAAAAGCATGAATTATACATAACTTCATTTCGGGGAGGGGCGTCGCGTTAGGGAGGAGCGGCGCGTCGGAGAAGGGCGGTGCGTTGCGCGAGGAGCCTCTCGTCGGGGAGGGGCGCGTCGGGGACGGGCGCGGCAAGGAGAGGTGGCGACGATGGCGACGACGATAGAGGAAGAGAGGCAAGGCGGCGATTTGGGGGAAAACGGCTGAGTGCCGATCTGGAAGGCGACCGGGCTTATATAGAACCCCCACCTTTTGTAACGGGTCATATTCCCAACCATGACAAAAGACCCTTTAGTCTCGGGTCGTATTATGTCCCGAGAATAAAGGCCCCCTTTTGTCACGGGTGGCCTCACGACCCGTGACAAAAGGGGCATTTCGCGCGGGATCCCCTGAAGGCGAATTTTGCCATTTAGTCCGGGTGGTGTTACCACCCGTGACAAAAGGGGGTCCTTTTGTCTCGGGTGGTAACACCACCCAGACTACGAGCGTAATTTTGCGCGGGAAGTTAATATTTCTCTTTTTCTTGCTCATTTATCTCATCCCTTTTTGCTTTCAACATTAAAAAAATCTTTAGTTAAAATATTTGTGCCATACAAAATTATATTATGTTAACACAAAAATAGCTACTTTTCTATGCACATATTATTTCAAGAGTTGAAACAATTATTACTATTTTTTGTTTACAATTTGAAAGGGAAAATAAATTAAATTGAAAATATTAGTAAACCAACTCGGAAAAATCTTCTCGTTTCAAACAAATTTATGAATTCGCGTATTGTCTTCGAATGATCAACATGCTCATTTCCTTGCTCATTTATCTCATTCATCTCACTCGTGGGCTTTTTCTTTTTGACTTGCTCATTTATATCATTCTTTTTTTGCTTTCAACACTTTTAAAAAATCATTAGTTAAAATATTTGTGTCATGCAAAAATATATTATGGTAACACCAAAAAATACCTACTTTCTATGCACATATTATTTCAAGAGTTGAAACAATTATTACTATTTTTTGTTTACAATTTGAAGGGGAAAATAAATTAAATTGAAAATATTAGTAAACAAACTCACAAAAATCTCTCGTTTCAAACAAATTTATGAATTCCCATATTGTCTTCGAATGATCAACATTCTCAAAAAGAATGTCGTAGGTAGGCCTCCAATTCTCATCATCCAAAGACCTAACTTAATATAGATATCATCAAACTCACCCTTCTTCTCATCTTTGTCTTTGTTTACTTTTTGATATAATGATCCACATAACTAATTATCAATTTCAATTTACCTAATTTTTACAATGGTTCACGTGTACATACGAGAGGTCACCCGATGGCTATTACAAGGCACAACATTAATTAATACCAATGACTACAAGTCCCAAGTCGAAGTCGGTCAACTTCTAGTGTTTGAACTCGTGCTTTAAACACATTTATGAATTCGCGTATGATTTCTAATATATATATGCTTAATAAACATGTTGAAGACAACACATAAATTCATAATAAAGTACCTAATTAACAATAATTGATAATAATTTCATAAAGGTTCACATAGCTAGCTAATTAATACAAGTTCACATAATAGGGTACAAAGCATGATCCATGCATGCATAATGTTACCGAGCAAAGACGCGCTTGTAGATATGAAACATGGTTAATGTACGCAATCCTCCAGCCTAGAACTCTCTCAAATAACCTAGAGCGCGTACAAGTGCACTCTCCTCTCGCTTCCGAAGAGTGTCGGAAACAACACTGCAGACATCAAACAATGGAGCCTAAGGTTCTGCTTCCTTGTAGAAAGTTAGAATTACTTGACTCTTCCAATTGTTGGTGAAAAACGGATCCCCACCATAGTAATCCACTCCAACTCTTTCCATGACTTGATTCGAATCACACAGAAGCTAATGAAGCATAGGTAGAGCCGAGTGATCCAAAGACACAATCGGATGATGATGGGATATAATAACCTTATGAATGTTCAAAATATATATGTACCATAAACAAATTAATTAATAATGAATAGAAAGTTTTTTTATATATAAATGTATATTACCACATCTAGATGAGCCCCCGCAAAGCCTCTCCGTAGTATCAATCACATTTCCTTCACCCGTCTCGAGTTGCCTTAATTTAAAATAGGAAAGGTCCGGCACGAAGCACCCAACATTATTCTCGGAGCCGTTGTAGACAATTCTCCACGGAAGTCGTCTCTCGGGATAACCGAATAGGTGATGTTGAGCCAACTATTGCAATGGAACCCATCGGGTGTGGTGCGCCTACGAGCAACGGCCGTAGTCTACATATCGAGCAAGTATGGTGAAAGAGACATACGCTCTTGCCATGCGCTCATCACGTGCTCGGTTGCACTATAGGAGGAGTATAATTCATATCCCCGATAATGTCTCCGAGCCATCCGATATTGTTGAGAACCTACAATAATTATTTATGTAACTAAAATTACAGATTTTCCATGTGAAATGAAAAAAGGTTTATGTAAAGCAAATTAATTTCAATTCCTATATTACCACGTTAGCTACACGTCCTAGATCACCCATTGGCAAGGTAATCTCGCGGCGAAAGTGGAATCTCGGACGTAGAGGCAACGGGTCCTCCAAAACACCTCCATGGCCACCAAGACCTCCACGGCCAATGCCACCGCCACCACGCCCGCCACGGCGACGGACTATGCCACGGCCACGGGTGCCATTACCCCAACCACTTAACGACGACATTGTTAGCTCAAACTATATCCAAATCAAAATAACGCATTATTCACAATAAATAGTATTAGTTCGCCTATATAAATTGGATTCAATATATGCATAATTAGGAAAACAAAAGGGGATAGAATTCAACAATATTATTATTGTACATAACCTTTGCGAACCAGCGACTTGAAAGACCTAGATGCTCCGGAACTACAACGAGCCTCACCTCACAGTCATATACACCCGGCTCTCCCACTTACGGTACTACACATGGCATACACCCCCTATCTAGACACATTCCAACATCATGAAGTCAGTGGCGGTCCCCACGTAGCTCGTGATGTTAGGCCGTACCTAATTAGGACGTGGGGCTCGTATCAAAACAAGAAAAAAGGAAATACTTACATTTATTGTATATAAAAATTAAAAAACCTAATAAAAGAATATATGTACACATATATAAATTGGATTCAATATATGCATAAATAGAAAAACAAAAGAAGATTGAATTCGACAATATTATTACCGTACATAACTCGGAAGACCTAGATGCTTCGGGAACTACAACGAGTCTCGCCTCACCGTCATATACACCGACTCTTCTACTTACGAACTACACATGCGCTACACCTCCTATCTAGCTACGGTCAACGTCACGGAGGCCGCAGGGCCCCCACGTAGCCCGTGACGTTAAACCGTAGCTAATTAGGACGTGGGGCTCTGTTTCAAAAACAAGAAAAATGAGAAAATACTTACATTTATTCCATATAAAAATAAAAAACTTAATAAAAGAATTTAATCATGTATTTCCTCCTATAGCTACCTAGAAATAAAAGAATTTCTAAGCAATGAAATAATGGAAATACATACCTACTACATTTTCCGTATGTCTATTATTTTCTTTATGAGCATATATTTTATAAATTGTATGTACAAGTAAAATTCAAATTTATGAAAAACAAGAAAATAAGAGATTGCTTACATTTATTCTATATAAAAATAAAAAACATACTTAACAAAAGAATTTTATTTTCTATTTCCTCCAATGGCTACCTATAATAAAATCATTTCTAAACAATGAAAGAATGGAAATACCTAGTACATTTTTTGTATGTCTTCTTTTATGAGCATATATGTTATAAACTATATATGTACAAGAAAAATTCAATTTTATGAAAAACAAGAAAATGAGAGAATGCTTATTAATACAAATTTAATGAGAGAAGGAACAATGCATGTACCATCCTAACTACATTTTCACGTGTATATACAAAATCACATCTCTCTAATTAATTTAAGCTCCTCCTACCTAGCTACTAATTAACATTTCTATGTTCTCCATCTCTAAACCACAAACCAAAATTTAATCACAACAAATGAAGGGAGGATGAAGATTCCATCCTTGACAACACCTTGGAGGAGAGAAATCTTCACAAACTAATGAAGAAAAAAATCGCAGCACCACCCTAGGCTTGAGTCGCCATGGACGGGAGGAGCTTGAGCTCACGGGTGAGTATGGTTGAATGGCTCGGGTGGCGGGGAGGAAGAAGGAGGTACAATGCTTTATATGGGTGCCGGCCATTAGTCCCGGCTTCTTCTCTTGTATTCGGGGGTTTAATTCGGATTTTCGGTTACCCCCCCCCAAACTTTGGCGCCCACCGTGGTTCGGTGAAGAACAACTCACGATGCCACCACAGAAGAAGTCCAAGAAGAACATTCCGACTGAGACAAATCAAGAAGGCCACCATCCTCCCGAAGGGAATGAAATCTCTTTCGTTCCCGAACCTTCTAACACCACGGATCGGAACGGAGATCAAAACTCAAATCTCTAATGAAGGCAAGAGCTAAGAAGACAACACACATTCAAGAACCTCACCTTCGATGTCGTTGACATCTATCACCCATACCTCGCGATTTGGCATTGGATTCATGAACAAATTCGACGCAACCATAAGATAGCAATTCCCGTGTATGAAGATACCCGCACCTAAGGGGGTCATTATAGTGTTCGGCAATCCGCAAGAGGCCGGAAACATTGAAAAGGGCCACACCCCCGGCCAAGCAAATGTGTACCAGTGAAAACGGTGAAGAAAGGAAGGAACCCTACGAAGAGGCCAAGCGCGCAAAGAAAAGATTGAGATAGCAGTTGATGGTGAAACCAAGAAAGTGTATCCGGACGACATGCCCGACAGCCGTCACAATTGGGTCTCACCTCAATCCCGAAGAAGAAAAAGAGCTCACACAATTCCTGAACAGAAACAAGGATGTTTTCGCATGGTCAGCCAAAGACCTGCAAGGTGTTGACAGGGACATCATCAAACATGCACTGGAAACAGATGAAAGAATACCTCCCAAGAAACAGAAACTTCGGAAAATGTCCGAAGAAAAAGTAAAAGCAGTTGAAGCTGAAGTTCAAAGGCTGCAAGACGCGAAAGTGATCAGAGAAGTCAAGTATCCAGTCTGGCTGGCCAACACTGTACCAGTAAAGAAGAAGAATGGAAAGTGGAGAATGTGTGTAGACTTCACGGATTTGAACAAGGCTTGCAAGAAAGACGATTTCCCCTTGGAGAGGGTAGACAAAATCGTAGATGATGCAGCCAACAGTGAAATGCTCTCTCTCCTGGATATGTTCTCGGGATATCATCAAATCGAGTTCACAAAGAGGACGAAGAAAAAACAAGCTTCATCACTCCCTTTGGAACGTTTTGTTTCGTGAGAATGCCGGAGGGGCTTGAAAAACGCAGGATGCACATTTTCGAGAATGATTACAATAGTCCTCCACCCTCAAATCCGCGAAACATCTTGGCATACGTGGACGATATAGTCGTCAAGAGTGTCCGGAGAAGAGATCACATCGGTGATCTAGCGAAACATTCGCGAACTTGAGAGCGGCGAATCGAAGCTCAATCTGAGAGAAGTGTGTGTTCGGAATTCACAAGGGGAAAGTCCTCGGATGCCTAGTCTCAACAAAGGGCATAAAGGCGAATCCCGACCAAATCAAAGCATTAGTAGAAATGCAAGATCCGGTTTCGAGTGAAAGATGTGTAGAAGTTGTCGGGGAGAGTGGCCGCGCTTAACGATTCATTCCTAGAGCTGCGTAAAGAAGCTTACCATTCTTTCAAGTTCTCGAAGTGCCAAGAATTTCCGGTAGTCCGAAACCCAAAAGCAAGCTTTCCAAGAACTCGAAAGATTACTTGTCCAACATGACCAAGTTGTGCCCTCCGGAACCAAAATCGCCACTTCGCTATACGTATCCGCATTGAATTCGGCGGTAAGCACCGTACTAGTGCAAGAAAAGGAGGAAGAAGGAAAGCTCAAGCAAATTCCAAGTATATTTTTCTTCGAAGCCTTGTCCGGTTCGAAGATCTTCTATTCCGAGCCGGAAAAGATTGCATACGCGATCATCATGGCTGCGAGGAAGCTAAGGCACTACTTCGAGGGTCACGGAATAAGGGTCATCACCAATCGGCCACCGAACGATTTATTCGCGAATAGAGAGGCATTTACCCGAATAATCAAATGGGGCGCTCAACTCTCGGAATACACTTGTGGACATCGAGAGAAGAAGCGCAATAAAATCGCAAGTCTTGGCAGATTTTGTCGTGGATTGGACTTCACCAACTCGGAACCTCGATGAAAAAATACCCGAGCCTTGGATAGTCCGGTGTGATGGGGCTTGGTGCTACGGGGAGTTGGAAATTCGGCGGTGGTAACGTCCCCGGCGGGGGTAGTGATAAGATATGCAGCTCGGCTCATATTCGCGAACAATGAACATTCCACGAATAACACAACGAGTACGAAGCTTTACTCCTGGCATTGAGGAAAATGAAAGCATTGGGGCAACAAACTTTCATAATCAGAACAGATTCGAAAGTTATTCAAGAACATGTTGAAAAAGAAAGTGAAGCAAGGAATCCCTGTTCGATGAAGTACTTGGAAAAGGTCGAGAAGTGGAAAGGCACTTCAAAGGTTACTCGGTACAACATATTCCAAGAGATGACAACAATGAAGGAGATAAACGGCGAAAGCAAGAAAGAAGAAATCAAGAATTGCCCCCCGATGTGTTCTTCGAAATCATTAGAGAACCATCTATCGGGGAATCAAGGCCGAAAATCGTGAATGCAGTAGAAACTCCCGATTGGAGAGCAGAAATCATGGCTTATCTGAGAGGTTACTATGAACCGCAAGATGAGTTGGACGAGAAGAGATTGAAACAAAGGGCACGGGGCTATACAGTGGTAAATGGAGAACTGTACAAATCGGGAGTTACTGAGCCTTGGCTAAGGTGCATCACCTCCGAAAAAGGCCTCCAACTTCTCAAAGAAATTCATAGCGGATTCTGTGCGCACATAGGCACCAGGGCTTTAGAAGGAAAAGTAATAAAATAGGGATTCTATTGGCCCACCATAAACATAAATGCTAAGGCACTTGTTCGGCAATGTGAAGCATGCCCGAAAACAACGAATCAACAAAACTTACCTTCAATGCCAGTTCACTTAATTCCACCATCTTGGCCGGTGCAAAGGTGGGGAATGGATCTAGTAGGGCCATTGCCAATGGCTCAAGGGAATTGTAGATTCGCAGTGTTCCCGTCGATTATTTCACGAAGTGGGTAGAAGCAAAACCACTTGTGAACATCAAAGCGCCAACAATTCAAAAGTTCTTTTGGAAGAACATAATCTACGATTTGGATTTCCTAGAGAACCGATCGTTGACAATGGAAAACAATTTGACCGTTACACTTTCAAAGAATATTTTCGTCGATGTATCATCCATGATCAATGGAGTCGTTGAAAGGGCAAATGGCCTGATTTTTTCGGGAATTAAGAAGTGCTTATTCGACCAAAAGAAGGGTAAATGGGTAGATGAATTACTGAAAGTAATCTGGTCCCACAACACTATTGTGTCAAGAGCAACAAGTTTCACACCCTTTCGCCTACTCTTCGGTACTAAGGCAATAACACCAGAGGAAATAAAGAATGAAAGCATGAGAGTCTGGAAAGCAAAAGAAATTGAAGAAATTGATAAGAAAGTGGAAAATGATATGATTGAGCTGACAATCCTTGAAGCTACTGAGAACATTGAGAAATACCAAAAGGAGACCAAAGCATGAAGAGACAAGAAAGTGGTTCGGAAGGACATCAAAGCCGGTGATCCGGTGTTCAAAAGAAAGAAGAACTGGGAGAACACGGAAAAACTTCATGAATCTTGGGAAGGGCCATATATTGCAAAAGAAACGGACATTCCGGGGGCTTTTCGTTTGATGGAGCAAGCGGCGAAGAGCCGCCATATTCGTGGAATGCCGACAACCCGGAAAGGTACTACCCATGAAAGTTCCGGTTGTAGCTAGATGTAACTTACGTGTCCTAAAAGCAAAAAAAAATCCGAATCACGTGTCCATAAGTGAATTCGGGAAAAAACAATAGCTTCTCGTTCCCTAGTTGCATTAGAATAAGGAGGACCGTACTCTTTTCCTTGCAAAAGGTGCTCTAAATCAAGAGGCAAGGTTTCTAACGAGGCGGATCTTTTGTAAATACTCTTTGTGATATATATATGAAAAGAGTTTTCCCCCAAATTGTGCATCTCAAGAATTCCATCGTGAAAAAAGAAAAAAGTTCGTGAGAAAGGCTTCCCGATAGCCAAAATTCCATCGTGAAAAAAGGAAAAAGTTCGTGAAAAAGGCTTCCTGATAGCCAGAATTCCATCGTGAAAAAAGAAAAAAGTTCGTGAGAAAGGCTTCCCGATAGCCGAATTCCATCGTGAAGAAAGAAAAAGTTCGTGAGAAAGGCTTCCCGATAGCCGAATTCCATCATGAAGAAAGAAAAAGTTCGTGAGAAAGGCTTTCGATAGCCCGAGAATTCCATCGTGAAAAAAGAAAAAAGTTCGTGAGAAAGGCTTCCTCATAGCCGAATTCCATCGAGAAAAAAGAAAAAGTTCGTGTGAAGGGCTTTCGATGGCCGAATTCCATTGTGAAAAAAAACAAGTTGTGAAAAAAGGCCCGAGATAAAAATAAGTTGTGGCCTAAAATCCCATCCACGAAGGGATTCCCCCTGAAAAGGCCCGAGACAACAATAAGTTGTGTCCTAAAATCCCATCCACGAAGGGATTCCCACCGAAAAGGCCCGAGACAACAATAAGTTGTGGCCTAAAATCCCATCCACGAAGGGATTTCCACCGAAAAGGCTTGAGGCAACAATGGGTTGTAGCACCGAGTTTCCATCATGATAATTAATGGCGATTGCGGTCAAGTGAATGTGTGAGGCGTTGTTTAAATTTTTTTTCCGTAACGCAAATTCTTGAAAGTTTTTTGCGATAAAAGCGTTCCGATAAAAGGGCAAGGGGCTTGTGTGGGAATTCGTAGAAAATCACGGTTGAAGCAACCGAGGTTGCAATATCAACCAAGGCAAGTATGCCAAGCGGATCAAGTCCACAAAATACGAGAAAAAAAATTGTCGACTTGCGTAACAATGTTTGAAGTTTTCAAAAACTTACCAAGATTTCTCCAAAAAGCGTGTTTGATCAAAATACTCTAGGAATAGTAAATCTTCTTTAACTTGCCTTGAAATTTTCATGCAAAACGGCAAGGTGGGGGAGGGTGACATTTTTAAAAAGAAAACGTCTTTATTGCCTTAGTTGCATAAAAATTTCAAAATAGTTCGGCAACAATTACATTGAGAAGTATAGATCCTAGAACGAAAGTTCGACAATGTGTCCTGGTTTGCGACTATTTTCTTCTGCAATGTCGCTAGTGTAAACAAAGTCGAGCTCATCGGCGATCGGGCTAAGGGGCTCCGTCTTCGGGATCGTCGAGGAACTTGAATTCACAACACTTGAAACCTCCTTCTTACGAAGAAGGAAGAAAGAGGAAAGATCGAAACATCCCATAGAAAATCTAAGTGAAACCTCAAGCCAAAAATCGGAAAAATCTTGTTCGGAATGAGCTTTTTGGAACAAATGCCACACTTCGCCACCGACGAACATTTATCGCGATGAATTCATAGAGGCATCACTTCTCGCGCGAGCCGAACTTGCGGGACTGCGCGAGTTAAAGTTTACAAAAAAAGGTGTTTACGCAAAACACTACAACTAAATGAATGTACAAATATACATGAACAGCCGGAAGGGCGAATGTTTCGGAAATTTCTAGCCCATAATGTCAACCTTCGGAGAGTCTTCTTCATGCCGGAGGCTTGGTCACCATCACCGTCGTCACGACGCTGTCGCCGAGCCCTCCTCGTCCGAGTCGCTTGATTCTTCATCTTAAGTATAGGATTCGGGAGATGCAACGCCTTTTCCTTGGTTCTCTTCATCAATTAGCTAAGAGAGGCAAAGAAACGAGATGTAAGGAAAATTAGAGGGCAAAAATTTTGCGAATTAGCGATGGCGAACGAACCGTCCGAAAACTAACTCCGGGCAAGCTTAGCGCGTGCGATGCTCTTGACATGCCCTCCTTCCCGCTAGCAAGCCGGAACTCCCTCGTGAATCCGGATATGGTAGCTTGCATATCCTCATTTGGCCGAATTCTTGAGGTGCTCGGGGCGTCGGGGAACTACGGGAGCTTTTTGTGAAACTTCACGAGATCCGCGCGGTCGAAGTCGTGAAGAAGTTTCGGGATGCTTTCTATAGAAAAGGCTGCCACAAAGTCGTTAGCACCGAGAGATAACTTCGGGAAGCTCCTTGAATTCAGCATCAATACATTCCATGAACTCGGGAAGCCCCAAGTCGGAAGGAAGAGGAGCGGGACGAACACCGAAATTGTTCAAAGATCTCTCGTACTCATCAAACAAAGCCTTCAACTTGTTGACAATGCTAGAAACCCTCTTCTCCGAAGTCTCCCTCTGCTTAGTCAAGGCCTTTTCGAGATCTTGAATTCTTTGTTCCTTGCTGCTCAGGGATCTGGCCAAGTCAGCATTGTTAGCACGAAGATCTTCAGCAATTTTTGAGGATTTGTCGTGAGTCCTGCGAAGGTTTTCAACCAAACTCAGATCTTCATCGTGAGTTTTCTGCAATTTCTCCAAATCCTTCTTGGATTGCTCAAGTGCCTCGTCAGCAATCTTCTTCACGTCTTGACAATGCTTCAGGGCTTCCGCCAATTCGGCTACCTTTTCCTCGAGGTCAACATTTGCGGACCGAGCAAGAGCGAAGTTGCGCTTAAGTTCCTTAGATTCTCGAGAAAGTCGCTTGTTCGCCTTCTCTTGGTCAATGAGCCGTTCGGCGGCAACTTTCCCAAGCATGGAAGATTTGAGAGCATAATCTTCTTGAAATTTTGCAAGCTTGGACGGAGGGTACGAACGAAGAAGGTCCTTAAATTCTGAAAAGTTCCATGATTAAAATCTTGAGCAAAAATTCGTAAAGCTGAGAAGTACAAGAGTTAACGAAAATAATCAAACCTTGTCTGCTTAGATTTTGTAAAGTAACCTTCTTCCCCGAACCCGAAGTAGATTTCTGCAGAGAAGAGCGAGTCTCCTTCCTAGAATCGCGAACAGCTCCTCCAAGTGAGTGAAGTGACAGTTCCGAACCTTCCCCTTCTGTTTCATCAATAAGCGCATATGATTTCCAAAGCCTTAAAATCATGAATGCTCCACCTTTGTTTCTAGACACCTCGCAGCCAACACTTAGCAATTCACCATGATACAATGTACTGAAGCTCTTGTAGAAGGCAGCTACAGAAGGAGAGGGATCGCAACCTTCAGGAAGAACTTCGCGAACTTCAACCAAAGGAGCATCCGGGACGGGATTTTCACCCCTATGAAAAGTAAGCTCAAGCTCTTTAGTGAATTCGAAAGTTGCCTCTCCTTGAGGATGAGCGGACCGGGGAACGGCGGTAGGGAGCTCGGCCGGTAGCGTCGGGCATAATTTCCTTCGAACTTCGGGAGCAAGCATCCGAAAAGGAGTCAATATCCACGAACTCATTTTCAGAACCCGACGGGCAGTGTTCACGAAAATTGAATCTCAACAAGGGCCAAAAGAAAGAACCTTTCTGGCCGGGCTCCGTGAAGAGGTCGTCGTCGAAAGCGGAAGGAACCCGCCGAACTTCGGTAGAGACAACCTTCTTTACAAGCACCTTGTTCGGAGCAAGGCTACGAGTCCGCCCGAAGTTCGGCGTCCGAAACTTGTTCGGAAGTTTTGCGTACGCGCTTCGACGACTCAAGAGACCTTGTCTTCGTGGGTTGAGTGCCAGAAGAAGTAGTCTCGTCGGCAGTCGCGGGGACGCTTTTGAAAGATCTTCTTCTCAGGCCTTTCGGAGGAGCGACTGAACAGCTGGCAACAGCAACTGCAGAAATCTTAAGCTTGCGGCCTGGGCATCGCGAGGGAAAAGCTTTATCCCCGCAAACTTCGGAGAACACACGATTTATCTTCCTTTTATGCTACACCAAAGCTTTGTACGCCTTGTACTCGTTCATAGTATATTCACCTATCGTAAGAGTTACTCTTTTCTCGACATCGAGCATGAAAGCATCGTAGCTTTGACCCTCCCTCAGTTTAATGCCAAACTTCGGGAATGGGACTTCTTGTGATGCCCAATTAACATTGAAGTGCACGATCTCGTTTGGGGCCCAGCCATTAGAGATCGGCCAAATCCGGGCAGCAACGAACTCTTCGACAATGTCGCGGCCTCCAAGGATAGTGCTGGCGAGGTGAAAAGCATTTTCACGGCTTCGATCCCCACGCCCGATGGTTGAACTCAGCGGTGTTCACGGCGATCGGGGCTTCAATAGGAGAGGACGAGAGGATGGGTCGGTCCTTCGTATCCGGGAATCATAGACATGTCAACCTTGACATAGAACCGATCGAGCTCCGGTTGTCGGTCATGTTGGTCTTGCGGCGGGGCGCGATCTAAATTCGCGTGATCCCTCTCCGGTTGTTTTGTCGTGAAGACATAGTGAGCTTCGTAAAACCGCCCGTCGTCGACTTTGATAACGTCGGGCACAATGACTAACTCGAAAAACCTTGCAAAAGCATCGGCGGCGAGGTTACACCCGAAGGTCTTCATGATCCAAATAAACTTGGACATATCCGGGAAGGACGTCGGCGAGAGCCGATGAATCTTCACGAAAAAGCGTCTAAGATTGCGGGGAGAACCGGATTGCAAGGGAACCTAAGGCCGCGAGGTGAAGAAGTCGCGAAACACAACTACCTCTCCATCTTCGGGAGTAGGGGTTTGCTCATCCAGTGGAGCCCGCCCGGTGCTCGAAGGGAAGAATCCGGTTGTTTCATATTCTCCCGATCATGTTTGTGGTAAACTTGGATTCTCCGAAAACAAGAGACGGCGGGAGAGGTCTGTCGGCCTTGTTCGACCAAATCTCCCGGCGTCGGCATCCACATCCCCGACGTCTTCATCATCTCCGTCCCGACCTCACCGTCTTCGTGACTCCTGGATTTGCTAGCAGCAGGCGAGCCCTCCTCTTCGGGAGGTTGAGCATTCTCAGGATTCTGAGCAACTGGTTCGGCTGGAAGGCCAGCTGCAGCAAGTTCTTCGGTCGTCATGGGTCTTGCAGTACTTTTGCCTCGAGCCACCTATTCGACAAGAGTACGGATAAGAGAAAATAAAGACAACGTTCGTGAACAAAATTCGCAAAATAAAGAACACTAGTACGATGGAAAGAAGAAACAAGAGTTAAGAGACAAAGAGAATAATACCTTAGAAAAGTTCGGAGAAAATTTGAAGCTGCAAACGCTAGAACGCAAGACGAATTTCCGCGAACGAGAGAGCTACAATTTGCAACAAAGCAAGAGAGCGAAAGAAAAAATTTAACGGCGAAAGCCGTCTATTTATAGGGACGAGGGGGGGGGTTGTTCGCGAACGTGCCTTGATTCGACCGTTGCGAGGTTCCCGGGTGACGCGTGTCCCCTCCGATGTTCCGAGGGTGACGTTTTTTACTGAAATTTCGAAATGTTCGTGGAATCGGATCGTCGGAGTCAACCCGCTTCCTCGAGGGGCTAGTGTTGGGGAATTCAGGAAAACTCGACACCCTCAAAACGTCGAGGTTAATGAAATTTGTGATGCAAGTTTTCAGGGGCAAAGAACTCACGAAGATCCGGAGTCCGAAACTCACGAAGTCTCGGAGTCGCGAATGCGCGGTGGTCCGGAGTCCCGAACTCTCGAAGCCTCGGAGTCGCGAATGAGCGATGGCTCGGAATCTTGTACCTGCTAAGCCCCGAAGTCGCGAATTCGTGAAGACTCAAAGCCATGAACCTGCGAAGCCACGAACTTCGGGAATCTGTGAAATTCGGGAATATGATGGAGGACGAGTTCGGAGTCACGGTGCGTGAAGATTTCCTGAACGGGGAGATTCACGAACTAGCAAGAAGCAAAGTCAAAGTTGTCGTCTCAAAAAGTCCGGGTTTAACGTGTGAACTAGTGGGAGGCTTGTAAATATATGAGATGTAAAAGACATTTGTGTGTGTTCACACTAGGAATATTCTTTGAGTTCAAAGGTATTGTCGGAATGTAAAAATCCCTTCGTCTCCCTATAAAAGGGGGCGTGAGGGCACGTGTAAGAGGATTCATAACTTTTGAGGTACGAGTAGTTTTTGGGAGATCCTTTGTCTCCTCTTACGTCATCTGTGGCTTTGACTTGAACGTTTTCCTAATTTCTTCTCTTGTGTCGTGTGTTCGGGGTTTCATCCGGATTTTCAGTTAAACCCCAACCCCCCCCCCCCCCCCCCCCCCCCCGAACATGTTGAGCAAAATATAATTTGTATATAGTGGCGCTTCAAAAATTATAGTGTGTGTTTGATCTTTAAAGGCCACTAAGATGCATAATGACTGGTTCATTTATATATAGTCAAGTCGCTGCATAGTTACAGTAGTGTCAGTTAAGATCATGGATCACACCCTACCACATAACATTGGTCTCCAAAGTTGCTGCCAATATAATACAATCTTCGTCAACAGGCTGCAGGTTGTGCTTCGCTGGCTAGCATTTTTTCCACAAAGGTGCGCCCAATTTTGCAGGAGCTATCAGATATGTAATAATGCAGGAGCTCCTGGTACCTCCTACACCAACGTCATACTCTTTCCCATAGGAACTGACAGCTGCATAGTCAGATTCATCCCTTGGTTTCTAGTTCTATAGAAACTGCTTATGCTTCTGTTCCTATTCTAGTTACATACCATATGCTACCTTGTGACTACATATTTACAACACATCACAATGTATTATCAGATTTCCTGCACCAATATTTAATTCCATATGTCATAACTTGCTGTGGTGCTTTAATGATAATGCTATAAAAGTGAAATAAATATTGTTATTCAGTTCTGACACTACTCACGCATGCCGTCTATATGAATTTGTACTTAACCTAGCTAGTCTTAAGTTCAGTAAATATAATTTGGTTTGTATCAGCAGCAATCCTAAATTATAGGGCCGGTGTGTGTGCCCTATTGAGAAATTAGTAAGTCAGTAAGATCGATGTGTATGAAATTATCAATCGGTTTGCCCAAACAAATGAAGTTGTTGCATGATTAATTGAAGGGGTTAGAAGCTTCTCGACAACATGATCGAGCTCTTTGTACTATGTAGGAGAACAATTAAACAAACAAAAGGATCTCAAAGATTATTTCAAGGCGACGTACAAGTACACCATGAGTGCCTGCCTAGGTTCTTGGTTCTGCTTCTGCTAATGCCTTTGAACACATCGCTGATCCCCAATGTTCTTCATATGCTGTATGTTGCAATGATTTGCCATGTCTTGTTATGGTCGTCTTACCAGCACTGACCAACCGTAGGGTTTAAGTACACCAGCGCCAGGGTGAATGAATCAAGCGACGCTGAAACGACTTCTATAAGCATTTTGGCTACATTGATGCAAGTTTTCCCAGTGCCTCCTATTCTTGGGACAGCGATGCATATTCATCTCCCAACATGCAGAAGTCATGTTTTGTTCTCCTCGCGATCACCTTCTCTTTTATAGACGGAAAGAAACTGACTGCAATAACTTATGGTTGTGATGGTTCCTATCCTAACACTTTCTGATCTTGGCACAGACGCATTCCACACAAGGATGTCAGAAGTGGTGAGAAAAATCCTGCTACAGCGAGCCCTGCTAGTTTAATTTGTGGTGGACACAATAATCGTGGGCACAGTGGGACACTTAGCTTGAACATGTACACAAGTTGTGCTCTGCAACGCGGCAGCATTGAAGATATTATGTGATTTTTCTCTATTCCCTTTCTTTTTGAATTTTTCTTACCAGCCTCACTTCATTACAGGGCTGTCACAATGGATTTCTTAGTTGGTGATAAATATCAGTTATGCTAGCTCATAAAAAAAATTACAGAATATGTTTGTGCAGCCAAATTATACGTCGCTCGGATATGGTCATCCAACTATGCGGTTCTTTTATGTGTGTTCCATTCCAACTGCGTGTTTTTTATTTGCTCTAAACACTCTATTTTGGTTAATCTACAATTTTGACATTAAGCTGGAGCCAGGAGTAATTAACCTGATTGAAACCTGTTTAAAGATGCCTGAGGCATGGGATAAACATGGCTCGCAGAGGAATCCTGAGCAAGAGCAAGAGGGAGGTGCTTGGCAGTATGATACTCGCAGGAATATGATAAAGAACCCTTATATAGCAGGGAAACCGAGCGCCTTCTCTTCAGAAGTTGTTCCCAAAGAAAAAAGTTTGTACATCAAGTGTTCCGTTGTCAATTCCTTTCAACAACGTTGGCTCTCCACACGCCTCCTGTATCAAGTATACGTCGCCTTTGCTCGACACTAATGGGAGATCTCCTGATGCCTCCAAGTCTTAGTGTCACAACAAAGCCACTGAAATGGACAGCGGCATCTTGTGAGCACTTCATTCATCTCTCATCTATCTCTGGCTTCTCTCTACCCTTCACATGCTCTTTTATATATAGGGAGCATAATGGGCCTCTGCTACCACGAGGTGGATGTGTTGTTTAGTTTGCTAAAAATTCTAACGTTTTCTCCGCCCTCTCTCCATCACATCACATTAAATACACCAAAAAGACATAAGTTGGGAGTATTAAATATAAGTAAAAAATAACTAATTACACGGTTTTGATGTACTTCGCGACACCCATCTTTTGAGCCTAGTTAGGCCATGGTAGGATAATATTTACCACAAACAAACGAAAGTGCTACGAGTGTGCTACTGGAG
Organism: Cenchrus americanus; assembly: GCA_947561735.1. Classification (NCBI taxonomy): domain Eukaryota; kingdom Viridiplantae; phylum Streptophyta; class Magnoliopsida; order Poales; family Poaceae; genus Cenchrus; species Cenchrus americanus. The sequence goes on from OX387242.1 coordinate 9,919,067, forward strand.
TTCAAAATGTTGAAAAGTCAAATTTTCTCACGAACTAAAGAAGACCCGGTGGGAACCGGTACGAATAGCGAGGTAACCGGTCCTATCGGTCCGGACCGGTAGCGGTACCGGCCGGTTCCCAACCTCCTCAATTCAAATTTTTCAAATTTGAATTTAAAAAATTGGAATATGAAAGAAAATTGATAATAATACTTTAAGGTGGCTAGAAGCTAATGGTGTCATAATGTTTTCAAATATTAGTTCATTTAGTTTTTTTTAGCAGGCGTTAAAAGTTCAACCAAAAAAGGAAAAGAAAAAATTCACCCGGTCGGACTTATAATGCCCACAACAAATACTAAATGCACTAATATTTGAGAAATTTTGACACAACTAGATTCTACGCACCTTTTGAAATAGTTTTTGGAATTTTTGTTTTATTTTTAAATATTTTAATTTAAATTTGAAAACATGCCAAATTCTTCATTAATTCGCAACCGACCGGCTAACCGGTCTTACCTGTCGGTTAACCTATGGCCACCGACCGACTATTTGAAATTTTATGTTTTTTCTTGACCGGTCCGTTGCTACCTCTAGCCTTCGGTAGTGGAAGGCCGGACCGGTTACCGCGGATACCGGTAAAAAACAATCAAATTCAAATTTGAAACAAGTTGGAGATGCTACATCTCTTGGGGTAGGAGGCTCTCCGGGCCAAAGTCCATGAAGGATTGATGAATTCTCTTAATGATATATGTTTCATTCTTTATTCACAAGAGTTGCTAAGAGTTGATAAACTGAGCAAAATCCAAAAATACCACTAAAAGTTCCACCAAACTAGCCACACCGCCTAAATGATGGGTAGACGGGACATTTAAAAGGGTTTAGCACGAAATCCAAACAACCCCCTATTAAGGTTTAGCTAATCTATGTTTTAGCTTGCTACGAAATTTCAAAGTTTAACAATCTGAAATTTAGTCGAAGGGGTATCCAAACAACCATATAGAGAAAAACAGGTCGTGCAGGGGATGTGTAAGCTACACGTAACGACATATAGTGAAGAATACAAAAGAACCTTGGCCAAAACAAGAAGAAGAAGGTGAGTGCTTGGTTATCACTGCCTTAAAGTAGCGATTTTGTGGCTTGGTTATCACTGCCTATAGCGATTTTCGAGAGCTCGTGACATCGTCATCACCGCCCAGGAAAAAGTATGACAGAAGTGGCCACATCACAAAATCTCTGTAAGTAGTCAACACGGGATACACGCACATGTTTCATTCTTTATTCTCAGCGATGTGTATCAGGAAAGAAACCCCTCCTTTCACAATGCACAATATATACAATCCTACGATAGTATTGTAGTATTACAAGTTTTTTTTTACTATGGGTAAAATGGTAAATTTGTCAAAATATATTATTTGGAAACTTTCCGCCCACCCCCCATTCAGTCGAGCTGTACCCAATTTTTATGTTTCATTTCCTATATTACAATACCATTTTACATTTCCGATAATACGTTTATACTACCCATACGACCTATGAATACTACCATACTACAACTTAAAAAAAGGGCAGTCAAAAATTAATCTCAACCGTCCTTTTCAATTACATACAAGTCATTTTCAATCGGTAGTACATGTCGTATTGTGCGCCGTAAAAGACCGCCTCACGTTATTGTTTCTAATACAATTGTATATGGTCCTGTTTGGAGCCTCTTGCTAAAGTATAGCAACTTTGGATCCAAATAGGTCTAGCAAAAATTTTGCTAAACTTCAGTTGGAGCTCAAAATGTGCTTCAGTCATTATCCATCCAAGAGTTGCTAACACTTGATAAACTAAGCAAAATCCAAAAATACCACTAAAAGTTCCAGCAAACTACCCACATGTAATGCCTAAATGAAGGGTAGCATCGACATTTAAAAGGGTTTAGCACGAAATCCAAACAACCCCCTATTAAGGTTTAGCTAATCTATGTTTTAGCTTGCTACGAAATTTCAAAGTTTAACAATCTGAAATTTAGTCGAAGGGGTATCCAAACAACCATATAGAGAAAAACAGGTCGTGCAGGGGATGTATAAGCTACCAGTAACGCCATATAGTGCTGGCAGAAGAGTACATAAGAACCTTTGCCAAGAGATAAAGAAGAAGCTGAGTACTTGGTTATCACTGTACAGTAGCGATTTTGTTGCTTGGAGGAAGAAATGCACCGGTACCCAACTCTTACTTCCACACTATTGTGTTTGACCTTTGATGTCTTGATGCCTCCAGGCCTGGCTTTTGGTGTCACAACAAAGCGACTGGAGCAGCCAGCGGCCTCTATGAATAGTCAGTTTGTTCATCTCTATCTAAGGTATAGCACCAGGCACCATCTTCTCTGCCTTCACCTTCTCTTTTATAGACAGCAGAATGGATACTCGTGCTATATATTACGGCGCAGACATTATTCAATGTTTAATCCATGGAGCAACTGAAACATGTTGGGTTGTTTTTTTTTGCAGAAAGGGTGCATTAGATTTAAAACCACTTGAGTATGTTGTGGTTCTTTAATTAATTGTTTGATCAACATAACTGAAAAGTTTAAATAATTGAAAGTTGGAGTTCAATGTTTTCATTTGAAGCTGTTGTATAATTGCTCAGCCTCTAATCTCCTCAACAGAAGTCAATGGAGCTGGTAAAGCTCCTCAAGTGCCCCTGCCAGGCGTGCAAGGCAGCAGGCACTAAAGTAGACAGGAGCAAGCATGCTCCTGTCAATGTATTGTATAGGTACAGTAGGTGTACTTGTAGAAGTACTAGTAGCTAGTAGGGTACTAAGTGTATTGTTGTACCTAGAGTTGACTTTGCCCTGTACAAAGGTGGAAGCAAAGCAGCAATGAAAAATTCAGTTCTTGCCATCACAGTTTCAGCAGCCAAGTGCTTGTGTGTGTGTGTGCTTGAACTCACCTGGGCGCCTTGGGGCTGCAGGGCAGCTCCATTGCCAACAGAAGCAGCACAAAGAAGATAGCAATATAGATCTTCATTCGAGATATACGACCAGTGCATGTAAAGAATTTATTTCCGACACTTCTGTTGACGCCTTAGAGAATTAGCACTCATCCATTCTTCTTCATGCTGCAAGTCCTGAGGATTTTCCATGCATGTATTTTTGTGATCGACTAGCTAGCATTGATCGATGAAGAACGGGTACATCAGCAATAATGGTAGAAACAAGTGACGAGGCTCTAGAGAGCAATCAGCAACCACTTATTGGACTAGTTACTGTAATGGAAGATATTCCACCATTGCCTATGGAGCTCCTTCCATGAATACTGAGCATTTTTCATGTCCCAACATGCAAAACCCAGAGCTTGTTTTCCTTCACCTCTTCTTTTATTATAGACTGAAAGAAACAGACTACAATAACTCATGACGATGGTTCCTAACTACAATATGTAATCAATACTGAGGTACCTAGCTAGCTCATCAATTTTCATGTAACTTGGTAAATTCTATTTATTTTCATTCATAATAAATGGATTCATAGAGTTGTAAAATGACCAATATTGAAAGCAACCCAGAGTTATTGGCATGAAACCTGTTCACAAACCAAGCAGAGTGACAATTTCCTTATCCTGGCTGTCACAGAACTGGTCTACCGTTAATTATACATAGACCAACTTGCTATAGTCATTTAATCAGTGCATTATCAGAAGCGTCGATGATCGCTACAGTACAAGTTTACTCTTTTCTATGCCTCAATTGTCACAGAAAGGGCGGCTTGTCCCCAGCGACCTGTGATTATGGTCCCAGAACTGTGTATGGTACTCCAAGAGTCTTTCAACCTTGTCTGGCATCAGAACTGTTGTTAATCGGCTAAGGCAATGTAGCTCTGATTGTTACAGGACAGTGTTGGTCCTTCACCAATAAGGTGCATAGAAAGGGGTGGCTTTTCATCGCTGCATGATTTTATTGCTCCCAATGCCTCCGCAGCCTAAGTGACATCAGTAGTAAATCATCTGTGTTTCCAAACGAAAAGCTCATCTATCTTTGACAAGCAAGGAAGGGGTTCATGAATCTCAGGTTGCAGCTCTTCTGCATGTGCTAGCTGGTATGTTCTTTTATTATCGACTAGGATGAGGAGAATGCCACACATACAATTCAGGCAACAATAGGACACGTACGGGACAATCCCTGAAAAGTAAAAAGAAAATTGTTTTTGCTTAGATTAACTAAGGCAACAATAGGACACGTACGGGACAGATAACTTAATTTTCAACAGTTTTGAATTTTCCATCAACTGATCTGGTGCTCGCTACATATATAATCATGAGTCACAACACTCCCGATAGCTGTTTCTGTCACACTTAGTGACGACTTTTAGTGACGAATTTTTCTTCATAGTTAGATTCTTTTAGTGACGAAATTTATACAAGAAAATCTGTTTCAACAATACAATGACCAGCAATTGAAGTACCGTATGTATGTGCATCTAATTGTGCCCATAGCTGGCTTTGCCACACATTTTTCAGCTTTTGATCGAGGAATTACTAATGTCACAAGAATGCAGCGTACAAGATACAGGAAGATGCAAAAACTATTGACCACAAACATATGTACATTATTTAAGTTGGATTTTTGAATTAGCTGAAACTTTCAGTGACACGAAAAAAAGGAAAGAAAAACACACAAGGTTGTCAAGAAGCAAGAAAAAATCTCTACGGTTGTTTCTGCTGGAAATCATGCATGCCACGTTCCTGATCAAATTGTGTGATTCTATCCCGCAGACATAGAAATGCCGCACTTGTATTGACTGACGAAGGAACTCTGCAAGCGCCACTTCTGATGAGAGCAACAGGCATCCTAACAAACTACAACACCAAAGCATATTATTTATTTTGACAAAGCTGCATCGTATTTACCCTGACCAATCTGAAATGTGTTATGCAAGAACTCCTGATACCTCCTACACCAAGATCCAGACACCCATAGCATGGGTACTGAAACCCCCTCTGATCCATGATCAGGTCTATCCAATGGTTAGTTTACTAGCACTAGCAATTTTGCTACTTGGCTTCCTCTTTTATATATCATGTAAACCGACCTATATATCTCATTTTCTGCATCACCTACCACTTCATATCTCCAGGACAGTTATCTCAGGGAATCGTATTTGTCAGTTCGAGTTAGGGCTCTACTTCTGCACAAGTCAATCTGACAAGGAGACACATGGTTCTTTTTCGGAACCGATCTAATTAACTCCACGATTTTTCAATTAGTCTTAGGCTTCTACAACCACGAGCATCTGCAAATTTAGCTGCAACTAAGATGCCATTCAGGAGCCTGAATGCCATTCTTTGTAATATAAAGGCTTCTGCTTCTTTTGAAGTGGCTGCAAACGTTTCACCTCTCTCAGCATGCAGCGAGCTACTTTCTGTTGTGCTTCATCTTTTTTCTCTTACCATTACCAAAAAGGGAGCACAACATCACATAATTGGAATGTGCACTGACCACTGAATGCTTAACAATGGAATTTTGAGTTCACTGTATTCAGACATGGAGGTACTCCGTTTAGCGAAGAAGGGACTATTTATGCCGCCAGGGTCGTCTGATACTGTACTGTGGAATTTTTTTAACATTCTCTTTTACAAAATTTGAGCTTATATGAAATGGCAGATCAAATGCAAAAGAACGCTTATTGGAGTGTGCCTAGCTACTGTCAAATTTGAAGAAATAAAATGATTTTTTTTATCTATTCCCTTTATTTAATTTCTTTTACCTCACTGCATGGCAGGCCGTACTAGCAGTTGGTTGGACACTAGTGGGAGATCTCCTGATGCCTATGAGTCTAAGGTGTCAAAACAAAGCCACTGTTGTGGCCGGCAGCAGCAAATGTGAGAAGTTCGCGTTCGTCTCTCATCTATAAGTCCAGCTTCTTCGTCTAGTACCACAGCGTGGATGTGCACTAATGTAATATGGTGCTTTAATTTCCTGATAAAGTTAAGGACAAATTGTTTGAATGTAGTTCTGTCATTACTCATGCATATATAATAATCTGTACAAAATTTGTGCATAACCAGGTTAAGTTCAGCAAAACATAATTTGTATATAGTGGCGCTTCAAAAATTATAGTGTGTGTTTGATCTTTAAAGGCCACAAGGATCCATAATGGGTTCATGACCATTTTATTTATATAGTCAAGTCGTTGCATAGTTACAGTAGTGAATCAGTTAGGATCGTCGATCACACCGTACCAAGCTATGCTCGTGTCACTATTGGAAAACAAAATTTCCATGTGTGTAGCAATACCGACAGGGAATGCATAATACCAACAGGGACATAGGAAAATCATTTCCCTGTCGGTTAACCGTCAGGGATACAAAGCGACAGGGACAACAAAAATTGCCCGTAGGTTCTTCCATTTTCGTGTCGGTTCGGCACCCACAGGGAAATGTGCTCCGTCAGGTTTGGATCATTTACCCTGTCTAAGAAAACCTGACAGCAAAATAAACCTTGCACCACCAGGACAACACATTTTCTTATAAAAACGACTTCATTATCCTATCACTTTAATTAACCGACAGGGAAACACATATCACTAACAAATATAATAGAATTTGTATACATTTAATGCTGGAATTCACAGCTTAGCACCCAGATGTTCATATCACAAACCAAAAATATATAGGTAAACTAATTATATATATTAAAACTAGAATCCACAGCTTAGCACCCACAGTTCATAAAAACGTACAGTCTACATGCATTTAGACAACACAGTTTGGCATCAACAAAATAAGGATATAGCAATAAATTCACAGCTTACAATTACAAGGATATTTAACCTACAATCCTCGATTAAACCCTACACATCACAGTGCATAATGAACTATCAGTTAACAATGTTAGCCTTAGACTCTGACTTAATCTCATTCACTAAAATTCACTCCATGGACTTCCTCGTTACCTGAAAATTATGGGGTAAATAATTAGTAATGAGCTAACTTTTCTATGCACAAAGTAAATTATATTTTACTAAATGTGTAAATTAATAGAAGAAAAGTGCATACCCAGGTGGATGAAAAGCATATGGTAGCCCCCTTGCCATTTGGCCTTCTTGTAGCCTTAACTGCTCCTCTTGCCATTGGGCCTTCTGTCAGCTCACTCCAAGCCTTGAAGCATAATGAATGTTAACTAGCATAAATATGTGTGCATAATGCATGACACAAACATTAGTATTTCATTTACAAGAGAATATGTTCAGCGCTAGTAGTACAGAGAGTAAATTTCTGTGGTGATATAATACTCCTATCAAGCATACAAGGGTTCAAAATGTTCATGCACTCGACAGTTCATAAATTCAATTAAGTGTTACCCATAGACAAAGTAATAGTACAGAAATTAAAGTGGTCACTAACAACTGCATAATTTCATTATTAAAAAAAACAGGGACACGTACAAGACAAAGTTTACCTTGAGTGACAAGGACACATGCACGGAAGCACCATCATGCCAAATGCATCTTTCGTTGATTTAGCTCTTCAAGTTCTTGCCATTTTCTTGAAACCCAATTTAGCTCTTCCAGTTCTTGACATTTTCCTAAAAATAAGGAACCCTCATGCACAATCAGTAGGTATACACAGAGGACCATCAGGGACGTGGGGCTGGCGGCGCGAAGGAACGACTGGGCACTAGATCGGGGGCGTGGAAGCCCGCCGTGTGCGCATAGGCGCTCGGGGGGGGGGGGGGGGGGGGGGTGGTGGTGGTGGAGGACCGGCGGGTGGATGCTTGGGGCCAACAGCGTGGTCGACCGCCGGAGGCGCGAGATGCCGGCGGGGCTCGGCCGGAGGCACCAGCCGGTGGCGTGGGGGCGGGCGGAGGTGCTTGGCTCCGGTGGCGTGGAGTGACCGGGTGGAGGCACTAATGGGGGCGAGGGGAGTGGAGGGGACTGTAGTGAGTGGATTAGGTTGGACCTAGTGTTTCTATGGGCTTGTGATCCGTTGGATCGGATTGATGGACAGATAGAAAAAAATGGGACATAGAGGCTATTTGGGCCGACCGAAAATATGGCCCATTAAACAAATTTAACTTTTATGTTTTAAGTAATTCCAATAAACATATATAGATGCATTTAAGTTCTAAAATATATTCCATTGCACAAAAAATATAAGTTAATTATTTTCAAGAATAAACATACTAAAATAACATTATACTAAACTTTCATATGAAAAGTAAAATTAGCTATTAAACACCCTTAATCTCACAACACCAAAAAGATTAATAAAAACTTGCTCTCAAATAAGGTAACGAACACAGTTTCGAAGTTAAAACTTAGGTATTATTGAATTTCGAAAACTATAAGGTAACTATGAAAGCTAGACTGCAAAAAAAATCGTCTTCTAGGATTTCTTGTTACCATTTCGATGAACTTCAAGTCGAACTTTGAGATATGAACACTTCATATTATTTTTGAACTCGTAAGAAGCTCACATTAACACAATCTTACCTTTAAACAGTTGTTACCATTTTTGGATTTATATTGGCATTTTTAGGGGGGGGGGTTGTTTTTCTATTTTTTAAATATCTAATTAAGATATCCTTTGTGAAGTATCATGAAAATAATTATCTTATATAATCTCAATACATTTTTCACATGTAACAAACAACATAAAAGTTGTCATCTAGGACATTTAAGAATTTTCAAATATATTTGTTATTTTCTAACATATAAATGAATTTTTATGTGCTTATCCAAAGTAAATCCAAGATGACCTATGTGTAGCTCCAGTAATATATAAAAATTGCACAAAAATTGTATTTATACTCTTTTGTGACATTATTGACCATTTCTTGGAGATAGAGGAAAAATTCAATTGTCTTCTATGAACAATTCAAACTTCTAACTCAAAACTATCATATAATAATTATAATAATATCCAAAATTGTCAAAAAGTTTTATAAGTCAATCCAACAATATATTATTGGTCCATAAGCTTTCCATAAAAATCTTGAATACATCATTACTTGTTTTAATAAAGTTGGGTCATACATTGTCAACAAAAGATGTATCACTCAACTAATTTCCTATAACTCAAGTCAAACTTTGAGATTTGAATACATCATAACATTTTGAACTCATATACATCTCAATTTTGTACGTAACCATATATATGTTGACTACAACATTAGAAATTACGACCTTACATCAATAATTATTATGAAATATCATGCATTTCTATTATCGTCTTAAATGGAAGAAAACAAGCTATATGGAAAAGATCCAAGAAATAATGATTAACATACAAAAATTGAAATTAAATGAAAGAATATGATTGTCTAAAAATTTGCAAAAAAGAACCATCAAATTTGGAGTTCATATGAGTGAGAAATATCCAATTGCAAAATTTAATTTCGGATAAAAAAGAGAAAGTTGGATGTTGATGTGTTCTTCCTCTCCATATTGATGAATTTCACCGTGTGCTATGACAATTTCCCCGTGTGTCAAGTCGATTTTCTCTGTGTGTTTTGTCTAACCCACGGGGCAATGATGGATTTCCTTGTGCATTTTGGCATTTCCCCGTGTGTTTGCTTAGAAACGACAGAGAAAAATGAGTTTCCCTCTCGTGTTTTTGCAAATACCGACACGGAAATGTGTTGGTGATACTTCATCCCGACGTTGATTTTACCATCGACCCGAGCTTCTCGACCTCACGGTCAAACCGAGCATCCGTCCCTATCTACCTTCCTTTTCCTTTTAGACAGAGCCCACACACTTTCCTCTCCATTCCACTCTCGCATTTCGACCCCGGATAGATCCGGCTCCCTCTCCTCGTTCTAGGGAGGATGGCCACGACATGCACCGGATCCCGCGCCGGCGGCCCCGGTGTGAGCTCATCGGAGCGATTCCGGCGGCCGCCTCGGCGGTGGTGGAGCGGCTCCCCGAGCTGCACGCGGCGAGCTCGCGCCGCGGCCTCGTCGAGATGCTGTGCTGGCCAAGCGGTCCGTCGGCCGGCCTGTCGACGCCGTTGAAGCTTTTTTTTCCATTTTTTTCTTCGAAATTTTTGCTCAAAGTTTTTTTCTGATTTTTTGTCCTCAAAGTTTTGTCCTCAATTTTTTTGACAAACTTTTGCTTCAATTTTTTTGTTTCTGAAATTTTTTGCCAAACTTTTTGCTCAAAGTTTGTTTCTGAACTTTTTGTCAAACTTTTGACAAATATTTTGTTTTAGAACTTTTGTCAAACTTTATTCGATTTTGTCGTTTTTGTCAAACTTTTGACAGAAATTTTGTTTTCAAACTTTTTCTATCAAAGTTTAATCGATTTTGTCAAAAAAAAGTAAAACTTTTGCTTCAAATTCCTGTCAAAAGTCTCTGTTCACAAAACTTTTTCTCACGCAACTATTTTGCAATACATATTTTTACCCTTTTCTGTTTGTATAATTTTTTTAAAGAGATTAGGGCCTCCAACTTTGGAGAATTAGAATTGTGAGTTCACGTGGCAGAATTTGAGTACTAGGTGCTACAAGAGGGCCGGTTATCAATTCATATCTAGCTGAAAGGTGATCAAGGCACTTTGCATTGTAAACTGATGCAGAGCTTTGTCCTGAATGTAGTAATATCCCAAGTGCAGACTGCAGAGTCTCCTGACTGTGCTGCAAATACTTGATCTCGCTTGTGTTGTTATGGATGGATGTACTTGTTAATGAAAGAGACTAATGGACTGGCTCAGATATGATCCTCCATCCTCCCAGCTCCCACCATACCCTACTACGCTAATTGGCTAAGGCCAAGGTTAAGCACAGTGGCCATGAGCCCATGACGACCATGCACATGCGAAATGAGATTTGCTATTGTTGAACCACATGCAGGCATGCAGCTCTATTTGGTCTCTACTCCCTCCATTTACAAAATTGAAAAAGTTCAAATATATAAGGCCTATTTCTCTTTTTCATGTGTATTTAAGGCGTCAACCACTTCGTTAATCGGGTTTTCATTTAATTACATCATAGATTAAAAGTTGTTGGGCTTTAACGAGGATAAATAAATGTCCCGTGCAGCTCAATTGTTCCCACCATGGTATTTGAGCCAAAAAATACAGGCCTTGCATAGATGAATAAGGGGGTATCTCAAATGAGAGCTAAGCCTTTTTGTTTTGTTTGACATGAAGGAGAGCAAAGTCGTCGTTGCTGTTGTAAAGTGAATGAATTGATTGATGATGTGGGGGGTGGACCCCACTATTTATGTACGGTGAAGGGGCACGCAGGCACCCTTTGGTAGGAGGGGGACGCACCCGTACGGGAGAGACACACCCGTACGGGAACAACTTGCCTCGTCACATTAATGATTATGTTAATTACATAATTAGGTTATTGATCACCTAATAATTATTTCTTAACACTCCCCCTTGATCAATAGCTTCATGAGATCTTGATGTAATTTGACTTCATTCTTCCTTGGATATTGTCTTGTAAAACTCCTCCAAAAACCCTATGGGAAAACTTGAGGAGAAACCAATCTGTGTGTATATGCCACTAAAACTCCTTTAAACCCAGTGGGAAAATATTAGGAGAAAATGGCATTATTGTCTTGTTAAATATTTGTATGAGAAAACCTTTGGTAAGGAAAAACTCATATATTTGTATAATGATCTGAGGATCATGTATGAACATCCTTCTCCAAAACCCTTAAAACCTTAATGGAAAAATTAGGTGATATGGTCTTGTATTGTTGTTGCCTCATTAAAACCTTTTATGAGAAACCTTGTGAGGAAAACTCATACGGAAAAAAGAGTACACCAATCGGATGATTATTTATATAGGTTATATCAAAGAGAGTCTCCCCCCGATTCTTGCAAATCTTTGAGTTATCTCATACCAATTCCAAAATCATATTTCGGAATAATGATGTTGGTAATGATTTTGTGAATAAATCTGCAAGATTATCACAAGATTTAGTTTGCAAGATTTCTATCTCTCCTACTTTCGTAGTTGATGAGAATAGAATAATTTAGGAGCCATGTGTTTTGTAAGATTACTCTTTACATAACCTGCTCTCATTTGTGCAATACAAGCAACATTATCTTCATACATTATGGTAGGGTTCATGATCGAACTTATACCACATGATCGTTGTATGTGCTTTATCATTCTGCGAAGCCACACACATTTACGTGATGCTTCAAATAATGCAATTATTTCGAAATGGTTTGTGGATGTGGCTATTAGAGTCTGTTTTGATGACTTCCATGAAATAGTCGTCCCACCATGTAAGAATACAAAACCCGTCCGAGATCCGGCTTCATGGGGATCGGATAAATAGCCGACATCCGAGTATCCAATTAATGCTTTATATTGGTTAATTTTGTAAAATAATCCAAGATCTATTGTGCCAATGAGATATCTGAAGATATTCTTAACTCCCGCCCAATGGCGTTGTGTTGGAGCAGCGTTGTATCTAGCTAGCAAGTTTACCGCAAATGCAATATCAGGCCTGGTACAATTTGCGATATACATCAACGCCCCAATGGCACTGAGATATGGAACTTCTGGTCCCAATACCTCTTCATTTTCACCTTTAGGTCTGAATTGATCTTTATCAATTTCAAGAGAGCGTACGACCATAGGTGTTTTGGATGGATATGATTTATCCATATTGAATTTCTGTAGAATCTTTTGGATATAAGCAGACTGGTGTACTAAAATCCCTGTTGGGAGATGCTCAAGTTGTAAACCCAAGCAAAATTTGGTTTTACCCAAATCTTTCATTTCAAATTCCGTCTTAAGATGGTTGTGTGTTTCATCTATATCTCGTTGAGTTCCAATGATATTAAGGTCATCAACATATACAGATATAATACAAAATCCAGTTGAGGATTTCTTGATGAATACACATGGGCAATCATCATTGTTGGAAAAACCCTTCTGAAGAAGGAATTCCTTTAGTCGGTTGTACCACATTCTTCCCGACTGTTTTAAGCCGTATAATGACTTTTGAAGTTTTACACAATACATGTTGCGTGAATGATTCTTGTTCGGGATATCAATTCCTTCCGGAACTTTCATGTATATATCCGAATCAAGTGACCCATATAGATATGTTGTCACTACATCCATGAGATGCATGGATAGACCTTTTTGTGCTGCCAATGATATTAGATATCGGAATGTTATACCACTCATAACTGGAGAATATGTTTCATCGAAATCGATGCCGGGTTTCGCGTGAACCCTTGTGCTACAAGCCTCGCTTTGTATCTCACCACCTCGTTGTTTTCATTCCTTTTACGGAAGAAAATCCATTTTGATCCCACGGGAAAAATATGACGAGGAGTAGGCATCACCGCGGAGAATACCTCTCGTTTCTTGAGCGAGTCTAATTCGCCTTAATTGCTTCCTTCCATTTGATCCAGTCGGAGCGCCCTTGATGCACTCTGCCATGGACTTAGGTTCTAGATCAATGTGAAGTTCACTTGCAATCTTAGTGGCAAAGTAAATGTCGACATTTGTAGTCTTTCTATTGTATGATTCTCCGAATCAATATAATTAATGGAAATTTCTTGTACCCCTTGTGACTCATCATGATATCCCACAACGATAGAGTCCGGGTCTTGCGATGTCCTAGCACTTATATTATTTTGTGCACTTGTGCTAGGCATGTGATGTATCCGTTGAACATCCATATCATTTGTATTTATAATATCCAATTGGTGTCTGTCAACATGATGTTGATCCGCATTTCTTGTTGTGGAAGTGACCTTCCTAGTTTTCCGCGGAGGCTTTTGTATAGTCTTATCCTTCGTTGCGGTACCTCTCCCCCTCTTATTTTGATTTGGGAGTTCTTGAGTAGGAATCTCTACCCTTTACGGTACATTTGCAGCAGGATCATGTGATTTTGTGACACCCTTATAATCGGTAAATGCTTCGCATTATTTGCAATGTTTTGCAAATTGATAATTTTCCGAACTTCACGTTCGCAGTCTATAGTACGTGGATCATAGGACTGGAAACTTGTGGTATTCTAATTTATTTCCCGGCATTCTATTTGGTACTTGTCTCCACCTAATGCCGGGAAATTGTCCTCATCGAAGATGCAATCGACATACCGGGCAAGAAATAAATCCCCCGTAAGGGGTTCGAGGTACTTAATGATTGACGGTGATTTGTACCCTACATATATCCCCAATTTTCTATGGGGGCCCATTGATGTACGCTTGCGGTGGTGATATCGGTACGTATACGGCGCAACCAAATTTTCGCGGATGGGAAATACTTGGTTGATTTCCACGCACTAACCGCAACGGGAAACCGTGTTGTATGCGTAGGTCAAATTTGAATCAAATCGGCGGCATGTAATACCGCATGACCCCAACATGATGTTGGTAGTTTGCAATTCCGTAGTAATGGTCTAGCAATTAACTTTATTCTCTTGATAAGAGATTCGGCTAATCCATTTTGTGTATGTACATATGGAACGGAATGTTCCACATTTAAGCCTAGAGCCATTCAATAGTCATTGAAGGCATGCGAAGTAAATTCAGCGGCATTGTCCATCCTGATGGTTTTGATAGCATATTCAGGATGATGTGCTCTTAATTTGATAATTTGAGCAATAAACCTTGCAAAAGCATGGTTTCTTGTAGATAATAAACATACATGGGACCATCTAGTAGATGCATCAATAAGTACCATGAAGTACCTAAATGGTCCAGTTGATGGATGTATAGGACCACAAATATCTCCTTGAATGCGTTCAAGAAATTGTAGTGGTTCAGCCTTTATTTTAAGATAAGAGGGTCTTAAAATTAATTTTCCCGTGGCACATGCGGTGCACACAAAGTCTGATGGCTTGGGAAATTTTGAAGTGTTTAATTTGTGACCAATTGAATTGCCGATAATTTTTCTCATCATTCCTATGCCGGGATGACCAAGGCGATCATGCCAAATCTTGAAGACATCAAGATTTTGAAAAATTACCTTGTATGCAACATGTTTTACGGGTTTGATGTATGTGTAATACAATCCCGATGATAGTGAAGGAATTTTCTCAAGCGGTCGCTTGTTATATCCGTCATGTTTAGTGATGAATAGATATTCATCTTTGTTGTCACTATTTGTTTCTACATGAAAACCATTGTGACGGATGTCTTTGTAACTCAATAAGGTACGAGTTGAATCAGGATACAAGAGTGCATCCTCAATTACTATTTGAGTACCCATAGGGAGAACTATTGTGGCTCGCCCCGAACCAACAATTATAGCATCGTGTCCCGCGATGGTTGTGACGTTTCCTTTACTCTTTTTGAGAGTTTGGAAATATTTAAGTTCTACCGAGTATGGTGTTAGTCGTGCAACTATCCACCAAACAAAGTTCTTCCTCCATTTGGATTGTTCCCGTAGGATAATCTAGAATGAGTAAAATAAATTATAAGTTTTGAACTCATAGAATATACAATACATACTTTATTCAATAATATTATAAGTAGCATATGTCTTACAATATTATGTGACAACAATTATTACAACACAATTATTACATAAATATGGCTATAGAACGAAGTTCTTTGAAACTATAGAACGAAGTTCTTGTCGGGGAGCATAAAACTAAGACATTTCTCCGAACACGTCATTGGATGGTCCATCCACAAGCATGTTGTCGGCATCGTCGATGCATATCGATCATCATGTCGTCCGTGCCGAAGAATTCGTCCAACCGCATTGGATCTTTCTCCTTGTTGTGTTCCGCCGGAACATCCTTGGAGCAACCGGCATCCGGACTTTGAGTAGTGAAGTGTGCTTCAAACTTGTCCCCATGAACTTTCTTTCCGGCGTGCTTTCGGTAGAGATCAACCAAATGCTTAGCAGTGTGGCACTTTCTAGTTGTGTGATTGTGACAACCACACCTCTGACAAGCTTGAGAGTTGTCATGAGCATTGTTTTTCTTGAAAGTGTCTTTGTTGTTGCTAGAACCCTTGCCTTTCTTAAAATTCCGCTTCTTCCATTTCCCCTTGAAATTCCTTTTGAATTTCTTGCCACCGAACTTTTTATTATCATTATTATTCGAGCATTGAAATGTACTTTTGGCGAGGTGCTGCACCCACAGGCGCATTTGATGATTCTTTGTTAAGAGCTCATCATGCTTTTCTCGCTTAGAGTAAATCATATATTAAGTCGAATATTTAGTATACTTGTGGCGACGGTATTGCCGTTGCAATTCCCGTTAGCAAGTGAGAAATGTAAATAGAGTCTTTTCTATCATTTCGCATCATCCAAAGGTTGATTGCAAAATCGAAGTTTGGTACAAATCTTGTGGATAGCGAGAATTGTATTCGCAACCGATTTGAAATCCATGAGATGAAGTAGTGACCACTCCCATCTTTGAAGGATCGGATGGCGACTAGAGAGGGGGGAGTGAATAGGAGCCGGTAAAAATTCTTCTCAAAGAACTCGGCCTATACCCTAGTCGAATCCCGGTCACACACAAGTGATGGATCGAATCACACACCAATGGCCAAGACAACGAGGTTATCGATCAACCTCTAGTCCTAGGAACGATTCCTTGAAGCACACACGGAAGCACAAGAAGGGAAGGGAGGAATTGAACCAAGAAGCAAATCACTCGGCCTGCGGCGGACCGTCCCGGCCGGGCGGGGCGGACCGTCCGCGATGGGCCGCGCGGACCGTCCGGCGGGGTATCGCGGACCGTCCGCACCCTTGCCGCGGACCGTCCGCCCGAGCCGCGGACCATCCGTTAAAGCGAACGAACCTCCAATAGCGAACCTCGAAAAATGGACCGTCCGCGGGGAGCACGCGGACTGTCCGCCAGGCACCCGCGGACCGTCCGCCCGCTGCTGCGGACTGTCCGAAACCACTTCCAACCAAAACTCAAAACCAAAACGGATCGAAAGCGAAGCCGAGCAAGAACACGAAGAACACGCGAAGAACACTGTTCACGCGGACCGTCCGCCAGACCCTCGCGGACCGTCCGCCAGGCACGGACAGAACTGAAAACAGCCCGACCCCGAAAGTCAACTCCCCCAAATCATCATCGGATTTCCCAAACGGTAGAAGCTGTAGAGACAAGGGTTTGGGGACTTGAAAAGCGTCACACAAGGATGCTATAGCCCAAAAATCTTGCCTCCTAACTCACTAAATCGCCAGGAATCGCGAATCCTTTGAGCACCACCAAAACCTAGAGCACCGAACGAAAATCCTTGAATCGAAGTGGTTTCCCGGCGTTTGAGGGCACAAGATCAATCACAAAGATGCACGAGCCCTCAAAGAAATCCGGGGAGAAACCCACTCAAATCCGCGGAATCACACCGAGAACAAAGGCACGAAAACAAGCACAAAAAGACCACGAAAAACACAACTCCGAATCTTCTATACAAACCAGAAATGATTCACAAGGTCTAGCATGCCGCCCTAGCATCCATCCCTCTCAACAAATCTCTTATGAAGCTCTCATGCTAGCCTAGAGAAAATGGAGAAGAAAATAGCTACGAAAATGAGAAATGGAAGGGGGAAAATGAAACCCTAAGTCGCGGAGAGAGGGAGCCATCCACACACACTCATGGCTTATATATCGGGTCCCGCCGGAGTGGTAAATGACTCGACTACCCCTAACTTAACTACGGCGATACAACCCACGTAGGGGTATTTAGGTAATGTTTGTGGGTCTTGCCATCGGACGGCCACGCCTTTGCCGCACCCCCGCGTCCTCCCAACGCAAGCCATGCGATCCCGCCGCGTGTCCTCCGCCTCGAAGCTTCCCGACACGCCCGGATCCCGTCTCCGTCGTGTTGGGCCCTCGGACTTGGTTTTGAGGCCGAAACCAAGAAACCGTCCTCCGATGGTTTTGTGGGCAAACCACCAAACCCCGCGTGCTCGGTCCGGCCTCCCGTGTCACACCCGATTTTACAAGGAAAACCGAATGCATCTTACATGTGCGTCGGGATCAATTTACACACACGTGATAGACAAAACGAGAGTAATACCATTGCGTAATAAAACGTTCAAGAGTTAAACCGAGTATGATATCCATTATTACATCCAGAGAGGTGGACTCTAAGGTCCGAACACAACGATAACTAAGCGACGAGCGCCTCCATCTCCGACTTCCACGGGCATGATGACCGGGGGATCCGCATGCCCTAGAACTCCTCGTAGTCACTCCGGTACTCGTCCTCGCCTCCGACGTTCTCCTCTCGAACAGCGGTAAGCAAGGGTGAGAACACATATGGTTGGTGCTCAACAAGTGGGGCAAACAGTGCAAGGCTATCAAGGATAGGCTATGGTTCACGACGGTAAGCATTTTATAAGTTGGTCAAGTTTTATTAGCAAGCACCTAATTACTAGGTGTAAGTGTATACCAACCCACTTAACCTTAAAAGAAACCTCAAACCAAACCACAAACCCATGATTTGCATTAATCTTCAAGTTTATGAATCATGTGAGGGTCCAAGCCGCTCATGACCGTGAGCACGGCCGATCAATCGGCTTTACACTCTGCAGAGGTTGTACACTTTACCCACGCTTCGTGTTCCCCATCTTGCCCGGTTAGCTAGACCCTTAAACACTTCCAAGGTGAGTGGCTACGGGTCCACTACGAAGCCTTTACAAAGGAAAGAAGAGAAACCAACAGCCCGCAACAATTCTGGCAAGAATGAGGCGGACCATAACCCTCCCTAATGGTCGCACCTTAGCCAAGGCTTCTACCCCAAAAGAACCGGGCTATACCCCTTCAACTCCGGCCCCCGTGCCCCTCTCGGAAAAGAGCTATCGCTAACCCACTCTCCTAATTAATTGGCTAAGCCGCAGCCATGTGGACTGTGGTTGTACCGTTATCTTGGGTGGTTCTCCATGTTCCGATTATAAATCAAGTTATCTTGTTTAAAGCACGAGCACATTATATAAGCGAACCGGAATGTAAAACATAAACAAAACATAGCCAAACTCATGTAAAGCAAACTAAGCATTTATCTACCCCAAGCATTTGTTTAAACATGGTTGGTCAAGGTAAAGTGGTAAAGTATCTAGTCAAGTCCTTAACTACGTGTTTGCCCATCGTGTTTATGCATAGCAACATGAATAGTAAACATTGTTTAGCATGCAGTGACATAGGTTCCAAAAAGATAATGCGGAGGGGGCAAGCCACTTGCCTTCCTCTACAAGCCGGATGAAATCCTCCTCGAAAACGAGCTCTTCCCGATCACCTCCGACAGGGAGCTCGGACAAAATAGGCACGATATCTACGAGTCAAACATGAACAACAAACAATAAATAAAACAAGACACCAAACAGTAATAAAACTGGTAAATTTACTGTTTAAAAGATTCTACTCGTCAAGACGATCATTTCGGTATATAGAACGCTAAAACGGAGTTAAAATGAGAAAGATATGATTAAAACGAGTTTACGGGACCTATCTCGCAAGAAAACTAAGTTTACGGGGCTATTTATAAATAAAATCAGGGCTAAAACATAATTATAAAATAAAACAGAGGGGTCTAATTGCTAAAAGGATGAAAAAGGACCTTTATTAAAGAAAACTAGGCCGGCCGGGGGCTAAAACATAAAACTCGGACCCAACCGTAAAGATTCTCAAAGGTGGAAGGACCGGCTTGCTAAAATCTAAAAGATCAGGGGCTCTTAAACAAAATAGCCGGCTCGGCCGCCGTGGATCTCAGATCCAACGGTCACGGGTGCACGCGTGCACCGTGGACCGCGCCGTGCGCCCGGCGCACGGGTCCACGGTGGACTGTCCCACTTAAACGAAGGGGTATGTGATCTGGGCCGTCCGCGCAAGATCCGACGGCCCTGGACGTGCGCGAGCGGGCGCGACGGCGAGCACGCCGGAGTGCGGCGGCGCGCGGCGGGGGCTCGCCGGCGCTAGCCCCGGACGGCGCTCCCGGCCATCTTTATTACCACGGGTTGGGGCAACATGCGGCGCGGGCGCTTGCGCACGTGACCAAAGGGTCGGGGGGCGATCGGGCCTCACCGGCGGCCGCACCGGAAGGGGGCGCGCGGCCACTCCGGCGAGCTCGGGGAGTTGCTTCGTTGTGCGCGAAATAAAGGGGAATTGGGCGGGGGGTTTTTGCTCACCGCGTGCGAGGAAGAAGGCGGGCTCACGGGTGGAGAGGAGGCGGCGCGAAGGGGCTCAACGACGGCGGCGGCTCGGGCGGCGCTCCGGTGAGCTCGGGGCGCGGCTGCCACGGGTGTTGGGGACAAGAACCGCGCGACAAAGACGTGCTCGTTAGGCTCTTGGCAATCCCAAAAATCAAAGAGAACGGGCGGGGGGACCAATCCTTCACCGGCGGCGGCGGGAACCCGAGGGCGGCGCGCGCGGGGAAATTGAGGCTCATGTGCATAAGTTGGTGTGTTGCAAAGGCAAAGGGAGGCGCGAGGGGCTCGTGTGCAAGCTTAAATAGGGGTGCGGGGGCGGCGGGCGAAGCGGGGAGAGGACGGGGGTGGTCGGCGGCTTGCCATTGATGGCCGCGGCCATCACGGCTAGGGTTTAAGGATGGGAAGTAATGGTCCCACTTGATCACGGGGGCTTGATTTCCTTAATTGGCTGCGGGGAGAGGAAAGGAAGGTGGGGAGGCGGCCGGGCGCGGCGGGGATTGCACGGCGGCGCCGGTTCGGGTGGGCAGCGGGAGGAAGAAGAAAGGAAAGGGGGAAGGAGAGGCTGACAGGCGGGCCCCGGATGTCAGCGTCGCGGGAAAAAGAAAAGGAGAGGGGGAGAGGTGGGCCGGCGCGGGGAGGCTTGACGGGCCGCTTGGGCCGTCTGGGCTGAAACGGAAGCCGGCGCTGTTTTCTTTTTTTTCTTTTTCAAACTTCATTTTCAAACCATTTTTCATTTCAAATTCAAATCAAACTTTTTCTCAAGAATTTTATAAACTTTTTAGAAACCACACAAGCAACCAAAAACCATGCAAGCCAACTGATGATGCACAAACACTTGTTGTCTCTAAGTTTATTAAATTATATTTAATATTTTAGAGCTCAATTTAAATAGCAATTTAAATTCTTTAAATCCTTAAGTCTAATTTTAAGTTGCTAAGTGATTTTAGTGATGGAATTTAGGGTGTCACGGATCCTACCCCCTTAAAGAGAATCTCGTCCCGAGATTCGGAAGACTTAGAGAACAGCCTAAGGAAAGTCTTCCTTAAGTTCATCCTCTCTTTCCCAAGTTGCCTCTTCCTCGAATGATGACTCCACCGTACTTTACACATTCCGATGATCTTACTCCCGGTAACTCTTTCGATACATCCAAGATCTTAACGAGGGTATTCTTTGTATGTCGTGTCATTCTCCATTTGAATATCTTCTAACCGTACCGGTTCTATCTTAACCTCACTTGTACATTTCTTCGACTCGTGATACATGGAACACATCATGGACTCCCGACAACTGTGCTGGCAACTCTAACTGGTATGCTACTTCTCCTTTCCGTTCCAAAATTTTGAAAGGTCCGATGAATCGAGGTGATAACTTCCCTCTGACGTTAAACCTTCGTAATCCCCGAATAGGCGACACTCGAGGTATGCATAATCACCGACTTCCAAAATCACCTCTCTTCTCCGAGGATCAAGCATAACTCTTCCGACGTGACCGTGCCGCTTTATGATTCTCCCTTATGATTTCAACTTGCTTTTCTCGCTTCTCGTATGTCGTCTCGGTCCAAAGAGTTGTCTTTCACCGTCCGGTTCCAAAACAACGGTGTTCTACACTTCCTTCCATACGAGCCTCAAAAGGTGCCATTTTGATGCCGGGATCGATAGCCGTTGTTATAAGCAAACTCGCATAAGGCAAACTCTTATCCCAAATGCCACTCGTTCTTCAACGCACAAGCTCTCAACATATCCTTGAGTATCTAATTTGTTCTCTCCGTCCGCCCATCTGTCTGAGGATGGTATGCCGAGCCGAAGTTTAACTTTGTATCCATCGATTCATGCAACTTCTGCTAAAACCGTGAAGTGAACTGTGTGCCTCGATCTGACACTATCTTCTTCGGTACCCCGTGCAAACACACTATCCTTGAATTATACAACTCAGCTAGCTTCACTCCTGTATAGGTCGTCTTCACTGGGATAAAGTGTGCTACCTTGGTTAATCTATCCACAATAACCCAAATAGAGTCATACCCATCACGAGTACGAGGTAATCCCACTATGAAATCCATACCGATTTCTTCCCATTTCCACTCAGGTACTTTCAGAGGCTGAAGCAATCCTGCTGGCCTTTGATACTCAGCCTTCACTCTTTGACACACATCACACAAAGCTACATGAGTCGCTACATCTTTCTTCATCCCATACCACCGCATCTCTCGCTTCAAGTCCCGATACATCTTGGTACTCCCGGGGTGTATAGAGTAAGCTGAATCATGTGCTTCCTTCAATATAGCTTCTCTCAACTCCTTGATCTCGGGTACACAGATTCTCGTTCTTAAACCACACTCGTTCCTTGCTCATCTTCTCTGAATTCCGAAACTTTGCCTAACTTAATCAACTTCCTGTATTCTGCAATCTTGTCATCAGTCAACTGTCCTTTCCCGATATCCTCGCTTAAGTGTCGACTCAATTTCTAATGTCAAAGTCTCACTCGAAGCAACCATTCCCAAGTTAAGCCGTGCCATCTCCCAACATAGCTCCTGAGGTAACAGGTGTCCTATCAGCATGCTAGTCTGTCCCTTCCGACTCAAAGCATCTGCCACAACATTTGCCTTCCCTGGATGGTACCGGATATCGAAATAATAATCTTTGATCAACTCCAACCACCTTCTTTGCCTCAAATTCAAATCTTTCGAGTAAAGATATATTTAGACTCTTATGGTCAGTGAAGATCTTACACTTGTTTCCAATCATGTAATGTCTCCAAATCTTCAATGCGTGAACAACCGCAGCTAACTCAAGATCATGAGTAGGGTAGTTCTGCTCATGTTTCCTCAACTGTCTTGAAGCATAAGCTACTACCTTTCCTTCTTGCATCAACACACATCCCAAACCTTGCCGAGAGGCATCACAGTATACATCGAACCCTTTGTGTATGTCTGGCATGATCAACACAGGTGCTGTGGTCAGCCTCTTCTTCAATTCCTCAAAACTAGCCTGACACTTCTCATCCCATTTGAATTCTCTTCCTTTCTCGAGCAGAGTGGTAAGTGGCTTCACTATCTTAGAAAATCCTTCAATGAACCTCCGATAGTATCCTGCAAGTCCAAGGAAGCTTCTGATCTCCGGCACATTCTTAGGCGGACTCCGAGTCAATACATCCCGAACCTTGCTTAGATCAACCGCAATTCCTCCATCCGTGATGATGTGTCCGAGAAAAGAGACCTCCTTCAACCGAAAGCACACTTGCTGAACTTGGCATACAACTGATGTTCCCGTAGCTTCTGTAACACAAGCCTCAGATGTTCTTCATGTTCTTCCTCACTCCGAGAGAATACCAATATGTCATCAATGAATACCACAACGAACTTATCCAGATACTCCATGAATACCTTGTTCATCAAATACATAAAGTATGCTGGTGCATTGGTCAGGCCAAAGGACATCACAGTGAACTCATACAACCCGTATCTAGATGTGAATGTTGTCTTTGGTATGTCCTCCACTCGGATTTTTAACTGGTGATAACCTGATCTAAGATCTATCTTAGAGAAGGCCTTAGCTCCTCTCATCTGATCAAACAAATCCTCAATCCGAGGTAAAGGGTATTTATTCTTGATAGTAACCTCATTAAGTGATCGATAGTCTATACACAACCTCCTAGATCCATCCTTTTTATCAACGAAGAGTGTGGGGGCTCCCCATGGTGATGAACTAGGACGGATAAACCCTTTACTAAGTAGTTCTTCGATTTGTTTCTTTAATTCAGCTAGATCTTTAACATCCATTCTATATGGTCTTTTAGATATGGGAGCAGCCTGTGTATAAGTTCAATACTAAATTCAATGTCACGATCGGTGGCATACACGGCAAATCCTCCGGAAACACATCGGGGAATTCATTCACTATCCTTATATCCTCCAAGGCCTTGCCTTCAACGAGTTCACAACTCCTTTGCCTGGATGAGGGTGCACTCACATATTCTACTCTCTCCCCTTGAGGACCGGTTAACAATACTGACCTCTTCCGACACTAAATAACTCCATCACAACTTCTTAACCAATCCATACCAAGAATGACATCTATTCCCCATGATTTTAGAACTACCAGATTAGCAAGAAAGTCTACCCCCATGATATTAATCTTTACTTGTGGGCATATATGACCAGTTTTCATTTCTCCCCCAGGAGTGCTAACTATCAGTGGGTTCTTCATTGAGCTCATAGATAAGTTATATTTTGCCACAAATTGATCGCTTATGAATGAATGGGACGCTCCCGAATCAAATAATACGGTAGCAGGTACAGAGTTGACAAAAAACGTACCCAATACCACGCCGGCGTCATTCCGAGCTTGCTCCACCGATACATGATTAACTTGGCCACGCACATGACTCGCCGGCCTCTATTGCCGGGGTGTCCGTGGAGTACGAGCTCGCGAAGATGGCTGCCCGGTCCCGTTTCCATTGTCTCTCCGCGGAGTCCGCAACACCCTCTTGGGACAATTGTTAGCATAATGCCCCAACTCTCCACACTTGAAGCATCCACCGGCCGAACAGGGGTTGGTGTTTCCCGACGGTGTGCCCCGCAGTTATTGCTAGGACGACTCGGCCGAGGGGTAGGAGCTCGGGTGTCCGAGGATTGAAGCGCCGTGGCCGAAACGAGCGCCGCAGCTGCGGGTCTCCGTGGGTACCTCCCACCTTGACCACCAGGACGATATGGAGTCGGGCTCTACCGAGAACCGTAACGGGGACGGGTGTTGCTCGCTAGATCGTCCATGAGACCGAAACTTGCGTTTCGTTCACCCATCTCCTTTCTCTTGCTTTCCAGCCCAATAGCTTTGTTCACCGGCGTACCGAAAGTCCGGGAAGATGTGACTCTGCGCTGATAGTTTAAAGGACCAATCAAGCCATCCGTAAACCTTTCCCGCCTCTTTGGATCGGTGTTGACTTCATCGGGTGCATAGCGTGACAAGTGAGTGAACTTGTCCGGATACTCGGTCACCGACATATTGCCCCGCCCTCCGTGACAAGAACTCCCTCTCGCTTAAGCTTGAGAACCCCCGAAGGGATGTGGTAAGTACGGAAGTTGTCAC
The DNA here is from genome assembly GCA_947561735.1 of Cenchrus americanus. Classification (NCBI taxonomy): domain Eukaryota; kingdom Viridiplantae; phylum Streptophyta; class Magnoliopsida; order Poales; family Poaceae; genus Cenchrus; species Cenchrus americanus. The sequence goes on from OX387242.1 coordinate 9,944,214, forward strand.
GGAACTCCCGCCAAGTAATGTTCTCGCCCGTTGGGATGAGCGATTGAGTACGCATCCCACCGGTCCGCGGCCTGCCCCACAAGTCTTCTAGCAGCATACGGGACCATCTCCCCGTCGGTGCATTGCACGATCTCCAGCCGTCGGCATCCGGTGGATCGGTCGAGTGGGAAAACGTAGGAGGAAGGTGGCTCACGAACTCCTTGTGCCTATCCCTTGGTGGCGGGGGTGGCGGAGGGTTCGGCTGTGGTGGCTGGTTCTATTGAGCTTGCATCCGCTGCACGGTGTTGGTAAGATTCCGAATCGCCTGCATCCGCGCTGCCGTAAACCGCCGCATGTTTGGGTCCATTGCTTTGGTTGATCGGTGGAGGTGGTGCCGGGTTTTGCTGATTTGCGATATGTGCCCGGATCACAGGCGGCACGTCTTGACCTCCTCCGGACCTGGTGTTTACCATCTGACCGTTAGAAAAATCATATCTCAGATAGTTGTACTTGAATCAATGCATAAGAGGATAACTCAAAATAAAATAACAGCATGTTCTTCAGTTAGGACAGATTCTGTTGACCTCAAAGAATTATGTATAACTTTCTGTGTAATTATCCAATGACCACGAATTTTTACCAGATTATGATGTATAAAATTATGGAACCATCCCAACTGGAATCACCTCATTTGGACATCTATAACTCGAGATAAAATTCAAACAGTACAGCTATATCAGCAGAAATTTACAGATTCTGACTTGTTCATTACTTCGTGCATAACTCCCAGAATATGTATTGTATACCATTGAATTTTTGACAGAAATTCATCCTCTAAATTTGTGAACTAACCCAACTGGTTTCATGTCATTTGTAGTTCTGTAGCTTGAGTTATAAACAAAACATTACTGGTATGTCATATGACTCTGAAAACAGATTTGATCCTATCAAACTTGCATAAGAGATTAAGCAATGACAACCGATAAAACCCAAACCATTCTTTAATTCACTTAACAATTCTGATTGCATAGTGGCCATCACTCCACCATACAATTCACAATCAAGCAAAGATCCAACTCAAACATGTTTGCAAACAGCATTCAATATTACAAGCAATACGTTCACGCAGGAACGATCTAGCGAAAAGGTAAATGATAAGGGCGAGTATCCTAGGATCCTAGCCAAGACGAGTAGTAGCTTCATCAGAGCCGTAACGGAGCCTCTTGCGTGGAGGGGAAGCCGTGGTCTGATATGGCATAACTTCTTGAGGAAGTCGCTGTCCCCGCCACCGTGCTTCCGGACGTGCTATCTTCACCCCGAGCGACCGCAACTCCTCATGATACTTGTTTATTTCGTAGTTGCCCCCTCTAGATCCGTGTTCGGGGCAGCAGTCACACGTGCCAAGACGTCGATGCGATCATTGCCTCCCCGCCGGCACCACGGTCACTTCGTACCACTTGCACGACGAGGCACATGGCGATACTCCGAGTGGAACATATGCACCCGATTTGCATTGCGGATTGACCGAATGCCCTCCTTGCCGCATCATTCACCGCAACATCATCCGTGGAGAACCGAGCCATGCTATGGTGAGATGAGCGATACCTCCATCGTTCCGTATCATTCGGAGGCTTCCCGATGTAGAATCCGCAGTGTAGTAGTCTCTCATTCCCGGCTCGCCGAAGTGCTTAGTCACATAGAGAGGCCTTATGGTATATCCCAGGTACCGCAGAACCTCCCACAGAAGAATGCAGAACTGTCCATTCTCAGCTTCAGTAGAATGTTTGTGGTATTCTGCTCCGTGATAGCGGGGGTTTTCATCCTCATCTTCCTCCGGGTTGCCAACAGCATTGTCACCATCATCCTCACCCACACTGTCATCACTAGAGTCATCCGGGTCACCTCCTTCACCATCAGGCACTGGATCAACATGTGCAGGGGGTGCTTCCTCATTGGCCACAGGCGCCGGTGGAATCACAATGTCCCCATCGCCGTCCGCCTCCAAAGACGGTGCCATCGTACGTTCGTGGCTCGTTCCAATGGCTCATCCGGCTCCTCCTCCCCCATCTCAACCTCTTCGGATCCTCCTCTTCTGGTTCCGGCTGGACCTCCTCTGGGTCTTCCTCCACTTCAACCTCTGGCTGGAACTCCTCCGGTTCCTCCTCAACATCCTCAAGACGATGGCGAGGGGCCGGTGTCCCGGAAGGAAAGCGCCCACTAGTGCTCTTGCGAGGGGTCATGTAGGTTCCGCCATCCGTCAAAGCAAAACCGATCTCGCAGTACGAATAAATCGAAATGACGAGTTTAAAATGATAAACAAAATTAAATTAGATTTTTAATGCGTAAATAAGATGATTTGAAGCATGATAAGGTTCTCTAGAACATGAATCCTTAATTTCGTCCATTTCTAACTAAGGCTGCGACCTACAGTCATCACGGCTCTGGTACCACTTTGTCACACCCGATTTTACAAGGAAAACCGAATGCATCTCACATGTGCGCCGGGATCAATTTACACACACGTGATAGAGAAAACGAGAGTAATACCATTGCGGTAATAAAACGTTCAAGAGTTAAACCAAAAGACGATATCCATTATTACATCCGGAGAGGTGGACTCGAAGGTCCGAACACAACGATAACTAAGTGACGAGCGGCTCCATCTCCGACTTCCACGAGGCATGATGACCGGGGGATCCGCATGCCCTAGAACTCCTCGTAGTCACTCCAAAGACTCGTCCTCGCCTCCGACGTTCTCCTCTCGAACAACGGTAAGCAAGGGTGAGCACACTTATGGTTGGTGCTCGGCAAGTGGGGCAAACAAAGGCAAGGCTATCAAGGATAGGCTATGGTTCACGGCGGTAAGCATTTTATAAGTTGGTCAAGTTTTATTAGCAAGCACCTAATTAATAGGTGTAAGTGTATACCAACCCACTTAACCTTAAAAGAAACCTCAAACCAAACCACAAACCCATGATTTGCATTAATCTTCAAGTTTATTAATCATGTGAGGGTCCAAGCCGTTCATGACCGTGAGCACGACCGATCGATCGGTTTACACTCTGCGCAGGTTGTACACTTTACCCACGCTTCGTGTTCCCCATCTTGCCCGGTTAGCTAGACCCTTAAACACTTCCAAGGTGAGTGGCTAGGGGTCCACTACGAAGCCTTTACAAATGAAAGAAGAGAAACCAACAGCCCGCAACAGTTACAACGGCGGAGCGGACCATAACCCTCCCTAATGGTCGCACCTTAGCCAAGGTCGCTACCCCAAAAGAACCGGGCTATACCCCTTCAACTCGGCCCCCCGTGCCCCTCTCGGAAAAGAGCTATCGGCTAACCCACTCTCCTAATTAATTGGCTAAGCCGAGCCATGTGGATTGTGGTTGTCTCGTTATCTTGGGTGGTTCTCCATGTTCCGATTATAAATCAAGTTATCTTGTTTAAAGCACGAGCACATTATATAGGCGAATCCGTAATGTAAAACATAAACAAAACATAGCCAAACTCATGTAAAGCAAACTAAGCATTTATCTACCCCAAGCATTTGTTTAAACATGGTTGATCAAGGTAAAGTGGTAAAGTATCTAGTCAAGTCCTTAACTAGGTGTTTGCCCATCGTGTTTATGCATAGCAACATGAATAGTAAACATTGTTTAGCATGCAATGACATAGGTTCCAAAAAGATAATGCGAGGGGGGAAAGCCACTTGCCTTCCTCTACGGAGTTAAAATGAGAAAGATATGATTAAAACAGTTTACGAGGGACCTATCTTCAAGAAAACTAAGTTTACGGGGCTATTTATAAATAAAATCGGGGCTAAAACATAATTATAAAATAAAACAGAGGGGTCTAATTGCTAAAAGGATGAAAAAGGACCTTTATTGAAGAAAACTAGGCGGCCGGGGGCTAAACATAAAACTCGGGACCCAACCGTAAAGATTCTCAAAGGTGGAAGGACCGGCTTGCTAAAATCTAAAAGATCGGGGGCACTTAAACAAAATAGCCGGCTCGGCGCCGTGGATCTCAGATCCAACGGTCACGGGTGCACGCGTGCACCGTGGACCGCGCCGTGCGCCCGCGCACGGGTCCACGGTGGACCGTCCCACTTAAACGAAGGGGTATGTGATCTGGGCCGTCCGCGCAAGATCCGACGGCCCTAGACGTGCGCGAGCGGGCGCGACGGCGAGCACGCCGGAGTGCGGCGGCGCGCGGCGGGGGCTCGCCGGCGCTAGCCCCGGACGGCGCTCCCGGCCATCTTTTTGACCACGGGTTGGGGCAACATGCGGCGCGGGCGCTTGCGCACGTGACCAAAGGGTCGGGGGGGGCGATCGGGCCTCACGGGCGGCCGGCACCGGAAGGGGGTGGCGCGGCCACTCCGGCGAGCTCGGGGAGTTGTCTGTTGTGCGCGAAATAAAGGGGAATTGGGCGGGGGGGGGGGGGTTGCTCACCGCGTGTAGAGGAAGAAGGCGGGCTCACGGGCGGAGAGGAGGCGACGGCGAAGGGGCTCGACGACGGCGGCGGCTCGGGCGGCGCTCCGGTGAGCTCGGGCGCGGCCGCCACGGGCGCCGGGGACAAGAACTGCGGCCAAAGCACGTGCTCGTTAAGCTCTTGGTGATCCCAAAAATCAAAGAGAACGAGTGGGGGACCAATCCTTCACCGGCGGCGACGAATCGACGGCGGCGGCGGAACCCGAGGCGGTGATGCGGGGAAATTGAGGCTCACGTGCGTAACTTGGTGTGTTGCGAGAGGCAAAGGGAGGCGCGAGGGGCTCGTGTGCAAGCTTAAATAGGGGTGCGGGGCGGCGAGGCAAAGCGGGGAGAGGACGGGGTGGCCGGCGGCTTGCCATTGATGGCCGCAATCATCACGGCTAGGGTTTAAGGATGGGAAGTAACGGTCCGAATTGATCACGGGGGGTTTGATTGCCTTAATTGGCTGCGGGGGAGAGGAAAGGAAGGTGGGGAGGCGGCCGGCGCGGCGGGGATTGCGCGGCGGCGCCGGTTCGGGTGGGCAGCGGGAGGAAGAAGAAAGGAAAGGGGGGAGGGGAGGCTGACAGGTGGGGCCCAGGCGTCAGCGTCTCGGTGAAAAAGAAAAAGGAGAGGGGGAGAGGTGGGCCGGCGCGGGGAGGCTTGACGGGCCGCTTGGGCCGTCTGGGCTGAAAGGGAAGCCGGCGCTGTTTTTTTTTCTTTTTCTTTTTCAAACTTCATTTTCAAATCATTTTTCATTTCAAATTCAAATCAAACTTTTTCAAACTTTTTCTCAAGAATTTTATAAACTTTTTAGAAACCACACAAGCAACCAAAAACCATGCAAGCCAACTGATGAGGCACAAACACTTGTTGTCTCTAAGTTTATTAAATTATATTTAATATTTTAGAGCTCAATTTAAATAGCAATTTAAATTCTTTAAATCCTTAAGTCTAATTTTATGTTGCTAAGTGATTTTAGTGATGGAATTTTAGGGTGTCACATCCCGCCAAACCACTTGACTCGACCGCCACCGTGCACCGGCTCGATCGTCCATGACCTCGCCTTGCTCGTCTCGCCACCATGTGGCCCGCACCTAGTCCCACCGTCCACCGGGTCCCTCGAACCGAGCCTACTTGTCTCTCCATCTCCCGGAGGCCCCTCAAGGCCGAAGACCTTTCGCGCCCGTTCTTCAACCGCAACAACACGAACTAGGCCGCGGCCTACACCCGCGAATTAAGCCAAGAGTCGGTCCAACACCCGTTGTCAATCACTCATCGCCGAGGAGTGGTCATCCATCGACCACCGGACGCTCCCGGTCGTCAATCTCCCCCTTGATGAGTGCATTGACAACACACAACGCGAAATGAAATTCGAGAGAAAGAAAGAAAGGAAGAAGACAAGAAAAACAAAGAAGCTCAACTCATGACCAAAACCGAAGAAAGGTCACAAGCCAAGCAAAACACAAACTCCACACCGAAAACGAAGCAAGAAAGCTCCCCCCGAACAAATGCAAGCTCCCCCCGAACATGTGGATGCAAACTTCCAAATTTTAGCTCACCTCTTCGAATTTTCATTAAGCTCATCTTTTCTCTCCCTTGTTGACAATGTATGAATCAAGGTGAAAATGCGAGAAAAGTAAAACAAAGCATATAAACATCTACATGAGCTTCTCAAATAGGCCAAATCTAGTGTCAAAGGCTAAAAATGAGACAAAGATCACACACATGAATCATAGCATAGTCAAAGCAATGCCACAAGTAATATATGAAAATACAAGCATGTGACAAAGCAAAATTTTTCGTATTTAAGCAATTTTACCAAAAGAAGGCTCGCTTCACATGTAAAAGCCTATCCATGTCACACTTGAGCCACAAACATGCATACCATTCAAAGATCATACAAGGATATCAAATTCTCAAGAAAAGATCATTGTAAACACCCATAAATCAAAGCATGTCATGTCAAAGCTCATGAGCCATGTGTCCACTTCGAGAAGACTTCTCCACCGGTGAACATCATGCAACATGTTTTGCACCCATATGTGAAAGATAAGACATTTTAAGCATAGACATGATGGATGGAGCATTTTTCAAGCATTACACACTTCTTTTCAAGATTAATTCATTTCATGGTACATGAAGTGCCTTTGCGGCAAAAAGAAGCTTATGCTCCCCCATGAATGCAACATAGGCTAAACATTCAAAATGATATTCGGCCTTTGGCCCAAATGCAAGAAAAAGGTATCCAAGCACAATCTAAGCATAGAAAGCACATTTAGACCAAACTGTGACATGGATACACTACTACACATGAGTGGAGCACAATTCACCAAAAATTAGTCAAGATTAGCATTTATTTCAAAACGGGCTATCTCACCACACATATATCTCAAATATTCCAAGAGCATAGCCTCACATCACCATTTCTCCACACATATGACCAATATCTCACAAATAGCCAAAGAGACTCAAATAAGGCATATGAAAGAAGCTCATCATCCTAAAATGCAATATGTGACAAATGCAACATGATATATGACAAGATGGCTATCCTACCATGGTTTGTACATCAAGCAAAACATGTATATACATCAAAGTAAATTAAGGTATGATACATATGATTCAAAAGAAAATCCCCCAAGAATCAACTAGAAAGGGCAACAAACCCCAAGTTCCCCCCCGCAAGCGCACAAATGTAGCTTGGTCGAGAGGCTTTGTAAAGATGTCGGCTAGCTGATCTTGGGTAGGGACATGACTCAACACAATGGTTACTTTTTCCACATTGTCCCTCAAGAAATGATACCTCACTTCTATGTGTTTGGTTCTGGAGTGAAGCACTGGGTTTTTAGCTACACTTATGGCACTGGTGCTATCACAAAGAAGTGGGATCTGGGTGCACTCCTCACCAAAGTCTCTCAAAGTGTATGAAATCCACAACAGCCGGGAACAACAACTCGCGGCCGCAACAAACCCCGCCTCGGTGGTAGACTAAGCTACACCGGATCGCTTGCGGGAAGACCATGAAACCAACGAAGACCCAAAAAGCGGCAAGTACCGAAGTAGACTTCCTCTCCACTCGACAACCGAAGAAAATCCGCATCGGAAAAACCATGAAGAGAGAGAGAGTCGAGGAGGAAGAATACCAAAGGCCAAGACCAGGGGCCAGATCGTAGGTACCGAAAATCCTCTTGACGGCTTGTCGATGTGATGTCCTCGGCGAAGCCTGAAAACGAGCGCACAGACACACACTGAACTGTATGTCTGGCCTCGTCGCCGTCGGGTAGAGGAGGGAGACTATCATGCTCCCGTACTCCCACCGGTCCACCTGGTTCTCCGTCCTCGTCCGCATCCAAAGTAGCCGTACTCCCCATGGGAGTCGACATCGGCTTCACATCTTGCATCCGGAACTTCCTCGGCATGTCTTTCGTGTACTTGGTCCGGTGCACAAATGTTCCATCCTTCACTTGCTTGATCTGCGCCCCGAGAAAATACCGCAACTCGCCCATCATGCTCATCTCGAACTCCCCGCTCATCTCATCCGCAAACTTGGCAACAAGGTTATGTGACGAGCCACCAAAGACAATATCATCCACGTATATCCGAACAATCAACAAGTCATTTCCATGCTTGAGGAGAAACAAGGTCCTATCCACGGTACCCATCACAAACCCTCTCGCTCAACGAGAAAACCTCTCAATCTCCCATACCAAGCACGGGCGCCCGTTTCAACCCACACGAGCCCTTTTCAACCTATACACTCGTGTGGGTACAACTCACTCTCAAACCCGGGTGGCCGCTTCACATACACCTCCTCCTCTATGACCCCACTCGAAAGGCACTCTTCACATCCATCCGAAACAACTTGAACCCTTTAGCCACGACAAAGGCTAGAAGGATCCGAATTGCCTCAAGACGGGACACGGAGCAAAGGTCTCCTCATAGTTGATCCCCTCCTTCGACTAAACCCCTGAGCAACAAGTCCGGACTTGTTCCTCACAACCATCCCATTCTCACCCTCTTTGTTCTTCCAAACCCACTTGGTTCCTATAGGATGGCAATTTGGAGGTGGTTCAACTAACTCCCACACCTAGTTCCTCTCAAAGTTTTCCAACTCCTCATGCATAGAATTGACCCGGTTTGCATCGGATAAAGCGTGTCCAATGTCCTTAGGCTCAAAGGTGGCAACAAAAGCAAGCATGAGAAAAATGAGAGGAATTCCGGGACCTTGACCGTGTAGTACGTTCGTCGATGTCCCCAATGATCTTCGACAGGGATGCACTTCTTGAATTCACCGGGGAGCCTCACGCCTCGAGACTACCTCCCCCTCAACTTCGCCTTCTCTCGCTCGGTCCTCTTGTCGCACCGTCATTGTCCATGAAGTAGACGGTCCACGCTCCGTAGTGATCGTAGGGAAAGTAGTGGGTACACCTTCGGCTTCGGCGCATGGTTCTCTCCATCATCATCTCCGCTTCATCCTTCTCCTCCTCAAAGAGGTCCTCGGCCATCTCCTCATCACCCCGCACATTCAAAGCCAAGAGAGGTACATGGCATTGTCTCGTCGAAGGTTACCTCGCAAGTCTCCATGATTTTTTTAGTCTCAAGGTTAAGCACCCTATAGGCTCTAGAGTGGTTAGCATATCCAAAGAAAATACCATCACTAGACCTAGCCTCAAACTTGTTGAGTTTTCCCTTCTTAAGAATAAAGCACTTGCGGCCAAAAACTCGGAAATGACTCACCTTGGGTGCCCGACCATGCATAAGCTCATAACGGTCTTCTTCTTGAAAGTTCGCAATAAAATCCTCGTTAGAGACATGACAAGTTGTGTTGACCGCCTCAGCCCAATACCTCCTAGGAGTCCCGTGCTCATCGAGCATCGTCCTAGCCATCTCACAAAGAGTCCGATTTTTCCTTTCCACGACTCCATTTTGAGGGGGCACATAAGGGGTCGAATACCGATGTTCAAGACCTAGATCACGACAAAAGGCATCAAAACGAGAGTTCTTGAACTCGAGCCATTATCACCGCGGATAGCTCGAATAGCATTCCCATGCCTCTCGTTTTTCAACCTCACGATCGGATCTCGAACAAAACCAAATGTCTCACTCTTATCTTCCAAGAAAAACACCCGTGCATAGCGAGAATAATCGTCCACCACAACAAGGACATACCACTTCCCACCCACCGAGTGAACTCGAGCTAGCCCAACAAGGTCCATATGCAACGGCTACGTCGGACGCTCGGTCATGACATCGGTCGGGGGTGGATGGGGAGTGGCTACCATCTTGCCATGTCTACACGGAGCGAGAAACCAAATCCTTCTCAAGCTTCAACCTCGGCAATCCTCGGACAAGGTCAAGACCACTCAAGCGGGAAACCAAATCAAAGCTCAAGTGTCCCAACCGCCTATGCCATTTCCACAAATCGAAGAAGGACCAGCCATCAAACAAATGAAAGCGTGGCCCAAAGAACAAGAGAAATCGGCCCTAAAAATCGACCCTCGGGGATGATCATACGTACAAGATCACCTCGAGAATCCAGCAAACGAGACTCGCCGGACTTGAAACGCACCTCAAAACCCTCATCAAGCAACCGAGAAACGAAAGCAAATTGAAACCCAAAGGCTTCACGAGAGCAACTCTCTTCAACGTTACCTTGTCACTCACATGCACAACACCCTCGTAAATCACCCTTCCTCGTCCATTGTCCCCAAATGTGATGTACATCTTTTCCTTCACCGGGGTGAGGGCCGGAGAACCACTTCTTATCTCCGGTCATGTGTCGGGAACATCCGGAGTCGATCAACCAAATGTTCTCCAAGCCTCCCGCCCGTAGTCGAAACAAGAACGAGAATGAGCTAGAGACTCGACACCGAGGTTAGCACAAAGAAAGTTAAGCCGGTGTCGAGCCATCCGCTCGAGGGGTTAGCAAACATCATTCCCTTGCCACCAAACTTCCCATGTCCCATGGAAGGAGTACGAGCACCACGAGGGGGAAAACGTGGTCCGTAGTTCCTCTAGAACCCAAAGCTGCGATCCTCTCCCCTAAACCCGTATTGAGGACGAGTAGGGGGACGTCCAAAGAAACCACCACGAGCCCGACCAAACCTCTCACCGCAAGACGCACACCATCATCTCTCCTAACAAACCTACCACCCCGAGCTCCAACTCTACCAACACTCTTCACACTTCCCACACCCCGTGGAAGTGGCACTCTAGGCTCGGAATACCATGAGACCGGCGTTACTCGTCCCGGTTTGCTTGCTCCCTAGCAAGCCCGTCATCCCTCTTCCTCTTGTAGCAAAACTCGCTAGGTGTCTCTCCTTTCCACAATACTCACACCGAAGGGGATGGGTTTTGGTTTTGGCTCTGGCTTCTCTCTAGGCTTCTCACCCTTCTCACTCACAAACTTCACTGATTTCTGGAAGTCATTTGTCTTAGGTGGGAATTTGGGTGGATCTTGGGTTGTGTCAAGCTTGTTGCAAAGGTGGTTGGGCTTTGGTGTGAAAGAGTTCTTGGGTGCTTTTGGAAGTGGGACTTGGATGTCTACGATCACCTAAAACTCGGGGTTAGACTCAACACACTTCTCATACACACTCTCCCCACTGTTCTCTCCAACTTTCTCACCCAACTTCACAAAACCCAAACCACGACCATCGGCTCTATTGAACTCCTCAATCATGATTTTCAATTGAGGTTCCCGCCCGTACAACCAACCTAACACCTTCCTCAAATAGTCATTCTCCTCATAGATGACATCCAAACGGGAAGTAAGTTCAAGATTGCGCAAAGAAACTTCATCACGCCTAGTGCATGCATTGACAACGGAGATTTCAAAGAAGCTTCCAAAGAGCTAATAGTAGAACGAGCATCAACAAGCTTAGCATGCATAGTAGGACATGATTTACAAGCACCAAGCAAAGTGGGTCTAGCCTTAAGCTCATCATACTCGATCCTAAGAGCATCTTGTTTAGCCAAAGTGGAAGCATTCTTCTCATTAAGCAACTTGATCTCATTCAACCATGCATCACACTCAAGACACTCAACATCATCAGGAGTAGTAGGAGCAAGTTTCAAAGAGTCATTCTCAAGTTTCAATTCAAGCAATTTGGACTCTAACTCTCCTACTTTCTCACTAGAATTATCAAGTTGAGCCCTAAGATCTTTCCTCATCTTCTTAGCATCTCTCAACACACTATCACGGTTGTCAATCAAGCCATTCAACCTAGTGATCTCGGCAAGCAAAGAGTCGGGGTCACGATTTACCTCATCCTCCGAGTCGGAGTCGCCGTCTTCCTTGTCGCTCTTCTTGCCGCTCGAGCTATGGGCCATGCCACAAAAGCCTTCAAGCGCCACGCAGCCTCAATCCACCGAGGTTCCGCATTGCACTCTTCTTGCCCTTGCGCCTCCCAGCGTCTTCATCTTCACTGCTTGAGCTTGACTGCGCGTCGCTTGAGCTTGAGTCGACGTCGCTTGCACCGGCCACCATGGCTCTTGCCTTGTCCTTCTTGTAACCACCCTTGCTTGGTCGCTGCTTCTCCTTGTCCTTGCTCTTGGACTTGTCGAAGTGCTTGCCCTTGGAGGAGTACTTGTCTTCACGCCTCGGGTGCGCCTAGCACTCGTTCACCTTGTACTTGTTCTCCTCCGCTTCCGGGCACTCGGCGATGAAGTGGCCACGTTTGCCACACTTGTAGCACGTCCCTGAGCTCCGCCTTGCATTCCTCCGACTCTCGTGTAGTCGATCAAACCTTCTTGAGAGCAAGGCCAGCTCCTCCTCGCCCAGCACATCAAACTCCTCATCTGGAATAGACATAAGAGAAGACAAGGAAAACTGTCGACAAGAAGGGTTAGATTTGCCCTTTGATCCACCCACAAGAGCAAGACTATGGTCAGTCGAGCCCTCATGCTTGGATTGCAACTTCCTGTCAACCTCAGCCGACTTGAGCTTAGAAAAGAGGTCATCCAACTCAATAGTCAAATATTGGCCGGACTCCTTGATGGCCTCAACCTTAGCACCCCAAACATTTGGATCCAAGACATGCAAGAGCTTCGAAGCCCGATCATGCTCGGTGTAAGGAAAATCCTCAACATTAGCCTTCATGTTGTTCACGATGGCGGTGAACCTCCGAAACATCGCATCAATGTCCTCACCGGAAGTTGAGTGAAGTTCTCATATTGCATCCGGTAAGAGACAAAGAGGCGAGCCTTTGCATGGTTATCACCACCGTGAGCAACCAACAACTTCTCCCAAATTTGCCAAGAAAGATTCAAATGGCGAACACGCTCAAACTCAGGATCACACAAGCTCCGGACCAAGTGATCAACGGCTTTTGCATTTGCCTCATACTTGGCCTTAGCACCGGCATCGGTCACCATAAGAGTATGGATGTTGACCGGAATAGCATAGGTCTTGTCAAGCACATGCGGAAGCACAAGAAGGGAAGGGAGGAATCGAACCAAGAAGCAAATCACTCGGCCTCTAGCGGACCGTCCGGCCGGGCGGGGGCGGACCGTCCGCGATGGGCCGCGCGGACCGCCGGCGGGGGTACCGCGGACCGTCCGCACCCTTGCCGCGGACCGTCCGGCCCCGAGCCGCGGACCATCCATTAAAGCGAACGAACCTCCGGTAGCGAACCTCGAAAAACGGACCGTCCGCGGGGAGCACGCGGACTGTCCGCCAGGCACCCATGGACCGTCTGCCGGCCGCCGCGGGACCGTCCGAAACCACTTCCAACCAAAACTCAAAACCAAAACGGATCGAAAGCGAAGCCGAGCAAGAACACGAAGAACACGCGAAGAACACTGTTCACGCGGACCGTCCGCCAGACCCTCGCGGACCGTCCGCCAGGCACGGACAGAACTGAAAACAGCCCGACCCCGAAAGTCAACTCCCCCAAATCATCATCGGATTTCCCAAACGGTAGAAGTTGTAGAGATAAGGGTTTGGAGACTTGAAAAGCGTCACACAAGGATGCTATAGCCCAAAAATCTTGCCTCCTAACTCCCTAAAACACCGGGAATCGCGAATCCTTTGAGCACCACCAAGAGCTAGAGCACCGAACGAAAATCCTTGAATTGAAGTGGTTTCCGGCGTTTGAGGGCACAAGATCAATCACAAAGATGCACAAGAAATCCGGGGAGAAACCCACTCAAATCCGCGGAATCACACGGAGAACAAAGGCACGAAAACAAGCACAAAAAGACCACGAAAAACACAACTCCAAATCTTCTATACAAACCAGGAATGCTTCACAAGGTCTAGCATGCCACCCTAGCATCCATCCCTCTCAACAAATCTCTCATGAAGCTCTCATGCTAGCCTAGAGAAAATGGAGAAGAAAGTAGCTACGAAAATGAGAAATGGAAGGGGGAAAATGAAACCCTAAGTCGCGGAGAGAGGGAGCCATCCACACGGACTCATGGCTTATATATCGAGTCCCGCCGGAGTGGTAAATGACTCGACTACCCCTAACTTAACTACGGCGATACAACCCACGTAGGGGTATTTAGGTAATGTTTGTGGTTCTTGCCATCGGACGGCCAAGCCTTTGCCGCGGCCCCGCGTCCTCCCGACGCAAGCCATGCGATCCCGCCGCGTGTCCTCCGCCTCGAAGCTTCCCGACACGCCCGGATCCCGTCTCCGTCGTGTTGGGCCCTCGGACTTGGTTTTGAGGCCCAAACCAAGAAACCGTCCTCCGATGGTTTTGTGGGCAAACCACCAAACCCCGCGTGCTCGGTCCGGCCTCCCCGCCAAACCACTTGACTCGACCGCCACCGTGCACCGGCTAGATCGTCCACGACCTCATCTTGCTCGTCTCGCCACCATGTGGCCCGCACCTAGTCCCGCCGTCCACCGGGTCCCTCGAACCGAGCCTACTTGTCTCTCCATCTCCCGGAGGCCCCTCAAGGCCGAACACCATTCGCGCCTGTTCTTCACCTGCAACAACACGAACTAGGCCGCAGCCTACACCGCGCACTGAGCCAAGAGTCGGTCCAACACCCGTTGTCAATCACTCATCACCGAGGAGCGGTCATCCATCGACCACCGGACGCTCCCGGTCCTCGGTCTTGCTTCGGTCGAATTACGCCTTGTTGTTGATTATAGCGTTCTTTTGAGAGAGTCCCAAAGTTTTTTAGGACCATCTTCCATCATGTATTCTCGCTTTGAGGTCATGGTGGAGATGGTGTCGTAGAAAATGCAAGGTTGCAAACTTTTGTGCCTCCGGGATAGGATTTTGTGGATTAGGTTCGTTAATTGTATTAATGAAACCTTTGGTCGTTACCACAATCTTGACATCCATAGCCCAGGTTAGGTAATTACTACCATCGACGACAAGTTCGGTGAAGTCTTTATTGATTAATTTAGCCATTTTCCTACATGAAAGAACCATGTAGAGGATTAATATAATGATGTAAATTTGTGTTGTAGAAATAGGTAAAATATATATGTAAGATGATTCTTACAAAATTAAGGTATATGATTTTTTTTAATTCTCGTGGGAATAAATTTGACTTGATAGTCATTTATATGAAATTTTGGATATACACTTTGAACGTAATCATTATAATGATGTAGACCTCACAATGATGAGCAAAAGCGCGGATCTCGGGGCAAATAAGCTCTTAGGAAGAACTTATCGCAGCCGGCGCCTAGGTCACATCACCTTGTGTTATTCCAAATTATGTGTATAAACCTTAATTTTAATGCTGCTTGATATTCTACATGATGTAGAGAATTGATTTTTTAAACCATGCAAAAAAATTATTGCATAAGAATTGTTCTAATACCTAGAAATGATCTCGGATCATAAACATGAATAATTACCGACATTTAAATTACATAGGTACATATACCGGATGGTGCAAATAATATTGTTTGTCACAACATAAAATTACGGAACCATTCGAGGTCTAAAACATAAATATACAACACTAATAAGTCCGAATATATAAAGGATAAAATCCCGAGAGCGAAATATAAGTTCGGGGGGTTTTTCCGGACCTTTTGAAAGTTCGGGGGGTCCAACGAACTTCGAAGTCCGAGGGGTTGTGCGGCTCGTGCGCCGCTATCTTCCTCCCCGTGGGCCGACCGGGCTTGTTAACGGCCCACCGTGGCCTTGTTGGCCCGGCCCGGCCCGTGCTTCCCTGGATAAAAGGGAGGGGAGGGGGGTGCGGTTAGGGTTTCCCCTTAACCCGCGGCCGCCCCCACCGAAGCCCGATGCGGGGGCACTTGGTGGCGATGCGGCGTGCGGCGCCGGCGGTGGCCGGCGGGCCGGCCGGCGGTGACCCCCGCCGGCGGATCTTGGTGTGCTCCACCGTCTTCTCTCCCTCCCCCCTTGCACCGGTGTGGTCCCGCCGCCCCCCCCGTTCGGCCGGCGTGCGCCGGCCGCCGCCGCCGGCCGGCCGGCCGTTAGGCGCAGGGGAAGGAGAGCCCCGTGGCGGCGGGGGCTCCGTGTGCCGCGCCGGATACCGGGCGGCGGTCGACGGCCCCCACGTGGCGGCCGCCTCCGGGGTCGCCGGCGTCGAGGAGGACGGCGGAGCACCGCGCGGGCCGCCATGGTACCGGCCATGAGGCTTGGGCATGCGACCGTCGAGGATCCGGCGAGGCCGGGTGACATGGTGGCGGCCGTGAAGGAGGAGATGGCCGCCGGTTCGGCCTGAGGGCCAAATCCGGCGTTGCCGGCCGCCATCGTCGTCGTCCGTGCGGTATGTTTAGGCCGGGGAAGACCCCAACACCTTCCTCTTGTGTTGCGGGCGGCGAATACGGACGACGAGGCAGCGGCGAGGTTGCTCCTCCGGAGGTGTCGGCGTCGGAAGACGCTGTGCCGCCGGGGATGGGCTGCGGGATACAAGCCCTGCGGTGTATGGCGGCGTCGACGTCCAGGCGTGCTCGGAGGAGACGCAAAATGTGCACCTAGCGCCAAGCACACGGCAAGCCGAACAAGGCGGCTTCACACGTGCGAAGAATCACAAGACGTGCCGATCAATTTTCCCCGAAAATTAACAAAAGACAAAGTAGTTAGATACCAAAGCTTGGAACTTGCCGGGTAGTACCGGAGACGGTTCCATATTTACGGCTACGAAGCCAAACGGGATGACACATAGCTATAGAAAGCTATCGGCAATAAGGCGAAAACCATTCGGGAGCTTATGAAAGGAAAAGTAACATAGCCGAATGAGTGACGTAAGCATGACGACGATCGGTCTTTGTTTTAACAAAGATGCACGTGCGCAAGACCATGACCGATCCCCATGATGATTAGCGTTAAATAAATAGATAAAGTAAAGCACGAGCATAAACATGTAATAAACAAGCATGCATAGGTCCAAAGCACTAGTCTACCGCATGTCTAGGTACTTTAAAACCCGTCGGGTATGAGGCCAAACAAATCTATCCACCGCATGATACAACTTGCATGGGGATCGTACCACTTTCCACAAATAGATCTATCCACCGCATGATACAATCTAAATATGGAAAGCTAAAAGCATACATTATTTAAAACATGATTTATGCACGTGTTCTACTCGTGAAGAAACTTAACCGAATACGGCTGAACAGTACCGATTCGGGTCCATGGAGAAGGAACAAACATTACCAAGCGAAATAAATCTATCGGATTGATTTGAAATCTAACCCACCGGATGACCAGCTCCAAAGCAACCCAAAAACTCCGCATCTACCGCGTGATACTCGGTTCTTTCAAGATTTATACCAATGTTGGTAAGCTTGAACCCGCAACACGTAACAACCTAGATCAATTCGGTTTCGGCTATCGGAAAGCACGTGATCCACGTATTAAATTTACCCAAAGCATGAATTCGATTCGCATAAGGATCACAAACGAATAAAGCCGATCCAAACCCATCTAGATTGGGCAAAAGGGTGTTACATGAATATAAACATAAAGTAAAAACTCAAAGCAACACGGGGTAACTTAATGAATCTATTGGATTGTGCCAAAAACCAATAGAGCCGATAACTAGCCTCAAGCTAGATCTTAGCCTACCGCATGGCTCATGACCTAACAAGAAACCCTCTTGAACCAAGCTTGAATCTACCGCATGACACGAAGCATGGTAACAAGACTACTTGCATCGATCTAAATCCACCGCATGATACTAGATATGATACAAGGTTGCCGGTACTCACGGAGGTCGACGGATCGATGAACCCTCTCGAAGAACTCGACGACACGACAAATGGACTCTAGGGTTTGGCGTAAGGCCGGTTTGTATTGAGAATGATTACGTATCCGTTACATACATTCGGGGCTCATATTTATACCCCTGCCTGGTACAACCTTGAATGGATTTGTTGCCTAACTTATCTCTAAACTTGATCGCTTATCCATCCATTCGTCCTTCCTGCTTGAGCCACGTCACCGTTCAATCCCGCAAAATCAGCTCAACTGTTCCCTTGCCGAACGGAAGCAGATAGCCGACCGCGGACCTTTCTGCCGAATGCATCTGAGGAAACCTTCCTTCCGCCAGACGGACTCCTCGTCGAGCTGGACCCACAAGTCAGACTCCTTACCGAATTTTGGTGTTAACAAGACACACCCGTACGGGAACAACTCGCCTCTTCACATTAATGATTATGTTAATTACATAATTAGGCTATTGATCACCTAATAATTATTTGTTAACAGTGGCAACAATATGACTTGAGTACGAGTCTCCCTAACAAATTTGATGCCGCTTGGTTTGACTTAAGACCTATAAATATATATGGAATAGATCTCGTCCTATTCTACGATTAACATAGAAAAATCTCAGCTTACATGACGAAAGCACGCCATCGAGTCGATCGGGCGCCAGTTGTTTTTGGATTTGAAAAAAAAAGTCAAACATTATAGGTCCCGAGGTTCAATAACATCATGTGCCTTTTTGGCTGCGTTTGATCTTGCTGAGGAGTATTTGGCTGAGTATTTGTTTCAATATAAAAAATATATTTAATATTTTTTTGGGTATCTTTCAATACCGTCAACCTTACTATGGCTAGATATTTAGTAATCAACGGTTTTTATTTTTTCCAACCATTCTGAAAGTCCTCCTATTCTAATTATATTCATGTTCACATTTAGAGTGTAGTTACAAAAGTTGTAAATAAAATAATGATATCTATTCCTATTGCAATACTGTACTCGCAACTTTATATTCAGGTTCACATTTAGAGTGTAGTATGGCTTTATATTTAAACAGGAAGGTATATTCATCCAGCACTGCAACTCGCAACTTGCAAAAGAAAAATAAAAATATTGCAACCCGCGACACCAGGCTCAGCCTCTTTAAAAACCACCTCGATCCCTCCATCGTTGCCCTTGGTATTAACTTTGCCGATCTGTTCCGTCCTCTTATCTCGTTGTGCGCGTCACCATTGTAAGTCCCTAATCAGCCTCTTTAATGGTCTTCTATGCTAGTTAGTCTTAATCCATGATTTCATCACACAGTTACTATGGAGAATTTTATGTTGATGTTTCCAATATAGAGCAAGAAGGCTATGAAACAATATATGAAACTATACCTCCAATGCATAGTTTCATGCTGTAGTTTCCTAGGCTTCGTTTTGCATTTACTTCCAAGACTCATAAAAACATGGTATTCGTGTAGAGAGAGTTTCATCTTGATGGAACTGGTTTCTTCTCTCTTTCTTCTTAGGCCGGTCTCGGTGCATGATTTCATCGCACTATTACCAAGACTGCCATGTCATCTTTTGAAGTGAATGAAACTCACTCCCGGTGCACCTTTTCATTGCACAATTTCATATACAACTTGTAGCATTTAATTTTTGCATGGAGTTAATGATCATATGTGTCATGTGATGAAACTATAACACCCTCAATGCAAGTTTCATTGGATTTCATGGGACTAGGTAAGTGTGCCATGTGAGTGTCATGGTGATGAAACTCCCATGAAACTCTTATCATCTCTCTCTTCATAAATAGAGTGCCAAGTCATCAAATCTGCTTATGTGGCATAGAATTTAATGACCATGAAACCTCTCATGACACTCCACTGAGACTGGCCTTAAATTCTATGCCATGTCATAATACAATCCTACATGGCATGTTAATTAATGTGCATGAAACTTCTATGAAACCCCCACTGGGAATGGCCTAAGAGTGTCATGCATGTCATCTTTTAGATGGAACGAAATATGCTCTCTCAATGCATAGTTTCATTGCACAATTTCATAGATAAGCTTGACATTAAATTCCTCTATGGTATTGTGATCAAATGGGTCTAGGGATTAACAAAATAGCTCTCAATGCAAGTTTCATGTCTTGGTAATCGTACATGTTGAGTGTCATAGTGATGACACCCTTTTCTTCTCTCTCATCATAATTACCCTACCACATAAGCAATTTTGCCGATGTGTCATACAATTTAATGCACGGACTCTATGGTAGAGTCCAGAGTCATTAATTATCTGCCACCTAGGCAAATTGCTGATGTGGCAAGCAATTTAATGATGAGAGATAGGTGAAAACTTAGAAACCAAGTCTAAGTTAGACTCCAAGTCTTCACACAAAACGAACCCGTATGGATCCCGTGTGGCTACCCACATGTGCGATGTGTCCTCCTATTTAATAAAGCGGGAGTAGAAGATCCGAGATTAATATTAGATAGACTCCATGGTAAAAAATCTGCATTGGGGAATATAGTTTCTTGTGATAGAGTCTTTGAGATGTACGTAGACTCCATGGGTAGAGTCCGGGTTGGGAGTGCCCTAAGACCTGCCTAAGGAAGAGGAACCACCGTGTAGTGTTTTTCTTAGGCTAGGCTCAAGGGTGATTTCATGGACACGAGATACCTAGATTGAAAACTAGGTAACACAAGAGTTTCATGAGATGGAACTCATCTCACATCCAATGAAACTCTCTATTTTAATTACCCTGCCATATCAGCAAAACTGTTGATGTGGCAGTGAATTTAATACCTATGTAGCCGTCCTGGAAACTGGCCTTAGTTCATGTATTATATGTTGTTCCGTCTGGGGGCAGTTCGTCGTAGAAGCAAGCAGTATGAATAATCCAACTATGCGTACGTTAATTCGTGCTGAATTAATATTGTATTATTTCAACGGTGTACATAACCTGAACTAAAATGCTGTCTTTTCTTTTTTTGGCATTTTCAAGTCTGGCAATGCTTGTCAACAGTAAATACACACCGGAATGTAGTATATAGCGCAGTACTGTGCTTACCCACTTTATCACCACTTCATAACGATTTTAAAGAAGTGCTTAACATACTAACATATGATCGAACACGCCAGCTGAAATAATTTAGTCTTGGTCCATCATTTCCATTCCATTGATTATTTCAAGATTAGTTGGAACAGTTTCTTAATTATGAGAAAATCATTATCTACTCAAGTGTTTGATTAATTACTTTGTTCAAATATTATTACTCTCCTAATTTATTTTGCATTTATGTCGGCAGTTGATAGAATTTGCTCCTTGCAAGTAGCTAGTAGGGAAGAGCAGTCGACCTGTGTGAGCTCTCCGTTTTTCCCCGGTCTGGGTCTGATGGACGCTGCTGATTCTGCCACCAGCCGAGACGCAGGAACTGTACCGGTAGACGATCATCAAGGAACGACGACATTGGATGCTTTGAAAGAGAAGCTGCACAGCACAACGGAGAGATTGGAGACCCGCATCGACTCGCATACGACAATCCCCAGGTTCCCTCACTGGCTACGCGGCGGGATCGGCTCCGGCTCCGGCGACCACAGCTACGTGGTGCCGAGCGTGTTGGCCATCGGCCCGTACCACCGGGGCCTGCGTCAGGTGCAGGAGATGGAGGAATTCAAGCACGCGGCGGCACACAGGCTCTGCACGGAGTCGGGCCACACAGTCGAGGACGGCTACGCCAAGGTCTTGTCCGTCGCCGGCGAGGCCCGCCGCTGCTACGACGTCGACGACAAGTCGCTCGTGGAGGTGAGCGACGCCGAGTTCGCCAACATGATGTTCCTGGACGGCTGTTTCCTCGTGTGGTTCATAGCTGGTACGAGCCAAGAGAAGGACAACGTGCTGGCCAAGAGGTGCTACCACTTGTCCGGCCCTTACATCATGATGGACATGTTCCTGCTCGAGAACCAGATCCCTTGGGTTGTGCTCGAGGCCCTCATGGAATTCAAGCCCCAGCTGGACATGGACTCCTGGATGCAGTTCGGCGTCAAGAGTTTCTTCTACAGGGAAGAAGAGAAGGTTAGGCCCTGGATCGTGAGGCTCCGGCAGATGATGAGATGCCGACTTGTTCTAGGGAAACATAGGATCAATACTACCAGTACTAGTACTACTACTACTTCTACTGCTTCTGCTGAAACAACAAGCATCATTGTCAACGACGGAGGCAACAACAACAAGCCGAAGCCGCCACACCTCTTGGGTCTCCTTAGGTCCAGCATGATAAGAGGCATGCCTCCCCACAAGAGAAGCGCCACGCCCCTCCAGAAGGCGTCAAAGCTGTCCAGAGGCGCCGTGGACCTCGCCCAGATAGGCGTCAAGATCACCGCCAGCAAGGCCGAATGGTTTGCGGACATGGACGTCCATAAGAAGCTCGTCTCCGGCGAGCTGTCCATGTCACCGCTCGACCTGGGGGTCGGCAACGCCTGCAGGCTCGTCAACATGGCAGCGCTGGAGGCGACTGGGTTGTTCGCCATCTTGAACCCGGAGGCGGAGTCGGACGGGTACGTGGTGAGCTCCTACCTTTCGACAATGGCGATGCTCATGGACCGGGAGGAGGACGTGCACGAGCTCCGGAGCAGGGGTGTGCTCAATGGCAAATTCACCAACGCGGAGACGCTGGCATTCTTCAAGGGCCTCGCCCAGCACCTTCGCCAGGGCTACTACTACTTCAGGACCTTGGAGGAGATCAACAGCTACATGCGCCGGAGGCCGGTGAGGATCGCGCTCTACAAGTTCGTCTACAACAACTACAGAATCATCGCCGCCGTCCTGTCCATCGCCGGAGTGCTAGTCAGCATCCTCAAGGCACTTTATTCTCTCAAGAAACCATAGATCGATCATCCTCCTGTGCTGTCCGGCTTGCTTGTTTGTTTGTTGAATAAGCTCACCACGTACGGTGTCTCAAGGTTGAGCGAGTCAGTTGACGCACGCTGTGGTCGTGCTGAGCGAGTCCTTAGGAGATGCACGCACAACGGCACAAGTGGTGCATGGACGTGGGATGGCGCGTCCCACGCCGTGCATCAGTGCATGTACTAGAGTCTGTTTCATATATATATATATATATATATATATATATATATATATATATATATATATATATATATATATATATATATATATATACACACACCCACCCCCTTGTTGCAACTAGGTCTTGTCCAGTTGCAATCGGAGCTCATTCTCGTTGCAATTTCTTCACGTCGGGTTGCAATTAGGAGTCTAGTTGCAATTGGTTCGTGTCCAATTGCAACGGAGTCAGATTTGTTATAATTAGTTCCGTCGAGTTGCAATTAGTGTAGTGTCACAGTTGCAATCGGTTACTGTCTTTGTTGCAACTGGTTCGTGCCTAGTTGCAGCTCAGCTAGGTCTAGTTGCAATTGGTTCTCGTTGAGTTGCAATTGGTCCGTCAAGTTGCAATTGGTTCACGTCGAGTTGCAATTGGTCCGTCAAGTTGCAATTGGTTCACGTCGAGTTGCAATTGGTCCGTCAAGTTGCAATTGGTTAAGCTGCGAAGTTGCAACCGCAGGGTCTGTGTATTTGTTATACAGAATGCACCTGGGTGCATTTTAGTATCACCCTATATATATATATAGTTGAGAAATATATCGAGAGAAAAGCAGCTCGTTCCTACTGCAAAAAAATCCTCTCCCGTGTTATCTTAGGCCGGTGAGGATCGCGCTCCACAAGTGGTTATAGAAAGCATCTTACTTTAATTGTTGCGGGTGCCCTAATGGATGCTAACTGTAGGCCATTTATAGAAAACTCTTGGGAAAGATGTAAAGTCATGTGCATCACATTGAGGGTATTTGGAGGGCCTTTTCTAGAGGGCTCCCTATCTATCTTGTGAAAGATGGTTAAGCCATCCATCTTTACAGCAACCCATTTTAGTCCAATTAACTTAGAATAGATGTAAACAGCCTATATTTTAGAATTTTTTGTTTTAATAATTTGGTGGCACTAATTCAACATTTTTGTTAAACATGTTCAACATTCAAATCTTAATTGTTGAACATGTTTAACAAAAATGTTGAATTACCGGATATGGGCGCAGATACAGCTTGCTGACATTCACCTTGGCGTTCTCCAGGACTCCGCCGAAGAGACGAGTGACCTTGAAACTATTGGTGGAGGCGATGGCTACGGGGAAGCTTCTTCTCATTATGGTGGGGTCGGAGTCGACAGAGTCATAGGTCTTCGTGGTGGGATCATCTGTGGGTGTAGCGGCCATTGCTAGTGCTACCTGACTCAACTTGTGTACAAGTTGTTTTTCTAGCTAGCTATGGAAGCTGATAAAACACAGGTATGTATGTGCTCCTATTTAGACAGGAGATAACCTGTATATTTGTTTATTTGATTTGACTGCGGAAGGTAAGACCATATTCACGATATTGGAGCGAAATAGTAGTTTCCGGGTAATGCAGGGGAGGCTAGCTAGGTGCTTATCGTACGTGGCCAATATTCAAATTGGACCTAAAGTTCAAGTCACATTTGTTAGTGTCCTCAATATTGTTTCTGATTCCCTGTGATTCCAATCTTGAGACGCATAGGGCTCATGACAGGGATGATTATGCCTCTGATTCCTTGTTAGTCAAACATCTCGCACATGCATATGCTTGGCTTTCAGAGTGAGGTGAGCTACCAGCTGGAAATGGCTTATATATAATTAATTAGCGTGGTGGTTCCACTTGTCGAATAATTAACAAAATTATATTAATGGCGAGCCAATTGCATTCTCGAAGGACTCTCCGATCCCGATCTGTCACATGCATCATGCCACAGTCTGAACGATACGTCAGTGTTGATCCATAAGGTACGGCATGCATTTTCTGTATATTAGTCATGGACGACGATAAGGACGGTGGCACATGATCATTAGCGGTCCATGCATGAGAGCTGATGCCATATACTCCCTTTGCTTCAAATTATAAGTCATTTTAGGTTTTCTATATTTATAGTCGTTATATTATGCATCTAGACACGGTGTATATCTGCATAGCATCATATACGAAGCTAATAAATCCAAAACACCTATAATTTGAAATGGAGGGATTACATTATCATCTTGTACATACCTCTTCCACGGTAGCAGAGAGCAAAAAGAGGCACCAGCTCGGTAGATCACCGGTGGAGAAGGAGGCTTTGGTTCGGGCCTTTAGTCCTGGTTCAACTTTGGATTCGGGACTAAAGGACTTTCGTCGACGTGGTCCGAAATGGCTACTATAGCCGACCCCCTTTCACTACCGGATTCCAAGGCTCGCCGAAAGTACCTTACTCTCGGCGGAGGCACAATTCCTCTCGGCACAACGCACTCGGCAACTCGTCGGGCCGGCGAAGAGCCCTCGCCGAGAGCCACGTCGGATCCACTCGTTACACGTGTGCCGAGAGTGGGATATTTCTCTCGGCAAAAGAAATTTCATAAAACAAAAAAAGAAACAAATCCAAGGCGGCGGGCCCACCCGGCCGGCTGCCCCGACCCCCACCACCGCCGCCCACCACCACCACCGGATCCGCCACCACCACCACCGACGCCGCCCGCCACCACCACCACCACCACCGGCGCCGCCCGCCACCACCACTGTCGCCGAACACCAGCCACCACGAGAACCGCCACCACCACTGCTGCCGCCTACCACCACCGCCATCTACCAGCACCACTGCCCGCCGCCACCACATCGATGAGGAGGAGGAGGAGGTCGCCCCGCCACCTCACGATGAGGAGGAGGAGGAGGAGGAGGTCGCCACTGCCGTCGTGCCTCCGGTCGCCGCCGTTGTAGATCTGGCCGCCACCGTCGTGCCCCCCGGTCGCCGTCGTCGTAGATCCGGCCGCCACCGTCGTGGATGCGCGCGGTCGCCGCCTCCGCGCCACCGTCGGGAGTAGACCAGCGGCCGCCGCCACCGCGCCTCGCCTCGCCGCCGCTCCTCGCCACGAGGTGAGGAGCGAGCGGAGGGGGGAGGGGGGGGCGGCGCGGCCGGGCCCGCGGTGTGGAGGTGCCCCGCGGCGTGGACCGAGAGAGAGGGGGGGAGGGAGTCGGCGGCGGCGGTCGGCCGGAGAGAGGGAGTCGGAGGGGCGACGGGTTAGGGTTAGCTGGGGGCGGTGGTGTTATATACGGGAGAGGAAAGGTTGGGCTGGCGGTGGGCTGTGTTGGGCTGGTGGTGGGCTAGATCATTTCTTTGTCGAGAGCCCACCATCCAGGCTCTCGGCAAAGAGAGCATTTTCATCAAATTAAATATTAAAAATAGTAAAAAATGTAAAAAAAAATCAAAACTCAACATTCTCAAATTTTTACCATAACCTTCGCTTATGAGATATCATGGTCACTTGACAAGTTTCGTGATTTTCAAACTTCTTTTGAATTTTATACAATTTTAAATCCTTTCTACATCACGATCTCTATCATGCATATAGAACCAAATGCCAGCAATTTAGTTTCATTTCGTGTACATGGTCATAGAGATGTCTCATGGACATGAATATCATTTTTCCAACAACTTTACTCTATGACTTCATGCACTTGCAACTCATATCGGATGTATACGAAAAAAATACCTATTAAGAAGTAAAATTTTAAAATATAGCAAACATAGCTGAAATTGTGCCAACTTTGAGCATAAGTTTTTTATAAGTGTGTGTCGAGGATAGAAAAAATTTGGAGGTAAAAAAGTGTTTTTTAAAAATTTCTTTGCCGAGAGATAAAAAAATTGCACTTGGCAAAGAAATTCTTTGCCGAGAGTCAGCCAGTTGGCTCTTGGTAAAGAAATCTTTGGCGAGTGTTTTTCTCTGTGCCGAGAGCTTTTTGTTTGCCTCTCGGCAAAGAAGCCTGTTTGCCAAGTGTTTCTTCTGTGCCGAGAGCCAAATAAAAAACTCTCGGCAAAGCCTTTGCCGAGAGTTTTTTATTTGGCTCTCGGCACAGAACCAGACTCTAGGCAAAGACTGAAATTCCGGTAGTGTTTGGTCCTAGCTCGTATTACCAACCGTGACAAAAGGGGGGCTCCCAATGGCTCCATCCGGCAATAATTGCCCCCGGTCTTTAGTCTCGGTGGTGTTAGTCTCGGCTCGTAACACCAGCCCGGGAAGGGCCGGCATCCATATAAGGATCGTACCTCCTTTCACCCGAGCCGCGAGCTCAAGCTCCTCCCATACATGGTGACTTAAGCCTAAGGTGGCGCTAAGATATTTTTCATTGGTTTGTGAAGATTTCTCTCCTCCAAGGTGTTGTCAAGGTTGGAATCTTCATCCTCCCTTCATTTGTTGTGATTAAATTGCTTTTTATGGTTTAGAGATGGAGAAAATAGAAATGTTAATTTGTAGCTAGGTAGGAGGAGCTTAAATTAATTAGAGAGATGAGATTTTGTATATACACGTGAAGATGTAGTTAGGATGGTACTTGCATTGTTCCTTCTTTCATTAAAATCTTGTTTTTCAAAATATTGAATTTTTCGTGTACATATATATATATAGTTTATAAAATATATGCTCATAAAAGGAGACATACCGAAAATGTACTAGGTATTTCCATTATTTCATTGTTTAGAAATGATTTTATTCTAGGTAACCATTGGAGGAAATAGAATATTAAATTCTTTTGTTAAGTACGTTTTTTATTTTTATATAGAATAAATGTAAGCATTCTATTATTATATTTTTTCATAAATTTGAATTACTTGTACATATAGTTTATAAAAATATGCTCATAAAGAAAATAATAGACATACGAAAATGTACTAGGTATGTATTTCCATTCTTTCATTGTTTAGAAATTCTTTTATTAAGTTTTTTTATTTTTATATAGAATTAATGTAAGAATTTTCTTATTTCTTTGTTTTTTGATACAGAGCCCCACGTCCAAATTAGCAATAGTTTCACCTCACGGGCTATGTGGGGACTGCCTGCAGCCTCCGTGAGCTAGGAGGTGTAGCGCATGTGTGGTAATGTAAGTGGGCGAGTGATGTGTATATGACGGTGAGGTGAGACTGTTGTAGTTCCCATAGCATCTAGGTCTTCTAAGTCATTGGTCGTAAAGGTTATGTACGGTAATAATAGTGTTGAATTCTATCACCTTTTGTTTTATTATTTATGCATATATGGAATCCAATCTTATGTAGGTATGTGTACATGTAGTTTATAAAATATAGTGTTGAATCCTATGGCCCCTTTTATTTCTAGGTTGCTATAGGAGGAAAAAAGATTAAATTCTTTTATTATGATTTTTTTAGTTTTATATACAATAAATTTAAGTATTTTCTTTTTTTTTTCTTGTTTTTGATACAGAGCCCCACGTCCTAATTAGCTAAAGTTTAACATCACGGGCTACATGGAGACCTGTCTGCAGCTCCGTGATGTTGGACCCGACTAGATAGGAGGTGTAGCGCATATGTAGTACGGTAAGTGGGAGAGTCGGTGTATATGACGGTGAGCTGAGATTGTTGTAATTCTTGGAGCATCTAGTCTTCGAGTTATGTACAATGATAATAGTGTTGAATCCTATCCCCTTTTGTTTTTTTATTTATGCATATATTGAATCCAATCTATATATATAGGTATGTGTACATATAGTTTATAAAATGTAGTGTTGAATTCTATGGCCCCTTTTATTTCTAGGTTGCTATAGGAGGAAATAGAAGATTAAATTCTTTTATTAAGTATTTTTTAGTTTTATATACAACAAATGTAAGCTTTTTCTTTTTTTCCTGTTTTTGATACAAAGTCCCACGTCATAATTAGCTACAGTTTAACGTCACAGGCTACGTGGGGACTGCCTGTAGCTCCGTGATGTTGGACTGTAGCTAGATAGGAGGTGTAGCGCATGTGTAGTACTGTAAGTGGGAGAGTCGGGTGTATATGACGGTGAGGTGAGACTGTTGTAGTTCCCAGAGCATCTAGTTCCTTTTTGTTTTTCTATTTATGCATATATTGAATCTAATGTCTATGTGCAAAGTAATTCTATTTATTGTGAATAATGTGTGTTATTTTGATTTGGATATAGTTTCAGCTAACAATGTCGTCGTCAAGTGGTGTTGGTAATGGCGTCCGTGGCCGCAACATAGTCCATCGCCGTGGCGGGCGTGGTGGGCGTGGCGTTGACCGTGCGGGTCTTGGTGGCCGTGGAAGTGTTTTGGAGGACCCATTGCCTCTATGTCTAGAATTGTACTTTCACTATGAGATTACCTTGCCGCCAATGGGTGATTGAGGACGTGTAGCTACCGTGGTAATATAGGAATTAAAATTAGTTTGCTTTACATAGAACTTTTTTTTTATTTCACATGGAGAATCTGTAATTTTAGTTACATATATAATTATTATAGGTTGTCTACAATATGAGATGGCTCGTAGACATTATCAAGGATATGAATGGTACTCCTCCTATTGTGCAAGGCGGGCACGTTGATGAGCACATGGCAAGAGTGTATATCTCTTTCACCGTACCTGCTAGATATGTAGACTACGGCCGGTTGCCGGTAGGCGCACCACACCCGATGGTTACCATTGCAACAGTTGGCAAAACTTCGGATGGCTCGGAGACATTATCAGGGATACGAATGGTACTCCTCTTATAGTGCAAACTGAGCACGTTGATGAGCACATGGCAAGAGTGTATATCTCTTTCACCGTACCTGCTCAATATGTAGACTACGGCCAGTTGCTAGTAGGTGCACCACACCCAATGGTTTCCATTGCAACAGTTGGCTCAACATCACCTATTCGGTTAACCCGAGCGAGTACTGCTGTGGAGAATTGTCTACAACAGCTCCAGAATAATGTTGGGTGCTTCGTGTCGGACCTTTCCTATTTTAAATTAAGTCAACTCGAGATGGGCGAATGAAATGTGATTGAACGGAGAGGCTTTGCGGGGATCATCAAGATGTGGTAATATACATTTATATATAAAAGAATTTTTATTCATTATTAATTAAATTGTTTTTGGTACATATATAATTTGTTTCTGGTACATAAGGTTATTATATCTCATCATCATCTGATTGTGTGCAAGATCGCTTTGGTTCTACCTATGCTTCAATTAGCTTCCGTGTGATTCTCAATCAAGTAGTGGAAAGAGTTGGGGTGGATTACTATGGTGGGGAGCCGTTTCTCACCAACAATTGGAAGAGTCAAGCAATTATAACTTTCTACAAGCCAGAACCCGAGGCTCCATTGTTTGATGTCTGCAGTGCTGTTTGTGACACTCCTCCGAAAGCGGGGGAGAGTGCACTAGTACGCGCTCTAGCTTATTTTGAGTGAGTTCTTGGCTGGAGAATTGCAAACATTAACTATGTTTCATATCCGCAAGCGCATGTTGCTCAATAACATTATGCATGCATGGATCGGGCTTTGTACCGTACCCTATCATGTGAACTTGTATTAATTAGCTAGTTATGTGAACCTTTATGAACTTATTATCAATTATTGTTAATTATGTACTTTATTATGAATTCATGTGTTGTCTTCAACATGTTTAGTAAGCATGTTTATTAAGCATATATATATACTAGAATTCATACACGGATTTATAAATGTGTTTGAAGCAGAGGTTCAAAAGCTAGAAGGCGACCGGCTTCAGCTTGGGACTTCTAGTCATTGGTATTGATTAATGTCGTGCCTTGTAATAACCATCGGGTCACCTCTGTATGTATACGTAAGCCATTGTAGTTATATGGATCATTATATCAAAAAGACAATACGCGAATTCATAATTTTTTTGAAATAGAGATTTTTCTCGAGTAGGTTTACTAATATTTTCAATTTAATTTATTTTCCCCTTCAAATTGCAAACAAAAAAATAGTAATAATTGTTTCAACTCTTGAAATAATATGTTATAGAAAAGTAGGTATTTTTTGTGTTAACATAATATAAATTTGCATGGCACAAATATTTTAACTAATGATTTATTTTAAATGTTGAAAGCAAAAAGGAATTAGATAAATGAGCGGGCCTGTAGCAACTCGCCTACTTCTTTCTCTCTCCTATTTTCTTTTCCTCCCACCTCGGATTCAGCCTCTCTGCTCTAAATGAAGGGTAGTAGCATCGACATTTAAAAGGGTTTAGCACGGAATTTAAACAACCCCTATTAAAGTTTAGCTAATATATGGTCTAGATTGCTAAAAAAATTTCAAACTTTAACAATCTAAAATTTAGTTGAAGGGGGATCCAAACAACCAAATAGAGAAAAACATGACGTGCATAGGATGTGTAAGCTACCAGTAACGCCATATAGTGCTGGCAGAAGAATACATAAGAACCTTTGCCAAAAGATGAAGAAGCTGATGAGTACTTGGTTATCACTGTACAGTAGCGATTTTGTTGCTTGGAGGAAGAAATGCACTGGTACCCAACTCTTCCACACTATTGTGTTTGACCTTTGATGTCCTGATGCCTCCAGGCCTGGCTTTTGGTGTCACAACAAAGCGACTGGAGCAGCCAGCGGCCTCTACGAATAGTCAGTTTGTTCATCTCTATCTAAGGTATAGCACCAGGCACCATCTTCTCTGCCTTCACCTTCTCTTTTATAGACAGCAGAATGGACACTCGTGCTATATATTACGGCGCAGACATTCAATGTTTAATCCATGGAGCAACTGAAACATGTTGGGTTGTTTTTTTTTTGCAGAAAGGGTGCATTAGATTTAAAACCACTTGAGTATGTTGTGGTTCTTTAATTAATTGTTTGATCAACATAACTGAAAAGTTTAAATAATTGAAAGTTGGAGTTCAATGTTTTCATTTGAAGCTGTTGTATAATTGCTCAGCCTCTAATCTCCTCAACAGAAGTCAATGGAGCTGGTAAAGCTCCTCAAGTGCCCCTGCCAGGCGTGCAAGGCAGTAGGCACTAAAGTAGACAGGAGCAAGCATGCTCCTGTCAATGTATTGTATAGGTACAGTAGGTGTACTTGTAGAAGTACTAGTAGCTAGTAGGGTACTAAGTGTATTGTTGTACCTAGAGTTGACTTTGCCCTGTACAAAGGTAGAAGCAAAGCAGCAATGAAAAATTCAGTTCTTGCCATCACAGTTTCAGCAGCCAAGTGCTTGTGTGTGTGTGTGCTTGAACTCACCTGGGCGCCTTGGGGCTGCAGGGCAGCTCCATTGCCAACAGAAGCAGCACAAAGAAGATAGCAATATGGATCTTCATTCGAGATATACGACCAGTGCATGTAAAGAATTTATTTCCGACACTTCTGTTGACGCCTTAGAGAATTAGCACTCATCCATTCTTCTTCATGCTGCAAGTCCTGAGGATTTTCCATGCATGTATTTTTGTGATCGACTAGCTAGCATTGATCGATGAAGAACGGGTACATCAGCAATAATGGTAGAAACAAGTGACGAGGCTCTAGAGAGCAATCAGCAACCACTTATTGGACTAGTTACTGTAATGGAAGATATTCCACCATTGCCTATGGAGCTCCTTCCATGAATACTGAGCATTTTTCATGTCCCAACATGCAAAACCCAGAGCTTGTTTTCCTTCACCTCTTCTTTTATTATAGACTGAAAGAAACAGACTACAATAACTCATGACGATGGTTCCTAACTACAATATGTAATCAATACTGAGGTACCTAGCTAGCTCATCAATTTTCATGTAACTTGGTAAATTCTATTTATTTTCATTCATAATAAATGGATTCATAGAGTTGTAAAATGACCAATATTGAAAGCAACCCAGAGTTATTGGCATGAAACCTGTTCACAAACCAAGCAGAGTGACAATTTCCTTATCCTGGCTGTCACAGAACTGGTCTACCGTTAATTATACATAGACCAACTTGCTATAGTCATTTAATCAGTGCATTATCAGAAGCGTCGATGATCGCTACAGTACAAGTTTACTCTTTTCTATGCCTCAATTGTCACAGAAAGGGCGGCTTGTCCCCAGCGACCTGTGATTATGGTCCCAGAACTGTGTATGGTACTCCAAGAGTCTTTCAACCTTGTCTGGCATCAGAACTGTTGTTAATCGGCTAAGGCAATGTAGCTCTGATTGTTACAGGACAGTGTTGGTCCTTCACCAATAAGGTGCATAGAAAGGGGTGGCTTTTCATCGCTGCATGATTTTATTGCTCCCAATGCCTCCGCAGCCTAAGTGACATCAGTAGTAAATCATCTGTGTTTCCAAACGAAAAGCTCATCTATCTTTGACAAGCAAGGAAGGGGTTCATGAATCTCAGGTTGCAGCTCTTCTGCATGTGCTAGCTGGTATGTTCTTTTATTATCGACTAGGATGAGGAGAATGCCACACATACAATTCAGGCAACAATAGGACACGTACGGGACAATCCCTGAAAAGTAAAAAGAAAATTGTTTTTGCTTAGATTAACTAAGGCAACAATAGGACACGTACGGGACAGATAACTTAATTTTCAACAGTTTTGAATTTTCCATCAACTGATCTGGTGCTCGCTACATATATAATCATGAGTCACAACACTCCCGATAGCTGTTTCTGTCACACTTAGTGACGACTTTTAGTGACGAATTTTTCTTCATAGTTAGATTCTTTTAGTGACGAAATTTATACAAGAAAATCTGTTTCAACAATACAATGACCAGCAATTGAAGTACCGTATGTATGTGCATCTAATTGTCAGACATAATCATGGACCGGCCCATAGCTGGCTTTGCCACACATTTTTCAGCTTTTGATCGAGGAATTACTAATGTCACAAGAATGCAGCGTACAAGATACAGGAAGATGCAAAAACTATTGACCACAAACATATGTACATTATTTAAGTTGGATTTTTGAATTAGCTGAAACTTTCAGTGACACGAAAAAAAGGAAAGAAAAACCCACAAGGTTGTCAAGAAGCAAGAAAAAATCTCTACGGTTGTTTCTGCTGGAAATCATGCATGCCACGTTCGTGATCAAATTGTGTGATTCTATCCCGCAGACATGGAAATGCCGCACTTGCATTGACTGACGAAGGAACTCTGCAAGCGCCACTTCTGATGAGAGCAACAGGCATCCTAACAAACTACAACACCAAAGCATATTATTTATTTTGACAAAGCTGCATCATATTTACCCTGACCAAACTGAAATGTGTTATGCAAGAACTCCTGATACCTCCTACACCAAGATCCAGACACCCATAGCATGGGTACTGAAACGCCCTCTGATCCATGATCAGGTCTATCCCATGGTTAGTTTACTAGCACTAGCAATTTTGCTACTTGGCTTCCTCTTTTATATATCATGTAAACCGACCTACATATCTCATTTTCCGCATCACCTACCACTTCGTATCTCCAGGACAGTTGTCTCAGGGAATCGTTAAGTCAGAGAGCTTGTGTCCATTAAGAGTATTTGTCAGTTCGAGTTAGGGCTCTACTTTTGCACATGTCAAACTGACAAGGAGACACGTGGTTCTCTTTCGGAACCGACCTAATTAACTCCACGATCTTTCAATTAGTCTTAGGCTTCTACAACCAGGAGCATCTGCAAATTTAGCTGCAACTAAGATGCCATTCAGGAGCCTGAATGCCATTCTTTGTAATATAAAGGCTTCTGCTTCTTTTTAAGTGGCTGGAAACGTTTCACTCCTCTCAGCATGCAGTGAGCTACTTTCTGTTCACTGTATTTTTAATTGGAATGTGCACTGACCACTGAATGTCAAAGGCAGAGGCCCACTTGGGCCAGGCAGGCCGGTTAGACCGGGTCCAGGGGCGGTCTGACCGGGTAGCCTGTGGTCGGTCTGGCGCGAAGGGACCAGGCGGTCTAACCGCCCCCAGGGGGTGGTCTAACCGGTGTGTCCCGATTTCGGGTAGAATTAGGAGTTGGCTTGATTCCGAGTTGTAAATTGCTGTTTCCAGGGAAAGCCCTCCAACCCTATAAATATAAATGGTCGTGGGCTCGTGGCCGATTGAGAGCTATCATCCAATCGTCATTATCAAGTTTTATCTTATTTTCTCCAAACCCTAGCTTTTCCAACCTCCTTTGCTCTCCTCCTTCGTCTCCACGGCGGTTGAGGGAGTTCTGAGTGGCCTGCCGATCTCAGGACAACCCTAGGCGCACTGTTCCCGACGGGGTCCCTCCCGGAGCAGAGGCTTTTCGGTGTCTCTCCTGTCCAAGGCGGTTAGACCGGCCCCTCAGGCGGTTAGACCGGCCCATGCTGGGAGTTTCGGCGAGTTGATTTTCGACAACCGCGCAATCCAGCGCACTCGTGTGTTCGACCGGAAAAAGCGTCAACACACTTTTGGCGATCACGGTGGGACATCGACAAGAAGAACGTGATCATGGTGAATATCAAAGAACTCAGTGAAGAGGACCAGAGGAAGTACACGGAGCTGCAAGAGTACATCAAGCAGCAATTTCTCTTTGGCGCCAAGAAGGATCGTTCAGGCAAGGTGACGCTCAATCAAGATTTCGAGTTTCCGGCGATCAAATCGAACAAGGACAAGGTTGAGGTAATACCCACTGTAAGTCAAGCATCTCCAATTGATCTATTTAAGCAATTATCTAAAATTGAACGTGTGTTTAATGATCAGAGTAGTTTGGTTGCTAGTGTTGTTACTCGCCTTGAAAAAATAGAGGGTAAACGTGTTATTAATATATCTAATGATGGTATCCCTCAAGTAGATTCACAAGGGGTTCTGCATGCGACCACATCAGTAGCACAGGGAGCTTCATCTGAGGTTCCTCTGTATGGTATGCCGATGGGGTTTTATCCGGAACAATCACCATGGCCAAAGCCGACCCCGGGTAGACCACCACCCCCAGGCCGGTTTGACCGCCCCGTCTGGCCAAATGGTCATGACCCCGGATCAGCCGTTGCCTTTGTCGGTTGTGCCTAGTACATTTGTTCAGAGTCAACATAATGTTTATGGTACTGTTTCACCAATGTATAGCACAATAGCTCACACATTACCACATATCCCTAATGTTCCATCTTATGGTGTGCCTAATGATGTATTTACTGACTTGCATCGCATACAAAATCCTAATCAACCCCCTGTGAACAACTTAAGAACTGCTGCAATGCAACCTCAGTTAGCTACTAGGAATGAATTGGTTCAATTTAAGGAATAGATAGCTAACATGATGAAAAATAAGCTCGGTGTTGATATGGGTAATACTAGATTGTATCAAAAACCATATAGAGCCGATTTTGATTATGTGGCTTTTCCCCCGGGTTGGCGTATGCCTGATTTTGTAAAATTTAGTGGTGATGACAACCGTACAACCTGGGAACACATTAGCCAATATACTGCTCAACTAGGTGAAGCTGGTACTTATAATTCTTTAAAAGTTCGTTTGTTTTCTATATCTTTGACTGGTACCACTTTTCCTTGGTTCTCTTTGTTAGCTCCCAACTCTATTGATTCTTGGGATAAATTAGAGCAAAAGTTTCATGATCACTTCTTTAGTGGGAGTTACCAACTAAAATTGACAGATTTAACATCTGTTAGACAAAACAAAGAGGAATCGGTTTCTTATTACCTTAAGCGCTTTAAAGAAGTTAAAAACCATTGTTTTAATCTGTCTCTTACTGATTCTGACCTTGCTGATCTTCCTGCTAGAGGCTTAAGACCTGCTATTAGAGATAGATTAGAAGGTGTAGAATTTCATATGCTTGCTAATGTGCTTGTTAGAGGTATGGCACAAGAATTAAAATTGAATAAAGAAAAAGAACACTCTAAACCTCGTCAGTCTAATGTGCATGTTGTTGAATATGATTCTGATAGTTCAGACGACGAGAATGAAGTGTATCTCTTAAGTTAGTTCTTGTGCATCTCTTAAGCCGGCTACTAAGGGTCGGCAAGAAGAATTGAAATTTACTTTTGATGTTTCTAAATGTGATCGTATCTTTGATGAATTGCTTAAACTTGGAAACATTAAAATTTCTCATACTATGCCTCCACTTGATGAAATTAAACGACGTGCATATTGTAAGTTTCATAATTCTTATTCTCATGCCACTGATGATTGCAATGTGTTTCGTCGTCAGATTCAATCGACCATTAATGAAGGTCGTTTGATGCTTCATGAGCTGCAAGTGGATAAGCAACCTTTTCCCATCAACACTATGGAGTTGCGGCGGCTGAGGTTTTGGTTCGGCCCGCATCAAGGCCGAAAGTGCATCTAGGCCCCTAAGTGGATTTTGGTGAATTGAATGACAAGACGATTAAAGGACTAATGCTTTTGTCTAAGATCGTGAGCAGGTTTTCATTATATATTCATGAGCTACCTTTGAAGTATTTTAAATATGGATGTATTTTATGGCTCACATCTACAAAGATAAGTATATGGTGCAAGACTTCATGAGTTTATTGAAAGAGAACAAGATGATGAGTATACATTTTATGGTTCTAAAAATGGAAGCTTGCATATCCGTCGTCAATCAAGGTCAAGCATTTGAAGTGGGATTTTCAAATGAAGGTTAATTGCGTGTGAAGCAAAGTGGAACTCAAAGTGGATTGGATAAGTGATGAAGAGATCAACCGAGATGTCTAGGGTGAGGGACTAAGCAATCTTTGGGGCCGTAGCTAAGCCGCCATAAGTGTTTTGCTAGGGTGAAGGTCTAGCATCCGTGGGGTCTTCAAGTATCATATTCAAACCTTTACCGAGGGAAGCTTTGCAAGTCATTAACACGTTAAGATTGGCAACATGGAGTGGCCATGGATCCAAGTGTGCATTCTTATGCTACATGGAAAGATCCTAAGTCACTAGCTCAAGTATGGACGTGCTCAAGTCAAAGGCTATGTTGAAAGCCCTCAAGTGGTTATTGATCAAGTATGGCAAGAATTGAAGTTGTTCAAGCTCAAGAGGTCATCAAAGCTCTTTTACTCTTTTCTTGAGTATAGGTATGCCGTACTATCAAGAGGGATGCAACTTAGCAAGTTGACCAAGTCAAAGTGCTCTTTAGTTGACCTAAGTGAGATCTAGCCCTTGAGTGTGCTAACTAACCCTCCTAACCTAACTCGGGTCATTTCATCTTGATGGTGAAGTGCTAGTTTCTTTAAAAGAGGTTTTTGGGGCAACTCGGGCCCGACCGGTCCGATCGATCGCAGGCACCGGTCTGACCGGTGCCGCTAGCCCAACGGCTAGTTTTTCATACACCGGTCTGACCGGTGTGAGGCACCGGTCTGACCGGTGCCACCCGGGGACTAACGACTAGTTTTCTCCTTTGAGGGGTATAAATACCCCAAGCCCTCTTCAAGTGAGGGTTGCTGCTTCTAGTGTTGTTGCTGAGATCCCAAGCCATTTCTAACTAGCTCTAAGCCTTAGTGGCTCTCCCCAACCATCTCTTTGTGAGATTTGTGGATTCAAGCCATCTTCTTTGTGTTGGGTTGAGGAAGTGAGCCTAGGAGTGACTTTGTGAGCTAACAAGAGCAGGTTCCATAGCTTGAGCACTTTGGTTTCGGGTCTACAAACTTTGGTGCATTTGTTACTCTTGGAGGTTTGCCTCCTAGACGGCTAGGTGTCGCCGGCTAGCTCCCAAGGTTGTGGTGAGCGGCGGGAAGTTTGTAAGGGCTGCGATCTTCCCTCTTCGTGGAAAAGATCACCTTAGTGGAAAGGAGGAAAGTGGTTGAAAGAGACCCGG
Organism: Cenchrus americanus; assembly: GCA_947561735.1. Taxonomy (NCBI): domain Eukaryota; kingdom Viridiplantae; phylum Streptophyta; class Magnoliopsida; order Poales; family Poaceae; genus Cenchrus; species Cenchrus americanus. The sequence goes on from OX387242.1 coordinate 9,982,391, forward strand.
CTTGTTGTGGGAATCGTCCCTTACAAGCTCCTCAACGGAGATGTAGCCATTCCTCAGTGGGTGGTGAACTTCGGGAAACAAATCCTTGCTTCTTCGTGTGGTTCGACTCTCTAAGTTGTTTTTCTAGCATATTTCATTTGCTTCCGCTTCGATCTACTTGGGTGTGTTACTTGTGTGTGCAGGGCTCATTACTCTGCTTGTGATCATCTACAAAAGCCACACCCTGAGTTTGGTTCGTGCTAGAAGCCAAGAGGTGCTTGAAGTTGTTTTTGCAGGTTCTCTGTGCTACACCGGTCTGACCGGTGAGGCGCACCGGTCTGACCGGTGTCACCTGTGAAGACCAGTGCTTGACCGGTCTGACCGGTCACCACCACCGGTCTGACCGGTGGAGCACTGTCGTCAGCTCAAGTGTTTGGGGAGAAAAAGTTTAATTTGGTCGTCACGCCTATTCACCCCCCCCCCCCCCCTCTAGGCGACATCAAGGTCCTTTCAATTGGTATCAGAGCTTGGTGCTCCGATTCGAGCTTAACCGCTTGGAGTTCTTCGATGTCGACAACTTGTGAGGTACCGTTTGAGCCTCTAGCTCTAGATGGCTCAAACTATTCTTCTTGGTGCTCTAATGTTCTCATTGCACTTAAGGTTTTGGGCCCTACCGCTGAGAGCATTATGGTTGCGAGTATCCTTCCAAAGGATGAGACATGTGTCTCGCCAATGGACTTGGAGAAGAAGCAACTCAATGCCGTTGTTACTAACCTTTTGTATAGCCGTGTATGTAGAGAACTAAAGTACATTATCTTGAAGAGCAAAAAGATTTCCGAAGATGCTCATCTCATTTGGAAATTACTACTTGAGTTGGTAAACACCAAACGAGATGAACTCGAGAGCGATGATGAAGATGAGTCGGTGGAGATGTGCCCTACCTCTACAACATCCATCGAGCATCAAGCATCAAACCCGAAGCAAGAAGAAGAGCAAAGAAGCGAAGACGTCGTCCCTCTGCAGGGACCGGTCGGACCGGTGACACCCATCGGTCGACCGGTGCCGCAGAGGCACACCAACTTGCTTAATGGCCAAGAAGGAGAAGAGAAGCAAGAAGAAGAGACAAGCCAAAGGGGCTAAGGACCAAAAGATCGAAGCTTCAAGCTCTTCGTCAAAAGAACTTGAGCTTCTCAAATCCGAACTTGCATCCTTGGTTTGTAAGTATGAAACATTGGCTAACAAATATGATCATGACATCAAATCCTTTGCTTGTAGAGCTAAATTAGAAGAAGATGCCAATGATGATCTAGAAGCCAAACTAGCGAAGCTCACTAGCGAGCATATGGTCCTACAAGCTAATCACAATGAACTTGAACTTTCCTTTGAGAAGCTTGTTGATTCTTATGCAACACTAGAGATAGCCCATGAGGTTGTGCTTTCATCGGTAAAATCTCTACAACCCCTATCTCACACATGCACATGCTCACAAGTTCAAATTGTTTTATCTAGCGCTAATGATTGTTTGTCTCAAGCAAGCCAATCTAGCATTGAGCATGTACTTGTAGAATCTTGTGATGACCTCATTGTCGAAGAAAATGACAAACTAAAGCAAGAGGTCGAAAAGCTCCAAAAGGACTTGTATGTGTTGAAGGAGAAGAGCAAAGTGCAACCTTCTCAAGATAACCGTGAAATCATGGTGAAGAAGCTTGGGAAGGGATCAACCGCCACTAGTTCAAACCCTCAACAACATACAAGGTCTCACAAGAACAAGATTCAAGAAAAGAGCGAGATTGGGCAAATCAAACCCCAATATCGCCCGATCAAGCACAAGGCACAAGAATCACTCTCCAAGAAGCCTAGGAGCTCCAACAAGTGGAGGGTGTGTTACAAGTGCAGAGAGAAGGGACACCTTGCCGACTTGTGCCCAAAAGCAACAACGGGCGATGGCTCGACGCGGCCGGCCGACCGGTGCATGCCACCGGTCGGGCCGGTCTTGTGCCGGGGCAGCCCCACTTCAAGCAAACAAGGCAAGGAAGCCACCTTCTCCAAGAACAAGTCTCAGAAGCAAGTGTAGAAAAGAAATTGCAAGGAATGGGGTGACCAACAAGAACAAAAGTCGCATTTGCTACGAATGCCGTCAAAAGGGTCACATGGGCAAGGATTGCCCAAATGGTAACGTTCCTAAATCAAACCTTGTCCATTATGATTTCCATAAGCTTAGGAACGATAGGAATAGAACTTGTGCTATAAGGGAGATTAGTTCACCTCATTGTAGCATGAGGGCTATTGGGGTTCCTAAGCACCTTGTGACTAACCCAATAGGACCCAACAAGTGTTGGGTACCAAGAAATGCTTACCGAGCTTGCGGGTTGAAAGAGATGCATTGAGCACATGGTTGGAGGACTTGGAAGTCTTGAAGGATTCAATTGACCATGTGAAGAGCAAACTTATATATTTCGTGAAATCAATGACATCTCGGTAACCAATGCGCTAAATTGAGTCTAGGTCACTTTTGGTCCTTGGTGAACACTCATGTGAAGCTCTTCTTGCATGAGCAAAGCATGAGGTGGTGACTTTGACTATTTTTATGAAGATTTACCTTCTCATGCCATTCGATGCTTTTAATGGCTCTCTAGTAGAGCAATGCCTTATCCTTGATTTCGGACCGAAATTAGTGATACATTCACCCACTCAAGAAAAAGGGAAGGAAAAATCACCAAAACGGTGTCGGGTGGTGGTCACCGGTCGACCGGTGACAGGCACCGGTCTGACCGGTGCCAACGCAGCAAGTGCAACTTGTGCGGGTGACCCGGCACGGGTGCCCGGGTGACCCGGTACGCCTCTGCATGCTGCAGGGTGACCCGGCACCAGTGCCCGGGTGACCCGTGTCGTATGGACCTCCCCCCGGGCCCACTACATCGGTGGGTACCGGGACCGACTACTTGGTGGGCCCCCGGGACTACCGGCTTGCGCTACACGGCACCCGAAGGCGTGGAGCACAAGGACAAGAAAGGAGTAGTACTCGGTTAGGACTCGTACACGTTCCGCACCGTATGGAGGTCTCCTAGATGTACTCGACTAGTACTCCTTCCCCTACTCCGACTTGTAACCCCGCCTCCCGACTATATAAGGCGAGGCAGGGACCGATCTCCTTCATCCAATCTCCTCTCATACAACTCAAGGCGCACCATTGCACCATCCCGTAATCGTGCCCTATCAATCCCGTAGCTACGCAAAGACATACGGGACGTAGGGTATTACGCATCTCGCGGCTCGAACCCGTCTAAATTGTGTGCCACGTGTCTCTTCCTTCGAGTTACCGATCTCGGCGAGTCACAATCATCTACTTCGGGTACTCCCCGTAGTAGGTTGCCGGTCTAAAACACCGACAGCTGGCGCGCCAGGTAGGGGCTCTCGCTCGAGATCACATGGCGAACTCGACGGCTTCCGTCCACATCAAGCCAACTGTCGCCTTCAACCGCGGCGACACCTTCGTCTTCGGCGCCTGGGTCTGCACTGCTGATGGCGCGGGCTCCTTCCAGCGCCGCCTGACCATGCAGCCCAACCCGAGGACAGGCCTCGTGACGCTTCCCGAAGTCGTCACAGGCGAACTCGCCGCAAGTTCGGCGAAATTTCGCTCTTCAACCATCATGCTGACTTCGAGCTCGAGTCCGACTCCAACTCGAACCCGATGTCGCCGTGGGCCATCGCTCGCGAGCCGGGCCGCTCGGCCATCGCGGACGGCCCCTTCACCACGCCACACCCCGCGCGTGGCCCCCGCGTCCTCAGCCGGGCCCGCACAGGGGCTCCTACTCCGCGACGGGCCGGCAAGGAGCCCGTAACCGAGTACAACTCGGACTCCGACGCCGCCCCCGATCACGTCTCGGGCTCCAACCCTCTCTCCGAGTTCTATTCGAACCCGGACTACGAGTTCGACTTTGGGTCGGACCCTGAGGAGCCCGAGTCCGAAGATGACTCCTCTGAGCTTCCCTTGTCATGGGGCCGCCTCCGGGCTGGTTATAAGATCGACGCTCGCCGAAGATACGTCTACTGGCCAGACCGCAAGCCCGTTGAACTGACAAAGGAGGACTCACGCTACGTCGCCTACATCGACTCGCTACCGTTCCAGGAGGGAACACCACTGGCCCAGGCGACTCCAACACACCCACCGAGGTGGCACCTTCCGAGTCCCGGCCTTGGCACCCCCCGACCGCCAAGTCTTCATGGCTGCCGGCGACACCCCGGAACCTCGGCACGGCCGCGGACAAGTACACGGAGGACATCTCCGCGGACGAGCCGTTCCGGCGATGCCCCCCGCGGACGAGACCGACGCCGCGAGGGACGCCCGACGCGAGCGCAACAGGAAGCGCAACGAACGACGCCGGCGGCTCAGAGACAACCTTCCCATCCGCAACCTTGCGGAAGCTCTCGAGGCGGTCGAGAGCAGAGTCCACACTACTCCTGAGCAATGCCTCATGTCGATCACAACGATCGCACGCCAGGCTCAGGGCATACGCGCTGGGGAGGTCATCGCCAAGCTCGCTGAAGAAGCCTACTTCATGCGGGTTGACAAGAGAGTCAGCCAACCTCCCCCAGCTAAGCCTCGCGACAACGAAGCTACTAGTCGCAGCGCTGACCCCGGTCCTAACCGTACTCGGGGCGACATCCCAGCTGACCCAAACCGTCGACGCTCCACCGCCGGCGGACCTTCACGACAAGAGCAAGGCAACCGAGAAGTCGTCCCCCACCGTGCCCCGGCCGGTGGCGGCGGCAACGACCCTGACGGCGGCGGCAGCGGCGCCGACGGCGGCCGCCTCCAACCACGGGGCCAACAAGAAAGCCGGAGGCGGCGGCGCCGCGGCGGCCGCGGCCACGCGCATAGCCACGCCTCCCGTGCCTCTCATGGCGGGTACGATGCTCGCCGAGGATCGAGGAGTTGCGGCGGAAGAAGTCGACCACCGCCGCCGAAGGCGACGGCTTCCCCCGCCTTCTCACCCCGCCGCAACCCTCGCTCCTCCCCGACAAGTTCAAGCCTTTGGGGATCACCAAGTACGACGCGAAGCGGATCCCATCCAAAGTGGCTCCGATGCTATGCCCTCTCCATCGAGAACGTCGGCGGCAACAGCCGACACCAAGTGCCTCTACTTCCCCTTCGCCCGGACCAAGCCCCCGCTCACATGGCTCGAGTCGCTAGTCAAGCACTCGATCGACAAGTGGAACCACCGAAGGAGCAATTTACAAGCAACTTCGCGGCGCCATGGGCCGTTCGGTACTCGCATGGACCTCGCCATGATCAAGCAGAACAAGGCGAGACCCTCCGCAAGTATATGCGCCGCTTTTTCGACAAGCGCGCTACCGTCGTCGACGTCACCGACAAGGAGGTCATCGACCTCTTCCGGACGGTCTCTACCATCGCCGCACCTTCGAGGACTTCGGTCGTCGCCGCCCCAAGTCCATTCCCCACCTCAAGGACATGATCACGTCCTGGGCGGACGAAGAGGACAAGGCCAACGCCAAGTACGACGCCATCCGCGCCAAGACCAAGCGGAACCGGGGCGGCGGCGGCGCGGCAATGCAAACCAAGGCGGCCGCAACAACAACAACAACAGAACAACAACTTCTCGGGTTCCAACCGCAAGCGCAAGCCGGACAACACCGTCGCGGCTATCCGGCCGCTCCCCGAAAGGGAACTCGAAGAAGAACTCCGGCGGGTTCAAGGACCCGCCGAAGGAGAAGTGCCCGTGGCATCCGAACGGCAACCACACTACGAGCAAAGGTGCTACCAGCTGCACGCACTCAAGGATACGCCGGGCCACCGCACCCTCACGATCAAAAGGGCAAGAAGAAGGACGGCGACAACGACGACTTCCAGGAACCCGAGAAGACCGTCAACGTCCTCTTCGGCGGACTGCCCAGCAGGCGGGAGCAGAAGGCTACCCGTCGCGAAGTGATGTCCATCGAGCCAGCGGTTATGACCCCTCTCAGGTGGTCAGAAGTACCCATCACCTTCTCCCGCGCGGACCAGTGGACTAGCTTCTCCGAGCCAGGACGGTTCCCTCTTGTCCCGAAACCAACAAGTGGCGGGTTCCAAGCTCAACAAGGTGCTCATCGACGGTGGAAGCGGGCTCAACGTCCTTTTCACCAAGACCTTGAAGAAGATGAAACTCGACGTCACCCCCATGCTCAACAAGGGCAGGCATGCCCTTCTACGGCATCGTCCCGTGCAACGCGGCTATCCCACCGGGCTCGGTGGTACCGCCGCTACCTTCGGGGCATCTCGGGATAACTACCACACCGAGTACATCAAGTTCGAGGTTGCGGATTTCGAGACTTCCTACCACGCCATCCTCGGCGACCGGCCATCGCCAAGTTCATGGCGGTGCCCCACTACACCTACTTGGTACTCAAGATGCCAAGTCCAAATTCGGTGTGCTCTCCCTTCGTGGGGACTTGAAGATCTCCCACGACCGCGATACGAGAGGCCGTGGTGATCGCTTCAACAAACCAAGTACCCACCCCAATGATGGAGGTCTACGCCGCGTCGAAGAAGCTCGCTATGAGCGAACTCAACATCCCGCAGAAGTCCGACAGCGCCAACAAGCCTCGGCCACCCGAGGAGGTACTCGTCAAGTCGGTCGACCTCGGAACGGGCGACCCCAAAGAAGACCACCACCATCGGGGCCGGCCTCGACCCCAAATAGGAAGACGCGCTCATCGCCTTCCTTCGGGCTAACCGCGACATCTTCGCGTGGAAGCCGACGGACATGCCGGGAGTGCCCGTGGAGCCGATCGAGCACCGCCTCAACGTCGACCCAAAGGCCACCCCCAAGCGACAACACCTCCGACGCTTTGCCGACGACGGACGGGACGCCATCAAGAAGGAGCTCGCCAAGCTACTCGCCGCGAGCTTCATCGCAGAAGTCTTCCATCCCGAGTGGCTCGCCAACCCCGTCCTCGTCCGCAAGAAGAACTCGAACGAGTGGAGGATGTGCGTCGACTACACCGACCTCAACAAGCACCGCCCCAAGGACCCCTTCGGGTTGCCGCGGATTGATCAAGTCATCGACTCCACGGCGGGCTCGCGACTTGCTCGCTTCCTCGATCGCTACTCCGTGTACCACCGCATCGCAATCAAGGAAGAAGACCAAGAGAAGACCGCGTTCATCACCCCTGTTTGGCGCGTATCGCTACACGACCATGTCATTCGGGTTGAAGAACGCCGGCGCTACATATCAACGGGCCATCCGGGCCCGGCTTCAAGCGGCAACTCAACAAGAACGTCGAGCCCTACGTGGATGACGTGGTTGTCAAAACCAGGGACTCCGGTACCCTCATCGACGACCTTGAAGAGACCTTCGCCTCACTACGCGAGTACCGCCGGAAGCTCAACCCGAACAAGTGCGTCTTCGGCATACCTTCGGGTAAACTACTCGGCTTCATCATCGCCCGGCCGCGGCATTGAAGCCAACCCCGAGAAGATCTCCGCCATCACCAAAGATGAAAGCTCCCACGAGCATCAAGGACGTCCGTAAGCCGACGGGGTGCATGGCGGCGTTGAACGTATTCATCTCGAGGCTAGGAGAACGGGGGTCTCCCCTTCTTCAAACTTCTCAAGCATCACGAAAAGTTCGTGTGGACACCGAGGGCGGATCAAGCCCTTGCCCGGCTCAAGGACTTCCCCGTCAAAGCCGCCGGTCCTCACGGCTCCCTACAAGGGCGAGCGCCCTCGCTCTACCTTGCCGCGACTACTCACGTGGTCGGCACCGCCATCGTTGTCGAGCGGCGGGAAGACGGCCACGCCTACCCTGGTCCCGGCGCCGGTCTACTTCGTCGGCCGAGGTTCTATCGAGTCCAAGGCTCGCTACCGGCCCGTGCGTGCTTCGTACGCTCTACTCATCACCTCGCGGAAGCTACGACACTACTTCCGTGAGTACTCGGTTTCCGTCGTCACCGACTACCCGCTCGGCGACATCCTCGAGGAACCCGCACGCCACCGAAGAATCTCCAAGTGGGCTGTCGAGCTCGGCGCCCTCACCATCGACTTCAGGCCACGCACCGCCATCAAGTCACAGGCACTAGTCGACTTCATGGCGGAGTGGCGGGAGAACCAACTACCTACTCCCACCGTGCGACCAGAGCATTGGGTGATGTACTTTGACGGCTCACTCAACCTCGATGGCGCGAGGTGCGGGAGTACTCCCGATCTCTCCAACGGGCGAACAACTCAAGTACGTCCCGCGCATCTTCCGGAAGGTCTCGAACAATGAAGCCGAGTACGAAGCCCTCCCCGCACGGGCTCCGCCTCGCGGCTTCACTTGGCATCAAGCGGCTACTAGTCTACGCGCGACTCCGCGCGTGGTCATCAACCAAGTCAACAAGTCCCGGGACCGCAACAAGGAGAACATGGACGCCTACTGCCTAGAAGTCCGCAAGCTCGAGAACAAGTTCTACGGTCTCGAGTTCCACCACATCGTCCACGACAACAACGTCGCAAGCGGGACGTCCTCTCGAAGCTCGGATCCACCCGCGCCCAAGTACCCGCGGGCGTCTTCGTCCATGAGCTTCACGCGCCATCCATCCCGGAGCCGCGCCACCGACCACCGCCCCCCCCCATCCACCACTCGGGCAGGAGGTCATGATGATCGACGTGGACCGGAGGCAACCCTTCATCGACTACCTCGGCGAGCGAGGGTCCCCTCCAACAAGAACGCAGCCGAACAACTCGTCCGCCGCGCCAAGTCTTACGTCCTCGTCGGCGACAAGCTTTACAAGCGGGGCGCATCTTCTCGGAGTACTCATGAAGTGCGTCCCCCCGTGAAGAAGGCAAGGACATCTTGGAGGAGATTCACAAGGGCGTCTCGCGGCAACCACGCGTCCTCACGTACGCCGGTCGGCAAGGCCTTCCGGCAAGCCTTCTACTGGCCCACAGCCCTGGGCGATGCCGAAGAACTCGTCAGAAGGTGCCAAGGATGTCAGTTCTTCGCCAAGCAGCAACACGTCCCGGCCTACAAGCTAGTCACCATACCGCCGACCCGGCCCTTTGCCTCGCCGGGGGCTCGACATGATTGGGCCGCCGCCAACCGCGCCGGAGGATTCAACAGGGTACTGGTGGCCATCGACAAGTTCACCAAGTGGATCGAGGTCAAGCCGGTCACATGCCCCAAGGCTGACAGAGTACTCGACTTCCTGGATGAACTCGTGCACCGCTATGGGCTACCCCACCGCATCATCACAGACCTGGGGTCCAACTTCAACAACCACCAGTTCTGGGAGTACTGCGAGAACAGCGGGATCGACGTCAGATACGTCTCAGTCGCCCATCCACGGGCCAACGGACAAGTCGAGCGCGCCAATGGGATGGTACTCGACGCCCTCAAGAAGCGGCTACACGACGCTGCTAACTCCAAAGGGGGCAAGTGGATCAAGGAACTACCCAACGCACTCTGGGGGCTGCGGACTCAACCATCCAAGCCAACGGGGCAATCCCCCTTACTTCTCCGGTCTACGGCTCGAAGCCATCCTCCCTGCCGACGTCATATGGAACTCACCGGCAGTGGAACACTACGACGAAGGCGTCTCAGAAGACAGCAGACGAGTTGATATCGACAGCATCGAAGAAGCTCGCTGCGCCGCCCTCGTCCAGTCAGCTAGGTACCTGGAGGGTATCCGACGCTACCATGATCGCAACGTCAAGGAACGCTCCTTCAACGTTGGAGATCTTGTCCTCCGCCGTATCCAGAACACGGAAGGACTCCACAAGCTCAGCCTCCCTTGGGAAGGCCCCTTCACCGTGGCTAAGGTGACCGGCCGGGCTCCTACCGCCTCCAAACACTTGAAGGCGAAGAGGTCAACAACTCGTGGAACGTCGACCAACTCGTCGATTCTACGCCTAGTCTCACGCCTACTCCGGGGTTCAAGTCTACACGACTACATCAACGCCCCTTGCCGCAAGCGACCCTCCGGGTCCTGGCTCCAAGTCTCCGGACTACTCTCCTCCAGGTCCAGCCCCACGGCTACCTACGGACCCTGGGCTGCGACGAGCGTCAAGGACTCTAGCAGCGGTCTATCAAGAGACCACACTCCAAGATCCAGCCCCACGGCTACCTACGGATCGTGATCCGGCCCTCCACGGCTACTTACGGATCACCAGCTGCAAGCGGCTACCCCGCTCCAGCTCCACTCAGCTGTAAGCGGCCCCCCGGGTCCAGGCGACTACTTGTAACTACGGCCCTGGCCATCCAGGTGTACTTCTTCAGTAATAAAGTTTGATCGTTCATCAACTTCTTTACTGTCTACTCCCTACGACGGGATTACTAAAGCCGAGTACTACTACTCGCACCTACTCCACGATGGGCGCTCCGCACTCTGAGATCGCGGTTACGAGTACTCATTCATGGAACAACTCCATTTCATTAATACATGAATAAGTTCATTACATGTGGCTTTTGTACAACTGTGGCTACTAAGCTACCTATGCAGGGCTACTGGAGGTTCAACTTTTCGGCTACCTGCTCCGCGATGGGAGCCATCTGCTCCAGCAGGCTCGCGTCTGCTCATCCGAGCAGTTGGCGGCTACCCCGCCGGCGACCACCTCCACTGGAGCCTTCGGGAAGTACGACTTCATGAAGGCCGGCCTCGCTTCGGGATCGACTTCGCCATGTGCTTGACGTAGGCGGCCGGCCGGCTTGGCGCTTCACGAAGTCGATCCGCCGGAGGGGCTATCTTGGGGCCGCCCCCCGGTGCGGCACCGGGAGCCTCGCGATCGGGAGGGCGGCCTCTTCAAGGTCCTTCGACTCGGGCCCGAGCGCCTCGCAATCTTCGTTCAACTTCTACAAAGATTTGTAGCAATTGACGAGATCTCCGTCGAGGCAATCCGCAACTCCATATGCTTCTCGCACTCGACGGCAAGCTCCTTGTAGTCGAGCTCAAGTACCGGCGGGCTTCTTGCTCCCGTAGAAGAGGTTCTTCATGCCGACCTCCGAGGCTTTCAATTACTCCACCTCGGCCTTCGAGTTCCGCAACACACCACAACAACGGGTCGAGGCTATGCGGCTTCCAACAAGTACCCGACAAGTCCAAAGACGTACCTTTGTTCTTGTTGCGGAGGCCCTTGTTCTTCCGCACCAGGTCGTCGCCCTTCGCCTGCAGCTCCATCACATCGTTGTGATACTTGGCGAAGGCGGCGTCGAGCTTCGATTGCATCGTGGCCGTGTGCTTCCGCGACTTCACGAGCTGCTCTTCCAGGGCCTCGGCTCGGAGCACGGTGTCACCGTAGCCCCGGCAAAGCATGTTCGACTTCTCGCGGGATCGCTCCGCGACGTCCTGCACAAGACAAGCTCAAGTCAACAGAGTACTCAACGCGAAAAGGATTGACTACTCGTGAAGCTACGACTACGTACCTTCATCCACTGCTCGGCTCGTCGCATCGCCTCCAAGTGCTGCGCCAACATTGCCGGCTCGACGAGATCGTCGGCCAGCAGCTCGATTCCGCCACGGCTACTCGACGTAGCCTCCGTCATCGGCGCTGAGCGGATCGGCTCCGCGTCTTGGATCTCGGGGGATCTGATTGCCACCTCCAGGGCAACCCCTGGCGACGTGGTAGCCGCCTCCCCCTCGGCGGACTTCACGACGGTCTCCCCCTCGGGCTCGGGGGCTCCTTCGCGGCCTCCGTGGCCTCTCGGTGTCAACTCCTACACGGGTACCCCCGCGGGGATGTCACCTCCTTCGCCGCCCGTCAATAAGGAACACGCGCATCGGTGCCTACAACTACTCGTCCCGGGAGTTCTACGCCTTCAAGAAGGGTGCTTACCTTCAACTATGGCCGCCTCGCGGCCGGCGCTTCGGCGGCCGGGGGCTCGGTCGCGGCCTCGGCCTCGGGAACGGGCTCTTCGACGGGCGGCACGCGCCTCTCCCGCCTCCGCCGTTGCGGGCTCTTCCCCGTCCCGGCCTAGGTCCGTGGATTTTCCGCACAAGTGTTCACGAGAAGATCGTCGGGCAATCATCGGCTACTACAACGAGTACTACTCATGAAGACCGGTACTTACAAGTTCGACCGGACGATAGTCACGGCCGGAGCTCCGAGGATGCCGGCAATGTCAACCGCTCCACCCTCGGCGGGCGTTTCTTCTTCCGCCTCTTCGGCTACGCCTCCTCCACGGTGGCGGCGGCCGGCGCGGATGTCTTCGCGTCCCCGTGGCTTCCACCTCTACAACGGCGGCGGCCGCGGGTACTCGCTCTCCACCGGAGCGGGGGGGGCTAGCGCTCCGAGCCGCGCCGGCGGTTCTTCGACGGTGGGGGGCCGGACTTCGGCTTCCCGCCGGCTCCCCCACCGTGGGCCACATGCCCTCATCGCCCTCCTCCACGGGTTCCCGCCGGCGGCACCTCCCCGCACATAAAAGGCGGCTACTCGTCAAAGACCGTACTCGACTACCGGATATTCGACTACTCGCTCAAGATGACTTACCTCCGAGGCGTGGTCTCCGAGACCTTCATTTTCTTCGCCACCCGCTTCTTGGTGGGGGTTGCGCGGCTTCCTCGGCGGCGCGGCAAGACTAGCCTCCGTGCTAGCCGAGGGTCTTGGATGAGTGGCACGTGAGGCAGGCCGGACGGCTAAACCTCGACCGCACCGGAAGCGGTCCCCGAAGAGTTTCTTCGTCTTCATCGTCGTCATCGAAGGTGTCCTCCACAATGACGGTGTCGTCGCCTTCTCCAACTTCGCGGCGCTCTTTCACCTTCCCCACCGCCGGGATCTCGATTCCGCTCGGTGGCGGCTGCGGCTCGGAGACAAACCGCTTCACATCATCCTGCGCAAGCACACAAGGCGTCGAAACTCCGCTACGGCTACTCACTACTCGACGAGGGGGTACGACTACTCACCTCGTTGGGCGGGCGCGCGGCGGAGTACTCCTCCACAGGGCACGCCGTGTACTCCGCATGTCCTTGAAGATCCTCGACAACCTTTCGACGATGTCGTTGTCGTCCCGCCTCGCCCCCCCGCATCCGCGACGTATCGTTGTCGCCGGTGTTGTTGACGCAAAATGTGCACTCGCCGCCAATCACACAAAGCAAGCCGAAAAGCTTAGCTTCGCACGCGCAGAGAGAGAGTGACGTGCCGCTCAATTTTTCCCGAAAATTAACAAAAGATAAGACAAGTTAAATACCAAAGCTTGGAACTTGCCGGTGATACCGGACGCTTCCATATTTACGGCTAAGAAGCCAAGCAAGACGACATGTAGCTATGCGAAGCTACCTCGTCAAAGAACCACAACCATTCGGGTAACAGCGAAAGGGAAAAAGAACATTGCCGAACGGGTGACGTAAGCATGACAACGATCGATCTTTGAATAAACATGAATGCATGTGAAAAGCCATGACCGATCTTCATGAAGATTAACATTAAATGAAGTAAAGCACGGACATGATCATGTATTAAATGAGTATGCATAGATCAAAGCACTAGTCTACCGCATGTCTAGGTACTTTAAGATCCGTCGGGTACGATCACAAACAAATCTATCCACCGCATGATACAACTTGCATGAAAAAACGTACCACTTCCCGCAAATAGATCTATCCACCGCATGATACAATCTAAATACGGAAAGCTAAAAGCATACATCACTTAAGGCACGAACGAGGCACGTGATCTACTCGTGAAAACATAACCGAATACGGCCGAATGTACCGATCCAGGGTCCATGAAGAAGGAACAAACATTACCACGTGAATAAATCTATCGACGAATTGGAAATCTAATCCACCGGATGACTAGCTCCAAAGCAACCCCAAAACCTCGCATCTACCGCATGATACCCGGTTCTTTCAAGATTTATACGCACAAAGCAAGCTTGAACCCACAAAGACGTAACAACCTAGATCGATTCGGTTTCGGCTATCGGAGAGCACAAGATCCACGCGTCAAAACACGAAACCCGCTCATGCACGGATCTTAAAAAAGAAAAAAGCCGATCCAAACCCATCTAGATTGGGCAAGAGTGTATTACATGAATTAGAACATAAAGTAAAACTCATGATAACACAGATAACTTAATGAATCTATTGGATCTTGCCAAAATCCAATAGAGCCGATAACTAGCTTCAAGCTAGATCTTAGCCTACCGCATGGCTCATGATCTAACAAGAAACCCTCTTGAACCAAGCTTGAATCTACCGCGTGACACGAAGCATGGTAACAAGACTACTTGCATCGATTTAAATCCACCGCATGATACTAGACATGATACAAGGTTGCCGTACTCACGGAGGTCGACGGATCGATTGGTCCTCTCGAAGAACTCGACGACACGACAAGGGACTCTAGGGTTTGGCGTGAAGCCGTGTGTGTATTGAAGAATGAACGTCTCGTTACATACATCCAGGGATCGTATTTATACCCCGCCGATTACAACCGCGAATGGATTCATTGCCTAACTAAACTCGATCGCCTATCCATCCATTCGCTTCCTCTCGATCGAGCCACGTCACCGTCCAATCCCGCAAAATCGGCTCTATCGTTCCTTTGCCGAACCGGAGCGGATAGCCGACCGCGGATCCTTCCCGCCGAAAATCTCCGAAAATATCTTTCCTTCCACCGGACGGACTCTTTTTCGAATCGGACCCACATGTCATACTCCTTACCAAATTTTGGTGTTAACACATGCCCCTTCAATTGTGGGATAAAAGTAATTTTGTTCCACAATTGACTCTAGCCACGAATCCCCGAGCCAAACCCTCGTCAACACCTGTTCTTCGCAATCCGCCGGATTCTTCGTTCGCATCCAACCCTAGATCCCCTTCGTTCCGAGCTCGAATCTCCAATGGCAACTCGTAACCAAGTCGCTCGGTAAATTCACCCCCTCCAAACCTTTGTTCGGCATTAGGTTTTCAATTTTACCTGAGATTTTCCCTTTCCGCTCTCTTCCAGGAACCTTCTACTACTCTTCTGATTCCTATTGAGGCCAACTCGCAGTCTTATTATCTTGGCCCCGAAGGGAATCCTGATCCCCCGAGATTTTATTGTCGCCGAATCTCGCAGAATCCCTTTCAAGGTAGCTTTATCTCCACCTCCCCAGTGGCAAGATGCGTTCAAGAACTGGCCTTTGCCCCCAATTGCAGGCTGGAAGACTTGGTATCGGAGGATTCTTGCGGATAAGAGCGGATTGGCCAATCTGGATACTCTCCGCATTGCTCAATGTCTGGAGTTATCCGTAGCTGAGACACCCAAGAATGAAGATCTTCTGATAGCCGCATGCCACTTCTGGTCAAATGGCGTCAACGCCTTCCTTTTTGGACACGGCCCAATGTCTCCAACTTTGGCCGATGTGTATATGATCACCGGCCTTGACATCACCGGGTCTGTTCAGCCTTGGAACTTCAAAAATTCCTCACGCCAGACAGGGGTAAAGCCAGGGAATGGCTACAAGAATTATATTTTGAAGCACATGAGAGACAATTCCCTTGGCGAAGTTGAATACAGAGCCTTTTTGAACATGTGGTTATGCATTTGTCTTCTGTGGCAAGGCCAACGAACCCACTTTGAATCATATCGCAATGGCGATCCATCTGGCTAGCGGCAATCGCCTTCCTTTGGGAAAATTCCTCTCTGGGCGGTGTATACCATATGCTTCATCGACCGTTATCCAAATGTACACCGACCGCAGGATAACGTGCGTCAACGGCCCTTGGTGGTTTGTTCAAATTTGGCCGCAGCCTTCACATGCATCGATTGTAGGCGTTGATTTGAACTCCGGTGTTCTTCCCCCCGGTCCAATCCCCCCGAAGGAGAGCTTCAAGTCACCGCAGGATGCCAAAGCTATGGAGAAGCAGCTTCAATCGTTATCGTTCGGCAGGACATCACCCGGCCTATTCGAGTTGTTCTTCAAAGGCTTCCCCAATCCTCTTTGGCTCCCTTATCTAGGCTATGACACTCGATCTTCCCCGTCGAGTTCTCCTTTGAGCCCGGCCATCAAGATGGGAGATTCCTCGGAAATCTTTAATATCATAATCCGCCCATGCATATTACCGGCCGAGTTCAATGGAGGGAGTGCGGAATGCCGCACTTATGAGTACTACCACCCTAATGTAATGGCCGGGCAGAGCCTTGGATGCGGTCGGATGCCCCCAAGATTGTTTCTCGCATGAATTTCTCAAGCCGAGGGAGGAAATCAAAGAACCGATGCAAGGTGCAGCGGAGTTTTCAACTATGTGTGCGGTCCCACCGTCTACACATGTCCTTTTGTGCCCGCAACCATAGCTCACCCCACCTTCAATTCATGGTGGCAAGAATTCCATGACCACATCTTTAGTGAACCCGTTCATGTGTTCTCGTGCGTACTGGTGCCCGATTTCCCCGCCGACTTCGCAGGTAACACAATGAACCCTTGGATCAAACACTCCTTCTCCATTCATGGTTTTGACCTTCATCTTTTGTCCACAGAACACGCACTCGCCCCTCGAGCCAGGGGTAATCACTTATAATGCCGAAGGCCCGATTTCAAAGATCGGGGTTTAAATCCACAACCCCGCATCAATTAATGGCCGTGTACGCTACTACGATCCCGGCCTTTCTAGCCTCGCCGCGCAGACGGGAGGCAAGGTCCGCACCGATTGCCCCTCCAAGTGCCAAAAGGAGAAGAACTGTCAAAAAAGTGCTCGTTGAGGTAAAACCCTTTACCTTCTTGATTACCAAGTCACTCGTTCTTGATGGATCATATTCATTGTGCATTTTCGGACCGTAGCCCAACATTCTTCGTAACCAAGCACTCGCCGATGCTCCATCCACCGGTATGACTTTTGCCGTTCTTTCTCAAGGATGAGCACTGGCACTTATCCCTTCAATTGGACATTTGCAGAAGAAACTGTGGGAGAACCACTTGTAGATGTTCCAGTGGTTCAACAGGCGAGCCCTTCCAGGGTTGAATTGCCCATCCCAGTAGAGATCTCATCTTCATCACCTTCTGCGGAAGCAGTACGTTCTCCAGAGATGAATCTCCCAACTCAACCGGAGCCACCAAATTCCCCCAGGATGCCATCGCCTATCGCCCAAGCAGAATGACCAACCCAACAGAGGAAGATCCAATTCTTCCCCGGCCCGCAGACTCACGAGTCGCCGATTGCCGCACCAACATCTCCCCGACTTGGAAGTTTCGGCTCTACTCGGACGCCTCTTCCGTCCGCGATTGCCCCCGCTCAAGAAACCACTCATGAGGTGCCCAATTCCGCTCTTGATTTCGATACCTTGATGCTAGCATTCTCACCTCGGCGATGTTGTTTCCGTGGTCACGCCCCGTCATCATCGATCTTGCCGTCGAGGGCCCATCAACCGCCGAGGTGATGAGAGAAATAAACCGGCCCGCCGCCGGATGAAGTGTTGCCCAAACTCAAAGAAATTGCAGCCCGGCTAGAAAAAGACGTTCAGATCGGCCTCAATGATCTTCGCCATTTTGAAGAGATGTTTGAGCCCATTAGTCGCAAACTTCCCGATGACATCAGAGCTTTTCTATCGTCCGTCTACGACTTAGAGCCCTTCTATGTTCCCTTGAGGCGCACTTGGAGGAAATTGCGCTCCCGTCCGGCCATTGAAAAGGAGAAAACTGATGCTGAACATGCCATGAACGGGGTACAATCCCAAGC